>CM060910.1:11910000-17515000 GCA_030737875.1 Allium sativum | reverse complement strand
ACAGCAGTTTCTAGCTACCACAGGGTGTGGAAAAATGGAGGGAGAAGGAAAGAAGAAGAAGAAGAGCATGTATGCATCGGGCAGGGTGAAAGTTGTAATTGTGCAAGACGATAACAAGCCGTCTCAGTACCATAAAGGATGCTTTGTTGTGTGGCAGAAGCTGCCTGATATGTGGTTGCTTGAGCTCGCTGTTTCCGGTCATCAGATCATAGCCGGAAGCAACGGAACCGTTGTTTGGCGCCGTACTCCTTGGCTTCGCGCTCATTCAGCTAAAGGGGAAGTTAGGCCCCTTAGAAGGCTTCTTCAGGCAAGTTATACTTACCCAAACTTCCATACAAATATGTACTGACATCGCAACACATGAATATATATGTATATCCACACCAATTGAAAATTACCCGATTTCAACCTGTTGTATGAAGCATGTTTGATCTCAGGAAATTCAAAGAGAACGAAGGCTGTGGAAAGTATGTATGTTCTTCATTACTGAGTGTAATGTAGAACAAACGCGCTTTAAAGTTTCACCCACCGACTGAAAATTGGGTAATTTTCAACATTCTTGATGGTGTGAGTAGTAATGTTTACAAGACGTCATGCTCTATATATTTTAGTTAAGATGATATACCTTTGGTGTTTTTGCTTCATATAAGTTTTGATCTTATATGTTTAACTTACTTTGGATTAGCAATGCAACACATATGTGGTTGAATAATTTGACATAGAACTGGAGCAACACATGAATGAATAAAGACAAGGGTCATAATTTTGGTCTTTTTGCATGTGTTCATGAATGGTGACTTTCAAGAAAATTTATGTACACTATGGGTCATATTTCAACATTTGATGAAAAGATTTAGAATAGCTGTTATGAGCAATTGAGGACATAGATGGAGCTGAAGATTCCAGTGTGAAACCAATATTTATCCAGTGCATTATTGCTTATTTATCTTAAGCCTGAAGCAATAATGCGAATAGGAATAATCTATTTAGCACTGCCACAATGCCGTCAAGGTACTTTTTAACATTGTATACTTATTCCTTAGCTAGGCATAAAAACTAATCATAAGAAGAAAGTGATCATTCAGTTTTCAAGAAAGAAGAAAAAAAAGTAACATTTTCAAAAATCAAAGTTGAATGACATATCCATCTTTTATGGTTAACTTTATTCTACATACATAGATTCATGTGCTTTCTCCTCAATATAGTAATCTTCCTTTTGCATTTTTATGGCTGCTAACCCAACATACTAAACTTTTTCATGCAAGTTGCCCACAGACTCTGTCAAAAAAGTACTATTGTATAGTTTATGTGGTACACATTAAGTGAGATATCAAAAAAGTAAGTTACCTAAGTTGTGTATTATGTGATTTACAACTTTCTTTCAGATATGATATGTTTCTTTTCAATTTTTCATCTTGGTTGAATATGAAAATATCATGAACTAATGCTTTGTTCTTTCTTCTCCCCACTTTTACCATTTATTACTTCACACATTCTTATGGCCCCCAACTCAGTTGAGCACTATAATGTTGGCCTCACATGCTGCAGTATTATATGGAAAAATGCATCCATACCATACTAACCAGGTGTTCATTAATTTATGCATCCAACATTATATATAGTACCTTATGTACTCATGTATAGTATTGTGTTGACTATATGCGAAACAGTATATAGATTTATTGTTGTTGGCATAAAAAGCAATTAATCTGTAATAAATTTCCACTGTTTTTGTAAGAAGGTCCAGTCTTGTATTGCCCCCACGCCTACCAAATTTAAACGCTTTCAGACGTTATGGTACTGATATATTTTTGCATTTACGCACAATTTCTACTTAACATGACAATTTTTACCAAATTTAAAAGCTCCTTCCTTGTTTTGCCGAAAGATCTCAACTAATGTTTGTTGAAATACCAAAATATTTAATTAGATTTTTACAAGATGTTGGTATTTGTCTGTTTTCACTAAAATATAGCAAATACGTGACCGATTAATCTTTAAAAGAGATACTGAGAAAAAATATATATCATTTTCAGTGTGGTATGCGATATGTCAGTGAGACTTATATATATATAAGTTGTATCATACATTTGTATGATAACTGTTTTCCTGTTGTATCATACATTTGTATGATAACTGTTTTCCTGATTAACATTATCTTCGGCCAATTGATCGAAAGAGCATTCAAAAGGTTAATATTTCTTATACCATACTTAGAACATACACTATTGTTCTTCCTTAATTATTTATGGAAACCAATACAACATGACAATGAAGTTAGGTTAAGAAGATATAAACCAACAAAATATGACGCTCAAAACTTCTAGTGCATAGTGACATATATAGAAAGCTAGTGGTTATAACAACTATTCAAACAATGAACTAATGCTGACTTCACCTTTACAATACCACTTTAAAGTTTAAACATTATGAGACAAGATCTGATCTAGCAAGAACAAATGTTGAATATTTCTCATTACATATTAACAAAATATCATATGTTCTAGTAAACAATTCCTTTCCCATCCTCCCTTCTAGGTAGTACCAGTTATTAAATGCACTAGAGTCTCCCCTCGCATGTAGCTTAAATTTCATGGTTGACTTCTTACCTACCCATTTTTTTTATTTCTTTTATATTATATTATATATATTAGGTATGGTAATTGTAATAAAGCCATCTTCACACAGATTTTCTTTTGCTATATCTAGTATATACATGTGATATGAGTTGCTATATCTGGTTATATACATGTAATATGAGTTGTTGAACCATGTAAGAGGTAACATGAGTTGGTAATCTTCTATTAAAAAAAAAAAAATTATTACAGGGTTTGGATCCAGCTACAATAGCTGCAGTATTCTCTCCAGCACGGCATGTAGGAGAAAAACAAATAGGCAATGAAGAGTGCTTTGTATTGAAACTAGACATAGACCCTGTACTTCTTTCTGATAGAAGCGATAGCACTGCAGAAATAATAAGACATGTAATGATCGGTTACTTCAGCCAAAGAAGCGGGTTACTGGTCCAACTGGAGGACTCTCAGCTGACCCGGATCCAATACCCCGGAGCCGAGGTGATGTACTGGGAGACGACGATATCATCTTCTATTGAGGACTATCGTGACGTCGACGGTGTTATGATTGCACATAGCGGTAGGTCTGTTGTCAACTTGGTACGGTTCGGGTTCGGAGTGCAGGAGTCAACCCGGATGGAGGAGATATGGGAGATTGATGACGTTCTTTTTAATGTGCCGGGACTGTCAAATGAGTGTTTTATTCCACCTCAGGAGGTTCGTCATGGTCATGATGATATTTGAATAATTTGATCGTATCATCATATGATAACGGATGTTTAGGAAAAGTTAATTATTGAGATTAATTTATGGTATGTAGTTAGAAAGCAAGTTTGTATATAAGTGGAATAGCGGGTTTGGTTCCATTTTTATCTAAGCTAATGTAATTTTAGGAATTGGAGTGTTGTGTGTTGTTGATCTTCTGTTCGTTTTTGCTATTGAAGAGGAATAGATTTTTTTTTTCTGCAGAAAAATATGGTTGATGACAACCTTAAAAGTTTTTTTTTAAAACACAACGGCAATTCATCAAAATTTTATTGTCAAACACAAAAAAGTTGTAATTTTTCAAACAGTTCTAACTGTCTTGCTTTTTTTTTCTCTTCTTCCTATTCCATGGTGTTCCTTTTTTAAATTCTTTTTTGATTATGTTACTCAAACTTCAATTTTTTTCTTCAGTCTTTACTGTTTGATGTGCGGTTTCAATACTCGTTTGTTTCCGTTTGAGACAGAAAATTAATGAATAATTAGTTACTCAAAATCAATTTGTTTATTTCTAAACTTTTGTTATTTTCATTTTTGAAAATTATGATTAGATTTATATGTCTGTGCCCTTTTTGATGATCTAAGACACAACTGGGCAAGTAGCAGCAGGTTTGGTGTGCATTCTTCTGTTTTTCGTGTAGCAAATTTACCTTTTTAATTTGAATTGAATGTTATCTAAGTTTATAACGACTCTCAAACTAACCATTTATTAATTAACAAAATTCGATTTATTTGGAATAAAAAGAAAACTTAAGAATTTAAAATTTCAATTTAAATTTAGGTTGCTTGTATTTACTTTAAATTTTATAATTAAACCATCGGTGTTAATTTCTTCATTCGATTTCATCGACTCCGTTTAAATCGTTTATATAATTGGTTAACGGTAAAGTATCCAACAAAACAATGAAATATTTGCAAGCAATAAAATATAAGTTTTCAATATGTTATTTTGTTCGTGACAACGTACTAAGCTTAACAGTTAACCAAAACTTAATCCTTCAAGTAGATAAGGTGAGGCCAAAGCAAGGGAGGAAGCCTCCGGAAGAAGCAAGGAAAAGCCAAGCACCTTAAAATTTGACCAAAGTGGGGACTTGGAGAGAAAGCAAAAGCTTCATACTCAGGCCGACAAGAGTATCGTCACTAGACAATGTGGTAATAAAGATACGATAAGGACAAGAGGGCATCCAATACAGTGAGAAAGAAGCCCTTTTCGGTGATATCGGAGGGCACATCCTTCAAAAAAAGATGTTCCAAGTCCAAGCAACAAAGCATAGACCTTAAAAAGCTCGAAAATGGGATTCTGAATGTTTATTCATCAGTATACAACTTCATCTTTAATGAAAGGCTCATTCCGTCGAAGGATGTTTCACACAAAGTTAAGCTGATATCATAAGCCGGAAGCTCGCATAAACACACGCCTCCTGCAGCAATCAAACCCACTTTTCGAAGGATGCTCTCTAGAAGTTCCATAAACAAAAGTCTCTTAACCGGCAAAGGCGCCTTCGCGAAGCGCTCAAGTCTACCTCAGATAAAGCATTTGGATAAAGCCTATCGAGCAAAAGGGGTCAACTCGCATCTATAAATACGACCCGAGAGGTCCAAAATCAGGACAAGTAATTCATTCCAAAATCTATAATCACAAATTACGAATTGTAACCCTAATTTCAAAATCAAATTGGTGATTTCTTTTTTATTTTGCAATCTTATTTGGCAGTTTATAATATATGAAGGAGAATTGAGCATCTTAACCTATGGAGTTTAATTTTAAGAGAATAGGCTTAATTAATTTGGCTGTTAATCTATTTATTAGCCAATTGCACATGATTTTACCTTCTAATTTCTTATTCTTATATGAGACTATGTTACGAGACCCATGAGGAAGGGTAGAATCCAGGGCCAACATTTGTGAATTTTTTCCCGAAAGGTGGAGGAAGAATCACCACTGATGGGGCTGACTTCCTTGAGAGGACATCATTAAATTCCTCCCCTCATTAAGTGGTTCTGCAATATAAGATTATTTATTAAGTTCTGAAATGGGGCTTTCCTAGTAGAATTGTTGACCATCGAAAGGAGAATGAGATTTAATGTTGCTTGAGGTTTCGGTACAGCAAAACAGTCTTTTTACAGCGGGCAAAAACCATTGTAATATGCATTTTACAACGGGCATATGCCCGTCTTAATATGCGTCGTCATAATAGCTCCTAACTATTTGACAACGGGCAGTGACTGTTGTAAAGGACCGTTGTAATAACTTGCTCTGTTACGTGCAATGACTCTATGACAATCGTTATTAATCCGTTGTAATAGCTAATTAGTTACAAGCGGCTTTTGCCCGTTGTAATACAGTATATTACAATGGTCGTCGACCATTGTAATATACTACTTGGTAAACCTATTTTACAATAGGCCATGGACCATTGTAAAATTATCATATAACAACAGTTCTTGCCCCTTGCGAAATAAATGCAAATTTAAATATAACTATTGTGATATATATATCCATAATAAGAATGGATATTTTAACATGCTATAAATATTGTAATGCAACAATCATAATCACATAATAACACATACTAAAAGACTGAAGAAAGAATCATATAATTCCAACACATTTCAAAAGGTTCGATAAGTTTATACTCCAAAAGACTAGATAAGTTTACATTACAAAAGGTTAAATAAGTTACGTCGACATAGTTCTAACATAAATTACATAACTAGTTTCATCAGTACTAACACTAGACCAAGGAAACGTAATCTTTGTGCCACGCGACAGTACATCCAATGGCCTATTGATCTTGAGTCTGCATATTGTTACTGGCATGGTGTGACTGCAAAAAAAGGAAAAAAAAATTACTAAATGTAGAGAAAATATATTATTATGCACCATTCAAAACTTATTATACAACATTTAAGTCTTGCATTGATGTAACCTTACAGCATTGCACTAAATTGGGAGTGTATAAAAAGTTATTTGTTTTATTCCCAATTTTTGTACACATATCACCAGATATTATTATACAACATTTGAGTATATTATAACTTCAAGTCATCTTGAGCAGCAAGGTAGAGCAGAGGATACAAGTGCAAACTATAATAATAAGTTCCAAAGGTAGATGTCTCCTAGCAACATAACTAAGTTCCAAAGGTTACTTTTCACAAGTATCCAACCATGTCCCTATTACTGCATATGGTTTTGGCCAAACATAGGGCTTTTCACCCATACTAGTGAAGTATATGTTCAACGGGGTTAATGCTTGCCTAGCTTATCAGCCTTTAGTTCAATAGTCTTCCTACTTCAGTTTAGACACAGTTTGCAGTTGTATTTTAAGTAAAAATATTTGTATTTGTAACTGACATTATATATGAACTTTTATTTCTACAATTATATGACCAAATGAATAATTAATTACATGACCAAATGATTTACAATGTGCAAGCCAGATCCATGGAGTCCTAAGTATTGACTCTGATAATATTGTTTTAGACATACAATTCAAAGCACCCAACAGTACTATGTACATTAGCTGTTTTGGATAGATTAGTCAATTATCTTTCAAAGTTTTATTGACCCCACCTCAACTTAATTCTGCCCAGCATCAATGTACCATCTATTTGCATATATAAGACTGTGATCCATTCCTGCCACGTTTTCAGTCTGCTTCAGAGTCTTATGTTTTTTAATCTACTCATTTTTTTTTTTAATCAACTAAGTCCACATATATGTTGGAAACATAACAGCCAAATTATTGGTATATCCACACCGAAAAGCTCAAGTCTTGTCTCATTTGGACATAAAAGGTGAAATGCAGTATGTTATTTTTCTTGCGTAATCATTAGGTTACGTTATGTTATGTAATTCTCATGGTTAAAATGGAGTATGCAATTCTCATGGTTTTAAACTAGATTTTCGCTGATGATGTGATATCTTATTTTTTTATTTGATATTTTAATTGTTATTTATACATTCGAGTTATGAAGCTGCTAACATAACAACTAATATTGTTCTACGACAAAAGTACCAAACAACACTACAAAATGAACCTAAAGACCATTATTATCTCAAGTCGATCCATATTCTATAATTATTTCAAAATAACAATTATTTTAGATTAAAAAAAGCTATAAACCATGTTATGGCTAAAATATATTGCAAAAGAGTATAAATTAAAGTAGCATAATTTAAGAGACCTAGAAATAACATGATCCCGAAGTCAGACGGTAAAACGCAAAGGCGGTGTATAAAGGAACAAAATGATTACCTAGTAGTCTATTTCGTGGTAGTATAGTTCCGCCCAAAACAAAACCAATAAAGCATAAGTTGCGAAAAATAGGAGACATGGTGTGCCAAGAAGAATATGTTGAAAAATCTGTAAATTAACAAAATAAAGGAAAAAAGTTGCAAGTTATCATCAAAGAGTTTATGTAAACATATGAGCTGAGGGAATGCTTATAATATCAAGGATAACCCATTTAACATTAGTAGTATTATCATTTTTCAAGCAACATTATACGTATTTTTCAAAACCTGACATATTATTATTAAGTCATTATTAGAGTAGAACATCAATATGATTTTTCATATATAGTAGCGCATAGTTCTTATATATATCATGTGAAGCTTGCACAAAAAAAAAGAACGAAAAACAAATGCTAAACTGCAGCTAATGCACTGGTTGTTCAAAGTTCAAAGATAGAGTTTGACGACTCCTTCAACTATCACTGAGGTGTGGACTCGCCAATCTCTGAATTGAATAACAGGAAACATAAAGCTTATAAAAACATGTTATTAGTCCAAGTAGCATGGATCAATATAACATTAGCCGTGCTTATGCTTATGATTGTGCACAAGCACATGTTGCACAATGAAGGACATCATCTATCATTTGTCATCACCTATCCAGTATCCACTACTCAATCAACCAGACTATAACCAGATGCAACTATCCATAAAGTACAGATGGCTAAGCATGTATAAGTGGCCAAAACAAGTGCATAACTGAAGTAAGTCGCCAATATTAAAAGTGATGCTACCCTCTTTGTAACTAACAAGGATCCATTCTCCATCTTTAAGAACCTCAAGTCCTCCAATCTCTTCCTGAAATACAAGAGAAATGCAGCTGCTATCTTGATGTGGTACTAGACTCGTATTGTTCTCTTTTTCCAAGGAAGCACTAGCACTAAAAATCATTAAAATTGGGAAGCATTAGCCTCTCACACGCCAACGACACAACCAACGGAACAATATAATGAAGCTCAAACTAACTGACAGTCTACAAGTAATGGTGATTGATTTTCATCCCTGCAAAGGCCAACTAATCCTTATACAAGAATGTGACCAGGATAGAGTTACACTGTATCAATAAAAAAGACATTAATTATTACCACTAAATGGGGGATATTATCACATGTTCTCCAATATAAGAAGATCATTACCAGATCTTCTAATTTTACTTTTGGCAAAATATTAAGAACATGAACTCCAAACCGAACAATAGCCATGAAATAAAAGCGGATCCTAAATCTACCTACAAAGCTGCTAATTAAGGATAAATACAATCGCCCAGCAAGACGTGATAAAGTTATTCCATGCATAAATTTAGTTAAATAGCTCTAAGCAAAGGTCAGGACACTTCCATATATCACATGACAAGCAAAACATGGAAGATACTTGAAATATTTAACCTGAAGATATACTTTGCCAAACAATAAGAATCCATTTCAACCAACGCCTAATACTAATCAGCAAGAAACAACAACACCAAATTCATGTAGTTAAAATTACTTAAACAAATTAATCGTGAGTCCGAGACTCACCTTGAAACGAAGCTGCGATGGAAACCTTGTTGCAGCAGCGGTGACGACAACTTGGTTAGGGAGGAAGCCTTGCGAAGACGGGCTTGAGAGCGGTTTCTAATGGCGGCATAAGCGGTCTTCGGGAGGGTGATGCGGTGGCTTCCCAAAAGGCGGAGGATAGCAAAGACGCGGCTTTGACCGCAGCGGTGGCCAGAGATGACCTTGTGAGGCTGAAAGAGGAACGAAGTCCGACTCATGTGATTGGCGACGTCGACGGTTAACTTGTGATGGACGTTGGTTGCGGGGCCTTCGATTGATGCTAGAACGACGGAGCCGAGGTGATACTGAAGGCGGCTAGTGAGAACGATGGCGGAGCGGTGATTGATTTCTGGAGCGGTGGCCATAGATTTTGTTGGCTAGCTTTTTGACCAAGCCACCAAGGTTCACATACAAGAAGGAAATACGATGCTCCATTTCTCTCAGTCTTCAGAATCTGGTCGTAGTTGCTCAGCCCTTATCGGATCGCTACGCACCCCTCGAATCGCTACCAGCTAGCACGAACCGAACCACCTACATCAGACCGATCTGATCCCTCCTCAGCGAATCGACCCGATCCGACTTCATCACAGAAGGCGCAGCGAAGCCACTGACCTGTTCAAGCGCGAGCTAGTCTTCAGCGATCCGAAAAGAATGGATCCAACAACACGTGTCCATAACTGTCATATTGACCAATTCCTCCTCATTACTCGGTCTGATCCGATTTTCTCGGGATTTACGCCACGTGTGACCACGAACCGCCTGGCAGAATCAGCTATAAATAGCCCAGAGACTGGCATTTTTTGGGGATCCTTTTGGAAGTATTGAGCACTGATTCCACCATTACTGTCACACCACAATTTCTTATCAGTTTTACTATGAGATTACTGAGAGAAATCACAATTGTAAGAGTGAGTTTGAGAGAAATCATTGATTGTACTAGCATTCAAAGTATAATCGATAACATATAAAGTGGATGTAGGCTCGTTAACGCCGAACCACTATAAATTCTGTGTGTTCTCTGCTTTTTCTTCATTCTCCAGTTATAATTCTTTACGAATCAGAACAATTTGGGTGTTAGGTCCAAATTTTGATCTAACATTTTGGTGCTTTCACTGAGAATTCAATTCTCAGCCTACCGGATTGCTATTCTACTATTTGGATTTGAAAGTCCGAAGAAAACAGTCCCGAAACTTCACTGTTCAGATTTTTGAAGATTCCAGCGACATCTGATATAATGGCTGGAAAGAAGTCTAAGGAAGTACGAGCTTCGCAAGCGAATGAAGTCGCGAATGAAGTGGTTGGCGAAAGTGCACACGAGCAGGTCGTCGAGGGGACCGCGGATCGCGAGGACAGGGGGCGACCTGAATCAATCAGGGTGCCACGATCCGTCTTGAGGGAGGCGCTGCGAACCAAGAAGCTGGAGGGGTTGTTACTCGATCCCGTGATAACGCCCCGAATCCTCCTCATACCGTGACCACGAACCAACCCCAGGGGGGCGTACCGAATCACAGGCACCGATCCACCACGATCTGAAATGATGACCAGATTACGACTCGACCTGGAAAGGAGCCTATGGCTCGCTCCTACCGTCCTGGCCCCTCTGCTCGACCTAGCTCAAGCTCTTTGCGCATAAGATAAAATGATGATGATCAATATGACCCTTCTGCTCCCGTTACTGAGGGAGATCTTTCTCGCTTTTCTGAAATGTGGGAGAGGCTGTTTGATGAATTGGCTGCTCAAAGGCAGGAGAGCTCCGTTCTGCGACAGAACTTGACTGCTATGGATAGAAGGCTCAATGATCTCGCAAGGCAAAGGACGCCCCCAGTTCGTCCGCTCACCCCAGAGGACTCTTCTTCGTCATAGGAATCGCCAAGACCTCTGCGGCGACCATATGAGAGGCCTGAAAACATAGAGCAGCTTCGATTTGGAACCTTGCCATCACGGGAAGAAGAGGCACTGGGTGCAGGGCCCTCAAACCGCAATGTGAATGATCGTGCCGCAACTCCCAGAGCTCGAGGTGTGGACAGCCCTATTCAGAATAGACTACCTCATCCCCGTCGCCGTACAAATGCTCATGGTAACAGGGGGCAGCGAAGCCCAATCCGAGCCCCGGATTTCATGGCCGCTCCTGGAAGGGAGATTAGAGAACCCCACCGAGCAAGAAGCACTGACCCCGAGCCTCCGCTGACCAGTGCAAATGTTGCAGCTACGATCCATCAAATTCTGGCGGATAGCCGTGGACAACGGAATGAAGATTGGGGAATTGACCGCAGTCACACCCCTTTCATTGATGACATTTTAGATGCGACGTTCCCGAGGCGCTTCAACATGCCGCAGATGAACCGTTACGTGGGTAGATCTGATCCCGTCCAACATCTGATGAGATATTCTTGGTCAATGACCGCTGCCACAGCTTCTGACGCTGTCAAGTGCAAAGCATTTCCCATATTCCTGGAGGATGTAGCATTATTATGGTTTACTCGCTTACCAGCAAGATCAATTTCCAGCTTCAGGGAGTTGAGTGAAAGGTTCGTGGAACAGTTCCGCATCTATGCACAAAAGACGAAGAGTGTGATTGACTTGTTCCTTGTCAAGCAACAATTAGGCGAGAGTTTGAGGGTGTATCTAGACCGTTTCAACCTAGCCGCTACTGAAGTCAAAGATCCTCATGAGCCAACTGTTGTGGCAGCCCTAATTGATGGGGTAGATAAAGACACCGAATTTGGGAGATACCTGGCCGGTAAGCCACCTCATACTAGAGAATTATTCTATGAAAAAGCTAACGTGCACTTACGCCGGGAGGAAGTATATGCTAACCGAAAGGCAAAAACGGCTGATAAAGAGGAAATCCAGAGCAATGTCGCCATTAAGCAGACAGGAGACAGTTCGGAGAAGGTCGAGGTTAATGTCGGAAACCGGAACCAGGGTGGTCGTCAGTCAGGAAACAATGGTAATAACAGTAATGTCAACAACTGGAAGAGGAATCGAGGGAACGACTCCTAGAGAAGGACTCGTCCCAGGTCGTTTGAGAGTTATACGCCAATAAACGATACTTTGGAGAATATCTTCATGGATTTGTACAACGTCCTCCAAAATAAAAGGCCTCCTCCCAGAGAGTCGACGGAGAAAGAACGTGAAACGGGGAAGTTTTGTCTCTTCCATCAGATTCATAGCCATTCGACAAATGAATGCCATCACCTAAGAGATGTGGTCGAGAGGCTTCTCCGAGAAGGAAAATTGGATGAATACAGAGTGACACCCAGAGACAGGGGGCAAGCCGTACAGGCCCCAAATCAGAACCAGAATCAACCTGCTGTCAGGCCAACTGCCCAGCAAAAGGGAAAGGACCTTGTTATCAATACCATAATCGGAGGGCTTTATCTCGCCGGGCATGGTTCCAAGGCATTGGATCAGTATGTCAATGCAGCCAAGCAGCACCTCGGGGTAGGGGAGTGTAGCAACCCTGAGGACAACGTCCCGGTAAAGCAACAAAAGATGATGTCCGACGACGTCGTTTTCCGCGAATGAGAAAGCATTGGAGTCCATGCTCCGACTTAAGATCCATTTGTAATTACAGTACCTATTGGCCCGACCACTGTTCATAAAGTCTTGGTGGATAACGGGAGTTCCGTCAACATCTTTTCAAAAAGACATTCGACCAGATGAATCTCGAGATAAAAGACTTGAAGCCCTATGAGGGATGGATCCGTGGATTTAACGGAGCATCCACCGCTCCAATGGGTTATGTAGAGCTACCAGTTACACTTGGGGAAGGAGAACGCCAGAGAGTGATAATTCTTCCCTTCGTGGTTTTGGGTATTGAATTACCCTATAATGCCTTCTTGGGCCGACCGGCCCTCGCAAAGTTTAGAGCCTGTATAGCCCCCTGGTGCTTGTTATTGAAGTTTCCTACAGAAGCTGGTGTTGGTATTGTCAGAGGAGATCAGGTTGCCGCACGAGCATGTTATATTGCAGAGCTAAATCTACTCCGCAATGGAGGAGACATAGAAACCAAGGGCATTTCTCCCCCCACAAGGGCGGAGATCTCATAGCAATTAAAGAAGATAATCATAGGAGAGTCGCCCAGAGAGTTGCCCAAGGATATAGATCCCAGAGAGGACAAAGAACCTGGGGGCAGAATGGCGACTCCCAACGAGACAACTGTGGATGTACCGATCGATGATAGTGACCCAGAGAAGGTCCTTAAGATAGGATCCCAGTTAAATCCGAATTTAGCTAAAGAACTGACGGATTTCTTGAAAGATAATTTGGATGTATTTGTTTGGACCCACGCAGACATGTGCGGGATATCTCCATCAATCATGAGTCATTCATTAAGCATTAACCCTAAGCATCCTCTGGTAAAACAAAAAAGGCGAATGCTGGGCCCAGAGAGGTCCGCTGCCTTGAAAGAAGAAGTTGGAAAGCTAAAGAGTAATGGATTTATCAGAGACTCAATCTACCCAGACTGGATTTCAAATCCAGTTCTGGTATAGAAGGACAACGGGAAGTGGCGAACGTGTATCAATTTCTCGGATTTGAATAAAGCCTGGCCGAAAGACAGTTTTCCATTACCCAGGATCGATCAGTTGGTGGACTCAACGGCGGGACATGAACTTCTCTCCTTTATGGATGCTTATTTAGGATATAACCAGATTCCAATGCATGTACCAGATCAAGAACACACTAGCTTCATTACGGATCTGGGATTATACTGCTACGTGGTAATGCCCTTTGGCTTGAAGAACGCAGGCGCTACATATCAACGGTTAGTGAACAGAATGTTCTATAACCAGATTGGGAAAACAATGGAAGTATACGTCGACGACATGTTGGTTAAGTCCAGGCAATCCTCCAATCACACTACAGACTTGGCAGAGATGTTTGGAATTCTTCGAAAGTATGGGATGAAACTCAACCCAACGAAATGTTCATTCGGGGTCGCCTCCGGAAAATTCTTGGGATTCATCATCAGTTCTCGTGGGATTGAGATTAATCCAGATCAGATCGCAGCAATCAGAGACATTCAGGAGCCTAGGCAAATTAAAGATGTGCAAAGCCTTGTAGGGAAAGTAGCCGCACTAAGCAGATTCATCTCCAGGGCTACGGACAAATGCATCCCATTCTTCGAATTGATAAAGCGAGGAAAACGCCACTTCAAATGGACGCCCGACTGCATAGAAGCGTTTCAGAACTTGCTGAGTCACCTGGAGAAACCTCCGATATTATCTAAGCCGGTGGATCATGAGGACTTATTCGTGTACTTGGCAGTGTCGTCCCACGCGATCAGCTCAGCATTGGTGAGAGAAGAAGATAAAGTTCAAAGACCAGTGTATTACATGAGCAAAAAATTGACGGCAGCAGAGCGTAATTATCTAAGGATAGAAAAGTTGGCGTACAGTTTGCTGATTGCCTCTAGAAAGCTTCGACATTATTTTCAGGCTCATCCCATTACCGTATACACTGATCGTCCACTCAAGCAAGTTCTACAGAGACCAGAAGCGTCTGGAAGACTACTCAAATGGAACATTGAGTTGAGTCAATTTGATCTGAACTTTCAGCCCCGGCGGTCAATACGGGGGCAAGTGATAGCCGACTTCATAGCAGAGTTTACTATCCCGGAGGAAGATATAGCGAACGAAGAAGTTGACCCCTCAAAGTTACTTCTCGACCCCAGTGCCTGGAGATTGTATACTGATGGCACTAGGAATAACAAAAGATCCGGCGCTGGAGTAGTGCTTGAAACTCCCGAGAAATGGCTGATATCCTATGCTATCCGGATGGAGTTTCACGCCACTAACAACGACTCCGAATATGAAGCCCTGATAGCCAGGCTAAGGATCGCAAAGGGGTTGGAAATCACAAAGCTAGATATATTTTGCGACTCCAAGTTAGTTGTGAACCAGGTTACTGGAAAATTCCAAGCCAAAAGCCCAAGATTGATTTTATACTTGGAGAAAGTAAAGGAGTTGCTGAACGGCTTCGATCACTACAGCATATCTCATATTCCGCGGTCAGAGAATCAACAGGCGGATAGGTTGGCAAAGATGGCTAGTTCCGACGATCTTGAAGAGACCGGGCTAGCCCTAGTTGAAGTACTTCGGTCTCCTAGTATATATCAGTTGGAAATTGATCCGTACTACAGACGGAACCAGAAAGGGAGTCATGGATGACCGCTCTAAATAATTTCTTGATGAATGGAATGCTTCCGACCAAGAAAAGCGAGAGGCATAAAGTAATCCGAAAAGCTGCCCGATACGTTCTGCAAGGCGGAGTTCTTTACAGACAGGGATTTTCGATGCCCCTTCTCCGGTGTATAGCTCATGACGACATCAAGCGTGTGCTGCAGGAGGTACATGAAGGTGAATGCGGCAATCACACTGGAGGGCAAACATTGGCGAAAAAGGTGTTGCGGCATGGTTATTTCTGGCCTACCATAAACAAAGATGCAGCGAAGTACGCACGACGGTGTGATGCATGCCAAAGATTTTCAAAAATACCTAGGGCACCTCCTAGTCAGTTAAAAACGATGACGAGCCCAAGGCCTTTCGCTATGTGGGGAATTGATATCATCGGAAGTCTCCCCATAGCTAAGGGCGGAGTGAAGTTCGCTATTATAGCTGTAGATTACTTCACTAAGTGGGTCGAGGCTGAGCCACTGACTACAATCACAACCAAATGAGTGATCAACTTCGTCGTTAGGAACATCTTCTGTCGATTTGGGATTCCAAAGATTGTTATAACTGACAACGGAACTCAGTTCGATAGCACTGAATTCAGAGACTTCTGCCAGAAATACCACATTGAGAAACGGTACACCTCTGTGGCGCACCCGCGGTCGAACGGACAGGTCGAAGCGGCGAATAAAGTGATTAAGTCCATTCTAAAAAGAAGACTGAAACGGGCCAGAGTCATGTGGGCTGATGAATTACCCTTAGCACTATGGGCCTACAGGACAACATATAAATCGGCAACAGGCCATACCCCCTTCTCCCTTGCTTCTGGAGCAGAAGCAGTCATCCCGGTTGAGATAAAAGTACCTTCTCACCGAGGGACTTATTACGATCCGATGACTAATAATGAATTGCTCCTTGAATCCTTGGATATGATCGAAGAAAAGAGGGATGAAGCAGACCTGCGTGCCTTGAGACACAAGCAACAGGTCACCCGATACTACAACAAAAGGGTTCGAGCACGAACCTTTGAACCCGGAGACTTGGTTCTGAAGCGTGTCTATCCACCCCCAACTCATATGGGTGCGAAGTGGGAAGGACCGTACTCTATTTTGTGTAAGCTTGATAGTGGAACCTTCAAGCTAACAACCCTAGATGGAAAGGAAATCCCTAGAGTGTGGAATGCCCAACATTTGCGGCCTTATCTGACGTGAAGCTGTTAGGCCTATTCTTTTGTTTCGTAAGGACCATGTACAAGGCACGACTTGCCTAGAATAGTCCAATTTATTTGAACAAAAGATTATAAAGTGGATGTAGGTCACGATTCGACCGAACCACTATAAAAATATTGTGTGTCATTTACCTTTATTGCACTATTATTTATCTGCCTTTCCGCTTTTATTGAAATTGCTGTGAACCATACGACGATCATAGGAATATATAATTTTAGGTGCCTTCCATTAGAATGGAGAGCAATCAACCGTCAAAACTCTAAGGGTGCGATAAAGTAAATCATATCATTAACGACACTCTAACTCTCCAGAGCCGAGAGAGAGTATATCATACACGAAAGCTGTCCCATGAGTCATGACGGTGTACCATGATCGGAACCGCCTTGACGGAACTCTAACTCTCCAGAGCAGAGAGAGAGTATAAAAGCGTCTCCGACTGAGCGCTGAGAAAGAGTCCTACCCCGCTGAAGGATCGGGGAGCGATTGAACTGCTGAGCTCGAACTCTAACTCTCCAGAGCAGAGAGAGGGCATAAAAGAGTCTCCGATTGAGCGCTGAGAAAGAGCTCCTACCCCGCTGAAGGATCGGGAAGCGACTGAACTGCTGGATTCGAACTCTAACCTCGGCGGCCGCTAGGAGAGTATAAAAGCGTCTATGATTAAGCACTGAGAACGGTGCTGGAAACTCAGGGCCCACAGGATCTCTATCCCGCTGAAGGATCGGTGCGTAGACTATGACATGAGTTCGAACTCTGACCCGCAGATGGATCGGGAGAGTACCGAAGTGCCAAAAGCCGGGCACCGCAAGAACTCTAACCCTACAAAAATTTCCAATTCCCCCATGTTCAGAAACAGGGGGCAACGTGCATGCAACTCAAATCAATCTTTGACGATTGATTGGGGATAGATATATGCATACGTGTATCTTGATGCGATACAATGCTGTTAAAGTCTTTTTGTTGCTTGAATGATTTCTAGTTATAATCAGATGATCTATGACTAAGCATGAAAAGTTTATTAAATGCAGGTACACGATGATGCAAAAGAGATAAACTTTCATTTATAAACTGCAAGCCTACAAAGTGAAAAACAACCTAAAACAAAAGTGAGGGCTAGTCTCACAATTACATTTCATGGTCAGTGGGAAGCCTAAAGACAAAATATAGACAAGCGACAATATCCTATTTACGCTTGGACTTCTTCTCCTGTTTCTGCTTCTCCAGCTTCGCCTTGTCAGTGTCGGATTGATCACCCTTCTTTCTTTTCCTTTTGTCTATAAGAGGAACGTCCGACTCATCAGAAGACTCCTCCTCCTCCTCCTCCTCCATTCTCTTTCTTTTATCAGTAAAGGAAGCTGGGAAATCATCAGGGTTCACAAAATGAAGCTGTTTGCTGATGGATTTGGGCAGGAGTTTCAAAACCATCCCAGTTTTGGGATTAAACCCCGGGATAGGAGCTACATTCAAAGGTTCTTGTCCCACCTTCTTTAAAGCCAGCTGCTTTTCCTGCCTAGCCTTTCTTTTAGCCAAAGTTTCATCGTCATCGCCTTCGACTTCTTTGGTACTAATGATATCCTCCTCATCATCTACATGGCGCCCGTCCATATCTTTCAAGGCATCGATGGTTTCATCATCCTTGGGAGCATCAGCACTGGGTGCCAGGACGCCCTTCTCCGCTGTTGCACCTTCAGCCTGCTTCAGTATATCAACACCGGCGCTAGGCGAGACGACAATCTTCTCCGCCTCTGTCCTCTTCTCGACATCCTTGTCGACGGGCTCGCCACCTGTATTATGGAGAACACATGTTATTAATTCGATTGGTTGCTCCACCAGACGACGACAACTCACAATTGCTTTGACAAATTGTGGGAAAAAAGGGAGATACCTTCCGCTGACCCTCCATCTAGGCTAGCTGCAGAAGCTCCGACAACCACAGGAGTCAGGCCCAAAGGAATTAATGGATCATCAGGATTGTATTCCTCAACTCCGGAGGCCTTGGGCTCTACAGCTGAGCTCGAACCTTCGTCAATCTTGTTTTTGCTCTTAGCCAGGGCCCTCTCCTTTTCCATTTCTTCTTGAATTAGGCGCCGACCTTCTGCCAAATCCTTGGGCTCGTTATCCCTCAGAATGGTCCTCATCAGCTCATCTTCATCAATCTCTTCAACTCCTAATTTCTGCTTCTCACCCTCGACGATGGCGTCCCATATGTTGGCTAAAGTGACGTGGTAGTCCGGGATACACGAGATGTTACGGGTTTTGAGGACATGGCCGAGGAAGTCAAATATCATCTCTTCAAACCCTTCGATATCCTTTTCTCTCTCGAGGAGCTTGTTGTTAGAAGCAGTAGCCATTTCAATGGGACTTTCTACATTCTTTTCGGCGAGAGCCGCGCGCCTCTCTGCATCCGCGACTTGATCATTCAAAATCACCTTCTCTGCTTTGGCGAAAGCTAGACTTTCTTTCAAACTTGCTTTTTCTTTCTTCCAAACAGCTCTCTCAACTTCAAAATGGCCCTGTGCCGTCTTCAACTCAATGTTGGCCATTTTAAGATCTTCTACCTCCTTCTTTAAGGCCATTTTCTCTTGACTATTTGAGTCGAGTTCAGAATGAAAGCGTTTCCTAGCATTCTCCAATTCAGTCTTATAATTTTCAGCATCTCTCCGCGCTAAGGCAAGTTGGGATAGAGCGTCTTCCAAGTCCTTCTCCATTTTTGTCCTGGCCCTTTCATTGTTATCTATCGTCACTTTGGATCTATGTGCTTCCATCTCAAGCGTTCGGATGACCTCTGAAAGATTAACGGCATGTTTCTTCATCACTTCATACTGCCTGGCTACATGGCGAATGTGCCCGATGACTTCAGTATCCTAGTTCCTAGGGACTGGTTCCAAGGCTGGAACAATCATCATCCTTTTGAAGAAGATGTTAGGGAATTGTTCTCGCAACTTTTCCAGCTTAGCCTGAGTCTCGGGACCATGGATGTAATCTCGTGACCCGGGGGCAACCAAATCTTGTTAGCTGGAAGGAACAATGTCAATTTTCTCCTTCTCAGAATCCTTGATTGGATCCTTGCTTTTATCCTTGGGCTCGTAGTGTCTTTTTGATAACCTGCTGTGAGAGGGTGCACTCTTCGGAGGGGTTAATTCTTTAGGGAGTTGTTTCCCCCCTGTAGGTGGCACCGAATAACTGGGAAGCTTGCCAGAGGTTGGTTTTGATGGAGACCGGGATTGTGAAGAAGTAGGCTTGTGAGAAAGACCGCGAGAACGCTCAGGATTTGGATGAAGGCTATGTGTGCCTTCAGGAAGAGAGCGATAAGAATAAGACCGCCTGCGAGACATCTTTCCTGCAAAAGAAAAAAGAGCATATTACAACCTTGAATATTGTTGATATAAAAGTGTGGGGTCAGGCAGTGCGTGTGATTTGTGCATCCCATATAATTCCCCCTAACAGACCAGGGCCTGAAGTCAGGCTCATCTGAGTAGTTTCTTGTCCTCCAACTGGAACAGTTGTTTCCTCAAAAACAGGGAAAAACGGCTCCCCTTCAAAGTCCCCCTGTGTGTATACATCATCGGGCAAAGGAATTTTGCTCAGCTCTTTAAATAGTTGTTCTTCTGTTAAATCATCGGAAGCAGCAGGTTCAATCGGAAGAGAGGCCCTTGAGGGGAAACCCCCTGGAGAAACTGGGATTTCCTTAGACTTATCACCACGGGCCTCATCTCCTCTATATATGTTTAGGTCCTCGTCGTCCTGGATGATTATTGGCGAAGGACTCTTATGGAATTTAATTGTTTCCGCTGCCCGTGACGTTCCTTCTCCCTCCGTTGAGGGCACGTATTTGTAGGGTTTGCCGCCTGCACCAAGTCCAAACCTTATATCCAGAAGGCGATGCTTGTGAAGTTTCTGGTCAGTAATGCACTCCTTGATCTTTAGAAAATCGGATTTGCTTTGTAGAAGAAGAGACAATCGATTATTGTATACCGAGCCTTCCGTCTTGAGAAAGACGTGATCTGCTTAAAAAAAAGGGGGCACGTTAGTGCTTTGATTTCTTAAACAAGTTATTCAGTCAAAAGATTAAAGTTTACTTGATTTAACCCATCTTCTTGAACACCTAGCCTGTCTCTTTATGTAGAACCAATCAGCCTTGGGATCCCCTATATTGCTGTATCCGTCAGACAGAACCTTCCTATTTGCTACTGATTCGAAGAAAGAGAAATTTGGGGTTTCCAAGGAGCGATGCTTGAAAAGATAAAAGAATTTTAAATCTTTAAATGTGAGCTCGGTATGCAGGATTTCCGCGTATGCGATATATAGAGTGTATAGAGCCGCGTAGGCATTGGTATGAAGCTGCATCGGAGCAATACCCAATCGTTTTAAGGTCTCAATGACGATTGGAGGAAACGGAGGAATAGCTCCTACCCAGCACATGAGTCGGCTGACTATTATATACCCTTCCGGAGCTAAGTGAGGTCTATCTTCGCTGCCGGGTGTCCTCACATCATCCCAGGGGATCCCATGTCTCAAGCAAATTCTCTTAAGCTTCATGTCATCGAGTTTGGAAGCTAGAGAGTCTCTGAATTTCTCTATTTCTATTGCACCAGGGACTTCGTCGGGAGCTCGGCCATCTACCTCCGACTCTTCATCAAGCGAGGTACTCTCAGACGGATTCGATTCTGTTTCTGCCTTATATTCAGATCCAGAATCCGCACCCTCTGTATTAGATGGAAGAACCTCGGGGTTGAGATGCTCATACACCTCGGGATCCGTATCTGTGTCAGATCTTGAAGGGGAATGATTATCCGACATTACTGTTTAGGTGAGTAAACATGAGAAATAAGATTATAATTACCCATCCCCCCTGTGTGTGCAAGTGCCGGTGTGTGCCTGTGCATGCATTAAAGAAAAACATAAAAGTCAACGAGATCATCAAGATGTCAGTCGTTGTTCACTGTTAAATTATGCATTTGGTCAGTCCAGAAAGTTTGTCTCAAAGGCTTTAACCTAACTGTCCATTGATGTACTGGAATTAAGTTGCACTGCTTACTATACAAGATCGTTGGATTGTTCATTATCTAGTTCGTGGTACCCCTTCGGATCGCATGTTGGGGTTCGGATCGTGGCATATTCGAGGGTCGCGAGGCAAATATGGATCCGCAGCTGAAACGCTAACTCATGAGAATGTATCGGTTCAGATCGCCGTAAGTTCATAGCGAACCGTACTCCTGCCATCACCGCGATCCGCTCCCTGACCTCGGACACGATCCAGCCCAATATCGGATTCCACACCATGACTTCCCCCCTGAACCTCGCATCACCACGAACCGATGCTCCTATCCGATCTGATTCGTCCTCCTTCTTCTCCCTCGCCTCTTCTTCATCACCCCTCCTTGCTCCGTCACGCGAGCACCTGAACCCATCATCCATTGCGGATGCGGTCTCAAACATCACCAATTTTCCCATTTTCTCTTCTTAAATTCCAGAAAAACGAGTGAGAAATTGCATGAGAATGATTTCGATGAGATTACCTTTCTTGAATTGGGAAGAACAATCGGGTTTTTTGGAAGAAAAAATTAAGGTTTTTCTCGAAAAGACTTGGCAGCGCGTTGCTGAAGGGAGAAGAAGAAGGAGAAAAGTGAAGTTCGGTTTGATTTATATAGAGAAAACGGTGACCGTTGGCCTCCCCTTTTTTGTCCCACACGAACCGTGGGCTTCGGTGGATCATAGGGACAAGCCCATTGGGCCCAGCAGAGAAGAAAGAGGCCGATCCCTAGATCGACTCGCTACCAAGGATGGGCCACCATACCTAAGGCCCGCACAAAGGCTGGAACGAGATGAGCATCTCGTCTCACTGGACCATGACAAAGAATGCTCCCACGAATCAAGGCCCATCACGCTTCGTGAAGAAGCCCGCTCGATCACTGGATCGTGACGAAGGATGTACTTACGGATCGCGGTGACATGGAGCGATCCGAACCAAAAAAAAAGAAGAAGAAAGAAGGGAGAAGAGAAGGAAAGTTCAGAAATTTACCTGGTACACACGACAATGAGGTCTCCAAAGATTCCAAGAAAAGAATTGCCCAATGAACGAGAAATGATCGAAGACTGTACCGATATTTATACTCGTCAAAAGATACGACCTTTTTGAAGTGACAAGGTTTTTCAGATAGGCGCGATTATTTGATTGCACCGGTTCGCGAAAAGACATCTCTGCAACTTCGAAGCATGTTCCATCCTCGATAAAACATACTTCGAGGGGGCAAAATGTTGGCTAGCTTTTTGACCAAACCACCAAGGTTCACATACAAGAAGGAAATACGATGCTCCATTTCTCTCAGTCTTCAGAAATCTGGTCGTAGTTGCTCAGCCCTTATCGGATCACTATGCACCCCTCGAATCGCTACCAGTTAGCACGAACCGAACCACCTACATCAGACCGATCCGATCCCTCCTCAGCGACTCGACCCGATCCGACTTCATCACAGAAGGCGCAGCGAAGCCACTGACCTGTTCAAGCGCGAGCTAGTCTTCAGCGATCCGAAAAGAATGGATCCAGCGACACGTGTCCATAACTGTCATATTGACCAATTCCTCCTCATTACTCGGTCCGATCCGATTTTCTCGGGATTTACGCCACGTGTGACCACGAACCGCCTGACAGAATCAGCTATAAATAGCCCAGAGACTGGCATTTTTTGGGGATCCTTTTGGCAGTATTGAGCACTGATTCCACCATTACTGTCACACCACAATTTCTTATTAGTTTTACTACGAGATTACTGAGAGAAATCACAATTATAAGAGTGAGTTTGAGAGAAATCATTGATTGTACTAGCATTCAAAGTATAATCGATAACATATAAAGTGGACGTAAGCTCGTTAACGCCGAACCACTATAAATTCTGTGTGTTCTCTGCTTTATCTTCATTCTCCATTTATAATTCTTTACGAATCAGAACAATTTGGGTGTTAGGTCCAAATTTTGATCTAACAATTTTAATTTGGGAAAACAGAGAAATTTGGTTGAAAGAGAACGAATAAAAAGCAATAAAATGAGGAATCAAAGGAAATAAGGAACAACGGATATAAGATGCGAACCCTACCAATTCTTACCAACACGTGGTGCAAAAATTAGACCTACACAGACAAATGTCCAATTTCTCCAATACTAATATTACCGTACAACTGTGGGAAACCGACCGTTAAAGTGTTTAATGAAAAATAGAAAAATATATGTTAATATTTATTTTAGTGAAAAATTAATGAAAAAAATCATAGCTTAGTTTAAGAGAAATGGAAATATTTGAAAAAAGATAAATCTAATTATATTATGAACTGCACATGTAAATCAACTTAATGCAAAATATATACTATCAGTATATTGATATGAATTTCTCACGAGCACATACGTATATTTGTATTATATATTAAGAAAAATTAATATACTTTTAATGTTTGTTTTCTTGTAACTCTAAATCATTATTGAATTTAAGGAAAAAAAGGCAAATGAAACAAATATAAACTCAGAATATATCATCATATCAGCGAATATTTAATTAAAATAAAAAATGTAATAATACACATAATACAAAAATGTAATAATAACTCCGCTTATGTAGTTTTCTATGCAGCCTGTCCCAAGCCAGGGTAAAGGAGGAGGGTTGTGATAGGCTTGGCGAGCCAACGTAAAAACTTAGCCTCTCTTATGGATATGGAACCTTATGATATATCGTTGGGGCGTAACCCTCTTAGCGACGCGCTATATCGAGGCTCGGATATGATGTTAAATATGCAAGGGCTGGGCCGCCATTCTCTTAGTGGCGCGCTACACCGACGCCCCGGTGTAGTGATAAGTGAGCAAGGGTCCTCGCATTTTTCTCGGCGGATGCGAGGGGCAAGGAAGCTAGTCGACAATAGTAGGGTTCGATTAGGTAGTTGGAATGTAGGGTCCTTAACAGGAAAATTAAGAGAGATAGTGGATACTATGATTAGGAGACGGGTTAACATCTTGTGCGTTCAAGAGACTAAATGGGTGGGTCAGAAGGCAAAGGAGGTGGAGAACACTGGCTTCAAACTGTGGTACACGGGAGAAGTATGTAACAAGAACGGGGTAGGCATATTGATTGACAAGAACCTTCAGAACAATGTGGTTGACGTCAGAAGACGAGGGGATAGGATCATCCTAGTTAAGCTAGTAGTTGGCGAGGCAGTTTTAAATGTCATTAGCGCATATGCCCCACATGTAGGTCTAAGTGAAGAAGCCAAAAGGAAGTTCTGGGAAGACTTAGATGTCATGGTTAGGAATGTGCATAGTAGCGAGAAACTTTTTATAGGAGGAGACTTCAATGGCCATGTTGGCTCATCTAGCGGGGTTTTTGAGCGAGTGCATGGTGGTTTTGGATTTGGCAGTAGGAACCAAGAGGGTGAAGATATTTTGAATTTCGCTCTCTCTTTTGATCTCATGATTGCTAATACCTTCTTTAGAAAGAGGCAATCACATCTGATCACCTTCAGTAGTGGCCAACAGGCTAGCCAGATTGACTTTGTCCTAACTAGAAGAGATAGTAAACGAGATTGTGTTGATTACAAGGTCATATCTGGAGAATGTGTTGTCTCACAACACCAGCTGTTGGTATGCGTGTTTCGTCTTCGGGTGGTGAAGGATAAGAGAGCGAAGATTAGCAGGACGAAATGGTGGAAACTCAAAGGAGATGCTTCACGGGTGTTTAAAGATAGAGTGATGGGAGAAGGAGCTTGGAATGTGGAAGGAGAAGCAAATGTCATGTGGAATGCGATGGCAACTTGCATTCGGAGAGCCGCCACTGAGGTATTTGGGATAACAAGAGGAAGCAAGAGAGAACCCAAGGATTCGTGGTGGTGGAATGACGAGGTGCAAAAGGCTATCAAAGAGAAGAAGGAATGCTACAAATGCATGTACCGTCATAGAAGCGAAGAGAACATGCACAGGTACAAAGTGGCAAAGAAGACTGCAAAGAGAGCAGTGAGTGAAGCAAGGGGACGAGCGTATGAAGATTTGTATCAAAGGCTAAGTACAAAGGAGGGTGAAAAAGACGTTTACAGAATAGCTAGGCTACGCGAGAGGAGGACAAGGGACTTCAACCAGGTTAAATGCATTAAGGATGAGAATGATAGACTTTTGGTGAAGGAAGATGAGATGAAGAATAGGTGGAGAGAATACTTTGATAAGCTTTTCAACGAAGAAAGTGATAGCTCTTCGATCGAGTTGGAAGACTGAGCCGATAGCACCAATAGACATTTTGTGCGGAGATTTCAAGAAGCTGAGGTAAAGGGGGCGTTGAAACGTATGAAATCAGGCAAGTTGGTAGGGCCTGATGATATTCCTATTGAGGTGTGGAGATGCTTTGGAGATGCAGGGATAAAATGGCTAACTAAGTTGTTCAACAATATTTTCAAATCGAACAAAATGCCAGATGAGTGGAGGAGAAGCATTTTAGTTCCAATCTTCAAGAATAAAGGAGATATTCAAAGTTGCACAAACTATAGAGGAATTAAGCTTATGAGTCATACAATGAAGCTTTGGGAGAGAGTTTGCGAGCAGCGTTTGAGGAGGTTGACAAGTGTCTCTAGGAATCAATTTGGTTTTATGCCTGGAAGGTCAACCACTGAGGCGATTTTCTTGGTTAGGCAACTTATGGAGAGATACAGGGAGCAAAAGAAAGATCTCCACATGGTTTTTATTGATCTGGAGAAAGCTTATGACAGAGTACCGAGGAGGGTTATGTGGTGGGCGCTAGAAAGGAAGAGAGTGCCATCAAAGTATATTACCCTTATTAAGGATATGTACGAGGGGGTTGTGACTAGTGTTAGGGCATGCAATGGTGAGACCAGAGACTTTCCAATTAACATAGGGTTACATCAAGGTTCGACTTTGAGCCCCTATATTTTTGCATTAGTGATGGACGAAATCACAAAAGATATACAAAGGGAGATTCCCTGGTGTATGCTCTTTGCCGATGATGTTGTGCTGATTGATGAATGTAGAATAGGGGTTAATCGACAACTGGAGTTGTGGAGGGAGACCTTGGAATCAAAGGGTTTCAGGCTTAGCAGAACTAAAACAGAGTATACGAAGTGTGAGTTTAGCAGTGTTAGGTCAGATGACTGAGATGTTACCCTGGCCGGTAGAGTAGTACCCAAGAAGAAATCGTTTCGATACTTAGGATCTATGTTGCAGTTTGATGGAGAGATTGATAAGGATGTTAGTTTTAGAATTCAAGCAGGATGGGTGAAATCGCGACTAGCATCTGGCATTCTCTGTGATCGGAAGATTCCTCAGAAGCTTAAAGGAAAGTTCTATAGGACAGCAATCATGCCTGCAATGTTATATGGTGCAGAATGTTGGCCTACAAAGAGGCAACACGTCCAGAAGATAAGTATAGCAGAGATGCGAATGCTGCGTTGGAGCTGTGGGCATACCAGACGAGATCGGATTAGAAATGAGGATATTCGGGAAAAACTTGGAGTTGCACCTAATGAAGAGAAGTTAGTCCAATACCGCTTGAGATGGTTTGGACATATCCAACGTAGACCATACGACGCACCTGTACGCGCTGGAATTCTAGGCCGCGCCGAAGGCCCAAAGAAAGGTAGAGGTCGACCTAAAATGACATGGGAGGAGATAATGAAGAGAGATTTAAGTAACTGGAGTTTATCAGAAGAGCTGGTAGTTGATAGGAGTGCATGGAAATTGGCAATCCATGTACCAGAACCATAGTTTTTTTTAAGACTTTATTTCACGTTTACTGAACCATTTTACTTTTTATTACTATTTTATATTTTATTTCACTTTTATTGAACATTTTTACTTATTATTATTATTTAAAAAAACCCTTTTTCGGACGACTTTTTATTTGATTGGTTATTTTAAACCGTTTATATATATATATATATATATATATATTATCATCATTATTAATTTTATTTTATTTTAATTTTGGGTTCCATATCTAGCCAACCCCAACTTGTTTGGGATATATGGCTTTGTTGTTGTTGTATTGAATTAAATTATTTAAATAAATCACCTAAAATCACCCTTGTTATTTGAAAAATTGAAGTTGCTAAGATAAAAAGGCTGACGTTATTTAAAATTTTGTATTTCTACGTTGAAATAGAATGTAAATATGACCATATGTCACGTATCAGATTAGGTAATGCTGTCTAATGTAACATAAAAATAAAACAAGTTTAGTTTGATAATCAAAGAAAGCTGAGAAATAAGAAAAATATGTTTAGGTAATCCATAAATGGTAATATCAACTATTAAATTTACATACATTAAACAAGAAATGAAGCCCAATTACCAAAGGAGCAGTTCCCAAATTAAAATCAATTAGCAGCTAGAGCAGATATATAGCTAATACAATGCATCAGCTAAATGTTATTCCCCAACCACCTGATCTCTAAACCGCCAGCAAAGACAAGGCGATCGTGATCGCCAACAACAGGGGCAGTAGACCTGTCAAATGGGCCAGGTTATAGTTTAACTATCGGCACCAGTAAAGTTTGACAAATGGAGAACCCCCTGCATTGGATTTTGTGTTTAGTGTTCTGTTTATAACATAAACCCATAAATATTATTACCATTTCTAAAAAAAACAATTATATTTATGTGAATATTTTAATGATTTCAAAAATTAGGAATTGTAAACCAATTATTAATACCTCGGTAAAGGGATAAACAGACATGGATATAAACCCTTGCTATGTGAAATAGCAGACACATCTGGATGTAAAGTTCTATTGTCAGGCCAGACTTTGGTGAATCCAAGCATATTTCATCTAAGATTCTTTACTTCGCTTCTATTTGAACCAGATGTAACAAGTTTTATGAAATCTATATTGTATTTGCACCCACTATTATCCCTCTAATCCAGTAAAAAGTTAAAATTAGCCATGTAGCTGATTGCGTTTTATTTCTTCACATATAGTTTAAGCTAAAGAAAACAATAGAACACGGTCGTTTTAGAATCTTAATTGAATTGTTGTTGTTTGCACAATGCGGCATGTTATTTTTGAAACAAGTAGATGATATATATGCACAAATTAGTGATAAATTTACTCATTAAATTTATACAATATAAGAATGTCATGTTTAGATTATTAATCAAAAACTTACGAACATATCAATGTATGGTTAAATCTGTTAACAGCTGATCAATATTTGAACTGAATTTTGAAAAATATGAGATACCCAACGGGATACTATTTGGCTATATTTATCTTAACAGTTAGACAGCTAAACTCCATTACCTGTTAACTTCATTTTGTCTTAATTTCAAAAGCTGGAACAAATCATAGTATCAACAACTTTTTTGAACATATTTCATACACTTGGACCGAAATCATAGCATCAACAATAACGACACAAGCTTTCAAACCAAAAAAAAAAAAGTATAAATCTAAAAAATCATAACATTAAAATATATATTTGGTTTTTGTTTTCAGTTTTGCCTCCTTCAATGATTTTCGAGTCGGAAGAACATATTTTACATCGATGTAATCCTCTCCAACGTGCACATGATCTGAGCTCATTCACCTAGCTTAGGACATGGTTCTCACGCAGAATAAACTTTCCAACTTAGCTTATAAAATTAATGGCTTGATCACGTTTTTCATTTACCCTCATATTACATTTTTATTACATTATATGTAACGTCATTGGAACATTACAGTAGCTCTTTTGTTCATTTTGACTCGCAAATGTTTAATAGATTTACCAATCAAACGCTAATGACAGATGAACACAGCTCTTTTCAATGTTACAAACATAATAACAAAATAGTCATGTAACACAAAACTAGAGTGTCTTCTCAAAAGTAAAATTATAAATACATAAATCTTGAGGTGAACTAAGCCTACCCGATTTTATTCAACATGGACTTTAATTTGACACACAAAAAAAAGAAATCCTAAAAAAAGTTACAAACAAAAGCAAAAATTTCTACAAGTATCATGCTCGAAATGCAATTTTTATTGCATAATCCAATTACTTAACTACTTTTAGCAAGTTATGTTGAATTAAATCAATTATAGTTCAAATGATAATAGTTCAAATGAACATCATGTAAAATAACAAAGCTATACTTCCATTTAGCTGTTTAGCCATAATTAGATCGGGAGGCTTACCATCATGTAAACAACCATGCTTGAAAGCTCTCAAAACCATCAGAAAGTGAGTACATAGAAGTTGTGGTTAGATTGAAGCATCAATTAGCGTATTTTTTCTGAAGCCGCCTTTTGGTAAACCGATTAGGTTTGATATTTCCTTGTAATTAGGCCAGAGACAAACCAGTCATCAACGATAATTAAAAGCGAGGAAACATGAATCTGCTTTATGATTGAGGACGAATTATGCCATTGATTTGAGGAAGAAACGGAGTAGTTTGAGGAGTAATAAGAAAAACGAAATTTAGCGGATTTGAGGAGGAAACGAAAAGCGAAGGAACAAGAAAAACGTTGATATGGATAAAGGAGGAATTAGCGCTTGTTTTGTGAAGCAGATCGAGGAAGAAACGGAGCTGAAAGAAGAAGAAGCGAAGCTTAGATATTTCAGGCGATATTCTGGCACGGACAAATTGATTTTGGCCCTCTTACAGTAGAGAAACCTCCCTAACGGTCGGTTTGAAAATGGACAAATGTAAATCTTCACTTAACAAAATTTTCTCCCATATATACCAAGCACTATACAATGCATACAAAACCCAATACATATAATTATTATTTTTTAATTTCAAACACATGTCTAAAATAAAATTTAAACCAAAATCAAGTAAACGAATTTGTTTAAATCTAATTATAATTCAAATCCAAAATTTCTAAAACAACTATTTAATTATCGTAAAATTTAACAAAACAAATTTAGATTGCATTATAAAATTTTAAATTTTAACAAGAATATTTTGATTCAACCTGAAAATCAATTCAAAATAAAATAAAACTTCAAAACAAATAAAATAAAATAGATTAAAATTTATCCAATCAAAGTTCATAATATTAAAGTACTAGTTTAAAAGGGTAATAACGTTTAATTTAACAAAATAAATTTAGAAATAAATATAAAGTTTAGATTCACACTTATGAAATAAATAAATTCAAAACCAAGCTTTAAATAAACTAGATTTCAAATCAAAATCAAACATCATAAAATTCTCAATACTAAATTAAATCAACTTTAAAAAATTATTTGCCAAGATTCTGGTTCGTTACAATCTCTCCGCCCCCCTTAAGGCTTTTCGTCCTTGAAAAGGAGAATTTGTAAAATCATACATATATATAAATAATAGAATTTAAAATTTGAAAATCAAAACATGGTATAATTTCTTCGACTTAAATCCCGATTTTTATTTCAAACCATTCGAAATTCTACATTTTTTCTCATATCGAATCATACTTGCTTTGGAATTTTAAAACCAAAAGTCATTTCAAATTTTTTACGATATGCGACATAAAACCTTTATGTCCCAAGTCGAGAGGTTTCTCCCAATGACAAGGCCCCAAGGCACGGCCTACGCACGCATCTATATCGAATAATGATGTCTCTCCGGACCCCAGAGCAGACCATCATCAAGGGTTTACACCCACGTCGTACCTTTCTTTAGTAACGGATTACTCAAATCTTGGTAACAAACCATTTCATTTCCTACCACGAAGTTATAAATTATTTTGCAACAATACTTTTACCCAAATGAAGCTTAAAGCCAAATTTATTCATAAAATCTCGAGACGTTAAAAATGGCGAGTCGTTACAAACTATCATTTATATAAGTTGATATTTATAATTATTATTTATACACTTTTGAGAAAGTATTATTGGTTACTAATTACAAATTATCAATTATCAGTTATAATAAAATATTAATTATAAATTATTTGATATTAAATATATATTATTATGTATTCGTTTTTATTATAAATTAATACCAAGTATATATTATTATGTATTCATTTTTATTAGAAATTATTATTGTTAGTTATCAAGTATTAATAAATATAATTATTATAATGGGCACTTTTTGATCATTGTAAAATTTGCATCGATTAAAATGACCATTTCGTCACTACCATCCAATATCTGTATTATACTATTATTACTTTTGAAAGTAAAACTAAGTCTATTAAATTTTAATTTTTAATAGTAATATTATTAATCATAAACTATTAATATTTATTGTAATTATAAATTATTATATATTTTGTAATAATTTGTAACGACCCAGGGATTTCAGCCTCGAAAATCGACATAAATACCTTTACTGTAACTTATGTCGATCCTCCAAGCACCGAAACACTGGATAGTTATTAGAAAGAAATTAGAGGGTGAGATAAGATAAGATAGAAATATTAGAATAGAAGAAGAAGAAGAAACACCACACAGAGTCTCACATCGCAGCGGAACAAAATATAATACAGAAATAATCTCTATTGAAAGCTTTAAAATACTTACAGTATCAGAGTACATCATACCATGGGACAATTATAATAGCCTGTTCCATATACAACACACAGCGGAATAGTAGTAATATCATACGTCTGGACTCTTCCAGCTCGTCTCTTCATAGCAGTCGATAACCTGAACCTGTACAACCCGGTCTAACCCGAGCATTTACAAAACACCGGGTCAGTCTGGTGAACCAGAGTGAGATAAACTCGCACAGTAATAAGGGTAAACCATCCAGTCATGATTTTAAAGTTCAAAAATCTTTTCAAAAGAAAAGGATAATCGTAAGACCAAATCCACACATAAACACGGACGGTTTTTACCTTACGATAACCCAAAACAGTTTTGAAACCAATATCTTTTCTGATATTATAATAATGTCTATATACAAGTAAATAACAATCTAGTGGAACGCTTGCATCTCACGCTCCACATATATAGTATACAATCAAAACCGCAGGCGCTTATTGGAGATTGGATTCCAAACTTGACAAGGTATGGGACCACCTGCCGATAGTGTATCTCTAGAGACGAATACACTGGGTTCAACAAGAACGTCTTGCAACCCGGCCCTCACATGACCGACCACTCATTTCGCTTGAGTGTATCGAATGTATATCACCGACGGTTGGGATCAGCAACCGTCTCCCGACAAGGGACAGCATCGAAACATAGATTAAAGGAGCAAATAGGATTTCCTCTAGATAGGTGATCATACACCCTAATGGGTATTTTGATACTATAAGTTTGGGTATTTTGATTACCTCTCAGACCTTGATCAACAGCGTTTTATATCTTCAGATAAATAATAGTTGTAATCAAAACCCAATATTCTATTCAAATCTCAAAACCAATTCCATTTCAACTCGGGTTTGGTTATACCATCCCATGACCTAGTTCCTTAACCCAATTTCACCTTTACCAATCTCCCTTCAAATATATTTAACCATTTCCACTTTTGAAATCTCATTTCAAAACTCCCTTGTTACTTGATCTCATTTTCAAATAACGTTAATGTAAAATTAACGTCTTAACACTTTGAAATTCATTTATATGCTTTGGTTTATTTTAAACCCTTTTATCGTAATCCCCTTTCACTTAATTCAAATAATCAAGTAACGTTTATTTCAAGCTACTGTATCTGCTTGAAATCCCTTTTAACCTTATTTAACATTTAAACAATATTCATTTAACTATCTTAATCGAAATACATTAATTTGGTCATCAATTTCAATTCTAACTGGTCGATTTAATTAACTCAAAACTCGGTTATCTCATTAACCGATTCAAATCAATCCTCGCTTTAAATTAATTAAAAATATAATTAATTTAAATAATTCCATTAATTTGTTTCCTGATCAAATAATTATCCAAGCTTAACAATTCAGTTTATTCCTTATTCTCATACTTATAGATCTGATCAATATCAGGATTAACTTTATCAAATATCTTAATAATAGATCAAAGTCTAAATAAAAAAAATATTTATTTATTTCTCTTTAATAACTTTTATTCAAAATAATATCTTTCAAAATCTAACCCCAGTTATGAAATAGATTTTATAACTTTATCTTTGTCGATTCACTTGGCGGTGAGTCAATATTTATAAAACGATTAATTTCATAGACCATACGCTGCCAAATACTAAACCAATACCGCCCATTGGTTTAAACACAACACAGGTTGAATTCCCAATCCAAATCAATAATCAAATCAATCAACCAAACAGGACAGTTCATATGTGAAAATATGAAATAAATAATGTATTTGAGGAATCCGGTTGGATCCCTCCAACCTGTTCTTCCCTGTATTCAAATGGTTATCACAAACCAGATTATTCAGTTTCATTTAACTGATAACAATGAATAACGGCCATTTAACATCAACCACAAGCAATGCAAACAATTCAACCATTTAAAACACGTTTATAAAATAAACGTGACCAATAAGGTAAGTTACCTTTATGGGAATCAATCGTTAGAAATAACGATTTGGTATTTCACTGAAATTAAACACAGTTTAATTTCATCAGTTAGATAAACAAACAAAGGTATAACTAGCAAACAGGCGACCATCAGCAAGCAGAGCACATAAAATAAAGAACCCAATTTATATAAAATATAAATGGGAAAACTGAATGAGTTTAACTCACCTTGGTTCCATTCGACGTTGAAATAATTCGATATAATAACTCGCAGTTGCGCCCAACTCTGTCCAGAGTAGCTCCAAAATGTTTCGCTCGTTACCATGATCCCAGCATGGTTTATTTCGTTTGATTCATTCACGTATGTTTCTCCTGTATTGCTTCCATCCCAGTCTCACCATGCCATTGTTCTCCGACCACCAGACAACCGGTGATGACTCCCTCTGACCTCACACCACCACGCAACCGCGGCATCACCGTGGCCACCTTCTCTCACGCCACAGCCAAACCCATTTCTTTCTCTAGTCTCCAAAACACTCAGCGCCTCCTCATTACACACACACATCATAATAGCCCACTTGTTCACGTTTTACTTCATCAAATCAAATCAACTCTCCCTCCCTTGCTTCCTTATCCGCATGTCTCCATGTTAAAACCACTGCTTCTTCATCTCTCCTCTCCTGTTGCTCAAGATGACTCCCCCCCAAACCACTCAGTACCTAACGCTGCCTCCCTCCCATGCATATATGCGAGCACAGCTCACTCGACGAGCTACAGTAGAATTAGCGTAACGTTTTTAGCACTGAACCATACAGAAACTTACCAACATCCTCTCCAGCTCTACCCCTTTCCACGTTCAGCCTTTTATATATTTTATTTACATGAGTTCGTTTTGGTGAGAGTAAGAGTCGCAAATAAAGGAGAGAAGGGAAGTTATGAGTTCTCAGATGAAGTGTTTGCCGAAACAAGAGTGGAGGCAGATACATATATATAGTATAGAAAAGTTAGATAGAATCAACGTCCATCGCACGAGTTTGACATTGTAGGTATCTGTATCAATAGACAGAGAGCAGTCTTGAGGCTTCTCAGTGTACATCCTGCTTGTGTAGGTCATACAGAAAAAAGGGAGTAGTTGTGTTGCTTTGTTTTTTGAAGTTTGCATGTTTCCAATATTATGTTGTGCGGGTCATTGTGCTTTCTTTTCCTAGACCATCTCATTTAAATACAGGGTTTCAGGCAATTGTAAATGGCGAAAAGGTCCAGCGTGAGTCGTCCCTTTCAAAATATAGGTATGGCTGTGACTTGTGTTGATGGGAATGGGTGTCCCTTTCCAATTTATTTTAGGGGTCGGTCTATAAGCTTGAGCTGGAGCTTAGCTGTGCATGAATTGATCTTGTTGGCTGCATTGGTGACAATGTAGGTCTGCTCTGTTTGTTCACTTCATAGCTGGATGGTATGGTTAGCATATGCAAAGCTATTGGAAAACGTAGGGAAGCTGTTGATTGAAATACATGCTAGATGTATGCAGGTAGGGTACTTAGGGTAGGTTAGTGTGGTGTTTTTAGGCTGCGGTGATATGAAGTGTGAAGGGGACATGGCATGCAGGGGTCTTAGCTGTTTACACAATACATAAATTTTATTTCAAAAGGTGTGCATTAGAACTAGGTAGCTGACAGTCTAGACATGGATGATGGATGGGTACATATATTTATTTGAGCAACTTATAGTATACAAACAGGGCAGGTGTGCATACAGTCAGTGGTTTAACTTAGCGGTGAAGTAACACTTTAAAACAAACCACAATCGACATCGGTTTACTGATAAACAAACTAATCTTGGTGTAAAAAGATATTCCGGATCCAATGGGACAAGTTTCGTCGAAATCCGAGGTCATATGAAAAAATTTCCTTTATAAAACCAAAAATAAACACGCGTTTTATTTTTCCACGATCACAAGATAAATCGAATCAACTTGAAACCTTGATATCTTGCAATAACTTTTCGATACGAACCCAACGGCACTAGTTTCGTCGCATTCTGAGACTGTTGCCTCGGTAGGCTGTTTTTACCCTGAACCGCCCTACCCTTTTTAACGCCAAATTTCTCGATCTCTAAAAATAACAAACTATATACCTATCCTGACTCTAATCGACGATACGAACTCAACAGAACCGGTTTCGTCGAAAACAGAGTCCGTTTGCAAAACGGCTACTTTAAAGGCCTATAATTTAATAACGATTTTCCATAGCGACTATTTCAAAATTTGATTTGGCCATAACTATCAAACTATAACACAAAATCTAGATTTTTCTCTTTCATATGAAAATTATCGTCAATATGGTCCCAACGTGTCTTGTTTCACAGAAATCCGACTTAAATCGAATTCTATATTCTCAGTTGAAGTTCAAAACCAAATATTACGAACTGCACGCCATTTCCAAGCTCGATTTATATTATATATATAAATTATAACGTTCAACTTCGTTTCAATAACGAATTAAATATTAAATTTCATTATATTCCCAATATGTTATTTAAAATAAATAAATTAAATTAAATATTTGGCGGCCAAAAATGCGGGTCGTTACATTTTTCACCCCTTAAAATAATTTCGTCCTCGAAATTGCTAAGGTAAGAAAGAACGTTATAAACCCATTCATTTCAAATTTATTTTAAACCCAAAACCGATTTAATACCGTATATGAATATTTCCAAAATTATCGAAAATTTTCTAACACTTTAAATTTCCGAAAAATTTCGCCAGCACCTCCTCTGTACGGCTCAATCGGTACAACTCCAACTCACCTTTCTAGGCCTTCTCCAATCCAAAAGAAAAACGAAATAGCCAAGCGACTTGCCAAATAGGCTCATAAATCACCAAACCCATAAAAATAAACATATACCTTTTTGTCGGGCATATCATTATATCCTTTCCATCTACTACCCTGTCAGCATATACAAATGCATCCCCAACAAAGTTCCAATTTTATCCTCAAAGCCAAATCCTTCACGCGTCCAAGCCAAATCTCATTCTTAACTCAATTTCCATTCATCACCCAATTTCAACTCTTAAATTACCAGTCCAACACCATTTTAGATTCCCGTCTCAAATTCAAAATCTGATTCGACTTGATATATTATATCCCGATTCAATTTCTAATTAATTTGTTTCAATTCAATTCATATTTGCTTTCACAATTTCTATTTAATTTTGCCTTGTTCAAACAATTTCCCTGGGAGTTTTCAAACAGTTCAGCTCTTTCAAAAATCAAATAATCTTTTTCAGGATTCAAACTTGTCTTTCTCAAAGCAATTCAAAACAAAACCTTTGGTAGTAATCCGTCACTTAGAACTCGAAAATGAACACTGATGATGCGGCCGTCATCATCAGAATTATTTTCCAGCGATCGAAGTGAGTTCAATACTATATCATTTCAAAACTCCAATTTTAAACACTTTCATTTTGAAATATCTCAAAATATCATTCACGATGCTTGTAAACCAAATTTAAAATCTCCCAGGATCTTAAAATTCCCATATATTTAATCCAAAATTCTTTTTCACACTTTTCTATGTTTTCACAATTTCAATCTAAATTCTGATTTAAATTGAGATTTAATTCATCTGACTGATTTATTACATTTGCACTAATCCTGACTAGTTATTTATAACCATCTTGATTATAATCTGATTCAATTATATTAACAAATTAACACAACCAATATATACATTATAATAATTTTAATATATATACCTTGTTTATATCAAAATATATTTCGGGTAAAATTTCCATTTACCCTCTTTCAAAAACAGACTGTGTCGAATTATTCTGTTCAAGAGTTTAGAAACACTTATTGACACAGTTTGCATTACTGTATCGACCAGAATTCATAAACTACTCGACAAACCAATCAACACAATATAAGACAGTTTTTATAACAATTTACAAATACGCGCTCATATATATACACTCAAACTCAGTCTAGGGTATTACTAACCCCATCTCTACTGAGTTACACCACAGAGCCAAGGTAATTACTTAACCTTCAGCTCTGATACCACTGTAACGACCCAGGGATTTCAGCCTCGAAAATCGACATAAATACCTTTACTGTAACTTATGTCGATCCTCCAAGCACCGAAACACTGGATAGTTATTAGAAAGAAATTAGAGGGTGAGATAAGATAAGATAGAAATATTAGAATAGAAGAAGAAGAAGAAACACCACACAGAGTCTCACATCGCAGCGGAACAAAATATAATACAGAAATAATCTTTATTGAAAGCTTTAAAATACTTACAGTATCAGAGTACATCATACCATGGGACAGTTATAATAGCCTGTTCCATATACAACACAAAGCGGAATAGTAGTAATATCATACGTCTGGACTCTTCCAGCTCGTCTCTTCATAGCAGTCGATAACCTGAACCTGTACAACCCGGTCTAACCCGAGTATTTACAAAACACCGGGTCAGTCTGGTGAACCAGAGTGAGATAAACTCGCACAGTAATAAGGGTGATCCATCCAGTCATGATTTTAAAGTTCAAAAATCTTTTCAAAAGAAAAGGATAATCGTAAGACCAAATCCACACATAAACACGGACGGTTTTTACCTTACGATAACCCAAAACAGTTTTGAAACCAATATCTTTTCTGATATTATAATAATGTCTATATACAAGTAAATAACAATCTAGTGGAACGCTTGCATCTCACGCTCCATATATATAGTATACAATCAAAACCGCAGGCGCTTATTGGAGATTGGATTCCAAACTTGACAAGGTATGGGACCACCTGCCGATAGTGTATCTCTAGAGACGAATACACTGGGTTCAACAAGAACGTCTTGCAACCCGGCCCTCACATGACCGACCACTCATTTCGCTTGAGTGTATCGAATGTATATCACCGACGGTTGGGATCAGCAACTGTCTCCCGACAAGGGACAGCATCGAAACATAGATTAAAGGAGCAAATAGGATTTCCTCTAGATAGGTGATCATACACCCTAATGGGAGCGACCCACATAGCCATGCTGCCTGCCCGATTTTTGTCATTTCCCGGTTGATGAGGCTTGAGGCCAGAATTAACTCTTGACATCTGGTCGCCATTTACTTTGAATGCCACATCGTCAAATCCATCAGATATCACTAATTGATATCCACAAAAATACTCTAGCTGGAAGCTAAGAGAGCGGCAATTCTCTGCCAACAACCATAGCACGTTTGAAGAAATCAACGTACGTGATCCTTCGGAAATACTCTGTAAGACATTCGTCCATATAAGTCATCCAGGAACAGGATGAACCGAAGGCACTCTCCTACCGCATCCAATATAGGAATCACCCCATGGATCAGTAGCGAGAAGTCCTTGCAACCCGTAGAATCCAACAACGACAGAATCACAGCTTATCTCTGCTTGCCAGGCAGAGAATATTAATGGTTCTTCCGTGTATGAAAATCCACAGTCTTCAATGCTCCATCTCAATCATCTTCTGAGATCTTCACGTATTTGTTGGTCGGAATGGTTTTCGAATATAAATTCGATCCCGGTCTTTCCATACCAACAATCGTATTGGACAGATTTGATAGTCGGTGTTTTAACTATCAAAATAAACAGTGTTTCAAACATGACACTCCAATGAGTTCACTGGTTCAGTATTCAGCATCACTTGGCCCCTAACAAAACTGATTTACTTTTGTTAAATTAAAACTTCTAACTCTTTTAATATTCAAAAATATGATATTTGAATAACTCTAATTCGATTTAACTTTAATCGATTTACTAATATTCGACGTAACTCCATTCGCTTGACTCTAGATCGCATCGATCACAATGGTTACGCCTGATTCCCTCAGGAAACATCCGACCGCCGTAGGCTATCTGCAGCCCTGCGAATTACGCTAGCAGTCGTATGCAATGGCAACTTACCTTGAATACTATGTTTGACTAACTCTAGCTCGAATAACTATATTCGATTACCCACTTAAATCTTCCTTCCAAATCATCTTTTAAATTCGGAAATCCATTAGTTGTAACAAAGAAATTTATAGCACATATGTTATAACAATAGCGTTATAATTACTATTTAGATTTACAAAACAACAGTGCTATAATCGCTGTTTAGGGTTACAACCCATTTACTATAGCAAAAGCGCTACAATCGCTATATTAGATTTACAAAACATATATTATAACAACAGTGCTAAAATCGCTGTTTAGATTTTCAAAACATATCTACTAACGTTTCTTACTATTACCAACTAATACTATCTTCAGATAATCCTGATGTTGTCCAAGTTTGGGTATTTTGATTACCTCTCAGACCATGATCAACAGCGTTTTATATCTTCAGATAAATAATAGTTGTAATCAAAACCCAATATTCTATTCAAATCTCAAAACCAATTCCATTTCAACTCGGGTTTGGTTATACCATCCCATGACCTAGTTCCTTAACCCAATTTCACCTTTACCAATCTCCCTTCAAATATATTTAACCATTTCCACTTTTGAAATCTCATTTCAAAACTCCCTTGTTACTTGATCTCATTTTCAAATAACGTTAATGTAAAATTAACGTCTTAACACTTTGAAATTCATTTATATGCTTTGGTTTATTTTAAACCCTTTTATCGTAATCCCCTTTCACTTAATTCAAATAATCAAGTAACGTTTATTTCAAGCTACTGTATCTGATTGAAATCCCTTTTAACCTTATTTAACATTTAAACAATATTCATTTAACTATCTTAATCGAAATACATTAATTTGGTCATCAATTTCAATTCTAACTGGTCGATTTAATTAACTCAAAACTCGGTTATCTCATTAACCGATTCAAATCAATCCTCGCTTTAAATTAATTAAAAATATAATTAATTTAAATAATTCCATTAATTTGTTTCCTGATCAAATAATTATCCAAGCTTAACCATTCAGTTTATTCCTTATTCTCATACTTATAGATCTGATCAATATCAGGATTAACTTTATCAAATATCTTAATAATAGATCAAAGTCTAAATAAAAAAAATATTTATTTATTTCTCTTTAATAACTTTTATTCAAAATAATATCTTTCAAAATCTAACCCCAGTTATGAAATAGATTTTATAACTTTATCTCTATCGATTCACTTGGCGGTGAGTCAATATTTATAAAACGATTAATTTCATAGACCATACGCTGCCAAATACTAAACCAATACCGCCCATTGGTTTAAACACAACACAGGTTGAATTCCCAATCCAAATCAATAATCAAATCAATCAACCAAACAGGACAGTTCATATGTGAAAATATGAAATAAATAATGTATTTGAGGAATCCGGTTGGATCCCTCCAACCTGTTCTTCCCTGTATTCAAATGGTTATCACAAACCAGATTATTCAGTTTCATTTAACTGATAACAATGAATAACGACCATTTAACATCAACCACAAGCAATGCAAACAATTCAACCATTTAAAACACGTTTATAAAATAAACGTGACCAATAAGGTAAGTTACCTTTATGGGAACCAATCGTTAGAAATAACGATTTGGTATTTCACTGAAATTAAACACAGTTTAATTTCATCAGTTAGATAAACAAACAAAGGTATAACTAGCAAACAGGCGACCATCAGCAAGCAGAGCACATAAAATAAAGAACCCAATTTATATAAAATATAAATGGGAAAACTGAATGAGTTTAACACACCTTGGTTCCATTCGACGTTGAAATAATTCGATATAATAACTCGCATTTGCGCCCAACTCTGTCCAGAGTAGCTCCAAAATGTTTCGCTCGTTACCATGATCCCAGCATGGTTTATTTCGTTTGATTCATTCACGTATGTTTCTCCTGTATTGCTTCCATCCCAGTCTCACCATGCCATTGTTCTCCGACCACCAGACAACCGGTGATGACCCCCTCTGACCTCACACCACCACGCAACCGCGGCATCACCGTGGCCACCTTCTCTCACGCCACAGCCAAACCCATTTCTTTCTCTAGTCTCCAAAACACTCAGCGCCTCCTCATTACACACACACATCATAATAGCCCACTTGTTCACGTTTTACTTCATCAAATCAAATCAACTCTCCCTCCCTTGCTTCCTTATCTGTATGTCTCCATGTTAAAACCACTGCTTCTTCATCTCTCCTCTCCTGTTGCTCATGAAGACTCCCCCCCAAACCACTCAGTACCTAACGCTGCCTCCCTCCCATGCATATATGCGAGCACAGCTCACTCGACGAGCTACAGTAGAATTAGCGTAACGTTTTTAGCACCGAACCATACAGAAACTTACCAACATCCTCTCCAGCTCTACCCCTTTCCATGTTCAGCCTTTTATATATTTTATTTACATGAGTTCGTTTTGGTGAGAGTAAGAGTCGCAAATAAAGGAGAGAAGGGAAGTTATGAGTTCTCAGATGAAGTGTTTGCCGAAACAAGAGTGGAGGCAGATACATATATATAGTATAGAAAAGTTAGATAGAATCAACGTCCATCGCACGAGTTTGACATTGTAGGTATCTGTATCAATAGACAGAGAGCAGTCTTGAGGCTTCTCAGTGTACATCCTGCTTGTGTAGGTCATACAGAAAAAAGGGAGTAGTTGTGTTGCTTTGTTTTTTGAAGTTTGCATGTTTCCAATATTATGTTGTGCGGGTCATTGTGCTTTCTTTTCCTAGACCATCTCATTTAAATACAGGGTTTCAGGCAATTGTAAATGGCGAAAAGGTCCAGCGTGAGTCGTCCCTTTCAAAATATAGGTATGGCTGTGACTTGTGTTGATGGGAATGGGTGTCCCTTTCCAATTTATTTTAGGGGTCGGTCTATAAGCTTGAGCTGGAGCTTAGCTGTGCATGAATTGATCTTGTTGGCTGCATTGGTGACAGTGTAGGTCTGCTCTGTTTGTTCACTTCATAGCTGGATGGTATGGTTAGCATATGCAAAGCTATTGGAAAATGTAGGGAAGCTGTTGATTGAAATACATGCTAGATGTATGCAGGTAGGGTACTTAGGGTAGGTTAGTGTGGTGTTTTTAGGCTGCGGTGATATGAAGAGTGAAGGGGACATGGCATGCAGGGGTCTTAGCTGTTTACACAATACATAAATTTCATTTCAAAAGGTGTGCATTAGAACTAGGTAGCTGACAGTCTAGACATGGATGATGGATGGGTACATATATTTATTTGAGCAACTTATAGTATACAAACAGGGCAGGTGTGCATGCAGTCAGTGGTTTAACTTAGCGGTGAAGTAACACTTTAAAACAAACCACAATCGACATCGGTTTACTGATAAACAAACTAATCTTGGTGTAAAAAGATATTCCGGATCCAATGGGACAAGTTTCGTCGAAATCCGAGGTCATATGAAAAAATTTCCTTTATAAAACCAAAAATAAACACGCGTTTTATTTTTCCACGATCACAAGATAAATCGAATCAACTTGAAACCTTGATATCTTGCAATAACTTTTCGATACGAACCCAACGGCACTAGTTTCGTCGCATTCTGAGACTGTTGCCTCGGTATGCTGTTTTTACCCTGAACCGCCCTACCCTTTTTAACGCCAAATTTCTCGATCTCTAAAAATAACAAACTATATACCTATCCTGACTCTAATCGACGATACGAACTCAACAGAACCGGTTTCGTCGAAAACAGAGTCCGTTTGCAAAACGGCTACTTTAAAGGCCTATAATTTAATAACGATTTTCCATAGCGACTATTTCAAAATTTGATTTGGCCATAACTATCAAACTATAACACAAAATCTAGATTTTTCTCTTTTATATGAAAATTATCGTCAATATGGTCCCAACGTGTCTTGTTTCACAGAAATCCGACTTAAATCGAATTCTATATTCTCAGTTGAAGTTCAAAACCAAATATTACGAACTGCACGCCATTTCCAAGCTCGATTTATATTATATATATAAATTATAACGTTCAACTTCGTTTCAATAACGAATTAAATATTAAATTTCATTATATTCCCAATATGATATTTAAAATAAATAAATTAAATTAAATATTTGACGGCCAAAAATGCGGGTCGTTACATAATTACTCAATATTACTTACTAATAGGTGGAAAATAAATTTAAGCCTCTTGGAATATGATTATATATAATTAGTAATTAGCGATTATTTATTAATAATCACTAATTATTAAAAGTAATAAAGAATTAATATAACATTATTGACTACTGATGATTAAATAATATAATATTATTAGTGAGTAGTACTTAGTAATATAATATTATCAGTAATGCTAGTTTGCCCGGAATTCACTTTGTCGGTTTGTGCGGAAGCTGTGTCTACCTTTAGATTTCACTCGCCCCATGAATTGTAGGAATATAACAACCGCACAATACGAGATCCGCACAATTTGCCTAAAAATACTTTGGGCCTTCTAGCAAGCTCCTAATATTATAGTTAGTAATTAATAACATATGATTAATATAGTATTATTAATGATTAATTATTAAAAAATAATCGATATTAATTTTAAATAATTATTGTAATTAGTAATTATTGATTGTCAAAAATTGGTAATAAACTTTTATTACAACAGGCATTTTATTATCATTGTAAAACTGGCACCAGTTATGACCATTGTAAAACTGACACTATTACAATGAGCATTGCCTGTTGTAAAATTAGCACCTCTTACAACGGGCATTTCGTGACCATTGTAAAACATGCATCTATTACAACGGGCATATTCTAAACGTTGTAAAATTGACATCTATCACAACGGGCAGCCAGAGCCCGTTGTAAAAAGGACGTTGTACATGGCATCTATTACAACGGTCCAGAAATGACCGTTGTAATATTATTTTATTACAATGGGCAGAAAATACCCGTTGTAAAAACGATGTTGTAGTAGAGCATTTTTGTTGTAGTGTTGGCATATGAAACCTTAGTCTCATATGTCTTCGGTATCCAGGATCCAGAAAGCCAGACATATAGATTTATCTCAAATTAAGGCTTCTGGGGGTATCAAAGGCTGAAGAGATATATCCTTATTTGAAATGATTGATAAGGATAAGACCAATACGAAAGCAATAGCTTTTGGATTTTGTCTATCATATACTACTTTGGGATGTAAAACTTTTTATGGCTAACATTTTCGGTGCTAGAAGAAGAGTGTGAACCTACGATCTTGTGGTTAATATGGACTAACTTCTCACATTTTAATAAACGTAGGTAAAATGAAGACTAAATCGAAGAGGTTAGACACAATCAATGAATATATGGTCCATACAGCTAAGATGTAGGAAGGAATAACACCATCCTTCAATCTGGATACAATCAATGAATATATGGTCCATACGACTGAGATGGAGGAAGGAATAACACTATCCTTCAATATGGAAAATATTATGCCAGGAGAGCCTTATGTTATAGAGTCGAAGGAAACAAATGATGAGGATATCAAGCAAATGAAAAAATGGCTAAACTAAAAACTCTACTTCATGAAGTGCTCGCTTAAAATTCTACCAGAAGCAGGAGCCTCTAGAATGCAAAAAATCAAATGGTCGGTTCTCCCAAGAAATGATCTAAAACCAGCTAATTAGAAAGTATGAGCAAAAAATAACCTTCATTGCTCAAGCCAAAAAGTTTGAAGGAAGAGGCTACAAAATCTTATTATGAGGGGAAGCTTAAGAACAAAGAAGAACAATCTGGAAGCTCTACTACCAAGAGGTACGACCTGCATCAAGTGATTTATCCTAATGAAAATGCTTATATCAAAGACCTAATAGCGAAGGCTATTAAGGATTAATTTAACTCCAAAAGGAAAAGAACCTTCGATGCATAAGTAAATGGTAATGAGCGGGTTGCCCCTTTTGCTAATGAGATTATGTATGCCGCTATTCCATCACAAGTAAAGATCCCGACTGTTAAATAATAAGGAACGACAGACTCTGATGGCCTTCGACAACCACGTGGTTTTATATAATGCTTCTTGGGAAGTCCGATGCAGATTGTTCCCCGTGACACTTCAAGCTGCCGCTACCAAATGGTACCGGCAGTATCATGAGAAGAAAATATATTCATGAAAATAATTCTCATATGAGTTTAGAGCGCAATTTTCATTAAGAAAGACCCTAACTTTCATTATATGATGGTTGCTAATATCAAGCAGCAAGCAGGGGAGCCTCTAGGAGAATACCTGAATAGATTCAACGCCAAAGTGATAAGAGTGAAAGGAATGAATGATTCAGATAAATCGATAGCTATACACTCCAGAATTAAATATAATTCCCCTTTTTGGAAAGATCTCACTGTAAATGAATGTGAAGACCAGCAGGAATTCCACTTCTAGGCCAACAAGTTCATATGCATGGATGAAATTTATCATACAAGGAAGAAAGGACCCATTCAAAAAGAGGGATTGAAACTAGGCTTTGATTTGAACGTAAAATGAATACTATGGTGGGATGCCGAAAGTAACTCAGTGGCACTGAATAAGCCCATATCCTATATTTACTCAACAATGAAGGTTAAAATAAACTTCCTTATGCCACTCAAAGTTCAAACAAATCCGAAGGCCAAAAAGGGTGATAACTACTTCATATATCACAAAGAGAATGACCATAAAACTAACTAGTGTAAGGTCTTAGGTAGTATCATTCAAAGGCTCGTATGAGATGGGAAGTTACAAGGATTTGTTCAAAATGTTTAGAACATCTCCCAGGACAATAAGGGATACCAGAAGCCCTCCAGCGGAGCTACAATCAATGATATTGAGGAGGAGGACTATTGTAAATGGTCCACTTCTCGACCCCTTAATGTAATCCACGGAGGCCCACCATTACCGAAAGCAGTCGGGGAGCAACGAGTCGCTGTATCATCGAAGCAAAGGATTGAGTGTTCTCGATCCAGGATTGGCCGTTGGATCATCCCCAGAGAGGTATTCACATGCACATATTGGTGGTAACTCGACAAGAGCATCAAAAGGGGATTTACCACCCTTATAACGACCTCATAATGATCACTGCTCAAATTGGGCAATCTATGGTTGCGAAGATCCTGGTCGACATTAGAAGCATTGTCAATGTTATCTTCACACATGCCTTCAATCAAATGAATATTATGGAAGGGAAAATGGAACCTAGCCCGGAGCCAATCTTCGGCTTTAATAACAAAGGTTTTACACCTGTGGGGCAAGTCAAGCTAAAAGTGCAGATGGGACCCCCTCCTTGTTGTCATACCTTCGAAGCTCTTTTCGTAACTATTGACCAACCATCTCTTTATAACACTTTCTTTGGACGACCAACACTGGATAAAGTAGATGTCTTTATCTCCTCTAAACATACATTGGTTAACTCCTAACAAAGAAAGGATGGGGAGCTGCTGAAGAGAAGCAATTCAGATCTATAGAAATTTATTTTACTACACTTGTTCAGTATAAAAGGAATGCTTTTCTTATTTGATGCTTCCACTGCATTGCAGCCTTTGGATGATGGGTTCCAAAACCCAAAGTTCGAAGCAAATTTAAGAAAGGCAAGAAATAATCGATCTATTAAAGATAATAAGAATAATTGCAGGTCTAAAGATAAAAAGAGGAACAAACAATAGGTCGATGTCGTTGATGAAGAAGAAACCGTGAGTGACTAAGACTATCGGGGAGAGGTCGAAAGGATTGAGCCTTCCGAGAAAGCTGAGGAAATAAGTAGAAATCCTACCCATTCAAGAAAAACTGTCAAAGTGGGAGAAACTTTGGAATCAAAGGCAAAGACTGATATAATCCACTTCCTTAAGGAAAGTAATGAAACTGCTTGAGAAAGATTGATTTACAAAGTCTTTTACCCTACATGGTTAGAAATCCCATTTTGGTAATGAAGTTTAATGGAAAGTGGAGGAAATGTGTTGACTACACGGATTTAAATAAAGTCTGCCCGAAAGACTATAATCCCTTATGTAGAATCGATTAATTAATGGATGCCACAAGTGGAAACAAGCTTTTATCTCTTATGGATGTTACTCTATATATAACCAAATACCCATGCTCAAACCAGGCGAAGAACACACAAGTTTCGTTACTAATATATATTACTTCTTTTCTTCCATCATGTTACTTTTTTTAATTTTTTTTATTATGTTACACAAACTTCAATTTTTTTCAGTCTTCATTGTTTGACATGAAGTTTCAATACTCATTTGTTTTCATTTGAGGCAGAAAGTCAATTTTTTTTCCTTCTGCTCATTTTACTATACAGTTTCAATTCGTTTATTTCTATAAAAAAAATCATTTTTGAAAATTATTATTAGATCTATTGTTCTGTGCCCTTTTTCATGATCTAAGACACAATTGGGCAGTAGCAACAAGTTTGATCTGTATTCTTCTGTTTTTTGTATAGCAAATTTACCTTTTTAATTTGAATTGAATGTTATCCTAGTTTGTAACGACTCACAAACTAACCACTTATAAATTAACAAAATTTGATTTATTTGAAATAATAAAGAAAACTTAAGAATTTAAAATTAGGTTGTGTGTATATATTGTAAATTTTAAAATTAAGCCATCGATGTTAATTTCTTCAAATTTCAATTTCATCGACTCCATTAAATCGTTTATATAAGCGGTTAACGGTAAAGTATCCAACAAAATATTCTTGAGCAATAAAATATAAGTTTTCAACATGCTATTTTGTTCATATGAACTTACTAAGCTTAACATTTAACCAAAACTTATTCCTAAGGTGAAAGAAGGCCAAAGGTAGGAAGCCCCCAAAAGAAGCAAAGAAAAGGCAAGCGCCTTAAAATTTGACCAAAGTGGAGAATTACAGAGAAAGCAAAAGCCTTATACTGAGGCTGAAAAAAGTATCATCGTTGGAAAAAGTGGTGATAAAGATACGATAAGGACAAGAAGGCATCCGATACAGTGGGGAAAAAGCCTAATTCGATGACATCGGAGGACATCCTTCCAAAAAAGATGTTACATGTTCAAGCAACAAAGCATAGACATTAGAGAGCTCGAAAAAAGGGATTTCAGATGTTTATTCATTAGTAAACAAATTCATATTCAACAAAATGCTCATCTTGTCGAAGGAAGTTTCGCACAAAGTTAAGCTGATATCACAAGCCGGAAGCTCTCATAAATACATTCCTCTTGCAACAAACAAACCCACTCTCCGAAGGATGCTCTCCAGAAGTGCCATAAACATAAGTCGCTTAACCGGCAAGGGCGCCTTCGTGAAGCACTGAGGATTGCTTCGGAAAAAGCATCTAGATGAAGCATATCGAGCAAAAGAAGGCCAATGGACATATATAAATACGACCCTAGAGGTCCAAAATTAGGACAAATAATTCATTCCAAAATCCAAAATCACAAATTACGAACTGTAACCCTAATTTCAAAATAAAATTGGGGATTTTTTTTTTAATCTTATTGGCAGTTTATAATATATGGAGGAAAATTGAGGATCTCAACCTATAAAGTTTACTTTTAAGAGAAGGGGCTTAATCATTTTGGCTATTAACTTATTTAATAGCTGATTACACATGATTTTACCATCTAATTTCATGTTCTTATCTGAAACTATGTTACGAATCCCATTAGGAAGGATAACAAATCAAGGGCCGATAGTAGTGAAATTTGGTCCTAAAGGTGGAGGAAGAATCACCATTGTCGGGACTGACTTCTTTGAGAGGGCATCATTAAATTCCTCCCCTCTTTAAGTGGTTCCGCAATATAAGATTATTTATTTATTAAGTTCTGAAACGGGGCTTTCCTAGTAGAATTGTCGACCATCAAAAGGAGAATGAGATTTAATGTTGCCTGAGGTTTCGGTTAGGGTTGGCATACAAAATCTTAGTCTCGTATGTATTCGGTATCCCAAAACCCAAAAGCCAGTCATATAGATTTATCTCAAATTAATGCTTCGGGGGGTATCAAAGGCCAAAGACACAACCCCTTTTGAAATGGTTGATAATGATAAGACCTATATAAAATCATAAGCACTTGCAGTTGTCTATCATATACTACTTTAGGGTGTTAAACACTTTTTACGACTAACATTTTTGGTGCTAGAAGAAGAGCTTGAACCTCAGATTTTATGGTTAATATAGACTAATTTCTCACATTTTAATAAACAAAGTTAAAATGAAGACTAAATCAAAGAGGTTAGACAAAATCAGCGAATATATGGTCCATACACCTAAGATGGAGGAAGGAACAACACCATCCTTCAATATGGAAAATACTATGCTAGGAGAGGCTACCATTACAGAGTCGAAGGAAACAAACGCTGAGGATATCAAGGAAACGAAAAAATGGCTAAACTAAAAATTCTGCTTCATGAAGTGCTTGCTTAAAATTCTGTCAGAAGCACGAGCCTCCAGAATGAAAAATAAAATAATCAAATGGTTGATTCTCCTAAGAAATGATCTAAAGTCGGCTAATTAGAAAATAATAGCAAAAATTAACCTTCAATGCTCAAGTCAAGAATTTGACAGCTAGATCATTAAGGCCAAATTGGGAAGGAGCTCTAATTATTCATACGATAATCCCGTCGGGGACTTGGCATTTATGTCATCCTGATGGTAACATGTTTCCTAGAACATGGAATGTGGAACACTTGAGACCATATTTTCCCCTTATAAGTGAATAAAGTAAATTCATCAAGGAAAACATGTCCAGTAAGCATTATGAAAATTTAGCCCCAAGGGAAAAAAATGAAATTAAGACTCAAAGAAGTTTTGTCGAATTTATTTATATAGATAAGAATAATGGATAATGACTTCCAATGGAAAAACAAAATAAGAAATTATACTTGGTTGGGGGGAAAATCCTTTTTATAATGGATTAACCTTAAATAGTCCTTGGCATAATCAAGGCACATTCTGAAAGGGGGAAGGGATAATCATGTGGGACGTGCCCAACAACCATTTAATTCCTTGGTATACATCGGTCCTTCCTTAAAGAGGGAGGGGTTAAGCCCAGGGAAAATGTGATTGGCTCCAATCCATAGGTATACCTATGCGCCACTTGGAGAGGGGAAGGTAAGCCCAAGGATGCACTGGCACCGAAAAGCCCTTGACGTAGTCAAGGCGCCTTTTGGAGGAAGGACGTGTAATCCTGGGGACATGCGCCTGATTCCAAGTGAAGCATGCTCCACCTCTGTTCTTTCTAGAACAAGCCCCACCTCTGTTTATGTCTCATTCCAAAGAAGGGAATGAAAGCTCAAAAGGAGCCATGCCTCTGATTTAGAATAAGCCTATAAATGGAAAACAGTCTGTTAAAATCGAAAGCCCTTTCATATCTATTATTTATATAGAGGAAAATTTCTGGAATTCTATTTATCCAAGTATTGGTTTCTGGTCTTTTGTTAGCCGAAAGAGGCTTCACTCATGTTAATTGTTTCCACAAGAGGATTTTTGGATCTTTATTATTCTAGTACCCTAATCTGCATTTCGGGTCTTTTATTAAGCTGAATGTTGTTTTTTATCTATTATTTCCAAAAGAAGATTTCTCGATCTCTATTTACCCAAATACAGGTTTCATTCTTCTATTAGCCGAAAGAGGTTCATTCATATTAATTGTTTCTAGAAGAGGATTTCTAAATCTCCATTATTCTAATACCCGAATTAGGATTTTATGTCTTCTATTAAGCCAAAAGTGGTTTCGCATCTATTATTTATGGCTGTCGACAGATACTTTTGGATGCGAATAGTACCATATCCGCATCCGCATCCGAAACCATTTTCGGATATCCGCATCCGCGGATACGGATGAATATCGGATAATTACCCGCTCCGTCAACGGTTGATAAATCAATGAACATAAATGAATTTTTTAGCTTAGTATTAATCTGTTTCAACCCAATTGATTTCTAAAGTGTTATAAATAAATAAATATGATGATAATATATAATTTTAAGCAATATGCATGCATTTAGTAGACTTTCGATTTTGCAAAATAATAAATTAGTATACCTAATTATGTTAAAATATACATAAATTAAGCTATAATCATAGGAAAAAGTGGATGGATAATTTTCGGATGCGGATATGCCTATATCCGCATCTGCATCCACTTTTCCTAATATCGGATATTTATCCTCTTTTCGAATGCGAATGCGGACGGATTTCGGATTTTTCGGGTATCCATTGACAGCCTAATTTATGAAAGAAGATTTCTAGGCTTCTACTATCTTATTTTCCGAATCTAGGCTTCCGAACTGCTGTTGAGATGATCTGTGAAAACCGCGGGAGTCGAACTACTGACCTCCCAAAAAGCAACACTATGAACTAACTACTGTGTTAAAAGATCTTTGCGTTAACTCTTCGAAAGCTCCCTTAAAGAGCTCAACGTCCTCGCTTCTCATATCACTCACCATCCAAGCAATTTGCATGTAATCAATATCATTACCACATCGACTGACATCCGCGGTGTTACACGCATAATTCTAACTGAGTATTGGCTCTGTTACAAATGTGATAACCGTGCGACTTGAAACCATGACATCCCATAAAGCAACACCACACACTAATCATTATACTAAAAGACCTTTGTGTTAGATTTTCAAAAGGGCTATTACAAAAGCGGTATCGTATATATTATTGTTGGAAAGGGTTTCGAGACTTCTATTATCCATAGTATAAAAATCTGCATTTTGGATCTTCTCGAGTACCGTAAGGTGTTTTAACCTTCTATAATTTTTGGTCTTCATTAAGTCGAAGGTGGCTTTGTTTGTGGTCTATTAATTCCAAAAATTATTTTTTGGATTTCTAGTATTCAAATGCCAAGATTTAGTTTTTGAGTTTCCTATACACCAAAAATGATTTCATACATACTTAACTCTTCCAAGGAAGGGATTTAGGATTTTTATTACCCATAATTGGAATTTATTTAAAACCAGAAGAGGCTTCATTTATGCAAGTTAATTCCAGAAATGGAAAGTTGAGCCTTTACTCAATTGATACCCATTTAGGGATTTTGACCAAATTAATTTTCAACCCTATACCATTGACAAGAGAATTGATATTCTACTTTTCTGTCTAAATACAATTAAACATACTTATGCACATATGCTATCATTGAAAATTTTAACCAACATCAATGCTAACTTGAATAAGCTTGCAGATAATCACCAGAAGCATTCACGATCTTTGTCCTAAAGAAAAAAAATATTTCACACAAGGGGAGCTAAATGTTAACCAAGATTTATTCCTTTAGGTAGATAAGGTGAAAGAAGGCCAAAGTAAACGAGGAAACTTATGAAAGAAGTAGATATAATCCAAGATTCTTGACAAAATGGAGACTCATAGGGAAACTAAAAGTTCCATACTCAGGCCGAAAGGAGTGTCGTTAATAGAAAAAGTGGTAATAAAGATACGACAAGGACAATAAGGCAACCAGTACAACGGGGGGGGGGGGGGGGAGCCCCTTTGGGTTACACCAGAGGGATTGTCCTTCCAAAAAAGATGTTCCAAGTCCAAGGAGAAATGCATCGACCTTAAACAACTTGAAAAAAAGGGATGCTAGATGTTTATTCATCCGAAAATAAAACTTAGTATTCAATTAAAGGCTCATCCTACCAAAGGGCATTTCACACTAAGTTAAGTTGTTATCACAAGCCAGGAGCTCACACGAACACATGCCTTCTGCAACAATAATAAAACTCTCTCTTTAAAGGATGATCTCTAAAAATGCCATAAACAAAAGCCGCTTAACTGGCAAAGGTGCCTTCGTGAAGCGCTCAGAACTACCTCCGAAAAAAAGCTGGATGAAACCAACAGAGTGGAAGGGGGACAACCCGCACCTATAAATATGACCCGAGGGGTCCAGAATCAGGACAAGTAATTCATTCCAAAAAATTTAGTCACAAATTGCAAAGTGTAACCCTAATTCCGAAAATCAAATCGAGAATTTCTCTTTTTATGTAATCTTATTTGGCATTTTATAATAAACGAGGATAATTGAGGATATCAACATATGGAGTGTAATTTTATGTGAAGGGGCTTAATTATTCTGGCTATTAACATGGATAATAGCCAATTGCACATGATTTTAACTTATAATTTCTTATTCTCATCCGAGAACTTGTTACGAAACCCATAAGGAGGGATGTGGAATCCAAACCAGACAATAGCGAAACTTTATCCGAAAGGTGTAGGAAGAATCACCAATAACTAGACCAGACTTCCTTGAATACTATCCATTGATTAATTTTTTTGGAATTTAGGCGATCAACTGCCAATCGTCAAACAAATAATATCCATTGATTAAATACATATTAGGGTTGAATTTAATTCAATAATCATCATCCTGTAAACTTGGATATAAACCCAAGAGATTCACACAGAATTTAAGTAAGAAACAAAGACGATCAACCACATATTCAAGCAAAGACTCGCAGGAAGCATTAGAAGACCAAGTGAATAGGGATTGAGTGGATTCTTCTTTTAAAAACCTCTTCCCAAACTGTTCGATAGGTTTTAGGCCAAAATCAGCTATCTTTATGGATTGGTACCCTTCCATATTGCTTGGCTATTTTGTTTCGGGCCCCACACCAACGCGTCCCAGCTTCATCCCTAAGCATGTTGACTATGTTTCACGGTAATCCAATTAGCCTAGATATTAACTATCGAAGGGTGGAATAGAGGAATCGAAACGATGGAAGTGGAAGCTCTATACAACATCAAACTAGATATAAATAATATTAGATTGCACCTAGAGGCTAAACAAAGCATATACATCACGTTCACAAAGTCCAAAGTGTAAAATAAGCTAACACAGTGGACCGATACTGATCCATGTAGTTAACATATTTTGACAACGTATTTTGAGGGCAGGGTCGAGTGGTTATTTCGAGGATTCCTGCAATTGGATCTGGCCTAATTCTGTTCTAAACACCTATAAATACCCCTCAATCTCCAAAAAGAAGGGAGATTGATTTCATTGCTTTGCCAAAGCTCTGCAAAAATATATCTTCATCTTCAGCAGCCATTACTCTTCTCCTACAACAAAGTTTCTTCTCCAAAGATAGAAAATCTAGGTCACTTAGGCTAGTTATCGTGATTCTCCGATAATCAATAGTACTAGTGATTATATGTTAATCTCTACCTTAGGGAACTTTGTAATCATCCATAATATAATATATTTGGCATGGAAAAAATCATAATTAAATTATTCAAAGTGGATGTAGGCTTCATCTCTAGCTGAACCACTATAAAACTGTGCTCTTCTTTCTCTGCTTTCTATTTCTTTCTCATTTTCATTTAATATCTATTGTTTTATTCTTTTTCCCTATCACGGGGTGGTGCTTCCACAATTAATCAGGTTTTATCGCCATTTTTGAAGTTAACATTTAGTGCTTTCGCTGAGAACTGAATCTAAGGCATAGATCTGTGCTTCTACTAGAGATCATTAAGGTCTACGAGGCAGATACGTGGAGAAAATTGCATTATTTACTCGAAACTTAGTAGATATCATAGCTCCTCCCGGGAAGAATACAAGCAAGAGAAAATCTGGGTGGTTGCAACCTCTAGAAACATAACTAATAGTACTCAGGTTTCTCCTATTTTTGATAACCATGGAGCGACTCAAATCCTCGAGGAAGCTATTACTCGAAGAGAACTTGGTAATGTGGTAGAAGGCATAAAACAACGACTAGAGGCCGCATAGTGAATGCTGATGGAGAAGTTGGATGCTATTTTGACCATTAGGCCGAATCTGGGGACTGATAGTGTAGAAATTGATTTGGAGGAACATGCACATTCCTCAACCTTAGATTGAAGAAAGGGAAATCTAGAGGGTGCCCTCTGAGTGCATGGTGATAATGCCGCACGAGCTAGTGTGGGAAGGAATGGTGACGTTATTCCCTAAAACTAGAGTATGAGAGGTGATCGAGAGCATCAGGCTCATGTTGGCAACGATCTTAATAAGATGTAGTTTGTAACGATGATTCGGGCAATAACGTAACCGCCAACAATGAAGGAATTGGTGTTGATTGGAATAGACAAAATCAACCTATGAAACTATCTTCCCAGAAAAACGTGAGCATTACTCGAGGGGCACCTCAACGAATTGGAGAATTAGGACCCAAGCTAGCTCATTATGGTCATCTGGCAAGTCAGATGCCCGGAAAAGCAGCTAGCGTCAGGCCTGTGAAGCAAAATGACAGTGAAGAATATATTTCAGAAATGATCAAACACATTATATAAGAAAGTTTGGCTAGAAAAGAAGAGGAGGAAGACTGGAGTTTTACTCCCAACAGGACTCCCTTTACTAGTAAGATATTGAAAGCTAACTATCCCAAGGAGTTCATCCAACGATGTCGGGGAATAACCGATCCCAACTTATTTTTGTTTAAATATGATTGCCGTATGAACAACGCTTGAGCAACTAATGAACGAAAATGTTGGTACTTTCCATTGTATTTGGAAGGTGTCACATTGTTGTGGTTTACAAAGCTTGCACCAAATTCGGTTGATAAGCTTGAAGATTTGTCTTGGAAGTTCAAACAGCAGTTCGGACTATATACTTCAAAAGAAAAAGATATCATGTCCTTGTACCGAATGGTTCAAAAGATGAGAGAACCATTGAAGTCCTTCTTCAACCAGTTCAACACAATGGTAACGGAAGTTGGCAACTCCAAGCCAAGGATGGTGCTGATGGCTCTGGTGCGGGCTATTGATAAAGAAACTGAATTTGGGAAGTGGGTGAAAATTGAAGAACCTAACACTCTTGAGAAGTTTTATAAGAAGGCCGATGAGTTCCTCAGATAGGAGGAAGAAACCCCAAAAGATGGAAATGTTGGTTCTGTACAAAATCATCTCGTCAATGGTCACAAGGAAGGTGGAGCCACTTAGGAAGAAGGGAATAAGTGGGTGGTCAGAAGAGAGCCAATAAAGGAAAAAGAAAGGGTAAAAAGGACGGAAAACGTGTTTGATACTATAAGATTGAAGACTTCACACCTCTAAACGACATTACCGAGAATATCTTCTTGGCTACCAATGAGCAGGAAAAATATTTGAGGCCACCTTCTATGAAGATGACGAAAAACCATAAGAATATGGGGAGATTTTTTCGCTTCCATAATCAGCCAGAGCATAACACTAACAAATGTAGATCCTTGAAGAATTTGATACAAGGACTTATTAGAGACAACAAGTTATAGCAGTACGTCAAGATACCTCAGGCAGTGTAGCTATCCCTAACAAACCAAGGGCAAATTGTCCTTTCGAACCAACCAGGACCTAGCAGCTGAAATGGAGGCTAGAATAATAAAAAGTTGCTCATTCATACCATTTTGAGGAGGCCTGCGTCCTGCACAGAAAAGTTGGGGGAAATGAAAAAATACTCAAGTGTCCTGAAGTATGCCCCCAAAGGGCGAAGCTTGCCTTGCTTTGGAAGATACAACCCTGACGAAGCAGCAGAGAAAGTTCAACGATGACGTGGTTTTCAGAGTTAGAGATACAGAAGGAATGGAAGCTCTTAAGCTCGATCCAATGCTAGTAATAATTAGAATCGGACATGCCACTGTAAGAAGGGTGCTCGTTAACTGTGAAGCATCCATGAACATTCTCTTCAAGAAAACCTTCAAGCAGATGAAACCATCAATGATAGATATGTTAGCTTGCCAGATTAAAATCCAGGGCTTCTCTGGCGAGGCCCAATAACCTACCGGAACAATCAATCTGCCGGTCGAGCTTGGGAAGGGCGAAAGAAAAGTGGTGTTAATTAAAACTTTTGTTGTTGTTGAGGAGATATCGTCCTATAACGAATTTCTAGAAACACCTGCATTGATGGATTTTAAGATCGCCCTAGCACCATGGTGTCTCATAATGAAATTCTCAACTGAAAGTGGTGTTAGAGTAGTTAAGGGGGATCGGAATGAAGCTCAAGAATGTTATATAACTGAATTATGGGAAGCTAAGAAGAATGAGAAGAAGAAGAAGAATGTGGAGGGACCCCTCCACATTTAGGAACCCATCTTATAGTAACTAAAGGGCAACCCCTGCACTAAAGAGAACAACCTCGCTTGAAAAAAATGGATCCTCGGAAGAACAGTGTCTGGGATAACAGGGCAATGCCCGCATAAATGACAATATCTATCTCGGTGGACCCCAAAGGATCCAACCCTAATGTTGAGAATCGGATCACAACTTGGTATGAGAATACAGAAGGTGTTAATAGCTTTTCTTAAAGCCAACTTGGATATGTTCGATTGGAGTCATGTAGATATGTGTGGAATTTCAACAAGGTTGGAAAGTCATCCTCTGAATATTGATCTTCAGTATACGCCGATAAAACAGAAAAAGATGAATCCAAGGTCTAGAAAGGTCAGCGGCCCTGAAAGAGGAGGTTGATCATTTAATGGAGAATGAATTTATTAAGCAGTCAACATATCCAGATTGGGTATCCAACCCGTTGTTGGTTAAGAATGAGAATGGAAAATGGCGAGTACGCATTGACTTTTCATATCTCAACAAGGCATGCCCCAAGGATAGCTTCCCATTATTATGAATTGATCGGCTTATGAATGGAACGGAAGGGCATGAATTACTATCCTTCATGTATGCATATTCAGGATATAATCAAATTATTATGCATCAGCCCGACCAGGAGAATACCAGCTTTATTACAGATTTGGGATTGTATTGTTACAAAGTGATGTCTTTTTGCTTAAAGAACGCCTGAGCAATTTATCAACGACTAGTTAACATGATGTTCAAATATCAAATTGGAAAAACCATGGAGGTGTATGTAGATGAAATGCTAATCAAATCATAGAAGGCAGACATCCACATGGACAATCTGGTGGAGATGTTTGCAATTCTGAGAAAGTACTAAATGAAGCTAAATCCACAAAAATGTTCATTTGGAATCTCATCCGGAAAGTTTTTGGGATTTATAGTCAATGCAAAAGGTATTTATGAAAATCTGACACAAGTCACAGCCTTAAGAGAAGTTAGGGCTCCCCAGAATAAAAGAGAACTTTAGAGTCTCAATGGAAAGATCGCAGCTTTGAGCATATTCATCTCAAAGGCGATCGACAGATGCATTCCTTTCTTCGATGCTCTGAAGAAAGGAAAGAAAAACTTCGAGTGGAAAAAAGAATGCCAAATAGCCTTTGAAGAATTAATAAGACATATGGAAGCCCCGCCGATGCTCTCCAAACATAGCAATGGGGAGGATCTGTTTATTTATCTAGCGGTGTCCTCCTATGCCTTGAGCACAACTTTGGTACAAGAGGAATCGCGGATCCAATAGCCTATGTACTATATCAGCAAGCAGTTCACTGGGGAAGAAAATAATTATCCAAAGCTCAAGAAGCTTGCTTACTGTTTGTTGATCGCATCAAGGAAATTGCAAGCTTATTTCCAAGCGCATCCAATTAAAGTACTCACTAATCAGCCTCTAAAGCAAGTTTTTTCCCGACCAGAAACTTTGGGATGTTTGTTAAAGTGGAACATCAAATTTAGCCAGTATGAGATAACCTACTATCCTCGAAGAGTGATCAATGGGCAGGCTTTAGCTAATTTTATCGCAGAGTTTACCTTTCGGGAGGATGGCGAGGAAGAAACAGTAGAATTGAATGCACAATGAATGTTGTATGTTGACAGAGCTATGAACGAATACCGTTCAGGCGCTGGGGTAGTCTTGGAGACTCCTTAAGGGTGCTCGGTTTATTATGCATTTCAACTGTAATTCTTAGCTACCAATAATGAGGCAGAATACAAGGCTTTGATCGATGGATTGAGGATAGCCAGTGAATTGAATCTCTGAACTCTTCATATTTTCAATGGCTCATAACTTTTAGTGTGTCAAATCTGAACAAAGTTTCAAGCGATAGGAGGGAATCTGGCTCCATATTTATCGAAATCATGGGAACTTCTCAAAAATTTCTAACATTATGCCTTTACCCACATCCCAAGATAGGAAAATATGAAGGCTGATTCACTCGTGAAGTATGCCAGTTCAGGGGATGCTTAGCTTTTGGGTTTGGTCCTGGTAGAAATCCTCGGTAATCCAAGCATTGGTGAAATGGAAGTCAAGCATGTAATGGAAACTTCAGAAGAACTGGAGTCTTGTATGACTCTTATAAAGGAAAACCTAAGTAATAGAACACTCGCCACAAGTCAAACAGAACGGAAAATTTTACTTAGGTAGGCTTTGAGGTTTATCGTACAAGATGGAAAACTATATAGAAGAGGATTTTTATGCCACTTCTGCGATGTCTAACTCGGAAGGAAGCTAAAATGATCTTGTTTGAAGTGCATAATGGTGAGTGTGGAGATCATTCTGGTGGTCATACTTTAGCGAAGAATATACTCCGTTATGGTTATTTCTGGCCTGGGGTAAATAGAGATGCCGCAGTTTACGCCCGAAAATGTGATAGATGTCAAAGATTTTCTAAAATCCCAAGGGCCCCGTCGTTCGAACTAACACAAATGGTCAGAACATGGGCATTCGCAATATGGGGCATTGATTTGATCGAAGCACTGCCAATAGCAAAAGCAGGCGCCAAATATGCAGTAGTTGTCATGGACTATTTTACAAAGGGGGCCGAAGCGGAACCGCTCGCCACGATTACCACTAAGAAGGTTATTAATTTTGTGACAAAAAACATCATTTGTTGGTTTGGCATGCTGCAACAGATCATTGCCGGTAATGGAACACAATTTGAGAGTGGGGAATTTTAGGATTTTTGTATGCAATGCCACGCCCAGAAAAGATTCACAGCTGTAGCTCACCCACAGGCGAATGGACAAGTAGAAGTTGTTAAAAAAATTATCAAGTCCACCATCAAAATGAGAATAACGAGATCTAAAGGCAGATGGATTGATGAATTACCACTCGCCCTTTAGGCTTATCGAACAACCCGCAAATCTACAACTGGGCACTCACTAGTTTCTTTGCCATTCGGCGTAGAGGCGATGATCCTAGTAGAGTTAGAGGTCCTAACCCATAGGACGGTTCACTTCAGCCAAGTAGAGAACAAACAGTTGATGTTGGATGCTCTCGACCAACTAGATGAAAAAAGTGAAGAGGAAAAACTCAGACTGGTAGCACATCAGAGGAAAATGGCAAAACACTTAAACTTAAAAGTCCGCCATCGCACTTTTGAAGTCGGCGATCTATTCTTGAAAAGGATAATGACCAACACGGGAGCATTCAAACCAAGTTGGAGTGGACTTATGTTATAACACAGAAGCTCTCTAAAGGCTCATTTAAGTTAACCACAATAGATGGAACCCTTATTCCCTGGGCTTGGAAAAGCGACCATTTACGTTCTTATTTTCTGTAGAAAATGATGTTTATAAGTTGTAGTGTTTGTTTGTAACAACATGAATTCCGATAGACCAATTTTTTTATCAAAATTCTAATCTATCGAAACTCGTGTTGGTTTGCTCTGGTATCCTGCAGAAAAGACAGAGATATAAAATATGTCAGAGCTCAGAAAATATCTTACAGCGGAATGGATAAAATATAATGTAATCAAAATATAGCCTTACCGTAGTAATAATAAGGCCTAACCAGTATCCAAAGCTATCATGTCTTTGTCACAAATCTAACCTACGAGTATGTGATGAGGAGGGGGTCAGAACACAAGTTCTGATGACTGGATTTAAACTATACACTTTGGATAATCCTATATATACCGTTCAATTACATTTTCTTATTTATTAGGTTACTTTACACACATGTCGTACCCATTTACTTCCCAGTGGATTAACCTAATACAGTATATATGTAGCTACCCTCCCCCAATATTGACGTACTCCCCGTAATACCCCACTCACATGGTCTACACCATAATTTCGTAGAAATAAACGCAGTCTCTCATCCTACGTCAGAGTGACGTACAGATCTCTACATAACATTGTTACGTTCCGCATATATCTGTTATTACTATGCTAGGTAAGCATATGGACCACCACTGTTGATCGAATCAGATTCCATACCAGAGTAACGCCCTCAAGTCTACGATACACCACCCAAAGCCAATATGCATGTATCTAGACTTTCCCACATACGTATCATCAACCGTGTTTGGTGCTTGAACTGCACATAATGTGCACTGAGTTTCGTGGCAGGACTGTACAAGAAACACGAAACTCGATCAGGAGCTTTTTCATATCTGTACAGGCCCATCTTTAAGAGCCTCTAAATACAGATATTTCTAGGGCCTGTTTTTCATGGTGGCTATGGCTCCACCTCGACCCCTCCCTCAACAAGTAAAGACTACAGGAGCTAAGCGGCTTGCCCTTAATAAACAATCTAAACATCCATTTAGCTACTCTCCTCAACCATCGTACCCCGATAGTGAAAGGTGAATTGTCTATTGGGTTTAGCTCTAGTCTTTTTGCATCCCACAGGCTACCGATGACGGGTACCCGACGATCTACTATCTTTGTTGGTCCTGACCTCTGCCTCCTCATTGAGGCGACCGCCGAATCACCCTAGTGTCACCATGTCACAACATTCTGACTACAAAGCAACTTTTGCAGTTAAGGCCCACCCACCTGGTAGTTATGCGCAGACCCAACCTCTGAGAGCACAATCTAAACATCTTCCACCACACAGAGGACTACCAGGAGCACCTTACGTACCTTAAGAAGTCGCATGCTTCCCCTTCCAGTCCTTCGGAGCCGACAGAATAATCAGATGAACGTGCGCTCCCCTCATGCCTCATAACACCACGATGATCTACCCCATTGGGTTATTTACCCTTAAGCGTGCGGACTGGTCCAAGCGCTTAGTTTAATATGTTATTAGACTCTATGTCTAAACATTCTTTTATGCGCTTGCCTTACATCATCAGGTTTCCATTTAACTTAGTTATTCCCATTCACATTGAATTCTTAACCAAGTTACCATGTTCCTCTTGCTTATTAATTTCAGTCATATAGCTTAACCCATTTTAGTTTATTAATAAGCCCACAATATGTTATTCTCTAGATTGTGATCCAAGGTCTGTAATCCACAATCCCTTTATAGTCTTGTTTGATTTCATAGTTACAATAACATGTTCAATTTAATATGTAATTAAGTATATCTCTATTTACAGGTTTTCGTTTTCATCTTACATTGGAAATTTTATTCTTATCCATCTTTTCTCATGATTTGTCAGGTTTGTCGCTTTACTAAATTTGTTATTTCCTTTTTAGTTGTACCTTTTGTCTTAGCTTATTTAACATCTGATCTAAGTTTAGTTTTCAAATAAGCCTTCTAGCCCTTTAACTAAAACAGGAAAACAGACACTCTACACAGCTACTACTAAGGGCCAAGAATCTCGGGACTATATCCTCCTTAGACAACAAAGTCCAAACCATGGGATCCACGACAGGTTTAGGTGTTACCTTAACTACCCAACAAGAACAAAATAATGGAACGATCCCACCAGAAATGTAATACCAGGTTTTACCCCTAACATGAAAATTAGCAACAGAATCTAAACACTTACTTGCCCTTTTTCTATCTAGTAGTCCCCACAAATTCTAGCTGTGTACCAATAATCATTTCAAACAACATCCTAGGCTTTCTAATGCTTACGCATTCCACGGTAACTTACCATTATTCCAAGATAATTCTTGCTATCTACTTCATAGCCTCAAAACTTTTCCCATCTTTCCTAGGCACTAATCCTGACCTACTCCATACTTTTTAAAACACGGTTTGGCCTTTTTTCCATTTAAATTTTCTTCCAAAAATTTAAAACTGTCAAAATTTTATTTTTCTCATGAAAACTTACTTTTGCCAAACCATAAAAACAAGTCATCTTAGAAAAATGTAAATCATTTTTTTTTTCAAATCACAAAAATTGGAGCAGATAAGGACAACTATTCCTCAATCGGGTTTATAACTTGTTCTTACCTATAAGGTCGGTTCAGTCTCTTACTACAAGGTGCAACCATCTACTCTATTCTTAATTTCTACAACTTATTTTGTCCACCCAACAAAATTTTCTCTTTTAAACAATTTATCAAAAATGATTGTCAAAAGAATAAAGAATTCAAAACTTTCTTATTAAAAATTCTTGTATGAAATATAACAAGAAAACGAGCAAGCTATACATACTCTATAATATGCACCTTTTACTTAGAGAATTTTACTTTAGACAAAGTTTTCGCAAGAAATCACTATTTACAAAATATACCCCATTTTACTTTAAAACTCAATATGTATACTTTACATATTTAAAACTATTAACTTTTAAGATTAAAGCTTGAAAACACCATAAACCACTTTCCCAAAAAATTTACAATTTCAAGTTCTTAAAAGTAAACAATGGGGTTAGACTCAAAGCAGGTTTCCAATTTTTCTAGGCTTTCCTAGACACTCCCACAAAGTCAATTCTCTTAACTATATATATTCCTAATCCATTTTTCTCTTTTTTTTAAACCTTTTCCAATTTATAAGGTTTTACTACCAAGCCCACTAATCCGAAGTACTAACATATGGAATTCCCCTTTCTTTATTACAAAATATATTGTACACTTTCCCACCCAAATTTCCTAAGGGTCTCAGATTTCTACATTCATTCCTTTAGTGTACAAAACTGTCATCCCAATTCATACCATATTATACTCTTTCTATTTAGTGGGTTCCTCTATGGATCTAGGGTGTGTGTGTGTGTGTTTATATATATATATATATATATATATATATATATATATATAAATAAAAATACGCTCACTCATTATTTATATAGGAATCCTAAACCTAAGCTCTGATACCAGATGTAACAACCCGAATTCCGAGAGACCGATTTTTTTCAAAATTCTAATCTATCAAAACTTGTGTTGATTTGCTCTGGTATCCTACAGAAAAGCCAGAGACATAAAATATGTCCGAGCTCAGAAAATATCTCACAACTGAATGGATAAAATATAACGTAATCAAAATATAGTCTTACCGTAGTAATAATACTGCCTAACCAGTATCCAAAGCTATCATGTCTCTGCCATGAATCTAACCTACGAGTATGTGATGAGGAGGGGGTCAGAACACAAGTTTTGGTGATTGGATTTAAACTATACACTTCAGATAATCCTACATATACCGTTCAATCACATTTTCTTATTTATTAGGTTACTTGCGTTAACAACACTCAAGGCTTAAATACATGTCATACCCATTTACTTCCCAGTGGATTAACCTAATGCAATATATATGTAGCTACCCTCCCCCAATATTGAGGTACTCCCCGTGGTACCCCACCTGCACGATCTCCACCGTAATTTCATAGAAATAAACGCAATTCCTCATCCTTCGTCGGAGTAATGTACGGATCTCTACATAATATTGTTAATTTCCTCATATATCTGTCATTATATGCTACGTAAGCATACAGAATGCCACCATTGATCGAATCAGATTCCGTACCAGAGTAATGCCCTCAAGTCTAGGATACACTACCAAGAGCCGATATGCATGTATCTAGACTTTCCCACGTACGTATCGTCAATCGTATTCAATGCCTTAACTGCACATAATGTGCACCGGGTTCCGTGGCAGGGCTAAACAAGAAACACGGAACTCGATCGAGAGCTTTTCCATATCTGTGTAGGCCCGTCTTTAAGAACCTCTAAATACAGATATTCCTAGAGTCTGTTTTTCAGGGTGGCTATAGCCGCATCTCGGCCCCTCCCTCAACTAGTATAGACTACAAGAGTTAAGCGACCTGCCCTAAACAAACAATCGAAACATCCAGTTGGCATCTCCCCTCAACCACCGTACCCCGATAGTGAAAGGTGAATGGTCTATTGGGTTTAGCTCTAGTCTTTACGGATCCCACGGGCTGCCGATGACAGGTACCCGATGATCTACTTTTTTTTGTTGGTCCTGATCTCTGCCTCCCTATTCAGGCGATCACCGAATCACCCTAGTGTCACCATGTCATAGCATTCTAACTACAAAGCCACTTTTGTAGTCAAGGCCCACCCACCAGGTACTTACGCACAGACCCAACTTCTGAGAGCATAACCTAAACATCTGCCACCGCACAAAGGACTACCAGGAGCACCTTACGTACCTCAGGAAGTTGCATGCTTCTCCTTCCAGTCCTTCGGAGCTGACAGAATAATTAAATGAACATGCTCTCCCCTCATGCCTCATGACACCACGATGATCTACTTCGTTGGGTTATTCACCCTCAAACATGCGGACTGGTCCAAGCGCTTCATTTTAATATGTTATTAGTCCCTATGTCTAAACATTCTTTTATGTTCTTTCCTTACCTCATCAGGTTTGCATTTAAATTGGTTATCCCATTCACATTGAATTCTTAATCAAGTTACCAAGTTCCTTCCGCTTATTAATTTCAATCATATAACTTAACCCATTTAAGTTTATTAATAAGCCCACAACATGTTATTCTCTAGATTGTAATCCAAGGTATGTAATCCACAATCCCTTTATACTCTTGTTTGATTTCACACTTACAATAACATGTTCTACTTAATATGTAATTAAGTATATCTCTATTTACATGTTTTTTTAACATCTCACTTATCATTTATGATTAGATATAACTTATTTCATTTCATAAGTTTGCCTCATTCTTTCATATTTAATCATAATTCCATCTTACACTGTAACTACAACTTATCGTTGATTACTTATTAACTAGTTCTCTTAACAAAGGTTCACTAATAAGTCTTCTTTCCATTTATTATAACCTATGTTATAATTTCCACTTGTCCCTAGGACAAGCCTTAACATGTTATTCTTATCAGCGTATTTCAGATTTCCTAGTTTTCAAATTACTTAATTTATAATTAATTACAACTTCTTACACAAAATTTCCCCCATTTGCTGATTACTTAATTTATTAAGTACCATTTTTGTCATTACATAAGTTATCTCATTTTCTTACTAGTTTATTATAACCTAAGTTATAATATCCACTTGTTCCTAGGATAAGTCTACCTATTATATAACATTCTCATTAAATTAATTTATTTATAATAGGTTATTATTATTCCCCGTTCATTCACTTTCCTTTACTATTGTAATTATCTTTCATTCAATTCCAATTATTTCCATTAATTATAATTAATGATGTTTATCAGTCCTGCCATTTACATATATTTATATATATGTTTATGTACTAGACCTCTCACATTCAGCCTACACTTGTGGATGCTGGATTTGCCGGGCGGTTCCAGGCAGACTTCTTCCACAAGTTGACTTAACCTCGCGTCTTAGCACCGTTACATGTTTTATTTATGCACTTAGACCCCTCACATTAGATTTACCACTTGTGGATGCTGGATATGCCGGGCGGTTCTAGGCAGACTTCTACCACAAGTGTAATCTAACCTCGTGTCTAAGTGCGGTTACAGTTTCTTATTTACAATAAATCTTCTTTATAATCTAGGCATGTTTATTCTTTTAGATTTACCTTGTAATTTATATTTTACATGTCATCATATTATTCCTATTTTATGTCATACGTTCTTTCTAACATATAATCAATTATATTCCATCATGTAATAAATTAATCAGATAATTGTTCAAATTTAACAATAACTTGTGATCGCCAAATCATGTAATTTTCCTCATTTCTACCGTTAATGGTCCAGGTACATAAATGTCACAAGTTAACATGGAATTGAAACAATAGTAATCGCAACGCATATTTTGGCAAAATTTTGAATACATTAATATCTTAGCATATTAATATTCCAACATGTCATATTCGTCACTTTAATCCTTTTAACATATGTTTAAACATTTCAACATATCATATTTAAACATGTCATAATAACCTTTAAATACTTTTAATTATTCTAGACAATTCACATTATATAATAACGGGGAATGTCAAACGATAATATATCATTATCTAAAATGATATAACTTAAATCCACTCACATCATTTGCTTTCCGAATCCTGAATCTAGTCCAGATCTAGCATTCCATGGTTTTTCCCTAATTGAATTCAGAACCTAACAACAATGGATTCATAATTTTTACTAAAAGAAAAAGGGAAGAAAGAGGAAGAAAATTGAATAGACCAGATTTAGAAAATTACCTTGTTCGCATTTGATTCTAAACACCTTTTTATTAACGTCAATTCTCTTCCTCTAGATCTTGATTTAGAATTTTTCCTAAACTAATAATTTTAATTTTATGAAAAGATTTGAGGAGGAAGAAGAAAGGCAGAGTATAAACGTCGTCTTAAAAATATGAGATATAGGCTAGGCTCTGCTAGCCTATTTATAGGTGTTCAGGATCTTATCGTACTCGCAGCGCTGAGTCAGCAACGAACCTTGTTAAGAAAATAGTCCAAATTCATTGATGAATCTGGATGGATCTTGGGGGTGTCGATCCCTGTGTTGACCTCGGTGTTGACACCCCTATAGGGGTGTCGACTCCGGGGTCCCTCCAGTAGTTTTGGCGCATAAATTTCATTTTTGAATTTTTGAATTTCGAATGTTTGAATGTTCTGGAATTTATTTAACTGTTATATTCACATGAAATTTTCTTATACGTATATAATTCTTCTAACGACCATTTTACGCGTATGTGTATACGCACAACTTATGTTTGGTTTTCAAAATTCAAACGGTGTTGCACCGTTATTTGATTCTTGCCATATTTCATTGGTTCCAGCCTTATCTTGAATTTTATCTCTTGTATACATATATTTCTGCATATATATACATATATATTCTTATATATATATTCTTTATTTGCTTATATGTGCGTTCTTATCCATACAAATTTTGAATTTGTATGCATACACATATTTGTATGTTCAATTAACCTTCTCTAAAACAAAGATAAAAATTATATCGCCGCTGGGGTTCAAACCCCCGACCTCTATGCTGCAAATCCAAAGCCTTATCCAACCGAGCTGTGATGTCTTTTGTTAATAAGTCTAGAAATAATGGTAGTCATTGTTCTCCTTCTTTTACCTTATTTTCATGTTTTGCTACAATACTCCATTTAAAGGTATCTCTTTCATCTTAAATCAGTTTTCTGCAATTCATAGGTCTCAATTGACTAGAAAATCGCCATGAACGCAATGATGCTAATCCCATGGCCAAATTCTGGTAGCTCTTCAAAATTTTCCTTTTCTTGAATGTTTATGTCTGTGCATATATATACATATATGCATTATTTAATTATTTAATTGTTATAAAATGTGGGGTGTTACATTGTTTGTGTGAAGTCCCAGGAAATTAGTAGTGGAAATAATCAGTTTATGGCTGGATTCAAGCACAAAATTTTATAATAGGAAATTAGGAATAAAAAAAGCTAAAATATTTCTTTATAAATGGGTTTAGAAAAGTATATGTCTATATATTACCTGGTAGGCTAAAGAATGCATGCTAAGTATATACTATAATAAGAAAAGTATCCAGATTTCTTGATATAAATAGCACGTGAACACCAGGGGTCATGCAAATAGCATGAAGAATGAAAATGGTGCTAATAATATTGTTTGAAAAATTAAATAAGAAAAGGAAGCATTTGGAAAAGATCAAAATAATCACTTTGGACCACAACTACACATGAATGATTAGCTATTATAAGGAGGATAGAATGGGGCTTTCCTTAAATAAGAAACCCCAGTAATCTCTATAAATTAGTAGGTAGCAGGCTAGGGATTAGTTTACTGATTGGGTAAAAAATATTCAAAAGAAGAGTATGGAAATATTAGTCAATAATCACACACATTCTCAGGGTAAGTGAATACTACGAATATACAAGGTGAGCATTTATTATTTATGCATATGTAGAAGCATTAAGACCTAGAAAGAGGCAGCCTGAAAGTTTATATATATATATATATATATATATATATATATATATATATGTTTGCTTGTTTGAAATATACATCAACTATTTTGAGGTGTGATAGATTTTATAAATGCAGTATTATTTGTAAAATTTATTTATGGGGTTACTTTTGAATGAACCTACATAGACATGCCATATAAATACATTACTTAATTAAACGGGATTTGCTGTGAAATAAGGTTTATTTCATCAGGGATAGGCAGTATGATCAAGGGAATTCATGCTTATGCGTATTTTCTAAGTGAATTTGAATGGTTCAGAAATATGAATGCTAATCTATATAAAACCGATACATTGTTTGCTAAAAGGATGTGGGTTGATAAGATACCCTAAACCTCTAGTCATATATTTACAGCAAACATAAGAGTTTATGACATGTCCATTAGTGATTATATATATGTATATGTATCCCAATAAATTGATTTTAATGAATAATGATAGCAAAATATTAATATGTATGCAAATAACGGAATGGTCGTATAAATGATTGTATGGATGACTATGGTTATTGTTAATTGTTATGTGTAATTAGTAGTGTGTATAAATTAGAAGGCCTATTGGGTGTTATATCAAAGAGGTGATATGAATACCGGGGAATAAGGGAAGGGTTTCACACTGTAAAGACATTAAAAAAATAATTGGGGTTTACACATAAGTGAAGGGTAATATTCCAGGGACGTTGTTGCGGATCTACTTAACCTCAGTGTGTAGAGGTTAGGTATATGCATGGCATATAATGCCCTACATGCCTTTGTGTTTGGGGTACCAAGTCGAGGAGTCCTCAAATAGTGCATACATAGTATTCAATGACAAAGAACGAATTAACTTGATTAATGAAGAAAACTAGATTCATGGGATGGGTAGGCAAAACATGATGAAGTAGTTGTACAAATGTGTTTGTTATGGATTGAATAATTTAACATCTTTTTCTTCCAGTAATTGAGTGTTTTAATAATTAACATATTTACTAGTATATTTTCTATGCTTTGACTCTTATAATTTATTAAAAAATGTTCATACCAGACATAGTCTGAGCTGGTTTGATTTCCTTTGCAATTCGCTAGGTGTCTCCTTGAAAATGAGACATCTCAAGGACTTGTTTCAGGTCAGCAAGTGAAGTATTGCTGGATTTGTTGTGTTGAAGAATTAGAAGCACCTAATATTTAAGTGGGATAAGGTAGGAAAATGTTTAAGTTTCTGAACTAACATTTTCTTTGGTTTTATTTAGTAATGTAATGTGAATGAAGTTTAATTATGTTTAAGCATGTAAGCATTATAACTGATGTATTGATGACACGGTAGTTGATGGGTTTCTTTAAGTATTCAGTTTGACTAATATGCTTGAAACAGGGGGTTGAATCCCATATTAATGGACATGAACACTTCATATAATTAATATAAGATTGTGTAAGTGTAAGAATCTGGGCAAATTATGATATACAATATGGTATTGAGTTAGATAAACTTACCTTGTTATAGATATAGAAAAGGATGTATAATTATACTATATGAATATTATGTGTATCAGTAAGATTGACATTTATATCACATAAGAAATATGTGCATATTGGTGTCTTTCTGGGTCAGTAAAAGAATGAGTTATAAACTATTCAAATAGTCACATGTTTGTTCATTTGAGTATATCTTCTGATGTTAATTCATATAGTTTTGAACAAGGATGAAATTTGCTTAGGTGCAATACTGGATACCTTGCTCATGCATGGGAAGGGGTAGACAAATGCTTTCAAATTACCAAGGAAAATAACCCTGTGGTGCACTAATTAGCTACATCTAAATGTACACAAGTAACTGCAAATTGGCTAGTGCAAAACATAGTTTATTTATCTAGTTTATAACCCTCTTTTTCCCATCTATGTGACACTGTATCGTTTTAATTTCATAATCATATTAACATATGGCAGTAAAAGATTTCTTACACTAATTCAATGGATTATAATCAAGTTCACAACTTTGACTATCCTAGTTATGTTGAATAGATAAACTAAAATAAAAATGGCTTGTTGTTAAAAGATTTTATTAATAAAACCTATTATAGGTCTATATGCATCTTCATATGTACATATATGCAGATGAGTGGAGAATTGCATTAAACTAATATATTAGTGCACAAGATCTTGGGTAAGATAGAATGTAAATTAGTTTTAAAAGTGATCAAGCAAGAAAATCATAACTAAAAATATCCAAAAAAATAATGGTAGAAAAGTGCGTCACTTCAGATTTGGTATCAGAGCTATGTTAACAAAAACATGGCTATTTAAAATAATAAATTCTATTTGTATTTATATAATACTGGTTAGAAGGGCTATGTAAACATAGATAGAATTCTGGTTATAAATATTTATATATAAACTAAAGCTAATATGGTATAAAATATACAATTATGTTAGGTAGGGATCAACCAGTGCATCTCCAATGATGAAATGCAAGACTTTGTGCAAGCTTTAAGGGATGGGGTTGGCCATAGACCAGAAAATCCCCGTGAAGAGTTATCAAAGTTGTTGGAAACATATACTCAAACCTAGAAGGCAAGGATTTTGAAGGCACTGAAGGGGTGGTGGGAGTTCAAACCTGGCTTAAAACTCTGGAGAGGATTTTTTGCTGATATGCAAGTAGATGATCAAAGAAAGAGGTAGATAGATTCTAGAAGGTTGCAGGGAGTGGCATTAGATTTGTGGGAAGTTGATATAACCGGAAGACAAGAACAGGAAATAACCTGGAATCAATTTAAAGACATGCTTGAGGCTAGTTTTATTCAACCATCAGCCAAAGAATCATTGCTTAAGGAATTTATTAAGCTGAAAACAGGTGCAATGAGTGTAATTGAGTACACTCAAAAATTTGAAATTCTTTCCAAGTATGACATGGTGTTGATAGGTAATAAAGTAGCTAAAAACAGTCGGCATGTTAAGGGACTGAATGGAGGATTAACTCGAGCAATGTTGCTCTATAAGGATAAGACTTTTGATCAAGTGATAGATTTGAAACTTACCTTTGAACAATATGACAAAGAAAGAGAGAAATTCGGAAATTTCAAGGCTAATAATAACAAGAAATGTAAGGATAGAGCTCATCCTTATGATAAGAAAAATGCAAAAAAGAAGGTAAGAAGAATGAAAGGGCATCAACCACTGGTGCTAAGAAGAAAGTTACTTGTTATAAGTGTGGAAAGGAAGGGAATATGAAGAACCAGTGCCTAGCTCTTACTTCAATTTGTTACAACTGTGGGAAAGAGGGGCATATCAAGAAAAATTTCCCAGAGCCCACGAAATCAACAGAAGTAGGAGCTCTGGAGCAGAAAGAAAAGCAATCGTGGAAGGCAATACTGAAAGCACTGGACATTTGGAAGGTATAGTGTATGTTAAAACTCAACCAATTATAGTAATATATGATACAACAGCCACACAATCATTCATATCCTATGATGTAGCTGAAAAATTAGGACTTATATGTGTAAGGATTAATAGGCCTTTGTTAATACAGAGCCCTATAGGAAGTTCACGCAAGTTAGGAATGAAATGTGTGTGTGTAGAATTAAATATAGGTGGAAAAATATTTGTATCAGACCTATATATATATGTATATATTAAAATATAAAGGCATATGTATCATACTAGTGACTGATTGGTTGAGAAAATATAAAGCTATTTTAAATTTAGAAAATTTCACTGTAACACTGCAACCTATAGGTGAAAATAGGATATCAGTGAAGAGTGAAATGGAGAAGAATTATTGTCCAAGAGGAATGTGGAGTCTGAATGAAAAAGAAGTGGATATGGAATTAGAGGAAATTCCTATAGTCAATGAATATGTTGATGTGTTTGGAGAAGTTAGTGGTGTATCACATAGCAGACCGGTGGAATTTCAAATTAGGCTGGTACCAGGTGCAACACCCATTATTAAAAAATCTACCAGAATGGGGCCAAAGGAGTTAGCAGAATTGAAAACTCAACTGGAAGAATTAGAGAAAAAGGGATTTATTAGGCCCAGTAGCTCATATTTTGGGGATCCAGTAGTGTTTGTAAAGAAGAAGGATGGAACTATGAGGATGTGTATTGATTACAGGGAACTAAATATGGTCACAATTAAAAACAAATACCCCTGCCAAGGATAGATGATCTCTTCGATCAACTCACTAGAGCAAAGGTATTTTAGAGGCTGGATTTGGCATTTGGATTCCATCAAATGAAGGTTGAAGAGGAGAGTGTTAAGTACACTGCATTCAACACAAGGTATGGATTATATGAATTCCTGGTTATGCCATTTGGCTTAAAAAATGATCCATCTTAATTCGTAGATTTAATGAACATAACCTTCAAAGATTTCTTGGATAAATTTGTATTAGTATTTGTTGATGACATAGTAATTTATTCTAAGATAGAAAAGGAGCATGAAAATCACTTACACTTGGTATTATCAAGGCTGAGGGAACATGACTGTTAATGATATTTTTCGCCAACGCCCAAATTACAGAGTGTAATATGTGGATCCACAAAGTTTGCAGCGGTCATGACTCAGAATCCTCAAGCAACGACCCTGGATTTGGGATGGATAGGATTCTAGACCATGGCAATTTCTCCGTATATTTCAATAAGAAGAAAACAGGATAACGCCTCCCGTGAGTTCATAGATGAAAGCCTCACAATATTTGCTAACTTCGATGACTCCTTTGTACTAGACCTTCCTGAGGGAGGACTCTGAATTACAATAGAGATCGAGCTAGGAATTCATATGCGATTTTGTTACATCGATGCTTAAGGAAGTGTTAGGCTCAGTATGAGGGCATGGATCAATCATGGTGGTTCCGTGAGGTGAAGAGAAAGGGGGGTTTCATATTTCTACAAAGTTCCCTTCCTCCGCTACTGGAGCACCTTGACTGATCCCCTCATCAGAAAGATTAGTGTTAACTCCCTGTTTCATCATTATGACACTACAAGATTATCAAATCGCAGGATGTATGGGACTCCAAATTCTCCATTTATAAATTGCAGATATATTACAAGAACTGATGATTTGCTCTCCTTGATAAAGAAGGAGCTGAATTGGGAAGTGGAAGGTTCGTCCACCTTTACGGAGTATCTGGAGTCCTATTTATAGAGAATCCGGTGTCTTTCCATCGATAGGTTGTTGGGCCTGGGCGATCCCTATCGGCCGCCTTTTCCTTGGTTTTCGGGTATCGTCCTGTTGGTTTTCTTCACGGTGGCTTTTGAAGGGATGGTCCCGGGTGAATTGGGCTTTCTTCCAGGCGGAAGGGGCTTGTTGCAGCAATAGATTGCGGGGGCATTTCAGATGTCTTGGCGAATGCTCTCAGTGTCGGCCCTTTGCTGCGGGCTTTTGGATGTAGGCTTTCGGCTTCATTGTGGGTAGTTGGAGGGGCCCGCCCTCATGTCGCACGTAAATGTCAGCCGATTTAGAACCATTGATGGTTCAGGTACTAAGTGGACTAGTACTAATGGCATGTATCCTGGCTTGAGTCACAGTTTAGCCTTTCGGTTTGGCTCCCGTGAGAGTAGCTTTCGGTGATATTTGTGTTACTTATGAAAATAACCCCTTTCTATTTCCATGATGTCGTTCTTCAAGGATTGGTTCCAAATCATCTTGATGCTCCATCCCAATGCTCTTCCTTTTTTACTGTGTTGGTGTTCGTTAGTCGATTCTTGGCGGATGGACCTCGTCGGATGAACCTTCGCCGATACCAGGTAGGTTTCTGGTCCCTTTTCCCTAAAGGGGTATCGACCTGAATTGCTTTCGAGTTCCTTATTCCCTCCTTATATTTACTTAACATCCCTTCACATGATATCTTGTGCCAAGATAATTTTGGTAGTAACATTTTCCCTCCCTACCTTTGTTGAAGGGGTGTTTTCAACTTTTCAAGTCAAGCTTCTTTTACCTGACCCTTGCCTGTTTGCTTGCAAAATATTTTTCCAATGCTAAGTTATGTCACGGGTCTCGCCAAAGAAATCTATTTTCGATGCCATGCGGATAAACGAAGTGTCCTAAATTTAGGTTTTGATGGAGGATTGAAAATCTTTTCTGATAATGATGTTGAGTCGAACACCATCCAGGTTCGGACGAACCAAGACGGAAAAGCTGAATTCACCCAGACTTAGGAACTTAAAGGCTGATGGATGGGAATCTTCTCGGTATTAATGGATGTCCGAATCCACCTAGATTTTGGCGTTTTTAGACTGAGGACCGGAAACCCTTCCATCGTTAATGAAGAGCCAAATCCATTCAGATTCAGGTATTAGTATGGAGAACCGAAACCTCTTTCGCTATTAATAGGGTGCCGAATTGACCCAGATTCGGGTATTAGCATAGAGAACCGAAACCTCTTTCGGTATTAAGAGAACGCCGAATCTACCTAGATTCGGGTATTATCATAGAGAACCGAAACCTCTTTCAGTATTAAGAGGACGCTGAATTGAACCAGATTCGGGTTTTAGCATAGAGAACCGAAACCTCTTTCGGTATCAAGAGAACGCTGAATCGACCCAGATCCATGTATTAGCATAGAGAGCCGAAACCTCTTTCAGTATTAAGAGAACGCCAAATCGACCCAGATTCAGGTATTAGCATAGAGAACTGAAACCTCTTTCGGTATTAAGAGAACGCCTAATCGAGCCAGATTCGGTATTAGCATAGAGAACCGAAACCTCTTTAGGTATTAAGAGAGGGCCGAATCGACCCAGATTTGGGTATTAGCATAGAGAACCAACCTCTTTCGGTATTAATAGAACGAGTATCCCTTTTGGATTTGATTTCGGAAGCAGAGGTTGTACGTGTTTCTGGAGCCTCCCCTTGGGCTTTCGTAGCCAAAGCAAAGGACGTACGTGCTTTATTGGACACTCTCTGGGCCTGTGCGTCTGGTGCGCTTGGCTAGCTTATCCACAAGTAGGGCCCAAGGACTTACCCGTCCTACCTCTAGGAGGTGCCTTATCCTAACCATCATAGGCAATGATAAGGGCTTAGAAACTTAGACGGGGACATCGTAGAACTAAGGTTTACTCTTTTGAGGCTCCACACGGGCCATCGTAGGCACTGATAGAGGCTAATATGCCACCCCCTCCAAGGGGTACCCTATCCTGACCATCGTAGGCGATAATAGGGGTTTCGCTCCCTTATGCGGGTAACGCGGAACATAAGCAGAGGTAGGACGTGTTCTTCTATGAGCAGAGGTAGGACATGCTTAGTTCGAGCAGAGGCAGGGCGTACTCTTCTGCGAGCAGAGGCAGAGCGTGCTACTTTTTAGATGCACCACCATGACCATTTCTGGTGTGAAATGACGGCTTACGCTTTCGAAGCTTTAACCCTGCCCCCTCTGGTTTGGGCAAGGAGAAAGACTAACACAATCATCCTCCCTTCTGGGGGATGCCTAGCCCTGGCCAATTTGGCGATGACGAGGGATTCAACCCTTTTTCCAGCTCGATCCCCTTTTCGGTTTCTTACGAGCTATCGGGATGGTTTCCATACCTCTAGTTGTACGATGATTTCTTGGAAAAAGATCGTATCCTCCATTGCTTTATGGTTGGAAAATATGGCCTCAAATGTTCTAAGTTCCGAGTTCCATGTCCTTAGAATAAGATCGCCGTCGAGCCTGCACAGCCGATATGTGTTAGGTATGACCTCTTGATGGACAATCGGGGGTCCTTCCTAATTCAGGCCGAGCACTACACCAAAACAACCAATTTGACACACCCGGATTCTGAGATTTGATATGGTTTTAAGCCGTATCAAATTTGATTGGGCTTAGAACCGTATCAAAATTCAGTTGCTACCCCTCAACCGATCCACACCTTCCTTATCCCTTAAGATCCAACCATAGATCGTAAGAGGTTTGGATCGGTTCATATAATATGGTCTTTAGCCGTATCAAAACGCAGCGATAATTTTCCTTCTTAAATCAGACTCAGATTTCAGATGGCTTTTCCCCTGATTATCAGTCATCTCAGCAACATGGAAGCCGATTAGGGTTCTCAGCTCAAAATTACGGAAATCTTTTGGCAGCTCCTTAAGATCTGAATTCATCGCTACATGCTAAGGGAAGGACATATCGAAACCAAGGTAATTCATCAAGCCCATATCTTAATTCAATGTCTGATTTTCCAGATCTGGTGTCGAAAGATAAGGCATTTACCAATTCTATGGAACCCTAATTATTACTGTTGTTGCAGTCTAAATATGAATTGGAGTTGGCTGCGAGGACTATATATTGTACTAACATTGATAAGAAGGTAGCCACTGGATGATTCAATTGAAACATCATAGTTTGATGCTAACACATTTTATTATATAGGTTACAGATTCTGATGTGAAAGCCTTTTTTCAACAAAACTGTGACCAGGTTGGTAAATTAATCATAAACCAGCGTTAATAGCAGTTTCTGAAAATTTTGTTAACTTGTCATATTCTTTTTGCAATTTTTTTCTTTAGTTTTCTCGCTTGAGGCTTCTTGGGGATAATGTGCACTCAACTCGCATAGCTTTTGTTGAGTTTGTTGTGTTAACCATACCTTAAACTTTTGCCATTTATAGTTTTCCTTTTATTGCGCTTTAAACATTTTTTGCTTCATACATGTCATTATAATGCATGCTGCAATAACAATATTTAATATTAGAATTTGATATACATTTTTTTCAGGTCAAACTGAATGAAACATACTTTTTGATGGCCGATTCTTTTGAGGTTTGAAGCCCAATATAATTTTTGGGTAGAGAATACTTGTGAATTTTTTGACATTCCTTTAGCATGCCTTCTCTGAAAATTTTAACGTACGCTTTGTGTCATTTACTCAGTATTTGTAATGGTAAATGATTGCATTGTCATAAACTTAACATAACTGGGTAATGCTGGAGCTTTTATTGTATTACCGTTACATGGCATTCGGTGCCCGATCTTTCATTGACGACGCTGATTAGATTTTTTAAAATGGGAAAATTTACTTTACGTCTACATCCCAAGATACAACTTGATTCTGTCAACAATTTGGAACTTATCACTAAATTTCTGTTTATGTCTTATTATTATATCTTTATTTTTACTGCATTCTGAGCCTTTTAGTTTAATATATGTCTAATGCGCACGAATGTTTGCAACTTCTGTTATTAGATGGGTGTGGATTTATACAAAAAATATACCAAATAAAGCACATTTTTTGATGACCAGTTTTTTCTAAACTTCAAGCCACGTATAAATTTTAGGTTTCATATGTTTGTGAATTTTCCAGGCATTCATTGCTTTGTTGGGAATGTCTCTACTGAGAAACATTTGTGTGAGCTTTTTGTCGGTTCTTTAGGTTTAAATAATAGTATCAGTATCTCATTATAAAATTAATATAAATGGGTAATGTCGCTATTCTTCTTATATCAGATATGATTTCACTAGGTGATCTTTCACTGTTTATGTTGGTTAGATTGTAAAAATGGCAAGTTTTACTTCAACATACATCCCAGGGTATAGTCTGATTTCAGGGAAGAACTTAGCGCTAACTTGGTCGATGTAACTTAAGTTGTACTGTGTATCCTATATAATCAATATGGAACCTAAACTGTTATATGTTTTTATTTAAGCATTACACGGACAATCAACTTGGAGCATACTTTTGGTATAATTCTGGGTTAAATTCCTTCAAGAAAAATTAATTATTCAACCAGTTACACAAAATGATTTTGGCTTTGTGGAACACCATAGGGAATCAATTTCTTACATCCTGAAGATTAACATTAGATAGAACACATATGTATATACGTATGCATCTGTCTATGGGCACACGCATGTGTGTAGAGTCTTGATTGTGTGTACGGGTCTGAATACTTAAAAGTTGTGTGCCCTTGAGCGCATTCAGAAGGTAACTTGATCTTATGAAACATACGCAAGAAATCATGTGTCAACTAGCTAATTACTGTGCGTCTTAACTTAATGCCTGAGCCTAAACCCGAACTTAATTGCCATACCTTCTTTTTAATGTTAAGCTCTTTACAGCTTACAAGCTAATAAAAGAATATTTTACATTTTGTAAATTGGACAAGTATCGTCTCTTTTATGTTGCTTATTACACTTTTATATCATGCCATTATGGAGCCTTTTGATAATATCGTGCATTTTAGGCCCCTATCTATTGGTATAGGTTTTATATGCCAAGTTTACGCAAACTGTTTACCTGAATATTTTTTATGTGCAGTCTGTTGAGCTTGACTGCCTTTCATTCTATTTTGATTCTGATATTGAACCTTGGCTCGCTGATAAGAAACCATGGGCTGCACTCTTCTGATTGGAGTAAGGTATATCCGGTTGGCCCATTTCCTGTTTCATCTCTTCAACTTGTCATTCAAATCATCTTTGTTAAATAGCTGAATGTATATTTAGATGTTTGAAGTTGAAAGTATGGACGGTACATTAGATGGTATACCTTCCAAAGAGCATAATTACGTCCTCCAACCTGTAACTGGTAGTTCAAAGTACACAAAGCTTAAATTAGAAGAATCCCAAGCCACCAAACAAGCCTTGCAGCAGGCAGAAGTCAGTTTGGATGATGTCACGTTATGTTTGTCTAAGGTTAAGTTATTTCATGCCTTAATGAATTCTTACATCATCACCTAGCTTTATTTATCTTCACTCTTCACCAGCAAAGTGCAAGGCTTTGCACCAGCAAGGCTTGCTGGTGCAAAGCTCTTTGCACTGCAAAGCTTTGCACAACAAAGCTTTGCAGCAACAAAGCTTGCCGGAGCAACAATTTGCAGTGCAAAGCTTTGCACTGCAAAGCTTGTTTGTGCAAGCAATTTGCAAGCTATGTGAAATGAATTTTTTTTCTTCATTTGTTTTTAGACTGCATGTCTTGCAATTTTGATCACAAGACGATATTTGAATAATTTTCTCAATGAAAAGGAGATTTAAAAAGGGAAGTTGACATGAAAATGGGCTATGCGTGGATTTATTTTGTACATGACCAGTTTCTTACATGTACATGACCAGCATGAAGAGAATTAACATGTACATGACCAGTTTCTTACATGCACAGGGTCCGTGAATTTATTTTGTAATTCAATATATAAGGCATATTAACATCAAAATATAAGGCATATCAGTGTAGATAGGGACATGACCGATCTAAACAAGAGGACCACTTGAATCAATTACACTTCCAGTATGATTGTTTTCTTGATCTAGTTATAATGTTGTCTATATATAACTCGTTGCGAAACTGAGTTTGCAAACTCAGTTCCGGACTGAGTTTGCAAACTCAGTTCGGAACTGAGTTATTAACTTGGTTTGTGGTTTGGAAGGGATTAAGTTGGCAAAGAAGGAGCTGTATTTTAACAAGGATGGATCTACTATTAAAAAGCTTCAAGTGGGTTTCGTTGATAACTGCAGTTTAAAAGATACACAATGTTACATTTTTTTTATATGCAATTCAGATGAGTCATGCAAATAATTTATCAGATTTATTTAAATACTTGACCAGATCCTTGAATTATTAACATGGAGTTTCAACTTCAATATATATTATTCTCTGAAGTTCTTCTAGTATACCATAAACTTAATTCATCTGTTAGCTAATATTTCCAGCACATGATATTTCTACATATGGTCATTCCACCTCTCTTTTTGGGCTGTTGCAGACTGGAGTCAATAAGCTTGCAGATCTTGTTGGAGTTACTCTTGGTCCAATGGGAAGGAATGTAGCTTTGGAAAGCAAGTATGGATCTCCAAAAATCGTTAATGATGGGGTTACGGTTGCAAAGGAGGTAAATCTTGTTTAACTCAGAATTCATACATGAACTGAGATTTGGTACGGTGATGAAAATCACAGTAAGAAAATAAACACTGTATTGGTTAAAATGTTATTAGCTGTTCCAGTTAAATGACGTCCATTTGTTATTAATTACACTGTTACCTATTGTGCAATTCTGTCTTGCGTTGTAAAAAGCAAACAAAGATCTTATGGCAATGCATGATAAATGAGCTACAAATTATTATTTTTTATTTTTGTATCAAGTATAAATTAATCTTTTGAATTCTGTAATTTTTTTGTTTTGTTTGTGTTTTCATTAGTATAAGCGAATTACATATTGATGTGTTATTTTTTAGGATATAACGTTAGTTAAATGAATATTATTTATTAAAATAAAGATCGGTCAAATCTACTTCTAAATATTTTTGAATTTTATATTTGATGTCAATACATTCGATTGATAGGTAATTGATGTATAGATTGAGTTTCTGATCATTATCGAGAGAGCGATAAACATATTAACAAATCGTGAAAATGGAAGTATAGTTATAGAGAGTCGATATATTTTCAAATTTATTACTCACTGTTTGATTATATGAAGAAAGGGAAACTGGAAATACGATTTGGAATGTGAGAAATCATATTGTTTCATGGTTTGGTGAAAAAAGTACTGTAATTTCATCCTTGTATTTCAAACTTCAGTTATTGTTCTTTGTAATGAAACTTATAAAAGGGAAATCAACCATTTGTCTAAAAATAGGTGAGCAAGTATGTACTTTCCCAATATGCATTTATTTATGACTTATAAAATATGCAAAATAAAAATTGGAAGTGAGTGAACTGACAAACTATCCTGTAGTTTCATGCACATACTATTATTATTTACATGAAAAGTCCATAAAGATCGGATATTATCCATCATGAATTTCATCTATTAATTTCTAGTGGAAGGAGAAAATAGGTAGTTGAAATAAATGTTATCTTTATCATGTCTTATTATTCACAGATGGCTCAATTTTTTGGTTATGTTTCTGAGCATTCAACCTACCATCATGGTGAAGCTAGTCTCGCTAGCACAATAATTGGAATGGCCCAGGATTTTGTTGGTAGCAACAATATTAATCTCATGCAGCCAAATGGACAGTTCGGCACTAGAAACAAAGTAAATATGATACTCGATTTTATATTTGTTGATGTGCAGAATATGCCATGGCCATGCATATTTAAATTCTTTTTCTTTCCTCTTCAGGGTGGTAAAGATTGTTCGAGTCAGGCGAAGAAGGTCAATACTCTACTCTAATAAGCCTGATAGTACAAAGAAGGCTTATGTGAGGCTGACACCTGATTATAACGCTTTTGTATGTGAACTATTTTTTTGTAGGCGAAAATATGGTACTAGTTCGAGTTTTGTATGTGAACTATTTTTTGCTGAATCTACCTTATGCTATTGGTTTGCGTATACATGTAGTTGTGTAACTATAATTTGCAGATTTGGCAATTGATGTCATGTTACATTGATAAAATGGTTTATAGATTTATTTCTTGGACCAGTTTATGTTTGTGTTGATGATGAGTTTTGAAATCCATAAATGTGTGTGTTGATGATGAGTTTTGAAATCCATAAATGTTTGTGTTGATTTTTCTTTCATTGTAAATTCAAATAGTAGCTAATGGATGCCAATGAATTGTGAATTATATATATATATATATATATATATATTTAAATTTGATACGGCTTTAGACCGAATCCAATTATCAATTTGATACGGTTAATGGGCGTATCAAATGCATGTATTTGATACGGTCTAAAGCCATATCAAATTGGAAATTTGATATGGTCTAAAGCCATATCAAATACATCAATTGATACGGTTATAAGCCATATCAAAATCATAAATTGATACGGCTTAAAACCATATCAAATTACCAATTTGATACGGTTTTAAGCCGTATCAATTTATGATTTTGATACGGCTTAAAACCGTATCAAATAACAAAGACGCCATTTTTTGATACGGCTTAAAACCGTATCAAATCGATTTTGATACGGCCATGAGCACTACTAAATTGGCATTTTTGGTCCCTTTTCCGATACCAGGTAGGTTTCTGGTCCCTTTTCCTCGAAGGGGTATCGACCTGAATTGCTTTCGAGTTCCTTATTCCCTCCTTATATTTACTTAACATCCCTTCACATGATATCTTGTGCCAAGATAATTTTGGTAGTAACATTTTCCCTCCCTACCTTTGTTGAAGGGGTGTCTTCGACTTTTAAAGTCAAGCTTCTTTTACCTGACCCTTGCCTGTTTGCTTGCAAAATATTTTTCCAATGCTAAGTTATGTCACGGGTCTCGCCAAAGAAATCTATTTTCGATGCCATGCGGATAAACGAAGTGTCCTAAATTTAGGTTTTGATGGAGGATTGAAAATCTTTTCTGATAATGATGTTGAGTCGAACACCATCCAGGTTCGGACGAACCAAAACGGAAAAGCTGAATTCACCCAGACTTAGGAACTTAAAGGCTGATGGATGGGAATCTTCTCGGTATTAATGGATGTCCGAATCCACCTAAATTTTGGCGTTTTTAGACTGAGGACCGGAAACCCTTCCATCGTTAATGAAGAGCCAAATCCATTCAGATTCAGGTATTAGTATGGAGAACCGAAACCTCTTTCGCTATTAATAGGGCGCCGAATTGACCCAGATTCGGGTATTAGCATAGAGAACCGAAACCTCTTTCGGTATTAAGAGAAGGCCGAATCTACCTAGATTCGGGTATTATCATAGAGAACCGAAACCTCTTTCAGTATTAAGAGGACGCTAAATTGAACCAGATTCGGGTATTAGCATAGAGAACCGAAACCTCTTTCGGTATTAAGAGAACGCTGAATCGACCCAGATCCAGGTATTAGCATAGAGAGCCGAAACCTCTTTCGGTATTAAGAGAACGCCAAATCGACCCAGATTCGGATATTAGCATAGAGAACTGAAACCTCTTTCGGTATTAAGAGAACGCCAAATCGAGCCAGATTCGGTATTAGCATAGAGAACCGAAACCTCTTTAGGTATTAAGAGAGGGCCGAATCGACCCAGATTTGGGTATTAGCATAGAGAACCAACCTCTTTCGGTATTAATAGAACGAGTATCCCTTTTCGATTTGATTTTGGAAGCAGAGGTTGTACGTGTTTCTTGAGCCTCTCCTTGGGCTTTCGTAGCCAAAGCAAAGGACGTACGTGCTTTATTGGACACTCTCTGGGCATGTGCGTCTGGTGCGCTTGGCTAGCTTATCCACAAGCAGGGCCCAAGGACTTACCCATCCTACCTCTAGGAGGTGCCTTATCCTAACCATCATAGGCAATGATAAGGGCTTAGAAACTTAGACGGGGACATCGTAGAACTAAGGTTTACTCTTTTGACGCTCCACACGGGCCATCGTAGGCACTGGTAGAGGCTAATATGCCACCCCCTCCAAGGGGTACCCTATCCTGACCATCGTAGGCGTTAATAGGGGTTTCGCTCCCTTATGCGGGTAACGCGGAACATAAGCAGAGGTAGGACATGTTCATCTGTGAGCAGAGGTAGGACATGCTTAGTTCGAGCAGAGGCAGGGCGTACTCTTCTGCGAGCATAGGTAGAGCGTGCTACTTTTTAGATGCACCACCATGACCATTTCTGGTGTGAAATGACGGCTTACGCTTTCGATGCTTTAACCCTGCCCCCTCTGGTTTGGGCAAGGAGAAAGACTAATACAATCATCCTCCCTTCTGGGGGATGCCTAGCCCTGGCCAATTTGGCGATGACGAGGGATTCAACCCTTTTTCCAACTCGACCCCCTTTTGGGTTTCTTACGAGCTATCGGGATGGTTTCCATACCTCTAGTTGTACGATGATTTCTTGGAAAAAGATCGTATCCTCCATTGCTTTATGGTTGGAAAATATGGCCTCAAATGTTCTAAGTTCCGAGTTCCATGTCCTTAGAATAAGATCGCCGTCGGGCCTGCACAGCTGATATGTGCTAGGTATGACCTCTTGATGGACAATCGGGGGTCCTTCCTAATTCAGGCCGAGAGAACCATCAGTTGGATCTCTGGTGTTAGCCATTACTCTTCGTAGTAATAATTCGCCCTTAGCGAAGGTTCTAGCTTTGACCTTCAAATTGTAATATTTTATGATTCTTTTTTGGTATTCGGTAGTTCTGACTGCAACCTCATCCCTTAGGTCCTATATCAAATCTAGTGACTCCTTTCTTAATTCCTGATTGGGGTCAAAAGTGTATGCTATCCTTCGATGTGACGGAACTTTGACCTCGACCGGAAGCATAGCCGCGCAACCATATGTCAGGGAAATGGGGGTGTGTCTCGTAGCTATTTTGGTGGAAGTTATGTATGTCCATAGCACCAGAGGCAACTCCTCTGCCCAATTCCCTTTAGCTAGATTTAGGCGTTTCTTAAGGATTGTCTTAACGGTCTTATTTGCGGCTTCCACAACTCCGTTAGCTTTTGGATGGGCTACTGAGGAGAAACTTTTGATGATTCCATTTTTCTCATAGAATCGGGTGAATTCTTCACTCTTGAGTTGTGTTCCATTATCCGATATGTTCTTATGGGGAATCCCGAAGCGGGTAACGATATTCTTTATTACGAACCTTAACACTTTCTTGGATGTGACAATTGGAAAGGGTTCCGCCTCCACCCACTTGGTGAAGTAGTCGATAGCTACTACGACGTATTTAGCTCCTCCCTTGGCGAGTGGTAAGAGCCCGATCAAATCTATCCCCCATATGCCGAAGGGCCAGGGGCTCGATATATTGGTTAGGTTACTGGGAGGAAGTCGTGGTAACTTAGAGTACTTCTGACATTTGTCACATCTCTTGACGTATCCGACTACTTGACTAACCATATATGGCCAATAATAACCCTGTCTTATGACCCTTTTGGCTAGTTTAATACCATTGGAATGGTCCCCACACCATCCTTTATGAACTTCTTTTAAAAGGTTGAGTCCATCTTCGAAACTTATACACCTTAGATAAGGAAGTGAATGTCCCCTTTTATAGAGTATGCCGTTTATGAACGCGAATGTGGACGCTCTGTGTTTTATCTTCCTTGCATCTTGCTTATCAAAAGGTAGCTTCCTTTTTAAGAGGTATTCCTCTATGGGAGTCATCCACATATTTTCCTGTTGGGGGCGAGTTTCCGCCATAAGAAATTCCCTCTCGGGGTTTCCTTCTTGGCCTTCTCCTTCTCCCCTTCTCAATGCTTAGGATCGGGTCAAGACTAACGAATCTTTTCCTACTTCTGATTCTTCCTATTTGATGTTGGGCGTCTCTTGATATCCCACCGGCACTATCCGGGTTTCAGGAGCTCCTCGGGAGCTGGCTAATTTGTCTAGCGAATCCGTTGGGAATTCTCCCCACGGGGTATTTGATGAACTGAGAAATCCTCAAACAGGGAAAGCATCTTTATTATCTTCTTCGTGTATAAGACGAGCCGCTTATCTTTGGTTTGATACATCTGTTTTATTTAGTTTGCCATTAGTTGCGAGTCGTTGAAGATTTCTATCCTTGGTATCTTCAGCTGTAATGCCAGATTCAGACCAGCTATCATGGATTCGTATTCAGCTACATTGTTGATTGCCGGGAGCCCTAATTTCACGGCGTAGTGCAAGCGGTGTCCGTCAGGGGTGATTTTAACATAACTTGCCCCTTCCCCCTGTTCGTTGGAAGCTTCATCTACAAAGAGTTGTAATTTGGCGTTCGAATCATATTCTTTGACCGACTGTTCTGAAATGAAGTTCGTACACTCGTTCACAAAATCTGTGAGAGCCTGCCCTTTAATTTCTACTAGAGGATGGAACTCGATTTCATGTTGACTGAGCTCAATGCCCTATTTAATTATCCTCCCTGAGGTTTCCAGTTTGCTAAACACTTGTTTGAGCGGGAAGCTAGTTAGGACTTTAACAGGGTGCGACTGGAAATAACCTCTAAGCTTTCATGTAGTAAGGATTAAGCAATACGCCAGTTTCTCTATGACAGGGTATCGAGTTTCTACCTCTTTTTGCCTCTGGCTAACATAATAGATGGGGTGCATAGTCCCCTTATTCTCTTATCAGTACTGAGCTCACTGCATATTCGGAGGCTGCCATGTACATGTATAGAGTTTCTCCCTTCTCGGGACTGGACAGAACTGGAGGTGTCCCCATGTAAACTTTCAATTCTTGGAATGCCTTCCTACATTCTTCGTTCCATTCAAAATTCTTCTTTTTCCTTATAACATTGAAGAAATGGACGCATTTATTGGTGGCTTTAGAAATGAACCTGCTGAGTGCCGCTACCTTCCCGTTCAGGCTCATGACTTCCTTGCAGGTTTTAGGTTCCTCCATGTCCTTAATGGCCTGTATTTGGTTGGGACTAGTTTCAATTCCTTGCTCGCTTACTACATATCCTAGAAACTTCCCAGATTGAATTCCAAAGGAACACTTTTGAGGGTTCAGCTTCATCTGGTAGCTTCTCAGGATACCAAACATCTCCTCTAGGTCCTTTAGATGGTTCTATGTTTCAGTGGACTTCACTAGCATGTCGTCAACATATACTTACATAATGCTCCCTATCTTCTCTTGGAACATCCCGTTCACTAGTCTTTGGTACTCGGCACTGCATTCATTAAACCGAAAGGTATTACTTTATAAAAAAATGTTCCCCACTTGGTAATAAAGCTCGTTTGTTCCTCGTTGGGTTTATGCATTGGGATTTCGTTGTACCCCGAATAAGCGTCCATAATGGATAGTATCTTGTGTCCACTCGTAGCATCGACCAACTGTTCGATTCGCGGAAGAGGGTAACAGTCCTTCGGACATGCTTTGTTTAAATCCGTGTAATCGACACATGTCCTCCACTTCTCATTGGACTTCTTCACTAGCACGAGATTGACTAACCATTTCGGGTAATGGACCTCTCGGATAAACCCGTTAATTTCCAAACTTTTAATTTCCTCCTTCAAGGTTTCAATCCGGTCCCTCTTATATTGCCTCTTCTTCTGTCGGATCGGGGTTATTGAGTGGTCGATGTTTAATGCATGGCTCATGACTGAAGGCTCAATACCAACCATATCCAAATGGGTCCAGGCGAAAACGTCTTTGTTGAGCTGCAGAAAGTGGATTAAATCGCATCAGAGAGGTTCCGTTTGCCTCTTCCCTATGTTGATGACCTTCGATTTATCTTTTGGGTCCATGTTTACTTCTTCAACTTCTTCTATCGGCTTAATCCTTTCGATGACCCCTCTAGAGTCCAAATCTGTGATTATTTCTTTTTCTTCAGTCGAGTTCACCTCATTGGACCTTTTCCTCTTCCTTTTCAGAGAAGCATACCTATCATTAGTGAGTTTGTGAGTCTTATTTATTTTTAACTTGGTTTCAAATGTGGGATATAATAATCCCTTATATGAGGGCATAAAAACAATGGAATAATCAAAATACGAAGAATAATCCTTTTTGTATTTTTTGACTATGGCAAAGTACAACTCTAGGGAGATAAATTGTTCTCCCTAGATGGTACCCCATCCCTGTTTGGTCAGAAATTTTAACACAAGATATTTTGAAGAAACGAAAGCATCCATCTCCTCTAAAGCTAGTCACCCGAAGAAGGCATTGTAATAGGACGGCTGGTCAATTACGATGAAGAGAGTTTCGAAAATCCTGTAAAGAGGAGATGACCCTACTCGAACCAGGAGGTTGATTTGACCCATTGGAGTTGACCCTTTATTGTTGAACCTGAAAATCGGCCCGTTGCTAGGCTTCAGCTTCTTTTCGGAAATTCCCATCTGATTGCAGGCGTGCTTGAAGGTGACGTTGACAGCGCTTCTAGTATCCACCATTATTTTAGAAACGACCGAAAGTCCTATCTGCGCCGCAATCATGAGGGGGTCGTTATGCGGGTGATGGACCCCTTTCTTCATTTCTTCTGGGGAAACCACGAGGTTATGCATTTTGAGGGCGTAACGTGCATTCTTCAATGATGGTTCCTATTAGATGGAGAATATTCCCTCTAAAGCTTCTTTCATATGTTGGTCCCTAGCTTTCGGACAGCTTCTAGTAGGATGTGGTCCCCTATGAAACACATTGACTCGGTTCACGGGATGTCCCAAATCCAGATTATTCTCCTCTGTAATGACTCTAGTTGTGTTTATCGAAATCTTCAACTGTCCTCCTGTATGTTGAGCTGGTGCTGCTTTATTTGAAACAAACTCCTTCAGGTGCCGCTCTCAGATTAGTTTCTGGATAATCCCTTATAAAACTTTGCAATCGTCTGTCTTGTGCTAATTGGTTTTATGGAAATCGCAGTATTTACCACCGGCATGAGGTTTAGGGAAATTTTTAGCTTTGAACGAGGCCGGGAAATTATTGACCCTTTCCTTTGCGATAGCATACACATACGAGATGGGCTTGTTTAGGAAAACCGAGTTTTTGTTAGAGTCTTCCCACCTCGATCTCCTATGATTCCCTTCTGGGAGCTTCTTTCTGAAGTTTGGCCTCCCTCCTCTTTGAGGCCTGAACTTCCTTTTTGTGAAGTATAGTTCATCCATACGGATAAACTTGTCAGCCTGAAAATGGAAATCTTGTAAATCCTTGCAGCCGTGGACATATAACTCCTTCCAGAAGGGGTGTTTCCTATCAACCCTGAATGCACGTCGATCAGCTTGTCACGGTCATTCATATCTTTGGCTTTTAAGGCCTCGACATTGAACCTTTTGAGGTAGTCCCCGAGAGACTCCCCTTGTCTCTATTTTATGTTAGCGATGACCGTATAATCTATGGTTGGATCTTTGTAGATGTAGAACTGCACGGAGAATTCGTAGGAGAATTGTTTTCACGAGTAAATGGTGTTTTCCCTGTACTGGCGATGCCATTTCGCCACTGCACCTTGGAAGGTTAGAGGGAAGAGGCGACATCTGACATCTCCGAAGGCGTTGTAAAATCCATCTGGCTATCAAAATCCAACAAATAGTCTTCGGGGTTAGTGGTTCCCGGATATTTCATGGTTGGGACTTTGACTCTGGACGGTATCACGGTGTTCATAATCTCATCAATGAATGAGGTTACCCTCTCATTGTCGTTAACCTTGTCATCTTAGGTTCTCTTACCCTTGCTTCCCAGCAAGTCCTTGACGGTCTTCTGAGTGACATCTCTGATGTAAGCCTCCGTGTTTTCATAATCTTTTCTCTTGGGGTCATAGACTTTGGAGGTGGAGCTCCCTGACTATTCCTGCTCGCATTGATTTCCTTGATGATCAACTCCCATCAGAAGAGATTTCCTTTTCTTGGAAGAGGTTGCTTTGGGTCCCCCTTTCGCTTCTATCTATTAAACGAGGGCCTTCATTTTTGGAGATTTATTTGTCTTTTTCAAGCTAGATCTAGTGAGCCTTGAGGATTTCTGTGCCTGCACTACATCGACCTGAGCCCGCATTTCTTGGAGTTTCTCTTCCAAGGCTAAGATCCTTGCGACATCATCCCTTGTGGCATTCGGATCTGGTAGCAGATGTGCGTTGGGCATGGTCTCTTTCTCATTATTATTTAGGTTGAGTACTGGGACCTCATTTCCCTCAAGGATGACATTGGGGTCTAGTTCTTTGTTTTGATCCTTTAATTTCTTCATCTTCATTATTTTCTACCATGAACAATGAATTCAACCATTTAGTTTAATCAAATGAACCACAAGATCGGAGGTTCAGGCCCTTCTTCTAGCACCAAAATGTTAAAAATATTTTTTGTCAACACCCAAATTACAGAGTGTAATATGTGTATCCATGAAGTTTGCAGCGGTTATGACTCAAAATCCTCAAGCAACGACCCTGGATTTGGGATGGATAGGATTCTGGACCATGGCAACTGCTCTGTATATTTCAATAAGAAGAAAACAGGCTAACGCCTCCCGTGAGTTCATAGATGAAAGCCACGCAATATTCACTAACTTTGATGACTCCTTTGTACTAGACCTTCGTGAGGGAGGAGTCTGAATTACAATGGAGATCGAGCTAGGAACTCACACGCAATTTTGTCACATCGATGCATTAGGGAAGCATTAGGCTTAGTATGAGGGCAGGGATCAATCATGGAGGTTCCGTGAGGTGAAGGGAAAGGAGGGGTTTCATATTTCTACAAACTCCCCTTCCTCCGCTACTAGAGCACCTTGACAGGTCCCCTCATCAGAAATATTAGTGTTAACTCCCTGTTTCATCATTATGAGACTACAAGATCATCAAATCGTAGGATGTATGGAACTCCAAATTATCCATTTATAAATTGCAGATATATTACAAGAATTGATGATTTGCTCTCCTTGAGAAAGAAGGAGCTAAATTGAGAAGTGAAAGGTTCGTCCCCATTTACGGAGTATCTGGAGTCCTAATTATAGAGAATCCGGTGTCTTTCCATCGATAGGTTGTTGGGCCTTGGCTATCCCTACCGGCCGCCTTTTCCTTGGTTTTCGGGTATCGACCTGTTGGTCCTCTTCACGGTGCCATTTACAACTTTCGAAAGGATAGTCCCAGACGAATTGGGCTTTTTCCAGGCGAAAAGGGGCTTGTTACCACAACAAATTGTAGGGGCATTTCGGATGTCTTGGCGAATGCTCTCGGTGTCGGCCCTTTGCTGCGGGCTTTTGGATGTAGGCTTTCTGCTTCATTGTGGGTACTCGGAGGGGTCTGCCCTCATGCCGCATGTAAATGTCTGCCGAATAAGAACCGTTGATGGTTCGGGTACTTAGTGGATTAGTATGAATAGCATGTATCCTTGCTTGAGTCTCGGTTTAGCCTTCTAGTTTGGCTCCCGAGAGGGTAGCTTTCGATGATATTTGTGTTTCTTACGAAAATAACCCTTTTTAATATCCATGAAGTTGTTTTTCAAGGATTGGTTCCAAATCATCTTGATGCTCTATCCCAATGGTCTTTCTCTTTTATTGTGTTGGTGTCCATTGGTTGATTCTTGGCGGATAGACACCGTCAGATGAACCTTTGCCGATACCAGGTAGGTTTCAGGTCCCTTTCCCCCAGAGGGGGTATCGGCCTGAATTGCTTTCGAGTTCCTTATTCCCTCCTTATATTTACTTAACATCCCTTCACTTGCTATCTTGTGCCAAGATAATTTCGGTAGTAACAATGACTTAAAAGATAAATTTGCAAAGTGCACATTTTGGAAAAAAGAGGTTAAATTTTTAGGTCATATAATTTCATCGAAGGTATAGCAGTGGATCCAAGTAAAGTAATAGTTGTTCAACTGTGGAGAAGGCCAACAAATGTTACAGAAATTAGATCATTTTTAGGAATGGTAGGCTATTATAGAAGATTCATAAGGATTGGCATATCATTAACCAAGCTAACCAGAAAAGAGCAACTATATTTTTGGATAGAGAAATGTGAAAAGCTTTTAAACAACTAAAGAAAGCATTGATTGAAGCACCAATTTTACAAGTTCCAGAGGGGAATGAAGGTTTAGTTTTATACATTAATGCAAGTGGATCTGGTTAAGAGCTATGCTTATGCAGCCTGGTCAAGTTATAGCCTATGAATCTAAACAACTCAAAGTGAATGAAATCATGTATGCTACCCATGATTTGTAATTAGCTGCTATAGAGTATGCTTTAAAACTATGGAGACATTACCTGTTAGGGGAAAAATTTGAATTGTATACAAACCACAAATCCCTTAAGTATTTATTTTCTCAAAAAGATCTTAGCATGAGGCAGCATAGATGGGTAGAACTTTTAACTGCCTATGATTTGGACATTTTTTAAGTCCCTGGGAAGGCAAACAAAGTAGCAGATGCCTTAAGTAGACACCATGTTAAACTGGCAAGGTTGATGGTAAATGAATTTAAAGATCTGACAAAGTTAAAAGAAATATAAGTAAAGAGTATAAAAGGAAAATTCATGTGACATGGTTGAGTATGGGAAATTAAGCCTGGTTTCTATAAAGTCAATTTTGATAGAAAAATAGGAAAATTGCAAGAACAAGAAAAGAAAGAAACATTATTGGCTGAACTAGGAATAGAAAATTTTGAGTTAGATGATCAGGGGTATCTCAGGAAAAATAGGAGGCTTTGTGTACCTGATGATGACGAATTAAAAAATGAAATTCCATATGAGCGTCATAAAACAAAATACACCATACACCCTGGATCAACTAAAATGTACCATGATTTAAATAAGGTTTATTGGTGGCCAGGAATGAAGGCAGTAATCGCAAGATATGTATCAAAACGTATAACCTGCCAACAATTTAAGGCTGATTATCAAAAGCCTTCAGGGATGATGCGACCATTTGAAGTGCCAAAGTGGAAATGGTAGAGTATTTCAATGGATTTTATATATGGATTGCCAAGAACTCAGAGGGGAAAAGATAGCATATGGGTAGTGGTAGATAGATTGACAAAATCTGCACATTTTATTCCCATAAGAACTGATAAAAATGCAAATAAACTGGCCAAGTTATTTGTTAAATAGGTGGCAAGGTTACATGGAGTTCCAAAAACAATTATTAGTAACAAGGATTCTTTATTCATCCCTCAAGGTTTTGGGGAAGCTTTCAAGAGGCTATGGGAGTGGAGTTATGCTTAAGCACAACATACCAACCCCAAACAGATGGCCAAACAGAGATTGTAAACAAGATTTTAGAGGATTTGCTAAGAGCGTGTGTTCTTGGATTTGGAGGTAGCTGGGAGGATCACCTATATCTAGCTGAATTTGCATGTAACAATAGCTTCCAATCCACTGTTGGAATTGTAGATTTGAAGCTCTTTATGGAAGACCCTGTTTGTCACCAGCAATGTAACACCCTACACTTTTCTACGTCCAAATTTCGACAAAAATCAAAACTTGAACACATCCAAGCATGGAGCATGCATATCTGGTACCTGCAACAAATGAGCATGAGCATAATCAGAGTATGATAAAAGAAAAATCACAGCGGAAATAAAATAAAATAACTAGTACTAACTTAAGTAACTACATTTTTTGAAGTAAGTCACTTTGCCAATACCGAGCATGAAAGAGAACGAGAACCGAAAACCAAACTTAAACATCTGTGAGAACCCGACCTTCTCTAGGAAACCTAGGAGGTTTTAATGAGGCCGAGAGGGGGGTGAGAACAACAAGTTCTTGTGACTAAAAAATGTAAAACACAGAATATAACACAAAGATGTATCCCGCTTGGTTCAACCCAAGATGTATGCCTAACAAGGTTAGTGATTCTAGCCTAACCTTGTAAATGTTTACGCATGACTCTACCACTCTTCCCAAAGTGGTAGTCCAAGATATAATACCGAGATAGAACATTTACTCATATATTTGGGAAGCCCTTTTAAGTATAATTCAATTGATTATTAGACCGAGAAGTGAACCCCTAACTTTGGAGTTCTCACATACATATATACCTTTCCATCCACTTTCCCTTTATTATTTTTCTGCCTCACCATCGATGATAGATCAGATGGATTCTCCCGATCACTCAAGACCCTAGGAGGACTCATTGGTCGACGGACTTCTAGGTGACTCAATACCTCTCAATGATTTGTTCCATATTTTTATAAACTAGAGGGAACTAGCTACGGGCCCTATAAGTTAAGGCTTCCGTCATTCATCCTTATACCTTTGCCCTGTATAAGGTGTGAGATGGTATTTTATCGTTCGTTATACCTCTAGCCGATCTTATTAGGTAACATCCTTATTCGCTTATTGCTTTCCATAGGATAGGTAGCCATATCTTACATTTCAATTTTCCAGGTCTCCTAGAGAAGGTTGGGTTCTCACAGATGTTTAAGTTTGATTTTCGGTTCTAGTTCTCTCTCGTGCTCGGTATTGGCAAAGTGACTTACTTTGAAAAAGGTAGTTACTTAAGTTAATACTAGTTATTTTAATTTTATTCCACTGTGAGTTTTCTTTTATCGTACTCTGGTTATGCTCATGCTCATTTATTGCAAGTACTAGATATGCACACTCCATGATTGGATGTGTTCAAGTTTTGATTTTTGTCGAAATTTGGGCATAGAAAAGTGTGAGTGTTACATTAGGTATTAGATAAACGATTAGACGAATTAGTTAAATTAGGACTCATGAGAGAATGTAATTCGATTTCCTTTTCTGTTTTTCTTTGTCTTTCTTACTCGAGTTTAATTTATTTCGACGATGAATTATTCGCAAGCCTAATAATAAAAATGGGCTTTAAGCAACTAAGGGTTGAAATATGTTTATTCGATGATATCGTGGTGAAGAGCATGAGGACGGCATATAGTGGAGTCCGTTGATTCGAGTTTGAAAGCTGGAATAATATATGAGGAAAATCTAGCTACAACCGAGATAGTCACTGTTTTGGTTTCGGTCTTGTTTGGCAGTTTTGGTTAAGACCATTACTCGATCTAACATGGGAAAAGTCCACGTTAATATGTCATATCCATTTCGGAAATATAATTACGAGGTATATCCATTTGTTACTTCATTGAAATTTCAAATCTACCTTTATTGAAATATTCAATTGAGCTCTTGGCCATGTATTCGAGGAAATTTTATTTTTAAATCTATTTGGAAAAATAAAAAAATGTGTTATGAAATACGATTTCGGGAAATGGTTTTAATAAAGGCCCAGTTTATGAAGATATGGTTTTTAAATTTTTAATCTATTCGTGTTTTAAAATTTTCGGGGCCATTTGGTAACTTTAATAAATATGGTCTGATTGGTAAGGTAGAAGGAATTAAAAATAACAAGGAATATACCCCAAAACTCGAGAACAATAATTATCCATTCCTTGTGATTTTTAGTATCCCTTTTCTTATACATATTGGATAATTTATTAAAATTATCAAGATTTATCTTAATTGTTTTAAGCTCCAATAATTTGAATGCGAAAAGGTTTTCCCAGTTTGAAGTATAAACTGGAATAATAATGATAATAATAATAATAAAATGGATTTATAAATACAAAATCGTTAGTTTATAATAAATACCATTTTTGAGAAGTTTTAAATTTCTTCGAAAAGGCTAAGAAAATCCTTTATCCTTGTTTCGGGGTATTTGATTTGAATCGTTTAGTTTGTGTAAGCTAGTAAAGGAAAAAATCCATTTTAAATTTTGTTTCGAATTTCTAGCCGATTTCCCATTTTAAGTTCATTCATTTCGGTGGTCGCTTTAGAGGCAGGGAAAAAGGCGTTGGAAAATTTAAATTTTTTTTAACTCGATGAGTGGTGGAAGTCGATGCGAGAATTTGGTTGGGAGTGGAAATTATTTCAACACAACAGAAAATTTAAATTTAATTTATATATAATTTAACGGGCTGTTGGACCGAGGTTCAAACCGCGCCCACTATGGGGCAAGCGGTCGACCGCCCTCTTAGGGCCAGGTCAACCGCTACCCCACGATTAGCGTGGTCTGACACGACCCGAATCGGTTGAACTATATATATATCTTTTAGCCGAACCTTTCTCCCCAACCCCAAAATTTTCACCGTACCCAAACCCTCCTTCTTCCCAAGCTCCAATCCGTGCAACCTACTTCGTTTCATCCCTAATTACCACCAAAATCCTTCTCGTGAAAGTCTCTATCCAATTATACTCCAGATTTGCAATTTCTCTCGCCCGTTTTGCCAATTCCTCCATGGCACCTCACAACCAATACCCCAGTCTCATGCCTCAGGAAGCCACTTAGCTAGACTGCGATGATGCGAAGATCAAGCACTACTTAGCCACGACCAGTTATGAGTTTTAGGTTGGTCGACCTCGTGAAGTTCCCCGATTTCGCCGCATTTGGTTTGGAGGAGCTTTTTGTCGCCGTAGGCCAAGAATCGATCTTGCACTTCGACACCTTTGAGCGCGAACTATATCTGCACTGTGTCCGTCTGTTTGATTCCCAGATGGATACTGACATTGATGACGAGTCTTGCATCATCAGATCTGAGGTCATGGGCACCCACATTGAGTTCATCGACAACGACTTAGCTCAGATTTTGGGTATCTCAATAGTCGGAGAAGATCTTGATGCTATAAAGATAGAGGACCCTCATATCCATCAGCATATCTTTGTTGGGGGGCCCGGAGCCTAGACCACCGTCAATCTACGACCCATATCCCGAGTAGTTATGCACATCATACAACACAATATCATCCCGAAGACGGGAAGCCTGGAGCAGATTTATCCTTCTGTTCGCCGCGCCACCTATCTTATTCTTGGAGGCATACCCGTCAATTGGGCACATATGCTTATGATCCATCATTATGAGCCTTTCGTCGGCACCCCACGGAGCCATTTTCCTTATAGTCACCTTCTCACCCGTGTCTTCCGACACTGACAGGTGAGACTTTCTAGGGAGAATAGCAGTGAAAAGGGCATCGACCGCAATCAATCACGCTACTTTTGGAAGATGGGCATTCAGCTGCCTGATGCTCCTACCCACGCACCACCCGCTCCAACTCAGCAGGCTCAGCAGCTCGCACATGAGAGCCTAGAGCTCACCGCCATCCGCGCTATTCAGGCGAAGCTCTGAGAGGTTTGCAACAAGCAGCGCTGACAAGCGTGTGAGATTGGTTGCATCTCCATTATACTGCGCTCCTGGCGCGGATGTGAGAATGGTTCAGGCTCCAACCGCGGAGGTAGACCAGCCTACAGTGCGTAGTTTAGTCTTTGTTGTTAGTGCATGCCCAGTGCATGTTTTATCTTCTATCATGTGTTTCCCTTTCCAACTTTTTTATCCTTGTTGTAGTCGTAGTGTCTGTAACTCCAGGTACTGGAAAAAAATCGCACGACTTTAGTAATGAGATTTTTGTGTTGAAAAAAAAATATGTTTGTCATTCACGCATGATTATTTGAATGAAATATCATTTCTAGCATTTGTTCTAGAGCTGGAAAGAATAAAGTTCTGTGTTGGATAAATTTTACTAAAGGACTGGTTCTACGTATAGGGTATATAAATAAATAACCACTCATTAAAACTAAAATTTATTTTGGTCTTTTGTATGATTTCATTTTTCACATTTTTGCACGACCGACTTCCTTCATCGTCAACATGTGACTTGAATCATTTAAGTTTCCACAAAATACATTTTTGGAGTTTTTGGAAAATGTTGTTTGAAAAAAAAAAGACTTTTTTTTATCATTTTCTTGTTTTATAGGAAAGTGAAATGGTTTTTAAGAGAAATTTTCAAAATAAACATGACAAGTTTTTAAGAGGGAATTTATTTTATGAAAAAATCGATTTTAGGTCACATGAACAGTGCAAGGAAGATTTTATTTGGATGTCTTCTGTGCGCGTTTAATGGTGCAATAGGACCGATGTTACGATAAAAATGCTAACGATAACAAGGAAAATGCTGTTTTAGCCTTGGAAACATCATTCCCATACCTTGTGAACGACGCGCATGAGTTACTAATTAACTCATTCTCCATTTTAGAGCTTGTTTAAAGTCTCCTTTACAATCTAAAGATGGAAATTTCGGAGTATTTTGGATGGCTGAGGTGAAAATTTCCACTGTAGGGCAGGAAATGGAAGATTTGTAAGCGAGAAAAATGTTAAAATACTTCGCACCGGTTTCATTTTTCCGGTTCAGGAGAAATTAAATTGGAAACAATTAAAATGTGTAACGTTTTGGATGATAGGGTTTGGATGCAAAATTGGTTGCTTCACACTTTTATTCGTAATTGTGTAATGGTAATGGATGAAAAGAGTTTTCAAATTTTGCATTCATATAGAACTTCCAGTATATTTAGGATGTTTCGCATCATGTTTTCAAAAGTACTTATAAAATTTAAAGCAAACATACAGGTGGATATGAGTTAGAAACATCTTGCTTGCATATTTTATGGTTGAATTGCATTATGTACACCATGCATAAATACACATGGCTGCAAAGTGGTTGTACACAAATTGGTTGTGTAGCATAGGACTTAAGGTATCAGAATTTCGGGACAAAATTCCTTTTAAGGAGGGAAGAATGTAACAACCCGGAATTTTGGCGATATAAATAAATTATTAAAATTTCAAAAATAGGAATTTCTTCAAACGATGGAATGTTGCCACGAAACTTTAACCGATGTATTCGTTTCGGAATTCTGGTAAACTTTCATGTTTTGTGTATTGCGAATGGATTCCATATGAAAAAATTACGGATGAAATAAGAAAATGGACAGAAAATAAATAAATCAGAATTTATATCTGTATATTGCCTTAAATAACCAAGCCGACTTAGGCACCTGAGTCCCAGGCGGTCGACCATAGCGATCGACCGCCACGGTCGACTTATTGGGTGTTGGTTTGCCTAGTGACGACTAGGTTTTTTTGGGGTTGGTTTATTATAATTATACAACGAATGGACTGATATAACTTAAAACTATTCCAACAGTCCTAGGCCATTTTCACCCCTATATATAAAGGGGTATGACCTCATTCTTTTCCACATAAATCTGTAGTGCTAGCGGAGCTCTACCATTTTTTTCCTTCTACAAACCTAACTTCTTAATCCAAAATATATTCATACAAACAAATCCAATTCATATGAAATTGAGAGGATAAGCAGATCTAATGGAAAAGAATGCAAATTGACGCTCCAAATTATATTCTCCCCTCTCTCCTTATTTTCTTACATCTCTACACGATTTGGAATTTCTCCCTTTCTAGATAAATTGTAGATTTATAAGAATTTGGGGATTTGTAAGCTTAAAAGGTTCAAACTTTGGATTTGGAGGCTATAATGTGAGTGGGAAATTTATATATACATTTATAATAACGTATTTATCTCATTTGTAATAGACTCAATTTTTATGTCTATGCCTATCAGATCTGATATATAAATTGTTGTAACTAGATTGACATCCATCAGATATGGTTATAAAAAGTGTTAAAACTTGTGAATTGTACATTGTGGCTATGCATAATATGAATTGTAGGATTTTTAAACTTGTTTACACATATTCCTACAGTTATATGGTGAAAGAGATTGCAATTATGTTGTCAAATGTATTGTGGACATTGCACAACACTATAGATTTGGAAATTAGTCCCATTAAACAGCTTTTAGATGTAGTTACATTCCAGTCTCTAGTTTAGTGTTGAATAATGAAATTTCGGTAAAAATGTAGAATTTGTAAATTGTGTGATTATAATGTTAAAAATAAATATGCATGTTTATATTCTGTATTGTTGGGTTTTGGCTTAATTATTATAAATATGTTGTTTTCCTCCTTTTGCATAAAAAGGCATTATTTTGAAATCACAAGAGATATGAGAAAAAGGTTGAAAAGGGAAAAGTGGTGCAAATATATGTACAAATATAAATATACATATTTATGCATAATTTACATCAACTATTCCAAATATATACATTTACATGTATTTCTTGTGATTTTGAAATATGTCAATACCACTAATTAGGCAATATTTACAATAATTACGGCTAAAAGTCTGTTTTTAAGATTTGTAACCTTTTGACAATATTGAATGTAAAAAGGAATGTTTGGTTGTTAATTAAACCAAATCACTTCGGAAAATAACAAGAATAAAAATAATAACTACGTTGAATGCACAAAAAAAATATACATATTATCCATCAAAATCAGCGTAAAACAGTAAAATAAACATTGTATGAATGTTGAATGTGTGGATAAGGTTCAATTATGGGATTATATGTAAATGTAATCCATATTGAATTAATATATTTGTGGTGACCATTTGTAGCAAACAATATAATTAATTGCTATAAATAGGACCGCAAATCAATAAATAACAATTATCACCAATGTGGATTGGGGTGGTGAATATAATAGGATAATGAGTATAATTCCTAAAATTTATTAGGATAAATGTTGTACACCTCAATTTAGGAAATTTGAATTATAACCGCATTTGGACACGAGGTAAAGCTCAACTTGTGGTATAAGTCTGCCCCGAACCGACCGGCAAATCCAGCAACCACAGGTAGTCAACTTAATGTGAAGGGTTAATGCGTAAATGTACTAAAGCACGAGGTTCAGTTTAACTTGTGGTAGAAGTTTGCCCGGAACCGACCGGCAAATACAACATCCACAAGTTGTCAAATTAATGTGAGAGACCTAGTATATATATATATATATATATATATATAACAGAAAATCAATAAATAAACAAATAAATAAATGAATAAGAATAGTAATTGTCTATTGGAGTAAAAAAAATATATACCTTGGGACTGATAAATAGTTGCCTTAGGAAAATATGACTGTTATGGTCATAAAGGGCAATAAAGGTGGAAATAAGAGAAAAGGGGTGTCAAAAGGGGATTTATGGACATTGATTATCGTTTAAAATACTAAGTCCAAATTAGGGAAGTAAATCAAATAAATGTTCGAGGGTAAAAGAGGATATATTTATAACCTTCCTTATTTATATTAACGAATACAACACTTATAATTAAAATAGAGTTGGACTTAGTAGGTTAATGATGTGAAATATTATTAACCATGCGAACCCGTGACGATAATGAATTGTATACGTAAAATATTTTCGTGTAGAGGGACTAAACAGAAATTGCTTAGTAACGTAGCCTACTTTATCCCAATATGGAAAGGTGTTAAAGGCAAATGGAGTATGAGTCTAATAACCTTTGTGTATAGTCCACTTCCTGGGTCTTAAGTGTCTAGGATTGAGGAGTTCACTGGGAATAGGTCTTTGCCTACCCAAACTTGGAAACATGAAATGTCAGATATGACTATCTATCCTACGGGAAGTAATAAGCGACTAAAGAGGTTACCTAAAAAGCTTAGCTAGAGGTATAGCGAACGATAAAATACCATCTCTCACCTTATACGGGGCATGTGTATATGCGTGAATGACAGAAGCCTTAACTTGTAGAGCATGTAGCTAGTGCCTTCTAATTTATAAAAATATGGAACAAGTCATTAAGAGGTATTGAGTCACCTAGAAGTCCGCCGACCAATGAGTCCTCCTAGGGTCTTAAATAATCAGGGGAATCCACCTTATCTATTATTGATGGTGAGGCATAAAATAATAAAGGGAAGGTGAATGGAAAGGTATATATGTATGCGAGAACTCCGCAGTTAGGGGTTCACTTTTCGGTCTAATAATCAACGGAATTATAATTTAAAGGGCTTGCTAAATATTTGCGTAAACGTTCTATCTCGGTATTATATCTTGGACTACCACTTTGGGAAGAGTGGTAGAGTCGTGAATAAAAGTTTACAAGGTTAAGCTAGAATCACTAACCTTGTTAGGCATACATCTTGGGTTGAATCAAACGGGATACATTTGTGTATTATAATCTATGTTATACATTTCTTAGTCACCAAAACTTGTTGTTTTGACCTCCCTCCTCATTACAATCTTCGATATTTCCTAGAGAAGGTCGGGTTCTCGCAGATGTTTAAGTTTGGTTTTTAGTTCTCGTTCCCTCTCATGCTCGGTATTAGCAAAGTGACTTACTTCGAAAAAGGTAGTTACTTAATTTAATACTAGTTATTTTATTTTATTTCCGCTATGAGTTTTCTTTTATTGTACTATGATTATGCTCATGATCATTTATTGCATGTACGAGGTATACACGATCCATGCTTGGATGTGTTCAAGTTTTTATTTTTTTCGAAATTTGGGCATCGAAAAGTTTTGGGTGTTACAAGCATGATGGTTTGATGTTGGAGAAAAAGTACTACCCGGACCAGAGCAGGTGAAAGAAACTTCAGAGAATTAAATTGATAAGGCATAGAATGAAGAGTGCACAAGAAAGGAAAAAAGCTTTTGCAGACAAGGATATAAGGCCAATGGAGTATAATGTAAGAGACTATGTTTTCTTAAGGTTGCCCAGTGGAGTATAATGTAGGAGACTATATTTTCTTAAGGTTTCACCCATAAGGTTTGGCAAAGAAGGTAAATTGTCACCAAGGTATATAGGGCCTTATAAGTTTTTCAGAGAATAGGGACATTAGCCTATAAATTGCAATTACCGGGGGAGTTGGGGAATATACATGATGTATTTCATGTATCCCAATTAAGAAGGTGGATACATGATAAAGAAATTATCTTAGGATCTCCAACACAAGTTAAAATAAAAGAAAATCTGGTGTAAGAAAAGAAACCAGTAGGGATAGTTGCCAGGGGGAGAAGAAACGAAGAAATAAAACTATAAGGTTGGTAAAGATTCAGTGGAGTTTAGAAACAAATGGTTGTACCTATGAGGTTGAGGATAAAGTGAAGATAAAATATCCTAACATGTTCATTAATTGAAGAAGCCTTGATAATTGGTGCTTATGAAAAGAAAAGGTGTGTTTTCTTTTTATGTTATGGTTATATATATAATTAAACTATATGGGGATAATAATTGTGGGACACAATTCCTTTTAGAGGAAGAGTGTGTGAAGACCCAGGAAATTAGTAGTGGAAATAATCAGCTTATGGCTGGATTTAAGAATAAAATTTTATAATAGGAAATTAGGAATAAGAAAAATAGTTAACATATTTCTTTATAAATGAGTTTTGAAAATTATATGTCTATATATTACCTGGTAGGCTAAAGAATGCATGCCAAGTATACACTATAATAAGAAAAGTATCCAGATTTCTTGATATAAATAGCACGTGAGAACCAAGGGTCATGCAAATAGCATGAAGCATGAAAATGGTGCTAATAACATTGTTTGAAAAAATAAATAAGAAAAGGCAGCATTTATAAAAGACCAAAATAATCACTTTGGACCACAACTACACCTAAATGATTAGCTATTATAGGGAGGATACAATGGGGCTTTCCTTAAATAAGAAACCCTAGTAGTCTCTATAAATTAGTCTGTAGAAGGCTAGGGATTAATTTACTGATTGGGTATAAAATATTCAGAAGAAGATTAGGGAAAGAGTAGTCAAAAATCACATACATTCCCGAGGCAAGAGAATACTGGGAGTATACAAGGTGAGCATTTATTATTTATACATACGTAGAGGCATCATGACCTCGAAAGAGGCAGCCAGAAAGTTATATATGTGTGTGTATATATATCTCTCTCTGTGTGTGTTTGCTTGTTTGAAATATATATCAACTATTTGACGTTTGATTGATAGATTTTATAAATGCAATATTATTGGTAAAATTTATTTATGGGGTTACATTTGAATGAACCTGCATGGACATGTGATATAAAAAAATTGCTTAATTAAGAGGGGTTTGCTGTGAAGTAGGGATTATTTGATTAGGGATAGGCAGTATGATCAAGGAGATTCATGCTTATGCCTATCTCTAAGTAAAGTTAAATGGTTCAGAAATATGAATGCTGATCTATTTAACTTGGTAAAATTCCTTGCTAAAAGGATTTGGGTTGATGAGATACCCAAAATGTCTAATCATACATTTACAGCAAACATAAGAGTTTATGACATGTCCAGTAGTGATAATATATATATGTATGTATGTATGTATGTGTGTATGTGTGTCCTAATAAATTGACTTTACTGAATAGTGATAGCAGAATATTATTATGTATGCAAATAACTGAATGGTTGTATGAATGATTGTATGGATGACCATGGTTATTGTTGATTGTTTTGTGCAACTGGCAATATGCATAAATTAGAAGGCTTATTGAGTGTTATATCAAAGAAGTGATATGAATACCAGGGAATAAGGTTTCACACTATAAAGTCATTAAAAAAGTAATTGGGGTTTACACATAAATGAAATGTAATATTCCAGGGATGTTGTTGTTGATCTACTTAACCTCAGGGTGTAGAGGTTAGGTATATGCATGACATATGTAACACCCCTCATTTTTGAGATAATAAAATATAAGTAACTTAATTAAATAATGAGAATTAAGTATAATGGACTGTGCCATTGCTTCCGTCTCGGAATTCTGGTCAAGATAGACACCTGGTTTGCGTAAAACGGACATTGTATGAAGAAGTTATTAAGCCTAGAAGTTTGTATACATGCAAGAGAATTATATATATATACAAACAAATAAAAATATTTAAAAAAAAATTCAAAACAATGATCGGAAGACCCAGGAGCCAAACCGCCCCATTCCGTGGTTCGAGAAGAGACCCGTTGGGTCAACCCAGGGTGTTTGGGGGCCGACACAACAAGAGGGGTGTCGGCCCCTATTCAGATCTGGGCAGAATTAATTTTTGTGAACGTGGACTCGTTTCTTGACCAAATAAGTTGCTGAACATCTATAAATAAGCCTGTAGAGCCTAACCTAAGTCTCATATTTCTGAGACAACGCAGAAGCTCTGCCATTTCTCTTCCTCCTCAAATCTCTTTAGAAAATTTAGATTATTAGTTTAGGAAAATTCTGAATCTAGATCTGGAGGGAAAGGATGAAAATCAATTAAAGGTGTTCAGATCTCTTATCAATGTGAGGTAATTTTCTAGATTTGGTCTATTTCAATTCTCTTTTCTTTCTTTCCTTTTTCTTTTAGTAAAAACTGTAGATCCATGGTTGTTAGATTTTGAATCCAATTAAGGGAAAAACCATGGAATGCTAGAACTGGACCAGATCCAGGATTTGAAAAGCATATGAGGTGAGTGGATTTAAGTTATATCATTTTAGATAATGATATATTATCATCCAGCATTCCCCATCATCATGAAATGTGAATTTGCTAGAATAATTAAAAGTGTTTAGATGCTGTTATAACAAGTTGAGATATTAATATGAATATGTTGGGAAATTCATATGTTGATTTGGTTAAAGTGTTGAATGTTTACTTGTTGAAAAACAAACTTGTTAGAATATGAGTAGTGATTACTGTTGTTATAATTACATGATTCACTTATGGCATATTATGTATTTGAATCATTAGATGTAGAATTCAGAAAATGACATGTTAACTTGTTAGATTTGAACAATTACCCGATTAAATGATTACATATCAGGATAGAATTAAATACGTATTAAAAAGAACATGCGACATAATATAGGCATAATTTAATGACATGTAAATTAGATTACAGTAACATGTGAATAGGATAATATGCCTAAAATTTACAATAAATAGAAAACTCTAACCGGACTTCAACACGAGGTTAGATTACACTTGTGGTGGAAGTCTGCCCGGAACCGCCTGGCTCATCTTGCATCCGCAAGTGCTAAATCTAATGTTAGGGTCTAAGTGCATAAATAAAACATGTAATGCTGCTAAGACTCAAGGTTAAGTCTACTTGTGGAAGAAGTCTGCCCGGAACTGCCCGGTAAATCTAGCATCCATAAGTGTAGGCTTATTGTGAGAGGGCTAGTGTATGAATACATGCATACATACATACATACACATATATATATATATATATATATATGTGTGTGTGTGTGTGTGTGTGTGTGTGTGTAAATAGCAGGACTGATAAACAACATTAATTGTAATTAACGGAAATAAATGGAGTTGAAAGAAAGTTACAACAGTAAAAAGGAATGGAATGAACAGGGAATGATAATAACCTGTTATAAATAAATTACATTGATAAGATTATTGTATAATAGGTAGACTTGTCCTAGGGACAAGTGAATATTATAACTTATGTTATAATAAACTAGTAAGGACATGAGATAACTGGTAAATGAGATTAGTGGCACTTAATTTTAAATTAAGTAATCAGTAAATGGTGAAAACTGAAACCAGTTCTTTGTAATAAGTAGAGAAAAAAGGGAAGAACGCGGCTTCCTAAGATACGTAAGGTGCTCCTGGTAGTCCTCTGTGCGGTGGCAGATGTTTAGGCTGTTCTTACAGAGGTTGGGTCTGCGCGTAACTACTAGGTTGGTGGGCCTTGACTTTAAAATTAGATTTGTAGTCAGAATGTTGTGACGAGGTGACACTAGAGTGATTCGGCGATCGCCTCAATGTGGAGGCAGAGGTCAGGACCAACAAGGATAGTAAATCATCGGGTACCCATCATCGGCAGCCAGTGGCATGTGAAAAGACTAGAGCTAAACCCAATAGACAATTCAACTTTCACTATCGAGGTACGGTGGTTGAGGGGAGACGCCAACTAGATGTTTAGATTGTTTGTTAGGGGCAAGTTGCTTAGCTCTTGTAGTCTTTACTAGTTGAGGGAGGGGCCGAGGTGGGGCCATAGCCAATATGTAAACAGACCCTAGGAATATTTATGTTTTGAGGCTCTTAAAGGCGGGCCTGTACAGATATGGAAAAGCTCACGATCGAATTCTGTGTTTCTTGTATAGCCCTACCACGGAATTCAGTGCACATTATGTGCGGTTCAGGCATTTTATACGATTGACGATATATACGTGGGATAGTTTAGATACATGCATGTTGGCTTTGGGTGTTGTATCGTAGACTTGAGGGCATTACTCTAGTATGAAATCTGATTCGATCGACGGTGGCAGTCCGTAGGCTTACGTAGCGTAATAATGATAGATATATGCGAAATGTAACATTGTTATGTGGATATCTGTACGTCACTCCGGCGTACGATGAGGGAGTGCGTTCATTTTTGTGGCATTACCGTGGAGACCTACGAGTGGGGTACCATGGGGTGTACCTCAATATTGAGAGGTAGCTACATATATACTGTATTAGGTTAATCCACTGGGAAGTAAATGGGTACGACGTGTATGTAAGCCTTGAGTGCTGTTAACCCAAGTAACCCAATAAATAAGAAAATGAGATTGAACGGTATATGTAGGATTATCCAAAGTGTATAATTTAAATCCAGTCACCAGAACTTATGTTCTGACTCCCTCCTCATAACATGCTCGTAGGTTAGTTTTGTGGCAAAGACATGATAGCTTTGGATACTGGTTAGGTAGTATTATTAATACGGTAAGGCTGTAGTTTGAGTATATTGTATTTTATCCATCCGCTGTGAGATATTTTCTGAGCTCTGACCTATTTTATGTATCTGTCTTTTCTGTAGGATACCGAAGCAAACCCACACGAATTTCGATAGATTAGAGTTTTTAAAAAAAATCGGTCTGTCGGAATTTGGGTTGTTACATCTGGTATCAGAGCTTAGGTTTAGGATTTCTATATAGATAGTGAGTGAACGTATTTGTATTTTTAAAATATAAATATATTATATATATACCTAGATCCATAGAGGAACCCACTAAATAGAAGGAGTATAATATGGTAAGAAATGGGATGTTTGTTTTGTACACTAGAGGAATGAATATGGAAATCTAATACCCTTAAGTAATTTGGGTGGAAAGTATATAATGTACTTTGTATGGAAGGAAGGTGAATCTCATATGATTAGTATTTTGGGTTAGTGGGTTTGGCTGTAAAAAAAATTGGAAAAGGTTAATAAGAGAAAAATGGATTAGGAATATATATAGTTGAGAGAATTGACCTTTGGAAGTGTCTAGGAAAGCCTAAAAAATTGGAAACCTGCTTTGAGTCTAACCCCATTATTAACTTTTAAGAACTTGAAATTGTAAAAGTTTCGGGAAAAGGGTTTATGGTGGTTCCAAGTTTTAATCTTAAAATCATAATATTAAAATACATAAAGAAGTACATATTGGGTTTTAAAGTAAAATGGGGTATATTTTGGAAGTAATGATTTCTCATGAAAATTTTGTCTAAAGTAAAATTTTCTCTGTAAAAGGTGCATATTATAGAGCATGTATAGCTCGCTTGTTTTCTTGTTATATTACATGAAAGGATTTAAAAGCAAAACTTGGAAAGAGTTGCATTTTGTTGAAAACTGGAATTTCCAATAAAGAAAGTTTTGAAGTCTCTATTCTTTTAACAATCATTTTTGATAAAAAAATTAACAAAAGAAAATTTTGTTGGGTGGACAAAATAAGTCGTAGAAATTAAGAATAGAGTAGATGTTTGCACCTTGTAGTAAGAAACTGAACTGACTTTATAGGCAAGAACGAGTCATTAACCCGATTGAGAAATAGTTGTCCGTATCTACTCCAGTTTTGTGATTTGAAAAAAAAATGATGATTTGAATTTTTAAGATGACGTGTTTTTATGGTTTAGCAAAAGTAATTTTTCATGAGGAAAATAAAATTTTGACACTTCTAATTTTTTAAGAGAAAAAAAAATTTAAATGAAAAGGCCAAACCGTGTTTTAGAAGTATAGAGTTGGAAAGGATTAGTACCTTTGGAAGACGGGAAATGTTTTGAGGCTATGAAGTAAATATCGAGAATTATCTTGAAAAAAATGGTAAATTCCAAATGCGTAAGCATTGAAAAGCCTAGGGTGTTGCTTGAAATGACTGTTGCTACACAACTAGAATTAGTAGTGACTACTAGATAGTAAAGGGCAAGTAAGTGTTTATATCCTGTTGCTAATTTTCATGTTAGGGGTAAAACTCGTTACTACATTTCTGTTGGGATCATTTCGTTATTTTGTTCTTGTTGTGTAGTTAGCATAACACCTAAACCTGTCATGGATCCCATGGTTTGGACTTTTCTGTCTGAGGGGGACGTAGTTTCGAGATTCTTGGCCCTTAGTAGTAGCTGTGTAGATGTCTGCTTTCCTGTTTTAGTTGAAAGACTAGAAGGCTTATTTGAAAACTAAACCTAGATCTGATAACTAAATAAGCTAAGAAAAGAGAAATGGTACAACTAAAAAGAAACAAAAAATACAGTAAAGCAACAAACATGATAAATTATGAGAAAAGATGGATAAAGATAAATTATCCAAGATAAGATGAGAAAGAAAATTAGTAACAAAAGAATTTTTTTTATGTAGGTTGTGCATGGATAGGAAAATAGGGAATCTTTATAAATAGTTACATAAAATTCAAGTATTGTAGGAAAAGGGTTCATAAAAGAAGAACGGAAGATGTGAAGTTCTCCGTTTTCCACCCTTATTGTAACATAAAAAATCAAATTAAGATTTTTTTTTTTTGAAATTTGAAAAATAAAGTTAGTTGGTAGGATTATGGATGCAACAATTGGATGAACTATGCTCCTACTCAGTAAGAGTGTAGGAAAATTTGGATGAAAAAGCATTTTGATTTTAAAAATATTGCATTCATGTAGAACTGCCAGTATATTCAGGATGTGTGCATCATATTTTAAAAGGATTTTTGAAAAATTTGCATACAAATAGGAGGTACCGCTTAGCCATACATGCATTATTACGTTGTATTTCATTTTGCACAAGTGCACAATGGTTGCAAAAATTGGATGCACACATGATGGATGGATATTATGCGAGTGGTTAATTGATTTTACCCATATCATATTTCGGGGACGAAATTTTCTAAGGGTGGGAGAATGAAGCACCCCGCATTTTTAAGATAATAAAATATATGTAACTTGATTAAACAATGAGAATAAAGTAAAACGGACTGCGCCATTGCGTCCGTCTCGGAATTCTTGTCAAGATAGACACCTGGTTTGCGTAAAACGAACATCGTTTGAAGAAGTTATTAAGCCTAGAAGTTTGTATACGCGCAAGAGAATTATATACACACAAACAAATAAAAATATTTAAAAAAAATTCAAAATGGCAATCGGAAGACATAGGAGCCGAACTGCCCCATTCTGGGGATCGACAACATAAGAGGGGGGTCGACCCCTATTCAGATCTGGGCAGAATTAATTTTGGTGAACGTGGACTCGTTTCTTGACCAAATACGTTGCTGAACACCTATAAATAAGCCTGTAGAGCCTACCCTAAGTCTCATATTTATAAGACAATGCAGAAGCTCTGCCATTCCTCTTCCTCGTAAAATCTCTTTAGAAAATTTAGATTATTAGTTTAGGAAAATTCTGAATCTAGATCTAGAGGAAAAGGATGAAAATCAATTAGAAGGTGTTCAGATCTCTTATCGAAGTGAGGTAATTTTCTAGATCTGGTTTATTTCAATTCTCTTTTCTTTCTTTCCTTTTTATTTTAGTAAAAATTGTAGATCCATGGTTGTTAGGTTCTGAATCCAATTAAGTGAAAAACCATGGAATGTTAGATATGGACCAGATCCAGGATTTGGAAAGCATATGAGGTGAGTGGATTTATGTTCTTTCATTTTAGTTAATGATATATTATCGTTTAGCTTTCCCAGCTATCATGAAATGTGAATTTGCCAGAATAATTAAAAGTGTTAAGATGCAGTTATAACAAGTTGAGATATTAATATGAATATGTTGGAAATTTCATATGTTGAATCGGTTAAAGTGTTGAATGTTTACATGTTGAAAAATAAACTTGTTAGGATATGAGTAGCGACTATTGTTGTTATAATTACATGATTCACTTGTGCCATATTATGTATTTAAATTATTAGATGTAGAATTGAGAAAACGACATGTTAACATGTTAGATTTGAACAATTACCCGATTAAATGATTACATATCAGGATAGAATTAAATACATATTAAAAAGGACATGCAAAAAATATAGGCATAATTTGATGACATGTAAATTAGATTACAGTAACATGTGAAAGGATAATATGCCTAAAATTTACAGTAAATAGGAAACTGTAACCGCACTTAGACACGAGGTTAGATTACACTTATGGTAGAAGTCTACCCGGACCCACCCGACACATCCAGCGTCCACAAGTGGTAAATCTAATGTGAGGGGTCTAAGTGCATAAATAAAACATGTAATGGTGCTAAGACACGAGGTTAAGTCAACTTGTGGAAGAAGTCTGACCGAAACCGCCCGGTAAATCCAGCATCCACAAGTGTAGGCTTAATATGAGAGGTCTAGTGCATAAATATATACATATACATATGTATATATGTTGGCTAGCTTTTTGACCAATCCACCCAGGTTCACTCACAAGAAGAAAGTTTGAAACTACGTTCCCTAAGTACATGAAGGAACGGATCACACCAGAGGATTGCCCCTCATCGGATCGCCCCTCATCGGATCGCATCAGAGAATCGCCCCCATTGTATCAGCGATGACCACTTCTATGCGACTCGATCCGTGCACACACTACTACCCAGCACAAACCGATCCGACCCCCTGATGCACAGCGAAGCCTCTGACCCGTTCAAGCACGAGCTAGTCTTCGGCGAGCCGAGACGCACGGATCCAGCGACACATGTCCCCAACTGTCACTTTGACTGATTCTCCCCCTTTGCTCGATCCGATATTCAAGGGGATCGCGACACCTGTCCACAACGGCTAATTTGACTAATTCTTCGTAAGACTGCGATACGATCTGATGTTCTCGGGATTTGTGCCCCGTGTGACCGCGATCCGCCTGACAAAATCATCTATAAATAGCCCAGAGCTTGGCATTTTTCAGGATCTTTTGGCAATACTGAGTACTGATTCCGCCATTATTGTCATACCACCATTTCTTATCAGTTTTATTTCGATATTACTGAGAGAAATCATAATTGTAAAAGTGAGCTTGAGAGAAATCATTGATTGTATTAGCATTCAAAGTATAATCGATAACATATAATGTGGACGTAGGCTCGTTAACGCCGAACCACTATAAATTCTGTGTGTTTTCTACTTTTTCTTCATTCTCCAGTTAAAATTCTTTAAAAATCAGAACGATTTGGGTGTTAGGTCCAAATTTTGATCTAACATTTTGGTGCTTTCACTGAGAAAACAGTCTCAAAACTCTACTATTCAGTTTTTTGAAAATTCCAGCGACATCTGATATCATGGCTGGAAAGAGGTCTAAGGAAGTACGCGCTTCACAAACAAATGAAATCGCGAATGAAGCGGTTGAAGAAAGTGTGCACGAGCTGGGTAATGATGGAACTTTGGATCGCGGAGCGCCGGGGGCGAACCGATCCGATGAAGGTGCCATGCTCCGAGACGACGAGGACGAGACGATCCGGACTGCTGAAGGAGTTGTTACTCGATCCCGTGATAACGCCTCGAATCCTCCACGTACCGTGACCACGAACCGATCCCAGGGGGGCGCTGCGAACCACCATCCTTGGTCCACAACGATCCGAATCGATGATCGGACTACAACTCGACCTGGAAAGGAACCTATGGCTCACTCCTACCGTCCTGGCCCCTCCGCTCGACCTGGCTCAAGCTCTTTGCGCATAAGAGAAAGTGATGATGATCAGTATGACCCTTCTGCTCCCGTTACTGAGGGGGATCTTTCTCGCTTTTCCGAAATGTGGGAAAGATTGTTTGATGAATTGGCTGCTCAAAGGTAGGAAAGCTCCGTTCTGCGACAAAATTTGACCGCTATGGATAGAAGGCTTAATGATCTCTCAAGGCAAAGGATGCCACCAGTTCGTCCGCTCACCCCAGAATACTCTTCTTCGTCAGAGGAATCGCCAAGCCCTCCGTGGCGACCGTATGAGAGGCCCGAAAACATAGAGCAGCTTCGATTTGGAACCCTGCCATCACGGGAAGAAGAGGAACTGGATGCAGGGCCCTCAAATCGTAATGTGAACGATCACGCCGCAACTCCCAGAGCTCGAGGTGTGGACAACCCTGTACAGAACAGACTACCTCAGCCCTGTCGCCGTGCAAATGCTCATGGTAACAGGGGGCAACGAAGCCCAATCCGAGCCCCGGATTTCGTGACTGCTCCCGGAAGAGAGATTAGAGAACCCCACCGAGCAAGAAGCGCTGACCCCGAACCTCCGCTAACCAGTGCAAATGTTGCAGCTATGATCCATCAAATTTTGGCAGATAGCCGTGGACAACGAAATGAAGATTGGGGAATTGACCGCAGTCATACCCCTTTCACTGATGATATTTTAGACGCGACTTTCCCGAGGCGCTTCAACATGCTGCAAATGAACCGTTACGCGGGTAGATCTGATCCCATCCAACATCTGATGAGATATTCTTGGTCAATGACCGCTACCGCAGCCTCTGACGCTATCAAGTGCAAAGCGTTTCCCATATTCTTGGAGGATGTAGCATTGTTATGGTTTACTCGCTTACCAGCAAGATCAATTTCCGGCTTCAGGGAGTTGAGTGAAAGGTTCGTGGAATAGTTCCGCATCTATGCACAGAAGACGAAGAGTGTGATCGACTTGTTCCTTGTCAAGCAACGACCAGGAGAGAGTTTGAGGGTGTATTTAGACCATTTCAACCTGGCCGCTACTGAAGTTAAAGATCCTCATGAGCCAACTGTTGTGGCAGCCCTGATTGATGGGGTAGATAAAGACACTGAATTTGGGAGATACCTGGCCGGCAAGCCGCCCCATACTAGAGAGTTGTTCTACAAAAAAGCTAACGTCCATTTACGTCGGGAGGAAGTATATGCTAACCGAAAGGCAAAAACGGCCGATAAAGAGGAAATCCAGAGCAATGTCGCCATCAAGCAGACAGGAGACAGCTCGGGGAAGGTCGAGGTTAATGTCCGAAATCGAAATCAGGGTGGTCGTCAGTCAGGAAACAATGATAATAACAGTAATGGCAACAACCGTAAGAGGAATCGAGGGAACGACACCCAGAGAAGGACTCGTCCCAGGTCTTTTGAGAGTTATACACCAATAAACGATACTTTGGAAAATATCTTCATGGATTCGTACAACGTCCTCCAAAATAAGAGGCCACCTCCCAGAGAGTTCACGGAGAAAGAACGCGAAACGGGAAAGTTTTGTCTCTTTCATCAGTTTCATGGCCATTCGACAAATGAATGCCATCACCTAAGAGACGTAGTCGAGAGGCTTCTTCGAGAAGGAAAATTAGATGAATACAGAGTGCCGCCCAGAGACAGAGGGCAAGCCGTACAGGCCCCAAATCAGAATCAACTTGCTGTCAGGCCAACTGCCCAGCAAAAGGGAAAGGACCTTGTTATCAATACTGTAATCGGAGGGCTTTATCTCGCCGGACACGGTTCCAAGGCATTGGATCAGTATGTCAATGCAGCTAAGCAACACCTCGAGGTAGGGGAGTGTAGCAACCCCGAGGACAACGTCCCGGTAAAGCAACAAAAGATGATGTCCGACGATGTCGTTTTCCGTGAACGAGAAAGCATTGGAGTCCATGCTCCGACTGAGGATCCATTTGTAATCACAGTACCTATTGGCCTGGCCACTGTTCATAAAGTTTTGGTGGATAACGGGAGTTCCGTCAATATTCTTTTCAAAAGGACATTCGACCAGATGAACCTCGAGATAAAAGACTTGAAGCCCTGTCAGGGATGGATCCGTGGATTTAACGGAGCATCCACCGCTCCAATGGGTTATGTAGAGTTACAAGTTACGCTTGGGGAAGGAGAACTCCAGAGAGTCAGAATCCTTCCCTTCGTGGTTTTGGATGTTGAATCATCCTACAATGCCTTCCTGGGCCGACCGGCCCTCGCAAAGTTTATAGCCTGTATAGCCCCCTGGTGCTTATTATTGAAATTTCCTACGGAAGCTGGTGTTGGTATTGTTAGAGGAGATCAGGTTGCCGCACGAGCATGTTATGTTACAGAGCTAAAGCTACTCCGCAATGGAGGGGACATAGAAACCAAAGGCGCTTCTCCTCCCGCAAGGGCGAAGACCTTGTAGCAACTAAGGAGAATAACCGTGGGAGAGTCACCCAGAGAATTGCCCGAGGATATGGATCCCAGAGAGGACAAAGAACCTGGGGACAAAATGGCGACTCCCAACGAGACAACTGTGGATGTACTGATCGATGATGGTGACCCAGAGAAGGTCCTTAAGATTGGATCCTAGTTAAATCCGAATGTAGCTAAAGAACTGACGAGTTTCTTAAAAAATAATTTGGATGTATTTGCTTGGACCCACGCGGACATGTGCGGGATATCTCCATCAATCATGAGCCATTCATTAAGCATTAACCCTAAACATCCTCCGGTGAAACAAAAAAGGCGAATGCTGGGTCCAGAGAGGTCCGCTGCCTTGAAAGAAGAAGTTGGAAAGCTAAAGAGCAATGGATTCATCAGAGACTTAATCTACCCAGACTGGATTTCAAATCCAGTTCTGGTGAAGAAGGCTAACGGGAAGTGGCGAACGTGTATCGATTTCTCGGACTTGAATAAAGCCTGCCCGAAAGACCGCTTTCCGTTACCCAGGATCGATCAGTTGGTGGACTCAACGGCGGGTCATGAGCTTCTCTCCTTTATGGATGCATATTCAGGATATAACCAGATTCCAATGCACGTTCCAGATCAAGAACACACTAGTTTTATTACGGATCTGGGATTATATTGCTATGTAGTAATGCCCTTTGGCTTGAAGAACGCAGGCGCTACATATCAATGGTTAGTGAACAGAATGTTCTATAACCAGATTGGGAAAACAATGGAAGTATACGTTGACAGCATGTTGGTTAAGTCCAAGCAATCCTCTAATCACACTACGGACTTGGCAGAGATGTTTGGCATTCTTCGAAAATACGGGATGAAACTCAACCCAACAAAATGTTCATTCGGGGTCGCCTCCGGAAAATTCTTGGGATTCATCGTCAGTTCTCGTGGGATTGAGATTAATCTCGACCAAATCGCAGCAATCAGAGACATTCAGGAACCTAGGCAAATTAAAGATGTGCAAAGCCTAGCAGGGAAAGTAGCTGCACTAAGCAAATTTATCTCCAGGGCCACGGACAAATGCATCCCATTCTTCGAATTGATAAAGCGAGGAAAACACCACTTCAAATGGACGCCCGATTGCGTAGAAGCGTTTCAGAACTTGCTGAGACACCTGGAGAAACCACCGATACTGTCTAAGCCGATGGATCATGAGGACTTATTCGTGTACTTGGCAGTGTCATCCCACGCGATTAGCTCAGCATTGGTAAGAGAAGAAGATAAGGTCCAAAGACCCGTGTATTACGTGAGCAAAAAATTGACGGTAGCAGAGCGTTATTATCCAATGATAGAAAAGTTGGCGTATAGTTTGTTGATCGCCTCTAGAAAGCTTCGACATTATTTTCAGGCACATCCCATTACCGTATACACTGATCATCCACTCAAGCAAGTTCTACAAAGACTAGTAGCATCTGGAAGGCTACTCAAGTGGAACATTGAGTTGAGTCAATTTGATCTGAACTTTCAGCCCCGACGGTCCATTCGGGGGTAAGTGATAGCCGACTTCATAGCAGAGTTTACCGTCCCGGAGGAAGATATAGCAAACGAAGAAGTTGACCCCTCAAAATTACTTCTCGACCCCAGTGCTTGGAGATTGTATACTGATGGCGCTAGGAATGACAAGAGATCCGGCGCTGGAGTAGTGCTTGAAACTCCCGAGAAACGGCTGATATCCTTTGCTATCCGGATGGAGTTTCACGCCACTAACAACGACTCCGAATATGAAGCCCTGATAGCTGGATTAAGGATCGCAAAGGAGTTGGAAGTCACAAAGCTGGACATCTTATGCGACTCCAAGTTAGTTGTGAACCAAGTTACTAGGAAATTCCAAGCCAAAAGTGCAAGATTGATCTTATACTTGGAGAAAGTGAAGGAGTTGCTGAACGGCTTCGATCACTACACCATATCTCATATTCCGCGGTCGGAGAATCAGCAGGCAGATAAGTTGGCGAAGATGGCTAGCTCTGACGATCCTGAAGAGAGCGGACTAGCCCCAGTTGAGGTACTTCGGTCTCCTAGTATAGATCAGATGGAAATTGATCCAGTACTAGAGACGGAACCAGAAAGGGAGTCATGGATGACCCCTCTAAAGAATTTCTTGATGAATGGAGCACTTCTGACCAAGAAAAGCGAGAGGCATAAAGTAATTCGTAAAGCTGCCCGATACGTTCTACAAGGCGGAGTTCTTTACAGACAAGGATTTTCGATGCCCCTTCTTCGGTGTATAGCTCATGACGACATCAAGCGTATGCTACAGGAGGTACACGAAGGTGAATGCGGCGATCACACTGGAGGGCAAACATTGGCGAAAAAGGTGTTGCAGCATGGTTATTTCTGGCCTACCATAAACAAGGATGCGGCGAAATACGCACGACGATGTGATGCGTGCTAGAGATTTTCAAAGATACCTAGAGCACCTCCTAATCAGTTAAAAACAATGACGAGCCCATGGCCTTTCGCTATGTGGGGAATTGATATCATCGGAAGTCTCCCCATAGCTAGGGGCGGAGCGAAGTTCGCTATTGTAGTCGTAGATTATTTCACTAAGTGGGTCGAGGCTGAACCACTGACTACAATCACAACCAAACGAGTGGTCAATTTTGTCGTTAGAAACATCATCTGTCGATTTGGGATTCCAAAGATTATTATAACTGACAACGGAACTCAGTTCGATAGCACTGAATTCAGGAACTTCTGCCAGAAATACCACATTGAGAAACGGTACACCTCTGTGGCGCACCCGCAATCGAACGAACAAGTCGAAGCGGCGGATAAAGTGATTAAGTCCATTCTGAAAAGAAGACTGAAACGGGCTAGAGCCATGTGGGCTGATGAATTACCCTTAGCGTTATGGGCCTACAGGACAACATATAAATCGGCAACAGGACATACCCCCTTCTCCCTTGCTTTTGGAGCAGAAGCAGTCATCCCGGTTGAGATAAAAGTACCTTCTCACCGAGGTACTTATTACGATCTGATGACTAATAACGAATTGCTCCTTGAATCCCTGGATATGATCGAAGAAAAGAGGGACGAAGCAGACCTGCGTGCCTTGAGATGCAAACAACAGGTCGCCCGATACTATAACAAAAAGGTTCGAGCTCGATCCTTGGAACCCGGAGACTTGGTTCTGAAGCGTGTCTTTCCAGCCCCAACTCATATGGGTGCGAAATGGGAAGGACTATACACCATACTGTGCAAGCTTGATAATGGAACCTTCAAGCTAGCAACCGTAGATGGAAAGGAAATCCCCAGAGTGTGGAATGCCCAACATTTACGGTCGTACCTAACGTAAAGATGTCAGATCTGTTCCTTTTGCTTTGTTAAGAACCATGTACAAGGCACGACTTGCCTAGAATAGTCCTATTTCTTAAAGCAAAAAATTATAAAGTGGACGTAGGTCATGATTCGACCGAACCACTATAAAAATATTGTGTGTTGTTTACCTTTATTGCACTATTATTTATCTACCTTTTTATTTTTATGGAAATTGCTGTGAATCATGCAACGATCCCAGAAGCATATAATTATAGGTGCCTTCCATCAGAATGGAATGTAATCACCAGTCAAAATTCTAAGGGTGCGATAAAGTAAATCATATCATTGATAGCGCTCTAACTCTCCAGAGCCGAGAGAGAGCATAACGGACAAGAAATCAATGCCCATAAGTCATGGCGGTGTACCATGATCGGAACCGCCTTGACGGAACTCTAACCTCGGCGACCGCCAGGAGAGTATAAAAGCTTCTCCGATTGAGCGCTGAGAAAGAGCTCTCGCCCCGCTGAAGGATCGGGGAGCAATTGAACCGCTGAGCTCGAACTCTAACTCTAACTCTCCAGAGAGAGAGTATAAAAGCGTCTCCGATTGAGCGCTGAGAAAGAGCTCTTGCCCCGCTGAAGGATCGGGGAGCAATTGAACCGCTGAGCTCGAACTCTAACTCTCCAGAGAGAGAGAGAGTATAAAAGCGTCTCCGATTGAGCGCTGAGAAAGAGCTCTCGCCCCGCTGAAGGATCGGGGAGCAATTGAACCGCTGAGCTCGAACTCTAACTCTCCAGAGCAGAGAGAGTATAAAAGCGTCTCCGATTGAGCGCTGAGAAAGAGCTCTTGCCCCGCTGAAGGATCGGGGAGCGACCGAGCTGTTAAATTATCTTGCTAAACTCCGACCTCGGCGACCGCCAGGAGAGTATAAGAGAGTCTATGGTTAAGCACTGAGAAAGGTGCCGGAAACTCAGCACCATAAGGACAATTATCTTGCTAAATTTTCTAAGTCCCCCATATTCAGAAATAGGGGGCAACGTGCAGACAACGCTAATCAATCCTTAATAAGCCCTAGTCAGGCGCTACGTTAACGATTGATTGGGGGCATATGCATATATACATATACACATGAACACGGAAATTTTTAAATTTTTCTTTATGTTGCTTGACTGATTTGTAGTTATAATCAGATGGTCTATGACTAAGCATGAAAAGTTTATTAAATGCAGGTACATGGTGATGCAAAAAGAGATAAACTTTCATTTACAAACTGCAAGCCTAGAAAGTGAAAAACAACCTAAAACAAAAGTGAGGGCCAGTCTCACATTTACATTTCATGGCCAGTAAGAAGCCTAAAAAAAAATATAGACAAGCAACAATATCCTATTTACGCTTGGATTTCTTCTCCTGCTTCTGTTTCTCCAGCTTCGCCTTGTCAGCGTCAGATTGATCACCTTTCTTTCTCTTCCTTTTGTCTATGAGAGGAACGTCCGACTCTTCAAAAGATTCCTCCTCCACCTCCTTTCTCTTCCTTTTATCAGTAAGGGAAGCTGGGAAATCATCAGGGTTCGCAAAATGAAGCTGTTTGCTGATGGATTTGGGCTGGAGTTTCAAAACCATCACGGTTTTAGGATTAAACTCCGAGATAGGGACTATGTTCAAAGGCTCCTGTCCGCTTTCTTTAAAGCCATCTCCTTTTCCTGCCTAGCTTTTCTATTAGCCAAAGTTTTGTCGTCATCGTCTTCGGCTTCTTTAGTGCCAATGATATCCTCCTCATCCTCTATATGGCGCCCATCCATATCTTTCAAGGCCTCGATGGTTTCATCATCCTTGGGAGCGTCAGCACTGGGTGCCAGGACGCCCTTCTCTGCTGTTGTACCCTCGACCTGCTACGGTATCTCAACACCGGCGCTAGGCGAGACGACAACCTTCTCTCCCTCTTTCCTCTTCCCGACATCCTTGTCGATGGGCTCGCCACCTGTATTATGGGGAACACATGTTATTAATTTAATTGGTTGCTCTACCAGACGATGACAATTCACAATTGCTTTGACAAATTGTGGGGAAAAAAGGGAGATACCTTCCGCCGATCCTCCATCTAGGCTAGCTGCAGGGGCTCCAACAACCACAGGAGTTAGGCCCAAAGGGATTAATGGATCATCAGGATGGTATTCCTCAACTCCGGAGGTCTTGGGCTCTACAGCTGAGCTCGAACCTTCGTCAGCCTTGCTTTTGCCCTTAGCCAGGGCCCTCTCCTTTTCCATTTCTGCTTGAATTAGACGACGACCTTCTGCCAGATACTCGGGCTCGTTATCCCTGAGGATGGTCTTCATCAGCTCATCTTCGTCAATTTCTTCAACTCCCAATCTCTGCTTCTCACCCTCAACGATGGCATCCCATAAATTGGCTAAAGTAACGTGGTAGTCCGGGATCCACGAGATGTTGCGGGTTTTGAGGACTTGGCCCAGGAAGTTAAAAATCATCTCTTCAAACCCTTCGATATCCTTTTCTCTCTCGAGGAGCTTGTTGTTAGAAGCAGTAGCCATTTCAATGGCACTTTCAACATTCTTTTCGGCGAGAGTCGCCCGCCTCTCCGCATCCACGACTTGATCATTCAAAATCACCTTTTCCGCTTCAGCCAAAGCTAAACTTTCTTTCAAACTTGCTTTTTCTGCCTCCCAGGCAGCTCAGCTTCAAAATGGCCTTGTGCTGTCTTCAACTCAATGTTGGCCATTTTAAGATCTTCTACCTCCTTCTTTAAGGCCATCTTCTCTTGACTATTTGAGTCAAGTTCCGAATGAAAGCGTTTCTTAGCATTCTTCAATTCGATCTTATAATTTTCAGCATCTCTCCGCGCTAAGGCGAGTTGGGATTGAGCATCTTCCAAGTCCTTCTCCATCTTTGTCCTGGCCCTTTCGTTGTTATCAATTTTCACCTTAGATCTATGTGCTTCCATTTCAAGCGTTCGAATGACTTCTGAAAGATTAACCGCATGTCTCTTCATCATTTCATACTGCCTGGCTACATGGCGAATGTGCCCGACGAATTCATTATCCCAGTTCCTAGGGACTGGTTCCAAGGCTGGAACAAACGTCATCCTTTCGAAGAAGATGTTGGGGAATTGTTCCCGCAACTTTTCCAGCCTACCTTGAATCTCGGGACCATGGATGTAATCTCGTGACTCGGGGGCAGCCAACTCTGGCTGGCTGGAAGGGACAATGTCACTTCTCTCCTTCTCAGAATCTTTGATTGGATCCTTGCTTTTATCCTTAGGCTCGTAATGTCTTTTTGACGACCTACTATGAGAGGGTACATTTTTCGGAGGAGTTAACTCTTTAGGAAGTTGTTTTCCCCCTCTAGGAGCTACCGTATAACTGGGAAGCTTGCCAGAAGTCGATTTTGATGGAGACCGGGGTTGCGAAGAAGTAGGCTTGTGAGAAGGGCCGCGAGAGCGCTCGGTGCTCGGATGAAGACTGGGTGTGCCTTCACGAAGAGAACGATAAGAATAAGACCGCATGCGAGACATCTTTCCTGCAAAAGAGAAAAGAGCATATTAAAACTTTGAATACTGTTTATATAAAAGAGTGGGGTCAGGCAGTGCTTGTGATTTGTTCATCCCATATAATTCCCCCTAACAGACCCGGGCCTGAAGTCAGGCTCATCTGAGTAGTTTCTTGTCCTCTAATTGGAACGGTGGTCTCCTCAGAAGCAGGGAAAAATGGCTCCCCTTCAAAGTCCCCCTCTGTGTATACATCATCGGGTAAAGGAATTTTGCTCAGCTCTTTGAATAACTGTTCTTCTGTCAAATCATCGGGAGCAGCAGGTTCGATCGGAAGAGAAGCCCTTGAGGGGAAACCCCCCGGAGAAACTGGGATTTTCTTGGACTTGTCACCACGGGCCTCATCTCCTCTGTATATGTTCAGGTCCTCGTCGTCCTGGATGATTATCGGGGAAGGACCCTTACGGAATTTAGTTGTTTCTGCTGCCCGTGATGTTTCCTCTCCCTCCGTTGGGGGCACGTATTTGTAGGGTTTGCTGCCAGCACCAAGTCCAAATCTTATATCCAAAAGACGATGCTTATGAAGATTCTCGTCAGTGATGCACTTCTTGATCCTTAGAAAATCGGATCTGCTTTGTAGAAGAATAGGCAATCGATTATTGTATAACAAGCCTTCCGTCTTGGGAAAAACATGATCTGCTTAAAACAAAAAAAGAAGGGGGATGTTAATGCTTCGATTTCTTAAGCAAGATATTCAGTCAAAAGATTAAAGTTTACTTGATTTAAGCCATCTTCTTGAGCACCCAGCTTGTCTCTTTATATAAAACCAATCAGACTTGGGATCCTCTATATTGCTGTATCCGTCATACAGAACCTTCCTATTCGCCACCGATTCGAAGAAAGATAAATTTGGAGTTGCCGAGGAGCGATGCTTGAAAAGATAAAAGAATGTTAAATCTTTAAATGTGAGCTCGGTATGCAAGATCTCCGCGTATGCGATATATAGAGTATATAGAGCCGCGTAGGCGTTAGGATGAAGCTGCATTGGAGCGATACCCAATCGTTTTAAGGTCTCAATCACGATTGGAGGAAACGGAGGAATAGCTCTTACCGAGCACATGATTCGGCTGATGGCCATATACCCTTCCGGAGCTAAGTGGGGTCTATCTTCGCTAACGAGTGTCCTCACATCATCCCAAGGGATCCCATGTCTCAGGCAAATTCTTTTAAGCTTGATGTCATCGAGTTTAGATGCTAAAGAATCAGTAAATTTCTCTATCCCAAGTGCACCAGGAATCTCATCAGGATCTTGACCGTCTACTTCAGACTCCTCGTCAAGTGAAGTACTTTCAGTTGGATCCGATTCCAATGCTTCGTATTCAGAACTAGAATCCTCGCCCCTTGGGTTAGTTGGATGGACCTCAGGGTTATGGTGCTCAGACACCTCGGGATCCGTCTCGGTGCTAGATCTCGAAGAAGAGTGATTATCCAACATTACTATTTAGGCAAAGAAACATGAGAAATAAGATTAAAACTACCCGTCCCCCCTTTGTGTGTGTGCAAGTGCCGGTGTGAGTGCTTGTGCGTGCATTAAAGAAAAGTACAAAGGTCAACAAAGTCATCTAGACATTGGTCGTTGTTCGATCGATAGATTATGCTTTTGTTCAATCCGAAATGTTCGTCCCAAAGGCTCTAACCTAACTGTTCATCGATTTGTTAGAGTTGCGTTATTTAGTCAGCGTGTGCATCAAATCGTTCGTCAGTCGGATCACAGGACAGGTCCGGATCGCAGCATATGAACGGTTCGTGCTGAAGGACTCGGTATGCGAAAAGGTGCGAACTCGTAGAAAGGCTTCGAATCGTGAAGCGCACCAATCCATCAAAACGGATCGCTATGGTATCTTGACGACCCGCATTGCCTCCTGTTCTCCGCGATCCGAAGCTCCTCCCTTCCCGCGACTCGATCCTTTAGCCGAATCTATGCTTCATCCTCGTCTCTCCGAACCCTCGTCTCGTCAACGAAACGCACCTAACTGCTTCCTCTCCCTTTTCCCTGAACCTCGCATCACCATGAACCAGTGCCCCCCCTCCGATCTGATTCCTCCTTCTTCTCCCTCGCATCTTCCTCATCATTTCTCCTCGGTTCGTCACGCGAGCGCCTGAACCCATCAACCATCGCGGGTGCGGTCTCAAACATCACCAATTTTCTCTTTTTTTCTTCTTACATTCCAGAAAAACAAGTGAAAAATCGCGTGAGAATGATTTTGGCGAAATTACCTTTCTTAAATTAGGAAGAACAATTGTATTCTTGGAAGGAAGAATTAGGGTTTTATCTCGAGAAGAATAGGCGGTACGTTGCTGGAAGAAGAAGAAGGGGAAAAGTGAAGTGAGGATCGATTTATATAGGCAAAAAGGCGACCGTTAGTCTCCCCCTTTTTGTCCTATTCGATCCATGAAAGTAGATGGGCCGCGAACTAAAGCCCATCGCGTCACGAACCAAAAGCCCACCTCGTTCCGTAAAGAGGCCCAAGTGCTTACCAAAGGACGAAACGAATAACTTGCTAACGAACCGTGATTCTCCCATGCGATACGAACCGATAAATGACCAACAAGAATGAAAATTCAAAAATGCACCTGATAGATTCGATGATGACGACTCTGAAAGATCCCAGAAAAGAATTGTCTAATAAACAGGGAAACTATTAAAGGTTTATCCGATATTTATAGCAAGCAAAGAAACAGTTTTCCGTAAACGATATGGCCTTTCGGATAGACGCTACCACTAATTTGCATCTCTTTATGAAAAGACGTTTCTATAGTTTCGAAGCATGTTCCATCTTCGATAAAACATACTTCGAGGGGGCAAAATGTTGGCTAGCTTTTTGACCAAGCCACCCAGGTTCACTCACAAGAAGAAAGTTTGAAACTACGTTCCCTAAGTACATGAAGGAACGGATCGCACCAGAGGATCGCCCCTCATCGGATCGCCCCTCGGAGGATCGCCCCTCATCGGATCGCATCAGAGAATCACCCCCATTGTATCAGTGATACGACCACTTCTACGCGACTCGATCCGTGCACACACTACTACCCAGCACAGACCGATCCGACCCCCTAATGCACAACGAAGCCTCTGACCCGTTCAAGCACGAGCTAGTCTTCGGCGAGCCGAGACGCACGGATCTAGCGACACGTGTCCCCAACTGTCACTTTGACTGATTCTCCCCCTTTGCTCGATCCGATATTCAAGGGGATCGCGACACCTGTCCACAACGGCTAATTTGACTAATTCTTCGTAAGACTGCGATACGATCTGATGTTCTCGGGATTTGTGCCACGTGTGACCGCGATCCGCCTGACAAAATCATCTATAAATAGCCCAGAGCTTGGCATTTTTCAGGATCTTTTGGCAATACTGAGTACTGATTCCGCCATTATTGTCATACCACCATTTCTTATCAGTTTTATTTCGAGATTACTGAGAGAAATCATAATTGTAAAAGTGAGCTTGAGAGAAATCATTGATTGTATTAGCATTCAAAGTATAATCGATAACATATAAAGTGGACGTAGGCTTGTTAACGCCGAACCACTATAAATTCTGTGTGTTTTCTACTTTTTCTTCATTCTCCAGTTAAAATTCTTTAAAAATCAGAACGATTTGGGTGTTAGGTCCAAATTTTGATCTAACAATATATATATACATATGTATAAACAGCAGAACTGATAAACAACATTAATTATAATTAATGGAAATTAATGGAATTGAAAGAAATTTACAACAACAAAAAGAAATGGAATGAACGGGGAATGATAATAACCTACTATAAATAAATTACATTAATAAGAATGTTGTATAATAGGTAGAATTGTATTAGGGACAAGTGAAGAATATGAGAGGTCTAGTGCATAAATATATACGTATACATATGTGTGTGTGTACATATATGTAAACAGCAGGACTGATAAACAACATTAATTATAATTAATGGAAACAAATGGAATTGAAAGAAAATTACAATAGCAAAAAGAAATGGAGTGAACGGGGAATGATAATAACCTATTATAAATAAATTACATTAATAAGAATGTTCTATAATAGGTAGACTTTTATTAGGGACAAGTGAAGATTATAACTTAGGTTATAATAAACAAGTAAGGACATGAGATAACCGGTGGAATGAGATAAGTGGCACTAAATTTTAAATTAAGTAAAGAGTAAATGGGGAAAACTAAAACCAGTTGTTTGTAATAAGTAGAGAAAAAGGAGAAGCACGCGGCTTCCTGAGATACGTAAGGTGCTCCTGGTAGTCCTTTGTGTGGTGGAAGATGTCTAGGCTGTGCTCGCAGAGGTTGGGTCTGCGCGTAACTACTAGGTGGCCTTGACAGTAAAAGTAGATTTGTAGTCTAAATGCTGTGGCGAGGAGACACTAGGGTGATTCGGCGATCGCCTCAATAGGGAGGCAGAGATCAGGACCAAAAATGATAGTAGATCATTGGGTACCCGTCATCGACAGCCAGTGGGATGCAAAAAGACTAGAGCTAAACCCAATAGACCACTGACCTTTCACTATCGAGGTACGGTGGTTGAGGGGAGACGCCAAATGGATGTTTAGATTGTTTGTTAGTGGCAAGTCTCTTAGCTCTTGTAGTCTTTACTAGTTGATGGAGGGGCCGAGGTGGGGCCGTAGACACCATGAATACAGACCATAGGAATATCCTTTTTTGAGGCTCTTAAAGGCGAACGTGTACAGAAATGGAAAAGCTCCCGACCGAGTTCCATGTTTCTTGTGTAGCCCTGCCACGGAATTCGGTGCGCACTATGTGCGGTTAAGGCATCGAATACGATTGACGTTATGTACGTGGGATAGTTTAGATACACGCATGTCGGCTCTAGGTGGTGTATCGTAGACTTGAGGGAATTAATCTGGTATGAAATCTGATTCAATCGACGGTGGCAGTCCGCACGCTTACTTAGCTTAATAATGATAGATATAAGTGCGTAGGATGAGGGACTGCGTTCATTTCTGTGGCATTACGGTGGAGACCGTGCGAGTGGGGTACCATAGGGTGTACCTCAATATTGAGGGGTAGCTATATATATTGTTTTAGGTTAATCCACTGGAAAGTAAATGGGTATGACGTGTGTGTAAGCCTTGAGTGATGTTAACCCATGTAACCTAATAAATAAGAAAATGTGATTGAACGGTATATGTAGGATTATCCAAAGTGTATAATTTAAATCTAGTCACCAGAACTTGTGTTCTGACCCCCTCCTCATAGCATACTCGCAGGTTAGGTTTGTGGCAGAGACATGATAGCTTTGGATACTGGTTAGGCAGTATTATTAATACAGTAAGGCTATACTTTGAGTATATTATATTTTATCCATTCCACTGTGAGATATTTCCTGAGCTCTGACTTATTTTATGTATTTGTCTTTTCTACAGGATACCAGAGCAAACCAACAAGAGTTTCGATAGATTAGAATTTTGAAAAAACTTCGGTCTGTCGGAATTCGGGTTGTTACATCATATAATGCCCTATAGGCCTTTGTGTTTGGGGGTAACTAGTCGAAGAGTCCTCAAACAGTGCATACATATTATCCAATGAAAAAGAAGGAATTAACCTAATTAATGAAGAAATCAGGATTAATGAGATGGGTGTGCAAAACATAATGAAGTAGTTGTACAAACGTGTTTGTTGTGGATTGAATAATTTAGCATATATTCCCTTTTTCTTCTAGTAATTGAGTGTTCGAATAATTAACATATGTACCAGTATATGTTCTATGCTTTAACTCTTATAATTTATTAATAAATGTTCATACCAGACATAGTTTGACCTAGTTTGATTGCGTTTGCAATCTGCTGGGTGTCTCATTGATAATGAGGCAGCTTAGGGATTTGTTTCAGGTTAGGAAGTGAAGCATTGTTGGATTTGTTGTGTTGAAGAATTAGAAGCACCTATTATTTAAGCAGGATAAGTTAGGAAAACGTTTAAGTTTATGCAGTAACATTTGCTTTGGTTTTATTTAAAAATGTAATATGAGTGAAGTTTAATTATGTTTAAGCATGTAAGTAGTATAACTGATGTATTAATGACATGGAGTTGATGGTTTTCTTAAAGTATTCAGTTTGACTAATATGCTTGAAATAGGGGATTTAATGCCAGATTACATGACATGAACACTTCATATAATTAATATATGATCGTGTAAGTGTAAGAATCTGAAAAAATTATGATATACAATATGGTATTGAGTCAGATAAACTTACCTTGTTATAGATATAGAAAAGGATGTATAATTATACTGCATGAATATTATGTGTATTAGCAAGATTGACATTTATATCACATAAGCAATATGTGCATATTGGTGTCTTTCAGGTTCAATAGAAAAATGAGTTATAAACTATTCAAATAGTCACATGTTTGTTCATTTAAGTATATCTTCTGATGTTAATTCATATATTTTTGAACAAGGATGAAATTTGCTAACTTGCAATACTGGATACATTGCTCATTTATGGGAAAGGTGTAGGCAAATGCTTTCAAATTACTAAGGAAAATAATCACGTGGGCACTAGTTAGCTACACCAAAATGTGCACAAGTAACTGCAAGTTGGCTAGTGCAAAACTTTGTCTATTTATCCAGCTTATAACTCTCTTTTTCCTATCTTTATGACACTATATCGTTTTAATTTCATAATCGTATTAAGATATAGTAGTAAAAGATTTCTTACACTAATTTAATGGATTGTAATCCAGTTCACAACTCTGATTATCCTAGTCATGTTGAACAAATAAGAAAAAATAAAAAGGCTTGTTGTTTAAAAGATTTTATAAGTAAAACCAATTACTATAGGTCTGTATGCATCTTCATATCTACATATATGCAGACGTGTGGAGAAATGCATTATACTGATATATTTATATTAGTGCACAAGATTTTGGGTAAGATAGAATATAAACTGGTTTTAGAATTGATCAAGCAAAAAAATCCTAACTAAAAATGTCCATAAAAATAATGGTAGAAAAGTGGGTCACTTCAGTTTGCTTTTCTTTTGCTATTAAGAATAAGCCACCGCTCATGTCGGGGCATTGTATTCGAACTTATGCTATTTAAGTTACTAATAAAATCTATTGTTAGATGATTACGACTATATACTTGTGAAATTTATGTCCTTTTGTTGAAAATTGCATTCTTTTATTCGAAATTCAAAAACACTAAAATTCAATTTAGATTTTATGGGCAATAAATCCAAAAACGCAAGCGTGATTTACAGAAAATGGCACAGCCTTCAGAAAAGCTACCCTCAATAAGGTTCTAGGTAAATAAAATTAAGTAAACAGAAGTGCCATAAAAAGACGGATCCACGAAGGAAAGCATGAAGGAGTCATTAATGATCACGTAATGAAGATCAAAAACCTCGCTTCCATGAGGCACTCGATATACATCGTGATAGAGTCTGGACTCAGGAAACGCGACCAGCACAAATTGGCTCCGACCACAAATAAAGGCACATGACGATCGATAAACATCAAGTGTGTAAAAAACCTTGCTCCCATAAGGTGCTCGATATTCACCATGATAGAGTCTTGCCTCCGGAAACGTGACCAACAGAAACTAGTCCCAACCCCGAATAAAGGCACATAACAAAATGATAAACATCGAATGGGTTAAAATCCTCCCTCCCATGAGGTGCTCGATATATATCATGATAGAGTCTGACCTCAGGAAACGTAACCAACACAAACTGATCCCGACCTCGAATAAAGGCACATGACGATAAAAAAACATCGAGTGGGTAAAAAATCTCTCTCCTAGGAGGCACTTGATATACATCGTGATAGAGTTTAGCCTCGGGAAACGCGATCAACACAAACTAGTTCCAACCTTGAATAAAGGCACACGACGATCGATAAACACTGAGTGTGCAAAAACCTCGCTCCTATGAGGCACTCGATATACATCGTGATAAAGTTCAACTTCGGGAAGCACGACCAGCACAAGTTGGTCCTAACCAAAGGCTTGTAACGATCAATAGACATCTGATGAATGAGAAAACTCACTCCAACAATGCACCCAAAAACTCTCTTGAAGAGTACAATACACAAGGGCATCCAACTAAAATATCAAGGATCATGGCCTAGTGAAAACACCGACGACCAATGATCGACAAAATCGGACATCGTGCAAAAAGGCTATGAGTTAAAGTCATCATAGTACCTATGACGACCCATGATATAGGAGCAATACTTCTTACAGTGACCTCAAACAAGGCCAAGATGAGACATATCATAGGGTCATCCTCTACACCACAACAAGGTAGGGGCATATAAAGAAAAATAACATATAAAAGTTATGGTAAAAGTGAAATACGGAAAGTAAAACGTGCACCAGAAAATATTGTAATTCAGGTGATGCAGAGGTATACAACAAGAAAGACATGTTTCATTAAAAGCAACCATATAAAAGATCATACAAAAGCATCAAAACTAAGGGCCGGTATTCGCACAATTATGGCGAAGAAAAACAAAAACAGTGGATAAAGTATCGGTTCTTCTTCTTCCCGCCTTTAGAGGTCTCGCTCGACTTAATCGTCAGTTTAGTAAGCCTAGTCGATGTATATTAGTGGAAACTGGGCAAGCCAAGACTATAGGATTCCCCTCGTCATCAGTGACAAAGGCGCCCTTCAACTTCTTACATGCACTATGCTTCCCACTGCGCCTTCCTTTGGATTTCTTATCGCTCCCCAATCCACCTTCCACGGTCTCTCTCTCATCGATAGGATCTCTACTACCTCCAGAAGAAACCGTCGGGTCATCCAGTTCCTATAGGGCAGTAATTTACTCAGCTTGTGACCCCGGATGTGAGGCAGGAGTGGAAGCAGAGGAAAGGATGATGGGGGCGATAATTGTCTGAGAAGCAGTCACTCTTGGCATGGTACCGTCGTAATAATTAGCGAGGGAGTAAAAGTAACCCCCGTTATGCCAACAGTGGAAGAGAAAGAGTCTGGCAGGTCCAGTCCAATATCAAGTAAAAATTATTCGAGTAAACCTATATGGGAAGAAAATGGTTCCCTTAGCCAAAGATGGTATCATCATTACCTGCTTTTGAGGACACCCGTGTTGTAATCTCGAGATCCTGTGCCCCTTGGCCATTTCCTTCATCACTTGACAAGTTCGCCTCAGTTTCGACATCGTTAGAAGCTGTAGCTTAAGGACAATCACTCCAATAGTAACGTTGACAAGGCCTAACCAGTATCAAAAGCTATCATGTCTCTGACACAATCTAACCTGCGAGTGTGTTATGAGGAGGGGGTCAGAACACAAGTTCCGGTGACTGGATTTAAACAAAACACTTTGGATAATCTTGCATATACCGTTCAATCATATTTTCTTATTTATTAGGTTACTTGGGTTAACAGCACTCAAGGATTACACACACGTCGTACCCATTTACTTCCTAGTGAATTAACCTAATACAATATACGTAGCTATCTCTCAATATTGAGATACACCCCATGGTACCCCACTCGCACGGTCTCCACCGTATCATCGCAGGAATATAACAGTCCCTAATAGTATGCCAGAATGTCGTACGGATTTCTGTATATATGTCAATGCTACATCTAAAAAGAACCACTACTTCTATATTATGTAAGCGTTCAGACTACCATATTTGAACCATTCGATCGAATTAGGTTCCATCCTCGAATAATGCCCTCTAGTCTTATGATGCACCACCCAAAGCGACATGAGTGTACCTAGACTTTCCCATCTACGTATCATCAATTGTTATCGATGTCTATTGCACATGTTCTCTATATATGTGCCCGAGTCCCGTTGCAGGTCTAATCAACAAACACGGAACTCGGTCGGGAGCTTTCAGATATCTGCCGATTGCAGATGCTAAGGTCTGCTTTTACAGTGGCTATGGTCCTACTAGATCCCTCACTCAACTAATGAAAGGCACCCAATATTATCAAGAATGATAACTTAACCCTGGCCCCTTATGCCCTTCAAACCTATTGGCCAACCTCACCCATAACTAGATAGCAAAGTATATGTTCTTTTGGAGTTCTTCGCCTTCCCGCTTTACGTACTGACTGAAGATGGTAGGTAGACGATGAATTGCTATCACCAAGCACTAACTGGTCTCGCCGAATCACGCTGATCCATCTTATTCTTTTGATTTCCCCTTATAATTGCAATCAAGGAATACTCATGGGTTCACCTATGCAGGCCTAACCTCTGTAAGTACAGGCGAATCATCCGCCACTCGCAGAGGAATACCAAGAGTACCCTACATCCCCGGAAGCCGCGTGCTTCCCCTTCGAGTCTTTTGGAGCCATCAAACAATCAGATGAATGTGCGCTCCCCTCGTGCCTTATAACACCTCGATGATCTACCCTGTTGGGTTATTCACCCTCAACCGTACATAATGATCTAAGCGCCTTACTTTAGCATGTTGTTAGACCCTATGTCTAAACATTCTTTTACGCGCTTGTCTCACCTCACCAGGTTTCCAGTTAACTTGGTTATTCCAATTCATATTGAATTCTTCATTCCAATTACCAAGTTTCTCTTGCTTATTAATTTCAGTCATACAACTTAATTCATTTAAGTTTATTAATAAGCTTACAACTTGTTATTCTCTAGATTGTGGCCCAAGGTCTGTGATCCACAATCCCTTTTATATTCTTGTTTGATTTCAATAACATGTTTTACTCAATATGTAATTAAGTATATCTAATTCACATATTTCCAATTAACATGTCACTTACCATTTATGATTATATATAACTTATTTCATTTCATAAGTTTTCCTCATCCTCTTTCATTTAATCATAATTCCACTTCACGTTGTCAATACGACTTATCGTTGTTTACTTATTAACTTAGTTCTATTAACTAAGGCCCATTAATAAGTTTCTCTATCCATTTATTATAACCTATGTTATAATTTCCCCTTGTCCCTAGGACAAGTCTAAACATGTTATTCTTACCAACGGGTTTCAGACTCCCAGACTACTTAATTTATAATTAAGTATAATATATTTTCCCCCTTTTCTTAACTGGTTTTAGATTTTCCCCTTTTCTGATTACTTAAATTACAATTAAGTGTCACTTAACTTAATTCACCACTTATCCCATTCCCTTACTAGTTTATTATAACCTACTTTATAATATTCACTTGTCCCTAGGACAAGTCTACCTATTTTACAACATTTTCATTAATGTTATTTATTTATAATAGGTTATTATCATTCCCCTTTTAAACCATTTACTGTTGTAAACCATTATTCTTCATTCTCTGTAACATATGTTCCTTATTATATTAAGGAAAACACTTCATGCACCTTATCAGTTTGATAGAAGGAATCAATGATTTATTTTCATAACGTTTTCCCATCTAAATCCGTGGTAGCAAGTAATTTCTTTACTTTTCTATATTTATTGTGGCTTACTTGCAACAACGTTTTCATAAATAAGTCATTTAGGGAAATACATCACTTTTCCCTCTTATCACACTAACTCAGTTCATTACATCCCTTCCTTTCTTATTTTCTGAGTTAGACATTTAATTACCATCCTTGCCATTTATTCATATCTTGTTATATACATACATACATACATACACATATATATATATATATATAAAAGCACTAGACCTCTCACATTAAGCCTACACTTGTGCACGCTGGATTTGCCGGGCGGGTCCGGGCAGACTTCTACTACAAGCTGACTTAACCTCGTGTCTTCGCACATGTTAATTCTTGCACTTAGGCCTCTCACATTAGGTTCAACATTAGTGGCTGCTGGATATGCCAGTCGGGTCCGGGAAGACTTTAGCCACTAATGCAACCTAACCTCATGCCATAAGTGTATTTACAATTTCTAATTGCATTCCTAGGCATATTCATTTTCATTCAATCACTTATGTTCATATCAAATTGGGCTTCCAAATTAAAATCTCAAAACATAATATATGTTATGTTCATTACATGAAAATTTTATACATATTATCCTTTTTACTGTAATATAGTTTACAGTAATCTAATCTACAAGTCATCCAATTTTTGCCTATATTTTGTCGCATGTCGTTTTCAACATATGTTTAATTCTACTAGGACATGTAAACATTCAATCGGGTTGTTATTTTAACATATCGCTCAATCAATAATATGTCCCAACTAAAGCATGTAATTACAATTACTGAATTGGCTATTCATATCCTAACAAGTTTATTTTCTCCAACATGTAAACATTCAATAACTTAGCCAATTCAACATAGGAATTTCCTGACATATTCATATCAACATTTCAATTCGTTATAACAGATTAAACTGTCCATTTCAAAATTTATTAAAAAGGGGAATGCTAAATGATAGTCATAACATTATATAAAGGCTATAACTTAAACCCACTCACCTTTAAGCTTTCCCCAAATTTTGGATCTGATCTGTTATATCATCCTTGGTTTTCCTTTTCCCTTTAATTTGATTCACGACCTAACGACCATGGATTTATTATTTCATGAAAAGATAAGTGAAAGAGAAATAATTTAAATAAATTGGTTCTTAGAGGTTTACCTTGCTTTCATGATTCAATAATCTTTTTATTAAAGTTGATTCCCTCTTCCAGATCTGAATTCATAATCCTCCTAGGCTAACATTTTACTTTCAGAATAGATTTGAGAAGAGAGAGAGAGAGAGGGAGGGAGCCATGGCAGAGCTCCAGTGCAGCCGCCGAATTATGATGTTTAGGGTTAGGTCTAGGGTCTTATTTATAGGTGCTCAAGAGCTTATCGTACACGCAACGCTGAGTCGGCATTGAACCCGGTTAAGAAAATAGTCCAGGTTCACAAATGAATCTATCCAAATCTTATCGTACACGTAGTGCTGAGTCAACATTGGGTCCCACAACCTGTTTTAGCGTAGAAATTTGAATTTCGAATGTTTGAATTGTTTTGGAGCAAAAATTTGATTTTTGAACTTTTGAATTTCTGGAATTTATTTAACTGTTTTATTCACATGAAATATTCTTATATGTATACAATTCCTCTACCGACCATTTCACGCGTATATATACATACGTACAATTTTCGTTTTATTTTCAAAATTCAAACGATGTTGCACTGTTATTTGATTCTTGTCGTATTTCATTGACTGTAGCCTTATCTTGAATTTTATCTTTTGTATACATATATTTATGCATATATACATATTCTCATATATATACATCTATTTTCTTTATTTTCTTATATGTACTTTCTTATCCTTTCAAATTTTAAATTTGTATACGTACATATATTTGCATGTTCGGTTGGCCCTCTCTAAAACAAAGGTAAAAATTATGCCACCTCCGGGGTTCGAACCCCCGACCTCTATGTTACAAATCCAATGCCTTAACTTATTGAGCTATAAAGTCTTTTGTTAAGAAGTCTTAGAACAATGATAATTATTGTTCTCTCCTTACTTCTCTTTTTCATGTTAGTTACAATACTTAAGTTATACCATTGCATGAATCTTTTTCTTTTAATGTTAATGCATTATGTTTGCAAATCAGCGCACGGAACAAATTTACATTGCATGCAACCAATCCTTTCTTTATTTCAATGCATGCATTACATTTTTTTCAGTGCGTGTATTTATTACATTCAATCTTTATTTTATTCTTTATTTTACATTTTAATTTGTTTGTGTATATATATATATCTTATGCATATACAAACTTCTAGGCTTAATAACTTCTTCATATGATGTCTTTTTATGCAAATCAGGTGTCTATCTTGACCAGAATTCCGAGACGGACGCAATGGTGCAATCCGTTTTACTTAATTCTCATTATTTAATTAAGTTATTCTTATTTTATTATCTTAAAAATACGGGGTGTTACATTCTCCCACCCTTAGGAAATTTCGTCCCTGAAATTTAATAAGGGTCACTACTACAAAACAGGTCTGTTGCTTCGCCTCACTTGCTTCGGTTGTTCTTATAACAGAAGCAAATAGTATCATTTGCTTCTGTTATGTTAACAACAGAAGTAAATGCAGCGAAGCAAATGGTATTACATGCTTCGGTTATGCCAATAACAAAAGCAAATATTATAATTTGCTTCTGTTGTACCAAAAACCGAAGCAAATGCACCGAAGCAAATAATGTAATTGCATCAGTTCCATAAGAACAGAAGCAACTACAGGGAAGCAAATAACGTATTTGCATCAGTTACATAAGAACAGAAGCAACTGCACCAAAGCAACAACAAATTATTTTACCAAAGATTTAATAATTAAGATGTGGTGTTTAATATTTATTTAATTGATAACTACTAAATAATTAATTTTTAGTAATTACGTAATAATTAAGACTAATGCTTAGTAATAATAATAATAGGCAATACTTAATAATTGAGAAGTATTTTTTAACATTTAATATTCAATGATATTAAGAAGTAATATATTTATTATTATGAATGATTATCAATAAATAATTTATAATTATTAACCGTGATAAGTAATTAATTTTATTTATTTAATTATTTATTATATATAATTATTAATAATTAGTAAATTTCATTTAATAATTAATAAACTATACTCAACAATAACATTTAAGATTTAATTTTTAATAATTAAAATGTAATATTTAGTAATTAATTTCTAGTTGTTATTAATTAATCATAACTATGATGGTATACCGGCAAGATGAGTACTATAATCTGAGATGTACAAGTCAAGTAACTTATTTGCAGGACATATGTTGGGTTAGGATGCCAAAACAAGTTTTATATCATGAAGGACAAGAAAAGGTCTAGTGCGTTTGTTTTCTGGGTTCATTGCGAGATTTGTAGCATGGGACTACCAAGGGATCAAAAAGTAGACTTGGAGTGTAGCGTCAAAGCCTTTACGGCCCAATGTATCTCTACCCGCTTAACAGATAAAATTAACCGTTCTTATAATCACTTGCCTTTAAATGTTAGGGTTCTTTGCTCATTTCATTTTGCCGCCTTCTTTCTTTCCTTATTCTTCCTTGTTTTATTCTTACTTTGAGACTGATTATGCAGAATAATTCTTTATTGTAGCACGATTTGTTATCAGTTTATCAGCCTACTCTTGTCATGTCGATCTGTAAGTAGACGAGATCCGAAGCTTCGATTGTTTCGATCAGATCCAAAAAATCGGATCTGATTACCACTACCGATAGTTAACTTTTGAAGCTTCGATTGTGTCAAACTTTGAGAAGTGGGCAGTAATTAGAAGACGTGAGGTTTCAAGTGGTTCGTGATTTGGGTTTTGGTGGGATCCAATTTGTTTTCTTGTTGTTCGGTGAGGGTTGTTCTTGGCGAGATGACAGTTCGGTTGGTGTTAGAGATTAGAGGAGGCAAAGGGGTTGTGGATGGAAATTGAAATAGTTTTGGTGGTGGTGCAGCTTGTAGAAGGTAGCAGCGGCTAGGTGTGTGAGGCTGTTTGATGAAGAAAGTGACAGGAGTCAGTTTGTTGGGCTTGTAGGGTGTAACATTTGGGCGATTGGTAGAGATATTTATGATGTAACTTGAAGGTTGTTTTGAACTGAAAAGGACTGAAGCAGTTGATGGTATGGGTTCTATAGTTTGCTTTGTGGATGAAAGGTGAAGGCTGAGGGTTGAAGGTTGAAGTGATGCTGTGTTGAATGGAGTTGACGTGTAGTTTGGTATATGGAGGGTGTACTAGTTGAGATGAGTTGTTGTTTGGGTGGTTGTTCCTCTCTCCTTTGATCATAAGGTATGTATTTCATTCCTTTTACAATTTAACTTACCTAGCATAATCAGTCAATGGTTAACCATGAAAGATAGAGATATAATTTTCGAAGTACATGTCATAACAGAGAGAGTTCAGTTTACCATGTGATTGATTATAGAATTTGTTACAATAAACACAACTAATTCTTTTTTCTTTTGTTATTAACAATAGCCAAACTCCTTTAGGATGAATTTATTTATGTAAAAGTTTACTTATGCCTTTTGTGGTTTATTTGTGAATACATCCAGATCGACCAGATGAGTTAGAGAGGATTCAAGCAGCAGGAGGAAGAGTTATATACTGGGATGGTGCTCGAGTTCTTGGTGTTCTTGCCATGTCCCGAGCCATAGGTAATCAATTAACTTACTAGTCAAATCTGTTATTGTTTTAATGCATAGGGGTGATCCTTAATGCAAATTACTACCCATGCATCATAAACATATTCAAAATGAGACTTATTTTAGAATAAAGCATGGTATTGACATTTCCAACATGCATCATTCAAATTGGCATCAAACTATTGCCTTTAAGCCATGATAAATGATGTTGTTTAAATGCATGAGTTGGTTCAATAATGACCTTTGTGTCTGAAAGGATATTGCATAGATACACATCTCTCCATCTCCAATACATTCTCAGATTTTTATTTAAGATTACCATGTAACATAACCAATATAGTAGCATAACTTTGTACCAATTCAAACTAATGTATATTTCAATTGTTTAAGGGCCTAGTTAAGGTTGAACCTTCAACCTTTTGTCCACGATTAGTTTGGTACTAGAAGTGACAGTTTTTTAACCCTCCCCGCATTTCAATGTGATTTTTATTTTTGTCCAATATTGTCCAAAAAATCAGATCTGAAGTTTATTTTTATTTTTGTGTGCTATATATATATATATATATATATATCAGTATTCATACAGGAAAACATACCTGAAAGACAGTTCATGTATGAATATCGCTTGTTATCCTCGTTTTTGCAAGTTGTTTCCTTCCTGCACAAAACATACTTGATTAACTTTGTTTTATGACATCAATTATATTATTTTAGTAGCTTTTGGGAGGTGATGGCATATCTCTTGGTTGTTATATTTTCTTTGGTTAAAGCTGGGTTCGGGGACATTGGTGATCTGGAAAAAAAACTATACTGTTAAGTTATTGGCTTGCTGTATTTTATTTTTTTGGCCTGGTCACTGTGTGAACCAGCTTTAACATGCACTATTTGTTTTACAGAGTAGTCAATGACAACTAAAATGTTTTGATTTGTTTTCTTATGTTTTGATAATTTATTAGTGTTAACGTCCTGACAAAACAAATTTCTTCATAGATATTCTACAGCAAAATGGAGCTCGGGCACTTTTGTGAAAGCTTGGGCACTACCTTTTTTGAGAGCTTTGCTTGCTTCTGGAAGTTCGTCTTTAGTGGAAGGTAGATTTTGTAAACTTTGCATTTTTGAAGATGTGATTTTTATTAGTAAGAATTATTAATGTGCATTTAGTTCTTGTAAATTATTGATGCACCTCATTTTGTACAATTTTTATGTTAGATATTTCATTTTATTGTATGAAGTACAGGTTATTAATTATATTGTTGTTCTAAATGTATGAATCATTTACGTAATCAACGAATTATATTTCTTTGTGTATCGTATTGTCCAATTTGTATGTTATTTGGTCTGGTTATACATTCGCATGCCATAATTATTTGACTTTATGTGTTTTTGTATTATTGCATATTTGAGAATTATAGAGATTTATAAGATTTCTTTTTGATGTCAAATGAGTTTTTTTGCTTTTGTTGTTACTACAACTGAAGCAACAAGTAGAGTCAATTTTTAGTCAATTGTGCCTTTTTTGCTTCCGTTGTTGGTACAACCGAAGAAAAAAATATGGTTTTTGCTTCAGTTGCTTAACCGAAGCAATTGGTTATGGTTTGTTGCGTCTTCTGCAGTTGCTTCAGTTGTTGAACTGAAGCAAAAAGGGGTAAATAACTAAAGCAACAAACCTGTTTTGTAGTAGTGGGTAAAATCAATTAACCCCTCGCATAATATACATCCATTATGTGTGCATCCAATTTTAGCAAACATTGTGCACTTGTGCAAAGTGAAATACAACATAATAATGCATGTATGCCTAAGCGGTACCTCCTATATGTATGCAAATTTCTCAAAAATCCTTTTTAAAATATGATGCTCACATCCTAGATATACTAGCTGTTCTACATGAATGTAATATTTTGAAAATCAAAATGCTTTTTCATCCAAATTTTCCCATACTCTTACTGAGTAAGAGCATAGTTCATCCAATTGTTGCATCCATAATCCTACCAACCAACTTTATTTTCGAATTTCAGAAAAATCTAATTTTCTAAATTCGATTTCTTATGTTACAAAAAGGTGGAAAATGGAAAATTTCACACCTTCCATTTTTCTTTTATATACCGTTTTCCAAACGACTTTATGAAACAATGTATAAAGATTTCCTACTTTCCTATCCAAAAACATCCCACATAAGAAAATTTTCTTTGTTGTAGCTTTTCTTTTTCGTCTTATCTTGCAAAAAAAATTTCAAATCGCAAAACTGGAGTAGATACGGACAACTATTCTCCTTAATCAGGTTTATGACTTGTTCTTACCTATAAGGTCAGTTCAGTCTCCTACAATAAGGTGCCAACATCCACTCTATTCTCATTTTCTACAACTTATTTTGTCCACCTAACAAAATTCTCTTTTAAACAATTTATCAAAAATAATTGTCAAAAGAATAGAGACTTCAAAACTTTCTTGATTAAAAATTCTTGTATGAAATATAACTAGAAAAACTAGTGAGCTATACATGCTCTATAATGTGCACCTTTTACTGAGAGAATTTTACTTTAAAACTCAATATGTACTTCTTTACGTATTTTAAAACTATAACTTTTAAGATTAAAACTTGAAAACACCATAAACCATTTTTTTCCCAAACTTCTGTAATCTCAAGTTCTTAAAAGTTAATAATGGGGTTAGACTCAAAGCGGTTTTCCAATTTTTCTAGGCTTTCCTAGACACTCCCCAAGGTCAATTCTCTCAACTATATATATATTCCTAATCCATTTTTCTCTGTTCAACTTTTTCCAAAATTCTAATCATATGGGATTTATTTTCCTTCCGTACAAAGTATATTGTACAATTCCCAACCAAACTTCCTAAGGGTCTCAAATTTCCTTATTCATTCCTTTAGTGTACGAAACAAACATCCCATTTCATACCATATTATACTCTTTTTATTTAGTGGGTTCCTCAATAGATCTAGGTATATATATAATATATTTATATTAAAAAAAAATACAAATACGTTCACTCACTATTTATATAGGAATTATAAACCTAAGCTCTGATACCAGACGTGACAACCCCAATTTCGACAACCGAATTTTTTTCAAAATTCCATTTTATTGAAACTCGGATTGGTTTGCTCTGTTATCCTGCAGAAAAGACAGAGACATAAAACATGTCAGAGCTTAGAAAAATATCTCACAGCAGAAAGGATAAAATATAGTATAATCAAAACATAGCCTTACCGTATTATTAATACAGCATAACTAGTATCCAAAGCTATCGTGTCTCTGCCGCAATCTAACCTGCGAGTGTGTTATGAGGAGGGGGTCAGAACATATGTTCTGGTGAGTGGATTTAAACTATACACTTTGGATAATCTTACATATACCGATCAATCATATTTTCTTATTTATTAGGTTACTTAGGTTAACAGCACTCAAGGCTTACACAAACGTCATACCCATTTACTTCCCAGTGAATTAACCTAATACAGTATATGTAGCTATCTCTCAATATTGAGATACGCCCCTTGGTACCCCACTCACACGGTCTCCACCGTATCATCGCAGGAATATACCAGTCCCTAATCCTACGCCCGAATGTTGTAAGGATTTCTGTATATATGTCAATGCTACGTCTGCAAAGAACCACTACTTCTATATTACATAAGCGTTCGGACTTCCATTTATGAACCATTCGATCGAATTAGGTTCCATCCTCGAATAATGCCCTCTAGTCTTATGATACACCACCTAGAGCGACATGAGTGTACCTAGACTTCCTCACGTACGTGTCGTCAATCGTTCTCGATGTCTATTGCGCATGTTCTCTATATGTGCACCCGAGTTCCGTGGCAGGGCTAATCAAGAAACATGGAACTCGGTCCGGAGCTTTCAGATATCTGCCGATTGCAGATGCTAATGTCTGCTTTTACAATGGCTATGGTCCCACCAGACCCATCCCTCAACTAATGAAAGGCACCCAAGAATATCAAGAATGAGAACTTAACCCCATCCCCCTATGCCCTTCAAACCTATTGGCCAACCTCACCCATAACTAGATAACAAAGTATATGGTCTTCTGGAGTTCTCCGCCTTTCCGCTTTACGTACTGATTGAAGATGGTAGGTAGTCGATGAGTTGCTATCACAGGGCACTAACTGGTCTTGCCAAATCATGTTGGTCCATCATAGTCTTTTGATTGCTCCATATTATTGCAATCAAGGCATACTCATTGGTTCACCTACGCAGACCTAACCTCTGTGAGTACAGGCGGATCATCTGCCACTCACAGAGGAATACCAAAAGTACCCTACGTCCCCGGAAGCCGCGTTCTTCCCCATCCAGTCCTTTGGAGCCGTCAAACAATCAGATGAATGTGCGCTCCCCTCGTGCCTTATAACACCTCGATGATCTACCCTGTTGGGTTATTCACCTTTAACCGTACGGACTGGTCTAAGCGCCTTACTTTAGCATGTTGTTAGACCGTATGTCTAAATATTCTTTTACGCGCTTGTCTCACCTCATCAGGTTTCCAGTTAACTTGGTTATTCCAATTCATATTGAATTCTTTATTCAAATTACCAAGTTTCTCTTGCTTATTAATTTCAGTCATACAAATTAATTCATTTAAGTTTATTAATAAGCTTACAACATGTTATTCTCTATATTGTGGCCCAAGGTCTGTGATCCACAATCCCTTTTATATTCTTGTTTGATTTCAATACATGTTTTACTTAATATGTAATTAAGTATATCTAATTCATGTGTTTCCAATTAACATGTCACTTACCATTTATGATTATATGTAACTTATTTCATTTCATAAGTTTTCCTCATCCTCTCTTATTTAATCATAATTCCACTTTACGTCATCAATACGACTTATCGTTGTTTACTTATTAACTTAGTTCTATTAACTAAGGCCCATTAATAAGTTTCTCTACCCATTTATTATAACTTATGTTATAATTTCCCCTTGAATCTAGGACAAGTCTAAACATGTTATTCTTACCAACGGGTTTTAGACTCCTAGACAACTTAATTTATAATTAAGTGTAATATATTTTCCCCCTTTTCTTAACTGGTTTTAGGTTTTCCCCTTTTCTGATTACTTGATTTACAATTAAGTGTTACTTAACTTAATTCACTAGTTATACCATTCCCTTACTAGTTCATTATGACCTAAGTTATAATATTCACTTGTCCTAGGACAAGTCTACCTATTATACAACATTTTCATTAATGTTATTTATTTATAATAGGTTATTATCATTCCACTTTTAAACCATTTACTATTGTAAACCATTGTTCTTCATTATCTGTAATATATGTTCCTTATTATATTAAGGAAAACACTTCATGCAACTTATCAGTTTGATAAAAGGAATCAATGATTTATTTTCATAACGTTTTCCTATTTAAATCCGTGGTAGCAAGTAATTTCTTTACTTTTCTATATTTATTGTGGCTTACTTGCAACAATGTTTTCAGAAATAAGTCATTTAGGGAAATACATCACTTTTCCCTCTTATCACACTAATTTAGTTCATTACATCCATTCCTTTCTTATTTTCCGAGTTAGACATTTAATTACCATCCTTGCCATTTATTCATATCTTGTTATATATATACATATATATAAGCACTAGACCTCTCACATTAAGCCTACACTTGTGGACGCTGGATTTGTCGGGCGGGTCCGGGCAGACTTCTACCATAGCTGAATTAACCTTGTGTCTTAGCACATGTTGTTAATTCTTGCACTTAGGCCTCTCACATTAGGTTCAACATTAGTGGCTGATGGATATGTCAGTAGGGTCCGGGCATACTTCCGCCACTAATGCAACCTAACCTCGTGCCATAAGTGTATTTACAGTTTCTAATTGTAATACTAGGCATATTCATTTTCATTCAATCACTTGTGTTCATATCAAATTGCGCTTCTAAATTAAAATTCTCAAAACATAATATATGTTATGTTCATTACACGAAAATTTTAGACATATTATCCTTTTACTGTAATATAGTTTACAGTAATCTAAATTACATGTCGTCCAATTTTTGCCTATATTTTGTCGCATGTCATTTTCAACATATGTTTAATTCTACTAGGACATGTAAACATTCAATTGGGTAATTATTTTAACATGTCGTTCAATCAATAATATGTCCCAAGTAAAGCATGTAATTACAATCACTGAATTGGCTATTCATATCCTAACAAGTTATTTTCTCCAACATGTAAACATTCAATAACTTAGCCAATTCAACATAGGAATTTTCTTACATACTCATATCAACATTTCAATTAGTTACAACAACAATTTGTAATTAAACTGGCCATTTCAAAATTTACTAAAAAGGGGAATGCTAAACGATGGTCATAACATTATCTAAAGGCTATAGCTTAAATCCACTCACCTTTAAGCTTTCCCCAAATTTTGGATCTGATCCGTATATCATCCATGGTTTCCCTTTTTCCTTTAATTTGATTCATGACCTAACGACCATGGATTTATTATTTCATGAAAAGAGTAGGGAAAGGGAAATAATTTAAATAGATTGGTTCTTAGAGGTTTACCTTGCTTTCATGATTCAATAATCTTTTTATTAATGTTGATTCCCTCTTCCAGATCTGAATTCATAATCCTCCTAGGCTAACATTTTAATTTCAGAATAGATTTGAAAAGAGAGAGAGAGAGGGAGCCATGGCAGAGCTCCAGTGCAGCCGCCGAATTATGATGTTTAGGGTTAGGTCTAGGGTCTTATTTATAGGTGCTCAAGACCTTATCGTACACACAACGCTGAGTCAGCATTGAACCCAGTTAAGAAAATAGTCCAGGTTCGCAAATGAATCTAGCCAAATCTTATCGTACACGTAGTGCTGAGTCAGCATTGGGTTCCGCAAGCTGTTTTGGCATAGAAGTTTGAATTTTGAATGTTTGAATTGTTTTGGTACAGAAATTTGATTTTTGAACTTTTGAATTTTTGGAATTTATTTAACTGTTTTATTCACATGAAATATTCTTATATGTATGCAATTCCTCTACCGACCATTATACGCATATATATGCCCAATTTTCGTTTTATTTTCAAAATTCAAACGATGTTGCACCATTATTTGATTCTTGCCATATTTCATTGGCTGTAGCCTTATCTTGAATTTTATCTTTTGTATACATATATTTATGCACACACATATATATATTCTCATGTATATACATATATTTTCTTTATTTCCTTATATGTGCGTTCTTATCCTTTCAAATTTTAAATTTGTATACGTACATATATTTGCATGTTCAATTGGCCCTCTCTAAAACAAAGATAAAAATTATGCCACCACCGGGTTCGAACCCTTGACCTCTATGTTACAAATCCAATGTCTTAACCAACTGAGCTATGAAGTCTTTTGTTAATAAGTCTTAGAACAATGATAATTATTGTTCTCTCCTTCCTTCTCTTTTTCATGTTAGTTACAATACTTAAATTAAACCATTGCATGAACCTTTTTCTTTTAATGTTATTGTATTATGTTTGGAAATCAGTGCATGCAACATATTTACATTGGATGCAACCAATCATTTCTTTCAATGCATGCATTACATTTTTTTTCAGTGCATGTATTTATTACACGCAATCCTTATTTTATTCTTTATTTTACATTTTAATTTGTTTGTGTGTGTGTGTATATATATATTTCGCTTGTGCGTATAAAAACTTCTAGGCTTAATAACTTCTTCATATGATGTCCGTTTTACGCAAACCAAGTGTCTATCTTGACCAGAATTCTGAGATGGACGCGATGGTGCAGTCCGTTTTACTTAATTCTCATTATTTTATTAAGTTATTCTTATTTTATTGTCTTAAAAATACGGGGTGTTACAAGCATCCTCGACGAAAATCACTGAAGGATGGTCTTTCCTTCTTTTAAACACGTGAAGGTATCAGATCTCTTCAAGCTCCGAGGCACACTGCAGAGTATGCATGAATAATACGAAAGTTTGGTGAGCACAACATATCCATTCATATGAAGTCGATAAAGGGCATGTGCAGTTAAAGTTCTTAGCGATTCTATAGCGGTGGAGGTGCAAAAAGGTGTAGCGGAGATAAAGCGGGGATATAGAGGAGACACACAAAGGTTCATTAGACGTATAACCGAATATTTGAAAATTAATTAATCATCTTTCTCATAATATATATGTACAAGAAACCAATATTAATTAATCTTATATAACAAAATCATGGAATATCATAGTTATGCATGCTAAATTTGACGAGTGTAATTGTTTGTTACATTTATTAGGTAGTTATGCCTTAATTTTAGCTCTTTTTTCTAAATTTAATGATTTTTCTAAAAAGTGAACTAGTCAAATCAAGCTCTATATATTAGGCATTCGATGGGTCACCATGAAAGGATATCTCTCTGAGCGGGACCTATCAACTGCTGGCCCCATAACAATAATGGCTCTCTCCGAAGGAATATGCGAAGACGCCCCTGTTTGTACTAATGATGATTGCGCACCAGAAGTAGGTTGAATTTGAATTTGAGAGGAATCACCTTCTCTTGATTGAAGATGATCTAAAGGATGAGAAGTCATTCTATAAAGGGAACTTTATATTAAGAATAATCAAGTGTGCACGTCCTATAAGTGTTAGAGTGTTGTGAGAAAGGCAGACGCTTAGAATTCAAAAACTGGTGTGTGACGCTTGGCCAACTGCAAACATCACATGTATACAAGTATAATGTCATGTTTCAAATTCAAGGAAAACGGTCCATGTAAATGCAAAAGAACTTTCAAACGCTCCCTTTTTCTTTGTTTAGACTAATCTACTATTGATCTTAAGAAGCTGCAAAGAATGTGTCGTCCAGGCTGGCACAAAAAGCTCTTTTGCTATGGGTTAGATTAGAATGACAATTATGCATAAGGAAATGACATGGATCCATGACCAGAATAGGAAGGGCAGTATGCCTACAAGGCTAATGCATTCGTACAGAAAAGCTAATTTAATTAAAAAGTGAAAATTAAGATTGGAGATTTCAGTCAAAGGTAGTTCATTTGTTTAGTTCATTTGCTCAACTCATTTGTTTAATTCATCCATTCGATCACTCGAGTTAAAACTTCATATGCCCGCTGCCTTGTCATTCAAAATTTCATTCCAAACTTAAACTATCCACTCAAATCAGCTCATATGGCCTATGTAGTCCAAAAAAACCAAACCCTAGAAACTAGAAAATAGTAGTCAAGACTTAGTAAGATAGCAAGAAACAACACCTAAGAGATTATAGTTGGATTGCAAACGCTAAGTTATGGTAGAAATCGAAGGAAGTTACAACAGATGGTGAATTCAGCTTTGGTTTCAGCCAAAAATCATGTGAATGGGGTTGTATTCAAACCGAGGGCATGAGTAGTGGGGAGGTGACGCAGCTAGGAGGCTCTGGTGATCGGCGGTGGCGCAGGCTAGTCAACGGCTAGCCCGAAATTGGTGGATCGACAGCGAAGAATGCAAGGATCAAAGCTCTAGGGTTTATATGACAGGAATAATAAAATAAAGGAAGGGAGACTGTATTTAAAGTAAAGAGGAAGAGCAGAAAAAAATCTGCTAAGTACTAATCCATAATACTTTGATAAAACGGCAGCCCACCTATTCTAGTGGCATGCACACGTATTTCTGAGTCCATAAAGAGAATTTTGAGTTTAGAAGACTTACCTTGACATAAACTTAAGTATTAATGAGACAGCACTAAGTTATAAGCGTCGGATCGATAGTCATCTCTCAAAGAAGATGACATCACGACTCCAGCTAGCATCTTCGTGAAATACGTGCAATCATCATTATAGAGCACATCATGTTAACAACACGAATGTACTCTGGGGGTATGTTAACCCGGATATGAATCCCGGAGATTCACATAGAATTTAAGTAAGAAAATAATTCGATCAACCTCATATTTAAGCAAAGACTGGCAGGAAGGATTAAAAGACCAAGCGAATGAAGTTCGATAAGTTTTAGGCCAAAATAAGCTATCTTTATGGACTGGTACCGGTCCATCATGGACCGATAATGATCCATATTGCTTGGCTATTTTGGTGTGGGACTCATGCTAATGCATCCTTGCTTTTTCCCTAAGCATGTTGACTAAGTTTCACGATAATCTAACTAGCTTAGATATTAACTTTCGAAGGGTAGAATAGGGGGATCAAAACGATGGAAGTGAAAGCTCTATAAAACATCAAACCAGATCCAAATAATACCAGATTGCACCTAAAGTCTAAACAAAGCATATAGTTCGCGTTCACAAAGTCCAAAGTGCAAAATATGCTAACATTATGGACTGGTATCAATCCATGTAGTTAACATATTTTGATAAGATATTTTGGAGGCAGGGTCGAGTGGCTATTTCGAGGCTTCCTACAAGTGGATCTGGCCCAACTCCCTTCTAAACACCTATAAATACGTCTCAAGCTCCAACATGAAGGGGATTGATTTCCTTGCTCTGTCAAACCTCTGCAAAGATATATCTTCATCTCCAACAGCCATTACTCTTATCCTACAGTAAAGCTTCTTCCCCAAAGATAGCAAATTTAGGCCACCTAGGTTGGTTATCGTGATTCTCTTACAACCAACAGTACTAATTATTATCTGTTAATATCTACTTTGGGAAGCTTCGTAATCATCCATAATATACTGTGTTTGGCATGGCAAGTATCATACTAAAATTATTCAAAGTTTATATAGGGTTGATCCTAAGCTGAACTACTATAAAACTGTGTCCTTTCTATGCTTTCCGTTTCTTTCTTGTTTTCATTTATTTTTACTGTTTTACCCTGTCTCCCCAATATGGAGTGGTGCTTTCGTAACTAATCAGGTGTTACCACCATTTTTGGAGTTAACACATCCAAATCAGATTTTAATGTTACTTAGTTAGACAATTCATACATGTATAATATGAAAGAGTGTAACATCCAAAACATTGAGTAATCCTAATGGATCCCTCCAACCTGTTTCCATGCATTACATCTCATATATCACTTATATATATATATATATAAATCATACAATATAATCTAATTCATTTAAGATGAATATTTCGCTTAAAGCAGGTAGTGCCAAAGGTCATCCGATCTAAGAGCGGGAATATATAAACACAAACCAACTGAGTAAGCAATAAGTCATCCAAACAACCAATCAAACAATTAAATATGAAACCAACAAAGGATATTATAATGTGGTATAACAGTATTCCGAAAAGTGTGAATTTTAACTCACACCCAATCAATCAAAAATTTCACATTCTTTTATCTATTTTCAAACAAGAATTTGAAATTAGATAAAATTCCAGTTAGGTCAAAAAGTATCCAATCTAGTTCAAATGTGTAGGATTCTTCGATACGAATGCAACGGAACTTACCGCATACAAATTTGACCTCGTATGAAACAAACACGTATGTTATAAGTTTTAAATCAAAGTAAAGTAGAACAATGGCATTAACTAATTTAATTTATTAAGATTAATCCATGTTATAAGCTTTCTTCTTACTCTTCGAAAATTGGATTCTCGCTCATGCACCATTACCATTTTCGTGTGCACGATTAACAGTGATACGAAGCAAGAGTTCTCCATTCAACAAATGAACTTCACCAACACGTCTCTCCTCTCGCACTCGACTTGCTATCCACCTTGACTTCACCTCCGACGATCCCTTAAAATCTGCATGTTTTCCCTAATTTTTCTCCCCAATGTCGCTTTTCATCAAGGTCACCTATTTCCCCTCCGACAATTGCCAAGCCGACCCTTATTCCACCACGAACTCAGCTTCATCATCAAATTGACTTGTGGCATCCCTAAACTTATTTTGACCCTCTAACTAACTGGATTTTGAAAACACCAAGCTCCAGCAACCATCATCGCATTGAAGTCCAAGCATATGGAAATGGAGATTGCGCTCATACAAAATCAATGGATAAGGAATCGTCTGATTTTGTCGCTTCTAGCTTGGGATTAAATTCTTTAAAATTATTGAAGCTGATGGCTCATTTTTCTTTTAGTAGATGGAATAAAAGAGAAAGGAAGAGGAACTGGGTTTAGTATAGGGGCATTTACATGAAAATTATTTCCAATATTTTATTCACATAAATTATGTCGAGGGTTTCAATCTTGCACGGTCATGTAGATCGTTCGAAAGCTATGAAATTTGAAATCCTATAATAATTCACCATTTTAGATCTGATAAAACTGGTTTCATCGAATTCTGAGATCCTGGGCAAAATGACTATTTTCATGTGTTATTTAAAATCGGAATATTATTAAACGATTTCAAAACACTCGAGTTTATCAATAATAAATTATTTTTATTGTTCATGTTCAAATAGGATTCTACATAAGCTTTAAATTAAATTAAATTTTATTTCAAACTCAAGATTGACAATTTAAGTTAATTCAGTAATCAAATTCTCATTTGAATTGAATTAAGTCTTTAAATCTTCAAATTAATTGTTTTAACATTTAAACTAATTAATTCTGCAAGTATTAGGAGTCCATCTAGTCACATTCTTCCCCCTCAAAAGGATTTCTTCCTCTAAATCATAAGTTAAGAAGAATCCCAATAATTTTTACCCTAAAAATATTTCTGATAAAACCATGTTAAACTTTTTCCAACATTAGAAATTATGGAAAATTTCGGCAGCACCTCCTTTACGCGGCTAGGTCTGAAAAGTCACAATATCAATATGTGTCAATTCATGAGACCTTTCATATTTGGGGAGAACAACAATAAAATATATGACATATTTATACTTGTAGAGTGCCATATCGCGTAACATATACACCCATTAAGCATAAGTACATACTAATTTGTTGAGAAACTATCTTTCCCAATGAAACCAAAACCCATAAACTACTAGCAAGGCTTTGCTTTCATGTACTTGTATATACTTACATAACGCTGTAACGACCTGAATTTTTTTTCAATTTAAAATATGGATTTAAATATGTTTAAAAGGATTTCTACATTGATAAGCCTGGTTAAATTTCAAATTTCAATAAAAATTGAATCTTGATTTGAAAAACTATGGAGAATGAATTCTAACTTTTTTATATCTTAATAAAGTTGAAATGAGGTTAATGAACTTTTAAAATTGATCTAAAAGTCAACTATATCAAAATTCGATATTTTAATATTATTTCAATAGCCTAAAAATAGACAATTTGCAAATGATCTTGGATTTCGACGAAATCAGTTTCAGCGAATCCGGAATGTTAAAATAATGTAAGGTTCCAAATTTCAAGTCAATCATAGTTACTATGTGAGCGTGCGTAATATAAACGCAGGTAAAAAAAACCAATTAAAATTAGGGTAAGTTTGTCTCACATCCCTAATAAGTTTCAAAATACAAAAACTTCCTGTCTAAATAATTATAAATTAGGCCCCTATTTTTCGAAAATCATCAAAAAATTTATGAAAATTCAATATTAAATTCAACACATAATCATCATCGAATTCATGCATTAAAACTACAAAAAAATGAATCAATAACCAAAATATCTGCACGCACTAGTATATTGTAGTAAATAGTGCAGTTATCTGCAATAGTTGCTGGTATTTTAGCAACTTTCTAATTATTTGCATCACTTGTACAGTAATTGCTGATATATCAGCAATTTAAAGCAATAATTGCAGATTTTGCTGCAATTTTTCATCTTCTTTTTATTAATTCTGTTTTACATTGATTAAAATATACTTGATGTTATATCAGCAATTATATACAATACTTGCTGATATATCAGCAAGTATTTGTATTCATCACCTTTAACATAGTTGCTAACATATCAACAATTACATACAATAATTGCTGGTATATAAGCAATAATTCACACTGCATCAATTTTTAATATAGTTCTTGATATATTAGCAACTATATATGAATAATTACTGATATATCAACAAATTTTCATACAACCGTGAATAATTGTTGATATATGAGCAAATATTCATTGTAATTGCTGATTTTGCAGTTTTTGGTACTCCCGTGAATATTTACATTTTTTTGATTTTTTTTCAATACAATAACGCCAAAAAAAAGATGAAAAACACCAAGCAGCCAAAAACAAGGACCCGCTTTATTTGAATCTTTAGGGGAGGATGTCGTTCAAATGAAACCTAGAAAGAAGGATGCGAGACAAATTTCCACATAAAATTAAATAATAACACAGAGATTGGCCATTTTGCAAACGGTCTCGGAATTCGACGAAACTAGGACTGTTAGAACTGTATCTATGAAACGTAGCAGAATTTCAAATTTCGTATCAATTGGATTTAGCATGTGGTCATACGAGTAGAAACAAGAAGATGTAGTGTAATTAAATAAACCATACATTATAAAGGGAAGTGTGTTTTTTATGAAGTGTCACTCCCTAACCTAACCAAAGTGTGCATCTTTTGAGTTGTCAAGCCATCTCTTTAAGATGTTGACACCTCACTGATCCATGTGCTCTCCCATTTTCTACAAAAAGAACCCTCCCTTCTCACTTTTTTCTGATTTCTCTCCATGGCCTCCTACCCTTTCCACCACCGCTACCCAACCAGCCACCACCCCCTTTGCTGACCAACCACCACCAGCCCGACCTCCTCTCCAAGCCGTGGTCCCCAACATATCAAAACACCCACCCTACGCCACATTTTCATATTCGTCTCGGCCTCCATAACCCGCCCAAATCCACCCCCTAGCAAAGTCCATAACTCCCTCAAAACTAACTCAAATTAAGAAATTCTTTTTTCAAACCATATATTTTTCCAGTGGCTACAACTTTCTAGTTGACCACTTTTTCCAGTTCCAAGCCTAACTACCCCAAAAGCGTAATTTTCACCACTGCATTTTTTAATCTCGAAATAAAACTCAAAAGGACGTTTTCTAACTATCATAATTCTTTCCAAACTGAACCAACTTTCAAAATTCTTTTTCTTAAACCTTGTAAAATTCTAGTGGCTACAACTTCCATGTTGAGCACTTTACCCAGTTCAGAGCTTAAGCTATTCAAAATTCTAGTTCTTTGAACATCATTTTCTGTTTTGAATTTTCTATTCAATAAGAAAATGCTGTTGTTCAAAATTCTAGTTCTTTGAACATCATTTTCTGGTTTGAATTTCTATTCAATAAGAAAATGCTTTCTGTTTTTTTTGCCTTAACTTCCTAAAAACATATCCAAACTTAGAAAATATTTTTTAAAACAGTAGAGAAAAGAAAGATCTAAAACTTTATTGTTTATCACTTTTTCAAAATCTAAGTGTAAAATGCCCAAAATCCAAGTTACGTTGACTTACTTTTTGGGGCTAATTTGTGTTCAAAATCCCACTCGAATCCGTATCCTTCTACACCCAATCAATATATTCTTCCTCTAAAATAATAAATGAGATAAATTAAAATGCTTTGTACACAGAGGTAATCAGAAATGGTGATAAGGAAAACACCATATTTCTTTCTTCTTCACGCAACCCTTCCCTCTTCAAAACTTATTCTTATCTTTTGATTCCGCAGTTTTCTCTCCCCCTTAATCCTTGTTTTCGTCATGCGTGGTTCCTCCTCTGTGTACCATACTGTCATTTTAAGATCTAATTTTTTCCAGGGAATCGATCTCAGATCCAGTTTAACCCCAAAATTCTTTGCCTCATCTCTTCAACACATTACGATCTAAATCGCTTTTGTAAACTCTTCATTCCTTTGTGATGTAGCCATTTCAGAAAACTATCACTAACACGAGTTATTCAACTGATGATTACGACATTTGAATGGAGGCAAACTCCAATGCAGAGTCTTCACAGTGAGCAGCAACTCCTTCTACCTAAATTAATTCGCGTATCGATACGTAGCCAGTGATGGTTCTTTTTGGATTTTGGGTCTTCAATGTTTTACAGTGAAGTTCGCCTTGTTGGTTGTTCATGCTTTACAGTTTTGTATATTTAGTTGTTATGCGTTTTGTTGAGATGTTTGGTCTATTATTCTTGGTCAATGGATTTCAGATCTGAATAATGTTATCTGTAGTACTACCTGTCACTGTTTATCTTGCTTGGACGTATTTTTTCCGATCGTTGGCTATACATGTGATGCCTCTAGCATTGATCTTAGCCTTCTATGGGTGTTTGGTGGTCTGAGTAAGTCGTCGGTGGCAAGTGTACTACTATGACATCTCTTCCTTGTCCTTGGTCTTCATTGTATATGTTTTGGACATAGTATGCTATTTGATATGTCATATGCTCCATTAGTACCGTATGATAAGATGTTTGTGAAGCTCGAATAATTCCTATTACTACTGCAACAGTTTGAAAGTTGTGCTCTTTTGTGTGGATCGAGACTTGACCAATTTGCCTATGGGTGTGGCTCGAAGAAACTAGAATATGATGCTATCATTTCAACACTAGTGAATGTTATTTATTCATGTAATTTATTGCTTTCTCAGTATGTACTACTCCCTGCATGGAGTTATATAGTAGTCTAGTACACTAGCCAGCTCCTATTATGTAATCTAGGATAGATACCGTTGACAGCCCATGTTAAATGCCATAGGCGGTGGACGGTCTACCTTAAAAATCAAAATGTTGATTGTCAACTAACAATCACCTGTGTTCGATGGATTTTTATTATTAGTTATGATAAAGGTTTTGCGGTCACCTTAAAAAAAAGATGGCTTTGCTAGAAAAAATGAGAGAAATTTAAAGTCATAAGGAAGCTAAAGGTCCCACTTTAAAAGGATAAAGGAGTGGATCCCTCAGTGAAAAATCTAAATTTTTATAAATAGTTTTATGAAAGTATGTAAGTAACTAGTTAAGTAGTTATGGTTATTTAACATTGTATCACATTTGATAATGAATAGTGAAGTAAAGATGTGATATTTATGTGACAATGATTGATCGTGATGAATGCATATGTTGATTGATGATTGTGTGCATTGTAGTTATTCTGTTGATTAACAAAAACATATAAGCGTGAACGGTTTAAGGCTCATATAGTATGAATTATGCCACGATATGTGTGGATGGATGTTAGAATGATTGTGAATGATGTGGTATAGATTACCATAATGAGTAATGCACAAAAAGTTGAATTATTGGGTATTGGATAAGTTTGAATACTAAATGAATATTTTATTCATTTAAAACAATAAGTGAAAAATAACTTTTTCTTTTTAATTTCAAAATTATTTTGGAATGAAGTAGATGTTTTTATTTAAAAAATTTAAAAGAAAGAAGATTTTGTTAATCCCTAAAAAAATCCACACACACATTGAGCAAAGGATGCAGGACATGCACCATCAGAGTCGGTCGTGCATAATGTTATCAGATGCGCTTAAATGACTCACCACGGAACAGGGTGTAACCGCACGGAGAAGGACCTAAATATCAAACCCAAGATAAGTTAGGTCAGATAGTTCGATCAAAGATAATGGCATTATATGCTACGAGAAGTGCAGCCCGATAAAGATCAAGGTCGTATATCCTGTAAGTTGCTCAAACACAAAAGCAAAGCGAATCCCTCATTCAATATAGGCGGGAGCCACCGAATGGCATAGCCATAGGGACAAACAGCGCCACACAAAGGCGGCAAAAGGTCAAACGCCCTAGAACCAAGAAGATCGATCGCGCAAGGAACGAAGAAGAATTGATTCCAGTCCCACGTTCTGCTCTTATAAGATGTCTCAAAAAATCATTCTCACATGGACGCCCGCTCCTAGGGACTCGCACAACTACTCAAGACGCTTGCTCCATTGAATCACTCGTACGTGGTAACTAAATGCAACCACGGATAGCTGGCTACAGCTAGCCAATGGCATGATGGTAATTAATCAAGTGAGCGATCCGTAGCTGGCATCAACAGATTTCAGGTCATTTCCCAAGGGGAGCTCACCTATTAATACACCATGATTATCAATATAAAGGGGATGGGATCTTCGAGACGACGAAGTGCTGCCTAATTCTATCCTCAACCACTGATTCGGCCATGGTGTCAAGAACAATCTCATAAACATGGAAGACGGCTCCATTCTCTTTCTCAATCATCCATCCATTCTCCATCTCCTCAAATTTTACCATTCTCTTGTTTGATTCTAAGATTGAAGTATATAAACGAGGGTATATTGAGTGAATGCAAGGATGTATGAAAAGAGAGAATTGATGTATTTTGTAATCCTCGTTATAAGATTGAAACTCACCTTCACAGTGGACGTAGGCCTAATTAACGGCTGAACCACTCTAAATCTCGCCTCTACTTTACTTTTCTTACATTTTTCATTTTTAATTTCTGGTTAAACACGGTTCCATTTAGATCTTTCCAAGTTGGTGAAGTACAACTTAGTACCTTGGGTGTTTAGACCATTTTTCGTGTAAACATTTTTGAAGTACAACTTAGTACCTTGGGTGTTTATACCATTTTTGGTGTAAACATTTTGGCGTCCGTGTTCATAATTCCCTTTCGTAGTTTAAAAAAATCCTAAAAAATGCTTTCTCTTTTGAAACCATGGTTGGATCGAAGAAAGGCGGCAAATCTACTAAAGTTACTACGATCAGTGAGAGTGATAATGCTGACGATGCTACACCTGAAATCTTGAATCAATGGGCGGGGGTACCCCTAGGCCATTTATAACGCGAGGCGAATTGGATGTGGTTGTAACTAGCCTAAACGAAAAAATGGATAATACAGCGAAAATGATAACAGAAATGTTTGATGTCCTATCCAATGCTCAAGCCAATTTGTTACCGCCAAACGCTGTGGTTAAAACTGGTGAAAAAGAGGACTCATCAACCTCAAACCCTGGACGACCTCACAGCCTAGTGGGAGACATGAGAGAGGCCGGCTTTGAGGATCCTAAGGTTAGATCTCCATAGCGCAAAGAAGAAAGTGCGGCTCGAACTGTCGCAAGTCCTACTAACGTAACATCCTTCAAAAAGGATGCAAGGCGCCGAAGCTCAAACCATGGTCGCACTGATAAAAACGCCAGTGCTGATCCCGATGAGCAGGTAGGTGACGAGAGACGCATCACAGACATGATACATCGAATAATGAAGGAGAAAGCGACCAGGGAAGATGAAGAGAAAGAATGGGAGTTTCCCCCAGGAAAAATCCATTCACAGAAGAAATCCATAAAGCGAAATTCTCGAAGAAATTTGTACCCCAACAATAACGCCTTATAACAGAGTTGGAGATCCAACCATTTTTCTATTTAAGTACGACCAACACATGAATGGATCTAGGTCCACTGATGAAACCAAGACACTATACTTTCCCGTGTGTCTGGAAGGTGTGGCCTCATTATGGTTCACCAGACTTCGACCTAAATGTATTGACCAATTTGCTGACCTGGAAAGGAGATCTCAAGATCAATTCGCTCCCATGCTGCAGCAACGGAGATTATAGAACCAAAGCCTTGGTACTTATTGGCAGCCCTGAAAGGGGCTATCGATAAGAAGTCAGAATTTGGAAAGTGGCTCAAGATGAAGAAACCAAAAACTTTGAAGAAAATTTACAAAAATGTTGATGAATACATGAGTGTGGAAGATGAAGCCCCAAGTGTGCAGAAGACTATAGAAAGTAAAGCCGCCAGAGAAGGAAAAGGCAGCGAGTCCAGGTTTGAGTAGAAGAGCGATGTAGGACAAAAAAGGGGAAACGACAGGAGGAATAGCAAAGCTTATAAGAAGACGCAGTTGTATAAACCATCCGAGCTAACCCTCCTAAACGAAACCCCAGAAAGAATTTACCACTCGAGCATTTTCCCTCAAATGAAGCCACAGAAGGTAACTGAGCAGCAGGCGAATTCCGTAAAATTCTGCTGGTTTCATGGCCAACCAGGACACAACACCAACGAATGCCGACACCTGAGGAGTTTAATTGAAGAACTCATCAGGAAGAACTGGCTCCAGCAGTACGTGAAACATCCTCAAAATACTCCAGCTGTGCAAGGACATAACAATGCGGCCAGTCAGCCCAACTCGAGTACGGAAGCCCGAATGCCAGTCAACTAGAGGCCGATAATCAATGTGATATTTGGAGGTCCCCACCCGGCCGGGAGCAATTGGGCAGAGATGGAAAGATATGCTAACGAATTGAAGGGTGTCATGAAAAAGGAAGGATGTATGATCTTGAACAACGAGCTTCCAATGAAAATGCTCAAAACTTCGACCGAGGATGTGATATTAAAGATAAAGATGCGGAAGGCATAATTACACCAACCGTCGATGCCATGGTGATCACAACTGGTCTCGGACCTATGGTGGTAAAAAGAGTCCTAGTTAACATGGGGGCATCAGTCAGTGTGATTTTTATAAATACTTTTCAAAAAAATAATCTCTCTATGGAAAAGGTGCGCGCATGCCCAAATAAGATCCACGGTTTCACAGGTCAACCTATGCAACCCATCGGAACGATAGATTTACCTGTGGAATTGGCAGATGGGGAACGTAGGGTTTCCATGGTACAAACCATTATCCTAATAGATGATTTTTCATCTTACAATGCATTCCTTGGGAGACCGACTCTTTCGGGTTTCAAGATTGCATTAGCTCCATGGTGCTTGACCATGAAGTTTCCAACTGAAAAGGGAATTGGTGTAATTAAGGGCGACCAAATCGCTGCAAGGGACCGTTATGTGATAGAACCGAGAGTGGTTAAGAAAAAAGACCCGGGAAAGGATGCGGAGGCTCTTCCCTACATCCAAAAACCCCATTTATAGCAACTAAAGAAGGGTCCGTGCACTGGCGAACATAGTGGATAGCAAAAAGAGATCAATCCTAGAGAAGCCAGTGCATAGGGCGAAAGGGCGACCTCGGCCGAAGACACAATTCTTGTAGTTGAAAATCCGAAGGAACCAAACCGTGTGTTGAATATAGAACCTCGGCTAAGCCCCGAATTGAAAACTCAATTGATTGCCTTTTTGAGAGCCAACTTAGATGTGTTCGCATGGAGTCATTCTGACATATGCGTCATATGTCCAGATATTGCAGTCCATAAGCTAAACATTGACCCGCACATTCCAGCTGTCAAACAAAAAAGAAGAACCCAGGGACCGGAGAGGTCACTCGCCTTAAAAGAAGAAGTTAACAGATTAATGGAGAATGGTTTCATTAAAGGATCTGCCTATCCGAAATGGGTGTCCAACCCAGTTCTCGTGAAGAAGTCAAACAATAAATGGCGTGTTTGCGTAGATTATTCAGACCTGAATAAAGCTTGTCCGAAAGATAATTTCCCCCTTCCCAGAATCGACCAATTGGTGGATTCTAATGCCGTTCACGAATTGCTATCTTTCATGGATGCATATTCCGGCTATAATCGAATCATGATGTACTACGGTCCAGACCAGAAAGACACAAGTTTCATTACCGATTTCGGTCTATACTGCTATAAGGTGATGCCATTTGGTCTAAAAAACGCAGGGGCAACTTATCAACGGCTGGTAAATGCTATTTTTAAAAGCAGATCAGTTGGACAATGGCAGTCTACGTCGATGAGATGTTGGTTAAATCAAAGAGAGCAATAGACCATTTGGAGGACTTAGCCCTAATGTTCGATATCTTACGACAATATGGCATGAAGTTGAATCCCTTGAAATGTTCTTTGGAGGTTGGTTCAGGCAAGTTCCTTGGGTACATGGTCAACGGCAGAGGTATTGAAGCTGATTCAGTTAAAATATTGGCTTTAAGAGAAATACATTCCCCAAGAACCAAGAAGGAACTCCAGTGCTTGCATGGGAAAATCGCAGCCTTAAACCGCTTTATATCTAGGGCGATGGACAGATGTCTTCCATTCTTCGATGCCCTTAGAAAAGGAAAGAAAGAGATAAAGTGGACCCTTGAATGTCAGAAAGCCTTCGAGGAATTGATCCAACACTTGGCAACACCATCAATGCTATCGAAGCCTAGTGATGGGGAAGACCTGTTTCTATACCTGGCAGTTTCTGCCCATGCCCTAAGCGCAACGTTGATCCGAGAAGACTTGAAGGTACAAAAACCAGTCTATTACATCAGCAAGAGGCTATCTGGAGCGGAGCTTAATTATCCAAAACTTGAAAAACTTGCTTGTGGTTTGCTCATTGCATCAAAGAAGCTTCGGCCCTATTTTCAGGCTCATCCCATTAGGGTTCTCACAGAACAACCACTAAGGCAAGTTCTGTCCCGACCACAAACCTACGGAAGATTATTAAAATGGAATATAGAGCTTAGTCAATACGACATTACGTATCATCCTCGGAAAGCAATCAACGGACAAGCGCTTGCCGATTTTATCGCAGAATTTACCGATCGAGGGGAGGCAAAGGAAGAGGATGATGTTGAGACTAGTATCCGGTGGAAATTATTTGTAGATGGAGCGTCGAGCGATCGCTGTTCTGGGGTAAGAGTAGTTCTCGAAACCCCTGAGGGAAGATCCTTATGCTATGCATTAAGGATAGAGTTTCCGTCAACCAGTAACGAAGCTGAATATGAAGCCCTTATCGCGGGAGTAAAACTAGCAAAAGAGCTGCAAATAAAAACTATACAGATCTTCAGTGACTCTCAACTCGTAGTGTGCCAGATTCTGGGAGAATTCCAAGCCAAAATGGGTAAACTGCCAGATTATCTTACCAAAGCCTTGGAATTGTTGGAGACTTTTGAGCATTACACCATATCCCATATTTCTAGAGAGGAAAATACCAAAGCTGGTTCATTAGTCAAATACGCAAGCACATGAGATGCACAGCTAATGGGGTTAGTTCCAGTGGAGATCCTTTCTAGCCCGAGCATGAAGAAGACTGAAATTGAGTGGATCATGGGAACAACTGATGAGTCAAAGTCATGGATGTCACCAATTAAGGAATACCTCACAACTGAGCCACTCCCGGTTGAAGCCAAACTCCGAAGAAGGATTTTGCGAAAAGCTCCTTTTTACCTTATTTAGGACGGACGACTGTACAGGCGGGGATTTTCTACACATTTACTTAGTTGTGTTACAGAGGAGGAGTCCAAGGCAATCATGGCGGAATTACACGAAGGGGAATGCGGAGGACATACCTGTAGACAAACTTTGGCTTAGAAAATCTTACAATATGGCTACTTCTGGCCAGATATCAATAAAGATTCCACGGCCTACACTAAAAAATGTGACAGGTGCCAAAGGTTTGAAGATCCCAAGGATGCCATACACAACCATAACTCACCTAGTCAGCCCATGGCCATTTGCTATCTGGGGAATCGACCTCATAGGAGCTCTCCCCACTGCAAAATCCGATTTTAAATAAGCAATTGTTGCCATTGATTACTTTACAAAATGGGCTGAAGCGGAACCATTGGCCACTATAACTTCGAACAAAGTTATTAATTTTGTCTTGAAAAATATCTTATGTAGGTTTGGAATACCACAAAAGATAATCACAGACAACGGGACCCAATTCGAAAGTGAGGAGTTTCAAAATTTTTGCGCTAAATACAAAATTCAGAAAAGCTTTTCAGCAGTCTCATGCACAAGCGAACGTGCAGGTGGAAGCAGTGAATAAAATCATCAAAACTACCATTAAGAAGTGACTAGAGAAGGCTAAAGGCGGATGGGTTGACGAACTCCCACTGGCATTATGAGCATATCGCACCACGCACAAAACTGCAACAGGACATACTCCCTTTTCTTTATCCTATGGCTCTGAAGACATGATACCAGTGGAGTTGGAAGCCCTACCCATAAAAGGATACACTTCGATCCTAAAGAAAACGAGAAGCTACAGCTTGAAGCCCTCGACCAATTTGAAGTAAAAGGAAAAGAAGAAGAATTCAGAATAGCCGCACACCAAAGAAGGGTGGCCAGGCACTTCAATTCAAAAGTCAAGCATAGAACTTTTGAAATTGGAGACATTGTTCTGAAAAAGATAATGACCGATACTGGGGTCTTCGGACCCAATTGGGAAGGGCCTTATGTTATAAGTCAGAAACTCCAAGATGGTACTTTCAAATTGGCCACCGCAGATGTGAATCAGATTCCACGAGCATGGAACAGTAGCATATTCGTCGTTATTTCTTATAGCATGTTATTCAAATGCATAGAAAATGCTGTAAAGATTTATGAGAATTTTCGCATTATGAATGATGTACATAAAGTGACTGAATATGGAGTTCTAATTACATGCATAGCTCACTTATTCACATGCTCCCACTAAAGGTTGGCTTCCTTGTGTAGGCAAATGAGCGATCAAGAGGCGCCAACTAGAGGAGTTCCGACTTTCATTAGGATACACTGGATCTCTCAACACAAGGCCACCAAAAGCTTGGTACCAGATTAAAGGAATCAACGCTGAAGCAAAAGCAACTCAAAAGTCCCACGGATAAAAACGCTGAGCCCACCAAAGAAACATCTTCTTAGGTGCTGGACACGGGTTCTCCAACTTGAGAATTTTTTTTTTCAATGAGGCGAACCAGTGTATGTTTCCTAGGACAAGGAACAAAGTCGGAAAAATCGACATGTCCCGAAACAGAAATATTGCCAACAATGGGGAGCACCTTGTTAGATGAAGGGGACGAAATTTATCCTTTCTGAGTCAAGGCTCGATGAGATAAATTAGTGTCCGCTTCTCGGGAGGAAGCATAAAATGGGGAAGGATTAAACATGCTGGAAAGACCAGCGCAAAAGTAGAAATCCTAGACGAAAGGGGGTGTCCATTCTTGTTCTTTGTTGTTAACCAAGTCAAACAAAGCCAAGATTGGATTTCAAAAGCAGAAATCCTAGCCGTATAGGGGTGTCCATTCTTGTTCTTTGTTGTTAAACAAGTCAAACAGAGCCAAGATTGGATTACAACATTGGAGCCCAAGTCCTTCCATGGGGGCACGCATAAAAATGCATCACGAAAATAGCCCAAACAAACAAACATGATATTTAATAAAAAATTAAAATGGCTAAAATTGTCAAAGTTAAAATAACGAAAAGCTTACCAAGTCAAAGGAAAATACTAAAAACTGGATGATCCCAGCTTAGTAACAACGCCGCAAGACTAACCGTAATATGATATTAACGAACGAGCGAACACTCCGTAATACGATATTAACGTGCAAACGAACGTCCCATAATACGATATTAACACACAATCGCCGCGAAATATTTTTTAGAAAAAATGTGTGTGCATTGTCAAGCAGGGCAAAGAGATATGGCATGGAAAAGACACGAAGAGCATCATAAAACCAACCAGACAACCATTCATGTAACGCCCCGGAATTTCCAACCAGTCAAAATTGCCGAAAACGCCGTGCGTCCAAAAACAACAAACAATGATAGTTGCCATTTATTTGATAAGCATACAATATCAATAATTACTCTACATAATTTTTTTAATAAATAAATGCCACTTATCTAATTAACTGTTTGTGCTTAAATTAAACACAATTACTGTAAATCTACCATTGTGCAACTCTAATAAGATGGACTTATCTATTTAACTGTTTGTGCTTAAATTAAACACAATTACTGTAAATCTACCATTGTGCAACTCTAATAAGATGGACATCGATATTCATTCCTGCACACTTGATAAACACATTAGCATGACTTAAATAATAAACATGAAAAATGCACCAATCCAATTCAATCCACTCTTACATAATTTATAATAATTTTACAATATTTTTCCATATTTTTAAAACATTAAAAATAACTATTTATGGTTACAGTCGATAATTGCACTTATAGCGTTCTTTTCCGAAACTGTTTGAAACATAACTTGAAAATTATAACCCGAAATTAAAATCTGCTTTCACTCATTTGAAAGCTTTTGTCAATATAAATAAAACGTTCTTCGTTTGGTGAAAATCCCATTTAAATTCCAAAAGTTATAAACGTTTAAAGTTTATAACTCAAATACGCGAATTTCCATTTTATGATAGCTCTATTTTGTAATATCGACAAAAAAAATAATTTTTATTAATAAAGCAGCTGCATCACTACCCCTTAGTATGCTTGACATTTTTCTTGAAAGTATACTTCGAAACAATTTCATAAATTGAAATTTCAAGACGTACCTGAAATTCTCAATTTTTGATCCATATCTTAGCAATCCTGCAAGTCTTCTTGTGCGGTACCCATCCAAATGTACCAAAGCTTCATCATACTCCAGCTCATCCGACTCAGCATCCTCATCATCATCAAATAAGAATGTATTCTCCATATTATGGTACCCATCGAAATGTACCAAAGAGTAATATTTTCAAAATAGACATCTCAAATAATATCTTTAATGATTATATTCATCAAAGTCAACTCATCAATTATGTTGTACTCTCCTTGCTGCAGTACCCATCAAAATGTACCAGAAAGTAATATTTTCAAAATAGTCTCTAATCAGGATTTTTTTTATTTAAGTCAAATAAGTTTTATAAAAATTCATTTGTCAAAAGTAGGATCATATTCATCAAAGTGGATCCACACTCAATTTAGGATATTTTATCCTGCTGCGGCCGGCATCCCGTCATCAAATAGGATGTACTCTACTCGGCTCGATACCAACATAGAGTAATAGTTGCACTATCCAAGATCTATTGTCTTATGTCGGCATCTCGTCATCAAATAGGATGTACTCTACTCGGCTCGATACCAACATAGAGTAATAGTGCACTACCCAAGATCTATTGTCTTATACCGCACATCGTCATCCGAAGGTATCCATCATTGATGTAATAATCCCCAAAAATCTTTTATAAGTTCAAACAAAGTATTCTCAAAGTACTTTTATACTTTGTAATCATTACTTTCATATAGATAACCATTTTATTTTGGAAAGTCCATACTTTCAACTTCGAAAATCATCTTAAGTATAACCCTCCCCCCCTTTTTTGGTCAAACACATAATTCAGTTTGCAAAATTTTTTTTGAGATAGCAAACTTTAAAAATTTCAAAATATGCTGTAAGTATGCTAGATAATTAATCTAGCTTCCCAATAAGATTAACTTTGTCTAAACCCAAATCAAGGAATTAATAGTTATGACTGAATTGCTGAGAGATGTTTCAGTAGCTTTTTAAGCTAACACCATAATGCAAAACAATTCTAATATCTTATTATATCAAAATTTCTCATCTTGATTTGGCATGAATGTAGTGCTCAATTTTACTCCTCATGGTCTTCCTCAAGTTTATTTGCCCAAGCTCATTTAACTCATTCCTTGATAAGTTGTAGTACCTCATTCCTCTTAAGCCACTCTGTTGCGTCCATTTCAAGCTGCAACGTTCCTTCCTTTGCAAGCCACTTCATTCATTTCTTCGTTACTTTTTAGCTTGTCATATGCACTTACAACTTCGGTAAACCTCTTTATGTGATGCTTAAAAATGAATCCACACATTATTCATAAAAAAAAGTTAAACAAATAAATATTACTCATATACCTGGTCAGAGGAATGGTGCCTTACCTTATCCACTTTTATTCACAAAATTAAGGTAACTTCATTTTGAAATTTCTAAAAAATGATTTTCTAATCTTATATGAAATTTTATTTAGGCACCTAACCTAAGCTCTGATACCACTTTGTAACGTCCCAGAATTTCCAACCAGTCAAAATTGCCGAAAACGCTGTGCATCCAAAAACAACAAACAATGATAGTTGCCATTTATTTGATAAGCATACAATATCAATAATTGCTCTACATAATTTTTTTTAATAAATAAATGCCACTTATCTAATTAACTGTTTTTGCTTAAATTAAACACAATTACCGTAAATCTACCATTGTGCTACTCTAATAAGATGGACATCAATATTCATTCTTGCACACTTGATAAACACATTAGCATGACTTAAATAATAAACATGAAAAATGCACCAATCCAATTCAATCCACTCTTACATAATTTATAATAATTTTACAATATTTTTCCATATTTTTAAAACATTAAAAATAACTATTTATGGTTACGGTCGATAATTGCACTTATAGCGTTCTTTTCCGAAACAGTTTGAAACATAACTTGAAAATTATACCCCGAAATTAAAATCTTCTTTCTCTCATTTGAAAGCTTTTGTCAATATAAATAAAACGTTCTTTGTTTGTTGAAAATCCAATTTAAATTACAAAAGTTATAAATGTTTAAAGTTTATAACTCAAATACGCGAATTGCCATTTTATGATAGCTCTATTTTGTTATATCAACAAAAAACATATATTTTTTATTAATAAAGCAGCTGCGTCACTACCCCTTGTGACTGCCTACGTACCTTTATCTAATTGGGTATTAGATATAGGATCAAGCCAACGTAGTTCTTCTTTACACAAAACGTTTAAAATCGTCATCATTGTTTACTTTCAAAATTCTCTTTGTATCATGTAGAGATTTTCAAAAGTAATCTTAAATTACTTTTCAAATAATTTTGAATTAACCATCCCGTTCGTCGGAAAAGTTAGGGATAGCCAGGGAGAGCAGAAAACTATATTTTCCAAACCCAAGCCTAGACACTATCCTCTCTGTCACCCTAGAACGTTCCAGTCTTTTATTTTGAAAATATCTACATATCTCTTATAGAACTTCCTTTCAAATGATAACATCTTTTATTTTAAATACTAATCCATTTCTTTATGCAAAACAAACTCCTTTATAAACAATCTCAAAACACCTTTATATCTCTCTAATATATGTTTGGGAAGATAAATATTGAACTGAAATAGTTAAGTTCAATACCATTCATTACCTCGAAAACACTAATCATGCCTCGTTTAATGACATACTATTCATTCCTCGATTGAACAGTATTCATATCTCATTGAAACACTAATCATATCTCATTTAAACATTCTCCATACCTCTTTTAAATACTCTTCATACTTCGTTTACACTCGTGTACCATGATTTTATACTCAAAACATCTATAACAGCATTTTAGTCATGCTATGAAAAGCTCTACTCATTTAAAATACTTCGTAGTCAACTCAGAGAAAAGACAACGCTTTCAGAAGTGCTATGACATGTTCTGGATGGTTTATAATGATTCTAGACTAAAATCAGCTACTTCAGCTTTTCTGGGTGCTATAGAAAGGTTCTGGCTTGGTTTCGTGCTTCATTAATAGAAAAGATAGCGTTTCGGAGTGCTATTAAAAAGTTCCGAAAATCAGATTTTAGCCTGTTTTTGGGCAAAATATTTCACGCTGTTTCTCTATGATAAAAATAGATTTTAACTCCAATTTTTCTACAGTAAGAAGCTCTCTTAGTCTACTTAATTATCATCGAAAGAAAACCTCAAAATCATTTATCAATTTGATATATAAAATCAAACATCATGAGGCATTTTTAACATGTCAATTTCGGTCTGATTTTTACCTCACTTTGCATCCAGTTTTCAGGTATGCAAACAGCCAAATTAGAGAAAAGTACCCTTATACTTGTATCTTCATCTTGTATTTATCCTCTAAGCTTCTCCCAAACTTCTACTCCTTCTCTTGCATTTGTTTTCCACTTGTGAATGTATCAAATGAAGTGAATATTTCATCCCTTTATATAGTAGTTTTCAAGGCTAGTTTGGTAATTTAGCTGTGGACACATGTCCACTACATATTCATGCATTCTTTAGGATATTGACACATGCCCTCTTATGTGTCTTAAGAGGATTCTACACATGAACACCTAATGTGTATATGTGTCTTTACCTCCTTAATTCTCATGACATGTGCACCTTTCATTTTATGACACATGTCCCTATCATTTTAAGCCATTTCTCATTTTCTAGAACATGTACACATATACCATTTGTATGTTACTTCTATAATATGTACATACACATATGTGTGTTCTTCTAACGTTACTACATGCACATGTTCCAACAACTTTTAATAAGAAAAACCTCATTTATTGATAAAACTGTTTTTAGTCACATTATCGATTTTTCTTTCAATCACTTATCTTTGGAAACAAAAACTCAACAACATGTTTCCTTCTCTTTAATTATTATTTATAAAGGGATTTAATCAAGGTTATAAAACCATTAAATCCAAGATTAAATATTTAAATAACCTTGATATTTAAATATTTGCTTCCTGAATTCTCAGTTACAATTCATCAGGATCACAGAAGTGTCATAGATCAAACAACGAATCACAGTCAGCATAACATCATGAGCGAGGACCGACACCCACTTACACAGCTGGTCTTAAAGTTAAAAAAGAAAAATAACCAAGGAGAAGGAGATTACAAATCTCTAACCTTCCTTGGCCTACCTACCTTCCTTTTAGTCGGAGCAAAGCAAGATGGAGGCCTATTAACATGTGCAGAAACCGCGGACTCAACATCCCCAGGGGGGAAGACGCAACCAAGCTGTCCCTAGACCTAAGAGCCTGGATTAACTTCACCTTATCATTTTCCAGAACAGAGATGCATTCAAGATTTTCCTTGTGAAGTCTTTGGAGGTCATAGTCCAATGTATGCCAGCCATTCATCCGCTTCGCAGAATGATTTTTCAGCAAATCCACCTGTTTCTCAAATTGACGAACAACATTCTCGAGGCGGGCCAACATCTGATCATTTGCCACAGTCATGTCACAAGAGAAAGTCTAGGAATCAGATGGAGATATATCCACATTCGAAGGTACTTCCGTTAACTCCACCCCCGAAACCGTTTAGCTAGCCAAGGGTTACAAGGTCCAGGGGAATGGCGTGGCCTGTTAATAATAGCCTAAAGTTCTGAATAAGAAGGGCTGGAGGGAGAGTTTACAGACGGTTGACCAATTGATAAAATCTCGTCCTTTAGGACGTCCAAATCCAAGAAGGTTTCCCATCGACGCCGCTTTGGGGATAGAACCATCCTGCAAACAGATCAGGAAATAACCATAAGATTCAAAGGAAGAATGAATATCAGAAAGAATCAACAAACCTGAGTAGCAGTAGAGGGAAGTTCGGAATTTTTTCTTCCTAATTTTAGAAGCCCTATTGAAGGTAAATGAGACCATAATTGAATTAGAAATAAGAAAATGAAAGGGAAGATTAAAGGACACACATCATAAAGCACTCCTCACCACGTCAGCCTAATACTCAAGTACTGAAATGTATGTCTCATCAGAAAGCCAGTTGGCGTGTTCACTTCCCCATAATCTAGTCGTTTACAATAATGGCAAAACAGTCCAAGCGCCTCGCCCAAAAAGTAAAAACGCTAACCAGCAACAACAAAGCAATCTTAGTCCCTGCACGAACGACTCCTCAACAAGTCGGGACAAGCCTACAAAACAATGTGCAACCAAATACGTCAAAGCCAGTAATTCCTTATAAAAAGAAATCACAGACTTCGAGGGACAAGTGTTAATACCTCAAAAAAAAAAAAAACCACACGCACATTGAGCACGGGATGCAGGATGGGCACCATTAGAGTCGGTCGTGCATAATGTTATCTGAGGCGCTTAAACGACTCACCACGGAATAGGATGCAACCGCACGAAGCAGGACCTAAATATCAAACCGAAGGCAAGTCAGGTCAGACAGTACGAACAAAGATAACGACACGATATGCTACGAGAAGTGCAACCCGATAAAGATAAAGGTTGTATATCCTTTAAGCCGCTCAAACACAAAAGCAAAGCGAATCGCTCGTTCAATATAGGCGGGAGCGACCGAATGGCACAACCATAGGGACAAACAGCGCCACACAAAGGTGGCAAAAGGTCAAGCGCCCTGGAACGAAGAAGGTCGGTCGCGCAAGGAATGAAGAAGAATTGATTCCAGTCCTATGTTCCGCTCTTATAAGATGCCTTAAAGCAATCATTCTCACATGGACGCCCGCTCCAAGGGACTCGCACAACTACTCAAGACGCTCGCTCCATTGAATCGCTCGTACGTGGTAAGCAATCACAGACACCTGGCTACAGCTAGCCAATGGCATGATGGTAATTAATCAAGTGAGCGATCCGTAGCTGGAATTAACAGATTTCAGGACATTTCCCAAGGGGAGCTGTAACACCCCGTAATTCTGTTAATATTAATATTCACAAATTAAAGAATAACTAATCTCAGATGTGAGAATTGTGGGAAACGGGTTGCGCCATTGTGTTCATCTCGGAATTCTGGTTGGAATAGAGTCCAAGTTTGCGTGATTTGGACTTCGTATGAAGGAGATATGGCCATCGGAAGTTTCAGAGAATTCAAAACAGGTTTCAGAAAATTTAAAATTTAAAATTCGAAGTCAAACAGGCTAGGCGAGAAATTTCCCGCCCATCACCCAGGTCGACTGGGGAGTCGACTGGGCAGTCGACACCCCAGGGACCAGGTCGACCTGGGTGTCGACCTGGTCCAGTCGGCTAGGGTTTGGCTGAGCCCAATCTTGAGCTGCTGATGTGTCTTTAGGGCTGAGTTGGCAAATTTAACAGTTCAGGTTAGTTCTGAGTTGATCTGACGGCCTAAATAAATCCTAAACTCTATATATACCTAGGTAGTCTCTCACTCTAATTCACATGAAAAATAGAATAGCCACCGTCATACCGTCGCCATGGAACTCAGTGTAGCCGCCGCCAACTAAGAAGGAAGAAAGCTAATCAAAACCCTAATTCAACTCAACTCTAAAGCAAATCAAGACTCTCTTTCTTCTCTAATTGTGAGTATGATGATCTTAATAAGATTATTAGCAAACTAATTAGATTGAGATGTGATATGGATCATAAGAAAATGATGTGAATTGTCATATATGTTGTTGTAAACCTTATGCTATCATGTATGTTGTAAATCCTATGTTATATGATGATGATATCCTATATGTTGTAAATCATGCTATGATGATATTGTATAGGTTGTAATTTTCTATGCTAAGTTGTGATAAATCATACATATTATAAAGTCATGATGTTATTATCTATGCTAATTAGTTCATGTTAATCAAATCATAATGTTGATATTATTTGGGCTATATTGATTTATATGACAAATCATGTATGCAAGTTTAGATTGATTAGTAAAGATTATGAACATATGCCATGACATCTATTTAGATCTAGAATTATGCTATGACATGCGTGAGTTCTATATGTTAGATGCTAGTTCACACCATCCTTATGTTGCATAAACCACATATGCAAGTTTATACATGAATTTGGATTATGATCATATTATGTAAATTGTGACATTTAACCAAACAAGTTGACACCTTTAGATCCATGACATGTGTAGTCTTATGCAAGTTGTAGTTTTTGCCTATGCAAGTTTAAGTGTTGGGCATCTATCACACATGCAAGTTTCACCCCTATTATGATTAGATCTATTTTATTTGTCTATATGTTGTGATAATTTATCTTTGTGCTATGAGTTAGACTATTCAAGTCTAACGTATATTTTGCGTTGAATAAGCGAACGTATAAAGTGGGGTAGGGGTAATATTAAGGATTTAATATTAAGAAATTGGGGTGCAATTGAAATGATTTTGCATACCATAAGTGGATGGCCATAATTGAGTCAATTATGGGCCTCATTAAAATTGGAATTAATTAATGATTTGAATAGGGATATATTTAAAACTGGGGTAAAAGATTATAAGTGATAATCAATGCTTAGGACACGAGGTTGGACTCGTTTGTGACGTAAACCTGCCCGGACCCGCTCGGCAAATCCAGTAGTCACAAATGTCAGCCTAATGTGAGAGGTCCTAGGCCCAAATTAAAGCATAACAGTTGTAAAGACACGAGGTTAGACTCTTTTATGGTGTAAGACTGCCCGGACCCGCCCGACAAATCCAGCTGCCATAAATGCCAGTCTAATGTGAGAGGTCTTTATAAGGTTTTGGCCTTAATGAATTAAGAAATACTTAACCAGATAAACATGTGAGGTGGGACATGGGGGTTAAGTAGGTGCCATGGGTGGCATGAGGAATCTAGTGGGTGCCTTTATTGGCATTTGAAATACGATTAGTAAGACTTAACCAAACACACATGTAAGTGAACATGACTAAGAGGGTTAAGTGGGATGTACTAGTGGGGACAAGCTTAGGTGGATAGCTTATGGGGGCCCATTTCAACCAGTAACCCAAACGTATCTTTGTGGGCTCGACCCAAGTCGAAGACGGGACACGCATACTGGGCTTGACTATAAGAGGCCAAACGGGGTAGCGGTGGCAACGCAAGTCCAACGGGTTTCATATGCGTGTGTGGACCCGGGCTGGTAGGTAAGACGTTGTTGCATCGTGTAGGTATAAGTCGTGCACTCTCAAGTTGTATCGGGTTGCCACTTTAGGGGAGTGATACACCCCACTGTCGGGCCAGCACGGGTATCTACGAGTAGGGAGCCGATCGCAAGTGGGTAGTGGGGTACACCTAGCGGAGATAGGGGCAGGCGGCACCTATGTAGTCAGCTAGGGGTACACAATGCTATTTATATAATTTCTTAGTGAAGCAAGTGGGATCAACCTTTAGGGTAACTGGTGTGGTGCAGTGTAGTAATTATTCGTTAGTATTAGGTGTGCCCTTAACGTTATCTTTATATTCTCTTCCATACCCAATAGTTCATAGACATTTCCTTGTTTTCCAGCTTATGCCTTAGTCTAGTTATTTTGATAATAGTATTGTTATAATTATCATACTCGCCAGACTTTATGTCTGACCCCCTCTATTTCCATCCTTTTTCCCCCTCCAGGTCCTCAGGGTGGACCCAGCTCTAGCGGAGTTTGATTGGATTGCTTTATCTCTCTTTTGGAAAGCTTGGACTGCTGAAGTAAAGTCCAGCTTATTATCTTCTTTAATGGCTATTTATGTAATGGGATTATGTATTTTGTTTTATCAAGATGGATATTGTACTTGACTCTGATTTATGGTTTTATGATGTAACAAACATGTTTAATTTCCGCTGCAATAAAATAAAGTTTTAGATTTCCATGTACTACTTATTATCTGTCTTGTTGTAATTTTTCTGTTCTATATTCACTTAAAACCTCCATGGAAGTTAGTGCATTCCCTTTGTGAGTGACATTAATGGACGTGGGGTGTTACACGTGGTATCAGAGCTTAAGGTTACCAGAACAGATAATTTTTTTAGAAAAACTATTTTTCTAAAGTATTTTTGAAAGAAGTGTTTTCAAAAACATGTCTTGATGAGTAATTTAAAGAGGAAAGTTTTTTTTATGAAAAAACATAATCCCCAATAGCCATATATCTTTATCTTCGAATTCTCCATTTTGAATCTTTCCTTTTTCGTTTCAGCATGGCTGAAGATCTTAACCTTCCGGATGGTGTAACGATACCAGGATGGTATAGGAGGTTATTAGAGGCTAGGGCCGTTGCAGGTCCAGCCAATGTTCCTCCACCACCAGTTGCACCCGCTCCTCCTCCTCCTCCTCGCGTTGATACTTTTGCAAAGAATTTAAGGCTATGAGTGGAAAACCTTTTCAAGGGTCAGAAACATTTGTGGAAGCTAGAGACTGGCTTAAGGAGGTGGAAGAATTGCTAGAAATCTTTGAAGTAGAAGAAGGGAGGAAAGTCAAATTAGCAGCTTGGTTAATGAAGGGAGAGGCCTCGTTTTGGTGGGAGGTCACTAATGGGGAGCGTCCTGTTGACTCTTGGATGGATTTCAGACGTAGGTTTGAGGCAAAGTTTCTCTCACGGGCGGAAGAAAATCTATATATGGAAAGGTTCTTGACATTAAAGCAAGGAAGCTCATCAGTGAAAGAATATGTCAACAAATTTAATCAGTTAGCAAGGTTTGGCTTGGACTTAGTGAACACACCGGAGAAGAAGGCTCTGAGGTTCGTTAATGGCTTGAATGAGCCGTTGCAGGGGTTGGCTATGACCCACATCTCTATGGGGGTCACCTTTGAGAAGCTAGTAGACATGGCACCTTTCGAAGCTCTTTATGGACGACCTTGTCGTTCACCTACATGTTGGTGGGAATCTACAGATAAGATCTTACTTGGGCCCGATATGATTAGAGAGACTTCGGAAAAGATCGACTTGATTCGAAGGAGGATGAAGACAACGCAAGATAGGCAGAAATCTTATGCGGATAAGAGGAGGACGGATCTTGAGTTTGATGTTGGGGACATGGTCTTTATCAAAGTGTCTCCATTACGGAACGTCGTTCGCTTTGGGTCCGTTGGGAAATTAGCACAATGGTTCGTAGGGTCGTTTCCTATTAAGGAGAAGATTGGACAGATGGCGTATAGAGTAGAGTTGCCTGAGAGACTTAGTGGTGTACACGACGTATTCCATGTATCACATTTGAGGAAGTGCCTACACGAGACCGCGGAGGTGGTAGAGTCGAACTTGCTTAGAGAGGTGGAGATAGAGCGTGATGCGACGATTCGACGATCTCCTACGTGCATTCTTGGGTCGGAGATCAAGAAGTTGAGGAATCGAGAGGTCAGACTAGTTAAAGTGCAATGGGGAGATGATGAGAGCAACGCTACTTGGGAGACAGAAGCGAAGATGTGTTCGTTGTACCCTTTTCGTTTTGAGGGTATGTCCTTTAATTTCTCCTTTATCGCTTATCTTGTACTTATCTTACCTTTAGAGTATCCTCTCGCTAGTATCCTTGACCTTTAATTAGGATAATCCTATGGTTGAAACATGTGTTTGAGACATGTTATGTATGATGGATGCAAAGTGGATGCAAGTGTTTGCTAGTGGTTGCTCATGGACACATATAGACACACACACTATTTGGCACTAGATCGGCTCGGTCACTTCATATTGCATACTGCATATATATGGATGTATTTAGTAAAATGGATTTATGAGGATTTTTTTTAATCATATGGATGCTGCATTCAGATGATGATTGTGCACGCATATAGAGATAATATGTAGCATTAAGGAACTTTTGCATACATAATTGACGCATGGCACTATCATGATTTGCATTAAGGAGGTCAACTGAATCAGTGGACCGCCTGATTTTGCATTAGATAAGGAACATATACACACACTTCTTGCATATGTTCATACAACATTAGAAACTTTATAAGGACAATGGATGCCTGTGTTTGATGGTTGAGTAGATGGACGATTGGATGTTAGGATATACATTCTTCTTGACTTGAAGATTTCGGGGTCGAAATCCTTTAAGGAGGGGAGAATGTAACACCCCGTAATTCTGTTAATATTAATATTCAAAATTAAAGAATAACTAATCTCAGACGTGAGAATTGTGGGAAACGGGTTGCGCCATTGTGTTCGTCTTGGAATTCTGGTTGGAATAGAGTCCGAGTTTGCGTGATTTGGACTTCGTATGAAGGAGATATGGCCATCGGAAGTTTCAGAAAATTCAAAACAGATTTCAGAAAATTTAAAATTCAAAATTCGAAGTCAAACAGGCTAGGCGGGAAATTACCTGCCCAGCACCCAGGTCGACTGGGCAGTCGACACCCCAGGGACCAGGTCGACTGCGCAGTCGACCTGGGTGTCGACCTGGTCCAGTCGGCTAGGGTTTGGCTGAGCCCAATCTTGAGCTGCTGATGTGTCTTTAGGGCTGGGTTGGCAAATTTAATGGTTCAGGTTAGTTCTGAGTTGATCTGACGGCCTAAATAAATCCTAAACTCTATATATACCTAGGTAGTCTTGTAACGACCCAGAAAATCTGAACCAATTTAAAATTTTTAAATTGGCTAAAATAATGGATTTTAAATATTTAAAATAAATATTTTAGATAATGGCGATGAAAACTAAGTTTGAATCGACAATTGAAAACGAATATAATTAATTATAATTATAAACAAGGCCTGAAATGGCGTGGTAGTTTCAAAAATTGAATTCAAACTTTGTCAGACTGTACCGGGTGCAAAACAATCCGGATTTTAGTGAAACCAAAAACATTAGGATCTAATTGATGATATCTTTCTAACGAATCCGACCAATCGAAATTTGATAGCGGGAATCAAAAGATATGTCCAGTTGAAAATTCTGAATAGTCGCTATGGAATTCAGGCCCTTAAAAATGGACATTTTGCATACGACCTCGGATTTCGACGAAACCACTTTTGTTGGATCCGCAGTGTCAAGTTATTGTTAGGTTTCAAATTTCGTAATTTTTCGAATCAATATGTGAGCGTGGCAAAGGAAAACGCGTTTGACCACTTTCCGTTGATTTTAATCGACTGGAAATGGGCCATTTTTCAAACGGTCTCAGAATTCGACGAAACTAGTTTTGTTAGGACCGTATCGTCGATACGAAGCTAGAAAATATTTTTCTGGAATTTTTCTAGTTAGTATGTGACCCCGGTAATTTGAAATGTACGTTTAAAAAAATTCAATATAGTGATTTAAATGAAAATTCAAAAGGAAACTGATTGTAACGATCAAATCAGCTAGCGATACATATCCCATTGTGTTCGGAATGGGGGTAAAACGCTATGGACGACAGGTGGTGGGCCTCGTTTCGAGGTCATATGTAAAAGTCAACCTTTTGCGAAATTTAATAATTAAATAAAAAATAATAATATATATATTTTTATTCCCTCCCTCTTATCTTCTGCTTGGCCCACCCCCGTTCGTTATAAAACATAACAGAAAAAAAAACCCAAACCCTAAACCTAAATCGCCAGCCCCCCCCTAACCTCGAACGCCGACGAAGAGCCCCCCCTTGAAGCCATCGCCTCCCTCCATCGCGTTCGAGACTCGAAGTCGCCCACCGCCTTTCCTCCGTCGAAGCTCGAAGCCGCCGCCTGCTCCTCCTGCCGCCGACGAAGACGAGCATCGCTTCCCCCCCGCCCCTTCGCAGCTACATCGGTAAACTTTTTATTTTATTTTATTTATTTATTTTTCTTTTTTATTTTATTCTTTAAAAACTGATTTGTTTTTAGGGAAAAAAAACAGATTATTAAAAAGATTTAAAAAACCGATTTGTTTAAAAAGAATTGAATACTGGTTTTAATTAAAATTAAAAACTGAATTTTTTTTTAAAGTTAGAACAGAAGTTTTTTTTTTAAAGTATAAAAACCGAAATATTTTTATAGGTATAAAACTGATATTTTTAAAAAGTATAAAACTGTTTTGTTTTAAAAAGTTAAAAACTGATCTATAAAAAAATAAATAATAAAAACTGCATTTTTTATACAGATAAAAACTGAATTTTAAAAGATTCAAAAACTGCATTTTTATAAAAGAGAAAAACTGATTTTATTTTGAACTTTAAAATAGGAAAAAGGTTTAATCTTTTAGTAGAAAAAGATTTGAACTTGCAGAAGTAAAAATCATATTTTTATATATGTGAAAGCAAAAGAAAAAAAATCATATTTTTATATATTGAATAGCGAAGTCAAAATTCGATTTTTATATATTGAGTAGCATAGTAAAAATTCTATTTTTACCTATGTAGAGAATACGGGCGAAAGCGACAAAAGGCGAAGATTTCTATTAAGAAGAGTCTTGAAGTTGGATAGCTATTGGTGAGATTTCTGATTTAAAATTTATATATATATGTGTGAAGTAAAAGTGAATTGCTATATATATATATATATATATATATATATATATATATATATATATATACGCCCCTCGTCCACAAACCATGGACGATATTTATTGGTTGAAATTGTTGTGAAAATTTGATTGATAGCGAATGATTGTTTGGGATTGTTTGTGATTGATATTGGTTGATGGTGGTTGAAAAATACCCATTGGTGATTGTGAAATATTTGGTTGAAACCACATAGGATTAGTTTGTGGAAATGAAATAAATATATACATGCCGCCTGCGTGCGAACTAGATGTATGTTCCCCATTGTCAAAAACCGCGAGGTTTTAAGGTAGAGCGAGGAGCCGTACTAGGGACGGTGCCGGTGTAACTACCCTGCCGTTATGCTGCCGAAATTTTGAATAATATTTGTGTGTTTGAATTATTTTCATATGCTTAAACTATATTTATTCATTGTATAGAAAACATTCATGTGTTGAATTGATATTCATTCGTTGTTTAGAAATTCATGTGTTGAATGGTATTCATATTTTGAAATAAATTGTTCGATAATAAAAATCACATTTTTATCTATATATAGAAACTATAGAAAACATTCATGTGTTGAATTGATATTCATTCGTTGTTTAGAAATTCATGTGTTGAATGGTATTCATATTTTGAAATAAATTGTTCGATAATAAAAATCACATTTTTATCTATATATAGAAACTATAGAAAACATTCATGTGTTGAATTGATATTCATTCGTTGTTTAGCAATTCATGTGTTGAATGGTATTCATATTTTGAAATAAATTGTTCGATAACAAAAATCACATTTTTATCTATATATAAAAACTATTGAAAACATTCATGTGTTCAATTGATATTCATTCGTTGTTTAGAAATTCATGTGTTGAATGGTATTCATATTTTGAAATAAATTGTTTGATAATAAAAATCACCTTTTATCGACTATATGAACTATATAGAAAAATAGTGTTTTGAAATGAATTGTTTTACAATAAAAATCACATTTTTATTGTATGCAGAAATCGTTAAAATGTGAAGTGTTAAAAATAGCCACTTGTTCAAAATAAACATATATGAGTTGAAATATTCATTAATTAGCTAATGAAATGATTTGCACCTATTTATGTAACATTAGAATGAATGGTGTTTTTAAACCAAATAGAAATCAAATATGAAGTTGAATAGAAAATGAAAAATGATATGGACTGTATATATATGTACATGCAATATTCATTGAACAGGTTATAGCAAAGGGGCTAGAGAAGAGGAATAAAATTTTGTGCCCGACAAATAGGTACACATTTACTGATTTGTTTGGGTGATGATTTTGAGCCTATTGGCTAGCCGCTTGGCTTCTTCTTTTTCTTTTTGAGATTAGAAGGACCGGGAACGCTATTTGCGATTTCCCGATGCTCCCGGTACAGGGGAGGTTATGGCGAAATTTTTCCAAAATTTAAGGTGTTAGAAAAATATTTGAAGTGAAAACGATATAGAAAACATTGAATGAACTATATTTATATAAATATATAAATATAAATAAAATTAAAACGAAACGAGGCCGTGCAGTTCGTATTTTGAAACCGTGATTTCAAACGACTAGTGCGGGAAATCCGACCATTGGATTTTCCCGAAACCTCAACCGTCGGGTACGCCTTGGAAATATCTTCCCAACGGCACCAACTTTGTAGAAATCCAACGGTTGGATTGTCTGGAATGTTTAATTCAAATCTGAAGAAAAACAGCGCCAGAAACGATTATATTTATTTATATATATAAATATAATTATATATTTAATCGAATAACGACGCTGCAGTTCGTATTTTGAAATCGAAAATTCAAACGATTGTACCGGGAGATCCGACCGTCGGATTTTCCCGAAACTGGAACCGTTGGATTCGCTTTGAAAAGACCTTTCTAATGATGTAAATTTTGTGATGATCCAACGGTTAGATTTTCAGATATGTGTAAATCAAATCTGAAGAAAAACAGCGCCACGGCCGCCTTATGGCCCGAAGCGTCGTTTTGAATAAAATGGCTATTTTAAAATAAATAAAAATAGCGATAAATAGTTATAAAATATCGTAAGCGATATGGAATGGAAATAAACTGAATTTGCTTGATTTATGTGATGTTTGATGGTTGAATGTGTTTGGTGTGAAAACTATATAAAGAACACAATTGGTGTTGTCGAATAATTTAACCATTGAAATAAATCGATTTGAAATTCTAAATATACGTGAATTATTTGAAAAGGCCGAGTTAATTCTCATTTCGAATAATCGACCGACGATTGAAATTCGAAGATGAAGACGATGGTCGAAGACCGGAGATCTTCACCTCGTTTGGATGGTAACTGAGGTCCTGATTGGGAGGCATCCCGAAATATGGATAATGAGTGGTGATCGTTCAGACGTACGTGTTGATCGAAGGGTTTGCGAGGTATTTAGTGCCTCCGGTTTCGTTCAGACCCAGAACGGACTTGTAAATGGACTGTGTGTCCGACATGGGAATTTGTTCTGTGTGATTGATAGCCATCAATTGCACGGTGTGAATTGCCTGTGTGGCATGCTAAGATGCAGTGATCAGGGCTTCTGTTGAAAAGCAAAGTCTTGTGGTGATGATCAAAGCACCGCCTGTGTGGCATAGCTTTGTGTATAACGTGAATTCGCGAGCCTCACACCCCGGTTTGAACCTAAAACGGGAGGAAGGACCTCAGGGAGGGCATGCGTTTCTTTCTAGCTAGGGTGGTGTCAGTGACCTACCAGCCCTGACATTTATATACTTTTCACCTATGTGGTTGTTGCTGTTGCGAGGCGCCTCGGTTTGATCGGACGATCCGGGTCCGATGGAGTCATTCCTTGGCTCGTTTACGCCCCAAAGGGCGGGGAAACGTATTGTTCAGGCATTTTAATCCACATCGGTGGACCGGCCCTGACGATCCAAGGGCCCACCTGAGTCTGGGTCCTGAGGCTCGGGCTAGACAGTCTCGAATTCGGTAAGGACTATCTTTTGCCTTGGTTCATGACGGAAATCCAATTTCCAAATACGACATCGTGCGATTTCGATTGTATATATATATATATATATATTTGGCGACATAGTGGCATGGGACGCTCATGTCGTCTATGATTGATAGTTATGATTTGAAATTGTTTTCAAAACATATAAACACTAGTAATAATATCAAATGCCTTTGTTTTATTCGTATCAAGCATATCTTGGCCGTTATAAGGAAAAAACTCTATCCTCCGGTTTGCGTTGCATTGTGTGATGGGAACTGAGTCTTATAACGGCTTCATTTTTATAAAACGCATAGCGATGTTTTAAAAGAAAGATTTGTTTTAAAGCACTGGCAATCCAATGGAGTAAACCCGTTCCGCGAAAGTGGCGTGGTCCTGTGATTAGCCAATTATATATGTGTTGAGTGGATTTCTCATACTAGTCCCATGACTGACTCGTAGTTTGTTCACTTTCAAACTCGGGTGCCCCTTTTTCTACACGGGCAGCCTTGTATTCAGGTTTAGCTGGTTCTTTCTGGATAGCTGGAGCTGAAGATGGATTCTATCATTTATTTCTTTTTATGCTGTTCAGCTCCTATTGTACATATTTTGTTTATTTCCGCTGTAGACATTTATGTATAGCTGAACTGTATTTGTACTAAGTAAGATCCTGTATACTGTGTAACTCTGATGATTACTTTTATCCAGTATATTTTGTTGTTCATTCTGGTGTATTTATTTAATTCTGTTCTGCTATTATCTGTTTCTGTGTTATATTCCAAAAGATAACCTTGTTTCCGTGAAAAGGGGAAATCGGGTCGTCTCAACGTGGTATCAGAGCTTTGGTTAAGCTTAGTTCTGGAATATAACATTTGAACGAACTCGTCAGAAATAGAACCAGTAGTGTTCTAGGACGGGTAACTCTATACAGATAGGATCAGTAATATCCTAGTATGAGTAAAGCAGAATGAAATTACACCTTGATAGACACATTTACATTTGAAGTATGTGTTTCTATATTTTAAAATACCTTTTCTGTGACCTGACACTTGATCTGCCATTTGCAGAAGTACTAGAAAAATGAGTGTCAGAAGCAGAAGGAATGCAGAACCGGATATTGAGGCCCTATTAATCAAGTATCGAAATATGGGTGGAATACCGTTCTCTGGTGAAGAATCTATTATGAAGACACAAGCTTGGATTTGTTCGGCTGAGAAAATCTTCGAAGCATTAAAGCTGAGGGATGACCAGAAAAGATTACTGGCCTCCTGGGCTCTCAAAGATGAAGCTTTGTTCTGGTGGGATTCAGTTATAGAGAATAATCCAGAAGGTGATATCACCTGGGACAGATTCAAAGTGATTTTCTTGGAAAGATTTACTCCTCCCGAAGCTACCGAACGACTATGTGAGGAATTTTCTTGTCTGATACAAGGAGATATGACCATTCCCGAATATCATAAGAAATTCAACGAACTTGCTCACTTTGCTCCTCATCTAATTCAAAATCCGAAGAGGAAAAATACGAGGTTTATTCACGGGCTTCAAAGGAAATACCAGAATAAAGTATTGGGGCATGTGAAGCTTCCTTTTTCTGAAATGATATATATGGCCTATCAGTATGAAGATCTCCATAAAAAGGAATGTTATGCGACGAAGAAGAAGTCAGTTCTAGTGACATAGCAAAGTCAGAAGCTGATATTCCTGAGGCCAGTACAATGTCTGAAGTCGGTAAGGAGCCTGAAGTAAATCGAAAAAGGGCTAGATCTGAAAAAGAACCTGCCACGACTGCCATATGCAAGAACTGCAATCAAAAGGGGCATTTGTCCAGAAAATGTAAATCGGTAAACAAACGAGGGAAGAGTGGATTTGGACCTAGAAAGAGGGTTCTTGAAGGCCGAGGATGCCATAAGTGTCATCAGACTGGGCATATTGCGAAAAACTGCCCGCTATCTCAGAAATCTGAAGCAGTACAAGTGAATGAAATGGCAGAAGTACCTGCATCTTCGTCTGCTCAGGAACGGCCCGATGTTTTAAAAGGCACGCTTACTGTCAAAAACATTCCAGTCAAAGTACTGTTTGACACAGGCGCGTCGCGAAGCTTCATTGCAAAAGATGCAGCTAAGAAACTAGATTTGAATTTGAAAAAGCTCAAAGAACCAATGACTGTCCAGAATCCGGTTAGGGGTTCAGTTGATCTCAGTTGGGTTTGTGGAGTGCCGGTTTCTTTCTCTCGTTATCGGTTCCCTACCATCGCGGCCGTTATGAATTTTAAAGAGTTTGATCTTATCTTAGGGTTAGATTGGTTGACCAAATATGAAGCTGAAGTTAAATGCGCCGACAGAATCGTAAAGGCAAGGATTAAATCAGGTGATTATATAACCATTCCCTGTGAAGGTCAGAATGCTAATAGAAAGGATTTCTGGGCAGCTTTGGATGTTTCTCCATCCCAAATAGAAAATGTCCCTGAAATTACAGAGAATATTCCTGACCTCATCAAAGATATTCATGTCGTCAAGAACTATGCGGATGTGTTCGAGGAAGTTGTTCGCTTACCTCCGCAAAGAGAAATAGATTTCAAGATTGCTTTGATTCCCAATGCAAGGCCGGTAGTTCACGCTATTCGAAGAATGTCCTTGAAAGAGAAGGAGGAATTAGACAATCAAACACGACAGCTAGTATGGAAAGGTCTGATCAGGCCTAGTTTCTCTGATTGGGGTGCAGCAGTGGTGTTTGTCCCGAAATCTGACGGTACTCTACGTCTATGTGTGGATTATCGAGATCTGAACAAACAAACAATAAAGAACAAATATCCATTGCCGCGAATAGATGATTTGTTGGATCGATTAAATGGAGCACAAGTATTCTCACGAATGGACCTAGATACAGGATTCCATCAACTTCGAATTGCCGAAGAGTGTGTTCCAATGACAGCGTTCAGAGGCCCCGACTTATTCTACGAGTGGTTAGTAATGCCGTTCGGATTATGTAACGCTCCAGCTTATTTCGTCGATCTAATGAACAGAGTATTCAGAGGAGTATTGAACAAATTTGTTCTGGTTTTTATTGATGATATTCTAATCTTCTCTAAATCAAAGGCCGAACTTGAAAAGCATCTGGAACAAGTGTTAGAAATTCTCAGACGGAATGTATTAAAAGCCAAGTTTTCCAAGTGTATCTTCTGGCAAGATGAAGTGAAATTTCTGGGCCATGTCGTATCGAAAGATGGAATCGCTGTGGATCCAAGTAAAATCACGGCTATTCAAAATTGGAAACAGCTCAGTACTCCCACTGAAGTCCGCAGTTTTCTCGGATTGGCTAGCTATTACCGAAAGTTCGTTAAAGACTTTTCGAAGAAATCTGGTCACTTAACGAAGCTTACAAAGAAGCATTCTAAATTCAAATGGACTCAAGAGAGTGAGGAGGCTTTCGAAGAGCTGAAGTTGAGATTAACGACAGCTCCAGTGTTAACCATCATCGATGGCAACCAAGATTTAAAAGTCTGGACTGATGCTTCTAGAGAAGGCCTTGGTGCAGTGTTGATGCAAAGGGGCCAAGTGATTGCTTATGCTAGCCGTCAACTGAAACCGCACGAGAAAAACTATGTAACTCATGATCTTGAGTTATTGGCTATCATATTCTCTTTGAAAATCTGGAGACACTATCTTCTGGGCGAGAGATTTGAACTGTTTACAGATCACCAGTCGTTAAAGTATCTGTTCACTCAGAAGGACTTGAATTTGAGGCAGCAACGTTGGCTGGAGTTTCTTGCAGCATATGACTTTGAAATTATATATACTCCAGGGAAAGCCAATGTCGTGGCCGATGCGTTAAGCCGAAAGAATGAAATGATCGCCAGTTTCATCATTGCGACTTCGTTGATTGATAAGATATCGGCTCTCCAAGAAGGCGACCAATTTATCAAAGGAATAAGTCAGCGAATTCGTGAGGGCAATGCTTCGGATTTCCAGTTAGACAGCGAAGGGATTCTGAGGTTAGAAGGACGAATTTGCGTTCCAGAAATTCCTGAACTAAGAAGAGAAGTGCTTGATGAATGTCACAAATCTAAGCTCAGTATCCATCCAGGTGTGAATAAAATGTATAACGACATCAAACGCACATTCTGGTGGAAGTCGTTAAAAAGAGACATCTCAATATATGTTAGTCGATGCCCTACTTGCCAGCTAGTTAAAAGCGACCAACAGAAATTGGCTGGATTATTACAACCACTGGAAATTCCTGGTTGGAAGTGGGAGCATATTTCTATGGATTTCATTGATGGTTTGCCCAGAACCAGAAAAGGAAATGACAGTATTTGGGTGATCGTAGATCGTTTCACGAAGACCGCCCATTTCATACCTGTCAGATCAAACAGAACTGCTCAGAGTCTGGCACATATTTACTTCAGGGAAATAGTTAGACTGCATGGAGTGCCGCTCAGTATAGTAAGTGATAGAGATACAATATTCACTAGCAAATTCTGGGAAGCATTTCAAGTCGAGCTGGGAACGAAGTTAAACTTGAGCACCGCTTATCATCCTCAGACAGACGGTCAGACTGAGAGGGTGAATCGCATTTTAGAAGATCTATTGCGGGCTTGTATTCTAGATTTTGGTGGATCATGGGAAGACCATCTGCATTTGGCTGAATTCTCTTATAACAACAGCTACCAGGCGAGTCTGACAATGTCGCCATTCGAAGTATTGTATGGTAGACCTTGCAGATCTCCTGCTTGTTGGGTCGAGCCTGGAAATAGACTTGTGTTGGGTCCTGATATGATTCGAGAAGCGGCTGACAAAGTTGATTTTATTAAGAAGCGATTACTCGCCGCTCAAAGCCGACAAAAGAGCTATGCCGATAGAAGAAGAAGAGATATATCCTTTGAAGTTGGCGACTATGTATATTTGAAAGTATCGCCGATGAGAGGAGTTATCAGGTTCGGTAAAACTGGAAAGTTAGCGCCTAAATTTATTGGTCCGTTTCCTATTCTGGAACGGATTGGAACTCTCGCTTATAGGGTCAAACTGCCTGACTGGTTGCCTGGTGTGCATGATGTATTTCACATATCTCAACTTCGAAAGCACGTTCATGATCCAGACTTGATCGTGGAAGAAGTAGCTCAGCAGGACATTGAAATTACTCCAGAATTAGCTGTGAGGCGATAGCCGCTAAAGATTATCGGCAAAGAAACCAAAGAGCTGAGGAACAAGAAGGTTCACTTAGTCAAGGTGCAATGGAGTGGAGATCCGCGAGATTGTACTTGGGAAACTGAGGAGAGCATTCAGAAAGCTTATCCTAGATGCCGAGTAGATATCTCTGATTGACTCTGGTGCAAGGTACATTTAACCTACTTTGCATTACCTTTTAATTCTCTATTCTGTTGCTATTTTCTTCCCATGGATGTGCATTGTTTATTCTATACTCTGAATGTTAGAAACAAATTGGTTGTTGTATTGTGGGATTGTAGATTTATCAAACCACTTTCGACTTTATTCCTTTTCGGGGACGAAAAGTTTTAAGTGGGGGAGATTGTAACGACCCAGAAAATCTGAACCAATTTAAAATTTTTAAATTGGCTAAAATAATGGATTTTAAATATTTAAAATAAATATTTTAGATAATGGCGATGAAAACTAAGTTTGAATCGACAATTGAAAACGAATATAATTAATTATAATTATAAACAAGGCCTGAAATGGCGTGGCAGTTTCAAAAATTGAATTCAAACTTTGTCAGACTGTACCGGGTGCAAAACAATCCGGATTTTAGTGAAACCAAAAACATTAGGATCTAATTGATGATATCTTTCTAACGAATCCGACCAATCGAAATTTGATAGCGGGAATCAAAAGATATGTCCAGTTGAAAATTCTGAATAGTCGCTATGGAATTCAGGCCCTTAAAAATGGACATTTTGCATACGACCTCGGATTTCGACGAAACCACTTTTGTTGGATCTGCAGTGTCAAGTTATTGTTAGGTTTCAAATTTCGTAATTTTTCGAATCAATATGTGAGCGTGGCAAAGGAAAACGCGTTTGACCACTTTCCGTTGATTTTAATCGACTGGAAATGGGCCATTTTTCAAACGGTCTCAGAATTCGACGAAACTAGTTTTGTTAGGACCGTATCGTCGATACGAAGCTAGAAAATATTTTTCTGGAATTTTTCTAGTTAGTATGTGACCCCGGTAATTTGAAATGTACGTTTAAAAAAATTCAATATAGTGATTTAAATGAAAATTCAAAAGGAAACTGATTGTAACGATCAAATCAGCTAGCGATACATATCCCATTGTGTTCGGAATGGGGGTAAAACGCTATGGACGACAGGTGGTGGGCCTCGTTTCGAGGTCATATGTAAAAGTCAACCTTTTGCGAAATTTAATAATTAAATAAAAAAAATAATATATATATATTTATTCCCTCCCTCTTATCTTCTGCTTGGCCCACCCCCGTTCGTTATAAAACATAACAGAAAAAAAAACCCAAACCCTAAACCTAAATCGCCAGCCCCCCCCCCCAACCTCGAACGCCGACGAAGAGCCCCCCCTTGAAGCCATCGCCTCCCTCCATCGCGTTCGAGACTCGAAGTCGCCCACCGCCTTTCCTCCGTCGAAGCTCGAAGCCGCCGCCTGCTCCTCCTGCCGCTGACGAAGACGAGCATCGCTTCCCCCCCCCCTTCGCAGCTACATCGGTAAACTTTTTTTTTATTTTATTTATTTATTTTTCTTTTTTATTTTATTCTTTAAAAACTGATTTGTTTTTAGGGAAAAAAAAAACAGATTATTAAAAAGATTTAAAAAACCGATTTGTTTAAAAAGAATTGAATACTGGTTTTAATTAAAATTAAAAACTGAATTTTTTTTAAAAGTTAGAACAGAATTTTTTTTTTAAAGTATAAAAACTGAAATATTTTTATAGGTATAAAACTGATATTTTTAAAAAGTATAAAACTGTTTTGTTTTAAAAAGTTAAAAACTGATCTATAAAAAAATAAATAATAAAAACTGCATTTTTTATACAGATAAAAACTGAATTTTAAAAGATTCAAAAACTGCATTTTTATAAAAGAGAAAAACTGATTTTATTTTGAACTTTAAAATAGGAAAAAGGTTTAATCTTTTAGTAGAAAAAGATTTGAACTTGCAGAAGTAAAAATCATATTTTTATATATGTGAAAGCAAAAGAAAAAAAATCATATTTTTATATATTGAATAGCGAAGTCAAAATTCGATTTTTATATATTGAGTAGCATAGTAAAAATTCTATTTTTACCTATGTAGAGAATACGGGCGAAAGCGACAAAAGGCGAAGATTTCTATTAAGAAGAGTCTTGAAGTTGGATAGCTATTGGTGAGATTTCTGATTTAAAATTTATATATATATGTGTGAAGTAAAAGTGAATTGCTATATATAAATATATATATATATATATATATATATATATATATATATATATATATATATACGCCCCTCGTCCACAAACCATGGACGATATTTATTGGTTGAAATTGTTGTGAAAATTTGATTGATAGCGAATGATTGTTTGGGATTGTTTGTGATTGATATTGGTTGATGGTGGTTGAAAAATACCCATTGGTGATTGTGAAATATTTGGTTGAAACCACATAGGATTAGTTTGTGGAAATGAAATAAATATATACATGCCGCCTGCGTGCGAACTAGATGCATGTTCCCCATTGTCAAAAACCGCGAGGTTTTAAGGTAGAGCGAGGAGCCGTACTAGGGACGGTGCCGGTGTAACTACCCTGCCGTTATGCTGCCGAAATTTTGAATAATATTTGTGTGTTTGAATTATTTTCATATGCTTAAACTATATTTATTCATTGTATAGAAAACATTCATGTGTTGAATTGATATTCATTCGTTGTTTAGAAATTCATGTGTTGAATGGTATTCATATTTTGAAATAAATTGTTCGATAATAAAAATCACATTTTTATCTATATATAGAAACTATAGAAAACATTCATGTGTTGAATTGATATTCATTCGTTGTTTAGAAATTCATGTGTTGAATGGTATTCATATTTTGAAATAAATTGTTCGATAATAAAAATCACATTTTTATCTATATATAGAAACTATAGAAAACATTCATGTGTTGAATTGATATTCATTCGTTGTTTAGCAATTCATGTGTTGAATGGTATTCATATTTTGAAATAAATTGTTCGATAACAAAAATCACATTTTTATCTATATATAAAAACTATTGAAAACATTCATGTGTTCAATTGATATTCATTCGTTGTTTAGAAATTCATGTGTTGAATGGTATTCATATTTTGAAATAAATTGTTTGATAATAAAAATCACCTTTTATCGACTATATGAACTATATAGAAAAATAGTGTTTTGAAATGAATTGTTTTACAATAAAAATCACATTTTTATTGTATGCAGAAATCGTTAAAATGTGAAGTGTTAAAAATAGCCACTTGTTCAAAATAAACATATATGAGTTGAAATATTCATTAATTAGCTAATGAAATGATTTGCACCTATTTATGTAACATTAGAATGAATGGTGTTTTTAAACCAAATAGAAATCAAATATGAAGTTGAATAGAAAATGAAAAATGATATGGACTGTATATATATGTACATGCAATATTCATTGAACAGGTTATAGCAAAGGGGCTAGAGAAGAGGAATAAAATTTTGTGCCCGACAAATAGGTACACATTTACTGATTTGTTTGGGTGATGATTTTGAGCCTATTGGCTAGCCGCTTGGCTTCTTCTTTTTCTTTTTGAGATTAGAAGGACCGGGAACGCTATTTGCGATTTCCCGATGCTCCCGGTACAGGGGAGGTTATGGCGAAATTTTTCCAAAATTTAAGGTGTTAGAAAAATATTTGAAGTGAAAACGATATAGAAAACATTGAATGAACTATATTTATATAAATATATAAATATAAATAAAATTAAAACGAAACGAGGCCGTGCAGTTCGTATTTTGAAACCGTGATTTCAAACGACTAGTGCGGGAAATCCGACCATTGGATTTTCCCGAAACCTCAACCGTCGGGTACGCCTTGGAAATATCTTCCCAACGGCACCAACTTTGTAGAAATCCAACGGTTGGATTGTCTGGAATGTTTAATTCAAATCTGAAGAAAAACAGCGCCAGAAACGATTATATTTATTTATATATATAAATATAATTATATATTTAATCGAATAACGACGCTGCAGTTCGTATTTTGAAATCGAAAATTCAAACGATTGTACCGGGAGATCCGACCGTCGGATTTTCCCGAAACTGGAACCGTTGGATTCGCTTTGAAAAGACCTTTCTAATGATGTAAATTTTGTGAAGATCCAACGGTTAGATTTTCAGATATGTGTAAATCAAATCTGAAGAAAAACAGCGCCACGGCCGCCTTATGGCCCGAAGCGTCGTTTTGAATAAAATGGCTATTTTAAAATAAATAAAAATAGCGATAAATAGTTATAAAATATCGTAAGCGATATGGAATGGAAATAAACTGAATTTGCTTGATTTATGTGATGTTTGATGGTTGAATGTGTTTGGTGTGAAAACTATATAAAGAACACAATTGGTGTTGTCGAATAATTTAACCATTGAAATAAATCGATTTGAAATTCTAAATATACGTGAATTATTTGAAAAGGCCGAGTTAATTCTCATTTCGAATAATCGACCGACGATTGAAATTCGAAGATGAAGACGATGGTCGAAGACCGGAGATCTTCACCTCGTTTGGATGGTAACTGAGGTCCTGATTGGGAGGCATCCCGAAATATGGATAATGAGTGGTGATCGTTCAGACGTACGTGTTGATCGAAGGGTTTGCGAGGTATTTAGTGCCTCCGGTTTCGTTCAGACCCAGAACGGACTTGTAAATGGACTGTGTGTCCGACATGGGAATTTGTTCTGTGTGATTGATAGCCATCAATTGCACGGTGTGAATTGCCTGTGTGGCATGCTAAGATGCAGTGATCAGGGCTTCTGTTGAAAAGCAAAGTCTTGTGGTGATGATCAAAGCACCGCCTGTGTGGCATAGCTTTGTGTATAACGTGAATTCGCGAGCCTCACACCCTGGTTTGAACCTAAAACGGGAGGAAGGACCTCAGGGAGGGCATGCGTTTCTTTCTAGCTAGGGTGGTGTCAGTGACCTACCAGCCCTGACATTTATATACTTTTCACCTATGTGGTTGTTGCTGTTGCGAGGCGCCTCGGTTTGATCGGACGATCCGGGTCCGATGGAGTCATTCGTTGGCTCGTTTACGCCCCAAAGGGCGGGGAAACGTATTGTTCAGGCATTTTAATCCACATCGGTGGACCGGCCCTGACGATCCAAGGGCCCACCTGAGTCTGGGTCCTGAGGCTCGGGCTAGACAGTCTCGAATTCGGTAAGGACTATCTTTTGCCTTGGTTCATGACGGAAATCCAATTTCCAAATACGACATCGTGCGATTTCGATTGTATATATATATATTTGGCGACATAGTGGCATGGGACGCTCATGTCGTCTATGATTGATAGTTATGATTTGAAATTGTTTTCAAAACATATAAACACTAGTAATAATATCAAATGCCTTTGTTTTATTCGTATCAAGCATATCTTGGCCGTTATAAGGAAAAAACTCTATCCTCCGGTTTGCGTTGCATTGTGTGATGGGAACTGAGTCTTATAACGGCTTCATTTTTATAAAACGCATAGCGATGTTTTAAAAGAAAGATTTGTTTTAAAGCACTGGCAATCCAATGGAGTAAACCCGTTCCGCGAAAGTGGCGTGGTCCTGTGATTAGCCAATTATATATGTGTTGAGTGGATTTCTCATACCAGTCCCATGACTGACTCGTAGTTTGTTCACTTTCAAACTCGGGTGCCCCTTTTTCTACACGGGCAGCCTTGTATTCAGGTTTAGCTGGTTCTTTCTGGATAGCTGGAGCTGAAGATGGATTCTATCATTTATTTCTTTTTATGCTGTTCAGCTCCTATTGTACATATTTTGTTTATTTCCGCTGTAGACATTTATGTATAGCTGAACTGTATTTGTACTAAGTAAGATCCTGTATACTGTGTAACTCTGATGATTACTTTTATCCAGTATATTTTGTTGTTCATTCTGGTGTATTTATTTAATTCTGTTCTGCTATTATCTGTTTCTGTGTTATATTCCAAAAGATAACCTTGTTTCCGTGAAAAGGGGAAATCGGGTCGTCTCAAGTCTCTTACTCTAATTCACATGAAAAATAGAATAGCCACCGTCATACCGTCGCCATGGAACTCAGTGTAGCCGCCGCCAACTAAGAAGGAAGAAAGCTAATCAAAACCCTAATTCTACTCAACTCTAAAGCAAATCAAGACTCTCTTTCTTCTCTAATTGTGAGTATGATGATCTTAATAAGATTATTAGCAAACTAACTAGATTGAGATGTGATATGGATCATAAGAAAATGATGTGAATTGTCATATATGTTGTTGTAAACCTTATGCTATCATGTATGTTGTAAATCCTATGTTATGTGATGATGATATCCTATATGTTGTAAATCATGCTATGATGATATTGTATAGGTTGTAATTTTCTATGCTAAGTTGTGATAAATCATACATGTTATAAAGTCATGAAGTTATTATCTATGCTAATTAGTTCATGTTAATCAAATCATAATGTTGATATTATTTGGGCTATGTTGATTTATATGACAAATCATGTATGCAAGTTTAGATTGATTAGTAAAGATAATGAACATATGCCATGACATCTATTTAGATCTAGAATTATGCTATGACATGCGCGAGTTCTATATGTTAGATGCTAGTTCACACCATCATTATGTTGCATAAAACACATATGCAAGTTTATACATGAATTTGGGTTATGATCATATTATGTAAATTGTGACATTTAACCAAACAAGTTGACACCTTTAGATCCATGACATGTGTAGTTTTATGCAAGTTGTAGTTTTTGCCTATGCAAGTTTAGGTGTTGGACATCTATCACACATGCAAGTTTCACCCCTATTATGATTTGATCTATTTTATTTTTCTATATGTTGTGATAATTTATCTTTGTGCTATGAGTTAGACTATTCGAGTCTAACGTATATTTTGCGTTGAATAAGCGAACGTATAATGTGGGGTAGGGGTAATATTAAGGATTTAATATCAAGAAATTGGGGTGCAATTGATATGATTTTGTATACCATAAGTGGATGGCCATAATTAAGTCAATTATGGACATCATTAAAATTGGAATTAATTAATGATTTGAATAGGGATATATTTAAAACTGGGGTAAAAGATTATAAGTGATAATCAATGCTTAGGACACGAGGTTGGACTCGTTTGTGACGTAAACCCGCCCGGACCCGCCCGGCAAATCCAGTAGTCACAAATGTCAGCCTAATGTGAGAGGTCCTAGGCCAAAATTAAAGCATAACAGTTGTAAAGACACGAGGTTAGACTCTTTTATGGTGTAAGACTGCCCGGACCCAGCCGGCAAATCCAGCTTCCATAAATGCCAGTCTAATGTGAGAGGTCTTTATAAGGTTATGGCCTTAATGAATTAAGAAATACTTAACCAGATAAACATGTGAGGTGGGACATGGGGGTTAAGTAGGTGCCTTGGGTGGCATGAGGAATCTAGTGGGTGCCTTTAGTGGCATTTGAAATACGATTAGTAAGACTTAACCAAACACACATGTAAGTGAACATGACTAAGAGGGTTAAGTGGGATGTACTAGTGGGGACAAGCTTAGGTGGATAGCTTGTGGGGGCCCATTTTAACCAGTAACCCAAATGTATCTTTGTGGGATCGACCCAAGTCAAGGACGGGACACGCATACTGGGCTTGACTATAAGAGGCCAAACGGGGTAGCGCTGGCAACGCAAGTCCAACAGGTTTCATATGCGTGTGTGGACCCGGGCTGGTAGGTAAGACGTTGTTGCATCGTGTAGGTATAAGCAATGCACTCTCAAGTTGTATCGGGTTGACACTTTAGGGGAGTGATACACCCCACTGTGGGGCCAGCACGGGTATCTACGAGTAGGGAGCCGATCGCAAGTGGGTAGTGGGGTACACCTAGCGGAGATAAGGGCAGGCGGCACCTATGTAGTCAGCTACGGGTACACGAAGCTATTTATATAATTTCTAAGTGAAGCAAGTGGGATCAACCTTTAGGGTGTCTGGTGTGGTGCAGTGTAGTAATTATTCGTTAGTATTAGGTGTGCCCTTAACGTTATCTTTATCTGCTCTTCCATACCCAATAGTTCATAGACATTTCCTTGTTTTCCAGCTTATGCCTTAGTCTAGTTATTTTGATAATATTATTGTTAGAATTATCATACTCGCCAGACTTTATGTATGACCCCCTCTATTTCCATCCTTTTTCCCCCTCCAGGTCCTCAGGGTGGACCCAGCTCTAGCGGAGTTTGATTGGATTGCTTTATCTCTCTTTTGGAAAGCTTGGACCGCTGAAGTAAAGTCCAGCTTGTTATCTTCTTTAATGGCTATTTATGTAATGGGATTATGTATTTTGTTTTATCAAGATGGATATTGTACTTGAATCTGATTTATGGTTTTATGATGTAACAAACATGTTTAATTTCCGCTACAATAAAATAAAGTTTTAGATTTCCAAGTACTACTTATTATCTGTCTTGTTGTAATTTTTCTGTTTTATATTCACTTAAAACCTCCATGGAAGTTAATGCATTCCCTTTGTGAGTGACATTAATGGACGTGGAGTGTTACAGGAGCTCACCTATAAATACACCATGATTATCAACATAAAGTGGATGGGATCTTCGAGACCGCGAAGTGCTGCCAAATTCTATTCTCAACCACTGATTCGGCCATGGCGTCAAGAACAATCTCATGACCATAGAAGACGGCTCCATTCTCTTTCTCAATCATCCATCCATTCTCCTTCTCCTCAAATTTTACCATTCTCTTGTGTGATTCGAAGATTGAAGTATATAAATGAGGGTATATTAAGTGAATGCAAAGATGTATGAAAAGATAGAATTGATGTATTTTGTAATCCTCATTATAAGATTGAAACTCACCTTCACAGTGGACGTAGGCCTAATCAACGGCTAAACCACTCTAAATCTTGCCTCTGCTATACTTTTCTTTCAATTTTCTTTTTTAATTGCTGATTAAACATAGTTCCATTTAGATCTTTCCAAGTTGGTGAAGTACAACTTAGTACCTTGGGTGTTTAAACCATTTTTGGTGTAAACATTTTTGAAGTACAACTTAGTACCTTGGGTGTTTAGACCATTTTTGGTGTAAACAGATTTATTTGAAATTTATTTTAAATATAAATAGTATATTCAAATTTGAATTTGAAAATGAATAAAACTTTAAAAAGTGAAGTTTGGTTTGAGTATATATGTTGGCTAGCCTTTTGATCAAGCCACCAGAGACCTAAACACTTACGATCAGATGGAAGAAGAATCGTATACTCATATGCTCGAGATAAAAATTCAAGCTCAAGAAGTGGACTTTAGTGGTGCAGCTCGTGGTATGAGGCTCGCAACAACCAGGGTCGTGACCTACGAGCACGACCTGATTCAGGTCCCTATGCCACGACCCGATCCCTCTTCTAGTAGAAAGACGTGAAGACTTATTCAAACTCCCTTATCACTACGAACCGAGTTTCATGGATCTGATGACATGTGTCAATAACGACTATATTCACCATTTGTCCACTCTCTCACGAATAGCTCTGATATTTTCGGGATGGATGCCACGTGTCTTCATGAACCGCCTGCAGAAACTGTTTATAAATAGCCCAGGACTTGGCATTTTTGGGATCTTTCGGCAATTGAGAGCTCTTATTCCACCATTATCATATTTCTTCTATTTTTAATCAGAAATAACTCGAAATTGCTAAGTGAATTATCATTGTAATAGTGAAATTGAGAGGAGATTGTGATTGTACTTGTATTCAGTCGTATAATCAGAATCATATAAAGTGGACGTAGGCTCTTTAACGCCGAACTACTATAAATTCGGTTTGTTTGCTGCATTTCATTTTATTTCTAGTTATATTTTTCTACAATTCAAGACAATATGGGTGTTAGAACCATATTTTGGTCTAACATTTTGGTGCTTTTGTTGAGAATCGAATTCTCAGCATAACAGATTGTTATTGTACTGTTTGGATTTTCAAGTCCTAAGAAGACAGTCTGCATTCCTACTATTTTGTTTTCGAATATTTTAGTGAAGTCAGAACATTATGGCCGTAAAGAAATCCAAGGGTTCACGAGCCTCTCGAGTGAATGAAGCTGACCGGCTTGCTCCGGCTCACGGGTCTCAGGGGGCGGCCCGACACCAGGAGGGGGTCACAACCTGGTCCTTGGAGGGGGTTACGAACTGGTCCCAAGAAGGGGTCACGAACCGGTCCCAGCAAGTGACCACGACCCGACCCGGAAAGGAAATTATGACACGCTCCACCTATGCTGATGCTTCTGCTCGACTTGGCTCAAGTGCTCCATATCCAGCTATGAGTATCAATGACCAACTACCTGCCTCTAGCCTCGCGATAGAAAGAGATTTTTCTCGTGTACACGACATGTTGGAAAGGACAAATGATGCTTTGGAGGCTCAAAGACGTGAGAGTTCCTTGATGCGGGAGAATATGACTGCAACGAGTAGGCAAATAGGTGAACTCCGAAGGTAGAGATCACCTTCACCAGCTCATCGCTTTACTCCAGATTATTCATCTTCATCAGAGGAACCTCCAAGACCCCAACAATGGCCATTAGAAAAGCCCGAGGACATGGAACAACTTCGATTTGTGTCACTTCCTTCTCGAGAAGAAACGACACTTAATCTTGGGCTGACAATCGTAATTTGAATAATCCCACTTTGTTACCGATGGAAGGATCCTGAATGTTACCTAGGGGTCTGTAACACCCCATATTTTCAATGAATATTAAAGTAACGAATTAAATAATACTTAATTTTAAAAGTGGAAATTAAGGGAAATGGGTTACGACACTGCGTTCGTCTCGGAATTCTGCTTGGGATAGAGTCCGAGTTTGCGTAAATCGGATAACGTGTGAAGAAGTTATAAGCCGTAGAAGTTTGTATACGCGCAAGGAAGTGTACATATACACAAAATCATCTCCATAACCAAAATAAGTCAAAGACGAGTGAGCGGGAAAGATCCCGCTCAAATGGTGTCGACCCCTCTTAAGGGGGGTCGACATAGGTGTCAACCCCCCTTAAGGGGGGTAGACCCCTTTCGAGATCCAGTTCCTGTGACGATTTCTGTATTTCTGAGCTGATGTAGCCTTCTCTGATTGGTCCGGTGACGAATTCTGATGTATTAGGGCTTATGTGTCATACTGTAATTGGCTGAGTGACACATCTCTTTGGTTTGGATGGCTCTGATTACTCCTAGACTGATCTTAAGGCTAGAATTAATCCTAGACTTCTATATAATCAACTCAAACCCTAAACCAAAATCACATAAACACATTCTATGAAGCCGTCATGCTATCTCTCTCTGAACCAGCGCAGCCTCCATCTTCTTAAAACTAGAGTATCTTCTTCAACTAGAAATCAATTAGAAGAACATCAATAGTCTACACCAAAGGAATAGCATAACAAATTCAGAAATAAGATTCCAGAACACAAGAATTATTCTTTTTCTGTAAGTTCAGTTATATTTCAAATTTAAATATATAACAGTCATGACTTGAAATAAGTCGAATCTAGAACTGTGCCTGATTGTGTTTCTAATTCATGTTTATCCTTATGACAAATCTGAAATTAACTATGCCTATGAGACTATTGTACAATTGAACCTATCATATTATATATCAATTTGGTGATGATTTTATGTTATGTTATGTACATGTTCATAGGCTAAGTCATGTTCATATATGCTAATATGTTCAGATCTACATGCTTGCTTTTATGTTATGTTATGTACATGTTCATAAACTAAGTCATGTTCATATATGCTTATATGTTTAGATCTACATGCCTACAAGTTTAGATCCAAGTTAATACATATGTTTAAGATCTATGTAAATTCCTGTTCATATGCTTAAGATCTATGTTAATTGGATCTAACTCAAGTACAAGTTCACATTAATATGCTTTGTTAAGTTTATATTGCTCATGAAAAAATTGTATTACACATGCTTAGTTAGATTCATATTATTTTGTGCTGTTGGAATGCTACATGTTCCCTTCTTTTCCCTTTTGTTTATGAGTTAGGCTAATTTGCGAGCCTAACGTTCTATGTAAATTATGCAAACGAATAACGGGGAGAAACGTTGGGGTAAAACATTAAATTACATGATAATTGCATAGATTGGCTCATAATCATGTAAATGATTAATAGCACGAAATGGTAAAATTTGTATACCATTAATCATGAACATAATTTAAATAGTAAATGTGACATGACAACACTTGTGGATAATTTACATATAAAACTGACATAAATGACGAATACGTAAATTAAATAAAGGATGAACATGCCTAACCCGAGGTTAGATTGAGTTGTGGTGTAAAAATGCCCGGAACCGCCCGATACATCCAGTAACTGCAACAACACCTATCTAATGTGAGAGGTTAGTGCATCGTGCCCAAGAGAAACCCGAGGTTAGATTGAGTTGTGGTGTAAAACTGCCCGGAACCGCCCGGCACATCCAGTAACCGCAACATGTTAATTAAACAAATGGTAGGGTTAAGTTAACTAAGGCAACACTTAACCGATATAAGATGATGTATGGTAGGGTTAAGTAACACAAGAAGGCAACACTTAACCAATATATCACATGATGTATGGTAGGGTTAAGTAACACAAGAAGGCAACACTTAACCAATATATATAACATGATGTATGATAGGGTTAAGTAACACAAGAGGGCAACACTTAACCAATATAACATGATGAATGAGTGGGGTTAAGTTAATAGAAAACACTTAGCCAGTACAACATGATGTGTAGGTGGGATAAGTTAACATGAATGGACAACACTTAACCAATATTACATGAACGAAGCAGATAGGGTTAAGGCAAGCTTAACCAATTATATGTGTTGACTGATCAGTGGGAGGGTTAAGTACATATCGTGTAGGTGGGTAATATTAGTATATATAGGCCCACAAACTTAACCGTTAAATAAACATGCTTGAATCGGTTGGAGGGTTAAGTACATCTCGTGTAGGTGGGTAATATTAGTGTATATGCCCACAAACTTAACCGTTAAATAAACATGCTTGAATCAGTGGGAGGGTTAAGTATATCTCGTGTAGGTGGGTAATATTTATATATATAGGCCCACAAAATTAATTAGTAGGAAACCCTAGTAACGGGGGCCCATTTCAGCAGTAACCCACATAGATGTATCATGGTACCCTGAACGAGGCAGGGTGGGGCACGATTACTGGGTTGATAATAAGTGGTCAAAATAGCGGCATGTTGTACGTCTGTGTAGGTCCCGATAGTTTACGGGCGTGCACGTACTCCGGAGTGGAAAAAAGCAGGAACTGTGTACCAGTAGTTATACACTGTGCATCTTGAATCATGTCGGGTCGCTATCATAAGGATTGATACTCCTTATGGTGGGACCAGCACAGGGTATCTACACGCAAAAGAGGGTCGATTGACACAAACACATGGAACATTAATACAAGTAGGGAGCCGATCGATAGGGTAGTAAGGGTACATCCAACTTCTTCATGGCAACTAGGCTGATTGAGGTAAGATCCTCCTACTAGATGTACACCTGAAGGCTACCACAATTGCGGGGATTGGGATCACGTTGTGGTATTATCATTTTATTCAGATTACTAGTTGGGACACTAGTTAGGCGGTGCAGAGATATAGAAATCAGAATAACAAGGTAGTGGCAAAGCAAAGAAAGAGTAGAAGCGCATTCAGTTTACCATGCTTTATCTTGTCTTAAGTTATCTTGTTTTATGGCATTGTCCTATTTCCAGTTTATTCATGTCATGATCCTTTATCTTGTTTACATGCTGAAAAATCACTGGACTTACCAGACTTATATCTAACCCGTTTTCTTTCGTCTTCTTTTCTTCCGTTTCCCCCCAGGTAGTCAGGGAGGGAATAACTCATCTTAGTTTGGACCGTTTCTCTTTCCAAGCTTGGAGATTCTGTGACGTATGGCTTGGAACCTCTTATGTTTGGCCATGGTTGTGATTGCACTTTAATTTGGGGACTTATGCTACTTTGCTATATTTTATGCTTATATACTTGGAAGTTTTTGAATCAAGACAGAAGTTTTATGTAACACTTTTAAATATGATTGAGTCAATTGTTGTAAAAGCTTGACTGAACTACGTTGCTTATAAAATTACTTTATTTTCCACTGCTTTATTTGTCTGTCTTGTAATTTATCTGCATCTCTTACGTATAATGCTTCACTGAAGCTAATGCATTCCCTTTGTGAGTGACATTAATGGACGTGGGGTGTTTCACTTGGCATCATAGCTGAAGGTTACTAGATCAGGTAAAAGATTTGAAAAATTATTTTCGAAATGGTTTTAAAAGAAGCATTTTCTAAAGAAAAGATTTATTTTAAAGGCATATTCCCCAAAGCCATATGCATTATCTTTTGATCCTCTGTTTGAATCTTTGTTTTCCTTCTTTACTGAGTCTCCGGGGCTCTTGGCTTTCTGGGAGGTAACCTCATCACAGCACGGTTCCGTAGGCTTGATGAGACTACGTGTAATAACCCGGAAATTCTGAGCCAGTTTAAAATTTTGATTTTGGCAATTTTAGCGAATTTTGAATATTTAAAATAGATTATTTTAAATAATATCGACGAGAAATTTATTTCGAATATAATTCGAACGTATATATTTATACGCGTCGTAGTTAGAATATAAATATTTATATATAAATATAAATAGAATTCAAAATGGCGCGGTAGTTCGATAATTCGATTTCAAACTTCAATTGAATGTACCGGGTGCAAAACAATCCGGATTTTAACGAAACTGAAAACATTAGGATCTAACTGTGAATATCTTTCCAACAAATCCGAAAAATCAAAATTTCATAGCGGGAATCAAAAGATATGTCCAATTGAAAATTCTGAATAATCGCTATGGAATTCAAGCCCTTAAAAATGGAAATTTTGCAAACGACCTCGGATTTCGTCGAAACCACTTTTGTTGGATCCGCGATGTCAAATTATTGCTAGATTCCAAATTTAATAATTTTTCGAATCAATATGTGGGCATGGCAAAGGAAAACTCGTTTGACCAGTTTCAGTTGATTTTAATCGACTGGAAAATGGCCATTTTTCCAACGGTCTCAGAATTCGACGAAACTAGTTTTGTTAGGACCGCATCGTCAATACGAAGCTAGAAAATATTTTTTCTGGAATTTTTCGAGTTAGTATGTGACCCCAGTAAATTGAAATGCGCGTTTAAAATCAATATACAGAGTTATATGTTGATTTTAACGGAAACTGATCGAAACGATCGAATCAGCCTACGATACATATCCCATTGTGTTCGGAATGGGGGTAAAACGCTATGGGCGACAGGCGGTGGGCCTCGTTTTGAGATCGAAAATAAAAGTTGCTTTTTGGCGAAAAATAAATTAATTAAATAATAAAAAAAAACCCTTATCTCTATACCCTGGACCCCCGTTCGAATTTCATTTTACAGAAATAAAAAAAAAGGAAAAAAGGAGAGAAAGCGGATCGAGGAACCCGCTGCCCACCTCGTCACGCCATCGCCCCCTCCACCGTTCGCCGCCGCCGCCAGGCAAGCGCCCCCCCTAATCGCGCTGACGCGACGAAGACCCCCCACCCCTCCTGTTCGATCGACGCGCGAAAGCCCCCCCTTTCCTGCACCGCCGCGCACCCCCCCCAAGCGCCGCCACCCTCCTCCCTGCAGCGAATCCGCCCCTCCTCCCTCTAAAAAATACTGTAAGTTTTATATTTATTTTGCTTTGTTTTTATTTTATTTTATTTATATATATTTAAATCAATATTTTTAAATTTGATTTCAGTAGATTTTTAAAATAGAAAAGACGATATTTTTAAAATAGAAAAGACGATATTTTTAAAATAGAAAAGACGAGATTTTTATAATAGAAAAGATATGATTTTTATAATAGAAAAGATATGATTTTTATAATAGAAAAGATATGATTTTTAACATAGAAAAAATTAGATTTTTCTATATTGAACAACGAGGTAAAAATTAGATTTTTCTATATTGAACAACGAGGTAAAAATTAGATTTTTCTATATTGAACAACGAGGTAAAAATTAGATTTTTCTATATTGAACAACGAGGTAAAAATTAGATTTTTCTATATTGAATAGCAAAATAAAAATTCGATTTTTATATATTGAATAGCATAGTAAAAATTCGATTTTTATATATTGAATAGCATAGTAAAAATTCGATTTTTATATATTGAATAGCATAGTAAAAATTCGATTTTTATATATTGAATAGCATAGTAAAAATTCGATTTTTATATATTGAATAGCATAGTAAAAATTCGATTTTTATATATTGAATAGCATAGTAAAAATTCGATTTTTATATATTGAATAGCATAGTAAAAATTCGATTTTTATATATTGAATAGCAAAGTAAAAATTCGATTTTTATATATTGAATAGCGTAGTAAAAATTCAATTTTTACATATGTAGTGAATACGGGCAACGAAAGCGACAAAGGGCGAGGATGGCGAAGATTTCTATCAAGGAAGAGTCGTGGTATTGGATAGCTATTGGTGAGAATTTCTCACCTTTCAATTTCTTTTTCTAGTTATATATATATACTAGGATGCAGGCGGTGCTTAGTAGCACCCGACACAATCGTCCACAGACCATGGACTTGTTTGTTTGGTTGTGTAGTTAGTTAGATTATTTGGTTTGAATTGAATTGTTTGGTGAAGTGAAATGGATTTGATTGATGTGTGAATGGCGTGGGCCTTCACTAGACCGGGGATACGGCTAGGCCTTGTCCCGTTTCTAGTATCGTGCCGTTATGCCGTCGAAATTTTCTAAAATAAGTTAGAAAAATAAAGATATCATTTTATTTAATAAATGAACTGAATAGAATATTTTCATAGGTTGAATAAAATGTTTTATCGTTAAAAATATAATTTTTAACGTGAAAGTGAATAAATAAATATTTATAAACAAATCGGCCGATTTGTTTATATACACTGATTTGACTAATATTGATTGGGTCGATAAATTTTACACATCGCCCAACTGCACAAATAAAATCTGTGTTTGTTGATTTGAAACCCCACACGGGTGTTGGGATGAAATTTGAAGTTCACTCATCCTGATTGATTAAATATGTCGATCGATTGATTGACAGGCTGTTATAAGCGTTAGATATCTATATTTGATGCTTATACAGTGTAGTGCACTTTGGTTGATGGTTGATTATTTTTCAATGCTATTATATACGTGTGATGTATGAAAATCCATATAATTAATATTATATGGTGATTGATTGGGCCTCATTCCAATTTAGAAAATAAAGAATAATATAAAATAAAGGTTCATGTGTTGACCGTACTCATCCGTTGAGATTAGTCATGTGTTGAACGAAATATTTTAATAATAAAATTTACATCTTTATCAATATAAAATAAAGGTTCATGTGTTGACCGTACTCATCCGTTGAGATTAGTCATGTGTTAAACGAAATATTTGAAGTAGAAATATTTGAAATAGAAATATTTGAAAACGAATATTTTGAAATAGAAATGTTTAAAAAGGAAATGTTTGAAATAGAATATTTGAAAATAGAAATATATGAAGCCGTGTTGATTAGATTGACGCTATTTTGACGTGAACGATATTTATATCGATTTTATTCATTTTAAAATGAATATTGAAAAGTGATTTCGAAATCGAATATTTTGAAATGAAATTTGAATTGAATCGAATAGAAAACCAATTTGAATTGAACTGAATAGAAAACCAATTTGAATTGAATCGAATAGAAAACCAATTTGAATTGAAACGAATAGAAAACCAATTTGAATTGAATCAAATAGAAAACCAATTTGAATTGAATCCAATAGAAAACCAATTTGAATTGAATCGAATAGAAAACCAATTTGAATTGAATCGAATAGAAAATCAATTGAATTTGAATAGAATAGAAAATCAATTGAATTTGAATAGAAAACGAATTTGATTTGAATGGGATTTGAATTGAATAAATGACAAATTGAATTCGAATTTAATTGAATAGATAACGAATTCGAATTGAATATAAAACGAATTGAAATTTGATTTGAATAGAATAGAAACGAATTTTAAAACGAATTTATCAGGAAAAATTCAATTTTGATTTGAATTTGAAATGGAAGTTGAAAATGTTTTTGAAACAAATTTAAAACGATTTATAAAATTCGTTTTAAATAGAAATCGACGAAATATATATTATATATATAATATAATGGCCTGAATAGAACGCGCCGCGCCGCGGCAGTTCATAAATTTCGACCATTTATTTCAAACGGACATTACGGGAGATCCGACCGTCGGATTCTCCTAAAACCGGAACCGTTGGGTTCGTATCAAAAAGAGATTTCTAACGAATATTTGAAATTTGAAATCTAACGGTGGGATTTGGAGATACGTCCAAATCAATTTTAGAAAAGGTCGCTGTAAGTGCAGTTCGATGGCCGTTGATGGAAATCGACTGTACGGGCCTTGATAAAATTATTAAAAATATCAATAATTTGTGTAAAATCATAAGAAATGATTTGTGAGAAATTGGGATGTAAAACACCATATTTGAAAAGATAAAAATAGATTTTTATCGAAATGAACTAGTTTTGAACCAAATTTAAAACCCAATTATTTTTAAATAAATATATTAGATTTAAAAAGGGGTTTTAAATAATCGGAATTTCTAATATATTTGATTGGATATGAAATGGGTTTATCGTGAACGGTGTTTTAAATAACACTAGTTCTTTAACCCGATAATAAATAGAATGTGATTTGGGTTTGTCGTGGACTGTGTTTTAAATGACACTAGTTCTTTAACCCAGTAAAAGGAGTTTTTAATGAATCTGCAATTAGATTGAAATGTGAATTGATAATCTGAATTATCAAATTTGGAAAATGAGCGAGAATGGAGTATCACCAGTTTTGCTCCGAAGCGATAGTTAAATCTTTAATTAGATTTGAATGTGAAATGGTAATTAATTTTACCGATAACACTGTGGTGTTAGATGTGAAGTACTACCAGTTTTGCTTCATGGGATGAATAGGTTGGGATTGGGAAATAAAATAAATAATTACTTCGGTATGGTTCGCTAATCTCGACTAGTTTAGAAAACCATAATTTGGTTCGAAACGACATCCAAAGGAAGATTAAAGGATAAATTTTTTTAGAATTTATCTTATATAAAATTAATGGGAATCTTTCCCTAATAATTGAAATTTAGAAACTAGCTGAAGGTTAGTTAAGAAGAATGGTTTCCTGGGTATTGATCTGATGTTGGTTTCGACCTTCGGGGTTAATATTTGGGAAATTATTCTCTTGCTGATCTACGGTTAGTGACTAATGAATTGGAATGAGGCGTATGTTGTGTTTGTGTAACATTTGTTTTTAATATACGCGGGTTGTTCGGAAAGGCCGGGTTTATACCCATTCTGAATAACCGATTCGACGATATGTCGAAGATGAAGACGGTGGTCGAAGACCGGAAGTTTTCACATCGTTTGGATAATTACTGACGATCCTGATTGGGCTGTAAACCCAAGAGGATGGAAATAGTTGGTGGTCGTCCAGACGTACTTTGGAGATGGATGGATATGCGAGGAAAGTGCCTCCGGTTTCGTTCAGACCCAGAACGAACTTGTAAAGGGCTTGTGTGTCTGACATTGGATTTTATTCTGTGTTGATTGATTTCTGTTAAATATAAATCTGTTTGGCGGTGGAGAATTTATTCTCTTGCTTAACGCCCTTCTCTGAGACGTACGAGCTTAGAGGTTATATATCGATGGGCATCAGTCGCATGGCATGAATTTCCTGTGTGGCACGCTAAGATGCAATGATCAGGGCTTCTGTTGAAAAGCAAAGTCTTGTGGTTGATGATCAAAGCACGCCTACGTGGAAGCTTTGTGTATAACGTGAATTCGCGAGCCTCACACCTCGGTATGAGTTAAAAACGGGATACGGACTGTAGGGAGAGCATGACGTTTCTTTCTAGCTTTGGTGGTGTCAGTGACTTACCAGCCCTGACATTTATATACTTTTCACCTATGTGGTTGTTGGAATGCGATGCGCCTCGATTTTAGGTCTGTAAGGACCGGGAAACGTGTGTTCAGGCATAAATAATCCTCTAACGTAAGTGAAGACCGACCCTGAAGCATCCAGGGGTTACCCAGAGTGTGTAGTCCCAAGGCATTTGCTAGAGTGTCTCGAAGCGGAGAGGAGCTTGCCCCTTGCCTCGACTCATGACGGAAATCCAATTTCCAATACGTGTATTGCGGTTTTAATTGTAGAACTAGTATGGCGACATGATATATGGTACCCATGCCGTCTATGATCTATATTTATGATTGAAATTGTTTTGACACTATACACTTATTATAGTATCAAATGATTTGTTTTAAACGTACCAAGCATGTTTGGCTATTATAAGGGAAAACCCTATCCTCCGGCTTGCGTTGCATTGTGTGATGGGACCTGGGTCTTATAATAGCTTCATTTTTCGAAAAAGCATTGCGTTGTTTATCTATATGCACTGGTATTCTTGGGAGGAAACCCGTTCCATGTTATATGGCGTGGTCCCTTGAATCACTCTCTTTTAAAGTAAAGTTTTAATAACTGTTTTAGTTCTCACACCAGTCACATGACTGACCTGGAGTTTATTGTTTTAACCTAAACTCTGGGTGCCCCTATTTTCCGCACGGGCAGCTAGTAGTTTTGGTTTTGTAGATTTATATTCATAGGATCCTGGTTTACAGCTGGAATGATATCCGGAAAGCTCTGTATCCGTATATCACCTTCAGTTGTGCTTTGTATTATTTTCCGCTGCTATGTAATTTATTGTAATCTCTGATATTTATCGAATGTAATTTATTCATTTATACTCTGTATATTCTTGTATTTGATGAATTGTTGTAATAACAATGAAATGTTCTTCCGTCTGCGTTCTTTTGTGTGTTGTTCTCAAAGTATCTGCTCTTTCCTTCACGAGGAAGTTACAGGTTCTCACATTTGGTATCAGAGCTTTGGTTTACAGAGCTCGAGAACAAGGCACATTAGAACCATACGAAAGAATTCATCAGATATTGGATAAGTAATATCAAAATAGAATGACTCGTTAGAGATAGGATCAGTAGTATCCTAGAACGAGTGTGAAGAGTATATTTTTCAAATGAAAACAATTTTGTTTTGAAATTTAAACCATTCTAAACGTATTTGATTATTTATTTATTTTGAATGTGGACAATCCAGTATATAAAGGTTTTGCATATACGCGTCATGAACGTATATTCGAAGTTTTAATATATTAGATAGATATAGGATCACATTCTAGTCGCCCGGACATGATTCTGATGATGGCGCGCCATCACCAGTATTTATTTTCGTGTTTTGAAGATGTGATATCTATATATTTCCATTAGACTGGTGTAAGAACCAAAACTAATATAGATAAAATTTATTTTTGTGAATTGGCATCAAAAACATGATTTTTTGTATATATATCAAAATTATGAATTTGAAACTCTAATCCACTAATTGATTGAAGTTTGTGTTGTTTGTTTAGTTGTTTGGCAATTTTGAACCATTATGCCTAATAGAATCAAATATTGAATTGTATTGAAAATTGGTCGCATTTGCTTGCATATACATATATTTACATTGAACATGTCATAGCAAGGAGGCTAGAGCAGAGAATAAAATTTGTTTGCCCGACAAATAGGTACATGTTTACTATGTAATTTATTGTTTTGTTTGGGTGATGATGATTTTATGAGCCTATTGGCTAGCCGCTTGGCCTTTTCTTTTTCTTTTTGAGATCAGAAGGCCTGTATGGCAATTTCGGGATTTTCCCGTGGCTCCCGGTGTAGGGGAGGTTATGGCCAAATTTTTCGAAAATTTAGGGTGTTAGCCAAATTTTTGAAAATTTGAAAATTCTCAGAAACTGAAAAGTTGGAGAATGGAAGCCAGATCGAACGTAGAGCTGAATAATCAAACCACTTTCGACTTTGTTCCTTTTCGGGGACGAAAAGTTTTAAGTGGGGGAGATTGTAATAACCCGGAAATTCTGAGCCAGTTTAAAATTTTTATTTTGGCAATTTTAGCGAATTTTGAATATTTAAAATAGATTATTTTAAATAATATCGACGAGAAATTTATTTCGAATATAATTCGAACATATATATTTATAAGCGTCGTCGTTAGAATATAAATATTTATATATAAATATAAATAGAATTGAAAATGGCGCGGTAGTTCGATAATTCGATTTCAAACTTCAATTGAATGTACCGGGTGCAAAACAATCCGAATTTTAACGAAACTAAAAACATTAGGATCTAACTGTGAATATCTTTCCAACGAATCCGAAAAATAAAAATTTCATAGCGGGAATCAAAAGATATGTCCAATTGAAAATTCTGAATAGTCGCTATGGAATTCAGGCCCTTAAAAATGGAAATTTTGCAAACGACCTCGGATTTCGACGAAACCACTTTTGTTGGATCCGCGATGTCAAATTATTGCTAGATTCCAAATTTCATAATTTTTTGAATCAATATGTGGGCGTGGCAAAGGAAAATGCATTTGACCAGTTTTAGTTGATTTTAATCGACTGGAAAATGGCCATTTTTCCAACGGTCTCAGAATTCGACGAAACTAGTTTTGTTAGGACCGCATCGTCAATACGAAGCTAGAAAATATTTTTCTAGAATTTTTCGACTTAGTATGTGACCCCAGTAAATTGAAATGCGCGTTTAAAAACAATATATAGAGTTATATGTTGATTTTAACGGAAACTGATCGAAACGATCGAATCAGCCTACGATACATATCCCATTGTGTTCGGAATGGGGGTAAAACGCTATAGGCGACAGGCGGTAGGCCTCGTTTTGAGATCGAAAATAAAAGTTGCTTTCTGGCGAAAAATAAATTAATTAAATAAACAAAAAAATTTAAACCCTTATCTCTATACCCTGGCCCCCCCGTTCGAATTTCATTTTACAGAAATAAAAAAAAGGAAAAAAGGAGAGAAAGCGGATCGAGGAACCCGCCGCCCACCTCGTCACGCCATCGCCCCCTCCAACGTTCGCCGCCGCCGCCAGGCAAGCGCCCCCCCTAATCGCGCTGACGCGACGAAGACCCCCCCTCCCTCCTGTTCGATCGACGCATGAGAGCCCCCCCCCCCGCTTTCCTCCACCGCCGCGAACCCCCCCAGCGCCGCCACCCTCCTCCGTTCTCTCCCTCCTCCCTGCAGCGAATCCGCCCCTCCTCCCTCTGAAAAATACTGTAAGTTTTATATTTATTTTGCTTTGTTTTTATTTTATTTTATTTATTTATATTTAAAGCAATATTTTTAAATTCGATTTCAGTAGATTTTTAAAATAGAAAAGACGATATTTTTAAAATAGAAAAGACGATATTTTTAAAATAGAAAAGACGAGATTTTTATAATAGAAAAGATATGATTTTTATAATAGAAAAGATATGATTTTTATAATAGAAAAGATATGATTTTTATAATAGAAAAGATATGATTTTTAACATAGAAAAAATTAGATTTTTCTATATTGAACAACGAGGTAAAAAATAGATTTTTCTATATTGAACAACGAGGTAAAAATTAGATTTTTCTATATTGAACAACGAGGTAAAAATTAGATTTTTCTATATTGAACAACGAGGTAAAAATTAGAATTTTCTATATTGAACAACGAGGTAAAAATTTGATTTTTCTATATTGAACAATGAGGTAAAAATTAGATTTTTCTATATTGAATAGCATAGTAAAAATTCGATTTTTATATATTGAATAGCATAGTAAAAATTCGATTTTTATATATTGACTAGCATAGTAAAAATTCGATTTTTATTTATTGAATAGCATAGTAAAAATTCGATTTTTATATATTGAATAGCATAGTAAAAATTCGATTTTTATATATTGAATAGCATAGTAAAAATTCGATTTTTATATATTGAATAGCATAGTAAAAATTCGATTTTTATATATTGAATAGCAAAGTAAAAATTCGATTTTTATATATTGAATAGCGTAGTAAAAATTCAATTTTTACATATGTAGTGAATACGGGCAACGAAAGCGACAAAGGGCGAGGATGGCGAAGATTTCTATCAAGGAAGAATCATGGTATTGGATAGCTATTGGTGAGAATTTCTCACCTTTCAATTTCTTTTTCTAGTTATATATATATACTAGGATGCAGGCGGTGCTTAGTAGCACCCGAAACAATCGTCCACAGACCATGGACTTGTTTGTTTGGTTGTGTAGTTAGTTAGACTATTTGGTTTGAATTGAATTGTTTGGTGAAGTGAAATGGATTTGATTGATGTGTGAATGGCGTGGGCCTTCACTAGACCGGGGATACGGCTAGGCCTTGTCCCGTTTCTAGTATCGTGCCGTTATGCCGTCGAAATTTTCTAAAATAAGTTAGAAAAATAAAGATATCATTTTATTTAATAAATGAACTGAATAGAATATTTTCATAGGTTGAATAAAATGTTTTATCGTTAAAAATATAATTTTTAACGTGAAAGTGAATAAATAAATATTTATAAACAAATCGGCCGATTTGTTTATATACACTATTTGACTAATATTGATTGGGTCGATAAATTTTACACATCGCCCAACTGCACAAATAAAATCTGTGTTTGTTGATTTGAAACCCCACACGGGTGTTGGGATGAAATTTGAAGTTCACTCATCCTGATTGATTAAATATGTCGATCGATTGATTGACAGGCTGTTATAAGCGTTAGATATCTATATTTTATGCTTATAAAGTGTAGTGCACTTTGGTTGATGGTTGATTATTTTTCAATGCTATTATATACGTGTGATGTATGAAAATCCATATAATTAATATTATATGGTGATTGATTGGGCCTCATTCCAATTTAGAAAATAAAGAATAATATAAAATAATGGTTCATGTGTTGACCGTACTCATCCGTTGAGATTAGTCATGTGTTGAACGAAATATTTTAATAATAAAATTTACATCTTTATCAATATAAAATAAAGGTTCATGTGTTGACCGTACTCATCCGTTGAGATTAGTCATGTGTTAAACGAAATATTTGAAGTAGAAATATTTGAAATAGAAATATTTGAAAACGAATATTTTGAAATAGAAATGTTTGAAAAGGAAATGTTTGAAATAGAATATTTGAAAATAGAAATATATGAAGCCGTGTTGATTAGATTGACGCTATTTTGACGTGAACGATATTTATATCGATTTTATTCATTTTAAAATGAATATTTAAAAGTGATTTCGAAATCGAATATTTTGAAATGAAATTTGAATTGAATCGAATAGAAAACCAATTTGAATTGAACTGAATAGAAAACCAATTTGAATTGAACTGAATAGAAAACCAATTTGAATTGAATCGAATAGAAAACCAATTTGAATTGAAACGAATAGAAAACCAATTTGAATTGAATCAAATAGAAAACCAATTTGAATTGAATCAAATAGAAAACCAATTTGAATTGAATCGAATAGAAAACCAATTTGAATTGAATCGAATAGAAAATCAATTGAATTTGAATAAAATAGAAAACGAATTTGATTTGAGTGGGATTTGAATTGAATAAATGACAAATTGAATTCGAATTTAATTGAATAGATAACGAATTCGAATTGAATAGAAAACGAATTGAAATTTGATTTGAATAGAATAGAAATGAATTTTAAAACGAATTTATCAGGAAAAATTCAATTTTGATTTGAATTTGAAATGGAAGTTGAAAATGTTTTTGAAACAAATTTAAAACGATTTATAAAATTCGTTTTAAATAGAAATCGACAAAATATATATTATATATATAATATAATGGCCTGAATAGAACGCGCCGCGCCGCGGCAGTTCGTAAATTTCGACCATTTATTTCAAACGGACATTACGGGAGATCCGACCGTCGGATTCTCCTAAAACCGGAACCGTTGGGTTCGTATCGAAAAGAGCTTTCTAACGAATATTTGAAATTTGAAATCTAACGGTTGGATTTGGAGATACGTCCAAATCAATTTCAGAAAAGGTCGCTGTAAGTGCAGTTCGATGGCCGTTGATGGAAATCGACTGTACGGGCCTTGATAAAATTATTAAAAATATCAATAATTTGTGTAAAATCATAAGAAATGATTTGGGAGAAATTGGGATGTAAAACTCCATATTTGAAAAGATAAAAATAGATTTTTATCGAAATGAACTAGTTTTGAACCAAATTTAAAACCCAATTATTTTTAAATAAATAAATTAGATTTAAAAAGGGGTTTTAAATAATCGGAATTTCTAATATATTTGATTGGATATGAAATGGGTTTATCGTGAACGGTGTTTTGAATAACACTAGTTCTTTAACCCGATAATAAATAGAATGTGATTTGGGTTTGTCGTGAACTGTGTTTTAAATGACACTAGTTCTTTAACCCAGTAAAAGGAGTTTTTAATGAATCTGCAGTTAGATTGAAATGTGAATTGATAATCTGAATTATCAAATTTGGAAAATGAGCGAGAATGGAGTATCACCAGTTTTGCTCCGAAGCGATAGTTAAATCTTTAATTAGATTTGAATGTGAAATGGTAATTAATTTTACCGATAACACTGTGGTGTTAGATGTGAAGTACTACCAGTTTTGCTTCATGGGATGAATAGGTTGGGATTGGGAAATAAAATAAATAATTACTTCGGTATGGTTCGCTAATCTCGACTAGTTTAGAAAACCATAATTTGGTTTGAAACGACATCCAAAGGAAGATTAAAGGATAAATTTTTTTAGAATTTATCTTGGATAAAATTAATGGGAATCTTTCCCTAATAATTGAAATTTAGAAACTAGCTGAAGGTTAGTTAAGAAGAATGGTTTCCTGGGTATTGATCTGATGTTGGTTTCGGCCTTCGGGGTTAATATTTGGGAAATTATTCTCTTGCTGATCTACGGTTAGTGACTAATGAATAGGAATGAGGCGTATGTTGTGTTTGTGTAACATTTGTTTTTAATATACGCGGGTTGTTCGGAAAGGCCGGGTTTATACCCATTCTGAATAACCGATTCGACGATATGTCGAAGATGAAGACGGTGGTCGAAGACCGGAAGTTTTCACATCGTTTGGATAATTACTGACGATCCTGATTGGGCTGTACACCCAAGAGGATGGAAATAGTTGGTGGTCGTCAAGACGTACTTTGGAGATGGATGGATATGCGAGGAAAGTGCCTCCGGTTTCGTTCAGACCCAGAACGAACTTGTAAAGGGATTGTGTGTCTGACATTGGATTTTATTCTGTGTTGATTGATTTCTGTTAAATATATATCTGTTTGGCGGCGGAGAATTTATTCTCTTGCTTAACGCCCTTCTCTGAGACGTACGAGCTTAGAGGTTATATATCGATGGGCATCAGTCGCATGGCATGAATTGCCTGTGTGGCACGCTAAGATGCAATGATCAGGGCTTCTGTTGAAAAGCAAAGTCTTGTGGTTGATGATCAAAGCACGCCTACGTGGCAGCTTTGTGTATAACGTGAATTCGCGAGCCTCACACCTCGGTATGAATTAAAAACGGGATACGGACTGCAGGGAGAGCACGACGTTTCTTTCTAGCTTTGGTGGTGTCAGTGACTTGCCAGCCCTGACATTTATATACTTTTAACCTATGTGGTTGTTGGAATGCGAGGCGCCTCGATTTTAGGTCTGTAAGGACCGGGAAACGTGTGTTCAGGCATAAATAATCCTCTAACATAAGTGAGGACCGGCCCTGAAGCATCCAGGGGTTACCCAGAGTGTGTAGTCCCGAGGCATTTGCTAGAGTGTCTCGAAGCGGAGAGAAGCTTGCCCCTTGCCTCGACTCATGACGGAAATCCAATTTCCAATACGTGTATTGCGGTTTTAATTGTAGAACTAGTATGGCGACATGATATATGGTACCCATGCCGTCTATGATCTATATTTATGATTGAAATTGTTTTGACACTATACACTTATTATAGTATCAAATGATTTGTTTTAAACGTACCAAGCATGTTTGGCTATTATAAGGGAAAACCCTATCCTCCGGCTTGCGTTGCATTGTGTGATGGGACCTGGGTCTTATAATAGCTTCATTTTTCGAAAAAGCATTGCGTTGTTTATCTATATGCACTGGTATTCTTGGGAGGAAACCCGTTCCATGTTATACGGCGTGGTCCCTTGAATCACTCTCTTTTAAAGTAAAGTTTTAATAACTGTTTTAGTTCTCACACCAGTCACATGACTGACCTGGAGTTTATTGTTTTAACCTAAACTCTGGGTGCCCCTATTTTCCGCACGGGCAGCTAGTAGTTTTGGTTTTGCAGATTTATTTTCACAGGATCCTGGTTTACAGCTGGAATGATATCCGGAAAGCTCTGTATCCGTATATCACCTTCAGTTGTTCTTTGTATTATTTTCCGCTGCTATGTAATTTATTGTAATCTCTGATATTTATCAAATGTAATTTATTCATTTATACTCTGTATATTCTTGTATCCGATGAATTGTTGTAATAACAATGAAATGTTCTTCCGTCTGCGTTCTTTTGTGTGTTGTTCTCAAAGTATCCGCTCTTTCCTTCAAGGGGAAGTTACGGGTTCTCACACTACGACACCTATCAAAGGACGAAGAAATGCCTAACTTCCATATATAGTCGCAGTAGTTTCACCTACGGCTAATTTTCCTTCAAGATTTGTAGGGGTTTCCATGCAATGGAGGCAGCTTTCAAGAGACTTATCAACAAGTTACACAAATATGGCAAAGATGAGAATGAAGTAGTTTGGCTTGGGGGCACAACCCAAGGATGAGAAACTCATGGATATGGACTTGGTTCAAAAAGGAGGAAAGAATAGAAAAATATAAGATAAGAGGAAGTGTCGTTATTATGGTATAACGGGACATATAATTAAGGACAAGGGAAAGTACAAAGGACAGGATTTTCAGGAGGGCAAGTGCCTGCTCTCACCGCCACCTGAGAGAGGTAGTAGAGTTTCTGTTGAAAAAGTTTAGTTTTTCTTTTTGATCATCCTGTTAGTACTCATTTTGATTTTAGCAATTCACATTTGTTTATATCTGCTTCCATAGTTGAGTCTATGCACCTTAGTGCTTGTATAGTAGAAGATCCCATTATTGTCTCAAATCAGTTGGTGGTTCGGCTCATTTATCTTTGATTTGTAAGGATTTGAGAATAGCTATATTAAGTATTGAGTCTAAGTGTAATGCTTATGTTTTCATGAGCTATGGGTTTATTCTAGGCATGGGTTGGTTAGCTAGTAATTGAAAAAGGAGGGTAGTTAGACTTTCGACTTGCCTCGGTTGAGATTTTGTGCGATCCTAAGGGATCAATTTGTCTTAGCTACCTAGAATCACTTGATGCATCTATCGATGATTTGCAATCTGTTGGATTAGTCCATGAGTATTCAGATGTTTTTGATTAGGTTAGGGGTTTGTCCCTAAAACGTGAGATAGACTTCCGCATATATCTTGTTGACAATGCAAAGCCAGTTGCATTACCTGTACGACACATGAATCCAAGGGAAAGGAAGGGCTCAGTAAACAAGTAAAAGAGTTACTTGAAAAGGGGTTCATAAGGCAAAGTATTTCTGAATGGGGTGCTCCAGTCGTTTTCGTTACAAAGGCGGATGGTTCACTTCGCTTGTGCATAGATGATATTTTGGAATAAGGAAGAACATGCTTTGCATCTAAGGGAAGTCTCACATACCCTTCAAGCGAATCAACTTAAGGCAAACTTCTCCAAAAATGTCATTTTTGGAGAGAAGAAGTAAGCTTTTTAGGACATGTGGCGTCCAAAGAAGGGATAGCAGTAGATCCCACAAAAGTAGTTGCGGTGCAAGATTGGAAGGTCCCAAGGAATGCAACAGAAGTAAGAAGCTTTCTTGGACTAGCGGGCTAATATAGGAAATTCATTAAGGACTTTGCTAAGGTATTAGCCCCACTTACAAGATTGACGAAGAAGAATCTAACCTTTGCTCTATTGGTTGTGATATCGCTTTCCAACAATCGAAGACGGCTCTCACAACAGCCCTAATTTTGACTTTTACCTTACGGTAGTAAAAGGCTTACGGTGTACACGGATGCATGCGGCACGAGACTATGCGCCATTTTGATGTAAGGGTAAGGTCGTAGCGGATGCCTTAAGAAGAAAAATGTTGACTTCAAGTCCTCTTTATGTGAAAAGGAAAAGTTCAGAATACATATCAAACCTTGATTTTAAAACCTTCGGTTAAGTTAGTAGTCGGCATTGCTAAGAGTAAGACCTACGCTTTTGAATTAAATAGGGACTTCACAAAGAAAAGACTCTCAGATAGATGACGTAATGGATAAATTAAGTAGAGAAGAGACCTCAGTCACCTTAATAAATAAGCTTGCAAGAAGCCATGAGTACGCAGTTATGTTTGAGCACTGCTTATCATCCTCTGACATAAAGGTTAAATAGGATTTTGGAAGACCTTTTGAGGAAATGTTAGCATGACACGACAGAAGTTGTAGTGCCAGGTATACTATAAGAAGAAAAGGTGGAACGAGAGGGGACAGTGAAATGAGTTCCAGCGCATATTCTGGAAACAGAAATTAAGAAGCTACGCAATCGTGAAGTTAAGAAAGTCAGAGCAATATGGAGTGGAGCTCAAGAAGATGTGACTTAGAAGAATGAAGACCAGATACACGCACCATACCCTTTTTGAGGGTATATCCATGATCTCTCTTTTTCTGTAAAGTTTATTTGCTAGTCTTTATTTTTTAAGTATATCCTCTCGGTCCAATCCTCGATCCTTAGGTAGAAACCAATGGATGTAAACATGTATTTGAAACATGTTATGATTAATGGTTGCAACTGGTTGCTAGTGGTTGCTCGTGGATGCATACACACACACACACACTAGGTACTAGATCGGCTCAGTCACTTTCATATTGCATATGCATATGTGTATATATGGATTGAAACTTAATGTGTTATCATATGGATGTTGCATTTGTATGAATGATTGAGCACTCATGTAGAAGTTATAAAGTACGATTAGGAATAATTGCATACATGATGGACTCATAGCACTGACATAATTAGCATTAAGGAGGTCAACTGAATCGGTAGACTGCCTGATTTTGCATTAAATAAGGGCATGTACACAAACTATGCATATAATCATGAAAGCATTAGAAATCTTTTTAAGGGAAATGAATGCCTGTGATTGATGGCTGAGTAGATGGGTGTTGGATGTTAGAATACATTCTTCTTAACTTAGAGATTTCGAGGATAAAATCCTTTAAGGAGGGGAGAATGTAACACCCTGTATTTTCTATGAATATTAAAGTAACGAATCAAAGAATACATAATTTTAAAAGTGGAAATTAAGGGAAACGGGTTATGCCATTGCGTTCATCTCGGAATTCTGCTTGGGACAGAGTCCGAGTTTGCGTAAATCAGACAATATATGAAGAAGTTTTAAGCCGTAGAAGTTTGTATACGTGCAAGGAAGTATATATATACACACAAAATCATCTCTAGAACAAAAATAAGTCAAAGACGAGTGAGCGGGAAAGATCCTGCTCAAATGGCGTTGACCCTTCTTAAGGGGGGTCGACATAGGTATCGACCCCCCTTAAGGGGGTAGACATAGGTGCCGACCCCCCTTAAGGGGGGTAGACATAGGTGTCGACTCCCCATAAGGGGGGTAGACCCCTTTCGAGATCCAGTTCCTATGATGATTTCTGTAGTTCTGAGCTGATGTAGCCTTCTCTGATTGGCCCGGTGACGAATTCTGATGTATTAGGGCTTATGTGTCGTACTGTTATTGGCTGAGTGACAATCTCTTTGGTTTGGATGGTTCTGATTACTCCTAGACTAATCTAAAGGCTAGAATTAATCGTATACTTCTATATAATCAACTCAAACCCTAAACCTAAAACACATAAACACATTCTATGAAGCCGTCATGCTATCTCTCTCTGAACTAGCGTAGCCTCTATCTTCTTAAAACTAGAATATCTTCTTCAACTAGCATTCAATTAGAAGAACATCAGTAGTCTACATCAAAGGAATATCTTAACAATTTCATAAATCAGATTCCAGAATACAAGAACTGTTCTTTTTCTGTAAGTTCAGTTATATTTCAGATTTAAATATATAAAAGTCATGACTTGAAATAAATCGAATCTAGAACTGTGCCTAATTGTGATTCTGATTCATGTTTATCCTTATGACAAATCTGAAATTAACTATGCTATGACACTATTGTACAATTGAACCTATCATATTGTATATTAATTTGGTGTTGCTTTCATGTTATGTTATGTACATGTTCATAAGCTAAGTCATGTTCATATATGCTTATATGTTTAGATCTACATGCTTGCTTTTATGTTATGTTATGTACATGTTCATAAACCAAGTCATGTTCATATATGCTTTTATGTTTAGATATACATGCTTACATGTTTAGATCCAAATTAATACATATGTTTAAGATCTATGTAAATTCCTGTCCATATGCTTAAGATCTATGTTAATTGGATCAAACTCCATTACAAGTTCACATTGATATGCTTGATTAAGTTTATATTGCTCATGAAAAATTTGTATTACACATGTTTAGTTAGATTCATATTATTTTGTGCTATTGGAATGCTACATGTTCCTTTCTTTTCCCTTTTGTTTATGAGTTAGGCTAATTTGTGAGGCAAACGTTCTATGTAAATTATGTGAATGAATAACGGGGAGAAACGTTGCGGTAAAACATTAAATTACATGCTAATGGCATAGATTGGCTCATAATCATGTAAATGATTAATAGCATGAAATGGTATAATTTGTATACCATTAATTATGAACATAATTTAAGTAGTAAATGTGACATGACAACACTTGTGGATAAATTACATATAAACATGACATAAATGACGAATATGTAAATTAAATAAAGGATGAACATGCCTAACCTGAGGTTAGATTGAGTTGTGGTGTAAAACTGCCCAGGACCACCCGACACATCCAGTAACCGCAACAACACCTATCTAATGTGAGAGGTTAGTGCATCATGCCCATGAAAAACCCAAAGTTAGATTGAGTTATGGTGTAAAACTACCCGAAACTGCCCAGCACATCCGGTAACCGCAACAACACAGATCTAATGTGAGAGGTTCGTGCATTAATAAATCAATTAATGCTAATGAACAAGGCATGTTAAGAATGGTAGGGTTAAGTTAACTAAGGTAACACTTAACCAGTACAACATGTTAATTAAACAAAAGATAGGGTTAAGTTAACTAAGGCAACACTTAAACGATATAACATGATGTATGGTAGGGTTAAGTAACACAAGAAGGCAACACTTAACCAATATATAACATGATGTATGGTAGGGTTAAGTAACACAAGAAGGCAACACTTAACCAATATATATAACATGATGTATGATAGGGTTAAGTAACTTAAGAGCGCAACACTTAACCAATATAACATGATGAACGAGTGGGGTTAAGTTAATAGAAAACACTTAACCAATACAACATGATGTGTGGGTGGGATAAGTTAAAAATAATGGACAACACTTAACCAATATTACATGAACGAAGCGGATAGGTTAAGGCAAGCTTAACCAATAATACGTATTGACTTGATCAGTGGGAGGGTTAAGTAAATCTCGTGTAGGTGGGTAATATTAGTATATATAGGCCCACAAACTTATCTGTTAAATAAACATGCTTGAATCAGTGGGAGGGTCAAGTACATCTCGTGTAAGAGGGTAATATTAGTATATATAGGCCCACAAACTTAGCCGTTAAATAAACATGCTTGAATCGGTGGGAGGGTTAAGTACATCTCGTGTATGTGGGTAATATTTGTATATATAGGCCCACAAACTTAACCAATAGGAAACCCTAGTAACAGGGACTCATTTCAACAGTAACCCACATAGATGTATCATGGTACCCTGAACTAGGCAGGGTGGAGCACGATTACTGGGTTAATTATAAGCAGTCAAAATAGTGGCAGAGGGTACGTCAGTGTAGATTCCGATGGTTTACGGGCGTGCACGTACTTCGGAGTGGGAAAAAGCTGGCACTGGGTACCAGTAGTTACATACTGTGCATCTTAAGTCGTATCGGGTTGCTATCATAAGGATTGATACACCTTACGGTGGGACCAGCATAGGGTATCTACACGCAAGAGAGGGCCGATTGACACAGACATATGGAACATTAATACAAGTAGGGAGCCGATCGATAGGTTAGTGAGGGTACATCCAACATTTTCATGGCAATTAGGCTGATTGAGGTAAGATCCTCCTACTAGATGTACACATGAAGGCTACCACCATTGCAGGGATTGAGATCACGTTGTGGTATTATCATTTTATACAGATTACTAGTTGGGACACTAGTTAGGTGGTGCAGAGATATAGAAATTAGAATAACATGGTAGTAGCGAAGCAGAGAAAGAGTAGAAGTGCATTCAGTTTACCTTGCTTTATCTTGTCTTAAGTTATCTTGTTTTATGGTATTGTCATGTTTCTAGTTTATTCATGTCATGATCCTTTATCTTGTTTACATGCTGAAAAATCACTGGACTTACCAGACTTATGTCTGACCTGTTTTCTTTCGTCTTATTTTCTTCTGTTTCCCCCCAGTTAGTCAGGGAGGGAATAACTCAGCTTAGTTTGGACCGTTTCTCTTTCCAAGCTTGGAGATTCTATGATGTATGGCTTGGAACCTCTAATCTTTGGCCATGGCTGTGATTGCACTTTAATTTGGGGACTTATGCTACTTTGCTATGTTTTATGCTTCTTATATACTTGGAAGTTTTTGAATCAAGACCGAAGTTTTATGTAATACTTTTTAGTATGATTGAGTCAATTGTTGTAAAAGCTTGACTGAACGATGTTGCTTATAAAATTACTTTATTTTCCGTTGCTTTATTTGTCTGTCTTGTAATTTATCTGTATCTCTTACGTATAACACTTCACTGAAGTTAATGCATTCCCTTTGTGAGTGACATTAATGGACATGGGGTGTTTCAGGGTTAGATCACTGTTAATCCTATTCGGAATCAACTACTACCACCCCCTTGTCATGTGACTGGCCATGGCTATGGGGGGCGAGGAAGCTCTGCTCAGGTCCCGGACTGGGTAGTAATGCACCAAGGAGATATTGGAGGCTCCCGTAGAGCAAGAAGCGCTGACCCGGAGTCCACCTTGACTAATGCTGATGTTGAGGCAATGGTGAGTCAGATCATGGTAGACAGCCGAGGACAAAGAAATGAGGATTGGGGTGTAGAACACAGTCATACGCCTTTCACTAAAGACATATTAGATGTTCAATTTCCGAGATGATTTAATATGCCAACTATGAACCATTATGCGGCCAGGACAGATCCTATTCAGCACTTGATGAGATATTCATGGTATATGAAAGTCGTCGCCACTCTAGACGCGGTAAAATGCAAAGCATTACCGATCTTCCTAGAGGATGTAGCTTTAATGTGGTTTACAAGGCTACTGCCACGATCAGTCTCTAGCTTCAAGGAATTGAGCGAAAGGTTTATAAATCAATTCCGACTTCATGCTCCGAGGTCCAAGAACGTCATTGAACTATCCCTCATTAAGCATCACCTTGATGAAACTTTGAGGTCATACTTTGATAGCTTTAATTTAGCAATAATGGAGGTAAGAGACCCTCATGAGAAGTCCGTCTCGATGGCATTAATTAATGGAGTAGATAAAAATACTGAATTTGGTAAATACTCAGCTGGAAAACCATCACTGACTAGGGAGATATTTTATGAGAAAGCCAATATCCGCCAACGTCAGGAAGAGGTATATGCCAATCGAAAGAGGAAAACCACTGATAAGGAAGATATACAGAGTAATATGGCCATTAAATAGTCTAGAGATAGCTCTGGGAAGATAGAGGTCAATGTTGGAAATAAGAGCCAAGGGAATAGCCGCCAAACTAGGAATGACAACAGGAAAAATAATCGGGGAAATGACTCACAGAAGGGGCCTCTGTTTAGAACCTTTGAAAACCTCACACCATTGAACGACATGCTGTAGAACATCTACCTGGACACTTATAACGTTCTCCAATACAAGAAGCCTCTACCAAGGGATTCAACGGAAAAGGAGCATGAAACAGGAAAATTCTGCCTTTTCCACCAAACCTACGGGCGTTCGACGAATGAGTGCCAGCATCTAAGAGACATGGTAGAGAAACTTCTTAGGGAAGGAAAATTGGATGAATATAAGGCAGCCCCGAGAAATCGAGGGCAAGGTAGTCCAGAGCAAAATTAAGGGCAGCAACCTCAGAGGGCTACCGCTCAACAAAAGGGTAAGGATATCATCATCAATACTATAGTTGGAGGACCCCATCTTGCTAGGCATAACAATCAAGCAATGGATCAGTATGTCAACGCAGCAAAGTGCCCTAAGGTGGGAGGATGTGGCAATCCTGAAGATACTACCCCAGTAAAACAGCATAAAACAATGTCAAGTGATGTCATATTCCATGACAAAGAAAGTATCGGAGTTCAAGCCCCTACTGAAGATGCCTTGGTGATCACTACTACCATCGGTACTGCTCTAGTTCACAAGGTCCTGATAGATAATGGGAATTCTGGTACCATTCTATTTAAGAAAGCATTCGATCTGATGAAGCTCGAAGCGAAGGACTTGAAGCCCTGTGAAGGTTAGGTACGCGGCTTTAAAGGAGCGTCAACGGCTCCGATGGGATTTGTTGAATTGTCAGCAACTCTTAGAAAGGGAGACCGCAGGAGAGTGAGAATTCTCCCATTTGTAGTTATGGATGGTGATTCACCCTATAATGCCTTTTTAGGCCGACCAACCCTTGTAGAGTTTAGGGTCTGTGTAATGACCCGGTCTTTACATTTATCGCTAACACAGATATGAATTGATAGTAAGTACGTATTTACAAATACGATTTAAAATCCATACTTTAAAATTCCAAAAAAAACATGTTAACTTATGTATTATAGCATTTACATATGCATGTATCAGAGCATTTACTAAAACCCAATTTTTCACTTTCATGTACGATAGCATGTATTAAATAGCATTTGTTTAAATTTATTTTACACATGTATGAATAATAACACTTATACATAGCAAGTTTTTAAAAATGCCATTATATTTCACATGTTTTTTTTCCAAAGGATTTAGAATTTGGGTTTTTCCAAATTCTTGATTTTAAAAACTTATAACACTAGAATAAAACATGCCAAGACCACTTTTATTATTAAAACAAGTTCAAGTTCACATGTACATCAACACCAAAACATGAAAGTGCCATTTCCTTTTGCAAGCATGTTTTCATGTACAATAATTCAGGGATAACACCTACACTAATACTAGAATAGTAAAGAGAATCTAGGAGGAATATCTTTCACATGGCAAAAACATTTTTGTATCAAATATTTTCAGTTTTAAATCCTTTTCTTTTCTCACATGATTTTCTGAAAATGTCACTTTCCTTTGCATTTTTCATCTTTCAAAAACTTGTTCACATTTGTCATAGCATGTGCCTAAAGATCTTGCTAAATCTTGTATATATAAACCATAGATCTTGCCTACACTAAGTCCTTATTAACATATAGATCATTCAAGATTTTCCATGTCCATTTCATCACATGGCCGAGATCATTTGTACAAGATTTTCAGTTTTTGCATTTCCTTTGAAGCCAAGTAAGAGTTAAAATATTTTTTTGTTAAATTAATAGCCATGTGGAAAATGAAGTGAGAAACTCAATGAAAGCTGAGCATGTAAGGTACAAAAATGGTTGCTATAATTCGTTTAAACCAAGGAAAGATTTGGGGAGAACATGGTTGTAACATTGGCATTTAATGTGATTTTTTATAGTAGACCAATGGGAGAGAATTGGTGGTTTGTGCAGGGAATTTTCAGGGTGATGTTGGCTGATATAAGCCATGTGAATTTGGGTGGTGGTGTTTTGATTTGAAAAGAAAAAGATTTTTAAAAGATGTCAATCATTTGTCACAAGAAAATCAGAAAACTGATTTTGTGCTACTTCCAAAACATGTATTTAATGCACTCATTTTTTTTATAATTTCCTACACCTATATAAGACCATGAGCATGCTCTTCTTTTTCTCAGGCAACACAAGAGCATTCGAATTAAATCAGTTAAGGGAAACTGAGAATTCAAACTATTTTAGGTGAGTAAACTTTCTTCATTTTTTTTAAGTTAAATACCTGCAATTTTTTTTTGTGTTCTACCTATAACAGAGAAGTTGAAATTGTTCTTGGATGTCTTAATTAAGTCATAGGTCTTGTTTGAATGTCATTCTTTTCCTGATAAAAGAATTGGTGGTTAGTACTGAAACAATTGAGCGGCATTAGCTATACTGGCATGAACTCTGTGTTTAGTTAAAAAAAAGAATCAAACTATTGATTCTTTGGTCAGTAAACTTAGGTCAGATGGTTTGAATGAGACATCTTGTTAAGTCCATACCATTACATAGTAAACAAGCTATCTAAAAGTAAGAAAAGGAGGTGAACCATTTCAAACAAACACTTATGTATGAAAGCAGTAAAACAACAGTAGCTCTCTGTAACATCGAAAATTCAAACCTCTTAAAAACTTGATTTGAATATATAAATGGAATCGTATATGAAAATGGTGATTTTTGAAGATGGTTTCATGATTTTTAATATCCTGAACAGTGGGATATGCTGAGATGATCGAAATTTGAACATTGATCAAATTCCGACCATCCAGGTCATCGGACGCCATGAGGTTGGGTGGAGAGCTTCACCTAGGATTGAGGATTCAAGGAAAAATACTAATTAATTTTTCTAATGAAGGGATTATGAGGACGAGGTTGAAATAGGATTTTTGGGTTTGTTTTTCTCACTTGGGTTCTCGCCGGAACTGTGGATTGACGTCGAAGTTGTGGGGGTGTGGTCCAGGGGCATTAGCGGCGTCGGGATGTTAGGGTGGTGTGGCAAGAAGGGGATGGTGATCAGGGGTCGAGGCAAGGTGCAGGCGTAGGTTTCATGGAAGAACCCATTATGGCCATGGAAGGGACGAACAGTGAAAACATTGTAGCATTGGGGAGGAGGTGATCAGAGCAGGGCAAAGTGATCAGGAGAAGCACGGTGACGTGCGGTGGTAGTTGGCAGTGGTGGATGGTGGCTCGTGCGTGTGTGCACGTGCACGTGGATGTGCGGTGATCAGAAGAGAAAACACTATGATTTTGGGGTGATCGAGCCAGAAATCACGAGATCTAGGGGGTGGTACTTTGGTGATTGGGTACTTGGGTAGTTTGGTCCTGACACCTGGTACTTTTTCCAGATCATGGTAACTGAGCTAGTTTTTGCGTGCGCACCCTGATAACCCGAAGTGGTACTTTGTTTGAAAGTGGTATTTTGGCATAAAATGTTCTTAAAGAAGATTTTTGAATATTAATTTAATTAAAACTAGTTTTAATTAAAAAACTAAATTAATATAAATTGGAAATAAAATAAAAAAATAGAAATAGAAATTTTATTTAAATTAGCAAGTGGGAAAAAGAAGTGAATCGGGTATTGAAGATCGAGTGAAAGTTTTTGACAAAAGTTAAAAGAAAAGTGTAAAAGCCGTAATATAAATAAATTATAGTTTATTTATAATTAATGAGAAATAATTTTCTAAAGAAAACCGTAAGTATTCATTTTAATGTTGACGAACATAAATGGAAAGAAAAACCGTATGCGACGCGCACGCTGAAATTGTCCATTTGAAAAGATAATCAAAGGATCCAGATATAAGCAAGATAATCATATACTGTTTGACTAAAATTATATCTATAATTAAATTATAATTGAAATGAAAGGAAAAATAAAAATAGAATTTTTATTTAAATCTTGAAGTAGGAAAGAAGGAGTCAATCAAGTGTAGAAGATCGAGGGTAGTTTTTGGAAAAAATTGAATACAGGAGTGGTAATCAAATTTAATTATAAATTTAGTTTATAATTTGAATTAGAATTTATTTTCTGATGAAAACATTTAAAGTTTAAAGTTAAATAAATGGAGTATTTAATTTTAAAGTAAGGAAAAACCGTATGCTACACATACGCTCAAATTGTCTGTTGTAAACCGTAAACCTGAATTTCCTGATACGAGAAAATGACCACATACCGTTCTGTATTTGATAAAATAAGAACTGTAAATTATATTTAATATTTTAAATTAATAATTTTAAAAAGAAAATATTTCACTAATCATTTCAAAGAGACCGGAATAAATATTCCACTTTGATTTGATTACACACCGCGCGTCAGAGATTACTGAAGACGGCGATATACAAGGACTATTCTTGAATAGTGCCTTCGGTTTGTCCAATCCGAGGACAACTTGTATGGACAAATGTCTGCCAAAATAATTCTAACTGATCACGTACGTTGATCTCTTCAAACGTATTTATACGGTGGTAGAGGAATTCGTTTCTCTCGCTTTATACCTATAATATATTTTTGGGGAAGTCAATTAGTGATTGGCGAGATTTGATGATGTGGAATTCAAAAGAAATAAACTGTGATGATGAGAAGGTAAGTCTAGCCTCAAGCCTCACACCCAGGAATGACAAAAATCGGGCAGGCAGCATGGCTATGTGGGTCGCTCCCATTAGGATGTATAGTCACCATCTAGAGAATATTCATATTTGTTAGTCCTTTCAATTCTGTATCTCCTGGGAACAGTTATATTGGTATATCAACCGTAAGGTGACAATATATTCGATACACTCAAGAGAAATGAGTGTTCGGTCATGTGTGGGCCAGGTTGCAAGATGTTCTTGTTGAACCCAGGTGTATTTGCCTCTAGAGATACACTTTCGGCAGGTGGTCCCATACCTTGTCATAGTTGGGATTCCAATTTCCATAAGTGCCAAGCGGATTTATTTGTATACTATATAGGAGAATGTGAGATGCAAACATTCTTCTAGATTCTAGATTATTTGTGAAACACCTAGACACTATGATAATATTTGATCTCAAGTGTACAAAGTGTTTTGTTCTCATAAGGTAAAAACCCGTTCCGTATTCACGACGTGGTCTTATGAGATATTTTTATTTCTTTAATCGGTTTTAAAACCGTTTACTCGTACCAGTCCCCTGACTGACCCGGAGTTTATTTTCTGTGTTTCCCTTAAACTCTTAGGTATTCATAACACTTGTTATGAATAGACAAGTGAATCAGGATTGGATAAAACTTGAAAAGCTGGAATGGAACTTTTTATGTGCTGATCTAATCATATCTATTGTATAACTATAAGTCTGCCAGTTTGGTCATCACTGATATGTATAGTTAAAGATGTAATATGAAAGGCTTGTATCACTAGATATATGAGGCTCTGATGTAATATGTACTATTGTGTAATATTATGAAGTATCATCTTTTGTAAAAATTACGCTGTGAGATTTTGATGTTTCTGTGATTTTATCTTATATCTATTCTTATTCTTATTAATGACACGACTTCCGATGTGTTCGAAAGTTGGGTCGTTACAGTCTGTATTGCACCTAGGTGCTTACTGCTGAAATTCCCAACCGAAGCGGGAGTGATTAGAGGTGACCAAATGATAGGATGAGCCTGCTACATATCAGAACTTAAAATGCTCCGCAATGGAAAGAACGTCGAGACCGAGGGTACTTCCTGCCCCGCAAAGGAAGATTTAGCATAACAACTAATGGGGACATTATCGAAGGGGTCGCCCGGAGACCTACCCGAGGATATAGATCCCCGAGAGGATGAGGAGCCTGGTGGCAGATTGGCGACACCTAATGAAACAACCGTGGATATTCCAATCTATGGCAATGACCCAGCGAAGGTATTAAAGATTGGATCCCAGTTAGACCCCCTTCGAGCCAAGGAACTAACCGACTTTTTAAAGGCAAACCTGGTCGTGTTTTCTTGGACACACGCTGACTTGTGCGGGATACCCCACTCAATCATGAGCCACTCATTGAGCATCAACCCAAAGCATCCACTCGTTAAGCAGAAAAGGCGAATGCTTAGACTGGAGAGGTTAGCCACCTTGAAAGAGGAAGTTGAGAAGTTATGAAGCAACGGGTTCATTAGGGATTCGAATTATCCAGAATGGATTTCCAACCTGTCTTAGTTAAGAAGGCTAATGGGAAGTGGTGCACGTGCATTGACTTCTCGGATCTAAATAAAGCTTTCTCGAAGGACAGCTTTCCGGTCCCTAGAATCGACCAATTGGTAGACTTGACGGCAGGTCATGAGCTTCTCACTTTTATGGATGCGTACTCCAGGTATAACCAGATCCCCATGCATATTCCGGATTAGGAGCATACCATATTTATCTCTTATTTGGGACTATACTTCTATATAGTGATGCCATTCAGCCTGAAGAACGTCGGTGCAACGTACCAACGCTTAGTGAATTGGATATTCTACAATCAGATCGGGAAAATGATGGAAGTATATGTTGATGATATGCTTTTGAAATCCTAGCGATCATCCAACTATACAACTGACTTAGCTGAGATGTTCGATATTATACGACAATATGGAATGAAGCTCAACCCTCTGAAGTGTTCATTTTGACTTGCCTCCGGAAAATTCCTAGGTTTTATCGTTAGCTCGCGTGGAATCGAAATTAATCCAGATCATATTGCGACAATCAGGAATATTCAAGAACCAAGACTGATCAAAGATGTGCAGGGCCTCATCGGAAAAGTTGTTGTATTAAGCAGATTCATTTCTAAAGCTACAGATAAGTGCATTCGTTCTTTAACCTGATAAAGCGAGGCAAGCGTAACTTCCAATAGACTCCTGATTGTGTTGAGGCTTTCCAGAACCTTCTAACTTGTTTGGAAAGACCCCCGATGTATCCAAGCCAGTCGACCACTAGGATTTATTCATGTACTTGGCGGTGTCATCTCATGCAATAAGATCAGCCTTAGTAAGAGAGGAAGATAAAGTCCAAAGGCCGGTGTACTACGCGAGTAAGAAGCTAGCGGCAGCAGAACGAAACTACCCGAGGATAGAAAACTTGAGTATAGCCTACTGATCACATCCAAAAAAACTTCGTCACTATTTCCATGCTCATCCCATCACCATATACACTGACCATCCACTTCAACAAGTCTTGCAGAGACCAGAAGTGTCTGGAAGGCTACTCAAATGGAATATCGAGTAAAGTCAGTTTGATTTAAACTTCCAACCCCGAAGATCGATAAGGGGGGCAAACATTGGTAGATTTCATAGCTAAGTTCACTATTCCTAAGGAGGATATACCAAGTGAAGGAGCTGGTCCCTCAAAACAGCAATTCAAGTCTAGCACCTGGAAGTTATACACCGACGGTGCTAAGAATGATAGACAGTCTGGCACCAGTGTTGTCCTAGTTACTCCTGAAGGACGGTCAATCTACTATGCTATGAGATTAGAATTTCATGCAATGAACAACAACTCCGAGTACGAGGCCCTGAGTACGGGGCTAAAACTCGTAAGGGAATTTGGAATAATGAGTTTCGACATTTCCTGTGACTCCAAGTTAGTCGTAAACCAAGTTCGAAAGGAGTTCCAAGCCAAGAGGCCGAGACTTGTATTATATTTAAGAGAGGTAGGAAAGCTTCTAGGTGGTTTTGAACACTACAGTATCTCCTATATCCCTCGATTAGAGAATCAAAAGGCAGATAAGTTGGCCAAACTGGCTAGCTATGACAACCCTGAGGACACGGAAATGGTCCCGATTGAAACATTGGAAACTCCGAGTACTGATCAGATGGAAATTGACCTAAGCCTGGAGACTGAACCGGAAAAAGGGGTCGTGGATGACACCCATAAAGAACTTTTTGATAAATGGAATGCTCCCAACAAATAAAAGCAAAAGGTGTGCCATTATTCGTAAAGCCTCTAGATATATTATGCAAGACGAAGTCCTTTATTAGCAAGGATTTTCAATGCTACTCCTCCGGTGTATAGCCCATGACGACATCAATCGGGTACTAAAAGAAGTACACAAAGTGTATGTGGCGACTTTACCGGAGGCCGAACTTTGGCTAAAAAGATACTACGGTATGGCTATTTCTGGCCTATAGTGAATAAAGATGCAGCTAGTTATGCACGGCGTTGCGGCTGATGCCAGAAATTTGCAAAGATTCCCAGAGAGCCCCTAGCCAACTAAGGACAATGGTGAGCCTGTGGTCATTCGCTATATGGGGAATTAATATTATTGGAAGCTTGCCAATCGCCAAAGGCGGAGAAAAATTTTCAATCGTGTTCGTGGATTACTTCTTGAAGTGGGTCGAAGAAGAACCATTAACCATGATCATGACAAAGCAAGTGATAAATTTCATCGTCAAAAATATCATATGTCGGTTTGGGATCCCGAAAGTCATTATAACCGAAATGGGACCCAATTCGATAGTACAGAATTTTTAGATTTCTGCCAGAGGTATCATATTGAGAAAAGATACACCGCTATGGCACATCCACAGTCGAATTGGCAAGTAGAAGCAATAAAAATAATAATTAAGTCCATTCTAAAGAAGCGGTTGAAGCAAGCCAGAGCCATGTGGGTCGACAAGTTATCCTTAACATTATGGGCCTACCAAACGACCTACAAATCGACGACGGGTCATACCCCCTTCTCCCCCGCATTCAGATCAAAGGCGGTCGTTGCAGTGGAATTGGAAGTACCGTCCTGCTGGACAACTTATTACAACCCAATGACTAACAATGAGCTACTCCTCGAGTCTTTAGACATGATTGAGGAAAAGAGGGATGAAGTAGATCTGTGTGCCTCGAGGCACAAACAACAAGTTTCCCGATATTACAACAAGAGGGTTCGGGTTCGAACTTTTGAACTTGGTGACCATGTTCTTAAACGTGTCTTTCTCGACCCTATCTTCTTGGGCCCAAAATGGGAAGGACCGTATACCATCTGGTAGAAGCTTGATAATGGATCCTTCAAGCTAGCGACAGTGGATGGTAGTGAAATCCCCAGAGTTTGGACCGCCCAGCATTTGCGGCGTTACATGACTTGAACTATCATTTTTACTTTTTTGTTTTTAGACGATGTAAAAAGGCAAGACTTGCCCAGATCTGTCTGGTTGCATAAAAAAAAGATATGAAGTGGACGTAGGTCTTGATTTTACAGAACCACTATAAAATATCGTGTGTCATTTACTTTTACCGCACTATTTCATACTTATTCCTTTGGTTTTATTCATATAAGCTATTATGATTGTGATGTGCATCGCAAGCCTTATGACGATCCTAAGGTACATTGACATAGAATCTAAAAAACAAAATTTATACTAGTGCACTCCAGTTCTTTACATACATAGTATAGAGGGGGCAATAAAGTAAATGACACAACCACTAGTACTCTGACTCTCATGACTCAGGAAAGAGTATAAAGGACAAGGAAATGAATTTCCCATAAGGCTTGAAGGTGCACCACGGCTAAAAGACCGCGTTAACTCCACTTTACCCTTGGCATCCGATGGGAGAGTATAAAGGCTCCAGAGACTGAGTGCCACAAATGAACTCCTACCCCCACTGAAGGATTGGAATGCAAACTGAAAGCTGAGTTCGAACTCCACCCTGGGCATACGATAGGAGAGTATAAAGTCATTCTGATTAAATGCCACAAAAAGGGCTCCTACTCCGCTGAAGAACCGGGGGCAAGAGTGAAAGTTGAGCCCGAGCACTTCATTTCCGGACATGGAGGGCAATACATAGTCAATCCTAATCAATCCTAAACAAGCCCTGGCCAAGCATCATGTTAAAGATTGATTGGGGGAATATATATACACATCACAATGAAAATAACATGATACGCTGCAGAAATTTTATTTTTTGCCTACGGTGACGACTGATGATGTAGTTTTGTTTATAACTTAGTTATGACTTGAATATTTAGGTACATGACTAAGTATGGGAAATTCGCAGGTACACAACAATGCGAAAGAAACAGGATTTTTATTTACAAAGCACAGCGCTACAAAACGAAACTAGTCAAAATATGGCCACTCTCGCATCTACAACAAAAGGCCAGTGGAAACTTAAAATAAACAAAAACAAGCAAACTCTATTTGGGCTTTGGGGATGACTTCGGCTTCTTTTGTTTCTCTGGATCCTCCTTGCTAGCATCAGAGACACCATGCTTTTTCCTTTTATTCTTTTCCGAAGGAGGATCTTATAGAGCGCCAGAGGACTGAGATGCAAGCTGTGTAGTTATCGACTTAGAGAATTTTATAACCAGCCCAGAACCGGGGGCAACTACAGTGAGAGGCAGTATATTTAAAGGCTCTTCCTTAGCTTTAACTTTAAAAAACTCATCATTCTTAGCCTTTATCTCGACTAAGGTCATACTATCATCCTCCTTAGTCTCTCACGTGATGGCTACATCCTCCTCTCCATCTCCGTCGTTACCATCTGTGTCCTTCAGAGCTCCAATTATCTCAGCATCTTTAGGGATATCTGTACTTGGCGGTATAATGACCTTCTCAACCGCCTCAATCTCTATTTGATCCTCTCTAATTCCTTCAGTGGGCTTGGCACCTACATCATGAGAAGCAACAATTATTAATTTAGGAGAGAATGCGGCCCTCTCAACTGTTTGCTCCACAATGCGACAACAAGTTATAACATCTTTGACAAATTGTAAAGAGAATATGGAAATACCTTCCGTCGATTACTCGTCTAGAGCTATAATATAAACTTCAACAGGTGAAGGAACATGAATTCCGGAGATTATCGGGTCATCAGGATTGTACTCTTTGACTTCAGCAGCCTCGGCTGAGCTAGAACTTTCCTCCATCACATTCTTACCTTTCAGTTTATGCCTCTCCTCCTCCATAGTTTCTTTAATTTGATGCCTCCGTTCTGCTAGCCTCACAGGTTCCTCACCTTTGAGGTAAGTCTGCATAAGCTGATCCTCATCAACAGTCTCAACCTATAAACGTTGCTTTTCATCTTCAACAATTTGGTCCCATACCTCGACCAGAGTAGTAGGATAGTTCTTGACCCACGAGATGTCTTGAGTTCGAATCACTTGAGCAAAGAAGTCCATCAGCAATTCATCGAACTCCTCCATCTCTTGTTCAGCCATGGAAAATTTATTGTTAGCTTCAGAAGCAGACTTGAGAGCTGTATCGGCATGTCCTTCAACAAGAACTACCCTTTCCTCGACTTGAGTCAGTCGGGCCTGTATGCTCCTTCAACAAGAACAAGAGCTACCCTGTGATAATTTCAGCTCAGTGTTAGCTGATCTGATATCTTCTATCTCCTTTCTCATGGCTGTATGCTCCCAGCTATTTGAATCGAGGTGTGGAAGCGTCTCTCCGTTTCCTTGAATTGTTCCTTATTATTTTTGGCATCCCGCTGAGCCAAGGCAAGCTAAGCTTGGATATCTTCTAGTTTCTACTCGGCCTCATCTCTGGACTTAATGTCATATTCCTCCTTTTCCTGTGCATCCCTTACATCCACTTCAAGATGGCGAATGACCTCCGAAAACTTCTTGGCATGCTTCCTCATTCCTTTGTACTGTTTAGCCACAAATCCAACCCGACCTTGGACATCTATTTATCAATCATTGGGAACCGGTTCATGATCTGGAACAAAGTGCATCTTTCCAAAGTAGAGATCAGGGAACTGCTCTCGCAAACATTTCAGCTTTGCCTGATTTTCAACTGTAAAAACTACTGGCTATGTAGTGGTAATGTCAGTGTTACGCTGCTTGGAAGGGACAAGAACTTTCTCTCCCTTTTCCAGTTCTTTTCTCGGGTCCTTATGCTTGTCTTTGGTCTCATAATGCTTTTTGGAAGATTTCTCATGAGGGCGAACACTCTTAGAAGGGATCAGAGCTTTAGGCGGCTGTTTACTTCCCCCATGCTGAAGTTGATGACTATGATGCTTCTCGATATCATGCCTTGGAGGGGAACGAGAGTGCAAAGAATGAGGTTGGTGGGGATCTTAATGCTTCCTACTATCTCTCCCGTAACTTTCACTACGGTCATGCTGGGTGAGAGGATTGAATCTGTGCATGTACTCGCGAAGATCCCGATGAGAATAGCGACGACGAGTCATTTTTCCTGCAAAAATGACAAACATGTATAAGAATCATGGGACAATACAACACATAAGTGTCATGATGTGCGGTGCATTGGTGTGTGTCCCTTATGTGATCCCCCCAAAAGACCAGGGCTTGGAGCCAGGCTTGTTTGCGCAGTATCTCCACCCTTGATGGGAGTAGGCTCTTCCTCAGAGATAGGAAAGAATGGTTCTGTTCCAAAATCCTTAAAAGTGTAAATATCATCTGGCAAAAGAAGCTTGGCTAAATCTCCATATGTTTGTTCTTTTGTTTGTAAATCATGAGTTGGAAGCTTAGTTGGTGAAGGTATTTTTGGAGAGGATTGCGCTTTTGGGAATGGAAACACCCTTCGATTCATCATCCTGAACTTTACCTCCAGTATACACGTTCAGATCCTCATCATCTTTGACACTCATCGGAGAAGGACTTTTGAGAAGACCAGTTGATATTCTGATCCCTGCGGTCACTTGTCCCTCGATCGGGGGCATGCTACTAGATGCCCTAAGAACTTGAGCTGGGGGCATATACTTGTAAGGCTTACTGCCCTCACCAAGCCCCCGTCTTATATCGAGAAGATGATGTTTATGGAGGTTCGCATCGGTTATACATTTCTTGATTTTTAGAAAATCGGACTTGCTCTTTATAAGGCGGGACAAGCAATCTTCCTATATTTCGCCCTCTTGCTTCTTGGGATTGGGAACTATGAAAAGAAACGAAATATTAGTACATTGGTTTATGTAGTTGAAGCAGGCACTGAAGGATCTAAAACCTACTTGACTTAAGCCACTTCCTCACACACCTAGTCTGGTGCTTTATATAGAAACACTCAGATTTAGCATCGCCTAAGTTGTTGTGTCCATCAGTCAGGACTTTCTTAGTGGGGATAGACTAGAAGAAAACAAAATTCGGGGTCCCTATAGAATAATGTTTAAAGTGGAAATAGAAGTTCAAATCTTCATAAAAAAGCTAGGTGTCCAGAATTTCTGCATATGCGATGTACAAGGTATACAGAGAAGCATAGGCATTAGGGTGAAGCTGCATGGGAGCAATACGTAGTCATCTCAGGAGATCGACGATGATTGGAGGAAACAAAGGAATAGCACCTATCAAACACATGACCTTGCTGATGGCCATGTACCCATTCGGAGCAGAAAGGTGGCCTATCCTTTTCCTTTGGAGTTTTAACGTCATCCAATGGAATCTCATGCTTTAAACTGATTTTCTATAGCTTTATATCATCAAGTGTGGAAGCTATGGAGTAACTCGGATCGTCTAACTCTATGGCACTCTAGAATTCATCGAGAGCAAAACCATATCTAATTCCACCTTCTCTTTCTTCTTCCTCGAGTGATGTACTATTAGGTGATGTCGATCCTGTATCCATGTCTATTTCATACTCTGATCCAGGATCCTAATCTGGGTCTGAAGGGAGTACGTCAGGGTTGTAATAATTTGAAGAGTCCGAAGCTGCACCTTTATCTAATAATCTTGTCGAATGTCTATCTGACATATTTGCTGTGTTGATAAACAAGCATCACAAACTAGAGCACAAATACCCGTGACCCCCACATGTGCAAGTGCTAATGTGCGCTGGTGTGTGCAATACTAAAAGGAAATGCACAAAGTAAAACAAATAAACATGCAATTAGTTGCTATATGTTGCCAAGTTACGCTCTCGTTCACTCCAGTTCGACCGATTCAAAAGGCCCTATCATAATTATCCAATAGTATGTTTGCGGTTGCTGTTAATTTCAATGCTAGACATTAATTAGCATGTTCATTGGATTCAAGTTGTTAAGGTAGTTGAGATCAAAGATCATAGTGGGGCCAAAGCATAAGGACCAAATCACATAGCGAGTTCGGCTCGTGACGATTGCCCGTGAACTCGACTCATGGGTACGACTAGCTAGTGAGGTTCGGCTTGGCTCGCCAACAAGGTTCTGTTCGCACCCCCCCAATTGGCTCATGACAAACCGACATACTAGATGGGGTTCACTATCGGGGACGGCCACGAACTCGTGAGAAGACTCGTGCCAACATGGCTCGCCATCTAGGTTAGCAGACTGACTCGTGGTCCTTCCCCTCCATTGGCTCGTGGATATGTATCAGCTCGTCCTCCTCATTCGACCTGGTCGCCCCTTCGACTCGCTTGCATTTAGGACCAACTCGCGAACAACGAAAGGAATGGATCGCTTTAGCATGACCCAACCCCTTGATTCACCTTCTACCAACTCCATGAACTGCAGGGTACTTTACATCCACCAACTTCCTCTTTCGCCCAAACGACCTACTTCTTCTCCTAATCACCAATCGGAGATCCATGCCCATGCACCCTATCCATTCAAGAATCCATGACCTGACTCTCTTCGTCTCGTCTCCTAAACCTTTTCTCCCTCAGCCATTGAAAGCCTTGCACAAATATTTGAACACGACCAACTTCGAAATTGACGCCTGAGGGTGAAACTTATCACCATCGTCGGAGACGATATCGAGAAGCACAAAACAAATCCTACCAGTAATGAGACGAGGAGATTGATGCGAGAATTGTATAGTAATCTCCCCACGATTCAGAATCAAGCACGAAAAATTAAAGGTTGCATCGTAACAATATTCCAAGATTACCTATTCATATGAATATTTGGATTTGGAAGCTAGGGTTTCAAATTGGGGTGAAGAAAGGTGCGGCCAAGGTTTTAAATCTCGGATATCGGTCGCGTTTTGTGTCGGGGATTTTATAGACTCAGTCTCTTATCGGGGAGATCTCGGACGAGATGAGTCTAACTCGGGAGTTCGTCCCTGATTTTCATCTCGGGTCTGAAAGTTCATATCGGAACAATCTCGGGGTACTTGATATGTTAAAAATGATATTTTAACAAAATGACTTTTATGGATGCTATCGAAAACATAGTAACTTAAACTTAAAATGCAAAATAAATTTATTATTCTTTATTTTGCGAAAGATCATTCATACTCTAAATCATAATATGCTTAAAACAGGAATATTGTTAGACAGGAAACATTAACAGGATCCAATACATTAAAAAATTCAGTATAAATAGACCATAAAATACATAATTTCATAAGTAACATGTATGTAAAAAGACGAATATGAAAATTATAAGCATTGTAAAACATATACGAACATACGATATAGCCATTTAGCATGCAAAATGTAAAATAACAAAAGATTGATATGGCTAGATTAGAGTTTTTTAATTATAGTTCTAGTTTAGGCACAAATTTAAACCAAAAAAACTAATATCTCGAACAATATACCAGTATTTCAACTCAATCGATATATTGTTCGATATTGCAATATCTCGGGCGATATACTCAAAAGGAGATTTAGAGTGATATTTGCTGTTTCGTTTCGGAAGGAGCCCAAAACGAGATCTGGAGGAGATCTCGGGTGATATTTGTGAGATTTGAAATAGTGGGTATGGCTGAAATAATGAAAATGGGAAGAAGGTGAAAGTGCTTTTATGTTCATAGGGTTGGACCGTCCGTGCTACTCATGGTCAGGTGGCCCGATCCGGCCTTACGGCCTAGTAGCTAGGCAAGTTTGTAGCTTTAAAGGCCCAATTTACCAGCTTAAACCGCAAGCATGGTCCGACCGAAGTAGGATGACTCATAGTCTAGTCCAACGATCAGGTTTCAAAAGTGATTAACAATAAAAATTGAAACTGTTGGTCAAAAGTCATATGTAACGACGTTAAAAGCAAACAAGATGACGTAACGAATAATGACAAGTTCCTCAAGTCCAATTAAGAAAATTGAGAAACTAACATGAAGAGCCGTACGTGATGTTATCCAAAGCTTGGGATCGACAAGCATGGCAGAAATAATGGGAAACTTGGGTTTGTATTTATACCCGCCTCAAAGGGTCAGAAGACACGGTTCTACGAAGCGGCATGATCGTATACAGACCAACGTGACTGGTAGCACTCAACATTCAAGAAGAGGCATATTAATGTTTTCGAAGCATGTTTCAATCCTGATAAAACATACTCCGAGGGGGAAGAATGTTGGCTAGCTTTTTGACCAAGCCACCAGAGACCTAAACACTTACAATCATATGGACGAAGAATCATATACTTATAAGCTCGGGATAGAAATTCAGGCTCAAGAAGTGGAGTTCAGTGGTGTGGCTCATGATATTGGGCTCACGGCAACCCGGCTCGTGACCCAGGATGATGACCCGTTTCAGGTCCCGTGTCACGACCTGATCCCTCTTCCAGTAGAAAGACGTGAGGCTTATCAAACTCCCTTATCACCATGAACCGAGTTTCATGGATCTGATGATACGTGTCAATAACGACTATATTGACCATTTCTCCACTCTCCCATGAATGGCTCCAAGATTATCGGGATGGATGCAACGTATCTTCATGAAATGCCTGTAGAAACTGTCTATAAATAGCCCAGGACTTGGCATTTTTTGGGATCTTTTGGCAATTGAGAGCTCTAATTCCACCATCACCATATTTCTTCTATTTCTAATAAGAAATAACTTGAAATTGCTGAGTGAATTATCTTTCTAAGAGTGAAATTGAGAGGAGATTGTGATTATACTTGTATTCAATCGTATAATCGGAATTGAAACACCCACCTCCGTTAAGGTCACTCACAAAGGGAATGCATTAACTTTGGTGAAGCATTTTAGGTAAAATACACAGATAATTTACAAGATAGATATATAAACAGCGAAAAACTGAAATCATTTCATAAATAGCGTGGTTCAGTCAAAACATTACAAGCATTTTATCAAAACCCAACTTCTAAATAATTACAATGAAACATCTGTCTTGATTTAAAACTCCAAGTACATAAAGAAGCATAAAACAGTAGTAAAGCAGCATAAATCCCCAATAAAAGTGTAACCACAGCCATAGCCCATGAAGAGAGAATCCAAGCAATATATCTACTCTCTTCAAACTGGAAAAGGTCTGCATTAAGCTGAAGTATTCCCTTGCGGACCTTGGGGGGGGACGGAAGAAAAGAAGGCAAAAGAAAATAGGTCAGACATAAGTCTGGTAAGTCCAGTGATTATTCAACATGTAAACAGGTAAAAGAATCATGACATGAATAAACTGAATATAGGACAATACCATAGAAATAAGATAAAATAAGATAAGGCAAGATAAACTGAATATACTATCGCACTCATTTCCATTTCTCTGCACCTACTACGAATGTTTCAACTACCATCATGTGTTAATAACAAAGTGATCCCTTTTCCGATCGGCTTCTACTTGCATGCATTTATTACTTGTGTCATTCGGCCCTGCTTGATTGTAGATACCCCTGCTGGTCCCACATAAGGTGTATCGACTCCTATGGTGGCAACCCGACACAAATTCTAGATGCACAGTGTATACTACTGATGCCCAGTGCCTGCTTTATATAACCCGGAGTACGTGCACTCCCATACTCCGTCAGAACCTACACTACTGCACCACCCGACACTATTTTGACTGCTTATAATAAGCCCAGTAATCGTGCCCCACCCTGCCTAGCTCAGGGTACCGTGATACATCTATGTAGGTTACTGCTGAAATGGGTCCCGTTACTAGGGTTTCCTAATCAACATGTTATAACGGTTAAGTGCTCTCAAATTTACCTAACCCCACCCATCTGTTTAACTAACATGTTGTGTTGGTTAAGTGTTGCTTTAATTAACTTAACCTTACCATTCTTAGTCTGTCTGTTCCTTAGCTTTAATTCATTCATTAAAGCATCAACCTCTCAGTTAGATCTATATTATTGTGGTTGCTGGATGTGCCGGGCGGTTCTGGGCAGTCTTACATCGCAACTCATTATAACCTCGGGTTTTTGGGCTTAATGCGCTAACCTCTCACATTAGATTTATATTGTTGTGGTAGCTGGATGTGTCGTGCGGTTACGGGCAGTCTTACACCACAACTCAATCTAACCTGGGGTTAGGCATGTTCATCTTTAGCCAATTTACATATTTGTCATATGTGTCCAAATCTGTGTGTCAAACTTTCCACAAGTCTAGTAAATACAATTTTATCCCACATTCCCAAGCTATGCCCAAAATTTACTAAATTAAATTATACCCAAATTTCCCCATGTTATAATCGCACATATAGCAAGATTCAATCTACGTTCCGAATGAACTTAGTATTTACAAAAGCAAGTAAAAAGGGGAAAAATAGAGAAGGAGCATAAGAATCACCATAACGAAAAATAGGCATGTAAAGATGTGCTAAATTCAAGAATCATGTTTCAATGTTGTACATTAACACTATGTGTAGACAAGCTAAGCAATTCACACCATAGGTATAAAGATTAGATAGAATTGGACTTAGAAGAATTACTAATTTAATGTACAACATGATAAGTCCCATTTGATAAATCACAATAGTCTCATAGGCATAGGTTGTACAACATGAAAAGTTCCATCCTATCAATCACAACAGTCTCACAGGCATGATAGGTTCATTTATGTCAGTCCAACAGTCTCGTAGGCATGATAGGTTCTATTATGTCAGTGCAACAGTTTCATAGGTCTGATAGGTTCTATTATGTCAGTCCAACAGTCTCACAGGCATGATAGATTCTATTATGTCAGTCCAACAGTCTCATAGGCATGATATGTGCCATTACATCAATCACAATAGTCACATAGGCATAAGCAATTTAGAATAGACAAAAGGATAGGCACGAATCAGAATTCGACATAGTTCTAGATCCGATTATTATAGTCATGATTTCTATTAGATGTTTGAATCTAAATAATAACTAAACTTACAGAAAAAGGACGGATCTTGTATTCTGGGATCTGATTTTTGAATTTGAAAAGCTATTCTTTGATGTAGACGTTTTATTTGAAGTTCTTCTAATCAATTACTAGTTTGGATTTAATTTTCTAGGTAGGAGAAGATGAAGGAGGCTAGGCTAGCTTGTAGACGAACAGCATGACGACACCATAGTCTTAGGGTTATGGGGTTAGGGTCTAGGTTTGGCTACGTATATATAGATGTCTAGGATTAATTCTAGCCTTTAGATTATTCTAGGAGAAATCAGGGCCATCAAACCAAAGAGATGTGTCATCCAGCCAATCATAGCATGACACATAAGCCATAACACCTAAGAAATTAGTCATTGGCCAATCAGAGAAGGCCACATCAGCTCAGGACTACAGAAATTCGTCACAGGAAGCAGATCTCAAAGGGTTCGACTCCCTACAGGGGGTCAACACCTATGTCGACTCCCCCTTAGGGGGGTCGACACCTATGTCGACTCCCCCTGGGGGGTCGACACCCTGAGCGGGAATTTTCCTACTCAGTCGGTTCTGTCCGAATTTTGAATTTTGGACTAGATTTATTATTTAATTGTTATTTTCTGTTTATTCTTGAAATCTTCTGAACTCCATATCTTCTTCGTACGGAGTCCGATTCACGCAAACTCGAACTCTATCTCAAGCATAATTCCGAGATGAACGCAATGGCGTAACCCGTTTCCCTTAATTCTTCAAAAAATTAAGTGTTCTTAGATTTGTTAATTTTAATATTCATAGAAAATACGGGGTGTTACGTTCTCCCCTTCGTAAAGGATTTCATCCCCGAAATCTCTAAGTTAAGAAGAATGTATCCTAACATCCAACATCCATCTACTCAACCATCAATCACAGGCATCCATTGTCCTTAAAAGACTACTAATTCTTTCATGATCATATGCATAGTGTGTGTATATGTCCTTATCTAATGTAAAATCAGGTGGTCTACTGATTCAGTTGACCTCCTTGATGCGAACCATGTCAGTGCTATGAGTCCATCATGCATGCAATTATTCCTAATTGTATTTTGTAACTTCTACATGAGTGCACAATCATTCGTACAAATGCTACGTCCACATGATAACACATCAAGTTTCAATCCATATATAAATTCATATATGCATATGCAATATAAAAGCAACTGAGCCGATCTAGTACCTAGTGTGTGTGTGTATATGCATCCAAGAGCAACCACTTGCAACCATCAATCATAATATATTTCAAATACATGTTTGCATCCATTGGTTTCTACATAAGGATCAAGAATAGGGCCGAGGAGATATACTTAAGAGATAGATAAAAGCATGCATAAACTTTTGGAAAAAGAGATCAAGAATGTACCCTTAAAAAGATAAGGGTAGGGTGCGCGTATCTTGTCCTCAGTCTCCCAAGTCGCATCTACCTCAGCATTATTCCATTGTACTTTAACCATCTTGATCTCACGATTGCGTAGCCTTTTAACTTCTGCACCCAAGATACGAGTTGGAACTCTTCTCACCACTGCTTCTCGTTCCACTTTTATTTCCTCTAGTATGCTTGGCTCCACAACTTCCACAGACTCATATAAGCACTTTCGTAGATAAGAGACAAGAAAGACATTATGTACTCCAGCCAATCTTTCGGGCAGCTCTACTTTATAATCCATCTTCCCAATCCTCTCAATGATAGGAAATGGCCCTACAAATCTTGGTGCCAATTTTCCTATGGACCCAAAGCGTACGACATTCCTCAAAGCAGATACTTTAAGAAAAACTTTGTCCCCAACCTCAAACTCAAGGTCATTCCTTCTTTTACTAGCGTAGGACTTCTGTCTTTATTGTGTGGTCTTCATTCGTTTTCGTATCAAGTCCACCTTCTTAGAAGTTTCTCTGATCATGTCAGCTCAAGTACGAGCTTGTCTGTAGACTCCCACCAACAAGTTGGTGATCGGCATAGTCTTCCATATAAAGCCTCAAAGGGTGCCATGCCTATGGGGGCCTGGTAGCTATTGTTGTAGGCGAACTCCACCAAAGGAAGGTGATCCTACCATGTTCCCCCAAAATCAAGAATGCACAATCTCAAGAGATCTTCTAATACTCTGTTCACCCTTTCGGTCTGACCATCGGTTTGAGGGTGATAACCAGTGCTTAAGCATAGCTGTGTGCCTACAGCCTCTTGCAAACTCTTACAGAACTCGCTCATAAAGATATGGTCTCCATCATTTACTATGCTGGAGGGTATTCCATGTAGTCGAACTACCTCTTTAAGATAAATGGATGCTAAAGATGAGGCAGTCCTCCTGCTCTTAACAGGTATAAAGTAAGTGCTTTTAGTGAGCCTATCTACTATTACCCAAATATTGGTATTGCCCCTTCTTGATCTAGGCGAACCATTAATAAAGTCCCTCGAAATGCTATCCCATTTCCACTGTGGGACCTCTAGCGTATGAAGCCGACCACTAGGCTTCTTCTGCTCTGCCTTGACTTGCTGCCATATCAAGCATTTAGAGGCAAACTCAGCTACATCCTTCTTCATGCCATTCCAGAAGAAAACCCTTTTTATGTCTTTATACATCTTGTCGCCGCTCACCAAATCCCTTGCTTGTGGGATGCATGGTTTTCCATCCCGTCTCAACCAACCCTTGTCATCGATGGAGTATCTATTGAGATGACTAGAAGTCTCACCTCTAATTAGCTTATCTATCACATCAACTAGCTGAGGGTCTTCACGTTGCGCGGTTCCTATTGAGTCCAAATGATTAGGCCGCAACTCTAGCGATGTTAACAAACCAGGTACAAATTCAAAGGAGGGTCTAAAGTCAAAGTTTGCTATGTACTCCAAGCTTTGCCTTTCTATAAAGAGAGGACTTAAGGTTAGCTTTTTCCTACTTAAGGCGTCTGCTACCACATTGCCCTTGCCAGGGGTATAAGCAATCTCAAAATCGTATAAGGCAAGAAATTCCATCCACCTTTGTTGCCTTAAGTTAAGATCTTTCTATGAGAAAAGGTACTTTAACGATTTATGGTCAGTAAACAATTCAAACCTTTCTCCTAGCAGGTAATGACACCATGACTTAAGAGCGAAAATAATGGCAACTAGTTCTAAATCATGAGTTGGGTAGTTTTTCTCGTGTACCTTCAACTGCCTTCCTCCATAACAAACTACTCTGCCCTCTGGCATCAAGACAGCGCCCAAACTTGTACTTCATGCATTGTGTACACTATAAACATCTTACTCCCATTAGGCAATGTCAGAACCGGGGCTGTTGTTAGAGCCCTTTTCAATCGTTGGAAAGCAATATCACAATCCAATCCTAAGAAAAAGTAAGGTTCTTTTTTGTCAACCTAGTAAGTGGGGCTGAGATCTTCGCAAAGTCCTCAATGAACTTTCTGTAAAAGCTTGCCAACCCGAGAAAACTTCGTACTTCGGTTGCATTCCGTGGGATCTTCCAATCCTGCACCGCAACTACTTTTGCGGGATCCACAGCTATCCCCTCTTTGGACACTACATGTCCAAGAAACCTTACTTCATCTCTCTAAAAATGACATTTGGAGAATTTTGCTTTCAGCTGATGTGCACAAAGAGTATCCATATCTTCCCTTAAATGCAAAGCATGTTCTTCCTCACTTTTTGAGAAAATCAAAATGTCGTCCACGAAGACCACTACAAATTTATTAAGGAACTCTCTGAATACCCTTCTAATCAAGTCTACGAAGTAGGCAGGCGCGTTTTTCAAGCCGAAAGGCGTGACAAGCCATTCGAAGAAACCATCCGGGGTCCTGAACGCAGTCTTATCTATGCTGTCCTCAGCCACTGGTATTTGATGAAATCCGGTGGCCAGATCTAGTTGGCAGAAAACTGCGGCACCTACGAGCTGGTCGAACAAGTCATCTATTCTTGGAAGTGGGTGCTTATTCTTCTTGGTCAATTTGTTTAGCTCCCTATAGTCCACGCACAGGCGAAGTGAACCATCTGCTTTGGTTGCAAACACCACTGGAGCACCCCATTCAGAAATACTCCGCCTTATGAACCCCTTTTCAAGCAATTCTTTAACTTTCTTGCTGAGCTCTTTCCTTTCCCTTAGAGCCATGTGTCTAACGGGTAAAGCAACAGGTTTTACGTTATCAACAAGGTATATGCGAAAGTCTATCTCTCGCTTCGGAAGTAAACCCTACACCTCTTCAAAGACATACGAGTATTCATGGACCACTCTAACAGATTGCAAGTTTTCAACAGACGCATCAAGAGATTCTAGGTGACTAAGCATAACAGAATTCATGGGATTACAAGAGATTTCGAGAGGGTTACCAAGGCCAGTCATAAGTCTAACCACTCTCTTTTCACAATCGAGGATGGCACCATTACTGGATAACCGATCCATGCCTAGAATCAACCCATAGCCCGTGAAACCCAAAATATAAGCATTACATCTAAACCCAACGCTTAGTATAGAAATTTCCAAATCCAAACAAATCATGGATAAATAAGCCGAGCCCCCAATTGGATTTGAAACAACCATGGGATCCTCTACTATACTGGTATCTAGGTGCAGAGATTCAACTAAAGCAGTTGATATAAAAGAGTGCGATGCGCCAGAATCAAAAAGAGTACGAACTGGATGATCAGAAAGATAAACTAAACTCTCAACAGAAATATTTCTACCTCTTTCTTGCGGAGGTGCCATGAGAGCGTGAATCTGTCCTCCAAAAGTGGATCCAGTCCTCTGCCCTTGTCTTTTTGGGCAATCCTTAGCCATATGTCCTGTCTCGCCGCATTGAAAGCAACTACCCATCTTCCTTTTCTTCTTTCTGCAGTCCTTAATCAGATGTCCAGGTACGCCACAAAATTTACACTTCCTCTTGTCACGGTGTTTGTTATTCTTCCCGCCTTTCTTGGAATCCGTCTTCTTAATCTGTGATCCCTCCACTTTCTTGTCTAGATGTTCATCTACCTTTGCCTCCTTCTTGCCACCCCTATCTTCCTCCTGTAACAGTGCCATGTCCACCAGTCTCTCAAAAGTCGCACCCATAGGTATATGGGACATAACTAGGCTGTGCAACGATTCATTCAACCCTTTCATGAAACAGAGAACCTTTTTATGTAGAGTGTTTACCAGCTTCAGTCCGAATCTAGCCAGCTGGTTGAATTGGTTGACGTATTCCTTAACCGATAGGTTTCCCTGTTTGAGTGCTAAGAACTTCTCCATTTGTAGGTTTCGCTCAGCTTGCGAGAGAAACTTCATTTCCAATCTCCTTCTGCAATCCTCCCAAGTTTCAACTGGTCTCTCAGCATTAGTAACTTCCCACCAGTAAGAGGCTTCGTCCTTAAGTAACCATACAGCCAATTGTATCTTCTGCCTATCGTCCACTTCGAAGACAACAAACAAATCTTCTGTTTTCTTGAGTAAGTTTCTTGCGTCCACAATTGACTCAGTCCCATTAAAGTTCTTTCCACCCATAGCTCGAAAGTCCCTACATATCTTCGAGAAAGCATTCATCCCCGGAGGAGGAGGAGGAGGAACGGCTGCAGCCGGGGGAGTAAGAACGTCTGTTGAGCCTGCATCATTAGCCCTAACCTCCAGATACCTTCTAAACCAGCTAGGTATTGGTACGCCCTCGGGGAGATTAAGATCCCCAGATATGCTGAAACGAAAAGAAAAGGTTCAAAACAAAGGATAGAAAGATAATGCATATGGCTTTGGGGATTATGCCTTTAAAATAAAACAACACTTTTCTTGAAAATGCTTCTTTAAACTTCTCCTTGAAAAATAGTTTTCAAAAACTTTTATCTGGTCTAGTAAATCAACGCTCTGATACCAAGTGAAACACCCCACCTCCGTTAAGGTCACTCGCAAAGGGAATGCATTAACTTTGGTGAAGCATTTTAGGTAAAAGACAGATAATTTACAGAATAGACATATAAACAACGGAAAACTGAAATCATTTCATAAATAGCGTGGTTCAGTCAAAATATTACAAGCATTTTCTCAAAACCCAACTTCTAAATTATCACAATGAAACATCTGTCTTGATTTAAAACTCCAAGTACATAAAGAAGCATAAAACAGTAGTAAAGCAGCATAAATCCCCAATAAAGTGTAACCACAGCCATAACCCAAGAAGAGAGAATTCAAGCAATACATCCACTCTCTTCAAACTAGAAAAGGTCTTCACTAAGCTGAAGTATTCCCTCCCTGCAGATCTAAGAGGGAGGGAATAGGTAAAATAGGTCAGACATAAGTCTGGTAAGTCTAGTGATTATTCAGCATGTAAACAGGTAAAAGAATCATGACATGAATAAACTGAATATAGGACAATACCATAGAAATAAGATAACATAAGATAAAGCAAGATAAACTGAATATACTATCGCACTCACTTCCATTTCTCTGCACCTACTACGAATATTTCAACTACCATCATGTGTTCATAACAAAGTGATCCCTTTTCCGATTGGCTTCTACTCATATGCATCTATTACTTGTATCATTCGGCCCTGCTTGATTGTAGATACTCGTGCTGGTCCTACATAGGGTGTATCGATTCCTATAATGGAAACCCAACACAAATTCTAGATGCACAGTGTATACTACTGATGCCCAGTGCGTGCTTTATCCACTCCGGAGTACGTGCACGCCTATACTCCCTCAGAACCTACACTACTGCACCACCCGCCACTATTATGACCGCTTAAAATCAGTCCAGTAATAGTGCCCCACCCTGCCTAGTTCAGGGTACCGTGATACATCTATGTGGGTTACTGCTGAAATGGGTCCCCGTTACTAGGGTTTCCTAATCAACATGTTATAACGGTTAAGTGCTCTCAAATTTACCTAACCCCACCCATCTGTTTAACTAACATGTTGTATTGGTTAAATGTTGCTTTAATTAACTTAACCCTACCATTCTTAGTCTGTTTGTTCCTTAGCTTTAAGTCATTCATTAACGCACCAACCTCTCACATTATATCTATATTGTTGCAGTCGTTGGATTTGTCGGGCGGTTCCGGGTAGTCTTACACCGCAACTCAATCTAACCTTGGGCCTTTGGGCTTAATGCGCTAACCTCTCACATTAGATTTATATTGTTGCGGTAGTTGGATGTGTCGGGCGGTTCCGGGCAGTTTTACACTGCAACTCAATCTAACTTTGGGTTAGGCATGTTCATCTTTAGCCAATTTACATATTTGCCATATGTGTCCAAATCTATGTATCAAATTTTCCACAAGTCTAGTAAATACAAGTTTATGCCACATTCCTAAGTTATGCCCAAAATTTACTAAATTAAATTATACCCAAATTTCCCCGCGTTATAATCGCATGTACAACGAGATTCAATCTAAGCTCCGAATGAACTTAGTATTCACAAAACAAGTAAAACGGGGAAAAATAGAGAAGGAGCATAAGAATTGACAAAAGGAAAAATAGGCATGTAAAGATGTGCCAAATTCAAGAATCATATTTCAATGTGTGTAGACAAGCTAATCAATTCACACCATAGTTATAAAGATTAGATAGAATTGGACTTAAGAGAATTACTAATTTAATGTACAACACGATAAGTTCCATTTGATAAATCACAATAGTCTCATAGGCATAGGTTGAACAACATGAAAAGTTTCATCCTATCAATCACAATAGTCTCACAGGCATGATAGGTTCATTTATGTCAGTCCAATAGTCTCACAAGCATGGTAGGTTCTATTATGTCAGTCCAACAGTCTCATAGGCATGATAGGTTCTATTATGTCAGTCCAACAGTCTCATAGGCATGATATATTATGTTAGTCCAATAGTCTCATAGGCATGATAGGTTCCATTACATCAATCACAATAGTCTCATAGGCATAAACAATTTAGATTAGACAAAAGGATAGGCAAAAATCAGAATTAGGCATCGTTCAAGATCAGATTATTACGGTCATGATTTCTATTAGATGTTTAAATCTAAATAACAACTAAAATTACAGAAAAAGGATGGATCTTGTATTCTGGGATCTGATTTCTGAATTTGAAAAGCTATCCTTTGATGTAGACATTTGATTTGAAGTTTTTCTAATCGATTACTAGTTTGGATTTAATTTTCTAGTTAGGAGAAGATGAAGGAGGCTAGGCTAGGTTGTAGATGAACAGCATGACGACACCATAGTCTTAGGGTTATGAGATTAGGGTCTAGGTTTCGCTACATATATATAAATGTCTAGGATTAATTATAGCCTTAAGATTAGTCTAGGAGAAATCAGAGCCATCAAACCAAAGAGATGTCTCATCTAGCCAATCATAGCACGACACATAAGCCCTAACACCTCAGAAATTAGTCATTGGCCAATCAGAGAAGGCCACATCAGCTCAGGACTACAGAAACTCGTCACAGGAAGAAGATCTCAAAGGATTCGACTCCCTACAGGGGGTCGACACCTATGTCGACTCGCCTATAGGGTGGTCGAATCCTATGTCGACTCCCCTTGGGAGGGTCGAGACTTTAAGCGGGAATTTTCCCACTCAGCCTATTCTGTCCGAATTTCGAATTTTGAACTGGATTTATTATTTAATTATTATTTTCTGTTTATTCTTGAAATCTTCCGAACTCCATAACTTCTTCATAGGGAGTCCGATTCACGCTAACTGGGCTCTATCTCAAGCAGAATTCCGAGACAAACGCAATGGCGTAACCCATTTCCCCTAATTCTTATTCTAAAAAATTAAGTGTTCTTAGATTTGTTAATTTTAATATTCACAGAAAATACAGGGTGTTACAAGAATCATATAAAGTAGACGTAGGCTCTTTAACGCCGAACCGCTATAAATTTGGTATGTTTGCTGAATTTCATTTTATTTCTAGTTATAATTCTCTATGATTCAAGACAATTTGGGTGTTAGAACCATATTTTGGTCTAATAATATAGAAAGTGTTTCAACTTAATTATACATCATAAACTATCCTATTTACTTTTATAATGGACTTCAGGAAAGTAGGAGTTCAAATGAATAAGTTTTGAAAAATAATATTAATTCAATAATAAAATAATAATATTATATTCATATTGAATTTTGAAGTTAAATATTGAAAAGTAGTTTTCAAACAAGTATAAATATGTTTTAAAATCATATTTAAAGTAAATTAGATGAGTTTTGAATTTAATTCAGTTATGGTCTGAATAGGACTCGTCGCGCAGCGATAGTCAGCGAATTTTGACCCTTGGCTTAAAATGGATGTATCGGAAGATCCGACCATAAATTTTCCCAAAATAAAGAACATTTGGTTTGTAATGAAAACAATTTTCTAAGGCAAAAGAAAATTTTATAATCCAATAGTTAGGTATTGAAATAAGTGCAAAATCAATTTTGGAAAAGTCGCGATGAATGTAGTTCGTTTATCGCCACGGGAAAATGACTATTTTAAACAAATAAAAATATGAGAAAAAAATTGTAAAATAATTACAAATCATTTAAATTTGATTTGAATTGCAAAAGCGAAGTTTTAAATAATATTAAAGTCAGTTTGACTTAACTAGTTAATATAAGCTTATTCGCAACGCTTTTTGTAATGTTACTACAATATTTTTTGAAAGGGTTAATTTGAAAGTTTTAAACTCATTTGTTTTCACCTATGACTTAAGTAATCATTTTTTAATGATAAATAAAATATTTTTGAAAATTTAAATGAGAATAAACTTTTAGATATTCGATATTTGAACTCATATTTCAAATTTTACTATGCGAGGAATTTGGAATGTACTTCATACCGTTATTCCATGTATAGTAATAGTTCAGTTGAGGATGAGTATTGAATATGAGAAAAATTGAATTATATTCAATTGACGTTGGGTTTACTATGAACACTGTTTTAAATGACATCAATGTTTAACCCATGATCGAGTATGATTTGGATTTGAAGAAAAATATATGTTGGATAAATCTTTTTAATTAAGGTAAAGTTTTCTCAATTTAAGTAAATTGGATTTGGATGGAAAGAATCCTCAGATATTGGATATTGAATTCCGCTGTTTAAACGGTTACTATTTGAGGAATTTGGAAGATATTTTTATCGTTATTCCACGTATAGTTTTTGTTGGTTACTAGAATTTGTATTGAATATAAGTTGATATAACTTCAGTTTAAAATCTTATATTTAATATGTATTGATTTTGGGTTTGTTGTGAGTGATGCCTTAAATAACATTATTCTTTAACCCGCTAAGATTTAGTTAGGGTTCGGAATTTTTAACGGATTAAGATCTTTTATAGGCTAATCAAAACGGGCACTTAATGATTTGATTTAGAAATGGGTTTAGAAAGAAACAATGAGTTAGTAAAGAGTTAATGAATGATATAAATATTTTAATGCTTGAACTATCTTTGATTTAAAATATGAGTTTTTTAGAGAAGTTGATGAAATGGATTAAGATCTTTTCAAAAGCTAATAGGGAAATGCTTAATGATTTTGTTTTGGAAATAAAAAGGAATTAGGGAATTATTGAATCTAAATTAAAGATTTTAACTATCTTTGATTTAAAAGATATGGTTTGAAGAAGGATTTAGGAAATGAATGATTTCCATAATAAAGTTTTAAGTTACCATTGAAATGGAAAAGAAACTTAGTGAATCCTATATTTCCATATAATTTTAAATAGCAATTGTTATTTGGAAAGACCAGGATCAGATTTATGCCCGAAGACCATTCCAAATAAAAATAAGACGACTGGAAGATATTTGAAGATGGTGTTGAAGTTCGAGAACCCTCACATCGAAAGGACTGCTTGCTGAATGTCTCAAATGGATCGCTTCCATTTAAAGATGGATTTTATATAAGTTAAGTGGCAGTGGTTCGGACGTGTTTGAAGGAATTCCAGATTACAAGTGCCTCTCTCCTTTATTAAACGAGGAATAAAGTGCCTTTTGTTTCGTTCGGGCCTAGATCGGACTTGTATGGTTGTGTGTCTGAAGTTGTATCTTGTGGTATATGATTGACTTTTGCTAAACGTATTTATGTTGGTGGCAGAGAATTTATTCTCTTAGCTTAACACCCTTCTTTGAGAGTACAAGCTAAAAGGTGATATGGTTAGCGATTATCAATTGTATGTTATGAGATAACAGTGTGGCATGCTAAGTGACGTGCTATGATGATTTAAAGCATTGCTTACTATAGCGTAGCTTTGTATAACGAGACTTCGACAAGCCTCACAACTCGGTACATGACCAAAATAGGAAAGAAGCGGCGATGTTTGGGTTATCGTCTCTTTCTTGATAAAAAGGTATACTATGGTACGGAGCCTAGGTATTACTTATGAAGTGACTTCTACTTTTAATGGTTGTTGTTGTCGGGCCCCAGTTTATAGGTTGGTAACGACTGAGAGACGATATACATATGGTTGATCCAAGCAAGGAGATCTTGCCTTTTGTTGGCAGAGAACAGATCTGGTGTTCCATAGTTCTCGGGGCATCCCTCTAGAGATGTTCCCATCGGTAGGGAAGTTCCCTGGCTCGGTCATTTGTTAGAAATCCATTCTCCACTACGAATTTTACGTATGAAGCATGTATGGCTATCGTAAGCAGGCAACCTTTCCTAATTTGCATTTGCATGTGTGTGTGACGAGAGACCTTATGGTAGCTTCAATTTACAAAAGCATTGCGTGTTTTATGAACTGGTATTCATATGGAGGAATCTCGTTCCTTAATATACGACATGGTCAAACTTTAAAATAAATGTGAATAACTATTTTGTTTCTAACACCAGTCCCATGAATGACTCGGAGATTATTGTTTTTCCCTAAACACTATGTTCCTATAATTTTCCACATAGGGAGCCTGGTAGTTAAGGTTTTGCAGATTTTATAGAACAAGATTCTGGAATATGGCTGGATCTATAATCTGGATCATTTGATAGTCTTCCGCTGAGAGTTTATGTATTTCTGCTATGTATTTATATTTTCTGCTGTATATGTATTTTAGCATACACTGATATTTGCGATGTACTCTGATATATTCTCGTAATATGATGTAATATTGTAATGATATTTATGAAGAAGTCTTTTGTTTTTGTGATAGTGCGTTGTAATTCCAAGCGATGCAGAATCCACTATTTGAATCTTTGACATTTGATGCTTGAGTTGCGTCGAATGCCATGGTTCTTTCCCCCAACATCCGGATCGTCGCATTTGATATTAGAGCTTTGGTTTATACAAAGCTTTGGGCTACGACTCATTTAAACAAAAGGAAAGAACTCACCATAGCTAGGATTAGTAATATCATAGACGAGAAACTCGTTAGAGGTGGGATTGGTAATGCCATAGAATGAGTTAAGAGTATTATGTATACGAAAGATCGTATTTGCGATATGAAATTGATTTTAAAAATCGTTTTTGAAAAGTTTTAAAAATAAAGAATTTGGATTATAATTAAAATATCAACGATTCTGGACAATCGATAAGTTTTGAAACCTGTTAGGTAAGAAAATAAAATGAGTAAGTAAATCCGAATACCTTATGAATTAAGTTTCACAATTTTGACTAAAACATGTTTGGTAAATAAGTAGATAAGGTTATCAAAAAGGGATTATAGACAAATTTTCTTACGTCTTCTTTCCTTTTCGAGGATGAAAAGTTTTAAGTGGGGGAGAATGTAACGACCTGTAATTTTAGCTAGTTTAAAATATGGATTTAAATATATTTAAAAGGATTTTTAAATGGATAAGCCTGGTTGAATTTCAAAATTCATTAAAAATTGAATCTAGACTTGAAAAAACTATGGAGAATGAATTCTAACTTTTTTTATATCTTACTAAAGTTGAAATGAGGTTAGTGAACTTTTAAATTGATTTAGAAGTTAACTTTAATATTATTGCAATAGCCTAAAAATAAACATTTTGCAAACGATCTCGAAATTTGACAAAATAAGTTTCATCGGATCTGGAATGTTAAAATAATGTAAGGTTCCAAATTTCAAGTCAATTGGAGTTAGTGTGTGAGCATGCATAATATAAACGCATATCGAAAAACCAGTTAAAACTAAATAATAACACAGAGAAATGCCATTTGCAAACGGTCTCCAAATTTGACAAAACAAAGACCATTACAATTGTATCTATGAAACGTAGTAGAGTTTCAAATTTCGTAGCAATTGGAGTTAGTATGTGGTCATACGAGTAGAAACAAGTAGATGTAGTGTAATTAAATTAACTAAAACCATATATTAAAAAGGGAAGTGTGTTTTCTATGAGGTGTCACTCCCTAACATAACCAAAGTGTGTTTCTTTTGAGTTATCAAGCTATCTCCTCAGGATGCTGACACCTCACCAATCCATGTGCTCTCCCATTTCCTATGAAAATAACCCTCCATTCTCACTTTTCTCTCATTTCTCTCCATTTCTCCTTCTCCTTCTTCCTCTCCCCTTGCTTCCATGGCCTCCTACCCCCTTCCACCACCACTAACCCATCAGACAGCACCCCCTCCACTGACTAACCACCACCAGCCTAGCCTCCCCCTCTAAGCCATGGACACCCACCACCTCAAAACACCCACCCCATGCCACAATTTCCATGTTCTTCTTGGCCTCCATAACCCACACAGATCCAACCCCTTGCAGAGGCCATAACTATCTAGTTGACCACCTTTTCCAGTTACAATTTTAGCTAGTCCAAAAATGTAATTTTTTTCCACTGCATTTTTTAAGCCTGAAATATAACCCGAAAATACCCCATTTTCCAACTATCATAACTCTGCCCAAACTGAACCAAATTTCAAAATTCTTTTCTTAAAACAGTGTAAAATTCTAGTGGCTGCAACTTTCATGTTGAATATCATTTTCTAGTTTGAATTCTAGTGGCTATTAAAAAATCTAATTCTTTAAACATCGTTTTCTAGTTTGAATTTTCTGTTCAACCAGAAAATGCTCTCTGTTCTTTTGGCTATAACTTCCTCAAAGCAGATCCAAATTTAGAAATTCTGATTTAAAATAGTAGAGAAAAGAAAGATCTAATTTTTTTTGTTTATCACCATTTCAAAATTTTAGTGTAGAATGTCCAAAAATCCAAGTTAAGTTGGCTTACTTTTTCAGCAAAAATTTTTGTGTTCAAAATACCACTCAGATCTATATCTTTCTACACCCAATCAAGTTATTCTTCCTCTAAAATAATAAAATAGAGAAATTTCAAGTTGTAAGGAAACTAAAGGTCCTAACTTAAAAAGAATGGAGTCGATCCCTTGGTGAGAAATCAATTTTTTTATATATAGTTATGCGCAAGTAATTAGTTAACTTGTTATGGTTATTTAACATTAAATCACATTTGATTTAGTAATGAATAGTGAAGTAAGATGTAATATTCATGTGATAATGAAATGATTGTGATGAGTGCATATGTTGATTAATGATTGTGTGTATTGCGGTTAATTTGTTGATTGACAAAAACATACAAGCATTAATGGTTTAAGGCTTATATGGTATTAAATATGCCACGATATGTGTGGATAGATATTAGAATGAGTGTGAATGATGCGGTATAGATTACTATAATGAATAATATCCAAAAAGTTGAATTATTGGGTATTGGATGAGTTTGAATATCAAATGAATATTTTATTCATTTAAAATAATAAATGACAAATAAAAGTTGGGTTTTTAATTTCAAAATGTTTGTGGAATAAAAAAAATTATTTATTTAAATTTAAAAAAAAACGAAGATTTTTTTTTGAAATTTATTTCAAATATAAATAGTATGTTCAAATTTGAAATTGAAAATGAATGGTAACTTCAAAAAGTGAAGTTCAATTCGAGTATTTAGAAAGTATTTCAACTTGATTTTACTTCATAAACCATCTTATTTATTTTTATAATGGACCTCAGGAAAGTAGGAGTTCAAACCGATAAGTTTTGAAAAATAATATTATTTTAATAATAGAATAATATTATATATTCATATTGAATTTTGAAGTTAAATATTGAAAATTTATTTTTAAATAAGTTTAAATATGTTTTAAAATCATATATAAAGTAAACTACATGAGTTTTCAATTTAATTCAGTTATAGTTGAATAGGACTCCTTGCATAGTGATAGTTCGCGAATTTCGACCGTTGACATTAAATGGATGTATCGGAAGATCCGACCATCCGATTTTCCCGAAATTAAAAAACGTTTGGTTTGCAATGAAAAGAGTTTTCTAAGGAAAAAGAAAATTTCATAATCCAACGGTTAGATCTTGAAATATGTCCAAAACTTTTTAAAAAGTCGCTATGAATGTAGTTCATTGATCGTAACTGGAAAAAGACTGTTTTAAATAAATAAAACTATGAGCAAAAATTGTAAAATCATTACAAATCAATAAAAAGTGATTTGAAATGGAAAAGTGAAGTTTTGAATAATAGTAAAATCAGTTTGACTTAACTAGTTAATATAAACCTATCGCAGCGCTTTTTGTAACGCTACTACAATATTTTCCAAAAAGTTTTATTTAAAAGTTTTAAACTCATTTGTTTTCACCGTTACTTAAGTAATCATTAAATAGATTTTTTTTGGAAAGTTCAATGAGAATAAATTTATAGGTATTCGATATTTCAACTCGTAGTTTAAATTTTACTATGCGAGGAATTTGGATGGTACTTCGTACCGTTATTCCATGTATAGTAATATTTTATTTGAGGATGAGTATTGAATATAAGAAAATATAATTTATATTCAATTGGTGGTAGGTTTATTGTGAACAATTTTTTAAATGACATCATTCTTTAACCCAATATCGAGTATGATTTGGAATTGAAGAAAAAGATATGTTGGATAAATCTTTTTGATTAGGATAAAGTTTTCCCAATTTAAGTAAATTGGATTTGGATGGAAAGAATCCATAGATATTGGATATTGAATCCCTTTATTTAAGCGGGTGCTATTTGAGGAATTTGGAAGATATTTATATCGTTATCCCACTTATAGTACTTGTTGGTAATGAGAATTTGTATTGAATATAAGTTGATATAATTTCTATTTAAAATCTTATATTTAATACGAATTTATTTTTGTTTTGTTGTGAATGATGCCTTAAATGACATTATTATTTAACTCGTTAAGATTAAGTTATGGTTTAGAATTTTTAAAGGATTAAGTTCTTTTAAGGGCTAATCAAGATGGGCGCTTAATGATTTGATCTAGAAATGGGTTTTAGAAAGAAGCAAAGAAACAATGAATTTATGAAGGGTTAATGAATGATTTAAACATTTTAAAACCTACACTATCTTTGATTTAAAAATATGAGTTTTAATTAGAAGTTCATGAAATGGATTAAGATCTTTTAAAAAGCTAATGCGGAAGTGCTTAATCATTTTGTTTTGAAAAGGAACTGGGGAATTAATGAACCTTAATTAAAGATTTTAACTATCTTTGATTTAAAAAATATGGTTTGATGAAGGATTTAGGAAATGAATGATTTCAATAATAATGTTTTAAGTAACTATCGAAATGGAAAAGAGACTTAGTGAATCATATATTTCCATATAATTTTAAATAGCGATTGTTATTTGGAAAGACCAGGCTCAGATTTATGCCAGAAGACCATTCCAAATAAGAATAAGACGAATGAAAGATATTTGAATATGGTGTTGAAGTTTGGGAACCCTCACATCGAAAGGACTGCTTGCTGAATGTCTCAAATAGATCGCTTCCATTTAAAGATGGATTATAAGTTAAGTGGCAGTGGTTCAGACGTGTTTGAAGGAATTCCAGATTACAAGTGCCTCTCTCCTTTATTAAACGAGGAATAAAGTGCCTTTTGTTTCATTCGGGCCTAGATTGGACTTGTATGGTTGTGTGTCTGAAGTTGTATCTTGTGGTATATGATTGATTTTTGCTGAACGTATTTCTATTGGTGGAGGAGAATTTATACTCTTAGCTTAGCAACCTTCTTTGAGACGTACGAGCTTAAGGGTGATATAGTTAGCAATTATCGATTATATGTTATGAGATGACAGTGTGGCATGCTAAGTGATGTGTTATGATGATCAAGGCATGGCTTAGTGTAGCATAGCTTTGTGTAACGAGACTTCAACAAGCCTCACACCCAGGTAAATGAGCAAAATAGGAAAGATGCGGGGAGGTTTTGGTTATCATCTCTTTCTAGATAAAAAAGTGTACCATGGTATGGAGCCTTGGTATTACTTATGTGGTGACTTCTACTTTTTGTGGTTGTTGGTGTTGTTGGGCCCCGGCATATAGGTTGGTAACGACCGAGAGACGATATACTCAAGGTTGATCCAAGTAAGGAGGTCCCACCTTGTGTTGTCAGAGAACAGATCTGGTGGTCCAGAGTTTTCGGGGAATCCCACTAGAGATGTGCCCATCAGTAGGGAAGTTCATTTGCCCGGTCATTTGTTGCAAATCCATTCCCTACTACGAATTTGTACGGTTTTAGTTGTAAACCTATATGGCGACATAATATATGGTACCTGTGCCATCTAAGATTGATACGTTTATTTATGAAAATGATTTCTATACTATGCACTAATAATAATAAAAGGGAATTTTACGTACCAAGCATGTTTGGCTATCATAAGGGGGTAACCTTTCCTAGTTTGTGTTTGCATGTGTGTGGGACAAGAGACCTTATGGTAGCTTCATTTTCCAAAAGCATTGCGAGTATTATGAACATGTATTCATATGGAGGAAACCCGTTCTATGTGATACGACGTGGTCCTATGATTTACCTAACTCTAAAATAAATGTGAATAACTGTTTTATTGCTCATACCAGTCCTATTATTGACTCGGAGTTTATTGTTTTCCCCTAAACCCTGGGTGCCCATAATTTTCCACATGGGCAGCATGTTAGTTAAGGTTTTACATATTTTAAGGAGCATGATTCTGGATTATGGCTGGAGCTATACTCTGGATCATTTGATAGTATTCCGTTGAGAGTTTATGTATTGCCGCTGTGTATTCATATTTTCTACCATGTATGTATTTTCAGCATACTCTGATATTTGCGATGTACTCTAATATATTCTCGTACTTTGATGTAATATTGTAATGATATTAATAAAAAGTACTTTTTTTGTCTGATGTGTTGGAATCCCAAGCAATGCAGATTCCTGTGTTTGAATCTCCGACATTTGATGCTTGAGTTGCGTCGAATGCTGATTTTCGAGCTTCATTCTTCCAGCTCGTCAAAAACCAAAAGAGAGTTAAGAAAATAAACAAATAAGGTTATGACAACTAGCGTATGCATAGACATTCAAATCAATCATATGCACAACTAAAAATGATTCAATTTGCAATAATGAAGCAAATCGGCAAATCACACAAATGTAACATAATGTTACATGTAACTAAAAGCAACCAATATAAAACAATACAAGATAGTTTCACAACAATTAATGATCTTAACTTATGTTTCATTTAGATTATAAATCTCATCATCCTACAAGGATGATAAACAATCTATTAATGTTGCCATTCGCTTACTAGCTTCAGGTTATTTCTTAACTAATCATTCATACTACCTTGCAGTATCAAGATTCAAATCCCAAACTCACTATAAAATCAATATACCTTGAATATGTATTTATTTACGAAAGCTTTATCCTTACATTCCAAAAGATTCATCTTAATTTAATGTACCATTTTTATTCATGAACTACGCAACCACGATTTTTTTGGAAATTTGATTTTGACTTATCTCAAATTCTACAAGACGAAATCTTAATATTTCTCTTTCATTTGAAAACCATATACCAATAGATCCATAAGATTCTTTCTTCAGAGCTGTGTAGTTAAAGCGCTTAACAGTTCTATAACGGTAGAGGTGCAAAAAGTTGTAGCGGGGATACAACGGGGAAATAGCGAGGATACAGCGGATGTGTAAAAAGTTTCATTAGATGTAAAACCCGTTATGTAAAATTAATTAATTGGCATTCTCACATCATTTTTGAAGAAGAAACGAATATTAATTAATATTTTATAACAAAATTAAAGAACATCTTGTTTTTTCACATAAGATTTGACAATTATTATTGGCTTTTACCTTATATCGAGCACTTTTACCTTAGATTTGATCTTTACACTAACTTTTTTTAGCTTATTTCAGAGGAGAATAGGTCAAATCATTCTATATATGTTAATATTGCTAAAGAGTACGCTAAATAGCCTTAATTTAGCGGGTGCAGCAGAAAATAATGGGGATAAAAGCAGATCTATCGTTCATTACCGCTAAATAGAAATAGCGTAGCGGTTGGAGAGTGCAATGGGCTATAGCGGGGATTTTTCGAAGCTAAAGTGGGGCTTTCACTGCATAGCTTCATAGAATTCTGACTTATATTGAAAACTACATATTAATTTGAACCTCAAATTATAAAATTATGAACTTTCGTTAAGCGACGAGCTCAATTTAATAACATTTAATTATAGTTCAAACTTTGCTAAATTAATAAGTGGGGATTTCCACTTAAAGGGCTTATTTGTTCAGGGTAATAAGTTTTAAGGAAGACACTTCTGAAAAATTAGTTTTAAGGACAATTCTGCACGAGAAAGATAAAAACGGTTATATTTTTACGTTATACAAAAATAAAGATAACTGTTTTTATCTTTTTCCAGTATAACTTAAAAAGATAACCACTTTTATCTTTTTTGTGCTGAATTGTCCTTAAAACTTATTATTAAGAAGTGATATCCTTTAAACTTATTATCCTACAAAAAGAAGACCTTTAACCTAATTTCCACTTAATAAATTATAAACATGTCCTCTTATGTTTTCATATAAATTTAACTATGTATTCAAATTTGTCTTGGACATTTCTATGAAGAATGTGGATTACAAATCTTAAAGTTGGATTAACACTAGATGGATGGTGAATAGTGTTTAACGAAATATACGAATCTTTCGAAATTAAACAGAAACAATGCAATTCACAGACACAAATGCAAAAAGCAAACAAAATAGTGAAGGAAAGAACACACCAGAATTTTATAATGGTTCGAGGTTATCCTACGTCCAGTTCCACACAACTTCTTATGTAGATTTCTTTTCAAATAAAACGTTGAGATTACAACCCTCGATTTCAAGGCCACGAGGTACAACCCTCCTATTTCCCAAGTATAATGAGACTCAGTTGAGTTACCGAGCTATAGTAACACCCAATCGATTTTACCAAGCTACAGTTACACCCAACTTATTTATCGGCCATAGTACACCATTTCAAGTTTCTTTGATGGGTAGAGAGACTTGATATAATCTTTTTGATTATAAATGATCTTATAACTCTTAATAGCACTGAGGTCTTTGGGAGAGTGCCAGAGAATCAAACTAAAGATGATTCGGGTTTGATTCACCTATGATTATGGAAGAGTTTTGTTGAGAATGTTTTGAAAATAAGAGTATAGAAGGAGTGAAGAAATGATGAAGAGTTGAATTAAAATTCGTTTGTAACCACATGTATTTATAGGAAATTAACATTCATATCCATTCGCAACGAGGTACGATGAAAATACACTTCTTTTGAAATTTGATCTTTGAAATAAACGGTCATCATGAAGACATAGGGAGTAGGAGGATGTCTACATGCCTATATATATTTTGAAAATTGATTTTGTTTTAAAATGATTTTTATTCCAGATCTCGCTGAAATAATTTAGAGACTTTTAAATCATTTTGAATATATTTAAATAACCTTAGAGAATAAACTTTGAAATATTAAATATATAATAAGAACATATAAAGAACTATAAATCAGAATATAAGAGATTATAAAAAATATTAAAATATAATTCTGAGATTGTGGCTGAAACATTTAAATCAAGAATAATGACTTTTAAGATAATCTTGGAAAAAATGGTTTAAAATCCAAAACAAAGAAGGTCGTGGATTCCATCCCACTATGGGTTCTATCCCATTCTTTAAGCTGGAAGGTGGTTCCATCCACAATTAAAATCAGAATAAATATTTTAGTGCTATTATGAAGTTTTAACTTGAATCTAGATTCTATTACTTATCTTGATGCCTCGAATTCTTGATCTCTTGAAATCATGAAACTCGCAAGTCTTCGGTCTTAGTTTCTTCAATCTTGAATTTATTAATCTTGAATCTTTATATTGTACAATCTTCATTCTTTAGTACAACATATAAATAACCTATATATACACATATATTTGGACAAGAATGTTAGTATTTATATTTTATAATAAGCCCTAAAGGTTGTTCTCATTTAAAGCATCATCTCAGGAACTAATAATCTATCACTTTTTGATGATGACAACTTATGTTTATAGAATATTCTCCACCAAATTCTGATTATATTCTCCTAACTCCCCCTTACTCCAACAACTCCCCCTTAATCTACTAACTCCCCCTTAATATGAGCCTATCTAACCTATTTTACAATTCTCCCTGTTTGTCATCAATAGAAATTAACCAAAACTAAATAACACTCCCTAACTCTTATACTATAGCATTTTACATTCTAATAATAGAATATAAATGAGATAAGTAATAACGAGTAAAATATAGTAAAGTAAATGTGAGAGATATGTGAAATTCAAACATAATCAATCAAACAATACAACAGTTAATTATATATTACATGCCGGGTTTAAATCAATCCAGTCAAATCAAGCTGGGGCAAATAATTAAAACCAAACAAATGAAATAAAATATTACGTGTTAATTAAAATATTTCTTGGAACTTCAACACATCCTTCTTCACAGAAGATAGGGTCTTCTTTTATTGCATCTCAATCATCATTTTCCATATTCAGATTTGCCTGTGGATTTGCTTTGAGTTTTTTTTTTTGGTTGAGGATTGAAATCATCCAACGAATGGCATCGAATTGCTTTTCTTGTTTCTTTATCATCTACATTTTTCTTAATTCTAAGTGACTTTGATTGCAGATAAAAGTAAGTATGTTCTTGAAAGAATTGCAAGTTTCTTTAAGATTCTCACTTAGTTTATAAATAAGAGAGGCCATTTTGACAAAATATAAAGAAATTTAATAGAAATATAAGACGAATTGAGAATATGCATTTTTCTAAAAGAAACAAGTATTTAAATAGATAGAAAGTCATTTGAAATGAAAAAACTAGTAGTTATGTCAATTTTAATTTCAAAAAAGAAAAAAATCTGGCCATTACATGTCAACGTGGGGGGTAGAGGGATGTTGAGATGCCCATTTTGATTTTGCTATTTTGCTTTATTTCTTTATATTATGTACAAACCAATCTATAAAAACTTGTATATATAATAACAAGCATTTGGATATATTTTAGAGCTAATGGATAGAAATAAAGGATATTCATTGATAATTTTATTTAAAATTACATAAAAATGATACATCAGATTAACTAAATAGACAAACTAATATGGTATGAAATGAAACCAAAATTCAGAAAAGGATGATAACCAAATTTGCAACTTATTTTCCCAAAGAACTTGTTCATTTGAATGGAATTTTATCCAATTCTTTTTACTAATGGATCTTTTGAAAATCCTTTGATATTCAACTATTATCTTCTGGTTTTTGAAAATCGCCCTGTTCGAAGGATTGTTAGCATTTATAGGATACTAAATACTTTCCAAAGATGTTTCTTCCTCCTCCTCCTCCTCCTCCTCCTCTTCGTCTTCTATTCCATCTCAATCCCTTCTTCTTCTTCTTCTTCTTCTTCCTTTTCCTTTTCTTCTTCCTTTTTTTCTTCAATTTCTTCATATGTTGACCTGTTTCCTTTTTTGCAAGTGTTTCATATGGTTGAAGCATAAGTGGAATTTTCAAAATAGAGATATTTCCATGATCAAACATTTTTCTAGATACAAACTCCTCTCTTTTATAATCAACTCCAAAATAGTTAAAAATCCAAGAAAATGAATTCCATGATACAAAATGTTTACTCGAATAGTAAAATTTTTAAGATGAAGATAATCCAAAATTATTTATGCTAATTAATGTTACAATCCCCAAAAATAGAAAATAGGGCCTTACAAACTTTCAAGGTCGGATGATTGAAATTTCCTGATCTTAGGGTTATGGTATGTTGCAAAAGAAGGTTTATAATTCTTGCTTTGGGACTAATATTTCGGTTTATAAACTCAAATTATCATCTCCTTCAAAAATGCGATGATACGTCTCACATTCATGTTCATTAGTTTAAAAATCCGAAAGATCCATTCCCAAATGTTTACAACCTAAAATATTTCCTGAACTTTCGCTATCTAAAACAATTTGTATTCCTTTAACACTACTACAAATTTCTCCTTCTCTCCCTTCATAAAACCGCGATTCAAATATGGATAAAACATTTTGACAAGGTTAGGATAACAAACGAAATTATTTTGAGAATCATCAATTAAACTGAGAATTTGATTCTCTTGAAAAAGTGTGTTGAGTTCACAAGAAGGAAAGTCGATAAAAATTGCAAATTTTCCTCTTTGTCTTCACTAAAGTTTACATAGCTTATGTAAGTTTTGATGGCTTTCGAGTCATTGTAGAGATACTCTTTGATGGCTTTGGATAACCTAATGGTGGATGGAGTGATTGAGGATGCCATTTTTAAAAAGAGTAGAGATCTTGACAGTTTGAATTTTGAAATGAAAGTGAAAAAGATAGAATAAAGTTTGGGATATAAATAGATACCCAATAGTCATGTTCTGTGGTCAAGAGACACCTTTTCAAAACTTTGGAAATTGTGAAAAAATGGAGGAAAATTCAAAGTTTTGAATTCAAATTAGAATTTCAAATTTCTAAGAGGGATGTCGACATAGAGGCAGGCCATGTCGACATGGGTCCTATAATTCATGTGACCAAATTTTTCCTATTTTATTTAATGCATATATATCTATCCTTTAATCTAATTTATAATTTATCTAAAATATTATTAAATATAATAACTTTTTAATATATATTTTAAATTTTAAAATATTTAAAATAATATTATTTTGAAATTTAAATTTAAATTCAAACAAAAAGAAAATTTTAAACATGCACACTTTCAAACATTTAAACAAAAAAATTTCAAGCAATATAATTTAAATTCATACCAATTTTTAGATCCATATTTCCGAGATCATCAGATTCTTCATTAGTTGTAAAGCACAAATTTGAATTTTCTGTCCTATGATCTTCACACCGGAGGATGATTATGAATCGTCTAGTTTAGTAGTATTTTCTCTCTTCCTTTTCTTTGATGAATCATTGCTTGGAGGTAATCTCTGTATGTTTGGGTGTTGACAATGTCTTTTTAAATGGGTTGGCTCATCACAATTAAAGCATCAGACATTGTTGAGAGTCTCATTATTAGTTCTAGAATTCTTCTAACCATTTCTCTTGTAATTATTTATCTCTCTAATTTTGGAGACTTTCTAAATTCCTAGTCATCAAGGATATTTCCTCATTTCCATCACTGTTTGAGTCTGAATCATCAGTTACTGCATTGAATTTTATTGACCTCTTTTCTAAGGCCTTGCTTTCTCTACTCCCTTGTATTTGTACTTCAAGAGACATCAAATTCCCAATTAATTTTTCAATTTTCAATGTACTGATAGCGTTATCTTCTTCACTTGCGAGAGTCTTCTGATTCTATTATAGAGTGAGTGAATTCAGATTTTTTTTCCAACTTGATCTTCTTTGGAAATGTTCTTTCCTAATGCAACTAGTGTGTAACGACCCACATTCTACGCATCATAGGATCGTAGAATATTTATTTCTTTCACATACGAAGTCGTATGGTCATATAACGTTGGGAGACGACTATTGGGGTCATTTCCCATATTCATGATTTTTTCCGATTTTTAAATGACCGTTTTGCCCCTAGCTGATCTTGTTTTGATCATAACATTTGACTAGAAAAGAAATTTGACCTGAAATCACTTCTAGTGGCTCCGGATGATGGTTTACAATTCCGTAGAGTGGTCACATTAGCTAAACGGACTTACCGTTTGGGAGATATGGCTGAAACAAGTTTCAGATGGTGAAAAACAGCTTAATTGGGCTTAACCGGGTGATTAACAGCTAGGCCCAAAGGGGGATTTCGGGATTTGGAGTATTTAAGGGTTGTTAGGGTTAGGGATTTCGGTTTTTCTCATTCCCAGCCGCCATATACATCTTAGAAAAACCTTACAATGGCCTCCAACATCTAGAATCATCCCTAATCACTTCTTAATCAAGTTTTGGCTTAAACTACATCAAATCAAGGAGAAATAGCACCAAATCAGAGTTGGAGCTGCTGTTAGGCATTGGAATTCGACCCATACAGTACATAATTTCAGTTCTAAGATTTGATTGTGGCAAAGGTGAGTGATTAGCATTGTTTTGACACTAATTACAGCTAATTAGGGTGATTAGTGATAATTAGCTAATTTATACATTAATAAATTCTGGAAAAATATTTATAAATTCTGAAATAATATTTTAGACCTTTGTTAGAAATTTGATTTAATTTGGTTAAGTTTTACTAATCATATCATTAGTTTTGTCTAAACATGCTTAAGGGAAAATATGGGATTTTGAGTATGTTTGATCCATTTTACATGCTATAGATGTTGTTTTGGTGTTTATGATTGATTGTACATGTTGCTATGACTGTATGGTATGATTTGTGATTGTCTAGAAATGTTAAATTGGTCGAAAACGCCGTCGAATGGCGTAAACAGTCACTGGAAAAAATGCAGGAATCTGGCCGATCCGGATCGGATCGGAGGAAGGAGACCGAACCGAACCGCCCCTCCAAGCTGTTGTATCCACGAGACAATCAGGACTGGAACCCACGACCTGATCCTCATCTCGTGTGCCACTCCGACCTGAACCGATGCACTATGGAGAAGCTTGAGAGACCCGACCTGACCCGGAGTGCTTGAGAAGAAGGACCGAACCAGAGGAGTTTTCCACGAAACCAGGAGGTGTGGACCCTGATCCGAACCGCTGGAGGATGGTCACCCCGATCCGAACCGCTGGAGGATGGTCACCCCGATCCGAACCATTGGAGGAAGGTCACCCCGATCCAAACCGCTGGAGGAAGGTCACTACAATCCGAACCGGTCTGGAGAGGGTGCTACGAACCGACATGAACCCGAGCCTAGATGATGATCACGAACAGAATGAAGACCGATCCGGAGATGGTGACCAAAACCCGAGATGCAAAGGCAGTCCAATGGGAAGTTGTACTCAAGATCCAATTGGGAACCAATGAGTCGACTTCATGAGTTGGGTTTTGCTGCGGAACGTGTGCTAAGGAGTTGTCGATGTCTATAAATTTGAATCACTATGTGTAGGGAGCACGTGAACGGATTCAGGGCCACATTGGCCTAGGTATGACTAAAGAGCTATAGACCAATGAAGTGGGGTCATTTGTAAAGGTTTGGTCATGACTCCATGTGGTTAGCTTGGTAGTAGCAGTAGTTGTACAAGTCGAACTCCGTCACTACTTCGATGGGTCTAATGATTAACAGTGGTGGACATCGTATGCTTTACGCACTGAGTGAAAGATGTGAGGATGGTTGCTATGGTTGATTTGTTTGCCTTCATTATGACATGCACAACCCCGCCCCTGTTATCTTTACACCATCTGTTTAGTGGCACCTTAGAGTATTGTACGGTATGTAGTGCTAACTCTTTGGTTGCATGCCTAGGTTCAGGTATGGTTTAGTATACCTGTTATTGTTCTGTTTAGCTGTTTATCGCTCATACCAGACTTTTTATCTGACCCAGAGTTTTATGTCTCTTCTCATTACTCTGGGTGCTCTCACGAGCAGACTAGAGACAGGTTAGGTGGTATGCACGGGTAGCTGTACCGGAGACGAGCAGGAGGCTTCCACGTATGATATATATATATATACAGACATTCTCCTTGTGTTGCTGCGGTCACTACTTTTTGCATTAGTGGTGTACCTTTCTTTCTTTTGTTTAGAGACAGTAATTTGGAAAGTTGTAATAAGCTGTATTTGGATTTCCGCTACTCTGATGATGATGTTGACGTTGGTTTAGTCAGCTTATGCACTGTCTCGCCTGTTTATGTCAAGTATATTATTATTATATTTTATTCCATGCGCTGTGAGACATTCTACAGGTTCTTTATTAGTTCATTCTCTTCTTTCCTTTCTTTGGCGACCGTTCCGTGCTAGTCGGGCATGTGTACATCGCACTTTCGGAGGAAATACCGGCTGGTACGGGGCGGGCCGTCACATAGTGATTGCACAATGTTTTTTAACTAACTATATACGTCTGAAATGGACACATTTGGATTCATCTTAAATAATTGAAACTAACTATTCAAAATGGATAATTTGGTCTGTTTGAATTTGCCTATTCCTTCATGAGTAACTTGCAAAGTTTTCCGGATTTTATATGTGAACTTTTAAACAGACACTCTATTAAACTCAATTCTATTAAGTGAACAGAATAGAATATTCATGACTTTGGAATTATTTTGTGCAACATTCTTTTGATCAATAATCCATTGTGCAGATCAGTGTACTTAGTTTGTGTGATATTCCAAGTGTCGAGTCCTATTGATTGTAAATATATTTTCATCCTACATGCCCAATGTGCATAGTTACTACCATTCAAAAATGGTGGTTTGGCAGTAGATTGACTCTGTACAAATGAGCTAGTGATAGTATTGACAGTTATTTGGAAACTTTTGAAAAATAAGATTATGAAAATTTCGAAAATCAATGCTCCGATACCAAATGTGAGAAATATGGATTACAAATCTTAAGCCTGGATACATAAATGGGTGTGAATAATGTTTAATGAAATATATGAATCTATTTGATATTAAACACAAAAAGATGCAATTCACAAACATATAAATAATTGCAGATTCAGACATAGAGGTAAAATATAAATAGGATGCAGTAAAGGAAAGAACACACACGAATTTATACTGTTTCACAGTTACCCTACATCCAGTCCCACATAATTTCTTATCTAGAATTCCTTTCAAATAGAATGTCGAGATTACAACTCTCAATTTCAAGGCCATGAGGTACACCCGTCATATTTTCTGAGTATAGTTAGACAATTGATTTACTGGGCTATAATCAAACCAAATTGATTTCACCGAGCTACAGTCATGCCCAACTGATTTATCGACCACATTTACACCGTTATAAGTTTCTATGATGGATTAAGGTACTTGACATACTCATTTTGATTACAAATGATCCTATAAACAAAAGTAGTATTGAGATTTTTGAGAGAGTGGTAGGGAGTCAAACTATAGATTTTTGGGTTTGAGTCACTTAAGATTTGATAGAGTTTTGTTAAGAACGTTTATAAATTAAGAGTGAAGAAAAAGGAGTGAGAAACGATGAAAAACTAAATTAAAATTTGTTTATGACTATTGGTATTTGAAGGAAATTAACGGCCATGTCCATTCGCGAATAGATATGATGAAAAGTCTCATCTTTCAAAATTTGATTTTTTGAAATAAACGGTCACCAGGTCGACATAATGGTTAGAAGGATGTTGACATTCCTATGTATGTCTTGAAAAATTGATTTTGTTTAAAATGATTTTTATTCTAAAACTAGTTGAAATAATTATGTGATTTGTGAATCATTTTGTATATATTTTAAATAATCTTTAGAGAATAAACTATGGAATATTAAACATATAATAAGAATATATAAAAACTATAAATTAATATATAAGATTTTATAAAAAATTCTTGAAATATATTTTTGAGAATTAGGATAAAACATTTAAACCAAGTAGGATGATTTTGGAGTTAGTTCTGAAAAAAAAATAGTTTAAAATCTAAAACAGGTTATTTTTAAAAGTTAATGGATTCCATTCCACTAGAGAAGGCCATAAATTCCATCCCACTATGGGTTCTATCTCATTATTAAAGCTAGAAGGTTGTTCCATCCAAAATTAAAATCAAAATAAAGATTTTAGTGCCATTATGAAGTTTTAACATAAATCTAGACTCTATTACTTATCTTGATATCTTGAATCTTGATCTATTGAAAACTTGAAACTTATGAGTCTTCCATCATGGTTCTTCCAATCTTTAATTCATTGACCTTTAATCTTTATGTTGTACAGTCTTCGTTCTTTAGTGCATGCACATATATAACCTACATATGCACAAATATCTGGATAAGAATGTTAGTATTTATATTTTATAACAAGTGTTAAGGTAGTTATCATCAAAACAATCATCTTAAGGACTAACAATTTCAACTATCCAAAATCAACATCGAAGATTTCATTGCATTTAGAAATAAACCTATGAAACATAACATCAAGTGAAATGCACAACCGAACAACTCTAATACTTGGAATATACATCCATCAATATCATATCTTAGTTGAAAATCTCATAACCAAACTCCTAAATTTAACAATCATAAATCTTGGATTCAAAATAGTTTTTAGTTTATTCCGAACAATTGTCCACAGCAGCAAGTTCTTACCCAGAAACTCTAAAATGAACATCGATTATGTTGCAGTTATCATCAGAATTATTTTTTAGTATCGAAATAAGACCCTTGCTTTAAAAACCAAAAAAATCCATTTATATTCATAAATACTTTAAGCTTAATATTCCTTTTTAACTATTGAAAATTAATTTTTCAAACTACCGGAAATTCAAATCCATCAATTCTCAACTCAATTTCATTCTCTAATTGTAAACCTTTTTTATGAATCTACACTTAGTTTCTATATAAGATTTCTCGACATATGTTCCTTGCTTAAATTCATATTAAACACTTTACTTAGGGTGAATTCTTACCCAATATCATCATCGAATACTGTATAGTCAAACCATGAAACTAAATTCACAAGTTGTTCATTTATAATGTTCCAATAATTAAAAATCTTCCCAAACCTTGCAAGAAAATGATTAGGGGTCTCTTATCTAAACAAAGTAACAAATAACCATAAATTGGTCGGGGAAAATTTCAAATCAATCAATGTTAGCCAATGCTCGAAAATGAGTGAGCATCACTAACCAAACAAAAAATGATAGTAGCTAATTATCAACATTTCTTATCAAACTAATTTTCCATGAAAAACATGCTTAGTTTGAAATTTTCCTTTATATAAAATGTATGAAATCTTGGTAAAATTATTTTACTTACTACATTTGAAAATAACAGCACATCGAATAACTTATTCATGTGTTTTAGAATCCTTATCGAAAATGATGACATGGCAATTGACTTGAATCCAAAATTCAGACATAACAAATCAAACAACTCAATATCAAACATTTTTATATATTACTGACAAATACGCTTACATATATATATACACTTGGAACCTAGTCTATGGTATTACTAACTCCGTCTTTACTGAGTTACACCATGGAGCTAATATTCAAGCTTAACCTGGCTCTGATAACATGTAACATCTCAGATCATCAACATATATAATGAGGAATCATTTCGTATATAATAACAATGTAAGTTCTCATGTTGACATAATCTATCAAAAACCATTAATCTTTTCTACTGATTTATTTACATTAACTAGCTATTAACCATATATTTTAGAAAAATATATTTTTATTGAATGAACTAGCTATTAACTAGAATAAATCATTATGTTAAGATTTAATGAAGTTTTCCATTAGTGAATATTTAATTGAATTTAAATTAAATAAATTGGATTTTGGGTTTGTCGTGAATGGTGTCTTCAATAACACCTTTCTTAAACCCAGTTGAAAAGAATTAATCTTTTAATTAAGATTACTAGAGTTTCAAACTATATTTCGTAATTGGAATAAAAATGATTTGTGAATTGGGTTTAACGTGAACAATGTTTTTAAACGACATATGTTCTTTGACTCAATTAACAGTAAGAATATGATTTGGAATTTATAAGTCTTGTATCAAGATTTAAATGGGAATTTTCCAAAAGTAAAGTTTTCCCAATTTAATATTAAATTGGAGTTGAATAGAATTCGAATTAATAATAACCGAGATAAGCTTCTGTAAAGGAAGATCGATACTACATATGGAATTTAAGAGGCTTTGCCGTTATTCCATTTATATTATTGGTCGGATACAGAAATTTATAACGAGTATATATTGATTTAAGTTCTGTGAAGATTCCATATTTTATGGAAGATGATTTTGGGTTTACTATGAACTATGTTTTTAAATGACATTAGTTCTTTAACCCAGTTAAAGATAAGATTAAATTCTCAAATTTAAACAATCATTAAAGAATGATTTTGGTATTTAAAACCAAATGGTGTTGTACATAAATCTTTAAAAGAAAGATTTAAGTATAAATTTAAAGAATTTATCTTTGATAAAATAATGCGAATATTTTGTTAGAAGAATATTCTTATTTGGAATGAGGCGTTGGATGTGTTTTTATAGTACTTGATTTTTAATTATAAAATACGTGAGTTATTCGGGAAGACCGGGTTTAACCCATTCCGAATAATTACTACGACGATGAAGAGTCGAAGATGAAGACGGTGGTGGAAGACCGACGATCTTCACATCGAATGGATGTGTTGCTACAGAGACCCTTGATGGGAGTAGCTACCTTGAAGGGGCTTCAGTGGTGGTCGTCCGGACTATTGTTGATTGTTCGGATTTCGTTTTCGCTCAAACCCAGAGCATAAGCTAGTAAATGGATGCGTGTCTGGCATTGGATTTCGTTCCAGGCAAATTAAATTGATTGTTATTAATGTATATCTGTTTGTTGGTAGAGAATTTGTTCTCTATTTAACACCCTGGTATATATTAATAATGATTGATCGCATGGCGTGAATTGTCAATGTGGCACGCCAAGATGCAATTGATCAAGGCTTTTGTTAAAAAGCAGGGCCTTGTGGGATGATCAAAGTATAGCCTATTACGGCATAGCTTTGTGTATATCGTGACTTCGCGAGCCTCACACACCGGTATGAGTCAAAAATGAGATCTAGAGGATGGAACCGATTAGATCTGAAAAAGAGAACTTTGGAAATTTTGGAAAATTTCAGATCTGAACCACTCTGATTCAAAACCCATGTGAGATTTCTGTTTTCTTTTAAAATAATTAATTAATTTGATTACTTTATTTACTTTGTGATGCTTGTACGTGTATGAATTAGATCTGCTTGTTCTGATCGGGTTCCGGCATGGCGTGGTATCAGAGCCAATACCCAGCCGGAGTTGTGGCTCCTGTGTGGACTACAGCGCCTGGGTGAGGTGTTTGTGAGCCAATGGGGATGTTGGGCTCTGTAGGAGGGGAGAATGTAACACCCCTAGGTCTCACATTGTGGAAGCCTATGTGAAGTGGGTACTTATATAATAGAACCCATCTCTTACTAAGGAACAAAACCCCACACCTATACGGTGGCTAAGTTGGGGACAATATCTTGCGTGAATGGAGGTGCGGGTTGTTACATACCAGCTGTAACGACTTGGAAATTTTGACTCTTGAACTTTGACACTAATGCATCATTTGTATTCATGTGCCTAAACTCAAATACTGAAAACCCAAAATTTAAAAAGAAGAAATTATACAGTGAGAGAGAAGAAAGAAAAGAAAGGATATAATACAAGAAGAACACAATAACATCAGATTAGAGAAGATCAGAATCTCTCATCGGAATGAATAAACTATAATATACAAATACCTTTTACATAATAGAGAAAACTATATATATATATATACTAGAACAAATAACTAGAGTACAAAAATAGATCATTCTACACAGTAATAACTATACGTCTATACAGTGGCTGATAAATATAGAATACAAAAAACCATCATGATACAATGAAAATAAGATAATAAAAGAAAACACGAGAATACGTCTCGACTCGATCTCGTCTTCTACATCTCCAACCAAATAAAAAGCAAATCTGGAAAATATACTTGGTTTGAACCGAGCATTGAGGAAAATAACGACCGGGTCAGTCTTGAATACCAAAGTTAGAAAACTCACTTCACAAATAAATTGCTTAATTTTAAAAAACCGTTTGAAAGAATGGACCCGTAAGACACAACCATACATAAATATAGCACGTCTTTTTCCCATATGATAAGCAAAATTCTTTATAGGAAATCTCATGATATTATAATAATGTTCATAAACAAATACTTATGAATCTTAGCCGAAATTGGTACATTAATTAAATTCTAGCATAATAGGAATGCAACTGAAACTGTAAAAGGAATACATTGGAGTTTGTATTCCTACAATGAAAAGGTAAGGGACTACCTTCCGATAAGTACACCTTTAGAAAAATGTACTGGAGAGCCTCAGATGGACTCCCTACGAATGAGAAACGGCTAACCTCTCTCTGGACGGTATTGAATATTTCTCCCCCTTTGTTGTGATATGCAACCAACCATAGTCTACAATCATCAAAGGGTCATTCAATCGAGAATGGATGGTGATAATACCTTACTTGATTGCTACCCACTTAGCCCTGATGTATATCCCTTTTTTGGTCATTACCTTTTGATAAGGCTAGAGGCTACGTTTTTACCTTTTATACAAGGGACATACCCATATGCGGATGCCGCATCGCCATTCCATCGTCGACTAGTATACATCCACATAATTACAACCTCCATGCTCTTACATCTCAGAGAAGGGTGTTAAAATAAGAGAATTTGCCTTCTCCACCACTAAATGGATGTGCGTTTTTAAAAAAATCAATGTACACGATCTAAGAAATGCAATGTTAGACATCCACCCATATAGAAATCGAACAAACCGAAGGTACCCTTTTACCATATCTTGTTAGGAAAACTACCTAGAATTAGTAACCAGAATCCTCGTATCATGAAGAACCCTAAAGCTTTGGGACCACTGCTACAAGTATAATCTTGGTAGTTAAAAAAAGACATCAACGAGCAGTCCTTCCATCTCCCAAGGTCTACGCTTCAAATCATAGTCATAAGCATAACCATACCTATAATTCTAGTTTTGAATACAAAGCAGGTTTGAAGTGGTATTGGATCTAGTTTCAATGTCGGTTTCTCAAACTAACACGTTATGCGTTAAAAGGGAATTTATCGATTGTCATTTCTTTAATTGTCAATCATAATCATATAGTTAAGTACATCAACAGCATAAGCCCTTTTGATTAAATCAATCATTAAAATCATCTAATTGATTCTAAAAAATTAATTCCATATAATTATCTCAATACATTAAGCATATTCACAAATCTCTTGTTTTCTCCATTACCTTAAAAATGTATCCATACACTTTTCTCCTCGAATCAAGCATATTTACAAATCATATATTTCAGTTCTTTGAAAATTAAATCCATACACTTATCTCAAAGGACTAAGTGTATTCATGTATCATATATTTTAATTTCTTAGATAATATTGCCATACACTTAACCCAGTGGCACAAGTATACTCATGAATCATATATATGTCGAAACAATGACATATGATACATTGTTTACTATAAAAGCTAAACAATTTTATTTAGCTTCTGAACTTTGCAAGTTAAAGCCTATAACATCATATATGGAAGAAATGATTTAATTTCAAACATCAACTTTTGTTTTCAAACTTGTACCCTCCTTTAAATAACAATGAAGTCACTTATGCTGGGTTATTTTATTTACCACCGAGACCTTGACTCGAAAACATTCTTATCTTCAAGACGAATAAAAGATTGTAACGCAAAACCTGATACCCAATATATGTCACAATAAGTTCTATTTACTACTTATATAAAATAAGGGTCTACGAACAAATTCTAGTATTTGGAAAATCTTTTTCTCATTATAACCATTTTTACTTAATTCGTTTATTAAGTAAACTTTTATCAAAAGCAATCTTTTAAGCTTTAAAATTTTAATTATAAACTTGTTTTACAAAATTTGGATCTGTTATAAAATCCTTTATAAAAATTTAATTTAAAAATCTAATCATAAATCTTCATTTTTATTTCTTTATAAAACTTCATTTTTATTTCTTTATAAAACTTCATTTTTATTTCTTTATAAAACTTCATTTATTATTTAAACTTCTTGATTTTGAATCAAATCATTTAGAACCTAACATATAAATCAAATTCAATCAACCACAGGTTTTCGCCTAGATTTCAAAACTTCATGCATTTCTATCTTTATGTTCTAGTTCGATTTATATGTCGTATCATGTATTTATGAAAAATTTCTTAAAACTGGTCCAAAAAATTGAAATCATTTAGAAATAACTCATTCGTTTGTAAAACTTGGCTTTATAAATTCATGATTCTCATTTTTTATCTAATTTGAACAAGGCGTTTTAAATTGGATAAAAATTCAATTAACCTGGAAAGAATCTAATCCAATTCGTGTGCGTAGGATTCGTTGATATGAATCCAACAGAACTTGTTGTGTACAAAAAATTTGTATGAAAAATAGAATGTTATAAATTTTAAATCGAATTAAAGTAGAACAACGACATTAACTAATTTAAATTATTAATCTTAATCTACATTATAACCTTTCTTCGTCCTCTTCAAAAATCGGATTCCCACTCATGCACCATTACCATTTTCGCATGCATGATTAACGCTGATATGGAGCTAGAGTTCTCCATTCGATAAACGATCTTCATCAACCTATATCTCCTCTCCCGCTCGACCTCCCATCCATCCTGACTTCACCTCTGGCGATCCCCATAAAAATCCGACCGTTTTCCATAATTTTGCTCGTTAGTGTCTCTTTTCATCACAGTCACCAATTTCCCTCCAACAATGCCAAACTGACCCTCCTACTGGTCATCGCCGAGTCGACCCTCGTGCTACCACAAACTTTGTTGCATCATCAAATCAACCTCCAGTACCCCTAAACTAATCGTGACCCTCTAATATAATTGGATCTATAAAAAGTCAAGCTCTAGTAACCCTCGTCTCTCCCAAATCCAAGCATATGGAAATGGAGATCGCACTCATACAAAATCAATGGATCAAAAATCGTTGATTTTATTGCTTCTGGATTGAGATTATATTCTTTGATTCTGGCACATATTTCTTTTAGTAGATAGAAGAAAACAAACGGACACAAATAGGGATAAGAGGAAGAGTATTTATAGGAAAATTGTTTCCAATATTTTATTTACTTAAATTATGTCGAGCATTTCAAGTTCATACGATCAAATGGACCGTCTGAACACTATGAAATTTGAATTCTTATAATAATTCACCATTATGGTTCTAATGAAACTGCTTTCGCGTAATTCTAAGATCATTTACAAAATGGATTTTTAACATCTTAGTTAAAATCAAATTTTTATTTATCGATTTCAAAACACTATAACTTACCGATAATAAATTATTATTATCATTCATATTCAACTAGAATTTTACATAAGCTTCAAATTAAATTAAATATCATTTTAAACTTAGGATTTGCAATTTTAAGTTAATTCAACGATTAAATTTCTATTTCAATTGAACTCAAGTCATTAAATTTTAAACTTAATTTTTTTAATATTTAAATTAACTAAATATTCATGTAATAAAAATCCTATTTGTTATTGATAGAGTATTGGAATACACATTATACATTCAGATTAACATTTCTGATTAACACACGTAACTGGCTTTTTCAAAAAATCGAACGATTCTCTTGTAATTTTCAACATATGAACGTGGATACGGTTAGATTAACATTTCAATTTGTTTATTATACAAATTTATATTTGTTACGTCGTTAATTTTAGTACTCATTATTTAGGAATTTAATTAGGTAAATTAAATAGGAATAATATATAGGATGAAGAAAAGATATTTGTAATTTAAATTTATCTACTGGGTTGGACTCAGAAATTAATTAATTTAAAACGTACATAAGAGCAGAGGATTATGAGAGGGGCAAAGTAGGGAATTTATAGCCTCATATAATTATATATTCTTCCACACTTTTATCATTTCACTTTCGTTTCCACAAAACCCTAAAATAAAATAAAGAGGTCGGCCATTAAAGAGAAAGAAGAAACAAGGAGAAAAACTAAAGAAAGCTACAAGAACCAAGCATAGGGAAATCTACGTCTAAATATCTCAAATAATCAATCGGAAAAGGATGAATAATGATCTCTACCTGTGTTTAATTCAGCTATAGGCTAAAACCTGAATAGTTATGTATATCCGTAATGGTTTTCATGTTTACGATGATGTTATTTGATTGTCTAGTTAGAACAAATGTTTGTTCTTTAATTATATACTTGTTTTGCATGAAAATAAAAAGGATTTTTGTCAAAACCTGTAGTTAATTATCTCTAATTGACATGAAATTTTAGTATGTTCTTTGTTTTGAAGATGGACTTTGATTTTCGTAATTTTCCAAGCTCATAGAAATATTGTACCCATTTCCTAATAGTAAATTCGCGATAAATTAATTAAGGGGATTAATGAATGAATTTGAACTTGAAACTTTAACGTATGATAGAGGACGATAACATAATTCTGGGAACTTCTGGGATTCTCCCATTGTATTTATTATTTAATATAAGATTCCTATGAACGGTTAAACTTAAGTATTTTTGCCACATTAATTAAGTAGTTAACGTGATATTTAAACATTTTATATTTTGAAAATATAAAGTACTGTTAAGGTCAAAATTTTGTTTAGTACAACTTTATATTGACCAATAATAGTTGTACAAACATGATGGAGTTGGTAAAAAGTACAACTACACATAGAAATAAATCAGTATTTCACTTATTTACTTTCATGCCATTGGCTGTTGAAGGGACCCTTCCGATAAGGTAGATAGGGCCTTTCAACCATTCATTTAATTCTTGATGCATGGAATATTATGAAACAAAATATATGCAGCATTCAGGTTATCACCTTTCCCTTCAGCACCGTCATGTCCTGATACTTGTATGATGCTTCGAAAAAGTAGCTGTAACATCCCATATTTTCTGTATATTTAAATTTCGATTTAAATAAATACAATGGAAAATATTAGATAAAAATTAAATTTTGTTGATTTTTAATGTTGATGATTGGTTGAATTGAGTACAAATAGATTTTTTTTATTTAGTTGTATTTAGGTTGGTTGTAATTTGAAATTTTTATTTTTAAATTAAATAAATATGAGATGTTTAGTTTATATTGGGAAGTCAAATTTACTTTGAAATGGAGAATTCTAAGTTGTTAATGGTAGTTGAAACTCAAATCAAAAATTTAAATAATCAAACTTGAGAACTTAAAATTCATGAAATAAATTTATAGAATTTATTTAAAATGTAATTTGATTTAAATTTGAATATAACGAATATTAAAATGAATTAAAACAATTAACTGAATAATTGAATATTTTATTTATTTAATTAACTGTGAAATTTAACTATTTTAGCGACTATCTCGGAATTCGACGAAACTGGTACCATTGGATTCAGAACGATGAATTATTATAGGATTTCAATTTTTGTTATAATCGGACTTGTCAGTTGACCGTACGGGAGAAAGTGTGAGTGAAATCAATGTACTAAGATAATTACTATTTCTCATTGTTGGGCCTTCTATAATTTTATATATAAAATCCGTTTACCATTCCCTCAGCCATTTCAACATAGGTACATTTTCCTCTATCGAATATTTTCTCTCTAATGGTTGAAACCCGATTTCAAACCCTAGATCAAATAAAATTTCAAACTTGAAAATCAAATCTCTCCAAACTATAGCAAATTATATGTCAAAATAAGGCCTCGACGATACGAAGCTACAGATGCTCCTAGTTTCGACATGCAGTGACTGAATCGGTCAGAAATCGCAGTCAAACTTTAGGAATCTCGAAACCCTAGGTTGGTTTTTGGGGTTTTTTGATTTAGGCCCCAATCGAAGAATCTGACTTATGGGTATTGTTCGGATAGTCATCAGGAGTGTAATGATCATGGCCTCATCACCTATTATCGAGCATAACACCAGAATTTGGGGTTTTTGCGTTGAACTGGGGCTGGGTTCATCTCATCTGAGCGGGGTCCATAGGCCTCCGGAGTCGTGGTTAAAGGGTGGGGCTGGTGCGGTTCTGGAAGGGCTTCGTTTTGGTGGTGGTCTCCGGTCGTGATTTGGTCGGAGGGAGGGGGAATTTACGGTCAAAGGGAAGTGCTCAAATGGTTTTTTCTACGTTGAACCTGTAGCCATGTGAATTCACAGAGAGGGAAGAAGATATCCCCTAGCTGACGTGTCATCGTGGGGTTGGGTGAGTTAAATTTTTATATTAAATTATATATTTCAAAGTTCAAATGGGAAAACACTGCTAACTTTTTCATATGAACTCGGATTTGGACGTGGTTTGTTGTATTGGGATCGTGGCAGAATTACAGACATTTTGGCAATAACCTGGCTGCATTTGGAGACTGTAAATTTTTTGGCCTTTAGTTGGACGTTCGATCAATTATGGACGCAAAGGTGAGTGATTTTATCGCTCGCAATGAACTGAATTATTCCCATATTTATCGAATTTAATTATTAAATAGTTTAGTTTCATGGTTGTGATTGGCTGTTGAATTGGTTGCTTAAATTTGATATACTAGTGTGTTAACATGCAAATTTGATCGATAATTAGTTATTTAATTTAAATTAGATTTCTAATTGGAAATTGTGATCCTTGATAATCCGTGGGACAGTTTAAAACAAATTAATTGGATGGAATCATTGTGATGGATTTTTGATTGAAATTTATTACTAAATTAATGTTGACACTGCCAATGCTCCATATTCAGTATATTGTGTTGCATGTTCAATTTGACGATGAATCCCATTTACCTTGATGTTACGGGCATCTAATAAACCCGGGATTTATCGATAAAATAAATTAAGAACATGGATTGAAATGATAAATATCCGTCACTCTGATTTGGATTGAAATGATATATATCCATCCCTGAAATAACAAAAATTAAAATCACTTGGCCATAGGACAACAAATTATATATGGACATCAGTTGGTTAAATGATTTTTAAATATTTGAAACTCTATTTGATGGAAATTTGATTTAAAAGAAATGTGTCGATTTCCGATAAACTTTATTCTCCCTTTAAGGATCGGAATCTTGAATGGTATTGAAATGGATAAGCATCCAAAACAAATTTAAAGTTTGAATTGGAATTTTTTATGAATATTGTTTGAATTCTCTAAATTTAATGGATGGGCTTGAAATGGTCTTGAAACAAGATATTGAACTATGTTAACTCCATTGAGGCTGGAGTATAGTTCCAAGTGGTTGGAGTTTGGAAGAAAGAAACGATTATAGTTAAAGGATTTTATTATATACATATATATATATATATATTTACACTGTTTGATTTCTTTTAAAATTTTATTTATTAAAACTTTTTACCTATAAAGCTATTTTTGTTAAAACTAAATTTTCCTTATATTTTATTTCTTAAACCAAATTAGTAAACTTCTCGATTTTGTATATAGTAAGTATTTTAAATTTTCTTATTTTATTCTAACTGTTATATTCTATATATATATATATATTTATATAAAGATTCTTTGTAAGAACCTATTTTCTTAAGGATACTTTATAAACTGTAAATTTCTTCCGAATAGGAAGTGTTTGGATTTAAACCGCTGGTTCGAAATGGATTTGAAATAAAGTTATATTTGATTTGAATATGAATCGATTTCTAAACCGATTTTGATAGAGAAATGTAAACTATATTCTACTCGAATATAAATGGACCTCCTAAGGGATTGAAATGAGTGAAGTGAAAGTATATATTCTATTTGAGTATGAATGGATTTCGAACATAAATCAATTTGGAATAATTTGAAATCTTTGAGATAAATATATTCTATTTGAATATAAGTCAGTTCTGGAAATATTATATGATTATAATATAAGGATATGGAAATATATTCTAATTTAGAATATAATCGGTTTGGTATGATTATGATATAACGATATGGAATTATATTCTATTTGAATATAAATTGGTTCGAAATAGAATATGATATTTTGATATGAAGGCGGACATTTATGAAATATAAAAGAACCAACCGATGTGAAAGATGTAAGCATTGTTTGTTAAGGAGACCAGAGTCGACAAGGCATGCTCTCTATCAGTGTCGATACCACTTTGACAACTGTGAACGTTACGTCGCATCCAGAATGATGTATGATGACTTGGAGGCAATTATTGAATCGAAGGAGATGAACGATGATGAAATAGCCCTGACCTTCGGGTCAGAATTGAAATGAATAAAACATGAGTTATACCATGACTAATTGAGGTAGCACCTTTGATCGGACGCGCTTCTTCGATACTATTTCTATGACTATGATGACGACGATGATGATTTGGGCCCATTTGAATTGGGAGTGTGATCCAAGGTAGGCGGTAGTGGCTGCTATGCGTTACCACCGGTCCGTGAGTGCAATTGGTAGAATCCTACCCTGGGCATTGCCTCGAGTGCCTTGTCATATTGATCCATATCGAGCCCCATACGATTTGATTTAGCATTGCCTTCTATGGAGTGCCCTCTGATAACACCAGCACGGTGAATTTACGGTACTGCATGGACTGATGATGCCTTTTAATGGCGTAAGGGTAATATGATAATCCCGCTTACGCTATTTTTATGATATTTACTTTACTGGATAGACTCTATCATAATAGCATATTATACTATGTATGTATTAGTTTAACGGATCCACTAAAGATTGAAAAATCCCGTAACGTCTCTTGAGTTACTGCACCCATGACACTCAAATTGTTTCTTATTTTAATTTGACTAATATGAGAATGATTTAGTGCTAATCTGAGTGTTTGTTGTGTTTTATTTTTATGCAGTACGCTCGGGTCAGCAGATGTTGCAGTTAACGAAGACTACTTTGCCTCGAAGATAGAAGACGAAGATTTGGTATATATCTATTATACATATGTATTTTCCGCTGCATTTTTATTTCTGCTGCTATGTTATGTAAATCTGTATATGTGTAACTCTGATAATCATTGAATGTTATAACCAATGTATACATTGCAATTGCTTTTAAACTGCTATTTGTTTATTATATGTTGTCCTTCCGCTATGAGATTCTGTGATTGGTTTTCTCTTCTTCTTTCTTTTTCCCAATAACTACCTGCATTTGCGATTTGTTTGGGTCGACATGTGTGGTTTATTGTCGGTTTGAACGGTCAAAAAATGTGGGTCGTTGCAGTTGGTATCAGAGCGAGGGTTAGCGATAACCTTGGCTCAGTTTGGGAATTAACTCATTACATATGGAGTCAGAACGCCCTAGAATGGGTTTAAGTGATATGAGAGAGCGTACTTGTATTTTTGATGTAAATTGGTTTTAGTTTGTGTTGACTTGTTCTGTTGAACATTTATGGATTCTGATCGATATATGGGACGCCATAGAATCGATAGGAATTTCTAAATAATTGATCAGAATGATCGACATAATATGTTTTTGGATTATATTTTAAAATATATCACATATATATTATTGCTTCAAGTATATATATGTATTCATTTTAGTAGGTGGTAGTATTAAGTTATTAACCTATTATGGTTGATTAGATAATAAATCTAATAAGGAAAATTTAATGAATTTAGAATATATTTGAAATGAAACACCTGTTGGTATAATTGGGCGTAAAAGGTTGTGATTGAAATAGAAATGAACTTGAAACTTGATCCTGGGTTATCTTTGGAAATAGTTTTGCCAATGTTTTAAATAATATAATATTATACCTATGATCGAAAAGAAATGGTTTTAATGATTTTTCAAAGCGGGTATAATCCCTTCTTGGACCTTAGAAACGATGTCCGTAATGAGTGCGCACATTTTCGATGTTTATTCTGAAAGGTTTAAGTGGGGGAGAGACCCCTTTGCAATTATTATAATTGGTTTTGACAAAGGATTTTGGATTTGAATTTCGTATGGTATAAAAAATTTATACGAACTATTAGTATATGCTATTTAAAAATTTGATTTAAATTTAACAAGGTTTGAATATCTCTATGTTTTGTTAATTAAGAATTGGATTTAAAATTTTATGACATGATTTTTCTATAAAATAGTATAAGTATTAAGAGAAAAGGGGAAATAATCATTTAAAATTCTTATGTATGACAATAAAATTCTACAAATCCTTGGTTTGTTCGATTAAAGTATTTGAAAATTTTATGAAACAAAAGCTTAATTTAAGTCGACTAAAATGAATTGAAAATTTTGGTTGTGTAATAAAAATGGAAACCACTTATGATGCGAAATAGTTAATGAGTACGTTAAGTTAGTCGAGATGGAATTGATAAGAAATTAAGTTGTTTATGAAAGGCGTATGGACGAGGAATAACGAAGAAATTAGATGGTGAATTTGAGTACATGTAAAACAAAGATATAAAAATCTAAATGGTTAAATCTCATTAGGATAATATATCATGTATAAATCGAAGTATAAACGATGAAATGAATGGAATGTAAACCATTTAGTCGAATGAAGTATAACTTGATTCGAGCAGAGGAATTGAGTTAAATGAAGTATAAAATTTAGTTATGAACCGTCCTTAATCCAACCATGATTTGTGAATCAAATAAATAAGTCGAGTTAATGGAAGTAGATTCAATTTAAGGTGGAAATCGGAATAAGTGGATAAGAAAATGGTTAGAGGAATGAATAGAAGTGCCAATACCAGGGAAATGAGAGATGAAATTTGGCGAATTGGTCCGTGTCGATGAATTAAGGGTTGAATATACTCAAGATAATTGGGAAAGGTTTGAATGAATTTAATTTTTATTCGATATTTAATAATGAAATAGGATAAGAGGGTTTACATAAAACCATAACGGACCTTATTCCATTGATATAGATTCGAAGTTAACTTATTAAAACGAGGAAATGAAATAAAATGGAGATTGGAATTATGGAAGAAGGTATAGGAAAATATAAAGCCGAAGTCTAATTTATTAAATTAGGACATCGAAGATTTGGAATTAAATGAATTCTATTAAGTCGAATGAATTAGAATACGTGAAGTAAACTCAGGAAATGGGAATTGGTCGACTTAAACCAAGTATAAAGAAATGAAACATAGTAAGAATAAACTTGAATAAGTAGAATGAATCAAAAATCAAGATTGATTCGAATGTATGGCTAATTGAATATGGATGAATGGGACTGTGCTTGGTGTAAAATGGATGAAGTAAATCGGTATAAGGAATGGAAATTGGTGAATCAACCAAGGTTACGAACTAAGGATTTAATAAAAATCAAGATATTTGAAAAGGGTTAGAATGACATCAAGTTTTAACTAAAACTAATGCTTGGAATGAAACGAGAAATGGAATAGATAATATAGCGGAATGGAGTAAGCAACTTAGATGTGAATGCATTTCTCGAGAAATGAGGTGATAGCAAATTGAGGTGTTAAAGATTTACAAAATTATTGGAATCAAAAGGGTTTAAAACTTTTAATAAAATAAACCGTTGTTTATGCAAGAATCTGAAATAGTCAATAAGCTGAAACTAAAATGACCATAACTTTTGAATGGCTGATCGAAATTCGACGATTCAGGACAATTTGGAAACCTTGGAACCTGAATTAAAACTTCCGTTAATAGTGCCTTGCCTATATTTCAAGTCTATTAGGTTGAAAACCAAGAACTAGTCGTAGTTGTATGCGCAGAAAATAAAATAAAAAATCTGAACTGAATACCAATGTTGTTTTGGTCATAACTTTGTAACGGAACGTCGGATTTTAATGTGCGAGTACAATTCGGAAAGCCCAGGATCAAAACTAAAAATTTTCCTTAATTTTCAAGGTAAAATTTTGCCGTTTAAAGGGTTAAAAACTGGGTAGAACAACTCAGATCTGCATTTTTCAGTGTATGGGTTGAGGTGTTCGCCTTCACTAAAATAGTCATAACTTTTGAACGAATTATCCGAATTCAACGAATCCGGACGATTCGGAAAACCCGAAAGAAATGAAACAACATTTTCCTAGTGTGTTATAGTTCAATTCCATCATTTATAGGGTGATAATCGATAATTTGTTTGTTGGCCTGCCATAAATATTATAGTTTGTAGTTGAAATGTCGATGATATGTTGTGTAAGTTATATGAATTTTCCATGTAGTGTATAAATGTTTGATTCTCATGTACATGTGAGTACGTAGCAGGTGTATGGAAGTCGCACTACGCTTCGGAGCTCGCTTGCGCTAAATGCTAAGGCAAATAAAAATGCAAATAAACACTAAGAAGGTACGTATGTGAGTTATATAGTTTGGTGGTTATATATATATATGGTGTTTTCCCCATTTTTGGGATGCATTATCGAATGATGAGATATATATTTGGATTTATATATATATTGTGATTTTTCCGGACCTCTCCGCACAAAGGAGATGCTGCCGAAATTTTTCGTGATTTCGCGAATTAGAAAAATTTATGAAAATTTACAACTATATAACTTATTTTATAAATACTATTTTATAATTATGAATTTGGAAGTATGAATATGGTCAATATCGTATTTCGTTCTCTTTTCGAGGACGAAAAGATTTTAAGTGGGGGAGAATGTAAAATCCCATATTTTCTATATATTTCAATTTCGATTTAAATAAATAAAATGGAATAATATTAGATAAAAATCAAATTTTGTTGATTTTTAATGTTGATGATTGGTTGAATTGAGTATAAATAGATTTTTTTTATTTAGTTGTATTTAGATTGGTTGTAATTTGAAAATTTTATTTTTAAATTAAATAAATTTGAGATGTTTAGTTTAAATTGGGAATTCAAATTTAATTTGAAATGGAGAATTCTAAGTTGTTAATGGTGGTTGAGACTCAAATCAAAAATTTAAATAATCAAACTTGAGAACTTAAAATTCATGAAATAAATTTATAGAATTTATTTAAATTGTAATTTGATTTAAATTTGAATATAACGAATATTTAAAATGAATTAAAACAGTTAACTGAATAATTGAATATTTTATTTATTTAATTAACTGTGAAATTTAACTGTTTTGGTGACTATCTCGGAATTCGACGAAACTGGCACCATTAGATTCAAAACGATGAATTATTATAGGATTTCAATTTTTGTTATAATCGGACTTGTCGGTTGACCGTACGGGAGAAAGTGTGAGTAAAAACAATGTACTAAGATAATTACTGTTTCTCATTGTTGGGCCTTCTATAATTTTATATATATAATCCATTTACCATTCCCTCAGCCATTTCAACATAAGTACATTTTCCTCCATCGAATATTTTCTCTCTAATGGTTGAAACCCGATTTCAAACCCTAGATCAAATAAAAATTCAAACTTGAAAATCAAATATCTCCAAACAATAGCAAATTATATATCAAAATGAAGGCCTCGACGATACGATGCTATGCGTGCAGTGATTGAATCGGCTGGAAATCACGGTCAAACATCAGGAATCTCGAAACCCTAGGTTGGTTTTTGCGGTTATTCGATTTAGGCTCCAATTGAAGAATCTAACTTACGGGTATTATTCAGATTGTCATCAGGAGTGCAGTGATCTTGGCCTCATCACCTATTGTCGAGTGTAGGGACAGAATTTGTTGTTTTTGCGTCGAAATGGGGCTGCATTCATCTCATTGGAGCGGGGTCCACAGGCCGCCGGAGTCGTGGTCAAAGGGTGGGCCTGGTGCGGTTCTGGAAGAGCTTCGTTTTGATGGCGGTCACCGGTCTTGATTTGGTCAGAGGGAGAAGGAATTTATGGTCAAAGGGGAGTGCTCGAATGGGTTTTCCCGCATTGTACCTGTAGCAACGGGAATTCATAGAGCAGGAAGAAGATATTCCCTAGCTGACGTGTCATCGTGGGGTTGGGTGAGTTAAAATTTTATATTAAATTATGTATTTCAAAGTTCAAATGGAAAAACACTGATAACTTTTTCATATGAACTCGGATTTGGACGCGGTTTGTTGCGTTGGGATCGTGGCGGAATTACATACATTTTTGCAATAACCTGACTACGTTTTGTGACTGTAAATTGTTTGGCCTTTAGTTGGACGTTCGATCAATTATGGACGCAAAGATGAGTGATTTTATCGCTCATAATGAACTGAATTATTGCCATATTTATCGAAATTAATTATGAAATAGTTTGGTTGCATGGTAGTGATTAGCTGTTGAATTGGTTGCTTAAATTTGATATACCAGTGTGCTAACATGCAAATTTGATCGATAATTAGTTATTTAATTTAACTTAGATTTCTAATTGGAAATTGTGATCCTTGATAATCCGTGGGACAGTTTAACGCTGGTTAATTAGATGGAATCATTGTGACGGATTTTTCATTGAAATTTATTACTAAATTGATGTTGACACCGCCAATGCTCCATATTTAGTATATTGTGTTGCATGTTCAATTTGACGATGAATCTCATTTACCTTGATGTTACGGGCATCTAATAAACCCGGAATTTATCGATAAAATAAATTAAGAACACGGATTGAAATGATAAATATCCATGACCCTGATTTGGATTGAAATGATATATAACCATCCCTGAAATATCGAAAATTAAAATCACTTGGCCATAGGATAGCAAATTATATATGGACATCAGTTGGTTAAATGATTTTTAAATATTTGAAATTCTATTTGATGGAAATTTGATTTAAAATAAATGCGTTGATTTCCGATAAACTCTATTCTCCCTTTAAGGATCGGAATCTTGAATGGTATTGAAATGGATAAGGAAATTTTCCAAAACAAATTTAAAGTTTGAATTGGAATTTTTTATGGATATGGTTTGAATTCTCTAAATTTAAAGGATGGGCTTGAAATGGTGTTGAAACGAGATATTGAACTATGTTAACTCCATTGAGGCTGTAGTATAGATCCAAGTGATTGGAGTTCGAAAGAAAGAAGTGATTATGGATAAAGGATTTTATTATATACATATATACACACACATATATATATATATATATACATACATTTACACTGTTTGATTTCTAATAACTATCCCTTTTAAAATTTTATTTATTTAATCTTTTTACCTATAAAACTATTTTTGTTATAACTAAATTTTCTTATATTTTATTTCTTAAACAAATTAGTAAACTTCTAAATTTTGTATATACTTAGTATTTTAAATTATCTTATTTTATTCTAACTGTTATATTATATATATATATATATATATATATATATAAAGATTCTTTGTAAGAACCTATTTTCTTAAGGATACTTTATAAACTGTAAATTTCTTCCAAATAGGAAGTGTTTGGATTTAAACCGCTGGTTCGAAATGGAGTTGAAATAAAGTTATATTTGATTTGAATATGAATCGATTTCTAAACCAATTTTGATAGGGAAATGTAAATTTTATTCTACGCGAATATAAATGGACCTCCTAAGGGATTGAAATGAGTGAAGTGAAAGTATATATTCTATTTGAGTAAATGGATTCCGAACATAAATCGATTTGGAATAATTTGAAATCTTTTAGATAAATATATTCTATTTGAATATAAGTCGATTTTGGAAATATTATATGATTATAATATAATGATATGGAAATATATTCTAATTTAGAACATAATCGGTTTAGTATGATTATGATATAACAATATAGAATTATATTCTATTTGAATATAAATTGGTTCGAAACAGAATATGGTATTTTGATATGAAGGCGGACCTTTATGAAATAAAAAAAGAACCAACCGATGTGAATGATGTAAGTGTTGGTTGTTAAGGTGACCGGAGTCGACATAAGGCATACTCTCAGTCAGTTTCGATACCACTTTGACAACTGTGAACGTTACGACACATCCAGAATGATGTATGATGACTTGGAGGCGATTATTGAATCGAAGGAGATGAACGATGACGAAATAGCCCTGACCTTCGGGTCAGAATTGAAATGACTAAAACAGGAGCTATACCGTGTCTAATTGAGGTACCACTTTTGATTGGACACACTTCTTCAATACTATTTCTATGACTATGATGATGACAATAATGATTTGGGCCCACTTGAATTGGGAGTGTGATCCGAGGTGGGAGGTAGTGGCTGCTATGTGTTACCACCGGTCCGGGAGTGCAATTGGTGGAATCCTACCCTGGGCACTGCCTCGAGTGCCTTGTTATATTGATCCATATCGAGCCCATATGGTTGATTTAGCATTGCCTTCTATGGAGTGCCTTCTGATAACACTAGTACGGTGAATTTACGGTACTGTATAGACTGTTGATGCCTGTAAAAGGCGTAAGGGTAATATGGTAATCCCGCTTACGCTATTTTATGATATTTACTTTACTGGATAGACACTATCATAATATCGTATTATACTATGTATGTATTAGTTTAACAGATCCCCTAGAGATGGAAAAATCCCGTAACATCTCTTGAGTTACTGCACCCATGACACTCAAATTGTTTCGTATTTTAATTTGACTAATATGAGAATGATTTAGTGTTGATCCGAGTGTTTGTTGTGTTTTCTTTTTATGCAATACGCTCGGGTCAGCAGATGTTGCAGTTAACGAAGATTACTTTGCCTCGGAGATAGAAGACGAAGATTTGGTATAAATATATTATACATATGTATTTTCCACTGCATTTTTATTTCCGCTGCCATGTTATTTAAATTTGTATATGTGTAACTCTGACAATCATTGAAAGTTATAACCAATGTATACATTTCAATTGCTTTTAAACTGCTATTTGTTTATTATATGTTGTCCTTCCGCTATGAGATTCTGTGATTGGTTTTCTCTTCTTCTTCTTCTTCTTCTTCTTCTTTCTTTTTCTTCTTTTTCCTAATAACTACCTGCATTTGCGATTTGTTTAGGTCGACACGTGTGGTTTATTGTCGGTTTGAATAGTCAAAAAATGTGGGTTGTTGCAGTAGCCACTCCATATATCTATAGTATCTTTCAAAATGATCGAAAGTGGATATTTCCAAACTTGTTTTACAAAAGATCCTAAGGCGTAATGCCTTAGTATCTCTGACACAGTCGAAAGGGTTACTCCTCTTACAACTATTGCTTTGAAAAGAATAGAGACTTATTGCTTCTGCATCTTTCAACAGAGTGGAAAGGAGATTATTTAACCAAACCAAGTTTTATAAGGAATAGAGGCCACCATCTCAGTTTCCTTCAGTATCACCAAAATGATTCCTTTACAGTCTTTGTTTTTAACAGAGAGGCTATCTCCTCCATACCTTTCAATAACATCGAAGGGGGTGTCTTTTAAAGTTTACTTTGTAAAAGATAGAGGCTTATCGCCTCAGTTCCTTTTGGTAGTGTCAAAAGGATTCCCTTCGTATGGGTTTGTTTCTAATGCTTTGCTTTATAAAAGAAAAGAGAGGGTACCTCTGCAATGCCTATTGACAAAGTCGAACATGTCTATTTTCTAAACTAAATTTTAATAAGAAACGAGGCTATCACCACCTTACCCTTTAACAAGATCGAAAGGGATTTTTCCTTAAATCTTATGTTTATAAATAAAATATAAGGCGATAGACTCCATGTAACGAACCGGGGAATTTGCGACCTTAGTTATCGGCATACAACACCATGTCGAACATCCAAGAACCGAAAATACCGGATAGTCCATGAAAGAAAATAGAGGGTGAAAAAAGATAAGATAGAAACTTAGAATAGAAAAAGAAAAAGAATATACAACATCAGAGTAACGTGAATCTCACAGCGGAACGAAAAAATATAACATAACTTTGAAATAAAACCAGTATATGTATACAATAACATTTATCAGATACAACACTTAAAACACAGCAGAAATAAACAATTATTATAAAATCCTGAAGCCTCCTGCTCCAAGCTCTCAGTATATCTGTAAAATCCTGACTACTTGACTGCCCGTACAAATTTGGGCACCCAAGAGTTTAGGGAGAACAAAACAAAATAAACTTCGGGTCAGTCATGGGACTGGTGTGAGTAAACAATTTAAAACAGTTTAAGAAAATAAATGATATCTCAAAAGACCACGTCGTATACCACAGAATGGGTTTTTCCCTTATGAGAATCCAAAACATTTCATTTAACATCAAAAATCCTTTTGCAAGAAACAATGATCTTTTATATCAAAACTCCCTTGATATTTTGATAGTGTCTATCAACCGCATTATAATAATCATCTAGCAGAACGCTTTCATCTCACGTTCCACATACATAATGTATAATAAAAAACCGTGGGCGCTTATTGGTTAATGAATTCCAACTGGCAAGGTATGGGGCCACCTTCCGACAGTGTATCTCTAGAGAGAAATACACCAAGTTCAACAAGAACATCTTGCAACCTAGGCTAAACTTGACCGGTCATTCATTTTTCTTAAGTGTACTGAATGTATTATCACCAAAGGTTAGGATCAGTAACCGTTTCCGAAAAGGGAAAGAATCGAAATAGATTATAGAAGTAAATGGAATTTCTCTAGATCAGATGACAATACACCCTAATTGGCAGCTAACCACTTAGCCATGCGACCTACCCGTTTTTATACCATTTCCCGTTTGAGAGGCTAGAGGCCAAAACGTACAGATCACACCTTTATTTACTTTGAATATCACATCGTCATACCCGCCAAATCACAAATTGATTTTTCCAGAAATATCACGGGTATACCGCTAAGAGAAACGAATTCCTCTGCCACCAAACGTAAATACGTTTGAAGAGATCAACTTACGCTATCTATTAAATATACTATGTAAGACATTTTTCCATACAGGTTGCCCTGGGATTGGACAGACCGAAGGCACTATTCTGTAAACGGGACAACCCTTGCATAACTCCATCTTCAATTATCTTCATCATATTTGATCGCAACGCTAACGCCGATACAAATGGTTTTCAGATAATGAATCTGATCCCGGTCTCTCTGTATTGACAACGCAAAAAATGGTCAAAAAATTCGATAGTCGGAGATTTAACTATTAAAGAAAAACATGAGTGCAAACAAGGATATTATTTCCAGATGGAAATTCTATCAATCAATCATCAATCATCATTTATCTCCTAAATTAATTTATCATTAATTTATTCAGTTACTCATTCCCATATCTCCGTAAATTCTTATTTTCTAAATTTAGAAAATATACCTTATTAACATTGGAAAACATTTCCATTTCTGATTCACGCATCACTATCTTCTCAAATTTATCAGTCTCTAACTGTAAACTAGTAAGAGAATAACCCCCTATGTATTAACCCCGAAGGCCGAAACCAACAACAGTTCAGTACCGAGACAGCTGTTCAACTTAACTAATCTCCAGTCAGTTTCTAATTCCTTTAACTCCATTTTAATTCCTATTTCAAACCCTATTTCCTTTATAAATATTTTATTAGCAAAATATTTACTTAAATCCTTTATTCACATTAAATGTAAATAATATTTCGTCTTTGCAAATCAAAACAGTTCGATTTCGTATTTAAAACAATATCCCAAATCCAATTTCTATTTATACTTCTAATTATAGAATTATTTATATAAAATCTCATTTTATTCTTGTAACACTAATAATCCCATTTAAAATCACCTTTATAAATGCAGCTCAAATTCCATATAAGATATCGATGTTAAAACCGTTTCCTACTTCTCTATATAAATTCAGTCTTATATATTCTGTTTATCAAAGGATAAATATTTTATTTAATTTATAAAACATTATTTATAAATTAATCTTCTCAATCTGATCGTTAAAAACGGATTTCTATTTAATATCCACTTCAAACTATCTTCTCATAATTCTTTTATATCTCGTCAATTATCCCTTTTATAATTCTATTTAGTAAATATTCCTTTTATACTTCAATTTATTTTCTATATAAATAATAAATTTATACTTCTATTTATCTTATATATAAATATTTCATTTTCAATATTCACTTTGAAAATTTCCTTTTTACATTCTAGTATTTCATATGGTTTTTAAAGTACCAAATAGCATGACCAGTATCATCATAATCAATCACAGATTATATATCACATCACATATCATAATATATGAAAACAAACAGTATTATAATATAAAGGAATCCAGTTGGATCCCTCCAACCTGTTTCCCTGCATCCACAGATGTTAAACAATATAAATAACATCGATTTCATTTAAATATGAAATATTCTGATAAACAGAATCAATATTTGATTAATGATTTATATATATATCGTTATCTATAATTTTAACAAATAAATCAGCAATTCAACCAAACAATCAACACACAGCAATCAATCATCATTTATTAATACTATATTATATTTATAAAAATATAAACTGTACAGAGTTAGTGAGATTAACTCACATTGGACGATCATTATTAAATAATGATAACTGTCATTGATTCAGATCAGACAATTTATTTCGCTATAAATTGTAACAAGCTCCAATTCACTCCCAGTCAATTCCATTGTGTAGCCACTGTCCATACGATCCCAACGGATTTTATTTTGCTGAATTTGGATAATGTGTGTGATTGTTACCAATTAAATACGTTTGAATATATATTCATGTTATTAACAATAAAATTAATAATTAATTAATTCCATAATCTTGTTTACCCCTTAATCATTCTTCTGATCCATGCTTGCGTTTTCCACTTTCACTCCTACCCATCTTCTTTACTTCATCACTCACGTTGCTTTGTTTCTTCTTTTTGTATATTGGGCTTATCAAACATTCGGCACACACTCAAGTTAACCACTCAGACCACGTGAACAGGAGTCCTTCTTCCTGAACGAAGAAATGCTGCTCCAGTTACATCCTCCATTTTCCGCACAAAACTCTCCATCCTACTTCCTTTTACACACCAAATAAAATCATCAACTATATTCAGAATTCTCGTCATCAAATTTTCTCCAACTCTATACTTCTCTTGTGCAACTCGATCCATCTTCCAGGTTTAAAAACCACATTGCTTACTCCTTCCAGACTGTAAACGGAACTTCTCCCCATGCATCATTTCTACCACCTCACACTCTCTCTCCTCGTGGCTATATGAACACTCAAACTGCTTTCTCAAAATCCCGTCGCCTATAGCTCCTTTATCCCCTTCCGATTATGTTAACAAAGAAGTGCACTCTGGAATTATAGGCAACCAATGATTTCCTTTTCCACGTTCACAATAGAGGCTGTTAAATCCTTTTCTATAATCGGCTCATTAGCCTGCTGCCCTCCTAAACGTAATATCCTATTCCAATTCAATAAATTCAAATAGAAGTTACCAGTGTAAATCTCATTCAACATTGCACCTTACTGTACCCATTCACACTCGCATGACTCCAATGTATTATGTCTCACACTCCTTCCAAGTCACGCCATTTGCTGCTTCCTTCCCACTACATCAATAACCATCTCAATGGAACTAACCTACCATTAACTATTCCGACCGTTAGAAAATGATCCAACCCCACCCCCCACGATCTTCACTGTCCCATGCCCCGTCGAACTCCTCAAGTCCCACCTTTCCATGACTACTGCAACTCTCACGGTAACGACCTGGAAAAATGCGATCTTGATTATCTGATATACAAGACATACCGAACATCAAGAGTCGAAAATAACCGGAAGTTAATGAAAGAAATTAGAGGGTGAGAATAGATAAGATAGAAACATAGAATAGAAGAAGAAGAAGAAGAACACAACATCAGAGTAACACGAACCTCACAACGGAACGAATAACATATAATATATATAACATAACTTGAAATATACATATGTACTTGAATATATAGCATTATCAAAGTACATCACTTATAACACATTGGAAATAAACTATAGCTATATGATCCTGAAGCCTCCCGCTCCAGCTCTTCAAGTATCTGTAAATTGCTGACTACTTGACTGCCCATACAAAATTGGACACCCAAGAGTTTAAGGAAAACAAAACAAAATAAACTCCGGGTCAGTCATGGGACTGGTATGAGTAAAACAATTCGAACAAGTAAACGATATCTCATAAGACAACGCCGTATAACGGAACGGGTTTTTCCCTTATGAGAATCCAAAATATCTTTATATCAAAACCCTTTTTGATATTATAATAATGTCTATCAGCCACAATATAATAATCATCTAGCAGAAACGCTTCCATCTCACATTCTACATATATAGTATACAATCAAAACCGCAAGCACGTATTGGGTAATGGATTTCCAACTATGACAAGGTATGGAACCACCTTTCGCTAGTGTACCTCTAGAGAGGGATACACTGGGTTCAACAAGAACACCTTGCAACCCGGCCACACATGACCGACCACTCATTTCTCTTGAGTGTATCGAACGTATATCACCAACGGTTGAGATCAGGAATCGTTCCCCGAATGGGACAGCATCGACAATAGATTTTTATGAAGTAAATGAAACTCTAGATCAGGTGATTATACACCCTTATAGGTGCAATCTACATAGCTATGCTGCCAGCCCGATTTCTGTCATTTACCAGATGTGAGGCTAGAAGCTACGCTTATCTTTTACATACCACATCTTCATTCACTTTGAATGTCACGTCGTCATACCTGCCAAATCACAAATTGATTTCCTCAAAAATAACACGGGTATACAGCTAAGAGAAACGAATTCCTCCGCCACCAAACGTGAATACGTTTGAAGAGATCAACTTACGCGATCTTTTAGATATACTCTGTCAGACATTCTTCCATACATGTCATCCTGGGTAGGAAAACCCGAAGGCACTATTCAGTACAACCATCTTAGGCAGTCTTTAACTAAGATTTATACAACAACCCTTGCACTTTACTCCGTCTTCAATTATCTTTGGCATATATGATTCGCAACGCTTATGCCAATACAGAGTGGTTCTTTGGATAATAATCCAACCGGTCTCTCCGTATTAACAACGTTAAAATGTCCAAAACTTCGGTAGTCTGTTATTTAACTATCAAAGAAAAACACGTGTGCAAACAACGTTATTACTTCCAAATGGAAGTTATATCGATCAATCATCATTCATACATATATATATATATATTCTCATTTTCTATGTTTAGAAAATATATGTTATTAACACTGGAAAACATTTCCATGGCTTAATTACGGATCACTACTCTTCCACAACTATCAGACTCTAACTATAAACTAACAAGAGAACAACTTCCTAAACATAAACCCTGAAGGCCGAAACCAACATCAGATCAATACTTAGGAAACCATTCAACTTATTAATCTCTAGTCAGTTTCTAATTTTTATTTAACTCCATTTTTATTAACTATGTTCGATTAACTCCTTTCAATTAACTCGATTCGATTAACTCCTCTATTTATTTTCTAAATAAATAATCCTTTATTCTATTTATTTTCTAAATAAATAAATCCTTTATTCTATTTATTTGTAAATAGTTTACAAATATTTCTCTTTCTATTTGTTTACTTAAAAAATAACTATTCCTTTTTCAATTCTATTTATTTAACCAATAATTATTTCTTTTATCTTTTCTATTTATTTTCTAAATAAATATTTCCTTTTTTAATTCTATTTGTTTAACAAATAAATATTCCTTTTCTATCTTTCTATTCATTCTCTAAATAAATATTTCCATTTAATCTGTTTGTAAATGTTTCACAAATAATTTCCTTCATTCTATTTATTTTCTAAATAAATAATTTTTTATTATATTCTATTTATTTTCTAAATAAATATTCCTCTTTAGAAAATCCTATGATTTTATAAATACTTTATTCTCAAAAATATTTCCTTTTATAAAATCGGTTGATTTTATAAAATTACTTTATTTCAATATACATTGAAATATTTCTTTTTACATCCCAGGGTTTCTTACGTATTTAATATACCAAACCACAAAGATTGATATCATTCAAACACACATAATCAAACAGATTATATATCACATCATATATTACAATATATGAACAGAACAGTATTATAAATATTGAGGAGTCCAGTTGGATCCCTCCAACCTGTTTCCCTGCATCACAGATGTTAAACAACGTAAATAACACGAATATAAAATATTCTGATAACAGAATCAATATTCGATTTACGATTTATATATATATCGTTATCTATATTTTGAACCAATAGATACACAATTCAACCAAACAGTCAGCACACAATAATCAATCATCATTTATCAGTTCTAAATATACGCTATAAAAATAGAACTGTTCAGAGTTGGTGAGTTTTACTCACTTTTGCAGTTCATCGTTAAAGAACGATAAACTGTTTGTTTGGTTTGAATCAAACAATTTATTTCGCCACAAATTCATACGAGCTACAATCCACTTCCAGTCAGCTTCATTGTGAAGCTCTCGTCCATACGATCCTGTCGGATCTTGTTTCGCTGAAAATTGATATCGTATGGTAATGTTATGACTTAAACAAGTTAGGACACTTTAATTTAAAATAAAAACTTGGATTTTGAACATCAAATGGGCCTGGCCCTTCTAATAAATGTCAGCCCACTTACTTTAATACCCATACGCATTTATCTTCTTCCCCGAACTAGAAAACCGAACTCCAGTAAATCTCTCTTCACCATTACGGTAGCTTCCCCAAACCAAAACTACATCGTTCCTTCACCGTCTACAAAACCGTTAACACCACTTCGATCCTCTTAGCGTCCACTTCGATTCCATCATCACAAGAACCAACTCGAGTTCATCCATAGAAATGCGTTCGACAGCTCCTCTGTTCAACGCAGATAAGGTATCGACACTTTCAATGTCGAATTCCCTCAAAAAAACCACAATCGAAGCCATTTACTCTCCTCATGCGAAAAACACAAACGGATTTATTTACTACTTCTTCAACCTCAAGTAAATTCGAACCCTAGTTTTACTGTTTAGAAAATGGATACCCAAAACAGACGTCGAGCTCAGAATTTCTGGTGTGATTGTGAAGAGGAAGCATTGATGAATTCAAATATGTATATAGCTTGATTTATAAATTTAACTCTGATTTTGTTTTCTGCGGTTTGCTTTGTGAATGAGGATTTGTTGCTCGCGTTTATAAAATTGAAGGAGTGGCTGAAATCAAAGGGAACATGGCACTTATTTTGATCACAATTAGCTTAGGATAGTTTTAGATATTTTTTCTTTTATTATTTTATTCGTTTTAGCCTTCTAAAAATCCGTGTGATCACACACGATATTCAAAAATCGCGAAAATGGTCCTGTAGCTACAGTTCGACATTACGGTCCCAACGAAACTGGTTTCGTCGAATTCCGACTCCGTTATCACACAACGTATTTTTAACTGACAAAATATCGACTGTTTCTCACATTAAAAATCCGTACGGCCACATACGGACTTCAAAAATCATGAAACTGGACATCTAACAATAATTTGACATTGCGGATCCAACAAAATTAGTTTCGTCAAATTTTGAGGTCATTTGCAAAACTGGCTATTTTTAAAGCCCCAAATAACCTTTTAAATATTAAATATATTTAAATTTAATATTTATAAATAAATATTATCGTATATATTCACAGCAGAATATCATACAGCTCTAGAATATTCCTCTATGAATTTCTAGCTTGATATTTCAAATCGTGATTAAATCGATATTCGATTTAAAATGAATTTCCTTTTAAAAATATAATTAATTCCTTTGTAAATTATAAAGAAATTCCACAGCGACTTTTCTAAAATTTTATTTGGACATAAATCAAAATCTACATGACGAAATCCCGATTTTTCTCTTCCACTAGAAAGATATACTCCACCAGCTCCACATTTTTCTTGTTTCACAGAAATCCGATTTAAAATGGCTTCTGTATATTCGTTCAAAGTTCGAATCGCCAAATAGCGAACTGCCGCGCCATTTCGAGCTCGATTATAATTATAATATAATTATACGTTCAACTGATGTTATTTAAATAAATTCGTTAATATAATTCAATTCTAAACTGAATTATATATTTTGAATTGCCCAATTCACACCATATCGCCATTTCCGCCAATTCTGATTATTTCAGAATTAAATTTATTATTTAATTATTATATTAATTAAATATTCAAAGTTATTTAATTAATGACCATTAAATCCTCTAAACCACCATTTAAATAGTTAAATAAATTAATTATTATGTCTCTGAAAATGCGGGTCATTACATTCTTCCCTACTTAAAATAATTTCGTCCTCGGAATTGCTACGGTAGAAAACAAACCCTATCGACCGGTTAGAACTTATTTGTTCACTTCTTAACTTCAGTTTCAATTGAACCAATTTAATTTCAATTAAATATTAATTAATTCTTATCAACGAAAATTTTCAAAAATCCTGAAAATTTTCTAACGCCTTAACTTTTCGAAAAGTTTCGCCAGCACCTCCTTTGTACTGGTCAATGGTCAAACTCCAACTCGCCTCTCTGGGCCATCTCCATCCCAAAAGAAAATCAAACAGCCAAGTGGCTTGCCAATTCGGCTCATAAATCTTATATCCAATAGAAATATAAACTTTTACCTTTTTGTCGGCATATCATTATATCCTTTCCACCTGTTATCAATTCAGCAGATACAAGGGTCATCTTAATCAAATTCCAATCTGTTTTTATCCACAAATCCAACCATTCTCTTATACCTAAGTCGAGTTCAATTTCAAATCAAAATTCCATTTTCGATTTTCTTATTTCAATTCAATTCCGGCTTACGGTTTTCAAATCAATTTCTATTTGCTTTTACAAATTCTAATTCGATTTGGTTTAAATCCAAACATCTCTTTCCTGGGAGTTTTAAACAGCTTTGCTTTTAAAAATCAAATATCTCCTTTTTGAAATTCGACACAACTAGTTTTTCCCAAAACAAATTCAAAAACAAAATCTTTTCGGTAGCAATCTGTCACTTACAACTCGAAATTGAACATCGATGATGTCATGATCATCATCGGAATCTATTTCCAGCTTTCGAAGTGAGTTCAATACTATATTGCTTTTCAAAACCATTTCTAACATTCCACTTCGAAATTTATTTCAAAATATCCTTCCAATGATTGTAAAACAATTTAAAATCTCCCAGGATTTTAAAAATTCACATATATTTAATCCAAATCCATTTACAAACACTTTTCCAATTCCAGGGTTTAAATTTCAACTCTGATTTTAATTTCATATTTAATTCAATTCATTATGCTTATCTGAATTCTGATCGGTTATTTACATAACCATTTCACATTTTTATAATCTTATTCGATTATAATAACAACCAATATATCCAATATATTATAATTCCAATATCCATACTTTGTTTATATCAAAATATAATTTTGGGTAAAATTATTTTCATTTACCCTATTTTCAAAACATATCGTGTTGACCTATCGTATTCGAGTGTTTTAGAAACCCCTATCGATATTGTGGTGCCGCACCATCGACCAGAATCCATAAACAACTCAACCAATAAATCTACTCAATATAAAACCATTTATATCAAATATCAAATACGTTCACTCGCATATATACACTCAACTCAATCTAGGGTGTAACTAACCCCATCTCTACTGAATCACGCCACAGAGCCAAGGTAATTCACTTAACCTTAAGCTACGATACCAAGTGTAACGACCCGGAACAATGCGATCTTGATTATCCGATATACAACACATATCAAACATCAAGAGTCGAAAATAACCGAAAGTTAATGAAAGAAATTAGAGGGTGAGAATAGATAAGATAGAAACTTAGAATAGAAGAAGAAGAACACAACATCAGAGTAACACGAACCTCACAACGGAACAAATAACATATAATATATATAACATAACTTGAAATATACATCTGTACTTGAATATATAGCATTATCAAAGTACAACACTTACAACACAGTGGAAATAAACTATAGCTATATGATCCTGAAGCCTCCTACTCCAGCTCTTCAAGTATCTGTAAATTCCTGACTACTTGACTGCCCGTACAAAATTGGATACCCAAGAGTTTAAGGAAAACAAAACAAAATAAACTCCGGGTCAGTCATGGGACTGGTATGAGTAAAACAATTCGAACAAGTAAACAATATCTAATAAGACCACGCCGTATAATGGAACGGATTTTTACCTTATGAGAATCCAAAATATCTTCATATCAAAACCCTTTTTGATATTATAATAATGTCTATCAGCCACAATATAATAATCATCTAGTAGAAACACTTCCATCTCACATTCTACATATATAGTATACAATCAAAACCCCAAGCACGTATTGGGTAATGGATTTCCAACTATGACAAGGTATGGAACCACCTTTCGCTAGTGCACCTCTAGAGAGGGATACACTAGGTTCAACAAGAACATCTTGCAACCCGGCCACACATGATCGACCACTCATTTCGCTTGAGTGTATCGAACGTATATCACCAACAGTTGGGATCGGCAACTATTCCTCGAATGGGACATCATCGACAATAGATTTTTATGAAGTAAATGAAACTCTAGATCAAGTGATTATACAACCTTATAGGTGCGACCTACATAGCCATGCTGCCTGCCCGATTTTTGTCATTTACCGGATGTGAGGCTAGAAGCTACACTTATCTTTTACATACCACATCTTCATTCACTTTGAATGTCACATCGTCATACCTACCAAATCACAAATTGATTTCCCCAAGAATAACACGGGTATACAGCTAAGAGAAACGAATTCCTCCGCCACCAAACGTGAATACGTTTGAAGAGATCAACTTACGCGATCTATTAGATATACTCTGTCAGACATTCTTCCATACAGGTCGTCTTGGGATGGGACAAACCGAAGGCACTATTCAGTACAACCATCTTAGTCATTCTTTACCTAAGATTTATACAACAGCACTTGCACTTTACTCCGTCTTCAATTATCTTTTTCATATATGATTCGCAACACTTATGCCAATACAGAGTGGTTCTTTGGATAATAATCCAACCGGTCTCTCCATATTAACAACGTTAAAATGGAAAAAACTTCGATAGTCTGTGATTTAACTATCAAAGAAAAACACGTGTGCAAACAACGATATTATTTCCAGATGGAAATTATATCGATCAATCATCATTCATACATACATATATATATATATATATATTCTCATTTTCTATGTTTAGAAAATATATGTTATTAACACTGGAAAACATTTCCATGGCTTAATTACGGATCACTATTCTTCCACAACTATCAGACTCTAACTATAAAGTAACAAGAGAACAACTTCCTAAATATAAACCCTGAAGGCCGAAACCAACATCAGATCAGTACTTAGGAAACCATTCAACTTATTAATCTCTAGTCAGTTTCTAATTTTTGTTTAACTCCATTTTGATTAACTATGTTTGATTAACTCCTTTCGATTAACTCGATTCGATTAACTCCTCTATTTATTTTCTAAATAAATAATCCTTTATTCTATTTATTTTCTAAATAAATAAACCTTTATTCTATTTATTTGTAAATAGTTTACAAATATTTCTCTTTCTATTTGTTTACTTAAAAAATAACTATTCGTTTTTCAATTCTATTTATTTACCAATAATTATTTCTTTTATTTTTTCTATTTATTTTCTAAATAAATATTTCCTTTTTTAATTCTATTTGTTTAACAAATAAATATTCCTTTTCTATCTTTCTATTTATTCTCTAAATAAATATTTCCATTTAATCTGTTTGTAAATGTTTTACAAATAATTTCCTTTATTCTATTTATTTTCTAAATAAATAATTCTTTATTCTATTCTATTTATTTTCTAAATAAATATTCCTCTTTATAAAATCCTATGATTTAATAGATACTTTATTTTCAAAAATATTTCCTTTTATAAAGTCGGTTGATTTTATAAATTTCCTTTATTTCAATATACATTGAAATATTTCTTTTTACATCCCAGGGTTTCTTACGGTATTTAATATACCAAACCACAAAGATCGATATCATTCAAACACACATAATCAAATAGATTATATATCACATCATGTATTATAATATATGAACAGTACAATATTATAAATATTGAGTAGTCCAGTTGGATCCCTCCAACCTGTTACCCTGCATCACAAATGTTAAACAACGCAAGTAATATGAATATAAAATATTCTGATAACAGAATCAATATTCGATTTACGATTTATATATATATATCGTTATCTATATTTTCAACCAATAGATACACAATTCAACCAAACAGTCCACATACAACAATCAATCATCATTTATCATTTCTAAATATACGCTATAAAAATAGAACTGTTCAGAGTTGGTGAGTTTTACTCACTTTGGCAGTTCATCGTTAAAGAACGATAAACTATTTGTTTGATTTGAATCAAACAATTTATTTCGCCATAAATTCATACAAGCCCCAATCCACTTCCACTCAGCTTCATTGTGAAGCTCTCGTCCATACGATCCTGTCGGATCTTGTTTCGCTGAAAACCGATATCGTATGGTAAAGTTATGACTTAAACAAGTTAGGACACTTTAATTTAAAATAAAAACTTGGATTTTGAACATCCAATGGGCCTTGCCCTTCTAATAAATGTCAGCCCTCTTACTTTAATACCATACGCATTTACCTTCTTCGCCGAACTGGAAAACCGAACTCCAGTAAATCTCTCTTCACCATTACGGTAGCTTCCCCAAACCAAAACTACATCGTTCCTTCACTGTCTACAAAACCATTAACACCACTTCGATTCCATCATCACAAGAACCAACTCGAGTTCATCCATAGAAATGTGTTCGACAGCTCCTCTATTCAACACAAAAAAGGTATCGACACTTTCAATGTCGAATTCCCTCAAAAAATGTAACAACCCGAAAATCTGGGCCAGTTTAAAATTTTTATTTTGGCAATTTTAGCGAATTTTGATTATTTAAAATGAATTATTTTAAATAATATCGACGAGAAATTTATTTTGAATAGAACTGAACGTATACAGTTATATAGATCGGCGTTAGAATATAATTATTTATTTTAAATTATAAAAGGAATTGAAAATGGCGCGGTAGTTCGATAATTCGATTTCAAATTTCAAATGAAGGTACCGGGTGCAAATTAAACCGGATTTTTGTGAAACCAAAAATATTTGAATCTAATTGAGAATATATTTCCAACGAATCCGAAAGATTGGAATTTCATAGCGGGAACCAAAAGATATGTCCAGTTGAAATTTCAGAATAGTCGCTATGGAATTTCGGCCTCGGAAAATGGAAATTTTGCAAACGACCTCGGATTTCGACGAAACCACTTTTGTTGGATCCGTGATGTCAAGTTATTGCTAGATTCCAAAATTCGTAATTTTCCGAATCAATATGTGAGCGTGGCAAAGGAAAACGCGTTTGACCAGTTTCAGTTGATTTTAATCGATTGGAAAATGGTCATTTTTCAAACGGTCTCAGAATTCGACGAAACTAGTTTTGTTAGGACCGTATCGACAATACGAAGCTATAAACATTTTTCTGGAATTTTTCGAGTTAGTATGTGGCCTCGGTAAATTGAAATGTGCGTTCAAATTCAATATACAGAGTTATATGTTGATTTTGACGAAAACTGATTGAATCGATCGAATCAGCTTGCGATACATATCCCATTGTGTTCGGAATGGGGGTAATTAGCTAGTGACGACAGTCGGTGAGTTCAGTTTGGAGTTCGAATACAGAAGTTGCTTTATATGAAAAATAAATAAAAAGACAACCCTTATGTACCTCAGCCCCCCCCCCCCCGGTTAATTCCCAAACTGTAATTACCCAGAAAATCTGGGCCAGTTTAAAATTTTTATTTCGGCAATTTTAGCGAATTTTGAATATTTAAAATAGATTATTTTAAATAATATCGACGAGAAATTTATTTTGAATATAATTAGAACGTATATATTTATACGCGTCGTCGTTAGAATATAAATATTTATATATAATTAAAAATAGAATTGAAAATGGCGCGGTAGTTCGATAATTCGATTTCAAACTTCAATTGAATGTACCGGGTGCAAAACAATCCGGATTTTAGTGAAACCAAAAATAATAGGATCTATTTGAGAATATCTTTCCAACGAATCCGAAAAATCAAAATTTCATAGCGGGAATAAAAAGATATGTCCAGTTGAAAATTCTGAATAGTCGCTTTGGAATTCAGGCCCTTAAAAATAGACATTTTGCAAACGACCTCGGATTTCGACGAAACCACTTTTGTTGGGTCCGCAGTGTCAAATTATTGCTAGATTCCAAATTTCATAATTTCTCGAATCAATATGTGAGCGTGGCAAAGGAAAACGTATTTGACCAGTTTCAGTTGATTTTAATCGACTGGAAAATGGCCATTTTTCAAACGGTCTCAGAATTCGACGAAACTAGTTTTGTTAGGACCGTATCGTCAATACGAAGCTAGAAAATATTTTTATGGAATTTTTAGAGTTAGTATGTGACCCCGGTAAATTGAAATGCGCGTTCAAATTCAATATATAGAGTTATATGTTGATTTTGACGAAAACTGATCGAAACAGTCGAATCAGCCTATAATACATATCCCATTGTGTTCGGAATGGTGGTAAAACGCTATGGGCGACAGGCGGTGGGCCTCGATTTGAGGTCGAAAATAAAAGTTGCTTTTAGGCGTAAAATAAAATAATTTAAATAATATAAAATATATATATACACCCTAGGTCAAATTGAATTGGTCAAACCCCTCATTTAATTTCCCATGGTCAAACATCAAAAACCCGCCCCCTTCCTCGATCTCGCGCAGCTCCACCCTCCACCCGACGCCGACGGTGTCGCGCCCACCACCAAGTCCTCCCCCTTGCCTCCCTTCTCTCCCCTCCCTCTCCGTTGAAACCGCATGAAGCCCCAACCCCCCCCCCCCCCCCGTCAGATCTGGAAGACCGCGCCTCCACGCCTGAATCGAGCCAAGCCCTTTGTCCCACCACCGCCTCCAACGCCTCCACCCACCTGACCGCGACCCCTTGCCTCCTCCTCTTGTCCGAGCGTAGGCAAACCCCCCCTCTCTCTACGCACAGTACGTTTTTCTTTTAATATTCCATTTATTCATTTCAATTTTAGTTTTTGTTAGTTAATAATATTTACATACAATTTGATTTATATATGCATAGCGAGAAAAATAGATTTTTGCTTATATAAAAGTAAAAAAAAATATGATTTTTAGATTTTTAACGATAAAATATTTTATTTCAACACATGAATTTCTATTCAGTTCATTTACACAATAAAAATGATATTTTTATTTTTCTAACATATTTTAGAAAATTTCGACGGTATAACGACACGATACTAGAAACGGGACGAGGCCTAGCCTTATCCCCGGTCTAGTGAAGGCCCACGCCATTCACATATCAATCAAATTCATTTCAAATCTCCAAACAACCAAATTCAAATCAAATAATCCAACTAATCTATGCAACCAAACAAACAAGTCCATGGTCTGTGGACGATTGTGTCGGGTGCTACTAAACACCGTCTACATCCTAGTATATATATATACATAACTAGAAAAGAAATTGAAGAGCGAGAAATTCTCAGCAATAGCTATCCCAACTTCATGACACTTCATTTATAGAAATCTTCGTCGTTCTCGCATCTTTGTCATCTTCGTTGCCCGTATTCTCTACATATGTAAAAATCGAATTTTTACTATGCTATTCAGTGTATAAAAATCGAATTTTTACTTTCATGTTTTATGGATAAAAATTCTATTTTCACTTCGTTAATTCATATCTAAAAATTATATTTTTATCGCTACCTCAAAATAGAAATCTGATTTTTCTTCACCTTCTTATATGGAAAAAAAATCAAATTTTTATTTCAATAAAAATTCTATTTTTACAACGCCACTATATAGATAAAAAAAAATTCCATTTTTATCACACTATTCTATATAAAAAGATTTCGCCTTTTCAATTTTAAAGATATCGTCTTTTCAAATATATTATTATAAAAATCACATTTTTATTTTTCTACACATAAAAAGATGATATTTCTAATATTCCTATCATGTAAAAATTATATTTTTAATACCTCTACATAAGCAAAAATCATATTTTTACATCTTCTATATAGTAAAGATTATATTTTTAATACTTTAAAAATATAAAAATCAAATTTTTATTACTTTAAAAATATAAAAATCATTTTTTTTTTACTTTTATATAAGCAAAACTCTATTTTTCTCGCTATGCATATATAAATCAAATTGTATGTAAATATTATTAACTAACAAAAACTAAAATTGAAATGAATAAATGGAATATTAAAAGAAAAACGTACTGTCTGTAGAGAGAGGGGGGGTTTGCCTACGCTCGGACAAGAGGAGGAGGCAAGAGGTCGCGGTCAGGTGGGTGGAGGCGTTGGAGGCGGTGGTGGGACGAAGGGCTTGGCTGATTCAGGCGTGGAGGCGCGGTCTTCCAGATCCGACGGGGGGGGGGGGGGGGGGGGGAGGGGGCTTCATGCGGTTTCAACGGAGAGGGAGGGGAGAGAAGGGAGGCAAGGGGGAGGACTTGGTGGTGGGTGCGGCACCGTCGGCGTCGAGTGGAGGGTGGAGCGGCGCGAGATCGAGGAAGGGGGCGGGTTTTTGATGTTTGACCGGGGGAAATTAAATGAGGGGTTTGACCAATTCAATTTGACCAAGGGTGTATATATATATTTTATATTATTTAAATTATTTTATTTTTCGCCTAAAAGCAACTTTTATTTTCGACCTCAAAACGAGGCCCACCGCCTGTCGCCCATAGCGTTTTACCCCCATTCCGAACACAATGGGATATGTATCGTAGGCTGATTCGACTGTTTCGATCAGTTTTCGTCAAAATCAACATATAACTCTATATATTGAATTTGAACGCGCATTTCAATTTACCGGGGTCACATACTAACTCTAAAAATTCCATAAAAATATTTTCTAGCTTCGTATTGACGATACAGTCCTAACAAAACTAGTTTCGTCGAATTCTGAGACCGTTTGAAAAATGGCCATTTTCCAGTCAATTAAAATCAACTGAAACTGGTCAAACACGTTTTCCTTTGCCACGCTCACATATTGATTCGAGAAATTATGAAATTTGGAATCTAGCAATAATTTGACACTGCAGACCCAACAAAAGTGGTTTCGTCAAAATCCGAGGTCGTTTGCAAAATGTCTATTTTTAAGGGCCTGAATTCCAAAGCGACTATTCAGAATTTTCAACTTGACATATCTTTTTATTCCCGCTATGAAATTTTGATTTTTTGGATTCGTTGGAAAGATATTCTCAAATAGATCCTATTATTTTTGGTTTCACTAAAATCCGGATTGTTTTGCACCCGGTACATTCAATTGAAGTTTGAAATCGAATTATCGAACTACCGCGCCATTTTCAATTCTATTTTTAATTATATATAAATATTTATATTCTAACGACGACGCGTATAAATATATACGTTCTAATTATATTCAAAATAAATTTCTCGTCGATATTATTTAAAATAATCTATTTTAAATATTCAAAATTCGCTAAAATTCCCAAAATAAAAATTTTAAACTGGCACAGATTTTCCGGGTTATTACAATCTCCCCCACTTAAAACTTTTCATCCCCGAAAAGGAACAAAGTCGAAAGTGGTTTGATTAATCAACTGTACGTTCGATCTGGCTTCCATTCTCCAACTTTTCAGTTTCTGAGAATTTTCAAATTTTCAAAAATTTGGCTAACACCCTAAATTTTCGAAAAATTTCGCCATAACCTCCCCTGCACCGGGAGCCACGGGAAAATCCCGAAATTGCCATATAGGCCTTCTGATCCCAAAAAGAAAAAGAAAAGGCCAAGCGGCTAGCCAATAGGCTCATCAAATCATCATCACCCAAACAAAACAGTAAATTACATAATAAACATGTACCTATTTGTCGGGCAAACAAATTTTATTCTCTGCTCTAGCCTCCTTGCTATGACCTGCTCAATGTAAGTATATGTATATGCAAGCAAATGCGACCAATTTTCATTACAATTCAAAATTTGGTTCAATTAGGCATAATGGTTCAAAATTAGCAAACAAATAAACAAACAACACAAACATCAATCAATTAATGGATTAGAGTTTCAAATTCATAAATTTGATATATATATATATATATATATACAAAAAATCATGTTTTTGATGCCAATTCACAACAAATAAATCTATCTATATTAGTTTTGGTTCTCACACTAGTCTAATGGAAATATATAGATATCACACCTTCGAAACACGAAAATAAACCACTGATGTCGTACGTCATCAGTGGAATCATTCCCGGGCTACTAGAGTACGATTCTACATCTATCCAGTATATTAAAACTTCGAATATACGTTCATGACGCGTATATGAAAAATCTTTATATAGTGGATTGTCCATATTCAAAATAAATAAATATTCAAATACGTGTAAAACGATTTAAATTTCAAAACAAAATTGTTTTCATTTGAAAAATATACTCTTCACACTCGTTCTAGGATACTGCTGATCCTATCTCTAACAAGTCATTCTAATTGGATATTACTAATCCAATATCTGATGAATTCTTTCGTATGGTTCTAATGTGTCTTGTTCTCGAGCTCTGTAAACCAAAGCTCTGATACCAAATGTAAGAACCCGTAACTTACCCGTAAAGGAAAGCGCGGATACTTTGAGAACAACACACAAGTAAACGCAGACGGGAGAACATTTCATTGCCATTACAACAATTCCATCAGATACAAGAATATACAGAGTATAATTGAATAAATTACATTCGATAAATATCAGAGATTACAATCAATTACATAGCAGCGGAAAATAATACAAAGCACAACTGAAGGTGATATACGGATACAGAGCTTTCCGGATATCATTCCAGCTGTAAACCAGGATCCTGTGAATATAAATCTGCAAAACCAAAACTACTAGCTGCCCGTGCGGAAAATAGGGGCACCCAGAGTTTAGGTTAAAACAATAAACTCCAGGTCAGTCATGTGACTGGTGTGAGAACTAAAACAGTTATTAATATTGGTTTTAAAGTTAGGTAAATCAAGGGACCACGCCGTATAACACGGAACGGGTTTCCTCCTAAGAATACCAGTGCATAGAACAAACAGCGCAATGCTAAATAAAGAAAAATGAAGCTGTTATAAGACCCAGGTCCCATCACACAATGCAACGCAAGCCGGAGGATAGGGTTTTCCCTTATAACAGCCAAAGCATGCTTGATACGTTTAAAACACATTATTTGATACTATTATAGGTGTATAGTGTCAAAACAATTTCTATCATAAATATCAATCATAGGCGGCATAGCTACCATCTACTATGTCGCCATACTAGTTCTACAATTAAAACCGCGATACACGTATTGGAAATTGGATTTCCGTCATGAGTCGAGGCAAGGGGCAAGCTCCTCTTCGCATTCGAGACACTCTAGCAAATGTCCCAGGGCTACGCACTCTAGGCAACCCTTGGATGCTTCAGGGCCGGTCCTCACTTACGTTAGAGGATTATTTATTCCTGAACACACGTTTCCCGGTCCTTACAGACCTAAAATCGAGGCGCCTCATCCAACAACCACAAAGGTGAAAAGTATACAAATGTCAGGGCTGGTAAGTCACTGACACCAACAAAGCTAGAAAGAAACGTCGTGCTCTCCCTGCAGTCCGTATCCCGTTTTTAACTCATACCGAGGTGTGAGGCTCGCGAATTCATGCTATACACAAAGCTACGCCACGAAGGCCGTGCTTTGATCATCAACCACAAGACTTGGCTTTTCAACAGAAGCCTTGATCTATGCAACTAAGCGTGCCACACAGGCAATTCATGCCATGCGATTGATATCTATCGATATATAACCTCTAAGCTCGTACGTCTCAGAGAAGGGCGTTAAGCAAGAGAATAAATTCTCTGCCGCCAAACAGATGTATATTTAATAGAAATCAATCAACACAGAATAAAATCCAATGTCAGACACACAATCCATTTACAAGTTCGTCCTGGGTCTAAACGAAACCGGAGGCACTTTCCTCGCATATCCATCCATCTCCAAGTACGTCTGGACGACCACCAACTATTTCCATCCTCTTGGGTGTACAGCCCAATCAGGATCGTCAGTAATTATCCAAACGATGTGAAGACTTCCGGTCTTCAACCACCGCCTTCATCTTTGACATATCGTCGAATCGGTTATTCAGAATGGGTGTAAACCCGGCCTTTCCGAACAACCCGCGTATATTAAAACGAATGTTACACAAACACAACATACGCCTCATTCCAATTCATATTCTCAGGGAAAAGTTCCCTTTAATTTTATCCAAGATAAATTCTTTAAAATTTATCCTTTAATCTTCCTTTGGATGTCATTTCAAACCAAATTATGGTTTTCCAAACTAGTCGAAATTAGCGAACCACAACGAAGTAATTATTTATTTTATTTCCCAATCCCAACCTATTCATTCCATGAAACAAAACTGGTAATACTCCATATTTAATACTATGGTGTTATCGGTAAAATTAATTACCATTTCACGTTCAAATCTAATTAAAGATTTAACTATCGCTTTGGAGCAAAACTGGCGATACTCCATTCTCGCTCATTCCTAAATTTGATAATTTAGATTATAGATTCACATTTCAACCTAATTGCAGATTCGTTAAAACTCCTTTTACTGGGTTAAAGAACTAGGTGTTATTTAAAACACAGTTCACGACAAACCCATATCACATTCTATTTATTATCGGGTTAAAGAACTAGTGTTATTTGAAACACCGTTCACGATAAACCCATTTCAAATCCAATCAAATATATTAGAAATTTCGATTATTTAAAACCCCTTTTTAAATCTAATTTATTTATTTAAAAATAATTGGGTTTTAAATTTAGTTCAAAACTAGTTCATTTCGATAAAAATCTATTTTTATCTTTTCACATATGGAGTTTTTCATCCCAACTTTTCCCAAATCATTTCTTATGATTTTACACAAATTATTACTATTTTTAATAATTTTATCAAGGCCCGTACAGTCGATTTCCAACAACGGCCATCGAACTGCACCTATAGCGACCTTTTTCGAATTTGATTTGGACGTATCTCCAAATCCAACCGTTAGATTTCAAATTTCAAATATTCGTTAGAAAGCTCTTTTCGATACGAACCCAACGGTTCCGGTTTTAGGAGAATCCGACGGTCGGATCTCCCGTAATGTCCGTTTGAAATAAATGGTCGAAATTCACGAACTGCCGCGGCGCGGCGCATTCTATTCAGGCCATTATATTATATATATATAATATACAATTTATATTTCATCGATTTCTATTTAAAATGAATTATATAAATAGTTTTAAATTCGTTCCAAAAACAATTTCAACTTCTATTTCCAATTCAAATCAAAATTGAATTTTCTATTATAAATCCTTTTTACTTTCGTTTCTATTCAATTCAAATTTCAATTCAATTTGAATTCAATTTATATTCAATTTGTTTCGAAATCGTTTTATATTCAGTTCATTTCGAAATCATTTTATATTCAATTCATTTCGAAATCGTTTTATATTCAATTCATTTCGAAATCGTTTTATATTCAATTCATTTCGAAATCGTGTAAAATCGATATAAATATCGTTCACGTCAAAATGGGGTCAATCTAATCAACACGGCTTCATATAATTCTATTTTCAAATATTCTATTTCAAATATTTCGATTTCAAATATTCTATTTCAAATATTTCTTATTATCAAAATATTTCGTTCAACACATGACTAATCTCAACGGATGAGTACTGTCAACACAAGAACCTTTATTTTATATTGATAAAGATGTAAATTTTATTATTAAAATATTTCGTTCAACACATGACTAATCTCAATGGATGAGTACAGTCAACACATGAACCTTTATTTTATATTATTCTTTATTTTCTAAATGGGAATGAGGCTCAATCAATCACCATATAATGTTAATTATATGGATTTTCATACATCACACGTATATAATAGCATTGAAAAATAATCAACCATCAACCAAAGTGCACTACACTGTATAAGCATCAAATATAGATATCTAACGCTTATAACAGCCTGTCAATCAATCGATCGACATATTTAATCAATCAGGATGAGTGGACTTCAAATTTCATCCCAACACCCGTGTGGGGTTTCAAACAATCAAACACAGATTTTATTTGTGCAGTTGGGCGATGTGTAAAATTTATCGACCCAATCAATGTCCTTCAAATAGGTGTACATAAACAAACCGTCCGGTTTGTAAATGAATATTTTATTTTATTCACTTCCACGTTAAAAATTATAAACCTAAATAAATTACCCAAATCCCGATTTCCCTCCTTCCCAGGCGGAAACCCGTCATCGCCCTCTCGTCCAAGCCCCGTCGCCGGCCATCGAGACCGCCGCCCCTCTGGCTCACTCCGACGTCTCCTACCCTCCCACTCACTCTTCCGTCCTCTACTCGCTCTCTCTCCCTCCGAATCTCCTGAAGACCGACGCCCAAATCGAGACCCCCCTCTTCTGAAGACCGCCCGAAGCCCTAGTTCGAACGCCGCTAGTATTGAGGACCCCCGACCACCGCGTGGAGCCACCTCATCCGCGAACCAGAATACCCCCCCCCCTCCAAGAGAACGACGCTGATGAATAGATGTAAGTTCAGCACTTTTTTTATATAACTGTAAGCTTAGGTTTTTAATAACAGTAAGTTAGATTTTAAATAATTGAAAGGTTTAGTTTTTTCAAATTGAAATTTTTTATATTTTTAAATTGAAAGAGTTTAGATTTTTAAATTGAAGAAGTCATGATTTTTATTAGCTAAAGAAATGATCTTTATTCATATATATAAAACATAAAAATTAGATTTTTATTTAAATGAAAAACAATTAAAAGAATTGATTTTTGAACTAGAGAGGATTCGATTTTTATTATTTGAATAGCAAGTAAAAATATAGTTTTTATATAAAGAAAATATGGTTTTTATTTATATATATGTAGAAAGAATTATAATAGGAAAGATGATAATTTTATAATAGAAAAGACGATATTTTTATAATAGAAAAGGTTATATCTTTAAATACGAAAAGAAGCGATTTTTGAAAATATAAAGAAGTGATTCTTATTTTAGAAGTAGCGGTTTAAAAATATGGGTTTTATTTAGGTAGAAATATAAAAATATAAACTTTTTATAGCGATGAAATAAAAATTCGATCTTTGTATATGAAATAGAAATATAAAAATATAATTTTTATATAGAATGAAGCGTTGTAAATATATATGAAGTAGAAATAAAAATATGATTTTTATTTATTGAAATGAAGCAATAAAAATATAATTTTTATTTGAACAGTGGGACAAAGAACTGAATTGGAATTTCAAAGGAATCCAGACGGTTCAGCAGTGCAAAAGCAAAGCACGGCAGAGTGGAACCCTCTGTGAGAACTTCTCACTTTGAATTTTATTTTCTAGTTAATAATATATACTAGGATGCAGACGGTGTTTAGTAGCACCCGACACCCGTCGTCCACAGACCATGGACGGCTTGTATGCTTGTTTGTTTGATTTTGATGTGTAGTTGATTGTGTGATGTGATGTGAAATGAAATAAAATATTTATATAGTTAAAATTATTTTATAGTTAAAAATAGAATTTTTAACGTGTATATGAAATGAAACAAAAATAAACAAATCGGACGATTTGTTTATATACACACATTTGATTGATATTGATTGGGACGATAAATTTTACACATCGCCCAACTGCACAAATAAAATCTGTGTTTGATTGTTTGAAAACCCCACATGGGTATTGGGGTGATATATGACATACACTAATCCCAATAGTTAGTTGTATGTCGATTGATTGACAGACTGTTATAAGCGTTGAATATTTATATTTGATGCTTATACAGTGTAGAATGCACTTTGGATGATGGTTGATTATTCATCGTTGTTATTGTATACATGTGATGTAGAAAATCCATATAATTAACATTATATGGTAATTGATTGGGCCTCATTCCAGTTTTGAAATAGAAATATTTGAAAAAGAAATATTGGAAATATAATATTTGAAAATAGAACTATATGAAGCCATGTTGATTAGATTGACGCCATTTTGACGTGAACGATATTTATATCGATTTTATTCATTTTATAATGAATATCGAAAGTGATTTCAAAATCTGATATTTTGAAAAGAATTGAAATTCGAACTGAAACTGAATAGAAATGAATTCTAATTGAAATCGAATAGAAATGAATTCGAATTGAAATTGAATTGAATTGAAAACGATTTGAAATTGAATTAGAAATCAATTTGAATTGAAATCAATTTGAAATGAATTTAAATCGAATTTATAAGGAAAAAATTCAATTTTGATTTGAATTTGAAAAGAAGTTGAAATCGTTTTGAAAACGAATTTAAAACGATTTATAAAATACGTTTTAAAAGGAAATCGACGAAGTAAATATTATATATATATAATATATATAATATAATGGCCTGAATAGAACGCGCCGCGCCGCGGCAGTTCGCGAGTTTCGACCATTGACTTCGAACGGATATTACGGGAGATCCGATCGTCGGATTCTCCTAAAACCGGAACCGTTGGGTTCTTATCAAAAAGAGCTTTCTAACGAATATTAGAAATTAAAAATCTAACAGTTGGATTTGGAATTATGTCCAAATCAAATTTGGAAAAGGTCGCTGTAAGTGCAGTTCGATGGCCAATGATGGAAATCGACTGTACGGGCCTTGATAAAATTATTAAAAATAGTAATAATTTGTGTAAATTTATAAGAAATGATTTGGGAAAAATTGGGATGAAAAACTCCATATTTGAAAAGATAAAAATAGATTTTTATCAAAATGAACTAGTTTTGAACTAGAATTAAAATTCTATTTATTTTTAAATAAATAAATTGGATTTGAAAAGGGTTTTAAAAGTAACCAGAATTTCCAATAATTGAATTGGAATGGATTTGAATCGAAATTGTCTTTGGATTATTTCGATGTTGGATTTCGTGATTATACAGGTATTGTTATGGAAATTTGAAAGATATATTTATATCGTTATTTCCAATACGATATTTGTTGGTCGTAGAATTTGATATTGAATATAAGCCGGTATATTTTCGATTCAGAGCCTTGTATTTAGTATCAAATGTAATTTGGGTTTGTCGTGAATGGTGTCTTCATTAACACTGTTCTTAAGCCCAGTTGAGAAAAGATTAAATCTTTTTATTTAGATTTAATGAAGTGTACCAATTAAATAATATTTAATTGGAATTGAATTGATATTGATTTTTGGGTTTATCGTGAACAGTGTTTTAAATAACACTTGTTCTTTAACCCGATAATTAATGGAATGGGATTTTGGGTTGTCGTGAACGATATCTTCAACAATACTGTTCTTAGACCTAAAGGAGTTAAGAAAATCAGAAACTAACTGGAGATTAGTTAAGTTGAATGGTTTTTGGGGTATTGATCTGATGTTGGTTTCGGCCTTCGGGGTTAATTGTGACGAGAAGGAATTTCGCTCGGTCCGTACCAGTCGCTAAACCGATCCAGGCCGTTCGAAACGCCCTATCGTTTGAGAACAGGACAAAATAGAACGCATATAAGAAGAACATTTCATTGTATATTACAACAATGCATCAGGTTACAAGAATATACAGAGTATGAATGAATATTACACAGAAATATCAGAGATTTAAATTACATTTAAATACATCGCAGCGGAAGATAATACAATACACAACTAGAAGAGATATACGGATACAAAGCTTTCCGGATATCGCTCCAGCTGTAAACCAGGATCCTGTGAATATAAATCTGCAAAACCAAAACTACTAGCTGCCCGTGTCAAAAATAGGGGCACCCAGAGTTTAGGTTAAAACAATAAACTCCAGGTCAGTCATGTGACTGGTGTGAGAACTAAAACAGTTATTAATCTTTATTTTAAATCATTAGGTAAATCAAGGGACCACGCCGTATAACACGGAACGGGTTTCCTCCCAAGAATACCAGTGCATAAAACAAACAGCGCAATGCTAAATAAAGAAAAATGAAGCTATTATAAGACCCAGTTCCCATCACACAATGCAATCGCAAGCCGGAGGATAGGGTTTTTACCTTATAATAGCCAAGAATGCTTGATACGTTTAAAACAAATCATTTGATACTATATTAAGTGCATAGTGTATAAAACAACTTCAAATCATAAGTATCAATCATAGGCGGCATAAGTGCCCCATCCCACTATGTCGCCATACTAGGCTCTACAAATAAAACCGCAAATGTCACGTATTTGGAAATTGGATTTCCGTCTATGAACCGAGGCAAAAGATAGTCCTCAACCGATTCGAGACGCTCTAGCCCGCCCCTCAGGCAAGTACTCAGTCAAGCCTTGGATCCTCAGGGCCAGTCCACCGATGTGGATTAAACTTAAACCCTGAACATGCGTCTCCCCACCCTATGGGGTGTAAGTCTGGTCCGTCTGCCGACCAGAATGCATCGGCCGAAACCGATATAACCGAGGCGCCTCGCAACAGCAACAACCACATAAGTCAAACTCGTCAGGGTGTGTAAAACCACTGACGCCACTTCTAGCTAGAAAGAAACGCATGCCCTCCCTGACGTCCTCTCCCGTTTTTGGTTCACAACCGGGGTGCGAGGCTCGCGAATTCACGTTACACAAAGCTGTGCCACACAGGCTGTGCTTTGATCATCACCACAAGACTTTGCTTTTCAACAGAAGCCTCGATCAATTGCCACTTAGGCATGCCACACAGGCAATTCACTCCATGCGTTTGATATCCATCAATATATAACCCCTGAGCTCGTACGTCTCAGAGAAGGGCGTTAAGCAAGAGAATAAATTCTCCGCCGCCAAACAGATATATATTTAATAGAAATCAATTTTTATATATTGAATAGCGAAGTAAAAATTCGATTTTTATATATTGAATAACGAAGTAAAAATTCGATTTTTATATATTGAACATTGAAGTAAAAATTCGACTTTTACATATGTAGTGGCTACAGCAACGAAGATGACGAAGATGCGATAGCGATGAAGATTTCCTGCAAAAGAAGTGCCGTGGAGCTAGGATAGCTATAGGTGAGAACTTCTCACTCTTCAATTTATTTTCTAGTTATATATATATACTAGGATGCAGACGGTGTTTAGTAGCACCCGACACAATCGTCCACAGACCATGGACTTGTTTGTTTGGCTGTTTGGTGATTGATTGCGATATTGGTTTGAATGTGGTTTGTGGTGTGAAAAATCGAATCGATAAATTGGTTAGGATTAGACGTGCGCCGTTATAAGGCGAAGGAGTAAGGCTAGGTTAGATCCTTACTCCAAATTTTGTGGTTTGCATAATGAAATGAATTGAATTGTTTGGTGAAATGAATGGATTGATTGATGTGTGAATGGCGTGGGCCTTCACTAGACCGGGGATAAGGCTAGGCCTTGTCCCGTTTCTAGTATCGTGCCGTTATGCCGCCGAAATTTTCTAAAATATGTTAGAAAATAAAAATATCATTTTATTGTGTAAATGAATAATAGAAATTCATATGTTGGAATAAAATGTTTTATCGTTAAAAATATAATTTTTAACGTGAATGTGAATAAATAAATATTCATTTACAAACCAGACGGTTTGTTTATCTACACTTATTTGAATGACATTGATTGGGACGATAAATTTTACACATCGCCCAACTGTACGGGCCTTGATAAAATTATAAAAAATAGTAATAATTTGTGTAAAATCATAAGAAATGATTTGTGAAAGTTTGGGATGAAAAACTCCATATTTGAAAAGATAAAAATAGATTTTTATCGAAATGAACTAGTTTTGAACTAGAATTATAATTCTATTTATTTTTAAATAAATAAATTGAATTTGAAATGGTTTTGAAAATAACCAAAATTTCCAATGATTGCATTGGAGTGGATTTGAATCGAAATTGTCTTCGGAATATTTCGATGTTGGAATTCGTGATATTACAGGGGTTGTTATGGAAATTTGAAAGATATATATTTATATCGTTATTTCCAATACGACGTTTGTTAGTCGTAGAATTCGATATTGAATATAAGCCGATATATTTTCTATTCAGAGCCTTGTATTGAATATCGAATGTGATTTGGGTTTGTCGTGAATGGTGTCTTCACTAACACTGTTCTTGAACCCAGTTGAGAAAAGATTAAATCTTTTTATTTGGATTTAATGAAGTGTACCAATTAAATGAGATTTAATTGGAATTGAATTGATATTGATTTTTGGGTTTATCGTGAACAGTGTTTTAAATAACACTCGTTCTTTAACCCGATAATTAATGAATGTGATTTTGGGTTTATCGTGAACTGTGTTTTTAAATAACACTGATTCTTTAACCCAGAGAAATATTAAAACTAAGTGGAGTTTTAATGAATCTTTAATTAGATTGAAAAGATCGAAAATGGAGTATCACCAGTTTTACTCCAAGCGATAGTTAAATCTTTAATTAGATTTGAACGTGAAATGGTAATTGAATTTACCGATAACACCGTGGTGTTAGATATGAAGTATGACCAGTTTTACTTCATGGGATGAATAGGTTGGGATTGGGAAATAAAATAAATGATTACTTCGGTGTGGTTCGCTAATCCCGACTAGTTTGAATTGATATTCAAAGGAGATTAAAGAATAAATTTAAAGAATTTATCTTGGATAAAATTAATGGGAACTTTTCCCAAAGTATAGGAATATTGGAATAAAAGAATATTCTGAATTGGAATGAGGCGTATGTTGTGTTTGTGTAACACTTTTATAATATATACGCGAGTTATTCAGAAAGACCGGGTTTATCCCATTCTGAATAACTGATTCGACGTGGTGTCGAAGATGAAGACGGTGGTTGAAGACCGGAAGTCTTCACGTCGTTTGGGTGCTTACTGATGATCTTGATTGGGCTGTACACCCAAGAAGATGGAAACAGTTAGTGATCGTCCAGACGTACTTGGAGATCGATGGATATGCGAGGTTCTAGGTGCCTCCGGTCTCGTTCAGACCCAGAACGGACTTGTAAATGGACTGTGTGTCTGACATTGGATTTTAGTCTGTGTGATTGATTTCTATTAAATATATATCTGTTTGGCGGCGGAGAATTTATTCTCTTGCTTAACGCCCTTCTCTGAGACGTACGAGCTCAGGGGTTATATATTGATGGATATCAAACGCATGGAGTGAATTGCCTGTGTGGCATGCCTAAGTGGCAATTGATCGAGGCATCTGTTGAAAAGCAAAGTCTTGTGGTGATGATCAAAGCACAGCCTGTGTGGCACAGCTTTGTGTAACGTGAATTCGCGAGCCTCGCACCCCGGTTGTGAACCAAAAACGGGAGAGGACGTCAGGGAGGGCATGCGTTTCTTTCTAGCTAGAAGTGGCGTCAGTGGTTTTACACGCCCTGACGAGTTTGACTTATGTGGTTGTTGCTGTTGCGAGGCGCCTCGGTTATATCGGTTTCGGCCGATGCATTCTGGTCGGCAGACGGACCAGACTTACACCCCATAGGGTGGGGAGACGCATGTTCAGGGTTTAAGTTTAATCCACATCGGTGGACTGGCCCTGAGGATCCAAGGCTTGACTGAGTACTTGCCTGAGGGGCGGGCTAGAGCGTCTCGAATCGGTTGAGGACTATCTTTTGCCTCGGTTCATAGACGGAAATCCAATTTCCAAATACGTGACATTTGCGGTTTTATTTGTAGAGCCTAGTATGGCGACATAGTGGGATGGGGCACTTATGCCACCTATGATTGATACTTATGATTTGAAGTTGTTTTATACACTATGCACTTAATATAGTATCAAATGATTTGTTTTAAACGTATCAAGCATTCTTGGCTATTATAAGGTAAAAACCCTATCCTCCGGCTTGCGATTGCATTGTGTGATGGGAACTGGGTCTTATAATAGCTTCATTTTTCTTTATTTAGCATTGCGCTGTTTGTTTTATGCACTGGTATTCTTGGGAGGAAACCCGTTCCGTGTTATACGGCGTGGTCCCTTGATTTACCTAATGATTTAAAATAAAGATTAATAACTGTTTTAGTTCTCACACCAGTCACATGACTGACCTGGAGTTTATTGTTTTAACCTAAACTCTGGGTGCCCCTATTTTTGACACGGGCAGCTAGTAGTTTTGGTTTTGCAGATTTATATTCACAGGATCCTGGTTTACAGCTGGAGCGATATCCGGAAAGCTTTGTATCCGTATATCTCTTCTAGTTGTGTATTGTATTATCTTCCGCTGCGATGTATTTAAATGTAATTTAAATCTCTGATATTTCTGTGTAATATTCATTCATACTCTGTATATTCTTGTAATCTGATGCATTGTTGTAATATACAATGAAATGTTCTTCTTATATGCGTTCTGTTTTGTCCTGTTCTCAAACGATAGGGCGTTTCGAACGGCCTGGATCGGTTTAGCGACTGGTACGGACCGAGCGAAATTCCTCGTCACATTAATATTTTGGGAATTGCTCACTTGCTAATTTACGGTTAGGGACTGATTGAAATGTGATGTGATTTTGGGTTTATCGTGAACCGTGTTTTAAATGACACTAATTCTTTAACCCAGTCAAAGATTAAAACTAAGTGGAGTTTTAATGAATCTTTAATTAGATTGGAAAGATCGAGAATGGAGTATCACCAGTTTTGCTCCAGGCGATAGTTAAATCTTTAATAAGATTTGAACGTGAAATGGTAATTGAATTTACCGATAACACTGTGGTGTTAGATATGAAGTATTACCAGTTTTACTTCATGGGATGAATAGGTTGGGTTAGGGAAATAAAATAAATGATCACTTCGGTGTGGTTCGCTAACCCGACTAGTCTGAATTGATATTCAAAGAAGATTAAAGAATAAATTTAAAGAATTTATCTTTGATAAAATTAATGGGAACTTTTCCCTAAGAATGTGAAATTTAGAAACTAACTGTAGGTTAGCTAAGCAGAATGATTTCCTGGGTATTGATCTGATGTTGGTTTCGGCCTTCGGGGTTAATATTTGGGGAATTATTCTCTTGATTAATTTACGGTTAGTGACTGATGAATTGGAATGAGGCATATGTTGTGTTTGTGTAACACTTGCTTACTATATACGTGAGTTATTCGGAAAGACTGGGTTTATCCCATTCTGAATAACTGATTCGACGATAAGTCGAAGATGAAGACGGTGGTTGAAGACCGGAGGTATTCACGTCGTTTGGATAATTACTGACGATCTTGATTGGGATGTACACCCAAGAAGATGGAAACAGTTGGTGATCGTCCAGACGTACTTGGAGATCGATGGATATGCGGGGTACTAGGTGCCTTCGGTTTCGTTCAGACCCAGAACGGACTTGTAAATGGACTGTGTGTCTGACATTGGATTTCAGTCTGTGTGATTGATTTCTATTAAATATATATCTGTTTGGCGGCGGAGAATTTATTCTCTTGCTTAACGCCCTTCTCTGAGACGTACGAGCTCAGGGGTTATATACTGATGGATATCAAACGCATAGAGTGAATTGCCTGTGTGGCATGCCTAAGTGGCAAATGATCAAGGCTTCTGTTGAAAAGCAAAGTTTTGTGGTTGATGATCGAAGCACGGCCTTTGTGGCGTAGCTTTGTGTAACGTTTACTTCGCGAGTTTCACACCCGGTATGAACCAGAAACGGGAGAAGGACCTCAGGGAGGGCATGCGTTTCTTTCTAGTTAGAAGTGGCGTCAGTGGTTTTACACGCCCTGACGAGTTTGACTTATGTGGTTGTTGCTGTTGCGAGGCGCTTCGGATATATCGGTCCTTGTCAAACCGATGGAGTCATTTAGTTGGCTCACCTACGCCCCATAGGGCGGGGAAACGCATGTTCAGGCATTTTAATCCACTCTGTGTGGGCCGGCCCTGACGATCCAAGGGCCCACCTGAGTTTGGGTCCTGAGGCTCGGGCTAGACAGTCTCGAATCGGTAGAGGACGAACCCAAGCCTCGGTTCATACCATAAATGTTAATCCTACTTCCAATACGTGACGTTTCGGTTTAGTTGTAATCATATATATGGCAACATATTGGGATGGGGCGCTTATGCCATCTATGATTGATACTTATGATTTGAAGTTGTTTTATACACTATGCACTTATAATAGTATCAAATGATTTGTTTTAAACGTGTCAAGCATTCTTGGCTATTATAAGGTAAAAACCCTATCCCCCGGCTTGCGTTGCAGTGTGTGATGGGAACTGGGTCTTATAATAGCTTCATTGTTCTTTATTTAGCATTGTGTTGTTGTTTTATGCACTGGTGTTCTTGGGAGGAAACCTGTTCCGTGTCATACGGCGTGGTCCCTTGATTTACCTAACTTTAAAAATAAAGATTAATAACTGTTTTAGTTCTCACACCGGTCCCATGACTGACCTGGAGTTTATTGTTTTAACCTAAACTCTGGGTACCCTTATTTTGAAACGTGCGGCTAGTACTTTTGGTTTTGCAGATTTATATTCACAGGATCCTGGTTTACAGCTGGAACGATATCCGGAAAGCTTTGTATCCGTATATCTCCTTCTAGTTGTATTTTGTATTATTTCCGCTGCGATGTATTTAAATCTAATTTAAATCTCTGATATTTCTGTGTAATATTTATTCATACTCTGTATATTCCAGTATTCTTGTAATAACCCGAAAATCTGGGCCAGTTTAAAATTTTTATTTTGGCAATTTTAGTGAATTTTGAATATTTAAAATAGATTATTTTAAATAAAATCGAAGAGAAATTTATTTTGAATAGAATTCGACGTATATATTTTATACGTCGTCGTTAGAATATAAATATTTATATATAATTATAAATAGGAATTGAAAATGGCGCGGTAGTTCGATAATTCGATTTCAAACTTCAATTGAATGTACCGGGTGCAAAACAATCCGGATTTTAGTGAAACCAAAAACATTCGGATCTATTTGATAATATCTTTCCAACGAATCCGACAACTCAAAATTTCATAGCGGGAATCAAAAGATATGTCCAGTTGAAAATTCTGAATAGTCGCTATGGAATTCAGGCCCTTAAAAATGGACATTTTGCAAATGACCTCGGATTTCGACGAAACCACTTTTGTTGGATCCGCAGTGTCAAATTATTGCTAGATTCCAAATTTCATAATTTTTCGAATCAGTATGTGAGCGTGGTAAAGGAAAACGTGTTTTGACCATTTCCGTTGATTTTAATCGACTGGAAGATGGCCATTTTTCCAACAGTCTCGGAATTCGATGAAACTAGTTTTGTTCGGACCGTATCGTCAATACGAAGCTAGAAAATATTTTTCTGGAATTTTTCTAGTTAGTATGTGACCCCGGTAATTTGAAATGTACGTTTAAAATTCAATATAGTGATTTAAATGTAAATTTAACGAAAACTGATTGTAACGATCGAATCAACATACGAAACATGTCCCATTGTGTTCGGAATGGGGGTTAAACGCTATGGACGACAGGCGGTGGGCCTCGTTTCGAGGTCGTATGAAAAGTCAACTTTTTGCAATTAATTAAATAATAAATAAATAAAAACCCCTCTCTTCCCTTAATCAGCCCCCCCCCGATCTCTTTTCATTTCGAACAAAAAAAAAGGAAGAAAGGAGGGGCGCAGCAGCCGCCGCCGCGCCCAGGGGGGCCGCCGCCCTCACCGCGCCATCGCCAGTGTCGCCCCATGGCGCCACGACCCCCTTCCCCCTGCTGCGCGCTCCCTCTTCTCTTTCCTCCCCAATCCATAACCGCGACAGCCCAGCCGACCACCGCCCTGCCTGCCGCCGCCTCCTTTCTTCTCCTCCCTCCGCCCTTCGATGAAGACAACCGCCTCAGGCGCCCTCCCCAGCCTCGCCCGCACCCCCTCCCGCCTGAAACCCTAGCCGACAACCCCGACAACCCTCTACCGAGCGCAAGGACCCCTCCTCCCCATTTGAAAACAATGTAAGTTTTAAATTCAAGTTTTATTTATTTTTCTAAATTTAAAAACTGAATTTTATTCGATAGGAAAATTTAAAAACTGAATTTTATTCGATAGGAAAGTTAAAGATATGATTTTTATATGATAAGGAAGTTAAAAATATAATTTTTATCGTATGTAAAGGTTGAAAATATAATTTTCATATTATATAGATAATAAAAATATGATCTTTTATATTGTAGAAGATGAAAAATGTGATTTTTGTAAAGTAGCAATATAAAAATATAATCTTTATATGGTTATGATAATAAAATTTCAATTTTTAAATTAGAAAAGGGGAGATTTTTAAATTAGAAAAGACGATATTTTGAGAAGAGTAGTGAAGTAAAAATATGATTTTTATATTTTTAAAGTATTAAAAATAAAATCTTTATTAAGTAGAAGTAGTAGAAATATGATTTTTGCTTATGTAGAAAAATAAAAATATCATCTTTGTGTATGTAGCAAAATAAAAATCTGATTTTATTTTATATACGTTGAAATAAAGTGGTGATTTTTATAAAGGCGAAATCAATATTTTTGAAATGGGATTTTTATCTATATGGCATCGAAGTAAAATATGATTTTTATATATTGAACATCATAGTAAAAATTAGATTTTTATATATTGAATAGCATAGTAAAAATTCGATTTTTAAATATATGAAGTGATTATAAAATATGACTTTTAGATTGAAAGTGAATAAATAAAAATGTGATTTTTATTTTAAAGACATCGAAATATAAAAATGTGTGATTTTTATATATATAGTGACTACGGGCAACGAAGATGACGAAGATGGGATAACGAAGAAGATTTCTATCAAAGAAGAGTCAAGGTATTTGGATAGCTATTGGTGAGAACTTCTCACTCTAAATTCTCTTTTTCTAGTTATATATATATACTAGGATGCAGACGGTGCTTAGTAGCACCCGACACCCGTCATCCACAGACCATGGATGGCTTGTTTGTTAAATTGTTTGATTGTGTAGTTGGTTAGTCCAATTGGTTTGAATTGAATTGTTTGGTGAAATGGAATGGATTTGATTGATGTGTGAATGGCGTGGGCCTTCACTAGACCGGGGATAAGGCTAGGCCTCGTCCCGTTTCTAGTATCGTGCCGTTATGCCGCCGAAATTTTCTAAAATATGTTAGAAAAATAAAAATATCATTTTTATTGTGTAAATGAAATGAATACAAATTCATGTGTTGAAATAGAATATTTTATCGTTAAAAATATAATTTTTAACGTGAAAGTGAATAAATAAAATATTCATTTACAAACCGGACGGTTTGTTTATGTACACTGATTTGACTGACATTGATTGGGTCGATAAATTTTACACATCGCCCAACTGCACAAATAAAATCTGTGTTTGATTGTTTGAAACCCCATACGGGTGTTGGGATGAATTTGAAGTTCACTCATCCTGATTGATTAAATATGTCGATCGATTGATTGACAGGCTGTTATAAGCGTAAGATATCTATATTTGATGCTTATACAGTGTAGTGCACTTTGGTTGATGGTTGATTGTTTATCAATGCTATTATATACATGTGTTGTATGGAATCCATATAATTAACGTTATATGGTGATTGATTGGGCCTCATTCCAATCGGGAAAATAGGGAATATTATAAAAGAAAATTCATGTGTTGAATATAAAAATAGTCATGTGTTGACGATGTTCATGTGTTGAGTGAAATATTTTATACAATGAAATTTACATCTTTATCATATTTAAAATTAGAACTACTTCCCAGTAGAAGTCTAATTAAAAATCAAACGATAGATACCATAGTTTTATAAAATATTTTACATAACAAAAATAGTGATGTGTTGACAGTACTCATGCGTTGAGATTAGTCAGGTGTTGGAAGAAATATAGATTCATGTATTGAATAGAAAAAATGTTCATTTGTTGAATAGGATAACGGATTTATTGGAATATATAAAGCCGTGTTGATTAGAGTTGCGCTATTTTGACGTGAACGATATTTATATCGATTATATTCGTTTTTATAATGAATATAGAAAAGAAGTGATTTCAAAATATAACATTTTGAAAATATTATCATTTATATAGTAATGATATGAAATATTCAATTTTGATTAGAAATTGAATATAGAGTTGAAATGGTTTTGAAAACGAATTTAAAACGATTTATAAAATACGTTTTAAAAGGAAATTGACGAAATATATATAATATATATATATATATATATATATATTATATATATATAATGGTCTGAATAGAACGCGCCGCTCCGCGACAGTTCGTGAATTTCGACCATTGACTTCGAATTGACGTTGCGGGAGATCCGACCGTCGGATTCTCCTAAAACCGGAACCGTTGGGTTCGTATCGAAAAGAGCTTTCCAATGAATATTAGAAATTTGAAATCTAACGGTTGGATTTGGAATTATGTCCAAATCAAATTCGAAAAAGGTCGATGTAAGTGCAGTCCGATGGCCGTTGTTGGAAATCGACTGTACGGGCCTTGATAAAATTATTAAAAATATTAATAATTTGTGTAAAATCATAATATGTGAATTGGAAAGAACTGGGGTGAAAAACTCCACATTTGAAAAGATAAAAATAGATTTTTGTCGAAACGAACTAGTTTTGAACTAGAATTAAAATCAATTTATTTGTGAAATAAATAAATTGAATTTGAAAGTGATTTTAAAAATAATCAATATTCCCAATACGTGGATGGGACGGGAGTTGAATCGAAATTGTCTTCGGAATATTTCGATGTTGAATTTCGTGACTATACAGATATTGTTATGGGAATTTGAAAGATATATTTTATATCGTTATTTCCAATACGATATTTGTTGGTTTCAGAATTTGATATTGAATATAAGCCGGTATATTTTCTATTCAGAGCCTTGTATTTAATATCAAATGTGATTTGGGTTTATCGTGAATCGTGTTTTAGATGACATTGGTTCTTTAACCCAGTTAAAGGCAAGATGTTGATTTTTGAAAGGATTAAAACTAAGTGGAGTTCTAATGAATCTTTAATTAGATTAAAAATGTGAATTGATAATTTAAATTATCAAATCTGAAAGGTGATCGAGAATGGAGTACCACCAGTTTTGCTCCAAAGCGATAGTTAAATCTTTAATTAGATTTGAACGTGAAATGGTAATTAATTTTACCGATAACACTGTGGTGTTAGATGTGGAGTATTACCAGTTTTTTCCATGGGATATATAGGTTAGGATTGGGAAATAAAATAAATAATTACTTCGGTGTGGTTCGCTAATCCCGACTAGTTTGGAAAACCATAATATGGTTTGAAATGATATCCAAAGGAAGATCAAAGAATAAATTCAGAAGAATTTATCTTGGATAAAATTAATGGGAACCTTTCCCTAAGAATGTGATTTTGTGAATAAAAGAATATTCTGAATTGGAATGAGGCGTTCATTGTGTTTGTGTAACATTTGTTTATTATATACGTGGGTTATTCAGAAAGGCCGGGTTATACCCATTCTGAATAACCGACTCGACGAGATGTCGAAGATGAAGACGGTGGTTGAAGACCGGAAGTCTTCACATCGTTTGGGTGATTACTGATGATCTTGATTGGGCTGTACACCCAAGATGAGGGAAACAGTTGGTGATCGTCCAGACGTACTTGGAGATGGATGGATATGCGAGGAAAGTGCCTCCGGTTTCGTTCAGACCCAGAACGAACTTGTAAATGGATTGTGTGTCTAACATTGGATTTTATTCTGTGTTGATTGATCTTTATTAAATATGCATCTGTTTGGAGGCAGAGAATTTATTCTCTTGCTTAACGCCCTTCTCTAAGACGTACGAGCTCAGAGGTTGTATATCGATGGACATCAGTCGCATGGAGTGAATTGCCAATGTGGCACGCGTAAGTGGCAATTGATCAAGGCTTCTGTTGAAAAGCAAAGTCTTGTGGTTGATGATCAAAGCACGGCCTGTGTGGCGTAGCTTTGTGTATAACGTGAATTCGCGAGCCTCACACCTCGGTATGAGTCAAAAACGGGATAGTGACTGCAGGGAGAGCACGACGTTTCTTTCTAGCTAGGGTGGTGTCAGTGACCTACCAGCCCTGACATTTATATACTTTTCACCTGTGTGGTTGTTGGAATGCGAGGCGCCTCGGATATAGGTCTGTAAGGACCGGGAAACGTGTGTTCAGGAATTGCCAATCCTCAAAAGTAAGAGAGGACCGACCCTGAAGATCCAAGGATCATAGTGGGGTCCTGAGACATTTGCTAGAGTGTCTCGAATCGGAGAGGAGCTTGCCCCTTGCCTCGGCTCATGATGGAATCCAATTTCCAATACGTGTGTTTCGGTTTTATTTGTAGAGCCTAGTATGGCGACATAGTAGATGGTAGTTATGCCGCCTATGATTGATACTTATGATTTAAATTGTTTTCACACTATACACCTATAATAGTATCAAATAATGTATTTTAAACGTATCAAGCATGCTTTGGCTGTTATAAGGTAAAAACCCTATCCTCCGGCTTGCGTTGCATTGTGTGATGGGACCTGGGTCTTATAACAGCTTCATTTTTCTTTATTTAGCATTGCGCTGTTTGTTTTATGCACTGGTATTCTTGGGAGGAAACCCGTTCCGTGTTATACGGCGTGGTCCCTTGATTTACCTAACTTTAAAAATAAAGATTAATAACTGCTTTAGTTCTCACACCAGTCACATGACTGACCTGGAGTTTATTGTTTTAACCTAAACTCTGGGTGCCCCTATTTTCCGCACGGGCAGCTAGTAGTTTTGGTTTTGCAGATTTATATTCACAGGGTCCTGATTTACAGCTGGAACGATGCTCGGAAAGCTCTGTATCCGTGTATTACTTTCAGTTGTGCTTTTGTATTATTTTCCGCTGCTATGTAATTTATTGTAATCTCTGATATTTATCGAATGTAATTTATTCATTTATACTCTGTATATTCTTGTATCTGATGGAATTGTTGTAATAGCAATGAAATGTTCTTCCGTCTGCGTTCTATTTGTGTGTTGTTCTCAAAGTATTCGTGCTTTCCTTCACGGGGAAGTTACGGGTTCTTTCAGTTGGTATCAGAGCTTTGGTTTACAGAGCTCGGGAACAAGACACATTAGAACCATACGAAAGAATTCATCAGATATTGGATTAGCAATATCCAATTAGAATGACTCGTTAGAGATAGGATCAGTAGTATCCTAGAACGAGTGTGAAGAGTATATTTTTCAAAAGAAAATCATTTTGTTTTGAAATTTAAACCATTTTAAAACGTATTTGATTATTTATTTATTTTGAATATGGACAATCGAGTATATAAAGATTTTGCATATACGCGTCATGAACGTATATTCGAAGTTTTAATATATTGGATAGATATAGAATCATACTCTAGTAGCCCGAAGATGATTCTGATGATTGACTAGTCGTCATTAGTATTCATGTTCGAGTAACGAAGGTGTGATATCGATATATTTCCATTAGACTGGTGTGAGAACCAAAACTTATATAGCTAGAACACATTGTTGTGAATTGGCATCAAAAACATGATTTTCTGTATATATATCAAAATTATGAATTTGAAACTCTAATTCACTAATTGATTGATGTTTGTGTTGTTTGTTTATTTGTTTGATAATTTTGAACCATTTATGCCTAATTGAACCAAATATTGAACTATATTGAAAATTGGTCGCATTTGCTTGCATATACATATACTTACATTGAACAGGTCATAGCAAGGAGGCTAGAGCAGAGAATAAAATTTGTTTGCCCGACAAATAGGTACATGTTTACTACATAATTTACTGTTTTGTTTGGGTGATGATGATTTTATGAGCCTATTGGCTAGCCGCTTGGCTTTTTCTTTTTCTTTTTGAGATCTGATGGACCGGGGAAGCTATTTGAAATTCCCCGATGCTCCCGGTGCAGGGGAGGTTATGGCGAAATTTTTCGAAAATTTAGGGTGTTAGGCAAATTTTTGAAAATTTGAAAATTCTCAGAAACTAAAGAGTTGGAGAAGGCAAGCTAGATCGAACATAGTGTTGAATAATCAAACCACTTTCGACTTTGTTCCTTTTCGGGGACGAAAAGTTTTAATTGGGGGAGATTGTAATAACCCGAAAATCTGGGCCAGTTTAAAATTTTTATTTTGGCAATTTTAGTGAATTTTGAATATTTAAAATAGATTATTTTAAATAAAATCGACGAGAAATTTATTTTGAATAGAATTCGACGTATATATTTTATACGTCGTCGTTAGAATATAAATATTTATATATAATTATAAATAGGAATTGAAAATGGCGCGGTAGTTCGATAATTCGATTTCAAACTTCAATTGAATGTACCGGGTGCAAAACAATCTGGATTTTAGTGAAACCAAAAACATTAGGATCTATTTGATAATATCTTTCCAACGAATCCGACAACTCAAAATTTCATAGCGGGAATCAAAAGATATGTCCAGTTGAAAATTCTGAATAGTCGCTATGGAATTCAGGCCCTTAAAAATGGACATTTTGCAAATGACCTCGGATTTCGACGAAACCACTTTTGTTGGATCCGCAGTGTCAAATTATTGCTAGATTCCAAATTTCATAATTTTTCGAATCAGTATGTGAGCGTGGTAAAGGAAAACGTGTTTTGACCATTTCAGTTGATTTTAATCGACTGGAAGATGGCCATTTTTCCAACGGTCTCAGAATTCGACGAAACTAGTTTTGTTAGGACCGTATCGTCAATACGAAGCTAGAAAATATTTTTCTAGAATTTTTCTAGTTAGTATGTGACCCCGGTAATTTGAAATGTACGTTTAAAATTCAATATAGTGATTTAAATGTAAATTTAACGAAAACTGATTGTAACGATCGAATCAACATACGAAACATGTCCCATTGTGTTCGGAATGGGGGTTAAACGCTATGGACGACAGGCGGTGGGCCTCGTTTCGAGGTCGTATGAAAAGTCAACTTTTTGCAATTAATTAAATAATAAATAAATAAAAACCCCTCTCTTCCCTTAATCAGCCCCCCCCCCCCGATCTCTTTTCATTTCGAACAAAAAAAAAGGAAGAAAGGAGGGGCGCAGCAGCCGCCGCCGCGCCCAGGGGGGCCGCCGCCCTCACCGCGCCATCGCCAGTGTCGCCCCATGGCGCCACGACCCCCTTCCCCCTGCTGCGCGCTCCCTCTTCTCTTTCCTCCCCAATCCATAACCGCGACAGCCCAGCCGACCACCGCCCTGCCTGCCGCCGCCTCCTTTCTTCTCCTCCCTCCGCCCTTCGATGAAGACAACCGCCTCAGGCGCCCTCCCCAGCCTCGCCCGCACCCCCTCCCGCCTGAAACCCTAGCCGACAACCCCGACAACCCTCTACCGAGCGCAAGGACCCCTCCTCCCCATTTGAAAACAATGTAAGTTTTAAATTCAAGTTTTATTTATTTTTCTAAATTTAAAAACTGAATTTTATTCGATAGGAAAATTTAAAAACTGAATTTTATTCGATAGGAAAGTTAAAGATATGATTTTTATATGATAAGGAAGTTAAAAATATAATTTTTATCGTATGTAAAGGTTGAAAATATAATTTTCATATTATATAGATAATAAAAATATGATCTTTTATATTGTAGAAGATGAAAAATGTGATTTTTGTAAAGTAGCAATATAAAAATATAATCTTTATATGGTTATGATAATAAAATTTCAATTTTTAAATTAGAAAAGCGGAGATTTTTAAATTAGAAAAGACGATATTTTGAGAAGAGTAGTGAAGTAAAAATATGATTTTTATATTTTTAAAGTATTAAAAATAAAATCTTTATTAAGTAGAAGTAGTAGAAATATGATTTTTGCTTATGTAGAAAAATAAAAATATCATCTTTGTGTATGTAGCAAAATAAAAATCTGATTTTTATTTTATATACGTTGAAATAAAGTGGTGATTTTTATAAAGGCGAAATCAATATTTTTGAAATGGGATTTTTATCTATATGGCATCGAAGTAAAATATGATTTTTATATATTGAACATCATAGTAAAAATTAGATTTTTATATATTGAATAGCATAGTAAAAATTCGATTTTTAAATATATGAAGTGATTATAAAATATGACTTTTAGATTGAAAGTGAATAAATAAAAATGTGATTTTTATTTTAAAGACATCGAAATATAAAAATGTGTGATTTTTATATATATAGTGACTACGGGCAACGAAGATGACGAAGATGGGATAACGAAGAAGATTTCTATCAAAGAAGAGTCAATGTGTTTGGATAGCTATTGGTGAGAACTTCTCACTCTAAATTCTCTTTTTCTAGTTATATATATATACTAGGATGCAGACGGTGCTTAGTAGCACCCGACACCCGTCATCCACATACCATGGATGGCTTGTTTGTTAAATTGTTTGATTGTGTAGTTGGTTAGTCCAATTGGTTTGAATTGAATTGTTTGGTGAAATGGAATGGATTTGATTGATGTGTGAATGGCGTGGGCCTTCACTAGACCGGGGATAAGGCTAGGCCTCGTCCCGTTTCTAGTATCGTGCCGTTATGCCGCCGAAATTTTCTAAAATATGTTAGAAAAATAAAAATATCATTTTTATTGTGTAAATGAAATGAATAGAAATTCATGTGTTGAAATAGAATATTTTATCGTTAAAAATATAATTTTTAACGTGAAAGTGAATAAATAAAATATTCATTTACAAACCGGACGGTTTGTTTATGTACACTGATTTGACTGACATTGATTGGGTCGATAAATTTTACACATCGCCCAACTGCACAAATAAAATCTGTGTTTGATTGTTTGAAACCCCACACGGGTGTTGGGATGAATTTGAAGTTCACTCATCCTGATTGATTAAATATGTCGATCGATTGATTGACAGGCTGTTATAAGCGTAAGATATCTATATTTGATGCTTATACAGTGTAGTGCACTTTGGTTGATGGTTGATTGTTTATCAATGCTATTATATACATGTGTTGTATGGAATCCATATAATTAACGTTATATGGTGATTGATTGGGCCTCATTCCAATCGGGAAAATAGGGAATATTATAAAAGAAAATTCATGTGTTGAATATAAAAATAGTCATGTGTTGACGATGTTCATGTGTTGAGTGAAATATTTTATACAATGAAATTTACATCTTTATCATATTTAAAATTAGAACTACTTCCCAGTAGAAGTCTAATTAAAAATCAAACGATAGATACCATAGTTTTATAAAATATTTTACATAACAAAAATAGTGATGTGTTGACAGTACTCATGCGTTGAGATTAGTCAGGTGTTGGAAGAAATATAGATTCATGTATTGAATAGAATAAATGTTCATTTGTTGAATAGGATAACGGATTTATTGGAATATATAAAGCCGTGTTGATTAGAGTTGCGCTATTTTGACGTGAACGATATTTATATCGATTATATTCGTTTTTATAATGAATATAGAAAAGAAGTGATTTCAAAATATAACATTTTGAAAATATTATCATTTATATAGTAATGATATGAAATATTCAATTTTGATTAGAAATTGAATATAGAGTTGAAATGGTTTTGAAAACGAATTTAAAACGATTTATAAAATACGTTTTAAAAGGAAATTGACGAAATATATATAATATATATATATATATATTATATATATATATAATGGTCTGAATAGAACGCGCCGCTCCGCGATAGTTCGTGAATTTCGACCATTGACTTCGAATTGACGTTGCGGGAGATCCGACCGTCGGATTCTCCTAAAACCGGAACCGTTGGGTTCGTATCGAAAAGAGCTTTCCAATGAATATTAGAAATTTGAAATCTAACGGTTGGATTTGGAATTATGTCCAAATCAAATTCGAAAAAGGTCGTTGTGCAGTTCGATGGCCATTGATGGAAATCGACTGTACGGGCCTTGATAAAATTATTAAACATAGTAATAATTTGGGTAAAATTGTAAGAAATGATTTGGGTGATGATGATTTTACTGTTTTGTTTGGGTGAATGTTTATCATAATTTACTGTTTTGTTTGGGTGATGATGATTTTATGAGCCGATTGGCTTTTTCTTTTTCTTTTTGAGATCAGAGGGCCTATATGGCAATTTTGGGATTTTCCCGGTGCTCCCGGTGCAGGGGAGGTTATGGCGAAATTTTTCGAAAATTTAGGGTGTTAGCCAAATTTTTGAAAAATTTGAAAAGTTCTTAGAAACTGAAAAGTTGAAGAACTTAAGCCATAATGAAAATAAGAAAGTTGAGTTGATTGTTAAACAACTTTCGGCTTCGTTCCTTTTCGGGGACGAAAAGTTTTAAGTGGGGGAGATTGTAACAACCCGAAAATCTGGGCCAGTTTAAAATTTTTATTTTGTCAATTTTAGCGAATTTTGATTATTTAAAATGAATTATTTTAAATAATATTGACGAGAAATTTATTTTGAATAGAATTGAGCGTATATAGCTATATAGATCATCGTTAGAATATAATTATTTATTTTAAATTATAAAAGGAATTGAAAATGGCGCGGTAGTTCGATAATTCGATTTCAAATTTCAAATGAAGTCACCGGTGCAAATTAAACCGGATTTTTGTGAAACCAAAAATATTTGAATCTAATTGAGAATATCTTTCCAACGAATCCGAAAGATTGGAATTTCATAGCGGGAACCAAAAGATATGTCCAGTTGAAATTTCAGAATAGTAGCTATGGAATTTCGGCCCCTGAAAATGGAAATTTTGCAAACGACCTCGGATTTCGACGAAACCACTTTTGTTGGATCCGCGATGTCAAGTTATTGCTAGATTCCAAAATTCGTAATTTTACGAATCAATATGTTAGCATGGCAAAGGAAAACGCGTTTGACCAGTTTCAGTTGATTTTAATCGACTGGAAAATGGTCATTTTTCAAACGGTCTCAGAATTCGACGAAACTAGTTTTGTTAGGACCGTATTGACAATACGAAGCTATAAACATTTTTCTGGAATTTTTCGAGTTAGTATGTGGCCTCGGTAAATTGAAATGTGCGTTCAAATTCAATATATAGAGTTTTATGTTGATTTTGACGAAAACTGATTGAATCGATCGAATCAGCTTGCGATACATATCCCATTGTGTTTGGAATTGGGGTAATTAGCTAGGGACGACAGTCGGTGAGTTCAGTTTGGAGTTCGAATACAGAAGTTGCTTTATATGGAAGAAAAAAAAAGACAACCCTTATGTACCTCAGCCCTCCCCGGTTAATTCCCAAACCTAAATAAATTACCCAAATCCCTATTTCCCTCCCTCCCAGGCAGAAACCCGCCGTCGCCCTCTCGTCCAAGCCCCGTCACCGGCCATCGAGACCGCCGCCGCCACTCTGGCTCTCTCCGACGTCCCCTACCCTCCGACTCGCTCCTCCATCCTCTACTCGCTCTCTCTCCCTCCGAATCTCCTGAAGACCGACGCCCAAATCGAGACCCCCCTCTTCTGAAGACCGCCTGAAGCCCTAGTTCGAACGCCGCCAGTATTGAGGACCCCCGACCACCGCGTGGAGCCACCTCATCCGCGAACCAGAATACCCCCTCCCTCCCCCCCCCCCCCCACCAAGAGAACGACGCTGATGAATAGCTGTAAGTTCAGCTCTTTTTTTATATAACTGTAAGCTTAGGTTTTTAATAACAGTAAGCTAGATTTTAAATAATTGAAAGGTTTAGTTTTTTTAAATTGAAATTTTTTATATTTTTAAATTGAAAGAGTTTAGATTTTTAAATTGAAGAAGTCATGATTTTTATTAGCTAAAGAAATGATCTTTATTCATATATATAAAACATAAAAAATAGATTTTTATTTAAATGAAAAACAATTAAAAGAATTGATTTTTGAACTAGAGAGGATTCGATTTTTATTATTTGAATAGCAAGTAAAAATATAATTTTTATATAAAGAAAATATGTTTTTTTATTTATATATATGTAGAAAGAATTATAATAGGAAAGACGATATTTATATAATAGAAAAGACGATATTTTTATAATAGAAAAGGTTATATCTTTAAATACGAAAAGAAGCGATTTTTGAAAATATAAAGAAGTGATTCTTATTTTAGAAGTACCGGTTTAAAAATATGGGTTTTATTTAGGTAGAAATATAAAAATATAATCTTTTTATAGCGATGAAATAAAAATTCGATCTTTGTATATGAAATAGAAATATAAAAATTTAGTTTTTGTATAGAATGAAGCGTTGTAAATATATATGAAGTACAAATAAAAATATGATTTTTATTTATTGAAATGAAGCAATAAAAATATAATTTTTATTTGAACAGCGGGACAAAGAACTGAATTGGAATTTCAAAGGAATCCAGACGGTTCAGTAGTTCAAAAGCAAAGCACGCCGCAGTGGAACCCTCTATGAGAACTTCTCACTTTGAATTTTCTTTTCTAGTTAATAATATATACTAGGATGCAGACGGTGTTTAGTAGCACCCGACACCCGTCGTCCACAGACCATGGACGGCTTGTATGCTTGTTTGTTTGATTTTGATGTGTAGTTGATTGTGTGATGTGAAATGAAATAAAATATTTATATAGTTAAAATTATTTTATAGTTAAAAATAGAATTTTTAACGTGTATATGAAATGAAATAAAAATAAACAAATCAGACGATTTGTTTATGTACACACATTTGACTGATATTGATTGGGACGATAAATTTTACACATCGCCCAACTGCACAAATAAAATCTGTGTTTGATTGTTTGAAAACCCCACACGGGTATTGGGGTGATATATGATATACACTAATCCCAATAGTTAGTTGTATGTCGATCGATTGATTGACAGACTGTTATAAGCGTTGAATATTTATATTTGATGCTTATACAGTGTAGAATTCACTTTGGATGATGGTTGATTATTCATCGTTGTTATTGTATACATGTGATGTAGAAAATCCATATAATTAACATTATATGGTAATTGATTGGGCCTCATTCCAGTTTTGAAATAGAAATATTTGAAAAAGAAATATTGGAAATAGAATATTTGAAATTAGAAATATATGAAGCCGTGTTGATTAGATCGACGCCATTTTGACGTGAACGATATTTATATCGATTTTATTCATTTTATAATGAATATCGAAAGTGATTTCAAAATCTGATATTTTGAAAAGAATTGAAATTCGAACTGAAACTGAATAGAAAAGAATTCGAATTGAAATCGAATAGAAATGAATTCGAATTGAAATTGAATTGAATTGAAAACGAACTGAAATTGAACTAGAAATCAATTTGAATTGAAATCAATTTGAAATGAATTTAAATCGAATTTATAAGGAAAAAATTCAATTTTGATTTGAATTTGAAAAGAAGTTGAAATCGTTTTGAAAACGAATTTAAAACGAATTATAAAATACATTTTAAAAGGAAATCGACGAAGTATATATTATATATTATATATATATATATAATATAATGGCCTGAATAGAACGCGCCGCGCCGCGGTAGTTCGCGAATTTCGACCATTGACTTTGAACGGATATTACGGGAGATCCGATTGTCGGATTCTCCTAAAACCGGAACCGTTGGGTTCGTATCGAAAAGAGCTTTCTAATGAATATTAGAAATTAGAAATTAGAAATCTAACGGTTGGATTTGGAATTATGTCCAAATCTAATTTGGAAAAGGTCGTTGTGCAGTTCGATGGCCATTGATGGAAATCGACTGTACAGGCCTTGATAAAATTATTAAACATAGTAATAATTTGGGTAAAATTGTAAGAAATGATTTGGGAAGAATTGGGATGAAAAACTCCATATTTGAAAAGATAAAAATAGATTTTTATCGAAATGAACTAGTTTTGAACTAGAATTAAAATTCTATTTATTTTTAAATAAATAAATTGGATTTGAAAAGGGTTTTAAAAGTAACCAGAATTTCAATAATTGAATTGGAATGGATTTGAATCGAAATTGTCTTTGGATTATTTCGATGTTGGATTTCGTGATTATACAGGTATTGTTATGGAAATTTGAAACATATATTTATATCGTTATTTCCAATACGATATTTGTTGGTCGTAGAATTTGATATTGAATATAAGTCGGTATATTTTCTATTCAGAGCCTTGTATTTAATATCAAATGTGATTTGGGTATGTCGTGAATGGTGTCTTCATTAACACTGTTATTAAGCCCAGTTGAGAAAAGATTAAATCTTTTTATTTAGATATAATGAAGTGTACCAACTAAATAATATTTAATTGGAATTGAATTGATATTAATTTTTGGGTTTATCGCGAACAGTGTTTTAAATAACACTTGTTCTTTAACCCGATAATTAATGGAATGGGATTTTGGGTTGTCGTGAACGGTATCTTCAACAATACTGTTCTTAGACCCAAAGGAGTTAAGAAAATCAGAAACTAACTGGAGATTAGTTAAGTTGAATGGTTTCTGGGGTATTGATCTGATGTTGGTTTCGGCCTTCGGGGTTAATATTTTGGGAATTGCTCACTTGCTAATTTACGATTAGGGACTGATTGAAATGTGATGTGATTTTGGGTTTATCGTGGACCGTGTTTTAAATTACACTGATTCTTTAACCCAGTCAAAGATTAAAACTAAGTGGAGTTTTAATGAATCTTTAATTAGATTAGAAAGATCGAGAATGGAGTATCACCAGTTTTGCTCCAGGCGATAGTTAAATCTTTAAATAGATTTGAACGTGAAATGATAATTGAATTTACCGATAACACCGTGGTGTTAGATATGAAGTATTGCCAGTTTGACTTCATGGGATGAATAGGTTGGGATGGGGAAATAAAATAAATGATCACTTCGGTGTGGTTCGCTAATCCCGACTAGTCTGAATTGATATTCAAAGAAGATTAAAGAATAAATTTAAAGAATTTATCTTTGATAAAATTAATGGGAACTTTTCCCTAAGAATGTGAAATTTAGAAACTAACTGTAGGTTAGCTAAGCAGAATGATTTCCTGGGTATTGATCTGATGTTGGTTTCGGCCTTCGTGGTTAATATTTGGGGAATTATTCTCTTGATTAATTTACGGTTAATGACTGATGAATTGGACTGAGGCGTATGTTGTGTTTGTGTAACACTTGCTTACTATATACGCGAGTTATTCGGAAAGACCGGGTTTATCCCATTCTGAATAACTGATTCGACGATAAGTCAAAGATGAAAACGGTGGTTGAAGACCGGAGGTCTACACGTCATTTGGATAATTACTGACGATCTTGATTGGGATGTACACCCAAGAAGATGGAAACAGTTGGTGATCGTCCAGACGTACTTGGAGATCGATGGATATGCGGGGTACTAGGTGCCTTCGGTTTCGTTCAGACCCAGAACGGACTTGTAAATGGACTGTGTGTCTGACATTGGATTTTAGTCTGTGTGATTGACTTCTATTAAATATATATCTGTTTGGCAGCGGAGAATTTATTCTCTTGCTTAACGCCCTTCTCTGAGACGTACGAGCTCAGGGGTTATTTACTGATGGATATCAAATGCATAGAGTGAATTGCCTGTGTGGCATGCCTAAGTGGCAAATGATCAAGGCTTCTGTTGAAAAGCAAAGTCTTGTTGTTGATGACCGAAGCACGGCCTTTGTGGCGTAGCTTTGTGTAACGTTTACTTCGCGAGTTTCACACCCGCTCTGAACCAGAAATGGGAGAAGGACCTCAGGGAGGGCATGCTTTTCTTTCTAGTTAGAAGTCGCGTCAGTGGTTTTACACGCCCTGACGAGTTTGACTTATGTGGTTGTTGCTGTTGCGAGGCGCCTCGGATATATCGGTCGTTCTCGAACCGATGGAGTCATTTAGTTGGCTCACCTACGCCCCATAGGGCGGGGAAACGCATGTTCAGGCATTTTAATCCACTCCGTGTGGACCGGCCCTGACGATCCAAGGGCCCACCTGAGTTTGGGTCCTGAGGCTCGGGCTAGACAGTCTCGAATCGGTAGAGGACGATCCCTAGCCTCGGTTCATACCATAAATGATAATCCAACTTCCAATACGTGACGTTTCGGTTTAGTTGTAATCCTATATATGGCGACATAGTGGGATGGGCTGCTTATGCCGTCTATGATTGATACTTATGATTTGAAGTTGTTTTATACACTATGCACTTATAATAGTATCAAATGATTTGTTTTAAACGTATCAAGCATTCTTGGCTATTATAAGGTAAAAACCCTATCCTCCGGCTTGCGTTGCATTGTGTGATGGGAACTGGGCCTTAAAATAGCTTCATTGTTCTTTATTTAGCATTGCGCTGTTGTTTTATGCACTGGTGTTCTTGGGAGGAAACTCGTTCCGTGTTATACGGCGTGGTCCCTTGATTTACCTAACTTTAAAAATAAAGATTAATAACTGTTTTAGTTCTCACACCAGTCCCATGACTGACCTAGAGTTTATTGTTTTAACCTAAACTCTGGGTGCCCTTATTTTGACACGGGCAGCTAGTAGTTTTGGTTTTGCAGATTTATATTCACAGGATCCTGGTTTACAGCTGGAACGATATCCAGAAAGCTTTGTATCCGTATATCTCCTTCTAGTTGTGTTTTGTATTATTTCCGCTGCGATGTATTTAAATGTAATTTAAATCTCTGATATTTCTGTGTAATATTTATTCATACTCTGTATATTCCAGTATTCTGATGGAATTGTTGTAATATACAATGAAATGTTATCCCGTCTGCGTTCTGATGTGGCTTGGTCTCGAACTATCCGCGCTTTCCTCACCGGGGAAGTTACGGGTCTTTACAAAAAAACCACAATCGAAGCCATTTACTCTCCTCATGCGAAAAACACAAATGGATTTGTTTACTACTTCTTGAACCTCAAGTAAATTCGAACCCTAGTTTTACTGTTCAGAAAATGGATACCCAAAACAGACGTCGAGCTAGGAATTTCTGGTGCGATTGTGAAGAGGAAGCATTGATGAATTCAAATATGTATATAGCTTAATTTATAAATTTAACTCTGATTTTGTTTTCTGCGGTTTGCTTTGTGAATGAGGATTTGTTGCTCGCGTTTATAAACATTGAAGGAGTGGCTGAAATCAAAGGGAACGTGGCCCTTGTTTTGATCACAATTAGCTTAGGATATTTTTAGATATTTTTTCTTTTATTATTTTATTCGTTTTAGCCTTTTAAAAATCTGTGTGATCACACACGATATTCAAAAATCACGAAAATGGTCCTGTAGTTACAGTTCGACATTACGGTCCCAACGAAACCGGTTTCCGACTCCGTTTGCTCACACAGCGTATTTTTAACTGACAAAATATCGACTGTTTCTCACATTAAAAATCCGTACGGCCACATACTGACTTCAAAAATCATGAAACTGGACATCTAACAATAATTTGACATTGCGGATCCAACAAAATTAGTTTCGTCGAATTCTGAGGTCGTTTGCAAAACTGTCTATTTTTAAAGCCCTAAATAACCCTTTTAAATATTAAATATATTTAAATTTAATATTTATAAATAAATATTATCGTATATATTCACAGCAGAATATCATACAGCTCTAGAATATTCCTCTATGAATTTCTAGCTTCATATTTCAAATCGCGATTAAATCGATATTCGATTTAAAATGAATTTCCTTTTAAAAATATAATTAATTCCTTTATAAATTATAAAGGAATTCCACAGCGACTTTTCTAAAATTTGATTTGGTCATAAATCAAAATCTACACGACGAAATCCCAATTTTTCTCTTCCACTAGAAAGATATACTCCACCAGCTCCACACTTTTCTTGTTTCACAGAAATCCGATTTAAAATGGCTTCTGTATATTCGTTTAAAGTTCGAATCGCCAAATAGCGAACTGCCGTGCCATTTTCAGCTCGATTATAATTATGATATAATTATACGTTCAACTGACGTTATTTAAATAACTTCGTTAATGTAATTCAATTCTAAACTGTATTATATATTTTGAATTGCCAAATTCACACCATATCGCCATTTTTGCCAATTCTGATTATTTTAGAATTAAATTTATTATTTAGTTATTATATTTATTAAATATTCAAAGTTATTTAATTAACGACCATTAAATCCTCTAAACCACCATTTAAATAGTTAAATTAATTAATTATTATGTCGCTGAATATGCGGGTCATTACACTCACAACAACCCAATGTTCGTACCAACTTCATGAAGCCACCGCCGCCAAGCCAAGTCTTCAGACCTCTCCTGATTTCGATCGAGCCTAGAGCTCAGTAAGGCCGACAATTCTTCTTCAGGGGTCGAGTCAAAAAAAAAAGATGGAGGAGATCGGGAAGGTTTTATTTTATGAGTTCTGTTTTTATTTTATGGGTTGCTATGGCCATTATTATTGAAGCAAAAGGACAAGAGAAAGCCCCCTAAACACCTTGTTGTGCTTCTACATATATAGTGGAAGGAATACTTAGCTTCTAAGTAAATAGGGTAGAAGTTTTCGAGATATAGGCTATGTTTCAATGTTGACGGTATGTACCTTTGAGTTTGACAAGAGAGACACTTTTCTTAGGTATGAAGTTTTAGGAGTAAATAAGTCTTTGTTTATGTTTTAAGGCTTACGTGAGAAGATTCATGTGCATGAAGGAAGGAAAATTGAAACAGTTCTATGTACTACGGTAAAAATTTATGGATACCCGGTTACACACTACTCCCTCTATACATATAAGTTGCCAATGACATGAGTAAAAATACCACTATGTTAAGAGATGTGCTGGGATTCCAAAAATATAATAATATAGACAAGTTAGCTTATTCCGTGGAAACCCAAAATTCCGGTTTAGGGTGTAAAGTACTTCAAAATAAAAAGTGCCTATTTCCCAAAATAAAATTTTCAGAAAATTTCTAAAAATTAAATTATAACTATGCATAAAAAGATTTGTACAATTTTGAAGCCAACATTTAGTTATAATTAAGTATATCGTTATGGCTTATAAACGTTCCATAGCGACTACTTTAAAATTTGATTTGATTATAAATCAAAATCTACCCAAGGAAATCCGATTTTTCTGTTCCATTAGAAAAATATACTTCACTAGCTCCGAACGTTTCTTGTTTCATAGAAATCCGACTTAAAACGAATTCTGTACATTTGTTTATATTCGAATCGCCAAATTGCGAACTACCGCGCCATTTTGGGCTCAATTATAATTATAATATAAATTATACGTTCAACTGACATCTATAAATAAATTCGATAATATAATTCAATTCTAAACTGAATTATATATTTTAAATTTTCCAATTCACACAATATTGTGAATTTTGTTATTTCCAATTATTTCAAAAATAAATATATTATTCTATTATTTATATTAATTAAATATTCAATATTATTTAATTAAACAAACATTTAAATCTCTAAATCACTATTTAAATAATTAAATAAATTAATTATAATATTGTAAAACTACGGGACGTTACATTCTTCCCCCTTAAAATAATTTCGTCCTCGAAATTGCTAAGATAGAAAACAAACCCTATTAATTGGGTTAAAAATTATTTGTTTTACTTATCAACTTCAGTTTTAATTGAATCAATTTATTTCAACAAAAAATATTAATTTATTCTTGATTAACGAAAATTTTCTTAAATTCTGAAAAATTTCTAACACATTAAACTTTCAAAAAAAAATCGCCAGCACCTCCTTTGTACGACTCAATCAGTACAACTACAACTCACCTCTCTAGGCCTTCTTCAACCCAAAAGAAAATCAAATAGCCAAGCAGCTTCCCAATTCGGCTCATAAAAATATCATGCCCAATTAGAATATAAACATGTACCTTTTTGTCGGGCATATTATTAAATCCTTTCCATCTGCTACCAATGTCATCTCAGTTAAACTCCAATTGGTTTCTATCCTCAAACCAATCATTCATGAATATCCAAGCCAAATTCCTTTTCAATCCAAAGTTCCATTCTTGATTCCCAACTCTTAACTCATCAACCCAATATCATTTCAAATTCCTATGACACAAATCCAATTTTCTCGATATCATTCTAATCCAATTAAATTTCCATTTAATTAACTGATTTGAATTCAAACCATCTTTTCCTAGGAATTTTAAATAACTTCGCTTTTCAAATCAAATATTCCTTTTCGGAATTCAAAACAACTTTCTTTCTTTTCTCAAAACAATTCAAAAACAATCTCTTTGGTAGTAATCCATCACTTACCACTCGAAAATGAACACTGATGATGTAGCCAGCATCATCAGAGTTATTTCCCAGCTATCAAAGTGAGTTCAATACTATAACAAATTTCAAAATCATATTTAAACACCTTCCTTTTGAAATCAATTTCAAAATATCCTTCACAATGCTTGTAGACAATTTAAAATCTCCGAGGATTTTAAAATTCTCATATATTTAATCCCAATCCATTTACAAACACTTTTCCAATTTTTAGGAATTTTAATTCCAATTCTGATTTAAATTTCAGATTTAATTCATTTGATTTAATGTATTACATTCATATGAATTCTGATTGGCTATTTACATAACCATTTTACTTTTATAATCTCAATCGTTTATAATAACAACCAATATATCCAATATATTATAAACATTCCAATATAAATCTTTTATATCAAAATATAATTTGGGTAAAATTATTTCACTTACCCTCTTTTCAAAACATATCATGTCGGTTCATCGTATTCAAGAGTTTAAAAACCCCTATCGATACAGTGGATGAAACCGATAGACCAGAGTTCTTAACCCACTCTATCAATGAATCTCTACAATATAAAACAATTTTTATATAATCTACACATATGCTCTCTCGTATATATACACTCAACTCAATATGTAGTATTACTAACCCCATCTCTACTGAGTCACGCCATATAGCCAAGCTAAATACTTAACCTTCAGCTTTGATACCATTGTGACGACCCAGGGAATTTACGACCTTGGATATCGGCATACAACACCATGTCAAACATCCAAGAACCGAAAACACCGGATAGTCCATGAAAGAAAATAGAGGGTGAGAATAGATAAGATAGAAACTTAGAACAGAAGAAGAAAAAGAACATACAACATTAGAGTAACACGAATCTCACAGCGGAACGAATAAAATATAACATAACTTTGAAATAAAACCAGTATATGTATACAATAACATTTATTAGAGTACAACACTTACAACACAGCGGAAATAAACAATTGTTATAAAATCCTGAAGCCTCCTGCTCCAAGCTCTCAGTATATCTGTAAAATCCTGACTACTTGACTGCTCGTACAAATTTGGGCACCCAAGAGTTTACGGAAAATAAAATAAAATAAACTCAGGGTCAATCAAGGGACTGGTGTGAGTAAACAATATACACTACAAGAAAATCAACATCTGATAGCATCTATATACAGCGTTCTAGCCTTTTCCGCATTCCAACCCGATGCAGGCAAGCAATCCAATGCTATACAGTGGGTAGATTAGTGTTTTTCGACGCTGTACCAAATAAAAAGGCGGGAAATAATTAATTTGTGTGGGAAATAATATTTCATTCTATTAGCATTTTACGCTTTTTTCCCCTTTCCACTAATTTCACCTCCTCGCTTTTGTAAAGCAAATCCAACCGCTCGTGTCATCAATATTCACATAACCTCTCGCCAAACCCTAGTCGTTGTCGATCCCCCTTTGCTAATGTCGATACCAATGCTTTGCTAGTGTTGATCAGTCCAATTGCTTGTGTTATCAGCATTCACGCAGTACTTACCGAAACCCTAACAATCCTTGGTTCCAGTCGTCTATCCCTTTTCTTAAACAGAGAGCGATCGTTTAAACTTCCTGGATCGTTACATCCACGCCTCTCCAATACGAACTCCAGTGAGAGGTACCGTAGCATCGGTTTTATGAGTTTTCCCTGCTTCTTATTCTTCGTCTATTCACTAATTTCTTCTCTCGCAATTTTACATATTATTACACTACTTAGTTATGTTGTGACATACCTATATCACTTAAGTTTCAAGCTAATCAAATAGTCAAGATTTTAAGGTAATTAATGAATATGTTGCCTGCATAATGATTGAATCAAAGACTATATAAGATGCGAAATGTTTATTCGTTGTCATAGTGTATCGCTCTGGTCTTTTGTTTGGATGGTAAAGTGGTGATGAAAGGAGATGGAGATGGCCAAGGATGATGCAAAGGCTCAGAGGAGTCAGGCTTTTTAGAGATTTGGAAGTCTCAACACGGTAAGTATAAATTATTGTTCTTATAGACAAATTTTTTTAAGACAGTATACTTATGTGAACATGTCATTTAATTCTTGACTTTGTTACGCTTTTATGTAGACAACCACTGTTAAAGTTTGTTGATTGATTGAAATTTTTTCCTTTTGCTGTCAGTGTAAGTTTATAATTTTCTATTATTCTGATATCATTCAAGGATAGGTTTCTCTATCCGAAATAAATTAATGTTAGTTTTTTTCCTCACACGGTCATTATTTATACACATGGTTAATGATATATGCCTTGTATACATGGTTAATGATATAAATTATTTATACATAGACATTACATTTGTGAGTGTATAATGATCTTCATCTGCTATAAATTCATCAATTGTCAAGCAACTACTTGGGTCATTGAGAATAAATCACAGGATCATTGATCATTTGAGTGGCTAAAGAATGTTGAATTTACACAACACAATATCAGCCAAGATCCACAATTTAAGTAGCAAAAGAATTGTTGCCATTTGCCAATTTGCTCATGCCGCCAACATCAGCCGAGATTCACAACTTAACGATCTAAAGTTGGAAATAGCCAATATGTTTGGCATTGGTAGCAACAACGCAACTGTCAAATATTTCCTTCCATTCAATAAACATACTCTTATCACAGTATCAAACGACAAAGATGTTGAACGAATGATTGATTTTTATGTGATTTCGTTATCAATAGACTTATTTGTTTCAACCAGGAATGAAAATCGGTAATGTTCAGCCATTCCCTTTTGGGCCTTGATCATAGTTATGGTTTACATTTTGCTGTAAAAGAATTTTGGTATTTCGCTCTATAATATTGTTTGTTTGATTTTGATAGTTTATTAACTGAAGAATTAGATATTTACATCACTGATGATAAAATAATAAATAAATGTTGATCAAATAAAAAGAAAATGATTTTTACGCAACACATATTTACGCTTTTTTTATAGTAATTTGATTTTTATGCAGCACATTTATGACAGTCCAGACTTGGGTGAACTCTAGGGTTATTTTAATGCTTAGCGCTTATAGTTAATCATAAATTGCACTCATTCAATTCAGCCTTCGCATGTAGCATAATGTCGTGATTTTATTGCAAAGTGGATTATTATTACTGTTAATACTATTGTTATTTTGACAGAAATACAAAAGGTATAGCTGTTGTATCTGGAACTTCTACAATAAACTACTGGTGCTGACCGCAATTATTTGTCAAGGATCAATGCTGCAAAAAATAAAATGTATATCCAATTACTTGTACTAGGATCGTTCAAATATTTTTACATGGAAGAAACACTAACTTTTACCTTAAAGCAATTTTTTTTGAATTTATCAGTTTACAGATATCCGCTCAGGCGCAGGACCATTGTTTGACCCATTCGAAGCAGGTAAATTTGAATTTAAACCAGTGGAAATATTGCTTTTGTTGAGTGACATATCTTGAACAGGATTAGTGCTTTGTTCTGCTGCTGCTATTTTTCGGGCACTGGCTGCAGTATGTGTTGCATCTGCCTTTATGGGCGAATTTAAGGATTTGCTGACTGACGATGAGCAAATGCTCCCAGATCCTATGTTCATGGCTTGTAGTGCCTTTATCAAACCAGGGTGTGCGTGTTCATAATTTGTGTGCTTGAGTTAGTTTGAATTGACATATACATACACCTATTGTATTTCTTCTGATTTAAATTACTTAATTCATATTGAAATAGAACATATATTCAGATAATTGGGAACAAAACACATGCATTAGTTCACAGTGTTTCAATTATTAGTCTAGTATGTACTTCTATTTCACACAGTAGTTTTAAATTCGTCGGTTTATTTTTAGAAACTGTTAAGTAAACTATTTAACATATTTTACTGTCTATGTAGTATCGGTCGTGAAATATTTGCGTAAATCAGTGTGAAATTATGTAGGATCTTGGAATTTCATTTCAAAAAGAACAAAACAGAACTGCAAATCTATCGTTTTGTTCACATAGCCTCAAACTGGATTTCCATTAGTTAGAACCACACTTATATACTTCATTTACACATTTTACTGTTAGTTTATTAATTTATTACTAGCAGCTGACTTGGATGCAGATAGTAACTCAAAGTTTTAAATCTCCTTCATCTCATCCATGATCCACTATTTGCACTTAAGCGAAACTAGATTTAAAACATATTTTTTATTGTTACACGCACACCCATTTCACCTAAGATATAGATCGAGAAGTCAATCCGGAAATTCTACTTCTGAATCCGGGATTTGAAAGTTTGGAATAGTTACTTGTGTCATGAATTTAGAGGACATGATAGCTAGTTTTATTTGCAGAGGCGCGAGTTTAATGTAATAAGTCTGTTATGACCTTAAGTTCAGGTTTAGTCATATTGTAAATTGTGTTATAGAAAAAAGTTTCTCCTTTTCCCGTCAGAGTAAAAATTACTGTTTTTTCTGTTATAAATGTGTTTTCAAATATGGTACGTCGTATAACTGTGAAATATAAAGTTTTTATTTGGGGTATTATATTCTTTCTCCTGTGTATTAGAAACAAAAATAGTTAATTCCAGAATTGTGCATGCATATACTATCTGATATGTCGCATAATTTTTTTCCAGGCAATTTACTTAGGGTATTGCTAAAGCATCGGAAAAAGAAGGGTGCGGAAATGTGTGACTTAAATTGGACGGGTATTGTTTCCAATGGTGTCCCAAAATTTCCATATTACTTGGAAATTAAAAGTTGTCTAAGCAATGGGAATATCACATCTATTTGTAAGGTACTACTTACTGCACATGGCTTTTACCTTTAAAGCATGTCCTTCCTAATGTTTATAATACAAACTCATACAACGTACGAAATCACTCTTTCACCCTACATTATGCACCTGATTATAATGCACAATTTATTTATTCGCTTCACACACAAACTAACATCTGTTAAGCCACCTGGTGCATTAGGGATGCTGGATTTTTGTGCATTCTATTTATTCTCAGACTAAAAATCTATATCCAACCTGTTGTTAACTCTATATGGACTTTCACTTTATGAACTTGTTTGGACCAAAAGGCGAGGCTAACCATATTGAATTTTCTAAGAGTTCTCCGAAGTGAAGGTTAAAGAGAATAATAATTTTCTTAAAAATCTTTATATTTGGATATAAAAATTTTAGAAACCATAAAAATCATATGTAATTTTTTTTTAGAAAACCTCAAGTCGAAAGAATATTGAATGCAAAATTCAATACTTTCTCTGCCATCTGAATAAAAGCGACAGTGGATAAAAAAACTAACATGCTGAAAATTGTGAGTACATTAAAAAAAACTAACATGCCACTGATTTTATGGTGCATATGTGAGTGCACTGATTATAGGGAGTGTGTGTCTGTGTGTAGTCTGTCTACATCTGCTATGCGTATGCACAGTTTTATGTAAATGGATGCATGTATAGTTACTGTGTGCCAGCCTTGTTAAAGCATGTCCAAGTTTATGTGCACTAATAAGTATGAATATATATGTACCTATGTTTAGGAAAATGAATTAGATTGGGACATTGCACCATTTTTCTTATTTAATCTGTAGTTAGAAAAGTGAACAAGCATTTTGTCCCTACATAAAAGTTAATCTGTAGTATAAGTAATAGTGTTCGTATGGTTTATTCCATTTCCTATTAGTATGATTTATCCCTTATTTTTTAATCATTGAGATATTTTCATTGTGTATTTATGTATTATGTATTCCTATGTGTGTTATGTGTGTAGAACGTTAATGCCATAATATGACATGTTCTGTTATAGGCTATTAAAATTTCGAATGCACTTGCAAATTTTTTGACTTTTAAGTAAATATATTGCATAGAATGTTCATATAATTTTTATATTCGGGTTCACATTAGTTCTCAAAACATGTTAGATTCGGGTGCAGAGTTGTGAGTATGCAGTATGTAGGAGTTGAGGAGGATGAAGTGAAGACAACGGATCAGTGGAGTGGGACTGGAAATGGGTTTGATGAGGGAGAGGCATTTGATGCGCTAAAGTGTTAAAGGGTCAGATTGATATGTTCAGGTGTTGTAAGTTTGTGCTTTTTCCTAAAAGTTAAGACACCCAATACTTGGTAGAGGATCGCTTTTTTATTGTTCACCTACTTCATATAATATTTTGAAAATATGCCTGTATGGTTGAATCTAATACTGGAATTATTTAAAATATAAATATGTTCAGTTTGATCTTTTCTTCTTTAGAGATCCAAAAGAAACAAAGCAACAAGAGGAGGTTGCCTCAGTTTTGCCTGGTCCAGAGTACAGCGCGGTTGAATACACTGGGATGGGATCAAACGACCAATAGGCTGCTGCTGCTGGTCCAGATTGGACTGAAGCACCGATTCCTGCTCCTGTGGCTACTGGTGCTGACTGGGAGGATGCTCAAGGTTTTTATTTATTTATTTATTGCTAATTATCCAGTCAGATTTCTCTTATGTTGCCCAAAGGTCTTAGACATATTCTTTCAACTGGAGCCTTCTTTATGTTAATATGGTGTGAGTCTAAATAGAATATAACAACATATAGTTTGTGGGTATTAGATTTGTGCTTTAGGAATATGGTTTAACATGCGGCAATAACCTTTGAAGGAATTTTTTCAAGTTTGAACGATCACCACGACAGCCGTCTTCTAATTATCATAAAAGCCAAAGAGCAAAAATCAATATGAAATTGGGTTCATCATACTTTAATTTGTTCATAAATAAAAAAAACAACTTTTTCTTGAATATGTATATAGGTGTAAGAAATAGTAATAATAACTGATGGACTTGTAAAAAAAGCTTTTATTTTTATTATCAGAAGCTATGTGTGCCTATGGATACTGTATGGAAGTGAAGATTATTGGCTGTGGGAATTAATAGGAGATGTACATGGCTGTGGGAATACACTGAAGTGTCTAAGTTTTCCATGTGAGTGTTTTCCAGGTGACTATTTTCCACATGGTTGTTTCCAGGTGGGTCTTTGATTTTAGATTTGAGTGGAGGCAAGTTGTAGTGCGGTTGAAAGTTATGGTGTTGGTTGGGTTTGCAAGTAATTTGTGTGCATTTAAAGTTATGGTGAGTTGCTGATAGGATTTGTGTTGTTTGGAGATGTGTGATGGGTCTGAAAAGGATTAATTTTGGTTGGAGATGTGTAATATATTTTTGATTCAAGTATAAAGTTAGAGAAATTAAATCAGTAAAGGTAGGAAGCACGGGTTTCCACTTGCTCCAAAATAAGATATTAATCATTGTAACTTCGAGAGGGGAGATAATGCATTGGTGAGTTTGCCAATAGTTGATCGCGTCGTTACATTCGAGAGGCTGAATCATCATATTCTAGCGTTTGGCATGAGGCTGCGACTGAGCGCTTTTGGGAACGATAGAGGTGGAATTCGACGCCGTTGTCGGTAACCTTGCCGAAACAAAAAATGGCTGCAAGGCCCGGCTGGGGGGAGATCATATCAACTCATGAGTGTTTGAGGGAGGATTGGAAGATATGGCTAGCAAATTGGTTGCGTCTAGTAGAGTGAATAGGGAACTGAGTGTGTAAAAGTAGAAAACGCGTCATGAATAGATGAAATGGGCCCAGTAATAAGTAGAGAATATACCTTACCAGGAGCCTTTTCATTATCACGTAAGAACAAAGACTGTATGACACTAGCTTCTAGCTTCCCATCATAGTTATTACAAGAACCGAATAACTGCAAAGGATGCATCTCCTCTTCAGATAGTAAATAATCGGACAAGAGATCATCCAATTTCCATATTGAAGTCTGTTTCCACAGTAGATGCAGCACAAGCAGCCTTAGAACTGGAGAACGATCCGAAGAATTTAGCTTTGCGTGTTTGCACGGTCTTCATCAAACACATTTAATGGAACATCCCGAGATCGGTTACATACCGGCACGAGGATGCAGATCCGCCATGGATGGAGAAACACGAGACCAGGGCGCTCGCTCAGTAAGCTAGTAATTAGTGGAGAAGTAAAAGAATCGAGCGGAGCTGGTTAGACCACAAGAAAATATATCGGTCAATAGATGATATATAGCGGAGGGGAAACAGAGCAGGATAGTATGCAGGGAAGTATGCAGAGCCAGTTAGAAGGTGTGTCGAAGCTTGAGAACCTGAATGGCATGGAGGCCATCTGAAATAGTCTGTTGCGGTCGAAACTTGTGAAGCAAGCTAACAGATATTGGCATTGCTTTAAAATGTAGACCACTTAGTCTTGAGTCATAAATAGTCTTCAGTCTTTACGTCATCTCCATGCTTCCTGGCTCCCATCGCTATTTTTTTAAGTTGTTTGGAATAACTTTAGTGCAAATTTTTAACATAGTGCTATAAACATGGGAATTTACTATGGTAGAATAAATTCAAACATGGATTTTTATAGGAAGATATACTGTTACTGAAGAATACATTAAGTTTTTTTTTTAATATGAACGCATGCAGGTTTCGTTCTTTGTAGGTGGGATTCAGTTCTTCGTGGAATGGAAACTGGTGCATTGTATTTTGGAATAACTTTAGTAATTGTTTTTCAATTAAGTTGCGTCTGTGTGTGCTACTTGCCATGCTGCTTTTTCTTTGCATTTTCACTGTTTTTTCCTCTTGAATTGTTTTTCAATTATGTTGCGTCTGTGTGTGTATATATACATATATACATATACATATATATGCAAGTTTAACTATTTTTACATTGCTTATTTTTGTTGTGACAGGATCAAATTGCTTATGTTTTGGACAAAATATCAAAAGCAAAGCAAGATTAAATAAAGTATTTGACTACTTTGTAAGTAACTTGTTAACCCAAGTATATATGACGTATTATGGACATCAAAGAGTTGAACAAAGTATATGTATGAATTGTTAAGTTCGGATATATGAGAAATAATTTGAATAATGTATGAAATATTAAGTTTGAACATATGAATGTGGTTTCAATGATATGTATGAAATATTATGTTGTAGTTTACATGTTTGTTTGTAAAATGTGTTATGTTTGTATACATTTGAGAAATAGATAATGATATATATATGAACGTTGTTTGAATGATGTAGGTATTTAAAATTTACGAAAGAGCTGAAATGGTGATATATAAATGGTAAATGCTATGGATTTGTAGGCGATATTATAGCGTTTTTAAAACGCTATCCTAATGTACTTCTAAACGCTATAAAATTATAAAAACAAACGCTATAGAAATACAACCAAACGCTACAGTAGAAACCAGATAAACGCTTTAAAAATTAGGCAAAAACGCTATAACAGGTTGCTGTTGGCTATGATTTCATATAACATTTATGTTTAGTAGCAAAGAAAAACGCTATAGAAGATGTATTTTTATAGCGTTTTTCATCGTGCTATTTAAAGTCGAAAGTCTAAGATAGCATGTCGTTACACAGCGTTCTCTGAAACGCTGTATTAGGTTATTATAGCGTTTTTCGAACGCTATAAAAGGCCCATTTTGTTGTAGTGATAAAACAGTTTGAGAAAATAAATGATATCTCATAAGACCACACCGTATAACACGGAACGGGTTTTTCCCTTATGAGAATCCAAAACATTTCATTTAACATCAAAAATCCTTTTGCAAGAAACAATGATCTTTTATATCAAAACTCCCTTGATACTATGATAGTGTCTATCAACCACATTATAATAATCATCTAGCAGAACGCTTTCATCTCATGTTCCACATACATAATGTATAATCAAAAACTGCAGGCGCTTATTGGTTAATGAATTCCAACTAGCAAGGTATGGGACCACCTTCCGACAGTATCTCTAGAGGGAAATACACCGGGTTCAACAAGAACATCTTGCAACCCAGGCTAAACATGAATGGTCACTCATTTCGCTTGAATGTACCAAATGTATTATCACCAATGGTTGGGATTAGCAACCGTTTCCTGAAGGGGACAACATCGAAATATATTATAGAAATAAATGGAATTTCTCTAGATCAGGTGACAATACACCCAAATTGGCAGATAACCACTTAGCCATGCGACCTACCCAATTTTATACCATTTACCGGTTGAGAGACTAGAGGCCAAAACGTACAGATCACACCTTTATTTACTTTGAATGTCACATCGTCATATCCGCCAAATCACAAATTGATTTCACCAAAAGTATCATGGGTATATAGCTAAGAGAAACGAATTCCTCTGCCACCAAACGTAAATACGTTTGAAGAGATCAACTTATGCGATCTGTTAAATATACCCTGTCAGACATTCTTCCATACAGGTCGCCCTGGGACTGGACAGACCGAAGGCACTATTCTGTAAACGGGACAGCCCTTGCATAACTCCGTCTTCAATTATTTTCATCATATTTGATCGCAACGCTAACACCGATACAGAGTGGTTTTCAGAAAATGAATTTGATCCTGATCTCTTAGTATTAACAATGGAAAAAATGGTCAAAAACTTCGAGAGTTAGTGATTTAACTATCAAAGAAAAACGTGTGTGCAAACAACTATATTATTTCCAGATGGAAATTCTATCGATCAATCATCATTTATCTCCTAAATTAATTTATCATTAATTTATTCAGTTACCCATTCCCATATCTCCGTATATTCTTATTTTCTAAATTTAGAAAATATACCTTATTAACATTGGAAAACGTTTCCATTTCTGATTCACGCATCACTATCTTCTCACATATATCAGTCTCTAACTGTAAACTAGTAAGAGAACAACCCCCTACGTGTTAACCCCGAAGGCCGAAACCAACATCAGATCAATACCCAGACAGCTGTTCAACTTAACTAATCTCCAGTAAGTTTCTAATTCCTTTAACTCCATTTTAATTCCTATTTCAAACCCTATTTCCTTTATAAATATTTTATTAGCAAAATATTTACATAAATCCTTTATTCACATTAATTGTAAATAATATTTTGTCTTTGCAAATCAAAACCGTTTGATTTCGTATTTAAAACAATATCCCAAATCCAATTTCTATTTATACTTCTAATTATAGAATTATTTATATAAAATCTCATTTTATTCTTGTAACACTTATAATCCCATTTAAAATCAACTTTATAAATGCAGCTCAAATTCCATATAAAATATCGATGTTAAAACCGTTTTCTACTTCTCTATATAAATTATGTCTTATATATTCTGTTTATCAAATGATAAATATTTTATTTAATTTATAAAACATTATTTATAAATTAATTTTCTCAATCTGATTGTTAAAAACAGATTTCTATTTAATATCCACTTCAAACAATCTTCTCATAATTCTTTTATATCTCGTCAAATACTGTAACAACCCGGAAAATTAGAACCAATTCAAAAATTTACTTTAAGGAAATTTTTGTTAGAAAGTGCATTAAAAAAAACTCCATTATTAAATTATTGGGTTTAAAAAGTTTTTTTAATAAATTACACAAATAATTTTTCTATCCATTCACATTTCATGCAAGTTTACTTTTCTTTCCTATTCCTTTTCTAATTTCCTCAAATTCAATGCTTCTTTCTCTCCGCTCTATTTCTCCGTTAATTAGCATTCATTGTTTCTGATTTAGTGTATACGTTACCCATTTCAATTTAAATATTATAAAAAAATGCTAAAACAAACAAATGGAGAGAAAGTTTCTTTACTAGAATTACACCTTTCTCCCTTCCATTTCATTTATTTCTTAACGTTACAATTCTTAAATAAATAAATAAAATAACGCATTAAGACAAAACACATGAAGAGTTCATGCACCCGCTACCTATTCTAATTCCTTTCTTTTTTTTCTATTTATTCTTACGCCATTCCTCTTACGTTCCATTCATCTTTCACATATTACTCCTTCCTTTTTCTCCATTAAGTGCACATTTATTTATTTCCTTACTTCTACATTCATGCGTCTTATTGCATTTGCATGTTCTCATTCCTTATGTCTTCATCCCCTTATTTTCCTTTCCACTTTTTGTTTCCCATTATTATTATTTATTCTTCCAAAAACAAACAATTCTCACACACACACACACACACACACACACATATATATATATATATATATATATATTCTTGTCTGTGCAATTTAATATGTTCCCAACAATCATGATGTTATATGTTTTGAAATTAAAGAGGAGACACAAATTTGTAACAATTAGCATCAAATAATTTCTCATGCATTCATTATCTTTGTTTTCTCCTCCTCTTTGTGATTTATTTTTGAATTTTGAATATAAGATAAATATTGTCAACTCAGCCTTAATAAACCACGTTTGATTTATTTATAACTTGCCTAATACAAAGGGGCACCTTAGTTAAATAAATCATGTATATATCTTTTCATTTCTCACTCTCTATCAGAAAAGTTTAATTCTCCTTCTTCCTTTCTGAATCTAGATCTACATCTCAAAAAAATTCATGGAGAAAAATTCCTCAAAATCCATTTGCAAATGAAAGAAGAAATCAAGGCAAACAAATCCTATATTCCTTTCTCTCTTATCATCACCCCTCTAAAATCCAAATCCATAAAATCCAAAAATCCCTTTTCCTTTTTCCTCTTTCTTTTTCCTCGCTTCAGCCTCTACGGCGGTTGATGCAGCGATGTCAGATCGGTGGTTGCGGCTCTGGATGGCGTGCGGTGGTGGAATTTCTCTGGCGATGAAATGGGTTTCGCGGTCCTATTATTAATGAAGGAAGAAAGTGTAATTTAATGTAATTATAAAATTAATTATGTTATTTATGCAATCAAATCGATGAAAATTCATAACTTTTCCATATGTAATCGGAATTCAGCGAAACTGAAAGTGTTGCGACCGTAAATTCAAGATCTACAAGATGGAACAGTCTGAAACGGATTTGGAGCTGACTCCAAATTCAGGAGGAATAAATACCAATATGAGATTTCTATTTTATAAATTAAAATTATTGATTTATTATGAATGTAAAATTTATATTCTATTTAAATTCTTGTTGATGTTGTATATATTTATTTCGATGTTGATTGTGTTGTGGTTGTGATGTGAACTCCATGTATGTGTCATTAGTTGTACTAATCACAAATAACAACCAGATTGAACTGTGTGCATTAGAAAAATATCCATGTTTGCCAAATTTGGTTTATACAATAAAAATCTTATTTTTATTGTTGTGCATTAGAAAATATCCGTACTTGTTAAATTTTGTTTACACAAATAAAATCTCTTTAAATTGTCATATTAGAATATAAAATTGCAATACAAATAAGATCTCTTTATTTGTCATATTCAAATATAGGAATTGATTCACAAATAAAATTTCTTTTATTTGTTATTGCAATTACATAGCAAGTATATACATATAAAAACCCTTTTATTTGACATTGAAAACTTAGCAAAATATTTACACATAAATACCCTTTTATAAAACATTAAAATACATAGGAAAATGCTTTACATATAAAATATCTTTTTATATGTTATTAAAATGTATGAAAAAAGTAAAATAAAAATAAAATTATTCTTTTATTTGTTATTAGAACACATAGAAAAGTGTAAAACAATAATTTTTTTTTGTTATTCTAGAATCGAAATAAAAGTTGCATTTTTTTATTTGCACTATTCGATGCAAATGAAAACATGAAATCAAATATTATATTCTTTTATTTGCATCGACAAATGCAAATATGCATTGAAATTTATTCTTTCGTTTGCATTCACTTATGCAAACATATATTGAAAATGAAATTGGTCTCTTTTATTTGCATTAACAAATGCAAACATGCATTAAAAATAAAATTTATTCTTTTAGTTGCATTCACCAATGCAAATATATATAGAGGATAGAAATTGTTCCTTAATTGCATTTACCAATGCAAATATATATTGAAACAAATCACTCTTTCATTTGCACCCACCTATGCAACTAAATATATCGAAAACAAAGTTTATTCTCTTATTTGCAAATTCAAATACAAGCATACATTGAAATTTAAGATTGTTCTTTTAAATTTACATTTACCAATGCGAACACATATTCCAAATGAAACTTGTTCTTTTATTTGCATTCACAAATGCAAGTATACTTTGGAAATAAATGTTGTTCTTTTATTTGCGTTCACAAATGCAAATATACTTTGAAATAGAATATACATTGATATAAAACATATTTTGAAATAAAATATGCTTTGAAATGAAATAAACTTTAAAAATGAAATTTGTTCTTTTATTTGCATTAATTACTGCAAATAAAATTTACAAATGGGAGTTGTATTTACTTTGCATTCACAAAAGCAAATACCCATTGAAATTAAAATTGTTCTTTCATTTGCATTCACAAATGCAAATATATATATTGAAAACAAAATTGTTCTTTTATTCGGAATCACTAATGCAAATACACATTTAAATAAAATTTGTTTATTTTTTTTTTAAATTCACTAATGTAAATACACATTGGAAATGAGTTTCTTTTCACATTCACTCAAATTTACTTTTAAATCAAAATAAAAAGTTACATTTGTTATTTGCATTCCTTGTTGCAAATAAAACCTTAAAATAAAGTTCATCTTTGTTTGCAATTCATCAATGCAAACAAACCATCAAAATGAAAGTTACATTTTTGATTTATAATTTTGATATGAATAAAATATTGTTTGAGAGTTGCAATTTTATTTGCACCCTTCAATGCAAATAAAACATGAATTAAATCTTTCATTTTACTTTCAAATTAAGAAATACCTTTTTATTCACATTTTTAGATATAAATAAAGGATAAGATTTAAAAGTTACATTCTAGTACATTCTAGTTGTAGAGAAAGAGATAATGTTTCATTTTATTTTCATTTTAAAGGACAATAGAAAGAATAGTTTCTGGAAGTGCATTTTTATTGCAATTCTATATGAAGTGAAAAGAGCCAATTTGTCAAATGTCTTATATGAAATAAAATGAGTTCTTTTTTTCACTTCAAATAGAATGAATTGAAAATGTTTATTTAAGCTTTTGTAAAGAATGAATAACTAAACATTCATATTTTTATCATTAAAGTAAAATAGACAAAAACACTCATTTTGTCTAAATTAAAAGTATGAAACAAAATATAGCACTGAAATATTATATTAGAATTGAAATACAAATTAATCACTAACATAAATTTACACTAGTTAAAACCAATTATTCACTTTTGTCAATTTACATTTGTTGAAACCAATTATTTGTTCTGTTACTATAGAGTTGTTAAGACAAAGATATTCATTTTTGTCTTATTATCACTTTTACATGAAATAAGAATAGACATGTTGTCATTTTGAAAGATTATTCTTTTATTTGCATTCTCCAATACAAATGTACATAAAAATGAAGATGTTCTTTTGTTTGCATTTCTTGATGCAAATAAAACATATATTAAAAGGTTACAACTCTATTTGTAACTAAAATGTGAATGAACACATAACTTCAAAAGATTACATTTTTATTTGTCTTTTGATGCAAATAAGAACATAGTTTAAGAAATTATATCTCTATTTACACTCTAAATGTAAGTAAGAGGGTAGGATTGAAAATATTATTTTCTATTTTTAAATTAGAGGCAATAGAAAGATTGTACATTAAAATTATACATTTTTTTAATGAAGTTCATATTTCATTAAGGAGATTAATTAAACCAAAATATACATTTTGTCAAAAATATTCAGTTTTGTCAAAATGAATTAGTTAAAGCAATTTATATATAGATATATATATGTTATGTTTGGCAAGATATATACGTGTCAAGATAGGTTAGTTAAATCAAAATTATTCCCTTTGCCCCATTAGAATTGTCAAAACAATATAACCATTTTTGCTTGAGTTTAAACTAGCAAAATAGAAATTGTCAATAGAGACAAAGTTATTATCCTTATTTGTAACACCCCACCTCCGCCAGGATCACTCGTTAGAATGTACTAGCTTTGGAGGGGCGTTATTGTGAAGGTAAACATGCACAGAGATATCGCAAGACAGAATATATCAAAATAAACATAAGTAAAGCAGCGGTAGCAGATAAAAATCCATCATCATCATCTCAGAAAAACCAACATAGTCAAGTACATAATATCAAAATGTCATGATCCAAAATACAACATAAGTCTAGATACGTGATAACAAAATACATGGTAAAACATCAGTACTAATCCCCAGAAATAAAAGATAAGCCACAGCTAGCTCAGATCCATACATGAGCTATCCAAAAAGCAAGTCAAAGATCCACTAAGCAGAAGTAGTCCCTCCCTGAGAACCTGTGGGGGGGGGGGGGGGGGGAAACGGAAGAAAAGAAGCGAAAGAAAACAGGTCAGTCAAAAAGACTGGTAAGCCCTACTACGATCAATCTATAAACTAATAAAGTTAACCGTATGATGGAAACTGAGATGAATATACTGGCACTAGATAAAGGTGACATCACATAGACGAGGTTAAACTTTGCACCACAGTGTACTAGCAAACCCACAAAACAGATTTTGATCCCTTAGCCCAAACTTTGGCCCAATAACATGAAGTGACCTTAGTATAAGGCCCAGCCCAACGGTCTAGTCGATCGGCTCCCTATAAACCTAACACGTCAAGTGTTGGTGTCCATACGGCCCACATGGATGTAGTCAGACTGTGTTGGGTCCACCTTCGGGTGTATCAAGCCCTAAGATGTCAACCCCAGACACCTAAGCAATAATGCACAGTCTAAGCCTACTGGTACCCGTGCCTCGAGTTTGTCCAACATCGGACTACGTGCACGTCCGTAGCCCGCCGGACCCGCACCGCTGTACCACTCAGCCGTCGCTTTGGTCGCTTACATCAGTCCAGTAATCGTGCCCCGCCCTAGCCTAGCCTCTAGGGTTGTGAATGATACCAAACTGGGATTACTGCTGGAACAGACCACGTTGCTAGGGTTTCTAAGAGGGTTAAGTGTGGTTTTAACCCCTCACTAAACCTGGATTAAATTAGCTAAGTGTGACCACTTAACCCCATCTAATCCTCGCATCCCCATTATTGGTTAAGTATTAGTGGGCCATGACTTAACCCTAATCATGAGGCATTAATTACTTAATGCACACAACCTCTCACATTAGACATCCGTGGTTACCTGGGAAGATTTACACCACGTCTAGGTCTAACCTCGGGTCTTATGGTGCAACATGACCAACTACCCACATTAGACCCCACGTTGTGGTTACCTGGGAAGATTTACACCACAACTAGGTCTAACCTCGAGTTGGCCATATCATGTTATCTAATGTCATGTCCACTTTAGAACATATTTACAAGTTAACATATACTTGGGTAGACCTAACTTAATAGGTAAATTCCCAAGGGGTAGACCTAACTTAATAGGTAAATTCCCAATCTTTTAGTTTCATGTATTTTTAAGTTTACCCAAGCCCTCCCAACGTCATTATCTCGCTTACATATTCGTCATAACGTATAAGGGTATAAAAGGTAACTTGGCATAACATACATGGTGAACTTCACATGTCATAATAAACATGCATACATGTTAAACTTGCAAATCATGTCATGGTGAATTCGCATAAACATGCATAGCTTATTAAATATGCATAACATGGTAAGGTGAACATGCATAATCCATTAAACTTGCATAACATGGTAAGATGAACATGCATAATCCATTAAACTTGCATAACATGGTAAGGTGAATATGCATAATCCATTAAACTTGCATAACATGGTAAGGTGATCTTGCATAAACATGCATAACCCATGAAACATGTAGAACATGACATAATAAGCTCGCATAAGCATGCATAACTTGTGAAACATGTAAAACATGGCATAGAAATCTCGCATATGCATGCATAACTTATGAATCACATAAAACATGACATAGTGAGTTCGCATAAGCATGCATAACTTATGAATCATATAAAACATAACATAGTGAGTTCGCATAAGCATGCATAATCAACTAAACTCACATAAATCTCAACTTTCACCAAACATTAACTTTAAAGTTTGTAAAGTGAAGGTAAGAGGGCTTACAAATATAAACAAGCCACAAATCCACCAAATAAGATGAAGAAGCCCTTTTTAAAAACCAAAACAAAGCCTCAAATAAGAAAACCCTTTTGCAAAATCCCAAAAACACAAACTTTAGCTAATCAAACTTGCATCTTAATGAAGTATGCAAGTTATTAAGCATTCATACAACATAGAAAAGGTTGTATGATCATCATATCATCATAGGATTAAACTTTGAGGAAGGTGGGGGCTAGGTTTTAGGTGGAGGCCATTTGAGGATTCAAATTGACATAGTTTAGTTGCAAGATTGATTAATGAGGCTTTAGGGTAGGATTAGGGGTATATTTATAGAGAATTAGAGTGTTTTAGGCCCTAGGATTAACCCTAGATTAGGTTTGGCCCGTCAGATCTCAGAATTCTCCAGAACCAAGCCACATGACCCAACCCAAATCAGAAATGGTGCACCAGGCTGAACTGCCTGGGCACCCCCTGTCGACAGGGCTGTCGACAGGGCAGTCGACACCCTGGGTGCCCTGTCGACATGCCTGTCGACATGGGCCCCCTGGCGGGAATTTTCCCGCCTAACCCCGATTAGCCCTAATCCCTGTTTTTAATTTGAAATTTAAATCTGTTTTTAGCATAGAAGTTTCTGAAAACTTCAATGGGCCTTAACCGGGTCATACGGACTCCGATTTTCGAAAACTCGGTCTCTATTTCGCGTATTTTTCCGAGACGAACGCAATGGCATAGCCCGTTTCCCCTGATTCTGATTTTTGAATTAAATTCTGCCTCGATTTATGTTATAATAGTTTATTAAAAATACGGGTTGTTATATTCTCCCCTCCTTAAAGGATTTCGTCCCCGAAATCTTCAAGTTAGGAAGAACATATCCTACCATCCAACATCCATCTACTCAAAACATCATCCACGAGCAACCATTGTCCTTAAAGGATTCTAAATGCTGTATGAACACATGCAAAAGTGTGTGTATATGTACCTATCTAATGCAATGATCAATGCAAAATATGTTAGTGAAATGTATCCATATGTATGCAAATCCCTACCATAACGTATAATATCTATATGCGTGCTCAATCATACATCCAAATGCAACATCCATGTGATTGCATACAAATTTCATCCAAGAATAAGCATAAACACTCATGCACATGCAATATGAGGAGTGCGTGAGCCGATCTAGTGCCTAATGTGTATCATGCATCCACGAGTGACCACTTGCAAACACTTGCAACCACTTGCAACCATCAACCATAACATGCTTCAAACACATGTTTCATCCAAAGGGTTTCTGCCTAAGGTTCTCATGACAAGCTTAGCACGATAACTAGATAAATATGGATTAGCAAAGAGAAAGATATACTAACAAAGGGAAGAGATTGAGAGTGTACCCTCAAACAGGAATGGATAAAGCCCACGCATCTTCTCCTCGGTTTCCCAAGTTGCGTCCTCTTCGGCTTCACCCCATTGAACTTTCACCAATCTGACCTCACGATTCCTTAGCTTCTTGGTCTCTGTCCCCAAGATACGAATCGGAGCTTTCCTTAAAGTTGCTTCTTTCTCTACTTCCACGTCTTCTAGCATGCTAGGTTCAACCACCTCCGCGGACTCATGCAGGCACTTTCGGAGATGCGAGACATGAAAGACATTATGCACTCTGGACAACTTCTCGGGCAATTGCACTTTATAAGCCACCTTCCCAATTCTCTCAATGATGGGGAAGGGTCCAACAAATCTCGGTGCTAGTTTCCCAACAGCTCCAAATCGGACCACATTCCGCAAAGGAGAAACCTTCACGAAAACCTTGTCCCCAACCTCAAACTCCAATTCGGACCTTCGCCTGTCAGCATAGGATTTCTGCCGGTCTTGGGCCGCTTTCATCCGTCTTCTAATCAACTCAACCTTCTCGGATGTATCCCTAATCATGTCGGGTCCAAGTATAAGCTTATCCGTGGATTCCCACCAACATGTAGGTGACTTGCACGGCCTCCCATATAAGGCCTCAAAGGGTGCCATCCCTATGCTCGCCTGATAACTGTTGTTGTATGCAAACTCGACAAGAGGAAGATGGTCTTCCCATGCACCACCAAAATCCAGAATGCAAAGCCTCAACAAGTCCTCAAGTACCCTATTCACCCTTTCTGTTTGGCCGTCTGTTTGTGGGTGATAGGCTGTACTCATGTTCAATCTCGTGCCCATAGCCTCCTGCAAACTGTTCCAGAACTGACTAGTAAAGATGGGGTCTCGGTCACTGACTATGCTGGAAGGGACTCCATGTAGCCGCACTATCTCACGAAGATATACTGATGCTAGTCCAGATGCAGTTCTTTTGCTCTTTGCTGGGATAAAATGAGCACTCTTCGTGAGCCTATCCACAATGACCCATATGCTCGTATTCCCCTTCCTGGACCTTGGAAGCCCATCAATAAAGTCCATAGAAATGCTCTCCCACTTCCATAGCGGGACCTCTAGCGGATGTAATAGCCCACCGGGCTTCTTCGACTCAGCTTTTACTCTTTGACAAATAACACATCTCGAGACAAACTCCGCCACATCCTTTTTCATTCCGGGCCAGAAGAAAACGCGCTTCATGTCCTTATACATCTTATCACCCCCTGGATGCATGGTCATTTTGGAGCGATGTGCTTCCTCGAGAACTTTCCTCACCAAGTCTTCTACCATCGGGACACAAAGCCTTCCATCTCTCCTCAGCCAACCCCTATCGTCTATAGAATATCGAGCAAGGTGACTAGATGTCTCCCCTCGAACCAGCTTATCCATGATCTCCACTACCTGAGGGTCTTCCTTCTGTGAAGCCCCGACTTGATCTAGAAGGGTAGGCCTGAGCTCTAGGGATGCCAAGGAACCGGTCACCGACTCTATTGCCAAAGAGAAATCAAAGGTCGCCAAGAACTCTAAATTCTTCATTTCAACAAATAGAGGACTTAGTGTCAACCTTTTCCTACTCAACGCATCCGCTACAACATTCCCCTTGCCAGGGGTATAGGATATCTCAAAATCATAGGAAGCCAAAAATTCCATCCATCTCTGCTGTCTTAAGTTCAGATCTTTCTGCGAAAAGAGATACTTCAAAGACTTATGATCAGTATATAGCTCAAATCTCTCTCCCAGAAGGTAATGACGCCATGCTTTAAGCGCATATACAATCGCTGCCAGCTCTAGATCATGGGTGGGATAATTCCTCTCATGCACCTTAAGTTGCCTCCCACCAAAACATATAACTCTGCCCTCTTGCATCAGAACGGCACCCAATCCCGTGCCACAAGCATCAGTGTACACGGTAAATATCTTACCACCATCGGGTAAAGCTAGAACTGGTGCGGAGGTAAGGGCTCTTTTGAGTCTCTGAAAAGCAAGCTCACAATCCATATCCCAAGCAAAGACTAAGTTCTTCTTCGTCAACTTAGTAAGAGGAGCAGATATCTTTGCGAAGTCTTTAATGAACTTCCGATAGAAACCCGCAAGACCCAGAAAGCTCCTCACCTCGGTTGCATTCCTTGGAGTCTTCCAATCCTGAACTGCAACCACCTTAGCGGGATCCACCGCTAAGCCTTGCTTGGATACGATATGCCCAAGAAATCTGACTTCCCTTCTCCAAAAGTGGCACTTGGAGAACTTGGCTTTTAACTGGTGTGCTCTGAGTGTGTCCATCACCTCTACCAGGTGCCTCGCATGCTCTTCCTCATCCTTGGAGAAGACTAGAATATCATCAACAAAGACCACGACAAACTTATTCAAGAACTCCCGAAACACCCTACTCATCAAATCTACAAAATACGCGGGTGCATTCGTCAAACCGAACGGCATAACAAGCCATTCAAAGAATCCGTCTGGAGTTCTGAATGCAGTCTTGTCTATACTGTCTTCAGCCACTCTGAGCTGATGAAAACCCGTAGCAAGGTCAAGCTGAGAGAAAACAGAAGCACCAACAAGTTGATCAAAGAGATCATCGATCCTTGGTAACGGGTGTCGGTTCTTCTTAGTCAGCTTATTCAACTCTCTATAATCCACACAGAGTCTAAGAGAGCCATCTGCCTTAGTTGCAAACACCACAGGCGCTCCCCATTCGGATATACTCCTTCTGATGAAGCCCTTCTCAAGCAATTCTTTCACTTGCTTGCTCAGCTCCCGTCTCTCACGCGGAGCCATATGCCGAACGGGCAAAGAAACAGGTTTAGCATTGTCTACCAGATAGATGCGAAAGTCAATCTCTCGTTTAGGGGGCAACCCCTTAACTTCTTCAAACACATCTGGATAATCTCGGACCACCCTTACAGACTGAAGGGCCTCCTCTGATGAGTCGAGAGATTCTAGATAGCATAACATGACGGGATTCTTCGGATTGCATGAAATCTCTAAGGTGTTGCCCAGGCGAGTCACAAGCCTTACAACCCTATGCTCACAATCCAGAATGGCTCCATATCTAGACAGCCAATCCATGCCCAAGATCAATCCGTATCCCCTGAAACCTAGAACATATGCACTACACAAGAACTCAACGCTGAGTATAGAGATCCTTAGATCCTCACATATCATAGATAGATGAGCAGAACCCCCAATGGGATTCGAAACACAAACGGGATCATCCACTAAGCTAGTACTGAGGTGCAAGCTATCAACAAGATCAGATGAAATAAAGCTATGTGATGCACCGGAATCAAACAAGGTACGTACTGGAAGATCAGAGATATAAACAAGGTTCTCAACAGAAACACTACCTCTCTCGGGAACTGAAGCGGCATTGAGAGCATGAACTTGCCCTCCTGAAGATCCAGCCTGTCCTTTCTTCTTTGGGCATTCTTTGCTGAAGTGCCCAGTCTCTCCACAAGAAAAGCATCCACCACTAAGCTTCCTTTTCTTCTTCCTGCAATCCTTAGCAAAATGCCCAGCTATACCACAGTAATTGCACTTCCCTTTGCCCTTGTTGTTGCCCTTCTTGTTCTTATTCTGATTTCCTTGACTGCTTTGACCTTGGTTGCCTTTGCCTTGAGAATCAGCCTTCTTTGCCTGAGTATCGCCTGACTTGACTTCCTTCTTTCCCTCTCCCTGAAGCAGAGCCATATTGACCAAACTCTCGAAAGTGGCTCCATGCGGAATATGTGACATTGCCAAGCCCTGTAGCGGCTCATTCAATCCTCTGGCAAATCGAAGAGCCTTCTTTTTCGGGGTGTTTACTATATCCAAACCAAAGCGGGCCAGCTGATTAAACTTGTTCACATACTCCTTGACAGACATATCCCCTTGCTTTAGTGCAATGAACTTCTCCATTTGTAAATTTGCTTCAGCTGAAGATAGAAACTTGGTCACAAATCTAGCCCTCAAATCGGCCCAAGTCTCAACGGGCCTCGTCCCATTGGTGACCTCCCACCAATAGGCCGCCTCATCCTTCAGAAGCCATACGGTCAATAAGATCTTCCTCTCGTCATCTATCCCAAAGATGGCAAACAAGTCCTCCGTGTCCTTCAGCCAATTCCTAGCTTCAACGAAAGATTCTGTGCCTAGAAAATTCTTGCCCCCCATTGCCTTGAAGTCTTTACACACCTTTGTAAACTCAATCTGAGGATGCTGAGGGGGAGGAGGAGGAAGAGGAGCCTCAGCAACAGGAGGGGGAACATTAGCAACGGGAGGGGGAATATTAACTGCTGGAGGAGGGGGAGCAGGGACCACCGGAGGAGGGATATTAGGGATAGGATTCTCAACTACGGGAGGAGGAGTGGGAGTAGGGTTGGCGGGACCGGCTGCCGCCCTAGCTTCTTGGAGTCTCCTATACCAGAGTGGTACGTTCACTCCATCTGGGATGTCAAGATTCTCAGCCATACTGAAACAAAAGATAAGATAAGATCAGGTCAAGGGAACGAATGATAATGCTGATGGCTTTTGGGGATTAGCCTTAAAATAATCTAGACTTTATTTTGGAAAATACTTAGTAGGTTTTTGAAAATAGTTTTTCAAAAAAGGGTTTTTTTTTCAAAAGTTTTGTTCAATCTTGTTAACCTCGTGCTCTGATACCAAATGTAACACCCCACCTCCGCCAGGATCACTCGTTAGAATGTACTAGCTTTGGAGGGGCGTTATTGTGAAGGTAAACATGCACAGAGATATCGCAAGACAGAATATATCAAAATAAACATAAGTAAAGCAGCGGTAGCAGATAAAAACCCATCATCATCATCTCAGAAAAACCAACATAGTCAAGTACATAATATAAAAATGTCATGATCCAAAATACAACATAAGTCTAGATACGTGATAACAAAATACATGGTAAAACATCAGTACTAATCCCCAGAAATAAAAGATAAGCCACAGCTAGCTCAGATCCATACATGAGCTATCCAAAAAGCAAGTCAAAGATCCACTAAGCAGAAGTAGTCCCTCCCTGAGAACCTGTGGGGGGGGGGGGGGGGAACGGAAGAAAAGAAGCGAAAGAAAACAGGTCAGTCAAAAAGACTGGTAAGCCCTACTACGATCAATCTATAAACTAATAAAGTTAACCGTATGATGGAAACTGAGATGAATATACTGGCACTAGATAAAGGTGACATCACATAGACGAGGTTAAACTTTGCACCACAGTGTACTAGCAAACCCACAAAACAGATTTTGATCCCTTAGCCCAAACTTTGGCCCAATAACATGAAGTGACCTTAGTATAAGGCCCAGCCCAACGGTCTAGTCGATCGGCTCCCTATAAACCTAACACGTCAAGTGTTGGTGTCCATACGGCCCACATGGATGTAGTCAGACTGTGCTGGGTCCACCTTCGGGTGTATCAAGCCCTAAGATGTCAACCCCAGACACCTAAGCAATAATGCACAGTCTAAGCCTACTGGTACCCGTGCCTCGAGTTTGTCCAATATCGGACTACGTGCACGTCCGTAGCCCGCCGGACCCGCACCGCTGTACCACTCAGCCGTCGCTTTGGTCGCTTACATCAGTCCAGTAATCGTGCCCCGCCCTAGCCTAGCCTCTAGGGTTGTGAATGATACCAAACTGGGATTACTGCTGGAACAGACCACATTGCTAGGGTTTCTAAGAGGGTTAAGTGTGGTTTTAACCCCTCACTAAACCTGGATTAAATTAGCTAAGTGTGACCACTTAACCCCATCTAATCCTCGCATCCCCATTATTGGTTAAGTATTAGTGGGCCATGACTTAACCCTAATCATGAGGCATTAATTACTTAATGCACCCAACCTCTCACATTAGACATCCGTGGTTACCTGGGAAGATTTACACCACGTCTAGGTCTAACCTCGGGTCTTATGGTGCAACATGACCAACTACCCACATTAGACCCCACGTTGTGGTTACCTGGGAAGATTTACACCACAACTAGGTCTAACCTCGAGTTGGCCATATCATGTTATCTAATGTCATGTCCACTTTAGAACATATTTACAAGTTAACATATACTTGGGTAGACCTAACTTAATAGGTAAATTCCCAAGGGGTAGACCTAACTTAATAGGTAAATTCCCAATCTTTTAGTTTCATGTATTTTTAAGTTTACCCAAGCCCTCCCAACGTCATTATCTCGCTTACATATTCGTCATAACGTATAAGGGTATAAAAGGTAACTTGGCATAACATACATGGTGAACTTCACATGTCATAATAAACATGCATACATGTTAAACTTGCAAATCATGTCATGGTGAATTCGCATAAACATGCATAGCTTATTAAATATGCATAACATGGTAAGGTGAACATGCATAATCCATTAAACTTGCATAACATGGTAAGATGAACATGCATAATCCATTAAACTTGCATAACATGGTAAGGTGAATATGCATAATCCATTAAACTTGCATAACATGGTAAGGTGATCTTGCATAAACATGCATAACCCATGAAACATGTAGAACATGACATAATAAGCTCGCATAAGCATGCATAACTTGTGAAACATGTAAAACATGGCATAGAAATCTCGCATATGCATGCATAACTTATGAATCACATAAAACATGACATAGTGAGTTCGCATAAGCATGCATAACTTATGAATCATATAAAACATAACATAGTGAGTTCGCATAAGCATGCATAATCAACTAAACTCACATAAATCTCAACTTTCACCAAACATTAACTTTAAAGTTTGTAAAGTGAAGGTAAGAGGGCTTACAAATATAAACAAGCCACAAATCGACCAAATAAGATGAAGAAGCCCTTTTTAAAAACCAAAACAAAGCCTCAAATAAGAAAACCCTTTTGCAAAATCCCAAAAACACAAACTTTAGCTAATCAAACTTGCATCTTAATGAAGTATGCAAGTTATTAAGCATTCATACAACATAGAAAAGGTTGTATGATCATCATATCATCATAGGATTAAACTTTGAGGAAGGTGGGGGCTAGGTTTTAGGTGGAGGCCATTTGAGGATTCAAATTGACATAGTTTAGTTGCAAGATTGATTAATGAGGCTTTAGGGTAGGATTAGGGGTATATTTATAGAGAATTAGAGTGTTTTAGGCCCTAGGATTAACCCTAGATTAGGTTTGGCCCGTCAGATCTCAGAATTCTCCAGAACCAAGCCACATGACCCAACCCAAATCAGAAATGGTGCACCAGGCTGAACTGCCTGGGCACCCCATGTCGACAGGGCTGTCGACAGGGCAGTCGACACCCTGGGTGCCCTGTCGACATGCCTGTCGACATGGGCCCCCTGGCGGGAATTTTCCCGCCTAACCCCGATTAGCCCTAATCCCTGTTTTTAATTTGAAATTTAAATCTGTTTTTAGCATAGAAGTTTCTGAAAACTTCAATGGGCCTTAACCGGGTCATACGGTCTCCGATTTTCGAAAACTCGGTCTCTATTTCGCGTATTTTTCCGAGACGAACGCAATGGCATAGCCCGTTTCCCCTGATTATGATTTTTGAATTAAATTCTGCCTCGATTTATGTTATAACAGTTTATTAAAAATACGGGTTTTTATATTATTCGTTCATTGCAATAGAACTTTGTATAATATAAAAGAGGCATTTTCTTGTCATGGTTATATATTGTGTATTACACTTCCATTCACAAGTTACCCGACTTGTTTATGTGATTGGGACGATTATTTTCACACATCGCCCAAGTGCACAAATAAATTTATTATTTATTTATTGGTTGAAACCCCACATGGGTGTTGGGATGAAAATTTACATAAACTAGTCCCAATATTCAGTTGTATGTTGATCGTTGGATCGACAGGCTGTGATGAGCGTTATGATTTAATTTTAACGCTTACACAGTGGAAATTACACTTTGGATGAAGATGGATGATTGATGATTATACTGTTATTATCATATATATGATGTGTGTGAAATCCATATAATCCAAATTATATGGTAAATGATTGAGTCGCATTTTGATTCAGGTGTTCTTTTAAATAAGAATATTTTTACATTAGAAATCCTTTTTATATAAAGTATATATTTTCATAAAAATATATTTTAATCAAGTATATGTTAAAACAAAGAATATTTGTAAAAGATAAAATTCTGTAATATAAAGAATACTCCCATTTAGAGTCTTTTATAAATTAAATCAAAAAATCAAGTTTTCCAATTTAATATGTTAAATATGAATTTGGTGGAAATTCGATTGGTAATAATCGAAATGGGCTTCTGTAAAAGAAGACCGATATTATATATGGAATTTAAGAAGCTTTGCCGCTATTCCATTTATATTATTAGTCCAATACAGAAATCTATATCGATTATGTATTGATTTGATTTCTGTGGAATTCCATATTTTGGAAATAGATTGTAGGTTTATTGTGAACTGTGTTTAAAGGACACTAGTTCTTTAACCTGTTTAAGACAAGATTTATTCCTTAAAATAAATGATCTTGTAATAATGATTTTTGATATCAAATCAAAACTGGAGTTTTAATAAATCTTTTAAGGAAGATTTAAGATTTTATTTTCAGAGTTCATCTTTGATAAAATTAATGAGAATCTTCTAATATGAATATCTTATTAAAAGAATACTCGGAGTTAGAATGTGGCGTAATGTGTGATCTTCCAATATTTGCTTTCTAATCCCAAAATACGCGAGTTATTCAGAAAGACCGGGTTTAACCCATTCTGAATAATCATCACGACGATCAAGAGTCGAAGATGAAGGCGGTGGTTGAAGACCGAAGGTTTTCACATCGTTGGGATGATGATGACTGGTATCTTGAATTGGGATTGGCCTTCCAAGGCAAGGTATTTGGTAATGATCGTCCAAACGCATTTGGAGATCGACGGACACGTTGTTTTGCTCAGACCCAGAGCGGACTTGTGAATGGATTGTGTGTCCGACATTGTATTCCTTTCTACTGTCTTTGTTGAATGCTATTGATTAAATATTTCTGTTTGGTGGTCAAGAATTTATTCTTTACTTATCACCCTTCTTTAAGACGTATGAGCTTAGAGGTTATATATATATATTGGTAGATGATCAATAATATGGTAGGGTCTGACAATGTGACATGCTAAGATGTAAATGATTAAGGCTTTGTTGAAAAGCAGGCCTTGTGGTTGATGATCAAAGCACAGTCTCTTTAGGCATAGCTTTGTGTATATCGTGACTTCGCGAGCCTCACACACCGGTTGAGTCTAAAACGGGAGAAGGGAACGTAGGGAGTGCATACGTTTCTTTCTAGCTAGAAGTGGTGTCAGTTCTTAAACTGGCTGACATTTGCTTATGTGGTTGATGGAATTTTTGCGAGGCCTCGGTTTATTCTTATCGGTCGCCCACGGCCGATTTGTAGGTCCAATAGGATCGGGGAGCATGTGTTCAGGCATAACTAATCCACTAAAGTATTTGTGGACCGGCCCTACTGTATCCAAGGGTTCACCAGCGTCTGAATCCTGAGACATTGCTAGAGTGCCTCGAATCGGTCAGGAGCTCCTCCCTAGCCTTGACTCATGATGGAAACCCAATTTCCAATACGCCCTTGCGGTTTTGATTGTATAACTAGTATGGCGATGTAGTAGATGGTAGCTATTCCGTCTAGGATTGATATTATATTTGAATGTTTTAAATATATATATATATACACACTAATAAAAATATCGTTTTTTACATATCAAGCATCTTTTGGCCATTATAAGGTAAAATCCTATCCTCCGGTTTGCATTGCATTGTGTGATGGGACATGGGTCTTATAATGGTTTCATTTTTCTAAAAAGCATTACGTTATTTGATGATTTACTTTATTTATGCACTGGCAATCCAATGGTGTAAACCCGTTCCGCGTTAGCGGCGTGGTCCTGTGATTAGCCTTCTTATTAGATAAGTTAAGTTAAGATTTCTCACACCAGTCCCACGACTGATCTGTAGTTTGTTTCACTTTGCAAACTCGGGTGCCCTCTTTTCACACGGGCAGACGAGTAGCTTTTTGCAAATATATTTTAAGCAGGATCCTGGATTGAAGTCTGAAGCTGGGTCCAGAATATCGATGGCCTTCCGCTGAGATTAGTTCCGCTGCATTATATTTCTTTTGTTGTAATTTATCTTCCGCAGTAATTTTATTCCGATGTACTCTGATGTAACATGTATTATTGATGTTATAAAAGTCTGTGTTGTTGTCCTGATGTGTTGTATGCCCAAAGTTAAAGTATTCGGAGATTTCTAACTCTTTGGATCAGACCTGTGTGGTTTATGGTCGATCCAAAGGGCGGGGATTTCCGAATAATTACATGTGGTATCGGAGCTCTGGTTAGCTCAAATCTTTGGGGTACAACTCGTTAGAACCGAACAAAAGACTCATCAGAGGTAGGATTAGTAATATCCTATAAAAGAATACTCATTAGAGATAGGATCAATAGTATCCCAGAATGAGAAAACTCGTCAGAGATAGGGTTAGAAATGCCCTAGAATGAGTTGAGAGTGACAAGTTTATAATTAACGTATTTGTGATTATATATATAATCCGATATTAGAAAAATATGATTTTTGAATATGTAAAGGTTATATATATTTGAAAAGCTAATCAACTAATTGATTGATGATTGTGTTGTGTGATTATTAGTTCAACTAATAAAAATTACTAAAACAAATAAAAGTATGAAAGTTGAGTTAGTTAGTTAAACAACTTTCACCACCAATCCTTTTCGAGGACGAAAAGATTTTAAGTGGGGGAGATTGTAACGACCCGGAAAATTAGAACCAATTCAAAAATTTACTTTAAGGAAATTTTTGTTAGAAAATGCGTTAAAAAAAACTCCATTATTAAATTAAATTATTGGGTTTAAAAAGTTTTTTTAATAAGTTACACAAATAATTTTTCTATCCATTCACATTTCATGCAAGTTTACTTTTCTTTCCTATTCCTTTTCTAATTTCCTCAAATACAGTGCTTCTTTCTCTCCGCTCTATTTCTCCGTTAATTAGCATTCATTGTTTCCTATTTAATGTATACGTTACCCATTTCAATTTAAATATTATAAAAAAATGCTAAAACAAACAAATGGAGAGAAAGTTTCTTTACTAGAATTACACCTTTCTCCCTTCCATTTCATTTATTTCTTAACGTTACAATTCTTAAATAAATAAATAAATAAATAACGCATTAAGACAAAACACATGAAGAGTTAATGCACCCGCTACCCATTCTAAATCCGTTCTTTTTCTTCTATTTATTCTTACGCCATTCGTCATACCTTCCATTCATCTTTCACATATTACTCCTTCCTTTTTCTCCATTAAGTGCACATTTATTTATTTCCTTACTTCTACATTCATGCATCTTATTGCATTTGCATGTTCTCATTCCTTATGTCTTCATCCCCTTATTTTCCTTTCCACTTTTTGTTTCCCATTATTATTATTTATTCTTCCAAAAACAAACAATTCTCACACACACACACACACACACATATATATATATATATATATTCTTGTCTGTGCAATTTAATATGTTCCCAACAATCATAATGTTATATGTTTTGAAATTAAAGAGGAGACACAAATTTATAACAATTAGCATCAAATAATTTCTCATGCATTCATTATCTTTGTTTTCTCCTCCTCTTTGCGATTTATTTTTGAATTTTGAATATAAGATAAATATTGCCACCTCAGCCTTAATAAACCACGTTTGATTTATTTATAACTTGCCTAATACAAAGGGGCACCTTTGTTAAATAAATCATGTATATATCTTTTCATTTCTCACTCTCTATCAGAAAAGTCTAATTCTCCTTCTTCCTCTCTGAATCTAGATCTACATCTCAAAAAAATTCATGGAGAAAAATTCCTCAAAATCCATTTGCAAATGAAAGAAGAAATCAAGGCAAACAAATCCTATATTCCTCTCTCTCTTATCATCACCCCTCTAAAATCCAAATCCATAAAATCTGAAAATCCCTTCTCTTTTTTCCTCTTTCTTTTTCCTCGCTTCAGCCTCTACGGCGGTTGATCCAGCAATGTCAGATCGGTGGTTACGGCTTTGGATGGCGTGCGGTGGTGGAATGCCTCTGGCGATGAAATGGGTTTCGCGGTCCTGTTATTAACGAAGGAAGAAAGTGTAATTTAATGTAATTATAAAATTAATTATGTTATTTAAGCAATCAAATCGATGAAAATTCATAACTTTTCCATATGTAATCGGAATTCAGCGAAACTGAAAGCGTTGCGACCGTAAATTCAAGATCTACAGGATGGAACAGTCTGAAATGGATTTGGAGCTGACTCCAAATTCAGGAGGAATAAATACCAATGTGAGATTTCTATTTTATAAATTAAAATTATTTATTTATTATGAATGTAAAATTTATATTCTATTTAAATTCCTGTTGATGTTGCATATATTTATTTCGATGTTGATTGTGTTGTGGTTGTGATGTGAACTCCATGTATGTGTCATTAGTTGTACTGATCACAAATAACAACCAGATTGAACTGTGTATTAGAAAAATATCCATGTTTGCCAAATTTGATTTATACAATAAAAATCTTATTTTTATTGTTGTGCATTAGAAAATATCTGTACTTGTTAAATTTTGTTTACACAAATAAAATCTATTTAAATTGTCATATTAGAATATAAAATTGACATACAAATAAGATCTCTTTATTTGTCATATTCAAATATAGGAATTGATTCACAAATAAAATTTCTTTTATTTGTTATTGCAATTACATAGCAAGTATTTACATATAAAACCCCTTTTATATGACATTGAATACTTAGCGAAATATTTACACATAAATACCCTTTTATAAAACATTAAAATACATAGGAAAATGCTTTACATATAAAATATGTTTTTATATGTTATTAAAATGTGTAAAAAAGTAAAAACAAATAAAAGTATTCTTTTATTTGTTATTAGAATACATAGAAAAGTGTAAAACAATAAAAAAAAATTGTTATTCTAGAATCGAAAAAAAAGTTGCATTTTTTTTTATTTGCACTATTCGATGCAAATGAAAACATGAAATCAAAGATTATTCTTTTATTTGCATCGACAAATGCAAATATGCATTGAAATTGAAATTTATTCTTTCGTTTGCATTCACTTATGCAAACATATATTGAAAATCAAATTGGTCTCTTTTATTTGCATTAACAAATGCAAACATGCATTAAAAATAAAATTTATTCTTTTAGTTGCATTCACCAATGCAAATTTATATAGAGGATAGAAATTGTTCCTTATTTGCATTTACCAATGCAAATATATATTGAAAAAAATCACTCTTTCATTTGCACCCACCTATGCAACTAAATATATTGAAAATAAAGTTTATTCACTTATTTGCAAATTCAAATACAAGCATACATTGAAATTTAAGATTGTTCTTTTAAATTTGTTGTATATAACGGTGTTGTATACACAATTATATGATTTTTGTTTGATGATAACAACCAAATAAATATTATTCTAAGTATGTTTGTTATTGTACTATTTCACTCATACATCACAGACATGAATATAATATTTATGTTTACATAAAATACGACTGTACAGAAATTCAAATACTCAACAGTATTTTGTTTAAACATAAATATTTTATTTCAATCATTCAGATAGTACACATTTTATAACTCCACTATTTGTTTATCTCCGTAATACATCACACTTCATATACATTTCACTGATATACATTTTTCATCTGTACATACATTGTTACATATATACACTGACACTCTGTGTTCCTGACTTCTATCATCTTCAGTCTTCTGTCTTCATTGCTTACAGTTAGTCCAGTCATCACCTGCTTACCTGTCACATGAAACACACACACACACACAGTATACTGCAATAGAAATAAAACACATGCAAATATAAATTTTATTTTTAAAATTCCATTTGCCTCAGTTTTTTGGTGTGTTTCTCATCCTTTTTCATGACTTGATCTGATTTATAAAACCATCAATCTGTGTCTAGACAGCTTGTGATATTCACAGTGATACACTGTAAATACCACAAGGCAGACAACATATGTATCTCAATGCAGGGACAGGGACAACTCGTCTGATGGCTGCATGTACACACGTGTACACGTGTGCACTGCCACGCCAATCAGATTGCAACTGAGGAGTAGCCACATGGACCTGCTCGACTCAGTGCAATACACAAAGTCAACATAGTCAACTCAAGACAAAGTGGTCAAGGAAACTCAATAATCAAAACAGCAAATTCAATGTGCAACAAGAATGCCAAGTGTACACAGCAAGTGTACAAAACTTTTTTCAAAATCATATAGTGCAAGTGAGGCAAGCAGCTCAGGTGTCGAGCCATGCAAATTCAAGTCAACTCAATTTTCAAATGGCTCGAGCAAATACACAAGTGTGGCAGCATGAACAGTGAACATGGGCATGAGCAAGTGTGCCAAAGTGATCAGGTCTGGTAACATCAATGCATATACATGGTGTACACAAGTAAGAATGGTGAATGGGCAAAATCTGTGGACACATGAGCAAGTGCAGTGAAGTCTACTAGTTCGTGCCAATGCAGGTGATCAAACAACATAACATGTCAAAATCTAGTCGAGCAACAAATGTAAATGGACATGAGTTTCAGACCAAAGAACAGACTAGAATTCAAAGAAGTCAAGCATGCAAGAGAACTGAAATGGGTAGCAATCAAGTGACAGTTTAAACATGATGACACAGTTTCAAGCCTGTTCAGTTTTAAGAATTGGCAAACAAATCAATTTTTTTCTTGGACAAAATTATGTCCAGTCTTTCTAGAAAAACAAGCAGGTGTAAACAAAGTTTTATATGGCAAATCACTTTTGTCATTTTCATCACAAAGCTGTCATGATTTAATCAAAGCCATGGAAATCAATAATGCAAGATCATTTAAGGAAATACTTCATAAGCTATTTGAAGAGAAAACTGTTTGTGGAAGCAATTTCAGAAATTGCTCAATCAAATGATTCACACCAGAGAAATCTTCCAAGGGACCACAGAGACATTTAAATTGTTTTCATATATGAGCAAGTATTTCTCAGAAAATTCTACAATCGAAATATGGCATGAATCACGCAATTACAATTCATGGTCTAGGCAACATATAAAATTGATTTCAGTGTTCTTTGGCAAGTATTTAATCTGTGAAAGTCGACTAGATTCAAATAGAAAGGAGTAGAAACAAGTCCTTCAATCAGTGAAACAATTTTTGTCAAGCCATTTCAAAGAAGGAAAATTGCACAAAATCAGCTGAGCAAAAGAAGAAACCATCCGTATACATATTCAAGGGAAAATCATGTCGAGGTTCATTTTTTTTTGAACAATCAAAGCCGAATTTATCAGCAAAAGCAAAAGGGGAAACCGCAATCAGTCAAGCCATTTATGCGAAATCAGAGCAAAATTAAAGGATTATATAATCCTATATTATACACCACATCATCACAAGCAGGCATAGTGAAATCGAAATCCAACACACACAAAAATTCAAAGAGCAGAGAATTTAAAAATAAAATTCACTCACGTATTTCTGGTGATTTCGATCGAGAAGAAAAGAGATTCCAAATCGATCAACGGAGAAGCAACCAAGCATTCAAGCCTACAGAGAAAATTCCAGAGCACAATTCACTTTATCGCGATCGAGATTTGGATTTCCAGAGAAACCCTAGCCTTTGAAGCCAGCCGCCATTTTTTTTACAAAGCAAGGGATCGGGCAAAATACAAATAAACAAATGGGCCGGCCAAGTTGAAAGGGCTTTGGAATTGTTTAATTAAAATGGGGATGACCACTTATATTTAAACTCCTTCATTCATTTTCAAAAGGGTTTCTTTTGTTTTTTTATTTTTGTTGTATTTTAATTTTGCTTTGAAAATCGAACCGAACAGTTCTGGTGTCTGTAAAATACTAGGGGGTTCAGTCAGGGTGTTGACTGACAGTTGACAGAGTCTGTAAATTCTGGGTTACTGGTTACGGGGTTGTAATCAAGGGAAATCTGTTCTAGGGGATTAGAACAGTCTAGAGTTTTGAGCTTAGGGTTAGGACAGGAGCAGGCGCTGCGAGTTTACATGGGATTGTAAGCGGGATCTGTTTATAACACCTAGTAGAAACTTTAGAAATGCAGCAGTAGGCAGGGTTTTGCCGAAGCTGGGTATATCTGTGTGTGATTTATTTTATGCAGTTCTGTTTCTGTTATATTCTGTGATCTGTTTATTATTTTAATATCCGGTCAGTTTTTTCAATTCAGTTAAAAACTGTGATTAACCCTATTCACCCCCCCTCTAGGGTTATTCTAGATCCAACAAGTGGTTTTAGAGCGGGTATTCTGTTAACTCTAGAGCAATGGTGATTCCTAGTTGTCAGTCGATAGAAAGTCAGTCCAGTTCATTTCCAACTATTTTCGATGGAACAGATTTTTTAAACTGGAAATCCAAAATGGAATTTTATTTAAAATCTGTTAATATTAAATGTTGGAATGTTGTTATCCATGGATTTGATAGTGTAGATATTATTTTCAATACCCGTGCTATGATAATTATATTTGATTATCTTAGTACTGAACAGTTTAATCTTATCTGCCATTGTTTATCTGCACAGGAAATCTGGGATACTCTCAATACGAAGTATGGAAAATCTGACAACAGCTCAAAACCCCAGAATGTCAACTCAGATTCAGAATTCTGTTTAACAGGATTTACAAATGAAAATTCAGAAGGATCAGATGATGGAGAATCAACGGATGCTGAAGTTGAAAATTTCTCATACGAAGATTTGGTTTATATGTGTGTTGATTTAACTAAATCTGTTGATAAACTCAAATCTAAAAACAAATCTCTAAAATCTAGGAATTCTGAGTTGACCTGCAAAATTGATGATTTGGAATCACAGCTTGAATATTTTAAAAATTCTTCAAATTCAGATTGCAAAAATTGTTTAAAATTGAAAACCAATCTTGTTCATCTCAATAAAAATATTCAAAAGTTTGAAAAGGAAATTTTTATCTTAAAAGAAAACAAGATTGAGTTATCAAGTTTGAATAACTTTTTACAAAAGGAATTTGAAATTTTTAAGACTGATATATATTCCAAATTTGAAATTGCTAAAAATGAAAATTTGGTGAAAAGTGGTTTGATTTTGAAAGAACTTGAAAATGAGATTGAAAAATCCAAGAATTTTGAGTCTGATAAACAAAAACGACTTGAACTTGAAATTTCCGAATCCCAAGCCAAAATTAAATTGCTTGAAAATGAGAATTTGGTTTTGAAACAGTCCAACGCTGAACAGAAGATCGCTATAAATAATTGCTCAAATTTACTAAAAGAAAATAGCGATCTAAAATCCAAAATTCAACAATTAGAATCAACTTTGGATAAATTTTCTAGTGGGGAAAAATCGTTGAATATGCTGTTACAAAACCAAGTTTCTATTAGAAATAAATCTGGTCTTGGCTTTGAGAAAAATGATGTTTTTGGAAAACAAAATTCAATTGATTTGAAAAATCCTTTAGACTGCTTTGGAAAGAATCGATATAGAAATTCAAACTCTGATAATCGCAAAGGATTTTTGAATCATAAACATGATGAGAATTTGTTTTATAATAATCTATTTGAACAATCCTGGATCCCAAAAAGGAATAAAACAAAATTTGTTAAATTCAAATAGATCTGGGTTCCTAAAGGTACAAAGGTGAATTCAGATGGGTTGTTGTATAAACAAGTTTAGGTACCTGAGGAGGCTGAGGAACTGCTGTGCTGAAAGGAAATTTGAGATCAAGCTGGTATATAATTCTGTATCTTTTACAGTTCCTTTAGCCAAGATCTGTTGAGTTAGATATTTATTTACTCACGTCAATTTCTGGTATAACATCTAAACTCAACCTTTGTAAATATTTTTTTTCTTTTTCTTTGTGTATTCCTCCTTCTATCTCTTTTGTTTATTTTCTTTATCTCTTCTGTTTATCATTCTTTGTCTGTTTGATTTGTCACTCTCATATCTTTGTAACGGCTTGGACTGTCTTAAACTTCCTTTTATAGAACTCATATTTTCTGGAAATTCACTTTAGTTGAATAGAACTCTAATGTTTTAATTATTTCCAGATCTTGAATTTAATCATGTAAATTTCTGCAATTGTTTTTGAAGTTTATTTTTTCTGATTTCTGAATTCATAACAGTGTTGATGTATTCTTGTCATATCTTGAACATTGTTAATTAAAATTCTAAATTCTTGAAGATTTGAAAAATTGATGAAGTTTCACACACCACTGCTGTTTTGAATTTCTTCTAATTCATTTTAGAAATGCTTGATATAATATACTCATTACAGCACTTCAATTTTCATCAGTTGTGAAAATTTCATTATTTTTCAGATTGGCTTGGATATATTGATTTATCTTGAATCAGTGATACATCCTGAAATTCCTTTTTATTCATGATCATTGAGACTTATGTTTGTTTTGTTTGAGATCACTTGAAAATTTCTGATATTTTGAATCTCACACACCTCTCAGATATGAAATCATTAATCTTGTGTGATTGATTCATCGTATCTCAAGATTTACATTTATTTCAAGTGATTTTGAATAAACCATTTTTTTAATCATGAATTTTCTTTCAAACTTGATGTAAATATTCTGAAAAATTCTTTGTACTTGCCAGAGATTCTTGTGAAAATTCTTTGAAAATCCGGTCTTGAATCTCTTTGTTATTTCATGGTTATTTGATTTAAATATTTGTTTGTTTAAAATCATTTGAAATTATTTATTTATTAAATCTCACACATATCTCGAATCAAAAAAAATTTATAAATTGGTGTGATTGATTTATTAAATCCTGATATTTTCATATTTCTTCAAATGATTTATAATAAACGGTATTTTTAATCTTGGATCATATTCTATGACCATCAGAAATGTCTTGACAAGTGTGTTTTTGAAACTAATTTTGTGCTGCTCTGATACAGTTTTTGAAAAATGCTTGTTTTGAAATCATGCTGCTCTGATTAGAAGAAACTGACTTGAAAATATTTGTTGATAACTGCTTGTTTTGGTATCAAATACATACCATGCTCTGATACATGAAGTTAATTTGCTTGATCTGGCTAGGCTTTGTATTTAAAATTCTTTTGCCTGTGATATACTTGTTTTGTCTCAAATGTCTTGTTACCATTCTCATAAATAAAGACACCAAGTGGTATCAGTTTTTGTAGTGCTGATTTTCTATACATATTTTTTTATCCCTTTTATGCTTTTAATAGCTCTTCATATTCCTCTTGTAATTGATTTTCAATTTTAAGATTATTTATTGATTATTCATTCAAAATCAATATCCATATTGAACTGTATTTATAATTCATCAAAATAATTGACATATTTTGAAATTGTGATGAATTGTGACTACGATATATTTCACAACAAGAGGAAATTTTTATTTAGATTTTTCATGATGGTTAATATTTATTATAATATCTTTGAACTGGCAATTATTTCATGACCATCTTCATTATCTTTCATCTTTCTACCATCCATCATGATAATTTTATATTAATATGGAGAGTTAATATGTTTTAATATTATCTTGAATAAACAGTGAAAATATTTGTGATGGAATTGTGGTTATGTTATTATTTAGAATTAGTGAAATTGAGAATTTTCAATGATCCCGGTACAGTTAGTTATATTTCATAATATAATTAATATAGAAATTTATTTCACAGTCCATTTCTGTACCTACCACAGTTCTATCATCCATATTGGTTTCATATACCGAGGAGTTTTTTTTCCTTTATAAAGCTGAAAATGATAAAAATATAATTAATATACAAGAGTGTCTCTAACCTCATTTAAAAATCCAAGCTCTGGTCATGCATGGTTAAGAGACAACTTATAATTTAAGCTGCGACTGACCCCATTTAAAAATCCAAGCTCTGGTTATGCGTGGTCAGTGTGCTCTTATATAAAATAAAAATAATAATAAAAGGAACTAAAGTGCTAAAAATAGAAATAAATTTGAAATTCTCCTCTAAGTATAAAAACCAGCCTATTAATCCATCTTCCAATCTGTGAAATGTGTTAAAATCTTATGACGTATTATGATTTGTTGATTGATAGGTATTGGGATTTGAGATTATTCGATTTTCTCACTTAAGTTGAATTATTAATTATAGTCCAAATTCGTCACTGTTTTTTGTGCTCTTTTTAATAAAATTCTTTGAAAATAATTGGAAATGAATTGTTTTTAAAACTCTCTCCGTTTTATGTAAAATTCATCGTATATCTGTCATTTTCTACAATGTGAAATATGCCACCAGTTGTTAAAATATTATGATTTTTGTTTGACTGATTGAAATTTATGATGACCGTTCTTCCTCTTAAGCTGAAATTATATTTTTAGTCAATTTTTCATCTGTATTTTAAAATCTGTATCCTTTTGATGATAACAAAAGGGGGAGAATGGATTAGATTTTGATTTATGAGTGAATATTTTATAAATATTTTTAATTTTGAAAATACATGCAATTTTCATTATTTTCACTCATTCACGGTTATAGGGGGAGTTTCTGTTGTAGGGGGAGCTTACAAATAGGGGGACTTCTGTTAATTCACTGCCAAACACAGTTATTGTACTCAAAATTTGTTATTTGTTTGTCATCATCAAAAGGGGGAGATTGTTGTATATAACGGTGTTGTATACACAATTATATGATTTTTGTTTGATGATAACAACCAAATAAATATTATTCTAAGTATGTTTGTTATTGTACTATTTCACTCATACATCACAGACATGAATATAATATTTATGTTTAAATAAAGTACGACTGTACAGAAATTTAAATACTCAACAGTATTTTGTTTAAACATAAATATTTTATTTCAATCATTCAGATAGTACACATTTTATAACTCCACTATTTGTTTATCTCCGTAATACATCACACTTCATATACATTTCACTGATATACATTTTTCATCTGTACATACATTGTTACATATATACACTGACACTCTGTGTTCCTGACTTCTATCATCTTCAGTCTTCTGTCTTCATTGCTTACAGTCAGTCCAGTCATCACCTGCTTACCTGTCACATGAAACACACACACACAGTATACTGCAATAGAAATAAAACACATGCAAATATAAATTTTATTTTTAAAATTCCATTTGCCTCAGTTTTCTGGTGTGTTTCTCATCCTTTTTCATGACTTGATCTGATTTATAAAACCATCAATCTGTGTCTAGACAGCTTGTGATATTCACAGTGATACACTGTAAATACCACAAGGCAGACAACATATATATCTCAATGCAGGGACATGGACAACTCGTCTGATGGCTGCATGTACACACGTGTACACGTGTGCACTGCCACGCCAATCAGATTGCAACTGAGGAGTAGCCACATGGACCTGCTCGACTCAGTGCAATACACAAAGTCAACATAGTCAACTCAAGACAAAGTGGTCAAGGAAACTCAATAATCAAAACAGCAAATTCAATGTGCAACAAGAATGCCAAGTGTACACAACAAGTGTACAAAACTTTTTTCAAAATCATATAGTGCAAGTGAGGCAAGCAGCTCAGGTGTCGAGCCATGCAAATTCAAGTCAACTCAATTTTCAAATGGCTCGAGCAAATACACAAGTGTGGCAGCATGAACAGTGACCATGGGCATGAGCAAGTGTGCCAAAGTGATCAGGTCTGTTAACATCAATGCATATACATGGTGTACACAAGTAAGAATGGTGAATGGGCAAAATCTGTGGACACATGAGCAAGTGCAGTGAAGTCTACTAGTTCATGCCAATACAGGTGATCAAACAACATAACATGTCAAAATCTAGTCGAGCAACAAATGTAAATGGACATGAGTTTCAGACCAAAGAACAGACCAGAATTCAAACAAGTCAAGCATGCAAGAGAACTGAAATGTGTAGCAATCAAGTGACAGTTTAAACATGATGACACAGTTTCAAGCCTATTCAGTTTTAAGAATTGGCAAACAAATCAATTTTTTTCTTGGACAAAATTATGTCCAGTCTTTCTAGAAAAACAAGTAGGTGTAAACAAAGTTTTATATGGCAAATCACTTTTGTCATTTTCATCACGAAGCTGTCATGATTTAATCAAAGCCGTGGAAATCAATAATGCAAGATCATTTAAGGAAATACTTCATAAGCTATTTAAAGAGAAAACTGTTTGTGGAAGCAATTTCAGAAATTTCTCAATCAAATGATTCACACCAGAGAAATCTTCCAAGGGACCACAGAGACATTTAAATTGTTTTCATATATGAGCAAGTATTTCTCAGAAAATTCTGCAATTGAAATATGGCATGAATCACGCAATTACAATTCATGGTCTAGGCAACATATAAAATTGATTTCAGTGTTCTTTGGCAAGTATTTAATCTATGAAAGTCGACCAGATTCAAATAGAAATAGGGCTGTATATCGGACAGGATAGTCCGTTGTCCGGCTCGGTCCGAAGCTATAAGGTGTCCGGTCCGTGTCCGTCCGATTCTCTTATAGGACAGAGCTTGGACACACTAGTTTTCTGTCCGATGATGTTTTTCTATTATATCGGACAGGACAATCCGTTGTCCGGCTCGGTCCGAGACTATATGATGTCCGGTCCGTGTCCGTCCGAATTCTTATAGGACAGAGCTTGGACACACCTCCGTCCGGTCCGGTCCGACCCGTTTACACCCCTAAATAGAAAGGAGTAGAAACAAGTCCTTCAATCAGTGAAACAATTTTTGTCAAGCCATTTCAATGAAGGAAAATTGCACAAAATCAGCCGAGCAAAAGAAGAAACCATCCGTATACATATTCAAGGGAAAATCATGTCGAGGTTCATTTTTTTTGAACAATCAAAGCTGAATTTATCAGCAAAAGGGGAAACCGCAATCAGTCAAGCCATTTATACGAAATCAGAGCAAAATTAAAGGATTATATAATCCTATATTATACACCACATCATCACAGGCAGGCATAGTGAAATCGAAATCCAACACACAAAAAAATTCAAAGAGCAGAGAATTTAAAAATAAAATTCACTCACGTATTTCTGGTGATTTCGATCGAGAAGAAAAGAGATTCCAAATCGATCAACGGAGAAGCAACCAAGCATTCAAGCCTACAGAGAAAATTCCAGAGCACAATTCACTTTATCGCGATCGAGATTTGGATTTCCAGAGAAACCCTAGCCTTTGAAGCCAGCCGCCATTTTTTTTACAAAGCAAGGGATCAGGCAAAATGCAAATAAACAAATGGGCCGGCCAAGTTGAAAGGGCTTTGGAATTGTTTAATTAAAAAGGGGATGACCACTTATATTTAATCTCCTTCATTCATTTTCAAAAGGGTTTCTTTTGTTTTTTTTATTTTTGTTGTATTTTAATTTTGTTTTGAAAATCGAACCGAAATAGTTCTGGTGTCTGTAAAATACTAGGGGGTTCAGTCAGGGTGTTGACTGACAGTTGACAGAGTCTGTAAATTCTGGGTTACTGGTTACGGGGTTGTAATCAAGGGAAATCTGTTCTAGGGGATTAGAACAGTCTAGAGTTTTGAGCTTAGGGTTAGGACAGGAGCAGGCGCTGCGAGTTTACATGGGATTGTAAGCGGGATCTGTTTATAACACCTAGTAGAAACTTTAGAAATGCAGCAGTAGGCAGGGTTTTGCCGAAGCTGGGCATATCTGTGTGTGATTTATTTTTTGCATTTCTGTTTCTGTTATATTCTGTGATCTGTTTATTATTTTAATATCCGGTCAGTTTTTTCAATTCAGTTAAAAACTGTGATTAACCCTATTCACCCCCCTCTAGGGTTATTCTAGATCCAACAAAAATTACATTTACCAATGCGAACACATATTCCAAATGAAACATGTTCTTTTATTTGCATTCACAAATGCAAGTATACTTTGGAAATAAATGTTGTTCTTTTATTTGCGTTCACAAATGCAAATATACTTTGAAATAGAATATACTTTGAAATAAAACATATTTTGAAAAAAAATATGCTTTGAAATGAAATAAACTTTAAAAATGAAATTTGTTCTTTTATTTGCATTAATTATTGCAAATAAACTTTACAAATGGGAGTTGTATTTACTTTGCATTCACAAAAGCAAATACCCATTGAAATTAAAATTGTTCTTTCATTTGCATTCACAAATGCAAATATATATATATTGAAAAAAAAGTTGTTCTTTTATTTGGAATCACTAACGCAAATACACATTTAAATAAAATTTGTTTCTATATTTACATTCACTAATGTAAATACACATTGGAAATGAGTTTCTTTTCACATTCACTTAAATATACTTTTAAATCAAAATACAAAGTTACATTTGTTATTTGCGTTCCTTGTTGCAAATAAAACCTTAAAATAAAGTTCATCTTTGTTTGCAATTCATCAATGCAAACAAACCATCAAAATGAAAGTTACATTTTTGATTTATAATTTTGATATGAATAAAATATTGTTTGAGAGTTGCATTTTTATTTGCACACTTCAATGCAAATAAAACATGAATTAAATCTTTCATTTTACTTTCAAATTAAGAAATACCTTTTTATTCACATTTTTAGATATAAATAAAGGATAAGATTTAAAAGTTACATTCTAGTACATTCTAGTTGTAGCAAAAGAGATAATGTTTCATTTTATTTTCATTTTAAAGGACAATAGAAAGAATAGTTTTTAGAAGTGCATTTTTATTGCAATTCTATATGAAGTGAAAAGAGCCAATTTGTCAAATGTCTTATATGAAATAAAATGAGTTCTTTTTGTCACTTCAAAAAGAATGAATTGAAAATGTTTATTTAAGCTTTTGTAAAGAATGAATAACTAAACATTCATATTTTTATCATTAAAGTAAAATAGACAAAAACACTCATTTTGTTTAAATTAAAAGGATGAAACAAAATATAGCACTGAAATATTATATTAGAATTGATATACAAATTAATCACTAACGTAAATTTACATTAGTTAAAACTAATTATTCACTTTTGTCAATTTACATTTGTTGAAACCAATTATTTTTTCTGTTACTATAGAGTTGTTAAGACAAAGATATTCAATTTTGTCTTGTTATCACTTTTACATGAAATAAGAATAGACATTTTGTCATTTTGAAAGATTATTCTTTTATTTGCATTCTCCAATACAAAAGTACATAAAAATGAAGATGTTCTTTTGTTTGCATTTCTTGATGCAAATAAAACATATATTAAAAGGTTACAACTCTATTGTAACTAAAATGTGAATGAACACATAACTTCAAAAGATTACATTTTTATTTGTCTTTTGATGCAAAAAAGAACATAGTTTAAGAAATTATATCTCTATTTACACTCTAGATGTAAGTAAGAGGGTAGGATTGAAAATATTATTTTCTATTTTTAAATTAGAGGCAATAGGAAGATTGTACATTAAAATTATACTTTTTTTATGAAGTTCATATTTCATTAAGGAGATTAATTAAACCAAAATATACATTTTGTCAAAAATATTCAGTTTTGTCAAAATGAATTAGTTAAAGCAATTTATATATAGATATATATATATGTTATGTTTGGCAAGATATATACTTGTCAAGATAGGTTAGTTAAATCAAAATTATCCCTTTTGCCCCATTAGAATTGTCAAAACAATTTAACCATTTTTACTTGAGTTTAAACTAGCAAAACAGAAATTGTCAATAGAGACAAAGTTATTATCCTTATTCGTTCATTGCAACAGAATTTTGTATAAAATAAAAGAGACATTTTCTTGTCATGGTTATATATTGTGTATTACACTTCCATTCACAAGTTACCCGACTTGTTTATGTGATTGCGATGATTATTTTCACATATCGCCCAAGTGCACAAATAAATTTACTATTTATTTATTAGTTGAAACCCCACACGGGTGTTGGGATGAAAATTTACATACACTAATCCCAATATTCACTTGCATGTTGATCGTTGGATCGACAGGCTGCGATGAGCGTTATGATTTAATTTTAACGCTTACACAGTGGAAATTACACTTTGGATGCAGATGGATGATTGATGATTATACTGTTATTATCATATATATGATGTGTGTGAAATCCATATAATCCAAATTATATGGTAAATGATTGAGTCGCATTTTGATTCTGGTTTTCTTTTAAATAAGAATATTTTTACATTAGAAATCCTTTTTATATAAAGTATATATTTTCATAAAAAAATATTTTAATCAAGTATATGTTAAAACAAATAATATTTGTAAAAGATAAAAATCTGTAACATAAAGAATACTCCCATTTAGAGTCTTTTATATATTAAATCAAAAAAATCAAGTTTTCCAAATTAATATATTAAATTGGAATTTGGTGGAAATTCGATTGGTAATAATCGAAATGGGCTTATGTAAAAGAAGACCGATATTATATATGGAATTTAAGAGGCTTTGCCGTTATTTCATTTATATTATTAGTCCAATACAGAAATCTATATCGATTATGTATTGATTTGATTTCTGTGAAATTCCATATTTTGGAAATAGATTGTAGGTTTATTGTGAACTGTGTTTAAAGGACACTAGTTCTTTAACCTGTTTAAGACAAGATTTATTCCTTAAAATAAATGATCTTGTAATAATGATTTTTGATATCAAATCAAAACTGGAGTTTTAATAAATCTTTTAAGGAAGATTTAAGATTTTATTTTCAGAGTTTATCTTTGATAAAATTAATGAGAATCTTCTAATATGAATATCTTATTAAAAGAATACTCGGAGTTGGAATGTGGCGTAATGTGTGATCTTCCAATATTTGCTTTCTAATCACAAAATACGCGAGTTATTCAGAAAGACCGGGTTTAACCCATTCTGAATAATCATCACGACGATCAAGAGTCGAAGATGAAGGCGGTGGTTGAAGACCGAAGGTTTTCACATCGTTGGGATGATGATGACTGGTATCTTGAATTGGGATTGGCCTTCCAAGGCAAGGTATTTGGTAATGATCATCCAAACTCATTTGGATATCGACGGACACGTTGTTTCGCTCAGACCCAGAGCAGACTTGTAAATGGATTGTGTGTCCGACATTGTATTCCTTTCTACTGTATTTGTTGAACGCTATTGATTATATATTTCTGTTTGGTGGTAAAGAATTTATTCTTTACTTATCACCCTTCTCTAAGACGTATGAGCTTAGAGGTTATATATATATTGGTAGATGATCAATAATATGGTAGGGTCTGACAATGTGACATGCTAAGATGCAAATGATCAAAGCTTTGTTGAAAAGAAGGTCGTGTGGTTGATGATCAAAGCACAGTCTCTTTAGGCATAGCTTTGTGTATATCGTGACTTCGCGAGCCTCACACACTGGTTGAGTCTAAAACGGGAGAAGGGAATGCAGGGAGTGCACACGTTTCTTTCTAGCTAGAAGTGGTGTCAGTGCTTAAACAGGTTGACATTTGCTTATGTGGTTGATGGAATCTTTGCGAGGCCTCGGTTTATTCTTATCGGTCGCCCACGACCGATTTGTAGGTCCAATAGGATCGGGGAGCGTGTGTTCAGGCATAACTAATCCCCTAAAGTATTTGTGGACCGACCCTGCTGTATCCAAGGGTTCACCAGCGTCCGAATCCTGAGACATTGCTAGAGTGCCTCGAATCGGTCAGGAGCTCCTCCCTAGCCTTGACTCATGATGGAAACCCAATTTCCAATACGCCCTTGCGGATTTGATTGTATAACTAGTATGGCGACATAGTAGATGGTAGCTATGCCGTCTAGGATTGATATTATATTTGAATGTTTTATATATATATATATACACACTAATAATAATATCGTTTTTTACGTATCAAGCATCTTTTGACCATTATAAGGTAAAAGCCTATCCTCCGGTTTGCGTTGCATTGGTGATGGGAGCTGGGTCTTATAATGGTTTCATTTTTCTAAAAAGTATTACGTTATTTGACGATTTACTTTGTTTATGCACTGACAATCCAATAGTGTAAACCCGTTCCGCGTTAGCGGCGTGGTCCTGTGATTAGCCTTCTTATTATCCGGTACACTCTTTTCACACGGGCAGTCGAGTAGCTTTTTGCAGATATATTTTAAGCAGGATCCGGGATTGAAGTCTGAAGACGGGTCCAGAATATCGATGGCCTTCCGCTGAGATTAGTTCCGCTGCATTATATTTCTTTTGTTGTAATTTATCTTCCGTTGTAATTTTATTCCGATGTACTCTGATATATTCTGTACTCTGATGTAACATGTATTATTGATGTTATAAAAGTCTGTGTTGTTGTCCTGATGTGTTGTACGCCCAAAGTTAAAGTATTCGGAGATTTCTAACTCTTTGGATCAGACCTGTGTGGTTTATGGTCGATCCAAAGGGCGGGGATTTCCGAATCATTACAAATATCCCTTTTATAATTCTATTTACTTTCTAAATATATATTCCTTTTATACTTCTACTTATTTTCTATATAAATAATCCTTTTATACTTTTATTTATTTTATATATAAATATTTCATTTTCAATATTCACTTTGAAAATTTCCTTTTTACATTCCAGTATTTCATATGGTATTTAAAGTACCAAATAACATGACCAGTATCATCATAATCAATCACAGATTATATATCACATCACATATCATAATATACGAAAACAAACAATATTATATTATAAAGGAATTCAGTTGGATCCCTCTAACCTGTTTCCCAGTATCCACGGATGTTAAACAAAATAAATAACATCGATTTCATTTAAATATGAAATATTCTGATAAACAGAATCAATATTTGATTAACGATTTATTTATATAACGTTATCTATAATTTCAACAAATAAATCAGCAATTCAACCAAACAATCAACACACAGCAATCAATCATCATTTATCAATACTAGATTATATTTATAAAAATATAAACTGTACAAAGTCGGTGAGATTTACTCATATTGGATGATCATCGTTAAATTACGATAATGGTCGTTGATTCAGATCATACAATTTATTTCGCTATAAATTGTAACGAGCTCCAATTCACTCCTAATCAATTCCATTGTGTAGCCACCGTCCATACGATCCCAACGGATCTTGTTTTGCTGAATTTGGATAATGTATGTGATTATTACCAATTAAATACGTTTGAATATATATATATATATATATATATATATATATATATATATATATATATATATATATATATATTCATGTTATTAACAATAAAATTAATAATCAATTAATTCCATAATCTTGTTTTACCCCTTAATCATTCTTCTGACCCATGCTTGCGTTTTCCACTTTCACTCCTGCCCATCTTCTATACTTCATCACTCACGTTGCTTTGTTTCTTATTTTGTATATTGGGATTATCAAACATTCGGCCCACACTCAAGTTAACCACTCAGACTATGTGAACAAGAGTTATTCTTCCTGAATGAAGAAATGCCGCTCCAGTTACATCCTCCATTTGCCGCACAAAACTCTCCATCCTACTTCCTTTTACACACTAAGTAAAATCATCATCTATATTCAGAATTCTCGTCATCAAATTTTCTCCAACTCTATACTTCTCTTGTGCAACTCGATCCATCTTCCGGGTTTAAAAACCACGTTGCTTACTCTTTCCAGACAGTAAACGAAACTTCTTCCCATGCATCATTTCTAACATCTCACACTCTCTCTCCTCGTGGCCAATATGAACGCTCAAACTATTTTCTCAAAATCCCGTCACCTATAGCTCCTTTATCCCCTTCCGGTTATGTTAACAAAGAAGTGCACTCCAGAATTATAGGAAACCAATGATTTCCTTTTCTACGTTTACAATAAAGGCTGTTAAATCCTTTTCTATCATCGGCTCATAAGCCTGATGCCCTCCCAAACGTAATATCCTATTCCAGTTCAATTAAATTCAAATAGAAGTTACCAATGTTAATCAAATTCAACAATGCACCTTATTGTATCCACTCACACTCGCATGACTCCAATTTATTACGTCTCACACTCCTTCCAGGTCACGCCATTTGCTGCTTCCTTCCCACTACTTCTGTAACCATCTCAACGGAACTAACCCACCATTATAACTATTCCAACAATTGGAAAATGATCCAATACCCCCCACGATCTTCACCGTTGCATGCCCCCATCGAACTCCTCAGGTCCCACCTTTCTATGACTACCGCAACTCTCACAACAACCCAAAGTTCGTAACAACTTCGTGAAGCCGCCACCACCAAGCCAGGTCTTCAGACCTCTCCTGATTTATGTCTAGCCTAGAGCTCAGTAAGGCCGACAATTCTTCTTCAGGGGTCGAGTAAAAAAAAAGAAGATGGAGGAGGAGATCAGGAAGGTTTTATTTTATGAGTTCTGTTTTTATTTTATGGGTTGCTGTGGCCATTATTATTGAAGAAAAAGGACAAGAGAAAGCCCCATAAACGCCTTGCTGTGCTTCTACATATATAATGGAAGGAATACTTGGCTTCTAAGTAAATAGGGTAGGAGTTTTTGAGATATAGGCTGCGTTTCGATGTTGATGGTATGTACCTTTGAATTTGAAAAGAGAAACACTTTTCTTAGGTATGAAGTTTTAGGAGTAAATAAGTCTTTGTTTATGTTTTAAGGCTTACATGAGAAGATTCATATGTACGAAGGAAAGAAAATTGAAACAGTTCTATGTACTACGGTAAAAATATATGGATACACAATTACACACTACTCCCTATATATACAAGTTGCCAATGACACAAGTAAAAATACCATTGTGTTAAGAGATGTGCTGCGATTCCTAAAATATAATAATATAGACAAGTTAGCTTTTCTGTGGAACCCCAAAATTTCGATTTAGGGTGTAAAGTACTTCAAAATAAAAAGTGCTTATTTCCCAAAATAAAATTTTCAGAAAATTTCTAAAAATTAAATTACAACTACGTCTAAAAAGGTTCATCCAATTTCGAAGCCAATATCTAACTATAATTAAATATATTGTTATGTATTATAAACGTTCCATAACGACTATTTTAAATTTTGATTTGATCATAAATCAAAATCTACCCAACGAAATCCCGATTTTTGTCTTCCATTTGAAAAATATACTTCACCAGCTCCGAACGTTTCTTGTTTCATAGAAATCCGACTTAAAACGGATTCTGTATATTCGTTTAAAGTTCGAATCGCCAAATTGCGAACTTCCGCGCCATTTTGAGCTCGCTTATAATTATGATATAAATTATACGTTCAACTGACATCTATAAATAAACTCGTTAATATAATTCAATTCTAAACTGAATAATATATTTTAAATTGTCATATTCACACAATATTGTGAATTCTGTTATTTCCGATTATTTCGAAAATAAATATTTTATTCTATTATATATATTATTTAATTATTCAATATCATTTAATTAAACAACCATTTAAATCTCTAAATCACTATTTAAATAATTAAATTAATTAATTACTATATCGTAAAAATACGGGATGTTACACTCCAAGTCCTTTGACAATATCAAAAGGAGTGGTTTACTAACTTTTATTTAAGCTAAGTATAAGGCTATCGCCTTAATGTCTATCGATAGTGTCCACTACAAAAATGTTCAACACCCAAATGATAGAATTCCTTGTAAAATCCAAAATCGAGTAGGATTTACTTAGGTTATGCCTTTCATTTTAGAGAAAATTAGGTATCCATTTGGATATGACTTATGCATGTAAGTAGGATTAAATTAATTTTCGAAAGGTGAAGTCCCTTTTATTCTTATTGTTAGCTTTAGTACCCTTCAGAAGTGTATTCCCATTGGACAAAAAGATAAATAGCTAGATGCTCAAAAATTGGGCTTGAATTCCTTTTAACTCTAATGACCTAATATGAACTGTCTAAATCCTATTAGCCTAGAGTGTCATAAGGCCTAATAAGATATAATTTCCTTTTTGACTTCTTTAGACCTGGTATTTGTATGTTAGAGCCCTTCGGCTGAATTCTATGGGTCAAGATCCATTCATTAATGAAGAATAACCTAATCTCTTTATTGAAGGGGTCATTGAATGAGTTAATATCCGTTTAAACCCGACCCACTATTTTAAGCCTGGGTTCTTCGAATTATTTAGGCTAGATTCCCATTCGGGGTATAATCTATAAATAAGGTTTGATAGGTACTGATATTTTAGGTTCCCTTTTGGAGTAATTACTTCATCCTTTGGTGGTCATAGGATGACAATTTTTAGGTAAATCCATGGTTGTTAGATTATCATCTTTTCAAAAACAAACCCGTTTAGGTAGGAATATTAATCAATTTATGGTAGTCGAAGTAAACCTCTTGGGTAGGATTATGTCAACTAAGTTTCTTTAGTAACCTTTGCTTGGGTTAGAGGTCCACAAATTATAGGTTAAGATCTTTTATAAGGTTTAAGGTTATTTTTATAGTTCAAATACCCCTTTCAGTCATGTCCAAGGCAAATTAGTACCTTGGGCCCCTTTGGCATTAAATCTGTTTTATTGATAACTTTAAAGAGTATAGAGATTTATATATTGAAATTCCAAAAATACACAAATAGATTTAGGAATTAGGGTTTACAACTTTGAATTTTAGATATTAGTGACAAAATAAGAAATCTAGCCTGGATTCCAGACCACTATTGTTGTATTTATAGGTACGTGTTAACCTCCTTTCACCTTGATGCTATCTCTATGATGCATTCGCAGAAGTTGAGTTAAAGGCTTAACAAAAGCGCCTTCAATGCCCTATTTCTAGAGCTTCTGATGCGGTCTGAAAGCAGAAACAGGTTCCTTGTGTGTCTTTCATAGGTATTCACAGAATGTCCTTCGAGTCCACCGAAGGGTAGCGTTTGATCTAAACGAAAGACCGGTGCTTGCAAAAGAAGTATTCCTCTGAAGGTCTTTACTTTGGTGATTCTGAAGGGTTGCTCTTTCCAGTATAAAGCTTTCCTTATAAAGTGGAGATTCTTCTTATCATCAATTGGTCAAAACTTCCCTTTGACTAAATCGAAGGGTTTATTTGTTTCAAAGAGAACGAACTTGCTTTTTTTAAGTGATTTGAAGGCTACTTCTTTCCAATTTTAAGTGAGATGTGCCCTTTGACTTTGTCGAAAGGGCTTGTCCTTTCTAAAAGGGAGAATATACTATTGGAATCTCTTCATTAATAGTGACATGCCTTCAGCTTCACCTAAAGCTTCTTGTTTCTGACATCACTTCACTTAAGCTTTGCTCCTATCCCGCTGTAATATTTTTGATGTTAATATTTTCCCCTTAGTGAAGGGATATTCTTCATTTTTCAAGTCAACAATTCCAACTTTTAGTTTCTCTAAGGGTCTGTTGAGTTTCAAGCCTTTTAGTATTCTTATATGGACAATCAGATCCAATCTTATAGCTGCCTTTGTTTCACCCTTTATCTATAAATAGCTCATCCTTTTCATATATCTATTTACCTATATTTGCAAAATTTCGAGCGGGAGAATAAAAGCTTTAAAAAAAAATTCAAAATCAGTTTAATTTGCTTTAACTATAATTTAAGATAAGCATAGCTTTTAATTCCATTTTCGATTTCAAATTTTAATTTCTAGCATTGAAATTCATGATTTTATTTTTGAAATTCGAAAATGGTTTGGGTTCAATTGGCCTTGAAAACCTCCATGGTTTTCAAGACGCTCTGGATTCTAATTGGATTAGATATAAATCCATATTTTAATTTGATCTTTCAATTTAAAATACCTCTGTTCATTAAAGTGGGTTTTAGAATTGAAACCCAATTTTTCTAATTTCTTTTAGATTTGGCTTCTTTATTCCTCTAGGATGAATTGGGCTAAATAACAATAAAATGAGGCATTTTTAGAAATGGAATTCGTGTTGACAATTTTTTAAAACCCTTTACATATTTTTTCCATAGACGAGACTCTATTTCCTGGTTTTGAATATAATAGAATGATTTGTTGACATATCCAAAAAGTTTTAACATAGCCGAAGGGTCTTTTGAATTAACTATGAGTATTTTGATGGTCTTGACACTGTTGAAGATCATAAACATTCCTTGCTACCATCCCCTTCGAAAGCAAAGGGCCAATTAAGATGACAAGTGCTTAATAATTGCTTTCTAGCCTTCGGCTCTTTCGAAGGGGATATAAACTGCCTTTTTTTTTAAAATTGTGTTCTACTTACATGTTATTTAAGGATAACAAAAAAATATCACTTGGCAGCATAATGATTGAGAAGAAAGAAAAACTTTTGATCAAGGAATAACTTACTCCCCTAAACCAGAAGGGGTCTTGAAGAAGGTCGGTACTACCTCAAAGCATTCTTTATTAACACACAAGAAGAGGTTGACGTGATATTAAAAGACTTTAGAATGTTGGGAATCATTGTCCACATTTGGCATGGTATCTCCCTTCCATTTCTCGCTTTTATCTCTCGGTTTCTTTAGCATCTTGAAATTTCACCAATTCAACTCTCTTCTAATACATATACATATCTACTTTGCTTAGAAGTGATCTCTTTAGAATTTGGGGGTGATTCCGAAGTGCCTCCACTCTTGAGCATCTTGTCTATCTTGTAAAAACATTGAATTAAACCCACAAAATTTTAAGGCAAACCCATCCAAAAAGTTTATTGCCGATGGCATTTATAAGACTAAAGATCGGGAGAACCAATTCTTTTATATTACATGTCACACTAGAATCACTGGGAGATTTACCATCCTTGGTAATTGTTTCAATCTTTTGTATTGCTTTTCCTTTGGAATTCCTTTCCTTTCGAAATATAGCTGTGATTATGATTATATATGCTCAAATGCCATTTTGTGAAGCCCAGACGTTGAGAAAAAGAAAGGAATTGATCCGGTGATGAAGGCTTTGGAAATTTAAGGAATATGACTACGCTGTTGAAATCAAGCCTTCTGCAAAAACATGTTATTATCTCTCCTGTTCAGAGAACTCTTGGGTAACAACCAATATTGCATCATTTCACAAGGGATGGCTATGTACTAATTTTGGGTGATGCCTACAAAATTTCCATTTTTTCTCTAGTTAGTCTTGATCCTGTTGATAAGTTTCAAACTTAAAGTTTACAAATAGTGTCTAACTTGTTACTTAATCTTTTGATTACTGATTTCAGTTGCTCTTACTGGTGCAAATTTTTTTATCCCAATTTCTAATAGACTGTCTTCCTTGACTCTAAAACTGATTGCAGCATAGGGAATTTTCATATTTGGGAGCATGGTCTTGGAAAGATCATGAGGTACTCCGCCGAAGGGACTATGGATAAGACGAATAAAGTAGCTGATTCTCTTGTTACTATCGCATCCAAATTAGAATGAGAGGGTAACGTAGCTATTACTCACAATTCAGTAATGTCTACCAGTAGTATCCAGCTTACTGCAAAATGTAAAATTCCGGTGGAAGCCGGCCTTACTAGAGAAGATCCCACTTGATACATTAATCTTTCTGGTTCCATCTTCCCTGGACCTAATATTGAAAAGTTGGGCTTTTTAATCTCTTCCTCTTTCTATTTTCGATATTCTTGATATCTCTAGTTCGCCGCCGCGGATGGTTGATTTTTCTGATTTACTGAAAGCAATCGTGATTTCTCAATCATTTCCTTCTTCTGAAATTCTTCCATGTTCTTCTTTTGATCAAGGAACTATGATAAAGAAATTCCTTTTCGTTATTAGTTTCACATTAGATATTGCTTATACTTAATCTTTTTCTTATTTTATTTTATCAAGAGTTGTTTCTGAATTCGACAGAACACTTCTGATTCATACATTGAAATTCTATTTCGTGCTCCCACGCATCGGCTAGGTTATCCTGTCCCCAAAAAAGCTTCAATCCCCTGAAGAACCTGGAAGATTTATTAATTGTCCGGGATACGAATTCAAATCCTGTATCCATAATACTTGGCGACTTTTTCCTAAACTCCTGCTTTTGTATCCCAAAATCCACCTCTCCATGTTCTTGAATGCCAATCCTGAAAGCCCTCTAACTTCACATATCTATCTTCCCTTCTCTCGAAAACCTAAAATCTACTCGGACACCCAAAGTACAAAAGCAGTATTTTTTATCCTCCACGCCTTATGCTGGTCTTCTGTTTGGACAAGAGAAGAAAGGAAGCAAGTACAATTATGGGATCGGCATGCTCCAAACGAATTGTCCAGGATCAGAATCGAGATTGTATAATAAGCCGTGGTCACATTCGCTTGTCTTCGAAGCCCCGACTACCGAATCAATCACGACTCAACGACCATTCGTGTACTCACCAAATGTCCAACCATCAAAGTGCATACACTTGGTATTTGGGCTCGACTTCGCTGCGAAGGCCAATCTATGTGATCACATGCCACGACATACACCGAGCATTGTCCTTACAATGACCTTCGTATATACGAGTTACTGAAACTTTGACCGTTTGAACCATCTTGGATAGTTGAACGATTTTGTGCTTATGAATCCAAGTGATTTGGCAGGACATGCAAAATGATCAAGCTCCAATCCAATGACGTTTCAATAGCCACTTTATGCGATCGTGCTCCCAAGCTATGGTAATGACCATGCATGCACACTTTTAGAATCTTGACCGACCAGACTGACTTGATACATTAACTAGTTTTGTGCTCATAGGCTCCAATGACCCAAGAGTCCACATTAAACTATCAAGTCCTGATTCCAACTCAGATCGCATCACGCAAAATTACCACATGCAAACGTGTGAGTCCATACACGATTTTAACCCGATAATGGACCATTTTCTCTTTGGTGCAATCGGAAGTCGGCGACTAACGTTTAATCTCTCTTTAATATACATAAATTAGATGCCTTAAACAGGTTCCAATCCAAGCGGCTAGACTCAAGCGAGTCAAAGCTCTTAACAACGTTGAAATCCCAAACTCTTACCAACAGGTTTCAGCAATACGTCTCAACCGCTCCAAAGAAGCGCACTCCCGTCGTACAACTCAAGGGAAAGGTCATAACCAATCGCTAAGGATGGAAATATTTCCACCCATCGCCAGACTTGTCTTACTTCAAAGCATGTCCCGTTAACACAAGACATACTTTGAGGGGGGAAATGTTAACCGACATTCTGGTCCAGTTACCGGAAGTAGTCCAAGCCCACATGACTCGGCCCATCGTGTGGTTCAACGGCACAAAAGTGTTGCCAATATCCTCTGGGATCAAGCTAAGACGGGATCGTGCGAGAATAGTTGTCGCGACTCGCCAGACTTGCTCTCGAACAATACAAGTCACAGATCAAGTGAATGCACTCATGGCTATATGACCGTATTAAACAATTAAGGGTTTTAGCAGTAGAAGACTCGAGTTGGGCCATAGGCAGAATGTCACATCCCTTGGATGCGACACCCATCAATATTGAAGACCGCTCACCCGACACATGTCGACCACCTCCACAAGCTTGTGCAACGCACACCTGTCAGTTCTAGAATCCATTATGGGCTCCATCCATGTCTCACATCCACGCTTCGCATCACCATGCCCTGTACGCCGGGACGAAGGCAAGCCTTCAGCGAATCTGGGTGCAGCGCCGATGGGGGTCCGAGGCCCAATAGTCCCGGTGTCGATCGACTTAGCCAATTCGGTCGAACAAGTGGGCACTGCCCGATTCATTCGGTTTCCTCCAACAAGTGTATCACCCAGAATCACCGGATCGACTCAAAGTCACGATTCGGCAAACAACTTCAATGATCTTTGTATCCCTCAAAACTAGGCCACATCCACGTTGTCGTACCCCTCTCTTCCCGAATCCTCCATTCCCAACAGTATAAAACTTGTACCCTACAGGGTACGAATATCGTACCCCGTCTACCTCCCCCCTTCCATGGGACGGATTTCGTACCCCACCGGGTACTAATTTCGTACACCTAGAATGGGGTACGAATTTCCTAGGCACGACGGACAGGATCCGAATTTCTGGAGGAGCATGCTTTGGGATCTGAAATGTACTATTGTAGTCCTCAAATCCTACCTATTTCCACCTAACCACTCCATTATAAATACCCCTTTACTTCCAGATAACAAAGAGTTGTTCCAATCTCTCTCCCAAGCTTTAGTGGCCTCTTAGGAGGAAGATATTTTTTCCCAAAGCCTCCTAGGTACCGTCCATCTTCATACAAGGAAAAAGACGAATATGCCCGAACCCATGTGCATATCATGAAGGTTTAGCCACACCCTCGGACATCTACAAGGACCTTTACATTACCTTTGGATATTCCCGGACACCTCGGACATTACTTGCCAAGTCGTCACCTCTTTCACTCAATGAAAAAGAAGGCCTCGGCCCTCTTACCTCAGATCCCGAACCTCAGATCCCAAACCTCGGACCCCGAACCTCAAATCCCTCAACCTCGACTCTGCTTCCCTTGGATCCCTCGACCCTGCTCCCTCGGACCCCTCGACCTCAACTCAGCTTCCCTCGGATCCCTCGACTTCGCCACATCATCGACAACTCCTCGAATACTTCTACTCAGCAAGGAAGCTCGACAACTAAGACTAATAGGAAATTGTTAATCATTGTCACTACTTTTAATAGTGTGTTATTATATTTTTTTGTAATGGAATAAAATTAGTAGAACCATCAAAGGGGACGTAGGCCCCAAAGGGCCGAACCACTATAAATAACCATGTCCTTTACTATCCAGCGTATTATTGTTGCATCTCCCATACTTTTCCGCTTTGGACAATTAGTTTCAAATTTCTGGAACTCTCGGATGTTGACGACAATTTTAGACGTCAACACCTATGGTAATTTTTGACGCTAGTAGATAACATTGAAAGATCTTATTTTTCTTAAATCATTACTTAAAAAGATAAAGATGTTTGTCACCACTCTTAATTTCGATAGAGTCAAAAGGGATTTGATTCTAAACCATGGTTTAAAGATAAGAGGCTACCGCCTTAATACCCTTAGGCAAAGCCAAAATGGCTGATTCTAACATAAGCTTTAAATTATTAAACAACCTGATGGTTGTAGAGTTTTAGGCTTTCAACCTATAAATTTATGTCAACACTCAACATAGATGATGTCAGTAAGGTTTGATTATAGAGAATGTTGTCTTATTATCATCATTCCTTTCGACACAGTTACTATCGAGGGGATTTATTTATAAATTGTTTTTTAAAAAAAATTATAAACTAATTTTGAAACTAAGCACCTACCTTTGGTCTTGTCAACACCATTGGTGTCGATAGGGACTATTTTAGCCTATTTTCCAAAATTGGAAGTTTATGGCAAATTTTGGAGTTATTGCCTATGTCGACATGACTTTCTTATCTTGTTTTCTTACTTACTTCCTTTGACATAATTATGGTCGGGAAGGAGATTTTTAACCATTAAAATTGTTTGTGCTTTTGCCTTCATGGCATGCTAACAACAGTGTCAAGATTTTATATATATTTTTTCAAAACTAACTAGAGGTTATTGCCTTGCCATCATTTATTTCAGTAAGACTTGAATGCTTACTTGCTTACACGATATCGACTGGACTTTGCCTAGTTCTTATTATGTTATAGTAACTTCGAAACTTAGGATGGGAGTCGAAGGAGATTAGGATGACATGGGTGTCACTCCCATCAATATTTATGCTTCTTCCCGTAGGAAACCATTGATATGCTTATGTTGATTGATAGGTAACGATGGTATATCATTGCATTTGATTGAACACATTAGGGACACCAATGGAAGGGATAAATTGAGAAGATGCCAATTAACTTGGAACCTTCCCAGGGAAACAAGTATCGGACAAATTGATAGGGTCTTAGTTGTCCTAGTTAAATGCTATTTGGGTATGTGATGGCTAGTCACATTATCTTATCGAAAGGTTAATTGTTATCCAAAGGACAAAACTACAAGTTCATAGTCATCCTAAGGTAAAACTATGTAATATGTGATAGTTAATCACATTAACTTATCGAGAGGTTCATGGATATCCTAAGGTTAAACTATATGATTTGTGATAGTTAATAACATTATCTCAATGAAATGTTATTAATTATCCTAAGGACAAAACAATAGGTTTATGGTCATCCTTAAGGTAAAACTATAAGGTGTGCAGTAGCTAGTCCAAACTAGATATTTGAAAGGTTCTTAGTTAACCTAAGTATAAAATTAAAGGGTGCATAGTGGCTAACCACCATCCGACGAAGGGTTACTTCATAAACTTAAATGGGATGGTTAATCTTAGATTTGATTGACAAGTAGTAAACTTATAGACAAGCAAGGACTTGTAAATAAGAAAACTTATTATAAAACCATTAAGACTGTTATTCAAGATAATGGGATGAAGAATCCACTATATGTTGCAAATTGCACATTATTATGGTCATCGTCATTATTAGCATTCTCATGCTTACCATTGAAGTGTAGGAGCACGAAATTGGTTACATTATAAAAAGATACTAGTGAGGGGGAACCCTTTCTGTTAAGTGGTGTAATCTCACTAGATATTCGTTGAGAGTCTAGTGGTTAGATTATTATTCATACCAATCTTTTGACTAACTCGAAGTTTTTGTTTTCTACCTTAGACACTCGGAGTTTGAGTAGTCTTAGAGTTAAGTCTATTCTAATTCTTCCAAGATTAAGCTTCTAAAGACATACATAAGGCAGTTAAATATTTAGGAGATTTTTCTGTTGTGTACTATCATTTTGGACATATGTAAAGTTAAAGTAATTTACTACGTATATTTAACTCGAATCAACCAAGGGGACGTCTTCATATGTCGCATTTAGATATTGTATTTTATAATAAGTATACTTTGATCTGAACGGGGTTTACAAATGTGAATGTAATGAACATTGTTTAGAATATTTTTCATATCCCTGTGTTCTCTAATGTTACGATTCATTAATAATCTGTTTTTATCGTTGTAAGTTAATATTACAGATGATTGTAGTATATGTAGCACTTAGTTTTAGCTCCTAAAGAATCAGGTGTTATAATTTAGTATCAGAGCATAGGTTTATGTAGATTTAAATATGTTTTCTCAAAAAAAAATTAAAACTAAATACCCAAAGATCATAGTAAAATACTAGGGTATGCGATAATGAAACTATAATGTACTTGTATTTGTATTACACATACATGCACACACACCCACACTCTTAGATCGTCCTTTGATATCTTACAGGGTTTCATGTACAAATAAGGGAGGTAAGATATGAAGACAAGGAAAGAAAGATTGTATCTTAGTACTGGAAGCATCATTAACAATGGGAATGTCCAACCTGGTCGAACGAATCTTGATTGTTGCGACAATGAGAATCATGGTGATCCAACCCTACCGTATTTGATATAAGATTTTATAGTAGTTCTTTCTTAAAAAGATGCAAGTTGGAGTTGCTTCTGTTTTATAGGAGCAAGAGTTGTTATGGCTAGAGAATATAATCCCATAAAACAAGTTAGTAACAACTATGCAAACATAAGTCGAGGTTTCACCAAGATAGAAGAGAACGAGGAGATGAATGTTTTAAGAAGAAAGCTGGTAGAGACCAAAAATTCTCATGGTGTAAAAATAAAGTTCTTCAAAAGGAAAGGAGCTAAGGATAGAGGGAGAGCGAAAAAAACCAAGGCTGAGATTGTTTGCTTCATTGTGATAAGAAGGGCAATTATGCCATGGAATGTTGTTCAAGAGTAGCTGGACTAACTAATAGGAAGAAGATTGCAAGATGCTTTAATTGTAATCAAATGGGCTATAAGAAGAAACATCTATAAACAGCAGAAGGGAAGTGCTTTGGAACTATCTTTCACTGGACTAACTGATGTTAGCCATAAAAACGGTTAACACCCCAAAAAATGGTTCTGAATGAACATATCCGAAAAGATTTACTTTCAGATTGGATTCATTGTAGTAAGTACTTCCCAAGAAGGGAAATACGCCTCCTCTTTTGGTGTTTTTGAAGGATTTTACCTAAGTTAAACAAGTATTTGTTCCCTTCGTCCCACTGAAAGCGCGTTGAGTAAGGGTTTCATTTTAATTACACTATAAAAAAAACAAGGCCGAAACCCCAATCCTCTTTCGAAGGAACTAAAAATGATCTAGGAAGGTTATGTATTAAAGATGAGTAAAAGAAGAATCTGATGTTGTGAAGTGTAACACCCTGTAATTTTAAAGGACACTAAAATGATAAATTAAAGAATACTTAATTAAATATTTGGAATTAAGTAAAATGGACGGCGCCATTGCATTAGTCTCGGAATCATGCTTAAGATAGACTTCGAGTTCTCATAAATCGGACATCATAAGTAGAAGATATTAAGGTTTTAAGTTTATATACATATAAGCCATCTAAATATAAATGAACAAAACTCAGAATTAAAAATCAAATAGCGGAAAAGGGGAGGGAAATTGGCCCGTTAGGGGTCGACCCCGTCCCCTATGGGTGTCGACCCACGGGTTGATCCCTCCACAAGGGTGTCAATCCCTATGTTGACCCCAGGGTCGACCCCCATGGAGATCTGGGCAGATTCCTGCCTTGAACCTGAACACCTTTCTGAGCATGATTCTTTGACCTTAGGCTATACATAGGACCTCATTCTCATTATTTTTATTCACCAAAAACAATGGAGACAATGAGGTGCTACCCAACTCAGTTTGAACTAGCCTATTCTTCCGCAACAACAAGTTATACATATTCAAGGATCTGTGCTACAACAACCGCAATCAATCCTCTATTCATTAGATCGAATCACAGTTAGTTTATGTTGCTTTTAGATATAAACACCTAAAATGTAATCTTGACATGTTTATAAGTTTGAATCTAAGTCTATGACTGTTAGTAACATGAATCATAACAAATCTGCCATTACTTGTAATTACTGCTTAAGTCTCATATGCATGTTCATGATATCCCTATTCTATTAGTTTGCCTAATAATGTCACTGTATGCCTATTCTGTTAGCATGACCAATTCTATCATCTTATGCTAGTTTTATTTACAATGCCTATTCTTGTTCTTTTCTCTCCCTTTTTCTCTTTTTGTTTTTATAGCCAGGCTACCTTCAAGCCTAGGTCTATTGCTGAAATACGCGAATGCATGAAATTGGGAATGATAAATTTGGGGCATAATTCATATTGAAAAACATGATTGGGAGTTTTTGGCATAATTTGTACCTTGAGCCAAAACTTGGGATTTGGGGCCATAATCTATGTCTTGATCTAAACCATAATCTAGGGCATAACTTGTATCGCAGATCAGACGGGGATTTGGGGCATAATAAACATGATAATTGGTTAGTAATGGAAATGCCTAGATTTACAGTAATTAGAAATTGTAACCACGCTTAGACACGAGGTTAGATTACATTTGTGGTAGAATCTTGCCCGGAACCGCCTGACATATCTAGCGTCCACAAGTGGTAAATCTAATGTGAGGGGTCTAAGTGCAAAAACGTACACGTAATGGTGCTAAGACATGAGATTAAGTCCGACTTTTGTAAGAAGTTTGCCCGGACCCAACCGGCATACCCAGTATCCACAAGTGGTAGACTTAATGTGGGAGGTCTAGTACATTAATAACCATAATGAATTAATGGTGATAAACTTGTAATACTTAACCTGTTTGAATCTATAAGGGCTACATGAACTTGTCAACTTAAGTAGGGGTTAAGTAAACTTGCTTGAATCAGTGGAAGGGTTAAGTTAATCTTGTTAAATATGTGGGGACAGGTTATACATATAAACCCAACAAATTAACCTGTTGGGGTTATGCAATCTTGTTAAACTAGTAGGCATAACTTGTTGAAATCCTAGTAGTGGGGATGCGAGCCTAGGGGAAGCTTGTATCATTCGGAGTGTAAGACCCGTATCGGTCAGTAACCTATATTAGTATCAAACGGAGAATCCCGAAATAGATCAGGGTCAAGGAAGGCTTACTGAGTTGGTTATAATAGGTCCATCTAAGGGATGGTGTGAGCGGGGCATTCCGATGGGGTCATGTGCGTGCATGGGTCCGGTCCAAGGAGGTTAAGACGCCGTGACACCTGTAGATATGGTTTGTGCACATCTTGTAAATAAAGGGTTGCCACTTTAGGAAGTGATACATCCTACTGTGGGGCCAGCACAGGGTATCTATGAGTTAGAGAGCCGATCGATTAGGGGTAGTGATTAGGGTACATCTAGTTTTGCTTGTTTAGGAGCCCATTATTATCATTGGGGGTAACACCCATCAGTTCTGTGGGGTTACCTGTTATTGTATAGGGTAAAACCTCTCACTAGAAGTACACCTAATTCTACCATCTTGTAGTTGTTCGGATCATATTGTTCCTGTTATACTAGTATTGGTGCAGAGAAAAGTATTAGAGAAGCACAATACATGTTCTGTTTATCCTATTTACCCTATTATACCTGCCTTATGACGCTGTTATCTCTCTCCAATTTATATGTATGTCATGATGCTTTTACTTATTTGTATGCTAAAAGTAACTGATCTCGCTAGACTTTATGTCTGACCCATTTTGTTTCCACTTCTCTCTCTTTCATCCCCTCCCCCCAAAGGTTCTCAGGGTGGGAATACTCAAGCTTAATTAGGATTCTTCTTTCATTCTGCTTGGAGCTGCTTAGATGTACTGTCTGATTTTGTATCTTCCCTACTATGGCTATATTTTGGGGATTATGCTCTTTTTATGTATTATTGTCCTCTGATGATGATTTTGGTACAAGACATAAGTTTTATATTTTCTGTATTTCAGACTTATTATGTAATTGGGTTTGAAACAGGAAGCTTTCTATTTTATAAATTTTTAATTCCGCTATTATTTTATGTCTGTCTTGTAATGTTTCTATTTCTGTTTACCTATAATGCTTCACGAAACTTAATGCATTCTGATAAAGAGTGACATTAACGGATGTGGGTTGTCACAATTGGTATCAGAGCTCAAGGTTCATAGATTGGATAAAAGATTTTGAATCCTTGTTTGAATCTCTTTTTCCTTTTCTTTTCAGCATGTCTGAGGAACCTAATATTCCTGAGGGCATTCAGATATAGGCTTGGTTTCGTAGGTATCTAGAGGCTACGGCGCCTCCCGAAGGCCAAGCAGACACCCATCCCCCAGCAGCAGCCGTTGTTCCTCCTCCTCCATGTTTTAATAATTTCTCTAAGATATACAAAGATTTTTTTGCTATGGGAGGAAGGCCATTCCAAGGAACTGAGACTTTCGTAGAAGCGAGGAATTATCTTAAAGGAGACAGAGGATTTGTTTGGAATTTTCGAATCCGACGATCGTGGGAAGATTCAGTTAGCTGTTTGGTGGCTGAAAGAGGAGGCTTCATTTTAGTGGGAAGTGACACAAGCAGGGCATCCCGTCGAGACTTGGGATGATTTCCGATAGGGGTTCGAAATGAAGTTTCTTTCCAAGCCGAGTAAAATATGCAAATGGAATGGTTTTTGGCACTTAAGCAAGGAGGTGTGTCTGTTAGAGAGTATGTTAATAAGTTTAATCAATCGGCGAGGTTTAGTTTGGAACTAGTAGATACCCCGCACAAGAAAGCTTTGAGGTTTGCTATAGGATTGAATGAACCCTTCCATGGGTTGGCTATGTCTCATATTCCGATGGGAGTAACTTTTGAGAAACTCATTGATATTGTTGAGTCAAGAGTTTATGGAGTTTTGACTTCTGACAAAGAAATAAGCCGTGATCAACAAAAAAGAAAATATTTATTAGTTTGAAGAGGTACAAAGAGCTACATATGGTATTCTAGATTAGGGGTTGATTATTCTGTGTTTTAATAGTGTTGTTTATGTTAAAATCTATCCTCAAATAATATCATACCTCGAAATTATCGATTTATATACGAATATATATATATATATACACACATTGATTGTGCAAACAGGGTAAAACCAGTCGACCGCCCCTATTTGGACCTGTCGACCGTTTCTACCCAGAATGCACAATAAACGTGTATATATGAATATAACGTATATATATTCAAATTCCTGTCTACCAGTTCTTTTTGACCTGTCGACCATTTTCTTTCATAAAACAACCTTTCAAAAAGTCACTTCCTTTCAATCAAGGGTTGCATCTTCTTCACTTCGCCAATAATCATGGCTATTGTTTGTTACTCTTCACAAAGGGTTACAACTATTAATTCTCTATATAAACATTACGAGATCATCATTCCTTTCAACTAATTTTGAATGATTTTTGACTTGATTACTATTGCTAATTTCTTCATCTCATTTCTATATTCCCAAGCGCTCAATTGCTCATATTTAATTATATATCGTTTGAATCCTAGAATCTATATAATATTCTTTTGATTCCATACGATATCCACTTCCAAATCTTCATATACACAAATATTCTATTTGAGGATAAGATTACAGGAAGGTTGTACTACAAGTGACAAATTCGTGTTATCAAGAACACATTCTATCAACAACAATTGTATTAGTCTTAGTTGAAGTCCTCGGTGTTGTAAGAGGCACGTGTTGAAGTCCTCGGTGTTGATAGAGGTGTGAAATCCCGTTCGTCTGCTCGGGTGTTGTAAACTTGTTCCTTCGGGTGAAGTAAGGTGGCTGTTAGTGAAAATCCAGTGCTCTGAACCAGTATAAAAATCCCTGGTATGATTTTTCTATTTTTACTGCATTTACTGTTGCATATTTGAGTTTAGCTGATATTTATATCATTTTATGTTTGCCTTCATAGCTATTGTATATTTGTGTGTTATGCACCATATTATACGATTCGTGTGTACTGTATTAGTAAGTATGCAATTCTTCATTTGGTATCAGAGCACGGTCATCATATAACCGTAACATAGTTATTCGATATATTCTAGTAATATGGCAAATAACGCATGTACCAGCACTATCACTCAAAACACCACTTACATGGAAGGTCAATTGACACAAAAACCTCCATTCTTCAATAGTCTCAACTATAGCTATTGGGAAACATGTATGTCATTCTTTATGCAGTCAAATAGCTATGATGCCTGGAATGCTACCCAAAAAGAAATAGTGAATCCAACAATTGATTATTCAGAATGGACTCCGGCTGAGAAAATGGCAGCAGCTATAAATGCAAAAGCAATAAACATGTTGTTTTGTGCACTAGACCAAAACCACTCATAAAGGTACTAACAAGGTAAAACAAGTCAAAATAGCCATGCTGAAAAGTCAGTTTCAAAATTTCAAGATGAAGCCAAATGATACAATCAAGGATATGTATTCATGGTTTCAAACTATTCACCATGCTCTTATCAGATTAGGACAAAAATATTCTGATTTTGATGTTGTTTCAACTGTCCTACATTCTCTGACTAGTGAATGGGAAGGAAAAGTATTAGTAATTGAAGAAGCTAATGACCTTTCCATCATGAAGCCAGATGAATTGATAGGAATCTAATGTCCTATGAAGCTAATTTTCAGGCTAGAAAGGAACAAAAAGAAGAAAAGAAAAATGTGGCATTCCATGCTGAAAAAGATGAAGATGAATCATAATCTGAAGAAGAAGATCTGGCATTCATTGCAAAAGGTTTCAAAAAATTCCTGAACAACGAAAAGCCAGTCGCTATAACAAAAAGAAAACTAGATCAAATAAACCATCATCATCCACTATAGAATGTTTCAACTGCCACAAAAAGGGGCACATGCACAAGGATTGTCCGGAGCAAAAGAAGAAGTTAGAAAATGACAAATTCAAATACAAAAGGGACAAATCAAAGAAACGAGCATTCTCAGTAACATGGGATGATTCAGACTCGTCTTCATTAGAAAGTGAAAGTGATACAGAAAATGAACAAGCAAATGTTTGTTTCATGGCAGCAGAAGATGAGGTACAAATTCCTACATTTGATGAAGTTCTTGATATTAATGTTGAATTGATAGTTAAATATAAAGACATGAAACGACAATTCAAAGAAGTCAAAGCTAATTTGAGTAGAGCAGGGTTTGAACGAGATATTTTAAAAGACGAGAAGAAAATATTAGAAGAACAACTTGAAAAACTTCAAGAATCATCATCTAATATTGACTCTCAATTATCTCTTTTGAGTCAAGAAATTAAAACTCAAAAAGAGAAAAACGATGCTCTTACTACTGAAAATCATGAGCTTAAGGCAAAGGTCAAAATTCTGGACCTAGGAAAAGCTAGTTTACAAACTAAGTTAGATAATACTACTCAAAATGTTTCTAACTTCAACAAAGGTCGAGAAAATTTGACAAAAATCATTGAGGGTTCACAATCTGTTTCAAACAAACAAGGTTTGGGATATAAGAAACAAGAAACCAAGAAACATCTCGATTATAAAAGGAAGAAAAAAAATGTAGTAGTACACAAAAATGAAGCTAAGAAAATCTTAATTTATTATATTCCAAGCTAAAACCAGTTGTGAAATTTCAAAAAGAAAATGTTAAGACTATCAAGATATGGGTTTATAAAACAAATAACAATTTGATTGGGAACAAATATATTCGGCATTTCATGAATATTGTGCATCTTAATTCTAATTATTTATATAAAGGGGATACTGGACCTGTATGGGGTTTGGACTCCTAAGAGCTAACCCTTAGGACCCTATGAAAAAGTGGGTACCATGGACTTAATATTATTCTTTGTTGGCCCCACTTAAGAAAAGAGGAAAGTGGATTTTGGACAGTGGTTGCTCGAAGCACATGACTGGAGACAAGAGCTTATTGACAAATATTGCATACTCAGATGGTGGCTCCGTAACTTTTGGAGACAATTCAAAAGGCTATATCATCGGAAGATGCGATGTGAGCAATTGCGGTACATCTAACTTACATCTTATTACCAATGTCATGCTAGTTAAGAATCTGAAACATAATTTGCTTAGCGTTAGTCAGTTATGGGATAAGGGATTTACAATTTCCTTTTCAGATAATAAGTGTAGTATTTTAGATAGAGATCATAATTTAGTTTTTGAAGGTTATAGAGATAGAAACATATATATTCTGAATATGAATATAAATCATAATTCATATATGTGTCTCATGGCTAATGATAATGATCTATGGCTATGGCACAAATGCTTCTGTCATATAAACTTCAGAACTATCGACAAGCTGGCCAAAAACGATCTAGTTAGAGGTTTACCAAAACTGAGCTTTAAGGTTGACAACATTTGTGACGCATGTCAATTAGGAAAATTGACTAAATCATCATTTAAATCCAAGAAAGTCATATCAACATTACAACCACTTGATTTACTGCATATGGATTTATTCGGACCAAATCAGGTCCAGTCAATAAACCATGGTCGATATGTGTTTGTAATTGTTGATGATTAATCTTGTTACACCTGGACTATTTTCCTGGAAAACAAAAGTGACACTTTCAAAAAATTCAAATCCTTCGTCAAAAGAATTCAGATTTTGAAAGGGCTTAAGGTTAAAAATTTAAGAAGTGATCATGGCAGAGAGTTCGAAAATAATGAGTTTGAACATTTTTGTACAAAGAAAGGTATATATCATAATTATTCGTTTTCCGGAACTCCACAACAAAACGGAGTTGTAGTACGAAAAACCGGACCTTACAAGAATGTGCAAGAATATTATTGAATGGAACCACTTTACCAAAACATTTCTGGGCAGAAGCGGTTGCAACTGCATGTTATGTTTTGAATTGTGTGTCCATTCGACCTCTCACCAAGAATACACCTTATGAATTATTTAACAAAAGAAAGCCTAATATCTCATACTTCAAAGTCTTTGGTTTAAAGTGCTTTATCTTAAATACGAAAGACCAGCTCGGTAAATTCGATCCAAAGGCCGACGAAGGTATATTTATCAGTTATTCGGAACGGAGCAAGGCCTATTGTGTATTTAATAAACGAACCAAAACTATTGAAGAATCACTTCATGTCTCATTCGATGAATTCTATCAGCACCCTCATAATAAATCAGATGATGATGAAATTATAGTCACTGATAATCCAATCATCACAAATGTTGATTCTGACTCTGAAATAGTTGTTGAAAATATTCCTCAAACATGTGAATTACGATTTTCACTAAGAATATTAAGAGACAATCCAGCTCAAAATATAATCGGGGAAGTAATATAACAAGTCAGAACATGGAGTCAACTCCATCAAATGGGTCATGTCGCGTTTCTTTCAAATATCGAACCTAAGAATCCAAAAGAGGCTGCTACCGATGATTACTGCATCATTGCCATGCAGAAAGAACTAAATCAGTTCAAGCGCAATGATGTCTGGGAACTTGTTCCAAGACCAACTAATTAATCACTTATTGGTACTAAATGGGTTTATAAAAATAAGGCTGATAAACAAGGTAATATCACCAGAAATAAAGCTAGGTTAGTAGCACAAGGATATAATCAGGAAGAAGGTATCGATTATGAAGAAACATTTGTGCCAGTTGCTCGACTAGAAGCTATTAGAATCTTATTATCTTCTGCTTGTCATCACAATTTCAAACTATATCAGATGGATGTCAGGAGTGCATTCCTCAATGGATTTATCAAAGAGAATGTTTATGTCGAACAACCCCCTTTGTTCGTACATGAAAAATATCCTGATTATGTGTATAAACTTAAAAAAGCTCTGTATGGTCTAAAACAGGCACTCCATGCTTGGTACAAACGACTACGTAGCTATCTTATTAATTTAGGATTTCAAATCAGCAAAGTCGATCAAACTTTGTTTATCAAACATTCTCGAAAAGATATTGTAGTTATCCAGATATATGTAGATGACATCATCATTGTTTCAACAAAAGATAAACTTTGCAAAGTGTTTGCAAATATTATGACCAAAGAATTTGAAATGTCTCATATGGGAGAACTATCATATTTTCTCGGACTTCAAATCAAACAACTTCCAAACAGTATTTTTATCAATCAAGAAAAATACGGCGATAATCTTGTCAAATGCTTCGGATGAGAAAACACATCTGGTAAACCCACTCCCATGAGTACAACCACACATCTTGAAAAAGATGAAAATGGTAAGAGTGTTAACCAAAAACTGTATCGAAGCATGATTGGTTCTCTTCTTTATCTCACAGCTAGTCGTCCCGATATAATGATGAGTATTTACCAGTGTGCACGATTTCTAGCTGATCCAAAGGAATCACACCTACGAGCAGTGAAATGTATAATTCGTTATCTTAACAATACCAAAGATTTTGGTCTTTTCTGCCCAAAAGAATGTCCATTCGAACTAGTATCATATAGTGATGCTGATTTTGGAGGCCCTCGAACGGATAGAAAGAGTACAAGTAGTATTTGCCATTTTATTGGAAAATCACCTGTCTCTTTGTTTAGTAAAAATAGAATTGTGTTTCACGATCAACGTGTGAAGCTGAATATATATCAACGGCTCTTGCTTGTACTCAAGTAATATATATGCAACAAACACTTCAAGATTTTGATATTCATTTATCAAATTCTATTACATACTGTGATAACACCAATGCTATAAATTTATCCAAAATCCTGTGAACCACTCTCGAACCAAACACATTGATATCCGTCATCGTTTTCTAAGAGACAATATCGAAAAGGGAAATATATGTCTCGAGTATGTCCAAACTGATAATCAACTAGCGGACATTTTTACTAAGCATCTACTTGAGTCTAATTTCATAAAATTACGTAGAAAGCTTGGTCGTATCTCCAGAAGAGAACTCGACAATTAGTTTTATCACTAATGTCCTATTTCACTCATTTATATTAGGAAGTTCTTTTCACTTTTTTCCGAAATTATATTTACTCAAACATATATTAGCTATTATTAGCAATTGTTAATTTTAGTAAATTGATTTTGAGCTTTTGATAATTCCTATGTCCAAGTATTTCTGGAAATTCTTGACCTTAACTATATATATATTCTCTAGGCTATATATATATATATATATATATATATATATATATATATATATATAGAGAGAGAGAGAGAGAGAGAAAATCCTATATAAACTTGACATAAATTCTCATGTCTCTCCCAAGCTGATCCTAATTCCTTCATAGTTCATATATTTTGTTTTCACCAATAACCAATGGCACACATATGCGAAAGATGTGCTCAATATTCTCATATCTCTATCACTAGTTCTGAGACAGGAGATAATTACTCTCTGAAAACTCCCAAACTCAAATCAGGATATCACCCAAGCAATCATACCCCCGGCACTATGCCAACACCAAAATGGTAAAAGAAAGTATTGTTTTGCTTACCTCGTACCAAAGAAAAGATAGATGAAATTCACCATTACCGAAAACATCAGATTGATCTTCAAAGGCAGATATATCATGAGTAAAAGCTGACCTCGGATCGACTATCTCTTCTAGAAAGAATGGCAATGTTCTTTTGTGGCTCAAATAAACATGATGTACACGAGCCTATGCCAAACATGCCTTCATCTTCTAGGAGCCCGAATTCATGGGAAAGAAACTATAATAGGAACGAAGGAGCAAAAGAGAATTGGTCACCATGGAAACTACGTATTAATGACACCAAAGAAGATTCTACCGATCATAATTCATCAGCTTCACATTAGACTTATATCATGGTTATATTCTCTTGTATCACTCATGTACTAATATATATTGAGTAATTTTTATGTCATATGGACCGTTAACTGTTAGAAATGGAGCAAAAACCAGGAAAAACAGCCCAGAACCAAACCAGTCGACATGCTAAATTTCAACCGGCAGACTGTTTTAGCTTCTGACTAAAAACGGTCGACCGGTGATGGGTTCACCTGTTTTTAAAATACATATACGATCAATTCTTCATTCCACTTCTTCACTCTTACTCCAACCGTTCCTTCTTCCAAAAACTCCAAAACCCAAGAATTCAAATTGTTTTAAATTTTCAACACTATCAATCAAATGGCTCCTCCTCAGAAGAAATCAAAGAAAGCTTCAACTTCAGAACCCAACCAATTGATCTCTCTATCAAGAAGTGGATAGTTGATCCGATTGTTGTTAAAAGATGGAATGATATGAAAGACTTCACAATTCATCCGAGTTCATTCATTTAGTTCTCCGATTTCTCCAAATATCTTGTTCTCAACTTAGCAAGGAATTCAAATATTGAATCCTTAATTGATTTTGATCAAAATAATGTTGAAATAAACCATATTATGATCAAATTATTCTGCGCTAACTTGAATTTGGAGAAGTACAAACTTGAAAATCCTGTACGATGTCCTTGGTCTGTAGTCTGTGGCAATGAAGTGTTTTAGAATGGCAAGCATTCTTGGGTTCCTTTTACTGTTGAAAAATTCTCAAACAAATTTTGCAATATCCATATTCGTGATCGTATTAGCCATGAATTCATTGAAGATGATATGGATAGCACAAAATCCAAAGGTTTACGACCCACTGCAAGGATTATTCATCACACTCTCATGCACTCTCTACTACCAAGATTAGGTAATTTTGATGCCGTTTATAAAGAGAACTTCAAGGCATTATATGCAATGTACGGGGATATTCATATCAATTGGATTGGTATGATTTTTGATGATATTTTGCAAGTACACGACTGCACTAGGCCACATTTGTTTTATAATGAATATATCATGCGCCTACTGCTCGACTGTAACATCACACCCCCTCAATCTCTTGTTTCAAGGCCTAAAGTCTTTAACAAAGCAACGATTAAACGGATGAAACTCCCCAATCCATACTTCACTATTATGCCTTTTGAGAAATGGCAAGAACAAGGACATCAAAGTGTTTTAAAACGATCATCCCGACCACGACCTGAGGAAGTCAAACTTCTAGGATCGTATTCCTCAACAAAGGAATCGCTAGACACCAATGCTCGCAACCAATTTCTACTCGAAGCAAGACTTAAGCGTATGGATACAAAGATCGACAAATGCTTCAACAAGATTAGGTATTTCTTTGGAACATTATGGGAAGCAATGTCATGTGGTGCATCATCGTCCATGCAAGCTTAAGACCCCGGCAAACATCCAGCTCCTCCTACTTTTGATTAGACATCATCGGAGGAGGCTACGAGCTCGGGAACTACCCATATACATGATCACGGGAAAACAATAGTTGTTGAAGAGGAAGAGGAGGAAGATAGGACAGAATCGCAATCCGAGTCTTCTTAGTTGACTTCCTTATATTCTCTTGCTACTTACCTATGCCTATCTTGTTGCTTTAAGACTTATTTTGGCATTTGTATCTAAATGGTGTCATGTTTTAATCGTACTAGACTCTTGGCTATGTATAACTTTATTTTGTGACTCTTAGCATGATCTATGTTACTCATTTATGATGCTTAAATATTTTGAAGTGTCTTTTATCTCTTCACTTATTTACTCCTTTTTGTCGACGTCAAAGAGGGAGAGATTGGTATTAACAGTGTTATGCAGGAATATATAGTTCATGTTCATATACATGCACAATCTCAGGGGGAGATCATATACGGGGGAGATTCAGAACTATGTTGTCATCAATCAAAAGGGGGGAGAATATTGAGTCAAGAGTTTATGGATTTTCAATTTCTGATAAGAAATAATCCCTGATCGACAAAAAGAAGATATTTATATGTTTGAAGAGGTACAAAGAGCTACATATGGTATTCTAGACTAGGGGTTGATTATTTGGTGTTTTAATAGTGTTGTATATGTTAAAATCTATCCTCAAATAATCTCACTCCTCGAAATTATCGATATATATATATACGAATATATATATACACAGACACACACACTGATTGTGCAAACTAGGTAAAACCGGTTGACCGTTTCTACCCAGAATGCACAGTAAACGTGTACATATGAATATAACATATATATATATATATTCAAATTCCTGTCTATCGGTTCTTTTTGACCTGTTGACCGTTATCTTTCAGAAAACAATTTTTCGAAAAGTCACTTCCTTTCAATCAAGGGTTGCATCTTTTTCTCTTCACCAATAATCATGGCTATCATTTGTTACTCTTAACAAAGGGTTACAACTATTTGTTCTCTATATAAATGAAACACCCCACCTCCGTTAAGGTCACTCCTAAAGGGAATGCCTTAAATTTGGTGGAGGGTTATAGGTACAAGACACAGAAAATTTTACAAGACAGATAAGTATAAGCAGCGGAATTCAAATCATTTATTGAATACGTGGTTCAATACAAAAGCATTACATAAAATTGTCTCAATAAAACTTCCAAAACATTACAACATAATTTCTATCTTGATTATTTAATAAAGAAGCATAAATCATAAATAAAACTGCATAAATCCCCAAGGATAATGTCCAAGAGCCATAGCCAAGATTGAGAGAGAGTCCAAATCATACATCTACTTTCTTGAAGCTTGCAAAGGTTCTGACTAAGCTGCAGTATTCCCTCCCTGTGGACCTGGAGGAGGGGGAAATGAAAGAAAAGAGGACGAAAGAAAACGGGTCAGACAATAAGTCTGGTTAGTTTGGTGATTACTTGTATTTAAACAAGGAAAGGGATCATGACAGTAATAATAGAACATAGGACAATACCCAAATATAAGATAAGCGGAACATGTGATCGCAACCATTACTATAATCTCTGCACCTACTTAACCATTGGATCCACCAGCCCTATGTGTTTATAACAAACGATCCCCTTAATGATCGGCTCCTACTCGTATGCATTCATATCTTGTGTCATTCGGCCCCTCTTGACTATAGATACCTGTGCTGGTCTCACCATGGGGTGTATCAATCCCTCTGGTGGCAACCCGACACGATTCAAGGTGCACAATGTATACTACTGATGCCCAGTGCCTGATTTTTCCACTACGGAGTATGTGCACACCCCTACTCCTTCGGAACCTACACTGGCCCACCAACCGCTAACGTTTTGACCGCTTATACTCAGCCCAGTAATCGTGCCCCACCCTGCTTAGTTTCAGGGTACCATGATACATCTATGTGGGTTACTGCTGAAATGGGTCCCCGTTACTAAGGTTTTCTAATCAACATGTTTATTTGGTTAAGTGTCCAAGTTTACCTAACCCCACCCATTCGTTTAGTTAACATGTTGAATCAGTTAAGTGTTTCCCTGATTGACTTAACCCTACCAATCCTGACTTAGCTTTAATTTATTAAAGCACCAACCACTCACATTGGACAGGTCTTGTTGTGGTCACTGGATGTGCCGGTCAGTTCCGGGAAGGTTTACACGATAACTTAGTCTAACCTCGGGTTCTTTTTGGGCTTGATGCACTAACCACCCACATTAGACAGGTCTTGTTGTGGTCACTGGATATGCCGGTCGGTTCCGGGAAGATTTACACCACAACTCAGTCTAACCTCGGGTTAGGCATATTCGTCTTTTTTCTAAATTCACATTTATATATATATATATATATATATATGTGTCTAATTTCTTTTATATAGATTAAATTTAATTTAATCATGCCATAATTATCCTTTGATTATGATCACCATAAATGGTATACCAAATTTACCATTTTATGAACAAATCTATGCCATGAATTTTCACATTCTCCCATCGCTACCCCATGGAACGTACGCATGAATCACATAAAATGTTGGGCTAGTAAATTAGCCCAAACCCATAAAAAAAAGGGTAATAAACAAGGGACATAAAATAGCATACATTTCAACTTTTCATGTGTAACTTGGCATAGAGGTATCATTAACTTTAATTTAGATGGGTAAAGGTGAACTTGTGACTAAGTTGGGTCCAATTGTCATGTAAACATGACAAAGGTCTATCATGGAGGTTTAACATATAATCACAGTTTCAACCCACAACTTAGCATATTAACTTATGTATGTCAAAACATAAGAAAGCTACTATAATCATTTTTAAATCGCAACTTAGCGTATTAACTTATGTATGTCAAAACGTACGAAAACTATTATCAACATATTCGGATCATAACTTAACATGATGACTTATGTGTTAAAACAAAAGAGGACTATAATTCCAAGTTTTTCAACATAAATAGATTTAACCTAACATGAATATACATGAGTGTTGATCTAACATATAAGCATGTGTCTTAGATCATAAACTTGCAAATAACCACCAATTTATAACATGACATGTTCTACCATTTAATTGGTAAAATAAATCTATTACCCAATCATAATAGATTCCAATAACATACAAATGTTCATCACCATAAGCATATAAACATGATTAATATACAACATGTTCATCACCACAAGCATGTAGACATGATTAGTATACAACATGTTCATCGCCACAAGCATATAGACATGATTAATTACAACGATACTTTAAGATAAACGAGAATCAAATCTTATACATAAGCATCATTCTATATTCACATTACAAAATGTCATGATTCATTTGGAGGAACGTTTAAATCTGCGTAATAACCAACTTACAAACTAAAAAGGAATTCTTGCGTTCTGAAATCTGAATTCTGAAATTGGTAAGCTCGCCTTTGATGTAGATCGTTGAATTTGATAATCTTTTAATTTGATTTCTGATTCAAGTTCTTATCTTGTCTTTGAATTAGTGACGGCTACTCCAAGTTTTCTATTGACAGCATGATAGTTCTAGGATTATTTTTCTGTGATTTGTAGGTTTGGGCATTGGGTTGTTTATATAGAATTTCAACTCAATTTAAGCCGTCGGATGATCCTAGGGTTAACCACAGCCATCCAGTGAAGATAGGGTGACACCTCAGCTCTAGTGACTCAACACTGAGTCACAAAATCGTCACCATTCAGATCTGCCCGGGTTGGGGGGCAGGTCGACCCCCAGGTCGACATGTAGGGTGAGGTCGAAACTAGGGTCGATCCCCTGGTCGACCTGGGTCCTGGGCGGGAATTTTCCCGCCCATCCCGCTTTTGTCTTCTGATTCGAATTTGAATTTGTTTTCGAGCTATTTGAATTTATTTGAATTTTCTGGAAACTTCCGATAGCCATAACTTCCTCATACAAGTCCAATTTACGCAAACTCGGACTCTATCTCAACCAAAATTTCGAGATGAACACAATGGCGTAACCCGTTTCCCTTAATTCTCACATTTTAAATTAAGTATTGTTTAATTCGTTACTGTGATGTTAACAGAAAATACGGGGTGTTACATTCTCCCCTCCTTTTAGGATTTCGTCCCCGAAATCTTCAAGTCGAGAAGAACTTATATCCTACCATCCAATCATCCAACTACTCATCCATCCAACACAGGCGTCCATTATCCTTAAAAGATTTCTAATGCTTCATAATCATATGCATTCTTTGTGTACATGTCCTTATCTAATGCAAAATCAGGCGGTCTACTGATTCAGTTGACCTCCTTAGTGCAAATTATGTCAGTGCCATGAGTCCATTATGAATGCAATTTTTCCTACTCAAAATTTCCTACATGAGTGCACAATCATTCATACAAATGCAACGTCCATGTGATAACACATCAAGTTTCAATCCATATACCAATACATATATGCATATGCAATATGCAAGTGACTGAACCGATTTAATACCTAATGTGTGTGTATATGCATCCATTAGCAACCACTTGCAACCACTTGCAACCATCAATCATAACATGTTTCAAATTACATGTTTACATCCAAATGGGTTCCTACCTAAGGATAAAGGATATGATCGAGGAGATATACCTAAAAAGGTAGATACGAGCATAAACTTAAGGAAAAATAGATTAAGGATGTACCCTCAAAAAGAAAAGGGTTGGCTACGCGTATTCTGTCCACAGTTTCCCAAGTCGCGTCTTCCTCGGTGTCGCTCCATTGAACTTCGACGAGCTTAACTTCACGATTGCATAGCTTTTTGACTTCTATTCCCAAGATACAGGTTGGAACTCTCCTCATAGTTGCTTCTCGTTTAACTTCAACTTCCTCTAGCATACTTGGTTCTACCACTTCCGCTGACTCGTGTAAGCATTTCCGCAGGTGAGAGATATGAAAGACATTATGAACCCCGGCCAACCTTTCGGGGAGCTGTACCCTATAAGCCATTTTCCCAATCTTTTCGATGATAGGGAATGGCCCTATAAATGTTGGTGCTAACTTTCCTGCGGATCCAAAGCGAACGATGTTCCTCAAAGGAGATACTTTAAGGAACACCTTGTCTCCAACTTCGAACTCAAGGTCAGTTCTTCTTTTGTGTACGTAGGACTTCTGTCTATCTTGGGCAGTCTTCATTCTTTTTCGTATCAAGTCTTTCTCTAAAGTTTCCCTAATCATGTCTGGTCCAATTATGAGCTTGTCAGTGGACTCCCACCAGCAAGTTGGTGACCTGCATGGTCTTCCATATAAATCTTCGAAAGGCGCCATGCCTATGGTGGCTTGGTAGCTATTGTTGTAGGCGAATTCCACCAAAGGTAGATGATCCTCCCATGTACCTCCGAAGTCAAGAATGCATAGTCTCAAGAGGTCTTCTAATACTCTGTTGACTCTTCCTGTCTGGCCATTGGTTTGAGGGTGATAGGCCGTGCTTAAGCATAACTGTGTGCCTACAGCCTCTTGTAAACTCTTCCAAAACTCGCTCGTGAAGATAGGGTCTCGATCACTCACTATGCTGGAGGATATCCCATGGAGTCGAACTATCTCTTTGAGATATATGGATGCTAGAGATGAGGCAGTCCTTCTACTTTTGACGGGTATAAAGTGGGCGCTTTTTGTGAGCATGTCCACTATTACCCAAATTCTAGTATTACCCCTTCTTGACCTAGGCAACCCATTTATAAAGTCCATCGAGATGCTATCCCATTTCCACTGTGGGACTTCTAGAGGATGGAGCAGACCACCAGGCTTCTTCTGCTCCGCCTTGACTTGTTGGCATATTAAACACTTAGAAACAAATTCAGCTACGTCTTTCTTTATGCCATTCCAAGAGAAAACTCTTTTGATATCTTTATACATTTTGTCTCTGCCTGGGTGTATGGTCAGCTTGGAATGGTGTGCCTCTTCTAGAACCGCCTTTACCAAATCCCTTGCTTGGGGGACGCATAGTCTTCCATCTTGTCTCAACCAACCCTTGGCATTAATGGAGTACCTATTGAGGTGACTAGAAGTCTCACCCCTAATTAACTTGTCCATCACATCGGCTAGCGAGGGTCTTCTCTTTGCGCGGCTCCGATTGAGTCTAATAGAGTTGGTCGCACTTCCAACATTGCTAGCAAGCCAGGTACAAAGTCAGAGGAGGGTTTGAAGTTAAAGCTTGCTATGAACTCCAAGCTTTGCCTTTCCACAAAGAGAGCGCTTAAGGCCAGCTTCTTTCTACTTAAGGCGTCTGCTACTGCATTGCCCTTGCCAGTAGTGTAGGAAATCTTAAAATCGAACGAGGCAAGAAACTCCATCCATCTTTGCTGCTTCAAATTGAGATCTTTCTACGAGAAAAGGTATTTCAACGATTCATGTCAGTATACAGTTCAAATTTCTCACCTAGGAGATAATGGCGCCAAGACTTAAGTGTATAAACGATGGCTGCCAACTCTAGGTCGTGGGTTGGGCAGTTTTTCTCGTGTACTTTCAACTGCCTTCCACCATAAGCTACTACCTTCCCTTCTTGCATCAGAACAGTGCCTAGTCCCATTCCGTAAGCATCTGTGTAAACTGTAAACATCTTGCTTCCATCAGGCAATGTCAGAACTGGGGCTGTTGCTATAGCCCTTTTCAAACGTTGGAAAGCAATATCGCAATCCAAATCCCAATTGAATGCTAGGTTCTTCTTTGTCAACCTTTTCAGTGGAGCTATGATTTTTGCAAAATCTTTGATAAAAGCGTGCTAGCCCGAGAAAGCTTCGGACTTTGGTTGCGTTTCGAGGAACCTTCCAATCTTGCACATCAACCACTTTCGCGGGGTCCACAACTATCCCCTCTTTTGACACCACGTGTCCAAGGAACCTAACTTCTTCTCTCCAGAAATGGCATTTGGAGAATTTTGCCTTCAACTGATGTGCACGGAGAGTATCCATGACTTCTTTTAGATGCCGAGCATGCTCTTACTCACTCTTTGAGAAGATCAAAATATCGTCTACGAAGACCACCACAAACTTATTGAGGAATTCTCGGAACACCCAGCTCATTAAATCAACGAAGTAAGCGGGTGCATTTGTCAAGCCGAAGGGCATGACAAGCCACTTGAAGAAACCATCTAGAGTTCTGAATGCGGTCTTATCATTGATGTCTTCAGCCACCCTTAGCTTATGAAACCCGGTAGCCAAATCTAATTGGGAGAAAACCGATGCACCTACAAGCTGATCGAACAAATAATCTATTCTCGGAAGTGGGTGCCTATTCCTCTTGGTCAGCTTGTTTAGATCGCTATAATCAATGTACAGGCGAAGCGAACCGTCTGCTTTAGTTGCGAACACTACTGGAGCACCCCATTCAGAAATACTCCGCCTTATAAACCCCTTCTCAAGCAATTCTTTAACTTGCTTGCTGAGTTCTTTCCTCTCCCTCGGAGCTATGTGTCTAACGGGTTAAGCAATGGGTTTTGCGTTGTCCACGAGGTATATGTAGAAATCTATCTCCCGCTTTGGAGGTAAGCATTTTACCTCTTCAAACACATCCGAGTATTCATGAACTACCCTTACAGACTGCAAATTCTCAACATACGCATCAAAAGATTCTAGATAACTAAGCATAACGGAATTCATGGGATTACAAGAAATTTCGAGAGTGTTACCAAGGCGAGTCATGAGTCTAACCACTCTCTTTTCAAAATCGGGGACGGCACCATTACTGGATAGCCAGTCCATGCCTAGAATCAACCCATAGCCCATGAAGCCCAAAACAAAGGCATTACATCTAAACCCAATGCTTAGTATAGATATTTTCAAATCCAAACAAACCATTGACAAATAAGCTGAGTCCCCAATAGGATTTGAAACAACCAAGGGATCCTCTTCTATACTGGTGTCTAGTTGCAGAGATTCCACTAAAGCAGTAGATATAAAAGAGTGCGATGCGCCAGAATCAAATAGTGTACGAACATGATGATCAAAGAGATAGACTAAACTTTCGACAGAAATATTTCTACCTCGTTCCTGCGGAGGTGCCGTGAGAGCGTGAACTTGTCGTCCAGAAGAAGGTCCAGCTCCCTGCCCTTGCTTCCTTGGGCAGGCCCTAGCCATGTGTCCTATCTCACCACAGTCAAAACAGCCACCCATCTTCCTTTTCTTCTTCTTGCAGTATTTGATCAGATGTCCGAGAATGCCACAGAAATTACACTTTCTCTTTTCACGGGGTTTGTTGTTCTTCCCGCCTTTCTTTTAATCAGCCTTCTTGTTTTGTGACCCCTCCCTCTTCTTATCTTGAGGCACTTCTGCTTTTGTCTCCTTCTTGTCCTTGTCTTCCTCATGTAAGAGTGCCATGTCCACTAACCTCTCGTAAGTAGCCCCCATAGTTATATGGGTCATAGCCAAGCTGTGAAGTGGCTCATTCAATCCTTTGACAAAACGGAGAGCCTTCTTATGAGGAGTATTCACTAAGTCCAGTCCGAATCGGGCCAGCTGATTGAATTGATTGACGTACTCCTTGACCGTCATACTTCCTTTCTTAAGAGATAAGAACTTTTCTAGCTATAGACTTCGCTCAGCTTGTGAGATGAATTTCATCTCAAACCTTATTCTGAAATCCATCAATGTGTCAACTGGTCTTTCAGCGTTAGTGAATTCCCACCAATAGGAAGCTTCGTCTTTGAGCAACCATACAGCCAGCTATATCTTCTGCCTATCGTCCACCTCGAAGATAACGAACAGATCCTCAGTTTCTTTGAGTCAGTTCCCAGCTTCTACGAATGATTCAGTTCCCTTGAAATCCTTTCCATCCATGGCCCTAAAGTCCCTGCAAATCTTTGAGAAAGCATTTGCACGAGGAAGAGGAGGAGGAACCACTGCAGCTGGAGGAGGAGGAATATCTGCCGGGCCTGCGTCGTTGGCCCTAGCCTCTAAGTACCTCCTGAACTGGCCAGGTATCGGTACACCCTCTGGAAGGTTAAGATTCCCAGACATGCTGAAACGAAAAAGGAAAAGATTCAAAACAAAGGATAGAAAGATAGTGCATATGGCTTTAGGGATTATGCCTTTTTAAATTTAAAACAACACTCTTTCTTGAAAAATGCTTCTTTATATTTCTTTTTGAAAATAATTTTCAAAAACTCTTACCTGATCTGGTAAACCTTGGCTCTGATACCAAGTGAAACGCCCCACCTCCGTTAAGGTCACTAACAAAGGGATTGCCTTAACTTTAGTGGAGGGTTATAAGTACAAGACACAGAAAATTTTACAAGATATATAAGTATAAGCAGCGGAATTCAATCATTTATTGAATACGTGGTTCAATACAAAAGCATTACATCAAATTGTGTCAAAACAACTTCTAAAACATTACAACATAATTTTTGTCTTGATTATTTAATAAAGAAGCATAAATCATAAATAAAACTGCATTAATCCCCAAGGATAATGTCCAAGGAGCCATAGCCAAGATTGAGAGCGAGTCCAAATCATACATCTACTTTCTTGAAGCTTGCAAAGGGTCTGACAAGCTGCAGTATTCCCTCCCTATGGACATGGGGGGGATGAAAGAAAAGAGGACGAAAGAAAACGGGTCATACAATAAGTATGGTAAGTTCGGTGATTACTAGTATTTAAATAAGGAAAGGGATCATGACAGTAATAACAGAACATAGGATAATACCCTAATATAAGATAAGAGGAACATGTGATCGCACCCATTATTATAATCTCTGCACCTACTTAACCATTGGATCCACCAGCCCTATGTGTTTATAACAAACGATCCCCTTAATGATCGGCTCCTACTCGTATGCATTCATATCCTGTGTCATTCGGCCCCGCTTGACTGCAGATACCTGTGCTGGTCCCACCATGGGGTGTATCGGTCCCTCTAGTGGCAACCCGACACGATTCAAGGTGCACAGTGTATACTACTGATGCCCAGTGCCTGATTTTTCCACTCTGGAGTACGTGCACACCCATACTCCGTCGGAACCTACACTGGCCCACCAGCCGCTGACGTTTTGACCGCTTATACTCAGCCCAGTAATCGTGCCCCACCCTGCCTAGTTTCAGGGTACCATGATACATCTATGTGGGTTACTGCTGAAATGGGTCCTCGTTACTCGGGTTTTCTAATCAACATGTTTATTTGGTTAAGTGTCCATGTTAACCTAACCCCACCCATTTGTTTAGTTAACATGTTGAATCGGTTAAGTATTTCCCGGATTGACTAAACCCTACCAATCCTGACTTAGCTTTAATTTATTAAAGCACCAACCACTCACATTAGACAGGTCTTGTTGTGGTAACTGGATGTGCCGGTCGGTTTCGGCCAGGTTTACACCACAACTCAGTCTAACCTCGGGTTCTTTTTGGGCTTGATGCACTAACCACCCACATTAGACAGGTCTTGTTGTGGTCATTGGATATGCCGGTCGGTTCCGGGCAGATTTACACCACAACTCAGCCTGACCTCGGGTTAGGCATATTCGACTTTTTTTTTAATTCACATTTTTCTGTATATGTCTAATTTCTTTTATGTAGATTAAATTTAATTTAATCATGCCATAATTATCCTTTGATTATGATCACCATAAATGATATATCAAATATACCATTTTATGAACAAATCTATGCCATGAATTTTCATATTCTCCCATCGCTACCCCCATGGAATGTACGCATGAATCACATAAAATGTTGGGCTAGTAAATTAGCCCAAACCCATAAAAAAAAGGGTAATAAACAAGGGACATAAAATAGTATACATTTCAACTTGTCTTGTGTAACTTGGCATAGAGGTATCATTAACTTTAATTTAGATGGGTAAAGGTGAACTTATGACTAAGTTGGGTCTAATTGTCATGTAAAGTTGACAAAGGTCTTGCATGGAGGTTTAACATATAATCACATTTTCAACCCACAACTTAGCATATTAACTTATGTATGTCAAAACATAAGAAAGCTACTATAATCATTTTTAAATCACAACTTAGCATATTAACTTATGTATGCCAAAACATAAGAAAACTATTATCAACATATTCGGATCATAACTTAACATGATGACTTATGTGTTAAAACATAAGAGGACTACAATTCCAAGTTTTTCAACATAAATAGATTCAACCTAACATGAATATACATGAGTGTTGATCTAACATATAAGCATGTGTCTTAGATTATAAACTTGCAAATAACCTCCAATTTATAACATGTCATGTTCTACCATTTAATTGGTAAAATAAATCAATTACCCAATCATAATAGATTCCAATAACATACAATATGTTCATCACCATATGCATATAGACATGATTAATATACAATATGTTCATCACCACAAGCATGTAGACATGATTAATATACAACATGTTCATCGCCACAAGCATATAGACATGATTATTTACAACGATACTTTAAGATAAACGAGAATCAAATCTTATATATAAGCATCATTCTATATTCACATTACAACATGTCACGATTCATTTGAAGGAACGTTTAAATCTGCGTAATAACCAACTTACAAACTAAAAAGGAATTCTTGCGTTCTGAAATCTAAATTCTGAAATTGGTAAGCTCGTCTTTGATGTAGATCGTTGAATTTGATAATCGTTTAACTTGATTTTTGATTCAAGCTCTTATCTTGTCTTTGAATTGGTGACGACTACTCCAAGTTTTCTATTGACAGCATGATAGTTCTAGGATTATTTTTGTGTGATTTTTAAGTTTGGGCATTGGGTTGTTTATATAGAATTTCAACTCAATTTAAGCCGTCGGATGATCCTAGGGTTAACCACAGCCATCCAGTGAAGATAGGGTGACACCACAGCCATAGGGACTCAACACTGAGTCACAAAATCATCACCATTCAGATCTTCCCGTGGGGGTGGGGGGCAGGTTTACCCTCAGGTCGACCTGTAGGGGGGAGGTCGACACTAGGGTGACCCTTTGGTCGACCTGGGTCCCGGGCAGGAATTTTCCCGCCCAGCCTGCTTTTGTCTTCTGATTCGAATTTGTATTTGTTTTCGAGATGTTTGAATTTATTTGAATTTTATGGAAACTTCCGACAACCACAACTTCCTCATACCAAGTCCAATTTACGCAAACTCAGACTCTTTCTCAACCAGAATTCCGAGACGAACACAATGGAGTAACCTGTTTCCCTTAATTCTCACATTTTAAATTAAGTATTGTTTAATTTGTTACTATTACGTTAACAGAAAATACGGGGTGTTATAATAAACAACTTGAAATCATCATTCCTTTCAACTAATTTTGAATGTTTTTTGACTTGATTACTATTGCTAATTTCTTGATCTCATTTCTATATTCTCAAGCGCTCAATTGCTCGTATTCAATAATATATCTTTTGAATCCTCGAATCTATATAATATTCTTTTGATTTAATACGATATCCACTTCCAAATCTTCATATACACAAATATTCTATTTGAGGATAAGATTATAGGAAGGTTGTACTACAAGTGAGAAATTCATGTTGTCAAGAACACGTTCTGTCAACAACAATTGTATTAGTCTTAGTTGAAGTCCTCGGTGTTGTAAGAGGCACGTGTTGAAGTCCTCAGTGTTGTTAGAGGTGTGAAATCCCATTCGTCTGCTTGGGTGTTGTAAACCTGTTCCTCTGGGTAAAGTGAGGTGGTTGTTAGTGAAAATCTAGATAGAAGTCTGGGACTGGACGTAGGACGGTGCTCCGAACCAGTATGAAATTCCCTGTTGTGATTTTTCTATTTTTACTGCATTTACTGTTGCATATCCGTGATTAGCTGATATTTATATCATTTTACATTTGCCTTCATAGCTATTGTATATTTGTGTGTTATACACCATATTACACGATCCGTGTGTACTATATTAGTAAGTACGCAATTCTTCAGATTTGGCATTAATGCATGAGGAAGAAGAAAGAAGCTAAGTTTGAGGAAACACAAAACAAGAAAGCGTGGCCCAAGAAAGAACAACAACAACAACAAAAGAAAGAATGCTTGTTTCCATTGTGGATAGGTCGGACATCTTGTTAAGGATTGCCCGAAGAAGCAAGGACAAGGGCAAAGGGAAGGATCTTCTGGAGGGAAAGTGCATGCTCTCGGGGCCAGTGCGCCAAATAGAGGTAGGAAAGTTTCCATTGAAGGTTTGATTTCTCTTTCCAATCATCCTATTATAACTTTTTTTGATTCTGGCGCTTCACATTCTTCTATATCTGTTCTATGGTTGAGTCTCTACACCTTAGTACTAGTATGGTTTTGGATCCCGTTGTTGTCTTAAACCCCATTGGTGGTACAACTCATTTGTCTATGATTTGTCATGGTTTGAGAATATCTGTGTTAGGCATCGAGTTTGAATGTGACACACACATGCTTGGTTTCATGGGATATGGTTTGATTCTAGGGATGGATTGGCTAGCCTGTATGGTGCCATTTTGGATTGTGAGAGGAAGGTCATTAGACTTTTGACTTGCTATGGGAGGACCCTCGGTATTTCTTGTGACCCCAAAGGGTCTGTCAGGCTTAGTTTCCTAGAGTCCCTTGATGCATCTATCAATGATATGCGATATGTACCAGTAGTCTATGAGTATCCAGATGTTTTTGAGGAGGTTCGGGGCTTACCTCCGAGGCGCGAAATTGATTTCCGTATATACTTGGTGGACAATGCAAAGCCAGCTGCATTGCCTGTGCGCCACATGGCTCTAAGATAAAGGAGGGAGATTAGCAATAAAGTAGGGGAGCTACTTGAAAGGGTTTATTAGGCAAAGAAAATCTGAATGGGGGTGCTCCGGTAGTATTCGCCACTAAGGCGGATGGTTCGCTTTGCTTATGTGCGGATTATAGAGAGTTGAATAAACTCACAAAGAAGAATATGCACCCACTTCCGAGGATAGATGATTTATTTGACCAACTTGTTGGTGCATCTATTTTCTCTCAGTTAGACTTGGCCATGGGGTTTTATCATTTGAGGGTGGCCAAGGACAGTATAGACGAAATTGCTTTTAGAACTCCAGATGGTTTCTTCGAGTTGCTAGTCATGACTTTTGGGTTGATGAATGCACCCGCCTATTTTGTTGAACTGATGAGTAGGGTGTTTTGGAAGTTTCTAAATAAGTTCATTGTGGTCTTTGTTGATGACATCTTGATTTTCTCGAAGAATGAGGAAGAGCATGCCCTACATTTGAGGGAGGTTTTGAAAACTCTCTGTGCACACCAGCTTAAGGCAAAATTCTTCAAATGTCATTTTTGGAGAAAATAAGTGAGATTTCTAGGGCATGTGGTCTCTAAGGATGGGATAGCAGTAGATCCCACGAAGGTAGTTGCAGTTCAAGATTGGTATATCCCAAAGAATGCAATGGAGTACAGGAGTATTATTGGTTTAGCGGACTATTATAGGAAGATCATTAAGGACTTCGCAAAGATATCAGCTCCACTCACTAGACTGACGAAGAAGAATATGACGTTTTCTTGGAGTATAGACTATGAGGATGCTTTCCAGTGATTGAAGACGGCTTTGACAACAGCCCCAGTCTTAACCTTGCCTGACAGAAACATAGTGTTCATAGTATACATTGATGCATGTGGTACATGACTTGGTCCAGTTCTGATGCAAGAGGGAAGGGAAGTATGTTATGGAGGTAGATAGTTAAGAGTTCATGAGAAGAACTACCCTACCCATAACTTAGAGTTAGCTTCCATAGTATTCTCGCTTGAGACGTGGCTCCATTATCTACTAGGAGAGAAGTTCAAGTTGTACACCGATCATAAATCTCTCAAGTACTTGTTCTCGTAGAAGGATCTTTATTTAAGGCAACAAAGATGGATGGAGTTCCTAGCATCCTATAACTTTGAGATTATACCCCTGGCAAGGGTAATGTGGTGACAGACGCGTTGAGTAGGCAGAGGATGAATTCAAGTCCTCTGTTTACGGAGAGTAAAAGCTTGGATTTTATATCGACTTTTGATTTTAGACCATCCACTGAGTTTACACCTGGTTTATTGGCATCATTAGAGGTGCGACCTACTCTGTTGGGCAAGAGAGGAACTTCGCAGCGAGAGGACCCACAGCTAGCAGATATATTGGATAGGCTCGGTAGAGGGGAGATTTCTAGTAACCTCAGCAGATATTCCAGGGACGATAGAGGGTGGTTGCGACGAGATGGAAGGCATTGTTTTCCCTGAGTTGGGAGTTTGTTGAGGACAGTCCTTGAGGAAGCCCATCATTCTAAGATGACTATTCACCCCGGTGGTGATAAGATGTACAAGGATATGAAGAGGGTTTTCTTTTGGGCTGGAATGAAGAAAGATGTAGCAAAATTTGTTTCTCGATGTTTGACCTGCTAGCAAGTCAAGGTTGAGCAAAGGAAGCCCGGTGGTTTACTTCATCATTTGGAAGTCCCACAGTGGAAGTGGAAGAGCGTTTCTATGAATTTCATCGATGGTTTGCCTAGATCAAGGAAAGGCAACACCAGTATTTGGGTTGTAGTTGACAGCCATACTAAGAGCGCTCATTTCATCCATGTTGAGAGTAAGAGGATAGCAGCATGGTTGGCCTCAGTTTATCTTTGTGAGATAGTCCGTTTGCATGGAATATCTTTCAGTATTGTGAGTGATCGTGACCCCATATTCACCAGTGAGTTTTGGAGGAGCTTGCAAGAAGCATTAGGTACACGGTTGTGTTTGAGTATCGCTTATCACCCTCAGATCAATGGACAGACGGAGAGGGTGAATAGAGTTTTTGAGGATCTTTTAAGACTGTGTATCATAGACTTCGGAGGGACTTGGGAAGAGCATCTTCCTTTAGTAGAGTTCGCCTACAACAATAGTTACCAGGCTAGTATTGGCATGGCACCCTTCATAGCATTGTACGGACGACCCTGTAGATCACCAGCTTATTGGTGGGAATCTACAGAAATGCTTCTATTTGGACCTGAGATGATTAAGGAGACTGAGAGAAGATTGATCTTATTCGCAGGCGTATGAAGATAACTCAGGACAGACAGAAGTCTTATGTAGATAGGAGAAGGACCTACATTGAGTTTGAGGTAGGAGACATTGTTTTCATCAAGGTATCACCTTTGAGGAATGTGGTTCGTTTGGATCCGTAGGGAAATTGGCACCAAGGTTTGTTGGGAAATTTGTCATAATAGAAAGGATTGGCCAAATTGCATATAGAGTAAACATGTGTTTGAGACATGTTTTATTTGATGGATGCAAGTGTTTGCTAGTGGTTGCTCGTGGATGCATATACACATACCTTAGGCACTAGATTGGCTTAACACTCTCATATTGCATATGGATGTGTGTGCAATTTTCTTCTTTTAATGGATGAAAGCGGGTGTATCATCATATGGATGTTACATTTGGGTGAATAATTGCGCACACATATAGAACTTACATGTTATAGTAGGATTATTTGCATACATGTTTTCTTCATGGCACTAACATACATTGCATTAAGGAGGTCAATTGAATCAGTCGACCACCTGATCTCTTGCATTAGTATAGGAACGTATATACACACTATTGCATATGTTCATATAAGCACTAGAAATATTTTGAGGACAATGGATGCCTATGATTGGTGGATGAGTAGATGGATGATGGATGCTAGGATATACATTCTTCTTAATTTAAAGATTTTGGGGACGAAATCCTTTAAGTAAGGGATAATGTAACACCCCATAATTATAAAGGATACTAAAACGATAAATTAAAGAATACTTAATTAAATATTTGGAACTAAATAAAATAGACTACACCATTGGGTTCGTCTTGGAATTCTGCTTAAGACAGACTCTGAGTTTGCGTAAAACGGAGATTGTAAGAAGAAGATATTAAGGTTTGAAGTTTATATACATATAAGTCATCTAAATATAAATAAACCAAACTTAGAATTCAAAATCAAACGGTGAAAAGGGGAAGGAAATCGGCTCATTAGGGATTAACTCCGTCCCCTATGGGTGTCGACCCATTGGTCGACCTCCCCACGGGGGTGTCGACCCCAGGGTCGACCCCCATGGAGATTTGGGTAGATTCCTGCCTTGAACTTAGACACCTTTTTTAGCATGATTCATTGACCATAGGCTATATATAGGACCTCATTCTCATTGTTTTTATTCACCTAAAACAATGGAGACAACGAGGTGCTGCCCCAACTCAATTTGATCTAGCCTATTCTTCCGCAATAACAAGTTTTACTATTCAAGATCTGTGCTACAACAACTGCAATCAATCCTCTGTTCTTTAGAACCAATCACAGTGAGTTTATGTATCTTTTAGGCATAAACACCTAAAATGTAATCTTGACATGTTTATAAATTTGGATCCAAGTCTATGCCTATTAGTAATCTGAATCATAGCAGATCTGCAATTACTTGTATACCTAACTTGCTGCTTAGATCTCATATGCATGTTCATGATATCCCTATTCTGTTAGCTTGCCTAATCATTTCACTGTATGCCTATTTTGTTAGCATGACCAATTCTATTATCTTATGCCAATTTTATTTACTATGCCTATTTTTGTTCTTTTCTCTCCTTTTTCACTTTCGTTTTTATAGTCAGGCTACCTTCGAGCCTAGGCCTTTCGCTGAAATACGTGAACACACGAAATTAGGAACGATTGGGAATGATTAATTTAGGGCATAATTCATATTGAAAAACATTAACTGGAATTTTGGGCATAATTTGTACCTGGAGCCAAAACTTGGGATTTGGGGGCATAATCTATATCTTGATGTAAACCTTAATCCGGGGCATAACTTATATCGTAGATTAAACGGGAATTTAGGGCATAATAAACATGATAATTGATTAGTAATGAAAATGCCTAGATTTACAGTAATTAGAAACTATAACCGAGCTTAGACACAAGGTTAGATTACACTTGTGGTAGAAGCCTGCCCGGAACCGCCCGACATATCCAGCGTCCACAAGTGGTAAATCTAATGTGAGGGGACTAAGTGCATAAATGTACACTAACAGTGCTAAGACATGAGGTTAAGTCTGACTTGCGGAAGAAGTTTGCCCGGACCCAAACCGGCATATCCAACATCCACAAATGGTAGACTTAACGTGGGAGGTCTAGCGCATTAATAACCAAAATAAATGAATGGTGATAAACTTGTAATACTTAACCTGTTTGAATCTATAAGGGTTACATGAACCTATCAACTTAAGTAGGGGTTAAGTAAACTTGCTTGAATTAGTGGGAGGGTTAAGTTAATCTTGTTAAATATGTAGGGACAGGTTATACATATAAACCCGACAAACTTAACCTATTGGGGTTATGCAATCTTGCTAAACCAGTAAGCATACCTGTTGAAATCCTAATATTGGGGATTTAAGCCTAGGGAGAAGCTTGTATCATCCGGATATTGTGGGACCCGTATCAGTCAGTAACCTATATTGGTATCAAACGGAGAACCCCTAATTAGGTCGGGGCCAGGGAACGCTTGCTGAGTTGGTTGTAAGAGGTCCATCTAAGGGACAGTGTGGGCAGCGCATTCCGACGGGGTCATATGCGTGCATAGGTCCGGTCCAAGATGATTAAGACGCTGTGACGCCTGTAGATTTGGTTTGTGCACATCTTGTAAACAAAGGGTTTCCATTTTAGGAAGTGATACATCCTACTGTGGGGCCAGCACATGTATCTATGATTTAGGGAGCCAATCGATTGGAGGTAGTGATTAGGGTACATCTAGTCTTTCCTGTTTAGGAGCCCGTTTTTATCGTCGGGGGTAACACTCGTTAGTTCTGTGGGGCTACCTGTTATTGTATGGGATAAAACCTCTCAACAGAAGTACACCTAAGTTTACCATCTTGTACTTGTTGGGATCATCTTATTTTTATTAAACTAGTAGTGGTGCAAAGAAAAGTATTAGAGAAGCGTAATGCATGTTCTGTTCTTTTTGTCCTGTCATTCCTGCCTTATGACACTGTTATCTCTCTCCAACTTATGTACATGTCATGATACTTTTACCTGTTTATATGCTAAAAGTAATTAAACTCGCAAGACTTTATGTCTGACCCATTTTGTTTCCTATTCTCTCCCTTCCATTCCCCACCCCCTCAAGGTTCTGAGGGTGGGAATACTCAAGTTTGATCAGGATTCTTCTTTCATTCTTCTTGGAGCTACTTAAATGTACCGCTTGATTTCGTATCTTCTCTGCTATGGATATATTTTGGGGATTATGCTCTTTTTATGTATTATTGTCCTCTGATGATGATTTTGGTATAAGACATAAGTTATATGTTCTCTGTATTTCGGACTTATTATGTAATTGGGTTTGAACCAGGAAGCTTTCTATTTAATAAAATTTTAGTTCCGATGTTATCTTATGTCTGTCTTGTAATATATTCGTTTTTGTTTACCTATAATGCTTCACGAAACTTAATGCATTCTAATTAAGAGTGATATTAATGGACCTGGGGTGTCACATGAAGCTTAATGAAGGGGATAAGAGTCATGCCCTCTTAAGATGGATGGCTTTGATCCATTAGCGGTTATTCTTCTTCGAACTTTGGGTAAGGATTTACCGCCTTTGTACCAAATTATGTTATTACTCCCCATGTGTTTCACAGCATTGGTTCCGCGTAATGCTAAGAAGTTAGAATCATGTGCAATCAGCTATTAAACAAGTTAAAAGCTAGAAATAATTAAGCCCACTTTACTCCAAAATTAAACTCCTTAAGTTGAGACCCGCAATTCTTCTTTTCAATACGAATTTCCATAGAAGATTAAATGAAAAGAGAAATCCTCAATTTGGTTTGAAAATTAGGACTACACTCCACAATTCTAAGCTTTCAATTTTGGAATGAATCTATTCACCTCGATTTTGGACTCTTGGGATCGTATTTGTAAGTGCGGCTTGGTCCTTTGACTGGCACGTGAGCTCCACCCTGTCTTTCTGTCAGAAGTGGTTATGGAAGCTTTGTGAGTGCGCTTTCTATCGTTTCTTGGCAGAGTAAGTATAGGGTTGCTATAAGGGTTCTTGAAAGGCATCTTCTAGAGGTAAAGACCCTAGTAAAGGTGAGAAGAGATGAACCTGATCGAGCTTTCGACCTTTGGTGATGTCAATGTCTTCTCCTTTCACGTACGATGCCTTATTGGTAGAGACTCAAGCTTTCTCGTATTCCCATTTCAGGTAAACCGAAAAGTATGTTGAGCTTAGCCTTTCATTCTTGGAAATTTTATGAAGTGAGTCTAGGAGTTGGAGAGACATGTATTCATGGCAGCTCCCGGCTTAGGGAGCCAGATTATACCGGAACGTCATTCTTTTTGCTAAGACGTCTTTTGCTGAGTGCGGAGTTGCTTTCTGCTAAGATGAGTCTTTTGTTTATTCATATAATACCTCCTTCTCTAGTATAAAGATTTTTATTTCTCTTTGAACCTTTGCTCTGGGCAATTTTATGGAATCGAGCTCCTTTCTACTCTATCTAAAGGCTTTTCTTCAGATGAAGACTTCTTTCACTCTATCTTTTTGGATGCATGAATTTTGGCTAACATTTAGTTCCCCCTAGTGTGAAAGAATCCTTTGTTCAGGATAAAAAATGTGAATGCCTTCGCCTTTTTTCCTACAATCTTAATTATGTTAAAATCCTTAATAATAATACATATATATAAATTCGATTTTTTAGCTAGAATTCAAATATGGTTCAAAAGTCCTAGACATGTTTTATTGGAGTTTCCCGTAGTTTCGATTAAAACTCTTTCTTACGAGAAATTAATTTACCAATCTCTACTTGTAGGTAGTCCGTCTGGTTGAAGTTGTAGGAATTTGCAATTAGTCGAATTAATAAGTTTTTTTAGAAAATTATTTTTTAAGAAAAGTCTGTTATGAGGCTGCTTTTGGTTTAATGATGGATTGACACATATATTTGGAATAGGGTAGCTATTTGAAGTCCCTCTTCTTAAATTTTTATGCAGACTGAACAATCTTTAAGTTTTATATAAGGTATGATAATCATACATTTTTTGAACAGTAAAGGAAGCCACCTTTGGCTTGTTAGAGGATCCTCAAGCAGGATTCATATAGTAAACTATTTCAAAATACATAAGTTGTAACTTTGGAAATAATTTATACAAAGTCTCTTTCATATTATTAGAGGACCGAAACTCAGATTTGAGTAATAATAAATTTTGAGATATAGGAATCCCAATCTTGGATACAATGATATGAAGCCTCATTCGGTTTATTACAAGTCCCGAAACCTAGATTTGGATATTTAGAAATTTAGAAGTCCAGAAATCTGAATTCTGGATATAATAGATATAAAGTCTCCTTTGGTTTACAAGAAGTCATTAACCCAGATTTGGGTATTTAAAAATTAAGAAGTCAAGAAACCCTAATTTTGGAAATAATAGATATGAAGCCTCCTTTGGCGTGTTAGAAGTCCTGAAACCCATAATCTAGTATTTATAAATTTAGAAGTATAAAATATCCTTTTCTGGCTCCAATAGATACGAAGTCATCTTTAGCTTCTGGTAGGCGCATGGAATGTCCTATTCATATTTTAGTAACCATGAAACCATCTTTGGCTTTAATTGGCGCCCAAAATGTCATCTTGTAGATTTAGTAATTATGAAGCCATCTTTGGCTTTAATAGACACGCAGAATGTCTTCTTCCGGTTTTAGTAATTATGAAGCCGTATTTGGTTATAGTAGACGTCCAAAATGTCTTCTTCCAATTTTAGTAACCATTAAGCCATCTTTCGATTTAATAGACACCCATAATGTCTTCTTACGATTTTAGTAATTATGAAGCCATCTTTGGATATAGTAGATGTCCAGATTGTCTTCTTCCGGTTTTGTAATTATGAAGCCATTTTTGGCTTTAGTAGACACCTGAAATGTCTTTTTCCAGTTTTTAAGTTATGAAAGCGCTTTTGATTTTACTTTTTTATTTTCCCATTTTTAGGCTTTTCCCAAAGCAGAGGCTTGGCATCCTTTAGATTCTACAGGATGGAACATAAGCAAAGGCTTGGCATGCTAATGCTTTATTTGAAACCGGTATGTGTCAGAGATAAATTACTTGTCCCTTCTCCAGAAGGCGCCTTAACTGCGTCAAGGACTTTGTGGACCAGGCTCGTATATCATGGGTTTACCCCAGGACCAAGCTCGTATGCCTTGGACTTACCCACCTCACTCTTTGGGGAAGAACCAAGGCATTCCAATGATTTATTCTCGAATGTCTGGTACTTGCCCCTCCTCCATTCAGGAGACGACCCTCGATGACTTTTTAGGTTAACCCATTTATGAAGTGTATTTCACCCTCAACCAAATAACTTTTTTTATTTTTCCTTTTCATTTGAAAGTCGTTTATCCATTGTTTTATCTTTGTAGATGAATCTTAACACAACATATTCAAGCCTTAATTTCCTTTTTCTTTCCCTTGGGTTTAGTTTTTCCTTATCCTTTTTGAGAATGTTTTCCCTTGATAAACTTCATTCACTTATGGGGTATAGGTGTTCTGTGTTCCATTCCTTATAACTATATTACCATTGGGGTAACATAAATGATAAGTTTCGGAGGTATTACTGTATGAACAATTTGGGGTCCTTCCAAATGTGGTCCAAGTGGTCCGTCTTGATTATTTTTTGTACCAGTCATTACTCTTTGTAGGACTAGGTCTGCTTCTCCTAAAATTCAAGGTTGGACTTCCGTATTCTGTTGTTTGAACTCGGAATTAAGTCTAAAGGTTCCTTCTTTAGTTCATGATTCTTATTGAAGGCATATGACCCCTCCAGTGGGAAGTAATCTATATTTCAACCGAAAGTATTACTTCATCTAAAGAGAGAGTATGGATATGGCCTGTTGCCTTTTTCATGGATGTCCGATAATCCCAAAGTATCAAGGGTAGTTCTTCTACCTAATTCCCTTTCACTTTGTTTAGTTGTTTCTTTAATATGGTTTTAATAGTCTTATTTGCATATTCTACGCACCATTTTCCTTTGGGGGTGCCATGGAGGAAAAACTCTTTATAATTCCATTATTGAACCAGAAATGCAAAAATTCCTCACTTAATTTTTTTCCATTATCAGACACAATCTTGTAACATATCCTAAACCGGGTGACTATGTTATTAATAACAAATCTGAGGACCTTTCCGGAAGCTACTCCGATTTACCCATTTGGCAAAGTAATTAATGGCTATCACTGCATGCTTCATAACTCTTTTAGAAATTGGTATAGGTCTTGTAAGGTCTATTCCCTACATATCAAACGACTATGGGCTCATTATAGGAGTCAAATTGCTCGGAGCTAGTTGAGGAAATTTTTAGTATTTTTGGCACTTATCATATCTTTAAACTATGTTAATGGCTTATTTAGTCATCTATAGCCAGAAGAATCCTTTTCGTATAATTCTCTTAGCTATTTTTATTCCATTAGAATAGTGTTTGCAAAATCATTCATGTGCCTCCTTTAGCAATTTTAACCTATGTTAAAGGTGTACACAACTCAAATAGGGCATTGCATAGCCTTTCTTATATAAAATTCCATCTAATATGGTAAATTTATAGTCTGTCTTTTGATTTTCCTAGCCTTATTCTTATCCACATGCAATGTGTTTTTACTCACCTATTAAAGAATAGGCTCCATCTAGTTTCTTTCGGCATCATTATCGAAAGTGCTTCCCATTTCGGGTTTTTTCCCTTGACTTGTTTCTTTTTCGGTTTTCGTCCAAGCTCTTGCCCGAGATCTGGCTAATACTAAGGATTCTATACCTTTTATCCACTTTCTCCTGAATGCTTAGTTCGGCTGGTATCCAACAGGGACTAGTCGACCTTCTGGACTAAGTTAGATAAGGAGGCATCTTGGGAGTTTTCTCCTCTTGGGATCTGATGTATCGAAAAATCATTGAAGGTTACAAGCATTCTGAATATCTTTTTAATATATTGAGATAACTTAGGATCCTTCATTCGGTATGTTTACATAAACTGGTTTACCATTAGTTGATAATCCCAAAAAATATGGATCCATGGGACCTTAAGTTGTTTTTCTAGGGTTAATCCTACAACCATAAATTCATACTCTGCTATGTTATTTGTTGCAGGGAAGCCTAATTTCATGGGATTGTGTAGTCTATGCCCATCGGGTATTATGATGACATAACCTTCTCTCGCACCTTGCTCATTAGATGCTCCGTCGATAAATAACTACCATTTTGGTTCCAAATCTTTTTTCCATTCGAACTGTTGTTCAATAAGTACAATGCATTCGAGTACAAAGTCCACGAGGGTTCAGCCCTAGATAGCAGTATAAGGCTTATACTCAATGTCATATGGACTTAGTTTGATTCCCCATTTTTTGAGCCTACATGAGATTTCTGACATACTATAAATTTGCTTAAGAGGTAAATTAGCCAGAACTTTTATTGGGTGAGCTTGGAAGTACAACCTTAGCTTTTGGCCGATTAAAATTAATCCATATGCCGTTTTTAGTAATCAAATAATGAGTTTCAACATTTTTTAGCCTTCTGCTTACGTAATAAATAGGGAACTGAGTTCCAGCTTCTTCTTTTATTAGTATTGAGCTAACGACATATTCAGATACCGCCATATAAAGATACAGAGCTTCACCTTTTTTGGGGCTTAAAATAGTAGGAGGTTTTTCTAAATATTCTTTAAATTCTTTGAACACCCTTCAACATTCTTCTCCCTATTAAAAGTTCTTCTTCTTCTTGATTACATCAAAGAATAGTACGCTTTATCAGTAGCTTTCAAAATAAATCAATTCAAAGCTGCTACATTTCCAATTACGCTTATTACATCTTTTCTATCTTAGGCTCAGCCATTTCCCTTATTTCTTCGATCTATATCTTGAAGCCCTAAATTCCTTATTCCTTTATAATGTACCTGAGGAATTTCTCTGAATTTACCGCGAAATGGCATTTCAGAGGATTAAACTTCATTTATATTTTCTTACAAGTCCGAACTTCTCCTCAAGATCCTTTAGGTGGTTGTTCACTTCTGATAACTTAACCAACATGTCATATACATAAACTTCCATGTTTCCTCTAATTTGACCATAGACCATTTTATCGACGAGCCTTTGGTACGTTGCTTCGTTGTCCTTTTAAACTAAAAGGCATGGCTTTGTAGCAATATGTTCCGTTTTCAGTAATGAAATTTGTGCGCTCCTCATCTGGCTTTAACGTGGGTATCTGATTGTATCTCGAATAAGAATCCATAAGATACAATAACTTATGCCTACTTATATCATCTACCAGTTGATTAATCCTTGGTAAAGTGTAATAGTCCAATGGAAAAGCCTTATTTAGATCTGTATAGTCAACACATGTTCTCCACTTTCCATTGGATCTCTTTACCAACATAGGGTTTGCTAAGCACTTTGGATAAAATACTTCTTGGGTTAACTTATTCTCAAGTAATTGCTTTACTTCTTCCTTTAAGGTTTCCGACCGGACCTTGTCAAACTACCTTTTCTTTTTGTGCACAGGAGTTGTACTTCGATCAAATATTAAGCAAATGACACATAACCGAAGGGTCAATCCCTACCATATCAGAGTGCGTCCATGAGAAACTATCCATACTATTTTTTAGAAAGTAAACTAATTCATCCTTCACCTTTGGTTCTAATGTTTTACCCACTTTGATAGTTTTTTACTATGTCAGTGTGATCTATATTTATCCCTTCAATTTCTTCAGAAAGTTCGATCCTTTTGACCTCACTATGACAGTCTAAATCAGTTGTGGTTTCTTCCTTGTCAATACTATTGACCTCTTGGTTTTTTCTCTTTTTGTCCTTCAACCTGCAATCATTCTTTTTACATTTTACAGGTTGAATATTTCTTAACTTTCTAATCTTTTCTTCAAATGTGGGGTTTCAGAGGCATCAAAATAAGCAATGTATTCTTTTTTTATTGATCAATTATTGCAAACTACATTTCCATTGAGCTAAATTGCTCTTCATTTATTGTTCCCCCACCTTTCTTTATTAGTAATTTTACCATTAAGCACTTAATGGAGACGAATGCATCCACTTACCAAAGCTAGTCATCTAAAGAACGCATTGTACAAATATGGTTGGTCAATATTACAAAGAGAGCTTTGAAATTTTGGTAGCAAAGAGGAAGACCCAATCATATTGTCAACCTTATTTGTCTGATAAGTGTGGAATCTTTGTTACTTAATGTAACGACCCGGAAAAGCCGAACCAATTTAAAAAATTTATTTTAAATTATTTGGTGGAAAAATGTGGCAGAAATTAAAATTTTCATTTTTAAATAATATTAAAGCCAGTGAAAATAGTCAATTTTCAAACGAAATTAGTTTTGTTAGGACCGTATCGTCATAACAAAGACAAATTTTTTTTTTTGGATTTTTCTGAGTCCGTATGTGGCCTCTATGAATTTATTTATGCAGACAAATTAAATTAATAAAGGATTTAATTATTAAATTAAATAATACAGGCCACAGACAGCCGTTTGGGCTGACGGGACCTGTCCCATTGGATCCGGAATATGGGCTATTGGCTAGGGGCACCTTCTGTTGGACTGGAATTGGACCGGTTGAAAAGGTATGGATTTAATTAGAAAATTACCATTTAAATTATATAAATAATAGGAGAATTAAACCCTAAATTACTATTCACGTATCTTCTTCCAATCGCCACCCACCCAAATCAATGGCCACCGACCTCCGAACTTCCTCCACCAATTTCTCCTTCATCACAGCAAATTAGAACCCACTCTTCATACCAAATCGAAGCACTTTCCTCCCTCTTTATTCTCATACAAGTTGATCGACCTCTCGTCGCCTGAAATCGGAGGACCGAGCCCCCAAAGACCGCCATTTCGCAGCCGAACCCCAGCCAAATTCCGCCACCGAGTTCGACGAGGCAGGGTGGTTCCGGCGCGCCTCTCGGAGTGCTGGAGCGTGCCGTCTTCTGATCGGCAGCTCGATCCCTGTAGTGGCCGTAAAAGCCAACCCTAGTCTCGAGTGAGATAGAAAATACGGCGGCCTTCATCTGTGAAGTGGAAGAAAGGTCTATTTCCCTAACTAATTAATTAATTAATTAATTTAAATTGTGTTAAAACTTGTGCTGACCATAACTAATTCATTTCAATTCGGAATTCGATGATTTCAGCGACATTGTGATTGGGTGACTCAGATCTACGCGTCTAAACTGACTGGAGCTAATTCTGAACAGTTTGAAATTTTGGCCAAAATCTGCAACGATGTGAGATTCTAAATTTTGAATAATTAAATAATTTAATTATATTTGTTATGTGAATCGTTGTATGTTATTGTTTCTGATCTACGATGTTGTGATTGTTGTATGGTTGTTAATATTCGTTGTGATATCATGATATAGCATGTCAGTTTAGATCCATAAATTCTGATGTAATCTCTATAAAGTTCTCATCTTTATCATTTTTATTTTTATTTTTATTTTTATTTTTATTTTTATTTTTATTCCTCTATAGTAATGAAAAATTGAATCTTTATTCTGATTTACCAAAGAAGGTTCAAATCTTTATTTTTGATTTGCAAATAAAACAAAAGTTGAATCTTTATTTTTGATTTGCAAATAAAACAAAAGTTGAATCTTTATTTTTGATTTCCAAATAAAACAAAAGTTGAATCTTTATTTTTGATTTGCAAATAAAACAAAAGTTGAATCTTTATTTTTGATTTGCAAATAAAACAAAAGTTGAATCTTTATTTTTGATTTGCAAATAAAACAAAAGTTGAATCTTTATTTTTGATTTGCAAATAAAACAAAAGTTGAATCTTTATTTTTGATTTGCAAATAAAACAAAAGTTGAATCTTTATTTTTGATTTGCAAAATAAAAACAAAAGTTGAATATTTATTTTTGATTCACAACATAAAACAAAAGTTAAAGCTTTATTTTTGATTTGCAAAATAGAAACAAAAGTTAAAGCTTTATTTTTGATTTGCAAAATAATAACAAAGGTTGAATCTTTATTTTGATTTGCAAAATAAGAACTAAGAATGAATCTTTATTTTGTTTATGATTTATAAAATAAGGAAAGTTTAAATCTTTTAAATTTTAATTAAAATATAAATTAAGATTAAATATTTTATTTTGTTTTACAACTTAAAATAAAGATTAGATAATTTATTTGATTACAAATAAAATAAAGATGAGACCTCTTATTGTGATTCATCAAATTTATACACCAAATCATATATTGTGTTGTATGTCTGGACATTGAAATTACGACATTGGGTAAATTGAAATGGTTAGACAATAACCATTATTTTTGGTTATCATATTTTGACACCAAATTGACATGTGAGTTAGATAGGAAAATACCCCCTATAAGGAAAATGTGCATTAAGGAAGATAATTAGAAAATTTACATTTTTCTAATGTAATACAGATAAATAGAAAATTTACATTTTTCTAATGTAATAAAGATAATTAGAAAATTTACATTTTTTCTATGTTAAAATATAGAATTTACATTTTTCTATGTAATCATAATTAGAGGATTTACATTCTTCGATGTTAAAATATAGGATTTACATTTTTCTATGTTAAAACATAGGATTTACATTTTTCTATGTTAAGATATAAGATTTACATTTTTCTACGTAAAGATAAAGGATTTACATTTTTCTATGTTAAAATATAAGATTTACATTTTTCTATGTAAAGATATAGGATTTACATTTTTCTATGTAAAAACATAAGATTTACATTCTTCTATAAGAAGATGAAAGATTTACATTTTTCTATGTAACAATGAAAGGTTTACATTTTCAATGTAAAGGTAAAGAATTTACATTATTCAGTGTAAAGGAAAAAGAGATAAAATATTTACATTTTATAGAAACATAAAAGTACATCTTTATGTTATAAAAATGAATTACATAAAAAGTACAATTTTGTGTATTTAAAACGAATAGGATAAAAATAACATTTTTTATGTAATTAAAGAAAGAGTACATTTTTAAATCGTCATTTTTGTCGCATTGGAATTGGCGAACAAAAATGTTATTTTATTGAATATAAAAATATACATTGTTGAAGCCGTCATTTTTGTCGCATTAGAATTGGCGAACAAAAATGTTATTTTATTGAATATAAAAATATACATTGTTGAAGCCGTCATTTTTGTCGCATAAGAATTGGCGAACAAAAATGCTATTTTATTGAATATAAAAATATACATTGTTGAAACCGTCATTTATGTCGCATTAGAATTGGCAAACAAAAATGTTATTTTATTGAATATAAAAATATACATTGTTGAAATTGTCATTTTTGTCGCATTAGAATTGGCGAACAAAAATATTGTTATCATAGAATAAAAGAATGGATTCTAACAATGGGAATCGCCAATTGTTTTATATATATAAATATAAATATAAAAATAAAATTTAACGAAACGAGAGTGGCAGTTCAGGTATCGACAATCGTAACTTCAAACGATTACATAGAAAGATCCGACCGTTGGATTTTCCCAAAACTGGAACCGTTAGGACCGCTTTGGGAAGAGCTTTCTAACGATATAAATTTCATTAAAATCTGACGGTTAGATTCTAAGATATGTGTAAATCAGATTTTGGTAAAAACAGCGCCAGGGCCACCCACTGACCCGAAGCGTCGTTTATTTATATTTGAGTTATTTTGAAATAAATAAAAATAGCGATAAATAGTTATAAATATATTTGAAATGTTTTAAACTATAATTATGCGACAATTATTTGAAAAGACCGAGTTTAACTCATTTCAAATAATTGCACGGCGATTAAATCAAAGATGTAAGAAGACGATGGTTGAAGACCGGCGATCTTCACATCGAATGGACGACGACTACTGATGCCTTGGACTGACTTGCTCCCAGGACGGGGTTGAAGCAGTAGTTGTTCGGACGTATGTGTTGATCGTGCGGATAAGCGAGAACCTCTTTGGTGTCTCCGGTTTCGTTCAAACCCAGAACGGACTTGTAAATGGATGCGTGTCTGACGTTGGAGTTCATCCCATGTAATTCAATCGATTTGTATTAATATATGTCTGTTTGGTGGTGGAGAATCTATTCTCTGCTTAACACCCGGGTATTTAGTAATAGTTATCGATCGCATGGCGTGAATTGTCAATGTGGCATGCCAAGATGCAATGATCAAGGCTTTGTTGAAAAGCAGGCCTTGTGGCTGATGATCAAAGCATAGCCTGTTTAGACATAGCTTTGTGTATAGTGTGACTTCACGAGCCTCACACCCCGGTATGAGTCAAAAACGGGATATGGACCGTAGGGAGAGCAAACGTTTCTTTCTAGCTAGGAGTGATGTTTGGGATTTGACACGGCCCGACATTTTACTTATGTGGATTATGGATTGAGGTACCTCGTGGTTTTTATAGGCCGGAAGTGGTCATATTATAGGTCCAAAGGGACCGGGAAACGTGTGTTCAGGCATAACTAATCCACTACCGTTAGGTGGGGACCGGCCCTACCGCATCCAAGGGTTCACTGCGGGGGATCCTGAGGCATTTGCTAGAGTGTCTCGAATCGGAAGAGGACGATCCCTAGGCTCGATTTCATGACAGAAAACCAATTTCCAATATGACATCACGGTCTTGATTGTAAACTTATATACGACGACATAGTATATGGTACTTATGCCGTCTATGATTGATACATTTATATTGAAGTATTCTAATACTGCTTAAACACTAATGATAATATAAAAATATTATTTTTCACGTATTAAGCATGTTTGATCATCATAAGGGAAAACTCTATCCTCCTGTGTGTGTTGCATTGTGTGATAGGACTTGAGTCTTATGATGATTTCATTTTTTTCAAAAGTCATTTCGCTGTTTTATATAAACTTTATAAAATTATGCACTGGCAATCCAATGGAGTAAACCTGTTCCGCGTTAGCGGCGTGGTCCTGTGATTTTCCACGTTGTTAGATAAATTAGTTAAGAATTCTCATACCAGTCCCATGACTGACTCGTAGTTTGTTTCACTTTTGCAAACTCGGGTGCCCTCTTTCCACACGGGCAGCCAATTGACAGGTTCAGGTGATACATTCTGATTGGAGCTTGCTTGGAAGGAAGAAGAAGACCTTTCCTCTAGTCTTTAATTCTGCTTTGAGACATTTTATCTTCTGTAGCTTTGATGTATGTAATGGAGTTTAGGACTTGTTTCCTTTCCATTGAAACTTATTTCCCTTTTGTTGAGACTTTTTATTTGGCTAAGTTGTATCCTGTACTGCGTACTCTGATGTATTGGATATTATGATGTTGATGACATTTATTTCCGCTGCAATGGTTTATGTGTTATGATAATTATCTGAGATCTGTTTTTGTTGTAAATATGTTGTATTCCAAATGATTATCCTTACTTTCGAATCACGGAAGTTTGGGGTCATCACAGTTGGTATCAGAGCCTAAGGTTAATCTTAGCCTCGGAATATAGCATATTTAGAACAATTCGTCTAGATAGAATCCACATTATTCTAAGACAAGTAGCTCATTAGAGATAGGACTAGTGATGTCCTAGAGTGAGCATAGCAGAATAGCACATATTTATCAGTCATTACATCATCATCTTTTCATCTTGTCCTTATCTTATCTTTTCTTGAAAATTCTCATTTTTGTTGGTCTGACTCTTTCCTTGATGGTACAGACTGATTTAAGTGGATACTAGAGCAAGAACAGCCCGAGGCGGAGCCCGAGGTGGAGCTCGAGGCGGGGCTAGAGGAGGAGCCCGAGTAGGAGCTGGAGGACAAGCTAGAGATGAGACCCCCATCACTCAGGAACAACATACTTCAGAGGTCGTAGCCGAACCACCTCCACCTCCACATCCCTTCGATTTGGAGAATGTCAAAGAAATTAAAAAACCTAGGAGATGTACCTTTCATAGGGCGAGAGTCTGCAATTCAGGCAGAAGCATGGCTTAAAGATTGTGAAAAGATCCTAGAGGGCTTAGAACTGGAAGATCAGCGAAAGCGTTACCTGGCAGTATGGCAATTAAGAGAGGAAGTCGGGCATTGGTGGGATACGATCAAGATCAGCAATGACGTGGCCAATATATCTTGGGCCAAATTCAAGGAACTTTTCAATGAGAAGTATGTACCCCTACAAGCTAGAGAGCGCCTGCGCGAGCAGTTCGTTAACCTTCAGCAAGGGAATATGACCGTTTCTGAGTATGTGAGGAAGTTTGATGAGCTTTCACGATATGCTCCTGGTTTGATTCAAGATCCGGTAGAGAAGAATAAGAAATTTATCAAGGGTTTGTCAAAGAAATATTTGAACCGAGTCACTGCTTATATCAAGCTTCCTTTTAATGAAGTAGTAGAGATAGCGTGCCGCTATGAGGAAAATGACGAGTCCGGACCGCAGGATAGAGTGAAAAGCCGAGGCAACAACCAGAAGGAATAGGCTAACAAGAAACCGGAGGCGAGCAATTCTTCTACCGCTAAGCCCCAAGGGAACAAGAGGGACATGAGCAAGGTGACCTGCTATAACTGCAGCAAGATTGGACATTTTGATTACGAGTGTAGAGCACCTAAAAAGGTTAAGAGAAATGATTCAGGACCTAGCCAGAACCGTACCCCGAATCCTCAGAATCGTGGCCAGAGTTCTCAGGACATGAGGAAATGCTACAATTGTCATCAAAAGGGGCACATTAAGGCGCACTGCCCACTACTAAGGAATGCTCAGGTAGCACATGTTTATGAGGGAGCAGATGCACCAGTTTCGACTGAGGGCCTAGTAAACCCGATGTCTTGGAAGGTACGCTTAATATTAAGAATATTCCTATTACTTTCTTATTTGATACTGGTGCTGCAAGACGCTTTATTTCTAAAGATGCAAGTAAAAAGTTGAAACTGAAACCAAGAAAACTCAAAAATTTGATTAGAGCTAATAGTCCGATAGAAGGTTCCCTCATTCTAGATCAGTATTGTAAAGTGCTTATCTCCTATTCTCGCTATCAATTTCCTTTTAATTTGATCGTCATGGAGTTTTCTGGATATGACATCATACTTGGTATAGATTGGCTAGCGAAATATGAGGCTGAGTTAGTATGCGCCGAAAGAATTGTCAAAGTTAAAACTAATCTCGGGAATGTATGCATCCCATGCCACGTCTCAGCCACCGATAAGAAAACATTATGGTCTTCTCTAGAAGTTACCCCTACTTCTATTGAGGATATCCCTGTCGTCAAAGATTACGCTGATGTATTCAAAGAAGTTGAGGGCATACCTCCACATAGAGAAATCAGCTTCCGAATTGATTTAGCTCTGAATGCAAGGCCTGTCGTACATCCCATTCGTAGAACGTCACCAAAAGAAAGAGAGGAGATGAGAAATCAAACCAAGCAGCTTTTGTGGAAGGGTCTGATCAGGCCCAGCTTCTCAGAATGGGGAGCAGCAGTGGTGTTCGTCCCAAAATCAGACGGTGCTCTCAGGCTACGTGTAGACTACCGTGATCTCAACAAACAAACTCTGAAGAACAAATACCCACTGCCTCGTATTGATGAATTACTCGACCGCTTGCATGGAGCGCGAGTATTCTCTAGGATGGACCTAGCTACAGGCTTCCATCAACTTCGCATTGCAGAAGAATGTGTGCCTTTAACTGCTTTCAGAGGACCGGATATCTTTTATGAATGGCTAGTAATGCCCTACGGTCTATGTAATGCTCCAGCATATTTTGTTGATCTGATGAATAGAGTGTTCAGAGATGTTTTAAATAAATTTGTGCTCGTGTTCATTGATGACATCCTCATCTTTTCTAAATGCATTACTGAGCACGCACAGCATCTCAGAGAAGTCTTGGAGATTTTGAGAAGGAATGTGCTGAAAGCCAAATTTTCTAAATGCATATTCTGGCAAGAAGAGGTGAAATTCCTCGGCCATGTTGTATCAAAGGAAGGCATCTCAGTAGATCCAGGAAAGATCTCATCCATCCAAGAGTGGAAGCAGGCTAGAACTCCCACAGAGGTCAGAAGCTTCTTAGGACTGGCTGGCTATTATCGGAAATTTGTCAAAGATTTTTCGAAGGTAGCTTGTCCATTGACAAACCTGACCAAGAAACATACGAAATTCAACTGGACACCGGAATGCGAGACAGCTTTCCAAGAGCTAAAGAAGAGGTTGACCAATGCTCCTGTGTTGACCATCATAGATGGCAATCAGGATTTGAAGGTCTGGACCGACGCTTCTAAGCAAGGTTGTTTCTTTTACAAATTAACATGTCAGAGATAACATTTTCCTTTAATGTCAATTCTCATTTTAACATGTTGTCCCTTATTTATTTAAGGTATTGGTGTGGTGCTGATGCAAAGAGGCAGAGTAGTCGCATACGCTAGCCGCCAACTGAAACCGCATGAGAAGAATTACGTCACACATGATCTTGAGCTAATGGCCATTGTGTTTGCTCTTAAAATAAGGAGGCATTATCTCTTGGGTGAGAAGTTTGAAATTTACACGGATCACAAATCCTTGAAACATCTTTTTACCCAAAAAGATTTGAATATGAGGCAGCAACGCTGGGTTGAATTTCTTGCATCATATGATCTGGATATCCTATATACTCCAGGGAAAGCCAACGTTGTGGCCGATGCGCTCAGTAGAAAGAATGCAGATGATGACAAGCTTATTCTTGCCCATCTCATTATCACTCCTACTCTGATTGATAAAGTCTATGCTCTTCAGAAGAATAATAAATTTATTCAGAGGATTATCAAAAGAATTCAGGATGGCGAAACCACAAGTTTCCAAATTGACGACAAAGGAGTTCTGAGGCTATTAGGCCGAATCTGTGTCCCATACGACTCTAAGCTCAGAAGGGAGGTTATGGATGAATGTCATAAATCAAAGCTTAGTGTTCACCCTGGAGTGAGCAAGATGTATCACGACCTCAAGCGCACATTTTGGTGGAGGTCGATGAAGAGAGATATTTCTATTTATGTTGCTAAATGTCCCACTTGTCAGCAAGTTAAAAGTGATCAACAGAAGTTGGCCGGTTTGTTGCAACCACCGGGAGTTCCAGGTTAGAAGTGGGAGGAAGTTTCTATGGACTTTATAGATGGCTTTCCTCGAAGCAGAATAGGGAATGATAGCATATGGGTGATTGTGGATCGCTTAACAAAGTCTGCCCATTTCATCCATGTTCGGTCCAATAGAACAGCTCGTAGTTTGGCACAGCTTTATTTTAAAGAGATAGTCAGACTTCATGGGGTTCCCAAACGCATTGTTAGTGATCGGGATCCATTATTTACCATCAAATTCTGGGAAGCTTTTCAAGAAGAGCTTGGGAGCAAGTTGAATCAGAGCTCTGCCTATCACCCTTAGACAGATGGCCAGACTGAAAGGGTGAACCGTGTTTTGGAAGACTTGTTGCGAGCTTGCATTCTTGATTATGGCGGTTTATGTGAGGACCACTTGCACCTGGTGGAATTCTCCTATAATAATAGCTACCAAGCAAGCTTGAAGATGTCACCATTTGAACTACTATATGGCAGGCCATGCAGATCTCCGGCGTGTTGGGTGGAGTCAGGCAATCGACTAGTCTTGGGCCCCGACATGGTTCGTGAAGCATCAGATAAGGTTGACTTGATTAAGAAGCGCTTGCTAACTACTCAGAGCCGACAGAAGAGCTATGCAGACTAGCGGAGAAGAAATCTAGAATTCTCTGTGGGTGATCGAGTATACTTGAAGGTTTCTCCTTTGAGAGGCGTGATTCGCTATGGGAAGACGGGAAAGTTTGCACCGAGATTCTTTGGTCCGTTTCCTATCCTCGAAAGGATTGGTACTCTCGCTTGTAGAGTGCAGCTACCTGACTGGCTGCCAGGGGTGCATGATGTATTTCATGTGTCTCAACTCTGCAAGCATGTGCATGATCCAGATTTGATTGAGGATGAATTAAATCAACATGTCCTAGATATTGCTCCAAATCTAACAGTGAGAAAAGACCCGATCAAGATCATTGGCAAAGAAACCAAAATTTTGAGGAACAAGAGGATCAACCTAGTCAAAGTTCAATGGAGTGAGGATCCTAGAGACTGTACTTGGGAGACAGAGGATAGCATTAAAAAAGGCTTACCCCAAGTGCAGAGTGGATATCTCCGAGTAACTCTTGTATTAAGGTACGTTTACACCAATTTACATTTTCCATCTTGTTTCCTACTTTACTTTGTTTCCTTTTCAAGGACGAAAAACTCTTAAGTGGGGGAGATTGTAACGACCCGGAAAAGCCAAACCAATTTAAAAAATTTCCTTAAAATTTTCTGGTGGAAAAATGTGGCAGAAATTAAAATTTTCATTTTTAAAAAATATTAAAGCAAGCGAAAATAGTCAATTTTCAAACGATCTCTGTTTTCGACGAAACCACTTTTGTTGGAACCTGAATGTCATATTATTGCTAGGTTTCAATTTTTAGAATTTTTCGAATTAATATGTGAGCGTGGCGAAAGAAACTGTTTTTTGTTCAATTCAGTTAAATTTTAATCGACTGAAAAATATCCATTTTTCAAACAGTCTCAGAATTCGACGAAATTAGTTTTGTTAGGACCGTATCGTCATAACAAAGATAAATATATTTTTTTCTGGATTTTTCTAAGTCCGTATGTGGCCTCTATGAATTTATTTATGCAGACAAATTAAATTAATAAAGGATTTAATTATTAAATTAAATAATACAGGCCACAGACAGCTGTTTGGGCTGATGGGACCTGTCCCATTGGATCCAGAATATAGGCTATTGGCTAGGGGCACCTTCTGTTGGACTGGAATTGGACCGGTTGAAAAGATATGGATTTAATTAGAAAATTACCATTTAAATTACATAAATAATAGGAGAATTAAACCCTAAATTACTATTCACGTATCTTCTTTCAGCCGCCACCCACCCAAATCAATGGCCACCGACCTCCGAACTTCCTCTACCAATTTCTCCTTCATCACAGCAAATTAGAACCCACTCTTCATACCAAATCGAAGCCCTTTCCTCCCTCTTTAATCTCATACGAGTTGATCGACCTCTCGTCGCCTGAAATCGGAGGACCGAGCCCCCAAAGACCGCCGTTTCGCAGCCGAACCCCAGCCAAATTCCGCCACCGAGTTCGACGAGGCAGGGTGGTTCCGGCGCGCCTCTCGGAGTGCTGGAGCGTGGCGTCTTCTGATCGGCAGCTCGATCCCTGTAGTGGCCGCAAAAGCCAACCCTAGTTTCGAGCGAGATAGAAAATACGGCGGCCTTCATCTGTGAAGTGGAAGAAAGATATATTTCCCTAACTAATTAATTAATTAATTTAAATTGTGTTAAAACTTGTGCTGACCATAACTAATTCATTTCAATTCGGAATTCGATGATTTCAGCGACGTTGTGATCGGGTGACTGAGATCTACGCGTCTAAACTGACTGGAGCTAATTCTGAACAGTTTGAAATTTTGGCCAAAATCTGCAATGATGTGAGATTCTAAATTTTGAATAATGAAATAATTTAATTATATTTGTTATGTGAATCATTGTATATTATTGTTTCTGATCTACGATGTTGTGATTGTTGTATGGTTGTTAATATTCGTTGTGATATCATGATATAGCATGTCAGTTTAGATCTATAAATTCTGATGTAATCTCTATAAAGTTCTCATCTTTATCATTTTTATTTTTATTTTTATTTTTATTTTTATTCCTCTACAGTAATGAAAAATTGAATCTTTATTCTGATTTACCAAAGAAGGTTCAAATCTTTATTTTTGATTTGCAAGTAAAACAAAAGTTGAATCATTATTTTTGATTTGCAAATAAAACAAAAGTTGAATCTTTATTTTTGATTTGCAAATAAAACAAAAGTTGAATCTTTATTTTTTGATTTGCAAATAAAACAAAAGTTGAATCTTTATTTTTGATTTGCAAATAAAACAAAGTTGAATCTTTATTTTTGATTTGCAAATAAAACGAAAGTTGAATCTTTATTTTTGATTTGCAAAATAAAAACAAAAGTTGAATCTTTATTTTTGATTCACAACATAAAACAAAAGTTAAAGCTTTATTTTTGATTTGCAAAATAGAAACAATAGTTAAAGCTTTATTTTTTATTTGCAAAATAATAACAAAGGTTGAATCTTTATTTTGATTTGCAAAATAAGAACTAAGATTGAATCTTTATTTTGTTTATGATATGCAAAATAGAAACAATAGTTAAAGCTTTATTTTTTATTTGCAAAATAATAACAAAGGTTGAATCTTTATTTTGATTTGCAAAATAAGAACTAAGATTGAATCTTTATTTTGTTTATGATTTATAAAATAAAGAAAGTTTAAATCTTTTAAATTTTAATTAAAAGATAAATTAAGATTAAATATTTTATTTTGTTTTACAACTTAAAATAAAGATTAGATTTTTTATTTGATTTACAAATAAAGATTAGATATTTTATTTGATTACAAATAAAATAAAGATGAGACCTCTTATTGTGATTCATCCAATTTATACACCAAATCATATATTGTGTTGTATGTGTGGACATTGAAATTATGACATTGGGTAAATATAAATGGTTAGACAAAAACCATTATTTTTTGTTATCATATTTTGACACCAAATTGACATGTGAGTTAGATAGGAAAATACCCCCTATAAGGAAAATGTGCATTAAGGAAAGATAATTAGAAAATTTACATTTTTCTAATGTAATACAGATAATTAGAAAATTTACATTTTTCTAATGTAATAAAGATAATTAGAAAATTTACATTTTTTTCTATGTTAAAATATAGAATTTACATTTTTCTATGTAAAGATAATTAGAGGATTTACATTCTTCTATGTTAAAATATAGGATTTACATTCTTCTATGTTAAAACATAGGAGTTACATTTTTCTATGATAAGATATAAGATTTACATTTTTCTACGTAAAGATAAAGGATTTACATTTTTCTATGTTAAAATATAAGATTTACATTTTTCTATGTAAAGATATAGGATTTACATTTTTCTATGTAAAAACATAAGATTTACATTCTTCTATGTGAAGATGAAAGATTTACATTTTTCTATGTAACAATGAAAGGTTTACATTTTTCAATGTAAAGGTAAAGAATTTACATTTTTCAATGTAAAGGAAAAAGAGATAAAATATTTACATTTTATAGAAACATAAAAGTACATCTTTATGTTATAAAAATGAATTACATAAAAAGTACAATTTTGTGTATTTAAAACGAACAGGATAAAAATAACATTTTTTATGTAATTAAAGAAAGAGTACATTTTTAAATCATCATTTTTGTCGCATTAGAATTGGCGAACAAAAATGTTATTTTATTAAATATAAAAATATACATTGTTGAAGCCATCATTTTTGTCGCATTAGAATTGGCGAACAAAAATGTTATTTTATTGAATATAAAAATATACGTTGTTGAAACCGTTATTTATGTCGCATTAGAATTGGCGAACAAAAATGTTATTTTATTGAATATAAAAATATACATTGTTGAAATCGCCATTTTTGTCGCATTAGAATTGGCGAACAAAAATATTGTTTTCATAGAATAAAAGAATGGATTCTAACAATGGGAATCGCCAAATGGTTTATATATATAAATATAAATATAAAATTTAACGAAACGAGAGCGGCAGTTCGCGTATCGACAATCGTAACTTCAAACGATTATATAGAAAGATCCGACTGTTGGATTTTCCCAAAACTGGAACCGTTAGGACCGCTTTGGGAAGAGCTTTCTAACGATATAAGTTTCATCAAAATCTGACGGTTAGATCCTAAGATATGTGTAAATCAAATTTTGGTGAAAACAGCGCTAGGGCCACCCAATGACCCGAAGCGTCGTTTATTTATATTTGAGCTATTTTCAAGTAAATAAAAATAGCGATAAATAGTGATAAATATATTTGAAATGTTTTAAACTATAATTATGCGACAATTATTTGAAAAGACCGAGTTTAACTCATTTCAAATAATTGCACGGCGGTTAAATCAAAGATGTAAGAAGACGATGATTGAAGACCGACGATCTTCACATCGAATGGACGACGACTACTGATGCCTTGGACTGACTTGCTCCCAGGACGGGGTTGAAACAGTAGTTGTCCGGACGTATGTGTTGATCGTGCGGATAAGCGAGAACCTCTTTGGTGTCTCCGGTTTCGTTCAAACCCAGAACGGACTTGTAAATGGATGCATGTCTGACGTTGGAGTTCATCCCATGTAATTCAATCGATTTGTATTAATATATGTCTGTTTGGTGGTGGAGAATCTATTCTCTGCTTAACACCCGGGTATATTGTAATAGTTATTGATCGCATGGCGTGAATTGTCAATGTGGCACGCCAAGATGTAATGATCAAGGCTTTGTTGAAAAGCAGGCCTTGTGGCTGATGATCAAAGCATAGCCTGTTTAGACATAGCTTTGTGTATAGCATGACTTCGCGAGCCTCACACCCCGATATGAGTCAAAAACGGGATATGGACCGTAGGGAGTGCACACGTTTCTTTCTAGCTAGGAGTGATGTTTGGTCTTTGACACGGCCCAGCATTTTACTTATGTGGATTATGGATTGAGGTACCTCGTGGTTTTTATAGGCCGGAAGTGGTCATATTATAGGTCCAAAGGGTCCGGGAAACGTGTGTTCAGGCATAACTAATCCACTACCGTTAGGTGGGGACCGGCCCTACCGCATCCAAGGGTTCACTGCGGAGGATCCTGAGGCATTTGCTAGAGTGTCTCGAATCGGAAGAGGACGATCCCTAGGCTCGATTTCATGACAGAAAACCAATTTCCAATACGACATCACGGTCTTGATTGTAAACTTATATACGGCGACATAGTATATGGTACCTATGCCGTCTATGATTGATACATTTATATTAAAGTATTCTAATACTGCTTAAACACTAATGATAATATAAAAATATTATTTTTCACGTATTAAGCATGTCTGATCATCATAAGGCAAAACTCTATCCTCTTGTGTGCGTTGCATTGTGTGATAGGACTTGAGTCTTATGATGATTTCATTTTTTTCAAAAGTCATTTTGCTGTTTTATATAAACTTTATAAAATTATGCACTGGCAATCCAATGGAGTAAACCCGTTCCGCGTTAGCGGCGTGGTCCTGTGATTTGCCACGTTGTAAGATAAATTAGTTAAGAATTCTCATACCAGTCCCATGACTGACTCGTAGTTTGTTTCACTTTTGCAAACTCGGGTGCCCTCTTTCCACACGGGCAACCAATTGACAGGTTCAGGTGATACATTCTGATTGGAGCTTGCTTGGAAGGAAGAAGAAGACCTTTCCTCTAGTCTTTACTTCTGCTTTGAGACATTTTATCCTCTGTATCTTTGATGTATGTAATGGAGTTTGGGACTTGTTTCTTTTCCATTGAAACTTATTTCCCTTTTGTTGAGACTCTTTATTTGGCTAAGTTGTATCTTGTACTGCGTACTCTGATGTATTGGATATTATGATGCTAATGACATTTATTTCCGCTGCAATGGTTTATGTGTTATGATAATTATGTGAGATCTGTTTTTGTTGTAAATATGTTGTATTCCAAATGATTATCCTTACTTTCGAATCACGGAAGTTTGGGGTCATCACACTTAAGTATGCATGTAACATGGATTGCCCTGTCTGAGCAACCATGGATTGCTTTATCTAAGCAGTAACATCAATGGGTCGTTGTGGGGGTGGTAAATACCCAATTGTAGCTCTTACAGAGTTATTACTTACATATGCATGTGGATCCGTCTCGGATGATGATCCGACATTTTTTCTTAAATAAAAAATACCCCATGTTTAAGTTCTTTAATGTAGCGGCTCTTTGCTTTCTGGTTATTCCTAAGGATATGAGTGCCTTAATAAATTAAGTTAATATGTTGGAGAAGAGGAGCCATTTCTGAACCTCTTCCTACTCATCGTCATTTATCGTAACTCCCCTGGAGGGCTTCTGATATCCTTTATTGTCCTGGGAGGCATTTTGTGCATTTTGGACAAATTCCTATAGTTTCCTTTCTCGTACGACCTTCTACATGATAATAGCTAGGACTTTGCAATCATTAGTCTTGTAGCCATTTGCTTTATGATATATATATATATATATATATATATATATATAATAAGTATCATCTATCCTAATTTCTGGATTCGTCTGAGGCTTAAGTTGATTGGGGAATTTCACTTATCCTTTCACTATGTAATAGATGAAGGAAATTAGCTTATTTAGCGCCACTTTGTTGCTATCGACATCCCCCCACTGGGTTCGCTTGGTGTTTCTGTCAAGGCCAGGTTTAGTTCCCTCCCTCCTAACATATGATTTATTTTTATAATGATACATTTCGTCCATTTATATGAATTTATTTGCTCAAAAGTGAAATTCCTGCAGACTCTCGGCTTCATTACAATTAGGTCTTTCAAGAATGGAGTGTTTACCCGAAGCCCTGCATAATGGCCATCAACTTTGCCCTGTCATTCATACTCTTCACCCTCATGGCTTCATCATTGAACTTTTTGAGTATTCTCCCAAGTCTTCCCTTGATGTTGCTTGATGTTGGCGAACATTGTATAATGTCAGGTTGGCTCCTTTCGAACATAGAGCAAGGTAAAAAATTCGTATGAGAATTTCTTCTAGGATTATATGGACTTCTCTCGGTTCTGTTGGTACAATTAGGAATAATCTACTGCAGACTACTCCATAGAAGTTGTATAAATTTGTTTGGATATCGAAAGCTATTAATTGATAATTAGGGTCTAGAACACTATGATACTTGATTGTTGGAATGTTTACTTGCGAAGTGGTAGCTATGGACATAATCTCGTCGGTGAATGGAGCATTCTTGTCATTTCCGTTTACTTAAGCATCAAGGGTTCTCTTTCCCCTAAAATTGAATGAGTCTTTAATAACATTTTCTATCAGATCTTTAATATTAGCGTCATTATCGGAATACTTCTTTCTATGGGGTTTATACCCATCGATGGTAGAGCTAGTAGATTGCCCCTCTTTGTCTTCCAACTTTCCTTATAGTCTGCTTTTGCGTTCCTATCTTTTGGCCTTTTGAATTAATATGGACAGTTCTTACTACTTCTTTCTGATTGGGTAGATTTGGCCTCTCTTTCTTAGATTCAACTATTTGGTTTACTGTCGTTTTATCACATTGGAGGCTTCAACACCTAGTTTACTTTTCAGAAAGTTCTTTATTTAGTAAGGACTTCAATCTAGCGATCTCTATTTCATTTTCTTAATCTCTTCAACATTTGTATCCTTAAGCTCCATGATGAAGGGTTCTTCCCACAAGGTTTCTTGTTGATTAAAGGACGGAGTTATATCCTCCTTTAGTTGAGTGATATGGACTACATCTTCATTAATATTATCTAGCTTCTTCGATTTGGGCTTTTTGTTATTCATTTTTCCTACATTCAATCAAACACAAAAAAATGGTTTATGTTAACGATAAGGTTTAAGGTTCAAGCCCTCCTTCTAACACTAAAAATGTTATCCATAAAAACGGTTAACACTCCGAAATGGTTTTGAATGAACATATCTGAAAGTGTTCATTTTCGGATTGGATTCATTACAGTTATTCCTAAGAAGAAGAGGAAATATGCCTCAGTTTTTGTTGTTTTTGAAGGCTTTTATCTATGTTGAATAAGTATTTGTGCCCTTTTTCCCAACAAAAGCATGCAGAGTCAGGGTTCCTTTTCAATTACACGTGATTAAAAACAAGGTCGAAACCACAATCATCATTCGAAGGAATTAGAAATTCTCTAGGAAGGTTATATATTAAAGATGAACGAACGTAGAATCTAGTGATGCGAAGCTCAATGAAGGGGATAAGAGTCATATTGTCTTAAGATGGCTTAGATCCATTAGCAGGTATTATTCTTACACCTTTTAGACAAGGATTTACCGCCTTCGGACCCAACTATGTTTTTTTCCTTCGCATATGTTTCACAAAATTGGTTTCAGACAAAGATAGTACTTTAGAATTTAAAATCATGTGCAATCGGCTATAAAATAAGTTAATAGCCAAAAAATGATCGAGCCCCCTTTCTCTTAAAATTAAGCTCCCTAAGTTGAGATCCTCAATTCTCCTTTTTGTTACGAATTACCACATAAGATTACGAGAAAGGAGAAATCCCCAATTTGATTTGTAAATTAAGGTTACACTTCGCTATTCTAAGTTTTCAATTTTGGAATGAATTTGATGACCCTGATTTTAAACCCCTGGGGTCGTATTTATAGGTGCGGGTTGACCCTTTCACTGGCATATGGGCTTCGTCCTGGCTTTCTTTCAAATGTGCATATGGAAGCATCGTTAATGCGCTTTCTGCCGTTCCTTTGAAAAGCAAGTATAAGGCTGTTGTAATGGTTCATGACAGGGATCTTTCAAAGTCGGAGGCCCAAGTAACGGTCACAAGAGATGGAGCTTTTGACCTTCGATGTTGTTTATAGCTTCTCCTTTTGCATATGATGCCTTTTCGGTGGAGGCTCAATCTTTCTCATATGCACATTTCAAGTAAACTGAAAGGTAAACTAAACTTAGCTTTTCATGCTTGGAAATTGTTTATCTTCTGGAGGTAAGTCTGGATGTTTCAAGAGGCATGTTTTCATGCAAGCTCTCGGCTTAGGCTGTGGATTATCCTAAGACGCCATTCCTTCCACTGAGATGAGTCTTTCGGTGAGAGCGGATTCTGCTTTCAAATTTTAAATTCTCTAGAACCCTCTTTTCCTAGCCTTTTCAAAATCTGCGCTTTTCTATTTATATTCAAAATGTTGTCCTCCAAAAGATATACCCATTGGTGTTAATAGAAGGGTATTTTTTGATTGCACCAAAAGTCTATCTCTTGCATTTTGCTTTGTTTAATCGTATAATCCCTTTGGCCATTGTATAAGGATTTTGCTTCCTCTTCAAACCTTTGCTCAGAGCAATTTTGTGGCGTCGAGCTTCATTCTACTTCTTACGAAGGCCTTTCCTTCTGGTTTAGCCTTCTTTCACTCTATCTTTTTAGAGGCATGAATTTTAGCTAATAACTGCTATAGATAAGGAAAAGCCGTGTTAAAAAGTTGCGCATTAGACTTATAGCATGCCTAATGGAATATTGTTTGAAACAGGTCCATCGCACACATTTATCCCTAAAAGTTTGGTAGATAAGTTATCCTTAGAACCTTCATGTCTTATTACTTCCTTTAGGGTAGCTAAGTCTATATTTACTTCCTTTAGGGTAGCTAATCCTAAAGAAGCGTACTGACGCTTGGGATGAGACGTGATAACCAAGAATTTTAGTTACTAGGTTACATCTTTCTCTATAGATCCAATTAGGTTTGATGTTATCAATAATTGAAAGATATCAGCAGGTGTTAAGAAGATTAAAATTTTTCTTGCATTGTCAGAAATAGAGATTGATAATCTAAAGGATTTTAGTCTTGACTATAATGGATGGTCAAAAGGTATGGGAAGATCGTTTGTATTTAGTTGAGTTATCCTATAATAATATCTATCAGACTAGTATAGGAATGGAATGTTCGTGGCACTGTATGGAAGGTTGTGTAAGTCACTATCTTATTGGTTAGAGAGTGGAGATAGATAGCTTCTAGGTTCAGATTTGATAAAGAATCTGCTGGGAAGATTGAGTTAATTCTAGGTCGAATAAAGGAAGATCAGTCAAGGTATAGGAGTTACGTAGATAAAAGTCACAAGGATTTGGAATTTTTCCTTGGAGATCGAGGTTTCATCAAAGTGTCACCAATGAAGGGTGCAGTTCACTTTGGAAAGTCGGGGAAACTGGCATCAAGATTTGTTGGTCTATTTTTTATCTTGGAAAGAATTGGGAATCTCACATATCGAGTAGAGTTAACGAAAAATTTGGCAAGTATTCATAATTACTTCATGTTTCATACCTAAGGAAGTACATGTGTAATACCACGAACTTCCCCGTGAAGGAAAGCCCAGATTGAATTGAGAACACGACGAATCAGAACACAAACAGAAGAACATTTCATTGCTTATTACAACAATTTCACCAGAATACAAGAATATACAGATTATGAATAAATATTACACATTTACTAAATATCAGAGATTTACAAGTTTCAATGCAGCGGAAAATAATACAAAATACAACTAAAAAGAATATACGGATACAGAGCTTTCCGAATATCATTCCAGCTATAAACCAGAATCCTGTGAATATAAATCTGCAAAAACCAAAACTACTGGCTGCCCATGGAAAATAGGGGCACCCAGAGTTTAGGTTAAAACAATAAACTCCAGGTCAGTCATGTGACTGGTGTGAGAACTAAAACAGTTATTTAAAACTTTACTTTAAAGTTCGGTAAATCAAGGGACCACGCAGTATAACACGGAATGGGTTTCCTCCCAAGAATACCAGTGCATAAAACAAATAGCGCAATGCTAAAGAAAGAACAATGAAGCTATTATAAGACTTAGGTCCCATCACACAATGCAACGCAAGGCGGAGGATAGAGTTTTTACCTTATAATAGCCAAAAATGCTTGGTACGTGAAATTTCATATTTTATTATTACTATAAGTGTATAGTGTCAAAACAATTTCAATCATAAGTATCAATCATAGACGACATGGGCACCATATATCATGTCGCCAATACTAGGCTCTACAATCAAAACTGCAAATGTCATGTATTGGAAGTTGGATTTCCATCTGTGAACCAAGGCAAGGGATCGTCATTACTGCTTCGAGAGTCTCTAGCCCACCCCTCAGGCAAGTACTATGTCAAGCCTTTGGATCGTCAGGGTCGGTCCACACGGAGTGGATTAAAATGCCTAAACAATGCGTTTCCCCGCCCTATGGGGTGTAAACTGGTCATATCCCGACCAAACCATCGGCCCCAAAATGATCGATACAACCGAGGTGCCTCGCAATCCATCATCCACATAAGTAAAATGTCAGGGCTAGTAAAACGCTAACACCACTCCTAGCTAGAAGGAAATGCATGTCCTCCCTGAGGCCCTCTCCCGTTTCTAGTTCACACTGGGGTGTGAGGCCCACGAATCAACGCTACACAAAGCTATGCTATACTAAAGCCGTGCTTTGATCATCAAGCACAAGACTCAGCTTTTCAACAGAAGCCTTGATCATTTGCATCTCAGCATGCCACACAGGCAATTCACGCTATGCAACCGATGTCTATCAATCACACAGTATGAAATTCGATGTCAGACACACATCCATTTACAAGTTCGTTCTGGGTCTGAACGAAACCGGAGGCACCTTATTCCTCCCTTATATGTCCAGTACAGGGAAGAGGCCCTCGCATATCCATCGATCTCCAAGTACGTTTGGACAATCACCACTTATTACCTTGTCTTGGGTGTACAGCCCAATCAAGACATCAGTAATCATCCAAACGATGTGAAAACCTCTGGTCTTCAACCACCGTCTTCATCCTCGACACATCGTCGAATCAGTTATTCATAATGGAATAAACCCGGTCTTTCTGAATAACTCGCGTATATAATAAACAAGTGCTATAAAAACACAACATACGCCTCATTCCAATCCAGAATATTCCTTTATTCAAATATTCTTATACTTTGGAAATGTTCCCATTAATTTTATCAAAGATAAATTCTTTAAATTTATTCTTTAATCATCCTTTGGATATCATTTCAATCTAATTAAAGATGCATTAAAACTCCACTTGGTTTTAATCTTCCCAAAAATCAATATTAACGATTTTTTAACTTGGGAAATCATATCCTGTCTTTAACTAGGTTAAAGAACCAATGTCATTTAAAACACGGTTTATGATAAACCCAAAGTCACATTCTGTTCCATCAGCCTTTAACCGTAAATTAGCAAGTGAACAATTCCCTAAGTATTAACCCCGAAGGCCGAAACCAACATCAGATCAATACCCTGGAAACCATTCAACTTAACTAATCTCCAGTTACTTTCTGATTTTCTTACCACCATTGTGTCTAAGAACAGTATTATTAAGGATACCATTCACGACAACCCAAATCTTATTCCATTATTAATCGGGTTAAAGAACAATCGTTATTTAAAACACCGTTCATGATAATCCCAAAGATCAATTTCAATTCAATTCCGATTAAATATCAATTAATTGGTATACTTCATTAAATCTAAATTAAAAAGATTTAATCTTTTCTCAACTGGGTTTAAGAACAGTGTTAATGAAGACACCATCCACGACAAAACCCAAAATCACATCAGTCTCTAACCGTAAATTAGTAAGAGAACAATTCCCTAATTATTAACCCCGAAGGCCGAAACCAACATCAGATCAAGACCCAGGAAACCGTGCAACTTAACTAATCTCCAGTTAGATTCTAACTTTCTTAACTCCATTGGGTCTAAGAATGGTACTATTAAAGATACCATTCACGACAACCCAAAATCCAATTAGATATTAAATACAAGGCTCTGAATGGAAAATATATTGGATTATATTCAATATCAAATTCTGAAATCAACAAATATCGTATTGGAAATAACGGTATATATATATCTTTCAAATTTCCATAACAATATCTGTATAATCACGAAATCCAACATCGAAATATTCCGAAGACAATTTCGATTCAAATCCATTTCCAATTTATATATTGGAAATTCTGGTTATTTTTTAAAACCATTTCAAATCCAGTTTATTTATTTTAAAAATATTGGATTTATTATTCTATTTTAAAACTAGTTCATTTCGGTAAAATATTTTTTTTATGTTTTCAGATATGGAATTTTTCACCCCAATTCTTTCCAAACCATTTCTTATGATTTTACATGAATTATTATTATTATTAATAATAATTTTATCAAGGCTCGTACAGTCGATTTCAATAAACAGCCATCGAACTTCACTTGCAGCGACCTTTTCCAAATTTGATTTGGACATAATTCCAAATCCAACCGTTAGATTTCAAATCTCTAATATTTGTTGGAAATCCCTTTTCGATACGAACCCAACGGTTCCGGTTTTTAGGAGAATCTGATGGTCGGATCTCCCGTTATGTCCATTTGAAGTCAATGGTCGAAATTCGCGAACTGCCGCTGCGCGGCGCTTTCTATTCTTTTTAAAGCGTATTTTATAAATCGTTTTAAATTCGTTTTCAAAACGATTTCAACTTCATGTTCAATTTCAAATCAAAATCGAATATTCCATATCCGCAATATATAAATAATAGTATTTTCAAAACATTAGATTTTGAAATCAATTCCCTTTTGATATTCATTATAAAAATGAATAAAATCGATATAAATATCGTTCATGTCAAAAATGCGTTATTCTAATCAACATGGCTTCATATATCTAAATATTTTCGTGTCCATCCCAAATCGGACATCAAAATCAGATTTTGATATTTTTTTACTGAATATTATTTTAAAATATGCATTATTTTAAAATATTCGTTATTTCAAAATATTGATTCTTTTTGAACTGGAATCAGACACAGTCAATCACCATATAATGTGATTATATGGATTACATACAACACATGTATATAACAACAATCAAACAAAGTCAACCATCATCCTGAGTGCATTCTACACTGTATAAGCATTAAATATAAATATTCAATGCTCATACAGCCTGTCAATCAATTGATCGACATACAGCTAATTATTTGGGACTAGTGTATGTCTTATATCTCCCAATACCCGTGTGGGGTTTCATCAACAAATAATGAATTTTATTTGTGCAGTTGGGCGATATGTAAAATTTATTGTCCCAATCAATATCAGTCAAATGTGTGTACGTAAACAAATCGTTCGATTTGTTTATAAATATTTATTTCATTCATGTACACGTTAAAAAGTATATTTTTAACTATAAAATATTTTCAACTGTAAAATATTTTATTTCATTCCACATCACATAATCAGTTTTCACAACACAATCAAATCAGACAAACAAGTCGTCCAATGTCTGTGGACAACGGGTGTCGGGTGCTGCTAAGCACCGTCTGCATCCTAGTACATATTTCAACTAAAAAAAAGTGAGAAGTTCTCACCTTTGGGATCCACTCCGTTGTGCTTTGATTGTCGATCTATGTAGCATACCTACGTTAAAAATTATATTTTTAACCAATCAATAATTATTTCTTTGTATGATTATTTTATAAATAACATACGTTGGCTAAAAATTATATTTTTATCTTTCTAAAAATAATTTCATATTTTTTTATAACAATTCTACATAGATAAAAATCATATTTTTATTCCGCTTCTATATAGATAAAAATAAAATCTTTCTATCGCTAATGAATATATAAAAATCACATTTTTACATTGTCATTCAAACGATAAAAATCATATTTTTACTTTGCTACCTATGTGATAAAAATCACATTTTTATATCGTCACTTCATATATAAAAATCATATTTTTATCTACAAAGATCACATTTTTATTATCTATATAATATAAAAATCATATTTTTATTGTCTCTATAATATAAAAATCATATTTTTATTATCTCTATTAAAAACAACATTTTTATGCACTGTTATATGTGTTAAAAACTGATTTTTATCATTTATTAAAGCTAATTACATTAAATTAACAAAAATAAAACTTATAGCGAATGAGGGAGATGGCGGCGCTGGGTGGTGCGGTAGGTGGGGGAGGTGGCGCAGGCGAGCGAGAGGGTGGTTGGTTGTCCTCTGGGTGGCGGGCGGTGGGGGCCAGGGCATCGGGTTTGGGTGTGGTTTACATCAAAAAGGAGAGGAGAGAGAGTGCGAGAGGAGGGGAGGAAGCGGAGCGCGGCTAGGCGGAGGGGTGGGTGGTGGCTCCGGCGTCAGTGGTGATGGTGTAGGTGGGGCGACGGGGAGCAGATGCGCCAGGGTTTTTTATTTTAGATCTGAGCTTGACTAGGAAGAGAGAGTGGAGGGTATTATATATATTTAAATAATTATTTAATTTATTTCTCTAAAAAGTCACTCGGACCCCCAATCGAATTCAACGACTATCGCCCCTAGCTAAATACGCCCATTCCAAACACAATGGGATATGTTTCGTAAGCCAATTCGATTGTTATGATCAATTTTCATCAAAATTAAAATATAAATCAGTATATTCAATTTTAAACGCACATTTCAATTTGTCGGGGCCACATACTAACTCTAAAATTCTCGAAAAATTATTTCTAGCTTTGTTTTGACGATACGGTCCTAACAAAACTAATTTCGTCCAATTTGGAGATCGTTTGAAAAATGGCCATTTTTTGATCGATTCAAATTGACTAAAACTAACAAAACACGTTTTACTTCGCTACGCTCGCATATTGATTTCAAAAAATACGAATTTTGGAATCTAGATAACTTGACATCCTGGATCCAACAAAAGTGGTTTCGTCGAAAACGGAGGTCGTTTGCAAAATTTCCATTTTTAAGGACTATATTTCCATAGCGACTATTCTGAATTTCAATTGGGCATAACTTTTTATTCCCACTATGAAATTTGAATTTTTCAGATTCATTGGAAAGATATTTTCAAATAGATTCTAATAATTTTGGTTTCGCTAAAATTCAGTTTATTTTGAATCTTGTACATTCATTTGAAGTTTGAAATCGAATTTTCAAACTACCGCGCCATTTCCAATTCCTTTTATAATTGAAAATAAATATTTATATTCTAACGACGATTTAAATAAATATATACATCCTAATTCTATTCAATATAAATATCTCGTCGTTTTTATTTAAAATAATTCATTTTAAATATCCATTCATAAAAATTACCAAAATAAAATTTTTTAATTGGTTCAGACTTTCTGGGTTTTTACAACATGCATGATCCAGATGCTATCGTAGATCTAAGAGCATTAAAGGAGCTAGTGGTGGCACTGAATTTGACTTTTATGAGACAACCAATTTGAGTTGTAGCTAGAATTGGAAAGAAGTCGAGGAACAAGACAATCAAACTAGTAAAAGTCCAACTAGTGACAACGAGAAAGATTGTACATGGGAGATTAAAGACAGAATAAGAGCTACTTATCATGATCCTTTTATTAGTAAGTACTATATTGTCTTATAGATCGGTAATTAGTAGATTACACTAGTACAATAGCACTGATACGCATGGTTGCAATGCTTGGCCTAATCCCTGATGGAAATTCAAGATCTATTTATTTTAAGGAGGGGTGGATGTAACATGTAACACCTCATAATTTCGAGTAAATCAAATTAACAATTTAGTTATATTCCAAAAGTGGATTTTTTTTGTAGATGATGAAATTCGACCACGAAACTTGCACCGTTGCATTTGTGATGGAATTCCGGTCAATTTTCATGATTGGATCTTCGTGAACGGAGCCCATATACAAATGTTACGGATGAAGTACGAAAGCAGATGGTAAATCAATATAACAGTATATATATATATATATCCTCTGTCCCCACCACTGCCAGGTCGACTCAGGCGGTCGACCGCTGGATCGACCTCCTAGTCCATTCAGGTAGTGATGGCTAGGGTTTTTATATATTATATAGTTATATCGATAGATATTTTTTTTCAGGAATTCAATCTAAGGTTTCAGGGTCATTTCTACCTTTATATATAAAGGGCTAGACCCACATTTTTTTCCTTATATTTTCTAGACGCAGCAGCGAAGATCTGCCATTCTCAATCTTCCAATCTCTTCTAAAATTCAAAACATAAAATATAAAATCTAATTATAAAAAAAAATAGACAGATTGAATTCAGATTTATGAAAAGGGTAGGTTCTTCAAATAGGTAATTCTTTATGTTTAAATTTCCACCTTCTTTTCCAACTTTTCTTTCAGATCTACAAATCTTAATATCATATATATATATATATATATATATATATATATATATATATATATATATATAGCCCTATTGTATAGAGATTGCAAATCTTTAAGATATGGAAATTATAGGCTTAAAACATCAAATTTGGATAGCTTTCAGGTGAGTGAGAAATATATTCATTGTTTATAATATCTTATATAATTTGTTAGTGTTATATCTGGATTGTATACTAAATTTCATCAGATTTGTTTGTTTATGTCAAATCTAGAATTATGTATACGAATTGGATTAGGATATGTAGGCCTTTTTATTTAGTGTGATTATATTGCCTACAATTTAATTTGGATTAGTTGTGGTTATTGTAAACAACCTGAATCTGGAAACCAATCCTAAATTATTATTAGATGTGTAGTGTTGTTATTCCAAATTAGTAGGAATTTGGTGTAAATATGTGATTTGTACAGTTATTGGTTTTAGAATTATAGACATGTTTGTGTTTAATATTGGCCCTTTTTGGTCCTTTTAAATAAAAAGGCATTAATTTGACATCTACAAGAAATATATACAAATCAGATAAGAAGGGATGTGTAAATTCTTGTATTTTGTACGTAGTTTACATCATCCATTCCAAATATAAATATATTACCTTTTTTGCGATTTGAAATATGTCAACATTCCTCTTTCAAATAGTTTAGGCAAAATTTACAATAATTAAAATTAATAACCTTTTATAAGATTTTGAATCTTAAATGAAATTAAGCACATAAAGGGTTAATCTGGTTGCTAGTTTAGACTGGAACATAATAGCAATAATAATAAAAAAATTAGTAACTACATTAACATCGCGCTTAAATATTATATATTATAATCTTATCCATCCATTCCTAAATAAATAATGCTATTATATTAAATATATATTTGTTTTTGTGTGTTTGAAATTAAATGGTTTCCATCTGATCGGAATATGTATGGAAAATATAACCCATATTAAATAGAAATAAATATATGTGACTATTATAACAATAAATGTGGAATTGATTGCTATAACTAAAAGGTCATGAATAAGGTAATAAGTATTGTAACGACATATGTTATGGGGAATGAATTGAATAGGAAATAGATGCCAAGGTTGTTATAATTTAAATTGTAATTAGGAATAAGGGTTGTAACTCCAACTAGGGAGAAAAATTATATATATATATGTACGTATATATATATATATATATATATATTCAAATAAGAACTAAATGGAATTAAATTAAAATAAAAATGTCTGGAAGTTACAAAATTATTTCGAATTTTAGATGGGACGGATATAAATGGCATTTAAAAGGTTACTTGTTGCCTTATGAAACATGACCATTAGGGTCATTAATGGCATGAGACAATTAAGGAAATAAATCGGTTTGAGTGTCCATTGCCTTATGAAATATGACTGTTAGGATCATTAATTGCATACAACCATTATAATAATAAATGGAATTAAAGAGGGCTTAATGAGTATTAACTGTCGTAGTAAAACTAAGTCCAATAAGAAAATAAGTAATTACATATATTAAGATAAGAAGTTATAGAGAATCATCCTTATATTATTCTAGTTTAAATCAAGAATTAATATCTTTAATTAGAATTAAGGATTGGACTTAGTAGGTTAATAATGTGAGGCCAGTTGCTTTATTCGACAGAAGTTTGTACTTTCCAACAATCGAATATATGCATAACTGATGTGAGACATCATTAACTATAGGAACCCATGATAGTAGTAAATTGTGTAACGAGAATTATTCTCAAAAAGGTTTACTTCAAGTGTTGAGGTATTAAGTGGTTGTACCTTCCGAAATAAAAAACCGAAAAGGAAATAATTCATAATGTAGCCTACTTCGAGAAGCATTAGAAGGCTAATTGGGTGCAAGATCGGTAATCTCCATGATGTTTACTTCCTCCAGGTAGTAAGTGACTGGGGTTGGAGTCCTCCTTGGGATAAGGTATTAAATGACTGTTACGGAGGTACCATAGGTCATCCTATCCTGCTGAAAGTATTAAGTGACTAAGGGATTATCTAATAAGGTCAACTAGATTATAGTACAAGGGTCCATGGGGGAAGGTCATAAACGACGTTACTCACCTCCCTATCATGTAGGCTATAAGTGACTTCGTACTTTCTCTAACCTTATGTGGAGTTTGGTAATATGCCTAAATGACGGAAGCCTACGATTAGAAGGATTTAGTAGCTAGTGTCCTCTAATGTATATTAATATATAGTAAACCACCTAGTAAAGTATTAAGTGATTAATGGATCTTCCTTTGGCCTTAAGTGATAGTAGGGATATGCCCTTATATTAGATTATGAGTGAGGTTGTAAGTGGATATATAGAATAACCCCCCTCCGTTATAGGGTATTGAAGAGTTGGAAAGCCAGCCTCTTAGTTTTTGGTACTAGTTCGAACGTTGGTTCAAAGGCTTCATACCTATGCATAAAAGTTCTATCTCAGTATAATACGATAACGTTACCTTCGGGAAGTGCGATCTTAGGAATGGTACTTAATCGTCATGTGTAATTCTTACAAGGTTAGGTTACATATGATTTTAGGTGAAACCAAATGGAATGCATTTTTATAAGTGTTATACATATTCTAGTCACTAAACCTTGTTGTTATGATCCCCATACTCATAGTAACTCTTTAGTTTATCTCGGGGAAGACATGTCTTTACAAGTGTTCAAGTTCGGAGTTTTTCTGTTCTTGTTCTCTCATGCTCGGTATTGATAGAGCGATTCTCTTTTAAGGTAGTTGCCAAGTCGATACTTGTCATCCTATCTTGTTTTTGCTATGAGATGGTTTATTGTACTCTGGTTATGCTCATGTTCAATTATGTGTAGGTACCAGATTTATACTCTCTGTGCTTGGATGAGTTCAAGTTTCAATTTTTATCGAAATTTAGGCTCATAAAAGTGTGGAGTATTACATAATGTCCCCAATTTTAGTACGCATTATTCAGGAATTTAATTAGGTAAATTAAACAGGGATGACATCGAGGACGAAGAGATTATATTTGTAATTAAAATTTAATGAATAGGTTGGCTTCAGAAATTAATTAACTTAAAACATACATAAGAGAGGAGGATTACGAAAGGACAAAGTTGGGAACTCATAGACTCATATAAATATATATTCTTCCACATTTTATCATTTTAGATTCATTCCACAAACCTTAAAACTAAAGTACGGAGGTCGTCCATCAAACAGCAAGAAGAAAAAGAAGAGAATCTAAAGAAAGCTAAAAAACTACATTTGCATATATCAATTCTTCATTCCAAACAAGGCGAGTAATGATCTATATCCATGTTTAATTTGGTAATAGGATGATATTGAATAGTTGTGTATAGCCATGATGGTTTTCATGTTTATAGTAATATATTTGATTGTTTGGTTAGAACAAATGCTTGGTTTTGAATTATATGCTTGTTTTGCATGAAAATGAATATGTTTTGAGTCAAAACATATAGCCAGTAATCTCCTGTAGACACAAAATTTTGATATGTTATTTGTTATATGATTTTGGAGATGAATATTGAATTTCATAATTTTCCCAGCTCAAAGAAGTATTCTATGAATTTCCTTAGTTTAATTACTTGGTAATTTCGGGATTAATTAATGAATTTAAACTCAAAATTTTTATGAATGATAGAGAAGGATATATTCTAAATTCTTTGAATTTTACCTTGTATTTCTTATTTAATGTAAACTTCCTAATAATGGTTAGACTTAGGATATTTACCACGTTAATTAAGTAATTAACGTGATATTTTAATATTTTATATTTTAGAAATATAAAATACTAAACAATATGAATTTTTTGTATAGCTTTATATTAACCAATAAAATTCAACATATATACTAAAGTTGGTAAAAAGTAAATCTATATATAGAAACAAATTGGCCTTTCACTTATTGACTATCAGCTTCATCCCTTGGGTCGAAGGGATCCTTCCCACAAGGTCGATAATGCCTTACCACCAATTCAACTAACACTTGATGCATGGAACACCATGAAACAGGGTATAGGAGGCATCTAGGCTATTGACGCCTTTCCTTTCAGCACATTCATGGTTCTGATACTTATATAACATTTTGAAAAGATAGCCACTCTAATAACTATAATACCTTTCGACTGATCGAGAGCTATTTCCAAACTTGTTTAATAAAAGAGCCTAAGGGTTAATTCGGTAGTACTCTTCGACACAATCAAAAAGGTCATTTCTCTAAAACCATTGTTTTGGAAAAGATTAGAGGATTATTGCTTCCACACCTTCCGATAGAGTCGAAAGGAGCTTATATAACCAAACTATGTTTTATAAACGGAAGAGGCCATCGCCTCAGTTCCTTTCACAGCGCTGAAAGGATTCCTTTCTATCTTTTATTTTAAACTAAGAGACTATCGTTTTCATACATTTTTATAGTATCAAAGGGGTATGTCTTCTAAATTTTCCTATATAAAAGATAGAGGCTTTTAATTCCTTTTGACAGTGTCGGAAGGATCCCCTTCGTAGTGGTTTGCTTTTCTAAAGCTTTGCTTTATAAAAGATAAGAGGGATTATCGCCCTAATATCTCTAAATAGTGTCGAAGAGGTTCCTTTCTAAACTTAGTTTCAATAAAACATGAGGATATCTCCTTCTTACCATTTGACATGATTGAAAAGGGGTTTTCCCGAATCTTACTTTTATAAATATGATGTGAGGCTATTTCCATTAGGCTATTCGACGGTATCGAAAGGACTGGGTTCCTAACTTTTATTTAAGTTGAAGTTATCACCTCAATGCCTATCGACAACATCGAATTGCTTGTTTTACTTAAATTGTTATTTTAAAAGGAGAAAGAGGTTTGTCACCACACTTCCTTTCAGCAATGTCGAAAGGGATTTACTTCCAAACCATGATTTAACGATAAAGACTATCGTCTTAATTCCCTTCAGCAGAAGACAAAAGGGGTGATTCCAACATAAGCTTTAACTTATTAAACACTTTGATTGTTGTAGGATTTCAGGATTTCTGCCTATAGAGTTATGTCGACATAGGTGATATTGTCAAGGTTTGATTATCGAGTATGTTGGCTTATCACCATCATTCCTTTCGAGGCAATCAATGTCGGTGGGATACTTTTTATAAATTATTGTATAAAAGTAGTAATATAAACCACTTTCGAAACAAAGGCATTTGCCCTTGATCTTGTCAACACTATATTTGAACCTATTTTTTAATCTGGAAATTCATACTATCCAATCTTTGGAGTAATTGCCTTTATCGACAGGCCTTTCTTAAAATGTTTTTTAACCTACTTGCTTTGACATAGATATGGTCAAAAAGGAAATTGTTAAACATTAACTTTTTTGTGGCTTTGACTCCATAGCCTGTTGACGTGGTAGTGTCGACAATGTGATTTTTTATAAAATTGTTTTTGAAACTAGCTAAATGCTTTTGCCCATCTATCTTGTCGCCATCATTTACGTTGAAAGGAATTGAATGCTTGCTCATTTTCATGATGTCGATAAGGCATTGCATTTCGCCATAACATGTTATATTAACTTTGATACTCATGAAGGGAGCCGAGGGTGATTGCGGATGACAAGGTTGTCACACCTATCAACTTATATGTTGCTTTCGGTAGGGAATCCATGTGTGCTTATGTTGATTTGTACGTAACCATGGTATATAGTTGCATTTGATTTAACACATTAGGGACACCAATTGAAGGATAAATCAGGAAAACGCCAGTTAACTTAAAAAATTACTAGGAAAATAAGTAAAAAATAATTGATAGATTCCTAGTTATCAAAAGGTAAAAACTATAAGGGCATGTGATGGCTAGTCAAATTACCTTTTTGAAAGTTTAATACTTATGTTAAGGATAAAACTGTAGGTTCATAGTCATCCGAAGGCAAAACTGTGTGATAGTGATAGTTAATCACATTATCTTATTGAGAGGTTCATAGATATTCAATGGTAAATTATATAATATGTGATAATTAATCGCATTATCTTAATGAAAGGTTAATAGTTATCCTAAGGACTAGCAGGTTAATGGTCATGCTAATGGTAAAACAATAATATGTGCGACGGCTAATCCACACCAGATATTGAAAGGTTCTTAGTTAACCTAAGTACAAAACCAAGGGATATGTTGAAGCACTCCACTTTCGTTAAGGTCACTCACAAAGGGAATGCCTTAATTTCGGTGGAGAATGATAGGTAAAAGATACATATAATTTACAAGACAGACATATAAACAGAGGAAAAACTAAATTTATTTCATAAGTACGTGGTTCAGTTAAAACATTACAACAACTATCTCAAACCAACTTCCAAATTATTACAACAAAATCTCTGTCCTAAATTAAAACAAAAAGAAGCATTAAAATAACAGTAAGGCAACATAAATCCCCAATAAGAGAGTATCCAAAGCGATAGCCCAAGGAAAGAGAATCCAAGCAATACATCTACTCTCTTCAAGCTAGAAATGGTCTGAACTAAGCTGAAGTATTCCCTCCTTGCGGACCTTCGGGGGGGGGGGGGGGAAACGGAAGAAAAGAAGACGAAAGAAAATGGGTCAGACATGAGTCTGGTAAGTCCAGTGATTATTTAGCATGTAAACAAGAAAAAGGATTAGGACATGAATAAACTAAACCTAGGACAGTACCCTAGAAATAAGATAATAAAACTGAATATGCTATCGCATTCATTTCTATTTCTCTGCACCTACTTACGAGTGTTTTCAACTAGCACCACGTGTTCAAGTTAAATGATCCCCTTTATCGATCGGCTCCTTCTTGTATATGTTTACCACTTGTGTCATTCGGCCCCGCTTGATTGCAGATACCTGTGTGGGTCCCACCATGGGGTGTATCAAATCCTATGGTGGCAACCTGACACAATTCAAGATGCACATTGTATAACTACTAAAGCCCAGTGCCTGCTTTTTCCACTCTGGAGTACGTGCACGTACCTCACTTCGTCGGAAACTACACAGACGCACCACCCACCGTTGTTTTGACCGCTTATAATCAGCCCAGCAATCATGCCCCACCTTGCCTAGTTCAGGGTACCATGATACATCTATGTGGGTTACTGCGGAAATGGGCCCCCATTACTAGGGTTTCCTAATCAACATGTTAAAATGGTTTAGTGTTCTCAAATTAACCTAACCCCACCCATCAGTTTAGTTAACATGTTGTATTGGTTAAGTGTTGCCTTAATTAACTTAACCCTACCATTCCTATCTCAGCTTTAATTCATTCATTAAAGCACCCAACACTCACGTTAGATATGTATTGTTGCGGTCGTTGGATGTACCGGTCCGTTCCGGTCAGTTTTACACCGCAACTCAATCTAACCTCGGGTTCTTTTGGGCTTGATGCACTAACCTCTCACATTAGATCTATATTGTTATGGTTGATTGATGTGCGGGGCAGTTCTGGGAAGTCTTAAACTGTAACTCAATCTAACCTCAGGTTAGGCATATTCGTCTTTTACTTAATTTACATATTTACCCTTTATATGTAAATTATCCACAACAATTGCCATTTAGGTCATGCCCCCATTTTCCCACTAAATAATGTTCATAATTTTAGGTATATAAATTATACCAATTTAGGCCACTAATCATTTATATGATTGTGAGCCAAACCATGCCAATAAATTTGAAATTTAAGGTTTTCCCCAACGTTACCCCCGTTATACGTTCGCAAAATTCACATAGAATGTTAGGCTCGCAACTTAGCCTAACTTATATACAAAAGGGGAAAGAAAGGAGCATGTACCATTCATACAACTTAAAATAATAAGGATCTAACTAAACACGAGTCATATAAATTTGGCATAAAACAATGAACTTGCATTTTTGGATCCAATTAACATGAATCTTAAGCATATGAAATTACACAAATCCAACTAGGCATGTAAATATAAACTTGCAATTTGGATCCAATTAATACGAATCTTAAGCATATGAAATTACACAAATCCAACTAGGCATGTAAATGTAAACTTGCAATTTGGATCCAATTAATATGAATCTTAAGCATATAAATGGGGACTTACATAGAATTACACAAATCCAATTAGACATGTAGATATGAACTTGTATTTTGGATCCAATAATCATAGATCTAACATACGAGAATGTAGATCTAAACATATATATAACTTAGCCTAAAAACTTGCATGTAACATAACATGAAAGAGTCCCAAAATTTACATAATACATGATTGGTTTAACATACATAATAGGTCTAATAAACCACAATAGTCTCATAGGCATATATGATAGAATTGTTACAAGAATAGACATTAATCAGCATAACCATTATCTTACAACTAGGGATAACTCTAGTTTTCACTTTATTACAAATCATATCTTTTAATCGTTCACATCTAAATAATAACAGGACTTACAAATAAAAGAAAGTCTTATTTTCTGGGATCTGTTTTCTGAAACTGAAAAGCAATCCCTTGACGAAGACTGTAACAACATGTATTTTTATAATATATTAAAACAAGAAATCAAGGCAGAGTTAAATTTTAAAATCAGAATCAGGGGAAACGGGTTAGGCCATTGCGTTCGTCTCGAAATTTTAAATGAAATAGAGTCCGAGTTTACGAAAATCGGAGTCCAGATGAAGAAGTTATGGCCTGTACAAGTTTCAGCAGTTTTCAGGCAGGACTGGACCAGGGGGTCGACCATAGGGTCGACCTACCCCCCAGGTCGACCATAGTGTCGAACTCCCCCCCCCCCCCATTACAGGTCGACCTGGTCGGCCTAGTTTGACCCAGAACTCATTTTTGAAGCCTGAGACGTGTTTTGATGGTCCGGATTGATTCTATGGTTAATTTAAGGGCCTAAACTAGTTGTTATACCTATAAAAACACCCTTAGACCTAACTAATTCATATCAAATCATTCTTACACTATTATGCTGCTGAACTCCCTCTTGAACCATGGCCGCCGCCCACAAATTAAAGTACAAACATTCAAACTCAAATCAATTCAAAGAACAAGGCTTCTACAATGGTTCAAACAATAAATCAACACTACTACAACGTTCTACAACAAATTCAGTTCCTAATTCACTAGCCATGCTCTGTAAGTTCTAGTTGTTTTTAGATTTAAACATTTAATTATAATGTGGCCATGGAATAAAGTGGAATTGGATTTAAGTATGTTTATCGATTCTGATTTATTTCTGTTGCTCCTTGAATCTTGTGTTTTGGGGCTTGTCTAACTTTATGCTCATGACAAGTTTATGATATATTCAGCAGTTTTCTTGATTCGTAATGACGTTATCATCAAGTTGTAATATTTATGCCTATGATGATGTTTTGCTCTGATCTCATTTTTATTCAATTTCTATCTCCCCCAATTTATTTTCTTTCATGAACCTTGGTCAATTTCGGACCTTGGCCTAAAATCGCGATTTGCGTATGATATGTATACGGGGGAATTATGGGATTATTGCCTATATGAATATGATGTAATAATTGGCAACATGAAATTGGATATTATCATTGTATTTGCAAGTTTGGGCAAGTTTGGGCGTGATTTGTAAGTTTTGGAATAATCTTGTTATGAAAAATTTGCATAAATATTATATACATGAAATTTGGCATAAATAGGATCTATGTAATGTAACACGAGATTTGGTATATATAACATGTAAATAATTTGGCATAAACATGTATTATGAACTTGGGCATCTGTCATGTACTGTAATAAAAAGACTATAGTTTGGGATAACTACATCATGAATCATGATTTGGGTTTATTGGGTATGAAACTTGATACATGTAATTTTGGCTAGAACTTGATATGGTAAAATGGCATAAAAATTGGCATACATGTAAAACGGCATAAATTGAATATACATGTAATCTAGAACTTGGGCATATGTTAATTTGTAAAATTTGGAGTTGAAACATATATCAAAATTTATGACTTGGTAAAGGTTTAATATGAACGCGCCTAAGTTGGGTTTTGGGTAGTTGGCATGTATTGTAAATAAAAGGCTATAACTTGGCATAACCTTATAGTGAATTATGATAATAATTTGGGAATACGTTTTGGGGCAAATAACGTGAATCATGGACATTTCTATATGTTAAACACATGAACTGATATTGGCGTTTTGGGTGGAATACGACCATTAATGAACCTTTGACACGAGGTTAGACTCGGTTTGTGGTGTAAATCTGCCCGGAACCGCCCGGCATATCCAGTAGCCAAAAAGTGTCTGTCTAGTGTGAGAGGTCGGAGGTCGAATTGTAGGCGTAATGATTTATGACACGAGGTTAGACCCAGTTTGTGGTGTAAATATGCCAGGAACCGCACGGCAAATCCAGTGGCCACAAAATGCACGGTCTAATGTGAGAGGTCATGATTCGTTCGTCATAACGAATGAATTAAGGAATACTAACCATAATAAGACGTGGGTATGGTTAGGGGGTTAGGTGGGATGACATGGAAATTTGACGTGTAAATGCGGACCTAACCGGTATGAGTTGAGAACATGTAAAACTTATAAATGTAGGCTCAACCAACATAACTGTTAATCAGACCAATGGGTGGGTTAAGTAATATAACTAGACTAATGACACTTAACCAATATGATATGAATGGGTAGGTTAAGTAACATAGCTAGGCTAATGACACTTAACCGTTATAACATGACTAGCGGATGGGTTGGGCTAACTTGAATAGGTTGATAACACCCAATCGATATAACCTGATGCGTGGTAGGTTTAATTAAAAACACGAGGGAAACACTTAACCATTATAATATGACTGGTGGATGGGGTTAAGTTAACATGCACTTAACCAATATAACGTGATGCGTGGTAAGGTTAAGTGACAACAGAGGGTAACACTTAACCATCACAACATGATAAGTAGGTGGGCTAAGTCAATGTACACTTAACCAATATGACATGACATGCGGTGGGGTTAAGTTAACACAAGGGAGAACACTTAGCCAGTATAACAAGGCTTGTGGTAGGGTTAAGTAACACAAGGAACAACACTTAAACGATATAACATGATGTGTGGTAGCGTTAAGTAAAATAAGAGAAACACTTAACCAACATAACGTAATGGACAGAGAGAGTTAAGTACATATCAGGTTGGTGGGTAATATTAGTAAATATAGGCCCACAAACTTAATCATTAATAAGCACGCCTTAATCGGTGGGTTAAGTACATCACGGGAAGGTGGGTAATATCTGTGTATATAGGCCCAAACACTTAACCAGTAGGAACCCCTAGTAACGGGGACCTATTTCAGCAGTAACCCAAATCAGGTATCAACGTTACCCTGAAACTAGGCAGGGTGGGGCACGATTACTGGGCTGATTGTAAGCGGTCAAAGCGACGGCGGTGGGTGCAATAGTGTAGGTTCTTACGGAGTGCGGGCGTGCACACACTTCGGAGCAGACAAACAGGGCACTGGGGCACCAGTAGTATAACCTATGTCTTCTAGAATTGCGTCGGGCCGCCACCATGGGTCTTGATACACCCCATGGTGGGACCAACATAGGTATCTACAATCATTGGGGGCCGTATGACACATATAGGTAGCATAATCCCTAGGTTGGACCTAGGTGGCATAAACCCTAAATCCGAGAAGCGTTCAATAGGTAGCATAATCCCTAGGTTGGACCTAAGTGGCATAAATCCTGGTTGAATCTAGGAAGCGCTCGATAGAAAACCCTAGATTAGATCTAGGTAATAAATAATAGGTGTACACGTGAAAGCAACCTTAATTTCGGGGATCGGGATCACGTTATGATTTTATCATTTTATATTGATTACTAGTTGGGACACTTGTTAGGTGGTGCAGAGCATATATATATCATTTCAATGGTGAAGTAGAGAAATCTTGCGATGCTTGATAAAAATCTTGCGAAACTATACTTAGTTCATCTTGAATGGGAACCTTGCAATGTTATACATGACAGAAATCCTATGATGTTATTCTTAGTTATCGTGCCTGTAGCTTATCTTGTCGTCATGCTTATGTTTACTTTCAGTTTATCCATGCCATGTTTCTTTACCTGTTTTTATGCTGAAAGCCACTAGGACTTACTCAGTCTTTATGACTGACCCAGTTTGTTTCGCCTCTTTTCCTTTCGTTCCCCCCCCCCCCCCGGTTCGCAAGGTGGGAATATAGCTTAGTTCGGATCTTACCAAGCTCCAAGGCTCTTTCGTGCACTGCTTGGATTTCTCTTGGCTATGGCTTGCTTTGCTTTATTGGGGAATACTACAATTTATTTTTATGCTTCTTTGTTTTTGAGAAAGACAGATATTTTAGCTATGTATTTGGGTATTGGAAGTTGATGGGCTTTTATTGTAAACAATTCTATTTAATAAATGATTTGAAGTACTTCTACTTTACCTTCCGCTATTTAATATATGTCTATCTTGTAATATTTATGTTCTAGTACCCATAATGCTCCATTGAACTTAAGGCACTCCCTTTGTGAGTGACCTTAACGGATGTGGGGTGTTACATTTGGTATCAGAGCAGAAGGTTACCAGACTGGGCAAAAGCTTTTAAAAAACCTTCTGAAACTATTTTCAAAAACCGTTTACAAAGAAGCATTTTTCTAAAGAAAAGTTTTGTTTTACGAAAGGCATATTCCCCAAAGCCATATGCACTATCTTTTGATTCTCTCCTTGAGTCTCTTCTCTCTTTCTTTTTCACCATAGTTTGTAGGCACGCGACACATGTCGGAGAGCAAAGTAGTGTCCAACCTCCATCTGTAGCCGCAGTAGTTTTACTTGCGACTAATCTTATTTCGAGCTTTGTAGGGTTGTCGTGCGATGGAAGTAGCTTTCGAGAAACTTTTCAACAAGCTATACAAGGATAGTAGGAAGAGGATAAAGAATACAAGTCTAAGGATGAGAAACTTGTTGATATGGCTTAATCCACGAAGAGGAAAAAGGTGAACGGAAAGAGGCCAAGTGAAAGAATAATAAAAACCCATGACAAGAGAGAATATCTTTAGTATGGTAAAAAGGGTCATGTAATTAAGTATTATAGGACAAGGACAAAGGCAAAGAACAAGATCTCGAGAGGGCAATTGTATGCTCTCACTACTAGCATACCTAAGAGAGGTGGTAACGTTTCTGTTAAAGGTTTTGCTTTTCTTTTCTATCATCCCATTTGAACTTTGTTTTCGTACATCGCATCCTTTTAATTCTACTTTGACAGTTGAGTCTCTGCACCATAGTACTAGCGTAGTAGAGGATCACATTTTATTCTCAAATCCTGTTAGGGAATCGGCTCATTTATTCATGACTTGTTTGGATTTGAGAATGTCTATGCTAAGTGTTGAGTTTAGAAGTAATGCTTATGTTTTTTTGGGCTATGGGTTGATTCTAGGGATGGAGTGGTTATCCAGTAATGGTGCCATTCTTGAGTATGAAAAGAGGGTAGTTAGATTCTTGAGTTGCCTTGGTAATGCCCTCGAAGTCTAGTGTAACCCTTAGGGTTCTGCCATGCTTAGTTACCTAGAATGAATGGTTCATTTCGCTTATGCATGAGTCATAGAAAATCACCTTAGTAAGTACATTTGGCAACATGGTTGGAATTTTTTTGTTTTCAAGAGATAGTTCTTCTGCGTGGAATACCTTATAGTGAGTAAACGAGATCCAGGATTCACTAGTGAATTTTGGAGAGCTTGCATGAAACCATGAGTCCGCAGTTATGTTTAAGCCGAGTATACTAGAAGAAGAATAAGTAAAAGTGGAACGAACGAGAGGCAACAGTGAAATGAGTTCCAACTCATATTTTGGAAACAAGAATTAAGAAGCTACGAAATTGTGAAGTTAAAGACGGTGAAAGCACAATGGAGTTAAGCTCGACTCAGAAGATTGAAGACTAGATACACTTATCATATTTCTTTTTAAGGGTATATCCTTGATCCCGCTTTTCCGTAGAGCTAATTTGCATGCTATCTTTCAAGTATATCCTCCCGGTCCTATTATTAATCCCATTTCTGTTAGAAACCCCATAGGGAGGATGACTCGTCTGTTAGTAATATATTTTGGGGCTTGAGGGTGTCCGTTGGGTTGACTAAACTCTTTGGATTTTATAGGATACGAGTTGGATTTAGGAAGGGGTTTCCTTATGACCTAAAAGGAGCCCATCATGCTTAGTTTCCTAGAATCATATATATTGGTTGGGTTAAGTAATTCTTTGGGTGTCAGCCTGATGTTGATTTCGGTCTTCGGGGCTAGTGCTTAGGGAGTTCTTCTCCAAATCAGTATATATGTGACATAGATTTCCAGTTTTGGCATTGCCTAATGGGCACAAGGTTTTTACTTGCTTCTATCGTTCGACTATACCTTTAGGTAGGAACAATTGGGTGTAAACATGTGTTTGAGACATGTTATGATTGATGGTTGCAAGTGGTTGCAAGTGGCTGCTAGTGGTTGCTCATGATTGCATAACACACATTAGGCACTAGATCGGCTCAGACATATTTCCATATTGCATATGCATGAGTGTTTATACTTGTTTATGGATGAAATTGGATGTGTTATCATATGGATGATGCATATGGATGGATGTTTGTGCACACATATAGTGTTTATGTGACTAGGACTATTTGCATACATGTTGGACTCATTGCACTAAACATATTTTGCATTAAGAAGATCAATCAGGCCTAATCATTTGCATTAGATAAGGAACATATACACACACTTTCTGCATATGTTCATACCGCATTAGAAATCTCTTAAGGACAATGAATGCTTGTGATTAAAGATTGAGTAGATGGATGATTGGATGGTAGGATACATTCTTTTTAACTTGAAGATTTCGGGGACGAAATCCTTTAAGGAGGGGAGAATGTAACAACCCGTATTTTTATAACATATCAAAACAAGAAATCAAGGCAAAATTAAATTTTAAAATCAGAATCAGGGGAAACAGGTTACGCCATTGTGTTCGTCTCGAAATTTTACATGAAATAGAGTCCGAGTTTTCGAAAATCGGAGTCCGGATGAAGAGGTTATGGCCTGTACAAGTTTCAGCAGTTTTCAGGCAGGACTGGACCAGGGGGTCGACCATAGGGTCGACCTACCCCCTCCCCCCCAGTTCAACCATAGGGTCGACCTACACCCCAGGTCGACCATAGTGTCGAACTCCCCCCCCCCCTTACAGGTCGACCTGGTCAGCCTAGTTTGACCCAAAACTCATTTTTGAAGCCTGAGACGTGTTTTGACGGTCCGGATTGATTCTAGGGTTAATCTAAGGGCCTAAACTAGTTGCTACACCTATAAAAACACCCTTAGACCTAACCTAATTCATATTAAATCATTCTTACACTATTATGTTGCTGAACTCCCTCTTGAACCATGGCCGCCGCCCACAAATTAAAGTACAAACATTCAAACTCAAATCAATTCAAAGAACAAGGCTTCTACAATGGTTCAAACAATAAATCAACACTACTACAACGTTCTACAACAAATTCAGTTCTTAATTCACTAGCCATGCTCTGTAAGTTCTAGATGTTTTTAGATTTAAACATTTAATTATAATGTGCCCATGGAATAAAGTGGAATTGGATTTAAGTATGTTTATCGATTCTGATCTATTTCTATTGCTCCTTGAATCTTGTGTTTTGGGACTTGTCTATCTTTATGCTCATGACAAGTATATGATATATTCAGCAGTTTTCTTGATTCGTAATGACGTTATCATCAAGTTGTAATATTTATGCCTATGATGATGTTTTTCTCTGATCTCATTTTTATTCAATTTCTGTCTCCCCCAATTTATTTTCTTTCATGAACCTTGGTCAATTTCGGACCTTGGCCTAAAATCGCGATTTGCGTACGATATGTATATGGGGGAATTATGGAATTATTGCCTATATGAATATGATGTAATAATTGGCAACATGAAATTGGATATTATCATTGTATTTGCAAGTTTGGGCGTGATCTGTAAGTTTTGGTATAATCTTGTTATGAAAAATTTGCATATATATTATATACATGGAATTTAGCACAAATAGGATCTATGTAATGTAACATGAGATTTGGTATATATAACATGCAAATAATTTGGCATAAACATATATTATGAACTTGGGCAACTGACATGTACTGTAATAAAAAGATTATAGTTTGGGATAACTACATCATGAATCATGATTTGGGTTTATTGGGTATGAAACTTGATACATGTAATTTTGGCTAGAACTTGATATGGTAAAATGGCATAAAAATTGGCATACATGTAAAACGGCATAAATTGAATTTACATGTAATCTAGAACTTGGGCATATGTTAATTTTGTAAAATTTGAAGTTGAAACATATATGAAAATTTATGACTTGGTAAAGGTTTAATATGAACGCGCCTAAGTTAGGTTTTGGGTAGTTGGCATGTATTGTAAATAAAAGGCTATAACTTGGCATAACATTATAGTGAATTATGATAATAATTTGGGAATACGTTTTGGGGCAAAAAACGTGAATCATGAACATTTCTATATGTTAAACACATGAACTGATATTGGGGTTTTGGGTGGAATATGACCATTAATGAACCTTTGACACGAGGTTAGACTCGGTTTGTGGTGTAAATCTGCCTGGAACCGCCCAACAAATCCAGTAGCCACAAAGTGTCAGTCTAATGTGAGAGGTCGAAGGTCGAATTGTAGGCGTAACGGTTTATGACACAAGGTTAGACCCAGTTTGTGGTGTAAATCTGGCCGGAACCGCCCGGCAAATCCAGTGGCCACAAAGTGCACGGTCTAATGTGAGAGGTCATGATTCGTTCGTCATAACAAATGAATTAAGGAATACTAACCATAATAAGACATGGGTATGGTTAGGGGGTTAGGTGGGATGACATGGAAATTCGACATGTAAATGTGGACCTAACCGGTATGAGTTGAGAACATGAAAAACTTATAAACGTAGGCTCAACCAACATAACTGTTAATCAGACCAATGGGTGAGTTAAGTAATATAACTAGACTAATGACACTTAACCAATATGATATGAATGGGTAGGTCAAGTAACATAGATAGGCTAATGACACTTGACCATTGTAACATGACTAGCGGATGGGTTGGGCTAACTTGAATAGGTTGATAACACCCAATCGATATAACCTGACGCGTGGTAGGGTTAAGTAAGCACACGAGGGTAACACTTAACCATTATAATATGACTGGTGGATGGGGTTAAGTTAACATGCACTTAACCAATATAACGTGATGCGTGGTAAGGTTAAGTAACAACAGAGGGTAACACTTAACCGTCACAGCATGATAAGTAGGTGGGCTAAGTCAATGTACACTTAACTAATATGACATGACATGCGGTGGGGTTAAGTTAACACAAGGGAGAACACTTAGCCAGTATAACAAGGCTTGTGGTAGGGTTAAGTAACACAAGGAAGAACACTTAACTGATATAACATGATGTGTGGTAGGGTTAAGTAAAACAAGAGAAAACACTTAACCAACTTAACGTAATGGACGGAGAGGGTTAAGTACATATCGGGTTGGTGGGTAATATTAGTAAATATAGGCCCACAAACTTAACCATTAATAAGCACGCTTGAATCGGTGGGTTAAGTACATCACGGGAAGGTGGGTAATATATATATATATATATATATATATATATATATATAGGCCCACACACACAACCAGTAGGAACCCTAGTAACGGGGACCCATTTCAGCAGTAACCCAAATCAGGTATCAACGATACCCTAAAACTAGGCAGGGTGGGGCACGATTACTTGGCTGATTGTAAGCGGTCAAAGCGACAGCAGTGGGTTCAAAAGTGTAGGTTCTAACGGAGTGCGGGCGTGCACACACTTCGGAGCAGACAAATAGGGCACTGGGGGCACCAGTAGTATAACCTATGTCTTCTAGAATTGCGTCGGGCCGCCACCATGGGTCTTGATACACCCCATGGTGGGACCAGCATAGGTATCTACAATCATTGGGGGCCGTATGACACACATAGGTAGCATAATCCCTAGGTTGGACCTAGGTGGCATAAACCCTAAATCTGAGAAGCGTTCAATAGGAAGCATAATCCCTAGGTTGGACCTAGGTGGCATAAATCATGGTTGAATCTAGGAAGCGCTCGATAGAAAACCCTAGATTAGATCTAGGTAATAAATAATAGGTGTACACGTGAAAGCAACCTTAATTTTGGGGATCAGGATCACGTTATGATTTTATCATTTTATATTGATTACTAGTTGGGACACTAGTTAGGTGGTGCAGAGCATATATATTTCATTTTAATGGTGAAGTAGAGAAATCTTGCGATGCTTGATAGAAATCTTGCGAAACTATACTTAGTTCATCTTGAATGGGAACCTGACAATGTTATACATGACAGAAATCCTATGATGTTATTCTTAGTTATCGTGCCTGTAGCTTATCTTGTCATCATGCTTATGTTTACTTTCAGTTTATTCATGCCATGTTATCTTTACCTGTTTTTATGCTGAAAGCCACTAGGACTTACTCAGTCTTTATGACTGACCCAGTTTGTTTCGCCTCTTTTTCTTTCGTTTCCCCCCCAGGTTCGCAGGGTGGGAATACAGCTTAGTTCGGATCTTAACAAGCTCCAAGGCTCTTTCATGCACTGCTTGGATTTCTCTTAGCTATGGCTTGCTTTGCTTTATTGGGGAATACTACAATTTATTTTTATGCTTCTTTGTTTTTGAGAAAGACAGATATTTTAGCTATGTATTTGGGTATTGGAAGTTGATGGGCTTTTATTGTAAACAATTCTATTTAATAAATGATTTGAAGTGCTTCTACTTTACCTTCCGCTGTTTTATATATGTCTGTCTTGTAATATTTCTGTTCCAGTACCCAAAATGCTCCATTGAAGTTAAGGCATTCCCTTTGTGAGTGACCTTAACGGATGTGGGGTGTTACAAAGACTACCGATTCTTTAAATTAGATTTGATTCGTAGCTTCTAACTTGCTTTCTAGTTTGCTTCCTAATTGAAGAAGAAATGGTGGCTAGGCTAGGTCGACCATGGACAGCATGGTGGCTCCTTGGAATGAAATTATGTGATTTAGGGTTGAGGACTAGGGTTGCTTTTATCGAGGTTTAGACCTATGTGAACCGTTAGATCAACCTAGGAGCAATCACAACCATCCAGACAAGATAGAGCTATCCAGAAATTGCCACCTCTGCCCTAGTGACTCAGAACCAACTCAGAAATCGTCACTGTTTGGATCTGGGCGAGGGGGTCGACCGTTATAAGAGGGTCGACCGCTATAAGGGGGTCAACACCCCAGTCGACACCGCTCTTGGGGGTTCGACACCTATGTTGACCCCCTTGGGGGGAGTCGACCCCTATGGGCGGTATTTTTCCTGCCCAGCTGGTCTTCAATGATTTTTTGAAGTTCAAACACTTTATTTTTTATTAATTATTTAATTATATAATTTTTTGTTTAAACATGAAATCTTCTGAACTCCATAACTTCTTCATACGGAGTTCGATTCACGCAAACTCAGACTCTATCTCAAGCAGAATTCCGAGACGAACGCAATGGCATAACCCATTTCCCTTAATTATCACTTTTACAATTAAGTATTCTTTAGTTCGTTACTTTAATAAACATAGAAAATACAGGGTGTTACATTCTCCCCTCCTTGAAGGATTTCGTCCTCGAAATCTTCAAGTGACGAAGAATGTATATCCTACCATCCAATCATTCATCTACTCAACCATCAAACCCCAGCATCCATTGTCCTTAAAAGATTTCTAATGCTTTCATGATTTTATGCCGAGTGTGCATATGTCCTTATCTAATGCAAAATCAGGCAGTCTACTGATTCAGTTGACCCCCTTAATGCAAATTATTTTAGTGCCATGAGTCCATTATGCATGCAATTATTCCTAATCATACTTTCTACTTAATGCATAATCATTCATACAAATGCTGCGTCCATATGATAACATTCCAAGTTTCAATCCATACACAAATACATATATGCATATGCAATATGAAAGTGACTGAGCCGATCTTGCACCTAATGTGTGTACATATGCATCCACGAGCAACCACTTACAACCATCAATCATAACATGTTTCAAATACATGTTTACATCCACTGTTTCTATCTAAGGATCAAGAATAGGACCGAGGAATTATACTTAAAAGATAGATATAAGCATGTATAAACTTATGGAAAAAGAGATCAAGTAGGTACCCTAAAAAAGAAAAGGGTAGGTTGTGCGTATTTTTCTCTCAGTTTCCCAAGTCGCGTCTTCCTCAGCGTCACTCCAGTGAACTTTAACAAGCTTGACTTCACGGTTGCGTAGCCTTTTGACTTCCATACCCAAAATATGATTTGGAATTCTTCTTACAATCACTTCTCGTTCCACTTCTACTTCCTCTAGTATACTCGGCTCCACAACTTCCACAGACTCAAGTAAGCACTTTTGCAGTTGAGAAACATGAAAAACGTTATGAACTCCGGCCACTCTTTCAGGTAGCTCTACTCTGTAAGCCATCATCCCAATCCTTTCAATGATAGGAAATGGTCCTACAAATCTTGGTGCCAACTTCCCTACGGACCCTAAGAGAATGATATTCATCAAAGGAGATACTTTAGGAAACACCCTATCTCCAACCTTAAACTCAAGGTCGGTCCTTCTTTTGTCTGCGTACGACTTCTGTCTATCTTGTGCAGTCTTCATTCGTCTTCTTATCAAGTCCACCTTCTCTGAAGTTTCTCTAATCATGTCTGGCCCAAGTACGAGTTTGTCTGTAGACTCCCACCAACAAGTTGGTGATCGGCATGGTCTTCCATATAAAGCCTCAAAGGGTGCCATGCCTATGGTGGCTTGGTAGCTATTGTTGTAAGTGAATTCCATCAAGGGAAGATGATCTTCCCATGTTCCTCCAAAGTTAAGAATGCACAATCTCAAGAGGTCTTCTAATACTCTGTTCACCCTTTCCGTCTGAACATCAGTTTGGGGTGATTGGCCGTGCTTAAGCATAGTTGTTTGCCTACAACCTCCTGGAAACTCCTCCAAAACTCGCTCGTAAAGATAGGATCTCGATTACTCACTATGTTGGAGGGTATTCCATGAAGTCGAACTATCTCTTCAAGATAAATGGATGCTAAGGACGAGGTTGTCCTTCTACTCTTAACAGGTATAAAGTGAGCGATTTTAGTGAGCCTATCCACTATTACCCAAATACTGGTATTGCCCCTTCTTGACCTAGGAAACCCATTAACAAAGTCCATCGAAATGCTATCCCATTTCCACTGTGAGACCTCTAGAGGACGAAGCAGACCACCAGGCTTTCTCTGCTCCGCTTTGACTTGCTGGCATATCAAGTACTTAGTGACGAACTCAGCTACATCCCTCTTCATGCCATTCCAAAAGAAAACCCTTTTTATGTCTTTATACATCTTGTCTCCAATTGGGTGTATGGTCAGCTTAGAATGGTGTGCCTCTTTGAGAACCATCTTCACCAAATCCCTTACTTGTGGGATGCATAGTCTTCCATCCCATCTCAACTAACCCTTATCATCGATGGAGTATCTATTGAGGTGACTAGAAGTCTCACCCTTAATTAGCTTATCCATCATATCAACTAGCTGAGGGTCTTCACGTTGCGCGGTTCCTATTGAGTCCAAAAGAGTATGCCGCACCTCTAGCGATGCTAACAAACCAGTTACAAATTCAGAGGAGGGTCTAAATTCAAAGTTTGCTATGTACTCCAAGTTTTACCTTTCTACAAAGAGAGGACTTAAGGTCAGCTTCTTTCTACTCAAGGCGTCTGCTACCACATTGCCCTCGTCAGGGGTATAGGAAATCTCAAAATCGTATGAGGTCAGAAATTCCATCCACCTTTGTTGTCTTAAGTTAAGATCTTTCTATGAGAAAAGGTACTTTGATGATTTATGGTCAGTAAACAATTCAAAAATTTCTCCTAGCAGCTAATGAAGCCATGACTTAAGAGCAAAAACAATGGCAGCTATCTCCAAATCATGAGTTGGGTAGTTCTTCTCATGTGCCTTCAATTGCCTTCCCCATAACAAACTACCATGCCTTCTTGCATCAAGACAGCGCCTAATCCTATACCGCATGCGTCTGTGTATACGGTAAACATTTTGCTCCCATCAGGCAATGTCAGAACTGGGGCTGTTGTTAGAGCCCTTTTCAAACGTTGGAAAGCGACATCGCAATCCAAATCCCAAACGAAAGTTAGGTTCTTCTCTGTCAACCTTGTGAATGGGGCTGAGATTTTCGCAAAGTCTTTAATGATTTTTTGGTAAAAGTCCGCTAGCCCTAGAAAGCTTCGAACTTCGGTTGCATTCCGTGGAACCTTCCAATCTTGCACTCCAACTACTTTTGCTGGGTCCACGGCTATCCCTTCTTTGGACACCAGATGTGCAAGAAATCTTACTTCTTCTCTCCAGAAATGACATTTGGAGAATTTGGCTTTCATCTGATGTGCACGAAGAGTATCCATGACTTCCCTTAAATGCAAAGCATGCTCTTCTTCATTCTTAGAGAAAATCAAAATGTCGTCAACGAAGACCACCACAAACTTATTAAGGAACTCTCTGAACACCCTGCTCATCAAGTCAACGAAATAAGCAGGTGCGTTTGTCAAGCCGGAAAGCATGACAAACCATTCGAAGAAATCACCCAGGATTTTGAATGCGGTCTTATCAATGCTGTCTTCAACCAGTCTTTGCTGATGAAACCCGGTAGCTAGATCTAGTTGGGAGAAAACCGATGCACCTACAAGCTGATTAAACAAGTCGTCTATTCTTGGAAGTGGGTGCCTATTCTTCTTGGTCAGCTTGTTTAGCTCCCTATAGTCAACTCATAGGCGAAGTGAACCATTCGCTTTGGTTACGAATACTACTGGAGCACCCCATTCAGATATACTCCACCTTATGAACCCCTTTTCGATTAGCTCTTTAACTAGCTTGCTGAGCTCTTTCCTCTCCCTTGGAGCCATGTGTTTAACGTGTAGAGCTATGGGTTTTGCATTATCAACAAGGTATATGCAGAAGTATATCTCCCGCTTCGGAGGTAACCCTCCACTTCTTCAAATACATCTGAGTATTCACGGACTATTCTAACAGACAGCAAGTTTTCAACAGACGCATCAAGAGATTCTAGGTAGCTAAGCATAAAAGAATGCATGGGATTACAAGAGATTTCGAGAGTGTTACTGAGGCGAGTCATAAGTCTAACCACTCTCTTTTCACAATCGAGGATGGCACCATTACTGGATAACCAATCCATGCCTAGAATCAACCCATAGCCCGTGAAGCCGAAAACATAGGCATTACATCTAAACCCAACGCTTAGTATAGAAATTTCCAAATCCAAACAAATCATTAACAAATAAGCCGAGCCCCCAATTGGATTTGAAATAACCAAAGGATCCTCTACTATACTAGTGTCTAGGTGCAGGGGTTCAACTAAAGCAGTAGATATAAAAGAGTGCGATGCGCCAGAATCAAAGAGTACGAATAAGATGATCAAAAAGATAAACTAAACAGTCAACAGAAATATTTCTACCTCGTTCTTGCGGAGGTACTATGAGAGCGTGAACCTGCCCTCCAAAAGTAGATCCAGTCCTCTGCCCTTGCCCTTGTTTTCTTGGGCAGTTCTTAGTCATGTGTCCTGTCTCGCCGCACTGAAAACAACCACCCATCTTCCTCTTTTTCTTTCACAGTCCTTAATCAGATGTCCAGGAATGCCACAAAAATTACACTTCCTCTTGTCATGGGGTTTGTTGTTCTTCCCGCCCTTCTTTGAATTTGTCTTCTTATTCTGCGATCCCTCCACTATCTTATCTTGAGGTACTTCCACCTTTGCCTCTTTCTTGCCATCCTTGTCTTCCTCCTATAACAGTGCCATGTCGATCAATCTCTCATAAGTTGCACCCATAGGTATATGGGACATAGCTAGGCTGTGTAGTGGTTCATTCAACCCTTTGACAAAACGGAGAGCCTTCTTATAGGGAGTGTTCACTAACTGCAGTCTGAATCTAGCCAGCTAGTTGAATTGGTTGAAGTAATCCTTGACCGAAATACTTCCCTGTTTGAGAGCTAAGAACTTCTCCAACTGTAGGCTACGTTCAGCTTGAGAGAGGAATTTCATTTCAAACCTCATTCAGAAATCCTCCCAAGTTTCAACTGGTCTCTCAGCATTAGTAACTTCCCACCAATAAGAGGCTTCGTCTTTAAGCAACCATACAGCCAACTGTATCTTCTGTCTATCATCCACTTCGAAGAAAACAAACAAGTCCTTGGTTTCCTTGAGCCAGTTTCTTACTTCTACAAATGACTCAGTCCCATTAAAGTTCTTTCCACCCATGGCTCGAAAATCCCTGCATATCTTTGAGAAATCATTTGCATGAGGAGGAGGAGGAGGAGGAACAGCTGCAACTGGGGGAGGAGGAATGTCTGCTGTGCCTGCATCATTAGCCTCTAGGTACCTTCTGAACTAGCCAGGTATCAGTATGCCCTCTGGATGGTTAAGATTCCCAGACATGCTGAAACTAAAAAGAAAAGATTCAAAGCGAAGGATAAAAGGATAGTGCATATGGCTTTGGGGGATTATGCCTTTTAAAATAAAAACAACACGTTTTCTTGAAAATGCTTCTTTAAACTTCTTTTTGAAAATAAATTTTCAAATCTTTCATCTGATCAGGTAACCTTCTGCTCGGATACCAAGTGAAACACTCCACCTTCGTTAAGGTCACTCACAAAGGGAATGCCTTAATTTCGGTGGAGCATTATAGGTAAAAGATACAGATAATCTACAAGACAGACATATAAATAGCAAAAAAACTAAATTTATTTCATAAATGTGTGTTTCAGTTAAAACATTACAACAACTGTCTCAAACCAACTTCCAAATTATTACAAAAAAATCTCTATCTTGAATTAAAACATAAAGAAGCATTAAAATAACAGTAAGGCAACATAAATCCCCAATAAGAGAGTATCCAAAGCCATAGTCCAAAGAAAGAGAATCCAACCAATACATCTACTCTCTTCAAGCTGGAAATGGTCCGAACTAAGCTGAAGTATTCCCTCCCTGTGGACCTGGGGGGAGGGGGAAACGGAAGAAAAGAAGATGAAAGAAAATGGGTCAGACATGAGTCTGGTAAGTCCAGTGATTATTTAGCATGTAAACAAGAAAAAGGATTATGACATAAATAAACTGAACCTAGGATAGTAACCTAGAAATAAGATAATAAAACTGAATATGCTATCGCACTCATTTCTATTTCTTTGCACCCATTTACAATTGTTTTCAACTAGCACCACGTGTTCAAGTTAAATGATTCCCTTTATCGATCGGCTCCTACTCGTGTACGTTTACCACTTGTGTCATTCGGCCCTGCTTGATTGTAGATACCTGTGCTGGTCCCACCATGGGGTGTATCAAATCCTACGGTGGCAACGCGATACAATTCAAGATGCACAGTGTATAACTACTAATGCCCAGTGCCTGCTTTTTACACTTCGGAGTATGTGCACGCCCGCACTCCATCGGAACTAACACTGACGCACCACCCGCCGTTGTTTTGACCGCTTATAGTCAGCCCAATAATCGTGCCCCACCTTGCCTAGTTCAGGTTACCATGATACATCTATGTGGGTTACTACTAAAATGGGTCCCCGTTACTAGGGTTTCCTAATCAACATGTTAAAATGGTTAAGTGCTTTCAGACTAACCTAACCCCACCCATCAGTTTAGTTAACATGTTGTATTGGTTAAGTGTTGCCTTAATTAACTTAACCCTACCATTCCTGTCTTAGCTTTAATTCATTCATTAAAGCACCAACCACTCACATTAGATATGTATCGTTGCGGTCGTTGGATGTGCCGGTCGGTTCCGGGCAGTCTTACACCGCAACTCAATCTAACCTCGGGTTCTTTTGGGCTTGATGCGCTAACCTCTCACATTAGATCTATATTGTGACGGTTGCTGGACGTGCCGGGCGATTCCGGGCAGTCTTACACTGTAACTCAATCTAACCTCGGGTTAGGCATATCTGTCTTTTACTTAATTTACATATTTACCCTTTATATATAAATTATCCACAATTATTGCCATTTAAGTCATGCCCCAATTTACCCACTAAATCATGTTCATAATTTTAGGTATATAAATTATACCAATTTAGGCCACTAATCATTTATAGGATTATGAGCCAAACTATGGCAATAAATTTGAAATTTAAGGTTTTCCCCAACGTTACCCCCGTTATACGTTCGCAAAATTCACATAGAATGTTAGGCTCGCAACTTAGCCTAAATTATATACAAAAGGGAAAAGAAAGGAGCATGTACCATTCATACAACATAAAATAATAAGGATCTAACTAAACATGTGTCATATAAATTTGACATAAAACAATGAGATCCAATTAACATGAATCTTAAGCATATGAAATTACACAAATGCAACTAGGCATGTAAATATAAACTTGCAATTTGGATCCAATTAATGTGAATCTTAAGCATATGAAATTACACAAATCCAACTAGGCATGTCAACGTAAACTTGCAATTTGGATCCAATTAATATGAACCTTAAGCATATAAACGGGGACTTACATAGAATTACACAAATCCAATTAGACATGTAGATATGAACTTGTATTTTGGATCCAATAATCATAGATCTAACATATGAGAATGTAGATCTAAATGAATATATATATATATAACTTAGCCTAAAAACTTGCATGTTACATAACATGAAAGAGTCCCCAAATTTACATAATACATGATTGGTTTAACATACATAATAGGTCCAATAAACCACAATAGTCTCGTAGGCATATATGATAGAATCGTTACAAGAATAGACATGAATCAGCGTCACCATTATCTTACAACTAGGGATAACTCTAGATTTCACTTTATTACAAATCATAACTTTTAATCGTTCACATCTAAATAATATCAGGACTTACAAACAAAAGAAAGTCTTGTTTTCTGGGATCTGTTTTCTGAAACTGAAAAACAATCCCTTGACGAAGACTATCGATTCTTTAAATTAGATTTGATTCGTAGCTTCTAACTTGCTTTCTACTTTGCTTCCTAATTGAAGAAGATATGGTGGCTAGGCTAGGTCGACCATGGACAACATGGTGGCTCCTTGGAATGAAATTGTGTGATTTAGGGTTGAGGACTAGGGTTGATTTTATAGAGGTTTAGACTTATGTGAACCGTTAGATCAACCTAGGAGCAATCACAACCATCTAGACAAGATAGAGCTATCCAGAAATTGCCACCTATGCCCTAGTGACTCAGCACCAACTCAGAAATCATCACTGTTTAGATCTGGGCGAGGGGGTCGACCCCTATAGGGGGGTCGACACCCCAGTCGACATTCCTCTTGGGGTGTCGACACCTATGTCGACCCCCTTGGGGGGAATCGACCCCTATGGGAGGGATTTTTCCCACCCAATTGGTCTTCGTAATTTTTGAAATTCGAACACTTTTGTTTTTATTAATTAATAATTATATATTTTTCTGTTTAAACATGAAATCTTCTTAACTCCATAAATTCTTCATACGGAGTCCGATTCATGCAAACTCGGACTCTATCTCAAGCAAAATTCCGAGAAGAACGCAATGGAGTAACCCTTTCCCTTAATTCTCACTTTTACCATTAAGTATTCTTTAATTTGTTACTTTAATAAACATAGAAAATACAAGGTGTTACATATGTTGTAGCTAACCACCATCCGATAAAGGGTTACTTCATAAACTTATATGAAATGGATAATGTCAAATTTAGTTGACAAGTGTTAACTTGAAGACAAGTAGGAATTTGTAAACAAAAAATTATTATAAAATCGTTAAGACAGTTAGTTAGGATAAGGAGGATATGAAATCCACTAATGATGCATGTTGTACGTTATTATTATTATCATTATCATTGTTGTGATAACCATTGAAGTGTGGGAACACAAGATTTGTTATATTATAACAAGATACCAGTGAAAGGGAACCCCATTCTGCTAAGCAACGTAGCCTCACTAGATAGTGTTTGAGAGTCTAGTTGTAAGAGTATTATTCACACCACTCTTTTGACTGGCCCATAGTTTTTGTATTTACCCTTTAACTCTCATGCCCTCATTTGAGTAGGTTGAGTGTTAAGGCCTTCTTATTCTTTTACGAATAAACTTCTAGTATATGAGGCAATTATATATTCAAGAGCTTTTTCTGTTGTGTGATATCATTTTGTATGTGTGTAAATGCAAAAAAATTATTGTATATATATTTAACTCTGATTTACCAAGGGGGCATTTTACTACGTCACCCTTGAGGATTGCATTTTTTAGTAAGTATATTTTGATCTGAACGGGGTTTGCAAATGAGAAAATAATAAATGTCTAACTAATGAATGTTGCTATAAATATTTTCATATCCCTATGTTCTCTAATGTCATATTCATTGACAATCTATTTTCTATTATCAGTATAATAAAATAAATGATTGAAGTATATGTAACACTTAGTTTAGGGCCTTATAGAATAAGGTGTTACAATATCTTCTTCTTTCATTTTGTTTACCTCCCCCTTCTTCTTAAGTCTGAAACTTCAATTTAGAAAATCAAAATGGAAAAAAGCGAAGGGTGCATTCTCTTTTTACTTTTTAGTTTTCGGTTTTCGTACATACAAAAGTACGGAAAATTCACACATATCATGGAAAACGATCATTTTACAAAACGAAGTTAACATACAAAACAAAAAACAACTTTTTATCATTTTTCGTGTTTTGAGAAACAATGGAAGAACGTCGTCAAATTCATCCATCCACCTTACTCCATACCCACCATTATCTCCTCGTCTTTAGTCTATCCCCTCCATTATCATTTAAATCTTTGCATCTTTCGAAATTAATGTTAAAAGCTCAAAACGTAAAACACAAAATAAACCAAACAAAATGTTCTCTGGTAGCAATTTTCCTCTACTTATACCTTTAAAATAATCATAGCATCTTCTCCACTATCTTCCTTCTCAAAGTTAACGCAAGTATTCAGTTCCATCATCAAATTTTCCAAAGAAATAATTTTTGTACAAAAGTTAGAACTTGAAACCAACCACCTAGCAAGCTTACCCGTCCACAAATGCTCCCTCATCAAGCTCTGCATTATTTTCTGCCTTCACCTCACGTTTCAAGTCACCTCCTATAGAAACCCAAGCCGACCACCTCAGTGGTGCACCCCAAACCCGTCCCCATTCCCCTCCCAGCGACTACCCTCCCTATGCTCCATCTTTGACAGACCTCCGCATAGCACTAACCTGGCAACGACTACTCTTTCCCCTTCTCCATAGCTTCCAATTCACACATCACATCACTCTCCTCCTCTGCCCCTCTGCAGTTCAACCCAACCACTTCCTTTTGTCCATTAGTCTCTCCCTTCACCTCACACTAACCACTTCTGCTAGCAAATAACATCGTATCCATTAGCATCCTCAGTAGGTAATTCAAGCACACTAGCCACCCGCCTCACTTCGGACAATGCCCAACCCTAGCGAATATGAAAAAAATATGAATACGTTATGCTATTTGGAAGGGTTTATAAGAGTAATAAAAGAAACACAACATTATTTTAATGCTCGTGATAATGATTGGGGTTACACATCAGTTATGCATCCAAGTGTTTTAAATGACCCTGGTAGAGTATATATTATGAATGAAATATGTATTATAGATGTTGAGGTCACTGTTCGTATGACGATTTGATTTTTGAAATTATGATTTAAAGAAGGAGATAGGATATGTTAGGCTTAAGAATTAGTAAGACATGCTCACCTAGAAAAATGTAACTCCCCGTATTTTTTATGAATGTCAAACTAAAAAATTAAAGAATACTTAATTTTTAAAGAGAGAAATAAGGGAAAGGGCTTACGTCATTACGTTCATCTCGGAATTCTGCTTGGAATAGAGTCCAAGTTTTTGTAAATCGGACTTCGTATGAAGGGGTTATGGCCTTCGAAATATTCAATAGAAATTCAGAAAACTAAATAGTGAAATAACCCAGACAGGTCGACCTAGAGATCGACCTATACCAAGGCAGGTCGACCAGGGGATCGACCTGGTGGTTGACCTACCCCCCTCGCCCAGATCCAAAAATGTGATGATTCTGACTAGTTGCTGAGTCCTTTCTGACCTGTTGCTGGGCCACTAGGGCTTAGGTGGCAATTCTGGATAACTCTATCTAATTTGGACGGTTGTGATTGCTCCTAAAACGATCTAATGGCTCACATAAGATTTAACTTCTATAAAAGCAACCCTAATCCTCAAACCCTAAATCACACAAATTCATTCGAAGGAGCCACCATGTCGTCCATGATCGTTCTAGTTTAGCCACTATTCCTTCTTCAACTTGAAAGCAAGATTAAAGCTATGAATCAAAACTAACTTAGAGAAATTGATAGTCTTCTTCAAGGGATTGCTTCTCAAATTCAAAAAACAGATCCCAGAAAACAAGACTTTCTTTTCTTTGTAAGTCCTGTTATTATTTAGATGTGAACGATTAAAAAGTTATGATTTGTAATAAAGTGAAAACTAGCGTTATTCCTAGTTGTAAGATAATAATGATGTTGATTCATGCCTATTCTTGTAACGATTTTATCGTATATGCTTATGAGATTATTGATGTTGATTCATGCCTATTCTTGTAACGATTCTATCGTATATGCTTATGAGATTATTGTGGTTATTATGTTAATGTAAACCAATCATGTAAAATTGGTGACTTATTCATATTATGTCACATGCAAGTTGTTAGGTTATGTGGTTATTATGTTGATGTAAACCAATCATGTAAAATTGGTGACTTATTCATGTTATGTTACATGCAAGTTATTAGGCTATGTGGTTAGTATGTTGATGTAAACCAATCATGTAAAATTGGTGATTTATTCATGTTATGTTACATGCAAGTTGTTAGGCCAAGACATGTATTATGTTTAGATCTACATTTAGATCCATGAAAATTAAATCCAAAAAAAAGTTCATATTTACATGCCTGTTGAACTTGTGCAATTCCATATATTTAAGATTCATGTTTATTGGATCCAAATTGCAAGTTTACATTCACATGCCTAAGTTGAACATGTGTAATTCTATATGCCTAAAATTCATATTTAGTTGGACCCAAATTGCAAGTTTACATTCACATGCCTAGTTGAACTTGTGAAATTCTATATGCTTAAGATTTACATTTATTTGGATCCAAATTTCAAGATGACATTTACATACCTATTGGATTTGGGTATATTCATATGCTTAAGACTTATGTTGATTGGATCCAAAAATGCAAGTTCATTGTTTTATGCCAAAATTTATATGACACATGTTTGGTTAGATCCTGATTATGTTGTATGAATGGCACATGTTCCCTTCTTTCCCTTTTGTATATAAGTTAGGCTAAGTTACGAGCCTAATAATCTATGTGAATTTTGCGAATGTATGACGGGGATAACGTTGGGAAAAATCTTTAATCTATATTATTGGCATAATTTGGCCCATAAATATATTAATGATTAGTGGCATAAAAGTGGTATAATTTATATACCAAAAGTCTTGAATATGATTTAGAGGAAAAATCGGGCATAGCTTGAATGGCAATAATTATGGAAAATTTACATATAAATATGAAAAGTAAATATGTAAATTAAGTAAAAGACGAACATGCCTAACCCGAGGTTAGATTGAGTTGTGGTGTAAAACTGCCCGGAACCGCCCGGCACATCTAGTAACCACAACAACACCTAACTAATGTGAGAGGTTAGTGCATCATGCCCAAGGAAAGCCCGAGGTTAGATTTAGTTGTGGTGTAAAACTGCCCGGAACTGCCCGGCACATCCAGTAACCGCAACAACACATATCTAATGTGAGAGGTTAGTGCATTAATAAATCAATTAATGCTAATGAACAAGATGAATGACTAGGGTTACGTTAATGAGAAACACTTAACCAATATAACAAGAGGAATGACTAGGGTTAAGTTCATAGGAACACTTAACCAATATAACATGAATGACTAGGGTTAAGTTAATGAGAAACACTTAACCAATATAACAAGATGAATGACTGGGGTTAAGTTAATGAGAAACACTTAACCAATATAACAAGATGTATGATTAGGGTTAAGTTAATAGGAAACACTTTACCAGTTGGTTAAGTTAATAGGAAAAACTTAACCAGTATAACATGATGAATGGGTATGGTTAAGTAATAAGAAACACTTAACCATTATGACTTGATTTGTGGTAAGGTTAAGTTAAATCAAGAGGGCAACAGTTAACCAATGTAACTTGATTTTTGGTATGATTAAGTTAAAACAAGAGGGCAACACTTAACCAATATAACTTGATTGGTGGTAGGGTTAAGTTAACACAAGAAGGCAACACTTAACCAAAGTAACATGACAAGTAAGTGGGTTAAGTTAACTTGAATTAATGGATGACACTTAACCAATACAACATGATGAACACGTGGGGTTAAGTTAACAAGAAACACTTGACCAATATAACTTGAGGGACGAACGGGGTTATTAAGTTAATAGGAAACACTTAACCAATCCAACATGATAAGTAAGGAGGGTTAAGTTAAAAAGAAACACTTAACCAACATGACATGATGAATAGGTAGGTTAAGTTAACATGAATGAACAACACTTAATCAATATGGCATATTGTGCGGGAGGGTTAAGTTCATATGGGGTTAGTGAGTAATATTAGTAAATATAGGCCCGCAAAACTCAACCATTAAATAAACATGCTTGAATCAGTGGGAGGGTTAAGTACATATCGGGTTGATGGATAGTATTAGTAAATATAGGCCCACAAAACTCAAACATTAAATAAACATGCTTAAATCAGTGGGAGGGTTAAGTGCATATCAGGTTGGTGGGTAATATTAGTAAATATAGGCCCACAAAACTTAACCATTAACTAAACATGCTTGAATCAGTGGGAGGGTTAAGTACATCTCGTGTAGGTGGGTAATATTTGTATATATGGGCCCACAAAACTTAACCAGTAGGAAACCCTAGTAACGGGGACCCATTTCAGCAGTAACCCACATAGATGTATCATGGTACCCTGAACTAGGCAGGGTGGGGCACGATTACCGGGCTGATTATAAGCGATCAAAACAGCAGCAGTGGGTATGTCAGTGTAGGTTCCGATGGTTTACGGCGTGCACGTTCTTCGGAGAAGGAAAAGGCAGGCACTGGGTACCAATAGTTATACACTGTGCATCTTGAATCGTGTCAGGTTGCTATCATAAGGATTGTCACACCTTATGGTGGGACCAGCACAGGGTATCTACACACAAGAGATGGTCGATTGACACAAACACAAGGAAAAATTAATATAAGTAAGGAACCGGTCAATAGGGTAGTAAGGGTACATCTAGCATGTTCATGGCAATTAGGCAGATTGAGGTGGAATCCTCACAATAGATGTACACCTGAAGGCTTCCACAATTGTGGGTATTGGGATTACTTTACAATATGATCATTTTATGTAGATTACTAGTTGGGACACTAGTTAGGTGGTGCAAAGAAGTGAAATGAGTGCGATAGCATATTCAGCCTTATTATCTTATTTCTAAGGTGTTGTCCTAGATTCGGTTTATTCATGTCATAACCCTTTTTTTGTTTACATACTAAATAGTCACTGGACTTACCAGACTCATGTCTGACCCATTTTTTTCCGTCTTCTTTTCTTCCGTTTCTCCCCCCCTCCAGGTCCACGGGGAGGGAACACTTCAGATTAGATCGGTTCATTTCCAGCTTGAAGAGGGTAGATGTATTGCTTGGAACCTTTTTTCTTGGGATATGGCTTTGGATACTCTCTTATTGGGGATTTATGTTGCGTTACTATTGTTTTAATGCTTCTTTATGTTTTTAATTCAAGACAGAGATTTTGTTGTAATAATTTGGAAGTTGGTTTGAGACAATTATCATAATGTTTTAACTGAACCACGTACTTATGAAATAAATTTAGTTTTTTCCTGTTGTTCATATGTCTGTCTTATAAATTATCTGTATCTTTTACCTATAATGCTCCACCAAAGTTAAGGCATCCCCTTTGTGAGTGACCTTAGCGGATGTGGGGTGTTTCACTTGGTAACAGGGCTGACGGTTGCCAGATCAGATAAAATTTTTGGAAACTATTTTTCAAAATGGTTTTAAAAGAAGAATTTTCAAAAGAAAAGTTTTGTTTTAAAGGAATATTCCCCAAAGCCATAAGCACTATCTTTAGATCCTCTGTTTTGAATCCTTCTTTCCTTCTTTCCCGAGTCTCCGGGGTTCCAGGCTTTCTGGACGGTAACCTCATCGCGGCATGGTTCCGTAGGCTTGGTGAGACTACGACACCTATCAAAGGGTGAAGAAGTGCCCAACCTCCATCCATAGTCGTAATAGTTTCACATACGGCTAATTCTCTTCCAAGCTTTGTAGGGTTTCCCGTGCGATGGAGGCAACATTCGAAAGGCTTGTCAAAATGGTTCACAAAGGAGGCAAAGAGAAAGAGGCAAAAGGGGAAAAATCACAAACAAGGGATTGGAATATAAGAAGGGCGGAGGAAATAATTGATCCCGCAACAAGAGGAAGTATGTTTTCTGCGGTATAGCGGGTCATTTAATTATAGGAAGTAAAAGACAAGTGGTTGTTTTCAGCATGGTGAGGCAGTGCATCTTATCAAGGATTTCTCAGAGGATAAGGACAAAGGACAGGATTTTCAGGAAGGCAAGTGCATGCTTTCACCGCCAGCATACCTGAGATAAAGATAGCAAAGTTTACTTTTTCTTTTTGATCATCCTGTTAGTACTCTTTTTGATTTCAGTGCTTCACATTCACTCATATCTGCTTTCGTAGTTGAGTCTCTGCACCTTAGTACTTGTATAATAGAAGATCCTCTTTTTTCTCAAATCCGGTTGGTGGTTCGGCTCATTTATCTTTGGTTTGTAAGGATTTGAGAATACTTATGTTAAGTATTGAGTTTAATTGTAATGATTATGTTTTTGCTTTCATGGGCTATGGGTTGATTCTAGGCATGGATTGGTTAGCTAGTAATTGTGAAAGGAGGGCAGTTAGACTTTTGACTTGCTTCGGGAATACCCTCAAGACTTCGTGCGATCTTAAGGGATCAGTTAGGCTTAGCTACCTAGAATCATTTGATGCATCTATTGACGATTTGCGATCCGTTAGAGTAGTCCATGGGTACGCAGATGTTTTTGATTAGGTTAGGAATTTTCCCCCTAAAACTCGAGATAGACTTTCGCATGTATCTAGTTGGCAATGCAAAGCCAGTTATGCAATCAACGTTAGTTTTGGAGCAAGATTGGCGAGGATAGCCAGAGTCGATTAAGTGCTCAATTGTTTGGTTGTTTTGCTAGTATCATCCCACGTAAATCGTTCAAATTCGGAGGAGGTATTCCTTGGGTGCTTGTCTGATATTGGTTTAGGCCTTTGGGCTTGTACTTGAGGGATGTCAAGTTCGACTAGGATGGTTTGCATGAGAAATAAATGGTTGTGGCAGGCGCCCTAAAGTAAGACTGATCTTAAGAGAGGTAAAAAGTACATAGCAACCTTTAGCTTTAGATCCTCAGATTTGTGACATGATGGATAAGCTAAGTAGAGGAGAGACCTCTAATCATCTTAGTATATACACTTGGTATCATGGCTCACACATGTTTATCTTGGAAAGATAGTTCGACTACATTGGATACCCTCTAGCATAGTAAGTGATTGAGGTCCTATCTTTACTAGTGAGTTTTGGAAATGGAGGTTAAGAAGCTTCGCAAGTGTGAAGTTAAATTAGTTAAGGTACAGTGGAGTGAAGCTCAAGAATACGCAATGTGGGAGACTGAAGATAAGACACACTCATCATACCCTTTTTTCTTAAGGGTATATCCTTGGTCTCTTTTTCTAGGAATTCTATGCATGTTTGTTTCTATCTTTTTAGGAATATCCTCTAGGTCATATCTTCAATCCTTAGGTAAAAGCCAATGGATGTAAACATGTGTTTGAAACATGTAATGATTGGTGGTTGCAAGTAGTTGCTAGTGGTTTCTCGTGTATGCGTATACACACATTAGGCACTAGATTGGCTCAGTCACTTTCATATTGCATATGCATGAGTGAATTTTTATATATATGAACAGAAACATGATGTGTATCATATGGATGTTGCATTTGTATGAATGATTGTGCATTCATGTAGAAGTTATAAAGTACGATTAGGAATAATTGCATACATGATGGACTCATGGCACTGACACAATTCGCATTGAGGAGGTCAACTGAATCGGTAGACCGCTTGATTTTGCATTAGATAAGGACATGTACACACACCATGATCATTAGAAATCTTTCTAAGGACAATGGACGCTTGTGATTGAATGGTTGAGTAGGTGGATGTTGGACGTTAGGATATACATTCTTCTTGACATGAAGATTTCGAGGACGAAATTCTTTAAGGAGGGGAGAATGTAACACCTCGTATTTTCTGTGAATGTCAAACTAACAAATTAAAGAATACTTAATTTTTATAGTGAGAATAAAGGGAAATGGGTTAAGCCATTGTGTTCGTCTTGGAATTCTGCTTGGAATAGAGTCCAAGTTTTCATAAATCGGACTTCGTATGAACGGGTTATGGCCTTCCGAAGATTCAAGAGAAATTCAGAAAATTAAATAGTGAAATAACCTAGACAGGTCGACCTATACCAAGGCAGGTCGACCTGGGGATCGACCTACCCCCCTCGCCCAGATCCAAAAATGTGACAATTCTAACTAGTTGCTGAGTCTTTTCTGACCTGTTGCTGAGTCCCTAGGGCTTAGGTGGCAATTTTGGATAACTCTATCTAGTTTGGACGGTTGTGATTGCTCCTAAAACGATCTAATGCTTCACATAAGATTTAGCTTCTATAAAAGCAACCCTAATCCTCAAACCCTAAATCACACAAATTCATTCCAAGGAGCCATCATGCTGTCCATGATCGTTCTAGTTTAGCCACTATTCCTTCTTCAACTTGAAAGCAAGATTAAAGCTATGAATCAAAACTAACTTAGAGAAATTGATATTCTTCTTCAAGGGATTTCTTTTCAAATTCAGAAAACAGATCCCAGAAAACAAGACTTTCTTTTCTTTGTAAGTCCTGTTATTACTTAGACGTGAATGATTAAAAAGTTATGATTTGTAATAAAGTGAAAACTAGCGTTATTCCTAGTTGTAAGATAATAATGATGTTGATTCATGCCTATTCTTGTAACGATTCCATCGTATATGCTTATGAGATTATTGATGTTGATTCATGCCAATTCTTGTAATGATTCTATCGTATATGCTTATGAGATTATTGTGGTTATTATGATGATGTAGACCAATCATGTAAAATTGGTGACTTATTCATATTATGTTATATGCAAGTTGTTAGGCTATGTGGTTATTATGTTGATGTAAACCAATCATGTAAAATTGGTGACTTATTCATGTTATGTTACATGCAAGTTGTTAGGCTACGTAGTTAGTATGTTGATGTAAACCAATCATGTAAAATTGGTGATTTATTCATGTTATGCTACATGCAAGTTGTTAAGCCAAGACATGTATTATGTTTAGATAAACATTTAGATCCAAAATAAAAGTTCATATTTACATGCCTAGTTGAACTTGTGTAATTCCATATATTTATGATTCATGTTTATTGGATCCAAATTGCAAGTTTACATTCACATGCCTAAGTTGAACTTGTGTAATTTTATATGCCTAAAATTCATATTTAGTTGGGCCCAAATTGCAAGTTTACATTCACATGCCTAGTTGAACTTGTGAAACTCTATATGCTTAAGATTTATATTTATTTAGATCCAAATTTCAAGATTACATTTACATGCCTAGTTGGATTTGGGTAATTTCATATGCTTAAGACTTATGTTGATTAGATCCAAAAATGGAAGTTCATTGTTTTATGCCAAAATTTATATGACACATGTTTAGTTAGATCTTTATTATGTTGTATGAATGGCACATATTCCCTTCTTTCCCTTTTGTATATAAGTTAGGCTAAGTTACGAGCCTAACATTCTATGTGAATTTTGTGAATGTATGACGGGGGTAACGTTGGGAAAAATCTTTAATCTATATTACTGGCATAATTTGGCCCATAAATATATGAATGATTAGTGGCATAAAAATGGTATAATTTATATACCAAAAATCTTGAATATGGTTTAGAGGAAAAATCGGACATGGCTTGAATGGAAATAATTATGGAAAATTTACATATAAATATGAAAAGTAAATATGTAAATTAAGTAAAAGACGAATATGCCTAACCCGAGGTTAAATTGAGTTGTGGTGTAAAACTGCCCGGAACCGCCCGGCACATCCAGTAACCACAACAACACCTATCTAATGTGAGAGGTTAGTGCATCATGCCCAAGGAAAACCCGAGGTTAGATTGAGTTATGGTGTAAAGCTGCCCGGAACAGCCCGCCACATCCAGTAACCGCAACAACACATATCTATTGTGAGAGGTTGGTGCATTAGTAAATCAATTTATGCTAATGAACAAGATGAATGACTAGGGTTAAGTTAATGAGAAAAACTTAACCAATATAACAAGATGAATGACTAGGGTTAAGTTCATAGGAACACTTAACCAATATAACATGAATGACTAGGGTTAAGTTAATGAGAAACACTTAACCAATATAACAAGATGAATGACTAGGGTTAAGTTAATTAGAAACACTTAACCAATATAACAAGGTGAATGACTAGGGTTAAGTCAATAGGAAACACTTAACCAGTAGGTTAAGTTAATAGAAAACACTTAACAGTATAGCACGATGAATGGGTAGGGTTAAGTAATAAGAAACACTTAACCAATATGACTTGATTTGAGGTAAGGTTAAGTTAAATCAAGAGGGCAACAGTTAACCAATGTAACTTGATTTTTGGTAAGATTAAGTTAAAACAAGAGGGCAACACTTAACCAATATAACTTGATTGGTGGTAGGGTTAAGTTAACACAAGAAGGCAACACTTAACCAAAGTAACATGACAAGTAGGTGGGTTAAGTTAACTTGAATTGATCGATGGCACTTAACGAATATAACATGATGAACACATGGGGTTAAGTTAATAAGAAACACTTGACCGAGATAACTTATGGGACGAATGGGTTTAAGTTAATAGGAAACACTTAACCAATCCAACATGATAAGTAAGGAGGGTTAAGTTAAAAAGAAGCACTTAACCAACATGACATGATGAATAGGTAGGTTAAGTTAACATGAATGAACAACACTTAACCAATATGGCATAATGTGCGGGAGGGTTAAGTACATATCGGCTTGGTGGGTAATATTAGTAAATATAGGCCCATAAAACTTAACCATTAAATAAACATGTTTGAATCAGTGGGAGGGTTAAGTACATATTGGGTTGATTGGTAATATTAGTAAATATAGGCCCACAAAACTCAACCATTAAATAAACATGCTTGAATCAGTGGGAGGGTTAAGTACATATCAGGTTGGTGGGTAATATTAGTAAATATAGGCCCACAAAACTTAACCATTAAATAAACATGCTTGAATCGGTGGGAGGGTTAAGTACATATCAGGTTGGTGGGTAATATTAGTAAATATAGGCCCACAAAACTTAACCATTAAATAAACATGCTTGAATCGGTGGGAGGGTTAAGTACATCTCGTGTGTGGGTAATATTTGTATATATAGGCCCACAGAACTTAACCCGTAGGAAACCCTAGTAACGGGGAAACAGTAACCCACATAGATGTATCATGGTACCCTGAACTAGGCAGGGTGGGGCACGATTACTAGGCTGATTATAAGCGGTCAAAACAACAGCAGTGTGTACGTCAGTGTAGGTTCCGACGGTTTACGGACATGCACGTACTCCGGAGAAGGAAAAAGCAGGCACTGGGTACCAGTAGTTATATACTGTGCATCTTGAATCGTGTCGAGTTGCTTTCATAAGGATTGACACACCTTATGGTGGGACCAGCACAGGGTATCTACACGCAAGAGAGGGCATATTGACACAGACGCAATGAAAAATTAATACAAGTAAGGAGCCGATCGATAGGTTAGTAAGGGTAAATCTAACATGTTCATGGCAACTAGGAAGATTGAGGTGGAATCCTCACGATAGATGTACACCTGAAGGCTACCATAATTGCGGGGATTGGGATCACATTACAATATGATCATTTTATATAGATTACTAGTTCGGACACTTGTAATACCTGATATTTTAATAACATGTTAAAACCATAAATCAAGGCAGAATTAAATTTGAAAATAAGAATCAAGGGAAACGGGTTGCGCCTTGCGTTCGTCTCGAAATTCTGCTTGGAAACGAGTCCGAGTTTTCGAGAAACGGAGTCTGTATGAGGGAGATATGACCCTCTGAATTTTCAAGGATTTTCAGAACACAAAAACAGCTCAAATTCGAATTCGAAATTCGAATTCAAACCCCAGCGCAGACTGGGCATGAATTTTCCCGCCCAGGACCAGGTCGACCTGGGGGTCGGAACTATGGTCGACCTCCCAAGGACCAGATCGACCTGGGGGTCGACCTGGTGCTGAAACCCAGTTTCGAGCCTGGGTTCATTCTGATGTTTCTGGTCTTGTTTTCAGTCTAGATTCGTTCGCCTAATCCTATATAAACAGCCCCTAGCCCCATTCTCTTTACACCATTCTTCTCAAACCTTATGCTGCACAAATTCTGGATGGACATGGCTTCTTCTTCAAAATTAAATTAAAATAAAACACGAAGTCTATTTCTTGAGGACTACGACTAGGAATTTCATATTGGGGATTTTTCATATCAAGATTCAACAATTCGACGACTAGTTTCTAGATTCAACTTCGCATCTCAATTTCTTAGTCCACGATCTGTAAGTTCTAGTTACTTTGAGATTTAAACTTGTTAATTGTAATTTGGACATGAGATAAAGTGAAATTGGACTTAAGTATGATAATTGATTCACATCTATTCTAGTTTCCACCTTGGATCTTGACATTTTGGAAAATTGCTATGAAATCAGTTTGGACTTATTCATGTTGTAAATCAAAATCTTCATGTCCATAACATTATCATGCCTGTGATGTTGAATTAGTCTATTATTTACAAGTTTGGGACTATCACCTTATGCCATGACTATCACCTTATTATGCTAGATTTGAAATCCTCTTATTTTCTATATGCCAGTGATGTTGTAACCAATTATCTCAAGTTATATCATGCTAGTATTGTAATCCTTTTTATCACTTTATGCTCGTACTTTGTGCCTATCATAGTTTTGATGTTATTCCCTTTATTTCTGGATCTGGATTTACTTGTAATTTAGATCGATTCACGTTTACATGCGATGGGAATACGATTTGGGTAGATTAGGCAAAGTATGAATTGGTTATGAACATGAATCATGAACTTGATAATAGGCATAAGTTGAAACATGAAATTTGAACATGGACATGACACTAGAATGAACTTGAAAATGGCCAACTCGAAGTTGGGTTGAGTTTGCAGTGTAATTCTGCCCAGAACCGCCCGACAAATCCAGTGACTGCAAACAATAGGATCCAATGTGGGTAGTTGGTCATATCGCACTTGAAACCCAAGGTCAGACTGAGTTGTGGTGTAATTCTGCCTGGAACCGCCCGGCATATCCAGTGACCACAGCAACAGGTCTGATGTGAGAGGTTGGGCTGCATTAATGATTTAATGCCACATGATAGGGTTAAGTCATCAAATTGAAAGACAACACTTAACCAACTTGACATGCTAGACTGATAAGGATTAAGTCACGAATTTAAATGACAACACTTAACCTGTTGGACGGAAACCCTAGTTACGCGGTCCATTTCAGCAGTAACCCACTTAGATATATCATGGTACTCTGGAACTAGGCAGGGTGAGGCACGATTACTGGGCTGATTATTAGCGACCAGAACAACAGCTGAGTTGGTGCGCCAGTGTAGGTTCAGGCAGACTATGGTCGTGCACGTCGTCCGGAGTTGAAAAAGCAGGAATTGGGCATCAGTAGGTTTACACTGTGCATGCTTGATTCGTGTCGGTCGTTGGCACCCTAGGGCTTGATACACCCTATGGTGGACCTAGCACAGGTGACTACATTCGTGATAGGGTCATATGACACAGACACACGATGAGCTAGAATTTGTGGGGAACCGATCGACTAATGGATCGTTCTGTAGGACCCCGAAATGGGCCATTTCATGATATTGGGCCAAGGGATCATTTCATGGTTAATATATGACATGGGTTTGGGGTACTAGTACAGTTGGTGCAGCGAATCTTGAACATGCGATGCTATACTTGATTTATCATGTTATTTTAGTCTATCTTGCCCATCTTGTCATCATCCTTATGTTTACTTTCAGTTTATACATGCCATGTTACATTTACCTGTTTTTATGCTGAAAGTCACTAGGACTTACCAGTCTTTATGACTGACCCATTTTCTTTCGCCTCGTTTTCTTTCGCCTCGTTTTCTTTCGTTCCCCCTTCCCAGGTTCTCAGGGGGGAAACTCTAGCATTTAGCTTGGATTTCGCTTGCTTTCGGTTCAGCTCATGTACGGTTTGATCTTGAGCTATGCTATGGCTGCATTTCTGCTACCTTTAGGGAATAAAGCTACTTTTGTTGTTTTAAGTTTTATGCTTCTTTATTTATTCAAGGAAGAACTTGTTGTAATGAAAAATGATAGTTGGTACTTTGGATGTAAAAGGTTTTGACTCTTTTTGAAAGTAATAAAATTTAGCTTTTGATTCTTCCGCTGTTTTATTTATGTTCTGTCATGTAATATTTCTGTGATTGTTTACCTCGATAACGCTACTCCAAAACTAGTGCATTCCCTTTGTAAGTGACCCTAGCGGAGGTAGGGTGTTACACTTGGTATCAGAGCAGAAGGTTACCAGACTGGGCAAAAAAATTTAAAACCTTCTAAAACTATTTTCAAAACCGTTTACAAAGAAGCATTTTTCAAGAAAAGTTTTGTTTTATTAAAAGGCTATTCCCTAAAAGCCATTAGAACTATCCTTTGTTTCCTCATTTTGAATCTCTTCTTTTTCATTTCAGCATGTCTGGGAATCTTAACCTTCCAGAGGGCGTGCCAATACCTGGCTGGTTCAGGAGGTACTTAGAGGCTAGGGCCAACGATGCAGGCCCAGCATATATTCCTCCTCCAGCTGTAGTGGTTCCTCCTCCTCCTCCACCTCCTCATGCCAATGCTTTCTCAAAGATCTGTAGAGATTTTAGGGCCATTGGTGGAAAGGATTTCAAGGGAACTGAATCATTCGTAGAAGCGAGGAACTAGCTCAAAGAAACTGAGGATCTGTTCGTTATCTTCGAGGTGGACGATAGGCAGAAGGTACAATTGGCAGTATGTTTGCTCAAAGACGAAGCTTCCTATTGGTGGGAAGTCACTAACGTTGAAAGGCATGTTGACACATGGATGGATTTCAGGATAAGGTTTGAGATGAAATTCCTCTCACAAGCTGAACGAAGTCTATAGCTGGAATTCTTATCTCTTAAGCAAGGAAGTATGATGGTCAAGGAGTACGTCAATCATTTCAATCAACTGGCCCGTTTTGGACCGGACTTAGTGAATACTCCTCATAAGAAGGCTCTTCATTTTGTCAAGGGATTAAATGAGCCACTTCATAGTTTGGCTATGACCCACATACCTATGGGGGATACTTATGAAAGGTTAGTAGACATTGCACTCTTAAATGAGGAAGACAAGGGCAAGAGAGGCAAAAGTAGAAGTGCCTCAAGATAAGAAGGGGGAAGGGTTATAGAACAAGAAGGATGATCCAAAGAAAGGCGGGAAGAACAACAAACCCCATGGAAAGAGAAAGTGTAATTTCTGTGGCATTCCTGGACATCTGGTCAAAGACTGCAGGAAGAAGAAAAGGAAGACGGGTGGCTGTTTCCACTATGGTGAGACAGGACACATGGCTAGGGCCTGCCCAAGGAAGCAAGGGCAGGGAGTTGGACCTTCTTCTGGAGTACAAGTCCACCTCTCACGGTACTTCCGCAAGAATGAGGTAGAAATATTTCTGTCGAATGTTTAGTCTATCTTTTTGATCGTCCTATTCGAACCTTGTTTGATTCTGGCGCAGTGCATACTTTTATTTCTTCTGATATTGTTGAAACTCTGCACCTAAGTACTAGTCTAGTTAAGGATCCCGTCATTGTTTCAAATCCAATTGGTGGCTCCGCTCATTTATCTTTGATTTGTGTGGATTTGAGGATTTCTATCTTAAGCGTAGAATTCACGTGTAATGCTTATGTTCTCGGATTTATGGGATACGATTTGATTCTAGGCATGGATTGGCTGTCCAATAATGGAGCCATTCTCGATTGTGAACGAAGGGTAGTTAGACTCGTGACTCGCCTTGGTAATACCCTTGAAATTTCCTATAACCCTATGGGTCCTGTCATGTTATGTTATCTAGAATCTCTTGACTCGTCTATCCATGATTTGCAATCAGTAAGGGTAGTCCAAGAATATCCCGATGTCTTTGATGAGGTTATGGGGTTACCCCCTAAATGCGAGATAAATTTCTGTATATATCTTGTTGATAATGCTAAGCCAGTTGCTTTGCCCGTTAGACACATGGCCCCGCGAGAGAGAAAAGAGCTTAGTAAGCAAGTTAAGGAGTTGCTTGAGAAAAATTTCATTAGGCAAAGCATTTCTGAATGGGGTGCTTCAGTGGTATTCGCTACTAAGGCGGATGGTTCGCTTCGTCTATGCGTAGATTATCGTGAGTTAAACAAGCTGACTAAGAAGAGTAGGCACCCACTACCGAGAATCGACGACTTGTTCAACCAGCTTGTAGGAGCGTCTATTTTCTCTCAACTCGATCTAGCTACAGGATTCCATCAGCTTAGAGTGGCTGAGGATAGCATTGACAAGACTGCGTTTAGGACTCTGGATGGTTTCTTCGAATGGCTCGTCATGCCGTTTGGTTTTACGAATGCACCCGCTTACTTCGTAGACATGATGAGTAGGGTGTTTAGGGAGTTCCTTAACAAGTTTATGGTGGTCTTCGTGGACGATATGTTGATCTTCTCAAAGGACGAGGAAGAACATGCTAGACATCTCAAGGAAGTCATGGATACGCTTAGAGCACACGAGTTAAAGGCTAAATTCTCCAAGTGTCATTTTTGGAGAAATGAAGTTCGGTTTCTTGGACATGTAGTTTCTAAGCAAGGTATAGCTGTGGACCCCGCAAAGGTAGCTGCGGTGCAAGACTGGAAAGTTCCTAAGAACGCAACGGAAGTGAGAAGCTTTCTCGGTTTGGCGGGCTACTATAGGAATTTCATTAAGGAATTCGCTAAGATTTCAGCCCCTCTTACCGGGTTAACGAAGAAGAACCTAGCCTTTGTAAGGGACATAGAGTGTGACGTTGCTTTTCAAAGGCTTAAGAGAGCCCTTACCACAGCTCCAGTTTTGGCATTACCCGACGGAGGTAAGATGTTTACAGTGTACACAGACGCGTGCGGCACGGGATTAGGAGCTGTCCTAATGCGAAGGGAAAGTGAAATGCTACGGGGGTAGACAACTTAAAGTTCATGAGAAAAACTATCCCACACATGACTTGGAATTGGTCGCGATTGTTTTTGCGCTTGAGTCTTGGCGCCACTATCTTCTAGATGAGAAGTTCGAGTTGTATACCGATCACAAATCGCTTAAGTACCTCTTTTCGCAAAAAGATTTGAATCTAAGGCAACAGAGGTGGATGGAATTCTTGGCATCGTATGACTTCGATATAGCTTATACCCCTGACAAGGGTAACGTTGTGGCGGATGCGCTAAGTAGGAAAAGGTTGACTTTGAGTCCTTTGTTTGTAGAAAGGAAAAGTCTAGTGTTTGTACCAACCTTTGATTTCACACCTATTGTCGAGTCGTTGGCTAACACGTTATCATCTCTTGTGTTAAGGCCTACACTTCTAGACCAAGTAGGGACTTCACAGAAGGAAGACCCACAGATAGTCGAGATCATGGACAAGTTGATTAGAGGTGAGATGTCAAGTCGCCTCAGTAGGTATGCCATAGATGACAAGGGATGGCTAAGGCGTGATGGTAGACTATGTGTCCCACAAGTGGAAGACTTAGCAAAGAGAGTTCTCGAAGAGGCGCATCACTCGAAGATGACTATACATCCCGGAGAGGATAAAATGTACAAGGATATGAAGCGCATTTTCTTTTGGAACAGGATGAAAAAGGATGTGGAGGAATTCGTTTCTAGGTGCATGGTGTGCCAACAAGTAAAGGCCGAGTCGAAAAAGCCCGGTGGGCTATTGCATCCTTTGGAGGTTCCGCTGTGGAAATGGGAGAGTGTCTCGATGGATTTCGTGGATGGATTGCCTAGGTCAAGGAAGGGCAATACTAGCATATGGGTTATAGTAGATAGACTCACAAAGAGTGCTCACTTCATTCCTGTGAAGAGCAAGAGGACCGCATCATGGCTAGCATCTATATACCTTCGAGAAATAGTACAGTTGCACGGAGTTCCTTCTAGTATAGTTAGCGGTCGTGACCCGATTTTCACTAGCGAATTTTGGAATAGTTTAAAAGAAGCAATGGGTAAACGACTAAGTTTAAGCACGACCTATCACCCATAGACGGATGGAAAAACCGTAAGGGTAAATAGAGTACTAGAGGACCTTTTGAGACTATGCATTCTTGACTTTGGTGGTACTTGGGAAGATCACCTGCCTCTCGTTGAGTTCACGTATAATAATAGTTACCAAGCTAGCATATGAATGACACCATTCGAAGCTTTATACGGAAGACCATGCAAGTCACCAACTTGTTGGTGGGAGTCGATATACAAGCTCATAATTGGACTCGACATGATAAAGGACACTTCCAAGAAGGTTGAGTTGAAACAAAGACGGATGAAAACGGCCCAAGATAGACAGAAATCCTACGCGGACAAGAGAAGGATAGACCTAAAGTTCGAAGTCGGAGATATGGTCTTTATAAAATTTTCTGCTTTGTGCAATGTGGTTTGCTTTGGAGTGGTTGGAAAGTTAGCACCGAGGTTCGTTGGACCGTTCCCTATAATCGAGAGGATTGGACAAATGGCCTATAAGGTAGAGTTACCCGAGAGGTTGGCCGGAGTACACAATGTCTTTCACGTTTCGCATCTCTGAAAGTGCTTGCATGAGTCTGCCGAAGTGGTTGAGCTAAACATCCTTGAAGGCGTAGAAGTGGAAAGAGAAGCAACATTAAGGCGAGTTCTGATTCGTATCTTAGGAACAGAGATCAAGAAGCTAAGGAATCGAGAAGTCACGCTAGTTAAAGTATAGTGGAGTGAAGCCCAAGAAGACACAACTTGGGAAACGGAAGAGAAGATACGCTCGCTATACCTATTTCCTTTTTAGGGTAATTTCTCGATCTCTTTTTCCTATACGTTTACATACCTTCGTATCATGTACATGCTTTTGCAATCCATGTTTGTCTTGTTATCTTCTCAATCCTATCTGGAGAACCTTAGGTAGAACCCTTTTGGATGTAAACATGTAATTGAAACATATTATGGTTGATGATTGCAAGTGGTTGCTAGTGGTTGCTCGTGGTTGCATAACACACATTAGGCACTAGATCGGCTCAGTAACATTTTTCATGTTGCATATGCATGAGTGCTTATACTTGTATATGGACGGAAAATTGATATGTTATCATATGGATGTTGCATATGAATGAATGTTTGTGCACTCATGTAGAGATTATAAAATATGTTAGTAATTTTCATACATGTTGGACTCATTACACTAACATATTTTGCATTAAGGAGGTCTACTGAATCAGTAACCGCCTGATCTTTTGCATTAGATAAGTGCATATACACACACTCTTGCATAAGTTCATACAGCATTAGAAATCTTTTAAGGACAATGGTTGCTTGTGGATGATGGTTGAGTAGATGGATATTGGATGGTAGGACACATTCTTCTTAACTTGGAGATTTCGGGGACGAAATCCTTTAAGGAGTGAAGAATGTAATACCCGGTATTTTAATAACATGTTAAAACCATAAATCAAGGAAGAATTAAATTTTAAAATAAGAATCAAGGGAAACGGGTTGCGCCATTGCATTCGTCTCGAAATTTTGCTTGGAAACGAGTCCGAGTTTTCGAGAAACAAAGTCCGTATGAGGGAGATATGACCCTCCGAAGTTTCAAGGATTTTCAGAACATAAAAACAACTCAAATTCGGATTCGAAATTCGAATTCAAACCCCAGTGCAGACTGAGCGGGAATTTTCCCACCCAGGACCAGGTCAACCTAGGGGTCGACACTATGGTTGACCTCCCAGGGACCAGGTCGACCCTATGGTCAACTTGGGGGGTCGACCTGGTGCTGAAACCCAGTTTCAAGCCTGGGTTCATTCTGATGTTTCTGGTCTCGTTTTCAGTCTAGATTCGTTCGCCTAATCCTATATAAACAGCCCCTAGCCTCATTCGCTTTACACCATTCTTCTCTAACCTTATGCTGCACAAATTCTAGACGGACATGGCTTCTTCTTCAAAATTAAATTAAAACAAAGCACGAAGACTATTTCTTGAAGACTACGGCTAGGAATTGCAAATTGGGGATTTTTCAAATCAAGATTCAACGATTCAACAATGCGACAACTAGTTTCTAGATTCAACTTCTGCGTCTCAATTTCTTAGTCCACGATCTATAAGTTCTAGTTACTTTGAGATTTAAACTTGTTAATTGAAATATGGACATGAGATAAAGTTAAATTGGACTTAAGTATGATAATCGATTCACATCTTGTAAGAACCCGGAACTTCCCCACGAAGGAAAGAGCGGATACTTTGAGAACAACACACAAAAGAACGCAGACGGAAGAACATTTCATTGTTATTAACACAATTCCATCAGATACAAGAATATACAGAGTAAAAATGAATAAAATACATTCGATGAATATCAGAGATTACAATAAATTACATTTAAATACATCGCAGCAGAAAATAATACAAAGGCACAACTAGAAGTAATGCACGGATACAGAGCTTTCCGAGCATCGTTCCAGCTGTAAATCAGGATCCTGTGAACTGCAAAACCAAAACTACTAGCTGCTCGTATGGAAAATAGGGGCACCCATAGTTTAGGTTAAAATAATAAACTCCAGGTCAATCATGTGACTGGTGTGAGAACTAAAACAGTTATTAATCTTTATTTTAAAGTTCGGTAAATCAAGGGACCACGCCGTATAACACGGAACGGGTTTCCTCCCAAGAATACCAGTGCATAAAACAAACAGCGCAATGCTAAATAAAGAAAAATGAAGCTATTATAAGACCCAGGTCCCACCACACAATGCAATGCAAGCCGGAGGATAGGGTTTTTACCTTATAATAGCCAAAGCATGCTTGATACGTTTAAAACACGTTATTTGATACTATAATAAATGTATAGTGTCAAAACAATTTCAATCATAAATATCAATCATAGGCGGCATGAATGACCCATACCACTATGTCGCCATACTAGGTTCTAGAAATAAAACCGAATTATCACGTATTGGAAATTGTATTCCATCATGAGTCGAGGCAAGGGGCAAGCTCCTCTCCGTTCGAGACACTCTAGCAAATGTCTCAGGACCGCACACAACAATCCTTGGATCTTCAGGGTCGGTCCTCTCTTACTTTTGAGGATTGGCAATTCCTGAACACACGTTTCCCGGTCCTTACAGACCTATATCCAAGGTGCCTCGTATCCAACAACCACACAGGTGAAAAGTATATAAATGTCAGGGTTGGTTGGTCATTGACACCACCATAGCTAGAAAGAAATGTCATGCTTTCCCTGTAGTCACTATCTCATTTTTGACTCATACCGAGGTGTGAGGCTCGCGAATTCACGTTATACACAAAGCTGTGCCACACAGGCCGTTCTTTGATCATCAACCACAAGACTTTGCTTTTCAACAGAAGCCTTGATTATTTTGCCACTTAGGCGTGCCACATAGGCAATTCACTACATGCGACTGATGTCCATCGATATACAACCTCTGAGCTCGTACGTCTCAGAGAAGCGCGTTAAGCAAGAGAATAAATTCTCCATCGCCAAGTAGATGTATATTTAATAGAGATCAATCAACATAGAATAAAATCCAATGTCTGACACACAATCCATTTACAAGTTCGTTCTGGGTCTGAACGAAACCGAAGGCACTTTCCTCGCATATCCATCGATCTCCAAGTACGTCTAGACGATCACCAACTGTTTCCCTCATCTTGGGTGTATAGCCCAATAGAGATCATTAGTAATCACCCAAATGATTTGAAGACTTCCGGTCTTCAACCACCGTCTTCATCTTTGACATCTCGTCGAATCGGTTATTCAGAATGGGTATAAACCCGGCCTTTCTGAATAACCCACGTATATAATAAACAAATGTTACACAAACACAACGAATGCCTCATTCCAATTCAGAATATTCTTTTATTCAAATTTTCACACTCTTAGGGAAAGGTTCCCATTAATTTTATCAAAGATAAATTCTGCAAAATTTATTCTTTAATCTTCCTTTGGATATCATTTCAAACCATGTTATGGTTTTCCAAACTAGTCGGGATTTGCGAACCACACCGAAGTTAATTATTTATTTTATTTCCCAATCCCAACCTATTCATCCCATAGAGAAAAACTGATAATACTTCATATCTAACACCACGGTGTTATCGGTAAAATCAATTACCATTTCAATTTCAAATCTAATTAAAGATTTAACTATCGCTTTGGAGCAAAACTGGTGGCACTCCATTCTCTATCACTTTTCAAATTCTATAGTTTAAATTATCAATTCACATTTCAATCTAATTAAAGATTCATTTAAACTCCACTTCGTTTTAACCTTTTCAAAAATCAATATCCTGTCTTTAACTGGGTTAAAGAACCAATGTCATCTAAAACACGATTCACGATAAACCCAAAATCACACTCTATTGTTAATCGGGTTAAAGAACAGGTGTTGTTCAAAACACAGTTCACGATAAACCCAAAAACCAATTCAAATTCAATTCCAGTTAAATAGTATTTAATTGATACACTTCATTAAATCTAAATAGAAAGATTTAATCTTTTTCTCTATTGGGCTTAAGAACAGTGTTAATGAAGACACCATTCACGACAAACCCAAATCACATTTGATATTAAATATAAGGCTCTGAATAGAAAATATACCGGCTTATATTCAATATCAAATCCTGAAACCGACAAATATCATATTGGAAATAACGATATAAAATATTTCTTTCAAATTCCCATAACAATATCGGTATACTCACGAAATCCAACATCGAAATATTCCGAAGATAATTTCGATTCAACTCCAGTCCAATTCATGCATTGGGAATATTGATTATTTTTAAAATCACTTTCAAATTCAATTTATTTATTTCAAAAATAAATTGATTTTAATTCTAGTTCAAAACTAGTTCATTTCGACTAAAATATGTTTTTATCCTTTCAAATGTGGAATTTTTCATCCCAGTTCTTTCCAATTCATATATTATGATTTTACACAAATTATTAATATTTTTAATAATTTTATCAAGGCCCGTACAGTCGATTTCCATCAAAGGCCAACGAACTGCACTTACAACGACCTTTTTCAAATTTGATTTCGACATAATTCCAAATCCATCCGTTAGATTTCAAATTTTTAATATTCATTGGAAAGATCTTTTCGATACGAACCCAACGGTTCCGGTTTTAGGAGAATCCGACGGTCGGATCTCCCGCAATGTCAATTCGAAGTCAATGGTCGAAATTCACGAACCGCCGCGGCGCGACGCGTTATATTCAGGTCATTATATATAATATATATATATTATATATATTTCGTCGATTTCCTTTTAAAACGTACTTTATAAATCGTTTTAAATTCTTTTTCAAAACCATTTCAACTCTATATTCAATTTCAAATCAAAATTGAATATTTCATATCATTACTATATAAATGATAATATTTTCAAAATGTTGTATTTTGAAATCAATACCTTTTCTATATTCATTATAAAAACGAATATAATCGATATAAATATCGTTCACGTCAAAATAGCGCAACTCTAATCAACAAGGATTTATATATTTCAATAAATTCGTTATTCTATTCGACAAATGAATATTTATTCTATTCAACACATGAATCTATATTTCTATCAACACACGACTAATCTCAACACATGAGTATGGTCTACACACGACTATTTTTGTTATGTAATATATTTTATAAAATTATGGTATCTATCGTTTGATTTTTAATCAGACTCCACCATGAAGTAGCTTCTAATTTTAAATATGATAAAGATGTAATTTTATTGTTAAAATATTTTACTCAACACATAAATAGTTTCAACACATAAACATCGTCAACACATGACTATTTTTTTATATTCAACACATGAATTTTCTTTTATAATATTCATTATTTTCCCAATTGGAATGAGGCCCAATCAATTACCATATAACGTTAATTAAATGGATTCTATACAACACATGTATATAATAGCAATGATAAACAATCAACCATCATCCAAAGTGCACCGCACAACTGCATAAGCATCAAATATAAATAAATAACGCTTACACAGCCTGTCGATCAATCGATCGACATACAATTAAATAATTGGGATTAGTGTACGCCAAATATCATCCCAACACCCGTGTGGGGTTTCAAATCAACAAATACATATTTTTATTTGTGCAGTTGGGCGATGTGTAGAATTTATCGTCCCAATCAATATCAGTCAAATCAATGTATATAAACAAATCGGCCGATTTGTTTATAAATATTTATTTATTCACAATCACGTTAAAAATTATATTTTTAACGACAATTAATTTATTTCAACCATCTACATTTTATTATCGATTTCACATCAACATCACAACCAAATTTCACAACACATCAAACAAGCATACAAGCCATCCATGGTCTGTGGATGACGGGTGTCGGGTGCTACTAAGCACCGTCTGCATCCTAGTATATATATTTATAACTAGAAAAAGGAATTTAAAGTGAGAAGTTCTCACCTAGAAGCTAATCCAAACGCCTCGACTCTTCTTGTGTAGAAGTCATCGTTGTTCTCGCCTTTTGTCACTTTCGTTGCCCGTAGCCACTACATATATAAAAACCACATTTTTATATTATTGCTATGTATATAAAAATCATATTTTCACAATGCTACTATATAGATAAAAATTCTATTTTTACACCTCTATTATATAGATAAAAAATCTATTTTTACATCGATGTTCATATAATAAAGATTATATTTTTATCATGCTATTCTCTACATCAAGATTTCCCCTTTTCAAATATAAGGATTTCACCTTTTCATTTCATCACTATAAAAATCATATTTTTACTTCATTATATATATACAATAAAAATCAGATTTTTATTTCGTTACATATATAAAGATGATATTTTTACTATCTTACCTATATAAAAATTATATTTTTATATCCTACAATATAAAAGATTATATTTTAATACTTCTACAATATAAAAGATTATATTTTTCTACTTCTACAATATAAAAGATTATATTTTTCTACTTCTACAATATAAAAGATTATATTTTTCTACTTCTACAATATAAAAGATTATATTTTTCTTAGAGTAAAAATCTAATCTTTATCGATTTTAAAAATCTAAACTTTCTATAACTAACAACCGCGTCTTTCTATAATAATAATAAAAAATCAGTTATTTTCTTTTATAAAAATCAGCACTTTTCATACATCCAAAATATAAAAATTCCATTTTTATTACCTTGAAATTGCTTTATCCATAAATAAATAAAAATAAATAAAACAAAAATAAAACACCATAAATAAAAAGAAAGAAAGAGGCTCACTTTGTTTTAAGGAAGGAAGGGGGGCTGTTGCACTGCGGCGGAGGGGGGGCTGTGGGCTTTCGAATCAAAAGGGAAAGGAGGAGAGGAAGGTGCGGAGGAGGGGGAGGAGGAAGAAGAAGCAGTGGAGGCGGCAGCAGCAGGAGGCGGCGACGAGGGCTAGGGCTACAGTGGGCGGGTCTTCAGGCAATGCGGGCTTCACGAGGACAGAAGGGGGGCGCGGTGTCTTCTGAGGTGGCGGCGCCGGAGGTGCGCCGCCCCTGGGGACCGCGACGGCGACGACTCCCCTTCCCCTCGCGTTCTCCTTTCTTTTTTTTCGATTGAATTAACTGACGTGGGGGGGGGGGGGGGCTGGGAAGAATTAAGGAGAGAGGGGGGAGATATATTTTTATTTTTTTATTTCAAAAAGTTGATCTTTTTATTCGACCTCTAAACAAGGCCCACCGCCTGTCATCCCTAGCATTTAACCCCCATTCCGAACACAATGGGATATGTATTGTAAGCTGATTCCATCGTTTCGACAAGTTTTCGTCAAAATCAAAATATAACACTATACATTGAATTTGAACGCGCATTTCAATTTACTGGGGTCACATACTAACTCGAAAAATTCCGAAAAAATATTTTCTAGCTTCGTATTAACGATACGGTCCTAACAAAACTAGTTTCGTCGAATTCTGAGACCATTGGAAAAATGGCCAATTTCCAGTCGATTAAAATCAACTAAAACTGGTCAAACGCGTTTTCCTTTGCCACGCTCACATATTGATTCGAAAAATTATGAAATTTGAAACCTAAAAATAATTTGACATCACGGATCCAACAAAAGTGGTTTCGTCGAAATCCGAGGTCGTTTGCAAAATGGCTATTTTTAAGGGCCTGAATTCCATAGCGACTATTCAGAATTTTCAACTGGACATATCTTTTGATCCCCGCTATGAAATTTCGATTTTTCAGATTCGTTGGAAAGATATTGTCAAATAGACCCTAATATTTTTGGTTTTGCTAAAATCCGGTTTATTTTGCACCCGGTATGTTCAATTGAAGTTTGAAATCGAATTATCGAACTACCGCACCATTTTCAATTCTTTTATAATTATAAATAATTATTTATATTCTAACGACGACGTATATAAATATATACGTCCGAATTATTTTCTAAATAGATTTCTCGTCGATATTATTTAAAGTAATCATTTTAAATATTCAAAATTCGCTATAATTGCAAAAATAAAATTTTTAAATTGGCTCGCATTTTCCGGGTTGTTACAATCTTCCCCACTTAAAACTTTTCGTCCCCGAAAAGGAATGAAGCCGAAAGTTGTTTAACTAATCAACTCAACTTCCAGTATTTTCATTACGGCTTAAGTTCTTCAACTTTTCAGTTTCTAAGAACTTTTCAAATTTTTCAAAAATTTGGCTTACACCCTAAATTTTCAAAAAAATTTGCCATAACCTCCCCTGCACCGGGAGCACCGAGAAAATCCCGAAACTGCCATACAGGCCTTCTGATCTCAAAAAGAAAAAGCCAAGTGGTTAGCCAATCGGCTCATAAAATCATCATCACCCAAACAAAACAGTAAATTATGGTAAATATGTACCTATTTGTCGGGCAAACAAATTTTATTCTTCTGCTCTAGCCTCCTTGCTATGACCTGTTCAATGTAAGTACATGTATATGCAAGCAAATGCGACCAATTTTCAATACAATTCAATATTTAATTCAATTAGGCATAATGGTTCAAAATTATCAAACAAATAAACAAACAACACAACCATCAATCAATTAGTGGATTAACGTTTCAAATTCATAATTTTACTACATATAAAGAAAATCATGTTTTTGATGCCAAATCACAACAATAAACCTAATCTAGTTTTGGTTCTCACACCAATCTAATGGAAATATATAGATATCACACCTTCGAAACACGAACATAAATACTGATGATGTGGCCACATCACCAGAATTATCCTCGGGTGTCTAAAATGTGATTCTATATCTATCCAGTATATTAAAACTTCGAATATACGTTCATGACGCGTATATGCGAAATCTTTATATATTGGATTGTCCAAATTCAATATAAATAAATATTCAAATACGTATAAAACGATTTAAATTTCAAAACAAAATTTGTTTTCATTTGAAAAATATACGCTTCACGCTCGTTCTAGGATACTACTGATCCTATCTCTAACGAGTCATTCTAATTGGATATTACTAATCCAATATCTGATGAATTCTTTCGTATGGTCCTCATGTGTCTTGTTCTCGAGCTCTGTAAACCAAAGCTCTGATACCAATGTAAGAACCAGGAACTTCCCCGTAAAGGAAAGAGCGGATACTTTGAGAACAACACACAAAAGAACGTAGACGGAAGAACATTTCATTGTTATTACCACAATTCCGTCAGATACAAGAATATACAGAGTATAAATGAATAAAATACATTCAATGAATGTCAGAGATTACAATAAATTACATTTAAATACATCGCAGCGGAAAATAATACAAAAGCACAACTAGAAGTAATGCACGGATACAGAGCTTTCCGAGCATCGTTCCAGCTGTGAATCAGGATCCTGTGAATATAAATCTGCAAAACCAAAACTACTAGCTTCCCGTGTGGAAAATAGGGGCACCCAGAGTTTAGGTTAAAACAATAAACTCCAGGTCAGTCATGTGACTTGTGTGAGAACTAAATCAGTTATTAATCTTTATTTTAAAGTTCGGTAAATGAAGGGACCACGCCGTATAACACGGAACGGGTTTCCTCCCAAGAATACCAGTGCATAAAACAAACAGTGCAATGCTAAATAAAGAAAAATGAAGTTATTATAAGACCAAGGTCCCATCACACAATGCAACGCAAGCCGGAGGATAGGGTTTTTACCTTATAATAGCCAAAGCATGCTTGATACGTTTAAAACACGTTGTTTGATACTATAATAAATGTATAGTGTCAAAACAATTTCAATCATAAATATCAATCATAGGCGGCATGAATGACCCATACCACTATGTCGCCATACTAGGTTCTACAAATAAAACCGAATTATCACGTATTGTAAATTGGATTCCATCATGAGTCGAGGCAAGGGGCAAGCTCCTCTCCGTTCGAGACACTCTAGCAAATGTCTCAGGACCGCACACGGCAATCCTTGGATCTTCAGGGTCGGTCCTCTCTTACTTTTGAGGATTGGCAATTCCTGAACACACGCTTCCCGGTCCTTACAGACCTATATCCGAGGCGCCACATATCCAACAACCACACAGGTGAAAAGTATATAAATGTCAGGGCTGGTAGATCACTGACACCACCATAGCTAGAAAGAAACGTCGTGCTCTCCCTGCAGTCACTATCCCGTTTTTGACTCATACCGAGGTGTGAGGCTCGCGAATTCACGTTATACACAAAGCTGCGCCACACAGGCCGTGCTTTGATCATCAACCACAAGACTTTGCTTTTCAACAGAAGCCTTGATCATTTTCCACTTAGGCGTGCCACATAGGCAATTCACTCCATGCGACTGATGTCCATCGATATACAACCTCTGAGCTCGTATGTCTCAGAGAAGGGCATTAAGCAAGAGTATAAATTCTCCACCGCCAAACAGATGTATATTTAATAGAGATCAATCAACACAGAATAAAATCCAATGTCAGACACACAATCCATTTACAAGTTCGTTTTGGGTCTGAACGAAACCGGAGGCACTTTCCTCGCATATCCATCGATCTCCAAGTACGTCTAGACGATCACCAACTGTTTCCCTCATCTTGGGTGTACAGCCCAATCGAGATCATTAGTAATCACCCAAACGATGTGAAGACTTCCGGTCTTCAACCACCGTCTTCATCTTCGACATCTCGTCGAATCGGTTATTCAGAGTGGGTATAAACCCGGCCTTTCTGAATAACCCACGTATATAATAAACAAATGTTACACAAACACAACGAATGCCTCATTCTAATTCAGAATATTCTTTTATTCAAATTTTCACACTCTTAGGGAAAGGTTCCCATTAATTTTATCAAAGATAAATTCTGCTAAATTTATTCTTTAATCTTCCTTTGGATATCATTTCAAACCATGTTATGGTTTTCCAAACTAGTCTGGATTAGCGAACCACACCGAAGTAATTATTTATTTTATTTCCCAATCCCAACCTATTCATGCCATGGAGCAAAACTGGTAATACTCCATATCTAACACCACGGTGTTATCGGTAAAATCAACTACCATTTCACGTTCAAATCTAATTAAAGATTTAACTATCGCTTTGGAGCAAAACTGGTGGTACTCCATTCTCGATCACTTTTCAAATTCTATAGTTTAAATTATCAATTCACATTTCAATCTAATTAAAGATTCATTAAAACTCCACTTCGTTTTAATCTTTTCAAAAATCAATATCCTGTCTTTAACTGGGTTAAAGAACCAATGTCATCTAAAACACGATTCACGATAAACCCAAAATCACACTCTATTGTTAATCGGGTTAAAGAATAGGTGTTGTTCAAAACATCATTCACGATAAACCCAAAAACCAATTCAAATTCAATTCCAATTAAATATTATTTAATTGATACACTTCATTAAATCTAAATAGAAAGATTTAATCTTTTTCTCTATTGGGCTTAAGAACAGTGTTAATGAAGACACCATTCACGACAAACCCAAATCACATTTGATATTAAATACAAGGTCTGAATAGAAAATATACCAGCTTATATTCAATATCAAATCCTGAAACCAACAAATATCGTATTGGAAATAACGATATAAAATATATCTTTCAAATTCCCATAACAATATCTGTATAGTCACGAAATCCAACATCGAAATATTCCGAAGATAATTTCGATTCAACTCCAGTCCAATTCACGTATTGGGAATATTGATTATTTTTAAAATCACTTTCAAATTCAATTTATTTATTTCAAAAATAAATTGATTTTAATTCTAGTTCAAAACTAGTTCATTTCGACAAAAATATGTTTTTATCCTTTCAAATGTGGAATTTTTCATTCCAGTTCTTTCCAATTCATATATTATGATTTTACACAAATTATTAATATTTTTAATAATTTTATCAAGGCCCGTACAGTCTATTTCCATCAACGGCCATAGAACTGCAATTACAGCGACCTTTTTCAAATTTGATTTGGACATAATTCCAAATCCAACCGTTAGCTTTCAAATTTCTAATATTCATTGGAAAGCTCTTTTCGATACAAACCCAACGGTTCCGGTTTTAGGAGAATCCGACGGTCGGATCTCCCGCAACGTCAATTCGAAGTCAATGGTCGAAATTCACGAACCGCCGCGGCGCGTTCTATTTAGGCCATTATATATATAATATATATATATATTATATATATTTCATCGATTTCCTTTTAAAACGTACTTTATAAATCGTTTTAAATTCGTTTTCAAAACCATTTCAACTCTATATTCAATTTCAAATAAAAATTGAATATTTCATATCGTTACTATATAAATGATAATATTTTCAAAATGCTGTGTAACACCCCGTAATTTTATAACATTAAAATTCACAAATTAAAGTATACTTAATTTTTAGAAAAGAATTAAGTGAAATGGGTTGCGCAGAGAAATATATATATATTGATATATATATATATATATATATATATTAAAAATTAAATAAATAAATATGTGAAAAAGTTCAAAACAACGAATTGGGAGGGGGAATAACCGAACCGGCCCATTTTTGAGGTCGACCCAAGCCTCGCTGGGTCGACTAGGGTTAATCCAGGGTGTTTGGCTGTCAACCGGTGGGTCGATTCGCTCAAATGCAGATTTTGCATTTGATTGGTTCTCATGGTTCAGGGTTAATCTATTGGTCCTAAATAACTTCCTACACCTATAAATACATCCTAATGCTAACCCTAAACCTAATTAAAATAGAATAGTTACCATCGCCATGGAAATCAATGGAGTCGCCGCCAACTAAGAAAGAAGAAAAGCAAATTCAATTCTAATTCTCTCAACCCTAAAGAAAAGCAAAACTCTCTCTTTTCTTCTCTAAATTGTGAGTATGATGATCTTAACAAGATTATTATCATTTTAATTAGGTTGAGTTATGAATGGATTATGAGTAGATGATGTGAATTATCATATATGTTGTTGTAAACCCCTTTTGCTATCATGTATATTGTAAATCCAATGTTATGTGATGATGATATCTTATATGTTGTAAATCATGCTATGATGATGTTATGTATGTTGAAAGTTTCTATGCTAAGTTGTGATGAATCATACATGTTAAAAAGGCCATGATGTTACCATCTATGCTAGTTAGTTCATATTAATTAAATCATCATGTTTGGGTTATGTTGATCTATATGACAAGTCACATATGCAAGTTAGATTGATTAGAAAAGTTATGAACATATACCAAGACATCTATTATGACATCTAGAATTATGCTATGACATATGTGATATCCTATGCTAGTTCACACCATCATTATGTTGCCTAAAAACCCCATATGCAAGTTTATGTATAGATTTGGGCCATGATCATATCATGTAAATTGAGACATTTAACAAGTTGACACCTTTTGATCCTTAACATGTGTAGTTTATGCAAGTTTCACCCCTATTATGATTAGATTTATTTTAATTGTCTATATGTTGTGATAATTTATCTTTGTGCTAGGTGTTAGACTATACAAGTCTAGCCTATATTATGCGTTGAATAAGCGAACGTATAAACTTGGGGTAGGGGTAATATTAAGGATTTAATATTAAAAAGTTGGGGTGCAATTGATATGATTTTGCATGCCATAAGTGGATGGCCATAATTGAGTCAATTATGGACATCATTAAAAGTTGACTTAATTAATAATTTGAATAGGGAATTATTAAAACTGGGGTAAAAGATTTTAAGTGTTAATCAATGCTTAGGACACGAGGTTGGACTCGTTTGTGACGTAAACCTGCCCGGACCCGCCCGGCAAATCCAGTGGTCACAAATGTCAGCCCAATGTGAGAGGTCCTAGGCCTAAACTAAAGCATAACGGTTGTAAAGACACGAGGTTAGACTCTTTTATGGTGTAAGACTGCACGGACCTGCCCGACAAATCCAGCTGCCATAAATGCCAGTCTAATGTGAGAGGTCTTTATGAGGTTATGGCCTGAGTGAATTAAGAAATACTTAACCAGATAAACATGTAAAGTGGGACATGGGGGGGTTAAGTAGGTGCCTTGGGTGGCACAAGGAATCTAGGGGGTGCCCTTAGTGGCATGTGAAATACGATTAGTAAGACTTAACCAAACACACATGTAAATGAACATGACTAAGAGGGTTAAGTGGGATATACTAGTGACAAGCTTAGGTGGGTAGCTTGTGGCGGCCCATTTCGACCAGTATCCCAAACGTATCTTTGTGGGCTCGACCCAAGTCGAGGACGTGACACGCATGCTGGGTTTGACTGTAAGAGGCCAAAACGGGGAGCGGTGGCAACGCAAGTGCAACGGGTTTCATATGCGTGTGTGGACCCGGGCTGGTAGGTAAGACGTTGTTGCATCGTGTAGGTATAAGCCGTGCATTCTCAAGTTGTATCGGGTTGCCACTTTAGGGGAGTGATACACCCCACTGTGGGGCCAGCACGGGTAACTACGAGTAGGGAGCCGATCGAAAGTGGGTAGTGGGGTACACCTAGTGGAGATAGGGGCAGACGACACCTATGTAGTCAGCTAGGGGTACGTAAGGCTATTTATAAAGTTTCTGTGTGAAGCAAGTGGGATCAAACAATAGGGTGACTGGTGTGGTGCAGTGTAGTAATGTGCGGTGCAGTGTAGTAATCATTCGTTAGTAATTAGGTGTGCCTTTACCGTTATCTTTAACGTTATCTTAAATGCTATCTTTATCTTCCTAAGAGTTCATAGACATTTACTTGTCTTCCAGCTTATGACTTAGTCTAGTTATTTTGATAATAGTATTGTTAGAATTATCATACTCGCCAGACTTGATGTCTGACCCCCTTTATTTCTATCCTTTTTCCTCCTCCAAGTCCTCAGGTTGGGCCCAGCTCTAGTGGAAAGCTTGGACCGTTGAAGTAAAGTCCAGCTTGTTATCTTTTTAATGGCTATTTATGTAATGGGATTATGTATTTTGTTTTTATGAAGATGGATATTGTACTTGGTTATGATCTATGGTTTTATGATGTAACAAACATGTTTAATTTCCGCTGCAATAAAATGAAGTTTTAGATTTCCAAGTACTATTTATTATCTGTCTTGTTGTAATTTTTCTGTTCTATATTCACTTATAACCTCCATGGAAGTTAATGCATTCCCTTTGTGAGTGACATTAATGGACGTGGGGTGTTACACGTGGTATCAGAGCTTAAGGTTACCAGAACTGATAAAAATACTTTAGAAAAATAGTCATTTTTGGAAGAAGTGCTTTCAAAAACATGTTTTAATGAGAAATTTAAAGAGAAAAGTTTTTTTTAAAAAAAAACATAATCCCCAATAGCCCATATCTTTATCTTTCGAATTCCCCATTCTGAATCTTTCCTTTTTCGTTTCAACATGGCTGAAGATCTTAATCTACCCGATGGTGTAACGATACCAGGATGGTATAGGAGGTTATTAGAGGCTAGGGCCGCTGCAGGTCCAACCAATGTTCCTCCACCACCAGTTGCACCCGTTCCTCCTCCTCCTCCTTGCATAGATACTTTTGCAAAGACGTGCAAGGAATTCAAGGCTATGGGTGGAAAACCATTTCAATGGTCAGAAACGTTTGTGGAAGCTAGAGATTGGCTTAAGGAGGTGGGAGAATTGCTAGAAATCTTTGAAGTAGAAGAAGGGAGGAGAGTTCGTTTAGCAGCTTGGTTGATGAAGGGAGAGGCCTCGTTTTGGTGGGAGGTCACTAATAGGGAGCGTCCTGTTGACTCTTGGGCGGATTTCAGACGTAGGTTCGAGGCAAAGTTTCTCTCAAGGGCGGAAGAAAATCTATATATGGAAAGGTTCTTGACATTGAAGCAAGGAAGCTCATTAGTGAAAGAATATGTCAATAAATTTAATTAGTTAGCAAGGTTTGGCTTGGACTTAGTAAACACGCCGGAGAAGAAGGCTCTAAGGTTCGTGAATGGCTTGAATGAACCATTGCAAGGGTTGGCTATGACCCACATCCCGATGGGGGCCACCTTTGAGAAGTTAGTAGAAATGGCGCTTATGCATGAGGAGAAAAGCGCTAAAGCTGATAAGGCACCCGAGAAGAAGGGGGATCAGAAGAAACCAAAACAGCAAAACAAGAAGGATGGTAAAGACAATAACGGCAAGGGAAAGAAGAAATGTTTTAACTGTGGGACACCAGGCCATCTCAGCAAGGATTGCCGAAAGAAAAAGAAGATAGGCTGTTTTCATTGTGGCGATGCGGGACATTTAGTGAAGGACTGCCCAAAGAAGGGGCAGAGGGCAGGAGCTACCTCGGGAGGACAGGTGCAGGCTCTTATGGCACCAGGGCAGGCTAGGGGACAAGTTCAGGCTCTCGCGGTCCCACCGCTGCAAGAACGAGGTAGAACCATTTCTGTTGAAAGCTTAGTTTTTCTGTTTGATCATCCTGTCCGTACCTTATTCGATTCGGGCGCATCACATTCGTTTATCTCTACATCATTAGCTGAATCACTACACTTAAACACCAGTTTAGTAGAGGATCCCTTAGTTGTTTCGAATCCAATAGGGGGCTCAGCTTATTTGTCCATGATGTGTTTGGATTTGAAAATTTCCATACGTAGCGTTGAATTTATATGTGATGCTTATGTGTTGGGCTTCACGGGCTATGGGCTAATTTTAGGAATGGATTGATTATCCAGAAATGGGGCCGTTCTTGATTGTGAAAGGAGAGTAGTTAGGCTCGTGACTCGCCTTGGCAACACTCTCGAAATCTTTTGTAATCCCATAAATTCGGTTATGCTAAGTTATCTAGAATCGCTTGACGCATCTGAGGAAAATCTACGATCTGTTAGAGTGGTCCGAGAATATTCGGATGTGTTTGAGGAGGTGAAGGGCTTGCCTCCGAAGCAGGAGATAGATTTTTGAATATATCTTGTGGATAATGCGAAACCAGTATCTTTGCCAGTACGCCACATGGCTCCACGCGAAAGGAGGGAACTCGATAAGCAAGTGAAGGAGTTGCTTGAGAAGGGGTTCATAAGACGAAGTATATCGTAGTGGGGTGCTCCAGTAGTATTTGCCACGAAGGCGGATGGGTCCCTTAGACTGTGTGTGGACTATAGAGAACTTAATAAACTTACTAAGATGAACAGACACCCACTGCCGAGGATTGACGATCTCTTCGATCAGCTAGTTGGCGCCTCAGTGTTTTCGCAGTTGGACTTAGCCACTGGTTTCCATCAGTTGAGAGTGGCTAAGGATAGCATTAACAAGACTTCCTTTAGGACTCCGGACGGTTTCTATGAATGGCTAGTGATGCCCTTCGGTTTGACAAACGCCCCAGCATATTTTGTTGATTTGATGAGTAGGGTGTTTAGGGAGTACCTTAACAAATTCGTGGTAGTCTTTGTAGATGACATCTTGATCTTTTCTAAGGATGAAGAAGAGCATGCCCTACATCTTAGGGAAGTGTTGGAAACCCTACGAGCGCATAGCCTTAAAGCTAAATTTTCTAAGTGTCACTTTTGGAGGAAGGAAGTACGGTTCTTAGGACACGTGGTTTCCAAAGAAGGGATAGCTGTAGATCCCGCGAAGGTGGTGGCTATCCAAGATTGGAAGGTTTCTAAAAATGCTACTGAAGTAAGAAGTTTCTTGGGGTTGGCTGGCTACTATAGGAAGTTTATCAAAGACTTCGCAAAGATATCAGCTCCATTGACACGCTTGACGAAGAAGAACCTAGTTTTCACATGGGACGTAGATTATGATGATGCGTTCCAACGTTTGAAGAGAGCTTTGACTTCAGCCCCAGTCTTAGTATTGCCAGATGGGAGTAAGTCGTTTACCGTTTATACCGATGCTTGTGGGACAGGACTAGGCGCAGTCTTAATGCAAGAGGGTAGGGTAATAGCCTATGGTGGAAGGCAGTTGAGAGCGCATGAGAAAAATTATCCTACACATGACCTAGAATTGGCCGCTATTGTTTTCGCGCTTAAGTCTTGGCATCATTATCTTCTTGGCGAGAAATTCGAATTATTCGCTGACCACAAGTCTTTAAAATACCTATTCTCTCAAAAGGACTTGAACTTAAGGCAGCAAAGGTGGATGGAGTTCTTAGCGTCCTACGACTTCGAAATAGCCTATACCCCTGGCAAGGGTAACGTGATGGCAGACGCCTTAAGTAGAAAAAGATTATCCTTAAGTCCTTTGTTTGTTGAGCGGCGAAGTTTAGAATTCATTTCTATGTTTGACTTTAGACCTTCCGTTGACTTCGTACCCGGTTTGCTAGCATCCTTGGAGGTCAGACCTACGCTTTTGGGACGGATTGGCGAGGCACAGCGAGACGACCCGCAGTCGGTTGAGTTAGTAGAAAAACTCAAAGGAGGGGAGTCATCAAGCCATCTCTGTAGATATACCCTAGACGATAAGGGTTGGTTACGTAGGGACGGTAGACTTTGTGTACCAAAAGACGATGACCTAAGGAAGACTATTCTTGACGAAGCACATCATTCGAAGATGACCATTCATCTCGGCGGGGACAAGATTTACAAAGACATGAAGAGAGTTTACTTTTGGGCCGACATGAAGAAAGACGTGGCCGAATATGTCGCTAGATGCTTGGTTTGCCAACAAGTAAAAGCGGAGCAAAAGAAACCCGGTGGGTTGCTTCACCCATTGGAGGTTCCACTATGGAAATGGGAAAGCATCTCGATGGATTTTGTGGATGGATTACCGCGATCAAGGAAGGGTAATACGGAAATTTGAGGTATAGTAGATAGATTTACTAAAAGCGCCCATTTTATTCCCGTGAAGAGTAAGAGGACTGCTCCATGGTTAGCTTTTGTATATGTCCGAGAAATAGTTCGTTTGCACGGTGTTCCTTCTAGCATAGTGAGCGACCGCGATCCTATTTTCACTAGCGAATTTTGGAGAAGCTTACAAGAGGCGGTAGGGACTCAGTTATGTTTGAGCACCGCATATCATCCTCAGACGGACGACCAGACCGAGAGGGTGAATCGCATTCTAGAGGATCTTTTGAGGCTATGTATCCTAGACTTTGGGGGTACATGGGAAGAGCATCTTCCATTGGTTGAGTTCGCATATAATAATAGCTTTCAGTCCAGCATTGGTATGGCACCATTCGAAGCTCTATATGGACGACCTTGTCGTTCCCCTACATGTTGGTGGGAATCTACGAATAAAATCTTACTTGGGCCCGATATGATTAGGGAGACTTCGGAGAAGATCGACTTGATTCGAAGGAGGATGAAAGCAGCGCAAGATAGGCAGAAATCTTATGCAGATAAGAGGAGGACAGATCTCGAGTTTGAAGTTGAGGACATGGTCTTTGTCAAAGTGTCTCCATTACGAAACGTTGTTCGCTTTGGGTCCGTTGGGAAATTAGCACCAAGGTTTGTAAGGCCGTTTCCTATTAAGGAGAGGATTGGACAGATGGCGTATATAGTGGAGTTGCCCGAGAGACTTAGTGGTGTACATGACGTATTCCATGTGTCACATTTGAGGAAGTGCTTGCACGAGACCGCGGAAGTGGTAGAGCCGAGCTTGCTTAGAGAGGTGGAGATAGAGCGTGATGCGACAGTTCGACGAGCTCCTACGCGCATTCTTGGGTCGGAGATCAAGAGGTGGAGGAATCGAGAGGTCAGACTAGTCAAAGTGCAATGGGGAGATGATGAGAGCAACGCTACTTGGGAGATGGAACAGAAGATGCGTTCACGATACCCTTTTCTTTGTGAGGGTATGTCCTTTAATTTCTCCTTTATCGCTAAGCTTGTACTTATCTTATCTTTAGTATATCCTCTCGCTAGTATCTTTGACCTTTAGTTAGGATAATCCTATGGTTGAAACATGTGTTTGAGACATGTTATGTATGGTGGATGCAAAGTGGATGCAAGTGTTTGCTAGTGGTTGCTCGTGGATGCATATACACACACTATTAGGCACCAGATCGGCTTAGTCACTTCATATTGCATATTGCATATATATGGATGTATTTAGTAAAATGGATGTATAATGGTTGTAATATCATATAGTTGCTGCATTCGGGTGGATGGTTGTGCACGCATATAGAATTAATATGTATCATTAGGAATCTTTTGCATACATATTGGACGCGTGGCACTATCATGAATTGCACTAAGGAGGTCGACTGAATCAGCAGACCGACTAATTTTGCATTAGATATGGACATATACACACACTGTGCATATAAACATTAAAGCATTAGAAGTCTTTTAAGGACACTGGATGCTGGTGTTTGATGGTTGAGTAGATGGACGATTAGATGGTAGGATATACATTCTTCTTGACTAGGAGATTTCGGGGACGAAATCCTTTAAGGAGGGGAGAATGTAACACCCCGTAATTTTATAACATTAAAATTCACAAATTAAAGTATACTTAATTTTTAGAAAAGAATTAAGTGAAATGGGTTGCGCAGAGAAATATATATATATATTGATATATATATATAAATTAAAAATTAAATAAATAAATATGTGAAAAAGTTCAAAACAGCGAATTGGGAGGGGGAATAACCGAACCGGCCCATTTTTGAGGTCGACCCGAGCCTCGCTGGGTCGACTAGGGGTTAATCCAGGGTGTTTGGCTGTCAACCCATGGGCCGATTTGCTCAAATGCAGATTTTGCATTTGATTGGTTCTCATGGTTCAGGGTTAATCTAATGGTCCTAAATAACTTCCTACACCTATAAATACATCCTAATACTAACCCTAAACCTAATTAAAATAGAATAGTTATCGTCGCCATGGAAATCAATGGAGCCGCCGCCAACTAAGAAAGAAGAAAAGCAAATTCAATTCTAATTCTCTCAACCCTAAAGCAAAGCAAAACTCTCTCTTTTCTTCTCTAAATTGTGAGTATGATGATCTTAACAAGATTATTATCATTTTAATTAGGTTGAGTTATGAATGGATTATGAGTAGATGATGTGAATTATCATATATGTTGTTGTAAACCCCTTTTGCTATCATGTATATTGTAAATCCAATGTTATGTGATGATGATATCTTATATGTTGTAAATCATGCTATGATGATGTTATGTATGTTGAAAGTTTCTATGCTAAGTTGTGATGAATCATACATGTTAAAAAGGCCATAATGTTACCATCTATGCTAGTTAGTTCATATTAATTAAATCATCATGTTTGGGTTATGTTGATCTATATGACAAGTCACATATGCAAGTTAGATTGATTAGAAAAGTTATGAACATATACCAAGACATCTATTATGACATCTAGAATTATGCTATGACATATGTGATATCCTATGCTAGTTCACACCATCATTATGTTGCCTAAAAACCTCATATGCAAGTTTATGTATAGATTTGGGCCATGATCATATTATGTAAATTGAGACATTTAACAAGTTGACATCTTTTGATCCTTAACATGTGTAGTTTATGCAAGTTTCACCCCTATTATGATTAGATTTATTTTAATTGTCTATATGTTGTGATAATTTATCTTTGTGCTAGGTGTTAGACTATACAAGTCTATCCTATATTATGTGTTGAATAAGCGAACGTATAAACGCGGGGTAGGGGTAATATTAAGGATTTAATATTAAAAAATTGGGGTGCAATTGATATGATTTTGCATGCCATAAGTGGATGGCCATAATTGAGTCAATTATGGACATCATTAAAAGTTGACTTAATTAATAATTTGAATAGGGAATTATTAAAACTAGGGTAAAAGATTTTAAGTGTTAATCAATGCTTAGGACACGAGGTTGGACTCGTTTGTGACGTAAGCCTGCCCGGACCCGCCCGGCAAATCCAGTGGTCACAAATGTCAGCCCAATGTGAGAGGTCCTAGGCCTAAACTAAAGCATAACGGTTGTAAAGACACGAGGTTAGACTCTTTTATGGTGTAAGACTGCCCGGACCCGCCCGGCAAATCCAGCTGCCATAAATGCCAGTCTAATGTGAGAGGTCTTTATGAGGTTATGGCCTGAATGAATTAAGAAATACTTAACCAGATAAACATGTAAAGTGGGACATGAGGGGTTAAGTAGGTGCCTTGGGTGGCACAAGGAGTCTAGGGGGTGCCCTTAGTGGCATGTGAAACACGATTAGTAAGACTTAACCAAACACACATGTAAATGAACAAGACTAAGAGGGTTAAGTGGGATATACTAGTGACAAGCTTAGGTGGGTAGCTTGTGGGGGGCCCATTTTGACCAGTATCCCAAACGTATCTTTGTGGGCTCGACCCAAGTCGAGGACGGGACACGCATGCTGGGTTTGACTGTAAGAGGCCAAAACGGGGAGCGGTGGCAACGCAAGTCCAACGGGTTTCATATGCGTGTATGGACCCGGGCTGGTAGGTAAGACGTTGGTGCATCGTGTAGGTATAAGCCGTGCATTCTCAAGTTGTATCGGGTTGCCACCTTAGGGGAGTGACGCACCCCACTGTAGGGCCAACACGGGTATCTATGAGTAGGGAGCCGATCGAAAGTGGGTAGTGGGGTACACCTAGTGGAGATAGGGGCAGACGACACCTATGTAGTCAGTTAGGGGTATGTAAGGCTATTTATAAAGTTTCTGTGTGAAGCAAGTGGGATCAAACAATAGGGTGACTGGTGTGGTGCAGTGTAGTAATGTGCGGTGCAGTGTAGTAATCATTCGTTAGTAATTAGGTGTGCCTTTACCATTATCTTTAACGTTATCTTAAACGCTATCTTTATCTTCCTAAGAGTTTATAGACATTTACTTTTCTTCCAGCTTATGCCTTAGTCTAGTTATTTTGATAATAGTATTGTTAGAATTATCATACTTGCCAGACTTTATGTCTGACCCCCTCTATTTCTATCCTTTTTCCCCCTCCAGGTCCTCAGGTTGGGCCCAGCTCTAGTGGAAAGCTTGGACCGTTGAAGTAAAGTCCAGCTTGTTATTTTTTTAATGGCTATTTATGTAATGGGATTATGTATTTTGTTTTTATGAAGATGGATATTGTACTTGGTTATGATCTATGGTTTTATGATGTAACAAACATGTTTAATTTCCGCTGCAATAAAATGAAGTTTTAGATTTCCAAGTACTATTTATTATCTGTCTTGTTGTAATTTTTCTGTTCTATATTCACTTATAACCTCCATGGAAGTTAATGCATTCCCTTTGTGAGTGACATTAATGGACGTGGGGTGTTACATGTTGTATTTTGAAATCAATACCTTTTCTATATTCATTATAAAAACGAATATAATCGATAAATATCGTTCACGTCAAAATAGCGCAACTCTAATCAACACGGCTTTATATATTTCAATAAATTCGTTATTCTATTTGACAAATGAATATTTATTCTATTCAACACATGAACCTATATTTCTATCAACACACGACTAATCTCAACACATGAGTACGGTCTACACACGACTATTTTTGTTATGTAATATATTTTATAAAATTATGGTATCTATCGTTTGATTTTTAATCAGACTCCACTGTGAAGTAGCTTCTAATTTTAAATATGATAAAGATGTAAATTTTATTGTTAAAATATTTTACTCAACACATAAATAGTTTCAACACATAAACATCGTCAACACATGACTATTTTTTATATTCAACACATGAATTTTCTTTTATAATTTTCATTATTTTCCCAATTGGAATGAGGCCCAATCAATTACCATGTAACGTTAATTATATGGATTCTATACAACACATGTATATAATAGCAATGATAAACAATCAACCATCATCCAAAGTGCACCACACAACTACATAAGCATCAAATATAAATAATTAACGCTTACACAGCCTGTCAATCAATCGATCGACATACAATTAAATAATTGGGATTAGTGTACGCCAAATATCATCCCAACACCCGTCTGGGGTTTCAAATCAACAAACACAGATTTTTATTTGTGCAGTTGGGCGATGTGTAGAATTTATCGTCCCAATCAATATCAGTCAAATCAGTGTATATAAACAAATCGGCCGATTTGTTTATAAATATTTATTTATTCAGATTCATGTTAAAAATTATATTTTTAACGACAATTAATTTATTTCAACCATCTACATTTTATTATCGATTTCACATCAACATCACAACCAAATTTCACAACACATCAAACAAGCATACAAGCCATCCATGGTCTGTGGATGACAGGTGTCGAGTGCTACTAAGCACCATCTGCATCCTAGTATATATATTTTGTAATAACCCGAAAATCTGGGCCAGTTTAAAATTTTTATTTAGGCAATTTTAGCGAATTTTGAATATTTAAAATAGATAATTTTAAATAATATCGACAAAAAATTATTTTGAATATAATTCGAACGTATATATTATGTACGTCGTCGTTAGAATATAAATAATTATATATAATTATAAAAGGAATTGAAAATGGCGCGGTAGTTCGATAATTCGATTTCAAACTCCCAATGAATGTACCGGGTGCAAAACAATCCGGATTTTAGTGAAACCAAAAACATTAGGATCTAATTGGTAATATCTTTCCAACGAATCTGAAAAATCAAAATTTCATAGCGGGAATCAAAAGATATGTCCAGTTGAAAATTCTGAATAGTCGCTCTGGAATTCAGGCCCTTAAAAATGGACATTTTGCAAATGACCTCGGATTTCGACGAAACCAGTTTTGTTGGGTCCGTGGTGTCAAGTTATTGCTAGGTTCCAAATTTCATAATTTTTCGAATCAATATGTGAGCGTGGCAAAGGAAAACGCGTTTGACCAATTTCAGTTGATTTTAATCGACTGGAAATTGGCCATTTTTCTAACGGTCTCAGAATTCGACGAAACTAGTTTTGTTAGGACTGTATCGTCAATACGAAGCTAGAAAATATTTTTCTGGAATTTTTTTTGGTTAGTATGTGGCCCCGGTAAATTGAAATGCGCGTTCAAATTCAATATATAGAGTTATATGTTGATTTTGACGAAAACTGATCGAAACGGTCTAATCAGCTTACGATACCTATCCCGTTGTGTTCGGAATGGGGGTAATTAGCTATGGACGACAGGCGGTGGGCCTCGTTTAGAGGTCGTATGAAAAAGTCAACTTTAATTGAATAATAAAATAAAATAAATTATTATATATCCCTACCCTCCACTCTCTCTCTCCTCTCATTCTTCAGATCGAAAAAAAAACCCGAAACCCCGTCGCCCCCCACCCCCACGTCGCAGCCGCCATCTCCTACCCCCCTCCCCCTGGCGCGCCGCCGCAAGCAGAAGCCCCCCCCCCCAGCCCAGAGCCGACGCGGAAACCCCCCCTCTCCAGCGAGATCCCCAAACCCCCTTTCCCCCTAGTCGTCGCCTCCACCGCTCGTGCCCCCCCAGCCGGCCACCACCTCGCCTACACCGACCACCACCTGCGAGCTCGAACCAGCAGCGGGCAAACCCCCCCTCCTCCGAACGATGCAGTGAGTTTTTCCCCCTTTTTATTATATAAATTACATTGTTTTAAAAAAAACTGATTTTCTTTTGTATAATATGGTGATAAAGAATTGATCTTTGTTTAATTAAAGACAATATTTTTATAAAGTAGAAATATTAAAGGCGAGATCTTTATATGTAAAAAGGCGAAATCTTTTTATGAAAAATAGCCGTGTAAAAATGTGATTTTTTATATAGAGAATAGCAAAGTAAAAATTCGATTTTTATATATTGAATAGCAAAGTAAAAATTCAATTTTTATATATTGAATAGCCGTGTAAAAATGTGATTTTTTATATAGAGAATAGCAAAGTAAAAATTCGATTTTTATATATTGGATAGCGAAGTAAAAATTCGATTTTAACATATGTAGAGAATACGGGCAACGAAGATGACAAAAAGGCGAGGACGACGAAGACTTCTGCAAAAGAAGAGTCGAGATGGTTGGATAGCTATCGGTGAGAATTTCTCACCTTTCAATTTCTTTTTCTAGTTATATATATATACTAGGATGCAGACGGTGCTTAGTAGCACCCGACACAATCGTCCACAGACCATGGACTTGTTTGTTTGGTTGCATAAATTAATTTGATGATTTGGTTTGAATTGAATTGTTTGGTGAAATGAAATTGATTTGATTGATGTGTGAATGGCGTGGGCCTTCACTAGATCGGGGATAAGGCTAGGCCTCGTCCCGTTTCTAGTATCGTGCCGTTATGCCGTCGAAATTTTCTAAAATAAGTTAGAAAAATAAAAATATCATTTTATTTAAAGAATGAACTGAATAGAAATTCATATGTTAAAATAAAATGTTTTATCATTCAAAATATAATTTTTAACGTGAATGTGAATAAATAAATATTCATTTACAAACCGGACGGTTTGTTTATGTACACCTATTTGAAGGACATTGATTGGGACGATAAATTTTACACATCGCCCAACTGCACAAATAAAAATCTGTGTTTGATTGCTTGAAACCCCACACGGGTATTGGGATGATATTTGACGTACACTAATCCCGATTGTTTAGTTGTATGTCGATCGATTGATTGACAGACTGTTATAAGCGTTGAATATTTATATTTGATGCTTATACAGTGTAGAATGCACTTTGGATGATGGTTGATTATTCATCGTTGTTGATATATACATGTGTTGTAGAAATCCATATAATTAACATTATATGGTAATTGATTGGGCCTCATTCCAGTTTCGAAAAAGAAATATTTGAAATAAAAATATTTGAAAAACGAAATATTTGAAAAGAAATATTCGAGATAGAAATATTCGAAATAGAATATTTGAAAATAGAAACATATGAAGACGTGTTGGTTAGATTGACGCCATTTTGACGTGAACGATATTTATATCGATTTTATTCATTTTATAATGAATATCGAAAGTAATTTTGAAATCGAATAAAACGATTTCGAAATGAATTGAAAACGATTTCGAAATGAATTGAATATAGAAAGAATTTGAATTGAATTGAAAACGAATTGAAAATGAATTCAAAATGAATTGAAATCTGAATTGAATAGCAATGAATTTTAAAACGAATTTATAAGGAAAAAAAATTCGATTTTGATTTGAATTGAGATGGAAATTAAAATTGTTTTTGAAACGAATTCAAAACTATTTATAAAATTCGTTTTAAATAGTATCGACGAAATATATATTATATATATAAAATAATGGCCTGAATAGAACGCGCCGCGCCGCGGCAGTTCGTGAATTTCGACCATTTATTTCAAGCAGACATTACGGGAGATCCGACCGTCGGATTCTCCTAAAACCGGAACCGTTGGGTTCGTATCGAAAAGAGCTTTCTAACGAATATTAGAAATTTGAAATCTAATGGTTGGATTTGGAATTATGTCGAAATCAAATTTGAAAAAGGTCGTTGTAAGTGCAGTTCGATGGCCGTTGATGGAAATCGACTGTACGGGCCTTGATAAAATTATTAAAAATAGTAATAATTTGTGTAAAATCATAAGAAATGATTTGGGAAAAATTGGGATGAAAAACTCCATATTTGAAAAGATAAAAATAGATTTTTATCGAAATGAACTAGTTTTGAACTAGAATTATAATTCTATTTATTTTTAAATAAATAAATTGAATTTGAAAAGGGTTTTAAAAATAACCAGAATTTCCAATGATTGCATTGGAGTGGATTTGAATCGAAATTGTCTTCGGAATATTTCGATGTTGGAATTCGTGATTATACGGATGTTGTTATGGAAATTTGAAAGATATATATTTATATCGTTATTTCCAATACGACATTTGTTAGTTGTAGAATTTGATATTGAATATAAGACGATATATTTTCTATTCAGAGTCTTGTATTGAATATCAAATGTGATTTGGGTTTGTCGTGAATGGTGTCTTCATTAACATTGTTCTTGAACCCAGTTGAGAAAAGATTAAATCTTTTTATTTGGATTTAATGAAGTGTACCAATTAAATGATATTTAATTGGAATTTAATTGATATTGATTTTTGGGTTTATCGTGGACAGTGTTTTAAATAACATTCGTTCTTTAATCCGATAATTAATGGAATGTGACTTTGGGTTTATCGTGAACCGTGTTTTAAATGACACGGATTCTTTAACCCAGTTAACGATTAAAACTAAGTGGAGTTTTAATGAATCTTTAATTAGATTGAAATAATCGAGAATGGAGTATCACCAGTTTTACTCCAGGCGATAGTTAAATCTTTAATTAGATTTGAACGTGAAATGGTAATTGAATTTACCGATAACACCGTGGTGTTAGGTATGAAGTATTACCAGTTTTACTTCATGGGATGAATAGGTTGGGATTGGGAAATTAAAACAAATGATTACATCGGTAAGGTTCGTTAATCCCGACTAGTTGAATCGAAATTCAAAAGAAGATTAAAGAATAAATTTTAATAATTTATCTTGGATAAAACTAATGGGAACCTTTCCCTATGAATATGAAATTTAGAAACAAACTGTCGGTTAGCCAAGTAGAATGGTTTTCTGGATATTGATCTGATGTTGGTTTCGGCCTTCGGGGTTGATATTTGGAGAATTATTCTCTTGATTAATTTACGGTTAGTGACTAATGAATTGGAATGAGGCGTATGTTGTGTTTGTGTAACACTTATTTAAAATAATACGCGAGTTATTCGGAAAGACCGTGTAATAACCCGTATTTTAATAACAAGATATAACACAAAACAAGGCAGAATTAAATAATAAAATCTGAATCAAGGGAAACGGGCTATGCCATTGCGTTCGTCTCGGAAAAATATGCGAAATAGAGTCCGAGTTTTCGAAAATCGGAGTCCGTATGACCCGATTAAGGCCCAACAAAGTTTTCAGAAAATTTCTAAATAAAAACAGATTTTCAAATTCAAATCTAAGCTTGGAAATTGGGCCAGTTGGGCCAAGGCGGGAAAATTCCCGCCACAGTACCCAAGTCGACAGCCCTGTCGACTTGGGAGTCGACTGGGTCTGACCAGGTCGACAGCCCTGTCGACTTGGCTCAGACGCCCAGTCCTGCCTGATGCACCATCTTGAGAATGTGTTGAGCTAGAGGGCCAGATTCGATTTGGAGGGCTGAGATGAGAACCAGGGTTTAATCCTATGGTCTAAATCACTAGCCTAATCTATAAATAAGACCCTAACCTACCCTAAATCCTCATTAATCTATCCTACAACTAAACTATGGCAAAATCAATCCTCTCATGGCCTCCACTCTCTTCATAAATTCCTAAATCAATTTTCAAGAGATTCCCATGCATACAAGTGTATTTAGGCTTGTATGATCCTCTTTAGCTTGCATTAAAGTCTTGTTTCTCTATTGGCATCATAAAGGAGGAGTCTTGATCAAGTTTGCTTGCATTTTGGGGTTTTAATTAGTTGCATAAGGGGTTTCTTACATTTGCTATACTCATTTGAGTCTTCATAGCATTGTAAGCCTATTTCTACTCTTGTATTTTAACTATGAAGTTAATATGTTATGTTTCAAGTTTGAGTTTGGGGTTAATCATGATATGTGCTTTGATCTTATGATTTTATGCATAAGATTACTCTATGCATGTTAGTAAAGTCATTACCTTGGCTTTATGCATAGAAAGATATGATCTTTGGTTGGAAATGTTGCATAATGCAACTTTGAAACTCTCATAACCCTTGCATTAACATGCATATAATGTTATATGCATGTTACTAGCCCTTATCTCATGCTATCTATGGCCATGTTCCACCTATTTGCCAAGTTTGATGTTATGCATGCATATGAACCTTATGTAAGTTGAAACCATGTTATGCATGCATATGAACCTTATGCAAGTTGAAACCATGTTATGCATGCATATGAACACTATGCAAGTTAAAATGATGTTATGCATGCTTATGAATATTTTGCAAGTTGATAACATGATATGCAAGTTTATGATCACATCTTTGTCTCATGCCACCATGTTTAACTTGTGGCTCCAACCCCTCTATGTCATGATTATGCCAAGTTCCCTCTTTCTATCCTTTATGCGCTATTGCGATATGTAAGCGATGGGATTGCGTTTGGGATTAGGTAAACTTAAAAGACATAAAAACATAAGCTTGGGAATTTACCTATTAAGTTAGGTCTACCCATTGGGAATTTACCTATTAAGTTAGGTCTACCCAATTGCTTGAAAACTTGTAATGTGTTGGACATGACACTTAGAAAACATGAGAATGGCCAACTCGAGGTTGGGTTGAGCTTGTAGCATAAACCTACCCGGAACCGACCGGCTTAACTAGTGGCTACAAGCAATAGGACCCAATGTGAGTAGTTGGTCATGTTGCACGTGAGACCCGAGGTTAGACTAAGTTGTGGTGTAAACCTACCCGGACCTGCCCGGCCTAACTAGTAACCACAACAAGGTCTAATGTGAGAGGTTGGGTGCATTAAATTAATTAATGCCACATGGTAGGGTTAAGTCATGGACCGCTTGAATACTTAACCAGTTAAACACGATGGGTTGGTAGGGTTAAGTCATGAACCTTAGGTACACTTAACCAACTTGGTACTTAGATGAGTTGGGTTAACCACGTTTAACCCACTAAGGAAACCCTAGTTTCGTGGTCCTTTGCACCAGTAACCCTCTTGGATGTATCATGATACCCTAGGGACTAGGCTAGGGTGGGGCACGATTACTGGGATGACATGTAAGCGACCAAAACGACAGCTGTGTAGGTGCGCCGGTGTAGGTTCAGGCGGGCCATGGTCGTGCATAGGGTATGGAGTTGAAAAAGCAGGCACGGGCACCAGTAGGTTTAAACTGTGCGTGCTTGGTTTGTGTCAGGGGTTGACACCCTAGGACTTGATACACCCTAGGGTGGACCTAGCACAGTTTAGCTACACTTCGTAGTTGGGCCGTATAACACCGACACTTGACGAGTTAGGCTGTAGGGAGCCGATTGACTAGACCGTGCTAGTTGGACCTTGATTTAGGTCATTCATGATGGTGGGCCAAACTTGGGCCTGGGGATCACCTCTTGTTTACACTTGATACGACTTGTGATACTAGTACACTTGGTGCAAACCTCAATCTTGTTTATGCGGTACCACATTTGATCTATCTTGTTGACTTCTTACCATGCCAGTTATCATCCTATGACTCATCCTTGTTTATATATACTGTTAACTTTATTAGTTGTTGTACAATTATAGATAGGACTTACCAGTCTTTTGACTGACCCATTTTCTTTCGCCTCTTTTCTTTCGTTCCCCCCCAGGTTTACAGGGCGGGAATACCAGCACTTAGCTTGGATCTTAGCTGCTTTTCTTGGATAGCTCATGTATGCTTCGGACTTGAGCTTTCTATGGTTTTCTACTTGGGGATAGCTACTTCATGTTTTTTTTTCTGTTACAAGTTTTATGTTTCTAGACTTTGTTTATGGAAAATAATTAAGTACTGTGTTGTAACTTAACCTATGGTTTTGATATGCTAGCTTTTATCCGCTGCTATACTTACTCTGTTTTTACTTATGTGTTCTGCCTTGTGATATCTGCATGCATGATTACCTTATTTAAACGCCCCTCCAAAGTCAGTGTCCTTGCAAGAGTGGCACTGGCGAAGGTGGGGTGTTACATTTGGTATCAGAGCCTAAGGTTTACGAGATTGGAGCAAAAAGGGTTTTAAAATTTCTTTTAAAAGCTATTTTCAAAACCAATTAAGTATTTTCCAAAGAAAAGTCTAGTTTATTTTGAAAGGCTATCCCCCAAGAGCCATAAGCACTATCCTTCGTTTCCTCGTTCTAAATCTATCTTTTCCTTTTTCAGCATGGCCGATCTCAATCTTCCTGAGGGAGTCACCATTCCCGGATGGTTCCGGAGGTACTTGGAAGCTAGGGCCAATAATGCGGTTCCAGCAACCACTCCCACTATCACTGAGGTTCCACCTCCTCCTCCTCCTCAGCAACCAGAAGCCGATTTCGCCAAGGTTTGCAAGGACTTCAAGGCCATGGGTGGCAAAAATTTTATTGGGACAGAGACTTTCGTGGAAGCAAGAAATTGGTTGAAGGAGACCGAAGATCTTTTTGCCATCTTTGATATAGAGGACCATAGAAAGGTTCTGTTGGCGGTTTGGATACTAAAGGAGGAAGCTTCTTATTGGTGGGAGGTCACCAATGCTACAAGGCCCGTAGAAACCTGGGCCGACTTTAGGGCAAGGTTTGGGCTTAAGTTTCTATCATCTGCAGAGGCAAATTTGCAACTAGAGAAGTTCATAGCTTTGAAGCAAGGAGACATGACAGTGAGAGAGTATGTGAATAGGTTCAACCAGCTTGCCCGATTCGGTTTGGACATGGTCAATACTCCCGAGAAGAAGGCTCTACGTTTTGCACGAGGGTTAAATGAGCCATTACAAGGTCTAGCTATGTCACACATACCCATGGGGGCCACTTTCGAGAGCCTGGTAAACATGGCATTGCTGCAGGGAGAGGATAAGAATGGGAAGAAGGAAGTCAAGCCCAATGAAACTCAGCCTAAGAAGACAGACTCCAAGTGGGGAGGGAATCAGAGTAATCAGAACAACAAGAACAACAAGGGCAACAAGAACAAGGCAAAGGACACAAGAAAGTGCCACTTATGTGGGATTGTTGGGCATGTAGCCAAGGACTGTAGGAAGAAGAAAATGAAATTGGGTGGATGCTTTCATTGTGGAGAGACGGGACATTTTAGCAAGGATTGCCCTAAGAAGCAGGGGCATGGACAAACTCAGCGCGCAGGTTCATCTGGAGGGCAAGTGCATGCTCTCAACACCGCTCCAGTTCAGGACCGAGGTACTATTTCTGTGGAAAGTCTTGTTTATATTTCTGGTTTTCCTGTTCGCACTTTGTTTGATTCTGGCGCATCACATACCTTTATTTCCTCTGATGTTGTTGGAAGTTTGCACCTAAGTACTAGTCTTGTTGAGGATCCCGTTAGTGTTTCAAATCCGATTGGGGGTTCAGCCCATTTGTCTATGATCTGTATGGATTTGAGGATTTCTATCTTGACCGTAGAATTCTCGTGTGATGCTTATGTTCTCGGGTTCACGGGATACGGGTTGATCTTGGGCATGGATTGGTTGTCCCGCTATGGAGCCATTCTCGATTGTGAGCATAGGGTGGTGAGACTCATGACTCGCCTTGGCAATACCCTAGAGATTTCTTGCAACCCGCTAGATCCCGTCATGCTATGTTATCTTGAATCTCTTGACTCGTCTATCGATGATCTGCAATCTGTAAGGGTGGTTCGAGAATACCCTGATGTTTTTGAAGAAGTTAAGGGGTTACCCCCTAAGCGAGAGATAGATTTCCGCATTTATCTGGTTGATAATGCTAAGCCAGTCTCCTTACCAGTTAGGCACATGGCCCCGCGGGAAAGGAGAGAGCTCAGTACGCAAATCAAGGAGCTTCTTGAGAAGAATTTTATTAGGCGAAGCATTTCCGAATGGGGTGCTCCTGTGGTGTTCGCTACTAAGGCGGATGGCTCGCTTCGTCTATGTGTTGATTATCGAGAGCTGAACAAGCTGACCAAGAAGAATAGGCATCCATTACCGAGGATAGATGACCTCTTCGACCAGCTTGTTGGTGCTTCTGTTTTCTCTCAGCTTGATTTAGCCACCGGATTTCATCAGCTTAGAGTGGCCGAAGACAGCATTGATAAGACTGCATTTAGGACTCCAGACGGATTCTTTGAATGGCTTGTCATGCCATTCGGCTTGACTAATGCACCCGCCTACTTCGTAGATTTGATGAGTAGGGTGTTCAGGGAGTTCCTTAACAAGTTTGTTGTTGTCTTCGTGGATGATATTCTGATCTTTTCAAAAGACGAGGAAGAACATGCTAGACACCTCAAGGAGGTGATGGATACGCTTAGAGCCCATCAGTTGAAAGCCAAGTTCTCCAAATGCCACTTTTAGAGAAAAGAAGTCTGATTTCTTGGGCATATAGTTTCTAAGCAGGGTATAGCTGTGGATCCCGCGAAAGTGGTTGCAGTTCAAGACTGGAAGACTCCTAAGAATGCAACCGAAGTGCGAAGATTTCTCGGTCTGGCAGGCTACTATAGGAAGTTCATTAGAGACTTCGCTAAGATTTCGGCCCCTCTCACTAGATTGACGAAGAAGAACTTAGTCTTTGCATGGGACTTGGAGTGTGAGCTTGCTTTTCAAAGGCTCAAGAGGGCCCTTACCACAGCTCCAGTTTTGGCATTACCCGATGGCGGTAAGATGTTTACCTTGTATACCGATGCATGTGGCACGGGGTTAGGCGCTGTTCTAATGCAGGTAGGAAGAGTGATATGTTATGGGGGTAGGCAACTTAAAGTTCATGAGAAGAACTATCCCACTCATGACTTGGAGTTAGCGGCGATTGTCTTTGCACTCAAGTCCTGGCGCCACTATCTTTTAGGCGAAAGGTTTGAGTTGTACACTGATCACAAATCACTCAAGTATCTCTTCTCGCAGAAAGATCTGAATCTTAGGCAGCAAAGGTGGATGGAATTCTTTTGCATCTTATGACTTCGAGATAGCTTATACCCCTGGCAAGGGTAATGTTGTGGCTGATGCACTAAGCAGAAAAAGGTTGGCTTTGAGTCCCTTGTTTGTTGAGATGAAGAGCCTAGAGTTCCTGGCAACCTTTGATTTCACGACAGCAGTTGAGTCGATGACAGGATCGTTAGCATCTCTCGAGCTTAGACCCACACTTCTTGATCAAGTAGGGACTTCGCAGAAGGAAGACCCACAGATGGTGGAGATCATGGATAGGTTGATTCGTGGTGTGACGTCTAGTCACCTTGCTAGATATACTATTGATGACAAGGGTTGGCTAAGGCGTGATGGAAGACTCTGCGTTCCACAAGTGGGAGACTTGGTGCATAAAGTTCTCGAAGAAGCACATCACTCAAAGATGACTATACATCCTGGTGGAGATAAGATGTATAGGGATATGAAGCGCATTTTCTTTTGGCCTGGAATGAAGAAGGATGTGGCAGACTATGTTTCAAAGTGCATGGTGTGCCAACAAGTGAAAGCTGAGTCGAAGAAATCAGGTGGACTATTACATCCATTGGAGGTCCCGCAATGGAAGTGGGAGAGCATCTCTATGGACTTTGTGGATGGATTGCCTAGATCAAGAAAAGGGAATTCGAGCATATGGGTCATCGTTGATCGACTTACGAAGAGTGCTCACTTTATCCCAGTAAAGAGCAAAAGGACTGCATCATGGCTGGCATCTGTTTATCTTCGAGAAATAGTGAGATTGCATGGGGTTCCTTCTAGCATAGTCAGTGATCGTGACCCAATCTTCACTAGCCAATTCTGGAATAGTTTGCAGGAAGCAATGGGTACGCAATTGAATCTGAGTACAGCCTATCACCCCCATACGGATGGCCAAACCGAAAGGGTGAATAGAGTGCTAGAAGACCTTCTGAGGCTTTGTGTTCTTGATTTTGGTGGTACTTGGGAAGACGACCTTCCTCTTGTGGAGTTTGCTTACAACAATAGCTATCAAGCTAGCATAGGGATGGCACCATTTGAAGCTTTATATGGGAGGCCGTGTAGGTCACCATCTTGTTGGTGGGAGACAACAGATAAGCTTGTACTTGGGCCCGATATGATACGAGACACATCTGAGAAAGTTGAATTGGTGAGAAGACGGATGAAAGCGGCCCAAGATAGACAGAAATCCTATGCTGATAAGCGAAGGACAGATTTGGAGTTCGAAGTTGGAGACATGGTTTTCGTGAAGGTTTCTCCTTTGCGTAATGTGGTTCGCTTCGGAGCAATTGGGAAGCTGGCACCCAGATTCGTAGGACCCTTCCCTATCATAGAGAGAATTGGGAAGATGGCTTATAAAGTGCAATTGCCCGAGAAGCTGTCCGGAGTGCATAATGTCTTTCATGTCTCGCATCTCCGAAAGTGCCTACATGAGTCCGCTGAGGTGGTTGAACCTAGCATTCTTGAAGACGTGGAAGTAGAGAAAGAGGCAACCTTGAGGAGAGCTCCGATTCGTATCTTGGGAACGGAGATCAGAAAGCTAAGGAATCGAGAGGTCAAATTGGTGAAGGTTCAGTGGAGTGAAGCCGAAGAGGATGCAACTTGGGAGACAGAGGAGAAGATGTTTAGGCTTTATCCATTCCTTTTTGAGGGTACATTCTCGACCTCTTTTCCCTCTTTAGCATATCTTTCTTTTGCTATCCATGTTTATCCTGTTTATCTTGTAACTTCGTCATGAGAACCTTAGGTAGAAACCCCTTGGATGAAACATGTATTTGAAACATGTTATGCTTGATGGTTGCAAGTGGTTGCAAGTGTTTGCAAGTGGATACTCGTGGATGCATGATACACATTAGGCACTAAGATCGGCTCACACACCTTCATATTGCATATGCATGAGTGCTTATACTTATTCATGGCTGAAACTTGTTGTGCTATCTCATGGATGTTGCATATGGATGAATGTTATGTGCACTCATGTAGAAATTATAAAATTAGGCTAGGAATTTGCATACATATGGACGCATTTCACTAGCATACTTCGCATTAAGGAGGTGTACTGAATCAGTAACCGCCTGATTTTCGCATTAGATAAGTACATATACACACACCTTTGCATATGATCATACAGCATTTAGAAATTGTTAAGGACAATGGTTACTCGTGGATGATGTGGTGAGTAGATGGATGATGGATGGTAGGACACGTTCTTCCTAACTTAGAGATTTCGGGGGAGAAATCCTTTAAGGAGGGGAGAATGTAATAACCCGTATTTTAATAACAAGATATAACACAAAACAAGGTAGAATTAAATAATAAAATCTGAATCAAGGGAAACAGGCTATGCCATTGCGTTCGTCTCGGAAAAATATGCGAAATAGAGTACGAATTTTCGAAAATCGGAGTCCGTATGACCCGATTAAGGCCCAACAAAGTTTTCAGAAAATTTCTAAATAAAAACAGATTTTCAAATTCAAATCTAAGCTTGGAAATTGGGCCAGTTGGGCCAAGGCGGGAAAATTCCCGCCACAGTACCCAAGTCGACAGCCCTGTCAACTTGGGAGTCGACTGGGTCTGACCAGGTCGACAGCCCTGTCGACTTGGCTCAGACGCCCAGTCCTGCCTGATGCACCATCTTGAGAATGTGTTGAGCTAGAGGGCCAGATTCGATTTGGAGGGCTGAGATGAGAACTAGGGTTTAATCCTATGGTCTAAATCACTAGCCTAATCTATAAATAAGACCCTAACCTACCCTAAATCCTCATTAATCTATCCTACAACTAAACTATGGCAAAATCAATCCTCTCATGGCCTCCACTCTCTTCATAAATTCCTAAATCAATTTTCAAGAGATTCCCATGCATACAAGTGTATTTAGGCTTGTATGATCCTCTTTAGCTTGCATTAAAGTCTTGTTTCTCTATTGGCATCATAAAGGAGGAGTCTTGATCAAGTTTGCTTGCATTTTGGGGTTTTAATTAGTTGCATAAGGGGTTTCTTACATTTGCTATGCTCATTTGAGTCTTCATAGCATTGTAAGCCTATTTCTACTCTTGTATTTTAACTATGAAGTTAATATGTTATGTTTCAAGTTTGAGTTTGGGGTTAATCATGACATGTGCTTTGATCTTATGATTTTATGCATAAGATTACTCTATGCATGTTAGTAAAGTCATTACCTTGGCTTTATGCATAGAAAGATATGATCTTTGGTTGGAAATGTTGCATAATGCAACTTTGAAACTCTCATAACCCTTGCATTAACATGCATATAATGTTATATGCATGTTACTAGCCCTTATCTCATGCTATCTATGGCCATGTTCCACCTATTTGCCAAGTTTGATGTTATGCATGCATATGAACCTTATGTAAGTTGAAACCATGTTATGCATGCATATGAACCTTATGCAAGTTGAAACCATGTTATGCATGCATATGAACACTATGCAAGTTAAAATGATGTTATGCATGCTTATGAATATTTTGCAAGTTGATAACATGATATGCAAGTTTATGATCACATCTTTGTCTCATGCCACCATGTTTAACTTGTGGCTCCAACCCCTCTATGTCATGATTATGCCAAGTTCCCTCTTTCTATCCTTTATGCGCTATTGCGATATGTAAGCGATGGGATTGCGTTTGGGATTAGGTAAACTTAAAAGACATAAAAACATAAGCTTGGGAATTTACCTATTAAGTTAGGTCTACCCATTGGGAATTTATCTATTAAGTTAGGTCTACCCAATTGCTTGAAAACTTGTAATGTGTTGGACATGACACTTAGAAAACATGAGAATGGCCAACTCGAGGTTGGGTTGAGCTTGTAGCATAAACCTACCCGGAACCGACCGGCTTAACTAGTGGCTACAAGCAATAGGACCCAATGTGAGTAGTTGGTCATGTTGCACGTGAGACCCGAGGTTAGACTAAGTTGTGGTGTAAACCTACCCGGACCTGCCCGGCCTAACTAGTAACCACAACAAGGTCTAATGTCAGAGGTTGGGTGCATTAAATTAATTAATGCCACATGGTAGGGTTAAGTCATGGACCGCTTGAATACTTAACCAGTTAAACACGATGGGTTGGTAGGGTTAAGTCATGAACCTTGGGTACACTTAACCAACTTGGTACTTAGATGAGTTGGGTTAACCACGTTTAACCCACTAAGGAAACCCTAGTTACGTGATCCTTTGCACCAGTAACCCTCTTGGATGTATCATGATACCCTAGAGACTAGGCTAGGGTGGGGCATGATTACTGGGATGACATGTAAGCGACCAAAACGACGGCTGTGTAGGTGCGCCGGTGTAGGTTCAGGCGGGCCATGGTCGTGCACAGGGTCCGGAGTTGAAAAAGCAGGCACGGGCACCAGTAGATTTAAACTGTGCGTGCTTGGTTTGTGTCAGGGGTTGACACCCTAGGACTTGATACACCCTAGGGTGGACCTAGCACAGTTTAGCTACACTTCGTAGTTGGGTCGTATAACACCGACACTTGACGAGTTAGGCTGTAGGGAGCCGATCGACTAGACCGTGCTAGTTGGACCTTGATTTAGGTCATTCATGATGGTGGGCCAAACTTGGGCCTGGGGATCACCTCTTGTTTACACTTGACACGACTTGTGATACTAGTACACTTGGTGCAAACCTCAATCTTGTTTATGCGGTACCACATTTGATCTATCTTGTTGACTTCTTACCATGCCAGTTATCATCCTATGACTCATCCTTGTTTATATATACTGTTAACTTTATTAGTTGTTGTACAATTGTAGATAGGACTTACCAGTCTTTTGACTGACCCATTTTCTTTCGCCTCTTTTCTTTCGTTCCCCTCCCCCCCCCCCCCCCCAGGTTTACAGGGCGGGAATACCAGCACTTAGCTTGGATCTTAGCTGCTTTTCTTGGATAGCTCATGTATGCTTCAGACTTGAGCTTGCTATGGTTTTCTACTTGGGGATAGCTACTTCATGTTTTCCTTTTCTGTTACAAGTTTTATGTTTCTAGACTTTGTTTATGGAAAATAATTAAGTACTGTGTTGTAACTTAACCTATGGTTTTGATATGCTAGCTTTTATCCGCTGCTATACTTACTCTGTTTTTACTTATGTGTTCTGCCTTGTGATATCTGCATGCATGATTACCTTATTTAAACGCCCCTCCAAAGTCAGTGTCCTTGCAAGAGTGGCACTGGCGGAGGTGGGGTGTTACAGACCGGGTTTATCCCATTTTGAATAACTGATACGACGATAAGTCGAAGATGAAGACGATGGTCAAAGACCGGAAGTCTTCACGTCGTTTGGGTGATTACTGATGATCTTGATTGGGCTGTACACCCAAGAAGATGGAAACAGTTGGTGATCGTCCAGACGTACTTGGAGATCGATGGATATGCGGGGTACTAGGTGCCTCCGGTTTTGTTCAGACCCAGAACGGACTTGTAAATGGACTGTGTGTCTGACATTGGATTTTAGTCCGTGTGATTGATCTCTATTAAATATATATTTGTTTGGCGGCGGAGAATTTATTCTCTTGCTTAACGCCCTTCTCTGAGACGTACGAGCTCAGGGGTTATATATTGATGGATATCAATCGCCTGGAGTGAATCGCCTGTGTGGCATGCTTAAGTGGCAAATGATCAAGGCTTCTGTTGAAAAGCAAAGTCTTGTGGTTGATGATCGAAGCAAGGCCTTTGTGGCATAGCTTTGTGTAACGTTTACTTCGCGAGTTTCACACCGGTATGAACCTAAAACGGGAGACGGACCTCAGGGGGGACATGCGTTTTCTTTCTAGTTAGGAGTGGCGTCAGTGCTTGAACTGGATGACGAGTTTGACTCATGTGGATGTTGCTTATTATTACTTGCTGAAAAGCGAGGCGCCTCGTGATATCGGTTTCGGCCGATGCTTCTGATCGGCTGACGGGCCAGGCTTACGCCCCAAAGGGCGGAGAAACGTATTGTTCAGGCATTATAATCCACATCGGTGGACCGGCCCTGACGATCCAAGGGGCAGTTGCGGCTGTTCCTGAGGGCGGACTAGAGCGTCTCGAATCGGTGAGGATCTTGCCCCTAGCCTCAGTTCATACCATAAATGATAACCCAACTTCCAATACGACATTGCGGTTTTGATTGTAAACCTATATGTGGCGACATAGTGGCATGGGACGCTCATGTCGCCTATGATTGATACTTATGATTTGAAGTTGTTTTATACACTATGCACTTATAATAGTATCAAATGATTTGTTTTAAACGTATCAAGCATTCTTTGGTTGTTATAAGGGAAAACCCTATCCCCCGGCTTGCGTTGCATTGTGTGATAGAACCTGGGTCTTATAACAGCTTCATTTTTCTTTATTTAGCATTGCGCTGTTTGTTTTATGCACTGGTATTCTTGGGAGGAAACCCGTTCCGTGTTATACGGCGTGGTCCCTTGATTTACCTAACTTTAAAATAAAGATTAACTGTTTTAGTTCTCACACCAGTCACATGACTGACTTGGAGTTTATTGTTTTAACCTAAACTCTGGGTGCCCCTATTTTGACACGGGCAGCTAGTAGTTTTGGATTTGCAGACTTATATTCACAAGATCCTGGTTTACAGCTGGAACGATATCCGGAAAGCTTTGTATCCGTATATCTCCTTCTAGTTGTGTATTGTATTATTTTCCGCTGCTATGTATTTAAATGTAATTCAAATCTCTGATATTTCTGTGTAATATTTATTCATACTCTGTATATTCTTGTATTCTGGTGCATTGTTGTAATATACAATGAAATGTTCTTTTGTACGCGTTCTATTTTGTCCTGTTCTCAAAACAATTCGTTCTTTCTCTTCTCTTCGGAGACCGGGGAAGTTCGGGTCGTTTCATTTAGTATCAGAGCTTTGGTTTACAGAGCTCGAGAACAAGACACATTAGAACCATACGAAAGAATTCATCAGAGATTGGATTAGTAATATCCAATGAGAATGACTCGTTAGAGATGGGATCAGTAGTATCCTAGAACGAGTGTGAAGAGTATATTTTTAAAATTGTAAACCAATTTTGTTTTGAAAATTTAAATCAATTATTCGTAGTTGATTATTTATTAGTATTGATTTGGACAGTTCAGTATATAAAGAATTTGCATATACGCCTTGCAAACGTATATTCAAAGTTTTAATATATTGGATAGATATAGCATCACACTCTAGTCGCCCGAAGATGATATTGATGATAGCGATCGCATCATCAACAATTATGTTCGAGTTTCGAAGGTGTGATTTACTATATATTTCCATTAGACTGGTGTGATAACCAAAACTAATATAGCTAGATTTATTGTTGTGAATTGGCATCAAAAACATGATTTTTGTATGTATATCAAAATTATGAATTTGAAACTCTAATTCACTAATTGATTGATGTTTGTGTTGTTTGTTTATTTGTTTGATAATTTTGAACCATTTAGCCTAATTGAACCAAATATTGAATTATATTGAAAATTGGTCGCATTTGCTTGCATATACATATACTTACATTGATCAGGTCATAGCAAGGAGGCTAGAGTCGAAGAATAAAATTTGTTTGCCCGACAAATTGGTACATGTTTACTATAATTTACTGTTTTGTTTGGGTGATGATGATTTTATGAGCCTATTGGCTAGCCGCTTGGCTTTTTCTTTTTTTCTTTTTGAGATTAGAAGGACCGGGGAAGCTATTTGAAATTCCCCGATGCTCCCGGTGCAGGGGAGGTTATGGCGAAATTTTTCGAAAATTTAAGGTGTTAGCCAAATTTTTGAAATTTTTGGAAATTCTCAGAAACTGAAAAGTTGGAGAATGGAAGCCAGATCGAACGTAGCGTTGATTGATCAAACCACTTTCGACTTTGTTCCTTTTCGGGGACCAAAAGTTTTAAGTGGGGGAGATTGTAATAACCCGAAAATCTGGGCCAGTTTAAAATTTTTATTTAGGCAATTTTAGCGAATTTTGAATATTTAAAATAGATAATTTTAAATAATATCGACGAAAATTTATTTTGAATATAATTCGAACGTATATATTATGTACATCGTCGTTAGAATATAAATAATTATATATAATTATAAAAGGAATTGAAAATGGCGCGGTAGTTCGATAATTCGATTTCAAACTTCCAATGAATGTACCGGGTGCAAAACAATCCGGATTTTAGTGAAACCAAAAACATTAGGATCTAATTGGTAATATCTTTCCAACGAATCCGAAAAATCAAAATTTCATAGCGGGAATCAAAAGATATGTCCAGTTGAGAATTCTGAATAGTCGCTATGGAATTCAGGCCCTTAAAAATGGACATTTTGCAAATGACCTCGGATTTCGACGAAACCAGTTTTGTTGGGTCCGTGGTGTCAAGTTATTGCTAGGTTCCAAATTTCATAATTTTTCGAATCAATATGTGAGCGTGGCAAAGGAAAACGCGTTTGACCAGTTTCAGTTGATTTTAATCGACTGGAAATTGGCCATTTTTCCAACGGTCTCAGAATTCGACGAAACTAGTTTTGTTAGGACCGTATCGTCAATACGAAGCTAGAAAATATTTTTCTGGAATTTTTTTTGGTTAGTATGTGGCCCCGGTAAATTGAAATGCGCGTTCAAATTCAATATATAGAGTTATATGTTGATTTTGACGAAAACTGACCGAAACGGTCGAATCAGCTTACGATACCTATCCCGTTGTGTTCGGAATGGGGGTAATTAGCTATGGACGACAAGCGGTGGGCCTCGTTTAGAGGTCGTATGAAAAAGTCAACATTAATTGAATAATAAAATAAAATAAATTATTATATATCCCTACCCTCCACTCTCTCTCTCCTCTCATTCTTCAGATAGAAAAAAAAAACCCCGAAACCCCGTCGCCCCCCCCCCTCCACGTCGCAGCCGCCATCTCCTCCCATCCTCCCCCTGGCGCGCCGCCGCAAGCAGAAGCCCCCCCCCCCCCCCCCCCGCCCAGAGCCGACGCGGAAACCCCCCCCTCTCCAGCGAGATCCCCAAACCCCCTTTCCCCCTAGCCGTCGCCTCCACCGCTCGTGCCCCCCCAGCCGGCCACCACCTCGCCTACACCGACCACCACCTGCGAGCTCGAACCAGCAGCGGGCAAACCCCCCCTCCTCCGAACGATGCAGTGCGTTTTTCCCCCTTTTTATTATATATATTACATTGTTTTAAAAAAAAACTGATTTTCTTTTGTATAATATGGTGATAAAGAATTGATCTTTGTTTAATTAAAGACAATATTTTTATAAAGTAGAAATATTAAAGGCGAGATCTTTATATGTAAAAAGGCGAAATCTTTTTATGAAAAATAGCCGTGTAAAAATGTGATTTTTTATATAGAGAATAGCAAAGTAAAAATTCGATTTTTATATATTGAATAGCAAAGTAAAAATTCGATTTTTATATATTGAATAGCCGTGTAAAAATGTGATTTTTTATATAGAGAATAGCAAAGCAAAAATTCGATTTTTATATATTGGATAGCGAAGTAAAAATTCGATTTTAACATATGTAGAGAATACGGGCAACGAAGATGACAAAAAGGCGAGGACGACGAAGACTTCTGCAAAAGAAGAGTCGAGATAGTTGGATAGCTATCGATGAGAATTTCTCACCTTTCAATTTCTTTTTCTAGTTATATATATATACTAGGATGCAGACGGTGCTTAGTAGCACCCGACACAATCGTCCACAGACCATGGACTTGTTTGTTTGGTTGCATAATTTAATTTGATGATTTGGTTTGAATTGAATTGTTTGGTGAAATGAAATTGATTTGATTGATGTGTGAATGGCGTGGGCCTTCACTAGACCGGGGATAAGGCTAGGCCTCGTCCCGTTTCTAGTATCGTGCCGTTATGCCGCCGAAATTTTCTAAAATAAGTTAGAAAAATAAAAATATCATTTTATTTAAAGAATGAACTGAATAGAAATTCATATGCTAAAATAAAATGTTTTATCGTTCAAAAATAATTTTTAACGTGAATGTGAATAAATAAATATTCATTTACAAACCGGACGGTTTGTTTATGTACACCTATTTGAAGGACATTGATTGGGACGATAAATTTTACACATCGCCCAACTGCACAAATAAAAATCTGTGTTTGATTGCTTGAAACCCCACACGGGTATTGGGATGATATTTGACGTACACTAATCCCGATTGTTTAGTTGTATGTCGATCAATTGATTGACAGACTGTTATAAGCGTTGAATATTTATATTTGATGCTTATACAGTGTAGAATGCACTTTGGATGATGGTTGATTATTCATCGTTGTTGATATATACATGTGTTGTAGAAATCCATATAATTAACATTATATGGTAATTGATTGGGCCTCATTCCAGTTTCGAAAAAGAAATATTTGAAATAAAAATATTTGAAAAAGGAAATATTTGAAAAGAAATATTCGAGATAGAAATATCCGAAATAGAATATTTGAAAATAGAAACATATGAAGCCGTGTTGGTTAGATTGACGCCATTTTGACGTGAACGATATTTATATCGATTTTATTTATTTTATAATGAATATCGAAAGTAATTTTGAAATCGAATATTTTGAATTGAAATGAATTGAAAACGATTTCGAAATGAATTGAAAACGATTTCGAAATGAATTGAATATAGAAAGAATTCGAATTGAATTGAAAACGAATTGAAAATGAATTCAAAATGAATTGAAATCTGAATTGAATAGCAATGAATTTTAAAACGAATTTATAAGGAAAAAAATTCGATTTTGATTTGAATTGAGATGGAAGTTGAAATTGTTTTTGAAACGAATTCAAAACTATTTATAAAATTCGTTTTAAATAGTATCGACGAAATATATATTATATATATATATATTATATATATAAAATAATGGCCTGAATAGAACGCGCCGCGCCGCGGCAGTTCGTGAATTTCGACCATTTATTTCAAGCAGACATTACGGGAGATCCGACCGTCGGATTCTCCTAAAACCGGAACCATTGGGTTCGTATCGAAAAGAGCTTTCTAACGAATATTAGAAATTTGAAATCTAATGGTTGGATTTGGAATTATGTCGAAATCAAATTTGAAAAAGGTCGTTGTAAGTGCAGTTCGATGGCCGTTGATGGAAATCGACTGTACGGGCCTTGATAAAATTATTAAAAATAGTAATAATTTGTGTAAAATCATAAGAAATGATTTGGGAAAAATTGGGATGAAAAACTCCATATTTGAAAAGATAAAAATAGATTTTTATCGAAATGAACTAGTTTTGAACTAGAATTATAATTCTATTTATTTTTAAATAAATAAATTGAATTTGAAAAGGGTTTTAAAAATAACCAGAATTTCCAATGATTGCATTGGAGTGGATTTGAATCGAAATTGTCTTCGGAATATTTCGATGTTGGAATTCGTGATTATACGGATGTTGTTATGGAAATTTGAAAGATATATATTTATATCGTTATTTCCAATACGACATTTGTTAGTCGTAGAATTTGATATTGAATATAAGCCGATATATTTTCTATTCAGAGCCTTGTATTGAATATCAAATGTGATTTGGGTTTGTCGTGAATGGTGTCTTCATTAACACTGTTCTTGAACCCAGTTGAGAAATGATTAAATCTTTTTATTTGGATTTAATGAAGTGTACCAATTAAATGATATTTAATTGGAATTGAATTGATATTGATTTTTGGGTTTATCGTGGACAGTGTTTTAAATAACATTCGTTCTTTAATCCGATAATTAATGGAATGTGACTTTGGGTTTATCGTGAACCGTGTTTTAAATGACACGGATTCTTTAACCCAGTTAACGATTAAAACTAAGTGGAGTTTTAATGAATCTTTAATTAGATTGAAATAATCGAGAATGGAGTATCACCAGTTTTACTCCAGGCGATAGTTAAATCTTTAATTAGATTTGAACGTGAAATGGTAATTGAATTTACCGATAACACCGTGGTGTTAGGTATGAAGTATTACCAGTTTTACTTCATGGGATGAATAGGTTGGGATTGGGAAATTAAAACAAATGATTACATCGGTAAGGTTCGTTAATCCCGACTAGTTGAATCGAAATTCAAAAGAAGATTAAAGAATAAATTTTAATAATTTATCTTGGATAAAATTAATGGGAACCTTTCCCTATGAATATGAAATTTAGAAACAAACTGTCGGTTAGCCAAGTAGAATGGTTTTCTGGATATTGATCTGATGTTGGTTTCGGCCTTCGGGGTTGATATTTGGGGAATTATTCTCTTGATTAATTTACGGTTAGTGACTAATGAATTGGAATGAGGCGTATGTTGTGTTTGTGTAACACTTATTTAAAATAATACGCGAGTTATTCGGAAAGACCGGGTTTATCCCATTTTGAATAATTGATACGACGATAAGTCGAAGATGAAGACGATGGTCAAAGACCGGAAGTCTTCACGTCGTTTGGGTGATTACTGATGATCTTGATTGGGCTGTACACCCAAGAAGATGGAAACAGTTGGTGATCGTCCAGACGTACTTGGAGATCGATGGATATGCGGGGTACTAGGTGCCTCCGGTTTCGTTCAGACCCAGAACGGACTTGTAAATGGACTGTGTGTCTGACATTGGATTTTAGTCCGTGTGATTGATCTCTATTAAATATATATCTGTTTGGCGGCGGAGAATTTATTCTCTTGCTTAACGCCCTTCTCTGAGACGTACGAGCTCAGGGGTTATATATTGATGGATATCAATCGCCTGGAGTGAATCGCCTGTGTGGCATGCTTAAGTGGCAAATGATCAAGGCTTCTGTTGAAAAGCAAAGTCTTGTGGTTGATGATCGAAGCAAGGCCTTTGTGGCGTAGCTTTGTGTAACGTTTACTTCGCGAGTTTCACACCCGGTATGAACCAAAAACGGGAGACGGACCTCGGGGGGGACATGCGTTTTCTTTCTAGTTAGGAGTGGCGTCAGTGCTTGAACTGGCTGACGAGTTTGACTCATGTGGATGTTGCTTATTATTACTTGCTGAAAAGCGAGGCGCCTCGTGATATCGGTTTCGGCCGATGCTTCTGGTCGGCTGACGGGCCAGGCTTACGCCCCAAAGGGCGGAGAAACGTATTGTTCAGGCATTATAATCCACATCGGTGGACCGGCCCTGACGATCCAAGGGGCAGTTGCGGTTGTTCCTGAGGGGCGGAATAGAGCGTCTCGAATCGGTGAGGATCTTGCCCCTAGCCTCGGTTCATACCATAAATGATAACCCAACTTCCAATACGACATTGCGGTTTTGATTGTAAACCTATATGTGGCGACATAGTGGCATGGGACGCTCATGTCGCCTATGATTGATACTTATGATTTGAAGTTGTTTTATACATTATGCACTTATAATAGTTTCAAATGATTTGTTTTAAACGTATCAAGCATTCTTTGGCTGTTATAAGGGAAAACCCTATCCCCCGGCTTGCGTTGCATTGTGTGATAGAACCTGGGTCTTATAACAGCTTCATTTTTCTTTATTTAGCATTGCGCTGTTTGTTTTATGCACTGGTATTCTTGGGAGGAAACCCGTTCCGTGTTATACGGCGTGGTCCCTTGATTTACCTAACTTTAAAATAAAGATTAACTGTTTTAGTTCTCACACCAGTCACATGACTGACTTGGAGTTTATTGTTTTAACCTAAACTCTGGGTGCCCCTATTTTGACACGGGCAGCTAGTAGTTTTGGTTTTGCAAATTTATATTCACAGGATCCTGGTTTACAGCTGGAACGATATCCGGAAAGCTTTGTATCCGTATATCTCCTTCTAGTTGTGTATTGTATTATTTTCCGCTGCTATGTATTTAAATGTAATTCAAATCTCTGATATTTCTGTGTAATATTTATTCATACTCTGTATATTCTTGTATTCTGGTGCATTGTTGTAATATACAATGAAATGTTCTTTTGTACGCGTTCTATTTTGTCCTGTTCTCAAAACAATTCGTTCTTTCTCTTCTCTTCGGAGACCGGGGAAGTTCGGGTCGTTTCATATTTATAACTAGAAAAAGGAATTTAAAGTGAGAAGTTCTCACCTAAAAGCTAATCCAAATGCCTCGACTCTTCTTGTGTAGAAGTCATCGTTGTTCTCGCCTTTTGTCACTTTCGTTGCCCGTAGCCACTACATATATAAAAATCACATTTTTATATTGTTGCTATGTATATAAAAATCATATTTTTACAACGCTACTGTATAGATAAAAATTCTATTTTTACACCGCTATTATATAGATAAAAATTCTATTTTTACATCGATGTTCATATAATAAAGATTATATTTTTATCATGCTATTCTCTATATCAAGATTTCCCCTTTTCAAATATAAAGATTTCGCCTTTTCATTTCATCACTATAAAAATCATATTTTTACTTCATTATATATATACAACAAAAATCAGATTTTTATTTCGTTACATATATAAAGATGATATTTTTACTATCTTACCTATATAAAAATTATATTTTTATACTCCTACAATATAAAAGATTATATTTTTATATTTCTATAATATAAAAGATTATATTTTTCTACTTCTACGATATAAAAGAATATGTTTTTTTACTTCTACAATATAAAAGATTATATTTTTCTACTTCTACAATATAAAAGATTATATTTTTCTACTTCTACAATATAAAAGTTTATATTTTTCTTAGAGTAAAAATCTAATCTTTATCGATTTTAAAAGTCTAATCTTTCTATAACTAACAACCTCGTCTTTCTATAATAAAAAAATCAGTTATTTTCTTTTATAAAAATCAGCTCTTTTAATACATTCAAAATATAAAAATTCGATTTTTATTACCTTGAAATTGCTTTATCTATAAATAAATAAAAATAAATAAAACAAAAAATAAAACACCATAAATAAAAAGAAAGAAAGAGGCTCACTTTGTTTTAAGGAAGGAATGGGGGCTGTTGCACTGCGGCGGAGGGAGGGGGGCTGTGGGCTTTCGAATCAGAAGGGAAATGAGGAGAGGAAGGTGCGGAGGAGGGGGAGGCAGAAGAAGAAGCAGCGGAGGCGGCAGCAGCAGGAGGAGGCGACGACGAGGGCTAGGGCTACAGTGGGCGGGTCTTCAGGCAACGCGGGCTTCACGAGGACAGAAGGGGGGCGCGGTGTCTTCTGAGGTGGCGGCGCCGGAGGTGCGCCGCCCCTGGGGACCGCGACGGCGGGGGCTTCCCTCCCCCTCGCGTTCTCCTTTTTTTTTGATTGAATGAACTGACGGGGGGGCCTGAGAGGAATTAAGGAGAGAGGGGGGAGATTTTTTTTATTTATTTTTTTATTTCAAAAAGTTGACCTTTTTTATTTATTTTTTTATTTATTTTTTTATTTCAAAAAGTTGACCTTTTTATTCACCTCTAAACGAGGCCCGCCGCCTGTCGTCCCTAGCGTTTTACTCCCATTCCGAACACAATGGGATATGTATCGTAAGCTGATTCGATCGTTTCGATCAGTTTTCATCAAAATCAAAATATAACTCCATATATTGAATTTGAACGCGCATTTCAATTTACTGAGGTCACATACTAACTCAAAAAATTCCCGAAAAATATTTTTTAGCTTCGCATTAACGATACGGTCCTAACAAAACTAGTTTCCTCAAATTCTGAGACCGCTGGAAAAATGGCCAGTTTCCAGTCGATTAAAATCAACTAAAACTGGTCAAACGCGTTTTCCTTTGCCACGCTCACATATTGATTCGAAAAATTATGAAATTTGAAACCTAACAATAGTTTGACATCACGGATCCAACAAAATTGGTTTCGTCGAAATCCGAGGTCGTTTGCAAAATGGCTATTTTTAAGGGCCTGAATTCCATAGCGACTATTCAGAATTTTCAACTGGACATATCTTTTGATCCCCGCTATGAAATTTCGATTTTTCAGATTTGTTGGAAAGATATTCTCAAACAGATCCTAATATTTTTGGTTTCGCTAAAATCCGGTTTATTTTGCACCCGGTATGTACAATTGAAGTTTGAAATCGAATTATCGAACTACCGCGCCATTTTCAATTCCTTTTATAATTATAAATAATTATTTATATTCTAACAACGGCGTATATAAATATATACGTTCGAATTATTTTCTAAATAAATTTCTCGTCGATATTATTTAAAGTAATCATTTTAAATAATCAAAATTCGCTATAATTGCCAAAATAAAAAATTTAAATTGGCTCGCATTTTCCGGGTTGTTACACATCTATTCTAGTTTCCATCTTGGATCTTGACATTTGGGAATATTGCTATGAAATAAGTTTGGACCTATTCATGTTGTAAATCAAACTCTTCATGTCCATAACATTATCATGCCTGTGATGTTGAATCAGTCTATTATTTAAAAGTTTGGGACTATCACCTTATGCCATGACTATCACCTTATTATGCTAGATTTGAAATCCTATTATTTTCTATATGCCAGTGATGTTGTAACCAATTATCTCAAGTTATATCATGCTAGTCTTGTAATCCCTTTTATCACTTTATGCTCGTCCTTTGTGCCTATCATAGTTTTGATGTTATTCCCTTTATTTCTGGATCTGAATTTACTTGTAATTTAGATCGATTCACATTTACATGCGATGGGAATACGATTTGGGTAGATTAGGAAAAACATGAATTGGTTATGAACATGAATCATGAACTTGATAATAGGCATAAGTTGAAATATGAAACTTGACATTAAATTTGAACATGGACATGACACTAGAATGAACTTGAAAATGACCGACTCGAGATTGGGTTGAGTTTGCAGTGTAATTTTGCACGGAACCGCCCGGCAAATCCAGTGACTGCAAACAATAGGATCCAATGTGGGTAGTTGGTCATATCCGCTTGAAACCCGAGGTTAGACTGAGTTGTGGTGTAATTATGCCCGGAACTTCCCGGCATATCCAGTGACCACAACAACAGGTCTGATGTGAGGGGTTGGGTGCATTAATGAATTAATGCCACATGATAGGGTTAAGTCATGAAATTGAAAGAAAACACTTAACCAACTTGACATGCTAGACTGATAAGGGTCAAGTCACGCATTTAAATGACAACCCTTAACCTGTTGGATGGAAACCCTAATTATGCGGTCCATTTCAGCAGTAACCCACTTAGATGTATCATGGTACCCTGGAACTAGGCAGGGTGGGGCACGATTACTGGGCTGATTGTAAGCGACCAGAACGACGGCTGAGTTAGTGCGCCAGTGTGAGTTCAGGCGGACTATGGTCGTGCACGTAGTCCGGAGTTGAAAAAGCAGGCATTGGGCATCAGTAGGTTTACATTGTACATGCTTGATTCATATCGGTGGTTGGCACCATAGGGCTTGATACACCCTATGATGGACCTAGCATAGGTGACTACATTCGTGATAGGGCCGTATGACACAGACACACGACGAGCTAGAACTTGTAGGGAGTCGATCGATTAATGGAACGTTCTGTAGGATCCCAAAATGGGTCATTTCATGATATTGGGCCAAGGGATCATTTCATGGTTAATATATGACATCGGTTTGGGGTACTAATACAGTTGATGCAGCGAATCTTGAACATGCGATGCTATACTTGGTTTATCATGTTATCTTAGTCTATCTTGCCCATCTTGTCATCATCCTTATGTTTACTTTCAGTTTATACATGTCATGTTACCTTTACCTGTTTTTATGCTGAAAGTCACTAGGACTTACCAGTCTTTATGACTGATCCGTTTTCTTTGGCCTTTTTTCTTTCGTCCCCCCCCCCCCGGTTCTCAGGGAGGAAACTATAGCACTTAGCTTGGATTTCGCTTGCTTTCGGTTCAGCTCATGTACGGTTTGATCTTGAGCTATGCTATGGCTGCATTTCTGCTACCTTTGGGGAATTAAGCTACTTTTGTTGTTTTAAGTTTTATGCTTCTTTATTTATTCAAGGCAGAACTTGTTGTAATGGAAAATGATAGTTGGTACTTTGGATGTAAAAGGTTTTGACTCTTTTTGAAAGTAATGAAATTTAGCTTTTGATTCTTCCGCTGTTTTAATTATGTTATGTCCTGTAATATTTCTGTGATTGTTTACCTCGATAACGCTCCTCCAAAACTAGTGCATTCCCTTTGTGAGTGACCCTAGCGGAGGTGAGGTGTTACAACACTAGTTAGGTGGTGTAGAGAAGTGAAATGAGCGCGATAGCATATTCAGCCTTATTATCTTATTTCTAGGGTGTTGTCCAAGATTCAGTTTATTCATGTCATAAACTTTTTTCTTGTTTACATACTAAATATTCCCTGGACTTACCAGACTTATGTCTGACCCATTTTCTTTCGTCTTCTTTTCTTCCGTTTCTCCCCCCAGGTCCGCAGGGAGGGAACATTTCAGCTTAGATCGGATCATTTCCAACTTGAAGAGAGTAGATGTATTGCTCGGAACATTTTTCCTTGGGCTATGGCTTTGGATAATCTCTTATTAGGGATTTATGTTGCCTTACTGTTGTTTTAATGCTTCTTTATGTTTTTAATTCAAGATAGAGATTTTGTTGTAATAATTTGGAAGTTAGTTTGAGACAGTTGTCGTATTGTTTTAACTGAACCACGTACTTATGAAATAATTTTTTTTTCCGTTGTTTATATGTTTGTCTTGTAAATTATCTGTATCTTTTACCTATAATGATCCACCAAAGTTAAGGCATTCCCTTTGTGAGTGACCTTAATGGATGTGTGGTGTTTCAAAAAGCTTCGGTCCTTTGCCCGAAGCAACCATCGAACATGACAACGCCTGCAGCCTACCTCTTCATTGATGTTAAGCCACTATCTCGCCTTTTGAAGTAATGGTTCAACTAATCCGGGTTAGTTCATCCATAGCTTGGAGCATGAAACCAGACTTGTGTTCATGCATAGGTCCATGTTAACATCATATCAGTATGTATCTCGCTATTAGTATCGTGAAAATTCTAACTCTGCGCGAAGGTTAGTATTTTACCCATGACTTATGTTTCTATGCAAACCAAATTTCTTAAATTCATGACATTATATTTTTATGTAAGTTAATTTATTGAATTTTTATCTGGGAATTTAAATTTATACTATAGTTTGACATTGTTGTTAGTTGACATGCAACACTAAATTTGAGTTGAATTAGACGTTAGTTGATTTGTTGTCAATATATTTAATAAGAAGATCAAACTTGAATTGAAATTATGTCCTTATGAATTGAAAAAAGTTAAAATGAAAATTCATCATCATTTTTATCAAAGTGGAAATACGAATAAAATATCAACATTCAATATTGAATTCGAATAAATTAAAATAAAATGAGTTTGAAATTTATTGATTTAAAGTTCAATTTCATATTAGAATTCAATATTATCGATAATCAAAAACACCGATATATGTTTCTGTGTGGTATATTGACTTGGATTTTGTTTGCATGCGTGAACCTATTAACTGTTGTGATGGGTTGTATTGTGTTTGATTTGGTTGTGAAATATCCCTATCACCGCATTGTCTATTATCAGATAATGTTATTAATGAATGTTCCGTACCGTAAGTGGAATTTGAAAACCAAAATAGGTTGAAATGGTACATACCTACAACATGTAAGCATGAGTTGAAATGATATGTACTCATTTATTTGAATTATTTAAGTTGAATTATTTTAGAGGAATTCGAAAGGCAATAGAAGCTAGCGACGTTGGCGCTAACTATAACAAGAGGCTGACGCTAGCTATGATGCCTCACCCTGAGATCCATATTAACAAAGAGCATTAACGAGTAACGCCATCTGCTAATACGGAGAACAAGGTTGGTTAGGAGCAACCATCTGCAATCTTGTATTAAAAAAGAATCAAATATATCAATAAAGTGCTCATTTTCTCCCTTTTAGTGGATTTAAATATCCAATCCTTGTCCAATACAATACTAGGGTGGCTAGAGGATTAATTTAGAATAAAACTCAACTATAATGAACAACACATATCACAAAACAACAAACATAGTCACATATACATAGATACATACATCAAGTACAACACAAAGTAATATACATAAGTCGATATAAAATCCACAATATATGCAATATCATCTCCTACAAAAGAATATGTACACATATCAAAGTGCGAAGCAACTAAGGTAACTACAAAAAAACTATGCATTATGGGTCTAGAAAGGTTGGTATAAATATCCAAGATGATATAGCTAAGAAAAGACCTGAGATAGCCTAACATGTTACTTGGTCTTACCCAACATGGGTGAGTCTAGTTTAAATAGTATCAGTAAAAAATGAAAAATGAATGTAGCATCACAAGTGATAAATCTTATTGAGTAGAGAAATTGTAGGTTCAACTTAGTACAATAAGGGTTCATGAGATAAGGTACAACTAAACACTATATAATAATCTCATGAATGGTGTCTCTAATATCATAAGTAACTAACACCGATGCACATTGAGAATAGTTATGAGTATTCCAAAAAAAGTAAAATTACCAAATGAATACAAACAACATGGTAGCTCTAAGGCTACAAAAATGGATCAATATCAACATCAATTGTTGCATCTTAAATAGGATCCAAAACAACAATTAGCAACAAATCAACAATGCATTAAAGATGGATCCAAAACAACAAATGACATCAGAATGGATCTAAATATTAAATAGCTTCAAAATTGATCCAAATAACAAATAACACGTGCATCAAATATATAGCTCCCCCTGAGCTTTGCCGAGTACCATATACATATTCAGCCGCCCATCACTACGGCCCCTGGCCGAGTGTAACTCTACCCCCTTGGCCAAGTGAATAATATATATATATATATATATATATATATATATATATATATATAACACTCCCCTTGAGCCTAACGCACCCTCCCCCCAGAGCAAGTACTGGTGACAGCAATCAACAATCATGTGCCACAGACTTCCAAACGGTAAGTTGAAAAGTGAAAAAATATGCCTCATACCGCATGTTTCATTAATTGATTTACTACTAGTCCGCCTACATCACACTTTAAATAGAAATAGCTTTAATTAACAAGTCAGGAATTAACTAATATAATACACCAATGTGTCCCATACCACGCGGTTTACAACATTGTTTAAATCGAAAACTCACCTTCTCGAAAGGTGCAAAATCATGCGATTTTATATATAAAAATACTTGGATTTGAGAAAATGAGTTTATAAAAATATTCTTAAATCATTTGATTTGATTTGTTTCATTGAAAATTTTTATATACGAAAAAATATTATAGCCTTGAGATGATTTTATTTCTTTAAAACAAAACATCGACAATACTTTGTCTTAAAGTGATATATGTGTGTGTGTGTGTGTGTGTGCGTGAGTGTATGTGTGTGTGTATGTAAAAGTTCCTTACTGAAACTGTTTTGTAAAACATGAATAGTGTTGCAAATCTCATGCAATAAATCATGAAATCAATTAATGAAAAGAACATAAAACTCCATAAATTTAATGTGTAGATTGATGATTATATTGGCTCATCTATTATAAGATTAAGCCTAAGAAAACATCACACAAATTTACTTCAATATTCATCAAAAACATCCTGCGATTGCTTAGTAATTTGCACAAAACTAGATCATAAATAACCAAAAGAAAGAAAAATGTCTCATTCTTCCAAAAAAATGCAAGACCCAGCCGTACTATTGCCTGGGTTGAGTGTCTGATCGATGCACATATGCACGGGTCAACTTTAGTTCGACCTAGAGAAATGTATGGGTCGACCTGAGCATGGGATTTTTCCTAGGTCTAAAATCTTCTCTGATTGAGAGTTTGACATAACATTACGACATGATACTGAGGTTAGACAGATATGAAAATAACCGCACAAAGACCAGAAATACTACTATCATTCAAAAGAAGTTTGGCAAGATTTCAGAAAGTATTAAAGAAGGCACACCATCAAAAAGTTTCATTGAGAGATGTCTTAAGCTATAAACATAAAATTGACTTTTTATGTTTACAGAGAAACATATACTCATTGAATCAACACAATATGACCACAAACAACTGCTAAACTAGAAAGTGTGAGTTTTACTCTTTGATTTGGCAATTTACAACAAGTTACAACAATGAATTTCAGTGAAGAAGGAGCTATTTAGCTTGTTTCGAGCTTTCAACAACTTGTAATCATAGTTACAACAACATGCAACAATAATCTTGTAACTCCCCACCTCTATACTTGAAAGAATAAAGCTATTTAGGAGCGACTATCTGCATATTAGCTTTGAACGAGTGTTAAACATATCAGATAATATGGTCTTACTATTTAAATCTGATGAGGAAATCCGGCACATCAAAATCAAGTTCAAATCTACTATACAGTGGCTATATATAATTCGGAATCAATATAAAATACATAACAATAAAATTAGAGTCGGACATAGATATTCACACCACTAAGGCGGAAATAGATATGAATATAACACATGAGTATAAATACAAGTTAGTGGTCATAATCGATCCACTATACAACAAAAGAATAAGTACAAGCTCTAGCCAAAAGAATATGTATACATGTGAGTCACTGTCTCATATACATATATAATCAAAAACTACAACTCTAATGTAGACAAGAAAAAGCCAAGAATAGTCCCCGCTAGAAGTCTTGAAGAAGCACCTGTAACACCTCGGTCTGGCCAGAATATTATTTATAAGAAAATAAATAATAAATGGATCATTCTAGCTGTACTTATCATAATAAACCAGGATAAAAAATAGAGATATATGTATATAATGACATATAAGCAACAACGATTATGTTCATCCATAAGCATCAAACCCCAAAAATGTCTAATCAGCATCTCTTAGTGACCCCCACTACATAACCCACACACCATACACACCTCACACAAGTTGAACCAAAGTTCCCGCAAATCCGAAGATCACCATACATCATACAAGTTGAACCGAAGTTCCCCGTGAGTCCGAAGATCGCCAAACAACATGAACCGAAGTTCCCTGAGTATCCGAAGATCGCCAAGCAACAAGAATCAAAGTTCCCCATGAATACAAAGATCGCCAAACAACAAGAACTGAAATTCCAACGAATTCGAAGATCGCCAAACAACATGAACCAAAGTTGCCCGCGAATCCGAAGATCGCCAAACGACAGGAATCGAAGTTCCCTGCGAATTTGAAGATTGTTATTAGTGCAAGATACCCCAAGCTAGTAAATATAAGAGTTAAGCTACATGTCCCATAACCACTTGCTCTACTCAAATATTTACGAAGAAGTTGTATATTTCACTAGAATTTCAAAACGATCATTGCCACGGTGTTCAATCGAACAAGTCCAAGAATTAACCGTCAAAAGAAAACACAAGGGGTCATAGTCCTTGTTTTTACTAAGGCGTTTAATTAGATTTCTCGTACGAACGAGAAAAAGGTTTATATAAGTATATACTAGTAGATTGGAAAATGATTTATAAAACGATTGGGTAAAATAACTTCGTATAATGAAGTAGGGTTAGAAACCATTTTAGTAAAATAATTTGGTATCTGCTAATAATATAAAAACCCTTTTATGTAGTTTTGAAGTGGCAAATCGTGTATAATAGTAATCGAAATAATGATCGACCTAAGAACTCGCATTTTAATAACGTAAACAAAATCTCATGACTATCGATTATAATTTCGTTCACCACGAGGAAATCGAAAGTCCATCAAAGGTCGAAAATCAAGCTATTGAAATCTGTGAACCAAAGAAACTAGAAATTCACAGAAAAAGGTCGAATGGGATGAAACTCGACTGGGAAAGAGCCTGAAACAACATAAACTATTGGCCGTGGTTTCCACCGGTCAATTGTAGAAAAATAGGATTCAGACATCTGAAATATAAATTCAGACGACTGAATTGGGTTTTCCAGAGACATAAGTCTCTGTCTGAGATTCAGACGTCTGAATTGGAAAATTAAGACTTCTGAATTGCAATTCAGACGTCTGAATGGAAAAATTCAAGCTTCTGAATTGCTCTCTATCTGTTTTTATAATTATTCGTAGCAGCTCAGACGTCTGACCTATAATATTCAGATGTCTGAACCTGGACTTGAGCACAATTTTACCTAGATAATGAAGGTTATGAAGGTGCAAATGATCTTGGACAAGCCCGGACTGATGGTGTTGGCTTATGACAATTCCCAAGTGTCAATACAGCCACAATTGCTTGCCGAATCCACTCACAAACTTCAAACTCAATTTTCAATAATTATTTACACATTGAATTCATATAATCGAATTTTAAACTCATGAATATATATCCACACATAAACAACCCAAAACATACAATGCATGTACAACATATACGTGCCAAGAGCACATTTATACTAGCATACAAGCTTGTGGCTTCGATGAGTTCGCAAGAACTCACCTTTGATTGTTGGAAGAGACAAGGAGATGCCAAACCAAGCTCAGATCTATCTTCTCCAATTTAACTCACTAATCTTTAACCTACACAAATACACAATATTTCCTAAGAATTAGGTTTAGGAAATAACCAGGATTGAAGAGGAAATAAGGTGGAGAAGAGGAAGAGGAAGATATAGAAGTTTACCCTAGTTTCTATGCTTGATTTCCTCTTGATTTAAGCTCCAAATTGAAAACCCTAGATTAGGAATTCTAGTTTCCCTTTCCCTCGCCCATTTTCTATTTCTTTGTTGAAATGTCTGAGGAATGAGGAGGAGAGGGCTAATGGAGATTATAAGGTGGGTTAGGTTAGCTAAACCAAAACCCAACCAAAGTCCCAATTTTTACAAACTCGAAATATATCGAAGTTTATAGTTTTCGATCACGTAAACGACATTTTGAACTCAATGGAAGAGGTTTCGAGTCCAAATTCATCTATATGGAAAATGTGACTTTTTGGACACATACACAATTAACGACGATGTATTTAAATAAAATATTTAAATATATTATCGTAAAATATGTGGGTTATTACAAATCTTCACATACAGTAACAAAAAATTTCAAACTGAGACAAAGATGGAATGTCTTAAAGTTTTTAGTGAGATTACATGATTGTAATGTAACAACCCAAATTTTAACAGACCCGATTTTTTCACAAAAATGCTAAATATCCATGTCTACTAAAACCCGAGTTCGTTTTTCTGGTATCCTGCAGAAAGGAAAAGATAAATATATCAGCGCTCATAATAAAACATCTCACAGCGGAATGAATAAAATATAATAATAAGTAAATACTTACCCTAATAATGACATTATCTAACAAGTGTCTCTAAGTCGAATAATCACTGCCACCTGTCTAACCTGCGGATTTATTATGAGGAAGGGTGTTAGAACAAAATTTCTAGTGAATGGACAAATTATACTTTCTATAAATAGCACTACACATACCGTTCTATAAATGGTTTACCTTTATTAATTTATTTCGGGTTTATTACACATTACACTTCCGATTTTCACGCATAAATCGTTCCCATCTACTCCAAAGTAGATTAATCATATAAATCATATATATGTAGCTACTTGCCCAATATATCCGGATACTCCCCATAGTACCCTCTCGAGTGGTCTCCATCGTTATACTACGAAAATATATAAGACCTCCATCGCCACGCTATGAAAGCATACTAGACCATGCTACAAAAGCGTGCTACGTCCCCATCACTACGCCGTGAAAGCGTGCTAAGCTGCGCTACAAAAGAGAACGAGCCCCTACCACAGTGCCATAAAGGTGACAAAAACCCGAGTTCTTCTACGGAACTCAGTCAGGGCTTTCTATATCAACCTAAAATGTCTTTGTTAGGCCTATAACCCAGCTATCAAGGATTGGTCAGTCACTTTCAGTGGTTATGGATCCACCTGGTTCCTCCTTGCTAATAAAAAACCACACACAGAGCTAAGTGACTGTGCCCCAAACAAACAATCTAAGCATCGAAATTGGTGTTGTTACTCATCCAATGTTCCTATAGTAAAAGATCGTTGGCCTCTTGATTTAGCTCCCGTATTTAACATACTCGCTCCGACCGACGATAACAGGCATTCGACGACCTACTATATTTGTTGGGTCCTGACAACGAAGCCTAATATGACACCCTACATCCGTTAATGTCACTCTATTAGAATTCATTAAGTTTTGTGAAGCGTTGTAGGTAAACAAGAACATAAATATCACAAGACAGACATATAAAATAGCAGCGGAATTTTTAAAAACTTTATTTAACAGAAAACATCGTGGTATAAAACTAAGTTTCATCGTAAGTCTGAAATACTGAATACCAGTCACATAAAATATTTGTCTTGTACTTAGATCATCAGAGTACAGTAATATAAAATCATAATCCGAAAAAGAGCCATAACAGAGAAGAAGAATAACGAAAGCGATACATCAAAGAAAATCCAAGATCCAAACTAAAGCAAGAGATATAATCCTAATCAAGCCTAAGCACTCCTACCTTGAGAACCTATGGGAGAAAGGAATAGAGAGAAAAGAAAACAAAACGGGTTAGACACAAAGTCTAGCGGGTCCAGTTACTTTTAGCATATAAATAAGTAAATTTATCATGCTAGGAATATAAACTAGATGAACAAGATAACAATATACTAGGAAGGTATATCAAACTGAGTATGATAAGGCAGATAAATTGAACATGATATATTTCGCTTCTCAAGTACTTTACTCTACACCACCATTAGTATAACCATAACATGATGATCCTAACAAGAACAAGATGGTAGACGTAGGTGTACTCCAAGTGAGAGGTTTTCACCCCATACAATCATAACAGGTAGCCCCACATGACAAGTGTCATCTCCTACTATAATAACGGGCTCTTAAACAAGCAAGACTAGATGTACCCTATTTACTATCCCCAATCGATCGGCTCCCTAACTCGTAGATGCCCTGTGCTGGCCCCACTCTTAGGGTGTATCACTCCCTAAGGTGGAAACCTCGATACAACAAGATGCACAACCATATCTACAGGTGTCAAGGTGTCTTATTATCACCTCCTAGAATCTGGAGCCATGCATGCGCATGACCCCGCCGGAATGTGCCGCCTACACCATCCCTTAGATGGACCTCTTACAACCAACTCATTAAACATGGCCTGACCTCGACCTAGTTCAGGGTTCTCCGTTTAATACAAATATAGGTTACTGACTGATACGGGTCCCTTACACTAGACAATGCAAGCTCTCTGCTTTGTCTTGCATCCCCACTACTAGGATTTCAACAGGTTATGCCTAATGGTTTAACAAGATTGCATAACCCAACAGGTTAAGTTTGCGGGCCTATATATATAAACATTACCCACTGTTTCAAGCAAGTTTACTTAACCCCTACTCAAGTAATCAGGTTCATGTAATATTATGGGTTCAAACAAGTTAAGTATTACTAGTTCATAACTATTCATTCATTTATGGTTACAATGCACTAGACCTCCAACATTAAGCCAACAATGAGTGGATGCTAGATATGCCTATTGGTTCCGGGCAGACTTCTTCCACAAGTCGGACTTAACCTCATGTCTTAGCATGTTAAGTGTTTATGCACTTAGACCCCACACATTAGATTCACCACTTATGGACGCTGGATATGCCGGTCGGTTCCGGGAAGACTTCTTCCACATGTGTAATCTAACCTCGTGTCTAAGCGCGGTTACATTTTCTGATTATGGTGAATCTAGGCATTTTAATTATTAATCAATTTTTCCTAATTTCATTATAGGTTTTCATGCCCCTTTTTCCCAAGTCATATTCATCATGTACCATATGTACCAAATTAAAATCTTTAATCACAGTTTGGTTTATGCCCCAAATCCATATTCATGTATTTAACTTAAGTTATGCCCAAATTTCCCAATACAAGTTCAGCCCCAATTTCAACGTTTCTCCTCGTTCCCAATTTCATGCATTCGCATATTTCAGCGGTATGCCTAGTCTCGAAGGCATCCTAGCTATAAAATAAAAAGGTAAAAGAAGAAGGGAAGAGAACAGAAATAAGCATAATAACAAGATGGACATATGATGGTAGAAATGGGCATAGCAACTGAATAAGCATATAATGACAGAATTGGGCATAATGACAAGATATGCATATAAGAACAGATCTAATGAACATGTTCTCCTAGAACTGATTAGGCATAGTGACATGATTAAACAAACTAACATAATAGGCATGTTACAATCGGCATATAGGTATAAATCAATAGATCAGGTGTACTAGTAGTGGCAGATCTGATTTGATAAACAGGCATAGGTTTAGATCCAATTCATAAACATATCAATATTAACTTTTAAATGTTTAGATCTTAAAATAACATAGACTCACTTTGATTAGATCTTAAAGAACAGAGAGTTAATCATAGATGTTGTAGCACATTATGAATAACTTGATTGTTGAAGAAGAAATAGGCAAGATCAGATTATTTTAGGGTAGCATCACATTGTCCCGATTGATTTATATGAATAAAAAAATGGGTATAGGGTCCAATTTATATCATAGTGTCAACGAATCTAGCCAAGAATTCAGTCCATGTACGTTGAAATGTATCTGTCTCGGATCTAGGGTTGTCGACACGAGTGTCCACACCCCCCTTATGGTGTCGACCCATGGGTCGACACCCCTAGGGACGAGTCCAATTCCCGCGATGTCCCGCATTTTATTTCTGATTTTCTGGAATGTTGATTTATATATATTTAGCTTATATATATTTATAAACTTCAAAACTTAATATCTTCTCATACGATGTCCGTTTTACTCAAACTCGAAGTTTAACTTATGTAGAATTCTGAGACGAACGCATTGGCATAGTCCGTTTTACTTAATTCTCAATATTTAATTAAGTATTCTTTAATTTATCATCTTAATGTTTGTTAAAATTACGGGGTGTTACATTCTCCCTTACTCAAAGGATTTCGTCCTCGATATCTCTAAGTTAAGAAGAATGTATATCCTAACATCCATCATCCATCTAACCATCCATCAATCATAGGCATCCATTGTCCTTAAAGACTTCTAATACTTCTATGAACATATGTAAAGGTGTGTGTATATGTCCTTATAATAATGCGCAAGATCAGGTGGTCTACTGATTCAGTCGACCTCCTTAATGCAATGTATGTTTGTGCCATGAATCCAACATGTATGCAAATAATCCTATTATAACATGAAAGTTCTATATGTGTGCGCAATCATTAATCCAAATGCAACATCCATATAATGGTACACCCATTTTCATCCATAAAAAGAAGGAAAATGCACACACATCCATATGCATTATTAGAGTGATTGAGCTGATCGAGCGCCTAATGTGTATGTATATGCATCCACGAGAAACCACCGCAACCACTTGCATCCACTTGCATCCATCACGCATAACATGTCTCAAACACATGTTTACATCCATGGGATTTCTACCTAAAGGTCGAAGATTCGATCGATAGGATATACTTAAATGATAGAAGCAAGTATGAATAAAAGCTTTGGAAAAAGAAGTTAAGAACGTACTCTCAAAAAGGAAAGGATATGAAGCGCGAATCTTGTCTTCAGTCTTCCAAGTTGCATTCTCGCGGTCCTCTCCCCATTGCACTTTTACTAACTTAACCTCCTTGTTGTGTTGGTTCTTAACCTCCGAACCAAGAATACCGGCAGGAACTCGTCTAACTGTCGCCTCCCATTCCACCACCACTTCCTCAAGCAGACTCAGCTCAACTACCCCTGCTATATCATGCAAGAACTTCCGTAAATGAGAAACACGGTAAACATCATGAACGCCAGACAATCTTTCTGGTAGTTTTACTCTGTGGGCCATTTGGCCAATCCTTTCTATAATGTGAAAGGGCCCTACAAATCTTGGTGCCAATTTCCCTATAGATCCAAAGCGAACCACATTCCTCAAAAGAGATACCTTAATGAAAACCATGTCTCCCACCTCAAACTCAAATCATTCCTTCTCCTATCTGCGTAGGATTTCTGCCGGTCTTGAGATGTCTTCATGCGTTTGCGAATAAGATCAACCTTTTCTAGTTTCTCTAATCTTCTCAGGCCCAAGTTGAAGTCTGTTTGTAGACTCCAACCAACAAGTCGGTGATCTGCAAGGTCGTCCGTATAATGCCTCGAAGGGTGCCATGCCAATGCTAGCCTGATAAGCTGCAACGACACGGATTTCGCCCGGACCTAACCGATCGCTAAATCGACCAAGACCGTTCGATTCCCGTATACGCTAACTCTGGGTATACAACACATCAGATAAAATAACAGAAGACTTCTATAAACATCATAATAATGTTACATCAGAGCACAGAATATCAGAGTATATCGAAATATAATACACAACGGAAGATAAATTTACATAAATGTAATACAGTGCACAGCGGAAATACACAGCGGAAGACTATCAATACTCTGGACACGGCTTTTCGCTTCGATCCAGAATCCTGCTAAACATATCTGCAAAATAAAACTACTCGACTGCCCGTGTGGAAAATAGGGGCACCCGAGTTCGCAAGGGAAAAGCAAACTACAGGTCAGTCATGGGACTAGTGTGAGAAACTCTAAACAATAATAATTAACTTATTCAATAATATCGCATATCACGGGACCACGCCGCTAACGCGGAACGGGTTTACCCCCATGAATGCTAGTGTATAAACAACAATCAATATAGATATATGGATCTACTATGCATCAATCAACATGCAATATCCCAATCTACCCATTTAGATTAATCGCTACACTTAGATTTTCCAAATCCAATTCAATTTACAGAAATTATTCCTTTGAATATTATTCCCGATTTCTTATTTCAAATCATTTGAAATACATATCTAACTTTCTATATCAAAGTAGATTTCACTTCGGGATCTCAAATCAAACCGTTTGGAAATATGAATTCCAAAACATAACAATGCATACAAACAAGTATGCAACCAAATATCGTGCTCCCCATCGACAAGGCAAAGGGTACGCACCTCGCAACTCGATATATAAATGTGCACCTACCCCACATAGGAGCAGGCTACACTGAAGATGCACCTCCCACACATGCAGAGCATACACCGCTCTCTCACCCATACTTTTAGTCTCAGGGTTACCCGACTCTTTAGCCACATACTAAATCATTTCATATCCCGAAGTGGGGAAAATCATTTTACAACATAATAATCACAAGTACTTTCAAAATATAGCACTTCACATCAGTAATTCACACATATGATCAGTCACTATTAATCACATAACCTTTGAGCTCGTACGTCTCAAAGAAGGGTGTTAAGCAAAAGAATAAATTCTCCGCCACCAAACAGATACATCATTAATAGTAACTAATCGAATATGTGATGAACTACAATGTAAAACCATAATACATTTCCAAATCATTTCGAAATCATCGGGTTTTAGGCCTCGAAATCCTTTCTGTTTTATAAAACATTCCATGTCCAAAATCGGGAATACATTCTTTTCACTTAAGAAAGATATCATTTCACAATCATTCATTAAATTTGAAATGAACACAACATCGCTAAACACCTTATCGTCAATTCGTGAAGTGTTTCACAAGGTGTTAATACACAGATATTTCTACCCAACCCAATGCTAAATGTAAAAGCATATTTTGCTCATAAACTAGTCGAGCACAATCCAAACAATCAATCAATCAAATTTGACATTAAATATAAGGTTTTGAATAGAGATAGTATCGACTTATATTCAACATCAAATCCGGAAACCAACAAATATCATATCGGGAATAACGATATCGATTTCTTCCAAATTCCCATCATAATATCTGTATAATCGCGGAATCCAATATCGAAAATATCCAAAGATAATTTCAATTCAAATCTAATCCAATTTATTTATTTATAACCATTGGATTATTTTTCTAGTCAATAACTAGTTCATTTCGATAAAAATATATTTTTATCTTTTCAAATATGGAGTTTTTCATCCCAATTCTTCACAAATCATTTCTTATGATTTTACGCAAATTATCGATATTTTTAATAATTTTATCAAGGCCCATACAGTCGATTTCCATCAATGGTCATCGAACTGCACTTACAACGACCTTTTCCAAATTTGATTTGGACATAATTACAAATCCAACCATTAGATTTCAAATTTCTAATATTTGTTAGAAAGCTCTTTTTGATACGAACCCAATGGTTCCGGTTTCAGGAGAATCCGACGGTCGGATCTCCCGTAATGTCCGTTCGAAGTCAATGGTCGAAATTCGCGAACTGCCGCAGCGCGGCGCGTTCTATTCAAGCCATTATATTATATATATAATATATATTTCGTCGATTTCTATTTAAAACGAATTTTATAAATCGTTTTAAATTCGTTTCTAAAACAATTTCAACTTCCATTTAAAATTCAAATCAAAATTGAATTTTTCCTTATAAATTCGTTTTAAATTCATTTCAATTCAATTCAAATTTCAAATTCATTTCAATTCGAATTCATTTTCTATTCAATATCAAAATCGAATATTTCATATACATGACAATTTTATACAGTGTATATATACATGTTAAAAATTATATTTTTAACAATCAAATCATTTTCATATATATATATATATATATATATATCTTTTTCATTTTATATATATCGTTTTCACATTTCATATGTATATCGTTTTCATTTCATTTCATATATATATATATATATATATTATTTCCACCTTTCATGTATATAATATTTTCACTTTCAATATGTACGATATTTTCACTTTCAATATATACAATATTTTCACTTTTCAATATATATGATATTTTCACTTTCAATATATACGATATTTTCACTTTCAATATATACGATATTTTCACTCTCAATATATACGATATTTTCACTTTTCAATATATACGATATTTTTCACTTTCAATATATATGATATTTTTCACTTTCAATATATACGATATTTTCACTTTCACTATATATAATATTTTCACTTTCACTATATATATATAATATTTTCACTTTCACTATATATAATATTTTCAATTTTCATATATATATATATTTTCACTTTCAATATATACGATATTTTCACTTTCAATATATACGATATTTATTTCACATCATATACATATTTCATACACTCCTAATATATATAATTCATTTCACATCAATTTTCACACAGAATACAACCAAACAAACAAGTCGTCCATGGTCTGTGGACGACGGGGAACAGTTCATATATGCAGTTATGAAATAAATAACTGAACAGAAAATTTAAAGTGAGAGAATTCTCACCTTGGTTAGTTTTAATTTCTGAATTTCCGCTCTATTCAGATTTGAATTTGCCTCAAATTTTAACGCTCTCTGTTTCGACCCTAGTTAGTTCTGGAATGTAGTGTTCGCTGATGCGAATCCAACGCAATTTGAATCATCTGATTTCGTCACTGTTTGCATAAGTTACGGTATGGCAAAGATTAATTGCCTAAATAAAATTAATTAAAATAATTAAGGGCTAATTACTTTTCTCCTAATCCATCCCTACCATTGTTTATTCCACTGGACCAAAGAACCCATCAGCTGTTGCAAACCCTTCACCATCGCACTCCGTACGAGGCGCCAGGACTTCATCCGACGATGCCACGTGGAGCGCCGCCACTCGCCCCACCTACGGCCAGGAGGACAGCCAGCTCGTACCTCCTATGGTGCCAGAAAACCACGGTGAACGGCAGCCCTACTCGGCCCCAAATCGAAGGCCACGCTCCACCATTTTCGATCATACCACTCTAGATTTAAAGCCCTTACTTAGAGCTAGGATTTTCCCCTTCCACTCTCGATTTAATTCCTTCTATTTTTGTCGCGATTTGGAATTGAAATTTTGAGCGATATCGGTCGTTAAACGAATGAAGTGGCAGCAGATAAATGAGATTAGGGTTTGGTAAAATAGGGTTATTTATATATATTTAATTATTATTTTAAATTCTTTTAAATCCAATAGTTACATGTTTATCCATATGAAATCTAAATCAAACCCAACGACTGTCGCCCCCAGCTAATTACCCCCATTCCGAACACAATGGGATATGTTTCGTAAGCCAATTCGCTTGTTACAATCAGTTTTCTTTAAAATTAATATATATATATATATATATTCAATTTGAATGCACATTTTAATTTACCAAGGCCACATACAGACTCTAAAAATTCCCGAAAAATTATTTCTAGCTTCGTATTGACGATACAGTCTTAACAAAACTAATTTTGTCAAATTCTGAGATAGTTTGAAAAATGGCCCTTTTCTAGTTGGTCCAATTTAATAAAAATCGACCAAACACATTTTCCTTTGTCACGCTCATATACTAGCTTCAAAAATTATGAAATTTGAAACGTAGCAATAATTTGACATCCCAAATCCAACAAAAGTGATTTCGTCGAATTCTGAGGTCGTTTGCAAAATGGCTATTTTCAAGGCCTTTATATATATTAAAAAAAAATCCACAGCGACTTTTCTGAATTTTGAACTGGACATATCTTTCAATTTCTAATGTGAAATCTCAGTTTCTTACATCCGTTATAAAGATATCGTCAAACAAATTCAAATATTTCTTGTTTCGTTCAATTCCAACTTATAATGAATTCTGTCTATTCATTTGAAATTCGAAATCGAAATTTCAAACTACTGCCCCATTTCAGGCTCGTTATATAGTCAAAATAAAATATTCGTTTTAACTTCGTCGAAAATAAATTTTCCGTCGTTATTATTTAAAATAATTCATTTTAAATATTTAAAATCCACTAAAATAGCCAAAATGAAAATTTTAAACTAGCCCAGATTTTAAGGGTTGTTACAATCTCCCCCACTTAAAACTTTTCGTCCCCGAAAAGGAACGAAGCCGAAAGTTGTTTTAAAAACCAACTCAACTTTCATTATTTTCGCTACGGCTTAAGTTCTTCAACTTTTCAGTTTCTTAGAACTTTTCAAATTTTTCAAAAATTTGGCTAACACCCTAAATTTTCTAAAAATTTCGCCATAACCTCCCCTGCACCGGGAGCACCGGGAAAATCCCGAAATTGCCATATAGGCCCTCAGATCTCAAAAAGAAAAAGAAAAAACCAAGCAGCTAGCCAATCGGCTCATAAAATCATCATCACCCAAACAAAACAGTAAATTGTGTTAAACATGTACCTATTTGTCGGGCAAACAAATTTTATTCTTCTGCTCTAGCCTCCTTGCTATGACCTGTTCAATGTAAGTACATGTATATGCATGCATTTGCAACAAAATTTCAATACAGTTTACTATTTGGTTCAATTTGTATACAATTTGGCCTAATTGGTTCCTTCAATTCAAATGTCGATTTTATTAGTTAACTAATAATCAAACAACACAACCAACAATCAATTAATTGATTAGATTTTTCAAGTATATAACTTTATATATTTAAAATCATATTTTCTAAAACCAGATTATATATATAATCATAAATACGTTATTTATAAACAAATAACTCTCGACTCATTCTAGGGCATTTCTAACCCCATCTCTAACGAGTCACTCATTCTAGAATGCTACTGATTCTATCTCTAATGAGGATTCTTTTATAGGACATTACTAATCCTACCTCTGATGAGTCTTCTGTTCAGTTCTAACGAGTTGTACCCCAAAGATTTGAGTTAACCAAAGCTCTGATACTAGCTGTAACGACAAGGATTTCTCCCGGACCTAACCGATCGCTAAATCGGCCAAGACCGTTCGATTCCCGCATAAGCTAACTCTGGGTATACAACACATCAGAACAAATAATAGAAGACTTCTATAAACATCATAATAATGTTACATCAGAGCACAGAATATCAGAGTATATCGAAATATAATACACAGCGGAAGATAAATCTACATAAATGTAATACAATGCACAGCGGAAATATAAACTACAAAGCGGAATACTATCAATACTCTGGACACGGCTTTTCGCTTCGATCCAGAATCCTGCTAAACATGTCTGCAAAAGAAAACTACTCGACTGCCCGTGTGGAAAATAGGGGCACCCGAGTTCGCAAGGGAAAAGCAAACTACAGGTCAGTCATGGGACTGGTGTGAGAAACTCTAAACAGTTATAATTAACTTATTCAATAATATCGCATATCACGGGACCACACCGCTAACGCGGAACGGGTTTACCCCCATGAATGCTAGTGTATAAACAACAATCAATATAAATATATGGATCTACTATGCATCAATCAACATGCAATATCCCAATCTACCCATTTAGATTAATCGCTACACTTAGATTTTCCAAATCCAATTCAATTTACAGAAATTATTCCTTTGGATTTTATTCCCGATTTCTTATTTCAAATCATTTGAAATAAATATCTAACTTTCTATATCAAAGTAGATTTCACTTCGGGATCTCAAATCAAATCGTTTGGAAATATGAATTCCAAAACATAACAATGCATACAAACAAGTATGCAACCAAATATCGTGCTCCCCATCGACAAGGCAAAGGGTACGCACCTCGCAACTCGATATATAAATGTGCACCTACCCACATAGGTGCAGGCTACACTGACGATGCGCCTCCCACACATGGAGAGCATACACCGCCCTCTCACCCATACTTTTTTTCTCTGGGTTACCCGACTCTTTAGCCACATACTAAATCATTTCATATCCCGAAGTGGGGAAAATCATTTCACAACATAATAATCACAAGTACTTTCAAAATATAGTACTTCACATCAGTAATTCACACATATGATCAGTCACTATTAATCACATAACCTTTGAGCTCGTACGTCTCAAAGAAGGGTGTTAAGCAAAAGAATAAATTCTCCGCCACCAAACAGATACATCATTAATAGTAACTAATCGAATATGTGATGAACTACAATGTAAAACCATAATACATTTCCAAATCATTTCGAAATCATCGGGTTTTAGGCCTCGAGATCCTTTCTGTTTTATAAAACATTTTTATAAAGCATTCCCTATCCAAAATCGGGAATACATTCTTTTCACTTAAGAAAGATATCATTTCATAATCATTCATTAAATTTGAAATGAACACAACATCGCTAAACACCTTATCGTCAAATCGTGAAGTGTTTCACAAGGTGTTAACACACAGATATTTCTACCCAACCCAATGCTAAATTTAAAAGCATATTTTGCTCATAAACTGGTCGAGCACAATCCAAATAATCAATCAATCAAATTTGACATTAAATATAAGGTTTTGAATAGAGATAGTATCGACTTATATTCAACATCAAATCCTGAAACCAAAAGATATCATATCGGGAATAACGATATCGATATCTTCCAAATTCCGATCACAATATCTGTATAATCGTGGAATCCAATATTGAAAATTTCCAAAGATAATTTCAATTCAAATCTCATTCAATTTATTTATTTATAACCATTGGATTATTTTTCTAGTTAGTAACTAGTTCATTTCGATAAAAATATATTTTTATCTTTTCAAATATGGAGTTTTTCATCCCAATTCTTCACAAATCATTTCTTATGATTTTACACAAATTATCGATATTTTTAATAATTTTATCAAGGCCCATACAGTCGATTTCCACCAATGGTCATCGAACTGCACTTACAACGACCTTTTCCAAATTTGATTTGGACATAATTCCAAATCCAACCGTTAGATTTCAAATTTCTAATATTCGTTAGAAAGCTCTTTTCGATACGATCCCAACGGTTCCGGTTTCAGGAGAATCCGACGGTCGGATCTCCCGTAATGTCCATTCGAAGTCAATGGTCGAAATTCGTGAACTGCCGCAGCGCGGCGCGTTCTATTCAGGCCATTATATTGTATATATAATATATATTTCGTCGATTTCAATTTAAAACGAATTTTATAAGTCGTTTTAAATTCGTTTCTAAAACAATTTCAACTTCCATTTCAAATTCAAATCAAAATTGAATTTTTCCTTATAAATTCGTTTTAAATTCATTTCAATTCAATTCAAATTTCAAATTCATTTCAATTCGAATTCATTTTCTATTCAATTCAATTCGAATTCATTTTCTATTCAATTCAATTCGAATTCAATTTCTATTCAATATCAGAATCGAATATTTCATATACATGACAATTTTATACAGTGTATATATATGTTAAAATTTATATTTTTAACAATCAAATCATTTTCATATTTCATATATATATATCATTTTCATTTTATATATATCGTTTTCACATTTCATATGTATATCGTTTTCATTTCATATATATATTATTTCCACCTTTCATATATATAATATTTTCACTTTTAATATATACGATATTTTCACTTTCAATATATACGATATTTTCACTTTTCAATATATACGATATTTTCACTTTCAATATATACGATATTTTCACTTTCAATATATACGATATTTTCACTTTCAACATATACGATATTTTCACTTTTCAATATATACGATATTTTTCACTTTCAATATATACGATATTTTCACTTTCACTATATATAATATTTTCACTTTCACTATATATAATATTTTCACTTTCACTATATATAATATTTTCACTTTTCATATATATATATATTTATATATTTTCACTTTCAATATATACGATATTTTCACTTTCAATATATACGATATTTATTTCACATCATATATATATTTCATACACTCCTAATATATATAATTCATTTCACATCAATTTTCACACAGAATACAACCAAACAAACAAGTCATCCATGGTCTGTGGATGACGGGGAACAGTTCATATATGCAGTTATGAAATAAATAACTGAACAGAAAATTTAAAGTGAGAGAATTCTCACCTTGATTGGTTTTAATTTCTAAATTTCCGCTCTATTCAGATTTGAATTTGCCTCAAATTTTAACGCTCTCTGTTTCGACTCTAGTCAGTTCTGGAATGTAGTGTTCGCTGATGTGAATCCAACGCAATTTGAATCATCAGATTTTGTCACTGTTTGCATAAGTTACGGTATAGCAAAGATTAATTTCCTAAATAAAATTAATTAATATAATTAATGGCTAATTACTTTTCTCCTAATCCATCCCTACCATCGTTTATTCCACTGGACCAAAGAACCCATTAGCTGCTGCAAACCCTTCACCATCGCACTCCGTACGAGGCGCCAGGACTTCATCCGACGATGCCACGTGGAGCGCCGCCACTCGCCCCACCTACGGCCAGGAGGACAGCCAGCTCGCACCTCCTACGGTGCTGGAAAACCACGGTGAACGGTAGCCCTACTCAGCCCCAAATCGAAGGCCACGCTCCACCATTTTCGATCATACCACTCTAGATTTAAAGCCCTTACTTAGAGCTAGGATTTCCCCCTCCACTCTCGATTTAATCCCTTCTATTTTTGTCGCGATTTGGAATTGAAATTTTGAGCGATATCGGTCGTTAAACGAATGAAGCGGCGGCAGATAAATGTGATTAGGGTTTCGGAAAATAGGGTTATTTATATATATTTAATTATTATTTTAAATTCTTTTAAATCCAATAGTTACATGTTTATCCATATGAAATCTAAATCAAACCCAACGACTGTTGCCCCCAACTAATTACCCCCATTCCGAACACAATGGGATATGTTTCATAAGCCAATTCGCTTGTTACAATCAGTTTTCTTTAAAATTAAAAAAAAAATATATATATATTCAATTTGAACGCACATTTTAATTTACCGGGGCCACATACAGACTCTAAAAATTCCCGAAAAATTATTTCTAGCTTCATATTGACGATACGGTCTTAACAAAACTAATTTCATCAAATTCTGAGACAGTTTGAAAAATGGCCCTTTTCTGGTCGGTCTAATTTAATATAAATCGACCAAACACATTTTCCTTTGTCATGCTCACATACTAGCTTCAAAAATTATGAAATTTGAAACATAGCAATAATTTGACATCCCGGATCCAACAAAAGTGGTTTCGTCGAATTCTGAGGTCGTTTACAAAATGGCTATTTTCAAGGCCTTTATATATATTAAAAAAATTATATAAATTCCACAGCGACTTTTCTGAATTTTAAACTGGACATATCTTTCAACTTCTAATGTGAAATCTCAGTTTCTTACATCCGTTAGAAAGATATCGTCAAACAGATTCAAATATTTCTTGTTTCGTTCAATTCCGACTTATAATGAATTATGTATATTCATTTGAAATTCGAAATCGAAATTTCAAACTACTGCGCCATTTTAGGCTCGTTATATAGTCAAAATAAAATATTCGTTTTAACTTCGTCGAAAATAAATTTTCCGTCGTTATTATTTAAAATAATTCATTTTAAATATTTAAAATCCACTAAAATAGCCAAAATGAAAATTTTAAACTGGCCCAGATTTTACGGGTTGTTACATAATTGTTGTTGTAAGTGAACTCTACTAAAGGAAGATGCTCTTCCCAAGTCCCTCCGAAGTCAAAGATACACAGCCTCAAAAGATCCTCTAGAACTCTGTTCACCCACTTCGTCTGTCCATCGGTCTAAGGATGATATGCGGTGGTCAAACATAACTATGTACCAAGTGCCTCTTGCAGACTCTTCCAGAACTCGCTGGTGAATATAAGATCTCAATCACTCACTATGTTGGAAGGTACTGTATGTAGATGGACTATGTCACGAAGATAAACCGATGTTAACCATGTTGTCATTCTCTTACTCATTCCTGAATGAAATGAGCGCTCTAAGTAAGCCTGTCCACTATAACCCAAATATTGGTATTGCTCTTTCTTGATCTAGTCAAACCGTAAATGAAATCCATCGAGACGTTCTCCCACTTCCACTATGGGACTTCCAAAGGATGAAGTAAACCACCGGGCTTTTTTTTTCTCAATTTTGACTTGCTGGCAAATCAAACATCAAGAGACAAACTCTGCCACATCTTTCTTCATCCCAGCCCAAAAGAAAATCCTCTTTATATCTCTGTACATCTTATCACTGCCTGGATGAATAGTCATCCTAGAATGATGGGCTTCCTCAAGGACTGTCTTCAACAAACTCCCAACTCGGGGAACACAAAGCCTTCCATCTCATCGCAACCATCCTCTACCATCCGTAAAATATCTACTGAGGTGATTAAAATTCTCCCCTCTACTGAGCTTATCCAAGATGTCTGAAATCTATGGATCCTCTTACTGTGAAGTTCCTATCTGATTCAAAAGAGTAGGTCACACCTCTAGTGATGCCAATAAACCAGGTGTAAACACGGTGGAGGGTCTAAAATCAGAAGTCGATATAATTGCAAGCTCTTCCTTTCTACAAATAGAGGACTCATGGTCATCCTCTCCCTACTCAGTGAGTCTGCACCACATTACCCTTATCAGGGTTATAAGCAATCTCAAAATCATAGGACGCTAGGAACTACATCCATCTCTATTGCCTCAGATTGAGATCTTTCTACGAGAACAAGTACTTGAGAGATTTATGATCGATGTACAACTCAAACTTTTATCCAACTAGGAAATGGGACCAAGTCTTAAGTGCAAATACTATGGCAGCCAACTATTAGTCATGGGTAGAGTAGTTTTTTTCATGAACCCTTAGTTGTCTGCCTCCATAACTCACTACCCTTCCCTCTTGCATAAGAACCGCATCAAGCCCCGTACCACACACATTAGTGTATACTGTGAACACTTTGTTCTCATCTGGCAAAGTCAATACTGGGGCTGTTGTCAGAGCCCTCTTTAGTCGCTGAAAAACATCCTCGCAATCTGTACTCCAAGAAAATGTCAGATTCTTCTTCGTCAGCCTGGTGAGAGGGGCTGATAACTTCGCGAAGTTCTTAATGAACTTCCTATAATAGCCCGCTAGACCAAGAAAACTCCTCACCTCCGTTGCATTCTTTGGAACTTGCCAATCTTGAACTGCAACTACCTTCGCGAGATATATTGCTATCCCATCTTTGAAGCCCACATACCCTAAAAACTCACGTCCTTTCTCCGAAAATGACATTTGGAGAATTTCGCCTTCAACTAGTGCGTACGGAGAGTTTACAAAACCTCCCGTAAGTGTCGGGCATGCTCTTCCTCATTCTTCGAGAAAATCAAGATGTCATCAACAAAGACAACAATGAACTTGTTCTGAAACTCCCGAAACATTCTACTCATCAGATCCACAAAATATGCGGGTGCATTATTCAATCCAAAAGGCATGTCTAACCACTTGAAGAAACCATCTGGAGTTCTGAAAGCAGTCTTATCTATACTGTCCTCGGCCACCCTCGGCTGATGAAACCCCATGGCCAAGTCTAACTGAAAGAAAACTGATGCATCAAGCTGGTCAAACGGATCATCTATCCTTGGAAGTAGGTGTCTATTTTTTTTAGTGAGCTTATTCAACTCTCTATAATCCACACATAAGTGAAGCAAACCATCCGCCTTAGTGGCGAATACTACTGGAGCACCCCATTCAGATATGCTTCGCCTAAAAAATCCTTTCTCAGGTAGCTCCCCTACTTGCTTGCTAAGCTCCCTGCTTTCACTTGGAGCCATATAGCGCATAGGAAATGCAACTGACTTCGCAATGTCCACCAAGTTTATACAGAAATCAATCTCGCGCTTGAAGGTAAGCCCCGAACCTCCTCAAAAACATCAGGATAATCACAGACTACTTGTATAGATCGCGGATCACTGATAGATGCATCAAGTGGCTCTAGGAAACTAAGCATGACAGACCCTTTAGGGTCACAAGAAATTTCGAGGGTCCTCCTATGGAAGTCAAAAGTCTAACGACCCTCCTCTCACAATCCAGAATGGCACCATACATGGTTAGCCAATCCATCCCTAAAATCAAACCATAGCCCATGGAACCAAGCACGTATGCATCACACTCAAACTTGATGCCCAACAAAGATATTCTCAAACCCCGACAAATCATTGACAGATGAGTCGTACCCCCAATAGGGTTTAAGACAACTACGGGATACAAAACCATACTAATACTAAGGTGTAGAGACTCAACCACAAAATCAGATATAAAATGATGCAAAGTGCCAGAATCAGAAAGAGCTCTAACAGGTTGATTGGAACGAGAAATTAAACCTTCAACAGAAACTTTTCTGCCTCTATCTGGAACACCTACTACGAGAGCATGCACTTGCGCTTTAGAAGATCCCACCCTCTGGCCTTGTCCTTGCCTCTTCGGGCAATCCTTAATAAGATGTCTGACCTCTCCATAATGGAAACAAGCATTCTTCCTTCTCTTACATTCATCGATCACATGACCCACTCAACCACAATTATGGTATTTCCTCTTGTCTTGGGCTTTTTCGTTCTTTCCGCCCTTCTTTTGTTGTTGTTGTTATCCATTCTTAGGCCACACTTTCTTATTTTACGTTTCCTTAACCTTAGCTTCCTTCTTTTCACACTTATTCTCTTCGTGCATTAATGCCATATCAACGAGCTTCTCAAAAGTTGCTCCCATTGGAATATGAGACATAGCCAACCCATGAAGGGTTTCATTCAATCCTCTAGCAAACCTCAAAGCTTTATTATGTGGGGTATTCACTAGCTCCAAGCCGAACCTCGCCAATTGATTAAATTTATTAACATACTCTTTCATAGACATGCATCCTTGCTTAAGCACCAAAAACCTTTCCATTTGCATACTTTGCTTGGCTTGCAAAAGAAACTTCATTTCGAATCTCTACCAGAAATAATCCCAAATCTCTACTGGACGACCTACTTGAGTCACTTCCCACCAGAACGAAGCTTTATCTTTCAACTGCCAAACGACCGACTGAATCTTCCTACGGTTGTCATCCTTGAAAATCCCAAACAAATCCTTCGTCTCCATGAGCCAATTTCTTGTTTCTACAAAAGTCTCAGTTCCTAGGAATGAATTTCCTTCTATAGCACAAAAATTCTTGCATATCTTAGAGAAATTATCAGCTCGCTGAGGAGGAGGAGGAGGAGGAATAACAGCCGCAGATGGGGGAGAGGCATCTGCTTGGCCTTCGGCAAGTGCCGCAGCCTCCAGATACCTATGAAACCAAGCCAATATCTATATGCCCTCTGGAATATTCGGTTCCCCATACATGCTGAAAAGAAAAAGGGATTCAAACAGAGAATCGAAAAGATACTTTATGGCTTTGGCGATTATGTTTTCAAAAACAGTCTTTTTCCTTGAAAATATTTTGTTTTTAAAACCATCTAAAAACAATTTTCAAAATCTTTTATCCGATCTTGTAACCTTAAGTTCTGATACCAAATGTGACACCTCACGTCCATTAATGTCACTTTATTAGAATGCAACAAGTTTCGTGAAGCATTGTAGGTAAACTAGAACATAAATATCACAAGACAGACATATAAAATAGTAGTGGAATTTTTAAAAACTTTATTTAATAGAAAACATCGCGGTCCAAAACTCAGTTACATCATAAGTCTGAAATACTGAATACCAGTTACATAAAATATTTATCTTTTACTTAGATCATCAGAGTACAATAATATAAAATTATAACCCCAAAAAGAGCCATACTAGAGAAGAAGAATAACCGAAGCAGTACATCAAAGAAAATCCAAGATCCAAGCTAAAGCAAGAGAGAGAATCCTAATCAAGCCTGAGCACTCCCACCTTGAGAACCCAGAGGGAGAAAGGAAGAGAGAGAAAACAAAACAAAATGGGTCAAACATAAAGTCTGGCGAGTCCAGTTATTTTTAGCATATAAATAATTAAAAGTATCATGACAGGCATATAAACTAGATGAACAGGATAACAATATATAAGCAGGTATATCAAATTGAGTACGATAAGCAAGATTAACTGAACATGATATATTTCGCTTCTCAAGTGCTTTGTTCTACACCACCACTAGTATAACTATAACATGATGATCCCAACAAGAACAAGATGGCAGACTTAGTTGTACTCCTAGTGAGAGGTTTTCACCCCCATACAATCATAACAGGTAGCCCCATATGACAAGTGTCATCTCGAACTATAATAACGAGCTCCTAAACATGCAAGACTATAGTATCCTATTTACTATCCCCAATCGATCGGCTCCCTAACTCGTAGATACCCTGTGCTGGAGCCACTCTTAAGGTGTATCACTCCCTAAGGTGGAAACCTTGATACAACAAGATGCGCAACCATATATACAGGTGTTACAACGTCTTATTATCCCCTCTTAGAATCCAGACCCATACACGCACATGACCCCATCGGAATGCGCCGCCAACGCTGTCCCTTAGATGAACCTCTTACAACCAACTCAATAAGCGTGCCGTGACCCTGACCTAGTTCAGGGTTCTCCGTTTAATACCAAGATAGGTGACTGACTGATACGGGTACCATGCACTAGATGATGCAAGCTCTCCACTTTGTCTTGCATCCCTGGTACTAGGATTTCAATAGGTTATGCCTAACAGTTTAACAAGATAGCATAACCCAACAAGTTAAGTTTGTGGGCCTATATATATAAATATTACCCACCGCCCCAAGATTTACTTAACCCACCCACTATTTCAAGCAAGTTTATTATACTCAAGTAATCAGGTTCATGCAATCCTTATGGATTCAAACAGGTTAAGTATTACTAGTTCATTACCATTCATTCATTTATGGTCACAATGCGCTAGACCTCCCACATTAAACCAACAACGAGTGGATGCTGGATATGCCGGTTGGTTCCGGGCAAACACTACACCATAGCTGCAAATTAAGCCGTGCTTTTGACTGTATCAAATGCAATTTGGCAGCGCTCAGGGTTGTATAAAAAAATGGCATTTTTGTTATTTTGATATGGTCTTCAACCGTATCAATTTACAAATTTGATACGGCTTAAAACCATATCAAATTCATAGTTTAATACGGTTTTAAGCCGTATCAATATAGAAATTTGATACAGCTTAATACCATATCAAATTCCTATATTGATACGGCTTAAAAATGTATCAAATTCCTATACTGATATTGTAACAAATAGGGGTTTTCGACCCTGAAAATCGACACCAAAATGACCTGTCGAACATTCAAGCATCGAAAACACCAAGACGTTATTAGAAAGAAACTAGAGGGTGAGATAAGAAAGAAAGAAATATTAGAGTAGAAGAGTAAGAGGAACCAACACAACACAGAGTATCACATTACAGTGGAACAAAATATAATATGTAAATAACTTTATAGAGAGCTTTGAAGTAAAACTTTACAATTATCAAAGTACATAAATACACCGGGACAGTTATAATAATCTGTCCTCCTATACATCACACAGCGGAATAATACAAGATAATATGACACGACTGAACACCTTTAGCTCGTCATTGGACTTCACAGCATCAGATAACCTGAACCTGTACAACCCAGTCTAACCCGAGCATTACAAACACCGGGTCAGTCTGGTGAACCAGAGTGAGAAAAACTCGCAAAGTTCAAGGGTAACCATCCAACTTGATTTTAAAGTTCGAATACTTTTTGAAAGGAAAGGATAACGTAAGACCAAACCCACACATGACTACAGATAATTTTTACCTTACGATAACCCAAAACATTTTGAAATCAATATATTATTCTGATATTATGATAGTGTCTAAATACAAATAAATAGAATCTAGCGGAATGCTTGCATCTCACGCTGCACATATATAGTATACAAACAAAACCACGGGAGCTTATTTGGAGATTGGATTCCGACTATGACAAGGTATGGAACCACCTGCCGATAGTGTATCTCTAGAGGCGAATACACTGGGTTCAACAAGAACGTCTTGCAACCCGGCCTACACATGGCCGACCACTCATTTCGCTTGAGCGTATCGAATGTATATCACCAACGGTTGGGTGTGACCCACCGTTTCCCGAAAAAGGACAGCATCGATAGATTAAAGAAACAAAAGGAATTTCTCTAGATAGGTGATTATACACCCTAATGGGTGCGACCCACATAGCCATGCTGCCTGCCTGATTTTTTTCATTTCTCGGTTGTGAGGCTTGAGGTTAGAATCGACTTTTGGAACATCTGGCTACCTTTCACATCGTCCACACGTCATCCAGGATCAGGATGAACGAAGGCACCCTCCTACCACATTCTAGGAATCACCCTATAGATCAGTAGTGAGTAGTCCTTGCAATCCGTTGATTCCAACCACGACAGAATCACAATATATCTCTAGGGATCAGCTAGAGATTGTATGCAACTCTTCCGTTTTATAAAGATCTACAGTATTCAATTTTTCCATCTCGATCAGCATCTTCGACGTATTCGTATTTATTGGTCAGAATGGTTTTCGAATATAAATTTGATCCCAATATTTCCGTACCAATACCATTGGCCAGATTTTGATAATCGGTTGTTTAACTATCAGAATAAACAATCATCAAAACAAAATAAATCCATTGGTTTAATATATAGCATCACTTGGCCATTAAAATAGTATATCACTTGTAATACCAAAATAATATCTTAATTTTAATATAAAAATATACTCAACTCATTGTATTAATATACTCAGAAAAATATCTTAAAACAATATCTAAATTCTCGTTAACTACCATTTCAAAACATTTTCTGCAACATTATTTATTATCTATAATTGGGAAATCGATTCATCTTACCCTTTTAAACAATCGTTACGATATCTCCTTTGGTTCGTTATTTGAACACCATAGTTATCAGTTCCCTTTTGAATCAACCCATTCCAAATCTCATTTTCTTCATTTTGAAAATATCATTATATTTTCACCAATCTCCTTTTTATTTCTTTGTGGAAATATCATCCCACGTTCTCAAGCCCCTCTTTATATCTCCTTTAATATTGGATCATTATATATATATATATATATATATATATATATCCCCAAATTTCATCAAATAATGTTACACTGTTAACTCTCAAAATAAATCACTTCTAATATTTCCACCATTACAATTCATATTGTCCTTCGATAATCCTGGAGTCGTTTAAGTAGGGGTATTTTAATTACCTCTCAGTACTTGATCAACAACATTCTTATCTTGATATATATATATATATATATATATATATATGAATTGTAATTCAAAAACCTATATTCATTTTAATCCAACAAGTCCCACTTAACTATTTTATTTAAAATTATGATATTATAAAACCTCCTTATAAAACCTCCTTACTTCATTTTATATATATATATATATATATATATATATATATACAATAACAATGTCCTCTCATGGCCTCCTTGCGCCGAATTCAGCTGACCCATCCATCTCTCTCTCTTCTGCCCACGCCGTACCTATCCCCGCCGCTCCTCTTTTATCTCCCTTCCCTCCCTCTTTGACTGACCCTCCGCCTGTTCCCCCTCCTCCATTACCTCCTCCTCCCATCGGCCCTTCAATCCCTCTGCCTATATCCACCAATTCCGCAGTTAAATTCTCATCGCTCTTTGCATCAAAGCCGAGGAACGCTGGCATTTATGTCCCCACTCATTTTGAAGTCAACTATTCGGGTAAATTTGTACCCCCTCCAAATGTTGTGATAGAGGAAGGTTCCAAAGCTTGGACGGATTGCCTCATAGGATCATTCTTGGCTGGAAATGTGAACTACATGGCGGTAAAGAAACACCTTGACAGAGTCTGGAAGCTTCGTGGGGACTATGACATGTTTTTCGATCAGCAAAATTATTTCTTCAGGTTTGCTAATTTGGAGGATAGACTCACTGTCCTTAAAAAGGACCCATTTTTTATCCGTGGGCAGATGTTTGTTATATCTTCATGGACTCCTTCTCTTTCATCTGCCAATGCTGTAGTGAGGACGGTGCCAATATGGATTCACTTTTACCATATTCTAATGGTTTACTGGTCGTTAGTGGGAATCAATTGGGTTGCTTGCCACCTAGGAAAAGTTTTATGCTATGATGAAAATACAGAGAAGATGAAAAGGTTCGAGTACACGAAGTGTTTGGTAGATGTGAGTCCGGATAAAGAATTGCCTGAATTTCTGGTTGTTGGCGATGATACTTTCCCTAACATCCAAGTCGAATATACCTGGAAACCTTTAATATGCACCACTTGTAGAATATTTGGACATGCGACTGCGCATTGTGAGAAACAACAAGGTAAGAATGGTATTGAAAAAGCTATGTATGTGAAAGAGGATGGACAGAGTCGAGAACAAAATGCTAATGATGCTAGAAATTTGGAAAGTGAACATGTAGCTTCTAAGGGATTTACAGTAGTTCAAAGAAAAAGGAGCAGACCCAACAAAAAGTTTTGGAGAAGAGTTAATGTTGAAAAAGAGGTAGACGTGGGTACTACAGTTATTGAGAACAATGGCAAGGAACCGTCTGTGGTTGATAATTCCTCCTCCTCTCAGTTGAATTCAAATGGCATTTTGAATAAGCAAAACATTCAATCTAGGCCTTTCACCTTTTCTTCTATAGCCAAATCCCCTCATAAGTCCAAAGATCCTCTACCTCCAATGATCAATTTGCATCTCAACAAATTCCCTCCAACAATCGTTTACCCTATACATTGTAATAATCCCTTTGGAATACTTAATCTCAATTCTGATAATGAAGATGACATTTGCAATAGTCCTCATGATGGTATTCCATCAGAAGATGATGTGCACAGCGCTGCACCAATGCATGGTGTTATGCATAGTGCTTGTGTGCATGGATCCGATCCGCCATCGCCAAATATCATCCCTATACAGTCAGTTTCTCCATACAACTCTCTCTCTTTGCCCAATCATATTTTTGGTGACCTCAAAAGCCTGCAATCTCCTTCTAATTACCCTAATGCTTCTTCATCATCCTCGGAGCCAAAAATCCGTAAGGCTCCGCTTTTCCATCTTCCTAGAAACAGGGTGGTCAAGAGAACTAGAGGACGGCCAAATAAATCTGGTACTAGTGGCCATAGTACCTCTGGTGACCGTGACAAGAGCATTGAATATTCTTTCGACCAAACTATTTTGTCATTGCCGTCTCAACATCATCTAAACCCTTCTTCCTCTGGTGTAAAAACTAGAGCTTCATCATCATTAAGTTTTTAATGATTGATAAAATCGCATTCTGGAATATAAGAGGTGCAAACCCTCTTTCTAAGCAACTAGAAATCTCTAACCTCATTCGAACTTTCAATATCCACCTTATGGCCATTGCAGAAACTAAACTCAACCACCTCACCACTTTAAAAGCTATTCGCATTATCAATAATTCTTGGAACTCCATCCATAACCTTGCCCAGGCCCCATTTGGTAGAATTCTTATTCTTTGGAATCTAGTTTCCTTTTCGCTTAAACCTCTTTCTGTCCACAATCAATTTATTCATTTTGAAATCACCCATATTCCCACCAACTCCACTTTTCTTTTAACTGTGGTTTATGCCGCTAACAGTTCTGCTGACCGTCAGTTGTTTCTCGACTTACTCCCTTCTCTTCAGAGGTCTTCTATTCCTTGGGTTTGCTTGGGCGACTGGAATTGTATGCAACTATCGTCCGATAAACAGGGAGGGAATCCTCTAACTTTTAGTCAGACCAGGCCTCTTAACCAAGCTATTTTTTCTTCCAACCTCATTCCAATTCCGGCTTCTGGTTTGGAATTTACTTGGAATAACAAGTCTAGAAGTGGAGTTAGAACTTACTGTCAACTGATAGAGCTTACCAAAACTTCGACGCTAATAATTCTTGGCCGAACCTATGCTGCTTTATTCCCCCTCCCTCTTTATCCGACCATTCTCCCCTTGTGCTGGATTGGGGCAAGAAAACCATGAGAAGACATGCCTCGTTTTCATTTTTTAATAACTGGACTGATCATCCAGAATTTTTACCCATTGTGAAGGCTTGTTGGAATGCTAATGTGCGTGGTAAATCCATGTTTGTTTTACAGGAAAAACTGAAGAAATTGAAGAAAGCGCTTAGACAGTGGGCACAACAGACTTTTGGGAATGGAAATAGCCTTTCTAGTTCAATCAGAGATGATTTATTCAAAATTCAGAAAGGGTTACTTTCTTGTCAGGATGCTTCGCAAAACGTGCAACTTTCTAATATTGAAACAAAGTTAACTGCGGACCTCGCTAAAGCAATCTTAGAAGAAGCAAGAATGGCGAAACAGAAGCTACATTATATGTGGAATTTAGCTGGGGACAAAAATTCGGCAACATTTCACAAATCGCTAAAGATTCAGCAATCTGTTAGGAATATTACTTCAATTAAAGACATTGATGATATTGTATGTGATAATCCAGATTCAATTCAGGAGGCCTTTCTTCATTATTTATCTTCCATTCTGGGATGTAGTGCTCCATCTACTGTGTGCTTTCAAGATTTTAATGGGATTCATTTTCTAGCGATATCGGAGGAGCATAAGGTAGAATTAATTCGTGAGGTAACCGAAGAGGATATAGTTAATGCCATGTTTTCTTTGAGGTCTTCAAGCTCTCCAGGTCCGGATGGTTTTAATGCACACTTCTATAAGGTATGTTGGCAACTAATAGGTAAGGATGTAATTAATGCTGTCAAAAAATTCTTTGCTCACAGTAAAATGATTCGTGGCATCAATGCTACAAGGTTGGCGCTGATCCCTAAATCTGATATACCTTCATCTGTGAATCAATTCCGGCTTATAGCTTGTTGCAATGTTATTTACAAATGCATATCTAAAATAATGGCTGGTAGGATGAAGATTGCCATTTCGAACATCATCTCTCGTAGCCAGTGCGCATTTCTTCCGAATAGAGACATATCTGACAACATTTTATTGGCAAATGAACTGATCAAAGGGTACAATAGAACTGCCATATCCCCTAGATGTGTTCTCAAGTTAGATATTCAAAAGGGTTACGATACGGTTCAATGGAATTCGGTAATATACATCCTATTCAAGATGAATTTTCCGGTTCTGTTCCTCTCTTGGATCTACACTTGTATTTCAACGGTGCATTACTCCTTATCTCTAAACGGTTCGACTTTTGGTTTCTTCAAGGCTGCCAAAGGATTAAGACAAGGAGACCCTATTTCCCTATATATTTTCGTTTGTGTTATGGAACTTTTTTCTTCCATTACTCGAGCTGCAGTGATTTCGAAGCACATTGACTTCCATCCATGCTGTAAAAGGTCTAATATAGTTTCTCTTCTTTTTGCTGACGATCTACTGGTATTTTCAAAGCCAAATGGAAAATCTATAATGGGAATTCAGAGTGTTCTCTAGAATTTTGGTGCTCTTTCGGGTTTGTCTATCAACAGCGGCAAATCTAGGATTCGAACTGCGGGAGTTTCTGATGGCGAGAAGTCTTTCATTTATGAACTGTCGGGGCTGTTACCTTCCCATGAAAATGAATGTTATTTAGGCATACCCATGTGCTCTACCAAGTTATCCGCGGCACATTGCTTACCTCTGTTCGAAAAAATTACTTCAAAATTATCGACTTGGCATGATTCTAAGTTCTAAATGGCTGGCAGGTTAGTCATTGTGAAGTCGGTTGCTATTTCAATGTGTATTTTCTATGATAGACTCTTCATTTTACCTTGCAAACTCATTGATATGATCTCTGCGGCATTGAATCATTTCTTATGGCACGGTAGTCCTTATTCCAAAAAGATGATTCCCGTTTCATTTAGTCGAGTGTGCAGACCTGTTAAGTATGGAGGACTGGGGATATTGAATCTGAAATTGTGGAACCTGGCTGCGACATCTTCACGTATTGATAAGCTTTTACATTTTGACAACAATCTTTGGTCCTCATGGGTTAGATGTAATCTTTTAAAAGATCGTCACTTCTGGAATATGGACGGCCCTTTGGACTGTAGTTGGACATGGAGGAATTTGTTAAAACATAGGGACATTTTTCTTCCTCTTCTTCAAGTTGGTTTGAAATTCAGTCATCATGTGTCTTTTTGGTTCGATCCATGGTCAGCGCCTGGTGTCATTCTAGCTGATACAGTAAATTATAATTATAGAAACATGACTGGTATTAGAGAAACTTCTTCCTTAGCGAGTGTTTGTGTGAATGGATCCCTCCGGTTACCTAACTGCAGCTCGTCGGTGGTAGTTAGCACGTGGAACAGATTAATGAACTTTCCCCTTCCTGATGATTCTAGCCATGCGATATGGAGTGGGAGGGGTCACTCTATTCGCAATGTGTATGAAAGCTTACTTAAAAGAAATGAAAATGGTTTTTTCCCTTGGAACAGTAGGATCAGGGTTTCTGCTCACATTCCTAAAGTCAACATCTTTCTTTGGAGAATATTGCGTAATGGTATTCTTCCTAAGTGCAGATTGAAAGCTTGTGGGATTATTGATGAAGATTTTTGTGTGTTCTGCTCTTCTCACATTGAAACCGTTCCTCACTTGTTCTTCGAATGTGTGTTCTCGTACGATGTTTGGTCGACTATCCTCCGGCATTTTGGTCTACATGTTCCGTCTAATTTGTCTACTGATGAGTGGTTCATCGTTTTTAAGGCTACTAGGTGGAAGAGTATTTGTAGTAATTTACTGTTGCGGCTATTTAAAAGATGTATTTATTCGTTGTGGTTGGAACGGAAAAATAGAGTGTTTAACGAGATGGTTTCCCCTAAATATGTATTGATCCGATCCATTACCGCAACTTTTTGATGCTGTAATATGCTTGTGTATTATCTGTGTTGGTTTATTAATAAAGATGGTTGGGGCCATTAAATCCTGCTTGCTATGCAAAAAAAAAAAAACCTCCTTACTTTTGAAAATCTTATTTTTAAATATACTATTATTATTAGATTCGTCGATTCGGTAATTTACTAGTAAAAACATCAATATTTAAATCTTAACTTCCTTAAACTATTTGTTTCATTTTCCGGATTTTTATTACAAATCCTATTATTACATCTTTTAACAAATTCAATATTCAAGAGTCCTTTTTCTCATCCTTTCAATCATTCATGGTTGAGAAATCTTATTTCAAATCTCATCTATTTTGCTTAATACCATTATCAAGTAACGTTAATTTAAAATTAACGCTTTTCCCTTCACATCTCTTTTTATAAACTTATTTATAAAACTTTGGTTTAACATAAACCCTCCTCGTCTTGATTTCCTTTACTTAATTCAACCATTTATTTTAAGTTTATCACATTTGCTTAAAATCACTTTACAATCTCATTTACCAAATTCAGTTTAAATATAATCTGTTTATAGACTTTCTTAAAAATTCAATTATATTTCATTACAACTTCGATTACTTGAATGGACTTCATTTAAGAAATAACTCTTTAAATTATTATAATTAGAAATATAATTTACTTCACCATTAACTGGAGATAATGCTAAATTTCCTTTTAAAAATTTCATTAAACAACTATTCATTAAATCACAGTGGATTAATCGGCTCAACTAATTTTATTTAGAAATCCATTCTTGTTAAAACAAGTAGCTTGGTCAATTCAACAGAATGAACAACTCGAAAATCAATTCTACTTAGTCTATTCATTTAAATTAATAAATAATATTATTGATTTAAATAATTCTGTTACTTTGATTATTATTAAATAAATAATAATCACTTCCAAAATAATCTCATTCAGTTGTTACTTAAAACAATTTTAATCTCGGTTATTAACCGTCTATGCGGCATGTGCTTCGCACACGACGGATTTTAGTAAAAATGATTAGTGGTTAAACAAACAATATATATGTGGTTGGTTTATTTTCTTTTATAAACTTCATTTAAAATAATATATATAAAAATCTATATTTAGTTATAAAATAAATTTCATAACTTCATTTCTACCGATTCACCTGACGGTGGATTAATCTTTATAAACCAATTTGTGTTTATTGGGCCATCTGCTATAAATTTCCCTACCAATATCACTCATGGGTTAATACCAGAACAAATGATGAATTCATATTCAACAATCAAGAAGCGAATCAATAATCAATTCATATTGGTTGAATGGTTCATGTAGCGATCATATGCAAATTAATTCAACTGATAGTGATCAACCAACAATAATAATTCAAGCATCAAATTTTAATTTAGATACGTTTATATTGTTATAAACGTAACCGACAAGGTAAGTTACCTTGTTTGGAAATCATCATTAGTCTTAACGATGTTGTTTCATTTTAATTAAACAACTGTTTAATTTAAATAATTGATATAAAATATTTAACAAACATCAAATCAACCAATCATTAACAAACACAGCATAAATAAACTTGACTTATAAAAATTTTAAGTGGAATAACTGAGTGAGTTTAACTCACCTTCGTGTAAATCTGCCATTAAAATGGTTTATTTTGATTTAGTTAAACAAGCGTTTAATCAAATCAAAAATTCCAGTAGAATCCATCATTTGTTTGTTCAGACCCAGATTGTAGTATCCGTTATTACGGTCCTAACACTGCAAGTTTGACCTCAATCTGTTCACATATGAAATCGATTAGGAATATTTCAATATTGAGGCTACGTTATGTACTACTTACGTTACATATATTTATGAAATTACCGAGTCATGTACTACTAGTATTAACTTAATGTATAGTCGTATGTTTAATTTTAACTTTAATTATGCTAGCATCAAATATAATAGTGCATGTGTATTATGTATATCTTTAACTATCCGTTACCCATTTTTAACAAGTTGGCACGTGTACTCTTTTCTTCTTACATTTTCCCATGTGAGCTTCCTGCGAAAGTCTTTCCCATCCCTTTCCAAACATTTCACTGCTCACACATTATATTTCCTCTTTTTTTTCCGCTCTAGTGTTTCCTTTCTTTTGTGTTTCTTTTTTTGCGTTTTTACTGCTCTTCCTTCATACATTAAAAACACACCATGCCTGATCCTTGTCCTCACCGTACACTGCTTCTTCTTCCCTCATTTCCATACCCACCTGCTACGTCCTACGTGTATTCAATATTTACCCGCGTCTTCTTTCGTATAGTTTCCTTCTGGACGTTTTGTACCCTTTTACTTTTTTTTTTCACGCAACTTTTCTTCCCAGGAATGATCCCCCAACCTCACGTTTACTGCTCCTGTCACAATTCTTTCATCCTCCTTTTTATTATTATTTTTTTCTGCTCGCATCCCCTTTTTTTTTTTTTTTTTTTTTTGTATATTGGGCCTAAAGCCCACGGTTGACAGCCCCAGTTCAAAACATCCGCTCCAGACTATATTTCTTCCTCCTCGAGCTTCTTGCTTCCGCCACGTCAAAACTTCCAGTATTTTCTATACTTTATATATATATATATATATATATATATATGTATATATATATATATGTATATATATGTATATGTATATATATGTATGTATGTATGTATATAACTCTGAATGCCCAAAGTTCCTACTTGCCATTCACAGGCCACACCGCAATATACTCCTTCATTTCACACACCAACTCCACCACTTCCCACTGTCTCAACATTCAAACACCCCTGCGCAAACATGTAGGCTGTACACGCCTACAGAAAGCTCCCCACATCATTTTGTTATTTAATCTGCTACCGCCCCCTTCTTTCCTTTGTACAAATCCTCCCCATTTAACCCTTCCCTCTTTACAACGTATAGTATCCCCATCATCATAGTACCGCCCTCAAAACTACAGTGAACCCATACTTTTTCTGTTGCCACCCATGAACAAAACCCCCGCCTTTAAACCTCTCTCCGCCGCCTTTTGTCAGAGCCGGACCCCACCAGACCCCTGCTGCCGTGACCGCCAGACCTTCCGCTCATCACTGACGCCCTCCGATCGTCCGTATTATAACCTGTATTTCGCTTCTTTTTATGTATTATAACCTGTATCATCCAATATGCTTAATAAAATTCCTTTTCTTTGAGTATGTATTTTTTTCGTCGGTAGTACGAATTGAACGATATGCGTTGACAAATTTCTAGTAGTCATCACCTTAAGTTAAGTTGTTGTGAGTTGGCTTTGTCTCCTTGTCTCTAGCTATATAAAAGGTAATCTATTTATTGTAATTTAAAACTCGTTGCACTTATCATCAATGAATATTTACAGATGTCCTTAGGGCGCAGCGTATGCTATCCAACATCACTAATTAGTCAACATTGTGCACATTTCATTTAAATATGGTATCGCAGTTTTATGCTGACCATAGAATTCACGCCGACTCGCACTTAACTCCATACGCAACGATATGGGACCCCGTTATGTCTAGATGTTACAAGCTCGATTTATATTCAATAAAAATTTAAATGTTTAATTAGCGAATTCGATATTAAAATTCACTAATATTCCAAATATAATATTTAAAAACAATTTAAATATTCAAATTCAAATTGCCGAAAAATCAGGGTCGTTACATTCTTCCCCTCTTAAAATAATTTCGTCCCCAAAATTGCTAAGCAAGAAGAATGATCTAAACCCAATTTATTTTCAAAATAATTATAAAAAAATATTTTTAAAAATACCAAGTTTCAAAAATTTACAGAAAATTCGTCAGCACCTCCTATGTATTGTTCGATCCAAACAACTACAACTCGTCGTTCCGGGCCTCACATTGATCAAAAGAAAATCAAAGCCAAATGGCTACCCAACTCACGGGTATAAAATCAATCAACCCAATTAAAATAATTAAGGCTTACCGATTTGTCAGGCAATCAATACACCAATCATGAAACAAATCAACTAACATCTTTTCTTCTTTCCAACCTGCAGTTAGCTCAATATCTGATGCCATTAACATATACGGATTTAAATCATTATGGTTTCATTTCATATTTGATTTTAATTCAAATTTCTTATACTGAAATTTATCTTCTAGTTTTTAATTTATTCCACCGTTGATGAATTTAATTACACAATCAATCTATCATTCAATAGACAAAGAATTCACAATTAATATAACCAGATTATTCCATATTAACTTATTTTTAAGTTAACTTCTTATTTATTTAATTCCATATTGAGATTCTGCTTACAAATTCTACAACTTAAATTCCCTTCTGGTTTTACTAAACCATTCAAATTTGTAATCCAATTTGAATTCATTCAAATCAAACAAATACACCAATATATCAATATTTTGACAAAAAATATTTCTTTTCTACATAAAAATATAATTTGGGCAAAATTATTTCATTTATCTTCTTAACAAAACAATATTGTATCAATTTGTCAATTCAACTTGAATTGATCAAATAGCACAACACAAAACATTTATATAACAAATTTACAAATACGCTCTCTCATATAAATATATACACTCAACTCAATCTCAATCTAGGGTATCACTAAACTCATCTCTATCGAGCTACACCACAGATCCAAGGTTATTTCTAAACCATTGCTCTGATATCACTATAATGAACAGGGGTTTTCGACCTCGAAAATCGACACCAAAATGCCCTGTCGAACATTCAAGCATCGAAAACACTAGGACGTTATTAGAAAGAAACTAGAGGGTGAGACAAGAAAGAAAGAAATATTAAAATAGAAGAGTAACCACATCGCAGTGGAACAAAATATAATATGTAAATAACTTTATAGAGAGCTTTGAAGTAAAACTTTACAATTATCAGAGTACATCAATACACCGGGACAGTTATAATAATCTGTCCTCCAATACATCACACAAAGGAATAATACAAGATAATATCATACGTCTGAACACCTTTAGCTCGTCATTGGACTTCACAGCATCAGATAACCTGAACCTGTACAACCCGGTCTAACCCGAGCATTACAAAAACCGAGTCAGTCTGGTGAACCAGAGTGAGAAAAACTCGCAAAGTTCAAGGGTAACCATCCAACTTGATTTTAAAGTTCAAATACTTTTTGAAAGGAAAGGATAATCGTAAGACCAAACCCACACATGACTATGGATAGTTTTTACCTTACGATAACCCAAAACATTTTGAAATCAATATATTATTCTAATATAATGATAGTGTCTAAATACAAATAAATAGAATCTAGCGGAACGCTTACATCTCACGCTCCACATATACAGTATGTAACAACCCGTATTTTCAATAACCTGTAATAACATAAATCGAGGCAGAATTTAATTCTAAAATGGGAATCAAGGGAAACGGGCTATGCCATTGCGTTCGTCTCGGAAAAATACGCGAAATAGAGTCCGAGTTTTCGAAAATCGGAGTCCGTATGACCAAGATATGGCCTCGCGAAGTTTCACGAAAATTCCCAAATTAAAGTATACTTAATTAAGTGAAATGGGTTGTGTAGATATATATATATATATATATATTGATATATATATATATATATATAATTGAAAATTTAATAAATAAATATGCAAAAATGCTCAAAACAGCGAATTGGGAGAGGGGAATAACCGAACCGGCCGATTTTTGAAGTCGACCCGAGCCCGCTGGGTCGACTAGGGGTTAATCCAGGGTGTTTGGCTGTCAACCCGTGGGCCGATTCGCTCAAGTGCAGATTTTGCATTTGAATGGTTCTCATGGTCCATCTTTAATCTAAAGGCCCTAGATGGTTCCTACACTTGACTTCTTCCCCAAGACATGCTTTGATGGCTTGGATTGAATCTAGGGTTAATCCTATGGCCTAAAACACTTGCCTAATCTATAAATAAGACCCTAACCTACCCTAATTCATTCATAATTAAACCTAGTGACTAAACTATGGCAAAATGCTAGCTCTCATGGCCTCCACTAATTTTATGAAGAGGGTTGCATACTAATCACTCTCTAATCAACTTCTAATCCCTTCTTAGCATCTTAATCTTCTTCATTTGGTGTTCAAAGTTGCTAGTTGTGAGTTTCTATCACTTTGATGATCTTTTGGTAAACTAATTAGATGAGATGTGATGAGATTTATGGTTTTGTATGTGGGTTAATGAGCTTTGAATCATATGATATGATGTTAGCATTAATCTTATGTTTATGCATGTTGAGTATGTAAGCTTATGCAAGTTTAATATGATGTATGTTATGTTTGCATGATGCTAAATATGCAAGTTGTGGGCTATGTAATCATATGCATGTTATGCAAGTTCATGGTAATATGCTATGCAAGTTACATGTATGTAAATATGCAAGTTACATGTTTGTTAATATGCAAGTTACATGTATGTAAATATGCAAGTTACATGTTTGTTAATATGCAAGTTACATGTTTGTTAATATGCAAGTTACATGTATGTAAATATGCAAGTTACATGTTTCTTTATATGCAAGTTACATGTTTGTTAATATGCGAGTTACATGTATGTAAATATGCAAGTTACATGTTTATTAATATGCAAGTTCATGATGACACATTATGCAAGTCTATAAGCTAATATGCAAGTTTGTTATGCAAAATGAATATGTAAGTTATGTGACATATTATATGCAAGTTATGTGACATGTTATGCAAGTTCATATGCAAGTTATGTGTTTGTTAATATGCAAGATGGCACCTTTGAAACATGTTCATTCATATGCAAGTTGACACCTTTTTATATGTGTTATATCATGAACGAAATTACGTGGGAACGATGGGGTAATTAAATGCATAAGTTAATAAGATTGTGTGAAATTAATATAATTATGCATAACACAAAATAAATAAACATAGTATGGGAATTTGCCTATTTGGTTAGGTGTACCCATACTATGTGTTGGGAATTTACCTATTGAGTTAGGTCTACCCCATGGGAATTTACCTATTAAGTTAGGTCTACCCATGTTAAGAAAACTTGATTAATTAGGGATAATTAATATAAAATTATGAGGGTGATTAATTAGGTGTAATTAATTGACTAAGACACGAGGTTGGACTCAGTTGTAGCGTAAAACTGCCCGGACCCAACCGGCTTAACCAGTTGCTACAAATGTTAGCCCAATGTGAGAGGTCTTAGGCACAAACTAAATACGTAATTAATGTAAAGACACGAGGTTAGACTCTGTTATGACATAAGGCTGCCCGGACCCAACCGGCTTAACCAGCGGTCATAAAAGACAGTCTAATGTGAGAGGTCTTTACAAAGGTTACGTTCTTAATTAATTAATTAAGAAACACTTAACCATATTAGCATGTAGAGGGACATGAGGGGTTAAGTGGGTGCCTCGGGTGGCATGAGAAAATCTAGTGGTTGCCTTGGGTGGCAATAGAAAATACGATTAGAATACTTAACCAAAATGGAACATGTAATTAAAACATGATTAAAGGGTTAAGTGGGATATACTAGAAAAAGGGACAAGCTTAGGTGGGTAGCTTGTGGAGGCCCATTTCAACCAGTAACCCATACGTATCTTTGTGGGCTCGACCCATGTCGAGGACGGGACACGCATACTGGGCTTGACTGTAAGAGGCAAACGGGTTAGCGGTGGCAACGCAAGTCCAACGGGCTTCATATGCGTGAGTGGGCCCGGGCTGGTAGGTAAGCCGTTGTTGCATCGAGTAGATATAAGCCGTGCACCTTTAGTTCCATCAGGTTGCCACATTGGGGAATGATACATCCCACGGTGGGGCCAGCACGGGTATCTACGTTAGGGAGCCGATCGAATGGGAAGTAGTGTGTACACCTAGTGGATTGTAGGGCCCCGTGGCGCCTACTTGGTCACCTAGGGGTACGCAGGTACTAATTAGTAAATTTTATAAGTCCTTGGGTGGGATCAACCTTTAAGTTAGGAACGACTGGTGTGGTGCAGTTTAGTAATTTACCTTAGGGAGGGTAGATGCGTCTTTATCCTTTATCTTCGTTTAGTTGACTGCTTAGGGTAGCCATTCATCCCTATATGTTACCGTATATCAGTTTATGTCTTCTCTGGTTACTTTAACGATTGTATTGTTAAAGTTATAGGACTCGCTCAGACTTATGTCTGACCCTGTTGTTTTTATCTTTTTCCCAACCCTCAGGTCCTACGGTGGATCCTAGCAGTAGTGGAGCTTGATCGGATTGCTGTTCCAGTCTTTAGGAGCTTGGATAGATGTAAAGCTCCAGTTATCCAGTTATCTTTTCTTTTGTTTGGCTATTGTATGAGAGTGGGATTATGTACTTCTTTATTTTGATGGATATTGTACTTGACCTTTATTGTGGTTTTATGATGTAACCAGACATGTTTTACTTCCGCTGTTATGAGATGATGTTTTAAAATTTCAAGTACTATTTATATCTGTCTTGTTGTAATTTTTCTGTTCTATATTCACTAAAATACTCCACCAATGCTATGGCATTCCCTTAGTGAGTGATCATAGCGGGAGTGGGGTGTTACACGTGGTATCAGAGCTTAAGGTTACCAGAACAGATAAAATTTTTGAGAAAAACTACTTTCTAAGAGTATTTTCGAAGAAAGGATTTTTAAAAGCATGTCTTCTAAGAGAAAAAGTTTTTGAAAAAGAAAAGCATAATCCCCAATAGCCATATCTTTATCTTTCGGAATCTCCTTTTTGAATCTTTCCTCTTTCGTTTCAGCATGGCTGAAGATCTTAACATCCCGGAGGGTTTAGTTATACCACTATGGTATAGGAGGTTGCAAGAGGCTAGGGCCGCGGCTGCGGGTCCGGCCAATGCTACTACACCAGAGACAACCGCTCCTCCTCCTCAGCCTAGAGTGGATAATTTTGCTAAGGTTTGCAAGGAGTTCAAGGCTATAGGAGGAAAACCTTTTCTTGGTTCAGAGACTTTCGTAGAGGCTAGAGATTGGCTTAAGGAAGTGGAAGAGTTGCTAGATATCTTTGAAGTGGAAGAGGGAAAGAAAGTCAAGTTGGCGGCTTGGTTAATGAAGGGAGAGGCCTCATTCTGGTGGGAGGTCACTAATGGAGAACGCCCTGTTGACTCTTGGGCAGATTTTAAGCAAAGGTTTGGGGCTAAGTTTCTCTCAAGGGCGGAAGAGAATCTGTTTATGGAGAAGTTCTTGAATTTGAAGCAAGGGAATCTCACGGTGAAAGAATATGTCAACAAATTCAATCAATTAGCAAGGTTTGGCATAGAGTTGGTGAATACACCGGAGAAGAAGGCTTTGAGGTTCGTTAGAGGCTTGAACGAACCATTGCAAGGAATAGCTATGACTCACATTCCTATGGGGGCCACTTTTGAGAAGCTTGTCTACATGGCACTTATGCATGAGGATGATAAGAATTCTAAGGCACCAGAGAAAAAGGGGGATCAGAAGAAACCGCAACAGCAACAACAAGGCAAGGGCGGAAAAGGCAATGGTGACAAAAAGAAGACGAAGAAGAAGTGCTTCAATTGTGGAACACCAGGACACCTTAGTAAGGATTGTCGCAAAAAGAAGAAAACCGGTTGCTTTCATTGTGGTGAAGCAGGGCATCTTGTGAAAAACTGCCCAAAGAAGGGGCAGAAGACGGGGTCTACCTCAGGAGGCCAGGTGCAAGCTCTTATAGCACCACCTCAGTCAGGGGGGCAAGTTCAGGTTCTCTCAGTTCCACCGATTCAGCAGAGAGGTAGAACTATTTCCGTTGAAAGTCTGGTTTTTCTGTTTGATCATCCAGTTCGTACTTTGTTTGACTCTGGCGCATCGCATTCTTTTATCTCATCATCGTTAGTTGAGTCACTGCACTTAGACACCAGTCTAGTTGATGATCCCTTGGTTGTCTCAAACCCAATTGGGGGCTCCATATATCTGTCTATGATATGTTTGGGTTTGAAGATTTCTATACTTAGCGTTGAGTTTAGATGTGATGCTTTTGTATTGGGCTTCACGGGCTATGGGTTGATCTTGGGCATGGACTGGTTATCCAGTAATGGTGCCGTTCTTGATTGCGAAAGGAGAGTTGTCAGGCTCATGACCCGCTTGGGTAACACTCTCGAGATCTCTTGCAATCCCATGGAATCTGTTTTGCTAAGTTATCTTGAATCGCTCGATGCTTCGGTCGAGAGTTTGTGTTCTGTCAGAGTAGTCCGGGAATATCCGGATGTGTTTGAAGAAGTAAAGGGTTTGCCTCCGAAGCGGGAGATAGATTTCCGAATTTATTTGGTGGATAATGCCAAACCAGTGTCTTTGCCAGTACGCCACATGGCTCCTCGTGAGAGAAGAGAACTTCATAAGCAAGTAGGGGAGTTGCTTGAGAAGGGGTTCATAAGGCGAAGTATATCGGAGTGGGGAGCTCCAGTAGTGTTTGCCACGAAGGCGGATGGGTCCCTCAGACTTTGTGTGGATTATAGAGAACTTAATAAGCTCACGAAGAAGAATAGACACCCATTACCGAGGATAGATGATCTCTTTGATCAGTTGGTTGGCGCGTCAGTATTTTCGCAGATGGACTTAGCTACAGGGTTTCATCAGTTAAGAGTGGCGGAGGACAGTATAGAGAAGACTGCTTTCCGGACTCCGGATGGTTTTTATGAGTGGCTAGTGATGCCATTTGGGTTGACAAACGCCCCCGCATACTTTGTTGATCTCATGAGTAGAGTGTTCAGAGAGTATCTGAATAAGTTTGTAGTAGTTTTTGTGGATGACATCTTGGTCTTTTCCAAGAATGAAGAAGAGCATGCCTTACATCTCAAGGAAGTGTTGGAGACTCTTCGAGCGCATAGTCTTAAAGCTAAATTCTCTAAATGCCATTTTTGGAGAAGAGAAGTGCGATTCTTAGGGCATGTGGTCTCTAAGGAAGGGATAGCTGTGGATCCCGCAAAGATAGTATCTATCCAGGATTGGAAAGTTCCTAGAAATGCTACCGAGGTAAGAAGTTTCTTGGGGTTGGCAGGATATTATAGGAAGTTCATCAAAGACTTCGCGAAGATATCAGCCCCATTAACCCGCTTGACGAAAAAGAATCTGGTTTTCTCGTGGGATGTAGATTGTGATGATGCTTTCCGACGGTTAAAGAGAGCTTTGACCACCGCTCCAGTTTTAGTGCTCCCGGATGGGAGTAAGCCGTTTGTTGTTTATACCGATGCTTGTGGAACAGGATTAGGCGCAGTCTTGATGCAGGAGGGAAGGGTAATAGCCTATGGAGGGAGACAATTGAGAGTGCATGAGAAGAATTACCCTACCCATGATCTAGAGTTGGCCGCGATTGTTTTCGCACTTAAGTCTTGGCGCCATTATCTTCTTGGTGAGAGATTCGAGTTGTTCACCGACCATAAATCATTGAAGTACTTATTCTCTCAGAAGGATTTAAACTTAAGACAGCAAAGGTGGATGGAGTTCTTAGCATCCTATGATTTCGAGATAGCGTATACCCCTGGTAAGGGTAACGTGGTGGCAGACGCCTTGAGTAGAAAAAGGCTATCTTTGAGTCCATTGTTCGTGGAACGACGAAGCTTGGAGTTTCTTTCTTTGTTTGACTTCAGACCTTCTGTTGATTTTGTACCTGGTTTGTTGGCATCCTTGGAGGTTAGACCTACTCTTTTGAGACGGATTGGCGAGGCTCAGCGAGACGACCCACAGTTGGTTGTGTTGGTAGAGAAGCTTATAAGAGGGGAGTCGTCCAGCCATTTGGGTAGATACACCATAGATGATAAGGGATGGTTGCATAGAGACGGTAGACTTTGTGTACCGCAAGATGAGGGTTTGAAGAAGGCTATTTTGGATGATGCACATCGTTCAAGAATGACTATTCATCCCGGTGGAGACAAAATGTACCAAGACATGAAGAGAGTTTTCTTCTGGGCCGGTATGAAGAAAGATGTGGCCGAGTATGTGGCTAGATGCTTAGTGTGCCAACAAGTTAAAGTGGAGCAAAGGAAACCCGGTGGGTTGCTACACCCATTGGAAGTTCCACAGTGGAAGTGGGATAGTGTCTCGATGGATTTCATCGACGGGTTACCGAGATCGAGGAAGGGCAATACGGGAATTTGGGTTGTGGTAGACAGACTTACCAAGAGTGCCCATTTTATACCCGTAAAGAGTAAGAGGACCGCTCCATGGCTTGCTTCAGTCTATGTTAGAGAGATTGTTAGATTGCATGGCGTACCATCCAGCATTGTGAGTGATCGAGATCCTATTTTCACTAGTGAGTTTTGGAGAAGTTTGCAAGAGGCGGTAGGGACTCAGTTGTGTTTGAGCACCGCATATCATCCTCAGACGGACGGTCAGACTGAGAGGGTGAACCGTATCTTAGAAGATCTTTTGAGGCTTTGTATCTTGGATTTTGGAGGTACATGGGAAGAACATCTTCCTTTGGTGGAGTTCGCATATAATAACAGCTTTCAGTCCAGTATTGGTATGGCTCCTTTCGAAGCTCTTTATGGAAGGCCTTGTCGATCTCCTACATGTTGGTGGGAATCTACGGATAAGATCTTGCTTGGGCCGGATATGGTTAGAGAGACTTCAGAGAAGATTGATTTAATTCGAAAAAGGATGAAAGCAGCGCAAGATAGACATAAATCTTATGCGGATCGGAGAAGGACGGATCTTGAGTTTGAGGTTGGGGACATGGTTTTTGTCAAAGTATCTCCATTGAGAAATGTTGTTCGCTTTGGGTCCGTAGGGAAGTTAGCACCGAGATTTGTTGGGCCGTTTCCTATTAAGGAAAGGATTGGACGGATGGCATATAGGGTGGAGTTGCCCGACAGACTTAGTGGTGTTCATGATGTATTCCATGTATCACATTTGAGGAAGTGCTTACATGAGACCGCGGAGGTGGTAGAGCCGAGCTTGCTTAGAGATGTAGAGGTAGAGCGTGATGCGACGATTCGACGAGCTCCTACTCGCATCCTTGGGTCAGAAACTAGGAAGTTGAGGAACAGAGAAGTTCAGCTAGTTAAAGTGCAATGGGGAGATGACGAAAGCAATGCTACTTGGGAGACGGAAGCAAAGATGCGTTCTTTGTATCCATTTCTTTTTGAGAGTATGTCTTTTAACTTCTCCTTTATTGCTTGTCTAGTACTTATCTTATCTTTAGTATATCCTCTCGCTAATACCTATGACCTTTAGATAGGGTAAAACCTATGGTTGAAACATGTGTTTGAAACATGTTATGGTTGATGGATGCATATGGATGCAATTGTTTGCTAGTGGTTGCTCGTGGATGCATATACACACACATTAGGCACTAGATCGGCTCAGTCACTTCATGTTGCATATTGCATAAATGGATGTGGTAGTTAGATTGATGGATGTATCATGGCTGTGTTATCATATGGATGATGCATTTTTGTGTATGGTTGTGCACGCATGTAGAAATTTGTATGTGTCAATAGGGTTTCGCATACATATTGGATGCATGGCACTATCATGGTTTGCATTAAGGAGGTTTACTGTATCAGTAACCGCCTGATTTTTGCATTAGGTAAGTACATATACACACACTTTTGCATATATCCATCCAGCATTTAGAATCTTGTAAGGACAATGATTGCTCGTGGATGATGCTTTGAGTAGATGGATGATTGGATGGTAGGATACGTTCTTCCTAACTTGAAGATTTCGGGGACGAAATCCTTTAAGGAGGGGAGAATGTAACAACCCGTATTTTCAATAACCTGTAATAACATAAATCGAGGCAGAATTTAATTCTAAAATGGGAATCAAGGGAAACGGGCTATGCCATTGCGTTCGTCTCGGAAAAATACGCGAAATAGAGTCCGAGTTTTCGAAAATCGGAGTCCGTATGACCAAGATATGGCCTCGCGAAGTTTCACGAAAATTCCCAAATTAAAGTATACTTAATTAAGTGAAATGGGTTGTGTAGATATATATATATATATATATATATTGATATATATATATATATATAATTGAAAATTTAATAAATAAATATGCAAAAATGCTCAAAACAGCGAATTGGGAGAGGGGAATAACCGAACCGGCCGATTTTTGAAGTCGACCCGAGCCCGCTGGGTCGACTAGGGGTTAATCCAGGGTGTTTGGCTGTCAACCCGTGGGCCGATTCGCTCAAGTGCAGATTTTGCATTTGAATGGTTCTCATGGTCCATCTTTAATCTAAAGGCCCTAGATGGTTCCTACACTTGACTTCTTCCCCAAGACATGCTTTGATGGCTTGGATTGAATCTAGGGTTAATCCTATGGCCTAAAACACTTGCCTAATCTATAAATAAGACCCTAACCTACCCTAATTCATTCATAATTAAACCTAGTGACTAAACTATGGCAAAATGCTAGCTCTCATGGCCTCCACTAATTTTATGAAGAGGGTTGCATACTAATCACTCTCTAATCAACTTCTAATCCCTTCTTAGCATCTTAATCTTCTTCATTTGGTGTTCAAAGTTGCTAGTTGTGAGTTTCTATCACTTTGATGATCTTTTGGTAAACTAATTAGATGAGATGTGATGAGATTTATGGTTTTGTATGTGGGTTAATGAGCTTTGAATCATATGATATGATGTTAGCATTAATCTTATGTTTATGCATGTTGAGTATGTAAGCTTATGCAAGTTTAATATGATGTATGTTATGTTTGCATGATGCTAAATATGCAAGTTGTGGGCTATGTAATCATATGCATGTTATGCAAGTTCATGGTAATATGCTATGCAAGTTACATGTATGTAAATATGCAAGTTACATGTTTGTTAATATGCAAGTTACATGTATGTAAATATGCAAGTTACATGTTTGTTAATATGCAAGTTACATGTTTGTTAATATGCAAGTTACATGTATGTAAATATGCAAGTTACATGTTTCTTTATATGCAAGTTACATGTTTGTTAATATGCGAGTTACATGTATGTAAATATGCAAGTTACATGTTTATTAATATGCAAGTTCATGATGACACATTATGCAAGTCTATAAGCTAATATGCAAGTTTGTTATGCAAAATGAATATGTAAGTTATGTGACATATTATATGCAAGTTATGTGACATGTTATGCAAGTTCATATGCAAGTTATGTGTTTGTTAATATGCAAGATGGCACCTTTGAAACATGTTCATTCATATGCAAGTTGACACCTTTTTATATGTGTTATATCATGAACGAAATTACGTGGGAACGATGGGGTAATTAAATGCATAAGTTAATAAGATTGTGTGAAATTAATATAATTATGCATAACACAAAATAAATAAACATAGTATGGGAATTTGCCTATTTGGTTAGGTGTACCCATACTATGTGTTGGGAATTTACCTATTGAGTTAGGTCTACCCCATGGGAATTTACCTATTAAGTTAGGTCTACCCATGTTAAGAAAACTTGATTAATTAGGGATAATTAATATAAAATTATGAGGGTGATTAATTAGGTGTAATTAATTGACTAAGACACGAGGTTGGACTCAGTTGTAGCGTAAAACTGCCCGGACCCAACCGGCTTAACCAGTTGCTACAAATGTTAGCCCAATGTGAGAGGTCTTAGGCACAAACTAAATACGTAATTAATGTAAAGACACGAGGTTAGACTCTGTTATGACATAAGGCTGCCCGGACCCAACCGGCTTAACCAGCGGTCATAAAAGACAGTCTAATGTGAGAGGTCTTTACAAAGGTTACGTTCTTAATTAATTAATTAAGAAACACTTAACCATATTAGCATGTAGAGGGACATGAGGGGTTAAGTGGGTGCCTCGGGTGGCATGAGAAAATCTAGTGGTTGCCTTGGGTGGCAATAGAAAATACGATTAGAATACTTAACCAAAATGGAACATGTAATTAAAACATGATTAAAGGGTTAAGTGGGATATACTAGAAAAAGGGACAAGCTTAGGTGGGTAGCTTGTGGAGGCCCATTTCAACCAGTAACCCATACGTATCTTTGTGGGCTCGACCCATGTCGAGGACGGGACACGCATACTGGGCTTGACTGTAAGAGGCAAACGGGTTAGCGGTGGCAACGCAAGTCCAACGGGCTTCATATGCGTGAGTGGGCCCGGGCTGGTAGGTAAGCCGTTGTTGCATCGAGTAGATATAAGCCGTGCACCTTTAGTTCCATCAGGTTGCCACATTGGGGAATGATACATCCCACGGTGGGGCCAGCACGGGTATCTACGTTAGGGAGCCGATCGAATGGGAAGTAGTGTGTACACCTAGTGGATTGTAGGGCCCCGTGGCGCCTACTTGGTCACCTAGGGGTACGCAGGTACTAATTAGTAAATTTTATAAGTCCTTGGGTGGGATCAACCTTTAAGTTAGGAACGACTGGTGTGGTGCAGTTTAGTAATTTACCTTAGGGAGGGTAGATGCGTCTTTATCCTTTATCTTCGTTTAGTTGACTGCTTAGGGTAGCCATTCATCCCTATATGTTACCGTATATCAGTTTATGTCTTCTCTGGTTACTTTAACGATTGTATTGTTAAAGTTATAGGACTCGCTCAGACTTATGTCTGACCCTGTTGTTTTTATCTTTTTCCCAACCCTCAGGTCCTACGGTGGATCCTAGCAGTAGTGGAGCTTGATCGGATTGCTGTTCCAGTCTTTAGGAGCTTGGATAGATGTAAAGCTCCAGTTATCCAGTTATCTTTTCTTTTGTTTGGCTATTGTATGAGAGTGGGATTATGTACTTCTTTATTTTGATGGATATTGTACTTGACCTTTATTGTGGTTTTATGATGTAACCAGACATGTTTTACTTCCGCTGTTATGAGATGATGTTTTAAAATTTCAAGTACTATTTATATCTGTCTTGTTGTAATTTTTCTGTTCTATATTCACTAAAATACTCCACCAATGCTATGGCATTCCCTTAGTGAGTGATCATAGCGGGAGTGGGGTGTTACACAGTATACAAACAAAACCACGGGCGCTTATTTGGAGATTGGATTCCGACTATAACAAGGTATGGAACCACCTTCCGATAGTGTATCTCTAGAGGCGAATACACTGGGTTCAACAAGAACGTCTTGCAACCCGGCCTACACATGACCGACCACTCATTTCGCTTGAGTGTATCGAATGTATATCACCAACGGTTGGGTGCGACCCATCGTTTCCTGAAAAAGGATAGCATCGATAGACTAAAGAAGCAAAAGGAATTTCTCTAGATAGGTGATTATACACCCTAATGGGTGCGACCCACATAGCCATGCGGCCTGCCTGATTTTTGTCATTTCCCGGTTGTGAGGCTTGAGGTTAGAATCGACTTTTGGAACATCTGGCTACCTTTCACATCGTCCACACATCATCCAGGAACAGGATGAACCGAAGGCACCCTCCTACCACATCCTAGGAATCACCCTATAGATCAGTAGCGAGTAGTTCTTGCAATCCGTAGATTCCAACCACGACAGAATCATAGTGTATCTCTAGGGATCAGCCAGAGATTGTAAGCAACTCTTCCGTTTCATGAAGATCTACGGTCTTCAATTTTTCCATCTCGATCAGCATCTTCGACGTATTCATATTTATTGGTCGGAATGGTTTTCGAATATAAATTCGATCCCGGTCTTTCTGTACCAATACCATAGGCCGGATTTTGTTAGTCGGTTGTTTAACTATCTACATAAACAATCATCAAAACAAAATAAATCCATTGGTTTAATATATAGCGTCACTTGGCCATTAAAATAGTATATCACTTGTAATACCAAAATAATATCTTAGTTTTAATATAAAATATACTCAACTCATTATATTAATATACTTAGAAAAATATCTTAAAACAATATCCAAATTCTCGTTAACTACCATTTCAAAACATTTTCTACAACATTATTTATTATCTATAACTGGGAAATCGAATCTCCAAATTCTCGTTAACTACCATTAAAATAGTATATCACTTGTAATACCAAAATAAGAGAACGTAAAAGTAATTTGCGTATAAAACAAAAAAATAAGTAGAATTGTCCAGCAAGCAAACATAAGACATCTGCTGAAACTATTTTAAAGAGAAGAAGGATCTCATGAGAATATAACTTATGTAGTCTCTGACTATGAAATGACCAGGCTTGACCAAACTTCTTTCCACTTATTACAAAATCAGTTAGATGTCTAAAAATGAGGCATCCGCTTATTCTTAATTCAATATTTTGACAATTAAATTTAGTGGAAGAGAAATTACCTAAAAGTGGTAAAGTATGATATTATTGACTTACCTAAGCAACTAAAAATATTGCAAATTTATATCCATTGGAGAAGGAAAAGGGTGCTATTACTATTTATATGTTAGCACAAATACCTTTTCAGATGAAAAATATTCAGAAATTATTATCTTGTCCTAAGATTCTTTTTCCTATAAAAAATGCATTTGGAATAATTTGATGGAAGCTAACCAAAATCAGCCAACTTGTTTCTTTAAGTTTCACTGTTTTTATTAGAAACAATTGTTCCTCATCACCATCCATCTAAACAGGGTCAGTTCTGTCCAGCATTAAATTCAATTATATATACTTTCATTCCAGTATAGAAGCAGAACTGAAGTGAGCATGTATATTACTAACATTATTATTTCACAACCTACACATATAAGGAAAGTTAAACTACAACAATCAAATATAGTAAAAATAATGGCATAGCTCTACCCTTGTATTGTGCAAATCATGCACTGTCAATAATCTAGAATTTAATCGCAATGTATTCACAAATAAAGAAACAAAGCTTTAGTTTTGTACATTGTTCATACCAAGACTTACAAAATTTTGATCCAAAAATAAAGCTCCGAATAGAGCAACAGCTATATGGGAATATCAGACAGAGGAACGGGATGGTTTAATTATGGGATTCGACGCATATTATCAAACTGTAGAGCAATAGTTGAAATTGAGGCAATCGGCAGGAAGGTTGACACTGGAAACAAGAATACAGTGTAAACCTACATCGATACAAATACATCTCAAAAATACAATACCTTTTTTTAAAGAATATAGCCCTTCATTTCCTACAAGCCTTGGTAAAAACTGCCTCAGTGTAACATACAACTACCTTTTCGGATGACAAATATTCATAAATTATTATCTTGTCCTAAGATTCTTTTTCCTATAGAATAAAATGCTTTTGGAATAATTCGATGGAAGCTAACCAAAATCAGCCAACTTGTTTCTTTAAGTTCCACTGTTTTTATTAGAAACAAATGTTCCTCATCACCATCAGTCTAAATAGGGTCAGTTCTATCAAGCATTAAATTCAATTATATATACTTTCAGTCCAGTATAGAAGCTGAACTGAAGTGAGCATGTATATTACTAACATTATTATTTCACAACCTACACATATAAGGAAAGTTAAACTACAACAATCAAATACAGTAAAAGAATACAATGTAAACCTACATCGATACAAACACATCTCAAAAATACAATACCCTTTTTTTAAAGAATATAGCGCTTCATTTCCTACAAGCCTTGGTGAAAACTGCCTCATTGTAGCACCTAGGAATTTTTGACCGTTCAAATCGACAATGATCCTCGGTGCCGACTTAAAAAAAATCAAAAATACGGATAGTTATTGTGATTTATATAAGAAAAAGAAGAGAAGAAGAAAAGCGAACATTGAATCTTACAGCGGAAGGACAAAATATAGAAATTAAATAACATTTCATGAAGCTGTTAAAACATACATTTGATTATACATTTACAACGATTATCAGAGTTAACTATCATAAACACACCAATATTTGCAGTGGATTAAATAGTAATACATACGTCTATTGAGCTCCATCTTCATCTCCATAATTGTATCTTCAATAACTGAAACCTCAGGCTGACCCAAGCATAAATGAAAGGACAAAAACACTCGGATCAGAACTAAAATATTCCCATATTAGTTAAATCACATTCATGCGATAATATGAGTGCAATAACTTAAGAGATGTTACGAGAATTTCTATCTCCTAAGGAACCGTTAAACAAGATACTATATAATATAATACCCTATTATAATAGTGTCTACGGTTAAATATAAAATATTAAAATAGCGTAAGCAGGATTACATTTTTAACCTTACACCATTTATACGTTGTCATAAACATTGCATATAAAACACCAGTAACAGTCGGTGGGTAGGGATGCACCGCTATACGACAATGTTAAATCAAAATCGTAGGGAGCTTGATCAGGATAAATATGACAAGGCATCGAGGCAATACCCATCAGTAGTGGTTCTACCGGATTATGGACCAAGGCCAGTGGTAAGGCATAGCCTCGACAACCGCCTACCCCAAACAATACTCCCAAAATCAAAGGTGCCAATTAATCACCAAGTAATATATATGGTATCGAAGAAGCATGTCTGCTAAAAGGAGCTAGCTCACATTAACCTGGGTATGGCTCCTGTTTTAGTCATTTTAGTTATGACCCAAAGGTCAAGGCTATCCATCATCGTTCTCTTTCTTCAAATCCAGTAATCACCTCCAAATCCATCCTGCTTCATTCTAGAACTCCATCGTGTACATAGTTGTTAAAGTGGTTTTTGGTATTGGTAGAGAGTATGATAATAGCCGATCCCGGTCTCTTTAACAACTAATCGTTTACGTATTTCACACCAGCTAGTTTTTTTTTACATTTCAAAGGGGTTCATACTTCATATCAAAATATCAGATTTTACTTTAAACTTGTTTCAATAGTCAATAAAATATTTCATAATAAAATCTCCTTTTTAAGCAATTTAAAATCTTGAAACAATTCCAACTTTAAAATAATCCGAATATTAGGATAGCAAAAAAATTAAAATAGTTTAGATGTATAATTGAAATAGTTTGAAAATAAATAATTTATATTTAAAATAGAATTTCAGATTTAGAAAAATCTAAGTTAAAATATAAAATAGTTTATAAAACAAATATTTGATAATAAAAATGGTTTATTTAAAATAAGAAATAAAATAAAATAGTTATAAGGTAAATAGTTAATAAAGAAAATAATTATTATAAAAATAGTTTATTAAAATAAGTAATAAAATAAAATATTTATAAGTTAGATAGTTTACAAAGAAATAGTTATTATAAAAATAATTTATAAAATGATTTAAAATACTATAGTTGGAATTAGTATCATATCTTCAAATATTAACCAAACAGGAAATCATATTTCAGTTTCAAATCAATTCGACTAAATTTTGATATCTTAATTCAAATCGATTCAACCTCACATTTTTTTAATTTCAATATGATTCAACCATTCAATTTCAAACAATTCGATTTAATAAATCGATTCAAATAATTGAATTTCAATTATAATTCTCACTTTGAATTATTCATTTATAAAATCTCGAGTTCATGGTTCAATTATTACAATAAATCAGGTTAATTTAAAATAATATCAACGATGGATAAACAATTCAATTTCGATAAATTTATATTTTGTATCGAGTTCAATTTAACTTCAGTTATCAACATTTACAAATTATTTTAAAATTGAAAATTTTAATTTCACAGCACAAAGTCCAAATTTAAAGAAAGTCGATTAACAATGTCACTTATTTTGTCTTTAAAATAATATTTCGGAATTCAAGATTAAAAACAAATTTTATTTAACCAACTGGTGTCCATGCATAATTTTCTACCTTATGGCCAAGTAATACTTAAAACTAAATTTTAGTATTTGGGAAAGGATATATTTCATTTCAATCCATATCAGGGTCATAGGTATTTGTCATTTCAACCTACGTTCTTAATTTATTTCAATGATTAATTCTGGGTTTATTTGATGCCCGTAACATCTAGCGTAATAGTTAGGATTACTCAAAAGAAATCAAAAAATGTATAAACAATATCGATAACAAGTTGAATTTCATATCAATACATTAAATACATAAATTCAAGACATTCATCAAAATCAACACATCTAAACAGTTCAATAATATCAGTTACTAGTCATCAGGTATGAGATTCTATTTTTTTTAATTAAAATTAGAAATTAATCTCTAATAGTACAATTTATATAACAGTTAAATTAAATTATATAGTCTATGCATGTTTAACATAAATATGCAATTTAAACGATCAAACAGCAAACAATACAATCATATCACGACATGCATTTCATTTAACTAACAATCAAATATTTTAGTTAGATGTGAGTGGGTTTAATCACTCGGCTTTGGTTCTGAACGAGATTGAAATCCCAATTTTAGCCCAAAAATTAACAATCTCAGAATCAGTTCAAATCAGCGGCTTCGCGAAGAGCTCATCATTACGATTCCAACGGATCCAACCATGCGTCATTCTGAACTCGTATGTGAGAGTTATAAGAGTTTAAAGATTTGGAATTCAATATATATAAAATAAAATAAAATTTCCTCTCACCAATCACTCCCTGCCACGTCAGCATCTCTCTCCACCCATTCGTCTTCGTCGCATGCAGAAATCCCATTCCAGAAAACCTAAATCGTTCTAAATCCTTGAATCACGCATGAAAACCAAGACCCTAGATCCCCGATCTACAACCACCAATTTGTGCGCCACCTCGAAAGATGCCACCACCCAGAATTGAGCCCCACTCGGTCACCTCTTCTGCCCGCAGTTAACCCGAAACCGTGCGACATTCATAGTTAGTTTCTGGTGATTATACTTCAATCCATGACAAATCACCATACGGATATTAAGGCCTCTCTGAGCTCTACAAGTTTGCTTTAGAAACTTTTTGAATTCGTTGAATGATTTTGAAGAAATTAAGGGTTGAAGCCCCATGGCCATCGAAACTAAAGTGGCGGTTGAGCATTTTTTTAGGGTTTTGGGAAAATAAAATAATATTAATTCATCATTTTGCGTGTTATAAAGTCAAAAACAGGCCGAAGTCCAAATCAGGCCTCCTTATTGCCTAACAATATGTTTTGACGCCTTCTATACACAATGGAATAGGTTTCAAGGCCTAATTCCAAAGTCTATAGCAGTTTTCTTTTAAAACTTGATTATTTAACTGAATTGTACATATAAATTTATACATGTTTTGATTTCTTACGATCAAACTATAATTTCGTTGATTACGAAATTTTAGATTATAAAATAATTTATCATTTATAATTCAATAAAATTAATTTCATAATTTAAACAATTATATAAAGTTCACATGATAATTTTTCAAATTAAATCATTAGATTTTTAAATTATAAATTTGTTTACTCAAATTAATTCAAGTGTTAAAGTTAAATTTTAATACCAAAAAAAAGCCAATCATGATTCATTTACAATAATTACCACTTATTATTATTGTAAACTATTAAAATTCATTAACAAATCAAACTAATTAAGTTTACAAACAAATTTACATAATTAAGTCATCAAATTTGATTTACAACCATAAATACTCAAAAAAATCAATAATAAATTCAAAATTTAAATAGTAAAAAATTACGAGTTGTTACACTCTCCCCCACTTAAACCTTTTTGTCCTCGAAAATGCGTAGTATGAAAGTTGTCAATTTATATATGTTTCGCCATATAATTTCTTATTCAACTTGATTTTATTAATATTTTAGTTTTAAATCAGGAATTACCATACCGTTATTTTTCTACAAATTTGACTTACACATGTCTTAAAATCTACCAGTTGAAATTTAAAAATTTCCTCTTTCACTAGGAAATTATATTCCAATAGATCCAAAAGATTCTTGTTTCAAAGAATTGCGACTGATTTAGATCCTATACATTCAATTAAACTTTTATTTGGAAAATTATGAACAACGGCTTTGCGAGGGCTCGTTTTAATTAAATTTAATTAATTCGTTCAATCTTCATTAAATTTAAAATTTACAAGAATATTTACTATATTTTCGCAAAACCAAACATTAATATCAATACATTTAGTTTATTACCAAATAATTCGCTTAATCAATTTTTCATTGATTTGGTTAATTCATGTTACTTAGCATAATATAACTAAGTATATATCGTTTATTTCATAAGATAAATTATATATATATATATACATATATATATATATATATAACCAATCAAATTTTCACGTTCATTATCCATTCTAATACTTATGCATTTTTTAATTGCTTATTCTTATAACATTTAACTTCTAAATTAATTAGTACGTTATTCACGTTATAGAAAAGAATTTATTATTACACAAGTTTCAATGGTTACCATTTGTTTTAATTTATTATCCAATTCTTAAGAGTTTTATTTTATAACTTATTTTAATTATAACACTCTTATATTCATAATATTCAGAAGTTTCGAAAATTTAAGTTTATTTTATTTCATTAATTATTCAAGATTTCAAGAATTAAATTTCGGGTTTCTTTTCAAATCAATTTTTTTTTAAATGTTTAATATAATATATCATTTACATAAAACCATACTATAAAAGGATTTAAATAAAGTTCAATTTCATAATACAAAGTATAAAATATTAAATGTCTCCCTCCTTAGACTCTTGAAAATAAACGTCGATGATGCATGCAATCACCACCGAAATCATTTCCAAAGACAAGAGGGTATACACTTATTTCTAAAATTCATTTGAAACAATTTCTCTATGAAACAAGAGCTAAAATATAAATATATGATTTCAAACAATTTGCAAACCGATGTTACAAAACCACCTGAAATCAAATTCTCAAATTCTTATCTTACTTCTCATTTCATTATCAATAAATTTTCAATATTTGATTTTCTTAAACCGTTCAATAATCAGTGGTTCTAAATATTAATTAATCGAATAATAAATGACGAAAAGTTTAATATTATCAACAACAAAATCAAAATTTATACATTTTCAAATAATTCTATATATATATATATATAATATAATATAATTCAAAACAATATTATGTCGATAAGCCCTGTTCGAGTGTTTAGAAATCCTTATTGATAAATTGGCGTCCCAAGTACAGATCAAAATTCATAAATACTCAACAGAACAAATCAACACATTACAAAACCATTTATATCAAAATTACAAGTACGCTCTCTCATATACACTCAAACTCATTCTAGAGTATTACACCCCATCTCTAATGAGTTAATCCCAAGCAGAGCCAAGGTTTCGCTAAACCAAAGCTCTGAAACCCAATGTAACATTTAGGATTTTTGGCCATTCAAATCGACAATGATCCGCAATGTCGACTTAAACAAATCAAAAATTCGGATAGTTATTGGGATTTATATAAGAAAAAGAAGAGAAGAAGAAAAACAAACACAGAATCTCATAGTAGAAGGACAAAATACATTATTATAATAGTGTCTATGGTTAAATATAAATATTAAAATAACGTAAGAGAGATTACACTTTTACCCTTACACCATTTATACGTTGCCATAAACATTGCATTTAAAACACTAGTATCGGTCGATGGATAGGGACACACCGCTATACGACAACGTTAAATCAAAATCGTAGGGGGCTCGATTAGGATAAATATGATAAGGCATCGAGGCAATACCCATCAGTAGTGGTTCAACCGGATTGCGGACCCAGGTAGGTGGTAAAGCATAGCCGCGACTACCGCCCACCCCAGACAATACTCCCAAAATCAAAGGCGCCAATCAATCACAAAGTAATATATATGGTATCAAAGAAGCACTTCTGCTAAGAGGAGCTGACTCGCTTTGACGTGGGTATGTCCCTTGTTTTAGTCATTTTAATTATGACCCGAAGGTCAAGGCTATCCATCATCGTTCTCTTTCTTCAAATCCGTTAATCACCTACATATCCATCCAACTTCATTCTGGAACTCCACCGCGTACATAGCTATTAAAGTGGTTTCCGGTGTTGGTAGAGATTATGACAATAGCGATCCCGGTCTCTTTAACAACCAATTGTTTACATTTTTCACACCGGTTAGTTCTTTTACATTTCAAAGGGGTTCGTACTTCATATCAAAATATCATATTTTACTTTAAACTTGTTTGAATAGTTAAGAAAATATTTCATAATAAATCTCTATTTAAAGCAATTTAAAATCTTGAAACTACTCCAACTTTAAAATAATTTGAATATTAGAGTAGTAAAAAATATTAAATAGTTTAGATGTGTAATTGAAATAATTTGAAAATAAATAATTTATATTTAAAAAAGAATTTCGTATTTAGAAAAATCTATAGTTAAAATATAAAATAGTTTATAAAACAAATATTTGATAATAAAAATGGCTTATTTAAAATAAGAAATAAAATAAAATAGCTATAAGGTAAATAGTTTATAAAGAAAGTAATTATTATAAAAATAGTTTATTTAAAATAACTTATAAAATAAAAGAGTTATAAGTTAGATAGTTTATAAAATGATTTAAAATACTATAGTTAGAATTAGAATCATATTGTAACAACCCGGAAAATCAGAACCAATTTAAATTTTTTATTTTGGCAATTTTAATGAATTTGGAATATTTAAAATGAATGATTTTAAATAATAACAACAAGAAATTTATTTTGAATAGTATTAGAATGTTTGAATTTATTTAAATCGAAGTTTGAATATAAATATTTATTTTAATTATAAAAGGAATCGGAAATGGCACGGTAGTTTGAAAATTCGATTTCAAATTTCAAATGAATGTACAGGATTCAAAATAAACTGGATTTTACTGAAACCAAAAGTATTAAAATCTATTTGAAAATATCTTTCCAAAAAATTTGAAAAATCAAAATTCATAGTGGGGATAAAAATTTATGCCTGGTTGAAAATTCAGAATAGTCGCTATGGAATTATAGCCCTTAAAAATCGTCGTTTTGCAAACGACCTCCGTTTTCGACAAAACCATTTTTGTTGGATCTGGGATGTCAAGTTATTGTTAGATCCAATTTTCATAATTTATGGGATCAATATGTCAGCGTGATAAAAGAAAATGTGTTTTGACAATTTCAGTCAATTTGGATCGACCAGAAAATGGCTATTTTTCAAACGGTCTTCAAATTCAACGAAATTAGTTTTGTTATGACCGGATCGTCAATACGAAGCTAGAAATAATTTTTTTGGAATTTTCAGAGTTAGTACGCGACCCCGGTAAATTAAAATGTGTGTTTGAATTCAAAATATAATGATTTATATTTTAAATTTAGCGGAAACTGATCGTAACAGCCGAATGGGTTACGAAACATGTCCCATTGTGTTCGGAATGGGGGTAATTAGTTATGGGCGATAGTCATTGAGTCTCGTTTGGAGTTCATATACAAAATCAACTTTTTATGGAATAATAATATTAAATTATTATATTATTTATATATTTAAACCCCTCACACTTCCTTCCCTCTTCTCTCTCCTTGTAACAACCCGTAAAATCTAAGCCAATTTAAATTTTTTAATTTGGCTGTTTTAGTGGATTTTAAATATTTGAAATAAATATTTTAAATAACAACGACGAAATTTGTGTTTGAATCGATGTTTGAAAACCAATATAATTATTTGGAATTATAAACAAGGCCTGAAATGGCGCGACAGTTTCAAATTTTCAATTCAAACTTTGACTGACTGTACCGGGTGCAAAATAAAACGGATTTTAGTGAAATCAAAAATATTTAAATCTGTTAGTGAATATCTTTCTAACGAAACTGAAAAATCGAAGTTTCGTAGCAGAAGTCAAAAGTTATGGCCAAATGAATTTTCAGAAAGGTCGCTATAGAATTTATATATCCTGTGAAAGTAGACATTTTGCAAACGACCTCAGAATTCAACGAAACCACTTTTGTTGGATCAGGGACATCAAATTATTGCTAGGTTTCAAATTTCATAATTTTTGAAGCTAGTATGTGAGCGTGGCAAAGGAAAATGTGTTTGGTCGATTTCTATTATATTGGATCGACCAGAAAAGGGCCATTTTTCAAACGGTCTCAGAATTCAATGAAACTAGTTTTGTTGGGACCGTATCGTTAAACATAGTTAGATTTTTTTTCTGGAATTTTTAGAATCACTATGTGGCCCCGGCAAATTGAAATGTATTTTCAAAACAAATATTGAATGTTTTATATTTTAATTTGAAGAGAAACTGACTGAAACAGTCGAATGGGCCTACGAAACATATCCCATTGTGTTCAGAATGGGGGTATTTAGCTAGGGATGATAGTCGTTGGGTTTGGATTGGAGTTAGTATGTGAAGAGGGATATTTTTGAATTTTTAAAAATATATAAATATAAAAAAAAATCCCTCAACCAATCAGAACTCGACAAATCGTTTTCTTCCCCGATACCCCCCAGCGCACGGCGGAATTCATTCTTTCCTTCTCTCCTCTTTAATTCAAACCCATTCAATAAATTTGTAACACCTCACGTCCATTAATGTCACTCACAATGGGAATGCAGTAACTTCCATGGAGGTTACATATATAAAAATCACATTTTTACTTCGAAGTTCAATATATAAAAATCATATTTTTATTTCGATGTTAAATATATAAAAATCACATTTTTACTTCGATGTTAAATATATAAAAATCACATTTTTACTTCGAAGTTCAATATATAAAAATCATATTTTTATTTCACTACACATATAAAGGTGATATTTTTAATTCTCTATATGAACAAAAATCATATTTTTACCACTTCTATATAGTAAAGATTATATTTTTAATACTTTAAAAATATAAAAATCATATTTTTATTACTTTAAAAATATAAGAATCATATTTCACTCCTTCTACTTAATAAAATTCCGGCTTTTCTATTTTCAAAATATGATCTTTTCTATTCTAAAAAAGATGTGATCTTTTTCTATTTAAAGTTTAAATCTTTTCCTTTTTAAAAATTCAAATCTTCTTCCCTTTTTAAAATCTTAGAATAAAATAAAATCAGTTTTATTTCTTTTTTTTTTAAAAAAAAATCAGTTTTATTTCTTCTTTTTAAATACAGTTTTATTTCTTTTTTTTTTAAATACAGTTTTATTTCTTTTTTTTAAAAAAATCAGTTTTATATAACAAAACAAAAATAAAAATAAAAATAAAATAACTTAATCACTCACCTCAGCCTGCGAAGAGGGAGGGAAGCAGAAGGAAGCGTCGGCGGCAGGCTTCGAGGGAGGGGGGCGCGGTGGCTCAGTGGTGTCGGCGTCGAGGTGTTCGAGGGGTTGCTTCAATTCGCGTCGGCGCTGAGTGTCTCGAGGTAAGGGCGCTGGAAGGAGGAGGATCGGGAGGCTGACGCGGCGGGGCTGGAGGTGTCGATCGCCTGGGCGACGGCGAGGCTGGAGCGCGTTTTCTCTTTTTTTTTTTTTTTTTTTGATTTCGATTTGATAAAGTAACAGAAAAAAAGGGGGGGCCAGAAGATAAAAGGGGGGGGGGGGGAAATATATTTTTTTATTTAATTTTATTTAATTATTTTATTCGTCCCAAAGTTGACTTTTACATACGACCCCGAAATGGGGCCCACCGCCTGTCGTCCATAGCGTTTTACCCCCATTCCGAACACAATGGGATATGTATCGTAGGTTGATTCGATCGTTTAAATCAGTTTCCGTTAAATTTACATTTAAATCACTATATTGAATTTTAAACGTACATTTCAAATTACCGGGGTCACATACTAACTCTAAAGATTCTCGAAAAATATTTTCTAGCTTCGTATTGACGATACGGTCCTAATAAAACTAGTTTCGTCGAATTCTGAGACCATTTGAAAAATGGTCAATTCCCAGTCGATTAAAATCAACTGAAACAGGTCAAACGCGTTTTCCTTTGCCACGCTCACATATTGATTCGAAAAATTATGAAATTTGGAATCTAGCAATAACTTAACATCACGGACCCAACAAAACTGGTTTCGTCGAAATCCGAGGTCGTTTGCAAAATGTCCATTTTTAAGGGCTTGAATTCCATAGCGACTATTCAGAAATTTCAACTGGACATATCTTTTGATTCCCGCTACGAACTTTTGATTTTTCGGATTCGATAGAAAGATATCATCAATTAGATCCTATCATTTTTGGTTTCACTAAAATCCGGATTGTTTTGCACCCGGTACATTCAATTGAAATTTGAAATCGAATTATCGAACTACTGCGCCATTTTCAATTCCTTTTATAATTATAAATAAAATTATATATATTCTAACGACGACGTATATAATATATACGTCGAATTATATTCAAAATAAATTTCTCGTCGATATTATTTAAAATAATCTATTTTAAATATTCAAAAATCGCTAAAATTGCCGAAATAAAAATTTTAAACTGGCCCAGATTTTGCGGGTTATTACAATCTCCCCCACTTAAAACTTTTCGTTCCCGAAAAGGAACAAAGTCGAAAGTGGTTTGATTAATCAACTCTACGTTCGATCTGGCTTCCATTCTCCAACTTTTCAGTTTCTGAGAATTTTCAAAATTTCAAAAATTTGGCTAACTCTCTAAATTTTCGAAAAATTTCGCCATAACCTCCCCTGCACCGGGAGCATCGGGGAATTTCAAATAGCTTCCCCGGTCCTTCAGATCTCAAAAAGAAAAAGAAAAAGCCAAGCGGCTAGCCAATAGGCTCACAAAATCATCATCACCCAAACAAAACAGGAAATTATGTAGTAAACATGTACCTATTTATCGGGCAAACAAATTTTATTCTCTGCTCTAGCCTCCTTGCTATGACCTGCTCAATGATATATATGTATATGCAAGCAAATGCAACCAATTTTCAATATCATTCAATATTTGATTCAATTAGGCATAATGGTTCAAAATTAGCAAACAAATGAACAAACAACACAAACATCAATCAATTAGTGAATTTAAAGTTTCAAATTCATAATTTTGATACATATACTAAAATCGCGTTTTTGATGCCAATTCACAACAAAGTGTTCTAACTATATTAGTTTTGGTTCTCACACCAGTCCAATGGAAATATATAGAAAATCACACCTTCGAAACACGAACATAAATACTGATGATGCACGTGCTATCATCAGTACCTTCTCCGGGCGACTAGAGTGTGATTCTATATCTATCCAATATATTAAAACTTCGAATACACGCGGATCAGACGTATACGCAAAATCTATATATACTGGATTGTCCACATCAATATAAATAAATAATCAAATACGGATAATTGATTTAAATTTTCAAAACAAAATTTGTTTTCACTTTAAAAATTTACTCTTCACACTCGTTCTAGGATACTACTGATCCCATCTCTAACGAGTCATCCTAATTGGATGTTACTAATCCAATATCTGATGAATTCTTTCGTATGGTTCTAATGTACCTTGTTCTCTGCTTTGTAAACCAAAGCTCTGATACCAACTGTGACGGCAAGGAATTTCGCTCGGTCCGAACCAGTCGCTAAACCGACCCAGACCGTTCGAAACGCCCTATCGTTTGAGAACACGACAAATCAGAACGCATACAGAAGAACACTTCATTGTATATTACAACAATGCATCAGATTACAAGAATATACAGAGTATAAATGAATATTACACAGAAATATCAGAGATTTAAATTACATTTAAACACATAGCAGCGGAAAATAATACAATACACAACTAGAAGGAGATATACGGATACAAAGCTTTCCGGATATCGTTCCAGCTGTAAACCAGGATCCTGTGAATATAAATCTGCAAAACCAAAACTACTAGCTGCCCGTGTCAAAATAAGGGCACCCAGAGTTTAGGTTTAAAACAATAAACTCCAGGTCAGTCATGTGACTGGTGTGAGAACTAAAACAGTTATTAATCTTTATTTTAAATCATTAGGTAAATCAAGGGACCACGCCGTATAACACGGAACGGGTTTCCTCCCAAGAATACCAGTGCATAAAACAAACAGCGCAATGCTAAATAAAGAAAAATGAAGCTATTATAAGACCCAGTTCCCATCACACAATGCAACGCAAGCCGGAGGATAGGGTTTTTACCTTATAATAGCCAAGAATGCTTGATACGTTTAAAAGAAATCATTTGATACTATTTTAAGTGTATAGTGTATAAAACAACTTCAAATCATAAGTATCAATCATAGGCGGCATGAATGCCCCATACCACTATGTCGCCATATATAGGTTATACAATCAAAATCGCAAAGTCACGTATTTGGAAATTGGATTTCCATCTATGAACCGAGGCAAAAGATAGTCCTCAACCGATTCGAGACGCTCTAGCCCGCCCCTCATGATCAGAACGCATCAACCCTTTAGATCGTCAGGGCCGGTCCACCGATGTGGATTATTATGCCTGAACACTACGTTTCCCCACCCTATGGGGTGTAAGTGAGCCAACTAAATGACTCCATCGGTTCGAGAACGACCGATCAATCCGAGGCGCCTCGCAACAGCAACAACCACATAAGTCAAACTCGTCAGGGCGTGTAAAACCACTGACGCCACTTCTAGCTAGAAAGAAACGTAAGTCCTCCCTGATGTCCTCTCCCGTTTTTGGTTCATACCGGGTGTGAAACACGCGAGGTAAACGTTACACAAAGCTACGCCACAAAGGCCTTGCTTTGATCATCACCACAAGACTTTGCTTTTCAACAGAAGCCTCGATCAATTGCCACTTAGGCATGCCACACAGGCAATTCACTCCATGCGTTTGATATCCATCAATATATAACCCCTGAGCTCGTACGTCTCAGAGAAGGGCGTTAAGCAAGAGAATAAATTCTCCGCCGCCAAACAGATATATATTTAATAGAGATCAATCACACGGACTAAAATCCAATGCCAGACACACAGTCCATTTACAAGTCCGTTCTGGGGCTGAACGAAACCGGAGGCACCTAGTATCCATCGATCTCCAAGTACGTCTGGACGATCACTAACTGTTTCCATCTTCTTGGGTGTACAGCCCAATCAAGATCATCAGTTATCACCCAAACGACGTGAAGACCTCCGGTCTTCGACCATCGTCTTGGTCTTCGACTTATCGTCGTATCAGTTATTCAGAATGGGATACACCCGGTCTTTCCGAATAACTCGCGTATATATTTAAATAAGTGTTACACAAACACAACATATGCCTCATTCCAATTCATCAGTCACTAACCGTAAATTAATCAAGAGAATAATTCCCCAAACATTAACCCCGAAGGCCGAAACCAACATCAGATCAATATCCAGAAAACCATTCTGCTTGGCTAACCGACAGTTAGTTTCTAAATTTCACATTCATAGGGAAAGGTTCCCATAAATTTTATCAAAGATAAATTCTTTAAAATTTATTCTTTAATCTATTTTTGAATATCAATTCAAACTAGTCGGGATTAGCGAACCTTACCGAAGTAATCATTTGTTTTAATTTCCCAATCCCAACCTATTCATCCCATGAAGTAAAACTGGTTATACTTCATATCTAACACCACGGTGTTATCGGTAAATTCAATTACCATTTCACGTTTAAATCTAATTAAAGATTTAACTATCGCCTGGAGCAAAACTGGTGATACTCCATCCTCGATCATTTCAATCTAATTAAAGATTCATTAAAACTCCACTTAGTTTTAATCGTTAACTGGGTTAAAGAATCAGTGTCGTTTAAAACACGGTTCACAATAAACCCAAAATCACATTCCATTAATTATCGGGTTAAAGAACGAGTGTTATTTAAAACACTATCCACGATAAACCCAAAAATCAATATCAATTCAATTCCAATTAAATATTATTTAATTGGTACACTTCATTAAATCTAAATAAAAAGATTTAATCTTCTCTCAACTGGGTTCAAGAACAGTGTTAGTGAAGACACCATTCACGACAAACCCCAAATCACATTCGATATTCAATACAAGGCTCTGAATAGAAAATATATCGGCTTATATTCAATATCGAATTCTACGACTAACAAATGTCGTATTGGAAATAACGATATAAATATATCTTTCAAATTTCCATAACAACATCTGTATAATCACGAATTCCAACATCGAAAAATTCCGAAGACAATTTCGATTCAAATCCACTCCAATGCAATCATTGGAAATTCTGGTTATTTTTAAAACCCTTTTTAAATTCAATTTATTTATTTAAAAATAAATAGAATTATAATTCTAGTTCAAAACCAGTTCATTTCGATAAAAATCTATTTTTATCTTTTCAAACATGAAGTTTTTCATCCCAAATCTTCATAAATCATTTCTTATGATTTTACACAAATTATTACTATTTTTAATAATTTTATCAAGGCCCGTACAGTCGATTTCCATCAACGGTCATCGAACTGCACTTACAGCGACCTTTTTCGAATTTGATTTGGACATAATTCCAAATCCAACCGTTAGATTTCTAATTTCTAATATTCGTTAGAAAGCTCTTTTCGATACGAACCCAACGGTTCCGGTTTTAGGAGAATCCGACGGTCGGATCTCCCGCAATGTCCGTTTGAAATAAATGGTCGAAATTCACGAACTGCCGCGGCGCGGCGCGTTCTAGTCAGGTCATTATATTATACATATAATATATTTCGTCGATTTCTATTTAAAACGAATTATATAAATAGTTTTAAATTCGATTCAAAAGCAATTTCAACTTCCGTTTCAATTCAAATCAAAATTGAATTCTTCTCTATAAATTCGTTTTAAAATTCATTTCTATTCAATTCAAATTTCAATTCAATTTGAATTCGTTTCAATTTGCTTTCAATTCAATTTGAAATCGTTTTCAATTCAATTCATTTCGAAATCGTTTTCAATTCAATTCATTTCGAAATCGTTTTCAATTCAATTCATTTCGAAATCGTTTTCTATTCAATTCATTTCGAAATCGTTTTCAATTCAATTCATTTCGAAATCGTTTTCAATTCAATTCATTTCGAAATCGTTTTCAATTCAATTCATTTCGAAATCGTTTTCAATTCAATTCATTTCGAAATCGTTTTAAAATCGATATAGATATCGTTCACGTCAAAATGGCATCAATCTAATCAACACGGCTTCATAAATTTCTATTTTCAAATATTCTATTTCAAATATTTCTTTTTCAAAATAGTTGTTATCAAAATATTTCGTTCAACTCATGACCAATCTCAATGGATGAGTACTGTCAACACATGAACTTTTATTTTATAATATTCTTTATTTTTCAAATTGGAATGAGGCCCAATCAATTACCATATAAAGTTAATTATATGGATTTTCATACAACACATGTATATAATAACATTGAAAATAATCAACCATCAACCAAAGTGCACTACACTGTAAAAGCATCAAATATAGATATTCAATGCTTATAACAGCCTGTCAATCAATCGATCGACATATTTAATCAATCAGGATGAGTGAACTTCAAATTTCATCCCAACACCCGTGTGGGGTTTCAAACAATCAAACACATATTTTATTTGTGCTGTTGGGCGATGTGTAAAATTTATCGTCCCAATCAATGTCATTCAAATAGGTGTACATAAACAAACCGTCTGGTTTGTAAATGAATATTCTATTTTATTCACTTCACGTTAAAAATTATATTTTTAACGATAAAACATTTTATTTCAACCTATGAATTTCTATTCAATTCATTTACACAATAAAATGATATTTTTATTTTTCTAACATATTTTAGAAAATTTCGGCGGCATAACGGCACGATACTAGAAACGGGACGAGGCCTAGCCTTATCCCCGGTCTAGTGAAGGCCCACGCCATTCACACATCAATCAAAATCACCAAACAACCAAATTCAAATCAAATCATATAACTAATCTATGCAACCAAACAAACAAGTCCATGGTCTGTGGACGATTGTGTCGGGTGCTACTAAGCACCGTCTGCATCCTAGTATATATATATAAATAGAAATGAAATGGAAAGGTGAGAAATTCTCACATATTGCTAACCTAGCTCACGGCACTTCATTGATAGAAATCTTCATCGCTATCGCATCTTCGTCATCTTCGTTGCCCGTATTCTCTACATATGTGAAAATCGAATTTTTACTTCGCTATTCAATATATAAAAATCACATTTTTACTTCGATGTTAAATATATAAAAATCACATTTTTACTTCGATGTTAAATATATAAAAATCACATTTTTACTTCGATGTTAAATATATAAAAATCACATTTTTACTTCGATGTTAAATATATAAAAATCACATTTTTACTTCGAAGTTCAATATATAAAAATCATATTTTTATTTCGATGTTAAATATATAAAAATCACATTTTTACTTCGATGTTAAATATATAAAAATCACATTTTTACTTCGAAGTTCAATATATAAAAATCATATTTTTATTTCACTACACATATAAAGGTGATATTTTTAATTCTCTATATGAACAAAAATCATATTTTTACCACTTCTATATAGTAAAGATTATATTTTTAATACTTTAAAAATATAAAAATCATATTTTTATTACTTTAAAAATATAAGAATCATATTTCACTCCTTCTACTTAATAAAATTCCGGCTTTTCTATTTTCAAAATATGATCTTTTCTATTCTAAAAAAGATGTGATCTTTTTCTATTTAAAGTTTAAATCTTTTCCTTTTTAAAAATTCAAATCTTCTTCCCTTTTTAAAATCTTAGAATAAAATAAAATCAGTTTTATTTCTTTTTTTTTTTAAAAAAAAATCAGCTTTATTTCTTCTTTTTAAATACAGTTTTATTTCTTTTTTTTAAATACAGTTTTATTTCTTTTTAAAAAAAATCAGTTTTATATAACAAAACAAAAATAAAATAACTTAATCACTCACCTCAGCCTGCGAAGAGGGAGGGAAGCAGAAGGAAGCGTCGGCGGCAGGCTTCGAGGGGGGGGCGCGGTGGCTCAGTGGTGTCGGCGTCGAGGTGTTCGAGGGGTTGCTTCGATTCGCGTCGGCGCTGGGTGTCTCGAGGTAAGGGCGCTGGAAGGAGGAGGATCGGGAGGCTGACGCGGCGGGGCTGGAGGTGTCGATCGCCTGGGCGACGGCGAGGCTGGAGCGCGTTTTCTCTTTTTTTTTTTTTGATTTCGATTTGATAAAGTAACAGAAAAAAGGGGGGGGGGCAGAAGATAAAGGGGGGGGGGGAATATATATTTTTTATTTAATTTTATTTAATTATTTTATTCGTCCCAAAGTTGACTTTTACATACGACCCCGAAATGGGGCCCACCGCCTGTCGTCCATAGCGTTTTACCCCCATTCCGAACACAATGGGATATGTATCGTAGGTTGATTCGATCGTTTGAATCAGTTTCCGTTAAATTTACATTTAAATCACTATATTGAATTTTAAACGTACATTTCAAATTACCGGGGTCACATACTAACTCTAAAGATTCTCGAAAAATATTTTCTAGCTTCGTATTGACGATACGGTCCTAACAAAACTAGTTTCGTCGAATTCTGAGACCATTTGAAAAATGGTCAATTCCCAGTCGATTAAAATCAACTGAAACTGGTCAAACGCGTTTTCCTTTGCCACGCTCACATATTGATTCGAAAAATTATGAAATTTGGAATCTAGCAATAACTTAACATCACGGACCTAACAAAACTGGTTTCGTCGAAATCCGAGGTCGTTTGCAAAATGTCCATTTTTAAGGGCCTGAATTCCATAGCGACTATTCAGAAATTTCAACTGGACATATCTTTTGATTCCCGCTACGAACTTTTGATTTTTCGGATTCGATAGAAAGATATCATCAATTAGATCCTATCATTTTTGGTTTCACTAAAATCCGGATTGTTTTGCACCCGGTACATTCAATTGAAATTTGAAATCGAATTATCGAACTACCGCGCCATTTTCAATTCCTTTTATAATTATAAATAAAATTATATATATTCTAACGACGACGTATATAATATATACATCGAATTATATTCAAAATAAATTTCTCGTCGATATTATTTAAAATAATCTATTTTAAATATTCAAAATTCGCTAAAATTGCCGAAATAAAAATTTTAAACTGGCCCAGATTTTGCGGGTTATTACAATTACCTGATTGGTTGCCTGGTGTACATGATGTATTTCAAGTATCTCAACTTCGAAAGCAAGTTCATGACCCAGACTTGGTTGTGGAAGAGGCCGCACAACAGGATATTGAAATTACTCCAGAATTGGCTGTGAGAAGAGAGCCGCTAAAGATTATCGGCAAAGAAACCAAAGAACTGAGGAACAAGAAGGTTCACTTAGTCAAAGTGCAATGGAGTGGAGATCTGCGAGATTATACTTGGGAAACAGAGGAAAGCATTAAGAAAGCCTATCCTAAGTGCAGGGTGGATATCTCTGATTGACTCGGGTGCAAGATACATTTACCATACTTTGCAGTACCATTTGTTCTCTACTTTTTGTTATTTTCTTTTCATGGATGTAGACTTTTAATTCTATAGTCTGATTATCTTAAAAGAGTATGTGAATCGATTAGTATATTTTTGAAAAGTTAAAAACAAATTGATTGTTGTTTGTATTGTGTGATAGTGGATATGATTAATTAAATTAGTAGAACGATAGTTAATTTAATCAAGAAGAGAATGATGGTAAATTTATGAAGTTAAATCAATTATTGAACTGATTTAAAAATAGATAGAAATATATATTTGTGCATTACATATGTTTGAACAGGTAGATGGATTAGCTGTTGAGTAGAGAATTTATTTGCGTGCCCGACAAATAGGTAAACCTTAATGAGTTGGATGCGCAATTTTATTATTATATCAACTCCTGTGAATGCCATTGGATGCGGAGTGCTGGTTATTCTGTGTGTAATAATAAACGTCGCCATAGGATAGTAACAATTAATTTTGAACTACACTACATGGCATACTTCTTGAAGGTAGACACACTTCATCATATACCATATTAGCATTTGGAGCTTGTGTGACGAGGTTGAAGATTTACCATACGAGCGAGAAGCTTGTATGGCGATGACTATATGTTACAGGTTGAACTGATGACTGATATGGACCATATAAAATGTAACGGTAAATTGCAAGATTAATAAAAACCCCACACGGGTCTGGAGATGACAATAAACACGTCTCTCTGGTCATTAAGGCACAAAAATCATTTATAGGGTGACGAGAATTTATTCTCTGGAGTTATGATCTATGCACACTCCCCTGTGGACACCAGAAGATATCACTATAAATATGTGCATTCTTATTAGGTACCTAATACGACCCAATAAATTTCCAAACCCCTCCCCGTACAAAGGAGGTTATGGTGAAATTTTTCGAAAATTTAGGGTGTTAGCCAAATTTTTGAAGAATTTGTAAATTCTTAGAAATTGAAAAGTTGAAGACTGGAAGCCAGATTGAAAATAGAGTTGATTAATCAAACCACTTTCGACTTTGTTCCTTTTCGGGGAAAAAAAGTTTTAAGTGGGGGAGATTGTAACAACCAGTAAAATCTGAGCCAATTTAAAATTTTTGATTCAGCTATTTTAGTGGATTTTAAATATTTAAAATAAATATTTTAAATAATAACGACGAAAAATTGTGTTTGAATCGATGTTTGAAAACTAATATAATTATTTGGAATTATAAACAAGGCCTGAAATGGCACGGCAGTTTCAAATTTTCAATTCAAACATTGACTGACTGTACCAGGTGCAAAATAAAACGGAACTTAGTGAAACCAAAAATATTTAAATTTGTTAGTGAATATCTTTCTAATGAATCTGAAAAATCGAAGTTTCATAGCGGGAGTCAAAAGTTATGGCCAATTGAATTTTCAGAAAGGTCGCTATTGAATTTATATAGCCTGTGAACATAGACATTTTGCAAACGACCTCGAAATTCGACGAAACCACTTTTGTTGGATCCGGGATGTCAAATTATTGGTAGGTTTCAAATTTCATAATTTTTGAAGCTAGTATGTGAGTGTGGCAAAGGAAAATGTGTTTGGTCGATTTCTATCAAATTGGATCGACCAGAAAAGGGCCATTTTTCAAACGGTCTCAGAATTCGACAAAATTAGTTTTGTTGGGACCTATCATCAAAACATAGCTAGAATAATTTTTCTGGAATTTTTAGAATCAGTATGTGGCCCCGGCAAATTGAAATGTACGTTCAAAACAAATATTGAATGTTTTATATTTTAATTTGAAGAGAAACTGACTGAAACAGTCAAATGGGCCTACGAGACATATCCCATTGTATTCAGAATGGGGGTATTTAGCTAGGGACGATAGTCGTTGGGTTTGGATTGGAGTTAGTATGTGAAGAGGGGCATTTTTGAATTTTTAAAAATATAAAAATATATAAAAATCCCTCAGCCAATTAGAACTCGATAAATCATTTTCTTCCCCGATACCCCCCAGCGCACGGCGGAATTCATTCTTCCCTTCTCTCCTCTTTAATTCAAAATCCATTCAATAAATTCATCCACTCCAGTTAGGTTTTTTGTAGAGATTTCCCTCAGCTACCATTCCATACCCATTTCGTGATTTATCGTGTCGAGTTGGAGAAGATCTGAACCCGGGAAGTCAGCAACTTTGAGCTGCCGATTCTCTCTCCTTCGTGCATCGAATGGAGAGCCTCCACCACGTGCAGGAGCGCGACTCCAGCCTCTTCGACGTCGGATAATCGGATCTTGTACCCGTGCCACGGATCGAAGTTTTCGGCAAACCCTTGTTTGAACCCTTAAATTAAACTATTCTATAGCACTTTAAAGCGCTACAGTTTTTGATTTCACTGTAAAAATCACATCTTTTTCGTTTGTTGATGAAATTCAGTGAAATAAGAGATAGTGGACTCGTGCGGACGTCTTCTACATTCTAGAAGAGACCGGATATTTTTCTGAGCCTTCTGCTATTTTTGGTGGAGTGAAACCTAATGTGAGATTTCTGAATTACAAACGATATGGAAATGACGATGTATAAATTATATATTTGAAGTATGAGTTATATAAGCGTTGTACACCTCATGTACAAGTGTTGTATAAGTTGTATGTTCGATGTATAAGTTATATATGCATTACAAAAATTATATATGTGTTGAAATAGAAGTGAAATATACTTGTATATATATATATATATATATATATATACACACACACACGCCCCTCGTCCACAAACCATGGACGATATTTATTGGTTGTGATTGGTGTGAAAATTAGTTGATAGCGAATGGTTGGAATTGATTGTTTGTGCTTGAAATTGATTGATTGTGGTTGAAAAATACCCGTTTGTGGTTGAGAATTATTTGGTTGAAACCATATAGGATTAGTTTGTGGAAAAGAAAAAAAACATTCCGCCTGCGTGCGAACTAGATGCATGAAATCCCCATTGTCAAAAGTTGCGAGGCTTTAAGGTAGAGCGAGGAGCCGTACTAGGGACGGTCCTGGTTTTAACTACCCTGCCGTTATGCTGCCGAAATTTTCAATAATATTCATGTGTTGGAATTATTTTCATGTGTTGAAACTATATTCGTGTGTTGAATAGAAATTCATGTGTTGAATAGAAATTCATGTGTTGAACGACATTCATGTTTTAAAATAAACTGTTTTATAATAAAAATCATATTTTTATCATCTATATGAACTATATAAAATAGTCGTGTTTTGAAATCAATGGCTTTACAATAAAAATCACATTTTTATTATATACATGAATTGTTAAAAATAGTGAAGTATTGAAATAAAAGTCTATTGGATAAAAATACCATTTTTATCAAATATATGAAAAGAATATGGTTTTGAAATCGAAGAATAGATTATATTTATATATATATAAATATAATTAAAATAAATCGAATAACGAAGCTACAGTTCGTGTTTTGAAACCGTGATTGCAAACGATTAGTGCGGTAGATCCGACCATCGAATTTTCCCGAAACCGAAACAGTTGGGTTCGCTTTGGAAATATCTTTCCAACGACACCAACTTTGTGAAGATCCAACGGTTGGATTGTCTTGAATGTTTAATTCAAATCTGAAGAAAAACAATGCCAGAATCGATTATATATATATATATATATATATATATAACTAAAATAAATCGAATAACGACGCTGCAGTTCGTATTTTGAAATCGAAACTTCAAACGAGTGTACCGGGAGATCTGACCGTCGGATTTTCCCAAAACTAGAACCATTGGATTCATTTTGAAAAGATCTTTCTAATGACATAAATTTTGTGAAGATCCAACGGTTAGATTTTCAGATATGTGTAAATCAAATCTGAAGAAAAACAGCGCCACGGCTGCGTTATGGCCTGAAGCGTCGTTTGAATGAAATGGCTATTTCTAAATGAATAAAAATAGTGATAAATCGTGATAAAATATTATAAACGATATGGAATGGAAATAAACTGAATTTGCTCGGTTTATGTGATATTTGAAGGTTGAATGTGTTTGGCGTGAATTGTTGTCGAATAATTTAACCATTGAAATGAATTGATTTAAATCTTAAATATACGTGAATTATTTGAAAAGGCCGAGTTAAATCTCATTTCAAATAATTGATCGGCGATAATAAGACGATGGTGAAGACGGTGGTTGAAGACAGGAGATCTTCACCTCGGTTGGATGATAACTGATGTCCTTATTGAGAGGCATCCTGAAATATGGATAATGAGTGGTGATCGTCCAGACGTACATGGAGATCGATGGGTATGCGAGGTATATAGTGCCTCCGATTTCGTTCAGACCCAGAATGGACTGTGTGTCTGACATTGGAATTCATTCTGTGTGATTGATAGCCATCAGTTGCATGGTGTGAATTGCCTGTGTGGCATGCTAAGATGCAGTGATCAAGGCTTCTGTTGAAAAGCAAAGTCTTGTGGTTGATAATCAAAGCACGGCATGTGTGGCATTGCTTTGTGTATAATGTGAATTCGCGAGCCTCACACCCCGGTATGGACCAGAAATGGGAGAGGACCTCAGGGAGGGCATGTGTTTCCTTCTAGCTAGAGGTGGTATCAGTGCTTAAACTGGCTGACATATTATTATTTTCACATGTGTGGTTGTTGCTGTTGCGAGGCGCCTCGGATATATCGGTGACTATGTGAAGCCGATGGAGTCATTCGTTGGCTCATTGACGCCCCATAGGGCGGGGAAACGCAGTGCTCAGGCATTTTAATCCACATCGGTGGACCGACCCAGACGATCCAGGGGTCGATGCGTTCTGATCCTAAGACACGGGCTAGAGCATCTCTAATTCGGTAAGGACTATCTTTTGCCTTGGTTCATGATGGAAATCCAATTTCCAAATACGACATCGTGCGGTTTTGATTGTAAACCTATATTTGGCGACATAGTGGCAGGGGACGCTCATGTCGTACGTCTATGATTGATATTTATGATTTGAAATTGTTTTTGAAACATATAAACACTAGTAGTAATATCAAATGCTTTTATTTTATTCGTATCAAGCATATTTTGGCCATTATAAGGTAAAAACTCTATCCTCCGGTTTGCGTTGCATTGTGTGATGGGAACTGAGTCTTATAATGGCTTCATTTTTGTAAAAATCATTGCGGTGTTTAAAAGATTTACTTGTTTTAAGCACTGGCAATCCAATGGAGTAAACCCATTCTGCGAAAGTGGCGTGGTCCTGTGATTAGCCGTATTATAAATGTGTTAAGTAGATTTCTCATACCAGTCCCATGACTGACTCGTCGTTTGTTTCACTTGCAAACTCGGGTGCCCCTTTTTCTACACGGGCAGCCTTGTGTTCAGGTTTTAGCAGACTCTTTCTGGATAGCTGGAGCTGAAGATGGATTCTACCATTCATCTCTTTTTATGCTGTTCAGCTCTTGGGTTACATATTATGTTGTTTCCCGCTGTAGACATTTATGTATAGCTGAACTGTATTTGTACTAAGTATGATCCTGTATACTGTGTAACTCTGATGATTATGTTTATCCAGTGTATTATTTGCACATTATCTGGTGTATATATTTAATTATGTCCTGCTATTTTCTGTTTATGTGTTATATTCCAAAAGATTACCCTTATCACCGTCCAACGGGGTTTGGGGTCATCACACTCCTCGTATAACAGAAATTAGGAAAAAAACGCGATGGAGCCCTAGTCGCCACCAGGATCGACGACGCTCCCCTCGCCACGACCGCCGGAGGCCGGCGCTCCCCTCACCTCCCCTCTCTCCTCTCTCCTCTTTCCCTAATTGAAGGCCGCAGCCCCTAAAACCTGCCCAAACCCCTTAGCCCGCAACCGTTGACCTCCCCATGGCCAACTACCGCCGCTGCCCCACCACAGCAGCCCGGCGCCACCTACCCTGTCACCCACTCCGACCTCGATCCCTATAGCGCCACAAAACCGCCACCGTTGACCTCATTTCGCCGCCACCGCGTCGCTACATCACCCCCCTTTTTGCGTTGACCAGCAAACCCTCCCCTTTTCTTCGATTGTAAAGGTGAATTTTTATTTATTTTCTTGGATAGAAAAGTTTAGATTTTTATTTAGGAAAGCTATGATTTTTATTTGTCAAAAGATTTGATTTTTATTTGTCCAAAGCTATGATTTTTATGTGTTAAAAGATTTGATTTTTATTTGTCAAAAGATTTGATTTTTAAATATGAATAGCGATATGAAAATATTATTTTTAGTAGATAAAAATATTATTTTGGAGTAGGATAAAAATAGAATTTTTACATATGTGGTAGAAATAAAAATTTGATTTTTATTATATATGAAGCGAAATAAAAATTCGATCTTTGTATAAAAAGTAGAGATATAAAAATATAATTTTTATATAGAAAGAAGCGTTGTAAAAATATGTGATTTTTATATATGAATTGCCATTATAAAAATGTGATTTTTAAAATAAACATCATATTAAAGATGCGATTTTTACTATGAATAGAAGGAAAAGATCGCATTGGAATTTTGGGCAAATCCGAACCGTTCAGAAATAGAGAATGGAGGAGTGGATCCCAAAGGTGAGAACTTCTCACTTTAAATATATTTTCTAGTTAAAATATATACTAGGATGCAGACGGTGCTTAGTAGCACCCGACACCCGTCGTCAACAGACCATGGATGACTTGTTTGTTTGAATGTGTTGTGAAAATTATTTGTGATGTGAAATGAACTAATATTCATGTGTTAAAGAAAATATTTTATCGTTAAAAATATAATTTTTAAACGTGTATATGAATAAAATATATATTCATAAACAAATCGGACGATTTGTTTATACACACCCATTTTATTGATATTGATTGGGACGGTAAATTTTACACGTCACCCAATTGCACAAATAAAACCTATGGTTGATTGTTTGAAACCCCACACGGGTATTGGGATGATATATGACATACATTAGTCCCAATAATTAGTTGTATGTTGATCAATTGGTTGACAGGCTGTTGTAAGCATTAAATATTTATATTTAATGCTTATGTAGTGTATAATGCACTCTGGATGATGGTTGATTGTGTTTGATTATTGTTCATACATATGTTGTATGAAATCCATACAAATAAAATTATATGGTAATTGACTGTGTCTGATTCCAGTTCAGAAAGAATGAAAATTTTAAAATTACGAATATTTAAAAATAATGGATATCTTAAACTAATATTCTGTAACGGATCAAAATCTTATTTTGATGTCCGATTTAGGATGGACACGAAAATATTTAAATATATAAAGCCGCGTTGATTTGATGTGCGCCATTTTGACATGAACAATATTTATATCGATTTTATTCATTTTTATAATGAATATCGAAAAGGAAGTGATTTCAAAATCTAATGTTTGGAAAATACTATCATTTATATATCGATGATATATAATATTCAATTTTGATTTGAAAATTGAATATGAAGTTGAAAACGTTTTGAAAACGAATTTAAAACAATTTATAAAATATGTTTTAAATGGAAATCGATGAAATATATAATATATATATATATATATTATGGCTTGAATAGAACGCGCCGCGCCGCGGTAGTTCGCGAATTTCGACCATTGACTTCGAATGGACATTACGGGAGATCCGACCATCAGATTCTCCTAAAACCGGAACCGTTGGGTTTGTATCGAAAAACTTTCCAACAAATATTAGAAATCTGGAATATAACGGTTGGATTTGGAATTATGTCCAAATCAAATTTGGAAAAGGTCGCTGTAAGTGCAGTTTGATGACCGTTTATGGAAATCGATTGTACGGGCCTTGATAAAATTATTAAAAATATTGATAATTTGTGTAAAATCATAATAAATGATTTGGAAAGAATTGGGATGAAAAATTCCATATTTGAAAAATAAAAATATATTTTATCGAAATGAACTAGTTATGAGCTAGAATTATAATCCAATATTTTTAAATAATTAAATTGGATTTGAAATGGTTTTTAAAATAACTGGAATTTCCAGTATATGAATTGGAATGGATTTGAATCGAAAATATCTTCGGAATATTTCGATATTGGATTCAGTGAAAATACGGATATTGTAGAGGAATTTGGAAGATATATATATCGTTATTCCAATACGATATTTGTTGGTTTCAGAATTTGATATTGAGTATAAGCCGATATATTTTCTATTCTTGAATGGAGATTAGCTAAGTTGAATGGTTTCCTGGGTATTGATCTGATGTTAGTTTTGGCCTTCAGGGTTAACACTAAGGGAATTGTTCTCTTACTAATTTACGGTCAGATACTAATGGAATTTTGGGTTTGTCGTGAACTATGTTTAAAATGAAACTGTTCTTAAGCCCAGTGTGAAAAGAATAAATCTTTTAGTTAAGATTTAAAGAAGAATTACCAATTAATTAAAATTTAATTGGAACTGAAAATGGAATGTGAATTGGGTTTATTGTGAACTTTTTTTTTAACGACATTTGTTCTTCAACCCGATTTACAGTGAAATGTGATTTAGAATTTATAAATCTTTTTATTTAGATTTAACAGGAATTTTCCAAAGTAAAGTTTTCCAATTTAATATATTAAATTGGAATTGATTGGAATTCGATTGATAATAATCGAAGCGAACTTCTGCGGAGGAAGACTGTTAATACATATGGAATTTAAAAGGCTTTGCCGTTATTCCATTTATATTGCTAGTCGGATACGAAAATTGATATCGATTATATATTAATTTATTTTTCCATGAAGATTCCATAATTAATGGAATGTGATTTGGGTTTATCGTGAACTGTGTTTTAAATGACATTAGTTCTTTGACCCAGTTAAAGACAGGAGTACATGTCTGTGATTTTTGGGAAGATTAAAATTAAGTGGAGTTTTAATGAATCTTTAATTAGATTTAAATGTGAATTGATAATTTAAATTATCAGATTTGGGAAATGATCGAGAGTGGAGTATCACCAGTTTTGCTCCAAGCGATAGGTAAATCTTTAATTAGATTTGAATGGGAAATGGTAATTAATTTTACCAATAACACCGTGGTGTTAGTTATGGAGTATTACCAGTTTTGCTCCATGGGATGAATAGGTTGGGATTGGGAAATAAAACAAATGATTACTTCGGTGTGGTGCGCTAATCCCGACTAGTTTGGAAAACCTTAATATGGTTTGAAATGATATCCAAAGGAAGATTAAAGAATAAATTTAAAAGAATTTATCTTTGATAAAATTAATGGGAACCTTTCCCTAAGAATGTGAATATTTGAATAAAAGAATATTCTGGATTGGAATGAGGCACTACTACAAAAGTGGGCATATTCTACACAAATTTGTGTGCGTTGCATGAAAAGTGTGGTGAAAGCTATGTTTTTTTGATCTTCTGCAACAATATTCATATGTTGTTGAATTAGAAGTGAATGCACTCTTGCGGTTGGAATTCTTGTGTTGTGACATACAACACCAGTTCAAAGCGTAGCTTTACATAAATACAAGCCAGGTCAATAATCCGAGTTATCAGTTTAAACAAAACCTCTACCATAGATGCATGATTAATCCGATGGTTCAAATCAATTCCTTCTTCCTATCTAAACATTTCCCCCATTATCCAATCAATGACAGCCATCTACTATGTGAAATTTTGGCGCAACCTTCCCCCCTTCACGAAATAATTAATGTAAAATAATCCGATCAATCCTTACTCTTTCCCATTTTTACTATTGACAGAAAATAAAACCTAAATTCACATCGATCCACTCCTGGCCCATAACTTCAATTTAATTCGTAAGTGAAAATGGAAAGAGGTTCAAGCTTTTTCTCCACTTGCTGCTCAGATCGGAGATTGGAAGAGGATTTTCCAGCAATGATTCTTTTGATTTTTTTGCATTTGCTGCCAAAGAAACCTCGTGGCCATTTCATTGGAACATTCTTGAATAAGCGCAAAAGCTTCCTCCGCCTAATCGATAAGCTTGTATGGCGGCGAATCCTGACCTTAGGTCTAAAGACGTAGAGAAAGCTATCAAAAGACGTCGAGAAGACCAAGATGACAAGGTATATTCTACTTGTATATTTCATTGGAGACTTTAATTTTGCACACAAACACAACTGTTCATGGAATAATCAAATTACTATGTTGCTTGTATATTCAACATCATAATGTTACACTTGGGTCTGTATGTATGGAGCATAGAGATTGATTTCTCAAACTGAACGATTTTGTGTTGATTTTGGATTATTATGTTTCCTGAACCGCATACGAATGTGTTTTAAAACCAAAAGTACTAGACATTAATTAGTAAAGGAACTAATAATACTAATATAGCATATTTCAATTGAGCTTCCAAGTAACTGGACCTAAGTTATCGTCAAGAAGATGAGGTAACATGAACCTTTGATTGGGTTTCAATGTATAGTACTTGGAAACAGTTTGATAGTTGAATGAAGAGGCTTCAGAGAGCATTTAACAGATTGTAAGCTCCATTTAGCATTTTACAACAACAAAATGTATTGCAAAAGAAGTCCTACATTCACTAATTAAACTAGTCAACAAATTAGATTATAGAATAACAATTAAACAAATGATGTTGATGTGCGTTCACACTCAAACTCATATGCGTTTGTATTTTTTTTTTTTTTTTTTTTTTTTGAGTTTCAGTGAATCAAACCTAAACTTGTAAATTATGAAAAGAGTTTATTCAAACCCCTAACACATATCCTGCATCAAGTCTGTAAAAATCACCAGATGAACTCTAAACAAGCAACATGGACAAAGGATTATTGTTTAGGTGGGATTAGCCGGAGTGGCTGGAGCAAGATATTTTCGATAAGATCATGTATTTTGATGGAATTTAAGTGTTTTTTTTTACTTTCCCTTTCTTTTTTCTTTTGTATTATCAATTCAAATTGAATGTTCAGAGGTTTGGATAGGCTTCGAATTGAAAAAACCATTGCGAACTAGCATCTGGAAACATAAACAAGGCATCGAGCCTTAACTACTACCTAAAAGGTTCTTATTGACCTATTTAGATGCTTAAATGATGCTACTACTACTATTATTATTAAATATGTGAGTCTTCCTCTAGAACCAATAAACTAAAAGGGAAATTTTGGGATGAAACTGACTTAGATGATGGTATAACCTTTAAGACAGAGGATGTATTTCCTCTTAGCAATAACTTAAAATCTTCAAAGAGTCATACCTGGAAAAATCCTAGTCCCCTTTATGATCCATCTAATAACCGCTTGCATCTTAATCTCTGTTTTGAATTATCATTTTGATCAAGTGAACTTTTCTATGGTCATGTCTGCAATTAGCAGTGGTACCAGGTTGATTGTAGATACTATGGTTTCTATGAGACAGTGATTAAAGTAATGCTGTGCACATGTTTCTTCAGTGGTAACTTGAGAATCAATGTATGTTGGTTCTTCAATGTCCAATAGCTTTGTGTTGATTCAGTTTAAGATGGGTTTGTCTGCAATCTGATGAGTAAGAAGTAGTTTGGTTCTGGCATCTGGATTTTCATTTGAAATTTTGGTAATAGGCAACTTTCTGCTTAGAGATGTTGCTGTGATCATGCAGTGCAGCTCAGTGTTTCCATGGTAGTGATGTAGAAATCAATGCATGCTGTTTTTGCCATGTTTTAGAGGTAAATGAGGTATGATTTCAGGACAAAACTAGTTTTGTTTAATTAATATAAATCTATATTGAAGATTAAACAAAGTAGATAGACGGATTTAACTTGTTGCAATAACTAAGCTTGGATATATATATATATATATATATATACATATAGGAAATATGGTTGGGTATAAGCTAAATGATGATAGTTTTACTTTCACGTGTAACGACTGTTAAAAAATGATCATAGTTTGATTATAAGAATGTTTAGATTATAGTCAGATTATGATAATGTAATGGCTTTTCACTGGAACAAGAGCCAGTATGCAATACTTACGATTCTAAAGAGTTATGTTTATAGCTAAAGTTCAGTTGATGGGATATGGACAAGGCAGTAAAGATAACCATACTCTTTGCCTTAATAGGTTGATTATTCTCGAAAGATTTAGATTCTCATCTTGTTGACTTCAGCTTGTGCAGTTCCACATGTCTATTTGATCATGCTATATATTCACATTATCATAATAGAATCGAATAATATTATGAGTTGCTTCTTGGATCAGTTTTGACTCTATATATAAACCCATGATCTGTTTCAATATAACGTGCATGATCAGTGAGTTGAGTTATAATGCAAATAATATGAGTAATATATACAGTGCAGAAATGATCATATATGATCACTTAAGAGTTGTTTTTGCTGTCGGGTTACTTCAAGCTATGACACATACTTATTATTGGTTATAACCGACAATTTTCATGTGTATATTAAGCCATCTGGTTTGAGACAATGAAGTATCTATTTTTTCTCCAATTCGAAGGATGAAGATGAAGTAGTCGACATGGACAACAAAGAGGAGTGTTCCGACGATGACCAGGAAGATTATGGAGAGTGTGTGGATGTTAGACCAAAAAATGGTCCTAACACCCAAATTATCGTATTTAGAGCGTAGGATATGAAGAAATAACTGAAAAAATAAGAAAAAAGCAAGACAACAGGATTTTAATAGTGGTTCGGCGTTAGCAAGCCTACATCCACTTCATATTTTCCCATTTCACTCATAGATTACAATTACAATGAATATTGTCTTTCAATCACTTGAATTCAATGAATAATTCTCTCCGAATCCATTGAATTTATTGAGGAAGATGGTGGTTATTCATGGAGAAGTGTTGGCCATGGCAGCCATGGAAGTTGAGATGTCCAAAAGTCCCCTGAAAATGCCCTCTGAAGGTGTATTTATAGCTGTAGGAAAGATCCTAGGAGGACTGGTTCGTGATGGGGTACGTGGCAGGCGATCCAGAAAAATAGGAGAGCCAGTAGCCTTGAGAATAGGTCAAAACAAGCTGCGTGTGAATAGGTCCGAAGTTCGGATCGCAGTCATAGGTCGGATCGCGGTCATGGGTCGGATCGCGGTCATGGGCCGGATCGCGGTCATAAATCGGATCGCGTAGACAAGGTCGGATCGGATCGCGTAGGCAAGGGCGGATCAGATCGCGTAGGCAAGGGCGGATCAGATCGCGTAGGCAAGGGCGGATTGGATCGCGGTCATATGCCAGCTTACACTCGTTCACGGAAATTGGCGTAACTTTCAAACCGTAAGTCCGATTGAGCCAAACTAAAGCTCAAACTGAAGCTAATTCAAAGGGCTACGAGTATATGAGGTGAATAGATCCAAATGAGGTCATTTGATAGGGGTTTCGGACCAGTTTATACTGATGTTGTGATTTTGACCAAACTGCCTTGTGTCTTCTGACGATGCTTCCAATGCCAGAGAGCGATGTTATCTAGAGATTCCATATCAGACAGCATTTACTGAGAGGTGTGTCAACATGATCTTTTCTTTGGGTAGCCTGGTCACAAAGCAGGCTAACAGTGGACAAATATAGTGTGCTGACATCTCCTATTCATTCTATATCCATCAAACCTACATGGATTGCTGATATTTCAGATTCAGCTGTCATAGTCAGGCACCTTAGAAGACTTGGTTTAGAAGAAGCACGGATTTTAGATCGAGACTGGGTAATTCTTACTCATTCTGGCAAATATTTTTCCCTTTTTATTTCACAATTCTCTTTCATACGTCTGCAATTCATAGTAATGATCCTATCCATATATTTTTACAGTACAAACTAACCCTTTGCATTCCATAAGCTCTGTTATCACATATATAATTAACCCCATTCCAATATATTAACTAAACTGACCTTAAACATGCCATGAGCTCTGTTTATGGAGATCGTGCTATGGAAGTATGGGTTGAACCTTGTGTTAGCACTACTATTGTATGGAACTTATTTAAGAATAAAATTAATATGGAACCGATATGAGAATAAAGTTTGGTTAGATTTACTATAGTAGCTGTGTTTCTTATATTTAACAGTTTTTGTTTATCAATAAAACTAATTTAACGAGTGGTTTTATCACACATAACTCACCTAATTTACTATACATTTAACTTTCCCAACTTGAAATATATAATCAATTAACTATTTAAGATCAAACAGAAGATTGTAAAAGTCTGTATATCCTGGATTAACATTTATACTAAGGTAAGGCTAGTTCGTTTCATGAAGTGGCAGAGTGGTGCAAAATATGTTCCAAATAGTGCAGTTGTCATACCTGCTTCCAACAATCCTTGCCTAAAATATGTTCAATTTTTGGACATAGCTGTATCTGAATAGATAATTTTACCTTATCTGCTGATTATTTGTTTCAGTTTAATTTTCAATATGCATAAGAATTTCGACACTTCGGTAATTTGTTTCAGTTTAATTTTCCATCTGTAGCTAGCAATATACGTCATTTGTTTAGCTGCTATCAAGGTATTTTTTTGATCACCTGTTTGTTGATGTTCTTATGGTGAGTATAAAGCTGGGTCTTGCCTTATCATATGGAAACTTATCGCACAAACTAATCCAGGAATTCATAAAAAGCCATAAAGAATAAGAGACGATGAGCAATAGTTATGCGAGTATGGATAGCACTACAGGGTTGAGGTCATCATATGGAAACTTGTCTCAGCCAAACTCATTGTGCCCTTCATCTTCTCTTGCTCAACAGACCGTTGGAAGCGGATATGACTTCTCAACCCTTGGAACTTCATCCGCCTACAACGGTCTCTACAGAATGTAAAACCATGTTTTACTATTGTTGCTGCTACTGTTATTAGTGCCACTAGCTATTTGATTTTATATTCTGAATGGTTTAAATGTGATAGAGTATTCTGAGTGGTTTAAATGTAACGGTGAATGTTTTGGACGAGTTTCATCTATGTGCAAAATTGGTATTGCAAATTTTTTAATTAAAGCGTTGTATTTGCTTTCTTCTATTGTAGCATTTGCTTTTTTTTACTGTTGCATTTCCTTTTGTTATGTTGCATTTCAAGGTAATGGTGTTGCATTACATAATACAATGGTGTTTCATTAAATGAAATATAACTAATTCAATATGACGTGTGGGTCCCATAGCTGACGTGGCATATGACACATACGCAGCTGATGTGGAGAGCTGACGTGTCGTGTGACGCGTAGACAGCTTACGTGGAAAGCTGACATGGCCTCCCTATCATGAACTGGCAGCCAGGCTGTAACTAATGCTTAAGGCAACGCTGTATATTGTTGCATTATATGCAAATAATGTTGCATTACAGCAATAATGCAACGCTTTCTTTCCGTGGCCGTAGATGGGCGAAAGCATTGCCTTAGATGGCTAATGCAACGGTCGCGGATGCCACGCCTCCCTGGTGTTGCCTATTTGAAAAAATGGCCTACGACAACGCTTTTTTGATCTACGGCCACAGAAAAATAGTGTCGAATATGCCCACTTTTGTAATAGTGGGTATGTTGTGTTTATATCACTTGATTATAATATATACGCAATTTATTCGGAAAGGCTGGGTTTATACCCATTCTGAATAATTAATTCAATGATAAGTCGACGATGAAGACGGTGGTTGAAGACCAGAGGTCTTCACATCGTTTGGATGATTACTGATGTCCTGATTAGGCTGTATACCCAAGACGAGGTAATAAGTGGTGATCGTCCAGATGTACTTGGAGATCAACGGATATGCAAGGGTCTCTCTCCTGTATTGGACATATGGGACGAGGAATAAGGTGCCTCCGGTTTCGTTCAGACCCAGGATGAACTTGTAACTGGGTTGTGTGTCTGACATTGGATTTTATTCTGTGTTGATTGATTTCTATTAGATATATGTCTGTTTGGCGATGGAGAATTTATTCTCTTGCTTAACGCCCTTCTCTGAGACGTACGAGCTCAGAGGTTATATATCGATAGATATCAGTCGCATGGCATGAATTGCCTGTGCGGCATGCAGAGATGCAGTGATCAAGGCTTCTGTTGAAAAGCAGAGTCTTGTGGTTGATGATCAGAGCACGGCTTTAATATAGCGTCGCTAAGTGTATAGCGTTAATTCGCGAGCCTCACACCTCGGTATGAGTCAAAAACGGGATCGTCACTGCAGGGAATGCACAACGTTTCTTTCTAGCTATGGGTGGTGTCAACGTTTTACAAGCCCTGACATTTATATTATTTTTACCTGTGTGGTTGTTGGAATGCCAGGCGCCTCAGATATATTGGTCTCTATGGAGCCGATGGATTGGTCCGATAGGATCGGAAAACGTGTGTTCAGGTATAACCAATCTGCTATGCGTGGACCGGCCCTGAAGATCCAAGGGTTCGCCAGCGTCTGAATCCTGAGACATTTGCTAGAGTGTCTCGAATCGGTGAGGAGCCATCCCTGGCCTCGACTCATGACGGAAATCCAATTTCCAATACATGACATTTCAGTTTTTATTGTAGAGCCTAGTATTTGAGACATGATAGATGGTACCTATGCCGCCTATGATTGATACATTTATATTTGAAGTTGTTTTTTACACTATGCACTTATAATAGTATCAAAATGACTTGTTTTTAAATGTACCAAGCATGTTTGGCTATTATAAGGGAAAACCCTATCCTCCAGCTTGTGTTGCATTGTGTGATGGGACCTGGGTCTTATAATAGCTTCATTTTTTCAAAAAGCATTGCACTGTTTATAACTGTTTATGCACTGGCATTCTTGGGAGGAAACCCATTCCGTGTTATATGGCGTGGTCCCTTGATTTACCTTATATTTAAAGTAAAGTTTTAAATAACTGTTTTAGTTCTCACACCAGTCACATGACTGACCCAGAGTTTATTGTTTTAACCTAAACTCTGGGTGCCCCTATTTTCCATACGAGCAGCTAGTAATTTTGGTTTGCAGATTTATATTCATAGGATCCTAGTTTATAGCTGGAATGATATTCGGAAAGCTCTGTATCCGTGTATCTCTTTCAGTTTTGTTTTGTATTATTTTCTGCTTCTATGTGATGTATTTTAATCTCTGATATTTTACAATGTGTAAATTATTCATACTCTTTATATTCTTGTATTCTGATGGAATTGTTGTACTAAGCAATGAAATGTTCTTCTGTTTGTGTTCTGATTTGTCGTGTTCTCAACTCAATTCATTCTTTCCTTCACGGGGAAGTATGGGTCGTGTCAGCGTGGTATCGAAGCTTTGGTTTACAGAGCTCAAGAACAAGGCACATTGGAACCAAACGAAAGAATTCATCAGAGATTGGATTAGTAATATCCAGTGTGAATGACTCGTTAGAGATAGGATCGGTAGTATTCTAGAACGAGTGTGAAGAGTAGTGTTTTTAAAATAAAAATAAAAACAAATTTTGTTTTGAAAATTTAAACTTTATACGTATTTGAATATTTTATTTGTATTGAATTTGGACAATCCAATCTATAAAGATTTTGCATATACGCCTTGCAAACATGTATTCGAAGTTTTAATATACTGGATAGATATAGAATCACACTCTAGTCGCTCAGAGATGATTCTGATGATGCCACAGCTTCATCAGCATTTGTCTTCGAGTTTCGAAAGTGGGATATCTATATGATTCCAATTGACTGGTGTGAGAACCAAAACTAGATAGAGCTTATTGTTGTGAATTGACATCAAAAAGATGATTTTTGAATATATATTGAAGTTATGCATTTGAAATCCTAATCCACTAATTGATTGATGATTGTGTTGTATGATTATTCATTTAGACCATTATGTGAACGAAAGGTAAAATTTAGCCAAATTGAATCAAATGTTGAACTGACTTGAGAACTGATTACAATTGCATGCATATACATTGAACAGGTCATAGCAGGGAAGCTAAGCAGAGGAATAAAATTGTATGCCCGACAAATAGGTACATGTTTACTATTTTTTTGGGTTTGGATAATCTTATGAGCCGTTTGGATTTTTCATTTTCTTTTTGAGATGAGAGGGCCTGTGTGGAGGTTTGGGGATTTTCCCGATGCTCCCCATACAAAGGAGGTTATGGCGAAATTTTTCGGAAATTTAGGGTGTTAGCCAAATTTTTGAAAAAATTAGAAATTGAAAAGTTGAAGAATGAAAGCCAGAATGAAAGTTGAGTTGGTTAGTTAAGCAACTTTCAGCTCCGTTCCATTTCAAGGACGAAAAGATTTTAAGTGGGGGAGATTGTAACAACCCGAAAAATCAGAACCAATTTAAATTTTTTATTTGGCAATTTTAATGAATTTGGAATATTAAAAATGAGTTATTTTAAATAATAACGACAAGAAATTTATTTTGAATAGAATTAGAACGTATGAATTTATTTAAATTGAAGTTTGAACATAAATATTTGTTTTAATTATAAAAGGAATTGGAAATGGCGCGGTAGTTTGAAAATTCGATTTCAAATTTCAAATGAATGTACAGGATTCAAAATAAACTGGATTTTAGTGGAACCAAAAATATAAGAATCTATTTGAAAATATCTTTCCAACGAATCTGAAAAATCAAAATTTCATAACGGGAATAAAAAGTTATGCCCAGTTGAAAATTCAGAATAGTCGCTAGGCATTATAGCCCTTAAAATAGCTGTTTTGCAAACGACCTCCGTTTTCGACGAAACCACTTTTGTTGGATCCGGGATGTCAAGTTATTGCTAGTTTCCAATTTTCATAATTTTTGGGATCAATATGTGAGCATGGAAAAAGAAAACGTGTTTTGACAGTTTTAGTCAATTTGGATCGACCAGAAAATGGACATTTTTCAAACGGTTTTCAAATTGAACGAAATTAGTTTTTTAGGACCATATCGTCAATACGAAGCAAGAAATATACTTTTTGGAATTTTCATAGTCAGTATGCGACCCTCGTAAATTAAAATGTGTGTTTGAATTTAAAATATAATGATTTATATTTTAAATTTAGCGAAAACTGATCATAACAGCCGAATGGGATTACGAAACATGTCCTGTTATGTTCAAAATGGGGGAAATTAGTTAGGGGCGACAGTCATTGAGTCTCGCTTGGAGTTCGTATACATAGTCAACTTTTTATGGAAAAATAATATTAAATTATTATATTATTTATATATTTATACCCCTCACCCTTCCTTCCCTCTTCTCTCTCCTCGTATAACAGAAATTAGAAAATAAAAAAATAAACACGCGATGGAGCCCTAGCCGCCACCAGGATCGACATCGCTCCCCTCTCCACGGCGCTCCCCTCCCCCTCACCTCCCCTCTCCTTATCTCCTCTCTCCTCTTTCCCCAATCAAAGGCCGCATCCCCTAAAACCTGCACAAACCCCTCAGCCTGCCGCCGCTGACTTCCCCCTGGCCAACCACCATTGATGCACCACCCCAACAGCCTCTTGCCACCTACCCCGTCACCCACTCCGACCCCAATCCCCATAGCACGACAAAACCGCCATCGTTGACCTCATTTCGCCGCCACTGCATCGCTACATCACACCCCTCCATTTCTGCACAGACCAACAAACCCTCCCCCCTTCTTCAATTGCAAAGGTGAATTTTTATTTATTTTATTCGATAGAAAAGTTTAGATTTTTATTTAGGAAAGCTACGATTTTTATTTGTCAAAAGATTTGATTTTTATTTGTTAAAAGCTATGATTTTTATTTGTCAAAAAATTTGATTTTTATTTGTCAAAAGATTTGATTTTTAAATATGAATAGCGATATGAAAATATTATTTTTAGTAGATAAAAATAATATTTTGAAGTAGGATAAAAATAGAATTTATACATAGGTAGTAGAAATAAAAATTCGATTTTTGTTATATATGAAGCGAAATAAATTTTCGATCTTTATATAAGAAGTAGAGATATAAAAATATAATTTTTATATAGAAAGAAGCATTTTAAAAATATATGATTTTTATATATGAATTGCCATTATAAAAAATGTGATTTTTAAAATAAACATCATATTAAAGATGCGATTTTTTCTACGAACAGCGGGAAAAGATCGCATTGGAATTTTGGGCAAATCCGAACCATTCAGAAATAGAGAATGGAGGAGTGGATCCCAAATGTGAGAACTTCTCACTTTAGATATATTTTCTAGTTAAAATATATACTAGGATGCAGACGGTGCTTAGCAGCACCCGACACCCGTCGTCTACAGACCATGGAAGACTTGTTTGTTTAATTGTGTTGTGAAAATTGTTTGTGATATAGGCCTTGCTAAAAAAAAAATTGTTTGTGATATGAAATGAACTGAATAAAATATTTTTATGTTAAAGAAAATATTTTATCGTTAAAAATATAATTTTTAAACGTGTATATGAATAAAATAAATATTCATAAACAAATCGGACGATTTGTTTATGTATACCCATTTTATTGATATTGATTGGGATGATAAATTTTACACGTCGCCAATTGCACAAATAAAACCTGTGTTTGATTGTTTAAAACCCCACACGGTTATTGGGATGATATATGACATACACTAGTCCCGATAATAGCTGTATGTCGATCGATTGGTTGACAGGCTGTTGTAAGTGTTAAATATTTATATTTAATGCTTATGTAGTGTAGAATGCACTCTGGATGATGGTTGACTGTGTTTGATTATTGTTCTATACATGTGTTGTATGAAATCCAAATAAATAAAATTATATGGTAATTGACTGTGTCTGATTCCAGTTCAGAAAGAATGAATATTTTAAAATAACGAATATTTAAAAATAATGAATATCTTAAAATAATATGCCGTAATGGATCAAAATCTGATTTTGATGTCCGATTTGGGATGGACGCGAAAATGTTTAAATATATAAAGTCGTGTTGATTAGATGTGCGCTATTTTGACGTGAATGATATTTATATCGGTTTTATTCATTTTTATAATGAATATCGAAAAGGAAGTGATTTCAAAATCTAATATTTGGAAAATACTATCATTTATATATCGATGATACGGAATATTCAATTTTGATTTGAAAAATGAATATGAAGTTGAAATCGTTTCGAAAACGAATTTAAAACGATTTATAAAATATGTTTTAAATGGAAATCGACAAAATATATATAATATATATATTATGGCCTGAATACAACGCGTCGCGCCGCGGTAGTTCACAAATTTCGACCATTGACTTCGAACAAACATTACGGGAGATCCGATTGTCGGATACTCCTAAAACTGGAACCGTTGGGTTCGTCTCGAAAAGAGCTTTCAAAGTATATTAATGATTTGGAATCTAACAGTTGGATTTGAAATTATGTCCAAATCAAATTTGGAAAAGGTCACGGTAAGTGCAGTTCGATGACTGTTTATGGAAATCGACTGTACGGGCCTTGATAAAATTATTAAAAATATCGATAATTTGTGTAAAATCATAATAAAAGATTTGGAAAGAATTGGGATGAAAAATTCCATATTTGAAACGATAAAAATATATTATATCGAAATGAACTAGTTAAGAACTAGAATTATAATCCAATATTTTTAAATAATTAAATTTGATTTAAAATGGTTTTAAAAATAACCGGAATTTCCAATATATGAATTGAGATGGATTTGAATCAAAATTATCTTCGGAATATTTCAATATTGGATTCCGTTATTATTCGGATATTGTAGAGGAATTTGGAAGATATATATATATATATATATATATATATATATATCATTATTCCAATATGATATTTGTTGGTTTCAGAATTTGATATTGAATATAAGCCGATATATTTTCTATTCAGAGCCTTGTATTTAATATCAAATTGGATTTTGGGTTTGTCAAGAATAGTATCTTCAATAATACAGTTCTTAAACCCAATTGAGTTAAGAAAATTAGAAACTGACTGGAGATTAGCTAAGTTGAATGGTTTCCTGGGTATTGATCTGATGTTGGTTTCGGCCTTCGGGGTTAATACTTAGGGAATTGTTCTCTTACTAATTTACGGTTAGAGACTGATGGGATTTTGGGTTTGTTGTGAACTTTTTTTTAACGACATTCGTTCTTCAACCCGATTTACAGTGAAATGTGATTTAGAATTTATAAATCTTTTTATTTAGATTTAACAGGAATTTTCCAAAGTAAAGTTTTCCAATTTAATATATTAAATTCGAATTGAATGGAATTCGATTGATAATAATCGAAGTGAACTTCTGCGAAGGAAGACTGTTAATACATATGGAATTTAAAAGTCTTTGTCATTATTCCATTTATATTACTAGTCGGATACGGGAATTGATATCGATTATATATTGATTTTTTTTTCCATGAAGATTCCATAATTAATGGAATACAATTTGGGTTTATCGTGAACTGTGTTTTAAATGACATTAGTTCTTTAACCTAGTTAAAGACAGGAGTACATGTCTGTCATTGTATTTCGAACTGTATGGTTGATCTCTGCTAAATATATATCTGTTTAGTGGCGGAGAATTTATTCTCTTGCTTAACACCCTTCTCTGAAACGTACGAGCTCAGAGGTTATATATTGGCAGAAATCAATAGTACGGTGTAGATTGTCGATGCGACATGTTTGTGTTTCCAAAGTTAAATAATCATTAATAGTGATTTTTGGGAAGAATAAAACTATGTGGACCTTTAATGAATCTTTAATTAGATTGAAATGTAAATTGATAATTTAAATTATCAGATTTGGGATATGATCGAGAGTGGGGTATCACCAGTTTTGCTCCAAGTAATAGGTAAATCTTTAATTGGATTTGAACGGGAAATGGTAATTAATTTTACCAATAACACCATGGTGTTAGATATGGAGTGTTACCAGTTTTGCTCCATATGATGAATAGGTTGAGATTGGGAAATAAAAAAAATGATTTCTTTGGTGTGGTTCGCTAATCCCGACTAGTTTTGAAAACCTTAATATGGTTTGAAATGATTTCCAAAGGAAGATTAAAGAATAAATTTAAAAGAATTAATCTTTGATAAAATTAATGGGAACCATTCCCTAAGAATGTGAATATTTGAATAAAAGAATATTCTGGATTGGAATGAGGCGTATGTTGTGTTTATATCACTTGATTATAATATATACGCGAGTTATTCGGGAAGGCCGAGTTTATACCCATTCTGGCGATAAATCGACGATGAAGACGGTGGTTGAAGACCGAAAGTCTTCACATCGTTTGGATGATTAATGATATCTTGATTGGGCTATACACCCAAGACGAGGTAATAAGTGGTGATCGTCCAGACGTACTTGGAGATCAATGGATATGCGAGGGCCAGTCTCCTATATTGGACATATGGGACAAGGAGTAAGGTGCCTCCTGTTTCGTTCAGACCCAGAACGAAATTGTAAATGGATTGTGTGTCTGACATTGGATTTTATTCTATGTTGATTGATTTCTATTAAATATATATCTGTTTGGCGGGGGAGAATTTATTCTCTTGTTTAACTCTCTTCTCTGATACGTACGAGCTCAGAGGTTATATATCGATAGATATCAGTTGCATGGCATGAATTGCCTGCGTGGCATGCAGAGTTGTAGTAATCAAGGCTTCTGTTGAAAAGCAGAGTCTTGTGGTTGATGATCAAAGAACAGATTTAGTATAGCGCCTCTTTGTGTATAGCGTTAATTCGCGAGCCTCACACCTCGGCATGAGTCTAAAACAGGATCGTGACTTCAGGCAGTGCACGGCGTTTCTTTCTAGCTATGGGTGTTGACAGCATTTTACAAGCCCTGACATTTATATTATTTTTACCTATGTGGTTGTTGGAATGCGAGGCGCCTCAGATACATCGACTTCTACGGAGCCGATGGATAGGTCCGGAAAACATGTGTTCAGGTAACCAATCCGCTATGCGTGGACCGGCCCTGACGATCCAAGGGTTCGCCAGCGTCCGAGTCCTGAGACATTTGCTAGAGTGTCTCGAATCGGTGAGGAGCCATCCCTGGCCTCGACTCATGATGGAAATCCAATTTCCAATACATGACATTTCGGTTTTGATTATAGAGCCTAGTATTGGCGACATGATAGATGGTACCCATGTCGCCTATGATTGATACATTTATATTTGAAGTTGTTTTATACACTATGCACTTATAATAGTATCAAAATGATTTGTTTTTAAACGTACCAAGCATGTTTGGCTATTATAAGGGAAAACCCTATCCTCCGGCTTGCGTTGCATTGTGTGATGGGACCTTGGTCTTATGATAGCTTCATTTTTCCAAAAAGCATTGCGTTGTTTATAACTGTTTATGCACTGGAATTCTTGGGAGGAAACCCGTTCCGTGTTATATGACGTGATCCCTTGATTTACCTTATATTTAAAGTAAGTTTTAAATAACTGTTTTAGTTATCACACCAGTCACATGACTGACCTGGAGATTATTGTTTTAACCTAAACTCTGGGTGCCCCTATTTTCCACACGGGCAGCTAGTAGTTTAGGTTTTGCAGATTTATATTTACAGGATCTTGTTTTACAGCTGAAATTATATTCGGAAAGCTCTGTATCCGTGTATCTCTTTCAGTTGTGTTTTGTATTATTTTCCGATGCAATGTAATGTATTTTAATCTTTGATATTTTACAATGTGTAAATTATTCATACTCTGTATATTCTTGTATTCTGATGGAATTTTTGTAATAAGCAATGAAATGTTCTTCCGTTTATGTTCTAATTTGTCGTGTTCTCAACTCAATCCGTTCTTTCCTTTACGGGGAAGTTCGGGTCATGTCACATATCTTCAAAATTTAACCAAACTGGAAATCATATTTCTATTTCAAATTAATTCGACTAAATTTTGATATCTTAATTCAAATCGATTCAACTTCACACTTTTTTTTTCGATACGATTCAACAATTCAATTGCAAACAATTCGATTTAATAAATCAATTCAAATAATTGAATTTCAATTATAATTCTCACTTTCAATTATTCGTTTATAAAATCTCGAGTTCGTAGTTCAATTATTATAATAAATTAGGTTAACATAAAATAATATCAACGATGGATAAACAATTCAATTTCGATAAATTTATATTTTATATTCAATTCAATTTAACTTCATTTATCAACATTTACGAATTCTATTAAAACTGAAAATTTTAATTTCAAAGCACAAAGTCCGAATTTAAAGAAAATCGATTAATAATGTCACTTATTTTCGCAATTTTTATTTAACGAACCGGTGTCCGTATATAATTTTCTACCCTATGGCCAAGTAATACTTAAAATTAAATTTTAGTATTTGGGGAAGGATATATATCATTTCAATCCATATCAGGGTCATAGGTTTTTATCATTTCAACCTACATTCTTAATTCACTTTAGTTATTAATCCTGGGTTTATTTGATGCCCGTAACATTTAGGGTAATAGTTGAGATTAATCAACAGAAATCAAAAGGATATATAAACAATATCGATAACAAGTTGAATTTCATATCAATACATTAAATACATAAATTCAAGGCATACATCAAAATTAACACATCTAAACAGTTCAATAATATCAGTTATTAGTCATTAGGTATGAGATTCTATTTTTTTACTAAAACTAGAAATTAATCTCTAACGGTACGATTTACATAACAGTTAAATTAAATTATATATTCTATGTAGATTTAACATAAATCTGCAATTTAAACAATCAAATAGCAAAAAATACAATCATATTATGACATGCATTTCATTTAACTAATAATCAAATATTTTAGTTAGATGTGAGTGGGTTTAATCACTCACCTTTGGTTCTAAACGAGATTGAAATCCCAATTTTAGCCCAAAAATTAACAGTCTCATAATTAGTTCAAATCAGCGACATCGCGAAGAGCTCGTTGTTACGATTCCAACAGATCCAACCGTGCGTCATTCTGAATTCGTATGTGAGAGTTATAAGCATTTAAAGATTTGGAATTCAATATATATAAAATAAAATAAAATTTCCTCTCACCAATCACTCCGTGCCATGTCAGCTTCTCTCTCCTCCCATTCTTCTTCGTCGCATGCAAAAATCCCGTTCCAGAAAACCTAAACTGTTCTAAATCCTTGAATCACGCACAAAAATCAAGAACCCAAACTCCAATCTACAACCACCAATTTGTGCGCCACCTTGAGAGATGCCACTGCCCTGAATTGAGCCGCACTCGGTCATCTCTTCAGCCCACAATTGACCCGAAGCCGCGCGACATTCGTAGCTAGTTTCTGGCAATTATACTTCGATTCATGACAAATCCACATGGATCTAAAGATCTCTCCGAGCTCCACAAGTTTGCTTCAGAAACTTTTTGATTTCATAGAATGGATTTGAAGAAATTAAGGGTTGAAGTTTCAATTCCCATGGCCATCGAAATTAAAGTGGCGGCTGAGGATTTTTTAAGGGTTTTGGGAAAATAAAATAATATTAATTCATCGTTTTGCGTGTTATAAAGTCAAAAACGGTCCGAAGTCCAAATCAAGCCTGCTTACTGCCTAACAATATGTTTTGACGCCTTCTGAACGCAATGGAATAGGTTTCAAGGCCCAATTCCAAAGTATATAGCAGTTTTCTTTTAAAACTTGATTATTTAACTGAATTGTACATATAAATTTATATGCATTTTTACTTCTTACAAACAAACTATAATTTCATTAATTACGAAATTCTACATCATAAAATAATTTATCATTTCCGACTCAATAAAATTAATTTCATAATTTAAACAATTATAAAGTTCACATCATAATTTTTCAAATTAAATCATTAGATTTTTAAATTATAAATTTGTTAACTCCAATTAATTCAAGTATTAAAGTCAAATTTTAATACCAAAAAAAATATAAGCCAATCATGACTCATTTACAATAATTACAATTTATTATTATTGTAAACTATTAAAATTCATTAACAAATAAAATTAATTAAATTTACAAACAAATTTACATAATTAAGTCATCAAAATTTATTTATAACTATAAATACTCAAAAAAAACAATAATAAATTCAAAATTCAAATAGTAGAAAATTACGGGTTGTTACACTCTCCCCCACTTAAAAAACTTTTCTTCCTCGGAAAGGCGTAGTAAGAAATTTTTTAATTTATATATGTTTCGCCACATAATTTCTTATTCAAATTGATTTATTCATATTTTAGTTTTAAATCAGGAATTGCCATACTGCGATTTTTCTGAAAATTTGAATTACACATATCTTAAAATATACCATTTGAAAATTAAAAATTTCTTTTTCATTAGGAAATTATATTCCAATAGATCCAAAAGATTCTTGTTTCAAAGAATTCCGACTGATTTTGGATTCTATACATTCAATTTAACTTTAATTCGGAAAATTATGAACTGAATCTTCATGACGGGCTCGTTTTAATTAAATTTAATTAATTCATTCAATCTTCATTAAATTTAAAATTTATAAGCCTATTCACTTATATTTTCGCAAAACCAAACATTAATATCAATACATTTAGTTTATTGCCAAATAATTTGCTTAATCAATTTTTCAATGATTCGTTTAATTCATGTTACTTAACATAACGTAACTAAGTATATATCACATATTGCATAAATTAAATTTTATTTTATATATATATAACCAATCAATTTTTCACGTTCATTATCCATTCTAATACTTGTGCATTATTTAACTGCTTATTCTTATAACATTTAACTTCTTATTTAATTGGTAAGTTATTCATGTTATAGAAAAGAATTTACTATTACACAAGTTTCAATGGTTACCATTTATTTCAATTTATTATCCAATTCTTAAGAGTGTTATTTTAATTATGACTTATTTTAATTATAACTCTCTTATATTCATAATATTCAGAAGTTTTGAAAAATTAAGTTTATTTCATTTCTGTAATTATTCAAGATTTCAAGAATTAAATATCGAATTTCTTTTCAAATCAATTTTTTTTTTTGAAATGTTTCATATCATATATCATTTACATAAAACCATACTATAAAAGGATTTAAATAAAGTTCAATTTTGTAAAACAAAGTACAAAATATTAAATGTCTCCCTCCTTAGACTCTTGAAAATAAACGTCGATGATGCATGCACTCACCACCGAAATCATTTCCAAAGACAAGAGGGTATACACTTATTTCTAAAATTCATTTGAAACAATTTCTATATGGAACAAGATTTAAAATATAAATATATTATTTCAAACCATCTGCAAATCTATTTTATAAAACCACCCGAAATCAAATTCTCAAATTCATATTTTACTTCTTATTTCATTATAAATAAATTTTCAATATTTGATTTTCTTAAATCGTTCAATAATCAATGGTTCTAATTATTAATTAATTGAATGATAAATGATGAAAAATTTAATATTATCATCAATAAAATCAAAATTTATATATTTTCGAATAATTCTTCATATATATATAACATATAATTCAAACCAACATTATGTCGATAAGCCCTGTTCGAGTGTTTAGAAATCCCTATCGATACATTGGCGTCCCAAATACAGACCAGAATTCATAAATACTCAACAAAACAAATCAACACAATACAAAACCATTTATATCAAAATTACAAGTACGCTCTCTCATATACGCTCAAACTCATTCTAGAGTATTACTACCCTATCTCTAATGAGTTAATCCCAAACAGAGCCAAGGTTTTGCTAAACCAAAGCTCTAATGCCAAATGTAACATCCGGGATTTTTGACTGTTCAAATCCACAATGATCCTCAATGTCGACTTAAACAAATCAAAAAAAGGATAGTTATTGGGATTTATAAAAGAAAAGGAAGAGAAGAAGAAAAATGAACACAGAATCTCATAGCGAAAGGACAAAATATAATAATTAAATAATAGTTCATGAAGTTGTTTAAACATACATTTGATTATACATTTTCAACGATTATCAGAGTTAACTGTCATAAACATACCAATATTTGCAGCAGAATAAATAGTAATAAATACATCCGTTGAGCTCCATCTTCCTCTATATAATGGTATCTTCAACAACTGGAAACTCAGGCTGACCCGAGCATAAATGAAAGGACATAAACACTCGAATCAGAACTAAAATATTCTCATATTAGTTAAATCAGATTCATGCGATAATATGAGTGCAATAACTTAAGGGTTGTTATGGGAATTTCCATCTCCTAAGGATCTGTTAAACTAGAAAGTATATAATATAATACATTATTATAATACTGTTTATGATTAAATATAAAATATTCGAATAGCTTCAGCGGGATTACATTTTTACCGTTACACTGTTTATACATTGTCGTAAACATTGCATATAAAACATCAGTAACGGTCGGTGTATAGGAATGCGCCGATGTATGACAAAGTTAAATCAAAATCGTAGGTGGCTCGATCAGGATAAATATGACAAGGCATCGAGGCAATACCCGTCAGTAGTGATTCTACTGGATTGTGGACCTAGGCGGGTGGTAACGCACAGCCGCAACTACCGCCCACCCCAGACAATACTCCCGAAATCAAAGGTGCCAATCAATTAGAAAGCACTATATATATGGTATTGAAGAAGCTTGTCTATTAAGAGGAACTAGCTCACATTAGCCTGGGTATGGCTCTTATTTTAGTCATTTTAATTATGACCCGAAGGTCAAGGCTATCCATCGTCATTCTCTTTCTTCAAATCCAGTAATCACCTCCAAATCCATCCTACTTCATTCCGGAACTCCACCGCGTACATAGTTGTTAAAGTGATTTTCGGTATTGGCAGAGAGTATGACAATAATCGATCCCGGTCTCTTTAACAACCAATCATTTATATTTTTCACACCGGTCAGTTCTTTTACATTTCAAAGGGGTTCGTACTTCATATCAAAATATCAGATTTTACTTTAAACTTGTTTCAATAGTCAAGAAAATATTTCATAATAAAATATCCATTTAAAGCAATTTAAAATCTTGAAACAATTCCAATTTTAAATTAAGTTGAATATCAGAATAGTAAAAAAAATTAAAATAGTTTAGATGTATAATTGAAATAGTTTGAAAATAAATAGTTTATATTTAAAATAGAATTTCAAATTTGGAAAAATCTATAGTTAAAATATAAAATAGTTTATAAAACAAATATTTGATAACAAAAATGGTTTATTTAAAATAAGAAATAAAATAAAATAGCTATAAGGTAAATAGTTTATAAAGAAAATAATTATTACAAAAATGGTTTACTTAAAATAAGTAATAAAATAAAATAGTTAGATAGTTTATAAAGAAATAGTTTATAAATTGATTTAAAATACTATAGTTGGAATTAGAATCATATCTTCAAAAATTAACCAAATAGGAAATCATATTTCAATTTCAAATCAATTCGACTAAATTTTGATATCTTAATTCAAATCGATTCAACTTCATAATTTTTTTTATTTCAATACGATTCAACAATTCGATTTGAAACAATTTGATTTAATAAATCGATTTTAATAATTGAATTTCGGTTATAATTCTCACTTTGAATTATTCATTATAAAATCTCGAGTTCACATTTTAATTATTACAATAAATCAGGTTAATTTAAAATAATATCAATGATGGATGAACAATTCAATTTCGATAAATTTATATTTTATATTCAATTCAATTTAACTTCAGTTATCAACATTTACAAATTCTATTAAAATTGAAAATTTTAATTTCAAAGCACAAAGTCCAAATTTAAAGAAAATCGATCAATAATGTCACTTATTTTGTCTTTAAAATAATATTCCGAAATTCAAGATTAAAAACAATTTTTATTTAACGAACCGATGTCCGTATATAATTTTCTACCCTATGGCCAAGTATTACTTAAAATTAAATTTTAGTATTTGGGAAAGGATATATATCATTTCAATCCATATCAGGGTTATAGGTATTTATTATTTCAACCTACGTTCTTAATTCATTTTAATGATTAATCCCTGGTTTATTTGATGCCCGTAACATCTAAGGTAATAGTTGGGATTAATCAACTAAAAACAAAAACATATACAAACAATATTGATAATAAGTTGAATTTCATATCAATACATTAAATACATAAATTCAAGGCATACATCAAAATCAACACATCTAAAAAGTTCAATAATATCAGTTACTAGTAATCAGTTATGAGATTCCATTTTTTTTATTAAAACTAGAAGTTAATCTCTGGCAGTACAATTTATACAATAGTTTAATTAAATTATACAGTCTATGCAGATTTAACATAAATATGCAACTTAAACGATCAAAAAGCAAAAAATATATCATATCACGACATGCATTTCATTTAACAAACAATCAAATATTTTAGTTATATGTGAGTGAATTAAATCACTAATCTTTGGTTCTGAACGAGATTTAAAACCCAATTTTAGCCCAAAAATTAACAGTCTCAAAATCAGTTCAAATCAGCGGCATTATGAAGAGCTCGTCGTTATGATTCCAACGGATCCAACCATGCGTCATTCTGAATTCGTATTGAGTGTTATAGCGTTTAATGATTTGGAATTCAATATATATAAAATAAAATAAAATTGCCTCTCACCAATCATTCCCTGCCACGTCAGCATCTCTCTCCTCCCATTCTTCTTCGTCACACGCAGAAATCCCGTTCTAGAAAACCCAAACCATTCTAAATCCTTGAATCACGCACGAAAATCAAGAACCTAGCCTCCGATCTACAACCACCAATTTGTGCGCTACCTCGAGAGATGCCACCGCCCGGAATTGAGCCCCACTCGATCGTCTCTTCAGCCCGCAATTGATGTGAAACCTCTAGACATTCATAGCTAGTTTCTGTCGAATATACTTCGATCCTTGACAAATTACCATACGGGTCTGAAGATCTCTCCGAGCTCTACAAGTTTTCTTCAGAAACTTTTTGATTTCGTTGAACGGATTTGAAGAAATTAAGTGTTGAAGTTTCGAATTCCCATGGCCGCCGAAATTAAAGTGGCGGTTGAGCATCTTTTTTGGATCCTGGGAAAATAAAATAGTATTAATTCAGCGTTTTGCGTGCTATAAAGTTAAAAATAGACCGGAGTCCAAATCAGGCCTGCTTACTGCCTAATAATATGTTTTGACACCTTATGAATGCAATGGAATAGATTTCAAGGCCCAATTCCAAAGTCTATAGTAGTTTTCTTTTAAAACTTGATTATTCAATTGAATTGTACATATAAATTTATACACATTTTGATTTCTTACGATCAAACTATAATTTCGTTGATTACGAAATTTTAGATCATAAAATAATTCATCATTTCTGATTCTATAAAAATAATTTCATAATTTGAACAATTATATAAAGTTCACGTCATAATTTTTCAAATTAAATCATTAGATTTTTAAATTATAAATTTGTTAACTCAAATTAATTCAAGTATTAAAGTTAAATTTTAATACCAAAAAGAATATAAGCCAATCATGATTCATTTACAATAATTACAACTTATTATTATTGTAAACTATTAGAATTCATTAACAAATCAAATTAATTAAGTTTACAAACAAATTTACATAATTAAGTAATCAAATTTTATTTATAACCATAAATACTCAAAATATCAATAATAAATTCAAATTTTAAATAGTAGAAAATTACGTGTTGTTACACTTAACAAGGACATGCCTCTAATGGACAACATAAAATTCATTTTTACTCATCGTACCCGATGTGATCTTAAAGTTGACCAAGAATTGTTCCAATGACTGATGCTCTATGAGTTGACCAAGAATCGAGAACGACGAAGTGGGCTACCGGGACAATAATGATAGAGAGAGAGTACGCCGAAGATGAAGGAATAGTAAGAGGCAAGTGGATTTAGGTATTGTATAATATTAGGGATCGCGGAAGATGAAAAACAGGGGGAGAGAAAATATGATGCAGAGGGGAATTTTAGTTGTTGCCAGAAATGAAAATTTTGATACGGCTCACATGCTTATCAAATGATCTGATCCGGGATTTTCAAGATATAGGGTTAGATTTTAATTATTGAAAGTGGTGCAGATCACAACCTAATGTACCAAATGAATTTAATACGGCTATGAGCACTATTAAATTTGATACGGCTTAATGCCATATCAAATCTCTACATCCTGGTGTGCCAAATATGTAGTTTTGGTGTAGTGAGACTTCTTCCACAGGTCGGACTTAACGTCGTGTCTTAGAATGTTACTTTTTTATGCACTTAGACCCCTCACATTAGATTCATCACTTGTGGACGATGGATATGTCGGTCGGTTCCGGGCAGATTTCTTCCACAAGTGTAATCTAACCTCTTGTCTAAGCATGGTTATATTTTCTGATTACGGTGAATCTAAGCATTTTTATTATTAACCAATTTTTCCCTATTTCATTATAGGTTTTCATGCCATTTTTTCCCAAGTCATATTCATCATGTACCATGTGCCCCAAATTAATATATTTAATCACAGTTTGGTTTATGCCCCAAATCCATATTCATGTATTCAACTTAAGTTATGCCCAAATTTCCCAATACAAGTTATGCCCCAATTTTAACGTTTCCCCTCGTTCCCAATTTCACGCGTTCTGTAATAACCCGGAAATCCGAGTCAATTTAAAATTTCTATTTTGGCAATTTTGGTGAAATTTGAATATTTAAAATGAATTATTTTAAATAATAACGATGAGAATTTTTTTTGAATAGAATTAGAACGTATATATTTATATAGATCGTCGTTAGAATATAAATAATTATTTATAATTATAAAAGGAATTGATAATGGCGCGGTAGTTTGAAATTCGATTTCAAATTTCAAATTTCAAATGAATGTACATGATTCAAAATAAATCGGATTTTAGCGAAACAAGAAATATTTGAATCTGTTTGATCATATCTTTCTAACGGATCTAAGAAACTAAGATTTCACTTTATAGAGTGAAAGATATGTCTAGTTTCAAATTCAGAAAAGTTGCTGTGGAATTTATATTTTTTTTAATATATATAAAGGCCATTAAAAATAGCCATTTTGCAGACGACCTCTGTTTTCGACGAAACCACTTTTGTTGGAACCGGAATGTCAAATTATTGCTAGGTTTCAAAATTCATAATTTTTGAATCAATATGTGAGCGTGGCGAAGTAAAACGTGTTTTGGCAGTTTCAGTCAATTTTAATCGACTAGAAAATGGTAATTTTTCAAACGGTCTTCAAATTTGACGAAATTATATTTGTTAGGATCATATCATCAATACGAAGCTAGAAATAATTTTTCTGGAATTTTCTGAGTTAGTATGTGGCCTCGGTAAATTTAAATGTGCGTTCAAATCCAACATATTGATTTATATTTTAATTTTAACGGAAACTGACCGTAACAGCCAAATTGGGTTACGAAACATATCCCATTGTGTTTGGAATAAGGGTATTTAGCTAGGGGCGGCAGTCGTTGAGTTTGATGTGGAGTTCGGGAGATAAACAAGTAAAAGTGAAATGAAATATTATTTAAATAAATATACTGTATATATCCCTTTAAGACCAAACCCTAATTTACTTCCCAAAATAACACAGCGCCGCCAATTGAAATCCAAGGCCTAAATCGCTCGTTACTTTCTTCAATAAAATCCTCTAATCCAAGCTAAATCCTTCGACATTTATAAGGTGAAAATCGTTGAGCATCTTAAGAGCTCTCTATCTGTGCGGAGATGATCAGTCCTAGTGGTCTGAAGCGCTTGATTTCCGAGCTCCAACTACCTGCATTCGACCAGCATTTAGGCGAGGAGGGGGGCACCGAGATGGGTCAACTTCTGGGCACGAAGGGGTGCTTTGTAGGCCGACGTGGTGGAGGGTTTTGATCGGAGTTCAGGGGTCCGAGGTGACGGTGGTGGTGGGTTTATGTTTGGAGCGAGGTTGAGTTTCTTACAGGAAGAGAGTGACGATGAGTAAATGGATAAGGCGGCTAAATTTTTAATCAGGTTAATTAATTGTTTATTAATGTTAATTATTTATTTATGCAATCATATGTATTAAATAGCGCATCTCTCTCATACCGGGTCAGAAAATTGGAAACTCAGTTGCGTTGGATTCGTATCAGAAAATTCTACAGCGTGGAACTGACTGGAATCGAAACAGAGCCAATCAGAATTTCAGACAAATTCAAATTCAAATTGTTCAGAAATTCAGATAAAACTGACGGAGTGGATCCCAAAGTGAGAATTCTCTCACTATAAATTTTCTTGTACAGTTATTTATTTTATAACTGCATATATGAACTGTTCCCCGTCGTCCACAGACCATTGATGACTTGTTTGGTTGTATTGCGTTGTGATTGTGATGTGATAAATGAAAAAAAATACATGCGATGTAAATATATATATATATATAAGAAAAGTGAAAATATCGTATATATTGAAAAGTGAAAATATCGTATATTGAAAGTGAAAATATCGTATATATTGAAAGTGAAGATATCGTATATATTGAAAAGTGAAAATATCGTATAAATTGAAAGTGAAAATATCATATATATTGAAAGTGAAAATATCGTATATATTGAAAGTGAAAATATCATATATATTGAAAAGTGAAAATATCGTATATATTGAAAGTGAAAATATCGTATATATTGAAAAGTGAAAATATCTTATATATTGAAAGTGAAAATATCGTATATATTGAAAAGTGAAAATATCGTATATATTGAAAGTGAAAATATCGTATATATTAAAAAGTGAAAATATCGTATATATTGAAAGTGAAAATATCGTATATATTGAAAGTGAAAATATCGTATATATTGAAAAATGAAAACGATATATATATATATATATGAAATGTGAAAACGATATATATATGAAATGAAAACGATATATACATGAAATGTGAAAACGATGTATATATGAAATGAAACAATATATATGAAATGAAAATGATATATATATGAAATGTGAAAACGATATATATATGAAATGAAAACGATATATATATATATGAAATGTGAAAACGATGTATATATGAAATGAAAACGATATATATATATGAAATGTGAAAATGATTTGATTGTTAAAAATATAATTTTTAACATATATGTACACTGTATAAAATTGTCGTGTATATGGAATATTCAATTTTGATTAGAAATTGAATATGAAGTTGAAATCGTTTTTAAAACGATTTATAAAATACATTTTGAATCAAAACTGACGAAATATAATATATATATATAATGGCCTGAATAGAATGCGCCGCGCCGCGGCAGCTCGTGAATTTCGACCATTGACTTCGAATTGACATTGCAGGAGATTCGACCGTCGGATTCTCCTGAAACTGGGACTGTTGGGTTCGTATCGAAAAGAGCGTTCTAATGAATATGAGAAATTTGAAATCTAACGGTTGGATTTGGAATTATGTCCAAATCAAATTTGGAAAAGGTCGTTGTAAGTGCAGTTCGATGGCCGTTGGTGGAATTCGACTGTACGGGCCTTGATAAAATTATTAAAAATAGTAATAATTTGTGTAAAATCATAATAAATGATTTGGAAATAATTGGGCTGAAAAATCCCATATTTGAAAAGATAAAGATAGATTTTTATCGAAATGAACTAGTTATTAACTAGAATAATAATTTATTTATTTTTAAATAAATAAATTGGATTTGAAATGGTTTTAAAAATAAACAGAATTTCCAATATATGAATTGGAATGGATTTGAATCGAAATTGGCTATGGAATATTTCGATGTTGAATTTCGTGATTATATAGATATGGTTGTGGAAATTTGAAAGATATATTAATATCATTGTTTCCAATACGATATTTGTTGGTTTCAGAATTTGATGTTGAATATAAGCCGATACTATTTTCTATTCAGAGCCTTGTGTTTAATATCAAATTGGATTCGGGGTTTGTCGTGAACTGTGTTTAAATGACATTTGTTTTTTAACCCACGTAAAAGCAGGATTAATTCCCAAAAAGTTGAACAATCAATATGAAATGATTTTAGAGATGAAACCAATTGGGGTTTGAATAAATATTTAATTAGATTTGTATGAATGAATGGTGATTAAATTTACCAAAACATGTGATGTGATTAAACGAAATTTACTTAGTTATTGATATTGTTTGTGGTTGATTGATTGTTTGGATGGTGCTCGACCAGTTTATGAGCAGAATATGCCTTACATTTAGCATTGGGTTAGGTAAAGATATCTATGTGCTAACACCTTGTGAAATACTTCACGATTTGACGATAAGGTGTTTAGAGATGTTGTGTTCGTTTCAAATTCAATTAATGATTGTGAAATGATATATTTTTCTTAAGTGAAAAGAAATGTATTCCCGATTTTGGACAGGGAATGTTTTATGAAAATGTTTTATAAAACAGAAAGGATTTCGAGGCCTAAACCGGATATTATCGAAGAGATTTTGAAATGTATTATGTGTAACATTGTGGTTCATCACATATTTGATTAGTTGCTATTAATGATGTATCTGTTTGGTGGCGGAGAATTTATTCTCTTGCTTAACACCCTTCTTTGAGACGTACGAGCTCAAAGGTTATGTGATTAATAGTGACTGATCATATGTGTGAACTGCTGATGTGAAGTACTATATTTTGAAAGTACTTGTGATTATTATGTTATGAAATGATTTTCCATACTTCGGGATATGAAATGATTTGGTATGTGGCTAGAGATTCGGGTGAGCCGGACGACTAAAAGTATGGGTGAGATGGGCGGTGCATGCTTCCATGTGTGGGAGGTGCATCGTCGGTGTAGCCTGCTCCTATGTGGGGTAGGTGCACATTTATATATCGAGTTGCGAGGTGCGTACCCTTTGCCTTGTCGATGGGGAGCACGATATTTGGTTGCATACTTGTTTGTATGCATTGTTATGTTTTGGAATTCATATTTCCAAACGATTTGATTTGAGATCCCGAAGTGAAATCTACTTTGATATAGAAAGTTAGATATTTATTTCAAATGATTTGAAATAAGAAATCGGGAATAAAATCCAAAGGAATAATTTCTGTAAATTGAATTGGATTTGGAAAATCTAAGTGTAGCGATTAATCTAAATGGGTAGATTGGGATATTGCATGTTGATTGATGCATAGTAGATCCATATATCTATATTGATTGTTGTTTATACATTGGCATTCATGGGGGTAAACTCGTTCCGCGTTAGCGGCATGGTCCCGTGATTTGCCATATTATTAAATAAGTTAATTATAACTGTTTAGAGTTTTCTCACACCAGTCCCATTAATGACCTGTAGTTTTCTTTTCCCTTGAAACTCGGGTGCCCCTATTTTCCACATGGGCAGTCGAGTAGTTTATGTTGGAGATATATTCACTGGATTTTGGATTGAAGCTTAAAGCCGTGTCTAGAGCATTGATAGTCTTCCGCTGTGTTACTTTATTTATTTTCCGCTGTGCATTGTATTACATTTATTGTAAAAAATCATCTTCTGCTGTATTGATTATATTTCGATATACTCTGATATTCTGTACTCTGATGTAGCATTATTATGATGTTTATAAAAGTTTTTTGTTATTTGTTCTGATGTGTTGTATACCCAGAGTTAGCATATGCGGGATTCGAACGGTGTTGGGCGGTTTAGCGATCGATTAGGCCCGAGCGAAATCCGTGTCGTTACTGCTGGTATCAGAGCTTTGGTTAAACTCAAATCTTTGGGGTACAACTCGTTAGAACATGATAAAAGACTCATCATAGATTGGATTAGTAATATCCTATTGAAGAATCCTTATTAGGGATAGAATCAGTAGCATTCTAGAATGAGTGACTTGTTAGAGATGGGGTTAGAAATGCCCCTGAATGAGTTATATGTTTATAAATAATGTATTTGTGATTATATGTATAATCTGGTTTTAAAAAAAAATAGGATTTTTGAGTATATTTAAAGTTATATATTTGAAAAATTAATCAATAAATTGCTTGTTGGTTGTTTGATTTTTGGTTGATTTATTAGAATTTTGAACCAATTAGCCAAATTGAACAAATATTGAACTGAATTGAAATTTGTTTGAAATTGTATGCCTATACATGTATATACACTAAATAGGTCATAGCAAGGAGGCTAGAGAAGAGGAATAAAATTGTTTGCCCGACAAATAGCTACATGTTTATTGTATTTCTTGGATTTAGGTTGATTTTATGAGTCGATTGGCTAGCCGCTTGGCTTTTTCTTTTTCTTTTGGATTGGTGAGGGCCATGGGAGGCTATTTTAAAAATCCCAAAGCACCCGTTGTCAGGGAGGTTATGGCGAAAATTTTCAAAAAATTAGGGTGTTAGCCAAATTTTTGAAAAATTTGAAAAGTTCTTAGAAACTGAAAAGTTGAAGAACTTAAGCCGTAAAGAAAATAATGAAAGTTGAGTTGGTTTGTGAAACAACTTTTGGCTTCATTCCTTTTCGGGGACGAAAAGTTTTAAGTGGGGGAGATTGTAATAACCCGGAAATCCGAGGCAATTTAAAAAATTTATTTTGGCAATTTTGGTGAATTTTGAATATTTAAAATGAATTATTTTAAATAATAACGATGAGAAATTTATTTGAATAGAATTAGAACGTATATATTTATATAGATCGTCGTTAGAATATAAATAATTATTTATAATTATAAAAGGAATTGATAATGGCGCGGTAGTTTGAAATTCGATTTCAAATTTCAAATGAATGTACGGGATTCAAAATAAATCGGATTTCAGTGAAACAAGAAATATTTGAATCTGTTTCATTATATCTTTCTAATTGATCTAAGAAACTGAGATTTCACTTTATAGAGTGAAAGATATGTCCAGTTTAAAATTCAGAAAAGTCGCTGTGGAATTTATATATATTTTAATATATATAAAGGCCTTTAAAAATAGCCGTTTTTGCAAATGACCTCTGTTTTCGACGAAACCACTTTTGTTGGAACCGGAATGTCAAATTATTGCTAGATTTCAAAATTCATAATTTTTGAATCAATATGTGAGTGTGGCGAAGTAAAACATGTTTTGGCAGTTTCAGTCAATTTTAATCGACTAGAAAATGGCCATTTTTCAAACGGTCTTCAAATTTGACGAAATTAGTTTTGTTAGGATCGAATCGTCAATACGAAGCTAGAAATAATTTTTCTGGAATTTTCTAAGTCAGTATGTGGCCTCGGTAAATTTAAATGTGCGTTCAAATCCAATATATTGATTTATATTTTAATTTGAACGGAAACTGATCGTAATAGCCAAGTTGGGTTACGAAACATATCCCATTGTGTTCGAAATAGGGGTATTTAGCTAGGGGCGGCAGTTGTTGGGTTTAATGTGGAGTTCGGGAGATAAACAAGTAAAAGTGAAATAAAATATTATTTAAATAAATATACTATCTATATCCCTTCAAGACCAAACCCTAATTTACTTCCCCAAATTACACAGCGCCGCCTGTTAAAATCCAAGGCCTAAATCGCTCGTTACTTTCTTCAATAAAATCCTCCAATCCAAGCTAAATCCTTCGACATTTATAAAGTGAAAATCGTTGAGCATCTCAAGAGCTCTCTATCTGTGCGGAGATGATCAGTCCTAGTGGTCTGAATCGCTCGATTTCCGAGCTCCAACTACCTGCGTTCGACCAACGTTTGGATGAGGAGGGGGGCACCAAGATGGGTCAACTTTCTAGGCATGGAGGGGTGCTTCGTAGGCCGACGTGGTGGATGGTTTTGATCGGAGTTCAGGGGTCCGAGGTGACACGTGGTGGTGGGTTAATGTTTGGAGCGAGGTTGAGTTTCTTACAGGAAGAGAGTGATGATGAGTAAATGGATAAGGCGGCTAAATTTTAATTAGGTTAATTAATTGTTTATTAATGTTAATTATTTATTTATGCAATCAAATGTATTAAATACTGTATCTCTCTCATACGAGCTCAGAAAATTGCAAACTCAGTTGCGTTGGATTCGTATCAGAAAACTCTACAGAGTGGAACTGGCTGGAATCGAAACAAAGCCAATCAGAATTTCAGACAAATTCAAATTCAAATTGTTTAGAAATTCAGATAAAACTGACGGAGTGGACACCAAAGTGAGAATTCTCTCACTATAAATTTTCTTGTACAGTTATTTATTTTATAACTGCATATATGAACTATTCCCCGTCGTCCACAGACCACGGACGACTTGTTTGATTGTATTGCATTGTGATTGTGATGTGATAAATGAAAAAAATACATGAGATGTAAATATATATACATATATATATATATATATATAAGAAAAGTGAAAATATCGTATATATTGAAAAGTGAAAATATCGTATATATTGAAAGTGAAAATATCGTATATATTGAAAAGTGAAAATATCGTATATATTGAAAGTGAAAATATCGTATATATTGAAAGTGAAAATATCGTATATATTGAAAGTAAAAATATCGTATATATTGAAAAGTGAAAATATCGTATATATTGAAAGTGAAAATATCGTATATATTGAAAGTGAAAATATCGTATATATTGAAAAGTGAAAATATTGTATATATTGAAAGTGAAAATGTCATATATATTGAAAAGTGAAAATATCTTATATATTGAAAGTGAAAATATCGTATATATATTGAAAAGTGAAAAAATCGTATATATTGAAAGTGAAAATATCGTATATATTGAAAGTGAAAATATCATATATATTGAAAAATGAAAACGATATATATATGAAATGTGAAAACGATATATATATGAAATGAAAACGATATATATATGAAATGTGAAAACGATGTATATATGAAATGAAACGATATATATGAAATGAAAACGATATATATATGAAATGTGAAAACGATATATATATATATATATATATATATATATATATATATGAAATGAAAACGATATATATATGAAATGTGAACACATGTATATATGAAATGAAAACGATATATATATATATATATATATATATATATATATATATATATATATGAAATGTGAAAATGATTTGATTGTTAAAAATATAATTTTTAACATATATATACACTGTATAAAATTGTCGTGTATATGGAATATTCAATTTTGATTAGAAATTGAATATGAAGTTGAAATCGTTTCGAAAACGAATTTAAAACAATTTATAAAATACATTTTGAATGGAAACCGACGAAATATATATATAATATATATATATTATTTATAGTGGCCTGAATAGAACGCGCCGCGCCGCGGCAGTTCGCAAATTTCGACCATGGACTTCGAATTGACATTGCGGGAGATCCGACCGTCGGATTCTCCTGAAACCGGTACCGTTGGGTTCGTATCGAAAAGATATTAATATGAGAAATTTGAAATCTAACGGTTGGATTTGGAATTATGTCCAAATCAAATTTGGAAAAGGTCGCTGTAAGTGCAGTTCGATGGCCGTTGATGGAATTCGACTTTACGGGTCTTGATAAAATTATTAAAAATAGTAATAATTTGTGAAAAATCATAATAAATGATTTGGAAAGAATTGGGCTGAAAATACCATATTTGAAAAGATAAAAATAGATTTTTATCGAAATGAACTAATTATTAACTAGAATAATAATTTATTTATTTTTAAATAAATAAACTGGATTTGAAATGGTTTTAAAAATAACCAGAATTTCCAATATATGAATTGGAATGGATTTGAATCGAAATTGGCTTTGGAATATTTCGATGTTGAATTTCGTGATTGTATAGATATGGTTGTGGAAATTTGAAAGATATATTAATATTGTTATTTCCAATACGATATTTGTTGGTTTTAGAATTTGATGTTGAATATAAGCTGATACTATTTTCTATTCAGAGCCTTGAGTTTAATATCAAATTAGATTTGGGGTTTGTCGTGAACTATGTTTAAATGACATTAGTTCTTTAACCCGCGTAAAAGCAGGATTAATTTCCAAAAAGTAGAACAATCAATATGAAATGATTTTAGAGATGAAACCAATTGGGGTTTGAATAAATCTTTAATTAGATTTGGATGAATGAATGATGATTAAATTTACCAAAACACATGATGTGATTAAACCAAATTTACGTAGTTGTTGATATTGATTGTGGTTGATTGATTATTTGGATGGTGCTCAACCAGTTTATGAGCAGAATATGCCTTTACATTTAGCATTGGGTTAGGTAAATATATCTGTGTGCTAACACCTTGTGAAACACTTCACGATTTGATGATAAGGTGTTTAGTGATGTTGTGTTCATTTCAAATTTAATGAATGATTGTGAAATGATATATTTTTCTTAGTGAAAAGAAATGTATTATCGATTTTGGACAGGGAATGTTTTATAAAACAGAAAGGATTTCGAGGCCTAAACCCGATATTATCGAAGAGATTTTGAAATGTATTATGTGTTACATTGTGGTTCATCACATATTTGATTAGTTGTTATTAATGATGTATCTGTTTGGTGGCGGAGAATTTATTCTCTTGCTTAACATCCTTTTTTGAGACGTACGAGCTCAAAGGTTATGTGATTAATAGTGATTGATCATATGTGTGAACTGCTGATGTGAAGTACTATATTTTGAAAGTACTTGTGATTATTATGTTGTGAAATGATTTTCCATACTTTGGGATATGAAATGATTTGGTATGTGGCTAGAGATTCGGGTGAGCCGGACGACTAAAAGTATGGGTGAGATGGGCGGTTTATGCTTCCATGTGTGGGACGTGCATCGTCGGGGTAGCCTGCTCCTATGTAGGGTAGGTGCACATTTATATATCGAGTTGCTAGGTGCGTACCCTTTGCCTTGTCTAGGGGGAGCCCGATATTTGGTTGCATACTTGTTTGTATGCATTGTTATGATTTGGAATTCATATTTCCAAACGATTTGATTTGTGATCCCGAAGTGAAATCTACTTTGTTATAGAAAGTTAGATATGTATTTCAAATGATTTGAAATAGAAATCGGGAAATAAAGTCCAAAGGAATAATTTCTGTAGATTGAATTGGATTTAGGAAATCTACGTGTGGTGATTAATCTAAATAGGTAGATTGGGATATTGCATGTTGATTGATGCATAGTAGATCCATATATCTATATTGAATGTTATTTATACATTGACACTCATGGGGGTAAACCTGTTCCGCGTTAGCGGCGCGGTCCCGTGATTTGCCATATTATTAAATAAGTTAATTATAACTGTTTAGAGTTTTCTCACACCAGTCTCATGACTGACCTGTAGTTTGCTTTTCCCTTTCAAACTCGGGTGCCCCTATTTTCCACACGGGCAGTCGAGTAGTTTATGTTGCAGATATATTCATATGAATCTGGATTGAAGCTTAAAGCCGTGTCCAGAGCATTGATAGTCTTCCACTGTGTTACTTTATTTATTTTCCGTTGTGCATTGTATTACATTTATTGTAAAAAATCATCTTCCGCTGTATTGATTATATTTCGATATACTCTGATATTCTGTACTCTGATGTAGCATTATTATGATGTTTATAAAAGTCTTTTGTTATTTGTTCTGATGTGTTGTATTCCCAGAGTTAGCGTATGCGGGATTCGAATGGTGTTGGTCGGTTTAGCGATCGATTAGGCCTGAGAAAAATCCGTGTCGTTACATGTTCGCGGATTTCAGCAGTATGCCTAGGCTCAAAGGTAGCTTAATTATAAAATAAAAAGGGAAAAGAAGAAGGGAAGAGAACAGAAATAAGCATAATAACAAGATAGACATATGATGGCAGAAATGGGCATAGCAACTGAATAACAATATAGTGAAAGAATTGGGCATAATGACAAGATAGACATATAAGAGCAGATCTGATGAACATGTGATACTAGAATTGATTAGGCAACTTTCGGTCAACCGTACCAAAATATAGATACTTGTATAAAAGGTTGCATATTGAATTGGAAAATTGACAGTAAACTTAGGAACTATAAATTATGTAATGCATAAAGATATAGACTGAGAAATAGAAAGAAAAAGAAGTTCCATACAAGAAAATACATTATTACCTATAACACTTAGGCTTCAAAGGCTATAGGTGTCTTCAGTCATGGTATGTCATATACGATGACACAATGTGAGAACACAAGATGATGAGAATTTGACACATATATTAGATGGAGAAGCATGAAGATATTTTGATAGGATGTATCCCAAATTTACCATAGAGAGTCATATCGTCAGACTTGGTTTATGCACAGATAAGTTTTCACCATTCTCTCATTTTGGTAGTAAATATTCATCTTGGCTTATTATTATTACTCCTTATAATTTACTTCTGTGGATGTGTATGAAAACTCTGTATATGTTTCCCATTTTTATCCTTTTTAACCATGATGATCCGACACAAGAAATCAATGTTTACCTACGACCATTAATCGAAGAGTTAGAACATTGTGGCTTAAAGAAGCTGAAACATATGACATTTCAAAAAAAAAAAAAATCATATGTTTGCTTTTTTGTTATGGACAACTGGTGATTTTCCCCTATACATGATGTTTTCAGGTTGGAGTACATCAATTTGTCTAGATTGTCCTAATTGGACAGAAGAAACACGAGCATTTTCTTTGTGGTATGCAAGGAAAATGTCATGGTTTGATTGTCATCTGTGTTTTCTCCATCCCAATCATACTTTTAGAAGAGATAAAAAAACTTCAAAGGTAACATAGAAGAGAATACATTATTATATTTGAACTTTATATTTGAACTTTGAAAAATCATATCTTTATGCTGTGTTGACAAAATTCGATGAAACAGGAATCATTGTGACCGCAAGGAGGCTCTCTACCAAATAGAAAAGACCGCGGATTTTTCTGAGCCATCTACGATTTTAGCACTCTGAAAATCAATGTGAGAAATCTAAATTAAATGAAATTGTGAATGGAAAATGTCATGTATGAATTATATAAGCAAAATATAAATTATACACGTGTTGTATACCTCACGTACATGCGTTGTGTAAGCTATTTGATCGAAATATGAATTATACATGCATAGTATAAATGATATGTGTGTTGAAATGCAAGTGAAATATAGAAATAATATATATATACTCCCCTCGTCCACAAACCATGGACGATATTTATTGTTTGTGAATTGGTGTGAAAAATTAGGTGAAAAATGCGAATGGTTGAATAATTGTTTGTGGTTGATATTGATTGGTTGTGGTTGAAAAATACCCATTGGTGATTGAAACAAATTGGAAATAATTGTGGAAATGAAAATAAAACATGTCGCCTGCGTGCGAACTAGATGCATGAAATCCCCATTGTCAAAAACCGTGAGGTTTTAAGGTAGAGCGAGGAGTCGTACTCGGGACGGTGCCGGTTTTAAATACCCTGCCGTTATGCTGCCGAAATTTTGAATAATATTCATGTGTTAGAATTATTTTCATATGTTGAAATTATTTTCATTCGTCAAAACTAAAGTCATGTGTTGAAACTATATCCATGTGTGGAAAGGCTCATGTGTTGAGAAGTGATGTGTGAAAATTAAATTCATGTGTTGAATAAAAGATTGAACAATAAAAATTACATTTTTATTGAAACTATGAAGTGTTAAAAACATTCATGTGTTGAGTAAATATTTTATATGATGAAAATACCATTTTTATCTTATATGTGATTTGCTAAAAATATGCTAGCGTTGAAATAAATATTTGTGAAATGAATATTATTTTTAACATGTATAGGAACTAAATAAAATAGTCATGTATTGAAATATATTTTAGTTCGCCAAAATTATCATTTTTGAAATGAAGGTTAAAAATAAACACTTGTTCAAATAAATATGCATGAGTTGAAATATTCATTAATTAGCTAATGATATGATTTTTGCCTATTAATGCAACATTCGAATGAATGGCGACTTTAAACCAAAATTGAATCAAATATGAAGTTGAATGGAAAATGATAAGTGATAAGAATTACATATATGTACATGCATATTTATTGAACAGGTTATAGCAAAGAGGCTAGAGAAGAGGAATAAAATTTTGTGCCCGACAAATAGGTACACGTTTACTGTTTTGCTTGGGTGATGATTTTACGAGCCTATTGGCTAGTCGCTTGGCTTTTTCTTTTTCTTTTTGAGATGAGACGCCCGTGCGGCTATTTGGGAATTTTCCCAGCCCCTCCCGTACAAAGGAGGTTACGGCGAAATTTTCCAAAATATAAAGGCGTTAGTGAAATATTTGAAGTAAAAACGATATTGAAGTCGTCGAATGAACTATATATATATATATATATATATATATAAATTAAAACGAATCGTGGCCGTGCAGTTCGTGCTTTGAAACCGTGATTTCAAATGATTAGTGCGGGAAATCCGACCATCGGATTTTCCCGAAACCGCAACCGTTGGGTTCGCCTTGGAAATATCTTTCCAACAACACCAACTTTGTAAAGATCCGATGGTTGGATTGTCTAGAATGCTAATTCAAATCTGAAGAAAAACAGCGCTAGAATCGATTATATTTATATATATAAATATAAATATAATTAAATTAAATCGAATAACGACGCTGTCGTTCGTAATTTGAAATCGTAACTTCAAACGACTGGTGTGGGAGATTCGACCGTCGAATTTTCCCAAAACTGAAATCATTGGATTCGTTTTGAAATGATCTTCCTAATGATATAAAATTTGTGAAGGTCCAATGGTTAGATTTTCAGATATGTGTAAAAGAAATTTAGTGAAAAACAGCGCCAGTGCCTCGGCACGACCTGAAACGTCGTTTAATTAAATATAGCCGTTTTTAAATAGATAAAAATGGCGATATATCGTTATAAAATATTATAGACGGTATAGAGTGGAAATAAACCAATTTTGTTGTGTTTGCTTGATATGTGATGGTTGAATGTGTTTAACATGAAAATTATACTAAGAAACTGAAATGTGAATGTTGAATAATTTAACCATGTGATAAATTGATTTGAAAATCTAAATATACGTGGATTATTTGAAAAGGCCGAGTTCATTCTCATTTCAAATAATCGATCGATGGTGAGAAGTTGAAGAGTTGAAGACGGTTGAAGACCGACGATCTTCACATTGGATGGATGGGCGCTACTGATGCTCATGATTGGAGTAGCTACCTTGAAGGATCTGAAGTAGTAGCCATCCGGACGTATTGTTGATTGTGTAGATAAGCGAGGAATTTGGTGCCTCCGGTTTCGTTCAAACCCAGAACGAACTTGTAAATGGACTGTGTGTCTGACATTGGATTTTGTTCTGTGCTGATTGATCTCTATTAAATATATATCTGTTTGGCGGCGGAGAATTTATTCTCTTTCTTAACGCACTTCTCTGAGACGTACGAGCTCAGAGGTTATATATCGATAGAAATCAGTCGCATGGAGTGAATTGCCTGTGTGGCACGCCTAAGTGGCATATGATCAAGGCTTCTGTTGCAAAGCAAAATCTTGTGGTTGATGATCAAAGCATGGTCTGTGTGACGTAGCTTTGTGTATAACGTGGATTCGCGAGCCTCACACCCCGGTATGAGTCAAAAAGGGAGAAGGACCCAAGGAGTGCATGATGTTTCTTTCTAGCTATGGTGGTGTCAGTAACCTACCAGCCCTGACATTATATATACTTTTCACCTGTGTGGTTGTTGGAATGCAAGGCGCCTCGATTATAGGTCTGTAAGGACCGGGAAACGTGTGTTCAGGAATAATTAATCCTCAAAAGTAAGAGAGGACCGGCCTTGGAGGATCCAAGGATTGCTGTGTGCGGTCCCGAGGCATTTGCTAGAGTGTCTCGAACGGAGAAGAGCTCGCCCCTTTCCTCGACTCATGATGGAATCCAATTTCCAATACGAAATTACGGATGTGATTGTATTACTAGTATGGCGACATAGTGGTATGGGTCATTTATGTCGTCTATGATTGATATTTATGATTGAAATCGCTTTTGAAACATATATGCACTAGTAATAATACCAAACACTTTCGTTTTATACGTATGAAGCATTTTTGGCCATTATAAGGTAAAACTCTATCCTCCGGCTTCCGTTGCATTGTGTGATGGGACCTGAGTCTTATAATGGCTTCATTTTTATAAAAAGCATTGCGATGATTTAATCATTTACTTTATTTCATGCACTAGCACTCATTGGAGTAAACCCGTTCCGCGAAAGTGGTGTGGTCCTTTGATTTGCCTTATTATTGTTGTTAATAAGTTAAGTAGATTTCTCATACTAGTCCCATGACTGACTCGTAGTTTGTTTCACCTTGCAAACTCGGGTGCCCTTATTTTCACACGGGCAGCCTAGTTACAGGTATCTGGTATATTTTGGCGTGGTACCACAGTAGAGGTGCACTTTTGGCTCATGGCGAGGCTTGACTACACCGTGATGACTATGACTTTTCCGCCATGATTGTATATGTATTATGATTCCGCCTCTGGCGATGTAGACTGATGTTTAGTTTATGTACTCTCTATGTATGATTCCGCCTCTGGCGATGTTGACTGATTATGTACTATTATGCACTAATTTGTATCCTGCATTGTATTCTATTTCCTTGTTTATGCTATTGTCTGTACTCTGCTAATGATGATTAATGTGTTATATTCCAATGATTATCCTTAACACCGTGCCACGGGGTTTTGGGATCGTCACAGCTGGTATCAAAGCTTTGGTTAACCTTAGTTCTGGAATCTAACACATTAAACACTTCGTTAGAATAGAATTAGTAGTATTCTAAGGTGAGTAGCTCAATATGATAGGGCTAGTAATGTCCTAGAATGAGCTAAGCAGAATAGCAAAAACAATTTCATCAGTCCATCATTATCTTTCCTTAAGTTTTTCTGCTTAACCATACAATAAAATTATCATTTCTGTACGCTGACTCTTTTCTTGCTTATACAGAACTTGAACAATGGCTACCCGAGTAGCCGCTGCTAGAGGAGGCCGAGCTGGCCGTGGCAGAGGACGAGGAGAAGTCCCAGTTGAAGAAGGACCCTTGATACAACTCCTGGCCGCCCAACAATTCAAGCTGGACCGCGTGGCTAAGAGGTACAAGAACCTAGGAGGCAAAACCTTCTTTGGGACTGGCACTGTAATTGAGGCCCTTGCATGGCTGAAAACATGCGAGAAGATACTAGAAGGTCCGAGGCTTGGTGATCAAGATAAAGCTTTCATGGGCGCTTGGGTCCTACAAGAAGAAGCCGAACTATGGTGGGAAGCTCTCACCGCCGGGAACAGAAATGCTGGTAGGACCTGGGACGAATTCAAAGAATTATTCAAAGAGAAGTATGTCCCAGAGCAAGCCCTTTAGCGCATGCATGACGAATTCGCAAACCTCCAACAGGGGGATCTCTCGGTGCAAGATTATCTGAACAAGTTTACACAATTATCCCGCTATGCTCCAGAGCTCGTCACCACCGAGAAGTCCAATAATAAGAGGTTCATCCTCGGGCTGAAGCGACAGTACCAAGACAGGGCAATGGCCCACATCAAACTGCGTTTTAATGAATTGGTGGAAATGGCGTGCAACTATGAAGACCTGGATCAAAGGCACCTGGAACATGATCGTGCTAAAAGCCAAGCCGGGAATAAACGTAAGCCCGCTGCGAATCAAGCGGAGTCAAGCCAAGCGGCATCCTCGAAACCACAGACTAGCAGGCCGCCAAAAGGAAGCTGCTACAATTTTGGCAAGGTGGGGCACTACTCAAATGTTTGCACAGCCCCGAAGAGGCAGAAGACAAATTCCCAAGGTTCAAGCCAAGGCTCCCAGAACCCTCGCTCCTTCTTTAATTGTCGTAAGACGGATCATCTTGTTAAAGACTGTCCCTTACTTAAGAAGGCCGTAGTAGCTCACGTATATGACTGGACGAACCCGCCAGCTGCTTTCGATGGAGCAGGTAAACCCGATGTTTTGGTAGGTACCCTTACAATTAAAAATATTCATGTTTCTGTATTATTTGACACAGGCGCATCACGTAGCTTCATTTCTAGTAACACTGTTAGTAAGTTAAAATTTAAAGTAAGAAAGCTCAAGGAACCAATTAGAGTTCAAAATCCGATAGGGGGCTCTCTTGTCCTCAGTTCATATTGCAGAGTGACCATCTCTTATTCCTTCTACAAGTTTCCCATCAATTTAATCGTCATGAACTTTTTTGAATTCGACGTTATTCTCGGGTTAGAATGGTTAACGAAGTATAAGGCAGAAGTTAAATGTGCTGAAAGAATCGTTAAAATTGAAACAAAGCTAGGACCAATATTTATACCCTGTCATGGCTCGGATGCAAATAGAGAGGAATTTTGATCTGCGTTAGAAGTTATCCCCACTTCCTTAGAAAAGATTCCTGTTGTTAGAAACTATGCGGATGTGTTTGAAGAAGTCGAAAACTTACCTCCGCAAAGAGGAATAGAATTCAGAATCGATCTAATTCCCTATGCCAGACCAGTAGTACATCCAATTCATAGAATGACTCCAAAGGAAAAAGAAGAATTAGGCGATCAAACTCGTCAACTGCTATGGAAGGGTCTGATCAGACCTAGCTTTTCTAGTTGGGGTGCAGCTGTAGTGTTTGTCCCAAAGTCAGACGGTACTCTTCGATTGTGTGTTGATTACTGAGACCTCAACAAACAGACGCTCAAAAACAAATACCCATTACCCCGCATTGATGATCTGCTAGACCAATTAAATGGGGCGAGAGTATTTTCCAGAATGGACCTAGCTACGGGTTTTCATCAATTGAGAATTGCAGAGGAATGTGTTCCTTTGACAGCTTTCAGTGGTCCAAACATATTTTATGAATGGTTAGTAATGCCGGTCGGCCTATGCAATGCTCCAGCATAATTTGTCGATCTAATGAATAGAGTGTTCAGGGGAGTTCTGAATAAATTTGTCCTCGTATTCATCGATGATATTTTAATTTACTCCAAATCAAAACCCGAGCATGAAAAATACTTAGAACAAGTATTGGAGATTCTAAGAAAGAACGTCTTCAAAGCCAAATTCTCTAAATGTGTCTTCTGGCAAGAAGAAGTGAAGTTCCTTGGCCATGTCGTGTCAAAGGAAGGGATTTCTGTAGATCCGAGCAAAATAACAGCAATTCGGGACTGGAAACAGCCTACTACACCCACAGAGGTTAGAAGTTTTATATGGTTGGCTAGTTATTATTGAAAGTTCGTTAAGGATTTTTCGAAGATATCCGGTCCATTGATGAAGCTTACGAAGAAGAATGAGAAATTTAAGTGGACTTCCGACTGTGAAGAAGCTTTCCATGATTTGAAATCCAAATTGACAACTGCTCTACTGTTAACCATTATCGATGGAAATCAGGATTTGACGGTTTGGATAGATGCTTCTATTAGAGGTCTTGGTGCAGTGTTAATGCAAAGAGGTCAAGTAGTCGCTTATGCAAGCCGCCAACTGAAACTGCATGAGAAAAATTATGTAACTCATGATCTTGAGTTGTTAGCTATCGTTTTTGCTTTAAAAATCTGGAGGCATTACTGGCTGGGTGAGAAATTTGAACTATTTACTGACCATCAATCATTAAAATATTTGTTCACCCAAAAAGATCTGAACTTGAGACAGCAGCATTGGCTAGAATTTCTTGCCGCGTATGATCTAGATATTCTGTATACGCCGGGAAAGGCTAACTTAGTAGCTGATATGCTCAGTAGAAAGACTGAAATCATCGCCAGCTTTATCGTTACGTCTGCATTGAATGACAAGATCTCTGTTCTACAGAAAAACGACAATTTTGTTCAAGAGATGATTAAAAGGATTCAAAGGGGCGAAGGCTCCAGTTTCCTAGTGGATAGTGAGGGAGTTCTGAGATTGAATGGAAGAATATGTGTTCCTGACATCCCTGAGCTCAAAAAGGAGGTGCTTGATGAATGCCATAAATCTAAGCTTTGCATTCATCCCGGTGTGAGAAAAATGTACAACGATATCAAACGCACTTTTTGGTGGAAGGCGATGAAGAGGGATGTTTCTTTGTATGTTAGCAGATGCCCTACTTGTCAATTAGTCAAGAGCGACCAACAAAAGCTAGCCGGTTTGTTGCAACCGTTGGAAGTCCCAGGTTGGAAATGAGAACAGATTTCCATGGATTTTATAGATGGTTTGCCTCGAACCAGGAAAGGTAATGACAGTATTTGGGTAATCGTAGATCGCTTCACGAAGACTGCCTATTTCACACCTGTCAGATCCAATAGAACCACTCAAAGTCTAGCACAGATATATTTCAAAGAAATCGTTAAGCTGCATGGAATTCCCATCAGCATAGTCAGTGATAGAGACCAAATATTTGCTAGCAAATTCTGGGAGGCATTCCAGACAGAATTAGGAACGAAACCGAATATGAGCACCGCTTATCACCCTCAAACAGATGGCCAAACTGAGTGGGTGAATAAAATTCTGGAAGATTTACTACGGGCTTGTATTATTGATTTTGGTGGGTCATGGGAAGATCACTTACATTTGGCAGAATTCTCATATAACAATAGTTATCAAGCAAGTTTGGGAATGTCGCCATTTGAAGCATTATATGGCAGACCGTGCAGATCTCCAGCATGTTGGGTAGAACCTGGCAACAGACTTGCGTTAGGACCCGATATGATTCGAGAAGCGTCTAATAAAGTCGACTTCATCAAAAAGCGATTGAGAACCGCACAAAGCCAACAGAAAAGTTATGTAGATTCTAGAAGAAGAGATTTGACATTTGCTGTTGGTGATCATGTTTATCTGAAAGTTTCTCCGATGAGAGGAGTGATCAGATTTGGTAAAAATGGGAAGTTGGCACCGAGGTTTATTGGTCCCTTTCCTATACTTGAACGAATTGGAACTCTTGCTTATAGGGTTCAATTACCTGATTGGTTGCCTAGAGTGCATGATGTGTTTCACGTATCTCAACTTAGAAGACATGTGCATGATCCGGATCTTGTTGTAGAAGAAGCAGCGCAACATGACTTGGAAATAACTCCAGAATTAGCAGTCAGAAGAGAGCCATTAAAGATTGTTGGCAAAGAAATTAAAGAGATAAGAAGCAAAAAGGTTCATTTAGTTAAAGTGCAGTGGAGTAGTGATCCTAGAGACTGTACTTGGGAGACTGAGGAAAGCATTAATCAAGCTTACCCCAAATGCAGAGTGGACATCTCTGACTAACTCCGGTACAAGGTACCTTTACAATACTTTGCATTTACATTTTTGTTCCCTACTTTACTGTTATTTCCTTTTCGGGGACGAAAAGTTTTAAGTGGGGGAGATTGTAACAAACCAGAAAATACGAGCCAATTTAAAAATTTTAAATTGGTTATTACAAAGGAATTTAAACAATTGAAATAGAATATTTCAATAAAATAATGAATTAGAAATAGTGTGGCAGTTTGAAAATTTGAATTCAAATTTTGACTGACTGCACCGGGTGCAAAATATAATGGATTTTAGTGAAACCAAAAACATTTAAATCTGTTTATGAATACCTTTCTAACGAATCTGAAAAATCGAAGTTTCATAGCGGGAATCAAAAGTTATGGCCAAATGAATTTCCAGAAAGGTCGCTATTAGAATATATAGCCCTTGAAAATAGACATTTTGCAAATGACCTCGGAATTCGACGAAACCACTTTTGTTTGGTCCGAGATGTCAAACTATTGCTAGGTTTCAAATTTCATAATTTTTGAAGCTGGTATGTGTGTGTGGCAAAAGAAAATGTGTTTGGTCAATTTCTGTTAAATTGGATCGACCAGAAAAGGGCCATTTTTCAAACGATCTCAGAATTCGACGAAACTAGTTTTGTTGGGACTGTATCATGAAAACATAGCTAGATTTATTTTTCTGCAATTTTTCGAATCAGTTTGTTGCCTTGGCAAATTGAAATGTACGTTCAAATTGAATGTAAAATGTTTTATACTTTAATTTGAAAAATAATGTAATGACCCGTATTCTACACATCATAGGATCGTAGAATATTTATTTCTTTCCCATGTGAAGTCATGGTCATGTAACTTTGGGAAACATCTATTAGAGTCATTTGCCATGCTTATGATTTTTGTCGATTTTTAAATGACCATTTTGCCCCTAGTTGGTACTTTTTTGGCCATAACTTTTGATTGGAAAGGAATTTTGACCTAAACCACTTCCATTTGATTCGCTTGATGGTTTCTCTTTCCGTAGAGTGGTCACATTAGCCAAACGGACTTACCGTTTGGGAGATATGGCTGAAACAAGGTTTGGAGTGTGAAAAACTGCTTATCCGGGCCAAATCGGGTGATTAGTGAGTAGGCCCATAACCCATTTCGGGATTAGGGTTATGGGAGGGCTGAAATGAGATGGAGAATCACTCCATTTCAGTTTTCTTGCCTCCACTTATCACCAAGGAACCCTAAAAATGGCCTCCAACCTCTAAATCACCTCCAAATCACCTTTAGGTTAAGGATTTGGCTTAGCAACCCCTAATCAAGAAGGATCTTCACCTAATCAACAAAGGAGCTGCTGTTTGGTATTGAAATTCGCATCAAATCAGAGAATCATTTCAGATCTTAGTTTGTTTTGTGGCTAAGGTGAGCGATTTGCTTAGTTTTGCACTAATTATGGCTAATTAGGGTTGATTAGTGTTAATTAGCGAATTTAAACATGATAAAATTCTGGAAAAATATTTATAAAATTCGGAATGATGTTTTAGACGTCTGATATGAATTTGAGTTAATTTGGTTAAGTTTTGATAATCCTATCATTAGTTTCACCTAAACATGCTTAGGGAAAATATGGGATTTTAGGTATGTTTGATCCATTTTTACCTATCATATTGATGTGAATGATGTTTGTGGTTGATTATGCGTGTTGCTATGACTGTATGAAATGTTTTGTGATTGGTTAGAATAGTTAGAATGGTCAAAAACGCCGTCGAGGGGCGTAAACTGCTCGCTGGGGGAACTGCAGGAATCTGTCCGAACCGACCGGATCGGTAAGCATAAGGGCGATCCGATTCGAGGACAACGATCCGTATAGCCACCCCGATCGCGAATCCTCTCCACGATCCGATCCAACTTGATGAGGCGCAACGATCCGAAGGGAGGAGCACGACTCGATCCACTTCAGGAGCTCACGAGTCGATGGGTACTAGGCGAGACGATCCGACCCGATCAGAAGACACGACCCGACCCGGATGAAGCAACCCGATCCGATCCGAAGTGGTGACGCCGATCCGAATCAGGAAGAGGAGCCACGAGCTGGAGGACCACGACCCGATCCGATGCAAGAGGCGCGATCCGATCCGAATGTAGGGGCCGATCCGATCCGATGAAGAATGCAAGAGGCTGATCCGATCCGATTCGATTGTGATGACCAATAACCCGAGATGCAAAGGTAGTCCAAATGGAAGTTAGAGCTCAGGATCCCGGAACCAGTTGGGAACCAATGAGTTCACTTCATGGTTGGACTTTGCTGCGGGACGTGTGCTAAGGAGTTGTCGATGTTCATAACTTCGATTCACCACTAAGAATGGATGATGGCTACTTATCAGTGCAGTAGGGTCATTACGACCTGAGGGGCAAAGTGATGGTAGTAAGACTACGTTATCAGTGCAGTAGGGTCATTATGTCCTGAGGGGCAAGGTGATGCGTAGTAAGACTATGAGCCAGCGCAGATGGGGTGAATAACTCCATGGGGCAAGTGGACATAGTAAGGACTAGTAAGGCTATGAGCCAACGCAGATGGGGTGAATAACTCCATGGGGCAAGTGGACATAGCGAGGAATTAGTGGCTACGTTATCAGTGCAGTGAAGCCATTTATGACTTCATGGGGCAAAGTGATCGTAGCAAGGAATGTCGGGTGATCGAAGTGGTGAATATCGTATGCTTTACGCACTGAGCGAGAGATGTGAGGATGGATGCTATGCTTGATTGTTTGCCATCATTATGACATGCACACCTCCCCCACCTCCGTATCTTTACACTGTTTGATATGATACATTAGAGTGTTGTACAGTATGTAGTGCTAACTCTTTGGTTGCAGGTCCAGGTTCAGGTATGTTTTAGTCTACCTGTTATTGTTCACTTTAGATGCTTATCGCTCATACCAGGCTTTATGTCTGTCCCAGAGTTTTATGTCTCCTCTTATTACTCTGGGTGCTCACACGAGCAGACTAGAGACAGGTTAGCTGGTGATGCGCGAGTAGCTGATTCGGAGGCGGGCAAGAGGCTTCCACGTATTATATATATATATATATATATATACACACATTCTCCCTGTGTCGTTGGTGGTCGCTACTTGGGCATTAGTAGTGTCCCACATTTATCTTACTTTTGCTTTGAGACAGTTTGGAAGTTGTAATAAGCTGTATTTTGGATTTCCGCTGCTATGATGTTTAGTTCTGATTTTCAGCTTATGCACTGTCTCTCCTGTTTTATGTCCAGTATGTTATTATTATATTTTGTTCTATGCGCTGTGAGACATTTTACAGGTTCTTTGTATGTTCGTTTCCTTCTTCCTTTTTCTTCTGGGGACCCGTTCCGTGCTAACTGGACATGTGTACAGCGCACTTTTGGAGTAAAGGTCGGTTGGTGCGGGGCGGGGCGTCACACTTGGTATCAGAGCTCTAGGTTGCATAGTTAACCTAGGGAAAGGCACTAGGGAGAGATAGTATGTATATGAGAGCGCGTATTTGTGGTTACTTTGGTTTTCAAAATCTATGTATGTATATACTATTAGTGGTATGAAGATGAAGTTGCACTGCACTAGTACCATTATGGAGTCGTTGATCGTTTTCCTTTTTCAGATTGACGATGAGCCGACATGTTAGAGGTACCGGTAGAGGGGCCAATAATGGGAATGCCGCGGACATGAGGGCGATGTTTACCAACCTCATGAGAGACATGCTTAGAGAAGTGCAAGGGGCAGTTCCCAATCCCGGAGTTGGTGAAGGCCCAGTAGTGCAGGCGCCTAGGGTCGATTTCGCCAAGTTGTGCAAGGATTACACTAATCTTGGTGGGAAGCCGTTCCACGGAACGGAGTCGGCCACGGATGTTCAAGACTGGATGGATAGCTGTGACCGTATCTTTGATGACTTGGGTCTTGAGGATGCGATGAAGAGAAGGCTAGCGTCTCGTCAGCTGCAAGGGCGAGCGATGAATTGGTGGAATGCCATTAGAACAGCTACTCCAGAGGACCGGGTTACTTGGGTTCAGTTCAAGGCTCGCTTTAGCGAGAAGTTCATTCCAGCTGCCCAGAAGTCAGTGTTGTTCAAGAGGTTCTTGGAACTCAAGCAGAATGGAAGGGCAGTTTCTGATTATATTGCTGAGTTCGACACTTTGTCGAAGTATGGACTGTCTCTTATTGATACTCCTGAGAAGAAGAATGAGAAGTTCATTACTGGTCTGGATGGGTACTTGGGGGAAAGGCTTATCAACCACATCGATGAGACTTTTGAATCGATCGTGGGGAAAGCTTTGAGATCAGAGAGCCTTTACCCTAAGTCAGAGATTGAGGCTGCATCTGCAGAAGGGCCAAGGCCGCAAGCAGGCGGTGGAGGCAAGAATAGCTCTCAGAATAAGAGGAAGCAGGACCAATCAAAAGGTGGCCAGAAAAAGAGCAAGAAGGATGTTGAGTGCTTCAGCTGTGGAAAGAAGGGCCATTATGCTAAAGAATGTCGGGCCAAGCCAGCGGAAAGGAAGTGCTACAACTGTGGTCAAGTGGGATATCAGAAGGATAAGTGTCCGCAACCTCTTAAGGAGAGGCAGATTGTGAAAGCATATGCTCTTGATGCTATTCCTTCTTCGTCGAATGCCCCAACTGCGGCGGAGAAAGGAAAGAATGTTGTTATTCAAGGTATGCTTTCTATTTATGATGTACCAGTTCGAGTTTTTTTTGATACTGGGGCTTCCCGTTCCTTCATATCTAGTGACCTGGTAGATAGGTTGGGACTGGAACCCGAGATAGTCGATAGACCATTAGTTGTGACGAACCCGATTGGTGGTTCGACTAGCCTTAGTATGATTTGCAGGAATTTGGTCTTATCGAGTCATGGATGTATGTTTGTATGTGATTGCTTTGTTTTGGGCTTTACTGGGTATGGCATTATATTGGGAGTCGATTGGCTCCAAAGATACGGGGTGGTGGTAGACTGTGAGGGCTTTTTGGTGACAGTGAGGGCGGATGATGGGCGGAGGGTAGTGTTTGGTATTCTACCTAGTGATGGGGTTATGGCTAGTTTTGTAAATTCCCTCGACATCCCGCAGGATGAGTTGTCAGATGTGCCCGTGGTTGGCCAATATCCGGACATCTTCGAGGAGGTGACCGGGCTTCCACCACACCGAGAGATTGAGTTCCGTATTGATTTAGTGAAAGATGCCAGACCTATAGTGATGCCACTTCGTCGTATGGCACCAAAGGAGCAGCGAGAGCTCGGGGTGCAAGTCAGCAATCTTTTGAAGAAGGGATTGATTAGAAGGAGTGTCTCCGAGTGGGGAGCACCAGTTGTATTTGCCACTAAGGCAGATGGTTCCCTTCGTTTGTGTGTGGACTATCACGAGTTGAATAAGGTGACGAGGAAGAATAAGTATCCTCTACCGCGGATAGATGATTTGTTTGATCAGCTGGAAGGAGCTAGAGTGTTCTCCCAGTTGGACCTCGCGACAGGATTTCATCAGCTTCGAGTAGCAGATGAGAGTGTTCCGAAGACGGCATTTAGGACGCCGTCTGGATTTTATGAGTGGTTGGTCATGCCATTTGGGTTGACCAATGCACCAGCCTACTTTGTGGATCTTATGGATCGTGTATTCAGAGATCAGTTGAATAAGTTTGTTCTTGTGTTCGTGGATGATATCCTTGTTTACTCAAGGACAGAGGAGGAACACAAGGGACACTTGAGGATAGTGATGGAGGTGTTGAGGAAACACCAATTGAAAGCGAAATTCTCTAAGTGTCATTTTTGGAGGAGGGAAGTGAGATTCTTGGGTCATGTTGTTTCAGAGAGTGGTATTGCCGTGGACCCTGCGAAGGTGGCTACGGTACAGGATTGGCCTACGCCCAAGAATGCTACAGATGTGAGAAGTTTCTTGGGATTAGCCGGATATTATCGTAAGTTTATCTAGGACTTCTCCAAGATTGCAGCACCGTTGACTCAGTTGACTAAGAAGAATCAGTCCTTCGTCTAGGACGGAGTGTGTGAGGATGCCTTCAAAAGTCTAAAGGAGAGGTGGACGCGTGCACCAGTGTTAGTCATTCCTAAAGGGAATGAAGAGATGACGGTATATACAGATGCTTGTGGTACCGGATTGGGTGCATTATTGATGCAAGGAGGTAGGGTTGTAGCTTATGCTAGTCGACAGCTAAAGCCGCATGAGAAGAAGTATCCTACCCATGATTTGGAATTGGCAGCGATTGTATTTGCGCTGAAGATGTGGAGACACTATCTCTTGGGAGAAAGATTTGAGCTATTTACCGATCACAAATCGTTAAAGTATCTCTTCTCTCAGAAAGATCTGAATCTCCGTCAGCAGAGATGGTTAGAGTTCTTGGCTTCGTATGATTTTGATATCGCATATACACCTGGGAAGGGTAATGCGGTAGCCGATGCCTTGAGTAGGAGACATGCCAGCTTAGGGGCAATGTTTCTTGAATGGAAGCAACTGGAGTATATCGCGGGGTTTGATTTCAGACCAAAGTGCGAGTTGGATCCAGTTATGCTAGTTAGTTTGACGATCAGACCCACTTTGATAGAGCAGATTGGTTCTAGTCAGAGGGACGATCCTAATCTATTGGAAATCATCTCCAAGTTAGAGATGGGTATTGATGAGGAGATGAATGTGTATGGGCTTGATCGAGATGGATGGCTTCGAAAGAATGGAAGATTAGTTGTGCCCAACGTGAATGGTTTGAGAGATGAAGTGCTTAGAGAATGTCATCACTCAAAACTGACTATACATCCCGGCGGTAATAAGATGTATCGGGACATGAGACAGACTTACTACTGGGAAGGGATGAAAAGAGACGTTGGGAAATTTATATCCAAATGCATGAATTGTCAGCTAGTTAAAGCCGAGCAAAAGAAGCCTAGTGGGTTGTTGCAACCATTAGAAATTCCCGAATGGAAATGGGAGCAAGTCTCGATGGATTTCATCGATGGCTTACCAAGGACTAGATCGGGATATGATAGCATTTGGGTAATTGTGGATCGATTGACTAAGAGCGCAAGATTTATACCGGTCAAATCGACCAGGACGGCAACCAAGTTGGCAGAATTGTATATGAAGTGGGTAGTGAGATTTCATGGAGTACCCAAAAGCATTGTGAGTGACTGAGACCCGTTGTTCACTAGTGGGTTTTGGAAGAGCTTACAAGAGGCTCTAGGGTCAAGATTACATCTCAGTACCGCATATCATCCTCAGACCGACGGTCAGACGGAGAGGGTGAATCGTATGTTGGATGATCTCTTGAGAGCGTGTATATTGGATTTTGGTGGATCATGGGATGATCATTTGCATCTAGTAGAGTTTGCATATAATAATAGCTACCAATCCAGTATCGGTATGGCTCCATATGAAGCTTTGTACGGAAGACCGTGCAACTCACCATCATGTTGGATAGAGACTGGCGAGAAGTTTGTGCTTGGACCAGATGTGGTGAGGGAAACATCGGATAAGATTAAGGTCATTCAGCAACGAATGAAAGCTGCTCAAGATATGCAGAAAAGCTATGCTGATAAGAGGAGAAGAGACTTGAAATTCTCCGTTGGTGACTTGGTGTTTGTCAAGATCTCTCCGTTGAAAAGCGTGATACGATTTGGCAGGAGAGGCAAGTTGGCACCAAGATTTGTTGGCCCGTTCCCTGTTCTTGAATTAGTCGGGAATTTGGCATATAGAGTTGGCTTACCAGAGAAAATGGCGGGAGTTCATAATGTATTTCATGTTTCCCAGTTGAGGAAGTTCGTTCACGACTCAGATGTGACTATTTCACCTGATCAGTTAGAGGACTTCGAAGTAGAACCCGAGGCGGTTGGGAACCGCAAGCCGATTCGTATTGTGGGGCATGATACGAAGCAACTTCGAAGGAAGGCGGTGAAGCTAGTCAAGGTTCTATGGGGCGAGAACGAGAATGATTGTACTTGGGAGACAGAGGAGAGCATTAGGAAGGCTTATCCAGAACTCTTTGCCTGGTAAGATTTACTTTGCAATTTAGTTTTCCGCATGCTAGGATAGACTTGCTTTGCTTGTTTGCATGTTTGATTGTTGTTTTGTGATTGATAGGCATGCGGGAACCTTTGTGTATGTTTGGATTAGGGAATTTCGGGGGCGAAATTTCTTAAGGGGGGAAGAGTGTAATAACCCGTATTCTGCACATCATAGGATCGTAGAATATTTATTTCTTTCCCATGTGAAGTCGTATGGTCATGTAACTTTGGGAAACATCTATTAGAGTCATTTCCCATGCTTATAATTTTTGTCTATTTTTAAATGACCATTTTGCCCCTAGTTGGTACTGTTTTGGCCATAAATTTTGATTGGAAAGGAATTTTGACCTGAAACCACTTCCATTTGATTCGTTTGATGGTTTCTCTTTCCGTAGAGTGGTCACATTAGCCAAACGGACTTACTGTTTGGGAGATATGGCTGAAACAAGGTTTGGAGTGTGAAAAACTGCTTATCCGGGCCAAATCGGGTGATTAGTGAGTAGGCCCATAACCCATTTCGGGATTAGGGTTATGGGAGGGCTGAAATAAGATGGAGAATCACTCCATTTCAGTTTTCTAGCCTCCATTTATCACCAAGGAACCCTAAAAATGGCCTCCAACCTCTAAATCACCTTTAGGTTAAGGATTTGGCTTAGCAACCCCTAATCAAGAAGGATCTTCACCGAATCAACAAAGGAGCTGCTGTTTGGTATTGAAATTCGCATCAAATCAGAGAATCATTTCAGATCTTAGTTTGTTTTGTGGCTAAGGTGAGTGATTTGCTTAGTTTTGCACTAATTATGGCTAATTAGGGTTGATTAGTGTTAATTAGCGAATTTAAACATGATAAAATTCTGGAAAAATATTTATAAAATTCGGAATGATGTTTTAGACCTCTGATATGAATTTGAGTTAATTTGGTTAAGTTTTGATAATCCTATCATTAGTTTCACCTAAACATGCTTAGGGAAAATATGGGATTTTAGGTATGTTTGATCCATTTTTACCTATCATATTGATGTGAATGATGTTTGTGGTTGATTATGCGTGTTTCTATGACTGTATGAAATGTTTTGTGATTGGTTAGAATAGTTAGAATGCTCAAAAACACCGTCGAGGGGCGTAAACTGCTCGCTGGGGGAACTGCAGGAATCTGCCCGAACGGACCGGATCGGTAAGCATAAGGGCGATCCGATTCGAGGACAACGATCCGTATGGCCACCCCGATCGCGAATCCTCTCCACGATCCGATCCAACTTGATGAGGCGCAACGATCCGAAGGGAGGAGCACGACTCGATCCACTTCAGGAGCTCACGAGTCGATGGGTACTAGGCGAGACGATCCGACCCGATCAGAAGACACGACCCGACCCGGATGAAGCAACCCGATTCGATCCGAAGTGGTGACGCCGATCCGAATCAGGAAGAGGAGCCACGAGCTGGAGGACCACGACCCGATCCGATGCAAGAGGCGCGATCCGATCCGAATGTAGGGGCCGATCCGATTCGATGAAGAATGCAAGAGGCTGATCCGATCCGATTCGATTGTGATCACCAATAACCCGAGATGCAAAGGTAGTCCAAATGGAAGTTAGAGCTCAGGATCCCGGAACCAGTTGGGAACCAATGAGTTCACTTCATGGTTGGACTTTGCTGCGGGACGTGTGCTAAGGAGTTGTCGATGTTCATAACTTCGATTCACCACTAAGAATGGATGATGGCTACTTATCAGTGCAGTAGGGTCATTACGACCTGAGGGGCAAAGTGATGGTAGCAAGACTACGTTATCAGTGCAGTAGGGTCATTATGACCTGAGGGGCAAGGTGATGCGTAGTAAGACTATGAGCCAGCGCAGATGGGGTGAATAACTCCATGGGGCAAGTGGACATAGTAAGTATTAGTAAGGCTATGAGCCAGCGCAGATGGGGTGAATAACTCCATGGGGCAAGTGGACATAGCGAGGAATTAGTGGCTACGTTATCAGTGCAGTGAAGCCATTTATGACTTCATGGGGCAAAGTGATCGTAGCAAGGAATGTCGGGTGATCGAAGTGGTGAATATCGTATGCTTTACGCACTGAGCGAGAGATGTGAGGATGGATGCTATGCTTGATTGTTTGCCATCATTATGACATGCACACCTCCCCCACCTCCGTATCTTTACACTATTTGATATGATACCTTAGAGTGTTGTACAGTATGTAGTGCTAACTCTTTGGTTGCAGGTCCAGGTTCAGGTATGTTTTAGTCTACCTGTTATTGTTCAATTTAGATGCTTATCGCTCATACCAGGCTTTATGTCTGACCCAGAGTTTTATGTCTCCTTTTATTACTCTGGGTGTTCACACGAGCAGACTAGAGACAGGTTAGCTGGTGATGCGCGAGTAGCTGATTCGGAGGCGGGCATGAGGCTTCCACGTATTATATATATATATATACACATTCTCCCTGTGTCGTTGGTGGTCGCTACTTGGGCATTAGTAGTGTCCCACATTTATCTTACTTTTGCTTTGAGACAGTTTGGAAGTTGTAATAAGCTGTATTTTGGATTTCCGCTGCTATGATGTTTAGTTCTGATTTTCAGCTTATGCACTGTCTCTCCTGTTTTATGTCAAGTATGTTATTATTATATTTTGTTCTATGCGCTGTGAGACATTTTACAGGTTCTTTGTATGTTCGTTTCCTTCTTCCTTTTTCTTCTGGGGACCCGTTCCGTGCTAACTGGACATGTGTACAGCGCACTTTTGGAGTAAAGGTCGGTTGGTGCGGGGCGGGGCGTCACAAATAACTGACTGTAACAGTCGAATTGGCCTACAAAACATATCCCATTGTGTCCGGGATGGGGGTATTTAGCTAGGGGTGACAGTCGTTGGGTTTGAATTGGTGTCTGTGAGGAGAAACAGTATTTTAAAATGTAATAAAACCACGGGCCAATGGAAAATTTTATTTCAGAATTCTAAAAATAAAAAAACCCTCGTTCTCCCCCTATAGACGGCGACGCGACTTCCCCCCATCCCAGCCCAATTGCCGCCGCCTCAGCCACCTTCAAGCGCCGCCGCCACCTGCAGTCGACGCCGCCGCCTCCCCTCTTCAAATCCGACCCACCCTCGTCTTCTCACTCCTCCGCATCGTCGAGCACGAGCCCCACGAAGTCCCGACCTTCCCAGCGCCGCCTCTGCCGCTACAGGCGTTCTCTCATGCCAAGACCACCACCGACCGACTCCCTTCTCTTCCCTCTTCCACGCTGTACCCTCCGATCGTCGTATCGTGCCTTGGTTTTCGCGAAAACTGAAAACCTAGTTTTGAACCATCGTGCAAGGTGAGACCTTTATTATCTTTGAACTTTGAAAAATCATATCTTTATGGTGTGTTGATGAAATACGATGAAACAGGAAACATTGTGACCGCAAGGAGGCTCTCTACCACATAGAAGAGACCGCGGATTTTTCTGAGCCATCTACGATTTTTAGAACTCTGAAAACCAATGTGAGAAATCTAAATTAAATGAAATTGTGAATGGAAAATGTCATGTATGAATTATATAAGCGAAATATAAATTATACACGTGTTGTATACCTCATGTACATGCGTTGTATAAGCTATATGATCGAAATATGAATTATACATGCATAGTATAAATGATATGTGTGTTGAAATGCAAGTGAAATATAGAAATTATATATGTACTTCCCTCGTCCACAAACCATGGACGATATTTATTGTTTGTGAATTGGTGTGAAAAATTAGGTGAAAAATGCGAATGGTTGAATAAATGTTTTGGTTGATATTGATTGGTTGTGGTTGAAAAATACCCATTGGTGATTGAAACAAATTGGAAATAATTGTGGAAATGAAAATAAAACATGCCGCCTGCGTGCGAACTAGATGCATGAAATCCCCGTTGTCAAAAACCGCGAGGTTTTAAGGTAGAGCGAGGAGCCGTACTCGGGACGGTGCCGGTTTTAACTACCCTACCGTTATGCTGCCGAAATTTTGAATAATATTCATGTGCTAGAATTATTTTCATATGTTTAAATTATTTTCATGCGTTAAAACTAAAGTCATGTGTTGAAACTATATCCATGTGTGGAAATGCTCATGTGTTGAGAAGTGATGTGTGAAAATTAAATTCACGTGCTGAATAAAAGATTGAACAATTAAAATTACATTTTTATTGAAACTATGAAGTGTTAAAAACATTCATGTGTTGCGTAAATATTTTAGATGATGAAAATACCATTTTTATCATATATGTGATTTGCTAAAAATATGCTAGTGTTGAAATAAATATTTGTGAAATGAATATTATTTTTAACATGTATAGGAACTAAATAAAATAGTCATGTGTTGAAATATATTTTAGTTCGCCAAAATTATCATTTTTGAAATGAAGGTTAAAAATAACCACTTGTTCAAATAAATATGCTTGAGTTGAAATATTCATTAATTAGCTAATGATATGATTTTTGCCTATGTATGCAACATTAGAATGAATGGCGACTTTAAACCAAAATTGAATCAAATATGAAGTTGAATGAAAAATGATAAGTGATAAAAATTGCATATATGTACATGCATATTTATTGAATAGGTTATAGCAAAGAGGCTAGAGAAGAGGAATAAAATTTTGTGCCCGACAAATAGGTACACGTTTACTGTTTTGCTTGGGTGATGATTTTATGAGCCTTTTGGCTAGCCGCTTGGCTTTTTCTTTTTCTTTTTGAGATGAGACGCCCGTGTGGCTATTTGGGAATTTTTCCAGCCCCTCCCGTACAAAGGAGGTTATGGCGAAATTTTCCAAAATATAAAGGCGTTATTGAAATATTTGAAGTAAAAACGATATTGAAGTCGTCGAATGAACTATATATATGTATATAAACTAAAACGAATCATGGCCGTGCAGTTCGTGTTTTGAAACCATGATTTCAAACGATTAGTGCGGGAAATCCGACCATGGGATTTTCCCGAAACCGCAACCGTTGGGTTCGCCTTGGAAATATCTTTCCAACGGCACCAACTTTGTAAAGATCTGACGGTTGGATTGTCTGGAATGTTAATTCAAATCTGAAGAAAAATAGCGCCAGAATCGAATATATATATATATATAAATATAATTAAATTAAATCGAATAACGACGCTGCCGTTCGTAATTTGAAATCGTAACTTCAAACGACTAGTGTGGGGGATCCAACCGTCGGATTTTCCCAAAACTGAAACCGTTGGATTCATTTTGAAATGATCTTCCTAATGATATAAAATTTGTGAAGGTCCAATGGTTAGATTTTCAGATATGTGTAAAACAAATTTAGTGAAAAACAGCACCAGTGCCTCGGCACGACCTGAAATGTCGTTTAATTAAATATAGCCGTTTTTAAATAGATAAAAATGGCGATATATCGTTATAAAATATTATAGACGATATAGAGTGGAAATAAACCAATTTTGTTGTGTTTGCTTGATATGTGATGGTTGAATGTGTTTAACATGAAAATTATCCTAAGAAACTGAAATGTGAATGTTGAATAATTTAACCATGTGAAAAATTGATTTGAAAATCTAAATATACGTGGATTATTTGAAAAGGCCGAGTTCATTCTCATTTCAAATAATCGATCGACGGTGAGAAGTCGAAGTGTTGAAGACGGTTGAAGACCGACGATCTTCACATTGGATGGATGGGCACTACTAATGCTCATGATTGGAGTAGCTACCTTGAAGGAGCTGAAGTAGTAGCCGTCCGGACGAATTGTTGATTGTGCGGATAAGCGAGGATTTTGGTGCCTCCGGTTTCGTTCAAACCCAGAACGAACTTGTAAATGGACTGTGTGTCTGACATTGGATTTGGTTCTGTGCTGATTGATCTCTATTAAATATATATCTGTTTGGCGGCGGAGAATTTATTCTCTTGCTTAACGCCCTTCTCTGAGACGTACGAGCTTAGAGGTTATATATCGATAGAAATCAGTCGCATGGAGTGAATTGCCTGTGTGGCACGCCTAAGTGGCATATGATCAAGGCTTCTGTTGCAAAGCAAAGTCTTGTGGTTGATGATCAAAGCATGGTCTGTGTGACGTAGCTTTGTGTATAACGTGGATTCGCGAGCCTCACACCCCGGTATGAGTCAAAAAGGGAGAAGGCCCCAAGGAGTGCATGACGTTTCTTTCTAGCTATGGTGGTGTCAGTGACCTACCAGCCCTGACATTATATATATTTTTCACCTGTGTGGTTGTTGGAATGCGAGGCGCCTCGATTATAGGTCTGTAAGGACCGGGAAACGTGTGTTCAGGAATAATTAATCCTCAAAAGTAAGAGAGGACCGGCCTTGGAGGATCCAGGGATTGCTGTGTGCGGTCCCGAGGCATTTGCTAGAGTGTCTCGAACGGAGAGGAGCTCGCCCCTTGCCTCAACTCATGATGGAATCCAATTTCCAATACGAAATCGCGGATGTGATTGTATTACTTGTATGGCAACATAGTGGTATGGGTCATTTATGCCGTCTATGATTGATATTTATGATTGAAATCGCTTTTGAAACATATATGCACTAGTAATAATACCAAACACTTTCGTTTTATACGTATGAAGCATTTTTGGCCATTATAAGGTAAAACTCTATCCTCCGGCTTGCGTTGCATTGTGTGATGGGACCTGAGTCTTATAATGGCTTCATTTTTATAAAAAGCATTGCGATGATTTAATCATTTACTTTATTTCATGCACTGGCACTCATTGGAGTAAACTTGTTCCGCGAAAGTGGCGTGGTCCTTTGATTTGCCTTATTATTGTTGTTAATAGGTTAAGTAGATTTCTCATACCAGTCTCATGACTGACTCGTAGTTTGTTTCACCTTGTAAACTCGGGTGCCCTTATTCTCACACGGGCAGCCTAGTAATAGGTATCTGGTATATTTTGGCGTGGCACCGCAGTAGAGGTGCACTTTTGGCTCATGGTGAGGCTTGACTACACCGTGATGACTATGACTTTTCCGCCATTATTGTATATGTATTATGATTCCGCCTCTAGCGATGTAGACTGATGTTTAGTTTATGTACTCTCTATGTATGATTCCGCCTCTGGCGATGTTGACTGATTATGTACTATTATGCACTAAGTTGTATCCTGCACTGTGCTCTCTGATGTGGTGACATATATGATTCCGCTGTCATATTTGTGTAAATTATTCTATTTCCTTGTTTATGCTATTATCTGTACTCTGCTAATGATGATTAATATGTTATATTCCAATGATTATCCTTAACACCATGCCACGGGGTTTTGGGATCGTCACATTCCCACTTGGAACAAATGTTATGGTTTTGGTAAATAGGAGGTAAATTGTTTCATTAACTAAAATATAAATTATATTTAATTTAGAATCATAAATTATAAATAATAACTCGCAATAAAATAAATTATAGGCCGAGATAACACAGGCGGCTTACGGGAGATCTTAGCAAGATGAGGTGATAACTCCGCTTTGCCAGCAGACAATCGAGTTTCATGACTGTTGGAAAAGCAGATTGACGACCAAGCTTAATGAGCAGATTGCCTCCTACTTGTTAGAGCACCGGAGAAAGCCTAAAGAGGATGAGTTAGAGAAGGACGACGAGGATGATTTGAGGATGGCGACAAGTATGTATATATTGTTCTTTATCATTTTTTTTGTAAATAGTAACATTTATCATTGGATTTGACATTTTATGCGTTAGTTATGTACTGTGATGTGATAATGGATGTTTATTTTAATAAAAATGAGTTGTTGTAGATATGTTTAATGGAATATTGGTTTTATTTCATTAAAATTTTATATAAATAATGATATTTGTGTTATATTTGATATTATGTGTGATCTGTACGAGATTTTGTGATAGTGCGATATTATTGGGTATGAAATTAAGTTTACATATGTTTTGGGATGATTGGATATGTGTATGTGTGTGCGCGCGTGTGTTGAAGGCCATCACAACTCGAATTTTTATCAGGGGAAGTACTCAAGATACAAGTATGGTCGTTCATCGGATTAATTCACTTAGTTAAAGTGTCAATATTCTCACAAATATGGAATAGACATACTTCAATTCCTCGCTCAGATAACTCCTCGGATCAGTTGAGTCGAGTCTGACTGATTTCACTACGTGGAGCTTTGGATCAAAGCATTTCAACTCCTCCAACTTCTAAATGAAATTTCCGATTCAACATTTTTGATCGGGTCTGCATGACCTTTCCAACTCATCGCATCGGGATGAAGCTTCTGGTTCGACACGCTCGTGTCGGCTATCCCGATCCGATCCTCGAAACATTGATGACCGGATCTTCGAGGCCCTTACTCGGTGAGCTATTTTAACACCCCACACTTTTTCCGCACCTAAATTTTGACAAAAATCAAAACTTGAACACATCCAACCATGGAACGTGTATATATGGCACCTGCAATAAATGAGCATGAGCATAATCAGAGTACGATAAAAGAAAACTCACAGTGGAAACTGAATAGGATAACTAGTATTAACTTAAGTAGCTGCCTTTTCCGAAGTAAATCACTTTGTCAATATGCAGCACGAGAGAGAACGAGAACCGAAAGCCAAAATTAAACATCTATAAAGACCTGACCTTCTCTAGGAATTCTAGGAGGTTGTAACGAGGAGGGGGTCAGAACAACAAGTTATGGTGACTAATAAATGTACAACACAGATTATAATACCCAGATGTATCCCGTTTGGTTCAACCCAAGACTTAGTCCTATCAAGGATAGTGATTATAGCCTAACCATGTAGATGTTTATACACGACTATACCACTCTATCCATAGTGGTATTCTAAGATATAATGCGGAGATAGAACGTTTACGCATATATTTAGAAAGCCCGTTTTATATTATAATCAATTGATTATTAGACCGAGAAGGGAACCCCTAACTGCGGAGTTCTCACATACATATATACCTTTTCCAACCACTTTCCCTTTATCATTTTTCCGCCTCACCATCAATGATAAATAGGGTGGATTCTCGCAATCAATTAAGACCCTAGACGGACTCATTGGTCGGCGGACTTCTAGGTGACTCAATACCTCTCGATGACTTGTTCCATATTTTTATAAACTAGATGGAACTAGCTATGGGACCTACAAGTTAAGGCTTCCATCATTCACGCATATACCCTTGCCCCATATAAGGTGAGAGATGGTATTTTATCTTTCTGTATACCTTTAGCTGACCTTATCAGATAACCTTCTTACTCGTTTATAACTTCCCATAGGATAGGTAGCCATATCTGACATTTCAAGTTTCCAGGGTTGGGCAGGCAATACGACACATGTCGATTAATACCCCTAAACTAAAAGACCTATTCCCAGGCTGACTCCTTAACCATGGACGCTTAAGACCCAAGAAGTTGACTATACGCGAAGGTTATAAGACTCGTACCCCATTTTCCTTTAGCACCTTTCCCTATTGGGATAAAGTTGGCCACGCTATTGAGCTATTCCTGTTTAGTCCCTCTACCAAAAATATTATACGTATACAATTCATCATCATCGCGGGTTCGTATGGTTAATATTATTTTACATTATTAATCTATTTTAATTATAAGTGTTGTATTTAATATAAATAAGGAAGGTTATATATATCCACTTTTACCCTCGGATATTTATTTGATTTACTTCCCTAATTTGGACTTAGTATTTTAAATGACAATCAATATCCATAAATCCCCTTTTTCACACCCATTTCCTTTTATTTCCATCTTTATTCCCCTTTATGACCATAATGGACAAATTTTCCTAAGGAAAATATTTATCAATCCCAAGGTATCTATTTGTTGTACCCCGATAGACAATTACTATTCTTATTCATTTATTTATTAGTTTATTTATGGTTGGTTGTTATATATGTTTGTATGTGTATATATATTTATATACCAGGCCTCTCACATTAAGTTGATAGCTTGTGGATGTTGGATTTGTCGGTCGGTTCCGGGCAGACTTCTACCATAAGTTAAACTTAACCTCGTGTCTTAGTACATTTACGCATTAGACCCCGCACATTAAGCTGACTACCCGTGGTTGTTGGATTTGTCAGTCGGTTCCGAGCAAAGTTATACCACAAGTTGAGGTTATTCTCGTGTCTAAATGCGGTTGTAATTCAAATTTTCTAATTTTGGGGGATACAACATTTATCCTAATAAATTTTAGGAATTATACCCATTACCCTATTTTTTTTCCTTTCACCAGTCCATATTGGTCACAACTGTTATTTATTGATATGCGGTCCTATTTATAGCAATTAATTACATTGATTGGTAAAAATGATCACCACAAATATATTAGTTCAATATGGATAATATTTAGATATAATTCCATAATTAAAACTTATCCACACATTCAACATTCCACACAATGTATATTTTACCATTTTATGCTGATTTAGAAGGATAATATGTATATATTTGTTTTTTATGTTTTCGTGTGGTCAAGGTAGTAGTTGTTGTTATTATTATTAAGTGATTTAGTTTAATTGACAACCAAACATTCCTTTTTACATTCAATATTGTCTAAAAGATTCCAAATCTTACAAGAAGACTTTTAGTCGTAATCATTGTAAATAATGCCTAATTAGTGGATTGACATATTTCCAAATCACAAGAAATATATATAAATATATAATTATGGAATAGTTGATGCAAATTACGCAAAAATATAAATATATTTATACATACATTTGCACCATTTTTTCCTTTTTAATCCTTTTTATCATACCTCTTTTGATTTCAAAATAATGCATTTTTATTCAAAAGGAGGAAAACGACATATTTACAACAATGGAGCCAAAACCCAACAATACTGAATACAAACAGGCATAATTATTTTTAACATTATAATCACACAATTTACAAATTTCACATTTTTACCAAAATTTCATTACTCAATACTAAACTAGAGATCTGGAATGTAACTACATTTAAATGGTGTTTAATGGGACTAATTTCCAGATCTACAGTGTTATGCAATGTCCACAATACATTTTATAATATAATTTCAATATATTTCATAACATAACTATAGGAATATGTGTAAACAAGTTTAAGAGTCCTACAATTCATATTATGCATTGCTACAATGTACAATTCACAATTTTTAGCACTTTTTTATAACCAGATTTGATGGGTGTCAATCTAGTTACAACAATTATTTATTAGATCTGATGGGCATAGGCATAAAAATTAGATCTATTAAAAACGAGAAAACTATGTCATTATAAATGTATATATAAATTTCCCACTCACCTTATAGCCTCCAAATCCAAAATTTTAACACTTAATCTAACAAATCCCCAAATTCTTACAAATCTACAATTTATCCAGAATAGGGAAACTTCCAGATCTGTAAAGATGTAAGATAACAGGGAGAGAGGGGAGAATTTGATTTGGAGCATCAATTTGCATTTTTTTTTCATTAGATCTGCTTATCCTCTCAATTTCATATGAATTGGATTTGATTTGTTTGTATGAATATTTTTAGATTAAGAAATTAGGTTTAGAGAAAGAGAAAAATGGCAGAGCTCCCCTGCCACTAAAGATTTTGAATTGAAAAGAATGTGGTCGTACCCCTTTATTTATAGGGGTGGAAATAACCTAGGACCATTGGATTATTTTTAAGTTATATCCGTCCATCTGTTTTATAAATATAATAAACCAAACCCTAAAAACCCAGCCGTCACTGGGCAAACTGACGTCCAGTAGGTCGACTGTGGCGATCGATGGCTGATCGACCACTATGGTCGACCGCTTGGGCCTCAAAAGCCCAGGTCGGCTTGGTTAAGTAAGTTAATATTTAATTATAAATTCTGATTTATTTATTTTTCGTCCATTTCCGTATTTCGTCCGTAACTTTTTCATACGGTCTCCGTTCGCGAAACTCCAAACATGAAATTTAACTAGAATTCCGAGATTAACGCATCGGTTAATGTTTTATGGCCAAATTCCATCGTTTGCATAAATTCCTATCTTTGAAATTCTAATAATTTATTTATATCGTCAAAATTCCAGGTTGTTACATTCTTCCTGCACTAAAAGGAATTTCGTCCCGAAATTCTAAAGTCTATAGTCCTATTCTTCACAACAAATTCGTTACATCCACTTTGCAACCATGTGTATATATGCATGGTATACATAATGCAATTCAACCATAAAATATGCATGCAAGATGATTCTAAATCGGATCCTCCTATATGTTTGCATTAAATTTTTGAAATACTTTTGAAAATATGATGCAAAACACCTTAAGTATACTGGCAATTCTATCTGAATGCAAAATTTGAAAACACTTTTTCAATCATTACCCTCACACAATTACGAATAACAGTGTGAAGCAACCAATTTTGAATCCAAATCCTACCATTCAAAACGTTATGCAGTCTATTCGTTTCCTATTTAATTTCTCCTAAACCGTAAAAAGGAAATAGAAGCGAAGTATTTTAACATTTTTCTCGCTTACAAATCTTCCATTTCTCTCCCTGTAGTGAATTTTTTTACCTCAGCTACCTAAAACACCCTGAAAATTTCCATCTATTGACTGTAAAGGAGGCTTACAACAAGCTCTAAAACGAAAAATAAGTTAATTAATAACTCACGCGTATCGTTGCCAAGGTATGGAAACAACGTTTCCTAGGCAAAAACAGCATTTTCCTTGTTACCGGTGACCTTTATATCGCATCGTCGTTCATATTTCATCGCGAAGCGTGCACACAAACAATCCAAAAATCTTCCTTATGCTAATTCATGTGACCAAAAATCGATATTTTTTCATAAATTTGAATTTCCACTTAAAAACTTGTCATGTTTATTTTGAAAATTCCTTTTTCAATATCGCTTTACTCTCCATACGAGATTCGTATGAAAAATCAAATTTTCGGTATTGTGCACTTTACGCCATTCATATCGTCTATTTTAATGTAAAATAGACGTTTAAATATTCAAAAACTGCCATATCCAAATTTTTTGTTTTCGCACAAACCGAAATAGAATAAAGTAAATCAATTGATTTTTTTCTTCAAACAATGTTTCCAAAAGATATAAAAATGTATTTTGCGGAAACTTAAACGATTCAAGTAACATGTCGGCGAAAAAGGAAGTCAGTCACGGTAAAAATGTGAAAACTGAAATCACACACAAAAAGACCAAAATAAATTTTAGATTTAACATGGAAAGTGATTTATTTATTTATATATTTGTGATGACAACAATACAAAACCGGTCCTTTGCTAAAATTTATTCAACAAAGAACTCTATTCTTTCCAGCTCTAGGACAATTGTTAGTTTGGATAAGAAAAATGAAATTTCATTTGAATAGACATGCGTGAATGACATAAATATCTCCAAACATAGAAATCTCATTTACCTAAGTCGTGTGATTTAAACAACACTAACAGTTACAAGCACGAATCACGACAAAGCCAAGAACCCGATGCTGAAAGGGAAAACAACGACGACAAAACAACAACACCAAAACTACCAAAACAATGGCTATAAACAATGAGATGTCTTGCTCCGCGGCTGGAACTGAAACCAATTTCTATGATCCTTATTAACCATATCATGGTAACATAATGCTCAATCTTGTGTTACAAACACTGCTGGTGTTGTTGGAGGTTCCCACATCACCATCTCTTCAAAGAGAGAATTTGTGATGAGAAAAGAAACCTACCACAAAACTGCTTCTCATGAAATTCCACCTAATATTTTCTAAAGGCAAAATGGATAGGCGAAATTACAGAAAGTAACTCCATGAGACAACACACTAGAAAAAAGCTGAATCAAATATGATTCGACACTAGATGATGGTTACGCCATCGATAAAGCAAAAGATTAATTTCCACACCATGAGATAAATCTATTCATAACTTCCCATTTATAGAACGATATGCTAAACGGGCCACACATCTATACGGGTGGTTCGAACATAGATTCCCGAACGAAAAAACCGACATCAAGAAAAAGAGGTTTTCTATAAAACCTCCAAAGATGATCGAAAAAAGATGATACAAGTCCGCGTCAAACGCGGATGCCTCTAAAACTCTGGTCGATATTCTCCTCATAAAAACCAACCAAAGATAGCTTAATCTCCATCTCTGAAACGATGATCGCCTTCAAAAGAAACTATTTAAATAAGGTCTAGCAAAGGCGGATGCAACATAAACAACAAACCCTATTCTACACGAAGCAATGGATCAGTGCAAATCCAACAGCCTTGACAAATTTTATTAGTCCTAAAATGGTGGGACCTCTTTGCTCATTCCAATCCAAACAAATGATCTTTCCCTAAGGATGAGACTAAAATGGTATGAGTAAGATCAGATAGTGCAATTAGGTATTATAGACTAAGAAATGTTCACAAAGGAAAAATTAGATCATTGAGTACTAGTAAGGCAAGTTCTAATGCGCAAACAAGTGTAGAAAAGAGGAGATGAGGAGGAAACAAAGAAAGAGAAGAAGGATAAGAATATAGTTCGGCTAGATGAGGAAGGAAGGACAAACGAAAGAAGTTAAAGGGTGGTTTGGACGTAACTTTTACAGTTGAGTCCTAGGTCCAAGTAGTACCACAGCTCATCAAATAATTGACCATCCTATTATAGCACGAAACGGTAAACTACTAAATGTGCTTTGGACAGAGGTTGAACCTTGGCCTTATTAGGCCAGATTAAAATATTAATCATTCTGCATCATCTTTTAAGATTTAACGCGATCCTAAAAAAATTATCCTCATCATGACGGTATCAAAGACTGTAGTCAAATTTCGAACCAACTCCATGGATTTATAGTCTCAACGACGATGATGCGACTACATAAAGAACGAACGAATTACAAAAATAATTCAGCTAGAAATCTGTAATATAAATTAAAACAGAATTCTTCTGTTGTGACCCGAAAATCCGGTCCAATTTAAGCTGACCAAAAACCCAAGTCCAACCCCAATTAAACGGGAAAACAGGAAACTAATAGAAAGAAATTAGAGGTTGAGGATAGATAAAATAGAAACTTATAATAGAAGAAGAAGAAGAGCATACAACATCATCAGAGTAACACGAATCTCACAGCGGAACGAATAAAATATAACAAAACTTTTGAAATACAAAGTTATAACTGTTTATACATACCATTTTCAGAGTACAACATATAACATCACAGTGGAATAAATAATAGCTATCGACTGCTAAAGCCTCCTACTCCAAGCTCTTCAAGTATACCTGTAAATCCTGACTACTTGACTGCCCGTACAAATTTAGGCACCCAAGAGTTTAGGGAAAATAAAATAAACTCTGGGTCAGTTATGTGACTGGTGTGAGTAAATTCAAATCATTTAAAAAGGGTATATGATATCTCATAAGACCACACCGTGAATACGGAACGGGTTTTTCCCCTTATGAGAATCCAAACATCTTTGAAAAGCAATATCATTCTGATATTATAATAATGTCTAAGCACAAATAAATATCAATCTAGCAGAAACGCTTGCATCTCACGTTCTACATATATAGTATACAATCAAAACCGTGGGTGCGTATTGGATGATTGGATTTCCAACTATGACAAGGTATGGAACCACCTTCCGATCAGTGTTGTAACAACCCGCACCTCCGTTCACGCAAGATATTGTCCCCAACTTAGCCACCATATAGGTGTGGGGTTTTGTTCCTCAAAAGGCCTCGACATTAGTAAGAGATGGGCTCTACTATATAAGTACCCACTTCACACAGGCTTCCACGATGTGGGACTTAGGGGTGTTACATTCTCCCCTCCAATAGAGCCCAACGTCCCCGTTGGCTCACAAACACCTCACCCAGGCACTGTGGTCCACACAGGAGCCACAATTCCGGCTGGGTATTGGCTCTGATACCACTGTAACAACCCGCACCTCCGTTCACGCAAGATGTTGTCCCCAACTTAGCCACCGTATAGGTGTGTGGTTTTGTTCCTCAAAAGGCCTCGACATTAGTAAGAGATGGGCTCTACTATATAAGTACCCACTTCACACAGGCTTCCACGATGTGGGACTTAGGGGTGTTACAAGTGTACTCTAGGAACGATACACTGGAGTTCAACAAGAATATCTTGCAACTCAGCCACACATGACCGACCACTCATTTCGCTTGAGTGTATCAAATGTACATCACCAACGGTTGGGATCAGCAATCGTTCCCGTATATATATGTATGGGACAACATTGATAGATTAAAGAAGCAAATGAATATTCTCTAGATAGGTGATTATACACCCTACTTCGATGCGACCGACTTAGTCATGCTGCCTGCCTGATTTCTATCATTTACCGGATGTGAGGCTAGAAGCTGCGTTTATCTTTTTCACATCATATCTTCATTTACTTAGAATGTCACATCGTCATACCCGCCAAATCATTATCGATTTCTCTAACGGTATCACGGGTATGAAGCTAAGAGAAACGAATTCCTCCGCCACCAAACGTAATACTTTGAAGAGATCAACATATATGATTCGTTGGAAATACTCTGTCAGACATTCGTCCATACAAGTTGTCCTGGGACTAGACAAACCGAAGGCACTATTCAGTAAATCCATCTTAGGCACTGATATCTAAGACTTATACAATAGCCCTTGCACTTTACTCCATCTTCAATTTTCTTCATCGTATTTGATCAGACGCTTATGTCAATACGGAGTGGTTCTTCGGATCATAATCCAACCGGTCTCTCCATATTTACAACGTAAATTGGTCAAAACTTTGATAGTCTGTGATTTAACTATCAAATGAAAACATGTCCGTGTACAAACAACGATCTAAATTCCAAATGGAATTATCGACCCAATCATCAGACATATATATATATATATATATTTTTATATATTCATATTTCCTTATTTTCTATATTTAGAAAATATTCGTTATCAACGTTGGAAAACATTTCCATTGTTTATTTTCGTATCACTATCCTTCCACAACTATCAGACTCTAACTATAAACTAACAAGAGAACAACTTCCTAAGTATAAACCCCGAAGGCCGAAACCAACATCAGATCGATACTCAAGAAACCATTCAACTTATTAATCTCTAGTCAGTTTCTAATTTTGCTTTACTCTATATTCTTTAACTCAATTCCTTCAACTCTAGATCGCAACGATCACAATGGTTACGCCTGATTCCCTCAGGAAACATCCGACCGCCGTAGGCTATTTACAACCCTGCGAATTACGCTAGCAGTCGTGCTAAATGGCAACTCATCCTGAATAACTATGTTTGTTTTAACTCTAACTGTTTAACTCTTACTGTTTAACTCTAACCGTTTAACTCTAACCGATTAACTCTAACTGTTTTACTCTAACTGTTCAACTCTAACCGGTTAACTCTAACTGTTTAACTCTAACTGTTTAACTCTATTCATTTATAAAGATTTACTTTTAGTAACGGTTCTTCACTTTACAAATGATTTCCTTTTTATAACGTTTTCCTTTTTATAACATCCTATTCAGTTATAAACAAATTTCCTTTTTATAACTCTATTTATTTTCTAAATATTTCTTTTTCAAATTTATTCTTAAAAATATTCTAACTCCTTAAATTCCCGGAAAAATTTGCCATAACCTCCTTTGTATCGGGAGCATCGGGAAAATCCCCAAACCGCTACACAAGCCTTTCCATTTAAAAAGAAAATGATTTGCAGTTATTTCCTTTTTGAATATCTCCTATTTATTTCTAAGTAAATAATCCCTATTTAGTATTTTATTTATTTAACAAATAAATAATCCATGTTATAGTATCTTATCTATTTATTCTAAATAAATAATTCACTTTATAAATATTCCATTTATAAAGTTTTCCCTTCATTTATAATTCCGCTTAAACGTATTTTCTATTTATAAATATTCCATTTATAAATATTTCTATTTATAAATATTCTATTTATAAATATTCTCTTTTATAAAATCCTCTTGATTTTATAAATATTCTCTTTTCAATATTCCGGTATGTCATGGTGTTTAACATATCAAGTTACGGTGTCCAATATCGTCCATCAACATATAATCAACAACAGATTATAAATCACGTCATATATCACAATATATGAAAGCAATAAAATAACTGTTGAGGAATCCAGTCGGATTCCTCCAACCTGTTTCCCTGCATCCACATATGTTACACAATAAAATCAACATCACTTTCAATTTCATATGATATATTCTATTAAACAGAATCAATATAGAAATTCAACTAACTGACTAGCAGTTCAATCAAACAGTCAACACACAATCAATCAGTCAATATTTAACAGTTCTAAAAATACAACATGAAAATATATACTGTTCAGAGTTAGTGAGATTTACTCACATTTGCAGTTCATCGTTAAAGAACGATAAACTGTTATTTGATTTGAATCAAACAATTTATTTCGCTATAAATTCAAACGAGCTCGAATCCACTTCCCGTCAGTTCCAGTGTATAGTGCTCGTCCATACGATCCCAACGGATCCAACCGTTCGAAATTCTGATTTCATATGACCGAGATATAAGGATTATAAGTCCATTCACTATTTAAAATTAAATAAAACTTAACATTTTAACTTGAACGGGCCTCACCCACTCACAATCCGGCCCACCCGCTTCTAATATGAACAGTGCTCCTCCCTCTTCACCACTAATCCCGTCGCTCCTCGTTTTACAGTAAAGCATGGCCGAATCCCCCAAATGCTGCACCCTTTCCAATTCACGATTCAACAAACTAACTACACCACTAACCTCCTTGCTTCGAGCTCGTCAACCCCGCTGCCATCAACCCCTGCTCGAGTCCTCCCCTCAGATCGCGAAGCACGACCTTCCTCGACGCCACCCTGACAGCGTGCGGCATTTTCCCTCCCCGGATCTACCCAAAAACACACACCAAGTGTGATTCACATCGCCGAACCCGAATCCGCCCTCAACTGCACCTTCGATCGCCACACCCGTGCTAGAACTCGAACCCTAGCAACCCAAACCTCACACTGGAACCCATCGAGTTCACCAAACAGGAACCGAGCACCTCAAAATTGATACAGAATAGAAGAGAAGGGTGCCATAAACACAAATACACCTATATATTGATTTATAGGATTTTAATTGGTTTTCCTTTGATTTTTGAAGATCCAACCTTTTACTGGAAAATGGAAAGTGACGGCGGGATGATAGTTGGACTAATGAAAAAAACTGAATTAGGTTTTAGGTATGTTCGTGGGGGTATTTATATTGTTAAAAAATATCTAGATATTTTATAGAGGGAATATTCCCGGTATATTCTTTTTTTGATAATTCTTTTTGCCTTCTAAAAATCCGTGTGATCACACACAATACCCAAAAATCACGAAACTGAACAAGTAGCTAGAGTTCGACATTACAGTCCCAACGAAACTGGTTTCGTCGAATTCCGACTTCGTTTGCAAAAGTGGCTATTTTTAAACCCCTGAATAATCCATTTAAATATAGAAATATATTTAAATAAATTAAATCAAATATTAATAAATTAATATTATTGTATATATTCGTATACGATATCATCCAGCTCCAGAATATCACATCAGATTTTATAACACGATATTTCAGAATTCCAGATTATCCCGATATTTAATTTATATTGTAAATCGATTTATAACATAATTAAAGCGTCGCAAATTATAAAGGAAATCCACAGCGACTTTTCTGAAATTTGATTTGGACGTGAATCGAAATCTACATGACGAAATCCCGATTTTTCTCTTCTAATAGAAAGATATACTCCACCAGCTCCACACGTTTCTTGTTTCACAGAAATCCGGCTTAAAATGAATCCTGTACATTCAGTTGAAGTTCGAATCACCAATTTACGAACTGCAGCGCCATTTCAAGCTCGATTTTAATTATAATATAATTATACGTTCAAACTGTCGTCGATTGAATATATTCGTCAATATAATTCAACTCTAAGCTGAATTACATCTTAGGGATGACCCCGTTCACAGAATATTGCGATTTCCAATATTTTTGATTATTTCTGAATTAAATATATTATTCTATTATTTAATTTAATTAAATAACCACTATAATTTAATTAACGACGATTAAATTCCTAAATCACTATTTTAAATAATTAAATAAATTTAATTATATCGCTGAGAAATGCAGGTCATTACAATCTTTCCCCCTTAAAATAATTTCGTCCTCGAAAATGCTGAGGTAGGGGACGATCCTACCTACTGGGAAAAAATTTATCTGTTTACCTCGTATCTCTGGTTTCAACTGAACCAATTAATATCGACTAAAATATTAATTTATTCCGACTAACTAAATTTTCAAAAATTCTGAAAATTTTCTAACACCTTAATTTTTCGAAAAATTTCGCCAGCGTCTCCTTTGTACCGGTCAATATTTCAAACTCCAACTCGCCTCTCTGGGCCTTCTTTAACCCAAAAGAAAATCAAACAGCCAAACGGCTTGCCAATTCGGCTCATAAATCTCATATCCATATATACTATAAACTGGTACCTTTTTGTTGGGCATATCAACTCTATCACTTCCATATGCTATCAACTCAGCATATTCCAGTGTTATCTCAATCAAATTCCAATCAGTTTATATCCACAAATCCAAATCGAATTTCATTTGAACCCCAATATCAAATTTCAAATTATTGACTTATCAATTTGGTTCCATTCTAGATTATCTCTAATCCAATTCAATTTTATTTAACTCAGTTCAAGTTAAATTTCAATTTCAATTTATTTTTACCATCTCATTTTATTTAACTTCATTAGTTAAATTTTAATTCCAGAACTTAAATTCCTGGGTTTCTTTCAAATCGATTTGAAATCATAATGCCAATTCAAATCCTTTGAATTTCTAAACACTTGTTTTCTCAAAACAATTCAAAAACAAAATCTTTGGTAGTAATCTGTCACTTAGAACTCGAAAATGAACACTAATGATGTCGCGATTCATCATTAGAATCTATTTCCCAGCCATCGAAGTGAGTTCAATACTATATCACTTTCAGTTTGAAAAACGTTTTCAAAATCTCCCAGAAACTTAAAATTTTCTTATTTTAATTCCAATCTGATTTAAATTCAGATTTACTTCATCTTATTTCATATACTTTACTTATATGAATTCTGATTAGTTAGTTATAACTATTTCACTTTTATAATCTTATTCGATTATAACATCAACCAATATACTATATTATTTTCAAAACGTACCATGTCGGTTCATCGTATTCAAGTGTTTAGTAACCCCTACAGTGGATCAAACTGATCGACCAGAATTCATAAACAACTCAACCAATAAATCTCCACAATATAAAATCATTTTATATTGAATAACAAATACGTTTACTCGTATATATACACTCAAACTCAGTCTAGGATATTACTAATCCCATCTCTACTGAATTACGCCACAGAGCCAAGGTAATTCTTAACTTAAGCTCTGATACCAACTGTAGTGACCCGAAAATCCGGTCCAATTTGAGCTGACCAAAAACACAAGTCCAACCCCAATTAAACGGGAAAACAGGAAACTAATAGAAAGAAATTAGAAAGTGAGGATAGATAAGATAGAAACTTAGAATAGAAGAAGAAAAAGAGCATACAACATCATCAGAGTAACACGAATCTCACAGCGGAACGAATAAAATATAACAAAACTTTTGAAATACAAAGTGATAACTGTTTATACATACCATTTTCAGAGTACAACATATAACATCATAGCGGAATAAATAATAGCTATCGACTGCTGAAGCCTCCTACTCCAAGCTCTTCAAGTATACCTGTAAATCCTGACTACTTGACTGCCCGTACAAATTTAGGCACCCAAGAGTTTAGGGAAAATAAAATAAACTCTGGTTCAGTCATGTGGCCGGTGTGAGTAAATTCAAATCATTTAAAAAGGGTATATGATATCTCATAAGACCACGCCGTGAATACGGAACGGGTTTTTTCCCTTATGAGAATCCAAACATATTTGAAAATCAATATCATTCTGATATTATAATAATGTCTAAGCACAAATAAATATTAATCCAGCAGAAACGCTTGCATCTCACGTTCTACATATATTGTATACAACCAAAACCGCGGGTGCGTATTGGATGATTGGATTTCCAACTATGACAAGGTATGGAACCACCTTCCGATCAGTGTACTCTAGGAACGATACACTGGAGTTCAACAAGAACATCTTGCAACTCAGCCACACATGACCGACCACTCATTTCGCTTGAGTGTATCGAATGTACATCACCAACGGTTGGGGTCAGCAACCGTTGCCGTATATATATATGGGACAGCATTGATAGATTAAAGAAGCAAATGAATATTCTCTTGATAGGTGATTATACACCCTACTTTAGTGCGACCGACATAGCCATGCTGCCTGCTCGATTTCTGTCATTTACCGGATGTGAGGCTAGAAGCTACGTTTATCTTTTTCACATTATATCTTCATTTACTTAGAATGTCACATCGTCATACCCGCCAAATCATTATCGATTTCTCTAACGGTATCACGGGTATGAAGCTAAGAGAAACGAATTCCTCCGCCACCAAACGTAATACGTTGAAGAGATCAACATATATGATTCGTTGGGAATACTCTGTCAGACATTCATCCATACATGTTGTCCTGGGACTGGACAAACCGAAGGCACTATTCAGTACATCCATCTTAGGCATTGTTATCTAAGACTTATACAATAGCCCCTGCACTTTACTCCGTCTTCAATTTTCTTCATCGTAATTGATCACAACGCTTATGTCAATACGGAGTGGTTCTTCGGATAATAATCCAACCGGTCTCTCCATATTTACAACGTAAAATGGTCAAAACTTTCATAGTCTGTGATTTAACTATCAAATGAAAACATGTCCGTGTACAAACAACGATCTAAATTCCAAATGGAATTATCGACCCAATCATCAGACATATATATATTTATATATATATATTCATATTTCCTTATTTTCTATATTTAGAAAATATTCGTTATCAACGTTGGAAAACATTTCCATTGTTTATTTACGTATCATTATCCTTCCACAACTATCAGACTCTAACTATAAACTAACAAGAGAATAACTTCCTATGTATAAACCCCGAAGGCCGAAACCAACATCCGATCGATACTCAAGAAACCATTCAACTTATTAATCCCTAGTCAATTTCTAATTTTGCTTAACTCTATATTCTTTAACTCCATTCGCTCAACTCTAGATCGCAGCGATCTCAATGGTTACGCCTGATTCCCTTAGGAAACATCCGACCGCCGTAGGCTATTTACAGCCCTACGAATTACGCTTGCAGTTGTGCTAAATGGCAACTCATCCTGAATAACTATGTTTGTTTTAACTCTAACTGTTTAACTCTAACCAATTAACTCTAACTGTTTTACTCTAACTGTTTAACTCTAACTGGTTAACTCTAACTGTTTAACTCTAACTGTTTAACTCTAACTTTTTTAACTCTATTCATTTATAAAGAATTACTTTTAGTAACGGTTCTTCACTTTACAAATGATTTCCTTTTTATAACGTTTTCCTTTTTATAACATCCTATTCAGTTATAAACAAATTTCCTTTTTATAACTCTATTTATTTTCTAAATATTTCCTTTTCAAATTTATTCTTAAAAATATTCTAACTCCTTAAATTCCCGGAAAAATTCGCCATAACCTCCTTTGTATCTGGAGCATCGGGAAAATCCCCAAACCGCTACACAAGCCTTTCCATTTAAAAAGAAAATGATTTGCAGTTATTTCCTTTTTGAATATCTCCTATTTATTTCTATGTAAATAATCTCTATTTAGTATTTTATTTATTTAACAAATAAATAATCCATGTTATAGTATCTTATCTATTTATTCTAAATAAATAATTCACTTTATAAATATTCCATTTATAAAGTTTTCCCTTCATTTATAATTCCACTTAAACGTATTTTCTATTTAATAATATTCCATTTATAAATATTTCTATTTATAAATATTCTATTTATAAATATTCTCTTTTATAAAATCCTCTTGATTTTATAAATATTCTCTTTTCAATATTTCGGTATGTCATGGTGTTTAACATATCAAGTTACGATGTCCAATATCGTCCATCCACATATAATCAACAACAGATTATAAATCACGTCATATATCACAATATATGAAAACAATAAAATAACTGTTGAGGAATCCAGTCGGATTCCTCCAACATGTTTCCCTGCATCCACAGATGTTACACAATAAAATCAACATCACTTTCAGTTTCATATGATATATTCTGTTAAACAGAATCAATATAGAAATTCAACTAACTGACTAGCAGTTCAATCAAATAGTCAACACACAATCAATCAGTCAATATTTAACTGTTCTAAAAATATGACATGAAAATATAAACTGTTCAGAGTTAGTGAGATTTACTCACATTTGCAGTTCATCTTTAGAGAACGATAAACTGTTATTTGATTTGAATCAAACAATTTATTTCTCCATAAATTCAAACGAGCTCGAATCCACTTCCCGTCAGTTCCAGTGTATAGTGCTCGTCCATACAATCCCAACGGATCCAATCGTTCGAAATTCTGATTTCATATGACCGAGATATAAGGATTATAAGTCCATTCACTATTTAAAATTAAATAAAACTTAACATTTTAACTTGAACGGGCCTCACCCACTCACAATCCGGCCCACCCGCTTCTAATATGAACAGTGCTCCTCCCTCTTCACCACTAATCCCGTCGCTCCTCGTTTTACAGTAAACCATGGCCGAATCCCCCAAATGCTGCTCCCTTTCCAATTCACGATTCAACAAACTAACTACACCACTAACCTCCTTGGTTCGAGCTCGTCAACCCCGCTGCCATCAACCCCTGCTCGAGTCCTCCCCTCAGATCGCGAAGCACAACCTTCCTCGACGCCAACCTGACAGCGTGCGACATTTTCCCTCCCCGAATCTACCCAAAAACACACACCAAGTGCGATTCACATCGCTGAACCCGAATCCGCCCTCAACTGCACCTTCGATCGCCTCACCCGTGCTAGAACTCGAACCCTAGCAACCCAAACCTCACGCTGGAAACCATCGAGTTCACCAAACAGGAACCGAGCACCTCAAAATTGATACAGAATAGAAGAGAAGGGTGCCAGAAACACAAATACACCTATATATTGATTTATAGGATTTTAATTGGTTTTCCTTTGATTTTTGAAGATCCAACCTTTTACTGGAAAATGGAAAGTGACGGCGGGATGATAGTTGGACTAATGAAAAAAAACTGAATTAGGTTTTAGGAATGTTTATGGGGGTATTTATACTGTTAGAAAAATATCTAGATATTTTATAGATGGAATATTCCCGGTATATTCCTTTTTTGATAATTCGTTTTGCCTTCTAAAAATCCGTGTGATCACACACAATACCCAAAAATCACGAAACTGAACAAGTAGCTAGAGTTTGACATTACGGTCCCAACGAAACTGGTTTCGTCGAATTCTGACTTCGTTTGAAAAGTGGCTATTTTTAAACCCCTGAATAATCCATTTAAATATATAAATATATTTAAATAAATTAAATTAAATGTTAATAAATTAATATTATTGTATATATTCGTATATGATATCATCCAGCTCCAGAATATCACATCAGATTTTATAACACGATATTTCAGAATTCCAGATTATCTCGATTTTTAATTTATATTGAAAATCGATTTATAACATAATTAAAGCGTCGCAAATTATAAAGGAAATCCACAGCGACTTTTTTGAAATTTGATTTGGACGTGAATCAAATTCTACACGACAAAATCCCGATTTTTCTCTTCCACTAGAAAGATATACTCCACCGGCTCCACACGTTTCTTGTTTCACAGAAATCCGGCTTAAAATGAATCCTGTACATTCAGTTGAAGTTCGAATCGCCAATTTACGAACTGCAGCGCCATTTCAAGCTCGATTTTAATTATAATATAATTATACGTTCAAACTGTCGTCGATTGAATATATCCGTCAATATAATTCAACTCTAAGCTGAATTGCATCTTAGGGATGACCCCGTTCACAGAATATTGTGATTTCCAATATTTTTGATTATTTTTGAATTAAATATATTATTCTATTATTTAATTAAATTAAATAACCACTATAATTTAATTAACGACGATTAAATTCCTAAATCACTATTTTAAATAATTAAATAAATTTAATTATATCGCTGAGAAATGCGGGTCATTACATCTTCTTACCTAGTTGACAACAAACAGATGATTCAGGAAATCAGAATTCCTGAAAATTAGGATAAAGGATTTTTCCTAGCCTTTTTGAAGAAAAATTTAAAACTTTTCCATAAATGGAATTTTTATTATAAGCTAATGGTTTCGCATTTATAAATCCAATTTATTATTATTATTATAGTTTATATTTCAAACTGGAAAACCTTTACGTGTTCAGAATGTTGGAGCTTTAAAAATCTCAAGGATTTAATTGTGATACATTCAATAAATAATCCAATATATACAGGAAGAGGGATACTAAAAATTACAAGGAATGGATATTTAGTCATTTCAATTTTAGTGGTATATTCCTTGTCATTTCTGATTCCATCTTTCCTACCAATCAGATTATATTAATTAAAATTAGGCGAAAGCCCTAAAATTTTGAAACATGAAAATTTAAGAACCATATCTTTATAAAACTAGGTCCTCTCAAAACCATTTTCTGAAACCGTATTTCAAACGCATTTTTTTCCAAGTAGTTTTAAAAATAAAATTTCCACGAATACAAGGCCAAGAACTCAATTGAATGCTTCAATAAAGGTAGATTCGGAATTTCAATGAAGTAACTAATGGATGTACCTCATGATTGTATTTTCGAAATGGATATGACATATTGACGTGGACTTTTCCCGTTTTTGATCTATTAACGGTCTTAACCGGAACTACCAACAAAACCAAACCAGGAATTATGACAATCTTGACTGTAGTTAGAATTTTATCTGGTCTCCAAACTCGAATCAACGGAATCCACCATATTCCATCCTCGTGCTCTTCACGATGAGATCGACAACGTACTGCAGGGTAAGACAATATTGGCTAGAAATCCGAACTTAACATATTACAATTCTTAGTCGCTTAAAGCCCATGTTATATAATTAGGCCCATGACTAATTTCATCATCGAAATAAACTAAATTCGAGTAAGAAAGACGAAGAAAAACAGAGAAGAAAATCGAATTACATTCTCTCACGAGTCCTAATTTAATTAATTCTTCTGATCATTCAACCTAAGCTCTGATACCAAATGTAACACCCCACACATTTTATGTGCCCAAATTTTGACCAAAATTAAAACTTGAACATATCCAAGCATAGAGCATGTAATCTGGTACTTGCAATAAGTGAGCGTGAGCGTAATACGATAAAAGAAAACTCACAGCCCAAACAAAATAGGATAACTATTATTAACTTAAGTAACTAACTTTTTCGAAGTAAGTCACTTTGCCAATACCGAGCATAAGAGAGAACGAGAACTGAAAGCCAAACTTAAACATCTGTGAGAACCCGACCTTCTCTAGGAAACCTGGGAGGTTGTAATGAGGAGGGGATCAGAACAACAAGTTCTGGTGACTAAGAAATGTACAATACATATTATAATACCTAGATGTATCTCTTTTGGTTCAAACCAAGACTTATGCCTATTAAGGTTACTGATTCTAGCCTATCCTTGTAGATGTTTACCCACGACTCTACCACTCTTTCCATAGTGGTATTCAAAGATATGATACTGAGATAGAATGTTTATGTATATATTTAGGAAGCCCTTTTCATATTATAATTCAATTGATTATTAGACCGAGAAGTGACCCCCTAACTGCGGAGTTCTCACATATATATACCTTTCCATCCACTTTCCCTTTATTAATTTTCCACCTCGCCGTCAATGATAGACAGGGTGGATTCTCCCGATCACATAAGACCCTAGACGAACTCATTGGTCGGCGGACTTCTAAGTGACTTAATACCTTTCGATGACTTATTCCATACTTTTATAAACTAGAGGGCACTAGCTACGGGCCCTACAAGTTAAGGCTTCCGTCATTCATGCATGTACCCTTGTCCCATATAAGGTGAGAGATGGTATTTTATCATTCGTTATACCTCTAGCTGACCTTATCAGATAACCCCCTTAGTCGCTTATTAGTTCCCGTAGGATAGGTAGCCATATCCGACATTTCAAGTTTCCAGGTTTGGGCAGACAATACGACACACGTCATTTAATACCTCTAAATTGAAAGGCCAGTTCCTAGGTGGACTCCTCAACCCTAACCACTTCAGAACCTGGAAGCGGACTATACGCGAAGGTTATTGGACTCGTACCCCATTTGCCTTTAACACCTTTCCCTATTGGGATAAAGTAGGCTACGTTATTAAGATATTCTCGTTTAGTCCCTCTACATGGAAATATTATACGTATACAATTCATCATCATCACGGGTTCACATGGTTAATGATACTTTACATTGATAACATACTAAGTCCAGCTCTATTTTAATTTTAAGTGTTGTATTTAATATAAATAAGAAAGGTTATAAATATACATATCCTCTTTTTCCCTCGGATATATATTTGATTTACATTCATAATTTGGGCTAAGTATTTTAAACGACAACCAATATCGATAAATCCCCCTTTTCACACCCATTTTCTTTTATTTCTATCTTTATTTCCCTTTATGACCGTAACGATCATATTTTCCTAAGGTAACTATTTATCAGTCCCAAGGTATCTATTTGTTGTACCCCAATAAACATTCACTATTTTTATTCATTTATTTATTAGTTTATTTATTGTTTAGCTATTATATATGTATATATATATATATATATATATATATATATATTTATGTACCAGGCCTCTCACATTAAGTTGATAACTTGTGGTTGCTAGAGTTGCCAGTCAGTTCTGTGCAGACTTCTACCACAAGTTAAACTTAACCTCGTGCCTTAGTACATTTATGAATTAGACCCCTCATATTAAGTTGACTACCTGTGGTTGTTGGATTCATCGGTCGGTTCTGGGCAGACTCACAACACAAGTTGAGCTTAACCTTGTGTCTAAATGCGGTTATAATTCAAATTTCCTAATTTGGGGTTTACAACATTTGTCCTAACAAATTTTAGGAATTATACCCATTACCATATTTTATTTACTTTCTCCATTCCATATTGGTCACAATTGTTATTTATTGATTTGCGGTCCTATTTATAGCAATTAATTATATTGATTGCTACAAATAATCACCATGAATATATTAATTCAGTATGGATTACATTTACATATAATTTCGTAATTGAACCTTATCCACACATTCAACAATCTATACAATGTATATTTTACCATTTTACGCTGATTTGGACGGATAATATGTATATATTTGTTTTTTATGTTTTCGTGCAGTCAACGTAGTAGTAGTAGTTGTTGTTGTTGTTGTTATTATTATTATTATTATTATTATTATTTTTAAGTGATTTGTTTTAATTGACGACAAAACATTCCTTTTTTACATTCAATATTGTTAAAAGTTTCCAAATCTTAAAAAAAGATATTAAGCCGTAATCATTGTAAATAATGCCTAATGTGTGGATTGACATATTTCCAAATCAAAAGAAATATATGTAAATATATAATTTTGGAATAGTTGATGCACAAATATATATTTATATTTATACGTACATTTGCACCACTTTTCCTCATTTTATCCTTTTTATCATACCTCTTGTGATTTCAAAATAACGCATTTTTATTCAAAAGGAGGGAAACGACATATTTACAAGGATCAAGCCAAAACCCAACAATATTGAATACAAATAGACTTAATTCTTTTTAACATTATAATCACACAATATACAAATTTCACATTTTTACCAAAATTTCATTATCCAATACTGAACTAGAGATCTGGAATGTAACTACATCTAAACGGTGTTTAATGGGACTAATTTCCAGATTTACAGTGTTATGCAATGTCCACAATACATTTTACAATATAATTCAACATATTTCAAAACATATTTGTATGAATATGTGTTAACAAGTTTAAGAGTCCTACAATTCATATTATGCATAACCACAATGTACATTCCACAAGTTTTAACACTTTTTATAACAAGATTTGATGGGTGTCAATCTAATTACAATAATTTATTTATCAAATCTGATAGGCATAGGCATAGGCATAAAAACTGAATCTATTACAAATGAGATAAATATGTCATTATAAATGTATATATAAATTTCCCACTCAACTTATAGCCTCCAAATCCAAAGTTTTAACCTCTTAAGCCTAAAAATCCCCAAATTCTTATAAAACTACAATTTATCTGGAAAGGGGGGAATTTTAGATATGCAGAGATGTAAGAAAAAAGGGAGAGAGGGGAGAATTTGATTTGGAGCCCCAATTTGCATTCTTTTTCATTAGACCTGGTTATCCTCTCAATTTTATATGAATTAGATTTAATTTGTCTATATGAATATACTTTTAGATTAAGAAATTAGGTTTGGAGAAGAAGAAAATTGGCTGAACTCTGCTGCCACTATAGATTTTGAATGGTGAAGAATGAGGCCTTACCTCATTATTTATATGGGTGGAAATAACCTTGGACCGTTGATTTAGTTTTAAGTTATATCGGTCCATCAGTCTTATAAATATAACAAACCAAACCCTAAAGACTTAGCCGTCACTAGGCAAACTGATGCCTAGTAGGTCGACTATGGCGGTCGACTTCCTGGGCCTCAGAAGCCTAGGTCGGCTTGGCTAAGTAAGTTAATATTTAATTACAATTTTTGATTTATTTATTTATGTCCAGTTTCGTATTTTTGTTCGTAACATTTTCATACGGACTCCGTTCGCGAAACTTCAAACATGAAAGTTGACCAGAATTCTGAGACAAACATATCGGTTAAAGTTTCATAGCCAAATTCCTTCGTTTCCAGAAATTCCTGTTTTTGAAATTTTAATAATTTATTTATATCGCCAAAATTCCGGGTTGTTACAGCTACGGCCTAATCTATCACCTTAATTTCCTGATTGAGGGACACACATGCTACACGACAAAGGAAAATTTTCCCCATTTAAATTCCAGGTCGGGCCGCCTGCATCGATTCTCCGGATCGCGGAATACGTGGTCGACCCGACCCCCCGGATTGTCGCCACGTGGCATAACAATCTGAACGAGGCTCCATCTATAAATACTCCATTTCAAGGCTGGTAAGGGGATTTCCTTTGTATATATCGGGTTCCATACTTCGTGCAAGGACATTGCCATTGCTAGAGCTAGAATTACAACACATTGACTCAAGGATTTTTTGTGTAAACCACTTCTTTCTCTACTTTCTTTCAAATCAAACAACTATAACCTAAAATCGACGGTATAAACAAAGATTATATATGGGCGTGGGCTTGGATTAAGCCGGACCACTATAAAATTGTTGCATGTTCCCTGTGTTTGTTTTATTTCTTTCATTTTGTGATTGTGATTGTGAGAATATTGTGATTTGTGCGCATATTACGTACTTTAGAGGTTGATTGTCTAGAATCCCACTTTTTGACGTCAACACTTTGGCGCGCCAGGAAGGAGGCAAGCACAGCTTCAATAATTTCTAGCCTGAAAGGCTTTAGATGGCTCATTTTTTGGATTAAAAATAGTGAAGCATAAGAAGGATGGAGTGTCTTCCCAAGCCCAAGACGCATGCAACGGGGTAAGCCAGGAGGTTTCCTATTACGAAGACCCTTCTATATACTTAATGAGGGAAGAGATGGACAACATTCTCAAGGAAAATAGAACAAGGATGGAACATCAGGATGAACTTCTTTGCAAGCAACAGGAGATGATGGAAAGTTTCTTCACACAAATGGATAAAAGGTCAGGCAACACTATGTCACTCCCTGGAAAAGGCCCCGCTCGGATAGCAGCGGCACCTCGGCTCGGGTCGGCCCCTACCTTGGATCGGCATTACAATAGACTGGATCTGTGACACTCCACGTCCGTTTATGCCACTCATTATCGGAATGCATTAAGTTTCGTGAAGCGTTATACGTAAACATAAACAGAAATATTACAAGACAGCTATAAAATAGCAACGGAATTTAAAACTTTATTAAGTAGAAAACATCGTGGTTCAAAAACATAGTTACATCATAAGTCTGAAATGCATATAACCCAGTACATCAATTTGAAACTTCTGTCTTGTACAAAAAGCATCAGAGTACAGTAAATATGAAAAGAGCATAATCCCCAAAAACATAGCCATAGTAGAGAAGGTACGAAATCAAGCTGTACATCTAAGAAGCTTCAAGCAGAAGGAAAGAAGAATCCTGATCAAGCTTGAGTATTCCCACCCTGAGAACGTGGGTGAGGGGAACAGAAGAGGAAGTCCAGTTACTTTTAGCATATAAATAAGTAAAAGCATCATGACAGGCGTATAAACTGGAGCGAGATAACAACATATAAGGTAGGTATAACAAGGTAAACAGAATAAACAGAACAGAACATATATGTATAGCGCTTCACTAATACTTTTCTTTTTATAAATCTTTGTCTCTCTGCACCAATACTAGTATCATATGAACAAGATGATCCCCAACAAGATGGTAGACTTAGGCGTACTTCTAGTGAGACGTTTTACCCCATACAATAACAGGCATCCCAACTGAACATACAGTTGCTACTCCTAAGGATAATAACGGGCTCCTAAACAAGTGAGACTAGATGTACCCTAATTACTACCCCAATCATTTGGCTCCCTACTCCGTAGATACCTGGTGCTGGCCCCACAATAGGATGTATAACTTCCTAAAGTGGCAACCCTTTATTTTCTGGATGTCCACAACCACATCTACCGATGTCACGACGTCTTAGCCTCCTCTAGTTCGGGCCCATGAAAGCACATGACCCCATCGGAATGCACCGCCTACACGTCCCCTCTTTTGGATCTCTTACAATCAGCCCAGTAAGCGTGCCCCGACTCTGACCTAGTTCAAAGTACTCGTTTGATAGCTATATATGGGTTACTGACAGAAACGGGTCCCACGTACAAGATGATACAAGCTTCCTACTAGGCTTGTATCCCTACTACTAGGATTTCCATAGGTTATGCCATACTAGTGTAATAAGATTGTGTAACCCCAATAGGTTAAGTTTGTGGGCCTATATACAAATATTACCCACCACCCTAAGATAGACATAACCCTCACACTGTTCCAAACAAGTTTACTTAACCACTACTCAAGTTAACATGTTCATGTAATCCCTACAGATTCAAGCAGGTTAAGTACTACAAGTCCAATACCATTTATTCATCTGTGGTTATAATGTGCTTGGCCTTACACATTAACCCTACAATTTGTGGATGCAGGATATGTCGGGCGGGTCCGGGCAGACTTTTTCTCAAGTTGGACTTAACCTCGCATTAGATTCACCACTTGTGGTCGCTATATATGCCGGTCGCGTCCGGGCAGACTTTTACAACAAGTGTAATCTAACCTCGTGTCTAAGCGAGGTTATAGTTTCTAATTACTGCAAATCTAGGAATTTCCATTCTTTAACAATTATCCCTATTTAATTATAGGTTTAATGCCCCTTTCCCAAGTCATATTCATCATGTACCATACACCCCAAATTAAGATCTTTAATTACAGTTTGTTTTATGCCCCCATTTCCACATTCATGTTTTCAATTCAGGTTATGCCCCAAATTTCCCAACGCAAGTTATGCCCTAATTATAACGTTTTCCCCTTGTTCCTAATTTCACGCGTTCGCATATTTCAGCGGTATGTCTAGGTTCGAAGGTAGCCTGGCTATAAAATAAAAAGGGGAAATAAGAAGGGAAGAGAACAAAAATAATCATACTAACAAGATAGACATACGATGGCAGAAATAGGCATAGCAACTGAACAAGCATATAGTGACAGAATTGGGCATAATAACAAGATAAGCATATAAGAACAGATCTAATGAACATGTGATAATAAAACTAATTTGGCATAGTGACATGATCATAAACAGGCATGATGAGATCTAATCAGTGAATTAGATATATAAATAACGACAGATCTGAGGTGATAAATAGTCATAGGCTTAGATCCAAACTTATAGGCAAGTCAAGATTCATTTTAATTATTTCTATTTAAAAATAACATAGACTCACTATGTTTGGATCTAAAGAACAGGGAATTGATTGAAGAACGTATCTGTAACACCCCGAATTTTTTGAGAATACTAAAATTAACAAATTCAAGAACACTTAATTTTTAGAAGAAGAATTAAGTGAAATGGGTTACGCTATTACGTTTGTCTCAAAATTTTAGTCAAGATAGACATTTGGTTTGCATAAAATGGATACCTTATGAAGAAGTTATTAAGCCTTGAAGTTTGCATGCATATGACAAAAAGATATATAAAAATTAAATAAATAAATATGCAAAAAAGTTTAGAATAGACAATCGAGAGGGGGGAATAACCGAACCGGCCAATTTTTTAGGTCGACCCGAGCTCTACTGGGTCGACCAGGTGTTGATTCAGGGTGTTTGGCTGTCAACCCATAGGCCGATTCGTTCTAAGGCAGATGTGGCATCTGATTGGTTATCATGGTTCAGGGTTAATCTAATGGTCCTAAAACACTCTTTACAACTATATAACTACCCTAAACCTAAAACCTAATTTTATTATTCACTCTCATCTAAACCTAGCCGCCACTAAAACCTAAGTCAAATTAAATCTAATCTAATTCAACCAAGAGAATTCAACGATCTACCTCAAAGGCGAGTAATTCAGTTTCAGAATACAGATCCCTGAAATCAAGCTTTTTCTTTTGATTGTAAGTGTAGTTATCTTTTAGATGTGAATAAATTAAAGACGTGATTTGTAATGAATTGGAAAATAGAATTTGAACCAAGTTGTATGTGATTGATGATGCGAATTCATGACTAATTCTTGCGATAATTTGGTCATGTATGTCTTGGAATGATTGTGGTTTATTTGAACTTATCGTATCATGTGGAAATTGGTAATGAACTTATTATGATTTGTGGAACGAAACCATCATACCACATATAAGTTTGACAATCCTTTCATGATGTGTCATAGGCAAGTTACATGTTTTATGTTAGTCAAGACCTATATATATGTTCATATGCAAGATACATGTTTTAAGTTAGACCCAAGTCAGGATCTACATATATATATATATATGTTCATATGCAAGTTTCATGTCCTGTGTTAGATGCAAAAAAATTAGATATATATTTATATGCATGTGTATAAAGCGGATTCATGCAAGTTCATATGATCATTATTGTTAGATCTAGTTCACATCTACATGTTATAGTTAAACTTATACATGCTGGTAATGTACATGTCATGATCTTCCTAAATTATGCTAGTTTATAAATAAAGTGTGTTCACCTATGCCTAGATCTACATGTTCACATGCTTAGGCTTATGCTAGTTCTATCCAATTTAATTACAAGTTTCATGAGACATGTTAATTTAAATTACGTAACATATGTTTGATTAAATGTTCCCTTCTTTTACCTCTTGTTTATAAATTGGGCTAATTTGCGGGCCCAATGACTTTATGTGATTAACGGGAACGTACAACGGGGGTAACGTTGGGGAAAACATGAAATTACATGTAATTGGCATGTTTGACACATAAGCATGAAAATGGTATAACCTATATACCTAAAATTTTGAACGTGATTTAGAAGGAAATGGTATAAGTAGGATAAACGTGATTTATAATTTACATATAAATACGTAGGATAAACATGAAAAATTACATGGGATAGATTGGTTCATGAAATGGTATATTTAGTATACCATTTATTGTGAGCATAGTTGAAAGGATAATTATGGCATAATTAAATTGGGAATAAATTACATATGGAATTTGTCATAAATAAGAAATATGTAAATTTAGAAAAGACGAATATGCCTAACCCGAGGTTAGACTGAGTTGTGGTGTAAAATTGCCCAGAACCGACCGGCACATCCAGTGACCACAACAATACCTATCTAATGTGGGTGGTTAGTGCATTGAGCCCAAAAAGGACCCAAGGTTAGACTGATTTGTGGTGTAAAACTGCCCGGAACCGACCGGCACATCCAGTGACCACAACAATACCTGTCTAATGTGAGTGGTTGGTGCTTTAATAATGCTAAGTCAAGATTCGTAGGGTTAAGCCAATTAAGGAAACACATAACCAATTCAACATGTTAACTAAACTAATGGGTGAGGTTAAGTAAGTTTAGAACACTTAACCGTTATAACATGTTAATTAGACAAGTGGGTGAGGTTAAGTAAATTTAGAACACTTAACCGTTATAACATGTTAGTTAGACAAGTGGTGAGGTTAAGTAGATTTAGAACACTCAACCGTTATAACATGTTAATTAGACAAGTGGGTGAGGTTAGGTTAAGTAAATTTAGAAACACTTAACCAATATAACTTGATTTATGGAAAGGCTAGGTTAAAATAAGAGGGAAAACACTTAACCAATATAACTTGATTTGTAGTAGGGTTAAGTTAACACAAGAAGGCAACACTTAACCAAAGTAACATGACATGTAGGTGGGTTAAGTTAACTTGAATTGATTGATGACACTTAACCAATACAACAAGATGAATACGTGGGGTTAAGTTAACAAGAAACACTTGACCAATATAACTTGATGATCGAATGGGGTTAAGTTAATAGTAAACACTTAACCGATCCAACATGATAAGTAAGGAGGGTCAAGTTAATAAGAAATGCTTAACCAACATGACATGATGAATGAGTGGGTTAGGTTAATATGAGCGGACAACACTTAACTAATATAGCGTAATGTGTGGGAGGGTTAAGTACATATCAGGTTGGGGGGTATTATTAGTAAATATAGGCCCACAAAACTTAACCATTAAAAAAATGCTTGAATCAGTGGAAGGGTTAAGTACATATCGGGTTGGTGGGTAATATTAGTAAATATAGGCCCACAAAACTTAACCATTAAATAAACATGCTTGAATTAGTGGAAGGGTTAAGTGCATATCGGGTTGGTGGGTAATATTAGTAAATATAGGCCCACAAAACTTAACTATTAAATAAACATGCTTGAATCAGTTGAAGGGTTAAGTACATATCGGGTTGGTGGGTAATATTAGTAAATATAGGCCCACAAAACTTAACTATTAAATAAACATGCTTGAATCGATGAGAGGGTTAAGAACATCTCGTGTTGGTGGGTAATATTAGTACATATAGGCCCACAAAACTTAACCGTTTATTAAAAATGCTTGAATCGATAGGAGGGTTAAGTACATATTGGGTTTGTGGGTAATATTAGTAAATATAGGCCCACAAACTTAACCAATAGGAAACCCTATAATGGCGACCCATTTCAGCAGTAACACACATGGATGTATCACGGCACCCTGAACTAGGCAGGGTGGGGCACGATTACTGGGCTGATTATAAGCAGTCAAAGAAGCGGCGGGGGTACCTCAGTGTAGGTTCCGACGGTTTACGGGCATGTACGTACTCCGGAGTGGAAAAAGAAGCACTGGGTACCTGTAGTTATACACTGTGCATCTTGAATCGTGTTAGGTCGCTATCATAAGGATTGATATACCTTATGGTGGGACCAGCACATGGTATCTACACACAAGAGAGGGCCGATTGACACAGACACATAGAACATGAATACAAGTAGGGAGCCGATCGATAGGGTGGGAAGGGTACATCTTACGTGTTCATGGCAATTAGGCTGATTGAGGTGGAATCCTCACGATAGTTGTACACCTGAAGGCTACCACAATTACGGGGGTTGGGATCACGATTATCATTTTATACAGATTACTAGTTGGGACACTAGTTAGGTGGCGCAGAGACAAATATAGAAATCAGATTAACAGAGTAGTAGCGAAGCAGAGAAAAAGTAGAAGCGCATTGAGTTCAATTGCACTTATCTTGTCTTTAGTTACCTTGTTTTTATGGTATTGTCCTATTTTCGGTTCATTCGTATCATGATCCTTTATCTTGTTTTCATGCTGAAAGGTCACCAGACTTACCAGAATTATGTCTGCCCTAGTTTGTTTTCCGCCTCTTTTCTTCTGTTTCCCCCCAGGTAGTCAGGGAGGGAATAACTCTGCCTAACTTGGACCTCTACTCTTTCCAAGCTTGAAGATTAGTTGGTGTATCGCTTTGGACTCTCTCTCTTCTAATGTTATGGCTGGTTCATGCTTTATCGGGGAATATCATTGTTTTTATGCTTCTTTTATTCTTGGAAGTTTTTAAATCAAGACAGAAGTTCTATGTATTACATTTAAGTATGATTGAGCAAATTGTTGTAAAAGCTTGACTGAATTAAGTTGTTTATAAAATGACTTTATTTTCTGCTGCTTTATTTGTCTGTCTTGTAATTTATCTACATCTTTTACCTATAATGCTCCACCGTAGTTAAGGCATTCTCACTGTGAGTGACCTTAACAGAGGTGGGGTGTTTCACTTGGTATCAGAGCTGAAGGTTATCAGATCAAATAAAATATTTGAAAAATTATTTTCAAAACGGTTTTAAAAGAAGCATTTTCAAAAGAAAAGTTTTCTTTTAAAGGCATATTCCCCAAAGCCATATGCACTATCTTTTGATCCTCTGCTTGAATCCTTGTTTCTTTCTTTCCTGAGTCTCCGGGGCTCTTGGCTTTCTGGGAGGTAACCTCATCGCGGCATGGTTCCGTAGGCTCGACGAGACTACGACACTTGTCAAAGGGCAAACAAGTGCCCAATGTCCATCTATAGCCGTAGTAGTTTCACCTGCAGCTAACTTTCTTTTGAGCTTTGTAGGATTCTCCGTGCGATGGAGGCAGCTTTCGAGAGACCTGTCAACAAGTTACACAAGGATGGCAAAGATGAGAATGAGGGAGTTTGGCTAAGGAGCACAACACAAGGATGATGAACTCATGGATATGGACTTGGTTCACAAAGGAGGGGAGGAAAGAATAGTAAAACCTAAAACAAGAGGAAGTATCTTTATTATGGTATAACGGGTCGTATAATTAAGGAAAAGGGCAAGAAAAAGAACAGGATTTTCAGGAGGGCAAGTGCCTGCTCTCACCGCTAGCGTACCTAAGAGAGAGGTAGTAAGGTTTTTGTTGAAAGTGTTTAGTTTTTCCTTTTTGATCATCCTGTTAGTACACTTTTTGATTTCAGCACCTCACATTCATCTATATCTTCTTCAATAGTTGAGTCTCTGCACCTTAGTACTTGTAGAGTAGAAGATCCCATTTTTGTTTCAAATCCAATTAGTGGTTCAATTCATTTATCTTTGGTCTGTAAGGATTTGAGATACTTATGTTTTTGGTTTCATGGGCCATGGGTTGATTATAGGCATGGATTGATTAGCTAGTAATTGTGAACGGAGGGTGGTTAGACATTCGACTTGCCTCGGGAATACCCTCGAGATTTTGTGCAATCCTAAGGGATCAGTTTGTCTTAGCTACCTAGAATCACTTTATGTATTTATCGAAGATTTTCGATCCGTTGGAGTAGTCCATGAGTACGCAAGATGTTTTGATTAGGGTAGGGGTTTTCCCCCTAAAAACTTGAGACAGACTTCCACGTATATCTAGTTGATAATGCAAAGCCAGTTATGAGATCAACGATAGTTTTGGAACAACACTGGCGAGGATAGCCAGAGTCGGTTAAGTGCTCAATTGTTTAGTTGTTTTGCTAGTGTCATCTCACATAAATCGTCCAAATTCGGAGGAGGAATTCCTTAGGTTCTTGTCTGATTTTGTTTTTGGCCTTTGGGGCTTGTACTTGAGGGATGTCAAGTTTGACTAGGATGGTTTGCGTGAAAGATATCGACCCTCAGATTTGTGACATGAGGGATAAACCCAGTAGAAGAGAGACCTGTAATCAACTTAGTATATACACTTGGTATCATGGTTAACTTTTGTTTATCTTGGAAAGATAGTTCGACAAAATTGGATACCCTCTAGCATAGTAAGTGGTCGAGGTCCTATCTTTACTAGTGGGTTTTGGAAATGGAGGTCAAGAAGCTTCGCAATCGTGAAGTTAAATTAGTTAAGGTACAGTGGAGTGAAGCTCAAAGAAGATGCGACTTAGAAGACTGAAGACTAGATACGCGCATCATACCCTTTTTGAGGGTATATCGTTTATTCCTCCTTTTTCTGTAAATTTATTTGCATGCTAGTCTTTATCTTTTAAGTATATCCTCTCAGTCTTATCCTCGATCCTTAGGTAGAAGCTAATGGATGAAAACATGTGTTTGAGACATGTTATGATTGATGGTTGCAAGTGTTTGCTAGTGGTTGCTCGTGGATGCATATACATACATTAGGCACTAGATCGGCTCAGTCACTTTTATATTGCATATTCATATGAATGTATTTGTATACGGATTAAAACTTGATGTGTTATCATATGGATGAGTGAATAAGCACACATATAGTATTTACATGATTAGGGATATTTGCACATATAGTGGACGCATGACACTCTCATGATTCGCATTAAGGAGGTCAACTGGATCAGTAGACTGCCTGATTTTGCACTAGATAAGAGACATATACACACACTCTACATATGTTCATATGGCATTAGAAGTCTTTTAAGGACAATGGATGCTTGTGGATGATGGATGAGTAAATGGATGATTGGATGTTAGGATGCATTCTTCTTAACTTGAAGATTTCGGGGATGAAATCCTTTAAGGAGGGGAGAATGTAACACCCCGAATTTTCTGAGAATATTAAAATTAACAAATTCAAGAACACTTAATTTTTAGAAGAAGAATTAAGTGAAATGGGTTGCGCTATTATGTTTGTCTCAAAATTTTAGTCAAGATAGACATTTGGTTTGCATAAAACGGATACCTTATGAAGAAGTTATTAAGCCTTAAAGTTTGTATGCATATGAGAAAAATATATATATAAATTAAATAAATAAATATGCAAAAAAATTCAAAATAGCGAATCGAGAGAGGGAATAACTGAACCGGCCCATTTTTTGAGGTCGACCCGAGCCTCGCTGGGTCGACTAGGGGTTAATTCAGGGTGTTTGGCTGTCAACCCGTGGGCTGATTCGCTCTAAGGCAGATGTGGCATCTGATTGGTTCTCATGGTTCAGGGTTAATCTAATGGTCCTAAAACACTCTCTACAACTATATAAGGACCCTAAACCTAAAACCTAATTCTATTATTCACTCTCATCTAAACCTAGCCGCCACTAAAACCTAAGTCAAATTAAATCTAATCTAATTCAACTAAGAGAATTCAACGATCTACATCAAAGGCGAGCAATTCAGTTTCAGAATACAGATCCCTGAAATCAAGTTTTTCCTTTTGATTGTAAGTGTAGTTATCTTTCAGATGTGAATAAATTAAAGACGTGATTTGTAATGAATTGGAAAATAGATTTTGAACCAAGTTGTATGTGATTGATGATGCGAATTCATGACTAATTCTTGCGATAATTTGGTCATGTATGTCCTGGAGTGATTGTGGTTTATTTGAACTTATCTTATCATATGGAAATTGGTGATGAACTTATTATGATTTGGGGAACGAAACCATCATACCACATATAAGTTTGACAATCCTTTCATGATGTGTCATATGCATGTTACATGTTTTATGTTAGTCAAGATCTACATATATGTTCATATGCAAGATACATGTTTTATGTTAGACCCAAGTCAGGATCTATATATATATGTTCATATGCAAGTTTCATGTTCTGTGTTAGATCCAAAATAATTAAATCTATATTTATATGCATGTTTATAAAGTGGATTCATGCAAGTTCATATGATCATTATTGTTAGATCTAGTTCACATCTACATGTTATAGTTAAACTTATACATGCGTTGGTAATGTACATGTCATGATGTGTGTTCACCTATGCCTAGATCTACATGTTCACATGCTTAGGCTTATGCTAGTTCTATCCAATTTAATTGCAAGTTTCATGAGACATGTTAATTTAAATTACGTAACATATGTTTGATTAAATGTTCCCTTCTTTTACCTCTTGTTTATAAATTGGGCTAATTTGTGGGCCCAATGACTTTATGTGATTAACGCGAATGTACAACGGGGGTAACGTTGGGGAAAACATGAAATTACATGTAATTGGCATGTTTGACACATAAGCATGAAAATGGTATAACCTATACACCTAAAATTTTGAACGTGACTTAGAAGGAAACTGGGCCATGAAAATAATTTATTTATAATTTACATATAAATATGTAGGATAAAAATGAAAAATTACATGGCATAGATTGGTTCATGAAATGGTATATTTAGTATACCATTAATTGTGAGCATAATTAAAAGGATATTTATGGCATAATTAAATTGGGAATAATTAGCATATGGAATTTGTCATAAATAAAAAATATGTAAATTTAGAAAAGACGAATATACCTAACCCGAGGTTAGACTGAGTTGTGGTGTAAAACTGCCCGGAACCGACCGGCACATCCAGTGACCACAACAATACCTGTCTAATGTGGGTGGTTAGTGCATTGAGCCCAAAAAGGACCCGAGGTTAAACTTAGTTGTGGTGTAAAACTGCCCGGAACCGACCAACACATCCAGTGACCACAACAATACCTGTCTAATGTGGGTGGTTGGTGCTTTAATAAAGCTAAGTCAAGATTGGTAGGGTTAAGTCAATTAAGAAAACACTTAACCAATTCAACATGTTAACTAAACTAATGGGTGAGGTTAAGTAAATTTAGAACACTTAACTATTATAACATTTTAATTAGACAATTGGGTGAGGTTAAGTAAATTTAGAACACTTAACTGTTATAACTTGTTAATTAGACAAGTGGTGAGGTTAAGTAAATTTGGAACACTTAACCGTTATAACATGTTAATTAGACAAGTGGGTGAGGTTAAGTAAATTTAGAAACACTTAACCAATATAACTTGATTTATGGAAAGGTTAGGTAAAATAAGAGGGAAAACACTTGACCAATGTAACTTGATTTGTAGTAGGGTTAAGTTAACACAAGAAGGCAACACTTAACCAAAGTAACATGACATGTAGGTGGGATAAGTTAACTTGAATTGATTGATGACACTTAACCAATACAACAAGATGAATACATGGGGTTAAGTTAACAAGAAACACTTGACCAATATAACTTGATGAACGGATGGGGTTAAGTTAATAGGAAACACTTAACCGATCCAACATGATAAGTAAGGAGGGTTAAGTTAATAAGAAATGCTTAACCAACATGACATGATGAATGAGTGGGTTAAGTTAACATGAGCGGACAACACTTAACTAGTATGGCGTAATGTGCGGGAGGGTTAAGTAAATATCGGGTTGGTGGGTAATAATAGTAAATATAGGCCCACAAAACTTAACCATTAAATAAACATGCTTGAATTAGTGGAAGGTTTAAGTACTTATCGGGTTGGTGGGTAATATTAGTAAATATAGGCCTACAAAACTTAACCATTAATTAAACATGCTTGAATTAGTGGAAGGGTTAAGTACACATCGGGTTGGTGGGTAATATTAGTAAATATAGGCCCACAAAACTTAACCATTAAATAAATATGCTTGAATCAGTGGAAGGGTTAAGTACATATCGGGTTGGTGGGTAATATTAGTAAATATAGGCCCACAAAACTTAACTACTAAATAAACATGCTTGAATCGATGGGAGAGTTAAGTACATCTCGTGTAGGTGAGTAATATTAGTACATATAGGCCCACAAAACTTAATCGTTTATTAAAAATGCTTGAATCGATGGGAGGGTTAAGTACATATCGGGTTGGTGAGTAATATTAGTAAATATAGGCCCACAAACTTAACCAATAGGAAACCCTAGTAACGGGGACCCATTTCAGCAGTAACCCACATGGATGTATCACGGTACCCTGAACTAGGAAGGGTGGGGCACGATTACTGAGTTGATTATAAGTGGTCAAAGCAGTGGCAGGGGGTACGTCAGTGTAGGTTCCGACGGTTTACGGGCGTGCACGTACTCCGGAGTGGGAAAAAGCAGGCATTGGGTACCAGTAGTTATACACTGTGCATCTTGAATCGTGTCGATTGATACACCTTATGGTGGGACCAGCACAGGGTATCTACATGCAAGAGAGGGCCGATTGACACAAACACATGGAACATGAATACAAGTAGGGAGCTGATCGATAGGGTAGGAAGGGTACATCTAACATGTTCATTGCAATTAGGCTGATTGAGGCGGAATCCTCACGATAGATGTACACCTGAAGGCTACCACAATTACGGGGGTTGGGATCACGATTATCATTTTATACTGATTACTAGTTGGGGTACTAATTAGGTGGTGCAGAGACAAATATAGAAATCAGACTAACAGAGTAGTAGCGAAGCAGAGAAAAAGTTGAAGCGCATTCAGTTTACCTTGCACTTATCTTGTCTTTAGTTACCTTGTTTTTATGGTGTTGTCCTACTTTTGGTTTATTCATGTCATGATCATTTATCTCGTTTGCATGCTGAAAGATCACCGGACTTACCAGACTTATGTCTGACCTAGTTTTTTTCCGCCTCTTTTCTTCCGTCCCCCCCCCCCCGGTAGTCAGGGAGGGAATAGCTCAGCCTAACTTGGACCTCTTCTCTTTCCAAGCTTTAAGATTAGTGTGTTTATCGCTTTGGACTCTCTCTCTTCTACTGCTATGGTTGGTTCATGCTTTATCGGGGAATATCATTGTTTTTATGCTTCTTTTATTCTTGGAAGTTTTTAAATCAAGACAGAAGTTCTATGTATTACATTTGAGTATGATTGAGGAAATTGTTGTAAAAGCTTGACTGAATTAAGTTGTTTATAAAATGACTTTATTTTCCACTGCTTTATTTGTCTGTCTTGTAATTTATCTGCATCTTTTACCTTTAATGCTCCACCGAAGTTAAGGCATTCCCTCTTGAGTGACCTTAACGGAGGTGGGGTGATTCAGTATATCTGAATTTAAATAACTCTTGTTGCTGTAGAAGATTATGCTATTTTAATCTAGGCAGAGGCAACATCTAGTTCTCCATTATTTTAGATTGAATAAATAAATGAAAATGGGGTCTTATTTATAGCCTAGTGTCAATGAACCAAGCCAAGAATTCAGTCCACGTTCAGAATTGAGAATCTATCCAGATCCGTATGTGGGTCAACCCCCCCTTCGCACCTTAGTGTGTCTACCCACGGGTCGACACAGGGGATGCCACCCCCTTGATGGGGTAGACACCCTTAGCGGGAAATTTCCTGGTCCCCTTCCGCTGTATTATTTTTGAATTATTTTGAATTTCTAGAATAATTTGTTTATATATATATTTATATTTGTCTTATGCATATATAAACTTCTAACCTTAATAACTTCTTCATACGATGTCCGTTTTACGCAAACTTGGAGCCTATCTTAAGAAGAATTTGAAGATGAACGCAGTGGAACAGTCCATTTTACTTAATTCCCAATATTTAATTAAGTATTCTTTAATTTATCATCTTAATGTGTTATAAATTACAGGGTGTTGCATTCTCTCCTACTTATAGGATTTTCTCCCCGAAATCTCCAAGTTAAGAAGAATGTATATCCTAACATCCATCATCCATCTACTCACCCATCAATCACAGGCATCCATTGTCCTTAAAAACTTTTAATGCTTATATGAACATATGCAAAGGTGTGTGTATATGTCCCTATACTGATGCGAAAGATCAGGCGGTCTTCTGATCCAGTCGACCTCTTTAATGAAAACCATGTCTCCCACCTCAAACTCAATGTCATTCCATCTCTTATCTACATAGGACTTCTTCCTGTCCTGAGCTGTTATCATGCATCAACAAATAAGATCAATCTTCTTTGAAGTTTCCCTAACCATCTCAGGTCCAAGTAGAAGCCTTTCTGTAGATTCCCACCAACAAATCGGTTATCTACAAGGTCGTCCGTATAATGCTTTGAAGGTGACATGCCAATACTAGCTTGATATTTGTTGTTGTAGGCAAACTCTACTAAAGGAAGATGCTCTTCCCAAGTCCCTCCGAAGTCTAAGATACATAGTCTTAAAAGATCCTCAAGAACTCTGTTCACCCTTTCCGTCTGTCCATCAGTCTGAGGGTGATAAGTGGTGCTCAAACAAAACTGTGTACCTAACGCTTCTTGCAAGCTCCTTCAAAATTCACTGGTGAAAATGGAATCATGATCACTTACGATACTGGAAGGCACTCCATGTAGACCGTCTATCTCACGAAGATAAACTGCTGTCAGCCATACTGTTGTCCTCTTACTCTTAAAAGGAATGAAATGAGCGCTTTTACTAAGTCTGTCCACTATAACCCAAATATTGGTGTTGCCTTTCCTCAATCTAGGCAAATCGTCAATGAAATCCATCGAGACGCTCTCCCACTTCCACTGTGAGACTTCCAAAGGATGAAGTAAACCCCCAAGCTTCCTTTGCTCAGCTTTGACTTGCTGGCAAACCAAACATCGAGAAACAAACTCTGCTACATCTTTTTTTCCTCCCAGACCAAAATAAAACCCTCTTTATATCTCTATACATCTTATGACTGCCTGGATGTATAGTCATTTTTGAAAATGAGCTTCCTCAAGGACTGTCTTCAACAAACTCCCAACTCTGGGAACACAAAGCCTTCCATCTCATCGCAACCATCCTCTATTGTCCATGGAATATCTACTGAGGTGACTTGAAGTCTCCCCTCTATTAAGCCTATCGAAGATGTCTGAAATCTGTGGATCTTCTCGCTATGGAGTTCCTATCTGATCCAAAAGAGTGGGTCATCTGATCCAAAAGAGTGGGTCGCACCTCTAGTGATATCAATAAACCAGGTATAAACTCGGTGGAGGGTCTAAAATCAAAAGTCGATATAAACTCCAAACTTTTCCTCTCCAAAAACAAAGGACTTAAGGCCATCCTCTGCATACTCAATGCGTCTACTACCACATTACCCTTGCCAGGGGTATAAGCAATCTCAGAGTCATAGGATGCTAGGAACTCCATCCATCTTTGTTTCCTTAAATTAAGATCCTTCTGCGAGAACACGTACTTGAGAGATTTATGATCGATATATAAATCAAATTTCTGTCCAAGTAGATAATGGCGCCAAGTCTTAAGCGCAAATACTATGGAAGCTAACTCTAAGTCATGAGTAGGGTTGCTCTTCTCATGAACCCTTAGCTGCTACCTCCATAACATACAACCCTCCCCTCTTGCATCAGACACGCACCAAGCCCTGTACCACATGCATCGGTATATACTGTGAACACTTTGTTCCCATTGGGAAAGGTCAAGATTGGGGATGTTGTCAAGGTCCTCTTCAATCGTTGGAAAGCATCGTCACAATCCACATCCCAAGAAAATGTCATATTCTTCTTCATCAATCTGGTGAGTGGGCTAATATCTTTGTGAAGTCCTTAATGAACTACCTATAATAGCCTGCTAATCCAAGAAAACTCCTCACCTCCGTTGCATTCTTTGGGATCTGCCAATCTTGAACCGCAACTACCTTCACGGGATCCACTGCTATCCCATCTTTAGAGACCACATGCCCAAAAAATCTCACTTTTTTCTACAAAATTGACATTTGGAGAATTCTCCTTAAGCTGGTGTGCACGGGGAGTTTTCAAAAACTCCCTTAAATGTCGGGCATGCTCTTGCTCGATCTTTGAGAAAATCAAGATGTCATCAACAAAGACCACGATGAACTTATTTAGAAACACTCGAAACACCACACTCATCAGATCAACAAAATAGGCGGGTGCATTCATCAACCCAAAAGGCATAACGAGACACTCAAAGAAACCATCTGGAGTTCTAAAGGCAGTCTTATCTATACTGTCCTCGGCCACTCTTAACTGATTAAACCCCATGTCCAAGTCTAACTAAGAGAAAACCAATGCACCAACAAGCTGGTCAAACAAATAATCTATCCTCGGGAGTGGGTGCTGTTCTTTTTAGTGAGTTTATTCAACTCTCTCTATATTCCACATATAAGCGAAGAGAACCATCCACCTTAGTTGAGAATACTACCGGGGCACCCCATTCCGATATACTTCACCAAATAAACCCATTCTCAAGTAGCTCCCTTGCTTGCTGAGCTCCCTTCTTTCTCTTGGAGCCATATAGCGCACATGCAATGCAACTGGCTTTGCATTGTCCACCAAGTATATATGGAAATCAATCTCACGCCTCGAAGGTAAGCCCCGAACCTCCTGAAAAACATCAGGATACTCACAGACTACTGGTACAGATCTCAGATCATCGATAGATGCATCAAGTGACTCTAGGAAACTAAGCATGACAGACCCTTTAGGGTCACATGAAATCTCAAGGGTCATCCCATGGCAAATCAAAAGTCTAACAACCCTCCTCTCACAATCTAGAATGGCACCATGCATGGCTCACCAATCCATCGCTAGAATCAAACCATAGCTCATGAAACCAAGCACATATGTGTCGCATTCGATGACACAGAAATTCTCAAACCCCGACAAATCATAGACAAATGAGCCGCACCACCAATGGGGTTTGAGACAACAACTGGATCCACAACCATACTAGTATTAAGGTGCAGAAACTTAATCACAAAATCAGATATAAATGAATGTGAAGCGCTAGAATCGAAAAGAGTTCTAATAGGATGATTGGAAAGAGAAATCAAACCTTCAACGGAAACTTTCCAACCTCTATCTAGCGCAATGGCCACGAGAGCAAGCAACTGCCCTCCCTAAGATCCTACTCTTAGACCTTGTCCTTACTTCTTCGGGCACTCCTTAGAAAAGTGTCCGACCTCTCCACAATTGAAAGAAGCATTCTTCTTTCTTCTGCAGTCATTGATCAAGTGACACTCGCGTCTGCAATTATGGCACATCCTCTTATCTCTAACCTTGTTATCCTTTCCGCCCTTCTTTTGTTGTTCTTGGGCCACACTTTCTTGTTTTGTGTTTCCTTAAACTTAGCCTCTTTCTTTTCATCTTTATCTTCCTCGTGAATTAACACCATATCGAAGAGCTTCTCAAAGGTTTCTCCCATCGGGATATGAGACATAGCCAACCCATGGAGGGGTTCGTTCAATCCTCTAAGGAACCTCAAATCTTTCTTATGTGGGGTATCTAATCGCTCCAAACCATACCTCACCAATTGATTGAACTTATTAACATATTCCTTGTCATTCTTGCCTCCTTGCTTGAGCGCCAAAATCCTTTCCATTTTCATACTTTTCTCATCTTAAGAAAGAAACTTCATCTCGAACCTATGTCAAAAATCATCCCAAGTCTCTATCGGATGTGTTGCTTGCGTTAATTCCCACCAGAACGAAACCTTATCTTTCAGTAGCCAAGCGGACAAATGAATCTTCCTACGGCTACCAACCTCGAAAATCCAAAACAAATCCTCCGTCTCTTTAAGCCAATTCCTTGCCTCTAGAAAGTTTCTGTTCCTCTGAATGGCTTTCCACCCATAGCACAAAAATCATTGCATATCTTAGAGAAATTATCAGCCTGCGGTGGAGGAGGAAGAACAGCGGGTGCAGCTGGGGGAGGAACGTTTGCTTGACCACCGGCTGGCGTCGTGTCCTCAAGATACCATTGAAACCAGCCTGGTACCGTAATGTCCTCAGGAATATTAGTTTCCCAGACATGCTAAAAAGAAAAGGGGATTCAAACAGAGAATCGAAAGATATTTTTTTGGCTTTAAGGAGTATGTTTTTCAAAATAGACTTTTCTATTGAAAATGCTTTCTTTTAAAACCTTTTTGAAAACAATTTTAAAACTCTTGTATCCGATCTGGTAACCTTCAGCTCTGATAGCAAATGTGACACCTCACATCCGTTAATGTCGCTCTTTATCATAATGCATTAAGTTTCGTGAAGCATTATAGGTAAATAGGAACATAAATATTACAAGACAAATATAAACTAACAGTGAAATTTAAAACTTTATTAAGTAGAAAACATCGTGGTTCAAATCATAGTTACATCACAAGTCTGAAATGCATAAAACCCAGTACATCAATTTGAAACTTATGTCTTGTACTAAAAGCATCAGAGTACAGTAAACATGAAAAGAGCATAACCCCAAAAATATAGCCATAGTAGAGAAGGTACGAAATCAAGTAGTACATCTAAGAAGCTTCAAGTAGAAGGAAAGAAGAATCATAATCAAGCTTGAGTATTCCCACCCTGAGAACCTAGGGGGAAAACGGAAGATAAAGAAGAGAAAACAAAATAGGTCAGACATAAGTCTGGCTAGTCCAGTTACTTTTTGCATATAAATAAGTAAAAGCGTCATGACATGTGTACAAACTGGAGAGAGAGATAACAACATATAACGTAGTATGACAAGGTAAATAGGATAAACAGAACATATATGTATAGCTCTTCTCTAATACTTTTCTTTCTCCGTCTCTATGTGTCTCTGCACCAATACTAGTATCATATGAACAAGATGATCCCCAACAAGATGGTCGACTTAGGCTTACTTCTAGTGAGCGGTTTTACCCCATATAATAACAGCTATCCCAACTGAACAAACCGATGTTACCCCTAAGGATAATAATAGGCTCTTAAACAAGCAAGACTAATTGTACCCTAATTACTACCCCCAATCGATCGGCTCCCTACTCCGTAGATACCCTGTGCTGGTCCTACAGTAGGATGTATCACTTCCTAAAGTGGCAACCCTTTAATTTTAGGATGTGCACAACCATATCTACCGATGTCACGGCATCTTAGCCTCCTTAGTCCAGGACCATGCACGCACATGACCCCATCGGAATGCGTCGCCCACACCATCTCCTCTTTTGGATCTCTTATAATCATCCCAGTAAGCTTGCCCCGACTCCGACCTATTTTGGAGTTCTCGTTTGATACCTGCATATGGGTTACTGACTGAAACAAGTCCCATACACAAGATATTACAAGCTTCCCCCAGGCTTGTATCCTCACTACTTGGATTTCCACAGGTTATATGCCCTACCAAAGTAACAAGATTGCATAACCCCAACATGTTAAGTTTGTGGACATATACATAAATATTACCTACCACCCCAAGATATACTTAACCCTCCCACCATTTCAAGCAAGTTTACTTTACCCCTACTCAAGTTAACATTTTCATGTAATCCCTATGGATTCAAATAGGTATTACAAGTCCATTACCATTTATTAATATACAGTTATAATGCGTTAGTCCTCCTGCATTTAGCCAAAAGCTTATGGATGTTGGATATGCCGGGCGGGTCCAGGCAGACTTCTTCCACAAGTCGGACTTAACCTCATGTCTTAGCATGTTACGTTTTTGTGCACTTAGACCCCTCACATTCGATTCACCACTTGTGGTCGCTGGATATGTCGGTCGGGTCCGGCTAGACTTCTATCGCAAGTGTAATCTAACCTCATGTCTAAGCATGGTTATTGTTTCTAATTACTTTAAATCTAGGCATTTCCATTCTTTAACAACTATCCCTATATCATTATAAGTTTTCATGCCCCTTTCCCAAGTCATTCATCACGTACCATGTGCCCCAAATTAAGATCTTTAATCACAGTTTGGTTTATACCCTAAATCCATATTCATGTTTTCAATTCAGGTTATGCCCCAAATTTCCTAATACAAGTTATGCCCCAATTTTAATGTTTCCCTTCGTCCCCAATTTCTTGCGTTCGCATATTTCAGCGGTATGCCTTGGTTCGAAGGTAGCTTGGCTATAAAATAAAAAGGGAAAAGAAGAAAGGAAGAAAACATAAATAAGCATACTAACAAGATAGACATATGATGGCAGAAATAGGCATAGCAACTGAATAAGCATATAGTGATAGAATTGGGCATAATAACAAGATAGGCATATAAGAACAGATCTGATGAACATGTGATAATAGAACTGATTAGGCATAGTGACATGATCATAAATAGGCATTATGAGATCTACTAGGTGAATTAGATATAAAATAATGGCAAATCTGATGTGATAAATAGTCATAAGCTTAGTTCCAAACTTATAGGCATGTCAAGATTCATTTAAATATTTCTATCTAAAAATAACATAGACTCACTGTGATTGGATTTAAAGAACAGGGAATTGATTGAAGAACAGATCTCTGAACTTGAATAACTCTTGTTGCTGAAGAAGAATAGGCTATTTTAATCTATGTAGAGGTAGCATCTAGTTTTCCATTGTTTTAGAATGAATAAAACAATGAGAATGTGTCTTATTTATAGCCTAGTGTACCAAGCCAAGAATTCAGTCCAGTTTCAGAATCGAGAATCTACCCAGATCCGTATAGGGGTCGACCCTCCCCCCTTCCTTAGTGTGTCGACCCAGGGGTCGACACCCCCTTGATGGGGTCGACCCATAGCAGGAAATTTCCTGCTCCCCTTCCGCAGTTTGATTTATGTATTATTTTGAATTTCTAGATTAATTTGTTTATATATATTTCTCCTTTGCGTGTACAAACTCTAACCTTAATAACTTCTTCATACGATGTTTATTTTACGCAAACTCAGAGTCTATCTTAAGTAAAATTCAGAGACGAACGCAATGGCACAATCCATTTTATTTATTTCTCAATTTTTAATTAGGTATTATTTAATTTATCATCTTAATGTGTTATAAATTACGGGGTGTTACAGGATCCATGCAACCTCCGGCTCAGTCTACCCTCCATACGGATCTGAACCTTGCTAGGGGAAGTCACCCTGCACTCCTAGAGTAACGCGATTCCACCCTAGCTTGGGATGCTACGAAGGAAAACTCTAATGCAAACCAAGCTAATATAGCCCCTAGGGGCAACTCGGAATTGGGAACGAGGAATGTTATCCTAGGTTGGCTTATCCATGCCGACGGGGATCGGCTCGCTCATTCCGACCTGAGGCTTGGAGGGAGATAAGAGGCACCCCTGAACACGTAATACATGCTTCCACCATCATCTGAGCTTCACGCAGAAGCCCCCAGCACTGGATTGCACAATTTGCAGTAACTTCTTGGAGATGAGCTATAGATTGCCAATTTTATTCAGTTATTCTCTAAAGGCGGCGCATCTCAAGGCGATGTGGATAACGTCAACCACAGCTCTTTCACGCGGATCATCAGGAATTCCCGTAATCCGCCTAACTTCAAACTCCCATCTTTGGAACAATACAACGATATGACATACCCTACCATGCATCTAATGTGCTACATGTGCTACATGGAAGTACTATCGACGTTAGACAACGTCATGGCTATGTGCTTCCCCTTGTTCCTGACCAACATCGCTGATATGTGGTTCTGATAACTGGATTCTGAATTGATCAATAATTGGAATGCATTGGTCGCTCGCTTCATAGAGCAATTCAAGGTCCACATATCTCAGCCAAACGTCATGACCCTCAACTCTCTTTGGCAGAGGTCCGATGAGACCTTACGCTCATATCTGGATAGGTTTAATGCGGCAGTGTCGGCGGTGGACCGATCACACCCTTCCATGGTACTCATGGCAGCCGTCTCCGGCATCTTGGATAAGACGGATTTCAAAATCTCCTTACAGCGAGGTCTTCCCAAAGACCTTAGTGAATTCTTTTTTTAAACCGATAGGTTCTTATGGCAAGGCGACGCTAATATCGAGTAATATCGAGGTGGATGACCTTGACGTTTTCGTGGAAAAGGATGGAGGACTATCCCATTGTGGAAAGGATAAGGACAAGAATAAGGGAAAAGCCCCTTAGAAGAATGAGAGAAACATGCGGTTCCAGAGAGACCCCAAGTAGGAAAAGTGCACCAAGCTCAATTCTTCACTACTGGATACATACATCGACGTGCGAGTAACTCTTCCTTTCCCTAAGCCTCCCAGGAAGGATCCAACCCGGAAGGGGCATGAATCTGGAAAGCACTACATGTACCATGACATGGTTGGTCATGGCATAACGACTGCAGGCACTTATGTAAAGCAACCGACAACGCCTGCTCCGGCACTACTGCCTCCCTATGCTTCTCTGAATGGGAGTGATCCAAGGCCTTACACTAGTGGAATCATCATGAACTGATCTGGATTAGATCATCATGTATTTTCTTCATTTCTTAGGTAATATGACATGTGTTTGTCTGTTTTACGATTTCAGGATGGATATGTCAACTCACATATGCATAGGGATTAGGATTTAGCCCTCAGACATACTTTATTCTCGTTAATAAAACCATCCAACGAATAAATGGCTAAGTTAAAGTACACACGTATAGGATTAGGATTTAGTCCCTAGGAGTGCTCTAGACTCAATGATAAACCAATTATACTTTGTTTTGGTTATGTAATAATTATGGATTTAATAAAAGGATTTTCAATCATGGATTACGTTTGATTGTACTTAAGTTTCTTCTTGTAAGGATGGGGCAAGACTGCTCAATCACAAACCTAAGTACGGATTATACTCATCTATAAACTCTAGATATGGATTATACTTAGAGATGGATTATCATGTCAGGTTGTGACAAGCATAGTTCTATCACAGCATGAGTTTGGTTTGTACTCGATATGGATGCTATAGTATGGCTTAACTCGATCAAAAACACACGGTATGTTTTATACCCGCGAAAATGGACTAACTTGTTAGGACATGACAAGAGAACTCAATCATAACTTGAGTACGGTTTATGCTCGGTTTGGATTTTCGGGGATGGTTTATGCCCGAAGGTTTTTGTAACAACCCGCATATTTCATGATAATATATTTAAATATAACATCATTAATTAAGTGTAGGTCCAAAAAGTCACTTTTTGCATACGGATGAATTTGGACTCAAAACCAGTTCCATTGAGTTCAAAATGTCGTTTATGACAACAAAAACTGTAAACATCGATATGTTTAGAATTTGGGAATTTTGGGACTTTGGTTGGGGCTCGGGATAGCCAACCTTGACCACACCCTTAGAACTCCACAGTCCCTCTCCTTCTCATTCAGTTCCAACACTTAGAAGAAAAAAGAAATGGGAAGGGGAAAGGGAAATTGAAATTCCTAAACCAAGGTTTGCTATTTGAAATTCAAACCTTAAGGAAATCAAGTGTGAAACTTGGGTAAGCTTCTCCATCTTCTCCAACTCAGCTTCTCTTCAATTTTCTAAATCAAACTCTTAGGAAATTTGGGTGTTTGTGTGTAAATTGTAGATTCGTGAGTAATATCAGAAGAGAGGTTTTTCTAGCTAAACTTTGGATCATTCCCTTACTTCCAACAATCAAAGGTGAGTTCTTGGAGAACTCACATCTGTGCATCAAGCTATATGCATGTCTAGTGTGCCTTTGGCACTTATGTATTGTGTATTTATTGTGTGTTTTCGGTTGTTTGTGTGTGAACTTCCTAATTCATGAATTTCGATTGCATTTCGATGAATTCGAGTATAAATCTGTAGGTGTGTTTGAGTTTTGTGTTATGAAGTGTTACGATAAACCATTGAGGCTTCATTTTTACTTTGAAGAAGTCCACCGCCTCCATTGATCATCCAGAACCCATGGAAATCAACTTGGCCTTAATGCCAAGCCTTATGTTGCTTATAGCAGTAAGTCAGTCGAGTGAATCAGCTAGTCAGTCGACAGACCCAAGTGTAAGATTTCAGCCATGTTGTAGTTTAGTTGACTGACCTTTGAGTTTAGTCGACTAACCATTGACGAGTCGACTGAATTCAAGGGTCAGTCAACTGACCTGTACATGCACAAAAAATATGATGTTATACAGATTTAGCCAATTGGCATTTGAATTATTCGATTGAATTTGTTTTCTGTTGTCGACCAATTGAAACCACAGTAAACAGTTTAGGTTGTTCCAGGCTCTTTCCTGACCGAGTTTCGGCCCGTTCGGCCTTTTTTTGCGACTTTTCAGCAGTTTCATTAACCACCTATTAATTGATTTTCTATTGATTCATGGTGAATTAATTTATAACCGACAATCGTGAGATTTAATTTACGTTATTAAAATGTGAATTCTTTGTTCGATCGCTATTACACTAGATTTGTCGCTTCGAAATTATATAAAAGGATTTTGAATTATTAGTAGATACCAAATCTTTAAACTGAACAATTTTTAATTTTACTTCATTATACGAATTTATTTTCCAAATTGCTTTACTATCCTCTAGTATATGATTTCATAAATCTTTTTCTCGTTAGTATGAGAAATCTAATTAAACGCCTTGGGACTATGATCCCTTGCGCTTGTTTTAACACTTATTTCTTGGACTCGTTTGATTTAAAATCATGGAAATGATACTTTCATATTTCTAGTGGAATATACAACTTGTTTGTAAATATTCAAGTAGAGCAAGTAGTTATGGGACATGTAGCTCTACTCTTATATTTTCTAGCTTGGCGTAGTTTACACTATACTGGATCAATTTGATCATATCAGCGATCTTCAAATCATCTTGGGGAACTTTGGTTCATTTGATTATATCGATGATCTTCGGATCATCTTGAGGAACTTTGGTTCATTCGATTATATCGGTGATCTTTGGATCACCTTGAGGAACTTTGGTTCATTTGATTATATCAGTAATCTTCGGATCATCCCGAGGAACTTCGGTTCATTTGATTATATCGGTGAAATTCGGATCATCTTAAGGAACTTTGGTTAATTCGATTATATCGATGATCTTCGGATCATTCCGAGGAACTTCGATTCATTTGACTATACCGATGATCTTCGGATCATGTAATATCGGCGAGATACATGATACCATATCTTTGGAGTAGCTTTATTAGTTAGGATGAGATATCCTAATATAGCAATAAGGTTCCTTGACATATTTTATGGACATTTCGAGCCTTCGCATTATATATTTGAACATTGTTGTTAATGCTTACATATTGTATTTTGTTTACATCTTTTATCTTGTCTCTGTATATTATGATGAGTACGACTAGACTAATCCGTTTATTGTTTATTTTCTTATAATAATACTTGGGTCGGACCGAGGTATTACAGATGCTTCTCCTTGAATGAAGTATGGACTAGCTTATCCTTTTGGCTAATTAAATCTGTTTAGTATTTTACCTTTCATGTATTTGAGATAGTGACTCATACATGTACATATTCTTTTGTGTTATATATGTTTATATTATTTTAATGTATAGTGGATCGAATTTGACCACTATCTTTATATTTTTCTTATGTACTTTATTCATATCTATTTTGGCCTTAGTGATGTGAATATCTGTGTCTGACCCTGATTATATTATTATGTATTTCATATTGGTTTTGAATTATATACAGCCACTGTGTAGTGGATTTGAACTTGAATTAAATATTTTGGATTTCCTCATGAGATTTAAAATGTAAGATCACATTATCCAACATGTTTAACACTTGGTCAAAGCTATTATAAAATGGTCGCTCTTCAATAGCCTTATTCTTCGGGTTAGTTGGCATCATTGCTTTATTTGACCTTGGTTAACCTAAATATAGAAGTAAGGCATTACACTTGGCATTAGAGCCAAGTTTGGAACAATATAAGATATTCTGGTAAGGACCAGTGTCCTAATTCTCTCTTAAGAAACTGTGTTTTAGGATTTTATTCGAGCCTTAGGATCTGTCATATCCTATCTTATATCACGATCCTTTGTTTGACCAATCAAATCTATTTGAGTTCATCTTTGTGAATCTTGGCCTAGATAAACCTAGAGTCCCGTACCTTTTCTTGGGTATGAATTTGTTAGATCAAAATTTGGACCTAACACCCAAATTGTTTTGATTCTTAAAGAATTTTAACTAGAGAATGAAGAAAAAGCAGAAAACACACAGAATTTATAGTGGTTCGGCGTTAACGAGCCAACGTCCACTATATATGTTATCGATTATACTTTGAATGCTAGTACAATCAATGATTTCTCTCAAGCTCACTTTTACAATTGTGATTTCTCTCAGTAATCTAGTAACAAAACTGATAAGAAATGGTGGTATGACAATAATGGCGGATTCTGTACTCAATATTGCCAAAAGATCCTGAAAAATGCCAAGCTCTAGGCTATTTATAGCTGATTTTGTCAAGCGGATCGCGGTCACACGTGGCACAAATCCCGAGAATATCGGATCGTATCGCAGCCTTACGAAGAATTAGTCAAATTAGCCGTTGTGGACAGGTGTCGCGATCCCCTTAAATATCGGATCGAGCAAAGGGGGAGAATCAGTCAAAGTGACAGTTGGGGACACATGTCGCTGGATCCATGCATCTCGGATCGCTGAAGACGAGCTCGTGCTTGAACAGGTCAGAAGCTTCGCTGTGCATCAGGGGATCAGATCGGTCTGTGCAGGATAGTGGCGTAAGGACGGATCGAGTCGTGCAAGGGTAGTCGGATCGCTGAAGCTATGGGGGCGATCCGATAGGGGGCGATCCGAGAGGGGCGATTCGAGAGGGGCGACCCGATCCTTCATGGACTTTTAAGGAACGTAGTTTCATACTTTCTTCTTGTGAATGAACCTTGGTGGCTTGGTCAAAAAGCTAGCCAACATTTTGCCCCCGCGAAGTATGTTTTATTGATGGTGGAACATGCTTCGAAACTATAGAAACACCTTTTCATAAAGAGATGCAAATCAGTGGTAGCGTCTATCCGAAAAGCTATATCATTTACGGAAAGTTGTTTCTTTGCTTGCTGTAAATATCGGATAGACCTTTTAATAGTTTCCCTGTTTATTGGACAATTCTTTTCTGGGATTTTTCAGAGCCTTCATCATCGAAACTATCGGGTGCATTTTTGAATTTTCGTTCCTATCGGTCATTTATCGGTTCGGATCGCATGCGCGAGTCGTGGTCTGTTAGCAAGTCATTCGCCTCATCCTTTGGTGAACGCTTGGGCCTCTTTACGAAACGAGGTGGGCTTCTCTTCGAGACGCGGTGGGCTTTTGGTTCGTGAGGTGGTGGGCTTTTGGTTCGTGGCCCGTCTATTTTCGCGGATCGAATAAGACAAAAAAGGGGAGACAAACGGTCGCCCTTTTTCCTATATAAATCGATCCTCACCCTCATTCTTCTCTTCTTCTTTCTTTGTTTGCAGCCACCGCCAATTTTCCTGAGAGAAAACGCTAACTTTGATTTTCAAATTTCCAACCAATCTCAAACTTTAAGAAGGTAATTAAACAGCTTTTCTTTAGTTTCTGGCTTGTTCGCACTGATTTAGAGAGTGGAGACAGCGGAATTTCGTAAGATTCGATGATGGTAAGCGCGAGCATGCCAGGTGCGACTCAATGGATTTAAGGGTGAAGAGGATAGTTGAGGAAGAAGAAGGAAGGGATGACCAGGTCGGTTCGTGGGCGAGGCCCGAGTTCGAAGCGGTGGTGAGGCGAAGGGAGAGGGTACGGAACTGGAAAGTTGATTTGGCTAGTGGACCGGATCGCGGAAACGGCAAGGCTACGATTCGTGGGGAAGTAGGCGCGAGTGCCGGATCGCGGAGATACCAGAGTTTCGGGTCGTGGAGGATGGGGGGCGATGCGGATCACCATGATACCATCGCGATCCGTTCTAGATGAATTGGTGCGTTTCACGATTCGAAGCCCTTCCATGATCTAATACACTTCCGCATACCGAGTCCTTCACCACGATCCGTCCATATGTCGCGATCTGATCCTGCCCTACGATCCGACTGTCGGACGATCTGATGCACACGCTGACTAAATAACATGATGCAACTCTTACAAATCGATGAACAATTAGGTTAGAGCCTTTGGGACGAACATTCTGGATTGAACAAATGCATAATCTATCGATCGAACAACGACCAATGTCTAGATGACTTTGTTGACCTTTGTACTTTTCTTTAATGCACGCACAAGCACTCACACCGGCACTTGCACACACAGGGGGGACGGGTAGTTTTAATCTTATTTCTCATGTTTCTTCACCTAAACAATAATGTCGGATAATTACTCTTCTTCGAGATCTAACACCGAGACGGATCCTGAGGTGTCTGAGCACCATAACCCTGAGGTCCATCCAACTAACACAAGGGGCGAGGATTCTAGTTCCGAATACGAAGCAACGGAATCGGATCCAACTGAAAGTACTTCACTTGACGAGGAGTCTGAAGTAGACGGTCGAGCTCCTGACGAGATTCCTGGTGCACTTGGGATAGAGAAATTTACTGATTCCTTAGCTTCCAAACTCGATGACATAAAGCTTAAAAGAATTTGTCTGAGACATGGGTTCCCTTGGGATGATGTGAGGACACCCGTTAGCGAAGATAGACCCCACTTAGCTCCGAAACGGTATATGGCAGTCAGCCGAGTCATGTGCTCGGTAGGAGCTATTCCTCCGTTTCCCCCAATCGTGATTGATACCTTAAAAGGATTGGGTATCGCTCCGATGCTGCTTCATCCTAACGCCTACGCGGCTCTATACACTCTATATATCGCATACGCGGAGATCTTGCATACCGAGCTCACATTTAAAGATTTAACATTCTTTTATCTTTTCAAGCATCGCTCCTCGGCAACCCCAAACTTCTCTTTCTTCGAATCGGTGGCGAATAGGAAGGTTCTGTATGACGGATATAGCAATATAGGGGATCCCAAATCTGATTGGTTTTATATAAAGAGACAAGCTGGGTGCTCAAGAAGATGGCTTAAATCATGTAAACTTTAATCTTTTGACTGAATATCTTGCTTAAGAAACCGAAGCATTAACATCCCCCCTTTTTTTAAGCAGATCACGTCTTTCCCAAGACGGAAGGCTTATTATACAATCATCGATTGTCTATTCTTCTACAAAGCAGATCCGATTTTCTAAGGATCAAGAAGTGCATCACTGACGAGAATCTTCATAAGCATCGCCTTTTGGATATAAGATTTGGACTTGGGGCTGGCGGCAAGCCCTACAAATAAGTGCCTCCAACGGAGGGAGAGGGAACATCATGGGCAGTAGAAACAACTAAATTCCGTAAGAATCCTTCCCCGATAATCATCCAGGACGACGAGGACCTAAACATATATAGAGGAGATGAGGCCCGTGGTGACAAGTCCAAGAAAATCCCAGTTTCTCCGGGGGGTTTCCCCTCAAGGGCTTCTCTTCCGATCGAACTTGCTGCTCCCGATGATTTGACAGAAGAACAGCTATTTAAAGAGCTGAGAAAAATTCCTTTGCCCGATGATGTATACACAGAGGAGGACTTTGATGGGGAGCCATTTTTCCCTGCTTCTGAGGAGACCACCGTTCCAATTGGAGGACAAGAAACTACTCAGATGAGCCTGACTTCAGGCCCGGGTCTGTTAGGGGGAATTATATGGGATGCACAAATCACATGCACTGCCTGACCCCACACTTTTATATCAACAGTATCCAAGGTTTTAATATGTTCTTCTCTCTTTTGCAGGAAAGATGTCTCGCAGGCGGTCTTATTCTTATCGTTCTCTTCGTGAAGGCACACTCAGTCTTCATCCGAGTACCGAGCGCTCTCGCGGCCTTTCTCACAAGCCTACTTCTTCGCAACCCCGGTCTCCTTCAAAATCGACTTCTGGCAAGCTTCCCAGTTATCCGGTAGCTCCTGCAGGGGGAAAACAACTTCCTAAAGAGTTAACTCCTCCGAAAAGTGCACCCTCTCACAGCAGGTCATCAAAAAGACACTACGAACCTAAGGATAAAAGCAAGGATCCAATCAAAGATTCTGAGAAGGAGAGAAGTGACATTGTCCCTTCCAGCCAGCCAGAGTTGGCTGCCCCCGGGTCACGAGATTACATCCGTGGTCCCGAGATTCAAGGTAGGCTGGAAAAGTTTCAGGAGCGATTCCCCAACATCTTCTTCGAAAGGATGACGTTTGTTCCAGCCTTGGAAGCAGTCCCTAGGAACTGGGATAATGAAGTCGTCGGGCACATTTGCCATGTAGCCAGGCAGTATGAAATGATGAAGAAACATGCGATTAATCTGCCAGAAGTCATTCGAACGCTTGAAATGGAAGCACATAGATCTAAGGTGAAAATTGATAACAACGAAAGGGCCAGGACAAAGATGGAGAAGGACTTGGAAGATGCTCAATCCCAACTCACCTTAGCGCGGAGAGATGCTGAAAATTATAAGATCGAACTGGAGAATGCTAAGAAATGCTTTCATTCGGAACTTGACTCAAATAGTCAAGAGAAAATGGCCTTAAAGAAGGAGGTAGAAGATCTTAAAATGGCCAACATTGAGTTCAAGACAGCACAAGGCCATTTTGAAGCTGAGAGAGCTGCCTGGGAGGCAGAAAAAGCAAGTTTGAAAGAAAGTCTAGCTTTGGCTGAAGCAGAAAAGGTGATTTTAAATTATCAAGTCGCAGATGCGGAGAGGCGCGCGGCTCTCTCCGAAAAGAATGTTGAAAGTGCCATTGAAATGGCTACTGCTTCTAACAACAAGCTCCTTGAAAGAGAAAAGGATATCGAAGGGTTCGAAGAGATGATCTTTGACTTCCTGGGCCAAGTCCTCAAAACCCGTAACATCTCGTGGATCCCGGACTACCACGTTACTTTAGCCAATTTATGGGATGCCATCGTTTAGGGTGAGAAGCAGAGATTGGGAGTTGAAGAAATTGACGAAGATGAGCTGATGAAGAACATCCTCAGGGATAACGAGCCCGAGGATCTAGCAGAAGGTCGTCGTCTAATTCAAGCGGAAATGGAAAAGGAGAGGGCCCTGGCTAAGGGCAAAAGCAAGGCTGACAAAGGTTCGAGCTCAGCTGTAGAGCCCAAGACCTCCGGAGTTGAGGAATACCATCCTGATGATCCATTAATCCCTTTGGGCCTAACTCCTGTGGTTGTTGGAGCCCCTGCAGCTAGCCTAGATGGAGGATCGGCGGAAGGTATCTCCCTTTTTTTCCCATAATTTGTCAAAGCAATTGTGAATTGTCGTCGTCTGGTAGAGCAACCAATTAAATTAATAACATGTGTTCTCCATAATACAGGTGGCGAGCCCGTCGACAAGGATGTCGAGAGGACGAAAGAGGCAGAGAAGGTTGTCGTCTCGCCTAGCGTCGGTGTTTAGATACCGAAGAAGGCCGAGTGTACAACAGCCGAGAAGAGCGTCCTGGCACCTAGTGCTGATGCTCCCAAGGATGATGAAACCATCGAGGCCTTGAAAGATATGGATGGGTGCCATATAGAGGATGAGGAGGATATCATTAGCACCAAAGAAGCCGAAGACGATGACGATGAAACTCTAGCTAATAGAAAAGCTAGGCAGGAAAAGGAGCTGACTTTAAAGAAGGTGGGACAAGAGCCTTTGAACATAGCCCCTATCTCGGAGTTTAATCCAAAAACCGGGATGGTTTTGAAACTCCAGCCCAAATCCATCAGCAAACAGCTTCATTTTGCGAACCCTGATGATTTCCCAGCTTCACTTACCGATAAAAGGAAGAGAAAGGAGGTGGAGGAGGAATCTTCTGAAGAGTCGGACGTTCCTCTCATAGACAAAAGGAAGAGAAAGAAAGGTGATCAATCCGACGCTGACAAGGCGAAGCTGGAGAAACAGAAGCAGGAGAAGAGGTCAAAGCAAAAATAGGATATTGCCACTTGTTTATATTTTGTCTTTAGGTTTCCCACTGGCCGTGAAATGTAATTGTGAAACTGGCCCTCACTTTTGTTTGGGTTGTTTATTCGCTTTCTAGGCTTGCAGTTTGTAAATGAAAGTTTATCTCTTTTTGCATCACCGTGTACTTGCATTTAATAAACTTTTCATGCTTAGTCATAGACCATCTGATTATAACTACAAATCAGTCAAGCAACATAAAGAAAAATTTAAAAATTTCCGTGTTTATATGTATATGTATATATGTATATGCCCCCAATCAATCGTTAACGTAGCGCCTGACTAGGGCTTATTAAGGATTGATTAGCATTGTCTGCACGTTGCCCCCTATTTCTGAATATGGGGGACTTAGAAAATTTAGCAAGATAATTGTCCTTATGGTGCTGAGTTTCCGGCACCTTTCTCAGTGCTTAACCATAGACTCTCTTATAATCTCGTGGCGGTCGCCAAGGTCGGAGTTTAGCAAGATAATTTAACAGCTCAGTTGCTCCCCGATCCTTCAGCGGGGCAAGAGCTCTTTCTCAGCGCTCAATCGGAGATGGTTTTATACTCTCTCTACTCTGGAGAGTTAGAGTTCGAGCTCAGCAGTTCAATTACTCCCCGATCCTTCAGCGGGGCGAGAGCTCTTTCTCAGCGCTCTGTCGGAGACGCTTTTATACTCTCTCTGCTCTGGAGAGTTAGAGTTCCGTCTACGTGGTTCCGATCATGGTACACCGCCATGACTTACGGACATCGGTTTCATGTCCGTTATGCTCTCTCTCGGCTCTGGAGAGTTAGAGCACTATCAATGATATGATTTACTTTATCGCACCCTCAGAATTTTGACTGGTGATTACATTCCATTCTGATGGAAGGCACCTATAATTATATGCTTCTGGGATCGTTGCATGATTCACAGCAATTTCCATAAAAATAAAAAGGCAGATAAATAATAGTGCAATAAAGGTAAACAACACGCAATATTTTTATAGTGGTTCGGTCGAATCATGACCTACGTCCACTTTATAATTTTTTGCTTTAAGAAATTGGACTATTCTAGGAAAGTCGTGCCTTGTACATGGTTCTTAACAAAGCAAACGGAACAGATCTGACATCTTTACGTTAGGTACGGCCGTAAATGTTGGGCATTCCACACTCTGGGGATTTTCTTTCCATCTACGGTTGCTAGCTTGAAGGTTCCACTATCAAGCTTGCACAGTATGGTGTATGGTCCTTCCCATTTCGCACCCATATGAGTTGGGGCTGGAAAGACACGCTTCAGAACCAAGTCTCCGAGTTCCAAGGTTCGAGCTCGAACCTTTTTGTTGTAGTATCGGGCGACCTGTTGTTTGCATCTCAAGGCACGCAGGTCTGCTTCGTCCCTCTTTTCTTCGATCATATCCAGGGATTCAAGGAGCAATTCGTTATTATTCATCGGATCGTAATAAGTCACTCGGTGAGAAGGTACTTTTATCTCAACCGGGATGACTGCTTTTGCTCCAAAAGCAAGGGAGAAGGGGGTATGTCCTGTTGCCGATTTATACGTTGTCCTGTAGGCCCATAGCGCTAAGGGTAATTCATCAGCCCACATGGCTCTGGCCCGCTTCAGTCTTTTTTTCAGAATGGACTTAATCACTTTATTCGCTGCTTCGACTTGTCCGTTCGATTGCGGGTGCGCCACAGAGGTATACCGTTTCTCAATGCGGTATTTCTGGCAGAAGTTTCTAAATTCAGTGCTATCAAACTGAGTTCCGTTATCAGTTATCACAATCTTTGGAATTCCAAATCGACAGATGATGTTTCTAACGACAAAATTGATCACTTGTTTGGTTGTGATTGTAGTCAGTGGTTCAGCCTCGACCCATTTAGTGAAGTAATCTACGGCTACAATAGCGAACTTAGCTCTGCCCCTAGCTATGGGGAGACTTCCGATGATATCAATTCCCCACATAGAGAAAGGCCATGGGCTCGTCATTGTTTTTAACTGATTAGGAGGTGCTCTAGGTATCTTTGAAAATCTCTGGCACGCATCACATCGTCGTGCGTATTACGCCGCATCCTTGTTTATGGTAGGCCAGAAATAACCATGCCGCAACACCTTTTTCGCCAATGTTTGCCCTCCAGTGTGATCGCCGCATTCACCTTCGTGTACCTCCTGCATCACACGCTTGATGTCGTCATGAGCTATACACCGAAGAAGAGGCATCGAAAATCCTTGTCTGTAAAGAACTCCGCCTTGCAGAACGTATCGGGCAGCTTTACGAATTACTTTACGCCTCTCGCTTTTCTTGGTCGGAAGCGCTCAATTCATCAAGAAATTCTTTAGAGGGGTCATCCATGACTCCCTTTCTGGTTCCGTCTCTAGTACTGGATCAATTTCCATCTGATCTATACTAGGAGACTGAAGTACTTCAACTGGGGCCAGCCCGGTCTCTTCAGGATCGTCAGAGCTAGCTATCTTTACCAACTTATCTGCCTGCTGATTCTCCGACCGCGGAATGTGAGATATGCTGTAGTGATCGAAGCCGTTCAGTAACTCCTTCACTTTCTCCAAGTATAAGATCAATCTTGCACTTTTGGCTTGGAATTTCCCAGTAACCTGGTCCACAACTAACTTGGAGTCGCAAAAGATGTCCAACTTTGTGACTTCCAACTCCTTTGCGATCCTTAGTCCGGCTATCAGGGCTTCATATTCGGAGTCGTTGTTAGTGGCGTGAAACTCCATACGGATAGCATAGGATATCAGCCGTTTCTCAGGAGTTTCAAGCACTACTCCAGCGCCGGATCTCTTGTCATTCCTAGCGCCATCGGTATACAATCTCCAAGCACTGGGGTCGAGAAGTAATTTTGAGGGGTCAACTTCTTCGTTTGCTATATCTTCCTCCGGAACACTAAACTCTGCTATTAAGTCGGCTATCACTTGCCCCCGAATTGACCGTCGGGGCTGAAAGTTCAGATCAAATTGACTCAACTCAATGTTCCACTTGAGTAGCCTTCCAGATGCTTCTGGTCTCTGTAGAACTTGCTTGAGTGGATGATCAGTGTATACGGTAATGGGATGCGCCTGAAAATAATGTCGAAGCTTTCTAGAGGCGATCAGCAAACTATACGCCAATTTTTCTATCCTTGGATAATTACGCTCTGCTGCCGTCAATTTTTTGCTCACGTAATACACAGGTCTTTGGACCTTATCTTCTTCTCTTACCAATGCTGAGCTAATCGCGTGGGACGACACTGCCAAGTACACGAATAAGTCCTCATGATCCATCGGCTTAGATAGTATCGGTGGTTTCTCCAGGTGTCTCAGCAAGTTCTGAAACGCTTCTACGCAGTCGGGCGTCCATTTGAAGCGGCGTTTTCCTCGCTTTATCAACTCGAAGAATGGGATGCATTTGTCCGTAGCCCTGGAGATAAATCTGCTTAGTGCGGCTACTTTCCCTGCAAGGCTTTGCACATCTTTAATTTGCCTAGGTTCCTGAATGTCTCTGATTGCTGCGATTTGGTCGGGATTAATCTCAATCCCACGAGAACTGACGATGAATCCCAAGAATTTTCCGGAGGCGACCCCGAATGAACATTTTGTTGGGTTGAGTTTCATCCCGTACTTTCGAAGAATGCCAAACATCTCTGCCAAGTCCATAGTGTGATTAGAGGATTGCTTGGACTTAACCAACATGTCGTCAACGTATACTTCCATTGTTTTCCCGATCTGGTTATAGAACATTCTGTTCACTAAACGTTGATATGTAGCGCCTGCGTTCTTCAAGCCAAAGGGCATTACTACATAGCAATATAATCCTAGATCCGTAATAAAACTAGTGTGTTCTTGATCTGGAACATGCATTGGGATCTGGTTATATCCTGAATAAGGATCCACAAAGGAGAGGAGTTCATGACCCGCCGTTGAGTCTACCAACTGATCGATCCTGGGTAACGGAAAGCTGTCTTTCGGGCAAGCTTTATTCAAGTCTGAGAAATCGATACACGTTCGCCACTTCCCGTTAGCCTTCTTTACTAGAACTGGATTTGAAATCCAGTCTGGGTAGATTGAGTCTCTGATAAATCCATTACTTTTTAGCTTTTCAACTTCTTCTTTCAAGGCAGCGGACCTCTCTGGACCCAGCATTCGCCTTTTTTGTTTCACCGGAGGATGTTTAGGGTTAATGCTTAATGAATGGCTCATGATTGATGGAGATATCCCGCACATGTCCGCGTGGGTCCAAGCAAATACATCCAAATTATTTTTTAAGACATTTGTCAGTTCTTTAGCTACATTCGGATTTAACTGGGATCCAATCTTAAGGACCTTCTCTGGGTCACTATCATCGATCGGTACATCCACAGTTGTCTCGTTGGGAGTCGCCATTCTGCCCCCAGGTTCTTTGTCCTCTCTGGGATCTATATCCTCGGGCAACTCTCTAGGCGACTCTCCTGCAGTTATCCTCTTTAATTGCTATAAGGTCTCCGCCCTTGTGGGGGGAGAAGCGCCCTTGGTTTCTATGTCCCCTCCATTGCGGAGAAGCTTTAGTTCTGCAAAATAACATGCTCGTGCGGCAACCTGATCTCCTCTGACAATGCCAACACCAGCTTCCGTAGGAAATTTCAATAATAAGCTCCAGGGGGCTATACAGGCTCTAAACTTTGCGAGGGCCGGTCGGCCCAGGAAGGCATTGTAGGATGATTCAACATACAAAACCACGAAGGGAAGGATTCTCACTCTCTGGCGTTCTCCTTCCCCAAGCGTAACTGGTAACTCTACATAACCCATTGGGGCGGTGGATGCTCCGTTAAATCCACGGATCCATCCCTGACAAGGCTTCAAGTATTTTATCTCGAGGTTCATCTGGTCGAATGTCTTTTTGAAAAGAATATTGACGGAACTCCCGTTATCCACCAAAACTTTATGAACAGTTGCCGGGCCAATAGGTATTGTGATTACAAAGGGATCTTCAGTCGGAGAATGGACTCCAATGCTTTCTCGTTCTCGGAAAACGACATCGTCGGACATCATCTTTTGTTGCTTTACCGGGATGTTGTCCTCGGGGTTGCTACACTCCCCTACCTCGAGGTGTTGCTTGGCTGCATTGACATACTGATCCAATGCCTTGGAACCGTGTCCGGCGAGATAAAGCCCTCCGATTACGGTATTGATAACAAGATCCTTTCCCTTTTGCTGGGCGGTTGGCCTGGTAGCAGGTTGATTCTGGTTCTGATTTGGGGCTTGTACAGCTTTCCCCCTGTCTCTGGGCGTTACTCTGTATTCATCCAATTTTCCTTCTCGGAGAAGCCTCTCGACTACATCTCTTAAGTGACGACATTCATTTGTCGAATGGCCATGAATCTGATGAAAGAGACAAAACATCCCCGTTTCACGCTCTTTCTCCGTCGACTCTTTGGGAGGAGGCCTTTTATTTTGGAGGACGTTGTACGAATCCATGAAGATATTTTCCAAAGTATCGTTTATTGGTGTATAACTCTCAAAAGACCTGGGACGAGTCCTTCTCTGGGGGTCGTTCCCTCGATTCCTCTTCCGGTTGTTGCCATTACTGTTATTATCACTATTTCCTTACTGACGACCACCCTGATTTTGATTTCCGACATTAACCTCGACCTTCCCCGAGCTGTCTCCTGTCTGCTTGATGGCGACATTGCTCTGGATTTCCTCTTTATCGGCCGTTTTTGCCTTTCGGTTAGCATATACTTCCTCCCGGCGTAAGTGTACGTTAGCTTTTTCGTAGAATAATTCTCTAGTATGAGGTGGCTTGCCGGCCAGGTATCTCCCAAATTCAGTGTCTTTATCTACCCCATCAATCAGGGCTGCCAAAATAGTTGGCTCATGAGGATCTTTAACTTCAGTTAGCGGCCAGGTTGAAACGGTCTAGGTACACCCGCAAACTCTCGCCTGGTCATTGCTTGACAAGGAACAAGTCAATCACACTCTTCGTCTTTTGTGCATAGATGCGGAACTGTTCCACGAACCTTTCACTCAACTCCCTGAAGCTGGAAATTGATCTTGCTGGTAAGCGAGTAAACCATAATAATGCTACATCCTCCAAGAATATGGGAAATGCTTTGCACTTGACAACGTCAGAAGCTGCGGCAGCGGTCATTGACCAAGAATATCTCATTAGATGATGGACGGGATCAGATCTACCCGCGTAATGGTTCATCTGCGACATGTTGAAGCACCTCGGGAAAGTCGCATTTGAAATATCATCAGTGAAAGGGGTATGACTACGGTCAATTCCCCAATCTTCATTCCGTTGTCCACGGCTATCTGCCAGAATTTGATGGATCATAGCTGCAACAATTGCACTGGTCAGCGGAGGTTCGGGGTCAGCGCTTCTATCTCGGTGGGGTTCTCTAATCTCTCTTCCGAAAGCAGTCACAAAATCCGGGGTTCGGATTGGGCTTCGTTGCCCCCTATTACCATGAGCATTTGCACGGTGACGGGGCTGAGGTAGTCGGTTCTGTACAGGGCTGTCCACACCTCGAGCTCTAGGAGTTGCGATGTGATTGTTCACATTACGGTTTGAGGGCCCTGCATCCCAGTGCCTCTTCTTCCCGCGATGGCAGGGTTCCAAATTGAAGCTGCTCTATGTTTTCGGGCCTCTCATACGGTTGCCGCGGAGGCCTTGGCGATTCCACTGACGAAGAAGAGTATTCTGGGGTAAGCGGACGAACTGGTGGCGTCCTTTGCCTTGCGAGATCATTAAGCCTTCTATCCATAGCGGTCAAATTTTGTCGCAGAACGGAGCTTTCCTGCCTTTGAGCAGCCAATTCATCAAACAATCTTTCCCACATTTCGGAAAAGCGAGAGAGATCCCCCTCAGTAACGGGAGCAGAAGGGTCATATTGATCATCATCACTTTCTCTTATGCGCAAAGAGCTTGAGCCAGGTCGAGCGGAGGGGCTAGGACGGTAGGAGCGAGCCATAGGCTCCTTTCCAGGTCGAGTTGTAGTCCGATCATCAATTCGGATCGCCGTGGATCGAGGATGGTGGCTCGCGGCACCCCCCTGGGATCGGTTCGTAGTCATGGCATGAGGAAGATTCGAGGCGTTGTCACGGGATCGAGTAAAAACCCCTTCAACAGTCCGGATCGCCTCGTCCTCGTCGACTCGGAGCATGGCACCTTCATCGGATCGGTTCGCCCCTGGCGCTCCGCGATCCAGAGATCCCTCATTACCCAGCTCGTGCACACTTTCTTCAACCGCTTCATTCGCGATTTCATTTGTTCGTGAAGCTCGTACTTCCTTAGACTTCTTTCCAGCCATGATATCAGATGTCGCTGGAATCTTCGAAAAGCTGAACAATGAAGTTTTGGGACTGTTTCTCAGTGAAAGCACCAAAATGTTAGATCAAAATTTGGTCCTAACACCCAAATTGTTCTGATTCTTAAAGAATTTTAACTGGAGAATGAAGAAAAAGCAGAAAACACACAGAATTTATAGTGGTTCGGCGTTAACGAGCCTACGTCCACTCTATATGTTATCGATTATACTTTGAATGCTAGTACAATCAATGATTTCTCTCAAGCTCACTTTTACAATTGTTTTTTCTCTCAGTAATCTAGTAACAAAACTGATAAGAAATGGTGGTATGACAATAATGGCGGATTCTGTACTCAATATTGCCAAAAGCTCCTGAAAAATGCCAAGCTCTGGGCTATTTATAGCTGATTTTGTCAGGCGGATCGCGGTCACACGTGGCACAAATCCCTAGAATATCGGATCGTATCGCAGCCTTACGAAGAATTAGTCAAATTAGCCGTTGTGGACAGGTGTCGCGATCCCCTTAAATATCGGATCGATCAAAGGGGGAGAATCAGTCAAAGTGACAGTTGGGGACACGTGTCGCTGGATCCGTGCATCTCGGATCGCTGAAGACTAGCTCGTGCTTGAACAGGTCAGAAGCTTCGCTGTGCATCAGGGGATCAGATCGGTCTGTGCAGGATAGTGGCGTAAGGATGGATCGAGTCGTGCAAGGTTAGTCGGATCGCTGAAGCTATGGGGGCGATCCGATGGGGGGCGATCCGAGAGGGGCGATTCGAGAGGGGCGACCCGATCCTTCATGGACTTTTAAGGAACGTAGTTTCATACTTTCTTCTTGTGAATGAACCTTGGTGGCTTGGTCAAAAAGCTAGCCAACAGAATTTAAATTATTTCCAATTTTTGTGTTGAAATAACTTTTGTGACTTAGTTTTGAAGATTTCTAAATTATTTTATAAAATGGATTAGTAAAATAATTTTGGCCAAGTAAAATACTAATCCGTTTGAGATTAGCTTTACGAGGCTAAAACGGATAAACTATTTCCACTAAGCACTATGAAATGGTTATTTATTTATGGTTACAAAGTTAATTTTTGAATAAATGGTTGCTCCTACGATTATTTATTTACAAATTTGCACCCCTAATTGGACGTAATTTTTTTATTGTGTGGAGTTGCCCATTGAGTATGTTAGGATTTCTAATCGAGATATGGGACGCCACGATATCGATGGGAGTTTCTGAACACTTCGATGAGACAATTCTGACACAACACTTTTAGTAAATATTAATGATGTGCATCGCCATTGAACCTTAGTATTAGTAATTTAATATAAACAAATGGCGAGGCAAATCATTAGTATTGACTGTTAATTTGCAATCTTATTGATTTTAATATGAAAATGCTTTGAGAATGGGATAGATATGACCGAAGTATATACCCTTTATACCTTTCATAATTTGAATTTTTAACTATAAAGTTTGAGATATCTTATTTTAGAAAGGAAACTAATGCCTATCAAGGTACCTTTCTCTCTATTTATTATGATGATAATTTTCGTGATCGTCTCATTTGAGTTCTTTTGAAATTTTTATCATCCACCTTCTTTGTGTCAAAGGAACTTGGGGATACCATGTCCTTTTGTGTTGTAGGGCGCTTTCTTTGTATCTAAGTATGTTAATTTTCCAATTCTATATTTTTGAAAATTCTTACATGCTTACCCTAAGTTTCCGTTACCCATATATTTTGCTATCGAGACATTTTATCTCTTTGGGTAACGATTGACTATTATCATTTTCTTTAGAGTATTACTTCTTTCAAACAAGTAATTTTGTATTTTCGATTGAATAAGGAATTTAATCGAACGTCGTGGTAAAAATGAGTGGGTCGACACACTTGTGCTTACTTCGCTGGTAAATTTTTGGACCTGGTTAGTTGAGATTCGATTTCATTTTTTGGATGAAATTTCACGTATTAATCTTTGGATCATTTTGGTCATTGGACCGTATTGATCTTTAGATCGTTTTGGTCGTTGGATTGTATTGATCTTTAGATCATTTTGGTCGTTGGACTGTATTGATCTTCAGATCGTTTTGGTTATTGGATCGAATCAATCTTAAGATCGTTTTGGTTGTTGGACCGGATCTACGAATCATTTCGGTTGTTGGATTGGATCTCCAGATTGTTTTGGTCGTTGCAACGGATCTTTGGATCGTTTTGGTCATCGGACCGGTTCTTCGGATTGTTTTGGTCATTGGACCGGATGTCGGATCGTTTTGGTTGTTGGAACTTATCTTTTTGGTCGTTGGACTGGATCGTTTTGGTCATTGGACCAGATCTTCAGATCGTTTTGGCCGTTAGACCGGATCTCCGAATCGTTTTGGTTATTGACCGGATCGTTTTAGTTGTTGGACTAGATCTTCGAATCATTTTGATCTCTGACTGTTATAGGTTAGCTACATAGAGATCACATGTGTTGTAAATCTCTATATACATCGATGATGATCATTCTCATTTGAGCTCATGTATTGTATTGTATATCTTTTATACATCGAGATTGATCGCTTTCTTTGGGGTGTGAAGCCACCACGTCGGTTAGATGAAACACTTAGTGAGGTGTGAAGCTACCTCGTCGTAAGACAAAATGCTTAGTTGATTCTCTTTAGGGTGTGAAGCTACCACGTTGGTTAGACGAAACACTTAGGGAGGTGTGAAGCCACCTCATCGTAAGACGAAATGCTTTGTCAAATTTCTTTCCGGTGTCAGATCACCTTGTCAAAAGACCAAAAGCTTTGTGTGATGATTTGCAACCTCGTGGTGAATAAAGTTGCTTATCCCTCCACTAAGTTTGAAACTAATTAAATTTGCGATTAACGAGTTTGAATTAGCCATTTCTTTCTTTTGGCTTTTATTGTGATCCATGGATGCCTAAACTCTTTATTTGATACGTGTTCATTCATGGAACATATGTATGTTTCCATGTGTATTTATGACACATATTTATTATGTGTTCATCTGAGAAGCCGTACGCTCATTCAATAATTATAGTGGATTTTGCAATTTATTCATAAATTCTTAAGTTAAGTTAGTGGTATGGGACATTTGGCTAAACCCGCCTATTTACTAACTTAATGTAAAAACTTGTTGATCATTTATGACCACCTTACAATTCATGGATTTGTACGGTCTCTCTTGTTATTGTTCGAGCGCCTTTCCATTTAATATTCTTCTAGATCTCTTTGAGTGATTTCTAAAATTTGGATGATTCGAGTTTTCAGTTCAAAAATTGTCTTGAATCTTCTTTCAAACAGTAATAAGCTATATTTTGATTATCTATCCTAGTCTCTTGTTTCCGCATTTCGATTCATGATCTTCGAACTCTCGTGATAGAGCGATCTGATCGAATATTATGGCTTTATGACCACGAAAAGCCTAATAAACTCCACGTCTCGGATCGATGACCTATTATATATGTTAATAGTGCTAAAATCATTCCATTATTTGATAGAAACCGATTTTCACCAACTCTTAATTTTCCTTCTCATTTTGTCATTAGGGTTTAACAAATATTCTAGTTTATTTTGTTATTGTTAATGAACCAAATTCTCGAGGTCATTACCCGACTGGTTTGACCTCATCCTTGTTGGAATCTTTTTGAAATTGAAACCCAAAAGTTTTCAAGTTTTATGGAATTCTTTCAACTTCTATCATTTATCATGTTTCCATGATTTAAAAGTTGTTCGTGAAATACTAGAGGACATGCTAATATTTCAAATTTGAAATTGTAGGGGTTTAATGGAAACTTTAAAGTTCCAATCCATTTGTTTTTGGGAATGTTAGAGGACGTGCTAATATTTCCACTTTAGGGTGTATAACCTAGATTTTATTTCTTGATCTTGTTTCCCAGACAAGATCACTTATCTTTGTGGATGGGATATATATATATATATATATATATAAGAATTACATATTAATATTGCCTGTTAATGGTGACAAGAGAATTCATTTCTCCTGATTTCGCTGTGCGTGGGTCTTCAAATATGTTCTATTTCCTTCTCTTTTCTTGTTCGATTTCTTTCTGTAACCTTCAACGTGTTATCACGTTGATAAGACTTTTGATTTCCTTCCGTTTTAATTTCCGTTTTCGATTCAGATCTGTTTTTTTTCTAGTTCTCGCGGATGGCTAAAACCCCAGATCTTCTCTAGATCGAAATGCATCTAAGCTTAAATTGTAGATCCTCTGCCGATTCGAATTTGTTTGCATGCTGGAGAACATGGCACTGGGAGAATTGGGATCTGGTATGGCCGGCGCAAGTGGAAACACTTCCAATTCTTCATAATTGTTTCTTCAGTTTGTCACCATTTTCGATTTCTGGTATGTGTATTGATCTGATTTTTAGAACACTTGCGTAAGTTTGGGGTTTGATAATTTGGGTTTTAGTTTGTCTTTGGTCCAAAGTTCTATATGGTTAATAGAGATAAGTTGCGTTTTAAAGAATCAATCAATGTTTGGAAGATGAAAAGTGATATGGGTTCAATTTCAGTTCATTACAGATGATTTTATAAGATTTATATGATAAGTATGCTTTATGATGATATCGGAGAGGAGCATATTACCTTTTCATATCTTTTTAAGCTCATGGTTTTAAACAATGGATGTAATCCTAATATTTTTATGAAACCAGCCCATCATGGTATTTTCCCCAGTTTGCTTGGTGGTACCATTAACCATCTCTGCGATTATTTAAGTATATCCAAAATGAATGTGGGTGTCAGTGGATTTCGAATGCCCTGAGGAATTGATCACTATGGAGAGAGGCCGTGTTTGGATATTGATGTTTTATAACAGATGGTTTTGGCCGAAAGTTTGGGAATAGATTTTATTAATGACAGTTAGTTTCTTCCTGATTTTAAGTAATCCAGGGTCATAACCAGTTCTAGTTTCCTTGCATATGTCTTGTTCGAGTGATTTGTACAACATGTATATCATAGCCGAGGTAGTTTGATACAGTTCTTGCTGCATATTTATACGAAACCTAGTTCCTAGTTTCAGCATTAAGACTGATTCACAGGTGTCTGTGAGTCGTCAATCAGATTTAATGTTTGAAATTGAAGAATTTTTTTAGGATTTCTTGCAAGCATATTTGCAGCATTAAGTGGTTGTTATGGAGAATATTTTACATTTTGCTGGGATATTTTGCTGGTTGGGTAGTCGAAATTTGGAGAGTTTTGACTCTGGTTTTATGAAGGAATTAAGTAGATTCTTATTGCATGTTAAAGGTTGGTGAAAAGCTGTGTGGGTTTGGTCAGTTGGAGTACTATTGAATATAAGGCCGAATCATGATTTTTGATATGCATTAGTTGTGGTGCAGTGTGTATGGATGGAGTATTTGCTCTGATGTAGCGAGTTATACGAAGGTGTGGCCTCATCATAGGCCGATTTTTTCTTAGATTAGATTAGAGTTACATTTATTTTAATGTTTTTCTTTATTTGCTACGTTGTCTGTACCGGTTATTATGCTAACATTGTCTATTGTACTGTTTTTTGTTATAATAAAGTGAACTAATTTTCAAATATATATATACATATATATATATATATATATATATATATATATATATATATGACCTTCATATAGATGCTTTTCAATATAGAAAATTTTTGTAAGCTAGAATACTTTTAAGTGATAAAATTTTCTAGCTAAAATGTGATAAGAAATGTTCGACAATTTTGGATAGTCGATACTTCCAGCTTGAATGTTAAAACTATCTTGCCATGTAGTGGTAGTTCGTGATTTTCAGAAATGAGCTTCAATTGAGTGTATATTATCCAATATAAGTTGGACTTCTTGGAAACAAGAATCATCCGGATCTATTGGATTACAGTTTTCTAATGAAAGAAATAGATTTGAATTTCATCTTGTAAACATTGAGATATTCCTAAACCAAAAATTTCAGAAAAATCACGGTGCAGTAGTTCGCGATTCAAAATTTATAATTAAAATAATTATTGAAATTGAGGTTTAAAATTTAAGTATAGGAAATTTTGATTTGTTGAAACCACTTATGATTAAAATAAGTTAGTTTCTTTTATATATATATATATATATATATATATATATATATATATATATATATATATGTGTGTGTGTGTGTGTGTGTGTGTGTGAGAGAGAGAGAGAGTTTTATTTTACACTATACATGTATAGACTTAAGTTGCATAGTGACTTATAATTCAAAGTAAAAATTCTATAAAATTATTCATAAGGGAATTTTAGTACAAGAATGATATACTAAAGTGAATTTCTTGAGTTAAACTATTTCTTCATAGATTATTTTGTTGATGCTGGGTTGTTGTTTACAATGAGTTTTCCTTAAGTAATTGTGAGGGCGCAATTTCTTTAAGAGGGAAATCTGTAACAACACACATATTTCGTGATAATATATTTAAATATAACATCGTCAGTTCAATATAAGTTCAAAATGTCACTTTTTACATATGGACGAATTTGGACTCGAAACCACTTCCATTGAGTTCAAAATGCCACTTACGACAAAAAAAACCTGTAAACATCAGTATGTTTAGAGTTTGTGAATTTTGGGACTTTGTTTAGGTCTTGGGTTAGCCAACCTAGCCCACGCCCTTATAACTCCATGCCCCCCTCTCCTTCTCATTCACTTCCAACACTTAGAAGAAAATAAAAATAGGGAGCGGAAAGGGAAACTGAAATTCCTAAACCTAGGTTTACTATTAGGACAAATCTTGAGGAAATCAAGTCTAGAGATTGGGGTAAGCTTCTCCATCTTCCTCTCCTTCTTCTCTAACTCAACTTCTCTTCAGTTTTAATGATTTCCTAGACCTAACTCTTAGGAAATTTGGGTGTTTGTGTGTAGACTGAAGATTTGTGAGTAATATCTGAAGAGAGGTTTTTCAACTAAGCTTTGGATCATTTCCTTACTTCCAACAATCAAAGGTGAGTCCTTAGAGAACTCACATCTATGCCCCAAGTTATATGCTTGTCTAATGTGCCTTTAGCACTTATGTGTTGTGTATTTATTGTGTGTTTGGGTTGTTTGTGTGTTAACTTCCTAATTCATGAGTTTTGATTTCATTTCGATGAATTGAGTATAAATTTTTATGTGTGTTTGAGTTTTGTGTTACGAAGTGTTTCATCAAACCGTCGAGGCTTCATTTTTACTTTGATGAAGTCCACGGCCTTCATCGATCATCTGAAACCTATGCAAATCGACTTGGCCTTAAGGTCAAGTCTTTTGCTACTTATAACAGCAGGTCAGTCGACTGAATCAGGCAGTAGGTCGACTGACCCAGGCGCAAGATTTCATCCATGTTGCAGTTCAGTAGACTGACCTCTAAGTTCAGTCGACTGACTATTGATCAGTCGAATGAATTCAAGGGTCAGTTGAGTGACCTGTACACGCACAAAAATTATTAAGTTATACAGATTCAGTTGACTAACCTCTGAATTCAGTCGACTGAACTTGTTTTCTTTTGTTGACCAGTGGTGACCACGATCAACAGTTTAGGTTGTTCCATGCTCTTTCTCGTTCGAGGTTCGATCCGTTTGGCCTTTTCTGTGACTTTTCAATTTATCTGATTCACATATTTCAGAAGCTTGACTATCGACCTATTGATGGACTTTTGACTGATTTGTAGTGAACGAATTTATAATCGACGGTCATGAGATTTAATTTACATTATTAAAATGTGAATTCTTCATTACACGAGATTTGCCACTTCAAATTATATAAAAGGGTTTTAAATTATTAGTAGATATCAAATCTTTTACTAAACGGTTGTTAGTTCTACTTCATTATTTTAAGTTCTTTTCCAAATTGCTTTACTATCTAATAGTATATGATTTCACAAATATTTTTCTCGTTCGTATGAGAAATCTAATTAAACACCTTAGTAAAAACAAGGACTATGAACCCTTTCTTTTTCTTCGATGGTTAATTCATGGACTCGTTTGATTGAAAACCATGGCAATGATCATTTCATATTTCTAGTGGAATATACAACTTCTTCATAAATATTCGAGTATAGAAAGTGGCTATGGGACATATTGCTCGACAGTTATATTTACTAGCTTGGCACAGTTAACACTATACTGGATCAATTAGATTATATCAGTGATCTTTAGATCATATTGAGGAACTTTGGTTCATTTGATTATATTGGTGATCTTTGGATCATCTTGAGGAACTTTGGTTCATTTGATTATGTCGGTGATCATCGGATCATCTTGAGGAACTTCAGGTCATTTGATTATATCAATGATCTTCGGATCATCCCGAGGAACTTCGGTTCATTTGATTATATCGTTGATCTTCAGACCATCTTAAGGAACTTCGGTTCATTCGATTATATTGATGATCTTCGGATCATCCCAAGGAACTTCTCTTCTTTTTATTATATCGGTGATCTTCGGATCATCTTGAGGAACTTCGGTTTGTTCGATTATATTGATGATCTTCGGATCATCTTGAGGAACTTTGATTCATTTTATTATATTGATGATCTTCGGATCATTTAGTATTGGCGAGATACGTGATATCATATCTTAGGAGTAGCTTTATTAGTTAGGATATGATGTCTTTATATAGCATTAAGATTTCCTTGACATATTTTATAGACATTTCGAGCCTTAGCATTATATAGGTGAACATTGTTGTTAATTCTCACATATCATATCTATTTACATCTTTTCTCCTATCTCGGTTTATTATGATGAGTACGGCTAGACTGATCCATTTATTATTTATGTTCTTATAAATAATACTCGGGTCAGACTAAGGTATTACAGGTGCTTCTCCTTGACTGAAGTATGGACTTGCTTCTCCTTTTGGCTAACTAAATCTATTTAATTTTACCTTTCATGTATTTGAGATAGAGACTCATACATGTACATATCATTTTGTGTTGTACATGTTTATATTATTTTGATGTATAGTGGATCGACTTTGACCACTATCTTCATATTTGTATGTACTTTATTCATATCTATTTCCGTCTAACTCTGATTATAGTGTTATGTATTTTATATTGATTTCGAACTATATACAACCACCTAATTTGCGGATTTGAACTTGAATTAGATATGTTGGATTTCCTCATGACATATAAAAATTAAGACCACATTATCCGACATGTTCAAAAATCACTCAAAGTTATTATACAAATGGTCGCTCTTAAACAACCTTATTCTTCAGGTTAGTTAACATCATTACTTGCAATGACCATGGCTAGCGCGAGTATAAAGGAGGGGTATTACAGGTTGAGTTATTTTGTTAGGTTTTAACAAGGAAATTCGTCATGGATTGAGTATGGATTGTACTCACTATGATTTCTATGCATGGTTTGTGCTTAAAAACATTAAACAGTAACATCATGATTTGACACCGCTACATGTCTAATTTCTGCGCAAGTATTGTTTATATTTGCACATGGACAGGCCTGGAGAGTCCACGGTTTTCTTGGATTCCTATATAATATGATCCAAAGCGGTCGTCGAATTTCTTTGCATTCTGGATTTTTCGGTTTTCTCGTAATAAGGTCAAACGTGACCATAGATTTCTGGTTTGCTATTAATACGATCCTTAGTGATCGTGGGCTTCTAGTCATCGATTATTACTTAATACGATCTGTCTCGATCGTGGATTCTGGATTTTGGATGTTGGACTTCTTTTATTAATTCCCTTGGATTTATATGGATTGTGGATTATCCAAAACACAGCTTCCTTTCTCAAGAAAGATATGCTTTTGGGGGGCAAAGTGTTGACACGCCTTTGGCAAGGCCATCTCAATTTAAATTTCTATCAGGTGAAGTACTTAAGATATGAGTTTGATCATTTGTCAGATTAGTTCACTTGGTTAAAGTGTCAATGTTCTCATAAGTATGGAATCGACGTACTTCAAGTCCTGGCTCAACTAGCTCCATGGATCGGTCAAGTCGAGTCGGACTGATGTCATTATGTGGAGCTTTGGGTCGAAGCACTTCAACTCCTCCAACTTCAGGGTTAAAACTTCTGGATCGGCATATTCAGATCAGGTCGGCATGACCCTTCCAATTCCTCGTGTTAGGATGAAGCTTCTGGTTCTGCACGCTTGGGTCGGATCGGCTACGCTGAACCAAGCTATCCTGGTTAGATCCCTATATCAGCTGATGACCTGGTCTTCGAGGCCCCTTACTCGATCAGTTATGGCTTAATCTACCTACTTAATTTCCAGATCGAGGGACATGCGTACTACAAAACACAGAGGAAACCGTTCCTTATGTGAACTTCAAGCCGGGTCGCCTTCCCCGATTCTCCGAATCATGAGACACATGGACGACCCGACCCAGGATGGTCGCCACATGGCATACCGATCCGAATGAGCCTTCATATATAAATACCCCATTTCGTGGTTGGAGAGAGGACTTCCTTCGGATATCTAGGGTTCCATATTTCGTGCAAGGACATTACCACTGCTGGAGTTCGAATCACACGACATTAACACAAAGATTTTGTGTATAAACCACTTCTTTCTCTACTTTATTTCAAATCAAACAACTGTAGCTGGTAATCGATAGTATAAACAAAGATTATAAGTGGACGTAGGTTTGGAGTAAGCCGAACCACTATAAATTTTTTGCATGTTCCCTGTGTTTGTTTTATTTCTTGCATTTTGTGATTGTGACAATATTGTGATTTGTGCGTGGATTATGCACTTTAGGGGTTAATTGTCAAGAGTCTCATTTTTGACATCAACAATATTTAAAGAGAGGAACTTCCAGGGCATCCTTGTTTTGTAGCACCCCAACCTGTCTGTGAGCTACACCAATCTAAATCCAATAAGAATTTGTAGAAGTTCAATACACTTATATATAATCATCTATCCAAAATTTGAGCTCGTTCCAACATTCATAAAATTTTCCAAATTTTATCTCAATTATTCATCGCTCAGACATTTATTTGAACTGTTAAATTTAAAAATCAAATATATTATTCTATGAATGTCATAACAAGCTCAAATTTTGGACAAATGACATTACATATGTAGATGGAACATCCATATATTCTTGTTGGATTTGGATTGGTGTAGCTCAAGAACGGATAGGAGTTCCCCGGAACGTTCCTCATATATACACACATACACGCACTCCAGTACGCAGGCGCGCCTCATAGGCATGTGCATAGATGTATTTAACCAAAGCATTAGTTGGCAGTTGTAGTTTGGAGAAATCATAAATGAATACATATACATAATTTTAAATCTATAGGGTACTCGGTGGGATGTGTGAAATGATTTTCTGCATTGGGACAGTAAATATGTAAAGTTTGTTTGGGTATTATAAACATATAGCCACGTATGAAGGAAAGCAAAGGAAAACATAGTATGCATTCATGTCTGACATTTGAGTGAACGAAATTTTGTCACCCTGTTATATGTAAAAATTAAAAAAAAAAGGTTTAATTTAATGAAGGGAAACAGACACTAGAAATTATATTATTTCTTACGATCAATTTAGGAAACCATAACTTGCACAGTTTACTAAAAAAACGAATAAGGGTTGTGCATATAGTCCTATGGGACAAAATTAAATGCAGCTATAAACATTACGCCCAAACTTCAACCTCGAGAAACCTGGCAAAACATAATAATATCATAATCAATAAAGGGAACAATCATTTCTCAACAGTTAATAGTAATATAAATGTAATTATCCTGGCTTAGAAAGCTTCAAATAAGATTCAGCGTAGTAAGCAAGCATCTTCATCTTGTATGTACAAATATTAAGATGTAGTAAAAAAGCTTAAAGGTTAATTAACTGAAATAACATACAATGTGAGGAAATTAGTGTACTTGGTGCAATTTTTTATCCAAAATATGAAATAATGGAAACAAAAAATTTACATGATCATTTCAATGCAAATTTTTTTTTTTACTTTTTACACATTAGTGCAAGTACCGTCACCCCATTTCACCCACAACTGCAAAAACATGGATAATTCTATAAACTATGGGTGCCTGTTTACTTCATACATAATTTTGGTAAGCATATCCGGATGAGACTATAAACTCTCAACCCTAAAATAGTTGAGAAAATAATAACAAATTAGTCAAGGTAGACTTCTCTTTACCTTAGTTCTAGAAATAGAAATCAGATGACTCTATTGCATTATTAAAAATCAAAATATAATTTATTTAATAAAATTCATATAATTAAATAGATCTTTGAAGAAAACAGATGTTAAAATCCACCCTCAAAAGCATGATGTCAAACTTTTGAATTATAGATTCATATTTTTATTTAGCAACATCATGAGGAATCATTGCTCCATAGACTTATGTTGCACCTGTTGTCAAACAACCCGGAATTTTGGCAATATAAAATAATTATTAAGAATTTCAAAAAATAGGAATTTCTTCAAACTATGGAATTTGGCCATAAAACTTTAACTGCTGCATTCATCATGGAATTCTGGTCAACTTTAATGTTTGGAGTTTCACGAACGGAGTCCATATAAAAAAATTACAGACGAAATACGAAAACGGACAGAAAATAAAATTTAAATAAATATTATACCATATATGAACAGCCGACCTGGGCATCCGATTTCCCAGGTGGTCGACCATAGCGGTCGACCGCCACGGTCGACCTATTGGGCAATCAGATGCCCAGTGACGGCTGGGTCATACAGGGTTTGGTTTATAATATTATATTAACGAATGGACCGATATAATTTAAAACTAATATGATGATTCTAAGCCATTTCCACTCCTATAATTAATGGGGTAGATCCCTATTCTCTTCCATTCAATTCTGTAGAGGCAGCGGAGTCCTGCCATTTTTCTTCTTCATCTATCCTAATTTCTAAATAGAATATATTCATACATGTACCAAATAAAATCAAACTCATGTGGGATTAGGAAGATTAATCGATTCAATGAAAGAGAATGCTCAACGATAGATTTCTTTGCTCTCTTCCCTTTTTCCTACATTTGTACAGATCTAGAATTTTCCCCTTTCTAGATAAACAGTAGATTAATAAGAATTTTGGGATTGTATGCCTAAAAGGTTCAAAACTTAGAAATTGGAAGATATAAGATGAGTGGGAAATTTACTAATACAAATATAATGATTTATCTATTTTGTTTAAATCCTATCTATGTTTTATGCCTATCAGATATGCTTATTTAAATAATTGTAAACTGTAGCAACCATCATATCTGATTATAAACATGTTTGAAATTGGCAAATGATAAGTTGTAGTTATGTATAACATGAATTATTTAGATTTATATATACCCACATATTCCTATAGTTATGTCATGAAATATGGTGTACATGTTATATAGCACTGTGGATTTGGAAATCAGTCGCCTTAAACATAAATTTGTTGCAGTTATGTTCCAGAGCTTTAGTTCAATGCTGAAATATGAAATATGCGAATTTGGGTAAAAAGATGAAACGTGTGTATTATGTGATTGTAAGAATAAAAAGAAATGTTCCTGAAATATTCAATATTGTTAGGTTTTGGCTTAAGCATTATAAAATATGAGTTTTTCCTCCTTAAAAATATAAAGAGACATTATTTTAGAATCACAAGAAGTACGACAAAAATAATTAAAAAGGGAAAAGTGGTTCAACGGTACATATAAATATAAATACATGTATTTATATGTAATTTTCATTACTATTCCAATATATACATATCACATACATTTCTTGTGATTTGGAAATCTGTCAAATTCCATAAAATAGGCATTATTTACAATGATTATGGCTAACAGTCCTTGCGAGACTTGAAACCTTTTTGGCGGGATTGAATATAAAAAGGGAATGTTTAGTTAATTTATTAGACCAAATCATTAATTTAAAAATAAGTATTACAAAATAGTAAATAAATATTAATAACTAAGTTCACCGCACGAAAACATAAAAATAAATGTATACATATTATCCGTCGAAATCAGCATAAAACGGTGAAAAATAAATTCTATAGAATGTTTGAATGTTGGACAAGGTTCAATTATGGAATTATGTGTAAATATAATCCATTTTGAATTAATATATTCGTGGTGACAATTTGTTGCAATCAATGTAATTAACTGCTATAAATGAGACCTCAAATAAAGAAATAACCATTATAACCAATATTGATTTGGGAAAAATAAGTGTTAATAGGAAAATGGTTACAATTCCTAAAATCAATCAGGATAATTATTGTGGACCCCAATTAGGAAATTTAAATTATAACCTCATTTAGACACGAGGTTAAACTCAACTTATGGTGTAAGCCTGTATGGAACCAACCGACAAATCCAACAACCATAGGTAGTCAGCTTAATGTAAGGGGTTTAATGCATAAATATGATAGTACCAACGCACGAGGTTAAGTTCACTTGTTGTAAAAGACTTCCCAGAACCGACCGGCATATCCAGCATCCAGAAGTAGTCAACCTAATGTGAGAGGCCTAGTATGTAAAAATATATATACATACATATAACAGTCAACCAATAAATAATAAACAAATAAAAGTAGAAATCGTCTGTTGGGGTGCAACAACAGATAACTTGGGACTGATAAATAATTGCTTTAGTAAAATATGACCATCAGAGTCATAAAGGGCAATAAAAATGAAATAAAAGGAAAGGGGTGTCATAAGGGAATTTATGGTTGTCGTTTAAACACTAAGTCCAAATTAAGGTAGATATTAAATAAATATCCTAGGAAAAAAATATAACCTTCCATATTAACAGTAATGGAAATAGAAAAATAGTTGGACTTAGTAGGTTAATAATATAAGATATTATTAACCATAAAAACCTGTGATGCAAATAAATGGTGTACGTATAGTATTTCTGTATAAAGGAACTAAACGGGAATGACTTAATAACGTAGCCTGCTTTATCCCAAAAAGGGAAAGGTGTAAAAAGGCTAATGGGGTACGAACTGATAACCTTCATGTATAGTCCGCTTCCTTGGTCCTGAAAGGCTAAGAGACTAGGGGTTGAAGAGTCCACCTGGAATAGGTTTTTCGGTATAGGGGTCTTAAATGGCATGTATGTGTGGGCCTACCCAAACCTGGAAATTAAAAGGGTTAGATATGGTTGTATATTCTATGGGATGTAATAAGCGACTAAGGAGGTTATCTAATAAGGTCAGCTAGAAGGTATAATGCATGATAAAATACCTTCTCTCGCCTTATGCGGGGCAAGGGTATATGCGTGAATCATGGAAGCCTTAACTAGTAGGGCCCTTAGCTAGTGTCCTCTAGTTTATGTTAATGTCAAACATAGTATCGAGGGATAATAAGTGACCAATAGGTCTGCCTAGGGTCTTAAGTGATCAGGGAGAATCCACCATATCTATCATTGATAGTGAGGTGTCAAATAATAAAGAATAGTGAATGCGGATATAGGTAGAAACCACATACTAGGGGCCCATTCTCGACAGAATTAACCAGTTAAGCACTGATATAATGGCTTGTCAAAAATGTATGTAAATGTCCTATCACCGTAATGTAATTTGGGAATACTACTTTGGGAAGAGTAGTAGAGTCGTGCATAAACTTTAACAAGGTTGGTCCAGAATCACTAACCTTGTTAGGCATACAGCTTGGGTTGAATCAAACAGAATATATTTGTGTTGTATGTTTCTTCGTCATCAGAACTTGTTGTTCAGAATCCCTCCTCATTACAACCTCCAGGTATCATAAAGAAGGTCCGGTTCTAACAAATGATTAAGTTTGGATTTCGGTCCTTGTTCTTTCTCATGCTCGGTATTGGCTAAGTGACTTACTTTGAAAAAAGTAATTACTTGCACTACGCCATAGATTGCATACTGCAAAACACTAGCGAAATGATGCAGTAAGTGCCAAAAAATGTTGCTATAGGCCAAAAACTATCTGTTGCAACAATTTCTCGGTGTTGCCTTTTGCCAAGTTGCCTTAGAGTCTAAGGCATCATCTTTGCGACCCTAAGGCAACATCGGTACAGGTGTTGCCATATGTACTAAATTTACAAAAATGTAGGGCCACTAAAACCTACAGCCCGGGCTCACAGAATCTTGTTGTGGCTGTAATATGGGATCATAGAATCATATTGTGGGGCCCACATGCATTAGTCTATGGAAACTGTAACGCCCGAATTTTTAACGACATTAAAGAAGATAAATTAAAGAATAAATAATCTAATATTAAGAAATAAGGGAAACTGATTATGTCATTATGTCCGTCTCGAAATTTTGGTCAGGATAGACACCTAGTTTGCGTAAAACGGATAGCATATGAAAAATTTACGGACGATAGAAAGTTGAAAATCAGAACAAGATATAACTGGCGCACTTGCCAAGTGCGCCAAGGAAATTTTGCACTGGCGCACCTGTAAAGTGCGCCCAATACGGTTTCTGGATATTCGGGCCTTTTTCGAGTGAGTGACGACCTATGACCTAACCCAATTCCATTAGGGCTGAGGCGGAATCCGAATTCTGCAACCCAGCATCTATAAATATATCTCATATCCTTTGTTTTCTATACAAAGACACAATGGTGGCCAGACTCTGTTGGATTCTGGACTGAACTAGGGTCTCTCATCTTCTTCTAAAGCATATCAAATTGTGAGATTCAAACATAGACTCGACACCTTTTGTATCATCTTAGCAATCCAATCACAGTGAGTTTTAGTTGCTTTTAGCTTTAGATAAATAAAAGTGAATTATGAAAGACTGTGATTTGGATACGTTGTAGACTTTGAATCTATGTTATTGTTAGATCTTATGTTATGTCATGATAGATCTATTTCTTTGGATCCAATTCAAATTGTTCAACTATGTTATCATTATGGATCTTGGGTTGTAACTTTTATGATATGCTATGATGCGGATGTATGTAGATTTATTCTATGTGATCTAAAATTGTCACCTTATGATTCATGTTAGATCTATTCTATGTGATCTAAAATTGTCACCTTATCATTCATGTTAGATATATTCTATAGGATCTAAAATTGTCACCTTATGATTCATGTTAGATCTATTCTATGTGATCTAAAATTGTCACCTTATGGTTCATGTTATATCTATTCTATGTGATCTAAAATTGTCACATTATGATTCATGTTAGATCTATCCTATGTGATCTAAAATTGTCACCTTATGATTCATGTTAGATCTATCCATTGTGGTCTAAACTTGTCAGCTTATGATTCATGTTAGATCTATTTTATGTGATCTAAATTGTCACCTTATGATTCATGTTAGATCTATTTTATGTGACACCTTATGTTAACATGTTAGACCTATTTTATGTGATCTAAATTGTCACCTTATGTTAACATGTTAGATCTATTTTATGTGATCTAAATTGTCACCCTATGTTATCGTGTTAGATTTAAATTGATTGGACATCTAAATTGCTAATTTAGATATTGTGACATCATAGTTCATCAGTTTTATGTGCACCTTGTTATGATGACAATTTCATGTCCATGCTAGTATGTATGTTCACCTTATTATCATACAAATTTATGTTTATGCCAAGATGATCATTTTGGTTATATTCCCATTATTTTCCCTATTATCGTTTATGACTAGGCTATTGGCTAGCCTAGGCATGTTACCAATTTTATGAGGGCGCTAGTTAAGGAACGGGGGAAAAAGGGATAAAAATGGCATAATTTGAATATGAACATTTATGGACATGTAATTTAAATTATTGGGAAAATTATGTATTGACACCTATAAAAGGAAAGGATTAATTAATTGGTAAATTAATTAAAAGTGGCATAATTTGAATATGAATATTTATGGACAATTATTTAAATTATTGGGAAAAATAGGTATTGACACCTATAAAAGGAAAGGATTAATTAATTGATTAATTAATTAAAAATGGAATGTCTAGCAATTACAATTAGGAAGTGTAATTGTACTTATGACACGAGGTTAGGTTGCATTAGTGGTGGAAGTCTGCCCAGACCCGACCGACACATCCAGCAGCCACTAATGGCGAACCAAATGTGGGAGGTCTAAGTACGTAAATATGAATCGGGCTATGACATGAAGTTAGGCCCAACTGTGGAATAAGTCTGCCTGGACCCGACTGGAATATCTAGCATCCACATGTTGTAGGCCTAATGTGGGAGGTCTGGCCCATTATGAAACCATAATGGGCATAGTAAAGAATTGGAATACTTATTTAAAGTTAATTCATAGGGATTGTATGAACTTAAATTTAAGTTGGGGGTTAAGTAAACATGGTTTAGGGGTGAGTTAAGTAAATCTGAAGAGGGGATGGCTAATAGGCCCACAAACTTAACCCGTTAAGATTATGTAATTGAAGACAGCGTGGTATACATAATCAGTGGAAATAATAAGGTTATGTAATTAAAGACACCTCTTAGGGTAAACATAACTTGTAGAAGTGATAGGGTTATGTAATTAATGACACCTATAGGTAAGCATAACCGATTGGAAGATTAGGGGTTATGTATTAAAGACACCTGTAGGTAAGCATAACCGGTAGAAATAAATAAGGCTATGTAATTAAAGACACCTAGATGCATACATAGTCGGTGAAAACCCAGTGGGGGACACCAGACAAAGGGGAGAGCTTGTACCATATTGTGTGTGACCCATTTCAGTTAGTAACCCGGAGTAGGTATCAAACAAAGTACTCCGTACAAGGCGGAGAAGAGGCACGCTTACTGACTGATTGTAAGAGATTCAAACATGGAGGACAGTGTGGGCAGCGCAAATCGACCGGGCCATGTGCGTGCATGAGCCGGGCAGAGGGGGATAAGATAACCGTGACACCTGTAGATATGGTTGTGCACATTATTACGACGAGGGGTTTCCATTTTAGGAAGTGATACCTCCTACTATAAGGCCAGCACAAGGTATCTACGAGGCTTAGGGAACCGATCGATCAGGGTAGTAGTTAGGATACATTTCGGTGTATAACTAAGTCTACCATCTTATAGTTGAAGGTGTCATCTCTTTCTAGATATACTAGAAATAGTACGGAGTAATCATTAGTGAGGCATGTACACCTTATCTTGCTTACCTTGTCACACCTTCCATTTATGTTGTGATCTCCCTTACCCATTTTATATGCCTATCATCTTACTTTTATTTATCTATTGGCTAAAAGTTACTAGACTCGCCAGACTTTATGTCTTACCCTTTTTGCTTCTCCTTCTTTCTTCTGTCCCCCCCCCCCCCCCAGGTTCTCAGGGAGGAAACACGCAAGCTTGGTCAAGATTCAAATATCACCTTACTAGGAGCTAATTCTGAAGTATGGCTCAAGTTCTTGTCTCTACTGTGGATTAACCCTTTCAATTGTGGAATTATGTTTTTATATTTTATGTACTCTGATGATGCAAGATAGAAGTTATTTTATTGTAATGGTTTTTGTGACTTATGGTATTGTGGACCACGGTATTATGATTGAAATAAAAATTTAAATTTCCACTGCTATCTTATTTATATCTATCTTGTAATTATTCTGTGTCTAATTACCTATAATGTTTCATGGAACTTAATGCATTCCCTTGTCGAGGGACATTAATGGACGTGGTGTGTCACACTTGGTATTAAAGCTGAAGGTTACCAGATTAGATAAAAGTTTTTGAAAATTATTTTCAAAAAGGTTTTAAAAGAAAGCATTTTCAAAAACAAAAGTTTGTTTTGAAAAACATTCCCCAAAAAGCCAAATGTAGTATCCTTTGGTCCTTTATCTAAATTTCTTCCTTTTCCCTTTTTCCGCATGTCTAGGGAACAAAACATCCCTAATATCCTAGAGGGGGTCACTATACCTAGATGGTTCTGTAGGTATTTGGAGGCCATGGCGCCGACCGAAGGCCAAAGAGATATTCCACCCCCAGCTGCAACAGTCATTCCTCATCTTCCTCCCCCTCCAAAAGCAGATAACTTCGCCAAGATCTTCAAAGACTTCCGTGCTATGGGAGGGAAGCCATTCTGTAGGAACGAGACATTCGTGGAAGCTCGAAATTGGCTTAAGGAGACTAAGGACTTATTTGTAATCTTTGAAGTGGAGGATCGAAGAAAGATTCAGTTAGCTGCTTGACTATTAATGTAATGGCGCGTTTTGTTAGCTGTCGAATAATTAATTTATTTAATTATTTATATATCGATTTGGCGATATCGATAACTTAAAGTACAACGTTCGAACTTATAATTTATAATTATAATTAAAACGAACCTGAAACGTCGCGGCAGTTCGAAATTTGGCGATTCAAACTTCAACCAAATGTACATGATTCATTTTAAGCCGTATTTCTATGAAACAAGAAATGTGTGGAGCTGGTGCAGTATATCTTTCTAGTGGAAGAGAAAAATCGAGATTTCGTCGTGTAGATTTTGATGTACGTCCAAATCAAATTTCAGAAAAAGTCGCTATAGAATCGTTTATCGACCGTAATGGTTTATTCGATATAACTAGAGATCGGGCTTGAATTTAGACAAGGTTCTTTTGGGTTATAGTGATAATTTAATTTTTAGAATTTTATGGTAATTTTTAATTAATTTAATAAGTGACTTTTTATTTGAAGTATTTCGCACCCTGAAATCAACATTTTGAAGTTTCAAAATATGAGTCCACCTACCGATATTATTATATTTCTGGAGTCGGGACACCTCGCTCGTCACGATGGTGTTTTTATTTCTGTCCGTACATAAGCAGAATTATACGTAACAGGGTATGTAAAACTTTAATAATAAAATATCAATACACTTTCCCTTTTCCGATCAAACAAGAGGCCACGCATTCATTCTTTTCAGTCACACAAATCATTGCGGCCCTAAAGCAAAAACGTGGAGCATATTCACTCATAGGAATCCTTATATAATCACTTTAGCGTTCAAAACCCTAATCCTCTTTTCCTCTGATACTTCCGCCGCATTCATCTCCTTCAGGAAAACGAGAAAATCAAACAAATGCCCCACCGAAAATCTGAAGCTTCGACGTAGACGGATTGTTGATGGAGTGAAGTGGAAGCTTGCATTTTAACTTGCGGGTCCTGTATGTTTGACAAAGAGCGGATGGGCAGTGGGAAAGTGAGCGAAGTTAAAGGCGAGAGGAAGGGAAATATGCTGAAGTTAAAGGCAATCGGAAATAGGGTGATGTCCTGTAGTGCGTGGGTTGATGTGGGGCAAGTTTCAAATGTTTGTGTTGTATATTTTTACACGGCTATAGGCAGAAGGTTGGTGTCGGGATTCTGGTAGGGTCGAGCCTGATGAAGTAGGGAAGGCCAGAAGTAGTTTTCGAAGGAGATTATGGAGATCCGAAATAATCGCATGACTTGGTTAGATCGGGGAGGGTAGGCGGTTAACAGCATGGGTGTTTATAGTGGAGCATATGGGGTGAAGTGTATACATAATAGTGAATGGGTTCATCATGGCATGTGGAGTGAATTACAGTGGAACGTGAAACTCAGGTGGAATGGGATCCAACAAAGTATACTTTCAGTGTTAGCTTGGGCTTAGGGACCACGTGTCCAAGTCTGGAGGGGGTTGGCGAGAATTGGTGGCGCACCTACTCTATAGACGTGGGAATATGTGAATATGGGGAAGAAGGAGATGCAAAGGCCACATCAGTTGTACAAGGAGGTGTGGGCAGACAAATAAGGAGGAGCATGTGAAAACTAATAGTAAAGGAGAAGCTTTGTTTTGTAATGGGTAACATAGAGTTGCATAAGCAGGCCTTGGTCACGTGAATGGGCCGAAGTGGGAAAAATAGAAGGTAAGGCCCAAATCTATTAATTTAAAACTAGTTTTGTTTTAATTTAAACTTGAAACTTTAATATCGGGGTCATACAATATCAGAATCACGAACGGTCAGATCCGTTGGGATCGTATGGGCGACAGCTACAGAATGGAACTGACTAGGAGCGAATCTGAGCTCGTTACAATTTATAGCGAAATAAATTGTCCTTCAGAATCAATCGATGGTTATCGTTATTAACGATGATCGTCCAATGTGAGTAAAACTCACTAACTCTCCTCAGTTTATATTTTTATATAAACCGTGTTAAATGATTTGATTGTTGTGTATTGATAGTTTGGACTGTTAAATAGATTTGATTGAAACATAGATATAGTTATATATATAAACGACAAATCAAATATTGATTCAGTTCATCAGTATATTTCATGTTGGAATGAAATTGATGTATATTTTATTGTGTAACATCTGTAGATGCAGGGAAACAGGTTGGAGGAATCCGACTGGATTCCTCAACATTTATTATACCGTTTTTCATATATTGTGATATATGATGTGTTACGAAATCTGTTATTGATTCCATATGTTTGAATGATATCGATCATTGTTATACGACACGTTACACACCGTAGGTGATACTAGGATGTAAACAGGGAATTTTCAATGTTTATACTGAAAATAAATCTTATTTATAAAATCGATAGGATTTCATAAAATGAAAACATTTATTTATTTAGGAAATAAATAAAGGAAACATTTATTTAGATTATAAATAAATGGAATAAAGGAATATTTATTTAGGGAATAAATAAAGGAACACTTGTTCGGAAAATAAATAGAATTATACAAGGATAGATTTAAACACGTGCTTCGCACACGGTATAACACGATATGGATTTAAATGAGATATTAAATAGGAAATCTGTTTTAAATAGATAAATTGAAGTAGATTAATTTATAAATAATGTTTTATAATTTTAATAAATTATTTATCGTTGATAAATGGTATATATATAAGTCTGGACTTATATAGAGAAGTAGAAACGTTATTAAAAGGACATTTATAAAGTGAAGAACCGTTACTAAAAGTAAATCTTTATAAATGGATAAACGTTGTAAAAAGTAAATCTTTATAAATGGATAAACGTTGTAAAAAGTAATCTTTATAAATGGATAAACGTTGTAAAAAGGAAATCTATTGAAATGAATAAACGTTAATAAAAGGAGTTAATCGAATTTAGTTATTCGAAATGAGTTATTCGAATTTGATATTTGAATAGAGTTAAACACATTAGAGTGATTCGAATTACTTATTCAAATAGAGTTAAACACGTAAGAGTTAATTGAATATTAGTTATTCAATTAGAGTTAAATCGAATTTAGTTATTCGAAAGGAGTTAATCAATTTGAGTTAAGTTAATCGATTTGAATTAAGTTGAATCGAAATGGAGTAAATCGATTAAAATTAAGTTAATCGAGTTAGAGTAAATCGAATATTGGTTATTCGAAGGTAAGTTATTCGAATTAGTTATTCGAAGGAGTTAATCAAATGAGTTGATCCAAAGGAGTTAGTCGAATATTAGTTATTCGAATAGAGTTAAAGGAGTTATCGATTTTAGTTTGATCGAAAGGAGTTATCGATTAGTAAATCGAACGGAGATTTTCGAATATAGCATATTCGAAAGAAAGAGATCGAATATTGTTTATTCGAAAGAGAGAGATTTCGAATATGAGTTATTCGAAGAGAGATAATCGAATATAGGTTATTCGAAGGAGAGTCAATCAAATAGAGATTACTCGAAAGAGAGTTATACATCGAATTCGATTATAGCGAAGTCGGGAAAGTACTATTTACTTTCCAGGGTTTAAATCAAGATTTAGTTATTGATTTAGAAATTAAGTGTCTGTTAAATTATTCGAGTTAGGAGATAAAGTTATAATTTAGGTTAGATATTGCAGAAGTAGGAATTATAACGTTATAGTTATAATCAAACGTTTTCATATAAGAAGTAGATTCGTAACCTGAATCCGAGAATTTGCGTAAACAGATGATTGGAAAAAGTGAGTGACGAGCTTCATCTATTTCACAGTAAAGGACGTTGTTCAATTAAGGTCTGAGAGGTAATTATACCCCAACTTGATTGACTTCATAATTGACAAAGGAATAGTTGTGGTTCGATCTAAAAGGTTGATTAGGAATAAAGCTAAGGAATAAGCGATAAATGGATTAAGCGAAACGATGTTTTATACAACGTTCATTGGAAATCCGTAAATGAGTTTTGGAAACGTTTTCCAAATATAGTCAGATATGTTTTCTAAACATAGAAAATGAAATGTTTTCATGATAAGAATTAAAGAAACAGAGTTAAGCAAATTCAGAAACTGACTGGAGAGGGTAAGTTGAACGGTTTTCTAAGTGACGATCTGATGTTGGTTTCGACCTTCCGGATTGATACTTAGAGAATTATTCTCATACTAGTTACAGTTAGGGACTGATAGTTGCGAAATAATAGTGATGTGAAAATAAGCTATGGAAATGTTTTCCAATGATTAATAACATATATTTTCTAAATATATGAAATAAGGAAATATGAACATGTGATGATTGATCGATCGAATTTCCATTTGGAAATAAGATCGTTGTTTGTACACCGACATGTTTTCATTTGATAGTTGAATCACAGACTATCGAAGTTTTTACCATTTTAACGTTGTTAATATGGAGAGACCGGTTGGATTATTATCCAAAGAACCACTCTGTATTGGCATAAGCGTTGCGAGCAATATCTACCAAAGATAAATTGAAGACGGAGTAAAGTGCAAGGGCTGTTGTATAAGTCTTAGATAACAGTGACTAAGATGGATATACTGAATAGTGCCTTCGGTTTGTCCAGTCCCAGGACAACGTATATGGAAGAAGGTCTGACAGAGTATATCCAATGGATCGCGTAAGTTGATCTGTTCAAACGTATTCACGTTTGGTGGCGGAGGAATTCGTTTCTCTTAGCTATATACCCGTGTTATTTTTGGATAAGTCAATTTGTGATTTGGCGGGTATGACGATGTGGCATTCAAAGTGAATGGTGATCAGATGTTCTGAAGATAGACGTAGCTTCTGGCTTCACACCAGGAAGTAACAAAAGTTGGGCTAGGCAGCATGGCTAGTTGGGTCATTCCCAAGCAGGGTGTATTGTCACCGATCTAGGGAATATCCATATTTATACTTCTTTTTGATTCTGTATCTTCGGATGACGGTTTGATGGTCTATAACCGTGGTGGCAATATATTCGCGACACTCAAGCTAAATGAGTGAGCGGTCATGTGTGGCCGGGTTGCAAGACGTTCTTGTTGAACCCTGAGTGTATCACCTCTAGAGTACACTATTCAGAAGGTGCTCCCATACCTTGTCTGTTGGAATCCATTCTCCGATTAACGCCCTGCGGTTTATGATTTTATACTATGTATGTAGAACGTGAGATGCAAGCGTTTCTGCTAGATTGATATCTATTTGTACTTAGACATTATTATAATATCACAATTTTTTTGCTTGTCAAAGTTGTTCAGATACTCATAAGGAAAAACCCGTTCCGTATTCACGGCGTGGTCTTATGAGATATCCTATACCTGTTTTAAACTATTTTACTCATACCAGTCCCATGACTGACCCGGAGTTTACTTTGTTGTTTTCCCTAAACTCTTGGGTGCCTAAATTTGTACGGGCAGTCAAGTAGTCGGGATTTACAGATATACTTGGAGAGCTTGGAGCAGGAGGCTACAAGATTCTATAGCTATAGTTATTTCCGCTGTGTTGTAAGTGTTGTACTCTGATAAGTGCTATTGTATATATATAACTGTTTACTTCAAGGCTATGTTATATATTATATGTTATTCGTTCCGCTGTGAGATTCGTGTTACTCTGATGATTCTGATGTTCCTCTTCTTCTTCCATTCTATTAGTTCTATCTTTTCTTTCTCACCTTCTAAATTCTTTCACTAACGTCTCGGAATTTCCGACTCTCGAGGAGTCGGAAATTTCCAGCCGTTACAGTTGGTATCAGAACTTAAGTTAAGTGATTACCTTGGCTCTGTGGCATAACTCGATAGAGATGGGATTAGTAATATCCTAGATTGAGTTTGAGTGTATATATATGAGCGCGTAATTGTTATTCCATATAAAATGGTTTTATATTGTGGAGACTCATTGGTTGAGTGGCTTATGAATTCTGGTCGATCAGTTTTGATCCACTATATCGATAAGGGTTACTAAACACTCGAATACGGTGAACCGTCATGGTATGTTTTGAAAGATGGTAAATGAAATAATTTTTCCCAAAATATATTTGTTTATAGAAGAAATATATATCTTGAAATTATTATAGTATATTGATTGTGTTGGTTGTTATTATAATCGAATAAGATTATAAAAGGGGGAAATGGTTATAAATGACCAATCAGAATTCATATGAATGTAATATATGAAATAGTTTGAATTAAATATGAATTCAAATCAGAATTTGGAATTTAAAATAAGGAAATTTTAAGTTCCTGGGAGATTTTGAAATGTTTTCAAGCAGTGTGAAAAATATTTGAAAGGTATTTCAAAATGAAAAGGTTTAAAATGATTTTGAAAAGAATATACTATTAAACTCACTTGTATCACTGGAAAATAACCCTGATGAATCTAGACATCATCAGTGCTCATTTTCGAGTTCTAAGTGACGGATTACTACCAAAGGTTTTGTTTTTGAATTGTTTTGAGAAACCAAGTTGTTTAGAAATTCAAAGGTTTTGAATTGGCATTATGATTTCAAATTGATTTGAAAGAAACCCAGGAACTTAAGTTCTGGAATTAAAATTTAACTAATGAAGTTAAATAAAATGAGATGGTAAAAATAAATTGAAATTTAACTTGAACCGAGTTAAATAAAATTTGAATTGGATTAAAAATAATCTAGAATGGAACCAAATTGATAAGTCAATAATTTGGAATTGGATATTAGAGGTCGAATGAAATTCGATTTGGATTTGAGGATATAAACTGAGTGGATTGACCATGACATATGCAGAAGTGATAACAGATCAAAAGGATACAATGATACAACCGACAAAAAGGTACAAGTTTATATTATATATGAGTTTGGATTTTATGAGCCGAATTGGCAAGCCGCTTGGCTGTTTGATTTTCTTGTGGGTTGGAGAAGGCCTAGAGAGGCGAGGGGTGGTTTGTCATATTGACCAATACAAAGGAGGTTATGGCGAAATTTTTTCGAAAATTCCAGGCGTTCGAACATTCTCATGATTTATGGAAATTCAGTTAGCCAGAATGAGTTAATAATTTAATTGAAAATTAAATGGTTCAGTTGAAACTGGAATTGAGATGTAAACTAAAAGATATTTGAATCTAGTTAGTAAAGTTGGTAGCATTTTCCTAGCTTAGCAATTTCGAGGACGAAATTATTTTAAGGGGGGAAGTCTGTAATGGCGCGTTTTGTTAGCTGTCGAATAATTAATTTATTTAATTATTTATATATCGATTTGGCGATATCGATAACTTAAAGTACAACGTTCGAACTTATAATTTATAATTATAATTAAAACGAACCTGAAACGTCGCGGCAGTTCGAAATTTGGCGATTCAAACTTCAACCAAATGTACATGATTCATTTTAAGCCGGATTTCTATGAAACAAGAAATGTGTGGAGCTGGTGGAGTATATCTTTCTAGTGGAAGAGAAAAATCGAGATTTCGTCGTGTAGATTTTGATGTACGTCCAAATCAAATTTCAGAAAAAGTCGCTATAGAATCGTTTATCGACCGTAATGGTTTATTCGATATAACTAGAGATCGGGCTTGAATTTAGACAAGGTTCTTTTGGGTTATAGTGATAATTTAATTTTTAGAATTTTATGGTAATTTTTAATTAATTTAATAAGTGACTTTTTATTTGAAGTATTTCGCACCCTGAAATCAACATTTTGAAGTTTCAAAATATGAGTCCACCTACCGATATTATTATATTTCTGGAGTCGGGACACCTCGCTCGTCACGATGGTGTTTTTATTTCTGTCCGTACATAAGCAGAATTATACGTAACAGGGTATGTAAAACTTTAATAATAAAATATCAATACACTTTCCCTTTTCCGATCAAACAAGAGGCCACGCATTCATTCTTTTCAGTCGCACAAATCATTGCGGCCCCAAAGCAAAAACGTGGAGCATATTCAATCATAGGAATCCTTATATAATCACTTTAGCGTTCAAAAACCTAATCCTCTTTTCCTCTGATACTTCCGCCGCATTCATCTCCTTCAGGAAAACGAGAAAATCAAACAAATGCCCCACCGAAAATCTGAAGCTTCGACGTAGACGGATTGTTGATGGAGTGAAGTGGAAGCTTGCATTTTAACTTGCGGGTCCTGTATGTTTGACAAAGAGCGGATGGGCAGTGGGAAAGTGAGCGAAGTTAAAGGCGAGAGGAAGGGAAATATGATGAAGTTAAAGGCAATCGGAAATAGGGTGATGTCCTGTAGTGCGTGGGTTGATGTGGGGCAAGTTTCAAATGTTTGTGTTGTATATTTTTACACGGCTATAGGCAGAAGGTTGGTGTCGGGATTCTGGTAGGGTCGAGCCTGATGAAGTAGGGAAGGCCAGAAGTAGTTTTCGAAGGAGATTATGGAGATCCGAAATAATCGCATGACTTGGTTAGATCGGGGAGGGTAGGCGGTTAACAGCATGGGTGTTTATAGTGGAGCATATGGGGTGAAGTGTATACATAATAGTGAATGGGTTCATCATGGCATGTGGAGTGAATTACAGTGGAACGTGAAACTCAGGTGGAATGGGATCCAACAAAGTATACTTTTAGTGTTAGCTTGGGCTTAGGGACCACGTGTCCAAGTCTGGAGGGGGTTGGCGAGAATTGGTGGCGCACCTACTCTATAGACGTGGGAATATGTGAATATGGGGAAGAAGGAGATGCAAAGGCCGCATCAGTTGTACAAGGAGGTGTGGGCAGACAAATAAGGAGGAGCATGTGAAAACTAATAGTAAAGGAGAAGCTTTGTTTTGTAATGGGTAACATAGAGTTGCATAAGCAGGCCTTGGTCACGTGAATGGGCCGAAGTGGGAAAAGTAGAAGGTAAGGCCCAAATCTATTAATTTAAAACTAGTTTTGTTTTAATTTAAACTTGAAACTTTAATATCGGGGTCATACAATATCAGAATCACGAACGGTCAGATCCGTTGGGATCGTATGGGCGACAGCTACAGAATGGAACTGACTAGGAGCGAATCTGAGCTCGTTACAATTTATAGCGAAATAAATTGTCCTTCAGAATCAATCGATGGTTATCGTTATTAACGATGATCGTCCAATGTGAGTAAAACTCACTAACTCTCCTCAGTTTATATTTTTATATAAACCGTGTTAAATGATTTGATTGTTGTGTATTGATAGTTTGGACTGTTAAATAGATTTGATTGAAACATAGATATAGTTATATATATATAAACGACAAATCAAATATTGATTCAGTTCATCAGTATATTTCATGTTGGAATGAAATTGATGTATATTTTATTGTGTAACATCTGTGGATGCAGGGAAACAGGTTGGAGGAATCCGACTGGATTCCTCAACATTTATTGTACCGTTTTTCATATATTGTGATATATGATGTGTTACGAAATCTGTTATTGATTTCATATGTTTGAATGATATCGATCATTGTTATACGACACGTTACACACCGTTGGTGATACTAGGATGTAAACAGGGAATTTTCAATGTTTATACTGAAAATAAATCTTATTTACAAAATCGATAGGATTTCATAAAATGAAAACATTTATTTATTTAGGAAATAAATAAAGGAAACATTTATTTAGATTATAAATAAATGGAATAAAGGAATATTTATTTAGGGAATAAATAAAGGAACACTTGTTCGGAAAATAAATAGAATTATACAAGGATAGATTTAAACACGTGCTTCGCACACGGTATAACACGATATGGATTTAAATGAGATATTAAATAGGAAATCTGTTTTAAATAGATAAATTGAAGTAGATTAATTTATAAATAATGTTTTATAAATTTAATAAATTATTTATCGTTGACAAATGGTATATATATAAGTCTGGACTTATATAGAGAAGTAAAAACGTTATTAAAAGGACATTTATAAAGTGAAGAACCGTTACTAAAAGTAAATCTTTATAAATGGATAAACGTTGTAAAAAGTAAATCTTTATAAATGGATAAACGTTGTAAAATGTAAATCTTTATAAATGGATAAACGTTGTAAAAAAGGAAATCTTTTGAAATGAATAAACGTTAATAAAAGGAGTTAATCGAATTTAGTTATTCGAAATGAGTTATTCGAATTTGATATTTGAATAGAGTTAAACACATTAGAGTGATTCGAATTACTTATTCAAATAGAGTTAAACACGTAAGAGTTAATTGAATATTAGTTATTCAATTAGAGTTAAATCGAATTTAGTTATTCGAAAGGAGTTAATCAATTTGAGTTAAGTTAATCGATTTGAATTAAGTTGAATCGAAATGGAGTAAATCGATTAAAATTAAGTTAATCGAGTTAGAGTAAATCGAATATTGGTTATTCGAAGGTAAGTTATTCGAATTAGTTATTCGAAGGAGTTAATCAAATGAGTTGATCCAAAGGAGTTAGTCGAATATTAGTTATTCGAATAGAGTTAAAGGAGTTATCGATTTTAGTTTGATCGAAAGGAGTTATCGATTAGTAAATCGAACGGAGATTTTCGAATATAGCATATTCGAAAGAAAGAGATCGAATATTGTTTATTCCAAAGAGAGAGATTTCGAATATGAGTTATTCGAAGAGAGATAATCGAATATAGGTTATTCGAAGGAGAGTCAATCAAATAGAGATTACTCGAAAGAGAGTTATACGTCGAATTCGATTATAGCGAAGTCGGGAAAGTACTATTTACTTTCCAGGGTTTAAATCAAGATTTAGTTATTGATTTAGAAATTAAGTGTCTGTTAAATTATTCGAGTTAGGAGATAAAGTTATAATTTAGGTTAGATATTGCAGAAGTAGGAATTATAACGTTATAGTTATAATCAAACGTTTTCATATAAGAAGTAGATTCGTAACCTGAATCCGAGAATTTGCGTAAACAGATGATTGGAAAAAGTGAGTGACGAGCTTCATCTATTTCATAGTAAAGTACGTTGTTCAATTAAGGTCTGAGAGGTAATTATACCCCAACTTGATTGACTTCATAATTGACAAAGGAATAGTTGTGGTTCGATCTAAAAGGTTGATTAGGAATAAAGCTAAGGAATAAGCGATAAATGGATTAAGCGAAACGATGTTTTATACAACGTTCATTGGAAATCCGTAAATGAGTTTTGGAAACGTTTTCCAAATATAGTCAGATATGTTTTCTAAACATAGAAAATGAAATGTTTTCATGATAAGAATTAAAGAAATAGAGTTAAGCAAATTCAGAAACTGACTGGAGAGGGTAAGTTGAACGGTTTTCTAAGTGACGATCTGATGTTGGTTTCGACCTTCCGGATTGATACTTAGAGAATTATTCTCATACTAGTTACAGTTAGGGACTGATAGTTGCGAAATAATAGTGATGTGAAAATAAGCTATGGAAATGTTTTCCAATGATTAATAACATATATTTTCTAAATATATGAAATAAGGAAATATGAACATGTGATGATTGATCGATCGAATTTCCATTTGGAAATAAGATCGTTGTTTGTACACCGACATGTTTTCATTTGATAGTTGAATCACAGACTATCGAAGTTTTTACCATTTTAACGTTGTTAATATGGAGAGACCGGTTGGATTATTATCCAAAGAACCACTCTGTATTGGCATAAGCGTTGCGAGCAATATTTGCCAAAGATAAATTGAAGACGGAGTAAAGTGCAAGGGCTGTTGTATAAGTCTTAGATAACAGTGACTAAGATGGATATACTGAATAGTGCCTTCGGTTTGTCCAGTCCCAGGACAACGTATATGGAAGAAGGTCTGACAGAGTATATCCAATTGATCGCGTAAGTTGATCTGTTCAAACGTATTCACGTTTGGTGGCGGAGGAATTCGTTTCTCTTAGCTATATACCCGTGTTATTTTTGGATAAGTCAATTTGTGATTTGGCGGGTATGACGATGTGGCATTCAAAGTGAATGGTGATCAGATGTTCTGAAGATAGACGTAGCTTCTGGCTTCACACCAGGAAGTAACAAAAGTTGGGCTAGGCAGCATGGCTAGTTGGGTCATTCCCAAGCAGGGTGTATTGTCACCGATCTAGGGAATATCCATATTTATACTTCTTTTTGATTCTGTATCTTCGGATGACGGTTTGATGGCCTATAACCGTGGTGGCAATATATTCGCGACACTCAAGCTAAATGAGTGAGCGGTCATGTGTGGCCGGGTTGCAAGACGTTCTTGTTGAACCCTGAGTGTATCACCTCTAGAGTACACTATTCAGAAGGTGCTCCCATACCTTGTCTGTTGGAATCCATTCTCCGATAAACGCCCTGCGGTTTATGATTTTATACTATGTATGTAGAACGTGAGATGCAAGCGTTTTCTGCTAGATTGATATCTATTTGTACTTAGACATTATTATAATATCACAATGATATTGCTTGTCAAAGTTGTTCAGATACTCATAAGGAAAAACCCGTTCCGTATTCACGGCGTGGTCTTATGAGATATCCTATACCTGTTTTAAACTATTTTACTCATACCAGTCCCATGACTGACCCGGAGTTTACTTTGTTGTTTTCCCTAAACTCTTGGGTGCCTAAATTTGTACGGGCAGTCAAGTAGTCGGGATTTACAGATATACTTGGAGAGCTTGGAGCAGGAGGCTACAAGATTCTATAGCTATAGTTATTTCCGCTGTGTTGTAAGTGTTGTACTCTGATAAGTGCTATTGTATATATATAACTGTTTACTTCAAGGCTATGTTATATATTATATGTTATTCGTTCCGCTGTGAGATTCGTGTTACTCTGATGATTCTGATGTTCCTCTTCTTCTTCTATTCTATTAGTTCTATCTTTTCTTTCTCACCTTCTAAATTCTTTCACTAACGTCTCGGAATTTCCGACTCTCGAGGAGTCGGAAATTTCCAGCCGTTACAGTTGGTATCAGAACTTAAGTTAAGTGATTACCTTGGCTCTGTGGCATAACTCGATAGAGATGGGATTAGTAATATCCTAGATTGAGTTTGAGTGTATATATATGAGCGCGTAATTGTTATTCCATATAAAATGGTTTTATATTGTGGAGACTCATTGGTTGAGTGGCTTATGAATTCTGGTCGATCAGTTTTGATCCACTATATCGATAAGGGTTACTAAACACTCGAATACGGTGAACCGTCATGGTATGTTTTGAAAGAGGGTAAATGAAATAATTTTTCCCAAAATATATTTGTTTATAGAAGAAATATATATCTTGAAATTATTATAGTATATTGATTGTGTTGGTTGTTATTATAATCGAATAAGATTATAAAAGGGGGAAATGGTTATAAATGACCAATCAGAATTCATATGAATGTAATATATGAAATAGTTTGAATTAAATATGAATTCAAATCAGAATTTGGAATTTAAAATAAGGAAATTTTAAGTTCCTGGGAGATTTTGAAATGTTTTCAAGCAGTGTGAAAAATATTTGAAAGGTATTTCAAAATGAAAAGGTTTAAAATGATTTTGAAAAGAATATACTATTAAACTCACTTGTATCACTAGAAAATAACCCTGATGAATCTAGACATCATCAGTGTTCATTTTCGAGTTCTAAGTGACGAATTACTACCAAAGGTTTTGTTTTTGAATTGTTTTGAGAAACCAAGTTGTTTAGAAATTCAAAGGTTTTGAATTGGCATTATGATTTCAAATTGATTTGAAATAAACCCAGGAACTTAAGTTCTGGAATTAAAATTTAACTAATGAAGTTAAATAAAATGAGATGGTAAAAATAAATTGAAATTTAACTTGAACCGAGTTAAATAAAATTTGAATTGGATTAAAAATAATCTAGAATGGAACCAAATTGATAAGTCAATAATTTGGAATTGGATATTAGAGGTCGAATGAAATTCGATTTGGATTTGAGGATATAAACTGAGTGGATTGACCATGATATATGCAGAAGTGATAACAGATCAAAAGGATACAATGATACAACCGACAAAAAGGTACAAGTTTATATTATATATGAGTTTGGATTTTATGAGCCGAATTGGCAAGCCGCTTGGCTGTTTGATTTTCTTGTGGGTTGGAGAAGGCCTAGAGAGGCGAGGGGTGGTTTGTCATATTGACCAATACAAAGGAGGTTATGGCGAAATTTTTTCGAAAATTCCAGGCGTTCGAACATTCTCATGATTTATGGAAATTCAGTTAGCCAGAATGAGTTAATAATTTAATTGAAAATTAAATGGTTCAGTTGAAACTGGAATTGAGAAGTAAACTAAAAGATATTTGAATCTAGTTAGTAAAGTTGGTAGCATTTTCCTAGCTTAGCAATTTCGAGGACGAAATTATTTTAAGGGGGGAAGTCTGTAATGGCGCGTTTTGTTAGCTGTCGAATAATTAATTTATTTAATTATTTATATATCGATTTGGCGATATCGATAACTTAAAGTACAACGTTCGAACTTATAATTTATAATTATAATTAAAACGAACCTGAAACGTCGCGGCAGTTCGAAATTTGGCGATTCAAACTTCAACCAAATGTACATGATTCATTTTAAGCCGGATTTCTATGAAACAAGAAATGTGTGGAGCTGGTGGAGTATATCTTTCTAGTGGAAGAGAAAAATCGAGATTTCGTCGTGTAGATTTTGATGTACGTCCAAATCAAATTTCAGAAAAAGTCGCTATAGAATCGTTTATCGACCGTAATGGTTTATTCGATATAACTAGAGATCGGGCTTGAATTTAGACAAGGTTCTTTTGGGTTATAGTGATAATTTAATTTTTAGAATTTTATGGTAATTTTTAATTAATTTAATAAGTGACTTTTTATTTGAAGTATTTCGCACCCTGAAATCAACATTTTGAAGTTTCAAAATATGAGTCCACCTACCGATATTATTATATTTCTGGAGTCGGGACACCTCGCTCGTCACGATGGTGTTTTTATTTCTGTCCGTACATAAGCAGAATTATACGTAACAGGGTATGTAAAACTTTAATAATAAAATATCAATACACTTTCCCTTTTCCGATCAAACAAGAGGCCACGCATTCATTCTTTTCAGTCGCACAAATCATTGCGGCCCCAAAGCAAAAACGTGGAGCATATTCAATCATAGGAATCCTTATATAATCACTTTAGCGTTCAAAAACCTAATCCTCTTTTCCTCTGATACTTCCGCCGCATTCATCTCCTTCAGGAAAACGAGAAAATCAAACAAATGCCCCACCGAAAATCTGAAGCTTCGACGTAGACGGATTGTTGATGGAGTGAAGTGGAAGCTTGCATTTTAACTTGCGGGTCCTGTATGTTTGACAAAGAGCGGATGGGCAGTGGGAAAGTTAGCGAAGTTAAAGGCGAGAGGAAGGGAAATATGCTGAAGTTAAAGGCAATCGGAAATAGGGTGATGTCCTGTAGTGCGTGGGTTGATGTGGGGCAAGTTTCAAATGTTTGTGTTGTATATTTTTACACGGCTATAGGCAGAAGGTTGGTGTCGGGATTCTGGTAGGGTCGAGCCTGATGAAGTAGGGAAGGCCAGAAGTAGTTTTCGAAGGAGATTATGGAGATCCGAAATAATCGCATGACTTGGTTAGATCGGGGAGGGTAGGCGGTTAACAGCATGGGTGTTTATAGTGGAGCATATGGGGTGAAGTGTATACATAATAGTGAATGGGTTCATCATGGCATGTGGAGTGAATTACAGTGGAACGTGAAACTCAGGTGGAATGGGATCCAACAAAATATACTTTCAGTGTTAGCTTGGGCTTAGGGACCACGTGTCCAAGTCTGGAGGGGGTTGGCGAGAATTGGTGGCGCACCTACTCTATAGACGTGGGAATATGTGAATATGGGGAAGAAGGAGATGCAAAGGCCACATCAGTTGTACAAGGAGGTGTGGGCAGACAAATAAGGAGGAGCATGTGAAAACTAATAGTAAAGGAGAAGCTTTGTTTTGTAATGGGTAACATAGAGTTGCATAAGCAGGCCTTGGTCACGTGAATGGGCCGAAGTGGGAAAAATAGAAGGTAAGGCCCAAATCTATTAATTTAAAACCAGTTTTGTTTTAATTTAAACTTGAAACTTTAATATCGGGGTCATACAATATCAGAATCACGAACGGTCAGATCCGTTGGGATCGTATGGGCGACAGCTACAGAATGGAACTGACTAGGAGCGAATCTGAGCTCGTTACAATTTATAGCGAAATAAATTGTCCTTCAGAATCAATCGATGGTTATCGTTATTAACGATGATCGTCCAATGTGAGTAAAACTCACTAACTCTCCTCAGTTTATATTTTTATATAAACCGTGTTAAATGATTTGATTGTTGTGTATTGATAGTTTGGACTGTTAAATAGATTTGATTGAAACATAGATATAGTTATATATATAAATGACAAATCAAATATTGATTCAGTTCATCAGTATATTTCATGTTGGAATGAAATTGATGTATATTTTATTGTGTAACATCTGTGGATGCAGGGAAACAGGTTGGAGGAATCCGACTGGATTCCTCAACATTTATTGTACCGTTTTTCATATATTGTGATATATGATGTGTTACGAAATCTGTTATTGATTTCATATGTTTGAATGATATGGATCATTGTTATACGACACGTTACACACCGTAGGTGATACTAGGATGTAAACAGGGAATTTTCAATGTTTATACTGAAAATAAATCTTATTTATAAAATCGATAGGATTTCATAAAATGAAAACATTTATTTATTTTGGAAATAAATAAAGGAAACATTTATTTAGATTATAAATAAATGGAATAAAGGAATATTTATTTAGGGAATAAATAAATGAACACTTGTTCGGAAAATAAATAGAATTATACAAGGATAGATTTAAACACGTGCTTCGCACACGGTATAACACGATATGGATTTAAATGAGATATTAAATAGGAAATCTGTTTTAAATAGATAAATTGAAGTAGATTAATTTATAAATAATGTTTTATAAATTTAATAAATTATTTATCGTTGATAAATGGTATATATATAAGTCTGGACTTATATAGAGAAGTAGAAACGTTATTAAAAGGACATTTATAAAGTGAAGAACCGTTACTAAAAGTAAATCTTTATAAATGGATAAACGTTGTAAAAAGTAAATCTTTATAAATGGATAAACGTTGTAAAAAGTAAATCTTTATAAATGGATAAACGTTGTAAAAAGGAAATCTTTTGAAATGAATAAACGTTAATAAAAGGAGTTAATCGAATTTAGTTATTCGAAATGAGTTATTCGAATTTGATATTTGAATAGAGTTAAACACATTAGAGTGATTCGAATTACTTATTCAAATAGAGTTAAACACGTAAGAGTTAATTGAATATTAGTTATTCAATTAGAGTTAAATCGAATTTAGTTATTCGAAAGGAGTTAATCAATTTGAGTTAAGTTAATCGATTTGAATTAAGTTGAATCGAAATGGAGTAAATCGATTAAAATTAAGTTAATCGAGTTAGAGTAAATCGAATATTGGTTATTCGAAGGTAAGTTATTCTAATTAGTTATTCGAAGGAGTTAATCAAATGAGTTGATCCAAAGGAGTTAGTCGAATATTAGTTATTCGAATAGAGTTAAAGGAGTTATCGATTTTAGTTTGATCGAAAGGAGTTATCGATTAGTAAATCGAACGGAGATTTTCGAATATAGCATATTCGAAAGAAAGAGATCGAATATTGTTTATTCGAAAGAGAGAGATTTCGAATATGAGTTATTCGAAGAGAGATAATCGAATATAGGTTATTCGAAGGAGAGTCAATCAAATAGAGATTACTCGAAAGAGAGTTATACGTCGAATTCGATTATAGCGAAGTCGGGAAAGTACTATTTACTTTCCAGGGTTTAAATCAAGATTTAGTTATTGATTTAGAAATTAAGTGTCTGTTAAATTATTCGAGTTAGGAGATAAAGTTATAATTTAGGTTAGATATTGCAGAAGTAGGAATTATAACGTTATAGTTATAATCAAACGTTTTCATATAAGAAGTAGATTCGTAACCTGAATCCGAGAATTTGCGTAAACAGATGATTGGAAAAAGTGAGTGACGAGCTTCATCTATTTCACAGTAAAGGACGTTGTTCAATTAAGGTCTGAGAGGTAATTATACCCCAACTTGATTGACTTCATAATTGACAAAGGAATAGTTGTGGTTCGATCTAAAAGGTTGATTAGGAATAAAGCTAAGGAATAAGCGATAAATGGATTAAGCGAAACGATGTTTTATACAACGTTCATTGGAAATCCGTAAATGAGTTTTGGAAACGTTTTCCAAATATAGTCAGATATGTTTTCTAAACATAGAAAATGAAATGTTTTCATGATAAGAATTAAAGAAATAGAGTTAAGCAAATTCAGAAACTGACTAGAGAGGGTAAGTTGAACGTTTTTCTAAGTGACGATCTGATGTTGGTTTCGACCTTCCGGATTGATACTTAGAGAATTATTCTCATACTAGTTACAGTTAGGGACTGATAGTTGCGAAATAATAGTGATGTGAAAATAAGCTATGGAAATGTTTTCCAATGATTAATAACATATATTTTCTAAATATATGAAATAAGGAAATATGAACATGTGATGATTGATCGATCGAATTTCCATTTGGAAATAAGATCGTTGTTTGTACACCGACATGTTTTCATTTGATAGTTGAATCACAGACTATCGAAGTTTTTACCATTTTAACGTTGTTAATATGGAGAGACCGGTTGGATTATTATCCAAAGAACCACTCTGTATTGGCATAAGCGTTGCGAGCAATATCTGCCAAAGATAAATTGAAGACGGAGTAAAGTGCAAGGGCTGTTGTATAAGTCTTAGATAACAGTGACTAAGATGGATATACTGAATAGTGCCTTCGGTTTGTCCAGTCCCAGGACAACGTATATGGAAGAAGGTCTGACAGAGTATATCCAATGGATCGCGTAAGTTGATCTGTTCAAACGTATTCACGTTTGGTGGCGGAGGAATTCGTTTCTCTTAGCTATATACCCGTGTTATTTTTGGATAAGTCAATTTGTGATTTGGCGGGTATGACGATGTGGCATTCAAAGTGAATGGTGATCAGATGTTCTGAAGATAGACGTAGCTTCTGGCTTCACACCAGGAAGTAACAAAAGTTGGGCTAGGCAGCATGGCTAGTTGGGTCATTCCCAAGCAGGGTGTATTGTCACCGATCTAGGGAATATCCATATTTATACTTCTTTTTGATTCTGTATCTTCGGATGATGGTTTGATGGCCTATAACCGTGGTGGCAATATATTCGCGACACTCAAGCTAAATGAGTGAGCGGTCATGTGTGGCCGGGTTGCAAGACGTTCTTGTTGAACCCTGAGTGTATCACCTCTAGAGTACACTATTCAGAAGGTGCTCCCATACCTTGTCTGTTGGAATCCATTCTCCGATAAACGCCCTGCGGTTTATGATTTTATACTATGTATGTAGAACGTGAGATGCAAGCGTTTCTGCTAGATTGATATCTATTTGTACTTAGACATTATTATAATATCACAATGATATTGCTTGTCAAAGTTGTTCAGATACTCATAAGGAAAAACCCGTTCCGTATTCACGGCGTGGTCTTATGAGATATCATATACCTGTTTTAAATTATTTTACTCATACCAGTCCCATGACTGACCCGGAGTTTACTTTGTTGTTTTCCCTAAACTCTTGGGTGCCTAAATTTGTACGGGCAGTCAAGTAGTCGGGATTTACAGATATACTTGGAGAGCTTGGAGCAGGAGGCTACAAGTTTCTATAGCTATAGTTATTTCCGCTGTGTTGTAAGTGTTGTACTCTGATAAGTGTTATTGTATATATATAACTGTTTACTTCAAGGCTATGTTATATATTATATGTTATTCGTTCCGCTGTGAGATTCGTGTTACTCTGATGATTCTGATGTTCCTCTTCTTCTTCTATTCTATTAGTTCTATCTTTTCTTTCTCACCTTCTAAATTCTTTCACTAACGTCTCGGAATTTCTGACTCTCGAGGAGTCGGAAATTTCCAGCCGTTACAATTAAAGGACAAAGCCTCCTTTTGGTGGCAAGTTTTCCAAGCTGGACGTCCGGTGGAAACTTGGGAAGATTTTAGACAGAGGTTCGAAACGAAATTTCTTTCCCAAGCTAAAAGTAGCATGCAAATGGAGAGATTCTTAGCACTCAAACAAGGAAACTTGACGGTGAAAGAATATGTGAACAAATTCAACCAACTAGCAAGGTTCGGATTAGAGTTGGTGGATACGCCACACAAAAAGGCTTTGTGGTTTGCTAAAGGGCTGAATGAACCCTTTCATGGGTTAGCCATGTCCCATATTCCAATGGGGGCTACTTTTGAAAAACTTGTAGATATGGCCCTGATGCATGAGGAGGACAAGGGAGGAAAAAAGAAAAAAAAGCTAAGGGGACATCGCAGAATAAGAAGGTATGGCCCAAGAAGGGGCAGCACCAATAGCAGCAACAACGACAACAGCAGAAGAAAGGAGGGGAAAATGGTAAAGGCAAGGATAAGAGAAAATGTCACCATTTTGGGAAGGAAGGTCATCTGGTTAAAAACTGTAAGCGAAGGAAGAATTCTTACTTCCACTATGGAGAGGCCGGACACTTTGCTAAAGAGTGCCCGAAGAAATGGGGATCACAGGGACAAGGTCAAAGGGTAGGAAATTCTGGAGGGCAGCTGCATGCTTTCGGGACCTGTGCTCCTGATAAAGGTAGAAAAATATATGTGGAAGGTTTAATTTCTCTTTCAAACCATCCTATTAGAACACTTTTTGATTATGGTGCCTCACATTCATATATATCAAGTTCTATAGTTGAATCTCTGCACTTAATTACTAGTATGGTAGTGGATCACGTAGTTGTTTCAAACCCTATTGGTGGTTCGGCTAATTTATCGATGATTTGTCGGGGTTTGAAAATATCTGTGTTAGGCATAGAGTTTGAATGCGACGCGTATGTGCTCGGGTTTATGGGCTATGAGTTGATTCTAGGAATGGATTGGCTTACCACTAATGGTGCCACTCTAGATTGTGAGAAGAGGGTTGTTAGGCTTCTGACTTGTCATGGGAGAACCCTCGAGATTTCATGTGACCTACAAGGGTCGGTTATGCTTAGTTTCCTAGAGTCTCTTGATGATATATCGATGATCTGCAATCTGTTCTAGTATTCCGGGATTTTTCTGATGTTTTTAATGAGGTTCGGGGTTTACCTCCAAGGCGCGAGATCGACTTTCGCATATATCTGGTGGAAAATGCAAAGCCAGTTGCATTACCAGTGCACCACATGGCTCCAAGGGAAAGGAGGCATCTAAATAAGCAAGTAAGCATGTCTGAATGGGGTGCTCCAGTAGTATTCACAACTAAGGCGGATGGTTCGCTTCGTTTGAGTGTTGATTATAGGGAGCTGAATAAGGTCACTAAGAAGAATAGGCACCCGCTTCCGAGGATTGATGATTTATTTGATCGGCTTATTGGTGCCTCGGTATTTTCCCAGTTAGACTTGGCCATGGGGTTCCATTAGTTGAGGGTGGCTGAGGACAGCATAGATAAGACTACCTTTAGGACTCCGGACGGTTTCTTTGAATGGCTGGTTATGCCTTTTGGGTTGACGAATGCACCCGGCTATTTTGTTAATTTGATGAGTATGGTGTTTCGGGAGTTCCTAAACAAATTTGTCGTAGTCTTTGTTGATGATATCTTGATCTTCTCCAAGAGTGAAGAAGAGCATGCCCAACATTTGAGAGAAGTTATGAAAACTCTCCATGGCCATCAGCTTAAAGCAAAGTTCTCCAAATGTCATTTTTGGAGAAAAGAGGTGAGATTCTTAGGGCATGTGGTCTCCAAAGAAGGGATAGCCATAGATCCCACGAAGGTGGTTGCAGTTCAAAATTGGCAGGTTCCTAAAAATGCAACCGAGGTGAGAAGCTTTCTTAGGTTAGCAGGTTACTATAGTAAGTTCATTAAGGACTTTGCAAAGATATCAGCCCCACTCACCAGGCTGACGAAGAAAAACTTGGCATTCTCATGGGATATAGACTGTGGCTTTGCTTTCGAACGACTGAAGAAGGCTCTGACAACAGCCCCAGTCTTGACCTTACCTGACGGGAATAAAGTGTTTACTGTTTACACTGATATGTGTGGTACAGGGCTTGGTTCGGTTCTAATGCAAGAAGGGAAAGTAGTGTGTTATGGGGGTAGACAGCTGAGAGTTCATGAAAAGAACTACCCCACCTATGATCTAGAGCTAGCTGCCATAGTGTTTGCATTAAAGACGTGGCGTCGTTATTTACTTGGAGAGAAATTCGAGTGATACACCGATCATAAATCTCTCAAGTATATGTTCTCGCAGAAGGATATCAATTTGAGGCAACAACGGTGGATGGAGTTTCTAGCTTATTATGATTTTAAGATTTCTTATACCGCTGGCAAGGGTAATGTGGTGGCAGACACACTAAGTAGGCAGAGGGTGGTACTGAGTCCTCTGTTTGTGGAAAGAAAGAACTTGGAGTTCATATCAGCTTTTGATTTTAGACCCTCCATCGAGATTTTTCCTGATTTGTTTGCATCCTTGGAGATACGACCGACTCTTATGGACCAGATAGCAGTGTAAGGTCCCTGAACTTCCCCGATCTCCGAGGAGAAGAGGAAGAATGGATTTCCTTGAGAACACGATGAATCAGAACACAAACAGAAGAATTTTTCATTGCTTATTACAATAATTTCATCAAAATACAAAAATAAACAGAGTGTGAATAAATATTACACATTTACTAAATATCAGAGATTTACAAGTTACAATGCAGTGGAAAAATAATACAAAACACAACTAAAAAGAATATATGGATACAGAGCTTTCTGAATATCATTCCAGCTATAAACCAGGATCCTATGAATATAAATATGCAAAACCAAAACTACTAGTTGCCCGTGCGGTAAATAGGGGCACCTAGAGTTTAGGTTAAAACAATAAACTCTAGGTCACTCATGTGACTAGTGTGAGAACTAAAACAGTTATAAGACCCAGGTCCTATCAAGGGACCACGCCGTATAACATGGAATGGGTTTCCTCCCAAGAATACCAGTGCGTATAACAAAACAGCGCAATGCTTTTTGGAAAAATGAAGCTGTTATAAGACCCAGGTCCTATCACACAATGCAACGCAAACCGGGGGATAGGGTTTTCCCTTATAATAGCCAAACATACTTGGTACGTTAAAACAAATCATTTGATACTATTATAAGTGCATAGTGTATAAAACAACTTCAAAAATAAATGTATCAATCCTAGGCGACATGGGTACCATATATCATGTCGCCAATACTAGGCTCTACAATCAAAACTGCAAATATCACGTGTTGGAAGTTGGATTTCCATCTGTGAACCAAGGCAAGGGATCGTCCTTACCGCTTCGATATGCTCTAGCCCGTGTCTCAGGCAATTACTCTGTCAAGCCTTTGGATCGTCAGGGCCAATCCACTCAATGTGGATTAAAATGCCTGAACACTACGTTTCTCCGCCCTATGGGGCGTAACTGAGCCAAATGACTCCATCGGCCCTAGAGCGACCGATATAACTGAGGCGCCTCGCTATCCATCATCCACATAAGTAAAATGCTAGGGCATGCAAAATGTTGACTCCACTCGTAGCTAGAAGGAAACGCATGCCCTCCTTGATGTCCTCTCAATTTCCGGTTCACACCGGGGTGTGAGGCTCACGAATGAACGCTATACGCTATATTAAAGCTGTGCTTTGATCATCAACCACAAGACTCTTCTTTTCAACAAAAGCCTTAATCATTTGCATCTCAGCATGCCACACAGGAAATTCACGCTATGCAACCGATGTCTATCAATCACACAGATTGAAATCCGATGTCAGACACACATCCATTTACAAGTTCATTCTAGGTCTGAACGAAACCGGAGGCACCTTATTCCTCCCTCATATGTCCAATACAGGGGAGAGGTCCTCGCATATCTGGTCGATCTCCAAGTACGTCTGGACGATCACCACTTATTACCTTGTCTTGGGTATATAGCCCAATCAAGACATTAGTAATTATCCAAACGATGTGAAGACCTCCAGTCTTCAACCACCGTCTTCATCCTCGACACATCATCGAACCAGTTATTCAGAATGGGATAAACTTGGTCTTACTGAATAACTTGCGTATATAATAAACAAGTGCTATAAAAACACAACATACGCCTCATTCCAATCCAGAATATTCCTTTATTCAACTATTCTTATACTTTGGGAAAGGTTCCCATTAATTTTATCAAAGATAAATTCTTTATATTTATTCTTTAATCTTCCTTTGGATATCATTTCAATCTAATTAAAGATGCATTAAAACTCCACTTGGTTTTGATCTTCCCAAACATCAGTATTAATGATTGTTTAACTTGGGAAATCATATCCTGTCTTTAACTGGGTTAAAGAACCAATGTCATTTATAACACGGTTCACGATAAACCCAAAATCACATTCCACTCCATCAGCCTTTAACCGTAAATTAGAAAGTGAACAATTCCCTAAGTATTAACCCTGAAGGCTGAAACCAACATCAGATCAATACCCAGGAAACCATTCAATTTAACTAATCTCTAGTTAGTTTCTAATTTTCTTAACTCCATTGGGTCTAAGAACAATATTATTAAAGATACCATTCACGACAACCCAAAATCACATTCCATTAACAATAGAATATTCATGGAAAACAAATCGATATATATAATTGATATAAGCTTCCATATTCAACCGATAATATCAATGGAATAACGACAAGGTCTTTTATATTCCATATATATTAAATGTCTTCCTCTACAAAAGCTTACTTTGATTATTACCAAATCGAATTCCATTCAATTCCAATTTAATATGTTAAATTGGAAAACTTTACTTTGGAAAATCTCCTTTAAACGTTAACAAAAGATTTATAAATTCCAAATCCTATTTCACTGTAAATCAGGTTAAAGAACGATTGTTGCTAAAACACAGTTCACAACAAACCCAATTCACATTCCATCAGTCTCTAACCGTAAATTAGTAAGAGAATAATTCCCTAAGTGTTAACCCCGAAGGCCGAAACCAACATCAGATCAATACCCAGGAAACCATTCAACTTAACTAATCTCCAGTCAGTTTCTAAGTTTCTTAACTCCATTGGGTTTAAGAACAGTATTATTATTAAAGATACCATTCACGACAAACCTAAAATCCAATTTAATATTAAATACAAGGCTTTAAATAGAAAATATATCGGCATATATTCAATATCAAATTATGAAATCAACAAATATCGTATTGGAAATAATGATATATATATCTTTCAAATTTCCATAACAATATCTGTATAATCACGGAATCCAACATCGAAATATTCCGAAGGCAATTTTGATTCAAATCCATTTCTACTTTATATATTGGAAATTCAGGTTATTTTTAAAACCATTTCAAATCCAATTTATTTATTTTAAAAATATTTGGATTATAATTCTAGTTCATAACTAGTTCATTTCGATAAAAATCTATTTTTATCTTTTCAGATATGGTATTTTTCACCCCAATTCTTTCCAAATCATTTCTTATGGTTTTACACTAATTATTGATATTTTTAATAATTTTATCAAGGCCCGTACAGTCGATTTCAATAAATGGTCATCGAACTGCACTTACAGCGACCTTTTCCAAATTTGATTTGGACATAATTCCAAATCCAACCATTAAAATTCAAATCTCTCATATTCGTTATTAAGCTCTTTTCGATATGAACCCAACGGTTCCGGTTTTAGGATAATCCAACGGTCGTGTCACCCGTAATATCCATTCGAAGTCAATGGTCGAAATTCGCGAACTGCCGCGGCGTGGCGCTTTCTATTCAGGCCATTATATTACATATATATAACATATAAAATATATGTTTCGTCGATTTCCTTTTAAAACGTATTTTATAAATCATTTTAACTTCGTTTTCAAAACGATTTCAACTTCATATTCAATTTCAAATCAAAATTGAATATTCCATATCATCGATATGTAAATGATAATATTTTCAAAACATTAGATTTCGAAATCAATTCCTTTTCGATATTCATTATAACAATGAATAAAATCGATATAAATATCATACACGTCAAAATGGCGTTAATCTAATCACACGACTTATATATTTAAATATATTCGTGTCCATCCCAAATCGGACATTAAAATCACATTTTAATCTATTACTGAATATTATTTTAAGATATTTGTTATTTTAAAATATTCATTATTTTAAAATATTTATTCTTCTGAATTGGAGTCAAACATAGTCAATTACCATATAATTTGATTTATATGGATTTCATACACATATGTACATAACAATAACCCAACACAGTCATCCATCATCCAAAGTGCATTCTACACTGCATAAGCATCAAATATAAATATTTAACGCTTACAATAGCCTGTCAACCAATCGATCGACATATAGCTAATTATCTGGGATTAGTTTATTGTCATATATCATCCCAATACCCGTGTGGGGTTTCAATCAACAAATATCGTATTTTATTTGTGCAGTTGGGCGATGTGTAAAATTTATCGTCTCAATCAATATCAGTCAATTGTGTGTACATAAACAAATCGTCCTATTATTTTATAAATATTTATTTTATTTATATACACGTTAAACATTATATTTTTAACTATAAAATATTTTTAACTATAAAATATTTATTTCCATTCCATAACACACAATCAATTTTCACAACACAGTCAAACAAACAAACAAACCGTCCATGGTTTGTGGATGAAGGGTGTCGGGTGCTGCTAAGCACCGTCTGCATCCTAGTATATATTTTAACTAGAAAATAAAATAAAGTGAGAAGTTCTCACATTTGGGATCCACTCCGTCATTCTTTAGCGGATGATGGTTTGGATTTACCCGACTTTCCAATGCCCTCTTTCCACGTTGTTCATAAATAAAAATCATATTTTATTTCAATTCTAAAAATTATATTTTTACTTCAAAACCATATGTGTAAAAATCGCACCTTTAACATGATGTTTACATTATAAAGATAATAGTTTTATCTCGATACATGTATATTAAAATCAAATTCTTTACTTCGCTTCCACAATATAAAAATTATATTTTTATAGCGCTTTATATATAATAAAAATTATATTTTTACATCGCCTTTCAAACAATAAAAATCATATTTTTATTATCTCTATAATATAAAAATCATATTTTTATTATCTCTATAATGTAAAAATCATATTTTTATTATCTTTATAATGTGAAAATCATATTTTTGTTATCTCTATATATTTAAAAATCATTACTTTATATAAATAAATAAATAAAAATCGAATCTTTATATATAATACCTAATTTATATATTCTAGCTATGCTATCATATAAAACTGATTTTTTTACCCTTTTAAAATTAATTACTTTAAATAAATAAATAAACAAGGAAAAACACTTACAGTTGAAAAATGGAGAAGGTGGGTTCGATAGCGCGCGGCAGTCAAAGGGGGACCACGGCAGTCTGCACGACCCTCAGGCGGCGGCGGTGTCTGAGGTGGGCCAGGGGGGCTGCGCGATCCGATTTGGAAGAAGGGGCGTAGTAGAGGGTGGGCGGCGACTTAACGAGGAGGGGGCAGCGGTCTTCTGCTTGGCGGCGTCGGCCGTAGGGGGGATGGAGGGGGTGGTTGCTCGATCGAGATGTTTGTTATTTTATTTCAAATCTGATTTTTGAGCTGTCGTGGGGCGAGAGAGAGTATAAGGGGGAGGGGTTATATAATTATATATATATATATATACTTATTTATTTTTAATTTCAAAAAGTACATTTTTATTTTGAACTCGAAATCAAAACCACCGACTGTCGTTCATAGCTAATTACCCCATTCCGAACACAATGGGATATGTATCGTAAGCCAGTTTGGCTGTTTCGATCGGTTTCCGTCAAAATCAAAATATAAATCTATATATTGAATTTGAACGCACATTTCAATTTACCGGGGCCACATACGGACTATAAAAATTCCCAAAAAATATTTTCTAGCTTCGTATTGATAATATGGTTCTAACAAAACTAATTTCGTCAAATTCTGAGACCGTTTGAAAAATCGCCATTTTCTGGTCGATCGAAATTGACTGAAACTGTCAAAACACGTGTTACTTCGCCACACTCACACATTGATTCAGAAAATTATGAGTTTTGGAATCCAGTAATAACTTGACATCCCGGATCCGACAAAAGTGGTTTCGTCGAAAACGGAGGTCGTTTGCAAGATTTCAATTTTTAAGGGCCAAAATTCCATAGCGACTATTCTGAATATTCAACTGGACGTAACTATTTATTCCCGCTATGAAATTTGGATTTTTCAGATTCATTGGAAAGATATTTTCAAATAGATTCTAATATTTTTGGTTCAGCTAAAATCCGGTTTATTTTGAATCTTGTACATTCATTTGAAATTTGAAATCGAATTTTCAAACTACGGCTCCATTTTCAATTCCTTTTATAATTAAAAATATTTATTTATATTCTAACTTCGATTCAAATAAATATATACGTTCTAATTCTATTCAAAATAAAATTCTCTTCGTTATTATTTAAAATAAATCAATTTAAATATTCGAAATTCATTAAAATCGTCAAAATGAAAATTTTAAATTGGATCAGATTTTCTTGGTTGTTACATAGCAGCTTCGCAACAAGGTAACCCACAGATTTTAGACATCATTAATAAGCTCAGAAAAAGGGGAGACTTCTAGTCACCTCAGCAGGTATGCCATAGATGAAAAGGGGTGGTAGCGACGAGAAGGAAGGCTTTGTGTTCCTCAAACTGGAAGCCTGATAAAGGCAGTCCTAGAAGAAGCCCACCATTCTAATATGACCATTCATCCAGGCGGTGATAAGATGTATAGGGACATAAAGAGGGTTTTCGTTTGGGCTGGGATAAAGAAAGATGTGGCTGAATTTGTCTCCCAATGTTTAGTTTGCCAGCAAGTCAAAGCTGAAAAAAAGATGCCCGGTGGTTTACTTCATCCTTTGGAGGTTCCTCGGTGGAAATGGGAGAGCGTCTCTATTTATTTCATAGATGGTTTGCCTAGATCGAAGAAAGGCAACACTAGTATTTGGGTTGTGGTAGATAGACTCACTAAGAGCGCTCACTTTATTCTAGTTAAGAGTAAGAGGACGGCATCATGGGTAGCAGCAATTAATGTCCGAGAGATAGTTCGTCTTCATGGAATTCCTTCCAGCATCGTGAGCAATCGTGACCCCATATTTACCAGCGAATTTTGGAGGAGCTTGCAAGTAGCATTAGGTTCACAGTTGCGTATGAGCACCGCTTATCATCCTTAGACATATGGGAAAACGGAGAGGGTGAACAGAATCCTAGAAGATCTTTCAAGGTTGCGTATCCTAGACTTCGGAGGGACTTGGGAAGAGCATCTTGCTTTTGTAGAGTTTGCTTATAACAACAGCTATCAGGCCAGCATCGGCATGACACGAAGCATTACACGGACGACCCTGTAGATCACCCTCTTGTTGGTGGGAATCTACAAAAAGATTACTACTTGGACCAGATATGGTTAGAGAAACGTCCGAAAAGATTGACCTTATTCGACGGCGGATGAAGACGGGTCAAGATAGGCAGAAATCATATGCAAACAAGAGAAGGACTGACCTCGAATTTGAAGTAGGAGACTTGGTTTTTAGCAAAGTGCCACCTCGGAGGAATGTGGTTCGCTTCGGATCGGTAGGGAAGTTAGCACCTAGGTTTGTGGGACCATTTCCTATAACCGAGAGGATTGGCCAAATGGCCTATAGAGTAAAGCTTCCTAAAAATCTATTTGGTGTTCATGATGTTTTCCATGTTTCTCATCTGCGAAAGTGCTTTCATGACACCGCGGAAGTTGTTGAGCCGAGTATACTGGAAGAGGTAGAAATGGAACGGGAGGTGATAGTTAGGCGAGTTCCTTCCCATATTCTTGGATCAGAAGTTAAGAAGCTACGCAATAAAGAGCTCATGTTGCTAAAGGTTCAATGGGGAGATAACACAGAGGATGCGACTTGGGAGACCGAAGACAAGATTCGTGCTTCGTACCCTTTTCTCCTCAAGGGTATGTTCTTAACTCTTTTTTTCCAAAGTTTTATCAGTACTTGTTACTATCATTTGAGTATATCTTATCCATAGTATTGTTTGACCTTTAGATAGGGATCCTACGGATGTAAACAAGTGTTTGAAACATGTTATGTTTGATGGATGCAAGTGTTTGCTAGTGGTTGCCTGTGGACGCATGTACACACACATTAGGCACTAAGATCGGCTCAATCACTCTCATATTGCATATGGATGTGTGTGCATTTTCTTTTTTTTTATGGATGAACTGACATAAGGATGTTGCATTTGGACGAATGAGTGTGCACACATGTAGAGCTTATATATTATAATAAGCTTATTTGCATACATATTGGATTCATGGCACTAACATACATTGTATTAAGGAGGTCAACTGAATCAGTGGACCGCCTGATCTTTGAATTAGTGTTGGGACATATACACACACCTTTGCATATATTCATGAAAGCATTAGAAATCCTTAAGGACAATGGATGCCAGTGATTGATGGATGAGTAGATGGATGATGGATGGTAGGATACGCATTCTTCTCAACTTGGACATTTCGGGGATGAAATCCTTTGAGTAGGGGAGAATGTAACACCCAAAAATTTTAACGACATTAAAGCGGATAAATTAAAGAATAAATGTTACTGTTAGATAATAGTGAATTATGAAATTGTCATCTAATGATAATAGTGAGTTCTAGTGGCTTTTAGGTTTAGGTAAATAATAGTGAATTATGAAAGACTATGATTTGAGTACGTTATAGACTTTGAATCTATGTTATTGTTAGATCTTATGCTATGTCATGATAGATCTATTTCTTTTGATCCAATTCAAATTGTTCTACTATGTTATCATTATGGATCTTGGGTTGTAACTTTTATGATATGCTATGATGTAGATGTATGTAGATTTATTCTATGTGATCTAAAATTGTCACCTTGTGATTCTGTTAGATCTATTCTATGTGATCTAAAATTGTCACCTTATGATTCATGTTAGATCAATTATATGTGATCTATAATTGTCACCTTATGATTCATGTTAGATCTATACTACGTGATCTAAAATTGTCAATTTATGATTCATGTTAGATCTATCCTATGTGATCTAAAATTGTCACCTCATGATTCATGTTAGATCTATCCATTGTGGTTTAAACTTGTCAACTTATGATTCATGTTAGATCTGTTTTATGTAATCTAAATTGTCACCTTATGATTCATGTTAGATCTATTTTATGTGATCTAAATTGTCACCTTATGCTAACATGTTAGATCTATTTTATGTGATCTAAATTGTCACCTTATGTTAACATGTTAGATCTATTTTATGTGATCTAAATTGTCACACTATGTTATCGTGTTAGATTTAAATTGATTGGACATCTAAATTGCTAATTTAGATATTGTGACATCATAATTCATCAGTTTTATGTCCACCTTGTTATGATAACAATTTCATATCCATGCTAGTATGTATGTTCACCTTATTATCATACAAATTTATGTTTATGCCAAGATGATCATTTTAGTTATATTCCCATTATTTTCCCTATTATCGATTATGACTAGGCTTTTGGCTAGCCTAGGCATGTTGCCAATTTTGTGAGGGCACTAGCTAAGGAATGGGGGAAAAAGGGATAAAAATGGCATAATTTGAATACGAACATTTATGGACATGTAATTCAAATTATTGGGCAAAACAGGTATTGACACCTATAAAAGGAAAGGATTAATTAATTGGTAAATTAATTAAAAATGGCACAATTTGAATATGAACATTTATGGACATGTAATTCAAATTATTGGGCAAAATAGGCACCTATAAAAGGAAAGGATTAATTGATTGATTAAGTAAATATAAATGGAATGTGTAGTAATTACAATTAGGAATTGTAATTGTACTTATGACACGAGGTTTGGTTGCATTTGTGGTGGAAGTCGTCCCGGACCCGACCGGCATGTCCAGCAGCCACTAATGGTGAACTTAATGTGGGAGGTATAAGTATATAAATACGAATTGGACTATGACACGAGGTTAGGCCCAACTGTGGAATAAGTCTGCCCGGACCCGATCGGGATGTCCAGCATCCACATGTTGTAGGCCTAATGTTGGAGGTCTGGCCCATTATGAAACCATAAATGGACATGGTAAAGAATTGGACTACTTAACCTAAGTTAATCAATAGGGGTTGTATGAACTTAAATTTAAATTGGGGGTTAAGTAAACATGTTCGAGGGGTAGGTTAAGTAAATCTGAAGAGGGGATGGGTAATAGACCCACAAAATTAACTTGTTAAGATTATGTAATTAAAGACACCTAGTGGTATACATAATCGGTGGAAATAATAAAGTTATGTAATTAAAGACACCTCTTAGGGTAAACATAACTTGTAGAAGTGATAGAGTTATATAATTAAAGACACCTATAGGTAAGCATAACTGATTGGAAGATTAGGGGTTATGTATTAAAGACACCTATAGGTAAGCATAACCGGTAGAAATAAATAAGGCTATGTAATTAAAGACGCCTAGTGGTATACATAGTCATTGAAAACCTAGTGGGGGATACAAGACAAAGGGGAGAGCTTGTATCATATTGTGTGGGACCCATTTCAGTTAGTAACCCAGAGTAGGTATCAAACGAAGTACTCCGTACTAGGCGGAGAAGGGGCACACTTACTGATTGATTGTAAGAGATCCAAACATGAGGACGGTGTGGGCGGCGCAAACCGACTAGGCCATATGCGTTCATGAGCCGTGCAGAGGATGATAAGACGACCATGACACCTGTAGATATGGTTGTGCACATTATTACGACGAGGGGTTTCCACTTTAGGAAGTGATACCTTCTACTGTGGGGCCAGCACAAGGTATCTACGAGGGTTAGAGAGCCAATCGATCAGGGTAGTAGTTAGGATACATTTGGAAGTATACCTAATTCTACCATCTTATAGTTGAAGGGATCATCACTTTCTGGATATGCTAGAAATAGTGCAGTGTAATCATTACTAAGGCATGTACACCTTGTCACACCTGCCATTTATATAGTGATCTCCCTTATCCACTTTATATGCATATCTTGTTACTTTTATTTATCTACTGGCTTAAAGTAACTAGACTCGCCAGACTTTATGTCTGACCCTTTTTGTTTCCCCTTCTTTCTTCCATTCCCCCCCCCTAAGTTCTCAAGGAGGAAACAACCAGGCTTAGTCAGGATTCAGATATCACCTTGCAAGGAGCTACTTCTGAAGTATGACTCAAGTTCTTGTCTCTACTATGGCTTAACTCTTTCAATTGGGGAATTATGTTTTTATATTTTATGTACTATGATGATGCAAGACAGAAGTTATTTCATTGTAATGGTTTTTGTGACTTATGGTATTGTGGACCACAGTATTATGATCGAAATAAAAAATTAAATTTCCGCTGCTATCTTATTTATATTTGTCTATTAATTATTCTATGTTTGATTACCTATAACGCTTCACGGATCTTAATGCATTCCCTTAGTGAGTGACATTAACGGACATTGGGCGTCACAGAAACACTTCTACCACACAATGACAACACCATATCATAGATGTGGCAACATTTAACATCACGAACTGCAACAATGTATTGTAGCTATGGAAACATTACATCACATACTGCAACATTACAGAATTTAACATCACATTGAATTAAAAAAAGAACTTCTCATCTCAGATTAACAAGAAACATAAATAGTACTTACAAACATGCTTACACACATAGCCAGTAAACACATGCTTACAGATCGTGCTTAAAAACACATCAATTCATGTTCACTGCAAATTGTTGCAAAAAGATCCCCAATATCAATGACTAAGAGGGCGTTCAGTGCTTTCAGTTTAAGTGTCTTCACGGCCAATTATCACAAAAAGATCCCCAATATCAATGTGCATGTCAGGGTTTTCTTCACCTAATTTCTTAAGCATCCTTGCCAAGTTCTCCTGAAGTTTTTGGTTCACCTTTGCATCAAATTCGTCTTGGACCATCTTGTTCACCTTTGCTTCAACTTCATCAGCTATATCTTCCCTTGTCTTCATTGCCAGCTCCTATATGTATGTGCTTGTTGTTGGAACAACTTTTGAAACTTTTGGAGACTTTGTGTGTCATCCAATAAGACATAATGGACCATGCGACTTTGCATCTGAAACAAGTTCTTGAACAACTCCATCAATTCCTCCTTCACCTATTGCTTTTTCAATCTTCTCCTGCAAAATAAAGCAGTTTCAAAATGGGACATAGTTAATGAATAAAATATGAGTAACTCTTACGTATAACTAATGTTTTCACGGTGAATACAGTATTTCAGCACAACCAAAGTCATGCATGTTTCGGTTACAAACTAAGGCAAAGCCTCGTTTACATTTCAAGAGAAAATAAGAGGCATACATGCCTCAGTTGCATTTCAGTTGTAAGTCTATGCCATAGCACAACTATGCCACGACTCGTTCAACAAAACAAGATATAATTCTACAATAATGTTGATTATGTGCAAGATGAAGCATTTTTTTGATATCTGACTGAAGAGAAAAATAAAATTCTTACAATTCTGAAGTTCATTAGTGAAGCATCAGTCTTGTACATCTTTCCTTCTTTTTGCTTGCAAGTTTTAACAAAAAGTTCCCCATTTGATTTGTTGGACTAATACAAAAAAATTATACAGTAAAAGGATATCAAACCAATTGTTCTTGAACATATAACACTAATATTAAAAAAGTTAAACATCTCCATCTGAATCTTCATTGATATATGTAGTCTATTCACAAGTTAAACAAGGATATTGCATTTGAGTTAAACAAGCATACCTTTATACGACCTATAATACTATTAAACAAGCCAACCATAAAAATAAGCAAAATACATATTATCTTCTGTCGAATTTGGGAAAAAGGTTTTGGACCAGTAGTGTGTGTGTCAGTATACGATTTCCGATTTGCAGAATTTATAAGTCCTTGGACTACAAAAACATGAAATAATGATGTTTATCTGCCTGATTTGAATGAATAAAAAGAGAAAAAATTATGTGATAACTTAAAATTATACCTTAATTTTTTCATCTACCCAAAACATCAAGAGTACTTTGAAATCCTCAAGTGGAATTTCATCCGGTCTATTTTCAAGCCTCTCTTCATCAGTTTCATATGCCGTATAATGTGCCTTTTTAATACGACTCTTGTACCCCCTCCAAGCATCACGAATTGAACTCAAAGCCCAATATTCACATTCATCCGGAATAATGTGCCATTTATTAAATACCAATCAATCATTTAAAAGAACAGTCATGCTACTTTTGTGACAAGTTTTATATATTTAAGTAAAATTCTGCTAAGTTTGCAAATTACCTTGACATAGTTCCACAATGTGCCTTTCAATCTTGAAGGAACATCAAACCAAGACTTGTAAGTAAGTGGAACACACCTCTTCAGTGTTCCAAAAAAATAACTCAGTTCATACATTATTTGGTCATCGTCTGAAATAGGTTGGCCTCGATTATTCATTTGGATTATAACTCTTTTGTCATATGGCCTTGAATGAACTTTATCCATCTTTGTTTTTTCCTCTAAACCTTCTGGGAGCTCCGACAATCGTTACAAAGCCCATACAATAGTAATGAGGAGGCTAGACATAACATAAATGAGAACTTAAACTATTAATATCAAAACTCAATTATATAGTACCTTCAGCTTCTTCTACTTCATCCTCTTCATTTTTTTCGAGACATTTCCGACAACAGCCTTATCTCTTGCCTTTTTCCTTGCACTTCCACTTCCACTACTGTTATTCTTCTGGAGTTATCACATAGCCAAATAAGCAGTCATTGTTCCTATTCCTTCATTGTGTGGTAACTCAACGGTACATGGTGTATCATCAGTTTGTGTACGAACTGGATTTTCCCCTGCCTTCGGGGTGGCATTCTTATTAGTTGCAGATTCAATATTGGCTCATGAATGAGTTGTTGGTCCAGACTGAGGCTTTGTAACCGTAACCTTTTTGGTTCTCTAAAATATGCACACAAAAACAATAAAATAAAAAATTAATGAAGCCAGTCTATAATTACCAACATAAAATTAAATCTTCAGCAATAACGCACCTTTTCCTGATTTTTGAAGTATCATCTTCACTAAGTTCATCAAATTCTAGAACATAATCTTCGCTATCATCAGCAGGCATCTTTGATTTTGCTTTATTTTTTTCAAATTCATTTCTCAGTCCAGCAACTAATTTAGGCATCCCAAATTTTTCAAAAACACTATTCTTCTGTGAGACATTTTTGTCTCTCTCCGTTTCGTATTCTGTAAGCGGTGGAGGAGATAGATCATCATTCTAAAAATAATTTAACAAGAAATTATTGTAAATATTAGTAAAATATGTAGATCATATTAGAAGATCAAATTGTAGTCTTCTTACCAGAATCTCATTTTCATCCGTATTTTCATCTTCATCTGGAGAATTATCGAAATCCAATTTACTCCTGACACCTGCTGGGTTGATATTCAAAGTTGCATCATTGACTTCGGTTGCATTTTCCTTCTCTAGTAACTTCGTCGAATTACTGACTCCAGTTGACTTCTTGATGACCACCTTTTTCTTGTTGCGACGTGGACTCGCAGCAGCTTCCCTGATCTTTCCTGGATTGTTGGTAACTGGATTATTTAGCCGTGCCGGCTTTCTAGGAGTAAAGACTTCAGTCGGCTTATTGTTGATAGGTGGACTCTTAGTACCTTAGCTGAACACTTGTGGATTATTTAGCCATGTCGACTTTTAAGGAGTAAAGATTTTATCAGTCTGCTTCTTCTTTTTTGCTACCTATTGCAGACGATGAGCAGTAACAAATTGTCGGTTCAGTGATTTTGCAGCTGCAACATACAAGTTCTTTATTATTCTACTAAGTACACTAAAAATCAAACAAGTCCTAGTATTCAAACATAAATGCACAAAAAATTCATGTGCGCTAAAAGCAGAAAAAAAGACTAAGAGATTCAGCAAAATGACCAAATTCATCAAAATAGTACAAATGAGAAAATATGTTCATACCTGGAAGTAGATTCTTCCTTGAGAGTACGATGACATATGGCTGCATTTGTTTCACTGGCTCAGATTTATCATCAACCTCAGTGTCAATATAGAAATCAATGTAATCACCATTGTTATTTATTTGCATCACAAACAACAGCTCTACATCTCGGCCACCAATTTCCGCTCACTCATTGGACCTTTCCATGTATATACTCCTCCAATTTCGGTGTACTTTAGCTTATCCTTGAAAAACTCCATCAGTACTGTGTACGAAAAGCTAGCCAGATAAACTTCCTTGACAATAGCATCTTCTCCATTAACACATCCATTCTTACCAAATTTTCCCTTGTGGTGGAATCTAAGATTTGCCACCTCCATCCTACACAAAATGGAGAAATTAACATTAGAATGACATAATTACAAAATAAAATAAACCAAGTGCATTATAAAATAAAACATCCACTTCACTAAAATGCAATATAGGCAGAAACAGTTAAAAAAGATACAAAAAGAAGCAAAAAATATTATACATCATTTACAACATTTAATCAAGGAAGAAACAACATTTTCTTACTTAAATTTGTTACATTTAATCGAGGTAGAACCATAAGTTTTACAGTTATTTTCCTTTTCATTTTCTGCCCAATATAGCATGTAGTCATTTGGAAATGCAAGTATTCTTTGGTAATTGAGGTATAAATTTACGCACAAATAACATGAACTCATCTGAACTTAGGAAGTTCTGCCATATTTTTTTCCTTGTTCATCACTAATTTACACACAAAAAAAAACAAAAATATTATTTAGCCATGATTATAAGGCAAAAAACACAGTAATATCATATAAGCACTGTTTAACATAAGTTTGTTACAAAGACAAACATAATAATAAAATCAGGAATATGATTACACCTGAATGCACAGGTAAATCAGTAAATTAGGCAACACAAAAATCAAATCAGAAAATACTTGAAATATACATTGAGTGATAGCTTAAGCAACAGATTAAATCGAAGCCCTAACTGAAATTTGAAACCTAAAAGAACCCCAATTGAAGACCTAATTGAAACATCGAAGCCCTAATTGAACTTGAACTTGAACTTGCCGTAATTGAACCCCAATTAAGCTTGTAAACTTGAACTTTTAGCCCTTATTGAACCTACGACTGAGATTGTAAGAGAGGTTGAGCAGTGGAGCATTTTGTCTAAAACCCTTGAATATTTTGCTAAGTTTTTTTCCGCTTTGTTTTTTTTTGTCCTGCATAAAATATTATTTCATGCGGATTGGTAACGTGGACCGTTGGATCTTAATCACCCAGATTGATAATTTTATTCACGTGGCTACAGCAACACCTTGGATTTTAGACGATAACACCTTGAAGCATGTGTTACAATAGACAAAAATAAGTATACCTATCGTTACATTGTAGATAGCAACACCTTGGATTTTCGTTGCAGTAGTTCATTTATGGCGTAGTGTTGATTTAATACTAGTTGTCCTTTTTTTCCACTATGAGTTATATTTATTGCACTCTAGTTATGCTCGTGCTAATTTATTACAGGTACCGGATATACGCTCCATGCTTGGATGTGTTCAACTTATATTTTTGTCAAAATTTGAGTGCAGAAAAGTGTGGGGTGTTGCATTTCGTATTAGAGCCTAGGTTAAATGATCATAGGAATTAGTTAAATTAGGAATCGTGAGAGAATGTAATTCGATTTTCTTTTCTGTTTTTCTTCGTTTTTCTTACTCGACTTTAATTTATCTCGACTATGGAAATTCGTCGTGGGCCTAATTATATACAATGGGCTTTGAGTGACTAAGATTTGAAATATGTTGCGTTCGGGTTTCTAGCCAATTCTATCTTACCCCACAGTACATTGGCAATCTCGTCGTGAAGAGCAAGAGACGACATATGGTGGATTCCATTGATTCAAGATTTGGAAATTGGAATAAAATATATATGTTCATATAAAAAGCTAGCTACAACTGAGATAGTCATAAATTCATGGTAATGTTTTATTAGCATTTCCAGTTAATACCAACCCAATCCAAAACGGGAAAAAGCCCACATTAATATGTCGTATCCATTTCGGAATTATAATTATGAGGTTTATCCATTTGTTACTTCGTTAAAATTCTGAACCTACCTTTGTTTGATATTCAATTGAGTTCTTATCCTTGTATTCGAGGAAATTTAATTTTAAAACTATTTGAAAAATAAAAATGGATTTCAATGATTTTGAAACAAAGTTTCGAAAATAGTTTGTGAAGATATGGTTTTAAATTTTTAAATATTCATGCTTTAAAAACAATTTGGGGCCATTCAGTAATTTTAATAAATATAGTCTGGCTGGTAGGAAAGTAGGAATTAAAAATAACAAGGAATATACCACTTAAACTCAAGAATAATAAATATCTACTCCTTGTGATTTTCAGTATCCATCTTCCTATATGTATCAGATAATTTATTAAAGTTAGCAAAATTAATCTAAATTGTTTTAAAGCCCTAATATTTTTGAACATGAAAAGGTTTTTCCGGTTTAAGATATAAAACTGGAATATAAATAGTAATAATAAAATGGATTTATAAATATGAAACCGTTAGTTTATAAGTAAATCCCATTTTTGGAAAGTTTTAAAATTTTCTTCGGAAGGGCTAAGGAGAATCCTTCATTTTGATTATTGGGATATTTGAATTGAATCGCTTAGTTTATGCCGGCTAGTAAAAGGAAAAATCCGTTTTAGAATTTTATTTTAGATTTCTAACCGATTTTCAATTTTAAAGTTCGTTTGTTTTGGTGGTCACATATCTTTTTGGAGGCAGAGAAAAGTCGTTGGAAAATTTAAATTCTCAACTAGACAAGTGGTGGAAGTCGATACAAGAATATGGTTGGGAGTAGAAGTTGTTTCGACGTAAATAGAAATTTTAAATACTATAATTAAATGGGTCGTTTGGCCGAGGTTCGAATGATACCCGAAATGGGGAAAGCGATCGACCACCCTCTATGGGCCAGATTATCTGCTATCGCATGCAAAGGCATGGTCGACCCGACCCGTCTTTTGCTGAACGATGTGTATAAAATCGTTCAACCGACCTTTCTCTACCGAAACCCCTTCCACCGAAAAACTCAAAACCTCCTCCTTCCCAAGCTCCAATCCAAGCAACCCCCGCTTCGTTTCGCCCCTAATTACCACCAAAATTCTCCTCGTACAAATATCTACTCGATTACACCCCATATTTGCAATTTCTCTTACCCATTTCACCGATCCCTCAATAGCACCTCGCAACCAATACCCGGTCTTATGACCTAGGAAGCCGCTTGGCTAGACTATGATGATGCTAAGATTAAGCAATTCTTATCCATGACTAGTTATGAGTTTAAAATTTGGTCGCCCGGTGTAATTCGCCGACTTCGCCGCATTTGGTTTGGACGAGGTTTTTGTCGCCGCTGGCCTAGCACCGATCCTGCGCTTCGACAATTTTGAGCTCAATGTGTATCCACACTGTGTCCGTCTGTTCGATGCCCAGATGGATGATGATATCGATGACAAGTCCTGTGTCATCAGATCTGAAGTCTTGGGCACCCGTATCGAGGTCACTAATGCTGACTTGGCCCAGATTTTGCGTGTCTCGACTAATGAAGCCGAGCTTGATGCTATTGAGATGGAGGACCCTCAGATCTTTCAGTGTATCTTTATCGAAGATCCCGAAGCTTGGACCACTGTCAGTCTGCGAACAGTAGCCCGTGTAGTTGTGTGTATCATACAATACAATATCATCCCGAAGATGGGAAGCTTGGAGCAGATTTATCGCTTTGTTCGCCGCACCACCTAGGCTATTCTTGGCAACATAACCATCAATTAGACGCACATGCTTATAATCATACTCAATGAGGCCTTCTTCGGCACCTCTCGGAGCCATTTTCCCTACAGCCATCTTCTCACTTGAAACTTCCGGCACTTCTAGGTGAGACTTTCTGGGGAGATGCCTACGAAGGAGCCGACCGCCATCAGTCGCGCCACTCTCCGAAAGATGGGTATCCAGCTACCCGATGCCTCTGCACCCACACCACCCGCTCTAGCTCAGCAGCCTAGTAATGAGAGTCCGGAGCTCACTTCCATCTGAGCCATGCAGAATGAGCTCCGAGAGAAGAAGCACTGACAGGAGCAAGAGATTGGCTGCATATCCTCTATACTACGCTCCTGGCGTGGGCATGTTAATGGACCAGGCTCCAGCGGCAGAGGTAGACCAACCTATAATGAGTAGTGTAAGTCGTCGTTGTTGTTGTTAGAACATGCTTTGTGCATGTTGTATCTTGTATCGTGTGTTTCTCTTTCCAGCATTTTTCTTTTTCTTGGATGTAGTGTTGTGTTAGAAGTATCTAGTAGTGAAAAATTCGCACGACTTTGGTAATCTGATTTCTATGTTGAAAAAAAAAAGAATTTTTCATTCACGCACGATTATTTGAATGAAATCTCGTTTATTTACTAGCATTTGTCTTAGAGATGGAAAGATTAAAATTCTATGTTGGATAAATTTTACTAAAGGAATGGTTCTACGTCATGGGTATAAATATAAATAAGCCACCGTTTCTTGTCAAAACTAAAATTTATTTTTCTCTTTTCTGTCATTTTAGTTTTCGTGTTTTTGGCGTGACTAGCTTCCTTCTTCGCCAACATGTGACATGAATAGTTTAAATTTCCGCAAATCACATTTTTAAAAGTTTATGGAAAATGTTGTTTGAATTTTTTTTAATCATTTTCTTATTTTATAGGGAAATGAAATTGTTTTGAAAGGAAATTTTCGAAATAAACACGACAAGTTTCAAGCGGAAATTTATTTTTGTGAAAAAATTTGATTTTTTGTCACATGAACGGTGTAAGTAAGAATTTCGTATGCTTTGTTTGCGCGTGTAGCAGTGCTATAGGATCGATGATATGATAAAAATGTTAACGGTAACGAGGAAAATGCTGCTTTAGCCTTAGAAACGCTATTTCCATGCCTTGTCAATGAGCTATTAATTAACTCATTTTACGTTTTAGAGCTTGTTTTAAGCCGTCTACAATTGGAATTTTTGGGGTATTTTGGGTAATTGAGGTGAAAATTCCAAAATAGGTTGGGAAATGGAATATTTGAAAGCGAAGAGAATGTTAAATTTCTTCGCCTTAATTTCTTTTTTCTGGTTTGGGAGATAGTAAATAGGAAATAATTATATTTCGTACATTTTGGATGGTAGGGTTTGGATGCTAAATTGGTTTCTTCGCACTTCTATTCGTAGTTGCGTGAGGGTCATGGATGAAAAAGAATTTTCAAATTTTGCATTCATATAGAACTGCCAGTATATTTAGGATGTTCTGCATCATGTTTTCAAAAATATTTCAAAAGTTTAATGCAAACATATAGGACGATCCGATTAGAATGATCTTGCATTCACGTTTTTGGTTGAAATTGCATTATGTACGCCATGCTCATTTACACATGGTTGCAAAGTGTATGTACACAAATTGGTTGTGTAGCATAAGATTATAGGCGTTACAATTTCGGGACGAAATTCCTTTTAAGGAGGGAAGAATGTATCAACCCTGAATTTTGGCAATATAAATTAATTATTAAGAATTTCAGAAAATAGGAATTTCTGCAAATGACGGAATTTGTCCACGAAACTTTAGCCAATGCGTTCATCTCGAAATTCTGGTCAACTTTCGTGTTTGGAGTTTTGCGAACGGAGTCTGTATGAAAAAGTTATGGACAAAATACGAAAATGGATGGAAAATAAATAAATTAGAATTTAAATAAATATTATACCATATATAAACAGCCAACCTGGGCATCTAATTGCCCAGGCGGTCGACCATAGTGGTCGACCGACTGGGCGATCAGCTGCCCAGTGATGGCTGGGTCATGTAGGGTTTGGTTTATACTATTATATAAACGAATGGAAGAATATAATTTAAAACTAATCTGATGGTTCTAAGTCATTTTAACTCCTATAAATAAGTGGGTAGAGCCTCATTCTCTTCCATTTAAATCTATAAAGGCAGCGGAGCTCTGCCATTTTTCTTCCTCATCTAAGCTAATATCTAAATAAAATGTATTCATGGATATACCAAATCAAATCAAATTCAAATGGGATTGGGAAGATTAATAGATTCAATGGAAGAAGATGCTCAATGATAGATTTCTTCGCTCTCTTCCCTTTTTCTTATATTTTTACACATTTAGAATTTGCCCCTTTCTAGATAAACTGTAGATTTATAAGAATTTGGGGATTGTAAGCCTAAAAAGGTTCAAAATTCATAAATTGGAAGCTATAAGGTGAGTGCAAAATTTACTAATACAGATATAATGATTTATCTATTTCGTTTGAATCTAATCTATGTTTTATGCCTATCAGATCTACTTATTTAAATAATTGTAAATTGTGGCAACCATCAGATCTGATTATAAACATGTTTGAAATTGGCAAATGATAAGTTGTGGTTATGTATAACATGAATTGTAGGATTTATATATATTTTTCCCACATATTCCTATAGTTATGTCATAAAATAAGTTGTACATGTTATATAGCATTGTGAATTTGGAAATCGGTCCATTTAAACATAAATTTGTTGTAGTTATGTTCCAGATCTTTAGTTCAGTGCGGAAATATAAAATATGTGAATTTGGTTAAAAAGTTGAAAATTTTCTATTATGTGATTGTAAGAGTAAAAATATATTCCGGTTATATTCAATATTGTTGGGTTTTGGCTTAAGCATTGTAAAATATGCCTTCATCCTCCTTAAAAATATAAAGAGGGATTATTGTAGAATCATAAGAAACATGACAAAAATAATTAAAAAGGGAAAAGTGGTACAAAGTACGTATAAATATAAATACATGTATTTGTATGTAACTAGCAGCGACTATTCCAATATATACATATTACATATATATCTTGTGATTTCGAAATATGTCAAATTTCACAAAATAGGCATCATTTACAATGATTACAGCTAACGGTTCTTGTGAGACTTGAAACCTTTTTGGCTGGATTGAATATGAAAAGGGAATGTTTGGTTAACTGATTAGACCAAATACTTAATTTTAAAATAAGTATTGCAAAATAATAAATGAATATTAATAACTACGTTGACCACCCGAAAACATAAAAATAAATGTATAAATATTATCCGTCCAAATCAGAGTAAAATGGTGAAAAATAAATTGTATGGAATGTTGGAGGTTCAATTATGGAATTATGTGTAAATATAATCCATTTTCAATTAACATATTTGTGGTGATCATTTGTAGCAATCAATGTAATTAACTGTTATAAATGGGGCCGTAAATTAAAAAATTACCATTGTAACCAATATTGATTTGGAAAAAATAAGTGTGAATAGGAAAATGGTTACAATTCCTAAAATACTTTAGGACAATTGTTGTGGACCCCAATTAGGAAATTAAATTAAAACCACATTTAGATATGAAATTAAACTCAACTTATGGTGTAAGCCTTCTCGAAACCGACCGACAAATCCAGCAACCACATGTAGTCAGTTTAATGTGAGGGGTCTAATACGTAAATATAATCGTACTAAGGCACGAGGTTAAGTTCACTTGTGGTAGAAGTCTGCCCGGAACCGACATGGATATCCAGCATCCACTAGTAGTCAACTTAATGTGAGAGGCCTCGTTTGTAAAAATATATGTATACATATATATAACAGTCAACCAATAAATAAATAAATAAAAATAGAAAATAAATAAAAATAGAAATCGTCCGCAGGGTACAACAATAGATAACTTGGGACCGATAAATAGTTGCCTTAGGAAAATATGACTGTTAGAGTCATAAAGGGAAATAAAAATGAAATAAAAGGAAAGGGCTATCATAATGGAATTTATGGTTATCGTTTAAACTCTAAATCCAAATTAGGGAAGATATTAATTTAATATCCTAGGGAAAAGGAATATAACCTTCCTTATTAATAGCAATGGAAATAGAAAACATAGTTGGACTTAGTTGGTTAATAATGCAAGATATTATTAACCATATAAACCCATGACGCAAATAAATGGTGTACGTATAGTATTTCCGTATAAAGAAAGTAAACAGGAATGACTTAATAACGTAACCTACTTTATCCCAAAAAGGAAAGGGTGTAAAAAGGAAAATGGGGTACGAACTAATAACCTTCGCATATAGTCCGCTTCCTGGGTCCTAAAAGGTTAGGAGACTAGGGGTTGAAGAATCCACCTGGGAATATGTTTATCAGTATAGGGGTCTTAAATGACGTGTGTGTGGGCCTAGCCAAACCTGGAAATTAAAAGGGTCAAATATGGTCTTCTATCCTACGGGGAGTAATAACCGACTAAGGAGGTTATCTGATAAGGTCAACTAAAAGGTATAATGCACGATAAAATACCTTCTCTCACCTTATGCAGGGCAAGGGTATATGCGTGAATGACGGAAGCCTTAACCAGTGGGGCCCGTAGTTGGTGCCCTCTAGTTTATGTTAACGTTGAATATATTATCGATGGTTAATAAGTGACCAATAGGTCTGCCTATGTTCTTAAGTGATCAGGGTGAATCCACCTTATCTATCGTTGATAGTGAGGCGTTAAATAATAAAGAATAGTGAATGAGGATATATAGATAGAAACCCCGTAATTAGGGGCCCACTCTCGATAGAATTAACCAGTTAAGCTCTGGTATAAAGGCTTCACAAAAATGTATGTAAATGTCCTATCTCGATAATGTAATTTGGGAATACTACTTTGAGAAGAGTAGTAGAGTCATGCGTAAACTTTAACAAGGTTGATCTAGAATCACTAACCTTGTCAGGCATATAGCTTGGGTTAAGCCAAACGGAAAATATATCTTTGTTATAGTCTGTGTTCATAGTCTCCAGAACTTGTTGTTCTAACCCCCTTCCTCATTACAACCTCCAGGTTTCATAGAAAAGGTCGGGTTCTCACATATGATTAAGTTTGGCTTTCGGTTCTCATTCTCTCTCATGCTCGGTATTGGCAAAGTGACTTACTTTGGAAAAGTTAGTTACTTGAGTTAATACTAGTTATCCTATTTTGTTTCCATTGTGAGTTATATTTATTGTACTTTGATTATGCTCGTGCTCATTTATTGTACGTACCAGATATATGCTCTATGCTTGGATGTTTTCAAGTTTGGATTTTTGTCAAAATTTGGGTCCAGAAAAGTGTGGAGTGTTACATGTTTAAACCTGAACTCCTCTCTGTTTTTTTATTATCTTGTAATTGCTAATGTTATCCACTCCAAATATTAGTTTCAAATACCATGTTCAAAACCAAGTTTGATTCATATAGGAATTAAATTTCACATCCATATAACTGGGCTTCCATTGAAAAAGGCCAATCTTTTAGGGAAAAGCAAGATATTTCTTTCTGGATTTAGAATGGTTTAGCATGCATTGTGTATTTTTCACATAAACCACTCACGCAGGTCAATGTATTTTCAAATAGATAACATTTTTTGCAACATATTTGAGTTCCAAGGGGAACAATAGCTATATTTAATCTAACCTTCGGTTCATTAGCATTTGCTAAACTCATTACTATATAGCTTATATTGTATTATTCAATTATGAATTGTAGATAGAAATAAATTTAATAGTAAAACAATCACTATAATTTAAACCGATTTAGTATAAGCACCCACATAGTTCATTGTAACCAAATGTTGAAACCTATGTAAGTAATATTGCAGACCGTTGGCAAAAATTTGGGACACTCAAATGTATTGTATCACTTAGGATTCATGCATTATCTCATAATAGAATAAACATTCCACTATATGTTCATAAACCCACAACATAATCTTGGATATAACTTATGTGAGCATATGATGAGAATCAATAAAAAAAATGTTAGGATTATAGTGCAAGAAGAGGTTAAAATGCATAAATTTGAAACAAATGTTATAATTACCATTATCTTCAAGTCTCGAATTATCTAAGTTTTTAAAGTCCCATATGATATAATGCAAAACAAAGAAATTTTACTAAAACCCGGATCTTTTTAAACCTGACTTGAGTTTGATGTTTACTTCTAATAACTTCACAAAAAAATGTCACTCTCCAAAAATCATATTCTTTATCAAGTAAAATTCAGATAAACTAAAATTAGTAGAATAATTCAATCCTATTGCTATGTGAATAATATATACACACACACACATACACACACACATATATATATATATATCTTAATGTTTGTTAAACTTTGTGGAGTAAAATCACAGGCTAATTTGGATTGTAGTTTAAACTTTATATGTTCATGTTGATTAGCATTATATCACACGAACTTTAACTAGTATAATATCCATGCACTATAATTATATTATATATCAATTCGTTAAGGTCAAGCAGCAATTGCAGGAAAGGAACACAACTGCATCATTTATAATACAGTCATATATACATTATTCGCTAATACTTGTGAAACAAACATTAAGCTACCTGCCGACTAAAGTACTCATCTTGTGAGAAACATTAATGTTAAATGATATACATCAATGTATATAGGCCAAGTAAAAATTAGTATTTGATATCTACTACCAAAACCTGTGCTCAACTGTACATAAACCCATTAAATGGTTCCACCGTTTCCAATCGAAAATAAAATGTGTACTCCAAGGCTTTACCAACAGATAACCCATTTGTTAAAGCATTTTAGAGACACTAAATATAGTTTTGTTATTTTGGCTTCAAAATCATAGGGCATAAAAAAATTCACTTGGTCAACAGTTTATCCATCCAAATAATGCATTTATCCATCCAATAGTTTATAGATGGAAACCCTTTAATTAGATGGCAAAAAGAAATAATCAAAAAGTTTAAATTGTATGCAATGTAATTAACCATATCGCACAACAATTTAAGTGGTGAAAAAAAGGTAAGAGAGATAATTATGGATGTGTATATTTCAGTTATTATCCATGCTACCTGACGAATTTTTTTAATTTGCCACTAAATAACTTTAAAATGGAAACTTGGTAAATATTAGGCAAGTGCCCAATGTCTAGAAAATAGAATTTATTATATAGTAATAAAGCTCTATTATAATTTATTGTACATTAATAAAGCTCTATTGTAATTTAGTGGGATGGAATTTTTCTTTAGCAACAAAGCTCTATTATAATTTAGTGGGACGGAATTTTTCTTTAGCAACAGTAAAAGAAAATTTGGAAACATATTTAAACACATGTTTTATAAGCATAAGCACAGCAGTGTATCAAACACTTTGATAATGAGGTTAGTAGGAGGCCTATTAATTGTCTAATATAGATTGATTCTTGTGAAAAAATCAAAAATTTATATGCAGGAGTTTGTCATTAAACCATTTATGTATTTAGCAACCAAAACAACAAGTGACATTAAACCTCGTCGACTTTCAACGCAAACCCAAATTTGTAAACCAAAAGGGACATCAAACCTAAACCCCAAATTTCAGATTGAATTTCAGAGCTAATTGGCGCAGGGTTGGAAAAACAAGAGACATCAAAACTAAAACCCCAAATAAAACCTAACTGAAAGATAAAGTTAATCAAACATATATGAGTACTAAGCTGTTTACCTTACTAACAGCATGTAGAAACATCAGCAGTCTTCAGCGTAATCCACAAAAGAGAGAATCAGAAGGATGGATAAACTAGCATAGGTTGAAGATGCAGACTCGATTTGAGAAAGAATTGACACCGAGTTGGAAGAAGAAGACAATGCAGTCTAATAAGCATAGGAGGTCCAGTCATCACTTTCAGTGCTAAATTGTAAACTCTCGTGGTTGTAGATGATAGTTAGACCGAATTTCATGGAAGGCAGTACAATTGATGGAGACCACGAAGAAGTTAATTGACGTACTGGAGGGGTTACAGGACGAAAAAAGAAGGAAGAAATAGGTTTTTTAGTGGAGCAAAATATAGAAAAAGGGGAAGAACCAAAAAGAATGTGGAGAGGAGCGTGGAGTTAGTGCTCAAATGTTTGTGGGGTAGAAAAAATGACGCATAAACCCCCCTCCCCTTTTATTTTTTGTTTCCCGGTAATTCGCACTAATGTAAATGGCTATTTGGGAAGTCCTAAAAAGCTTCACCATCAGCCAAGTATTTGCATTATTAGTAAAAAGGTGTGCGTGTGTGTGTGTATATATATATATATATGTATATATGTATGTATGTATGTGTGTGTGTGTGTGACGATTGTTGTGTGGTTGTAAGGCATGAAGGAAGCCGAATAGTTAAAAAAAAGGTTTCAAGCTAGTGGTGGCTAACCATAGCTAATCACGGCTTATTGGCCATCCAGTATATTGTCAGTTGGCGATGACTAGCGACACTTTCTGTAACACCCCGAATTTTCTGTTAACAGTAAATTAACAAATTAAAGTATAATTAATTCTAAATGAAAGAATTAAGGGAAACGGGTTATGCCATTGCATTCGTCTCGGAATTCTGCTTGAGAAAGAGTCTGAGTTTACGTAAATCGGACTCCGTATGAAGGAGTTATGACCTCCAAAAGTTTCAGAAATCGATTTAAAATTCAAAACAGCCCGAAAACATGTTCAAAATTCAAAACTGGACTAGAGCTGGGCTGGGCGGGAATTTTCCTGCCCAGGACCCAAGTCGACCAGGGGGTCGACCTGGGAGTCGACCTGGGTACCCAGGTCGACTATGTAGTCGTCCTGAGGGTCGACCTACAGGTCGACCTGCTTGGTCTACCTGACCTGCTTGGTCTGGTCCTGGCTCGGTTTCTGGGGCTTGGCTGTGTCACTAGGGCTGATTTGTCACTTTCAGATTGGCTTCTCTTGAGATGGATGGCCTTGATTAACTCTAGCTTCATCGGCGGTTCTAATTAGTTCAAAATTCTATATAAATAACCTTAGTATTCAACCTAAATTCACACAAATAAAATAGAGCTAGAGTCGTCATGCTGCTGGAAGGAAGCCAAGAGTGGCCTCCACTTGAAGAAAGATTAGATACGAGCAAAACTAAAGTAAAAACAAGAATCAAACAACGTTTATCTACCCAAAGGAAAGCATTGCAAATTCAGAACTCAAAATCCAGAATTCAAGTTCGTCGTTTGTTGTAAGTATAGTGATTTTTCCGATGGAAATAAAATTAAGATTTGATTCGATGTAAAATGGAAATGGAATTGTGCTATTGTATAACGACGATGTTAATTCATATCTATGTGTTGCAATGATTGTGTTGCGAATGGTATTGGATGTTTGTGATATAATTGACTTAATGTTGGATCCATTAGAATGTTTGTAGATTAATCTAGTTGATGTTGGATCTATTCAAATTCACATACAAGTTATTTGGTTCATATCTACACCTATATGTTTATGTGATTATATAGGTTGTATTTGATTAAGATCTCATGTATATACTTTATGCTAAACCTCTATGCCTAAATGATTAAGTTCATATACATGCTCATAAGTTTATACAAAAGTTGCAAGTTCATAATTGGATCCATGCCAAGTTCCACTTTAATACATGTTTCATGTTATAATTGGACATATGATTGGATCTAGTTCACACATGTGATAAAATTATACGTACTTTATGGACATGTCATATTCTTGGCATATGCTAGTGATGTTCGATGTTATGCCTAGATCTAAACATGTTTAGGCTTATGTTGTCTAAATCATATGCTAATTCATGTGACACCTATTTAGTTAGATCCATATTTCAATGCAAGTTCACATATATGTAAGTTGATTTAGCCTTTGTTGCAAATTCACATATATGTAAGTTGATTTAGCCAATGTTGCAAATTCACATATATGTAAGTTGATCTAGCCTATGTTGCAAATTCACATATATGTAAGTTGATTTAGTCTATGTTGCAAATTCACATATATGTATGTTGATTTAGCCTATGTTGCAAGTTCATACCTATGATGTTCATTTGACTATGCCGATAATGCCAAGTTTACACCTATGTCATATTTATGTTAATGAATTTCTTTATGCCAATTTTGTGTACGCTAAATTAGGCTATGTTTTTAGCCTAATATTATATGTTAAAAATCATGCGAACGAAAAATTAGGCTAAGATTGTTAGCCTAATATTTAAACGGGGTAACGTTGGGAAAAATTGGTAATAATAGGAAACTTGACATAAATTGGTGAAAATATATGTATTGGCATGTTTGGCACATGCCAATAATTGGTGGTACTTAAATGGTATAAAATTCTTATACCAAAAATGATGAACTTGGAAAGTGGGCTACAATATTTAATTGTTAACAATTTACATATAACAAGTAATAGAGACAAATATGTAAATTTAGAAAATACGAGTATGCTTAACCCGAGGTTGGATTGAGTTGTGATGTAAACCTGTCCGGACCCGCCCGGCTGTCCAATAATCACAACTATACCTATCCAATGTGAGAGGTTAAGCATTGAGCCCAATAAGGACCCGAGGTTAGACTGAGTTAGGGTGTAAACCTGCCCGTAACCGACCGGCACATCCATTAACCGTAACAATACCTGTCTAATGTGAGTGGTCGGTGCTTTAAAAAGCTAAGAACAGACAAGTCAGGATGGTAGGGTTAAGTTAACTAAAACACTTAATTAATTCAACATGTTAATTGAACTGATGGGTGGGGTTCGATAAATACAGACACTTAACCACTTAACATGTTTGACTAGAAAACCGTAGTAACGGGGACCCGTTTCAGCAGTAAACCAATTAGGTATCATGGTACCCTGAAACTAGGCAGGGTGGGGCACGATTACTGGGCTGATTGTAAGCGGTCAAAAGCGACGGCGGTTGGTGCAGCAGTGTGGGTTCTAACGGAGTGCGGGCGTGCACACACTTCAGAGCAGACAAACAGGGCACTGGGCACCAGTAGTATAACCTATGCATTCTAGGATTATGTCAGGCCGCCACCATGGGACTTGATACACCCCATGGTGAGACCAACATAGGTATCTACAATCATTGGGGGTCGTATGACACATATGCTTTTGCGAGTAGGAGCCGATCTTTAGAAAGGGGATCACTTCACCCCGATCATGGGGTGCCGGTTGAGGCAATATAAGTAGGTGCAGAGATATAGTGTGGGGTGCGATAGTATATTCGGTTCAAACTGCTTTATCTTAGTTTATGATACTTCCCTATTTCCAGTTTATGCCTATCATGCCCTTTTTCTTATTCTCATACTGAAGAGTCACTAGACTTACCAGGCTTTATGTCTGACTCTATTTTTCTTTCGTCTTCTTTTCTTCCGTCCCCACCCCCGGTCCAAAGGGAGGAAACAACCCAGCTTTGTCAGACTCTTTGCAGGCTTCAAGATAGTAGATGTATGATTTGGACTCTCTTTCCATGGCTATGGCTTTTGGACACGTTCTATGGGGATTTATGCAGCTTTTATTATGTTTTATGCTTCTTTATTTAATAATCAAGACAGAAATGATGATGTAATGTTTTGGAAGTTATTATGAGACAATTATGGAAATGTTTTGTATGAACACGTATTTATGAAATGAAAGTCTGTTTGTTTTCCGCTGCTTATACATATGTGTTTATATCCGTCTTGTGTTTTATCTATGACTTTTACTTATAAACCTCCACCGAAGTTAAGGCATTCCCTTTGTGAGTGACCGTAATGGAGGTGGGGTGTTTCACTTGGTATCAGAGCACAGATTTACTAGATTAGATAAAGGTTTTAGAAACTATTTTCAAAAAAGAAGTTTAAAGAAGCATATTTTTTCAAGGAAAAGCATTGTTTTTGAAAGGCATAGTCCCCCAAAGCCATATGCACTATCTCTCTATCCTTTTGACTTGAATACTATCCTTTTTGTTCCAGCATGTCTGGAAATCTTAACCTTCCAGAAGAAGTACCGATACCGGGCTGGTTCCGAAGGTACCTAGAGGCTAGGGCTAATGGTGCGGGCCCAGCAGACATTCCTCCTCCCATAGTGGCAGCAGTTCCTCCTCCTCCTCCTCGTGGAAATACTTTAGCTAAGACGTGTAGAGACTTCAAGGCTATGGGTGGAAAGGACTTTTATGGAACTGAATCCTTTGTGGTAGCAAGGAACTGGCTGAAGGAGACCGAAGATTTGTTCGTCATCTTCAAAGTTGACGACAGGCAAAAGATACAGCTAGCATTGTGGTTACTTAAATATGAAGCTTCCTATTGGTGGGAAGTTACCCATGCTGAGAGGCCAGTCGAAACTTGGGAAGATTTCAGGATGAGGTTTGAGATGAAATTCCTCTCCCAAGATGAAAGAAGCCTGCAGATGGAGAAGTTCCTAACTCTTAAACAAGGGAGTATTACGATCAGGGAGTACGTCAATCAGTTTAATTAGCTGGCCAGATTTGGGCTGGATTTAGTAAACATCCAACACAAGAAGGCCCTTCTCTTCGTCAAAGGTCTAAATGAGCCTCTACACAGCCTTGCTACGACCCATATACCCATGGGAGTGACTTATGAAAGCTTGGTGGACATGGCGCTGCTACACGAGGAAGATAAAGGCGAGAAAGGGGCAAAAGCAGAAGTGCCTCAAGACAAGAAGGGGGAAGGGTCACAGAACAAGAAGGCTGATTCAAAGAAAGGCGGGAAGAACAACAAACCCCATGAAAAAAGAAAGTGTAATTTCTGTGGCATTGTTGGACATATAGTGAAAGACTGTAGAAAGAAGAAGGCGAAGATGAATGGTGGTTGTTTCCATTGCGGCGAGACTGGACACATGGCTAAGGACTGCCCAAAGAAGCGGGGGCAGGGACAGAGTACTGGATCCACTTCGGGGGGACAGGTTCACGCGCTAGTGGCACCTCCGCATGAACGAGGTAGAAATATTTCTGTAGAAAGCTTAGTTTATCTCTATGATCATCCAGTTCGCAATCTCTTTGATTCTGGTGCATTACACTCCTTTATTTCATCTGCTTTAGTAGAATCTCTGCACCTAGACACTAATATGGTAGAAGATCCCTTGGTTGTTTCAAATCCAATTGGGGGCTCAGCTTTTTTGTCAATGATTTGTTTGGATTTGAAAATCTCTATTCTAAGTGTTGAGTTTAGATGTAGTGCCTTTGTTTTGGGCTTCTCGGGATATGGACTGATCTTAGGCATGGATTGGTTATCCAATAATTGTAACAACCCGGAAAATCTGGGCCAGTTTAAAATTTTTATTTTGGCAATTTTAGCGAATTTTAATTATTTAAAATAGATTATTTTAAATAATATCGACGAGAAATTTATTTTGAATGGAATTAGAACGTATATATTATATACGTCGTCGTTAGAATATAAATAATATATATAATTATAAATATAATTGAAAATGGCGCGGTAGTTCGATAATTCGATTTCAAACTTCAATTGAATGTACCGGGTGCAAAACAATCCGGATTTTAGTGAAACCAAAAATGATAGGATCTAATTGATAATATATTTCTATCGAAACCGAAAAATCAAGATTTCATAGCGGGAATCAAAAGATATGTCCAGTTGAAAATTCTGAATAGTCGCTATGGAATTCAGGCCCTTAAAAATGGACATTTTGCAAATGACCTCGGATCTCGACGAAACCAGTTTTGTTGGGTCCGTGATGTCGAGTTATTGCTAGGTTTCAAGTTTCATAATTTTTCGAATCAATATGTGAGCGTGGCAAAGGAAAACGCGTTTGACCAGTTTCAGTTGATTTTAATCGACTGGAAATTGGTCATTTTTCTAACGGTCTCAGAATTCGACGAAACTAGTTTTGTTAGGACCGTATCGTCAATACGAAGCTAGAAAATATTTTTCAGGAATTTTTAAAGTTCGTATGTGACCCCGGTAATTTGAAATGTACGTTTAAAATTCAATATAGTGATTTAAATGTAAATTCAAAGGAAACCGATTCAAACGATCAAATCAGCTTGCGATACATATCCCATTGTGTTCGGAATGGGGGTAAAACGCTATGGGCGACAGGTGGTGGGCCTCGTTTCGAGGTCGTGGGTAAAAGTCAACTTTATGCAATAAAATTAAATAAATAAATAAAAAAAATATTTTTAATTCCCTCTCCCCTTCATCTGCTTGCCCCCCCCCCCCCCCCCCCCCGTTCAAAAATTAGATTCAGGAAAAAAAAAGAGAAGGAAAAAAAAAAGAACTCCGTTGCCTCGATCAAAGCTCCATCGTCGCCGCTCCACGTCGGAAGGCCAGCGCCGCCGCAGGAGCCCCAGCTCCGACCAAACCTCGCCTCTCCCTTCCTTCCCTCGTTCAATCCCCCTAAAGCCCTAAAATCCCTTAAGTCATTCTGGAATCGCCCCTCCCCTTTTATCGTCACCGCGCCCCAAGCACCTCCAGCGCCGCCTACTCCTCCTTCTGCCGCCGACGAAGACGACCCGCGGAAACCCCCCCCCCCCCCTCTGTAAGTTTTTTTTCCGTTTTACTGATTTATTTTAATTTGATTTATATACTGATTTTAAAAGCAAGTTAAAACTGATTTTAAAGGATTTGAAAACTGTTTTTTTTTTAAGAAGATTAAAAACAGGATTTTTATAAAAGATTAAAAACAGGATTTTTATAAAAGATTAAAAACAGATTTGTATAAAAGATTAAAAACAGATTTTGTATAAAAGATTAAAAACAGGATTTTTATAAAAGATTAAAAACAGATTTGTATAAAAGATTAAAAATAGATTTTGTATAAAAGATTAAAAACAGAATTTTTATAAAAGATTAAAAACAGTTTTTTTTTTTGTAAAAGAAAAAAACTGATTTTAAAAGATTTTAAAACTGATTTTCTTTAGAAAGATTAAAACTTTTTTTTTAGAAAGATTAAAACTGTTTTTTTTAGAAAGGTTAAAACTGTTTTTAAAGAAAGGTTAAAACTGATTTTTCGAAAAAGGATTTGAACTTTAAAAAGTAAAAATCATATTTTTATATATCGAAAGTCGAAAGTAAAAATCATATTTTTATATATTGAAAGTCGAAAGTAAAAATCATATTTTTATATATTGAAAGTCGAAGTAAAAATCAGATTTTTATATATTGAATAGCATAGTAAAAATTCGATTTTTACATATGTAGTGAAAGCGGACAACGAAAGCGACAAAAGGCGAGTTGGCGAAGATTTCCTGCATTAGAAGTGCCGTGGAGCTAGGATAGCTATATGTGAGAATTTCTCACCTTTCAATTTATTTTTCTAGTTATATATATATATACTAGGATGCAGACGGTGCTTAGTAGCACCCGACACAATCGTCCACAGACCATGGACTTGTTTGTTTGGCTGTGTTGTTAGTTAGATTGTTTGAGTTGATTTGAATTGTTTGGTGAAATGAAATTGATATGATTGATGTGTGAATGGCGTGGGCCTTCACTAGACCGGGGATAAGGCTAGGCCTCGTCCCGTTTCTAGTATCGTGCTGTTATGCCGCCGAAATTTTCTAAAATGTGTTAGAAAAATAAAAATATCATTTTATTTAAAGAATGAACTTAATAGAAATTCATATGTTGGAATAAAATGTTTTTATCGTTAAAAATATAATTTTTAACGTGAAGTGAATAAAATAAATATTCATTTACAAACCAGACGGTTTGTTTATGTACACCTATTTGAAGGAGATTGATCGGGACGATAAATTTTACACATCGCCCAACTGCACAAATAAAATCTGTGTTTGATTGTTTGAAACCCTACACGGGTGTTGGGATGATATTTGACGTACACTAATCCCGATTGTTTAGTTGTGTCTCGATCGATTGATTGACAGACTGTTATAAGCGTTGAATATTTATATTTGATGCTTATACAGTGTAGAATGCACTTTGGATGATGGTTGATTATTCATCGTTGTTGATATATACATGTGTTGTAGAAAATCCATATAATTAACATTATATGGTAATTGATTGGGCCTCATTCCAGTTTCGAAAAAGAAATATTTGAAATGAAAATATTTGAAATAGAAATATTTGAAATAGAATATTTGAAAATAGAAATATGTGAAGCCGTGATAATTAGATTGACGCCATTTTGACGTGAACGATATTTATATCGATTTTAAACGATTTCGAAATGAATTGAATTGAAAACGATTTCGAAATGAATTGAATTGAAAACGATTTCGAAATGAATTGAATTGAAAACGATTTCGAAATGAATTGAATTGAAAACGATTTCGAAATGAATTGAATTGAAAACGATTTCGAAATGAATTGAATTGAAAACGATTTCGAAGTGAATTGAATTGAAAACGATTTCGAAGTGAATTGAATTGAAAACGATTTCGAAGTGAATTGAATTGAAAACGATTTCGAAGTGAATTGAATTGAAAACGATTTCGAAGTGAATTGAATTGAAAACGATTTCGAAGTGAATTGAATTGAAAACGATTTCGAAATGAATTGAATTGAAAACGATTTCGAAATGAATTGAATTGAAAACGATTTCGAAATGAACTGAATTGAAAACGATTTCGAAATGAACTGAATTGAAAACGATTTCGAAATGAACTGAATTGAAAACGATTTCGAAATGAATTGAATTGAAAACGATTTCGAAGTGAATTGAATTGAAAACGATTTCGAAGTGAATTGAATTGAAAACGATTTCGAAGTGAATTGAATTGAAAACGATTTCGAAGTGAATTGAATTGAAAACGATTTCGAAGTGAATTGAATTGAAAACGATTTCGAAGTGAATTGAATTGAAAACGATTTCGAAATGAATTGAATTGAAAACGATTTCGAAATGAATTGAATTGAAAACGATTTCGAAATGAATTGAATTGAAAACGATTTCGAAATGAATTGAATTGAAAAAGATTTCGAAATGAATTGAATTGAAAACGATTTCGAAATGAATTGAATTGAAAACGATTTCGAAATGAATGGAATTGAAAACGATTTCGAAATGAATTTTATTGAAAACGATTTCGAAATGAATTGAATTGAAAACGATTTCGGAATGAATTGAATTGAAAACGATTTCGAAATGAATTGAATTGAAAACGATTTCGAAATGAATTGAATTGAAAACGATTTCGAAATGAATTGAATTGAAAACGATCTCGAAATGAATTGAATTGAAAACGAATTCAAATTGAATTGAAAGCGAATTGAAAAGAATTCAAATTGAATTGAAATTTGAATTGAATAGAAATGAATTTTAAAACGAATTTATTTAGAAGAATTCAATTTTGATTTGAATTGAAAAGGAAGTTGAAATTGCTTTTGAAACGAATTTTAAAACTATTTATATAATTCGTTTTAAATAGAAATCGACGAAATATATATTATATATATAATATAATGGCCTGAATAGAACGCGCCGCGCCGCGGCAGTTCGTGAATTTCGACCATTTATTTCAAACGGGCATTACGGGAGATCCGACCGTCGGATTCTCCTAAAACCGGAACCGTTGGGTTCGTATCGAAAAGAGCTTTCTAACGGATATTAGAAATTAGAAATCTAACGGTTGGATTTGGAATTATGTCCAAATCAAATTTGAAAAAGGTCGGTATAAGTGCAGTTCGATGGCCATTGATGGAAATCGACTGTACGGGCCTCGATAAAATTATTAAAAATAGTAATAATTTGTGTAAAATCATAAGAAATGATTTAGAAAGGATTGGGATGAAAAACTCCATATTTGAAAAGATAAAAATAGATTTTTATCGAAATGAACTAGTTTTGAACTAGAAATATAATTCTATTTATTTTTAAATAAATAAATTGAATTTGAAAAGGGTTTTAAAAATAACCAGAATTTCCAATGATTGCATTGGAGTAGATTTGAATCGAAATTGTCTTCGGAATATTTCGATGTTGGAATTCGTGATTATACAGATGTTGTTATGGAAATTTGAAAGATATATATTTATATCGTTATTTCCAATGCGACATTTGTTAATCGTAGAATTTGATATTGAATATAAGCCGATATATTTTCTATTCAGAGCCTTATATTGAATATCAAATGTGATTTGGGTTTGTCGTGAATGGTGTCTTCACTAACACTGTTCTTGAACCCAGTTGAGAAAAGTTTGAATCTTTTTATTTATTTAGATTTAATGAAGTGTACAAATTAAATGATATTTAATTGGAATTGAATTGATATTGATTTTTGGGTTTATCGTGGACAGTGTTTTTAAATAACACTCGTTCTTTAACCCGATAATTAATGAAGGTGATTTTGGGTTTATTGTGAACTGTGTTTTTAAATGACACGGATTCTTTAACCCAGTCACAGATTAAAACTAAGTGGAGTTTTAATGAATCTTTAATTAGATTGAAAAAATCGAGAATGGAGTATCACCAGTTTTACTCCAGGCGATAGTTAAATCTTTAATTAGATTTGAACGTGAAATGGTAATTGAATTTACCTATAACACTGTGGTGTTAGATATGAATTATTACCAGTTTTACTTCATGGGATAAATAGGTTGGGATTGGGAAATTAAAACAAATGATTACTTCGGTAAGTTTCGTTAATCCCGACTAGTTGAATCGAAATTCAAAAGTAGATTAAAGAATAAATTCAAGAATTTATCTTTGATAAGATTAATGGGAACCTTTCCCTATGAATGTGAAGTTTAGAAACTAACTGTCGGTTAGCCAAGCAGAATGGTTTTCTGGATATTGATCTGATGTTGGTTTCGGCCTTCGGGGTTAATATTTGGGGAATTATTCTCTTGATTAATTTACGGTTAGTGACTAATGGATTGGAATGAGGCGTATGTTGTGTTTGTGTAACACTTATTTAAAATATACGCGAGTTATTCGGAAAGACCGGGTTTATCCCATTCTGAATAACTGATACGACGATAAGTCGAAGATGAAGACGATGGTCGAAGACCGGAAGTCTTCACGTCGTTTGGGTAATTACTGATGATCTTGATTGGGCTGTACACCCAAGAAGATGGAAACAGTTAGTGATCGTCCAGACGTACTTGGAGATCGATGGATATGCGGGGTACTAGGTGCCTCCGGTTTCGTTCAGACCCAGAACGGACTTGTAAATGGACTGTGTGTCTGACATTGGATTTTAGTCCGTGTGATTGATCTCTATTAAATATATATCTGTTTGGCGGCGGAGAATTTATTCTTTTGCTTAACGCCCTTCTCTGAGACGTACGAGCTCAGGGGTTATATATTGATGGATATCAAACGCATGGAGTGAATTGCTTGTGTGGCATGCCTAAGTGGCAATTGATCGAGGCTTCTGTTGAAAAGCAAAGTCTTGTGGTGATGATCAAAGCAAGGCCTTTGTGGCATAGCTTTGTGTAACGTTGATTCGCGAGTTTCACACCCGGTATGAACCAAAAACGGGAGATGGACCTCAGGGAGGACTTGCGTTTCTTTCTAGCTAAAAGTGGCATCAGTGGTTTTACACGCCCTGACGAGTTTGACTTATGTGGTTGTTGCTGTTGCGAGGCGCCTCGGATTGATCGGTCGTTCTCGAACCGATGGAGTCATTTGATGGCTCGTTTGCGCCCCAAAGGGCGGGGAAACGTAGTGTTCAGGCATTTTAATCCAAATCGGTGGACCGGCCCTGACGATCCAAGGGTCACTCGAGCTCTGATCCTGAGACATGGTAGGCTAGATTGTCTCGAATCGGTTGAGGACTATCTTTTGCCTCGGTTCATAGACGGAAATCCAATTTCCAAATACGTGACATTTGCGGTTTTATTTGTAGATCCTAGTATGGCGACATAGTGGGATGGGGCGCTCATGCCGCCTATGATTGATACTTATGATTTGAAGTTGTTTTATACACTATTCACTTATAATAGTATCAAACGATTTGTTTTAACCGTATCAAGCATTCTTTGGCTGTTATAAGGGAAAACCCTATCCTCAGCTGCGTTGCATTATGTGATGGGACCTGGGTCTTATAACAGCTTCATTTTTCTTTATTTAGCATTGCGCTGTTTGTTTTATGCACTGGTATTCTTGGGAGGAAGCCCGTTCCGTGTTATACGGCATGGTCCCTTGATTTACCTAACTTTAAAAATAAAGATTAATAACTGTTTTAGTTCTCACACCAGTCACATGAATGACCTGGAGTTTATTGTTTTAACCTAAACTCTGGGTGCCCCTATTTTTGACACGGGCAGCTAGTAGTTTTGGTTTTGCAGATTTATATTCACAGGATCCTGGTTTACAGCTGGAACGATATCCGGAAAGCTTTGTATCCGTATATCTCTTCTAGTTATGTATTGTATTATTTTCCGCTGCTATGTATTTAAATATAATTTAAATCTCTGATATTTCTGTGTATTACTCATTTATACTCTGTATATTCTTGTAATCTGATGCATTGTTGTAATAAACAGTGAAATGTTCTTCTGTATGCGTTCTATTTTGTCGTGTTCTCAAACGATAGGGCGTTTTCGAACGGTCTGGATCGGTTTAGCGACTGATTCGGACCGAGCGAAATTCCTTGCCGTCACAGTTGGTATCAGGGCTTTGGTTTACAAAGCTCAGAGAACAAGACACATTAGAACCGTACGAAAGAATTCATCAGATACTGGATTAGTAATATCCAACGGGAATGACTCGTTAGAGATAGGATCAGTAGTATCCTAGAACGAGTGTGAAGAGTATATTTTTCAAATGAAAACAAATTTTGTTTTGAAAATTAAAGTCAATTATTCGCATTTGATTATTTATATTGATGTGGACAATCCAGTATATATAGATTTTGCGTATACGTCTGATCCGCGTGTATTCGAAGTTTTAATATACTGGATAGATATAGAATCACACTCTAGTCGCCCGGAGATAATTTTGGTAATGCGGCCGCATTATCAATATTTATATTCGTGTTACGAAGGTGTGTTTTCTATATATTTCCATTAGACTGGTGTGAGAACCAAAACTAATATAGTTAGAACACATTGTTGTGAATTGGCATCAAAAACATGATTTTCTGTATATGTATCAAATTTATGAATTTGAAACTCTAATTCACTAATTGATTGATGTTAGTGTTGTTTGTTTATTTGGTAGCTAATTTTTAGCCATTTAGCCTAATTGAACCGAATATTGAACTGTATTGAAAATTGGTCGCATCTGCTTGCATATACATGTATATCATTGAACAGGTCATAGCAAGGAGGCTAGAGCCGAAGAATAAAATTTGTTTGCCCGACAAATAGGTACATGTTTACTACATGATTTACTGTTTTGTTTGGGTGATGATGATTTTGTGAGCCTATTGGCTAGCCGCTTGGCTTTTTCTTTTTCTTTTTGAGATCTGAAGGACCGGAGAAGCTATTTGAAATTCCCCGATGCTCCCATTGCAGGGGAGGTTATGGCGAAATTTTTCGAAAATTTAGGGTGTTAGCCAAATTTTTGAATTTTTGGAAATTCGCAGAAACTGAAAAGTTGGAGAATGGAAGCCAAATCGAACGTAGAGTTGAATAATCAAACCACTTTCGACTTTGTTCCTTTTCGGGGACGAAAAGTTTTAAGTGGGGGAGATTGTAACAACCCGGAAAATCTGGGCCAGTTTAAAATTTTTATTTTGGCAATTTTAGCGAATTTTAATTATTTAAAATAGATTATTTTAAATAATATCGACGAGAAATTTATTTTGAATGGAATTAGAACGTATATATTATATACGTCGTCGTTAGAATATAAATAATTATATATAATTATAAATAGAATTGAAAATGGCGCGGTAGTTCGATAATTCGATTTCAAACTTCAATTGAATGTACCGGGTGCAAAACAATCCGGATTTTAGTGAAACCAAAAATGATAGGATCTAATTGATAATATATTTCTATCGAATCCGAAAAATCAAGATTTCATAGCGGGAATCAAAAGATATGTCCAGTTGAAAATTCTGAATAGTCGCTATGGAATTCAGGCCCTTAAAAATGGACATTTTGCAAATGACCTCGGATCTCGACGAAACCAGTTTTGTTGGGTCCGTGATGTCGAGTTATTGCTAGGTTTCAAGTTTCATAATTTTTCGAATCAATATGTGAGCGTGGCAAAGGAAAACGCGTTTGACCAGTTTCAGTTGATTTTAATCGACTGGAAATTGGTCATTTTTCTAACGGTCTCAGAATTCGACGAAACTAGTTTTGTTAGGACCGTATCGTCAATACGAAGCTAGAAAATATTTTTCAGGAATTTTTAAAGTTCGTATGTGACCCCGGTAATTTGAAATGTACGTTTAAAATTCAATATAGTGATTTAAATGTAAATTCAAAGGAAACCGATTCAAACGATCAAATCAGCTTGCGATACATATCCCATTGTGTTCGGAATGGGGGTAAAACGCTATGGGCGACAGGCGGTGGGCCTCGTTTCGAGGTCGTGGGTAAAAGTCAACTTTATGCAATAAAATTAAATAAATAAATAAAAAAATATTTTTAATTCCCTCTCCCCTTCATCTGCTTGCCCCCCCCCCCCCCCCCCCCGTTCAAAAATTAGATTCAGGAAAAAAAAAGAGAAGGAAAAAAAAAAGAACTCCGTTGCCTCGATCAAAGCTCCATCGTCGCCGCTCCACGTCGGAAGGCCAGCGCCGCCGCAGGAGCCCCAGCTCCGAGCAAACCTCGCCTCTCCCTTCCTTCCCTCGTTCAATCCCCCTAAAGCCCTAAAATCCCTTAAGTCATTCTGGAATCGCCCCTCCCCTTTTATCGTCACCGCGCCCCAAGCACCTCCAGCGCCGCCTACTCCTCCTTCTGCCGCCGACGAAGACGACCCGCGGAAACCCCCCCCCCCCCCCCCTGTAAGTTTTTTTTTCGTTTTATTGATTTATTTTAATTTGATTTATATACTGATTTTAAAAGCAAGTTAAAACTGATTTTAAAGGATTTGAAAACTGTTTTTTTAAGAAGATTAAAAACAGGATTTTTATAAAAGATTAAAAACAGGATTTTTATAAAAGATTAAAAACAGATTTGTATAAAAGATTAAAAACAGATTTTGTATAAAAGATTAAAAACAGGATTTTTATAAAAGATTAAAAACAGATTTGTATAAAAGATTAAAAACAGATTTTGTATAAAAGATTAAAAACAGAATTTTTATAAAAGATTAAAAACAGTTTTTTTTTTTGTAAAAGAAAAAAACTGATTTTAAAAGATTTTAAAACTGATTTTCTTTAGAAAGATTAAAACTTTTTTTTTAGAAAGATTAAAACTGTTTTTTTTAGAAAGGTTAAAACTGTTTTTAAAGAAAGGTTAAAACTGATTTTTCGAAAAAGGATTTGAACTTTAAAAAGTAAAAATCATATTTTTATATATCGAAAGTCGAAAGTAAAAATCATATTTTTATATATTGAAAGTCGAAAGTAAAAATCATATTTTTATATATTGAAAGTCGAAGTAAAAATCAGATTTTTATATATTGAATAGCATAGTAAAAATTCGATTTTTACATATGTAGTGAAAGCGGACAACGAAAGCGACAAAAGGCGAGTTGGCGAAGATTTCCTGCATTAGAAGTGCTGTGGAGCTAGGATAGCTATATGTGAGAATTTCTCACCTTTCAATTTATTTTTCTAGTTATATATATATACTAGGATGCAGACGGTGCTTAGTAGCACCCAACACAATCGTCCACAGACCATGGACTTGTTTGTTTGGCTGTGTTGTTAGTTAGATTGTTTGAGTTGATTTGAATTGTTTATTGAAATGAAATTGATATGATTGATGTGTGAATGGTGTGGGCCTTCACTAGACCGGGGATAAGGCTAGGCCTCGTCCCGTTTCTAGTATCGTGCCGTTATGCCGCCGAAATTTTCTAAAATGTGTTAGAAAAATAAAAATATCATTTTATTTAAAGAATGAACTTAATAGAAATTCATATGTTGGAATAAAATGTTTTTATCGTTAAAAATATAATTTTTAACGTGAAGTGAATAAAATAAATATTCATTTACAAACCAGACGGTTTGTTTATGTACACCTATTTGAAGGACATTGATCGGGACGATAAATTTTACACATCGCCCAACTGCACAAATAAAATCTGTGTTTGATTGTTTGAAACCCTACACGGGTGTTGGGATGATATTTGACGTACACTAATCCCGATTGTTTAGTTGTGTGTCGATCGATTGATTGACAGACTGTTATAAGCGTTGAATATTTATATTTGATGCTTATACAGTGTAGAATGCACTTTGGATGATGGTTGATTATTCATCGTTGTTGATATATACATGTGTTGTAGAAAATCCATATAATTAACATTATATGGTAATTGATTGGGCCTCATTCCAGTTTTGAAAAAGAAACATTTGAAATGAAAATATTTGAAATAGAAATATTTGAAATAGAATATTTGAAAATAGAAATATGTGAAGCCGTGATAATTAGATTGACGCCATTTTGACGTGAACGATATTTATATCGATTTTAAACGATTTCGAAATGAATTGAATTGAAAACGATTTCGAAATGAATTGAATTGAAAACGATTTCGAAATGAATTGAATTGAAAACGATTTCGAAATGAATTGAATTGAAAACGATTTCGAAATGAATTGAATTGAAAACGATTTCGAAATGAATTGAATTGAAAACGATTTCGAAATGAATTGAATTGAAAACGATTTCGAAGTGAATTGAATTGAAAACGATTTCGAAGTGAATTGAATTGAAAACGATTTCGAAGTGAATTGAGTTGAAAACGATTTCGAAATGAATTGAATTGAAAACGATTTCGAAATGAATTGAATTGAAAACGATTTCGAAATGAATTGAATTGAAAACGATTTCGAAATGAATTGAATTGAAAACGATTTCGAAATGAATTGAATTGAAAACGATTTCGAAATGAATTGAATTGAAAACGATTTCGAAATGAATTGAATTGAAAACGATTTCGAAATGAATTGAATTGAAAACGATTTCGAAATGAATTGAATTGAAAACGATTTCGAAATGAATTGAATTGAAAACGATTTCGAAATGAATTGAATTGAAAACGATTTCGAAGTGAATTGAATTGAAAACGATTTCGAAGTGAATTGAATTGAAAACGATTTCGAAGTGAATTGAATTGAAAACGATTTCGAAGTGAATTGAATTGAAAACGATTTCGAAGTGAATTGAATTGAAAACGATTTCGAAGTGAATTGAATTGAAAACGATTTCGAAGTGAATTGAATTGAAAACGATTTCGAAGTGAATTGAATTGAAAACGATTTCGAAGTGAATTGAATTGAAAACGATTTCGAAATGAATTGAATTGAAAACGATTTCGAAATGAATTGAATTGAAAACGATTTCGAAATGAATTGAATTGAAAACGATTTCGAAATGAATTGAATTGAAAACGATTTCGAAATGAATTGAATTGAAAACGATTTCGAAATGAATTGAATTGAAAACGATTTCGAAATGAATTGAATTGAAAACGATTTCGAAATGAATTGAATTGAAAACGAATTCAAATTGAATTGAAAGCGAATTGAAAAGAATTCAAATTGAATTGAAATTTGAATTGAATAGAAATGAATTTTAAAACGAATTTATTTAGAAGAATTCAATTTTGATTTGAATTGAAAAGGAAGTTGAAATTGCTTTTGAAACGAATTTTAAAACTATTTATATAATTCGTTTTAAATAGAAATCGACGAAATATATATTATATATATTATATATATAATATAATGGCCTGAATAGAACGCGCCGCGCCGCGGCAATTCGTGAATTTCGACCATTTATTTCAAACGGGCATTACGGGAGATCCGACCGTCGGATTCTCCTAAAACCGGAACCGTTGAGTTCGTATCGAAAAGAGCTTTCTAACGGATATTAGAAATTAGAAATCTAACGGTTGGATTTGGAATTATGTCCAAATCAAATTTGAAAAAGGTCGTTATAAGTGCAGTTCGATGGCCATTGATGGAAATCGACTGTACGGGCCTCGATAAAATTATTAAAAATAGTAATAATTTGTGTAAAATCATAAGAAATGATTTAGAAAGGATTGGGATGAAAAACTCCATATTTGAAAAGATAAAAATAGATTTTTATCGAAATGAACTAGTTTTGAACTAGAAATATAATTCTATTTATTTTTAAATAAATAAATTGAATTTGAAAAGAGTTTTTAAAATAACCAGAATTTCCAATGATTGCATTGGAGTAGATTTGAATCGAAATTGTCTTCGGAATATTTCGATGTTGGAATTCGTGATTATACAGATGTTGTTATGGAAATTTGAAAGATATATATTTATATCGTTATTTCCAATGCGACATTTGTTAATCGTAGAATTTGATATTGAATATAAGCCGATATATTTTCTATTCAGAGCCTTATATTGAATATCAAATGTGATTTGGGTTTGTCGTGAATGGTGTCTTCACTAACACTGTTCTTGAACCCAGTTGAGAAAAGATTGAATCTTTTTATTTATTTAGATTTAATGAAGTGTACCAATTAAATGATATTTAATTGGAATTGAATTGATATTGATTTTTGGGTTTATCGTGGACAGTGTTTTTAAATAACACTCGTTCTTTAACCCGATAATTAATGAAGGTGATTTTGGGTTTATTGTGAACTGTGTTTTTAAATGACACGGATTCTTTAACCCAGTCACAGATTAAAACTAAGTGGAGTTTTAATGAATCTTTAATTAGATTGAAAAAATCGAGAATGGAGTATCACCAGTTTTACTCCAAGCGATAGTTAAATCTTTAATTAGATTTGAACGTGAAATGGTAATTGAATTTACCGATAACACTGTGGTGTTAGATATGAATTATTACCAGTTTTACTTCATGGGATAAATAGGTTGGGATTGGGAAATTAAAACAAATGATTACTTCGGTAAGTTTCGTTAATCCCGACTAGTTGAATCGAAATTCAAAAGTAGATTAAAGAATAAATTCAAGAATTTATCTTTGATAAGATTAATGGGAACCTTTCCCTATGAATGTGAAGTTTAGAAACTAACTGTCGGTTAGCCAAGCAGAATGGTTTTCTGGATATTGATCTGATGTTGGTTTCGGCCTTCGGGGTTAATATTTGGGGAATTATTCTCTTGATTAATTTACGGTTAGTGACTAATGGATTGGAATGAGGCGTATGTTGTGTTTGTGTAACACTTATTTAAAATATACGCGAGTTATTCGGAAAGACCGGGTTTATCCCATTCTGAATAACTGATATGACGATAAGTCGAAGATGAAGACGATGGTCGAAGACCGGAAGTCTTCACATCGTTTGGGTAATTACTGATGATCTTGATTGGGCTATACACCCAAGAAGATGGAAACAGTTAGTGATCGTCCAGACGTACTTGGAGATCGATGGATATGCGGGGTACTAGGTGCCTCCGGTTTCGTTCAGACCCAGAACGGACTTGTAAATGGACTATGTGTCTGACATTGGATTTTAGTCCGTGTGATTGATCTCTATTAAATATATATCTGTTTGGCGGCGGAGAATTTATTCTTTTGCTTAACGCCCTTCTCTGAGACGTACGAGCTCAGGGGTTATATATTGATGGATATCAAACGTATGGAGTGAATTGCCTGTGTGGCATGCCTAAGTGGCAATTGATCGAGGCTTCTGTTGAAAAGCAAAGTCTTGTGGTGATGATCAAAGCAAGGCCTTTGTGGCGTAGCTTTGTGTAACGTTGATTCGCGAGTTTCACACCCGGTATGAACCAAAAACGGGAGATGGACCTCAGGGAGGACTTGCGTTTCTTTCTAGCTAAAAGTGGCGTCAGTGGTTTTACACGCCCTGACGAGTTTGACTTATGTGGTTGTTGCTGTTGCGAGGCGCCTCGGATTGATCGGTCGTTCTCGAACCGATGGAGTCATTTGATGGCTCGTTTGCGCCCCAAAGGGCGGGGAAACGTAGTGTTCAGGCATTTTAATCCACATCGGTGGACCGGCCCTGACGATCCAAGGGTCACTCGAGCTCTGATCCTGAGACATGGTAGGCTAGATTGTCTCGAATCGGTTGAGGACTATCTTTTGCCTCGGTTCATAGACGGAAATCCAATTTCCAAATACGTGACATTTGCGGTTTTATTTGTAGATCCTAATATGGCGACATAGTGGGATGGGGCGCTCATGCCGCCTATGATTGATACTTATGATTTGAAGTTGTTTTATACACTATGCACTTATAATAGTATCAAACGATTTGTTTTAACCGTATCAAGCATTCTTTGGCTGTTATAAGGGAAAACCCTATCCTCGGCTGTGTTGCATTGTGTGATGGGACCTGGGTCTTATAACAGCTTCATTTTTCTTTATTTAGCATTGCGCTGTTTGTTTTATGCACTGGTATTCTTGGGAGGAAACCCGTTCCGTGTTATACGGCGTGGTCCCTTGATTTACCTAACTTTAAAAATAAAGATTAATAACTGTTTTAGTTCTCACACCAGTCACATGACTGACCTGGAGTTTATTGTTTTAACCTAAACTCTGGGTGCCCCTATTTTTGACACGGGCAGCTAGTAGTTTTGGTTTTGCAGATTTATATTCACAGGATCCTGGTTTACAGCTGGAACGATATCCGGAAAGCTTTGTATCCGTATATCTCTTCAAGTTATGTAATGTATTATTTTCCGTTGCTATGTATTTAAATATAATTTAAATCTCTGATATTTCTGTGTATTATTCATTTATACTCTGTATATTCTTGTAATCTGATGCATTGTTGTAATAAACAGTGAAATGTTCTTCTGTATGCATTCTATTTTGTCGTGTTCTCAAACGATAGGGCGTTTTCGAACGGTCTGGATCGGTTTAGCGACTGATTCGGACCGAGCGAAATTCCTTGCCGTCACAATAATGGTGCCATTCTTGATTGTGAGAAAAGAGTGGTTAGCCTCTTGACTCGGCTCGGTAACACTCTATAAACTTCTTGTAATCACTTGAATGTTGTTATGCTTAGTTATCTAGAGTCGCTTGATGCTTCTGTTTAGAATTTGCAGTCGGTTAGAGTGGTCCGTGAATATCCGGATGTCTTTGAAGAGGTAAAGGGCTTACCTCCGAGGCGGGAAATAGACTTCCGCATATATCTTGTTAATAATGCAAAGCCCTTAGCTTTACCTATTAGACATATGGCTCCAAAGGAGAGAAAGGAGATGAGTAAGCAGGTTAAGGAGCTTCTCGAGAAGGGGTTTATAAGGCGGAGTATCTCGGAATGGGGTGCTCCAGTGGTGTTCGACACCATAGCAGATGGCTCACTACGTCTTTGTGTGGACTATAGGGAGCTAAACAAGCTGACAAAGAAGAATAGAGACCCGCTTCCCAGAATAGACGATATACTTGATCAACTTGTAGGTGCGTCGGTCTTCTTGCAACTTGATCTAGCTACTGGGTTCCATCAGCTAAGGGTACTTGAAGATAGCATTGATAAAACGACATTCAGAACCCCAGACGGTTTCTTCAAGCGGCTTGTCATGCCTTTCGGCTTAACAAACGCACCCGGTTATTTCGTAGACCTAATGAGCAGGGTGTTCAGAGAATTCCTCAATAAGTTCGTGGTGGTCTTCGTAGACGATATTTTGATCTTCTCAAAGAATGAGGAAGAAAATGCTCGGCATCTGAAGGAAATCATGGATACTCTCCGTGCACATTAGCTTAAAGCAAAATTCTCCAGGTGCCACTTCTGGAGAGAAGAGGTAAGGTTTCTCGAACATGTAGTGTCCAAAGAGGGGTTAGCTGTGGACCCAGCGAAAGTGGTGGTAGTGCAAGATTGGAAGACACCAAGAAATGCAACCGAAGTACGAAGCTTTCTTGGGCCAGCCGGTTTTTACCGAAAATTCATTAGAGATTTCGCGAAAATCTCAGCTCCACTCACAAGGCTAACAAAGAAGAATCTAGCGCTCGCTTGGGATTTGGATTGTGATATTGCTTTCCAACGCTTAAAAAGGGCTCTTACAACAGCCCCAGTTCTGACTTTACCTGATGGAAGCAAGATGTTCACAGTATACACGGATGCTTGTGGTATGGGATTAGGCGCTGTTCTGATGCAAGAAGGGAAGGTAGTAGCTTATGGTGGAAGGCAATTGAAAATTCATGAAAATAACTACCCAACCCACGATCTTGAGTTGGTCGCCATCATCTTTGCGCTTAAGTCTTGGCGCCATATCTCCTAGGTGAGAAGTTCGAATTGTATACTGACCATAAATCATTGAAGTATCTTTTCTCGCAGAAAGATCTTAACTTGAGGCAGCAAAGGTGGATGGAGTTCCTTGCCTCGTATGATTTTGAGATTTCTTATACTCCTGCCAAGGGCAACGTAGTAGCAGACGCCTTGAGTAGAAAGAAGCTGACCTTAAGCCCTCTCTTTGTAGAAAGTCAAAGCTTGGAGTATATATCCAGTTTTGACTTTAGGCCCTCCTCTGATTTTGTACCTAGTTTGTTGGCATCACTAGAAGTGCGGCCCACTCTTTTAGACTCAATAGGGGCTGCACAATGTGAAGACCCTCAGCTTGTGGATGTGATTGATAAACTAATTAGGGGCCAAACTTCATGTCACCTCAATAGGTACTCCATCAATGATAAGGGTTGGCTAAGGCGGGATGGAAGACTATGCGTCCCACAAGCAAGGGAATTAGTAAAGATGATTCTCGAGGAAGCACATCATTCCAAGATGACAATACACCCAGATGGAGACAAGATGTACAAGGACGTAAAGAAAGTTTTCTTTTGGAGTGGCATGAAAAAAGATGTGGCAGATTTCGTTTCTAAGTGCGTGATATGCCAACAGGTCAAGGCAGAACAAAAGAAGCCTGGAGGACTGCTTCATCCTCTAGAAGTCCCGCAGCGGAAGTGGGATAGCATTTCAATGGACTTCATTGATGGGTTGCCTAGATCAAAAAGGGGGCAATACTGGCATTTGGGTAATAGTGGACAGGCTCACAAAAATTACCCACTTTATACCTATCAATAGTAGAAGGACTACCTCGTCTCTAGCTTCTCTTTATCTCAAGGAAATAGTTCGACTCCATGGAATACCCTCCATCATAGTAAGTTACCGAGATCCTATCTTTACAAGCGAATTTTGGCGGAGTCTGCAAGAAACTGTAGGCACACAGTTATGCTTGAGCACGGCCTATCACCCCCAAACTGATGGTCAGACGGAAAGGGTGAACATAGTATTAGAAGATCTTCTGAGACTATGCGTTCTTGACTTTGGAGGAACATGGGAGGATCATCTTCCTTTAGTGGAATTCACCTACAACAACAGCTACCAAGCCACCATCGGCATGGCGCCCTTCGAAGCTTTATATGGAAGACCGTGCCGATCACCAACTTGTTGGTGGGAGTCTACAGACAAGCTTATACTTGGGCCAGACATGATTAGAGAGACTTCAAAAAAAGTGGACTTGATACGAAGGAGAATGAAGACTGCCCAAGATAGACAGAAATCCTACGCAGACAAAAGAAGGACCGACCTTGAGTTTGAGGTTGGGGAAAGGGTTTTCCTTAAGGTATCTCCCTTAAGGAACGTCATTCGCTTTGGATCCGCAGGAAAGCTAGTACCAAGATTTGTAGGACCGTTCCCTATCATCGAGAAGGTTGGGAAGATGGCTTATAGAGTAGAGCTGCCCGAAAGGTTGGCTGGAATTCACAATGTCTTTCACGTTTCTCATCTGCGGAAATGTCTACATGAATCTGCGGAAGTGATGGAGCCAAGCATTCTAGAAGAAGCCGAAGTGGAACGCGAAGCAACTGTGAGGAGAGTTCTAACCCGCATCTTAGGAACTGAGGTGAAAAAGCTACACAACCGCGAAGTCAAGCTCGTCAAATTTCAGTGGAGCGACGCCGAGGAAGACGTGACTTGGGAAACTGAGGACAGAATACGCGCGGCCTACCCTTTTCTTTTTGAGGGTACATTTTTGATCTCTCTTTTTCCTTAAGTTGTGCTTGTATCTATCTTTTTAGGTATATCCCCTCGATATTATCCTTTATCCTTAGGTAGAAACCCCTTTGGATGTAAACATGTAATTGAAACATGTTATGGTTGATGGCTGCAAGTGGTCAAAAGTGGTTGCTCGTGGATGCATATACACACACGACCTAGGTTTTAGATCGGCTCAGTTACTTCATATTGCATATGCATATATGTATTCATATTTGTATGTGGTTGAAACTTGATATGTTGTCATATGGATGTCGCATTTGTATGAATGGTTGCACACTCATGTAGAATTATGAGTAGGGAAAAATTTGCATACATAATGGATTCACGACACTTACATGATTCGCATTAAGGAGGTCAACTGAATCAGCAGACCGCTTAATTTTCGCACTAGATAAGGACATATACACGCACTATGCATATGATCATGAATCATTAGAAGTCTTTTAAGGACAATAGATGCCTGTGTTTGTTGGTTGAGTAGATGGACGATTGGATGTTAGGATATACGTTCTTTCAGACTTGAAGATTTCGGGGACGAAATCCTTTAAGGAGGGGAGAACGTAACACCTCAAATTTTCTGTTAACAGTAAATTAACAAAATAAAGTATAATTAATTATAAATGAAAGAATTAGGGGAAACGGGTTATGCCATTGCGTTCATCTCGGAATTCTACTTGAGATAGAGTCCGAGTTTGCGTAAATCGGACTCCGTATGGAGTTCTGACCTCCGGAAGTTTCAGAATTCGATTTAAAATTCAAAACAGCCCAAAAACATGTTCAAAATTCAAAACTGGACCAGAACTGGGCTAGGCGGGAATTTTCCCGCTCAGGACCCAGGTCAACCAGGGGGTCGACCTGGGAGTCGACCAGTGTACCCAGGTCGACTATGTAGTCGACCTGGCTACCCAGGTCGACTATGTAGTCGGCCTGGGGGTCGACCTACAGGTCGACCTGCTTGGTCGACCTGACCTGCTTGGTCTAGTCCTGGCTCGGTTTCTGGGGCTTGGTTGTGTCACTAGGGCTGATTTGTCACTTTCTGATTGGCTTCTCTTGAGATGGATGGCCTTGATTAACTCTAGCTTCATCGACGGCTCTAATTAGTTTGAAATTCTATATAAACAACCTTAGTCTTTAACCTAAATTCACACAAATAAAATAGAGCTAGAGACGTCATGCTGCTGGAAGGAAGCCAAGAGTAGCCTCCACTTGAAGAAAGATTAGAGACGAGCAAAACTAAAGTAAAAACAAGAATCAAACAACGTTTATCTACCCAAAGGAAAGCATTGCAAATTCAGAACTCAGAATCCAGAATTCAAGTTCGTCGTTTGTTGTAAGTATAGTGATTTTTCCGATGGGAATAAAATTAAGATTTGATTCGATGTAAAATGGAAATGGAATTGCGCTATTGTATAATGACGATGTTAATTCATATCTATCTGTTGCAATGATTGTGTTGTGAATGGTATTTGATGTTTGTGATATAATTGACTTAATGTTGGATCCATTAGAATGTTTGTGGATTGATCTAGTAGATGTTGGATCTATTCAAAATCACATACAAGTTATTTGGTTCATATCTACACCTATATGTTTATGTGATTATATAGGTTGTATGTGATTGTGATCTCATGTATATACTTTATGCTAAACCTCTATGCCTAAATGATTAAGTTCATATACATGCTCATATGTTTATACAAAAAGTTGCAAGTTCATAATTTGATCCATGCCAAGATCCACTTTCATACATGTTTCATGTTATAATTGGACATATGATTGGATCTAGTTCACACATGTGATAAAATTATACATACTTTATGGACATGTCATATTCTTGTCATATGCTAGTGATGTTCGATGTTATGCCTAGATCTAAACATGTTTAGGCTTATGTTGTCTAAATCATATGCCAATTCATGTGACACCTATTTAGTTAGATCCCTATTTCAATGCAAGTTCACATATAGATAAGTTGATTTAGCCTATGTTGCAAGTTCACATATATGTAAGTTGATTTAGCCTATGTTGCAAATTCACATATATGTAAGTTGATTTAGCCTATGTTGCAAATTCACATATATGTATGTTGATTTAGCCTATATTGCAAGTTCACACCAATGATGTTCATATTGACTATGCCGATAATGCCAAGTTTACACCTATGTCATGTTTATGTTAATGAATTTCTTTATGCCAATTTTGTGTACGCTAAATTAGGCTAAGTTTTTAGCCTTATATTATTTGTTAAAAATCATGCGGATGAAAAATTAGCCAAAGATTGTTAGCCTAATATTTAGACGGGGCAACGTTGGAAAAAAATGGTAATTATTGGAAACTTGACATAAATTGGTGAAAATATATGTATTGGCATGTTTGGCACATGCCAATAATTGGTGGCACTTAAATGGTATAAAATTCTTATACCAAAAATGATGAACTTGGAAAGTGGGCCACAATATTTAATTGTTAACAATTTACATATAACAAGTAATAGAGACAAATATGTAAATTTAGAAAATACGAGTATGCTTAACCCGAGGTTGGATTGAGTTGTAATGTAAACCTGCCCGGCTGTCCAATAATCACAACGATACCTATCCAATGTGAGAAGTTAAGCATTGAGCCCAATAAGGACCCGAGGTTAGACTGAGTTACGGTGTAAACCTGCCCGGCACATCCAGTAACCGTAACAATACCTGTCTAATGTGAGTGGTCGGTGCTTTAAAAAGCTAAGGACAGACAAGTCAGGATGGTAGGGTTAAGTTAACTAAAACACTTAACCAATTCAACATGTTAATTGAACTGATGGGTGGGGTTAGGTAAATACAGACACTTAACCACTTAACATGTTTGACTAGAAAACCCTAGTAATGGGGACCCATTTCAGCAGTAACCCAATTAGGTATCATGGTACCCCTAAACTAGGCAGGGTGGGTCACGATTACTAGGCTGATTGTAAGCGGTCAAAAGCGACGGCGGTTGGTGCAGCAATGTGGGTTCTAACGGTGTGTGGGCATGCACACACTTCGGAGCCGATAAACAGGGCACTGGGCACCAGTAGTATAACCTATGCATTCTAGGATTGTGTCGGGCCGCCACCATGGGACTTGATACACCCCATGGTGGGACCAGCATAGGTATCTACAATCATTCGGGGCCGTATGACACATATGATTTTGCGAGTAGGAGCCGATCTTTAGAAAGGGGATCACTTAACCCCGATCATGGGGTGCCAGTTGAGACATTACAAGTAGGTGCAGAGATATAGTGTGGGGTGCGATAGTATATTCGGTTCAAATTGCTTTATCTTAGTTTATGATACTTTCCTATTTCCAATTTATGCCTATCATGCCCTTTTTCTTATTCTCATACTGAAGAGTCACTAGACTTACCAGGCTTTATGTCTGACTCTATTTTTCTTTCGTCTTCTTTTCTTCCGTCCCCACCCCCGGTCCAAAGGGAGGAAACAACCCAGCTTTGTCAGACTCTTTGCAGGCTTCAAGATAGTAGATGTATGATTTGGACTCTCTTTCCTTGGCTATGGCTTTTGGACACGTTCTATGGGGATTTATGCAGCTTTTATTATGTTTTATGCTTCTTTATTTAATAATCAAGACAGAAATGATGATGTAATGTTTTGGAAGTTATTATGAGACAATTATGGAAATGTTTTGTATGAACACGTATTTATGAAATGAAAGTCTGTTTGTTTTCCGCTGCTTATGCATATGTGTTTATAGCTGTCTTGTGTTTTATCTGTGACTTTTACTTATAAACCTCCACCGAAGTTAAGGCATTCCCTTTGTGAGTGACCTTATTGGAGGTGGGGTGTTTCACTTTCTTCTTCTTTTAGACTTGTGTCGGCTAGTTATGACTAATGACATATTGAATTTTCAAGTTTGTGTTGGTTAGTGAAGGCTACGACACATGCTCAACCTTCTTAGCATGCCACATGTCCACATTTTCCGACACCAACCGTCATTAATATGGATATGGTAACCGTCTCTATAGATGACACTATTTTGTTAGTGTCGAGTGAAAAGACTATGGTTTTTAATGTCGGTTAGCGACGAATAAAGACGATTAATGATGGTTTTTTTCCGTTGCAATCAGCAGCCTTTCTTGTGTTGTGTTGGCCTCACACGCAGCACTATATGGAAAAAAAATGCATCCGCACCACACTAACCACGTGTTCATTCGTTTATGCATCCAACAATTATATATAGTACCATGGTTTCATGGTCGTGCCGTGGTTCGAACCGTAATGACTGATAATTTACGGTTTTGACGGTCCAACCGATTGAACCGCCAGAAACCGTGAATTGTATACTTTAATAAATTCACGCATTTATATACAAGATACACAAAAAAAATCTAAATAAAAAATTCAACTAGACACTGCAATTGCAAGTCATCCTACAAATTTACTATGTTTTGTCTGCAAATTAGCACATTGTTATTGCATTAAAAAAAGGGATTTTCTGTCACAAGGACAAAGTCAACCAAAAATTTATCCACAAGGACAGTCAACAAATAATTTAGCCTCAATGGCAATTTTACAATAAACTTTGGAATTCAGAGGCCCGCTATTATTTCAAAGTTTACACTAAATTTTGTCTTTTTGGCTAATTTTTTTGCCTTTTGTCCTTTCGGCATAATTTTTTGTTCTTTTTGTCCTTCGCACTGTGTTCCTGTAAAAAAAACATGGTGAATACACAACAACAACAAAAAAAAAACGGTGGAAAGTATGGTGCTTAGCATAAAATAACATAGTTTGCATAACATCTCCAACATGCATAAATAACATAAACCACATAGTCTGCATAACATCTCCAACATGCATAAATAACATAGACCGTTTTAATCTCGTACATGATACAAAATATATGAAATATTCTCCAACTCACTCACACAAACGATCCCGCTCACCACTTAACATAACATGCTTAGAATCACTTGCACAACATAATCATCCACCACGTAAATCCATCATCCACACCGGTGCTTGCCTTCAGCAACATCGCAGTATTTGTCATTGTTGGATCAAAGTTAAACGTTTTTACACCGTCATTTATTTCTTGAAAACAAGCTTCACTACCACTAATATTACCAATATGCACTTCCAAATCATCATTATCAACAACCGTTACATTGTCATTGTTATCAACGGCACAAGCATCTATGTCGTCCAACGAGACTTCCAAATCATTATTATCTTGTTCAATACTTGTGATACAACCAACGTCTAATTAAAAAATATAAAGTGAAATTCAGTTAATTGATATACATCAGTGAAGTGCCATGCAACATTACAGTCGATAAAAATGCATATATTCATTTGGTGAAACACAGCATAAAATGATGTACAAAAACATGTGTACTTTTTTGTTAGACATAAAAGAAAAATCATATTCAGAATAAGTTTACAATGTGTCTAAGAGCATCTTCAACAGAGATCCAAAATTACAATGTGTAATATATACACCTATTTCCCCTTCCAACTGAGTGCATATTTTGTAATCAATCAAAAATTCAGCTTTTTTTGGTTATAAAAACATAATCAGAAGAGGCGCTGGTTGAGCTCCTGTTGAACAGGCGCCTGATATTTTTTATCCGTTGACTGGGGCCCATAGAGCACAGACAGCTGTTCAACAGGCAACTAAAGCTTATTCTATTGAGGAAAATTTAGGGTTACGTTTTGTAATCGGTGAGAACATAATTTTAGATGATGAAATCGTTCGAGAAGCTCTAAGTTCCATTTCCATGCCAATAAGTTTTGGAATTAAGTACATGAAGTCCTCCAAATTTACAAAGCGGCGTCAGGCAAATTCAGAAAATGATAAAGCATAAAAATTGAAAATAAGACAGCATTCAATTGCTATTTATGGTATTGTGTTGACTTTATGCTAACAATATATTGATTTATTGTTGTTGACATAGAAAACAACCGATCTAATAAATTTTCGCTGGTTTTGTAAGAAGTTCCAGTCTTGTATTGCCCCCGCGGGCACCTATCAAATTGAAACGATTTTAGATGTTACAATACTGCTATATTAGGCATTTACGGAAAATTTCTATTTAACATGACAGTATTTAGCATATTAAAAACTCCTTCCATGTTTCGCAGATAGATCTCAATTAATGCTTGTTGAGATACCAAAATATTTATTTAGTTTTTCAACAAAATGTTGATATTTGACTATTTTCAAATAAATATTGCAAATATGTAAATGATTAATCTTTAAAAGAGATACTAAGGGGGGGGGGGAATTCGTTTTTTAGTGTGGTATGCGACATGTCAATGAGACTTGATCTATATTGTTAATGATATATATTGGTTACTTTGTATGATAACTATTTTCCTGATTAATATTATCTTCGGCCAACTCATCAAAGAGTATTCGAAAGGTTAATGTTTATTGTACTATATGCTTAGAACATACACTATTGTTTTTCCTTGGTTATTTATGGAATCCAATACAAGATGATAATGACGTTTGGTTAAGAAGATATAGACCAACAAAATATGGCGTTCAAAACTTCTAGTGCACAATGACACATAGAAAGTTAATTGTTATAACCAATATTCAAACAGTGAACTAAAATGTTGACTTCACCTTTACAATACCACTTCTAACACTATGTGACAAGATATGATCTGGCAACAACAAACTTTGGATGTTTCTCATTAAATATAAACAAAATATCGTAGTATGTTCTTGTAAACAATTCCTTTCCCCTCCTCTCTTTTAGGTAGAATCAGTTATTAAATATACTAGAGTCACCCCTCACTTGCAGCTTAAATTTCATGGTTGACCTCCTACCTACCCATTTTTATTTCTTTTATGTTAAATTTCATGATTTTCAGTTTAAGTGCCTTCACTGACAATTGTCGCAAAAAGATCCCCAATATCAATGTGCATGTCAGGGTTTGCTTCACCTAATTTCTTAAGCATCCTTGTCAAGTTCTCCTGAACTTTTTGGTTCACCTTTGCATCAAATTCATCTTGGACCATCTTGTTCACCTTTGCTTCAACTTCATCAGCTATATCTTCCCTTATCTTCGTTGCCAGCTCCTATATGTATGTGCTTGTTGTTGGGGCAGCTTTTTGAAACTTTTGGAGACTTTGTGTGTCATCCAATAAGACATAATGGACCGTGCGACTTTGCATCTGAAACAAGTTCTTGAACAACTCCATTAAATCCTCCTTCACCTATTGCTTTTTCAATCTTCTCCTGCAAAATAAAGCAGTTTCAAAATGTGACATCGTTAATGAATAAAATCTGAGTAACTCTTTAGTATAACTAATGTTTTCATGGTGAATACACTATTTCAATACAACCAAAGTCATGCATGCCTCGGTTACAAACAGGGGCAATGCCTCGTTTACATTTCAAGAGAAAATGAGAAAAATGCATGCCTCGGTTGAATTTCAGTTGCAAATCTATGCCATAGCATAACTATGCCATGACTCGTTCAACAAAACAGGATATAATTTGACAGTAATGTTGATTATGTGCAAAATGAAGCATTTTTTGACATCTGATTGAAGAGAAAAATAAAATTCTTACAATTCTGAAGTTCATTAGTGAAGCATCAGTCTTGTACATCTTTCCTTCTTTTTGCTTGCAAGTTTTAACAAAAAGTTCCCAATCTGATTCGTTGGACTAATACAAAAAACTTTGGACAGTAAAAGGATATCAAACCAATTGTTCCAGAACATATATCACTAATATTAAAAAAGTTAAAACATCCCCATCTGAATCTTCACTGATATATGTAGTTTATTCACAAGTTAAACAAGGATATTGCATTTGAATTAAACAAGCATACATTTATATGACCTATACTATTAAACAAGCCAACCATAGAAATAAGCAAAATACATACCATCTTATGCCGAATTTGGGAAAGGGTTTTGGACCAGTAGTGTATGTGTCAGTGCGTGATTTCCGATTTGCATAATTTGTAACTCCTTGGCCTACAAAAACATGAAACAAAGATATTTATCTGTCTGATCTGAATGAATAAAAAGGAAAAAAATTATGTGATAACTTAAAATTATACCTTAATTTTTTCATCTCCCCAAAACATCAAGAGTACTTTGAAATCCTCAAGTGGAATTTCGTCCGGTCTATTTTCAAGCCTCTCTTCATCAGTTTCATAAGCCTGTATAATGTGCCTTTTTAATACGACTCTTGTACCCCCTCCAAGCGTCACGAATTGACTTCAAAGCCCAATATTCACATTCATCCGAAATAATATACCGTTTATTAAATACCAATCAAACATTAAAAATAACAATCATGCTACTTTTGCGACAAGTTTCATATATTTAAGTAAAATTCAGCTAAGTTTGCAAATTACCTTGACATAGTTCCGCAGCGTGCCTTTCAAACTTGAAGAAACACCATAGCAAGAATTGTAAGTAAGTGGAACACTCCTCTTCCGTGTTCCTAAACAATAACTCAGTTCATACATTACTTGGTCATCGTATGAAATAGGTGGCCCTCGATTATTCATTTGGATTACAACTCTTTTGTCATATGGCCTTGAATGAACTTTATCCATATTTGTTTTTCCCCTGAACCTTCTGGGAGCTTCGACTACTGTTACAAAGTACATAAAATAGTAATGAGAAGGCTAGACATAACATAAATTAGAACTTAAACTATTAATATCAAACTTGGTTCAATGAGAAGGCTAGACATCACAAAAATAGTTAAGAAGCTATGCAATAAAGAGCTCATGTTGCTAAAGGTTCAATGGGGAGATAACCCAGAGGATGCGACTTGGGAGACCGAAGACAAGATTCGTGCTTCGTACCCTTTTCTCTTCAAGGGTATGTTCGTAACTCTTTTTTCCAAAGCTTTATCAGTACTTGTTTCTATCATTTGAGTATATCTTATCCAGTGTATTTTTCGACCTTTAGATAGGGATCCTATGGATGTAAACAAGTGTTTGAAACATGTTATGTTTGATGGATGCAAGTGGATGCAAGTGTTTGCTAGTGGTTTCCTGTGGACGCATGTACACACACATTAGGCACTATGATCGGCTCATCACTCTCATATTGCATATGGATGTGTGTGCATTTTCTTTTCTTTTATGGATGAACTGGCATATGGATGTTGCATTTGGACGAATGAGTGTGCATACATGTAGAACTTATATGTTATAATAAGCTTATTTGCATACATATTGGATTCATGGCACTAACATACATTGCATTAAGGAGGTCAACTGAATCAGTGGACCGCCTGATATTCGAATTAGTGTTGGGACATATACACACACCTTTGCATATATTCATGAAAGCATTAGAAATCCTTAAGGACAATGGATGACAATGATTGATGGATGAGTAGATGGATGATGGATGGTAGGATACGCATTCTTCTCAACTTGGACATTTCGGGGACGAAATCCTTTGAGTAAGGGAGAATGTAACACCCAAAATTTTTAATGACATTAAAGGGGATAAATTAAAAAATAAATCTTATTGTTAGATAATAGTGAATTATGAAATTGTCACCTAATGATAATAGTGAGTTCTAGTTGCTTTTAGGTTTAGGTAAATAATAGTGAATTATGAAAGACTATGAATTGAGTATGTTATAGACTTTGAATCTATGTTATTGTTAGATCTTATGCTATGTCATCATAGATCTATTTCTTTGGATCCAATTCAAATTGTTCTACTATGTTATCATTATGGATCTTGGATTGTAACTATTATGATATGCTATGATGCAGATGTATGTAGATTTATTCTATGTGATCTAAAATTGTCACCTTGTGATTCTGTTAGATCTATTCTATGTGATCTAAAATTGTCACCTTATGATTCATGTTAGATCAATTATATGTGATCTATAATTGTCACCTTATAATTCATGTTAGGTCTATTCTACGTGATCTTAATTATCACCTTATGATTCATGTTAGATCTAACCTATGTGATCTAAAATTGTCACCTTATGATTCATGTTAGATCTATCCATTGTGATCTAAAATTGTCAACTTATGATTCATGTTAGATCTATTTTATGTGATCTAAATTGTCACCTTATGATTCATGTTAGATCTATTTTATGTGATCTAAATTGTCACCTTATGTTAACATGTTAGATCTATTTTATGTGATCTAAATTGTCACCTTATGTTAACATGTTAGATATATTTTATGTGATCTAAATTGTCACCCTATGTTATCGTGTTAGATTTAAATTGATTGGACATCTAAATTGCTAATTTAGATATTGTGACATCATAGTTCATCAGTTTTATGTCCACCTTGTTATGATGACAATTTCATGTCCATGCTAGTATGTATGTTCACCGTATTATCATACAAATTTATGTTTATGCCAAGATGATCATTTTAGTTATATTCCCATTATTTTCCCTATTATCGTTTATGACTAGGCTTTTGGCTAGCCTAGGCATGTTGCCAATTTTGTGAGGGCACTAGCTAAGGAATGGGGGAAAAAGGGATAAAAATGGCATAATTTGAATACGAACATTTATGGACATGTAATTCAAATTATTGGGCAAAACAGGTATTGACACCTATAAAAGGAAAGGATTAATTAATTGGTAAATTAATTAAAAATGGCACAATTTGAATATGAACATTTATGGACATGTAATTCAAATTATTGGGCAAAATAGGCACCTATAAAAGGAAAGGATTAATTGATTGATTAAGTAAATATAAATGGAATGTCTAGTAATTACAATTAGGAATTGTAATTGTACTTATGACACGAGGTTTGGTTGCATTAGTGGTGGAAGTCGTCCCGGACCCGACCGGCATGTCCAGCAGCCACTAATGGTGAACTTAATGTGGGAGGTATAAGTACGTAAATATGAATTGGACTATGACACGAGGTTAGGCCCAACTGTGGAATAAGTCTGCCCGGACCCGACCGGGATGTCCAGCATCCACATGTTGTAGGCATAATGTTGGAGGTCTGGCCCAATATGAAACCATAAATGGACATGGTAAAGAATTGGACTACTTAACCTAAGTTAATCAATAGGGGTTGTATGAACTTAAATTTAAGTTGGGGGTTAAGTAAACATGTTCGAGGGGTAGGTTAAGTAAATCTGAAGAGGGGATGGATAATAGGCCCACAAAATTAACTTGTTAAGATTATGTAATTAAAGACACCTAGTGGTATAAATAATCGGTGGAAATAATAAAGTTATGTAATTAAAGACACCTTTTAGGGTAAACATAACTTGTAGAAGTGATAGGGTTATGTAATTAAAGACACCTATAGGTAAGCATAACTGATTGGAAGATTAGGGGTTATGTATTAAAGACACCTATAGGTAAGCATAACCGGTAGAAATAAATAAGGCTATTTAATTAAAGACACCTAGTGGTATACGTTGTCATTAAAAACGTAGTGGGGGATACAAGACAAATGTAGATCTTGTATCATATTGTGTGGGACCCATTTCAGTTAGTAACCCAGAGTAGGTATCAAACGAAGTACTCCGTACTAGGCGGAGAAGGGGCACACTTACTGATTGATTGTACGAAATCCAAACATGAGGACGGTGTGGGCGGCACAAACCGACCAGGCCATATGCGTTCATGAGCCGGGCAGAGGTGGATAAGACGACCATGACACCTGTAGATATGGTTTGCACATTATTACGACGAGGGGTTTCCACTTTAGGATGTGATACCTTCTACTGTGGGGCTAGTACAAGGAATCTATGAGGGTTAGAGAGCCAATCGATCAGGGTAGTAGTTAGGATACATTTGGAAGTATACCTAATTCTACCATCTTATAGTTGAAGGGATCATCTCTTTCTGGATATACTAGAAATAGTGCAGCGTAATCATTAGTAAGGCATGTACACCTTGTCACACCTGCCATTTATGTAGTGATCTCCCTTATCCACTTTATATGCATATCGTGTTACTTTTATTTATCTATTGGCTTAAAGTAACTAGACTCGCCAGACTTTATGTCGGACCCTTTTTGTTTCTCCTTCTTTCTTCCATTCTCCCCCCCCCCCCCCCCCCTTAGATTCTCAAGGAGGAAACAACCAGGCTTAGTCAGGATTCAGATATCACCTTGCAAGGAGCTACTTCTGAAGTACGGCTCAAGATCTTGTCTCTACTATGGATTAACTCTTTCAATTGGGGAATTATGTTTTTATATTTTATGTACTCTGATGATGCAAGACAGAAGTTATTTCATTGTAATGGTTTTTGTGACTTATGGTATTATGGACCACGGTATTATGATCGAAATAAAAAATTAAATTTCCGCTGCTATCTTATTTATATTTGTCTTTTAATTATTCTATGTTTGATTACCTATAATGCTTCACGGATCTTAATGCATTCCCCTAGTGAGTGACATTAACGGACATGGGGTGTCACAGAAACACTTCTACCACACAATGACAACACCATATCATAGATGTGGCAACATTTAACATCACAAACTGCAACAATGTATTGTGGCTATGGAAACATTACATCACATACTGCAACATTACAGAATTTAACATCACATTGAATTAAAAAAAGAACTTCTCATCTCAGATTAACAAGAAACATAAATAGTACTTACAAACATGCTTACAAACATACCCAGTAAATACATGTTTACAGATCGTACATACAAACACATCAATTCATGTTCACTACAAATTGTTGCAAAAAGATCCCCAATATCAATGACTAAGAGTGCATTTAGTGCTTTCAGTTTAAGTGCCTTCACTGCCAATTATCGCAAAAAGATCCCCAATATCAACGTGCATGTCAGGGTTTTCTTCACCTAATTTCTTAAGCATCCTTGTCAAGTTCTCCTGAACTTTTTGGTTCACATTTGCATCAAATTCATCTTGGACCATCTTGTTCACCTTTGCTTCAACTTCATTAGCTATATCTTCCCTTGTCTTCGTTGCCATCTCCTATATGTATGTGCTTGTTGTTGGATCAGCTTTTGATACTTTTGGAGACTTTGTGTGTCATCCAATAAGACATAATGGACCATGCGACTTTGCATCTGAAACAAGTTCTTGAACAACTCCATCAATTCCTCCTTCACCTATTTCTTTTTCAATCTTCTCCTGCAAAATAAAGCAGTTTCAAAATGTGACATAATAAATGAATAAAATATGAGTGACTCTTAAGTATAACTAATGTTTTCACAACGAATACAGTATTTCAGCATAACCAAAGTCATGCATGTTTCGGTTACAAACTAAGGCAAAGCCTCGTTTACATTTCAAGAGAAAATAAGAGGTATACATGCCTCAGTCGCATTTCAGTTGTAAATCTATGCCATAGCACAACTATGCCACGACTCGTTCAACAAAACAGGATATAATTCTACAATAATGTTGATTATGTGCAAGATGAAGCATTTTTTTGATATCTGATTGAAGAGAAAAATAAAATTCTTACAATTCTGAAGTTCATTAGTGAAGCATCAGTCTTGTACATCTTTCCTTCTTTTTGCTTGCAAGTTTTTACAAAAAGTTCCCCATATTATTCGTTGGACTAATACAAAAACATTATACAGTAAAAGGATATCAAACCAATTGTTCCAGAACATATAAAACTAATATTAAAAAAAGTTAAACATCTCCATCTGAATCTTCATTGATATATGTAGTCTATTCACAAGTTAAACAAGGATATTGCATTTGAGTTAAACAAGCATACCTTTATACGACCTATAATACTATTAAACAAGCCAACCATAAAAATAATCAAAATACATACTATCTTCTGCCGAATTTGGGAAAAAGGTTTTGGACCAGTAGTGTGTGTGTTAGTATACGATTTCCAATTTGCAGAATTTATAAGTCCTTGGACTACAAAAACATGAAATAATGATGTTTATCTGCCTGATTTGAATGAATAAAAAGAGAAAAAATTATGTGATAACTTAACATTATACCTTAATTTTTTCATCTACCCAAAACATCAAGAGTACTTCGAAATCCTCAAGTGGAATTTCGTCTGGTCTATTTTCAAGCCTCTCTTCATCAGTTTCATAAGCCGTATAATGTGCCTTTTTAATACGACTCTTGTACCCCCTCCAAGCATCACGAATTGAACTCAAAGTCCAATATTCACATTCATCCGGAATAATGTACGATTGATTAAATACCAATCAAACATTTAAAAGAACAATCATGCTACTTTTGTGACAAGTTTCATATATTTTAGTAAAATTCTGCTAAGTTTGCAAATTACCTTGACATAGTTCCACAGTGTGCCTTTCAATCTTGAAGGAACATCAAACCAAGACTTGTAAGTAAGTGGAACACACCTCTTCAGTGTTCCAAAAAATAACTCAGTTCATACATTACTTGGTCATCGTCTGAAATAGGTTGGCCTCGATTATTCATTTGGATTATAACTCTTTTTTCATATGGCCTTGACTGAAGTTTATCCATCTTTGTTTTTTCCTCTAAACCTTCTAGGAGCTCCGTCTATCGTTACAAAGCCCATACAATAGTAATGAGAACGCTAGACATAACATAAATGAGAACTTAAACTATTAATATCAAAACTCAATTATATAATACCTTGAGCTTCTTCTACTTCATCTTCTTCGTTTTCAATATTTGTCGAGACATTTCCGACAACAACCTTATCTCTTGCCTTATTCCTTGCACTTCCACTTCCACTATTGTTATTCTTTTGGCGTTATCACATAGCCAAATAAGCAGCTATTGTTCCTATTCCTTCATTGTGTGGTAACTCAGCGGTAAATGGTGTATCATCAGTTTGTGTACGAATTGGATTTTCCCCTGCCCTCGGAGTGGCATTCTTTTCAGTTGCAGATTCAACATTGGCTCGTAACGAGTTGTTGGTCCAGACTGAGGCTTTGTAACCGTAAACTTTTTGGTTTTCTAAAATATGCACACAAAAACGATATAATAAAAAATTAATGAAGCCAGTCTGTAATTACCAACATAAAATTAAATCTTCAGCTATAACGCACCTTTTCCTGATTTTTTGAAGTATCATCTTCACTAAGTTCATCAAATTCTGGAACATAATCTTCGCTATCATCAGCAGATATCTTTGATTTTGCTTTATTTTTTTCATATACATTTCTCAGTCCAGCAACTAATTTAGGCTCCCAAATTTTTCAAAAGCACTATTCTTCTATGAGACATTTTTGTCTCTTTCCGTTTCGTATTCTGTAAGCGGTGGAGGAGATAGATCATCATTCTGAAAAATAATTTAACAAGAAATTATTGTAAATATTAGCAAAATATGTAGATCAAATTGTAATCTTCTTACCAGAATCTCATTTTCATCCGTATTTTCATCTTCATGCGGAGAATTATCAAAATCCAATTTACTCCTGACACCTACTGGGTTGATATTCAAAGCTGCATCATTGACTTCGGTTGCATTTTTGTAACAACCCGTATTTTCAATAACCTGTTATAACGTAAATCGAGGCAGAATTTAATTTATAAATCTGAATCAAGGGAAACGGGCTATGCCATTGCGTTCGTCTCGGAAAAATACGCGAAATAGAGTCCGAGTTTTCGAAAATCGGAGTCCGTATGACCCGATTAAGGCCCAACGAAGTTTTCAGAAAAATTCAAAGTAAAAACAGATTTCAAATTCAAGTTTGAATTTGGAAATTAGGGCAGTTGGGCACAGGCGGGAAATTTCCCGCCAGACCACCCATGTCGACAGCCCTGCCGACTGGGCAGTCGACATGGTTAGGCCCAAGTCGACAGCCCTGTCGACTTGGGTGTCGACTGGGTTCAGCCGGGCAGTTTTGCCTGGTGCACCATTTTGGGGTTTTGGTTAGGTTTTGGGGCCAGATTCGGTTTTAAGGGCTGAGATTGGAATTAGGGTTTAATCCTAAGGTTGAAACTAATCCTAATCTCTATAAATAAGCCCCTAACCTAACCCTAAATCATCATTATTCATTCAAGTAACTAAACTATGGCAAAATCATTCCTCTTATGGCCTCCACTCTCTTCATAAAATTCCTAAATAAATTTCTATGAGAGATTTTCCATGCATACAAGTGTTTTCAAGCTTGTATGAGTGTCATTAGCTTGCATTCAAGTCAAGTTTCCATATTTACATCATAAAGCAAGGGTTTTGATCATTTTGGCTCAAGGGTTTTTCTATTGGAGCTTGCATTTTGGGTTTATTTGATTGCATAAGGGCTTTGTCTCAATATATATTTTTGTGTCTTCATAAGCATTGTAAGCCCTTTTCTACTTTCATATTTAAACTCTAAAGTTAAATGAATGATGCAAGTTTGGTTGATCATTATGATATGCAAGTTTACCATGTCATGTTATGCAAGTTTGATATGTTATGATATGCAAGTTTATCATGTTATGTTATGCAAGTATGCCATGTTATGATATGCAAGTTTACCATGTTATGCTATGCAAGTTTGCCATGTTATGATATGCAAGTTTATCATGTTATGTTATGCAAGTTTGCCATGTTATGATATGCAAGTTTATCATGTTATGTTATGCAAGTTTGATATGCAAGTTTGTCATATGATATGCAAGTTATGTTATGCAAGTTTGGGTTGATCATTTTGTTCATGTTACCATGTTATGCAAGCTTATCTTGGGTTTATGAACATAAAGCTTCAAGCTTTATGCTAAAGGTTGCATTTTGGCAACATGTAAGTTATCATATCTCTTATGATAACTTGCATGTCAGGCTAAATGCGAACTTATGGCCATTCCTACATGTCATTTATCACCATGTATCACCAATATGCTAAGTTTGGTTTTATGCATACTTTTGAGGCCTAAAAATGTAATATGCAAGTATATGAACATATGTACATTTCATATGCCACCATGTTAAACTTGTGGCTTCAACACCTTTATGTCATGATTATGCCAAGTTCCCTCTTTCTATCCTTTATGCGCTATTGCGATATGTAAGCGATGGGATTGCGTTTGGGGTTGGGTAAACTTAAAAGACATAAAAACATAAGATTGGGAATTTACCTATTAAGTTAGGTCTACCCATTGGGAATTTACCTATTAAGTTAGGTCTACCCAAATTCTTGAAAACTTGTAATATGTTTTGGAAACATGATGTACATGACACTTAGAAAATATAAGTGTGACCAACTCGAGGTTGGGTTGAGTTTGGAGCGTAAAACTACCCGGAACCGACCGACTTAACTAGTTGCTACAAACAATAGGACCCAATGTGAGAAGTTGGTCATGTTGTACCTTGAACCCGAGGTTAGACCAAGTTGTGGTGTAAAGCTACCTGGACCCCCCCTCCCCCGGCTTAACTAGTAACCGCAACGAAGTCTAATGTGAGAGGTTAAGGCACATTAATTAATTAATGCCTCATGATTAGGGTTTAAGTCATGGTCCACTTAATACTTAATCAATGTGGGCTTGGTAGATTAATCAGGGTTAAGTCGTGAACTCATCGTTACACTTAACCAAGTTAATCCATGATTAGCAAGAGGGTTAAACCGTACTTAACCCACTAGAAAATCCTAGCAATGGGGGTCCACTCCAGCAGTAATCCCAAGTTTGTATCATTAAGACCCTAGGGACTAGGCTAGGGAGGGGGCACGATTACTGGACTTGAGGTAAGTGACCAAAAACGACGGCAGAGTGGTACGCCGGTGTAGTTCCGGGCGGACTATGGTCGTGTACATAGTCCGAAGCCGGGGAAAACATGCACAGGTACCAGTAGATCGAGACTGTGCACTTATGTTCATGGTGTCCAGGGGTTGACACCCTAGGGCTTGATACACCCGACGGGAGACCTTGCACAGTCTGACTACAATTATGTTTGGGCTGTATTGACACTAACACGTGACGAGTTAGGCTTATAGGGAGCCGATCGACTAGACCGTTTGGTTGGACCTCGTATTAGGGTCATTTCATGTTATTGGACCTCGTATTAGGGTCACTTCATTTTATTGGACCTCGTATTAGGGTCACTTCATATTATTGGGCCAAAGCTTGGGCCAAGGGATCAATACTTGTTTATTCAAGTCATGTTAGTTTGATAGTACACCTGTGGTGCAAAACCTTAAACCTGATTATGCGATGACACCTTTATCTATCATGCCAGTATGTAGTTATCCTTATGTTCATCCCTGCTTCTCATGTCAGTTAACTTTATCAGTTTACATTGATTGTAGTAGGGCTTACTCAGTCTTTTTGACTGACCTGTTTTTCTTTTGCCTCTTTTTCTTCCGTCCCCCCCCCCCCCCCAGGTTCTCAGGGTGGGAATATTGGAGCTTAGCTTGGATTTCTGACCGCTTGCTTGTGGGATTTAGCTCATGTACGGTTTGACATGAAGCTAGCTATGGTTATCACTTATTTTGGGGATAGTACTTATGTATTTCAGTTTTTCAGTTGATGTTGTTTTTATCTAGACTTTTTTATTTGGAAAATTGATATTATGTTGTACCAGACTTATTTTGAAATGGTTTGAAATCTTCCGCTGTTTTATCTATGTTATTTTCTCTGTTTACATATATACATATGTTCTTGTTCTGCCATGATATATCATTATGCATGTTTACCCGATTCAAACACCCCTCCAAAGTCAGAGTGCTTGCAAGAGCCACCCTGGTGGAGGTGGGGTGTTACATTTGGTATCAGAGCATATGGTTTACGAGAAGGAACAAAAAGGTTTTTAAAACTTTTGGAAAACTATTTTCAAAAACAAGTATAAAGTATTTTCCAAAGAAAAGTCTAGTTTATTTTAAAGGCTATTCCCCAAAAAGCCATTAGCAAAATTCCTTCGTTTTTCTCCATTCTGAATCTGTCTTTTTCTTCGTTCTCAGTATGGCCGATAACTTTGCCATTACGTAGGGAGTACACGTACCTGTTTGGTATAGGAGACTTTTGGAGGCTAGGGCGACCGAAGCCAGCCCCGCAGATGTTCCTCCTCCTCCTCCGGTAGTTAATTTTCCTCCTCCTCCTGTCGCTGAGGTTCCTCTTCCTCCTCCCCCTCAGCATCCACAAGAGGATCTCGCGGAGATTTGCAAAGACTTTAAGGCGATGGGTTGCAAGAATTTCATTGGAACCGAGACTTATGTAGAGGCAAGGAATTGGTTGAAAGAAACCAAAGATCTTTTTGCCTTCTTTGATATAGATGACCGTAGGAGGGTTTTATTAGCAGTGTGGTTGCTAAAGGAAGAAGCTGCACGTTGGTGGGTGGTCACCACCGCTACTAGGCCAATTGAGACTTGGGATGACTTTCGGGGAAAGTTTGGACTAAGGTTCCTATCACTGAAGCAAGGGGACATGACTATTAGGGAATACATAGATAAGTTTAATCAACTGGCTCGGGTCGGTTTAGACTTGGTTAACACAGCTCAGAAGAAGGCCCTATACTTTGCTCTAGGATTAAACGAGCCATTACATGGTTTAGCCATATCTCATATACCCTTGGGGGCAACTTTCGAGAGTTTGGTGAATATGGCCCTACTCAATGAAGAGAATAGGAGTGACAAGAAGGAGGTCAAGATGAATGAGTCTCAAAACAAGGAAACGGAGCCCAAAAAGGAAATGAAAAAGAAGGAGGAGAAGTCTGAAGATAAGAAGGAAAAGAAGTGCTTTACTTGTGGAAGCTTGACTCATCTAAACAAGGATTGCAGAAAGAGGAAGGGCACTTTCTTTAACTGTGGAGAAATGGGACACTTCACTAGGGATTGCCCGAAGAAGCAAGGGCAAGGCCAGGGTCAGACTCAGCGTGCTGGACCTTCGGGAGGGCAAGTTCATGCTCTCAATGCCGCTCCAGTTCCCGATCGAGGTAGTATTTCTGTTGAAAGTCTTGTTTACATTTCTGATTTTCCTGTTCGTACTTTGTTTGATTCTGGCACATCGCATAGTTTATTTCATCTGATCTAGTTGAAAGTTTGCACCTAAGTACTAGTCTAGTTAATGATCCCGTGTGTGTTTCAAATCCAATTGGGGGTTCCGCCCATTTGTCTATTATCTACGTGGATTTGAAAATTTCTATCTTGAGTGTAGAATTCTCGTGTGATGCTTATATTCTCGGTTTCATGGGGTATGGGTTGATTTTGGGCATGGATTGGTTGTCCAGTTTTGGAGCCATTCTTGATTTTTGAGCATAGGGTTGAGAGGCTCATGACTCGCCTCGGTAATACCCTAAAAATTTCTAGTAACCCTATGAGTCCCGTCATGTTGTGTTATCTTGAATCCCTCAACTCGTCTATCGATAGTTTGCAATCGGTGAGGGTGGTCCGAGAATATCCTGATATCTTGGGTGAAGTGAAGGGGGTTACCCCTAAACGAGAGATAGATTTCCGCATTTATCTGGTGGATAATGCAAAGCCGGTTTCTTTGCCCGTTCGGCACATGGCTCCGCGTGAAAGGCGGGAGCTAAGTAAGCAAGTCAAGGAGTTGCTTGAGAAGAACTTCATTAGATGAAGTATATCTGAATGGGGAGCGCCTGTAGTATTTACTACCAAGGCAGATGGTTCTCTTCGACTTTGTGTTGATTATCGTGAGTTAAACAAAGAGAATAGACAACCATTGCCAAGGATCGATGATTTGTTTGATCAGCTTGTAGGAACATATGTTTTCTCTTGATCTTGCAACTGGATCCCTTCAGCTCAGAGTAGCTGAGGATAGTATAGACAAAACTGCGTTCAAAACTCCAGATGGATTCTTAGAATGGCTAGTCATGCCATTCGGTTTGACTAATGCACCCGCCTACTTCGTGGACTTGATGAGTAGGGTGCCTAGGGAGTTCCTGAACAAGTTTGTGGTAGTCTTTGTAGAAGATATCCTGACTTTCTTAAAGAACGAGGAAGAACATGCTAGACATCTCAAGGAGGTGATGGATACGCTTAGAGCGCATCAGTTGAAAGCCAAGTCCTCCAAATGTCATTTTGGAGAAAAAGAAGTTAGATTTCTTGGGCACATAGTTACTAAGTAAGGCTTAGCGGTGGATCCTGCTAAAGTGGTCGCGGTTCAAAACCGAAAAGCTCCGACGAGGGCAATTGAAGTAAGAAGTTCTCTCGGTTTAATTAGTTAGTTAGCGTCCCTTGAGCTTAGACCTACCCTTCTGGATCAAGTGGGGACTTCACAGAAGGAAGACCCACAGTTAGTCGAGATCATGGACAAGTTGATTCGAGGCGAGATGATAAGTCACCTCGCTATAGATGACAAGGGATGGCTAAGACGCGTTGAGAGAAAGAAGGCTCTTGAAGATGCACATCACACGAGGAGGTGGCCGAGTTTGTCCCAAGGTGCATGTTGTGCCAACAAGTTAAGGCCGAGTCGAAGAAGCCAGGTGGGCTATTACATCCATTGGAGGACCCCGCAATGGAAGTAGTAAAGCGTCACGAAGGATTTCGTGGATGGACTGCCTAGATCAAGAAAGGGAATAAAAGCATGTGGGTCATAGTAGGTAGACTCACGAAGAGTGCTCATTTCACTCCGGTAAAGAGCGAAAGGGCTGCATCATAACTAGCGACAGTTTACTTTCAAGAAATAAAGTGGTTGCACGAGGTTCCCTAAAGTATAGTTAGTAACCACGACTCAATCTTCCCTAGCCAGTTTTGGAATAGTCTACGGGAAGTCATGGGCAAGCGACTGAATCTAAGTACGGCCTATCATTCGCAGGCGGATGGTTCATTTCGTTCAAGCATGAGTTATAGAAAATCACGTTAGTAAGAGCAATTGGCAACGTGGATTGGTATTTTCAAGAAAAGTTCTGCTGCGTGGAATACTTTATAGTAAGTAAACGAGATCCAAGATTCACTGGTGAATTTTGGAGAGCTTGCATGAAACCATGAGGTCATAATTATGTTTAAGAATGATAGAAGAGTAAGTGAAAGAGGAAGACGAGAGGCGATAATGAAATGGGTTCCAACTCATATTTGGAAATAAGAGTTAAGAAGCCAAGGAATCATGAAGTAAAAGACGGTCAAAGCACAGTGGAGTTAAACTCAAGGAAACGTGACTTAGAAGACTGAAGGCTAGATACGCGCATCATATCTCTTTTTAAGAGTATATTCTTGATCCTTGTTTTCCTGTGGAACTTACTTGCATGTTATCTTTTACATATATCCTCTCGGTCCCATTCTCGATCCCATTTCTGTTGTAAACTCCATAAGGGGGTATGACTCATCGGTTAGTAATACATGTCAAGGTTTGAAGGGGTCCGTTAGGTTGACTAAACCTTTTGGGCTTTTATAGGATTGGGGTTGGGTTAGGAAGGGATTTCTTGTAATCCGAAAGGAGTATATCCTGCTTATCTTCCCGATCTCTTTGTAGCATATCTTTCTTTTGCTATCTATATCGTATTAATCTTGTCATGAGAACCTTAGGTAGAAACCCTTTGGATGAAACATGTGTTTGAAACATGTTATGCTTGATGTTTGCAAGTGCAAGTGTTTGCAAGTGGTTACTCGTGGATGCATTATACACATTAGGCACTAGATCGGCTCACACACTCCTCATATTGCATATGCATGAGTGTTTACGCTTATTCATGGATGAAAATTTTTGTGTTGTCACATGGATGTTGCATATGAATGTATGTTATGTGCACACATATAGATGTTATACATTATGTTAGGAATTGCATACATATGGATTCATTTCACTAACATAATTTGCATTGATGATATTTGCATTAGATAAGTACATATACACACACCTTTGCATATGTTCATACAACATTTATAATCTTGTAAGGACAATGATTGCTCGTGGATGATGTTTTGAGTAGATGGATGATTGGATGGTAGGATACGTTCTTCCTAACTTGAAGATTTCGGGGACGAAATCCTTTAAGGAGGGGAGAACGTAACAACCCGTATTTTCAATAACCTGTTATAACGTAAATCGAGGAAGAATTTAATTTATAAATCTGAATCAAGGGAAACGGGCTATGCCATTGCGTTCGTCTCGGAAAAATACGCGAAATAGAGTCCGATTTTTCGAAAATCGGAGTCCGTATGACCCGATTAAGGCCCAACGAAGTTTTCAGAAAAATTCAAAGTAAAAACAGATTTCAAATTCAAGTTTGAATTTGGAAATTAGGGCAGTTGGGCGCAGGCGGGAAATTTCCCGCCAGACCACCTATGTCGACAGCCCTGTCGACTGGGCAGTCGACATGGTTAGGCCCAAGTCGACAGCCCTGTCGACTTGGGTGTCGACTGGGTTCAGCCGGGCAGTTTTGCCTGGTGCACCATTTTGGGGTTTTGGTTAGGTTTTGGGGCCAGATTCGGTTTTAAGGGCTGAGATTGGAATTAGGGTTTAATCCTAAGGTTGAAACTAATCCTAATCTCTATAAATAAGCCCCTAACCTAACCCTAAATCATCATTATTCATTCAAGTAACTAAACTATGGCAAAATCATTCCTCTCATGGCCTCCACTCTCTTCATAAAATTCCTAAATAAATTTCTATGAGAGATTTTCCATGCATACAAGTGTTTTCAAGCTTGTATGAGTGTCATTAGCTTGCATTCAAGTCAAGTTTCCATATTTACATCATAAAGCAAGGGTTTTGATCATTTTGGCTCAAGGGTTTTTCTATTGGAGCTTGCATTTTGGGTTTATTTGATTGCATAAGGGCTTTGTCTCAATATATATTTTTGTGTCTTCATAAGCATTGTAAGCCCTTTTCTACTTTCATATTTAAACTCTAAAGTTAAATGAATGATGCAAGTTTGGTTGATCATTATGATATGCAAGTTTACCATGTTATGTTATGCAAGTTTGATATGTTATGATATGCAAGTTTATCATGTTATGCAAGTATGCCATGTTATGATATGCAAGTTTACCATGTTATGCTATGCAAGTTTGCCATGTTATGATATGCAAGTTTATCATGTTATGTTATGCAAGTTTGCAATGTTATGATATGCAAGTTTATCATGTTATGTTATGCAAGTTTGATATGCAAGTTTGTCATATGATATGCAAGTTATGTTATGCAAGTTTGGGTTGATCATTTTGTTCATGTTACCATGTTATGCAAGCTTATCTTGGGTTTATGAACATAAAGCTTCAAGCTTTATGCTAAAGGTTGCATTTTGGCAACATGTAAGTTATCATATCTCTTATGATAACTTGCATGTGAGGCTAAATGCGAACTTATGGCCATTCCTACATGTCATTTATCACCATGTATCACCAATATGCTAAGTTTGGTTTTATGCATACTTTTGAGGCCTAAAAATGTAATATGCAAGTATATGAACATATGTACATTTCATATGCCACCATGTTAAACTTGTGGCTTCAACAATTTTATGTCATGATTATGCCAAGTTCCCTCTTTCTATCCTTTATGCGCTATTGCGATATGTAAGCGATGGGATTGCGTTTGGGGTTGGGTAAACTTAAAAGACATAAAAACGTAAGATTAGGAATTTACCTATTAAGTTAGGTCTACCCATTGGGAATTTACCTATTAAGTTAGGTCTACCCAAATTCTTGAAAACTTGTAATATGTTTTGGAAACATGGTGGACATGACACTTAGAAAATATAAGTGTGACCAACTCGAGGTTGGGTTGAGTTTGGAGCGTAAAACTACCCGGAACCGACCGGCTTAACTAGTTGCTACAAACAATAGGACCCAATGTGAGAAGTTGGTCATGTTGTACCTTGAACCCGAGGTTAGACCACGTTGTGGTGTAAAGCTACCCGGACCCGCCCGGCTTAACTAGTAACCGCAACGAAGTTTAATGTGAGAGGTTAAGGCACATTAATTAATTAATGCCTCATGATTAGGGTTTAAGTCATGGTCCACTTAATACTTAATCAATGTGGGCTTGGTAGATTAATCAGGGTTAAGTCGTGAACTCATCGTTACACTTAACCAAGTTAATCCATGATTAGCAAGAGGGTTAAACCGTACTTAACCCACTAGAAAATCCTAGCAATGGGGGTCCACTCCAGCAGTAATCCCAAGTTTGTATCATTAAGACCCTAGGGACTAGGCTAGGGAGGGGGCACGATTACTGGACTTGAGGTAAGTGACCAAAAACGACGGCAGAGTGGTACGCCGGTGTAGTTCCGGGCGGACTATGGTCGTGCACATAGTCCGAAGCCGGGGAAAACATGCACGGGTACCAGTAGATCGAGACTGTGCACTTATGTTTATGGTGTCCAGGGGTTGACACCCTAGGGCTTGATACACCCGATGGGAGACCCTGCACAGCCTGACTACAATTATGTTTGGGCCGTATTGACACCAACACGTGACGAGTTAGGCTTATAGGGAGCCGATCGACTAGACCGTTTGGTTGGACCTCGTATTAGGGTCATTTCATGTTATTGGACCTCGTATTAGGGTCACTTCATTTTATTGGACCTCGTATTAGGGTCACTTCATATTATTGGGCCAAAGCTTGGGCCAAGGGATCAATACTTGTTTATTCAAGTCATGTTAGTTTGATAGTACACCTGTGGTGCAAAACCTTAAACCTGATTATGCGATGACACCTTTATCTATCATGCCAGTATGTAGTTATCCTTATGTTCATCCCTGCTTCTCATGTCAGTTAACTTTATCAGTTTACATTGATTGTAGTAGGGCTTACTCAGTCTTTTTGACTGACCTGTTTTTCTTTCGCCTCTTTTTCTTCCGTTTCCCCCCCCCCCCCCCCCCCGGTTCTCAGGGTGGGAATATTGGAGCTTAGCTTGGATTTCTGACCGCTTGCTTGTGGGATTTAGCTCATGTACGGTTCGACATGAAGCTAGCTATGGTTATCACTTATTTTGGGGATAGTACTTATGTATTTTAGTTTTTCAGTTGATGTTGTTTTTATCTAGACTTGTTTATTTGGAAAATTGATATTATGTTGTACCAGACTTGTTTTGAAATGGTTTGAAATCTTCCGCTGTTTTATCTATGTTATTTTCTCTGTTTACATATATACATATGTTCTTGTTCTGCCTTGATATATCATTATGCATGTTTACCCGATTCAAACGCCCCTCCAAAGTCAGAGTGCTTGCAAGAGCCACCCTGGCGGAGGTGGGGTGTTACAATTTTCCTTCTCTGGTAACTTCGTCGAATTACTGACTTCAGTTGACTTCAATTGACTTCTTGCTGACCACCTTTTTCTTGTTGCAACGTGGACTCACAGCAGCTTCCCTAATCTTTCCTGGATTGTTGCTAACTGGATTATTTAGCTGTGCCGACTTTCTAGGAGTAAAGACTTCAGTCTTCTTGTTGTTGATAGGTGGACTCTCAGCAGCTTTGTTGATCACTTGTGGATTGTTTAGCCGTGTCGATTTTTGAGGAGTAAAGACTTTATCAGTCTGCTTCTTCTTTTTTGCTACCTGTTGTAGACGATGAGTAGTGACAAATTGTTGTTTCTGTGATTTCGCAGCTGCAATATACAAGTTCTTTATTATTCTACTAAGTGCAACAAAAACAAAACAAGTCCTAGTATTCAAACATAAATGCACAAAAAATTCATGTGCACTAAAAGCAGGAAAAAGACTAAGAGATTCGGTAAAATGACCAAATTCATCAAAATAGTACAACTGAGAAGATATGTTCATACCAGGAAGTAGATTCTGCCTTGGGAGTACGATGACATATGGTTGCATTTGTTTCACTGGCTCAGCTTTATCATTGACCTCGGTGTCAATATAGAAATCAATGTAATCACCATTATTTTTTATTTGCATCATAAACAACAGCTCTACATCTCGACCACCAATTTCCACTCACTCGTTGGACCTTTCCATGCATATACTCCTCCAATTTCGGTGTACTGTAGCTTATCCTTGACAAACTCCATCAGTACTGTATACGAAAACCTATCCAGATCAACTTCCTTGACAATAGCCTCTTCTCCACCAACACATCCATTCTTACAAAATTTTCCCTTGTGGTGGAATCTAAGATTTTCCACCTCCTTCCTATACAAAATGGAGAAATTAACATTAGAATGACATAATTACATAATAAAATAAGTCAAGTGCATCATAAAATAAAACAGTTAAAAAGGATACAGAAAGAAGCCACAAATATTATACATCATTTACAACATTTAATCAAGGCAGAAACAACATTTTCTTGCTTAAATTTGGTACATTTAATCAAGGCAGAAACCACAAGTATTACAGTTATTTTCCATTTCATTTTCTGCCCAATATAGCATGTAGTCATTTGGACATGCATGTATTCTTTGGTAATTGAGGCATAAATTTACACACAAATAACATGAAGGCATCTGAATTTAGGAAGTTTTGCCCATATTTTTTTCCTTGTTCATCACTAACTTACACACAAAAAAAAACACAAATATTATTTAGCCATGACTATATGGCAAAAAAAACATGGTAATATCATATAAGCGCTGTTTAACATAAGTTTGTTACGAAGACGAACATAATAGTAAAATCAGGAATATGATTACACCTGAACGCACAGGTAAATCAGTAAATTAGGCTACAAAACAATCAAACCAGGAAATACTTAAAATATACATTGAATGATACCTTAAGCAGCAAATTAAATCGAAGCCCTATTTGAAATTTGAAACCCAAACAAACCCAAATTGAAGACCTAATTGAAACATCGAAGCCCTAATTGAACTTGAACTCGAACTTACCATAATCGAACCCCAATTAAGCTTGTGAACTTTAACTTTTAGCCCTAATTTAACCTGCGACTGAGATTGTCTGAGAGGTTGAGTGGCGGAGTATTTTGTCTAAAACCCTTGAATATTTTGCTTAGCGTTTTGCCGCTTTGTTTTTTTTTTGTCCCACATAAAATATTATTTCATGCGGATTGGTAACATGGACCGTTGGATCTTAATCACCCGGATTGATAATTTTATTCACGTGGCTTTTGCAGCAGCTTGGATTTTCTATGATAACACCTTGAAGCGTGTGTTGAAATAGACAAAAAAATGCATACCTATCGTTACAATGTAGCTAGCAACACCTTGGATTTTCGTTGCAGTAGTTCATCTATGGCGTAGTGTTGATTTAATACTAGTTGTCCTATTATTATTTTTCCGCTATGAGTTATATTTATTGTACTTTGATTACGCTCATGCTCATTTATTACAGGCACCAGATATACGCTCCATTCTTGGATGTGTTTAAATTTTATTTTTGTCAAAATTTGAGTGCAGAAAAGTGTGGGGTGTTACATTTGGTATCGAAGCCTAAATTAAATAATCAAAGGAATTAGTTAAATTAGGAATCGTGAGAGAACATAATTCGATTTTTCTTTTCTATTTTTCTTCGTATTTCTTACTCGACTTTAATTTATCTTGACTATAGAAATTCGTCGTGGGCCTAATTATATACAATAGGCTTTGAGTGACTAAGAGTTGAAATATGTTGAGTTCGGGTTTCTAGCTAATTTTGTCTTACCCCACAGTATGTTAGCAATCTCGTCGTGAAGAGCATGAGACGACATATGGTGGATTCCATTGATTTGAGATTTGGAAATTGGAATAAAATATATATGTCCATATAAAAAGCTAGCCACAACCGAGATAGTCACAAATTCCTGGTATGGTTTTGTTAGCAGTTCCAGTTAAGTCAAACTCGATCCAAAACAGGAAAAGCCCACGTTAATATGTCGTATCCATTTCAGAATTATAATTACGAGGTTTATCCATTTGTTACTTCGTTAAAATTCCGAACCTACCTTTGTTTAAATATTCAATTGAGTTCTTAGCCTTGTATTCGAGGAAATTTAATTTTAAAACTATTTGAAAAATAAAAATGGATTTCAACGGTTTTGAAACACAGTTTCGAAAAATAATTTGTGAAGATATGGTTTTAAATTCTTAATCTATTCATGCTTTAAAAACAATTTGGGGCCATTCAGTAATTTTAATAAATATGGTCTGATTGGTAGGAAAGAAGGAATTAAAAATAACAAGGAATATACCATTAAAACTCAAGAATAATAGATATCTATTCCTTGTGATTTTCAGTATCCATTTTCTTATATATATCGGATAATTTATTAAAGTTAGCAAAATTAATCTAAATTGTTTTAAAACCCCAATATTTTTAAACATGAACAGGTTTTCCGGTTTAAGATTTAAACTGGAATATAAATAGTAATAATAAAATGGATTTATAAATAAGAAACCGTTAGTTTATAAATAAATCCCATTTTTGGAAAAGTTTTAAATTTTTGTTCGGAAGGGCTACGGAAAATCCTTCATTTTGATTATTGGGTTATTTGAATTTGAATCGCTTAGTGTATGTCGGCTAGTAAGAGGAAAAATCCGTTTTAGAATTTTATTTTAGATTTCTAGCCAATTTTCTATTTTAAAGTTTGTTCGTTTTAGCGGTCACAATTCTTTTTGGAGGCGGGGAAAAGTCATTGAAAATTTTAAATTCTCGACTAGACATTTGGTAGAAGTCGATATGAGAATTTGGTTGGGAGTAGAAGTTGTTCTGACATAAATAGAAATTTTAAATTTTAAATACTATAATTAAATGGGTCGTTGGGCCGAGGTTCGAACGATGCCCGAAATGGGGAAAGCGGTCGACCGCCCTCTATGGGCCAGATCAACAGCTACCCCACGTAAAGGCGTGGTCGACCCGACCCGTCTTTTGCTGAATGATGTATATAACATCGTTCAGCCGACCTTTCTCCCCCGAAACTCCTTCCACCAAAAAAATCAAACCCTCCTCCTTCCCAAGCTCCAGTCCAAGCAACTCCCACTCCGTTTCGCTCCTAATTACCACCAAAATTCTCCTCGAACAAATATCTATCCAATAACACCCCGGATTTTCAATTTCCCTTGCCCATTTCGCCGATCCCTCAATGGCACCTCGCCACCAATACCCTGGTCTTGTGCCCTAGGAAGCCACTTGGCTAGACCGTGATGATGCTAAGATTAAGCAATTCCTATCCACAACTAGTTATGAGTCAAAAATTGGTCGCCCAGTGTAGCTAGTCGACTTCGCCGCATTTGGTTTGGAGGAGCTTTTTGTCACCGCAGGCCTAGCATCGATCCTGCGCTTCGACAATTTTGAGCGCAATGTGTATCCGCTCTGTGTCCGTCTGTTTGATTCCCAAATGGATGATGATATCGATGACAAGTCCTACGTCATCAGATCTGAGGTCGTGGGCACCCGTATCGATGTCATTGATGCTGACTTGGCCCAGATTTTGCGTATCTCGGTCGATGGAGACCATCTTGATGCTGTTCAGATGAAGGAACCTCAGATCTTTCAGCATATCTTTATCGAAGATCCCAGAGCTTGGACCACCGTCAGTCTTTAGACAGTAGCCCGTGTAGTTGTGTGTATCATACAGCACAACATCTACCCGAAGACGAGAAGCTTGGAGCAGATTTATCCCTCTGTTCGCCATGCCACCTATGCTATTCTTGGCGGCGTAACCATCAATTGGGCGCGCATGCTTATGATCCAACTCAATGAGGCCTTCGTCGGCACCTCTCGTCGCCATTTTACCTATAGCCATCTTCTCACTCGTATCTTCTGCCACTTCCATGTGAGACTTTCTGGGGAGACACCTACGAAGGAGCCGACCGCCATCAGTCATGCCACTCTCCAGAAAATGGGTATTCAGCTACCCGATGCTCCTACACCCGCACCACCCGCTCTCGCTTAGCAGCCTGGTAATGAGAGCCCAGAGCTCACTGCCATCCGAGCCGTGCAGACCAAGCTTCAAGAGGTTCGAGAGGAGCAGCACTGACAGGAGCAAAAGATTGGCTGCATATCCGCTATACTACGCTCATGGCGTGGACGTGTTAATGGATCAGGCTCCAGCCGCGGAGGAAAACCAACCTATAATGGGTAGTGAAAGTCGTCGTCGTTGTTGTTAGAACATGCTTTGTGCATGTTGTATCTTGTACCGTGTGTTTCTCTTTACAACATTTTTCTTTTTCTTTGATGTAGTGTTGTGTTAGAAGTTTCTAGTAGTGAAAAATTTGCATGACTTTAGTAATGAGATTTCTATGTTAAAAAAAATTGTGTTTGTCATTCACGCACGATTATTTGAATGAAATCTCATCTATTTACTAGCATTTGTCTTAGAGCTGGAAAGATTAAAATTCTATGTTGGATAAATTTTAGTAAAGGAATGGTTCTATGTCACGGGTATAAAAATAAATAAGCCAAACGTTTCTTGTCAAAACTAAAAAAAAAATGTCTTTTGTGTGATTTCAGTTTTCGTGTTTTTGGCATGACTAGCTTCCTTCTTCGCCAACATGTGACATAAATCATTTCAATTTCCGTAAATAATAATTTTAAAAGTTTATGGAAAATGTTGTTTGAAATTTTTTTTAATCATTTTCTTATTTTATAGGGAAATGAAATGGTTTTGAAAGGAAATTTTCAAAATAAACATGAAAAGTTTTCAAGAGGAAATTTATTTTTGTGAAAAAATTTGATTTTTGGTCACATGAACGGTGTAAAGAAGAATTTCATATGCTTTGTGTGCGCGTGTAACGGTGCTATAGGATCGACGATATGATAAAAACGTTAACGATAATGAGAAAAATGCTATTTTAGCCTTGAAAACGGTATTTTCATGCCTTGTCAACAATGCATGCGAGCTATTAATTAACTCGTTTTACGTTTTAGAGCTTGTTTTAAGCCTCTTTTACAGTCTACAATTGGAAATTTTTCAGGTATTTTGGGTAATTGAGGTGAAAATTCCACAATAGGCCGGGAAATGGAATATTTGAAAGCAAAGAGAATGTTAAATTTCTTCGCCTAAATTTCTTTTTTTCTAGCTTAGGAGATATTAAACAGGAAACGAATATATTTCGTACATTTTGGATGGTAGGGTTTGGATGCAAAATTGGTTTCTTCGCACTTCTATTCGTAGTTGCGTTGAGGGTCATGGATGAAAAAGAATTTTCAAATTTTGCATTCATATAGAACTGCCAGTATATTTAGGATGTTCTGCATCATGTTTTCAAAAATATTTCATAAGTTTAATGCAAACATATAGGAGAATCCGATTAGAATCATCTTGCATGCACATTTTTGGTTGAAATTGCATTATGTATGCCATGCACATGTACACATGGTTGCAAAGTGTATGTACACAAATAGGTTGTGTAGCATAAGATTATAAGAGTCAGAATTTCGGGACGAAATTCCATTTAAGGAGGGAAGTATGTAACAACCCAGAATTTTGGCAACATAAATTAATTATTAAGAATTTCAAAAAAAGGAATTTTTGCAAATGATGGAATTTGGCCACGAAACTTTGGCCGTTGCGTTCGTCTTAGAATTCTGGTCAACTTTCATGTTTGGATTTTTGTGAACGGAGTCCATATGAAAAAGTTACGGACAAAATACGAAAATGAACGGAAAAAATAAATTAGAATTTAAATAAATATTATACCATATATGAACAACCAACCTGGGCATCTGATTGCCCAGGCGGTCGACCATAGTGGTCGACCTACTGGGCGATCAGATGCCCAGTGACGGCTTGGTCATATAGGGTTTGGTTTATACTATTATATAAACGAATGAACGAATATAATTTAAAACTAATCTAATGGTTCTAAGTCATTACCACTCCTATAAATAAGGGGGTAGAGGCTCATTCTCTTCCATTCAAATCTATAGAGGCAATGAAGCTCTACCATTTTTCTTCCTCATCTAACCTAATTTCTAAATAAAATATATTCATGGATATACCAAATCAAATCAAATTCATATGGGATTGGGAAGATTAATAGATTCAATGGAAGAGGATTCTCAATGATAGATATCTTCACTCTCTTCCCTTTTTCTTATATTTTTACAGATTTAGAATTTACCCCTTTCTAGATAAACTGTAGATTTATAAGAATTTGGGGATTGTAAGCCTAAAAAGGTTCAAAATTCATAAATTGGAAGCTATAAGGTGAGTGCGAAATTTATTAATACATATATAATGATTTATCTATTTCGTTTCAATCCAATCTATGTTTTATTCCTATCAGATTTGCTTATTTAAATAATTGTAAATAGTGGCAACCATCAGATCTGATTATAAACATGTTTGAAATTGGCAAATGATAATTTGTGGTTATGTATAACTTGAATTATAGGATTTATATGTACTTTTCCCACATATTCCTATAGTTATGTCATAAAGCATGTTGTAAAAGTTATATAGCACTGTGAATTTGGAAATCATTCCATTTAAACATAAATTTGTTGTCGTTATGTTCCGGATCTTTAGTTCAATGCTGAAATATAAAATATGTGAATTTGGGTAAAAAGTTGAAATTTGTGTATTATGTGATTGTAGGTGAAAAAAATATTCAATATTTTTGGGTTTTGGCTTAACCATTGTAAAATATGCCTTTATCCTCCTTAAATTGTAAAGAGGGATTATTGTAGAATCACAAGAAACATGACAAAAATAATTAAAACAGGAAAAGTGGTGCAAAGGTACATATAAATATAAATACATGTATTTGTATGTAATCAGCATCGACTATTCCAATATATACATATTACATATATTTCTTGTGATTTAGAAATATGTCAAATTTCACAAAATAGGCATTATTTACAATGATTACGGCTAAAGGTTCTTGTGAGACTTGAAACCTTTTTAGCTAGATTGAATATGAAAAGGGAATGTTTGGTTAATTGATTAGACCAAATACTTAATTTTATAATAAGTATTGCAAAATAATAAATGAATATTAATAACTACGTAGACCGCACGAAAACATAAAAATAAATGTATACATATTATCCGTCCAAATCAGAGTAAAACGGTGAAAAATAAATTATATGGAATGTTGGATAAGGTACAATTGTGGAATTATGTGTAAATATAATCCATTTTCAATTAAAATATATGTGGTGATCATTTGTAGCAATCAATGTAATTAACTGTTACAAATGGGACCGTAAATAAAAAAATTACCATTGTAACCAATATTGATTTGGAAAAAATAAGTGTGAGTAGGAAAATGGTTACAATTCCTAAAATCAATTAGGATAATTGTTGTGGACCCCAATTAGGAAATTTCGCATTTAGACATGAGATTAAACTCAACTTGTGGTGTAAGCCTGCCTGGAACCGACTGGCAAATCCAGCAACCACAGATAGTCAGTTTAATGTGAGGGATCTAATGCGTAAATATAATCGTACTAAGGCACGAGGTTAAGTTCACTTGTGGTAGAAGTCTTCCCGGAACCGACCGGCATATCCAGCATCCACAAGTAGTCAACTTATTGCGAGAGGCCTCGTATATAAATATATATATATATATACACATACATATATATAACAGTCAACCAGTAAATAAATAAATAAAAATAGAAATCGTCCGTAAGGTACAACAATAGATAAATTGGGACCGATAAATAGTTGCCTTAGGAAAATATGACCGCTAGAGTCATAAAGGGCAATAAAAATGAAATAAAAGGAAAGGGCTATCATAAGGGAATTTATGGTTGTTGTTTAAACACTAAATCCAATTTAGGGAAGATATTAAATAAATATCCTAGGGAAAAGGAATATAACCTTCCTTAATAATAGCAATGGAAATAGAAAATATAGTTAGACGCAGTAGGTTAATAATGTAAGATATTATTAACCATATAAACCTATGATGAAAATAAATGGTGTACGTATAGTATTTCCGTATAAAGGAAGTAAACGGGAATGACTTAATAACGTAGCCTACTTTATCCCAAAATGGAAAAGGTGTATAAAGGCAAAATGAGGTGCGTACTAATAACCTTCGCATATAGTCTGCTTCCTGGGTCCTAAAAGGCTAAGGGGTTGAAGAATCGTTTTTCAGTATAGGGGTCTAAAATAACATGTGTGTGTGGCCCTAACCAAACCTGGAAATTAAAAGGGTCAGATATGGTCGTCTATCCTATGGGAAGTAATAAGCGACTAAGGAGGTTATCTGATAAGGTCAGCTAGAAGATATAACGCATGATAAAACACCTTCTCTCACCTTATGCAGGGCAAGGGTATATGCGTGAATGATGGAAGCCTTAACCAGTGGGGCCCGTAGTTGGTGTCGTCTAGTTTGTGTTAACGTTGAATATATTATCGAGAGTTAATAAGGGACCAATAGGTCCGCCTATGCTCTTAAGTGATTAGAGAAAATCCACCCTATCTATCATTGATAGTGAGGCGTTAAATAATAAAGAATAGCGAATGAGGATATATAGATAAAAAAAACCCCGTAATTAGGGGCCCACTCTCGATAGAATTATCCAGTTAAGCTCTCGTATAAAGGCTTCACAAAAATGTATGTAAATGTCCTATCTCGGTAATGTAATTTGGAAATACTACTTTGGGAAGAATAGTAGAGTCGTGTGTAAACTTTAACAAGGTTGATCTAGAATCACTAACCTTGTCAGGCATATAACTTGGGTTGAACCAAATAGAATATATCTGTGTTGTAAACTTCTTAGTCACCAGAACTTGTTGTTCTAACCCCCTCCTCATTACAACCTCCATGTTTCATAGAGAAGGTCGGGTTCTCACATATGATTAAGTTTGACTTTCGGTTCTCATGCTCGGTATTGGCAAAGTGACTTACTTTTGAAAAGGTAGTTAGTTAAGTTAATACTAGTTATCCTATTTTGTTTCCATTGTGAGTTATATTTATTGTACTTTGATTATGCTCATGCTCATTCATTGTACGTACAGATATACGCTCTATGCTTGGATGTTTTCAAGTTTGGATTTTTGTCAAAATTTGGGTGCAGAAAACTGTGGGGTGTTACATGTTTAAACCTGAACTCCGCTCTGTTTTTTTATTATCTTGTAATTGGTGATGTTATCCACTCATATATGGGTTTCAAATACCAATTTCAAAACCAAGTTTGATTCATATAGGAATTAAATTTCACATCCATATAACTGGCTTCCATCGAGAAAGGCCAATCTTTTAGAGAAAAGCAAGATTTTTCTTTCTGGATTTAGAATGGTTCAGCATGCATTGTATATTTTTCACATAAACCACTCATGCAGGTCAATGTATTTTGAAAAGGATAACATTTTTTGCAACATATTTGAGTTCCAAGGGGAACAATAGCTAAATTTAATATAACGTTTGGTTCATTAGCATTTGCAAAACTCATTACTATATAGCTTATATTGCATTATTCAATTATGAATTAAAGATAGAAATAAATTTAATAGTAAAACAATCACTATAATTTAAACCAACTTAGTATAAGCACCCACTTAGTTCATTGTAACCAAATGTTGAAACCTATGAAAGTAATATTGCAGAACGTTGGAAAAAATTTGGGACACTCAAAATGTATTGTATCACTTAGCATTTATGCATTATCTCACAAGAGAATGAACATTCCACTATATGTTCATAAACTGACAACATAATCTAGGATATAACTTATTTGTGTATATGATAAGAATCAATAAAAGAATGTTAGGATAACAGTGTAAGAAGAGGTAAAAATGCATAAATTTGAAACAAGTGATTTAATTACCATTATCTTCAAGTCTCGAATTATCTAAGTTTTTAAAGTCCCATATGATATAATGCAAAACAAAGAAAATTTACTAAAACCCGGATCCTTTTAAACCTAACTTGAGTTTGATGTTTACTTCTAATAACTTCACAAAAAAATGTCATTCTCCGAAAATCATATTCTTTATCAAGTAACTTTCGAATAAACTAAAATTAGTAGAATAATTCAACCCGATTGCTATGTGAATAATATATATACACACACACACATACATACATACACACACACACACACACACACACATATATATATATATATATCTTAATGTTTGTTAAACTTTGTAGAGTAAAATCATAGGCTAATTTGGATTGTTGTTTAATCTTTATATGTTCATGTTGATTAGCATTATATCACACGACCTTTAACTAATATAATATCCATGCACTATAATTATATTATATATCAATTCGTTAAGGTCAAGCAGCAATTGCAGGTAAGGAACACAACTGCATCATTTATATTACAGTCATATATACATTATTCGTTAATACTTTGGAAACAAATATTAAGCTACCTGCCGACTAAAGTACTCATCTTTTAAGAAACATCAATTTTAAATGATATACATCAATGTATATAGGCCAAATAAAAATTAGAATTTGATATCTACTACCAAAACCGGTGCTCAACTGTACATAAACCCATTAAATGGTTCCACTGTTTCCAATTGAAAGTAAAATGTTTACTCCAAGGCTTTACCAACAGATAATCCATTTGTTAAAGCATTTTAGAGACACTAAATATAGTTTTGTTATTTTGGCTTCAAAATCATAGGGCATAAAAAAATTCACTTGATCAACAGTTTATCCATCCAAATAATGCATTTATGCATCCAATAGTTTATAGATGGAAACCATTTAATTAGATGGCAAGAAGCAATAATAAAAAATTTAAATTGTTTGCAATGTGATTAACCATATCACACCACAATTTAAGTGGTAAAAAAATAGGTAAGAGAGATGATTATGGATGTGTATATTTCAATTATTATCCATGCTACCTGACGATTTTTTTTTAATTTTCCACTAAATAACTTTAAAATGGATATTTGGTAAATATTAGGCAAGTGCCCAATGTTTGGAAAATAGAATTTATTATACAGTAATAAAGCTCTATTATAATTTATTATACATTAATAATAATCTAGTGGGATGGAGTTTATCTTTAGCAACAAAGCTCTATTATAATTTAGTGGGATGGATTTTTTCTTTAGCAACAGTAAAAGCAAATTTGGAAACATATTTAAACATATTGTTTATAAGCCTAAGCACAGCAGGGTATCAAATTTTTTGATAAGGAGGTTAGTGGGAGGCCGATTAATTGTCTAATATAGATTGATTCTTGTGAAAAAATCAAAAATTTATATGTAGGAGTTCGTCATTAAACCATTTATGTATTTAGCAACCAAAACAACCGGTGACATTAAACCTCGTCAACTTTCAACACAAACCCAAATTTGTAAATCCGAAGGGACATCAAACCTAAACCCCAAATTTCAGGTTGAATTTCAGAGCTAATTGGCGCAGAGTTGGGAAAACAAGAGACATCAAAACTCAAACCCCAAATAAAACCTAACTGAAAGTGTAACACCTCGTATTTTCTGTGAACATAAAGTAACAAAACAAAGTATACTTAATTTTTAACAGAAGAATAAAGGGGAACGGGTTACGCCATTGCATTCGCCTCGGAATTCTTCTTGAGACAGAGTCCGAGTTTGCATAAATCGGACTACATATGAAGAAGTTATGGCACTTAGAAGTTTCAGGAATTTAAAATAAAAACCAGCCCGAATTCAAATTTTAAAAGTTCGAAATTCCAAAACAGACACCCGGGCTGGGCGGGAAATTTCCCGCCCTGGACCCAGGTTGACCAGGGGGTTAGGTCGACCTCCCCCCTATTTCCAAATCCGTGGACAGATTCATTTTTCTGCATTTAGACGCCCTTTCTAACCAGATTCGTTGCACCTAAGCTATTTAAACACCCCCAAACATCACTTTCTCTCTACACAATTTCATTATGCCTATACTCTGCCCTAATTTATATTAAAATAAATCAATGGCGTCGCTACTCTGTTAAAACCTAAGCTAGAACAAGTGCTTCTTCTTCTCCCAATCTGAATAGGATTAAAAGAGAACAAATATAACCCTTTTTCTTTTAGAATTCAACCAAGGTGAGTACAGTTATTTCTAGATATGAAATTATGATCTTGACATGGTTATAAATCTGAATTGGAGATTATGCATATTCTTGTTTATCAGATCTGTTTTTTTGTGTAGATCTATCTTATTCTTGTTTATCAGATCTGTTTTTCTGTGTAGATTTATCTTATTATTATTATTGTTACTTTTCTGTATCTCTTCCTTCCTTCTGTTCTATAGCCAGGCTACCACGAGCCTGAGCCAAATCTCATAAGAGAATGATGCACGAACGCTAAGTTTGGGGAAAATAATGAATGATGCATAATTGGACATGACTGATTTGTGACTAATTTAAGAAAAGGGCATATGTTGTAATTTAAGATTTAGATCAGGGCATGTTATATATGACAGTCTGTGATTTGGAAGAAAGAGAATTATTTTGTATATGACTTAGGCATAAAGACCTATATTAAAATATGATAACTATTAAACGTGAACTCGTCTAAATGGGGATTTTTGGACATTAGACATACGCTGAAATAAAAGGCTATAATTTGGCATAATTCGTATTGTATATCGTGATTTGAGGGTTTTGGAGAATATTCTGTACTATATAAATTTAACTAAAATTTAGGATATATTTATATTGCGAATTATGACCATAATTTGGGCATGTAAAACTAGGCCTAATTTTATGATTAGGCTAGCTATGCCAATGAAATTTTAAGGGATGATTAAATCGGTTAAATTGCATAATCTGCTAAATCTGTTAAAACTAAATATGGTAATTTGGGGTATGAAAATCTGTAGGCTTGATCTAAAATTGAGCAAAACATGTTAATAGAACTTTGAATAATCTGCTGTAACTTGTAAAGAAGTTAATATGTTGAATTGGCATAATTAGTCTGATATTGGCATAATCTGTGAATGAATAATTTAGCCAAAAATAAGAATGCAGAGACACGAGGTCAGACTTTGTTTACGGTAAAAGCCTGCTCGAACCCAACCAGCTTAACTAGAAACCGCAAATTGTCAGTCTAATGTGAGAGATCATAGGCATAAAGATGCTTAGACGCGAGGTTAGGTTTGGCTTGTGGCAGAAGTCTGCCCGGAACCGCCCGGCACATCCAGCGGCCACAAGCTACCGACCTAATGTAAGAGGTTTGTGCATTAATATTTAATTAATGCAAATTTAGGATAAATATGATGCCTAAAATGTGTTGGGTGGATAAGGTTAAATCAACTGGACAGATGAATCTAATAAACCTGTTTGAAAATTTGTTGGCCCAATACAAGGTTAGGTGAAACAATCTGTAAGTTTGTTAATCTGTATATCTGATCCGTTAGTCTGAAAACTTATTAATCGGTATATCTGATCCGTTAGTCTAAAAACTTGCTAACCTGTATGTCTAATCTGAGAACTAGTTAATCTGGACTTTGTACATCTGAAATCTATAAGCAAGTAAAACTGAAATCTGTTAGTCTGGGGACACAAGGTTAGGAGGGGTAATTACTTGTGTCATATGTTGTTTGGGACCCATATTAGTCAGTAACCCTTTCTGGTATCAAAACTACGACCCAACACTCGGTATGGGTCCAGGGAACGCTTACTGAACTAATTATAAAAGGTTCATTCTGATAATGGCGAGGGGTGTTGATGGTGCATTCCAACCGGGTCATGTGCGTGCATGGATCCGGTCTACTCTGAGGATGTAAGACACCGTGACATCTGTAAATAGGTCTGTTTCTTTCTGTAGGTTGCAACTTTAGGGAGTGACACACCCTTCTATGGGGCCGACACAGGGTATTTATGTATCAGGGAGCCGATCGCTTGTGGTAGAATTTAGGGTACACTTAGTTCTGTCTGTTTCTGTTGATGTACCGTCTGTTTCTGTTGGGGTGGTAACACCTATCTATTTCAGTGTGGTACCGTCTGTTGGGGTGGTAAAGGCCCATTACTAGTGTACACCTAATTCTAATATTCTGTTTCCGTAGGGATTATTCTGTTTCTGTCTCTGATTTCATTCCTTCTTCTGTTTTTGTACGTTTGTCTCTGTTAGGGTGGTAAAGGCCCATTACTAATATCGTGTTTCTGAAGAGATCGTTTTGTTTTCTGTTTAGACATGAGGACAACACCTAATTCTTTTATACTAGTATTTGTGCAGAGAAGTGAAAACCAAGTAAGAAGCTTAGTTTAGTCTATATCATTCTGTCTCTTCTGTTAACCTACTACTCCTGTTATGGTTATCTCTCATCTAGTTTTATTTACATGTCATGATACTATTATCTGTTTATATGCTGAAAGCCATTGGACTCACTAGACTTATGTCTGACCTAGTATGTTTTGCCTCTTTTCTTCCGTTCCCCCCTCCGGCCCAGGTTATCAGGGTGGAAACATAGGAGCTTGACTCAGGTTCCATCTGCTTGAAGTACTAGAAGTGCTTGAAATATTGCTTGGCTTTGATTCTACCTATTTATGGCATTCTTTATTGGGGATTATGGCTTTAAAATTATGCATTCTGAAGGATTTTGTATAATATTGATATTTGTGTACTTGGGTTTTGGCATTGTGATGTAACCAAACTTATTTCTGTTTTTACTGTAATAAAGTTATAAAATTTTCAAGTACTACTTTACATATCTGTCTTGTAAATTTCTGTTTTGATTACTTATAATGTTCCACCGAAGTTAAAGCATACCCTTTGTGAGTGACCTTAACGGAAGTGGGGTGTTACATTTGGTATCAGAGCTAAAGGTTACCAAATTTGATAAAAAGTTTTTTTGAAAACTATTTTCAAGAAGGGTTTAAAAAGGAAGTATTTTCAAAAGTAGAGTTTATTTTGAAAAACATAATCCCCAAGAGCCATATATCTTTCCTTTGATTCTCCGTTTTGAATCTCTTCCTTTTTCTTTTCAGCATGTCTGGGCTACCCGAGATACCCGTGGTCATACCGATACCAACTTGGTTCAGAAGGTATCTGGAGGCAAGGGCCACCGCCACAGGCCTAGCAGACGTTCCTCCTCCTCCTCCTCCCCCTCACCGAGTTAATGCTTTTCTGAAGATATGCAAGGACCTTCGGGCAATGGGCGGGAAACCTTTTCACGTGCCAGAGACGTTTGTTGAAGCTCGAAATTGGCTTAAGGAGGTGGAAGATTTGTTTGGTATCTTCGAGATAGAAGATGGAAGGAAGGTCCAATTAGCCGCTTGGTTAATGAAGGACAAAGCCTCGTTTTGGTGGGAGGTCATGAATGGAGAGCATCCGGTGGAGACATGGATGAATTTCAGGCATAGGTTCGAGATTAAATTTCTCTCACGAGCAGAAGAGAATTTATACATGGAGAGGTTCTTGGCATTGAAGCAAGGGAATTTATCAGTAAAGGAGTACGTAAACATGTTCAATCAGTTGGCAAGATTTGGTTTGGACTTGGTGAACACACTTGAAAAGAAGGCCCAGAGATTCGTTAAAGGTTTGAATGAGCCACTACACAGATTGGCTATGATCCACATTCCTATGCGGTCTACCTTCGAGAAATTGGTTGACATGACATTAATGCTTGAAGAGGAAGCCAAAAGTGATAAGAAAAGCTCGAAGGACCACATAACAAGAAGGCATGGCCCAAAAAGGAAACACAAAAGAAGGATGAAAAGTCTGAAGATAAGAAGGAGAAAAAGTGCTTTACTTATGGAAGCTTGACTCATCTGAACAAGGATTGCAGAAAGAGGAAGGGCGCTTGCTTCAACTGTGGAGAAATGGGACACTTCACTAGGGACTGCCCGAAGAAACGAGGGCAAGGGCAGAGGGCAGAACCAACTTCTGGAGGGCAGGTGAATACTCTCGTGGTTGCTGGATAGGATAGAGATAGGAAATTTTTGTAGAAGGATTAATTTCCTTATCTGATTATTGAGTTAAAACTCTCTTTGATTCTGGCATTTTGATTCTGTAATTGAGACTATGCACTTTAATACTAGTCTTGTTTCTGATCCAGCTATAGTCTCAAACCCCATGAGGGTTACGACTCATCTATTTGTGATAGGTTGGGGTTTGAGGGTATCTGTGTTAGGCGTTAAGTTGACTATGACGCATACATTCTGGGTTTTGTGGGATATGGTGGGGTTTTATCTTGCTTAGTTTCCTAAGAATCATTTGATAATCTGATCTGTACCAGTAGTCTGTAAGTATTTGAATATTTCCGATAAGATTAGGGGTTTTTACTCAAAGCGTGAAGAAGATTTCCAGTTTGACATTGTTTAATGGGAGTAGTTCTCTGAGTGTCAATTTGATGTTGATTTCGGTCTTCAGGGTTGATACTTAAGGATTTATTCTCTTAGCCGATGTCTAACGGGAACAGAACTTTTGTTTTTGTACTTGCTTCTATCACTCGGTTGTATCCTATCGATCGAGTCTTTGACCTTTAGGTAGAAACTAATGGGTGTAAACATGTGTTTGAGGCATGTTATGTTTGATGGTTGCAAGTGGATGCAAGTGGTTGCTCGTGGATGCATATACACACACTAGGCACTAGATCGGCTCAAAAACACTCTCATACTGCATATGGATGTGTGTGCATTTTTTGATTTTTGTCGATGCAAAATGATTGACTCATCACATGGATGTTGCATTTGGATGAATGGTTATGCACTCATTTAGAGATGATGTGTGACAACTAGGATTTCTTGTATACATAAGTGGACTCATGGCACTAACATAATTCGCATTAAGGAGGTCAACTGAATCAGTAGACCGCCTGATCTTTGCATTAGATAAGAGACATATACACACACTTTTGCATATGTTCATACATTGTGTATGATGGTTGAGTAGATGAGTGATTGGATGGTAGGACACATTCTTCTTAACTTGAAGATTTCGGGGACGAAAACCTTTAAGGAGGGGAGAATGTAACACCCCGTATTTTCTGTGAACATAAAGTAACAAAACAAAGTATACTTAATTTTAAAAAGAAGAATTAAGGGAAACGGGTTACGCCATTGCGTTCGTCTCGGAATTCTGCTTGAGATAGAGTCTGAGTTAGCGTAAATCGGACTCCTTATGAAGAAGTTATGGCACTTAGAAGTTTCAGGAATTTAAAATAAAAACCAGCCCAAATTCAAATTTTAAAAGTTCGAAATTCAAAACAAACACCCGGGCTAGGCGGGAAATTTCCCGCCCAGGACCCTGGTCGACCAGGGGCTCGACCTAGGGGTCGACCTGGGTAACATAGGTCGACCAGGGGGACGACCTGGGGGTCGACCTCCCCCTATTTCCAGATCCGTGGACAAATTCATTTTTCTGCATTTAGACGCCTGTTCTGACCAGATTCGTTGCTCCTAAGCTATTTAAACACCCCCAAACATCACTTTCTCTCCAAACAATTTCATTATGCCTATACTATGCCCTAATTCATATTAAAATAAATCAATGGCGTCGCTACTCTGCTGAAACCTAAGCTAGAACAAGTGCTCCTTCTTCTTCCAATCTGAATAGGATTAAAAGAGAACAACTACAACCCTTTTTCTTTTAGAATCCAACAAAGGTGAGTACAGTTATTTTCAGATATGAAATTATGATCTTGGCATGGTTATAAATCTGAATTGGAGATTATGCATATTCTTGTTTATCAAATCTATTTTTCTTTGTAAATCTATCTTATTCTTGTTTATCAGATCTGTTTTTCCGTGTAGATCTATCTTATTAATATTATTGGAACTATTTTGTATCTCTTCCTTCCTTTTGTTCTATAGCCAGGCTACCACGAGCCTGAGCCAAATCTCATAAGAGATTGACGAACGAACGCTAAGTTTGGGGAAAATAATGAATGATGCATAATTGGACATGACTGATTTGTGACTGATTTAAGAAAAGGGCATATGTTGTAATTTAAGATTTAGATCTAGGCATACTATATATGTCAGTCTTTGATTTGGAAGAAGGAGAATTATTTTGTATATGACTTAGGCGTAAAGATCTAAATTAAAATATGATAACTATTAAACGTGAACTCGCCTAAATGGGGATTTTTGGACATTTGACATATGCTGAAATAAAAGGCTATAATTTGGCATAATTCGTATTGTATATCTTGATTTGAGGTTTTTGGAGAATATTTTGTACTGTGTTAATTTAACTAAAATTTGGGACATATGTTATATTGTGAATTATGACCATAATTTGGGCATGTAAAATTAGGCTTAATTTTATGATTAGGCGATGTATGTCAATGGAATTTTAAGGGATGATCAAATCGGTTAAATTGCCTAATATGCTAAATCTATTGAAACTAAATATGGTAATTTGGGGTATGAAAATCTGTAGGCACGATCTAAAATTGAGCAAATCATGTTAATAGAACTTTGGATAATCTGCTGTAACTTGTAAAGAAGTTAATTTGTTGAATTGGCATAATCAGTCTGATATTGGCATAATCTATGAATGAATACATTAGCAAAATATAAGAATGATGAGACATGAGGTTAGACTCTGTTTGCAGTAGAAGCCTGCCCGGACCCAACCGGCTTAACTAGCAACTGCAAACTGTCAGTCTAATGTGAGAGGTCATAGGCATAAAGATTCTTAGACATGAGGTTAGGTCTGGCTTGTGGCAGAAGTCTGCCCGGAACCGCCCGGCACATCCAGCGGCCACAAGCTACCGACTTAATGTGAGAGGTTTGTGCATTAATATTTAATTAATGCAAATCTAGGATAAATATGATGCCTAAAACGTGTTGGGTGGATAAGGTTAAATCAACTGGACTGATGAATCTAATAAACTCATTTGAAAATCTATAGGCCCAATACAAGGTTAGGTGAAACAATCTGTAAGTCTGTTAATCTGTATATCTGATCTGTTAGTCTGAAAACTTGTTAATCTGTATATCTAATCCATTAGTCTGAAATCTTGTTAACCTGTATGTATGATCTGAGAACTAGTTAATTTGGACTTTGTACATCTGAAATTTATAAGCAAGTAAATCTGAAATCTGTTAGTCTGGGGACACAAGGTTAGGAGAGGTAATTACTTGTGTCATCTGTTGTTTGGGACCCATATTAGTCAGTAACCCTTTCTGGTATCAAAAGTATGACCCAACACTAGGTAGGGGTCTAGGGCACGCTTACTGAACTTATTATAAGAGGTTCATTCTGATAATGGCGAGAGGTGTTGATGGTGCATTCCAACCGGGTCATGTGCGTGCATGGATCTGGTCTACTCTGAGGATGTAAGACGCTGTGACATCTGTAAATAGGTCTGTGTCATTCTGTAGGTTGCCACTTTAGGGAATGATACACCCTTCTGTGGGGCCGGCACATGGTATTTATGTATCAGGGAGCCGATTGCTAATGGTAGAATTTAGGGTACACTTAGTTCTGTCTGTTTCTGTTGAGGTACCGCCTGTTTCTGTTGGGGTGGTAACACCTGTCTGTTTCTATGTGGTACCGTCTGTTGGGTTGGTAAAGGCCCATTACTAGTATACACCTAATTCTAATATTCTATTTCCGTAGGGATTATTCTGTATCTGTCTCTGATTTCGTTCCTGCTTCTGTTTATGTATGTCTGTCTCTGTTAGGGTGGTAAAATCCCATTACTAGTATCGTGTTTCTAAAGAGATCGTTCTGTTTTCTGTTTAGACATTAGGACAACACCTAATTCTGTTATACTAGTATTAGTGCAGAGAAGTGAAAACCAAGTAAGAAGCTTAGTTTAGTCAATATCATTTTGTCTCTTCTGTTAACCTGCTACTTCTGTTATGGTTATCTCTCATCCAGTTTTATTTACATGTCATGATACTGTTACCTCTTTATATGCTAAAAGTCACTGGACTCACCAGACTTATGTCTGACCTAGTTTGTTTCGCCTCTTTTCTTCTGTTCCCCCTCCCCCCGGTTCTCAGGGTGGAAGCTTGACTCAGGTTCCATTTGCTTGAAGTATTAGAAGTGCTTGATATATTGCTTGGCTTTGATTCTACCTATTTATGGCATTCTCTGTTGGGGATTATGGCTTTAAAATTATGCATTATGAAGGATTTTGTATAAGACTGATATTAATGTACTTGGATTTTGGCATTGTGATGTAACCAAACTTATTTCTGTTTCTGCTATAATAAAGTTATAGAATTTTCAAGTACTAATTTTCATATCTGTCTTGTAAATTTCTGTTCTATTTACTTATAACGTTCCACCGAAGTTAAAGCATTCCCTTAGTGAGTGACCTTAACGGAAGTGCGGTGTTACAGAACGATAAAGTAAATCAAACATATATGAGTACTAAGATGTTTACCTTACTAACAGCAGGTAGAAACATCAACAGTCTTCAGCGTAATCCACAAAAGAGAAAACCAGAAGGACGGATAAATTAGCATAGGTTGAAGCTGCAGACCTGATTTGAGAAATAATCGACACCGAGTTGGAAGAAGAAGACAACGCAGTCTAATAAGCATAGGAGGTCCAGCCATCACTTTCAGTGCTAAATTTTAAACTCCCGTGGTTGGAGATGAAGTTAAACCGAATTTCATGGAAGGCAGTATGGTTGAAGGAGACCTCGAAGAAGTTAATTGATGTACTGGAGGGGTTACAAAACGGAAAAAAGGAGGAAGAAATAGGTTATTTAGTGGAGCAAAATATAGAAAAAGGGGAAGACGCGAAATGAATATGGAGAGGAGCGTGGAGTTAGTGCTAAAATGTTAGTGGGTTAGAAAAAATGACACATAAACCCCCCTCCCTTATATTTTATGTTTCCCGGTAATTTGCACGAATGTAAATGGTTATTTGGGAAGTCCTAAATAGCTTCACCATCAGCCAAGTATTTGCATTATTAGTAAAAGGGGGGTGCGTGTATGTATGTATGTGTGTGTGACGATTGTTGTGTGGTTGTAAGGCAAGAAGGAAGATGAATAGTAAAAAAAAAAGGTTTCAAGCTAGTGGTGGCTAACCATAGCTAATCACGGCTTATTGGCCATCTAGTATATTGTCGGTTGCGATGACTAGCGACACTTTCTTCTTTTAGACTTGGCTAGTTATGACTAACGACATATTGAATTTTCAAGTTTATGTTGGTTAGTGAAGGCTAACGAGACATGCTCAACCTTCTTAACATGCCACATGTCCACATTTTCCGACAACAACCATCATTAATATGGATTTGATAATTGTCTCTATAGACGACACTATTTTGTTAGTGTCGAGTGAAAAGACGACGATTTTTCAATGTCAGTGAGCGACGAATAAAGACGATTAACGATGGTTTTTTCGTTGCCATCAGCAGCCTTTGTTGTGCTGTGTTGGCCTCACAGTATTTTGTAGAAAAAATGCATCCACACCACACTAACTACGTGTTCATTCATTTATGCATCCAACAATTATATACAGTACCATGGTTTCATGGTCGTGCCGTGGTTCGAAACGTAATGACTGATAATTTACGGTTTTGACGGTCCAACTGATTGAACCGTCAGAAACCGTGAATTTTATACTTTAATAAATCTACACATTTATATACAAGATATACAAAAAAAAAATCTATCTCACAAATTTACTGTGTTTTGTCTACAAATTAGCGCATTGTTATTGCATTAAAAAAATGGATTTTTAGTCACAAAGACAAAGTCAACCAAAAATTTATCCACAAGGACAGTCAACAAAAAATTTAGCCGCAAGGACAATTTTACACTAAAGTTTGGATTTCAGGGGCCCACTATCATTTCAAAGTTTACACTAAACTTTGTCTTTTTGGCTAATTTTTTTGCCTTTTGTCCTTTTGGCATAATTTTTTATTCTTTTTGTCCTTCGCACTGTGTTCCTGTAAAAAAAACATGGTGAATACACAAAAAAAAAGTGGAAAGTAAGGTGCTTAGCATAAAATAACATAGTCTGCATAACATCTCCAACATGCATAAATAACATAAACCACATAGTCTGCATAACGTCTCCAACATGCATAAATAACATAGACCGTTTTAGCTCTCACACATGATACAAAATATATGAAATAGTCTCCGACTCACTCACACAAACGATCCCACTGACCACTTAACATAACATGCTTAGAATCACTTGCACAACATAATCACCCACCACATAAATCCATCATCCACACCGGTGCTTGCCTACTATTACTACCACTGCCTTCAACTTCTTGCAACATCGCAGTATTTGTCAGTGTTGGATCAAAGTTAAACGTTATTACACCGTGATTTATTTCTTGAAAACAAGCTTCACTACCACTAATATTACCAACATGCACTCCCAGATCATCATTATCAACAACCGTTAAATTGTCATTGTTATCAACGGCACAACCATTTGTGTCGTCCAACAAGACTTCCAAATCATTATTATCTTGTTCAATACTTGCGATGCAATCAACGTCTAATAAAAAAATAGAAAGTGAAATTCAGTTAATTGATATACATCAGTGAAGTGCCATGCAACATTACAGTCAGTAAAAATGCATACATGCATTTGGTGAAACACAGCATAAAATGATGTACAATAACATGTGTACTTTTTTTGTTAGACATAGAAGAAAAATCATATTCAGAGCAAGTTTACAATATGTCTAAGATCATCTCCAACTGAGATCTAAAATTACAAATGTGTAATATATACACCTATTTCCCCTCCAATAGAGTGCCCATTTGTAATCAATCAAAAATTCAGCGTTTTTGGTTAAAAAAACATAATCAGAAGAGGTGCTGGTTGAGAAGGCACCCGGGGTGGAGCGCTTGTTCAACCAACGCCTATATATTAAATAAAAAAATAAAAAATAAACGTTAGGCTCCTGTTGAACAGGTGTCTGAGCTCAGGCGCCTGTTCAACAGGCGCCTGATATTTTTTATTTGTTGACTGGCGCCCTTAGAGCATTGACAACAGTTCAACAGGCGCCTGAAGCCTATTCAATTGAGGAAAATTTAGGATTACATTTTGTACTCGGTGAGAATGTAATTTTGGATGGTGAAATCGTTGGAGATGCTCTAAGTTCCATTTCCATGCCAATAGGTTTTCGAATATAGTACATGAAGTCTTCCAAATTTACAAAGTAGCGTCAGGCAAATTCAGAAAACGAAAAAGCATAAAAATTGAAAATAAGATAGCATTCAATTACTAGTTATGGTTTTGCATTGACTATATGCTAACGGTATATTGATTTATTGTTGACATAGAAAACAACCGGTCTAATAAATTTTTGCTGGTTTTGTAAGAAGTTCCAGTCCTTTATTGCTCCTGGGCGCACTTATCAAATTGAAACGATTTCAGACAATATTGTACTGCTATATTAGGCATTTACGCACAATTTCTATTTAACATAACAGTATTTACCATATTAAAAACTCCTTCCATGTTTCGCAGATAGATCTCAATTAATGCTTGCTGAGATACCAAAATATTTATTTGGTTTTTCAACAAAATGTTGATATTTCACTGTTTTTAGATAAATATTGCAAATATGTAAATGATTAATCTTTAAAAGAGATAATGAGGGGAAAAAGTATTGTTTTTTTAGTGTGGAATGCGACATGTTAGTGAGACTTGATCTATATTGTTAATGATATGTGTTGATTACTTTGTATGATAACTATTTTCCTTATTAATATTATCTTCGGCCAATTCATCAAAGAGTATTCGAAAGGTTAATATTTATTGTACTATATACTTAGAACATACATTATTGTTTTTCTTTGGTTATTTATGGAATCCAATACAAAATGATAATGATCTTTGCTTAAGAAGATATAAACCAACAAAGTATGATGTTCAAAACTTCTAGTGCACAGTGACACGTAGAAAGCTAATTGTTATAATCACTATTCAAACAGTGAACTAAAATGCTGACTTTACTTTATAATACCACTTCTAACACTACGAGACAAGATCTGATCTGGCAGGAACAAACTTTGGATATTTCTCATTAAATATCAACAAAATATCATAGTATGTTCTTGTAAACAATTCCTTTCCCTTCCTCTCTTCTAGGTAGCATCAGTTATTAAATATACTAGAGTCACCCCTCACTTGCAGCATAAATTTCTTGGTGGACCTCTTACCTACCCATTTTTATTTCTTTTATGTTAAATTTCATGGTTTTCAGTTTAAGTGCCTTCACTGCCAATTGTCGCAAAAAGATCCCCAATATCAACGTGCATGTCAGGGTTTGCTTCACCTAATTCTTAAGCATCCTAGTCAAGTTCTCCTGAACTTTTTGGTTCACATTTGCATCAAATTCATCTTGTACCTTCTTGTTCATCTTTGCTACAACTTCATTAGCTATATCTTCCCTTGTCTTTGTTGCCAGCTCCTATATGTATGTGCTTGTTGTTGGAGCAGCTTTTCAAACTTTTGGAGACTTTGTGTGTCGTCCAATAAGACATAATGGACCATGCAACTTTGCATCTGAAACAAGTTCTTGAACAACTCCATCAATTCCTCCTTCACCTATTGCTTTTTCAATCTTCTCCGGCAAAATAAAGCAGTTTCAAAATTTGACATCGTTAATGAATAAAATATGAGTAACCCTTTAGTATAACTAATGTTTTCACGGTGAATACACTATTTCAGCACAACCAAAGTCATGAATGCCTCAGTTACAAACTGAGGCAATGCCTCATTTAAATTTCAAGAGAAAATGAGAGGCATGCATGCCTCAGTTGAATTTCAGTTGCAAATCTATGCCATAGCATAACTATGCCACGACTCGTTCAACAAAACAGGATATAATTCTACAATAATGTTAATTATGTGCAAAATGAAGCATTTTTTTGACATCTGATTGAAGAGAAAAATAAAATTCTTACAATTCTGAAGAACATTAGTGAAGCATTAGTCTTGTACATCTTTCCTTCTTTTCGCTTGCAAGATTTAACAAAAAGTTCCCCATCTGATTCGTTTGACTGATACAAAAAACATTAGACAGTAAAAGGATATCAAACCAATTGTTCCAGAACATATATCACTAATATTAAAAAAGTTAAAACATCTCTATCTGAATCTTCATTGATATATGTAGTTTATTCACAAGTTAAACAAGGATATTGCATTTGAGTTAAATAAGCATACCTTTATATGACCTATACTGTTAAACAAGCCAACCATAAAAAAAAAAAGCAAAACACATACCATTTTATGCCGAATTTGGGAAAAGGTTTTGGACCAGTAGTGTGTGTGTCAGTATACGATTTCCGATTTGCAGAATTTGGAAGTCTTTGGACTACAAAAACATGAAATAAAGATATTTATCTGCCTGATTTAATTGAATAAAAAGGGAAAAAATTATGTGATAACTTAAAATTATACCTTAATTTTTTCATCTCCCCAAAACATCAAGAGTACTTTGAAATTCTCAAGTGGAATTTCGTCCGGTCTATTTTCAAGCCTCTCTTCATCAGTTTCATAAGCCATATAATGTGCCTTTTTAATATGACTCTTGTACCCCCTCAAAGCGTCACGAATTGACCTCAAAGCCCAATATTCACATTCATCCGGAATAATATACCGTTTATTAAATACCAATCAAACATTAAAAAGAAAAATCATGCTTATTTTGTGACAAGTTTCATATATTTAAGTAAAATTCAACTAAGTTTGCAAATTACCTTGACATAGTTCCACAGCGTGCCTTTCAAACTTGAAGGGACATCGAACCAAGACTTGTAAGTAAGTGGAACACTCCTCTTCAGTGTTCCTAAAAAATAACTCAGTTCATACATTACGGGTCATCATCTGAATTAGGTTGGCCTCGATTATTCATTCGGATTATAACTCTTTTGTCATATGGCCTTGAATGAACTTTATCCATCTTTGTTTTTCCCCTGAACCTACTGGGAGCTCCGACTACCGTTACAAGGTACATACAATAGTAATGAGAAGGCTAGACATAACATAAATGAGAACTTAAACTATTAATATCAAAACTCAATTATATAATACCTTCAGCTTCTTCTACTTGATTTCTTCGTTTTTTTCGAGACATTTCCGACAACAGCCTTATTCCTTGCACTTCCACTTCCACTACTGTTATTCTTCTGGCGTTATCACATAGCCAAATAAGCAGTCGTTGTTCCTATTCCTTCATTGTGTGGTAACTCAACGGTACATGGCGTATCATCAGTTTGTGTACGAACTGGATTTTCCTCTGCCTTCGGAGTGGCATTCTTATTAGTTGCAGATTCAATATTGGCTCATGAACGAGTTGTTGGTCCAGACAGAGGCTTTGTACCCATAACCTTTTTGGTTCTCTAAAATATGCACACAAAAACAATAAAATAAAAAATTAATGAAGCCAGTCTATAATTACCAACATAAAATTAAATCTTCAGCAATAACGCACCTTTTCCTGATTTTTGAAGTATCATCTTCACTAAGTTCATCAAATTCTAGAACATAATCTTCGCTATCATTAACTGGCATCTTTGATTTTGCTTTATTGTTTTCAAATTCATTTCTCAGTCCAGCAACTAATTTAGGCATCCCAAATTTTTCAAAAACACTATTCTTCTGTGAGACATTTTTGTCTCTATCCCTTTCGTATTCTGTAAGCGGTGGAGGTGTTAGATCATCATTCTAAAAATAATTTAACAAGAAATTATTGTAAATATTAGCAAAATATGTAGATCATATTAGAAGATCAAATTGTAGTCTTCTTACCAGAATCTCATTTTCATCCGTATTTTCATCTTCATCTGGAGAATTATCGAAATCCAATTTACTCCTGACACCTGCTGGGTTGATATTCAAAGTTGCATCATTGACTTCGGTTGTGTTTTCCTTCTCTAGTAAATTTGTCGAATTACTGACTCCGGTTGACTTCTTGATGACCACCTTTTTCTTGTTGCGACGTGGACTCGCAGCAGCTTCCCTGATCTTTCCTGGATTGTTGGTAACTGGATTATTTAGCCGTGCCGGCTTTCTAGGAGTAAAGACTTCAGTCGGCATTTGAGGAGTAAAGATTTTATCAGTCTGCTTCTTCTTTTTTGCTACCTGTTGCAGACGATGAGTAGTGACAAATTGTCGTTTCAGTGATTTTGCAGCTGCAACATACAAGTTCTTTATTATTCTACTAAGTACACTAAAAATCAAACAAGTCCTAGTATTCAAACATAAATGCACAAAAAATTCATATGCACTAAAAGAAGAAAAAAAGACTAAGAGATTCAGCAAAATGACCAAATTCATCAAAATAGTACAAATGAGAAAATATGTTCATACCTGGAAGTAGATTCTTCCTTGAGAGTACGATGACATATGGTTGCATTTGTTTCACTGGCTCATCTTTATCATCAACCTCAGTGTCAATATAGAAATCAATGTAATCACCATTGTTTTTTATTTGCATCATAAACAACAGCTCTACATCTCGGCCACCAATTTCCGCTCACTCATTGGACCTTTCCATGCATACACTCCTCCAATTTCGGTGTACTTTAGCTTATCCTTGAAAAACTCCATCAGCACTGTGTACGAAAACCTAGCCAGATAAACTTCCTTGACAATAGCCTGTTCTCCATTGACACATACATTCTTACCAAATTTTCCCTTGTGGTAGAATCTAAGATTTGTCACCTCCATCCTACACAAAATGGAGAAATTAACATTAGAATGACATAATTACAAAATAAAATAAACCAAGTGCATTATAAAATAAAACATCCACTTCACTAAAATGTAATATAGGCAGAAACAGTTAAAAAAGATACAAAAAGAAGCCACAAATATTATACAACATTTAATCAAGGAAGAAACAACATTTTCTTACTTAAATTTGGTACATTTAATCAAGGCAGAACCATAAGTTTTACAGTTATTTTCCTTTTCATTTTCTGCCCAATATAGCATGCAGTCATTTGGAAATGCAAGTATTCTTTGGTAATTGAGGTATAAATTTACACACAAATAAAGCTCATCTGAACTTAGGAAGTTCTGCCATATTTTTTTCCTTGTTCTTCACTAATTTACAAACAAAAAAAAACACAAATATTATTTAGCCATGACTATAAGGCAAAAAAACACAGTAATATCATATAAGCACTGTTTAACATAAGTTTGTTACAAAGACAAACATAATAATAAAATCAGGAATATGATTACACCTGAACGCACAGGTAAATCAGTAAATTAGGTAACACAAAATTCAAATCAGAAAATACTTGAAATATACATTGAGTGATACCTTAAGCAACAGATTAAATCGAAGCCCTAACTGAAATTTGAAACCCAAAAGAACCCCAATTGAAGACCTAATTGAAACATCGAAGCCCTAATTGAACTTGAACTCGAACTTGCCATAATCAAACCCCAATTAAGCTTATAAACTTGAACTTTTAGCCCTAATTAAACCTACGACTGAGATTGTAAGAGAGGTTGAGCGGCAAAGCATTTTCTCTAAAACCCTTGAATATTTTGCTAAGTTTTTTTCCGCTTTGGTTTTTTTTGTCCTGCGTAAAATATTATTTCATGCGGATTGGTAACGTGGACCGTTGGATCTTAATCACTCGGATTGATAGTTTTATTCACGTGGCTACTGCAACACCTTGGATTTTCTACGATAACACCTTGAAGCATGTGTTACAATAGACAAAAATAAGCATACCTATCGTTACATTGTAGATAGCAACACCTTGGATTTTTGTTGCAGTAGTTCATTTATGGCATAGTGTTGATTTAATACTAGTTGTCCTTTTTTTCTACTGTGAGTTATATTTATTGTACTCTGATTATGCTCGTGCTCATTTATTACAGGTACCGGATATACGCTCCATGCTTCGATGTGTTCAACTTATATTTTTGTCAAAATTTGAGTGTAGAAAAGTGTAGGGTGTTGCATTTCGTATCAGAGCCTAGGTTAAATGATCATAGGAATTAGTTAAATTAGGAATCGTGAGAGAATGTAATTCGATTTTCTTTTCTGTTTTTCTTCGTTTTTCTTACTCGACTTTAATTTATCTCGACTATAGAAATCCGTCGTGGAACTAATTATATACAATGGGCTTTGAGTGACTAAGGTTTGAAATATGTTGCGTTCGGGTTTCTAGCCAATTCTATCTTACCCCATAGTATGTTGGCAATCTCGTCGTGAAGAGCAAGAGACGACATATGGTGGATTCCATTGATTCAAGATTTGGAAATTGGAATAAAATATATATGTTCATATAAAAAGATAGCTACAACTAAGATAGTCATAAATTCCTGGTAATATTTTATTAGTAGTTCCAGTTAATACCAACCCAATCCAAAACGGGAAAAAGCCCACATTAATATGTCGTATCCATTTCGGAATTATAATTATGAGGTTTATCCATTTGTTACTTCGTTAAAATTCTGAACCTACCATTGTTTGATATTCAATTGAGTTCTTAGCCTTGTATTCGAGGAAATTTAATTTTAAAACTATTCGAAAAATAAAAATGGATTTCAATGATTTTGAAACACAGTTTCGAAAATAGTTTGTGAAGATATGGTTTTAAATTCTTAAATTATTCATGCTTTAAAAACAATTTGGGGCCATTCAGTAATTTTAATAAATATAGTCTGGCTGGTAGGAAAATAGGAATTAAAAATAACAAGGAATATACCACTTAAACTCAAGAATAATAAATATCTACTCCTTGTGATTTTCAGTATCCATCTTCCTATATGTATCAGATAATTTATTAAAGTTAGAAAAATTAATCTAAATTGTTTTAAAGCCCTAATATTTTTGAACATGAAAAAGTTTTTTCGGTTTAAGATATAAAACTGGAATATAAATAGTAATAATAAAATGGATTTATAAATATGAAACCGTTAGTTTATAAATAAATCCCATTTTTGGAAAGTTTTAAAATTTTCTTCGGAAGGGCTAAGGAGAATCCTTCATTTTGATTATTGGGGTATTTGAATTGAATCGCTTAGTTTATGCCGGTTAGTAAGAGGAAAAATCCGTTTTAGAATTTTATTTTAGATTTCTAGCCGATTTTCTATTTTAAAGTTCGTTCGTTTTGGTGGTCACATATCTTTTTGGAGGCAGAGAAAAGTCGTTGGAAAAATTAAATTCTCAACTAGACAAGTGGTGGAAGTCGATACAAGAATTTGGTTGGGAGTAGAAGTTGTTTCGACATAAATAGAAATTTTAAATACTATAATTAAATGGGTCGTTGGGTCGAGGTTCGAATGATACCCGAAATGGGGAAAGCGATCGAACACCCTCTATGGGCCATATTATCTGCTACCGCACGCAAAGGCATGGTCGACCCGACCCGTCTTTTGCTGAACGATGTATATAACATCGTTCAACCGACCTTTCTCCGCCGAAACCCCTTCCACCAAAAAACTCAAAACCTCCTCCTTCCCAAGCTCCAATCCAAGCAACCCCCGCTCCGTTTCGCCCCTAATTACCACCAAAATTCTCCTCGTACAAATATCTACTCGTTTACACCCCAGATTTGCAATTTCTCTTACCCATTTCACTGATCCCTCAATGGCACCTCGCAACCAATACCCCAGTCTTATGACCTAGGAAGCCGCTTGGCTAGACTATGATGATTCTAAGATTAATTAATTCTTATCCATGACTAGTTATGAGTTTAAAATTTGGTCGCCCGGTGTAATTCGCCGACTTCGCCGCATTTGGTTTGGATGACCTTTTTGTCGCCGCAGGCCTAGCACCGATCCAGCGCTTCGACAATTTTGAGCTCAATGTGTATCCACACTGTGTCCGTGTGTTCGATGCCCAAATGGATGATGATATCGATGACAAGTCCTATGTCATCAGATCTGAAGTCATGGGCACCCGTATCGAGTTCACTGATGCTGACTTGGCCCAGATTTTGCGTGTCTTGGCCGATGAAGCCGAGCTTGATGCTATTGAGATGGAGGACCCTCAGATATTTCAGTGTATCTTTATCGAAGATCCCGGAGCTTGGACCACAGTCAGTTTGCGAACAGTAGCCCGTGTAGTTGTGTGTATCATACAATACAACATCATCCCGAAGACGGGAAGCTTGGAGCAGATTTATCCCTCTGTTCGCCGCACCACCTATGCTATTCTTGGCAGCATAACCATCAATTGGACGTGCATGCTTATGATCCAACTCAATGAGGCCTTCTTCGGCACCTCTCGGAGCCATTTTCCCTACAGCCATCTTCTCACTCGAAACTTCCGGCACTTCCAGGTGAGACTTTCTGGGGAGATACCTACGAAGGAGCTAACCGCCATCACTCGTGCCACTCTCCGGAAGATGGGTATCCAGCTACCTGATGCCTCTGCTCCCGCACCACCCGCTCTAGCTCAGCAGCCTAGTAATGAGAGCCCAGAGCTCACTGCCATCTGAGCCATGCAGAATGAGCTCCGAGAGAAGAAGCACTGACAGGAGCAAGAGATTGACTGCATATCCGCTATACTACGCTCCTGGCGTGGACGTGTTAATGGACCAGGCTCCAGCGGCAGAGGTAGACCAGCCTATAATGAGTAGTGTAAGTCGTTGTTGTTGTTGTTAGAACATGCTTTATGCATGTTGTATCTTGTATCATGTGTTTCTCTTTCCAGCATTTTTCTTTTTCTTTGATGTAGTGTTATGTTAGAAGTTTCTAGTAGTGAAAAATTCGCACGACTTTAGTAATGTGATTTCTATGTTGAAAAAAAAATGAATTTGTCATTCACGCACGATTATTTGAATGAAATCTCGTTTATTTACTAGCATTTGTCTTAGAGCTGGAAAGATTAAAATTCTATGTTGGATAAATTTTAGTAAAGGAATGGTTCTACGCCATGGGTATAAATATAAATAAGCCACCGTTTCCTGTCAAAACTAAAATTTATTTTTGTCTTTTGTGTCATTTTAGTTTTCGTGTTTTTGGCTTGACTAGCTTCCTTCTTCGCCAACAAGTGACATGAATCATTTAAATTTCCGCAAATCACATTTTTAAAAGTTTATGGAAAATGTTGTTTGAATTTTTTTTAATCATTTTTTTATTTTATAGGGAAATGAAATGGTTTTGAAAGGAACTTTTCGAAATAAACACGACAAGTTTCAAGCGGAAATTTATTTTTGTGAAAAAATTTGATTTTTTGTCACATGAACGGTGTAAGTAAGAATTTCATATGCTTTGTGTGCGCGTGTAGCAGAGCTATAGGATCGATGATACGATAAAAATGTTAACGGTAACGAGGAAAATGTTGCTTTAGCCTTAGAAACGCTATTTCCATGCCTTGTCAATGATGCAAGCGAGCTATTAATTAAATCATTTTACATTTTAGGGCTTGTTTTAAGCCTCTTTTACAGTCTACAATTGGAATTTTTGGGGTATTTTGGGTAATTGAGGTGAAAATTTCAAAATAGGTTAGGAAATGGAATATTTGAAAGCTAAGAGAATGTTAAATTTCTTCGCCTTAATTTCTTTTTTCTGGTTTGGGAGATATTAAATAGGAAACGATTATATTTCGTACATTTTGGATGATAGGATTTGGATGCAAAATTGGTTTCTTCGCACTTCTATTCGTAGTTGCGTGAGGGTCATGGATGAAAAAGAATTTTCAAATTATGCATTCATATAGAACTGCCAGTATATTTAGGATGTTCTGCATCATGTTTTCAAAAATATTTCAAAAGTTTAATGCAAACATATAGGACGATCCGATTAGAATGATCTTGCATGCACGTTTTTGGTTGAAATTGCATTATGTACGCCATGCTCATTTACACATGGTTGCAAAGTGTATGTACACAAATTGGTTGTGTAGCATAAGATTATAGGCGTTAGAATTTCGGGACGAAATTCCTTTTAAGGAGGGAAGAATGTATCAACCCGGAATTTTGGTAATATAAATTAATTATTAAGAATTTCAAAAGATAGTAATTTCTGCAAATGATGGAATTTGTCCACGAAACTTTAGCCAATGCGTTCGTCTCGAAATTTTGGTCAACTTTCATGTTTGGAGTTTTGCGAACGGAGTCCGTATGAAAAAGTTACGGATAAAATACGAAAATGGATGGAAAATAAATAAATTAGAATTTAAATAAATATTATACCATATATAAACAACCAACCAGGGCATCTAATTGCCCAGGCGGTCGACCATAGTGGTCGACCGACTGGGCGATCAGATGCCCAGTGACGGCTGGGTCATGTAGGGTTTGGTTTATACTATTATATAAACGAATGGAAGAATATAATTTAAAACTAATCTGATGGTTCTAATTCATTTCCACTCCTATAAATAAGTGGGTAGAGCCTCATTCTCTTCTATTCAAATCTATAAAGGCAGCGGAGCTCTGCCATTATTCTTCCTCATCTAAGCTAATATATGAATAAAATATATTCATGGATATACCAAATCAAATCAAATTCATATGGGATTGGGAAGATTAATAGATTCAATGGAAGAAGATGCTCAAAGATAGATTTCGTCGCTCTCTTCCCTTTTTATTATATTTTTACACATTTAGAATTTACCCCTTTCTAGATAAACTGTAGATTTATAAGAATTTGGGGATTGTAAGCCTAAAAAGGTTCAAAATTCAGAAATTGGAAGCTATAAGATGAGTGCAAAATTTACTAATACATATATAATGATTTATCTATTTCGTTTGAATCTAATCTATGTTTTATGCCTATCAGATCCGCTTATTTAAATAATTGTAAATTGTGGCAACCATCAGATCTGATTATAAACATGTTTGAAATTGGCAAATGATAAGTTGTGGTTATGTATAACATGAATTGTAGGATTTATATATATTTTCCCACATATTCCAACAGTTATGTCATAAAGTAAGTTGTACATGTAATATAGCACTATGAATTTGGAAATCGGTCCATTTAAACATAAATTTGTTGTAGTTATGTTCCAGATCTTTAGTTCAGTGTTGAAATATAAAATATGTGAATTTGGGTAAGAAGTTGAAATTTTTGTATTATGTGATTGTAAGAGTAAAAATATATTCCGGTTATATTCAATATTGTTGGGTTTTGGCTTAAGCATTGTAAAATATGCCTTCGTCCTCCTTAAAAATATAAAGAAGGATTATTGTAGAATCACAAGAAACATGACAAAAATAATTAAAAAGGGAAAAGTGGTACAAAGTACGTATAAATATAAATACATGTATTTGTATGTAACTAGCAGTGACTATTCCAATATATACATATTACATATATTTCTTGTGATTTAGAAATATGTCAAATTTCACAAAATAGGCATCATTTACAATGATTACAACTAACGGTTCTTGTGAGACTTGAAACCTTTTTGGCCGGATTGAATATGAAAAGGGAATGTTTGGTTAACTGATTAGACCAAATACTTAATTTTAAAATAAGTATTGAAAAATAATAAATGAATATTAATAACTACGTTGACCGCACGAAAACATAAAAATAAATGTAAAAATATTATCCGTCCAAATCAGAGTAAAACGGTGAAAAATAAATTGTATGGAATGTTGGATAAGGTTCAACTATGGAATTATCTATACTATACTATTAAAGCTGAGTTGTTTTTAGAGGGCTCCCAAGCCCCCTCAATTTCTGTTTGGACTGCTTATTAGCTTGACACGTGTAAATGTTTAGTGAACCGCCTCTGCCTTTCCCAAATCACATTTTCGCGTTTCTTTCGCTTCCTCTTCCTACTTTTTATTCACACATCTGCGCCCTTCACCTTCATTTTCCCCTGCCATCTCTTGCCATCTCCTCCCTCTGTCCATGCCCAACAATTCCTTTAGTGCCCACAATCTCAGTAACGGCGTTCCCTATCCTTGCCAGTCGCACCGCCTGCTCTGTAAACCCTAGGTACCGTCATTTCCTCTTTTTTCTCCTTTTCGTCAGTTTTCCCTAGGTCCACTCCGTCTTCAGGCCATATGCCATTGTGCGGTTTACTCCCTCCCGAATCTTGTGTAAGTTTTTAATCATGTCAGCTTGGTTCGTTTATTTTTCCTTTAGTATATAATTAGGACTGACGGTTTTTTATTTGTCTTTCAGAATCAACTTATGCAAGGTTTTCTGTTTAAATCATGTTTGTCTTGCTGAATCTACTGGTTTAGCGAATAAACATGCTTCGATTTGAAAAGCGTATGCTGGATTTGAATCATCATAAGGTATGTTTTTTTCCCAATCTGTTACTTCCCTTAAAAGCGAACATGGAGATATAAAATTTCATATACCTGTTGATTTTTCTTTTCCATCTTATGCTTTTTAAGCCAGGTGCACTTCATATTCTCTTAGTGAAAGTAACGTTAAGTTACTGCAAATTTATATCTTTCACTCCTGTGAAATATAACAAGGGTGTAACATTGGTTGTTATATGGTAACTATTCAGGTTTTTATTTTCTTCGACCTGGTAAAATAACATTTTTTTTTCGAATTTTGATTGCTAATGGGAATGGTAGCAGATAATCTTAATTTCTAAATATGATACCTCTAAACTTTGTTTAACCAACTGAATTGTCTCCGAAATATATTTTATTAATGGGTGTGAGGCATTGAACTCTTTTCAGTTCATATTACTGTGCTTGATTTTTGAAGCCTTTGCAAAATAATTTTGTTATCAATTCATTATTAAAGGCGTTTTAGAGTATGGTTTTTTTTTGTGTTCTTATTTTTATTTATCTTTCCATAGTCTGGCTTCATAATCTGTTCAATCTGATTGTTGTTTTCTCTTTCCTTTTAGGTTTTTGTATCGTAAATATGCTGTACTTTAAATATGCAGTACTTTAAATCAACGGATGGCTTTACCTTCAAATCAATCTTAGCAGCTATATTATTTTAATATATTTTGTTTGTTTTAAAAATGATTTAAGATGGTATTGGATGTTATAGGTTTTCTGGAATGAAGATGGAATTAAACATCCACAATGTCTGATTTTCCCAAAATGGTAGCAAATTTAGAAAACTTATATCTCAGTTCATCATCATCTATTGACTACAAAATAGCATTTCTACTACCTGTTGGTTTGGTTTATGCACTCTAGACAACTTTTAGCTTGAGTTTAATACAGCGGACTTCGGGTTTTTTTTTTTTTTTTTTTTTTGGTGATCTCAGGATATATACAGTATTAGTTATGTTATACACCTAGGGCCAAAGATATAATATTTTGTTATGTTATGTATATTTTGCATGGTTCATTATTCTTGTGTCGTTCTAGCATGCAGCGAACATGCTCTTTAAATTTGTAGCTTTCATTTTCCAAAAGAAATATGATATGTAATGCAAAATATTTACTTTCCTTATTCAATTCAAATGTTACAAATTTGATTTTCCTAAAATGGTAGCAAATTTAGAAAACTTAATCTCAGTTCATCATCATCTGTTGACTACAAAGTAGCATTTCTACTACCTGTTGGTTTGGTTTATGCACTCTAGACAACTTTTTGCTTGAGTTTAATACAGTGGACTTCAGGTTTTTTTTTTTTTTTTTGTGATCCCAGGATATATACAGTATTAGTTATGTTATACACTAGAGGGCCAAAGATACAATATTCTGTTATGTTATGTATATTTTGCATGGTTCATTATTCTTATGTCATTCTAGCATGCAGCGAACATGCTCTTTGAATTTGTAGCTTTCATTTTCCAAAAGAAATATGATATATGTAATGCAAAATATTTACTGTCCTCATTCAGTTCAAATTTTACAAATCTGCTTTACAATTAGGTAATTACAGCTTTGATGCACGATATTCTAATTTCAACTTTTTTGTATAAAAATGTTTTGTCTATTTGATAACATCTTAATGCACACAAAATAATGACCCAACACAATCTCCAAAATTAGATATATATGAGAATAACTATAGTTAGAATATGGTAGGGGCCAAATTATACATTAATGGTTTTTACACTTATATCAAGATAGTGGAATATATCAGTGAAAATTTTATTGAATATAAACTCTTCCAAATTCCCCTTTTCTGCCACACGGTTAGCATTTTGAGGCCTTAACATTTGACGCAGTGATGGTTTCTTCCGGTGAATATACAAATTATCAACTACAGAATTAAACATTACAACGTTATTACAAGTCCTTAGATAGTACTCATGGTAGATCAAACATTGAGAATCCCTACTGCAAGCTTGAGGGATGCAGAGGACTGTGATTGGCCATTTTCAATGGGTAAATTTATTCCTATTTTTTTTCCTTTGTCTGTTTGAAGTTTATGTATAGAAATCATTATTTGTTGCTAAAACTTTGTCTCTGCCACTGCTATTATTATATTTTCAGTATATGAATCTATAAAATGAATTATAACTTTCATATAATGTTTAGTAATAACATTGTAAGGACAATATGGACCCAATTTTCTAGCTAACAGTCATTATTTTTACTAAAAATCTTTTGTAATTTTGAATATATAAATTAGCAATCCATGTACAACTATTATTGCATTAAGTAGTAGATACTCAACCAAAAAGTGGATTAACACAAATACTTTCATCTCATTTTAGATGTTTTGCTGCGTAAATGATAACATCATGTTTTGAGTTTTAGCTCTAACATTTTTATTTATTTATTTTCACACCTTATTTGTGTTATCCAATTTGTAGCAAATATATTTCCCACATTTAGATTTAGTATTTTGGAACCTTCTTCAAATGTTTTATACACTATTTGGCATTACTCTGGTGTTTTTACTTCGTAAAATTTGTCTCATAATCAAGTTGTTTGATATTCATACAAATTTGCATTCATGGTAGTTATTTTTTAACTTATCTTATTTATTTGGCTTTTCGCCTTTGTTTCTTATGTGTGTGTGTGTGTGTGTGTGTGTGTGTGTAGTTATATATGTATAGTCATATATATATATATATATATATATATATGTAATGTTTGTGGATTTTTAAACATTAGTAGATTCATAGTTGAGGAAAGCAAGGCGTCATGTACAAAAAGAAGGTAAAGCAAATAGAACTTATGAACACTATCAAGGTACCCGAAATTCGTTTTTGTACTTTAATTTTATCTAGAAGTTTCCTAAAATTAAAATTTTGTCATCGTTTTGTTTGGACATGTCGATCCTTCTACAAATTTTACATGCAATAGAACATCTTTTTTTTTAGGAACCTAATAAGATGAAATGTATGCGTGCACATAGATAGCATCATGAATGTAGGATTTAGGTTTATTTACTATATAGGATATCCAGCTCTTCACACACATGCATATATGTATGTCTTTCCATACCAATGCAAGGCACCAAAAACTGGTTGTTTCATTCTTCTTATTCCATTTAATTTAGAGAAAATATAAATTTATAGAGGTATATTGGAGATATGGGTGTGTATAAATTCATTCACTATAGTTGTGCAATTTTGTTTGTGAAATATACTTCTGAATATTTTCTTTAAGGTAAATTTTTAATTGAATTTAACTATTATTCTTAGTTTTTTCAAACATAATTAATAATGGCATTTGGCTTATTTGTGTGCTAAAATTAACAAATTCAATATCAACCATTTTCTTTTAAAACTCCAGAACGAAAATAGTTTTTAAAAAAATACATAAATATTGTAATTACAACTGTCATAGTTTTGCTGCAACAACTATAATTAAATATTTGTAAATGATTACTGATTTTTTCCGAAACATACAAATGTGCATCTGCTGCATGCTTCAAAGTTGTTTTCCTCTTAGGAAACTTAAAACGTCGGTTATTATAGGATTAAACAATCATTCAATACATATCATTCAAGAAAAAGAAGAAGAGTAGTAGATATGATCTTCATATTGTTTTGAAAATTGTTAATGTATCATCATTTCAAATGGGCCGAAGCTGCAACTTTTCTAATATATATTTTTTGGCAAGCCAATAGTAAGTTCTATATGGACGACCGATGCCACGGTGGATGCATTAGATTTTTATTTTTTCTATTTATTGGCTGATTAGTTTGTACATATATTTTTAATATAGATGACGTGACTTAATTTCTGAAATACAAATATATATATATATATATATATCATTGCGGTTGTTTATCTTTGGATTCATGAAATACAATAAGGGATGTACTTAATCTTATGTGCCCTGTTTTTATATAAAACAAATAAAATGGTTGCTAATTTTGTTAATTTCATGAAGCATAAGTGGAATTTATCAATTTCGTTCTTTGACATTATTTTTATCAGTTGAATCGATATAGCCATCAAATATGATACAAAATGAGGTTCCCATTTTTAACTAAGATACATGTTATGATGGTTGAACTCATATTGCATACACGCCAAAGCTAGAAAATAAAATACATTTTTGAACATAAACAGAATTTAGATACAATTCCATAAAGTTATTATTATCTCTTATCCTCCAAGATCATGTTGACAATGCTTTATTCAAAAATATATATCCTATAGGAATTTTAGTAATTCTTTTATGCTCAGTTTAGCCTTTGACTATCACAGTAACTGTTTAATCTAAGATCTACAATTCTTCACGTTAACCTATCATGCTTATGTTATGAACATCATTAATATGCTATTTTCTATAAATCTTCTATGTGCACAGCAGTTTTGAAAGTTGTATTCTTTGTTGGTAACATTATTGTTGGTTGTTCAGATTGTCCAAATTTAGCGCTGGACCCAAAGAATTTTCAAAAGCTTCAATGTCTTTTCTTAGGAGTTTCTTGCAAGTTAACCATTTTCAGTTTGGCGCTATTTATCATCATGACCATTATAGATAGTTTGCATGAGTAGATTATGTAAATGTTAGAATATATAGCGATCCTGATTTTCATTCTTATCCTTCTGAGTTACATAGGTTTTTCTTTTGATTTTATTGATGACTATTACAACTGTATAGTTTGCTACCAATTAGTGGTATGCCTAATTGTTGATTTTGAAATTTTATTAAGTACTGCTTCCATCGAGGTACCATCTAATTTCAAAACTTGGACGTAATTTTTGCTTCCTCAAATTCATTCATGTTGAGTAGAAATATAGGTAGATATGAGACTAAGAATATGTTTAGTCATTTGTCTAAAGTGTTGTTTTTAACACGTTAATTTTAAGACTTTTTAAAGCCATTCTTTGTATTCATATTAATATTTTGCTGAATGTTAGAGACATATGAAATGATATGCAATAAAATTATCCCAATCAAGCTATTTAATGATTTTAAAGTTCTTTTCTTTTTATATGCCTTTAGAGCTGCATGATGAGCTATTTAGTCTGATGAATATGAAAAATGTCAATGTGTCCATGAATATAGAGTAGGCTCATATTCTTGAGGGGGGAAAAGTGCATACTTACTTTTATTTTTTTATCACGCATCTCACAAATCAAAGACGTGATTTATAATTTATTTCTATGTCCGTATCGTTACTACTTAGGTATGTGTTTTTATCCAAAAAATTCATTTTACGACTATCAAATTTCATCGCTTTTGAAAATGTTTTCACAAAGCGCATGTCAACCTTGCAACTAAACTTACTTCTTTTATTGGTAGAAAGTAGGGATTCAATTCACATACATTATTGTGTAGGAATTTTTGATAAGGAACTAATATCAGATCCATTGTCATATAAACTTTTCTGTAAACACATCAAAACTTGCCCTTTTCTTCACATAAAAAGCATTCAAACCGATGCTATAAGTCATAGCTAAATTTTGCGTTTTTAATTGGAAAGCATCTGAGCCTTTGTTTTAACTACCATTTCAAAAGGAAAAACTCTACTCCTATTTACATGCTAAATGATGCACGTTTGAGAATTGAGTGCATTCAATTTACTTATGTGATTCGTTATTCAACTTTATCAAAATGCATGATTCCTAAAACGTAACTAAAAATTGTTATCTTCATGAATATGCAATGTTCACTAACATCGTCATTGCCTACTATTTGGGATTTACCACATGAAAAGACCATGTTAAATTGTGAATTTTTATAGGTATCACTATGATTGATTGGAAATGAAATTGATTTGTTGATTTTAGTTCACGCTGCAAGTTATGGTATCAATACTAATTACGTACGTCTAAGTCTCTATGCATGTCAAGATTGCGAGTTTTTGTTTCATCCTCTTCTTTTGTACATGTTCAGATGATATCTATTTACGATGGTCATCCGATCATACATATTATAGTACTTTTACTGTCGCTACAACATCTTCATTCTTTTCTTATTGATTTTGTACTGTCTTACATATTATTCTACTTATTGTTTTCCTTTGTTGTTCAGTTAAGATTTTTACTCTACTTTATTTTGTTTGTATTAAAATGTGATAATTTTTTTGGAAGCTAGACCGAATTATCATCATCAGTAATTGCAGAAAAATTAATTTTAATCTCGATTTCAATCTTGATTTTATGGGGTTGGTACTAATGTGCTTAAATTTTTGTGTTTCAAACTCAAATTTATATTTGAATATGACCATGTTATTTTTTTTGTCAGAAGCATTTACTGTATGTAAACCAAAATCTCTTGCCAAATTGCCCAATAATAGAGGGAAAAAAAATTAATACTAAAATTTCCTTTCTAGAAATTTTAGATATCAATATTGTTTAAATATAAATGTTCCATGTTATAATTTTTTCTTAACCAGTGCATGGGGAAGGAAAATAACCAGTTTATCCTTTTATTTTCATTAATATAGTAACTAGAGGTTTGGGAGCTTGAGAAACCACGATTCATAGATTGTTATACATTAAATGACTTTCTGTGGGATGAATTATTTATTTATTTCATTTGAAAATACATCGAAACACTGCTCTTTATATTTTTGATTTCAGGTTGCTAATAAGGAAGGAGAAAAGTTTCATGTTGGATTAGGAAGAGCCGGAAAACGTACACTGCATGGAAAAAAGTAGAGACAAAGCTTCTAATTTAATGCATACAAACATAAGTAAGTAAAATCCCATTACATTATATTTTCAGTTTGTGATGTTCCATGTTTTATTTCCCTTTTTCCCTACTTTTATTGAATATTTACATTGATTTGCCTCATTAAACATTAATGTTCTTTCACTATTTGTTTAGTGACAAAATTATCCTGAGGTAAATATATTCGTATACGAATATGGCAATAAACCTTGACTATAACTTTTAATAACACAAAGTTTCCTTTAAATAGAAGAGAAGAATGACAGTACGCCTGGAGAGTACACCATAACAACTGAAAATGATTTTGGTTTAGGAAGGCTATACTACTGATTGTAGTTAGTTATATATGGAAGTTTGTTTGAGCATATGGTAGCGAAAAAATCGGTTATTTTGAAATCTCTTCTTGACAATTTTCTATCAAATAATGTTTTAGTTGGACTTAATCTTAAATTTTGATACTTTTATTTGCTTCATTTTTTCATTTCGCTCATTATGTGTGAAACTTTATAACTATCAATATCCATATTAACTATATAACCTGTTGTATAACTGGTGTAGGGACCAATGTTTCCAAACTATATTGGCCATTATATCATTTTTTCTTTTGGATATTGGGATTTGTACACCTACTTTGTTTCAATTCTTCTTGCAACGATTACCACTTTCCCAAAATAATGGCAGCGATACATTTGTACTAGAGAAATTCCTTATGAATTGCGTAGAACAATTTCTCAACAAACCTTATACTTCTCGAAAACCCTAACAATTTCTTTGTTAAAAATCTTTTGTTATAATCACCACTGCATTGGCATATGGTATGAGTTTCTTCTATTCTTTAACCAAATTTAAGTCCCCATGAAGAGGCAATGTCAATTTGAACCAAGTATTTCTCTTATTCTTACATATTCAAGATTTAGATTTATTCAAGTATCTAAATATATTCTCTATGAAGATTTGATTCATTGTAAATGTCCAATATTGTGAAAATAAAGTATAAATGCCAAATGTTATAGTTTGAAGATCACTATAATAAACTGTAAATGTTAAAACTAAATAGTTATTTTAAAGACAAATTCAAAATTCAAGCGCATCATATCGCAAAATAACATGGTCATTTGAAAGTTAATCTACGGTGAAATGTCATGGTCTATATAATGTATAATTTATGGTATGTACTTAATTGTATTTAGCAAATCAAGGGATCATGCAAAGAAAGTAAAAGTGGAGCCAAATATGGATAGCTTAATCAGGATTGGCTCTAGGCTCGCAGCTACCCTAGGCATGCAATGGAAAAGAACTAAAAAACAATTGAAAATTCGGGGAACTAAAACATTATTTATAATTTATACTATTGAAACTCAAAGTCGAGTGTTGAGCCCGCAGATAGTGAACAAATGTAGCGCATCAAACTAAGCCAAAAGAGCATTACACCAATTATTCATATGAGATCCTTTTATTTTGTAGATATCGGTACTGGAATTTTCACAAATACTTGTGGTGAAATTTCACGAAGGTGTCCCCTTATTTAGGATACTTGCCAGTCTATCCCTGAAACAAGGCTTGAACGCAATGTAGAAATTAATTAAGGATATTCCTCCATTACGTGCATAACTTAATTATGTCTACTGCAGACAAATAGAAGGAAAAGCTCAAGCTGAGGTTATCATCCTTATGATGAGTCTCTTCTGTGCCACTCCTTAGTTACCTTTTTCAGTATTATCTTTTATCACATTTATCAGGATGTAAATTTCTTCATCGATATGTTTTCCATTTATATTGTATATAAATTGACTCATAATCCTAAATATTATAGCTACACATAATTCATCTGTTTGTTTATAAAGAGACGTATACTGATTTTAGGATTCAAGTTTGTTTAACATTTATTTATGATTCTTCTATTGGGCCTTTGTTTGCTCTATCTCAACCTCAATGAAGATATCACTCCGCTAATGTCTACATTTCTCAAGTATTATCTATTTTTCTACAATTCTTTCAAGTCACATCATAACTCTATAGTCTATAGATATGTATGTTGGTTTCCGGTTTGTGTTTTCTTTCAGATCAGAATTGTAGAGACGTGGAGGCTATTGTTCGCTTGAAATTAGAGAAGCTGTGAAGTAGTTTTATAACCTGTTGTTGAAGTCAGTTGATTGCCTCAGATATCTGATATCTCCCCTTGAATTGTCATTTTCATGGCTTTTTTTTGTCTGGTGCCTCAAGCTTTTGTTTGAAATGAAGATTTGTAATTTTATTTCATCTCCAAGTTGTTTTTTTGTGATCCATTATGAGTTGTTTGTTGTCCAGCTACTATTGGTCTGTGGTTATTGGTGATGGGGAATATGGTTCTGGCTTTGAATTGTTTTTGTTGTTGGTATTCTTCGAACATTGTTGGTATGTGTTTGATTTTCTTTAGCGCTAACATAACGAAAGAAGTTTATTTGGAAAGATGGAGTTTAGTTGAGTGTTTTATCAAGGGCGGAGGGATGAGTTATGTTTGTTGGCTGCAGGTTGTTTCGGCCTGTTTTTGCATGTTTTATTTATCTTGATTATGGGTTGGTATTGTGTTGGATTATGGCCTGTAATTAAGGCAAGGAGCTGAGTTTTATTTATCTTGATTATGGGTTGGTATTGTGTTGGTTTTGATATTGATGGCTAATTTGTGCGTACTGTAAATGTTTTTCTTATAGCAGTAAATGCCAATGGATCCTCTTAAAAAACATTGATTTGAGGTCACTTTTAAGTGTCCATATTAATTGTATTGTTATTCAGTATGAAATCTGAACAACAAGGTATGAGTAATTTGGATGTTTGTTGCTCAATTGAATGCATGGGCTTATGACTTTCAGAATTTTTCCAGTAATTAATCTGGAACTTTTTTTTAGTGATTCTCATCATCTTGGTTCAAACCTGGCACGATCAGATTGCTTACCAAAGAATATTTTTTGTGTTGTTACTCCAATGAAATTGGTCTATGGTATAATGCATAATATGCCCGCTTCATTCACCAATTGGGAAATGAGTTGCTTACATTTTGTAGCATTATATATTTATGTTAGTCTCATTTCCATGAGCATTGATTGAAATGAAAATTGAATTGCAAGAAATTCGCAAGTGAACTGTACTCCTGCAAATACATAATATGCCCGCTTCATTCACCAGTTGGGAAATGAGTTGCTTACATTTTGTAGCATTATATATTTATGTTAATCTCATTTCCATGAGCATTGATTAAAATGAAAATTGAATTGCATGAAATTCGCAAGTGGACTGCACTCACACAAATATTTCCATAAGAAATCAATTAAAAAACTAATGATAATTGTAAAGTAAAAATGAAGCGGCAGCCTGTATTTTTTTTTTTTTTTTGTCGTTTATACTCCTTTTCATATTTTGTTAATTATTATTTGACTTATACAATTGCATATCAATGGAGTATAGAGCTTATTTAAAGTATGACCCATATAGAGAAAATTTACATTACTAGGTTTATCACAAAATTTAATTCTTCTATAACTAAATAAATTCTATTAACTAAATCTAATGAAAAGACTGAGCTTTGAAAAAAAAAGTTAAAATTTCAAAAAAAGGATTCTCTTACAGACTTATTAATACCCTTTTTTCTGCTTGGTAATATTGGTTTAGTCCCTAACATTGAACCATGCATAATCAATTATCAATATTTGGAAATCTAAATGTTTTACGTATTTACTAATATTTATTATTAGTATCTCTATATCCACTAATTAGATATTTGCAGTGTTTTATATCGCAGATAATTGGCAATATCATACATTGATAGATTAAGCAAATAACATATTTACGAATATGGAATAGCATTTATGTCCACTATAGACGGTAATAATGTATACAAAAATTGAATGGCCCTAATTTTTACTGTCAACTTTTTATAATAGGTTGGAAGATAGAGATAGGGGTGAGCGTTTGGTTGGTTTGGTTTATCCGATGATGAAAATTGTCAAACCAAACTAAAACCGATAAACATGAAAACCAAGCCAAACAAATCAATTTAAATTTGGTTGGTTCGGTTGGTTATCCGCTTTAACCGAACTAAAAATAGTTTTGACTTTATGTTACTATAATATCAACTATAATTTGAAATAAATCGTAAATATATTATTAGAGTATTATTATTTATGATTATTATGCTTTCTAAATATAATTTTGAAACAGACGTGATGAATAAAATTTACTTGGATGACTAATCTAACCAAAAATATTTACTATAATATCGATAATTTTGAAAATATAATAAAAATTCAGTTAATTTGGTTAAACCGATAACCAAACTAAATATTTTTTCAAACCGATTACAAACCGATCCAATTTCAAAACCAAACCAAACCGATCAAAATAAACTGGTTTAGTTGGTTTATTCGGTTTAACCAAATAATGCTCACCCCTAGATAGAGTTGCCTTTAACTTTGTTGTCTTGATAATTTCGACATTGTAATTATGGAAGTGAAACTAAAAATAGTATAAATGGATTGGAATTGATATTGATGGTTGTTGGCAGAAGGTATATAGAAGTTTTAATATTAGACAAGAAACTTATTTTTATAGCTTTGCATAAATATGAAACTGTACATAGTGTTACCTATTAGCTTGGCATACATGGAATTTCTATTTAACATTATTTTTCCCTTCTCCATTTTCAACCCAGAATGCGTATTATGGATAATTAGTGTGGTTTAATTGTTTCCACTATTTACCTTCTCTCTAGAATGAATATTGTGAAGGATCTTGATGCTTAAGTCTAATCATATACGGCTATACATTTTCAAGCATGTAGTTTAATAGTTTGATCAAGATTACAAAGTATGATTTCTTTGTTTTGTGTGCTAGAAATAAATATGATTACTACCACAATAACAACAAGCACCAATTTACCTCATTAGACATCAGGCATAATGTTCAATGTAGTTGTATCCAATTTTATTACACATGTGCCCTATCCGGTGCAAGCCCAATCATATTTACTGTCTTAGCCAAATTTTAAAAAGTAAAGGTGAAAATAAGAAAAATCACTAATCCTTCAAAGATGATAATATAAACCACTACATTAAATCACATCTCAATTACAAGTTGACCTTTTGTTTTACAGATTCCATTTCATATAAAAACATTTATAAATTTTGTTGACCCTTTGGTCATCCTCAGCCGTGTGCGAAGCACGGGTTCATACTTGTGTATAAATATAATCCATTTTCAATTAACATATTTGTGGTGATCATTTGTAGCAATCAATGTAATTAAATGTTATAAATGGGACCGTAAATAAAAAAATACCATTGTAACCAATATTGATTTGGAAAAAATAAGTGTGAATAGGAAAATGGTTACAATTCCTAAAATACTTTAGGACAATTGTTGTGGACCCCAATTAGGAAATTAAATCAAAACCACATTTAGATATGAAATTAAACTCAACTTGTGGTGCAAGCCTGCTCGGAACCGACCGGCAAATCCAGCAACCACATGTAGTCAGTTTAATGTGAGGGGTCTAATGCGTAAATATAATCGTACTAAGGCACGAGGTTAAGTTCACGTGTGGAAGAAGTCTGCCCGGAACCAACAGGGATATCCAGCATCCACAAGTAGTCAACTTAAGTTGAGAGGCCTCGTTTGTAAAAATATATGTATACATATACATATATATATATATGTATATATATGTATATATATATATATATAACAGTCAACCAATAAATAAATAAAAGGGTGCGTTTTCTACAGGTCCCTACTAAGTTTCAAAATTAGGCTCACATCCAGTCATAAACTTATTATAAATTTAGTCTCTGTTTTCATTTTTACGTTTTATTCATAATATTTGCATAAATGTATACGAATATTCTGAATGAATATTTGCATACATGTATGCAAATATTTTGAATTTTTGTATACATGTATGCAAATATTCATCAGAATAGTTGCATATATGTATGCAAATATTCAAAATATTTGCATACATGTATGCAACTAATCTAATGAATATTTGCATACATATATGCAAATATTCTAAATTTTTGCATACATGTATGCAACTATTCTGAACAAATATTTGCATACATGTATGCAAATATTCATCAGAATAGTTGCATACATGTATGCAAATATTCAAAATATTTGCATACATGTATGCAACTATTCTACTGAATATTTGCATACATGTATGCAAATATTCTAAATTTTTGCATACATGTATGCAACTATTCTGAACGAATATTTGCATACATGTATGCAACTATTCTGAATTGTTGCATACATGTATGCAAATAAAGTTGAACTAATGTTGATGAATTGTTGCAGAAATGTATGTAATTTTTCTAAATATAAAAATAGGGACCTAATTTATAATAAGTTTAAAACCGGATGTGAGCCTAATTAAGTTTCAAAATAGGGACCTTAGCCTAATTTCCACTAAATAAAAATAGAAATTGTCCGTAGGGTACAACAATAGATAACTTGGGACCGATAAATAGTTGCCTTAGGAAAATATGACTGTTGGAGTCGTAAAGGGAAATAAAAATGAAATAAAAGGAAAGGGCTATCATAATGGAATTTATGGTTGTCGTTTAAACTCTAAATCCAAATTAGGGAAGATATTAAGTAAATATCCTAGGGAAAAGGAATATAACCTTCCTTATTAATAGCAATGGATATAGAAAATATAGTTGGGCTTAGTTGGTTAATAATGTAAGATATTATTAACCATATAAACCTGTGACGCAAATAAATGGTGTACGTATAGTATTTCCGTATAAAGAGAGTAAACGAGAATGACTTAATAACGTAGCCTACTTTATCCCAAGAAGGAAAGGGTGTATAAAGGCAAATGGGGTACGAACTAATAACCTTCGCATATAGTCCGCTTCCTGGGTCCTAAAAGGCTAAGAGACTAGGGTTTGAAGAATCCACCTGGGAATATGTTTTTCAGTATAGGGGTCTTAAATGACGTGTGTGTGGGCCTAACCAAACCTGGAAATTAAAAGGTTCAGATATGGTCGTCTATCCTACGGGGAGTAATAACCGACTAAGGAGGTTATCTGATAAGGTCAACTAAAAGGTATAATGCACGATAAAATACCTTCTCTTACCTTATGAAGGGCAAGGGTATATGCGTGAATGACGGAAGCCTTAACCAGTGGGGCCCGTAGTTGGTGCCCTCTACTTTATGTTAACGTTGAATTTATTATCGAGGGTTAATAAGTGACCAATAGGTCCGCCTATGTTCTTAAGTGATCCGGGTGAATCCACCCTATCTATCGTTGATAGTGAGGCGTTAAATAATAAAGGATAGTGAATGAGGATATATAGATAGAAACCCCGTAATTAGGGGCCCACTCTCGATAGAATTAACCAGTTAAGCTCTGGTATAAAGGCTTCACAAAAATGTATGTAAATGTCCTATCTCGATAATGTAATTTGGGAATACTACTTTAAGAAGAGTAGTAGAGTCATGCGTAAACTTTAACAAGGTTGATCTAGAATCACTAACCTTGTCAGGCATATAGCTTGGGTTGAACCAAACGGAATATATCTTTGTTATAGTCTGTGTTATAAACTTCTTAGTCACCAGAATTTGTTGTTCTGACCCCCCTCCTCATTACAACCTCCAGGTTTCATAGAAAAGGTCGGGTTCTCACATATGATTAAGTTTGGCTTTCGGTTCTCATTCTCTCTCATGCTTGGTATTGGCAAAGTGACTTACTTTGAAAAAGTTAGTTACTTGAGTTAATACTAGTTATCCTATTTTGTTTCCATTGTGATTTATATTTATTGTACTTTGATTATGCTCGTGCTCATTTATTGTACGTACCAGATATACGCTCTATGCTTGGATGTTTTCAAGTTTGTATTTTTGTCAAAATTTGGGTCCAGAAAAGTGTGGAGTGTTACATGTTTAAACCTGAACTCCTCTCTGTTTTTTTATTATCTTGTAATTGCTAATGTTATCCACTCCAAATATGAGTTTCAAATACCATGTTCAAAACCAAGTTTGATTCATATAGGAATTAAATTTCACATCCATATAACTGGGCTTCCATTGAAAAAGGCCAATATTTTAGGGAAAAGCAAGAATTTTCTTTCTGGATTTAGAATGGTTTAGCATGCATTGTGTATTTTTCACATAAACCACTCACGCAGGTCAATGTATTTTGAAATGGATAACATTTTTTGCAACATATTTGAGTTCCAAGGGGAACAATAGCTATATTTAATCTAACATTCGGTTCATTAGCATTTGCTAAACTCATTACTACATAGCTTATATGGTATTATTCAGTTATGAATTGAAAATAGAAATAAATTTAATAGTAAAACAGTCACTATAATTTAAACCGACTTAGTATAAGCACCCACTTAGTTCACTGTAACCAAATGTTGAAACCTATGTAAGTAATATTGCAGACCGTTAGCAAAAATTTGGGACACTCAAATGTATTGTATCACTTAGGATTCATGCATTATCTCATAACAGAATGAACATTCCACTATATGTTCATAAACTGACAACATAATCTTGGATATAACTTATGTGAGCATATGATGAGAATCAATAAAAAAAATGTTAGGATTATAGTGCAAGAAGAGGTTAAAATGCATAGATTTGAAACAAATGGTATAATTACCATTATCTTCAGGTCTCGAATTATCTAAGTTTTAAAAGTCCCATATGATATAATGCAAAACAAAGAAATTTTACTAAAACCTGGATCTTTTTAAACCTGACTTGATTTGATGTTTACTTCTAATAACTTCACAAAAAAATGTGACTCTCCGAAAATCATATTATTTATCAAGTAAAATTCAGATAAACTAAAATTAGTAGAATAACTCAATCCTATTGCTATGTGAATAATATATATACACACACATACATACATACATACATACATACATACATATATATATATATATATATATATCTTAATGTTTGTTAAACTTTGTGGAGTAAAATCACAGGCTAATTTGGATTGTAGTTTAAACTTTATATATTATATCACATGAACTTTAACTAATATAATATCCATGCACTATAACTATATTATATATCAATTTGTTAAGGTCAAGCAACAATTGCAGGAAAGGAACACAACTGCATCATTTATATTACAGTCATATATACATTATTCGCTAATACTTGTGAAACAAACATTAAGCTACCTGCCGACTAAAGTACTCATCTTGTGAGAAACATTAATGTTAAATGATATACATCAATGTATATAGGCCAAATAAAAATTAGTATTTGATATCTACTACCAAAACCGGTGCTCAACTGTACATAAACCCATTAAATGGTTCCACTTTTTCCAATCGAAAATAAAATGTGTACTCCAAGGCTTTACCAACAGATAACCCATTTGTTAAAGCATTTTTGAGACACTAAATATAGTTTTGTTATTTTGGCTTCAAAATCATAGTCCATAAAAAAATTCACTTGGTCAATAGTTTATCCATCCAAATAATGCATTTATCCATCCAATAGTTTATAGATGGAAACCCTTTAATTAGATGGCAAGAAGAAATAATCAAAAATTTAAATTGTATGCAATGTAATTAACCATGTCACACCACAATTTAAGTAGTAAAAAAAAGGTAAGAGAGATAATTATGGATGTGTATATTTCAGTTATTATCCATGCTACCTGACGAATTTTTTTAATTTGCCACTAAATAACTTTAAAATGGAAAATTGGTAAATATTAGGCAAGTGCCCAATGTCTAGAAAATAGAATTTATTATATAGTAATAAAGCTCTGTTATAATTTATTGTACATTAATAAAGCTCTATTGTAATTTAGTGGGATGGAATTTTTCTTTAGCAACAAAGCTCTATTATAATTTAGTGTGACGGAATTTTTCTTTAGCAACAGTAAAAGCAAATTTGGAAACATATTTAAACACATGTTTGATAAGCCTAAGCACAGCAGGGTATCAAACACTTTTATAAGGAGGTTAGTGGGAGGCCTATTAATTATCTAATATAGAATGATTCTTGTGAAAAAATAAAAAATTTATATGCAGGAGTTTGTCATTAAACTATTTATGTATTTAGCAACCAAAATAACAGGTGACATTAAACCTCGTCGACTTTCAACGCAAACCCAAATTTAAAAACCAAAAGGGACATCAAACCTAAACCCCAAATTTCAGACTGAATTTCAGAGCTAATTGGCGCAGGGTTGGAAAAACAAGAGACATCAAAACTCAAACCCCAAATTAAACCTAACTGAAAGATAAAGTAAATCAAACATATATGAGTACTAAGCTGTTTACCTTACTAACAGCATGTAGAAACGTCAGCAGTCTTCAGCGTAATCCACAAAAGAGAAAATCAGAAGGATGGATAAACTAGCGTAGGTTGAAGATGCAGACTCGATTTGAGAAAGAATTGACACCGAGTTGGAAGAAGAATACAATGCAGTCTAATAAGCATAGGAGGTCCAGTCATCACTTTCAGTGCTAAATTGTAAACTCTCGTGGTTGTAGATGATAGTTAGACCGAATTTCATGGAAGGCAGTACGATTGATGGAGACCACGAAGAAGTTAATTGATGCACTAGAGGGGTTACAAGATGAAAAAAAAGGAGGAAGAAATAGGTTTTTTAGTGGAGCAAAATATAGAAAAGGGGAAGACCCAAAAAGAATGTGGAGAGGAGTGTGGAGTTAGTGCTTAAATGTTTGTGGGGTAGAAAAAATGACGCATAAACCCCCCTCCCCTTTTATTTTTTGTTTCCCGGTAATTCGCACTAATGTAAATGGCTATTTGGGAAGTCATAAAAAGCTTCACCATCAGCCAAGTATTTGCATTATTAGTAAAAAGGGGTGTGTGTGTGTGTATATATATATATATATGTATGTATGTATATATAAATGTGTGTGTGTGTGACGATTGTTGTGTGGTTGTAAGGCATGAAGGAAGCCGAATAGTTAAAAAAAAAGGGTTTCGAGCTAGTGGTGGCTAACCATAGCTAATCACGGCTTATTGGCCATCCAGTATATTGTCAGTTGGCGATGACTAGCGACACTTTCTGTAACACCCCGAATTTTCTGTTAACAGTAAATTAACAAATTAAAGTATAATTAATTCTAAATGAAAGAATTAAGGGAAACGGTTTATGCCATTGCATTCGTCTCGGAATTCTGCTTGAGATAGAGTCCGAGTTTACGTAAATCGGACTCCGTATGAAGGAGTTATGACCTCCGGAAGTTTCAGAATTCGATTTAAAATTCAATACAGCCCGAAAACATGTTCAAAATTCAAAACTAGACCAGAACTGGGCTGGGCGGGAATTTTCCTCCCCAGGACCCAAGTCGACCAGGGGGTCGACCTGGGAGTCGACCTGGGTACCCAGGTCGACTATGTAGTCGACCTGGGGGTCGACCTGCTTGGTCGACCTGACCTGCTTGGTCTGGTCCTGGCTCGATTTCTGGGGCTTGGCTGTGTCACTAGGGCTGATTTGTCACTTTCTGATTGGCTTCTCTTGAGATGGATGGCCTTGATTAACTCTAGCTTCATCGGCGGCTCTAATTAGTTTAAAATTCCATGTAAACAACCTTAGTCTTCAACCTAAATTCACACAAATAAAATAGAGCTAGAGCCGTCATGCTGCTGGAAGGAAGCCAAGAGTAGCCTCCACTTGAAGAAAGATTAGAGACGAGCAAAACCAAAGTAAAAACAAGAATCAAACAACGTTTATCTACCCAAAGGAAAGCATTGCAAATTCAGAACTCAGAATCCATAATTCAATTTCGTCATTTGTTGTAAGTATAGTGATTTTTCCGATGGGAATAAAATTAAGATTTGATTCGATGTAAAATGGAAATGGAATTGTGCTATTGTATAACGACGATGTTAATTCATATCTATGTGTTGCAATGATTGTGTTGCGAATGGTATTGGATGTTTGTGATATAATTGACTTAATGTTGGATCCATTAGAATGTTTGTGGATTAATCTGGTTGATGTTGGATCTATTCAAATTCACATACAAGTTATTTGGTTCATATCTACACCTATATGTTTATGTGATTATATAGGTTGTATGTGATTAAGATCTCATGTATATACTTTATGCTAAACCTCTATGCCTAAATGATTAAGTTCATATACATGCTCATATGTTTATACAAAAGTTGCAAGTTCATAATTGGATCCATGCCAAGTTCCACTTTAATACATGTTTCATGTTATAATTGGACATATGATTGGATCTAGTTCACACATGTGATAAAATTATACATACTTTATGGACATGTCATATTCTTGTCATATGCTACTGATGTTCGATGTTATGCCTAGATCTAAACATGTTTAGGCTTATGTTGTCTAAATCATATGCTAATTCATGTGACACCTATTTAGTTAGATCCCTATTTCAATGTAAGTTCACATATAGATAAGTTGATTTAGCCTATGTTGCAAGTTCACATATATGTAAGTTGATTTAGCCTATGTTGCAAATTCACATATATGTAAGTTGATTTAGCCTAGGTTGCAAATTCACATATATGTATGATTTAGTCTATGTTGCAAATTTACGTATTTATATATTGATTTAGCCTATGTTGCAAGTTCACACCTATGATGTTCATATTGACTATGCCGATAATGCCAAGTTTACACCTATATCATATTTATGTTAATGAATTTCTTTATGCCAATTTTGTGTACGCTAAATTAGGCTAAGTTTTTAGCCTAATATTATATGTTAAAAATCATGCAGACGAATAATTAGGCCAAGATTGTTAGCCTAATATTTAAATGGGGTAACGTTGGGAAAATTTGGTAATTATAGGAAACTTAACATAAATTGGTGAAAATATATGTATTGGCATGTTTGGCACATGCCAATAATTGGTGGTACTTAAATGGTATAAAATTCTTGTACCAAAAATGATGAACTTGGAAAGTGGGCCACAATATTTAATTGTTAACAAATTTACATATAACAAGTAATAGAGACAAATATGTAAATTTAGAAAATACGAGTATGCTTAACCCGAGGTTGGATTGAGTTGTGATGTAAACCCGCCCGGACCCGCCCGGCTTTCCAATAATCACAACAATACCTATCCAATGTGAGAGGTTAAGCATTGAGCCCAATAAGGATCCGAGGTTAGACTGAGTTACGGTGTAAACCTGCCCGGAACTGACCGGCACATCCAGTAACCGTAACAATACATGTCTAATGTGAGTGGTCGGTGCTTTAAAAAGCTAAGAACAGACAAGTCAGGATGGTAGGGTTAAGTTAACTAAAACACTTAACTAATTCAACATGTTAATTGAACTAATGGGTGGGGTTAGGTAAATATAGACACTTAACCACTTAACATGTTTGACTAGAAAACCCTAGTAACGGGGACCATTTCAGCAGTAACCCAATTAGGTATCATGGTACCCTGAAACTAGGTAGGGTGGGGCACGATTACTGGGCTGATTGTAAGCGGTCAAAAGCGACGGCGGTTGGTGCAGCAGTGTGGGTTCTAACGGAGTGCGGGCGTGCACACACTTCGGAGCAGACAAACATGGCACTGGGAACCAGTAGTATAACCTATGCATTCTAGGATTGTGTCGGGCCGCCACCATGGGACTTGATACACCCCATGGTGAGACCAACATAGGTCTCTACAATCATTGGGGGCGGTATGACACATATGATTTTGCGAGTAGGAGCCGATCTTTAGAAAGGGGATCACTTCACCCCGATCATGGGGTGCCGTTGAGACAATACAAGTAAGTGCAGAGATATAGTGTGGGGTGCGATAGTATATTCGGTTCAAACTGTTTTATCTTAGTTTATGATACTTCCCTATTTCCAGTTTATGCCTATCATATCCTTTTTCTTATTCTCATACTGAAGAGTCACTAGACTTACCAGGCTTTATGTCTGACTCTATTTTTCTTTCGTCTTCTTTTCTTCCGTCCCCCCCCCCCCTCGGTCCATAGGGAGGAAACAACCCAGCTTAATCAGACTCTTTGCAAGCTTCAAGATAGTAGATGTATGGTTTGGACTCTCTTTCCTTGGCTATGGCTTTTGGACATGTTCTATGGGGATTTATGCAGCTTTTATTATGTTTTATGCTTCTTTATTTAATAATCAAGATAGAAATGATGATGTAATGTTTTGGAAGTTATTATGAGACAATTATGGAAATGTTTTATATGAACACGTATTTATGAAATGAAAGTCTGTTTGTTTTCCACTGCTTATACATATGTGTTTATATCTGTCTTGTGTTTTATCTGTGACTTTTACTTATAAACCTCCACCGAAGTTAAGGCATTCCCTTTGTGAGTGACCTTAATGGAGGTGGGGTGTTTCACTTGGTATCAGAGCACAGATTTACCAGATTAGATAGGTTTTTGAAACTATTTTCAAAAAAGAAGTTTAAAGAAACATTTTTTAAGGAAAATCATTGTTTTTGAAAGGCATAGTCCCCCAAAGCCATATGCACTATCTCTCTATCCTTTTGCCTTGAATACTTTCCTTTTTGTTCCAGCATGTTTGGAGATCTTAACCTTCAAGAAGGAGTACCGATACCTGGCTGGTTCCGAAGTTACCTAGAGGCTAGGGCTAATGGTGCGGGCCCAGCAGACATTCCTCCTCCCACAGTGGCAGTAGTTCCTCCTCCTCCTCCTCTTGGAAATACTTTCGCTAAGACGTGTAGAGACTTCATGGCTATGGGTGGAAAGGACTTTTATGGAACTGAATCCTTTGCGGTAGCAAGGAACTGGCTAAAGGAGACCGAAGATTTGTTCGTCATCTTCGAAGTTGACGACAGGCAAAAGATACAGCTAGCATTGTGGTTGCTTAAATATGAAGCTTCCTATTGATGGGAAGTTACCCATGCTGAGAGGCCAGTGGAAACTTGGGAAGATTTCAGGATGAGGTTTGAGATGAAATTCCTCTCCCAAGATGAAAGAAGCCTGCAGATGGAGAAGTTCCTAACTCTTAAACAAGGGAGTATTACGATCAGGGAGTACGTCAATCAGTTTAATCAGCTGGCCAAATTTGGGCTGGATTTAGTAAACATCCAACACAAGAAGGCCCTTCTCTTCGTCAAAGGTCTAAATGAGCCTCTACACGGCCTTGCTATGACCCATATACCCATGGAGTGACTTATGAAAGCTTGGTGGACATGGCGCTGCTACACGAGGATGATAAAGGCGAGAAAGGGGCAAAAGCAGAAGTGTCTCAAGACAAGAAGGGGGAAGGGTCACATAACAAGAAGGCTGATTCAAAGAAAGGCGGGAAGAACAACAAACCCCATGAAAAAAGAAAGTGTAATTTCTGTGGCATTGTTGGACATATAGTGAAAGACTACAGAAAGAAGAAGGTGAAGATGACTGGTGGTTGTTTCCATTGCGGCGAGACTGGACACATGGCTAAGGACTGCCCAAAGAAGCGGGGGCAGGGACAGAGAACTGGATCCACTTCAAAGGGACAGGTTCACGCGCTGGTGGCACCTCCGCAGGAACGACGTAGAAATATTTCTGTAGAAAGCATAGTTTATCTCTATGATCATCCAGTTCGCACTCTCTTTGATTTTGGTGCATTACACTCCTTTATTTCATCTGCTTTAGTAGAATCTCTACACCTAGACACTAATATGGTAGAAGATCCCTTGGTTGTTTCAAATCCAATTAGGGGCTCAGCTTATTTGTCAATGATTTGTTTGGATTTGAAAATCTCTATTCTAAGTGTTGAGTTTAGATGTAGTGCCTTTGTTTTGGGCTTCTCGGGATATGGACTGATCTTAGGCATGGACTGGTTATCCAGTAATGGTGCCATTCTTGATTGTGAGAAAAGAGTGGTTAGACTCTTGACTCGGCTCGGTAACACTCTAGAAATTTCTTGTAATCCCTTGAATGCTGTTAAGATTAGTTGTCTAGAGTCGCTTGATGCTTCTGTTGAGAATTTGCAGTCGGTTAGAGTGGTCCGTGAATATCCGGATGTCTTTGAAGAGGTAAAGGGCTTACCTCCGAGGCGGGTAATAGACTTCTGCATATATCTTGTTAATAATGCAAAGCCCGTAGCTTTACCTACTAGACATATGGCTCCAAAGGAAAGAAAGGAGCTCAGTAAGCAGGTTAAGGAGCTTCTCGAGAAGGATTTTATAAGGCGAAGTATCTCAGAATGGGGTGCTCCAGTGGTGTTCGCCACCAAAGCAGATGGCTCACTACGTCTTTGTGTGGACTATAGGGATCTAAACAAGCTGACTAAGAAGAATAGACACCCACTTCCCAGAATAGACGATTTGTTTGATCAGCTTGTAGGTGCGTCGGTCTTCTTGCAACTTGATCTAGCTACTGGGTTCCATCAGCTAAGGGTAGCTGAGGATAGCATTGATAAAACGGCATTCAGAACCCCAGACGGTTTCTTCGAGTGGCTTGTCATGCCTTTCGGCTTGACAAACGCACCCGCTTATTTCGTAGACCTAATGAGAAGGGTGTTCAGAGAATTCCTTAATAAGTTCATGGTGGTCTTCGTAGATGATATTTTGATTTTCTCAAAGAATGAGGAAGAACATGCTCAACATCTGAAGGAAATCATGGATACTCTCCGTGCACATCAGCTAAAAGCAAAATTCTCCAAGTGCCACTTCTGGAGAGAAGAGGTAAGGTTTCTTGGACATGTGTCCAAAGAGGGGTTAGCTGTGGACCCCGCGAAAGTGGTGGCAGTGCAAGATTGGAAGACACCAAGAAATGCAACCGAAGTCCGAAGCTTTCTTAGGCTAGTCAGTTTTTACCGAAAGTTCATTAGAGATTTCGCGAAAATCTCAGCTCCACTCACAAGGCTAACAAAGAAGAATCTAGCATTCGCTTGGGATTCGGATTGTGATATTGCTTTCCAACGCTTAAAAAGGGCTCTTACAACAGCCCCAGTTCTGACTTTACCTGATGGAAGCAAGATGTTCACAGTATACACGGATGCTTGTGGTACGGGATTAGGCGCTATTCTGATGCAAGAAGGGAAGGTAGTAGCTTATGGTGGAAGACAATTGAAAATTCATGAAAAGAACTACCCAACCCACGATCTTGAGTTGGAAGCCATCGTCTTTGCGCTTAAGTCTTGGCGCCATTATCCCCTAGGTAAGAAGTTCGAATTGTATACTGATCATAAATCATTGAAGTATCTTTTCTCGCAGAAAGATCTTAACTTGAGGCAGCATAGGTGGATGGAGTTCCTTGCCTCGTATGATTTTGAGATTTCTTATACTCCAGACAAGGGCAACGTAATAGCAGACACCTTGAGTAGAAAGAAGTTGACCTTAAGCCCTCTCTTTGTAGAAAGGCAAAGCTTGGAGTATATATCCAGTTTTGACTCTAGGCCCTCCTCTGATTTTGTACCTAGTTTGTTGGCATCACTAGAAGTACGGCCCACTATTTTAGACTCAATAGGGGCTGCACAATGTGAAGACGCTCAGCTTGTGGATGTGATTGATAAACTAATTAAGGGCGAAACTTCCAGTCACCTCAATAGGTACTCCATCGATGATAAGGGTTGGCTAAGGCAGGATGGAAGACTATGCGTCCCACAAGCAAGGGATTTAGTAAAGATGATTCTCGAGGAAGCACGTCATTCCAAGATGACAATACACCCAGGTGGAGACAAGATGTAAGAGAGTTTTCTATTGGAGTGGCATGAAAAAGGATGTGGCAGATTTCGTTTCTAAGTGCGTGATATGCCAACAGGTCAAGGCAGAACAAAAGAAGCCTGGAGGACTACTTCATCCTCTAGAAGTCCCGCAATGGAAGTGGGATAGCATTTCAATGGACTTCATTGATGGGTTGCCTAGGTCAAAAAGGGGCAATACTGGCATTTGGGTAATAGTGGACAGGCTCACAAAAAGCACCCACTTTATACCTATCAAGAGTAGAAGGACTGCCTCGTCTCTAGCTTCTCTTTATCTCAAGGAAATAGTTCGACTCCATGGAATATCCTCCAGCATAGTGAGTGACCGAGATCCTATCTTTACAAGCGAATTTTGGCGGAGTCTGCAAGAAGCTGTAGGCACACAGTTATGCTTGAGCACGGCCTATCACCCCCAAACTGATGGTCAGACGGAAAGGGTGAACAGAATATTAGAAGATCTTCTGAGACTATGCGTTCTTGACTTTGGAGGAACATGGGAGGATCATCTTCCTTTAGAGGAATTCGCCTACAACAACAGCTACCAAGCCACCATCGGCATGGCGCCCTTCGAAGCTTTGTATGGAAGACCGTGTCGATCACCAACCTGTTGGTGGGAGTCTACAGACAAGCTTATACTTGGGCCAGACATGATTAGAGAGACTTCAGAAAAAGTGGACTTGATACGAAGGAGAATGAAGATAGCCCAAGATAGACAGCAATCCTACGCAGACAAAAGAAGGACCAACCTTAAGTTTGAGGTTGGGGACAGGATTTTCCTTAAGGTATCTCCGTTAAGGAACGACATTCGATTTGGATCCGCAGGAAAGCTAGCACCAAGATTTGTAGGACTGTTCCCTATCATCCAGAAGGTCAGGAAGATGGCTTATAGAGTAGAGCTGCCCGAAAGGTCGGCTGGAATTCATAATGTCTTTCACGTTTCTCATCTACGGAAATGTCTACATGAATCTGCGGAAGTGGTGGAGCCAAACATTCTAGAAGAAGACGAAGTGGAATGCGAAGCAACTGTGAGGGGAGTTCCAACCCGCATCTTAGGAACTAAGGTGAAAAAGCTACGCAACCGAGAAGTCAAGCTTGTCAAAGTTCAGTGGAGCGACGCCGAGGAAGACGCAACTTGGGAAACTGAGGACAGAATACGCGCGGCCTACCCTTTTCTTTTTGAGGGTACATCTTTGATCTCTCTTTTTCCTTAAGTTGTGCTTGTATCTATCTTTTTAGGTATATCTCCTGAATATTATCCTTTATCCTTAGGTAGAAACCCCTTTGGATGTAAACATGTAATTGAAACATGTTATGGTTGATGGCTGCAAGTGGTTAAAAGTGGTTGCTCGTGGATGCATATACACACACAACCTAGGTTTTAGATCGGCTCAGTCACTTCATATTGCATATTCATATATGTATTCATATTTGTATGTGGTTGAAACTTGATATGTTGTCATATGGATGTCGCATTTGTATGAATGGTTGCGCACTCATGTAGAATTATGAGTAGGGAAAAATTTGCATACGTAATGGATTCACGACACTTACATGATTCGCATTAAGGAGGTCAACTGAAATGGTAGACTGCCAAATTTTCGCATTAGATAAGGACATATACACACTATGCATATGATCATGAATCATTAGAAGTATTTTAAGGGCAATGGACGCCTGTGTTTGTTGGTTGAGTAGATGGATGATTGGATGTTTGGATATACATTCTTTCAGACTTGAAGATTTCGGGGACGAAATCCTTTAAGGAGGGGATAATGTAACACCCCGAATTTTATGTTAACAGTAAATTAACAAATTAAATAATAATTAATTCTAAATGAAATAATTAAGGGAAACGGGTTATGCCAATGCGTTCGCCTCGGAATTCTGCTTGAGATAGAGTCCGAGTTTGCGTAAATCGTACTCCGTATGAAGGAGTTATGACCACCGGAAGTTTCAGAATTCGATTTAAAATTCAAAACAGCCCGAAAACATGTTCAAAATTCAAAACTGGACCAGAACTGGGCTGGGCGGGAACTTTCCCGCCCAGGACCCAGGTCGACCATGGGGTCGACCTGGGTACCCAGGTCGACCATGGGGTCGACCTGGGGGTCGACCTGCTTGGTCGACCTGACCTGCTTGGTCTGGTCCTGGCTCGGTTTCTGGGGCTTGGCTGTGTCACTAGTGCTGATTTGTCACTTTCTGATTGGCTTCTCTTGAGATGGATGGCCTTGATTAACTCTAGCATCATCGACGGCTCTAATTAGTTTGAAATTCTATATAAACAACCTTAGTCTTTAACCTAAATTCACACAAATAAAATAGAGCTAGAGCCGTCATGCTGCTGGAAGGAAGCCAAGAGTAGCCTCCACTTGAAGAAAGATTAGAGACGAGCAAAACTAAAGTAAAAACAAGAATCAAACAACGTTTATCTACCCAAAGGAAAGCATTGCAAATTCAGACCTCAGAATCCAGAATTCAAGTTCGTCGTATGTTGTAAGTATAGTGATTTTTCCGATGGGAATAAAAATAAGTTTTGATTCGATGTAAAATGGAAATGGAATTGTGCTATTGTATAACGACGATGTTAATTCATATCTATGTGTTGCAATGATTGTGTTGTGAATGGTATTTGATGTTTGTGATATAATTGACTTAATATTGGATCCATTAGAATGTTTGTGGATTAATCTAGTTGATGTTGGATCTATTCAAAATCACATACAAGTTATTTGGTTCATATCTACACCTATATGTTTATGTGATTATATAGGTTGTATGTGATTAAGATCTCATGTATATACTTACGCTAAACCTCTATGCCTAAATGATTAAGTTCATATACATGCTCATATGTTTATACAAAAGTTGCAAGTTCATAATTGGATCCATGCCAAGATCCACTTTAATACATTTTTCATGTTATAATTGGACATATGATTGGATCTAGTTCACACATGTGATAAAATTATACATACTTTATGGACATGTCATATTCTTGTCATATGCTAGTGATGTTCGATGTTATGCCTAGATCTAAACATGTTTAGGCTTATGTTGTCTAAATCATAAGCTAATTCATGTGACACCTATTTAGTTAGATCCCTATTTCAATGCAAGTTCACATATAGATAAGTTGATTTACCCTATGTTGCAAGTTCACATATATGTAAGTTGATTTTGCCTATGTTGCAAATTCACATATATGTAAGTTGATTTAGCCTATGTTGCAAATTCACATATATGTAAATTGATTTAGCCTATGTTGCAAATTCACATATATGTATGTTGATTTAGCCTATATTGCAAGTTCACACCTATGATGTTCATATTGACTATGCCGATAATGCCAAGTATACACCTATGTCATGTTTATGTTAATGAATTTCTTTATGCCAATTTTGTGTATGCTAAATTAGGCTAAGTTTTTAGCCTTATATTATATGTTAAAAATCATGCAGATGAAAAATTAGGCAAAGTTTGTTAGCCTAATATTTAGACGGGGTAACATTGGAAAAAATTGGTAATTATAGGAACCTTGACATAAATTGGTGAAAATATATGTATTGACATGTTTGGCACATGCCAATAATTGGTGGCACTTAAATGGTATAAAATTATTATACCAAAAATGATTAACTTGGAAAGTGGGCCACAATATTTAATTGTTAACAAATTTACATATAAAAAGTAATAGAGACAAATATGTAAATTTAGAAAATACGAGTATGCTTAACCCGAGGTTGGATTGAGTTGTGATGTAAACCTGCCCGGACCTGCCCGGCTGTCCAGTAATCACAACAATACCTATCCAATGTGAGAGGTTAAGCATTGAGCCCAATAAGGACCCGAGGTTAGACTGAGTTATGGTGTAAACCTGCTCAGAACCGACCGGCACATCCACTAACCGTAACAATACCTGTCTAATGTGAGTGGTCGGTGCTTTAAAAAGCTAAGGATAGACAAGTCAGGATGGTAGGGTTAAGTTAACTAAAACACTTAACCAATTCAACATGTTAATTGAACTGATGGGTGGGGTTAGGTAAATACAAACACTTAACCACTTAACATTTTTGACTAGAAAACCCTAGTAACAGGGACCCATTTCAGCAGTAACCCAATTAGGTATCATGGTACCCTGAAACTAGGTAGGGTGGGGCACGATTACTGGGCTGATTGTAAGCGATCAAAAGCGACGGCGGTTGGTGTAGCAGTGTGGGTTCTAACGGAGTGTGGGCGTGCACACACTTCGGAACCGACAAATAGGGCACTGAGCACCAGTAGTATAACCTATGCATTCTAGGATTGTGTCGGGCCGCCACCATGGGACTTGATTTACCCCATGGTGGGACCAACATAGATATCTACAATCATTCGGGGTCGTATGACACATATGATTTTGCGAGTAGGAGCCGATCTTTAGAAAGGGGATCACTTCACCCCGATCATGGGGTTCCAGTTGAGACAATCCAAGTAGGTGCAGAGATATAGTGTGGGGTGCGATAGTATATTCGGTTCAAATTGCTTTATCTTAGTTTATGATACTTTCCTATTTCCTATTTATGCCTATCCTTCCCTTTTTCTTATTCTCATACTGAAGAGTCACTAGACTTACCAAACTTTATGTCTGACTCTATTTTTCTTTCGTCTTCTTTTCTTCCGTTCCCCCGCCCCTCCAGGTCCACAGGGAGGAAACAACCCAGCTTAGTCAGACTCTTTGCAAGCTTCAAGATAGTAGATGTATGGTTTGGACTCTCTTTCCTTGGCTATGGCTTTCGGACACATTCTATGGGGATTTATTCAACTTGTATTATGTTTTGTGCTTCTTTATTTAATAATCAAGATAGAAATGATGACGTAATGTTTTGGAAGTTATTTTGATACAATTATGGAAATGTTTTGAATGAACACGTATTTATGAAATGAAAGTCTGTTTGTTTTCCGCTGCTTATACATATGTGTTTATATTTGTCTTGTGTTTTATCTTTGACTTTTACTTATAAACCTCCACCGAAGTTAAGGCATTCCCTTTGTGAGTGACCTTATTGGAGGTGGGGTGTTTCACTTTCTTCTTCTTTTAGACTTGTGTCGGCTAGTTATGACTAATGACATATTGAATTTTCAAGTTTGTGTTGGTTAGTGAAGGCTAACGACACAAGCTCAACCTTCTTAGCATGCCACATGTCCACATTTTCCGACACCAACCGTCATTAATATGGATATGGTAACCGTCTCTATAGACGACACTATTTTGTTAGTGTCGAGTGAAAAGACGTCGGTTTTTAATGTCGGTTATATAGCGACGAATAAAGACGATTAATGATGGTTTTTTTCCGTTGCAATCAGCAGCCTTTCTTGTGTTGTGTTGGCCTCACACGCAGCACTATATGGAAAAATATGCATCCACACCACACTAACCACATGTTCATTCGTTTATGCATCCAACAATTATATATAGTACCATGGTTTCAAGGTCGTGTCGTGGTTCGAACCGTAATGACTGATAATTTATGGTTTTGACGGTCCAACCGATTGAACCGCCAGAAACCGTGAATTGTATACTTTAATAAATTTACACATTTATATACAAGATATACAAAAAAAAATCTAAATAAAAAATTCAAGTAGACACTGCAGTTGCAAGTCATCCAACAAATTTACTTTGTTTTGTCTGCAAATTAGCACATTGTTATTGCATTAAAAAAAGGGATTTTCAGTCACAAGGACAAAGTCAACCAAAAATTTATCCACAAGGACAGTTAACAAAAAATTTAGCCTCAAGGACAATTTTACACTGAACTTTGGAATTCAGAGGCCCGCAATTATTTCATAGTTTACACTAAATTTTGTCTTTTTGGCTAATTTTTTTGCCTTTTGTCCTTTCAGCATAATTTTTTGTTCTTTTTGTCCTTCGCACTGTGTTCCTGTAAAAAAACATGGTGAATACACAACAAAAACAAAAAAACGGTGGAAAGTATGGTGCTTAGCATAAAATAACATAGTTTGCATAACATCTCCAACATGCATAAATAACATAAACCACATAGTCTGCATAACATCTCCAACATGCATAAATAACATAGACCGTTTTAATCTCGTACATGATACAAAATATATGAAATATTCTCCAACTCACTCACACAAACGATCCCTCTCACCACTTAACATAACATGCTTAGAATCAGTTGCACAACATAATCATCCACCACGTAAATCCATCATCCACACCGGTGCTTGCCTACTATTGCTGCCACTGCCTTCAGCTTCTTGCAACATCGCAGTATTTGTCATTATTGGATCAAAGTTAAACGTTTTTACACCGTCATTTATTTCTTGAAAACAAGCTTCACTACCACTAATATTACCAATATGCACTCCTAAATCATCATTATCAACAATCGTTACATTGTCATTGTTATCAACGACACAAGCATCTATGTCGTCCAACGAGACTTCCAAATCATTATTATCTTGTTCAATACTTGTGATACAACCAACGTCTAATAAAAAAATAGAAAGTGAAATTTAGTTAATTGATATACATCAGTGAAGTGCCATGCAACATTACAGTCGATAAAAATGCATATATGCATTTAGTGAAACACAGCATAAAATGATGTACAATAACATGTGTACTTTTTTGTTAGACATAAAAGAAAAATCATATTCATAATAAGTTTACAATGTGTCTAAGAGCATCTTCAACAGAGATCCAAAATTACAATGTGTAATATATACACCTATTTCCCCTTCCAACTGAGTGCATATTTTGTAATCAATCAAAAATTCAGCTTTTTTGGTTATAAAAACATAATAAGAAGACGCGCTGGTTGAGCTCCTGTTGAACAGGCGTCTGAGCTCAGGCGCCTGTTCAACAGGCGCCTGATATTTTTTATCTGTTGACTGGGGCCCGTAGAGCACAGGCAACTGTTCAACAGGCAACTAAAGCTTATTCTATTGAGGAAAATTTAGGATTACGTTTTGTAATCGGTAAGAACATAATTTTGGATGATGAAATCGTTGGAGATGCTCTAAGTTCCATTTCCAAATTTACAAAGTTGCGTCAGGCAAATTCAGAAAACGATAAAGCATAAAAATTGAAAATAAGACGGCATTCAATTGCTAGTTATGGCATTGTGTTGACTATATGCTAACAGTATATTGATTTATTGTTGTTGACATAGAAAACAACCGGTCTAATAAATTTTCATTGGTTTTGTGAGAAGTTCCAGTCTTGTATTGCCCCCGCGGGCACCTATCAAATTGAAACGATTTTAGACGTTACAGTACTGCTATATTAGGCATTTACGGACAATTTCTATTTAACATGACAGTATTTAGCATATTAAAAACTCCTTCCATGTTTCACAGATTGATCTCAATTAATGCTTGTTGAGATACTAAAATGTTTATTTAGGTTTTCAACAAAATATTGATATTTGACTATTTTCAGATAAATATTGCAAATATGTAAATGATTAATCTTTAAAAGAGATACTAAGGTGGGAAATTCGTTTTTTAGTGTGGTATGCGACATGTCAATGAGACTTGATCTATATTGTTAATGATATGTATTAGTTACTTTGTATGATAACTATTTTCCTGATTAATATTATCTTCGGCCAACTCATCAAAGATTATTCGAAAGGTTAATGTTTATTGTACTATATGCTTAGAACATACACTATTGTTTATCCTTGGTTATTTATGGAATCCAATACAAATGATAATGACGTTTGGTTAAGAAGATATATACCAACAAAATATGACGTTCAAAACTTCTAGTGCACAATGACACATAGAAAACTAATTGTTATAACCAATATTCAAACAGTGAACTAAAATGTTGACTTCACCTTTACAATACCACTTCTAACACTATGTGACAAGATCTGATCTGGCAGCAACAAATTTTGTATGTTTCTCATTAAATATAAACAAAATATCGTAGTATGTTCTTGTAAACAATTCCTTTCCCCTCCTCTCTTCTAGGTAGAATCAGTTATTAAATATACTAGAGTCACCCCTCACTTGCAGCTTAAATTTCATGGTTGACCTCCTACCTACCCATTTTTATTTCTTTTATGTTAAATTTCATGATTTCAGTTTAAGTGCCTTCACTGACAATTGTCGCAAAATGATCCCCAATATCAATGTGCATGTCAGGGTTTGCTTCACCTAATTTCTTAAGCATCCTTGTCAAGTTCTCCTGAACTTTTTGGTTCACCTTTGCATCAAATTCATCTTGGACCATCTTGTTCACCTTTGCTTCAACTTCATCAGCTATATCTTCCCTTGTCTTTGTTGCCAACTCCTATATGTATGTGCTTGTTGTTGGGGCAGCTTTTGAAACTTTTGGAGACTTTGTGTGTCATCCAATAAGACATAATGGACCGTGCGACTTTGCATCTGAAACAAGTTATTGAACAACTCCATCAACTCCTCCTTCACCTATTGCTTTTTCAATCTTCTCCTGCAAAATAAATCAGTTTCAAAATGTGACATCGTTAATGAATAAAATCAGAGTAACTCTTTAGTATAACTAATGTTTTCACGGTGAATACACTATTTCAGTACAACCAAACTCATGCATGCCTCGGTTACAAACTTGGGCAATGCCTCACTTACATTTCAACAGAAAAGGAGAAAAATGCATGCCTCAGTTGAATTTCAGTTGCAAATCTATGCCATAGCATAACTATGCCACGACTCGTTCAACAAAACAGGATATAATTCGACAGTAATGTTGATTATGTGCAAAATGAAGCATTTTTTGACATCTGATTGAAGAGAAAAATAAAATTCTTACAATTCTGAAGTTCATTAGTGAAGCATCAGTCTTGTACATCTTTCCTCCTTTTTGCTTGCAAGATTTAACAAAAAGTTCCCCATCTGATTCGTTGGAATGATACAAAAAACTTTAGACAGTAAAAGGATATCAAACCAATTGTTCCAGAACATATATCACTAATATTAAAAATGTTAAAACATCTCCATCTGAATCTTCACTGATATATGTAGTTTATTCACAAGTTAAACAAGGATATTGCATTTGAATTAAACAAGCATACCTTTATATGACCTATACTGTTAAACAAGCCAACCATAAAAATAAGCAAAATACATACCATCTTATGCCGAATTTGGGAAAATGTTTTGGACCAGTAGTGTATGTGTCAGTATACGATTTCCGATTTGCATAATTTGTAGCTCCTTGGCCTACAAAAACATGTAACAAAGATATTTATATGCCTGATTTGAATGAATAAAAAGGGAAAAAATTATGTGATAACTTAAAACTATACCTTAATTTTTTTCATCTCCCCAAAACATCAAGAGTACTTTGAAATCCTCAAGTGGAATTTCGTCTGGTCTATTTTCAAGCCTCTCTTCATCAGTTTCATAAGCCGTATAATGTGCCTTTTTAATGCGAATCTTGTACCCCCTCCAAGCATCACGAATTGACCTCAAAGCCCAATATTCACATTCATCCGAAATAATATACCGTTTATTAAATACCAATCAAACATTAAAAATAACAATCATGCTACTTTTGCGACAAGTTTCATATATTTAAGTAAAATTCAGCTAAGTTTGCAAATTACCTTGACATGGTTCCACAGCGTGCCTTTCAAACTTGAAGAAACACCAAACCAAGACTTGTAAGTAAGTGGAACACTCCTCTTCCGTGTTCCTAAACAATAACTCAGTTCATACCTTACTTGGTCATCGCATGAAATAGGTGGGCCTCGATTATTCATTTGGATTATAACTCTTTTGTCATATGGCCTTGAATGAACTTTATCCATCTTTGTTTTTCCCCTGAACCTTCTGGGAGCTTCGACTACTGTTACAAAGTACATAACATAGTAATGAGAAGGCTAGACATAACATAAATTAAAACTTAAACTATTAATATCAAAACTCAATTATATAATACCTTTAGCTTCCTCTACTTCATCTTCTTCGTTTTCAATAATTGTCGGGACATTTCCGACAACGGCCTTATCTCTTACCTTATTCCTTGCACTTCCACTTCCACTACTGTTATTCTTCTTGCGTTATCACATAGCCAAATAAGCAGTCATTGTTCATATTCCTTCATTGTGTGGTAACTCAACGGTACATAGTGTATCATCAGTTTGTGTATGAACTGGATTTTCCCCTGCCTTCGGAGTGGCATTCTTATCAGTTGCATATTCAACATTGGCTCGTGAACGAATTGTTGGTCCAGACTGAGGCTTTGTAACCGTAACCTTTTTGGTTCTCTAAAATATGCACACAAAAATAATAAAATAAAAAATTAATGAAGCCAGTTTATAATTACCAACATAAAATTAAATCTTCAGCTATAACGCACCTTTTCCTGATTTTTTGAAGTATCATCTTCACTAAGTTCATCAAATTCTGGAACATAATCTTCACTATCATCAGTAGGCATCTTTGATTTTGCTTTATTTTTTTCAAATTCATTTCTCAGTCCAACAACTAATTTAGGCATCCCAAATTTTTCAAAAACACTATTCTTCTATGAGACATTATTGTATCTCTCCCTTTCGTATTCTGCAAGTAGTGGAGGTGGTGGAGGTAATAGGTCATCATTCTGAAAATAATTTAACAAGAAATTATTGTAAATATTAGCAAAATATTTAGATTATGTTAGAAGATCAAATTGTAGTCTTCTTACCAGAATCTCATTTTGATCCGTGTTTGCATCATTGACTTCGGTTGCATTTTCCTTCTCTGGTAACTTCATCGAATTACCGACTCTAGTTGACTTCTTAATGACCACCTTTTTCTTGTTGCGACGGGGACTCGCAGCAGCTTCCCTGATCTTTCCTGGATTGTTGGTAACTGGATTATTTAGTCATGCCGACTTTCTAGGAGTAAAGACTTCAGTCTGCTTGTTGTTGATAGGCGGACCCTTAGCAGCTTTGCTGATCACTTGTGGATTGTTTAGCCATGTCGACTTTTGAGGAGTAAAGACTTTATCAGTTTGCTTCTTCTTTTTTGCTACCAGTTGCAGACGGTGAGCAGTGACAAATTGTCGTTTATGTGATTTCGCAGCTGCAACATACAAGTTCTTTATTATTCTACTAAGTGCACTAAAAATCAAACAAGTCCTCATATTCAAACATAAATGAACAAAAAAATTATGTGCACTAAAAGCAAAAAAAAACCTAAGAGATTCAGCAAAATGACCAAATTCATCAAAATAGTACAAATGAGAAGATATGTTCATACTTGGAAGTAGATTCTTCCTTGAGAGTACGATGACATATGGTTGCATTTGTTTCACTGGCTCAGCTTTATCATCGACCTCAGTGTCAATATAGAAATCAATGTAATCACCATTGTTTTTTATTTGCATCATAAGCAACAGCTCTACATCTCGGCCATCAATTTCCACTCACTCATTGGACCTTTCCATGCATATACTCCTCCAATTTCGGTATACTGTAGCTTATCCCTGACAAACTCCATCGATACTGTGTACGAAAACCTATCCAGATCAACTTCCTTGACAATAGCCTCTTCTCCACCAACATATCCATTCTTACCAAATTTTCCCTTGTGGTGGAATCTAAGATTTACCACCTCCATCCTACACAAAATGGAGAAATTAACATTAGAATGACATAATTACAAAATAAAATAAATCAAGTACATTATAAAATAAAACATCCACTTCCCTAAAATTTAATATAGGCAGAAACAGTTAAAAAAGATACAAAAAGAAGCCACAAATATTATACATCATTTACAACATTTAATCAAGGCAAAAACAACATTTTTTTAATTAAATTTGGTACATTAAATCAAGGCTGAAACCATAAGTTTTACAGTTATTTTCCTTTTCATTTTCTGCCCAATATAGCATGCAGTCATTTGGGAATGCATGTATTCTTTGGTAATTGACGCATAAATTTACACACAAATAACTGAAGTCATCTAAACTTAGGAAGTTCTGCCCATATTATTTTTCCTTGTTCGTCACTTATTTACGCACAAGAAAAAACACAAATATTATTTAGCCATGACTATAAGGCAAAAAAACACAGTATTATCATATAAGCACTATTTAACATAAGTTTGTTACAAAGACAAACATAATAATAAAATCAGGAATATGATTACACCTGAACGCACAGGTAAATCAGTAAATTAGGCAACACTACAATCAAATCAGGAAATACTTGAAATATACATTGAGTGATACCTTAAGTAGTAGATTAAATCGAATCCCTAACTGAAATTTGAAACCCAAACGAACCCCAATTGATGACCTAATTGAAACATCGAAGCCCTAATTGAACTTGAACTCGAACTTGCCATAATCGAACCCCAATTAAGCTTGTTAACTTGAACTTTTAGCCCTAATTGAACCTGTGCTGAAATTGTTTGAGAGGATGAGTGGTGGAGTATTTTGTCTAAAACCCTTGAATATTTTTCTAAGTGTTTTTCCACTTTGTTTTTTTTTTGTGTCCCGCATAAAATATTATTTCACGCGGATTGGTAACGTGGACCGTTGGATCTTAATCACCCGGATTGATAATTTTATTCAAGTGGCTACTGCAACACCTTACATTTTCTATGATAAAACCTTGAAGCAGGTGTTTCAATAGAAAAAATAAGCATACCTATCATTACATTATAGCCAGCAACACCTTGGATTTTCGTTGCAGTAGTTCATTTATGGCGTAGTGTTGATTTAATACTAGTTGTCCTTTTTTTCCGCTGTGAGTTATATTTATTTTACTCTGATTATGCTTGTGCTCATTTATTACAGGTACCAGATATACGCTGCATGCTTGGATGAGTTCAAATTTTATTTTTGTCAAAATTTGAGTGCAGAAAAGTGTGGGGTGTTACATTTGGTATAAGAGCCTAGGTTAAATGATCAGTGGAATTAGTTAAATTAGGAATCGTGAGAGAATGTAATTTGATTTCCTTTTCTGTTTTTCTTCGTCTTTCTTACTCGACTTTAATTTATCTCGACTATAAAAATTCATCGTGGGCCTAATTATATACAATGGGCTTTGAGCAACTAAGATTTGAAATATGTTGAGTTTGGATTTCTAGCCAATTCTATCTTACCCCACAGTACGTTGGCAATCTCGTCGTGAAAATCATGAGATGACATATGGTGGATTCCATTGATTCAAGATTTGGAAATTGGAATAAAATATATATTTCCATATAAAAAGCTAGCTACAACCGAGAATGTCATAAATTCTTGGTAATGTTTTGTTAGTAGTTCCAGTTAAAACCAACTCGATCCAAAACGGGAAAAATCCCTTGTTAATATGTCGTATCCATTTCGGAATTATAATTACGAGGTTTATCCATTTGTTACTTCGTTAAAATTCCGAATCTTCCTTTGTTTAAATATTCAATTGATTTCTTAGCCTTGTATTCGAGGAAATTTAATTTTAAAACTATTTAAAAAATAAAAATGGATTTTAACGTTTTTGAAACACAGTTTCGAAAAATATTTTGTGAAGATATAGTTTTAAATCTTTATCTATTCATGCGTTAAAAAAAATTTGGGGCCACTCAGTAATTTTAATGGATATGGTCTGGTTGGTAGGAAAGAAGGAATTAAAAATAATAAGGAATATACCACTTAAACTCAAGAATAATAAATATCTATTCCTTGCAAATCTATGCCATAGCATAACTATGCCACGACTCGTTCAACAAAACAGGATATAATTCGACAGTAATGTTGATTATGTGGAAAATGAAGCATTTTTTGACATCTGATTGAAGAGAAAAATAAAATTCTTACAATTCTGAAGTTCATTAGTGAAGCATCAGTCTTGTACATCTTTCCTCCTTTTTGCTTGCAAGATTTAACAAAAAGTTCCCCATCTGATTCGTTGGAATGATACAAAAAACTTTAGACAGTAAAAGGATATCAAACCAATTGTTCCAGAACATATATCACTAATATTAAAAAAATTAAAACATCTCCATCTGAATCTTCACTGATATATGTAGTTTATTCACAAGTTAAACAAGGATATTGCATTTGAATTAAACAAGCATACCTTTATATGACCTATACTGTTAAACAAGCCAACCATAAAAATAAGCAAAATACATACCATCTTATGCCGAATTTGGGAAAATGTTTTGGACCAGTAGTGTATGTGTCAGTATACGATTTCCGATTTGCATAATTTGTAGCTCCTTGGCCTACAAAAACATGTAACAAAGATATTTATATGCCTGATTTGAATGAATAAAAAGGGAAAAAATTATGTGATAACTTAAAATTATACCTTAATTTTTTTCATCTCCCCAAAACATCAAGAGTACTTTGAAATCCTCAAGTGGAATTTCGTCTGGTCTATTTTCAAGCCTCTCTTCATCAGTTTCATAAGCCGTATAATGTGCCTTTTTAATGCGACTCTTGTACCCCCTCCAAGCATCACGAATTGACCTCAAAGCCCAATATTCACATTCATACGAAATAATATACCGTTTATTAAATACCAATCAAACATTAAAAATAACAATCATGCTACTTTTGCGACAAGTTTCATATATTTAAGTAAAATTCAGCTAAGTTTGCAAATTACCTTGACATGGTTCCACAGCGTGCCTTTCAAACTTGAAGAAACACCAAACCAAGACTTGTAAGTAAGTGGAACACTCCTCTTCCGTGTTCCTAAACAATAACTCAGTTCATACCTTACTTGGTCATCGCATGAAATAGGTGGGCCTCGATTATTCATTTGGATTATAACTCTTTTGTCATATGGCCTTGAATGAACTTTATCCATCTTTGTTTTTTCCCTGAACCTTCTGGGAGCTTCGACTACTGTTACAAAGTACATAACATAGTAATGAGAAGGCTAGACATAACATAAATTAAAACTTAAACTATTAATATCAAAACTCAATTATATAATACCTTTAGCTTCCTCTACTTCATCTTCTTCGTTTTCAATATTTGTCGGGACATTTCCGACAACGGCCTTATCTCTTACCTTATTCCTTGCACTTCCACTTCCACTACTGTTATTCTTCTTGCGTTATCACATAGCCAAATAAGCAGTCATTGTTCATATTCCTTCATTGTGTGGTAACTCAACGGTACATAGTGTATCATCAGTTTGTGTATGAACTGGATTTTCCCCTGCCTTCGGAGTGGCATTCTTATCAGTTGCATATTCAACATTGGCTCGTGAACGAATTGTTGGTCCAGACTGAGGCTTTGTAACCGTAACCTTTTTGGTTCTCTAAAATATGCACACAAAAATAATAAAATAAAAAATTAATGAAGCCAGTTTATAATTACCAACATAAAATTAAATCTTCAGCTATAACGCACCTTTTCCTGATTTTTTGAAGTATCATCTTCACTAAGTTCATCAAATTCTGGAACATAATCTTCACTATCATCAGTAGGCATCTTTGATTTTGCTTTATTTTTTTCAAATTCATTTCTCAGTCCAACAACTAATTTAGACATCCCAAATTTTTCAAAAACACTATTCTTCTATGAGACATTATTGTATCTCTCCCTTTCGTATTCTGCAAGTAGTGGAGGTGGTGGAGGTAATAGGTCATCATTCTGAAAATAATTTAACAAGAAATTATTGTAAATATTAGCAAAATATTTAGATCATGTTAGAAGATCAAATTGTAGTCTTCTTACCAGAATCTCATTTTGATCCGTGTTTGCATCATTGACTTCGGTTGCATTTTCCTTCTCTGGTAACTTCATCGAATTACCGACTCTAGTTGACTTCTTAATGACCACCTTTTTCTTGTTGCGACGGGGACTCGCAGCAGCTTCCCTGATCTTTCCTGGATTGTTGGTAACTGGATTATTTAGTCATGCCGACTTTCTAGGAGTAAAGACTTCAGTCTGCTTGTTGTTGATAGGCGGACCCTTAGCAGCTTTGCTGATCACTTGTGGATTGTTTAGCCATGTCGACTTTTGAGGAGTAAAGACTTTATCAGTTTGCTTCTTCTTTTTTGCTACCTGTTGCAGACGGTGAGCAGTGACAAATTGTCGTTTATGTGATTTCGCAGCTGCAACATACAAGTTCTTTATTATTCTACTAAGTGCACTAAAAATCAAACAAGTCCTCATATTCAAACATAAATGAACAAAAAAATTATGTGCACTAAAAGCAAAAAAAAACCTAAGAGATTAAGCAAAATGACCAAATTCATCAAAATAGTACAAATGAGAAGATATGTTCATACTTGGAAGTAGATTCTTCCTTGAGAGTACGATGACATATGGTTGCATTTGTTTCACTGGCTCAGCTTTATCATCGACCTCAGTGTCAATATAGAAATCAATGTAATCGCCATTGTTTTTTATTTGCATCATAAGCAACAGCTCTACATCTCGGCCATTAATTTCCACTCACTCATTGGACCTTTCCATGCATATACTCCTCCAATTTCGGTATACTGTAGCTTATCCCTGACAAACTCCATCGATACTGTGTACGAAAACCTATCCAGATCAACTTCCTTGACAATAGCCTCTTCTCCACCAACATATCCATTCTTACCAAATTTTCCCTTGTGGTGGAATCTAAGATTTACCACCTCCATCCTACACAAAATGGAGAAATTAACATTAGAATGACATAATTACAAAATAAAATAAATCAAGTACATTATAAAATAAAACATCCACTTCCCTAAAATTTAATATAGGCAGAAACAGTTAAAAAAGATTCAAAAAGAAGCCACAAATATTATACATCATTTACAACATTTAATCAAGGCAAAAACAACATTTTTTTAATTAAATTTGGTACATTTAATCAAGGCTGAAACCATAAGTTTTACAGTTATTTTCCTTTTCATTTTCTGCCCAATATAGCATGCAGTCATTTGGGAATGCATGTATTCTTTGGTAATTGACGCATAAATTTACACACAAATAACTGAAGTCATCTAAACTTAGGAAGTTCTGCCCATATTATTTTTCCTTGTTCGTCACTTATTTACGCACAAGAAAAAACACAAATATTATTTAGCCATGACTATAAGGCAAAAAAACACAGTATTATCATATAAGCACTGTTTAACATAAGTTTGTTACAAAGACAAACATAATAATAAAATCAGGAATATGATTACACCTGAACGCACAGGTAAATCAGTAAATTAGGCAACACTACAATCAAATCAGGAAATACTTGAAATATACATTGAGTGATACCTTAAGTAGCAGATTAAATCGAATCCCTAACTGAAATTTGAAACCCAAACGAACCCCAATTGATGACCTAATTGAAACATCGAAGCCCTAATTGAACTTGAACTCGAACTTGCCATAATCGAACCCCAATTAAGCTTGTTAACTTGAACTTTTAGCCCTAATTGAACCTGTGCTGAAATTGTTTGAGAGGATGAGTGGTGGAGTATTTTGTCTAAAACCCTTGAATATTTTTCTAAGTGTTTTTCCACTTTGTTTTTTTTTGTGTCCCGCATAAAATATTATTTCACGCGGATTGGTAACGTGGACCGTTGGATCTTAATCACCCGGATTGATAATTTTTTTCAAGTGGCTACTGCAACACCTTACATTTTCTATGATAAAACCTTGAAGCAGGTGTTTCAATAGAAAAAATAAGCATACCTATCATTACATTGTAGCCAGCAACACCTTGGATTTTCGTTGCAGTAGTTCATTTATGGCGTAGTGTTGATTTAATACTAGTTGTCCTTTTTTTCCGCTGTGAGTTATATTTATTTTACTCTGATTATGCTTGTGCTCATTTATTACAGGTACCAGATATACGCTGCATGCTTGGATGAGTTCAAATTTTATTTTTGTCAAAATTTGAGTGCAGAAAAGTGTGGGGTGTTACATTTGGTATAAGAGCCTAGGTTAAATGATCAGTGGAATTAGTTAAATTAGGAATCGTGAGAGAATGTAATTTGATTTCCTTTTCTGTTTTTCTTCGTCTTTCTTACTCAACTTTAATTTATCTCGACTATAAAAATTCATCGTGGGCCTAATTATATACAATGGGCTTTGAGCAACTAAGATTTGAAATATGTTGAGTTTGGATTTCTAGCCAATTCTATCTTACCCCACAGTACGTTGGCAATCTCGTCGTGAAAATCATGAGATGACATATGGTGGATTCCATTGATTCAAGATTTGGAATTTGGAATAAAATATATATTTCTATATAAAAAGCTAGCTACAACCGAGAATGTCATAAATTCTTGGTAATGTTTTGTTAGTAGTTCCAGTTAAAACCAACTCGATCCAAAACGGGAAAAATCCCTCGTTAATATGTCGTATCCATTTCGGAATTATAATTACGAGGTTTATCCATTTGTTACTTCGTTAAAATTCCGAATCTTCCTTTGTTTAAATATTCAATTGATTTCTTAGCCTTGTATTCGAGGAAATTTAATTTTAAAACTATTTAAAAAATAAAAATGGATTTTAACGTTTTTGAAACACAGTTTCGAAAAATATTTTGTGAAGATATAGTTTTAAATCTTTATCTATTCATGCGTTAAAAAAATTTGGGGCCATTCAGTAACTTTAATGGATATGGTCTGGTTGGTAGGAAAGAAGGAATTAAAAATAATAAGGAATATACCACTTAAACTCAAGAATAATAAATATCTATTCCTTGTGATTTTTAGTATCCATCTTCCTATATATAGCGGATAATTTATTAAAGTTAGCAAAACTAATCTAAATTGTTTTAAAGGCCCAATATTTTTAAACATAAAAAAGTTTTTCCGGTTTAAGATATAAAACTGGAATATAAATAGTAAAAATAAAATGGATTTATAAATACGAAACCGTTAGTTTATAAATAAATCCCATTTTTGGAAAGTTTTAAATTTTTCTTCGGAATGGGTAAGGAGAATCCTTTATTTTGATTAATTGGGTATTTGAATTGAATCGCTTAGTTTATGCCGGCTGGTAAGAGGAAAAATCCGTTTTAGAATTTTATTTTAGATTTCTAGCCGATTTTCTGTTTTAAAGTTCGTTCGTTTCGGTGGTCACATATCTTTTTGGAGGCAATGAAAAGTCGTTGGAAAATTTAAATTCTCGACTAGACAAGTGGTGGAAGTCGATACAAGAATTTGGTTGGGAGTAGAAGTTGTTACGATGTAAATAGAAATTTTAAATTTTAAATACCATAATTAAATGGGTCGTTAGGCCGAGGCTCGAACGATGCCCAAAATGGGGAAAGCGATCGACCGCCCACTATGGGCCAGGTCAACCGCTACCCCACGCAAAGGCGTGGTCGACCTGACCCGTCTTTTGCTGAACGATGTATATAACATCGTTCAATCGAACTTTCTCCGTCAAAACCCCTTCCACAGAAAAACTCAAACCCTCCTCCTTCCCAAGCTCCAATCCAAGCAACCCCCGCTCCGTTTCGCCCCTAATTACCACCAAACTTCTCCTCGTATGAATATCTACCCGATTACACCCCGAATTTGAGATTTCTCTTGCCTATTTCACCAATCCCTCAATGGCACCTTGCAACCAATACCCTGGTCTTATGCCCCAGGAAGCCGCTTGGCTAGACCATGATGATGCTAAGATTAAGAAATTCTTATCCACGACTAGTTAGGAGTTGGTCGTCCGGTGTAGTTCGCCGACTTCACCGCATTTGGTTTGGACGAGCTTTTTGTCGCCGTAGGCCTAGCATTGATCCTGTGCTTCGACAATTTTGAGCGCAATGTGTATCTGTACTGTGTCGGTCCATTCGATACCCAGATGGATGATGATATCAATGACAAGTCCTATTTCATCAGATCTGATGTCATAGGCACCCGTATCGAGGTCACTGATGCTGACTTGGCCCAGATTTTGCGTATCTCGGCCGATGGAACCGAGCTTGATGCTATTGAGATGGAGGACCCTCAGATCTTTCAACGTATCTTTATCGAAGATCCCGGAGCTTGGACCACCGTCAGTCTGCGAACAGTAGCCCGTGTAGTTGTGTGTATCATACAGTACAACATCATCCTAAAGACGGGATGCTTGGAGCAGATTTATCCCTCTGTTCACCGCGCCACCTTTGCTATTCTTGGCAGCATAACCATCAATTGGGCGCGCGTGCTTGTGATCCAACATAATGAGGCCTTCGTCAGCACCTCTCGGAGCCATTTTCCCTACAGCAATCTTCTCACTCGTATCTTCTGGAACTTCCAGGTGAGACTTTCTGGGGAGACACCTATGAAGGAGCTGACCGCCATCAGTCACGCCACTCTCTAGAAGATGGGTATCCAGCTACCCGATGCTCCTACACCCGAACCGACCGCTCTAGCTTAGTAGCCTGGTAATGAGAGCCTAGAGCTCACTGCCATCCGAGCCATGCAGACCGAGCTCCGAGAGGTTCGAGAGGTGCAGCACTGACAAGAGCAAGAGATTGGTTGCATATCCGCTATACTATGCTCCTGGCGTGGACGTGTTATTGGATCAGGCTCCAGCCGCGGAGGTAGACCAGCCTATAATGAGTAGTGTAAGTCGTCGTCGTTGTTGTTAGAACATGCTTTGTGCATGTTGTATCTTGTATCGTGTATCGTGTGTTTCTCTTTCCAGCATTTTTCTTTTTCTTTGATGTAGTGTTGTGTTAGAAGTTTCTAGTAGTGAAAAATTCGCACGACTTTAGTAATGAGATTTCTATGTTGGAAAAAAAATGAATTTGTCATTCACGCACGATTATTTGAATGAAATCTCATTTATTTACTAGCATTTGTCTTAGATCTGGAAAGATTAAAATTCTATGTTGGATAAATTTTAGTAAAGCAATGGTTCTACGTCATGGGTATAAAAATAAACAAGCCACCGTTTCTTGTCAAAACTAAAATTTATTTTTGTCTTATATGTGATTTTAGTTTTCACGTTTTTGGCGTGACTAGCTTCCTTCTTCGCCAACATGTGACATGAATCGTTTAAATTTCCGCAAATCACATTTTTAAAAGTTTATGGAAAATGTTATTTGAATATTTTTTTAATCAATTTTTTTACTTTAAGGGAAATGAAATGGTTTTGAAAGGAAATTTTCAAAATAAACATGATAAGTTTTCAAGCGGAAATTTATTTTCGTGAAAAAATTAGATTTTTTGTCACATGAACGGTGTAAGGAAGAATTTCGGATGCTTTGTGTGCGCATGTAGCGGTGCTATAGGATCGGTGATATGATAAAAATATTAACGGTAACGAGGAAAATGCTGTTTTAGCCTTAGAAACGCTATTTCCATGCCTTGTCAACGATGCATGCGAGCTATTAATTAACTCGTTTTACGTTTTAGAGCTTGTTTTAAGCCTCTTTTACAGTCTACAATTGGAAATTTTTGGGGTATTTTAGGTAATTGAGGTGAAAATTCCAAAATAGGTCAGGAAATGGAATATTTGAAAGCGAAGAGAATGTAAAATTTCTTCGCCTTAATTTCTTTTTTCTTGTTTAGGAGATATTAAATAGGAAACGATTATATTTCGTACATTTTGGATGGTAGGGTTTAGATGCAAAATTGGTTGCTTCACACTTCTATTCGTAGTTGCGTGAGGGTCATGGATGAAAAACAATTTTCAAATTTTGCATTCATATAGAACTACTAGTATATTTAGAATGTTGTGCATCATGTTTTCAAAAATATTTCAAAAGTTTAATGCAAACATACAGGAGGATCCAATTAGAATCATCCTACATGCACGTTTTTGGTTGAAATTGCATTACACCATGCACATGTACACATGGTTGCAAAGTGTATGTACACAAATTGGTTGTGTAGCATAAGATTATAGGCGTCATAATTTTGGAACGAAATTCCTTTTAACGACGGAAGAATGTAACAACCCGGAATTTTGGCAACATAAATTAATTATTAAGAATTTCAAAAAATAGGAATTTCTGCAAACGTTGGAATTTGGCCATGAAACTTTTACCATTGCTTACATCTTTAAATTCTGGTCAACTTTCATGTTTGGAGTTTTGCGAACGGAGTCCGTATGAAAAAGTTATGGACGAAATACGAAAATGGACGAAAAATAAATAAAAAAGAATTTAAATAAAAATTATACCATATATGAACAGCCAACCTGGACATTTGATTGCCCAGGCGATCGACCATAGTGGTAGACCTACTGGGCGATCAGATGCCCAGTGACGGTTGGGTCATATAGGGTTTGGTTTATACTATTATATACACGAATGTAAGAATATAATTTAAAAATAATCTGATGGTTCTAAGTCATTTCCACTCCTATAAATAAGGGTGTAGAGCCTCATTCTCTTCCATTCAAATCTATAAAGGCAGTGGAGCTCTGGCATTTTTCTTCCTCGTCCAACCTAATTTCTAAATAAAATATATTCACGGATATTCCAAATCAAATCAAATTCATATGGGATTGGGAAGATTAATAGATTCAATGGAAGAAGATGCTCAACGAAAGATTTATTTGCTCTCTTCCCTTTTTCTTATATTTTTATAGATTTAGAATTTACCCCTTTTTAGATAAAATGTAGATTTATAAGAATTTGGGGATTGTAAGCCTAAAAAGGTTCAAAATTCAGAAATTGGAAGCTATAAGGTGAGTGCGAAACTTACTAATACAGATATAATGATTTATCTATTTCATTTGAATCCAATCTATGTTTTATGCCAATCAGATCTGCTTATTTAAATAATTGTAAATTGTGGCAACCATCAGATCTGATTATAAACATGTTTGAAATTGGCAAGTGATAAGTTGTGGTTATACATAACATGAATTGTAAGATTTATATATATTTTTCCCACATATTCCTACAGTTATGTCATAAAATAAGTTCTACATGTTATATAGCACTGTGAATTTGGAAATCAGTCCATTTAAACATAAATTTGTTATAGTTATGTTCCAGATCTTTGGTTTTGTGCTCAAATATAAAATATGTGAATTTGGGTAAAAAGTTGAAATTTGTGTGTTATGCGATTGTGAGAGTGAAAGAAACTATTCCTGTTATATTCAATATTGTTGGGTTTTGGCTTAAGCATTGTAAAATATGCCTTCACCCTCCTTAAAAATATAAAGAGGGATTATTGTAGAATCATTAGAAACATGACAAAAATAATTAAAAAGGGAAAAGTGGTGCAAAGGTACGTATAAATATAAATACATGTATTTGTATGTAATTAGCATCGACTATTCCAATATATACATATTACATATATTTCTTGTGATTTAGAAATCACTACAAAAAAAAGGCTTTTAACAGCATTTCAAAAATGCTGTTAAAAGTTATAACAACGTTGGTATAAACGCTGTATAACGACATGCTGTCGTAGACCCCTAAATATCAACAGCAAAAAAATAAATGCTGTTAAAAACTGAGTTTCACAGCGTTTTTTCTATGCTGTTAATACTTTATGCATAGCGTTTTTTCTGAGCTATTAATACTTTGTGCATAGCGTTTATAATGAGTTGTTAATGTTCTCGAATGCATGTTGCTTCCATTTTCAACAGTGGGTTATAAACGCTGTTAATAATATTTCACAGCGTTTTTCTTTTGCTGTTATAGTGAATATATTTTGTCTTTCCATGGAACTAACAACAGTATATAAACGCTGTCGTTAGTTCCTGATATTTTTACTCTATTACTGTCACATTCCATTGCAATATTTATATCAATAATCTACACTCATTTCATCGTATTTCAACTAAATAATATAGATAACATCATATCAAACTAGAAAATATAATTATTAATCATTTTCATAAAGTTATATGAATACAATATCCGTAGACAAAATTTACATAAATTCATAAACAAAAATCATACGACATTGGACAAACTTATGAAAACAAACCGATTTACGATGCATGTTAAAAACAAATATATTTATCCCTTCAACCTCTTCACGATGCATGTTAAAACCTACTCTTTATCCAGGTACTATTGACTTAGAGGAAAGCTTACAAGTTGTTGCGAAAGAAAGCTTCAAGTCCCATTCAGTTTGAAGGTCCAGGTGCTAATGCAAGGGCTATTACCTTGTGTGTGGAAGACCAATATTACATGGGTCGGATAAAAAAGCTTCAACAATATCTCGATATGGTGGAAAGCCTAGATTTTCACAAGAAATTTTGAAATTTGCTCTATGTTCTAAGGCTTTAGTTACTCAATTAACGTTTTGTCTGCACAATCGTTCAATGGTCAGCCTTCTCTTTAAATATCCATTTGTGTATCTGAACGGGAGCAAGATTCATAAATTACGCGGCATCCTACATTTTTTGCAAATGGCGGGTCATTGAATAATTGTTATTATTTATAAAAATAAATATATGGAATAACAATGTATAAGGTATGCATGTGTTGTATGTGTGTAGAACTTGGTCTAGGCAATAAACTCCTTTGGTAATTCTTTAAAAAAAACTATATATGTCGGTTTGTAGTTTTCTTAATTTTAATACAAAAAAACATAATAATAGATACTGTCACATACAATTATCATAATAATAATAAGTGAAATGAAAGTTCTGCCTTGATGCAGGTACCAAACCCAACCATGTCCAAATTTGTCCCAAAAATGGGTCTAGAAAAAAAGGTCACATATTATTTTTAATTCTGTATTTAAAACCCAAGTTGAAGCATTTATAAATTTAAAAAAAAAATCTATGAATTATAATACTTCAAAGACCAAATTGGACTGCTTACTTAAATAATCAGGTATATAACATAAAGGAAAGTACTTGCTGAAAATAACTAAATAATATTATTAGTTACCTTTGCGTGATGAGAATTTAGGTTACCTTTGTGCCATCACAGCATTAGTCGGAGTCCCACATGTAGGGTGAAACAATACATCTAACCCAGTAAAGGCGCTTAACCAAAATCCACAATCTTCAGATTACCTATCATATTGATAAGGCAGGAGTTGAATAGCATAAAATTTAGGAATTTTCCCAATTTTTATGTTATTCAACTATGCCACATCAATATCATTCAGACCTTATGCCACAGTGACAACATCTATGATTGATGTAAACGCACCTGTGTTAAAACTTATAATTCAGATTTTACCAAATTGGGATTCATAGATAATTAATGAATACCCACTCTATTTTACCAAATTCATATTTTATCAAAGCTGCCAACATGGCTCCAAGCAAACCAAATAAAGCTCCAGACATCGCTGCAAACGCCACAACCTCCAGTGCCATTAAGAGAATTACCTATGCATGCTCTCTGTTTTGTGGAATCATAATAAAATCTGGGATATACACAAATTAACAATTAGATCAACTGCTATACACTATAAGCAAACAACCTCACACTATGTTACCTTAGAGTCATAATAGGGTGGGTCAACAAAATGTCCATGGAAACTTCCAATGTAGATTCTGATACATGCACAGGTAGTTAAGATAAGCCTGGTGAAGTATATTATTATTTACCAATCATAATTACCACATTTTACTTTGTAATGCATAAATAACAAGTTTATACCTTGCATCACTTGGTTGATATAGCTTGTTTAATTAGGCATGATCATTGCATCAAACAAACTTGTATTCACTGACAAATAACTTGTATTCATCGCAGATAATCTTTAGTGTGGATATTATTGATGATAGCAATAATTGAGGAACACAATTTTGTTCAACTTTGAATCATAATTTTAACTTTGAATCAAAAAAGGCACCACACATTTGGCTAGTATATACAAGTCAGCTAACTCAATGTAAATGAAAAGACAGAAAATTTTGTTATTATTATTTACATGCTTGACATTGTAAATGAAAAGATAGAAAATTTCAAAAAAGGAGAAAATCAACAAGGCAAACACCAGAAATGTAAATAAAATAATCTATAAAGGCTAATAACCAAATAGAAATAGAACAGTGCACACCTTTTCCCTTTTATCCCTCCATAGTCTGCAATTCATGAAGAAGATGATCAATTGTGCACCTGTTGTGCCTGTATATTACATCATTATTACTACACAATTACAAGTGCGAACCCGTGCTTCGCACACGGGCTAAAGCTATATTTTTGTAATCATCCTTCATTTGTTGTAATCAAAGCTATCAGTGCATTAGACAATGCATTCTATGAACGTAATACGGTTGACATGGTGCAACCAAATCTGCTAATAAGTCGATGATATGGTATAAAGACCTGCAAAAGGAAAAAATACAGGAAAAGAATAATAGCATCACCACTACATCCATAAAGATAAATAATTAAAAAAATTGTTTAAAGGACAGTACATAATAAATTGACATGAGAATGATATAAGGCTAATTAACAACAATTCATAAATCAACAAAAATGATTTTTAAACTTCAAATCTTAGGAATCAGACATCTTACTGAAAAATTAATTAAACTCATCCTGGAAACAATCATTTAAACTCGTCGGACTTATAAATTAATAAGGTGAATGATTATCTCCTACTAATATTGATGAAAAACCAGGCATATGATTCTGAGCTGACGAATTGATAATCCACTACTGTCTATTTTTATGTATGATTTTTTTTGGAATATATGTCATATTTATAAATTATACAAACACCTCAATTCACCTTCCAAATAAAATGTGAAGTTCATTGTTTTTATGCTTACACCCACAAAAAGAGGTCAAAATCCACACACACATAATATATATATATATATATATATATATCTGTGTGTGTGTGTGTGTGTGTGTGTGTGTGTATGGTGGGGGGGGAGCGGCTATTGGAACACAAAATTAAACACAAATTGAAAAATACAAAACCTAAGCCGTTAGATTAGTTTTTCATTAAGCGAGGGGAGGAGGGACAATCTAATGTCGGGGATTCATTATCCACAGTCTGTTTTTATTTTTTAAGCATAAATAAACTGTGTTTATTTTTTAAGCTTATTTAGACTTTATATGCGTATATATTGATGATCAAATGTGAAATTATCTTCGCAAAATGTTAATCAACATCTAGTGACATTTTCCCCAAGAATAACTACAATTAGCTATGGTGTTTCTTCAATACTTGGAATATTATAGTATTATGGAATGTATAAAAATTGATTACAAAACAAAAGATGCTTTTGAAGCATTTTTAAGTTTTCTTAATGCATTAGTCATCAAAGCAATATACTTTTTTCTAAGAGTATGAACAATGGAAGATGATAACAGAAATTCATCAAGGAAATAGTGTTTCAGTTTGTTATTTAATTATCACTAACATTTTTGTCTGCTTGGAATTTTAACTATATGCACCGTTTATGGATTTTGTTGCTATTTACTCCCACTTTATACCTAACATCGAATGTAATCTATATGTATGGACATTGTACCTTTCCTAGTTATAATTGGTACAATATGTAAATAGTAAATATTTAAGATTAATAAATAACATTATGAGTGATATGAGACTTAATCGTCTAAAATCTGAAATATAAGAACAATGAATTTTTAAGTATAAAAAAATTAGCATAATTTAAAGGTGATGCATATTTAAATGGAAGGTACCCATGATCATAAATGATAAAAATAAGGAAATATACATAACTGATGTGTGTGATAGCAAGTAGATATTGTTTTATAGCCATCAACTTAAGAGCGAAAAATTGAGCAATGTACTTCATATTGGTGACACTTCCAAACAGCTTCTCTAAATGTTACATGCCATAGCATCTTACATGTATTAGTCTTAACATAGCTTGTTATCAGAAGATAACCTAGATTTTTATTATCAGAAGAAAAAGTTAACTGAGAAGCTATGAAATAAATATATAGAAAACTGCAATTTTATTCATTAAGTACTATCCATACCCATACTACTAAATAGAATATTAACGTCAGATCAAAACGTTGGACAAAAAAAAAAAGTAAGAGTCTATACAAATAATCTAACTGCAATAATAATATAGCAGAAAGTTCTATCATCCATACACGTTTCACAATCCAAAAGCTGACAACATAAGCGCCAACTCAGAAGGCGGATATCATGCAAAGCCTGACCATTGAAAATTCTAACATATGCTGCACCTGAGTCTTTTGGATTTGTACCTGTTGGCTATAACACATATTTTATATAGTATAAAATTTTCAATGAAATTAAAGTGTAATAATAAATAAAAGTGGAACTAAGATCCTTTTAATTTTAATTTTAATTTTAATTTTGATATACGAATAACTTTTCTTAAAAAACAGATTTTAAACTACACCATCAAAATAATTTCCAACAAATCTTCTTTTCCGAAAAATCAAAATCTTTACATAAGAACAGGTTTTTATGATAAAAGTATTTTTATTTTTAAATTTTGTTTTTTTATCAATGGTGAAAATATTTGCATACTTCATTGTAATATTTGCAGTATGTGATCTCAAAAAAATACTGCTCAATTGTGTTATTGAAACTTAAAAAGAGAGCATATTACCAAAATTTCCTAAGTAAATTATTAAAATATATCTAATAAGCATGTATAAAACACAGGCTATGCATATGTTTTACTGGATTTTGATCATTGTGAAATAAAGAAATGTGTTTTTTCTGCTGTTAATGTGTGTCTCTACTCTCGAAATGCATGTTATTGCCTCATCTCAGGTTATATCCTCAATGTACACCAAGAAAAACAAAACGATCCATTAGAACAGTAATAGAAATGCCTACATGTGCACAATATGCCAATATGTGCACACTATCTCAATTTGCAAGCTTAAATATGTGTACTACTTCAATTTCATTTGGCATCAAATTTGCTTGCTTAGTAAATGGAATTCTGCCTATAGCTTGCTAGATTAACACCACATATATCTTTTAGGATTTGCAGACAATTGGAAAAAAAGGAACTGTTTTAATAAGAAAAATATTTCACCATGTTAGATACAATTTGAGTACACTGGAAACTCTAATCTAAAACATCAAAAATAGAACTTTCCAAACTGTAATGAAGAGAGAAGTATAATTTTGAATCTAACCAAAACAACCCGTGCTCCTAAATTTGACCTTCGGAAGCTAAAAAGAGAGACCTTGACAATGCCAAAATCAATATAATTTCAAAATAAATTAATATACAATGAAGAAGTACCTTTATAGATGGAATATACAGGACAGTCACACATTTTCTTTTAATGGGTTGTGGTTCAGAAGATGATTATACAAACTAAGAGTTACCAAACACAACTTTAAGACAATTATATATGCATATGTCTCATCAAGAGTTGAATTATATTATATCCGTTGTATCCAAAAGTGAAGATAAAAGTAAACCATGCCAAGCCAACTGGCAACAATAAGTTTACAACATAAGTTATGCACATAAGTATATTGTTTTGAAAATTATGCACAAAATTGACGATGATCACGTACCTGGTCAGCATTTAAACAAATCTAATGAGGTGAATTTAGGGACCATAAGAAAACAAAATTCAAAATTGAGTATTTGAGGATTTTGGCTCGTTTTATCAACAATAATTCTTTACAGCCCTGTATTGCAGGGGAGATAACACTAAAGAATTCAATTATGGAAAAGACTAAGTTTTAGAGTTTTCAAAAGAAAAATGAATGTTAGAGAGATGAGTATGTAAATGAATTCAGATTTAACATTTTTTGAAATCTTTAACAAAGAACAGATGATAAAATAGCCTACACTTTTGAACATCCATCTATGCATATGGTAACCACTTCTAGTTCTTCAATTTTAGAGCTTTTAGATTAATATTGCTATCACTATCCAAGTCAAATGTGTTATCCTTTAAATCAGTTCTCCAATGGCTTAAATATTTAAAATTACAAAAAATATTCGAAGTATGTATAATACAATTAAGACAACCTAGAAAAAGGAGAGCAACTAATTGCTTGAGGACCATATGTGAAATGCATTGACCAATTTGTATTGTAAGTGCCAACGTAGAAATGTCCATGGTAATGAAGAATTATCCATGCTAAACTCGATAACGTCATGTTGCGGGTGTTTTCCAATGACATTTACGTGGTGTTTTGATATACTTGATACCTTATACATTGATACTTGATTTTTTTTGGAGGGCCGTGTTGTAAACAACCTATGTTAGATACATGTATAATGGTGCAAGGTAAATTGGGTTCATAGGGTTAACATTTATAACATTTTCATATAATAACTCAAATGAAGAAAACACAAGGTTAAAATTCACCTAGATAACGGTAGGAAGCTTATATTTGATAATTAGACAATTTGCTTCTTAACTCTGACTATACCAGCACTCCATGCACATTGGACTTTTTAAAAAAATTATATCATTCTTACATTTTCTAACATAAATTTAGTTTTGATTTTTTTTTTAAACATATCAGTGTTAATCAATAATTATAGCATGAGCAAATGGGACAACTATACCATCAAACGTGGGGTTTTAGAAAAATTAAACACAACAATGAGGTCATGCTTAAATGAGATGTGTTTCATTAAACTAACCTGATTACCAAGGCGTATAGATAATAGGCAACGTAAAGATCTAGCAAAAATATTTTCTCTATGATGCTGAGGACCTGAAAGTAAACCAATTTTTATCAACGCAAAAATTATATGAAATTGTTTGTTCAATCCATAAATTTTAAGTAATTAAATCATGTCTTCGAGAGTCAATCCATAATTATCATATAAAAATTAAACTTGGTTGTGAACAGGATGAGGATAAAAGATAATAGAAATATGAGGATGGTTATGACATCCATGAACAAAGATCTGGATTGGTTTTGATTTAGCTTAAAGGAAAAGAATTTTAGCTCAACATTATTTGCAAAACTACCCTAGTTGTTTGCAAGCTGGCTAGAGCTAACATTTTGGATGCATAAATTGTAATCAAGACTCAAGAGGATGTTTCAATATATGCAAAGGTCAGGAAATGGTGTGAGATTCTGGACATATATATGATAAAAACAATAACTTTAAACTGTCTAAGTACTTATTAATGTGCTGTAAAAAATAATTCAAACAATGAACCTTGATGATAAAAGGCCACGTCAAAGCCTATGCTATAGTAGACAAAAATAAAAACAACTGCAACATGCTATACTGTGACTGCTTGTTTATTCAGACACAATTATGACCATGCAGAAGGAACAAACGATAATGAAAATTTATCTAATTAAAGTGAAATAAACTCCACATTTAGAACAATAAGCTTCTTCTAGCATAAAATATACTCCCTTCCTATATTGAAAAAAATCGACCAAGCATTTGTTTCCAATTTGAACATTAATAGTTTGGTTAAATCATCATTTTAAAAGAGTATATTATTCTTTCTACTATTATTTGACAACAAAAGTAATGTGGTAGAACTATAAATATTTGATATGAAAATCAAAATCTTAGATCGACCAACCTCTTTTAATAATTAATATTTGGAAATATTCATGTTTTCGTTATTGAGAAAATTATAATGATTAACTGTAGAAAGCACATAAATTACAGAAAGAAACATGTACCTCTTTAATCGCAATGCACAGAGTACATGATTAACAGTTTGATAGACGCTTAAAAGCGGGCATGTAACATATGAACTGATGAATACATTAAATATTGTGCAGTAGCACTGTAGCTTTTACGGAAAGTGAAGGTCGAAATTTTGCAGAGTATCATCAGCAACACGAATCATGCGTATAACTTATCACATGGTATCTCTTTGGGTTTCCAATAGATAAAATACCACAGTATTCTCTGTAGCATGAAAAAATCGATAACTGCATGCAAATTACCCTAGAAAATCTAGTGAAATTAGCTTATGACAATAGTTGTCCTGACAACGGAGATGTAAAATACCACTAATAATATATCTATAGACAGGTAGAACAATCTTATACAACCCTAGAACCAAACGAACTAATGAGTACCACAAGAAAATACTTGTTTCTGCAATTTTACATCCTACACCCTTGCATACCAAATCTTAGTACTTCAATAGATCGTTTCTATTAAAATGCACTACTAATACAATGAATTTAATGTAGACTGCATGACCATTTGTTTGTTTCTAATATTGAGTTACTCAACAAAGATTCTTCTTTCAATTAATTTACTCTATTCATTTTTTAGTTACAAACATGAATAATCTTGAAACTCAATTTGCAAGTGGAATTTCCCATCTTACATCTAAAATATGAACCTATACATAATAGCATTTAAATATAAAAAGGGGAAAATAATCTTTCTCATATAACTCTAAAATCATATGAACTGAAAAGCACGAATAAAACATATAAACTTCATTCGTGAAGAGTGAGAGTTAGTTTTGTAGGACTAATATAACTCCAAAACCATATAAACTTCATTCATGGATTACCCAAATAACTTATAGAGTAAACTATGCATATTTAAGTGGTCTAATAAATTTATTCAAAAAATAAGCAGTTTAGAATCATTTAGATCATATGAACGGTGTCCTAAATATAACTAAAAAGCACAAATGAAGCTCGTAAGTTATTAGTAATTTTTTTCATTTGTTTTAACAAAAAAAATTCATACAGAAATATATGGAAAAATAATACATGCACTCTGTAGTTGGCTTAAACTGGATTAAATAAGCAATGTTAATGACCTGGCTATCTTTTTTGATCTAATATGCTAATTCAGAATACTGAAGAAAACGAATGATTATTTCATTTAATGTAATCGTAAAACAAAATACTCACCTTTCCAAACCACGCTTGCAGTTAGTGCTCACATGTAGCATGTCATTTGCATATAAGAGGTAAACTATAGAAAACCTTGCATGAATGGTGTTAATAATCAAATAAGCATAACTTTATGCTAAAAAATAGATAGAATGGAGAAGAGGGAAAGATGGCATAGGAGATTACTTGGTGGCAAAAGTGGAAGTGTATTGAAGCAATCCCCTGAAGCGTACGACAGTATATTGGAAAACCGCTACCGCTATTAACTAATAATTGTTAAGACATTATATTAATGGTCCATAGCTCACTTAACCACTATGCTAGTCGTTGTACATTAACACATACCAAAATATGTGAGCAATAATTTCTAAAGAAACACAATGTACATGATAAACATAAATAGTTGTGACATATACAATGGAATGAATAATGAACAACTTACGGAATATGAAATTGAAATTTGTTAAATTATGTATTATGTCCTTTGGAAGCATAACTATCCACAATTACTTTAAAAGTCAATGACTTGTAGGTAAAAGAAAGAAGCACATCACTAACTATATAAGCTTAGAGAATATCAACTTACTTATGATTTAGGATGGGAAAAAAATCAACAGCAAGTCGTTTTGAAGTAAATGTAAAACAAAAGTTGAGCTAAATACAATATTTGTCTTTTAGTTTACCTTTCCGTTGAATCCAAGGAATTTTATCATATAGATTTTAAAGTGAAACAGTTAATGAAAAATATTTGATGGGAAAATAATGCTCTGGTAATCATAGCTACAGTTGATGTCAACTAAGCCGAACTATTAATTACCCAGAAAACTCAAACTCTTAATGACATTATTATTGATCTGATAACTACATTCATTTAGTATTTGATTAACCCTCCATAAAACAACTGTGTATTAATTTTATGGTTTAAAAAATAATTGAAAAGAAATAAAACAAACAAAACTGGTCATTATAACCATCTTAATCTTATTGGCAGTTAGGTTTTCTATCATAACATAATAAGAGCTTGCCAACCATGGCTTCCATCATAGCCCCTAGCACGTCCATAGTCAGTCATCTTATGTACAAAATACCATTATTGCACATGAAAATATCCAAATGTAAACAGGCAGAAAAATCTTATTCATTACTCTAAGACCAGATTGACTCAGAAGCACAGCAAGGAGACAGTTTTTCTGTATAGTTTTATGTCCTATACGGTACACACGGAAACTTAACAAGTTAACAGATCATTTCTAATAAAATAGGCATGTAGTAATATAATGAATTTGATATAGATTGCATGAATTTGCTGGACTTGTTGGAAAAACCGTTAAAAACCGTATGAAATGAAAGGAATGATAATCGCTAGTCTACATTTGTTTTAAGTAAACTAAATTTATACTTTAATAAAATGCTCACAATTCTTTTGATGTATTATATTAGATCAGCTATGATGTAAGATACATACGTCAAGTACTTTGGTCTGTTTCTGTTTGATACATGAAAAAGCATATGGTTGGAATAATTTATTATTCATTTATTTTCTTTAAAACTAAAATTAAAAACATTTTGAGCGATCATATCAAATACTTGTATGGATTATGGACACTGACTAAAAATTAGCAGTCCACTAATTTAAAGAATCAATGCTCTCGCTGAAACTCATAGCAAAATTAAATGGAAGTAAATTCTTCCATCTATACGTTATACTCTAGTAGGAGGTCCCTAGCACATCCCACAAAAACATGATAGAAATAAGTTCAACTTCAGCAATGCTCATAGTTACTTGTATAGGCAATAATATATCCTCGCTCATCTTCATGCTTGCATGTATGCATGTATTAGAGGCAGAATGATTCAATGGCACCCCCAAAGAGTGCATCACCTCTGTTGCCCACTGATTTCTACCATACAATTCGGAGGATAAAGAATGCCTAAGGTGGTGCACTATTTGAAGTGACATTGGACCCCATACACACACTCTATCTACTTTTTAGGCAAAAACATAATTATAATATATATATATATATATATATATATATATATATATATATATATATATTTGGGGCAGGTTCAATGCCATCCCAAATAGTGAGCACCCCTTTAGCCTACAACTTTTCCACCATACATTTCCTCCCTCTCTCCTTCCACTCACTTTCCATTCACTTTTTTTAATATAAATGAGTGGCTGAAATTGAGTTACAAATATATATATATATATATATATATATATATATATATATATATATGGATCAAAATCTATTACACATATTATTAAAATCAAATTTGCTAAAAAAACACTATAACATTGAAAATTCGGAAAAGGTATTAATACTATTAAATTTTACATTGCCCAGATTATTCTGCTAAAAAATAAATTAAACTTACCCATAAAATCTAAATTCATATGGTGGTGTTACCAAACACAGTTCATTTTCTTGTGCATCACAAATCCTGATTAATTATTTATCATTGTAAACACCCTCTCATGTTGGTCATGCGTAAAACAATGTAACATTGTTACTCGCATGTTGTATAAGTTCCAAAAAAAAGTCACCTCATTGTGAGTTCTTCTCTCTCTCTCTCTCTCTCTCTCATGTATACAGAAATTATTGAACCGATTTTCAGTTCTCTTCACATATTAACACTTCATACAAAAAAACAATGATAATGGTGTTATAACTAATACCGGTTTATATATTACACAACTCATAGTTGTCTTAAATTCAACAGAAAATACCCTTTAAACAGCTTAAAATTCTTCTTTGTTTCATAAAAGGATATAGAAGATCTTAACAATTTGGTTGGACTGATTTCCGATATAAAAATACAAAGACATGGTTCAGTTACTAACAAAGCCAAATGTGATTTTAGGTAATATAGTCCAGTGAAATTGGAGCATATAACAGAATTAAAATAGTCCTATTTTGATATAAAATATTAAATAAGAAATTTGGAAGTAGGTTTGGACAAATAAAGAAGTAACACTTACAAATATGGTAGAAAAATTAAATGCAAAATTAGTTTATAGAAGCTATAAGTCAAATTATCATATGAGCTTGAGAACATTCTTATTAATATTAACAATCACACAAATCCAAAATACCTAAAATTGAACATTGCAAAAAAAGAGAAATAAGTTATGTGGAACGCGTCGTTTAGCAAGTAGGAAGGGAGAAACATATGTAAAATCGGTTAGAAACATACACGAATTCAAACAAAAATCGACAAAAGGGGAGGGAATTAAAAATTACGTCCATAAAACTTAGTACAGAAGATTACATGAATGAACGAGGATTTTTAGCAAAATTGACGCTATGTGCATGAACAATGTTTCAGAATTAGTAAATGATTTAAGTCTCAAAACTAAAGAGTTTAGTTGTTTAACACATTCATTATAAAGGGAAGACACCAGATCAGGTTGTTCTTCAAAATGTAGTTCAAATAAATATAATAAACTGTGGCCCATGATTTATAATTTAATCATATAACAATCCAGATTAAAATTTAACCTAAATCTCGGCACCAATATGATTTGAACAAAGAAACAATCCATTATTTAACGTACATGCAAGTTGATTTTGCCTAAAAATTGCTGATAGTTTGGCATACAACACAAGAAATTATAATATACTTATTTACTAAACAAACAAAGTGAGGTAACAAACAATCCAAGTTAAATAAACACTATTCAGCTTCGGCAAAGGAATTTACCTAGATCAAAGGAAACGTTCAGCCAGGTTTGTAGCCCAAGCAGGATTATCATGGATAAAGCAAACCTCGATTAGGGCTTGCGATCGTAGGCCATCTCGGATCCAGTGGAGAATAAAGACGGAAGGCAAGATGTAGGTAGACCTAGGTGTGAAGAAGACACGAAAGAAGAGAGAATAAAATCACGATGGAGTCGGCATTAAAGACGAATTGGGGAGGGCAAAACGTGAAATGGAATAAGACAGTAATACAATTTTTGTTTCGGTAGGGAAGGGGTAGAAAACAGTGGGACGCGTTAATTTTTGAAACGGAGACATTTTGCTTTTGTGACTCTTGAGCTTTAAGATGTGAGAATCACTGAGAGCAAAGCATTCCATACTCGGTAATTATAATATAGTATAGATTATTAATTACTACAGTAGTATTTAGTATTCAAACTGGAAATGCACGGTAAACCTGAGATCGAAAATTCTCTGTTTTGTCAACAAGAAGCTCGATTTTCTCCCCATGGTCTAGAACCTGAAAATAGATAGACCTTTAAAGGTAGGAAATTTAGCATAAACAAAAAATTTAGAGTATAAATGAATGTATATATGGGAAGTAGGTGAAAACATGAGAACACAAAGATGACCATCAGTATGCATTCTGAAGCTTACCATGAAGGAAGGGAAGCAGGTGCATTAAAAACCATGGATGAAAGCAGGCTTGCAAGGAATTGTGTGCATCTAGCAGTAACCGTGACATGAAAAGTTTATTATGCATATGCTTGATGTCATGTTGGGAGATATGGTAATGCAAAATATTGAGTTGAAACTAAGCTAGTTGAAATTTAATATCATTCAAACACAAGTGCAGTGTGACTATCTTAATATTGATGCTAAAACAGCATATAAAATCTCCATATAATATGGACCGATATATGCTGGATCTAGATTAACCCTAGAGGGGGTGAACAGGGTTTATCACAGTTTTTAACTGAATTAAAAATCTAACGAGATAGATAATAATACACAGATCACAGAATATAGCAGAAACAGAAATACAGAAAATAAATCACACACAGATATACCTAGCTTCGGCAAAACCCTGCCTACTACTGCATTTCTAAGGTTTCTACAAGGTGATAGAACAGATCCCGCATACAAGACCATGTACACTCGCGACTCTCGCTCCTATTCTAACCCTACGCTCAAAACCCTAGACTGACGATATCCCCTCGACCAGATTTCCCCTAGTTACAACCCCGTAACTAGTAACCCAGATTTTACAGACTCTGTCAACTGTCAGTTAACACCTAACTGAAACCACTAGAATTTTACAGACTCTAGAAAAACTGTTTAGTTGGATTACAGATGGAAAAACAAAAAGAAAAATGAACAATACAAAAAAATAAACTAAGAAAACCCTAGGAGTTAAGAACAAAGGGTTATCCCCTTTTATATTGAACTAGGCTTAGTCCAACTCCAAATAGGCCGGCCCGCTTTGTTATTGCATTGCATCCTTTATTCTCTTGGACCCGATCTCTTGTAAAAAGGAATGGCGGAAGCAGGAACATGGAAACTGAAACTAGGGTTTCTGAAATTTGCCCCCAAATCAAGTTGATTGCTTTATGTATGGATTGTCTCTGAAGCTCGAAACACTTTGTGGCTTGCTCGATTGATTTTGAGAAATTCTCGATCGAAAATCTGTGAGTATGAAAATGATTTCTTCTTTTATGCTTTCAAATTTGTTGTTGATTTTCAATCGTCCATGCCAGTGACGAAATTAGTGTGTGTATAAATAGGATTTTTAAATCCTTTAATTTGCTCTGATTTCACATGATGATTTGGCTGATTTTCCACGATTACCTCTTTGGAATCCTTGATAGAATCGACTTGATTGATTATGGCAATTCTGGAAATACTTGGCCTTGATTTAATATGACTTTCAATTTGGTTTCCTCGGCTTTTACTGTCTTGATCAATTCTGGAAAAAATGTTTATCCATTGCTTTGAGTTCCACGCATGATTTGTGATAACTTGCCTTAGACAGCTCTCGTGTGGCATAAAAATACCGATTCCAGGAAGATAAAAACATCTGATTTCATGCCCAAAAATTAGACTGTGATTTCACGTATGTATGCCTTGAGAAAAATTCCTGATTGATTCAAAAACAGGAAATAAACAGTTTCTTTCTTCTTGAATGATTTTCTACAAATAATACATACCAAAAAGGTTTGATTGAAAACCTGAATGATATCCATTAATGACCATGGTTTGCGTTTGAATATCTTTCCATGATTGTTGCCATTACCATTCAAAAAATTACTGATTTGTAGCATCATTTATATATGCAAGTCTGCATATTATACGTGATTACTTGCATTGTTTCCTGTTTCTTCTTGAACTTCACTTTGCTGCCATGTGCATTGAGCTTGACACTTCAGTTTTCCTTGATTCATGTATATAGCAATACTGCTATAGCATTGTTTATCTTGCATGCTTACATGTATCCCCTGATCCTCTGTATCTACTTGTCTTCTACATGCTACTCTTGTAATTGCTCTTGTGAACATGTACTTCTTATACTTGACTTGCTGTGTAAACAAGAACTTGAACATCTTGACTGTATAGTTGAGATTTATGTTGTGCACACATATCTCCATATATATATATATATATATATATATATACACACACACACACACACACACACACACACGTACATGCATATATATATATATATATATATATATATATATATATATATATACATATACATACAAACATGTTGTTGAGTAATCTTTATCATACACTTAATTCACCATAACCATTGTGATCATGCTTCTCACATGCTTGAGCTTGCTGTGTTGAATGTATTGACTTGAGCTTGTAAACTATGCTTTGCAATGATATATTTGAAACTGCACTTGTGTGTGCATATCCACTCCATGTACACTGATCTGCTTATTAAACCTGGAAAGCTTTTTGTACACTGATGTGTGTTTTCCTGAGACTATACATATGCCATGTTGTGCATATTCTCACTACCATATACATGCTGCTCGGCCATTTTTGTCAACACTTGTATACATTGCACTGTTTTTGTTGTACTTTGGCACTTGGAATTGAAACTGGCTAGTTCATTTTGACTGTAGCATGCTAGCAGATTTATGTTGTCATCTATGTTGTTGTTGTGGCATTATGCACCATTCTGAGCTGATCCAAGTATATGTGAATGCCATGCACATTTGTGTTGAACCATTCATGTTTGTGTAGTTTGCACCATGTCCATGAACACATGTATCATCTTGCTTGTCGACTTGTTGCACCATTTGTTGTCCATTTTTGACTTTGCTCGACCAAATACACCTGTATATTTATATATGTGTATATATACACAACAGTATATGTATACATATATCGTTCACATGTAATTTATTTATCAGCAGACTTCTGCACTGAGTTGTGGCTGTTCAGAATCAACTGGTTCTGATCAGCAACCAGTGTAGCATGTTGAGGCTGATCAGTAGGTATATTAGATCAAGTCATGAAAAATGATGAGAAAACACACTGAAAACTGAGGCAAATAAAGTTTTTTAAAAATAAAATTTATATTTGCATGTGTTCAGTATTATTTCTATTGCAGTGTACTGTGTGTGTTTCATTGTGACAAGTAAGAAGATGATGACTGGACTTACATAGAGCTGTGAAGACTGAAGACAGAAGACTGAAGAGACAGTGTTGGTGAATGTATAAAAGGCTGTATCTATCAATGTGTAACTGAGTGAATGTATGTGTAGATGCAAAATGTACTGAGTGTGAGAGTTGTAGTGAAGAGATTGTACTGTTTATTTGTAATAAACAAATTGTTTGAAATAAAATATTATTTTATTGTCGTCAAACAAAATTTGTTTATCGTATACTGTGTATTTATAAGTACAAATTCTGTGAAGTGATTAAATAGTGGAGTTGTAAATAATTGTACTGTTCGAGTGTTTGAAATATTATATTTATATTTCAATAAAATACTGTAAGAAAATATGAATATCTATACAGTCGTATTCTATTTAAATATAATATTCTTGTATGTGATGTAGAATAACAGTACGATTTCAAACACATTAATAATAATATTTATTTGTTTATTATCATCAAACAAAAATCATATAATTGTGTATACAACACCGTTATATACAGGCCCGGTTTAGAGGCTAGGCTAGCCAGGCGGCCGCCTGGGGCAACCCACCGGAAGGGGCAACAAGGTGGTGGAAGGTGGAGGAGGAGATACGGTAAGAGTTCAGTATTTAAAAGTTACAGCTACAAGTTCACAATAAATGATTTGGTGCGGTGGTAGGAGACTTGCCTTTTAACTATGAGATCCCTGGTTCGATTCCTTGTAGGGGCAAATTTGTGTGAAATTCATTTTCTGTTTCAATGATGCAGTTTTCTACCAAATTTTGGCTCGCCTGTACTGTTTTTACTACAAGATATACCCTATCAAATTTTTTGTTGCCTAGGGCAACCCATGTAGTGGAGCCGGCCCTGGTTATATACAACAGTATACTCCTATCATCCAAACAATCAGAAAGATTCAGGAATATCTGGATAATTTTGACATTAAAAACAAAATTATTAAGGAAAGAACACAAACCTGTGAAAAGAAGGCTGGTGGAGTGAGCATGCAGTCAAGAACATTCAGCAAGACCACCAAAGAAGGGCATGGTGGCACTAGTGCGTGGACTGATACGCCACTTGGTAAAGCCCAAAAAGCAAAACAGTATTATTTGGAGGCATACAACAAAACAAAAGTAATTGCTGAGGCAGAAAACACAATGAAAAGACCAGATGCTGAGCTACTTGATAAATACAACTCATCAATACATTCAAAATCTCTAGTTCAGAAACACCAAGAAGAGAAACAAACCATTAAAAAAAGAAATCAAAGCAAGGGCGACAATCGGAGAAGGAAAAAGAAGAATGGATAGGCCAACATCTATGGAAACCATGGGACTGTGAAAAAAATTTACATAATAAATTTTAAGGCGGGGTTTCATATTAGGTTTAACGAATGTATAGGGTAATCAACAATTAATTAATACCAAATATATACTAGTAATTTAATAATAATTAATATACTGCCCAAAATACACTTAGATAATTTATCATCCACATTTTCAGAAATAAAACTCATAAACAAGAATTTATTGCATTAACTTACCATTTTTCTCTTGTGTCTGGCAGCCTGCAAGCAGCCTACAAATACACATCAAATAATTAATGAAAATGGAAATCTCATATTAAACTGAAAAAACAATTCTCAGCATGTGAATTTATTGCCAAATAAATATGAACGAAATCTATGCACAACTTGGCAGTTATATTATTATATAATAATGGAAACCTTATTATCCATATTCACTACATTCAATTTGTAAATGAAAGTGGAAACGTATCAAATTTGTAACATTTGATAAGATTATATTCAATTACAATATTTATTATCCTAGTTAATTCTATATTTCTTTTTACTTCTATATTACAATAATTGAACATGTCGGCTGTTACCTTATTAATATTGGAAAGCAATTAAAGAAAATAAATCATGTACCTTCAAAAAACATGTATGGTTCTAACATAGGGTTTTATAATAACCAAAGCATCAAGATGTAATAATTTCCTTCACCATCCTACAGGAACAGGAAAATAAAATCATACATTCGTACTCAAATTTAATTATCTATGTTCATCTAACAAGGTATATTAGATAAAATCAGAGCTTGTTGTGAGTCAGGATAGATTAGTAGTAGTAATATACGTAAAACTCAACACTAATACACTTTCTTTGGTTCTTTTCCCACACATATCAAAGTCATATTTTAATTCGTTCCTCTTTTCAAAAACTTTCATTGGCTTGCACTTCAGCCTTCAAAAACTTGGCAAATACAAAAAAAAAATGATTATAAACTTTCTTTACACTGTGTTATTTAAGTTCAATCTGTTGAAAGGTAAAATGTGAATACCAGAATAAAAATGAATCACCTAAAAAACTTATGCATCAATTGGTGTTAGGTATTAAAGTGGTGACTCGAATAAGGGAAAAAAAGATTGGTCCCAGCATGGATTGATTAATTTAGGGGAAGGAAATAAGTAAATTGGTACAAAAAAGAGAAGGACAAACAATTGAGCGAGATTTGAAAAGAATGTTTTGTAAATCAAGGTATATGGATTGTCTCTTTGATGACTTCCAGTCCACAACATAATCTACCCAACCCCTGCCACAACAAAATAATCTGGACAAATTTGCAATCAAAGGGAGGCAGAAAGTCTCCAATATACAAAGTTTTACTATCTATGAACATTTTATAACGTGTTGTTATTATTATTATTTCTATTATAAACTTTGATTATTTTATAAGGAAGAAAGTCTCCAATATACAATAGTATGCAACCTACGAAACAGAGGAGACAATATGTTGGTCAACAAAAATGAAGTTAAAAGGCATTCGGTTTATAGTTCATACACTCTAGTTTATTAATTAAAGCTAAATGTCCATTCAGTCTATACAAAATTTTACACAAAGTTCACGGAGAAAGAAAAATTAATATTAATGTGTACCTGCTATTCATGCCATAAAGATCATGTAACTTCTCTATGGTGTATGGTGATGCACTCGGTTTTAATACCAAGCATGGTGCTCAGTTTCAAAACTGAGCATTGCTCAGGCTCAGTTTCAAAACTGAGAATTGATCATAATCAGTTTTAAAGTAGCACACTTACTATGTTTTTAAAACCGAGAAATGCTCCATTTATAGACTGGTCGATTCTTAGTTTTATAGACCGAGCAAAACCAGCTTTAAACTGAGCATTTGCTTAAATTTACACAGATTCAGATATTGAAATTTAGGATTTATCAAATATATTATTAATGTATAGTTTAATATAGAAATGTCTAAAAATTTAAACCAAAACTGATACACCGCTACAAAAATTATCTTTCTTTCTAAAGCAATACTATCATGAAATTTTTGGAAATTTCTTGTAGAAAATGTTGAAACGCAGTACCACCAAAAAATCACCAAATCTGTACAAGGTCTTCGCTTCTATGATTAATATTTATGTATTTAATTTTCAGTGTTCTTTTATATTAGCTACTGTGCTTCAAATTTAATTTTACTTAGCTAATGATATAAGAATAACTCAATCTGTTGGTGGGTTTGGAATAACTATAATAAACATAGTTTGCTGGATACCATGGTAGTTAACAAAGTATGATATCTTCTTAGATTATATTGTTAAAAACAAAAATAAAAAATAAAGAGGACAATTCCAAGACCAAAAGAGAGACCTACGTAACTAGTGAAAAAAATTAAGTTGATCACCCCATGATTGGCCAACGCTATGTGTTGTAATTCAGTGCATCCTTCTTTGGAGTTTACAAACGTAAGCTTCATTTTTCAAGATTTCGGAATCAAACAAAATTTATGCTTTCTACATATATGCATGTTCTATTTGTAGTTACATAAGCTCAGAGCATAAATTTGCAAATAACATACCAATTTGGTGACTTCACAAGAATTAAAACTTGGTTATGATAAAGAACTTGAGTAACTATGCATGTTACCTTGCTACCCGATTCGAGTGCCTGTTCGCGTCCGCTTTCATCAACTACAACAAAATTTCCTACAAAGCCAAGGCAAAAGGGAATGTGAGCACAATCAAACAACTGAACATTTCGAGACATCATAGAAAATTTGTGAAACTGAGTTCATGCCATGATGAATACTAATATCTAATTGGATCAATATGTCCAAATTTATTTTATAACTCCACTATTTGAAATTTCATTTAGTATTTTCATTAAAAACATTGAAGTTTACAGGATTAAAACTTGTTTAGTTAAACAAAAAACAATCAATCTGATCTTCTAATTTAGCTTGTTTATCACATGCAACTGATCAAAAGTCACCATGACAACTGCTGCAGGAAATTGATTAAGTTTGGAATTGTGGAAAATTGTTTAGTTGGATTTCAGTTATTGGAAACCAAGTTTACCTGCCAAAAATTTGTCATAACATGACAACTGCGGCATCATCATTTACACATACGCGGACAGTGTACATTGGAGTAAATTGAATCAGGAGGAAATACCTGAAACCATTGGTGGACTTGAGCCTTCTTCAGCATATATATCTTTGCATTACAAACTGACTCCATAATTACTATTTATAGCTGATAGTAAAAAAGCAAACTGAAAATTTCTACATAGGTCAATTAATAGAACAAAAGACAATATTAGCTAAGTGCTGGAGTAAAATGCACAATATTAACCAAGTATCTAAACTACAATAAATGACACAACTTGGATGCAGTGAAACCCCCCTCCACTTCAGTCAGAGCCATAACCGTTCTCTGTCTGTGACCACACCAACTCTACAACACCAACCCTATCAATCTTCTACTACAAACAACACATCCAACTCGAAACTGCACCTCATCAATCTTCGACTGAGGCTGTCGAACTCCGTCCCAAAACCCAAATCAGTTGCGATTTTACACTTTTGATTTGTATAATATAGCAACTGCATATATTTATTATATCAGCTCATAATACAAGTCGTATACAAAAACATTAAGATGAAAATACTATGTATTTGAGCTGCAGAAGGTCTTAAGGCCATGGAACTGATATAATATAACAAATCAATGCCTATACATCACTTCAGTCCGACCAAACTCCTCACCACAAACTGCATATGCACCTCAAGCTAACATGGAAAGGAGTTCAATACATTCAACAAATTGGTTGCAACGCCAAATTGTGATTTCAGCCTTTCCACATATACCAACTATACAGTCCAATAGCAAGTACAACAAGTTATTAAATTTAACAAATAAATGAAGAAAATCAAAGTTCAAAATCAAAATTTGAACAAAATTTGATTTCAGGCCCAAATTTGAAGTTAAGTGTTTACCGATTACAGTGATAAAGAGCATCTCTCTGACGTGAATTGGCCGACTCATCCAATAATATCTCTCTGACGCAGCCACGGTGAGCTTCTTCGTGAGTAGCTGTAGGGATTGAGAGAAGGCGGTTGAAAGGATTTGTTGAGCAGAGGCAGTCGAGATTCGGAGAGGGGTCATTTTAAAAGATCCCATAGCAGAGGAAATTAAGATTTGAAGCCGCACCATATTTAGGGTTATTTTGTGAAGAAGAGGAAAATGAATTTTATGCGGCATTGGATTTCCCAGGGGGGTTATTGTGTGGAGTCCCATTTTGTTCACGCTTTTTTCCAAGTGTGAACAAAACTCTCGGTTCTTATTGGAGGAATTCAGGGGGTTCATGTGTGACCCACCCAGTTCCTTCAATAGGAACAAAGTGTTTTGTTCACACTTGGAAAAAAAGTGTGAACAAAATTCTATTCTATTTTGTGAAGAAGAGGGAAATGAAATTTGCACAGCATTGAATTTTCCAACGGATTGATCTTTGGAAATTTACTAAACAAAGATTTATTCTCACGCGTTGTCATTAGTACTTCGTTAGTTTTCTGGTTTACAAATGGACCAGCCACATCAATTAATGCTCAAACGCTGTCCTCTATAGCTGTTAAAAGCAATTTTTCTTGTAGTGAATATGTCAAATTTCACAAAATAAGCATCATTTGCAATGATTACGGCTAACGGTTCTTGTGAGACTTGAAACCTTTTTGGCATGATTGAATATGAAAAGGGAATGTTTGGTTAACTGATTAGACCAAATACTTAATTTTAAAATAAGTATTGCAAAATAATAAATGAATATTAATAACTACGTTGACCTCACGAAAACATAAAAATAAATGTATACCTATTATCCGTCCAAATCAGAGTAAAATGGTGAAAAACAAATTGTATAGAATGTTGGATAAAGTTCAATTATGGAATTATGTGTAAATATAATCCATTTTCAATTAACATATTTGTGGTGATCATTTGTAGCAATCAATGTAATTAATTGTTATAAATGGGACCGTAAATAAAAAATTACCATTGTAACCAATATTGATTTGGAAAAAATAAGTGTGAATACGAAAATGGTTACAATTCCTAAAATAAATTAGGACAATTTTTGTGGACCCCAATTAGGAAATTAAATTAAACCGCATTAAGATACGAAATTAAACTCAACTTGTGGTGTAAACCTGCCCGGAACCGACAGGCAAATCCAGCAACCACAGGTAGTCAGTTTAATGTGAGAGGCCTAATGCGTAAATATAATCGTACTAAGGCACGAGGTTAATTTCACTTATGGTAGAAGTCTGCCCGGAACCGACCGGGATATCCAGCATCCACAAGTGGTCAACTTAATGTGAGAGGCCTCGTATGTAAAATATATATATATATACATATATATAACAGTCAACCAATAAATAAATAAATAAAAATAGAAATCGTCCGTAGGGTACAACAATAGATAATTTGGGATGGATAAATAGTATCCTTAGGAAAAATATGACCGTTAGAGTCATAAAGGGCAATAAAAATGAAATAAAAGGAAAGGGCTATCAGAAGGGAATTTATGGCTGTCGTTTAAACACTAAATCCAAATTAGGGAAGATATTAAATAAATATCCTAGGGAAAAGGAATATAACCTTCCTTATTAATAGCAATGGAAATAGAAAATATAGTTGGACTTAGTAGGTTATTAACCATATAAACCCGTGACGCAAATAAATGGTGTACGTATAGTATTTCCGTATAAAGGAAGTAAACAGGAATGACTTAATAACGTAGCCTACTTTATCCCAAAAAGGAAAAGGTGTAAAAAGGCAAATAGGGAACGAACATAACCTTCGCATATAGTCCACTTCCTGGGTCCTAAAAGGCTAAGAGACTATGGGTCAAAGAGCCCACCTGGGAATATGTTTTTCAGTATAGGGGTCTTAAATGCATGTGTGTAGGCCTAACCAAAGCTGGAAATTAAAAGGTTCAGATATGGTCGTCTATCCTACGGGAAGTAATAAGCGACTAAGGAGGTTATCTGATAAGGTCAACTAGAAGGTATAATGCACGATAAAATACCTTCTCTCACCTTATGCAGGGCAAGGGTATATGCGTGAATGATGGAAGCCTTAACCAGTGGGGCCCGTAGTTGGTGCCCTCTAGTTTATGTTAACGTTGAATATATTATCGAGGGTTAATAAGTGACCAATAGGTCCGCCTATGTTCTTAAGTGATCAGGGAGAATCCACCATATCTATCATTGATAGTGAGACATTAAATAGTAAAGAATAGTGAATGATGATATATAGATAGAAAGCCCTTAATTAGGGGCCCACTCTCGATAGAATTAACCAGTTAAGCTCTGGTATAAAGGCTTCACAAAAATGTATGTAAATGTCCTATCTCGGTAATGTAATTTGGGAATACTACTTTGGGAAGAGTAGTAGAGTCGAGCGTAAATTTTAACAAGGTTGATCTAGAATCACTAACCTTGTCGGGCATATAGCTTGGGTTGAACCAAACGGAATATATATGTGTTATAGTATATGTTGTAAACTTCTTAGTCACCAGAACCTGTTGTTCTGACCCCCCCTCCCCCTCCTTATTACAACCTCCAGATTTCATAGAGAAGGTCGGGTTCTCACATATGATTTAGTTTGGCTTTCGGTTCTCATTCTTTCTCATGCTCGGTATTGGCAAAGTGACTTACTTTGGAAAAGGTAGTTACTTGAGTTAATACTAGTTATCCTATTTTGTTTCCATTGTGAGTTATATTTATTATACTTTGATTATGCTAATACTCATTTATTGTACGTACCAGATATACGCTCTATGCTCGGATGTTTTCAAGTTTGGATTTTTGTCAAAATTTGGATGCAGAAAAGTGTGGGGTGTTACATGTTTAAACCTGAACTCCTCTCTGTTTTTTTATTATCTTGTAATCGCTAATGTTATCCACTCCAAATATGAGTTTCAAATACCATGTTCAAAACCAAGTTTGATTCATATAGGAATTAAATTTCACATCCATATAACTGGGCTTCCATCGAAAAAGGCCAATCTTTTAGGGAAAAGCAAGATTTTTCTTTCAGGATTTAGAATGGTTTAGCATGCATTGTGGATTTTTTACATAAAACACTCACGTAGGTCAATGTATTTTGAAAAGGATAACATTTTTTGCAACATATTTGAGTTCCAAGGGGAACAATAGCTATATTCAATCTAACCTTCGGTTCATTAGCATTTGCAAAACTCATTACTATATATCTTATATGGTATTATTAATTATGAATTGAAGATAGAAATAAATTTAATAGTAAAACAATCACTATAATTTAAAATGACTTAGTATAAGCATCCACTTAGTTCATTGTAACCAAATGTTGAAACCTATGTAAGTAATATTGCAGAACGTTGGAAAAAAATTGGAACACTCAAAATGTATTGTATCACTTAGGATTCATGCATTATCTCATAATAGAATGAACATTCCACTATATGTTCATAAACCGACAACATAATCTTGGATATAACTTATGTAAACATATGATGAGAATCAATAAAAAATGTTAGGATAACAGTGTAAGAAGAGGTTAAAATGCATAAATTTGAAAAAAATGATATAATTACCATTATCTTCAAGTCTTGAATTATCTAATTTTTTAAAGTCCCATATGATATAATGCAAAACAAAGAAATTTTACTAAAACCCGGATCTTTTTGAACCTAACTTGAGTTTGATGTTTGCTTCTAATAACTTCACAAAAAAATGTCATTCTCCGAAAATCATATTCTTTATCAAGTAAAATTCGGATAAACTAAAATTAGTAGAATAATTCAATCCGATTTCTATGTGAATAATATATGTATACACACACACACATACATACATACATACATACATACATATATATATATATATATATTTTAATGTTTGTTAAACTTTGTGGAGTAAAATCACAGGCTAATTTGGATTGTAGTGTAAACTTTATATGTTCATGTTGATTAGCATTATATCACACGAACTTTAACTAATATAATATCCATGCACCATAATTATATTATATATCAATTCGTTAAGGTCAAGCAGCAATTGCAGGAAAGGAACACAACTACATCATTTATATTACAGTCATATATACATTATTCGCTAATACTTGTGAAACAAACATTAAGCTCCCTACCGACTAAAGTACTCATCTTGTGAGAAACATCAATGTCAAATGATATACATCAATATTTATAGGCCAAATAAAAATAAGTATTTGATATCTACTACCAAAACCGGTGCTCAACTGTACATAAACCCATTAAATGGTTCCACTGTTTCCAATCGAAAATAAAATGTGTACTCCAAGGCTTTACCAACAGATAATCCATTTGTTAAAGCATTTTAGAGACACTAAATATAGTTTTGTTATTTTGGCTTCAAAATCATAGTCCATAAAAAATTCACTTGGTCAACAGTTTATCCATCCAAATAATGCATCTATCCATCCAATAGTTTATAGATGGAAACCCATTAATTAGATGACAAGAAGCAATAATCAAAATTTTAAATTGTATGCAATGTAATTAACCATATCACACCACAATTTAAGTGGTAAAAAAATAGGTAAGAGAGATAGTTATGGATGTGTATATTTCAATTATTATCCATGCTACCTGACAATTTTTTTAATTTGCGACTAAATAACTTTAAATGGAAACTTGGTAAATATTAGGCAAGTGCCCAATGTCTGGAAAATAAAATTTATTATATAGTAATAAAGCTCTATTATAATTTATTATAGATTAATAAAGCTTTATTATAATTTAGTGGGATGGAATTTTTCTTTAGCAACAAAGCTCTATTATAATTTAGTGGGACGGAATTTTTCTTTAGCAACAGTAAAAGCAAATTTAGAAACATATTTAAACACATATTTTGTAAGCCTAAGCATAGTAGGGTATCAAACACTTCGATAAGAAGGTTAGTGGGAGGCCTATTAATTGTCTAATATAGATTGGTTCTTGTGAAAAAATCAAAAATTTATATGTAGGAGTTTGTCATTAAACCATTTATGTATTCAGCAACTGAAACTATTCAGTTAACTCATCGACTTTCAACGCAAACCCAAATTTGTAAAGGTAATTTTTATTCTAATCCACAATTTGTGTAAGTTAATCTACCCTAATTTATATGATCGTTGACTTTCACTAAAAATTTAATTTTAATCAGTGTATCCGCCTAAAAAAACGTACATATTCTTCTTATTTTCAGTCTTCTTTGTTTCTCATATACAATCACAAAGTTGATACAATATATTTCTTCTGTACATTTATGAGAACGCATACAACAAGCTTAAGAAGAAGAAGAAAATTGTTGGTGGCACAACTGCTATATCGGCAACTATATATTATAAATGTACCAAATTTAAAATGCTTTAGTACTTATGTCTTCAACTTAATCAATTCTAATATCTGTGCATTCAAATTTAGTAAATAAAACATCTTCGATTTATGTGTAAGCTCCAGGAAATATGCTAATATAATATGATCGTGAATGGATCTTTAGGTCATTCAAGCTCAGGATTGGGAAAGAAAAAGAATATAGGGCCTCCAGTTTGGATACATGACTATGTAAGTAGTGAGGGGATCTTCGAGGAAGATAGTGATGTGCACTTAGCATTACCTTCAGGTACAGATCCATTTTGCTTCAATAAAACTCGTAAAAGTGTCAGTTGGAGGCAAGCAATGGATTTGGAAACCAAATCCATTGAAGAGAATGAAATCTAGATAAACCAAATCCATTGAAGAGAATGAAATCTAGATACTTACTGATATGCATAATGGAGCAAACAAAATTGGACTTAGGTGAGTTTACATGACAAAACTAAACGAGCAAATGAGCACAACGAGACAAATAAACGTAAAGCTCGTTCAGTTGCAAAAGGTTATGCACAATAGTTGTAAGATGACTACTCAGTGGTTTTTGCACTAGTAGACATAATCGATACTGTCAGACTGATCCTTGAACTTGCAGTATAAAGAAATTGGGACGTGTACCATCTTGTGGATCTTAAATTTGTTTTTCTACGTGAAGAGCAGAGTGAAAATGTGTTGATAGAGCAACCTATGGGGTACGTGAAGTAGGAGAAGGCTGACATGATTTACAGGTTGAAAAAAAATCCTTATGTTGATTAATACAAGCTCACTGAGTTGTGGATTAACTTATTAAAGTAAAATAGTGGATTAACTTATTAAAACCGAAAATTAGAATAAAAATTACCATTTGTAAATCAAAAGGGACATCAAACCTAAACCCCAAATTTCAAATTGAATTTCAGAGCTAATTGGCGTAGGGTTGGAAAAACAAGAGACGTCGAAATTCAAACCCCAAATAAAACCTGACTGAAAGATAAAGTAAATCAAACATATATGAGTACTAAGTTGTTTACCTTACTAACAGCAGGTAGAAACGTCAGCAGTCTTCAGCATAATCACAAAAGAGAAAATCAGAAGGATGGATAAATTAGCATAGGTTGAAGATGCAGACCCGATTTGAGAAAAAATCGACACCGAGTTGGAAGAAGACAACGCAATCTAATAAGCATAGGAGGTCCAGCCATCACTTTTAGTGCTAAATTGTAAACTCCAGTGGTTGCAGATGATAGTTAGACCGAATTTCATGGAAGGCAGTATGGTTGATGGAGACCTCGAAGAAGTTAATTAATGTACTGGAGGGGTTACAGGACGAAAAAAAAGGAGGAAGAAATAGGTTTTTTAGTGGAGCAATAGAAAAAGGGGAAGACGCGAAAAGAATGTGGAGAGGAGCGTGGAATTAGTGCTCAAATGTTAGTGGGGTAGAAAAAATGACGCATACCCCCCCTATTTTGTGTTTCCTGGTAATTCGCACTAATGTAAATGGTTATTTGGGAAGTCCTAAAAAGCTTCACCATCAGGCAAGTATTTGCATTATTAGTAAAAAAGGGGGGGTGTGTGTATGTGTGTGTGTGTATACATGTGTGTGTGTGATGATTGTTGTGTGGTTGTAAGGCAAGAAAGAAGCTGAAAAGTTTAAAAAAAAAAAGGTTTCAAACTAGTGGTGGCTAACCATAGCTAATCACCGCTTATTGGCCATCCAGTATATTGTCGGTTGGCGATGACTAGCGACACTTTCTTCTTCTTTTAGACTTGTGTCGGCTAGTTATGACTACCAACATATTGAATTTTCAAGTTTGTGTTGGTTAGTGAAGGCTAACGACACATGCTCAACCTTCTTAACATGCCACATGTCCACATTTTTCGACACCAACCGTCATTAGTACGGATATGATAACCGTCTCTATAGACGACACTATTTTGTTAGTGTCGGGTGAAAAGACGACGGTTTTTAATGTCGGTTAGCGACGAATAAAGACGATTAACGACGGTTTTTTTCCATTGCCATCAGCAGCCTTTGTTGTGTTGTGTTGGCCTCACACGCAGCACTATATGGAAAAAAAATGCATCCACACCACACTAACCACTAGTTCATTCGTTTATGCATCCAACAATTATATATAGTACCATGGTTTCATGATCGTGTCGTGGTTCGAACCGTAATGACTGATAATTTACGGTTTTGACGGTCCAACCGATTGAACCGCCAAAAACCGTGAATTGTATACTTTAATAAATTTACACAATTATATACAAGATATACAAAATAAATAAAAAATTCAAGTAGACACTGCAGCTGCGAGTCGTCCCACAAATTTACTATGTTTTGTCTGCAAATTAGCACATTGTTATTGCATTAAAAAAAGGATTTTTAGTCACAAGGACAAAGTCAACCAAAAATTTATCCACAAGGACAGTCAACAAAAAATTTAGCCTCAAGGACAATTTTACACTAAATTTTGGAATTCAGGGGTCAACTATCATTTCAAAGTTTACACTAAATTTTATCTTTTTTGCTAATTTTTTTGTCTTTTGTCCTTTTGACATAATTTTTTGTTCTTTTTGTCCTTCGCACTGTTTCCTATAGAAAAAACATGGTGAATGCACAACAACAACAACAACAAAAAGTTGGAAAGTATGGTGCTTAGCATAAAATAACATAGTTTGCATAACATCTCCAACATTCATAAATAACATAAACCACATAGTCTGCATAACATCTCCAACATGTATAAATAACATAGACCGTTTCAACTCTCCTACATGATACAAAATATATGAAATATTCTCCAACTCACTCACACAAACGATCCCGCTCACCACTTAACATAACATGCTTAGAATCACTTGCACAACATAATCATCCACACCAGAGCTTGCCTACTATTACTGCCACCGCCTTCAACTTCTTGCAACATCGCAGTATTTGTCATTGCTGGATAAAAGTTAAATGTTTTTACATCGTCATTTATTTCTTGAAAACAAGCTTCACCACCACTAATAATACCAACACGCACTCCCAGATCATCATTATCTACAACTGTTACATTGACATTGTTATCAACGACATAAGCATCTATGTCGTCCAATGAGACTTCCAAATCATTATTATCTTGTTCCATACTTGTGATGCAATCAATGTCTAATAAAAAAATAGAAAGTGAAATTCAGTTAATTGATATACATCAGTGAAGTGCCATGCAACATTACAGTCGCTAAAAATGCATTCATGCATTTGGTGAAACACAGCATAAAATGATGTACAATAACATGTGTACTTTTTTTGTTAGGCATAAAAGAAAATTCATATTCATTGTAAGTTTACAATGTGTCTAAGAGCATCTCCAACAGAGATCCAAAATTACAAATGTGGAATATATACACCTATTTCCCCCTCCAACAGAGTGCACATTTTGTAATCAATCAAAAATTCAGCATTTTTGGTTATAAAAACGTAATCAGAAGAAGCGTTGGTTGAGCATGTGCCCGGAGTGGAGCGCTTGTTCAACCAACGCCTATATATTAAAAAATAAATAAAAAATAAACGTCAGGCTCATGTTGGACAGACGTCTGAGCTCAGGCGTCTGTTCAACAGGCGCCTGATACTTTTTATCCGTTGACTGGGGCCCGTAGAGCACAGACAGCTGTTCAACAGACGCCTGAAGCTTATTCTATTGAGGAAAATTTAGGATTACGTTTTGTAATCAGTGAGAATGTAATTTTGGATTGTGAAATCGTTGGAGATACTCTAAGTTCCATTTCCATGCCAATAAGTTTTGGAATTAAGTACATGAAGTCCTCCAAATTTACAAAGTGGCATCAGGCAAATTCAGAAAACGAAAAAGCATAAAAATTGAAAATAAGACAGCATTCAATTGCTAGTTATGGTATTGTGTTGACTATATGCTAACAGTATATTGATTTATTGTTGTTTGCATAGAAAACAACCAGTCTAATAAATTTTCACTAGTTTTGTAAGAAGTTGCAGTCTTGTATTGCCCCCGCGCGCACTTATCAAATTGAAACGATTTCAGACGTTACTGTACTGCTATATTAGGCATTTACGCACAATTTCTATTTAATATGATAGTATTTACAATATTAAAAACTCCTTCCATGTTTCGCAGATAGATCTCAATTAATGCTTGTTGAGATACCAAAATATTTATTTAGTTTTTCAAAAAAATGTTGATATTTGACTGTTTTCAGATAAATATTGCAAATATGTAAACGATTAGTCTTTAAAAGAGATACCAAGGGGAAAAATTCGTTTTTTAGTGTGGTATGCGACATGTCAGTGAGACTTGATCTATATTGTCAATGATATGTATTGGTTACTTTGTATGATAACTATTTTCCTGATTAATATTATCTTCGGCCAATTCATCAAAGAGTATTCGAAAGGTTAATGTTTATTGTACTATATACTTAGAACATACACTATTGTTAGTGCACAGTGACACATAGAAAGCTAATTGTTATAACCACTATTCAAACAATGAACTAAAATGATGACTTCACCGTTACAATACCACTTCTAACACTATGAAACAAGATCTGATCTGGCAGGAAAAAACTTTGAATGTTTCTCATTAAATATTAACAAAATATCATAGTATGTTCTTGTAAACAATTCCTTTTCCCTCCTCTCTTCTAGGTAGCATCAGTTATTAAATATACTAGAATCACCCCTCACTTGCAGCTTAAATTTCATGGTTGACCTCTTATTAATCCATTTTTATTTTATTTTATGTTAAATTTCATGATTTTCAGTTTAAGTGTCGTCACTGCCAATTGTCGCCAAAAGATCCCCACTATCAACATGCATGTCAGAGTTTGCTTCACCTAATTTCTTAAGCATCCTTGTCAAGTTCTCCTGAACTTTTTCGTTCACCTTTGCATCAAATTCATCTTGGACCAACTTGTTCACCTTTTCTTCAACTTCATCAGCTATATTTTCCCATGTCTTCGTTGCCAGCTCCTATATGTATGTGCTTGTTGTTGGAGCAGCTTTTGAAACTTTTGGAGATTTTGTGTGTCATCCAATAAGACATAATGGACCGTGCGACTTTGCATCTGAAACAAGTTCTTGAACAACTCCATCAATTCCTCCTTCACCTATTGCTTTTTCAATCTTCTCCTGCAAAATAAAGCAGTTTCAAAATGTGACATTGTTAATGAATAAAATCTGAGTAACTCTTTAGTATAACTAATGTTTTCACAGTGAATACACTATTTCAGCACAACCAAAGTCATGCATGCCTCGGTTACAAACTGAGGCAATGCCTCATTTACATTTCAAGAGAAAATGAGAGGTGTGCATGCCTCAGTTGAATTTCAGTTGCAAATCTATGCCATAGCATAACTATGCCATGACTCGTTCAACAAAACAGGATATAATTCTACAATTATGTTGATTATGTGCAAAATGAAGCATTTTTTTGACATCTGATTGAAGAGAAAAATAAAATCTTACAATTCTAAAGTTCGTTAGTGAAGCATCTGTCTTGTACATCTTTCCTTCCTTTCGCTTGCAAGTTTTAACAAAAAGTTCCCCATCTGATCCCTTGGACTGATACAAAAAACATTAGACAGTAAAAGGATATCAAACCAGTTGTTCCAGAACATACATCACTAATATTAAAAAAGTTAAAATATCTCCATCTGAATCTTCATTGATATATGTAGTTTATTCACAAGTTAAACAAAGATATTGCATTTGGGTTAAACAAGCATACCTTTATATGACCTATACTGTTACATAAGCCAACCATAAAAATAAGCAAAATACATACCATCTTATGCCGAATTTGGGAAAAGGTTTTGGACCAGTTGTGTGTGTGTCAGTATACGATTTCCAATTTGCAGAATTTGTAAGTCCTTGGACTACAAAAACATGAAATAAAGATATTTATATGCCTGGTTTAAATGAATAAAAAGGGAAAAAATTATGTGATAACTTAAAATTATACCTTAGTTTTTTATCTCCCCAAAACATCAAGAGTACTTTGAAATTCTCAAGTGGAATTTTGTCCGGTCTATTTTCAAGCCTCTCTTCATCAGTTTCATAAGTCGTATAATGTGCCTTTTTAATACGACTCTTGTACCCCCTCCAAGCGTCAAGAATTGACCTCAAAGCCCAATATTCACATTCATCCGGAATAATATACCATTTATTAAATACCAATCAAACATTAAAAAGAACAATCATGCTACTTTTGTGACAAGTTTCATATATTTAAGTAAAATTCAGCTAAGTTTGCAAATTACCTTGACATAATTCCACAGCGTGCCTTTCAAACTTGAAGGAACATCAAAACGTGACTTGTAAGTAAGTGGAACACTCCTCTTCAGTGTTCCTAAAAAATAACTCAGTTCATACATTGCTTGGTCATCGTCTGAAATAGGTTGACCTCGATTATTCATTTGGATTATAACTCTTTTGTCATATGGCCTTGAATGAACTTTATCCATCTTTGTTTTCCCCTGAACCTTCTGGAAGCTCCGACTACCATTACAAAGTACATGCAATAGTAATGAGAAGGCTAGACATAACATAAATTAGAACTTAAACTATTAATATCAAAACTCAATTATATAATACCTTCAGCTTCTTCTACTTCATCTTCTTCGTTTTCAATATTTGTCAAGACATTTTCGACAACAGGCTTATCTCTTGGCTTATTCCTTGCACTTCCACTACTGTTATTCTTCTGGCGCTATCACATAGCCAAATAAGCAGTCATTGTTCCTATTCCTTCATTGTGTGATAACTCAATGGTACATAGTGTATCATCAGTTTGTGTACGAACTGGATTTTCCCTGCCTTCGGAGGGGCATTCCTATCAGTTGCAGATTCAACATTGGCGCGTAAACGAGTTGTTGGTCCAGACTGAGGCTTTGTAACCGTAACCTTTTTGGATCTCCAAAATATGCACATAAAAAAATTAATGAGGACGGTCCATAATAACCAACTTAAAATTAAATCTTTAGCAATAATGCACCTTTTCCTGATTTTTTGAAGTATCATCTTCACTAAGTTCATCAAATTATGGAACATAATCTTCGCTATCATCAGCAGGCATCTTTGATTTTGCTTTATTTTTTTTCAAATTCATTTCTCAGTCCAGCAACTAATTTAGGCATCCCAAATTTTTCAAAAACACTATTCTTCCGTGAGACATTTTTGTCTCTCTCCCTTTTGTATTTTGTAAGCGATGGAGGTGGTGGAAGTGATAGATTATCATTCTGAAAACAATTTAACAAGAAATTATTGTAAATATTAGCAAAATATGTAGATCATATTAGAAGATCAGATTGTAGTCTTCTTACCAAAATCTCATTTTCATCTGTATTTTCATCTTCATGTCGAGAATTATCGAAATCCAATTTACTCCTGACACCTGCTGGGTTGATATTCAAAGTTGCATCATTGACTTCGGTTGCATTTTCCTTCTCTGGTAACTTCGTCGACTTACTGACTCCGGTTGACTTCTTGATGACCACTTTTTTCTTGTTGCGACGTGGACTCGCAACAGCTTCCTTGGTCTTTCTTGGATTTTTGGTAACTGGATTATTTAGCCGTGCAGACTTTCTAGGAGTAAAGACTTCAGTCTGCTTGTTGTTGATAGGTGGACCCTTAGCATCTTTGCTGATCACTTGTGGATTGTTTAGCCGTATCGACTTTTGAGGAGTAAAGACTTTATCACTCTACTTCTTCTTTTTTGCTACTTGTTACAGACGGTGAGCAGTGACAAATTGTCGTTTCTGTGATTTCGCAGCTGCAACATACAAGTTCTTTATTATTCTACTAAGTGCACAAAAAATCAAACAAGTCCTAATATTCAAACATAAATGCACAAAAAATTTATGTGCACTAAAAGCAGAAAAAAGGATAACAGATTCAGCAAAATGACCAAATTCATCAAAAAAGTACAAATGAGAAGATATGTTCATACCTGGAAGTAGATTCTTCCTTGAGAGTACGATGACATATCGCTGCATTTGTTTCACTGACTTAGCTTTATCATCGACCTCAGTGTCAATATAAAAATCAATGTAATCACCATTGTTTTTTATTTGCATCATAAACAACAGCTCTACATCTCGGCCACCAATTTCCACTCACTCATTGGACCTTTCCATGCATATACTCCTCCAATTTCGGTGTACTGTAGCTTATCCCTGACAAACTCCATCAGTACTGTGTATGAAAACCTATCCAGAACAACTTCCTTGACAAAAGCCTCTTCTCCACCAACATATCCATTCTTACCAAATTTTCCCTTGTGTTGGAATCTAAGATTTGCCACCTCCAACCTACACAAAATGGAGAAATTAACATTAGAATGACATAATTACAAAATAAAATAAATCAAGTGCATTATAAAATAAAACATCCACTTCGCTAAAATGTCATATAGTCAGAAACAGTTAAAAAAGATTAAAAAAAAGAAGCCACAAATATTATACATCATTTAATCAAGGCAAAAATAACATTTTTTTACTTAAATATGGTACATTTAATTAAGGCAGAAACCATAAGTTTTACAGTTATTTTCCTTTTCAATTTCTGCCCAATATAGCATGCAGTCATTTGGAAATGCATGTATTCTTTGGTAATTGAGGCATAAATTTACACACAAATAACATGAAGTCATCTGAACTTAGGAAGTTCTGCCCATATTTTTTTTTCCTTGTTCATCACTAATTTAGACACAAAAAAAAACACAAATATTATTTAGCCATGACTATAAGGCAAAAAAACAAAGTAATATCATATAAGCACTGTTTAACATAAGTTTGTTACAAAGACAAAGATAATAATAAAATCGGGAATATGATTACACCTGAACACACAGGTAAATCAGTAAATTAGGCAACACAACAATCAAATCAGGAATACTTGAAATATACATTGAGTAATACCTTAAGCAACAAATTAAATCGAATTCCTAACTGGAATTTGAAACCCAAACGAACCACAGTTGAAGACCTAATTGAAACATCGAAGCCCTAATTGAACTTGAACTCGAACTTGCCGTAATCGAACCCCGATTAAGCTTGTAAACTTGAACTTTTAGCCTTAATTGAACCTGCGACTGAGATTGTTTAAGAGGTTGAGCGGTGGAGCATTTTGTCTTAAACCCTTGAATATTTTGCTAAGTGTTTTGCTGCTTTTTTTTTGGTGTCCCACATAAAATATATTTCACGCGGATTGGTAACGTGACCGTTGGATCTTAATCACCCGGATTGATAATTTTATTCACTGGCTACTGCAACACCTTGGATTTTCTATAATAACACCTTGAAACATGTGTTGCAACAGACAAAAATAAGCATACCTATCATTACATTGTAGCTAGCAACACCTTGGATTTTCGTTGCAGTAGTTCATTTATAGCGTAGTATTGATTTAATACTAGTTGTCGTATTTTTTTTTTCCCATTGTGAGTTATATTTATTGTACTCTAATTATGCTCATGCTCATTTATTACAGGTACCAGATATACGCTCCATGCTTGGATGTGTTCAAATTTTATTTTTGTCAAAATTTGATTGAAGAAAAGTGTGGGGTGTTACATTTGGTATCAGAGCCTAGGTTAAATGATCAGAGGAATTAGTTAAATTAGGAATCGTGAGAGAATGTAATTAGATTTTTCTTTTCTGTTTTTCTTCGCCTTTCTTACTCGACTTTAATTTATCTCGACTATAGAAATTCCTCGTGGGCCTAATTATATACAATGGGCTTTGAGCAACTAAGATTTGAAATATGTTGAGTTCGGGTTTCTAGCCAATTCTGTCTTACCCCACAGTACGTTGGCAATCTCGTCGTGAAGAGCATGAGATGACATATGGTGGATTCCATTGATTCGAGATTTGGAAATTGGAATAAAATATATATGTCCATATAAAAAGCTAGCTATAACCGAGATAGTCATAAATTCCTGGTAATGTTTTGTTAGTAGTTCCAGTTAAGACCAACTCGATCCAAAACGGGAAAAAGCCCACGTTAATATGTCGTATCCATTTCGGAATTATAATGGATTTCAACGGTTTTGAAACACAGTTTCAGAAAATAGTTTGTGAAGATATGGTTTTAAATTCTTAATCTATTCATGCTTTATTTTTTTGAAAACAAAAATGTGTGATCTTCTGAAGAGAAGAGAGCACACATATATATATAATAAAGTCAAAGATACAGAGTCCGACTATAGTACATAAGAATACAAGATAAAACCTAACATGGCTCTAGGGATGTAAGGATCGTAGATAGATGAGCTCCGGATAAACCACCGCCCATCTACTCCAATATCGAATTCCAGTAGGGCCACCACCCGATATTGAAGTATATCTACTCCAATATAATAACCCATACTCTCTAAGTAATAACAAAAATAATGAAGTACAACAACAAAAAACTCTCTAACAAGAAGCCCAAATGAAATGCGAATCATCAATCCAAACAGTAATCCTCTAAGCTCGACAATAATGTCCGTCAACCTGAACACCTGAAAAGTACATAACTGCTACCGATCCATCCAGTAATCCACTAAGCACTTCCTCTTAATCAACAACCTGAATCTGCGAAAAGCTCAACAAACTATTAGTAATTTGTCACACATATATATATGGGAATAAATGTATCTAAATATATATATATATATAATTAGCATATATATATATATTCATACATATTTATTTACCATACATATATGTGTAGAAGAAAAATACAATGAAAAACTATTAAAAGAAATTAACAACCAATGCGATATCTATGGCGAAAAAAACTGTTGATTCTAATAAATAGATACAAATTGAATCTAACCTTAATAAAAAAACTCTCAAAGCCCGATTTCCCAAATAGCTTGTAGTGTGAATTAGACATCCAATTCAAGCAAAAATAAACTATTTTAATGATTAAATTATCCGTAGAAACATAATTAGACTGAAAACATCTCTGATTTCTCTCAAACCAGATGAACCAACTTATGATAGTGACTAAAGAATCTAGAATGTATCTTTTACTACCATTATAAACAAATCTATAGGAATCCCAATATTCGACACAACTATTGTAAGAGTTAGGACAATCAAAAACAAATATCCGTAAAACCATACTAAGTATAAAGTTTGTGATATTGCATGAGAAAAATAAATGATCAACATCCTCATTCATAAGATTACAAAAATAACACTTAACATCAAAAATGGTATTCTTCCTCTTTAGATGCTCAATCGTATTAAGTTTCTTATGAATGATTAACCACATTAGAAATTTAACTTTAGGTGGAGAATTAGATTTCCAAATAAACTTAAAAGGCCGAAATGAGATTCCGAAAAAATTTATAAAATTATACATAGAGTTAACCGAATAAACTTGACTTTTATCCATACCCCAACTAATAAAGTCCTTACACTCATCGATGTGATATAATGATAACTTAGCATAAAGTAAAGCTAATTGTCTTAACATTTCCCCTTCTAAGATATTATCAAAAGAAAACTGCCATGGGGGATCCAAATCGCTTCTAAAGATATCTTTTATCAATGCATTTTTAAAACTACAATTATTAAAGAGCTCCCTAAATTCAATTTTAAGCGGTAAACAAGAAATCCACCTATCATGCCAAAAGTAAGTCGTATCACCAGAATGAACAATCACCTTATAACCTAAGTTAAAAAAGTCAAAGCAATTTAATACTGACTTCCAAAAATAAGATAATCTATTATACCAACTACCACTAGATCCAACAATGAACTCTCCTTATGAATAATAAAATTTAGATACAATAACTTTCCACGTTGTCGACACTATAGGAGACCTAAATTTCCACAACCATTTGGCTAATAAGGAAGAGTTAAAATTAAATAAATAAATTATCCCCAATCCCTCATCTTTCTTAGGCTTACAACACACCTCCCAGTTTACTAAACATTTGAAACCCCTACAAATAGGATCTCTACCCCCCCCCATAGATAATTACGTCTTATTCTATCAATCTTATCAATAACCAATTGAGGAAATCTATGTACTAACATCCAATACGCAAGAATAGCCGATAGTACTGAATTAACCAAAACTAATCTACCTGCTCTAGACAAGAATCTATTGTTCCAACTTAATAGTCTACTATTAATCTTATCAATAATGACTAACCAATCCTCCTTCTTTAATTTTGATGGCCTAATCTTAAAACCTAAATAATCAAAAGGAAATTTCATGATAGAACAGTTTAAGGTATTAGCAACCATAGCCTCAACATTATCAAAATCATTAATGACCAAAACAGTACTCTTGTCAAAATTAATTCTAAGACCTGATAACATCTCAAAACAATAAAGTATAAACTTAAGGGCAATAATGTGTTTTGGAAGATGAGAAGAAAATGATAGAGTATCATCCGCAAATTGGAGTATAGATAATTCATTGTTAAATACGTCATTACCAACATTGTCCAAAACACTTAATCTCCTCGCTCTCTTGATAATTCTAGAAAAAACGTCAACCACTAAATTAAATAATAGAGGTGACAGGGGATCTCCCTGTCTAAGACCCCTCTTAGATTGGATCTTCTTTCCCATAACCCCATTGACAACGATATTAGAACTAACAGACCTAAGTAAAAACATTATCCAGTTAATCCATCTAACACTAAAGCCTCTAGCTAGACATACTTCACATATGTAATCCCAGTCAATAGAATCAAATGCTTTCTCAAAATCTAATTTCAAAATAGCACATGAAAAATTATTTTTAACACACACATTAATGTACTCCTGTACCGCTGCCACTCCATCTACTATTTGCCTACCTTTAATAAAGGCAGTTTGTGAATGATCTATAAGATCATTCATTTTCCCGCTAAGCCTATTCGCTAGAACTTTAGAAATGATCTTAACAGATACATTTATCAAAGAGATAGGTCTAAAATCCTTTAAAAGTTTTGCACCCTCTCTCTTCTTAATAAGTATAACATTAGCAAAATTAAAGTTACCTAGGCACAAATCTCCGCTATAAAAATCATTAAATAAATTAATAACATCGGATTTCAAGACCTCCCAAAACTATTTGTAAAACAGAACAGAAAAACCATCAGGCCCCGGAGCTTTGTCACTAGGCATATCACTGATAGCCTTCCAAATCTCCTGCTCAGAAAAAGGTTTATCTAAATCTAATAACTCTCCCCTAACATTATTAGGGTAAATGTCCTTCCAATTAACGTTAATTCTTCTCTTTATCCTAGTCCCAAAAATTTGTTTGTAATAATTTGTGAAAGCTTCATTTAAATCACGCTGAACTGTCAATTCCTCATTATTTAAGAAAATAGAATGAATCAAATTATCACGTCTCCTCTTATTAGCCATACTATGAAAAAATTCGTGTTATTATCCCCTTCCTTAATCCATTGAACACGTGATCTTTGCTTCCACATTATTTCTTCCTTTTCCAAAATCAGTTTGAAGTCATTTCTAAGCTTACTAACTCTATCTCTCTCGATTAGGTTAAGAGTTCTAGATTCACCCAACTTATCTAAATCTAACATCTCACATAAAATTTTATCTTTCTTAATGCGAACACTTCCAAAAATATATTTATTCCACCTCTTAAGAAAAAAAATCTTAATTTACCAAGTTTTGCTACAAAAATCTTTGCTGAATTTCCCTTGTACAAATTTTTAAAATAGAATAACGCATTCCATTTGACAGTGACTAGCTTAATAAAACTGGTATCCAAAAGCCACATCTTTTCAAATTTAAAATTATTACTAATTAAAACATTCGAATCGCAGGAGAGAATTAAAGGACAATGATCCGAATATAAAAAAGGTAAACCCTTTACTTTACAAATAGGAAATCTATCATCAACCTCAGTGCTTATAAAAAATCTATCTAATAAGGCATAAGACGGACTACCCCTATCATTAGACCAGGTGAATGGTCTATTGTTGAGCGGAATCTCAATCAAATTATTATCAAGAATGAAATCATTATATTCCTCCATGTCTGAGAATTCACCTTCTCTAGGAGATCTCTCACCTAAAAACCTAGTAACATTAAAATCCCCCCTACAATCCAAAGATTTGGGGCAAGGTTCCTAAATTCGGAACATTCATTCCACAAACATCTCCTCTTAATCTTAGTGTGAGGGCCATACACATTCGTAATGCCCAATAAAGAATTATCACTAAGTGAAGCTAATATAACGTGTAGTGAATGTAACTTAGTAAATTCCTGCACAAGTTTATATTGGTTTTCTTTCCAACCAATCATAAGCCCACCTGCACTGCCAATTGACGGTAGGCAGGCCCAATTACGAAAATAGGATCCACCTAAACTAGCGTAAAAACTAATGTCAGGACTTTCAATTTTAGTCTCTTGAAGCAAAGCAATATGATAATCTACAAAGAAAGTCCTTACCTTAGCACATTTTTTAGGTTCATTTAAACCCCTAATATTCCAACTAACAATCCTCATCTACTCAAAGAAGAAACTCTCTCTAATTCTCTACTCCTAATAAAGTCAGCGTCTAACTCAATATCCGTAAAAATAAAAGCCGTATCATTGGCAAGCTGATATAACTGACGAGTCGAATGGCTACTCAAGGCATAAGGAGAATAATCACTACCATAAACAGAAATCATACCTGAGCCCAAGTCTGAATTGCTACTACTAGCATTCGAACTCGAAGACCTACCTTGAAAAGGAGAAGAGCTAGCTCTGATCCTAGCACTGCGACAAACCAAGCCTGAACTATGTATTACTCTCCTGCGCCTTCGCCTCCTAGCCAAAGAAATGGGAACAACCCCACTCTGGACTAAATCCCCACCAGATTCTATCAATCCAACACTACACGAGGAACTAGAATCAACTCCAGTAGAAAGACCCGAACGCATATAGTCTCCCTCCCGACTAATAATACCTGGACACGGTCTCAAATATAGGAAAAAAAGCTTCACCAACTTTTCACATACAATCACCGAGCTTTGACCTCTGTCCCATGCTAAAGAGAAACCATACAAATCACAGTCCAATGCAGAATCAATACCAAAAAATCTGTTATCCACTATAGCCAAGTCATCCCTGGCCGACAAATGAATGCATGCACCAACCTCCCAAAATTGTTTCGTAGCCTCATCACCCTGTCCAGTCTGCCAACGCATAGTTTCATCAATGTGAATGTCACCACATAGAGAAGATTCCACCTGTCCCCCAACCACAGAATCGACATTTGTAAAACAACTCATTTTTTTGAACTTATTCTCATGAAGCCCCAACACCTATTTATTACGTTCTAAACAACCAATACTCGAAGTCAACTTTTGTGCCACCCTACCACATTAAACCTTTCCAACTCGAAATCCCCTCCTCGCCAAAGAGCCATGATTCGAAACAGCCTCCACCTTGCAACCATCAATCCCCACCGTCATGTCCAACCTGTCATCACACTCCTGTAACAAATCAAAGCTATTCGAAAGAATTATCTCCTTTGCCACAACCCACCTTAACTTATCCACCTCGCCTGACACATTATCAACTTCGTTCTGTTTGCCACAGTCTGTAACGTAGTCCCCCATGTACTCAACGTCCACACCTGTCATCACTTCCCTTACCTTCACATTAAAACCGATCTTACCGCCATTAAACCCGTCATTAACACCACCATTTACCCAAACAACATCATCAAGACCCATACAATGTAGTACACACGGGTCCATTAGCATCGGATTGCTCAAAAAAGGCCAAACCCATCCACATCATCCCACCCTTCGCCTTTCAGACAACCCTCTCCTTCATCAGCCAAAACTGGATTGATATCTGCAACCTCCACCGTTTTGCAACTATTAACCATCCCAGAATTAATCCTCATAACACTTTCAGACTTGTATTGAAGATTGACATCCTTATACTCACAATTTATGACTGTATTTACTGTATCAAAGTGCTCGAGTATCTTGGCCAACAAACTTAAAACCACCCTCTTATTCCTTGTCATCGAGTCAATGTATATTCTCCTTACTTTGATGAAATTCAAGCTAAAAGCAATAGCATGCTCTTTCCTTGTCTTCGGACAAGGTAGAGGACGGTAAATATTCACAAAATCCTCACACTTATTCCACAATATCCCATCCACCATACCTTCCAGATTCCACCCCATCGATAATAACAAATAAGCCCCTTCATTCTCATTGACTGTAAAGTCCAGAGTGTATAAATTCAGTATATCAACCATTCTCAGACATATCATCAAACAGTTCTGATGCAGCAACTTAACCACTGTTTTGCCATTAAACCGCATTGGGCAGTTAAACTTACGATGCCCCACTCCTCCACATTTAAAACATCGCATGCCACTTCTACAATCCTTCGCAACATGAAAGGAATCTCCACATCGAAAACAAAAACGATCACCCATATTTTTTCTAAACCGAGTATTCTTAGATGTAGACGAGTTCCATTTGGTCATATCAATCAATGGCTTCCTTACAACTTCTGCATAGGAACGGTAATGATGAACTTGACTAACATAATTTGATGATATGTTATGACTCACCTCGTATCCGCATTGTCTGAATGTCAGGTTCAGTCTACCCACTTTCATATTGGTTCTCTTCCTAAGCAGCTCCGGAGCCGTATCTTTGAGAATACCAGTTATGCCGTGAAAGATTCCTCTTAATTTTCCTCCAAAAATGAGGACATCACCAGATTGCAGTATGATTTTCTTGTCAATACCATTGAACCTCTCTTCCCTGAATATAAACTCTGCCGAATCTCCTATAGAAAAGGAAACAACAGGAAGGCCGAGTGAAAGACTTTCAATACTCTCATCTTTATCTTGATGAACACCCAATTTCCTATCTAAATTGTAGTAATTAACAATGCAGACGTCGGGTGACATAGATGGTAGATCATCAACTTTTCCCCCATTGTCCATTATTTCTTTGTGCGCCACCAACATAGAATTACTAACCATCTTCTTAAATTCTATTGGAATTACTGGAGGAGAAGCACCATCAATTAACCTTCTGTCTTCATAAACCCTAGATTGTGGATTCCAATTTTTTCCCAAGAACATCATTAGGAGATTGAAAACAACCCCATTGTCATACCCTAGCCTATAAAATCCACCATCCCCAGTTCCGAGTTCTTGACATTTATTTACGATTAGGATCTGATCTTCCATGCTTATAAAATTCTTTAAAAGAATCATACCCGAGCCTAAAACTCGGTGATGCACTTCATTAATCTTCCGCCAAGAATTTGATGAGATCGAGCAATTGACCCTTCGATGACCCAGTTGACCACATTTAAAGCATCTGAATTGATTTTTACAATTTCTCGCCAAATGATTAACATCTCCACAACGAAAACAACCATCACGGCGTACCTGAGAACTCGCCGAAGTCCCATCTAAACGAGCCATTGCATTCAATTTGTTCCTATTTGCAAACAATTGACCCAAATTATTCTTGGATTGCGAAAATAGAGGAAAAGAACGGGAATTATTCGATGAGAAGGAGTTTTCAGTCGCCATTAGGGTTCCCGTTAACGATATTATTCTATTCATGCTTAAAAAACAATTTTTGGCCATTCAGTGATTTTAATAAATATGGTCTGGTTGGTAGGAAAGAAGGAATTAAAAATAACAAGGAATATACCACTTAAACTCAAGAATAATAAATATCTATTCATTATGATTTTCAGTATCCATCTTCCTATATATATTGGATAATTTATTAAAGTTAGCAACATTAATCTAAATTGTTTTAAAGCCCTAATATTTTTAAACATGAAAAGGTTTTTTCGATTTAAGATATAAAACTGGAATATAAATATTAATAATAAAATGGATTTATAAATACGAAACCGTTAGTTTATAAATAAATCCCATTTTTGGAAAGTTTTAAATTTTTCTTCGGAAGGGCTAAGGAGAATCCTTCATTTTGATTATTGGGGTATTTGAATTGAATCGCTTAGTTTATGCTGGCTAGTAAGAGGAAAAATCCATTTTAGAATTTTATTTTAGATTTCTAGTCGATTTTCTGTTTTAAAGTTCGTTCGCTTTGGTGGTCACATATCTTTTTGGAGGCAGGGAAAAGTCGTCGGAAATTTTAAATTCTCGACTAGACAAGTGGTGAAAGTCGTTACGAGAATTTGGTTGGGAGTAGAAGTTGTTTCGACGTTAATAGAAATTTTAAATTTTAAATACGATAATTAAATGGGTCGTTGGGCCGAGGTTCGAACGATGCCTGAAATGGGGAAAGCGATTGACCACCCTCTATGGGCTAGGTCAACCGCTACCCCACGCAAAGGCGTGGTCGACCCGACCTATCTTTTGCTGAACGATGTATATAACATCGTTCAACCGACCTTTCTCTACCGAAACCCCTTCCACCAAAAAACTCAAACCCACCTCCTTCCCAAGCTCAAATCCAAGCAACCCCCGCTCAGTTTCGCCGCTAATTACCACCAAAATTCTCCTCGTACAAATATCTACCCGATTACACCCCGGATTTGCAATTTCTCTTGCCCATTTCGTCGATCCCTCAATGGCACCTTGCAATTAATACCCTGGTCTTATGCCCTAGGAAGCCGCTTGGCTAGACCATGATGATGCTAAGATTAAGCAATTCTTATCCACGACTAGTTATGAGTTCAAAATTTGGTAGCCCGGTGTAGTTCGCCGACTTCGCCGCATTTGGTTTGGACGAGCTTTTTGTCGCCCCAGGCCCAGCACCGATCTTGTGCTTCGACAATTTTGAGCGCAATGTGTATCCGCACTGTGTCCGTCTATTCGATGCCCAAATGGATGATGATATCGATGACAAGTTATATGTCATCAGATCTGAGGTCATGGGCACCCGTATCGAGGTCACTGATGCTGACTTGGCCCAGATTTTGCGTATCTCGGCTAATGGTGCTGAGCTTGATACTATTGAGATGGAGGACCCTCAGATCTTTATCTTTATCAAAGATCCCGGAGCTTGGACCACCGCCATTCTGCGAACAGTAGCCCGTGTAGTTGTGTGTATCATACAAAACAACATCATCTCGAAGACGGGAAGCTTGTAGCATATTTATCCCTCTATTCGTCGCGCCGCCTATGCTATTCTTGGCGGCATAACCATCAACTGGGCGCGCGTGCTTATAATCCAACTCAATAAGGTCGTCGTCGGCACCTCTCGGAGCTATTTTACCTACAGCCATCTTCTCACTCGTATCTTCCGGCACTTCCAGGTGAGACTTTCTGGGGAGACACCTAAGAAGGAGCCAACCTCCATCAGCCGCGCCACTCTCCAAAAGATGGGTATCTAGCTACCCGATGCTCCTACACCCGAACCACCCGCTCTAGCTCAGCAGCCTGGTAATGAGTGCCCAGAGCTCACTACCATCCGAGCCGTGCAGACCGAGCTCCGAGAGGTTCGAGAGGAGCAGCACTGACAAGAGCAAGAGATTGGCTACATATCAGCTATACTACACTCCTGGCGTGGACGTGTTAATGGATCAGGATCCAACCGCGGAGGTAGACCATCCTATAACGAGTAGTGTAAGTCGTCGTTGTTGTTGTTGTTAGAACATGCTTTGTGCATGTTGTATCTTGTATCGTGTGTTTCTCTTTCCAGCATTTTTCTTTTCCTTTGATGTAGTGTTGTGTTAGAAGTTTCTAGTAGTGAAAAATTTGCACGACTTTAGTAATGAGATTTCTATGTTAAAAAAAAAATGAATTTGTCATCCACGCACAATTATTTGAATGAAATCTCGTTTACTTACTAGCATTTATCTCAGAGATGGAAAGATTAAAATTTTATGTTGGATAAATTTTAGTAAAGGAATGGTTCTACTTCATGGGTGTAAAAATAAATAAGCCACCGTTTCTTGTCAAAACTAAAATTTATTTTTTTCTTTTGTGTGATTTTAGTTTTTGTGTTTTTGGCTTGACTAGCTTCCTTCTTCGTCAACATGTGACATGAATCGTTTAAATTTCCTCTAATCACATTTTTAAAAGTTTATGGAAAATGTTGTTTGAATTTTTTTTAATCATTTTCTTACTTTATAGGGAAATGAAATGGTTTTGAAAGGAAATTTTCAAAATAAACATGACAAGTTTTCAAGCAGAAATTTATTTTTATGAAATTTTTTGATTTTTGGTCACATGAATGGTGTAAATAAGAATTTCGGATGCTTTGTGTGTGCATGTAGCGGTGCTATAGGATCGATGATACGATAAAAACGTTAATGGTAACGAGGAAAATGTTGTTTTATAGCCTTGGAAACGCTATTTCCATGCCTTGTCAACGATGCATGCGAGTTATTAATTAACTCGTTTTACGTTTTAGAGCTTGTTTTAAGCCTCTTTTACAGTCTACAATTGGAAATTTTTGGGGTATTTTGGGTAATTGAGGTGAAAATTCCAAAATTGGTTGGGAAATGGAATATTTGAAAGCGAAGAGAATGTTAAATTTCTTCGCCTTAATTTCTTTTTTCTAGTTTAGGAGATATTAAATAGGAAACGATTATATTTCGTACATTTCGGATGGTAGGGTTTGGATGCAAAATTGTTTGCTTCGCACTTCTATTCTTAGTTGCGTGAGGGTCGTGGATGAAAAAGAATTTTCAAATTTTGCATTCATATAGAACTACCAGTATATTTAGGATGCTCTGCATCATGTTTTCAAAAATATTTCAAAAGTTTAATGCAAACATATAGGAGGATCCGATTAGAATCATCTTGCATGCACGTTTTTGGTTGAAATTGCATTATGTACACCATGCACATGTACACATGGTTGCAAAGTGTATGTACACAAATTAATTGTGTAGCATAAGATTATAGGCGTCAGAATTTCGGGACGAAATTCCTTTTAAGGAGGGAAAAATGTAACAACCCAGAAATTTTGGCAATATAAATTAATTATTAAGAATTTCAAAAAATAGGAATTTCTGCAAATTATGGAATTTGGCCACGGAACTTTAGCCATTGCGTTCATCTTGAAATTCTGGTCAACTTTCATGTTTGGAGTTTTGCGAACGGAGTCTGTATGAAAAAGTTACGGACGAAATATGAAAATGAACGGAAAATAAATAAATTAGAATTTAAATAAATATTATACCATATATGAACAGCCAACCTGGGCATCTGATTGCCCAGGCAGTCGACCTACTTGGCGATCAGATGCCCAGTGACGGTTGGGTCATATAGGGTTTGGTTTATACTATTATATAAACGAATGGAAGAATATAATTTAAAACTAATCTGATGGTTCTAAGTCATTTCCACTCCTATAAATAAGGGGGTAGAGCCTCATTCTCTTCCATTCAAATCTATAAAGGCAGCGGAGCTCTGCGATTTTTCTTCTTCATCTAACCTAATTTCTAAATAAAATATATTCATGGATATACCAAATCAAATCAAATTCATATGGGATTGGGAAGATTAATAGATTCAATGGAAGAAGATGCTCAATGATATATTTCTTCTCTCTTCCCTTTTTCTTATATTTTTATAGATTTAGAATTTACCCCTTTCTAGATAAACTGTAGATTTATAAGAATTTGGGGATTGTAAGCCTAAAGAGGTTCAAAATTCAGAAATTGGAAGTTATAAGGTGAGTGCGAAATTTACTAATATAGATACAATGATTTATCTATTCCGTTTGAATCCAATCTAGGTTTTATGCCTATCAGATCTGCTTATTTAAATAATTGTAAATTGTGGCAACCATCAGATCTGACTATAAACATGTTTGAAATTGGCAAATGATAAGTTGTGGTTTTGTATAACATGAATTGTAGGATTTATATATATTTTTCCCACATATTCCTACTGTTATGTCATAAAATAAGTTGTACATGTAATATAGCACTGTGAATTTGGAAATCAGTCCATTTACACATAAATTTGTTATAGTTATGTTCTAGATCTTCAGTTCAGTGCTGAAATATAAAATATGTGAATTTGGGTAAAAAGTTGAAATTTGTGTATTATGTGATTGTAAGAGTAAAAAAAATATTCCGGTTATATTCAATATTGTTGGGTTTTGGCTTAAGCATTGTAAAATATGCCTTTATCCTCCTTAAAAATATAAAGAGGCATTATTGTAGAATCACAAGAAACATGACAAAAATAATTAAAAAGGGAAAAATGGTGCAAAGGTACATATAAATATAAATACATGTATTTGTATGTAATTAGCATCGACTAATCCAATATATACATATTACATATATTTCTTGTGATTTAGAAATATGTCAAATTTCACAAAATACGCATCATTTGCAATGATTACGGCTAACGGTTCTTGTGAGACTTGAAACCTTTTTGGCAGGATTGAATATGAAAAGGGAATGTTTGGTTAACTGATTAGACCAAATACTTAATTTTAAAATAAGTATTGCAAAATAATAAATGAATATTAATAACTACGTTGACCTCACGAAAACATAAAAATAAATGTATACATATTATCCATCCAAATCAGAGTAAAATGGTGAAAAATATATTGTATGGAATGTTGGATAAGGTTCAATTATGGAATTATGTGTAAATATAATCCATTTTCAATTAACATATTTGTGGTGATCATTTATAGCAATCAATGTAATTAACTGTTATAAATGGGACCGTAAATAAAAAAATTACCATTGTAACCAATATTGATTTGGAAAAAATAAATGTGAATAGGAAAATGGTTACAATTCCTAAAATCAATTAGGACAATTGTTGTGGACACCAATTAGGAAATTAAATTAAAACCGCATTTAGGTACAAAATTAAACTCAACTTGTGGTGTAAGCCTGCCCGAAACCGACCGGCAAATCCAGCAACCACAGGTAGTCAATTTAATGTGAGGGGTCTAATGTGTAAATATAATCGTACTAAGGCACGAGGTTAAGTTCACTTGTGGTAGAAGTGTGCCCAGAGTAGACTGGGATATCCAGCATCCACAAGTGGTCAACTTAATGTGAGAGGCCTCATATGTAAATATATATATATATACATACATATATATATAACAGTCAACCAATAAATAAATAAATAAAAATAGAAATCGTTTGTAGGGTACAACAATAGATAACTTAGGACTGATAAATAGTTTCCTTAGGAAAATATGACCGTTAGAGTCATAAAGGGAAATAAAAATGAAATAAAAGGAAAGGGCTATCATAAGGGAATTTATGGTTGTCGTTTAAACACTAAATCCAAATTAGAGAAGATACTAAATAAATATCCTAGGGAAAAGGAATATAACCTTCCTTATTAATAGCAATGGAAATAGAAAATATAGTTGGACATGTAGGTTAATAATGTAAGATATTATTAACCATATAAACCCATGACGCAAATAAATACACGTATAGTATTTCCGTACAAAGGAAGTAAATGGGAATGACTTAATAATGTAGCCTAATTTATCCTAAAAAGGAAAAGGTGTAAAAAGGCAAATGTGGTACGAACTAATAACCTTCGCATATAGTCCGCTTCCTGGGTCCTAAAAGGCTAAGAGACTAGGGGTTGAAGAGTCCACCTGGGAATATATTTTTCAGTATAGGGGTCTTAAATGACGTGTGTGTAGGCCTAACCAAACCTGGAAATTAAAAGGGTCAGATATGGTCGTCTATCCCATGGGAAGTAATAAGCGACTAAGGAGGTCATCTGATTAGGTCAACTAGAAGGTATAACACACGATAAAATACCTTCTCTCACCTTATGCGGGGCAAGGGTATATGCGTGAATGACGGAAGCCTTAACCAGTGGGGCCCATAGTTGGTGCCCTCTAGTTTATGTTAACGTTGAATATATTATCGAAGGTTAATAAGTGACCAATAGGTCCGCCTATGTTCTTAAGTGATCAGGGAGAATCCACCCTATCTATCATTGATAGTGAGGCGTTAAATAATAAAGAATAGTGAATGAGGATATATAGATAGAAACCCCGTAATTAGGGGCCCACTCTCGATAGAATTAACCAGTTAAGCTTTGGTATAAAGGCTTCACAAAAATGTATGTAAATGTCCTATCTCGGTAATGTAATTTTGGAATACTACTTTGGGAAGATTAGTAGAGTCGTGCGTAAACATTAACAAGGTTGATCTAGAATCACTAACCTTATCAGGCACATAGCTTGGGTTGAACCAAACAGAATATATATGTGTTATAGTCTGTGTTGTAAACTTCTTTGTCACCAGAACTTGTTGTTCTGACCCCCTCCTCATTACAACCTCCAGGTTTCATAGAGAAGGTCGGGTTCTCACATATGATTAAGTTTGGCTTTCGGTTCTCATTCTCTCTCATGCTCGGTATTGGCAAAGTGACTTACTTTGGAAAAGGTAGTTACTTGAGTTAATACTAGTTATCCTATTTTGTTTCTATTGTGAGTTATATTTATTGTACTTTGATTATGCTCATACTCATTTATTGTACGTACCAGATATACGCTCTATGCTTGGATGTTTTCAAGTTTGGATTTTTATCAAAATTTGGGTGCAGAAAAGTGTGGGGTGTTACTTGTTTAAACATGAACTCCTCTCTGTTTTTTTATTATCTTGTAATTTCTAATGTTATCCACTCCAAATATGAGTTTCAAATACCATGTTCAAAACCAAGTTTGATTCATATGGGAATTGAATTTCACATCCATATAACTGGGCTTCCATCGAAAAAGACCAATCTTTTAGGGAAAAGCAAGATTTTTCTTTCTGGATTTAGAATGGTTTAGCATGCATTGTGTATTTTTCACATAAACCACTCACACTGGTCAATGTATTTTGAAAAGGATAACATTTTTTCCAACATATTTGAGTTCCAAGGGGAACAATAGCTATATTTAATCTAACCTTCGGTTCATTAGCATTTGAAAAACTCATTACTATATAGCTTATGTGGTATTATTCAATTATGAATTGAAGATATAAATAAATTTAATAGTAAAACAATCACTATAATTTAAACCGACATAGTATGAGCACCCACTTAGTTCATTGTAACCAAATGTTAAAACCTAGGTAAGAAATATTGCAGAACGTTGGCAAAAATTTGGGACACTCAAAATGTATTGTATCACTTAGATTCATGCATTATCTCATAACGGAATGAACATTCCACTATATGTTCATAAACCGACAACATAATCTTGGATATAACTTATGTAAGCATATGATGAGAATCAATAAAAAAATGTTAGGATAACAGTGTAAGAATAGGTTAAAATGCATAAATTTGAAACTAATGATATAATTACCATTATCTTCAAGTCTTGAATTATCTAAGTTTTTAAAGTCCCATATGATATAATGCAAAACAAAGAAATTTTACTAAAACCCAGATCTTTTTAAACCTGACTTGAGTTTGATGTTTACTTCTAATAACTTCACCAAAAAAATGTCATTCTCCGAAAATTATATTCTTTATCAAGTAAAATTCGGATAAACTAAAATTAGTAGAATAATTCAATCCGATTGCTATGTGAATTATATATGTGTATATATATATATACACACACACACATACACACACATACATACAATATATATATATATATCTTAATGTTTGTTAAACTTTGTGGAGTAAAATCACAGGCTAATTTGGATTGTAGTTTAAACTTTATATGTTCATGTTGATTAGCATTATATCACATGAACTTTAACTAATATAATATCCAAGCACTATAATTATATTATATATCAATTCACTAAGGTCAAGCAGCAATTGCAGGAAAGGAACACAACTGCATCATTTATATTACAGTCATATATACATTATTCGCAAATACTTGTGAAACAAACATCAAGCTACCTGCTGACTAAAGTACTCATCTTGTGTGAAACATCAATGTTAAATGATATACATCAATGTATATAAGCCAAATAAAAATTAGTATTTGATATCTACTACCAAAACCGATGCTCAACTGTACATAAACCCATTAAATGGTTCCACTTTTTCCAATCGAAAATAAAATGTGTACTCCAAGGCTTTACCAACAGATACTCCATTTGTTAAAGCATTTTAGAGACACTAAATATAGTTTTGCTATTTTGGCTTCAAAATCATAGTCCATAAAAAAAAAATCACTTGGTCAACAGTTTATCTATCCAAATAATGCATTTATCCATCCAATAGTTTATAGATGGAAACCCTTTAATTAGATGGCAAGAAGCAATAATCAAAAATTTAAATTGTATTCAATGTAATTAACCATATCACACCACAATTTAAGAGGCAAAAAAAATAGGTAAGAGAGATAATTATGGATGCGTATATTTCAATTATTATCCATGCTACCTGACGAATTTTTTTAATTTGCCACTAAATAACTTTAAAATGGAAACTTGGTAAATATTAGGCAAGTGCCTAATGTCTGGAAAATAGAATTTATTATACAGTAATAAAGCTCTATTATAATTTATTATACAATAATAAAGCTCTATTATAATTTAGTGGGATGGAATTTTTCTTTAGCAACAAAGCTATATTATAATTTAGTGGGACGAAATTTGTAACACCCCACGTCCATTAATGTCACTCACAAAGGGAATGCATCAATGTCCATGAAGCGTTATTGTTGTATAGAACAGATAAATTAGAATAATAAATAAATAAAATAACATAGCGGAAGATAAAACTTATTTTATTTCATCATAACTCAAAACGAGTTTACATAAGTAGTTTCCAAAACCATTACAACGGGATCAGTAGTCTTTTCCAAAAACTTCAAAGTACATAAAGAAGCAAATACTTAAGTAACATAAATGCATAAATCCCCACTGCGCTTAAGCAAAGCCATAAAGATGAGAGAGTCCCAAGCGATACATCTACTATCCTCAAGCAACTGAAAGACATCGGCATTAAGCTGTACTATTCCCTCCTTGCAAACCTGAGGGGGGAGGAAAGGAAGAAAAGAGGTGGAAAGAAAAGGGGGTCAGACATAAAGTCTGGCGAGTGCGATAACTTTAACAATATAATTATCAAAATAACTAGGCTAAGACATAAGCTGGAAAACCAGGAAATGAGTGTGAACAATTGGGTATGACAGAACAAAACGAGGAAATAAGGTGAACCAAGATAGCGTTAAAGGCGCCCCTAATCATTATAAGATAATTACTACACTGCACCACCACTAGTTACACTAAAGGTTGATCCCGCCTACAGAACTTAATAATGATAATGATAGTTTAGTGTACCCCTAGCTACCTTCATAGGTGTCGTCTGCCCCTATCTCCACTAGGTGTACCCACTACCCCCATTCGATCGACTCCTTAACTCGTAGATACCCGTGTTGGCCCCACAGTAGGGTGTATCACTCCCCAAAGTGGCAACCCGATACAACCAAAAATGCACGGCTTATATCTACACGATGCAACAACTTCTTACCTACCAGACCGGGCCCACACACGCATATGAACCTGTTGGACTTACGTTGCCACCGCTGACCCGTTTTGACCTCTTACAATCAAATCCAGTACGCGTGTCCTGTCCTCGACTTGGTTCGAGCCCACAAAGATACTTAATGGCTTACTGGTTTGAAAAGGGCCCTCATGCATGACACAAGCTTTCCACCTATGCTTGGTCCCCTCTAAGGTTTTTCCCCACTTAACCCCATTCTTAATCATGTCTTTTACATGTTTCAATCTTGGTTAAGTGCATCTAATCGTATTTCTGAATGCCACCCAAGGCACCCACTAAATTCCACATGCCACCCAAGGCACCCACTTAACCCCCTCATGTCCCACTACATGTTTATCTGGTTAAGTGTTTCTTAATTCATTAAGACCGTAACCTTGTAAAGACCTCCCACATTAGACTGGCATTTGTGGCAGCTGGATTTGCCGGGCGGGTCCGGACAGTCTTACACCACAAACGAGCCTAACCTCGTGTCTTTACAACTGTTACGCATTTAATTTATGCCTAAGACCTCCCACATTAGACTGGCTTTTGTGGCAGCTGAATTTTCCGGGCGGGTCCGGGCAGTCTTACACCACAAAAGAGTCTAACCTCATGTCTTAGGCGATTAATTACACCTAATTAATCATCCCCAATTTGAATTAATTTCCCTATTCAAATTGCCAATCAATTACAAATTTAACTATGTTCATAATTGACTAAATTATGTCCATCTATTTATGGTATATAAAATTATACCAATTAACATCACATTTAAGGCATTTATGCCAATTCTCAATATTAAATCTTTTAATGTTATCCCCTTGCCCCACGTTGTACGTTCGTTCGTTTTAACGTGAAATATACGTTAGACTCGAATAGTCTAACTTATGGAATAAAGAGAAAACATCACAACATGCATAGAATAAAAACTAGACCTAAGCATAAGGGGTGAACTTGCACGTGTGAATAAGGTTTTTCAGCCAAAAATTTGCATAGGCCAAAGTTACAAACTTGCATAAACTATGGATGTCATAGATCTAATCATAAGGTGTAAACTTGCATAGGCAATAGTCACAAACTTTACATTACATGATTCATACTCCAACATATATATATACTTCTATGTGATTTATACAACATAGACTATGATGTAAACTTGCATCTAACTCACACATGTCATAGCCTAACTTTAGATCCAATTTACACATAAGATAGATGTCATGAAACATGTAAGGTTGTATGTGATTCTCACTAACTTGCCTATGATTCATATCTAAATTAACATCTAAACTTGCATGTAAAATTATCAAGTTAAACTTACATATGATTTAACATATGAATCAGTTTCAACAACATGACCAAACTAGCATATGAAACATCATTATGAATTGATTGTACATAAGCCAATCATAGATCTACAACATAGATGATAACATCACAGCTTTATAACATAGATAATAACATCATAGAATTTACAACATAGATGATAACATCATAGAATTTACAACATAGATAATAACATACGGTCAATGATTCACAACATAACCATATAATCCAAATCATAGCTCAATCCAATTAAATTGTTAATTATATTATTAAAGAAATCGAACTCACAAAAAGAAGGTCTTACGTTCTGAAATCTGAGTTCTGAAATTGATTTAGCTCTCCTTTGTAGTAGATTCGTTATTGTTTAGATTAGAGTTAAATAGAACTGAATTGATTAGCTTCATTTTCCCTCTAGTTCGTGGCGGCTACTCTAGGTTACAAGATGACAGCATGACGACCATGATTCAGATTTTAATTTGATTTTAGGGTTTGATTCTACCCATGTTTATATAGAATTTTAATTTAATTATAGCTGTCGGATGATCTTAGGGTTAATCAAAACCACTCGGTCAGGATAGTGTGACACCTCAGCCCTAATGACTCAGCAAGGAGTCAGAAAGGACTCGGCAATGAGTCACAATATGAATCAGACTACACCAGAAAGCTGTGCAGGCTTGCTGCTCGGCCTGGGTGCTCTTGGCAGGTGCGCCAGTGCCACTTTTGTACTCGCGCACTTCCCAAGTGCGCCAATGCAATTTTTTTTTTTTGATTTTTCCGCCTGACTTCGTTCGTCCATATCTCCTTCATCCGGTATCCGTTTTACGCAAACTCGGACTCTATCTCAACCAGAATTCCGAGACGAACACAATGGCGCAACCTGTTTCCCTTAATTCTCACGTCTGGGATTAATTATTCTTGAATTTAGTTAATTCGATTATTCAAAAATTCAGGGTGTTACATTCTCCCGTACTTAAAGGATTTCGTCCTCGAAATCTCTAAGTCAAGAAGAACGCATCCTACCATCCAATCATCCATCTACTCAACCATCAACCACTGGCAACCATGGTCCTTAAAAGATTTCTAATGCTTTTCATGTACATATGCATAGTGTGTGTATATGTCCATATACTAATGCTAAATCAGGCGGTCCACTGATTCAGTCGACCTCCTTAATGCAAATAATGATAGTGCAATGTATCCATCATGTATGCAAAGAATCCTATACATATCATTACTACATGTGTGCACAACCATCCATTTAAATGCAACATCCATATGATACACACATTCAATGTACATCCATTTTACTAAATACATCCATTTATATGCAATATGCAATATGGAAGTGACTGAGCTGATCTAGTGCCTAAAGTGTGTGTATATGCATCCACGAGCAACCACTAGCAAACACTTGCATCCACATGCATCCATCATACATAACATGTCTCAAACACATGTTTCAACCATAGGACTACCCTATATAAAGGTCAAAGATACTAGCGAGAGGACATGAAACACCCCACCTCCGTTAGGGTCACTCTCAAAGGGAATGCCCTAATTTTGGTGGAGGTTTATAAGTACAAGTCACAGATATACAAGACAGATATAAGAACACATATTTGTAAACAGCGGAAGAACAACAAACTTTTATTTCATAAAGTCAAATACGTGTTACAACAACATCCTTTCCAAAAACATAACATAACACTTTCATAATCTGTCTTGAGTACATTTTTTAAAGAAGCATAAATAAAACATAGATAAACTGCAAAGCCCCCATAGTGATTGTCCAAAGCCATAGTTCAAAACAGGAAAGTCCAAGCAATACATTTCTCTTCTTCAAGCTGGATGCTAAGGTTGGTCAAGCTGCTGTGTTCCCTCCCTGTGGACCTGGGGGGGGGGGGGGAACGGAAGAAAGAAGACGAAAGAAAAGTAGAGTCAGACATGAAGCCTGAGTAAGTCTAGTACTATTTTGTCTATGAATAAAGAACTGGGTATGATAAGTATAAACAGGAAGTGGGCAAGCACTATAAACTTGGTTAAGTTGTCTAGGGTCGAATATACTATCGTACCCCATATTAATCTCTGAACCCATTTAACTAGTTTCCAATTGGCACCCCATAATCAGGGTGATGTGATCCATTCAATGATGATCGGCTCCTACTCGCATAGTTACATGTGTCTTACGGCCCCCGATGTTGTAGTTACCTATGCTGGTCCCACCATGGGGTGTATCAAGTCCCATAGTGGCAACCCGACACAACCTTAGAGTGCACAGGTATGCTACTGGTGTCCAGTGCCTTATTTTTCTGCGCCGGAGTGTGTGCACGCCCGCACTCCGTTAGAACCTACACTGCTACACCACCGCCGTCGATTTGACCTCTTACAATCAGCCCAGTAATCGTGCCCCACCCTGCCTAGTTTCAGGGTATCCTGATACACCTTTTAGGGTTACTGCTGAAAAGGGTCCCCCGTTACTAGGTTTTCTATCTCTAGCCAACATGCTAAGTTGGTTAAGTGTTTTCTAACCTAACCCCCACCAGTCTGTTTAGTTTAGCATGTTCCATTTTGATTAAGTCTTTAGTTCACTTAATCCTAACAATCCTGACTCAGCCTTAATTGTCTTTTTAAGGCCCTGACCTCTCACATTTGACAGGTATTGTTGTGGCTGCCTGTTGCCGGTTGGTTCCGGGCAGTCTTACGCCACAACTCAGTCTAACCTCGGGTCCTTATTGGGCTCCATGTTTAACCTCCCACATTGGATAGGTATTGTTGTGACTACTGGACAGTCGAGCGGTTCCGGGCAGGTTTACATCACAACTCAATCCAACCTCGGGTTAAACACATCGTATTTTCTACATTTACATATCTTGTCATTCTTCTTTATTTCTTATATGTAAATATTTGCGGCCCATTATTAAGTTAATGGTGTGAAGGTTACACCAATCATGGGCCCAACCCATACTTGAACTTGGGCCCTTCTATTTTATATTTTCATTCATTAATTAACTTTAACCCAACGTTATTTTCCCCCGTTTTACACGTCCGTTTATATATTTTGGGCTTAGCCTTTTAAAGCCCAAATTAGCCATGCGAAAAGGGGAGGCTTAAAGCGTGATTACATACACAAAGAGGGGAAGGTGAGCGCATGAACTTGCAATATGACGTTGGAAATACAAAATAGAAACTGGTGTACTTGCATATATCTACTTTGGTCATAAAGCATAGGTGACATGAACCAAACCATGTAAACTTAAGATAAGAATCTAAATTAGGTATCACATAGTCTTAACTACAATATAGACCTATGTTCTCATCTAGGCATAATGTCAAACATAAACAAGTCATGTTCATAAGGTTTCTACATGTTTACAAAGGGGATACTTTGTTACTAACACAAGAGCATAGTTCAACTTAATCATGATTTAAGTCTAATCACATAACGATGGTATAAATATACTTATGCATAAATATTCCTAATCATGGTGTTTGCTTTAAACTTGCAAAAAGGGATTTTTGAATCTAATCCTAACTATGTACCACATATGTCATCTTACAATGCTTGTTAACAATATGGATTTCAATTATGCAAAATATCCATCATATCCTAGCCATATTCAAAAGTTTGCAAATAGGTTTTCTAGTACAAAAGCATGACTTAATACATAGATTATGGTGCCAATATTTCAACATAGTTTCATATGAACTATAACAACCAAACTAATTACTTGCAAAATGATTTATGCACAAAAATATACATCATGATGGCATAGTAGCAAAAGCCCAAACTTGCATAAATTTCAATCAACTACATACATGTAGCTTCAACATACTTTGCGAATATTCCAAACGTATACTTGCATAGAACTACCGCATGTAGTTCTTTATAATGAATAACATAATTTTTGCACAAATATGAATTACTTTATTACCACAATTCAAGCATACAAATCAACACAGCCATTTATTCATACCAAAGTAATACTCTACTTACAATGGTTGCGGCGAATTCTCTAATTAAGAGATATGATTCCTTTGTTGAATTGATTGGCTTTAGGTTGCTTTAGGCTTTAGAATTTTCTTCCTAATCCTCTCTCTAGTTGGCGGCTACTCTTAGTCGTTCCTCAGCAACATGGCGGCTATGTTCTTAATTTTGAATGAATAGATTAGGGTTTAGTCTAGGGTTGTTTATATAGAGGTTAGGAACTGATTAGGACCCTTGATGTTGCTTGGATTGATCATAGCCATTCATTAGGAAGAGAGACCAATTAGAACCCGCCACCTAGCCCTAATGACAAAGCAGACCACAGAAAATCGGCCAAACACAGACCTGGCCAGCCAGGTTTGCTGGGCTCGACCAGGTCGATACCCCTGTCGACAGGGCTGTCGACAGCCCTGTCGACATGGGTAGCCCAGGTCGACAGCCCAGTCGACCTGGGTGGCCTAGGCGGGTGTTTATCCGCCCTGGCCCATTGGGCCCGATTTTTAATTATTTTATTCTGTTTGAATTTTAAATTTAATTCAAAACTTCCGAAGGCCATATCTTCTTCATACGGACTCCGTTTTTTGCAAACTCGGACTCTATTTCGCGTATTTTTCCGAGACGAACGCAATGGCGTATCCTGTTTCCCTTAGTTCTTTGATTTGAAATTAATTATACTTTAATTTGTTAATTTCACAGTTATAGAATTCTCGGGGTGTTACATTCTCCCCCACTTACAAGGATTTCGTCCCCGAAATCTTCAAGTTAGGAGGAATGTATATCCTAACATCCAATCATCCATCTACTCATCCATCAAACACGAGCATCCATTGTCCTTAAAAGATTTCTAATGCTTCATGATCATATGCGAAGTGTGTGTGTATATGAACTTATCTAATGCAAAATCAGGCGGTCTACTGATTCAGTTGACCTCCTTAATGTGAATTATGTAAGTGCCATGAATCCATTATGTATGCAAATTTTCCTATTCATGATTCTACATGAGTGCACAATCATTCAATACAAATGCAACATCCACATGACAACACATTAAAGTTCAACCATATACAAATACAAACATATATGCATATGCAATATGAAGTGACTGAGCCGATCTAAAACCTAGATTGTGTGTGTATATGCAACCACGAGCAACCACTAGCAATCACTTGCAACCACTTGCAACCATCATCCATAACATGTTTCAACTACATGTTTCCATCCAAAGGGTTTCTACCTAAAAGATACGGTCGAGGAAATATACCTAAAAAGATAGATAAAAGCGCAACTTAAGGAAAAAGAAAGATCAAGGATGTACCCTCGAACAGAAAAGGGTAGGCAGTACGTATTCTAGCTTCAGTTTCCCAAGTCGCGTCTCCCTCGGCGTCGCTCCACTGAACTTTGACGAGCTTGACTTCACGGTTGCGTAGCTTCTTCACTTCCGTTCCTAAGATGCGGGTTGGAACCTTTCTTATGGTTGCTTCGCATTCCACTTCGGCCTCTTCGAGGATATTTGGCTCTACCACTTCAGCTGACTCATGTAGACATTTTCGGAGATGTGAAACGTGAAAAACGTTGTGGACTCCAGCCAACTTCTCGGGTAGCTCTAATCTATAGGCCATTTCCCCAATTTTCTCGATAATAGGGAATGGCCCTACGAACCTTGGTGCTAGCTTTCCTGTGGTTCCAAAACGAACAACGTTCCTTAGCGGTGATACCTTGAGAAAAACTCTGTCTCCAACTTCAAATTCAAGGTCGGTCCTCCTCTTGTCAGCATAGGACTTTTGTCTGTCTTGGGCCGTCTTCATCCTTCTTCTTATTAAGTCCACTTTCTCTGAGGTCTCTCGGATCATGTCTGGTCCAAGTATGAGCTTATCCGTGGACTCCCACCAACAAGTGGGCGATCGGCACGGTCTTCCATATAAAGCTTCGAAGGGCGCCATTCCGATGGTTGCTTGATAGCTGTTGTTGTAGGCAAATTCCACCAAAGGAAGGTGGTCTTCCCATGTCCCTCCGAAGTCGAGGACGCATAGCCTTAAAAGGTCTTCCAAAACTCTGTTCACTCTCTCTGTTTGGCCGTCGGTTTGGGGATGATAGGCTGTGCTCAAGCATAACTGCGTTCCTACTGCTTCTTGCAGACTCCGCCAAAACTCACTGGTGAAGATGGGGTCTCGGTCACTAACAATGCTAGATGGTATTCCATGGAGTCGAACGATTTCCTTGAGGTAAAGCGATGCTAGGGATGAGGCAGTTCTTTTACTTTTGACAGGTAAAAAGTGGGCGCTTTTAGTAAGCCTATCCACTATTACCCAAATGCTAGTGTTGCCTCTCCTAGACCTAGGCAACCCATCGATGAAGTCCATTGAGATGCTATCCCACTTCCACTGCGGGACCTCCAGAGGATGTAGTAGTCCGCCAGGCTTTTTCTGTTCCGCCTTAACCTGTTGGCACACCAGACACTTAGAAACGAACTCTGCCACGTCCTTTTTCATGTCGTTCCAGAAGAAAGTCCTTTTTATGTCTTTGTACATTTTATCTCCGCCTGGGTGTATCGTCATCTTGGAGTGATGTGCTTCCTCGAGAACCTTCTTTATTAAATCTTTCGTCTGTGGGACACATAGTCTTCCGTCTCGTCTTAGTAAACCCTTATCGTCAATGGAGTATCTGTTGAGGTGACTTGAAGTCTCACCCCTAATTAGCCTATCAATCATTTCCATAAGCTGAGGGTCTTCGCGTTGTGCTGCCCCTACTGAATCCACTAAAGTTGGGCGTACTTCGAGAGATGCTAGCAAGCCCGGTACGAAATCGGAGGAGGGCCTAAAGTCGAAACTGGCTATAAACTCTAGGCTATGTCTTTCAACAAACAACGGGCTTAGGGTCAATTTCTTTCGGCTCAATGCGTCTACCACTACGTTGCCTTTGCCCGGAGTATAGGAGATTTCGAAATCGTACGAGGCAAGAAACTCCATCCACCTTTGTTGCCTCAAGTTAAGATCTTTCTGCGAGAAAAGATATTTCAACGATTTATGGTCAGTGTAAAGTTCGAACGTCTCACCTAGGAGATAGTGTCGCCAAGACTTGAGTGCAAAGACGATGGCGGCTAACTCAAGATCGTGGGTTGGGTAGTTCTTTTCGTGCGCCTTCAACTGCCTCCCGCCATAAGCTACTACCCTTCCTTCTTGCATTAATACGGCGCCTAGCCCTGTCCCACATGCGTCCGTATAAACAGTGAACATCTTGCTCCCATCTGGCAGCGTCAAAACTGGGGCTGTTGTGAGAGCCCTTTTCAGTCGTTGGAAAGCAAACTCGCAATCCAAATCCCAGTTGAACACTAGATTCTTCTTAGTCAATTTCGTGAGCGGAGCTGAGATTTTCGCAAAATCCCTTATAAACTTTCGATAGAAACCTGCTAGTCCTAGAAAGCTTCGGACCTCAGTCGCATTCCTTGGTGTCTTCCAATCCTGTACCGCCACTACCTTAGCAGGGTCCACTGCTAACCCTTGTTTGGATACTATGTGCCCAAGGAACCTCACCTCTTCTCTCCAAAAATGGCATTTGGAGAACTTGACTTTTAGTTGATGGACTCGCAAAGTTTCCATGATTGCCCTTAAGTGCTGAGCATGTTCCTCTTCACTCTTTGAGAAGATAAGGATATCATCTACGAAGACCACTACGAATTTGTTGAGGAAATCTCTAAATACCCTACTCATCAGGTCCACGAAGTAAGCAGGTGCATTTGTCAAGCCGAAAGGCATGACAAGCCATTCAAAGAAGCCGTCTGGGGTTCTGAACGCCGTTTTATCGATGCTATCTTCAGCCACCCTTAGCTGATGAAAACCGGTTGCTAAATCGAGTTGGGAGAAAACAGACGCTCCTACAAGCTGGTCAAATAAATCGTCAATTCTAGGGAGAGGGTGCCTATTCTTTTTCGTTAGCTTGTTGAGCTCCCTATAGTCAACACATAGATGGAGTGAACCATCCGCCTTTGTAGCGAACACCACTGGAGCGCCCCATTCTGAAATGCTCCTCCTAATGAACCCCTTTTCTAGAAGCTCTTTAATCTGTTTACTGAGCTCTTTCCTTTCTCGTGGAGCCATATGTCTAACGGGCAACGCAACGGGCTTTGCATTATCTACAAGATATATGCGGAAGTCTATTTCCCGCTTCGGAGGCAAGCCCTTCACCTCTTCAAAGACATCCGGATATTCCCGGACCACTCTAACTGATTTCAAATTTTCAACAGAGGCATCTAGCGATTCAAGATAACTAAGCATAACCGCATGCGAGGGATTACAAGAAATTTCCAAAGTATTACCGAGCTGGGTTAGGAGCCTAACAACCCTTTTCTCACAATCAAGGATGGCCCCATTACTGGATAGCCAATCCATGCCCAAAATCAAACCATACCCCGAAAAGCCCAAAACAAAGGCACTACATTGAAATTCTACACTTAGAATGGAAATTTTCAATCCCAAACAGATCATAGACAAATGAGCTGGGCCCCCAATTGGGTTTGAAACAATTAAGGGGTCCTCTACCATACTAGTTTTTAGGTGCAGAGATTCTACTAAAGCAGACGAGATAAAGGAGTGTGATGCGCCAGAATCAAATAAAGTGCGAACGGGGTGATCATAAAGATAAACTACACTTTCTACAGAAGTATTTATACCTCGCTGTTGCAGAGGTGGCGCTTCTAGCACATGAACCTGTGCCCCTGGGGTGGATCCAGCCCTCTGCCCCTGTCCTCGTTTCTTTGGGCAGTCCTTAGCCCTATGGCCCGTCTCACCGCAAGAAAAGCACCCACCATTCTCCTTGGCCTTCTTTTTCCGGCAGTCCTTTACTAAGTGCCCCACTTTGCCACAGAATTTACACTTCCTCTTCTCTCGGGACTTGTCGTCTTTCCCGCTCTTCTCAAAGTCTGTCTTCTCAGGGCAGTCTATGCTGATGTGTCCAGTCTCCCCACAATGAAAATATTCACCTTGCTTTCTTTTCCTCTTTCTACAATCCTTGGCTATGTGCCCCTCCGTACCACAAAAATTGCATTTCCTTTTTTTTTTCCTCGTTTCTTATTATTACTGTTATGATCCTTTCTTGTTTGACTATTATTCGTCTTCCTACTCTGGGACTCTTCCGCTTTTTGGTTCACGTGGAGGAGGAGGAGTGAAAGCGTTAGCAGCTGGGGAGTAAGGTCTCCAGACATGCTGAAACCGAAAGGATAGATTCAAAACGAAGGATAAGAGATAGTACCTATGGCTTTGGGGAGTGGACTTTGCCTTTTTTAAAATAAAATAATAATTTTCTTTTAAAAATGCTTCTTTAAATTTCCTTTTTGAAAATAAATTTTTCAAAACTTTTTATCTTATCTGGTAAACCTATGCTCTGATACCAAGTGAAACACCCCACCTCCGTTAGGGTCACTCTCAAAGGGAATGCCCTAATTTTGGTGGAGGTTTATAAGTACAAGTCACAGATATACAAGACAGATATAAGAACACATATTTGTAAACAGCGGAAGAACAACAAACTTTTATTTCATAAAGTCAAATACGTGTTACAACAACATCCTTTCCAAAAACATAACATAACACTTTCATAATCTGTCTTGAGTACATTTTTTAAAGAAGCATAAATAAAACATAGATAAACTGCAAAGCCCCCATAGTGATTGTCCAAAGCCATAGTTCAAAACAGGAAAGTCCAAGCAATACATTTCTCTTCTTCAAGCTGGATGCTAAGGTTGGTCAAGCTGTTGTGTTCCCTCCCTATGGACCTGGGGGGGGGAGGGGGGGGGGAAACGGAAGAAAGAAGACGAAAGAAAAGTAGAGTCAGACATAAAGCCTGAGTAAGTCTAGTACTATTTTGTCTATGAATAAAGAACTGGGTATGATAAGTATAAACAGGAAGTGGGCAAGCACTATAAACTTGGTTAAGTTGTCTAGGGTCGAATATACTATCGTACCCCATATTAATCTCTGAACCCATTTAACTAGTTTCCAATTGGCACCCCATAATCAGGGTGATGTGATCCATTCAATGATGATCGGCTCCTACTCGCATAGTTACATGTGTCTTATGGCCCCCGATGTTGTAGTTACCTATGCTGGTCCCACCATGGGGTGTATCAAGTCCCATAGTGGCAACCCGACACAACCTTAGAGTGCACAGGTATGCTACTGGTGTCCAGTGCCTTATTTTTCTGCGCCGGAGTGTGTGCACGCCCGCACTCCATTAGAACCTACACTGCTACACCACCGCCGTCGATTTGACCTCTTACAATCAGCCCAGTAATCGTGCCCCACCCTGCCTAGTTTCAGGGTATCCTGATACACCTTTTAGGGTTACTGCTGAAAAGGGTCCCCCGTTACTAGGTTTTCTATCTCTAGCCAACATGCTAAGTTGGTTAAGTGTTTTCTAACCTAACCCCCACCAGTCCGTTTAGTTTAGCATGTTCCATTTTGATTAAGTCTTTAGTTCACTTAATCCTAACAATCCTGACTCAGCCTTAATTGTCTTATTAAGGCCCTGACCTCTCACATTAGACAGGTATTGTTGTGGCTGCCTGTTGCCGGTTGGTTCCGGGCAGTCTTACGCCACAACTCAGTCTAACCTCGGGTCCTTATTGGGCTCCATGTTTAACCTCCCACATTGGATAGGTATTGTTGTGACTACTGGACAGCCGGGCGGTTCCGGGCAGGTTTACATCACAACTCAATCCAACCTCGGGTTAAACACATCGTATTTTCTACATTTACATATCTTGTCATTCTTCTTTATTTCTTATATGTAAATATTTGCGGCCCATTATTAAGTTAATGGTGTGAAGGTTACACCAATCATGGGCCCAACCCATACTTGAACTTGGGCCCTTCTATTTTATATTTTCATTCATTAATTAACTTTAACCCAACGTTATTTTCCCCCGTTTTACACGTCCGTTTATATATTTTGGGCTTAGCCTTTTAAAGCCCAAATTAGCCATGCAAAAAGGGGAGGCTTAAAGCGTGATTACATACACAAAGAGGGGAAGGTGAGCGCATGAACTTGCAATATGACGTTGGAAATACAAAATAGAAACTGGTGTACTTGCATATATCTACTTTGGTCATAAAGCATAGGTGACATGAACCAAACCATGTAAACTTAAGATAAGAATCTAAATTAGGTATCACATAGTCTTAACTACAACATAGACCTATGTTCTCATTTAGGCATAATGTCAAACATAAACAAGTCATGTTCATAAGGTTTCTACATGTTTACAAAGGGGATACTTTGTTACTAACACAAAAGCATAGTTCAACTTAATCATGATTTAAGTCTAATCACATAACGATGGTATAAATATACTTATGCATAAATATTCCTAATCATGGTGTTTGCTTTAAACTTGCAAAAAGGGATTTTTGAATCTAATCCTAACTATGTACCACATATGTCATCTTACAATGCTTGTTAACAATATGGATTTCAATTATGCAAAATATCCATCATAGCCTAGCCATATTCAAAAGTTTGCAAATAGGTTTTCTAGTACAAAAGCATGACTTAATACATAGATTATGGTGCCAATATTTCAACATAGTTTCATATGAACTATAACAACCAAACTAATTACTTGCAAAATGATTTATGCACAAAAATATACATCATGATGGCATAGTAGCAAAAGCCCAAACTTGCATAAATTTCAATCAACTACATACATGTAGCTTCAACATACTTTGCGAATATTCCAAACGTATACTTGCATAGAACTACCGCATGTAGTTCTTTATAATGAATAACATAATTTTTGCACAAATATGAATTACTTTATTACCACAATTCAAGCATATAAATCAACACAGCCATTTATTCATACCAAAGTAATACTCTACTTACAATGGTTGCGGCGAATTCTCTAATTAAGAGATATGATTCCTTTGTTGAATTGATTGGCTTTAGGTTGCTTTAGGCTTTAGAATTTTCTTCCTAATCCTCTCTCTAGTTGGCGGCTACTCTTAGTCGTTCCTCAGCAACATGGCGGCTATGTTCTTAATTTTGAATGAATAGATTAGGGTTTAGTCTAGGGTTGTTTATATAAAGGTTAGGAACTGATTAGGACCCTTGATGTTGCTTGGATTGATCATAGCCATTCATTAGGAAGAGAGACCAATTAGAACCCGCCACCTAGCCCTAATGACAAAGCAGACCACAGAAAATCGGCCAAACACAGACCTGGCCAGCCAGGTTTGCTGGGCTCGACCAGGTCGATACCCCTGTCGACAGGGCTGTCGACAGCCCTGTCGACATGGGTAGCCCACGTCGACAGCCCAGTCGACCTGGGTGGCCTATGCGGGTGTTTATCCGCCCTGGCCCATTGGGCCCGATTTTTAATTATTTTATTCTGTTTGAATTTTAAATTTAATTCAAAACTTCCGAAGGCCATATCTTCTTCATACGGACTCCGTTTTTTGAAAACTCGGACTCTATTTCGCGTATTTTTCCGAGACGAACGCAATGGCGTATCCCGTTTCCCTTAGTTCTTTGATTTGAAATTAATTATACTTTAATTTGTTAATTTCACAGTTATAGAATTCTCGGGGTGTTACAGGACATACTAAAGGCAAAACGAGTACAAGCTAAGCGATAAAGGAGAAATTAAAAGACATACCCTCGAAAAGAAAAGGGTACAATGAACGCATCTTCTCTTCCGTCTCCCAAGTAGCGTCGCTCTCATCATCTCCCCATTGCACTTTGACTAGCTTGACCTCTCGATTCCTCAACTTCTTAATCTCCGACCCAAGAATACACGTAGGAGCTCGTCGGATCGTCGCATCACACTCTATCTCCACCTCTCTAAGCAAGCTTGGCTCTACCACTTACGCGGTCTTGTGCAAGCACTTCCTCAAATGTGATACATGGAATACGTCGTGTACACCACTGAGTCTCTTGGGCAACTCCACTCTATACGCCATCTGTCCAATCCTCTCCTTAATAGGAAACGGCCCTACGAACCTTGGTGCTAACTTCCCAACGGACCCAAAGCGAACAACATTCCGTAATGGAGACACCTTGATAAAGACCATGTCCCCAATATCAAACTCAAGATCTGTCCTCCTCTTGTCCGCATAAGATTTCTGCCTATCTTGCGCCGTCTTCATCCTCCTTCGAATCAAATCGATCTTTTCTGAAGTCTCTCTAATCATATCGGGCCCAAGTAAGATCTTATCCGTAGATTCCCACCAACATGTAGGCGAACGACACAGCCGTCCATAAAGAGCCTCGAAAGGTGCCATACCAATGCTAGACTGAAAGCTATTATTATATGTGAACTCCACCAAAGGAAGATGCTCCTCCCATGTACCTCCGAAGTCTAAAACACATAGCCTCAAAAGGTCCTCTAGAATACGATTCACCTTCTCGGTCTGGCCGTCCGTCTGAGGATGATATGCGGTGCTCAAACATAACTGAGTACCTACCGCCTCTTGCAAGCTCCTCCAAAACTTGCTAGTAAAGATATGATCGCGATCGCTCACTATGTTAGAAGGAACACCGTGCAAACGAACTATCTCTCGAATGTATACGGAGGCTAACCATGGAGCAGTCCTCTTACTCTTCACGGGAATGAAATGGGCGCTCTTAGTAAGTCTGTCTACCATGACCCAAATCCCCGTATTACCCTTCCTCGATCTCGGTAATCCGTCAACAATGTCCATCGAGACACTCTCCCACTTCCATTGTGGGATCTCCAATGGGTGAAGCAACCCAACGGGCTTCTTTTGCTCTGCTTTTACTTGTTGGCACACCAAGCATTTAGCGACAAACTCAGCCACATCCTTCTTCATACCGACCCAAAAGTAAACTCGTCTCATGTCCATGTACATCTTGTCCCCGCCAGGATGAATGGTCATCTTCGAACGATGTGCATCATCAAGAATGGTCTTCCTCAAGTCCTCGTCTCGTGGTACACAAAGTCTACCGTCCCTACGTAACCAACCCTTATCATCTAGGGTATATCTACTGAGATGGCTCGATGACTCCCCCCTTATGAGCTTCTCTACTAACTCAACCAACTATGGGTCATCTCACTGTGCCTCACCAATCCATCCCAAAAGCGTAGGTCTGACCTTTAAGGATGCTAGCAAATCGGGTACAAAGTCAATGGAAGGTCTAAAGTCAAAATAGAGATGAACTCTAAGCTTCGCCGCTCAGCAAACAATGGACTCAAGGACAACCTTTTCCTACTTAAGGCGTCTGCCACCACGTTACCCTTGCCAGGGGTATATGCTATCTCGAATCGTAGAACGCTAAGAATTCCATCCACCTTTGCTGCCTTAAGTTTAAGTCCTTCTGAGAGAATAAGTATTTTAGCGATTTGTGGTCAATGAATAATTCGAATTTCTCGCCAAGAAGATAATGGCGCCAAGACTTAAGCGCGAAAACAATATCGACCAACTCTAGATCATGCGTATGGTAATTTCTCTCATGTACTCTCAACTGTCTTCCTCCATAGGCTATTACCCTTTCCTCTTGCATTAAGACTGCGCCTAGTCATGTCCCACAAGCATCGGTATAAACGATAAATGGCTTACTCCCATCTAGCAACACTAAAAACGGTAAATGGCTTACTCCCATCTAGCAACACTAAGACTGGGGCTGTGGTCAAAGCTCTCTTTAAACGTTGGAACGCATCATCACAATCTACGTCCCAAGTAAATACTAGGTTCTTCTTCGTCAAGCGTGTTAATGGGGCTGATATTTTTGCGAAGTCCTTGATAAACTTCCTATAGTAGCCTGCCAACCCCAAGAAACTCCTCACCTCGGTAGCATTTTTAGGGACCTTCCAATCTTGGATGGCCACCACCTTCGCGGGATCCACAGCTATCCCTTCTTTGGAAACCACGTGCCCTAAGAATCGCACTTCCTTCCTCCAAAAGTGACATTTAGAAAATTTAGTTTTAAGGTTATGCGCTCGAAGGGTCTCCAACACTTCCCTAAGATGTAGTGCATGCTCTTCCTCGCTCTTAGAAAAGACCAAGATGCCATCCACAAAGACCACCACGAATTTATTAAGGTACTCCCTAAACACCCTACTCATCAAGTCAACAAAGTATGCGGGGGCGTTTGTCAAACCGAAGGGCATCACAAGCCATTCATAGAAACCGTCCGGAGTCCTAAAGGCAGTCTTGTCTATACTATCCTCAGCCACTCTCAACTGATGGAAACCAGTGGCTAAGTCCAACTGCGAAAACACTGAGGCGCCAACTAACTGATCGAAGAGATCGTCAATCCTCGGCAATGGGTGCCTATTCTTCTTAGTAAGTTTATTAAGCTCTCTATAGTCCACACAAATTCTAAGGGACCCATCCACCTTCGTGAAAATACTACTGGAGCACCCCACTCCAATATACTACGTCTTATGAACCCTTTCTCAAGCAACTCCCCTACTTGCTTATTGAGCTCCCTCCTCTCACGAGGAGCCATGTGGCGCACTGGCATAGATACTGGTTTTGCATTTTCTACAAGATAAATACGAAAGTCTATCTCACGTCTTGGGGGTAGACCCCTCACCTCATCGAAGACCTCAACAATATTCATGGACTATACGAACAGAACGTAAATCATCATTGGATGCGTCAAGTGACTCAAGATAACTAAGCATCACCGGTCCTCTAGGTTCACAAGAAATGTCAAGGGTCTTTCCACTACGAGTCAACAATTGTACTACCCTTCGTTCACAATCTTGGATGGCGCCATATTGGGCTAGCCAGTCCATCCCTAAAATCAACCCATAGCCCATGAAACCAAGCACAAAAGCATTACATTTAAAACCAACGCCTAAGATAGACATCTCAAATCCCTACAAACCATGGATAAATGAGCCGACCCACCAATAGCATTTGAGACTACAATGGGATCCACAACAAGACTAGTATCTAAGTGCAGTGTTTCAACTAATGATGTAGAGATAAACGAATGTGATGCGCCAGAATCGAATAAAGTATGAACATGATGATCAAACAGAAAAACTAAACTCTCGGCGGAAATGTTTCTACCTCGTTCTTGTAGCGGTGGGACCGCGAGAGCCTGGACCTGCTCCCTTGCCTGCCCTGGTGCCACGAGAGCCTGAAGCTGCCCTCCAGAAGTTCTTTGCCCTTGCCCATGTTTCCTTAGGCAGTCCTTAACTAGATGACCTACCTCTCCACAGTGGAAACAGCCAGTCTTCTTCTTTTTCCTACAGTCTTTACTCAGGTGGCCTGGTGTCTCACAATTAAAGCACTTCTTCTTTCCTTTGCCATTATTGTTCTTCCCTCCTTTCTTGTCTTGTTGTTGCTGCTGCGGTTTCTTTTGATCCCCTTTCTTCTCGAGTGCCTTATTAGCATTGGCGCCCTTCTCCTCTTCATGCATAAGCGCCATATCAACTAGCCTCTCAAAGGTGGACCGCATAGGGATGTGGGTCATAGCTAGCCCATGTAGTGGCTCGTTCAAACCCTTAACAAATCTCAGGGCCTTCTTTTCGGGTGTATTCATCAAGTCCAAGCCAAATCTCGCCAACTGATTGAACTTGTTGACGTATTCTTTCACTGATAGATTCCCTTGCTTTAATGCCAAAAACCTTTCCATGTATAGATTCTCTTCAGTCCATGAGAGAAACTTTGCCTCAAACCTACACCTGAAATCTGGCCATGTATCAACCGGACGCTCTCCATTAGTGACTTCCCACTAAAACGAAGATTCATCCTTCATCAACCAAGCAGCCAATTGGACCATCTTACAATTGTCCAAATCGAAAATGCCAAACAGACCCTCCACTTCTTTCAACCAATTTCTAGCTTCAATGAACGTTTCAGTCCTACTAAAAGATTTTCCACCCATCGAACGAAAGTCTTTACATATCTTAGAGAAAGTATCTCCACGCGGAGGAATGACCGGAGCTGGGGGAGCAGGAGGAGGAACGTTGGTGTGACGGCCCGCCCCGCACCAGCCTGTATTTCCTCCGAAAGTGCGCTGTACACATGCCCGACTAGCACGGGACGGTCGCCAAAGAAAGGAAGGAAATGAACTAAACAAGGAACCTGTAGAATGTCTCACAGCGCATGGGATAAAATATAATAATAACATACTTGACATAAAACAGGCGAGACAGCGCATAAGCTAATAACTAATAATCAATGTCAACATCAGAGCAGCGGAAATCCAAATACAGCTTATTACAACTTTCCAAATTTACTGTCTCTAACAAAAGAAAACTAAAGTAGAAGATGCACCACCAATGCCCAAGCAGTGATCTTCAACAACACAGGGAGAATACTATATATATGTTACGTGGAAGCCTCCTGCTCGTCTCCGGATCATCTACCCGTGCATCACCAGCTAACCTGTCTCTAGTCTGCTCGTGTGAGCACCCAGAGTAATAAGAGGAGACATAAAACTCTGGGTCAGACATAAAGCCTGGTATGAGCGATAAGCATCTAAACAGAGTAATAACAGGTATACTAAACCATACCTGAACCTGGACCTGCAACCAAAGAGTTAGTGCCACATACCGTACAGTACTCTAAGGTGCCATAATAAATAGTGTAAGGATACGGGGGTGGGGTGTGCATGTCATATTGATAGCAACCAAATCAACCATAGCAACCATCCTCACATCTCTCACTCAGTGCGTAAAGCGTACGACATCTACCACTTTGGAACACTAGACAAACTGAGGTAACGACGAATCCTGACTTGTAGAAACCCTGCTGTGACCAAGCCAAACACTTGGGGTCATGACCAAACATTTCAATGACCCACTTCATTGGTCGTAGCCCTTGGTTCTACCGATGCCATAATGGCCCTGAATCCGCCTTCGTACCTCCTACCATAGTGGTCCAAAGCTATAGACGTCGATAACTCCTTAGCACGCGTCCCGCAGCAAAGCCCAACCATGAAGTGAACTCGTTGATTCCCATCTGAATCCTGAGCTCTAACTTCTCATTTGGACTTCCTTTGCATCTCGGGTCTGGTCGAATTGGAGTGGGTCTTCAGAAGAGTTGTCGCGCAGTAACAGTCCTGGAATTCGGTTCGGTTCGGTAGTCATCATCTTCGTTGGTTCGGGTCGGTAGTCCACTTCGAGTCGGGTCGGTGTCTTCCTCCGGGTCGGGTCGGTTCAGTGATTCTCCCACTTCAGATATCGATTCGGTTCGGGTGTCTCTGTTTGAGTTCGGTTCGGAGGTAGTTCATCCGATCTGATTCCTTCTGTTTGTTGTTTGCCTGCTCCGATCCGTCCTGTTTCTTTTCTCCGATCCGATCTGCTCTATTGCTCCGATCCGTTCTTCTGTCCACTCCAACTCTAAGCAATTGGCCTTCCTTCTTGCCAAGCTCCTTCCAGTGACAAGTTCCAATCCAGTTCAGATTTCCTAGGTCAGTTCACTAGTCCGATCCGACCCCCTACTCCGATCCGATCCGGTTCGGAACCTGCACATTTCTGCAACTTTCCAGCGAGCTTTCTACGCCATTCGACGGCGTTTTCGACCAATCTAACTATTCTAATCAATCATACAACATACCATAGAGTCATAACAACATGTAATAGCAGCCACAAACAGCAAACAACAATTCAAATGAATCAAAATAGATCAAAAGTGGCTAAAACCTCACATTTTCCTATAATCCTTCTTAATCATGTTTTAAGCACATACTTAGTAAAACTTAATCAAATCGTCTAAATTTTCTAACAGAGGCATGAAACATTATTTAAGAATTTCTAAACATTTTTCCAGAATTTATTAGTGTATAAATTCGCTAATCTTCACTAATCACCCTTAATTAACTGTAATTAGTGTCAAAACGATGCTATCACTCACCTTGGCCACAAATGAAACACCAAATCTGAAGTATTCTCTGTTTGGGTCGAATTCCTATGTATAGCAGCAGCTCCAACCTTGCTTTGTTGCTATTTGGCCTTGCTTTGATGTAGTTTAGGCTTAATCTTCACTAAAAATGTGTTTTGGAGTGGTTTTAGAGGATGGAAGCCATTACTGAGGTCTCAAGGAGGTTTGTGGCGGCTCAAAACTGAAATGAAAGTGATAACCTAACCCTAATCAGTCCTCCTATACCTCTAAACCCGAAATTCCCCTTGGGCCTAGCTGCTAATCACCTGGTTAAGCCCAATTAAGCTGTTTTTCACCATCTGAAACTTGTTTCAGCCATATCTCCCAAACGGTGAGTCCGTTTGACTAATGTGACCACTCTACGGAAAGAGAAACCATCATCCGGAGCCAATGGAAGTGGTTTCAGGTCAAAATTCCTTTCCAGTCAAAAGTTATGGCCAAAACAGTGCCAACTAGGGGTAAAATGGTCATTTAAAAATCGGGAAAAATCATGAACATGGGAAATGACCCTAATAGTCGTCTCCCAAAGTTACATGACCATACGACTTCGTATGTGACAGAAATAAATATTCTACGATCCTATGATGCGTAGAATGCGGGTCGTTACACTCTCCCCCCCTTAAGAAATTTCGTCCCCGAAATTCTTTAACCCAAAACATACAAAGGATCCTGCATGCCTAACAACCACATACATCAATCAAACATGCAAAACAAGCAAAACAAACCTATCCTAGCATGCGGAAAACTAAATCGAAGTCAAAATCTTACCAGGCAAAGAGTTCTGGGTGTGACTTCCTAATGTTCTCCTCTGTCTCCCAAGTACAATCATTCTCGTTCTCGCTCCACTGTACCTTGACTAGCTTCACCGCCTTCCTTCGAAGTTGCTTCATGTCGTGCTCGACAATACGGACCGGCTCGCGGTTCCCAACCGCCTCGGGTTCTACTTCGAAGTCCTCTAACTGATCAGGTGAAATAGTCATATCTGAGTCGTGAACGAACTTTCTTAGTTGGGAAACATGAAATACGTTGTGAAATCCCGCCATTTTCTCTGGTAAGTCAATTCTATATGCCAAATTCCCGACTAGTTCAAGAACAGGGAATGGGCCAACGAATCTTGGTGCCAACTTGCCTCTCCTGCCAAATCGTATTACGCTCTTCAACGGAGAAGTCTTGACAAACACCAAGTCGCCAACGGAGAATTTTAAGTCTCTCCTCCTCTTATCAGCATAGCTCTTCTGCCTATCTTGAGCAGCTTTCATTCGTTGTTGAATGATCTTAATATTATCTGAAGTTTCCCTCACCACATCTGGTCCAAGCATAAACTTCTCGCCAGTCTCTATCCAACATGATGGTGAGTTGCACGGTCTTCCGTACAAAGCTTCAAACGGAGCCATACCAATACTGGATTGGTAGCTATTATTATATGCAAACTCTTACTAGATGCAAATGGTCATCCCATGATCCACCAAAATCCAATATACATGCTCTCAAGAGATCTTCCAAAATACGGTTCACCCTCTCCGTCTGACCGTCGGTCTGAGGATGATATGCGGTACTGAGATGTAACTCTGACCCTAGAGCCTCTTGTAAGCTCTTCCAAAACCCACTAGTGAACAACGGGTCTCGGTCGCTCACAATGCTTTTAGGTACCCCATGAAATCTCACTACCCACTTCATATACAATTCTGCTAACTTAGCTGCCGTTCTGGTCGATTTGACTAGTATAAACCTTGCACTTTTAGTCAGTCGATCTACAATTACCCAAATGTTGTCATATCCCGATCTAGTCCTTGGTAAACCATCGATGAAATCCATCGAGACTTGCTCCCATTTCCATTCGGGAATTTCTAAGGGCTGTAACAACCCACTAGGCTTCTTTTGCTCTGCTTTAACTAGCTGGCAATTCATGCATTTGGATATAAACTTCCCAACGTCTCTTTTCATTCCTTCCCAGTAGTAAGTCTGCTTCATATCTCGATACATCTTGTTACCACCGGGGTGTATAGTTAGCTTTGAGTGATGACATTCTCTAAGCACTTCATCCCTCAATCCATTGACATTGGGTACAACAAGCTTTCCATTCTTTCTAAGCCATTTATCTCGATCAAGCCCATACTTGTTCATCTCCTCATCGATACCCATCTCTAACTTGGAGATGATTTCCAATAGGCTAGGGTCGTCCCTCTGACTAGAGCCGATCCGTTCAATCAAAGTGGGTCTGATCGTCAAACTTGCTAATATTTCTGGATCCAATTCGCACTTTGGTCTGAAATCAAACCCCGCGATAAACTCCAGTTGCTTCCATTCAAGGAACATAGCCCCTAAGCTGGCATGTCTTCTACTCAATGCATCAGCCACCGCATTGCCCTTTCCTGGTGTGTATGCGATGTCAAAATCATAGGAAGCTAAGAACTCTAACCATCTCTGCTGACGGAGATTCAGATCTTTCTGAGAGAAGAGATACTTTAACGACTTATGATCTGTAAACAGCTCAAATCTTTCTCCCAAGAGATAGTGTCTCCACATCTTTAACGCGAACACGATCGCTGCCAATTCTAAATCATGGGTAGGGTATCTTCTCTCGTGCGGTTTCAATTGCCGACTTGCGTAAGCTACAACCCTACCGCCTTGCATCAATACAGCACCCAGTCCGGTACCACAGGCATCCGTGTATACCGTCATCTCTTCATCCCCCTTAGGAATGACTAACACTGGTGCGCTTGTCAACTTGTCCTTTAGACTTTTGAATGCATTCTCGCACCTTTCATCCCAGACAAAAGCTTGATTCTTCTTGGTCAACTGGGTCAATGGTGCTGCTATCTTGGAGAAACCTTGGATAAACTTACGATAATATCCCGCTAACCCCAAGAAACTTCTTACATCTGTTGCATTCTTGGGCGTAGGCCAATCTTGTACCGTAGCCACCTTCGCTGGGTCCACGGCAATACCATTCTCTGATACAACATGGCCCAAGAACCTCACTTCCCTCTTCCAGAAGTGACACTTAGAAAACTTTGCTTTCAATTGGTGTTTTCTCAACACCTCCATCGCTACTCTTAAATGTTCCTTGTGTTCTTCCTCTGTCCTCGAATAGACCAAAATATCATCAACGAACACAAGGACAAACTTATTCAACTGATCTCTGAATACCCTATTTATAAGATCCACAAAATATGCCGGGGCATTGGTCAGCCCGAATGGCATGACCAACCACTCATAAAACCCAGACGGCGTCCGAAATGCCGTTTTAGCTATACTCTCAGCTTCCACTCTAAGCTGATGAAAACCCGTCGCGAGATCCAACTGAGAAAATACTCTCGCGCCACTCAACTGATCGAACAAATCATCTATCCGCGGTAGAGGATACTTGTTCTTCCTCGTCACTTTATTCAACTCGCGGTAGTCTACACACAACCGAAGGGAACCATCCGCCTTGGTAGCAAACACAACTGGTGCTCCCCATTCAGAAGCACTCCTTCTGATAAATCCCTTCTTCAAAAGATCGTTGACTTGCACCTCGAGCTCTCGCTGCTCTCTTGGTGCCATACGACGAAGTGGCATCACTATAGGCCTGGCATCCTTTACCAAATCAATACGAAACTCAATCTCTCGGTGTGGTGGAAGTCCGGTCACTTCTTCGAAAACATCCGGATACTGGCCAACCACGGGCAAACCTGACAACTCACTATGCGGAATGTCGAGGGAGTTTAGAAAACTAGCCAATACCCCCTTACTGGGTAGACCACCAAACACTATCCTCCGCCCATCATCCGCTCTAGCTGTCACCAACAAGCCCTCACAGTCTACCACCACCCCGTATCTTTGGAGCCAATCTACTCCCAAAATAATGCCAAACCCAGTAAAGCCCAAAACAAAGCAATCGCAAACAAACATGCATCCATGACTCGATAAGACCACATTACGACAAATCATGCTAAGGCTAGTTGAACCACCAATCGGGTTCGTCACTACTAAAGGTCTATCGACAATCTCGGGCTCCAATCCCACCCTATCTACCAGGTCACTAGATATGAAAGAACTGGAAGCTCCGGTATCAAACAAAACTCTAACAGGAACATCATACACAGAAAGCATACCTTGAATGACGACATTCTTTCCTTTCTCCGCCACTGTTGGGGCATTCGACGAAGAAGGAATAGCATTAAGAGCGTAGGCTTTCACCATTTGCTTTTCCTTAGGGGGCTGTGGACACTTGTCCTTGTGATGTCCCATTTGGCCACAGTTGAAGCACTTCCTATCCGCTGGCTTGGCCCGACAATTACTAGCATAATGGCCCTTCTTACCACAGCTGAAGCACTCAACATCTTGCTTATTCTTTTTCTTCTGGCCATCCTTAGCTTGGTTCTGCTTTCTCTTATTCTGGGAACCACCCTTGCCTCCACCACTTGCTTGTGGTTTTGGCTCTTCTGCAGACGCAACCTCAGTCTTCGACTTAGGGTAGAGACTTTCTGATCTTAATGCTTTCCCCACAATCGACTCAAACGACTCATCGATGTGGTTAATAAGTCTTTCCCCCAAGTACTGGTCCAAACCGGTTATGAATTTCTCATTCTTTTTCTCGGCAGTATCAATAAGAGATAACCCATATTTTGACAAAGTGTCAAATTCGGCAATATACTCGGAGACGGCTCTGTCATTCTGCTTGAGCTCCAAGAATTTCTTAAACAACACTGACTTCTGAGCAGCTGGAATGAACTTCTCGCTAAAGCGAGCTTTAAACTGCTCCCAAGTAATCTGGTCTTCGGGAGTAGCTGCCTTTATAGCATTCCACCAATTCATTGCCCGCCCTTGCAGCTGACGGGACGCTAGCTTTCTCTTCATCGCATCCTCAATACCCAAATCCTCGAAGATACGTTCGCAACTATCCAACCAATCCTGAACATCCGTGGCCGACTCCGTTCCGTGGAACGGCTTCCCACCAAGGCTAGTATAATCCTTATTCAGCTTGGCGAAGTCGACTCTTGGCGCCTGCACCATTGAACCACCACCATTTCCACCATTGGGAGCTGCCCTGTGTACATCTCTAAGCATCTCTCTCATGAGGTCAGTAAACATCGTCCTCATGTCAGCAGCATTCCCATTATTGGCTCCCCTACCGGTACCTCTAACATATCGGCTCATCGTCAATCTGAAAAAGGAAATGATTAACGACTCCATAGTGGTGCTAGTGCAGTACGACTTTATCCTTATGCTACTAATAGTATATATATATAGCTTTTGAAAACCAAAGTAATCACAAATACGCTCTCTCGTATACGTATATTATCTCTCCCTGATAACTTCCCTAGGTGAACTACGCAACCTAAAGCTCTGATACCAAGTGTGACGGCCCGCCCCGCACCAGCCTGTATTTCCTCCGAAAGTGCGCTGTACACATGCCCGACTAGCACGGGACGGTCGCCGAAGAAAGGAAGGAAATGAACTAAACAAGGAACCTGTAGAATGTCTCACAGCGCATGGGATAAAATATAATAATAACATACTTGACATAAAACAGGCGAGACAGTGCATAAGCTGATAACTAATAATCAATGTCAACATCAGAGCAGCGGAAATCCAAATACAGCTTATTACAACTTTCCAAATTTACTGTCTCTAACAAAAGAAAACTAAAGTAGAAGATGCACCACCAATGCCCAAGCAGTGATCTTCAACAACACAGGAAGAATACTATATATATGTTACGTGGAAGCCTCCTGCTCGTCTCCGGATCATCTACCCGTGCATCACCAGCTAACCTGTCTCTAGTCTGCTCGTGTGAGCACCCAGAGTAATAAGAGGAGACATAAAACTCTGGGTCAGACATAAAGCCTGGTATGAGCGATAAGCATCTAAACAGAGTAATAACAGGTATACTAAACCATACCTGAACCTGGACCTGCAACCAAAGAGTTAGTGCCACATACCGTACAGTACTCTAAGGTGCCATAATAAATAGTGTAAGGATACGGGGGTGGGGTGTGCATGTCATATTGATAGCAACCAAATCAACGATAACAACCATCCTCACATCTCTCACTCAGTGCGTAAAGCGTACGACATCTACCACTTTGGAACACTAGACAAACTGAGGTAACGACGAATCCTGACTTGTAGAAACCCTTCTGTGACCAAGCCAAACACTTGGGGTCATGACCAAACATTTCAATGACCCACTTCATTGGTCGTAGCCCTTGGTTCTACCGATGCCATAATGGCCCTGAATCCGCCTTCGTACCTCCTACCATAGTGGTCCAAAGCTATAGACGTCGATAACTCCTTAGCACGCGTCCCGCAGCAAAGCCCAACCATGAAGTGAACTCGTTGATTCCCATCTGAATCCTGAGCTCTAACTTCTCATTTGGACTTCCTTTGCATCTCGGGTCCGGTCGAATTGGAGTGGGTCTTCAGAAGAGTTGTCGCGCAGTAACAGTCCTGGAATTCGGTTCGGTTCGGTAGTCATCATCTTCGTCGGTTCGGGTCAGTAGTCCACTTCGAGTCGGGTCGGTGTCTTCCTCCGGGTCGGGTCGGTTCAGTGATTCTCCCCCTTCAGATATCGGTTCGGTTCGGGTGTCTCTGTTTGAGTTCGGTTCGGAGGTAGTTCATCCGATCTGATTCCTTCTGTTTGTTGTTTGCCTGCTCCGATCCGTCCTGTTCCTTTTCTCCGATCCGATCTGCTCTATTGCTCCGATCCGTTCTTCTGTCCACTCCAACTCTAAGAAATTGGCCTTCCTTCTTGCCAAGCTCCTTCCAGTGACAAGTTCCAATCCAGTTCAGATTTCCTAGGTCAGTTCACTAGTCCGATCCGACCCCCTACTCCGATCCGATCCGGTTCGGAACCTGCACATTTCTGCAACTTTCCAGCGAGCTTTCTACGCCATTCGACGGCGTTTTCGACCAATCTAACTATTCTAATCAATCATACAACATACCATAGAGTCATAACAACATGTAATAGCAGCCACAAACAGCAAACAACAATTCAAATGAATCAAAATAGATCAAAAGTGGCTAAAACCTCACATTTTCCTATAATCCTTCTTAATCATGTTTTAAGCACATACTTAGTAAAACTTAATCAAATCGTCTAAATTTTCTAACAGAGGCATGAAACATTATTTAAGAATTTCTAAACATTTTTCCAGAATTTATTAGTGTATAAATTCGCTAATCTTCACTAATCACCCTTAATTAACTGTAATTAGTGTCAAAACGATGCTATCACTCACCTTGGCCACAAATGAAACACCAAATCTGAAGTATTCTCTGTTTGGGTCGAATTCCTATGTATAGCAGCAGCTCCAACCTTGCTTTGTTGCTATTTGGCCTTGCTTTGATGTAGTTTAGGCTTAATCTTCACTAAAAATGTGTTTTGGAGTGGTTTTAGAGGATGGAAGCCATTACTGAGGTCTCAAGGAGGTTTGTGGCGGCTCAAAACTGAAATGAAAGTGATAACCTAACCCTAATCAGTCCTCCTATACCTCTAAACCCGAAATTCCCCTTGGGCCTAGCTGCTAATCACCCGGTTAAGCCCAATTAAGCTGTTTTTCACCATCTGAAACTTGTTTCAGCCATATCTCCCAAACGGTGAGTCCGTTTGACTAATGTGACCACTCTATGGAAAGAGAAACCATCATCCGGAGCCAATGGAAGCGGTTTCAGGTCAAAATTCCTTTCCAGTCAAAAGTTATGGCCAAAACAGTGCCAACTAGGGGTAAAATGGTCATTTAAAAATCGGGAAAAATCATGAACATGGGAAATGACCCTAATAGTCGTCTCCCAAAGTTACATGACCATACGACTTCGTATGTGACAGAAATAAATATTCTACGATCCTATGATGCGTAGAATGCGGGTCGTTACAGTTGGCCGGTCCCGCGGCAGCGGCCCTAGCCTCGAGATATTGACGAAACCAACTGGGTACATGAACACCCTCTGGTATCTCAGATGCTCCAGACATGCTGAAAAGAAAAAGAAAGAGTTTTAAAACAAGGGAAGCGAAAGAGAGATGTATGGCTTGCGGGGACTATGCTCTTTTAAGTAAACTTTACTTGAAAATAGCTTCTTTAAAAAAAGTTTTTGAAAATACTTTCTAGGAAAATAATACTTTTGAAAACACTTTTTAAAACTTTTTATCTGTTCTTGTAACCATAGCTCTGATACCACGTGTAACACCCCACGTCCATTAATGTCACTCACAAAGGGAATGCATCAATGTCCATGAAGCATTATTGTTGTATAGAACAGATAAATTACAAGAATAAATAAATAAAACAACACAGCGGAAGATAAAACTTATTAAAAACTCCTTCCATGTTTAACATGACAATATTTACCATATTAAAAACTCCTTCCATGTTTCGCAGATAGATCTCAATTAATGCTTGTTGAGATACCAAAATATTTATTTAGTTTTTCAACAAAATGTTAATATTTGACTGTTTTCAGATAAAAAATGCAAATATGTAAATGATTAATCTTTAAACCCAAATGCTATTTCAACCAAAAGTGTGTGAGTCAAAATATGCGGATGCTGCATGGGCCGTTGGATTATTGTGCCTCCATGATTTTCTTGTCATACATGCCGCACGATTAAGCTTTCGATGATTTTGATTGCACCTTTTTCGGTCCGTCTAGCATTTATCATCTTTAAAAGAGATACTAAGGAAAAAAAAACTTTTTTTAGTGTGGTATGCGATATGTCAGTGAGACTTGATCTATATTGTTAATGATATGTATTGGTTACTTTGTATGACAACCATTTTCCTTATTAATATTATCTTCGGCCAATTGATCAAAGAGTATTCGAAAGGTTAATGTTTATTGTACTATACATAGAACATACACTATTGTTTTTCCTTGGTTATTTATGGAATCCAATACAAGATGATAATGACGTTTGGTTAGGAAGATATAAACCAACAAAATATGATGTTCAAAACTTCTAGTGCACAGTGACATATAGAATGCTAATTGTTATAATCACTATTCAAACAGTGAACTAATGCTGCAGACTTCACCTTTACACTGCCACTTCTAACACTAAGATCTGATCTGGCAGGAACAAACTTTGGATGTTTCTCATTAAATATTAACAAAATATCATATGTTCTAGTAAACAATTCCTTTCCCCTCCTCTCTTCTAGGCAGCATCAGTTATTAAATATACTAAAGTCACCTCTCACTTGCAGCTTAAATTTCATGGTTGACCTTTTACCTACCCATTTTTATTTCTTTTATGTTACATTATGTAACATATATTAGGTATGCTAATTGTACTTAAGCCATCTTCACACAGATTTTCTTTTGCTATATCTAGCTATATACATGTAATACGAGTTGCTATATGTAGTTATATATACATGTAATGTGAATTGTTGAACCATATAAGAGGTAACACGAGTTGGTAATCTTCTATTTTTATTTTTTAATATTATTTTATCCATCTATTACTTTTCTTTCTCTCTTCCTACATTTCTGTTACTTATACCGGAAAGCGGAAAGCAGAAAGCAGACAATCTATATATCAACATGTGTCCTTTTATGAACTATATCATCTGTGCTTAATCGCTGAACACAATTTATTTTATTCCATCGTATACCCTTTTCTTCATTCGCTCTCATCTTCCCAGATTTAAAACCACGGATCAATAAAACTAAAAGGATCCCCCTCTTTCTCTTTTTCCCTATGTGTCAACAGTTCCGGTCTCATCACTGTCTGCGCTCATGGTCTGCAGCAATCGGTCCAATCATAGATTCGAGAAATTCGAAAGCTAAGGTTTGTTAGGGTTAGTAATTTTGTACATTTGCAATTAAATTGATGGATTTTACGCGGATTTGATGATTCAATCTACACGATGTGTGGTACAACTTAATTTCTTGATCTACTACTATTCATTTCTTACGTCATCTTTGTTCATTATTTCAAATTAAAAATTATGCTAAATCGGATGTCGTATTTGTTAAAGATTGTTTAGGTGGATAGGCATATGCATATTGTATAGATAAATTTCAAACTTTAATTAAGTGGCTTCACATATCAAGTATTTAAAAATTCCTAATTTAGCAAACTTATTTAGTTCAGTTTGTCACAACATTAACGATGTTAGATCCACTTCATGCATTTTATTATCCCCTTCGTTTATTATTTATTTTAAGTTCATAAAATTGGAATTTATTCTAAGATGATACTACCGTGGAACAAATCAAATTTTGAAATTCATGTTGTTCACTCAAATGCATTATTTAAAGAATTAATTACTTCTAAATCACATTCTTCAGTTGTAATAACATAACCAACCAATCAAATAATAACATTATATTATATCACTAAGAAAGGACCTTTGTAATTAGAAAATATATTGACATATTTACTATGACGACATTTTAACCCAAAGTAACAATGATTTATTCCTATAAGCATAGACGATCGATGTTTTTAACTTAAAATAATCATACCTAAATTAATATAAATATGATATCTATACAAATTTGCGGAGTTCAACTAAATTTTAGAAATATTTTGCTTTGAAGAGTTACATCTTGCTCTTTTTATGTATTTTTAATGTGCAAAAAATTACGTATTTAACTGCAAATGTTCTTGGCTTTGATTTTGTTTTTTTCAATGGTTTGCCTTTCTTTGTCCCCTTATATGTATGTTTTTATCATGTGCATAATATCCACAATTTCAAAAAATATTCTTTTATTCATTTTTTTTAAAGATATAATACAGGTTTTACACTTTAGAGGAAAGTCCACACTATTGTTTTGTAATGCTTTTGTTTCAAAATGACAACTTATACTAATTCTCTCACTATGTACAGTCTGCCCTTCCATCCTTATGTTTTACACACTATCTTAAAAGGTACGTACATTATGTAGTTTATTGTTGAATGTGCATAATTTCTTCACTATCATGGTAGTTTGTTCAATGTTCTATGTCTTTTTAAACAAGTAAGGTGGCATCTTACTCTAAATTTTGCATTTTTTGGACAAATTTAACAAAATTTTGATTTTCAAGTCTACATTATATTAATATTATTTGAACTTTTTGGTTTTGTATATTACGATTATGCTTCAATTTGTAGTTTTCTATATTGCAAACGTAAATTTTGTAGAGGAATTTTGTTGTCAATTTTTGCAATTTTGGGTTCCGAGAACAATACATTGCCATGAAATACAATTACCGTCCATGCTTTTGGTTCATTGAAATAGAGACTTTGTCTTGAAAGCTTTCGTGGTATTCTCTATTTTATATTTGATCTTTTCACTCTAGGATGTGTTCAAAATCATCTTTAAAATAGATAAAGATCACATCACATTGAAAGCTAAGGTCAGATATACGCAAAGCTACTATATATTCTACACTATAAAACTCCCTTATGCCCTCCACCCTCCAGCGTACATGCAATATATATATATATATATATATATATATATATATATGTGTGTGTGTGTGTGTGTGTGTGTTACTTGCATATACACAACAGAAAATATACATTCCTCTTTTATGTTTATTTTTTTAATTTTCAAAATTATGATGTAAATGACTTTGAACATCAATTTAGTTCCCGACTAAAAATGCAAATAATATTCAATGCTCCTGAAGTATTTGATCATGACATAGCTTATTAGTCCATATCATTCTTAAATTGTATGTTTAGATTGTCACATCAAATGGTGGGTGATTTTGGTTGATTTACTCCGCTTCTTTTTATAGAGATTCCAGCCTTGATACCTCCATAGTAGCAGCGGCTAGGCTTCGATATTCTGCCTCAGTGTTGGAGCCTGTAACGATTGTCTGCTTTTTTGAGCACTAGGAGATAGGGTTTTCGTCAACGTAAATTATATACCTACTGGTGGATCTTCGGTCGTCTCCATCGGAGGCCCAGTTAGCATCAAAAAACTCTGTTATCTGTAAGTTTTTACTTGCTCTTAAGTTTAAGCCGAATTTTAGGTTCCTTTGAAACAGCATAATATCCGTTTTACTGCCTTTCAGCATTCTTCACTTGGCATATGCATAAACTGAGATACTTTGTTTACACAATATGTTACATCTGGTCTGGTTGAAGTTGCATATTGTAGTGCTCCTACTATATTTTTGTATAAAGTGGGATTTGAAAAGTTTTCTCCATTACCCTTTGATAGAATTGGTTAACCAATTGTAGGAGTAGAGATTGGTTTGGCTTGGTCCATCTTTGCTCTGACAAGTATCTTTGATATGTAGTTTTTTTGACTCAGCGTTAGACTAACGTTGTGACTTTTGCAAACCTCTATTCCAAGAAAATAGTTGAGTTCTCCCAAGTCCTTTATTGAGAATGTACTGTCGAGATATTTAGTTATATTCCTTATCTCATTGCTATTGTTGCTAGTTAATATTAAATCATCCACATATACAAGAATATATGTAGAGTAGCTCCTTGTCTCTTTGTACAAAGAGAATCGTCTGACTTTGTGTTTATACATCCTAGATTATCAAAGTGTGTTTTAGCATTTATACCATAATCTGGGTGCTTGTTTTAACCCATATAAGCTTTATTTAGCTTACATACCATTCTGTTATTGCCTTGAGTATATCCTTCTGGTTGATACATGTATACATCTTCATTAAATTCTCCATTTAGAAATGCATTGTTTACGTCAAGTTGCCGGATTTTTCAGTTGTTGTGTACATCAATAGTTAGTATAACTCTGATAGTTGTAGGTTTTATAACCGGGGAGAAAGTTTCACTGGAATCAAATCCATATTGCTGCGTATACGCCTTTGCTACATTTCTTGCCGTGTATTTTTTTATGGATCCATCTAGTTTTCTCTTTATTCTGAAGATCTATTTACTTCCCACTATATTTTTGTTTTCTAGTTTATCTACTAGATTCCAAGTATTATATTTCATTAGTACTCCATATTCTTTATGTTAGAATTTGTGACACAATATTTCCATTTGCTGAAGATTGGAAGATATTATTGATTATGATGATAGAATATTTCCAATTAGAGAGGATTTGGGAAATATTGTTAATTTGGGAATATATTATTTCCAATTTGCAGAAGATTTGGAAGATATCGGACATTTATTGCTCTTTTATTTGTAAAAGGGATAGACAATAAATTACCTACATAAGTGGAAGGATTTGAAGAAGGTTTCTTTTTGGGATAGTGAAGTAAGGAATTAATTCCCTAATTGGTTGGTTAAACAAGGAAGCCTACCAGGAGAATTGGAGAATTAATTAGGCATTGATTTATATCATAAATCAATTACTTCAACCCCAAGCATTAATCCTTATATAAGGATAGAGATTAGGTGAATGTATTATCATCTCAAAAATGTGAGGTGTGCCATCTCTGAAAGTTCTTCTTCTTCCCTACTATCAGTCTTGTAATTTTTTCTTATTGAGAAAAGTAATAAAATCTCCTCTCCCCAAGTGGACGTACACTAACAAGATGTTAGTGGAACCACTATAAACCTCTTGTGTTATTTCTTTTATTGCTAGATCTGTGATTGCTTTGCTGGTGACTATCTGTTGTTTGTTTTGCCTCACCATCAATCCGTTCCTATTCGTTTTTTTTCTGCAACAATTGGTATCGGAGCTACGAGGTTGATTGAGAAAGGGTGTTAGGCATTATGGTAGGAGATAAGGAGAATTCAGCAATTGTATCAAGGTCATATGTCAAAGGGACATATATGGCAGCAGGATCTCAGTTAGCAATAGAAAGATGGAATGGGGATAAAGAATTCAAGAAGAGGCAATGGAGGATGAAAGCTGTTCTGGTGAGGAATAATGTTCATCCTGTGGTATTTGCTTCTAAGGAGTTGATGGATGATATTTCAGCCGTGGAAAGGAAGGAGATGAAACGATGGGCGTTTACTACTTCACAATTGGCAATGGGAGAAAATGTTTTTTCAGAGATTAGTGGTGAGACCACTGCTAAGGACATTTGGTCCAAGCTGGAAAAACTCTATCTAAAGAAGTCACTAACCAACCGTCTGATTTTGCTGAAGACGTTTTTCACCATGCAGATGAGAGAGGGTACTTTAGTGAAGACACATCTTGATGTGAAGGCAGGTCTTCTATTTGAGGACTTGAAGGATTAGATGAAGGGGTTGAGTGAAGTTAGAGGAGGAAGTAGTACGGAAGTATTATTAGCTGGTATGGAGAGAGGAGAGAAGAAGAAAATAAAGTCAAGAGATGGGAAGCACTGTACTTGGAGAGTCAAGTGTTGGAGCCTACAGTCCTCGTGGAAAGATGTCAAAGCTAGGCATACGAGAAAGGCTTTGAGTTTCTGCATAGGCAGAATATGATCAAAGGGGAAAGCTTTAACAAGGTAGGATTTTGCCAAGAGGATGTGCTTGATAAGCGGAAGAAGGGATCATCTGAAGTTGGTCAGAGATCAAAGGAGAAAACAGTGGATATGCATAAGTATTTGCAGACTGCTAAGTTCGGGCGTTGCTCGAACTGGAATCGCTTATCGAAATGTTAGGTGCCACATGGTGGCACGGTGTAGGGAGAGGGTTGAGATGGTTGATGGAGACGTTTGCTTTCAAGGTGAAGATTGATAGGCCTTACTTGAAGGGGTTACTTTGCACACTTTGTTGGCAGGCAATGGCGTTGCCGGAGTTTGTTGACAAAGTGCAATGGGTGATGGCCATGCCGAAGCTCATTGGGGGAAGTAACCATGTTGTCTTCTCCGAGAAGATGCTTAGAGTAAGAGGATGTAGGTGGAGTTGGTATGCTTTCAAGGAAATATAGTATCATGGTGGAGATTGTTAGAATTTGTGATACAATATTTCCATTTGCTGAAGATTGGAAGATATTATTGATTATGATGATAGAATATTTCCAATTAGAGAGGATTTAGGAAATATTGTTAATTTGGGAATATAATATTTCCAATTTGCAGAAGATTTGGAAGATATCGGACATTTATTGCTCTTTTATTTGTAAAAGGGATAGACAATAAATTACCTACATAAGTGGAAGGATTTGAAGAATGTTTCTTTTTGGGATAGTGAAGTAAGGAATTAATTCCCTAATTGGTTGGTTAAACAAGGAAGCCTACCAGGAGAATTGGAGAATTAATTAGGCATTGATTTATATCATAAATCAATTACTTCAACCCCAAGCATTAATCCTTATATAAGGATAGAGATTAGGTGAATGTATTATCATCTCAAAAATATGAGGTGTGCCATCTCTAAAAGTTCTTCTTCTTCCCTACTATCAGTCTTGTAATTTTTTCTTATTGAGAAAATTAATAAAATCTCCTCTCCCCAAGTGGACGTACACTAACAAGACGTTAGTGGAACCACTATAAACCTCTTGTGTTATTTCTTTTATTGCTAGATCTGTGATTGCTTTGCTGGTGACTATCTGTTGTTTGTTTTGCCTCACCATCAATCCGTTCCTATTCGGTTTTTTTCTGCAACACTTTATCCATGGAAGTTTTCCAGTATTTATGTTTGATAGCTTCAACATATATTGTCGGTTCCTCTTCTCCTGTTGATGTATTGAATGCTTTTGGTTTGAATATTCCACTTTTAGCTCTAGTAGTCATGTGATGTCCAGTGCTGATAATGACTTTTCTTCTTGATTATTTATCTGAGTCAATTTCTAGAATGTTATCATTTCTTTCAGTGATGGGAGATGTCCTTTGCTGATGAACAGAGTTGTTATTTGTGTCGTTAGTGTCACCTTGACCTAATTCAGTAGTGGGCACTACAAATTGTGGTGCATCGTCATCATGACCTGACTCAATACTAGATATGGTGTGTTGAAATGATGACTAAGCTTGATATGGTGAAATATGTTCTTCTAGTTGATTATTCTTGTGTACTGGAATTGGAGGAATTGATACTCGGGCATTATGATCTTTTTGTATGGTTGTGACTTCAGCATTAGCCAAAGGGAAGATATGTTCATTGAAGACAACAACATGCCTTAAGATGATAATTCTACCCTTGCTAGTAAGACACTTATATTATTTTTGATCTTGAGCATAACCAACTAAGGTGCATGGCTCAGACCTGAAACTTAACTCATGGATATTGTATCGTCTTAGATTTGGGAAGCATAAGCAGCCAAAGATTTTCATAAATTGATAATCAAGCTTTAACTTGGATAACTTTTCAAATGGTGTTGAATTTTACAGAACTTTAGTGGGCGATCTATCGATAAGGAACACACTTGTACTAAAGGCATCAGGCCAAAATTTCATGGGCAGTGAACCTTGGGGCAGAAGTGTGAGTCCAATATCCACTATGTGCCTGTGCTTTCGCTCAACCAATCCATTTTGTTCTGATGTGTATGTACAAGTGGTTCGGTGAGTTATAACTATTCTTTATGAAGAAGAATTTTAAGGTTTGAACTTGGTTCCTCCATCTGTCTGAACTATTTTAACTTGTTCACCGGTGTGTTTCTCTGCTTGACTTATAAACTGAGTCATAACATAAATTGTTTCTTCTTTTGACTTAAGAAAATAAATCCAGGTAAATCTAGAATATGCATCAACAATAGAAATATAGTATTTGTAGCCATAATCTGAGTTAACTGGGGCTGGTCAATCCCCATAGGTCAACAACTACCATTTCAAGTGGTTTGGGGTATTTGGTTGTGGAATCTTGAAATGGTAGTCTGTGACGTTTTTCCAGTTGGCAAGCAGTTCAAATATAGGGGTTGCAATTATCAGGAACCTTGATATTATTATTCTTTAATACTTGTTTTACAATATTAATATTTGGATGTCCTAGCTTACAGTGTCATAAATCAAGAATATTACATTCAGAATTACAGTAATTGCACTGCAGTCTTCTGTCAGTTTCTTTATTTCCCTTCAGAAAGTTGAATATGCAAAGTCCATTTTGCTCTTTACCCTGTAATAAAATATTTTTTTACTTAGCATGTCTCTAACCAGACAGTGATCTGGGAAGAATTCAAAGTAAACTTGATTTTCTTTAGCAAAATGTAATACACACAGTAATTTTTTTCTTGATTTCTAGTACTCTAAGTAAGTTATTTAGATATAGTTCTTTATTGCCTTTAAGCATGCCTATACCAGTGTCTATAGTTTTTGTGGTTGTGCCATTACCCATAAAAATAGATTGTGTACCTATGTATTCCTGATTGCCAAGGTTTAGGTTGCTCAAGTTGTTGGTGATGTGATTGGTAGCTGCAGTATCTGGGAACCAGTCTTCTCTTTGTATATCATAAATCCTTGGTAATTCGTCATCATTTTTATTCTTAGAGTTCTCTCCATAGTATCTGGATCCTGAGCTTGACTGAGCCTGGTTTGCAGTTGGTATTTGATTGTTGTTTTGCTAATTAGGTAAGAAGTTCGGGTCAAACCTAGAATAACACTTATTGGCTGTATGCCCAAATTTTTCAAAAAATTGGCATCTGATGCGATTACTGTTACTGAACCTTCCTCTCCCTCTCCCTCTACTGTTTTGATTCCCAATTTGACCATACTGTCCTATCTGTTGTTCAGAATCATTTCCTGATTATTGGTTTGTTTGTGGAAGCATATATGATACTGAGTTCACCACGCATTGCCTTCTTGGCATCTATTATGCCTTCATGAGCAATTAATTCACTAGTACAAAATAGGCTATTTGCGTCCAATATTTCACATTATTTGTGTCTGCTCCAATGTGGATGCTAATACAATGGACGCAAATGTTAAAATATATTTTTCTTCTGTTGTTGGACAAACGCAAATTCGACATATTTGCGTCTGCTATAGTGTGCATTGGACACAAAAACCAATGCATTTGCGGCTATCTTACTATTACAGTAGACACAAATCTAATATATTTGCGTCTATTTTAGCATACATTGGACGCAAATACCAATGCATTTGCATCTGTCTTTTATTACAGCAGATGCAAATTGCTGTGTATGGTAGCTTTACTTTTCAGTGCATTTGCGTCTGTTTTACTACTACGACAGATGCAAATTTATTTTTATTTTTATTTTAAATTGAGCCTACGCTTGCCACAACAAACGTGTACTTATCCTTTGTAGTCACTTCTTTACATAAATGCAATCTCTTCAAACTTTCCTACAGTAAAAGAACACTAGAAATACTCACACATCATGCTCATCTAAAATATTACTTTCTGAATGATACACGGCATGGTATTTAACAATCAAAGAACATTAAGTGTAACCCAATAACATTTATGTACACTAATGAATTACAAAAAAAATACTAGAACAGATTGGTTCTTAAAAGATTATACAACATAACCTCATGTATCATTTACCAACTCGTTCACCAAGATGCATTAATACTAAATTCAACTATGCTTTATTTTCATAAAGTAGGTTCAATGTCTCCCTTGATCTCACAATCTCCTTAGTAAGAACCAGATTTAAAGAAAACAAATATCTGTTATATAAAAACTTCTTACTTTCATTTATCATATCATATATGATAAAACTAGTTAGATAATATCCAGCAGATGATGCACGCCTTTTGTATTTACGGAAAAAGTGTTTTTTTAAAATTTATCATATATGATAATTAATTAAAAAAATCAACATAATTTATACTTCATTTATCCGAACATATCCAACAAATATATTTGTTTAACCATCATGTAAAAATATCATTAAACATAATGTCATAACCATTAACACGATCAAATTTCGCATGTATGAATCTAACTCCAATATTTCTAAAATAATGTCATCAAATCAAATGCATTACATGATACGTTTTCATTTAGTTTTCCGCATGTATGAATCTTACTCCAATATTCCCTAAAGACGATACGTTGTCATTAAATTTTCAGCCTTATCAATAAAATGTTTTCAAAAATTTCAACCAAAAATCAGATTGAGGGCCATAAACAAACACAAGAAACAGAGATTACAAAAACAAAAACACAGGTCAATTTTAAAAATGTTGTCATTTACATAATAGGTTCTGCAAAATTGCTAGCATTTTAAGACAAGAATGACAAATTTTAACCATAGGATATGTAACACCCCGTATTTTCTGTGAATACAAAAGTAACAAAATAAAGTATAATTAATTTTTAAAAGAAGAATTAAGGAAAACAGGTTACGCCATTGTGTTTTTCTCAGAATTCTGCTTGAGATAGAGTCCGAATTTGCGTAAATAGAACTCCGTATGAAGAAGTTATGGCACTTAGAAGTTTCAAGGATTTAGAATAAAAACCAGCCCGAATTCAAAATTCAAAGTTCGAAATTCAAAACACACACCCGGGCTGGGCGGGAAATTTCCCGCCCAGGACCCTGGTCGACCTCGAGGTCGACCTGGGTCACAAAGGTCGACCTGGGGGTCGACCTCCCCCTATTTCCAGATCCGTGGACAGATTCGTTTTTCTGCATTTGGACGCCCGTTCTGACCAGATTCGTTGCTCCTAAGCTATTTAAACACCCCCAAACATCACTTTCTCTCCACACAATTTCATTATGCCTATACTCTGCCCTAATTCATATTAAAATAAATCAATGGCGTCGCTACTCTGCTGAAACCTAAGCTAGGCTCCTTCTTCTTCCAATCTGAATAGGATTAAAAGAGAACAACTACAACCCTTTTTCTTTTAGAATCCAACCAAGGTGAGTACAGTTATTTTCAGATATGAAATTATGATCTTGACATGGTTATAAATCTGAATTGGTGATTATGCATATTCTTGTTTATCAGATCTGTTTTTCTGTGTAGATATATCTTATTCTTGTTTATCAGATCGGATTTTCTATGTATATCTATCTTATTAATATTATTGTAACTATTATGTATCTCTTCCTTCCTTCTGTTCTTTAGCCAGGCTACCACGAGCGTGAGCCAAATCTCATAAGAGATTGACGCACGAACGCTAAGTTTGGGGAAAATAATGAATGATGCATAATTGGACATGACTGATTTGTGACTGATTTAAGAAAAGGGCGTATGTTGTAATTTAAGATTTAGATCTGGGCATACTATATATGACAGTCTGTGATTTAGAAGAAGGAGAATTATTTTGTATATGACTTAGACGTAAAGATCTATATTAAAATATGATAACTATTAAATGTGAACTCGCTTAAATGGGGATTTTTGGACATTTGACATATGCTGAAATAAAAGGCTATAATTTGGCATAATTCGTATTGTATATCGTGATTTGAGGTTTTTGGAGAATATTCTGTACTGTGTAAATTTAACTAAAATTTGGGACATATGTTATATTGTGAATTATGACCATAATTTGGGCATGTAAAACTAGGCTTAATTTTATGATTAGGCGAGGTATGTCAATGGAATTTTAAGGGATGATTAAATCGGTTAAATTGCCTAATCTTCTAAATCTGTTGAAACTAAGAATGCTGAGATACGAGGTTAGACTCTGTTTGCGGTAGAAGCCTGCCCGGACTCAACCAGCTTAACCAGCAACCGCAAACTGTTAGTCTAATGTGAGAGGTTGTAGGCATAAAGATGCTTAGACACAAGGTTAGGTCTGGCTTGTGGTAGAAGTCTGCCCGGAACCGCCCGGCACATCCAGCGGCCACAAGCTACCGACCTAATGTAAGAGGTCTGTGCATTAGTAATCAATTAATGTAAATCTAGGATAAATATGATGCCTAAAATGTGTTGGGTGGATAAGGTTAAATCAACTGGACTGATGAATCTAATAAACCCGTTTGAAAATCTGTTGGCCCGATACAAGGTTAGGTGAAACAATATGTAAGTCTGTTAATCTGTATATCTGATTCGTTAGTCTGAAAACTTGTTAGTCTGTATATCTGATCCATTAGTCTGAAAACTTGTTAATCTGTATATCTGATCCGTTAGTCTGAAAACTTGTTAACCTGTATGTCTGATCTGAGAACTAGTTAATTTGGACTTTGTACATCTGAAATCTATAAGCAAGTTAATCTGAAATCTGTTAGTCTAGGGACACGAGGTTAGAGGGGTAATTACTTGTGTCATCCGTTGTTTGGGACCCATAATTAGTCAGTAACCCTTTCTGGTATCAAAATTAAGACCCAACACTAGGTAGGGGTCTAGGTCACGCTTACTTAACTAATTGTTAGAGGTTCACTCTGATAATGGCGAGGGGTGTTGATGGCGCATTCCAACCGGGTCATGTGCGTGCATGGATCCGGTCTGCTCTGAGGATGTAAGACACCATGACATCTATAAATAGGTCTGAGTCTATAGGTTGTCACTTTAGGGAGTGATACACCCTTCTGTGGGGCCAACACAGGGTATTTATGTATTAGAGAGCCGATCGCGTAGAATTTAGGGTACACTTAGTTCTGTCTATTTCTGTTGGGTTACCGTCTGTTTCTGTTGGGGTGGTAACACATGTCTGTTTCTGTGTAATACCGTCTGTTGGGGTGGTAAAGTCCGATTACTAGTGTACACCTAATTCTAATATTCTGTTTCCGTAGGGGTTATTCTGTTTCTGTCTCTGTTCGAGTGGTAATGGCCTATTACTAGCATTCTGTTTCTATACCGTCTGTCTCTGTTCGGGTGATAAATGCCCATCACTAGCATTCTGTTTCTAAACGTCTGTCTCTGTTAGGGTGATAAAGGCCCATTTCTAGCATCGTGATTCTGAAGAGATCATTCTATTTTCTATTTAGACGTTAGGACAACACCTAATTCTGTTGTACTAGTATTAGTGCAGAGAAGTTAAAAGTAAGTAAGAAGCATAGCTTGGTCTTGGTTATTCTGTTCTGTTCCATTTACCCTGTTTATACCCGTTATTCTTGTTCCTGTTATGTCTCATCCAGATTTATTTTCATGTCATGATACTATTATCTGTTTTTATGCTGAAAGTCACTGGACTCACCAGACTTATGTCTGCCTAGTTTGTTTCGCCTCTTTTCTTTCGTTCCCCCCCAGGTTCTCAGGGAGGAAATACGCAAGCTTAGTTCTGATATCTCTTTCTTCCATCTTGAAGTTGAAGATGTATTGCTTGAGTTTGATTCTGCTTATTTATGGCATTTTCTGTTGGGGATTATGGCTTTAAAAATTATGTACTCTGAAGGCTTCTGTACAAGACTGATATTTATGTATTAGAATTGTGGTATTGTGGTTTTGAAAGATGTAACCAAACTTATTTCTGTTTCCGCTGTAATAAATTTATAAAAAATTTCAAGTACTACTTTAAGTATCTATCTCGTAATATTTTGTATTGTTTACTTATAATGTTCCACCGAAGTTAAGGCATTCCCTTTGTGAGTGACCTTAACGGAGGTGGGGTGTTACACTTGGTATCAGAGCTGAAGGTTACCAGATTAGATAAAAGTTTTTGAAAACTATTTTCAAAAAGGTTTTAAAAAGGAGAGTATTTTCAAAAGGGAAGTTTATTTTGAAAAATATAATTCTCAAAATCCATGTGTCTGTCTTTCGATTCTCCGTTTTGAATCTCTTCCTTTTTTCTGGGGTAACCGAGATACCCGAGGGCATACTGATACCAACTTGGTTTAGAAGGTATCTAGAGGCTAGGGCCACCGTCGCAGACCCAGCAGACGTTCCTCCTCCTTCCCCTCCTCCTCCTCCCCCTTCCCGCATTGTTACTTTTTTGATGATATGCAAGGACTTTCGGGCAATGGGGGGGAACCTTTTCACGGGTCAGAGACGTTTGTTGAAGCTCGAAATTGGCTTAAGGAGGTGAAAAATTTGTTTGGTATCTTCGAGATAGAAGATGTAAGGAAGGTCCAATTGACTGCTTGGTTAATGAAGGACGAAGCCTCGTTTTGGTGGGAGGTCACGAATGGAGAGCGTCCAGTGGTGACATGGATGGATTTCAATCATAGGTTCGAGATGAAATTTCTCTCACGAGCAGAAGAGAATTTATACATGGAAAGGTTCTTGGCATTGAAGCAGGGCAATTTATCAGTAAAGGAGTACATCAACAAGTTCAATCAGTTGGCGAGATTTGGCTTAGACTTGGTGAACACACCTGAGAAGAAGGCCCTGAGATTCGTTAAAGGTTTGAATGAGCCGCTACACGGGTTGGCTATGACCCACATTCCTATGGGGGCTACCTTCGAGAAATTGGTTGACATGGCATTGATGCATGAAGAGGAAGCCAAAAGTGAGAAAAAAGTGGAAAAGCTCAAAGGGCCACAGAACAAGAAAGCGTGGCCCAAGAAGGAAACACAAAAGAAGGATAAAAAGTCTAAAGATAAGAAGGAGAAAAACTGCTTTACTTGTGGAAGCTTGACTCATTTGAACAAGGATTGCAGAAAGAGGAAGGGCACTTGCTTCAATTGTGGTGAGATGGGACACTTCACTAGGGACTGTCCGAAGAAACGAGGGAAAGGGCAGAGGACAGGACCAACTTCTAAAGGGAAGGTGAATGCTCACGTGGTTGGTGGATAGGATAGAGATAGGAAAATTTCTGTAGAAGGTTTAATTTCCTTATCTGATTATTGAGTTAAAACTTTTTGTGATTCTGGCATTTTGATTCTGTAATTGAGACTCTGCACTTTAATACTAGTCTTGCTTCTGATCCCGCTATAGTCTCAAACCCCACAAGGGTTACAACTCATCTGTTTGTGATAATTTAGCGGTATCTGTGTTGGGCGTTAAGTTGACTATGACGCATACATTCTGGGTTTTGATAATCTGATCTATACCAGTAGTCTGTAAGAATCTGAATATTTCTGAAAAGGATAGGGATTTTTACTCGTAGCGTGAAGTAGCTTTCCAGTTTTGACATTGTTTAACGGGAGTAATTTTCTAAGTGTCAATCTGATGTTGATTTAGGTCTTCGGGATTGATACTTAGAGATTTATTCTCTTAACCGATGTCTAATGGGAACAGAACTTTTGTTTTAATTGTACTTGCTTCTATCACTCGGCTATATCCTATCGATCGAGTCTTCGACCTTTAGGTAGAAACTAATGGGTGTAAACATGTGTTTGAGACATGTTATGTTTGATGGTTACAAGTGGATGCAAGTGGTTGCTAGTGGTTGCTCGTGGATCCATATACACACACTAGGCACTAAATCGACTCAAAAGCACTCTCATACTGCATATGGATGTGTGTCCATTTTTCAATTTTTGTGGATGCAAAATGATTGACTCATCACATGGATGTTGCATTTGGATGAATTGTTATGTACTCATATAGAAATGATGTGTATCAAATAAGATTTCTTGCATACATAATCGGACTCATGGTACTAACATAATTTGCATTAAGGAGGTCAATTGAATCAGTGGACCGCCTAATCTTTGCATTAGATAAGAGACATATACACACACTTATGCATATGTACATACAACATTAGAAGTTTTCTAAGGACAACGGATGCTTGTGGATGATGGTTGAGTAGATGGGTGATTGGATGGGAGGACACATTCTTCTTAACTTGAAGATTTCGGGGACAAAATCCTTTAAGGAGGGGAGAACGTAACACCCCATATTTTTTGTGAACATAAAAGTAACAAAACAAAGTATAATTAATTTTTAAAAGAAGAATTAAGGAAAACAGGTTATTCCATTGCGTTCGTCTCGGAATTCTGCTTGAGATAGAGTTCGAGTTTGTGTAAATCGGACTCCGTATGAAGAAGTTATGACACTTAGAAGTTTCAAGGATTTAGAATAAAAACCAGCCCAAATTCAAAATTCAAAGTTCGAAATTCAAAACACACACGCGGGCTAGGCGGGAAATTTCTCGTCCAGGACCCAGGTCGACCAAGGGTCGACCTGGGGTCGATCTGGGTCACATAGGTTGACCTGGGGGTCGACCTCCCCCCTATTTCCAGATTCGTGGATAGATTCGTTTTTCTGCATTTGGACGCTCGTTCTGACCAGATTCGTTGCTCCTAAGCTATTTAAACACCCCCAAACCTCACTTTCTCCCCACACAATTTCATTACGCCTATACTCTTACCTAATTCATATTAAAATAAATCAATGGCGTTGCTACTTTGCTGAAACCTAAGCTAGAACAAGTGCTCCTTCTTTTTCCAATCTGAATAGGATTAAAAGAGAACAACTACAATCCTTTTTCTTTTTGAATCCAACCAAGGTGAGTACAGTTATTTTCAGATATGAAATTTAATTATGATCTTAACATGGTTATAAATCTGAATTGGAGATTATGCATGTTCTTGTTTATCAGATCTGTTTTTCTATGTAGATCTATCTTATTCATGTTTATCAGATCTGTTTTTCTGTGTATCTTATTAATATTATTGTAACTATTCTGTATCTCTTCCTTCCTTCTGTTCTATAGCCAGGCTATCACGAGCCTGGGCCAAATCTCATAAGAGATTGACGCACGAACGATAAATTTGGGGAAAATAGAGAATGATGCATAATTAGAAATGACTGATTTGTGTCTAATTTGAGAAAAGAGCATACGTTGCAATTTAAGATCTAGATCTGGGCATACTATATATGATAGTCTGTGATTTGGAAGAAGGAGAATTATTTCGTATATGACTTAAGCGTAAAGATCTATATTAAAATAGGATAACTATTAATTGTGAATACGCCTAAATGGGGATTTTGGATATTTGGCATACGCTGAAATCAAAGGCTATAATTTGGCAAAATTCATATTGTATATCATGATTTGGGGTTTTTGGAGAATATTCTGTACTATGTAAATTTGACTAAAAATTTGGGGCATATGTTATATTGTGAATTATAACCATAATTTAGGCATGTAAAATTAGGCTTAATTTTATGATTAAGCAAGGTATGTCAATGGAATTTTAAGGGATGATTAAATCTGTTAAATTGCCTAATCTGTTGAAACTGAATACGGTAATTTGGGGTATGAGAATCTGTAGACTTGATCTAAAATTGAGCAAAACATGTAAATAGAACTTTGGAAAATCTGCTATAACTTGTAAATTAGTTATTTTGTTGAATTGGCATAATTAGCCTGATATTGGCATAATATATGAATGAATACATTAGCTAAAAATAAGAATACTGAGACACGAGGTTAGACTCTGTTTGCGGTAGAAGCCTGCCCAGACCCAACCGGCTTAACCAGCAACCGCAACCTGTCAGTCTAATGTGAGAGGTCGTAGACATAAAGATGCTTAGACACGAGGTTAGGTCTGGCTTGTGCTAGAAGTCTGCCCGGAACCGCCCGGCACATCCAGCGGCCACAAGCTACCGACCTAATGTAAGAGGTCTGTGCATTAGTAATTAATTAATGCAAATCTAGGATAAATATGATGCCTAAAACGTGTTGGGTGGATAAGGTTAAATCAACTGGACTGATGAATCTAATAAACCCGTTTGAAAATCTGTAGGCCCAATACAAGGTTAGGTGAAATAATCTGTAAGTCTGTTAATTTGTATATCTGATCCGTTAGTCTGAAAACTTGTTAGTCTGTATATCTAATTTGTCAGTCTGAAAACTTATTAATCTGTATATCTGATCCGTTAGTCTGAAAACTTGTTAACCTGTATGTCTGATCTCAGAACTAGTTAATCTGGACTTTGTACATCTGAAATCTATAAGCAAGTTAACCTGAAATCTGTTAGTCTGGGGACAAAAGGTTAGGAGAGGTAATTACTTGTGTCATCTGTTGTTTGGGACCCATATTAGTCGATAACCCTTTCTGGTATCAAAATTATGACCCAACACTAGGTAGGGGTCTAGGGAACACTTACTGAACTAATTGTAAGAGGTTCACTCCGATAATGGCGAGGGGTGTTGATGGCGCATTCCAACCGGGTCATGTGCGCGCATGGATCCGGTCTGCTCTGAGGATGTAAGACACCGTGACATCTGTAAATAGGTTTGTGTCTATAGGCTGCCACTTTAGGGAGTGATACACCCTTCTGTGGGGGGGGGGGCACAAGGTATTTATGTATTAGGGAGCTAGTCGCTTGGGGTAGAATTTAGGGTACACTTAGTTCTGTCTATTTCTGTTGGGGTACCGTCTGTTTCTGTTGGGGTGGTAACACCTGTCTGTTTCTGTGTGGTACCGTCTGTTGGGGTGGTAAAGGCCCATTACTAGTGTACACCTAATTATAATATTATGTTTCCGTAGGGCGTATTCTGTTTCTGTCTCTATTCGGGTGGTAAAGGCCCATTATTAGCATTCTGTTTTTGTACCGTTTGTCTCTATTCGAGTGGTAAAGACCCGCTACTAGCATTTTGTTTCTAAACGTTTGTCTCTGTTAGGGTGATAAAGGCCCATTTCTAGCATCGTGTTTATGAAGAGATCATTTGGTTTTCTGTTTAGACGTTAGGACAACACCTAATTCTGTTATACTAGTATTAGTGTGGAGAAGTGAAAAGTAAGTAAGAAGCATAGCTTGGTCTAGGTTATTCTGTTCTGTTCCGTTTACCCTGTTTATACCTGTTATTCTTGTTCCTGTTATCTCTCATCCAGCTTTATTTTCATGTCATGATACTATTATTTGTTTATATGCTTAAAGTCACTGGACTCACCAGACTTATGGCTGACCTAGTTTGTTTCGCCTCTTTTCTTCCGTTCCTCTCCCCCTCCCCAGGTTCTCAGGGAGGAAATACGCAAGCTTAGTTCTGATATCTCTTTCTTCCAGCTTGAAGTTGAGGATGTATTGCTTGGCTTTGATTCTGCTTATTTATGGCATTTTCTGTTGGGGATTATGGCTTTAAAAATTATGTACTTTGAAGGCTTCTGTACAAGACTGATATTTATGTACTTGAATTGTGGTATTGTGGTTTTGAAAGATGTAACCAAACTTATTTCTATTTCAACTGCAATAAAGTTATAAAAAATTTCAAGTACTACTTTAAGTATCTATATCGTAATATTATGTTCTTTTTACTTATAACGTTCCATCGAAGTTAAGGCATTCCCTTTGTGAGTGACCTTAACGGAGGTGGGGTATTACAGGATACCTTACATCCAATGCTGCCAAAAAATTCTACCTCACCAGGATTCTGTTATGATGCCTGCATTGAACTTGTACCAAGAGTTTTATTCACAAAGTTCAGCTTAGCTTGCTGACCCTGTTTGGCAAATCATATAATGTGTCATTTCATCAACCATAATACTTCTTCCGCGGGTCGTGTGAAATTTATCAATTGCAGAATCTGGGTTAGTACACCATAAAAATCATTTATATGGTCGTTTGGTTCATCACTACCTTTAACATATACATCGCTAATGTTAGTTAATTTTTCAGCACCATATTCTTTAGCATTAAATTTATATCTATTGACAAAGAATTTTGGATATGTGTTGATCTCCTTTTTAGTCCCATTGCCGAATGTTTCGATCCTTCATCTACAACACAATTTCTTGTATCAAAAACATAACTAGTAAACCAAGTAGCGGATTCTTTGCTGATATTGCTATTTGGATATTGTGATTCTTAAATGCTGTAATTATAAGACAAATGTTACATTATGATTAAAGATACAGTACATGTATAAATGGTATAAGTTCATTACCTAACGAACAGTGCAACTTCAGCGCAATTGAGAAGAATATATGTATGTGTCGCATTATAATCTCTACCATCCAGCCATTCTTCCACACATCTACCAGAAGGCCGACCATGTTTTCAATAAATAGATAAAGTCCCTTGACAATCATCTTGATCAATGACTTCATCATTATGCGTAGTACTTCAAATGATATGTTCACATGATCACTAAAATAACGAGAGAAAAAAAAACAAAGCTTCTTCTTCGATGTATGATTTGCAAATTGAACCTTGAACTCGAGTTTTCTGTCTCACCTTTTCTTAATTTGATTTAAATATCTATTTAGAATTATTTTAAATTAATTTTTTTTTATACGTTTCATTAACCGATGTTTAATTAACTAAATATTAATATAACTTTCAAATGGATACATCCATCCATATTGCGCAAGCCCTCAAAGACATGCTTCTAATACAAGATGAATAGGTAAATGCTCTATAACATTGAAAAACCTGAAAGAAATATTTTTTTTAGTTTACAGAGCAATATAGGGACTTCTTCCTCTAGTTTATGTAGATGATCAATTTTTAGTGTACTAGAACAAAGCTCTTTATAGAACAGACTAAGTTATGTTGCAACAGTCTAAATTTTTACGGACAATAATCCTTTGAAAGCAACGGAAAACGAATTTTCCATCATAACATGACAGTCGTGGCTTTTCATCCCACTAAGTTTATTGTTTTTATAGTCGACATATCTACGAAGATTACAAGATATATCATCCAGGAATCTTAATCATTCCACCCATTTTAAAAGTATTTTAACTTGATTATTGTCCAGTTCATAGCACGCTTTTGGTTTTTTGGTGTCATTTGGCTTTATATGAAGCTTAGGGCGATTACATATTGCTTCGATATTACGTCTTGATTTTAAATCTTCTTTCGTCTTCCCTTTGACATTCAAAATTGTATTAAACACAATATCAAACACATTTTTCTCATTATGCATCACGTCAATATTACGACGAATTGGGAGATTTATCCAATAAGGCAACTCCCAAAAAATACTTTGTTTGCACCAATCATGAATCGATGATATACCTTGAATTTTAGTATGTTCTCCTGTTTCATGTATCACTGGATAATTCTTTACAAGTTCATAAATATATTCACTTGACTATATCGAAGGTGGTCTCAAAGTTTCATGCCTATTAGCTGTAAAAAATTCTTATCTCTTCTAAAAGGATTATTGATATGAAGAAAACATCGATGACAGTTAAACCATGAAATTTTGTCTCCATGAGGTAAAGAAAATGCTCTTGTTTCTTTCATACAGTAAGGACAAGCTAGACGACCAGCCGTACTCCAACCTGAAAGCATTGCATACGCAAAAAAATCACTGATTGTCCATAACATAGAAGCATAAATACGGAAATTCTTTTTTTTTTTGCGAAATATCATATGTTTCTACTCCTTCGTACCACAATGTTTTTAATTCTCCAATCAAGGTTATAATAGACATTGATTCCTTATGTTAGATCATCAGAACCAGGGGTGACAATTGTGAGAAACATAAATTATAAGGTGTGACAATTATAAGCCAGGACGAATATTTAGTACCAAATTGAGAAAACGGTGAAAATCCATCCGTACATAAAGCAAGTCTAACATTACGACTCTTCGATGCAAAATCAGGGTACTTCTAGTCAAAATGCTTTCATGCTTCCCCATCAGCTAGGTGTGTTAACGTACTTTCCTTCTGTGTTCTCACACTGTGTCATCTGATATGTTGTGCAGTTACAGAAGATGCATATAACCTATAGGAGTAATGGGTGAATAATGCATACGTTTATACAAAACTTCTTTTTCCTTTTTCTTTCTTGGTTTGTATATTTCCTGATTACATATTTTACAATTCTTAAAGTTAATATCTTCCTTCCAAATTAGCATGCAACCCTTTAGACATGTATCTATTTTTTCATATGGTAAACCAAAGCCGACATCAATTTTTTTTTACTTCATAATGATTTTGGCACTGTAAATTATTGGGAGGCATATGCCGCTTCGTAGCACGTACAATAGCTGTAAATCCAGCTTCTGTGAGGTTGCATTTAGTTTTCGTCGCAATGTGTTCAACGGTTACTGATAGTTGGGTTCCTCTTTTACAGCCTTCCCAAGGGTTTCTTAGCAGCATCTAATAAATCACATACTTTTTTGGCTTAAATATCTGGTCCTTCTTCATCATTACCATCATCATCAGTAATTTGTTGAACTGAGAACATTGAATGTTCAACATCTTCAACCGTATGTTTTACGAGATTCATCGTACCAATTTCATTATTCACTACCTCCTCAACTTGTACAGAAGTAGATGCTAACGGTTCTCCATGACGATCCCAAACCAAATAGTTTGGCACAACTGTATTGACACAAATGAACTCTAAATATTTGCAGTATTAAATACTTCAATAATTTGCATCTACTACATGGACAATATTTTTCGACGTCCTTTCCATTGTTACTTAAAGCGAAATCCATAAACACTTATTTTTCCTAAGTAGATATATAATTAAAAAAATATGATAAAATTTGCATTAACAATTTATTAAAACAAATTTTTGTTGAATGTTATTAATTGATCATTTACACTTTGCTGGTGTGTCATCCTACCTCCCATTACAAATACAATAACATAATTAAATCGCGTAAATATTTCCAATTTGAACGATTCAACAAAATTTCGGCAGCACTCCACTTTAGTTTCCTGAATAGTACATAATTGCGTGTACACATGGAATATAAAGGAAGCGCTTTCAAAATTTTGAGAACCGTTTAAAATGAAATGATGTAAGAGATTTAATTTCGTTATTGTGTTCGTAACTTTTCTAATACAAGGACAAATCCAACAAATATTGTATATGATGAATATAAATCTTCGTTCTATTAATAAAACGAACATTCACATAACAATCATATACAATACTTATCAGACGAAACCGAAAAATTCTCTAAGGCTTTATGAATATAATATATTACGATTGGTGCTCTTCAATATCTAATTGTACATATATGAATTTTATTACGTATATGTATATTTTCAACATTCAATCCAATTAACCATATATTATATATAAAATTAAATATCGTTTTCGATATTTTTTTATAAAACATAAACTTAATTATTTCCATTTCCACTGAACGTTTTCGATAAATTAAATACAAATTTCGATGAATTGGGTCTCAATTAATTCAAGCTATATATAGATTAATTAACAACACCATGCATACAACACTATATATGCACATATACATACAAAATAAACTAATTAACCCTAGATTAGAAAAATAATTAAATCAACCTATATATGCACATATTAACAGCACTACACATACAAATATATAATCTAATAAACAAATTAAGCTTAAATTAGCAAACCTAGGGTATTAAATAAAATTTGGGCTTTATACCTTGAAAATTAGGGTTGAACTGGAGTCTAGAGATGAGGAGAGAAAGCCTTGACACCACAAAAAAAGGGGCAGTTTTTCAGCCTAGAATTTCCTATGCCGCGTAGGCACGGCGTAGGGAAAACGTAATAATATGTGGAAGGTGTAGGGATGGCATAACAGATTGTGGTTTAGGATTTATTGAAACAGACTCTAAAAAATTGCACCTGTTAATTCCGCTAAAACAACCACTATTCCTTTTTTCCATTCCATCGCATTCCATCATTCAGAGAAAAAAAACCTAAATCTATACGCGCTTCCTCGCTTCTACCTTCAAACGCGCCGTTGTGCTGAGACTGCCTTCCACCGCGGCGTCGCATGCCGCCACTGCCTCCTTTAATTTCGCCGCTTCTGTCTCCTCTGCTTACGCCACTTCCCAGAATTCCCTCAAATCAAGTGAGTATTTATGCTATTCAAAATCGCACTTATCTTAGTGGGAAAAATCTTTTGAAATGTGATATTTTTCAGTTTACTAATGCTAAATTTGGGTAATATGTGTACTTCAGAAGCCTGGATGGAAGAAGTTCTTTGCTTATGTTAGACCAGGGTTTCTTGTGTCATTAGCATATCTTGATCATGGCAACTGTAATTTATTTATTTATTTAAATTTTGGCAGTTGAATTTGAAAATACTTATCTTTCACTATATATCAAAATAACATGTTTTTATTAAACAGTGGAAACAGATTTGCAAGTAGGATTGAATTATAAGTTCGAGGTTTTCATTATAACCTAAACGCCTTTATAATCAAAATTAATTAATTTATGGAACAAGTTTTTTTTATACATTGGTAATGTTGCAAATTACAGCTCTTGTGGGTCATTTTGGTTGGCCTTATTTTTGCTTTGATAATCCAGTCTCTGGCTGCTAATCTTGGTGTAACTACAGGTAAAATTCAAGTCCCATATTTAGGTAAAAAACGTGCACGCGTTATAGCTCAAAAAGTCACATATGTTATAGCATAACTTATCAATAGACCATCAAATCAATTTTGGAATCTAATTAAAGTCCGGAGTAATTTTGGGAAATTGTTGGTATATCATAATTATCTTATAAAAATCATGTAGTATTCATCAAATTAACTTCATGTAGGAAAACATCTTGCTGAATTGTTCAAGATTGAGTACCAATTGTTTGTAAAGCTTTGCTTATGGATTTTACTTGAAGTTGCAGTCACTGCAACATATATTCCTGAAAGTTAGGCTCTTTGTCTCCTATATTTTCATAAATATGTAATCTAATTGTATATTCCTGAAGGTTAGGCTCTTTGTCTCCTATATATGTTGATTTTAAATTTAGTTTCCAACATTTTCCTTTTTAAGGTTTTTCTTTGATGTTATTATACTTTTTACCTCATTAGACTCTTCATATTTACATTAAAACTTCACCGGCAATACGTTGCTTCTACTTAATATAATTTGCATTGAATCAATACCAAATAGAAAGAACCAGCCTTGTGTTGATCACGTAGATCCATTAGTAGATCCCACGTGTTCTCTCTTTGTGGCTCTTTGCTGAGCGTTAAGGCACAACTGAAACTAAGTCGTAAGGCTCAAGTGAAACTGAGCTTTACGGCTCAATTTCGCTGAACCTTAAGGCTCAGCCGAAATGCTGAGCCAGACTCAGTTTCGGCTGAGCCTTAAGGCTCAGCCGACAACAACTTGAAGTTGTTGTGCAATTTGAAGTTGCTGTGCAACAAACAGCAACTTGAAGTTGCTTGCAACAAGCAGCAAATTGAAGTTGCCGTGCACGCAACTTCAAGTTGTTGTTTGTTGCAAGCAACTTCAAGTTGGTGTTTGTTGCACAACAACTTGAATTTTCTGTGCAACTTCAAGTTGCTGTGCAACAAACAACAACTTGAAGTTGCTTGCAACAAAAAGCAACTTCAAGTTGCTTGCACAGCAACTTCAAGTTGATGTGCAACAAACAGCAACTTCAAACTGCTCGATTTCGCTGAGCCTTAAGGCTCAGCCGAAACTGAGCCTTAAGCGTATTTTCCTGAGCCAGGCTCAGCCGAAGCTGAGTCTTACGCTCAATTTCGCTGAGCCTTTTCACTGTACTGGTTGGATTATGAAACTGAGCCTAAAGGCTCAACGAAACTGACCATTTTACTTAATTTTATTATGTAATTTATTCATTATACTAATTGGATTAAATTTTTTTATGTAGATATACAAAGACAATACATACACCATTAGGTTTGGAGTTTCAGATGATAGAGAGAAGTTTGTGAAGGAAGTGGAAGAGCTAAGGGGTAAAAATCAAGAAATGAGTGTCATGATTAACAAACTACAAGGGGATTTGGGTTCCGTGCAAGTATAGACGTGTTATATGCAAGAGTTTATACAAGGGATGAGGCGGGAGCAAGAATCGCAGATACGACGTATTTTATGAGTTATTCTTATTTTGGTAGTGGGTTTGATGTTCTATTTGTGTAAGGTACATTACACGATGTTTGAATTAGATGAAACGATCATGTTTGGGTTATGTACCAACTTTATTTTATTGTTTGTTGGACATGATTTGTTTTAAATACATTTGTAGCAAGTTTATGGTAATTTGATCATGATATTCATTTACATCAATGTTTTTATTGATATACATTGCTATGATTTTGCATATGTTCGGTTTTATTATGATTTGTGGTAGACGAAGATAAATATAAAATAACCATATTGAGTTTTGGTGTACGGATGCGTAGGAAATGGGTAAGGATGCATATGAAACTTGGCGTAGGGAATGCGTAGGAATACGGAGTAGGGATGGCGTAGGGAACTTAGCGTAGGGACGGCGTAGGGAATTTGGTGTAGGGATGGCGTATGGAACGTGGCGTAGGGAATTTGGCGTAGGGATGACGTAGGTAACTTGGCATAGGGATGGCGTAGGCATGAAGGCGTAAGGATGACATAGGGAAATATTTACGACGAGCTGTTTTTCGACTTCCGTAGGGATGGCATAGGGAAATTCGATTCCCCACGCTATCCGTACGCCAAAATGACGTAGGAAATTCAGAATTCTTTTGTAATGTGAACGCATTAGAGAGAGTAACGATGGCTATGCAGATGGCCGAGGCCGATTTAAGAAATTGGAAGAAAAGTAATGGGGAAGTAAAAAAATTGGGTAAGAAAACGTAATGGAGGAGAAAGAAAACTTCCCACGGTTTTTTTAATACGTAAAGAAAAATTCAGAATTCAGTTTCCGTTCGAAGTCATTGGGGGGGGGGGGGGGGTGGCGGCCGTTGCAATATACAGTGGTTCTTGTAGTGGGAATAACCAGGATTTAAGAGATGGCCGTTTAGCAGAAGCTCTAATACCATGTGGAGAAACAATGTTTCACTACAAGAGAAGCAGTAGTTTCCAATGGCCAGGGGCCGTTGGAAACACCATTTGAAACGCCGTTGGAGGCCGTTGGTATACGGATAAACGGTTTCCAATGAATTCCAATGCAAACAACGACCATTTTCCAACGGCTTCCAACTGGAAGATATGGCCGCGTGTCCCCTTTTTGGGATCAAAGAGACGTTGGAAAATGATGGAAACCATTGCAAATTAGCCGTCTATCGCCATTGGAAACCGTTGAAACTGGATGACCAGTAAGCCATTGCTTACCATCGCTCACCGTTGGAAATCCGGTTGTTTTTTTTAAACAGATTTTACATTTGCCACTTGAAGCCACACACTACACATACAACCATCAAAACTGCTCCATTTCGAGAATATAACTCACAATCTCAACCATATACACACCCAAACAAAATATAAAAAAAAAAAAAATCAAACACAAAACACATTAATTAACCAATATTTACATAACATAGATAGCCAAAACATCGTAACCCATGTCCAAACGTAGGCAAAACAACATAAGCATGTCCACACATCATAACTAACACACCATAACATCACAAAAGCGACATAACATGTCCAAACCATGAATATATACAACAATCATGTAGCAAGCCCTCGCCAACTCTCAAAAGACAAACACAATCATGCCCAAAAGCTAACTTGATCAACTCTCTCCACTAGAAGATGAAGGTAGGGTACCGTACTAGGCAATGAACTTCGCTACCTTCTGATTAAGCAACTCCATCTGCTAGTCACAGCGATGCTCACAATCACGAAGCTCTGCAATTTCTGCTTTTAGCTGTACGATTCCTTCCTTTTCCCGAGCCCTCTGATACATCTCCAGAGATGATCTAACCTGTATCATTTACGAGTACATGTATAATATATCAATCAAGATTAATATACTTCGAATTTTGATTTTTTTTAAAACTTGCACATTCTATTAGAAAACTGTAAGCTAATTTTGCATTTTCTAATCCATATAAAAATATCGATCTAATTTACATTATAGTTGTGAAAGCGCTTTTGTAGATTGATAAACCTTTAGCTAACTTCCTAGGGACAATACTAAGTGATCTAACATGTATATAATTTCAATATTTGATAGTAGCATTTGGAGTAAATTTGAGTTTTTATTATAAATTTGATTCTTTCCTCTAGATTTCCCTAACCGTATCGTCTGTTCTAGGTGGGCTTATCCATGGCAGCATCAAATATCATGTCCTCTTCATCCTTGGTCAACTCAGTCCTCCCAGTAGATTCCAGTAATCGCGCCTTATGTGCTTAAAATTTCTCCTGTCAAACATAAAACAAATGAAATCAGATAACACTATTTCACTTAAATTATACCTATAACTTAATTATTATATACTTACTTATCTCTCACACGCCTTATCATCATGGTCCCAACTGTACGAAACTAGCCCGTGTCGTCAGTCTGACTCAGTGCATGAGTATGCTCAAAAACATCCCAGTATGACACAGGAGCCATACGCGCTCTCTCCTGAAATAAGAATTCATGTATATATATATATATAATATGTGTATGTGTGTGTGTTTGTAAATTAAAACTTAAAGTTAAATCAACTATTAAATTTAAACGATGCAATTACTAAATATACCAGATACTCACGATGGTGCTGAAACGACTTCGACCCACCTCGATGCGTAACAGGATTCTTGCTCATGTTAGATGCATTTCTCTCAGACGAGGCCTATACATTTAAATTTAAAAAAAAAATTATTCCAAATCACATATTAATTGAATAGAATAATTTAAACTAAATATGAAGTAAATTTACCAGAAAATCCTCATTATTGTTCCAATAAGCAAGCAACTCATCCCACATTGATTCACCTATCCAAACCGGTTTTTCCCACTTAATTTCAAACTGTTCATTGTGTCTCTGTAATTTTTTGCCACTTTAGAATTCCAGTGGCGCTTGATGACATCCAAATCTGTCTCCTGCAGATCCACCGAACCCTGCATTTTTTAAAAAAAAATAGCATACATATATGTACTTATCAAATAAGAGCATGACTACTTAACATAATAAATGTTATATCACACATACCAGAAAATCCTGCCATATATTCTCCTTCACAATGTCGGGTATCGACATCCATGTGGGCCAACATCCAGTCATGCAAGCCTAATATACGCGTCTAGATATCTTCAAGACTGCGTTGGACGGCTCCAACTCAAACCCCCTGTGATAAAGAAAAAAAATGGCTATTAGAACAACAATTTATATAATTTATTGTATTTGAATTAAATTTATATTAAAAACGTAGGATTTACCCTCTGCTGGCTTTTGGCTTAAGTCAGACCACAGGACGAGATAAGTTCGACGGACCACCCTCATCACCACCTTGTGAGATCACCTGTTACAGATAACGACATAACATATATAGCATAAACATGAAAGAGCTATGTAAAAACAAGGTATGGGATAACATGAGTAGGAAATGTTATGATTTTGTATGTTAATTGTTAATAGATATGTCTACTTAACATATGAGTTACTTGTACATATATAACATAAGAAATAACTACTAAATATGAATTTGATCCATACTAAGTAAAAATAAACATAAAATTACCTTTTTAAAATGAGGATTATTGGTTAGTCGTCCCCATCACTTTTAGATTCTGACTCCATTTCCTCCTCCATATTTGGTTCATTTGTAGTCTCAAATACGTCAATTAATGTGTTTGATTCATCATTTAGAGGTCCAAAATCTGTTTGATCATCGGTTATTACTAATTCTGGATTTTCGTCGACATCTGCTTGATAAGCTTGGTCGTCGAGAATATTACGTCCGTCAAAAGTAAACCTTGCATTTGTTTCGAAAACAGCCCACCAATCTATTTTGTCTCTTGTCATAGATGGATAAGGGGCATAATAAACTTGAAGAGCTTGTTTGGCAAGTACAAAAGGATCGTACTTATAATAACGGGAAGTATGTCTCACTTCAATAAGGTTAAATTAAGATTAAATTTTGGGTGCACGTTTATTCCAGAACCCGAAACGTTGCTGAACCAGTTGCACTTAAACAAAAATACTTCTTCCGTGGGTCGTGTGAAATATGTCAATTGCAGAATCTGGTTTAGCACGCCATAAAAATCATGTATATGGTTGTTTGGATCATCACTATCTTTAACAAATACACCGCTATTGTCGGTTAATTTTTCAGCACCATATTCTTTAGTGCTAAATTTATATCCATTAACAAAGAATATTGGACTTGATATTTCTTTTTGGTCCCATTGCCAAATGTTTCAATCGTTCGTCCACAACACAATTTGTTGGACCAAATACATAATTAGTAAACCAACTAGCGAATTCTTTACTGATATCGCCGTTTGGATACTGTGATTCATAAATGCTGCAATTATAGGACAAATGTTACATTTATGATTAAACATTTAGTACATGTATACATAGATGTATAAGTTCATTACCTAACGAACAGTGCAACTTCAGTGCAATTGAGAAGAATATATGTGTGTGCTGCATTATAATCTTTATCGTTCAGCCATTCTTCCGCACATCTACCAGAAGGCCGTCCATGTTTTTTTTAAATTAATGAAGTCGCGGGACAGTCATCTTGATCAATGCCTTCGTCATTACGCCCAGTACTCGTAAATGATATGTTCACATGATCACTAAAATAATGGGAGGAAAAAAATGAAGCTTCTTCTTCGATGTATGATTTGCAAATAGAACCTTCAACTCGAGCTTTCTGCCTCACTTTTTTCTTTAGATGATTTAAATACCTATTTATAATTAATGTAAATTATTTTTATTACAGTTTCATTTACCAAAATTTAAATTAACTAAATATTAATATACCTTTCAAATGGATACATCCATCCATATTGCACAGGCCCTCGAAGGTGTGCTTCTGACGGAAGATGAATAGGTAAATGCTCTATAACATTGAAAAAACCTGGAGGAAATATTTTTTCCAATTTGCAGAGTAATATATGGATTTCTTCCTCTAGTTTACGTAGACGATCAAGTTTTAATATAGTAGAATAAAGCTCTTTATAGAACAAACTAAGCTCCATTACAATAATCCAAACTTTTACGGGCAATAGCTTTTTGGAAGCGACGGGCAATAAATTTTCCATCATAACATGACAGTCGTGGCTTTTCATCCCACTAAGTTTGTTGTTTTTATAGTCGATGCATCTACGAAGATTGGAAGATATACCATCTGGGAATCTTAATCCTTCCATCCATTTTAAAAATATTTTAACTTGATTATTGTCCAATTCAAAGCACGCATTCGGTTTTTTGGTGTCATTTGGCTTTATATGAAGCTCCGGATGATTGCATATTACTTCGATATCGTTTCTTGATTTCAAATCATCTTTCGTCTTCCCTTTGACATTCAAAATTATATTGATTACATAATCAAAAACATTTTTCTCATTATGCATCATGTCAATATTATGACGAATCAGAAGATCTTTCCAATAAGGCAACTCCCAAAATATGCTTTGTTTCCACCAATTATGAGTCATTGATTTACCTTGAATTTCTGCTTGTACTTCGGTTTCATGAATCTTGGGAAGATCTTTCATAAGTTCATAGATTTGTTCATTTGTCCATAATTTAGGTGGTCGCAAAGTTTCATGTCTATTAACTGTAAAAAAATTCTTATCTCTTCTAAAAGGATGATTAATTTGAAGGAAACACCTGTGACAGTCAAACCATGAAATTTTCTTTCCGATAGGTAAAGAAAATGCTCTTGTTTCTTGCATACAGTACGGATAAGCTAAACGACCAGCCGTACTCCAACCTGAAAGCATTGCATAAGCAGGAAAATCGCTAATTGTCCACAACAGAGAAACATTCATACGAAAGTTTTTTTTTTTGTTAAATATCATATGTTTCTACCCTTTCATACCACAATTTTTTTAATTTTTCAATCAATGGTTGTAAATACACACGGATTCCTTGCGTCGGATCATCAGGACCAGCGACGACAATTGTGAGAAACATATAAGGCGTTTTCATACACATCCATGGAGGTAAATTATAAGGTGTTACAATTATAGGCCAAGATGAATATTTAGAACCAAATTGAGAAAATGGTGAAAACCCATCCGTACATAAACCAAGTCTAATATTACGACTCTTGGATGCAAAATTGGGATATTTTTGGTCAAAATGCTTCCATGCTTCTCCATCGGACGGGTGTGTTAACGTACATTCTTCATGTGTTCTCACATTGTGCCATCTCATATGTTGCGCGTTTACAGAAGATGCATATAACCTTTGAAGTCTTGGAATAATAGGTAAATAATGCATATGTTTATACAGGACTTCTTTTCCCTTTTTCTTTCTAGGTTTGTATCTTTCCTGATTACATATTCTACAATTCTTAAGGTTGATATCTTCCTTCCAAAATAGCATGCATCCCTTTAGACATGTATCTATTTTTTGATACGGTAAACCAAAGGCCGACATCATTTTTTTAACTTCATAATGATTTTCACACATCAAATTATTAGGAGGCATATGTCGCTTCGTAGCTTGTACAACTGCTGTAAATCCAGCTTCTGTGAGGTTGTATTTCGATTTCATCGCAATGTATTCAGCAGTTACTGATAATTGAGTTCCGCTTTCACAGCCTTCCCAAAGGGTTTTTTTCGCTGCATCTAATAAATCATATATTTTTTTGGCTTGAATATTTGGTTCTTCTTCATCATTATCATCGTCATCATTACCATCGTTATCGTTAAATTGTTAAACTTGAAACATTGAACGTGCAACATCTTCAATCATTTGTTCTACGAGATTCGTCATAGCAATTTCAGTATTCACTACCTCCTCAACTTGTGTAGAAGTAGATGCTACTGGTTCTCCATAACGATCCCAAACTGAATAGTTCGACACAAAACCATACTGACGCAAATGAACTCTAACCATTTGGGGTATCAAATGCTTCAATAACTTGCATCTACTACATGGACAACGGATTTCGACATTGTTTCTCTTATTACTTAACGCGAAATCAATAAACACGCTGACACCATTCGTAAATTATTTGTTTATTGTACCATCAGTTTCTCTTCGTTTGTACATCCAGCTTTGTCACTAAAATAATCGTGATTCATTTTTCCTAAGTACATATAAAATTAGAAAGAATATTGAAATTTACAATTTTTATTACTTTAATAACATCAAATAGTTGAAATAAATTAACAATTTTTCTGTCCGTCACTAAATTCTCAAAATTCCCTTATAATTGATATATGCATGTTATGTTGAAATATATTCAAAATTTTATTACTGAATGCATGTTATGTTAACTGATCATTTACTGGTGGGTCATCCTACCTTCCATTACAAATACAATAACGTAATTAAATCACGTTAATCTTTTCAATTTAAATGATTCAACAAATTTCGGCATCACTTCCCTTTAGTTCCCTAAACAGTACACAATTGTGTGTGCACATGGAACATAAGGGAAGTACTTTTCGAAATTTTGAGAACCGTTTAAAATGAAATATTTTACGAGATTTAATTTCGTTATTGTGTTCGTAACTTGTTCAATACAAAAGACAAACCCAACAAATATTGTATATGATGAATATAAATGTCCGTTTTGTTAATAAAACGAAAATTCACATAACGATTATATACAATACTTATCAGACGGAGTCAAAAAAACTCTCTAAGGCTTTGTGAATATAACATATTCCGATTTAGTTTTTTTGTGATTAAAGTGTTTTTTTTCAACTCTGATTTTGAAATTTCAACTTAAAAATTTTTAAAATCATAGTTGCAGGTTTACGATCAGTTGCAGAACTCAAAAAAAAGCCAAAGCTCAAGCCGTGCGCGTTTGTGCGCCTTAGCGCCTTAATTAACTACTCTGAATTGTACGTATATAAATTTTATCACATATACGTATATTTTCAACATTACATTGAACTGTATATTCGTACGTTATATACAAAATTAAATGTTGTTTTCGCTAAATTTTTATAAAACATAAACTTAAATATTTCTATTTCCACCACATGTTTTCAACAAATTAGATATCTTTTTCAATGCATACATCACTATACATATGCATATATACATATTAAACTTGAACTAATTAAACCCTAGATTAGCAACATAATCAAATAAATCTTCAAATACAAACTTACTAACAACAACTAATTAAACTAACTAAAACCCTAGATTAATTAACAACTAAGTAATTTATAAATAAAACCCTAGATTAGCAACTTAAATGATTAAACCCTACATTAGCGACTAATTATAAGCATCATATAGACAAACATACACAAACATACACTAATTAATAAAATTAGGGTTAATACACACAAACATACCTTCAAATTGGAGAGAATCCGAGATTAGAGAGGAGAAGAGAGTGTCTTGACTGACTTGGAGAGATCCTAGGTGGATGGGGGCGCGGAATAGGGTGATTTCAGAAATAAAAGGGGGAAATTTGGGTTTTTGGGTTTGATTTCGTGGGGGAAGCAAATGGGGAAGAAGGAGAAAGGCTCGGGTTATTTTTCTGCTCGTCCGTGTAATGGGTACCAACGACCTCCATCGGTTTTATAACCGACGGCCGCCAACGATTTTCAACGGCGTATATTTGTGAACCGTAAGAAAATACCAACTTTTGGCTTCTGTTGGAAGCCGTTGGAACACTCCAACACTATACTGTACAATTCTTGTAGTGTTTTCTTTACAAAATATAACTTGTATATTGATTACTTGATGATACGAATGTTTGGCGTCTATATATAGAAGGAGCGGCTATAGAAACACAAAATTGGATACAAAATATTGTATACAAAATCTGTACCACAAGATTTGTTTGTATTTATGCGTAAAGTGGAATTCATGGGAAGATCTAATGACTCAGATTTTGTGTGTTTAATTTTATTTCAAGATTTTGTGTTCATTTAGACTTTTCCATATATAGGCTTTGTAATGTTTGATACAATGGCTAGAAATAATAAAAGCGGGTTTACAATATTACCCCATAAACCCTAGCATATTAGGTAAGAAGTCATATTAAGCAAGTAAATAACGATTCATTCTCTAAAAGTAAAATCACTTGAACAACTTCTCATCTCCCTGCAACCCAGAAAAAACACCATTGATAAATAGTTAACGTAACTTAACTGCATCATCGTCGTCATCATACAATGCTAATTTCAAAGACTTTACCAAAACAACATCGATCAGCTTATCCAATGCTAGACTTCCTACTATCACCACAGCACGTGTGTCATACGTACATCGAAAGAAAATTTGGGATCAATGTGAAGGCCACGGTAGTTCAAGACCATGTTGATTTGAAAATAATTGGAAAAGGAATCAAGAGTAGTTGATAGAGCAATTGGGACACTGGAGGAGTTCAGATTCTCTGTTATATATGCATCTCAATATCACTTCCATGCTTCTTCCGTCTTACACTTTTATTGAAGAATATAATATGTTCCTTAAAAAAGATATTTATGTTAGAAACCAATCACTAGAAACGCCTAAAAACCGTTTCTATGAACAGTAACGCCTTTAAGCGCCAGCAATACTAATTCAATTATATTGCAAATTGCAACAGCAAAGTTCAGCCACAAGCATGCAAGGGAATGCACTGGAACAGTAAATATTCAGAGAAAGAGAAGAAGACAGTACCGAATAATGTCCGAGTCCAGCGAGTGCTGTTCCCTTGAAACGAAATTGCTCCCTCTATGGCGCGTAAGGTTTTCGAGCAATCATCTCCCAAGGGTGAAACGGAACCGTCTCTACGATGGTGTGCTACACTCGCAGAGTCTCGACGAATGCAAGGTAGTTGTTTGATTGCAGAACAAAGTATCGAGGAGGAAGACAAAGAGTGGAGAAACCAGAATTAAAAACTATGTTTTGATTCGAATTCTGCAGGCCTTTATATAGGGTGGAAGAGGCACTTTTTCATGAACAGGGGCTTCTGTTTGAACTGCAACGGCGACGACTGTTGGAAAGGTTGCGACCCTTTACCAACAGAAATCACCGTTGGCATTTGCGCGGCTGATTTTAAAAATACGACGTTTTCCGCAGCGCAGCCCATCGGAGGCCCAATTGATCATCAGACCCCAAGAGCCCCAAGGCCCAAGGCCCTTATCTTTGACCCTTTAAATATTAACATGAATTTTTATCATGCCATAGTTCATGCCATTGCCTCTTTCTTCCATCTCCTCTTTCTTTTGTAATAACATATCAAGCCTTAGTATAAGTAGTGGCAAATGTGTTAGTTTTCCCCGATGTGGGACTAAATGAATTTTGCCAAAACCTACTCATTCATTTCCAACAACCCCCCACATGAATGAGTATTATATAATCTGTTCAGCATTTTTGTGTAACATTTATCATATCGGTAAAAGTAGCACAGAGGCCTTGAACTTTTCCTAATGTTTTATCGTTATAACTAACTGGCGAATCAGTAGACTAGACTGTCTTTGAACTGTAAGTCGTTTGTGTAAGTATATAAGGATAACACATGATAAATGCTCTTTAACCCCTTAGTTCTCTGTTTGTGTTCGTTTTTGCCATGAACACTGCCTTGGTTTCATGAGTGCTTGAAGAATTAGACCTTACAATTCTTCTTGAAGCGACGCCTTCGCACTCACATAGGTGATTCTATTGAGAGTATCCCGTAATACTCCACTTGGTTCCGTATAACACCACCGTATTGACATCATTAAAAGCCTAGCTTATCCTATTCTCCAACGGGTTTTGCACTGACTTATCATAGGAATGTTTTGTATTTAATAGTGCCGTCAAGTTTATCTTAAACTTAGTTGTCCCTTTGAACCTAGATCTTGGGATCTCCAATCAACTAGGTGTGGTTTCCGTTTTTAGAAACTTTTAGTTCATAGGTCTTAAGCCCATTCTCATCGATAAGGTTTGAACTTTCTCTCTTGGCAAGCCTTTTGTTAGTGGATCCGCTATGTTATCCTTTGACCTTACATAGTCTATAGTGATAACTCCATTAGAGAGAAGTTGTCTTATGGTTTTATGTCTACGACGAATATGTCGAGACTTACCATTATATAATGTACTATTCGCCCTTCCTATAGCAGATTGACTATCATAATGTATACATATTGGAAGTACCAGTTTTTCCCAGTTTGGAATATCTTCCAAGAAACTCCTAAGCCAATCTGCTTCTTCTGCGGCTTTAACTAGAGCAATGAACTCCGATTCCATTGTCGACCTTGCTATGCAAGTCTGTTTGGATGATTTCCATGAGATTGCTCCATTTCTTAATGTAAACACATATCCACTTGTGGATTTTGTGTCATTTGAGCCAGTTATCCAATTGGCATCACTGTATCCTTCTATCACTGAAGGGTACTTCTCATATTGTTACACATAGTTTTGTGTGTACTTCAAATATCCTAGGACCCTTATTATTGCTTTCCAGTGATGTTTGCCAGGATTACTGGTATATCTACTCAGCTTGCTTATAGCGTATGCAATATCAGGCCTAGTGCAATTAATGACATACATGATACTTCCCAGTATGCGAGAATATTCAAGTTGATATGTTCCATCACCAGTGTTCTTTACCCAATTTTGGTTCATATCCACTGGTGATTTTGCAATGGTTATATTATACTGCTTGAACCTTTCAAGTAATTTAGCTATGTAATGTGACTGAGATAAGGCATATCCTTGTGTTGTTTTTATAATTTTCACACCCAAGATTACATCAACCACTCCTAGGTCTTTCATGTCGAATCTAGAGGATAACATATCCTTCGTAGATTTTATTATGGCATTATTATTTCCTAGGATTAGTAAATCATCAACATAAAGACAAACAATGACATATCCAATATCCATATATCTTATATATACGCATTTATCTGATTCATTTATTTTGAATCCATTTGATAACATAGTTTCATCAAATTTCTCGTGCCATTGTTTTGGAGCTTGTTTAAGGCCATAAAGTGATTTTACTAATTTGCACACCTTATTTTCATTTCTCGGGCTTAGAAACCCTTCTGGTTGCTGCATATATATTTCTTCTTCCAGTTCACCATTCAAAAACGCAGTTTTCACATCCATTTAGTGTATTTCCAAATTCAATATAGATGCGATTGCAATAAGCATCCTAATTGATGTTATTCTGGTAACTGGAGAGTATGTATCAAAGTAATCCAGATCTTCCTTCTGTCTGAATCCTTTTATTACAAGTCTTGCTTTATACTTGTCTACTGAGCCATCAGCCTTTAGTTTCTTCTTAAATATCCATTTATATCTTAGTGGTTTTGATCCTTTAGGGTGATCCACTAGTTTCCACGTATGGTTTTGTAGAATGGATTCTATTTCACTATTGACGGCTTCTTTCCAATAAGGAGCATCGGGAGATGACATTGCTTGTTGGTAAGTTAGAGGTTCATTTTCTATCATATATGCATAGAAATCAGGTACAAAGGATTTAGAGGTCCTTTGTCGCTTGCTCCTTCTCGGTTCCTCTATCTCAGTTTCATCATTCATTTCTCTTTGATCAGCATTATCCTCGGGAGTATCTGAATCTCTTGGCCTCTTTTGAACACTAGTTTTAATAGTGGTCTTTAGAGGATAAATGTGTTCAAAGAATCTTGCATTTCGAGACTCGATAATGGTGTTTTCATGAATATCATCAATTTTAGATTTGTACACCAAAAATCGATATGCACTACTATTATGAGCATATCCAATGAATATGCAATCTATAGTCTTTGGTCCAATTTTGACCTTTTTCGGCTTTGGTATTTCTACTTTGGCAAGACACCCCACACTTTCAAGTATTTGTAGGATGGCGGTCTATTTTTCCAAAGTTCATGTGGAGATTTTGATGTTTTCTTTCGCGGTATTTTATTCAAGATGTGATTTGCCGAAATAATAGCTTCTCCCCAAAAGTTATCTGGCAATCCAGAACTAATTAGTAAGGAATTCATCATTTCTTTAAGAGTTCTGTTTTTCCGTTCGGTTATACAGTTGGATTGAGGTGAATACAGGGCTGTAGTTTGATGTATAATTCCATGCTCAGCACAAAATTCCTCAAACGGAGACTCGTATTCTCCTCCTCTATCACTTCTTAAAGATTTTATTTTCTTATTGAGTTGATTCTCAACTTCTGCCTTATACTGTTTAAACATGTCAATTGCTTCGTCCTTACTTCTAAGGAGATATACATTACAGTATCTGGTACAATCATCAATGAATGTGATAAAGTACCTCTTTCCACCTCTAGTTTGACACATTTTCAAATCGCATACATCAGTATGTATTAATTCTAGAGGTTCGGTCTCTCGTTCAACGTGACGAAACGAGGTTCTAGTCATTTTTGCTTCTGCACAAACTTGACATTTATAGTTGGAATCTATATTGCATTTTTGTATGAATTCTAGATTAATTAATTTTCGCAATGTATCAAAATTTACATGCCCTAATCTAGAATGCCATATGTTAGAAGAGTCAACAATATAAGCAGAAGATTCACTTATATTCATATCATTGTTCGGTACAACAGTGGTTACATTTGCTTTAAACAAGCCATCACACACATATCCTCTTCCAATATACACTCCGTTCTTTGATATTACAAACTTATCAGCAACAAATGTTAGTTTGAAACCATGCTTGCTGAGCAACGATCTTGAAATCAGGTTCTTGCGGATTTCTGGAACGTGGAGAACGTCATTCAATTTTAGTTCCTTTCCAGAAGTTAACTTCAGTACAATCTTTCCCTTGCCTTCAACCTTTGATGCGGACGAGTTACCCATGAATAGTTGCTCGTTATCAGTGGCAGGCTTGTAGGTTGTAAACATCCACTTGTTGGCACATATATGACGAGTGGCTCCTGTGTCTAGAAACCACTCCTTGTTGTTGCCAACAAGGTTGCATTCAGAAACAACTGCACACAAATCCATATCTGTGACATCCTCTGAATTTCCTGCCATATTTGCTTCAGGTTTCTTCTTTTTGGACGCACGATACACGGCTACTTTGTGGCCTTTCTTCCCACAATTATGGCAAGATCCTTGAAACTTCTTTTGTTTCTTTGCATTAGGATTCTTCTCGCGCTTTCTTTTATTTGTCTTTTCATCCTCAACCACGTTGGCTTTTGCTTGCAATGAACTGGTAGCCTTTTTCTATGATTTTCTGTTGTCTTCTTCGATTCGCAGACGAACAATCAGATCCTCCATGGTCATTTCCTTGCGCTTATGCTTTAAATAGTTTTTGAAATCCTTCCACGACGGAGGCAACTTTTAGATAGCGGTAGCCACTTGGAATGACTCACATAACACCATCTTTTCGTCGTGAATTTCATGAATGATAACTTGGAGTTCTTGAATCTGACTGACGACTGTTTTGGAATCGACCATTTTGAAGTCAAGAAACTTTCCGACAAGGAATTTCTTCATTTCGGCATCTTCAGTCTTGTACTTCTTTTCAAGTGATAACCAGAGAACCTTTGCAGTCTCAATGGTACAATATACATTATATAAACTATTATCTAAACCGTTGAGAATGTAATTCTTACAGATGAAGTCAGAATTCTTCCATGCAGTAAAAGCCTCAACTTTGGTGACGTCTGGCTCTAATTCTTCAACAAACGGTGGATCCTCCGAAATGTATTTGGCCAGGTCCAAGGTTGTTAGGTAGAAAAGCATCTTTTGTTGCCAGCGTTTGAAATCCTGGCCATTAAACTTCTCTGGTCTCTCGCCATGCGAATATGGGACAGTTGGTGGAACCAGAGGCGAAGCCGGTGGCACAGTCAGTGTCGGCACAGATTTGCTGTTGCTGTTTTGCAACATTGTCGTCTACAAACGAAAGCAACTATTAGCAATTTTGTTTCAAGATTGTTAGAAACCAATCACTAGAAACGCCTAAAAACCGTTTCTATGAACAGTAACGCCTTTAAGCGTCAACAATACTGATTCAATGATATTGCAAATTGCAACAGCAAAGTTCAGCCACAAGCATGCAAGGGAATGCACTGGAACAGTAAATATTCAGAGAAAGAGAAGAAGACAGCACTGAATAATGTCCGAGTCCAGCGAGTGTTGTTCCCTTGAAACGAAATTGCTCCGTCTACGGCGCGTAAGATTTTCGAGCAATCGTCTCCCAAGGGTGAAACGGAACCGTCTTTGCGATGGTGCGCTACACTCGCAGAGTCTCGACGAACGCTAGGTAGTTGTTTTATTGTAGAACAGAGTATCGAGGAGGAAGACAAAGAGTGGAGAAAGCAGAATTAAAAACTATGTTTTGATTCGAATTCTGCAGGCCTTCATATAGGGTAGAAGAGGCACTTTTTCATGAACAGGGGCTTCTGTTTGAACTGCAACGGCAACGACTGTTGGAAAGTTTGCGACCCTTTACCAACAGAAATCACCGTTGGCATTTGCGCGACTGATTTAAAAAATACGACGTTTTCCGCAGCGCAGCCCATCGGAGGTCCAATTGATCATCAGACCCCAAGAGCCCCAAGGCCCTTATCTTTGACCCTTTAAATATTAACATGAATTTTTATCATGCCATAGTTCATGCCATTGCCTCTTTCTTCCATCTCCTCTTTCTTTTGTAATAACATATCAAGCCTTAGTATAAGTAGTGGCAAATGTGTTAGTTTTCCCCGATGTGGGACTAAATGAATTTTTCCAAAACCTACTCATTCATTTCCAACAATATATTTCCAACATGACCTTTAAATTAACACTGTATGTTTTGTATGATACTTGCTTTGCAGTTTAATATGTCACAGATATGTATTAAAACCGGGTATAGCTAAAAGCCTAAAACTTCGAACCAACATATATATTGAAAGTATTTTCAAAGTTTGTTAATGTATAGATACTAGTTTTTTAGTTTATTTTATGTTTTGAGTTTTTAACATTAATTTCGAAAATACGAAGATTTAAAGGGTAACCGAGAGAACAAACAAAAGGCGGAGGAGATAATTAAGGTGATGGAGGTATAGTGGTTGGATGAATTTGTCATCATTCTTCCGTTGGTTTTAAAATATGAAAAATAATAAAAAGCTATTTTTTATTTTGTGTGCTAACTTCGTTTTGTAAAACAACCGTTTTCACGATATGTATGCGTTGTTGGTATTTTATATATATAAAAAAACAAAATTAATAATAGAAACCAAACACATACTTATCTTTTATGGAGGGGGTGACAACCCTTCAAGTTAGGGGTGCAAGGCAACGCCTCCAGTAACGATACGTTTTGTTGACTATTAAATTTGAATTCAAAAACCAACAATAACAATTGTTAGAAAACGGTCGTGGTCGTTCAACCTAAAAGACACCTATACTTGAACCATGTTTCACCTCCTATAAATACACATTCCATCAATGTAGAGAATTGCTTTTCTTTTCTAATTTGAAATATCAAAACTATAAGTACCCTCAAATCAAACTTTTGATAGTTGTTCTAATCTATGCAAATAATCACAACTTGTACAAATAATTTTCAATGTATCCTGAAAAAAGTTTTTGGTCAATCCGTTGTGATTAAGAAAGTATAGAATATTCTTGAAAGATAGCGATCTATTGGTGCTTTGAAAGATTAATCTTATTTTTTCTAATGACGTTGATATTAATGATTGATTCAATAGTGATTTATTCACTGGAATGTTCACAATTGGACTCTGTTGCAATGCCTTGGGTAGATCAGGCTAATAGACTTGGTGATCTGCAGGGTTGTTGTAATAGCCCGTACTCAAGCTACAGAATCATGTTTAGAAGGCATAGCGACCGTCGTGCTACCCGAAAAACTGTCGGCCATAACCACTTTTTGGGTGAGCTCCCATCCAATTCCAATGCAGCATTAATGATCTGGTATATTGGTGGACGCCTGACATTAATTGCAAGAGGTGCTTTTCTTTTTTAAAGGATTTTTCTTCTTTTTTCAATTTGGCCTATCCTCCTAACTGAAAAGTAACTAAGATTGGATTGTAAGGACCAAAATATAGCACGTTAGATTAAGCTACCAATCCCGTGTCAATTTTCGTGAGGAGAAAGCCAAAAAAAAGGAAGAATTAAGCCCTACTCTTCTTCCAGTGGCGAATGGGGCTTTGCCATTTTTTTTTAATTTAAACAAAATGCAATAAACGGTTTGCGCTTAAACGACAATCAATTTACCATTTAACGATCGACGTTTAAAAAAAATTAGGGATGATCATCACTTGAATTCACTTCTCATGCTGCAATCGACATCGCTACAACGCGAGAAGCGTGATTTAAGTGGGGATTGCCCCCGCTTTCTCATGCATTTCTACTGCTGGGATGCTCTAATTGAAAAGTAACTAAGATTGGATTGTAGCATTATGTCGACATTTGTCAACTCCGTTGAAGGTTGATTTACATATAATAGTGCATGTTTTATTATTAAGTTAGATGATTTTAAGTATTTTTCCTCCCTTTTGTAAAGAAAATAGAAATGTTAGGTTTTTTTTGTTATATTTGTTTTATGCATATGTTTTTCATTGGATGGGTTTGTCGGTGGAATATCAACACTTTTAATGAGCTAACTATAATTAATCGTCCTCTCATTTAAAGAGGTATATATTATCATACGATTAATATACCAGTACAGAAACTAAATAATTATAAACTCCTTTCACAAGTTTATAAATCAAATTTCTAGAATCTTGGAATATGATCTTACTCATATTTGAATAATAATCATTGTCGTAATGAATGTACAATATCATATTATGGTAATAATGACAATAATAATGACAACAAGGTGTTGTGTTAAACAACAATGATGAAAATTGTTTTACTAGAAAACAGACACGACACATCTTCTAACAGGAAAGATAATAGCAATATATATAAATAAATTTACAAGAAGTAGAATCTAACCGGGATATATAAAGGAATTTCGTTAGAGACTTGTCGTGACAATTTCTTAAGAATTTGTTCAAAATCTCCTAAAATACAACATACATGGTCTGCTCGAGATTGTGGCGTGTATGATCTTCTGTGTGATTTTTAGGATTGTTTTAGGTTTTCGTAAAATTGAAAGGAAGAACAAATAATTTGAAATTTTCTGAGTTAGAAAAGTGATTAGGTTTCCTTCTCTATTTATAGTCTAATTCGCAAGGGTTGCTTCCGTTGCGGAAGATCGTATCTATTCAACTCATATTTGTAATGCTTATTTTTGTTGGAAAATAGGTTGCGTCTCTTAGACAATTACAATGCTTGGTCGCAACTCTTCAGCAATTGCAGCAATAATCCACAATAGTCATTTCCTTTGTGAATTCTTGTGTCTCTTCATTTGCAACGTTAGCAACAGTGACTTGCAATGGTCATTTCCATTGCGAATACCTGTGTCTGTTCATTTGTAACGTTTAATTTGCAACGATTGTTTCCGTTGGCAAACATCGCGCACATTCATTCTGTAATGACTATTTCTGTCTGCAAATAGTAGCGTATAAATTTAAAAAATGTTCGCTTTTATGTAGAAAAAATATATAACACAGTCCACTCTATTTGGATGCGTACCCAGCTCGGTTTAGTAGGACGACAGTGCACGTGTGTGTTAATCCAAGGTCATATAGTTTTTCCTCCTCGCACAAAATTATCTGACCCTAAGGGTCAATATAGGGATTGAGGATCTACTACTTAAGGTTGACCATATTCTTATTTTTGGCAATGTAGGACTTATTTCTCATTTTCTATTTTGAGATTTCTAACAATATATATATACACACACACACACACATATATATATATATATATATATAATGTAAATAGAAGACTTGTATTTCAACTTGTGAAAATGATGGATGTGACAAACCCTTAATACATGCAAATTAACTAGATCTACTGATCTCAATAGAAATTAATATAATACTGGATGGCAGGAGGTCTGATCTAGAAGAAAATCAAAGGTTGTTGCGGTGGGATCTAGAATTGAATCCATATTCGAGAGTAGTATGGAAAACCAATCAAAAAATGCAGTGCATGCTGTTGATCTGAGTAAATGCACAATTAAAACAACTGGATCTGTATGTGCGCGTGTTCCCTAGTCAAATTCATGAAAAATTCGAACAATTCTACTCCAATTTTCAAATTTGGGATTTGGATGTGGGCCAATGCTGTGGTAGGCAATACTACTATCATAGTTGCAGATGGTGATGGGAAATATGTAGATCTAGATGACAAAGTGACTCGGCAAAAGAGACGTGGAAGAATTCTATCTACATCTACTTAGTTGGAAGGCGACCTTTTTATGTTCATTTAAATGCATTCATCAAAAGAGAATGGAATCTTGTTGGTTGCTGGGATGTTTTTACTACGGAAAACGGTTTTTATCTTATAAAATTTGAACGAGAAGATGATTGTAACAGAGTGCATAATGGAGGTTCATGGTTCATGGGTAAAAGATGGGAACCTAGTTCATGACTTGAACGAGATATGCTAGAATCTCACCCTATTTGGATTAGACTAAAATCTTGATCTAACACTTTGGAATGCCAGAGCATAACAACTAGCTTGTATGATTGGTACACCACTAACTATGGATGAAAACACTAGGAATGTTAAAAGAATAAATTATGCTCGTGTTCCAGTTGATATGAAATCAGATAGTGAAATTATGCATCATATGCATGCAAAAGACAACAAAGGCAACTTATATTTACATGAAGTTGAATATGAATACATCCCCCCAACTTGCAAAACTTATAAATGCTTTGGCCACTCTGACTCACAATGTGAAACAGTGGCTAAACCATTGAAACAAGTTTGGGTTGCTAAAGTTAGTGGCCACAACAATGGTATGAGTACAAACCAAAATGATGATTACAGCTTCATTGTTGAAAACCCCATAAAACCTATATCTACAGGTGCTACTGAAGTCAATCTTGCTAAAGTGGTTCATCTGGATCCACCGCTGCATGAACAAGGACTTCTGATTCCCCTGGAGGCCGAGTCTCAGATGGCACTGGATGAAGAAACAAGTGCACTAATGGGGCAGTTCATCAGGATGATATTGAGCAGGAGATTCTCCCTGAAACAATAGAAGATTTAAATAAATTAAGCATTGACATTCCTAGTTTTGATAATGAAATCGTATCTGAAGAAAGCAGGATAATGCATTATACTCCAAACCAAATCAAGAATATAACAAGCAATTCGTGGGGGATGATACATCAAAATCTGAAACTAGCGCATCTAAGGTAAGAGAAGTTTCTCCTCGTCGATTGAAGAAGAGAACTCACAAACCTAGATGTCAATAATTTCGTGGAATGTTAGAGGTCTAAGTAATGACACCCGCTCGTTAAACCTCTACAATTTCGAAGGAAATATCTTCCTTCTATTTTGGGTGTATTGGAGAACAATCTAAATAAAGACAACATTAATTTTTTTTGCTGATAGTCTTAGTAGTGACTGGGACTTTGTTCATAATGATGATACGAATGTTAAAGGTAGAATTATGCTTATATGAAATAAATGCATTTGGAACATTCACGTAAAAAACATGGACTCGCAGCAAATCACTGTCTATGCTAATAATTTGGGAGGTTTAATTCTTAGGATCACTATGGTGTATGCTCATAATTTAGCTGAACAACATGTTGCCTTATGGGATAAAATCAAGGACATGGCTACTAACACTAGTAGACCATGGATTGTTACGGGGGAATTCAATGCTTATGTAAGGGCATAAGATAAGCATGGTGGACTTGCACTTAAAACAACCCAACTCTCTGAATTTAATAACCGTGTACTTGCCATGAGGTTGATTGAACCAGTGCATGGAGGCATGCATTTCACATGGACTAGCGGGCAGAACAGGTTTTTTTTTGTGAATTGGATCGTGCACTATTAATGCTAATTGCATATCCTAATTTGTTGATATGAAGGTTAATGTGTTACTCCCATCCTCTAGTGATCATTTTCCAATACATATATCATTGATTACTAGAGATGGGCATAAAAAGGAAAACCATTTAGATATGCTAATCACTGGCGTTTTCTAAATGGTTATCATACAAATATTTGTCAATCTGAGCTGGTTCTTATTAAGGAAAGTTTCATGTATAATCTGGTGTAATTCCTAAAGAATACCAAAAGAAGACATAAAGTTGGAACAAAAAAAGACCCAAATGTGTTGATGCTCCAAAAATAATTGAGGAGGGTGCTAATACTTACCAAGCATGGAAACAATATGCAGAGTACCAAAAGAAGCTAAAATTAGCTTTACAACTTAAAGCTATTGAATTGAAACAAAATGCGACAGAAAAATGGATCACTAACATGGATACTTGTTCTAAATTTTTCTATACTAAAATGTCTATTCGTCAAAACACTAATTTTAATTTTCAAATTCTTGACCAGGATAGACAACCTACTACTGATCTTGATGTGCTTGAAAGGGAGGCAATCAAATATTTCAATGAATTATATAATGGAGACATTCTTGATGATATCTTACCCAATATTGCTCCTTGTCGGCTCATTTATGCAAATGGGAGGAGGATAATGGTCTCCGATGTTTCTAGTGATAAGGTTGTTGAGGCTTTAGATTGACTCACATGGACTCCGCTCCCAGACCTGATGGCTTCGGGTCCTCTTTCTTCTTGAACCACTAGAGGGACCCGCAAAATTATGTTGTTTCAGCAGTTCAAGAAGCATTCAGATTTGGTAACATTTTAAAAGAAAATAACCATATTTTTCTCTGCCTCATTCCAAAAAAATATAAACCTTCTTGTATTATGGTTCATCGTCCAATTACTTATTGAAATGTTATTTATAGATTCTAAGTAAAGTGATTTGTATTAGAATGAAAAAGATGCTATCGGACTTGATTTCTGAGTGTCAAAGTGCATTCATTAAATGTAGGAACATTTCTGGAAACTCTCTTCTGGCAGATGAATTGATTAGAAACTTTAACAGGAAATGTGCAGAGGAATTTTGTCTGAAAGTCGACCTTCAGAAAGCTTATGATAAAATTAGTAGACCTTTCATTATTCATATGCTTAAATGCATGGAGTTTCAAAATAAGTTTGTTGATTTAATTATAGAATGCATTACCATGGGTCCACGCCAACCTTCTCCATCCTAATCAATGTAGTTCTGAAATCTTTACTTATAATGTTTATCTTCCATTTATATGATTCTTGCTGATAACCAAGTATTAAAAGTGTGCCATTTTTAAGTTGTGACAGAATTGTAGGGCTGATGTGAAGAAGAGTCATGAACACAGTAGGCTATCTCGTTGTTTATATTGTGTGAATTTCTTATTTAAAATGAAATTCCCATTGTTATAAAAGATCATCTTGGAAGGAATTGAAAGTGTGCCATTGATATAATCTTATTGACCAGATCCAATCAATACTGTCATGTTCTGAAATTTCCTGTAACGACCCGCACTTTTACTCACTTCAAACCGACAAAAACCCGAACCCACGTCGATTCAACGCAAGCAAAAATATGTTTTGTTAGGGTTCATCAGAGCAAAACACAGTGGAATACAAAACTCACAGTGGAACAGATATATAATATGAAAATATCATTAGAGCGGAATTTTTTTTGAAACAAAAACACTTTAAAATAAAAGTCTGATTTTTTATACCTTTATCGGCTTAACCTAATATACCGATAATAGAGTACGTTCGACCTTCAAATGAAGCCCCGATTCTCTGTGGAACTCCAAGTCTTCGAGCTTTCATCCTGGAAACACTCGCTCGGATCTGATCCGAGCGATAAACACTCGGGTCATGCTTTGGTTATATCAGTTATAAAATAATGTAATCAAACCTAGCCATAGCGACCATAAACCAAACACAGCAACCATTCATCTATAGCAACATAAACCAAGTTTGAAAACATGACTTTTTAGATAAATGAACAATTATAAGCCTCAATTCCCATCACACAATGCAAGCGCAAGCCGGAGGATGAGGGTTTTTCCTTATAATCGCAAAACATGCTTAATATAGTTTAAACAAAACATTTCATATTATAATAATGTCTAGGGTGTGGGAAAATCCTTCTGAAATATAACTTATAAATCTTAGCTCGCATAGTGTCCCATACCAGTATGTTGGCTACATAGGTATACAACTGAAAATCGTAAAAGGGTTCGTATTAGAGTTTGGATTCCATCATGATGGTTACTTATTCGAAAGATCTCTAGGACATTCAGCGGATACCATGTTTGTACACACCGCCGCACCCATTTCTCAGGTTGGCGGAATTTAATCCCTACAACCTATCAGTAGGTAGGCCACCTCAACTACTGGGTCGACCACATCCATGCAAAACATAAAGTCATGTTGATCTAACCATCAGCATACCATCGTACTGGGGTGTGAGGCTATCACGAGGTTCCATCATACACAAAGCTACGCATTTTAGTAATGCTTTAATCATCACCATAGAGCACTGCTTTTCAACAAAAGCCTTGATTATTGCTCAGCACTCAACATGCCCTCATGGTCATTCCATGTAAGACATGCAATCCATCCACAAGTCCGTTCCAGGAATAGGAACAAAACTGAAGGCACTTGATTCCATGTCCCCGCCTGGGAGTGCAAGTCCTTGCAATCCGATACACTTTAAGTACGTTTCGATAATGTCGGTACTTTAACCTCTTGAGGAGCGACCCCGAGGCATCGACAAGTTATCCGTACAATGTGAAGAATACCGGTCTTCAACCATTATCATTGAGAACTTAATCCTTTCACGTCGTATAATTATTCAGAATGAGTAAAAACCCGGCCTTTCCAAATAATTAGCGCATCTTTTAAAAATAATCGGTTTACAAGATCTCATGAACCTCATTTTATTCTTTTGTTCAATCCATTCATTAAAAATATATTAAGTTTTAAGACATCAAAACTCTTCATTTCTATCTCATGGAGCAAAGCCAGTAATCCTCCATTTTTAATTATCTTATGTTTTGGTAATTTTAGTTACCTTTCCTTCAAATCTTGTTGAAATATTTCAAATCAAATATTCTGATTACTTAACTTCAAATTCCTAGTTAAATCTTTTCAATAATCCTTATCGATTATTCGCCATTTGCCTCATATAGAAACAAGTTCTTCCCTTTCCCAAAAATCTTTATAAATAAAGATTTCATTTGCTTAACGTGGAAAATTATCTTACCTTTTCAAGGGCCAAAGAACAATGTTATTGAAGACATCATTCCCAATAAACCCAAAATCTTATTTCCTTTTATACTGGAATCTCTACAGAAATCATATTGGTTTATAATCGATATAAACCTCCATATCCAACAAACATTATAAGTGGGATAAAGATACTGCCTTTTAAATCCCTCGAATTGCCTAAGTCATCATCCATGGAGACTTATCTCAGTCAATGACCAATCTGGTTTCTATTCAATTTCAATTTAATTAAATAGATTGGAAACTTGGATTCTAATTTATCCTTATTAATAATCTCATTTATTAATAAATAAACTCCTTTATGTTTAAATGAAACTCTTATTAAATGTTTAAATCGGATTATATTGATGTCGATAGGTGAACTATTCATGAATTGCGGATACATAATGGTTTCATCTGGGTTCCCCAGAAAACATCTATATCAGTAGGAAGCCACTTCCCTACGAATTGGATAGATCAACTGAAGACACCTTTATATTTAAATAAAGGTCTTACTAAAAGTCAAAAACTGGATTTCCTGAAGGGTTCACTTTAGTTGCTAAATAGCTCACTTTAACACGATTCATTTTTATCTTACCAAATATTAACATATTCGGTCCAAAACACTTTTAAATCATTTAATACGATTTATCATGATTTTTTTCCATATTTTATATAATTTATAAGCACCTTTTTACGAAAAATTCGAATTTGGCACTTGAACTATCGAAACTTGATTTTCCAGTCAAACAGATTTAGACTTGTAGGAAAATCCGACCGTTGAAAAATGTTTCTTTTTCTTTTGTTTGAAAGATATTCAAATTTCGGATAAAACGTGACGCGTTTCAAGAAAATCCGATGGTAAGATCTCCCAAAATTTCAATTTCAAATTTTGGGTCGAAATTCGCAAACTATTGCTACGTGACGAGTCTTATTTGAACCCAAAAGTGACTTATGATTAAAGCTGAGTCGAAATATTTCAAAATAAGTTCAATAATTATTCAAACCATATTGAATAGCTTTTGGAATTCAATTTCCACATTTTGACATTTACATAAATTACTCCACATTTAAGATTTTAAATTAATATTTAAACCATTAAAATAATATTATTCTTCAAAAATGATTAGTAAAGTCTCAAAATTGGCTAACGCCTATTATAAAAATAAGAAAGAACATCGAAACCATAATTTCGCAAAACTGAGTTCGTTTCTTAGGCAAACGCAACATCAATTTCCTATTCATCGAAAAATTGATTTACTATTCGTTTCAATATTCGAGAAGCCATAACTTATTCTTAACTTCTTCAAAACCAGTCCTTCTTTTGCAAAAGTTCATTGTTATGAACTCAATTTCATTTCCGAAAAGTATTGGAACTTAAATTCAAACTTTTATTTTCCATGATAATTTTGTTATCAAAATAATCATTTAAAATCCAATTTCTGGAATGAGACTCATTCAGGCCCTACATAAACAGAAAATTTTGGTATATACAAACATCCAATAAACATAAACAAGATGTCATGTGTCTAACAAGTAGCAACCAAACTTGTTAGTCATTTAACCATATATGTCCGTGTCAATTTGGTTTCTATATTTCCAGAAAATTTTGCCATAACTGTGACGGCCCGCCCTGCACCAACCGACATTTACTCTAAAAATTTGCGTTGTACACATGTCCAATTAGCGCGGAACATTAGTCAGAAGAAAAGGAAGAAGACGAGGAATCAACAAAGAACCTGTAGAATGTCTCACAGTGCATAGAACAAAATATAATAACAACATACTTGACATAAAACAGGTGAGACAGTGCATAAGCTGAATACAAACTATCGTAGCAGCGGAAAATCCAAATACAACTTATGTTCCACATCATCATTATTACAACTTTTCAAACTGTCTCTAAAGGTAAAAGCAAGATAAGGGAGGTACACTACTAATGCCCAAGTAGTGACCACCAACGACACAGGGAGAATATACATACATATATATATATATATATATATATATCATACGTGGAAAACTCCTGCTCGCCTCCGAATCAGCTGCTCGTGCATCACCAGCTAACTTGTCTCTAGTCTGCTCGTTTAGGAGCACCCAGAGTAATAAGAAGAGACATAAAACTCTGGGTCAGACAAAAGTCTGGTGTGAGCGATAAGCAGCTAAACAGAACAATAACAGGTATACTAAACCATACTTGAACCTGGACTTGCAACCAAAGAGTTGCACTACATACTGTACAACACTCTAAGGTGCCACTAACATATGGTGTACAAGAATACGGGTGTGTGTGTGTGCATGTCATAGTGATGGCAACAAATCAAACATAGCAACCATCCTCACATCTCTCACTCAGTGCATAAAGCATACGATATCCACCACTTCGATCACCCAATACTTTGCTATGTTCACTCTGCCCCATGAAGTCACAACGACTTCACTGCACCGATCCATAGCCACTAATCCTTCGCTATGTTCACTTTGCCCCATGGAGTCGTACACACCCCACTGCACTGGCTCGTAGCCTTACTAATCCTTTACTATGTTCACTCTGCCCCATATAGTCACAATGGCTCCACCGCACTGGCTCATAGTCTTACTACGATCACTTTGCCCCTCGAGTCATGGTGACTCTACTGCACTGATACATAGCCCATCATTCATTTCCAGTGGTGAATCGAAGTTATGAACGTCGACAACTCCTTAGCACACGTTCCGCAGCAAAGCCCAATCACGAAGTGAACTCATTGGTTCCCAACTGGATCCTGGGCTCTAACTTCCATTTGGACTACCTTTGCATCTCGGGTTTTTGGTCATCACCGGATCAGTTCGGTTCCTCAGACCTTCTTCTCTGTCGGTACAGATCGGCCTCCTTCCAAGTGCTCCGGGTTGGATTGTGGCCTCCAAGTCCCTTCGTAGTACATCGGTTCGATTCGGGTGCCCTCTGGCGGGTCAGGTCATATAGATGCATCTTGATTCGGTTCAGACCCATGCCCTGATTCAGTTCGACTCGGTAGCTCGCCTCCTTTCGATCCCAGTTTAACCAAAATGGCCTTCCTTTTTGCCAAACCTTCTCTTATGCCAAGCCTCGGTTCGGTTTGGTGATCCCTTGCCCAGCCCATTACCCGGTCCGAGCCCATCCATCCGATCCGAAAACCTGCACCGTCTTCCTGCAACTTTTCCAGCGAGTGTTTTACGCCATTCGACGGCGTTTTCGACCATTCTAGTTATTCAAATCAATCACAAAGCATACCTTACAGTCATAGCAACAGGTAGAAGTGACCTCAAACACCAAAACATAAATATGATAGGTTAAAATGGATCAAACATAGCCAAAACCCCATATTTTCCCTTAAGCATGTTCAAGCATAATTAATGATAGGATTAGCAAAACTTAACCAAATTAACCCAAGTTTCTAACAGAGGTCTAAAATATCATTTAAGAATTTATAAATATTTTTTCAGAATTATTAGTGTATAAATTCGCTAATCAACACTAATTACCCTTAATCAACCATAATTAGTGAGGAATTATGCAAATCACTTACCTTAGCTACAAATAAACCTTAGATCTGAAATAAATCTCTGATATGGCGTGAATACCAATGATAAACAGCAGCTCTAATCTTGATTTTGTGAAGATCTCCCTTGATTTGATGTTGCTAAGCTTAATCCTTGATTAGAAAGTGATTTGGAGGTGATTTAGAGGTTGGAGGCCATTTTTAGGATTTCTAAGAGGTAAATGGACGCTAGAAAACTGAAATGGAATGAAACCCTAACTCTTTTCAGCCTCCCCATAACCCTAATCCCGAAATGGGTTATGGGCCCATTCACTAATCACCGTATTTGGCCCAGTTAAGCAGTTTTTCACCTTCCAAACCTTATTTTTAGCCATTTCTCCCAAACGGTAAGCCCGTTTTCCACATGTGACCACTCTACGGAAAGGTAAACCATCATCCGAAGCCAATGGAAGTGGTTTCAGGTCAAAACTCCTTTCCAATCAAAAGTTATGGCCGAAACAAGACCAGCTAGGGGCAAAACGGTCATTTAAAAATTGGCAAAAATCATGAACATGGGAAATGACCTCAATAGTCGTTTCCCAACTCTACATGACCATACGACCTCATATGAAAAAGAAATAAACATTCTACGATCCTCCGCTACGGAGAATGCGGGTTGTTACATTCTTCCCCCCTTAAGAAATTTCGCCCCCGAAATTCCATAACCAAAACGCACAAAAGGTCATGCATGCCTATCAACCATAAAACAACAATCAAACATGCAAAACAAGCAAAACAAGTCTATCCTAGCATGCGGAATAACTAAATTGTAAAGTAAACCTTACCAAGCAAAGAGTTCTGGATACGTCTTCCTAATGCTCTCCTTAGTCTCCCAAGTACAGTCATTCTCGTTGTCGCCCCACTAAACTTTGACTAGCTTCACCGCCTTCCTTCGAAGTTGCTTCGTATCATGCTCGACAATACGAATCGGCTTACGGCTCCCAACCGCCTCGGTTTCCACTTCGAGGTCCTCTAACTAATCAGGTGAAATAGTCATATCTGGGTCATGCACGAACTTCCTTAGCTAGGAAACATGAAATACATTGTGAACTCCCACTATCTTCTCAGGTAAGTCAACTCTATACGCCAAATTCCCAACTTGTTCGAGAACTGGGAATGGGCCAACGAATCTTGGTGCAAACTTGCCTCTTCTGCCAAATCGTATCACGCTCTTCAACGGAGAAATCTTGACAAACACCAAGTCACCAATGGAGAATTTTAAGTCCCTTCTCCCCTTATCAGCATAACTCTTCTGCCTATACTGGGCAGCCTTCATCCATTGTTGAATGATCTTAATCTTATCTGAAGTTTCCCTTACCACATCTGGTCCAAGCACAAACTTCTCACCGGTCTCTATCCAACATGATGGTGAGTTGCACGGTCTTCCGTACAAAGCTTCATATGGAGCCATACCAATACTGGATTGGTAGTTATTATTATATGCAAATTCTACTAGATGCAAATGGTCATCCCATGATCCACCAAAATCCAATATACAAGCCCTCAAGAGCTCTTCCAATATACGATTCACCCTCTCTGTCTGACCATCGGTTTGAGGATGATACGTGGTACTGAGATATAATTCTGACCCTAAAGCCTCTTGTAAGCTCTTCCAAAACCCACTAGTAAACAACGGGTCTCGGTCACTCACAATGCTTTTAGGTACTCCATGAAATCTCACTACCCACTTCATATACAGTTCTGCTAACTTAGCTGCCGTTCTGGTCGATTTGACTAGTATAAATCTTGCACTCTTGGTCAATCGATCCACAATTACCCAAATGCTATCATGTCCCGATTTAGTCCTTGGTAAACCATCAATGAAATCCATCGAGACTTGCTTCCATTTCCATTCGGGAATTTCTAATGGTTGCAACAAACCAATAGGTTTTTTTTTTGCTCGGCTTTAACTAGCTGGCAATTCACGCACTTGGATATAAACTTCCCAACGTCTCTTTTCATCCCTTCCCAGTAGTAAGTCTGCTTCATGTCTCAATACATCTTATCACCACCGGGGTGTATAGTCAGTTTTGAGTGATGACATTCCCTAAGCACTTCATCTCTCAAACCATTCACGTTGGGTACAACTAGTCTTCCATTCTTTCGAAGCCATCTTTCTCGATCAAGCCCATACAAATTCATCTCCTCACCGTCGATATTCATCTCTAACTTGGAGATGATTTCCAATAAATTAGGGTCGTCCCTCTGGCTGGAACCAATCCGCTCAATCAATGTGGGTCTGATCGTCAAACTAGCTAACATCTCTGGATCCAATTCGCACTTTGATCTGAAATCATACCCTGCGATATACTCCAGTTGCTTCCATTCAAGAAACATAGCCCCTAAACTGGCATGTCTCCTACTCAAGGCATCGGCTACCGCATTGCCTTTCCCGGGTGTATATGCGATATCAAAGTCATATGAAGCCAAGAACTCTAACCATCTATGTTGACGGAGATTCAGATCCTTTTGAGAGAAGAGATACTTTAACGATTTATGATCCGTAAACAACTCAAATCTCTCTCCCAAGAGATAATGTCTCCACATCCTCAACGCGAACACGATCGCCGCCAATTCCAAATCATGGGTAGGGTATCTTTTCTCATGCGGCTTTAGTTGCCGACTAGCATATGCTACAACCCCACCTCCTTGCATCAATACAACACCTAGTCCGGTACCACAAGCATCCGTGTATACCGTCATCTCTTCATTCCCTTTAGGAATGACTAACACTGGCGCACGCGTCAACTTTTCTTTTAGACTCTTGAATGCATTCTCACACACTCCGTCCCAGACGAAGGCTTGATTCTTCTTAGTCAATTGAGTCAACGGTGCTGATATCTTGGAGAAGTCCTGGATAAACTTACGATAATATCCAGCTAACCCCAAGAAACTTCTTACGTCTGTTGCATTCTTGGGCATAGACCAATCCTGTACCATAGTCATCTTCGCAGGGTCCACGGCAATACCATTATCTGAAACAACATGGCCCAAGAATCTCACTTCCCTCCTCCAGAAGTGACACTTAGAAAATTTCGCTTTCAATTGGTGTCTTCTCAACACCTCCATCACTATCCTCAAATGTCCCTTGTGTTATTCCTCTGTCCTCGAGTAAACAAGGATGTCGTCTACGAACACAAGAACAAACTTATTCAACTGATCTCTGAATACCCGATTCATAAGATCCACGAAGTATGCTGGTGCATTGGTCAACCCAAATGGCATGACCAACCACTCATAGAATCCAGACGGCGTCCTAAAAGCCGTTTTCGAAATACTCTCAACCGCTACTCGGAGCTGATGAAATCCTGTCGCGAGGTCCAACTGGGAGAACACTCTTGTTCCTTCCAGTTGATCAAACAAATCATCTATCCGTGGTAGAGGATACTTATTCTTCCTCGTCACCTTATTCAACTCGCGATAGTCCACACAAAAACGAAGGGAACCATCTGCCTTAGTGGCAAACACAACTGGTGCTCCCCACTCAGAGACACTTCTTCTAATAAACCCCTTCTTCAAAAGATCGCTTACTTTCACCCCGAGCTCTCGTTGCTCCCTTGGTTCCATACGACGAAGTGGCATCACTATAGGTCTGGCATCTTTCACTAAATCAATACGGAACCCAATCTCTCAGTGTGGTGGAAGTCCGGTCACTTCCTCGAAAACGTCCGGATACTGGCCAACCACGGGCACATCTGACAGCTCATCATGTGGGATGTCGAGGGAATTTATAAAACTAGCCATTACCCCATAACTAGGTAGGCTACCAAACACTACCCTCCGCCCATCATCCGCCCTAACTGTCACCAAAAAGCCCTCACGGTCTACCACCACCCCGTACCTTTGGAGCCAATTGACCCCCAATATAATGCCATACCCAGTAAAGCCCAAAACAAAGCAATCACAAACAAACATACATCCATGACTCGATAAGACCAAATTTCGGCAAATCATACTAAGGTTAGTCGAACCACCAATCGGGTTCGTCACAACCAACAGTCTATCGACTATCTCGAGTTCTAGTCCCAACCTATCTACCAGGTCACTAGATATGAAGGAACAGGAAGCCCCAGTGTCAAACAAAACTCGAACAGGTACATCAAAAATAGAAAGCATACCTTGAATGACGACATTCTTTCCTTTTCCGCCGCAGTTGGGGCATTCGACGAAGAAGGAACATCATTAATAGCATATGCTTTCACAATTAGCTTCTCTTTAAGAGGTTGTGGACATTTATCCTTATGATGTCCCACTTGGCCACAGTTGTAGGACTTCCTATCCGCTGGCTTGGCTCGACAATCTTTGGCATAATGGCCCTTCTTACCACAGCTGAAGCACTCAACATCTTTCTTACTCTTTTTCTGACCATCCTTAACTTGATTCTACTTCCTCTTGTTCTGAGTGTTATTCTTGCCTCCACCGCTTGCTTGCAGCTTCAGCCCTTCTGCAGATGCAACCTCAATCTTTGACTTAGGGTAAAGACTCTTTGATCTCAAAGCTTTCCCCACAATCGATTCAAAAGTCTCATCGATGTGGTTGATAAGCCTTTCCCCCAAGTATCCATCCAAACCAGTAATGAACTTCTCATTCTTCTTCTCAGGAGTATCGATATGGGATAACCCATACTTCGACAAAGTGTCGAACTCAGCAATATAGTCCGAGACTGCCCTACCATTCTGCTTAAGCTCCAAGAACTTCTTAAACAATTCCGACTTCTGAGCAGCTGGGATAAACTTGTCGCTAAAGCATGCCTTAAACTGATCCCAAGTAACCTGATCCTCTGGAGTGGCTGTCTTAATAGCATTCCACCAATTCATCGCTCACCCTTGCAGCTGACGAGACGCTAGCCTCCTCTTCATCGCATCCTCAATACCCAAGTCATCGAAGATACGATCATAGCTATCCAACCAATCCTAAACATCCGTGGCCGACTCCGTTCCGTGGAACGACTTCCCACCAAGGTTAGTGTAATTCTTGCACAGCTTGGCGAAATCGACCCTAGGCGCCTACACTACTGGACCACCACCACTACGGGCATTGGGAGCTACCCCCTGCACATCCCTAAGCATTTCTCTCATGAGGTCAGTAAACATTGTCCTCATGTCAGCAGCATTCCCATTATAGGCTCCTCTACCAGCATCTCTTGCGTATCGACTCATCGTTCAATCTGTAAAGAGAAAACGATTAACCATCTCCATAGTGGTGCTAGTGCAGTGCGATTTCATCCTTATACTACTAATAGTATATATATAGATTTTGAAAACCAAAGTAATCACAAATACGCACTCTCATACACGTACTATCTCTCCCTAGTGTCTTTTCCTAGGTTAACCACGCAACCTAGAGCTCTGATACCAAATGTGACGACCCGCCTTGCACCAACCGACATTTACTCCAAAATTTGCGCTGTACACATGTCCAATTAGCGCGGAACGGTCGTCAGAAGAAAAGGAAGAAGACGAGGAATGAACAAAGAACTTGTAGAATGTCTCACAGTGCATAGAACAAAATATAATAACAACATACTTGACATAAAACAGGTGAGACAATGCATAAACTGAAAACAAACTATCATAGCAGTGGAAAATCCAAATACAGCTTATGTTCCACATCATCATTATTACAACTTTTCAAACTGTCTCTAAAGGTAAAAGCAAGATGAGGGAGGTACACTACTAATGCCCAAGTAGTGACCACCAACGAAACCGAGAGAATATCTATATATATCATACGTGGATGTCTCCTACTCGCCTCCGGATCAGCTACTCGTGCATCACCAGCTAACCTGTCTCTAGTCTACTCTTTTAGGAGCACCCAGAGTAATAAGAAGAGACATAAAACTCTGGGTCAGACAAAAGTCTAGTGTGAGCGATAAGCAGCTAAACAGAACAATAACAAGTATACTAAACCATACCCGAACCTGCAACCAAAGAGTTAGCACTACATACTGTACAACACTCTAAGGTGCCACTAACATATGGTGTACAAGCATACGGGGGTAGGTGGTGTGCATGTCATAGTGATGGCAACAAATCAAACATAGCAACCATCATCACATCTCTCACTCAGTGCGTAAAGCATACGATATCCACCACTTCGATCACCCAATACTTTGCTATGATCACTCTGCCCCATGAAGTCACAACGGCTTCACTGCACTGATCCATAGCCACTAATCTTTCGCTATGTCCACTTTGCCCCATGGAGTCGTAGACACTCCACTGCACTAGCTCATAGCCTTACTAATCCTTTACTATGTCCACTTTGCTCCATGGAGTCACAATGGCTCCAATGCACTGGATCATATTCTTACTACGATCACTTTGTCCCTCGAGTCATGATGACTCTACTGCACTGATACGTAGCCCATCATTCCTTTCCAGTGGTGAATCGAAGTTATGAACGTCGACAACTCCTTAGCACACGTTCCGCAGCAAAGTCCAATCATGAAGTGAACTCATTGGTTCCCAACTGGATCCTGAGCTCTAACTTCCATTTGGACTACCTTTGCATCTCGGGTTTTTGGTCATCACCGGATCGGTTCGGTTCCTCAGCCCTTCTTCTCTGTCGGTTCGGATCAGCCTCCTTCCAAGTGCTCCGGGTCGGATAGTGGCCTCCAAGTCCCTTCGTAGTACATCGGTTCGGTTTGGGTGCCCTCTGGCGGGTCGGGTCGGGTAGATGCATCTTGATTCGGTTCGGACCCATGCTCTGATTCAGTTTGGCTCGGTAGCTCTCCTCCTTCAGATGCTCCGATCCGATCCCAGTTTAACCATAATGGCCTTCATTTTTTCCAAACCTTCTCTTATGCCATGCCTCGGTTCGGTTCGGTGATCCCTTACCCAGCCCATTATCCGGTCCGAGCCCATCCATCCGATCCGATCCGAAAACCTGCACCGTCTTCCTGCAACTTTTCCAGAGAGTGTTTATGTAACGACCCGAATTTTGAGGAGACTTTGGTTATCAACATAAGCTCGATGTCGATAACCAAAACATCGAAAAATCCTGGTAATTAAGGAAAGAAATTAGAGGGTGAGAATAGATAAGGTAGAAACTTAGAATAGAAGAAGAAAAGAAGAACTTACATCATCAGAGTAACACGAATCTCACAGCGGAACGAATAACATATAGCATATAACATAACTTTGAAATATAACAGTTATGTATACAATAGCACTTATCAGAGTACAACACTTACAACACAGCGGAAATAAACTATAGCTATATGATCTAGAAGCCTCCTGCTCCAGCTCTTCAAGTATATCTGTAAATCCCAACTACTTGACTTACTTAACCCAACTGGTTAACTGGACTTACTTAACCCAACTGGTTAACTGCAACAACCCGTAAAATGCGAGCCAGTTTGAAAATTTTATTTTGGCCATTTTAGCGAATTTTGAATATTCAAAATGAATTATTTTAAATAATATCGTCGAAAAATTTATTTTGAATAGAATTCGAACGAATATATTTATATACGTCGTCGTTAGAATATATAATATTTATATATAATAATAAAAGGAATTGAAAATGGCGCGGTAGTTCGAAAATTCGATTTCTAATTTCAAATGAATATACAGAATTCAATATAAGTCAGAATTGAACGAAACAAGAAATATTTGAATCTGTATAACTATATTTTTGTAACGAAGTTGACAAACTGATATTTCATCTTAGAAATGATAAGATATGTCCAGTTTAAAATTAGAAATAGTCGCTGTGGAATTTATATATATTTTTATATATATAAGGCCCTTAAAAATAGCAATTTTGCAAACGACCTCGGATTTCGACGAAACCAGTTTTGTTGGGTCCGTGATGTTAAGTAATTGCTAGGTTTCAAATTTCATAATTTTTCGAATCAATATGTGAGCGTGGCAAAGGAAAACGCGTTTGACCAGTTTCAGTTGATTTTAATCGACTGGAAAATGGCCATTTTTCTAACGGTCTCAGAATTCGACGAAACTAGTTTTGTTAGGACCGTATCGTCAATACGAAGCTAGAAAATATTTTTCTATAATTTTTAGAGTTAGTATGTGGCCCCGGTAAATTGAAATGTGCGTTTAAATTTAATAAATAAAGAATTATATTTTAAATTAAACGGAAACTGATCCTAACAATCAAATCAGCTTGCGATACATATCCCATTGTGTTCGGAATGGGGGTAAAACGCTATGGGCGACAGGCGGTGGGCCTCGTTTAGAGGTCGTATGTAAAAGTCAACCTTTTTTCGAAATAAAATAATAATTAAAAAAAATATAGCACTACCTCTCTCCTCCCCTTATTTCTCTCTGGCCCCCCCTTCTTCGAATTCATTTCAGAAAGAAAGAAAGAAAAAAAAAACACGACGGACGGAGACTGCGCCCCGCCTCCTGCCACCGCGTCGGTGTTCATCAGCGCGCCCACCATCGCTGAACCCCTCTCTCCCTCCGATCTCGCCCTTTTTCTTCGAACCCTAAAATCGAGGAGAACCTCCCCCCCCCCCCGTCGAGACAGCCGCGCCACCCCTCCCAGACCCGCCACCTAAAGCTACGCCCCCCCCCCCTCTCTCCTCAAGCGACCGACAGAGAAACCCCCCCCCCCCCAAGCCTGCTGCCGCCACCAGCACAGTCTCCCGCCCCCCTGTAAGTATTTTAATTTATTTATTTTATTTTTAGATTATTTAAAACAGAAAACTAATTTGATTTTATTTAAAACAGAAAACTGATTTGATTTTATTTAAAACAGAAAACTGATTTGATTTTATTTAAAATAGAAAACTGATTTGATTTTATTTAAAACAAAAAACTGATTTGATTTTATTTAAAACAGAAAACTGATTTGATTTTTAAAAAAAAGAATAAAAACTGAATTTTATAAAAGTTTAAAAACTGATTTTAAAATGATTTATAAACTAAAAGGAGATTAGAAATTTAAAAATAAAAATAGGATTTTTATATGTTGAAAGTCGAAATAAAAATAGGATTTTTATATGTTGAAAGTCGAAATAAAAATAGGATTTTTATATGTTGAAAGTCGAAATAAAAATAGGATTTTTATATGTTGAAAGTCGAAATAAAAATAGGATTTTTATATGTTGAAAGTCGAAATAAAAATATGATTTTTATATATTGAACTTCGAAGTAAAAATTCGATTTTTATATAAAGAACATCGAAGTAAAAATTCGATTTTTATATAAAGAACATCGAAGTAAAAATTCGATTTTTATATATTGAATAGCATAGTAAAAATTCAATTTTTACATATGTAGTGAAAGCGGACAACGAAGGTGACAAAAAGGCGGGATCGACGAGGATCTCTGCAATAGAAGTGCCGTGGAGCTAGGATAGCTATATGTGAGAATTTCTCACTCTAAATTTCTTTTCTAGTTATATATATATATACTAGGATGCAGACGGTGTTTAGTAGCACCCGACACAATCGTCCACAGACCATGGACTTGTTTGTTTGGCTGTTTGGTAATTGATTGCGATATTGGTTTGAATGTGGTTTGTGGTGTGAAAAATCGAATCGATAAATTGGTTAGGATTAGACGTGCGCCGTTATAAGGCGAAGGAGTAAGGCTAGGTTAGACTCTTACTCCAAATTTTGTGGTTTGCATAACGAAAGTGATTTGATTGATGTGTGAATGGCGTGGGCCTTCACTAGACCGGGGATAAGGCTAGGCCTTGTCCCGTTTCTAGTATCGTGCCGTTATGCCGCCGAAATTTTCTAAAATATGTTAGAAAATAAAAATATCATTTTATTGTGTAAATGAATAATAGAAATTCATATGTTGGAATAAAATGTTTTATCGTTAAAAATATAATTTTTTAACGTGAATATGAATATAGTGAAAGTGAATAAAATAAAATATTCATTTACAAACCGGACGGTTTGTTTATGTACACTTATTTGAATGACATTGATTGGGACGATAAATTTTACACATCGCCCAACTGCACAAATAAAATATTTGTTTGATTTTTTGAAACCCCACACGGGTGTTGGGATGAAATATGAAGTTCACTCATCCTGATTGATTAAATATGTCGATCGATTGATTGACAGGCTGTTATAAGCGTTGAATATCTATATTTGATGCTTATACAGTGTAGTGCACTTTGGTTGATGGTTGATTATTTTCAATGCTATTATATACATGTGTTGTATGGAAATCCATATAATTAACTTTATATGGTAATTGATTGGGCCTCATTCCAATTTGAAAAATAAAGAATATTATAAAATAAAAGTTCATGTGTTGACAGTACTCATCCATTGAGATTGGTCATGTGTTGAACGAAATATTTTAGTAATAAAATTTGCACCTTTGTCGATATAAAATAAAAGTTCATGTGTTGACAGTACTCATTCATTGAGATTGGTCATGTGTTGAACGAAATATTTTGATAATAACAACTATTTTGAGAAAAAGAATATTTGAAATAGAATATTTGAAAATAGAAATTTATGAAGCCGTGTTGATTAGATTGACGCCATTTTGACGTGAACGATATTTATATCGATTTTATTCATTTCGAAATGAAATGATTTGAAAACGATTTCGAAATGAAATGAATTGAAAACGATTTCGAAATGAATTGAATTGAAAACGATTTCGAAATGAATTGAATTGAAAACGAATTCAAATTGAATTGAAAACGATTTCGAAATGAAATGAATTGAAAACGATTTCGAAATGAAATGAATTGAAAACGATTTCGAAATGAATTGAATTGAAAACGATTTCGAAAGGAATTGAATATATAACGATTTCGAAATGAATTGAATATATAACGATTTCGAAATGAATTGAATATATAACGATTTCGAAATGAATTGAATATATAACGATTTCGAAATGAATTGAATATATAACGATTTCGAAATGAATTGAATATATAACGATTTCGAAATGAATTGAATATATAACGATTTCGAAATGAATTGAATATATAACGATTTCGAAATGAATTGAATTGAAAACGATTTCGAAATGAATTGAATTGAAAACGAATTCAAATTGAATTGAAAGTGAATTGAAATGAATTCAAATTGAATTGAAATTTGAATTGAATAAGAAATGAATTTTAAAACGAATTTATAGAGAAGAATTCAATTTTGATTTGAATTGAAACGGAAGTTGAAATTGCTTTTGAAACGAATTTAAAACTATTTATATAATTCGTTTTAAAATAGAAATCGACGAAATATATTATATATATATTATATATATTATATATATATTATATATATAATATAATGGCCTGAATAGAACGCGCCGCGCCGCGGCAGTTCGTGAATTTCGACCATTTATTTCAAACGGACATTGCGGGAGATCCGACCGTCGGATTCTCCTAAAACCGGAACCGTTGGGTTCGTATCGAAAAGAGCTTTCTAATGAATGTTAGAAATTTGAAATCTAACGGCTGGATTTGGAGATACGTCCAAATCAAATTCGAAAAAGGTCGCTGTAAGTGCAGTTCGATGACCGTTGATGGAAATCGACTGTACAGGCCTTGATAAAATTATTAAAAATAGTAATAATTTGTGTAAAATCATAAGAAATGATTTAGAAAGAATTGGGATGAAAAACTCCATATTTGAAAAGATAAAAATAGATTTTTATCGAAATGAACTAGTTTTGAACTAGAAATATAATTCTATTTATTTGTAAATAAATAAATTGAATTTGAAAAGGGTTTTAAAAATAACCATAATTTCCAATGATTGCATTGGAGTGGATTTGAATCGAAATTGTCTTCGGAATATTTCGATGTTGGAATTCGTGATTATGCAGATGTGGTAATGGAAATTTGAAAGATATATACCTATATCGTTATTTCCAATACGACATTTGTTAATCGTAGAATTTGATATTGAATATAAGCCGGGATATTTTCTATTCAGAGCCTTGTATTGAATATCAAATGTGATTTGGGGTTTGTCGTGAATGGTGTCTTCACTAACACTGTTCTTGAACCCAGCTGAGAAAAGATTAAATCTTTTTATTTAGATTTAATGAAGTGTACCAATTAAATAATATTTAATTGGAATTGAATCGATATTGATTTTTGGGTTTATCGTGAACAGTGTTTTAAATAACACTCGTTCTTTAACCCGATAATTAATGAATGTGATTTTGGGTTTATCGTGAACTGTGTTTTAAATGACACTGATTCTTTAACCCAGTCGAAGATTAAAACTAAGTGGAGTTTTAATGAATCTTTAATTAGATTGAAATGATCGAGAATGGAGTATCACCAGTTTTGCTCCAGGCGATAGTTAAATCTTTAATTAGATTTGAACGTGAAATGGTAATTGAATTTACCGATAACACCGTGGTGTTAGATATGAAGTACTACCAGTTTTACTTCATGGGATGAATAGGCTTGGATTGGGAAATTAAAACAAATGATTACTTCGGTAAGGTTCGCTAATCCCGACTAGTTTTGAATTGATATTCAAAAATAGATTAAAGAATAAATTCAAGAAATTTATCTTGGATAAAATTAATGGGAATCTTTCCCTATGAATGTGAAATCAGAAACTAACTGTCGGTTAGCTAAGCAGAATGGCTTTCTGGATATTGATCTGATGTTGGTTTCGGCCTCCGGGGTTAATATTTGGGGAATTATTCTCTTGGTTAATTTACGGTTAGTGACTGATGAATTGGAATGAGGCGTATGTTGTGTTTGTGTAACACTTATTTAAAATATACGCGAGTTATTCGGAAAGACCGGGTTTATCCCATTCTGAATAACTGGTACGACGATAAGTCGAAGATGAAGACGATGGTCAAAGACCGGAGGTCTTCACGTCGTTTGGGTGATTACTGATGATCTTGATTGGGCTGTACACCCAAGAAGATGGAAACAGTTGGTGATCGTCCAGACGTACTTGGAGATCGATGGATATGCGGGGTACTAGGTGCCTCCGGTTTCGTTCAGACCCAGAACGGACTTGTAAATGGACTGTGTGTCTGACATTGGATTTTAGTCTGTGTGATTGATCTCTATTAAATATATATCTGTTTGGCGGCGGAGAATTTATTCTCTTGCTTAACGCCCTTCTCTGAGACGTACGAGCTCAGGGGTTATATATTGATGGATATCAAACGCATGGAGTGAATTGCCTGTGTGGCATGCCTAAGTGGCAATTGATCGAGGCTTCTGTTGAAAAGCAAAGTCTTGTGGTGATGATCAAAGCACGACCTTTGTGGCGTAGCTTTGTGTAACGTTTGCTTCGCGAGTTTCACACCCGGTATGAACCAAAAACGGGAGAGGACCTCAGGGAGGGCATGCGTTTCTTTCTAGTTAGAAGTGGCGTCAGTGGTTTTACACGCCCTGACGAGTTTGACTTATGTGGTTGTTGCTGTTGCGAGGCGCCTCGGATTGATCGGTCGTTCTCGAACCGATGGAGTCATTTAGTTGGCTCATTTACGCCCCAAAGGGCGGGGAAACGTATTGTTCAGGCACTATAATCCACATCGGTGGACCGGCCCTGTCGCTCCATGGGGCAGTTGCGGCTGTTCCTGTGGCTCGGGCTAGAGAGTCACGAATCGGTGGAGGACGATCCCTGGCCTCGGTTCATAGACGGAAATCCAATTTCCAAATACGCGACATTTGCGGTTTTATTTGTAGAACCTAGTATGGCGACATAGTGGGATGGGGCGCTCATGCCGCCTATGATTGATACTTATGATTTGAAGTTGTTTTATACACTATGCACTTATAATAGTATCAAACGATTTGTTTTAACCGTATCAAGCATTCTTTGGATGTTATAAGGGAAAACCCTATCCTCGGCTGCGTTGCATTGTGTGATGGGACCTGGGTCTTATAACAGCTTCATTTTTCTTTATTTAGCATTGCGCTGTTTGTTTTATGCACTGGTATTCTTGGGAGGAAACCCGTTCCGTGTTATACGGCGTGGTCCCTTGATTTACCTAACTTTAAAACCAATATTAATAACTGTTTTAGTTCTCACACCAGTCACATGACTGACCTGGAGTTTATTGTTTTAACCTAAACTCTGGGTGCCCTTATTTTGACACGGGCAGCTAGTAGTTTCGGTTTTGCAGATTTATATTCACAGGATCCTGGTTTACAGCTGGAACGATATCCGGAAAGCTTTGTATCCGTATATCTCCTTCTAGTTGTGTATTGTATTATTTTCCGCTGCTATGTATTTAAATGTAATTTAAATCTCTGATATTTCTGTGTAATATTCTTTTATACTCTGTATATTCTTGAAATCTGATGCATTGTTGTAATATACAATGAAATGTTCTTCTGTATGCGTTCTGCTTTGTCGTGTTCTCAAACGATAGGGCGTTTCGAACGGTCTGGGTCGGTTTAGCGACTGGTTCGGACCGAGCGAAATTCCTTGCCGTCACAGTTGGTATCAGAGCTTTGGTTTACAAAGCTTAGAGAACAAGACACATTAGAACCGTACGAAAGAATTCATCAGAAATTGGATTAGTAATATCCAACGAGAATGACTCGTTAGAGATGGGATCAGTAGTATCCTAGAACGAGTGTGAAGAGTATATTTTTTTAAATTGAAAACAAACTTTTGTTTTGAAAATTTAAATCAATTATTTGTATTTGATTATTTATTTAATTGATCTGGACAATTCAGTATATAAAGAATTTGCATATACGCCTTGCAAACGTATATTCGAAGTTTTAATATACTGGATAGATATAGAGTCACATTCTAGACACCCGGGGATAATTCTGATGATGTGGCCACATCATCAGTATTTATATTCGTGTTTCGAAGGTGTGATATCTATATATTTCCATTAGACTGGTGTGAGAACCAAAGATTATATAGATAGAACACATTGTTGTGAATTGGCATCAAAATGTGATTTTCTGTATATATATCAAAATTATGAATTCTAAACGTTAAATTCACTAATTGATTGATGTTTGTGTTGTTTGTTTATTTGTTTGCTAATTTTGAACCATTTGGCATAATTGCATCAAATATTGAATTGTATTGAAAATTGGTCGCATGTGCTTGCATATACATATACTTACATTGAACAGGACATAGCAAGGAGGCTAGAGCCAGAGAATAAAATTTGTTTGCCCGACAAATAGGTACATGTTTATTACATAATTTACTGTTTTGTTTGGGTGATGATGATTTTGTGAGCCTATTGGCTAGCCGCTTGGCTTTTTCTTTTTCTTTTTGAGATCTGAAGGACCGGGGAAGCTATTTGAAATTCCCCGATGCTCCCATTGCAGGGGAGGTTATGGCGAAATTTTTCGAAAATTTAGGGTGTTAGCCAAATTTTTGAAATTTTTGAAAATTCTCAGAAACTGAAAATTTGGAGAATGGAAGCCAGATCGAACGTAGAGTTGATTAATCAAACCACTTTCGACTTTTTTCCTTTTCGGGGACGAAAAGTTTTAAGTAGGGGAGATTGTAACAACCTGTAAAATGCGAGCCAGTTTGAAATTTTTATTTTGGCCATTTTAGCGAATTTTGAATATTCAAAATGAATTATTTTAAATAATATCGTCGAAAAATTTATTTTGAATAGAATTCGAACGAATATATTTATATACGTCGTCGTTAGAATATATAATATTTATATATAATAATAAAAGGAATTGAAAATGGCGCGGTAGTTCGAAAATTCGATTTCTAATTTCAAATGAATATACAGAATTCAATATAAGTCAGAATTGAACGAAACAAGAAATATTTGAATCTGTATAACTATATCTTTGTAACAAAGTTGACAAACTGAGATTTCATCTTAGAAATGATAAGATATGTCCAGTTTAAAATTAGAAATAGTCGCTGTGGAATTTATATATATTTTTATATATATAAGGCCCTTAAAAATAGCAATTTTGCAAACGACCTCGGATTTCGACGAAACCAGTTTTGTTGGGTCCGTGATGTTAAGTAATTGCTAGGTTTCAAATTTCATAATTTTTCGAATCAATATGTGAGCGTGGCAAAGGAAAACGCGTTTGACCAGTTTCAGTTGATTTTAATCGACTGGAAAATGGCCATTTTTCTAACGGTCTCAGAATTCGACGAAATTAGTTTTGTTAGGACCGTATCGTCAATACGAAGCTAGAAAATATTTTTCTATAATTTTTAGAGTTAGTATGTGGCCCCGGTAAATTGAAATGTGCGTTTAAATTTAATAAATAAAGAATTATATTTTAAATTAAACGGAAACTGATCCTAACAATCAAATCAGCTTGTGATACATATCCCATTGTGTTCAGAATGGGGGTAAAACGCTATGGGCGACAGGCGGTGGGCCTCGTTTAGAGGTCGTATGTAAAAGTCAACCTTTTTTCGAAATAAAATAATAAAAAAAAAAATATAGCACTACCTCTCTCCTCCCCTTATTTCTCTCTGCCCCCCCCCTTCTTCGAATTCATTTCAGAAAGAAAGAAAGAAAAAAAAACACACGACGGACGGAGACTGCGCCCCGCCTCCTGCCACCGCGTCGGAGTTCATCAGCGCGCCCACCATCGCTGAACCCCTCTCTCCCTCCGATCTCGCCCTTTTTCTTCGAACCCTAAAATCGAGGAGAACCTCCCCCCCCTCCGTCGAGACAGCCGCGCCACCCCTCCCAGACCCGCCACCTAAAGCTACGCCCCCCCCTCTCTCCTCAAGCGATCGACAGAGAAACCCACCCCCCTAAGCCTGCTGCCGCCACCAGCACAGTCTCCCGCCCCCCTGTAAGTATTTTAATTTATTTATTTTATTTTTAGATTATTTAAAATAGAAAACTGATTTGATTTTATTTAAAACAGAAAACTGATTTGATTTTATTTAAAACAGAAAACTGATTTGATTTTATTTAAAACAGAAAACTGATTTGATTTTATTTAAAACAGAAAACTGATTTGATTTTATTTAAAACAGAAAACTGATTTGATTTTTAAAAAAAAGAATAAAAACTGAATTTTATAAAAGTTTAAAAACTGATTTTAAAATGATTTATAAACTAAAAGGAGATTAGAAATTTAAAAATAAAAATAGGATTTTTATATGTTGAAAGTCGAAATAAAAATAGGATTTTTATATGTTGAAAGTCGAAATAAAAATAGGATTTTTATATGTTGAAAGTCGAAATAAAAATAGGATTTTTATATGTTGAAAGTCGAAATAAAAATAGGATTTTTATATGTTGAAAGTCGAAATAAAAATATGATTTTTATATATTGAACTTCGAAGTAAAAATTCGATTTTTATATAAAGAACATCGAAGTAAAAATTCGATTTTTATATAAAGAACATCGAAGTAAAAATTCGATTTTTATATATTGAATAGCATAGTAAAAATTCAATTTTTACATATGTAGTGAAAGCGGACAACGAAGGTGACAAAAAGGCGGGATCGACGAGGATCTCTGCAATAGAAGTGCCGTGGAGCTAGGATAGCTATATGTGAGAATTTCTCACTCTAAATTTCTTTTCTAGTTATATATATATATATATATACTAGGATGCAGACGGTGTTTAGTAGCACCCGACACAATCGTCCACAGACCATGGACTTGTTTGTTTGGCTGTTTGGTAATTGATTGCGATATTGGTTTGAATGTGGTTTGTGGTGTGAAAAATCGAATCGATAAATTGGTTAGGATTAGACGTGCGCCGTTATAAGGCGAAGGAGTAAGGCTAGGTTAGACTCTTACTCCAAATTTTGTGGTTTGCATAACGAAAGTGATTTGATTGATGTGTGAATGGCGTGGGCCTTCACTAGACCGGGGATAAGGCTAGGCCTTGTCCCGTTTCTAGTATCGTGCCGTTATGCCGCCGAAATTTTCTAAAATATGTTAGAAAATAAAAATATCATTTTATTGTGTAAATGAATAATAGAAATTCATATGTTGGAATAAAATGTTTTATCGTTAAAAATATAATTTTTTAACGTGAATATGAATATAGTGAAAGTGAATAAAATAAAATATTCATTTACAAACCGGACGGTTTGTTTATGTACACTTATTTGAATGACATTGATTGGGACGATAAATTTTACACATCGCCCAACTGCACAAATAAAATATTTGTTTGATTTTTTGAAACCCCACACGGGTGTTGGGATGAAATATGAAGTTCACTCATCCTGATTGATTAAATATGTCGATCGATTGATTGACAGGCTGTTATAAGCGTTGAATATCTATATTTGATGCTTATACAGTGTAGTGCACTTTGGTTGATGGTTGATTATTTTCAATGCTATTATATACATGTGTTGTATGGAAATCCATATAATTAACTTTATATGGTAATTGATTGGGCCTCATTCCAATTTGAAAAATAAAGAATATTATAAAATAAAAGTTCATGTGTTGACAGTACTCATCCATTGAGATTGGTCATGTGTTGAACGAAATATTTTAGTAATAAAATTTGCACCTTTGTCGATATAAAATAAAAGTTCATGTGTTGACAGTACTCATTCATTGAGATTGGTCATGTGTTGAACGAAATATTTTGATAATAACAACTATTTTGAGAAAAAGAATATTTGAAATAGAATATTTGAAAATAGAAATTTATGAAGCCGTGTTGATTAGATTGACGCCATTTTGACGTGAACGATATTTATATCGATTTTATTCATTTCGAAATGAAATGATTTGAAAACGATTTCGAAATGAAATGAATTGAAAACGATTTCGAAATGAATTGAATTGAAAACGATTTCGAAATGAATTGAATTGAAAACGAATTCAAATTGAATTGAAAACGATTTCGAAATGAAATGAATTGAAAACGATTTCGAAATGAAATGAATTGAAAACGATTTCGAAATGAATTGAATTGAAAACGATTTCGAAAGGAATTGAATATATAACGATTTCGAAATGAATTGAATATATAACGATTTCGAAATGAATTGAATATATAACGATTTCGAAATGAATTGAATATATAACGATTTCGAAATGAATTGAATATATAACGATTTCGAAATGAATTGAATATATAACGATTTCGAAATGAATTGAATATATAACTATTTCGAAATGAATTGAATATATAACGATTTCGAAATGAATTGAATTGAAAACGATTTCGAAATGAATTGAATTGAAAACGAATTCAAATTGAATTGAAAGTGAATTGAAATGAATTCAAATTGAATTGAAATTTGAATTGAATAAGAAATGAATTTTAAAACGAATTTATAGAGAAGAATTCAATTTTGATTTGAATTGAAACGGAAGTTGAAATTGCTTTTGAAACGAATTTAAAACTATTTATATAATTCGTTTTAAAATAGAAATCGACGAAATATATTATATATATATTATATATATAATATAATGGCCTGAATAGAACGCGCCGCGCCGCGGCAGTTCGTGAATTTCGACCATTTATTTCAAACGGACATTGCGGGAGATCCGACCGTCGGATTCTCCTAAAACCGGAACCGTTGGGTTCGTATCGAAAAGAGCTTTCTAATGAATGTTAGAAATTTGAAATCTAACGGTTGGATTTGGAGATACGTCCAAATCAAATTCGAAAAAGGTCGTTGTAAGTGCAGTTCGATGACCGTTGATGGAAATCGACTGTACAGGCCTTGATAAAATTATTAAAAATAGTAATAATTTGTGTAAAATCATAAGAAATGATTTAGAAAGAATTGGCATGAAAAACTCCATATTTGAAAAGATAAAAATAGATTTTTATCGAAATGAACTAGTTTTGAACTAGAAATATAATTCTATTTATTTGTAAATAAATAAATTGAATTTGAAAAGGGTTTTAAAAATAACCATAATTTCCAATGATTGCATTGGAGTGGATTTGAATCGAAATTGTCTTCGGAATATTTCGATGTTGGAATTCGTGATTATGCAGATGTGGTAATGGAAATTTGAAAGATATATACCTATATCGTTATTTCCAATACGACATTTGTTAATCGTAGAATTTGATATTGAATATAAGCCGGGATATTTTCTATTCAGAGCCTTGTATTGAATATCAAATGTGATTTGGGGTTTGTCGTGAATGATGTCTTCACTAACACTGTTCTTGAACCCAGCTGAGAAAAGATTAAATCTTTTTATTTAGATTTAATGAAGTGTACCAATTAAATAATATTTAATTGGAATTGAATCGATATTGATTTTTGGGTTTATCGTGAACAGTGTTTTAAATAACACTCGTTCTTTAACCCGATAATTAATGAATGTGATTTTGGGTTTATCGTGAACTGTGTTTTAAATGACACTGATTCTTTAACCCAGTCGAAGATTAAAACTAAGTGGAGTTTTAATGAATCTTTAATTAGATTGAAATGATCGAGAATGGAGTATCACCAGTTTTGCTCCAGGCGATAGTTAAATCTTTAATTAGATTTGAACGTGAAATGGTAATTGAATTTACCGATAACACCGTGGTGTTAGATATGAAGTACTACCAGTTTTACTTCATGGGATGAATAGGCTGGGATTGGGAAACTAAAACAAATGATTACTTCGGTAAGGTTCGCTAATCCCGACTAGTTTTGAATTGATATTCAAAAATAGATTAAAGAATAAATTCAAGAAATTTATCTTGGATAAAATTAATGGGAATCTTTCCCTATGAATGTGAAATCAGAAACTAACTGTCGGTTAGCTAAGCAGAATGGCTTTCTGGATATTGATCTGATGTTGGTTTCGGCCTCCGGGGTTAATATTTGGGGAATTATTCTCTTGGTTAATTTACGGTTAGTGACTGATGAATTGGAATGAGGCGTATGTTGTGTTTGTGTAACACTTATTTAAAATATACGCGAGTTATTCGGAAAGACCGGGTTTATCCCATTCTGAATAACTGGTACGACGATAAGTCGAAGATGAAGACGATGGTCAAAGACCGGAGGTCTTCACGTCGTTTGGGTGATTACTGATGATCTTGATTGGACTGTACACCCAAGAAGATGGAAACAGTTGGTGATCGTCTAGACGTACTTGGAGATCGATGGATATGCGGGGTACTAGGTGCCTCCGGTTTCGTTCAGACCCAGAACGGACTTGTAAATGGACTGTGTGTCTGACATTGGATTTTAGTCTGTGTGATTGATCTCTATTAAATATATATCTGTTTGGCGGCGGAGAATTTATTCTCTTGCTTAACGCCCTTCTCTGAGACGTACGAGCTCAGGGATTATATATTGATGGATATCAAACGCATGGAGTGAATTGCCTGTGTGGCATGCCTAAGTGGCAATTGATCGAGGCTTCTGTTGAAAAGCAAAGTCTTGTGGTGATGATCAAAGCACGGCCTTTGTGGCGTAGCTTTGTGTAACGTTTGCTTCGCGAGTTTCACACCCGGTATGAACCAAAAACGGGAGAGGACCTCAGGGAGGGCATGCGTTTCTTTCTAGTTAGAAGTGGCGTCAGTGGTTTTACACGCCCTGACGAGTTTGACTTATGTGGTTGTTGCTGTTGTGAGGCGCCTTGGATTGATCGGTCGTTCTCGAACCGATGGAGTCATTTAGTTGGCTCATTTACGCCCCAAAGGGCGGGGAAACGTATTGTTCAGGCACTATAATCCACATCGGTGGACCGGCCCTGTCGCTCCATGGGGCAGTTGCGGCTGTTCCTGTGGCTCGGGCTAGAGAGTCACGAATCGGTGGAGGACGATCCCTGGCCTCGGTTCATAGACGGAAATCCAATTTCCAAATACGCGACATTTGCGGTTTTATTTGTAGAACCTAGTATGGCGACATAGTGGGATGGGGCGCTCATGCCGCCTATGATTGATACTTATGATTTGAAGTTGTTTTATACACTATGCACTTATAATAGTATCAAACGATTTGTTTTAACCGTATCAAGCATTCTTTGGCTGTTATAAGGGAAAACCCTATCCTCGGCTGCGTTGCATTGTGTGATGGGACCTGGGTCTTATAACAGCTTCATTTTTCTTTATTTAGCATTGCGCTGTTTGTTTTATGCACTGGTATTCTTGGGAGGAAACCCGTTCCGTGTTATACGGCGTGGTCCCTTAATTTACCTAACTTTAAAAATAAAGATTAACTGTTTTAGTTCTCACACCAGTCACATGACTGACCTGGAGTTTATTGTTTTAACCTAAACTCTGGGTGCCCTTATTTTGACACGGGCAGCTAGTAGTTTCGGTTTTGCAGATTTATATTCACAGGATCCTGGTTTACAGCTGGAACGATATCCGGAAAGCTTTGTATCCGTATATCTCCTTCTAGTTGTGTATTGTATTATTTTCCGCTGCTATGTATTTAAATGTAATTTAAATCTCTGATATTTCTGTGTAATATTCTTTTATACTCTGTATATTCTTGAAATCTGATGCATTGTTGTAATATACAATGAAATGTTCTTCTGTATGCGTTCTGCTTTGTCGTGTTCTCAAACGATAGGGCGTTTCGAACGGTCTGGGTCGGTTTAGCGACTGGTTCGGACCGAGCGAAATTCCTTGCCGTCACATTAACTGGACTTACTTAACCCAACTGGTTAACTCTATTGAACTGGTTAACTCTACTGAACTGGTTAACTCTATTCAACTAACTCGACTCGACTAACCCCTTTCGAATAGCATATTCGTTTTACTAACTTTCGAATACCATATTCGATTTACTCCCTTTGAATACCATATTCGATTTAACTCCTTTCGAATACCATATTCGATTTACTTTATTCACTTTATAAAGATTTCCTTTTTAACAACGTTTTATTCATTTGAAAAGATTTACTTTTAAATAACGGTTCTACACTTTAAAAATGATTTCCTTTTTATAACGTTTCCTTTTCAATTCTATTTGTAAATGGTTTACAAATATTTCCTTTTCAAATTTATTCTTGAAATATTCTAACTCCTTAAATTCTCTGAAAAATTCGCCATAACCTCCTTTGTCACGGGAGCATCGGGAAAATCCCCAAACCCGCCACACACGCCTTTCCATTCAAAAAGAAAATGGTTTGAAATTATTTTCTTTTTCTAAATATCTCCTATTTATAAATATTCCAATTTATAAATATTCCTTATTTATAAATATTCAAATTTATAAATATCTCTTATTTATAAATATTCCATTTGTAAATATTTTATTTTCACTATCACTTTGAAAACCCCCTTTTCCCATTCCAATATTTTATGGTACTTAACTCATCCAATCACGATGACCAATCTCATCCAAACACATATAATCAACCACAGATTTAACACTACACATATCACAATATATGAAAAACAATAAAATAACTATTGAGGAATCCAGTCGGATTCCTCCAACCTGTTTCCCTGCATCCACAGATGTTACACAATATGATTATCATCACTTTCAGTTCAATATAAATTATTCTGATAGCAGAATCAACATAAAAATATTTAACGGTTTATATATATATATATAATTACATATATATATATATATATATAATTTTCACTAACTGACTAGCAGTTCAATCAATCAACCAACACACAACAAATCAACAGATGATTAACAGTTCTAAAAATACATTATAAAAATATAACTGTTTAGAGTTGGTTAGTTTTACTCACATTTGCAGTTCATCGTTAAAGAACGATAAACTGTTGTTTGATTTGAATCAAACAATTTATTTCGCCATAAATTCATACGAGCCCCAATCCACTTCCAGTCAGCTTCATTGTGAAGCTCTCGTCCATACGGTTTCAACGTGACTGACGGTCCATGATTCTGATTTCATATGAAATAGATATCGCGTTACGAAGTTATGCAAATTTAAATAAAAAAATAAAAACATTAATATAATTTTCCCTTGGGCTTTGTCCTTACTTGTCGGCCCATTACCCCTTCAACAAAAACCCAGCCCGCACTTCCCTTTCTTTCTCAAACTATCGTGCTCTAGTACCCGATTCATGGCCATTACCACCGCGTTGACTGCCTCGTTCTCCTCCTCTACCAAATGAAACTTCGAACCGAATACACCTTTGAACTTCTCTTCAACGACTCCATCTCCCCATACCAATATTGACAAACTCGCTCTACCCTCTGTCCTCCCGTCGTTGAACACCGCCTGTAGCATACGCTACAGGTATCGACGCCTTTCCTCATGGATTTCCACAAAACTTCACCGAACGATGTTGCTTCCTCTCTGGAACTCCAAACTCCTATTCGTTTCGCGAATCCAGGTCCGGATTTCTTGAATCGTTCAGCCCTAGACCATGCTGAAAAGTTCGACTCCAGCAAAAACCCCATCGAGCTCTATGATTTCCACATCAAAACGAAGAAGACCTCACCAGCAACTCGTATATATATCGATTAGGATTTATAGGTTTTTACTTTATTTGATTTCATTTTTGCTTTCTTGCGGTTTGTGTTTGAGAACGAGAATATTGTTCTGCGTTTATACTTGAGGTTGTGGTTGAGAATGGTGAGGACGTGGCCTTCATTTTGACTATAGAATAACTTAGATATTTTATGTTGTAGGAGATATTATATTTTTATATTCAATTATATTCGTTATCGCCTTCTAAAAATCTGTACGATCGCATACGGTACCTAAAAATTACGAAACCGGACATGTAACTACAGTTCGACATTACGGTCCCAACGAAACTGGTTTTGTCGAATTCCGACTCTGTATGCTCACACAGTGTATTTTTAACCGTCAAAATACTGACTGTTTTTCACTCTAAAAATCCGTACGGTCACACGGTGACTCTAAAAATCACGAAACTGGAAATCTAACGACTATTTGATATTGCGGATCCAACAAAATTAGTTTCATCGAATTTCGACTTCGTTTGCAAATGTGGCTATTTTTAAAGCTCTAAATAGCCTATTTAAATATATAAATATATTTAAATATAATTAAATTTAATATTTGAGAAATAAATATTATCGTCTATATTCACAGTGGAATGCCATACAGCTCTAGAATATTCCTATATGAATTTCTAACTTGATATTTCAAATTCCGATTAAATCGACATTCGATTTAAAATGAATTCCCTTTTAAAAATAAAATTAATCCCTTTATAAATTATAACGGAATTCCACAGCGACTTTTCTAAAATTTGATTTGGACGTAAATCAAAATCTACACAACGAAATCCCGATTTTTCTCTTCCACTAGAAAGATATATTTCACCAACTCCTAACGTTTCTTGTTTCACAGAAGTCCGATTTAAAATGAATCATGTACATTCAGTTGAAGTTCAAATCGCCAAATAGTGAACTGCAGCGCCATTTCGAGCTCTATTTTAATTATATTAAAATTCTATGTTCAAACTGTCGTCGATTGAATATATTCGTCAATATACTTCAACTCTAAGCTGAATTAAATCACGGGGATAACCCCGTTCACTGAATATTGTGATTTCCAATATTTTTGATTATTTCTAAATTAAATATATTATTTAATTTATTATTTTAATTAAATATTCCCAGTTATTTAATTCCACGACCATTAAATCCTTTAATTCACCATTTATATAATTAAATAAATTAATTATAATACCTCTGCCAATGCGGGTCATTACATTCTTCCCCACTTAAAATAATTTCGTCCTCGAAATTGCTAAGTTAAAGGACGACCCTATCTATTGGAATTCCTAAGATTTGTTTACCCCTTATTTCTGATTTTAACTGAACCAATTAATATCGACTAAAATATTTATTCATTCCGACTAACTAAAATTTTCAAAAATTCTGAAAATTTTCTAACACTTTAAAGTTTCGAAAAATTTCGCCAGCACCTCCTTTGTACTGGCCAATAGCTCAAACTCCAACTCGCCTCTCTGGGCCTTCTTCAACCCAAAAGAAAATCAAAACGCCAAACGGCTTGCCAATTCGGCTCATAAATTCCAAACTCATATAAAATATAAACTTGTACCTTTTTGTTGGGCATATCATTATATCCCTACCATCTGTTATCAACTCGGCGTATACAAATGCCATCCCAATCAACTCCAACCAAGTTATTCTTAACACAACCATTCGCTTATTCAAGCCGAATTTAATTTCAAATTCGAGTTTCAAATTCCAAACTCTCAACTTATCATTTCAAATCCAGATTATTCTCTAATCACTTTAGTTTTTCTTAACCTATCATCTCAAGTTAAATTATGGTTTATTATTTACTTTTACCATCCCATTCGAATTAACTTCACAAGTTAAATTTTAATTTCTAGAACTTAAATTCCCGGTTTTATTCCAAATCAAATTTGAAATCATAATACCAATTCAAAACCTTTGAATTTCTAAACAACCTGTTTTCTCAAAACAATTCAAATCAAAATCTCTGGTAGTAATCCACCACTTAGAACTCGAAAACCACACCGATGATACTGCGCAGTCATCATCGGAATTATTTTCCAGCGACCCAAGTGATTTCAGTACTATATCATTTCAAACCCCTTACTAAATACATCCATTTTGAAAACTTCTCAAAACCTTCCAGGAACTTAAAATTTCCTTATTTTAATTCCAAATCTGATTTAAATTCATATTTAATTCATCTTATTTCATATACTTTACTTATATGATTCTGATTGGTTATATATAACCATTTCACTTTTTATAATTACTACCAACACATCCTATATATGATAATATACCATATATCCATACTGTGTCGGTCCATCGTATTCAAGTGTTTATTTACTCCTACCGATACAGTGGATCAAACTGATCGACCGGAACTCATAAACAACTCAGCCAATGAATCTACACAATATAAAACCATTTTTATATCAAATACAAATACGCACTCCTATATATACACTCAACTCAATCTAGGGTATTACTAACCCTATCTCTACCGAGTCACGCCCCAGAGCCAAGGTAATTCTTAACTTAAGCTCTGATACCAACTGTAACGACCCGGATTTTGAGGAGACTTTGGTTATCGACATAAGCTCGATGTCGATAACCAAAACATCGAAAAATCCTAGTAATTAATGAAAGAAATTAGAGGGTGGGAATAGATAAGGTAGAAACTTAGAATAGAAGAAGAAAAGAAGAACTTACATCATCAGAGTAACACGAATCTCACAGCGGAACGAATAACATATAACATAACTTTGAAATATAACAGTTATGTATACAATAGCACTTATCAGAGTACATCACTTACAACACAGCGGAAATAAACTATACCTATATGATCCAGAAGCCTCCTGCTCCAGCTCTTCAAGTATATCTATAAATCCCGACTACTTGACTTACTTAACCCAACTGGTTAACTGGACTTACTTAACCCAGTATCAGAGTACAGCACTTACAACACAGCGGAAATAAACTATAGCTATATGATCCAGAAGCCTCCTGCTCCAGCTCTTCAAGTATATCTGTAAATCCCGACTACTTAACTTACTTAACCCAACTGGTTAACTGGACTTACTTAACCCAACTGGTTAACTCTATTGAACTGGTTAACTCTACTGAACTGGTTAACTCTATTCAACTAACTCGACTCGACTAACCCCTTTCGAATAGCATATTCGTTTTACTAACTTTCGAATACCATATTCGATTTACTCCCTTCGAATACCATATTCGATTTAACTCCTTTCGAATACCATATTCGATTTACTTTATTCACTTTATAAAGATTTCCTTTTTAACAACGTTTTATTCATTTGAAAAGATTTACTTTTAAATAACGGTTATACACTTTAAAAATGATTTCCTTTTTATAACGTTTCCTTTTCAATTCTATTTGTAAATGGTTTACAAATATTTCCTTTTCAAATTTATTCTTGAAATATTCTAACTCCTTAAATTCTCTGAAAAATTCGCCATAACCTCCTTTGTAACGGGAGTATCGGGAATATCCCCAAACCCGCCACACAGGCCTTTCCATTCAAAAAGAAAATGGATTGAAATTATTTTCTTTTTCTAAATATCTCCTATTTATAAATATTCCAATTTATAAATATTCCTTATTTATAAATATTCAAATTTATAAATATCTCTTATTTATAAATATTCCATTTATAAATATTTTATTTTCACTATCACTTTGAAAACCCCCTTTTCGCATTCTAATATTTTATGGTACTTAACTCATCTAATCACGATGACCAATCTCATCCAAACACATATAATCAACCACAGATTTAACACTACACATATCACAATATATGAAAAACAATAAAATAACTGTTGAGGAATCCAGTCGGATTCCTCCAACCTGTTTCCCTGCATCCTCAGATATTACACAATATGATTATCATCACTTTCAGTTCAATATAAATTATTCTGATAGCAGAATCAATATATAAATATTTAACGGTTTATATATATATATAATTACATATATATATAATTTTCACTAACTGACTAGTAGTTCAATCAATCAACCAACACACAACAAATCAACAGATGATTAACAGTTCTAAAAATACATTATAAAAATATAACTGTTCAGAGTTGGTGAGTTTTACTCACATTTGCAGTTCATCGTTAAAGAACGATAAACTGTTGTTTGATTTGAATCAAACAATTTATTTTGCCATAAATTCTTACGAGCCCCAATCCACTTCCAGTCAGCTTCATTGTGAAGCTCTCGTCCATACGGTTTCAACGTGACTGACGGTTCATGATTCTGATTTCATATGAAATAGATATCGCGTTACGAAGTTATGCAAATTTAAATAAAAAAATAAAAGCATTAATATAATTTTCCCTTGGGCTTTGTCCTTACTTGTCGGCCCATTACCCCTTCAACAAAAACCCAGCCCGCACTTCCCTTTCTTTCTCAAACTGTCGTGCTCTAGTACCCGATTCATGGCCATTACCACCGCGTTGACTGCCTCATTCTCCTCCTCTACCAAATGATACTCCGAACCGAATACACCTTTGAACTTCTCTTCAACGACTCCATCTCCCCATACCAATATTGACAAAATCGCTCTACCCTCTGTCCTCCCGTCGTTGAACACTGCTGTAGCATACGCTACGGGTATCGACGCCTTTCCTCATGGATTTCCACAAAACTTCACCGAACGATGTTACTTCCTCTCAGGAACTCCAAACTCCTATTCGTTTCGCGAATCCAGGTCCGGATTTCTTGAATCGTTCAGCCCTAGACCATGCTGAAAAGTTCGACTCCAGCAAAAACCCCATCGAGCTCTATGATTTCCACATCAAAACGAAGAAGACCTCACCAGCAACTCGTATATATATCGATTAGGATTTATAGGTTTTTACTTTATTTGATTTCATTTTTGCTTTCTTGCGGTTTGTGTTTGAGAACGAGAATATTGTTCTGCGTTTATACTTGAGGTTGTGGTTGAGAATGGTGAGGACGTGGCCTTCATTTTGACTATAGAATAACTTAGATATTTTATGTTGTAGGAGATATTATATTTTTATATTCAATTATATTCGTTCTCGCCTTTTAAAAATCTGTACAATCGCATGCGGTACCTAAAAATTACGAAACCGGACATGTAACTACAGTTCGACATTACGGTCCCAACAAAACTGGTTTCGTCGAATTCCGACTCTGTATGCTCACAAAGTGTATTTTTAACCGTCAAAATACTGATTGTTTTTCACTCTCAAAATCCGTACGGTCACACGGTGACTCTAAAAATCACGAAACTGGAAATCTAACAACTATTTGATATTGCGGATCCAACAAAATTAGTTTCATCGAATTCCGACTTCGTTTGCAAATGTGGCTATTTTTAAAGCTCTAAATAGCCTATTTAAATATATAAATATATTTAAATATAATTAAATTTAATATTTTAGAAATAAATATTATCGTCTATATTCACAGTGGAATGCCATACAGCTCTAGAATATTCCTATATGAATTTCCAACTTGATATTTCAAATTCCGATTAAATCGATATTCGATTTAAAATGAATTCCCTTTTAAAAATAAAATTAATTCCTTTATAAATTATAACGAAATTCCACAGCGACTTTTCTGAAATTTGATTTGGACGTAAATCAAAATCTACACAACGAAATCCCGATTTTTCTCTTCCACTAGAAAGATATATTTCACCAGCTCCTAACGTTTCTTATTTCACAGAAATCCGATTTAAAATGAATCCTGTACATTCAGTTGAAGTTCAAATCGCCAAATAGCGAACTGCAGCGCCATTTCGAGCTCTATTTTAATTATATTAAAATTCTATGTTCAAACTGTCGTCGATTGAATATATTCGTCAATATACTTCAACTCTAAGCTGAATTAAATCACGGGGATGACCCCGTTCACTGAATATTGTGATTTCCAATATTTTTGATTATTTATGAATTAAATATATTATTTAATTTATTATTTTAATTGAATATTCCCAGTTATTTAATTCCACGACCATTAAATCCTTTAATTCACCATTTATATAATTAAATAAATTAATTATAATACCTCTGCCAATGCGGGTCATTACAGTTTCACGCCATTTGACGGCGTTTTCGACCGTTCTAACTATTCAAATCAATCACAAAGCATACCATACAGTCATAGCAACAGGTAGAAGTGACCTCAAATCCAAAACATAAATATGATAGGTTAAAATGGATCAAACATAGCCAAAACCCCATATTTTCCCTTAAGCATGTTCAAGCATAATTAATGATAGGATTAGCAAAACTTAACCAAATTAACCCAAGTTTCTAACAGAGGTCTAAAATATCATTTAAGAATTTATAAATATTTTTCCAGAATTTATTAGTGTATAAATTCGCTAATCAACACTAATTACCCTTAATCAACCATAATTAGTGAGGAACTATGCAAATCACTCACCTTAGCCACAAATAAACCTTAGATCTGAAATAAATCTCTGATATGGCGCGAATATCAATGCTAAACAGAAGCTCTAATCTTGATTTTGCGAAGATTTCCCTTGATTTGATGTTGCTAAGCTTAATCCTTGATTATAAAGTGATTTGGAGGTGATTTAGAGGTTGGAGGCCATTTTTAGGGTTTCTAAGAGGTAAGTGGAGGCTAGAAAACTGAAATGGAATGAAACCCTAACTCTTTTCAGCCTCCCATAACCCTAATCCCGAAATGGTTTATGGGCCCATTCACTAATCACCCTATTTGGCCCGGTTAAGCAGTTTTTCACCTTCCAAACCTTATTTCAGCCATTTCTCCCAAACGGTACGCCCGTTTTCCACATGTGACCACTCTATGGAAAGGTAAAAAATTATTCGAAGCCAATGGAAGTGGTTTCAGGTCAAAATTCCGTTCCAATCAAAAATTATGGCCGAAACAAGACCAGCTAGGGGCAAAATGGTCATTTAAAAATTGGCAAAAATCATGAACATGGGAAATGACCTCAATAGTCGTTTCCGAACTCTACATGACCATACGACCTCATATGAGAAAGAAATAAATATTCTACGATTCTCCGCTGCGGAGAATGCGGGTTGTTACAATAACCTTCCTATACGGGAGCGTCGATACAACCACACTATTGCCTTAAAAGGCCATTCAAATTGCATATCAAACCAAATGGTGTTCACAACCATTGGTCAACCCAATCCAAATGTCAAACACTATTAAATCCGCAAAGCAACCACATTTACAATTTGGTGAACACTTGGGACTGGTGTGGGTCATTTCCCAATACCCTATGCAGGGGTTTACTAATAAATAACAATCTATGTAATAAACACATAGGGCTAGTGTAATTTCATCCCACGACCTGTGTAGGGTTTCCAAACAATATCAAACATTTCGAGCTATACAACAACATGCGTGAAATTATCTCTCACAAACAAATACCACAAGCAAATATGAGAGGATAAACCTCTCACCATCCTAGTAGGTTCCTTCAATTCCTTCACTGTAGGACCATCACAACTTTGCGCTCTCTCTCGAATGTTTAACAACCTAGCCATTAAGGGTTATAACTAACATTAGCCCTTGTAATATTATTACCTTTTCTAATTAACACGAGTATACTTTAAACATATATTGATTTCCAAATCTAACTATATTCATACATGAGAATACCTTCTCCATGGACTTAGCTAACTTAAATTCATGATTACAATTTTCAAAGGTCGTAATAGCTTTCACGACATTACACCTAATTTTGCTAACCACTTAAATAGGTAATTAGCTTATTATCTTTAGGATTTTCATTCCTAACTCAACTCCAATGGCATCAATAATTTACGTACGTGTTAATTATCCTAAAATCACTTATTCTTTCACTTAGGAATATTCACTTTTGCTATTACCATTTTCAACTTCCATACACAAATTTGCTAATAGAATTTGCTATCTACCTTCAGGATATAACTTCTAATCTCAACAGATTCACATATAAACTTCATGGAAGTGATAAGCTATTAACTGCAACCTTAATCCATGAATATTCACTATAAATTTATTTAGGTTTTCTCTTTTAGGAATTTATACAAACACCTTGTATGCATATTATAAAAACTAGTTTTAAACACTTTAAATCAAACTATTTCTTATTCAAGAAGCTTGCAGATCTTAGCCTAAGGTATATAGGTCCTTTCCTTAGCTTTTCATTCCATTATCTTCTTCTTTTCCCTTGAAAATCCTTTTTTATTTGGTACGGGGGGAAAACATGAGCAATAAGTGGGAGGTGAAAGGAGATTTTATGGAGGAGGAGGTGATTAAATGGAAGAGCTTGGTTCTCCTTTACTTCTTCTCTCTTTTCCCTTTAATTTCTCCTTTGATTTTCTTCTTTATTAGTTTTTTCTTTAAATCACCATGATATTTTCGGCCATGGAAATGGAAGAAGGGAGGAGCAAAATTCTTTCATGAAAATGGAGAGATAAGGATGGTATAGTATATATATAATTAAGGGCCATTGCATGGATGCTTGACATGTGTCTTGTGGATAAGCATGAAAGATCTTATGGCTTAAATTCATCCTTATCTTCATGAATAATAACTTGTGTTTTCTCAAGCACCTTCAGGATTGTGTCCGAGTATCAAACGATAACGATTTTTAGAAATTCTTCAACCATAAAGTCCGGTTTCCAACGTACTTCAATCCTATGTGTTCAAATATAATATCTGAGTTTGTTTTCATTTTCAAATAATTTATTTTAGTTTTGTTTCGTTAATAACTTTTTATATTCAAAAAGGAATTTTCTCAGACTTTATACATAGCTAATATCCTATGTTTAGATTTTTCCCGAATAGGTCTTAGGTTCCAATTTTGCCATTAGCACTATCAAATTCCAATCACCGTCAAAATTTAGTTCAAATTTTAGCCATTTATTTGTTCTTTTCCACATACGAATGTCGTTTTACGCAAAACTTCCTTAAGTACTAAAATTCATTATTCTGAATCCGACGGATGTGGTCTCACATTCTAGCGATATCCCGTTCTCAAGATATCCTCAAAATCATTTGTTTTTAGTTTATTTCAATCTTTAATCAATATTAAACGGACTCAGTTTTTGGCCAAACTTGGTTGGTTAACTAATTTCATTATTACGGATTCAATGAAACCATTTTGAGGGTCTGGAAATGAATATTTCTTATACTTCCTTTGTAAACGTGCTATTTTTATATTGAAACTCATTTTTATAACCCTATTCCAATTATATCATTATCCATTTTCAATTTTATTTTGATTTTTATGAAATTTGGAAGTTCTAAATTGGTTTCAAATTTCGGGTCGTTACATTCTCCCTCACTTAAAAGTTTTTGTCCTCAAAATCGAAGACGGAACCAGAGATTGTCTACTCAATCATGTTATAGCAAAGATTATCAAAAAGATACCATAATATTATATATATATATATATATATATATATCCATGAAACCATTCAAATACATAGATCTGAACAAACTTCCTTGTATATTTACATACATTCTCAAAATATTAGTTTTGACCTTAGGATAATATTACATATTAAATGACCATTTCCTTCTGGCCTACTCCAGGATTCTTATCCTAATTCGTCATTAAGTGGTAAACTCGATTTTTCTTTATTAGAGTACTTAACAGTATGTCCTACTTCCCTACACCGGAAGAATATTATCTCCCTTTGGGTTTCTTTTTCCTTTCTGGATAATTGTGGACATAATGCCCCTTCTGCTTACATCGGAAACAAATTATGTCTTTTAGTACAATTACCTTACTCTCCTTCTTATTCTTTTTTTTCATTGGGCATAGGACTGCATAATGTCCCTCTTTATGGAATTTATAACAGCAAACACCTACAAATTTTCCTTTATTCTTATCTTTCCTGGAGTAGTTATGAATATACTTGCATATGTCCAACCTATTTTCTTCTTTTATCTGCTCGTAAATCCTTCTCGTTTGTTTTCGATTCATCTTTCTAGATTTAACTCCAGATGGATCGCAGTTATCCATACCCTACAACATTTAATATTTTATCAAAAGAGTTTTATAATTTCTTAACAAACAGCTCGAACGTCCAAAATCGCCGAGAATTCAAATTTCTTAATTAGTCATACTAATTATTATCTCCAGCAATGAATTAGTCGATTAAATTTTCCAAAACATAACTTTCATCAAAACATATATCATATTTAAAAAATATACTTTTGGACAAATTTATTTCATAAAAACTGGGTTAGACTGCTCTGTTCAAGTGGTTAGAAACACCTATCGATACAGCGGTACCTTACAACACCGACCAATGTTCATAACTCACTCGACAAATCAATCCAACACAAAACTATTTGTATATAAAATTACAAATATGTCTCTTTTTTATATATATATATATATTTATATATATACACACACACATGCACACACAAAGACTCACACCCAACTCATTCTAGGGTATCACTAACCCTATCTCTAATGAGTCACTTGTCCTAGGATACTACTAACCCTATCTTTGACAAGTCTAAATTTCGCAGAGCCAAGGTTATCACTTAACCTTAAGCTCTAATACCAAGTGTAACGACCCGCATTTTTATTCACTTCAAACGAACAAAAACCCAAACCCACGTCGATTCAACACAAGCAAAAATACGTTCCGTTAGGGTTCATCAGAGCAAAACACAGTGGAATACAAAACTCATAGCGGAACAGATAAAATATAATATGAAAATATCATTGGAGTGGAAAACTTTTTTGAAATGAAAACTCTTTAAAATAAAAATCTGATTTTGCATACCTTTGTCGGCTTAACCTAATATACCGATAATAATGTACGTTCGACCTTCATATGAAGCCCCAATTCTCTGCGGAACTCCAAGTTTTTGAGCTTTCATCCTGGAAACACTCGCTCGGATCTGACCAGAGCGATAAGCACTCGGATCAAGCTTTGGTTATATCGGTAATAAAATAATGTAATCAAACCTAGCCATAGCAACCATAAACCAAACACAGCAACCATTCATCCATAGCAACCATAAACCAAGTTTGAAAACATCACTTTTTAGAAAAATGAACAATTATAAGCCCCAGTTCCAATCACACAATGTAAGCGCAAGCCGGAGGATGGGGATTTGCCTTATAATCGCAAAACATGCTTGATATATTTTAAACAAAACATTTCATGTTATAATAATGTCTAGGGCGTGGGAAAACCCTTTCGAAATATAACTTATAAATCTTTGCTTGCATAGTGTCACATACCACTATGTTGGCTACATAGGTATACAACTGAAAATCGTAAAAGGGTTCGTATTGGATTTTGGATTCCATCACGATGTTACTAATTCGAAATATCTCTCGGGCATTCAACGGGTACCATGTTTATGCATAACACAGCACCCATTTCTCAGGTTGGCGGAATTTAATCCCTACAACCTATCAGTACGCAGACCACCTCACCTACTAAGTCGACCGCATCCATGCAAAACATAAAGTCATGATGATCTGACTATCAACATACCATAGTACTAGGGTGTGAAGCTATCACAAGGTCTCGTCATACACAAAGTTACGCATTTAAGCCATGCTTTGATCATCGCCACAAAGCCCTGCTTTTCAACAAAAGCCTTGATCATTGCTCAACACTTAGCATGCCCCCATGGTCATTTCATTTCAGACATGCAATCCATCCACAAGTCCGTTCCGGGAATTGGAACAAAACCAAAGGCACTTGATTCCATGTCGTCGCCTGGGGGTGCAAGTCCTTGCAATCCGATACGCTTCAAGTACGGTTAGATAATGTCGTTACTTTAACCTCTTGAGGAGCGACCTCGAGGCGTCAACAAGCTATCCATCCGATGTGAAGAATACCGGTCTTTAATCATTATCATTGAGAACTTAATCCTTTCACGTTGTATAATTAATCGGAATGAGTAAAAACTCGACCTTTCCAAATAATTAGTGCATCTTTTAAAGCCAATCAGTTTATAGGATCCCATGAACCTCATTCTATTTTTTTATTCAATCCATTCATTAAAACTATATTAAGTTTTAAGACGTCAAAAGTCTTCATTTTTATCTCATGGAGCAAAACTAGTAATACTCCATTTTTAATTATCTTATGTTTTGGTAATTCTTATTACCTTTCCTTCAAATCTCATTGAAAGATTTCAAATCAAATATTCTGATTACTTAACCTCAAAATTCCAAGTTAAATCTTTCCAATAATCCTTATCAATACCTATCTAATATCTCGTATTATATACAATATTTATCTAGATGATAATTATATTATTATGTGTGTAAATATAAAATATATCATTACCTAAAGTTGTTATCATCAAAACTACCATCCATGTTTATATATACGCACACACACGCACACATACACACCCCACTGTTTCAGATCTCGAAAATATAGCCCGAGATCTCGTCCGAGATCTCGTTTTGGGCTCCTCCGGAAATGAAACAGCAAATCTGACTGTAAATCTCCTTTCGAATATATTGCCCGAGATATTTCAATATCAAACAATATATCAACCGAGACGAGATACTGAAATATCATTTGAGATCTTATTTTTTTTCTAGTTAAAATTTGAATCCGTGTTTGAACCAGAACAGTAATTAAAAAAATCAAACCTAGACATGATAATATCCTGCTATTTAACCTTTTCTATGTTAAATGACCATATTGTATGTTCGTATATATTCTACAATGCTTATGATTTTCATATTCGTATTTCTGTTTACATACTTGTTACCTTTGAAATTATTTATCTTATGTTCTACTTATATTGAAATTTTTTGTTTTGGATCTTTTTTATGTTTTAAATCTAACAATAATTCATGTTCGTGGATCATATGTTTAAGAAATAATCTATTTGCGTTGTGTTATATTTTTATTTTAAACATATTACAATTTAAAGTATGAATGATCTTTCATAAATTAAGAATGAAGTGGTTTTGCAATTTAAGTTTAACTTGCTATGTTTATAATAGCATTCATAAAATAACTATGTATGAATATCAAGTTTTAACATATCATGTACCCCGAGATTGTTCCGAGATGAACTTTCAGACCTAAGATGGAAATCAGAGAAGAACCCCTGAGTTAGATTCATCTCGTCTGAAATCTCTCCCGATACTATCTATACCAAGCCTATAAATTTTCAAGCATGAAACGCGACCAATATCCAAGATTTAAAACCTTGATTATGAAGTATAAATTTATTTATCTCCCATCTAAATAATTTTAAATAATATCTTTGTTTTATTTTAAAAACTTATATAAAGATTTGATTTTGTATAAATATGTAATATGTAAAGTGTATATGTTATCAAATACGCGCATATGTGTAAGTGTGTGCGCAATATATAAATGTGTACAGAGAGTAATATACCCATGTATAAATGTTGGGATTTACATCGTAATAGACACAATGACCCTAATATATACAATGTTGTCTAAACAAATTTAATACATACATGAACATATATATATATATATATTTTTGTGTGTGTGTGTGTATGTGTGTGTGACAATTAAAATATTATTTTGTAATAAAATAAAATTATTTTGATTGAGTCAGTAATTGTGATATTCAAGATCCATTTTGAATATCTAATTTGTTTAATTTGTAAAAACAAATTTAGATCCACATATTTAACCTATATATATATATTAGATTTAAATACACATACAATAAACATATAAAATAATTTATTTTGAATAAATCAATAATTGATAAATTAAAAATTCATTTTTAAATTGAAAGAGTCAACGTAGTGGTAGGATCATATAATATGGAGTATAAGCAAGATAATGTGTAAATAGTAGGGTAGCAGCAGTAAAAAAAATGACACACTCGATTTTATAATGATCCGGACCATTGTCCTACTTCCAGTCCCAGACTCCCTTCTGGTATTTCACAAAACAACAACTACCCTTACTTCACTCAGAGGAACATGTTTACGATTACCCGAACAGCTGAACGGGATTTCTTGCCTCAACTGCTGAAGAGGTCTTCCACAATACAAAGATTTTGTTGACTACTTGTGTTATTGATATCACATATATGTCCAATTGATGTACACCCTTCCTATTTATATTATACAAAAGATTGCAATCATTTATGAAGAGATTCAAAGAAGAGTTATGAATTAAAGGTTGTGACTCTTCGTTGAATAGTTACACCCTTTCATATTCAGATGTCTGAGTAATAATTTCAAATGTCTGTTTTTAATTAAAAATCAAACAACAAAGAAATAGGTCACTTCGGGGGTAATTCAGACTTCTGAAATTTTTAGGTCAGACGTCTGAATATTATCTAAAATTTGAATTTTGTTTCAGCAGACTAATGTCTGAATTAAATAATTCAGACATCTGTTTGTTGTATCAGACCTATGTCTTGTGCATGTCATATATAAAATCATATATATATATATATATATATATATATAAAATGTGCATGTGTGTGTATCACTAAGGAAGGTTTTAACAATTTATACTAATACTAACACACTCTAATCTAGCTATGATAATATTGCAATATCGAACGACCGAGATGAGATATTGGAATATCATCCGAGATCTTGGTTTCCCTAGTTAAAACTTAAATTTGTGCCTGGACTAGAACAACAATTAAAAAACTCAAATCTAGCTGTGATAATCTCCTACTATTTAATATTTTGCATGCTAACTTACCATTTCGTATGTTCATATATATTCTGCATTGCTTATGATTTTCATATTCATCTTTTTTTTCATACATATTACCCATAAGATTATGTATTTTATGTTTTACTTATGCTGAATTTTTTAATGTTTTGGATCTTTTTTATGTTTTTTGTCTAACAATAATTCATGTTCATTAATTATATGTTATAAGCACTAATCTATTTGCATTATGTTATATATTTCTAATAGGATAATTCTATTTAGACCCAAAAATTACTGAGTATACCCAGGAAAATTGGAAAAATAGGAGGAACCCAGCGTTTTGCTGAGTTCACCCATGTATTATTAAAAAAAGACAGTCTTACCCTCACCCTAGGAGATCTAAGAGATTCTTTACTATACCTCGTAGGGGCACTACAAGGTAAGCTGAAAATTAAAAAAAATTGCAAAGAAGGGGTAGTTTGTTGTAACAACCGGAAAATCAGAACCAATTTAAAATTTTTATTTTGGCAATTTTAATGAATTTTGAATATTTAAAATAATTTATTTCAAATAATAATGATAAGAAATTTATTTTAAATAGAATTAGAACGTATATATTTGTTTGAATCGAAGTTAGAATATAAATATTTATTTTAATTATAAAAGGAATTGAAAATGACGCGGTAGTTTGAAAATTCAATTTCAAATGAATGTACAGGATTCAAAATAAATCGGATTTTAGTAAAACCAAAAAAATTTGAATCTATTTGAAAATATCTTTTCAACGAATCCGAAAAAACAAAATTTTATAGCGGGAATAAAAAGTTATGCCCAGTTGAAAATTCAGAATGGTCGCTATGGAAAATATAGCCCTTAAAAATGGAGATTGTGCAAAGGACCTCCGTTTCCAACGAAACCACTTTTGTTGGATCCGGGATGTCAAGCTATTGCTAAATTCCAATTTTCATAATTTTCTGAATCAATATGTGAGCGTGGCAAAAGAAAACGTGTTTTAACAGTTTCAGTCAATTTGGATCGACCAGAAAATGGCCATTTTTCAAACGGTCTTCAAATTTGATGAAATTAATTTTTAGGACCGTATCGTCAATAAAAAGCTAGAAATAAATTTTCTGGAATTTTTAGAGTCTGTATGTGGCCCCTGTAAATTGGAATGTGCATTCAAATTCAATATATAGATTTATATTTTGATTTTGGCGAAAACTGATTGAAACGACAGAATTGGCTAACGGGATATATCCCATTGTGCTCGGAATGGGGGTAATTGCCTAGGGGCAACAGTCGTTGGGTTCGATTTGGAGTTAGAATGGAAAGTCAACCTTTTAGAGGATTAAATAAATAAATAAATAAATATATGAATTTATTCTCACTTAACCCCCCCACTCTACTTCTCTTTCAACTGTTCAGCGAAAGGACAAATAAAAGAAAAAGAAAAAGGAACCCTAGCCCGTTTATCGATCATGCCACCGTCGCGCCGCCTTCGGAGGCGCCCACCATCGCGGTGGTGACTGGCCCCCTCTTCCTCCTCACGCTCTAGTCCAGGCTTGAAATCCAAACCCCAAGCCACCGTTAAAACCGCCGCGTTAGGGCCCGCCTCCGACAAACACAGCGCCACCGCTCCTCTGTCGTGACTGCCAGAATCGCCTCCGCCTTTGAACCTCCAACGAGGAACTCCCCCCTTCATTGATGAATAATGGCGAGCCCTAGGTACTCAAGGTGGGTTCAACTGTCCTCTTCGGCACCTGGAACTGAAGGTGCGCAATGAAGATGATTAGAGTGAGGTAAGTGTTAATTAATATGTTAATTAAATTCTAATTATCTTAAATGAGTAATGCATATAAAAATATGATTTTTAAGTTATACAAAGATAAGATTTTTTATGGTGTTTTCATAGAAAAAAGATAAGATTTTTATATTAAATGCTTAGGAATAAAGATTTGATCTTTATATTTAGAAAGACTTGATTTTTATAAACAAAGCTTTGATTTTTAATTTAGAAAAGCTTCGATTTTTTTTTATTTAGAAAATGTAAGATATTTAAACGTGAAAAGATACAATTTTTAGTTATATAAAAATTTGATTTTTAGTTATGTAAAAATATAATTTTTATATATGTAGCGAAATAAAAATGCGATTTTAATATGAATTCTCTTTATATAAAAATACGGTTTTTATATAACAATTAGCGTTATAAAAATATGGAAAACTGAATTATAAAAATATAATTTTTATAATATAAACATCAACATAAAAATATGATTTTTATGTATGAAGTAACAGTATAAAAACGTGATTTTTAATAATCAACTGCGTGAAACAAATGGCGATGGATTTGACTGAAATCAAAACGGAATCCAAACCATTCAGAAGTATAAAATGGCGGAGTGGAACCCAAAGGTGGGAACTCCTCACTATAATTTTCTTTATACAGTTATTTATTTCATAACTGCATATATGAACTATTCCCCGTCGTCCACAGACCATGGATGACTTGTTTGTTTGGTTGTATGTTTGGATTGATTTCTTTGTGTTAATTTGGTTTGTGATGTGGAATGGAAAATAAAAATATTCATGTGTTGAAATAAAATATTCTGTCATTAAAAATATAATTTTTAACGTATAATGAATAAAATAAATATTCATTTACAAATCACACGATTTGTTTATGTATACACATTTAACTGATATTGATTGGGACGATATATTTTACACATCGTCTAACCGCACAAATAAAATCTGTATTTGTTGATTGAAACCGCACACGGGTATTGGGATGATATTTGACGTACACTAATCCCAGTGGTTTAGTTGTATGTCAATCGATTGGTTGACAAACTGTTGTAAGCATTAAATATTTATATTTAATGCTTATGTAGTGTAGAATGCACTCTGGATAATGGATGATTGTTGATTATGATTGTTGTATACGTGTGTTGTATGAAATTCATATAAACAATATTATATGGTAATTGACTGTGTCTGATTCCATTTAAGAATGAATGAATATTTTAAAATAACGAATATTTTCAAATAATGAATATTTTAAAATAATATTCAGAAATGAATCAAAATATGATTTTGATGTCCGATTTGGGATGGACATGAATATATTTAAATATATAAAGTCGTGTTGATAAATTTAACCATTTTGACGTGAACGATATTTATATCGATTTTATTCATTTTTATAATGAATATTGAAAAGGAATTGATTTGAAAATCTAATGTTTTGAAAATATTATTATTTATATATTAATGATATGGAATATTCAACTTTGATTTGAAATTGAATATGAAGTTGAAATAGTTTTAAAAATGAATTTAAAACGATTTATAAAATACGTTTTGAATGGAAATCAACAAAATATATATTATATATAATATAATGGCCTGAATAGAATGCGCCGCACTGCGGCAGTTCGTGAATTTCGACCATTGACTTCGAATGGACATTACGGGAGATCCGACCGTCGGATTCTCCTAAAACCAGAACTGTTGGGTTCGTATCGAAAAGAGCTTTCTAACGAATATTCTAGATTTGAAATCTAACGGTTGGATTTGGAATTATGTCCAAATCAAATTTGGAAAAGGTCGCTGTAAGTGCAGTTCGATGGCCGTTTATGGAAATCGACTATACGGGCTTTGATAAAAATATTAAAAATATCAATAATTAGTGTAAAATCATAAGAAATGATTTGGAAAGAATTAGGATGAAAATTTTCATATTTGAAAAGATAAAAATAGATTTTTATCGAAATGAACTAGTTATGAACTAGAGTTATAATCCAATTATTTTTAAATAAATTAATTGGATTTGAAATGGTTTTAAAAATAACAAGAATTTCCAATATATGAAATGGAATGGATTTGAATCGAAATTATCTTCGAAATATTTTGATATTGGATTCCGTGATTATATGGGCATTGTGGAGGAATTTGGAGGATATATATATATATATATATATATATATATATCGTTATTCCAGTACGATGTTTATTGAGTTCAGAATTTGATATTGAGTATAAGCCGATATATTTTCTATTCAGAGCCTTGTATTTAATATCAAATGGGATTTTGGGTTTGCCTTGAACGGTGTCTTCACTAACACTGTTCTTAAACCCAATGGAGTTAAGGAAATTAGAAACCAACTGGAGGTTAGCTAAGTTGAATGGTTTCCTGGGTATTGATCCGATATTGGTTTCGGCCTTCGGGATTAATACTTAGGGAATTGTTCTCTTATTAATTTACGGTTAGAGACTGATGGAATGTGTCTTCATTAACACTGTTCTGAAACCCCGTGTGAAAAGAGTAAGTCTTTTAACTAAGATTTAAATAAGAATTGCCAATTAATGAACATTTAATTAGAATTGAAATGGAATGTAAATCGTGTTTATTGTGAACTGTGTTTTAACGACATACGTTCTTTAACCCGATTTGCAGTGAAATTTGATTTGGAATTTCTAAATCTTTATTCTAAGATTTAATGGGATTTCCAAAGTAAAGTTTTCCAGTTTAATAAAATAAACTGGAATGGAATGGGTTTCGATTTGATAATAATCGAAATAAACCTCTATGGAGGAAGACTGATAATATAGATGAAATTTAAAAGGCTTTGCCGTTATTCCATTTATAATTTTAGTCGGATATGGAAATTGATATCGATTATATATTCGTTTGTTTTTCCGAGAAAATTCCATAATTAATGGAATGTGATTTTGGGTTTATCGTGAACTGTGTTTTAAATGACAATAGTTCTTTAACCCAGTTAAAGACAAGATTTATTTCTTGAATTGGAAAAATCATTAAGTAATGATTGTTGGAAATTAAAACTGAATTAGAGTTTTAATGAATCTTTAAATAGATTGAAAGGTAAATTTGATAACTAAAATTATCAAATCCAAGAAATGATCGAGAATGGAGTATCACCAGTTTTGCTCCGAACGTCAGTCAAATCTTTAATTAGATTTGAATGTGAAATGGTAATTAATTTTACCGATAACACCGTGGTGTTAGATAATAAGTATTACCAGTTTTACTTCATGGGATGAATAGGTTGGGATTGGGAAATTAAAACAAATGATTACTTCGGTAAGGTTCGCTAATCCCGACTAGTATGGATAAACCATAATTTGGTATGGATTGATTTCCAAAGGAAGATTAAAGAATAGATTTAAAATTTTTATCTTTGATAAAAGTAATGGGAACCTTTCCCAAAGGATATGAATATTTAAATAAAAGAATATTCGGAATTAGAATGAGGCGTATATTGTGTTTTTATAGCACTTGTTTATCATATACACGAGTTATTCAGAAAGACCGGGTTTATCCCACTCTGAATAACTGAATCGACGATGAAGACGGTGGTTGAAAACCGGAGTCTTCGCATCGTTTGGATGATTACTGATGTCTTGATTGGGCTGTAGACCCAAGACAAGGTAATAAGTGGTGATCGTTCCAGACGTACTTGGAGATCGACTGGATATGCGAGGGCCTCTCTCCTGCATTGGACATACGGGACGAGGAATAAGGTGCCTCCGGTTTCGTTCAGTCCCAGAACGAACTTGTAAATGGATGTGTGTCTGACATCGGATTTCACTCTATGTGATTGATAGACATCGGTTGCATAGCGTGAATTGCCTGTGTGGCATGCTGAGATACAAATGATCAAGGCTTCTGTTGAAATGCAGAGTCTTGTGGTTGATGATCAAAGCACGGATTTAATATAGCATAGCTTTGTGTAGCGTTAATTAGCGAGCCTCACACCCCGGTGTGAACTAGAAACGGGAGAGGACATCAGGGAGGACATGCGTTTCCTTCTAGCTAGGAGTGGTGTCTGGGTTTTGCACACCTAGACGTTTTACTTATGTGGATGATGGATAGCGAGGCGCCTTGGATATATCAGCACTGCGGGGCCGATGGATGGTATGGTCTTTATACAGACCAGATTTACGCCCCATAGGGCAGGGAAACGCTGTGCTCGGGCATTTTAGTCCAGAACGAGTGGACCGGCCCTGACGATCCAAGGCTTGTCTGCGCGCTTGCCTGAGGCTCGGGCTAGAGAGTCTCGAAGCGGTAAGGACGATCCCTTGCCTTGGTTTACAGATGGAAATCCAACTTTCAATATGACATTTTGCGGTTTTGATTGTAGAGCCTAGTATGGCGACATAGTGGGATGGGGCACTCATGTCGTCTATGATTGATACATTTATATTTGAAATCTTTTTGGCACTATACACTTATAGTAATAGTAAAATATGAAATTTCACGTACCGAGCATTTTTGGCTATTGTAAGGTAAAAACTCTATCCTCTGGCTTGCGTTGCATTGTGTGATGGGACCTGAGTCTTATAATAGCTTCATTGTTCTTTATTTTGCATTACGCTGTTTGTTTTATGCACTGGTATTCTTGGGGGTAAACCTGTTTTGTTATACGGCGTGGTCCCTTGATTTACCTAACTTTAAAATCAAATTAATTACTGTTTTAGTTCACACACTAGTCACATGACTGACCTGAAGTTTATTGTTTTAACCTAAACTCTGGGTGCCCCTATTTTCCACACGGGCAGCTAGTAGTTTTGGTTTTGCAGATTTATATTCACAGGATCGTGGTTTACAGCTGGAATGATATTCGAAAAGCTCTATATCCGTTTATCTCTTTCAGTTGTATTTTGTATTATTTCCCGCTGGTATGTAATGTAATTTAATCTCTGATATTTATCAAATGTATATAATTTGCTCATACTCTGTATATTTTGGTACTCTGATGTAAATTGTTGTAATAAGCAATGAAATGTTCTTCTGTTTGTGTTCTGATTTGTCGTGTTCTCAAAGCAATCCGGGTTTTCCTTCATGGGGAAGTTCGGGTCGTTTCATTTGTTCATCGTCTTTGCTGGGTTCACTCAATAAAAACGTGGGTTCAAATAGAACCAGCCTTTCTAATATAAGCATATTACGATTTAGAGTATGAAGGTATTTCGTAAAATAAGAATAATGAAGTGATTTTGCAATTCAGGTTAATTTGCTATGTTTATAATAACATTCATAAAAATCATTGTGTAAGATTATCGTTTTTTAACATATCATGTACCCCGAGATCATTTCGATATGAACTTTCAGGCCCGATACTGAAATCCGAGATGAACCCCTGAGTTAGACCCATCTCATCTGAGATCTTCTTAGATATGAGATCAAGTCTCTAAAATTCACGAGACGAAACGCGACCGATATCCAAGATTTAAAACCTTGATACACGTACATACATATATATTAAACCCTATTCAATTTATAATTGATTCGTTGTCATCTTATTTTCTACTCTTATTATTCGTCCATGTATTAGTATATATATATATATATATATATATATATATATATATATATATATATATATATATATATACGTGTGTGTGTGTGTGTGTGTATTCTGTCCATTCAATAGTTCATTAAACATTCATTCACTTTCATTAAATCTTCTGCCATAAATTTACTATTTACACACACTTAAAAAACCAAACTTCAAATATATGTAACTAATTACAGTTATATATATTCCTTATTAAAATATTCATTCTCTCATGACACTCATTTGTAATACAACCTCGAGCCCTTCAAAAATGGCATCAACCCTACCAATTTCCTCGAGCCCTTCAAAACACTCGAGCCTCACTATTCTGCTTCCCTCCTCTCTACCACAATCAGACCCGCCTCCAATCCTTATTCCACCGCCACCTGTCGCTCCACTTAATCCCCCTCCACCGCAAATTCCCTTTCCCATGGTTTGCTGGTCATCTCTCTTCGCATCGAAACCACGTAACGCGGGGGACTTCTCGCCTCCTACTTTCTTAATTAAGTACTCTGGCAAGAGTTTGGTTCCAACCAAAGACATTGTTATGGTGAGTACAGAGGTATGGCATGATTATATTTACTAGATTTTTTCTTGACTCTCCTTTATCGCACACGACGGTTGTCTCGCACCTGAAAAAACTATGGAAACCTCGTGGTCCGATCAAAGTTAAATCCAACGGATCTATGTTTTCCTTTCTACTAACCAGCCCCGCAGATAAGAAGAAAATTATGGAGGTTGATCCAATCGTCATAAGGAATAAAGTCTTCATTATTAAGAAGTGGGATATGCATTTGGGGAACTCTGGCAAGGGTATCCAATTCGTGCCAGTTTGGATCAAGTTTTTCAACTTGCCGATGGTACTATGGTCTAAAACTGGTATCGCTTGGCTCGCTACTCATGTTGAAAAATTCTTATATATAGACAAAGCGACAGAGAGTCTCGATTGGCTAGGTTATCCTAAAGTGATGGTGGAGATAAGCCCAAATAGTGAATTACCAGAGATAATATCAGTTCTTCTTGACGATGACTCTGAGCATATCGTCAAAGTCACTTATGTACGGAAACCGTACATATGCCAATCATGTGTTACTCTTGGTCACAAATTTGATAAATGTCCCTTAAGTGCTAGTGAGTTTGTAGACTCTGAGAAGTAGAATACAATGGATGGCAAAGTGGAGGTTAACAGCATAAATAGTATCAAGAATGTTCAAGTAGCAACAATTGACGATCAAAACAGAGAAGCATCACACAGGCATTTCTAATCCATTCCATCAAGAAGCAATCAAAGGTTTAGGGAGCTGCCTTCTCTTTCTCAAAAAAATAGAGGAAAGTTAATTTGGGTGAAGCAGCTGTTGTAACTGACAATAGGTTCGATACTTTGAATGGTTCTATTTTGGTCAGTGATGTGCAGGCTGATATGCAGATAGTAGTAGAAAGCGAGGAACCGAATATGCCTGTAACTCTTGAAGATGAGGGGTACAAATCTGAAGCAGGTGAAAATGACGGAACTCTTGACATCCCTTTGCCAGACTTTAATAACACAAAGATTGGGCGTGTGATTGTTCAATCAGGCATTGCTTTGAATAACATCATGGGAATTGATGTCGGTAAGGGAGTGATAAGCACTGACATAGATATGGATTTAGAAGAGGGAGAGGTTAGAGTTCAAGCTGATATTGTCGGTAATGTAGATAGTATGACAGAGATGAAAGAATTATGTGAAGAAGCGCACAAACATGGTGAAGAAAAGAGTAAAATGCAGGAGCATGTTCAATTAACTGACATTTCGTATGTTGGCGATGTTGTTCTTCATGAAAAAGTGTCTCGCCATGATGGTGAAATTAACTTGGTTGTTGATTTAAACGCCACGAATACTGGGAATGATAAGCTAAAAATCAAGGATATGCCATCAAAAGAGAGCGGTTTGCCTTTGCCGTTAGATGCTTATCTGAAACAGAATCTCGATCAGAATGTTTGGAAGGAACTTAGTGTTGTAAACTGTAAAGACATAATTGAAAATGAAGAACTGAAATCACTAGTTTCCCAATTTTCTGAGATAATAAATGAAGACTTAGCTAAAGAAGGTGGCAACCCAGGTAAGATTGCAACTATACAGTTGAAGGTTGGTGAGTACACGAAGATCATTCCTGGTTTAAAGAATGGTGATCTTAAAAAAGAATGAACAAAAGATATAATCAGGCTAATCAAAAGGAATATTAAAGAATATCAATATAGTGATGCTTCTCCTGTTCACGTTGAAAACAAATCTATGTCCCCTCAAGCCAAAGTGTCTCCATATGAAAATATTGCACCTCCTCCTCCGAGGCATAAGCCAAGGCCTCCTGACTTATTGCTTGAGCAGACACACACGAATTCGGGTGAGAAAGTGCAGCTACAGACTCCTATCACCCGTAGAATTAAGAAGGAAATGATAAAAAACCAACAAGAAAATGGTTAGAAGTCTTGCTTCTAACTCATGGAATTTGTAATATCTACCCATTACAAGTCATTATGTATTTCGTCCCATGTTATGTAGCAATGTACTGGTGGATGCATTTTGTTTGAGTTGAGCGCTCTTTTCCCTGTATGGAAATTATTAGCTGTATATTTCATGTATATAACCTGTCGTCATTGTATTTTAATTTTTTATTATGTTACGGAACACTATAAAAACCGGTCGATTCTGCAAAATAAATAAATAAATAAATAAATTCTCTTCTTTTTTGCAAGGCAAGGCAACTTTCTCTTCTTTCTTATGTTTATAACACATATTAATTTCTAATTAATATACATTTATTACTGTCGTAATATATGCTAATTATAATTGTAACGCACATTAATTTCCATAAATTATTTAACCGTTTCCCTCCTTATATATATATATAAATGTGTGTGTGTGTGTGTATAATACATCATCTATTTATTTAATTAATTTATGATACATATATAAACCCTATGCAAGATTTCCTATTAATTATATTTTCAAATTTGAAATTCAAACATTTATATATGTACATAAACGCATAAATCGTTAAATAATAATTCTTACCAATTCCCTATATAAGTTTCTTTTCTTAATAAATTCCACTAACTCGTTGTTGATTATGTGCATATACTTCTATTTAAAATTTGAATATTAAAACCATTAGTAATCAATCAAACATCACTAAATTAAATTATCAATTTTATGTACGTAACCGTTTCCGCCAAAACATCAAAAGGTCAAAACTTTTCCTTCCGAACTCCGTTTGAAATTATATATATAAAAATCTGGGGGGTTGTTATTGACACTCCAAATATTGTTAAGGGGGGTCAATTTAAAAAGAAAAAAGAATTTTTTAAGGAGAGTACCAATGTAGAGAGCAACCCCTTAACAAATAAAGTTTATTTTACCAAATTAGCCTTCTTTACAATAATTCTTTTTTTAGTTTTTAATTAATTTTTTTTTTACGGTATATTAGTCGAATTGCATCATATTTTTATATCAAATTATCAATAATCTCATTTTTCGACTGTTTTCTTTAAATAATTTCATTTCTCATTTGTCGATCGCTTTTTTTTTAAATAATTTCATTTCTCATATGTTAAATTATCAATAATACATTTGTTTCACGTTCTTCGTTTGTACCATTATTTCTCCCCAAACTATCATTTTTTTTTTTTTTGCAAATAATTTAGAGATTTTTTTTTTTTTTTTACATTTGAAATTGGTTGGGATTTGGGATGATAACTAATGTTATTAACAGGGTAAAAAGGGAACATAAAAAATAAGTGTGTGACTCCCCATAACATTTTTTTTATGATTGGAATGTTTTTAAAATTTGACCTCCCCTTAACAATATTTGGAGTGTCAATAACAATTCCCAAAATCTATTAGAAAATCGCCAACAACACAATGGTAAGTTTTGTGGTTAAATTCCAACATTCAAAAAATATCCATCTTCTAACTTTTATTAATTAATTTTATTTTAATTATTTAAAAACGCAGGGTGTTACAATTATATATAATAGATATGCTCCAAAACCGGAGATAAAGTGTTCGGGTTTATGCATAAATTAGTACATTCTAGATTTTTAGGTTTGTACTTGTGTTCATCTTAAGTGAGTAAAAGTTTTCTAATCCAAAAGTCGGGCCTTCCAGCTATCTTGTGCAATAAATGTGCATTTAAATCAACGTTATAGATTTGTAAAAAAATCCATATTTCTGAAGTTGTTATAAAAAAAGTGTATGTAGCAGTGAATATGCAAATAAGGTTCTTATTTTTTTAAAATAGAAAAAGCAAACTACTTTGCGTTTTTTGATAAAAAAAAAATTCCATTCAACTTGCCCTTTTCAAAAAGTTTTACAAAACTTAGAAAATCAACTTTTTACTCATAAATACTAATAATTGTTGTTTAAGTATTATTTAAGCAAATAATTACAATTTTTGGCATTATTGAATTTTATATGAAAAGATTTAGAAAAAAGTACAAACTTTTTTGCATTTTATATCAAAAAGTGTAAGGTGTCTTGCATTTTCTATTGTTTCAAAAATAAGAACTTGATTTCTTAGATTATTTCTTTGGGAACATTTTGTAAAACAACATAAAAAATGCGGATCCGTATTTTTTTCCTTGTTATAATATTCCTGATGATTTGTTGTAATGTGAAGAGAAATAGTAGATAATTTGTACTATTTTTTTAAAGGTTACTATTTTAAGAGTTACATTCTACTTTAACAATTCTTTAGCACTGATGTTTCAAATTAAAGAATTATTATTTTATGTACTTGGTTTTGCGATCTTTAAGATATTCTAATTATTAAATTAAATTAAGGGAGCGACTATTTGAACATAAAATTAAATGCAAATTGGAAAACATAGAGTTTGAATTATTGAATTTATTTTATTTTTATATGGAGAGGTGGATTTCAGGAGGACGACCAAATGGTTGAGATCGATTGTGTCATTAATTGTGTCTAAGTAGACTTTCTTTAATTATGGATTAAAGACTTTAAATATTGATCATTGTAACTTGTTCTCAAGACATTATTATATAATCTTGCTGCTTGATGGATTTAAATTGTCGCACTGTTTCAAGTCTACCACCAACGGTTCTCATATTTAATTCGGATAATCTAACGTATCAGGCCTATAATTAATGCTGATAAATTCCCATATCTTACTGTTTGTTATTTCTCTCCTTTACAAGGAATATGAATAGCGTTTCAATTCCGTATGAAGATCGGTATATCTGGAAATAAAATAAATCTTACAGAACATATTTAAATACTATAGTAGGAGTTTCACCTCTTTATTTTAAAACTCTTTCTTTCAACAAATCTAAACAGAAAATCAAAAGATGTTAGATTTCAATGTTACACCGATCATGTTGGCTTCACTGACTACTGAAGATATTCAGAAGGTTTTCATATTAATTTTATTCCCTATACGAATTTATATATGCAAACAACTTCTTTTATAAATATTCATTTCTGAATGGCAATGACAAATTTATTAATTGTTAAGTTATTTGGTTTGCATGATTCAGTTTGTATTCTGCACGTAATTCAGTGTTGATCCTAAATATATTTTATAAATCATATGGACTTGAAATAATTTATGTTGTCAGTCTTGCTCAATGTTAAATGTTGGAAAAACATAGCAACACTACTGTTTCACACATTTAATAAGAATATGTGAAAAATTAAGCAACACTTGAATACTGTTCAAAAATCTTAATTAAGCTATGTTTGCAGAAATTAGATGAAAACAAGAGGTTGATTGTGGTCATTCTTTCGTATCAGAACAGTGGAAGGCATGAAGAAAGTGCACTGTAAGTATGAAATCCAACATATACGACCACTATATATATATTTGTCCCATTAATTTGCCAGTGAATCAATTCAATGTTCATAACTCAATGCTTAAGTTAAGATCACACCTATAATATATATGAAAAATAAAAGACAGCTTTTAGCTGCATAATTTAGTTAAATATCATGTAACTACAGGCTGGAAGCCAAACTTGAACAGAACCTATATTTGCTGGCTGCGATTGCTGATGCTCAACAGAAATTGGTACATGGATCAACTCAGGTATAGCTGTTCTATCTATAGTACATTATGACACACATAAGCTAATTGTTGGGTAGTCAATTAGTTAAATATCATGTTGATTATGTTGTTTCCAAAATGAAAAACTATTTATATTATCCTTTCCTTTATAGTCAAGCAATGTATCTGGGAATAGCAATTCATGCAGCTAACCGTAGACACAGTTCACGAAATTTGACATTGAAATTTGAAAGGCTTATAAGTTATAACTGATGCGTACAACATAATGCCTAGAATGAATGGCTTAATTCTTTTTGTTCACAGACTTCTCAGAATGTTTTGTTACATCGTAGTCAACCAATAACGCAAATAGTCCATCCATCTGTGAGGATATCACCTACAAATCAACAAGTACCACCACCAACAACGTTTAGCTTAAGAGCAGAAAACTCAGGAATAAACATTGGTGGTCAGGCTTATAGATCCTTTGGCAGAAAGTAGGGACTTCCAATTTTTAAGTATGTTTGATGTTTGATTTGTACTAGGTATTTACTATGTTATACTGACTGTTATAGTGTGTTGTGTTATTTGAAGAATATTGTTGTTCTAGCAAGGGAAGAGCAAATGTTATGTTTGATTTTAAAATATTCAAAAGTGTCAAAAGAAAATAATCAGTTAAAAAACATATATTGCACCAAACCACATCAATATTATTTAAAACCAATACCAACCAAACAGACAATATTTGAATTGGCTTGGTTGGTTTATTTGGTTTATCTTAAAGTTAATTTAATCTTCTAGTTGCCGATATAATATAGATTAATTAACCGAGTTCATATCATGTAAACATTTTGAATACCAAACCATCTTAGAAAAATGTCACATGAATTGACTAGAAAAACATATTGTTATAAATATATTGTAAATTTTAGAGTTGCCAGTAGTAATTTTGTTATTTTAAAATGCTTTAATTTTTAAATTTGTTTCAACTAGTTGGTTGTTTTTTTTTCCTTCAAATATTCAGAACAAGTCCGGCCATTATGACAAAAAAAAAAAAAAATAATAAAAAAAAAAATAAATAAAAAAAAAACAGAATCGAATCTAACAAATTAACTCATAAAATAAAAACTAAACCGATCGGGCTTGTTGGTTTAATTGGTTTAACCAATATATGCTTACCTCCGTAAACTTGCTCTGAAGATTTGTTTCTCATTTGGTGCTGCAAGAATGGAGATTAGAGAAGAAACGTTTAGCCATTTAAAATCTGCTTGTTTAAAAAGCTAAATTTTTATGTCAAACTTCAAATTCTAAGTGCAAAGTGTTGAACATTTGAATTGTGAATAATTATTTACTTGTCCACGGGCATTATTCTATAACTATTTTACGAAAATTAATAATTTTATCTCTTTTGACATTACTCTCACCTATACCAATATGTTTTTTAAATGAGGATTACTAAATTGGAATTTAGAATTTTAAATGCTTTAGGGTTAGTAAAGCTTGAACTAATAGAGATCTAAATACTAAAAAAGTTGTAAAAATGTCAATATTGAAAGATTAAAATTTTAAAATTAATTATAGATTATTTTATTTTTGGAACTAGAAGTCCTAAACAAAAAGAGTTTTTCGGTTTCTAATTTTATGAAGTTTGGAATTTATAATCAATAGGAATAATTTGCTGACACGACCCAAAATCGCCCTTACGGGAAAGCCCGGATTGAGTTGAGAACACGACAAATCAGAACACAAACAGAAAAACATTTCATTGCTTATTACAACAATTTACTATTTTTATTCTGTACTCAAGAGAAAATTTGTAACAGAGCACAAGCGCTTCTAATTTGTAACAAAAGTAAATCGTTCCAAATCAGAAACTGTAGCAAGAAATGATTTGCACACAAATCAAATCAGCGACAGAAATATTATTTCTATCAAACAATGTAACTATAATATAGTACACTAATTAAAGGTTAAACAAGAAAAGTTGATGTCTAACCGAGTTCGTCTGAGGCCTGAAACTTATCAGTTTCCTTAAGATTTTCAGTCGAAGCCTCCCAGGATACAACAGACGAGAACTGCTCGAGATTGTAGCGACTGAGTACGATCGGTGATGATTAGTAATGGCAGATTGAGGAACCAGACAGCGGAAGGAAGAAGAAAATTATCGGTGTAATGATTTGATCAGAATCATTATGTATATATAATTTTCAAATGGATGCGTTAACGGGTCGCACCCGTTTGAAAAACCGCGTCTGTTGTCTTTTGAATTCAAATGAACGCTTCCGTCCATTTGAACCGTAACGGGTCGCACCCGCTTGTTCCCAACGGGTCGCACCCGTATCCGCAATCGTGCCAAAAAATTCGTTCGAAAAATTGCTTTGTTTTTCGAAGCAAAAATAAGATTTCTTTACTGGGCCCAAGCCCAAGCCCGGCCCGGCCCGGTCCGGTTCGGTACGGGACAGGCGGGCGGCGCGCACGCGTGTGTGTTTGGTTCATATGATATAGGTCCTCCCCCTCGCACAAAATTACCTGACCCTAAGGGCCAATATAGGGAATGAGAACTTAGTATATGTACACTAATCTTATCTTCATTCTTGCCAATGTGGGACTATAGTATACTTCATTCATTAAGTTTTAGGAGCTTTAACAATCCCCCACATGAATGGTAATATACTTTCCCCCACACAAAGTGGAATATCACAGCCTACATATGAAATAATATTTTATTGAGGATAAGTAGATATTTCACTTTGAACTTTCCCTAGTTAGAACTCATCGGATATACTTGGCTAATCGGTGAATTATTTCATCTTGAACCGTCAGCCGTTATCGTATAACCAGACAATAAGTTTAACAAAACATTATTTCCTATATCACCCAATCTCTTAGTTTTGTTCATTTTGGTCCTGAACAATTTCTGGTTCTGCGAGTGTATATAGAGAACTTAAGCCTTTAATATTCTCATAGAGCCGACCCAGCTCACACTAACATAGGTGATCGCTACCATTAGGAGTACCCTACATATACCCCACTTGTTATTTTACAATATATGGTCATCATTAAAAAGCATAGCTTTAACCTGTGAAACTTCTGCAGGCATGCATTTTATATTGTGCACCATAGGAATGGAGTAGGACTATGTCCGAGCAAATGCATTACGTCTTGAGTTATTCAGAACTGGTTTGCCTATTGATCCTAGTCCGTGGGATCTCCAGTCGCTAGGATAGGTTTCCGTATCAGATAACTCTTGTTGGTTTAGGCTTTTAAACCCATTCCCCTCGATGCGCAGTCAATTTTCTCTCTTGATAACCCTTTTGTAAATGGATCCGCTAGGTTATCATTGGTTCTTACATAATCAATGGAGATAGTTCCATTTGAGAGTAACTGCCTAACTGTGTTGTGGCGTCGACGAATGTGTCGAGATTTGCCATTATACTCAAAGTTTTTCGCTCTACTTAGCGCTGCTTGATTGTCGCAGTGAATACATATGGCCGTTACGGGTTTAGGCCAAAAAGGAATATCTTCTAAGAAGTGACGAAGCCATTCTGCTTCTTCGCCTGCTTTATCTAAAGCAATAAACTCAGATTCCATCGTTGATCGAGCTATGCATGTTTGCTTAGTAGATTTCCACGACACTGCTGCTCCTGCTAGAGTAAAAACATAACCACTTGTGGATTTTGATTCCTCTGAATCGGCAATCCAGTTTGCATCACTATATCCTTCTAATACGGCTGGATATTTTCCGTAATGCAAAGAATAATTTGTGGTATTCTTTAAGTATCCAACCACTCTCATTAGTGCTTTCCAGTGTTCCTTTCCGGGATTACTTGTATATCTGCTTAGTCGACTTACTGCATAGGCTATATCTGGTCTCGTGTAATTCATAAGATACATTAGACATCCTATTACACGAGAGTATTCCAGTTGCATTACACTCTCATTAGTGTTTTTATGTAGAACTTCTGATGGATTAAAAGGTGTTCTTACTCCTTTAATCCCAAGATTTTGAAATCTTTCAATCACTTTGTCTACATAATGTGACTGAGATAATTCAATTCCATTAGGGGTTTTTATTATTTTGATTCCCAAAATAACATCTGCAACTCCTAAATCTTTCATATAGAAATTGTTGATCAACATTTTCTTTATGGTCTCTATAACTTTTATGTTAGGGCCAAAGATTAACATATCGTCCACATATAAGCAAATCATGACATATGACTGTCCAATTTGTTTATAATAAACACATTTATCACATTCATTTATACGAAAACCATTTCGCATCATGACACTATCAAATTTTTCGTGCCATTGTTTTGGAGCTTGTTTGAGTCCGTATAATGATTTTACCAATTTACAGACTTTATTTTCATTTCCCTTGGATATAAAACCTTCAGGTTGCTCCATGTAGATTTCCTCATCGAGATCTCCATTCAAGAACGCCGTCTTTACATCCATCTGATGAATCTCTAGATTGTAGATGGATGCAATTGCTATTAGCATTCTTATTGAGGTTATTCGTGTAACGGGTGAATATGTATCAAAGAAGTCTATCCCTTCTTTTTGACGATATCTTTTGGCTACTAATCTGGCTTTATATTTGTCGATAGAGCCATCTCTTTCATTTTCTTCTTAAAAATCCATTTGCAGCCAATTGGTTTTATTGCAGGTGGAATATCAACAATTTCCCAAGTTTTATTACTTAGAATTGAATCAATCTCACTTTGTATTGCTTCTTTCCAACACGAAGATTCAGAAGATGACATGGCCTCTTTGTATGTCTGAGGTTCATGTTCAAGTACGTAAGTGAGGAACTCAGAGCCAAATGATTTGGAAGTTTTGGCCCTTACGCTTCTTCTTGGTTCAACTGCATCAACTTCACGATGAGTTTCATCTTCATGTGGGCTACTTGGTTCTTCTCGTGTCCTTTTAGGGACATTATTTCCTTCATTTCTTTAGTGTGGAAACACATCTTCAAAGAATGAGGCATCTCTTGATTCCATGATTGTATTTACATGGATGTCATTTATATCAGACTTGAATACCAAAAATCTATATGCACTACTGTTCTGGGCAGGCCCTAGGTAGTAACAATCTACTGTTTTTGGTCCTAGTTTGACCTTCTTGGGAGGTGGGATAGGAACTTTTGCCAAGCACCCCCACACTTTGAGGTATTTGAAGCTTGGTAGATGTCCTTTCCATAACTCATATGGAATTTTTCCCGTTTTACTGTGAGGAACTTTATTTAATATGTGATTAGACATGTTCAAGGCTTCCCCCACAAGTTCGTCGGTAAATCAGAGTACAAGAATGTACATAGTATGAATAAATAATATACATTTGATAAATATCAGAGATTTACAAATTACAATGCATCGGAAAATAATACATAACACAACTGAAAGGAATACACGGATACAGAGCTTTCCGAGTATAGTTCCAACTGTAAATCAGGATTCTATGAATATAACATCTGCAAAACCAAAACTACTAGTTGCCCATGTGGAAAATAGGGGCACCCAGAGTTTAGGTTTAAAACAATAAACTCCAGGTCAGTCACGTGACTTGTGTGAGAACTAAAACAGTTATTTAAAACTTTTCTTTAAAATGGAGTAAATCAAGGGACGACGCCGTATAACACGGAACGGGTTTCCTCCCAAGAATACCAGTGCATATAACAAAACAACGGAATACTTTTTTGAAAAATAAAGCTATTATAAGACCCAAAACCCATCACACAATGCAACGCAAGCCGAAGGATGGGGTTTTCCCTTACAATAGCCAAACATGCTTGGTACGTTTAAAACAAACCATTTTGATATTGTTATAAAAGCATAGTATATAAAACAATTTCAAATATAAATGTATCAATCATAGACAATAGTATTCCTCGTCCCATATGTCCAATACAGGAGAGAGGTCCTCACATATACGGTCGATCTCCAAGTACATCTGGATGATCACCCTTATTACCTTGTCTTGGGTGTATAGTCCAATCAAGACAATAGTAATCATCCAAACGATGTGAAGACTTCTGGTCTTCAACCACTGTCTTCATCGTCGACTTATAGTCGATTAAGTTATTCAAAATGGGGAAAACCCGGTCTTTCTGAATAACTCGCGTATCTTATATACAAGTTGTAACAACCCGCAAATTCTGAACCAATTTAAAATTTTTATTTTAGAAAATTTAATGAAAATTTAATATTTAAAATTGTTTATTTTAAATAGTAATGATTAAAAATTTATTTTAACTGAAGCTAGAGCAAATGTATTCAGTTTGATTTCTAAAGGAATTAGAGATAGTACGGTAGTTTGAAAAGTCAAACCTGTACTTTGACCGAATGTACCGGATTCAAAATTTAACAGATATTAGTGAAACCAAAAATATCTAATTCTGTTTGAAATTATCTTTCCAACGAATCCGAAAAATTGAAATTTCATAGCGGGTATCAAAAGATATGGCCAGTTGAATATTCAGAATGGTCGCTATAGTATAATTTATAGCCCGTATAAAAGATCATTTTTCAAATGACCTCCGTTTTCAGCGAAACAACTTTTTTGGAACCGGAATGTCAAATTAATGCTACTTTTCAATTTTCATAATTTTTCGAATTAATATGTGAGCGTGACAAACGAAAATGTGTTTTGTTCATTTCAGTCAAATTTAATCGACTAGAAAATAACCATTTTTCCATCGGTCTCGGAATTCGATAAAATTAGTTTTGTTAGGACCGTATCGTCGAAACAAAGCCATAAATAATTTTTCTGGATTTTTCTGAGTTAGTATGTGGCGTCGGTGAATTTAATTGTAAGTTGGAATTAATTAATTAATTAAATGATTTAAATATTAAATTAAATAATTCAGGCCACAGACAGCCGTTTAGGCTGACGGGACCTAGCCCATTTAATCCAGAACAGGGGCTATTTGGTAGGGCCAACTTCGGTTGGATTGAAATTGGTTTGGTTTAAAACTTTTGGATTTAATTGTAAAATTTACATAAAAATAATATAAAATTACACATCATCTTCCTCCTAACCCTAAAAGCCTAACAGTACCCGTCGCCCTATACAAAATCCATGGCCGAATTTCACCCACCTTCCTCCACTAATTCCCGCCAATCCTCTTATCAAAATTAGCTACTCCTTTTGACTTTTCTGTGGAGATTTTCATCCTCCTCATTCTCATACGGTTGGATCATCACCTGGTGTCCCAAATTTCGAGAACCCAACCCCCAAAGAGCCGCCGCTCGCAGCCGAATGCCACCGGAAGGGGACTGATGAGTTGGACGTGGTGGGCCCCCTGCGTGCGCCGCTCGTAGCCCTCCAGCGTAGCGGTCTCTGATCGTCGCGAAGCTCGGCAGTTTGAACGGAAATTCTAGACCTAGAATTGAAGGAGTTGGGTTTAGCGTCGGCTTGTTATCTGTAGGACGAAGAAGAGATTTAAAACAAAGGGTAATTAAGTGAGTAATTAATAATTAATTAAATTGGAAATGTTTGAAATGTTGTAACTTCTTCAAATCTTATCAAAATTCAACGAAACGAAATTCGTTAGAACCGTATTGACAAGATCTACCTCATGATACTGATCAGAACTGATTTAGAGCAAAACAGATTTTGGACAAATTTCAGATCTGAACCTTTCAAGATTAATCGACTGTGAGATTTCTTTATTTTTTTAGTTTATTTATTTAATTTAATTGTTGTGGAATGATTGTATGTGTATGATTGAGATTTGTTATGTGATGACATTGTGAATGATTATCTGTTTGTTGGTGATGTATAAACATAGATGTATATGTGTTAAATATAAATAAATCATATGGCTTTATTATTGATTAAGATTAGAATTTCCTTTTCAACAAAAATAAACCATTTTTTTATAGTATGGAATTGAAATTAGAATTGTCAATTCAGAGAAAAATATTATTTTGTTCATTTATTTGAATTGAAAAAGTTACAATTTTGTTTGCATTCCTTGATGCAAACAAAACATTAAAATAAAGAGTTGTATTTTTTTTCTCCCATTCCTCGATGAAAAGAAAACATGAAATAAAGAATTACATTTTTATTTGCATTCCCTGATGCAAATGAAACATGAAATTAAAATTTAAATTTTTATTTGCATTCTTTAGATGCAAACAAACATATGAGTTGAAAAGTTATTCTTTTATTTGCATTCCTTGATGCAAATATACATTATAAAATAAAAAAATGTTCTTTTATTTGCATTCTTTTATGCAAATATACATAGAAAATTAAAATGATCTTTTATTTGCATTCTTTTATGCAAATATACATAGGAATATAAAATTCTCTTTTGTTCGTATTCTTTTATGCAAATACACTTTGAGATATAAAATATTCTTTTATTTGCATTTTCTAACGCAAATATGCTTTGGTATAAGAAAATCATTTTTGTTTTTTTTGCAATTTTAGATGCAAACAAAACATTAGAATTAAAAGGTCATATTTTGTTTGCAATTTTAGATGCAAACAAAACATTAGAATTAAAAGGTCATATTTTTGTTTGCAATTTTATATGCACACAAAACATTAGAATTAAAATCATCGTTTTGTTTACATTTAAATGTAAACATAAACATTAGAACGAATATACATTTTTATTTTGTATATTGAATAGAAGTATAAATGGTTTAAAAGGTTACATTTTTGTTTGTAAATTAAGTTGCAAACAAAAAGTTTAGAAAAAGATTTCATTTTATTTGCATTTTTAGATGCAAATAAACATTTAGGAAAAGATTTATTATTTATTTGCATATTTAGATGCAAATAAACAACGTGGAAAAGATTTCATTTTTATATGCATGTTTTGATGCAAAATCAACACCGTAGGAAGAAGTTGCATTTTGTTTACAAAATTGGTTGTAAACAAAACATTATAATAAAAGTTACATTTTGTTTACATTTTAGATGTAAATAAAAGCTTAAATTAAAAGGTTACGTTTTTATTTACATTTTAGTTAAAATAAAAGAATAGAATTGAAAGTTACATTTTAAAGACAATAAAAAAAAGTAGAATAAAATGTCACATTTTATGGTCATTTTATATGAAACAAGAAGAATAGATTTTTATTGTCATTTTACCTGCATTAAAAAGAATTAGATATTAAAATGGAATAGGTGAACAATAAAAATATACATCTTTGTTTTCGTATGTAGGAATCATTAAAATTTCTCATTGTTGAAATGTTACACTTCCATTTACAAGTTGTCCGATTTGTTTATGTGATTGGAACGATAATTTTTCACACATCGCCAAAATGCACAAATAATATGTTATTGTTTGTTGGCTGAAAAACCCCACACGGGTATTGGGATGATATTGGACACACACTGGTCCCAATATTATATTAATTGTCAATCGATGAATTGACAATCTGTGTTGAGCATTACTTATTTATTTATTTTTATGCTCACACAGCTATAATTCTCACTTTGGATGCGAATGTATTGTTTGATGATTGTTTATCATTATCATTGGATATATGCAATGTATGAAATTCATATAACTGAATTTATATGGTAATTAATTGAGTCACATTTCGATTCAGAATTATTTTAATGAAAAGGGTCATTTTAATGTGAAAATACATTTTTATGTAGAAGAATGAAAAGATCATTTTAATGTAAAAATACATTTTAATGTTTAAGATTATAAAGAAAGAACATCTTAGAACGAAGAATATTTTAATATAATGAGTACTTTAGAATAAAGAATATTCTAAAATAAATTTAGAGAAGAATAAAGTATGATTTTTATGTCTGTCTCTAAATGGATACAAAAATACAAAATATGAAGTCGTGTTATGTAGGGATGCTAATTTTAACGCGAACGGGTTTATCGATCGATTTATTTCATTTTAGAATGAATGTAAAAATGAAGTGATTTATAAATCTAATATTTTGAAATTATAAATATTTTAATATGATAAAAATATAGAATATTTAATTTTTCTCTAAAATTAAAAATGAAGATAAAATCATTTTAAAATGAATTTATAAATATTTTATAAAATAAGTTTTAAAAGAAATCGACGATAATATATATATATATATATATATATATATATATATATATATATATATATATAATGGCCTGAATATAACGCGCCGCACAGCGACCGTCCGCGAATTTCAACCATTAACTTCAAATTGACGTAACGGGAGATTCAACCATCGGACTCTCCTAAAACCGGAACCGTTGGGTTCGTATCGAAAAGAGCTTTTCAATGAATATAAGAGTTTTGAAATCTAACAGTTGGATTTGGAGTTATGTCCAAATCAATTTTAGAAAAGGTCGCTATGGATGCAGTTCGATGACCGGTTATGGAAATCGACTGTAAGGCAATAATAAGATTATTTAAAATTTGGAAAGTTTTTGTAAAATCATAATAAACGATTTCAAAAGATTTTTGATGAAAAACTCCAATTTTGTAAGGGTAAAATATATTTTTATCAAAGTGAACTAGTTATTAACTAGAAAGATAATCCAATGTTTTAAATTAAATAAATTGGATTTTGGGTTATTGTGAATGGTATCTTAAATAATACTATTCTTAAAACCCCATGTAAAAAGAATAAACCTTTTAATTAAGATTATTAGAGTTTTCAAATTATATTTAGTAATTGGAATAAAGTGAAATATAATTTGGGTTTATCGTGAACAATATTTTTAAAAGACATTAGTTCTTTAACCCAATCAACAGTGGAAATATAATTTGGAATTTATAAACCTTTTATTAAGATTTAAGTGGAAATTTTCCAAAGTAAAGTTTTCCAATTTAATATATTAAATTGGAATTGAATGGAATTCGATTTAACAATAATCGAGATGAGATCTGTAAAAGAAGACCGTTGCAATATATGGAATTTAAAAGGCTCTACCGTTATTCCATTTATATTATTGGTCTGATACAGAAATTTATATCAATTATATATTGATTTGATTTCTGTGAAAATTCCATATTTAATGGAAGATGATTTTGGGGTTTATCGTGAACAATGTTTTTAAATGAAATTGTTCTTTAATCCAGTTAAAGATAAGATTTATCTCTTAAATCTGAATAATCATAAAGTAATAATTTTGGATATTAAAACCAAATTGGGGTTTTAATGAATCTTTAAAAGGGGGATTAAAGAATAAATTTAAGAATTTATCTTTGATAAAATTAATGGGAACCTTTTTCCAAATAATGTGAATACCTGATTAAAAGAATATTCTGAATTGGAATGAGGCGTTGGATGAGTTTGCATAGCACTTAATTTTAAATTACACGAGTTTTTCGGAAAGACCGGGTTTAACCCATTCTGAATAATTACTACGACAATTAAAAGTTGAAGATGAAGGCGGTGGTTGAAGATCAGCGATCTTCATATCGAATGGATGAGGACTACTGATGCCTTTGATTGGAGTTGCTGCCTTGAAAAGGTTCCAGTGGTAGTTGTCCGGACGTAATTTTTGATCGTTCGGGTATGCGAGATATAAGATGCCTCTGGTTCCGTTCAATCCCAAGACGGACTTGTAAATGGATGTGTGTTAGACGTTGAATTTCATTCTATGTAAATTGATTTCTATTAATATACAACCGTTGGTGGCAGAGAATTTATTCTCTTTCTTAACACCCTTAGAGGTTGTGTGTTGATATTTATCAATCGCACGGCGTGAATTGTCAACGTGGCACGCTAAGATGCATAGATCAAGGCTTTTGTTGAAAAGCAGAGCCTTGTAGATGATGATCAAAGCATAGCTTTAATTAGCATAGCTTTGTGTAGCGTTACTTCGTGGGCCTCACACCTCGGTAGAGTCTAAAACGGAGCGAGGGAACGCAGGGAGTGCACACGTTTCTTTCTAGCTAGAAGTGGTGTCAGCGACTTACCAGCCCAGATAATTTACTTATGTGGATGATGGAATTTTCGAGGCCTCGGATTTATCGGTCGCCAATGGCTGTACTATAAGTCCAATAGGACCGGGAAGCGTGTGTTCAGGCATAACTAATCCAACCCATTGCACTATTGGGGGACCAGCCCTGCAGGATCCAAGGGTTCGCTAGCGTCCGAATCCTGAGACATTGCTAGAGTGTCTTGAATCGGTCAGGAGATCGTTTGTAGCCTTGACTCATGTTGGAAATCCAACTTCCAATATGACACTATGCGGTTTTGATTGTATAACTAGTATGGCGACATAGTAGGATGGGGTACTATGCCGTCTATGATTGATATATTATGACTAAAATTGTTTTTAAACATATTTACACTAATAATAATATCAAATCCGTTTTTATCGTATTAAGCATCTTTTGACCATTATAAGGTAAAAATCTATCCTCCGGTTTGCGTTGCATTGTGTGATGGGACTTGAGTCTTATAATGGTTTCATTTTTCTAAAAAGCATTGCGTTGTTTAACGATTTACTTTATTTCATGCACTGATAATCCAATGGAGTAAATTCATTCCGCATTAGCGGCATGGTCCTGTGATTAGCCTTATTATTAGATAAGTTAAGTAGGATTTCTCATACCAGTCCTATGACTGACCCGTTGTTTGTTTCACGTGCAAACTCGGGTGCCTTCTTTTCCACACGGGCACTCGAGTAGCTTGTTTTGCAGATATATTGAGCAGGATTCTGGATCGGAGCTTAAAGCTGTGTCCAAAGTATTGATAGACTTCCGCTGTATCAGTTTAGTTATTTACGTTTCACTGTATTAAATCTTTTGTAATTTTATCTTCCGCTGTATTATTTTCAATGTACTTTGATATATTATGTACTCTGATGTTATATTATCATGATGTAATAAAAGTCTGTTGTTATTTGTTCCAATGTATTGTATCCCTAAAGTTAAAGTATTCGAAGATTTCCAACTTTTGGTTTAGACCTGTGTGGTTTATAGTCGATTCAAAGGGTGGGGATTTTTGGGTCTTTACATTTTGTATCAGAGCTCTGATTAGCTCAAATCTTTGGGGTACAACTCGTTAGAATGAACAAAAGACTTGTCAGAGGTAGGATTAGTAATATCCTATAAAAAGAATGACTCGTTAGAGATAGGATCAGCAATATCCTAGAATGATTCCAAAGAGTATTATTTTTAAAATAAAATAAAAACAAATTTAGTTTTGAAAATTTTATCGTAAAATACGTATTTGAGATATTATTATATTTTAATTTGGACAATCGAGTATATAGAGGTTTTAATATATGTCTGATCCACATGTATACGAAGTCCCAAATATACTAGGTAGATATATAATTACACTCCAGTCGCCCGGAGATGATTCTGATGATGAGGCATCATCATCAGTGTTTATGTTCGAGTTTCAGAGTGAGATATCGATATATTTCCAATCGACTGGTATGAGAACCAAATCTTAATTAGAATTTATTGCTGTGATTTGCACTAAAAATATGATTTTTGACTACATATAAAAGTTATATATTTAAAAAGTTAATCACCTAATTGATTGCTAGTTGTGATGTTTGATAATTAGCTTAACAAATTAAAATGTTGGAATGATAATTAATTTAACCAATATGAGAAGGAATGATAAGTTAGCTGAATCGAATTTAATATTGAATTAAATTAATAAGAAAAGAAATTTGGGTGGGTTAATTAAACGACTTTAGCTACATTCCTTTTCGAGGACGAAAAAATTTTAAGTGGGGGAGATTGTAACAATCCGCAAATTCTGAACCAATTAAAATTTTTATTTTAGAAAATTTACTGAAAATTTAATATTTAAAATTGTTTATTTTAAATAATAACGATTAAAAATTTATTTTACTTGAAGCTAGAGCAAATGTATTCAGTTTGATTTCTAAAGGAATTAGAGATAGTACGGTAGTTTGAAAAGTCAAACCTGTACTTTGACCGAATGTACATGATTCAAAATTTAACAGATTTTAATAAAACCAAAAATATCTAAATCTATTTGAAATTATCTTTCCAACGAATCCGAAAAATCGAAATTTCATAACGGGAATCAAAAGATATGGCCAGTTGAATATTCAGAATGGTCGCTATAGTATAATTTATAACTCGTATAAAAGACCATTTTTCAAACGACCTTCGTTTTTGACGAAACCACTTTTGTTGGAACCGGAATGTCAAATTATTTCTAGGTTTCAATTTTCATGATTTTTCGAATTAATATGTGAGCATGGCAAACGAAAATGTGTTTTGTTCATTTCAGTCAAATTTAATCGACTGGAAAATAGCCATTTTTCCAACGGCCTCGGAATTCGACAAAATAAGTTTGATAGGACCGTATCGTCGAAACAAAGTCAGAAATAATTTTTCTGGATTTTTCTGAGTTCGTATGTAGCCCCGGTGAATTTAATTGTAAGTTGGAATTAATTAAGTAAATGATTTAAATATTAAACTAAATAATTCAGGCCACAGACAGCCATTTGGGCTGACGGAACCTAGCCCATTTAATCCGGAACGGGGGCTATTGGGCGAGGCCAACTTCCGTTGGACAGAAATTGGTTTGGTTTAAAACTTTTGGATTTAATTGTAAAATTTACATTAAAATAATATAAAATTACACATCATCTTCCTCGTAACCCTAAAAGTCTAACAGTAGCCGCCGCCCAATAAAAAATCCATGGCCGAATTTCACCCTCCTTCCTCCACTAATTCCCGTCAATCCTCTTATCAAAATTAGCTACTCCTTTTGACTTTTCTGTGGAGACTTTCATCCTCCTCATTTTCATACGGTTGGATCATCACCTAGAGTCCCAAACTTCGAGAACCCAACCCCCAAAGAGCCGCCGCTCGTAGCCGAACGCCACCGGCAGGGGACCGACGAGTTGGACATGGTGGGGCCCCCTGCGCGCGCGCCGCTCGTAGCCGTCCAGCGTGGCGGTCTCTGATCGTCGCGAAGCTCGACAGTTTGAACGGAAATTCTAGACCTAGAATTGAAGGAGTTGGGTTTAGCGTCGGCTTGTTTTTTGTAGGAGGAAGAAGAGATTTAAAACTAAGGGTAATTAAGTGAGCAGTTAATAATTAATTATTTAATTAAATTGGAAATGTTTGAAATGTTGTAACTTCTTCAAATCTTATCAGAATTCGACGAAACGAAATTCGTTAGAACCGTATTGACAAGATCTACCTGATGATACCGACCAGAACTGATTTAGAGCAGAACATATTTTGGACAAATTTCAGATCTGAACCTTTCAAGATTAATCGACTATGAGATTTCTTTATTTTTTTTAATTTATTTATTTATTTAATTTAATTGTTGTGGAATGATTGTATGTGTATGATAGAGATTTTTTATGTGATGACATTGTGAATGATTATCTGTTTGTTGGTGATGTATAAACACATATATATATGTGTTAAATATAAATAAATCGTACGGCTTTATTATTGATTAGGATTAGAATTTCCATTTCAACAAAAATAAATCATTTTGTTATAGTATGGAATTGAAATTAGAATTGTCAATTCAGAGAAAAATATCATTTTGTTCATTTATTTGAATTGAAAAAGTTACAATTTTGTTTGCATTCCATGATGCAAACAAAACATTAAAATAAATAGTTGTATTTTTTGTTTGCATTCCTCAATGCAAAGAAAACATGAAATAAATAATTACATTTTTATTTGCATTCCCTCATGCAAATGAAACATGAAATTAAAAGTTAAATTTTTATTTGCATTCTTTAGATGCAAGCAAACATATGAATTGAAAAGTTATTCTCTTATTTGCATTCCTTGATGCAAATATACATTACAAAATAAAAAATTGTTATTTTATTTGCATTCTTGTATGCATATATACATAGAAAATTAAAATGTTCTTTTATTTGCATTCTTTTATGCAAATATACATAGAAAATTAAAATATTCTTTTATTTGCATTCTTTTATGCAAATATACATAGGAATATAAAATGCTCTTTTATTTCCATTCTTTTATGCAAATACACTTTGAGATATAAAATATTCTTTTATTTGCATTCTCTAACACAAATATGCTTTGGTATAAGAAAATCATTTTTTATTTTTATTTTGCAATTTTAGATGCAAACAAAACATTAGAATTAAAAGGTCATATTTTTCTTTGCAATTTTAGATGCACACAAAACATTAGAATTAAAATCATCATTTTGTTTACATTTTAGATGTAAACATAAACATTAGAATGAATATACATTTTTATTTTGTATATTGAATGGAAGTATAAATGGTTTAAAAGGTTACGTTTTTGTTTGTAAATTAAGTTGCAAACAAAACGTTTAGAAAAAGATTTCATTTTATTTGCATATTTAGATGCAAATAAACATTTAGGAAAAGATTTAATTTTTATTTGCATATTTAGATGCAAATAAACAACGTAGAAAAGATTTCGTTTTTATATGCATATTTTGATGCAAAATCAACACCGTAGGAAGAAGTTGCATTTTGTTTACTAAATTGGTTGTAAACAAAACATTATATTAAAAGTTACATTTTGTTTACATTTTAGATGTAAATAAAAGCTTAAATTAAAAGGTTACATTTTTATTTACATTTTACTTAAAATAAAAGAATAGAATTGAAAGTTACATTTTTATTGTTATTTTGAAGACAATAAAAAAAAGTAGAATAAAATGTCATATTTTATGGTCATTTTATATGAAACAAGAAGAATAGATTTTTAGCGTTATATTTTTATTGTCATTTTACGTGCATTAAAAAGAATTAGATATTTAAATGGAGTAGGTGAACAATAAAAATATACATCTTTGTTTTCGTATGTAGGAATCATTAAAAAAAAATCATTGTTGAAATGTAACAATTCCATTTACAAGTTGTCCGACTTGTTTATGTGATTGGGACGATAATTTTTCACACATCGCCCAAGTGCACAAATAATATGTTATTGTTTGTTGGCTGAAAAACCCCACATGGGTATTGGGATGATATTGGACACACACTAGTCCCAATATTTAATTAGTTGTCAATCGATGGATTGACAATCTGTGTTGAGCATTACTTATTTATTTATTTTTATGCTCACACAGCTATAATTCTCACTTTGGATGCGAATGTATTGTTTGATGATTGTTTATCATTATCGTTGGATATATGCAATGTATGAAATCCATATAACTGAATTTATATGGTAATTGATTTAGTCATATTTCGATTTAGAATTATTTTAATGAAAAGGGTCATTTTAATGTGAAAATACATTTTTATGTAGAAGAATGGAAAGATCATTTTAATTTAAAAATACATTTTACTGTTTAAGAATATAAAGAAAGAACATCTTAGAACAAAGAATATTTTAATATAATGAATATTTTAAAATAAAGAATATTTTAAAATAAAATTAGAGAAGAATAAAGTATGATTTTTATGTCCGTCTTAGAATGGATGCAAAAATAAAAAATATGAAGCCGTGTTATGTAGGGACGCTATTTTTAACCCGAACGGGTTTATCAATCGATTTATTTCATTTTAGAATGAATGTAAAAAAGAAGTGATTTATAAATCTAATATTTTGAAAATATAAATATTTTAATATGATAAAAATATAGAATATTCAATTTTGCTCTAAAATTGAAAATGAAGATAAAATCATTTTAAAATGAATTTATAAATATTTTATAAAATAAGTTTTAATAGAAATCGACGATAATATATATATATATATATATATATATATATATATATATATATATATAATGGCCTGAATAGAAAGCGCCGCACAGCGACCGTTCGCGAATTTTGACGATTAACTACAAATTGATGTAATGGGAGATTCGACCGTCGGATTCTCCTAAAAACAGATCCGTTGGGTTCGTATCGAAAAGAGCTTTTCAATGAATATAAGTGTTTTGAAATCTAACGGTTGGATTTGGAGTTATGTCCAAATCAATTTTAGAAAAGGTCGTTATGGATGCAGTTCGATGACCGGTTATGGAAATCGACTGTAAAGGCCTTTATAAGATTATTTAAAATATGGAAATTTTTTGTAAAATCATAATAAACGATTTCAAAAGATTTTTGATGGAAAACTCCAATTTTGTAAGGGTAAAATTTATTTTTATTAAAGTGAACCTAGTTATTAACTAGAAAGATAATCCAATGTTTTAAATTAAATAAATTGGATTTTTGGGTTATCGTGAATGGTATCTTAAATAATACTATTCTTAAAACCCCATGTAAAAAGAATAAACCTTTTAGTTAAGATTATTAGAGTTTTCAAATTATATTTAGTAATTGGACTAGAGTGAAATATGAATTGGGTTTATCGTGAACAATGTTTTTAAAAAACATTAGTTCTTTAACCCAATCAATAGTGGAAATATAATTTGGAATTTATAAATCTTTTATTAAGATTTAAGTGGAAATTCTCCAAAGTAGAGTTTTCCAATTTAATATATTAAATTGGAATTGAATGGAATTCGATTTAACAATAATCGAAATGAGATTCTATAAAAGAAGACCGTTACTATATATGGAGTTTAAAAGGCTCTGCCGTTATTCCATTTATATTATTGGTCTGATACAGAAATTTATATCGATTATATATTGATTTGATTTCTATGAAAATTCCATATTTAATGGAAGATGATTTTGGGGTTTATCGTGAACAATGTTTTTAAATGACATTTGTTCTTTAACCCAGTTAAAGATAAGATTTATCTCTTAAATCTGAATAATCATAAAGTAATAATTTTGGATATTAAAATCAAATTGGGGTTTTAATGAATCTTTAAAAGGGGAATTCAAGAATAAATTTAAGAATTTATCTTTGATAAAATTAATGGGAACCTTTTTCCAAATAATGTGAATACCTGATTAAAAGAATATTCTGAATTGGAATGAGGCATTGGATGAGTTTGCATAGCACCTAATTTTAAATTACGCGAGTTATTCGGAAAGACCGGGTTTAACCATTCTAAATAATTACTACGACAATTAAAAGTCAAAGATGAAGACGGTGGTTGAAGACCGACGATCTTCACATCGAATGGATGAGGACTACTGATGCCTTTGATTGGAATTGCTGCCTTGAAAAGGTTCTAGTGCTAGTTGTTCGGACGTTATTGCTGATCGTTCGGGTATGTGAGGTATAAGGTGCCTCCGGTTCTGTTCAAACCCAGAACGGACTTGCAAATGGATGTTTGTCTGACATTGAATTTTGTTTTATGTAAATTTATTTCTGTTAATATACAACCATTGGTGGCGGAGAATTAATTCTCTTGCTTAACACCCTTAGAGGTTGTGTGTTGATAGTTATCAATCGCATGGCGTGAATTGTCAACATGGCACGCTAAGATGCATAGATCAAGGCTTTTGCTGAAAAGCAGAGTTTTGTGGATGATGATCAAAGCATAGCTTTAATTAGCATAGCTTTGTGTAGCGTTACTAAGCGAGCCTCACACCCCGGTAGTGTCTAAAACGGAGCGAGGGAACGCAGGAAGTGCACACGTTTCTTTCTGGCTAGAAGTGGTGTTAGCGACTTACCAGCCCTGACATTTTACTTATGTGGATGATGGAATTTTCGAGGCCTCGGATTTATCGGTCGCCAATGGTCGTATTATAGGTCCAATAGGACCGGGAAGCGTGTGTTCAGGCATAACTAATCCAACCCATTGCACTATTGCGGGACCGACCCTGCAGGATCCATGGGTTCGCCAGCGTCCGAATCCTGAGACATTGCTAGAGTGTCTCGAATCAGTCAGGAGATCGTTCCAAGCCTTGACTCATGATGGAAATCCAACTTCCAATACGACACTATGTGGTTTTGATTGTATAACTAGTACGGCGACATAGTAGGATGGGGTACTATGCCGTCTATGATTGAAACATTATGATTGAAATTGTTTTAAACATATTTACACTAATAATAATATCAAATCTGTTTTTATCGTATCAAGCATATTTTGACCATTATAAGGTACAACTCTATCCTCCGGTTTGCGTTGCATTGTGTGATGGGACTTGTGTTTTATAATGGTTTCATTTTTCTAAAAAGCATTGCGTTGTTTAACGATTTACTTTATTTCATGCCCTGGTAATCCAATGGAGTAAACCCGTTCCGCGTTTGCGACGTGTTCCTGTGATTAGCCTTATTTTTAGACAAGTTAAGTAGGATTTCTCATACCAGTCCCATGACTGACCTGTAGTTTATTTCACTTGCAAACTCGGGTGCCTTCTTTTCCACACTGGCACTCGAGTATCTTGTTTTGCAGATATATTGAGCAGGATTCTGGATCGGAGCTTAAAGCTTTGTCCAAGTTATTGATAGACTTCCGCTGTATCAGTTTAGTTATTTATGTTTCATTGTATTAAATCTTTTGTAATTTTATCTTCCGCTGTATTATTTTCAATGTACTCTGATATATTCTGTACTCTGATGTTATATCATCATGATGTAATAAAAGTCTGTTGTTATTCGTTCCAATGTATTGTATCCCCAAAGTTAAAGTATTAGAAGATTTCCAACTTTTGGTTCAGACCTATGTGGTTTATAGTCGATTCAAAGGGTGGGGATTTTCGGGTCTTTACACAAGTGCTATAAAAATACAATATACGCCTCATTCCAATTCTGAATATTCTTTTATTTAAATATTCATATCCTTTGGGAAAGGTTCCCATTAATTTTATCAAAGATAAATTCTTTGTAACACCCCACCTCCGTTAGGGTCACTCACAAAGGGAATGCCCTAGTTTTGGAGGGGTATTATCTAGTAAACAGGCACAGAGATAACACAAGACAGAACATAGATAAAATAGATTATATAAAGCAGCGGATATAAACTTTAAAACCAAATCTCATTACTGAAAAATAGAGTCAAAACCTCTTACATCAAAATGCCAAGTCATTATTTCATTACATCAAGTTCTAAATAAGCAAAGTACTTAAAACAACATAAGTAAAATATTATTCCCCAAAAAGTGCATGAGTGCAGCCATAGCATAGCTCAAGACCAAACCGTACATGAGCTGTCAGAAAGCAAGCAAAGTCCAAGCTAAGACCTAGAGTTTCCTCCCTGAGAACCTGGGGGGGGGGGGGGACGAAAGACAAAGAGGCGAAAGAAAACGGGTCAGTCAAAAAGACTGGTAAGCCCTAGTGACTATCAGCGTAGAAACTAGTAAAGTTAACAAGACATGAATAAACTGGAATTAAACATAGGAATGATGATAAGTCTGACATGATAACTAAGCTAACAAGATAACTCAAGTCTAACATTGCGTATTCAAGGTTCACCATACCAACTATACTGGTATACTAATCCCGTGTCAACTATAAATCAAGAAAAAAATCCCTTGCCCCAATATCGTGAAGTGTCCCAATTCGGGGTCCAACGGTATGATCTAATCGATCGGCTCCCTACAAGTCTAGCTCGTCGTGTGTCTGTGTCATACGCCCTACCGCGAATGTAGTCACCTGTGCTAGGTCCACCATAGGGTGTATCAAGCCCTAGGGTGCCAACCACCGACACGAATCAAGAATGCACAGATAATCCTGCTGATGCCCAATGCCTTCTTTTTCAACTTCGGACTAAGTGCACGACCCTAGTCCGCCTGAACCTACAATGGCGCACCAACTCAGCCGTCATTCTGGTCGCTTACAATCAGCCCAACAATCGTGCCCCACCCTGCCTAGTCCCAGGGTACCGTGATACATCTAGTGGGTTACTGCTGAAAAGGACCGCGTAACTAGGGTTTCGTTCAGCAGGTTGAGTTGTCATTTAAAATCGAGACTTAACCCCATCTACGTGTCATGTCAAATTGACTAAGTGTGTCGTTCTAGTTCAAGACTTAGTCCTACGAATCATATGTCAGGTTGGTTAAGTGTGTTCAAGCGGTTCATGACTTAACCCTATCAAATCAACGTGTCAAATTGGTTAAGTATATTCAAGTGGTCCATGACTTAACCCTATCCAGTGGCATTAATTTACTTAATGCACCCCTAACCTCTCACATTAGACTTGGTTATGGTTACTGGATGTGCCGGGCGGGTCCGGGCAGTTTTACACCATAACCTAGTCTAACCTCGGGTTTCGAGTGCGATATGACCAACTACTCATATTGGGTCCTATTGTTTGCAGTTACTGGATTCGTCGGGCGGTTCCGGGCAGATTTATACTGCAAACTCAACCCAACCTCGAGTTGTCCACGTTCAAGTTATCTAAGTGTCATGTCCCAAATTCATATTTTCAAGTATAATTTCATGTCAAGTTCATGTTCCTATCCAAGCTCAAGTTATAACGATATTCATGTTTTCAAGTTCATACTAAATTCAGGTTTTCCTAAACTACCCAAATCGCATCCCCAACGCTCGTGAATTTGAATCAAGGCAATAGATGTAACTAGGGAATAACATAACAAGGATGGGTATAAAGTGGCAAAGGTGATTTCAAGGCAAGCATGGTGTAACTTGAGATATGATCATAACATCACTGGCATATGAAATAGGGTGATAAACATAGCAATAAATGACATAAGATGATAATCCTAAACTTGTGACTAGCAATAGTTTCAACATCACAACATCACAGACATGTTAAAATAATGATAGGGTTTAGGTTATGACATGAACAAGCCCCTAAATCAAGTTCCTATCAGTATTCCACAAATCAAGGTTCAATATGAACGGTAATAGGTTCAAGGTGAATAGATCTAGGGTGAATAAGAGTAGATCTAAAATAATAGATCAAAAAGGAATAGTCATAGATCAAAGATATACAAGGGTAGGTCTCAATTAGTTATCATGTTTATGTTCAACTTCAATTTACACTTGTCTATATTAAGTTTAGAGTTTAGATCTAAGAGTAACTGGGGCTTACAGATCGTGGTTTTTGAGAACTAAGAACAGAAATTGTCGTAGGATCATTGTTGAGATGTTGATCTATTTCCTTGAATTGTTGTAGAAACGTTGGCCTTCGATTTGGATCTAGTTTGAATGTTTAAGCTTCAAGTTGGAGGCGGCGGCCATGGTTCAAGAGGAGACTTAGCAGCATAATGGTGTTAGAAAGATTTGTTGTGGATTAGCCTAGGTCTTAGGGTGTTTTTATAGTTGCAACAACTAGTTTAGGCCATAGGATAAACCCTAAAACCGATCTGAACCGCCAAAAATCGTCACAGGCCCTCAAACAAGCCAACAGGGTCAAGCAGGAGCAACCAGGCCCAAACCAGGTTCGGGGACCAGGTCGACACCCAAGTCGACTGCGCAGTCGACCTGGTCCTGGGGGTGTCGACTGCCCAGTCGACCTGGGGTGCTGGGCGGGAAATTTCCCGCCCAGTCTGTCTGGGTTTTGAAATTCGAATTTGAACTCGAATTCGAACTGTTTTGAACTCTGAAAATTTCTGAAAATTTGGGGAGCCATAACTTGGTCATACGGACTCCGATTTTCGAAAACCCGGATTCGATTTCATGCAGAATTCTGAGACAAACGCAATGGCGCAACCCGTTTCCCTTGGTTCTTATTTTAAAATTTAATTCTGCGTAGATTTGTGGTTATAACACGTTATCAAAATACGGGTTGTTACATTCTTTAAATTTATTCTTTAATCTTCTATTGGATATCAATTCAAACCAAATTAAGGTTTATCCAAACTAGTTAGGATTAGCGCACCTTACCGAAGTAATCATTTGTTTAATTTCCCAATCCCAATATATTCATCCCATGAAGCAAAACTGGTAAAACTTCATATCTAACACAAATGTGTCATCGACAAATTTAATTACTATTTTCACATTCAAATCTAATAAAAGATTTAACTATCGCTTGGAACAAAACTGGTGATATTCCATTCTCGATCATTTCCTAAATTAAATAAATTTAATTATCCCATTCACATTCCAATCTAATTAAAGATTCATTAAAACTCTAATTCAGTTTTAATCTCAAAAATCATTACTTAATGATTATTCAAAGTAAAAAAATTAATCTTATCTTTAACTGGGTTAAAGAACCAATGTCATTTAAAACACAGTTCACGATAAACCCAAATCACATTCCATTATTTATGGAATCTTCATGGAAAAAGATAAATATATATAATCGATATCAATTTCCGTGTCAAACCAATAATATAAATGGAATAACGACAAAACCTTTTAAATTCCATATATATTAACAGTCTTCCTCCACAGAAGCTTACTTTGATTATTATCCAATCGAATTCCATTTCATTTCAATTTAATATATTAAACTAGAAAACTTTACTTTGCTAAATTTCCTTTAAATCTTAATAAAAGATTTATAAGTTCCAAATCACATTTCATTGTAAATCGGGTTAAAGAATGAATGTCGTTAAAAACATAGTTCACGATAAACCCGGTTCACTTTCCATTTTGTTCCAATTACCAAATGTAACTGGAAACCCTAATAATCCTAATTAAAAGATTTATTATTTTAACATGGGGTTTAAGGACAGCGTTACTGAAGACACCGTTCACGACAAACCCAAAATCCAATTCTTTTATTCAATTCCAATTAAATTTTAATTAATTGGAAAGCTCCGCTAAATCTTAATTAAAAGATTTATTATTTTCTCAACTGGTTTTAAGAATAGTGTTAATGAAGACACCATTCACATAAACCCAAAATCCAATTTGATATTAAATACGAGGCTCTGAATAGAAATTATGCATGCTTATATTCAATATCAAATTCTGAAACCAACAAATATCGTATTAGAAATAACGGTATATAATATATCTACCAAATTTCCATAACAATATCTGTATAATCACGAAATCCAATATCAAAATATTCCGAAGATGATTTCGATTCAAATCCATTCCAATTCACATATTGGAAATTATGGTTATTTTTAAAACCATTTTCTCAATCCAATTTATTTATTTAAAAATAAATGGGATTATAATTCTAGTTAATAACTAGTTCATTTCGATAAAAATATATTTTTATCTTTTCAAATATGGAATTTTTCATCCCAATTCTTTTCAAATCATTTATTATGATTTCACACAAATTATTGATATTTTTAATAATTTTATTAAGGCCCCTTCAGTCGATTTCCATAAATGGTCATCGAATTGCACTTACAACGACCTTTTCCAAATTTGATTCTGATATAATTCCAAATCCAACTATTAGATTTCAAATCTCTTATATTCATTGGAAAGCTCTTTTTGATACGAACCAAACGGTTCCGGTTTTAGGAGAATCCGACGGTCGGATCTCCTGTAATATCAATTTGAAGTCAATGGTCGAAATTCGCGAACAACTGCGGCATGGCGTGTTCTATTCGGGCCATTATATTATATATATAATATATACTTCGTCGATTTCCATTTAAAACGTATTTTATAAATCATTTATAAATTCGTTTTAAAATGACTGTAACTTCATTTTCAATTTTAAATCAAAATTGAATAATCTTTATCATTATATTATTTAAAATGATAATACTTTCAAAATATCTGATTTTGAAATCATTTCCTTTTTGATATTCATTAAATGAATAAAATCGATATAAATACCGTTCGCGTCAAAATGACGCATATCTAATCAACGACTTCATATATTTCAATATTTTTTTGTCCATCCAAAATCAGACATCAAAATCAGATTTTAATCATTTATTGAATATTATTTTTAAAATATTCTTTTTTAATATTCGTTATTTTAAAATATTCGTTCTTTCTGAATTGCAATCAGATACAGTCAATTACCATATAATGTTATTTATATGGATTTCATACAACGCATGTACATAACAATAATGATACATAATCAACCATCATCTAGAGTGCATTACACAACTGCATAAGCATTAAATATAAATAATTAATACTTAAAACAGTCTGTCAACCCATCGATTGACATACAACTAAACAATTGGGATTAGTGTTTCTCAAATACCATCCCAATACCCATGTGGGGTTTCAATCAACACACACTGATTTTTATTTGTGCAGTTGGACGATGTGTAAAATTTATTGTCCCAATCAATATCAGTGAAATGGGTGTACATAAACAAATCGTCCGATTTGTAAATGAATATTTATTTTTATTTCAGGAGAATTTTATGCCGTTCATATATACGTTAAAAATTATATTTGTAATGATAAAATATTTTATTCAACACATGAATATTTTATATATTTCATTTATGCAATAAAGATTATATTTTTATTGTTTACACATTTTATTCAACACAAGAATACAATACAGTCAATTCAATCCAAACTAACATCAATGGTGTCGGGTGCTACTAAGCACCGTTTGCATCCTATTTTATATTTAACTATAATAATTAGAGTGAGAAAGAGTTCTCACCTTTGGTTTCCACTCCGTCAATCTTTAATTGACGGTTTTGGTACCATTTGGATTTAAATTTGCTCCAAATTCAAACAAGCTCCAATTTGGACTCAGTCAGTTTTGTTGCGAAGCTGTCGACTCCACGATCGCAACGGATTCTATTTCATGCAATTTGGAGTTCGTGGCAAAAAAATATTAATGTACGAACATGGAATATTATTTAAATAATAAGATTACTATTCACCTTCTTCTCCAAACGACAACCTCAACTTAAAATGCTCGCCACGACCAAATCGTAAGTTGGAATTGCATGAAACCAACGCCATTCTCTCCGGCTTCTCTCCCTCTTTCCACGTTGGTAGTCTCCCCCTCCAGTTCGCCACGTGAGCCCCACATCTGCAGTTGAACGGAAAACTGCAGTTTCCGTTCGTCTTAGTGTTGCGGCCGCCTCGGTGCTCCAAATGCCCCTAATTTTTACCAGTATCTTGGTCTCGACCTCCCAGACAGTTTTACCTTTAGTCACTTTGCCTGAAAATTCACGGATCGACAGGAAATTGCTCATCTTTGCAACTGTCCCGTTTTCAGTACTCCTCCAATAAAATTGTCATTCCAGCCAATTCCGTCCACCTGGGACCATGCGACCACCACCAAAACCTTTGTATGCTTTCACTCTACTATCTCTCCAAACCGCTCGACCTAATTCTCTATGTCGGGCCCGCAGCAACCAAAATACGAAAACCGACCTGCTGCACTTCGAGTCCTATTCCGACCAAACCACCAGTACAATTACCACCAAATTTTTACAGTAGCTAGAACTCATAATGCTCTACAATCTCACAAAATTTCATGGCCTAACTCTTTACGGTTTGGGAGATATAAATTATTTAGTTTCAAGGGCTTCTTTGCAAAATTTTGGAAAAGAGAAAGTGAGAGGAGCTGCTGCCAATTTTTGAAGGGAGAAGAGAAGTGAGGGTTTGTGGAGAGAAAAGATGTTATATAGTGGTGGTTTATGATTTTTTTTATTATTTCTCTAGTTAGCGCTCTCTTCGTTCGACGTTTATTGATGCCATGATCACATACGAACTCCATTGGCGATGAAAACTGTCATGCTGCTATGTATTGACGATACAGTCCCAACAAAAATGGTTTCGACGAATTCCGAGTCCATTTTCTCAGAAAGCTCTATTTCTGCCTTAAATGGATGACCGATTCACAATTTATTGTGCACGGCCACATACTAGCTCCAAAAGTTACAGAAAAATAAATCTAGCTATGTTTTTCAAATACGGTTTCAACAAAATTAATTTTATCGAATTTGAAGACCGTTTGAAAAATGGCCTTTTTAACTGGTCGATCCAATTCAACTAAAATTAACCAAACACGTTTTAATTTGCCATGCTCACATGTTAATTCCAAAAATTATGAAAATTGGAATCAAGTAATAATTTGACATTCCGGATCCAATAAAGTGGTTTCGTCGAAAATGGAGGTCATTTGCAAAATGGCTACATTAAGGGCTATATTTTATTCCATAGCGACTATTCTGAATTTTAAACTGGCCATAACTTTTTATTCCTGTAATGAAATTTTAATTTTCACATCCATTAGAAAGATATTTTTAAACAGATTCGTATATTTCTTGTTTTACAAAAATCCGATTTATTTTGAATTCTGTACATTCAGTTAAAGTTTGAAATCGAATTTTCAAACAACTGCGCCTTTTCTAACTCCTTTTATAATTAATATAAATTTTTATATTCTAACTTTGATTCAAATAAATTTTTAGTCGTTATTATTTATAATAAATCATCTTTAATATTGAAAATTCATTAAAATAGCTAAAATAAAAATTTTAAATTAGTTCTGAAATCCAGGTTGTTACAATCTCCCCCACTCAAAATCTTTTCGTCCTCGAAAAGGAACGGAGCTGAAAGTTGTTTAACTAACCAACTCAACTTTCATTCTGGCTTTCATTCTTTACCTTTTCAGTTTTTAAGAATTTTCTAATTTTTCAAAAATTTGGCTAATACCCTAAATTTTCGAAAAATTTCGCCATAACCTCCTTTGTACGTGGAGACATTTAAAACCTCAACTATCCACGCAGGGCCCTCATCAATCCAAAAGAAAAAGAAAAAGCCAAGCGGCTAGCCAGTTAGCTCATAAAATCATCCAAACCCAAGAAATATAGTAAACATGTACCTATTTGCCAGACATACAATTTTATTCCTCTGCTTAGCTTCCCTGCTATGACCTGTTCAATTTGTATACACGTATATATATGCAATTTCAATCAAATTTCAATTCAGTTCAATATTTGACTAAATTTGGCTAAATTCACCATTCATTTACATATTGGTTTAAACAATTTTATTAGTCAAAATAATAATCAAACAACACAACCAGCAATTAGTTAATTGATTAACTTTTAAAACATATACTTTTATACATATTCAGAAATCTTATTTTTGATGCCAAGTCACAACAATATATTCTATTTAAGTTTTGGTTCTCGCACCAGTCAATTGGAAATATATTGATATCCCACTTTCGAAACTTGAACATAAATACTGATGATGTCCGGACATCACCAGAAGTATCCCCGGGCGACTAGAGTGTGATTCTATATCTATCCAGTATATTTGAGGCTTCAAATACACGTTAATTACGCGTATATTCAAAATCTTCATATACTCGATTGTCGAAATTCAATCTAAAATAAATATTCAAATACGTATCATAAGATTTAAATTTTCAAAACAAAATTCACTTTATTTTAAAAATAACACTCTTCACACTCATTCTAGGATACTATTGATCCCATCTCTAACGAGTCATTCCCATTGGATATTACTAATCCAATCTCTGATGGATTCTTTCATTTGGTTCTAATGTGCCTTGTTCTCGAGCTCTGTAAACCAAGGCTCTGATACCAAGCTGACACGACCCAAACTTGCCCTTACGGGAAAGCTCGGATTGAGTTGAGAACACGACAAATCAGAACACAAACAAAAGAACATTTCATTGCTTATTACAACAATTTACATCAGAGTACAAGAATATACAGAGTATGAAGAAATAATATACATTTAATAAATATCAAAGATTTACAAATTACAATGCAGCGGAAAATAATACATAACACAACTGAAAGGAATACACGGATATAGAGCTTTCCGAGTATAGTTCCAGCTGTAAACCAGGATCTTGTGAATATAACATCTGTAAAACCAAAACTACTAGCTGCCCATGTGGAAAATATGGGCACCCAGAGTTTAAGTTTAAAACAACAAACTCCAGGTCAGTCATGTAACTGGTGTGAGAACTAAAACAATTATTTAAAACTTTATTTTAAAATGGAGTAAATCAAGGGACCACGCCGTATAAAACGGAATGGGATTCCTCCCCAGAATACTAGTGCATATAACAAAATAGCGCAATGCTTTTTGGAAAAATGAAGCTATTATAAGACCCAGGTCCCGTCAGACAATGCAACGCAAGCCGGAGGATAGGGTTTTTCCTTATAATAGCCAAACATGCTTGGTACGTTTAAAACAATCCATTTTGATATTATTATAAGTGCATAGTGTATAAAACAATTTCAAATATAAACGTATCAATCATAGACGACATGAGTACCATCTATCATGTCGCCATACTAGTTCTATAATTAAAACCGCAAAGTCACATATTGGAAGTTGGATTTCCATCCGTGAACCAAGGCAAGGGATCGTCCTTACCGCTTCGAGACTCTCTAGCCCGAGCCTCAGGCAAGTACTCAATCATGCCTTTGGATCGTCAGGGCCGGTCCACCTTGGTGGATTAAAATGACTGAACAATACGTTTACCCACCCTATGGGGCATTAACTGGTCAGTATATCGACCGAACCATCCATCGGCCCCGTAGTGACCGATATACCCGAGGCGCCTCGCTATCCATCATCCACGTAAGTAAAATGTCTGGGCTCCATACTGTAACACCCCGAATTTTAGTTAATACTAAAATTCACTAATTACAGGATAAATAATCTCAGATGTGGGAATTGGGGGTAACGGGCTGCGTCATTGCGTTCGTCTCGGAAAAATACGCGAAATAGAGTCCGAGTTTTCGAGAATCGGAGTCCGTATGGCCCGGTTATGGCCCAAAGAAGTTTTCCGAAAATTCAAAGTTAAAAACAGATTTAGGAATGCAAAATCAGATTTCGAAATTGGAGCCAGCAGGGGGCCAGGCAGGAAGTTTCCCGCCCTACCCATGTCGACAGGGCTGTCGACAGGCCTGTCGACAGGCCTGTCGACTGCGGAGTCGACTTGCCTGCCGACTTGCCTGTCGACCTGGGCGCGGCGTCCAGGGAACCTGGGTGCACCAGGTTGGGTTTTAGGCTGGCTTGGAGGGCTGGGTTCTAGAGATTTCCTAAATCTAACGGACCTAATCTAACCTAGGGTTAATCTAAGGGCCTAAAACACTCACCTAATCTATAAATACACACTAAACCTACCCTAATCCATACTAAAAATAGGAATGATGGCCTCATGCCGCCAAAATCAAACTTGAGCGAGCCTCCACTAGTTTATGAAGGAAGTTGCAAGCTAATCACTCTCTAATCAACCTCTAATCATCATCTTCTTCATATTTAGCAACTAATTCCACTTCATAAGTTTGCTAATCTTGGGTTTGGTGAGTTTCTATCACTTTAACATCAATTGCTAAAGTAAGTAGATTGGGTGTAATGAGACTTATGGTCTTAAATGCGGATTAGTGAGTTTGAATCATTTGTAATGATATGCTACTCTATGTTTTCCTATGTTTATGCATGTTTAACAAGTGGGTTTATGCATGTTTAATAAGTTGGTTTATGCATGTTTAACAAGTGGGTTTATGCATGTTTAATAAGTGGGTTTATGCATATCTAATAAGTGGGTTTATGCATGTTTAACAAGTGAGTTATGCAAGTTCATGTGCAAGATATGTGTATGATGTTATGTAAGTTATGTGTAGGTTGTTATGCAAGTTCATATGCAAGTTATGTGTATGATGCTATGTAAGTTATGTGTAGATTGTTATGCAAGTTCATATGCAAGTAATGTATATGCTTAAATGCAAGTTTAACATGATATGCAAGTTTAACATGATATGCAAGTTATGCATGCTTATGCAAGTATGTGAATGCTTATGCAAGTTATGTATATGCTTAAATGCAAGTTTAACATGATATGCAAGTTATGCATGCTTATGCAAGTATGTGAATGCTTATGCAAGTATGTGAATGCTTATGCAAGTTATGTGTATGCTTAAATGCATGTTTAACATGTTATGCAAGTTATGAGAATGCTTATATGCAAGTTCAACATGTTATGCAAGATATGTGTATGATAATATGCAAGTTTGGGTTAAATGTAGTTGGGTTAATATATGCTCATATATGCAAGTTGACATCCTCTTAACCCATGACAAAGTTATATGCTAAGATTTGGTTAAACCCATGATATTTGTGATGGATCTTCCCTTTATTATGTCATGAAATGAGAACGATTTACGTGGGGAACGATGGGGTTAATAAATATGTTAATAAAAGTATGATTGGGTATGATTAAGCATACCATAAAAATAAATTAACATAAGTGGGAATTTACCTATTGAGTTAGGTCTACCCCATGGGAATTTACCTATTGAGTTAGGTCTACCCATGTTATGAAAAACTTGATATTAATTAGGGATAATTAATATAGGGGTGATTAATTAGGTGTAATTAATCAACTAAGACACGAGGTTGGACCCTTTTGTAGCGGAAGTCTGCCCGGAACCGACCGGCCATCCAGCGGCTACAAATGATTGGCCCAATGTGAGAGGTCTTAGTCATAAATTAAATACGTGATTAAAGTAAAGACACGAGGTTAGACCCTTTTTATGACAGAAGTCTGCCCGGAACCAACCGGCATATCCAGCAGTCATAAAAGATGGTCTAATGTGAGAGGTCTTTATGAGGTCATGATCTTAATTAATTAATTAAGAAACACTTAACCATATTAGCATGTAGAGGGACATGAGGGGTTAAGTGGGTGCCTTGGGTGGCATGTGGAAATCTAGTGGGTTGCCTTGGGTGGCAATAGAAAATACGATTAGAATACTTAACCAAGTGGAAACATGTAATTAAACATGATTAAAGGGTTAAGTGGGATACACTAGATAAGTGACAAGCTTAGGTGGGTAGCTTGTGGGGGCCCATTTCAACCAATATCCCAAACGTATCTTTGTGGGCTCGACTCTAGTCGGGTGACGGGACACGCATATTGGGCTTGACTATAAGAGGCCAAAACGGGTTAGCGGTGGCAACGCAGGATCAACGGGTTTCATATGCGTGTGTGGACCCGGGCTGGTTGGTAAGTCGTTGTTGCATCGTGTAGATATAAAGCCGTGCACCGTTGATATTATCAGGTGGCCACTTTGGGGAATGATACACCCCATTGTGGGACCAGCACAGGTATCTACGGTAGGAAGCCGATCGCTTGGGAGTAGTGGGTACACCTAGTGGAGATAGGGGCTGACGGCACCTATGTAGTGAGCTAGGGGTACGTGAAACTACTGGGTAAATTTTCTAAGTCCTTGGGTGGGATCAACCTTTAAGTAGGAATGACTGGTGTGGTGCAGTTAGTAATTATCCTTGGGTGGGTAGATGCGTCTTTACAGTTATCTTAGTTTATCCTAAGTCTACCAAGCTGCTTAGTGTAGCCATTCATCCCCAGACATTACCGTAGGTCAAGTTTATGTCTTCTCTGGTTACTTTAATGATTGTATTGTTAAAGTTATAGGACTCGCTCAGACTTATGTCTAACCCCGTTGTTTTTATCTTTTTCCCAACCCTCAGGTCCTACGGTGGATCCTAGCAGTAGTGGAGCTTGATCGGATTGCTGTTCCAGTCTTTAGGAGCTTGGATAGATGTAAAGCTCCAGTTACCCAGTTATCTTTTCCTTTTGTCCTGGCTATTGTATGAGAGAGTGGGATTATGTACTTCTTTATTTTGATGGATATTGTACTTGACTTTTATTGTGGTTTTATGATGTAACCAGACATGTTTATTTCCGCTGTAATGAGATGATGTTTTAAATTTCAAGTACTATTTATATCTGTCTTATTGTAATTTTTCTGTTCTATATTCACTAAAATACTCCACCGATGCTATGGCATTCCCTCAGAGAGTGACCATAGCGGGCGTGGGGTGTTACACGTGGTATAAGAGCAAAGGTTACCGGAACAGATAAAATTTTTAGAAAGCTATTTTTCTAAAACATTTTTGGAAGAAATATTTTCAAAGACATGTCTTTTAAGAGAAAAGTTTTTGAAAGAAAAACATAATCCCTAATAGCCATATCTATATCCTTCGAATTCTCCGTTTTGAGTCTTTCCTTTTTCGTTTCAGCATGGCTGAGGTTCTTAACTTTCCGGAGGGTGTGACGGTACCAGTATGGTATAGGAGATTGATGGAGGCTAGGGCCACCACTGCGGGTCCAGCAAATATTCCTCCACCAACCGTAGCACCCGATCTTCCTCCTCCCCCTCCTCCTCGCACGGATACTTTTGCTAAGACTTGCAAGGAATTTAAAGCTATGGGAGGGAAACCTTTTCAAGGATCGGAAACTTTTGTGGAGGCTAGAGATTGGCTTAAGGAGGTTGAAGAGTTGATAGATATCTTTGAGATGGAAGAAGGAAAGAAAGTCAAGTTAGCTGCTTGGTTAATGAAAGGGGAGACCTCATTCTGGTGGGAGGTCACTAATGGAGAACGCCCCGTTGACTCTTGGGCGGATTTTAGGCAAAGATTTGTGGCAAAGTTTCTCTCAAGGGCGGAGGAAAACTTGTATATGGAAAGATTCTTGACTTTAAAGCAAGGAAATCTCTCAGTGAAGGAATATGTCAACAAGTTTAATCAATTGGCAAGGTTTGGCCTAGACATGGTGAATACACCGGAGAAGAAGGCTTTGAGGTTCGTGAAAGGCTTGAATGAACCCATGCATGGGTTGGCTATGACTCATATCCCTATGGGGGCCACCTTTGAGAAGCTAGTTGACATGGCACTCATGCATGAAGAAGAGAAGGGTCCCAATGCTAATAGGGCACCCGAGAAGAAGGGAGATCAAAAGAGACCTCAGCAACAATAGCAAAATAAAGGTGGGAAAGGCAACGGTGGCAAGGGCAAGAAGAAGAAGTGTTTCAATTATGGGACACCTGGCCACCTAAGCAAGGATTGTCGCAAGAAGAAGAAGACTGGCTGCTTCCACTGTGGCGAAGCAGGGCATCTAGTGAAAGACTGTCCTAAGAAAGGGCAAAGGACGGGGTCTACCTCAGGAGGACAGGTGCAAGCTCTTATGGCACCAAGTCAGGCTAGGGGGCAAGTACAGGCTCTCGCAGTCCCACGGATTCAGGAGAGAGGTAGAACTATTTCCGTTGAAAGTCTGGTTTTTCTATTTGATCATCCTGTCCGTACATTGTTTGATTCAGGCGCATCACATTCGTTTATCTCATCATAATTAGTTGAGTCACTGCACTTAGACACCAGTCTGGTAGATGATCCCTTGGTTGTTACAAACCCAATTGGGGGCTCCACTTATTTGTCCATGATATGTTTGGGTTTGAAGATTTCTATACTTAGCATTGAGTTTAGATGTGATGCTTTTGTGTTGGGCTTCACGGGCTATGGGTTGATTTTGGGCATGGACTGGTCATCCAGTAATGGTGCCGTTCTTGATTGCGAAAGGAGAGTTGTTAGGCTCATGACCCGCTTGGGTAACACTCTCGAGATTTCTTGTAATCCCATGGATTCTGTTATGCTAAGTTATCTTGAATCGCTTGACGCTTCGGTCGAGAGTTTACAATCTGTTAAAGTGGTCCGGGAATATCCGGATGTGTTTGAGGAGGTGAAGGGCTTACCTCCGAAGCGGGAGATTGACTTCCGAATATATCTGGTGGATAATGCTAAACCTGTATCTTTACCAGTGCGCCACATGGCTCCTCGTGAGAGGAGGGAACTCCATAAGCAAGTAGGGGAGTTGCTTGAGAAGGGGTTCATAAGACGGAGTATATCGGAGTGGGGTGCTCCAGTAGTTTTTGCTACGAAGGCGGATGGGTCCCGCAGACTTTGTGTAGACTATAGAGAACTCAACAAGCTCACAAAGAAGAATAGACACCCATTGCCGAGGATTGATGATCTTTTCGATCAGTTGGTTGGCGCTTCAGTATTTTCTCAGTTGGACTTAGCCACGGGGTTTCATCAATTGAGGGTGGCTGAGGATAGCATAGACAAGACTGCCTTTAGGACTCCGGATGGTTTCTACGAGTGGCTGGTGATGCCATTTGGGTTGACGAACGCCCCTGCATACTTTGTTGATTTGATGAGTAGGATGTTTAGGGAGTTCCTTAATAAATTCGTGGTGGTCTTTGTGGATGATATCTTAGTATTTTCTAAGAGTGAAGAAGAGCATGCCCTACATCTTGGGGAGGTATTGAAGACTCTTCGAGCACATAGCCTTAAGGCTAAATTCTCTAAATGTCACTTCTGGAGGAAGGAGGTGCGGTTCTTGGGGCACGTGGTCTCCAAGGAAGGGATAGCTGTGGATCCCGCGAAGGTAGTATCAATTCAGGATTGGAAGGTTCCGAAGAATGCTACCGAAGTAAGAAGTTTCTTGGGGTTGGCGGGTTACTATAGGAAGTTTATCAAAGACTTCGCGAAGATATCAGCCCCATTAACCCGCTTAACGAAGAAGAATCTTGTTTTCGCATGGGACGTAGATTGTGATGATGCGTTCCGACGGTTAAAGAGAGCTTTAACCACTGCTCCAGTTTTAGTGTTGCCAGATGGGAGCAAGCCATTTGTTGTCTATACCGATGCTTGTGGGACTGGACTAGGCGCAGTCTTAATGCAAGAGGGAAGGGTGATAGCCTATGGTGGAAGGCAGTTGAGAGTGCATGAGAAAAATTACCCTACCCATGATTTAGAGTTGGCCGCTATTGTTTTTGCGCTTAAGATTTGGCGCCATTATCTTCTTGGTGAGAGATTCGAATTGTTCACTGACCACAAATCATTGAAGTACTTGTTTTCTCAGAAGGATTTGAATTTGAGACAGCAAAGGTGGATGGAATTCTTAGCATCCTATGATTTCGAGATAGCGTATACCCCTGGCAAGGGTAACGTGGTGGCGGACGCCTTGAGCAGAAAAAGGTTGTCCTTGAGTCCATTGTTCGTGGAACGACGAAGCTTGGAACTTATCTCGATATTTGATTTCAGACCTTCCATTGACTATATACCCGATTTGCTAGCATCCTTGGAGGTCAGACCTACTCTTTTGGGGCGGATTGGAGATGCACAGAGGGACGACCCGCAGTTGGTTGAGTTGGTAGAGAGGCTCATAAGGGGGGAGTTGTCCAGCCATTTGAGTAGATACACCCTAGACGATAGGGGGTGCTTGCGTAGAGACGGTAGACTTTGTGTACCGCAAGACGAGGGTTTGAGGAAGGCTATTCTTGATGATGCACACCGTTCTAGGATGACCATTCATCCCGGTGGGGACAAGATGTACCAAGACATGAAGAGGGTTTTCTTCTGGGCCGGTATGAAGAAAGATGTGGCCGAGTATGTCGCTCGATGCTTGGTGTGCCAACAAGTGAAGGCGGAGCAAAAGAAACCAGGTGGGTTGCTTCACCCATTGGAAGTTCCGCAATGGAAGTGGGATAGCGTCTCGATGGATTTTATTGACGGGTTACCCAGATCAAGAAAGGGTAATACGGGAATTTGGGTGGTGGTAGACAGACTTACTAAGAGCGCCCATTTCATACCCGTGAAGAGCAAGAGGACCGCTCCATGGCTAGCTTCTGTATATCTGCGAGAGATAGTTCGATTGCATGGGGTACCCTCTAGCATAGTGAGTGATCGAGATCCTATCTTCACTAGCGAGTTCTGGAGAAGTTTGCAAGAAGCAGTGGGGACTCAATTGTGTCTGAGCACCGCATATCATCCTCAGATGGACGGCCAGACTGAGAGGGTGAATCATGTTCTAGAAGACCTTTTGAGGCTTTGTATCTTAGATTTTGGAGGTACATGGGAAGAGCATCTTCCATTGGTGGAGTTCGCATATAATAACAGCTTTCAGTCCAGTATTGGTATGGCTCCTTTCGAAGCTCTCTATGGAAGGCCTTGTCGATCACCTACATGTTGGTGGGAATCTACGGATAAGATCTTGCTTGGGCCTGATATGATTAGGGAGACTTCTGAGAAGATTGACTTGATTCGAAGAAGGATGAAAGCAGCACAGGATAGGCAAAAATCTTATGCGGACAAGAGAAGGACGGATCTTGAGTTTGAAGTTGGGGACATGGTCTTTGTCAAAGTGTCTCCGTTACGAAATGTGGTTCGCTTTGGATCTGTTGGAAAGTTAGCACCAAGGTTCGTAGGGCCATTTCCCATTAAGGAAAGAATTGGATGGATGGCATATAGAGTGGAGTTGCCTGACAAACTTAGTGGTGTACATGATGTATTCCATGTGTCCCATTTGAGGAAGTGCTTACATGAGACCGCAGAGGTGGTAGAGCCGAGCTTGCTTAAAGAAGTGGAAGTAGAGCGTGATGCGACTATTCGACGAGCTCCTACCTGCATCCTTGGGTCAGAGACTAGGAAGTTGAGAAATAGAGAGGTTCAACTAGTCAAAGTGCAATGGGGAGAAGATGAGAGCAACGCAACTTGGGAGACGGAAGCGAAGATGCGTTCATTGTACCCATTTCTTTTTGAGGGTATGACTTTACTTTCTCCTCTATCGTTGTCTAGTACTTATCTTATCTTTAGTATATCCTCTCGTTAGTACTGATTGACCTTTAGATAGGGTAAACCTATGGTTGAAACATGTGTTTGAGACATGTTATGGTTGATGGATGCAAGTGGATGCAAGTGTTTGCTAGTGGTTGCTCGTGGATGCATATACACACACTCTAGGCACTAGATCGGCTCAGTCACTTCATATTGCATATTGCATAAAATTGTGTGTAGGAAGCTATATTTATGGATGTATAATGATTGTGTTATCATATGGATGATGCATTTTTGTGAATGATTGTGCACTCATGTAGATATTGTATGTGTCGATAGGGTTCTCTCGCATACATAATGGATGCATGGCACTATCATGGTTTGCATATGTTCATACATTAGATAGGGAACATATACACACACTTTTTGCATATGCTCATACATCATTAGAAACTATTTAAGGACAATGGATGCCCGTGGTTGATGGTTTGAGTAGATGGTTGTTTGGATGGTAGGATATGCATTCTCCTTAGCTTAGAGATTTCGGGGACGAAATCCTTTAAGGAGGGGAGAATGTAACACCCCGAATTTCAGTTAATACTAAAATTCACTAATTACAGGATAAATAATCTCAGATGTGGGAATTGGGGGTAACGGGCTGCGTCATTGCGTTCGTCTCGGAAAAATACGCGAAATAGAGTCCGAGTTTTCGAGAATCGGAGTCCGTATGGCCCGGTTATGGCCCAAAGAAGTTTTCCGAAAATTCAAAGTTAAAAACAGATTTAGAAATGCAAAATCAGATTTCGAAATTGGAGCCAGTAGGGGGCCAGGCGGGAAGTTTCCCGCCCTACCCATGTCAACAGGGCTGTCGACAGGCCTGTCGACTGGGGAGTCGACTTGCCTGTCGACCTGGGCGCGGCGTCCAGGGAACCTGGGTGCACCAGGTTGGGTTTTAGGCTGGCTTGGAGGGCTGGGTTCTAGAGATTTCCTAAATCTAACGGACCTAATCTAACCTAGGGTTAATCTAAGGGCCTAAAACACTCACCTAATCTATAAATACACCCTAAACCTACCCTAATCCATACTAAAAATAGGAATGATGGCCTCATGCCGCCAAAATCAAACTTGAGCGAGCCTCCACTAGTTTATGAAGGAAGTTGCAAGCTAATCACTCTCTAATCAACCTCTAATCATCATCTTCTTCATATTTAGCAACTAATTCCACTTCATAAGTTTGCTAATCTTGGGTTTGGTGAGTTTCTATCACTTTAACATCAATTGCTAAAGTAAGTAGATTGGGTGTAATGAGACTTATGGTCTTAAATGCGGATTAGTGAGTTTGAATCATTTGTAATGATATGCTACTCTATGTTTTCCTATGTTTATGCATGTTTAACAAGTGGGTTTATGCATGTTTAATAAGTTGGTTTATGCATGTTTAACAAGTGGGTTTATGCATGTTTAATAAGTGGGTTTATGCATATCTAATAAGTGGGTTTATGCATGTTTAACAAGTGAGTTATGCAAGTTCATATGCAAGATATGTGTATGATGTTATGTAAGTTATGTGTAGGTTGTTATGCAAGTTCATATGCAAGTTATGTGTATGATGCTATGTAAGTTATGTGTAGATTGTTATGCAAGTTCATATGCAAGTTATGTATATGCTTAAATGCAAGTTTAACATGATATGCAAGTTATGCATGCTTATGCAAGTATGTGAATGCTTATGCAAGTTATGTATATGCTTAAATGCAAGTTTAACATGATATGCAAGTTATGCATGCTTATGCAAGTATGTGAATGCTTATGCAAGTATGTGAATGCTTATGCAAGTTATGTGTATGCTTAAATGCATGTTTAACATGTTATGCAAGTTATGAGAATGCTTATATGCAAGTTCAACATGTTATGCAAGATATGTGTATGATAATATGCAAGTTTGGGTTAAATGTAGTTGGGTTAATATATGCTCATATATGCAAGTTGACATCCTCTTAACCCATGACAAAGTTATATGCTAAGATTTGGTTAAACCCATGATATTTGTGATGGATCTTCCCTTTATTATGCCATGAAATGAGAACGATTTACGTGGGGAACGATGGGGTTAATAAATATGTTAATAAAAGTATGATTGGGTATGATTAAGCATACCATAAAAATAAATTAACATAAGTGGGAATTTACCTATTGAGTTAGGTCTACCCCATGGGAATTTACCTATTGAGTTAGGTCTACCCATGTTATGAAAAACTTGATATTAATTAGGGATAATTAATATTGGGGTGATTAATTAGGTGTAATTAATCAACTAAGACACGAGGTTGGACCCTTTTGTAGCGGAAGTCTGCCCGGAACCGACCGGCCATCCAGCGGCTACAAATGATTGGCCCAATGTGAGAGGTCTTAGTCATAAATTAAATATGTGATTAAAGTAAAGACACGAGGTTAGACCCTTTTTATGACAGAAGTCTGCCCGGAACCAACCGGCATATCCAGCAGTCATAAAAGATGGTCTAATGTGAGAGGTCTTTATGAGGTCATGATCTTAATTAATTAATTAAGAAACACTTAACCATATTAGCATGTAGAGGGACATGAGGGGTTAAGTGGGTGCCTTGGGTGGCATTTGGAAATCTAGTGGGTTGCCTTGGGTGGCAATAGAAAATACGATTAGAATACTTAACCAAGTGGAAACATGTAATTAAACATGATTAAAGGGTTAAGTGGGATACACTAGATAAGTGACAAGCTTAGGTGGGTAGCTTGTGGGGGCCCATTTCAACCAATATCCCAAACGTATCTTTGTGGGCTTGACTCTAGTCGGGTGACGGGACACGCATATTGGGCTTGACTATAAGAGGCCAAAACGGGTTAGCGGTGGCAACGCAGGATCAACGGGTTTCATATGCGTGTGTGGACCCGGGCTGGTTGGTAAGTCGTTGTTGCATCGTGTAGATATAAAGCCGTGCACCGTTGATATTATCAGGTGGCCACTTTGGGGAATGATACACCCCATTGTGGGACCAGCACGGGTATCTACGGTAGGGAGCCGATCGCTTGGGAGTAGTGGGTACACCTAGTGGAGATAGGGGCTGACGGCACCTATGTAGTGAGCTAGGGGTACGTGAAACTACTGGGTAAATTTTCTAAGTCCTTGGGTGGGATCAACCTTTAAGTAGGAATGACTGGTGTGGTGCAGTTAGTAATTATCCTTGGGTGGGTAGATGCGTCTTTACAGTTATCTTAGTTTATCCTAAGTCTACCAAGCTGCTTAGTGTAGCCATTCATCCCCAGACATTACCGTAGGTCAAGTTTATGTCTTCTCTGGTTACTTTAATGATTGTATTGTTAAAGTTATAGGACTCGCTCAGACTTATGTCTGACCCCGTTGTTTTTATCTTTTTCCCAACCCTCAGGTCCTACGGTGGATCCTAGCAGTAGTGGAGCTTGATCGGATTGCTGTTCCAGTCTTTAGGAGCTTGGATAGATGTAAAGCTCCAGTTACCCAGTTATCTTTTCCTTTTGTCCTGGCTATTGTATGAGAGAGTGGGATTATGTACTTCTTTATTTTGATGGATATTGTACTTGACTTTTATTGTGGTTTTATGATGTAACCAGACATGTTTATTTCCGCTGTTAAGAGATGATGTTTTAAATTTCAAGTACTATTTATATCTGTCTTGTTGTAATTTTTCTGTTCTATATTCACTAAAATACTCCACCGATGCTATGGCATTCCCTCAGAGAGTGACTATAGCGGGCGTGGGGTGTTACACATACCATGACACCACTCCTAGCTAGAAGGAAATGCATGTCCTCCCTGAAGTCCTCTCCCGTTTCTGGTTCACACCGGGGTATGAGGCTCGCGAATTAACACTATACACAAAGCTATGCTATATAAAAGCCGTGCTTTGATCATCAACCACAAGACTCTGCTTTTCAATAGAAGCCTTGATCATTTGCATATCATCATTCCACACAGGCAATTCATGACACGCGACTGATGTCTATCGATATATAACCTCTGAGCTCGTACGTCTCAGAGAAGGGTGTTAAGCAAGAGAATAAATTCTCCGTCACCAAACAGATATATATTTAATAGGAATCAATCAACACAGAATAAAATCCAATGTCAGACACACATTTATTTACAAGTTCGTTCTTGGTCAGAACGAAACCATAGGCACCTTATTCCTCATTCCATATGTCTAATACAGGAGAGAGGTCCTCGCATATCCAATTGATCTCCAAGTACGTCTGGACGATCACCAATTATTACCTTGTCTTGGGTGTACATCCTAATCAAGACATCAGTAATCATCCAAACGATGTGAAGACCTCCAGCCTTCAATCACCGACTTCATCGTCGACTTATCGTTGATTCAGTTATGCAGAATGGGTTAAACCCAGTCTTTCTGCATAACTCGCGTATCTTATGAACAAGTGCTATAATTTACAACATACGCCTCATTCCAATTTTGAATATTCTTTTATCTAAATATTCATATCCTTTGGGAAAGGTTCCCATTAATTTTATCAAAGATAAATTCTTTAAATTTATTCTTTAAACTTCCATTGGATATCAATTCAAACCAAATTAAGGTTTATGATTAGCTCACCTTACCGAAGTAATAATTTGTTTAATTTCCCAATCCCAACATATTCATCCCATGAAGCGAAACTGGTAATACTTCATATCTACCACCACTGTGTCATGGGTAAAATTAATTACCATTTCACGTTCAATTCTAATTAAAGATTTAACTATCGCTTGGAGCAAAACTGGTGATACTCCATTCTCGATCATTTCATGAATTCGATAAATTTAACTATCTCATTCACATTCCGATCTAATTAAAGATTCTTTAAAACTCTAATTCAGTTTTAATCTCAAAAATCATTACTTAATGATTATTCAAAGTAAAAAATTAATCTTATCTTTAACTAGGTTAAAGAACTAATGTCATTTAAAACATAGTTCACAATAAACCCAAATCCCATTCCATTATTTATGGAATCTTCACAAAAAAAAATCAATATATATAATCGATATCAATTTCCGTGTCAAACCAATAATATAAATGGAATAACGACAAAGCATTTTAAATTCCATATATGTTAACAGTCTTCCTCCACAGAAGCTCACTTCAATTATTATCCAATCGAATTCCATTCCATTTCAATTTAATATGTTAAACTGGAAAAGTTTACTTTGGTAAATTTCCTTTAAATCTTAATAAAAGAATTATAAGTTCCAAATCACATTTCACTATAAATCAGGTTAAAGAACGAATGTGTTAAAAACACAGTTCACGATAATCCCGATTCAAGTTCCATTTTTTTCCAATTACCAAATGTAACTGGAAACCCTAATAATTTTAATTAAAAGATTTATTCTTTTCACATAGGGTTTAAGGACAGTGTTACTGAAGACACCGTTCATGACAAATCCAAAATCCAATTCCAATTGAATCTTAATTAATTGAAAAACATCACTAAATCTTAATTAAAAAATTTATTCTTTTCTCAACTGGGTTTAAGAATAGTGTTAATGAAGACACCATTCACACAAACCCAAAATCCAATTTGATATTAAATACAAGGCTTTGAATAGAAATTATATCGGCTTATATTCAATATCAAATTCTGAAACCAACAAATATCGTATTGGAAATAACGATATATAATATATCTTCCAAATTTCCATAATAATATCGATATAATCATGAAATCCAAAATCGAAACATTCCGAAGATGATTTCGATTCAAATCCATTCCAATTCATATATTGGAAATTCTGGTTATTTTTTAAAACCATTTTCTCAATCCAATTTATTTATTTAAAAGTAAATGGGATTACAATTCTAGTTAATAACTAGTCGATAAAAATATATTTTATCTTTTCAAATATGGAATTTTTCATCCCAATTCTTTCCAAATCATTTATTATGATTTCACACAAATTATTGATATTTTTAATAATTTTATTACGGCTCTTTCAGTCGATTTCCATAAAGGTCATCGAACTGCACTTACAACGACCTTTTCCAAATTTGATTTTGACATAATCCCAAATCCAACCGTTAGATTTCAAATCTCTTATATTCGCTGGAAAGCCCTTTTCGATACGAAGCCAACAGTTCCAGTTTTAGGAGAACCTGACATTCAGATCTCCCGTAATATCAATTTGAAGTCAATGGTCGAAAATCGCAAACGGCCGTGGCGCGGCGCGTTCTATTTAGGCCATTATATTATATATATAATATATTTAATACATAGTTCGTCGATTTCCAATTAAAACGTATTTTATAAATCGTTTATAAATTCATTTTAAAACGATTCTAACTTAATTTTCATTTTTAAATCAAAATTGAATACTCCTTATCATTATATTATTTAAAATGATAATATTTTCAAAATATCTGATTTTGAAATCATTTCCTTTTCGATATTCATTATAAAAATGAATAAAATCGATATAAATACCGTTTGTGTCAAAGTGGCGCATATCTAGTCAACACGGCTTTATATATTTCAATATTTTCGTGTTCATCCAAAATCGGACATCAAAATCAGATTTTAATCCTTTACTGAATATTATTTTTTAAATATTCGTTATTTTAAAATATTCGTTCTTTCTGAATTGAATCAGACACAGTTAATCACCATATAATGTTAGTTATATGGATTTCATACAACAGATGTACATAACAATAATGATACACAATCAGCCATCATCCGAAGTGCATTGCACAACTTCGTAAGCATTAAATATAAATAATTAACGCTTATAATAGTCTGTCAACCCATCGATTGACATACAACTAAACAATTGGATTAGTGTATCTCAAATATCATCCCAATACCCATGCGGGATTTCAATCTACACACACAGATTTTTATTTGTGGAGTTGGGCGATGTGTAAAATTTATCGTCCTAATCAATATCAGTCAAATGGTTGTATATAAACAAATAGTCCGACTTGTAAATGAATATTTATTTTTATTTCAGGAGAATTTTATGTCGTTCATATATATATGTTAAAATTATATTTTTAACGATAAGATATTTTATTCAACACATGAATATATATTTCATTTATACAATAAAAATCATATTTTTATTGTTCACACATTTTATTTAACACATGAATACAATACAGTCAATTAAATCCAAACAAACATCAATGGTTTGTACAATCAATGGTGTCGGGTGCTATTAAGCACCGTCTGCATCCTATTATATATTTAACTATAATAATTAGAGTGAGAAAGAGTTCTCACCTTTGATTTCCACTCCGTCCGTCTTTAATTAACGGTTTTGGTACTATTTGGATTTAAATTTGCTCCAAATTTAAACAAGCTCCAATTTGGACCCGGTCAGTTTTGTTGCAAAGCTCTCGACTACGCGATCGCAATGGATCCTGTTTCATACAATTTGGAGTTCGTGACAAAAAGATATTAATATACGAACATGGAATATTATTTAAATAATAAGATCACTAATCACCTTCTTTTCCAAACGACACCCTCAACTTAAAATGCTCGCCACGGCCAAACCATAAGTCGGAATTCCACGAGACCAGCGCCATTTTCTCTGGCTTCTCTCCCACTTTCCACACCTAGTGGTCTCCCCCTCCAGTTCGCCACAAGGGCCCTATGATCTTCAGTTGAACGGAAAACTGCAATTTCTGTTAATCTTAGTGCTGCGGCCGCCTTGGTGCTCCAAATGCCCCCAATTTTTACCAGTAGCTTGGTCTCGACATACCGGACAATTTTCCCTTTAGTTGCTTTGCCTGAAAATGCACAGATCGATGGGAAATTTCTCATCTTTGCGAATATCCTGTTTTCAGTACCCCTCCAATAAAATTGACATTCCGGCCAACTCCGGCCACCTGGGACCATGCCACCCCCACCAAAACCTTCATATGCTTTCACTCTACCATCCCTCCTTTAACACCCCGCATTTTTAATATAATTAAAAATGCGTATATACATATATATGCATAAAGAGGAAAATATTGGTGATGTACAATGAGAATTAATTAGTATGGAGGAGAAGGAAAAATTAATTAAATAATAATGCATGTAATAGAAATGATAAAATAAGGGCACTTAATTTAGATTTCAGGAATTAAGTAAAACGGACATCACCATTGCGTTCGTCTAAGAAATATGCTTGCAATAGAGACTAAGTTTGCGTAAATCGGACTCCGTATGGACGAGTTATAGCCTTTAGAAGGCCCAACGAAAAATTCAAAACAGTTTGAGATTCGACCCAGGCTGCTGGGCGGGAAATTTCCCGCCCAACAACTAGGCAGGTCGACCCTAAGGTCGACCTGGGGGTCAAGTTGACCAGGAGGTTAACCTGGGGGTTGACCTACCCATAGGGAGGTCGACCTTGGGGTCGACCTGCCCCCCCAGATCTGAGCTGTTCCGCTCCCATGACATGTTTTGATGTGTTGTATGAATCTGGTGGCTTTCAGGTCAATCTAAGGGCTCCAAAACACTCTCTACACCTATAAATACATAGCAAGACCTAACCCTAATTCATAGCAATTCCTCAAGACGCCTCCGTGCTGCTGAACTTTCAATTCTCTTAGCCGCCGCCTCTAAAACATAAATCAAATTAGGAATCCTTCATCAACAATTCAAGCTCTTCACCAGTAATCAGAAAGGAAGATTTAATCAGCATTCTACATAAACAACAATCCGTTTATTTCTCCAATCCAGTCATTGTGAGTGGATTTGAACTATATTTGTTGTATGATATTGCCTCTATCTTTTACCATTCCCCGTAGTGAATATGATGATAATTGAATAAGTTCAGTTATTTTATTTATGCCTACGTTTGAATTCTCTCTTTTTATCCTTTCCCTCTTTATTTTTATAACGAGGCTATCTCGAGCCTACGTCTATCATGGATATATGCATTTAAAAGAGGAATGAGGAATTAAAGAAAAGGGAAAAGGGGTTGGTTTGAGAGAAATATTGTGAAGGGAAGGTTTTGTATAGAATTATGCGCGTAATTACACCGTGATGTCGGATTTATGTATATTGTCATAATTGTAATTTGAAATGGAATTGGTATAAACTTATTTGTGACTTGAAAAATGAGTATATAGGGTGAATTATATTATTTGCATGAACGTGGGAGTGTTGATATATATATATATATATATATATATATATATATATATATGGGCAAAATGCCGATTATATGGAATTGGCATGTTTGGGTATGAATAACATGGAATTGGTAAATTTGACTATAATTGGATAATTTGGGAATATGAAATTTGGTTAACTATTATGTGATTGGTGTAGTTAAGGATAAATCGTAAATAGGCATAGAAAAGTGAATTGTAATTAAGTTAAATTTGGAACGCATGACATGAATTTGGGGTTTGGGTGAAAGACAATAGCTAATGAACGCATATTGACTCGAGGTTAGGCGCGTTTGTGGTGTAAGACTGCTCGGAACCGCCCGACATATCTAGCAACCACAGACGGACGCCTAATGTGAGAAGTCAACAGCAAGAACTAGAGGCGTAATGGTTAATTACAAAAGGTTAGGCGCATTTTATGGTGTAAGACTGCCCGGAGCCGCCTGGCAAATCCAGCAACCATAAGCGGACGTCTAATGTGAGAGGTCATACATCGTTACAACAAAATAAATAAATTAAGAAACACTAATCATAATAAAGCATGTGGGTGACATGGGTATGGTTAGAGGGTTAAGTGGATGATATAAATAACATGAAAAAATGACTAAGATAGACTTAACCGTAGTAAGACATGTTTAAGGCTTGAAGACTAAAATAAAGGGGGTTCAGTGGGACATGGGTGACTTGAGAAACAAAATTCAGATATGCTTAACCAAATGGGACCCACGACAGTATTATAAATTGAATGAATTGGGTAAATTTTAAGTAACGGGTTAAGAAAGCAAAACGGGTTAAGCCAAATCTAAAAATTAAACGACAAGAAACGGGGAATGATAAATAACCTATTATGAATAAGCTTGAATAAGGCAAGAAGTAATAATAGGCGGACATTATATAACTTATGGGACAAGATAAGTTATAGGAAACAATAAGGAAAGTGAGATAACTTATATGTAAAGATATACTAAAATATTAAGTGGTTTGGGAAGGAGAAATATGAAATTTAAAATGATGTAAGTTATATGAGTGGAAAAAGAGTAAATTAGAATCATATATGTTGGTTGGGTTGAGTAATTCTCTGAGTGCCAGTCTGATGTTGATTTCGGTCTTCGGGGCTGGTGTTTAGGGGATTATTCCGCTAATCAGTATATATGTGGGATAAGGCATACTTAACTATGAATTAAGTATAACATGTTGTCGTAACCCAAAAAGGGATTAATTTATGAAATTTGAAAATAACATGTTGTGGGCTTGTCAGTGGACTTAAGTGGGCAAAGTATAAATTGAGTTAATAAGTAAGGGTAACTTGGTAAATACGAGAAAAAGGAAGCTAATGTGAGTAACCAAGTTAAATGAGAAAGTTGGCGAGGTGGTACAAGCGCGAAATAAATGTTAGACTTAGGGTCTAATGATATATAAAAACTAAGGCGCTTGAAGCCGTCCGTATGTATAGGATGAATAACCCAACGAGGTAGATCATCACGGTGTCATAAGGCATGCTCGTTATTTTGGCGGATCCAACGGACTGGAAGGGGAAGCACGCAACTTCCTGAGACGTTAAAGGTGCTCCTAGTAGTCCTCTTTGTGGTGGTAGATATTTCAGGCTGTGCCCGCAGAGGTTGGGTCTCCGCGTAACTACTAGGTGGGTTGGCCTTGACTACGAGAATAACTTGACAGTCATAATGTTGTACAACATGACGGAAAAGGTGATTCAGCGGCTGCCTCAACGGAGGTGGAGGGCCAGGACAAACAAGGATAGTAGGTCGTCTAGTGCCTGTCACCATAGCCAGTAGGATGTGGGAAGACTAGAGCTAGACCCAAGATACCATTAACCATTCACTATCATGGGACGATGGTTGAGGGGAGACACCGCGTGGATGTTTAGATTGTTTGCTTAAGGGGCTTGTCGCTTAGCTCTCGTAGTCTTCACTAGTTAAGAGAGGGGCTGAGGTGGGGCCATAGCCACCATGGAAAACTGACCCTAGGGATATTTGTGCTAAAGGCTCTTAAAGGAGAGCCTTACACAGATATGAGGAAATCTCCCGACCGAGTTCCGTGTTTCGTATGTAGCCCTGCCACGGAACTCGGGCACGCACACACGAGGGATGTGGGGATCAGGCATCGAATATGTTTGACAATACACACGTGGGAAATCTAGATACAACCATGTCTTCTCTGGGTGGTGTATCGTAGACTAAAAAGGGCACTATTCGATAATGACAGTCGTTATGTTTACATAATATGATTATAGAAATCCTATGCGGGTATAATCTTGAATTATACATAAGAGTAATGTATGTTACTATGACATAGACGGGGGATTGCGATAATACAGTGGAGGCCGTGCAAAGTGGGGGACCGTGGGGTGTACCTCCATGTGGGGGTAGCTGCATGTACATTATATTAGGTTAATCTACTAGAGAGTAGATGGGTGCGACATGTGTGTAAGCTTTGAGTGCTAATAACACGTATAACCTAATGAACAAGAAAATGTAATCGAACAGTATATGTAGGATTATTCAAGAAGTGTAGTTTAAATTCATTCACACAGAACCTATGTTCTGACCCCCTCCTCATAACATTCGCAGGTTAGACAGAGACTTATAGCTTTGGGGACATTGATTTAGCAGTATTGTGATTAAGGTAAAACTATGTTTTAATACATTATATTTTACTCCTTCCGCAAGTGAGGTGTCTTTCGATCTCTGACATATCTCTTTTCTCTGTCTTTTTCTACAGGATAACAAAGCAACCAACTCGGGTTTCGGTGGATTGGATTTTTGAAAAAAAACCGGTCCTTCGGAATCTGGGTTGTTACATTTGGTATCAGAGCCTAGGTTTAGTTTTCCTAGGGAAAATTTATGAGTAAGCGTATTTGTATTTTTGAGAAAAATATAAGTATTATATATATATATATATATAAATATATATAAGTCTAGGTTAGTAAAGGAGCCTGCTTAAGAAATAGATTTGGAAAAAAGAAAACGAGATTTCACCTCCATACACTAAAAAGGGAGATTAGGAAAAAATTTGAACTTTTAAGAAAAAACAAAAAGGTGTACATCAAAATGGATATTTAAGACTTCATGTTCCGCTTAAGTTTCTATTTCATGGAATTGGAACATGTGCAAGAAGAATAGACAGCCGCCAATAGTCATTAAGAAAGAAGACGGGGAAAAGCGAAATGAAAAAAAAAATACAGGTCAACACTAGTGTCAACCTGCCTATAGGGAGGTCGACCTTAGTGTCGACCTGCCTTGCGCCGGGACAAAAAAATAAAAGGGCGAAGGCCAAAGGCCTTCAGCTCATTCCATCGTTCCAGGTGCTCCATTACATGGACCATGAAACCCACCCCCACCACCACGTTTTTCACCTCCCACCACTTCAAATCTCCACTATTTCGTGCAAAATTACCTCCAAATCGAAGCTAGAAGCCTCCTCTACTAGATCTATACTTTTCCCCTTCCAATTCGAGCTTAATTCTCCATGGCGGACCAACCTTCCCTTCTTGCCTCTTTTCCCCAACTTACACCTCAAGAAATCGCTTGGTGCAACACTCGAAGAAATATAGTTGAGGCATACGTCAACACCGCAGGCTTGAAGTTGTTGTTAGGCCATCCAGTTAAGTTTGGTGATTTTGTTGGAACTCCTTTGGGGATTTATTCGCGGAGACAGGCTTGATTGCAATTTTAGATATTAATAGCGTCGAGCGAAAGGGCTACAAGAGGTTAGTAAGACTTTTTGATGCCAATCTAGAAGTTAGGGTAGACAATGAGGGTTTGATTACATATAATTCGGATGTAAAGGGAACCATCGTTAGTTTCAATGAAATACAGTTTGGGGAAATGTTGAATTTTCGTAGTACGGGCCACGAGTTAGGGGATCTTGAGATGACTAATTTGGCAGTATGGCGTCAGATTTTCTACGATGAGTATGAGAGGATTTGGGATTACACCCATCTACGTCCGTTAGCTAGATTCGTTATTTGGATTTTGCAGTATAATATTGTTAGACAGACTGTGGATTTGATAGGACAACACAAATCCTTAAACGAGCCATGTATGCTATTTTTGGGGGTATTAAGATAAATTGGGCTTGCACTGTCCTGCAGTATTATGACTCTACTAAAGAGGCGAGGCAGTCAAATATTTCTTTTGGAAATTTATGGACCGTAGTTATTACACAAAGTAATGTTCCTTTGCGAAAGGAAGGTTATATATCACCTTCCTCTCATCCCTCCAGTATTATAGATTTGGCCGCACTGACGAGGATGCATATACATCTGCATGATTTATTGGAGCCTGAGCCCATGCAGCATGATGGAGGGGATGACGAGGAGAAGGAGGAACATGTACAGGCGGAGCATGTCCCAGAACCACAGAGTGATGACTATCAGCCCGGATATGATGAAGAGCCCCAGTATGTACCGCCAGCAGGACCAGTCCCATATCAGGCAGAGCAGGCTTGGGGAGGTGTTTGGACTTCCCAGGCTCCAAGATGGGGTACTTCCAGTGCATCTGGGTGGGACCCTTGAATTTCCAGAGAGTCGGACTGAAGGGCGGAATTGCGAACAGTTTCTGAGCAACAAACTCAGTTAGTTAGAGATCGCTAATACATCCTGAGGACACAGCAAGAGATGCTCAGACACAGGTTGAGTTGGTACAGACTCAACAGCAGATGCTACAGGAGATGGGCACCTCCTATGATCAGTTAAGGGCTGGGCTACAAGACTTGCAGTTAGAGGTCAGGGAGGGGACTAGACAGCTTACGGAGCATCTGGATAGTAAGATTGGTGGTATAGAGGATCTCATTCGTAGTTTCTTCCAATAGGAACCTGACCTCTATTGCTGTATTAGTAAGGTAGTATCTTATTATGTAGTGTATGACTGTCTCTCTTTTATCTTGTTGTAGTAATGTACTAGAACTTGCTTTGACGTAATCTACGAACGATTAATCAGAAAATTTTCTATTATAATTTGCTGGGCATATAGAATAAAAACATATAAATATGAAGCAGAGAAAAATGAGAAATTTAAATTAATTAAACTAGAATGCTAAAAGAAAAACGGGAAAATATAGGTTTTTCCGTTAAATGCATAAGGATTAAAAAATTTGGAAAATTATATTTTTCTGAATTTTTAAGTTTAAAAGTGATTGATAGGATTTTGGGCATGACAATTGGATGAACTACACTCTTATTTTATAAGGGTGTGGGAAAATTTGGATGAAAAATATTTTAGAATTTTTCAAAAGCAATTTCTTCATATAGAACTGCAAGTATATTTAGGATGTGAGCATCATGATTTGAGAAAGCATTTTTGGAAGTTTGCATACATATAGCTGGTACCGGAATACGCATACATGCTTTACTATGATATGTTTCACTTTGCACATGTGCACAATGTTTGCAACAATTGAATGCACACTTGATGAATGTATATTGCGAGGGATTATCTATTTTACTCTTATCGAATTTCGGGGACGAAATTCTTTAAGGGTGGGAGAATGTAACACTCCACATTTTTAATATAATTAAAAATGTGTATATACATATATATGCATAAAAAGGAAAATAATGGTGATGTACAATGAGAATTAAGTAGTACATGAAGGAGAAGGAAAAATTAATTAAATAATAATGTATGTAATAGAAATGACAAAATAAGGGTACTTAATTTAAATTTCAGGAATTAAGTAAAACGGACATCACTATTGTGTTCGTCTCAGAATTCTGCTTGGTATAGAGTCCAAGTTTGCGTAAATCGGACTCCGTATGGATGAGTTATAGCCTTTAGAAGGCCCAACGAAAAATTCAAAACAGTTTGAGATTCGACCCAGGCAGTTAGGCGGGAAATTTCCCGCCCCAGCAACTAGGCAGGTCGACCCTAAGGTCGACCTGGGGGTCAGGTCTACCAGGAGGTCGACCTGGGGGTCGACCTACCCTTCCCCAGATCTGTGCTGTTCCGCTCATGTGACGTGTTTTGATGTGCTGTACGAATCTGGTGGCTTTCAGGTCAATTTAAGGGCTCCAAAACACTCTCTACACCTATAAATACATAGCAAGACCTAACTCTAATTCATAACAATTCCTCAAGACGCCTCCGTGCTGTTGAACTTTCAATTCTTTTAGTCGCCGCCTCTAAAACCTAAATCAAATTAGAAATCCTTCATCAACAATTCAAGCTCTTCACCAATAACTAGAAAGGAAGATTTATCAACATTCTACATAAACAACAATCTGTTTATTTCTCCAATCCGGTCAATGTGAGTGGATTTGAACTATATTTGTTGTATGATATTGCCTCTATCGTTTACCATTCCCGTAATGAATATGATGATAATTGAATAAGATCAGTTATTTTATTTATGCCTACATTTGAATTCTCTCTTTTTATCCTTTCCCTCTTTATTTTTATAACGAGGCTATCTCAAGCCTATGTATGTTATGGATTTATGCGTTTAAAAGAGGAACTAGGAATTAAAGAAAAGGGAAAAGGGGTTGGTTTGAGGGAAATATTGTGAAGGGAAGGTTTTGTATAGAATTATGTGTGTAATTACACCGTGATGTCGGATTTATGTATATGTCATAATTGTAATTTGAAATGGAATTGGTATAAACTTATTTGTGACTTGAAAAACGAGCATAGAGGGTGAATAAGATTATATGCATGAACGTGGGAGTGTTGATATATATATATATATATATATATATATGGGGAAAATGCCGATTATATGGAATTGGCATGTTTGGGTATGAATAACATGGAATTGGTAAATTTGACTATAATTGGATAATTTGGGAATATGAAATTTGGTTAATTATTATGCGATCGGTGTAGTTAAGGATAAATCAGAAATAGGCATAGAAAAGTGAATTGTAATTAAGTTAAATTTGGAACGCATGACATGAATTTGGGGTTTGGGTGAAAGACGATAATTAATGAACGCATATTGACTCGAGGTTAGGCGCGTTTGTGGTGTAAGACTGCCCGGAACCGCCCGGCATATCCATCAACCACAGACGGACGCCTAATGTGAAAAGTCAATGGCAAGAACTAGAGGCGTAACGGTTTATGACACGAGGTTAGGCGCTTTTTATGGTGTAAGACTGCCCGGAGCCGTTGGGCAAATCCATCAACCATAAGCAGACGTGTAATGTGAGAGGTCATACATCGTTACAGCGAAATAAATAAATTAAGAAACACTAATCATATCAAAGCATGTGGGTGACATGGGTATGGTTAGAGGGTTAAGTGGATGATATAAATAACATGAAAAATGACTTAGATAGACTTAACCGTAGTAAGACATGTTTAAGACTTGGAGACTAAAATAAAGGGGGTTTAGTGGGATACGGGTGACTTGAGAAACAAAATTCAGATATGCTTAACCAAATGGAACCCACAACAGTATTATAAATTAAATGAATTGGGTAAAGTTTAAGTAACGGGTTAAGAAAGCAAAAAGGGTTAAGTCAAATCTAAAAATTAAATGACAAAAAAGGGGGAATGATAAATAACCTATTATGAATAAACTTGAATAAGGCAAGAAATAATAATAGGTGGAAATTATATAACTTATGGGACAAGATAAGTTATAGGAAACAATAAGGAAAATGAGATAACTTATATGTAAAGATATACTTAAATTAAGTGGTTTGGGAAGGAGAAATGTGAAATTTAAAATTATGTAAGTTACATGAGTGGAAAAAGAGTAAATTAGAATCATATATGTTGGTTGGGTTGAGTAATTCTCTAGGTGCCAGTCTGATGTTGATTTTGGTCTTCGGGGCTGGTGTTTAGGGGATTATTCCCCTAATCAGTATATATGTGGGATAAGGCATACTTAACTATGAATTAAGTATAACATGTTGTTGTAACCTAAAAAGGGAATAATTTATGAAATTGGAAAATAACATGTTGTGGGCTTGTCAGTGGACTTAAGTGGGCTAAGTATAAATTTAGTTAATAAGTAAGGGTAACTTGGTAAATACGAGAAAAAGAAAGCTAATGTGGGTAACCAAGTTAAATGAGAAAGTTGGCGAGGTGGCACAAGTGCGAAATAAATGTTAGACTTAGGGTTTAATGACATATAAAAACTAAGGCACTTGAAGCAGTCTGTATGTATAGGATGAATTACCCAACGAGGTAGATCATCACAGTGTCATAAGGCACGTTCGTTATTTTGGCGCCTCCAACGGACTAGAAGGGGAAGCACGCTGTAACAACCCGGAAAATACGAGCCAATTTAAAAAATTTAAATTGGTTATTTTAAAGAAATTAGAGCAATTGAAATAGAATATTTCAATAAAATAAAGAGTTAGAAATGGTGCGGCAGTTTGAAAATTTGAATTCAAACTTTGACTAACTGTACCGGGTGCAAAACGAAACAGATTTAAGTGAAATCGAAAATATTTAAATCTGTTTATGAATATCTTTCAAACGAATCTGAAAAATCGAAGTTTCATAGTGGGAATCAAAAGTTATGGCCAAATGAATTTTCAGAAAGGTCGCTATAGAGAATATGTAGCCCTTGAGAATAGACATTTTGCAAATGACCTCGGAATTCAACGAAACCACTTTTGTTGGATCCCGGATGTCAAATTATGGGTAGATTTCAAATTCCATAATCTTTGAAGTTAATATGTGAGCATGGCAAAAGAAAATGTGTTTGGTCAATTTCTGTTAAATTGGGTCGACTAGAAAATGACCATTTTTCAAACAGTCTCAGAATTCGATGAAACTAGTTTTTTTGGGACCGTATCATCAAAACATAGTTAGATTTATTTTTCTGGAATTTTTTGAATCAGTTTGTGGCCCCGGCAAATTGAAATGTACGTTCAAATCAAATATTAAATGTTTTATATTTTAATTTGAAGAATAACTGACTGTAGCAGTCGAATGGGCCTACGAAACATATCCCATTGTGTTCGGAATGGGGGTATTTAGTTAGGGGCGACAGTCGTTGGGTTTGGATTGGAGTTTGTGTGGAGAAACACTATTTTAAAAATTAAATAAAGCACGGGCCAATCATATTTTTCCATCATAATTTAATTTTATAAAAATCTCAAAAAAAAAAACCCGTTACCCGATATTGACGGCGAACCCCCTTCCTCCCTTCCCGACCATTTTCCGGCAAAACGGCTAACCCTTTCACCTCGACCCAGTTCAACTTTTTGAAGCCCTCTTCCTCCTCTTCAAATCCATACTTGTGGCACCCCTCCTCGTCTCGTATTTCGTGAGAGCGACCTCCCCAAAGTTTCACCCTTTTCGTCGTCACCACCACCGCCAGAGGTGATCGAGCCTGACCGCGACCCCACCCCTAGGCGCGCCTCTCGGAGTGCTATGACTTGGTGCTACTCGATTTCAGTATAGTGCTACGGATTTTGGGAAAAATCAAAACCTAGTTTTGAAGGTTCGAAGAATGTAGCGGTTTAATTTATTTAAACTGTTCTATAGCACTTTAAAGCACTACGGTTTATGATTTTACAATAAAAATCATATCTTTTTTCTATGTTGACGAAATTCGATGAAACAGGAGACATCGGGACCGTGTCGACGCTCTCTACATTCTAGAAGTGTCCGTGGATTTTTCTGAGCCCGCTACTATTTTTAGCAAAGCAACAAACCAATGTGATATTTCTAAACTGAAATGTGAATGGAAATGCATTGTGTAAGTTATATAAGCGAAGTATGAATTATATACACGTTGTATACCTCATGTACATGTGTTGTATAAGTTATATAAGCGAAGTATAAATTATACATGCATTGTATAAATCATATATGTGTTGAAATGGAAGTGAAATATACTTATATATATATACTCTCCTCGTCCATAAACCATGGACGATAATGATTGATTATGAATTGGTGTGAAAATTTTGGTGAATAATGTGAATGGTTGATTGAATTGTTTGTGGTTGATATTGTTTGATTGTGGTTGAAATATACCCGTTTGTGGTTGAAACAAAATAAGAATAGGTTGTGGAAAAGAAAAACATACTCGCCTGCGTGTGAACTAGATGTATGAAATCACCATTGTAAAAAACCGCGAGGTTTTAAGGTAGAGCGAGGAGCCGTACTGGGGACGGTGCCGGTTTTAAATACCTTGTCGTTATGCTGCCGAAATTTTCAATAATATTCATGTGTTAGAATTATTTCATGTGTTGAAACTATATTCATGTGTTGAAACTATATTCATGTGTTGAAACCATATTCATGTGTTGAATAAAAATTCATGTGTTGAATAGAAACTCATGTGATGAATAAAATTCTTTGAAAGCAAAAAGTAACATTTTATCACATGTATAGAATATATAAAATATTCATGTTTTAAACAAATTTTTTTAACACTAAAAATCACATTTTTATTATATATATAAACTATAGAAAACATTCATTGTTGAATAAAGGACTAGAATGATAAAAATCATATTTTAATCGTACGTGTGAAGTCGAAAATAGTCATGTGTTGAATATATAGAGTGAACAATAAAATATATATTTTATTGTGAACATGAAGTGCTAAAAATGTTCATGTGTTGAATAAATATTTTTTATGATAAAAATATCATTTTTATCATGTATATGACTCGCTAAAAATACACAAGTGTTGAAATAAATATCTACTTGCTATGAATATTATTTTTAACATGTATGTGAACTAAATAAAATAGTCATGTGTTGAAATATATTTTTGTTTGCTAGAAATATTATTTTTAGCTAAGTGTCGCACATATATATATATATATATATACATGTATTGAACAAGGAAATGGATTAACCGTTGAGTAAAGGATTTATTTGCGTGCCCGACAAATAGGTAAACCTTAATGAGTTGGATGTGCAATATTATTATATGAACTCCTGTGAATGCCATTGGATGCGGAGTGCTTGTTGTTCTGTGTGTAATAATAAACGTCGCCATAGGATAGTAATAATTAATTTTGAACTACACTACATGACATACTTCTTGAAGATAGGCATACTTCATCATATACCACATAAGCAGTTGGAGCTTGTGGGACGAGGTTGAAGATTTACCATACAAGCGACAGGCTTGTATAGCGGTGACTATATATTACAGGTTGAACTGGTGACTGGTATAGACTATGTAAAATGTACCGGTAAATTTCCAGATTAAGAAAAACCCCACACGGTTTTGGAGATGACAATAAACACGTCTCTCGGGTCATTAAGGCACAAAAATCATTTATAGGGTGACGAGAATTTATTCTCTGGAGTTATGATCTATACACACTCCCTAGTGGACACCAGAATATATCACTATAAATATGTGCATGCTTATTAGAATTTATTGGGTACCTAATACGGCCCAATAAATTTCCAAACCCCTTCCCGTACAAAGGAGGTTATGGCGAAATTTTCTGAAATTTAAAGGTGTTAGTGAAATATTTGAAGTGAAAACGGTAATGAAATCGTCGAATAAATTATATATATATATATATATTAAATAAAAAAAATCGAGCCCCTGCAGTTTGTGTTTTGAAATCGTAACTTTAAACGATTATACCGAGAGATCCGACCATCGGATTTTGACGAAACTGGAATCGTTGGGTTCGCTTTGGTAATATCTTTCCAATGATATAAACTTTGGTGAGATCCAACGGTTAGATTTTCAGATATGTGTAAAACAAATTTGGAGAAAAACAGCGCCAGTGCCTCGGCACAACCTGAAACGTCGTTTAATTAAATAGGGTCATTTTTAAATAAATAAAAATGGCGATATATCGTTATAAAATATTATAGACAATGTGGAATGAAAATAGATCGATTATACTTGGTTTGTCTGTCTTTGGATGGTTGAATGTGTTTGACATGAAATTTATACCAAAGAACTGAAATGTGAATGTCGAATAATTTAACTATGGGAAGAATTGATTTGAAATCTAAATATACGTGAATTATTTGAAAAGGTCGAGTTAATTCTCATTTCAAATAATTGATCGACGATTGGAAGTCGAAGAGATGAAGATGGTTCAAGACCGACGATCTTCACATCGGATGGATGGGCGCTACTGATGCTCATGATTGGAGTAGCAACCTTGAAGGGGCTGAAGTGGTAGCCATCCGGACGTATTTGTTGATTGTACGGATATGTGAGGAGTATGGTGCCTCCGGCTTCGTTCAGACCCAGAACGAACTTGTAAATGGACTGTGTGTCTGACATTGGATTTTGTTCTATGCTGATTGATCTCTATTAAATGTATATCTGCTTGGCGACGGAGAATTTATTCTCTTGCTTAACGCCCTTCTCTGAGACGTACGAGCTCAGAGGTTATATATCGATAGAAATCAGTCGCATGGAGTGAACTACCTGTGTGGCACGCCTAAGTGGCAGATGATCAAGGCTTATGTTGAAAAGCAAAGTCTTGTGGTTGATGATCAAAGCACGGCCTAAGTGGCATAGCTTTGTGTATAGCGTTGATTCACGAGCCTCACACCTCAGTATGAGTTAAAAACGGGATAAGGACCATTGCGAGAACACGACAGTTCTTTCTAGCTACGGTGGTGTCAGTGACTTACGAGCCCTGACATTGATATTATTTTCACCTATGTGGTTGTTGAAATGCGAGGCACCTCGATTATAGGTCTGTAGGAAACATGTGTTCAGGAATTGCCAATCCTCAAAAGTAAGAGAGGACCGGCCCAGCCGATTCTAAGGATCGCTGTGGGTGATCCTGAGACATTTGCTAGAGTGTCTCGAACGGAGAGGAGCTTGCCACTTGCCTCGACTCAGAATGGAATCCAATTTCCAATACGAAATTACGAATTTGATTGTATTACTAGTATGGCGACGTAGTGGTATGGGGCACTTATGCTGTCTATGATTGATATTTATGATTGAATTTGCTTTTGAAACATATATGCACTAGTAATAATATCAAACACTTTTTTTTATACGTATCAAGTATTTCTTGGCCATTATAAGGTAAAACTCTATCCTCCGACTTGCGTTGCATTGTGTGATGGGACCTGAGTCTTATAATGGCTTCATTTTTATAAAAAAGCATTGCGATGATTTAATAATTTACTTTATTTCATGCACTGGCAATCACTGGAGTAAACCCGTTCCGTGAAAGTGGCGTGGTCCTATGATTTGCCTTATTATTGTTGTTTAATTAGTTAAGAAGATTTCTCATACCAGTTCCATGACTGACTCGTAGTTTGTTTCACTTTGCAAACTCGGGTGCCCTTATTTTCACATGGGCAGCCTAGTACCAGGAAGCATGACATACTTTGGCTTTGGCACTTCAGCAGGGAGTGCATCTTTTGGGCTTATATGGCAAGGCTTGACTTCTCAGTGTTTTACTATTGATTTCCGCCATTATTATCTATGTATATGATTCCGCTTCTGGCGATGTAGACTGATATTTCTTTTATGTACTCTCATGTGTATATGTACCGCTTATGGCGATATAGACTGATCATGTACTTTTATGCACTAAGTTGTATCCTACACTATGCTCTCTGATGTTGCGACATATTATGATTCCGCTGTCATATTTATGTAAATTATTTTATTTGCTGCTTTTGCTATTATCTATACTTTGCTAATGATGATTAGTGTGTTATATTCCAATGATTATCCTTAACACCATCGTACGGGGTTTTGGGATCGTCACACACGCAGCTTCCTGAGACGTTAAAGGTGCTCTTAGTAGTCCTCTATGTGGTGGCCGATATTTCAGGCTGTGCCCGCAGAGGTTGGGTCTGCGCGTAACTACTAGGTGGGTGGGCCTTAACTGTGAGAATAACTTGACAGTCAGAATGTTGTACGAGGTGACGGAAAAGGTGATTCGGCGGCTGCCTCAACGGAGGTGGAGGGTCAGGACCAACAAGGATAGTAGGTCGTCGAGTGCCTGCCACCACAGCTAGTAGGATGCGGGAAGACTAGAGCTAGACCCAAGATACCATTAACCATTCACTATCATGGGACGATGGTTGAGGGGAGACACCGCATGGATGTTTAGATTGTTTTCTTAAGGGGCTTGTCGATTAGCTCTCGTAGTCTTCACTAGTTAAGGGAGGGGCCGAGGTGGGGCCATAGACACCATGGAAAACAGACCCTAGGGATATTTGTACTAGAGGCTCTTAAAGGCGAGCCTTACACAGATATGAGGAAATCTCCCGACCGAGTTCCGTGTTTCTTGTGTAGCCCTTCCATGGAACTCGGGCATGAACATACGATGGGTGTGCGGATTAGGCATCGAATATGCTTGATAATACGTACGTGGGAAAGTCTAGATACAACCATGTCTGCTCTGGGTGGTGTATCGTAGACTAAAAAGGGCACTGTTCGATAATGGCAGTCGTTATGTTTGCATAATGTGATTATAGAAATCCTATGCAAGTGTAGTCTTGAATTATACATAAGAGTAATGTATGTTATTATGACATAGGATGGGGGATTACGATAATACGGTGGAGACCGTGCAAAGCGGGGTACCGTGGGGTGTACCTCCATGTTGGGGTAGCTACATATACATTATATTAGGTTAATCTACTTGGGAGTAGATGGGTGTGACATGTGTGTAAGCGTTGAGTGCTAATAACATGTATAACCTAATGAACAAGAAAATGTAATCGAACGGTATATGTAGGATTATTCAAGAAGTGTAGTTTAAATTCATTCACACGGAACCTATGTTCTGACCCCGTCCTCATAACATTCGCAGGCTAGACAGAGACTTATAGCTTTGGGGATACTGATTTAGCATTATTGTGATTAAGGTAAAGCTATGTTTTAATACATTATATTTTACTCCTTCCGCAAGTGAGGTGTCTTCCGATCTCTGACATATGTCTTTTCTCTATCATTTTCTGCAGGATACCAGAGCAACCAACTTATGTTTCAGTGGATTGGATTTTTGAGAAAAAATCGGTCCTTCGAAATCTGGTTGTTACACCTCCAAACCGCTCGACCTAATTCTCTATGTAGGGCCTGTAGCAACCAAAATATGAAAACCAACCTGTTGCACTTCGAGCCCAATTCCGACCAAACCACCAGTACAAGTACCACCAAATTTTACAGTAGCTAGTACTCATCATGCTCTACAATCTCACAAAATTTCATGGTCTAACTCTTTGCGGTTTGGGAGATATAAACTATTTAGTTCAGGGGCTTTTTTGCAAAATTTCGGAAAAGAGAAAGTGAGGGGTTGCTGCCAATTATTGCAGAGAGAAGAGAAGTGAGGGTTTGTGGAGAGAAAAGATTTTATATAGTGGTGGTTTATGATTTTTTATTATTTTTGTAGTTAGCGCTCTCTTCACTCGGCATTTATTGATGCCACGATCACACACGAACTCCATTAGTGATGAAAATTGACATGCTACTATGTCTTGACGATACGGTCCCAACAAAACTAGTTTCGTCGAATTTCGAGTCTGTATACTCAGAAACTCTATTTCTGTCTTAAACGGCTAATCGATTCACAATTTATTGTGCATGGCCACATACTAGCTCCAAAAATTATAGAAAAATAAATCTAGCTATGTTTTTTAAATACAGTTTCAATAAAACTAATTTCGTCAAATTTGGAGACCGTTTGAAAAATGGCTTTTTTAACTGGTCAATCCAATTCAACTGAAATTGACCAAATATGTTTTAATTTGCCACGCTCACATGTTAATTCCAAAAAATATGAAGATTGGAATCTAGTAATAATTTGACATTCTGGATCCAGCAAAAGTGGTTTCGTCGTAAATGGAGGTCGTTTGCAAAATGGCTATTTTTAAGGGCTATATTTAATTCCATAGCGACTATCCAGAATATCAAACTGGCCATAACTTTTTATTCCCGTTATGAAATTCCAGTTTTTCCCATCCGTAGAAAGATATTTTTAAACAGATTCATATATTTCTTGTTTTACTAAAATCCGATTTATTTTGAATTCTGTACATTCAGTTAAAGTTTGAAATCGAATTTTCAAACTACTGCACCTTTTCTAACTCCTTGTATAATTAATATAAATTTTTATATTCTAACTTCGATTCAAATAAATTTTTAGTCATTATTATTTAAAATAAATCATTTTAAATATTCAAAATTCATTAAAATAGCTAAAATAAAAAATTTAGATTGGTTCTGAAAATCCGGGTTGTTACATTTTCATATTTCAACTCCAACAATCACAACATTAAAAAATTTGAAATCAAGAATTTTCGAAAATGTTGATCCTAAGAAGTGTGGTAAATTTTGTAAATTTATCTTTATTTTTAAATTGTACTTTCAAATGTTAATATTAAAACTTTGAATTTGCATTATGATTGTATATGTTAATAATGGTACAAAATAAGCAAATATGGTATCATTCAACATTCAAAACTAAAAATAAGAAGGAAAAAAAAATAACAAATTTGTTTGAATATGTTGTTCTAACTAAAAGAATAATTGGTTAAAGAATCTCTTTCACGGTGATCTAGAACAATTAGGAGATTCTCGGCCGAGTGGTTGAAGGCGTAGCACTTGAACTGCTATGTAGGCTTTTTGTTTACCGAAGGTTTGAATCCCTCTCTTTTCGTTTCTGTTAATTCACCATCGTTATTACCAACTATCCAAAATTTGAAAATTGGTCCATTATTAGTGGACCAAAGTAAGGAATGGGAATAGCATTCACTCATTGAAGTCCTACCGGAAACAGGGGTTTTTCTCTTCCTTAATCGCTTCTTGCCATGACCTTATCTTGGATTCTCAATACAAAAGGTCAGGATTGAATTCGAGATACCATGTCTCCGAGGGACAGTTGAACGAGCTACTCATGAATGCAGCCGGGTCGGACGAGCCAATAACTCGAATGTGTTCAGTCCGTTTTTTGAGCAAGAATCACAAAAATAATCCAAGTACAGATTTTAATCCAAGTTTCTATTTTGGAATTTTTTAACAAAAACAAAAATAGCCTTGATATAAACTTATTTTTATTAATCCATTTCATTACTTTCTTTTACTTTATTTTATGGGCATACACAAGTTTTAAATCTATGCTAACATGCTCATGTACCATTTTATTTAAACTATGTATATCTACTTAAAGTATAAAATACAGAGTATTTCAAGAATAACCAATAAGCAACTAACTAAAAATAGGGTTCGTAAAATTAGTATATTGGTCAAATTACATAGTAAATCAAATATAGACTGAGAGATTTGCAGAGATAAAGACATTTTTTCAATTGAAGTTACAACATCAAAAGGTTTATTTCAACTGACCTCCACTGGTCCACTAAGGAGAGCAACAACAACCATTCAAGGTTTCAGTTTATATGCATGTACATGACCAATCAATCGCTCAAGCCTCGCCGATCAAGTAGTGGTCAGGAGAATTTATTGTCTTATTCTATTTTTAGAAACTATAGACATTCAAATCAATTATTGACTTATCCAAGAATTTTCGGTGATTGCAGTCAATTATATATTCTTCTTTCCTTTCTACTTTGGTGGTTAATAAAAATTAAAATTTCAGAAAACATAGAAGAAATTTAAGGTATTTAACTCCACTTGTGTAATTATCAAGGATATGTATAATGAAATGGTGACTAATACCAAAGCATGTGATGGTGATATTAGTGGCTTTCTTATTAACTAAGATTACATCAAGGGTTAGCTTTGAGTTGTTTATGTTTGCCTTAGTGATGGATGAAGTCATGAAGGATATACAATGTGAGATTCTTTGGTGTATGTTCTTTGCTGATGATGTTGTGTTGACTGATGGAAGTAGAATGAGGATTAATAACAAAAACTAGGGTTATGAAGGAAGACTTTAGAATTGAAGAGTTTCAGGCTTAGTAAAACCAAAATAGATTATCTAAAGTGAGTTCAGCGGTGTCAGGTCAGAGGATGAAGATGTCTCTCTAGCCAGATAAGTAGTGCTCAAGAAGAAATTCTTTGGGTATTTAAGGTCTATGTTGCAGTTTGATAGTGCGATTGGTGAGGATATTAGTTTTAGAATTTGAGCGGGATGCATGAAATGACAACTAGCAACTGTCTTTCATTGTGATGGAAAAATCCCTCAAAAACTTAAAGAAAAGTTATATAAAACATTAGTTAGACGCACAATGTTATATGATGTAGAATTTTGTCCTATTAAAAGGTGACATGTCCAGAAGATAAGTGTAACAGAGAAGTGTATGCTGCAATGGAGCTGTAGGAATACTAGATGGGACCAAATTAGAAATGATTATAATCGAGACAAATTTGAAGTTGCACCAATGAAGAGTAGCTAGTACAATACTGCTCAAGGTGGTTTGGATATCACCAACGGAGACCTCACTAAGCACCTATGTGCACCTAAAATATATGCTGCACCTAAAATATATGCTGCACCATATGCTCAACGAATAGTAAAGGTCGACCAAGAACGAAATGGGACAAAGTGGTAAAAGAGATTTGAAAAATTGGAATATAGTTGAAGAGTTGGTGTTGGACAGGAGCGTATGGTTAGCAATCCATGTTCCAGAACCTTGAGTTTAGAGTTAGGATAGAGAGAGTATTATAAGTTTTAGATTATAGAATTGGTAAATAGAGGCATAAGGCATAGTGTTGGTCATCGATATCTAGTACTAGTACTGATACTATTATTACTACCATTATTACTATTGATATCATCGTTTTCGTCTTCGTTTTTATTTATTTATCCATTATTATTACTTTTATTACTCATTTAATTATTTTACTTTAGTTTATCTTTATCTATTTTTCACTTTAGATCTCTTTTTATTATTATTTAACTTAAAATCGGCTATATTATTTGGTTTTAGTTTCTATCTCTAGCCAACCCTAGCTTGTTTTGGATTAATGAATTTTTTGATGTTGCTGTAGAAAAAAATTAATGTTTTGCTGATTACTTGTTCTTCTTTAGAAATTGGAGATTTCTCCACTTAATATTTTTATTGATGTTGTAATCGGTTACTGTTTCTTGTATATATCTTTTATTGAAAATGAAGAAAACAGAGTTGTTGGTTATATTGGACATAAGTAAATTAATCTAAAATATACAATGTTGTATTTTTTTCCCTATTATTGCCTTTTTGAAAGTGATTAAGTAAATTACAAGGCTCATGGCCCAATAAGAAAAATCAGTTGCCAGAAATGACATAAACTAGATAGGGTGTACAAACACAAGACACATTATTTGAACATCCTTATATTGGAGAAAGATAAAAGGAGAGTAAAAACGGTAGCTTTGATGTCGATTTGAAGTCAGTCTCCTTATCCTCAATCCTTCTGTAGTTGGGGATGCCTCCAAAGCTTTCATGGCTTAGTATCCCTTTGATCTCTTATAGAATTCACTGAAAATGCTTATGTCTTATTCTGTTGGAAATTTATGTGAATTATTTAAAATATAGAAATAAGTGTATGATGGCTCCTATATGTGAATAGTCCCACATCATGGGATTATAAGAAAGATGCAAGTATTTATACTTGTTTCTAAGAAATCTTGTTGGGGCCTTGGGCTCACAATGCATGCTTTGTTGTGAGGAGGGAGACCATGCATCATGACCACCACACACGCGCGCACGACCGACCGACCGACCCGGCCCGGCCCGGCCCGGTTCGGTTCGGTTCGGGATTGGGCTTGGGCCTTGAGCCTTGGCTATGTGGTGTAGAAACTTATATTTTTGAATCAGGATTTTTTTTTTCCGAACTGAATTTTAAAACGGGAGATTTTTTCTGAGACGACTTTCCCATGAAGCGGTAAACTGTTGACCCGGTATTTTAGCAGTTCTGATTTTCTCCCACTGCCCAATTCTTATCTATATATTATCTTCAGATGTAGACGAAAATTAGACAACAAAACAAAAAAAACACCTTTTTTCTTACCTCTACCATTAAAACTTCTTCCAGAAATTTTCGAGCAGTATGTTATTTTCGAAAGTGCGAATCTACACTGATTTGTTTGTGCAAAGCAAATCAGTTATTATTTTCAGAGGCTGTTTTATCCTAGAGGCGGCGGCGAGAGTACAAACTGGTTTTGCACCACCGACCAGATCGTCGAATCGTCTTCAAGAAAGCGACCTGGTCCGCGACTCAGCCATTGTTTCCCAATAATTTGAAGACGAGATTCATGAAACAATGGCTGGTGGGCATTGTGACAAATTGGATTCGTAGTCCTCACGCTCAGCGCACAAAACCGAGTCTTCGTTGTTCCTACGAAGACAAAGGAAACCCTAAATCCCAATCTAGACAGCAGCACTGGTGTCAAAGACGAGGACCATAACGATTTTGAAGAGATTCAGGCGCGTTTATCACTCAACCGATTAAAGAGGGGAACATCTCCGTCTCCGCTACCTCCGACATCGCCGCCGCAGCCGCCGGTGCCGGCTGAATCAGCTTCGCATTTGGATCAGGATGATGACATTGACAGTTTTTCCTCTGAAGAAGCTGGTAGAGGTGTGACAACGATTGCTGGAGGAAAGTCAAATATTCCACCTATATGAATGGACTCAGAAGTTGTACACCTGAATCCAAAATTGCGGAACTTGGCATTAGAAATTGGCCCAGGTTAGTGTCTCTTTTTAGTTTTTTATGCTTCAGATTTTGTAGCGTAAATCAGACCAGAGCTGTACACAGTCTCTCTGCAAAAAGAACACACCACCTCCCTCTCTCTTATTTGAGAAACGTAACAAGTTTTATTTATTTTTAATGGAGGGAGATTATGTGATTAGAAAGCTTGTGTTTTACAATCATGGTTAACATATTTTGATTATGTGTAAAGTAACAAAAACTATCATCCGATAGTTATAAAGTTAAATTTTCGAATTCAACATGCAGTAGATGGATGAACTTTTGGTTCAGATATTTATGATATGGTGCATAAAGTAGTCATTATGATTTATCCTTTAACTGACTGAACCTAAGTAATTTTGAACCCCAAGTGTTTTTGATACCTTGGTGTATGCAGTCTTTGTATGAGATGATTGAATTTACCATGTATGATGTTTACCAGTATTTTAGTCCACAAGTCTGGTGCAATGGTAAATATACAGATTTTTTTTTTGTAAATAACCTATGTTAGTCTATGAGATTGGATATATTTTTTCTATAAGAAAGATATAAAATTTTCAAACATATTGACATTCAAAATAGTAAGCATCAACAACCGACCAGTAAATAACAGAATGGAATCCGCAAGGAAACCATAAATGACAGCAACAACCAATCCAAAAGAATGATTCTGAACAGTCGTTTCTATGTTACAACTGTAGAAAACCAGATCATATGACACGAATGTATTGGAACAGGCTAAGCCATGCACCGCAGGCAAAACTGACCGAGGAGCCTCTAACGGTTATGATTACTGAGATTCACCTTGTTGGTGGATCAGAGGGTTGGTGGGTAGACATTGGCGTTTCTCGCCATGTTTGCTATGATCGTGATATATTCACAATATACACGGTTGCTGACGATCAGAAAGTGTGTTGTGAGATCTTCGCACCACTTAGCTGTAGAGACTGGTAATATGAAAATAAAGCATATGATTGGAAAGACATTGATTCTTAAAGATGTGATGCATTTGATATGTTTGAAACATTAAAAATTGAAATCAAGCAAATAGGAAAATTAAGAGGATTTATAGTGATAGAGAAACAGAATATGAATCCAGTTTATTATGATTTTTTTTTAATAAATGACATGATATTGTACATGATAGAACTGCACCTTATACAATTGAAATGAACGGTAAAGTTGAAAGAAAATTAGGATCTTTACCGAATTAGTAATTGCCATTTTTATTAAATTTTGGTGCAGCAAAGCATTAGTGGGGGGATATTTTATAGACTGTAGGTTATGATCTGAATAGAATCCCCAAATCTAAGAATAAAATTTCGCCTTATGAAACTTTAGAGAAATATAAATCCAATATGTCATACTTTAGAACTTAGGCTTGTTTAGCATATATTCTCATTCCAGACCCTAAGAGAATAAAAGTGGCAAAGAAAATCATACGAATGTGTATTTATAAGCTATGCTGTTAATAGCAAAGCATACCGAATTTATGACCTAAATACACATAATATAATTTGAATCAAATGATGCCAATTTTTATGAAACGAAACTTCCTTTTAATTTAAGGAATAGTGGGGGCACAACAAGTATGCCTATTAGAACAGAACTTAATAAAAGTTCTGAAGTTGAACCTAGAAGAAGTAAAAGAGCGAGAACCGTAAAAGATTTGGTTCAGATTTTTGTGCTTTTACTATAGAGGAGGATCACTTAAACCTCCAAGAGGCCTTATCTTATTTAGACGCCGATTTTTGGCGAGAGGCTATAAATGATGAGATGGATTCTCTGGAATCCAATAGGACTTGGCAATTGACAGATTTACCTTCTGGTTGTAAATCTATAGGCTGTAAATGAGTACTTAAAGGAAAATTAAAACTTGATGGCACTATTAATAAATATAAGGCATGATCAGTAGCTAAAGGTTTTTAAAGAAAAAGAAAATATAAACTTCTTCGACAATTTCTCACATGTAACTAGAATAACATCCATTCGGGTATTAATCTCACTTGCTTCCATTCATAATTCATGAATACACCAAATGGATGTTAAAACCGTCTTTTTAAACGGTGAATTAGATGAAGAAATTTATATGGACCAGCCTGAAGGATTTGTAGTACATGGTCAAGAACATAAAGTATGCAAATTAGATAAATCATTATATGGTTTAAAACAAGAACTTTAACAATGGCATGAAAAATTTGAGAACTTTAATCATTTCACATGGTTTTAAAGTTAATGAAAGTGACAAATGCATTTATTACAAATCTGAGAATGACATTTGCACTATTATATGCCTTATGTAGATGACCTACTCATCCTTGGGTCAAACATTCATGCCATAAATTTAGTCAAATCTTTATTAAGTGCCAATTTTGATATGAAAGATCTAGGTAAGGCGAGTGTAATCCTTGGTATTAAGATTACTGGGTCAAAAAGGGGATTTTCTTTGGATCAATCTCATTAAATTGAGAATACTCTAAAGAAATAAAATTATTTTGACTGTAAACCTGCATGTACACCATATGGTCTCAGCGTAAAGTTATTTAAGAACACTGATGAAGGTGTAGGACAGTCTGATTTTGCGAGCATCATTGGCAGCCTACGGTATGCCACTGAATGTACAAGACCCGACATTGCCTATGTCGTGGGATTATTATGCAGGTTTACCAGTAGACCTAGTATAAAGCATTGGCATGATATTGAAAGGGTCATGTGATACCTTAAACGAACCATGAACCTTGGATTACATTATGAAAAGTTTCAAGCTGTACTTGAAAGATATTCCGATGCTGACTGGAATATTTTATCTGATGATTCTATTGCGACCAGTGGCTATACATTTAGCATTGCTGGAAGAACTGTTCCTTGGAAATCTAAGAAACAGAATATCTTGACTCAGTATACTATAGTGACTGAGATAATAGCACTAGCTACAGCTAGTTAAGAAGTAGAGAACTAAAGAAATCTACTATTTGAGATCCCTATAAAGGAAAAATAGACACCAGTGGTGTAATCGATTGTGATAGTTCCGCGGCTATTACAAAAAGTATAGAACCGTTATAACAACGGTAGAAAACGACGTCGTAAGCACAATACTGTAAAAGAACATCACATATATAGTGATGAAAGATTTGACGACTATTGAAAGAAAAACAGAACCGATAATACAACAGTATGAAATGAAAGTCGTATGCACATTATTGTCAGAGGATATCACATATGAAGTGATGATAATTTGGCAGATCCTTTGATGAAAGGACTGACCAGAAAGAAAGTCCTTAATAATTCTAAAAGAATGGGACTATTGCCCTGAGATTGTGGAATCACGCACAATGGTAACCCGACCTAAATGACTGGAGATCCCAAGAAATAGGTTCAATGGGTAAAAACAAGTTGTGTAGTGATAGAAGTAGAACATGCTATTTAATAAACTAAGAAGCATGTATTCTTGAAGTGATTAGAGGATGAGTTAATTGAAACTCTTAATGAGATCTATACTCTATTTGGAGTGGAGTACCTACCTTCAGGAGTACTCTTGATAGACTCACCTGTGTGAATGTGGAAATGTGGCCGTTTCCTATGGAGTTTTGGGCAGAACTCCTAGAGCGTTCACTAAACTAGGATAGACGTGCATGGCCATAAACGCACGGGCTTATTTGATTGCACTATAGAAAAGGTTGTGTGTGGTTTGATGTCAGGAATAGAGTTCAAGACTACGTGTCACTCTAGTAAAAACTGAATCTTACTCACTATGCAAAGGTTCAAGTCGGATGACACCTTTTTTTATGCACAGTCTTATGTTTTTAGAAACTGCTCGATAATATTTTAAAAAATTCAAGTGGGGTATTGTTGGAAATTTATGTGAATTATTTAAAATATAGAAATAAGTGTATGATGGCTCCTATATGTGAATAGTCCCACATCATGGGATTATAAGAAAGATGCAAGTATTTATACTTGTTTCTAAGAAATCTTGTTGGGACCTTGGGCTCCCAATGCATGCTTTGTTGTGAGGAGGGAGACCATGCATCATGAACACCACACACGCGCGCGCGACCGACCGACCGACCGACCCGACCCGGCCCGGCCCCGCCCGGTTCGGTTCGGTTCGGTTCGGGATTGGGCTTGGGCCTTGAGCCTTGGCTATGTGGTGTAGACACTTATATTTTTGAATCAGGAAAAAAATTGTTTTTTTTTCGAACTGAATTTAAAACGGGAGATTTTTTTCTGAGTCGACTTTCCCATGAAGCGGTAAACTGTTGACCCGGTATTTTAGCAGATCCGATTTTCTCCCACTGCCCAATTCTTATCTATATATTATCTTCAGATGTAGACGAAAATTAGACAACAAAACAAAAAAAATACCTTTTTTCTTATCTCTGCCATTAAAACTTCTTCCAGAAATTTTCGAGCAGTATGTTATTTTCGAAAGTGCGAATCTGCACTGATTTGTTTGTGCAAAGCAAATCAGTTATTATTTTCAGAGGCTGTTTTATCCTATAGGTGGCGGCGAGAGTACGAACTGGTATTGCACCACCGACCAGATCGTCGAATCGTCTTCAAGAAAGCGACCTGGTCCGCGACTCAGCCATTGTTTTCCAACATATTCTAGTTATATATTTTAGTGTCTTCGATTCTCGAAAGGCTATACTGCTTTTTGACATAAAGATAAGTTGTGGATCCCATGTTTGACTTTGATTCGATAGAATCTTCCAATTATATTAGGTATGATTTCCAAGTCATTTTGCTCTCAATGAATTTTCAACAATTCGTGTTTAATAGGATATGCTTTCTTAGAGCAGTCGTCTTCAATCACATTAGGTATACTTTTCCTTATTATATGTTGTCCTCACTATGTATTTGCATATGTACTGATTATTGCTTCAATTGTATAAGTGTTAAATCCAATGTGGTTTTGAGATCTATGACCTATAAGCCTAGCCCTACAGAATGGAGGTATCCATAATGTATTTAATCACTTCTCATAATTGTCATTTTCCAACAAATCAAGTACTTGTTAGTGATTCTTTTAAGCATGTGCTGCTTTGTTTGATTTTCGAACCAGGATTTTACAATCATTTTCAAATAAAAATCAAAAGCTGCAAGTTATCAAAAATTTTTTCTTGTTGTGAAATTTTACATTACTTTCTATAAGAGACATATGATAGTAGCGATAGTTATGTAAGCCAAATTAATCTGTTATGATTTTTTTATGTTTGTGTTATGCTAGTTCTCATTTGTCGAGGAGCTTGATATTTGTTGGAACTCATTGTGCTTTTGTGGATGACCAAATATGCCTCAAAGTATATGCAGTTCAAAAATATTTGATTACTACTTTGTTGCTTTGTTTTGAATAGTAGACATTGTATTTCACTTTGGCATACCCTTTTTTGCATCTTTCTCAGTTGGTAGTTTGTCCAAAAGTGCGAAGTAACAAAGTGCCAAGTTTCGAAAGTTTGTTTTATTCCAAATGGCAATATACCAATCAACCTCAATTTCAAATTTTCTTATGTGATCCCATCCGTTTTCGAAGGAAAATTATCTTTTTGTACTTATCTTCCAAATTCCATTTATCTTTGGTAAGGCTGCGGTAGATTCTAATTTTGTCTACTACTACATTGAATATAGATATTCTTTTCTTTAACTGTGGATAATGGTTCGATTTTGCTTATATGGTCACTTTTGCATTTACATCACCAAATAGATGAGCGGTGCTCTATCCTAATAGCTTTACCAACGAATTCACCCAAGCTACTAATTGTTTTGCAACAAGTTTTCTTTTAACTTTTCTATAGTTTAAAATAACTTTTATAGTGTTTGAATGATGCTTTTCCCTAGGATTTATATAAAAATTATTTTGAACATATTTTCTTTCACTATGTGACATGCAGAGATTCTACTTTAAGAAATTTCGAATATTGTTCGAGATTGCATGTTATACTAAGATCTTTGAAATTTCTCAATTCGAAGCTAACCTATTTCTTCGATTTACATATAATTTTCCAAGGAATTTTATGAAATTTTCTTTTTAAATGAAGTTTGCACACATATTTTCTAATTTGTGAATTGCTTTTGCTGGGACATCATGTTATTTGTAGCAGGTAAATGACGACAACAATGCTGATCATATGCATTAGTTCCATTCTTCTATTTAAAAGCGTAATTTGCTAGATGGCCCCTCTAATCTATTTTGTAACGTCATATATTCTATATGATCTATATAATTATTAAGATTCATACTAAGTGATAGCCCTATAAATTTCACTACTAGAGTTCACGCTTGGAGTTTTAGTATATTTAACATTAGTAATTTTTTATGTGCGTATTTTGCTAAAGTACATCTTTTTTCCAACCTTGATTTATAACCCAACATAATCTTTTAGCTTTTCAAATAAAATATCCATTGTATTTTCACTCTTCTCATCTTCATTATATATATGTTATAAATGATTTTGGTCTATTAGTATTTTTGAATTTCCTTTTATTTATTTATTCAATTTCCATCTCTAAAGATAGGAATTTTGTAGCTCAATGAATAATTAAGGAGAGAGAGGATCTCCTTGTCTTATTCTTTTGTTGCTATGAATAAAACCAATTCTAGATCTATTTATGTTGAAATTTGTGAAACGCAAATCACAAAATTGTAGGCAACAAATTTTCTATTTGGATCCATTTTTGATGGAGATATTTGTTGCTAATTTTGTGGGATATTTGAAAATGAAGGCAATGATTATTTGGTGCTTATCCAAATAGATATATTTGAGATATATGAGGATATATTTGAGATATATGAGGATATTTTGGGTGGCAAGTTACTTGGATGCCAAAGAAACTTGGGTATGAAGCAATTCACTCTATAAAAGGCCTAGTTGATATCTTCATTATATGTGGTGGAAAAATTTGCCATTGTTCTTCATTATCTTTCTCCTCAAATTTTTAGCCATTAGATATTCTCTACCTATTTCTCAATAAGGTTATTGATTCAAGTTGTGTTTGTTTAACGATAGTTGAGATCGGTTGTAAACAATATTTTGGTGAATCAATAAAGAGGGTGGTTGGGTGGAATATCGTGTGTTCATATTTCCGATATTTTTTTGTGTGTTGTTGTTTGTTATTCAATCGCATTCATCTTCAAGTGATTGGGTGAAAAAGATTCATTTTGTTTTTGGGTGTTTTGTCAAAACTTCCGCTGCGCACAAAACCCCAACAATTTATAAGTATAGAATAAGTGTCGTTATAAATGCATCCTCTAACCTAACTACAGTTATCCTTAAATCCAAGTTGCTAGATCTTATGAAGACAAAATGCCTATTTATTTTATCAAAATCTTTGTGCTGGTCTCATTTTAATATGCATTTTATTTTTACTGCCTTGGCTAAATTTTCCAAAAATTTTATGTGCTAATAAACCAGTTTTTTGTAATTTCCCTATCAAAAGTGAAGTCACTTTGGTTTTTAGATGTTTGATATTTTGGAAACACTTTAATTATGTAATAAAGTATCATTGCAATTATTTTATAAATAAAGTTACAATGACCTATTGACCAATAATTGAAAAGTCATTTGGAATTCTTGATTTTTGGCACCAGTATGATTAGAGTGTGACTTATCTCTAAAAATGATCATTTACAAGATATTCACTTATAAAAATTCATTTATTGTATCAAATAATTTGAATTTAATATATTCCTAGTGGCTTTTATAAAAATCAGCCTCAAAATCATTTGGGTAAGACTTCTATCATTATTATCATTAAAAGAGTTCCCTTTCTCTCCTATATATATGGGGCAAAAAATGTCACAAGTATTTGGATGCAGTAAGCATCTAACATCTATAATAGGAAAACTTTTTTATGAGTCTACATTATACAAGAAGTTAAAAAAAAATATTTCGCCTTTATATTAGAAGCTTCATTCATTTCAACACCATTAATATCTAGCAATTTATCTATGTCAATATTATGTTGTTTATTGGTTATTTTACTATAGAAATTTTTTTCGTACTTAGCAGGTCCATCTTTGCTTTCTATTCCATTTTATTGCTTATACATAAACAAGTATAATTAATCTATCTTCAACTTTTAAAAATTTATTTACTACAAAGAGGTCTAAGTTATCGTTATCTTTCACATATACAAGCACTCACATACTTTCTTATTAGTTTAATTTCCATTTTTGCTAAGTTTTTCTTATTTTTATACATTTATAGTAATAGCCTGTATAAGGACACAAAGGTTACTTTTAATCAATTGCTTATGTAAATTTTCCTATTTACAACCATTTACAAAGATAATTGGATTTTTTTTCTTACTAGTTACATTTTAGAAACAAAAACTTGCAACGAATCATAATAATTAGATGCTTTGGGAAGCATATTGAAGTTGGAAATATTTTGATTCTAAATTTGTCAATATTCTGTCTAATTTATAGTGAATATCACAAATTTCTTGGATCTCTGAGTAATCTTATAACCAAAAAAATTTCCTCAACTAACCTTATTTCATTATAAAATTGTATACAATTTTTTTCTAAAAGAATTCGGGGACCCAGTCTTTTTTCAAACTCATGTAATACTCTTCTAAAATCCCTTATAAGTAGCCATGTGTTTTTCATTCTTTCGTTTAGTGACTCTTATTGCTTCTAGAAATTTTGTCTATCATTTCCACTGCTTGATGCATAATAAGGGCACTTTATATAATTATACCTCCCTTTTTTGTATATAAACACTGAATATATTGTAAGTATATAAAATAGTATTATATTATGCAAATATTTGGATCACATAAAATCATTATTCTACTATTTCCACCTATTATATTATGGTTTATTATATCCCAATTATTTTGATCTAGAATGGTGAAATTGTACTTTGTTATCATCTAATTTGTGTTTAAGTATTCCTAGTGTGCTAAGCTTATATAAGTTTAGGAAACTTGGTAAATCCGATTTTCATTTTGAGGATTTTATACACCCATATATTCCAAGCAGCAGTTGAACTAAGTATACTTATATATATAATAAGAAATTTTACATATACATGATATATTTATGCTTATCATAGTGAAATTCTATAATAACTCCCCTTTACAATTCTCTTTCTCTTTTTCTGCACTAGGTTTTGTCCTGCACTTTATGTTTAGCATCCCAAGTTGGATTTTAATTATGTGTTTTGCTCCCGATTCACTTTAATTAGTAGCATCTGCATTATTTTAATAATCCCATTGATATTCGTTAATTTTCCCTTCTTTCTTTGGCATGATTTTGTAGGAGCAGAAGCATAAGATAGAGGTTTACTGCATACTAAATTAGCTAGTTTTCATTCATTCTTGTACTTATGGGGTGTTAGAGTAATAATGACATTCCTTTGTGTCGGATTATCTTAAGTATCTTTGATTATATTATATCCATATTCCTGTATATAATTAAACTTTCCTACTGGGGGATGCTTAATAACTGTCTCATGTAATCCATATTTAATTGCAACTAACCTATTGATTCTTAATTTACATTGTTAACTTGAGTTGCAACTTCCATAGTGGGATCTTATATGTTCAACTCTTGATTTATAACCCTGCTTAATTGCATGCCTTGAGTAGGTTCTTACAAAATAACATTTTCATCAGCATCCCCATTAAACACGTCAACATTATTGGAAACTATAGGTTTTTGTTCTTACTATGTTGCATCTTTATTCTATAACGTTACTTGTTTCCATGCATTTGTTTATTGAAATCTTTAAAGCATTTTAATTTTTTTTAGGAAAAGCCTGCAAAAGGTTTTCCATCCGATGCTACACACTAGCATTATCTTTATTCAACATAAAATCTAAATTTGATTCTTCAAAAATAATAAGCTTTTTATCTTGATTTGGATTTTATTTCTATACCATTTGATAGCACAACTTTCAAGATTATGAATAAAACATGCATCATATCTTAGAGGAATACAATCGTATTTGGTTTTTTGTACTATTTCACTATCATGAATATAAAAAGCATCTTCAAGCAATCTACATTAATTTCATCCTAGATTCTAGCATGATTCAAAAGAGTTCCTTTAAGTGTAGGCTCATCTAACTTTAATTGCATGACAACATCGCATGCAGTCATGCAAAAGGCTCCCTTCTCTCATGGTTCCATAATTAACTCAGGGACCTAAACATATTGAAATAGTTGAGGGTAGAATAGAATACTGCATAATTTTTTAAGAAAATGTACTTTCCATTGATAAAATAAGATTCTTTATTTATTACTTTGTCACAATCGTAATGGATTGCAAATATGATAACGAAAATTTCATTGTTTTTGGTGCAAATACCAAAATTTCCTATTATATTCCAAGTTCTTGACACGAACACTAAATTTGATTATGGATGGTTGCCTGTAACACTTCGCATTTTTTTGAGCTAAAAGAAAATAATAGAAAAAGAAAAGAATGGGTGCAATAACCTGAAATATTTTCAACTTAATTTATTTAAAAAGTCAATTTGTTTTTTAATCATTAAATTCCTTATTTAATGTTAGTTTATGATAGGGAAATTTATTTTTAATAATTTAAATAATGGTTTTATAGCATTTTCAAAATTTATATAATTTGAAATAGAAAAACATAGTTTTTATTTTTTAGCAAAGCCGACTGGTTTTCAAAGTGACCGCAAACACTTTTTATTATAACAAATAATAGATACATTTTTTATAGGTGGTAGACAGAGTGTCTAACAACTAAATTTAGTTTTTAAGGTGGACCATCCACCACATACGGAATTTATACTGTTTCGTGCACTGTACCTAAACACGCTTAAGGCACTGGAGCTAGCCTAAGAAACTAGACTACAAATTTGCTCCACGCGGGGAGAAAATACATTTCATACTTCAAATAGTAGTGTTTACAAATCGATTAATAAGATACACTATACAGTAAAAACAAGCGAACCCTACCATTCACTGTCAAAAAATAGCATCACTACAGTACAAGTTCATGTAGTAACCGTACAATGCAGCCGGGAGTAACAGCATTCGAAATATCCCAAATCGCAAGGACTTGATCAATATGACAAGAGGTATCAAGCAACAAGAAGATAGCTCTAGATTGTAGGTAATAGCAAGAGCCAGTAGCTTGTCACTTAAACTTTCTTAGGGCATTCCCAACCTAGGATTGGGTTGGGAGCCAACTGATCCCCAACAGGGGGTCAGTTGGAGCCTGGGAGTTGCTTTGGCAACCTCGATGGTTGCCAGAGCAACCATTCAGTTGCCTGACAACCTTAGCTTTAGGCGGCTTTCATAAAGCCATCTAAGGCAGCGACCACGGTCAATTTTTAGCTGTTGCCCCTAGCCGGCTTTTATAAAGCAGGTTGTTTTAGCCGGCTTTATAAAAGCCGGTTATGGGACGCTTCCTGCCCGAGTTAAATCTCGAACTTATTTCCGATCCTACTGATCTATCTTTTTATATATGGAGTCTTCTAATAATCCTGGTTTAAAATAACCGTGTTTGTAATTCCATTACACTGCATTCATTATTGTATTTTTGAGTTACTAATTCTTGTATCTACCAGTTATTAATCAGTATTGAAATTAATCCTGCATAAGTTAGTTCAACTTTTAAAATTCAAACTTCAAATTTCATTTACCTCCAACATGATTCGAGAACATACAAATCTAAAAACAGAAAATAAAAATACATAATTTCTCTTCAAATTTGTGATTGACTTCCAACGTGATTCCAATAATGCTCCACTAGATATTTTTTCTAAGTTCAAGATGGGCATGCGGATCCCTTACATCTTCAATTCGTTTCAGTTACCGAGCAAATGTATTAAGGTCTTTGTACGGTTTTTTATGAAATGCAGCAGCAGTGTCAAAATAGTTTCGAAGTTGAAGCTCATATCCACGTCGTTCTTCTTCGACAATCATATTATGTAAAATTATACAACAATACATGATGTCAGCTAACACTGCTAGGTAGTGGTAGTGTGATTCCTTCCTTAGTATATGAAATCTGCCTTGAAGCACTCTAAAAGATCGTTCAACATCTTTTCTCAAACTTTCTTGTTGTCCTGTGAGAAGTTTCTATTTAGCATTATTAGGCCTTTTATAAGCTTTCACAAGTGTTTTCCATTAGGATAAATGTCATCCACCAAGTAATAACCCGTATTATAATCTACACCTCCCATTTTGAAGTTGCAAGGAGTGCTATATTATTGTATGAGTCGTTGAGCAAATAAGACTGTCGCAAAGCATTTATGTCATTCAGTGATCCCGATGCCCAAAAAATGAATGCCAAATGTACAAGTAAAAAGATGCAACGACTTCTAATACCGTAGTCACCTTCTTGAAGTGGCCTGAGTATTGCCCCTATAATGCAATAGGACAATTTTTCCACCTCCAATGCATATAGTCTAAACTACCTAACATACCTGAAAATCTACGTTGTTCTCCAATTGCCAATAACCCTTCAGTATCACGCAGGGTAGATGTCCTAAGATATTCCTTACCAAACTGCATGACAACGGTCTTGCAAAATTCTTTCAAACTTAAGATAGATGTTGAATCCCCGCCTTAATTTTTCGTCCACTGAATCTCTGGATACACCATATGATAGCATCCATAGCGCTGCCGTAGCCTTTTGAAGTGGAGAAAGGCTAAATGGGTTGATCACATTTACTCTGTGAGTAAAAAATACATTTGTTTTAGAAAGTTTGTCCATAACTCTATTAAAGACGTTCTTGGACATCCGGAACCTCCTTCTGAGCTCCGAAGGCCCATAGACAGAATTTTCGGCAAAATAGTCTTAAATTAGTTGGTTGTGAGCAGCAGCGTAATCTCTTCCATATCGTATATCTCGCCTTCCAAAGACACTACCTCCTTGGGTCGAATGATTACTTTCATCGTTTTCAATATTCATCAGCTCAAGCATTTGAGTAGAAATAACGTTATGTTTCCCAATTCGAATTTGAATGAACTCATCTGAAGAGGACGAAGAAGATGAAGATCCACACCATAACCTTTTAGGTTTATTCATTTCAGAATGGGTTTTTGAAAGGAAGATGAAGAATGAACATCCTTTGACTGATATTTGCAGTAAAAATGAGTTAATGAAAGTTTGTAAAGAGAATAACTAGTAGCATTGATTCCCTACCTCGTTCCTAGTGTTTATGTCGACTTGACTCTCCCTTTTGGAGTGTAGCATTGGTTCCCTATCTCGTTCCTAGTGTTGATGTCAACTTGTCTATGCCTTTTGGACTATAGCATTGATTTCCTGTTTCGTTTTTAGAAATGATGTCGACTTGACTCTGCTCCGTGGACACAAACATTAATTCTTTTGTCTCATTCCTAGTGTTGACCTATATTGTTTTTTTTGCACTTTAGACGTGGACGACCCATATTTTTAACTCCATATTATTTTTTGTTTTATACTTCAGACGTGGACGAACCATATTTTTAACTCCTTTTTGGTTTTTATTTTATACTTTAGATGTGGACGACCCATATAACTCTTTTGCGTGCAAATTTACCCACACCAAACTCTAACTTGCATATAAACATCAATCTCTTCATTAAATCAAAGGGTACAGGATACAACCAATGTTCAATTTAACTACGACACAATACGACATAATGTAGGATACAAACATATAATTTGAACACAGTACAACAAAGCTACTAATGTTAGTTTCGGGGGAGACTGTAACACCTCGTAGCATTTCATTCTTGAGTGCAACATTCAGTCTTTCCAAACGATTAACCTCATCTTGCATTTCAATTGCGTACTGGACACCCCTCTCCGTCAATGGTGGATCGATCCATATTTTTTTTTATATAACTTTGCAATACTTGGCAATTCTGAGTATGAATGTATGCTTTGCAACCATAAAAGCGACGACCTGCAGTCGTCTAACTTTTCGAAACAAGCATGTTGCACTCGACCCCGCAGTAGCAAAGGACTATATGACCTGTCATGTTTGAGCTTGACTTATTGGGGTTCTGCCTAGCAATAACTTCCTTCAAACGAGCATTGTGCGATTTTGTTACCGGTCCAATACGCTGGACTGCATTGTTTGGTTGTGTGGCACTAAAAAGTTCGGCTTCTACTTTAGCATCTTCAACCGTGACTTCGGTAACTTCAAATGGTTGTTTATTCCATTCGTATTCATTATACACTTGATTCATGGTTTCATCATTGAATTCCCAATTAAACATGTTTACTGAGATCAGAAGTTGAAACTTGAAGAGAGGAAGTTAGGCTGGCTCCTATTTAATGCTTGCACTTTCTGTAATGGATGGCTCATTCTTCAATGTCGATGGGGCGTTCTTTATTATAGGCTCTGCATTGTGGATGGCTCGTCCTTTAATGCAGATGGCATGTGGTTTATTTCAGGCTCGTGCTTTATGGATGGCTCGTTCTTAAATGCAGACGGCGTGTGTTGTATTGCAGACTCGTGCTTTGTGGATGGCTCGTGCTTTAATGCAGACGGCGCGTGCTTTATTGCAGGCTCTTGCTTTATGGAAGACTCGTTCTTTAATGTAGACGGCTCGTGCTTTATTGCAGGCTCTTGCTTTATGGTTGGCTCGTTCTTTTTGCATTCACGTTATTCAATCAATTCTGGTCAAAAAATTTGAATTTAGAACACCTCAGTCATTACCCATATATACCGGCAGTGTGGAACAAAATGATAACATATTTAACTTCATCCCCCAAAATGCTGATATCTTTTCCATCCTCGTTCAATTACACTGATATTATTTATGACCAACATGTCTGACTCCGTCTACACCACTAGAGCCAACTGAATGGTACGTCGAAATGGAAAAGCGACATCAAGAGGAATTACGACAAATGGAAGTGGATGAATGGATGCAGCAGATGCAACTAGCGTATCAATAGCATCCTCAACCCAATGAAGACACATTGTACATCCTCCAATCCAGGCATCACTTGCAGAAGAAGAGGTTTAGTCACCAAATATGATACATTTTTTTGGTTTTGAAGCACCACAATTAGTCGTCCGACATGGAAACAATGTTGGTCGCCGATATTGTTGTTACCCAATACGTACCAATGGTTGCACATTTGGACAGTGGGTAGATGAATAATTTCCTACTAGATCCATTACATATGCTTTGGAATTCGAAGATGAAATATGAAAGCTACTCAAATAAGTCAATGAGCTTAGCGAAACAAATATCCGACTTTGCCATGGTTTGAATTAGTATGTTAAATACCTTATGTCTTACTAGTCATTAATGTTTATGATTAGTTATATTTGTATTCTATTTCCTAAGTTGTAGTACCAACTTCGTTTGTATTTCCTATTTCCTATTACTGCAATCTGCTTTTTCATAATATGGGCTGATTTGAGTTAAGTCAATACGTCAATATAACACAAGAATCAAACAAACTACTAGTTTTATACCACACTTCATAACATAAATTGTTTTATAACTTGACACTGTGTCGGAGTACATACACTTCTTAATGGGCGTACAAAACAAATGGAAAAAAACAAAACAAACTACTAGTTTAATACAAAACATAAATCATCATAAAAGCATATAAAATAAACATAAACTAGTCAGAATGGTAGCATGTCAGCCAACCGTACTGAAGTTCATAAGCTTCATGGCCAGTGAATTCCATTCCGTGTTCGAATAGGCAACGTGAATTAAACGTTGCGCGTCTAGCTTTGAGTATATCACCATCTTCAACTTCTTCGATAATCTTGCGATAACATGCACATTCATCCCAAAAACTGCTATGTTTTTCGTGAACTTCTTCAGTAAACCTCCTTAACGGACTTTTCGGGTTGTTGTTGTAAGTTTTTTTAACCAACTACCAGTACATTTCGTGGGTTATTCCTCCACCTCTTTGTAGCATTTTATTATGCCGTTCTTTGAAGCCGAAGTAACTCAAATGGAGGCCAATCAACGGTGGACATGGCAGAAGGAGAGGAAGTGGAAGATTTTTTTTATGAAATGTTTCACCCATAGCCGGCCTTTTTATAGTCGTCTATGGTAGCCTTAACCAGCTTTATATAAGACGGGTAAGTTGACGGCGTCTCGCAGATTACCATCCAACGTCGATGGATTGTAATCCACGAGACTCCTTAGCTGGCTTTATTAAAGCTGGCTAAGGGCAACACAGCAACCCCAGTAAGGGTTGCTATGTTTCTCCCCATTGGGCTCGGTTGGGTGTCAACCTACCTCGAAGTGACACCCAACCCAACCTTGGGTTGGGAATGATCTTAACCATAGACTCGAAAGCTATGGTCCAAATTGAAATGATATACATATCCTGAAAAAGGCATTTCCCTGCGGGTTGGACTGAGCAATGATAGGCAAGGTGGATGACCAAAAATCTAAAACTCCCTTGAGAATAGAGCTTCACCTATGGAGCTTAGCACGACTACCAACACCAAACCATCCAGCCAAAATCCAAACTCACACAATGACATCACTCGGTAGATCTCTATATACCCAATTACAATGAACATGCCAAATTAGTAGAACACAACCACCATGTAGTTCAAAAACGAAATACCATCAACAAGATGACAATAGCTTCGACATTGAATATCATGCTATAGAACAGGCCTATTACAACCATACCACAACAGTAATGATTCCAAACGATAGTTCATCATGAACTGACAATAGACAATACCATGCTAAACAAGATATCGCATACCAGAGCAGGAGGCATGATGCGAAACCCCTCCGGTAACAAGATGTGATTGTGTCCACTAAAGCTCTATGTTGATAGCATACTCTCCACTTTGTGCAAGTCGAAACTGTCCAAATACATCCAGAAGCACAACCAAAACTCGCGTCGAAGATCCCAGATCCAAAGCCAAACTTCGTTGCGCCCTAAAGATCTAGAAGGCCACCACACAACATCGCAGAAATGTCATTGAAGTACATGGGGGTTACATTTACTAAATTAGTGTGGAGGTGTAAAAGGAAATGTGGGACTAGGGTTCAGATAAAAACTAGAAAAATGGGTTTTCGAAATGCACCACGTATGCGAAAGAATGGTGTTTGGATCTAAGGGTGTGAGATAGTGTGAGAGAAGCGATGGGAAAAATGAGTGATTTGACAGGAAAAGATAGAAGGCGAAGAAAAAATGAAGCAATGAGAGATCATGTTGCCATTAACGGCAGTTTCCAAAGCTTGAACCCTTTATTTAAAAAAAAATTAGTCTATATGATAGTGAAATAATATTTATAAAGTTATATTATATAGTCCGCGGGGGATAACTCAGTTAGTTATAGCCGCTAAGCGATCATAGAACGAAGTTCCTGGAGGTTGCTGGTTCAAGTCCTCCCCTCCTGTGCTTCCCCTTAAGTCATGAAGTTGTTATCCTCAATCATACCTAATACAAACTTGTGGGGATTGATGCTCCTTGCTTGGCTAGCTTAAAAGGGAAGCCTATGTGGCGAATAGTAGTGTTCCCTAACTTTACTTTTTGGAGTAGGTATTTTTTTTAAAAAGTTATATTTTATAAAATAAAATATTGTTATTAGATATAATAATAATAAGACTTAAATATTTTTAAAAACAGGTTATTTAATGTTTAACAAATATATTTTCACAATAAAAATAGTTTTATATTATATTTTTATAATATGTAAATATGTGATTTAATGTTTACTTATAATATTAGTTAAAATAGTTTTAATGTTAATATCTATAATATATATGAAACTACGATTTGAAGTTATCTGATAAAATAATTAAGGTTATATTTGATTATATAATATATATTTAAAAGTACCATTGATGTGATGTTAACAAAATAAATTAAATTTAAATTTTGAATAATTATGTAAGAGAGTAACATTTAAGTTTGTTAACCCTCTTTTTGGCAAGAGTCTCAACGAGCTAGACCAAAGCCCAAACGCGCAAATGGATACAAGCCGCGCTTCAACAAGCCCAGCAGACGCACAGTCCGAAGCAGTCACATATCGGCCTAAGTCCAACCTAGTCAATCGACAGCTCACTCCGGAAGAATCGCACTTCCAGTCGGCCGAGTATCTCACTTCCGTGAAAGGCGCGTCGACCAATTATCTTGGGCCAGCATGGCAATCTTCTATAGAGCCATTCCACCATATATCCCGACTTCCAAGGCAATAAAATGGGTCAAATCACATCCGGACAAAGCTCTACTTTTGATATACCTTTCCGTGGAGGCCACGTCAGCTGCAACTTCCGAGGATACCATTCATGAACAGCGGAATCAGTCCCCAACCGCTATTCAAACCAGCTGATGGATTCCACATGTCCAGTCTCTCCCGGAATGGTCGGATCATATTGCAACAGCCCAATCTGCGCTTTCCTCCTATAAATACCCCCGAGCTAAAAGAGGAAAAGGGACTCTTCTCTTCCGCCAACTTCTTTTGCACTTCGATTCTGGAGTTCATTCCTCTTAACCTCTCTCAAAAAGAAGAAAGGAAAATAACCATCTTCTCTTTCTTCTTCAAACAAAAAAAGCATTGTACTTGTAGTCAAAAAAGAGAAATAATATATAAAGTGGACATAGTCACCGTCTTTGTCGAACCACTATAAAATTTTTGTGTGCTACTCATTTTTTTTCTTTTACTGCATTTTACAATCTTTACTCATGTGTTGATCGCACGATTGGGGGTTGATTGTCAATAGTAACCAACTTTTGACATCAACACTTTTGGCGTGCCAGGTAGGGGCTAAGTACTGATATTCTGTTAGAGCCTCTGCTCACTTCTGCTTATGGCGAACAAATGAAAGGAAAATGCAACATCCTCTCATCCTGCAAACACTGATGCAGCCGATACAGATATTGCGGAAGTAAGTCACGAAGTTTCATCTCATGACGACATGTATTGATTCCTTACTTGGGATGACATGGATAAGATAATGGTCGAATTCAGAGAACAAAGGGCATCTCAGGGTAAACTCCTCGAATGACAACAGCAGTTGATGGATCACCTTCTCGGTTGACTGGAGACAGGATTGAATGCTTCAACATGACCGACCGAGACTAGGGCAACAACTGATCTTCGGTCTGAACGGAATCAGGCCATTGATCATGTTACACCTTTATTTCATCCTGGTTTGTCCCACCGACCAATCCTTCACAACTAGGAGTATCACTTCCAGCACAGGTGCAGTAGCAGAAGCTCAAGAGGCAGGCGATCGAGATCTAGGTTGTCTGGAAAATTTGCCCCCACTCTTGGGAGTAAGTCAACCTATCAAACCAGTCGAGCTACCTCCAGGCCCCTTAGAATCAATGCCATTCCCATTACAATCCGGAATTTTACCACAAACCAGTCTAACCACTCTTCACCTTTAACAAAGAGCTGGTGCAGCCTTACCTTCGAATGAGGAAAGTCACCCTACTATACTGGTCCTCACCGTGGCAGAAGAAAACGCTACCGTAGACCCTCCTAACCTCGCTCCAAATGGGGGCAACCCCGTGCCCCGAACATCACATGTTATGCTGGATCAGCCTAGAACCTTTGTTACAGGCATGGCTCGACCACCAACTCATCAGGTTCCAGAGGGGCCATTCTACCTTGAACCACCTACTATGGCTCATCTTCCCTCACACCTTCACTAAACTTTCGGAAGCCAAGCCCCACCGACGGCTGCCCTTCCGATCATGCTTTTTCCATATCCCCGCATAGAAGCTCTTCCAAATGCACAGTTAAATTCATGGCAACGACTCCTCAGAGATGGGAGCCATCTTGCAAGCATTACTCGATTCTTCACTAGGGCAACTCTTCGCAGCAAGACATAGACAATGTCAATCACAGCCCCTTCACCAGGGAAATCCGAAATTCTCGAAACCCTCCGAACTTCAAGTTCCCAGCTATCGAGCCATACAATGGTCGCACTGACCTGACCATTTACCTCATGTGATACATGCGACATATGGAAGTACTAGGTGCATCGAACAACGTCACGACTAAGTGTTTTCCCCTCTTTCTCACGGATATAGCAGGCATGTGGTTTTGGCAGCTAACAATGGAGTCGATCAGCAGTTGGAACACCCTGGTCACCCGCTGCATCGAACAATTCTAAATGCATATCTCCCGACCAGAAAGTGTTAAGTTCTTGTCTACCATCAAGCAGCGATCTGGAGAGACGGTCAGGTCCTTCCTAGAAAGATTCAACATGGTCGTAGCATATGTCGATCGGCCCGAACCATCGATGGTACTCATGGCCGCCATCGCAGGAGTTCAAAATCGATTAGAATTCTCAATCTCTTTAACCAGAGATCCTCCTAAGGATATAGATGACTTTTACTCCAAGCCCGAAAGATTCCTCCGACAAGAAGATGCCAACCTTGAAATGGGGAGCCTTAAGGTTTTAGTAGCAAAAACAACAAGGTCCATTCAATGGTAACGACCAAAATAAAGGAAGAGGAAAGGCCCCGGAGTAAACCGAGCGCAATGTACGACCTCAAAATGAAAATAAATACGATCAGTAACCGAGCTCAATTCCTCTTTGCTTGATATCTATCTCGACATACGCGAGTCCTTACCAACTCCAAGACCACCTCGACGAGCGTCGACCCAGATGGAACTCGATTCTGGCAAGCAATGTATATTCCACAACGTAGCTGGACATCATACAAACGAATGCCGACATGTGCGTGATCTCATCGAAGGGTGAGTCAGAAAAGGAGAGCTCCCTGAATATGTCAAAGATCGCGCCCTGGCCATGCAGCCACGACCTTCTACCTAAGCTTCTCAGGTCGGTCCTCGAGCTCCTAGAAACGGAAAGGGCCCCGAGACTAGCACTCGCGGCATTATCATTAATTAGATTTCTTTTCTTTTGATATATTCCTTTCAATAATAAGGACACCTTGATATACACATGTATGGAATTAGAATTTAGCTACTAGGCATGCTCTGAGATCAACTGTTGTCCCTTTAAAATTTCTTTTCTTTGTAATAGTTGTTTAACAGTTATGAACTTTATTTTTCCAAATATCGATCATGTTTGGAAACCTCTAAGCCGAGCATGAATAACGCTTGCCCCTTATTTTATGTGGTCAGCACGAAAGCCCACCACCCTTCCTTTTCTTCTAAACGCCCACTCCTTTAATCGAGTGAGGCTATGTTTTCTAAATACGAAGCATAGATTATACTCCCTCTTTTCTTTTTACACCATGAGCATTCATAGCTCGCTGGAGAAACTAACTTAACATGAGTCGAGCATTAAAAACACACTTGCCCTAAGCCTAGTATGATTAATACTCGCCACCTCTCTAAGCCGAGCATGGTTAATGCTCGCCACTAAGCGAAACCTGGTTAAGCGTTCACCATTAAGCCGGACATGGTCAATGTTCGCTACTAAGCCAAGCATGGTTAATGCTCGCTACCCTTCAAAGCCAAGTGAAATAAAATGCTCGACCCATTAGCCTTCTCCAAAACGAGAATGGTTTATTTTTCATTTGCAGGAACTAACTCTCATACAAATGGCGATCGTCGCCTCGGCCTTAATACAGTTCCTGATTGTTGTCGGTTTTCCGGCCTTAATACGACCTGGTATGGTCGTCGTTTTTCTGGCCTTAATACAACATCGAAACCGTCGGTTTTCTGGCCTTAATATGGTCCGGCGTGACCATGGCTGCTCGAGCGTTTGTACTTCAGTTCAAATTTCAGAACACACCTTCCTCTACCAATGAAGATGCATTCTGAGGGGCAAAGTGTTAACCCTCTTTTTGGCAAGAGTCACAATGAGCCAGACCAAAGCCCAAACGCGCAAATGGATATAAGATGCGCTTCAGCAAGCCCAGCAGACGCACGGTCCGAAACAGTCACATATCGACCCAAGTCCAGCCTAGTCAATCGACAGCTCACTCCGGAAGAATCGCTCTCCCAATCGACCGAGTATCTCGCTTTTGTTAAAAGCGGGTCGACCGATTATCTAAGGCCAACATGGCAATCTTCTACAGAGCCATTCCACTGTATATCCCGACTTCCAAGGCAATAAAAGCGGTCAAACCACAGCCGGACAAAGCTCTATTTTTTATATACCTTTCCGTGGAGGCCACATTAGCCGCAACTTCCGAGGATACTATTTATTAACAGCGAACTCAGTCCTCAGCCGCTATTCAAACCAACTGATGGGTTCCACATGTTCAGGCTTTCCCGAAATGGCCGGATCATATTGCAACAGCCCAAGCTGCGCTTTCCTCCTATAAATACCCCCAAGCTAAAAGAGGGAAAGGGACTTTTCTCTTATGCCAACTTCTTTTGCACTTCGATTCTGGAGTTCATTCCTCTTAACCTCTCTCAAAAAGTAGAAAGGGGGAAATAGACATCTTCTATCTCTTCTTCAAACAAAAAATGGCATTGTACTTGTAATCAAAAAAGAGAAATAATATATAAAATGGACGTAGGCACCATCTTTTCCGAACCACTATAAAAATTCTGTGCGTGCTCCTCATTCTTTTTTCTTTTATTGCATTTTATAATCTTTTCTCGTGTGTTGATCGCATGATTGGGGGTTGATTGTCACTAGTAACCAACTTTTGACGTTAATAAAGTTCATTAAGGACATAATGTGATTCAAATAAATATGACTAAAGTAATTGAAAATTTATTATAATTTAAATTATATATATATATATATATATATTCAACTTAAGGTACATAAGGAAATGTGAGTTATAAGATATGCATTAAACGTTTGTACTAGCTTGGTTTAAGATGTAAGTTTGGTAATGATTCAAGGGGTATTTTTGGTATCTTCTACATTATTTTTATTTTACTTCCATTTATATGTATGTTTATATTTGTATACATTGGTCACTTCCTATTTATATATGCTTCTCTCCTTTTATTTGCAATCTCTTCTCCTCAAAGAAAAATCACAGCAGTAGCCAACAACTAAAAAAAGAAAATAAAAAGAAGAAAGTATAACAAAGGTTATGAATTTAAAAATGGCGAACGCCAAACTTTGAAACAGAAAACACGATAAACCCGAAACCTTTGCAAATCCTAAACCGTGCTTTGTATTCTAGGCATAAAATCTTAAATTGAATGCACTCGAATTTCTTTGGGAAAGGGATTCGATCGGACAGATTTTGGCTATGCTCACCTTTGTTTCGAATGTTTGGGTGTAAATGTATTTACCATCCCTGAAGGGTGCTCAGCTAGGATTTTTATTTCTTAAAAGCAAAGAAGCCAGGGTAGTGATTTGGTCAAGATTTGTAACAACCCGCTTTTTTGTTCGCTTCAAGCCTGTAATTTAACCAACTCAAAACGTTCACAAAAATAGATCGTTATTGGGGTTGCAGCACATTAGAAACAATAATGGGACAAAATAACTTCCCATTATTACAACATGACATGCATTAAATTACATCATAACTATATCAGAGTTTGTACATATGCAACTACCGGGGTACAAAAATAGATAATGTAAAATCACTAAGAGATATGGGTGAATCCAAAAGGAGCCCATCTTCACCTCAGAAAAACTCCAAACCACAAAAGCTCCAAATCCAAATGATGATTCCATAGAAAACTCCCTAGAAAACTCCATAGAAAGACTCCAAGAAGCTCCAATAATGCCTAACCAAATGCTCCAAGATACTCCTACTAGAACCTGACCACTAGGTTGCTCGTGTAAAAAATTATGGGTACCCTAGAGTATAGGGGAAAACAAATAAACTCCAGGTCCGTCAAGAGACTGAGGTGATAAACTTGATATATCTGTTAACTGTAGTAAAATTCGCAACGTTTTTTGGAAAATGAAGCTGCCATAAGGTTTCGTTGCACACATACAATGTAAACACAGACTTGGGCGAGGTTTATCCTTATGATAACCAAATATGCTTGATACGTGAAAACATTTGATTTATTATTAGTGTTGAAATTCATTTCGCAAGTAAATGTATCAATCCTAGCCAACATAAGTACCATATACTATGATGATGTATAGTATAAAACTAAAATCATACAGGCTTGGTGGAGAATGGATTTCCAACAAATGACCAGGCTAGGGAAATTCCTTATCCGATGGGTACATCTCTAGAGGGATGTGCTGAGAACTCACTGGCTCTCTCCTAACGCAAGGTCGGGTTATCCCTTAACTGGATAACTTAGAGCACGCATGAGTTGCCATCTCTTGGTCGTTACCAATTTTTAACTGGGGCCCCACAACATCAACATCCACATAAGTAGAAGTTACCATAAAAGTAATACCCGGGCTCCATATCATGGTATACTTTTTATCTAGAAGGAGACATCACACCCATATCCTCACTGTATTTTTCCTGTTTTGGCCATTTTCGGGGTGTGAGGTCTGTCAAAGTCTTGTTATACAAAGCAACATTTATTCTAAAGTTGTGATTTGATCAACAATGGATCATTGCTTGGTATGCCGCACTGTCATTCTATAACGTATTATTTATAATCACTAACCATATCACCTTTGAGCTTGTATGTCTCAAAGAATGGTGACAAGCTAAGAGAATATATTCTTCGCCACCGATCAGAAATATGTTTAGTAAAGATCAGTTACACATTAGACAACACAATGTCTAACTCACATCCATACAAGTCCATTAGGGGTTTGAGAAAAACATAAGAGCTTTATTTCTCGTCCAATAAAGGAGAGAAGCCCTTGCAAATCCGAAAATTCTCCAAGTACGTTTCGACCATTACTATAATATGAATCTTAAGTTGGAAGCTATCCACTTGAGACCATCAGCGAGAAGACATCACGATGTGAAGGTTCCGTGTTTTCACCACCATCTTCAAAATCTTTGTTTGCTTTAATACATCGTATTATTATTCGGAATCGTTTTTAAGCACAATATCTAATCCCAAACTTCCTAAATAGTAAACGCTATTTTCAAATCATATGGGAATACAGGATTTGCTAATTCCCGTTTTCACATCGATTAGTTAACTTAATTTTCCGTTACTTGATAAACTTTAATCGTTATCAAAATCATTTTAGTAACCTTTAAATAGACTTATTAAACTTTACCCTGACTTGACCGTATATCTATTAATCTTAACAAAAGATTATCTTTTAGCTCCCATTTAAATTTCACTAAGGATTACTTTAATATCTTTATCTAAAAATCTTTAAAAGAATAATTTTATAACTTCATCCTTTTATAAAAAAAATTTAAAAAAACATTTCCATGGTTAAACCGGTGCAGTTAAACCTTTATATTTAGATTGATTCCTTAATCTTTCATTAGAATTTATCTCAAAACCCATTTAGTAATATTTGACAAAAGTCTTTGCTTCTCCTTTTCAATTTATCTCTTAATTAACGTTTATTTAATATCATTTTCAACATCCTTTATATAAAAGATTTTATTTATTCTTAACTTTCCAAACATATAAATCTTTAAATTAAAGATTCAAGTAATCTTACTTAAGATTATAACATTCTAAATTCTCAAACACAACTTAATCTTTAATTGGGTTCAAGAATGATGTTATTTAAGACACCATTCACGACAAACCCAAAGTCCGATTGATATTAATATAAGATTTATCTTATATCCAATATCATTCTCATAACCAAAAAAAATATAAGCAAAATAAAGGTATAGGTGTCCTTTTAAATTCCTCAAATAATACAGGTTTAATTGCGGATTCTAATATCGGATATTTGAAGATATTCCCATCTAAATCCATATATGATTCCCTTATAGTTGGAAAATCTTATCCTTATTAAGGTTACATTTCAAAATAACATTACCCAAATTATTATCAAAATACTTCATTATTCATTTATAAATGTTTACAAAATTTTGGGAAGAAATTCTTAAGTTAAAACCATTAAATTACAATATTTGTAAAAAAGTATCGCAAAAGCATTACAAAAGAGGCTCGTTTAACTAGTTTGAAAGAAATAAATTTAAACTCTATATTTTAATTGCAAATCATGTTGAAATCATTTGATATGATTTATAAAAAAAAATCCATAATTTAATAATTTTTATGTAGTCATTTTAGTTGATTTCCAAATTTGGTCACTAAATTGCACTACCACGATTTTTATCGAAAATTTTGGACATAACTAGAAAATTATAGATTAAAACTATAAATTTCCTTTTTCATTTGAAAAATACTAGAAGAACAAAGCAAAAAAAAATTGATTTTAGGGTAATCCGATTTAAAACGTACCTGTTATGACAATTTAAAGTCTGTGGTAGAAATTCGCGAACTACCGCCACGCGACAAGCTTTATTCTAACCGTATTTTATATTTATATTAAAACTAACTTAATTCACTTAAAAAAAGTTTAGAAAACCTTTAAAAAAAATATAAGACTATTTAAAAAAAATATAAGACTATTTAAAAAATATTTCACAGTTTCAACATAAAATTCAATTATTCGTTTTTAATTAATATTTTTTTTGAATTTGTTCAGGAGGGAAACCGACCGGAGTCGTAAAGCCCTCCCTAGTTCACCTAGCCCGGTCCGAGAGCACCACATAAGTGGCTGACATTAGCGTATGCACATGGTAAGCTCTTAGCATGCCATTTCGGGTTTTGAACCCACATCGTCGTTACCACGGATTAAAGTCCTTAACCGCTAGGTTACTTATTTTAATATATTTTTTAAATTAATCTTTTGAAATCCAAACTTTTCAGAACTCAAATTAATTGTTATATAAGCTATATGGAACAATAGGTTTGAGTTAAAACATCTTCTTTATAGCTAAACTAAACTTCAATTTCAAAATCAAATTAGTTTTAATCGATTAAACCTGAACACAACAATTAGTATCAAAGTCTTGTTTATTAAAATTCCACGCTTTATAAAAGTTCCTCAACATTACTACAATTTCAATCCTATCAGATTTCGAATATAAAATACCAATTTTATTTTTTAACTATATTTTAATAATTAAAATATTCATTTATAATTCCCGATAAGCATAGGACTTGACTAATACCCAAGTAATTCCACATAAGTGTCTAACATGTGCAATACGAATTATTGTCACTACTAAGAACCATTACAACATCCATAGCATCCATTCAACCATCACATAATATACATATTTATATATATATATATATATATCACTTTATATATGTATAAGCGTTTGGTAATTAATGCTTACACTTCAGTTAACAACTAATTAACTATTAATTAACATCCACCAATCATAAATAAGCAAATATAAATGTAGAGTTTCTTACCAAGAGTTCCACTTCACCAATCTTTACCATATGACTATCTAACTATACCGGACTCCTACGAACTAACTTCCAACCTTCACCAACTTTGACAATAATTTTATTTATTATTATAATATATATATATATATATATATATATATATTAAATAGGAGGGGAGCGGGGTGGCGCAAGGTGGTAGGAGGTGGATTGGGCTTAGGCCGTGAGTGGGGTGACTTGGGCCGAACTTTATGGTGCTTTGGGCGCAAAGGGGAAGTGGCTAGAGTAGCATGATTAGGTGGACTATGAGGGGTCGAGGTGGGAGAGGAGTGGTGGGATATTGGTCGAGGGGAAGGGTGGTAGGAGGGGCATGAGGTGGGGTCGAGTAGGGTATGGCTTAGTGTGGAAGGGGGAGGAGAGGAAAGGCGGTTTTGGGTGGTGGGAGGGTGGTGCTTTCGCGGCCAAGAGGGGTTGAGTTAAGGAGGAGAGTAGGAGAGAAGAAGGAGGAGAACTGCTAGGAAGCCATGGCCATAAGGAGGAAGAAGAAATATGAAAAGTGAGAGGAGTGGAATGAGAAATAAGGAGGGTGGAGAGGTGCTTATATAGGCTAGAATGGATGATAGTTAGGTTAATGTGCACTCAAAAAACCATGGGGCTAAAAACCAAAGCCATGAACCTGGAACATGGTTTCTTACCTACTATTTATTGACATTTTTGTCGTACTTACAAGTGTTTCAAGTTTGTGATGCCTTATAGATTTTATTACTTATCAACATATATGTTATCATTTAACCTTTTTAACATTCAACAATTAATGTTGTCAAATTCATATGATATTTATTAAAAAATTAAAATTTCAAAATGATTATTTTTGTTTTAAAAGCTATATTTATAATTAACATATTTAATTGAAAAATAGTTTAATTCATATGTACTTAGCAAATTCATCACAACAAAAGCTGATAAATCCTGTCAGTTGTTTTAGCGTTATATTTTGACAAATCTAAATATCCATTTTATTTATCATATTTACATTTAAAATTTTATTTTATATTTAAACCAAAATTCATATTAAAGTCATTTTATATTCAAAATCCTGGTTTTAAATTGGTTAAATTTTTTGGATTGTTACACTTACCCTCCCCCGTAAAAAAATTCGTCCTCGAAAAGGATTGTTTACAACCTCTCTTTATAAAGTAACTTATAGATTTTTGAATTCCTAATGGCTTACCATTTACAAAGGATTTATAGTTAGAAAATTTCATCTTCCTTGGTATTACCCTTATCTCTATAATTACTCGAAATTCAAAACCATGAAACTTATTTCCCAAAAATCAAAATTTATATGAAAAAGTTATATTTCTTTAAAACTTACCTTAGTTTGGATAACTTCTTACTTCTAATTATTCTTATTTGCTAAATACCTTTCAGTCAAATTGTGGTATTTTAGTTCACAAGGTATTTGTACTGCCTAACGTATTTTGGTGGCCCTACAATACTTTATTAACTTTTCAGCTAACCCTTGGGTTATTCAACCCTTGTTTTAATTCTTTAAAATATTTTTTAGACTTTTTTTAAATGAGAACGAAATTTTATTGAAAAGTCTAAGTTACTCCCTACTTTTATTTGGTTTATTCCTTAATAACTGGTTTTATACAGTTCCTATAATTTTACCCAATTTTTTAAAGATCTCGCTTAACTCTATATCATCAAATACCTTCCAGTTAAATTATGAAACTGAATTTACAAGGTACCCAAACTTTTTTTATTTACATAACTTATTACAAAATTCACCAACTGTTCAAAATTGTTGAAAATTTTGATACTTTACGCTAAGTGGTTCACTAACAAATTCTGGTTCAAGTTTAATTCCTTTATTGTTTGAAATAAAATTATGTGTAGCATTGGTGTATAATAGAGTTCTACCTAATAAAGGAGAATATTACCTTCCAAAATATCTTTTCCTTTATCCTTCTTTGGGGGACCTTCAACATAAACCTTTGCTACTTCTGCCTCATTCAACATCGAATAATTCTTAGTTATGTGTCCTGACATATGGCAATAATAGCACTTCTTGGCTCCTTGATTTTTCTTTACTGATTTATGTGGCTTTCTACAGTTGTTTGAGTAATGCCCTTTTTCTGAGCAGTTGAAACATGTCACATTCTTAAGCTGTTTTCTTTGATTTTTTTTCCTTTCTTTCCTTCGCCAAAGCATCTTCTTTTTCTTATGGTCGTTGCTGCTTACTTTTACTTCTAGTGGACCATGCTTGCTTAGAGTAGTATGCTGGAAACCCCTAACAAAGCCAAGCATCAAACCATTTAACGAAGCAATATGAAGATTGGAATAATCTTGAATAACAGCTACATTGTGACGGCCCGCCCCGCACCAACCGACATTTACTCCAAAGGTGCACTGTACACATGTCCAGTTAGCACGGAACGGGTCGCCAGAAGGAAAAGAAAGAAGGGAATGAACATACAAAGAACCTGTAGAATGTCTCACAGCGCATAGAACAAAATATAATAGTAACGTACTTGACATAAAACAGGAGAGACAGTGCATAAGCTGAAAATCAGAACTAAACATCATAGCAGCGGAAATTCAGAATACAGCTTATTACAACTTTCAAACTGTCTCAAAGCAAAAGTAAGATAAATGAGGTACACTACTAATGCCCAAGTAGCGACCACCAATGACACAGGGAGAATGTGTATATATATAATACGTGGAAGCCTCCTGCCCGCCTCCGAATCAGCTACTCGCACATCACCAGCTAACCTGTCTCTAGTCTGCTCGTGTGAGCACCCAGAGTAATAAGAGGAGACATAAAACTCTGGGTCAGACATAAAGCCTGGTATGAGCGATAAGCATCTAAAGTGAACAATAACAGGTAGACTAAAACATACCTGAACCTGGACCTGCAACCAAAGAGTTAGCACTACATACTGTACAACACCCTAAGGTATCATATCAAACAACATAAAGATACGTAGGTGGGGGAGGTGTGCATGTCATAATGATGGCAAACAATCAAGCATAGCATCCATCCTCACATCTCTCGCTCAGTGCGTAAAGCATACGATATCCACCACTTCGACCACCCAACATTCCTTGCTACGATCACTTTGCCCCATGAAGTCATAAATGGGTTCACTGCACTGATAACGTAGCCACTAATTCCTCGCTATGTCCACTTGCCCCATGGAGTTATTCACCCCATCTGCGCTGACTCATAGCCTTACTAATCCTTACTATGTCCACTTGCCCCCATGGAGTTATTCACCCCATCTGCGCTGGCTCATAGTCTTACTAATCCTTACTATGTCCACTTGCCCCATGGAGTTATTCACCCCATCTGCGCTGGCTCATAGTCTTACTACGCATCACCTTGCCCCTCAGGTCATAATGACCCTAGTGCACTGATAACGTAGTCTTGCTACTATCACTTTGCCCCTCAGGTCATAATGACCCTACTGCACTGATAAGTAGCCCATCATTCATTCTTAGTGGTGAATCGAAGTTATGAACGTCGACAACTCCTTAGCACGCGTCCCGCAGCAAAGTCCAACCATGAAGTGAACTCATTGGTTCCCAACTGGTTCCGGGATCCTGAGCTCTAACTTCCATTTGGACTACCTTTGCATCTCGGGTTATTGGTCATCACAATCGAATCGGATCGGATCAGCCTTCACACTCTTCATCGGATCGGGTCGGCCTTAATTTCTCGGATCGGATCGCGCCTCCTGCGTCGGATCGGGTCGTGGTCCTCCAGCTCGTGGTTTCTCTTCCTGGTTCGGATCGGTGTCACCACGTCGGATCGGATCGGGTAGCTTCGTCCGGGTCGGGTCGTATCTTCTGATCGGGTCGGATCGTCTCGCCCTAGTACCATCGACTTGTGAACTCCCCACCCTCTTCTGATTCAGATCGGGAATACTTGTTGGTTCGGATCGTGCTCCTACTACCAGATCGTGCCACCTAACTTAAGTCGTGACCAACTCCTTTAAACGGATCGTGACGCCCATGCTAGAACGGTTCGGGTCGCGTTTTTGACCAATCTAACACTTCTAAACAACCAAAAAGCATACCATACAGTCATAGCAACATGTTGTGTCGATCCCAAACATCAAAACATAAATCATAGCATATAAAATGGATCAAACATACCCAAAATCCCAAATTTTCCCTTAAGCATACTTAGGTGAAACCAATGATAGGATTATCAAAACTTAACCAAATTAACCCAAATTCATCTCAGAGGTCTAAAACATCATTCCGAATTTTATAAATATTTTTCCAGAATTTTATCATGTTTAATTTCGCTAATTAACACTAATCAACCCTAATTAGCCATAATTAGTGCAAAACTAAGCAAATCACTCACCTTAGCCACAAAATAAACAAAGATCTGAAATGATTCTCTGATTTGATGCGAATTTCAATACCAAACAGCAGCTCCTTTATTGATTTGGTGAAGATCCTTCTTGATTAGGGGTTGCTAAGCCAAATCCTTAACCTAAGGTTGATTTGGAGGTGATTTAGAGGTAGGAGGCCATTTTTAGGGATCCTTGGTGATAAGTGGAGGCTAGAAAACTGAAATGGAATGATTCTCCATCTCATTTCAGCCCTCCCATAACCCTAATCCCGAAATGGGTTATGGGCCTACTCACTAATCACCCGATTTGGCCCGGTTAAGCAGTTTTTCACCCTCCAAACCTTGTTTCAGCCATATCTCCCAAACAGTAAGTCCGTTTGGCTAATGTGACCACTCTACGGAAAGAGAAACCATCAAACGAATCTAATGGAAGTGGTTTCAAGTCAAAATTCCTTTCCAATCAAAAGTTATGGCCAAAACAGTACCAACTAGGGGCAAAATGGTCATTTAAAAATCGACAAAAATCATAAGCATGGGAAATGACTCTAATAGATGTTTCCCAAAGTTACATGACCATACAACTTCACATGGAAAAGAAATAAATATTCTATGATCCTATGATGTGTAGAATACGGGTCATTACACTCTCCCCCCCTTAAGAAATTTCGCCCCTGAAATTCCCTAATCCATACATACACAAAGGTTCCCGCATGCCTATCAATCATAAAACAACAATCAAACATGCAAACAAGCAAAGCAAGTCTATCCTAGCATGCGGAAAACTAAATCGCAAAGTAAATCTTACCAGGCAAAGAGTTCTGGATAAGCCTGAAGAGTTACATCGACTTGAATAACAGCTACATCGACTCCTGAAGAGTTATGATTGTTTACTGTGGTATCGTTTCTTCCCTTATCATGTCCTCTTCTTCCACTCAATTTCTGTTATCCATAAATAGTACGAAAATGTTATTAGGGTATACAAACGAGATATCTTAGGCAATAAATGGGTAAAAGTAGATAGGGATTAAGTTTGGATTTAACTATCGTAATTAATTATTTGACCCATTTTTTCAAGTTAGAATTAACCATTTATATTGCAAAACCCTTTCTTTTATATTCAATATATAATCTTTCAAAACAAATTTATATTGTAAATATGTTTTCTCATGTAAATACTCTCAAACTCATTCTAGAGCATTACAAACCCTATCTCTAATGAGATACTCATCTTAGGATATTACTAATCCTATCTCTAATGAGTCTATTCCTCTGTACCCCTTAATATTTGTTTAAACCAAAGCTCTGATACCAAAAATGTAATGACCATCCTTTTTCCCCGTTTTAAGTCGGTAATTAAACTAACTCAAAATGTTCACAAAGACGAATTGTTACACATTTGAAACAATAATGGAACAAAACTTTTCATTTATACAACATGAGATACATCAGAGTTACATTATAACTATATCAGAGTTTGTAATTAATAAACATGAGATACATCAAAGTCACATTATAACTATATCAGAGTTTGTAATTAATAAACACGAGATACATTAGAGTTACATTTTAATTATATCATAGTTTGTACATATACAACTACCGAGGCACAAAAATAGACAGTGGAAATCACTAAGAGATATTATGTGAATAAAAAAAGAATCCATCTTCACCTCAGAAAAACTCCAAACCACAAAAGCTCCAAATCCAAAAGACGCCTCCATACAAAACTCCACAGAAAGACTCGAAGATGCTCCAATAAGAACTAACCAAATTGCTCTGAAATACTTCTACTAGAAGGTGACCACTAGGTTTCCTATATAAAAAATTATGGGCACCCGAAGTTTGAGGAAAAACAAACAAACTCTAGGTTAGTCATGAGACTGGTATGAGAAACTAGATATATTTGTTAACTATACTATATTCGCAATGCTTTTTGGAAAATGAAGCTACCATAAAGTCTTGTGGAACACACATAATGCAAATGCAGACTTGGGCGAGGTTTCTCCTTAAGATAAACAAAATGCTTGATATGAACCATTTGATATTATTATTAATGGTTAAAATCATTTTGCAAGTAAATGCACCAATCCTAGCCAACCTAGGTACCATATACTATGATGACGTATAGTATACAACTGAAATCGTGCAGGCACTTAGTGGAGAATGGTTTTCAACAAATGACCAAAATAAGGGACTTCCTTATCCGCACACCTCTAGTGGGATGTCCCAAGAACTCATTGGCACTCTGCTAATGTAATGTTGGGTTTTCCCTTAACTGGTTAATTTAGAGCACGCCTGAGTATGCCAACTCCCGATCGTTACCAACCTTTAACCGAATGTAATAACCCGGAAATCTGGGCCAGTTTAAAATTTTTATTTTTGCAATTTTAGCGAATTTTGATTATTTAAAATGAGCTATTTTAAATAATATCGACGAGAAATTTATTTTGAATAGAATTTGAACGTATATATTTATATTCGTCGTTGTTAGAATATAAATATTTATTATATATATAAAAGGAATTGAAAACGGCGCGGTAGTTCGATAATTCGATTTCAAAATTCAAATGAATGTACAGGATTCAAAATAAACCGGATTTTAGTGAAACCAAAAATATTAGAATCTATTTGTGAATATCTTTCCAATGAATCCAAAAAAATCAAAATTTCATAACGGGTATCAAAAGATATGTCCAGTTGAAAATTCTGAATAGTCGCTATGGAATTCAGGCCCTTAAAAATGGGAATTTTGCAAACGACCTCGGATTTCGACGAAACCACTTTTGTTGGATCCGTGATGTCATATTATCGCTAGGTCCCAAATTTCATAATTTTTCGAATCAATATGTGAGTGTGGCAAAGGAAAACGCGTTTGACCAGTTTTAGTTGATTTTAATCGACTAGAAATTGGCCATTTTTCAAACGGTCTCAGAATTCGATGAAACTAGTTTTGTTAGGACGTATCATCAATACGAAGCTAGAAAATATTTTTCTGGAATTTTTAGAGTTCGTATGTGACCCCGGTAAATTGAAATGCGTGTTCAAATTCAATATATAGAGTTATATGTTGATTTTAACGGAAATTGATCGAAACAGTCGAATCAGCCTACGATTCATATCCCATTGTGTTCGGAATGGGGGTAATTAGCTATAGATGACAGGCGGTGTGTCTCGTTTCGAGGTCGTAAATAAAAGTTGCTTTTTTGAAATTGATTAAATAAATAATATATTATTATAAAACCTTTCTCTCAGGCCCCCCTCCTTTTCATTTGCTGATCGAAGGAAAAAAAACGAAGATCAACCGCATCGCCCCCCCCCCCCACCCAGCGATCGCCGCCGCCGCCACCGATCCTCCAACCTCTTCCTCTCCCTCCTCCCCTTCTTCTTCCCTGACCGAGCCCCCTTTCCCACGAAACCTCCAGCAAATCGAACCCCCCTTGCCCTAGCCGCCGCCGCTCGAAGCCCGCCATCGCGCCCTCCCCTAGCCCTCCGCCTGCACCGACCGCAACCCCCCCCCCCCCCCCCCCTCGGCGTCGTTCGAGCCCCCATACCCCAAACCCGACCAAAAACAGCGCCACCACCCCCTAATCCGACTGCCTCCGACCCTCCCCACCCCCAACACCGACTGTCAAAGCTCCTGTGCCGCCTAGCAGCCCTGCTCCCCCTTTGAATACAATAAAAATGTGAGCTCTTACCTTTATTTACATTTATTTACTGTTTTAATTCTATTTTTACATATGTATAGCATGATGAAGATGGGGTTTTTTATTGTATATATGTCAGGTTAAGATTAGATTTTTAAAATAGAAAAGATACGATTTTTAGCGGTGTAAAAATAGAATTTTTATCTATATAGTAGTAGTATAAAAATGTGATTTTTATATACATGACAACGATATAAAAATTCGATTTTTATATATTGAATAGCGAAGTAAAAATTTGATTTTTTTTATTGAATAGCGAAGTAAAAATTCGATTTTTTATATATTGAATAGCGAAGTAAAAATTCGATTTTTATATATTGAATAGCGAAGTAAAAATTCGATTTTTACATATGTAGAGAATACGGGCAAAGAAAGTGACAAGAGGCAAGAACGGCGAAGATTCCTACATATGAAGAGTCGCAGCGTTGGATTTAGCTTTCAGTGAGAACTTCTCACCTTTTAATTTAATTTTCTAGTTATATATATACTAGGATGCAGACGGTGTTTAGTAGCACCCGACACCCGTCGTCCACAGACCATGGACGGCTTGTATGCTTGTTTGTTTGATTTTGATGTGTAGTTGATTGTGTGATGTGATGTGAAATAAAATATTTATATAGTTGAAAATATTTTATAGTTAAAAATAGAATTTTTAACGTGTATATGAAATGAAATGAAATAAAAATAAACAGATCGGACGATTTGTTTATGTACACACATTTGACTGATATTGATTGGGACGATAAATTTTACACATCGCCCAACTGCACAAATAAAATCTGTGTTTGATTATTTGAAACCCCACACGGGTATTGGGATGATATATGACATACACTAATCCCAATAGTTAGTTGTATGTCGATCGATTGATTGACAGACTGTTATAAGTGTTGAATATTTATATTTGATGCTTATACAGTATAGAATGCACTTTGGATGATGGTTGATTATTCATCGTTGTTATTGCATACATGTGTTGTAGAAAATCCATATAATTAACATTATATGGTAATTGATTGGGCCTCATTCCATATTTGAAATAGAAATACTTGAAAAGGTAATATTCGAAATAGAAATATTTGAAATAGAAATATTTGAAAATAGAAATATATGAAGCCGTGTTGATTAGATTGACGCCATTTTGACGTGAATGATATTTATATCGATTTTATTCATTTTATAATGAATATCGAAAGTGATTTCAAAATCCGATATTTTGAAAAGAATTGAAATTCGAATTAAATTGAATTGATTAGAAATTCAAAATAAACGGAAATGATTTGAAATTCGAATTAAATTGAAATTCAAATTAAATTGAAATAGAATTGAAATCGTTTTGAAATGAATTCGAATTGAAATTGAATAGAAATGAATTCGAATTGAAATTGAATGAAATTGAATACGAATCGAAATTGAATTGAAAACGAATTGAAATTGAATTAAAAATCGATTTGAATTAGAATCAATTTGAAATGAATTTAAAACGAGTTTGAAGGGGAAAATTCAATTTTGATTTGAATTTGAAAAGGGAGTTGAAATCGTTTGAAAACGAATTTAAAACGATTTATAAAGTACGTTTTAAAAAGGAAATCGACGAAGTATATATTATATATATTATATATATAATATAATGGCCTGAATAGAACGCGCCGCGCCGCGGCAGTTTGCGAATTTCGACCATTGACTTCGAACGGATATTGTGGGAGATCCGATCGTCGGATTCCCCTAAAACCGGAACCGTTGGGTTTGTATCGAAAAGAGCTTTCTAACGAATATTAGAAATTTGAAATCTAATGGTTGGATTTGGAATTATGTCCAAATCAAATTTGGAAAAGGTCGCTATAAGTGCAGTTCGATGGCCGTTGATGGAAATCGACTGTACGGGCCTTGATAAAATTATTAAAAATATCAATAATTTGTGTAAAATCATAAGAAATGATTTGGGAAAAATCGGGATGAAAACTCCATATTTGAAAAGATAAAAATAGATTTTTATCGAAATGAACTAGTTTTGAACTAGAATTAAAATTCTATTTGTTTTTAAATAAATAAATTGAATTTGAAAAGGGTTTTAAAAATAACTAGAATTTCCAATGATTGCATTGGAATGGATTTGAATCGAAATTATCTTCGGAATATTTCGATGTTGGATTTCGTGATTATACAGATGTTATTATGGAAATTTGAAAGATATAGATATATATATATATATATATCGTTATTTCCAGTACGATATCTATTGGTCGTAGAATTTGATATTGAATATAAGCCGATATATTTTCTATTCAGAGCCTTTTATTTAATATCAAACGTGATTTGGGTTTGTCGTGAACTGGGTTTTAAATAACTCTTGTTCTTTAACCCGATATTTAATGAATGTGATTTTGGGTTTATTGTGGGCCGTGTTTCAAATGACATTGGTTCTTTAACCCCGTTAAAGACTGGATATTGATTTCTGTGAAGATTAAAACTAAGTGGAGTTTTAATGAATCTGTAATCAGATTGAAATGATCGAGAATGGAGTATCACCAGTTTTACACCAGGCGATAGTTAAATCTTTAATTAGATTTGAACGTGAAATGGTAATTGAATTTACCGATAACACCGTGGTGTTAGACATGAAGTATTACCAGCTTTACTTCATGGGAGGAATAGGTGGGAATTGGGAAATAAAATAAATTATTATTCCGGTGTGAGTCGCTTATCCCGACTAGTTTGAATTGATATTCAAAGAAGATTAAAGAATAAATTTAAAGAATTTATCTTTGATAAAATTAATGGGAACCTTTCCCAAAGTAGAAGAATATTTGAATAAATGAATATTTTGAATTGGAATGAGGCGTATGTCGTGTTTGTGTAACACTTGTTTACTATATACGCGAGTTATTTGGAAAGACCGGGTTTATCCCATTCTGAATAACTGATACGACGATAAGTCGAAGGTGAAGACAGTGGTTGAAGACCGGAGGTCTTCACGTCGTTTGGATAGTTACTGATGATCTTGATTGGACCGTACACCCAAGAAGATGGAAACAGTTGGTGATCGTCCAGACGTACTTGGAGATCGATGGATATGCGGGGTACTACGTGCCTCCGGTTTCGTTCAGACCCAGAACGAACTTGTAAATAGACTGTGTGTCTGACACGGGATTTTATTCTGTGTGATTGATTTCTATTAAATATATATCTGTTTGGCGGCAGAGAATTTATTCTCTTGCTTAATGCCCTTCTCTGAGACGTACGAGCTCTGGGGTTATATACTGATGGATATCAAACGCATAATGTGAATTACCTGTGTGGCATGCCTAGGTGGTAATATGATCAAGGCTTCTGTTGAAAAGCATAGTCTTGTGGTGGATGATCAAAGCACAGCCTTTGTGGCATAGCTTTGTGTAACATTTACTTCGCGAGTTTCACACTCGGTGGTGAACCAAAAACGGGAGAGGACCTCAGGGAGGGCATGCGTTTCTTTCTAGCTAGAAGTGGCGTTAGTGGTTTTACACGCCCTGACGAGTTTGACTTATGTGGTTGCTGCTGTTACCAGGTGCCTCGGTTTGATCGGACGATCCGGGTCCGATGGAGTCATTCGTTGGCTCATTTACGCCCCATAGGGCGGAGAGACGTATTGTTCAGGCATAATAATCCACATCGGTGGACCGGCCCGGACGATCCAAGGGGCAGTTGCGGCTGTTCTTGAGTCTCGGGCTAGACAGTCTCGAATCGGTTGAGGACTATCTTTTGCCTCGGTTCACAGACGGAAATCCAATTTCCAAATACGTGACATTTGCGGTTTTATTTGTAGAGCCTAGTATGGCGACATAGTGGGATGGGGCGCTTAAAAAGTAGGAGACTTCTATGTCTTTTCTATTGTTTGCTCATTCGATGTCTACGATTCTATCATCTATCACTTTGAATGTTTAAAAAAAATTGAAATAGTTTATACTGTATACCTCATTTTTCTTTTACTAGAAAAAAAAGATATTGCACTGGATATCCTGGCTGTCATCATTTCCCTTGAATGGATATTGTACTTCAATTACTTATTGCTAAATTATTTTTGTCGGCCTAATGTTCAAAATTGATATTGAATGTGCTTTTGATCAAGTGTATTTTTTGTATCCATGAACTTGTTGAGCCTACATGTGCACTTGTGATTGTGTTTTCTGCATTTCCTTGCTGGGTCGGCTTCTTTGATCCTGCATATCAATGCCTTACCCCTACAAGTGATTAAAGCTAGAATTATGCCAAAAGCTATCCTTTTGCAATCAATTTAGGCCTATAATCATAAAAATCCACTCAAGGTGAGTTTTTCAACTCACATTTACTTGCTTAGGCATAATGATATGTTAGAATTCTTATTTCTGAGTGATAGTTTGAACTAATGATGGATGATTAGTGTAACATAGGTTATAATAAAATTACTTGTCTATATTTGTCCTGTGTCTGTCAAATTAATTGACAATACACTAATATCATTTGAATTTGGTTCCAGGTTATCGTCGGAGTGTGTCAGCACAAGCTGCGGAAATTGCGCAGGCAATTTCTGCTTTTGCCTTGTGTTCTAAATGCATATTTGTGAATTTCTTCAGTTTTTTTGATGAATTTTGATTTGAATTCGGTGTTGAATGGATGAATTTTTTAACCTATTCTAGGATAAGCCAAAAATATATTAAATCCTTATTTCAGAATTTTAGTGATAATTTCTTAAGAATTTCATGTTGATTTCTTATGAATTTCATGAGTCTCTTGTGACACCATGCACTTTTATAGAATGATTTTGAGAAGGAATTTTCATTATAAATATATATTATTAGCTTTGAGACAACTAATTTTTCTATGTTTTAATTTATAAGTAAAATCGTCTCAACACAATAGTAAAAATGGTATTTTCTATATGTAGAGATTTTTGAGAAGTAATTAAGTTGTTTTATAAATCGTTTTATAAAGTCTATTTCTTAAACTAACTATTTTATATATTCAAAACCACACGTTTTCGCAATAATTGTGTTCAAATGATATCGTAAACCTCGTCGTAAGGGGAATGAAGGTATATGAGATTGGTTAATTACATATTTGTCTAATTGAAGCTATGAAACCTAGAGTTTTGTTGTGTTTTCTTATGCTTCTATGTTTGCTAGTGTGGAATCGACTAGTGGTTGGCCAGTATTGAGAACATATGGTATGGGACGCATGGTTACCACCATTCAGGTTACTTTTCATGGGTCTATGACACAATCGTGTGTGATTCACCAGCACTAGACCTTCAGGTCAATTCTGTGTCTATGTAGACTTTAGAGTCATTTCTATGTGAAATCCATGGATTTTCGTGTCATCTGTATGACATAGGTACCCTTATGTGTGATAGTAGTAGTTGTGGCTTCAAGTCATTCATGTATGATAGCACGTGCACGATAGCTTTGGCGTGCCCCTTCCGTGGTAGGATCCAACGTTTGGTGATTTTTAATGTTCGTGTTCAATGATGATTTCACCATTTCGTGATGATTATCATAATATATATTACATACATACATACATATATATATAACTTTGAATACTCAAATTTTTTGGGTGTATATATAGAGATTTCATTTATGTGGTCTTAAACTCTTAATTAAATTCCCAGGTTCAATGACTAGTGATTTTAGTCAATCTTGTGATTTTAGTGATTCATGTGGTTTTAGTGATTCGTGTGATTTTGCTGACTTTGAATCTTTCATCCCATGTTATGTCATTCCAAGTGTTGATTACTATAATCATAGAGTTAGCGTAAGTCGTTCTTAGAGCAATAGTTAAGTCCATGTTCGTGTTTATCGCTCACATAGTCGTATATTAATCATATGGACTTATAAGTGAAGTACTTGGTTATGATGTGTACGACATTTCTTCCTGATGGAAAGGAACTGCTACATCCAGGCCTTCGTGAGAATCCATGATCTTCCGACTCCTTTCAGATAAAAGGGAATACATGTCTATTTGATATTTTGTTTAATATATTTTCATTACTGATATGTTTAAGCCACACTAATCTGTGTATTAAATACTCAGGTCAGGTCGAATTATTTGAGGTAGATCTATATATTCAAGCTTGCTTGTTATCACTCTAGCTATATCCTTCTAGAGCTATTTCATGATTCTTGTGTTTTTGTATGAGCCACTTGATGTATATTTATTAACATTCATTGTAGTATATATATTGTCAATTGAACTATTTGAGTATGTGCACATGTATTATTGTAGTTTTGCTATTTATAATTAATTTAATTTGTTCTTTGATTTGTTTTCTGTGTTGTATTGTAATTTATTTTACGCCATCAAAGTTTTATATTAGATAAATTAAGAACGTCGAACACCTGAAGAAAGAACGAAAAATTTATACACCCAATCGACATATTCGATACTTTTCTAATATTAGATTACGGACGGTCGCTTATAACAACCCCTATTATTGACTCCAACAGATAGTATTACTTTGTAGTGCTCTTTATTAGGGATGGTCTTGGGTGGGGAATTACATCTTGCTATCAAAGAAAATTCCAAACTGAAGTACAACAAACACATAATAGAACCGAAATAGTGCATGTTATAATAAGGAAGGATAACACTCGTGTCTATTTCTACCACTTCATATTATTATCCTCGATTTGAGTTTTGATCATCTGGGTCTTTAGTAAATCTCAATTAAGAATACATCTAGGAATATATTTCATTCTGAAGTATTCCATAAGTCGAATCTGATTATCTATGATATCTTTGTTGGCACCTTCACCTTTTTGACTCTCTTCAGTGTTCAAAAATCTTTGGTTTGAATTTTGATGAAATTGAATGTTGTATCCTCTTAAGTTTGGTTGATGTTTCATTTTAGTAAAATAAATTGGGATGGGAAAATAAACTAAATCCAATATAGTTAAAGTAAAACTCATATTGAGATAAAAGGCTAGTTTTTTAAGATTTATCAGAGTTGTGCAGCAAAAATATGCTGAAATATATTGGCTTCACTAAATTTAGATAAATTTGTGAATTTATAGAGGGGTTAAGAGAATGGAGAATAAATGAATAAACCCCTATTCAATTTACACCGAGAGATGAAAAGACATAGATGATTAATTACTGGGTTTTATTGAGGGGATGTATTTTTTTAGTTTGTAAATCAAGAGTATTCGTGATAATAAATTATAAACATAATAATGTGAAAACCTAAAAACTTGTGATTAACCTTTGCGCTGAATGGTCCACAAGGTATTTTAAGGAAATCTGATCGATATATCTGATCAGTGTCATCGATAAGAATTTCTTAAATGCTGATAAGAGACGATCGAGCATAATATTTTGAAATAATACACTAATTTTGGAAAATATTCATATGAGACTAGTATTAAACCACTATAAGACGAGAATAGTAGCTGGGATGGCAAGGCAATGACAATGATATATCGGCTTTGCAGCCAAATATTGAGAAAAACGTTGACTGATTGGTGGTTAATATTATTCAAACAGATTAATGAATGTTATGTATAGTTGAGTATAAATGATTGTTTTAAATAAATGGCTATCTTGGCAGTAAACAATATTTTAGAAATATGCTCTCATACTTGGGTTTTAAAAGATGATCACAACCATCGTGTTGAAAATAATAAACGAGGAAAATGACGAGGCTATTTTGATTTTATAACCAAAACCGCAGCCATTATGGGAATAACTAGTGCAAGTTGATGGCAAGGCAACATCACTATCTAAATTGGGATCAAGAAATATGAGTGTATTTTCAAAATGTATGATATACAAAAGATACGATGTAATATCTTATATCTTTTGTATATATTATTTGGGATGAGCACTAAAACTTCCTAATTATGTAGTAAAAATGTTGAACTATTTTTTTCTAAAAAGAGTACAATTATGAAGAACCAAGGAGGAAACTGGAACTATAATTCAGTTGAATGTAACAAGTAGTCAACAACAGAATATTTTAATTTAATTAATAAGGAGTGTTTTTCTCATATATTGTTTTATAAATAAAATTAGGAGCTGTGAAAAGGACCTGTCTAAGATAAAATTTGACCAAAGAAAATTCTTTGGGTTTTGTGTGTGTGTATATATATATGTTCTTGGTAGAAGGGGATTTTCCAACTATTAAGTTTCGAATTTAAAAACTTAACTCAAAAAGCTAGCAGTTATTCATTTTCTTAATTACGATTTTAAAGGTGTTAATTATTGAACTGTTGACAAGTTGAACTCTTATCTTGATTTGAGATTTTTGACACTCTCAACACAATTTTGTAGCTCATTATCTGTTTGTATGTTTGGCCACCTCAGCGTGATTTTTGAAATTCTTTGGAACTCATGATTTTAGCAGATTATACACTTGAATTCTGGTATTTGGTTCAAGGTTGCATTATTTTTTTCTTTGTGCACATGTGTTACTATCTAACGCTAGTGCTACCATCCCATGTTCACCTAGTTATTGTATGCTTCCTTTGAGCATTTTATCTCAACCCAATGTTGATCTCACCACTTGTGCATGTCTAAGTTGCACTTGATCGATTGATGTTTGTTCTGCACTCCATCTTTACTTGCCTATTTTCAGTTTTGGTGAACCCTGTTGCCTTATTCATACTGTTTGTGCTACTGGGTTTTATCTTCAAGCATGAATTGATGTGCCATGTTGTTGTGGCCTAAATTTCTGTGCCATGTTGGATTTGTTCCCATTGCTATATATTAGACCTATAATCTCTGGCATTTTACTTGTTTTGGGCATGACCATAAACGTTACCCTTTTGATGACTAATTACCATGTCTTTAAACTGTGTCATGTATTATCTCTCCCTTAAACACTTTATGCTGGGATATTTGCTATGGCCACTTTACCCTAAGCCAACTTGTTGTGATTCACTGCCGTGACTTGTAAGCTTTGGCATTCTTTGTGTATGTTGGGCTTGATACACTGGCTTTATAATTTTGCGCATCTATGTTGTCATATATTAATGCTTGTGCCTTATTTTTGCTTACCATGCCTTGTCAATGCTGGCTTGAGTTTGAGTTTATGAGGCTTGCTTGATGGTCTTGTTGCTTTGTAATCAAATGTTGAAACGAAGTTCATTTGTGCTCAACTGTTAACTCTTATATTTTACCGGTTCTGAACTTATGCTCAGACATTGTGCCTTTATTGCACTCTTGTGTTTTGTGTTGTGTTGAGTTCACTTTGTGATCATAACGACATAGCTTGCAGTACACTTCCCATTTATGTTATACTCTGATCTGTTTATTGTTTTGTTACTTTATCACCTTGCGATGTTGTCTTAAGGTGTTCTTATTCTTGTTGGAATAGTGCCTTCTTGCTTGACCTGCTACACGTTTACCCTCATTCTTATTTAAACTATACATGCTTGAAATTTCGAGCTACACTTACCATTGTTTGCACTTTCCTTTCTAAATGGCTGACCTGGTCTATTGTGATGAACTTGACTGTTTAGTAGCCCTGATCACCTTGATGTTGTGCATGCCTATTTAAGCCAGTCTTGTGCACTTTTTGTTGGAGATAGATTGTTTGCTCATAGTTGTTCACCTGTTTTGAATTGTGCACATGTGTTTGGTCTTTTGTTCATCTCCTTTGTGCTTCTCATGTATTTATTCCAACCGGGAATGAAGAAATGGTGGTATACACCGATGCAAGTGACATAGTACTTGGATCAATGTTAATGTAAAAGGATAAGGTGGTGGCTTCCGCGAATCGACAACTAAAGCCACACGAAATGGATTATCTGACTTGTGATTTGGAGTTGGGGCGATAGTGTTTACGGATCATAAGTCGTTGAAGTATCTTTTCTTCAAAAGGATTTGAGTCTTCGACAACAACCATGGATAGAGTTTTTGGCGTTGTATGATTTGGGTATAACCTATACTCCAAGTAAAGGTAACATGATACCCAATGCGTTAACTAGAAGACATGCAATTTTGGAAGCCATATGTTTACAGAATGGAGCATCTCGAGTATTTGTCTGGATTTGATTTTGTAACTCATTATGTGTTGCAGCCAGAAATGTTAGCGAGCTTATCAATTAGACCGACTTTCATCGAAAGGACTGACAAAAGCCAGAAACGTGTTGCTAAGGTTTTGGAAATTATTCAACGTTTAGAGATGAGAGTGGAACCAGAGGAAATTGAGGACTTCGAAGTCGATCCAGATGGTTAGCTTCACAAGAATGGACGATTGGTTGTTCCTGATTTAGATGGATTGAGAGATGAGGTTCTGAGGGAATATCATCAATCTAGTTTGATGATTCATCATGGTTGTAATAAGATGCATCGAGATTGAAGCGAACCTACTACTGGAAAGGCATGAAGAGGGATCTCGAGAAATCTAACTCGAAGTGCATGAACTGTCAGTTGGTTAAGGCCGAGCAGAAGAAGCCGAGTTAGTTATTACAAGCATCAAAAATTCCTACGTGGAAATAGGAGCAAGTGTCAATGGATCTCATCAATGGATTACGTAGGACAAGGACATGAAATGATGGTATTTATGTCATCGTGGACCACTTAACCAAAAGTGCAAGGTTTATTCCTGTTAGGTCGACTAGAATAGCATCGAAATTAACTGATTTATATCTTAATTGGATAGTTCAATTCCAAGGAATTCCGAAGAGTATAGTTATCGATCGAGATATTTTGTTCACCAATGGTTTTGGAAGAGTTTTCAAGAGATATTGAGAGCAAAGCTATGTACGAATACGACTTATCATCAAGACAGATGGTCAAACTGAGAGGGTTAATCAAGTTTTAGAATATCTCCTTAGAGCTTGTGCGTTGGATTTTGGAGGATCATTGGAAGATCACCAACATTTAATTGAGTCTGGTTATAATAACAGCTATCAATCGAACACTGAATGGCACCGTATGTAGTGTTATATGGCAGACCGTGTAATTCTCCATCCACTTGGTTAGAGACTGGTGAGAAGTTAGTGCTTGGGCTTGAGATGATAAGAGAAATGACGGATAATATTGAGATCATTCGGAAATGAATGAAAGCTTCCCAAGATCATCAGAAACTTCATGACAATAAGCGGTGAAAGGATTTGGAATTCTCAATCGGAGGTATTTGTTAAAGTTTCGCCTCTACAGAATGTTTTTCATTTCGGAAGAAAAGAAAAGTTAGCATCAAGGTTTTTTGGACCGTTTCCAATTGTCAAGCATATTGGGAAGCTCACTTATAGAGTGGACTTACCTGAGAAGATGGAGGGTGTGCACAATGTGTTTCATGTATCATTTCAACAGAATTTTGTGCATGACTCGAACATTGTTGTAACGACCAGCATTCTACGCATCGGAGGATTGTAGAATATTTATTTCATTTTTATATGAAGTTATATGGTCGTGTAACTTCGGGAAGTGACTATTGGGGTCATTTACCATGTTCACGATTTTTGCAAAATTTTAAATGACTGTTTTAACCCTGACGAATCTTGTTTCGCCTATAACTTTTGACTGGTAAGGAGTTTTGACTTGAAACCACTTCCATTGGATTCGGGTGATGGTTTACGTTTCCATAGAGTGGTCACATTAATCAAGCAGAATTACGACTAGGGAGATATAGCTGAAATAAGGTTTGAAAGTTGAAAAATAGCTTAACCGAGCTTAATTACGTGATTAGTGGTTAGGCCCACAACCCATTTCAGGATTAGGGTTATGGGAGGGTTGAAAGGGTTTGGGAAAACATTTCATTTCAGTTTTATAGCCGCCACATACATCCTTTGAACCCTAGTAATGGCCTCCACCTTCTAAACAACCTCCTAATCACTTTCTAATCCAATATTAAGCTAATCAATGTCAAATCAAGGAAAATTAACATCAAATTAGAGGTAGAGCTATTGTGTTGCATTGGAATTCGAACCAAATCAGAGATATTTTCAGATCTGGAATTTATTCGAGGCTAAGGTGAGCGATTAGCATGTTTTTACACTAATTACGGCTAATTAGGGGTGATTAGTGATAATTAGTGAAATTATGACTCAGAAAAATATGGAAAAATATGTATAAATTATTAAATATTATTTTATGCCTCTGATATAAATTTGGGTTAATTTGGATTAAGTTTGATAATCCTATAGTTAAACATGGTTAAGGGGATTAAGGGGAAAATCATGCTATTTTGGTATATTTGATCTTAAATAACTCATGTGATTGATGTTTTGATGTTTTTGATTGAACCCATATGTTGTTATTACTGTTTTGGATGTTTCATGATTGCATAGGAAAGTTAGAATGATTGAAAACGCAGTCGTATGGCGAGAACGGACGAAAAACAGCTTATTGGAAAACTGCAGGTTTTCGATCAGATCGGAGGTAGAGGAATGAACCGAACCGAAGCTTGGCGCAAGAAGAAAACATGGCAAAAAGGAAGGCCTATGTAGGTCGAGATGGTATTGGATCAAAGAAGCTGGAGGGAGTGGGGTCGGATCAGCATGTACCGAACCGAAGTGTAGGGCATCGAATCGAACCGAGGAAGGTAGATCAAGTCGAACCAAGACTAGGACACCATTCAAACCGAACGGGATGGGGATGGCCGAACCAAACCACGTGATTTGAACCGAACCGGAGGGCTTGAGTACTGCATATCTGAACCGAACCGAAAGACATGAACCAAAGAACCGAACCGAACTCCAATTCGACCAAAAACCCGAGATGCAGAGGAAGTCCAAATGAGAAGTTATTATCAGGATCCAGATGGGAACCAATGAGTAACTTCAAGAGTTGCACTTTCTGCAGAACGTGTGCAAAAGGGGTTATCGATATCTATAGCTTTGGTTCACCATGGAGAGACATACTAGTGGTTATGGATCAGTGCAATGTGACCATTAGGACTCCCAAGGTCAAAGTGATCGTAGCAAAGGATTATTGGCTATGGACCAGAGCAATGGGGTCATTACGACTCCCAAAGGGCAAAGTGGTCATAGCAAAGGATTTGGTGATCAAAGTGGTGGATATCGTATGCTTTACGCACTGAGTGAGAGATGTGAGGTTGATTGCTATGTTTGATATTTTCTATCACCATGACATGCATGCTTCCACCTTACACTTTGTGTTAATGTTACCTTAGAGTACTATATACCTTGTTGTGCTAACTCTTTGGTTGCAGGTCCAGGTTAAGGTAAGATCATTTATACTTATTATTGTTTTATTTTGCTGGTATCACTCATACCAGACTTTTGTCTGACCCAGAGTTTTATACCTCTTCTTAGTGCTCCTAAACTAGCAGACTAGAGACAGGTTAGGTGGTCATGCACGAATAGTTGTCCGGAGACGAGCATGAGGCTTCCATGTACTATTTAAATATATTATCCCTGTGTTGTTGTTGGTCACTACTTTGGGCATCAATAGTGTACCTCTTTTATTTCCTTTCTGAGACAATATTTTAAAGTTGTAATAACGGTTTGGATCATAAGCTGTATTTTGGATTCCCCTGCTAAAATGGTTTAGTTTTCAGCTTATGCACTATCTCGCCTATTTTTTATCAAGTATTTTTACTACTATATTTTATTCCATGCGCTATGAGATATACTATAGGTTCTTTGATGATTCATAGTTTCAAACTCCTTTCTTTTGACGATCGTCATGTGCTAACTGGACATTGGCACAACGCATTTTAAGGGAAATGTCAGCTGGTGCAGGGCAGACCGTCACACTTGGTATCAGAGCCTAGGTTGCGTAGTTAACCTAGGGGAAGACATCAGGGAGAGATAGTATACGTATATGAGAGCGCGTATTTGTGATATTTTGGTTTTCAAAAGCTATATATATAGTATTAGTATAGCTAAGGATAATGTTGCATTGCACTGGCACCAATATGGAGATGGTTAATCGTTTTCTCTTTACAAATTGAACAATGAGCCGATATACGAGGAGTACGGGTTCAAGGGATAATGATATAGATGTCCCTGATATAAGGACGATGTTTACTACCCTCATACGAGAGATGCTTAGGGATGTTCAGGGAGCAGTTCCTAATGCTTCTAACAGTGGTGGTTAGCGGTGCAGGCGCCTAGAGATGATTTCGCCAAGCTTAACAAGGATTATACTAGCCTTGGTGGGAAGTTGTTCCATGGAACAGAATCGGCTACGGATGTACAAGATTGGCTTGATAGATGTGAGTGCATCTTCAAGGATTTGGGAATGGATGATGCAATGAAAAGAAAATTAGAATCGCGTCAACTTCACGGATGGGCTATGAATTGGTGGAATGTTATTAAAGCAGCTACTACTGAGGATCAAGTTACTTGGAATCTGTTTAAGACTCGCTTTAGGGGTAAGTTTATCCTGGGTACTTAGAAATCAGAATTGTTAAGGAAATTCTTGGAGCTTAAGCAGAATGGTAGGCCATCCTCGGAATATATTGTTGAATTCAATACCCTATCGAAATATGGATTACCTCTTATTGATACTACCGAGAAGAAGAACGAGAAGTTCATAACTGGCTTAGATGAGTACTTAGGGGAAAGGCTTATAAAGCACATCAATGAGACCTTTGAATCTATAGTGGGAAAGGCATTGAGGTCGGAGAGCCTTTACCCTAAGTCAAAGGCCTAGGTTGCTATTACATCTGCGGGGGAGCCAAAGCCGCAGGCAAGCGGTTGAGGAAAGAACAATTCGCAGAATAAGAGGAAGCATAACCAAGCTAAGGATGGTCAGAAGAAGAATAAAAAAGATGTTGAGTGCTATAGTTATGGCACGAAGGGCCACTATGCAAAGGATAGTCGAGCAAAGCCAGTGGATAGGAAGTGCTTCAGTTACGGCCAAATGGGACATCTCAAGGATAAATGTTCGCAACCCCCTAAAGAGAAGAAGATCGTGAAGGCATATGCTATCAACGATGTTCCTTTTCGTCGAATGCCCCAACTGTGTTGCAGAAGGGAAAGGGCGTCATTATTCAAGGTATGCTTTCTATTTATGATGATCCTATTCGAGTGTTGTTTGATATCGGGGCTTCCTATTCCTTCATATCTAGTGACCCGGTAGAGAGGTTGGGATTGGAACCCGAGATTGTCGATAGACGTTTAGTTGTGATGAACCCAATTGGTGGTTCGACTAGCCTTAGTATGAGTTTTCGTAATTTCGTCTTGTCGAGTCATGGATGTATGTTTGCTTGTGATTGCTTTGTTTTGGGCTTTACTGGGTTTGGAATTATTTTGGGATTTGATTGGCTCCAAAGGTATAGGGGTGGTGGTAGACTGTGAGGGGTCTTCGGTGACCATTAGAGCAGACAATGGGCGGAGGGTGCTGTTTAGTTGCCTACCTAGTGATAGGGTGATAGCTAGTTTTCTAAATTCCCTTGGCATTCCACATGATGAGTTGTAAGATGTGCCTATTGCTCGCAAGTATCCGGACATCTTCGAGGAAGTGACCGGACTTCCACCACACCAAGAGATCGAGTTTCAAATTGATTTAGTGAAAGATGCCAGAACTATAGTGATGCTTCTTCGTCGTATGGTGCCAAGGGAGCAACGAGAGCTAAAGGTGCAAGTGGGCGATCTTTTGAAGAAGGGATTTACCTGAAGAAGTGTTTCCGAATGGGGAGCACCAGTTGTAGTTGCTACAAAACTTGATGGTTCCCTTCGATTGTGCATGGACTACCGGGAGTTGAATAAGGGGACGAGAAAGAATAAGTATCCACTTCTGTGAATAGACGATTTGTTTGATCAGTTGAATGGAGGGTGTTCTCCTAGTTAGATATCGCGACTGGTTTTCATCATCTCTGAGTAACAGCTGAGAGTATACCTAAAACGACATTTCGGATGCCATCTGGGTTTTATGTGTAGTTGGTCATGCCATTCGGCTTGACCAATGCACCAGCATATTTTTGGATCTTATAAGTAGGGTATTTAGGGATTAATTGAATAAGTTTGTTCTTGTGTTCGCGGATGATATCTTGGTTTACTCGAGGACAGAGGAAGAACACAAGGATCATTTGAGGACAGTGATGGAGGTGTTGAGGAAACTCCAATTGAAAGCGAAATTTTCTATGTGTGACGTCTGGAGAAGGGAAGTGAGATTCTTGGGCCATGTTAATGTTATTGTCGTGGATCCTGCGAAAGTGGCTATGGTACAAGATTGTTCTACGCCCAAGAATGCAATGGACGTAAGAAGTTTCTTAGGGTTAGCTGGATATTATCATAAGTTTATCCAAGACTTCTCCAATATAGCAGCACCGTTAACTTAGTTGACCAAGAAGAATCAAGCTTTTGCTTGGGACGGAAGGTGTGAGAATGCATTTAAGGGTCTAAAGGAAAAGATGACGTGTGCACCAGTGTTAGTTATTCCTAAAGGGAACGAAGAGATGACGGTATACATGATGCATGTGGTACCAGACTAGGTGTTGTATTGATGCAAGAAGGTAGGATTGTAACTTATGCTAGTCGGCAACTGAAACCGCATGAGAAAAGATATCCTACCCATGATTTGGAATTGGCAGCGATTATGTTCGCATTAAAGATGTCAAGAAATTATCTCTTGGGAGAAATATTTGACTTGTTTACCGATCATAAGTCGTTAAATTATCTTTTCTCTCAAAAGGATTTAAATATTCATCAGTAGACATGGTGAGAGTTCTTGACTTCATATGATTTCAATATTGCATACACACCCGGGAAAGGCAATGCGGTGGCTTATGCATTAAGTAGGAGACATGCCATTTTAGGGGCTATGTTTCTGGAATGGAAGCAATTGGAGTGTATCACTGGATTTGATTTCAGACCTAAGTGCGAATTGGATCCAGAGATGTTAGCAAGTTTGACGATCAGACCGACTTTGATTGATCGGCACGGCACCAGCCAGAGGGACGATCCTAATCTACTGGAACATCTCCAAGGTAGAGATGGGTATAGACGGTGAGGAAATGAACAAGTATGGTCTCGATCGAGAAGGATGGCTTTGAAAGAATGGAAGACTAGTTGTACCCAATGTTAATGGATTAAGAGAAGAAGTGGTTAGAGTGTGTCATCACTTAAAACTGACTATACATCCCAGTGGTAACAAGATGTATCGAGACATGAAGCAGACCTACAACTGGGAAGGAATGAAGAGAGACGTTGGGAAGTTTATATCCAAGTGCATGAAGTGCCGGCAGTTAAAGCCGAGCAAAAGAATCCTATTGGTTTGTTAAAACTGCTAGAAATTACCAAATGGAAGTAGGAACAAGTCTCAATGGATTCTATAGATGGTTTACCAAGGACTAGATCAGGTCATGATAGCATTTGGATGATTGTGGATCGACTGACCAAAAGTGCAAGGTTTATACCAGTCAAGTCAAATAGAATGGCAGCTAAATTAGTGGAACTGTATATGAAGTGGGTAGTGAGATTTCATGAAGTACCTAAAGGTATTGTGAGTGACGGAGATCCATTATTTACTAGTGGATTTTGGAAGAGCTTACAAGAGGCTTTAAGATCAGAATTACATCTAAGTACAGCATACCATCCTCAAACCTATGGTCAAACAGAGAGGGTGAATCGTGTATTAGAGGATCTCTTAAGGGCTTGTATATTGGATTTTGGTGGATCATGGGATGACCATTTGCATCTGATTGAGTTCGCATGTAATAATAGTTATCAGTCCATTATTGGTATGGCTCCATTTGAAGCTTTGTATGGAAGACCGTGCAACTCACTATCACGTTGGTTGGAAACTAGTGAAAAGTTTGTGCTTGGACCAAAAGTAATAAGAGAAACTTCAGATAAGATCAAGGTCATTCAACAGCGGATGAAGGCTGCCCAAGATAGGCAGAAGAGTTATGCTGATAAAGGGCAAAGAGATTTGAAATTCTCCGTTGGTGACTTGGTATTTGTCAAGATCTTTCCATTGAAGAGTGTGATTTGATTTGGTAGGAGAGGTATGTTGGCACTAAGGTTTGTTGGTCCATTCCCAGTTCTCGAACAAGTTGGAAGTTTAGCATATAAAGTTGGATTGCCCAACAAGATGGCGGGAGTTCACAACATATTTCATGTTTACCAGTTAAGGAAGTTCGTGCATGACCCCGATATGACTATTTCACCAAATCAGTTGGATGATATCGAGGCAGAACCCGAGGTGGTTGGGAAGCGCAGACCAATTCATACTGTTGAGCACGATACGGAGCAGCTTTGAAGGAAGACGGTGAAACTAGTCAAAGTCCAGTGGGGTGACAATGAGAAAGTCTGTACTTGGGAAATAGAGGAGAACATAAGAGAAAACGTATCCAGAATTCTTTGCATGGTAAGGTTTTAATATCGATATAGTATTCCCTTGTTATTAAACCGCATGCTAGGATAGGCTTGTTGTGTTGTTACGTATGTTGATTGTTTGTAAATGATTGATAGGCATGCGTGACACCTTTGTATGTTTTGATTAAGGGATTTCAAGGGTGAAATTTCTTAAGGGGGGAGAGTGTAGCGACCTGCCTTCTACGCATAGGAGGATCATAGAATATTTATTTCATTTTCATACGAAGTCATATGGTTGTGTAAATTTGGGAAGCGACTAATGGGGTCATTTCCCATGTTCACACTTTTTGCCAAATTTTAAATGATCGTTTTACTCCGGGAGAATTTTGTTTTGCCTATAATTTATGATTGGTAGGGATTTTTGACTTAAAACCACTTCCATTGTATTCGGATGATGGTTTACTTTTCCGTTGAGTGGTCACGTTAATCAAATGGACTTACCGTTTGGGAGATATGCCTGAAATAAGGTTTGGAAGATGAAAAACAGCTTAATCGGGCTTAATTAGGTGATTAGTGGTTAGGCCCATAACTCATTTCGAGATTATGTTATCGGAGGGTTGAAAGGGTTTGGGAAAACATTTCATTTCAGTTTTCTAGCCGCTACTTACATTCTTTAGTAATGGCCCCCACCTTCTAAACTACCACTTAGTCAATTTCTTATCCAATATTAAGCTAATCAACGTCAAATAAATGCAAATTAACATCAAATTGGAGGTAGATCTGCTGTGTTGCATTGGGATTCGAACTAAATTAGAGATATTTTCAGATATGGAATTTATTTGTGGCTAATGTGAGTGATTAGCATGTTTTTACACTAATTACGGCTAATTAGGGGTGATTAGTGATAATTAGCAAAATTATGACTCATAAAAATATGGAAAAATATGCATAAATTCTTAAATATTATTTTATGCCTCTGATATAAATTTGGGTTAATTTGGATTAAGTTTGCTAATCCTATAATTAAACATGGTTAAGAGGATTAAGGGGAAAATCATGCTTTTTGGGTATTTTTAATCTAAAATAACTCATGTGATTGATGTTTTGGTGTTTTTGATTGAACCCATATGCTGTTATTGATGTTTGGTATGTTTCATGATTGCATAGGAAAGTTAGAATGCTTGAAAACATTGTCGTATGGCGAGAACGGACGAAAAGCAGCTTGTTGGAAAACTACAGGGTTTCCGATCGGAGGTAGAGGACCGAACCGAATCGGAGTTTGGTACAAGAAGAAAACATGGCAAAAAGGAAGGCATGTGTAGGTCGAGATGGGATCTAATCAGAGAAGCTGGAGGGAGTGGAGTCGGCATTTATTGAGCCGGACTAAAGTGTAGGGCACCGAACCGTACCGGGGAAGGCAGATCGAGTCGAACTAAGACTGGGACACCATTCGAACCGAACCAGATGGGGATGGTCGAATCGAACTGCATCATTCGAACCGAACCGGAGGGCTTGAGTACTGCATATCTGAACTGAAGCGAAAGACATGAACCAGAGAACTGAACCAAACTCCAATCCGACCAAAAACCCGAGATGTAATGGAAGTCCAAATGAGAAGTTATTACTCACGATCCAGATGAGAACCAACGAGAGTTGGGCTTTGATGCGGGACGTGTGCAAAAGGGGTTATCGATATATATAGCTTTGGTTCACCATGAAGAGACATATTAGTGGCTATGGATCAGTGCAATGGGACCATTAGGACTCCCAAGGGCAAAGTGATCATAGCAAAGGATTATTGGCTATGGACCAGCGCAATGGGGTCATTACGACTCCTAAGGGCAAAGTGGTCGTAGCAAAGGATTTGGTGATCAAAGTAGTGGATATCGTATGCTTTACGCACTGAGTGAGAGATGTGAGGTTGATTTCTATGTTTGATATTTTCTATCACCATGACATGCACACTTCCACCTTACACTTTATGTTAGTGTTACCTTAGAGTATTGTACATCTTGTTGTGCTAACTCTTTGGCTGCAGGTCCAGGTTCAGGTATGATCATTTATACCTATTATTGTTTTATTTTGTTGCTATTGCTTATACCAGACTTTTGTCTGACCCGGAGTTTTAAGTCTCTTCTTATTACTCTAGGTGCTCCTAAATGAGCAGACTAGAGAAAGGTTAGGTTGTTATGCACGAATAGCTGTCCGGAGACGAGCAGGAGGATTCCATGTACTATTTAAATATATTGTGCCTGTGTTGTTATTGGTCACTACTTTGGGCGTAGTGTACCTCTTTTATTTCCGTTCTGAGATAATATTTTAAAGTTGTAATAATGGTTTGGATCATAAGCTGTATTTTGGATTCCGCTGCTATGATGGTTTAGTTTTCAGCTTATGCACTGTCTTGCCTGTTTTGTGTCAAGTGATGTTACTGTTATATTTTGTTCCATGAGCTATGAGATATACTATAGGTTCTTTGATGATTCATAGGTTCAAATTCCCTTCTTTTGACGACCGTCCCATTCTAGCTGGACATTGGCATAGCACATTTCAAGGGAAATATCGGCTGGTGCGGGGTGGGCCGTCATACTTGTGGTATCTCCTGATCAGATTAAATGTTTAGAGGTCGAGACTGAAGTTTCAAGGCTTTGTAAGCTGCTTCACATCATATGGAGTGACAAAAAACAGCTTAGGAGGAAGGTTGTCAAGCTAGTCAAGGTACAATGGGGCGAGGACAATTGCACATGAGAAATGGAAGAGAGTATGATGTCGACCCATGCAGAACTCTTTGAGTGGTATGTCCTATATAACGTATCTTACTTGTACCATTGTGTCTTTCATTATTAGAGTTCTACAGCTAGGGTAGGGTTTCGGTTGCATGGCTTATTGGATGCTAGATTGTAAGTTAGATTGGCTACTCGTGGATGGTAGGCATGAGGAATACATTGTTTGATCGTGTTTGCTAAGAATTTTGGTGGAGAAATTCCGAAAGGAAGGAAGAATGTAACAACCCATATTTTACACATCGGAGGATCGTAAAATAAATATATTTAATTTCCTAGTTGTTGGACCATTCTCAGATTTTAATATGTTGTTCAGGGGAACGTGGGACATGCCCGTGATTTTTAGAAAATCTAATTATGAATGTTTTACCCTTGTGAATAGTGTTTTAGCTATAACTTTTGATAAGAATCGAATCAGGTGCTGAAATCAGTCTCATTGGATTGGAATGGCAGTTGGAAATTCCATAGAGTAGTTATATTAAAGATTTGGTTTAGCAGTATAGGAGAAATTGCTACTTTAAGTTTTAGTATCTGTTAGGCAGACTAATTAACTAATGATGGGCTGATTAGAGAAGCCCGTTAGGCTAATAAACTACATGTATAATTAGAGGGGTTTGGGGAGGGGATTAAATTTCTCTCTTCGTTCAAACATTTAGGCTTGTTTCTGGGATTCCCTGAGTTCAACCTAAACCCTAATTTCTCCATTGATTTCATTCTAATTCATTATAGATTGCATCTAGTGGCTAGATCGTCATCTGGGAAGATTAGATGACATCAAAATGCATTAATTTTGGGGTTTCACATCCCTGTCCAGATCTTGTTTCATTGGGTTTGCATCACTCAAGGGTTAGGTGAGTGATAGATATCTGTTGACGGCTAAAATTATCATCACACCCAAGAATTACAGATTACATAAGAATAAAGTTTCGCGTATGGAAAATGAAAGCTTAGTAAGTAAAGAACAAAGAGTATTATAGTGGTTGGATTCGTATTGAACCTACGTCAACTTTGAAGTGTTTGCAGATTTTTATTGATTATTGAAGATTACAAGTAATAAGCATCACCATACAAATTTTGCCTAAGTTTTCGGGAGTCATATTTTGCATATGTAAAATCTTAGGAGGAAATACATGTTCTTCTTCTTCTTTCTGAAGTCTTAGGCAACCATCAATGATGTCAAAAGTCCTTGTTGAGCTCTCAAATCATGAAAATGCCAAATTTTGAAGCAATAGGAAGGGGGTATTTATAAGTAATGGATTAAGTGGGAGTATGTGAGATTTGGGGACCACAACAAAAGATTTCGCATCCAAAACAAGTGGTATTCCAAAATTTGCATCCCTTTGAGTTATATCGGAGGATTTCGTAGACCCCCTAAGGAATACAAATTTCGCATCATGAGGGGTATGAAATTCGTATCCCGTGGGGGTACAAAATTTCGTATCCCTATGGGGATAAAAAGCACATATCCCTAGGATACAAAATTATGTATCCCAAGGGATGCTGAATTAATACCCGAGTGAATACGAAATTCGTATCTGAGGAGATATGAAACTAGGTGGAGCCCATTTTTTTCAGGGATGCGAGTTTGGAATGGGTAGCCATTTTGGGGATGCAAATTGCATTGCCTTTGGTTTTGAAACGGGCGGAGGCGAAGTTTCGTGATGCAAAATCACGAGAGTTGAAATCCTGATGATGCAAAGGAGTAGGGATTCAAAATCTTTGGGATGCGAATTCATGAAGGAAGCCATATTTTGGGGATAGGAAATGATGGTTATGAGGTGTTTCATGTGACGGCCTACACCAACCGACATTTACTCCAAAGGTGCACTGTACACATGTCCAGTTAGCATAGAACGGGTCGTCAGAAGGAAAGGGAAGAAGGTAATGAACATACAAAGAACCTGTAGAATGTCTCACAGCGCATAGAACAAAATATAATAATAACATACTTGACATAAAACAGGAGAGACAGCGCATAAGCTAAAAACCAGAACTAAGCATCATAGCAGCGGAAATCCAAAATATAGCTTATTACAACTTTTCAACTGTCTCAAAGCAAAAGCAAGATAAAGGAGGTACACTACTAATGCCCAAGTAGCGACCGCCAACGACACAGGGAGAATGTGTGTGTGTGTGTATAAATATATATATATATATATATATATATATATCATACGTGGAAGCCTCCTGCCCGCCTCCGAATCAGCTAGTCGCGCATCACCAGCTAACCTGTCTCTAGTCTGCTCGTGTGAGCACCCAAAGTAATAAGAAGAGACATAAAACTCTGGGTCAGACATAAAGCCTGGTATGAGCGATAAGCATCTAAAGTGAACAATAACAGGTAGACTAAAACATACCAGAACCTGTACCTGCAACCAAAGAGTTAGCACTACATACTGTACAACACTCTAAGGTGCCATATCAAACGGTGTAAAGATACGGAGGTGGGGGAGGTGTGCATGTCATAGTGATGGCAAACAATCAAACATAGCATCCATCCTCACTTCTCTCACTCAGTGCATAAAGCATACGATATTCACCACTTCGATCAACCACCCTTGCTACGATCACTTTGCCCCATGAAGTCATAAATGGCTTCACTGCACTGGTAACGTAGCCACTATTCCTTTGCTATGTCCACTTGCCCTATGGAGTTATTCACCCCATATGCGCTGGCTCATAGCCTTACCAATCCTTACTATGTCCACTTCCTCATGGAGTTATTCACCCCATCTGCGCTGGCTCATAGTCTTACCAATCCTTACTATGTCCACTTGCCCCATGGAGTTATTCACCCCATCTGCGCTGGCTCATAGTCATACTACGCATCACCTTGCCCCTCGAGTCGTAATGACTCTACTGCACTGATAACGTAGTCTTGCTACCATCACCTTGCCCCTCGAGTCGTAATCACTCTACTGCACTGATAAGTAGCCCATCATTCATTTTTAGTGGTGAATCGAAGTTATGAACGTCGACAACTCCTTAGCACACGTCCTGCAGCAAAGCCCAACCATGAAGTGAACTCATTGGTTCCCCACTGGATCCTGAGCTCCAACTTCCCATATTGGACTACCTTTGCATCTCGGGTTATTAGTCAATACTGGATCGGTTCGGATCTCCCCCTAATCATCAGTTCGGTTCGGATCAGAATGCTCCTTCTTCACTGGATCGGGTCGGGTCGTCATCACCCCTAGCGGATCGGGTCGAGGTCTCCAGCTTGCCACGGTTCGGGTCGGGTGCTCTCTTCAGTTCGGTTCATGGCGCCTTCAACTCGTGGGCGGGCATTCGGGTCAGAGCGTTCGAGTACAAGTGGATCGTGGATGATACCTCCCTCTGGTCGGATCGGGGTGCGAAACATGAGCGGATCGGGTATGAGAGGCAGTTCACGGTTGAGGTTTGTGGACTCTGCACAGATGGTTCGGCTCGGAGGAGATGGCTTGACTCGTGGTGATGTCCCACGATCCCATAGGGCGATCCGATCGACCCTCAATCCCCATCCGATCCGAATTCCTGCACCTTGTCCAGCGAGTTATTTACGCCACTCGACGGCGTTTTCGACCATTCCAACTATTCTAATCAATCAAAAAGCATGTCATACATCCATAGAAACATGTATAATCAACCACAAACATCAAAACAACAATATGATAGGTTAAAATGGATCAAACATACCCAAAACCCCATATTTTCCCTTAAGCATGTTTAGGTGAAACTCATGATATGATTAGCAAAACTTAACCAAATTAACCCAAATTCATATCAGAGGTCTAAAATATCATTTCAGATTTTATAAATATTTTTCCCGAATTTTATCATATTTAAATTCGCTAATTAACACTAATCACCCCTAATTAGCCATAATTAGTGCAAAACTATGCAAATCACTCACCTTAGCCACAAATAAACTAAGATCTGAAATAAATCTCTGATTTGATGTGAATCCCAATGCTAAACAGCAGCTCCAATGTTGATTTGGTGTAGATCTCCCTTGATTAGATGTTGCTAAGCTTAATCCTTGGTCAAAAGATGATTTGCAGGTGATCTAGAGGTTGGAGGCCATTTTTAGGGTTCCTTGGTGATAAGTGGAGGCTAGAAAACTGAAATGGAATGATTCTCTACTTCATTTCAGCCTCCCCAGAACCCTAATCCCGAAATGGGTTATGGGCCTATCCACTAATCACCCTATTTGGCCTGGTTAAGCAGTTTTTCACCCTGCAAACCTTATTTCAGCCATATCTCCCAAACAGTAAGTCCATTTGGCTATTATGACCACTCTACGGAAAGGTAAACCATCAAACGAATCTAATGAAAGTGGTTTTAGGTCAAAATTCCTTTCCAGTCAAAAGTTAAGGCCAAAACAAGATCAGCTAGGGGCAAAATGGTCATTTAAGAATCGACCAAAATCATGAACATGGGAAATGACTCTAATGAATGTTTCCCAAAGTTACATGACCATACGACTTCATATGGGAAAGAAATAAATATTCTATGATCCTCCGATGCATAGGATACGGGTCGTTACACTCTCACCCCCCCCCCCCCTTAAGAAATTTCGCCCCCGAAATTTCCTAACCAAAACACATAAAGGGTCCTGCATGTCTATCAACCATAAAACAACAATCAAACATGCCAAACAAGTAAAACAAGTCTATCCTAGCATGCGGAAAAACTAAATTACAAAGCAAATCTTACCAGGCAAAGAGTTCTGGATACGTTTTTCTCATGCTCTCCTCTGTCTTCCAAGTACAATCATTCTCGTCCTCGCCCCACTAAACCTTGACTAGCTTCACCGCCTTCCTTCGAAGTTGCTTCGTATCGTGCCCCAAAATACGAATCGGCTTGCGGTTCCCAACCGCCTCGGGTTCTACTTCGAAGTCCTCTAACTGATCAGGTGAAATAGTCATATTTGAGTCGTGAACGAACTTCCTCAGTTGGGAAACATGAAATACATTGTGAACTCCCGCCATTTTCTCTGGTAAGCCAACTCTATATGCCAAATTCCCGACTAGTTCAAGAACATGGAATGGGCCAATAAATCTTGGTGCCAACTTGCCTCTCCTGCTAAATCGTATTACGCTCTTCAACCGAGAAATCTTGACAAACACCAAGTCACCAACGGAGAATTTTAAGTCTCTTCTCCTCTTATCAGCATAACTCTTCTGCCTATCTTGGGCAGCTTTCATCCGTTGCTGAATGATCTTAATCTTATCGGAAGTTTCCTTCACCACATCAGGTCCAAGCACAAACTTCTCGCCAGTCTCTATCCAACATGACGGTGAGTTGCACGATCTTCCGTACAAAGCTTCATATGGAGCCATACCGATACTGGATTGGTAGCTATTATTATATGCAAACTCTACTAGATGCAAATGGTCATCCCATGATCCACCAAAATTCAATATACATGCTCTCAAGAGATCTTCCAATATACGATTCACCCTCTCCGTCTGACCGTCGGTCTGAGGATGATATGCGGTACTGAGATGTAATCTTGACCCTAAAGCCTCTTGTAAGCTCTTCCAAAACCCACTAGTGAACAACGGGTCTCGGTCACTTACAATGCTTTTGGGTACTCCATGAAATCTCACTACCCACTTCATATACAATTCTGCCAACTTGGCTGTCGTTCTGGTCGATTTGATTGGTATAAATCTTGCGCTCTTAGTCAATCGATCCATAACTACCCAAATGCTATCATGTCCCGATCTAGTCCTTGGTAAACCATTGATGAAATCCATCGAGACTTGCTCCCATTTCCATTCGGGAATTTCTAATGGTTGCAACAACCCACTAGGCTTCTTTTGCTCGGCTTTAACTAGCTGGCAATTCATGCATTTGGATATAAACTTCCCAACGTCTCTTTTCATCCCTTCCCAGTAGTAAGTCTGCTTCATGTCTCGATACATCTTATTACCACCGGGATGTATAGTCAGCTTTGAGTGATGACATTCTCTAAGCACTTCATCCCTCAAACCATTCACGTTAGGCACAACTAGTCTTCCTTTCTTCCGAAGCCATCCATCCCGACCAAGCCTATACACATTCATCTCTTCGCCGTCGATGTTCATCTCTAACTTGGAGATGATTTCCAATAGATTAGGATCGTCCCTCTGGCTGGAACCAATCCGCTCTATCAAAGTGGGTCCGTTCGTCAAACTAGCTAGCATGACTGGATCCAACTCGCACCTTGGTCTGAAATCAAACCCCGCGATATACTCCAGTTGCTTCCTTTCAAGAAACATAGCCCCTAAACTGGCATGTCTCCTACTCAAGGCATCGGCTACCGCATTACCTTTCCCAGGTGTATATGCGATATCAAAATCATACGAAACCAAGAACTCTAACCATCTCTGTTGACGGAGATTCAGATCTTTCTGAGAGAAAAGATACTTTAACGATTTATGATCGGTAAACAACTCAAATCTTTCTCCCAAGAGATAGCGTCTCTACATCTTCAGCACAAACACGATCGCTGCTAATTCCAAATTATGGGTAGGACACTTCTTCTCATGCGGCTTTAGCTGTCGACTAGCATAAGCTACAACCCTACCTCCTTGCATCAATACAGCACCTAGTCCGGCACTACAAGCATCCGTGTATACCGTCATCTCTTCTTTCCCTTTAGGAATGACTAACACTGGTGCACGCGTCGACCTTTCCTTTAGACTCATGAATGCGTTCTCACACACTTCGTCCTAGATGAAGGACTGGTTCTTCTTAGTCAATTGAGTCAACGGTGATGCTATCTTGGAGAAGCCCTGGATAAACTTACAATAATATCCAGCTAATCCCAAGAAACTTCTTACATCTGTTGCATTCTTGGGTGTAGGCCAATCCTGTACCGTAGCCACCTTCGCAGGGTCCACGACAATACCACTCTCGGAAACAACATGACCCAAGAATCTCACTTCCCTTCTCCAAAAATGACACTTAGAGAATTTCGCTTTCAATTGGTGTTTCCTCAACACCTCCATCACTATCCTCAAGTGCCCCTTGTGTTCCTCCTCTGTCCTTGAGTAAACAAGGATATCATCCACGAACACAAGAACAAACTTATTCAACTGATCTCTGAATACTCGATTCATAAGATCCACAAAATAGGCTGGTGCATTGGTCAACCCAAATGGCATGACCAACCACTCATAAAATCCAGACGGTGTCCTAATTACTGTTTTCGGAACACTCTCATCTGCTACTCGAAGCTGATGAAATCCTGTCGCGAGGTCCAACTGGGAGAACACTCTTGCTCCTTCCAGTTGATCAAACAAATCATCTATCCGTGGTAGAGGACACTTATTCTTCCTCGTTACCTTATTCAACTCGCGATAGTCCACACACAAACGAAGGGAACCATCTGCCTTAGTGGCAAACAAAACTAGTGCTCCCCACTCAGAGACACTCCTTCTAATAAATCCCTTCTTCAAAAGATTGCTGACTTGCACCCCGAGCTCTCGCTACTCCCTTGGTGCCATACGACGAAGTGGCATCACTATAGGTCTGGTATCTTTCACTAAATCAATACGGAACTCAATCTCTCGGTGTGGTGGAAGCCCGGTCACCTCCTCGAAGACGTCCGGATACTGGCCAACCACGGGCACATCTGACAACTCATCCTGCGGGACGTCGAGGAAATTTACAAAACTAGCCATAACCCCATCACTAGGTAGACTACCAAACACTACCCTCCGCCCATCATCCGCCCTCACTATCACCAAAAAGCCCTCACAGTCTACCACCACACCGTATCTTTGGAGCCAATCGACTCCCAATATAATGCCATACCCAGTAAAGCCCAAAACAAAGCAATCACATACAAACATACATCCATGACTCGATAAGACCAAATTCCTGCAAATCATACTAAATCTAGTCGAACCACCAATCGGGTTCGTCACAACCAATTGTCTATCGACTATCTCGGGTTCCAGTCCCAACCTATCTACCAGGTCACTAGATATGAAGGAACGGGAAGCCCCAGTATCAAACAAAACTCGAACTGGTACATCATAAATAGAAAGCATACCTTGAATAATAACATTCTTTACTTTCTCCGCCGCGGTTGGGGCATTCGACGAAGAAGGAACAGCATCAATAGAATATGCTTTCACAATCTGCTTCTCCTTAAGAGGTTGCAGACACTTATCCTTGAAATGTCCCACTTGACCACAGTTGAAGCACTTCTTATCTGCTGGCTTGGCCCGACAATCTTTAGCATAATGGCCCTTCTTACCACAGCTGAAGCACTCAACATCCTTCTTGCTCTTTTTCTGGCCACCTTTAGATTGGTCCTGCTTCCTCTTATTCTGAGAGTTATTCTTGCCTCCATCGCCTGCTTGCGGCTTTGGCCCTTCTGCCGATGCAGCCTCAGTCTTTGACTTAGGGTAAAGACTCTCTGATCTCAAAGCTTTCCCCACAATCGATTCGAAAGTCTCATCGATGTGATTGATAAGCCTTCCCCCCAAGTATCCATCCAAACCAGTAATGAACTTCTCATTCTTCTTCTCAGGAGTGTCAATGAGAGACAGTTCATACTTCGACAAAGTGTCGAACTCAGCAATATAGTCAGAAACTGCCCTTCCGTTCTGCTTGAGTTCCAAGAACCTCTTGAACAACAATGACTTCTGGGCCGTTGGAATGAACTTCTCGCTAAAGCGAGCCTTGAACTGATCCCAAGTAACCTGATCTTCTGGAGTAGTTGATCTAATGGCATTCCACCAATTCATCGCTCGCCCTTGCAGCTGACGAGACGCTAGCCTTCTCTTCATTGCATCCTCAAGACCCAAGTCATCGAAGATACGATCACAACTATCCATCCAATCTTGAACATCTGTGGCCGACTCCGTCCCGTGGAATCGTTTCCCACCAAGGTTAGTCTAATCCTTGCACAACTTGGCGAAATCGACCCTAGGCGCCTGCACTACTGGGCCAACACCAACTCTGGGATTGGGAACTGCCCCTTGCACTTCTCTAAGCATGTCTCTCATGAGGTTAGTAAACATCACCCTCATGTCAGCGGCATTCCCCTGGTTGGTCCCTCTACCAGCACCCCTCGTGTCTCGGCTCATCGTCAATCTGAAAAAGGGAAACGATTAACGACCCCATAGTGGTGCTAGTACAGTGCGACTTCATTCTTATACTACTAATAGTATATATATATATACATAGCTTTTGAAAACCAAAGTAATCACAAATACGCGCTCTCATATACGTACTATCTCTCCCTAGGTTAACTACGCAACCTAGAGCTCTGATACCAAGTGTGACAACCCGCCCCGCACCAACCGACATTTACTACAAAGGTGCGCTGTACACATGTCCAGTTAGCACGGAACGGGTCGTCAGAAGGAAAGGGAAGAAGGAAATGAACATACAAAGAACCTGTAGAATATCTCACAGCGCATAGAACAAAATATAATAATAACATACTTGACATAAAACAGGAGAGACAGTGCATAAGCTAAAAACCAGAACTAAGCATCATAGCAGCGGAAATCCAAAATATAGCTTATAACAACTTTTCAACTGTCTCAAAGCAAAAGCAAGATAAAGGAGGTACACTACTAATGCCCAAGTAGCGACCGCCAACGACACAGGGAGAATGTGTGTGTATATATATATATATATCATACGTGGAAGCCTCCTGTCCGCCTCCGAATTAGCTTCTCGCGCATCACCAGCTAACCTGTCTCTAGTCTGCTCGTGTGAGCACCCAGAGTAATAAGAAGAGACATAAAACTCTGGGTCAGACATAAAGCCTGGTATGAGTGATAAGCATCTAAAGTGAACAATAACAGGTAGACTAAAACATACCAGAACCTGGACCTGCAACCAAAGAGTTAGCACTACATACTGTACAACACTCTAAGGTGCCATATCAAACGGTGTAAAGATACGGAGGTGGGGGAGGTGTGCATGTCATAGTGATGGCAAACAATCAAACATAGCATCCATCCTCACTTCTCTCACTCAGTGCGTAAAGCATACGATATTCACCACTTCGATCAACCACCCTTGCTACGATCACTTTGCCCCATGAAGTCATAAATGCCTTCACTGCACTGATAACGTAGCCACTAATCCTTTGCTATGTCCACTTGCCCCATGGAGTTATTCACCCCATCTGCGCTGGCTCATAGCCTTACCAATCCTTACTATGTCCACTTGCCCCATGGAGTTACTCACCCCATCTGCGCTAGCTCATAGTCTTACCAATCCTTACTATGTCCACTTGCCCCATGGAGTTATTTACCCCATCTGCGCTGGCTCGTAGTCTTACTATGCATCACCTTGCCCCTCGAGTCGTAATGACTCTACTGCACTGATAACGTAGTCTTGCTACCATCACCTTGCCCCTCGAATCGTAATGACTCTACTGCACTGATAAGTAGCCCATCATTCATTTTTAGTGGTGAATCGAAGTTATGAACGTCAACAACTCCTTAGCACACGTCCCGCAGCAAAGCCCAACCATGAAGTGAACTCATTGGTTCCCCACTGGATCCTGAGCTCCAACTTCCCATATTGGACTACCTTTGCATCTCGGGTTATTAGTCAATACTGGATCGGTTCGGATCTCCCCCTAATCATCAGTTCGGTTCGGATCAGAATGCTCCTTCTTCACTGGATCGGGTCGGGTCGTCATCACCCCTGGCGGATCGGGTCGAGGTCTCCAGCTTGCCACGGTTCGAGTTGGGTGCTCTCTTCAGATCGGTTCATGGCGCCTTCAACTCGTGGGCGGGCATTCGGGTCGGAGCGTTCGAGTACAAGTGGATCGTGGATGCTACCTCCCTCTGGTCGAATCGGGGTGCGAAACATGAGCGGATCGGGTACGAGAGGCAGTTCACGGTTGAGGTTCGTGGACCCTGCGTAGATGGTTCGGTTCGGAGGAGATGACTTGACTCGTGGTGATGTCCCACGATCCCATAGGGCGATCCGATCGACCCTCATTCCCCATCCGATCCGAATTCCTGTACCTTGTCCAGCGAGTTATTTACGCCACTCGACGGCGTTTTCGACCATTCCAACTATTCTAATCAATCACAAAGCGTGTCATACAGCCATAGAAACATGTATAATCAACCACAAACATCAAAACAACAATATGATAGGTTAAAATGGATCAAACATACCCAAAACCCCATATTTTCCCTTAAGCATGTTTAGGTGAAACTCATGATATGATTAGAAAAACTTAACCAAATTAACCCAAATTCATATCAGAGGTCAAAAATACCATTTCAGATTTTATAAATATTTTTCCCGAATTTTATCATATTTAAATTCGCAAACTAACACTAATCACCCCTAATTAGCCATAATTAGTGCAAAACTATGCAAATCACTCACCTTAGCCACAAATAAACTAAGATCTGAAATAAATCTCTAATTTGATGTGAATCCCAATGCTAAACAGCAGCTCCAATGTTGATTTGGTGTAGATCTCCCTTGATTAGATGTTGCTAAGCTTAATCCTTGGTCAAAAGATGATTTGCAGATGATCTAGAGGTTGGAGGTCATTTTTAGGGTTCCTTGGTGATAAGTGGATGCTAGAAAACTGAAATGGAATGATTCTCTACTTCGTTTCAGCCTCCCATAACCCTAATCCCGAAATGGGTTATGGGCCTATCCACTAATCACCCTATTTGGCCCGGTTAAGCAGTTTTTCACCCTCCAAACCTTATTTCAGCCATATCTCCCAAACAGTAAGTCCATTTGGCTATTATGACCACTCTACGGAAAGGTAAACCATCAAACGAATCTAATGGAAGTGGTTTCAGGTCAAAATTCCTTTCCAGTCAAAAGTTATGGCCAAAACAAGATCAGCTAGGGGCAAAATGGTCATTTAAGAATCGACAAAAATCATGAACATGGGAAATGACTCTAATGAATGTTTCCTAAAGTTACATGACCATACAACTTCATACGGGAAAGAAATAAATATTCGACGATCCTTCGATGCGTAGGATACGGGTCGTTACATTTCAAAGCTCCTTCCAGGCCTAAATCCTAAGGCTTTGGCAACCTTCAGGCTTTGGTACCACATGATGGGCCGAGTGGAGTGGACCTAGCATGCTTTTGGGAATCGGACCATAAAGTCGGTGAACACTTACCCCCTAAGGTATGTCTTGTCTTGACATGATATGCTTTGAGTTGAAATAATTATCTCTGTGAGGTGGAAAGATCTCCAAACTGTGTCGAATACTTGGTCATGACCATTTCATTGAGCATGTCGAAAATTCTGATCCTCTAGTGATTCTTTGAACATATAATTCCTTTCGAATCATGAAATTAAACATTAATCACCAAGCCTCACGTGCGCCGAAAGGTAAATGGGTCCTTGTCAAAATAGCATCGCGTATATGCTTACATGTTTTTACATGATTTCGCGAGCGCTCGAGTCCGTATCCCGAGGTAGCGGGTGAGATGCAAAGCACCGGCTTCGCTCTTATGAGGAGAAGGACATGGGCTTGCAACTCGCATCCCTAAGCGGATGCGAAACCATAATTTCACTTCCTAAAGGGGATGCGAAATTATGATTTTGCATCTTCCTTGAGTGTGGGAAATATCTAAGTTCCGGGAAGCGAATTTCGCATCCTTATGACTTAGGAAAATTTCATTACGTTGGGGATGCGAAGGAAATGGAAAAACCGAGATGCGAAATTTTTCATTGGATGACAAGGATGTGATTTTTCGTTAGGAAAGTGGGATGCGAAATCAATTAGGAAAGCTACAAATTCGTTAAGAGTTGGGGATGCGCATTTCGCATCCTAGAGACTTAGGGAAATTCGAGCCTAGTTTTTATACATCCTATGCTCCCTTTTGAAAATTCGGATCTTAAGGGACTGTCTTTAGATTTGCGTCGTTTCCGCAATGTTATACAATTGGATCAGACTTAAGGTTGAACATAATGTTGAAAGTGGCTTTATGCTCAAATAAGAGTCCATAATTCGGGCATGCACATAGGATTAGAGCATTAACTCGAATTGTGAACACATGGCTGAACTGTCGACCTTTTTTATTAATTTTCTATTTCAATTGCAGCGTAATTGCGACTTGGTATGAACTTGACAAAGGTAGTCAATGATGACGATGGTTATAGTTCTAGGAACTGTTGATCATCGTCATGTCCTAAGTTCTTTTATTATAATCGTATTAGCATCTCACGGCACTGAATGTTCATATTAATTTACACCAATACGACGGGTATAGGTTTTTCAACGCGACTATTTTAAAAATATAGTTAGCAATGGAAACAAGATCTTCCAAGAGACTTCAGGCTTTGGAAGCTGAAGCTTCAAAACACTCACCGTCCCAATCTGGGTTATTAAGTAGTACTGGTTCAAGGCACAACAAGCTTGAGAATCCAGAAGTGTCTAACCATTCCCATCCCATAGGCTTGCCAAAAGCACCTGACTAGGTGTGCCGTGAGAAGAACCACAACAAACGGCCGAGGATCCAGCTGAGCCATCGGTACCAAAAGGGACTGGATGAAAAGAAGAGAATATTGAAGAGGAAGAGGACATAGATATCATGAGGCAAGACACTCCTGAGGCACTGGATATGATGGCGGAGGCTACCATAGTTGACAACCCATCGGATTCGGTGCCTTCGCATATGAGTGAAGTTGTGTTAAGGCGTGCGTGTAAGAGATTCAACATACCCTGAGATTGATGACGTTCCTCCAAAGGGACAGAGGGATATACTACCTAGAACAGGCATATGTGTGTTTCTGCATACGTGCCCCCATCCCGCGACTTTATCCGGGGTAGCTATGTTACTTCCGCCTAGCGCCGACGCTATTTCATCCGAATGTGTATGTCTTCGTTCTCGTTACCTGCACCCTATTCAGGGATTACCTGCACATGAAACCTACCGAAGAGGATAACTGGTACCTTTTTCAAATTAAGAGGCGGGCTACCAATGTGCCTTCCATGGTCTACCTGTAATTGTGCAGTTAAAGTGCTCATTGGTTCTAATGCGGCGGGGTGTAAAAAGTTATAGCAGGGATAAAGCGAGGAAATAATATAATATAGCGGATGAGTCTAAATAGCATATAAAACTCGTATTTAATGCTTTTACAAGATATAAATGTTAAATAAATATACAATTAACATTCAATTTAAATGAAATTAATACATTCTTAATTTCGAATAAAAGCATGTGCAAACATATGTAAATAAATGTAAACTTTTATTTAGCTTAACTAAATTTAATGTAATATTCTGATATTTTCTATTTGAAAAATATTTGTTCAAAAATTCGATAAAAAAACTAATCTATTATATTATATGAAAGCACAACCTTTTCTCAAAGACCTTTCAGTTCCATTTTCAGCCTGAAATACAAGATTCTGCCATCTGTCCACATCAACAATCGTGTGGTCTCGGTGTTCTGCAGACTTCCACCTGTTTCCTCCTTCCGTTTACACGAAATATTAATTGAATTTTAAAAGCGGAAAAGATCTCCACAAATATCAATGAAACGAAGAGTCATGTTTATTTCATTTGGATTTGTGTCCTCTCTCCATTTCTTCCATTCTCGGTCTTTCTTCCTCCCTCCGTCTCACCTTATGTATTCTCTTGCCCAATTCAAAATGGGTGATACCAAATGGAGGGCACTAAACAAAATTAAACCCTTGGTCTCACTTTGATTTGGTAAATCTTCAATTTTTTCCCCAAATTTCTTTTAAGCATGATTTTAATTTGTGGGGACAGGCGAAATCGATGTCTCCTTCAGTCGCACCAATCGCCAGTGCATAAAGAAAGCGGTGTCTGGAAGGAAGTCAAACAACAATAATCGACGATTAGATCTTGGGGAATAGGTAAATTTACATATTCAATTTATTTCTTACAACAAGAGTACTGAACATAATTGATTTGTATATCATCCAGTACTTCTTTAAGATTCACTGCAGGATCACTCCTAGGTCTATTTTCTGGTGGTATGCATCTATGTGAATCGCCAATTTCTTATTTTTCAAAAGATAATTTCATATTTTTTTGCACGATGTAGGAGTTCTATTTGGATGTTTCATTATGCAGGTTCGTTTTCAGTTCTATCCTCCTCATTTGTTGTTTAGGTATGAGGTCTATACAGAGTCAAAACCTCCATTCCATGATTTTCCCTTTTTTTTTCTTTTGAAGTAAAAATGCTATTTTGAGGCTTCTTATTATTTGGTTTCCTCAAAATCTATATACTATCTATGCTTTATTTAATGGCCGACTAACTTGAAATATTTATGTATTTGTCCATCTTTAGTAATTTTTTTTTCATGTTTAGGCTTCCCTACGGCCTCACTTTTTGGATTTCATTCGTATTGGGCTAAATGAAGAGAAATATGTCTATTGTCTTCTTAATATATCCTCGACATCTTCCATTCTTTCAGAATTACGTTTTTATGGGTATTTTTCATGAATACCATACTACAATAATATTTTGAAATAAAATTGAAATAAATTTGAGGTTTGACAAGCATGTTAAAAACTAGTTTCCAATTATTATTGCCTTTTTGGTAACTTTAGTTATTTTATGTTTACCTTTACTAAACTGATTTTCAAGCTGTATTACTTTCAGTTTCATTTTACTATTTGTTTATTTGCTATATAGGCTTCGCATAGAATTAGTTTCTTCACCAATTGATTTTCAGATCCATCTGTTCAAAAATCTTTACTTTTCCCATGTATAGTCTCTTTCTTCTGTTCGGTTCGGGGGTACATTTTTAAACATTTTGCAGTTCAAACAAAGTTTTGAGATTTTGGTTAACACATTGAGATTATGATTTTGATTTTATTATATCCCAAAATGAAACAAAGCCCGTGGCTTAATAAAAAATCATTGAACTTTAATGTAACATACGAAACTCGATAAAAAAAATTAATTTAAGTTTCAAATACATGAATATTCTAAATTTGAAACTTTGACTTAGAAACATCCAAAATAACAAAATGTATATGAACGTTATAAGTTTACAAAACAAAAACTGAAAACGAAGTAAGTCACAAAATATAAAAGAACTGTTTAATGGGTTTTGAATCTTTGATTTTAATCCATTTCTTTCGATCACAGAGATTTTTTTAAAGGTAAATCTTCTTCCTCCAACTAACTTCTGTTTATCAATTTTTATCATTTATTGCAGCTACCTACAATTTAAATCTCCAACTATTGATTCTTTCGCTGGCTCCAAGACAATTTCAGGTATGCTTTCCAGTTATTGGTACATTTTACTGCAATGTCAAGTGATCAAACTTGAGTTCTTAAGGTTTCCAATACATAAATTAAAATTACCAAGCAATTTAATGCAGCCACTCATTCATTTACAGTTGATTCGTGAAAGTTCATACAATCAAATACCATTTGAAGTGTCGACCACGATTGTGATGATAGTTTGGGAATTGATGATTCCAACTCCAATCCATGTATTCTGTTTAGGACATCATTAAAGATTAAAAATTATCATATTTCATTATAGCATAAGCAACATATTTAGATGTTGAAATAAAACATTTTGTGATTTGTTAATAGTGTGTCGTATTAAATCTACCAAGCCATATTTGACAGTATATGGAAGTGTACCTATTTTCTTATTTTTTTATACGATTCTAATAGAACCAATCTTTTTTCATTGGTTTTCATTTACGCCATCATACTGTTCAATAGTCATTTCTTATAAAATCAATAGGATTGTACACTCTTTTTAGGTCTGTGGGACGCAGTACCTTAGCATCAATTTTGCTGTATTTTTGGAATTTTTTGGTTCACTCTTTATTTTGATAAACATATATTAGCAACTAAATTGATAAAGTACCACTAACATGCTATCACAGATTCAAACAATATTAGCGGTATCTTGTGAGTGGAACTTATGCTTTGAAAACTGATTACAATTATGAAATTTATTGTTTCTGCATTCTATTGTGTTGAAGGTAAACATATTGTCAACCTATATCGTGGTATAACATTGGTTACTATAAGCTATATACTGGTAATGCAATGAATAAGATAAAAAAATTCTTAAATGACTGTAAATTGGTAACTTTAGTTTCCAATTTATAAAAGCTATTTTCCAAATATTATTGCATTTTTGGTAACTTCAGTTATTTTACGTTTACCTTTGCTAAACTAATTTTCAAGCTGTAGCACTTTCAGTTTTAGTGTACTATTCGTTTATTTGCTATATAAGCTTCACATAAAATTAGTTTCTTCACCGATTGATTTTCAAATCCATCTTTTGAAAAATCTTTACTTTTTCCATGTATAGTCTCTTTCTTCTGTTAGGTTCGGGGGTATATTTTTCAACATTTTGCAGTTCAAAGCAAGTTTTGAGGTTTTGGTTAACACGTTGAGATTATGGTTTTGATTTTAGTATATCCCAAAATTAAACTAATCCCATGGGTTAATAAAAAATTATTGAACTTTAGTGTAACATAGGAAACTCGATAAAAAATTTGATTTAAGTTACAAATATATGAATATTTAAAATTTGAAATTTTGACATAGAAACATCCAACATAACAAAATGTATATGAACATTATAAGTTTACAAAATTGAAAACGAAGTAAGTCGCAAATATATAAATGAACTCCTTTAATGGGTTTTGAATCTTTGATTATAATCCATTTCTTACGATTACTGAGATTCAAACTTTATTTGGGTAAATCTTCTTCCTCCGACTAACTTCTGTTGATCCATTTTTATCATTTACTGCAGCTACCTACAATTTAAATCTCCCACTATTGATTCTTTCGCTGGCTCCAAGACAATTTCAGGTATGCTTTCCAGTCATTGTTACATTTTACCGCAATGTCAAGTGCTCAAACTTGAGTTCATAAAGTTTTCAGTCCATAAATTAAAATTTCCAAGCAATTTAATGTAGTCACCCACTCATTTACAGTTGATTTGTGAAAGTTCATACAATCAAATACCATTTGAAGTGTTGACCACGATTGTGATGATAGTTTGGGAATTGATGATTCCAACTCCAATCTGTGTGTTCTGTTTAGGACATCATTAAAGATTAGAAATTATCATATTTCATTATGGCATAAGTGACATATTTAGATGTTGAAATAAAACATTTTGTGATTTGTTAATAGTGTGTCGTATTAAATCTAGCAAGCCACATTTGACATTATATGGAAGTGTACCTATTTTCTAATTTTTATTATACGATTCTAATAGAACCAATCTTTTTTCACTGGTTTTCGTTTACGCCATCATACTGTCCAATAGTCATTTCTTATAAAATCAATAGGATTGTACACTCTTTGTAGGTCCGTGGGATGCAGTACCTTAGCATCAGCTTTGTTGTATTTTTGGAATTTTTTGGTTCACTCTTTATTTTAATAAACATATATTAGTAACTAAATTGATGAAGTACCACTAACATGCTACCACGGATTCAAACAATATTAGTGGTATCTTGTGAGTGGCACTTGTGCTTTGAAAACTAATTACAATTATGAAATTTATAATTTGTGCAATCTATTGTGTTGAAGGTAAACATATTGTCAACCTATATCGTGGTATAACATTGGTTACTAAAAGCTATATACTGGTAACACAATAAATAAGATAAAAAATTCTTAAATGACTGTAAATTGGTAACTTAATTTCCAATTTATAAAAGCTATTTTCCAAATATTATTGCCTTTTTGGTAACTTCAGTTATTTTACGTTTACCTTTGCTAAACTGATTTTCAAGCAGTAGCACTTTCAGTTTTAGTGTACTATTTGTTTATTGGCTATATAAGCTTCACATAAAATTAGTTTCTTCACCGATTGATTTTCAGATCCATCTTTTGAAAAATCTTTACTTTTTCCATGTATAGTCTCTTTCTTCTGTTAGGTTTGGGGGTATATTTTTGAACATTTTGCAGTTCAAAGCAAGTTTTGAGGTTTTGGTTAACATGTTGAGATTATGGTTTTGATTTTAGTATATCCCAAAATGAAACAAATCCCATGGGTTAATAAAAAATTATTGAACTTTAGTGTAACATAGGAAACTCGATAAAAAATTTGATTTAAGTTTCAAATATATGAATATTTAAAATTTGAAAATTTGACTTAGAAACATCCAACATAACAAAATGTATATGAACATTATAAGTTTACAAAATTGAAAACGAAGTAAATCGCAAATATATTTTTGAAATTTCTTGGTTAACTCTTTATTTTAATAAACATATATTAGTAACTAAATTGATGTAGTAGCACTAGCATGCTACCACGGATTCAAACAATATTAGTGGTATCTAGTGAGTGTCACTTGTGCTTTGAAAACTGATTACAATTATGAAATTTATAGTTTGTGCAATCTATTGTGTTGAGGGTAGACAAATTGATCAACCTATATCATGGTATAACATTAGTTACTAAAAGCTATATGCCAATAACGCAATGAATAAGATTACAAATTCTTAAATGACTGTAAATTGGTACTACTATGTACAAATTTGAATAACTTTATATAATATAAAATCAGTTGTCCAGTATATTAGTAAAAAAAAATTGAATATGTTCGCCATTTTTTCTAAAAATATAGCTTAAATGGTACATCATTATATTTAACTTTGCTTTCAATTTAATTTGAATAGCTTTTATAGGGAGTTGTTGGGTTTTCAATTTTCTTTGCATTTTGCCTCAAGCACCATAAAATTATGACATGTGATTTTCCTCAACTTGATTTAATTTAATTTATCCTTCTTAAATGAATTACTACCATTATATCTGCAGTTCCTACTGCTTATCAAGAAAGAAATAATATTGAATTTGATTAAAAAAAACAATCCGATAACTAGATGCTTTTTTGTAATTTATTGCAGTAGGCCAATTAACATTGAATATGTTTTTGTTATTACAGTTGCTCATATTTTCCTTGAAACTATTCAAGTCTATATTATCACTTCAAAAAATCACAGCTTAGTAGTATGGCAGGAGCGCTGCATCCGTAAAAGGTTTTTATTTTTATTTTTTATAAATGGTTTGAAATAATCTTAACCTTTTTTAAACCTTGCTTCTGAAAACTATCTTACATCAATTCCAAGCTTACTTCGTCGTATCTCAATTTGGAAATCTTTGTTTTGAGATAAATATCAATTAAGAGTTGAATTTCTTTGATGGCATTTTTACCGCACACACCCATAAAATTATGACATCGGTTTGCCTCAACTTGGTTTAATTTAATTTAACCTTCTTAAATGAGTAATCATCAAATTGTTTTTCCAACGCGGCTATGAATAATAAAATTTCTGATAATTTGTTGCACTGTGTTGATTAAAATTAATAAGTTTATGATATTACCATTGCTCATATTTTCCTTAAAACTGTTTTAGTCGTTATTTTCATGTCAAAAAACATGAGCTTATTAGTATGACAGTAAACAATACATTAGTTTTGTGAGAGAAAGACATTGACAACTTACATAAATTTCAAAAAGGATGTTTTGATTTTATTTCTATCTTATCCATAGGGGTTTGAAGAAAATGTAATTTATGTTTAGAAATTATCTTAGCTTTTTTTTTTAAAACTTTGCTTCTCAGAACTATTTTACATTAATTGCAAACTTGCTAAGATAAAATAGCATAGGTAGCAAACTCTGTCTATGCATTTTCATGTTAATTGAAATGTAGACAAAATATTAACTATTAGAATTTCATTGAATAATCTCGATGAGCACAATATCAAACCCGATGAACATTTAAACAATCAGGAATTATGAGTTAGGTGGGTAGTAAATGCCAATATACTTTGATATAGTGCTTACTAAGAATCGTAACCTAAATTGTCATCACACCCATCCACCACGTGAATCCATCATCGTGTCATATGATAAGTCGGTTCATTTGACTCTATTTTTTCGTATACAAATTATAATACATTGTTCCTTCCTGCAGACGAAAAGCAATATATGTGTCTATTATTTCTATCCGCTGACCTTTTTAAGGCTATTATAACTTCACTATTCTTTAGGCACTGCCAACTTGATAAATTTCCTACGTTGTTATGATTTTACTTTTTGACCAATGTTCAAAAGTTCACTATTGCACTCTTACTGATAATTCTTTTTTACAATTTTACCTATATATAAATCAAACCAAACGATCCTTTAGTGGTTTTCCTTACGATCGTTTCTTTATAATAAGAATTAATTAAATCATGTTATAGTATCTTGATCACTATTTTCAATATATGTCATGTTATCTTTGTAATTTCGACATAAAATGTAATTCAAAACAGAAAACTACATGTTCTTAGTGAGGTTAAAATTACTTGTGTTATGTGTTGCATAATTTTTAGTTAAATGATAATATATATTTCTATGAAGCAATACAATAATCTAAAGCAGATGTCACCGTACTATTTCAAAATATAGTAGTTTATCATGCCTGTTTCCTGTTGATATGCAATCATCTTAAAATGTTAACCGTTTAAAACATTACATATTAAATTTCATTGTTGTTTTACAGTGCTTGGTGTAGAACTTTAATCATAGGCTCAAATTCTTTTACATCGTATGAATAACAAGGATTACTTCCATTTTTTGTTTCAGGAATTAATGGTTTCGATGGTGAGAATGTGCCACCGGATTTTGGTGCAACCAGTAAACGATAGCTGGTAAAAAGTTTTACCATCCCCAAAGGGACATAGTGTAAAGGGGAGCTGAATGTATATCCTTAATTGTCAATGAAATTATACTTGATTTTTCATGTTTGTGTTTGGTTTTTCAGATTTATAATTTAGGACCTTTTAGGGCCAAAAAATGTTACTTTTGTGATCGAAATTGAAACTACAAAAAAGAAATAGTGTAATGATTTCAGTTTTTAATTATATACACATACTCTTGGATAGTAGCTTGGTCATAAGTTCAAACTAATTTTGACCATTCTAATCAAGTAAGGACTCACTGTTACCTTTTTAGGCATATTTATTTTTGGCGTATTGGATACAACTTATCTTTGTAGTTACTTTCATGCTTAACTAGCTGTAATTTTTTTCTGAAATGTACATCCAACAAAATTCCATAGCTTTGTATATGCTACCAATGTACAATTTCTGGTAGTCTTTCCTTCTTAGGCGTATATAGTTTTGGCATACTGCATACAACTTATCTTTTTAGTTACTTTCATACTTAACTAGCTGTAATTGTTTTCTGAAATATACATCCAATAAAAATTCCATAACTTTGTATATGCTACCAATGTACAATTTCTGGTAATCTTCAGAATTGATATATTAATTTTGAACAGTAAGTGTTGTAAAAAAAAATTAAGAAATTTGCACACATTCAACAGAATTCATAATTTGAGCCATCTTTGATTTCTTTTCCAAGCGCACCTGCTCATGATCATATATTGGGCGAATTAAATAAATATAATTTATATTTACAAGCTTTTCTTAAATCTATTTTCAGTGAATTTATTTTATATGCACAGATGATCCAACAATACGGCCAAACCCATATGATAATCACAGGTATGCACTAGAGTAAAAATTACTATCCATTTTACAAACTTTTTGCCATATTATTATCCATTTTTATAATGCATAATTTATGCATACTCTTATCCATGAAGATATTATACATGTAGAGTAAAAATTACTAGATACTTAACAAAAATTTAACAAGGGAATCTCAGTGAACATTGATTATTCTATTCATTGTATGTTTTGAAAATAGAAGATGAAGAGACTTTTTTCCTTTATCTTTAGATAGCATTTTCGAGTTAACTTAAAAATGAATCGACCTTACTTGACGAGTTGACGGGGGAGTCCTTATCCTGTGGAACCTAATTTATGGCCTACACGAGAGAGGCAAATTTTCTGCTTAGAACCGACTATATGAGCATTTTTTTTTTCAACCAGTAACTGTTTTGTTTTTCCTGTATACAAGATGCACATATTCTTACATACCTTAGATTGATTTTGAGCATCAAAGGTCGTGTACAAATAATACAACCGTACACAGAGATGACGGTGTACACACAAGCATGTATCATCTCATTGTATACAAACATATTAACGGGAAATATTTGCATTGATACCAGCTTGAAGACTTAAATCTTAAGGTGAAGCACTCAAGGAGAATTATAGAAATTGTACATGAATAGATGTTCAGCGTGCTTACTTAAACGTTATTTGATAGTGGTTAAAATGCATGCAAACTAATTAGGATCTAACTGAAATTTTTACAAACCAACAATTCTTTGTCCTTGAACCAAGTAAAGTCCACAAGCCAGTGTGTCATAGTTTGCAATATATTATCAGTAAACATTGCACACCGCATGATGTATGTAGCTCAAAGGGTTGTCACCAATAAATGGGGGACATGTCAACAATGAATCAACAAGTTGGTGCAATGATATACAACAACTGTGTTAAAAATATAATGTTCGTGCAGGTAATGTGAATGCATCACCAGTTTTAAAAAAAGATTACATGTACACCTGCTATATACATTGTAAAGTAAGAGAGAAAGTGTTCACTTATTTATTATTAATAGTGCATGATGTATCAGTTGTACGATATTGTATTAGCAATTTTATATTTCGTTGCATCGGGAGTGTTTGTCATTGAATAATTATCTACTCTATATGATATCATATACAAATAGAATTGTTAGTACTTGCTTGGTCTATAAATTAAATTGAAAAATGCTAACATCTTACTTATGTAAAATTTTAGCTTCCTCTTGCATGGTTTCTAGATCAACGTGTCTGCCTACCGATACTTACTCTATATTGTCTTGACCATGCGCTTATTGTATTCTATAACTACAAGTTTACACAGTAACAATTTATCGTGATGTCTTAATCTTTATTTGTAGGTATAGTTACCTGACTTTGCTTAGTTAATATTATTTTTATTTGCACTTTTTCCAAACTCATTAGAAACATTCATCTATGCATGCCATTTTGAACATCTAACGGACTATTATAGATTGCAGCTAACATCAATGAAATTGCGTTTTGTATTTAGCCCGAATATTCTTAGTTTTTATATTGTGGCTTATTTTTCGTTATTATATAGTGAATTTAAATTAAAACAAACAAATGCAAGGTCAAGTAACCAAATATTATACGATATTTTCAATACAACCTTATAGCGACAACCCGTGTGCGTAGCACGGGTTCACACTAGTATTATGAATTTATGATGCGTAAATGTAATTTTTTAATTCATTTCTTTTGTAGAAGACATACCGGTAATAGTGGAATATAATAGAAATAATTGGATATATCAGGAATGTCAGAATATAATGGGGCTTAAAGCTGAAAGGCTATTTCAGATGCTATTTGGAAATAGTGTAGCAGTCATAATGCACTACACTATATAGCGGGGCTACGGTGGGGTAATAGCGGCGTTTTAACTACATAGACCTGGAGGCACAAGCCAACACGTAATTCATCCTAGGGGAATGGAGTAGACTTTGCGTCTTTTAGTGTGATTGGTTCTACGTCTGCTGTCCTCTAGGATTAGCGAGGGGATGGTTAGCCGGAAGTGAGTTTCTTTCTTCACTTGGGCTTGTAGTTAATCGAGTAGTAAGCTCGAGGCTAACGTTGTGTTTCTGTAATAGGCATTCCTTCCTGTAGACAAAGGCACGATATACCAGGAGCGTCGTAAGGCACTGAGGACCATCACGATCAGGGTTCGCTCTACCGACAATGTTTCGGATGAACAATTTCTTTGCTGAATGAGCTTACTCTCCGCTAATCGCACAATGATCCGATTGGCTGTAGCTATGGAAGAAGGAATGGAGGAAACTAAGGGAGGAGAAAGTCCTCCGAGCCACAAACGGAAAGTGCCCCCTGTCTTATCCAAATAATGCAAGGCCGTAAAGACTTAGGAAGGAACCAGCGAGGGCAGGGCCGACGATGAGGAGATAATTGTTAGAGATGAGGGCTTATTGTCCACTCCCATACTGCCTGTGACAATTGAGACGAGGACAAGAGCGTCGCCCTGGATGGCTTATCTAGTAACTACCTATGAGACTACCATGTTGCTAGAGATGGAGGGTTAGTATAAAGACCTGGACAAACTTCCGCTTGATCTTACATGGTCTTGGCTGGGAGGTACAAGTACAGGAAGCCTATTGCTAAACGTTGGGGAGATCACTCCTTCAGGTGGGCCTAAATATAGTATGTAGAGTGAAAACTTAGGATACACACTCATAAACATTACGTAACACAGCATTTGCTTATGTGCGTGGAGTGTTCGACTCTAACCTTGAATATGTTCCTTGCAAATGAAATGGCTCGAGGTGACAACAGAAATCAAGGCCAAGGATCTAGGGGTCGCCGACGTAGGAGGAGCGACTTATGAGTGGATTTATAAGAGGCACAAACTTGTTTACACCCTCGATTAGCTCCCACGACCGCAACGACAAGCTTCGTCATAGAGATCAGGCTTGACATTCGGAATCTCCAGTCAACCGTCTGGTACGGATTCAAGGCTAGATAAAGCGAGCATTTGGCAACAATCGTCGACAATCCATCCTTATATTCCACCCTTAGCGCTTGTGATCACATTTGGAAGCATGGGGTTGGCGCCTACAGATTGGCGACATACAAAGAAAGGAGTGTCAAAGAAGGGGCCTCACTTACACAATATGTTAGACATCCCATATCTCACTCCTGAACGGAGGAAGGCGATGCTGAGGGAGTCAATCCTTGAGTTTTTTTTGATGAGCTAGTATGGATGCCGAACATTCACCCGATCCCCCGAAATATGGACAAAGACATATGTGATAAGGCATTCGACGTATTCCTCCAGTACTGGGGAATGTACAGGTATGTCGGGAACCTCTCTTAGCTGATATTCAAAAAGAATGTTGAGACCCAGAACTTAGAACTGGATGTAAATGTTGATCAGGAGTGTTCCCAGAATCGGGACAAGAACTGGGCAAGATGACTCTTAAAATTGTATATGTTTCTGTGTATTCGAGTAAAATGCTCATATCTTAACTCACTATTGTTGAAACGTCAAAATGAAGCAAGATTACAAGAAGGTTAAGGAGGAGGCGAAGCAGGCTCGAGAGTCGAACAAAGAAACAATGGCCAGGGTCTCGTCAGAGAGTATGACTCTCAAGAAGGATAATGAAGCTTTATCGGAGAGGAACCCTGAGCTGGGGAAGGAGAATGAGGAATTGCATCAACTTCGCGAATAAGCAGGCTCAGTGACTTATGAAAGAAAATGATGAGTTCAAAAGGCTGTTTGAGTTGAAAGACTGTGAACTTACTCAAGCCATGAGAGAGAAAACTAATGCCAAGACTGCGAGCAAAGATGTGCTGGATCAGGTGGAGGGTATAAAGGCTAAGCACCAGGCTGAGGTGGAGAAGCACAAGGCAGATATTGAGGATTCTACGGTTAGGATAGAAGAGTCTCTGGAGTCATACATCTGTGGAACGTATGCCAAAGTACTTCGATTCTGCGGAATCTCGTGGGTCGAAAATTATTCCCGGATTATGGCTCAGACTTGGGATAAGTAATTGGAGTTTGAGGCTCATATGCAGCAGGTGGACATAATAGATGAAGTAGAGTTAATATTTGATCATCTGACCGAGGAGGAAAGTCCGAAGTTGGAAGAAAGGAGGAAGTTGTTAAGAGTTGACGTTGAGAGGGCAAGGATGGCAGAACTTATTACTGCTAACGGAAAGACAGTGGCTACCAAGAATGTAATAGTCACTCACGAGTTTGTAGGAGGCAGTTCCCAGGAATAGAATGTTATGCCATCGGCCTGTGCTAGCGATCCGATGGTCCCAAACCCCAATACAACCGAGTATGACCCCGACTTTCTAGGGTTGGGACTAGACGACTCTCTTCAACCAACAACCGAGAAGACTATGCCTGTCACAACTGCACTGCAAGTGTCAGGAGGTAAAGTCTCATCATCATGAGTGCTTAGAAGGATGTAAGCACTAAGTCATAGTAGATTAATTAGTCTTCTTTTTCATTATGCGGGCCTTTCCAAGGCAGAAGTAATAATGGGCCTCGCGCCAACACTTCCTTTACTACTTGAGCTTGGTGTGGTGATGCAGGGAGCACAGTTAGGAGAAGGATGTGTTCCCTTGGATACATTTTATGATGTGGATCTTGAGGGTTATAAAGACTTGACCACAGAGGAGGAGGGAAAGATATAGTGGAGGAACAGAAGGCCCAACTGCTCGCTAAGTCTAAGAAGCAGGAGCAGAAGAGAAAGACGGAAGAGGCGGCCTTGCAAACAGCTCAGGAGGAGGCCAGAGAGAAGGCCAAGGATGAGGCTGCGGCTATGCTCCGGGTGGAAAAGAAGAAGAAAGCCGATGATGAAGCTGCTAAGAGAATGGAGGATGACGTAGCTAGGAAGAAGAAGACCGATGATAAGGCTTCCAAGAAAAAAGATGATGCTGAATTTAAGCGGCTACAGGAGGAGGCGTCCAAGCCGCTCAAGACTGGGCGATTGGCCAAGTAGAAGACAGCGAGAGAAGCCAAGAAGAAGGCTGAGATGTAGGCGAAGAAAGCCACAGAGGCCAGGAAGGAGGGGACACCCAGGTGATACTAGCTCTTTCCACCAGCATCACTCCCAAACCTCTGAAAACGGTCCTGCTTACCATGGAGATCACTGAAATCACGAGGGGAATTATAAGATGGTGCCCCATGAGTCTGTTTCTCCGACCAAGGGAAAGAGGTAGAGGCAGCTATGAAAAGAGGAGGAAGAAGACTGGTGACGACCCATCCCGTGCTGAATCTAAGAAGAAGAAGAAGAAGAAGAAGAAGGGAAGGTCGTCCAAGTGACGGTTATAGGAAGCGTTTTGTTATATAGGATGATAGGATCCACGAGTATGGCCCTCTCTTTCAGAGGCATGGTGTAGTTTTCGTGTAAAACATGTTGTTAGAAAGAAAGATAGACAGTTGTAGTTTGCTTTTGATGTGAATGAAAGTTTTTAGTTGACTTTTCTTATATCACATGTTGTGTTGAGTGTTTAAACTTTCGTCTACGCTTTCCAATATTTTGTACTTGCGTAAATGTACTCGTCATCACATATGGGAAAATATTGTCTTTGGCATCCCTCTTGAAATTCTCAAGTCATGCAAAGGTTGTATGTGCGTACTCTGCTCTCAGGACTTGTCTTCCATCGGGATCTTCAAGTCATGCGAAGTTCTGGTCTGGTGCCTCCCCTCTCGGGATCTCCTTGCGGTCGTTGACCTCGAGTTTGAGGAGGCAAGGTAGATGTCATTGGTTTGTCCTTCAGACTCCTCCATCATTTTGTTTGAGTTAGAGTTCGAGGGCATCTTCAGTTCACCAGTTAGATACCCGGATCCGGATCCAGATCCTACGGGTCGGATGGAGTTGAACTAGCTGTCATTGTCACACTCACCAATTGATGAGTTGCCCTCAAGTCTAAATACTTGGGAATGTAGTCGTATACTCAAGATAATGAGTGTACCGAGTTATTTACACTCAGCCTCATCGTTGGTTTGAGACTCGAGTCGATTTGTTTATACTCGGCCTCTTCGTTGGTTCAAGACTCAAGTTGAGTTGTTTATACTCAACCTTGTCGTCGGTTCGAAACTCGAGTTAGAGTTGTTCATACTCGGCCTCGATGTTGTTCGAGACTCGAGTTAGGGTTGTTTGTACTCGGCCTTGTCGTTGGTTCGAGACTTGAGTTGGGTTATTAATACTCGGCCTCATCGTTGGTTCGAGACTCGAGTTGGAGGATCGAATCCAAGCTTCGAGGTGCCAATCCAATGTTGTCTGCTCGTATATGCATGTCGGTTGTAATAGTTGCTCAAACATACTATGTAGAAAGTAAGCACACCAAGTACATGGACATCTGAAACTTTCTTTACTAATAACTTTAGCAGTAATGGACTTCACTTTAGAATGCCTTGAACTTAGAAAACAAAATATTGTTGAAAAGTAGTAAATCTTACACAAAATTAAGTAAAGTAGTGGCAAAGGTGTTTACTGTTCCATGCTCTCGAGAGTTCGGCACCATCAATGCTTATTAGCTTGAAGGTTCCATCTCTAAGCCTCTATTGTATGACGTATGGACCTTCCTAGAGAGGAGTGAAACCGGTCGGTGTAGGAAAGATCTGTTTCAAGATGAGATCACAAATGTTAAAGTACTTTGGATGGACTTTGGAGTTGAAGTATCGGGTGAGTCGTTGACGCTGAGCTACGGCTCTAAGTTCAGCTTTGTCCCTTTTCACTTCGAGGTAAGTTGAGTTACTCCAAGAAGAGGTCTTGGTTGGTCTTCGGATCATAGTAAGTGACTCGATGAGATTGGAGCTTAAGCACAATGCGAATGATAGCTTTAGATCCATAGCAGAGAGAAAACAGTGCGGCCAGTTGCTGACTTATGAGTAGTCTGGCAAGCCCAAAGGGATAAATGGAGTTCATCTACCCATAAGCCTCCGGCCTTTCCAGACACTTCTTGATGATGGATTTAATCACTTTGTTGACATCCTTTACTTGTCCGTTGGCTTGCGGATGAGCTACTGTCTACCCGTAAGCATGTGCCGCCTATGGCCATTAGAAGAGTTCCGATGATATCGACTCCTTATAGAGAAAACAGTTAAGAACTGTCTACCTGTGTTAGCTCGGTAAGCGGGGCTCTTGGAATCTCAGAAAACCTCTGGCACTTGTTGCACTTATGGGCATAGTCTATTACATCTTGGTCAAGTGTTGGCCAGACGTAGCCACATATCAGAATCTTCCTTACTAGTGTTTTCCTCTAGTGTGGTCACCGCACTCGCCTTCATGTACATCTAGCAATGCATGGTCGACGTCGTTGTGGGCTACACATAGAAGTAAAGGAATAGAGAATCCTCTTCGATAAAGCATTCCATCATGAATGATGTATCATGATGATTTGTGGATGAGTGCTCGTCTTTCCTTGGAGCAACCAGGGAGGATTCCATAAAGAAAATAGTTCTTAATCATTGTCATCCAAGAATTGGGTTTGGGCTCAGTCTTCGTCTTTGATATCGAATCAGTCTGCATTTGATCTATACTCAGATAGTCAAGTACCTCGACTGGGACAGTACCAAGAGTTGCACATCTCCAGAGCCTGATAGTTTAGCTAATTAATCAGCTTTCTAGTTTTGTTCTCGAGGGATGTGCGTAATGATGTAGTGGTCGAAGTAGAAAAGTACTTCACGGACCCGAGCGAGGTAGGGAGCATATGGTGCCCCCTTGGCTTGATATTCTCCCTGCACCTGACATACAATGAGCTGTGATTCGGAGTAAATCTGGATAGTCTTGATGTTGATTTCAATTACAATTCTAAGCCAAACTATCATGACATCGTATTATGCATCAGTGTTAGTGTAAGGAAGTCAAATTTTAGAGCATAACAGATCGAGCATTCCTCATGAGTGACGAATATGACTCCAGCGCCAGAACGCTGACTGTAAGAGGATCTATCAACAAATAATTTTCATTGAATGTCTAGAGGCACGCTATCTTCTGGAGGAGGCTCATCGGGAATAGTGAACTCCAATAAGAAATGTGCAGGGGATTTTCCAAGGATGGCTTGAAGAGGAATGAAAGTAATCTGAAATTGACTTAGTTCTATATTCAAGTCACCCAGACACCTCATGTCATTGCAGGACCTATTCGCTGCAGCTGGTCAGTGTAGATTGGGATGGCACTGACATTGTGGTCGTAGCTTTCGCGAAGAGATCTACAGGTAGTAAGAAGGATTTTCAAGTTTTGGATAATTCTTTTCAAAACTTGTCAACCTCTTGTTGATGTAATAAACGGGTCGTTGGACATGATCTTCTTTGCACTCTAACGCCGATCTAACTGCGTATATTGCAATAACCAAATAGATGTATAAGTCTTCTTGATCCATGGGTTTTGACAAGATAGGTGGTCATTATAAGTGATTCAAAAGGTTCAATAATGCAATAGTGCACTCGGTGTAAATGTGAAGCTGTGCTCCCTTTTCTAATCAAGCCGAGAAAAAGGGAATGCATTTATTAGTCGATTTTAAGATGAGTCAACTTAGGGCGGCCACTTTCCTGTTTAAACTTTGAACATATTTGATGCTCTAATGGGCTTGAATATCCCAAATAGCTTGGATTTTTTCTGGATTTTCTTTGATGCCCCATGAATTGACAATGAAACCCAAGAATTTTCCCGATGCAACGCCAAAAGAGAATTTCAAGGGATTAAGTTTCATGCCATATTTACAAAGGACAACGAACATTTCTACAAGGTCATTGACGTGGTCGTTCGACGCGTTCGTTTTCACGAGCATATCGTCTACGTAGACCACCACAGATCTCCTGATCTGGTTTTTGAACATGCGGTTCACCAGTCACTGATAGGTAGCTCCAGCATTTTTGAGACCAAAAGGGATGACAACATAGCAGTAGATCCCAAGGTTGGAAATGAATGAAGTATACTCTTGATATGGAAGGTACATTATAGCCTTATTATACATCCATGAAGGATAGAAGATGGAAGTCGGCAGTTGAGTCATCTAGTTGGTCAATCTTCGAAAGTGGGAAGCTGTCCTTTGGGCAGGCTTTGTTCAAATTTGAGTAATCGACACGCATTCGCCACTTGCCATTTGATTTCTTGACCAAGACCGGATTGGAGACCTATTTGTGGTAGAGGGCGACGCAAATAAATGCATTGTTAAGAAACCTATCTGCCTCCTCTTTGAGTGTCGTCGATCTTCCAATTCCCTAGATTTGACGTTTCTGTTTAACTAGAAGATGCCTTGGGTTGATACTAAGCTTGTGATAAGTGATTCCTAGGTCGATGCCACACATAACTGAGTGGGTCCAAGCAAATACGTCGAGGTTGTCCCTTAAGAAGTCCACGAGCTCTTCCTATAATGCAGGGTGGAGTTGTGATCCAATCTTCAAGACCCTTGTCGGATCTGCAAGATTGATTGGAATATCGGTAGTTAGTTCCACTGGGGTAACCCTCTCGAAATCATGCTCTTCGTATTCCCTATGATCAAGATCTTCAAAAAGATAGTAGTGACGTCAAAGCCAGGACCCAGACTTTAGTGGTTGCTATGCACTTGTGGTTTTGGCACAGTGGGGCGGCTCTACGCTCTTGCTTTTCTCCTTTTTTATAACATCCTTTCATTTGGCGAGGTAGCAAGCTCTCGCTGTGGTTTGATTTCCCTTATCGGTTTCGATCCTGTTCTTGGTTGGAAATTACATAAGAAGGGACCAAGGTGCCATGCAAACTCTGAACTCTGCAAGGAAAGGGCTTCTGAGAAAAACGTTGTAAGGAGAGATGGCGTGGATGACTACAAATGTGAGGATCTGGGCTCTGCTTTGATCCCCATCTCCAATCTCAACTGTTAGGTCTACCATTCCTACCGGATGGTCCGAGGATCCATTGAAGCCATGAACTATGGCATTGCAAGGGTTCAAGTCTTTGGCCTTAAGTTTCATCTAGTCATAGGCCGACTTGAGGATTATGTTGACATGGTTTCCTGAATCTATGAGGATTCTTCGAACATAGGCTGGGCCTATGCGTGCTGAAATAACGAGAGGGTCTATGGTTGGGTTCTCAATTCCTGCAGATCCACTCTCATGGAAAACAATATCGTCCTGCATCATCTTCTAAAGCTTGGCGGGGAGAGATTCTTCCAAGGAGGAGAATGTTCCATAGCTTCCATGCTCGATAGACTTGGCATATTCCTCCATACACTGAAAGCTATCATTTGTAGGGTGAGGCCCACCGCAGATGGTTTTGATCACGATACCATATGGTCTTTGATTAGATGACCACGGAGCAGTAATGGCTGGAGGAAGTGCATTCTGAATGGCTTTACTAGTTCGAAGGCGAGTTGGTCAAAGGTAGAGATGGATCGAGATGGAAGTCGAGTGAATCAAAGAAGAGCTATGTCTTCTAGGAAAACCGAGAAGCTCTTGCATTTGACGCCCTCAGTGGCTCGACTGAAGTCCATATGCCATTCATAACAGTTTACAAAGTTGTAGAGATTGGTCTTCCCTGAGTAAGTCATAAGATGGGGGATATTGAAACATTGAGGCCATTATGTCTCGTGGGCGGCCCAAGTAAAGGGGTAACGCCTCATGTTGGTTTCCTAGATGCCAGTGGAATTTTCCCGCTTCTCTCTCACGATTATGTGGATCGTGTCGATGAGATACACAAGCTGAACCTTTTATGGAATCCAACAGTCGCAGTTCAACTCAAGAGCTCAGGGTAGTGGATATCTCGAAGGATGGATGTCGGGATCATCTTCCTCTATGTTATTAACCACATCTACTTAATTCAATTCTGGTAATGTCAACAAGGCTGGGCCTGAGTCTGTTGAGTCTGATCATGTTGAACTTGGGCCTGTTCGGTTACTGAATGCATAGGCACCAAGTTTAGAGTGGCGACATTTAGGTTCTCTCGTGGAGGGGTCAGTTACTAGGACTTGGTTCGTCGTTAATAACCAACCGGGAACGATCGCGTTGACGCGTCCCTTCATTAAAAGTTACAGTAGTTTTTCAATTACTTTCTATCGTCATTGCATTAGTATTAGCAAGGGCATTGGTGTTAGCAGTAGTCCTCCTCCTTTGGTTTTGGCCAACAAGGAGAGTGTCAAAAGAAGAACTTTTCGAGGCATTGAGCAGCGTAGGAGAGTTGTTCTAGTAAAGTTGAAGATGACCGACATGACATTGACTGTCTTGGAGTCGCCGCATCATCTCCATGTTTGTATTCGATGTGTCGTTGAGCTCTCCAGTTCTATCCTCCAATTTCTTGTTGATCTCAAAGAGTAGAGCTTGGGTTGTCAGAGCATAGGGGTTATGAGGAGAAAGCATTTCCATGTCGTTTGGATATTTCGAGGTTAGGGGCTAATGAGAAGTAGCAATGCCAACTTCAGTGGAAGTTTTAGTCATTTGATGCTTTCCTTTTATAGCCATCGAAATCAGACGTAAAAGGTAGTCCGAGAAAGCCTGAGTAGTGCTTCGAAGTCGAGATGGATATCGAATGGGAAGAAGTGAGTAAAATTCTCAGTGAAAGAACCAAAGTGTTGACAGTTAAAATTGTCGTCACACCCAAGGATTCTCGATTACACGAGAATAACATTTCGCATATGTAAAGTGAAAGCTAGCAAGCAAAGAACACATAGAATTATAGTGGTTCGATTCATATTGAACCTACGTCGATTTTGAAGCATTTGCATATTTTTACTAATTATTGAAGGTTACAAGTACTAGGCACCATCATACAAATTTTGGCTAAGTTTTCGAGAGTTATATATTACATATGTAAAATTTTGGGAGAAAATATATGTTCTTCTTCTTCCTCAAGTTATAGGTAGCCATTAATGGTGTCCTAAGTCCTTGTAGAGCTCTCAAATCATGCAAATCCCAACCTCCTTGAAGTATTAGAAAGCGGATATTTATAGGTAGTATATTAGGTGGATGTAGGTAATAACTGGGGACAACAACAGTAGATTTTGCATCCCGAACAAGCGGTATCCCAAAATTCGCGTCCCCTTGAGTTATATTGGGTATCCCTCCCCCGGAGATACGAATTTCGCATCTCGAGGGATGTAAAATTTGTATCCCGTGGAGATATGAAGCACGTATCCTTTGGATATCCCCGAGGGATACGAAACAGAGGTAGAGTGCATTTTTTTCGGGGATGCGAAGCATGGAAGGGGTAACCATTTTTGGAATGTGAATTACATTTTCATGGTTTTCGAAATGGGCAAAAGCGAAGGTTCGTGATGTGAAATCACGGGATTCCAAATCTTTAGGATAAAGTGCTAACGACTAAAGTTGTCGTCATATCCAAGGATTCTTGATTACACGAGAATAACGTTTCGCGTATGGAAAATGAAAGCGCAGTAAGAAAAGAACATAGAGAATTATAGTGGTTTGATTCGTATTGAACTTGTGTTCACTTTGAAGCTTTTTGCATATTTTTATTGATTATTGATTGTTACAAGTACTAATCATCATCATACAAATTTTGGCTAAATTTTTTAGAGTCATATTTTGCATATGTAATGTCTTAGGAGACAATTTATGTTCTTCTTCCTCAAGTCTTAGGCCACCATTAATAATGTCCTAAGTCCTTGTAGAGCTCCCAAACCATGAAAATGCCAACCTCTTTGAAGTATGAGGAAGGGGGCATTTATAGGTAGTGGATTAGGTGAGATTAGGTGAGATTTAAGGACCACAACAGCAGATTTCGCATCCCGAACAAGCGGTATCCCAGAATTGGCATCCCCTAGAGTTATATCAGAGGATTACATATCCCCCTGCGGAATACGAATTTTGCATCACGATGGATGCGAAATTTGTATCCCCTGGGGATACGATGATTTCATATCCCATGGGGATATGAAATCGTATCCCCATAGGAATACGAAGCATATATCCATGAGATACGAAATTTCGTGTCCTGAAGGATAAGAATTTTGTATCCCAAGGGATACAAAAATGAGGTGGAGTGCTTTTTTTTCGGAGATCCGAAGTTTGGAAGGGGCAGCCATTTTGGGGATGCAAATTACATTGTCGTTGGTTTCAAAATGGGCAGAGGCAAAGTTCCGCGATGCAAAATCGCGAAAGTTGAAATCCTGGTGATGAGAAGGTGCAAGGAGCCAAATTCTTTGGAATGAAAATTCATGAAGGTGGCCATATTTTGGGGATGCGAAATGATGGTTATGAGTTGTTGTGAGGTTAACACTCGCACGAGCGGGACTGAATCCTTAGTGCTTTGGCAACACTTCGGGCTTCAGTGCCATGAGATGGGCCGAGTCGAGTGGGTCAGGTAAACTTTTGAGAACTAGGCCAAAAGGGCAGTTTATAATGTCTTTCACACAAAGACAACGAATTATATTTGCTAAATTAGGATTGATTCATATCATACATGTTAAATTCACTTCATATCTAATCATATGTGTTTAATTCAGATTTAGACATCTTAGGATTATCTAATTTAATCATATAAACCGGCAAGAAATTAGATTAATCATGTTCTTGAAATTTTTTTAATCCAAAATATATTATATTTTTTTGTGATACGTGCATGTTTGTATGATCAACATTTGATGAATCACTATTTGTTTTGATTAAATTGAATGCATTTCTTTAATTGTTTGTTGGAATTGCGTGTCATGGATCTTAGGTTTGAAGAACAGAGCAAATCGGAGGTTTAGATGATCGTATTCATACAAAACTTGGCAGAGGAGATCTAGAAGTCTATATGAGGAAACCAAAAAATTTTGGGATTAAAATTCACTAACTGCATGGATAGGTACCGGTTCATGAATGATGGACCGACACCGTTCCATCACGGTGTGATGGATGGTGTTGATATTTGGTTCATGGCATCATGAAGGTGACTTGAGACTGCATGCAAAATTTCAAGTGATTCGGATGTGATTTGGATGGGTCAAAGCTAATCGCAAACATTGGTCGATGGACTGACAGAAGAATTCATTGGAAAGGAATTTAGGCTTGAGGATAGACTGGTAGAAAATTCTTAGGGATAAGATGGTGAAAATCCAACACTTAGCCAAAATTTCGGCTAAGTGTATGGACCAGTATCTATCCAAGACAATGGACCAGTACTGATCCATCGTGTGAACACATAGAGGGCTTGTTTTTGGGGAGCTTGGTTGCATGGTCTTATGGGGGTTGCTAGTGAATTTGGTGATGAATGGACTTCGAAAGATTGAGATGTAACTCAAACATGGATAATGCTTCAATTGTGAACTCAAGATGGAGTGGGCCGAGCTGGATTGATGCGATACTAATCACGAGTTGGTATACGATTCAGTGTAATGATGGATTGGCTCAAACGGAGTTTCTTATGGATGATAATGGAATTTGTTTGAGAAGTTGCTCAAACTAAAAGTTAGAATCGCCGAGAACAAAGCTCAGTACTTTAAAGTGCTAAGAGATTGTTGGTTATCGAAGGTTCTAGCACGTTCAAAGCAGAGGTATTGTGAAGACGCCCATTTGGACCACGGTTCATGTACCTTGAATCGAGCTCTGGAAATGATCTAACTGTCTCGGTATGAGTCAAACAAACACAAGAAGGACGTATTGCACTCTAACTTGAACCGGGGTTTTCCATCATCTCTTGATAGATGGAAACGGTTTGCCATCTGATGATTGATGTATTCAAGGCTTTAGTCAGTGACATCTAGGATATTAGTGTTGATATTGATGCTATAGTTGACTATGTATTTCCTTCTTTGAATTATCTGGGTCGTTTTTCACTGTATGTCGTCGAAGAGAAGTGGGAGTAATTAGGGGATACCCTGTTCCTATTCAGGAGTGTCATATGATAGATGAGCATCCTATGCTAATCCTTTGGTTATTGAGACATATCGGATGATTGGACTATCTATACTCATATATCCTATGTAACTGTTGACTGTTATTTTATCGCTCACTAAGAATGTTGTCTGACTCAAGGTTTTATGTTTCCTCTTATTACCTTGGGTTGCTCGTTAATTCTGTTGGTGAGAAAACTGAGATAGCAGATGATATGTTTGGTGCCGATTATGTTGTGCAATGAAAAGATGGAGGCTGACGTATTATTTTCTACTTTTTTTTTTATTTTCACTGTACTATTGATTTTTGAGACTTTGAGAGATATTCAATGAGGCTTGATGTAGAGGTGTTCATTTTAACGGATGTTTTGTATTGGTGACTTTGAGATGTTATGGAGATTTGATTTTCTATCCAGTTTTGTTTCACTACTATATCCTATTATATATTTTCTGTTATATATTATTTATACGTTGTGAGTTATATGATAGGTTTATTTCATGTTATTCTTTTTTGATTATCATTCCATATCGGCCTGGCACGTCATACAACGCACTTTTCCTTTGTTCGGTGCAGGACTTATGGGGCGGTCGTCATAATACTTATGCGTAAAAGTTCTATCCCAGTATTGTGATAATGCTATCTTTAGGAAGTTCTACCTTAGGTATGTTAGTTAATCGTCGCGCATAAATCTTTACAGGGTTAGGTTAGAATTACTAGCCTTGCTGGACATAAGATTTTGGGTGAAACCAAACATGATATATTTGTGTATTATGGACAGTGTTCTACATTCTCTACTCACTAGGACTTTTTGTTCTACCCCCTTATCATAAAAATTCCCAAGTTTATCTCGAGGAAGGTAGGTCTTTGCAAGTGTTCATGTTTGGTTTTTCTTTTCCCGTTTTCTCATTCTTGGTATTGATGTGGCAATTCGCTTTTAAGGTAGTTGCCTAAGTCGATACTTGTTACCCTATCTTGTTTCCACCATGAGTTAGTTTTATTGTACTCTAGTTATGCTAATGCTCATTATTTGAAGGTACCAGATTTATACTCTTTATGCTTGGATGGTTTGAGTTTTTTTTTTTTCAAAATTTAGGCTTAGAAAATGTGGGGTGTTATAGAATTAGTTGACTAAAGTTACATATTTGGTCAACTAAAACTGTTTTAAACATGTACACATGTCAATCATTTGAACTTAGTTGACTAGCTATGGAAAATCTACCAACTGAAGCTCTTACAGTTGTCATTTTCAGAAAAGATACTTCTCTTTGCAAAAGGTTTTCTAATTCGTTAAGAGCTGCATCTGTTCCGTTTCAATCCAATCCTTTTACCAGTAGTTGTAACTATTATATATTACTATAATTTGCATGAATTAGTAAGTCAAATTTCAAATGATCTATCTAACTTTCTTATCTATTATTATCATATTATGATTATGGAATTCTCTGATCTAATACTCTTATATGTTATGATTCTCTAATCGCTTTGAGTTCCTGAAATCATTGATTACAATCCTTAGATTTCAAAGCAATATGTTCCTTCCTTATCTTCTTGTACACACACTTATTAAATATATACTTGAGTAAAAGATCATATGAAGGATGCACATTAACTTGGCAAATCCATGTTGCATTATAGAATATGTCATACTATATGTATTCAAGTCCTATTCGTTTGCTCAAGCGGGGAAAATTCTATTTAATATCCCAGATGGTTGAAGTCTTGTTCAGTTGCTCACATGGGAAAATCATGCTTAGTTGCCTAGGTGGTTGAAGTCCTGTTTGGTTGCTCGGAGGGGGGAGGGGGGTAAAACTTAATACTCTGGGTAAAGTGAGGATTGTTGTTAGTACAACTCTAAAGGACTTCTAGGATTGGACACTGAATGGGAGTTCAAACCAGTATAAAAATCCCTAGTATCACTTTACTTTTCTGCTTCTATTACAAATATTTTATTGCTACAGTGATTACTGCACTTCAATTATATATAGAGAGCATCATCAATCCAGGGCATAGCAATTATTCATTCGTCATTGCACCTACTTAAAACTCGTCACCTTAATCCGCCAACTGCACCTCCAACACCCGACCGGACCCCCAGTGCCCATCACCCATGCCACGGCCTCACTCTAGTGACCCCACGCCATGAACGACGATCGCCCCTGCTCCACCAGTCGTTAGGAAAAGTCAATTGAATGGAAAATGTTCAACTTGATATTTGGCGTCGTAGGGCCAATTCAGCACCTCCGACCACAACCAACTTGAAGATTCTCCTCCCTCCGTCTCTTTCCTTCAATGACCCCGACTGAAATCTAATGTTGAGGCCAGAAAAGGAAATAAAAAATGAGATCTATCACAGTTTTGGCTAGATTTCGACCAACTCAGATGCCCGACCGACGAACGACCAATTTGGATGAGATTGTGTCGTCGATATAAACAACTTTCATGTTGGGAGTTTTAACTAATTTTGGAAGGATTGGAAGATTAATTTTGAACTATTGGTTGAACAAAAACTGAGGCTATGGTTTTATTCTTGGTAAAGTGAAGAGATGGTATTCATATTTTGCCTCTCCAAAACATTATTCATCGAGGTAAAAAAATATTTGATGTTAGAACAAGACATGCTCACTGTCATCCATAACGAACAACCCACATTCCAAAAATAGTGGAACTTGTTTCGGAAGCTAGTTCGATTGTATTTAATAGTTATTCTCAAAATAAAATTGCATATATATATTTATAATTTCAAATCGTTTATCGATTCACATTTATATTGCGCACAATCACACAACAACTCTGATTGATATGACACTTGAAATCTTAGAATAATTAACCATTCAAGATCTGATGAAACTGGTTTCGTCAAAATCTGAGGTCGTTTGCAAAATGACTATTTTTACATATTAATGAAAATCGATTAATAATTATTCACTTTCAAAACACTCAAATTATTTGATAATAAATTATTAGTATCGTTATATTCAAATAGTTTTTACATAACTTCAAAATAAAATTACTCAATTTTTTCAATTTCAAGATAATTTAACATTCAAACTCTTCTTTTAAATTTACTTTAAGTAAATAAATTCCAAAATTAATCATTTTAACATTTTAATTAATTAAATATTAATGTACTAGAAAACGCGGTTCTTACACAATGCTCGAAGACAAGTAAAATCGGTTCGGCCTAGCATCGGTTTGGAAAAAGCGCAGTGCTCCGGGTTGGTTAAAGCAAACTCAAAGTGAAGGTAGCGCTCCCAGTTCGGTATGACATCAATTTGGCCTTTGAAGTAAACTGCATGGAGCTCCTTCTGTCGGATCGACCTTCTTTCGGACTGGCATCCTCAGTTCGGCTTGGTCAAACAATGCCACAATGTTCCCTCTCCGATTTAGTATGACCTCGGTTCGTCATGACGTATGCCTAATAGGGATATGCCAAACCGAAAGAGATACATGGCATATGTGGCTACTACTTTCACTAGTTTACATCATCTCTTCCATATCTTCTACTACTCCAACCGCTCTTGCCCAGCTACATGTCGAACCAGATACGAACTACCATATAAGTACCACTTTGGGAGGCATCTACATGACTTCTTTTTCCACTTTTTAAACTGTTTATTTACAGTAATCTGCTATACTTGGGATTCAAGCAATTCTACCCTTTGTAATCATTAAATTAGTGCAAAGCTAGTGAAAACCATCAAGTAGATATAGGCATATTCAAGCCGAACAACTATAAAATGTGTGCAATCTCGTTTTTCATTTATTTTCTTTAAGTTTAGTTCTCTACTCACAGAGTTTTGTGTGTTGAACCATTTTTGGTGTCAACAACTGTACGAAAGAATGTTAAACAATTGGTTTGATACATTTGATATTTTTTTATGTAGTAGGTTATTGCAAATTTACAAACTTTCATATCAATTCACTAAAAACATATGCATGTCATCATCAATTAATCATTTGGTTCTCTTTTTGGTTTAATCATTGAAGCTACAACCACAACTGTGTTTCTGATATGAATAAATATTGGGTAAGAGAGAATAGTTGGTTTTACGATTTCTTATTTTTGAATCAATCATTGATTAATATTTAGTTAACTGAGATTTAATAATTAATGGTTACATATAAATCTTGCACACAAAACAAAATAAAGTTGCAGTACAGAGACAAAACAACTTATCTTCGGCTTAACGGGCTGAAGCCCAATATGAAGAGCTAAAAGATATCAAGCCCACACGTATTTGCCTCACGTGCAATGGCCTGTGTTTGTTCATAGAACATGTATTTGTATCACTACTTGTTACAATTATTAACATCAAAATTTTGTACAACTTCTGAAAGTAAATAAATTTGCTAATTTCATTTATGGTATCAGATCTTCTGTCCACACAACACTAATAAAAATCACAAATTTTTGATTCAACCAGCAAGTACTTGTCTTTTTTCTGTTGAAACGTTTTGTGATTTCTTCTCCTCTTAGATAATTCTCATCATAGGAGCGGACCTTTCTCAATAGCATAGCATAGTTTTTCATCAGTTTTATCTTCATTCACATCCTCGCTGGTCATTGGATCCGTGAATTCTCATCATCTCGTTTAGTTGGTTGTAGTTACTTTGATCATCTAATTGTTGCCATCATTTGATCACGTGACTCATTTGTAGATAGTTTATTCAGCGATTTACCATCCAAGAACCACTTTTATTCGTATTTGAGTGCTATTTGATTTGTTTCACTTGAATCTTTTTCACTCTAACTAGAGGCAATGATGGAGTAAGCTTTGTCTCGTTAAGAAATGGTGTCGATGTAATGTTATAATCGGCTTTCACCTCATGACACCCAAGAGCCATGTCATTACCATTCCCCTTGACGAACATAATTACATGCTATGGAAATATCAAATTGAAATTGCTTTGAAGGGTTACGACCTCCTAGAATTCATCAACAGAACCATCACCTTGCCACCTGTAATGATAGAGGATAAAGATGGGAATATTATCAGCAATCAAGAATATGTTATATATCAAAAGAAGAATAGTTTACTTGCTTCTTGGCCGTTATCTATAAGTGAGAACTTGTTATCACAAATCATCAAAAGCAACTCATCATATAAGTTTTGGACAACCATTAAACATATCATTAATTCTCAATTTACCTCAAGAAACATGCATTATCATGGACAACTACAAAATTTAAGGAAAGACAACATGTCTATGAATGAATATCTCACAAAATCAAGACCATGTGTGATCGACTTGTCTTTACAGGTCATAAGGTATGAAAAATGAACAAGTTATATACATAACTAATGGACTTAATGACGAGTATGAATCAATCATAACATTTACTGCCTCATAAAGAACCATACCGATTTGCAATATATTCATTTAACTCTTCTTGCACACAAAGGAAGAATTGAACAATGAAAGTCATCACAATCTGAATATTCTACAAATTTTGCTTCAGTAACAAGAAACATGAACCAACAGAAGGAAATGTGCAATCAAAGTAGTAAGAAAGAAAACAAGATATAGAGAGGACATCAGATGCAAAAAGGAAGGGGTTGAGGTAGCAAATTGAACAACAAGATTAAATGCCAAATATGTTAAAAGTTCGGCCATGTTGCAAGTTGATGTTATTTCAAATTTAATTTAGACTTCAACATCACACAAAAAGTGCAAAATAATCAAAAAGAAAAAAATGTGAATATGTTTCAAATGAATCGGTTAAGAAGTAATGTATAAATTCAAGAATGCAAATAACAAATATTGATGACTTTATCAAAACCAATGACATAACTATTGATGACTAGTACCCAGACTCTAATGCTACAAATCACGTGACTAATAGCCTATAAAATCTTAATGTTGGTAACAAAATCTATTCAGGTAAGCAAGTTATATGTATGGATAATGGTGGAACTATAAGTATATCCCATGTTAGCTACGGTTACCTCACCAATAAAAGACATCTCTACCTTAATAATTTACTTAGAGCGCCATGTATAAAGAAAAACTTACTAGTATGTCTCAATGTGCCAAAGACAACAATTTGTACTTTGAGTTTCATCCAAAATTTAGTCTTGTTAAAGACTTACATAACTAAGACATACTATTACAAGGTAGTTTGTATAAGGGGCTATACAAATTCAGCAACATCAATTCTAGAAATGCAATTGTGTTTGAAAATTAGTGCAATGGTATAGACTAGTGATGATAATAAAAAAAATGCTTTTAGTGCCTGACAATGTAAGCTGGGGCGTCCCAACATTAGAATTGTAAAACAAATAACAAATGAAGATGAAATCAAATTCGAAAAGCTACATAGTTCTTATATCTATACACATTGCTAAATTGGCCAAAAGCATAAATTGAGTTTTATTGATTCCATTACCGTATATCACCATCGCCTTGAATTTGTTGTAACAAATTTATGGGGCCCATCACCATTGATAACTGATCAAGGGTATAGGTATTTCCGCTCTTTTGTTGATGCTTATAGGAGATATACTTGGACATATTTCCTTAAACGGAAATCGGAAACTTATAGTGTGACATTGTAGTTCAATATGAAAATTGAAAACAAACCAATTGAAGTGTCAAAATCATGCAAATAGATGGTGGTTTATAGTTTAAACCACTAAAGAACATTTTTAATGATAAAGGGGTCATACATAGAATGACATGCTCACGTTCCTCTGAACAAAATTGATTTGTGGAGACAAAACACAGACGTATAATGGATACTGAGCTAACATTGATGTCACAAACAATTCTGCCAATTTAATGTTGGCCAGAGCCATTTGCAATATCTATGTAACTTATCAATAGTTTTCCCAACCAATTTTTAAAATAAAAATGTCCGTATGAAATGTTGTATGGAGTAAAACCCAACTGTCATAGTTTGAGAATTTTTCGTTGATTGTATTTTCCCTGCATTAGACCATATAACAGACGCAAACAAAACCTTAGATCCCAACAGTGTACCTTTTTGGAAAATGCATGTAGCCAAAAAGGATACATGTGTTTGGATGGTAATGGAAAATTATATGTATCTAGACATGTAGAGCTTAATGAGTATGTTTTCCCTTTAAAAGATAAGGAAATCGAAACATCCATCAAAATCAGCCGTTCTACCATGACGTTTTTACAATCACTGGGTTTGTTAAAATTTACTGAACACAATCATGAAAAGACATAGCAAGATGGTTCATAATCAACACATCTATTGCTAGCACAGGGTCAAGTAGAGTCATAAGATTTAGATCTTGTTCTAGCAACAAATTTTGTTGATTCTGAATCGTCTAGCTATGCTTTTTCATGGTTGTGTTCAGTAAAATCTGAAAACTCTGGTGGTGGTAGAAATGTCTTGGTAGAATCAATACACTGGTGTGCAAACTACATAAACCAATTTATGGACTAAAGTAGGCTTTAAGAGCTTGGTATGAAAAATTCAAAATTACATTCATAAGACATAAATTTGTTGCTACAAAACCAGACTCCTCATCATACATAAAAACAATAAGTCAAAGCACCACCTACATACTTGTAAGGTATATGTGGATGGCATACCGATAAATAACAATAATGAAGATGAGATAATGGCATCATGAATCATCTAAATCAAGCTTTTTCTATCAAAGACATGGGAAATCTATGTTACTTTCTTGGCGTACAAGTTGAGCATAAATTTAAATCAGTGTTATTCCTATCCCAAAAGAAACACATCAGATAAATACTTGTGTGTGCAAACATGGTTACGGCCAAGGCCTTACAACACCAATGACTAGTAATTTATGATTATCTAAACATGAAGGAGAAGCACTTAGTAATGTCAAGCAATATAGAAGCATAATACGAGCACTATAACATGTGACAATAACCATATCAAAATTGGGCTATATTGTCAATTTATGTAGTTTCCATCTAGTGAACAATAGAAGCCAGTGAAATGTACTTTAAGATAGAACGGAAGACTACAACCTACATCTAGTATCTATTTATGATTGTATAAAAAGTAGGGATGTGCATGGTTCGGTCTGGTGCGGTTTGAAATCCAAACCACTTCCACACGACATCAAACGATTGATAAAAATACAAACTATTATATTAACGTGCAAATGGTTCGATTCGTTTTTTTTTGTAATATGGTCCAGTCTTGGTTCGATCTGCTTTGAACCTGTATTAAATATGTAATAAGAGTTACTTCCATCAACAATCAATTTACGATTGTGTGACATTGTTACTTAATACTTAAAATATACAGTGTTATCCTGAATCGAATGATTATATATAGCTATATGAATACTTCAATTTTACGTTTAACTACAAGTAAAATTGTTTTAGTCATTAACCAAACATTGATATTAATTAATGTATAAACATTAAGTACGATAACTCAAATAAGATTATAATTAGTATTATTTAAAAAAAAAAAAGGTATGAAAATTATTATGTTGAAAGTATAAAATTTTCTTTTGTGATAACGAATAATTATTTTTTGGCGAGGTTGACTGATTTTTGAAGCGACTGTTAACACTTATTATAATAATAAATAATTATTATAATGGTTACAAAGAGATTGGCAAATAACCAATCTACTATACATATTTTATTTTTAAGGCGGACCGTCCACCACAGACGTTTTTAAAGTGGGACAACACTGCTACTAACTAACTTACATGACATGAGCTAATCACATCAATTAAACTACATAACGATTATTATTAACATAACAACATATGCTAAAAATAGAATGCACATTGTCGAAATAAAAAACTAAATAGGAATCAGTTATGTTTTTATTATAAGATTATTCGTGCACTATTTGATTTGGTTCGGTTTAATATGGTTGAGTCAACGGTTCAAACCGCAACCGAACCGTATTATTGCGAGTCGGTTCGGCTTGGGGTATTTGCCTAAGAGAGAGAATTCGGTTCGATTTTCCGTACCATTGTCGTTGTTGGTCTGAGTAGTGCGGTTTATGACCGCTCCTAATAACAAGTATACATGTGCATTTTCAACTGTTGGTCCATTATACAAATTTGTATCTATTATTTTATGTTGGGCACATGGATGATGTTCTGATTATGGTTAATGATCAAAAAAATTTAAATAGAAGTTGGTTTGCATTCTGATACTAGAGTTATTTTCAGTTTAATCTTGCAAGCATACATAAAAACATTATGGATATATATAGTCAGAGCCGGTATTAATGTTTATATGATTAACTCGACAAAACTAAGAAGGGATGGAAAGATGGGGTATGCTAAATAATATATGTTGTATGGGAACCAAGTTTATACGTGTATGTGGTGCATTTCTTTGTTCAGAAACTCATCCAACCATTAGTCCCTGTATTTCTCAATATGAATATATATTGATACAAATGGTGTATGAGAGTTTGTGCTTGTGTGTGTATGCGTGTATGTGGTGCGCGTGTATATAAATAGATGGGCTTGTGTGCTGTGTTGGTATGTTTGTGAAATGTTTACACGTGAGTCTGAGTGTGCATGCCTACATAATTTCGTTTTATTTTTATCAGTTATCATTAGCTGTAGCCTATAGCATATATGGTCTTATAATATTATAACCTTCCTATGCTCCGACCTATTTTGTATAATCTACATTTTGTGTTCATCTGCATTCCGTTACATATACCCATACATCTTTGGAGATATAAACAAATACATGCTTGTCAGATTGTAAATGACCTGATTTGAATATATATAGTTTCAATAAACTAACATCTTAATATATGGTCCTATTTCGGCTAGTCCAACGCTGAGTTGGCATTAATTATCGGCTTTCCAAATGTCGTCCGCAGCGATGCATTTAAAATTTAAACGGTGACAATGTATTTTGATCAAGTGTTACGTTTGTAATTAGTTTTGAAACTGCTCTGTATATGCGTAATAAGCTTTAAAATTCGGACTTACATATATGCAGAAGTTATAATGAGATAACACCCTTTTTAGTTGTTGATTTTATTTTGTTAATGTTTAATGATTTTGGTCTACTCATTCTCGTCCGTATATTTTGTGCTCAATTGTTCAGCGTTTTGTTGTTGTTATGTACCATACATATTTTTTGTTAGAGACCACTACATTGATGAATGAGATATTGTCCACGTAACTAAAAATATGTGAATTTTCACGTTTATATGGTACTTCTTTCAAATCAACATTGGTCCTTAGGATCAGTTAATTGTGTACGAGTGGAAGGGACTATATGGCCATGAACTAACACATGCATTCCGTCGTCCGTCCGTACCGGACCGGGTGTGTTTCCAATAAGAGGGGATCGTATTATATTTTTACGAGATAAAAGTGGATAGTTTGTGACTGTTTGAATTCGAACAGAAATCTATTTGAAAGGACGTGGATTTACGTTGTAGATTTGAAACGAAAAAATGCGACGTTTTCCAACGAATGTGGTCGTTGCGAGCTCGGCTATAAAAGGTGAAGGAAACTGATCACATTCTTACTCCAATTATTTTGTTCTTTGTTTTTGAAAAAAAATCTCAATAGTCTTACCTATCGCACAGAAGATCGTACGCACTACAGTCTCGAGCAGGTAACTCTCTGTTGTACCTTGGGAGACTTTGAATAAAGTCTTAAAGGATAATCACAACAATTCTCAAACAGAATTTCCTTCAACATCCCAGATTGTGATCCTCAGACATAATTTCCGTATACATCTTGGTTTGTCACGACAATCATCGAGCAGTGGCATTCCTTTTTCACCTCAATAATAACCACTCATTTATAATCAAATAAGTTAATAGAGAGGGAGAGAGTTAGTGGAGGAGAGAGAAACGATAATGTGTGGTGGAAATCAGGGGGTCTATAGGGGTTCTGCATTGTTTGGGGTGCTCTTGATCTTATCTCTCTATATATATGTGTATATCTGCAATCATTCTTATAAGAAGATAGACTATTTCTACTATATAGTGGAATGATACTTATTGATGTAGTTTAACACAACACTTCGATGTTGTTGTTATTGCTACAGTTTGTTGTTGTATATTCACTACAACAACAATTATTTTTGAGAATTACCAATACAAAATTCCAAAACTATGGGAATTTAATTTGTAAACTTGTATAAGGAGTTTATAACTAATTTGTCCCTGCTTTCGTATACTCATTGAATAACATCTTAAAACTTACAAATACTCAAACTGAGATCGTGGTATACTCTTTGAATAACATCTTAGGACTTTCCAATTGTTACTCAAATAGAGATGGCAGTATGTAACTACCTATTATTTAAGGCCTAAAACCAAGCGCTACTGATGTTGCAGTCATCTACAGTATTGACCTTCCGATGATGGAAAACGACGAGTTAATAAATCAAAGCATTCGAATGCAAGTGAATATGGAAAAGATTGAAACAACAGTTATTCAATAACATTCATTACATTTTCTCTTTTGCATAACCCGTACAGAAAAGCATAAATATTACAAAATACAAGAGCAACAAATAAAGATGCCCTCTCGGATGATCAAAGTCTACTAATAGGCATTAAATACCTTTGCCTCTACTTTCCTCATAAAAGACAAATAAACATTCAGCGGAAAACTAATTATTATCGATAGCCTCCTTCTCGTCTCTACAAGCTCAGTTGAAGAAGAAAAACCTTAAAACCCTAATTCTCAACCTACTCGAACGAGCACCCGAGAGTTAGAGGGGAAAATAAAAACTGCGGGTCAGCCAAACAGACTGATATGAATAATAACATCATTTCAAGACGAAATCGTAGGGTAACCAATAAGACTACACCGCTTAGCGGAACGGATTTGCCCTCGCTAATACTGAAACACAGTGACCAACTATGTGCTCCTACACTCAATGGTTAGCTCAATACAAATCAATAACAAAACAATATGATATGCAACATTCAGTATGCAATCGTGTTATGGATTCCTCATACCTCCTATTATACTAACTTGTTGCCTTAATATTGCCTTTGTATGCCTTTCCGCCAACAAGGTACTTAGGTACCATTCTAGTTTCCAGTTCAATTATAGGAACTATTTTATGATTCAATGGCGGGATGGATTAATTACCCTCAACTAGTCTATAAAGTAATCCCCTTCAACTGATGTCGGCTATCCGTTGGGCACCCTCTTAGTTTTATCATTTGGATGATTAGTAATCGAGTAGTTTTATACTGTGAGATAAATGAAAACCCTCTGTTGGGTGTCGACTAAACTGTCTATTAAATGATTAAGAATTGAGTAGCTTAATATTGTGGGATAACTGAAAACCTTCGGCTAGGTGTCGACTAAACTAGCACCCTCTTAGTTTTATCCATTGGTTAACTGTTGATGCTATATTTTGGTCCATCGTATGATAATACCAAACTCGTACGTGAATTAGATTATATTCGCAGTAGATCAATCACAGAATAGTCACAAAGCAATCACAGAGTGCATAAAAGTAAATGAATACACAAGTTTTATAGTGGTTTGGCAGATCATGCCTACATTCACTTGTAGCATTCGATTGAGTACACTTTTGATTAAAATTACAATGCAATTTTTCTTAAGAAAGTAGAGAAAGATAGTTGAAATTAACCTCAAACAATGTCCTTGAGTAATGGAGTTCCAAAGCAGAGAAGAGATACTCAAAATGGCCCAAAGATGGCCTATTTGTAACTATATAAACATATGCTTGTTCTAAAATATCAAAGGAAAAAGTAGATCTCAAATTGACTAGGTTCTAGGAATTTTTATGTCTCGGAATCGGTAAGACTCCCACTGGGTGATAGCTACCTATCCCAGGATCGGTAAGACTCCCCAAACTTAGCCCAATTTCCATATTTATATCTTATACTTGTAATGCATCCCAAAACTCTTGTACTTCCTTTATATCACAAAAACTAACATATTCCATTTGTTCTTTAAGTGTTAGGCCTTTAACCATTAACTTTATGTCAAAAAACATGGTCATATCTTTGCTTGTAGATGATCAACACGTTTCCCTATTAGATCAGAATTTTAGATCCCTAGCCTTTGTATCCCTTTGTTCCGCATACTTCGTATCCCGATGGTTTTGTAAAATTAATAAATTATATCCCCCAAACCTGCATCTAATTTCGTGAAAATTCCCAAGATCTACATATTAATCCAATGTTTCTCTTGGATCAGCGCATATTCGATTTTGTCGATAATTCTAATCACTTCAAATCCTAAACTTTGTATCCTTGAATGTGTAGCCTAATCAAATAAAAAAACTTTAAAAAACATGTTAATCACTTAAAATTCTGTGATATGCATATGTCTGGTATTGCTCGATCATTCTTTTCGAATCACAAAATTCGTTTCTGGGTTCATCCAAATTTTTGATCCATGTATTCTAACTCGTTCATCGATTTATAGGTGATCACTCCATCTGGTCACCGTTTTTGGCTTGATCAACCTCGCTTATGTTTGCTAGATCAACTTGCATTCGCCACTTCCAATCCCTAGATTTTATGTGACTGGAGTGTCCTGATAACCTCTTTTTGCTTGATCAAACCATTCTGATCACGTGTTTTTTGCTAATCCGAAGTTTTGTTCTAGGCTCTAGGAGTAATACTGATCCCTGTAACAATATGATCTGATAGCTTAATTTTCATGGATTTGTTGTCAGATCCATGAGTTCTGATCCTTGGACTAAAGCAATTTCCGATCTGATCAACATCAAGTTTTCAATGCAAAAATATGTACTGATCACTACCTTTTCAATAATCTACATGTCTCGATCCCCTATTTCTGAGGTGATTGATCATTTTCATCATAATGTCAATTCAGGTCTTCGACGTAATCGAGCAAGTCCATCTATGGCCCAATCACAAATTTCTGAGTGATGGTGTCGAACTAATCACCTATTCTTGATAGATTGGAATGTGCTCTGAGTTGCGTCGATCTATGTTTCTAACATGATCGAGGTCGGGACAAATTTAAGATGATTCCTATGTAACTATCCATCCGTTTTGAGTGATCAGACTGTGTCGCTCATCATTTTTTGGGAATATCGATCTAGACTTACTGAATGATCGGGTAAGTACCAAAACGGCCTAATCCTTGATTTCCAAGTAATCAGCATGTATTGATCATGCTTTTCTAAGGTGGTAAATCTGATTATGAGCACGACTGATCAAATGAACATTGAATAATCCGGCGAGCTGCTTTGGCTATTTCTGAGTGATGGACGATGCTCGAAGGTGATGGATCCGAGCTGAGCCGTTTTTCGATATCTAAGTGAATGTCAATTCTAACGCTTAGTCTGAGTTCGCACGAGCCCGTGCTCAAGTAATCAACGATTTAGATATCCAAGTCCAAAGAGTAACGACCTTGTCAAACGGCTGGTCAACACTTTCCTTCCAAAATGTGTCTTTTCATGGATGATGTATTTTGGATTAATTCGGCCTTATGCATTCTCTGTGTACTGATGTCGAAAGTTTACGATCTCGTTTGGTCAAGTATAATCCATACTTCATGATCTTATTAGTGTCTCTACTAAATTTAATCCACAATTAGCACTTGGAACCCTTCCGGTAGGGCCGTCAACTTCTAACACAACCCGAAACATGACTCATAACCCACACGAAAAAAACCCGACCCGATCTGGCCCATTTATAAACGGGTCAATTTCAGGTCAACTTTCTCTGACCCATTTAATAAACGGGTTGACCCAACCTGACCCGTGAACCCGTCATGGCCCATTTAATATAAAACATATTTTTATTACTGTTCAATCTACAAAACATAGGCCCAGCCCAATCCACTACCCATTTGCCGCTTTACCCTAATTTACTAGTTACCAAGCCGCCACTCATCCAGTCATTCTAATTTCTGTGGTTCTACCTCCTCACTGATTCACTCCTTCACGTTTTCATATTTATTCCCACATTAACAACTTTTTACATTTTTATTCTCATCTTAGCTTGCAACAAGTGAATGACGACAACACCCTTCTTTCATGTTTCCATCTTTTTATACAAATATTTTTCTTAATAGGTTATACGAATCAAACCCGAAACCTGCACAATTATAAACGGGTCAACCGTAAATCGACCCGTTTAATAAACGGGTTGAGCTAACATGGTCCGAATTCAACCCGAATACGACTTGACCCGACCCGAACCTGACCCAACCCGACCCGTTGATAACCCTACCTTCCGGGTTATTGATTGAGCATAATCCATACACTTTGCATCGAACCTCTTCAAGTTTCTTGGCTATGTATAATCCATACATAACAGTTTCAAGCCTCTTCTGTCTGTCGTTAAGCATAATTCATACTTAACATATCAATTTCGGGTTGATACCCACCAAGTATAATCCATACCTAGCGGCTCATGTCAATAGATCCCTACTAAGCATAGTCCATATTTAGTGGTTTCAGTTTGGTTGCACTGCCAAGTATAATCCATACTTAACAGCCCATTTCTTGGGTTCTCGCCAAGCATAATCCATACTTGATGTTCCATTGATTCTCAATCTACAAAGCATAATCCATAATTGATATTCTATGGCCGATCATAATCCATGCCCAACACGTCCCTAGCCTCTCCAGGCACTTGGAATGCATAATCCATAGATGGCGTCATAGTTAAATAACCGAGCATGATCCATACTCAACGGGTCCCTAGCCTCTCTAGGCTCTTATCATACATAACCCATGCATGACAGTCGAAGAGTTTAATGCTTGATGAACATAATCCATACTAATCAGTTTACCAATGAACATAATACATACCCACCAAATGATTTGTTTGATGTCTAATGAGCATAATCCGTACTCACCGAATGGTTTGTTATATAATCGACGAGTACAATTCATACCCATTGAATGGTTTATTGAAGTTTTTCAATTTCATATTTCACACATGATAAGCATAATTCATACACACCAAGTGATCTTATTAAAGTAGTGAAACACATCTATGTTTAAGAAGCACGTTTTTACAATATAAAAACTAATTTTTTTTATTGCAAACTAGCAGTTTTTTCACCATCCAAAACTTTCTTAGGAATCTCTCTGGTTCCCCATACAATAGTGGATGGCTTAGCCTTTTATTACAACTTAATTAATAACATAAAAGATCTAAAACAAATAAACAAAAGTCTAGTAGTTTGGTCATCCAAGAGCATGCCTAGGAAATTCTCCATTTTTTGTACATAGGGAGGAGATTTAGTTATCATTATCATCCTAATTTTACTTGCCAATTTATGATAAGACCATGTCGAATGCTCGACTCAACTACATCCCTGGCAGTCGGTTGTTGTTCCGATTGAGTCACCGCAGCTGTTCTATTCTAGACATACTATTGCAGTTGTACATTTCTCACTTGGTCCTTAATGAATTCTCTTATATGTCATCATTCGCTTGTTTCGTGTTCTGCCCTCTCAAGGAACATACATAATTTTCCAGAAATCAAGTCTCTTTTAGTAGGATCTTGTCCACCATTCCGTCTCGTTTGAAGGCGGTCTTTATTATTTAGGATTAATATCTGCTCCAGACTCGCATTCACTTACGTATACGAGTCGCATCTCCTTCCCTTTCTAATTTGGTTTGCGGAGGATGGATTCACTTCAGCCTTCCTTTTTCCTTTATTTTTCCCAACACTGCATGGTTCTCCATCATTGACACTATTCACATGGATAAATTCCCAATTAGTTTTCGCATCTTCCTCCCTTGGGAATCTGTTTGTTATGAGGTAGAAATCCCATGGGGGGTCTTGGCAATGAAATCTTGAACTCGAGCCATCCATGATGCCTAGCACTGCGGCCATCAACACCATCGGTGGATCTGGCCAATCAACGACGACAACACTGAAATACTCTAGGAACTTGCAAAGAAATTCCCCCTTCCTCTACTTAATTGTAGTGAGCATCATCACATCTTAGGTCTAGCGAAATGGACCTTAAATTTTTCAACAAAATTTTCCACCAACTTGTTCCAGTTCCTGATAGAATTCATATCCAGTAGCCAGAAACATGTAGCAGCCAAATCTGAGAGATACAGGGAGTAAGACATCCTCGGATTCCCCAAGTACTTCCATATGTTTGATATATCCCATCAGATAGGCGGTGTTCAACGACGAATATTCTATGAATTAGAAAACTGTCGCGAAGTGTAATAAACCGCAAGCGCACGGCATACAATTGTTAGTACGTGGCAAATACGAGTCGATCTGCAGGGAAAGAAGTAATTTCAATCTTATTCAATCAAATTAAACCAAAAATTTGATTGTGATTGAGTACTAGATAAAAAAGTAAACTAAAGTGTGTTTTAAAACTATGAGATTAAAACCAATTTAGGGGCAACTTCACTTTTCTCTCTTTCAATATTGTTCAACATAAAATAGCACAAAGATCTCTCAAATAACTTAAGTAAGATTAATTATGTAATTATCATAAGCATAACTTATTTGCGCTAATAGTTAACACAAAATACGCCATCAAACTATAATACACAATTAATCTACTTTTTAACTATTATGTAACAGGCCATCGAAATGAAACTAAAATCTATTTAAGTATGATCTATTTACTATTGGTTAGTAATATAGATCATCAAAATCAACTTAAAACTCATTTCATTGCCATAATCGCAATTTTAGATGAAAAGTCAATTTGTTATATATGTCATAAACATAGTTTCAATGTTATGAAATGAACAAAAGAGGCTAACTAATTCAATATGAAACAAAAATACACAAAAACATCCATTCCCATTAAACCCAAAGAGATCATTCATACAAATTCATGTTGAATCTGCATTAATTGAGAGGAAAAGCTTCATCACCCATAAATTGTAGGGGTTTAGCTCCTCAATTATGTGATTAATTCAACACAAATAGATTTCAACATTAAAGAACAACAAAAATAGAGAATCAAATAAGGGAAAATCTATTCTAACTGCGTAAAATAACTCTAAGCTACTTGCGTAAAAGACAAGAACATGTAAATAAACAAAAACACTAATTAAAATTGCATTAGAAGATAGATTACAATAAAGAAAATGGCTAAGAAGCCATGGAAGAAAAAGTGGTTTTGATTTGAGCCTCCATTCTAAACTAAATGAAATCCAAGATGATTTTTACGTCAACATACAGGGGTTATTTATACATGTGAAAACCCCTAATTCAATTTCAGCATGCTACCAAGAATGCCCTTCATTAAGCTTCCTTTTGTCTTTACGATAATGATTCAATGAAGCTTTTTTTTGTATCTCCACTAAAGAAGGAGGGAGAGTGGGTAGGGTCCTGCACCAATCTTTTATTTGAATTGATTCCTTCTCCATTTATTGATTTCCTTTTTTTGGGCAAGACATTGATTTCCTCTTTTTTCCTTTGTATGGATGTAAATCTCAATGAAGCCCTCTTCCATATGCTCCAAATTTCTACAAAAATAATGAAAAATGTCCAAGTAAAATTCTCAAAATAACATAAGCACATAAATGACTATTTTTCCTTTATGTGATGATGAATGTATGATATTTTGAAATCAATTGAATTATGGTCTAAACGTGATAAAATACCCACAAATGACATTTATTTAAACTAAACAAGGATAAATATATGAATATAAATGTGCATTTTTACGTGCACATTAAATTCCCCCACACTTATCTTTTAATTCGTCCTCGAATAATCTAAAAATACTAAGCTAAATCCATTTTCGTAGGGAGCACGATTGCATTGAGTGTATGCAACAAGCCTTTAAACCTCTACTTGTCCCCAGTAGGACGAGTGTTGTCTCGTGAGGCTTTTCAGCGGATACTACCCACAAAATCCAAAAGTTAAATGCAAAAAATATTTATAAAATGCAAGATTAGAAAATATTTACAAGATGAATGCAAGCTTTTAATGGAATATTTACAAATGGATAATTTACTTTTAAATATTACATGAATGTGTTAACACAAATTTGGGTCGTCACTATGAAATTTGAGTCCATTAATAATCAAAACTTCAAACAAAAGTCATGTTATCATCACAAACTCCTCCAGCTTGGCCAGTTGTTTTGGTAGAAACATGGTGCAAATATGAAATGAATTCTATAATCGATATCAATAATCGTAAAATGGCATCGCAACTTTCTTTTTGTTAACAAGTTAGGTCGAATAAGTGAAGAGTGTGCTTGGATTTCAAGTGCTTACTCCGTCTTTATTACAAAATATTTACATTATTACTATTTAGAAACACCTAATCGAAAAGACCTAGGTATACCACTCGTGAGAGTTTGGGACAGAGCTTAGCGGATTGTGCAGACTGATGCTAACTTTGTCAACAAGATGTCGGTAATCCTTAGGTGTCCAACTCATAAAATTAGACCAAGATATACTGACGCTGACTTTGTCAACAAGGTGTCGGAAAGAGTTTGGCAGGTTTGCACACCAACGCGGGATGTACTAGCAATGTTGGATACCCTTGGAATATTATTATATATATACATTCTTTTTTTTCTTTCTTTTTTACATAAGAGAGAGAGTTAAGCGAGAATATCTTAACACAACTTCACTTAAAAGATCTAAAATGTTATCGCAAGTAGTCTAAATCAACCATTCATTTAATTAGATTACAATTCAGAAAACATTTCATACTTATCACCTACGAATTTCCCAATATACCAGTTACACCAAATTTGCTCATAATTCAAACTTTCCTTCCGTTATCCACTAAGAGAAGTAAATCTCTAACCATTTTAATTGAACGACAAAAATCGTATGCTAACTCCATCATGTCTTATTTAAAAGTAAATAGAAATGCAAAATTCTTTTTTTTTTTAAGAAGAAGGAAAAAATGCAAAAAGAAAAAAGAAAAAAAATGCAAACTTAAACTATGCAAAACAGAATGAAAATGAGACTCTCCCCACACATGATTTCGACTATGCCCCACAGTCAATGCATGACACAATGAGTGAACGGAAGAGAAATATTTACATATATACAAAAGAGAGTTAGTGCGACTTACCAAATGTGCATCCAGAAAATATGTAGTCATCGAATAGATGAAATGGTCCACAATGGACTAATGGAGCAGCCTCATTAAGATAATGAGACACAGCTTAAGCACAGAAAACCAAATCATAAAGGATTTTATACTATATTTCAGATCTGGAAAAACAAATTTTGTTTTTTTTAAAGTTTGAGTAGCTAATTTTAAAATTTTGAGCTTATAATTGATCCGAAAATCGAATTGAATTTCTATAGCAACTAAAGAGAGGTCAGTGAGCCAGGTTTCAGAAAAAGTATCAAAAACAAAGTTTGACTTGTTCAGATGATGTACAAATTGGGAGACGAGTCCATCATTCTCACCCCCACACTGTTTTTAGAAATATTGTTTTGTTTTGCTTTGATATTTGAAATTTTGTTAACTAAAGGTTCATTCGTAAACCTAAAGTAAAAACCAAACAAATGAATTTTCAGTAAATTTCAAAATCGTATTTTCTCAAAAATAATGTTATTCCAGAAAGAGTTCAAATATTGCATAAATTTATCACTCAAATACAAGTGATCACAGTGAGGTTTAGTTGAAACGATCAAGTCGCAAGGAGTTTCAACAATTTCAGAAAAATCGTTATTGTGCTTAAGATCACATTCAGCAGTTTCGTTGTTTTCAACCTTAGGATTCAAAGTTTTCAAATGTTTCATTTTCAGTTTCAGACCCAACAACATCATCATCAATCAATTTAAGAAGTAATCGCTCATTAAAGTCGTCCTCACTTAAACAGTTGTTAACAACTTCATCATTTTTTTCAAGTTGACGATCAACGGTTGCTTAATTTTCAGAATCTGAGAGAGGAAGATCCAACTGAAGATTGACATCTTCATTTTCAAGAGAATTTGAATTCAAATCAATTACAGAGATTTCAACTTCATTAATATTTTCATCAATTTCAAAAGTCGTTAGTTGAAAATCGTCGATTGCGGGCAAAGGTGGATTTTTATTTGAATCGTCACACGTTTGGATTTGATTTTGTTTCTCACGAAACTTCAAGTAGTCATCAATTTCGTTCATTTTCTCAACAAAATCAAATTCATAATTATTTACATGAGAATTTTCAATTTGAAATTATTGAGAATACAAGTTTTCAGTAGCACCACAATCATAATCATTCCCATTGCCAAAATCCTTTGAAAAGTGATTAACATTTTGATTTTGAATTTGAAATCCATTTTGGAGTTCGAAATTGAATTGGTAAGGGTTATAATCAAAATTTTTGAATTTGGAAGTGAATTCAAATTTTGATTATTTTGAAAACTTTGACTTGAATTATTGCACATTAATTCAATTACTCTTTAACTTGATTCATTAAATCATTGATTTCTTCAAGTAGAGCTTGAACATTTATTTCAAGACTTGAGAGTTGATTGTTATTTTGAAAATTTTGTGGTGCAAAATCAGGATTATTTTGAAAATTCACAAAAATTGGTGGTGTAAAATCCAAATTGTTTGTACAATAGTTGTTATTAAAATATCCATATATATTTGGTGTAAAATCATATGGATTATATTGATTTTCACAACTATCGTAAAATCCGTAGGAATAAGAAAATTGAGACATTTTCAAGAAAGAAGTTGCAAAACTTTTGGCTCTAAAGAAGCTCTTAAAAAAATGTTAAAATTAACAATTTCGAATTATATGAATACAAGTCTAGGCTAGGTTCGGACAGGGGTTATCAGTGTGCCACGAATCACCGTAGAAACACGACTGAAGGTTTAAGAACCTGTTTGAGTTCTAAACTCTACCTTTCCTTAGACACCTAAGAGAGTATCAATCCTAGTTGTCAATATAACGAATATTTTGTCCTATGAGCTTTGGGGAATCCTCGATTCGATTTCTAAAATAATTTATTTCAAAGTCAAACTTTCTAATTTAATCCCATGTTCGTTTTAGAATTCTCTACCACACGTCAAAAGACAAAATATTTAATCACAGAACAGTCACAGAATAATAAATTGCAGAAATAAATTTTTTTACAAGCAAGCCGTGGCACATGCACAAAATCTTTGCAAGCAATATTTTATATATTTTTCAAGAAGCAGCAATCCCTATAGAGTTTTAGAAAATTCTCGCCTAGATCGGCAGTCCGTCCAGTGCAACTGAAGAGCGCTAGAGCGTTCACACCCGCACTTGGTGTGCAACCGCTCCAACCGTCTTGAAACGTCCGCAGATTTATTGATGTCACCTTAGCGGGGCTTGGTTTGAGTACAGAACAATCGAATGATGCTCGTGAGTTAAAATCAATTGTTTGCTTCGATTTGTTCCTTGATTTGTTTGCTTGATCCTTTAATTTTTTTCTACTTTGGCCTTTGTTTGAGCTCTCTCTTTCTCTTTTTGACTTTTTATTTTTTTATTTTTGAAAACAAACAAATTAGCAAAAAAAAAAACGAATAAAAAAAGGAACTAAACAAAATCTAGACTAGGAAGAAGAAAAAAATAAAAATAAAACTAAACTAAACTAAGTGATAAAACAAAAACAAAAGACGACAAGTCGTCCCACTTATACTTCTCAAGTCAAAACCGCAGTACCTCTTTTTTTAGTTTAGAAAACTCTTTTCTATTTTTTTTCCTTTTTTTGAAAGCAAATAAAAAAAACAAAAAAAAAACTAAACCAACTAAACTCAAAACTAATTAAAAAAAACTAAACTAAAAAAAATGACTCAACAATAGGAAAACAAATAAGTAAAACCAACCGTCTAATGAAACTAAAATCAACAATGCTCAAATCGCACTTTGTAAAACATGCCCAAATACTAGTTAAAACCAAAGCATGCCACGAGTACTCCAAAGTGACTAAGAACCAAAATTCAAGTAAATCAATACTGGGAATCATAAACCACCCGAGCTAAAATCCAACAATCCCCTTTTTTTCTTCGAACAAAACTCGAACATGATTTCCCAGTAAGGAGCAATTTTGCATCGGCAAAGATTATGGGCACCGCGCCTCTTTTATCTTTCCAAAGTCGATCGGATTGCTTCGCGGTAGGGGTTCAGACGGAGTTTTTTGTTTTTGACGTGGGTTTGGATTGTAATCGCTGATTTGGTTGCGATCTTGAGGATATCTGATGGCGGTTTGGGGATTTATTGGTATAGGTGCTTCAGATTTTTGCTTTGCGGTTTTCGAATTTGGTTTTAAAGGAGCAAAATTGGGTTGATAGTTGGATTTTGGATATGAATTGGGTAGTCCGGAGTTAGATCTAGGGTTTTTGTTCGAAGATGTATGGTGTTTGTGGTGAGGATGGTGAAGACGTGGATGTTGATGCTGAAGTGTAGTGGAGTTTAATGAACGGTTGGAGACAGTATAGGATCATATTTCACTGTAATGATCAGTTAGGTTGCTGATTTGCTGGGCTTAGAGTTTGTGCATGGATATTTTTATTGTTATTCATGTAGAATTGTGGGGGTATTGAAGTGGGGATTGGTTAGCAAATTGAGAATTGTGGTATGGATTTGAACTGGTGGTTGGGGTTGAAGTTGTTCGATTGGTTCAAGGTGTTTCGCGAATCAGGTTTTCGTAATAGGGTGTTCGAATTCGATACTTGGGGTTCCGATGAGATCTGGAATTCGGAAACAGTGCGATGGAGATTGTGTTGTGGTTGCTGATGGGATTTGGTGAGCTTGGATCAGATGTCCCTCACAGTATGGTATGCGTGTAAACACGGCGGTTTTCTTTAATACTTGCTTGGAGGAGACCGTGGTGTAGGTTGAAGTATGAGATGGAGTAGAGTGTGATCAGGCTGATGAAGGGGGTGCGAATTCTGAAGGGTTGGAGGAGTGGTTTGCATTGCATGAGGCAACTTGATGGCAGAATGGATTGAGTAGTAGGGATATGGTTTGGGAACTGCGGTGATGATGGAGGGCAGAAAGTGATGAAGTCGGGTGGGTATCAGATGAATATGGGGGCTGTCAGAGTGAAGGTGTGGTGGTATGTAGGTGGGCAGTGTGGATTGAGGATCGACGGCTTTGGAGAATTGGGGATGGACGTGAATTGTTTGGCTTGCGTAATGATGAGGGTGAGATATCGACTAGGAGTTGTATTGGTGAATTATGTGTGTTGCGAGAAAGTGATGAAGAGAAGATGAAAAAGAATTTTGGAAGGCTGGAAGAGAAAAGGTATTTAAGTGGATGATATGAAATCTAAGTGATGGAAATTGTGATGTATAAATAAGGCAGAGGTAGAGAAGGGAAAGTAAACTATAGAGGGAGGACAGGAAAAAGAAAAGCAATAAATTGGTGTTTTTTTTTTAAATTATTTGTAAGAACGGTAAAAAAGAGAGGAATAAATGAGAGAGATAAAGGAAACGAAATAAAGGAAATTGAAAACACAAAAAAATGGGAAAGAGACTGAACAAAAGACAAGTGTTTTTTTTTTAATAACTGGAAGATAATTTACTGGACTTTTTGATGAAGAGAGATGCAAGAGACAGATAGCACAAACAAATATTCACAAATCCAATTACAAACACACAGAGAAAACAAACAACACAAAATTTAACACAACAAAAAATAAACAAATAAAAACAACACCACTATAATTTTTCCATAAGGACAAGGGGGCAAAATTTTATCTTCAAGGACAATATTTAGTGTAAAGGGAGGAATTCAGGGGCCCACTATAATTCATCCCTTTACATTAAAACTTGTCCTTATGGATAAAAAATTTCCCCTTTGTCTTTATTGAACAATTTATTATTCATTTTGTCCTTCAGGATATTTTCCTATAAATAAAAACACTCACAAAATAAATACTAACAACAAATGCAATTCACACAACTAACTACAAAATGGAACAACAAATTTTTGATTTTTAGGAAAGAAAACTAAGAACACTAAAACAAGGCACAATGACACACACAAACAAACAAATAAAAGTGAGATAAAACAAACAAACACATAATCTTTTTTTATCTTTTTTTTTCTCAGTAGAACACAAATAAGAAAATTAATTCGAAGATAAAATTAAAACTAATTTCTTTCATCGGCAACGGCTCCAAAAACTTGTTCAACGACGAATATTCTATGAATTAGAAAACAGTCGCGAAATGTAATAAATCGCAAGCGTACGACATATAATTGTTAGTGTGTGGCGAATACGAGTCGATCCGTAGGGAAAGAAGTAATTTCAATCTTATTCAATCAAATTAAACCAAAATTTGGATTGTGATTGAGTACTAGAAAAAAAAGTAAACTAAAGTGTAGATTAAAACTATGAGATTAAAACCAATTCTGGGGAAACTTCACTTTTCTCTCTTTCAACATTGTTCAACATAAAATAGAACAAAGATCTCTCAAATAACTTAAGTAAGATTAATTATGTAATTTTCCTAAGCATAACTTATTTGCGCTAATAATTAACACAAAATACGCCATCAAACTATAATACACAATTAATCTAACTTTTTAACTATTATGAAACAGGACATCGAAATGAAATTAAAATTTAAGTTAAGTATGACTATTTACTATTGGTTAGTAATATAGATCATCAAATTTCAACTTAAAACTCATTTCATTGTCATGATCGCAATTTTAGATTAAGAGGCAATTTGTTGTATATGTCATAAACATAGCCTCAATGTTATGAAATGAACAAAAGAGTATATTAAATTCAATATGAAACACAAATACACAAAAACATCCATTCCCATTAAGCCTAAAGAGATCATTCATATAAATTCATGTTGAATCTACATTAATTGAGAGGAAAAGCTTCATCGCCCATAAATTGTAGGGGTTTAGCTCCTCAATTATGTGATTAATTCAACACAAATAGATTTCAACATTAAAGAAAAACAAAAATAGTGAACTAAAATAAAGGAAAATCTATTCTAACTGCGTAAAATAACTCTAATTTACTTGCGTAAAAGAAAAGAACATGTAAATAAACAAAACAACTAATTAAAATTACATTAGAAGATAGATTACAATAAACAAAATGGCTAAAAAGTCGTGGAAGAAAAAGAGGTTTTGATTTGAGCCTCTATTCTAAACTAATTAAAATCCAAGATGATTTTTACATCAACATACAGGAGTTATTTATACATGTGAAAAACTCTAATTCAATTTTAGCGTGCTACCAAGAATGACCTTCATTAAGCTTTCTTTTGTCTTTAGCGATAATGATTCATGAAGCTTTTTTTTTTTTTTTTGCGTCTCCACTAAAGAAGAAGGGAGAGTGGGTAGGGTCCTCCACCAATCTTTTATTTGAATTGATTCCTTCTCTATTCATTGATTTTCCTTTTTTTTGGGCAAGGCATTGATTTCCTCTTTTTTCCTTTGTATGCATGTAAATCTCAATGAAGCCCTCTTCCATATGCACCAAATTTCTACAAAAATAATGAAAAATATCCGAGTAAAATTCTCAAAATAACGTAAGCACAAAAAATGACCATTTTTCCTTTGTATGATGATGAATGTATGATGTTTTAAAATCAATTGAATTATGGTCTAAACGTTATAATATACCCAAAAATGACATTTATTTAAACTGAACAAGGATAAATATGTGAATATAAATGTGCATTTTTACGTGCACATTAGGCAGTATGATCCCTCCTACCGTTGTAAGCTTCTAGCATTGGTAGCTTGAAATTCAGTGGATTCCATGAGTTTCAGATATTATGAGTGAATGGACTTTGGTTCTAGTCCAAGTTGAAGCAAGGTAGTCCACTTCTCGGGATTTTCTGAATCATCTCCATGATTTTATTGTCATAATTATGGAGCTAATGCTAATATCCCATCTCAAAGCCCGCTTCTAGAGCATATTTAGTATCAAGTCCAAAATCTAATCCCGTGCGCACCTCATTTTCTTGCTTGTTTCCTGGATTCCAATCCAAAGTAAGGTTGAACAATATATGTGTAGTGGTACAAAGGGGTTGCCCTTTACCATTTGTTCGGTACTGACCTCGGGATCGGTACCGTCTCGAGATCTACACCGACCCCTGTAAGCATAGGGGGAGTTATCCCAGTATCGAGCTATGTAGTAGAGTAGTGTTGGGTCCTTCCCCAATGTTCTAGATTTGAGTTGGTTACTGAACTATTCATTCAACCTGATTCATGATCCCGGTCAACAAGTTCTCTTGTCTCTTGAGCAAAACAGAGTGTTAATCGCCTCATCCATTTCTTCCTTTATTAGATACAGGGAAGGATTTCCTATGAAAGAAGACCTCTGACTCCCTCCTTCGACTCGTCTCCTGAGCGTAGAAAGGAAAGTATTAACGTATTCCCCTACCCGGCGCACCAATATGTTAATGCTAGATTTATGTCAATCGTACGCCAACACCCAATTCACACATAAATTAAGTAAGCAGTCATAGATCAATCACAAATTAGTCACAAAGCAATCACAGAGTGCGTAAAAGCAAATGAACACACAAGTTTTATAGTGGTTTGGCAAATAGTGCCTATGTTTTCTTGTAGCAATCGATTAATTGTACTTTTGATTACAAGTACAATTCAATTTGTTCTGAGGTAAGTAAAAAAAAAAGAGTTGAAATTAACCTCCAACGGTGTCCTTGTGTAATGGAGTTCCAAAGCAGAGATGAGACCCCTCAAAATAGCTTAGAGATGTCCTATTTATAGCTGTAGAAAGACGTGTTTGTCCTAAAATATCAGAGGAAAAATTAGATCTCCAATTTACTAGGTCCAGGAATTTCCATATCGCGAGATTGGTAAGACTCCCACTTGGAGATCGGTACCGATCCTGGGATTGGGAAGAATACCTAGATTTAGCCAATCTATTCTCCCAACGCATCCCTTCCTTCATATCACATAAACTTGCGTACTCCCTTTGTTCTTCAAGTGTTAGGCCTTTAGTTATTGATTTTATGTTAAAAAAACATAGTAGATCCATTGCTTGCAGATGATTAGCACATTCCCCTATTAGAACAAAATTTCATATCATTGGCCATCGTATCCATTTGTTTAGCATACTTCGTATCCCGGTGATTTTTTAAAATTCGTATCTTCCAAACATGTATCCGATCAATTGAAAACTCCCAAGATCCACGTATCGATCCAACAGTTCTTTGGATCTATACATATCCAGTTTTCCTGGTTTTTCTTGATCGCTCCAGATCCTAAAATTTTATATCCCTAAGTGTGTAGCCCGATCACATAGAAATGCTCAAAGCACATGTTGATTACTTAAAATTCTTGGATTTGCATGTGTTTGCTATTGCTTAATCATTCTTTTCGGGTCCCTAAATTTGTATCAGAGTTCATACAAATTTTTGAATCCATGTATTCCAATTCATTCATTTATTTTTGGGTGATCTCTCCTTGCTGATCACTATTTTTTCTTGATCGGCCTCGCTCCAGCTTACCTGGTCACTTCAAATTTGCCACTTTGGATCCCTGGGTTTTATGTGATCAGAGGGTCATAATCACCTCATTTTATTTGATTAGATCGTCCTGATCATGTGTTTTGGGCCGTTCCAAAGTCTGATTCTAGGTTTTGGCAGAAATATTTATCCCTGGATCGGTATCTGATAGCTTTATTTTCATGGATCTGCATGTTCGGATCCCTTAGTTCAGGTCCCTGGACTTAAGTACTTTTCGGATCTGATAAACATCTAGTTTTCAGTGCAAAAATATGTCCCGATTGCTACTTTTTGAGTAATTTGCACGTCCTGATCATCAATTTCTGAGGTGATCTATCATTTTCATCATTATTTCGATTCGAGCCTTCAATGTGATTGGGCATATCGATTTAGGATCCATTCACCAATTTCTGAGTGATCGTGCCACGTCGATCACCTATTTTTTGGTGATCGGATTATGGTTTTGAGTCGCAATGATACGTGTTTCCAACATCATCGGGTCAAATTTCTGAGATGATTTCCATGTAATGATCCATCCATTTTGAGTTATTGGACTATGTCGATCATCATTTTTAGGATATCGATCCGGACATACCAAATAATCGGGTAAGTGGTGGATTGATCTGATCATTGATTTCCAGATGATCGTCCCGTATCAATCACGTTTTTGGACTTGATCAGTCTGATCTGAAGCGTGATCAATCAAATGAATATTGAGTGATCCAGCAAGCCTCTAAGGCTATTTCTGGGTGATCGAACGATGCCTGGAGGTGACCGATCTGAGCTGAGTCATTTTTTGATCTCCAAGCAAATATCTATTTTGATGCTTAATCCGAGTTGGCACGAGTTCGCGCTCGATTCGTGAGCATTCGAATGTCCCAGTCTAAAGAAGGTTGTGTCAAAATGTGACGGCCCGCCCCGAACCAACCGACATATCCCTGAAATGCGTTATGTCGATGTCCAACTAGCACGGGACGGTCGTCAAAAGAAAAGAAGCGGGACGATGAATTAACAAGGAACCTATAGTATATCTCACAGCACATGGAAAAAAATGTAATAATAACATAACTTGGTATAAAACAGGCGAGACAGTACATAAGCTGAAAATTAAACCATCATAGCAGCAGAAAATTGAAAATACAGCTTATGATCCAAACCGCCATTATTACAACTTTTTAAGACCGTCTCTAAAGCAAAATAGGAAGGTATGCTACTAATGCCCAAAGTAGTGACCAGTCACAACAAAAGGAGAATATATGGAAATGATATGTGTAAGCCTCTTGCTCATCTTCGGACATCTACTCATGCATAATCACTTGACCTGTCTCTAGTCTGCCCATTTTAGAGAACCCAGAGTAATAGAAGAGACATAGAACTCTGGGTCAGACAAAAGTCTGTTATGAGCGATAAGCAGCAAAAACAGAACAATAACAGGTATACATAACCATACCTGAACCTGGACCTTCAACCAAAGAGTTAGCATAACAGGATGTACAATACTCTAAGGTGACACTAACACATGGTCTGAAAATAATGGTTAGTGCATGTCATGGTGATAGCAAACATCAATCATGGCAATCATCCTCGCATATCTCCCTCAATGCGTAAAGTATACAATATCCACCACTTTGATCACCCAATTCTTTGTTACGATCACTCTGCCCTATGGAGTCATGATGGCTTCACTTCACTGATCTATAATCACTAATATTTTGTTATGTCCACTCTGCCCCATGGAGTCATGACAACTCCACTGCGCTGGCTCATAGCCCTGCTACGATCACTTTGCCCCATGGAATCACAACAACCCTACTGCACTGATCCATAGCCACTAATCCATCTCTCAGTGGTGAGTCAAAGCGATAGACATCTATAACTCCTTTGCACATATTCCGCAGCAAAGTCCAATTTACGAAGTTAACTCGTTGGTTCCGATCTGGATCCTGGGTCCTAACTTCCCATTTTGATTACCTTTGCATCTCGGGTTTTGGTCGAATTTGAGTTGGTCTTCAGAAGAGTCGTCGCATAGAAATAAAAGTATACATTTGGTTCGGTTCTGTTCGGTACTCCATACCCGGTTCGGTTCTGTGCTCATAGCCCATGCCTTGGTTTGGTTTGAATATGCGTAGTGCTCCAGTCCTCATTGTTTTGGTTCAGTCACCCTTGCTTAGTTCGGTTTGGTCATTTCCCTCTGGTTTGGTTCGTTTGGTGCTCCGACCTCGGTTCGCTTCGTATGGTACCCCATCTCCAGGTTTCGATCTGGTTTCCCCCTCCGTCTCTGATCCCCTGCTTCCTGATCCGATCCCGTCTTAGTTCATATGGCCTTCCTTGTTGCCATGCTTTTCCTCTTATGCCAGGTTACAATCCGGTTCGGTTTCTATGCTCAGTTCTCCGCTCCGACCCGAGCTCCATAACCAGATCTGATCCGAAACCCTGCACATTTTCCAGCCAGCATATATCGTCCATTTTCGCCATACGACGGCGTTCTCGACCATTCTAACTTTTCTTAGCAATCATAAAACATACCAAACAGTCATAACAATATGTATAATCAACCATAAACACAAAAACAACAATCTAACATGTCCATCTGGATCAAACTTACCTAAAACCCATGTTTTCCCTTTTAATCCCCCTTAATCATGTTTAAACGTAGGATTAGCAAAACGTGTCCAAATTAACCCAAATTTTTATCAAAGCCCTAAAATAATATTTAAGAATTTTTACATATTTTCTAGAATTTTAACACGCATACTTTCGCTAATTATCATTAATGTCCTCTAATTAGCCGTAATTAGTGAAAAACAATGCAAATCACTCACCTTAGCCACAAATGAATTATAGATCTGAACTTTACTACTAATTTGGGTCGAGTTCCTATGCAATACAGCAGCTCCAACTCTGATTTGGTGTTGATTTGCCTTGATTTGATGTAGCTTAGCTTAATCCTTGATTAGAAAGCGATTAGGAGTTGTTTAGAAGAGATTTAGAAGGTGGAACCATTGCTAGGATTGAAGAGAGGTAAGTAGCGGCTGTAAAAATGACAAAGAAAGGTTTCACTAACCCTTTTCAGCCCTTATGTAACCCTAATTCCGAAATCCCCCAATGGTCCTAGCTGCTAATCACCCTATTTGGCCCGGTTAAGCCTTTTTCACCTTCTAAACCTTGTTTCAACCATATCTCCCAAACAATAAGTCCGTTTGACAAATGTGACCACTTTACGGAAAGGTAAACCATATTCCAGATCAAACGGAGTTGGTTTCAGGTCAAAACTCATTACCAATCAGAAGTTACAGGCAAAACAAGATTCGCCAGGGGCAAAATGGTCATTTAAAATTCGGCGTAAATTGTGAACATGGGAAATGACTCCAATAGTCGTTCCCCAACGATACACGACTATAAGACCTCGCATGTGAACGAAATACATATTCTACGATCCTCCGATGTGTAGAATGCTAGTTGTTACACTCTCCTCCCCCCTCCCTCTTAAGAAATTTCGCCCTGAAATTCCTTAACCAAAACATACAAAGGCGTCCCCCAGCCTATCAACCATTTACAAGCAATCAAACATACATAACAACCCAATAAGTCTATCCTAGCATGTGGTTTACTAATAAGGGAATAACTATCACAATTAAAATCTTACCAGGAAAAGAGCTCTGGATGCGACTCCCTTATGCTCTCCTCTGTTTCCCAAGTACAGCCATTCTCATTCTCGCCCCACTGAACCTTGACCACTTTCATTGCCTTCCTTCGAAGTTGCTTTGTGTCGTACTCGACAACACGAATCGGCATGCGGTTCCCAACTTCCTCGGATTCTACTTCGATGTCATCCAACTGATCCGGTTAAATTGTCATATCAGGGTTGTGCACGAACTTCCTTAACTGGGAAACATGAAATACGTTGTGAACCCTTGCAATCTTGTCAGGTAACCCAACTTTGTACGCCAAAGTCTCCACTTACTCGAGGACTGGAAATGGACCAACATACATTGGTGCTAGCTTGCCTCTCCTACCAAATCGAATCACGCTCTTTAACGGAGAAATCTTGACAAACACCAAGTCGCCAACGAAGAATTTAAATTCTCTTCGTCTCTTATCAACATAACTCTTCTGCCTATCTTGGGTAGCCTTCATTCGTTGTCGGATAACCTTGATATTATCTGAGGTTTCTCTTATCACATTCGGTCCAAGCACAAATTTCTCATCGGTTTCTAACCAACATGATGGTGAGTTGCATGGTCTTCCATATAAAGCTTCAAATGGAGCCATACCAAAATAGGATTGATAACTATTATTATATGCGAACTCAACCAAATGCAAATGGTCATCCCATGATCCACCAACAACCAATATACAAGCTCTCAAGAGATCGTCTAATACGCGATTCACCCTCTCTGACTGACCGTCGGTTTGAGGACGGTATGCGGTACTGAGATGTAATTCTGTTCCTAAAGCCTCTTGTAAGCTCTTCCAAAATTCACTAGTAAACAACAGATCTCGGTCACTAATGACTTTGGGTACTCCATGAAATCTCACTACCCATTTCATATACCATTCCGCTAACTTAGCTGTCGTTCTGTTCGACTTGACTGGTATGAACCTTGCACTCTTAGTCAATCGATCTACAATCACCCAAATACTATCATGATCCGATCTAGTCCTCGGCAACCCATCAATGAAATCCATTGAGACTTGTTCCCATTTCCATTCCGGAATTTCCAATGGTTGTAATAAACCACTAGGTTTCTTTTGCTCAGCTTTAACTAACTGGAAATTCATGCATTTGGATATAAACATTCCAACGTCTCTTTTAATCCCTTCCCAGTAATAAGTTTGCTTCATGTCTCGATACATTTTGTTACCACCGAGATGTATAATCAGTTTTGAGTGATGCCATTCTATAAGCACTTCATCTCTCAATCCATTGACATTGGGCACAACTAGTCTTGCCTTCTTTCTAAGCCATCCATCTCGACCAAGCCCATACTTGTTCATCTCCTCGTTGATTCCCATTTCTAACTTGGAGATTATTTCTAATAGAATAGGATCGTCCCTCTGACTGGAACCAATCCGCTTAATCAAAGTGGGTTTGATCGTCAAACTTGCTAACATTTCTGGATCCAATTCGCACTTTGGTCTGGAATCATACCCAACAATGTACTCCAGTTGCCCTTTCCTGGTGTGTATGTGATATCAAAATCATAGGAAGCCAAGGATTCTAACCATCTTTGTCGTCGGATCTTTAGATCCTTCTGAGAGAAGAGATACTTTAACGACTTATGATCAGTAAACAACTTGAATCTTTCTCCCAAGAGAAAGTGTCTCCACATCTTCAATGCGAACACGATGGCTGCCAACTTCAAATCATGGGTAGGATATCTTTTCTCATGCAGTTTCAGTTGCCGACTAGCATAAGCTACAATCCTACCTCCTTGCATCAATACATCACCTAGTCCGGTACCACACGCATCCGTGTATACTACCATCTCTTCATTCCCTTTAGGAATGACTAACACTGGCGCACGCATCAACTTTTCCTTTAGACTCTTGAATGAATTTTCACACCTTCCGCCCCAGACGAAAGCTTGATTCTTTTTGGTCAACTGAGTTAACGATGCCGCTATCTTGGAGAAGTCTTGTATAAACTTACGATAATATCCAGCTAGTCCCAATAAACTTCTTTCGTCTTTGCATTCTTGGGCGTAGACCAAACCTGTACCATAGCCACCTTCGTAGGGCCTACGGCAATACCATTCTCTGAAACAACATGGCCCAAGAATCTCATTTCCCTCCTCCAGAAGTGACACTTAGAAAATTTTGCTTTCAATTGGTGTTTTCTCAACACCACCATCACTATCCTTAAATGTTCCTTGTGTTCTTCCTCTGTCCTGGAGTAAACAAGGATATCGTCCATGAACACAAGAAAAAACTTATTCAATTGATCCCTGAATACCCTATTCATAAGGTCCACAGAATATGCTGGTGCATTGGTCAACCGAATGGCATGACCAACCACTCATAGAATCCAGATGGCATTCGAAAGGTCGTTTTAGGAATACTCTCAATTGCTACTCGGAGCTGATGAAATCCTGTCGCGAGGTCCAATTGGGAGAACACTCTTGCTCCTTCCAGTTGATCGAACAAATCATCTATCCATGGAAGAGGATACTTATTCTTCCTAGTCACCTTATTCAACTCGTGATAGTCCATACATAAACGAAGGGAACCATCTGCCTTATTGGCAAATACGATTGGTGCTCCCCACTCGGAAACACTTCTTCTGATAAATTCCTTATTCAAAAGATCGCTCACTTGCACCCCGAGCTCTTGCTGCTCCCTTGGTGCCATACGATGAAGTGGCATCACTATAGGTCTGGGATCTTTCACTAAATCAATACGGAACTCAATCTCTCGGTGTGGTGGAAGTCCGGTCACTTCCTCGAAGATATCTGGATACTGGCCAGCAGCGGGAACCGCTAATAACTCATCCTGCGGAATATCGAGGGAATTTAGAAAACTAGTCATCACCTCATCACTAGGTAGGCCACCAAACCCTACGCTCCACCCACCATCCACACTAATAGTCACCGAAAATCCCTCACAGTCTACCAACACCCCGTAACTTTGGAGCCAAATGACTCCCAAAATAATGCCAAACCCAGTAAAGCCCAAAACAAAGCAATCACAAGCAAACATACATCCATGACTCGATAAGACCAAATTTCGGCAAACCATACTAAGGCCAGTCGAACCACCAACCGGGTTCGTCACCACTAAAGGTCTATCGACTATCTCGGGTTACAATCCCAACCTATCTACCAGGTCACTGGATATGAAGGAACGGGAAGCCCCAGTATCAAACAGTACTCGAATAGGAACATCATAAACAGAAAGCATACCTTGAATGACAACATTCTTTCCTTTCTCCGCCGCAATTGGGGCATTCGACGAAGAAGGAACAACATTAATAGAATACGCTTTCACAATCTGCTTCTCTTTAGGAGGTTGTGGAGGCTTATCCTTTTGATGTCCCACTTGGCCGTAGTTGAAGCGCATCTTGTCTGCTGGCTTTGCTCGGCATTCTTTGGCATAATGGCCCTTCTTGCCACAGCTAAAGCACTCTACATCTTTCCTGTCTTTTTTCTGACCATCCTTGGTCTGATTCTGCTTCCTTTTATTCTGATAATTATTCTTGCCTCCACCGCTTGCCTGCGGGTTTGGCCCCTCTGCAGATGCAGCAGCGACTTCACTCCTGGGCTTAGGATAAAGCCTCTCTGATCTCAATGCTTTCCCAATAATGATTCAACAGTCTCATCAATATGGTTTATAAGACTTTCTCCCAAGTACTGATCTAAAACCAGTTATGAACTTTTTGTTCTTCTTCTCGGCAGTATCAATAAGAGATAATCCATACTTTGATAAAATATCAAACTCAGCGATATACTCCGAGCCATTTTGCTTTAGTTCTAGAAATTTCCTAAACAATTCCGATTTTTGAGCAGTTGAGATAAGCTTATCACTGAATCAGGCCTTAAATTGATTCCATGTAACTTGATCCTCAGGAGTAGCTTCCTTATTAGCATTCCACCAATTCATTGCTCGTCCTTGCAGTTGACGTGATGCTAGCTTTCTCTTTATTGCATCATCAATCCCTAAATCCTTGAAAACGTGCTCACAACTATCGAGCCAATCTTGGACATCCGTAGCCGATTCCATTCAGTGGAACAACTTCCCACCAAGACTAGTGTAGTCCTTACAAAGCTTGGCGAAATCAGCCCTAGGCGCCTGCACCGCCTGCACCACCACCATTAGCAGCATTAGGAACTTCTCCTTGCACATCCCTAAGCATATCTCTCATGAAGTCAGTAAACATCGTACTCATATCAGGAGCATTCCTATTATTGGCTCCTGGACCAGTACTCCTCGTATATCGGCTCATTGTTCAATCTGTAAGGAGAAAATGATTAACCATCTCTTAAGTGGTGGCAGTGCAGTGTGACCTCATCCTTAGATATACAAATAGTGTATGTATATAGCTTTTGAAAACCAAAGTATCACAAATACGCGCTCTCATATACGTATACTATCTCTCCCTAGTGTCTTCTCTTAGGTTAACTACGCAACCGAGAGCTCTGATACCAAGTGTGATGGCCCGCCCTGAACCAACCGAAATTTCCCTGAAATGCGCTGTGCCGATGTCCAACTAGCACGGAACGGTCGTCAAAAGAAAAGAAGCGAGACGATGAATTAACAAGTAACATGTAGTATATCTCAAAGCGCATGGAACAAAATATAATAATAACATAACCTGATATAAAACAGGAGAGACAGTACATAAGCTGAAAAATAAGCCATCATAGTAGCGGAAAATTCAAAATACAGCTTATGATCCAAACCAGCATTATTACAACTTTTTAAGACTGTCTCTAAAGCAAAATAGGAAGGTACACTACTAATGCCCAAAGTAGTGACTAGTCACAACACAGGGAGAATATATGGAAATGATATGTGTAAGCCTCCTGCTTGTCTTTGGACATCTACTCATGCATAATCACCTGACCTGTCTCTAGTCTGCCCATTTAAGAGCACCCAGAGTAATAAGAAGAGACATAAAACTCTGGGTCAGACAAAAGTCTAGTATGAGCGATAAGCAGCAAAAACAGAACAATAACAGGTTTACATAACCATACCTGAACCTGGACGTGCAACCAAAGAGTTAGCACAACAGGATGTACAATATCTAAGAAGACACTAACACATGGTGTGAAAATAATGGGGAGGGAGTGTGCATGTCATGGTGATAGCAAACATCAAACATAGCAATCATCCTTGCATCACTCACTCAGTGCGAAAAGTATACGATATCCACCACTTTGATCACCTAATTATTTGTTACGATCACTCTGCCCTATGGAGTCATGATGGCTCCAACGCACTGATCTGTAACCACTAATATTTTGCTATGTCCACTCTGCCCCATGGAGTCATGACAACTCCACTACACTAGCTCATAGCCCTGCACTGATCCATAGCCACGAATCTATCTCTCAGCGGTGAGTCAAAGCGATAGACATCGATAAACCCTTTGCACACGTCCCGCAGCAAAGTCCAATTCATGAAGTTAACTCGTTGGTTCCCAGTCAAATGTAGTGCCATGTATGATTACCTACCATTATTTGAACAAATGCCCAGACTTTTGAAGGCTGGACATAATAGCGATAATGATGTTTTAAGTTAACTATCAAAAGTATCCACAATCAATGGATTGGGGATACCCCTTTCAATCAAAACCCCTTTAGGCTCCTTACTTAGGTTTCTAAGTCACATAGTAAACCTTATAAGAAAACAAAAAAGGGCAATAACCAATGCTAACAAAAAAGCCCAAGAAAACATTCAACAATGAAGTTGTTCAACAAGCTAAGAGTTATGTTTGAATTCATTCCCTTTGGTTCCTTCGAAGGGTACTAAGGCGACAACCTCTTTACATTTGGGGTTTGAAAGTAAAACCACCTTTGAATCTTTCCTCAAGAGTCAAAGTCACATCATCTCAAATGATAGCCAAAACCTTATCAGTACCATGCAAACAAGTAAGTGATCATGACCAATCGATGTAAACAGTGGCATTAAGGTATGAAGCCAACAACTTTTAGCTATCTTAAAACAAATGAAAGGTACTCCTTTTAATATTGCCAATGCCAACAGGTCACCAAAGTAAAGGCTTCAAAACAAACACATGTCGTCATAGGTAATCGGTTATAAGGGTTTTCGAAAACAAACAAAACCCACCCCTCCGATGCTAATGACATTAACCGGGACATATGCAAAATCCTTGGTTTATAAAACAGACTTGCCATATCAATTCCTTCGGTAGAAATTATGTCGAATAAAATAGTGGCAACAAATTAAAATGCTCTTTCAATTAATCCTCGCTGACAACATGTGTGTTTGCATGACTCTAAATAAAAAGGTCAGAACAATCCTTGAATATGTTAACTATGTTGGCAAGTTTCTTATGCAATAAGCTTGTAAACCAACAACAACTAGTTATCAAAACTTATGTCCGAAAATGAATCTTCCTGATTCTACTGAAGGTTGTTGAGACCATAACTTCTCTTCTAAGTTTATAAGGCTGTAAAACGAAATCCCCTTCCTGTTCCCTCGGAAGATAGTGAGGCGATAGCCTCTTTTTCTTTGTAAAAGTAAAGTATTCACTACGAAAAATCCCTCCAATTCTTCGAAGGGTATTGAGGCAATAGACTCACACTAATGTCATAATTAAACAATCAAACGTTAAAATGAAGGAACCCTTCCAACTTCGTTGGACAGGAAAGCTAAATGTTTTGGACCCTTCCAATCATAGTCACCTAAATATATCTCTTCGATTCTGTCAAGAGATACTGGGAGGATAGCTCGTCTTATCTTTCATAAAGTAAAACATCTTTAGTAAAACCAACCCCCGACGACTTCATTGTAGGAACCTAAGCATTATGGCCCCTTACTTTTATGTAAAGGAACTTTAGAAAATCCCACGTCTTTCATTGCCCACGAAGGTATGGAGACCACATCCTTACCTACTTTAAACAAATCCTTTCTACTTAGAAGCCTTTAACATAACCAATTCCTTTACTTTGTCAAACGGTTTAGAGGCGTTATCCTTTCAAGACATTATGCGCTTATCTTATTATATTCCATGATCTGGTGAAATAGGCATAATTCGACATCAATGAATGATGTTGTAACACCCCGCATTTTTGTAACAATTAAATAATTAAATAATGCATATAAGAAAAAGAATTTTTTTAAAAGCTTCCAGAATTTGGCCACGGGGGTATCGTCATTACGTTCATGGCGATTTTTTGGTCAATTTAGACCCATGGATTATAGAAAACCGATTTAAGAAGAAAGAGATACCTTTAAATGAAGAATTACAACAAAACATGAAAATAAGGTAAAAGAAGGAGAACAATGAGTACCATTGTTTCTAAACTTGTTAACAAAAGATTTCATAACTCAGTTGGTTAAGGCATTGGATACGTAACATAGAGATCGGGGGTTTGAACCTCGGCGGTGACATAATTTTTGTCTTTATTTTAGAGAAGGCCAACATAACATACAAATATATGTATATGCATGAACATAAATAAAGGAAAAATAATGGTAATGTATAATTTAAATAAATTCATACATTAAAGAGGAGGAAAATTAGTACAATTTTTTTATGCATTAAGAAAGGTAAGAAAATATATGCAATTAAAAGATGTAGTGTGGATACTAATTAATGCAATGACATTATAAGGAAATGGTTAATTTCATGCGGGCGTTAAAATGGAACATAATATATATATATATATATATATATATATATATGTGTGTACGTATAACATAAAGAAAGGTAACACACATTAGTAAATGCAATAAGGAAAAAAAAAGGAAGCATTATAAGTTAACGCATTTTTAAAAAAGGGTACGTTTGAAAAAACATGCAATAAAAATGTGAACTGATGGCATAAGAAGTAACGCACAAGTATATATGTAAGGTATTCAAAAGAAAAACATTATTAATATTAAAAAGAGCAACCAATGCAAGCGTTAATAAGAAAAGAAATGCCATGGAAGATAAATGCATGAAAAGGGAAGATTAATGTGAGAATAATGCACAATAATATTTGAGTGGAATGCGTTAAAAATAGTAAATTGAGGCATTAATGAGAAAGAGTTTAAAAAGAAATAATTCATGCATTAATAATTAGGATAGGCAAAATTTGGAATAAAATAAAGGTTGTGTGTGTAAGAAGGCTTTGTATATGGATAAGGATGTCTTATGTATGAAGATAATTCTAATTGAAGACAATGATATATACGCATGTAAACATGCAATTAGTTAAAGAAGGAGGATAGGCACAATTAATATAAAAAGGGAGCAAAACAAGTAGGCTATTAAAAGCTGCAAAACATGAAAATTACATATGTATAGGCAACATAAAATAAAGTATGAAATGCGAAATAGGCCTTATTCATAGTTGACTCAGCATTTCATGTACGGTTAGATCGAAAAACCTAATATCTAACAGTTAAGGATTAACTCTGTTAATCTATAAAAAGGGGCTCTCTCTCCCATTTTATCCACACACAATTCTTCATCTCTTTCTCTGCCGCCATGACATTCTAAATTAAAAATAAAATGTGGAGATGGTGCTGGAATCTAGATTAACAAAGAAGAATCAAGATTTATAACCTACCTCCAACTCTACAAAAAGATAAAAGTCAGCTTTCTTCTATGATAACTATTTAGAAGAATTTCTAGATATGCAAATATGGTGAATGGATTTAAGTTATATCATTTTCGATAATGATATATTATCGTTTAAACATTCCCTGTTATCGTATAATGTGAATTTGCTAGAATAATTAAAAGTGTTGAATTGATGTTATGACATGTTTAGATATGATATGTTAAAATGTTTAAACACATGTTAGAAAGGATAAAACTAATGAATATGACATATTGGAATATTAATATGCTAAAGATATTAATATGTTGGGAAATTTCCCGAAATATGCGTAGCAATTACTGTTGTTTCAATTGCATGTTACTTGTGACATTTATGCACCTGGACCGTTAATGGTAGAAATTGAGAAATTTACATATTAAGTTAGAAAATTACATGATTTGGAGATCACAAATTATTGTTAAATTTGAAAAATTACCTGTTTAATTGATTACATGATAGAATAGAGTTGATTATATATGAGAAAGAAAATATGACATAAAATAGGCATAATCTGATGACCTGTAAATTATATATTACGGTGTAAATTTGAAAGAAATAGACATGCCTAAATTATATAGAAGATTTGCAGTAAAATAAGGAACTATAACCGCGCTTAGACACGAGGTTAGATTACACTTTTGGTTGAAATCTGCGCGAAACCGCCCGACATATCCAGCATGTACAAGTGGTAAATCTAATGTAAGGGGTCTAAGTGCATAATTAAAACATGTAATGGTGCTAAGACACGAGGTTAAGTCAACTTATGATAGAAGTCTACCCAGAACCACCCGGCAAATCCAGCATCCACAAGTGTAGGTTTAATGCGAGGGGTCTAGTACATAAATAAATACATATATAAATATATGTAAATAGAAGGAATGGTAAAACAACATTAATTGTAATTAATACCATTAAATGGAATTGAAAGAAAGATACAAATGTAAAAGAAAATGGGAATGAATGGGGAATGATAATAACCTATTATAAATAAATTACATTAATGAGAATGTAGTATAATAGGTAGACTTGTCCTAGGGACATGTGAAGATTATAACTTAGGTTACAATAAACTAGTAAGGAAATTAGATAACTGGTGAAATGAGATAAGTGACACTTAATTGTAACTTAAGTAATCAGTAGATGGGGGAAACCTGAAACCAGTTGTTTGTAAAAAATAGAGAAAAGGGGGAAAATTTATGAAATGAAAGAAGTTGTACTTAATTATAAATTAAGTAATTCGAAAACTTGAAAGTTTGAAATATGCTGATAAGAATGTTATGATAAGGTTTGTCCTAGGGACAAGTGGGAATTATAACTTAGGTTATAATAAAACAATAAGGAAAGAAATGCCATGGGAGATAAATGCATGAAAAGGGAAGATTAATGTGTGAATAACGCACAATAATATTTGAAAGGAATGTGTTAAAAATAGTAAATTGAGGCATTAATGAGAAAGAGTTTAAAAAGAATTAAGTCATGTAATAATTAATTAGAAGAGGCAAAATTTGGAATAAAATAAAGGTTGTGCACATAAGGAGGCTTTGTATACGCATAAGGATGTTTTGTGTATGAAGATAATTCCAATTGAAGACAAGGATATAACATGCAATTAATTAAAGAAGGAGGATAGAGACAATTAATTTAAAAAGGGAGAAAAACAAGAAGGCTATTAAAAGTTGCAAAACATTAAATTATATATGTATAGGCAACGTAAAATAAAGTATGAAGTGCAAAATGGGCCTTATTCGTAGTTGACTCGGCATTTCATGTACGGTTAGATTGAATTCGTAGTTGACTCAGCATTTCATGTACGGTTAGATTGAAAAACCTAATATCTAACGGTTAAGGATTGGCTTTGTTAATCTATAAAAAGGGGCTCTCTCCTATTTTATCCACACACAATTCTTCATCTCATTCTCTGCCTCCATGACATTATAAATTAGAAATAAAATGGGGAGATGCTGCTGGAATCTAGATTAACAAAGAAGATTCAAGATTTATAACCAACCTCCAACTCTACAAAAAGATAAAAGTCGGCTTTCTTCTACAACAACTATTTAGAAGAATTTCTAGATCTACAAATGAGGTGACTGGATTTAAGTTATATCATTTTCGATAATGATATATTATCGTTTAAACATTCCCGTTATCGTATAATGTGAATTTGCCAGAATAATTAAAAGTATTAAATTATTGTTATGACATGTTTAGATATGATATGTTGAAATGTTTAAACACATGTTTGAAAGGATTAAAGTGATGAATATGACATATTGGAATATTAATATGTTGAAGATATTAAAATGTTGGGAAATATGCTAAAACATGCGTACACTACGCCATAGATGACCTATCGCAACAAAAAACATTGGTGTTGCTAGCTACAATGTTGCCATTGCTATATAATTTTTTGTTTATTGCAACACACGCTTCAATGTGTTAGCATAGATATCAAATTGTGTTGCAGTAGCTATGGATATATTCAAATTAAAAAAGTTAAAAAATAATGACACCTCAGCGATCCACACCTTTAATTAAAACGAAATCTCAACCATTCAATCAACACCCTTATCTGCACCTCACCCATTTCTAATTCCCACTGTTATTTTCTTTTACCCGCTTATTTTCATTTTCCCCAAATTTCCAAAATCAGTCAAAATTTTCATTTGGTTGAAATCCCCAAATATTCAAATTTCGATCCCTAATTTTCGTTCAAATCATCCCCAAATTTCCATTACATTTTTGCTCTCACCCTCCATCATTATCCGATGTCTTCAAAGGAAGAAAAGAAAAATCATTGAGTTAATTTCCAAACAACTGTGGCCTGCATTTCTTTTCCCCCTGCTCGCGAGATACTCCAATGGCTGACGAAATCTAAGTGGAGAAGGCAGATCCTGCATCAAACTTTCAGCTTGCTTCTCAATAACTTACTCCTCAACAAGATCAGGTTTGCAACGGTGCTGCTAACACTTGTCATCATAGATTTTCATGTTTGAATCTAGCTCTGGAAATCTATCAAGTTTAATCCAATTCAAAATCAAACCATGGGTGTTCTTCAGATCTGAACTTCATCACGCCAGCTACTACTTCTATTGCCAGAGATCTTTGTTTCTCGGATCTTATTGTATATAAGGTTGATTCTAGTTTAGACTATAAGTTTTTTCTTAGATCTGAAGTTAGTCAAACTTCGTTTTTCTTTTTGTTACTTGGTTCCAGTGAATCAAAGTTTATCACAACATGGATTTCTAGGGTTCTTTGAATCAGTTTCTTATGTATGATGCGTGAACGGGAAACTTAATGGTTCAAAACTGATGTTTTTATGTAATTTTAGGGCTCATGTAATCCCCAGATTATTTTGGAATTGTTACAAAGTGCAAAATTTTGTCAGCAAATAGAGCTGTTTTCACATGTAAGGGAGTTGGGGCATTAACATTGTTGATTAATATTCATTGCAGCGTTTCTTGATGCCTGATGTTTGATGGTTCTCTTATACCACAGGTACTCTAAACCGGACAAATTGATTTAACTCAGTTTGAAATTGATCCAGCAAAATGTAAGTGATTTTCATTTTTCAAGTTATACAAATCAAAAGCTTAACACATACTGTCAGTTTCGACCCAATTAACATTCACACTGCTTACAAAATTCTTTGAACATTAAGTAGTTACAGACATTTGGTTAATTTTATCTGGGAGCGGTAACAGATCCCTTGACATGCAAAAAAGAAGCTTGTTATGAAAGATGATTGTATTGTCAATGACATTCCCATGAATCATAGCATACTGTTGTATTAGATAACATTAATGTTAAATGTTTGATCAGCGAAGTACAAGGTATTTCCATATAAAATTTACAGTCTAGTAATAGAACGTCTAGACTTGAATTATCTGTTTGCAGTTTGTTTGTAAATGACTGTTATATCCTTGATTAATTTAAGTATCCTTTTTCTAGTTCATCATGCATGTTTATCGTATGAAGCATCATAGGTGTGTTGCATGCTTAAATCATCACAAAATATTTCTCTATAGGGTAAGTTTCATATCGGCAGTTAGGAAGAATAATAAGAAACGCTTTTGGAGGAAAAAGGGGAGTTGTATATCCGGGCAAATCAGGGAGTCACACAATCGAGGGACACCCCTTCACATTTTTTATTACTTGTATTATAATTAATAAATTTCATTACAAAAATTGTCAACTGCACTTGTCTGTCAACCAGTCACACAAAGAGCACAACATTTGTTCCTTTTGTCTGTCAACCAGTCGCACAAAGAACACAACATTTGTTCCTTTTATAATATAATTGCTAGTACCGATGAACAATGGATGATCGATATTTGTTCATTACTGTACCGATGAACGGTTATTACTTGTGGGCAGTTTGAATTAAGTGGTGGAACTACTGATGCTTTGTCTTAGAGCTTTGGCAATTGGAAAAGCCAAAGCTGAAGGAGATTAGAGCTCTCTTTTACAATTGAGGTAACTTCTTTTACACTGGGATGCAGGTCATTTTCTGTATTTTTTTCTTGCTTATGGTTGTATGTGTGAGTCTGTATATGAGTGAATCGAATGACAATGTAGCGAGGAATGTATGTAAATATGAATGATTGTGTAATATACGAGTAAATGTACAGTAGTGGAGTCAAAAAATTTGTACAATTTGAAATGTTGAAATAAAATATTTATTTAAATACTGTGTTATAATAATATTTATTATAATATTATGAAATCTTTGATTAATAGCAGATGTAATCACTTTTAGCAGTTATAAAACAAATTTTAACAACTGCTAGAAACAGTTGTAAAAAAGGTTAACTTTATTATGATTGCCAGCTATACTAGATATATTACAACTGTTTTTGGCAGTTGTGAAAGGGTATTTTTTTGTTCTAGTGGTACCTGTAGCAACACCTGTACTGATGTTACCACAGGGTCGCAGATGTGTTGCCTTTGGCTCTAAGGCAACGCGGCAAAAGGCAACCCCAAAAAAGTGTTGTCACAGACCTATAGTAACACTTTTTGGCACCTGCTGCGTCATTTCTCGGGGGTTACCGTGGGCCATCTATGGCGTAGTGGTAGCAATCACAGTTGTTTCAATTGCATGTTACTTGTGACATTTATACACCTGGACCGTTAACGATGGAAATTGAGAAAATTACATGTTAAGTTGGAAAATTACATGATTTGGTGATCACAATTTAAATTTGAACAATTACTTGTTTAATCGATTACATGATAGAATATAATTGATTATATGTGAGAAAGAATATATGACATAAAATAGGCATAATCTGATGACCTATAAATTATAAATTACAATAGAAATTTGAAAGAAATAGATATGCCTAGATTATAAAGAAGATTTACAGTAAATAAGGAACTGTAACCGCGCTTAGACACGAAGTTAGATTACACTTGTGGTAGAAGTCTGCCCAGAACTGCCCGACATATCCAGCATCCACAAGTGGTAATTTTAATGTGAAGGGTCTAAGTGCATAATTAAAACATGTTAATGGTGCTAAGACACGAGGTTAAGTCGACTTGTGGTAGAAGTCTGCCCGGAACCGCCCGGCAAATCCAGCATCCACAAGTGTAGGCTTAATGTGAGAGGTCTAGTGCTTAAATAAATACATGTGTAAATATATGTAAATAGAAGGAATGGTAAAACAACATTAATTGTAATTTATGGGAATAAATGGAATTGAAAGAAAGATAAAACAGTAAAAGAAAATGGAAATGAACGAGGAATGATAATAACCTATTATAAATAAATTATGTTAACGAGAATGTAGTATAATAGGTACCTAGGGATAAGTGAAGATTATAACTTAGGTTATAATAAACTAGTGAGGAAATGAGATAACCGGTGAAATGATATAAGTGACACTTAATTGTATATTTAGTAATCAGTAGACGGGGAAAACCTGAAACCAGTTGTTTGTAACAAATAGAGAAAAAGGGGAAAATTTATGAAATGAAAGAAGTTATAATTAATTATAAATTAAGTAATTTGATAACTTGGAAGTCTGAAATATGCTGATAAGAATGTTATGTTAAGGTTTGTCCTAGGGACAAGTGGGAATTATAACTTAGGTTATAATAAAACAATAAGGAAATTGGAACAACTTATGTTATGGGATAAATTGTACTTAATTGTAAATTAAGTTATTTGTGAACACAAGAATATGAAATCTATGGATGAGGACAACATAAGTTATATTTATGGGAAGAGGAGACTTATTAGTGAACCTTAGTTAAAAGAACTAAGTTAATAAGTAAACAACGTTTAAGTTGTAATGACATTATAAGAGGGAATTATGATTAAATAACAAAGAATGAGGCAACTCAGGAAATGAGGTAAGTTATATTTAATCATAAATGATAAGTGACATGTTAGATAGAAAACACGTGAATTAAGATACACTTGATTACATGTTATTGTAACCTTGAATCAAATAAGAATATAAAGGGATTATGGATTACAGACCTTGGATCACAATCTAGAGAATAACATGCTGTGGGCTTATTAATAAACTTAAATGAGTTAAGTTGTATAAATGAAATTAATAAGCAAGAGGGGCCCATTCCTCAGAGATATAAGAGGCTAGGAAGAACTTGGTAACCCGAATAAAAAGTTTAGATGATAACCAAGTTTAATGGAAACCTGATGGGGTAAAGCAAGCACATAAAAGAATGTTTAGACATAGGTCTTTTAACATATTAAAATGAGGCGCTTGGACCGGTCTGCATGCTCGAGGGTGAATAACCCAACATGGTAGTTCATCATGATGTTATTAGGCACGAGGGGAGCGCATATTCATCTAATTATACTGTCGGTTCCGAAGGACTAGAAGGGGAAGCACGCGGCTTCTTGAGATACGTAAGGTTCTCATGGTAGTCCTCTGTGTGGTGGCAGATGTTTAGGTTGTTCTCTCAGAGGTTGGGTCTGCGCGTAACTGCCAGGTGGGTGGGCCTTGACTGCAAAAGTAGCTTTGCAGTTAGAATGTTGTGACGAGATGACACTAGGGTGATTCGGCGGTCGCCTCAACGAGGAGGCGGAAGGTCACGGCCAACAAGGATAGTAAATAGTTGGGCAAGCCGCTTTCTAGCGAGTCTTTCCTGAAGATGAAGAAGTGGATAAGTTGAGATGTGCAATGTTCGCTGTATTCTCTCGCCCGTCACTGGAGAAGCAGATCCACAACCAAAAGCAGGGATCCAGGAAGACAACCCAAGCTAGAGAATTAAGACTTCATTTTGGCTTTCCTTGATCAACAGGTCGTCAATCCTTTCGCTGTCTGCTTTGGGTGGTGTATTATAGACTTGAGGACATTACTCTGGCATGGAGTCTGATTCAAACAAATGTGGCAGTCTATACGTTTGCGTAGCATAGTAAAGACAGATATATGCGAAACGTAATAATTTTATATAGAGGTCCGTACGTCACTAGAGCGTAGGATAAGGGACTGCGTACATTTCGGTCATATTATGGCGGAGACCATGCGAGTGGGGTACCATGGGGTGTATCTTAATATTGGGGGTAGCCACATGTATACTGTATTAGGTTAATCCACTGGGTAGTAAATGGGTGCGATGTGAATGTAAGCCTTGAGTGTTGTTAACCCAAGTAACCTAATAAACAAGAAAATATGATTAAACGGTATATGTAGTGTCATCCAAAGTGTACAATTTAAATCTAGACACTAGAACTTGTGTTCTGACCCCCTCCTTATAACATACTCGCAGGTTAGGTTTGTGGTAGAGACATGATAACTTTGGATACTGGTTAGGCAGTATTATTAACATGGTAAGGCTATACTTTGAGTATATTATATTTTATTCCTTCCGTTGTGAGACATTTTATGAGCTCTGACATATTTTATGTCTCTGTCTTTTCTGCAGGATACCAAAGCAAACCAACACGAGTTTCGATAGATTAGAATTTTGGAAAAAAAAGTCGGTCTGTCGGAATTCGGGTTGTTACCGATGTCAAAAATAACCCTTTATCCTTATAAAATACTAGTAAGAGAAGTAACTCCTTTCAAGTATGTCGAAACGAATTTGGTCATAGACCCTGATTCCCTTCTCTAATACAATTTTTAAAAATAAGCTCCTTCTAAAACTCCAAGGGCAATAAGGCTAAAAGCCTTTAATCTTTAAAAAACCATAGCTTTATGAGAAGAACTTTGACAGTACTAATATTTCGCACATTAGAGTCTTAATAAAACATTTCTCTTTATAAAAATAGTTCTATCGACTTGACACAATGACCGAAGCCTATATCCAGGGGTGGTAGGCTTTACTAAAGCTAATGCTTTAAACCTTGAAGACAATGGTCGATGTCCCAAGAAGAAGCTGAAGGCAAAAGCCATATTTTACATTAAAGTGAAAGTCTGAATGCTTCATATGCTAATCTATGACATTACAAGCATTTGATACTTATCTAAAGGAAGTCGAGGGTTCTCCCGACCATTCCGAAGGACAAGAAAATTGGTTTTTATCTCCAGGAAGACCGACCGTAAATAGAAAGGTAAACTAGTTAGCTTCTTCACATTTATCGAATTATCATTTTCTTAAAAGAGAAATATTTTGACTAAACTATAGTACTTTATGTACTTCGCCTAGTTCAACGTATATAATATTTATACTTATCCATCAACACCATGTTCAGTGCATAACCTTTCTTAAGAGAAAGCTACCTTAGGAAATTCATATCAATCATAAAAAGCATGGAAAAATCCCAAAATTTGAAGAAGAATGAGAAGTCCTCCTCTATCATTCATGAAATTTTCAAGTTCAAAATAATTAATTAACCCCATTAACCGATTAAACTCGTAATTAACAAACAATCTTCCTTGAGAAATGCACAAAATATTCTAATTGTTCGAAAAATTATGAAATCAGAAACCCATCTCTGAAAATCATGTAACAAACAACATATCCAATTTTCATAACATTTAGTGATATCTGACTGTAAGTTTTTCCTTAAAACCCATTCGCTTTCATGCAAAACAAGCATATAATCCAAAATAAAAACATCGGTATTGCTAAACAATCAAGTAGCAACCATAGAACATAAAAAAACAATCATGTATAAACAAAAACTTTTGGGGATAAGAAAATAGCTGAATTAAAACATGGTAGAGATTATTATCCACCATGTACGGATTAAGAGCTGGAGATTTATAGACGTAGATTTCATAAGTATTAATCCCAAGCTCTCTTTTAGATTTTCTTCTTCCTCCTCTTTTTTTAAATGGCCGACCTCCCCTAGAATTATTTTAGTTTTGGAGGGAATATAACAAATAAGAGAGAGAGAGAGAAGAGATAGAAAAGATCTTATATAAGAGGCAAAATGCTACCTATTGTGCCCCTTTCATATCTGATTTGTTCTCTCCGCCAAACTACACTATAGTTTATTTATAAGTCAATCTACTAACATCGATGTTACTTACATAGTTTATTTATTTAAATATCTTGAATGATGGTTTACAAAGATGAGGGATGTGGCATGATAGTTGAATTATCAGCAAAAACTACTACTCATAACAAGCCTGATCTATTTAAAGGTGTGGCGGCCTGCCCCGCACGAGCCGACATTTCCCTCAAAATGCCCTGTGCCAATGCCCGACCAGCACGGGACGATCGTCGGAAGAAAGAAAGAATGAACTACTAGGAACCTATAGTATATATAATAGCACATGGAATAAAATATAATAATAACATAACTGAAATAAAATAGGAGAGACAGTACATAAGCTGAAAACTAAACCATCATAGCAGCGGAATCCAAAATACAGCTTATGATCCAAACCATCATTATTACAACTTCAAAATACTATCTCTAAAGCAAAATAGAAAAGGTACACTACTAATGCCCAAAGCAGTGACGAGCAACAACACAGGGAGAATATATGCATATAATACGTCGAAGCCTTCTACTCATCTCTGTATAGCTGCTCGTGTATACCACCTAACCTGTCTCTAGTCTACTCGTTTAGGATCACCCAGAGTAATAAGAAGAGACATAAAACTCTAGGTCAGACAAAAGCCTGGTATGAGCGATAGCAGCAAAGTAAAGCAATAACATGTATAAATGATCATGCCTGCACTTGGACCTGCAACCAAAGAGTTAGCACAGCAGGATGTACAGTACTCTAAGGTAACACAAACATAAAGTGTAATATGGGAGTGTGTGTGTCATGGTGATAGCAAACATCAAACATAGCAATCATCCTCACATCTTTCACTTAGTGCGTAAAGCATATGATATCCACTACTTTGATCACCAAATCCATTGAGGCCATGACAGGTCCATGCCCTTCTAGACTCTGTATAACTAATTGCCATGACCATGCCCTTCTGGTCTATAGCCAATAAACTTTCCCAGTCCATAAATCCTCTGGCACTGGTTTGTCTACATGCCTCCTCTCTCATTTGTAAACCAAAGCTATAGATATCAATAAATCCTTTGCACACGTCCCGCAGAAAAACTGTTAGGCTACCTTTGGAAATCGGATCTCACCCTCCTTGACCGGCTCGCCATCCTAGGGCTCGCCCTCATCCTAAGGATCGCCCCACTAGGAATCGCTCACTTCTTAGGGTTCGCCCCCTAGGAATCACTAACTTCCTGGGGGTCACTCCCCTAGGATAGCTCACTTCCTAGGGGTCGCTCCCCTGGGAATCACTAACTTCCTAGGGTTCGCTCCCCTAGGATAGCTCACTTCATAGGGGTCACTTCACATGGAATCGCTAACTTCCTAGGGTCACTCGACTAGGAATCGCTAACTTCCTAGGGGTTTCTCCCCTAGGTATCGCTCATTTCCTAGGGGTGGCTCCCCTAGGTATTGCTCATTTCCTAGGGGTCGCTCCCCTAGGTATCGCTCCGTGCGACCCAAAACTTGCACCACTTTCCAGCAAACTATTTTCGCCTCTCAACAGCATTTTCGACCATTCTAACTTTCCAATGCAACCATAAGGTATATTAAACAATAGTAGTAACATGTAGAATCAACTAAAACCATTAAAACATCAATCACATGAAATATTTTAGATTAAACATACCAAAAAGCATGATTTTCCCCTTAATCCCCTTAACCATGTTTTAACTATAGAACTAGCAAACTTAATCCAAATTTTCACCAATGACATAAAATAATATTCTAGAATTTCTACATATTTTTCCAGATTTTTATGATGCATAATTTCGCTAATTATCACTAATCACCCTAATTAGCCATAATTAGTGAATAAAAGTGCAAATCACTCGCCTTAGCCATAAATAAATTTCAGATCTGAAACTCTAACTGATTTGGAACAGATCCTAATGTATTCCAATAGCTCTATCTCGATTTCTATGCTAATCCGCCTTAATTTGATGTAGATTTGGCTATTATGCGATTAGGAAGTGATTAGGGATGAATTTAGAAGGTAGAGGCCATTACTAGGGTTAGACGAAGGTAAGAGGCAGCTGGAAAAATGAATCATCCTCTAACTCATTTCGGCCCTCCCATAACACTAATCCCGAAATGGGTTATAGGCCTAGCCGCTAATCACCCAGTTAAGCCCAATTATGTTGTTTTTCACCTTCCAAGCATTATTTCAGCCATATCTCCCAAACAGTAAGTCCGTTTGATTAATGTGATCACTCTACGGAAAGGTAAACCATCATCCGAATCCAATGGAAGTGGTTATAGGTCAAAACTCCTTACCAATCAAAAGTTATAGGCAAAAAAATATTCGCCAGAGATAGAACGGTCATATAAAAATCGGCAAAAACCGTGAACATGGGAAATGACCCAATATTTATTCCCCAAAGTTACAAGACCATACGAATTCATATGAAAATAAAATAAATATTCTACGATCCTTTGATGGCGGGTCGTTACACTCTCCCTCCCTCAAGAAATTTCGCCCTTGAAATTCCTTTAAGTAAGAAAATGTATGAAAGATCCCACATGCCTATCAACCATTTGCAACAATCAAACATACATAATAAACACAACAAGCCTATCCTAGCATGCGGGATAACTACATCACGATTAAAACCAAACTAGGTAAAGAGCTCTGGATATGACTTCCTTTTGTTCTCCTCGGTTTCCCAAGTGCAGACACTCTGGTTATCACCCCACTGGACCTTAACCAGTTTCACCGTCTTCCTCCAAAGTTGCTACGTATCGTGTCCGACAATACGAATCTGTCTGCGGCTTTCAACTGCCTCAAGTTCTACCTTGAATCATCCATCTGACTGGGTGAGATAGTCATATTAGAATCATGCACGAACTTCCTTAACCGAGAAACATGAAATACGTCGTGCACTCCCGCCATCTTGTCAGGCAACCCAACTTTATACCCTAAATTCCCAACTTGTTCGAGAACTGGGAATGGACCAACAAACCTTGGTACCAATTTACTTCTCCTACCAAACCGAATCACATTCTTTAACGGAGAAATCTTTACGAATACCAAGTCGCCAACAGAGAATTTCAATTCTCTTCATCTTTTATCAGCATAATTTTTCTACCTATCTTGGGCAGCCTTCATTCTTTCTTGAACAACTTTGATCTTATCTGAAGTTTTCTTATTACATCTAGCCCAAGCACAAATTTCTCACCAGTCTCCAACCAACATGATGGTGAGTTGCACGGCCTTTCGTACAAAGCTTTAAATGGAGCCATACCAATACTGGACCGGTAAATATTATTATACGCGAACTCAACCAGATGCAAATGGTCATCCCATGAACCTCCAAAATCCAATATACAAGCTCTCAGGAGATCCTCTAACACACGATTCACCCTCTCTATTTGACCATCGGTTTGGGGATGGTACACAGTAATGAGATGTAATTCTGACCCTAAAGCCTCTTGTAAGTTCTTCCAAAACCCACTAGCAAATAATGGATCTCGGTCAATCACGATACCTTTGGGTACTCCATGAAATCTCACTACCCACTTCACATATAGTTCTACTAACTTAGTTGTCGTTCTATTTGACATGACGGGTATAAACCTTGCACATCTGGTCAATCGATCCACAATCACCCAAATACTATCATGACCCGATCTAGTCCCTGGCAAACCGTCAATGAAATCCATTGAGACTTGTTCCCATTTCCATTTGGCAATTTTCAATGGATGTAACAAACCACTAGCCTTCTTTTGCTCGGCTTTAACTAACTGGCAGTTCATACACTTGGATATAAACTTCCATACATCTCTCTTCGTCCCTTCCCAGTAGTAGGCCTACTTCATGTCTTGATACATTTTGTTACCACCAGGACGTATAGTCAGTTTCGAGTGATGGCATTCTCTAAGCACTTCATTTCTTAATCCATTCACGTTCGGTACAACCAGCATCTCATTCTTTTGAAGCCATCCTTCTCGATCAAGTCCATACTTGTTCGTTGCCTCACCGTCGATACCCATCTCTATCTCGGAGATGATTACCAATAGATTAGGATCGTCCCACTGACTGGAACCAACCCGCTCAATCAAAGTCGGACTGATCGTCAAACTTGCTAACATTTGTGGATCCAATTCACACTTAGGTCTGAAATCATATCCCAAGATATACTCTAGTTGCTTCCATTCCTGAAACATAGCCCCCAAACTGTCATGTCTCCTACTCAATGCATCAGCTACCGCATTTCCCTTCCCAGGTGTGTATGCAATATTGAAATCACAGGAAGCCAAGAACTCTAACCATCTCTGCTGACGAAGACTTAAATCCTTTTGAGAGAAAAGATAATTTAATGACTTTTGATCGGTAAACAACTCGAATCTTTTCCCAAGAGGCAATGCCTCTATATCTTTAACAGGAACACCATCGCTGCCAATTCTAAATCATGGATACGATACCTTTTCTCATGCGGTTTTAGTTACTGAATTGCATAAGCTACAACCCTACCTTCTTGCATTAGTACAACACCTAGTTCGGTAACACAGGCATCCATGTATACCATCATCTCTTCATTCCCTTTAGGAATAACAAACACTAGTGCACACGTCAACTTTTCTTTTAGGCTCTTTAATGCATTCTCACACCTTCCATTCCAGACGAAAGCTTGATTCTTCTTGGTCAAGTGGGTTAATGGTGCTGCTATCTTGGAGAAGACCTGAATAAACTTACGATAATATCCAGCTAATCCCAAGAAACTTCTTACATTCGTTGCATTCTTGGGCATAGACCAATCTTGCACCATAAAAACCTTCGCAGGGTCCTCAGCAATACCATTCTCTAAAAAAACATGGACAAAGAACCTCACTTCCCTCCTCCAAAGTGCACTTAGAAAATTTCGCTTTCAATTGATGTTTGCTCAACACCACCATCACTGACCTCAAATGTTCCTTATGTTCTTCCTCTGTCCTTGAGTAAACCAGTATATCATCTACAAACACAAAAACAAACTTACTCAGTTGATCTTTGAAAATCCTATTCATAAGATCCACAAAATATGCGGGTGCATTAGTTAACCCAAATGGCATGACCAACCACACATAAAATCCAGACGACATCCGAAATGTCGTTTTAGGTACACTCTCAGCTGCTACTCGGAGCTGATGAAAACCTGTCGCGAGATCCAATTGGGAAAACACTCTTGCCCCATTTAGTTGATCAAACAAATCATCTATTTGTGGACGAGGATATTTACTCTTCCTAGTCACCTTGTTCAACTCGCGGTAATCCATACATAAGCGAAAGGAACCATCGGCCTTGGTAGCAAACACAACTGTTGCTCCCCACTCGGAAACACTTCTTTGGATAAATCACTTCTTCAAAACGTCGCCCACTTGCACCTTGAGCTCTCGCAGCTCCCTTGGCTCCATACGACGAAGCGGCATCACTATAGGTATGGAATCTTTCACTAAATCAATTCAAAATTCGATCTCTCGGTGTGGTGGAAGTCCGGTCACTTCCCCGAAGATGTCCGGATACTCGCCAGCAATAGACATATATGATAACTCATCGTGCGGGATGTCGAGGGAATTTAGAAAACTAGCCATCACCCCATCACTAGGTAGGCAACCCAATACCACCCTCCGCCCATCATCCGCTCTAATGGTCAACGAAGACCCCTCACAGTCTATCATCACCCCATACCTTTGGAGCCAATCAATTCCTGAAATAATGCCAATCCCAGTAAAGCCCAAAACAAAGCAATCATAAACAAACATGCATCCATGACTCGATAATACCAAATTACGGTAGATCATACTACGGCTAGTCGAACCACCGATCGGGTTTGTCACAACTAAAGGTCTATCGACAAGCTCGGGTTCCAATTCCAACCTATTTGCCAGGTCACTAGATACGAAGGAATGGGAAGCTCCGGTATCAAACAAAACTCGAACAGGAACATCATAAATGGAAAGCACACCTTGAATAACGAAACCTTTTCCTTTCTGCGCCGTAGTTGGGGCATTTGACAAAAAAGGAACAGCGTTGATAGCATATCCTTTCACGATCTGCTTCTCCTTAGGGGGTTGCGGACATTCATTCTTGAAATGTCCCACTTGGTCACAGTTGAAGCACTTCCTTTCCCCCTTCTTTGCTTGACAATCTTTGATATAGTGGCCCTTCTTGCTGCAATGAAAGCACTGAGCCACTTTATTATTCTACTTTTTCCGACCATCCTTAGTCTGGTCCTATTTCCTCTTATTCTGGGGATTATTCTTGCCTTCAAAGCTTGCATGTGGCTTTGGCTCCTCTGCAGATGTAACAACAACCTTGATCTTTGACATAGGGTAAAGGCTCTCATATCTCAATGCTTTTCCCATAATAGATTCGAAAGTTTCATCGATATTGTTTATGAGTCTTTCCCCCAAGCACTCATCTAGGCCAGTTATCAACCTTTCATTCTTCTTCTCGGCAGTATCGATAAGAGATAATCCATATTTCGATCAAGTATCGAATTTAGCAATATATTCTGAGACTGCCCTACCATTCTGCCTAAGCTCCAAAAACTCCCTAAACAATTATTATTTCTGAGCAGCTGGGATAAACTTATCGCTGAAGCTGGTCATAAACTGATTCCAAGTGACTTGATCCTTGGGAGTAGCCGCTTTAATAGCATTCCACCAATTCATTGCCCGTCCTTGAAGTTGACGTGATGCTAGCTTCCTCTTCATTGCACCATCGATCCCCAAATCTCGAAGATGTGCTCACGACTATCCAAGAAATCATGAACTTCCATTGTCGATTCCGTCCCGTGGAATAGCTTTCCACCAAGATTGATATAATCCTTGCTGAGCTTGGCAAAATTGCCTTTAGGCGCCTGCACCGCTGTACCATCACCGTTAGCAGCATTAGGAACTGCTCCCTGAGCATCCTTAAGCATCTCTCTCATGAAGGTAGTAAACAACGTCCTCATATTAGGGACATTCCCACTGTTGGTCCCTGAACCCGTACTCCTCGTATATTGGCTCATCGTTCAATCTGTAACGAGAAAAACGATTAACCATCTCCTTAGTGGTGCCCAAGCAGTGCGCTTCATCCTTAGATATACTAATAGTATATAGATATAGTTTTTGAAAACCAAAATATCAAAAATACACACTGTCAGATATGTATACTACCTCTCCTAATGTCTTTCCCAATGTTAACGATGCAACCTAGGTTATGATACCAAGTGTGACAACCCGCCCCGCATCAGCCGACATTTCCCTCGAAATGCGCTGTGCTAATGCCCGACCAGCACGGGACGGTCGTCATAAGAAAGAAACAATGAACTACTAGGAACCTATAGTATATCTCACAGCGCATGGAATAAAATATAATAATAACATGACAGACATAAAATAGGCGAGGCAGTACATAAGCTGAAAATTAAACCATTAAAGCAGCGGAATCCAAAATATAGCTTATGATCCAAACCATCATTATTACAACTTCAAAATACTGTCTCTAAAGAAAAATAGAACAGGTACACTACTAATGCCCAAAGCAGTGACCAGCAACAACACAGGGAGAATATTTGCATATAGTATGTGGAAGCCTCCTGCTCGTCTTCGGACAACTACTCGTGTATACCACCTAACCTGTCTCAAGTCTGCTCGTTTAAGAGCACCCAGAGTAATAAGAACAGACTTAAAACTCTGGGTCAGACAAAAGTCGGGTATGAGCGATAGCAGCAAAGTAAAGCAATAACAGGTATAAATGATTATACTTGAACCTGGACCAGCAAGCAAAGAGTTAGCACAACAAGATGTACAGTACTCTAAGGTAACACTAACATAAAGTGTAAAATGGGAGTGTGTGTGTGTCATGGTGACAACAAACATCAAACATAGCAATCATCCTGACATCTCTCACTCAGTGCGTAAAGCATACGATATCCACTACTTTGATCATCAAATCCATTGAGGCCATGACGGGTCCATGCCCTTCTGGACTCCGTACAACTAATTGCCATGACCATGCACTTCTGGTCTATAGCCAATAACCCTTCCCAGTCCATACATCCTCTGGCTTTGGTTCGTGTACATGCCTCCTCTCTCATTTGTAAACCAAAGCTATAGATATTGATAACCCTTTGCACATGTCCCGCAGCAAAAATGTTAGGCTATCCTTTGGAAATCGGATCTCACCCTCCTTGACGGGCTTGCCATCCTAGAGCTCGCCCCCGTCCTAGGAATCGCTCCCTTCATAGGGTCGCCCTACTTGGAATCGCTCACTTCCTAGGGTTCGCTTCCCTAGGAATCGCTAACTTCGTAGAGGTCGCTCCCTTAGGATCGCTCACTTCCTAGAGATCGCTCACTTCCTAGAGATCACTCCCCAAGGAATCGCTAACTCCCTAGTGGTCACTCCCCTTGAATCGCTCACTTCCTAAGGGTCGCTTGCCTGGGAATCGCTCACTTTCTAAGGGTCGCTCCCCTAGGTATCACTCATTTCCTAAGGGTCGCTTCCCTAGGTATCGCTTATTTCCTAAGGGTCGCACCCCTTGGTATCACTCATTTCCTAGTGATTGCTCCCCAAGGTATAGCTTCGTGTGACCCAAAATCTGCACCACTTTCCAGCAAACTATTTTTGCCTCTCAACGACATTTTTGACCATTCTAACTTTCATATGCAACCACAAGGCAAACCAAATAATAGTAGTAACATGTAGAACCAATTAAAAACATTAAAACATCAATCATATGAAATATTTTAGATTAAACATATCCAAAAGCATGATTTTCCCTTAATCCACTTAACCATGTTTTAACTATAGAATTAGTAAACTTAATCCAAATTAACCCAAATTTTCACCAGTGACTTAAAATAATATTTTAGAATTTCTAATATTTTTTCAGAATTTTATTATGCTTAATTTCTCTAATTATCACTAACTAGCCATAGTTAGTGACTAAAAAGTGCAAATCACTCGCCTTAGCCATAAATAAATTTCAGATATGAAACTCTAACTGCTTTGGCCTGGATCCCAATGTATTCCAGCAGCTCTATCTTGATTTCTATACTAATCCGCCTTAATTTGATGTAGATTTGGCTATTATGTGATTAGGAAGTGATCAGGGATGAATTTGGAAGGTGAAGGCCATTACTAGGGTTAGAGGAAGGTAAGTGGCAGCTGGAAAAATGAAAATGAATCATCCTCTAACTATTTTCAACCCTCCCATAACCCTAATCCCGAACTCGGTTATGGGCCTAGCTGCTAATCACCCCGATAAGCCCAATTATGTTGTTTTTCACCTTCCAAACATTATTTCAGCCATATCTCCCAAACAATAAGTCCTTTAATTAATGTGACCACTCTATGGAAAGGTAAACCATCATCTGAATCCATTGGAAGTGGTTACAGGTCAAAACTCCTTACAAATCAAAAGTTATAGGCGAAACAAGATTCGTCAGGGGTAGAACAGTCGTTTAAAAATCGGCAAAAACCGTGAACATGGGAAATGACCCAATAGCCGTTCCCTAAAGTTACAATACCATACAACTTCGTATTAAAGTAAAAAAAATATTCTATGATCTTCCGATGCGTAGAATGCGGGTTGATACAAAAGGAGATGGTGATGACTTATTAACATGGCAGAATCAAATGTTGTTTTATATCACCACATTAGGGCTGAAAAAAATGCATTAATGACGATGAAGCAAAGCCCAAAGATGGATAGACTAGAGAAAAAAACACAAATGTGTTTCCCAGTATTGACTCAAGGAAGCATTCAGACTTTCTATATTGAACTACATGCTGAATTGTTTGGATAAAACAATGTATAGCGTATATCACCCACACCAGACAGCAAAATCCCTAAGGACTGCACTTGTGAATAAATACAAGACACGGAATGTAGTTTGCAGAAGTTCATAGTAAATAAATTGATGTAACAACCCGAATTCCGACAGATCGAATTTTTAAAAAAAAAATCCAATCTATTGAAACTCGAATTAGCTTGTCCGGTATCCTGCAGAAAAGAAGACGAAGATAATAAATATATCGAAGCTTAGAAAACATGACACAACGGAATGTGTAACGACCCGCCATTTTGACCGTGCCGAATTGACAAAACATGTCAACTTGAATCGTCCAAAACAACAGATTGTCATTAGCTTCTGTGGTAAATAGAATAAATCACAGATCACAGACACAGATACAGAGCAATAATATCTCGCAGCGGAAAATTAAAAATACAATAGTAGTTCATGAAGCTTTACATCAGAGTTTACATAAATAATACAACGAAAGTCTAACACAATATACAACAGATAACAATCTGAAAAAGAATGACAGAAATAACTGGATGACTGGAACAACTGATCAACATGTAGATATAGGTGAGCAAAAATCCAATATAAGCTCCAAACTCCAAAAGTGAATCTCGAAAACTGATATACTCGATCTGACCCGAGCAATAATGCAAAACAAAACAACTCGGATCAGGACTAACATCCTCATGGAAGTAAATCAACTCAAATAAAATGTTCGATGAAATGCAATCAGTAACTTAAAGGATGTCTGGGATCACCATCCTCTAAGGATCCGTCAAACTAATACTATATAGTATAATATGCTATATACAATAGTGTCTATCAGTAAAGTAAAAGTATCAAAATAGCGTAAGCGGGATTACCATTATTACCCTTATACCGTTTATATATTCCCATAGTATATACAGTACCGTAATTTCTCCGTAAACTGGAGGTTGATCAGAGGGCACTCCATATAAAACAGTACAAAACAAAATCGTATTAGGCTCATATAAGGCATGTGACAAGGCACGCAAGGAATGCCAGGGTGGACTCACCATTTGCAGAGCTGGACTGGTGGTAACGCATAGTAGCTACTACCGCCCACCTCGATACACACTCCCATAATCAAAAGGGCCCAAATCGAATCTCAACAGTAATAGAATAATATCGAAGAAGTGTGCTCGATAAGAGGTATGACCTCACTTGGTCCGTGCATAGCTCCTGTTTTAGCCACATCAAGCTGACTCACGGTAGTCAGGGTCTCGTAATTAATATGAAATAAAATAAAATGGAGTCGTTCGCCAAATCATCCCCTTCATTCTGGAACTCCCCCGCGTACACAGTTGTTAAAGTGGTTTTCGGTATTGGCAGAGAGTATGACAATAGCCGATCCCGGTCTCTTTAACAACCAATCGTTTACATTTTTCACACCCTGGTCATTATTTTATAAATCACTTTATAAAATAGTTTATACAAAATCTCATATTCGAATTTGAAATCAAATTTAAATATCTAACTTCGAATATATTTAAAAAAACAACTCAAATCACTTAAATCGAATCACTTTAGAAACCATATCGTAAAGTTCTCAATATATATTATAAAGCAATACTATTTAACTTGGGTATTATTTTAAATTCCGTAAATGTTCACATAACAATTTCGATTCAAAATTCGATTTACACAAAATTATGTTCCAAAGGTCATTTAAATCAATACAAAAGAATTAAACTTCGAGAATATTTTAGTTAGATTTATGTTCGTCAAACTTAAGTCCGAACAATTCAAATGATTCAATTTTACATTTAAAAGAACTCACTAAATCGATTCACGAAATCCAACACTTAAGTTCAAAATTTCATTTTTTGATTTAAATCAAACCCTTTTCTTCGCTTAATCTAATTCATACAAATCATATATTTCAAATTCAACAAACATATTTTACCATACAAGTCGAACCAATAAAATTCATTACCCATAAATTTATATCAAATCTTAATCAATTCATACCATTTATACAATTCAAACTATTCTTACAAATCGATTTAACAAATTCCTTAATACAAATCGAACGATTCATAAAAATCAATTCCATATAATATATATATATATATATTTTAAGGTTCAAATTCGGTTACTTAAAATCGAATTCATTCAATATCCAGCTAAAATTTCAAATACACTTTCTCTTAAATTTGAAAGATTCAAATTTGGAATCAATAATTCAAATTTATCTCATATAATTCAAACCAATTCAAATTCAAATTTATTTCATATTTTACCCAATTCAAATTCAACTCTACTAAAAGTTCGTATCGAGTCGAATCCATAATTTAATATGAGTTCATTCGTTATTCAAATATCATTATATAAATTTACATTTTTAAACTTTGAATTTAAATCGCGAAATCTAACTTATCCATCTTGACATTTATTTTTAAAGTTAATAAAATATACATAAGAAATAAATTCGAAAATATATATATATATAAGTTTATAAAATTCTAAAATTAATTAGAATATAGATTATAAACATATAAAGGATTAAAATAATATAGAAAATAAGTTTAAAATAATTATTTATATAAAAAATTAAAAATACTAATATAATTAAATTATATATTTTTTTTATAAATAAATTATAAGTAAAGCATTAAATCTAAATTTACCTATAAGATCATTTTAAAACATATAATTCAAAATTATAAAATTTAAGTTTAAATATTTAAAATGTAAATATAAAAAATATAAAATCTTGAGTTATTATTTTAAATTCAAATTCCAAATCATTTTACTTCGAAAACACGACCAACGGTGTACGTATATAGTTTTCAACCCTATGGTCACGTGATATGGATATTTATCATTTCAATCCGCAGTTTATAAAATTTCTACGGGTCTATCATTTCAACCCGCGATCCCAAATTCAGTAAAGATCGTTCAGGTCTATCATTTCAACCCATAACGATTTTTCCTATTCTAATGTCCGTTCGGGTATGTATCATTTCAACCCTTAGTGATTTTTCCTAACTAGGGTATCAACAATCACAGTATATAAAATCAGTGCACCTACGTGTCATATGAATATATCGTTTCACATATGAAAGTGTACGTATTAAACAAACAATTTCTACTAGCAGCCCTATACATTTCATAACAGTTCAAATAGTTGATCTAACATCCACGAAATAAATGTGAGTCAGGTGTGAGATAAACTCACCTTTCGTGGCACAGATTCGAGATGGTAGATGGATTGGCGCCAAATGAAATGATGACTTTCAGATACGATTCAAACGAAATCAACTTGATAATCAACTCAATATATATATTTTATAAGAGAAAATGAATCGGTTCAACCATTGGGTTTCGGAATGGTTCGACTATGGGGTTTGGAATGGATATCGAACTCGAAACCAACTCCACTCAATAAAATAAATGCAATAAATTTTTTATAATTTATATATATATACACACGGTAAAACTTATTATATGTATACACTTTAAAATCACACAGATCACAAAACTGTATAATATTATAAATTCTATAACACAACCATTATATATATATTCATATATAAATACACTCATAAACAAGTAAATATTTTTCAAAACAATTAAATTTTGAAACAACTGAATAGAACATCAACACCAAACTCACACACTGAATCAAGCACAACCCTTGAACTACCTATACAGACACCATGCAATACACTAATATATATACACGTTATCACACAATATATTTATACACACACTCACTCTACACAACACATAACTCACGCCACATACACGCAGGGGCGGACCGATGTACAGCCCAGCTAGGGCGGATGCCCTATCTGAAAATTGGAAAACGAATTACAAAGATCCAAGTTTTGGTACCCAGCCCTAGCTGAAATGCCAGCTTGGCCCTAGCTGGGCTTGTAGCCCGGTGACATTTGGCTACCTTTTTCCCTTTTTCTGCCTAATTGTTGTTGTCACCTGCATCTTTCTCTTTTCACAAGAGGTCATCATTTTGACACAGCAACTTTTACAGTTCTTATGCATGACTTAAACATTGGTTATACATATATAGAACAAAATTTTGATCTTTTGTGATGTGGGTCTAAATTTTTTTTCTTTGCTCGCCCTACCTAACCTTGAAGGCTGGGTCTGCCACTGCATACACACATACACAGGCTAACACAACTCATTCACCAAAATAGACTCACATGTTAACACATTTATACTAGCACACACACACTCCAACACGTTGACACAACACACGTTATCGGTCGCAGGGAGGGCGGAGATCATCAGGGTTTAGGTCAGGTGAAGTGGACAGCGAGTTCGGGCTTGATTTCAGTGTTGGGCGAGTTGGAGGATGTCGACAAGAAGAAGGGAAATGAGGCGAGAGGGAGGAGCATCGACAGGATGGCAGAGTCAGATTCGTTGAAGGGCATGGGAAGAAGGTTGGCGAACTTCAGGAGAGAGACGGGTTCACGGGCCTGGGTGAGCGGTGCTTGACTGGAGGGCGCATGGGCGGGATTTAGGGCTGAGGTGTGGAGGGAAGGGCAGAGCGGTGAGGTCGGTTGGTGGGTGGTGCGGGCTGAAGAGACTACTGTGTAAATTTCTTTTATGATATCACTTTGCACGATGAACAGGAGAGAGGAGGAAACAAGTAGAAGATGAGCAGCTTTCCTTTTATTCACGAGGCCAACTTCTCTTTTTTTTTAATGCGAATGGCGTATGGTAATAAGAACTGGCGAATGGAAGCTTTCAATTGCTATATACATACGAGGAAATATAAAGGAAACGTGATCTTTGGTTTCGAAGAAGAGAAAGGACGCGGATCTGAATTGAACAGTTCTTGGAATTGAACGAATCTTTAGGAGGCTTTTGGAAGATTCAAGGAACAATTCAAAAATTGAAAATGCAAAGAACGTGGGAAATGAATGGCATGATAGTTCATTTGGAATTGGAGACTGCTCATGGACTCAACGCACATAAGGTGCATGATTTGAAAACAAGGGGTGAATGAAAAGTAATACATGGCTTTAGAAATGTAGACAAGGTAACGTTTGGGAATGGGAAAAAGAAACATGCGTTGAATTGGAAAAGTAATGAAAGAAAAGAATGGAGAGACGTGCATGTATATGCATTGCATATGTGTAGTAAAAGTGTCCATTTCTAAGCTTTGGAAAGAACAAAAATATAATTAGATAGCTTAGTAAAATAAAATGACAAGTTTTGCAGACCTAAAATGACAAAAAAAAATATGAGATCCAAAAAGGGACACATCAAACTCAAATGGCTTAGTTTCAAAAATGAACTGCGCAAGCCTTTTCTCAATTCCAGCGCGAACCGAGCACCGAAACCAACAAATGAATATATTGTGTTAATCAACGCGACAAGACGGACACAACGGTATATAATTTACAGTGTCAGGAAGCTCCGTTCAAAAATGCATTACGGACCCCTTTTAACGTAAAATACGGACGAAAAACAGAGGTCAAAACGTCCGATTTTCATGAAACGAATTTCGTCATTGGATTACTGACAACAAATAGAATATTTTTCATGTTTGTCCGAACTGAATTCGAAGAGATTTCAAAATCGCTAATATTTGAACTGATATGCACAGCTTTGCCCTGAAAAATGCGCGATCGACAAACATTCAAATTTTCCGATGAAATTTTCACAGTGGCTATATCTCACTGTACGTATTTCAAATTACAAATTCCCGTTATGGAAAACAATAAAATAATTTCAAAATAAAAATATCGATTTAAATCGGAATTTAAATTGTTAAAAATAATGGGTTGTTACAATCTTCCCCACTCAAAACTTTTCGTCCCCGAAAAGGAACGGGATAGGGAGACAGTAATTAAATAGTTTACTGTATTTAACATCAATGGTTCATATCTATTCTCATACTTATATATTTTGAAATATATATATATAAATCAAAAGGTAAAATATTTCAAACATTTCAAAATAGTTTAAGTATTCACTCGACGTTTTGATTAACAATATATATATATATATATATATATATATATATCCCACTTTCGAAACCTGGAAACAGATATCGATGATGTTGCAGTCATCACCAGAATCACTTTCAAGAGACTAGAGTGCGACTCTATATCTATCTAATACTTATAGGATTTAAAATTTACGTTGATCAGACGTATACCCAAATCACTAGGTATTCAATAGGCCAACTTTAACATCAAGCAAGTACTCAAAACTTTTTATATATTTCAAACAGAATATATACCAAATTTCAAATCATATATTAAATAATATAATTCAAATCATTAAAATATTTGAGTATGGAAAAATTATATCTCCCCCCCTCTCGTTTATTTATTAAAATTCAACTATAATAAATATATACACAATATTATTATTAAATCAAATACATAACAAAATTATTCTATACCATATATAAATACTTTCAAATCAATGTTATTTATATTTAACATATATATATATATATCACAAATAAAAATCTTTTTTTAAAAAAAAATTATAAATTCCATTATATACATACATTTATAAACAATAACGTTATTCAACCAAGATAAAATCATTTCCTTGCAAAATATATATCTTTAGATCTTATTCAAAGTATATAATTTATAAAATATAAAATCGTAAAGTATAAGCATAAAATATTTTCAAAATATTGGTATTAACAAAAAGTTATTTACAAATATACATCTTTCACAAATATATATATCAAAATTCAAAATTGCAACAAGAAAGTTTTATATTATAATACCATTCAAAATACCCATTTCAAACCAATTGCTAATAAGGATGAATTCGTTAGAAGATTTATACTCTCTTTCTGCTTCTTACCTTGGAATGGACAAGGATAAGTAATAGAATTCGAGTTAAAAGCTGAACGGACGAAAGAACCTAATCAAGGAGGATCTATGAAGAAAGACGGATTTCAATCGAAAGGAAATTTCAAAAGATGATTTAAATGTTAAACAAAAATTTATATCCAAAAATATTTGTTTAAAACCATTTTAAAAGCCATTTATATTTAAAAATACGCTCTCTAAAGAATGATTTTGCGACTGATTCCACTCATTCTAGGGTATCACTACCCTATCTCTAATGAGCTTTTACCTCATAAGCTAAAGCTTTGATAAACCAAAGCTCTGATACCAACTGTAACGACCCGCCATTTTGACCGTGCCGAATTGACAAAACATGTCAACTCGAATCGTCCAAAACAACAGATTGTCATTAGCTTCTGAGGTAAACATAATAAATCACAGAATCACAGATCACAGACACAGATACAGAGCAATAATATCTCATAGTGGAAAATTTAAAATACAATAGTAGTTCATGAAGCTTTACATCAGAGTTTACATAAATAATACAGTGAAAGTCTAACACAATAAACAATAGACAACAATCTGAAACAGAATGACAGAAATAACTGGATGACTGGAACAACTGATCAACATGTAGATATAGGTGAGCAAAAATCCAATATAAGCTCCAAACTCCAAAAGTGAATCTCGAAAACTGATATACTCGATCTGACCCGAGCAATAATGCAAAACAAAACAACTCGGATCAGGACTAACATCCTCATGGATGTAAATCAATCTCAAATAAAATGTTCGATGAAATGCAATCAGTAACTTAAAGGATGTCTGGGATCACCATCCTCTAAGGATCCGTCAAACTAATACTATATAGTATAATACGCTATATACAATAGTGTCTATCAGTAAAGTAAAAGTATCAAAATAGCGTAAGCGGGATTACCATTATTACCCTTACACCGTTTATATATTCCCATAGTATATACAGTACCGTAATTTCTCCGTAAACTGGAGGTTGATCAGAGGGCACTCCATATAAAACAATACAAAACAAAATCGTAGTGGGCTCGTATAAGGCATGTGACAAGGCACGCAAGGAATGCCAGGGTGGACTCACCATTTGCAGAGCCGGACTGGTGGTAACACATAGTAGCTACTACCGCCCACCTCGATACACACTCCCATAATCAAAAGGGCCCAAATCGAATCTCAACAGTAATAGAATAATATCGAAGAAGTGTGCTCGATAAGAAGTATGACCTCACTTGGTCCGTGCATAGCTCCTGTTTTAGCCACATCAAGCTGACTCAAGGTAGCCAGGGTCTCGTAATTAATATGAAATAAAATAAAATGGAGTCGTTCGCCAAATCATCCCCTTCATTCTGGAACTCCACCGCGTACACAATTGTTAAAGTGGTTTTCGGTATTGGCAGAGAGTATGACAATAGCCGATCCCGGTCTCTTTAATAACCAATCGTTTACATTTTTCACACCCTGGTCATTATTTTATAAATCACTTTATAAAATATTTTATACAAAATCTCATATTCGAATTTGAAATCAAATTTAAATATCTAACTTTGAATATATTAATAAAACAACTCAAATCACTTAAATCGAATCACTTTAGAAACCATATCGTAAAGTTCTCAATATATATTATAAACCAATACTATTTAACTTCGGTATTATTTTAAATTCCGTAAATGTTCACATAACAATTTCGATTCAAAATTCGATTTACACAAAATTATGTTCCAAAAGTCATTTAAATCAATACAAAAGAATTAAACTTCGAGAATATTTTATTTAGATTTATGTTCGTCAAACTTAAGTCCGAACAATTCAAATGATTCAATTTTACATTTAAAAGAACTCACTAAATCGATTCATGAAATCCAACACTTAAGTTCAAAATTTCATTTTTTGATTTAAATCAAACCCTTTTCTTCGCTTAATCTAATTCATACAAATCATATATTTCAAATTCAACAAACATATTTTACCATACAAGTCGAACCAATAAAATTCATTAACCATAAATTTATATCAAATCTTAATCAATTCATACCATTTATACAATTCAAACTATTCTTACAAATCGATTTAACAAATTCCTTAATACAAATCGAACGATTCATAAAAATCAATTCCATAATATATATATATATATATTTAGGTTCAAATTCGGTTACTTGAAATCGAATTCATTCCATATCCAGTTAAAATTTCAAATACACTTTCTCTTAAATTTGAAAGATTCAAATTTGGAATCAATAATTCAAATTTATCTCATATAATTTCAAACCAATTCAAATTCAAATTTATTTCATATTTTACCCAATTCAAATTCAACTCTACTAAAAGTTCGTATCAGGTCGAATCCATAATTTAATATGATTTCATTCGTTATTCAAATATCATTATATAAATTTACATTTTTAAACTTCGAATTTAAATCGCGAAATCTAACTTATCCGTCTTGACATTTATTATTAAAGTTAATAAAATATAAATAAGAAATAAATTCGAAAATATATATATATAAGTTTATAAAATTCTAAAATTAATTAGAATATAGATTATAAACATATAAAGGATTAAAATAATATAGAAAATAAGTTTAAAATAATTATTTATATAAAAAGTTAAAAATACTTATATAATTAAATTATATAATTTTTTTATAAATAAATTATAAGTAAAGCATTAAATCTAAATTTACATATAAGATCATTTTAAAACATATAATTCAAAATTATAAAATTTAAGTTTAAATATTTAAAATGTAAATATATAAAATATAAAATCTTGAGTTATTATTTTAAATTCAAATTCCAAATTATTTTACTTCGAAAACACGACCAACGGTGTATGTATATAGTTTTCTACCCTATGGTCACGTGATACGGATATTTATCATTTCAATCCGCAATTTATAAAATTTCTACTGGTCTATCATTTCAACCCGCGATCCCAAATTCAGTAAAGATTGTTCAGGTCTATCATTTCAACCCATAACGATTTTTCCTATTCTAATGTCCGTTCGGGTATGTATCATTTCAACCCTTAGTGATTTTTCCTAACTAGGGTATCAACATTCACAGTATATAAAATCAGTGCACCTACGTGTCATATGAATATATCGTGTCACATATGAAAGTGTACGTATTAAATAAACAATTTCTACTAGCAGCCCTATACATTTCATAACAATTCAAATAGTTGATCTAACATCCATGAAATAAATGTGAGTCACGTGTGAGATAAACTCACCTTTCGTGGCACAGATTCGAGATGGTAGATGGATTGACGCCAAATGAAATGATGACTTTCAGATACAATTCAAACGGAATCAACTTGATAATCAACTCAATATATATATATATATATTTTATAAGAGGAAATGAATCGGTTCAACCATTGGGTTTTGGAATGGTTCGACTATGGGGTTTGGAATGGATATCGAACTCGAAACCAACTCATCTCAATAAAATAAACGCAATAATTTTTTTATAATATATATATATACACACATGGTAAAACTTATTATATGTATACACTTTAAAATCACACAAATCACAAAACTGTATAATATTATAAATTCTATAACACAACCAAACCATTATATATATATATATATATTCATACATAAATACACTCATGAACAAGTAAATATTTTTCAAAACAATTAAATTTTGAAACAACTGAATAGAACATCAGCACCAAACTCACACACTGAATCAAGCACAACCCTTGAACTACCCATACAAACACCATGCAATACACTAATATATATACACGTTATCACACAATATATTTATACACACACTCACTCTACACAACACATAACTCACGCCACATACACACATACACAGGCTAACACAACTCATTCACCAAAACAGACTCACGTGTTAACACATTTATACTAGCATACACACACTCCAACACGTTGACACAACACACGTTAGCGGTCGCAGGGAGGGCGGAGATCATCAGGGTTTAGGTCAGGTGAAGTGGACAGCGAGCTCGGGCTTGGTTTCAGTGTTGGGCGAGTTGGAGGATGTCAACAAGAAGAAGGGAAATGAGGCGAGAGGGAGGAGCATCGACAGGATGGCAGAGTCCGATTCGGTGAAGGGCATGGGAAGAAGGTTGGCGGACTTCAGGCGGAGAGAGACGGGTTTGCGGGCCTGGGTGAGCGGTGCTTGCCTGGAAGGCGCATGGGCGGGATTTAGGGCTGAGGTGCGGAGGGAAGGGCAGAGCGGTGAGGTCGGTTGGTGGGTGGTGCGGGCTGAAGAGACTACTGTGTAAATTTCTTTTATGATATCACTTTGCACGATGAACAGGAGAGAGGAGGAAACAAGTAGAAGATGAGCAGCTTTCCTTTTATTCACGAGGCCAACTTCTCTTTTTTTTCAATGCGAATGGTGTATGGTAATAAGAACTGGCGAATGGAAGCTTTCAATTGCTATATACATACGAGGAAATATGAAGGAAACGTGATCTTTGGTTTCGGAGAAGAGAAAGGACACGGATCTGAATTGAACAGTTCTTAGAATTGCACGAATCTTTAGGAGGCTTTTGGAAGATTCAAGGAACGATTCAAAAATTGAAAATGGAAAGAACGTGGGAAATGAATGGCATGATAGTTCATTTGGAATTGGAGACTGCTCATGGACTCAACGCACATAAGGTGCATGATTTGAAAACAAGGGGTGAATGAAAAGTAATACATGGCTTTAGAAATGTTGACAAGGTAACGTATGGGAATGGGAAAAAGAAACATGCGTTGAATTGGAAAAGTAATGAAAGAAAAGAAAGGAGAGACGTGCATGTATATGCATTTCATATGTGTAGTAAAAGTGTCCATTTCTAAGCTTTGGAAAGAACAAAAATATAATTAGATAGCTTAGTAAAATAAAATGACAAGTTTGGCAGACCCAAAATGACTAAAAAAAATATGTGAGATCCGAAAAGGGACACATCAAACTCAAATGGCTTTGCTTAAAAAATGAATTGCGCAAGCCTTTTCTCAATTCCAGCGCGAACCGAGCACCGAAACCAACAAATGAATATATTGTGTTAATCAACGCGACGAGACGGACACAACGGTATATAATTTGCAGTGTCAGGAAGCTCCGTTCAAAAATGCGTTATGGACCCCTTTTCACGTAAAATACGGACGAAAAACGGAGGTCAAAACGTCCGATTTTCACGAAATGAATTTCGTCATTGGATATTTTTCATGTTTGTCCGAACTGAATTTGAAGAGATTTTAAAATCGCTAAAATTTGAACTGATATGCGTAGCTTTGCCCCGAAAAATGCACGATCGACAAACATTCAAATTTTCCGACGAAATTTTCACAGCGGCTATATCTCACTGTACGTATTTCAAATTACAAATTCCCGTTATGGAAAACGATAAAATAATTTCAAAATAAAAATATCGATTTAAATCGGAATTTAAATTGTTAAAAATAATGGGTTGTTACAGAATGGATAAAATATAATATAATAAAATATAGCCTCGCCAAAGTAATAATATTGCCTAACCAATATCGAAAGCTATCATATCTCTGCCATCAACCTAACCTGCGAGTGTGTTTTGAGGAAGGGGTTAGAACGCAAAGTTCTGGTGATTGGACAAATTATACATTTTGAAATAACCCTACATGTACTATTTAATTATGTTTTCTTATTTATTAGGTTGTTTGGGTTAACAGCACTTAAGGCTCTATACACGAGTCGTAACCCTCTACTTCCCAGTAGATTAACCTAACATAATATATATATATATATATATATATATATATCTACCCCTAACATATTAAGGTCCTCTTCATAGTACCCTTCTCGCAAGGTTGCCACCATCATGCCACGGAAGCGTATCCTATGCCGAATGATGTACGGAAATCCAAATCATAACGCCACGTTACCGCATAGAACCAGCAAAGCTATGCCATGCAAGCATACGGAGTAATGCCCTAACGTCTACAATACACCACCCGGTTAGTGTACCTAGACCCTCAAATGTACGTACTACCTACTGTATGTCGAGTCTCGTAATAGGGTTGCATCCAATGCATGGAACTTGTCGGGAGCCTTTTCAAATTTGTATAGTTCCACATAAAAGACCTATAATATAGATATCCAAGTATAGTCTGCTTTTTATGGTGGTTATGGCCCCACTCAGGCCCCTCCCTCAACTACTGAAAGACTACATTAAGAGCTAACTGACTTGCCCTTAGCAACCAATCTATTATCAATTTTGGTGTGTCCCTCAACCATGTCTCGATAGTGAAAGGTCAATGGTATCTTGGTTTAGCTCTAGTATTTCCGCATCCCACTGGCTGTCTATGACAGGTATCCGACGATTACTATCCTTAATTTGGTCCTGACCAACCTCTCCCGAGGCCAATCATCGAATCACCCCAATGCCATACCACCACAGCATTCTAACTGCCAAGCTACTGTTGCAGTCAAGGTATACCCACTAGGTGGTATCGTGTAAACCCCTAGCTCTGCAAGTACATCCTAATCGTGTACCGCATCAAAGGACCACCACGGAGTACCTACCACGTCCCTCGGAAGCAGTGTGCTTCCTTCCAGTCCCGCCAAGTAACCAAGTAGAATAATCAGATGGACGTGCTCCTCTCATGCCTACAGGCACCACTGTGATCTACCCTCATTGCGTTCTACACATTCGTACGTGCAAACTGGTCCAACCGCATCACGTAAATGTGTTATTAGACCCTATGTCTAATCTTTTAATAGTGCTTACTTTAACGATAGTAATCTACAACCTTTTACCCTGGATTGTAACTAATGAAAGTAATCTACAACCCCTTTTTATTACCATGTCATTTACTGTCAATTACATGTTTACAAGTTCCAATAACATGTTCTTATTAATGTATAATTTATTATATCTTATTCCAATCCATGTGTTTTATGTTAACATGTTTCTTAATGTATATAATTAAGTACAACTTATTTCATTCCATAAGCCTACCTCATTCATCCTTATTTGATCATGAATCTTACACTGTCATTACAACCTATCGTTGTTGTTTACTTATTAACTTAGTTCTCTTAATCAAGGTTTTATTAATAAGTTCCCTTTTTATTTATTATAACCCATGTAATAATTCCTCTTGTCCCCAGGACAAGCCTACCTATTATATTGCATTCTCATTAATATAATTAATTATAATAGGTTATATTCCCCGTTCATCACATTTTCCTTGGTTCTTTAACATTTACCAAACTTTTACTGTTGTAACATCCATTTCTTTACCATATTGTATACTTTCACATGCACCATTTATTTCTATTGATTACAATTAATGAATATCTGAACCTAACGGTCATAGTTTCCTAGGACATTAATTGACAATGAAGTATCATTATTTAATCAGTCCAAATTATCTATTAATTGTACGCCAACAGGCATTACTAATTTATTTATTTATTGCCTATTATATACATATATTCTTATATATGTTTAGGCACCAGACCTCTCACATTAAGCTGACTGCTTGTGGATACTGATTTGTCGGGCGGTTCCAGGTAGGCTTCTGTCACAAGTTGAACTTAACCTCGTATCTTAGTGCGGTTGTCTTCAATTTCTCAATCACTGTAAATTTTCCATTCAAATTAGGCATAGCTATTCTTTTTATATTACTCCTAATTTCACTATAATTTGATTTACAATATCCAATTTTTCATTAACAACCTTTTTAGTTTATTCACTTTTATCGTAAATTTCACAATTTTAGCATTACAGGGATTTTTAACCCAATTAACAAATTCATAGAATAGATCTGTACAATAATAATATTATTAGCATAACTGAAAATAAATTATATCGCAATTATCACAACTTACAGTTTTTTAACATGTTAAGAATAATGGGGAATGTAAACGGTAAATATATCATTATTCAAAAGTTATAATTTAAATTCACTCACCTGACAACTTTCCAATCCTTGAATCTGATCTAGATCTATTATTCTGTGGCTTTCCTAACTAATCTATTATCAAAACAACCACGGATTCACAAATCTGATGCTAAAAGAAGAGGGTAAGGAAGAGAGAAACCTAAATAAATCAGATTCAAGAGCTTACCTCATGTTGATCAGAATTCTAAACACATATGTTGTAGATTTATATCTCTTCTCTTCAAATCTTGAATCAGAATCTCTAAGAACTGGTATTCTAATTACTGAAAAGATTTGGAAAGTATGGAGAATGGAAGAGCCTAGATAACGTCTCATAAAATATGAGTTTAGAGCTAGGCCCTGTTAGTCTATTTATAAGTGTACAAGAAAGTCTGGTCCATCGAATTTAACCACATATCTGAACCATATATTTCAGAAAACACATCATAAATAACAGATCTGGCCCAGATAGGGTCGACCCCTGGGTCGGCACAACTTGGATGCAGACGCTTTTTCTGCTTAGTTTTGAATTCTGTTTTAACATTAATTAGTAATGTTAATTTTCTTCTTAATACAATTCATCTGATTTATAATATTCCAGTTATGACTTATCTTTAAGTTTGGATTCGAATTTACGCATGTATATACGCATACAATCTTTCATTTCCTTGTCCGTTAATAGCTGTAATTGGCGACGCTTTGTTCCTTTTAATGCATTCTAATTTCAAAGGCAGTTAATTTCTTGTCCATTTTTCGTGTATTATGTATTAACTTTTTTCTGCTCTTAACTTGCATCTTTTTATTTCAACATTCGAATTTGTGCATGTAACATACACGTAAGCTATATTTCTTTTTCAAAATTCTAATGACGTTATGCCTCCAATTATTTCTTACCTATTTTCATTGATTGTAGGTTTATTTTGGATTTCCCTTTCACATGTATCTATTTCTGCGCACACATACACATATATTTACATATGCATATATGCGTATATTTTTATACTCACCTTTAAGTGTAAATTTCCTTATATGAGCATTTATACATATTTTCCTCTTAGAATATATATTATTTTAGTCATCCTCTAAAATAAAAGTATGACGTCAGTGGGACTCAAACAAGCGCCACTCACTTAGGAGAGACATAACCTTACCAACTGGGCTACATAATCTTTTGTTAACAATACTAAAAACAATGCTGGTCATTGTTCTTTTTAGTGTTCTTCTTATATCTTATTTTCATGTTTGTTGTAACATTTTGTTTAAGGATATCTTTTTTACCTTAAATCTGTTTCCCCCGAATCACAGGTCTAAAATGATCAGAAAATTGCCATGGAGGCAATGAAGCTAATTCCATGACCAAATTATGAAAGCATTTCAATTTCTTATTTTATTATTTAATTAAAAATGCAGGGTGTTTGTAATGACCCGTATTCTACACACCATAGGATTGTAGAATATTTATTTCTTTCTCATATGAAGTTGTATGGTCAGGTAACTTTGGGGAACATCCATTTGAATCATTTCCCATGTTCATGATTTTTGTCGATTTTTAAATGACCATTTTGCCCCTAGTTGGTACTGTTTTGGCCATAACTTTTGAATGGAAAGGAATTTTGACCTGAAACCATTTCTATTAGATTCGTTTGATGGTTTACCTTTCCGTAGAGTGGTCACAATAGCCAAACGGACTTACCGTTTGGGAGATATGGCTGAAACAAGGTTTGGAGGGTGAAAAACTGCTTAACCGGGCCAAATCGGGTGATTAGTGAGTAGGCCCATAACCCATCTCGGGATTAGGGTTATGGGAGGGCTGAAATGAGATGGAGAATCATTCCATTTCAGTTTTCTAGCCTCCACTTATCACCAAGGATCCCTAAAAATGGCCTCCAACCTCTAAATCACCTCCAAATCATCTTTTGGTCAAGGATTTGGCTTAGCAACCCCTAATCAAGGAGGATCTTCACCAAATCAACAAAGGAGCTGCTGTTTGGCATTGAGATTCACATCAAATCAGAGAATTATTTCAGATCTTAGTTTATTTTGTGGCTAACGTGAGTGATTTGCATAGTTTTACACTAATTATGGCTAATTAGGGGTGATTAGTGTTAATTAGCGAATTTAAACATGATAAAATTCTGGAAAAATGTTTATAAAATTCGGAATGATGTTTTAGACCTCTGTTAGAAATTTGGTTCCATTTGGTTAAGTTTTGCTAATCATATCATTAGTTTTACTTAAAACATGCTTAAAGGGAAATATAGGGTTTTGGTCATGTTTGATCCATTTTGATATGTCATATTGTTGTTTTGGTGTTTGTGGTTGATTCCCTATGTTCCTATGATTGTATGATATGCTTTGTGGTTGATTAGAAGTGTTAGATTGGTCGAAAACGCCGTCGAGAGGCGAAAATAGCTTGCTGGAATGGTGCAGGTTTTAGGACCAGGAAAAACCGACCAGGCTTCTGACCGACCAGGTTCTTGACCGACCAGGTTTCGACCGACCAAGCCTGGAACGACCAAGGGAGTTTCGACTGACCAAGTCTGGAATGACCAAGGGAGTTTCGAACGACCGAGTTTGGACCGACCAGGGGGGTTCTGACCGACCGACCCCATAGGAACTTCAGACTGACCAGGATGGGTGAAATGCGACCGACCAGAGGAGGTTTCAGACCGACCAGGAGAGGAGCAGAATGCGACCGACCAGGAATGAAGGAAACCGATCCACTCGTGCTCCAAATCACGATCCGAACCAGGAGGGAGCCACGAGCTGGAGGAGCGCGATCCGATCCGTATGTGGTATTCCGATCCGAACCGAGGAGAGGAGCACGATCTGAAGCAAAGAGAAAGAGGACCGCAATGACAATCCGAACTGTGGCAAGCAGGAGACCCCGACCCGATCCGCCAGGGGTGATGGCGACCCGACCCGAATGATGAAGGCCGATCCGATCCGATTCGATGGTAATGACCAATAATCCGAGATGCAAAGGTAGTCCAAATGGAAGTTAGAGCTCAGGATCCCGGAACCAGTTAGGAACCAATAAGTTCACTTCATGGTTGGACTTTGCTGCGGGACGTGTGCTAAGGAGTTGTCGACGTTCATAACTTCGATTCACCACTAAAAAGGAATGATGGGCTACTTATCAGTGCAGTAGGGTCATTATGACCTGAGGGGCAAAGTGATGGTAGCAAGACTACGTTATCAGTGCAGTAGGGTCATTATGACCCGAGGGGCAAGGTGATGCGTAGTAAGACTATGAGCCAGTGCAGTGGGGTTCTTGTGACTCCATGGGGCAGAGTGGACATAGTAAGGATTAGTAAGGCTATGAGCCAGTACAGTGGGGTTCTTGTGACTCCATGGGGCAAAGTGGACATAGCAAAGGATTTTTTTTGGCTACTTATCAGTGCAGTGAAGCCATTTATGACTTCATGGGGCAAAGTGATCGTAGCAAGGTATGTTGGGTGATCGAAGTGGTGAATATCGTATGCTTTACGCACTGAGTGAGAGATGTGAGGACGGATGCTATGCTTGATTGTTTGCCATCATTATGACACGCACACCTCCCCCACCTCCGTATCTTTACACTGTTTGATATGATACCTTAGAGTGTTGTACAGTATGTAGTGCTAACTCTTTGGTTGCAGGTCCAGGTTCAGGTATGTTTTAGTCTACCTGTTATTGTTCACTTTAGATGCTTATCGCTCATACCAGGCTTTATGTCTGACCCAGAGTTTTATGTCTCTTCTTATTACTCTGGGTGCTCACACGAGCAGACTAGAGACAGGTTAGCTGGTGATGTGCGAGTAGCTGATTCGGAGGCGGGCAGGAGGCTTCCACGTATGATATATATATACACACATTCTCCCTGTGTCGTTGGTGGTCGCTACTTGGGCATTAGTAGTGTACCTCATTTACCTTACTTTTGCTTTGAGACAGTTTGAAAGTTGTAATAAGCTATATTCTGAATTTCCACTGCTATGATGTTTAGTTCTGATTTTCAGCTTATGCACTGTCTCTCCTGTTTTATGTCAAGTATGTTGTTATTATATTTTATACTATGCGCTGTGAGACATTCTACAGGTTCTTTGTATGTTCATTTCCTTCTTCCTTCTCCTTCTGACGACCCGTTCCGTGCTAACTGGACATGTGTACAGCGCACTTTTGGACTAAATGTCGGTTGGTGCGGGGCGGGCCGTCACACTTGGTATCAGAGCTCTAGGTTGCGTAGTTAACCTAGGGAAAGACACCAGGGAGAGATAGTACGTATATGAGAGCGTGTATTTGTGATTACTTTGGTTTTCAAAAGCTATGTATATATACTATTAGTAGTATAAGAATGAAGTCGCACTGCACTAGCACCACTATGGGGTCGTTAATCGTTTCCCTTTTTACAGATTAACGATGAGCCGAGACACGAGAGGTGCTGGTAGAGGGACCAACCAATGGAATGCCGCTGACATGAGTGCTATGTTTACTAACCTCATGAGAGACATGCTTAGAGAAGTGCAAGGGGCAATTCCCAATCCCGGAGTTGGTGTTGGCCCAGTAGTGCAGGCGCCTAGGGTCGATTTCGCCAAGTTGTGCAAAGATTTCACTAACCTTGGTGGGAAGCCGTTCCACGGAACGGAGTCGGCCACGGATGTTCAAGATTGGATGGATAGCTGTGACCGTATCTTTGATGACTTGGGTCTTGAGGATGCGATGAAGAGAAGGCTAGCGTCTCGTTAGCTGCAAGGGCGAGCGATGAATTGGTGGAATGCCATTAGAACAGCTACTCCAGAGGATCAGGTTACTTGGGTTCAGTTCAAAGCTCGCTTTAGCGAGAAGTTTATTCCAGCTGCCCAGAAGTCAGTATTGTTCAAGAGGTTCTTGGAACTCAAGCAGAATAGGAGGGCAGTTTCTGATTATATTGCTGAGTTCGACACTTTGTCGAAGTATGGACTGTCTCTCATTGATACTCCTGAAAAAAGAATGAGAAGTTCATTACTGGTTTGGATGGATACTTGGGGGAGAGGCTTATCAACCACATCGATGAGACTTTTGAATCGATCGTGGGGAAAGCTTTGAGATCAGAGAGTCTTTACCCCAAGTCAAAGACTGAGGCTGCATCTGTAGAAGGGCCAAAGCCGCAAGTAGGTGGTGGAGGCAAGAATAACTCTCAGAATAAGAGGAAGCAGGACCAATCTAAAGGTGGCCAGAAAAAGAGCAAGAAGGATGTTGAGTGCTTCAGCTGTGGAAAGAAGGGCCATTATGCTAAAGAATGTCGGGCCAAGCCAGCGGAAAGGAAGTGCTACAACTGTGGCCAAGTGGGACATCATAAGGATAAGTGTCTGCAATCTCTTAAGGAGAAGCAGATTGTGAAAGCATATGCTATTGATGTTGTTCCTTCTTCGTCGAATTCCCCAACTGCGGCGGAGAAAGGAAAAATGTTGTTATTCAAGGTATGCTTTCTATTTATGATATACCAGTTCGAGTTTTGTTTGATACTGGGGCTTCCCGTTCCTTCATATCTAGTGACCTGGTAGATAGGTTGGGACTGGAACCCGAGATAGTCGATAGACCATTGGTTGTGACGAACCTGATTGGTGGTTCGACTAGCCTTAGTATGATTTGCAGAAATTTGGTCTTATCGAGTCATGGATGTATGTTTGTATGTGATTGCTTTGTTTTGGGCTTTACTGGGTATGGCATTATATTGGGAGTCGATTGGCTCCAAAGATACGGGGTGGTGGTAGACTGTGAGGGCTTTTTGGTGACAGTGAGGGCGGATGATGGGCGGAGGGTAGTGTTTGGTAGCCAACCTAGTGATGGGGTTATGGCTAGTTTTGTAAATTCCCTCGACATCCCGCAGGATGAGTTGTCAGATGTGCCCGTGGTTGGCCAGTATCCGGACGTCTTCGAGGAGGTGACCGGGCTTCCACCACACTGAGAGATTGAGTTCCGTATTGATTTAGTGAAAGATGCCAGACCTATAGTGATGCCACTTTGTCGTATGGCACCAAGGGAGCAGCGAGAGCTCGGGGTGCAAGTCAGCAATCTTTTGAAGAAGGGATTTATTAGGAGTGTCTCCGAGTGGGGAGCACCAGTTGTGTTTGCCACCAAGGCAGATGGTTCCCTTCGTTTGTGTGTGGACTATCGCGAGTTGAATAAGGTGACGAGGAAGAATAAGTATCCTCTACCGCGTATAGATGATTTGTTTGATCAGCTGGAAGGAGCTAGAGTGTTCTCCCAGTTGGACCTCGAGACAGTATTTCATCAGCTTCGAGTAGCAGATGAGAGTGTTCCGAAAACGGCATTTAGGACGCCATCTGGATTTTATGAGTGGTTGGTTATGCCATTTGGGTTGACTAATGCACCAGCCTATTTTGTGGATCTTATGAATCGAGTATTCAGAGATCAGTTGAATAAGTTTGTTCTTGTGTCCGTAGATGATATCCTTGTTTACTCAAGGACAGAGGAGGAACACAAGGGACACTTGAGGATAGTGATGGAGGTGTTGAGAAAACACCAATTGAAAGCGAAATTCTCCAAGTGTCACTTTTGGAGAAGGGAAGTGAGATTCTTGGGTCATGTTGTTTCAGAGAATGGTATTGCCGTGGACCCTGCGAAGGTGGCTACGGTACAGGATTGGCCTACACCCAAGAATGCAACAGATGTAAGAAGTTTCTTGGGATTAGCTGGATATTATCGTAAGTTTATCCAGGACTTCTCCAAGATAGCAGCACCGTTGACTCAATTGACTAAGAAGAATCAGTCCTTCGTCTGGGACGGAGTGTGTGAGGATGCCTTCAAGAGTCTAAAAGAGAGGTTGACGCGTGCGCCAGTGTTAGTCATTCCTAAAGGGAATGAAGAGATGACGGTATACACGGATGCTTGTGGTACCGGACTGGGTGCAGTATTGATGCAAAGAGGAAGGGTTGTAGCTTATGCTAGTCGACAGCTAAAGCCGCATGAGAAGAAGTATTCTACCCATGATTTGGAATTAGCAGCGATTGTATTTGCGCTGAAGATGTGGAGACACTATCTCTTGGGAGAAAGATTTGAGCTGTTTACCGATCACAAATCGTTAAAGTACCCCTTCTCTCAGAAAGATCTGAATCTCCGTCAGCAGAGATGGTTAGAGTTCTTGGCTTCGTATGATTTTGATATCGCGTATACACCTGGGAAGGGTAATGCGGTAGCCGATGCCTTGAGTAGGAGACATGCCAGCTTAGGGGCAATGTTTCTTGAATGGAAGCAACTGGAGTTTATCGCGGGGTTTGATTTCAGACCAAGGTGCGAGTTGGATCCAGTTATGCTAGCTAGTTTGACGATCAGACCCACTTTGATAGAGCGGATTGGTTCTAGCCAGAGGGACGATCCTAATCTATTAGAAATTATCTCCAAGTTAGAGATGGGTATCGATGAGGAGATGAATGTGTATGGGCTTGATCAAGATGGATGGCTTCGAAAGAATGGAAGATTAGTTGTGCCCAACGTGAATGGTTTGAGAGATGAAGTGCTTAGAGAATGTCATCACTCAAAACTGACTATACATCCCGGTGGTAATAAGATGTATCGAGACTGAGACAGACTTACTACTGGGAAGGGATGAAAAGAGACGTTGGGAAGTTTATATCCAAATGCATGAATTGCCAGCTAGTTAAAGCCGAGCAAAAGAAGCCTAGTGGGTTGTTGCAACCATTAGAAATTCCCGAATGGAAATGGGAACAAGTCTCGATGGATTTCATCGATGGTTTACCAAGGACTAGATCGGGACATGATAGCATTTGGGTAATTGTGGATCGATTGACTAAGAGCGCAAGATTTATACCAGTCAAATCGACCAGAACGGCAGCCAAGTTGGCAGAATTGTATATGAAATGGGTAGTGAGATTTCATGGAGTACCCAAAAGCATTGTGAGTGACCGAGACCCGTTGTTCACTAGTGGGTTTTGGAAAAGCTTACAAGAGGCTCTAGGGTCAAGATTACATCTCAGTACCGCATACCATCCTCAGACCGACGGTCATACGGAGAGGGTGAATCGTATATTGGAAGATCTCTTGAGAGCATGTATATTGGATTTTGGTGGATCATGGGATGACCATTTGCATCTAGTAGAGTTTGCATATAATAATAGCTACCAATCCAGTATCGGTATGGCTCTGTTTGAAGCTTTGTACGGAAGACCGTGCAACTCACCATCATGTTGGATAGAGACTGGTGAGAAGTTTATGCATGGACCAGATGTGGTGAGGGAAACTTCAGATAAGATCAAGATCATTCAGCAACGAATGAAAGCTGCTCAAGATAGGCAGAAGAGTTATGCTGATAAGAGGAGAAGAGACTTGAAATTCTCCGTTGGTGACTTGGTGTTCGTCAAGATCTCTCCGTTAAAGAGCGTGATTCGATTTGGCAGGAGAGGCAAGTTGGCACCAAGATTTGTTGGCCCATTCCCTGTTCTTGAATTAGTCGGGAATTTGGCATATAGAGTTGGCTTACCAGAGAAGATGGCGGGAGTTCACAATGTATTTCATGTTTCCCAACTAAGGAAGTTCGTTCACGACTCAGATGTGACTATTTCACCTGATCAGTTAGAGGACTTCGAAGTAGAACCCGAGGCGGTTGGGAACCGCAAGCCGATTCGTATTGTGGGGCACGATACGAAGCAACTTCAAAGGAAGGCGGTGAAGCTAGTCAAGGTTCAGTGGGGCGAGAACGAGAATGATTGTACTTGGGAGACAGAGGAGACCATTAGGAAGATGCACCCAGAACTCTTTGCCTGGTAAGATTTACTTTGCGATTTAGTTATTCTGCATGCTAGGATAGACTTATTTTATTTGTTTTGCATGTTTGATGGTTGTTTTATGGTTGATAGGCATGCGGGACCTTTGTGTATGTTTGGATTAGGGAATTTCGGGGGCGAAATTTCTTAAGGGGGGAAGAGTGTAATGACCCGTATTCTACACACCATAGGATTGTAGAATATTTATTTCTTTCTCATATGAAGTTGTATGGTCATGTAACTTTGGGGAACATACATTTGAGTCATTTCCCATGTTCATGATTTTTGTCGATTTTTAAATGACCATTTTGCCCCTAGTTGGTACTGTTTTGGCCATAACTTTTGAATGGAAAGGAATTTTGACCTGAAACCACTTCCATTAGATTCGTTTGATGGTTTACCTTTCCGTAGAGTGGTCACAATAGCCAAACGGACTTACCATTTGGGAGATATGGCTGAAACAAGGTTTGGAGGGTGAAAAACTGCTTAACCGGGCCAAATCGGGTGATTAGTGAGTAGGCCCATAACCCATCTCGGGATTAGGGTTATGGGAGGGCTGAAATGAGATGGAGAATCATTCCATTTCAGTTTTCTAGCCTCCACTTATCACCAAGGATCCCTAAAAATGGCCTCCAACCTCTAGATCACCTCCAAATCATCTTTTGGTCAAGGATTTGGCTTAGCAACCCCTAATCAAGGAGGATCTTCACCAAATCAACAAAGGAGCTGCTGTTTGGCATTGAGATTCACATCAAATCAGAGAATTATTTCAGATCTTAGTTTATTTTGTGGCTAAGGTGAGTGATTTGCATAGTTTTACACTAATTATGGCTAATTAGGGGTGATTAGTGTTAATTAGCGAATTTAAACATGATAAAATTCTGGAAAAATGTTTATAAAATTCGGAATGATGTTTTAGACCTCTGTTAGAAATTTGGTTCCATTTGGTTAAGTTTTGCTAATCATATCATTAGTTTTACCTAAAACATGCTTAAAGGGAAATATGGGGTTTTGGTCATGTTTGATCCATTTTGATATGTCATATTGTTGTTTTGGTGTTTATGGTTGATTCCCTATGTTCCTATGATTGTATGATATGCTTTGTGGTTGATTAGAAGTGTTAGATTGGTCGAAAACGCCGTCGAGAGGCGAAAATAGCTTGCTGGAATGGTGCAGGTTTTAGGACCAGGAAAAACCGACCAGGCTTCTGACCGACCAGGTTCTTGACCGACCAGGTTTCGACCGACCAAGCCTGGAACGACCAAGGGAGTTTCGACCGACCAAGTCTGGAACGACCAAGGGAGTTTCGAACGACCGAGTTTGGACCGACCAGGGGGGGTTTCTGACCGACCGACCCCATAGGAACTTCAGACCGACCAGGACGGGTGAAATGCGACCGACCAGAGGAGGTTTCAGACCGACCAGGGGAGGAGCGGAATGCGACCCACCAGGAATGAAGGAAACTGATCCACTCGTGCTCCATATCACGATCTGAACCAGGAGGGAGCCACGAGCTGGAGGAGCGCGATCCGATCCGTATGGGGTATTCCGATCCGAACCGAGGAGAGGAGCACGATCCGAAGCAAAGAGAAAGAGGACAGCAATGACGATCCGACCTGACAAAGGTGGAGCACGATCCGAACCGGTGAGGAAGCACGGTCACGAACCGAAGGGCGCCAGGGAACCACGAACTGAAGGGTACCACGATCCATTGAAAGATGATAAAGGCCGAACTGATCCGGTGATGACCAATAACCCGAGATGCAAAGGTAGTCCAAAGGGAAGTTAGAGCTCAGGATCCAGTTGGGAACCGATGAGCTCACTTCATGATAGGGCTTTGCTGCGGGACGTGTGCTAAGGAGTTGTCGACGTTCATAACTTCGATTCACCACTAAAAAGGAATGATGGGCTACTTATCAGTGCAGTAGGGTCATTATGACCTGAGGGGCAAAGTGATGGTAGCAAGACTACGTTATCAGTGCAGTAGGGTCATTATGACCCGAGGGGCAAGGTGATGCGTAGTAAGACTATGAGCCAGTGCAGTGGGGTTCTTGTGACTCCATGGGGCAGAGTGGACATAGAAAGGATTAGTAAGGCTATGAGCCAGTGCAGTGGGGTTCTTGTGACTCCATGGGGCAAAGTGGACATAGCAAAGGATTTTTTTTTTGGCTTCTTATCAGTGTAGTGAAGCCATTTATGACTTCATGGGGCAAAATGATCGTAGCAAGGTATGTTGGGTAATCGAAGTGGTGAATATCGTATGCTTTACGCACTGAGTGAGAGATGTGAGGATGGATGCTATGCTTGATTGTTTGCCATCATTATGACATGCACACCTCCCCCACCTCCGTATCTTTACACTGTTTGATATGATACCTTAGAATGTTGTACAGTATGTAGTGCTAACTCTTTGGTTGCAGGTCCAGGTTCAGGTATGTTTTAGTCTACCTGTTATTGTTCACTTTAGATGCTTATCGCTCATACCAGGCTTTATGTCTGACCCGGAGTTTTATGTCTCTTCTTATTACTCTGGGTGCTCACACGAGCAGACTAGAGACAGGTTAGCTGGTGATGTGCGAGTAGCTGATTCGGAGGCGGGCAGGAGGCTTCCACGTATGATAAATATATACACATTCTCCCTGTGTCGTTGGTGGTCGCTACTTGGGCATTAGTAGTGTACCTCATTTACCTTACTTTTGCTTTGAGACAGTTTGAAAGTTGTAATAAGATGTATTCTGAATTTCCGCTGCTATGATGTTTAGTTCTGATTTTCAGCTTATGCACTGTCTCTCCTGTTTTATGTCAAGTATGTTGTTATTATATTTTATACTATGCGCTGTGAGACATTCTACAGGTTCTTTGTATGTTCATTTCCTTCTTCCTTCTCCTTCTGACGACCCGTTCCGTGCTAACTGGACATGTGTACAGCGCACTTTTGGAGTAAATGTCGGTTGGTGCGGGGCGGGCCGTCACAGTGTTACAATTTATTAAATATAAGATGGTGGATTCCAAACCTACAATTACTCAAGTCCAAGAACACCAATTTATAATCCATGAACTAGAATCGGAAGGACATAATGTTGGAGAGTCATTCTTTATTGAAGTGAGAACAGGAAATCTAACACCATCATGGAGATACTACTGCAACTATCTATAACATAAGAAAAAAAGGTTTCCTTAGAAGATCTTATTGTCAAATTAAAAACTAATATACATAACCATGAAATAATGTAACCCAAACTTGAAGAGACATATGCTACAAAAGAGTCAAAGAAGAAAGGACACTTCAACAACAAAATGAAAATATTCCCTAATAAGAGCAAGGCACATGATAACTTATCCAAAGATTACCAAACTAAGAAGTCCAAAGGTAAATGTTGGATTTACGGAAAAAATGGGCATGCTGCATAAGATTGCAAATAGTAGAAGAAGAATGACAAATCAAAGGGAAATATAGCGGAAATTTTGAGCTCAAACATTGAAGGGTTGAAAATTTCAGGAGTTGCTTCAAAATTCAACTAAGTACTAAACCCTGCGCAGCGATGGGTAGACATAAGCGCTTCTCGTCATATCTAGCCTGATATAGCTATGTTAACCACTTACAAAAAATACGATTAGGAAGAAAAACTAAACATAGATAATTCTACAGTTTCCATGATAAATGGTAATGGTATCGTCATCCTCAAATTTACGTCGAGAAAAAGCATAACACTGAACGAAATTCTTCATTTTCAAATATCTGCAAGAATCTTATCTCTAGACCGATGCTCTAAAAGAAAGTATTACTAATGATTTTTGAGTCAGATAAAGTAGTTCGATCTACGATTGGAATTTGTATAGGAAGGGCTAATTTAGTGATGGTCTATTTAAGGAAAATGTAGTCGTGGTCAACAATAAAACTATGTATTTTGATGGTGCTATGAACAAAAAACGAAGTTTGTTATTTGGTTAAGCATGAAACTCTATTATAACATGATAGATTAGGACTCGTAAATTTCCAAAAAAATAAAAAAAATTGCAAACTTAGGATTAATTTTGATTCCAAATAAATAAAAACTACAAATGTAAGACATGTGCAGAAGCAAAAATTCTCAAAGAACCATTTTACACTTTGATATAAGTACTAAACAACTAGAGATGGTTCATATAGATTTATGTGATTTTACATTGTTACCTACAAGAGGCAGGAAAAAGTATATCATCACATTTATTTTCGATCGTACACGAAATTGTTGTTCATCTTTTAAATAGTAAAGAAAAGAAATTACATTGTTTATAAAATACAAAGCCGAATTGGAGAATCAACATAATAAAAAGATTATGATACAAAGATCTAATCAAGTTGCAGAATATGAATCACCATTTGAACAACCCTATGTAGAAAATTTTATAATTCATCAAAGAGCAACACCATATTCACCACAACAAGATGATATTGCCAAGAGAAACAATAGAACCTTGAAAGATATGGTTAAAGCCATACATTTAACTTCTAACCTACTGATGAACTTGTGAGGGAAGCCCTAAATATGTCTAATCATATACTAAATACGGTTCCTCATGGAAAAGTAAGAATAATTCCATATGAATCATGGAAATGACTCTTATTTAGCCTTAAATACCTCAAAGTGTGGTACTGATTGTGAAAGGTTCTAGTTTCACCTCCCAAGAAGGTTAAGTTTGGACAAAAACTATGGACCGCTAATATATTAGCCTCGCTAAAAAGTAGTAATGTCGACAATTATTAGTCTTCAAGTCTGATATAGCCAATGTCAGTATAAATGCAATCATGGAGTTAAGAGATGCCCCCATTCTTTGAGTACGAGTTCCCGCACAAAAGAAATATTGGAATTTATGTCCCAAAAGGACAAAAGAAGAAAGGTATGAACCATATGAAGATGAAACTCACAATGACATTGAAACCGGAAGAAGCATAAGGGAAATAACTTCCAAGACATTATACTCATAATTTCTAACATCCATATTAGAATATGAACCTCAAACATACAATAAAGCAGTGTCATCTTTTAAACCTTCATGTTGGAAAGAAGCAATCAAAAAAAGAAATTGATTTAATTCTAAGTAAGGAAACTTGGGAAGAAATTGATTTTTCACTTAGAAGAAAGTCGAATGATTGTAAGTGTATTTTAAGAAAGACGATGAACGCAGATGTCTTTACTGAAAAATATAAAGCAACATTGGTAGCCAAAGGATATCGTTTGAAATAAGGTGTAGACTACTTCGATATATATTCAATGATTACGTGAATAATCTCTACAAAATGTTAATAGAAATTGCATCAATCTATAATCTAGTGATTAACAAAATGAATGTAAAGACCATATTTTTAAATTTGAAATCATGATGAAGAAGTTTACATGGGAAAACCTGAGGATTTTACTTCTAAAGGAAATGTAAACAAAGTACGTAGATTTGTAAAATCATTATATGGACTCAAAAAATCAAACAATGGCATATAAAATTTTACAGTGTCATTAATGGTTTCCTATAAATGCTATAAACATGTTTATTACAAAACAATTGTTCAATCTTATGTGGTTATTTGTTATATGTAAACTATACACTAATCTTAAGTCCAAAAAATAAGGTAGTGGAGACTATAAAGAAAATATTAATGAACAGTTTCAATATGAAAGACTTAAGATTTGCAGGCGTTATTCTGGGAGTCAAAATAATAAAAACACTTAGTTGAATTAACAATTTCGATTACTCTATGTGCAAAAATTGATTGAATTTTTTTCAAATTATGGAACTAAAGGAGTAAGAATACATTTTACTCCATTGGAAGCATTATATAAAAACAATAGTGAGAATGTAATCAACTGGAATACTCTTGTGTTAAGACGTCTAATGTATTTCATGAATTACACAAGACTAGATATAGCTTATTTAGTAAGTTGATTGAGCAGGTACAAAAGCAATCCGGGGAAGGAACGGCAGAGAGATCCAATGAGAATGTTGGTATATGAAGAATATCACATATTTTCCCTTACATTATGGAAAATATGCTATCGTCTTAGAAGGATATAGTGATGCAAACTGGATTTCTGATTTAGAGGAATCTAAATCAACTATTGGATATATCTTCTCCTTAGCAGGAGCAGTTGTTTCATGAAATTCTCCTAAACAAGCATGCATAGCTCGATTCAATATTGAACCAGCATTCATCTCTTTAGATAAAGCAGGCAAAGAAGCAGAATGACTTCATTTATTTAGAAGATATTTCATTTTTTTCCTAAACATATACCTTCCACATGCATACACTATGATAATCAAGCTACATTAAGCAGAGCACAAAACTTTATTTGTAATGGATAGTCATAACACATTCATGGATTTCATAATGCAGTTAGGTAGCTACTCTCAAATAGAACTATTTCCATTGATTATATTAGAACTGATGATAATCTAGCAGATCTGTTTACTAAAGGTTTGTCAAGAGAGAAAATTGACTGCATATCAAGGGGAAAGAGTTTAAAAGCCTAAACCAATAAGAGTTATTTAATACAGAAACCTATCCTAGCGACTAGAGATCCTATAGACTGGGATCAATAAGAAATCTAGTTATGAGTACCTCAAGATGTAATGCATCTATTTATGCTTAGACTTGTTCCATTCACATGATGCACAATAATATGCAAGCCCACAGAAGTATTAAAAGGTTAAAAACTATATTATTTTTTAATGATGTCCATATCTTAAAAATGACAATTAGGATAAATGTAGGATACTCTATATCGATGTGATCACCTACGTTAGTGCGAGATATGTTGGTTGTGTGAAAATATTAGAGGCTTAAATTCTCTAAAAACACTCGTAGAACAAAATTTGTTTAGGGTCAAAATGGATACGACTAAGAGATTGGATGTGAAGGGGACAAGGCTTTGTAAATCTTATTGTCTTTTATACACAAACAATTGACGGTTCAAGATGAAATAATTCACTGACTAGTCTAGTATACCCAGTAAGTTTTAACTAGGGAAATTTCAAAGTTGAATACATGGAATGTGGATTGAGAACTCAAAATTTCAAATTAGGGATAGAAGATTAGGTGAATCAAGTGGAAGGCTAACCGGGGTCTACACATGGAATGGTGGTTAGTCGAACACATAGATGTTAACACATTGGGGTGGTTATAGATGGATTAGCCTAGGTTTAAGAGTTGAATCGAATTGGATGAATGAGCACGAACTAGGTCCATCGGTTTACAACAAGATGTGGTTTATATGGCAAGAGGCTACCTCGACGGCTAATGGTAGTAGAAGTTGAACCATGGCGATGGAATTGGATGGATCACTTAAAGTAAATAAAAGTTAGGGGTTTATGAACTAGAAATTTTCGTTAAAATCTTCTAAGTAAATGGATCATCTCCGATCCATAGGCTATGGATCAGTACCATATCATCATGACTAAGGATTTTGTCCTCAATTTTTCCATACTCCTTCATCATCAGTTACACACCATCATGTGAAGTTTGAGTCCGAAATTCAAACATCGTTGATAAATGTCTAGTCCCACCAAAAAAAACAACTCAGATACATACCAGTCATAGAGAACTCCTCAAAAAGGAGTACATCCTGCTTACAACAAACACGTATTTTGTAGGGCAAATGTTAGCCTGATTTTTGATCCAAAAGGAATATTCATGAAAAGTGGAGTCGAGATGGAGTTTGATTTTCTTTAGACTCGTCAAATACAAGAGAATGCCATTAGGAAGCGTATTAATTTTGAGTTCAAAAAAGACTAAGTGTACGAATTGACATCGATCTATGCACTATGGATTGATACCAATGCACGTAGATGATTAGAGACCCGTTAATGGTTACACTATGGTAATCCAAAACCGTCTATTAGCCTACACACCAAGGTTGATAGTAATCTGATGTTCAATAATTAAGATATTCGATGGATTACACAAATTGAAGATAATATAAATGACTTGATTCATAAGTATGCACAAACGAAGTATAAATCCTACGAAACTTGACAAATAGCGTCATAAGGGAATGTAAAGACAAGAAAAGAAGACGATCCAAAAAAATTCTAAGTATATGGATTGATACTAATCAGTAGTCCATGTAATGACACTGGTCAGTAAGCATTGGCAAGACTTGTGTTGTAACGACCCGCATTCTACACATTGGAGATCGTAGAATATTTATTTCATTCTCATACGAAGTCATATGGTCGTGCAATTATGGGCAGCTACTATTGGGGTTGTTTCCTACATTCATGATTTTTGCCCATTTTTAAATGACCGTTCTGCCCTTAGCGAATCTTGTTTCACCTATAACTTTTGATTGGTAAGGAGTTTTGACTTAGAACCACATCCATTGGATTCGGATGATGGTTTACCTTTCCATAGAGTGGTCACATTAATCAAACAGACTTACCGTTTGGGAGATATGGTTGAAATAAGGTTTGGAAAAAGAAAAACAGCATAATTGGCATTAAAAGGGTAATCAGCGGCTAGGACCATAACCCATTTCGGGATTAGGGTTGTGGGAGGGCTGAAATGATTTAGATAGCCATCTCCATTCAGTTTTCTAGCCGCCATAAACATTTCTTGAACCATAGTAATGGTCTCTACCTTCCAAATCTCATTCTAATCTCTTCCTAATCGCTTTCTACTCAATAATTAACCAAATCTACACCAAATCAAGTCAAATTAGCATCGAATTAGAGTGGCGGTTGCTGCAATACATAGAGATTCGTGCCATAACAGTAAACTTTCTGATCTAATATTTCATTTGTGGCTAAGGTGAGTGCTTTGCACTTTTATTCACCAATTACGGCTAATTAGGAGTGATTAGTGATAATTAGCGAAATTATACATTATAAAAATCTGGAAAATATGTAGAAATTCTTAAATATTATTTTATGTCACTGGTGAAAATTTGGGTTAACTTAGACTAGGTTCGCTAATCCTATAGTTAAAACATAGTTAACGGGATTAAGGGGAAAATCATGTTTTTTGGGTATGTTTGATCCAAAATATTTCATGTGAATGATGTTTTAATGTTTTTGACTAATTCTGTATGTTGTTACTGCTGTTTGGAATGTTTTGTGATGTCGTAGGAAGGTTAGAATGGTTAAAAACGTCGTCGTTTGGCGAAATTAACTCATAGGAAAAATGCAGAAATTCGATTCCTGGAGGGGGTAGGGGTCACAAACCGCCACCTTGCTTACGAACCGCTCCAAGATGGCGGTCAGAACCGGGGGGTGCCCACGAACCGGGGAGGTGTTCACAAACCGGGGGGTGCTCACGAACCAAGGGGTGTTCACAAACCGGGGGGTGGTCACGAACCGCTGGGGGGGTCACGAGCCACGAACCGACCCTGACGAGGACCATGACCCGAACGAAGATAATGACTCCAAATTGAACCATATTCGAACTTCGACTACGCGACGACGATTGTGGATTCTTTTGAAGATCAATTCCAACCCAACCAGAACCCAAGATGCAATGGAACTCCAAGTAGGAAGTTAATACTCAAGATTTAGATGGGAACCAACGAGTTAACTTCTAGAGTTGGATATTGCTGCGGGACGTGTGCAAAAGGGGTTATAGATACCGATAACATTGGTTCACCATTGAAGAGAGGGGGCATGTAGACGAACCAGAGCCAGGGAAGTGTGGACTGGTTGGCCCTTAAACTAGAGCCAGGGATGTGTGGACTGAGTAGGGTTATGGACTATAGATCAGGGAAGTATAGTCCTAGCAATAATTGTATGGAATTGTCGTCATGGCCCCAACAGATTTGGTGATCAAAGCGGTGGATAGCGTGTTCTTTACGCACTGAGTGAGAGAAATGAGAATGATTACTATGTTTGATGTTTTCTATCACCATGACACACACACTCCCATTTTTACACTATATGCTAGTGTTATCTTAGAGTATTGTACATCTTGTTGTGCTAACTCTTTAGTTGCAGCTCCAGGTTCAGGTATGAAATAAGGTATACTTGTTATTGTTTTACTTGGTTGCTATCGCTCATACCAGACTTTTGTCTGACCTAGAGTTTTATATCTCTTCTTATTACTCTGGGTGCTCCTAAACGAGCAGACTAGAGACAGGTTAGATGGTCATGCACGAGTAGCTGTCCAGAGACGAGCAGGAGGCTTCTACGTACTATTTACATATATTCTCCCTTTGTTGTTGTTGGTCACTACTTTGGACGTTAGTAGTGTACCTTTTCTATTTTGCTTTAGAAACAGTATTTTGAAGTTGTAATAATGATGGTTTGGATCATAAGCTGTATTTTGGATTCCGCTGCTATGATGGTTTAGTTTTCAGCTTATGCACTATCTTGCATGTTTTATGTCAAGTTATGTTATTATTATATTATATTCCATGCGCTGTGAGATATACTTCAGGCTCTCTGCTGATTCATAGTTTCAGACCCTTTTCTTTTGATGATCGTCCCGTGCTAGTAGGGCATTGGCACAGCGCATTTCAGGAAAATGTCGACTGGGGCAGGGCGGGCCGTCACGCTTGGTATCAGAGCCTAGGTTTCATAGTTAACCTAGGGGAAGACATCAGGGAGAGATAGTATACGCATATGAGAGCGCATATTTGTGATATTTTGGTTTTCAAAAACTATATATATACTATTAGTATACCTACGGGTGAAGTCGCACTACACTAGCACCACTAAGAAGATGGTTAATCGTTTTCTCTTTACAGATTGAACGATGAGCCGATATACAAGGAGTATGGGTTCAGGTGCCAACAATGGGAATGTCCCTAATATAAAGACGATGTTTACTGCCTTCATGTGAGAGATGCTTAGGGATGCTCAGGGAGCAATTCCTAATGCTGCTAATAGTAGCGGTGCAGCGGCGCAAATGCCTAGAGACGATTTCGCCAAGCTCAGCAAGGATTATATTAATCTGGGTGGAAAGCCATTCCACTGAACAGAATCGACAACGGAAGTTCAAGATTGGCTGGATAGTTGTGAGCGCATCTTCGAGGATTTGAGGATCGATGATGCAATGAAGAGGAAGATAGCATCACGTCGGCTTCAGGGATGGGCAACGAATTTGTGCAATGCTAATAAAGCGGCGACTCCCGAGGATCAAGTCACTTGGAATCAGTTTAAGACCCACTTCAGCAATAAGTTTATCCCAATTGCTCAGAAATCAGAATTGTTCAGGAAGTTTTTGGAGCTTAAGTAGAATGGTAGGGCAGTCTAAGAGTATATTGCTAAATTTGATACTTTATCGAAATATGGATTGTACCTTATCAATACAGTTGAGAAGAAGAACGAGAAGTTCATACCTGGCCTAGATGAGTACTTGGGAGAGTGGCTCATAAACCATATCGATGAGACTTTCGAATCTATTGTGGGAAAGACATTAAGATCTGAGAGTCTTTACCCTAAGTTGAAGACCGAGGTTAGTATTACATCTGCAGAGGAGCCAAAGCCGTAAGCAAGTGATGGCTGGAAGAATAATTCCCAGAGTAAGAGGAAACAGAATCAGACCAAGGATGGTCAGAAAAAGAAGAATAAGAAAGATATCGAGTGCTATAGCTGTGGAAAGAAGAGTCATTATGCCAAAGTGTGTCGGACAAAGCCAGGAGAAAAGAAGTGTTTCAATTGTGGCCAAATGGGACATTTTAAGAATGAATGTCCACAACCCCCTAAGGAGAAGCAAATGGTGAAAGCATATGTTATCAACGTTGTTCCTTGTTCTTCGAATGCCCTAACTGCGGCGCAGAAGGGAAAAGGTGTCGTTATTCAAGGTATGCTTTCTATTTATGATGTTTCTGTTGGAGTGTTGTTTGATACCGGGGCTTCTCATTCCTTCGTATCTAGTGACCTGGTAGATAGGTTGGAATTGGAACCCGTGATTGTCGATAGACCTTTAGTTCTGACGAACCCGATCGGTGGTTCGACTAACCTAAGTATGATTTGCCGTAATTTGGTATTATCGAGTCATGGATGTATGTTTGCTTGTGATTGCTCTGTTTTAGGGTTTACTGGGTTTGGCATTATTTTGGGAGTCGATTGGCTCCAAAGATATGGGGCAGTGGTAGACTGTGAGGGCTCTTAGGTGACCATTAGAGCGGACGATGGGTGGAGGGTGGTACTGGGTTGCCTACCTAGTGATGAGGTGATGGCTAGTTTTCTACATTCCCTCGACATCACACATGATGAGTTATCAGATGTGCCTATTGCTGGCGAGTATCCGGACATCTTCGGGGAAGTGACCGAACTTCCACCACACCGAGAGATTGAGTTTCAGATTGATTTAGTAAAAGATGCCAGACCTATGGTAGTGCCACTTCATCATATGGCGCCAAGGGAGCAGCGAGAGCTCGAGGTGCAAGTGGGCGATCTTTTGAAGATGGGATTTATTCGAAGGAGAGTTTCCAAGTGGTGAGCACCAGTTGTATTTGCCACTAAGGCCGATGGTTCCCTTCGCTTATGTGTAGACTACCGCGTGTTGAACAAGGTTACTAGGAAGAATAATTATCCTCTTCTACGGATAGATGATTTGTTTGATCAACTGAATGGAGCAAGAGTTTTTTCCTAGTTGGATCTTCCGACATGTTTTCATCAGCTCTGAGTAGCAGTTGAGAGTATACCTAAAATGACATTTCGGACCCCTTCTGGATTCTATGACTGGTTGGTCATGCTATTTGGGTTGACTAATGCACCCGCATATTTTGTGGATCTTATGAATAGAGTTTTCTGAGATCAATTAAATTAAGTTTGCTCTTGTGCTTGTGGACGATATCTTGGTTTACTGGAGGACAAAGGAAGAACACAAGTAATATTTGAGGACAGTGATGGAGGTGTTGAGGAAACACCAATTAAAAGCAAAATTTTCTAAGTGTCACTTCTGGAGGAGAGAAGTGAGATTCTTGGGCCATGTTGTTTCGGAGAATGGTATTGCCATGGATCCTGTGAAGGTGGCTATGGTACAAGATTGGTCTACGCCCAAGAATGCATCGGACATGAGAAATTTCTTGGGGTTAGCTGGATATTATTGTAAGTTTATCCAAGACTTCTCTAACATAGTAGCACCATTAACTCAGTTGACAAAGAAGAATCTAGCTTTCGTTTGGGATGAAAGGTGTGAGAATGCATTTAAGATCCTAAAGGAAAGGTTGAAGTGCGCACTAGTATTAGTTATTACTAAAGGGAACGAAGAGATGATGGTATACACGGATGCCTGTGGTACCGGACTAGGTGTTGTACTGATGCAAGGAGGCAGGGTTGTAGCTTATGCTAGTCAGCAACTGAAACCACATGAGAAAAGATATCCTACCCATGATTCATAATTGACAGCAATCGTATTCGTGTTAAAGATGTGGAGACACTATCTCTTGGGAGAAAGATTCGAGTTGTTTACCGATTATAAGTCATTATAGTATCTTTTCTCTCGAGGGATTTAAATCTTTGTCAACAGAGATGGTTAGACTTCTTGGCTTCATATGATTTCAATATCGCATATGCACCCAGGAAGGGCAATGCGGTAGCTGATGCATTGATGAGGAGACATACCAGTTTGGGGGCTATGTTTCTTGAATGGAAGTAACTGAAGTATATCGCAGGATATGATTTCAGACCTAAGTGTGAACTAGATCCGGAGATGTTAGCAAATTTGACGATCAGGCCGACTTTGATAGAGCGAGTTGGTTCCAATCAGAGGGACGATCCTAATATATAGGAAATCATCTCCAAGGTAGAGACGGGTATCGACGGTGAGAGAATGTACAAGTATGGTCTTGATCGAGAGGGATGGCTTCGAAAGAATGGGAGGCTAGTTGTACCCAACGTTATTGGATTGAGAGATGAGGTGCTTAAAGAGTGTCATCACTCAAAACTGGCTATACATCCCAGTGGTAACAAAATGTATCGAGACATGAAGCATACCTACTACTGGGAAGGGATGAAGAGAGATGTTGGGAAGTGTATATCTAAGTGCATGAATTGTCAGTTAGTTAAAGTTGAGCAAAAGAAGCCTAGTGACTTGTTACAACCGTTGGAAATTCCCGAATGGAAATGAGACCAATTCTCAATGGATTTCATTGACGGTTTACCAAGGACTAGATCAGGTCATGATAGTAATTGGGTGATTGTGGATCGATTGATCAAAAGTGCAAGGTTTATACCGGTCAAGTCGAATAGAACAGCAGCTAAGTTAGCAGACCTATATATGAAGTGGGTAGTGAGATTTCAAGGAGTAGCTAGAGGTATTGTGAGTGACCGAGATCCCTTATTTACTAGTGGGTTTTGGAAGAGCTTACAAGAGGCTTTAGGGTTAAAATTACATATGTAGTGTCCCGTATTTTTACGATATAATAATTAGTTAATTTAATTATTTATATAGTGATTCAGAGAGTTAAATGGTCATTTAATTAAATAATATGGAACATTTAATTAATATAAATAATAAAATAATATATTTAAATCTGAAATAATCAGAATTAGCTGAAATGGCAATATTGTGTGAATTGGACAATTCAAAATATATAATTCAGTTTAGAGTTGAATTATATTAAAGAATATATTATTTAAACGAAGTTTGAACGTATAATTATAATATAATTATAATCGAGTCCGTAATGGCGCGGCAGATCGTAATTTGGCGATTCGAACTTTAAACGAATATACATAATCCGTTTTAAGCCGGATTTCTGTGAAACAAGAAACGTTCGAAGCTGGTGAAGTATATTTTTCTAATGGAAGAGAAAAATCAGGATTTCGTCATGTAGATTTTGAATTATGTCTAAATCAAATTTCCAAATAGTCGTTATGGAATCGTTTACAAACCAAAATGCTATATTTAATTTTAATTAAATATTGGCTTCGAATTTAGATAAGATCTTTGAGACGTAGGTATAATTTATTTTTTATAATTTTAATGTAATTTTTATTTTGGAAAATAAGCACTTTTTATTTTGGAGTATTTTACACCCTATATCAACATTTCAAGGTTTCACGGAATAAGTTAACGGACCTATATTATTATATTTTTGGGACCGTAACGCCTTACTTAACACGAATGTATTTTTATTTCTATCCGTACGTAAGTGGAATTTTACCAAATGGGTTATGCACCAGAATTTGATCAAGCTAGTTCTTTTGACACCAGACCAACGCATAATACAATAAAACTGAATATGTTTACGCTAAAACAATATAAGTAATTGGAACAAGAAACAAGAAATCATCATATGCCTATTGTTCTTACTTCATATACATATTACATACCACATTTTGACTAAGAAGGACACAAATACAAACCATTAATTATTTTACATACATACACATATGTAAAGTTGATGTTCAACATGTACATAATGTACACAAAAATTTAGATCATGACAGACCATGAAACTACCCCAAGCCAATACCGAAAAGTGAAGAAAAAAAAGTATCAAACAACTATCCTATATATTATATAGCATCCTATATAGTGTACGTTCCCTTTTGGCTTAAACTTAGCTCCTAAGCATTTACGTTTTTCTTGCACATGTCTGTTCATGAAACTTCTTATCAACTGAGCTTCCGCATTTAAAATTTGTTCTAACACTCGTACCTTCTATTTTACTTAATGACCAAGTATACTTTACTTTTAAGTATTCTTTGATTATATATACACAAGCGCAGGAGTGTTCGTTCCTTTTTACTTCAGGAGAAAATCATAACCATAGGAATCAACATCAACATTTCTTAAATCGAAATAAAATCAAAAAAATTTATAAAATGGGAAACTTTGATCTTCGGACTCCTGGATGGAAGAGCTTCAACTGGTAACGGTTTCAGCGTGTTCAACACTTCTTATTTCTCGTAGGAAACTAAATACGCGAACTAAGGTTTGGATTCTTGCGGATTTGATGTTGTAATTCATGGTGTGGTTGTCGTTTTTGGGTTCACGAGATCAATGAGTGTCTGTTGGCCGAGTTTTGTGAATTTTGGGGGAAATCCAGTTTGGCGTTTGTCACCGTAATACATGAACAATGGGTTCGACGCAAGTACGAAGAGCTGCTCGAGTTCAGGGGCGTACATGAGGTGATGGAGGAGGCGATGAGGAGTTCAACGTTGGCCTTGGTTTGCTGTTTGGTGAAGACCAGTTGGCGGAATTTAAGGAATTTTAGAAATGGAAATAGGTGGAAGAACGTGACTATGTTTGGGTGGATAATTTTGAACTAAGGACTGATGGTTTGGAGAAGATGAAGTACTGGCCTTTTTATTTGGTTGTATTCGTTTTGAGTTTGGTGAAGAGGTAATGGTCAACGGTGGATTAAATGTTTCGGTAATGGATATGCGAAGCAGTAGTGTCTCAAGTTTCTTCATCAAGTAAGAAATACAATAGCTAACGGGATGAAGGTATAAAAAAGGTAATTAACCAAGTTAATGATAAATAATGATAATAATAATAATAAAATTAGTTAATTATTATATGTTTGTATTAAATCATTTAAATCTTGTAACGATAGTAACTTTGTCATACGATATCCAAATTCAGCAAAACAAGATCCGTTGGGATCGTATGGACGGACACTACACAATGGAACTGACTGGAAGTGAATTGGAGCTCGTTACAATTGATAGAAAAATAAATTGTCTGTCTAAATCAAAGATAGTTAATCATTTTTAATGATAACTGTCCAATGTGAGTAAAACTCACCAACTCTACTAGTTCATATTTTTATAACGTATATTTAGAATTGATAAATGATGATTGATATATGTGTGTTGATTGTTTGATTGAATTGCTGATTGATTGGTTGAAAATATAGATATAGTTATATATATCGTTAATTTTATATTGATTTTGTTTATCAGAATAGTTCATATTTAAATTAAGTTGATGTTAATGTGGATGCAGGGAAACAGGTCGGAGGAATCCTACTGGATTCCTCAACATTTATTTTACTATTTTTCATATATTATGTTACATGATGTGATATGAAATCTGTTGCTGATTTTGTATGTTTGAATGATACCGATCATTTTTATATGGTACGTTAAATACCATAAGGAATACTAGAATGTTAAAAAGAGAATTTTGAAAGTGTATATTGAAATTAACATATTTATAAAATTAAAGGAATTTGTAAAATGGTTTTTACAAAATCAAATTTTTTTATAAAAGGAAATATTTATAAAATCATAGAATTTTATAAAAGGAATATTTATTTCGAAAATAAATAAGATATTATAAGGGATATTTATTTGGAAAATAAATAGGATATAAAAGGAAATATTTGTAAAACAAATATATTTGTGAAACAAACAGAAAAGGAAATATTTATAAAATGAATAGAATTTTATAAAAAGAGGATTTTACGTTAGGAAGGTTTAGACCCGTGCTTCGCACACGGTTATAACATGATAAGGATTTAAAGTAAATATTTAATAGAAATCTGTTTTAACAGATAAACGGAGAAGATTAATTTATAAATAATGTTTTATAAATTAAATAAAACATTTATCATGTGATAAATGGAATATATAAGTCAGAACTTATATAGAGAAGTAGAGTTGGTTTCAATACGGATATTTGAAATGGAATGTGAACTCAGCATTAATAAAAGGAATTATAAAAGAGAGTTAAGTATTTGAAGTAAAAAGGGGATTTCGTATGAATAATTTTATAAATAAAAGTATAAATAGAATTTGGAAATGGAATATTATTTTTAAATACGAAATCAAACTGAATTGATATATCAAAAAAAATATTATTCACATTCGATGTGAATAATGGAGTAAAATAGTTATTATATAAATTAAAACATTTATAAAGAAAAATTGGGATTTGAAATAGGAATTCAAATGGGAATTTGAATAAGATAGGAAATAGAGTTAAAATAAAATTAGTTAAATTGAATAAGAGTTATTCGAATAGAGTAAATTGAATAGAGTTATTTGAATAGAGTAAATCGAAGAGAGTTAATCGAATTAGAGTTAGTCGAATATTAGTTATTCGAAAAAAGGAGTAATTGAATATAGTTTATTCGAAAAAAGAGTTATCGAATATAGTTTATTCTAAAGAGAGATTATTGAATATAGTTTATTCAAAAGGAGTTAAACGAATATAGTTAATTCGAAAGGAGTTAATCAAATATAGTTTATTCGAAATGGGGTTATCGAATAGAGATTATTCGAAAGAGAGTTATATGTCGAATTCGGGAAAGTACTATTCACTTCCCGTTTTAATAAAAATTTATTTATTTATTAATAAATTAGTTGTTTGTTTATTTATCCAAATTAATAAATAAAAGTTATACTTAAGTTATTATATTTTGGAAGCGTGGGATTATAACACTATTTTTATAATTAAATGATTTCTGTAAAAGGAGTGGATTCGTAAATAGAATCCAAGAGTTACGTAAGAAAGTTTGTTAAAGATTTAAAAGGTGAACTTTGTCTATTTCGAGGTTAAAAATATTGTTCAGTTAAGGTCTGAGAGGTAGTTATACCCCAACTTGATTGATTTCATTTTTAACTAAGGAATGATTAAGGTTCGAAGGTTGGTTAAGTGAATTTAGTTAATGAAGGTAACGGTTTGAGTTGGCATAGCGATATTTTATTTAAACATCTGTTTAAATCCAATGAAAGAGTTTTGGAAATGTTTTCCAAATAAGAATCAGAAATTTTTTCTAATATAGAAAATAAGAAAGGAAAGTAAATATGGAAATGTTGTCCAATGATTAATATCGTATAATTTATAAATTTAGAAAAATAGAATTTCTGTATATATATATATATGGAACCAGGAAATAGAGAATGAATAAATTAATGAAAAATTAATTTAAGAGATAAATGATGATTGATGATTGATCGATCGAATTTCCATATGGAAATAATATCGTTGTTTGCACACATGTTTTTCTTTGATAGTTAACTCACCGACTATCGAAGTTTTTGACCATTTTTCCGTCGTCAATGCGGAGAGACCGGGATCGAATTCATTATCTGAAAACCACTATGTATGGGCATTAGCATTGCGATCAAATATAATGAAGATAATTGGAGACAGAGTTATGCAAGGGCTGTCCTGTTTGCATAATAGTGCATTCGGTTTGTCCAGACCCAGGACGACCTGTATGGAAGAATGTCTGACAGAGTATATTTAATAGATCGCGTAAGTTGATCTCTTCAAACGTATATACATTTGGTAGCAGAGAAATTCGTTTCTCTTAGCTGTATACCCGCTGTATTTTTGGGGAAATCAATTTGTGATTTGGCGGGTATGACGACATGACATTCAAAGTGAATAATTGTGTGATCTGTCAGAGATAAGTGTGGCGTCTAGCCTCACAACGGGGAAATGACAAAAATCGGGCAGACAACATGGCTAAGTGGGTTGCTTCCAATTTGGGTGTATTGTCGCCTGATCTAGAGTTTCATTTACTTCTTTAATCTATTCGATACTGTCCCATTCGGGAAACGGTTGCTGATCCCAACCATTGGTGATATACATTCGATACACTCAAGCAAAATGAGTGGTCAGTCATGTGTGGCCGGGTTGCAAGATGTTCTTGTTGAACCCTGTGTATTCCTCTCTAGAGGTACACTATCGGAAGGTGGTTCCATACCTTGTCATAGTTGGAAATCCATTACTTCATAAGTGCTCGCGGTTTTGATTGTATACTACATATGTGGAACGTGCAATGAAAGCGTTCTGCAAGATGATTATTATATTGTGGTTGATAGACACTATTATAATATCAAATGAGTTTTGATATAAAAGATTACTGGTTCTTCCAAAAAGATTTTAAAAGTTAAATCAAATTGATTTGGATTCTCATAAGGGAAAAACCCGTTCCGTTATACGGCGTGGTCATATGAGGCATCGTTTAATTGTTCAAACTGTTTTAAACTGTTTTACTCACACCAGTCCCATGACTGACCCAAAGTTTATTTTGTTTTGTTTTCCCTAAACTCTTGGATGCCAAATTTTGTACGGGCAGTCAAGTAGTCGGGATTTTACAGATATACCTAGAAAGTTAGAGCAGGAGGCTTCAATGGTGTTTATATAGCTATTGTTTATTTCCTCTGTATTTTAAGTGTTGTACTTTGATAATGATATGTATATTCAAGTACAATCTTTTATTTCAAAGTTATGTTATATTTTATTCATTCCGCTGTGAGATTCATGTTTACTCTGATGTTGTGTGTTCTTCTTCTTCTTCTTCTATTCTAAGTTTCTATCTTATCTATTCTCACCCTCTGTTTTCTTTCTATTAGTTTTCTGGCTTCCAGTGCAATGTGGGTTGGACTTGTGTTATTTGGTCAACTCAAATTGTACCGGAATTTCGGGACACTACAGTTGGTATCAGAGCTGAAGGTTAAGTAGTTACCTTGACTTTGTGGCATGACTCGATAGAGATGGGGTTAGCAATACCCTAGATTGAGTTTGAGTGTGTGTATATATGAGCGCGTATTTGTTATTGATATAAAAATTGTTTTGTTTTGTGGAGATTTATTTGTTGAGTTGTTTATGGGTTCTGGTCGATCAGTTTGATCCATTATATCGGTAGGAGTTTATAAACACTTGAATATGATGGACCGACATGGTATGGTTTGAAAAAAGGGTAAATGAAATAATTATACCTGGAATATATTTTGATATAAAGAAAATATATATATTGGAAATATTATAATATTGGATGTGTTTGTTGTGATTATAATCAAATAAAATTATAATTGAAATGGTTACGTAAATAACCAATTAGAATTCATATGAGTGAAATATATGAAATCAGATGAATTAAATCTGAATTAAAATCAGAATTGGAATTAAAATTCCGAAAATCTGAATAAGTGTTTGTAAATGAATCTGGGTTAAATATATGTGAAATTTAAAATCATGGGAGATTTTAAATTGTTTTACAAGCATTGAGAATGATATTTTGAAATGATTTCAAAATAGAAATGTTTAGGAATGGTTTTGAAAAGTGATATAGTATTGAACTCACTTCGATAGCTGAGAAACAAATTCCGGCGATGATCATGACGTTATCGGTATTCATTTTCGAGTTTTTAAGTAACGGATTACTACCAAAGTTTTGTTTTTTTGGAAATGTTTTGCGAAAACAAGTTGTTTGAATTTCAAAAAGGAATATTTGATTTTGAAAAGCTAAGTTATTTAAAATTCCCAGGAAAAGATGGTTTGAATTAAAATTAGTTAAGTAAATGGAAATTTAATTAGATTATAGTGATATCAAATAAGATTGGATTATAAGACAGGAATCTGGAATTATGTTGAAGTGATAAGTTAAGAATTAGAATCGAGAATGAAACTCGAGTTTGAAATGAAATTTGGTTTGGATATAAGCGAATAACTGTGTTGAACAGATATTGATTGGAAATTGGTTGAGATGACATTGGTATGTGTTGAATTGATAGCAGGTGAAAGTGATAAAGCTGATATGCCCGACAAAAAGATACAAGTTTATATTTATATTGGGTATGAGTTTTTTATGAGCTGAATTGGCAAGCCGCTTAGCTGTTTGATTTTCTTTTGGGTTGAAGAAGGCCTAGAGCGGCGAGTTGGAATTTGAGCTATTGACCAGTACAAAAGAGGTGTTGGAGAAATTTTTCGAAAAGTTAAGGTGTTAGAAAATTTTCAGGATTTTTGAAAATTTTCTTTAGTAAGAATGAATAAATATTTAATTGAAATTAAATTGGTTCAGTTCAAACTGAAGTTAAGAAGTGAACAAATAAGTTCTAACCAGTCGAGAAGGTTTATTTTCTACCTTAGCAATTTCAAGGACGAAATTATTTTAAGGGGGGAAGAATGTAATGTCCTGTATTTTTACGATATAATAATTAATTTAATTATTTATATAGTGATTTAGAGAGTTAAATGGTCATTTAATTAAATAATATGGAATAATTAATTAATATAAATAATAGAATAATATATTTAAATCCGAAATAATCAGAATTAGCTGAAATGGCAATATTGTGTGAATTGGACAATTCAAAATATATAATTCAGTTTAGAGTTGAATTATATTAACGAATATATTATTTAAATGAAGTTTGAACGTATAATTATAATATAATTACAATCGAGCCCGTAATGGCGTGGCAGTTCGTAATTTGGCGATTCGAACTTTAAACGAATATACAGAATCCGTTTTAAGCCGGATTTCTGTGAAACAAGAAACGTTCGGAGTTGGTGAAGTATATTTTTCTGATGGAAGAGAAAAATCAGGATTTCGTCGTTTAGATTTTGATTTATGTCTAAATCAAATTTCCAAATAGTAGCTATGGAATTGTTTATAAACCAAAACGCTATATTTAATTTTAATTAAATATTGGCTTCGAATTTAGACAGGATCTTTGAGACATAGGTATAATTTGATTTTTATAATTTTACTGTAATTTTTATTTTGGAAAATAAGCACTTTTTATTTTGGAGTAATTTACACCCTATATCAACATTTCGGGGTTTCACAGAATAAGTTAACGGACCTATATTATTATATTTTTGGGACTGTAATGCAGTACTTAACATGAATGTATTTTTATTTTTGTCCGTACGTAAGTGGAATTTTACAAAATGGGTTATGCACCAGAATTTGATCAAGCTAGTTCTTTTGACACTAGACTAATGCGTAATACAATAAAACTGAATATGTTTATGCTAAAACAATTCAAGTAATTCAAGCAAGAAACAGCAAATCATCATATGCCTATTGTTCTTACTTCATATACATATTACATACAATAAGAAGGACACAAATACAAACCGTTAAATTTTTTTTTTACATACCATATACATATGTAAAGTTGATGTTCAACATGTATATAATGTACACAAAAAATTAGATCATGACAGACTATGAAACTACTCCAAGCCAATACCGAAAAGTAAAGGAAAAAAGTATCAAACAACTATCCTATATACTATATAGTATCCTATATAGTGTACGTTCCTTTTTGGCTTAAACTTAGCTCCTAAGCCTTTACGTTTTTCTTGCACATGTCTGTTCATGAAACTTCTTATCAACTGAGCTTCCACATTTAAAATTTGTTCTAACACTCGTACCTTCTATTTTACTTAATGACCAAGTATACTTTATTGTTAAGTATTCTTTGATTATATATACATGAGCACAGGAGTGTTCATTCCTTTTTACTTCAGGAGAAAATCATAACCATAGGAATCAACATCAACATTTCTTAAATCGAAATAAAATAAAATTAAAATTTATAAAATGGGAAACTTTGATCTTCGGACTCCTGGATGGAAGAGCTTCAATTGGGTAACGGTTTCAGCGTGTTCGACACTTCTTATTTCTCACAGGAAACTAAACACATGAACTAGGGTTTGTATTCTTGGGGATTTTAATGCTGTAATTCATGGTGTGGTTGTCGTTTTTGGGTTCACGAGATCAAGGAGTGTCTGTTAGCTGAGTTTTGTGAATTTTGGGGGAAATCCAGTTCGGCATTTGTCACTGTAATATGTGACCAAGGGGTTCGATGCAAATACGAAGAGATGCTCGAGTTCGGGAGGGGGAGGGGAGGGGGCGTACATGAGGTGATGGAGGAGGCAACGAGGAGTTCAACGTTGGCCTTGATTTGCAGTTTGGTGAAGAATAGAGGGCGAAATTTAAGGAATTTTAGAAATTGAGATAGGTGGAAGAACGTGACTGTGGTTGGGTGGATAATTTTGAACTAAGGACCGATGGTTTGGAGAAGATGAAGTACTGGCCTTTTTATTTGGTTGTATTCGTTTTGAGTTTGGTGAAAAGATGATGGTCAACGGTGGATTAAATGTTTTGGTAATGGATATGTGAAGGAGAAGTGTCTCCAGTTTCTTCATCAGGGAAGAAATACAATAGCTGACGGGATGAAGGTATAAAAAGGGTAATTAACCAAGTTAATGATTATTAATAATAATAATAAAATTAGTTAATTATTATATGTTTGTATTAAATCATTTAAATCTTGTAACGATAGTAACTTTGTCACACGATATCCAAATTCAGCGAAACAAGAACCATTGGGATCGTATGGACGGACACTACACAATGGAACTATCTGGGAGTGAATTGGGGCTCGTTATAATTGATAGCAAAATAAATTGTTTTTCTGAATCAAAGATAGTTAATCGTTTTTAACGAAAACTATCCAATGTGAGTAAAACTCATCAACTCTACCAGTTCATATTTTTATAATGTATATTTAAAATTGATAAATGATGATTGATATCTGTGTGTTGATTGTTTGATTGAATTGCTGATTGATTGGTTGAAAATATAGATATGGTTATATATATATATATAAATCGTTAATTTTATATTGATTCTGTTTATCAGAATAGTTCATATTGAAATGAAGTTGATGTTAATTACATCGTTTAACATCTGTGGATGCAGGGAAATAGGTCGGAGGAATCCTACTGGATTCCTCAACATCTATTTTACTATTTTTCATATATTGTGTTATATGATGTGATATGAAATTTGTTGCTGATTTTGTATGTTTGAATGATACCGGTCATTTTTATATGGTACGTTAAATACCGTAAGGAATACTGGAATGTTAAAAAGAGAAATTTCAAAGCGTATATTGAAAATAATATATTTATAAAATCAAAGGATTTTATAAAATGAATTTTTTATAAAATCAAAAGATTTTATAAAAGGAAATATTTATAAAATCATAGAATTTTATAAAAGGAATATTTATTTCGAAAATAAATAAGATATTATAAGGGATATTTATTTGGAAAATAAATATGATATAAAAGGAAATATTTGTAAAACAAATATAAAAGGAAATATTTGTGAAACAAATAGAAAAGGAAATATTTATAAAACGAATAGAATTTTATAAAAAGAGAATTTTACATTGGGAAGGTTTAGACCCGTTCTTCGCACACAGTTATAACATGATAAGGATTTAAAGTAAATATTTAATAGAAATCTGCTTTAACAGATAAACGGAGAAGATTAATTTAGAAATAATGTTTTATAATTTAAATAAAACATTTATCATGTGATAAATGGAATATATAAGTCAGAACTTATATAGAGAAGTAGAATCGGTTTCAACACCGATATTTGAAATGTAATGTGAACTCAACATTCATAAAGGGAATTATAAATGAGATTTAAGTATTAGAAGTAAAAATGGGATTTTGTATGAATAATTTTATAAATAAAAGTATAAATAGAATTTGGAAATGGAATATTATTTTTAAGTACGAAATCAAACTAAATTAATATATCAAAGAAATATTTTTCACATTCGATGTGAATAATGGATAAAAATAGTTATTTTATAAATTAAAACATTTATAAAGAAAAATTGGGATTTGAAATAGGAATTCAAAAGGGAATTTGAATAAGATAGGAAATAGAGTTAAAATAAAATTAGTTAAATCGAATAAGAGTTATTCGAATAGAGTAAATTGAATAGAGTTATTCGAATAGAGTAAATCGAAGTGATTTAATTGAATTAGAGTTAATCGAATTATAGTTAGTCGAATATTAGTTATTTGAAAAAAGGAGTAATCGAATATAGTTTATTCAAAAAAGGAGTTATCGAATATAGTTTATTCGAAAGATAGACTATCGAATATAGTTTATTCAAAAGGAGTTAATCGAATATAGTTTATTCGAAAGGAGTTAATCGAATATAGTTTAATCAAAAGGAGTTAATCGAATATAGTTTATTTGAAAAGGGGTTATCGAATAGAGATTATTCAAAAGAGAGTTATATGTTGAAATTCGATTATATCGAATTCGGGAAAGTACTATTCACTTCCCGTTTTAATCAAGATTTGTTTATTTATTAATAAATTAGTTGTTTGTTTGTTTATCCAAATTAATAAATAAAAGTTATACTTAAGTTATTATATTTCGGAAGCATGGGAATATAACGCTATTGTTATAATCAAATGATTTCTGTAAAAGAAGTGGATTCGTAAATAGAATCCAAGAGTTACGTAAGGAAGTTTGCTAAAGATTTAAAAGGTGAACTTTGTCTATCTCGAGGTTAAAAATGTTGTTCGGTTAAGGTCCGAGAGGTAGTTATTCCCCAACTTGATTGATTTCATTTTTAGCTAAGGAATGATTAAGGTTCGATAGTGAAGGTTGGTTAAGTGAATTTAGTTAATGAAGGTAACGGTTTGAGTTGGCATAGCGATGTTTTATTTAAACTTCTGTTTAAATCCAATGAAAGAGTTTTGGAAATGTTTTCCAAATAAGAATCAGAAATGTTTTCAAATATAGAAAATAATAAAGGAAAGTAAATATGGAAATGTTGTCCAATGATTAATATTGTATATTTTCTAAATTTAGAAAAATAGAAATTCTGTGTGTATATATATATTTATATATATATATATATATATGTGTGTGGAAACAGGAAGTGGAGAATGAATAAATTAATGATAAATTAATTTAAGAGATAAATGATGATTGATCGATAGAATTTCCATCTGGAAATAATATCGTTGTTTGCACATGTGTTTTTCTTTGATAGTTAACTCACCGACTATCGAAGTTTTAGACCATTTTTCCATCGTCAATGCGGAGAGACCAGGATTAGATTCATTATCTGAAAACCACTCTGCATGGGCATTGGTGTTGCGATCAAATATGATGAAGATAATTGGAGACGGAGTTATGCAAGGTCTGTCCTATTTATAGAATAGTGCCTTCGGTTTGTCCAGACCTAGGACGACCTGTATGGAAGAATGTCTGACAAAGTATATTTAATAGATTGCGTAAGTTTATCTCTTCAAACGTATATACGTTTTGTGGTGGGGAAATTCGTTTCACTTAGCTGTATACCCGTTGTATTTTTGGGGAAATCAATTTGTGATTTGGCGGGTATGACAATGTGACATTCAAAGTGAATAATTGTGTGATCTGTCAGAGATAAGCGTGGCCTCTAGCCTCACAACCGGGAAATGACAAAAATCGGGAAGATAACATGACTAAGTGGTTTTCTTCCAATTAGGGTGTATTATCACTTGATCTAGAGTTTCATTTACTTCTTTAATCTATTTGATGTTGTCCCATTCGGCAAACGGTTGCTGATCCCAACCGTTGGTGATATACATTCGATACACTCAAGTGAAATGAGTGGTCGGTCATGTGTGGCCGGGTTGCAAGATGTTTTTGTTGAATCCAGTGTTTTCCTCTCTAAAGGTGGACTATCGAAAGGTGGTTCCATACCTTGTCATAGTTGAAAATCCATTGCCCAATAAGTGCTCGCGGTTTTGATTGTATACTATATATGTGGAACGTGAGATGAAAGCGTTCTGCAAGATGATTATTATATTGTGGTTGATAGACACTATTATAATATCAAAAGAGTTTTGATATAAAATATTATCGGTTCTTTCAAAAAGATTTTTGAAAGTTAAATCAAATTGATTTGGATTCTCATAAGGGAAAAACCCGTTCCGTTAGACGGCGTGGTCTTATGAGACATCGTTTAATTGTTCAAACTGTTTTAAACTGACCAGTCCCATGACTGACCCAAAGTTTTTTTTGTTTTCCCTATCTATTGGGTGCCCAATTTTGTACGGGCAGTCAAGTAGTCGAGATTTCACAGATATACTTGGAAAGATGGAGCAGGAGGCTTCAGCAGCGTTTATATAGCTATTGTTTATTTCCACTGTGTCGTAAGTGTTGTACTTTGATAATGATATGTATATTCAAGTACAATCTTGTATTTCAAAGTTATGTTATATTTTATTCGTTCTGCGGTGAGGTTCGCGTTTACTCTGATGTTGTGTGTTCTTCTTCTTCTTCTATTCTAAGTTTCTATCTTATCTATTCTCACCCTCTGCTTTCTTTTTATTAGTTTTCTGGCTTTCAGTGTAATGTGGGTTGGGCTTGTGTTATTTAGTCAGCTCAAATTGTACCGGAATTTCGGGACACTACAACATCTCAGTGCCGCGTACCATCCTCAAACCGACGGTCAAACAGAGAGGGTGAATCATGTATTAGAGGATCTCTTGAGAGCTCATATATTGGATTTTTGTGGTTCATGGAATGACCATTTGCATTTGGTTGAATTCAAATATAATAATAGTTATCAGTCCAGTATTGGTATGGCTCCATTTGAAGATTTGTACGGAAAACCGTGCAACTCACCGTCATGTTGGTTGGAAACCGGTGAGAAATTTGTGCTTGGGTCGGATGTAATAAGAGAAATTTCAGATAAGATCAAGGTTATTCAACAGCGAATGAAGGCTGCCCACGATAGGCAGAAGAATTATGCTGATAAAAGACGAAGAGAATTGAAATTCTCCGTTGGCGACTTGGTATTCGTCAAAATTTCTCCGTTAAAGGGTGTGATTAGATTTGGTAGGAGAGGTAAATTGGCACCAAGGTTTGTTGGTCCATTTCCAGTTCTCGAACAAGTTGGGAATTTGGCGTATAAAGTTGGATTACCAGACAAGATGGCGGGAGTGCAGAATGTATTTCATGTTTCCCAGATATGGAAGTTCGCACACAATTTTCACCAAATCAATTGGATGAAATCGAATTGGAATCTGAGGCAGTTGGGAGCCACAGAACGATTCGTATTGTCGGACATGATACGAAGCAACTTCGAGGGAAGGCGGTGAAACTGGTTAAGGTCCAGTGGGGTGATAATGAGAATGGCCATACTTGGGAAATAGAGGAGAACATAAGGAAGTCATATCCAGAGCTCTTTACCGTGTAAGGTTTTAATTGCGATAAAGTTATTCTGTATGCTAGGATAGGCTTGTTGTGTTTATTTTGTATGTTCGATTATTGCAAATAGATGATAGGCATGCGGGACCTTTTGGTTGTTTTCTTAGTTAAGGAATTTCGGAGGCGAAATTTCTTAAGGTAGGAAGAGTGTAACGACCAGTATTCTACGCATCGAAGATCGTAGAATATTTATTTCATTCTCATACGAAGTCATATGGTCATGTAACTTTGGGGAGCGGCTGTTGGGGTCGTTTCCCATATTCGCGATTTTTGCCAATTTTTAAATGACCATTTTGCCCCTAGCGAATCTTGTTTCGCCTATAACATTTGATTGGTAGGGAGTTTTGACCTGAAACCACTTCCATTGGATTCAGATGACGGTTTACCTTTCTGTAAATGGTCACATTAATCAAACGGACTTACCGTTTGGGAGATATGGCTGAAATAAGGTTTAGAAGAAGAAAAACAGCATAATTGGTCTTAATAGTGTAATTAGCGCTAGGCCCACAACCCATTTCGGGATTGGGATTATGGGAGGCCTGAAATGAGTTGGAGAACCATCTCCATTCAGTTTTCCAGCAGCCACAAAATTTCTTGAACCATAGTAATGGCCTCCACCTTCCAAATCTCATTCTAATCTCTTCCTAATCGCTTTCTACTCAATACTTAACAAATCTACACCAAATCGTTTAAATTAGAGTTGTCCTGCTGCAAACATAGAGAATCGTGCCATAACAGTAAAGTTTCAGATGTAAGATCTCGTTTGTGGCTAAGGTGAGTGATTTGCACTTTTATTCACTAGTTACGGCTAATTAGGGGTGCTTAGTGATAATTAGCGAAATTATGCATTTTAAAAATTCAGAAAAACATGCAAAAATTCTTAAATATTATTTTATGTCACTGGTGAAAATTTGGGTTAATTTGGACTAAGTTCGCTAATCCTATAGTTAAAACATGGTTAAGGGGATTAAGGGGGAAATCATGCTTTTTGGGTATGTTTGATCCAAAATATTTCATGTGAATGATGTTTTAATGTTATTGCCTGATTCTATATTTTGTTACTGCTGTTTGGAACGTTTTTTGATGTGACAAGAAGGTTAGAATGGTTGAAAATGCCGTCGTTTGGTGAAATTATTTCGTAGGAAAAACTGCAGAAATTCGGTTCTTGAAGGGGGTAGGGGTCACAAACCGCCACCATGCTCACAAACCGCTCCAAGATGGTGGTCATGAACCGGGGGGTGCTCACGAACCGGGGGTCGGTGATCACGAACTGGGGGGGTGTTCATGAACCGGGGGGGTGGTCATGAGCCGAGGGGGTAGTCACGAACCGGGGGGGTCACGAGCCACGAACCGACCCTGACAAGGACTACGACCACGACCCGAACCAAGATGATGACTCCAAACCGAAACAGATTCGAACTTCGACTGAGCGACGATGATTGTGGATTCTTTTGAAGATCAATTCCAACCCGACCAGAACCTGGGATGCAAAGGAAGTCCACAAGTTATTACTCAGGATCCAGATGGGAACCAACGAGTTAACTTCTAGAGTTGGATTTTGTTGCGAGACGTGTGCAAAAGGGGTTATCGATTCCTATAACTTTGGTTCACAGTTGAAGAGAGGGGGCATGTAGACGAACCAGAGCCAGGGAAGTGTGGACTGGTTGGCCCTTAACCTAGAGCCAGGGATGTGTGGACTGGGTAGTGTTATTGACTATAGACCAGGGAAGTATGGCCATAGCAATAGTTGTACGGAGTTGCCGTCATGGCCCCAATAGATTTGGTGATCAAAGCGGTGGATATTGTATGCTTTACGCATTGAGTGAGAGACGTGAGGATGATTACTATGTTTGATGTTTGCTATCACCATGACATGCACACTCCTATTTTTACACTATATGCTAGTGCTACCTTAGAATACTGTATATCTTGTTGTGCTAACTCTTTGGTTGTTGGTTCAGGAATGATTAGTTATACCTGTTATTATTTTACTTTGCTATTATTGCTCATACCAGACTTTTGTCTGACCCAGAGTTTTATGTCTCTTCTTATTACTTTGGGTGCTCCTAAACGAGAAGACTAGAGACAGGTTAGGTGGTTATGCACGAGTAGCTGTCCGGAGATGAGCAAGAGGCTTCCATGTACTATTTTCATATATTCTCCCTGTGTTGTTGCTGGTCACTTTGGACATTAGTAGTATACCTTTTGTATTTTGTTTTAGAAACAGTATTTTGAAGTTGTAATAATGATGGTTTGGATCATAAGCTGTATTTTGGATTCCCTTGCTATGATGGTTTAGTTTTCAGCTTATGCACTGTCTTGCCTGTTTTATGTCAAGTTATGTTATTATTATATTTCATTCCATGCGTTGTGATATATACTACAGGTTCTTTGGTGATTCATAGTTTCAGACCCTTTTCTTTTGACGACCGTCCCGTGCTAGTCGGGCATTGACACAACGCATTTTGGGAAATGTCGGCTGGGGCAGGGCGGGCCGTCACAGGTGTCATATTTCTAACAAGGCTTCCTACTCTTGAAAAGGCTCCACTAGCGCATTATCTCAGCTAAACTCATCCCTAAATTACTATATATACCTCCAACCTCCTACATGAAAAGAATCTGATTTCTCTTTGCCCATACAATGCCAAATTACTTCTTCAACATCCTTTTTCTCTAGAGATAGCAAGGATCCTTCACTAACAGGCTTTTTGTGATATACTCCAATAATCCCTTGTAGTCGTCATCCCAATTACCTCTTTCTTTGGAGAAGTACTCAAAGATTTATACTCATAACCATTGTAATACACATAAAGTATACAGTTAATCTATTGAAAGTGGATGTATGCTTCGTTAACATCTGAGCCGCTATAAAACTCCATGTGTTTTTCTCTTTTTGCTTTTTGTTTATCTAATTTTCCATTTATTTTATACTATCTATGTTCGATCTGATTCAACTGCCCAAAGTGGGCCAGATCTTTCATAATATTCCGGTGGAGCCATTTTTGACATTAATAGCATGTGAGGTGGCTAAGAAAGGTCATCTAAAAATCAATGGAATTTGACTTGTATGATTGGTCATAGATTGTGTTTCAAGGACGATGAAATTGACTGGGAATGTGAATTGCCCAACTCTAACAAGTATGTCCTCAATTTCTCCAATGAGTTTCTTAATTGAACGACCAACGAATTAAAATTTGACTTCCATTTATTTAAGCTCACCTAACCCTAATTTCTCATATACAGAGTATAAACCAAATTTATGCTAGCACCAATATAACACCCCATAATTTTATTACACATAGAAATGATAAACTAAGTAATACTTAATTAAACATTGAGAATTAAGTGAAACAGCCTGCACCATTGCGTTTGTGTCAGAATTTTGCTTTAGATAGACAACAAGTTTGCGTAAAACGGACATCACATAAAGAAGATATTAAGGTTTGAAGTTTACTACAACAGAAATAGTCTTTTATAGCGGCATATAGCCGCTATTAAACAATACTATAGCGGCCTGAAAAGTGTTGTACATTGACATGTTATAAAAAACAATTGAATAATTATAACATATAAACTGCCGCTATAAAAAAGTATGATTTTATAGTGGCTATATGTTGTTATGATACGTAAAGACAGTAACTCACTATTGCCGCTATAAAACATGTCATTCTTCATGAAAATAACGAATTTCTATAACACTGTATTGCTGCTATAAAATATCAACTCAATAGCGGGTTCACTGTATAGCTCATGTATTGCATTATCTTTTATAACGTTTTTCGATATATTATAATGATCGCAGTCAAATGAATCTTCACAATGATTTCAAAAGCAGTACATGACCCAAAAAGTTATAATACTCAACAAATGTAACACATATTCATGATAGCAAGATAAAGGATCAACTAACAAAAAATAAGTTCAATATATATATATATTCAATTTCATATTGATGTCTATTTAGGTTAACAAAAAAAACATAGTTCAAATTTATAGTCTACAATAAAACCCCAACCAACCGCTCTTCTCCATCAAACTTTTGTACTTCAACTTCATATTCACCGCATTGTGTGTACACGCTTCTTCAAGACTGTCGGTATGAGTTTCCAAGCACAATATAAGGTTTAAATCCTGTGGTAAATCTGCATATTGATATTAGACAAGTCATTCATGATTTCCAAATGTTCAAACTGGTGTGTATTTGTGAACAAGAAAGAGATGCCTCACATACCAAGTAGACATAACGTTCATGCACTATATAAATTTTTGGGCAATCTAATATATTCATAGCACTATATAAATACTATTCAGGCGATCCAAGCATTTTAAGTTTTGTATATATGTCCAGGTTCAGACAACCATATAAATAATGTTCAAACGACGATATAAATAAAGTACCGACAACTATATAAATAACGCTTCTAGCAACTACGTAGATTATGTTTTAGGCATTTATACATAAAATGTTTCAGACTGCTAGATATATAATGCTTCCGGAAATTAGACATATATCCATGCAGTATCAATCCAAAGATATATGTTCATGAAATTCACTCTGGTAAACCTATATGTCTCATTACATGGCAGCCCATATACATATGCAAACATTACACAAAACTTGATTTATTACTAACATGAAATTTTTAATTTGTCTAAGTGTTAGACACTCACCTCGACATGATGATGAACGAGTAATGAAAGTGGCGTATCAATAGCAACTTAGCAAGGGCTATCTTCATACATTTGTCTCTCCATCACGTGAAAGCTCCTAGCCCTCCTTACAGAAAGCTTTGTATATTGCTTTATATCAGCGGACTTCCTACTCAGAGCATATTGTCTTGGATATAATTGATGTGAATTTATGACAGGTTCAAAGAAAAACCAACAGCGACAGAAAATCAAACTTTCAAACAATGGATTATAAGCAGGACCGGTCTTAATAGGTAAGACGATCAATAAACACAAATCTGGCAACTTTACAGCCATGCAAGAAAAAATATACCCTGAAATTACATTTCTGAAGAGAAAAAAAATACCTCTATAAATGAAAAAAGTTTGAACTTTCACATCATTTGAATAACACAATATTTTGATAACAATTTATACTGATTGACTAGAAGAAATAAAGATTTTCCTATTGAAAGTCCTAAAAAAAATCCAACATGCTAACCAGACAAAAGGAACAGCCTGACTTCGGCTTCTGCCATGCTTTTCATACATCCTGTTGAATTTGTCGAAAAGATCATTCACCGTGCTGCAGATAATTTATAAATTGTGAACCATATTGACTGAAAATAATTATAATCACAAAAAAAAGAAAAAAAAAAAAAAAGTGAGAAGATAGTTTCTCATACCAACCACTTGACGAACCAATGAGTACACAGATTCAATGATGTAATAAAAACATTTATGATGAGAGAAAATATAAATAAATTCACTAGTATTGGTTAACATTTATGATAGTTTTTAGTTTCTCATACCAACCTATTGTTGGATCTGATGATGACATATGGGGCTACTAAGGACTTATGGATATCTCCTCACGAACAAAAGATGATTTGAAAAACATATCTAAAACACTGGTATTGACTAACAAAGCACCCATGTGACTCTTGACATTCGTATATATTGGGTAAATAAACAGCTGCGATATATTCTTCACTCCGTGATTTCTGAAATTGGTCATCTAGGTAATTTCAAAAATTCAGTAACATGTTTTCTTTTGATAACCAATCAATAACACATTCAAAACATTGAAACAATTAACATATTTTGTGTTTGAATAATCAAAATTGCTATAAATTGCCAGTGAATAAATAATTAAACAGGGCCCACTAATCAAGCACTATAGAAAAATTATTTAGATACACTTGTTCAAGTCAATATAATAAAAAGCATATTAACCCATTGTAAATTTTGAAGGTATAGAGCCTTTATTTAATCTATGTAACTGATGTCATGCTGAATGCTGAAAAAAACCATAGACCTCATTCGAAATCATAGATAAAATACAATATAACATGAAATTAATCAACAAGTAACATACATTGTGTAAGAAACAATACCTTAATTCCAGTGATAAGAATCTGTTGTTTGGTAGCCTGCTCAAGAAAACAAGGGGCTTCCCCATGGATGGGTTGTTTGTTTCTGCCAAGATAAAGAACAGCTACATTAATTTTCAAATCATGCGAACAACGAATCGTATCTATATTATCAAATAATAACTTGCTGACTTCACCCTAATCATCAAACGGCGCTCCAGCAATATCCATGATTAGTCCAAGTGTGGCATGACCTATATGCACCTACAACAAATTACAGATCATGTAAGTGATCAACTGACAGGACAAGGAAAACATAATTAACAAACAAAAATATCTTTTTAGGACATAAATTATATTTCTTGATATGATATAATTCGTAGAATCTATTAGCAATATGCAGTAATCATAATCAAATTATTTTTATACCAGAAACTCAGTGAGGATAAACGTGGTCATTAGAAATCATACATTTGTTTAAAACATTAATTTTATTTGACGAAAATACTTTTAAGGTAATTATTCAGAAAAGAACATCATAAGAGTTTTCTTTGACAGAGAAAAACTGTTAGAATGCCACGGATACGACCTCTAATATTAAACTTATGCATAACATTGAACAAATGCTATAAGCATACAAACAAATGATAGAAAGACAACGATTTCTTTCTTCTTGGAGGAGGCAATCTAAAACGATAAACCTTATAGCATCACTGCAGCAACCTTTGTTTAGAAGACTTTCTTAGCACCTCTTTTGCCTTCCCACACAATTTGCTTTATTTTAAGCAAAAGAAGAAATTATGAATCAGAAATCGGGTCGGAGAAAAAGCAACAAAGGAATAATTTGTTGATTGGCACCGGTTCCTTGATATCTCACAACTTGCATCAGGATCCCTAAATCAGATACCCTAGCTTTTTGAAATCCTGTAACAAACATGGATCGCAGACGTTCTTCGGGTCCACGCTCGTTTATCAGGAATGCTCTCTCAACTGCTCACGCCTCAAATTCGATTGGTCCTTGAATACGTCTACTTAGTTGTTGCTGTTATTCTCTTTTGCCTTCTTGTCGTCACGCATATCAATTTCGTCCAGCAGCCTGAATGTTCGAGTGAGCTGTCTGGGATTAACTTCACTGAAGCCCAACTTTTCCAGATCAAGATAACTAGTGATGAGCTTTGGGCTCAAATTTCAGCTGAGCAAGTTGTGGTAAAGATTAGGATTGCATCGCATGTTGTTAAGGAGGAATGACGGGTTGGAATTAATAGTTCTACATTATGGAATAAATTGAAGGAATTGTGTACAAATATGAGTTGGTAGGCACGTAACATCAGAGATTCCTTTTGTTATATGGGAGTAGTGTGTCAGCTCATATGCGTGCAAGGAAGAGAGATTTGTTCCAACCGTCAATTCACAGTGCAGTTACAACACCATGCATGTCACCAGCTTCCCACTTTTCAGCTAATCTTTGTTCATGTTATCAAGTCATTAGTTTTTGTTCCGATAATGATTGGCATTCTGTTCTTCCTGTTTGAGTTCTACGATGATCAACTTCTTGCATTTTTGGTATTGACTCTTATGTGGCTTTGTGAACTTTTTACAATGATTAGCGTTCGAACTCCGATATCAATGCAGTTCTTTCCACGCTTCTTCTTGCTGTATTTCTTGGTTTTTCATATCTACTTCTTTTCATATGCCTATGGCTTTTCATTCTTGGCCTTTTCAGCAACAGCTGCAATCATGCAATACCTAACACTCTTCTTCTGGAATCGCTTTGAGGTGCCAGCTCTTCCAAGATTTCTCAGAACACGAGCTCAGTTCCAGCTGCAACCGAATGTTCAAATCACATCGTCTACCATATACACATCAACATTACATATAGCAAGGCTGAATGTTCGAAACCCTAATTTACCGGACCCAATCCCGACAATGCCACCACCACAGCTCAATCCATCCGAAGAACAAATGACTGAAAATGCAGAGCGAAACACAAATGACCCTCCTAGTTTTGTGCATCTAGACCCTCAACAAAACGTACTCGAAGCAGCACTGGCACCACCGAATCCAAACTCCTTCAGCTCCTTTTTACTCAGAATATTAGATGGGCGCTTCATCTGATTGATTCGTTTCTTCCCTGCGTTTAGAGATCATAGACGGAATTACAATCAGCCACCTCAGCAGCAACAAAATGAACATCCTACTTGGTGCTTTTATCAGTTATTTTTCCTCTTGTCTTTAGAAAAAAAAATTGAAATTAAATGGGTAAGTTGAGACGTATCAGTGCATCATGCTGTAAATTTGTCTGGCTGCAGTGAAACAGTACTGGAAAGTTTGTATATTAAGAGCACAACCAACAATGGCTTGTTCAATTACTAAACAAGCCACGGAGCAACCATGTATGGCTTGTTCAGTCACCCGTGGCTAGTTTGGATGTGGTTCGTGTCCAGTTGAGTGAACATAGCTTGGTGATTATAACAGCAAAGCCTTTGCCGTTATAAATTTATAACGGCGAAGTCTTTGCCGTTATAAACTTTTAATAATAAAAAAGCATGCAAACGCTGTTTGCTGCGGTGAAAAGAGGTAATATTGGATGAAAGAGGTGTTTGCTGTTTTGTACCTTTTGTATTATATAATATATTTTTTAAGTGGTTTGTGACTGGTTGTAGCTAGTTTTGTATTGCTGGTTATGTTGTGGTTTGTTTGAATGAAAGAGAAGAAGTGAACAGAACGGATTGTTGGTTATGATCGAAAGACAAATATTCTTGCCAAATCTCAAATTTTTTTACCTTTTTTATTTTTCAATTGTTTGCACCAAGAATTTGAAAACACTTACTGAAGATTGATGTATTTGGAATGTAATTGTTAATACAAGCTTGTAAAGTGGATTTAACCACTAAAAAAAAGATAGAAAGATGAAGTTAAATTCTATCGTAAGATACGCTGACTGTACATGTTATAACCATGCTAAAATTTAGACTTACGTGAAATTTACGCCGTAGATTTTCCTTGGGTTACAATGGACTAGGGACCGCTGATATAAAGCAATATGCTCACCAAGCAATATACTAACATGAAAACTTGATTTGCTCGTTGTATTGTCTTGGATAAAAAAATAAGTACTTCTTCGAGTATGATTGACACCTCAAGGCATTTTGGGTGTATATGATACTTTACTATTACAGAAAGCTTTGTGTTGCATTGATCATTGAGCGGTAAATGGTTAAAGAAAATCTTTTAGAGCAAAATAACAATTTCACATTCTATATATCACATTTCACTATCGTTTATTTAGAAAGAACAAATAATACATAAGATACGTGACCCACAACAGAATTGCATCAAATATTACCAATTAACAAACATAAGTAATCACAGAACTTAATGGTTCAGCCTAAAACAAGAAAGTAATGTATCCTACTTACAGGTACTTCTGTTTATTTGCCAAACTGCATGAAAGTTCACATTCACTCTATAGAAGTAGGGAAAGAACTACATTTGTAATAATGCATCTCATTCATTTAAAGCAATGGCCATATTATTCTTTACTTGTTGAAGGAAATCATATGAAACAGGGGACACATGAAAGTAAATATGTTATCTCATTCCATAATTACATACTAGAAGGAAATGGTAGACCAACAAATGTAACTAAGATGATGTACTGCAGCTGAGAAAAAACATAAGAAAGCATCTTCACGTTGATTTATTTATATGCACAACTACTAAAAATTGACCTTTAATATATATACAAATTTGAGCATGTACTTATAGATAGTGAGAAAATCAACATCAACTATATTGCATGTACTATATGTTTATCCTTTTGGATACAGAACAAATTGATGCTGGAGTAGATTTCATATAAAAACTCGTCTTGGCATCATCCTTCGAAAAAAGTTCTTAATTTCAGTTGTCCTTAAATGACCTTTGGCCATACAATTATGATATTTTTCCTAGTGGTTTAGTTTTCAGTAATATTAATGTACCACTTTAGAGCATTTTATTGACTTTTAACCAATATTTGAGAGATTAACTTACAAGTAGGGCTACAAGAAGGCAGTAGAAGATGCTCCTTCTACTTGCAGATGCATAATCATTATAATGCATTGATCTGTTTTGAACTATTGCTATTATCTGTGGTTATGTAAATCATGACCTAAAACTCCCTGTTTCTCCTATAATACTACAACTATAAGACTAGTTAATCTTAACAATCGTGGTACAATGCTTATTGTATGATCTGGATGAATTAGTGGACATAAAACAGAGATTGTATACCCGGGGCTTAATGGTATTCTTCCATAGCCAAACAACTTTGGAGGAGCTGTGTAGCCAGGCTTAAATTGCTGATTTATTTGCATCAATATATATTAATCTGCAGAAGAAATATATGGATGATGATCTGATCACTGATGTTTGCTAAATACTGAGTCTAATGAAACAAACTAGAGGCAGATTTCACACATTGTATCATCATTTCATTGCACCATCTTTGAACACACTACCGATAAGCACACTGAAATTGGAAATAATTATCAAAAGATGTAGTTAACTACAGTTTAATAATCCTACAACATTCCAGCTCTATGCTAGATCATGTCCATTTTAAAGCATATATTTTCTTTAGTATTATATTTCCAAAAATAATTCAAAAATTCAAGAAATTATATTATTTTCTTTTAATTTAATCAAATCAAATCTTCATCTTTAAGTTAACCAAGTTGTTTAGTTTAATTCTCTTAGGCATATATATCAGTGTTGTCAATAGCGAATAGCGCAATGCCTGCGCTATGCGCTATTTTGCGCTATGCGCTATAGCGCGCGCTACAATGTTTTTTTTTTTTTTTTTTTTTTGCTTACAGAAAAGAAGATCTTTAAAAAAAAAAACACACAGGAAAAAGGCACAAAAGGAAAAAAACTGTATGTTTAAAATCTCCAAAAAGGAAAAAAAACGAAAATGCATGTTCAAAAAAGAAAAAGCAAAATAGCGCGCTATTCATGGCTGCGCTATGATAAAATAGCGCGCTATTTTTGCGCTACACGGAACCCCTGCGCTATAAGAACCAAAATAGCGCAACCTGTGCGCTTTGCGCTATAGCGCGCTATAGCGATCGCTATGACAACTATGATATATATGATAGCAAAGTTCCAAGTAAGAAGTATTCAACTCTTTGTACCACATTGATAAAGATTCTGCAATCCAAATCAACTGACCTTAATTTCTATATGAGGACTATAGTCCTTGTAGATAATCATACAAATAAACATAGCTATATACGAACAAGATATGAAAAGCATTAACTTTGGAAAAAAAGACATAAAAACATTACCTTTAGGCTTCCAGAACAAAAGCAAGGGGTTCCATGTTAGACTCTTCATCGTCATCTAGACAAATTCTACATTCTACAAATTTACCTTGACCTTTCCTACCGTCTACAGCATTATTCCTAAAAGCAATTTCGAGTTCCAAGTCAACTGATACAAGCTTAACTTGTTTGCTGCTATCAATGGTTGTTTCATGCGCTGATTCAGTTATCAAACAAACCACAAACAACACAAGATGGTCACTCATGCTCTTACTCTCTGCATGATATTATGAAGGAAATTTAAGGACTATCACATTAAGCGTTGATTCAGTTAGTCTCTGCATAATATTTTCTTGTTTATACAATCCCTGTTTATGTGAATAATCATTCACGATGACTATATATCAAATTACTGATAAAGAGTTTAGTATCACATTAAGCCTGTATTTGGCAGTTAAAATCAAAAGTGCTTTTGATTTTACTAAAAAAATATTTCGATTTTAGTAAATCAGCAAATCGAAAAATCAACTTGTCAAAACATTCCTAAAATCAACTTGTCGAAAAATCAACTTGTCAAAACATTCCTAAAATCAACTTGTCGAAAAATCAACTTGTCAAAATCACATTAAGCCTATTCCAATAGGTCATAACTTAGTTAGCCGGGGGAAAAAAAGAGCAACCATACCTAGGGTTGTGGCAATGGAGGTAGTTCCCGCTGACCCAAACGACATTGGGAAACAGCAGCAAAGACCGGTACTGCAAAGGGGCTATCGGGTGTTGTAGAAGAGCACGAAATAGGGCAGATCTAGGGTTATAGGGATTGGAGAAGAAAGGGAATGTGAAGAGGGACGATTAAAATCGCATTCAAAAATTCTCCTTTTGATTGACGTAGAAGAAAGGTAGCTTGTTGCTTGCAATATGCGATTTAGGGTTACCAGTTAATTGTTATTTCGGAGGGAAAATATAAAATTTTGGAGCGAAAAAGGTTACATTGCACGAAATATAAAATTCTCCATTTTATGATAAGGGGAGGCCAAATTTTAATGATACTCCACTTTTTTTAAATTGTTAGGGACGGTCATTGTAGCTAACTAATTTTTTTTTACTTCTTACGTTGTTATCCTTACTTCTAAAATTAATCATCCTAAAATCATCAGTCCCTTAAATCACAAAAATCCTAAACCGTTTCAATTACAAATAACGTCAGGGCAATCTTTGTTCTAAAAGTCTCGATTTTATTGCAATTAATCGAATCGATTCATCGAAATTTGAAATTTTTTGGGGAATTACTGTAACAAGCTAGTTTTTATTTCGATAGGGGATGTCTTGATAATGATTTTAGTTCGGTGAAAGCGGTGGATTTGTTCACACCTAATGGTGTTGATTAACCATTAAAAAAATATAATCATGAACATAAAAGTAAAATTAATCCCAAACGGGTAATAAGGTAAAATTATATTTATTTGTTAAGCGGCTACTTTCCTCATTGGTACTCTCCTTTACAATTTTTTTAAAAATAAAAAATTGCCCCCTCCCCCCCAAACAATATTTGGAGTGTCAATAACAATCCCCAAAAATAAGTTAAAAAAACATATGTTTACCATAAACAATAACACTTTAGAATAACAGGTTATTAAATGGCGTTATTAATAACATATTTTCTTGTAGTGTTATATACATAAAGGACATATATATAAAATTAAAACTATTCCAGAAAATCAAAATCAGAGGCAGGAGAATTAGGTGGGAAATCGGCCCATTAGGGGTCGACCCCACCCTAAAGGTGTCACCATAACAGGGGTGTCGACACCCTTGTCGACCCCCCAGATCCGGGGTAGATCTAGATCTGCCAACGTGGATTTGTTTTCTGACCAGATTCATTAACCCTAGGCTATATAAAGGACCTTAATCCCATTGTTTTATTCATCTAAATCAATGAAGACAATGAGGTGCTGCCCCAACTCAGAATAAAACAGCCTATTCTTCTCCAATAACAAGTTATACGTATTCAGATATCTTGGCTTCAACATCTACAATCAATCTTCTATTATTTAGATACAATCACAATGAGTTTATGTTGCTTTTAGATATAAACACCTAAAATGTAATCTTGACATGTCTATAAGTTTGGATCTATGCCTACACATGTTGGTAATTTGAATCATAACAGAACTGCCATTACTTGTATACCTAATTTACTGCTTAGATCTTATATGCCTATTATATTAGTTTGCCTAATCATGTCACCATATGCTTATTATATTAGTTTTCCTAATCATGTCACTTTGCCTATTCTGTTAGTATGACCAATTCTATCATCATATGCCAGATTTTATTATGCTTGTTCTTGTTCTCTTCTCTCCCTCTTTCCCTTTTTGTTTTTATAGCCAGGCCACCTTCGAACCTAGGCCTATCACTGGAATATGCGAACGTATGAAATTGGGAACAATTGGGGATAATAAATTTGGGGCATAATTCTTATTGTAAAAAATGATTGGGAATTTTGGGCATAATTTGTACCTTGAGCCAAAATTTGTGATTTGGAGGCATAATCTATATCTTGATCTAAACCTTAATCGGGGCATAACTTGTATCATAGATTGGATAGGGACTTCGGGTATAATAAACATGAAAATTGGTTAACAATGAAAATGCATAGATTTGCAGTAATTAGAAACTATAACCACGCTTAGGCACGAGGTTAGATTACAGTTGTGGTAGAAGTCTGCCCAGAACCGCCCGGCATATCCAGCGTCCACAAGTGGTAAATCTAATGTGAGGGGTCTAAGTGAATAAACACGTAACGGTGCTAAGACACGACGTTAAGTCCGGCTTGTAGAAGAAGTCTGCCTGGACCCAACCGGCATATCCAGCATCCACAAGTTGTAGACTTAATGTGGGTGGTCTAGTGTATTAACAACCATAAATGAGTGAATGGTGACAAAATTGTAATACTTAACCTGTTTGAATCTATAAGGATTACATGAACTCGTTAACTTGAGTAGTGGTTAAGTAAACTTGTTTGAATCAGTAGGAGTGTTAAGTAAATCATGGGGCGGTGGGTAATATTTATATATGTAGGCCCACAAACTTAACCTAGTTGGGTAATGCAACCTTGCTAAACCAGTAGGCATAACCTGTTGAAATCCTGGTAGTGGGGATGCAAGCCTACGGAGAAGCTTGTATCATCTGTCATGTGGGACCCATTTTAGTCAGTAACCCGTCTTGATATCAAACGGAGAACCCCGAACTAGGTCGGGTCTGGGCACGCTTACTAAGATGATTATAAGAGGTCACTTGAGTGGGGGTGTTGACAGCGCGTTTCAACGGAGTCATGTGCGTGCATAGGTCCGCTTGCTTAGGAGGATAAAATGTTATGACATCTGTAGATATGGTTTGTGCACATTTGTAAACAAAGGGTTTCCACTTTAGGAAGAAATACATCCTACTCTAGGGCTAGCACAGGATATCTATGAGTTATGGAGCCGATCGATTAAGGGTAGTAATTTGGGTACATCTAGTCTTGTTTGTTTAGGGGCCCATTCTTGTTATTGGGGGTTAACATTTGTCAGTTCTGCTGGGCTACCTGTTATTGTATGGGGTAAAACCTCTCACTAGAAGTATACCTAAGTCTACTATATTGTACTTGTTGGGATCAACTTGTTCTTGTTATACTAGTATTGGTGCAGAGAGAGAGAAAGAGAGAAGTACCAGAGAAGTGCAATGCATTTTTTTTTCAGTTTATCCTGTTTATCTTGTTATGCATGCCTTATGATATTGTTATCTCTCTCCAACTTATATGCCTATCATGATGCATGCACTTATTTATATGTTAAAAGTAACTAGACTCGCCAGACTTTATATCTAACCTATTTTTTTTCCTTTTCGTTTTCTTCCATTTCCCCCAGGTTCTTAGGGTGGGAATATTAAAGCTTGATCAGGATTCGTCTTTCCTTCTACTTGGAGCTGCTTAGGTGTACTGCTTTGATTTCGTATCTTCGATACTATGACTATATTTTGGGGATTATGCTCTTTTTATGTATTATTGTATTCTGATGATGATTTTTTGTACAAGGCAGATGTTTTATGTTTTTAGTATTCCATACTTATTAGTGAAAATTAGGGTCACATCCTTAAAACTGAACTTAATTAGGCTCACCTCCTCCCCTTTTGAAACGTATAAATTTCATCCCTATTTTTGAATTGCGCCTCTCTTATTTTCAGAACTGCCCTTCTTCCTTAATTAACGCCTTATTAATCTAATACGTAACACGTATTAGGATATACGTATTACAGGTCCCATTTATTCCAGAAAAATAATTTTTACGATCCATGGCGGCGGCGGCTTCATATGTATTTTTTTTCTTTCGATCCTTTCGTTTTCATTTTTCACATACTGAATTAGTTTTTAGGGTGCATTTTTTTCCTAATGGCAGCTGCTTCTTTTTTTTTATGAATTTTGATCGATCAACTTTTACATAGAAGACCGGGCTTGCTGGCCAGGGAGAAGGCGGAGAGGAAGAAGGCGGTGGGGCCTAGGGTGCTGGAGGCGGGGGGTTTTCCGATGGGGCTTGGGTTGATTCGGGCGTGGGTGGCTTGGATTCGAAGGGGAGAGGCAAGAGAGAAGCGGAGGAGCGAGATCGGAGGGAGGAGGTGTCAACTGCGGCGGCATGAGCCATGGACGGCGATGTATGCATATTTTTTGTTTATATGCATTCTATTTTTCATATATTTTTATTTTCTATTTGTTTGAGTGCCTGACGATCAGTTGTGTACATCATTATGCATATAGTTGTATTGATTTCATATTACAGGTTTTCTGGAATTTTTTTTAGTATAGTTTGTGCAAATATTCTTAAAATTTTCATATAAGTATGCATATATTTCTATTATTTGCGTATGTGAATGCATATAGTTATAATTAACTGAATTTCTTTTTGTACTTTTGTTTGATTAATGCATTTTAACATGTTTTTTTTTTCATCCAGTGGTCCTGCAAATATTGGTGTATTGGTGATGCAGACGATTGAATGGAGGATTCGTGGAGGTGGATAAGTCGTTCATAATGGAATTAACGCAATCTTTGTATAAAATTTATGTTTTTTTATCATACAGTCGTATATATTATTTTTTCAGTTTATTTGATCTTTTGTTCTTAATACGTGTAGAAGAATATGCATATAGTGTTAATATGAGCATATATGTATGCAACTATTGTTATAACTCGTGTATATATGTTTGCGGATATATCTAGGAAAGGTGCGTATATGTGTGCATATATTCTAGATATATGCATACAAATATCTATATATTTTAAATATTTGTTTTTAGCATTTATGTTAAAAAGGTGCATAGAAATATGCATTTATTCTTAATATATGCATATCCGTATGCAACTTTTTATCAAACATGCAGAAAAACAGAATATAGAATATATGTGTATTTGTATGCATATATTTAGAAAACTTGCATATAAATATGCAGATATTATTGTTATGTTGCTGAATTCTACATCTATATGTTTGCAGTTTTTTTTCTAATGTGGATTCTTCAAATTGTTATTTTCTGTGATGTTTACATTGATATGTTTGCAGTAATTTATATGATGTTTACATTACTAGCTTATATGTTCACAATTATATGTTTGTAGTTATTTTTGTTACATATTCTGTAAAACTTTTGCCGTTCTTTTCGCACAGCAAGTATTTTAAACATCAAAAACAGCATTAGCTATTTGATTAATACTGCAAATATTTGCTGTTATGTACGCCATTAATAGTAAATGTTGCATAAATGTATGTAAGTGTTCAAAAAAATCACACATCAAACATTTACATCATTTGCATATATGTATACAACTAATAATAATACTTTCATACAGGTATGAAAGTATCCTGAATATTTTGGCAATTCAAATATGCGGAACATTTTGGGTTGCAAAAAAATATAATTGCGGAACATTTGACAATATTTGCAAATAAGTATGCAATTATTACGAATAACTGTACACAAGTATGCAAAATTTCGTAATACCACTTAAAATCATCAGAAATTATTTCAGTACATAAAATTCACCAGAAATTCAGTCTACAAACTACATAAATATCTTTGCATACTTCGTAAACAGAATATCAATCTACATTTTTACAAGAAATAAAGACAACATTTTTTCATAATTTTAATCACTAGGACGTTTGCATATAATAGCAGGTACTTCTGTGTACGTTGACCATCAATATTCCAACTATAACGTCTGCAACTGAGAATTTTGTGTGCACGCACCGGTCGTTGAGCTTTAACAGCATCAACATTGTATATTTCATCACCTTTATCGATTTCTTTGTCCTCAAAATCTGCATACAATATAACATATACAACTTTTTCGAATATCTACATATAAGTATGCTAATATTTAGGAATTTTGCATACAAGAATTCTAGTAAATATTCTTAAATTTCCAAATAAATGCATATACATGTGTAATTATTTTGAATAGATGCACACAAGTGTGAAAGTATTATGAATAGATGCGCACTAATTTGAAAGTTTTTCTGAATTCTTGCACACTAGTGAGCAAATATTATTAATACTTGCACAAAATTGTGCAAATATTCTAAATACATGTACATTACTGTGAAAGTATTTCTGAACAAATGCCCACAAGTTTGCAACTATTATAAAAAAAATGCTTAAAAGTGTGCAACTATTATAAAAAATGTAATATTTCTAAAAAACATCTACTAAATAATTCAACAATTATTACGAACATCATACACTCAATTGCTACGTTTGTTTTATTTTAATTACAGTATCATAGAAGAAGATATCATCTACAGTCGAATGTGAAAAAAAAACATTCGGATTCATACCTTTTTTTCGCCATTTCCTGTAACTTGATGTCCACGACAACACATTAGGAGCAAAAAAAGGATGTTTTTTGCAAAAACTGATGAACGAAGGCTTCAGATTATGATATTCGATCTACTGCTTTAGGGTTTCCACGAATCGTTTGGTGCAAAACAGGTCGATCTAGCAAAAACTGATGAACGTCGGGATTAAAGGAGCGATTTGACTACTTTGGGAGAGATTAAAGGAGCCATCTTGCAAAACAGATCGATCTACTGATTTGGGAAAGATTAAAGGAGCGATTTGACTACTTCGTTGAATGAGATATTTTTTGGAGATTTAGTGCGTTCGTATGGGTATGTTTGCGAACAAATTATGCAGTTGTAAACAACTGTAAAATCCGTTCGGCTTTCCTAAACAACAAGGATTGTTGTAGAGGGTGTCGAACTCTGGGACCAAATTATTTTACTAATAAATCCAATCAAGTTATCCCTAACTTTTGATTGGTGGAAAACAAAGAAAATAGCAGAAATTAAATAAAAGAGAGTTTTAAAAATAAGTGAAAGCAATTAGGGGATAATGACATAGATCAGATTCATAATCATCAATAGCCAAAAGATTAACCAGATCTAATACATGTTTCTATCACAAACATGAATCAACGATAATAGGTTTTTAGAAACAAATATGTAAATAACGACAAGCATAGCCTATGCAGGAGCTCAGCTCTACAACCATAGGCTATCAGGACAGATTCACTATTTTATTTCTAAAACCCTAAATTTAGATCTAGATCTGATAAACGTTAGATTGAACACGAATATACCCTGCGAAGGAGCATAGCTCTTAAACGACACAGGATATTAAGGTTCAGATCTAACCCTTGGTTCAGCTCTAGATCTATATACATGAATTCCTCATCCTTTGGCTATGTGATTCATATTGAATCATACTATCAGCGTCATCACCCCCTAATCAAAGGGATTAGCTAGACATAGCTAAAGAAGAAGAAAAACAGAAAATAAATAACATGAACATAAATAAAATAAACAAAAAGTAAAAAGAAAGGGAGAGAATGATTTTATTCCAAGAAGAGAATTACAGAATAAAACCTAATGTGTTTTTTTACAAGACTAAGATACAATGTATTTATAGCTGATATGACAAAGGCTAGCTAGCTGATTACATAATGTGGGACTAAAGAAATAACCCAAATAACACATAAGCCAGTGTGAACGCAGCTTTAGAGTGAGTGGTCTAGCAAATAGGCTAGTGTGAACGCAACATGAGTAAGAGGCCTTCCAAATGAGCTAATGTGAATGCAGTTTGAGTCTTTATTGAGTCAAATCTTCTTAACTGAAATATAATTGCAACAATTCTTCAAGCTTTAGACTCTTCAAGCTTTAGCAATTTTAAACTTCACTCTTTTTAAGCAAATTCTTCATGCTTTATCCATCAAATGCTCTAAATCATGCTTCTTGTCAACAATCTGAAAACACAGCTATAAATACACAATATCAATTATTTAAAAGATAAAATAAGATAAATATGCAGATAAAATATACACATTTACGTTTATATCAAATACCCCCAAACTTATCTTTTTATTCGTCCTCGAATAAACTAAACTAAGATATGTCACACTTTCGTAGGAAACACGATTGCATTTAGCGTATGCAACAAGCCGTTAAACCTCTGGGTGTCCCCAGTAGGACGAGTGTTGTCTCGTGAGGGTTTTCAGCGGATACTACCCACAAAATCCAAGCGTCTTGTGTACGCAGATAAATCAAACATTATATTTAAGGTCTTTCACATTCCAAGGATTTCACCTAACTACAATAATAACGGTTTAGTCCCAAATTGTCCATCCCATAATTGGTGCAAAAATGAATAAAAATTTTCAAGTTGAATCGTAATTCCTTGATAACACTGTAATTGTCTTGAAGGTTAAGAGCGTGGTGTCAACCAAAGTTCTACACATCGACAATGTACACCCAATCATTTATTTGACCCTTTTTTTTTTTTTTGAATAATTTTGCACCAATGTAACTGTAATGTATTGGATATGAGTTATGCATAGATGAAGGAAAATTTTGTAAGTTCTAAAAATATTCTAGATAAAAGGGCAAGTGTATTAGTTGAACTTCAAATTACAAAAGATAAAGTAATACTAAGGCACATATGGACATCTTGTTTCCTTCCATCTCCTCAACTACAATCCTTGCTTCTAAGTACGGTATGATGGATGTGGATGGAATGGAAATGGATGCTTCATAGTCAAGAATGATGAAGACTATTTTATTCAGAGAGACTCTCTCTTTATTTCTTTTTCTTTTTTTTCCTTTTTTTTTCTATTCTTTTTTTCTTCTTCTTCTTTTTTTTATTTTTTTTTTCCTTTCGCATGATGAATGATGAATGGAGATGGAATGATGACGTACTTGATTTCATTTGATTCCTCCTCTACTACCAACACTTCATGAGAGGAAAGTTTTGTGCCCTAGTTACTCTATTTCAATAACCTTAATTCAACACACAAGTCTGGATTGATGTTATACAAAAAGCTGAAAGGAATGATAAACAAAGTTCCGTAAGATAGATAACCCATATAAAATAAGATGTGGTATATGGTTATCCTACCTTAAAACAAGTACGGAATGGGTAGTGTAATATAAGTATATAAAAAGTGACGTTTTTGACCTTTAAACAAAGGTTCTTGAGTATACCAATATAAGATAAACTTGTCGACACATGGATGTAAATCGACTAAAACTTGGGTTTGAATAATGTGGGGTATCGAAGAAGAACGCTACAATGAGTCATTTCTTCTTAATTGGGCCAAGTGGATTTTAGAACTTACGATTTTGAAAATTTGAGTGGAAAGGAAAATATTATGCATGAAAACGAACTCAGAAAATCCAACAAATGTAGGTGCAAAATCCTTTTATTTCATGATTTTTTTTTTTTTTTTTGATTATTTTTACTTGCACATTCTAACATGTATAACAAAGGTTGACACGCTTACTCCAGAACACGACTAACGTCTGCATAGTCTCAAGCTAGCATCTTAAAAAGACACATTACAATTCAATGAATAAATAATGTTCATTCCCATCACCCAAAAATTCAACTTATCAAACAAGAACCAAGGTGTTATTTATGAATTTAAGTTAATCCTTGTTCAATGAATGACCTACTTCATAAAATTTGATTGCTGATGTAATGTAAATTCCCCCCCCCCCCCACACTTGAGTGTGACTGTGTCCGCACAGTCTTAATCAGACATATCTTAGTGAAAGGGAAAAACAAACAAGAGAATATTTACATATGTACAAAAGAGGGTTAGTGCGTCTTACCGAATGTAATGTGGCTCATGGAGGACCATGAGCTCCTCTTCTTGGTTGGGTATTGGTTCCAAGTAAGGTTTAAGGCGTTGACCATTGACCTTAAAGGATGATCCGTCAGTTGGATTCTCAATTTCTACCGCACCATACGGAAAAACAGTCCGTACAGTGTAAGGTCCTGTCCATCTAGATTTTAGCTTACCCGGAAATAGATGCAGTTTTGAGTCATACAACAGAACTTTTTGATCTGGCATGAAAGTTTTACGTAAAATTGATTTATCATGAAAAACTTTTGTTCTGTCCTTGTAAATTCGTTCATTTTCATAGGCATCATTTCGAATTTCATCAAGTTCATTAAGTTGAAGCTTCCTATGTTCTCCTGCTTGCTCTAAATCAAGATTCAAAGTTTTTATTGCCCATAACGCCCTATGTTCTAGTTCAACTGGCAAGTGACATGGTTTACCAAAAATCAACCGATAAGGGGACATACCTAAGTTTGTTTTAAAAGCAGTGCGGTAAGCCCAAAGAGCATCGGTTAACTTTTGGGACCAATCTTTACGATTTCGATTAACAGTTTTCTCAAGAATTTGTTTAATCTGCCTATTCGATACTTCAACTTGCCCACAAGTTTGAGGATGGTAAGGAGTAGATAACTTGTGGGTTATCGAATACTTTCTCATGAGAGCTTCAAAATAACGATTACAGAAGTGTGTACCATTATCACTGATTATTGTGCGAGGTGTGCCAAACCTAGAAAAGATGTTTTCTTTCAAGAAGCGCACAACAACCTTGTTATCGTTTGTTTTGCATGGTACAGCTTCGACCCATTTGGAAACATAATCAACAGCTAAGAGAATGTAAAGGTTCCCAAAAGAATTAGGGAAGGGTCCCATGAAGTCTATACCCCACACATCAAAAATTTTGACCTCTAGAATGGGGTTTAGGGGCATCATATTCCGTTTAGAAATTTTCCCTAAGAATTGACATCGATCACAAGTTTTGCAAAATTCGTATGCGTCTTTGAAAAGGGTGGGCCAGTAGAAACCCGATTGGAGAACCTTTTCGGCTGTCTTTTTGGGACCGAAGTGACCACCACAGGCTTGGTCATGACAGAAAGAGAGGACACTGTGAGTTTCAGTGTCAGGAACACATCTTCGAATGATTTGATCGGGACAATACTTGAAAAGATAGGGGTCGTCCCAATAAAAATGTTTCACTTGGGAAAAGAATTTGTGTTTATCCTGCTTAGACCAAAAAGAAGGGGTCTGCTTAGTGACTAAGTAGTTGACAATGTCAGCAAACCAAGGATCAGTGGATAGAGAAAACAGCTGTTCATCAGGGAAACTCTCGTTGATTGGAAGAGAAGAAGACGGGGCATTTGGAAGACGAGACAAGTGGTCCGCAATAACGTTGTCAGATCCTTTTTTATCCTTAATGGTAAGGTCAAATTCTTGAAGTAGAAGGATCCAACGAATGAGACGAGCCTTAGCATCCTTTTTAGAGAAAAGATACCTAAGTGCGGAATGATCGGTATAAACCGTGATGTGTGAGCCAACTAGATAAGGCCTGAATTTTTCTAAAGCGAAAACGACTGCCAAGAGTTCCTTTTCGGTGGTCGTATAATTGATTTGAGCGTCATTCAGAGTTTTACTCGCGTAGTAAATGACGTGAAGAATCTTATCGATACGTTGTCCTAAGACAGCGCCAACAGCGAAATTCGAGGCGTCACACATGATTTCAAAAGGCAGCTTCCAGTTGGGAGAGAAGATGATCGGAGCAGAGACAAGTTCATTTTTCAGATGCTCAAAAGATGAAATGCAATCAGAATTGAAGTCGAAAGGAACATCCTTACCAAGAAGATTGGTCAACGGTCGAGTGATTTTGCTAAAATCTTTTATAAAGCGACGGTAAAAACCAGCATGACCTAAAAAGGATCGGATGTCCTTAACTGATTTGGGAATGGGAAGATTTGAAATAACCTCAATTTTGGCTTTGTCTACTTCAATTCCTTTATTAGAAATGACATGTCCTAGGACAATGCCATGTTTGACCATGAAGTGACACTTTTCCCAATTAAGCGTTAAGTGTTTATCTTTACAGCAATTAAGAACAAGATCGAGATGATGTAAACACTCAGAGTAAGAATCACCAAATATGGAAAAATCATCCATGAACAATTCCAAAAATCGCTCGATCATATCAGAAAAAATGCTAATCATGCACCTCTGAAAGGTTGCAGGTGCATTACAGAGACCAAAAGGCATACGTCGGTACGCAAATGTACCAAACGGACAAGTGAAAGTGGTTTTCTCTTGGTCCTCAGGAGCGATAGGGATTTGATTATATCCCGAGTACCCGTCAAGGAAACAATAGTACTCGTGACCGGCTAGTCGTTCTAACATTTGATCGATAAATGGCAAAGGGAAATGATCCTTACGTGTTGCAGCGTTAAGTTTCCTATAGTCAATGCAAACACGCCAACCGGTCTGGGTGCGGGTTGGGATAAGCTCGTTAGCTTCATTTTGGATCACAGTAATCCCTGATTTCTTAGGTACGACATGAATCGCACTAACCCATTGACTATCAGAAATCGGGTAGATGATTCCATTGTCAAGGCATTTAAGGATTTCAGCACGAACTGCTTCTTTCATGATAGGGTTTAGTCGACGTTGGGGATCACGAGTGGGTTTGGCATCATCTATAAGGTGGATTCGATGTTGGACGATCGAAGGACTAATCCCCTTAATATCAGCCATGGACCAACCAATTGCCTCCTTATTTTTCTTAAGGATGGGAAGGAGCAATTGTTCCTGCTCTAAAGTAAGGTCAGAAGCGATAATGACAGGAAAAGTTTCATTGTCTCCTAAGTAAGCGTACTTAAGATGACTAGGCAGCACTTTGAGGTCAGATTTTGGGGGCGACTCAACCAAAGAAATTGGTTGAGGGATAGACTCATTTGTGAGAGGCTCGACAGGAATCGAATCAGAGACATTTTCGGGAGTATCTTGAAATAAAGTTTCGTAATCTGATTCAATTTCGTTATTCAGATGGTCGAGCTCAGATTCATTATCGTGGACAACATGGATTTCAGAAAACTGGTCCACATAAGAGTTAGGAGAGTTTTCAGTTCTGAAGATGTTTAGCTCGACAGTCATGTTACCAAAAGAAAGTTTCATAGACCCATTTCTACAGTTGATGAGAGCATTAGAGGTTGCTAAGAAGGGTCGTCCTAGAATCAAAGGGATCTGGTTTGCAGGATTGCTAACCTGTTGAGTTTCTAAGACAATGAAATCAACTGGAAAGATGAATTCGCCTATTTTGATCAACACATCCTCGATTTCGCCCACAGGTTTCTTAATTGAACGGTCAGCAAGCTGAAGGGTAACCTTGGTGGGTTTCAATTCTCCTAGCCCTAATTGGCGATAGACGGAATATGGAAGCAAGTTAACACTAGCACCTAAGTCTAGCAGGCATCTATCGATTTTCTTGTCCCCAATAGTACATGATGTTGTGGGGCAGCCAGGATCTTTGTATTTCACTGGCATCGATTGGGACAAGACTTCGCTTAGAGTTGCCGCTAGAAACACTTTCTTAGGTACATGTGTATGACGTTTTTGAGTGCACATATCTTTTAGAAATTTTGCGTATTGTGGAACTTGTTGTATAATATCTAAAAGAGGAATGTTCACTTTAACTTGCTTAAATATTTCAAGGATTTTTTCTAGCTGATCCGTCTTTTTCCTAGGTCGGAGTCTATGAGGAAATGGAGCAGACAACTCAGTAGGTTGGGCTACTTGAGTTTGAGGATGGTCCTTGTCAGAAATTGGCTCAATGTTTTGATCCGAGTTGGTCGAATCTTCGATAGGGTTTGGAAGATCGTCCAGTAAAGCATTTGGGTTGACCACATGGTTGTCAATCTTTTTGCCGGATCTAAGAGTCGTGACCGCATTCAAGTGACTCACGTTTGAATCTTGAATGATGTGAATTTGGTTGGAGTTAGGATTTTGACGGTTGGGGTTTGGAATGGGTTGACTCGGGAAAGTGCCTCTTTCTCGTTCGCTCACCGAAGTGGCTAACTGACTCATTTGCATTTCAAGTTTAGCAATCGATTGACTCGTGTTTTGCATGTGCGAAGTCAATAAATTTTGAAGATTGGTATTTGATTGGAGATTTTGGGTCGTCGCTTTAGTCAATTCTTCGAGAGTTTTCTCAAGTGATGTCAATCGTTTATCATCTTGGGGAACAAAAGAATGTTGCGCTTGATTTTGAGACGGTGACGCAGGGTTTTGGAATTGAGTTTGTTGAAAGGGAGGTTTCGAAGGATTATTCGAAAATGATTGAAAAGGAGGTCGAACCACATTCGAATTTGCATTGTTTTGGGTCCAAGAGAAGTTAGGATGGTTTCTCCAACCTGGATTGTATGTTGGGGAGAATGGGTCGTTCCTAACTTTGTTAAATGCGTTGAGTTGTTCCAATGAATGTGGGCATTGATCAGCTATGTGGTTAAGATCGTTACATTTGTAACATGAGGTCTGAGACGCTTGAGCTTGATTTATTTGAGTTGATGAAAGGACATTATCGAATTTGGATATCATTGCGTCTATTTTTGCTTCTAAGGCTACTGATGATCCTACCGAATGAGCGTTAGAACGGGAATAAATTGATTTCTCGTTAGATCTTTCCCATTGAGCTGATTTTTCGGCCAAATTTTCGAGAAATTGCCAAGCGGCATTGTGATCTTGGGCTAGAAAATTTCCTTGGCACATTGATTCGAGCATGGTTCGAGAGTTATTTTCAAGTCCATCGTATAAAATTTGACAAAGAGTCCATTTTTCAAAATTGTGATGTGGACATTTGACTAGAAGCTCTTTAAATCTTTCAAAATATTTTGCAAAGGATTCACCCCCAAATTGACGAAAATTGACGATTTCATTTCGAATTTTAGATGTTTTTTCCAGAGGGTAAAATTTCTTTAGAAAAATGTTAACAAATTCACCCCAAGTTCCAATCGTATTTGAAGGCAAGCTACACAACCATTTCTCAGCATAATCAGTAAGTGCAAATGGAATTAACCTAAGTTTGATTCTATCGTCACTTAATTGTTGAAATTTCATGGTTGCACAAACTTGTTCAATTTGGTCAAGAAGATATAAGGATCATCACATTCTAAATTGCCGAACTTTGGAAGAGTATTTATGTCATTCGAATGAATTTCAAAGTGGTTACCCGTTGGGGCGGGCAATATGATGCAAGAAGGAATAGAAACCCGATCGGGGAAGTATCTATCCATAAGAGGTCGAGGAGGATTTTCTTCGGCCATGGTTAAAGGACTGTTTGTTCGGACTAAACGATTATCCGAAGGATCACGAGTCCAATGACGCATGCACTAGCGAGAAGAATAAAGGAAGAAGAGAAAGAAAAAAAAATTGAGAAGCGAATTTTTTTTGTTTTTTTTTTTTAGAGAAAAAGAATTAGACACAAAAGATTTTTTTTATGAACCTAATGCAATTTACAATTTCTAGAATTATATAATGACGGTTTGATTTATTTCAACAAAAGATTTCTCAGCCAGTTAACGGACAGGGGTTATCGGTGCACCAGGAATCACCCTAGCAATGCAGCCGAAGGTTTAAGTACCTTCAGAGGAACAACCGATATAATATTTACGAATCACCGTAATATTTATAAACAGTTATTACTCTGCCGTAGTCTAGGCACCGAGAAATAATCCGTTAGAACTAAACCAAATTGTCAAAATATAATGAAGTCCTTAGAAAATAAAAACAAAACTAAGATGAATGCGGATTTTTTTTTAGTCACAGAATGAACAGTCTCAGAACAGTCAATTGCAGAGATAAATAAATAAATAACAGATTTTTTTTTCTTTTACAAGCAAGCCGATGCAGTGCAGAAGAGTTTTACAAGCAATGTCTCTAATTTTTTTTATTTGCAGCAGCGGTCCCTGTAGAGATAGAAAATACTCACCTTTATCGGCAGTCCGTCCAGTGCAATTGAGTCGCGCTAGCGCGTTCACACCCCACTTGGTGTGCAACCGCTTCAACACTGAATAGTCCGCTGCTTTTTATTGTTGTCGCCTCCTATTATTTGCAACCACTTGTTGTCGCCTCCTTTTTCAAAATACCACTGTACCTGTTTTCGAAAAAATTTCTCAAACCTTTTTTTTTTTTTTTTTGAAGAGAAAATCAAAATGAAGCAAAAAAATGAAATTAAAAGGAAATTGAGAGAAAAATGAAAATAAATAAAAATCAAACTAAACTAAGCCAAATTAAACAAAAGGAAAAAAGATTTTTTTTTTTACTGAAGAAAAGCAGTAAAAAGAAAAGAAACAAAAAAAAAACTAAAGAACAAAAACTGAATAAACTTGGCCCTAAACCCTATTAGCCCAACATGCGTGGTCCACTGATCCTTAAAATCCACATCGCTCCCCTCTTTTTTTTTTTTTTTCAATCTCAAAAGCAATATATCCACCTTTAATCAAATCAATGGCAATAAATTTCCTACTAGAAGCGTCATCCAATTTTTTTCGAAAACAAAATCGAGATCCGTCCTCACTCGAATTTCCTACTAGATGAGGTCATCGGTTTTCGGTGGATCTGGAATTTGCGGTTCGAAGTCAGTGATTGGTGGCTTTTAGTTAGTGGGATGAGCAGTTCAGTTTTGGGCCACAGCAGTTGTGATGGTTGCTTCAAGGGACCGCGAGAGGTTGCGAGGGGGATATCGCAGTTGTGCCAGAAATTCAAGGCAGTGGAGGTTGAAGGAACTTTGAGCGGTGGCTTTTAGGTTTGCAGCTGTTCCTGTCGGTTTGTGGTTTTGCTGATTTGGTTTGGAGAATTTGAAATTGGTGAAGGGGTTTGGCGTTTGGATTTCGTGAACTTCAGAGGGTGGTTGAGGTGGATGGCTTACGGATGGACGTGTGGTAAACTGGGCACGTGGGTGCTTTGTGAGGGGATTGGTATGGGATTGGAGAGGGCTTTGCGCGAGCGTTCAAGCGATTTTGGGAGGGGTTCGATTTCTGGGGGTTTCGGGAGATGGCAGCTGCGATTTGCGGTTGTGATGAAGAGCGAATTTGGGACTGCAGAAGGGGATTGTTGTACAGTGGAGGGATGTTGGATTTCGGTTGATTGTCGATGGTAAAGGTAATGGTTTGCTGAGAGGCTTGGGTGTTTAAAGTGTATGTTGGTGCTGGTGCTGCTTCTGAAGTCTTGTGGTGGAGATGAAAGTGGAGGCTGTTAAGTTTGAAGCGTGAAGACAATATGAGTGGAAGGAGCTTGAAAACTTGTTCGACGGTTTGGTGGCGAATTGATGATTGAGGTGCGGTTACAGTGCAGTATTGAAGCCAACTGATGGGTGGTTTGGCACTGCGTATATTGACCTGTATGGGCGGTTGGATGCTGTGATTTTGACGAGCAGTAGGAGCAGTTGGACGGTGTGTTTTGTGGTAATATGGTTGTTGAGGCAAGGCTATGTTTGGATGAAAGCTTTGCAGCGGATGGAAATATGGTGGAGATGATTGTGTTGAATGGATGCAATGAAGGGTTTGGTGATGAGGTTGGTATTTGTAAAGAGGAGGGATGTGTGCAAACTTGTGAAGGCAGTTAATGGTGAACGGTGTAACTCAGTAGTGGTGGTGGCAGATTGTTATGGAAGTTAGAAGAAAAGAAGAAAAGATGCACACAGCAGAAAAGCAAAGAAGAGGAAACAATTTTTTTTTTTTTAATATATATATGGGAATGTTAGAAGGAGGAAAGAAAATGTAATGGAAAATAGACAGAAAAAAAAAATGTAAAAGGAATTGAAATTGAAGGAGAACGGGCAAGTTTTTTATTTTTCTTGTAAGAATTGTAAAAGAAGAAAAAGGGAAATAAATTTATTGAAAAATGGAAAGGCAAGAGAGAGGAATTGAAATAAAAGGCAAGATTTTTTTTCTTAATTGGAAGATTTCAGTATCAACAATTTAATATCAAATCGTCCAAGCAAGAATTTTTTCTAAATATAAAAGAAAGACAAAAGCAAGAAAAAAAAAATTGTGTTGTTTTTTTTATATGAAGGAAAACTAAAGAGAGAAAAAAAATTAAAAAAAAAATATTATAACCCGAAGGATTTAAAAATAAAATTATTTTGGTCCTCGGCAACGGCGCCAAAATTTGTTTGTGAACAAATTATGCAGTTGTAAACAACTGTAAAATCCGTTCGACTTTCCTAAACAACAAGGATTGTTGTAGAGGGTGTCGAACTCTGGGACCAAATTATTTTATTAATAAATCCAATCAAGTTATCCCTAACTTTTGATTGGTGGAAAACAAAGAAAATAGCAGAAATTAAATAAAAGAGAGTTTTAAAAATAAGTGAAAGCAATTAGGGGATAATGACATAGATCAGATTCATAATCATCAATAGCCAAAAGATTAACCAGATCTAATACATGTTTCTGTCACAAACATGAATCAACGATAATAGGTTTTTAGAAACAAATATGTAAATAACGACAAGCATAGCCTATGCAGGAGCTCAGCTCTACAACCATAGGCTATCAGGACAGATTCACTATTTTATTTCTAAAACCCTAAATTTAGATCTAGATCTGATAAACGTTAGATTGAACACGAATATACCCTGTGAAGGAGCATAGCTCTTAAACGACACAGGATATTAAGGTTCAGATCTAACCCTTGGTTCAGCTCTAGATCTATACACATGAATTCATCATCCTTTGGCTATGTGATTCATATTGAATCATACTATCAGCGTCATCACCCTCTAATCAAAGGGGATTAGCTAGACATAGCTAAAGAAGAAGAAAAACAGAAAATAAATAACATGAACATAAATAAAATAAACAAAAAGTAAAAAGAAAGGGAGAGAATGATTTTATTCCAAGAAGAGAATTACAGAATAAAACCTAATGTGTTTTTTTACAAGACTAAGATACAATGTATTTATAGCTGGTATGACAAAGGCTAGCTAGCTGATTACATAATGTGGGACTAAAGAAATAACCCAAATAACACATAAGCCAGTGTGAACGCAGCTTTAGAGTGACTGGTCTAGCAAATAGGCTAGTGTGAACGCAACATGAGTAAGAGGCCTTCCAAATGAGCTAATGTGAATGCAGTTTGAGTCTTTATTGAGCCAAATCTTCTTAACTGAAATATAATTGCAACAATTCTTCAAGCTTTAGACTCTTCAAGCTTTAGCAATTTTAAACTTCACTCTTTTTAAGCAAATTCTTCATGCTTTATCCATCAAATGCTCTAAATCATGCTTCTTGTCAACAATCTGAAAACACAGCTATAAATACACAATATCAATTATTTAAAAGATAAAATAAGATAAATATGCGGATAAAATATACACATTTACGTGTATATCAGGTACTTCTGTAATTTTTTTAGCGGACATTCAAAAATAGGGATGTATTTCACATTCTTTTTATCAGCGGGTTTTTTTCTATTTTGAAAGTTAATATGGACCTGTAAAAAACGCACCCTACTTATTATGTAATTGGGTTTGAACCACAAAGCTTTTCTATTTAATAAGGTTTTTAATTTCGCTATTATTTTATATTTGTCTTGTAAAGTTTTAGTTACTATTTACCTATAACGCTTCACGAAACTTAGTGCATTCTGATAAAGAGTGACAATAACGGACATGGGGTGTCACGATATCAAAGGTGAAGGTCACCGGATCAGATAAAAGATTTTGAAATTTGTTTTCTAAAAGGTTTCAAAAGGAAGGATTTCCAAAAGAAATATCTTTTTTGAAAAACATATTCCCTAAAGCCATATGGAATATCTTTCGATTCTCTGTTTAAATCCCTTTTTCCTTTCTTTTCAGCATGTCTGGGGAGCCTAATATTCCAGAGGGCATACAAAGACCGGCTTGGTTTCATAGGTATCTGGAGGCTACGACACCTGCCGAAGGCCGAGCATGCGCCCCTTCCCCAACTACAGCTGTCGTTCCTCCTCCTCCTCCGCATGCTGATATTTCTCTAAGATATGCAACAATTCTTATCCTATGGGTGAAAATCCATTCTGAGGAACTAAGACTTTCGTTGAGGCAAGGAATTGGCTTAAAGGGACGGAGGATTTGTTTGGGATTTTTGAAGCTGACGACCGTAGAAAGAATCAGTTAGTCGTTTGGCGCCTGAAAGGTGAGGCCTCATTTCGGTGGGAATTGACGCATGCGGGACACCCAATTGAGACTTGGGATGATTTCCATCAGAGATTCGTAATGAAGATTCTTTCTCAATTTGAGCAAGTATGCAACTGGAAAGGTTTTTGCGCTTAAGCAAGGACGCATGTCTGTTAGAGAGTATGTTAACAAGTTTAATCAATTAGCGAGGTTTGGTTTGGAACTAGTAGATACTCCGCACAAGAAAGCTTTGAGGTTCTCCAAAGGATTGAATGAACCCATCCATGGGTTGGCTATGTCTCATATTCCGATGGGAGCAACTTTTGAGAAACTTGTTGATATGGCATTGATGCATGAAGAAAACAAAGGTGAAAAGAAAGAGGCTAAGGTTGAGGAAACACAAAGCAAAAAAGTGTAGCCCAAGAAAGAACAACAGCAACAAAAGAAGGCCAGTAAGAATGACAAAGATCAAGATAAAAGGAAATGTCATCATTGTGGACGCGAGGGTCATGTGATCAAGGATTGCAAGAAAAGAAAGAACGCTTGTTTCCATTATGGAGAAGTCAGACATCTTATTAAGGATTGCCCAAAGAGGTAAGGACAAAGTCAAAGGGCGGGATCTTCTAGAGGGCAGGTGCATGCTCTCGTGGCCAGTGCGCCAGATAGAGATAGGAAAGTTTCTGTCAAAGGTTTGATTTCTCTTACCAATCATTCAGTTATAGCTCTTTTTGATTCTGGCGCTTCGCATTCTTTTATATCTGATTCTGTGGTTGAGTCTCTGCACCTTAGTACTAGTATGGTTTTGGATCTCGTTGTTGTCTCAAACCTCATTGGTGGTATGGCTCATGTAACGACCCGAAAATCCGGTAGAATTTGAGCTGACCAAAAACACAAGTCCAACCCCAAATATCACGGAAATTCGAACCATTAATAGAAAGAAGTTAGAGGGTGAGGATAGATAAGATAGAAACTTAGAATAGAAGAAGAAGAAGAACACAACATCAGAGTAACACGAATCTCACAGCGGAACGAATAACATATAATATATATAACATAACTTGAAATATACATCTGTACTTGAATATACATCAATATCAAAGTACATCACTTACAACACAGCATAAATAACTATAGCTATATGATCCTGAAGCCTCCTGCTCCAAGCTCTTCCAGTATATCTGTAAATTCCCGACTACTTGACTGCCCGTACAAATTTAGGCACCCAAGAGTTTAGGGAAAACAACAAAGTAAACTCCGGGTCAGTCATGGGACTGGTATGAGTAAACAGTTTAAAAACAGTTTCAGAAAACTAAATGATATCTCATAAGACCACGCCGTATAACACGGAACGGGTTTTTCCCTTATGAAAATCCAAACACTTGACTTATCTTTATATCAAAACTCTTTTGATATTATAATAATGTCTAAATCAAGTAAATAACAATCTAGTGGAACGTTTGCATCTCACGTTCCACATATATAATATACAATCAAAACCGCAAGCACGTATTGGGTAATGGGTTTCCAACTATGACAAGGTATGGATCCACCTTCCGCTGGTATATCTCTAGAGGAGAATACACCGAGTTCAACAAGAACATCTTGCAACTCAGCCACACATGACCGACCACTCATTTCGCTTGAGTGTATCGAATGTATATCACCAACGATTGGGATCAGCAACCGTTTCCCGAATGGGTCAGCATCGACAATAGATTTTTAGAAGTAAATGAAACTCTAGATCAGGCGATTATACACCCTAATAGGTGCGACCTACATAGCCATGCTGCTTGCCCGATTTCTGTCATTTACCGGATGTTGAGGCTAGAAGCTACGCTTTATCATCACACCAGATTCACTTCGAATGTCACATCGTCAGATCCATCGAAAATCACTAATTGACGTCTACAACAGTACATTACGTGTCAGCTAAAAGAAGTTTCCTCCTCCGCTTCCACTCTTGGTACAGTTGAAGAAATCAATGTACGTGACCTTTCTGGAAATACTCTGTCAGACATTCATCCATACAAGTCACCCAGGAACAGGATGAACTGAAGGCACTATTTCTATTTATAGAAAAAGTCCTTGCACTCTACTCCGTCTTCGATTATCTTTATATAATCTGATTCGTACGCTACTGCCGATATGGAGTGGTTCTTCGGATAATAATCCAACCGGTCTCTCCATATTGACAACGATGGTCAAAACTTCGATAGTCTGTGATTTAACTATCGAATAAAAACAAGTGTTTCGATAGTCGATGATTTAACTATCGAATAAAACAAGTGTTCATCAAAACATCCAACAATCACTGAACCTTTAATTAATATTCCATTAATTAAATCTCTTTTCTATTTCTTATCAATATTTGTTAACCAAATATTTTCAATAACCATATTGGCCTTATACGTTATTTGGAAAACATTTCCAATCTCGTTTATTTCTATACTTAGGAAACGTTCATTATTCTATTTCCAAGCTTTGCACATATTTGGGTTAAAACAGATGTTGTGTAAAACATCGTTACGACAACCCAAATACAGTATTTAACTAATTCTTATTCCACATTGATCTTCGAGCCTGAATCTTGCTACTTATCGGTATATCATGAAATCAACCAAGTTGGGGTATAATTACCTCTCAGACCTTGACTGAATAACATTTAACGTCAAAACAGACAAGACTACTTACTCGAATAATCAATACCATACAACTGATTATTCACCTTTAAACACGTATATTCTTCCTCTTTCTATTCTTACTAGATTTTATTCCTAGTTTTCCTTTTTGATTATACTATTCTATTTCTAAGTTCGTTTCCTTATTGACTTCTATATATTTTGATATGTTAATTTCTAACTATCAAATTATCTTAAAAATATTCTATCTCCTTAAATTCCCGGAAAAATTCGCCATAACCTCCTTTGTACCGGGAGCATCGGGAAATTTCAAATAGCTTTCCCGGTCCTTCTCATCTCAAAAAGAAAAAGAAAAAGCCAAGCGGCTTGCCGATACGGCGCATAAAATCTCATATGGAAATTAAATACGTACCTTTTTGTCGGGCATTCTATTTATTTCACTTCTATACTTTATTCCATATCTGTCTCTTGTATGTCTATACCTGTCCAATCTATTTTAACTATACCAATCGTTTTAACTCAATTTGTTAATTAAATCTGTTACTTAACTTTTCAGTCTATTTCACCTTCATATTTGAACATGACATGTTCAAATATATTTTAACTGCATATTAACAAATTCTAATTATACTCATACTCTCGTTTCCTTATCGACTTCTCTATTCAAATTCCAAATCAATTCTATTTGAATTCTTTTTATTTAAACTTCATTTAAATTCTATTTTCAAATTCTATAGTTTAAAGTCCATTTTAAATTTCTATATTCACATCTATAGTTAAAGTCCATTTGAATTTCTATATTCAAATCTATAGTTTAAAGTCCATTTGAATTCCTATATTCAAATCTATAGTTTAAAGTCCATTTGAATTCCTATATTCAAATCTATAGTTTAAAGTCCATTTGAATTCCTATATTCAAATTCTATTGTTAAAGTCCATTTGAATTCTCTGCATTATTTATAAACAACGTTTATAACTTCAATTCAAATCCCACCTTTCCAATTATAAACAACGTTTATAAATTCAATTCAAATCCCATATTTTCATTTATAAACAAAGTTTATACATTCGATTCAAATCCCATATTTTTCATTTATAAACAACTTTATAAATTCGATTCAAATCCCATATTTTTCATTTATAAACAACTTTATAAATTTGATTCAAATCCCATATTTTTCATTTATAAACAACTTTATAAATTCGATTCAAACCCTATCTTTTCATTTATAAACAACGTTTATAAATTCGATTCAAAACCAATCTTTTCATTTATAAACAACGTTTATAAATTCGATTCAAAACCTATCTTTTCATTTATAAACAACGTTTATAAATTCGATTCAAAACCTATCTTTTCATTTATAAACAACGTTTATAAATTCGATTCAAAACCTATCTTTTCATTTATAAACAACGTTTATAAATTCGATAACTTGTTTTATATACCTTCAAAACAAGTTAATATTTTCTATAGTTTTATTTAAAATTCAAATTCTATTTATAAAAATAGAATTCCCTTTTTAAAATCTCAAATGCCCTTTTCGATATTTTTATGAATCAATATTCAAGCCCCATGGATATTTTAAACAATCAATCAACCAATTTTCAATCATTTGATTTTTAACACATCATATATGAATATATATGAAATCAAACAAAAAAACAGATAATATATATTTTTGAGGAATCCAGTTGGATTCCTCCAACCTGTTTTCCTGCATCCACAGATGTTAGCACATAAATAATACCTATCCTACTTCGAGGCAAGATATCGCGGTATGAAGGTCATCCACTAATCATAGCGTGGGGCGTATAGGGTAATCATCCGCTATGAAACTGCGGGCATCCGCTAATGAGACTGCGGGAATCCAACCAATCATCAACCCAATATATATATATATATATCCTAAATAACTAATATATATTTCAAAACAATCAGACAACATTCCAACAAGCATAGACAATTATTTTTAACTATATAAAAATAATTTCTAAATAAATGGTGAGTGAGGTTTACTCACCGGAATTTTCTTTTGTCGGAATAACGATTTATTTTCTGATTAACTCCGAAGGCTCCAATTTCAGCTCGTATGCGTATATACTATCGGTATGATTCTAACGCTATTTGTCTTACTTGAATCTGAAATAATATGATGGAGTCATGAGTGTTATAAGTTTTAAAAATATTAATCATCATTAAACTAAATTTATTTAATTAAGACATTTACTAAACTAAGTAACATAAATTTACCTTAATCCCTTATCTGCTACTTAACACAGTATCGACCCTTTTTGTTTTCCAATAACCCCCAAACAGCTCCAACTCCTTCTTTTCCATTTGTTGATCACGTCGGTACTACCCTCTTCCAACCTTGATCTTTTCTATAAATTGTTTTAACCATCTTCTGACCGTGACTTCATCTGAATTGTGTTGCTACTGTAGGTAGCGGAGCACTTCATCACTTCACCATCATAACATTGTAATCGACCCTCCTTCCATTTTGCTCACCAGAAACCAAACTCTAAACTTACAGATCCAACTTTCCAACTTCGGCATACTACATGTTCCAGGTTGTCGCTTTCTGCTCTCAACTCGCAATACCCAAATACGTGGTTCATCTTCTCATCACAACCTCTCTCATCCCAATCGCGGCTTCGACTTTACAGGCATCAGACATGACCATTTCCAACGCCAATCTCTTCCTGAAATCGCTCTGACCTTTAATCCAAAATCGCATTCCTGTCAACGTCGAGATCCGCACATCAGATCTTCGAATGAACTAACGACCAACCCCATCTGCCCTAGATCGCAAGTGCTTCTGATCGACATCAAGCTTCAGATTTCTAGCTCAGGGAAATCGCGGTTTCAAACTCTGGTTTCTTCAAGTCCGATCGAGCTTCAGAGGGGGGTCTCGTATTACATTCGCGATGAGAAAAGGGAACTGCGATTTCCATTTCAGATTTCTCTTTTTATTTTACTTTTACACGAGGATTGATTTTCGGTTCTGAGGAATAAGGAGAAATGGTGCGGTTTTTAAAAGGAAGGGATGTGGTTTTGAAATGAACCGTGTGGCCGATTTTTAGTTTTCATGGTTGTTTTGATTAGGTCCATAAATTAAGATATTTATATTTAATTTCAATTAATTTAAGCCAGTGCCCTTTTAAATCAAAATACCCCATGATCCTAGACTCCTTTCTGAACCCAACTACTGACATTCTTAGGGTAATACTACCACCCCGGACACACTGGAATGAGCTACGAAGTCAAATTTGATTGTCTGTAGAAGATGTAAATTTAAATCCATAAATTTTTAAATTCCAAACAATTTATTCTTCGAAAATAAATTAAAATTATTATTTAAATTTAAACAGAATTATGTATTGATTATCTGAACTGATTTCAAATCAGTTTTCACTACGAATTCAGTTATTCGCTGATTCCCTATTTTGATAATTTAATATATACGATATTAAATCGAAATCGATATTTAAATCGATAACATAAATATAAAAATTCATTTATATTATCAACTAAATATTTAAATCCATTCTAAATATTTAAAATTAGTTGGTCGAAATCCCGGGTCATTACAGCTCATTTGTCTATAATTTTTCGGGGTTTAAGAATATCTATGTTAGGTGCCGAGTTTGAGGGTGACGCATGCGTGCTTGGTTTCATAGGCCATGGTTTGATTCTAGGGATGGATTATCTAGCCATGTATGGTGTCATTCTGGATTGTGAGAGGAGCGTCGTTAGACTTTTGACTTGCCGTGGGAGGACCCTCGAGATTTCTTGTGACCCTAAAGGGTCTATCATGCTTAGTTTCCTAGAATCGCTTGATGCATCTATCAATGACCTACGATCTGTACCAGTAGTCTGTGAGTATCATGATGTTTTTGAGGAGGTTCGTGGCTTACCTCTGAGGTGCGAGATTGACTTCCATATATACTTAGTGGACAATGCAAAGCCAGTTGCATTGCCTGTGCGCTATATGGCTCCAAGAGGAAGGAGGGAGCTCAGCAAGCAAGTGGGGGAGCTACTTGAGAAAGGGTTTATTAGGCGAAGCATATCTGAATGGGGTGCTCCAGTAGTATTCGCCACTAAGGAGGATGGTTCGCTTTGCTTATGTGTGGATTACAGAGAGTTGAATAAGCTCAATAAGAAGAATAGGCACCCACTCCCAAGGATAGATGATCTGTTTGACCAGCTTGTTGGTGCATCTGTTTTCTCTCAGTTAGACCTGTCCATGGGGTTTCATCAGTTGAGGGTGGCCGAGGACAGTATAGACAAGTCCGCTTTTAGAACTCTAGATGGTTTCTTCGAGTGGCTCATTATGCCTTTTGGGTTGACGAATGAACCAACCTATTTTGTTGATCTGATGAGTAGGGTGTTTCGGGAGTTTCTAAATAAGTTCGTCGTGGTCTTTGTTGATGACATCTTGATTTTCTCGAAGAATGAGGAAGAGCATGCCCTACATTTAAGGGAGGTTATGAAAACTCTCTGTGCACACCAGCTTAAAGTGAAATTCGCCAAATGCCATTTTCGGAGAAAAGAAGTGAGATTTCTAGGGCATGTGGTTTCTAAAAATAGGATAGCAGTAGATCCCACGAACGTAGTTGCAGTTCAAGATTGGCAGATCCCAAAGAATGCAACGGAGGTGAGAAGTTTTCTTAGGTTAGTGGGGTATTATAAGAAGTTCATTAAGGACTTTGCAAAGATATCAGCCCACTCACTAGACTGACGAAGAAGAATCTGACATTTTCTTTGGATATAGATTGTGATGATGCTTTTCAGTGATTGAAGAGGGCTCTGACAACAACCCCAGTCTTGACCTTGCCTGATGGGAACAAAGTGTTCACAATATACACTGATGCATGTGGTACAGGCCTTGGTGTGGTTCTGATGCAAGAGGGAAGGGTAGTATGTTATGGGGGTAGACAACTAAGAGTTCATGAGAAGAACTACCCTACCCATGACTTAGAATTAGCTGCCATAGTATTCGCGCTTAAGACTTGGCGCCATTATCTACTTGGAGAGAAGATCGAGTTGTGCACCGATCATAAATCTCTCAAGTACTTGTTCTCATAGAAGGATCTTAATTTAAGGCAACAAAGACGGATGGAGTTCCAAGCATCCTATAACTTCGAGATTGCTTATACCCCTGGCAAGGGTAATGTTGTGGCAGACGCATTGAGTGGGCAAAGGATGACCTTGAGTCCTCTGTTTGTAGAGAGGAAAAGCTTGGAGTTTGCAGCGGCTTTTGATTTTAGACCCTCCACCGAGTTTATACCTGGTTTATTGGCATCATTAGAGGTGCGACTTACTCTATTGGATTAGATAAGGACTTCGCAGTGAGAGTACCCACAGCTAGCAGATATCTTGGATAGACTCAGTAAAGGGGAGACTTCTAGTCACCTCAGTAGATACTCCACGGACGATAGGAGGTGATTGCGACGAGATGTAAGGCTTTGTGTTCTCCGAGTTGGAAGTTTATTGAAAACAGTCCTTGAGGAAGCCCATCATTCTAAGAAGACTATTCATCCAGGAGGCGATAAGATGTATAGAGATATGAAGAGGGTTTTCTTTTGGGCTGGGACGAAGAAAGATGTGGCGTAATTTGTTTCTAGATGTTTGATTTTTCAGCAAGTCAAGGCTGAGCAAAGGAAGCGCGGTGGTTTACTTCATCCTTTGTAAGTCCCACAGTGGAAGTGGGAGAGCGTCTCTATGGATTTCATTGATGGTTTGCCTACATCAAGGAAAGGTAACACTAGTATTTAGTTATAGTGGACAAGCTTACTAAGAGCGCTCATTTCATCCCCGTTAAGAGTAAGAGAACAACAGCATGGTTGGCAGTAGTTTATTTTCATGAGATAGTTCGTCTGCATGGAGTACCTTCTAGTACTATGAGTGATCGTGACCCCATATTCCCTAGTGAGTTTTGGAGGAGCTTGCAAGAAGCATTAGGTACACAGTTGTATTTGAGTACCGCTTATCACTCTCGGACCGATGGACAAACGGGAAGGTTGAATAGAGTCCTTGAGGATCTTTTAAGAATGTGTATCCTAGACTTCGGAGGGACTTGGGAAGAGCATCTTCCATTGGTAGAGTTCGCCTACAACAATAGTTATCAAGCTAGTATTGGCATAGCACCCTTCGAAGCATTGTATGGACGACCCTATAGATCACCGAATTGTTGGTGGGAGTCTACAGATAGGCTTCTACTTGGACCTGAGATGATTAGAGAAACTTCAGAAAAGATTGACCTTATCCGTAGACGTACGAAGACAGCTCAGGACAGACAGAATCCTACGCAGATAAGAGAAGGAATGATATTGAATTTAAGGTAGAAGATATGGTTTTCATCAAGATATCACCTTTGAGGAATGTGGTTCGCTTTGGATCTGTAGGGAAATTGGCACCAAGGTTTGTAGGGCCATTTCCCATAACAGAAAGGATTGGCCAAATGACTTATAGAGTAAAGCTACCAAAAAGACTGTCTGGCGTTCATGATGTTTATGTTTCTCATTTACGGAAATGCTTGCATGATACAGTAGAAGTAGTTGAGCCGAGTATGCTTGAGGAACTAGAGATGGAACGGGAGGCGACAGTTGACGAGTCCCTACCAGTATTCTTGGACCAGAAGTTAAGAAGCTACACAACCGAGAAGTCAAGTTGATGAAAGTTCGGTGGGGAGATAACTAAGAGGATGCAACTTGGGAGACTGAAGACAAGATTCGTGCTTCATACTCTTTTCCTTTCAAGGGTATGTTCTTAACTTCCTTTCCAAAGCTTTTATTTATGCTTGTTTCTATCTTTTAAAAATATCCTATCGATTGAATCTTCGACCTTTTGGTAGGAATCCCATGGATGTAAACATGTGTTTGAGACATATTATGTTTGATGGATGCAAATGTTTGCTCATAGATGCATATACACACACATTAGGCACTAGATCGACTTAATCACTCTCATACTACATATGAATATATGTACATTTTTCTTCTTTTAATGGATGAAAATGGGTGTATCATCATATGGATGTCACATTTGGATGAATGATTGCGCACACATATAGAACTTACATGTTATAATAGGATTATTTGCATACATATTGGATTCATGACACTGACATACATTGCATTAAGGAGGTCAACTGAATCAGTGGACCGCCTGATCTTTTGCATTAGTATAAGGATATATACACACACCTTTGCATACATTCATATAAGCATTAGAAATCTTTTAAGGACAATGGATGTCTGTAATTGGTGGATGAGTAGATGGATGATGGATGTTAGGATATACATTCTTCTCAACTTGGAAATTTCGGGGACGAAATTCTTTGAGTAGAGGAGAATGCAACTCCCCGTAATTTTATAACACATTAAAATGATAAACTAAGGAATACTTACTTAAACATTGAAAGTTAAGCAAAATAAACTGCACTATTGCGTTCATTTTGGAATTCTGCTTACGATAGACCATAAGTTTGCGTAAAATGGACATCGTATGAAGAAGATATTAAGATTTGAAGTTTATATACATGTAAGATATTTATATATAAATAAAACTATTCTAGAAAATCAAAATCAGAGGCGGGAGAATTAGGTGGGAAATCGGCTCGTTAGGGGTTGACCCCCACCCCAAGGGTGTCGACCAATGGGTCAACACCACAACAGGGGTGTCGACACCCATGTCGACCCCCCTCCCCTAGATCCAGGGCAGATCCAGTTCTGCATACGTGGACTTGTTTTATCACCAGATTCATTAACCCTAGGCTATATAAAGGACATTAATCCCATTGTTTTATTCATCTAAATCAATGGCGACAACGAGGTGCTGCCCTAACTCAGAATATAACAGCATATTCTTCCCCAATAACAAGTTATACGCATTCAGAGATCTGTGCTTTAACATCTACAATCAAACTTCTGTTCTTTAGATCCAATCAAAGTGAGTTTATGTTGCTTTTAGATATAAACACCTAAAAATGTAATCTTAGCATGCCTATAAGTTTGGATCTAAGCCTATACATGTTAGTAGTTTGAATCATAACAAATCTGTTATTACTTGTATACCTAATTTACTGTCTAGATCTCATATGCCTATTATGTTAGTTTGCCTAATCATGCCACCATATGCCTATTATATTAGTTTTCCTAATCATGTGACTATGCCTATTCTGTTAGTATGACCAATTCTATCATCATATGCCAGTTTTATTATGCCTATTCTTGTTCTCTTCTCTCCCTTTTTTTCCTTTTTGTTTTTATAGACAGACTACCTTCGAGCCTAGGCCTATCGCTAAAATACGCGAACGTACGAAATTGGGAATGACTGGGGATGATAAATTTGGGGCATAATTCTTATTGTAAAACATGATTGGGAATTTTGGGCATAATTTGTATATTGACCCAAATCTTGGGATTTGGGGGCATAATCTATACCTTGATCTAAACCTTAATCAGGGCATAACTTGTATCGTAGATTGGATGGGGACTTCGGGTATAATAAACATGAAAATTGGTTAACAACGAAAATGCATAGATTTGCAGTAATTAGAAACTATAACCACGCTAGGCACGAGGTTAGATTACAGTTGTGGTAGAAGTCTGCCCGGAACCGCCCGGCATATCTAGCGTCCACGAGTGGTAAATCTAATGTGAGGGGTTTAAGTGCATAAACACGTAACGGTGCTAAGACATGATGTTAAGTCCGACTTGTGGAAGAAGCCTGCCTGGACCCAACCAGCGTATCCAGCATCCACAAGTTGGAGACTTAATGTGGGAGGTCTAGTGCATTAACAACCATAAATGAATGAATGGTGATAAACTTGTAATACTTAACCTGCTTGAATCCATAAGGATTACACGAACTCGTTAACTTGAGTAAGGGTTAAGTAAACTTGTTTGAATCAGTAGGAGGGTTAAGTAAATCTTGTGATGGTGGGTAATATTTATATATAGGCCCACAAGCTTAACCTGTTGGGGTTATGCAATCTTGTTAAACCAGTAGGCATAACCTGTTGAAATCCTAGTAGTGGGGATGCAAGCCTACGGAGAAGCTTGTACCATCTGCCATGTGGGACCCATTTCAGTCAGTAACCCATCTTGGTATCAAACGGGGAACCCCGAACTAGGTCGGGGTCTAGGCACGCTTACTGAGCTGATTATAAGAGGTCACTTGAGAGGGGGTGTTGACCACACGTTCCAACAGAGTCATGTGCCTGCATGGGTCCGCTAGCTAGGGAAGATAAGATGTTGTGACATCTGTAGACATGGTTTGTGCACATCTTGTAAACAAACGGTTGCCACTTTAGGAAGAGATACATCCTACTGTGGGGCCAGCACATGGTATTTACGTGTTAGGGAGTCAATCGACTAGGGGTAGTAATTGGGGTACATCTAGTCTTGCTTGTTTAGGGGCCCATTCTTGTCGTTGGGGGTTAACACCTATCAGTTCTGTTGGGCTGCCTGTTATTATGTGGGGTAAACCTCTCACTAGAAATACACCTAAGTCTACCATCTTGTACTTGTTGGGATCATCTTGTTCTTGTTATACTAATATTGGTTCAGAGAGAGAGAGAGAAGTACTAGAAAAGCACAGTGCATGTTTTGTTTTGTTTATCCTGTTTACCTTGTTATACATGCCTTATGATACTGTTATCTCTCTCCAACTTATATGCATGTCATGATGCTTTTACTTATTTATATGCTAAAAGTAACTGGACTCACCATACTTTATGTTTGACCCATTTTGTTTCGTCTTCTTTCTCTTCCGTTCCCCCTCCCCTCCAGGTTCTCAGGGTGGGAATTCTCAAGCTTGATCAGGATTCTTCTTTCCTTCTGCTTGGAGCTGCTTAGATGTAATGCTTTGATTTCGTATCTTCTATATGGCTATATTTTGGGGATTATGCTCTTTTTATGTATTATTGTACTTTGATGATGATTTTTTGTACAAGGCGGATGTTTTTTGTTTTCAGTATTTCAGACTTATTATGTGATTGAGTTTGAACCATGTAGCTTTTCTATTTAATAAATTTTTTAATTTCTCTATTATTTTATATCTGTCTTGTAATGTTTTTGTTATTGTTTACCTATAACGCTTCACGAAACTTAATGCTTTCTGATAAAGAGTGACATTAACAGACGTGGGGTGTCATGACCTAAGTCTATCAAGTGTTTGTTAATTTTCATGTGTCTTATTGTACATATGATTGTAGGACAACCCAAACCTTTAAATTTTACATAAATGAACTGAGAAATGACTTCGCCTGATCCAGCCACCAAGAAGACTTTTTCGACATTTGATTATGTGGCTTATGGGCATTTTATGATACAAAAGTTTTCAAAAATTTAGCGTTTGTTGGGACCTGTTTGAATGATAACTAAGTAGAATGCTTACTTCCACGTCTTCGAAAATTTTGAGATTTTTTCCCATTTGCTCCAAATGTTTGTTAACATGAAGTCTATATGGAAATGGAGCTCGCAGCTCAATAGGTTGGTCTACCTTAGTCGATGAATGATGAGATTCTAAATTGGATTTAATGTTTGACTCGATATTACGATTAGATTAACTTGTAATTTTCAATATGTCGATAGGAATTTATGGCTAGAATCACAACTTGATTATCAATTTGTTTACCAGAACGCAATGTGGTGATAGCATTCATTTGGTTAACATTGCACTACGCCATAGATGGCCTATTGCAATGAATTTACAAGATGTTGTTGGCTACAACATAAGGGTAACTATGCTAATTTTTGTCTATTACAACATTCGCTTCAAGGTGTTAGGATAAACATTAGCAAGATGTTGCAATAGCTATAAATATTTCAAATAAAAAAAATGCACCTCAGCGATCCACACCATCATTTATAACAAAGGTGAGACGAGACGAGGATAACAAGCTTGGTTACTATGAAGGCGAGAACACAAAGAATATAAGAGATTGGAAGGAGATCTTTGATTTCATGGTGAATGAACCTTCTTGTATTCTGCTTACAGGCGAGCCTAGGGAGACTAAGGTTTATGAGATTCAGAATCAACGAGCCTGGGGAGACTAAGGTATGATAGTGCAAACCACAGAGTCGTGGTTAACTTGACCAGGGAGAGGTTTTCGATTCCTTACTTTGTGATGCCATCACATGACACCATGGTGAAACCTCTGGAAGAGCTGGTAACAGAGGTAAATCCTTCTAATTATCTTGGGTACAATTCAGGAGAGTTTTTCAAGAAAAGGAAAATTAGTGATTTTAATAAGCTGACTGTGGAAAATGTATAGATACATCATTTTTCCAAGGAAGAGAAAATGTATAGAATTATGTGTTTATTGTTTCAATTGTGGTCAAATTTACCTGGCAACTATTATAATATTTCATTCTCAACTAGATCTCTGTAATTTGTATGTATGTGCACATAATGCGAGCAAGGATTTATTAACTTCTGGCCATAATTTGCATTCTAAATATATTTTAAATATTTTAATGTTAGTGATGTCAAGTATAAATTTCAACCTACAAAAGCTTCTAAGCGGTAATAAAATTGTCGATACAGGTTGGAGATGGAGACACATCAAAAAGCCAAAATCCAAATGATTACTATTGTTGGTTCAGACCCGAAAACATAGACAATCCAAGACCTATTATTAAATGCCATAATTGCTCTGACCTAGCATCGGAAATGGCTGCAGCTCTAGCATCTGCTTCAATCGTATTCAAGGATAGTAAGATTTACTTTAGGAAATTTGTACATGGTGCAAAATCACTGTTCCAGCTTGGCAGATGGCAGAGAGGTAGGTACAATCGTGGTGGGTCTGAAGCAGCCTTGTTTTATAATTCTACTGGTTACTGGGATGAGTTTGTTTAGGGTTGCTCTTGGATGTATTATGTGTGACGCCCCACATTGATTAACGTCACTCATAAGAGAATGCGTTAAGTTCTGTAAAGCGCAACATGCCATCGTTACAGAGAATATACAAGAAGGATAAAATAAGTAGCCGAAATTTTTTAAACTTTATTATAGTAGAAATAAAACATAGTCTCAAAAATATATCAAAACCAGTTACAACCAACAAATTATCTCAAATCCGTCTTTCAAGCCAACTTAAAAAATAAGATACCCAAGTACATAAAGTCATATCCCATAGCATAAGCAAAATTAAAGTGGAAAGCAAATCAAAGAGACACATTTTAAAGAGTTCAAGTCAAGTCCAAGCTGAAGAGATATCCTAGTTACTGCTGAATACCGCCACCCTGAGGACCTGAGGTGGGAAAAAAGGAAGAAAGAGGCGAAGAAAAAGGTCAGACATAAAGTCTGGCGAGTTCCAGTGATTTACAAACATGCATAAATTAGACATGACAAGACAGGTAAATAAGACAGGATAAAAAAGTTACAGTGTTGCAACAGAATAACAGGATGGGCAGAATAACAGAAGTAAACTTAAGATCGAATAACCCTTCACTTTTATGTCCTAAACGGGTATATGTTTGAACATATATGTTTCATGACTTAAGTCTTAGTCTGAACCAATACCAGTATGACAAGTTCAACAGGATTATGCACTAATGGTATTAACAACATGAATAAAAGCAGGAACAACAGTAGGATTAGGTGTACCCTAATTACATAACAGGATTAGGTGTTAACCTAATTACATAACAACAGGATTAGGTGTACCCTAATTACTACCCAAGCGATCGACTCCCTATTACCCAAATATCGCGTGTCAGCCTCGGCAGTAGGGTGGATCACTCCATAACCCAACAGCTTACATAACACAACAATATTTGTAGGTGTTAAGCGTCTTATTTTCCTTAGTCAGACCTATACACGCTCATGACTCCGCCAGAACGCGTCCGTAACCACCCCCATGTGAACCTCTTGTTATCAAGTTCAGTAAAGCGTGCCCTGGCCTCTACCTAGTGCGATGCCTCTTCTAATAAGATACCAAGCAAGGATACTGACTAATATGGGTTCCAAATAGCAGATTGAAACAAGCCAAAACCCCCTTAAGCTTGTGTCCCCAAAATTTAGGTTTTAAGAGTCCCTAGAATCCAATACAACAGCAGATGGGGGGCCTCTTTGGTTATTAGTACTTATATTCAACTTAGCAGGTTCAGGTTTTATTAATAAGCATAGTTGTAATGTCATTGTGTGTATACAACCTATTCTTAACATGTCATTTACTTAATGTCTGTTTAAGTCAAAGTTAACATGTCTACTCCTTATGCATATTATTTATTAACTACATTCCCAATTTATAGGTTCATGCATAAGGTCCATTTACAACAAGTATCTATAATAAGTCTACACATGTATACTTATCCTTTTTCCCCAATTTATATCATACACAGGTTTATGCATATCTTTACCAGGTTATAGCGTATAGACATTACTACAAGTCTAACATGTGTGTATTCAATCATTCCCAATTAATTAATATGCCTAACTTCCTTTTTATGTCATTTATTATTGCCCCAATTATACGTGCACCCTATTTGGGTATAGCCTAGTCTTCTAAAGGCCTAGGCTTGGCGTAAAATAAAAAAGAAACAGAGGGAGAAGAATAGAATAATATAGGCATATAAGACTGGATATAAACATGGAAAATGGGAAAAGGAAGATATATACATTTTACGTGTTATTTATCCAACATCACAGGCATGTGTATAACTTGTCTTGTTAGCATTACAGGCATGTATATAACCTGTTTAATCATCACAGGCTGGTATATCATAGGCATGTATGAGTTGTTTAATTAGTATCACAGGCATGTATATAACTTGCAACATCACAGGCATATGTATAGTTTGTTTAACTAACAATAATACAGGCATATAATAGATTATAATGGCATAGGTGATAACAATTGATCGGGCATATTTATTTTACTGTAAATCCTAGCCAGTTTCATTTAACTACCATCTTCAAGGCCTAAGAAGTCAGATCTGTAAATAGCTGTAACTCGTTGTGAGTCTTGGTGAAGATAAATATGTACATAACACAAGGCCACAATGATTCCAGTCCAAGTTGTATGTATGTAAGTCTTGATGTTGCTTCTGTTTAACCCAATCTTTAACAGCATTCCCCCATTATGCATATATAAAATTTTCAAAATAATTGAGAGGCAAAGTAAGAGGTGAAGAATTTGTGTGATTTTCAGAATGAGGGAAGCCTTCTATTTATAGAGTTACAGAGCCAATATCAACCCTTAGATCTAGGTTTTAAATCTGAACCGTACAGGTCATGCTGAGTCAGCATGAATTCAAACATAAAACAGTCCAGGTTCACAGTTTAAATTCAGCCGGATCCTTTATAGGTCGACCCAACTACCACCGAGTCGACCCTAGGGTCGACCCGACCCTTATTGAGTCAACCCAGGCTGGGTGCTGTCTACCCCCAACGGGTCTCCTTGCCGCTTGTTTTACCCGCTCGTTCATTTGAATGGTTTTGAATTATTCTGGCTTATTGTATTTATACATAAGCCTCATATATGTATATAAACTTCTAAAGCCCTTAACTTCTTCATACGTTATTTGTTTTACGCAAACTTGGGGTCTATCCGAACCAGAATTCCGAGAAGAACGCAATGGTAATGCCGGTTTTAGTTAATACTGAATATTTAGTATGGTTATAGTGTGTTATGGTTTTGGGGTGTTACATTCTCCCTTACTTAGAGGATTTCGTCCCCGAAATCTCCACGTCTAGAAGAATGTTACTGTCCTAATATCCATCTACAACCATCTACTCATCCATCATTCACAGGCATCCATTGTCCTTAAGTGATTTCTAATACTTGTATGAACTTATGCAAAGTGTTGTGTGTAGATGTCCTTACCCTAATGCGAAAATCAGGCGGTCGACTGATTCAGTTGACCTCCTTAATGCAATGCATGTTTAATGCGATGAATCCAAAATGTATGCAATTAGTCCTAATGTAACATATAGACTCTATATGTATGCACGATCATTCATCCACATGCAGCATCCATATGATTATACATCCATTTCCATCCATAGAGAATGTAAAATGCACAAACATCCGTTTGCAACATGTAAGTGATTGAGTCGGTCTAGTGCCTAGTGTGTGTATATGCATCCACGAGCAACCACTAGCAAACACTCGCATCCACTTGCAACCATCAATCACAGCATGTTTCAAACACATGTTTCCAACCATTGGATTTCTACCTAAGGATCAAAAAGTTCGAATGACAGGATAATCTTGAGTGATAGATGCAAATGTAAAGTAAAAGCTCGGAAAAGAGTTCAAGAACGTACTCTCAAAAAGGAAAGGATAAGAAGCGCGAATCCTGTCTTCGGGTTCCTACGTAGCATCTTCGCGGTCTTCTGCCCATTGCACTTTATCCAATTTGATCTCCTTATTGTGAAGTTTCTTGATTTTTGGTCCAAGGATATGAGTAGGAACCCGTCTCACTGATGCTTCCTTCTCAACTTCAGCGTCGTGAAGAGTGCTCGGCTCTACTATTTCTTCTGAATCATGGAGACATTCCCTCATATGGAAAACGTGAAATACATCGTGTATGCCCGCCAGTTTGTCTGGTAGCTTAATCCTATAAGCCATCTGTCCTATCCTCTCTATTATAGGGAAGGTTCCTACAAATCTTGGTGCCAACTTACCTACTGATCCAAAGTGAACTTCGTACCTTAGCGGTGACACTTTAATAAAACCATATCTCCCACTTCAAATTCCAATTCGGTCCTCTTCTTATCAGCATAAGATTTCTGTTGGTCTTGAGCAGCTTTCATCCATCGCCAGATAAGATCGATCTTTTCTAAAGTATCTCGAATCATGTCTGGCCAGAGCAGAAGTCTGTCGGTAGACTCCCACCAACAAGTCGGCGATCTGCAAGGTCGCCCATATAGTTCTTCGAAGGGTGCCATGCCTATACTGGATTGGTAACTATTGTTATAGGCAAACTCCACCAAAGGAAGGTTCTCTTCCCAAGTCCCTCCGAAGTCTAGGATACACAGTCGTAGAAGATCCTCAATAACTCTATTTACCCTCTCAATCCGTCCATCTGTCTGAGGATGATATGCAGTGCTCAAACGCAACTGTGTATGTAATGCTTCTTGCAAGCTTTTCCAAAACTCGCTAGTAAAGATGGGGTCGTGGTCGCTTACTATACTGGAAGGTACCCCATGCAATCGAACTATCTCTTATAGATAAATTGATGTTAGACAAGACGTTGCTCTCTTTCTCGTTACATGAATAAATGAGGGATCTTTGTAAGTCTATCCACTATCACCCAATGCTCATATTGCCCTTCCTCGATCGTGGCAATCCATCGATGAAATCCATAGAGACGCTCTCCCACTTCCATTGCGGAATATACAAGGGCTGAAGCAATCCGCCAGGTTTCTTTTGTTCAGCCTTTACTCCTTGGCAAGTCATGAATCAAGCTATAAACTCCGCTACATCTTTCTTCATGCTAGTCCAAAAGAAAACCCTCTTCATGTCTCGATACATTTTGTCGCTGCCCGGAGGATAGTTATCCGAGAATGATGAGCCCCTTCAAGCACTGCCTTAAGCAATTCCCCAATCTTAGGGACACATAACCTTTTGTGTCGTCTTAGCTACCCCTTATCGTCCATGGTATATCTAGCAAGGTGACTAGAAGTCCCTCCTCTACTTAGCTTGTCCAAGATGTCTAAAATTTGCGGGTCCTCTTGATGCCTAGATCCAACTTGCTCCAATAGAGTAGGTCGCACCTCCAAAGATGCCAACAACCCAAATGTGAAATCCATAGAAGGCTTAAAATTAAAGGTTGAGATGTACTCTAAGCTCATCCTTTCTACAAATAGAGGACTCAAAGTTATCATCTGCCTACTCAGTGCGTCTGCTACCACATTACCCTTGCCAGGGGTATAAGCTATCTCGAAGTCGTCGGATGCTAGGAACTCCATCCACCTTAATTTGAGATCCTTTTGTGAGAACAAGTATTTGAGCGACTTATGATCTATATATAGCTCAAACTTTTCTCCAAGTAGATAGTGCCCCCAAGACTTCAATGCGAACACTATAATAGCCAACTCTAGCTCGTGGGTTGGGTAGTTCTTTTCATGAACCCACAACTATCTGCTTCCATAGCACACTACCCTTCTCTCTTACATCAAGACGGCACCAAGCCTTGTGCCACAAGCATCAGTGTAAACCGTAAACATATTGCTTCCATATGGAAGAGTCAGAACTAAGGCTATTGCAGAGCCCTCTTTAACCTCTGAAAAACATTCTCACAATCAATGCTCCATGAAAAAGCAAAGTTCTTCTTCGTCAATCAGGTAAGCGGCGTTGATACTCTTGCAAAATCTCTGATAAACTTTCTATAGTAGCGCGCCAACCCTAGGAAACTTCTCACCTCCGTTGCATTCTTTGGAGCTTTCCAATCTTGAACTACAACGACTTTCGCGGGATCCATGGCTATCCCGTCCTTAGAGACCACATGCCATGGGAACCTTACTTCCTTTCTCTGAAAGTGACACTTAGAAAATTTCTCCTTGAGTTGATATGATCTGAGAGTACATAGAACCTCCCCTAAGTGTTGGGCATGCTCCTCCTCGTTCTTTGAGAAGATCGAGATGTCATCCATAAATACCACAACAAACTTGTTCGGAAACTACCTAAACATCCTACTCATCAAGTCCACAAAATAGGCGGGTGCATTGGTCAGCCCAAAAGGCTAACCAACCATTCGAAGAAGCCATCTGGAGTTCTGAATGCAGTCTTATCAATGCTGTCTTCTGCCACTCTTAACTGATGAAACCCCATGGCCAGATCCCTGCGAGAAAACTGACGTGCCTACCAGCTGATCAAACAGGCCATCGATTCTCGGTAGCGGGTGCCTATTCTTCTTAGTGAGCTTATTCGGCTCCCTATAATCCACACATAAGCGAAGTGAGCCATCTGCCTTAGTTGCAAAGACGACCAGAGCTCTCCATTCTGAAATGCTTCGCCTAAAATAACCTTTCTCAAATAACAACATTTCATGCTTACTGAGCTTCCTCCTTTCCCTTGGAGCCGTGTGGCGTACTGTAGAGAAACTGACTTTGTGTTCACTACCAAGTAAATCCGGAAGTCTATCTTGCGCTTTAGAGGAACTCCCTTTACCTCCTCAAACACATCCGAAAAGTCTCTAACTATGGACACAGATCGCAAATCATCAACAGAAGTGTCAAGTGATTCTAGAAAGTTGAGCATCACCAACCCCCGTGGGTCAAAGAAAATTTCGAGAGTTCTACCATTACAGGAAAGAAGTCTAGCCACTCTCTTTTCACAATCAAGGATGGCACCATACATGGCTGGCCAATCCATGTATAGAATCAAACCATAGCCCATAAAGCCAAGTACATATGCGTCGCATTCAAATTCGACTCTCAAGATAGAAATTCTCTAACCCCTACACATCATAGATAAATGAGTCGATCGTCCTATGGGGTTTGAGACTATTACAGGTTCAGATACTATACTAGTATCTAGGTGCATACTATCTACCAACGAACTGGATATAAATGAGTGTGAAACACTAGAATTAAACAGGGTTCGAATAGGATAGTCAAAAAGGGAAACCTTCAACTGTGACTCTCCTACCTCGATCAGGTCTACTTGCTTCCAAAGCATGCACTTGTCCAGAAGTTCCTGCCCCTTGCTCTTGCTTGTTAGGGAATTTCTTGGTGAAGTGTCCCATCTGTCTACAATTAAAGCAAGCTTCCTTGGTCTTTCTGCAGTCTTGTACAAAATGACCCTAACCACCACAACCATGACACTTTACCTCCTTTTTATTTGGGCTTTGTCTGGTTTTCCACCTTTCTTTTGTTGCCTTCCTTTATTAGGCCACCATTTCTGTTGTTCGCCCTTAGCTTGAGTTTCTTCAGTCTTATTTTCTTTCTTTTCTTCCTTACCATCTTCATACATGAGCGCCATTTCAACTAGCCTTTCAAAAGTTGCACCCATAGGTATGTGAGACAAAGCAAGTCCTTGGAGAGGTTGATTCAATCCTCTCGCAAATCTAAGCGCCTTCTTATGGTGGCGTATTCACCAACTCCAGTCCAAAACTCGCTAGTTGATTAAACTTAATCACATATTTCTTTACTGGCATGTCTCCTTGTTTTAAAGCTAAGAACCTTTCCATTTGTAGTCCCTCCTCAACCTAAGATAAGAATTTCATCTCAAACTTTTGCTTGATATCATCCCATTTCACCACTGGTTGTCCATCTTGCATTACTTCCCACTAGTAGGAAGCCTTATCTTTAAGTTGCCATGCAGCCAGTTGTATTTTCCTTTGGTCATCGACCTCAAAAAGTCCAACCAAGTTCTCTATCTCTCATATCCAATTCCGTGCTTCAACAAAGCTTTCAGTTCCACAGAACGGTTTTCCTCCCATAGCACAGAAGTCCTTGCATACCTTAGAGAAATTATCTACTCGCGGAGGTGGAAAAACAGCGGCTACAGCTGGGGGAGGGGCATCTCTTTGGCCTCCGGCAAGTGCCGTAGCTTCAAGATATCTACGGAACCAAGCTGGTATCTGAACTCCCTCGGGAAGATTGGATTCCCCAGACATGCTGAAAAGAAAAGGAGAAAGGATCCAACAAGAGATCGAGAGATTATTGACTATACCTTGAGAGGATATATTTTTCAAAAACAGATTTTTTCCATGAAAATACTTTACTTTTAAAACCAATTTTTAAAATTCTTTCTTTGATCGTGTAACCTCGCTCTGATACCAAATGTGACACCCCACATCCATTAACTTCACTCATAAGAGAACGCGTTAAGTTCCGTGAAGCGCAACAGGCCATCATTACAGATAATATACAAGATAGATAAAATAAGCAGCATAAAAACTTTATTATAATAGAAATAAAACAGTCTCAAAAATATATCAAAACCAGTTACAACTAGCAAACTGTCCCAAACTTGTCTTTCAAGCAAACACAGAAAATAAGATACCAAAGTACATAATGTCATATCCCATAGCATAAGCCAAACTAAAGTGGAAAGCAGAACAAAGAGATACATTTTAAAGAGTCCAAGTTAAGTCCAAGCTAAAGAGATATCCTAGTTACCGCTGAGACGTACCTCCACCCTGAAGACGGGGGGCGGGGGAGGGGGAGGAGGAAGAAAGAGGCAAAAGAAAAAGGTAAGTCATAAAGTCTAGCGAGGTCCAGGGATTTACAAATATGCGTAAATTAGAAATGACAAGACATGTAAATAAGACTGGATTAGAAAGGTACAATGTTACAACAGAACAACAGGATGTGCAGAGTAACAGAAATAAACATAAGATCGAGTAATCCTTCACTTTTATATCCTAAATGGGTATATGTCTGAACACATATGTTTCATTACTTAAGTCTTAGTCTGCACCAATACTAGTATAACAATTTCAACAGGATTAACAAAAGGAATAACGGCAGGAATAACAGTAGAATTAGACGTATGCTAATTACATAACAGGATTAGGTGTTAACCAAATTATATAACAGCAGGAATAGGTGTACCTTAATTACTACCCAAGCGATCGGCTCCTTATTACCCAAATATGCCGTGTCAGCCCCGGCAGTATATTGTATCACTCCCTAATCCGGCGGCTTACATAACACAACAATATTCGTACGTGTTATAGCGTCTTATTTTACCTAGTCAGACCCATGCACGCTCATGAATCCGTCGGAACGCGTCCGTAACCACCCCTATGTGAACCTCCTACTATCAAGTTCAGTAAAGTGTGCCCTTCCCTCTACCTAGTACGAGGCCCCTTCTAATAAGATACCAAACAGGGATACTAACTGATATGAGTTCCAACCAGCAGACTGACATAAGCCAAAACCCCGCTAAGCTTGTGTCCCCAAAATCTAGGATTTAAGAGTCCCCAAAACCCGATACGACAGTAGACAGGGGACTTCTTTGCTTATTAATATTTATATTTAACTTAGTAGGTTCAGGTTTTATTAATAAGCATGGTTGTAATGTCATTATGTGTATACAACCCTATTCTTAACTTGTCATTTACTTAATGTCTATTTAAGTCAAAGTTAATATGTCTATTCCTTATGCATATTATTTATTAACTACATTCCCAATTTACAGGTTCATGCATAAGGTCCATTTACAGCAAGTGTCTACAACAAGTCTACACATGTATACTTATCCTTTTTCCACAATTTATAGCATACACAAGTTTATGCATATCTTTATCAAGTTATAGCGTATACACATTACTGCAAGTCTAACATGTGTATATTCAATCATTCCTAATTAATCAATATGCCTAACTTCCTTTTTATGTCATTCATTATTGCCAATTTATACGTACACCCTATTTGGGTATAGCATAGGCTTCTAAAGGCCTAGGCTTGGCGTAAAATAAAAAGGAAACAGAGGGAGAAGAATAGAATCACATAGGCATATAAGACTGGAAGAAAACATAGAAAAATGGGAAAGGGAAGATAGATACAATTTTCTTGTTATTTATCCAACATCACAGGCATGTGTATAACTTGTCTAATTAGCATTACAGGCATGTATATAACTTGTTTACATCACATGTAGGTATATCAGAGGCATGTATGACTTGTTTAATTAATATCACATGCATGTATATAACTTGCAACATCACAGGCATATGCATAGTTTGTTTAACTAACAATAACACATGCATATAATAGATTATAATGGCATAGGTAATAACAGTGGATCAGGTATATTTATTTTACTGTAAATCCTAGCCAGTTTCATTTAACTGTCATGTTCAAGGCCTAAGAAATCAGGTCTGTAAATAACTGTAACTTACAGTGAGTCTTGGTGAAGATAAATATGTATATAACACAATGCCACATCAATTCCCGTCCAAGTTGTATGTATGTAAGTCTTGATGTTGCTTCTATTTAATCCAATCTTTAGCAGCATTACCCCATTATGCATATGTACAATTTTTAGAATAATTGAGAGGCTAAGTAAGAGGTGAAGAATTTGTGTGATTTTCAGAATGAGGGAAGCCGTCTATTTATAGAGTTAAGAGCCAACATCAACTCTTAGATATAGGTTTAAAATCTGAATCGTACATGTCATGTTGAATCAGCATGAATACAGACATAAAACAATTCAGGTTCACGGTTTAGGATTCAGCCAGATCCTTTATGGGTCGACACACCTACCACCGGGTCAACCCTAGGGTCGACCTAGTCCGGTGCGGTCGACCCCCAACAAGTTTCCTTGCCGCTTGTTTTCCCCGCTCGTTCGTTTGAATTGTTTTGAATTATTCTAGTTTATTATATTTATACATAATCCTCATATATGTATATAAACTTCTAAAGCCCTTAACTTCTTCATACGTTATCCGTTTTACGCAAACTTGGGGTATATCCGAACCAGAATTCCGAGACGAACGCAATGGTAATGCCGGTTTCAGTTAATACTGAATATTTATTATGGCTATAGTGTATTATGGTTTTAGGGTGTTACATTATGCAACTGGAAGTGCTTCTTATTTTCACTGGTTACTCATCCTAAGTTGGATGAAAATGCTGGAGCTTTCTGGCATAGTCCTGATTATGGTGTATTTAGCTGGGATAGCAAGCTCATTGGTGCTCAGGTAATTAGGCTTAGCACTCCTCTTCCTAACTATCTCCGCAAAATTTATGCTATAGTTAGAAATTTCTGCAGTTCTGGTTTACCTTGATACAACAGTCAGAATTAAGCATAGAACTAGATTAAGATGGTTGTGATATGTAATAAAATAGATGGTCGATAACTTTTAAACATGTTTCATCATTGACCTTCACATTAAACCAAATCTAATCTGAAATTAGTTATTGTGCATAGTAATATTAAACAAGAAAGTAAACGGATTTGAGTCAGGATGATGAATCTCATACCATTTTGATGTTGATTCACGTATTTCTCAGTAGACTGAGATTGTCCTTGAGTCCTGGTTACCCTTACGAAGAAATTCTAAAAACTTACCACAACCATACCGGTATTGTTATGTGTTCATTCTTGCCCCAGTATAGAACACACAATCATACTAAAGGTACAAACAATTCCTACTTCCTTTGTAAATCTCAACGTTTAAAATTTAAAATTTAAATATTGGAGTTCTACAGGTGGTTTGATAGGGTTAAACCATGGTAGGCCTCAGCCTTTTCAGTATGTAGCAAATGCAACTTTCTTGGCTTCACTGTTCAGTGATTATCTCAATGAAGCAGATACAACAGGATGGTACTATAGGCAGATTTTTTTACTCTACTGATGTGCTTTGTAAATTTTCTCGAACCTAAGGCATATAAACACACAAACACATTTATAATTTTGCAAAATTAAATTTGTATATTTTCATATTACTGCTCTAGTTATTTATTGTACAGGCAAACAAGAGACAGAGTAAATGCAGGAGCTGGACCAGAAGTGTGGAGAAAATACAAAGACAAACAGTGTATTGAGTGTATGTAGTGAGGTGTGAATGTAACTTGGATTATAGAGATGCAAAATATTGTACTATTTAAATGTTGAAATATTATATTGAATAAAATATTGTTGAATCATTTAAATTCTTAGCAATAGTATTATTATTCAATATCAATATATATTATTATATGAGATGCAAAATAGTATAGTATACAAGATGTGGACCCAAACAAATTCAGAAAGTTAATATCTATAGCAACATTTTTGAAATGTTGTTACAGACGCCTATGGATGTTGTTATAGACTCAAATATGGTTCTATTGCAACAATATTTCTTATGTTGCCTTAGATAGTCAAAATGTTGCCTTTGTGGTCTAAGACAACGACAAAAATTGCAACACGGGAAAAGTATTGCCAAAGATCTATGTCAACATTTTTTGGGCTTGACCCAACATTTTTGTTGTTGTTGTAGAAGGCCATATATGGCGTAGTGTTGTTATCTTGAATGCATGAACTTGGTTTGACTTGTGGTTTTGATTCCTCGGGCTTGGAATTGGCTGATAGGGAAACGTTCCTCTTTACCGTTCACTCACGGAAGTGGCCAACTGACTCATTTGCACTTTGAGATTCATATCCGATTGAGTCGAGTTTCGCATATATGAGCTTGACAAATTACAAATTATTGTTGCAGATTTTGAGTCGTAGCCTTACCCAACGTTCCCAAACTTTTCTCAAGTATATCATTCATTTATCATCTTAAAGGGAAAAAGGTTGAGGTACTTTAAAGATGAGAAGGTGTAATATTTTATTGAAATTGGCTCGGTTGAAAAGGAGAATCCGAAGATTTATCTAGAAATGGTTGGAAAGTTTGTTTATTCTAATTCAAATTTGGATTGTGTTGATTCTAATGCAAGTTGGGATGATTTCTATGACTAGAATTGTATGTTAAAGAGAATAAATTGTTCCTAACTTTGCTAAAGGCATTTATTTGTTCTAGCAAAAGAGGACACTGGTTGACAATATGGTTCAAATTGTTACATTTATAGCACACAGGTTGAGATGCTTAGTTTGTATAATTAGATGGGAAAACACTATTGAATTTGTGTATCATTACATCGATTTTTGTTTTTAAGACCAGAGACGATCCTGTCGGATGGGCCCTCGATCACAAATACATTGATTCCTCATTAGATCATTCCCATTGAACTAACTTTTCAGTTAAATTTTCAAAAATTGCTAAGCGACATCGTGATGTTGTTCAATAAAGTTTCCTTGGCTTATAGATTCAAGTATATTTCGACAGCTATTTTCGGGTCCATGGTACAACTGTCGGCAAAGAGTCCATTTTTTAAAATTATGGTGCGTAAATTTTATGAAAAGCTCCTTAAATTACTCAAAATATTTTCTAAAAGAATCACCCTCAAATTGATAAAAATTTACAATTTTATTTTGGATTTTTTTCCAAAGGATAAAATTTCTTTAAAAAACTTTTAAAAATTCATCCCAACTCCCAAGTTTTAATGGAGTTTGAAGCAAGCTTTACAATTATTTTTCGACGTAATCATCATGTGCAAAATGGAACTAATCTAATTTGATCCCATCATCACATAATCGTTAAAGTTTAATGGTTGCATAAATCTTTTCAAATTTCGTTCAAAAGATATAAGGATCGTCATGTTCACAATTGTTAAATCTTGGAAGTATGTTAATGCATTTCAAAGGATTTCAAAGGGATTACATGATAAGGCAGACGAAGGATGAAAAAAGAGATAAAAGCTCAATCGGGAAAGATTCTACACACAAGAGTTCAATGTAAGTTTTTGTTTGCTATTTGAAAAGGACTTTTTATCGAACTAAGCAGTTAGTGGATTATTACAAGCTCAAGCGCTCATGGACAAGAGAGAAGGTTAAGGAGAGATGTGAAAAACAAGAGTAGAAGATTAAGAACGAAATGTTTTTTTTTCTTTTTTTTTTGAAACTTTGAAAATTGTTTAATTTTTTTGAACTAAAAGTGTATGGTCGAAAGAAAATGTTTTCTGTTTTTTTATATGCACGCACACTTGAAACTAATTCAACTAAATGAATGCAAGTTCTTAATTAGAAATTTTCTATCCCTAGTAGTTTCTAATCTGAACATTATCGCCACACTTGACTTAATTTAGTAAACCAACTCTTGGTTAGGTAATGGACATGGTTTATCAGTGTGTCATGAATCAACATAGCGAGGGACTTAAGATTTAGGTACCTTTACATAAATTATCACAATAATATTGACCAATAACGATAATAATTATAAGCCATTGAGACTCTTTTATCTCCGTAAACACCTAGAGAGAGTTTTGGTATAACAAATCGAATTGTCAGAGCACAAATTTGTCCTAAAGAGCTCAAGGACACCCTTAATTCCAATATCTAACTTTTTTTATTTAATCAAATTTCTATAATGAATGTAACTTTTTTAAATCAAGGAAGCGTAATGAACTCCCTACCTAATGTAAATTTAGGTGTTGCCATTAAGATGCAAAAAGATGATGAAGTGAATGCAAAGCAGAAACTAAACATGGGTTAATAATGCAACTACATATAAACAACTTTTGTTTTGTTTTTTCAAATAAATGCAAATATCTAACAATGCACAAAAAATAAAAACAAAGGTTAAGAACACGATACTAGAGTTTGCATAATTATTTATTTAAAACAACATTTTTTTTAGCGTGACTTTTTTGGGCAAAAATAAAATAATTTTTGAAATGATTAATAAAAAACAAACAAAAAAAAAATCTTTTTAGTTTTCTTGGAGATAGGAAACATAAACATTAAAACTAACATTTACACTTTGAAAAAAAGGAAACCCTGCCCGTCCCAAATACACATCAAGTACCCAACTCCTCTTTCCATGCTAAAATAAAAATAAAGCACGTGACTTTTTTTAATTTAAAAAAATGGAAACCGAAACAATCTAAAGCAAGAAGATAAAAACTAGTACGGTGGAGGAATTCAGGGTTGGGAAAGTCTGTGCGTCGAGGTGTTGTTGGAGGCGCGACTGTGAATGGCGTTTGGCCCATGGCTTCACAAAGATGGGATATGAGGTTCTGGTGATGTTGCGATTCAAATTGTGGAATTTGAAATATCTTCGAATCGAGGCTGAAGTCGCAGAATTGTATATGCAGTAGCGAGCGATGGCAGTTTGAGGCGAAGAAGGTTTTAGAAGCTCGAATTAGGGTGAAGGAGTTGGAAATTGTCACTAGTTTGCATAGGACTCCTATGTTAACGGTAAATTTACAATTATCGTACCATTATCAGTCAATCGATACTCATTTTTGATTGAAATCGATATACCAGTTAAAACGGTATGGTATCGATAACTTTATCATTTTTAACGGTCAATTATGGGTAACATTTCTTCAATACCAACGATGACAGTAATATTACCAATAAATTTAAAACATATGTATATTCACCTGAAAAGGTTCATTACATGCATTTAGAACCAAATAAATGATTATATTTAATTGATAATCAAGTAAAATAACTCTAACTACACTTTTTTTTCTTCTTATTTATGTTTTTTTATTAACTAGCACTACTTATAGCATAAAAAAGATGCATTGTATATAAAAAACATGTCAAGATACATACTTTGATTAACAAACGGTAAATTACCATTACCAGTGTAACGGTTATCAGATTATCGATATACCAATTTATCGATAACGGTAAACGGTTCTGGCTTACCAGTAAAAACGATACGGTAACGGAACTCGCCAATGGTAACGGTAAACATTAACAGCTCTAGATTTGGGCAAGGTTTCAGGATGGGGTGGTGAGGCCAACTAGATTTGGCTAGAGTTGTAGTGGCAAGTTGAATGTTGTAGGGATGTATATGAATTGCCATATAAAGATGGTGCTCCGTGGAATTGTAGTCATAACATATCCCAACGCATTATTTCTTTTCATTTTTGCTTTCCAAAAGCAAAAAGCAGCAGGTCCAACTCCAACAGTCCAACAGCAAGCAGCAACAACAGTCCAACACTAAAAATACATATTTTCTAATTGGTATGATCTTTATTTTTATTGATACGTTTCTTTTTTGCTTTATAGTTGGTTATTGCTGAGATAATACTATGAAGTTTTCTTCAATTTTTATCAATTTACAGTGCATACTATATGTTTGTGAAAATGCCCTAACCATGTAATGTAACTTAATTTGTTTTTTATGTGAAAATAAATGATATGTGTATGATAGTGTGATCATATCATTGTCAATTTAATATAGGTAGGCATGGAAAAATATTTAAAAAGTGCATAATCAAATATGCTAGAATCTAAAGCAATAGATCTTGTAATTCAAAAAGAAGTTGTCTTGATGTTAATATGGAAGATCTCCCTTCTGATCCTGGATTACGAACTCGTATATTAGACTATCATCCAAATATTCAAGATAAAGTTCGAAGACATTATTTGCAACAAGACCCTTCTCAACCGCGAGATCACGATTTTCAATTTAGTAATTTTGGAAAATCTAAACGTCATTTTGTATCTGAATGGTTTGATGATTTTCCTAAGTGGTTGGAATATAGCAAAGAATAAGATCATGCATTTTATTTATGTAGTTATCTTTTCAAATCGGTTGTCGAAAAACAAGCCGGTGGAGATTCATTTGTTGGGGAAGGATTTAAGACATGGAAGAAAAAAAAAAGAATTTTATGTCATGTAGGCGATCAAATTAGCGCTCACAATGATGCATACAGAAAAAACAACATATTCAAAACATAGTTCATAAGCATTGTGATGAAGAACGAGTTAGATATCGTATTCGTTTAACTGCATTTGTCAATTGCATTCGTTTTCTTTTACGTCAAGGCCTTGCATTTCGTGGTCATGATGAGTTTGAAAATTCAAGTAATCAAGGTAATTTCCTTGGAATTCTAACTTTTCTATGCAATTATAATGAAGAAGTTAGAGCAGCAGCTTTGGAAAATGCTCTAAATAATTTAAAATTGATCTCTCCAATGATTCAAAAAGATATTGTTAATGCCGCTGCGCTTGAAACAATTCAAGTTATTATTAAAGATATGGAAGATGCTTTCTTTTCTATTTTTGTATGAAAAAAAATATTTTGTCTCCATTGAAATTACATTCTGTATCGCCACTGACATATAGTGAGGTGGAAACTAAACATGTAGTTTCAAGTGCAGGTAGGAGTTTCAAGTGCAGGTAGGAGGATGGAAGCTATGTGGGTGATCAGGTCATTGTGATTGAAGCAATGGTTTTTGTGAAGGTTGCTGAGATTTGTGATAGTAGAGTGATTTGGTTTGTTGTTGTGTAAGTTGTGTTTGAAGTAGAGGTGAGCGTTTGGTTGGTTGGTTTATCCGATGACAAAACCAAACTAAAACCAATAAAAATGAAAACCAAACCAAACCAATCAAATTAAGTTTGGTTCAGGTGGTTACCCGATTAAACCAAACTAAAAATATTTTACACTTTGTGTTTGAAATATTCACTATAATTTGAAACAAATTATAAATATATAATTACAGTATTATTATTTTTGATTTTTATGCTTTTTGATATTAATTTCGATACATAGGTGATGATTAATATATACTTAAATAATTAAACTAACCTGAAATATTTATTATAATACTGATAATTTTGAAAGTACAGTAAAAATTCGATTAATTTGGTTAAACAGATAACCGAACTTAATAATTTTTCGAACCGATTACAAACCGATTTAATTTCAAAGCCGAATCAAACCGATCAAAATAAGTTGGTTTATTTGGTTTAATCGAATAATGTTCACCCCTAGTTTGAAGGGTTGCAAAATATCTAAGTGACCGTTTGTAAAAGAAGATTGTAAGAATAAGTTTGGAAAACAAAGAATGTAAAGAGAAATGGGAAAACTGTAAGTTACCCTATAACACTAGTGAAGAATGAAATGGAATTGGTTGTTTTTTTACAAAATTGAACAATATTGCACAGACCACACACCACAGTGCAATATTAGTTATAGTTTATCACAGATTGCACAAAAGAATTCGACCAGTGAACTTCTACATGGAATTAACAAACTTAATTAACTAAAAAGAAATATTAATACATAAAATTTAAAAGAATCTAAACGTAAAGACTGAAATTTGAACCACTATGATGGAAAAAAAAAAAATGCACCCTCAGTTTCAGAGTCGAACATGGATATGCAGACAAAATACATGGTTTATATTGCTCTTGATTAGTTCATGAAAAAAGAAATCACCTTACATCTGCAACTGCATGCACGTCGTCTAGTTTATAATGCATCACAATCTTAATATACACGAGCTTTACCGCTGCGCACACACTACGTGCGTGAATTATTACTTTTCAATTGTTTTAACAAATTTAAAATAAAACGATATATATAATATATATATATATATATATATATATATATATATATATATATATATATATGTGTCAAAATCATGTGACCTTATTTTTTATTTTTCAATTGCAATATCTAATGGTTTTTAAGTTTGAATCCCCAGTTTTATTATTAATTAATAATTTATATGTTATATCATATTTTTAAGAGATGTTAAGACTTGATAGTATTGGTGAATTTATAAAAACTGTATTTGTTAGATCTTATTTTTAAATAATACTAAGATTTTAAATCTATAGATAGAGGTTTTGACATGTGAAATAAAATGTTAGATCGTATTTTCTTGCATTTAAAATATGTTGCTAGTTTAAATTTTATTTTGAAGTATAATTGTATAAATGTGGTTGTTTAATATGAAGGGTTAAGGAAAGTTGCATGTATTAAGCTCAGCTAGAGATAATAAGTCTAAAATACTCCCATGCAACCATTAAGCCTTTGCCAAATCTTCACATGAACATGGCCATACTTTAGGACCATGACATTTAGTGCAAGTCTGGATTGACTTATGTAAGCTCTTTTTATTGCTTTTTGAAATCCAAAATCAATTCATTTTAGTTTTCAAAAAACCAAAAAACAGCTCACATAAGTCAGACCCAAATGAGTCCTAAGTTAACTAGTTAACATTCACATGTACATTTGGTTAACATTCCTCTGTTTCACTAACATCTATAGACCACAGAGCTTCTTCCCAACACTACCAGTTGGTAATCAAACGCAAATAAGCTTCACGCAAAATCAAGGTTAACACAGGAAACGTACAAAAATCGTATATGTATACTGAATCAGTATTGTACTGCAGCTTTTTTTCCACTGACAAAATTATCCGGTCAAGTTGAAAGTTAGAAGTACCTATAACTTCAAATGAAATAAGCAATTGCCTCTGCTATATGATTCACTTACTAGCTTTTAAGTCATGCATAGCTCCACTCGACCACCCTTGCTTCCTTTGCACCCCACTCTAGCTGAAAACAAATTCGTATAAATCAATGGTGTTTTGATGGAAAATCAAAATAATATATGAAGAAAGGACTTCCACAAAGAAAGCAGAAAACATAAAGTGAAGAACATCATGGTTGAATGTAAGAAGTGATCACTGTAAACATTCAGATTTGCTACCGATGTATGAACCAGGTTTCAGTACAAGAGAGAACTAATCAACTCTTACAGGTAAGGACATGAATTAATCTCATGTGGTACAATTCATATACTGAATGACAGCATACAATTGGTTAATTTATAGTAGAAATAAGGATAGATCAAAACATTTCAAAACCTCCTTTCTAAATAAAACTTTCTAGATGAGCATTACTGCACGTGCATGCCATGCTTCGTGTGTGAACTATATTTTGAACTATTATTTCTATGTTGGCACATCAAATTTTTTGAAGAACCTTTGTTTCTATTATTAATTAAAAAAAAATATTCGTCCTTGCCCAATATATATATATATATATATATATATATATATATATATATATATATATATATTCGTAAGTAAGTTTGTTTGTTAGATCATATTGTTAAGTTTTGGTAATATGTGTAAGTTCACTTACAGGCTTTAAATTTATAAAGTAAGCTCCTTACTAACTTTAAATTCATGAATTAAGTTTTTTTTATCTGATCCTTTTTAAGTAATATGTTGAAAGGTTTTTTGGTGGTTCATACCGATCACAAAAAATTATGATAGCGAAGGTTAAAGATTACTGCCTAGAACTATTTAAGGTACAATTTTCGATCTTCAAGATAGCCTTCAATTTGCAATCATTTCAAAAAAGGATCGCCTACTTAACATTAGCACTGAGGCATCAAGATATCTTGGAGAGGCAGGGATAAACAGGTTAACTAAGTCGTTCAAAAAAAAAAAAAAAAAAAAAAAAAAAAAAAAAAAAAAAAAATCAAATCAAACAAGATGCCAAGTGAGTGGAGGAGAAATACATTAGTTTCAATCTTCAAGAATAAATGAGATATTCAAAGTTGCACAAACTATAAAGGAATTAAGCTTACGGATCATACAATGAGACTTTGGAAGAAAGTCATTGAACACCAATTAAGAAGGATGACGGTCTTTACAAAACAAAAAACAAAAAAAAAAACAAAAAAACCTTTAATGCTTAGGAGATAGAGCACAAAAACAATTTTCTTGATAAGACAATTTATGAAGAGATTTTGGAAGCAAAAGAAGGATCTACAGGATATTTATCGATTTGGAGTCGACAAAAGTTATGTGGTGGGCTTTAAAAAAAAAATAGTCCAACAAAGTAAATTACTCTTATCAAGAACATGTACAATAGTAAAAACAATGACTTTTCCATTAACATATGATTACATCAACGATCGGTTTTAAGCCCCTATATTTTTTCCTAGTGATAGATGAAATTACAGAGGGCATTTAATGTGAAATTCCTCGGTGTATGCTTTATGCTGATGATGTTGCGCAAAAAGGATAGAGGTTGATGGACAATTGAAGTTGCGAATGTGGACCCTAGAATCAAAGAGTTTTAGCCGTGGGCCGCGTGGCAGAACTAAATCAAAACATATGAAGTGCGGGTTCAGCAGTCTCAGATTAGAGGATAGGGATGCCACTTTGGCTGGACAAGTGGTGCCAAAGAAGAGATCCTTTCGATATTTAGGATCAGTGTTGGAGTAAGATTGTAAGACTGATGAAGATGTTAATTATAGAATCCGAGCGAGATAAACTAAATGGTGACTAACGTTCGAAAATTCTATGTGACAGGAAAGTCCAATAAAAGCTCAACAAAAAATTCTATAGAACAACAATCAAGTCTATCATGTCATATGGAACATAAGTTGGCTTACTAAAGACAACACGGTCATAAGATAAGTATAGCAGAGATGCGTATGCCGAGGTTCCAAATCTCAGATTTATATCACGGCCAAAATGGGAGATATTTAAAACACTTATAACTAAAAACACTGCCAAATCTCGGATCTCGAGCAAAATTTCAGATTTTCATATCAGGTGAGATAAGCTAGATTTGAAACCTCGGTTGTGGTCATATAAGACGAGATCGAATTAGAAACAATGATAAACACAACAAACTTGAAGTAGCACAAATTAAAAAGAATTTAGTCCAACACCATTCAAGATGGTTGGATATCTCCAACGAAGGCCGCCCGAGGCACCTATGTACATTAGAATTATAGGCCATAACGAATGCTCAAAGAAATGCAAAGATCGATCGAAGATGACATGGAAGAAAGTAGTAAAAAGGAACTTGAGGGATTGGAATATAGCAAAAGAGCTTATGTCGGACAAAAGCGTGTGATAGTTAGCAATCTACGCACCAGAGCCATAAGCTCAAGGTTGACTTAAGGGTAGTGTTATAAGTTTTAGATTTTAAAACTTGTGAACATGAGCCTAAGATGTATTGCTTGGTCCTCTATTACTACTCGTACCATTATTACTAATTGGCCTCCTATTACTACTTGTATTATTATTACTATTAGTATTATTATTATTACTATTATCATTTCTTTTTCGTTTATTATTATGTGTTTAATTATCATATTTTGTCTTTATTTTCCCCTTTAAATCCACCATTATTATTATTACTTTTAAATTGACTTTATCATTCGGTTTTGGGTTCTATCTCTAGCCGATCCCACATTATATATACATATATATGTGTGTGTGTGTGTGTACGTGTGCGCGCACGTGTGTGTACGTATGTATACACAATTCGCACATGTTATTCTTGTCCACCGGATGTTTTATTTGAATTTTTTTACACATTTAGTTGAAACATATGTGAAGAAAAAAACAAAAGAAAACCCATTTTGACCAACTTTTGGTGACACAACGGATCTTCACTACTGGATAGCCTCATGGTTTCCATCTTCCATATAAGGAATGAAAAACTGAACCATCCAGATCTTTTTTATCACCAATTTTGTTTTATTTTATGTCCAAATATCTAGGCTCAAAAACAAGTAAGAAAAAGTTGCATGTTGATTTTCCACATCTTTTGTATGAGTTTTAAAATATAAAAGTGTAATTTAAAAGATTTAACTGAAATAAATGTTCATCTGTTCTACATATCAAAAAGCACACGCCCAATTGTCCACTAATTAATATCCTAATATATTCAACAAAGGATTCCAAAATGTTCTGGATATACACTAAAGTAGTAGACTACTAATAATATTAATTAATCAAGAACATTATTAACACGGCAAATTCACACTATTGGTTGCATGAATGATAATCTTAATATTGTACTACTTAAATTGTTTCCCTAAAGAGGAAAACATCAATTAAATTATTCACACAATTAAGTACATTAGGCTCTTCAAAATAGAAGAAGGCGACCAACTACTAGCAGCATTTTGTACTGAATCTCCGTCTAGGACAGAATAAACATATTGGAGTCATACAATGAACAATCTAGACATCAAGCCCATCACCAAATCTTGTCGAATCGGCATGGAAGCAATGTCTCATATAAAGCTGAAGAAGGTGGGCATGTGTGCCTTATTCTTGTTGTCATTAGTGTTTGTCTTTAGCTAACAAATAGTGCAATTTGTGCAATTAGACATAAATGAACAGCAAAGTTGTATAAAAATTACCAAAAAGTTACCAAAAGTATGTAATATAGAATTGTCCAAGGCATCAATCTTCTTGCTGCGAAATCCCAATTCTCCGTAGCTCATGTAGATGGCTAGCAATTTCCCGAAGAATTTGCATTCCACCGCTTCCACATTTCAAAGATTTAATCACATGCTCAAGAAATTTCTTGTCCTTTTCAAGCGCCTTTAACCTCATATTAAGCTGTGCGATCTCGTTTCCAAGTTCAGCGATTTCATCCTTATGGTTTCTAGCTGAAAACTGCCTCCCATTGGAAGAAACGGACCGCAATTTCTTTTCTCTAATAGCTCCTTTTATCGAGCATACCACAGTCTCTTTAACACCCGATTCATCACTTTCAGAATTAGAATTCGAGTTTGGATTTGAATCCCCTACACCTATTTGAGACGAAGCAAGACCATCTCCACTTTCAGAATACAACATAAGGATTCTCTCCAGTCTTTTCAAGCACGCTGTTATATAAACCCTCTCATCTTCGATATCCAATATACCACTATTAGATCTCAATACACGTGGTGTGCCTGCAGATTCAATTTCTTCGCAATCAACATACCCTCTTTTGCAATTTTCTAACGCTGCTTCAAGGTCTTGTATCTCTTTCTCTCTATCGGTTAACAATTCATTAAGTCTTTGTATTGCTTCTTGATCGTACTCAGATTGCTCTTCCATCATCCTTAAGTACTGCAATGCATCCATTTGCATGGCTGCTTTCTCCTGCTGCAGTCTGTTGATCATGGCCATTGCTTGATTGGCAGCAATTGCTGAAGCATTTCTCTCTTCTTCGAGTTCTTTGTATAAGATGCTCATGTAATTTCTGTCTGCTTCTATTTGCCTTTTGAGCCTGTCAAATGGGTTTTCTCCTTCGATTTCCTCAATTGTGTTTTCGTAAAACGGTTCAAGAGTGGATTCATTTCTGTTGAATGAACGAGGTGTTGTTATATGTGTGATTCTTGACTTCAAATCATCTGAAATCCTAGGTGATGGAAGTGGAATTGTTATGTCGGAGATGAAAGGCTTCTTTATATCTTCATTTGTTGTATAATCATCCTTGCTTGGGATCTCTACTGCAATGGAAAAACTAGAAATAGTTATCGATATTTTGTTAAATTAACCTATGAATTTGCATGTATAGATTTGAAATGGCATGCATTTCACTAACAAATTAGGTGCCACATAAGAGAAAAAAGAAGCCAACACTGCACATTCATAGTTTTTACTGCACTGCACTATAAAGTCAAGACTGATTTACCTCTGCTACACCACTTGAATCCCCAATTAACCAGGGGACGGTAACTTACATGTAGTCCCGGTAATGATAAAGTGCTTTGAATATAATTTGGTTTTTAAAATATTTTAAAGTTTATTTTGTTGTTTGAATGTATAACAAATTACCTAATTGAGCATATCCACGTAGAAGTTGTTATTTTGTTGTTTGAATATTAGAAACCCATATTTTGCTTGTAAATTGTTTGAAACAACAGAAATTATTTTAGTTGTTTACTTGGTTAAAATAACTTATGAAATAAGTTATAAGCAACAAATGATTGCTTCTCCAATTTTAAGTTACTTATGCTACCCTCTAATAACAAGTTTTAAAACACCCAAACTGAAATAAGCTACTTACAGTTAGATTAACTATCTGTAAGGAGTTGTCAAACATGCCCTAAGCATAGATAGTTGCAAGTGCAGACGCATAACTCACATTAATATGGCCTTGTGTACTGTGAGGAGAAACAACTCAGAGAGAATATTTGCATCATGAACAGTTAAACAAGATCAGATGATCCATACCAAGCTATTACATAATAGAATCTTAAAACTTAACCATAGGGACGAAAGTACTTTGCAGCGATTATACATACATTTTGTGATCACAGATTTGGTTTGATCTGAAAGACCCATGTGTTCTGATGATACTGAATCAATAGGCAACGTTTGAGAAGGAGAGACCATTTTCTCAGGATCTTCCTCGTCCAAACCAGTTGAAGAAGCATCAAATTCGGATATATTTTTGCTTTGAAATAAATTTTGAGCTCCTGGTTTTCTCTCAAGCACAAGGGAGCAGTGTGAGCAACACTTTTGCCCTTTGCCTTGTACCGGTTTTTTTGCTATTTTGTTGACAAACTTTGAATCCGAGCTGTCATCACACATATCACGAGACCCATAATATGTTAGTGATGATATGTCCGACTTATGCTCATCACAAATTAATTCTTTGTAGAAACACTCCCGCATTTGCTTGAGAGTTGAGCAAAACATACATGGGATTCGTAATTTGCAATATCGAGTCAACTTATAAATTAAATACAATATAATGCCATGAAAGAATAGTAAAGTTATTAAGAAGAACTCGAAGAAGAAGGAAGATAAATTAGAATATATCCGAGGAGGGTTTTTCCATGCTTTCGATGTCCTCTTTTCGCCCATCCTTCAAATTTATAACTGGAAGATGATATTTCTTTTTTCAGTTCGGTAGAGAGTATTTCAACTCCTCAAACCTGAGGAAATTATAAATGAATAATGGAATCAAAATGAAGTTATTAAAAAAAAAAAAACAAAAAAAACTAACTAAATCACTTGATTTTCTTCCCTGTTTACAAACTTGTGCATTGTTCCATACCAATTACACGCAATGACTGTAACATAAGGATCATGCTAGCTTTTTTTTTAATAGGCAGAAACATTTTTAAGATATTCAGCAAATTATAAATGGTCTCAAACAAGACATAGGAAGTCTCAACTACATAAAACATACGAAAATAAACTAGGCATTCCATCGAGGCAGCTGACTTCGGAAACCAAAGAGACTATCATGCTAGCTTAGAAGTAAAACAATTTCTCCCTACAGAAATGGTCATAAAACATCGATAACAATGAACTGAAACTAAATTTTCGCGTAAGCACGTATAAGAAAAACGTCTTCTGAAAAATATAAGAAAATGTTAAGTACACTTTATTAACTAAGTCTTGCACTCTGGTGACTGTTTTATATACGTTATAAAAAATAAAAAATCTAAGCAAATCGGTGAGAATCAATCCAGGCACAAAACTTTCCCATTGACTTCAAATAACTAACAGAAAATTACTTACCCTTATTGAAATTCAAATCTTATACATTTTAGGGTAAAACAAAATTGAGGGCAAGTACCATTCAGGGTTGTAGCCAAAAAAGAGAAATTGGTCATCAGATTACAATAAATGGTAAAAATGAAAGAACATGCACCTGAACTTGTAGGGTGATTATGCCTTCTCAAATTCTCCAGGCTATCGTGATATAAAAAAACTATATAAATAAATAAAATAAATCGGATTGAGCCGGGACTGGAAAACTGAGCTGTGATCCCTTGAAATTCCGGCAAAAAGGTTGAGTTTTGGACGAAATTTTGTGGGATGAAGAAAGTAATTGTGAAGTTTAGAAGATAACCCATTATTTTTTTCCATTTTTAGATAAAAATGACAATATAGAGATATTCAAGGAGAGCGTCTCCTAGTATATATTATATTTCTTTTATATCTTTTGATTCATGTTAGCGAAATAAAATCCCCTGAACCCAATTTCGCCAATCTCTTGTATCCAACCAATAAAGACCCCTGTCCTTTTATATCTAATCAATAAGGACCCCCTGAATTCCATTTTTTTGTAATTAAGCATTCAGACTTAATTGCAAAAATGTAAAAATCAGGAATTCTGATTGGTTAGGTACAGAGAGGACAGAAGAGTTGGGTACAGGTGATTTGCTCTCCATGTTAGCTAGTGTTTCATTTTATTTTCTTCTAATCAAAACTCAGAAGTCAACTTCGTAATAATTAGTACAACGGATTCAATTCAAATACATATTTCTTCATCCTAAAGCAAAATCAAACGAATGAAAAAATTGTCATTCTTTCGGTCTTTCTATTCGGTCAATATCAACTATACAAATTAGCGACTTGATAATCATCAAGCCGAATGACCCGAGTGGCGATCTGAAGGTCTTGACATCAAGAACGAACAGTGTCATAAGACAACGATTAGCGAACTCAGTAAAATAGCATTCAAGAATTCACTAGGTGATAATCGGTCTTCATCCATGCTCCGGATCGGTATAACTGTGCAACGTACCGACAAAAAATTCAAGTTCACACATCATCATTTCGTATCTCTCAAACAACTGGGCAACTACCAATACCGCCTGCAGAATCTCGAAGTAAACAATCAAAGAGGGCTCCACAACATTTATCTACACTTAGAGGAATCGATACCGATCCGTGATTTTGTTGACTTACGGGCTTATCTTCTCATGACGATTTCGTCTACGTCCCGTAACTTTCTCAAAGAAAATTTTGGTTGATCCGGGCTCGCATTTATCTATAACTAGCAGCTGCCTTGGGAGGGAGGGATTTTTTTTTTTTTTTTGGCTTTCTATTTTCTCTTATCTTCTGTATGTTTCGGATCCCTACCGATTCGAACCTTGTAACTACATAAATTCAGTAATAAAACTATTGAAACTACCAAGAAGACGTAATCATTTAACGTCGAACTACTATAAATCGTTGCCTTCTTCTTTTTCTTGCTTTTCTATTGTTTAGTTCTCCATTTTACATCTACCTCCTTCATTATATTCCTCTATGAGAACTCTTGAGCGTTTGTGCCAATTTTTGATGCAAACATTTTGATGGTTCACTGAGAGCAACTCAAATTATCGATTTCTCGTTCCTTGTTTCATCAACTTTTTACCCCTATTCAGATTTGAAGAAAATATACATAGGAAACTCAACTAATGGTTTCAAGGAAAGTTTTTACTTGACATCATGTTGCTACCAATGATGACCATTAAGATGCATCTATTTAGCAACCCTAATCTAAAAGCCAGAATGTTGCAGCTCTCGATGTGTCCGCCACCTTTAACCTGATGCTCTGATCACTAGAGCCGACCCTAAAGGTTGGCTGAAACGTTTAGCAGACACTCATGCAGAGGCGCTTACATTACTCGTATCCACAACTTGATTCTTAAGCTTACTATGATCGTTTGGGATGGTGGGAATTGAGGTGCTACTATCTAGCCTCAGAGAAACAAGTGTGATAATGTCGCTGAACCAAAGAGGCCTCATTGAGGACACAACAACGAGCTGAATCGCGACCATCATTACCTTATGGAGGTCTATACTCTCGATCTCACCATCAAGATCCGACCAATTGTCAGAGACACAAAAAAGCAAGTCGACAATGGGTGGGAGACCGGTTAGAGACGAAACATCTTTACTGATGATCTCCTTAACGCTGAATGGTCTAGATGGTTCAAATATGCCTATCTTGATTGCTTATTCGGGAAAGGCATGTCCATGATGGTTCCTGAATAAGTATGGTTGACATATGGTCTCTTCTTAAACTAAAGACACGGTGAAGCACAAGTGCTTCCCATCTTCCTCGAGGGCACAACTACTTTATGGTTCTCCGAGATACCATTCAAATTCATATCAACCTTTGACCAATTAGCAAGAAAGTTCATGAACTCATTTTGCATGCATACTACTCTTGACCAATGTCATATCCATATCTAACATCTTTCAGAGGAATAGAGAGTCGCTGAAAGAGTTCCTAAAAAGACATAATGCTCTCGTAGAGGTATATAATCCATATAAGAACATCATCCTTATGGACCTTATTCAGGCCATTCATCCCAACACTGACTTCCATGATTTGTTCGAACGAAATCCTCCAACCATGCTTGAACACTTTTACAACAAAAGCATCCTAGTACTTGAACAAAGAAGAAGCACAAGGAAATAGGGTAAACGAAGGATACCTACATCAACAACTGTCTAAAAAAGATCAAAGAAATATCACAGTTAAGCAAACTAGAGAGAGTTCCAGTAACATTAGTGTCAACATACAAAATAATCCAACTCTTCAAAAGCAAGGCAGTAACAATATAAGTGGTGGTGATAAGAAGAAGGATTTCAAGAAATAACTGAGATTTACTTCTTACGACACTTATATTCCACTCAATAACTCTATGGAGAACTTCTATTTCAAACTTATAATATAGTCCAATATTATAAAACCAATCCTAAGAATCGATGGAGAAAGGGAAACAACCGAAAAATATTATAAGTTCTAGGAAATGTATGGCCACGACATTAATGGTTGTTGTCATTTGAGAGACGCTATTAAATAGCTCATATATGAAAAGAAACTAAAGTAATACGTAAACTCCACCAAACCGGTCATGAGGGGCTTCCAACCTGGGCTAGGAACGATGACTCCAAAGGGCCTTGAACATAAAATAGACCCCCAATGGTCACCTTTCGGTTGGGTAAAGACGAAGCAAAATAAAGCGGTGAAGGTAGGCCATATCATTTTATTATGAAATAAAGCTTGTATTTATTTTATTTAGGCTATCAAATTGCATAAACATTGCTATTTATTTCCTTTCAAAAGACTCTTTTAAGTGTAAGTCTTATTTTCAGACGCTTTATGAGTTATTGATATGACTAGATCAAACGAAATTATATCTGAATCATGTAGAAACGCAAAGTTAAACGTCGACAAAACCTTTATAGTTGGTCATCAAATTGACAAATATCACCAAGGAGAGAATGAAGTGGTTCGCTCATCCATTTGCCTCTAAACTTCCGCCTTCGATCCATCAAGCAAAGTACAATCTAAAGTGGATGTCTGTCCATCCACACACTGTATCATGCCTTGTGTATGATGGGCACTGATCAAACTCGGGTCTACTATGAGTAGTATTTTAGTTGTGAGACGACCGACTAACATACACCGGCACGAGACCCCGAAACTACATTGGCTTAGAGCTTGGCTCCAACCAAATCACTCAAGTCTACGATTGGACTTCCCACATTCAGATGTGAATCTACTATCCATCAACTAACTCTCGCTCATGTCACAACGAGCAGAGTTTAAACAAAAGGGTAGGTGTGAACCGACCGCCTATTCACCGAATCGAACTTCGAAAAAGCGACAAGGCAGAGTATAAACAATATGAACACCCATGACTCAAGTGCCCGACAGCCAACGCTTACCCCTGGATTGGGGCAGCCAAACTAAGCCTAAACGAATATGGTACCAACTTCTCATTTGGCTAACTCTAAACTGAATCAACGGTGAGAGAGTAAAAAAGACGAACTAATGATGTTCATGACTATAACCTAAACCAGCAAAGGGAAAGTATAAATAAAATGGACGAACCAATGACATCCGCGACTCAAACCCAAATCAGCGACATTTGAATATAAATTGTAAGGAAGAAACCCGATGTCCGTACTAACTCAATCGTACTATGGCACGAGGCAGGGGTATAAACACTCATAAGGCTCATTCCAATAAAGAGTCCTAAGTTCACATGATATAAGGCTAGAACTGAAATGAGATCTTAATAGTGGAACATCCGACAATGAAAAGCTATGACCAAACTGAGGCTTTAGTAGTTGTCAATCGAACTGATGCTCGAAGCGAAGAGAAACCACTATAGCTTAAGTGTGGTGTCGAATGATTAAATGTAAGTATATTGGATGGAAAGCACAAAATCTCTAACATTTAAAAAAAAATCAGATAAAATAAAAGGAAAGTAGAACTCTTATTCACACAATTGAAACTAAGAATGGAAAATTGACTAGTTTATGATCCTACTCCGGTCCAAAAGTGAGGATCGTGTGTTAGTGCAAGGATGTTTTGATTATAACAACAACATGTATGACATGTATTGGTATAAAATATATTTACAGTTATTTATGATTATATTAACAATTATTACTAATGGCTATATATATAGTATATAGTACATGCTTTATAAAAGGTGTTGATATTCAAGACTGTATAGTAACAAGATTGTCTGTGATGCTATCAAGACTGGTGATACAACTCAATAATCTAAGTTATCAAGACTTAAAGAATTCAAGAATAATGAAGATATATTTTAGAGTCTTAATTATATTTGTTAAAACTTCATTGCACTCATATGATCTCTTTTCAAATGGTTTTCAAATTAGCTTTCAAATAAATTTCAATTTAGTTTTCAAATGTTTTTCAAAATAAAGTTTCAAAATACTTTCAAAGTATATATTTTACAATTGTTTCTTAGATTTAAGTTTGATGTTTTAAATTTCAAATCTATTCAATTTCAATTTATATATATATATATAAGTCTAGATTTTGAAATTTCAATAACTAACTTGTAACACCCCGTATTTCTGTTAACACTAAAGTTGCTAATACAAAAATAAATGTGTAAAGGGGAGATGTATCTAATGTGCATACAAGAATAATAATAAATGTGTAAAGGGGAGATGTATCTAATGTGCATACAGGAATAATAATAAATGTGTAAAGGGGAGATGTATCTAATGCGTACGTATTTATATGGATTGACAAATAAGAGTAAATGTACATTAAGAAAGAAATGGTGAACATAATTGGCTTCTCTTTACAACGGACGGCTCTGGTTAACCCTAGCTTCATCGACGGCTCAAATTAACTTGCAACTCTATAAAAAGACCCTAGGTCTCAAACTAAAAATTCACAAAAAAAATGAATAAGAATTGGAGCCACCATGCTGTCTGCTGAGAACTAGAGGGAGCCTCCACTTGAAAGAGACGAACAACATAACAAATACAAACTAAAAGATTAAAAAGCAACAACAAATTAGAATCAAAGCAACGTCTTCCCAAAGGAAAGCTTTGCAAATTCAGAATTTCAGAACTCAGAAAACAAGACCGTCTACGATTGTAAGTTTAGCTACATTTTTAGAATGCGAATTAATATGAATATCATGTGTGGCAATGAAATGATAATAGTACGATACTCGTTATGTTATTAATATACGTTTGTGATTTGATTCTATTATCATGTTGAATTGAGAATTATTAAGTATGATGTTTATTATGTTTTATAACATTAATCTATGCCAGTGACTTGATTCTATTATCATGTTAAATTTGGGATTATTGGATTAGATTATTTGTATAAGCATGGACTTGGATTGTAACATCTTATGAGAATTGTGTAGTTTATTATGCAAGTTTATGTAGTGAAGTTATGCGACAAATTGTCAAATCTATATGTTCATGTTTATGCAAAACTTATGCCATGTTCACACTTATCATATGTTGGGATTAATTTGCAAGTATGTTTAAATCTATGTTACTAATTAACACATGTGTATGTTGATTAGCCTATGTTGCTAACTCACATACACGTATGTTGATTTGCCTATGTTGCAAATTAACATATGTATATGGATTAGTTCATATTGCTAATTCTCATGTATGTTGTTAATATGACCTATGTTAAAAACAAATATATGTTGAGTTAGCCTATAAGTGCAAGTTCATACTTATGACATTATAATGTTTATGTTAGTCTTTTTGCAAGTTTGTACCTATGACATTATAATGTTCATGTTAGTTATTTTGCAAGTTCACCCCTAAAATGTTCATGTTAGTTATTTTGCAAGTACACCCTATTATGTTCATATTGATTATGCCATCAATACCAAAGTTATACCCTTGTCATGTTTATGTTAATTTATGCCAATTTGCATATATTAAATTAGGCTAAGTTTTTAGCCTAATACTTTAGACCAAAAATCATGCGAACGTAAATTAGGCTGAGATGGTTAGCCTAATATTGGACGGGGTAATGTTGGGTTAAAATGATAATTTTAGGAAAACTTGCCATAAATTGGTCATTAATCACATAAGTGATTTATGGCATAAAAATGCATTAATTACCTTAATTAATGAGATTAATTGGAAATGAATGTGACAGTAATTTGAATATTTTCTAATTTACATATTGGTCATTAATCACATAAGTGATTTACGGCATAAAAAGGCATTAATTACCTTAATTAATGAGATTAATTGGAGATGAATGTGACAGTAATTTGAATTTGAATAATTTACACAATTAAAATGTAAATTAGAAAATACGAATGTGCTTAACCCGAGGTTGGATTGAGTTGTGACGTAAACCTGCCCGGACCCGCCCGGCTGTCCAGTTGTCACAACAATAACTATCCAATGTGAGAGGTTAAGGCATGGGGCCCAATAAAGACCCGAGGTTAAACTGAGTTGTGGCGTAAGACTGCCCGGACCCAACCGGTATACAGGCAGCCACAACAATATCTGTCTAATCTGAGAGGTTGGTGCTCTAATAAGACAATTAGAGCTGAGTTAGGACTGATAGGGTTAAGTCAGTTTAATAAATACTTAACCAAATTCAACATGTCAAATAATTTGGATGGGTGGGGGTTAGGTTCATTCAGACACTTAACCACTTAACATGTTTGACTAGAAAACCTAGTAACGAGGACCCGTTTCAGTAGTAACCCAATTAGGTATCATGATACCCTGAACTAGGCAGGGTGGGGAACGATTACTGGGCTGATTGTAAGCGGTCAAAAGCGACGGCGGTTGGTGCACAGTGTGGGTTCTAACAGAGTGCGGGCGTGCACACACTCTGGAGCGGACAAGTCAGGGCACTGGAGCATCAGTAGTATACCCTATGCATGCTAGAATTGTGTCGGGGCCGCCACCATGGGACTTGATACACCCCATGGTGGGACCAGCATAGGTATCTACCATATAGGGTCGTAGGACACATGTGAATATACGAGTAGGAGCCGATCTTTTAAAGAAAGAGAAAGGGATCACTTCACCCCAATCACCGGGTGCCTGTTGGTATAAGAATTAGTAGGTGCAGAGATAGAGATTTAAAATAGGGTGCGAAGGAATGTTCGTTTTAGGACACCTTATCTAGTTCTAGGATAGTCTATTATCCTGATATCGTCCTGTTCTCACTTTATGCAAGTCATGATCTTTTTATTATTAACATTCTAGGAATGTAGCTAGACTTACCAGACTTATGTCTGACCCATTTTCCTTTCGTCTTCTTTTCTTCCGTTTCCCACCCCCTCCCCCCCCAAAGGTCCACAGGGAGGAAACACCGCAGCTTTGTCAGTTTTTCATCCAGCTTGAAGAGAGAGAATGTATTGCTTGGATTTCTTTCATTTGGACCATGGCTTTGGATATCATTTATGGGGATTATGCAGCTTTATTTATGTTTCATGCTTCTTTAACTTTTAAAATCAAGACAGTATTATGGTTGTAATAATTGGAAGTTTGTTTTGAGACAATGTTGGAAATGTTCTGTATGAACACGTTTTATGATAATAAATGTCTGTTGGTTTTTCCGCTGCTTATTTATATGTGTTTATATCTGTCTTGTGTTTTATCTGTGTCTTTTACTTATAAACCTCCACCAAAATTAAGGCATTCCCTTTGTGAGTGACCTTAACGGAGGTGGGGTGTTTCATAACTCATGTGCTTTGAACTCAAACTGTTTAAACTTCTATGAGTACCCATTTCAACTAGAGTTTCGAATCAAAACTTCATTATCTTCTTCTTTAATTATATATTACCTAAAAACAAAAGTTATGGATAATCCGATTTGCAATTTAGACAAAAAAGTAGAATAAACTCTCGAGTCTTTCAAAAATGTTCTCTTATTCATCATATGAAATCAAAGGCATTGGAATTAAGCCAAATGCAAATGACTATTGAACAAGAAAAGCATTTTGATGCTCTTTGATGGATAATGTCCTCCCTAACAAAAGATGAACCAAATCAAAACCTAGAATGTACTCTGAACAAAGATGACGAAGAATGGGATGTGATTAAAGCAAATCCAATCTTCGGCAAAGACGGATGACAAGTTCCTAGAAATATTTAAATATGTATGTAAATAAGTATAAATTAATATTACATGATTTGAATTAATTAGTTTGTATGTATAAATTGGATTGGATTGACTTAACATTATTTGATTGCATATAACTTGAACTGGTTTACATGTATAGATTTAAGTTTGATTATGAGTAAATGGATATTTTGAATATATATAACATATTTGTTTTAATAGAATTTAATACTCGTTTGTATTAGATTGAAATGCTTGAACTATAATACTCAAATATATTCCAAAGTAGTATTAGTTGTAATTTATTAGGGGGAGTTAGTAATTAAATCGAGTTATAGTTGAGAAAGTAATTGAGTCAAGTAAATATTTACAGCGTTTGAGTCAGGGGGAGTTCAAATTTAGAATTAAAAGCAATCAAAGGAGTTTTGGAGAATAGTAGTTTTTGATGGATGACAAAGGGGGAGAAATAAAATATGGTGCTGGAGTTAAAGGGTTGTCGTAGTAAGGAGGAGTTTGGAAATATATTTTATAAAAAGGTTATCATTGTCAAATGGGGGAGATTTTTAGTGCAAGGATGTTTTGATGATAATAGAAACAGGTACAAAAATATATATTAGTGTGACGACCAGGGGCAGTGGGCTAACTTCCCACCATGGCTTACAGAGATACCTCAGAACTGCTTTTATGGCCAGCCTCTCGACTCGACCAACCCACATTGTCGGGAGATGTAGGGGTAAGAGTCTCCCGTTCGCCACCAAACGCGAAGCGAGAACCCCCTATCATCCGTACCAATTAAGCAACCAACTCTGATACCAACTGAAATGACCCAAACTTCCCAGTAAAGGAAAGGCTGGATTGCTTTGAGAACAGCACACATCAGAATACAAACTGAAGAACATTTTATTGCTGATTACAACAGTTACATCAGAGTAAAAGAATGTAACAGAGTATGAATACTTATTACATAATAAAATACAATAATATCAGAGTTTTAAATTACATTTAAATAGCAGTGGTAAAATAATACAAATATACAACTGAAAGGAATACACGGATACAGAGCTTTCCGAATACCGCTTCAGCTGTAAGCCAGGATCCTGTAAATATATCTGCAAAAGCTACTCGACTGCCCGTGTGAAAAATATGGGCACCCGAGTTTGCCAGTGAAACAAACTACAGGTCAGTCATGGGACTGGTATGAGAAATCTTAACTTAACTATAATAACCCGGAAAATACGGGCCAATTTAAAATTTTTAAATTGGTGATTTCAAAGGAATTTGAACAATTGAAATAGAATATTTCAATAAAATAGTGAATTAGAAATAGTGAGTCAGTTTGAAAATTTGAATTCAAACTTTGACTGACTGTGCAGGGTGGAGAATATAACGGATTTTAGTGAAACCAAAAATATTTAAATCTGTTTATCAATAGCTTTCTAACGAATCTGAAAAATCGAAGTTTCATAACGGGAATCAAAAGTTATGGCCGAATGAATTTTCAGAGAGGTCGCTATATAGAATATATAGCCCTGGAAAATTGATATTTTGCAAACGACCTCGGAATTCGACGAAACCACTTTTATTGGGTCCGGGATGTCAAATTATTGCTAGGTTTCAAATTTCATAATTTTTGAAGCTAGTATGTGAGCGTGGCAAAAGAAAATGTGTTTGGTCAATTTCTGTTAAATTGGATCGACCAGAAAATGGCCATTTTTCAAACGATCTCAGAATTCGACGAAACTAGTTTTGTTGGGATAGTAGCGCCAAAACATAGCTAGATTTATTTTTCTAGAATTTTTCGAATTAGTTTGTGGCCCTGGCAAATTGAAATGTTTGTTCAAAGTTAAAATTGAATGTTTTATACTTTAATTTGAAAAATAACAGACCGTAACAGTCGAATTCGCCAACGAAACATATCCCATTGTGTCCGGGATGGAGGTATTTAGCTAGGGGCGACAGTCGTTGGGTTTGAAAAGGAGTTCGTAGGTGAAAACCCTAATTTTCTGAAATATATATATTCCGGCGAATCAGAAAATTTCATTCATTATTTAAAAAATAAAAAAAATGCGAAAACCCTCTTCCTTCAGCGATCTCGACGACGCACGTCGTTCCAACCTTCTCTCCTCGTTTGCCGCTGCCTCCGACACCTCCAGCCAACGCCACCTCCACTGTTCGCCTCGTCTCCCCCTCCTCTTTAAATCCGACCCACCCACGACCGCCACCATCGCCTCCTCCGCCTGAATCGAGCGCCCAAAGTCCAACTCTTCCCAGCGCCGCCGACGACGCAACCGACCACCGAGCCACACCAAACCTCCACCGATCGACTCCCCTCTCCTCCCTCTTCCACGTCAGCACCCCCGATCGTCCCCACGTGCCACGGATTTCGCGAAAACCTCAAACCTAGTTTCGAACCAAATAGAAAGGTGAGTCCTTTTTTATGTCTGCACTTTGAAAAATCATATCTTTTTGGTGTGTTGACGAAATTCGATGAAACATGAAACATCGGGACCGCAAGGAAGCTCTCTACCACATAGAAGAAGTCGCGGATTTTTCCGAGTCATCTACGATTTTTAGCACTCCGCAAACCAATGTGAAAAATCTACATTAAATGAATTTGAATGGAAAATGTCGTGTATAAATTATATAAGCGAAATATAAATTACACACGTGTTGTATACCTCATGTACATGCGTGGTGTAAGCTATATGAGCGAAGTATAAATTATACATGCATAGAATAATTGGTATATGTATTGAAATGCAAGTGAAATATAACAATAATATATATATATATATATATATATACTCCCCTCGTCCACAAACCATGGACGATATTTATTGTTGTGAATTGGTGTGAAATATTGGATGAAAAATACGAATGGTTAAATAATTGTTTGTGGTTGATATTGTTTGGTTGTGGTTGAAAAATACCCATTGGTGATTGAACTGAATTGGAAATATTTGTGGAAATAAAAATAAAATATGTCGCCTGTGTGCGAATTAGATGCATGAATCCCCATTGTCAAAAACCGCGAGGTTTTAAGGTAGAGCGAGGAGCCGTACTAGGGATGGTGCCGGTTTTAACTACCCTGCCGTTATGCTGCCGAAATTTTGAATAATATTCATGTGTTAGAATTATTTTGATATGTTGAAATTATCTTCATACGTTGAAATTAAAGCCATATGTTGAAACTATATCCATGTGTGGAAATGTTCATGTGTTGAAAAGTGATGTGTGAAAATTAAATTCATTTGTGAATGAATGAAGTGTTTAAACAATAAAAATCACATTTTTATAATATATATGAAGTATGTAAAATATTCGCCTTATGTAAATAGTTTCAACAATAAAAATTCCATCTTTCTAATATGAACAACATAAATAAAATATCCATGTGTGGAAATGCTCATGTGTTGAGAAGTGTGTGTAGTGGAAAAGTTCATGTGTTGAATAAAAAGATCGAACAATAAAAAATACCTTTTTATTGAAACTATGAAGTGTTGAAAACATCCATTTGTCGAATAAATATTTTAAGTGATAAAAATATCATTTTTATCATATATGTGATATGCTAAAGATATGCGGACGTTGAAATAAATATTTGTGAAGAAATATTATTTTTAACATGCATAGGAACTAAATAAAATAGTCATGTGTTGAAATCTATTTTAGTTCGCCGAAATTATCATCTTTGAAATGTGAAGTGTTAAAAATAGCCACTTGTTCAAATAAAATATGCATGAGATGAAATATACATTAATTAGCTAATGATGTGATTTTAGCCTATGCATGCAACATTAGAATGAATGGTGTTTTTAAACCAAAGTAAATCAAATATGAAGTTGAATTGAAAATGATAAGTGATAAAAATTGTATATATGTACATGCATATTTATTGAACAGGTTATAGCAAAGGGGCTAGAGAAGAGGATTAAAATTTTGTGCCCGACAAATAGGTACACATTTACTGTTTTGTTTGGGTGATGATTTTATGAGCCTATTGGCTAGCCGCTTGGCTTTTTCTTTTTCTTTTTGACATGAGACTCCCGTGTGGCTATTTGGGAATTTTCCCATCCCCTCCCGTACAAAGGAGGTTATGGCGAAATTTTCCAAAATTTAAAGGCGTTAGTGAAATAATTGAAGTGAAGACGATATAGGAATTTTTGAATGAACTATATTTATATAAATATAAATAGAATTAAAACGAAACGTGGCCATGCAGTTCGTGTTTTGAAACCGTGATTTCAAACGACTAGTGCGGGAAATTCGACCATTGGATTTTCCTGAAACCGCAACTGTTGAGTTCGCCTTGGAAATATCTTTCCAACGGCACCAACTTTGTGAAGATCTGACGGTTGGATTGTCTGGAATGTTTAATTCAAATCTGAAGAAAAACAGCGCCAGAAACGATTATATATATATATATATATATATATAAATATAATTAAATTAAATCGAATAACGACGCTGCAGTTCGTAAATTGAAATCGTAACTTCAACTGACTAGTGTGGAAAATACGACCGTCAGATTTTCCCAAAACTGAAGCCGTTGGATTCGTTTTGAAATGACCTTCCTAATGATATAAGTGAAGATCCAACGGTTAGATTTTCAGATATGTGTAAAACAAAATTAGTGAAAAACAGCGCCAGTGCATCGGCATGACCTGAAACGTCGTTTAATTAAATATGGTCGTTTTAAATTAAATAAAAATGGCGATATATCGTTATAAAATACTATAGACGATATAGAGTGGAAATAAACCAATTTCGTTGTGTTTTCTTGATATGTGATGGTTGAATGTATTTGACATGAAAATTATAACTAAAGAACTGAAATGTGAATGTTGAATAGCCCAACCATGTGAATAATTGATTTGAAAATCTAAATATACGTGGGTTATTTGAAAAGGCTGAGTTCATCTCATTTCAAATAATCGATCGACATTGAGAAGTCGAAGACGGTTGAAGACCGACGATCTTCCCATTGGATGGATGGGTGCTACTGATGCTCGTGATTGGAGTAGCTACCATGGAGGAACTGAAGTAGTAGCCATCTAAACATACTGTTGATGGTACGGATATGCGAGGAATTGGTGCCTCCGGTTTCGTTCAGACCCAGAACGGACTTGTAAATGGACTGTGTGTCTGACATTGGATTTTGTTCTGTGCTGATTGATCTCTATTAAATATATATCTGTTTGGCGGCAGAGAATTTATTCTCTTGCTTAACGCCCTTCTCTGAGACGTACGAGCTCAGAGGTTATGTATTGATAGAAATCAGTCGCACGGAGTGGATTGCCTGTGTGGCACGCCTGAGTGGCATATGATCAAGGCTCCTGTTGCAAAGCAAAGTCTTGTGGTTGATGATCAAAGCATGGTCTGTGTGACGTAGCCTTGTGTATAACGTGAATTCGCGAGCCTCACACCCCGGTATAAGTCAAAAACGGGAGAAGGGCCCAAGGAGTGCACGACGTTTCTTTCTAGCTATGGTGGTGTCAGTGACTTCCCAGCCCTGACATTTATATCTACTTTTCAACTGTGTGGTTGTTGGAATACGAGGCGCCTCGATTATAGGTCTGTAAGGACCAGGAAACGTGTGTTCAGGAATAATTCATCCTCAAAAGTAAGGGAGGACCGGCCTTGGAGGATCCAGGGATTGCTGTGTGCAGTCCCGAGGCATTTGCTAGAGTGTCTCGAACGGAGAGGAGCTTGCCCCTTGCCTCGACTCATGAAGAAATCCAATTTCCAATACGAAATATGCGAATGTGATTGTATTACTAGTATGGCGACATGATATATGGTACCCATGCCGTCTAGGATTGATATTTATGATGGAATTTGCTTTTAAAACATATATGCACTAGTAATAATATCAAACACTTTTGTTTTATACGTATGAAGCATTTTTGGCCATTATAAGGTAAAACTCTATCCTCCGGCTTGCGTTACATTGTGTGATGGGACCTGAGTCTTATAATGGCTTCATTTTATAAAAAGCATTGCGATGATTTAATCATTTACTTTATTTCATGCACTAGCACTCATTGGAGTAAACCCGTTCCACGAAAGTGGCGTGGTCCTTTGATTTGCCTTATTATTGTTGTTAATAAGTTAAGTAGATCTCTCATACCAGTCCCATGACTGACTCGTAGTTTGTTTCACCTTGCAAACTCGGGTGCCCTCATTTTCACACGGGCAGCCTAGTTACAGGTTTCTGACGCGCTTTTGGCTCATGGAGAGGCTTGACTACACCGTGCTGACTTGGATTTTCTCCGCCATTATTGTATCTATATTATGATTCCTCCATTGGCGATGTAGACTGATATTTATTTTGTGTACTCTTTATGTATGATTCCGCCTCAGGCGATGGTGACTGATTATGTATCATTATGCACTAAGTCGTATCCTGTACTGTGCTTCTCTGATGTGTTGATATCTATATGATTCCGCTGTCATATGTGTGTAAATTATTCTATTTTCGGTTTATACTATTATCTGTGATCTGCTAATGATGATTAATGTGTTATATTCCAATGATTATCCTTAACACCGTGTCACGGGGTTTTGGGATCGTCACAGCTGGTATCAGAGCTTTGGTTAACCTTAGTTCTGGAGTCTAACACATCAAACACTTCGTCAAAATAGAATCAGTAGTATTCTAAGGCGAGTTGCTCATTAGAGATAGGACTAGTAAAGTCCTAGAATGAGCCAAGCAGAATAGAAAAAACAATTTCATCAGTCCATCGTTATCTTTCCGTAAATTTTCTGCTTAACTATGCAATAGACTATCATTTCTGTTAGCTGACTCTTTTCTTGCTTATACAGAATTTGAAAATTGGCAACCAGAGCAGCCGCCGCTAGAGGAGGTCGTGCCGGCCGTGGCAGAGGACGGAGAGAAGCCCCAGTTCAAGAAGGACCTTTGATACAACCTCCGGCCGCTCAATACTTCGAGCTAGACCGTGTAGCTTAGAGATATAAAAACCTAGGAGGCAAGACCTTCTCGGGAACTGGCACAGTAATAGAAGCCCTTGCATGGCTCAAAACATGCGAGAAAATTCTTGAAGGCCTAAGGCTTGGAGACCAAGATAAAGCTATTACGGGCGCCTGGCTTATGCAGGAGCAAGCTGAACTATGGTGGGAATCTCTCACCGCCGGGAATAGAGAAGCTGGAAGAACATGGGATGGATTCAAAGAACTCTTCAAGGAGAAATATGTCCCAGAACAAGCACTGAAACGAATGCACGATGACTTCGCCAACCTCCAGCAGGGGGATCTTTCCGTGCAGGATTATCTGAATAAATTTACACTGTTGTCGCCCTATGCTCCGGAGCTCGTCGCCACTACAAAGTCCAAAAATAAGAGGTTTATCCTTGGGTTAAGGCGACAGTATCATGATAGAGCCATGGCCCATGTCAAGCTGGAATTTAACGAACTGGTGGAAATGACATGCAACTACGAAGACCTAGACCATAGGCATCTGGAGCAGGATCGCGCTAGAAGCCAAGCCGGGAACAAACGCAAGCCTGCTGCTAATCAAGCTGAGTCAAGCCAAGCAGCATCTTCAAAACCTCAGACTGGCAAGCCGCCAAGAGGAAGCTGCTTTAACTATAGCAAAATGGGGCACTTGTCTAATGTGTGCACAACCCCGAAGAGGCAAAAGACAAATTCACAAGGTTCAAGCCAGGGTTCTCAGAACCCTCGCTCCTGCTTTAATTGCTGCAAGACCGATCATCTAGTCAAAGACTGTCCTTTGCTCAAGAAGGTCACAGTAGCTCACGTGTATGACGGGTCGAGCCCGCCAGCTGCTTCCGATGGAGCAGGTAAACCCGATGTTTTGGGAGGTACCCTTACCATTAAAAATATTCATGTTTCTGTATTGTTTGACACGGGTGCATCGCATAGTTTTATTGCTAGAAACATAGTACACAAATTAAAGTTAAAACAGAGAAAGCTTAAAGAACCGGTGGGAGTTCATAACCCGATAGGGGGTTCTATTACTCTCAGTTCATGTTGTAGAGTGCTAATCTCTTATTCTTTCTACAAATTTCCCATTAATCTAATCGTTATGGATTTTCCCGAATTCGACGTTATCCTTGGGTTAGAATGGTTAACGAAATACGAAGCTGAGGTAAATTGTGCAGAAAGAATCGTTAAAATTCGAACGAAGCTTGGACATATATTTATACCCTGTCATGGTTCGAATCCGAATAGAGAAGAATTTTGGTCGGCATTAGAACTTATCCCCACTTCCTTGGAAAAGATTCCGATTGTTAGAAACTCTGCGGATGTGTTTGAAGAAGTTGAAAACTTACCTCCGCAAAGAGAAATAGAATTCTAAATCGATCTGATTCCCAATGCCAGACCAGTGGTACATCCAATTCGCATAATGACTCCGAAGGAAAAAGAAGAATTAGGCGATCAAACTCGTCAACTGTTATGGAAGGGTCTAATCAGACCTAGTTTTTCTAATTGGGGTGCAGCTGTTGTGTTTGTCCCAAAGCCAGACGGTACTCTTCGATTATGCGTTGATTACCGAGACCTCAACAAACAGATGCTCAAGAACAAGTATCCATTACCCCGCATCGATGATTTTTTAGACCAATTGAATGAGGCGAAAGTATTTTCCCGAATGGACCTAGCTACAGGTTTTCATCAATTGAGAATAGCAGAAGAGTGTGTTCCTTTGACAACTTTCAGAGGTCCAGACATATTTTATGAATGGTTAGTAATGCCGTTCGGCCTGTGCAACGCTCCAACATACTTTGTCGATCTAATGAATAGATTGTTCAGGGGAGTTCTGAATAAATTTGTCCTCGTATTCATCGATGATATTTTAATCTACTCCAAATCAAAACCCGAGCATGAAAAACACTTAGAACAAGTATTGGAGATTCTAAGAAAGAACGTCTTCAAAGCCAAATTCTCTAAATGTGTCTTCTGGCAAGAAGAAGTGAAGTTTCTTGGCCATGTCATGTCAGAGAAAGGAATTTCTGTTGACCCAAGCAAAATAACAGCGATTCAAGACTGGAAACAACCCACTACTCCCACAGAGGTTAGAAGTTTTATGGGGTTGGCTAGTTATTATCGAAAGTTCGTTAAGGATTTTTCGAAGATATCCGGTCCGTTAACGAAGCTCACGAAGAAGCATGAGAAATTTAAGTGGACTTCTGACTGTGAAGAAGCTTTCCAGGAATTGAAATTGAAACTGACGACTGCTCCTGTGTTAACCATTATTGATGGAAATCAGGATTTAACGATTTGGACAGATGCTTCTATTAGAGGTCTTGGAGCAGTGTTAATGCAAAGAGGCCAAGTAGTCGCCTATGCAAGCCACCAACTGAAACCGCATGAGAAGAATTATGTGACTCATGATCTTGAGTTGCTAGCCATCGTTTTTGCTTTGAAAATCTGGAGGCATTATTTATTGGGCGAGAAATTTATACTGTACACAGATCATCAATCATTGAAGTATTTATACACCCAGAAAGATCTGAATTTGAGACAGCAGCGTTGGCTAGAATTTCTTGCAGCGTATGATCTTGATATCCTGTATACGCCGGGGAAGGCTAACGTTGTAGCGGATGCGCTTAGTAGAAAAACCGCAATCATTGCCAATCTTATAATTACACCTAGCTTGATCGATAAGATATGTGATCTCCAGAGGAATGATTATTTCATTCAAAGGATCAAAGGGAGAATCCAGAAGGGAGAGCCCTCAAGTTTTCAGGTAGATAAAGAGGAAGTTCTGAGACTGAATGGGAGAATATGTGTTCCCAACATCCCTGAGCTCAAAAGAGAAGTGCTAGATGAATGCCATAAATCCAAATTTTGCATCCATCCTGGTGTGAGTAAAATGTACAACGATATCAAACGCACTTTCTGGTGGAGGGAAATGAAAAGGGATATTTCTTTGTATGTTAGCAAATGCCCTACTTGTCAATTGGTCAAGAGCGACCAACAGAAGCTAGCTGGACTGTTGCAACCGTTGGAAGTCCCAGGTTGGAAATGGGAACAGATTTCCATGGATTTCATAGATGGCTTGCCACGAACCAGGAAAGGTAATGACAGTATTTGGGTAATCGTAGATCGCTTCACGAAGACTGCCCATTTTATACCTGTTAGATCCAATAGAACTGCTCAAAGTCTAGCACAGGTATATTTCTAAGAAATCGTTAAGCTGCATGGAATTCCCATCAGCATAGTCAGTGATAGAGACCCGATATTTGCTAGCAAATTCTGGGAGGCTTTCCAGACAGAATTGGGAACGAAACTGAATATTAGCACCGCTTATCACCCTCAAACCGATGGCCAAACTAAGCGGGTGAATAGAATTCTAGAAGATTTATTGCGGGCTTGTATAATTGATTTTGGTGGGTCATGGGAAGATCACTTGCATTTGGCAGAATTCTCATATAACAATAGCTATCAAGCAAGTTTGGGAATGTCGCCATTTGAAGCATTATATGGCAGACCGTGCAGATCTCCAGCATGTTGGGTAGAACCTCGCAACAGACTTGTGTTAGGACCCGATATGATTAGAGAAGCATCTGATAAAGTCGACTTCATCAAAAAGCGATTGAGAACTGCCCAAAGCCGACAGAAAAGTTATGCAAATTCTAGAAGAAGAGATTTGACATTTGCTGTTGGTGATCATGTTTATTTGAAAGTTTCTCCGATGAGAGGAGTAATCAGATTTGACAAAACTGGGAAGTTGGCACCGAAATTTATTGGTCCCTTTCCTATACTTGAACGAATTGGAACTCTTTCTTATAGGGTTCAATTACCAGATTGGTTGCTGGAGTGCATGATGTGTTTCACGTATCTCAACTTAGAAGACATGTGCATGATCCGGATCTTGTTGTAGAAGAAGCAGCGCAACAGGATATAGACATAACTCCAGAATTAACAGTCAAAAGAGAGCCATTAAAGATTGTTGGCAAAGAAACTACAGAACTAAGAAGCAAAAAGGTTAGTTAAAGTGCAGTGGAGCAGTGATCCTAGAGACTGTACTTGGGAGACTGAGGAAAGCATTAAGCAAGCTTACCCCAAATGCAGAGTGGACATCTCTGACTAACTCTGGTGCAAGGTACTTTTACAATACTTTGCATTTACATTTTGTTTCCTACTTTACTGTTGTTTCCTTTTCGAGGACGAAAAGTTTTAAGTAGGGGAGATTGTAATAACCCGGAAAATATGGGCCAATTTAAAATTTTTAAATTGGTGATTTCAAAGGAATTTGAACAATTGAAATAGAATATTTCAATAAAATAGTGAATTAGAAATAGTGAGTCAGTTTGAAAATTTGAATTCAAACTTTGACTGACTGTGCAGGGTGGAGAATATAACGGATTTTTGTGAAATCAAAAATATTTAAATCTGTTTATCAATACCTTTCTAACGAATCTGAAAAATCGAAGTTTCATAACGGGAATCAAAAGTTATGGCCGAATGAATTTTCAGAGCGGTCACTATATAGAATATATAGCCCTGGAAAATTGATATTTTGCAAACGACCTCGGAATTCGACGAAACCACTTTTGTTGGGTCCGGGATGTCAAATTATTGCTAGGTTTCAAATTTCATAATTTTTGAAGCTAGTATGTGAGCGTGGCAAAAGAAAATGTGTTTGGTCAATTTCTATTAAATTGGATCGACCAGAAAATGGCCATTTTTCAAACGATCTCAGAATTCGACGAAACTAGTTTTGTTGGGACCGTAGCATCAAAACATAGCTAGATTTATTTTTCTGGAATTTTTCGAATCAGTTTGTGGCCCTGGCAAATTGAAATGTTCGTTCAAAGTTAAAATTGAATGTTTTATACTTTAATTTGAAAAATAACTGACCGTAACAGTCGAATTCGCCAACGAAACATATCCCATTGTGTCCGGGATGGGGGTATTTAGCTAGGGGCGACAGTCGTTGGGTTTGAAAAGGAGTTCGTAGGTGAAAACCCTAATTTTCTGAAATATATATATTCCAGCGAATCAGAAAATTCCATTCATTATTTAAAAAATAAAAAAAAAACGCGAAAACCCTCTTCCTTCAGCAATCTCGACGACGCACGTCGTTCCAACCTTCTCTCCTCGATTGCCGCCGCCTCCAACACCTCCAGCCAACGCCACCACCACCGTTCGCCTCGTCTCCCCCTCCTCTTTAAATCCGACCCACCCACGACCGCCACCATCGCCTCCTCCGCCTGAATCGAGCGCCCAAAGTCCAACTCTTCCCAGCGTCGCCGACGACGCCACCGACCACCGAGCCACCCCAAACTGCCACCGACCGACTCCCCTCTCCTCCCTCTTCCACGTCAGCACCCCCGATCGTCCCCACGTGCCATGGATTTCGCGAAAACCTCAAACCTAGTTTCGAACCAAATAGAAAGGTGGGTCCTTTTTTATGTCTGCACTTTGAAAAATCATATCTTTTTGGTGTGTTGACGAAATTCGATGAAACAGGAAACATCGAGACCGCAAGGAATCTCTCTACCACATAGAAGAAGCCGCGGATTTTTCCAAGTCATCTACGATTTTTAGCAATCCGCAAACCAATGTGAGAAATCTAAATTAAATGAATTTGAATGGAAAATGTCGTGTATAAATTATATAAGCGAAATATAAATTACACACGTGTTGTATACCTCATGTACATGCGTGGTGTAAGCTATATGAGCGAAGTATGAATTATACATGCATAGAATAATTGATATATGTGTTGAAATGCAAGTGAAATATAGCAATAATATATATATACTCCCCTCGTCCACAAACCATGGACGATATTTATTGTTGTGAATTGATGTGAAATATTGGATGAAAAATACGAATGATTGAATAATTGTTTGCGGTTGATATTGTTTGGTTGTGGTTGAAAAATACCCATTGGTGATTGAAATGAATTGGAAATATTTGTGGAAATAAAAATAAAACATGCCGCCTGCGTGCAAATTAGATGCATGAATCCCCATTGTCAAAAACCGCGAGGTTTTAAGGTAGAGCGAGGAGTCGTACTAGGGATGGTGCCGGTTTTAACTACCCTGCCATTATGCTGCCGAAATTTTGAATAATATTCATGTGTTAGAATTATTTTCATATGTTGAAATTATCTTCATACGTTGAAATTAAAGCCATATGTTGAAACTATATCCATGTGTGGAAATGTTCATGTGTTGAAAAGTGATGTGTGAAAATTAAATTCATTTGTGAATGAATGAAGTGTTTAAACAATAAAAATCACATTTTTATAATATATATGAAGTATGTAAAATATTCGCCTTATATAAATAGTTTCAACAATAAAAATTCCATCTTTCTAATATGAACAACATAAATAAAATATCCATGTGTGGAAATGCTCATGTATTGAGATGTGTGTGTAGTGGAAAAGTTCATGTGTTGAATAAAAAGATCGAACAATAAAAATTACATTTTTTTTTGAAACTATGAAGTGTTGAAAACATCCATTTGTCGAATAAATATTTTAAGTGATAAAAATATCATTTTTATCATATATGTGATATGCTAAAGATATGCGGACGTTGAAATAAATATTTGTGAAGAAATATTATTTTTAGCATGCATAGGAACTAAATAAAATAGTCATGTGTTGAAATCTATTTTAGTTCGTCGAAATTATCATCTTTGAAATGTGAAGTGTTAAAAATAGCCACTTGTTCAAATAAAATATGCATGAGATGAAATATACATTAATTAGCTAATGATGTGATTTTAGCCTATGCATGCAACATTAGAATGAATGGTGTTTTTAAACCAAAGTAAATCAAATATGAAGTTGAATGGAAAATGATAAGTGATAAAAATTGTATATATGTACATGCATATTTATTGAACAGGTTATAGCAATGGGGCTAGAGAAGAGGAATAAAATTTTGTGCCCGACAAATAGGTACACATTTACTGTTTTGTTTGGGTGATGATTTTATGAGCCTATTGGCTAGCTGCTTGGCTTTTTCTTTTTCTTTTTGACATGAGACGCCCGTGTGGCTATTTGGGAATTTTCCCAGCCCCTCCTGTACAAAGGAGGTTATGGCGAAATTTTCCAAAATTTAAAGGCGTTAGTGAAATAATTGAAGTGAAGACGATATAGGAATTTTTGAATGAACTATATTTATATAAATATATAAATATAAATAAAATTAAAACGAAACGTGGCCATGCAGTTCGTGTTTTGAAACCGTGATTTCAAACGACTAGTGCGGGAAATCCGACCATTGGATTTTCCCGAAACCGCAACCGTTGAGTTCGCCTTGGAAATATCTTTCCAACGGCACCAACTTTGTGAAGATCCGACGGTTGGATTGTCTGGAATGTTTAATTCAAATCTGAAGAAAAACAGCGCCAGAAACGATTATATATATATATATAAATATAATTAAATTAAATCGAATAACGACGCTATAGTTCGTAAATTGAAATCGTAACTTCAACTGACTAGTGTGGAAAATTCGACCGTCGGATTTTCCCAAAACTGAAGCCATTGGATTCGTTTTGAAATGACCTTCCTAATGATATAAGTGAAGATCCAACGGTTAGATTTTCAGATATGTGTAAAAAATAATTAGTGAAAAACAGCGCCAGTGCATCGGCACGACCTGAAACGTCGTTTAATTAAATATGGCCGTTTTAAATTAAATAAAAATGGTGATATATCGTTATAAAATACTATAGACGATATAGAGTGGAAATAAACCAATTTCATTGTGTTTGCTTGATATGTGATGGTTGAATGTATTTGACATGAAAATTATAACTAAAGAACTGAAATGTGAATGTTGAATAGCCCAACCATGTGAATAATTGATTTGAAAATCTAAATATACGTGGGTTATTTGAAAAGGCCGAGTTCAACTCATTTCAAATAATCGATCGACGTTGAGAAGTCGAAGACGGTTGAAGACCGACGATCTTCACATTGGATGGATAGGCGCTACTAATGCTCGTGATTGGAGTAGCTACCATGAAGGAACTGAAGTAGTAGCTATCTAAACATACTGTTGATGGTACGGATATGCGAGGAATTGGTGCCTCCGGTTTCGTTCAGATCCAGAACGGACTTGTAAATGGACTATGTGTCTGACATTGGATTTTGTTCTGTGCTGATTGATCTCTGTTAAATATATATCTGTTTGGCGGCGGAGAATTTATTCTCTTGCTTAACGTCCTTCTCTGAGACGTACGAGCTCAGAGGTTATGTATTGATAGAAATCAGTCGCATGGAGTGGATTGCCTGTGTGGCACGCCTGAGTGGCATATGATCAAGGCTCCTGTTGCAAAGCAAAGTCTTATGGTTGATGATCAAAGCATGGTCTGTGTGACACAGCCTTGTGTATAACGTGAATTCGCGAGCCTCACACCCCGGTATGAGTTAAAAATGGGAGAAGGACCCAAGGAGTGCACGACGTTTCTTTCTAGCTATGGTGGTGTCAGTGACTTCCCAGCCCTGACATTTATATCTACTTTTCACTTGTGTGGTTGTTGGAATACGAGGCGCCTCGATTATAGGTCTGTAAGGACCGGGAAACGTGTGTTCAGGAATAATTAATCCTCAAAAGTAAGGGAGGACCGGCCTTGGAGGATCCAGGGATTGCTGTGTGCAGTCCCGAGGCATTTGCTAGAGTGTCTCGAACGGAGAGGAGCTTGCCCCTTGCCTCGACTCATGAAGGAATCCAATTTCCAATACGAAATATGCCAATGTGATTGTATTACTAGTTTGGCGACATGATATATGGTACCCATGCCGTCTAGGATTGATATTTATGATGGAATTTGCTTTTAAAACATATATGCACTAGTAATAATATCAAACACTTTTGTTTTATACGTATGAAGCATTTTTTGGCCATTATAAGGTAAAACTCTATCCTCCGGCTTGCGTTGCATTGTGTGATGGGACCTGAGTCTTATAATGGCTTCATTTTATAAAAAGCATTGCGATGATTTAATCATTTACTTTATTTCATGCACTAGCACTCATTGGAGTAAACCCGTTTCGCGAAAGTGGCGTGGTCCTTTGATTTGCCTTATTATTGTTGTTAATAAGTTAAGTAGATCTCTCATACCAGTCCCATTACTAACTCGTAGTTTGTTTCACCTTGCAAACTCGGGTGCCCTCATTTTCACACGGGCAGCCTAGTTACAGGTTTCTGACGCGCTTTTGGCTCATGGCGAGGCTTGACTACACCGTGCTGACTTGGATTTTCTCCGCCATTATTGTATCTATATTATGATTACGCCATTGGCGATGTAGACTGATATTTATTTTGTGTACTCTTTATGTATGATTCCGCCTCAGGCGATGGTGACTGATTATGTATCATTATGCACTAAGTTGTATCGTGTACTGTGCTTCTCTGATGTGATGATATCTATATGATTCCGCGGTCATATGTGTGTAAATTATTCTATTTTCGGTTTAAGCTATTATCTGTGATCTGCTAATGATGATTAATGTGTTATATTCCAATGATTATCCTTAACACCGTGTCATGGGGTTTTGGGATTGTCACATTAACTATCTAATAATAAGGCTAATCACAGGACCACGTCGCTAACGCGGAACGGGTTAACTCCATTGGATTGCCAGTGCATAAAATAACGTAAATCATTAAACAACGCAATGTTTTTAGAAAAATGAAACCATTATAAGACCCATGCCCCATCACACAATGCAACGCAAACCGGAGGATAGGGTTTTTCCTTATAATGGTCAAAAATGCTTGATACGATAAAACGGATTTAATATTAGTGTGTATATATTCTAATAAAAACATTTCAATCATAATGTATTAATCATAGACGGCATGGGTACCATATATCATGTCGCCATACTAGTTCTATAATCAAAACCGTAAGGTCGTATTGGAAATTGGATTTTCCATCATGAGTCGAGGCTAGGGGCAAGCTCCTCTCCGATTCGAGACACTCTAGCAAATGCCTCAGGATCCCCCGCAGTGAACCCTTGGATGCGGTAGGGCCGGTCCCCGCCTATCGGCAGTGGATTAGTTATGCCTGAACACACGTTTCCCGGTTCCTTTGAACCTATAATATGACCACTATCGGCCTATAAAAATCCGAGGTGCCTCAAAATCCATCATCCACATAAGTAAAATGCCAGGCCGTGTTAAAGCACTGACACTACCACTAGCTAGAAAGAAACGTGTGCACTCCCTACGGTCCATATCCCGTTTTTGACTCATACCGGGGTGTGAGGCTCACGAAGTCACGATATACACAAAGCTATGCCGTAATAGGCTATGCTTTGATCATCCCACAAGGCCCTAAGCCTTGATCATTTGCATCTTGGCGTGCCACATTGACAATTCACGCCATGCGATCAATCACTATTAATATATACCAGGCTGTTAAGTAGAGGATAAATCCTTTACCACCAAACAGACATACATTAACAGAAATCGATTTAATTCACATGGAACGAAATCCAATGTCAGACACGCATCCATTTATTAGCTTATGCTCTGGGTCTGAGCAAAAACCAAATCCGAACAATCAACAATAATCCGGACGGCTACCACTGAAATCCCTTCAAGGTAGCTACTCCCATCAGGGTCTCTGTAGCAACACATCCATTCGATGTGAAGATCGTCGGTCTTCAACCACCGTCTTCATCTTCAACTCTTCATCGTCGTAGAAATTATTCGGAATGGGTTAAACCCGGTCTTTCCGAATAACTCTCGTATTTTTATAATTAAAAATCGAGTACTATAAAAACACATCCAACGTCTCATTCCAATTCAGAATATTCTTCTAATAGATATTTGCATTATTATATCAAAGATAAATTCTTTACTTTATACTTAAATCTTTCTTTAAAGATTTATTAAACCACAATTTGGTTTTAAATATCAAAAATCATTATTAAATGATTCCCTAGATTTAAGAGGTAAATCTTATTCTTAACTGGGTTAAAGAACTAATGTAATTTAAAAACATAGTTCACGGTAAACCCAAAATCATCTTCCATAAAATATGGAATCTTCACAGAAATCAAATCGATATATAATCGTTATAAGTTTCTGTATCCAACCAATAATATAAATGGAATAACGGCAAGGCCTCTTAAATTCCATATGTAGTATCGGTCTTCTTTTACAGAAGCTTATCTCGGTTATAATTAATTCGAATTCTATTCAATTCCAATTTAATATATTAAATTGGAAAACTTTACTTTTGGAAAATTTCCATTAAATCTTAATAAAAGATTTATAAATTCTAAATCCTAGTTTCACTTTCAGTCGGGTTAAAGAATAAATGTCGCTTAAAAACACAGTTCACAATAAACCCAACTCACATTTCTTCTAATTATTAAATATAATTGAAAACCTTTTTAATAATCTTAATTAAAAGATTATTCTTTTCATATGGGGTTTAAGAATAGTGTTACTTAAGACACTATTCACGACAAACCCAAAATCCAAATTATTTAATTTAACTTCAATTAAATATTAGCAAATTGGAAAACTTCATTTAATCTTAATTTAAAGATTTATTCTAGTTCATAACTAGTTCATTTTGATAAAAATATATTTTTATCCTTTCAAATATGGAATTTTTCATCCCAATTCTTTCTAAACCATTTATTATGATTTTACATAATTTATTAATAATTTTATTAAGGCCTGTACAGTCGGTTTCCAATAACGACCACCGAACTGTACCCATAGCGACCTTTTTCAAATTTGATTTGGACATAATTCCAAATCCAACCGTTAGATTTCAAAACTCTTATATTCATTGGAAAGATCTTTTCGATATGAACCCAACGGTTTCGGTTTTAGAAGAATCCGACGGTCGGATCTCTCGTTACGCCAATTTAAAGTTAATGGTCGAAATTCGCGAACGGTCGCTGCGCAGCGCGTTCTATTCAGTCCATTATATAAATATATAATGTATAGATCGTCGATTTCTATTTAAAACATATTTTATAAAACATTTATAAATTCGTTAAAAATGATTTTTAACTTCATTTTTAAATTTTAAAGCAAAATTGAATATTCTATATCTTTATTAAAAATAATAATATTTCAAAATACCCTATTTTTGAAATCACTTCTTTTAGTATTCATTATAAAATGAATAAAAATCGATCGATAACCCATTCTGGTTAAATTAGCGTTTCTACATAACACGGCTTCACATTTTAATATTTTATCCTTCACTGAATATTATTTTAAAATATTAGTCTTTTAAAAATAAAGGATATTTTAAAATAATTTGTCATGAGTGTTGTTTCTTCATCATCTTCACTACTCGAGTCAGAATCATTTATTGTGGCTTTCAGTGCAACAGACTTCTTTTTAGTTGATTTGTTTTCTTTTCTTTACTGTAATTGAACTTCATATGACATTAGATTCCCAATTAACTCTTCAATCTTCATTTCATTGACATCATTGGCTTCTTCTATAGCCAAAGTCTTCTGATCTCATTCTTGAGTTAACGAATTTAATATTTTTCTGACTTGATCTCCTTCAGAATAAGTTTTTCCAAGTGTTGTTAGTGAATGCACTATCTCTTGAAATCTGCAATACATATCTGAAATAAACTCATTCTCATTCATTTTAAATAATTCAAATTGATTGGCTAGCATATCTATCTTAGTCTGTTTGACTTTACTAGTTCCTTCATGAGTAACTTGTAAAGTTCTCCAGATTTTCATAAGCAGACATACTGATACTCTATTAAACTCATTTTTATCTAATGAACGAAATGACATATTCATGGCTTTAGAATTTCTTTGTGCAGCATCCTTTTGTTCATTTGTCCATTGTGCAAATACAGTTGTGGGTTCAACATAATTATTTTGTGTACTATTCCATATGTCTAATCCTACAGACTGTAAATAGATTTTCATTCTACATGCCCAATATGAATAATTACTACCATTAAATAGTGGTGGTCTACCAGTTGATTGACCGTCTACAAAAGAACTGTTATTGCTACCAGTGTTGGTTGCCATTTTACCAAATTTTCAAAAATCAAATTATGAACTTTTTGAAAGACCTCGCTCTGATATCAATTGTTAGGGATTGCGGAATGGCTCGTTCAGGCAAAGCAAACACTAGAGAGAGGGTGAATAGTGTTTGTAAAAATTTAAACAAAACTAAAAACTAGAGAGAACTATGGAATGAATCAAACACCACAAACACAATCATAGACACAAATTCAAACACAGATGCAAAATAAACAAAGATAAAAGTGCACAAAAGGAAAGAACGCACCGGATTTTATACTGGTTCGGATCACTCCTACGTCTAGTCCCGCATAAAGCTAGATTGTGCAGAGTTTTATTACTATTTTCCAATAGCCAACTACAACCTCCTTCATTTGACGGCTCAACAAGGAGACACCGACTATTATCCCTTGATTTCACGACTCAACAAGGGCATATCGATTCCTAATCCTTGATTTCACGGCTACAAGGATAAACCGTTTACTCTTTGACTTACAAACAGGGTCTTTCAACCCAAGCAATTACAAAACAACCCTATAACTCTTTAGTAGCACTTGATTCAGGGAGTAGAGAGTGTAGAGAGAAGAAGTTTTATCAAACCAGAAGTGAATTCGACAAAGTATAAGTGTAAAAACCATAAAAATGATTAAGAATAATGATAGGATGAAAGGAGATGAAGATGGAGAAGAATAGATGTTAGAAAATTCGGTTTTAACCACTTTTTACAGAGAATGAAGGGTTGCTATGGTTCTGAAGCGTTTCAACTAGTGAAAATACACTTCCCTTTAAAATTAGAAAACTAGCTATTATATGTCGACATAAATATTTTACTATGTCGACATACTCATGTATAAATTTCATTTTCAAAGCATTTTTCAAGAGTTTTGACATAAAATTAATTTTGGAAATTCTTGAGAAAAATTATAATGTTGTAAATCAATATTATATAATAGAAAAACATATTTTTAAACTACATAATTATAAAATTATAAGGTTTTAAACTATAAAATGTAAATAAAGTATATATAAAAACTTAAGTTTGAAAAAAAAGAATAAAATTAGAAACAAATAAAACAAAATAGAGAGGATTAAAAATAAAATAGAAAAATAAAATAGAGAAGATAGAAAATAAATAAAATAAAAGGGTTTTTTTGGAAAAGAATTGAAAAATCGGATTTTGAATTTGGATTTGAATTTGGATTTAAACCTAGACTGCTATTTAGAGTCTTACAAAATCTAGATTTTATAATTATATTAATCTTGAACTCTTGAAATCTTGATTACTCATGAGTCTTGAATCTATTCTGAATTCTGAATCTCTGAAAGCTCTTAAACTGTACAATCTTTAGTATTAATTCTTGTATACAAATCCTGCATATGTGAGTGCGTATATATATATATATTCTTGATAAAGATGTTGTATATATTTTATAATCAATGATGATTGAAATAAGGTTGCAGTCATCAAAACTCTTTTCTCCAATAGTATCTCCTTGTATCCTTGAAATCAAGGATTTTAAAAGACATTGAAGAGAACAATAATCCAAACAAACTTTGGCACGGGACTAGATGTAGGATAACTCAGAACTAGTATAAAATCCAACGTGTTACTTTGCTGCTTTTTATTGCTTTGGATTATGTTCCGTTTTATGTGATTTTTGTGATAAACCTATAATAGTTAGCATCTAAACAATTATAATTAATGTAATTCAAAATTATTCATATATATTCCACAGATACTATTTATCCTGTTCTAGTGTTAAGTTTATCTTATGATCCACTTCTATTGCACTCACATCGTGCTCACACAAATCTTGCTAATAAAGGTCAAAGAGAGTTTACATAGGAAATAAATTCCATCCACTGACGTCTCATTCATCTTAATAGACTTTTGGGCGACTTAGTTGGTGCTTTTCCCTTTCTTTCCCATGGAGCTCCTCCTGCTCCTTCTCTTACTGCCTTTCCTGCCAGCGGACTTAGATGAACTAGCCTAACTTTAGCTGTTCAATAGTCTCGTGCTCTGCTTTTCCATAATAAAGGTCGCTTGGCGCTAGCACTGCAAGTGGCTTCGAAGGAAGGATTTCCTACTCTTTCGTGGTAACTAGCCGCACCTAGTGATTTTTGGACATTTCTTCCATGCTAAGCTGCACACTTTATCTGATTTTGGTTCCATATGTGACGTTCTCTATATCCTCAATCAAATCAACATTTCCCATGTTACTTCCCGTTAAATTTACGATCATTGCTTCATCCCATTGAGACTGCTCGCTGAGGGCATCGACTAAAGGCACTTGAAGCTCATGAGATGGCTCCATTATTGACGAATTTTTGGACTGAGTACTTATAGTAGGAAGACTTACCATAATTAGACTCTTATTTCCTTCTAAAGGCCCAAATGAGAGCTTATCGGCCTGCTCGTATGTAATTACAACTCTTTAAAAAGGTGGAGACAGTGTAGAAATACCTTCGGTTCTTTTCTCTTAGCTACCTAGTGGAGTATCAGTCTCTTGAATTGGAGCTGGCGTCGATCTAATTAACAAGCTTGAGTGTTTAGGGTCATATTCAGGGTCGATGGATGATGTTGAGAAGTGGAAGTCCCCGGAGCTATAATGTAACAACCCGGAATTTTGATGATAAATAATTTATTTATTTAGTTAGGTTTCCAAAAATGAATTTTTTGCAAATGATGGAATTTGACCATGAAACTTGCTTCGTTGCATTCGTGGTGGACTTCTGGTCAAGTTTCATGTTTGGAATTTCGTGAACGGAGTCCATATGAAAAGTTACGGAGGAAATATAAAAACTGATAGAAAATAAATATATAAGAATATATAATAATATAATACTATTTATAATCCGCCATTACGGGGCGTTTTTTACCTAGGGTGCTCGACCTAGGGGTTGACCCCGCTGGTTGAAACAGCCCAATGACAACTAGGTTTTCAGAGGTATTTTAATAAATTTTATAACAACGGATGGATCTTTATAAAATTAAATCTAACAGTCCAGGCTAATTTCCACGCCTACAAATAAAAGGCTAGACCCCACTCTTTTTCTCGTATTTCTTGATGCAACAGCGAAGCTCTGCCATTTTCAATTCTCTAATCTCTTCTAAAATTCTAAATTATAAATCTATTCAAATAAAATTAAAAAGAATTAGAGATATTGAATCCAGATCTATGCAAAAGGGTTGGTTCTACGAATAGGTAATTTATATTAATGAATTTCATTCTTCTTTTCCTATTCTTAATTTAGATCTACAAATCTAATTATGTGTTTGTAAATCCCCTATGTAAACAAATTGTAGATCCATAGGATTTGGGAATTATTAGCCTAAAGTTGTGCTAGATTCAGATTTGGATAGCTTTTAGTTGGGTGCTATATGGTTAAAGCCCCGCAAAATCCTTATTATAATTTGTTGCACTCTTCAACCGCTACACTATTTCAATTAGGAATGGTAATAGGACGGGTTTCTCGTGCCTCATACCTGACCTACCCCACGACCCGGTGATATTATGTTCTAATATACAAAATTTATATACTAATATTTTTTTGTCACTACATGATAAATTGTATACATATTATAATGTGTTCATGATGATAAGAGAATATAATAAAATGAGCTATAAGAAAATAGTTCAAAATGTATGCATTTGTTATTGTATGATTATCAATGATGCAACTTAATACTATGAAAAATTTATAGTGTTGATTGAAAGTGTATAACATTCAAGTTATAACCATATATACCTAAGAAGATAACAAGTAATCATTATAGTTATAAAGTGTTTTAATGATGTTTTAATCATGCGGTTCGGGTTGGGGAAGGTTTTGTCGTGCCCAGGCCAGACCCTAGACCCGAACCTCTAAAAGCGGCCCCCGGGTCTACCTGCCCCAAAACCTTATGGGGTGGGTTTAAATGGGTCAAACCAAGGGCGGTTCAACCGGGTCTGGACCTTAGACCCATCCCAATGTCATCCCTAATTTCAATTTAGCATTGATGAATAGTAGATCTGCTTTTATCCCTGCTATTTCCCAATGTATCTGCTAAATCAAGGCTTTTTAGCACCGCTTTAGCAATACTAATATACAAAGCTTAATTTGACTAGTTCTCTTTTTTCTAAAATAAAGTTAGTGTAAAGAGCTAATTTTATGGCATAATTTACCAATATTTTAGAAATATATTACATTCATCAAATCTAATGTGTTTAACCATGATATTCTTTGATTTTTTATATAAGATTAATTAATGTTAGTTTCTTTTAGTATATTTTGTGAGAACAAATGTTAACTAATTTTAAATATATGGTTTCACCTCTAATGAACTTTTTTATGCCTCCGCTATATCCCCGCTATTTCCCTACTTTGTCCCTGTTACACCTTTTTGCACCTCCACTGCTGTGGAACCGCTAAGTGCTTTAACTGCCTAGGGTGAGTAGGATGTATATATATATTGTTTATAATAAATTTTATAATTCGTTTGTGTTGAATCTTAATTATATTTCTAAAAATTATCAGATTTGTTCATTTTATCAAACCTGAAATATTATGAACATAGGTTAAGTATGGATTTGTAGGCCTTTTTATTTATTATCATCATCTTACCTATAGTTATTCTTAAATTTTTTGTGGTTATTGTAAATACCTTAGATCTGGAAATCAATCTGAAAACTTTAATTAGAAGTATAGTATTTTATTCCATATTCATTTGGGTGTTGATTAGTAATTGTGCAGTTTTGGTTAAAATAATAATAATCTTGTTTGTGTTTGATATTGTTAGTGGTTTTACTTAGTTATTGTAATTTTTTCCTTTTTGCTCCTTTTGCATTAAAAGGCATTATTTGAAATCTACAAGGAACATAAATAAATCAAATAAGAAGAGATGTGCAATTCATGTATTTTGTACGTAGTTTGCAACATCTATTCTAAATAAAATATTAATTTATTTCCTTGGGATTTGGAATGTTTCAATTTTACTCTTTTAATTAGTTTGGGAAAAATTTACAATAATTACAGTAAATAACCTTTTATAAGGTTTTGAATCTTAAAACAATATTAAATAAAAAAGGGTTGTTTTGGTCATTAGTTAAGATCGGGACATAAATAGTAAACGATAATAAAATATAAATTATAACTATGTTAACTCCGCGTTTAAATTATAAATATAAATATACATTAATCTTATCTGTCTGAATCTATGTAAATAATGATATTATATTAAATAAAAATTGTTGTTGTGAATTTGAAGTGTTTCCACTTCATAGGAACAAATGTATGGTAATAACTCCCATAATAAATGGAAAATAAATATTTGCGATTGTTGTAGCAATAAATATTGAATTTATTGCTATAATAAAAGGTTATGAATATGATAATAACTATTGTAACCATGTACGTTTTTAGGGGAATTAAATGCCTAAATGGTTACAATTTGAATTGTTATTAGCAATCGGGGTTGTAACTCCAATTAGGAAAATAAGTTGTAAAAAAAATTGAATGGCAAGCAACTGTTTTATTAATCACACAAAACTATTACAGTATATAAAAAAATACAAAAATAACTACAACAAAAGGATTACAACATCAACTCGCACAATCTATACAAAATTAACAAATCAATGTATAGAAAAATAAAATAACTCATCCCTTCAGCTAACACCTGATCGGGAACGTAAGGCCTTCAAAATTCTTTTATGAATCACCATGAGCAACTCATTAAAATTCATCTCACCATTACCAAAAATTTTATTATTCCTCTCCAACCAAATTGCATAAACAAACTTCTTCAATATCTGCAAAAGCAAATTTGTTCTGTTTTTCCATCAAGTTCATTTGAAAATATTATACCATTCAGTAAAGGTTGTTCTTAAGGCCTATGAAAAACGCCAACTGCCAACAATCTTGCCCAAATTTGATGAACAACGGTAAACTCAAAGAATATGTCTGCATTAGATTCAGTCTCAAATTTACACAATACACATAAGTCATCATGTATAATACCTATCGAATGCAGCTTATCCTTAGTGCTAAGAGCATTTGCCATTTCTTTCCAAAGAAGATGATTTTCTTTTGCCGAACCACCAACATTCCATATTCTAGCATGCCAAGGGAAGATATGTCTTTCTGAATGCAGAAGGTTATACACATGTTTGATTGAATGATTTTTCTCTCTCCAATTAATTGCATTGTTTCCATTAAAACCATAATGCTCATAAATGTTATTCCATAGACTTCTCAAAATAGTAGAACTTATATAAGGTAAAAGAAGTTTGTCATCATGAAAGTAATCACCTACAACTGCATATTCAGGAATTTCAGAATTAATTCTCAAGTTATAGTCTACCACATCACTAAGAATAAGGCTTCTTGCCCAAGGACTATGCCAAAAAGACAGGTTTTATTTTTGCATGCAATTGCACTATATAAAGGGTTGAAATATACCTTTGAGCTTCAAGATACTTCTCCAACTCCAGCTCACATTTTGTGGAATTAGCATTGTCCAGAAATTCTTTCTTCCAATCAAATTATAATGAACACACTGCGCCCATAATCCTTTCTTAGCTGAAAAAAGCTTTTCAAATTATACAAATATTGCTTCTTTATTCCAAACTGAGAGGTTAGAAATTCCAGGACCACCAAATTTCTTGTCATCATATAACTTATGAAAAGAAAAGGGAATCATCTTCTTAGAAAAAGGATCGCCATGCCAAAAAAACTTATTTAGTGCAGAAGTTACCATGTTTATTACCTTGACAAGTAAAATGTAATGCCTAGTCCAATATGGATAAACATATACGTATAAGAACTAAATAGAATTAAATTAGTACTTGGGAGTTACAACAATTAGTATAGATGGGGACAAACATAAATGGCATTTAATATGTAAATGAATGCCTTAGGAAAGATGACTGTTAGTGCCATAAGTGTCAACGTATCTAAATAGGAATAAAAAGAATTAAAGGGGATTGATTGTCGTAGAAAATGCTAAGTCCAATAAGGAATTAAATAATTAAACATCCTAGGACAGGAAGTTATAGGTTTCCTTATTGTATTCTAGTTAATATAGGATTAATATAATTAGAAATAAGGGTTGGACATTGTCGGTAAATGATGCGAGGTAATTGTCTTATTAGACAGAAGTCTGCACTTTCCAACAGTTAGATATATTTACAATTGATGTGAGATATCATTAACCATAGTAACATGTAATGATAGTTATGTGCTTAACGAGAATTATTTCCTAAAGTAAGGTTCACTTCAAGTGTGGAGGTATTAAATGGTCATAGGACCCACCTCCTGTTCAAAAGAAGAAACCACCAAGGGAATAATTCGTAAGCGTAGCCTGCTTCGGGATTAAAGGTATTAAGCAGTTAGATCCAACGCTAAAATAGGAATAAGTTCCAATGTAGCTCACATCCCCATAAACAAGAAGTATTAATTGGCTATTGGGTATGAGTTTGGTTATCCCCTCATAGGTTCGCTTCGTCTAGGTACTAACAGACAGTGGTGAGAGTCCGACTTGGAATTAGGTATTAAATGACAATTAAGGAGGTGTCGTGGGTTTGCCTATCATATGGGAAGTATTAAGTGGCCATGGGATTATCTAATAAGGTCATCTAGATAGTAACATGGGGGTCCACCATGAGGGTCTTAAATGGTATCGAGCTTCTACCTAAAACTGGTATTAAGTGGCGGGTTACTATCTCTCATCTTATACGGGGTTTGGGTATATGTGTGAATGACAGAAGCCTTAAATTAGTAGGCCTTAGTAGCTAGTGTTCTCCAATTTATATTAGTACAGGGCAAACCACCGAGTAAGGTAATAAGCGACCGATTGGTCCGTGTTGGGTCTTAAGTGATCGGAAGGATCCACCCTTATCTTATATTGATAGTGAGGTCTTAAGTGGCTATGTAAAAATAATTTGCCTCCTTATGGAGTATTGAGTAGTTGGAAGCCCTCCTCTTAGTCTTTGGTAATTAGTGAGTGGTGGTTTAAAGGCTTCATAATTATGTATAAACATTCTATCTCAGTATTACGATATCATTATTTCTGGGAATACTACCTTGGGTATGGTATTTAGCCATCATGCATAAATATTTACAAGGTTAGGTTATAATTACTAGCCTTATTAGACATATGTTTTAGTTCGGACCAAACAGGATACATTTGTGTATTATAGACAGTGTTATACATTTTATACTCACTAAGACTTATTGTTTTGACCCCTTCCTTATAAGAAATCTCAGGTTTGTCTCAGGGAAGACCAACCTTAACACGTGTTCAGTTTGGTTTTCGATTCATGTTAAATCATGCTCGATATCGATATGGCGAGATCCTTTAGGGTAGTTTCCTTATCTGGTATTAGTTATTATATATTGTTTAAATTATAAGTAAATTTATTTTACTTTGATTATGCTCATGCTCATTTATTTGCAGGTACCAGATTTATGCTCTTCATACTTGGATGGGTTTGAATTTCGATTATGGTTAAAATTTTGGCTCAAAGTGTGAGATTCTAAATTTAGTATCAGATCTTAGGTTTAGACGATCAGAGGAATTAAATATTAGGATTAGTGAGTGAATATATTCGAATTTATTTTCTATTTTCTTTCGTCTTTCTTGCTTAACTCTAAAATTATTTCAAAGATGAGATTGTCGTAGGCTTATTTAATTAAGATAGGATTTTAATGACGAGGGGTTAGAAGTATTTTGAGTTCGAGTAATCGACTTACCCCGATTTACCCCGCGGTGCATTTGGAGATTTTTTTTTTTGAAGAACACGAGGATGACATATAGTGAATCTCGTAGATTTGGGCTTTGTGATTAGAGGTAAAGCTAGCTGCAACTAAGATAGTCGCGATTTTTTGTTTTTGGTTTCATTAGTTCCAGTCGATGACCTTTTCTTTGTCTTAAATAGGAAGATCATGATCAATGTGCCATTATAGTCCACATATTCTTTTGATAGAATTACTCATTTGAATCCTTTATCATACATTCGGAGAGATTTCTGTTTTTAAAACTAGTTTTAAAATTATAATAGGGTTTCAGAAATTTTAAAATATGGTTTTCGAGAAATTGTTTTATAATTAAAGATTTGAGTAAATAAAATAAATCTTAGAAATTTAAATCTAACCATGTTTTAGATCGTTGGGTTTGTGTAATTTTAATAAATAATCCATTTTGGTAAAAAGAAGGAATATTAAAATGACAGGGAATAAGTCTTGAAATTCAAAAACTATAAGTACCCATTCCTTGCAATTTTTAATATTCCTCTTTATGAATATTTTGGAGATTCATAGAAATTATCGCAAATAACCTTTTTAGAGATTTAAAAATTTCGACAATCCAAGACATGAAAAGGCTGTTCCGATTCGTAATATAAACTGGAATGTAAATTATAAATATAGATTTATACTATGATACCCTAAGCTAAAAAATAATATTTTATTATTGAAAATTATTCAAAAAAATTCTCTTGAAATAGACTAAGGATATTTCTATTCAGTTTGGGGTATATTGATTTAATAAATCGTTCGTGTCGTTTATCAGCTAGCTAAGGGGAAAATCCATTCTATTTTATTTCAAATTTCTAGTTGAGTTTTTTTTCCAAGAATTCATTCGTTCATTTGATGGTCGCAACTGTTTGGAGGCGTTGGGGAAATTATTTCTCGTATCGATGGATGGTGGACGCCAGCACGATACTTTTGGTGGAATCGGGAAGGCGATGCGATTTTATTATAATTTATTTTAAATTTTTAGTAATCGAACCGGGCCGTTGGGCCAAGATTTAGGTCGTGCACATGAAAGGGGCAAGGGATCGACCGGTTGTGGTCGGCCGCCTTCCTTCATACCGGTCGGCCGCCTTCCTTCATACCGGTCGGCCGCCCTCCTTCATACCGGTCGGCCGCCCTCCTTCATACCGGTCGGATGCGCTTCTTCATACCGGTCGATCGCTCTACTCGAACTGTTGTGACCCAAGCCTGGAGCAATGCATATATCGCTTCCAATAGCCAAAGCTTTATTTCCTCCATTTTCCTCCTCTTTCTAGCATCCAAACCACTTCCCCACCTCCTCCAAGCCCAAAAATCGAGTTTTTGAGCTCCGTTCCTCCTTCAATTACCACTAAAATCCTTGCGTCTCAGACGTAGCCTCTTATATACCCTAAATTTGCAGTTTACTTCATCAATTTATCAATAGCCCCTCCTCGAGGTTCTAGCGTCCTCGCGTAGCACCTCGGTCTCACGCCTCAGAAGGTTTCATGGGTAGACCGCAAATCGAGGAAAATATAGACTTAATTGAAAATGAAATTTTTTGAGTTTCACCAAGGCCGCCCAGTGAATTTCGTTGATTTCACTCTTTTTCACTTGAAGGAGTTGTTCGTCGCCGCATGCCGGGCACCGATCTTGCGCTATGACACCTTCAAGTGCAAGCGCTATTCTCATTGACGCCCAAATGGACATTAACTTTGATGCAGGTTCTAATTTGATTTGACCCAAGGTGAAAAGGACCCATATTGAGTTCACCGACCATGATTTGGATGAAATTCTGGATATTTCCTCCGGTGGAGCGAATTTGGATGACATTCAGAGGACGGACCCTCATATTCTCTCTCGCAACCTTGTTGGAGTTGTCAGTGCTTGGAACACAGGTAATTTGCGACCCATCGCCCATCTGGTTGTGGTGCATCATTCAACACAACATTATTCCCAAGACATGAAGCATCAAGTAGATCTACCCTTCAGTACGTCGATCCACTTATGCTATTATTTGTGACGTAGCCGTCAATTGGGTGCTCACTGATGATCCACCTCTTCGAGCCTTCAACCGGTACTCCGGGGACCCACTTCCCAATAGTCATCTCCTTACTCGTGTCTTCTGACACTTTTAGCCGAATCTTCGTGGGGGAATTGATGGCCAAGAAGAATCTTGCCACCATTAATCGTTCCTTTCTCAGAAGGATGGACATCCAGATGCCTACCACTCCTACCTCAGCTCCCGCTCCACTTCTTACACGTCCCACTTCCGGCAAGCAACAACCAGCCGTAGCAGGCCAGGAGAGCCATGAGCTTGTCACGCTCCGTCGGATCCAGGCCGAGCTTCGCGAGGTTCACAGGGAGAAGCGTCAACATCCACATGAGATTGGATGCATTTCTTCTTTGCTACTCTTCTGGCATGGATGTGATAATGGATCGAGTTCCAATTATGGTTCTTGACCTTCTCGTAGCCTGTAAGTGATATCTTTTTTATCGTGTGTATATTTTCCTTTCCAGCATTTATCCTTGTTGTTGTAGTAGTTGTGTTTATAACTGTTAGTGTTGTTGTTCTGTAAATTGCACGACGACGTAATGGGATTTCATATGTGTTTGTCTTCCACACTCCGTTGTATTTGATTTATAAATAAAAACTCATTTTCTTATCAAACTAATAGTTGTGTTAGAGCTGGATAGTATAGAATTATGTAGTGGATAAATTTTAGTGAAGAACATGTTTTTGCGTTGTTTCATCATGGGTATGTTTACTGTTTTTCGCCTATTCCTTTTTGAGCTACAAGTTTATTTTTAAGTTTTGTGTATTGTTTCTGTTTTCGCATGCTTCACGAGACCAACTTCCTTCCATGCCAACATGTGACTTGAATCATTTAAGTTTCCGCAAAATATATTTTTGAAATTATTTGCATGCTATTTGAAAAGAAAAAAAGAAAGTTGACTTATTTACTTTCTTCTAATCCAATTTATGTAAAAACATAGATTTGAGTATGTTAGTTTACATATATTTAGACATTTATTTTATGTAAAATGGATGGTTTAAATGTAGTAAATTGCATGTTACCAAAATTTTGTTTTTATGAAAATATGATAAGGAAAGTAGAAGCATGTCACAATGGAATTTCAAAATTTACATAAGGATTTTTAAAGGGGAAATTTATTTCAATGGAAAATTTTGATTTTAATAGTCACATGTAAAGCATAAGGAAAATTTTAGATGATTTGTTTGTGCATTTTAGCGGTGCATTAGGGACGACGATGCGAAAAGATGTTAACAATAGCAAGGAAATGATATTTTAGCTGTGGAAACGTTGTTTCTATACCTTGTCAACTATGCACGCGAATTATTAATTAACTCATTTTTCATTTGAGAGCTTGCTTGCTTCCTGTACAATCTGCAGTTGGGAATTTTCAGAGTATTTTACGACCATTGAGGAGAAATTCCACTATAGGACGGGAATGGAACATTTATCAGCGCAAAGAATGTTAAATTTATGCACTTTAATTTCCTTTTTTCGGTTTAGGAGAAATTGATAGGAATTTTTTTAGATGCGCTGATGCATTGGATGGTAGGGTTTGGATGCAAAATTGGTTGCTTCACACTTCTAGTCGCAGTCATGTGAGGGTTATGAATGAAAAATGTTTTCAAAAAATTGCATTCATATAGAACGACCAGTATTTTTTTAAGACGTTAGCATCATATTTTCAAAAGAGTTTTAAAAAAATGAAAGGCATACATGTAGGAGGATCCGATGTAGAATTATTATGCATGCATACTTTGTAGTTGCAACTTGTTATGTATACTATGCACATGCGCACGTTAGTTGCAAAATTGTATGTACACTAATTGGTTGTGTAGCTTAGAATTATTACGCGCCAGCACCAACAGATGACTTTGTCATTGGTAAAATTTCCGGAAGAAATTTACTTTAAGGAGGGAAGAATGTAATAACCCGGAATTTTAGCGATAATTAATTCGGTTTTTAATTAGATTTCCAAAAATGAAATTTTCGCAAATGATGGAATTTGACAATGAAACTTCAAACATTCAGGACGGAATTTTGGTCAACTTTCATGCTTGGAATTTCATAAATGGAGTCCGTATGAAAAAATTACAAATGAAATACAAAAATGGATGAAAAATAAATATATAAGAATATAATACCATTTATATCCCGACATTACTGGGCGTTTTCGACCTACGGCTGTCCACCCTAAGGTCGACTAGGCGGTCGACCCTAAGATCGATTAGGTGGTCGACTTGGGGGCCGACCCTCTGATCGAAACCACCTAGTGACTGCTAGGTTTTTAGGGGTATTTTATATTATAAATTTTACAACAATGGACGGATCTTTGTAAAATTAAATCTAACGGTCCAGGGTAATTTCCATGCCTATAAATAAAGGGCTAGACCCCCACTCTTTTTCTCTTATTAATGGAGGTAGAAGTGAAGCTCTTCTATTTCCAATTCTCCATTCTAGAAAAAAAAATATAAATCTATTTAAATCAAATTAACAAGAATCAGAGATATTGAATCCAGATCTGCGCAAAAGGGAAGGTTCTATAAACTGGTAATTTATATTATTGAATTTCCTTCTTCTTTTCATATTCTTCTTTCAGATCTACAAATCTAAATCTGTGTTTGTAAACCCCTTTTGTAAATAAATTGTAGACATGTAGGATTTGGGAATTGTAAGCCAAAAAACCATGTCAGATTCAGATTTGGATAGCTTTCAAGTGAGTGGGAAATATATATATATATTATAATAACTTGTATAATTCGTTTGTGTTGAATCTGAATTATATGCTTAAAAGTTATAAAATTTGTTTATTTTGTCAAATTTGAAATATTATGAATATAGGCTAAGTACGGATTTGTAGGCCTTTTTATTTATTTTCATCGTCTTGCCTACAATTATTCTTAAATTGTTTATGGTTACTGTAAACACTTTGGATCTGGAAATCAATCCTAAAACTTTGATTAAAAGTATAATATTTTATTCCAAATTCATTGGATTTGGATGTTGATTTGTAAGCAGTTTTGGTTAAAATAATAATAATTCTGTTTGTGTTTGATATTGTTTGTGGTTTACTTAGTTATTGTAAATTTGTCATTTTTCTCTCTTTGCATTAAAAAGCATTATTTGAAATTATTGACGCCAAAAAGTGGTCATCAACGACCAAAAGTCAGATATGAGCATGATATATGAAGAAATATCAGAAAAAATGAGAAAAAGCAAGACAACATTTTTATAGTGGTCCGGCGTTAACGAGCCTACGTCCACTTTATAATCTCATAATAATATCGTAAATTCGGAGATACAATGAATGAGATCGTCAGAATCTCTATTACATAGTCGTTTTTGAGGAATATAGCAAGTATTTCGTGATGAAAGTGGTTGGCAGCCATGATTGAGTCATGCATGGGCCAAAGAGTTCAGCTCTAATCTGAGCCGAAGAAGATCCCCTCTTTGTTGTATTGCTTGGTGTATTTATAGGCAGTAGGCTTCACTAATTGGAGGTTCCATGTGTCGGTTGATCCATGTGAATAGCAAATAATGGAGCTAAGTCTTGATTACGTGGAGAAGTTCCCTTCAATATGTGGCATCATAAATGTAGTTAGATCCGAGTTTATAGGCTTTAGAATAGGTAGTTGGACCAAGTAAATAGGCTATGAAATATATCTCATGACCAAGTCATTGCTGTAGTGTAAGCTGATCTCATGACCACCTAGCCTAGGTCTATAGGGCTGAAGTGCTTCTATCCGAGATCCTCGAGCCAAGGAGCCTCGGGCCAAAAATGTATGGGCTTGTCCAGGCCCTGCTCGAGTCCTGAGTGATCCTGTGATGGGTCCATGGGTTGACGGCCTTGCCAAAAGGCGGGTCAACAGAAATCTACAAAGAACACAAATAAACCAAATTAAAAGGGATGTGCAAATTCATGCATTTTGTACATAGTTTGCAACATCTATTATAAATAAAATGTTAATTTATTTCCTTGGGATTTGGAATGTTTCAATTTTCCTCTTTTAAATAGCTCGGGAAAAACTTACAATAATTACATTAAATAACCTTTTATAAGATCTTAAATCATAAAACAAGGTTAAACACAAAAGGGTTGTTTTGGTCGTTAGTTAGGACCTGGACATAAATAGTAAATGATAATAAAATATAAATAAGTAACTATGTTAACTTCGCGTTTAAATTATAAATATAAATAAAAATATATATTAATCTTATCCTTCTGAATCTACGTAAATAACACTATTATATTAAATAAATGTTGTTGTTGTGAATTTGAAGTGTTTCTATTTCATTGAATATATATATATATATATATATATATATGTGTATGTATGTATGTATGTATGTATGGTAATAAGTCTAATAATAAATGGAAAATTATTATTTGTGACTGTTGTAGCAATAAACATGGAATTTATTACTATAACAAAAGGTTATGAGTATGATAATAACTGTTGTAACCATGTGTGCTTTTGGGGGAATTAATTGAATAGGGAATTAAATGCCTAAATGGTTACAATTTGAATTGTGATTTGGAACCGAGGTTGTAACTCCAATTAGGAAAATAAATAAGTAGCATATTTGTATATATATATATATATACATACATACACACCTATGCAGTCAATGCCCCCTATTACCCCGCCATATCCCCACTATATCGTGTAGCGGATTTCTACCGCTATGCTATTTCCAAGTAGCTTTTGAGATAGCCATTCAAGTTTAATCCCCATCGTATTCCGATATTCCATATATATCCAATTATTTCACTACCCCATAGATTGCATATGGCAACCCCAGGGAAGTGATGCAGGAAGTACAAAAAAATGTTGCTATAGGCCAAAAATGATCTGTGGCAACACTTTTTTGGGGTTGCATTTTGCCGAATTGCCATAGAGTCAAAGGCAACGTCTTTGTTATCCTATGGTGACATCGCTACAGGTGTTACTACCGATACTAAATTTACATAAATGTGGGGCCCACTAAATTCTGAATCCCGGGTTCACGGAATCCTATTGTGCCACTAAAATCTGTAGCCGGATTCACGGAATCCTGTTGTGGGGCCCACATGCATTAATTTATGGCAACAATATATCATAGCTATGGCAACATTTAACATTACATACTACAACATTATACCATAGCTATTGCATCATTATATAACATACTGCAACATAACAGCAATTAACATCACACACTGAAATTAATAAACAACTTTTCATTTCAAATTAACTAGTAACACGAATACTATTTCGTCAACTACAGAATAACAAAAAATAGCCACTAAATTCAGTTTTATAGAGTACTTACAAACACAGCTGGTACTAAACTCATGTTTAGATCAAACTAAAATAGTTTCAAATTAATAAAGCACGAGCCTCCAGTGCATTGTTCAATACCTCTACAACCTCCTTCACCTGCAAACTAAAGCAGTTTCAAAAGTCATGCATTTCAGCAAAAGCATTTAGTACAACTAATGCATTTCAGCACAACCAAAGTCATGCATGCCTCAGCTACAAACTGATGCAATGCCTCGTTTACATTGCAACACAAAATGGAAGACATGCATGCCTCAGTTGCATTTCAGCACAAACTATGTCCATAATATAACTGACTTGCACTTCAGCACAAAGATATTTCAGCACAAACTATGGCTAGAGTTGCTTTTCAGCATAGAGTTGCATTTCACAATCTATGGCTAAGTTGCAAATTGATGCAATGACTCAGCTTGTTCAAAGCACGAGCGATATCAAGGAATGCAATAGTATGCCTGAGGCACAAAAAATTTAGACATGCCACGACTCGTTCAAATACAAATTCAACCATTGCATCAATTACGAACTGACACGATCATTACTGATTAAAGAGAAAATAAAATTCTTAAAATTCTGTAGTTCATTACTGAAGCATCAGCCTTGTACATGATCAGTTACATACCAGCATTTTACTCCAGAATTATAAGAATTAGACTGATGCTTCAGCAAGCGGAAATTGTAAGAATTCTGAAGCATACCTCCAGCCAACCATAAAAATATGCAAAAATACATACCAGCAGTGTGTGTCTGTATACGATCTCCGATTTGCACAATTTGTAAGGGCCTTGGACTACAAAAACATGAAATTTAGAAGCCATGTTTTTCAGTTTGCTAGGTGGAAGGCGGATTCGTCTTATTGGGACATCATCTCTACACCAACGAACATCAAAATCTTGATTTCCTATTCCATTAGCCGGCTGGATATCATTCAAATCTTCATTTTCCTATTCTCTTTCGAGTTCACACCAGTCTTTCGGCAATTTCTTGATAACATTGTGGCACATCTTATCAATTGGATTTTCTATATAAAGCACCTGTTTTACTTGTGAAGCCATAACATAAGGATTACATTTCTGTCACAATCGATTAAAATTGACACGAATCAGCCCATATAACTCTTTCTCTTCTTGGTACCAACAACACTTAAATAAAACCATACTAAATTCTCCCCGATAATCTAGTTCTAATATTTCTTTAGTTGATCCATAGTAATTAACTTCACCAATCATTGGATTTTGATCTTTCGAACTTGCAAAACTAGTAGTCAAGGCTATCAAAAATACACCATTGTTTTGTGTTGTACATTTGGCATCTCTGAACCTTGTATAAAATCTGTATCCATTGATAACATATCCAGTGAACTGGTTAGCTGTTGGAAGAGGCCCCATTGCAAGTAATTGTACTTCTTTTGAAATGTCTTCCTTTTTCCCAACCTCTTCCTTTAACCACTTCCAAAATTCTTCACTGTATTCTCTCTATCTCTCTTTTTTATTTTTTTGATGATGCATGACCATCAATTAAAGCTCGATGTTCCCTAGAATAAAGACTAGGTTAATAAAAGATAGAAACAAATTTGGTTGGATCTATTTCTAAAGCTGAAATTGACCATATCAAAAATAATTCTGTATGAATGAGAACATAGCTTAAGTACAAATCATGCCTGAAATCCCTGAAAGTGCTGAAACTTGGAATTTACAACTAAGACTATGTGAGGCTAGAATCAATAACATGTTTGTAGATTGTTTAAAAGAACTGATTTTGCTGGCAAAAGGATGACATCAAATATAGTTTTTTCAACTCTAGTTGACATTATTTCACAAGCTACGTGAAGAATATTATTACTGATGTTAACCGAACCTATCCACTTTTCTAATTAAATAAACCATTGTAAACTTTAATTACATAAAATTCCATCTGCCAGGTTCAAAAAGTAAAACATTATTATTATGAAAAAAGGAACAAAATAACTAATAAGGGATTCATATAAATAGGGATAATACTTCGATACTTACTAAAATAAAAATATTTCCCAAGTAAACTCTCTATTTCCTTGTTACCACAATTGAATAGAATGTAACGGTGACATTCCTTCCATTGAGAATTTTTAAGATGAATAGTTTTTCCATCTTTGTTTCTTCTTGTGCCAATAGGATATTCCAGATTTTGTGAACATGTTTCAAATTGCATTTTTCCTACTCCATCGCCACCTAAGAACCTTGAACAGAATATCAAATATTCCTCTGCAAGATAACCTTCAACAATGGATGCCTCGGGTTTACTTTTGTTGCGAACATGTGATTTCAGTTTACAAAGATAATGCTTAATAGGAAACATATAACAAACATGTGCAGGTCCACCATATTCAAGTTCCTTGCATAAATGAACTAGCAAGTGCACCATTGTATCAAAGAAAGCATTTGGGAATATCATCTTAAATTAACAAAGAATTTCCACTATTTCCTTTTGTAGCCTCTTGAGATCAGCCAAATCGATACTGTTACTCCAAAGACTTCTTAGAAATGCACCTAATCTTATCATGGGTATTGCAACTTCAGTTCTTATAGATTTCTTTACGACAAACTATAGCAAGTAACGGAGAAGAAAATGAGCATCATGGCTCTTATACCCTTCAATTCTCCTTTCTTTCTTGTTTATGTACCGGCTGATATTAGCTGCACAACCATAAGGTAGTTTAACATTCTCCACCATTGAGCAAAATAGTTGTTTCTCCTTGTTCGTCATTTCAAATATGGAAGCCCTCATCTCAAGGTAATTCCCATGCAACGACCCGCATTTTTCTACGATATAATTAATTAATTTAATTATTTAAATAATGGTTTGGTTATTTAAAATGACCAAAATTGAATAATATTGAATATTTAATTAAAATAAATAATATAATAATATATTTAATTTCTGAAATAGTGGAATTCACAATATAGTGTGAATTGGATTATTTAAAATATATATATCAGTTTAGAGTTGAATTATATTGGCGAATATATTATTTAACGACAGCTTGAACGTAAATTATAATATAATTAAAATCGAGCTCGAAATGGCGCGGTAGTTCTCTATTTGGCGATTTGAACTTCAACTGAATGTACAAGATTCGTTTTAAGCCGGATTTCTGTGAAACAAGAAACGTTAGGAGCTGGTGAAGTATATTTTTCTTATGGAAGAGAAAATTCGAGATTTCATCGTGTAGATTTTTATTTATGTCCAAATCAAATTTTAGAAAAATCGCTATGGAATTCATTTATAATTTATATCGATTTATATATATTTTAAAATGGGTTTTAAATATAAATCGAATATCGATGGAACATTGGATTTGAGATATCGAGTTATAAATCCCATTGGAGATGTATGATATTCTGTTGTGAATATATACGATAATATTTATTTTTAAATACTAAATTTAAATGTTTTTAAATATATTTATATATTTAAAAGGGCTATTTAGAGCTTTAAAAATAGCCAGTTTTGCAAGCGACCTCAGAATTCGACGAAACTAATTTTGTTGGATCCACAATATTAAATTATTGCTAGATTTCAATTTCTGTGATTTTTAAAGTCAGCGTGTGGCCGTACGGATTTTTAGAGTGAAGAACAGTCAGTATTTTGACGGTTAAAAATACGCTGTGTGAGCAAACAAAGTCGGAATTCAACGAAACCAGTTTCGTTGGGACCGTAATGTCAAACAGTAGCTACATGTCGATTTTCGTGATTTTTGGGGGTCATGTGTGATCACAGGAATTTTAGAGGACACATAAAAATAGCGTTTTCTTAAAATAAAATAGAATAATCGAATAAAAAAATATATTATTTCTGTCCTATATAATACCCTTAACCTTCTAAACCTAATCTCTTCATTCTCTGGTCGAGGAAAATTCCGCCGACATTTTTCTTCCCCTTTCCAGCAAAACACAAGTTTTTAAATTCAAAAACAAATCATATAAAATCTATAAAACCATAATATATGTATGGATGGATTCAACAATGAAGGAGCCTCATTTCTATATGATATTTACATGGAGCGATTCATTTTTTGGGTACTGACTTTCGATGGTGGAACTAGGGTTCCCAATCTAGAAAATTGGGTGCATCGAATTGGATTTTCAAGGTTGTAACGGGGTTCAGCACAATGTTTAGCACCTACGCCATGATTTCTGGTGAAGTGCTGTATTGATTTGGGAGGTGTGATGCACTATAGCTCGCCGAGGTTGATTGAGAATGGGGTTATGGGGCTGACGCCGAGCTCAAGGAAAGGGGCATAGGGTTGTTGCATTTTGGAAGAGGAGCACTTTGGTAATTGTAGTTTGAGAGTTTATTGTAACAACCCGGAAAATCTGGGCCAGTTTAAAATTTTTATTTTGGCAATTTTAGCGAATTTTGAATATTTAAAATAGATTATTTTAAAGAATATCGACGAGGAATTTATTTTGAATATAATTCGAACGTATATATTTATATGCGTCGTCGTTAGAATTTATATAATTATATATAATTATAAAAGGAATTGAAAATGGCGCGGTAGTTCGAAAATTCGATTTCTAATTTCAAATGAATATACAGAATTCAATATAAGTCAAAATTGAACGAAACAAGAAATATTTGAATCTGTATAACTATATCTTTGTAACGAAGTTAACAAACTGAGATTTCATCTTAGAAATGATAAGATATGTCCAGTTTAAAATTAGAAATAGTCGCTGTGGAATTTATATATATTTTTATATCTATAAGGCCCTTAAAAATGGACATTTTGCAAATGACCTCGGATTTCGACGAAACCACTTTTGTTGGGTCCGTGATGTCGAATTATTGCTAGATTCCAAATTTCATAATTTTTAGAATTAATATGTGAGCGTGGCAAAGGAAAACGCGTTTGACCAGTTTTAGTTGATTTTAATCGACTTGAAATTGGCCATTTTTCTAACGGTCTCAGAATTCGACGAAACTAGTTTTGTTAGGACCGTATCGTCAATACGAAGCTAGAAAATATTTTTCAGAAATTTTTCTAGTTAGTATGTGACCCCGGTAATTTGAAATGTACGTTTTAAAATTCAATAAAGTGATTTAAATGTAAATTCAACGGAAACTGATTCAAACGATCGATTTAGCCAACGATACATATCCCATTGTGTTTAGAATGGGGGTAATTAGCTATGGACGACAGGCGGTGGACCTCGTTTAGAGGTCGTATGAAAAAGTCAACTTCTTGCAATTAAATTAATTAAAAATTAATTTTCTTTTCCCTCCCCTTTAACCCACTTTGGCCCCCCATTTCATTCGTTTATTCCTGAAAAAAAAAAGAAAAAAAGAAAACCCTAACTACTCGTTCGATCCCGCCCAGTCGCATTGCCGCTCCGCCTCCGCACCCTTCGCCACCCACTCCATCGTGAACCCCCGCCCCCCCCAACCTGGCGACAGAGCTCCCCAAGGCCCCTGATTCTCCACGCGACGCGAGCCCCAAACCCTTTCCCCCTCCCCAGGGAACGCGCCAGCTCGCCGGAATCCGCCATGCCCAGCCCAGACCACGCCGTCGACTACCCTGAGCACCACCACCCGAGCCTGCGCGCGTCCTCAGCCTCGCCCCCTCCGGCAAACACGTTGAACCTCCCCCCCCCCCCCCCCCGCTGAAAATTGTAAGTCCCCTTATTTTTATTTATTTCTCTTAGATCTGATTTTTTTTTATTATATTTCTTTAAACCATTGTTTTAGAATGAAATTATATTATTTATATATAAAATGAGGACAAGATCTGATTTTTATATAGAAAGCAAAGTAGAAAAGATCTGATTTTTATATAGAAAGCAAAGTAGTAAAAATCTGATTTTTGTTAGAAAAGGTAATATTTTTATTGGAGGAAAAAGTTTGATTTTTTTTTATATACGTATATAAAGTTAGGATTTTTAGTTGTGTAAAAATAGAATTTTTAACGATGTAAAAATAGAATTTTTGTATAATAGAGAAGTTGAAAATATAATTTTTATACTAGTGGCATATTAAAAATATGATTTTTATATATTGAACTTCGAAAGAAAAATTCGATTTTTATATATTGAATAGCGAACTAAAAATTCGATTTTTATATATTGAATAGCGAATTAAAAATATGATTTTTATATATTGAACTTCGAAAGAAAAATTCGATTTTTCTATATTGAATAGCGAACTAAAAATTCGATTTTTATATATTGAATAGCGAACTAAAAATTCGATTTTTATATATTGAATAGCAAAGTAAAAATTCGATTTTTACATATGTAGAGGATACAGGCGAAAGCGACAAAAAGGCGAGGTCGACGAAGAATTCTGCAAAAGAAGAGTCAAGATGATTGGATAGCTATAAGTGAGAATTCCTCACCTTTCAATTTCTTTTCTAGTTTTATATATATACTAGGATGCAGACGGTGCTTAGTAGCACCCGACACAATCGTCCACAGACCATGGACTTGTTTGTTTGGTTGCATAGATTAGTTGAATTATTTGTTTGAATTGAATTGTTTGGTGAGATGAAATTGATTTGATTGATGTGTGAATGGCGTGGGCCTTCACTAGACCGGGGATAAGGCTAGGCCTTGTCCCGTTTCTAGTATCGTGCCGTTATGCCGCCGAAATTTTCTAAAATGTGTTAGAAAAATAAAAATATCATTTTATTTAAAGAATGAACTTAATAGAAATTCATATGTTGGAATAAAATGTTTTATCGTTAAAAATATAATTTTTAACGTGAATGTGAATAAATAAATATTCATTTACAAACCAGACGGTTTGTTTATGTACACCTATTTGAAGGACATTGATTGGGACGATAAATTTTACACATCGCCCAACTGCACGAATAAAATATTTGTTTGATTGTTTGAAACCCCACACGGGTGTTGGGATGAAACTTGAAGTTCACTCATCCTGATTGATTAAATGTGTCGATCGATTGATTGACAGGCTGTTATAAGCGTTGAATATCTATATTTGATGCTTATACAGTGTAGTGCACTTTGGTTGATGGTTGATTATTTTTCAATGTAATTATATACATGTGTTGTATGAAAATCCATATAATTAACTTTATATGGTAATTGATTGGGCCTCATTCCAATTTGAAAAATAAAGAATATTATAAAATAAAAGTTCATGTGTTGACAGTACTCATTCATTGAGATTGGTCATGTGTTGAACGAAATATTTTAGTAATAAAATTTACATCTTTATCGATATAAAATAAAAGTTCATGTGTTGACAGTACTCATTCATTGAGATTGGTCATGTGTTGAACGAAATATTTTGATAATAACAACTATTTTGAAAAAGAAATATTTGAAATAGAATATTTGAAAATAGAAATTTATGAAGCCGTGTTGATTAGATTGACGCCATTTTGACGTGAACGATATTTATATCGATTTTATTCATCTTAAAAATGAATATTGAAAAGTGATTTCGAAATCGAATATTTTGAATTGAATTGAAAACGATTTCGAAATGAATTGAATTGAAAACGATTTCGAAATGAATTGAATTGAAAACGATTTCGAAATGAATTGAATTGAAAACGATTTCGAAATGAATTGAATTGAATTGAAAACGATTTCGAAATGAATTGAATTGAAAACGATTTCGAAATGAATTGAATTGAAAACGATTTCGAAATGAATTGAATTGAAAACGATTTCGAAATGAATTGAATTGAAAACGATTTCGAAATGAATTGAATTGAAAACGATTTCGAAATGAATTGAATTGAAAACGATTTCGAAATGAATTGAATTGAAAACGATTTCGAAATGAGTTGAATTGAAAACGATTTCGAAATGAGTTGAATTGAAAACGATTTCGAAATGAATTGAATTGAAAACGATTTCGAAATGAATTGAATTGAAAATGATTTCGAAATGAATTGAATTGAAAACGATTTCGAAATGAATTGAATTGAAAACGATTTCGAAATGAATTGAATTGAAAACGATTTCGAAATGAATTGAATTGAAAACGATTTCGAAATGAATTGAATTGAAAACGATTTCGAAATGAATTGAATTGAAAACGATTTCGAAATGAATTGAAAACGAATTCAAATTGAATTGAAAACGAATTGAAATGAATTCAAATTGAATTGAAATTTGAATTGAATAGAAATGAATTTTGAAACGAATTTATAAAGAAGAATTCAATTTTGATTTGAATTGAAAAGGAAGTTGAAATTGCTTTTGAAACGAATTTAAAACTATTTATATAATTCGTTTTAAATAGAAATCGACGAAGTATATATTATATATATTATATATATAGTATAATGGCCTGAATAGAACGCGCCGCGCCGCGGCAGTTCGTGAATTTCAACCATTTATTTCAAACGGACATTGCGGGAGATCCGACCGTCGGATTCTCCTAAAACCGAAACCGTTGGGTTCGTATCGAAAAGAGCTTTCTAACGAATGTTAGAAATTTGAAATCTAACGGTTGGATTTGGAGATACGTCCAAATCAAATTCGAAAAAGGTCGCTGTAAGTGCAGTTCGATGACCATTGTTGGAAATCGACTGTACGGGCCTTGATAAAATTATTAAAAATAGTAATAATTTGTGTAAAATCATAAGAAATGATTTAAAAAGGGTTGGGATGAAAAACTCCATATTTGAAAAGATAAAAATAGATTTTTATCGAAATGAACTAGTTTTGAACTAGAATTATAATTCTATTTATTTTTAAATAAATAAATTGAATTTGAAATGGTTTGGAAAATAACCAAAATTTCCAATGATCGCATTGGAATGGGTTTGAATCGAAATTGTCTTCGGAATATTTCGATGTTGGATTTCGTGATTATACAAATGTTGTTATGGAAATTTGAAAGATATAGATGTATATATCGTTATTTCCAATACGATATCTGTTAGTCGTAGAATTTGATATTGAATATAAGCCGGTATACTTTCTATTCAGAGCCTTGTATTGAATATCAAATGTGATTTGGGTTTGTCGTGAATGGTGTCTTCACTAACACTGTTCTTAAACCCAGCGGAGAAAAGATTAAATCTTTTTATTTAGATTTAATGAAATGTACCAAATAAATAATATTTAATTGGAATTGAATCGATATTGATTTTTGGGTTTATCGTGAACAGTGTTTTAAATAACACTCGTTCTTTAACCCGATAATTAATGAATGTGATTTTGGGTTTATCGTGAACCGTGTTTTAAATGACACTGATTCTTTAACCCAGTCGAAGATTAAAACTAAGTGGAGTTTTAATGAATCTTTAATTAGATTGAAATGATCGAAAATGGAGTATCACCAGTTTTGCTCCAGGCGATAGTTAAATCTTTAATTAGATTTGAACGTGAAATGGTAATTGAATTTACCGATAACACTGTGGTGTTAGATATGAAGTATAACCAGTTTTACTTCATGGGATGAATAGGTTGGGATTGGGAAATTAAAACAAATGATTACTTCGGTAAAGTTCGTTAATCCCGACTAGTTGAATCGAAATTCAAAAGTAGATTAAAGAATAAATTCAAGGAATTTATCTTTGATAAAATTAATGGGAACCTTTCCCTATGAACGTGAAATTTAGAAACTAACTGTCGGTTAGCTAAGCAGAATGGTTTTCTGGATATTGATCTGATGTTGGTTTCGGCCTTCGGGGTTAATATTTGGGAAATTATTCTCTTGATTAATTTACGGTTAGTGACTGATGAATTGGAATGAGGCGTATGTTGTGTTTGTGTAACACTTATTTAAATATACGCGAGTTATTCGGAAAGACCGGGTTTATCCCATTCTGAATAACTGATACGACGATAAGTCGAAGATGAAGACGATGGTCGAAGACCGGAGGTCTTCACGTCGTTTGGGTGATAACTGATGATCTTGATTGGGCTGTACACCCAAGAAGATGGAAACAGTTAGTGATCGTCCAGACGTACTTGGAGATCGATGGATATGCGAGGTACTAGGTGCCTCCGGTTTCGTTCAGACCCAGAACGGACTTGTAAATGGACTGTGTGTCTGACATTGGATTTTAGTCCGTGTGATTGATCTCTATTAAATATATATCTGTTTGGCGGCGGAGAATTTATTCTCTTGCTTAACGCCCTTCTCTGAGACGTACGAGCTCAGGGGTTATATATTGATGGATATCAAACGCATGGAGTGAATTGCCTGTGTGACATGCCTAAGTGGCAATGGATCGAGGCTTCTGTTGAAAAGCAAAGTCTTGTGGTGATGATCAAAGCACGGCCTTTGTGGCGTAGCTTTGTGTAACGTTTGCTTCGCGAGTTTCACACCCGGTATGAACCAAAAACGGGAGACGGACCTCAGGGAGGGCATGCGTTTCTTTCTAGTTAGAAGTGGCGTCAGTGGTTTTACACGCCCTGACGAGTTTGACTTATGTGGTTGTTGCTGTTGCGAGGCGCCTCGGATTGATCGGTCGTTCTCGAACCGATGGAGTCATTTAGTTGGCTCGTTTACGCCCCATAGGACGGGGGAACGCATGTTCAGGGTTTAAGTTTAATCCACATCGGTGGACCGGCCCTGTCGCTCCAAGGCTTGACTGAGTACTTGCCTGAGACATGGGCTAGATTGTCTCGAGTCGGTTGAGGACTATCTTTTGCCTCGGTTCATAGACGGAAATCCAATTTCCAAATACGTGACATTTGCAGTTTTAATTGTAATCCTATATATGGCGACGTAGTGGGATGGGGCGCTTATGCCGCCTATGATTGATACTTATGATTTGAAATTGTTTTGACACTATGCACTTATAATAGTATCAATGATTTGTTTTAAACGTATCAAGCATTCTTTGGCTGTTATAAGGGAAAACCCTATCCTCGGCTGCGTTGCATTGTGTGATGGGACCTGGGTCTTATAACAGCTTCATTTTTCTTTATTTAGCATTGCGCTGTTGTTTCATGCACTGGTATTCTTGGGAGGAAACCCGTTCCGTGTTATACGGCGTGGTCCCTTGATTTACCTAACTTTAAAAACAAAGAATAATAACTGTTTTAGTTCTCACACCAGTCCCATGACTGACCTGGAGTTTATTGTTTTAACCTAAACTCTGGGTGCCCTTATTTTGACACGGGCAGCTAGTAGTTTTGGTTTTGCAGATTTATATTCACAGGATCCTGGTTTACAGCTGGAATGATATCCGGAAAGCTTTGTATCCGTATATCTACTTCTAGTTGTGTATTGTATTATTTTCCGCTGCTATGTATTTAAATGTAATTAAATCTCTGATATTTCTGTGTAATATTCATTTTTACTCTGTATATTCTTGTAATCTGATGCATTGTTGTAATATACAATGAAACGTTCTTCTGTATGTGTTCTGTTGTGGTTTGTTCTCGAACTATCCGGCGCTTTCCTTTACGGGGAAGTTGCGGGTCTTTACAGTTGGTATCAGAGCTTTGGTTTACAAAGGTCAGAGAACAAGACACATTAGAACCATACGAAAGAATTCATCAGATATTGGATTAGTAATATCCAATTAGAATGACTCGTTAGAGATGGGATCAGTAGTATCCTAGAACGAGCGTGAAGAGTATATTTTTCAAATGAAAACAAATTTTGTTTTGAAAATTTAAATCAATCATTCGTATTTGATTATTTATTTATATTGATGTGGACAATCCAGTATATATAGATTTTGCGTATACGTCTGATCCACGTGTATTTGAAACTTTAATATACTGGATAGATATAGAATTACACTCTAGACACCCGGAGATGGTTTTGATGATTGATCGATCATCATCAGAACTTATGTTCGTGTTTCGAAGGTGGGATTTCTATATATTTCCTATTGACTGGTGTGAGAACCAAAATTAGATAGGGCTTATTGTTGTGATTTGGCATCAAAAATGTGATTTTTGTATATGTATCAAAATTACGAATTTGAAACTCTAATTCACTAATTGATTGATGTTTGTGTTGTTGGTTCATTTGTTTGCTAATTTTGAACAGTTATGCCTAATTGAACCTAATATTGAACGATATTGAAAATTAGTCGCATTTGCTTGCATATACATGTATATCCTTGAACAGGTCATAGCAAGGAGGCTAGAGCAGAGAATAAAATTTGTTTGCCCGACAAATAGGTACATGTTTACTACATAATTTACTGTTTTGTTTGGGTGATGATGATTTTATGAGCCTATTGGCTAGCCGCTTGGCTTTTTCTTTTTCTTTTTGAGATCTGATGGACCGGGGAAGCTATTTGAAATTCCCCGATGCTCCCGGTGCAGGGGAGGTTATGGCGAAATTTTTCAAAAATTTAGGGTGTTAGCCAAATTTTTGAAATTTTGAAAATTCTCAGAAACTGAAAAGTTGGAGAATGGAAGTCAGATCGAACGTAGTATTGATTAATCAAACCACTTTCGACTTTGTTCCTTTTCGGGGACGAAAAGTTTTAAGTGGGGGAGATTGTAACAACCCGGAAAATCTGGGCCAGTTTAAAATTTTTATTTTGGCAATTTTAGCGAATTTTGAATATTTAAAATAGATTATTTTAAAGAATATCGACGAGGAATTTATTTTGAATATAATTCGAACGTATATATTTATACGCGTCGTCGTTAGAATTTATATAATTATATATAATTATAAAAGGAATTGAAAATGGCGCGGTAGTTCGAAAATTCGATTTCTAATTTCAAATGAATATACAGAATTCAATATAAGTCAAAATTGAACGAAACAAGAAATAATTGAATCTGTATAACTATATCTTTGTAACGAAGTTAACAAACTGAGATTTCATCTTAGAAATGATAAGATATGTCCAGTTTAAAATTAGAAATAGTCGCTGTGGAATTTATATATATTTTTATATCTATAAGGCCCTTAAAAATGGACATTTTGCAAATGACCTCGGATTTCGACGAAACCACTTTTGTTGGGTCCGTGATGTCGAATTATTGCTAGATTCCAAATTTCATAATTTTTAGAATTAATATGTGAGCGTGGCAAAGGAAAACGCGTTTGACCAGTTTTAGTTGATTTTAATCGACTTGAAATTGGCCATTTTTCTAACGGTCTCAGAATTCGCCGAAACTAATTTTGTTAGGACCGTATCGTCAATACGAAGCTAGAAAATATTTTTCAGAAATTTTTCTAGTTAGTATGTGACCCCGGTAATTTGAAATGTACGTTTAAAATTCAATAAAGTGATTTAAATGTAAATTCAACGGAAACTGATTCAAACGATCGATTCAGCCAACGATACATATCCCATTGTGTTCAGAATGGGGGTAATTAGCTATGGACGACAGGCGGTGGACCTCGTTTAGAGGTCGTATGAAAAAGTCAACTTCTTGCAATTAAATTAATTAAATTAATTAAAAATTAATTTTCTTTTCCCTCCCCTTTAACCCACTTTGGCCCCCCATTTCATTCGTTTATTCCTGAAAAAAAAAAAAAACCCTAACTACTCGTTCGATCCCGCCCAGTCGCATCGCCGCTCCGCCTCCGCACCCTTCGCCACCCACTCCATCGTGAACCCCCGCCCCCCCAACCTGGCGATAGAGCTCCCCAAGGCCCCTGATTCTCCACGTGACGCGAGCCCCAAACCCTTTCCCCCTCCCCAGGGAACGCGCCAGCTCGCCGGAATCCGCCATGCCCAGCCCAGACCACGCCGTCGACTACCCTGAGCACCACCACCCGAGCCTGCGCGCGTCCTCAGCCTCGCCTCCTCCGGCAAACACGTTGAACCTCCCCCCCCCCCCCCCCCCCGCTGAAAATTGTAGGTCCCCTTATTTTTATTTATTTCTCTTAGATCTGATTTTTTTTAATTATATTTCTTTAAACCATTGTTTTAGAATGAAATTATATTATTTATATATAAAATGAGGACAAGATCTGATTTTTATATAGAAAGCAAAGGAGAAAAGATCTGATTTTTATATAGAAAGCAAAGTAGTAAAAATCTGATTTTTGTTAGAAAAGGTAATATTTTTATTGGAGGAAAAAGTTTGATTTTTTTTTATATACGTATATAAAGTTAGGATTTTTAGTTGTGTAAAAATAGAATTTTTAACGATGTAAAAATAGAATTTTTGTATAATAGAGAAGTTGAAAATATAATTTTTATACTAGTAGCATATTAAAAATATGATTTTTATATATTGAACTTCGAAAGAAAAATTCGATTTTTATATATTGAATAGCGAACTAAAAATTCGATTTTTATATATTGAATAGCGAATTAAAAATATGATTTTTATATATTGAACTTCGAAAGAAAAATTCGATTTTTATATATTGAATAGCGAACTAAAAATTCGATTTTTATATATTGAATAGCGAACTAAAAATTCGATTTTTATATATTGAATAGCAAAGTAAAAATTCGATTTTTACATATGTAGAGGATACAGGCGAAAGCGACAAAAAGGCGAGGTCGACGAAGAATTCTGCAAAAGAAGAGTCAAGATGATTGGATAGCTATAAGTGAGAATTCCTCACCTTTCAATTTCTTTTCTAGTTTTATATATATACTAGGATGCAGACGGTGCTTAGTAGCACCCGACACAATCGTCCACAGACCATGGACTTGTTTGTTTGGTTGCATAGATTAGTTGAATTATTTGTTTGAATTGAATTGTTTGGTGAGATGAAATTGATTTGATTGATGTGTGAATGGCGTGGGCCTTCACTAGACCGGGGATAAGGCTAGGCCTTGTCCCGTTTCTAGTATCGTGCCGTTATGCCGCCGAAATTTTCTAAAATGTGTTAGAAAAATAAAAATATCATTTTATTTAAAGAATGAACTTAATAGAAATTCATATGTTGGAATAAAATGTTTTATCGTTAAAAATATAATTTTTAACGTGAATGTGAATAAATAAATAATCATTTACAAACCAGACGGTTTGTTTATGTACACCTATTTGAAGGACATTGATTGGGACGATAAATTTTACACATCGCCCAACTGCACGAATAAAATATTTGTTTGATTGTTTGAAACCCCACACAGGTGTTGGGATGAAACTTGAAGTTCACTCATTCTGATTGATTAAATGTGTCGATCGATTGATTGACAGGCTGTTATAAGCGTTGAATATCTATATTTGATGCTTATACAGTGTAGTGCACTTTGGTTGATGGTTGATTATTTTTCAATGTAATTATATACATGTGTTGTATGAAAATCCATATAATTAACTTTATATGGTAATTGATTGGGCCTCATTCCAATTTGAAAAATAAAGAATATTATAAAATAAAAGTTCATGTGTTGACAGTACTCATTCATTGAGATTGGTCATGTGTTGAACGAAATATTTTAGTAATAAAATTTACATCTTTATCGATATAAAATAAAAGTTCATGTGTTGACAGTACTCATTCATTGAGATTGGTCATGTGTTGAACGAAATATTTTGATAATAACAACTATTTTGAAAATGAAATATTTGAAATAGAATATTTGAAAATAGAAATTTATGAAGCCGTGTTGATTAGATTGACGCCATTTTGACGTGAACGATATTTATATCGATTTTATTCATCTTAAAAATGAATATTGAAAAGTGATTTCGAAATCGAATATTTTGAATTGAATTGAAAACGATTTCGAAATGAATTGAATTGAAAACGATTTCGAAATGAATTGAATTGAAAACGATTTCGAAATGAATTGAATTGAAAACGATTTCGAAATGAATTGAATTGAAAACGATTTCGAAATGAATTGAATTGAAAACGATTTCGAAATGAATTGAATTGAAAACGATTTCGAAATGAATTGAATTGAAAACGATTTCGAAATGAATTGAATTGAAAACGATTTCGAAATGAATTGAATTGAAAACGATTTCGAAATGAATTGAATTGAAAACGATTTCGAAATGAATTGAATTGAAAACGATTTCGAAATGAATTGAATTGAAAACGATTTCGAAATGAATTGAATTAAAAACGATTTCGAAATGAATTGAAAACGAATTCAAATTGAATTGAAAACGAATTGAAATGAATTCAAATTGAATTGAAATTTGAATTGAATAGAAATGAATTTTGAAACGAATTTATAAAGAAGAATTCAATTTTGATTTGAATTGAAAAGGAAGTTGAAATTGCTTTTGAAACGAATTTAAAACTATTTATATAATTCGTTTTAAATAGAAATCGACGAAGTATATATTATATATATTATATATATAGTATAATGGCCTGAATAGAACGCGCCGCGCCGCGGCAGTTCGTGAATTTCAACCATTTATTTCAAACGGACATTGCGGGAGATCCGACCGTCGGATTCTCCTAAAACCGGAACCGTTGGGTTCGTATCGAAAAGAGCTTTCTAACGAATGTTAGAAATTTGAAATCTAACGGTTGGATTTGGAGATACGTCCAAATCAAATTCGAAAAAGGTCGCTGTAAGTGCAGTTCGATGACCATTGTTGGAAATCGACTGTACGGGCCTTGATAAAATTATTAAAAATAGTAATAATTTGTGTAAAATCATAAGAAATGATTTAAAAAGGGTTGGGATGAAAAACTCCATATTTGAAAAGATAAAAATAGATTTTTATCGAAATGAACTAGTTTTGAACTAGAATTATAATTCTATTTATTTTTAAATAAATAAATTGAATTTGAAATGGTTTGGAAAATAACCAAAATTTCCAATGATCGCATTGGAATGGGTTTGAATCGAAATTGTCTTCGGAATATTTCGATGTTGGATTTCGTGATTATACAAATGTTGTTATGGAAATTTGAAAGATATAGATGTATATATCGTTATTTCCAATACGATATCTGTTAGTCGTAGAATTTGATATTGAATATAAGCCGGTATACTTTCTATTCAGAGCCTTGTATTGAATATCAAATGTGATTTGGGTTTGTCGTGAATGGTGTCTTCACTAACACTGTTCTTAAACCCAGCGGAGAAAAGATTAAATCTTTTTATTTAGATTTAATGAAATGTACCAAATAAATAATATTTAATTGGAATTGAATCGATATTGATTTTTGGGTTTATCGTGAACAGTGTTTTAAATAACACTCGTTCTTTAACCCGATAATTAATGAATGTGATTTTGGGTTTATCGTGAACCGTGTTTTAAATGACACTGATTCTTTAACCCAGTCGAAGATTAAAACTAAGTGGAGTTTTAATGAATCTTTAATTAGATTGAAATGATCGAAAATGGAGTATCACCAGTTTTGCTCCAGGCGATAGTTAAATCTTTAATTAGATTTGAACGTGAAATGGTAATTGAATTTACCGATAACACTGTGGTGTTAGATATGAAGTATAACCAGTTTTACTTCATGGGATGAATAGGTTGGGATTGGGAAATTAAAACAAATGATTACTTCGGTAAAGTTCGTTAATCCCGACTAGTTGAATCGAAATTCAAAAGTAGATTAAAGAATAAATTCAAGGAATTTATCTTTGATAAAATTAATGGGAACCTTTCCCTATGAACGTGAAATTTAGAAACTAACTGTCGGTTAGCTAAGCAGAATGGTTTTCTGGATATTGATCTGATGTTGGTTTCGGCCTTCGGGGTTAATATTTGGGAAATTATTCTCTTGATTAATTTACGGTTAGTGACTGATGAATTGGAATGAGGCGTATGTTGTGTTTGTGTAACACTTATTTAAATATACGCGAGTTATTCGGAAAGACCGGGTTTATCCCATTCTGAATAACTGATACGACGATAAGTCGAAGATGAAGACGATGGTCGAAGACCGGAGGTCTTCACGTCGTTTGGGTGATAACTGATGATCTTGATTGGGCTGTACACCCAAGAAGATGGAAACAGTTAGTGATCGTCCAGACGTACTTGGAGATCGATGGATATGCGAGGTACTAGGTGCCTCCGGTTTCGTTCAGACCCAGAACGGACTTGTAAATGGACTGTGTGTCTGACATTGGATTTTAGTCCGTGTGATTGATCTCTATTAAATATATATCTGTTTGGCGGCGGAGAATTTATTCTCTTGCTTAACGCCCTTCTCTGAGACGTACGAGCTCAGGGGTTATATATTGATGGATATCAAACGCATGGAGTGAATTGCCTGTGTGACATGCCTAAGTGGCAATGGATCGAGGCTTCTGTTGAAAAGCAAAGTCTTGTGGTGATGATCAAAGTACGGCCTTTGTGGCGTAGCTTTGTGTAACGTTTGCTTCGCGAGTTTCACACCCGGTATGAACCAAAAACGGGAGACGGACCTCAGGGAGGGCATGCGTTTCTTTCTAGTTAGAAGTGGCGTCAGTGGTTTTACACGCCCTGACGAGTTTGACTTATGTGGTTGTTGCTGTTGCGAGGCGCCTCGGATTGATCGGTCGTTCTCGAACCGATGGAGTCATTTAGTTGGCTCGTTTACGCCCCATAGGGCGGGGGAACGCATGTTCAGGGTTTAAGTTTAATCCACATCGGTGGACCGGCCCTGTCGCTCCAAGGCTTGACTGAGTACTTGCCTGAGACATGGGCTAGATTGTCTCGAATCGGTTGAGGACTATCTTTTGCCTCGGTTCATAGACGGAAATCCAATTTCCAAATACGTGACATTTGCGGTTTTAATTGTAATCCTATATATGGCGACATAGTGGGATGGGGCGCTTATGCCGCCTATGATTGATACTTATGATTTGAAATTGTTTTGACACTATGCACTTATAATAGTATCAATGATTTGTTTTAAACGTATCAAGCATTCTTTGACTGTTATAAGGGAAAACCCTATCCTCGGCTGCGTTGCATTGTGTGATGGGACCTGGGTCTTATAACAGCTTCATTTTTCTTTATTTAGCATTGCGCTGTTGTTTCATGCACTGGTATTCTTGGGAGGAAACCCGTTCCGTGTTATACGGCGTGGTCCCTTGATTTACCTAACTTTAAAAACAAAGAATAATAACTGTTTTAGTTCTCACACCAGTCCCATGACTGACCTGGAGTTTATTGTTTTAACCTAAACTCTGGGTGCCCTTATTTTGACACGGGCAGCTAGTAGTTTTGGTTTTGCAGATTTATATTCACAGGATCCTGGTTTACAGCTGGAATGATATCCGGAAAGCTTTGTATCCGTATATCTACTTCTAGTTGTGTATTGTATTATTTTCCGCTGCTATGTATTTAAATGTAATTAAATCTCTGATATTTCTGTGTAATATTCATTTTTACTCTGTATATTCTTGTAATCTGATGCATTGTTGTAATATACAATGAAACGTTCTTCTGTATGTGTTCTGTTGTGGTTTGTTCTCGAACTATCCGGCGCTTTCCTTTACGGGGAAGTTGCGGGTCTTTACAGTTGTGGAGTGGTGTTGAAGTAATGGCGATGGAAAGTCTTGAAAATGGTCGTGGAAATTTCCTGGAGACGTGATATCAATCGGGGAAGAAAGGGCGTTGGGCTGGCGGGTTTAAAAAGGAATTGGTCCTTGAAATGAAGGGTTAAGCCCAATGGGAATTTAAATTCAAAGTTTTATTTAAATTAAATGTATGTTGACTTCGAATTTGCATAATTTCGTCATACGATATCAGAATTTCACGAAACAAGATCCGTTGGGATCGTATGGACGGACACTACCCAATGGAACTGACCGGAAGTGAATTAGAGCTCGTTTGGATTTATGGTGCAATTAAATGCCTGAATCAAATCAATGACCAATTATCGTTATTTAACGATCACCGTCCAATGTGAGTAACTCTCACTAACTCTGATCAATTTATATTTCTATAAAGTATTTTTAGAATTGAAATTATTGGTTGATTTGCTGTGTGTTGGCTGTTTGGTTGAATTGCTAGTTAATTAGTTGAAATATCGACGACGATATATATAAATCGTTATACGAATACTGATTCTGTTCATCAGAATATTTTATATTCGTGTTATTTATGTTGACTGACATCTGTGGATGCAGGGAAACAGGTCGGAGGGACCCAACTGGGTTCCTCAACATTTATTTTACTGTTTTTTTTCATATATTGTGTTATATGATGTGATATGAAATCTGTTGTTGATTTTGTATGTTAGAATGATACTGGTCATTGTTATATGGTATGTTAAATACCATAACGAATACTGGAATGTTAAAAGGGAAATTTTCAACGTTATATTGAAAAAGAATTATTTATAAAATCAAAAGATTTTATAAAAAGAAAATATTTATTTAGAAAATAAATAGACTAAAAAGGAGATATTTATTTGTAAATCAAATGGATAGAATTGAAAAGGAATATTTGTAAAACTATTTACAAATGGAATTGAAAAGAAATATTTGTAAACTATTTACAAATTGAATTGAAAATAATATTTATTTGTTAATCAAATAGAGTAGAATAGAAAGAAAAAATATTTGTAAAACAAATAGAAAAGGGAATAGTTAGATTGTCAAAGGGATTATTTATAAAATCAATAGATTTTATAAAAATAAAATATTTTATGGAATAAATAGAAGTATCAAAAGGGATTTATTTTGTAAATAAATAGATTATAAAAGAAAATATTTGAAAAGTGACTAGAATTGTATAAAAGGAGAATTTTATATGTGAAGGGTTTAGACCCGTGCTTCGCACACGGGTATAACATGATATGGAATTAAAGCAAAGATTTTAAATAGAATTTCTGACTGATAGATTGAGAGAATAATTTATAAATAATACCTTATAAATTAAATAAAATATTTATCATTGGATAAATAGAATATATAAGTCAGGATTTATATAGAGGAGTAAGAGTCGATTTCAATATCGATATTTGAAGCTGGATATGAACGAAGAGTTAATCGAATTAGGATAAATTGAATATTAGTTATCCAATTAGAGTTGATCGAATATAGTTATTTGAAATAGAGTTAGTCAAACATAGTTATTTAGGATGTGTTGCCATTTCGTACGACTGCTAGCGTAATTCGCAGGGCTGTAGATAGCCTATGGCGGTCGGATGTTTCCTGAGGGAATCAGGCGTAACCATTGTGATCACTGCGATCTAGAGTCAAGCGAATGGTGTTAAATCGAATATCATCCATTCGAAATAAAGTGTAACAGACATAGTTATTCGAATATAAATTAATTGAATATTAGTTATTAGATAGGAGTTAAATAAGTTGAGTTAGATAAGTTGGGTTAGATAAGTGGAGTTAGATAAGTTGAGTTAATCAAGTTGAGTTAATTGAGTTGAGTTAGCCAAGATGGGTTAATCAAACCAAGTTAATCCAAATGGGTTAATCGAAATTGTTTATTCGAATAAAATGAAAAGAGTTAATCGAATATAGTTTATTCGAAAGAAAGTTAATCGAGTGTAAATCATTCGAAGAGAGATGATCGAATATAGTTATTCGAAGAAAGGGTTATCGAATAGAGAGTATTCGAAAAGGAGAATTATATATTTAATTCGATTATATCGAATTGGGAAAAGTAATATTTACTTTCCGGTTAAATCAAGACTTACTTATTATTAATAGATGAGTGGATATTTAAGAAGAAAGGAATTTTAATACTATGGTAAAAATCAATGTTTTAAATTAAAGAAGTGGATTCACAAATAGAATCCGAGAGTTTCGCATGGAAGTTTGGTAAAGATGTGAAAGGTGAACTTTGTCTACTTTGAGGTTAGAAATGTTGTTCAGTTAAGGTCTGAGAGGTAATTATACCCCAACTTGATTGACTTCGTTTTTAGTTGAGGGATGGGTAAAGTTCGATAATGAAGATTGATTAAGTGAATTTAGTTATTGAGTGTAATGGTTTAAATTGGCTTAGTGATGTTTTACTTAAACATCTATTTAAATCAAATGAATAGATTTTGGAAACATTTTCCAAATATAACTAGAGATATTTTCTAATCACAGAAAATGAAATGTTGATGAGAAAGAATACTGGAATGACAGTAATACGTGAAATAGAGATGTAAATGTTTTCCAATGATTGATGACGTATATTTCGTAAATTTAGGGAATAAGAGATGTGAGTATATAGAAATGGGGAATGAATGAATTAATGATAAATTAAATTAAAAGGAGGAATGTTGAATGTTGATTGGTCGATAGAATTTCCATCTGGAAATAATATCATTATTTGCATACCTATTTTTCTTTGATAGTTAAATCACCGACTATCGAAGTTTTTGACCATTTTTCCATCGTCAATACGGAGAGACCGGGATCAGATTCACTATCTGAAAACCCCTCTGTATTGATGTTAGCATTGCGATCAAATATGATGAAAATCATTAAAGACGGAGTTATGCAAGGGTTATCCTGTTTACAGAATAGTGCCTTCGGTTTGTCCAGTCCCAGGGCAAACGTGAATGGACGAATGTCCGACAAAGTATATCTAACGGATCACGTAAGTTGATCTCTTCAAACGTACTTACGTATGGTGGCGGAGGAATTCGTTTCTCTTAGCTTTATACCCATGGTATTTTTGGGGAAATCAATTTGGGATTTGGCGGGTATGACGATGTGGCATTCAAAGTAAATGAATGTATGATCTGTCATTGATACGTTATGACCTCAAGCCTCATCAACCGGGAAATGGCAGAAATCGGGCAGGCAGCATGGCTAAGTGGGTCACTGCCATTACGTTGTATATCACCTATCTAGAGGAAATCCAATTCATTATTTTATCTATTCGATGCTGTCCCTTTTCGGGAAACGGTGGGTAGCTCCCAACCGTTGGTGGTATACATTCAATACACTTAAGAGAAATGAGTGGTCGGTCATGTGTGGGCCGGGTTGCAAGACATTCTTGTTGAACCCAGTGTATTTGCCTCTAGATATACACTATCGGCAGGTGGTCCCATACCTTGTCATAGTTGGAATCCAATCTCCAATAAGCTCCGCAGTTTTATTTGTATACTATATATGTGGAACGTGAGATGCAAGCGTTCTGCTAGATTCTAATTATTTGTGATTAGACATTATTATAATATCAGAGAAGTATTTATTTCCAAAATTGTTTTGAGTTATTGTAAGATAAAAACCATCCGTGTTTATGTGTGGTTCGGTCTTATGATTATCTTTTCTTTTGAAAAGGATTTTGAAAAGTTAAACCAAATGATTTGAGTTTACTCACACCAGTCCCATGACTGACCCAGAGTTTATTTTGTTTTGTTTTCCCTAAACTCTTGGGTGCCCAAATTTGTACGGACAGTCAAGTGATTAGGATTTTACTGATATACTTTGGAGGAGCTTGGAGCAAGGGGCTTCAACACTATAGATATATAGTTTAGTTCTGATGTGATGTTGTGTGATAATGGTATGTATGTACTGTTACAAGTTATATTTCCAAAGATATGTTGTATATTATATTTTATTCGTTCCGTTGTGAGATTTGTGTTTACTCTGATTGTGTTCTTCTTCTATTCTAATTTTCTATCTTATCTATTCTCACCCTCTAACTTCTTTCTATTAATGATCAGGTATTTCCGATGTCTGAATAGTTAACATGGTAGTTTGGTGTTGATTTTCGGAGTGAAAATCCTAGTTCGTTACAGTGGTATCAGAGCTGAAGGTTAAGTGATTACCTTGGCTCTGTGGCGTGACTCAGTAGAGATGGAGTTAGTGATACCCTAGATTGAGTTTGAGTATATATATATATATATATATATATATATATATACGAGTGAACGTATTTGTAGACTTTTGTAAAATTGTTTTATGTTGTGGAGATTTATTGGTTGAGTAGTTTGTGAATTCTAGTCGATCAGTTTGATCAACTGTATCGATAGGAGTTTCTAAATACTTGAATACGATAAACCGACATAGTATGTTTTAAAAGAGGGTAAATGAGATAATTTTACCCAAACTATATTTCGATATAAAGAAAATATTTATGTTCGAAGGATTATACTATATGTGATGTGTTGGTTGATTATTATTGAAATGGTTATATAAATAACCAATTTGAGTTCGTAAAATATGGAAGCAGATTAATTAAATCTGAATTAAATCAGAATTGGAATTAAAATTCTGGAAAACTGGGAAAAAGGTGTTTGTAAGTGGATTTGAGTTAAGTTTAAGAAAATTTTAAGATCCTGGGAGATTTTAAATTGTTTAGAAGTATCGTGAATGATATTTTGAAAAAGATTTCAAAATGAAAGTGTTTGATATGGTTTTGAAAGTGATATAGTATTGAACTCACTTTGATAGCTGGAAAATAACTCTGATGATGCTGGCCACATGATCAGTGTTCATTTTTGAGTTCTAAGTGACGGATTACTACCAAAGATTGTGTGTTGAATTGTTTGAGGAAAACAAGTTGTTGAAATTTGAAAAGAAATTTTTGATTTTTGGAAAAGTTACTCTGTTTAAAAACTCCCAGGAGAGATTGTTTGAACAAAAACCAATTTAAACAGAAATTTGTGAAAGAAAATATGAATTGAATTGAAACCAATTAACTGGAAATTGAATTGGAATATAATATATCAGGTGGAATCAGATTTTGAATTGTAAGATAGGAATCTGAAATGGTATTGGATTGATGAGTTAGGAAATTGAAATCGAGATTGAAACTTGAGTTGAGATGGTAAATTGGCTTGTTTAAGCAAATAGCTGTGTTGAGAATAAATTGATCAGAGATTGACTGGGATGACTTTGGTATATGCTGAACTGGTAGAAGAATAAAAGGATGAAATGGTATGCCCGACAAAAGGTACATATTTAAATTTCCATATGAGGTTTTATGTGCCGAATCGGCAAGCCGCTTGGCTATTTGATTTTCTTTTTGAAAGGAAAGGGCCTAGAGAGGCGAGTTGGGGTTTGAACTATTGACCGATACAAAGGAGGTGTTGGCGAAATTTTTCAAAAAATTCTGATGTTAGAAAATTTTCAGAAGTTTTGAAAATTTTTGTTAATCAAAATTAATTAATATTTTAAATTGTCATTAATTGGTTCAGTTGAAACTGAAAGTTAAAGAAGTAAACGAATAAATTTTAACCCAGTTAATAAGGTCTGTCGTCTAATTTAGCAATTTCGAGGACGAAATTATTTTTTAGGGGGGAAGAATGGAACGACCCGCATTTTTTAGCAATATAGTTAAATTATTTAATTATTTAAATAATGGTTTAGTTATTTAAAATGACCAAAATTGAATAATATTGAATATTTAATTAAAATAAATAATATAATAATATATTTAATTTCTGAAATAGTCAGAAATAGTGGAATTCACAATATAGTGTGAATTGGATTATTTAAAATATATATATCAATTTAGAGTTGAATTATATTGGCGAATATATTAAACGACAGCTTGAACGTAAATTATAATATAATTAAAATCGAGCTCGAAATGACGCGGTAGTTCGCTATTTGGTGATTTGAACTTCAACTGAATGTACAGGATTCGTTTTAAGCCGGATTTCTGTGAAACAAGAAACGTTAGGAGCTGGTGAAGTATATTTTTCTGATGGAAGAGAAAAATCGAGATTTCGTCGTGTAGATTTTTATTTATGTCCAAATCAAATTTTAGAAAAGTCCCTATGGAATTCCTTTATAATTTATATCGATTTATTTATATTTTAAAATGGATTTTAAATATAAATCGAATATCGATGTAACATTGGATTTGAGATATCGAGTTATAAATCCCATTGGAGCTGTAAGATATTCTGTTGTGAATATATACAATAATATTTATTTTTAAATATTAAATTAAAATGTTTTTAAATATATTTATATATTTAAAAGGGCTATTTAGATCTTTAAAAATAGTCAGTTTTGCAAACGACCTCAGAATTCGATGAAACTAATTTTGTTGGATCCACAATATTAAATTATTACTAGATTTCAATTTTCGTGATTTTTGAAGTCAGTGTGTTGCCGTATAGATTTTTAGAGTGAAGAACAGTCAGTATTTTGACGGTTAAAAATACGCAATGCGAGCAAACAAAGTCGGAATTCGACAAAACAGTTTCGTTGGGACCGTAATGTCAAACAGTAGCCACATGTCCATTTTCGTGATTTTTGGGGGTCATGCGTGATCACAGGAATTTTAGAGGACACAGAAAAATAGCGTTTGCTTAAAATAAAATATAATAATCGAATAAAAAAATATTATTTTTGTCCTATATAATACCCTTAACCTTTTAAACCTAATCTCTTCATTCTCTGGTCAAGGAAAATTCCGCCGACATTTCTATTCCCCTTTCCAACAAAACACAAGTTTTTAAATTCAAAAACAAATCATATAAAATCTATAAAACCATAATATATGTATGGATGGATTCAACAATGAAGGAGCCTCATTTCTATATGATTTTTACATGGAGCGATTCATTTTTTGGGTAATGACTTTCGACGGTGGAACTAGGGTTCCCAATCTAGAAAATTGGGTGCATCAAATTGGATTTTCAAGGTTGTAACGGGGTTCAGCACAATGTTTAGCACCTGCGCCATGATTTCTGGTGAAGTGCGGTATTGATTTGGGAGGTGTGATGCACTGTAGCTCGCCGAGGTTGACTGAGAATGGGGTTATGGCGCTGACACCGAGCTCAAGAAAAGGGGCATAGGGTTGTTGCATTTTGGAAGTGGAGCACTTTGGTAATTGTAGTTCGAGAGTTTGTGGAGTGGTGTTGAAGTAATGGCGATGGAAAGTCTTGAAAATGGTCGTCGAAATTTCCTGGAGACGTGATATCAATCGGGGAAGAAAGGGTGTTGGGCTGGCGGGTTTAAAAAGGTAGCGGTCCTAGAAATGAAGGGTTAAGCCCAATGGGAATTTAAATTCAAAGTTTTATTTAAATTAAATGTATGTTAACGTCGAATTTACATAGTTTCATCATATGATATCAGAATTTCACGAAACCAGATCCGTTGGGATCGTACGGACGTACACTACCCAATGGAACTGACCGGAAGTGAATTAGAGCTCGTTTGGATTTATGGTGCAATTAAACGCCTGAATCAAATCAATGACCAATTATCATTATTTAACGATCACCGTCTAATGTGAGTAACTCTCACTAACTCTGATCAATTTATATTTCTATAAAGTATTTTTAGAATTGAAATTATTGGTTGATTTGTTGTGTGTTGGCTGTTTGGTTGAATTGGTAGTTAATTAATTGAAATATCGATAACGATATATATAAATCGCTAATCGAATACTGATTCTGTTTATCAGAATATTTTGTATTCGTGTTATTTATGTTGACTGACATCTGTGGATGCAAGTAAACAGGTTGGAGGGACCCAACTGGGTTCCTCAACATTTATTTTACTGTTTTTTCATATATTGTGTTATACATGTGATATGAAATCTGTTGTTGATTTTGTATGTTGGAATGATACTGATCATTGTTATATGGTATGTTAAATACCCTAAGGAATACTGGAATGTTAAAAGGGAAATTTTCAACATTATATTGAAAAAGAATTATTTATAAAATCAAAAGATTTTATAAAAAGAAAATATTTATTTAGAAAATAAATAGATTAAAAAGGAGATATTTATTTGTAAATCAAATAGATAGAATTGAAAAGGAATATTTGTAAAACTATTTACAAATGGAATTGAAAAGAAATATTTGTAAACTATTTACAAATTGAATTGAAAGGAATATTTATTTGTTAATCAAATAAAATAGAATAGAAAGAAGAAATATTGTAAAACAAATAGAAAAGGGAATATTTAGATTGTCAAAGGGATTATTTATAAAATCAATAGATTTTATAAAAAGAAAATATTTTATGGAAAAAATAGAAGTATCAAAAGGGATTTATTTTTTAAATAAATAGATTATAAAAGAAAATATATGAAAAGTGACTAGAATTGTATAAAAGGAGAATTTTATATGTGAAATGTTTAGACCCGTGCTTCGCACATGGGTATAACATGATATGGAATTAAAGCAAAGATTTTAAATAGAATCTATTCTGACTGATAGATTGAGAGAATAATTTATAAATAATACCTTATAAATTAAATAAAATATTTATCGTTGGATAAATAGAATATATAAGTCAGGACTTATATAGAGGAGTAAGAGTCGATTTCAATATCGATATTTGAAACTGGATATGGACGAAGAGTTAATCGAATTAGGATAAATTGAATATTAGTTATCCAATTAGAGTTGATTGAATATAGTTATTTGAAATAGAGTTAGTCAAACATAGTTATTTAGGATGTGTTGCCATTTCGTACGACTGCTAGCGTAATTCGCTGGGCTGCAGATAGCCTATGGCGGTCGGATGTTTCCTGAGGGAATCTGGCGTAACCATTGTGATCGCTGCGATCTAGAGTCAAGCGAATGGTGTTAAATCGAATATCAGCCATTCGAAATAAAGTTTAAACAGACATAGTTATTCGAATATAAATTAATTGAATATTAGTTATTAGATTGGAGTTAAATAAGTTGAGTTAGATAAGTTGGGTTAGATAAGTGGAGTTAGATAAGTTGAGTTAATCAAGTTGAGTTAGCCAGGATGGGTTAATCAAACCGAGTTAATCCAAATGGGTTAATCCAATGAAGTTATTCGAAATAGTTTGTTCGAATAAAATTAAAAGAGTTAATCGAATATAGTTTATTCGAAAGAAAGTTAATCGAATGTAAATCATTCGAAGAGAGATGATCGAATATAGTTATTCGAAGAAAGGGTTATCGAATAGAGAGTATTCGAAAAGGAGAATTATATATTTAATTCGATTATATTGAATTGGGAAAAGTGATATTTACTTTCCGGTTAAATCAAGACTTACTTATTATTAATAGATGAGTGGATATTTAAGAAGAAAGGAATTTTAATGCTATGGTAAAAATCAATGTTTTAAATTAAAGAAGTGGATTCACAAATAAAATCCGAGAGTTTCGCATGGAAGTTAGGTAAAGATGTGAAAGGTGAACTTTGTCTATTTCGAGGTTAGAAATGTTGTTCAGTTAAGGTCTGAGAGGTAATTATACCCCAACTTGATTGACTTAGTTTTTAACTGAGGGATGGGTAAGGTTCGATAGTGAAGATTGATTAAGTAAATTTAGTTAATGAGTGTAATGGTTTAAATTGGCTTAGTGATGTTTTACTTAAACATCTATTTAAATCAAATGAATAGATTTTGGAAACATTTTCCACATATAACCAGAGATATTTTCTAATCATAGAAAATGAAATGTTGATGAGAAAGAATACTGGAATGACAGTAACACGTGAAATAGAGATGGAAATGTTTTCCACTGACTGATGACGTATATTTCGTAAATTTAGGGAACAAGAGATGTGAGTATATAGAAATGGGGAATGAATGAATTAATGATAAATTAAATTAAAAGGAGGAAGGCTGAATGTTGATTGGTCGATAGAATTTCCATCTGGAAATAATATCGTTGTTTGCACACATGTTTTTCTTTGATAGTTAAATCACTAACTATCGAAGTTTTTGACCATTTTTCCGTCGTCAATACGGAGAGACGGGATTAGATTCACTATCTGAAAACCCCTCTGTATGGACGTTAGCGTTGCGATTAAATATGATGAAAATCATCGAAGACGGAGTTATGCAAGGGCTATCCTGTTTACAGAATAGTTCCTTTGGTTTGTCCAGTCCCTGGACAAACGTGAATGGAAAAATGTCCGACAGAGTATATCTAACGGATCACGTAAGTTGATCTCTTCAAACGTACTTACGTTTGGTGACATAGGAATTCATTTCTCTTAGCTTTATACCCATGGTATTTTTGGGGAAATAAATTTGGGATTTGGTGTGTATGACGATGTGGCATTCAAGGTAAATGAATGTATGATCTGTCAAAGATACGTTATGACCTCAAGCCTCATCAACCGGGAAATGATAGAAATCAGGCAGGCAGCATGGCTAAGTGGATCGCTCCCATTAGAGTGTATATCACCTATCTAGAGAAAATCCAATTCATTCTTTTATCTATTCGATGTTGTCCCTTTTCGGGAAATGGTGGGTAGCTCCCAACCGTTGGTGGTATACATTCGATACACTCAAGAGAAATGAGTGGTCGGTTATGTGTGGGCCGGGTTGCAAGACATTCTTGTTGAACCCTGTGTATTTGCCTCTAGAGATACACTATCAGCAGGTGGTCCCATACCTTGTCATAGTTGGAATCCAATCTCCAATAAGCGCCACGGTTTTGTTTGTATATTATATATGTGGAACGTGAGATGCAAGCGTTCTGCTAGATTCTAATTATTTGTGATTAGACATTATTATAATATCAGAGAAGTATTTATTTCCAAAACTTTTTTGGGTTATCGTAAGATAAAAACCATCCGTGTTTATGTGTGGATCGGTCTTATGATCATCTTTTCTTTTGAAAAGGATTTTGAAAAGTTAAACCAAATGATTTGAGCTTACTCACACCGGTCCCATGACTGACCTAGAGTTTATTTTGTTTTGTTTTCCCTAAACTCTTGGGTGCCCAAATTTGTACAGGTAGTCAAGTGATTAGGATTTTACAGATATACTTTGGAGGAGCTTGGAGCAGGAGGCTTCAACACTATAGATATATAGTTTAGTTCTGCTGTGATGTTGTGTGATAATGGTATGTATGTACTGTTACAAGTTATATTTCCAAAGATATGTTGTATATTATATTTTATTCGTTCCGCTGTGAGATTTGTGTTTACTCTGATTGTGTTCTTCTTCTTCTTCTATTCTAATTTTCTATCTTATCTGTTCTCACCCTCTAACTTCTTTCTATTAATGATCAGGTATTTCCGATGTCTGAATAGTCAACATGGAGTTTGGTGTTGATTTTCGAAGTCGAAAATCCCAGTTCGTTACATCTCATCAGTTGATAGAACCGGAAGAAGGACCTCTCTGATGCCAATCTCTTGTAAATCATACCGAGCATTTAAATGGTCTTTCGACTTCCCATCAATATTTAGTAAAGTACCAAGTATGTTATCACAAATGTTTTTCTCTATGTGCATAACATCAAGGTTATGTCGACATACATTTTGACTCCAATATGGTAAATTAAAAAATATTGACTTTTTTTAAAAGGAGATTCATTTTTATGCTTCTTGACTTCTTTCTTCCTAAAAGTATTTTCATAACTAGCGAACAATTTTTCAATGTCAGACTCGGATAAAATACCGGGATGTTTTCCCATTTCAATTTCACCATTGAAGCTTTTCTTATCAAACCTTCACTTGCGTCCCGGGTCTAAAAATTTCCTTTGATTCATGTAGCACATTTTTCTACTATGGTTCAAGTAAGTTGAAGAAGTCTCGAAATGGCATATGGGACAAGCTAAATAACCCTTCGTGCTCTAGCCGGATAACATTGCATAGCCCGGAAAGTTGCTGATCGTCCATAACACACTTGCGCGTAATGTGAAATTATCACCAGTGAAAGCATCATAAGTTTGTATGCCAAGATCCCATAATTCTTTCAATTCTGCGATAAGAGGCTGCATATAGACATCAATATAATTGTTGGGAGACTCTGGACCAGGGATAAGGGTTGAAAGTATCAAATTTTCTATCTTCATGCATAACCAAGGTGGAAGGTTATAATTTACCAATACGATCGGCCATGTGTTGTGTTGTGTAGTCATCGTTCGAAAAGAACTGAATCCATCAGATGCTACTCCTAACCTAATATTTCTGTTTTCTAATGAAAAATGAGGATAATTGGCATCCATCATCTTCCATACCGCAACATCAGCTGGATGTCGAAATCTGCCATCATTTTTTCATCCCACTGCATGTCATAACATAAATTCTGCATGCTCCTTTGACATGAACATCATTTGCAACCTTGGTTTTAGTGGAAAATAACACATCACTTTTGTTGGTACTTTGTGAATCCATTTCTCCGAATCTTTGTCAATAGCCATTTTCTCTTCCGGTATAACCCACCTTGAAAACCACAACTTTTGCAGCTATTTTCCTTTTATTTATTTTTTTCCAATATAGCATGCAGTCATTTGGACATGCATGTATTCTTTGGTAATCGAGGCCTAGATCATTAATGATATTTTCGGTAGCATTTAAAGATAAAGGGATGTGGGCTTGTGGAAAAGCTTCTTTCATTAACTCTAATAAATCGCTGAATGTAGACTCAATGATTCTATGTAGGCATTTTAAAGAATAAAGCCTGACAATGAAACTTAATCACGAAAATTTAGTACACCTAGGATACAATGTTTGTTTTCTCTCTTCAACACGTGATGAAATTTTCTAGCATCAACATCTATTCCATTTAAACCATCAGAAGATCCATCTTCATTGTTCTACATATTTCCACAAGTATGTTGCAATATCTCATCGAGATTATCTCCTAAATTTATTCCTGCTTCACAATCCATATCATTATCACTCCTTTCAGGATCTAAACAGGAAACTTCCCAAATCCATTTCATGTATAATTCAGTTGGACCATTCCAAATCAAATGCTTGAAAACTACTTCTTGACAATGCCATTTGCGATTATGACACTTTTTGCAAGGGCATGTAATTTCATCACCTACCGCAAATCTAGAAAAAGTATTTCAAATAAAAAGTTTCACTACATTGATGTACCCTTCACTGAACTTAGGAAGTTCTGCCCATAGTTTTTCCTCGTCGTTCATTCGGTGATACCTTAAAGCAGTAAATTAGGCACAAGTAAAGCGCTACATTATGCAACACAACAATCAAATTAGAAAAAATTGAAATATACATTGAGTGATAACTAAAGCAGCAGATTAAATCGAAGCCCTAACTGAAATCTGAAACCCAAACGAACCCCAATTGAAGACCTAATTGGAATACCGAAGCCCTACATGAACTTGAACTCGAACCTGCCCTACTCGAACCCTAATTAAGCTTGTAAACTTGAACTTTTAGCCCTAATTGAACCTAAGAGTGAGTGTTTGAGAGGTTGAGTGGTGAAGTATTTTGTTAAATTTCGACTGAAACTTTCAATATTTTGTTAGTTTCCCCCTTTGTTTTTGTTTCCTGCCGTAAACATTATTTCACGCGCGGATTGCTAATCTGGACTAAACATTATTTCACGCGGATGGCTAACCGGGAACGTTGGATCGTGTTGACGTGGATTGATAATTTTATTCACGAGGCTACTGCAACACATGTTGATGTATATGATAACACATTTAAGCATGCATTGCAATAGATAAAAAAACAACATAGCAATGGAAACATTGTAGCTAGCAACATCATGAATTTTCGTTGTGATAGTCCGTCTATGGCATAATGTTTCATCTGTATTCCATTATTCCTGCTATATCTTTTACAAAAGAAATAAACTGAAAATTGACATTTATACATAAAATTTATAAAACTATTTTTTAATAGAATTTTTCAATAAATATTTTTCATAAAAAATACTACAATATTCTGTTAAATTTAATCAAGCAGAATAAAAGTTTGGATTTATTTACATATATTTGCATATTATTTTATTTAAAACTAAGAATGTACTAATTATAATTAAACTAAATGTTAATTCTTCATTTATTTATCATTTATATATTAGTAAAAGCGTTAAATGTGAGTTTTATATGCTATTTAAAATTTATCCGCTATATCATACTATTTCCTCGCTTTATCCCCACTACAATTTTTTGCACCTCCGCTAAATTGGATCGGCTGAGCGCTTTAACTGCACAGATACACCCATATACATATTATAACCAAATAGAATTAAATTAGTACTTGGGATTTATAACAATTAGTACAGATTGGGATTGATATAAATGGTATTTAATATGTTAATGGACACCGTAGGAAATATGACTGTTAGTGCCATTAATGGAAGATATCTAAGTTGTAATAAAAAGGATTAAAGGGGATTGATTATCGCAGTAAATGTTAAGTCCAATAAGGAGTAAATAATTAAACATCCTAGGAAAGGAAGTTATAGGTTCCTTATTGTATTCCAGTTAATCTAGGATTAATATAATTAGAAATAAGGATTGGACTTGGTAGGTTAATGATGCGAGATCAGTTACCTTATTCAAGAGAAGTCTGCACTTTCCAGCAGTCGAATATATGTACAAATGATGTGAGATATCATTATCCATAGGAACCCAAAGTGTAACTTAGAAACTGAAATTTTAGGTTATAACAACTCATCCCAAGAGTTGTGTAACCTTATATAGGACTAGTCGCTCTAAAGGAAGTAACACGATATGATTAATGTAATGATAACATATTTACTAAACGTTTGGAGAGAAATGAATGTGTTGCACTAGTACAAAATAATATTCTAATAGGTGTGCAGTGGATCAAAAGCATACCTTCCATCATAGATTTTCCTTTATCAACAGTCGTAGGTCTTGAAGAAGATGGTTCCAAAGTATGAATTTTTCGTTTGTCTACATCTGGATATCTGTTTTGCATAGTGGGAGTTATTTCCTAAAGTAAGGTTTACTTCAAGTGTAGAGGTATTAAGTGGTCGTAGGACCCAATTTTCATTCAAAAGAAGAAACCATCAAGGGAATAATTTTGTAAGCATAGCCTGCTTTGGGATTAGAGTTATTAAGTAGTTAGATCCACCCTTAAAAGGGTATTAAGTGATCGCGTAGCTCGCCTCCCTATAAACAAAAAGTATTAATTGGTTGTTGGGCACGAGTTTGTTAATCCCTACGTAGGTCTGCTTCCTATAGGTAGTAAGTGACTCGGGTGAGAGCCCGACTTGGTATTAGGTATTAAATGATAATTAAGGAGGTACTATGGGCCTGCCTATCCTGTAGGAAGTATTAAGTGGCTAGGGGATATAAGGAGGTGCCATAAGATCAGCTTGATAGTAACATGAGGTCCTCAAGAAGGGCCTCAAATGGTGTCGAGCTTTTACCTAAACCTTGTATTAAGTGGCTGGTTACTATCTCTCGCCTTATGCGTGATTTTGGTATATGTGTGAATGACTGGAGCCTTAAATTAGTAGGACTTAGTAGTTAGTGCCCTCTAATTTGTATTAGTGTAGGGTAAACCACCGAGTAAGGTATTAAGTGACCGATAGGTCCGCCTTGGGTCCTAAGTGATCAAGAGGACCCCCCTTATCTTATATTGATAGTGAAGTCGTAAGTGGCTATGTAGAAATTATTTACCTCCTTATGGAGTATTGAGTAGTTAGAAGCCCACCTCTTAGTCTTTGGTAATTAGTTGAATGGTGGTTTAAAGGCTTCATACTTATGCGTCAATGTTGTATCTCAGTATTGTGATATCATTATGTTTTGGAATACGTACTTGGGTATAATAGTTAGTCGTCGTTCTTTAATCTTTATATGGTTAGGTTAGAATTAATAGCCTTGTTAGAAATACGTTTTGGTTGACACCAAATGGGATACATTTATGTATTGTAGACTGTGTTACATTTTTCTAATCACCAGGACTTTTTCTGACCCCCTCCTCATAAGAAATCTCAGGTTTATCTCGGGAAAGACAAGTTTTAGCAGGTATTTAGTTTGGTTTTCGGTTCTCATTCTCTTATGCTCGATATCGATATGGAGAGATGTCTTAAGGTAGTTATGTTAGTCGGTATTAGTTATCTTATCTTGTTTTCACTTTGAGTTAGTTTTATTTTACTTTGATTATGCTCATGCTCATTTATATGCAGGTACTAGATTTACACTCTCCATGTTTAGATGGGTTTGAATTTCGATCTTTATCAAAATTTGACCTCAAAAAAGTGTAGGGCGTTACATATAAGAGATGCAACGGTAGTCTAAACAAAGACATCTCGACTTAACGATTGGCCACCTTATTTGCGTCCTCTTCCTCCTTAAGCATGCATCGATCCTGCTGCAAGATAATTGATTCAGCCTCCCTTAAATATTATCTAATCAGGTCCTCCTCATCAATAGTGCCACTTTGGGTTAAAAACTTCTCATCCTCGATAAATTTATCCTAAACCTCAGCAAGCATTACTAGATAGCCCTGAATTCAGTATAATTCTTGTGGTGGAGTACCAATGGAAAAAAAAACCATGGTGAGGGGGTTGAATACTCTTTCCTTTCTTCTTCATCCTTATCAACTATGGCCTAGAGTTTTCTTTGTTTCTCTTTCATATTTAAGTCTGGTCATGGTGGCTTCATCAAAAGGACTGAGTGACTTCCTCTACTATCGCCTTCTCAACCATGGCAAGCTTGGCTTGAAATCGATAACCTATTTAGTAAGAGTATTCTTATCATGTTCCAGCTTCTCATCCTCTTATTTAATCGCTTTATTACTGTCTTCAAGAGAAGATGCCATTAAATACATGTGGCATAACTCTCTTCGTAATTGATCTCGAGCCTCAATAACTTCTTTTAAATGCCCTCAATATGTTTCTTTACTAAGCCTAACCTAAATTTTTAACAACCACCCCATTTCCAAATGTTTGATTTTTTTTCTTTATCGAAGTTGGCCTCAAGCTTTGTATTCTAATCTATATCTCTGACTCCCTTATGGTATTGGAGAGTTTCTTAATTATCTGGCTAAACTCTCTATGTTGCACATAAACATTGAAAATCTGATCAATAATGTCTTTATCATTCTCGTGAGGGATTGTGTGGATATTGGGATAAACCTTAGCTACCGAGGTGAAGTCTGGAAAATAGAGCTTGCACCTTGTGTTTTTGTTCTTATGCGGAGATGTCCAACTCAGGGGCCGTAACGATTGGGTTTATGTTTTTATGTATATTTTCAGCATGAGAGGGGGACTTCCTCATCAGGCTGAGACCTACTCGGTGTGACTATGACTAGCTTACACCGACAATAGAGGAACTTGGAGAGGAATACTCGATTGCTCATTGTCTTAAGACCCGTATAACTAGACGATTTCTCATACTCTCTTCATAGAGGGTATCGCGGCTTGAAGCGATATTCATCATCAAAAATTAAGTGCTCATCACCCCTATGATAATGGCTATCATAGAACTAGTAATATGGCTCTGAATGAATTTGCGATGCTTGTAAACACTATCACACAAACTATGATGATAGTTTCTCTCTATTTCCATTTTACCTGCATAAAGAAAAACACTCCTAGTTAGAATCAGTGAATTATTATGCCAACAAATGACATATGATGAAATGTTTGTGTTACGTGTGTCTTAGTGTCCCTTAACAGACCAGTTTTTAGCTTTTTGCTAGATAGAGTAACTCCTTTGACGCCTGTCAATACAACCTATAAAGTACCTATCCATATTAGCATTTTCAAAGTCGAACATTATAGTCTCTAAAGGAACATAGTCGAGCCCCTTAATCAACTTCTCGATGGAGTGAGAGCCTCTCTTTTAACAGTGAAGGTGGGAGACACATGCTTGGAGTCATGCCCTTTCTTGGGTTTGTTGACCATGGAGGGTCGTGGCGTAGACTACTGACCTTATTATAGTCCAAAGACACCACCACTGATTTCCTCTCTACCTTCGATGTTACTCTGAACTCCTTTTAGCTGTTGACCAGCGAATGAGCGAAGGGCAGAGTGGACATAGTCCTCTTCTTCTGCTGCTTCGGTTATGCCCCCCTCTTCGTATCCACTACTACATTGACCCATCATGCAAAATAAAAAAAAGCACAAAGGATCTCATTAGAAATCAAAAGATACACATCTTGATACAATACATCTATTGCTTTAAGATTCGCCAAATCATTCACATGTTCTTGACCTGTAAGCTTTTGAATGATTACTTGTGTAACTAAAACATCACGTTAATTTAGAACTCATGATTTGATTGATGTGAAAGCATTCAAGTAAGTGAATATGATACTTATAACCTTCGATCCAGTGCCTCGCAAAACTATGAGTACAATCAACATTGAACTAGTCGTGCTTAAAATTACTTAGCCTTTTCAGTGCTTTGGTAATGATGCGATTGTTAGGTAATGCTTCCAGGAAAGTTAAAGATGGCGCAGTCTTTTTCCACTTAAAATTGAAAATATATTAGGTGTGTTTCCTTATTTTATCATGGTAAGTGTTGTCCAAGAAGAGAATATACATCCCAGCAAAGATGCATAACTATTTGGATGTAATTGTGTGGGAGTTAATCTCATGTAATATAGAATTTCATGGATAAATGTGTTAAAACTGAGATGTATACAAACAAACACATATATCTATTACAGTAGGTGTACCCCTCTAAGGACATGTGAGCTCCATCCTTATGACTTGGAACTCACACTTCTCTAAATGGGATATTATGCATGTTGCAAATTCTTCTCAGCACTAGCTCATTGATCTTCAATAGTACTGAACTAGTCAGATCTTCCAAGATTGTCACTCTTTCTAGTGCATCGAATGCTTGAGGAATGCCTTCTATAACGAATTTTTCAACTACTTGAAGAGGCTTTCGAATATGTTATGACCTTTGGGTTAGTTTACTTGATAGGTTGGGAAGAGTTTATATAAAGCCATTTCTAAACTCGACTCAGCACCATAATCATGATGTGTTGAAGCTCAAGTGGTTCTCTCTGCTATGATAGCTTTGACATCATAGGAGCGTTTTTGATCCACCAAGTATGAAACTAGGAAAATAATTGCAATTAGCCTATACAAAGTAAGCTAGTGCAGTGTGCGTAGTGACATGCATATGCATACAATTCATAAATTCGAATATAAACAAAGACAAGATTCAAATTTCGACCAAAGCGACTGCCATCACTAATTATCTCGCTAGTCTTCAGACCATTGTTATGGAGTGTAACAACTCGTGTTTTTATAACGTGTAATAACCATAAATCAAGGCAGAATTAATTTTTAAAATAAGAATCAAGGGAAACGGGTTACTCCATTGCGTTCGTCTCGAAATTCTGCTTGGAAACAAGTCCGAGTTTTTGAAAATCGGAGTCCGTATGACCAAGTTATGACCTTTCGAAGTTTTCAGAAGTTTTCAAGTTCAAAAATAGCTCAATTCGAAATCAAATTTCGAAATTCAAACCTCAGAATGGAATGGGCCGGAAAACTCCCGCCCAGGACCAGGTCAACCTGGGGGTCGACTATGTAGTCGACCTACCCAGGACCAGGTCGACCATAGTGTCGACCTGGGGGTTGACCTGGTGCTCGAGCCCATTTCTGAAGCTGGATTCACTTTGATGTATCTGGCCTCATTTCTGTCCACATTCGTTGACCTGACCCTATAAATACAGCCCCTAACACCAGTCTCTCTACACAAAATTCTTTCTGACCTTATGCTACTCTGATTCTGATTGAAAGTTTGAGAAAGGGACTGCTTCTTCTACGTTGAGACTGCGTTAAGGGAATTGCTGATTTGGGGATTTCTATTTGGACTTGACTAAGCATATTCAACTATCGACTCTCTTTTTCTAATTCTCGAACCGCGATCTATAAGCCCCGGTTATTTTTAGATTTAAACTGTAAGTGTGATATGAATATGATGTAAATTGAAATTGGACCTATGTATGATGACTGTTTTACATCCATTCTTGTTCATCTTGGAACTTGACTTCTGGATATATTGTGACATTGGCTTGGGGCCTATTCATGTTGTAAATCAAAAAGAAAACCCCTTATATTATCATGTTGAATCTGCTATTAGTCACTAGTTTATGACTATCACCTTATGTCAATCGTTACCATGACTATACTGTCACTTTATGTCAATCACCACTATGACTATACTATCATCTTATGACAACTGTTATCTTGACTAGTACCTTATCTTGCTAGATTTGGAATCTTTATGTTTGAGGCCAATATTTCATAAGCTAGTAATGTTTTAACCTTTTATTTCAAGTCATATCATGCTATGATAGTAATCACTTTTGCCACCTTATACCCGTTCCTTTTTATGTTATTCCCTATTAGATTTATTTGTATCGATTCGAACTTACGTGCGATGATATTATGATTTGGGTAGACTAGGTAAAACATAAATTAGCTTTAAACTTGAACATGATCGTTGTTATGACTTGAACCTGAATATGGACATGAACTTGACACGATTTGACATGAAACATGACCTGAAAACTTGACATGAATCTAGACATGAAAACTTGAACATGGGCATGACAATTAGATAACATGAAAATGGCCAACTCGAGGTTGGGTTGAGTTTGCAGTGTAAATCTTCCCGGAACCGCCCGACAAATCCAGTGGCTGCAAACAATAGGATCCAATGTGGGTAGTTGGTCATATCGCACGAAAAACCCAAGGTTAGACTATGTTGTGGTGTAAATCTGCCTGGAACCGCCCGGCAAATCCAGTAACCACAACAGTTAGTCAAATGTGAGAGGTTGGCGTGCACTAATGAATTAATGCCACATGATAGGGTTAAGTCATGAACCACTTGAATATACTTAACCAACTTGACACGATGATTTGATAGGGTTAAGTCATGAACTGCTTGAACACACTTAACTAACTTGATACATGATTTGGATAGGGTTAAGTCACGAATTTGAATGACAACACTTAACCCATTAGAAACCCTAGTTACGCGGTCCTATTCCGCAGTAACCCACTTAGATGTATCACGATACCCTGGGACTAGGCAGGGTGGGGCACGATTACTGGGCTGATTGTAAGCGACCAGAACGACGGCTGAGTAGGTGCGCCATTGTAGGTTCAGGCGGACTATGGTCGTGCACGTAGTCCGGAGTTGAAAAAGCAGGCATTGGGCACCCGTAGATTTACACTGTGCGTGCTTGACTAGTGTCGGTGGTTGGCACCATAGGACTTGATACACCCTATGGTGGACCTAGCACAGGTAACTACATTTCAGGATAGGGTCGTATGACACAGACACATGACGAGCTAGGACTTGTAGGGAGACGATCGATTAGTAGATCGTACCGTAGGACCCCGTAATGGGTAACTTCATGATACTGGGCCAAGGGATCATTTCATGATTAATACTTGACATGGGTTAGAACACTAGTACAGATGGTGCAGCGAACCTTGAATATGCGATGCTCGACTTGACTTATCCTGTTATCTTATTTATCCTACCAGTTATGTTATCATCCTTATGTTTAATTCCAGTTTTCACATATCATGTTACCTTTACTAGTTTTCATACTGAAAGTCACTAGGGCTTACCAGTCTTTATGACTGACCCTTTTTCTTTCGCCTCTTTTTCTTTCGTTTTTCCCCCAGGTTCTCAGGGAGGTAACACTAGCTCTTAGCTTGGATTTAGCTTGCTTTCTAATAGCTCATGTACGGTTTGGTCTTGGGCTATGCTATGGCTGCTTCTGCTATTTATGGGGAATAATTTACTTTTGTTTTAAGTTTATGCTTCTTTACTTGGAACTTGATGTAATGGAATAATTTGTATCTTGGATACATGAGCTTTTGACTCTTTTCTTGGAAGAAATAAAAAAGTTGGTTTTTAATTTCTACCGCTGCTTTATTTATATTCTGCCTTGTGATATCTCTGTGCATGTTTACCTAGATAATACTCCACCAAAACTAGTGCATTCCCTTTGTGAGTGACCCTAGCGGAGGTGGGGTGTTACATTTGGTATCAGAGCAGAAGGTTACCAGGCTGGGCAAAAGTTTTAAAAACCTTCTGAAACTATTTTCAAAACCATTTATAAAGAAGCATTTTTCAAAGAAAGTTTTATGTTTAAAGAGGCTATTCCCCAAAAAGCCATTAGCACTTCCCTTTGTTTCCTCGTTTGAATCCTTTTCTTTTCGTTTTTCAGCATGGTTGATCTTAACCAGCCTGAGGGAATACCCGTGCCTGGATGGTTCCGAAGGTACCTAGAAGCAAGGGCCAACGACGCGGGCACGACCGACATCCCTCCTCCTCCTCCCCCAGTGGTTGCGGTTCCTCCTCCTCCTGGTACCGCCTTTGCCAAAATAAGCAAAGACTTTAAAGCAATGGGCGCCAAGAACTTCGTTGGAACTGAAACCTTTATTGAGGCACGAAACTGGCTAAAGGAGACAGAAGACTTGTTCATTACCTTTGATATGGAGGACCATAGGAAAGTTCAGTTGGCAGCATGGTTGTTGAAAGAAGAAGCTGCATTTTGGTGGGAAGTCACCAACGCTACCAGGCCAGTTGAGACTTGGGCAGACTTTAGAGAGAGGTTTGGGCTTAAATTCTTATCGTCAGCAGAAGAGAACCTTCAAATGGAGAGGTTCCTAGCCCTCAAGCAAAGGGACATGTCTGTTAGAGAGTACGTGAATAATTTTAATCAGCTTGCTCGGTTTGGTTTGGATTTGGTCAACACAGCCCAGAGAAAGGCTATACACTTTGCTCGAGGATTGAATGAGCCGCTACACAGCTTGGCCCTAACTCATCTACCCATGGGGGCGACCTTTGAAAGCTTGGTGGATATGGCTCTACTTCATGAGGAAGACAAGAATAGCAAGAAGGAGGTTAAGCCTAATGAAACTCAGAATAAGAAAGCTGACTTCAAGGAGGGGAACAACAAGAATAATAAGAATAACAAGAGCAACAACAAACCACGTGAGACGAGGAAGTGCAACTTTTGTGGTATTACTGGACATCTAGCTAAAGACTGTAGAAAGAAGAAGAGGAAGTTGGGTGAAAGCTTTCATTGTGGAGATACTGGACACATCAGCAAGGATTGCCCTAAGAAGCAGGGGCAGGGGCAAGGGCAGACCCAGCGAGCAGGACCTTCTGGAGGGCAGTTGCATGCTCTCAACACCACTCCAGCTCTTGACCGAGGTAGTAATATTTCCGTAGAAAGCCTTGCTTACATTTCTGACTTTCCTGTTCGAACCTTATTTGACTCTGGCGCATTGCATACTTTTATTTCTTCTGATATTGTTGAAAATCTGCACCTAAGTACTAGTCTGGTTGAGGATCCCATTATAGTTCCAAATCCAATTGGGGGCTCCGCCCATTTATCTATGATTTGTGTGGATTTGAGGATCTCTATCTTAAGCGTAGAATTCACGTGTAATGCTTATGTTCTCGGATTCATGGGATACGTTTTGATCCTAGGTATGGATTGGCTGTCCAATTATGGAGCCATTCTTGATTGTGAATGAAGGGTAGTGAGGCTCATGACTCGCCTTGGTAATACCCTTGAAATTTCTTGTAGCCCTTAGGGTCCGGTCATGTTGTGTTATCTTGAATCCCTTGACTCGTCCGACGATAATTTGCAATCTGTAAGAGTGGTCCGAGAATATCCAGATGGCTTTGATGAAGTGAGGGGATTACCTCCTAAACGCGAGATAGACTTCCGAATTTATCTTGTTGATAATGCCAAGCCAGTTTCATTGCCCATTAGGCACATGGCCCCGCGAGAAAGAAGAGAGCTCAGTAAACAAATTAATGAGTTGCTTGAGAAAAATTTCATAAGGCGAAGCATTTCTGAATGGGGTGCTCCGGTGGTATTCGCTACTAAGGCGGATGGGTCGCTTCGTCTATGCGTAGATTATCGTGAGTTAAACAAGCTGACAAAGAAGAACAGGCACCCACTACCAAGAATTGACGATTTGTTTGACCAGCTTGTGAGAGCATCTGTTTTCTCTCAACTCAATCTAGCCACAGGATTCCATCAGCTTAGAGTGGCTGAGGATAACATTGACAAAACTGTGTTTAGGACTCCAGATCGGTTCTTCGAATGGCTCGTCATGCCGTTTGGATTAACTAATGCACTCACATACTTTATGGACTTGATGATTAGGGTGTTTCGGGAGTTCCTTAACAAGTTTGTGGTAGTTTTCGTGGATGATATTTTGATCTTCTCAAAAGATGAAGAAGAGCATGCTAGACATCTCAAGGAAGTCATGGAGACGCTTAGAGCACACTAGTTAAAGGCTAAGTTCTCCAAATGCCATTTTTGGAGGAAGGAAGTTCGGTTCCTTGGGCATGTAGTTTCTAAGCAAGGCATAGCCGTGGACCCCGCAAAGGTAGTTGCGGTACATGACTGGAAAATTCCTAAGAATGCAACGGAGGTGAGGAGCTTTCTCGGTTTGGCAGTCTACTACAGGAAGTTCATTTAGGACTTCGCTAAGATTTAAGCCCCTCTTACCAAGTTAACAAATAAGAACCTAGCTTTTGTATGGGACATAGAATGTGACACTGCTTTTCAGAGACTTAAGAGAGCCCTCACCACAGCTCCAGTTTTGGCATTACCCGATGGAGGTAAGATGTTTACCGTGTACACAGATGCGTGCGGCACGGGGTTAGGCGCTGTCCTAATGCAAGAAGGAAGAGTAATATGCTACGGGGGCAGACAACTTAAAGTTCATGAGAAAAACTATCCCGCGCATGACTTGGAGTTGGCCGCGATTGTTTTTGCACTTAAAGCTTGGCGCCATTATCTTCTAGGGGAGAGGTTCGAGCTGCATACCGACCACAAATCACTTAAGTACCTCTTCTCACAGAAAGACTTGAATCTGAGACAACAACGGTGGATGGAGTCTTGGCATCATATGACTTCGATATAGCTTATACCCCTGGCAAGGGTAATGTGGTAGCGGACACGCTAAGTAGAAAAAAGTTGACTTTGAGCCCCTTGTTTGTTGAAAGGAAAAGCCTTGAGTTTATAGCAACCTTTGATTTTACACCTTCTGTTGAGTCATTGACTACTACGTTTGCATCTCTTGAGTTAAGACCTACACTTCTAGATCAAGTAGGGACTTCACAGAAGGAAGACCCACAGATAGTCGAAATGATGGACAAGCTGATTAGGGGTGAGACATCAAGTCACCTCAGTAGATATTCCATAGATGACAAGGGATGGCTAAGGAGCGATGGAAGACTATGTGTCCCACAAGTGGGAGACTTAGTAAGGAAAGTTCTTGAAGAGGGGCATCACTCGAAGATGACTACACATCTCGGAGGGGATAAGATGTATAGGGATATGAAATGCATTTTCTTTTGGACTGGAATGAAAAAGGACGTGGCAGAGTTCGTTTCGAAGTGCATGGTGTGCCAACAAGTAAAGGACGAGTCGAAGAAGCCTGGTAGGCTATTACATCCTTTGGAGGTTCCGCAATGGAAATGGGAGAGTATCTCGATGGATTTCATGGATGGACTGCCTAGGTCAAGGAAGGGAAATACTAGCATATGGGTCATAGTTGATAGACTCACGAAAAGTGCTCACTTCATTCCGGTGAAAAGCAAGAGGACCGCATCAGGGCTAGCGTCTATCTACCTTCGAGAGATAGTACGATTGCATGGAGTTCCTTCTAGTACAGTTAGTGATCGTGACCCGATTTTTACTAGCCAGTTTTGGAATAGTCTGCAAGAGGCAATGGGTACACGACTGAACTTGAGCACGACCTATCACCCACAGACGGATGGACAAACCGAAAGGGTAAATAGGGTACTAGAAGATCTCCTGAGGCTATGTATTATTGATTTTGGTGGTACTTGGGAAGACCATCTTCCTCTCGTGGAGTTTGCATATAACAATAGTTACCAAGCTAGCATCGGAATGACACCGTTCGAAGCCCTGTATGGAAGACCGTGCAAGTCGCCAACTTGTTGGTGGGAGACGACAGACAGACTTATACTTGGGCCCGACATGATAAGGGACACTTCTGAGAAGATTGAGTTGATACACAGACGGATGAAAACGGCCCAAGATAGATAGAAATCTTATGCGGACCAGAGAAGGACAGACCTAGAGTTCGATGTCGGAGATATGGTCTTTATAAAAGTTTCTCCGTTACGCAATGTAGTTCATTTTAGGGCAGTTGGAAAGCTGGCACCAAGGTTCGTAGGACCGTTCCCTATCACTAAGAGGATTGGACGGATTGCCTATAAGGTAGACTTACCCGAGAAGCTGGCTGGGGTGCACAATGTATTTCACGTCTCGCATCTCCGGAAGTGCTTGCATGAGTCAGCCGAAGTGGTTGAGCCAAGCATCCTTGAAGACGTAGAAGTGGAAAAAGAAGCAACATTGAGGTGAGTTCCGATTCGTATCTTAGGAACAGAGATTAAGAAGCTAAGGAATCGAGAAGTCAAGCTAGTTAAAGTGCAATGGAGTGAAGCCCAAGAAGACGCAACTTGGGAAACCGAAGAGAAGATACGCGCGCTTTACCCATTTCTTTTTGAGGGTACATTCTCGATCTCTTTTTCCTTAAAAACCTTTTCGTATCATGCTTCTACTATCTACGTTTGTCTTGTTATCTTCTCGATCTTATCTTGAGAACCTTAGGTAGAACCATATGGATGTAAACATGTGATTGAAACATGTTATGGTTGATGTTTGCAAATGGTTGCAAGTGGTTGCTAGTGGATGCATGACACACATTAGGCACTAGATCGGCTCAGTCACATTTTCATGTTGCATATGCATGAGTGCTTATACTTGTACATGGATGGAACTTGTTATGCTATCACTTGGATGTTGCGTATGGATGAATGTTTGTGCACTCGTATAGAGATTATAAACTATGTTAGGAATTTGCATACATGTTGGATTCATTACACTAACATATTTTGCATTAAGGAGGTTTACTGAATCAGTAACCGCCTAATCTTTTTCATTAGATAAGTACATATACACACACTTTTGGCATATGTTCATACAGCACTGGAAATCTTTTAAGGACAATGGTTGCCTGTGGATGATGCTTTGAGTAGATGGATGATGGATGGTAGGACACATCCTCCCTAACTTAGAGATTTCGGGGACGAAATCCTTTAAGGGGGGAGAATGTAACAATCCGTGTTTTTATAACATGTAATAACCATAAATCAAGGCAGAATTAATTTTTAAATAAGAATCAAGGGAAACGGGTTACGCCATTGTGTTTGTCTCGAAATTCTGCTTGGAAACGAGTCCGAGTTTTCGAAAATCGGAGTCCGTACGCCAAGTTATGACCTTTCGAAGTTTTAAAACTTTTCAAGTTCAAAAACAGCTCAATTCGAATTCAAATTTCGAAATTCAAACCTCAGAATGGACTAGGCGGGAAAACTCCCGCCCAGGACCAGGTCGACCTGGGGGTCGACTATGTAGTCGACCTACCCAGGACCAGGTCGACCATAGTGTCGACCTGGTGCCCGAGCCCATTTCTGAAGCTGGATTTACTTTGATGTATCTGGCCTCGTTTCTGTCCACATTCGTTGACCTGACCCAATAAATACAGCCCCTAACACCAGTCTCTCTACACAAAATTCTTTCTGACCTTATGCTGCTCTGATTCTGATTGAAAGTTTGAGAAAGGGACTGCTTCTTCTACGTTGAGACTGCGTTAAGGGAATTGACGATTTGGGGATTTCTATTTGGACTTGACTAAGCATATTCAACCATCGACTCTCTTTTTCTAATTCTCGAACCGCGATCTATAAGCCCCGGTTATTTTTAGATTTAAACTGTAAATGTGATATGAATATGATGTAAATTGAAATTGGACCTATGTATGATGACTGTTTTACATCCATTCTTGTTCATCTTGGATCTTGACTTCTGGATATATTGTGACATTGATTTGGGGCCTATTCATGTTGTAAATCGAAAAGAAAACCCCTCATATTATCATGTTGAATCTGCTATTAGTCACTAGTTTATGACTATCACCTTATGTCAATCGTTACCATGACTATACTGTCACTTTATGTCAATCACCACTATGACTATACTATCACCTTATGACAACTGTTATCTTGACTAGTACCTTATCTTGCTAGATTTGGAATCTTTATGTTTGAGGCCAATATTTCATATGCCAGTAATGTTTTAACCTTTTATTTCAAGTCATATCTTGTTCTGCTAGTAATCACTTTTGCCACCTTATACCCGTTCCTTTTTATGTTATTCCCTATTAGATTTATTTGTATCGATTCGAACTTACGTGCGATGGGAATACGATTTGGGTAGACTAGGTAAAACATAAATTAGCTTTAAACTTGAACATGAACGTTGTTATGACTCGAACCTGAATATGGACATGAACTTGACACGATTTGACATGAAACATGACCTGAAAACTTGACATGAATCTAGACATGAAAACTTGAACGTGGGCATGACAATTAGATAACTTGAAAATGGCCAACTCGAGGTTGGGTTAAGTTTGCAGTGTAAATCTTCCCGGAACCGCCCAGCAAATCCAATGGCTGCAAACAATAGGATCCAATGTGGGTAGTTGGTCATATTGCACGAAAAACCCGAGGTTAGACTATGTTGTGGTGTAAATCTGCCCGGAACCGCCCGGCAAATCCAGTAACCACAACAGTTAGTCTAATGTGAGAGGTTGGCGTGCACTAATGAATTAATGCCACATGATAGGGTTAAGTCATGAACCACTTGAATATACTTAACCAACTTGACACGATGATTTGATAGGGTTAAGTCATGAACTGCTTGAACACACTTAACCAACTTGATACATGATTTGGATAGGGTTAAGTCACGAATTTGAATGACAACACTTAACCCATTAGAGACCCTAGTTACGCGGTCCTTTTCAGCAGTAACCCACTTAGATGTATCACGATACCCTGGGACTAGGCAGGGTGGGGCACGATTACTGGGCTGATTGTAAGCGACCAGAACGACGGCTGAGTAGGTGCGCCATTGTAGGTTCAGGCGGACTATGGTCGTGCACATAGTCCGGAGTTGAAAAAGCAGGCATTGGGCACCCGTAGATTTACACTGTGCGTGCTTGATTCGTGTCGGTGGTTGGCACCATAGGACTTGATACACCCTATGGTGGACCTAGAACAGGTAACTACATTTTAGGATAGGGCCGTATGACACAGACACATGACGAGCTAGGACTTGTAGGGAGTCGATCGATTAGTAGATCGTACCGTAGGACCCCGTAGTGGGTCACTTCATGATACTGGGCCAAGGGATCATTTCATGATTAATACTTGACATGGGTTAGAACACTAGTACAAATGGTGCAGCGAACCTTGAATATGCGACGCTCGACTTGACTTATCTTGTTATCTTAATTATCCTACCAGTTCTGTTATCATCCTTATGTTTAATTCCAGTTTTCACATATCATGTTACCTTTACTAGTTTTCATACTGAAAGTCACTAGGGCTTACCAGTCTTTATGAATGACCCTTTTTCTTTCGCCTCTTTTTCTTTCGTTTCTTCTCCCCAGATTCTCAGGGAGGAAACACTAGCTCTTAGCTTGGATTTAGCTTGCTTTCTGACAGCTCATGTACGGTTTGGTCTTGGGCTATGCTATGGCTGCTTTTGCTATTTATGGGGAATAATGTACTTTTTTTTAAGTTTATGCTTCTTTATTTGGAACTTGATGTAATGGAAAAATTTGTATCCTGGATATATGAGCTTTTGACTCTTTTCTTGGAAGAAATAAAAAGTTGGTTTTTAATTTCTATCGCTGCTTTATTTATGTTCTGCCTTGTGATATCTCTGTGCATGTTTACCTAGATAATACTCCACCAAAACTAGTGCATTCCCTTTGTGAGTGACCGTAGCGGAGGTGGGGTGTTACATGGAGTCCTTTAAGTTTCGAGATAAGGTATCGGCATTCATAGTTCTGAATTCAAAGTTAAATGTTCAATTCTAGATTGCCCATGAGATATGCTAAATTACTATGTAAAATGTCCATGTTCAAGTGCTAATTCAATGGTTTATAGTTATGTGCAAGTTCATGCTCGAATTCAAGTATGCTTGGATTAAGAAAAGTCTCATAGAGCAAGGATCATAACAGATCCATGACCAGATGAAAGCCTCATTGAATTTTCCAACTCTGGCACTATGTTGATCTGATCGCTCGACTACTCTGAACCCCATCACCTATTTGATCCCTTCTCTCTTCCCTTCTCCTCTCTTCCAAACACTAAGCCCTTACATCTTCTTTTTCATCTCTTCCAACCCCGACATCTCACCGTTCTTTTATCCTTCTTCCATACCTCTTCTCTCAACTCCTTCACATTTCCATCTTCTATGGCTTCGTTTTACCCACTTCTTAAATGTCACGATTCACCAAAGCACTGAAACCCGATGCTCAACATATAAACAGAATCATCTATTGCAAGGCATACACTAGCCTTTTACCCCTATACCGGTAGGCTCTTTTATTGCATAAGCGTATACGTATACTCCATCCGAAGCTAAACATTCTACAACTAAACCATTTATGTTGATGGCCTTGGAGAACCCTCAAGATCAAAAACCATTTATGTTGATTATAGGGTTGCTCCATTAATCTTCCTCAAGAACGAGATTCTTAGTGAGGAGTTCCTCTTTTCGATGATCGATGAATGATCTCTTTACCCACCTTTAAGTTGTACAATGTACAATGACCACGTGTGCTTGTTTGGAGTCACGCCATCATTCAATGATTTTCAAATTCCCCTTCAAAGGATTAAACTGGATCTTCCATAAGTACATCCTGATATTTATGCCCTGCTCAACTTTACATATATCTTATTCATGATGCAATTGAATCATCCTCTAGAATTCAAATAGATGACCAACCTTTTGAGCTTCAAGAAGAAGCAAGACTTTCCTTCTTTATTAGTAATTAAAGCCATCAACCATTGCAAGCTATCGAGGCGTTTTACAACAAGTGCAACATCTTTAACAGAGATGATTTCTCATGTATTACCCTTATGGCTTTAACTTATTCTAGTTGACTAGATGTAAGTCTACATATCTATTGTATCTTCTATACTTTTTCTTCATTGAATAATCTATCTCTCTTTCTATATCCTTTATAGGTTAGCTTGAATGGGAAGTCAACAATGAACACACTTATACTATGAAGTCTTATTGACACACTTTTTGGCTAAAGCTGCCACACATCAAGATTTGGGTTAACAATGTGCTTAAGCTCAATAACATCATCAAAAAACACGAAGCAATTTAGTCGACGTCGACGTGTTCGACAAAGGATTGGAAATGATAACAATTCATAAAATCGTCGTCGATGGACTTGGAAAAACTGGCGTAGTAAAAATTCATGATTGACACAGTCCGATCAGCTCAAAATTGTTGAGCGCATCGGTATATGGAAAAACTCGTCGTAGACAAATATATGAATTTCAGTAAAATCATGTTTCAAGTACCCAAAAAAAGCTGATCGACATGGCATGATCATGAAAAATGGTCTGCATGACTCACGATGCGATCAAACTTGGTAAAATCAGTGCACACTCTAAAATAGTTGATCGGCATGGCACAATCCCCAGATTTTTGATATGAATTCGTACCATATCAAAGGGATATAATATTTCTTGGATTGTACCAGATCACTTAGCAAGATAAAAACACATGTGGATCACCTATTTTTATTTCCTAGACACGTGTTTTCGACGTTTTTTCAGGGATACAAATTTATGAAGTTGCAAATGTGCTAGGAAAGTGGAAGATCACATTTGTTTTGAGTTTTTACCATGTCGATCACCTGTTTTTGCCTTATCGACATGCTTTTTTTTTACTGAATTTTCCAATTTTCATGATTTTTCAACACAACTTTGGTTTTTCGACTCCGATTTTGGGATGCAAATTTTGTATCTTTTAAGGATACGAAATTTGGATCGACTCACCCAAAACTCACCTATAAATACCCCTAATCTTGGAATTCAAAGGGTTGGTTTTCATTTGATATTTTATATTTCTTGGAGCTCTTAAACATCATAAATGGCAGCCACCTTCTTCTTCATGGTTATTGAACATAGCTTGGACCTCTCAAATATTGCGTACACGTTTTCCTTCAACTTTTGGACATTTAATTGGACATTTGGCATGTTTTTGGACATATTTTCACACTTCTGAACATCAGAGCTATTTCTTGGACAATTCAACATATTTTTCACCAACAAAGAAGAAGAACATTCTGGTCAAAGTTTAGAGCTAAAAATTATTTACTGTTCTTGTAACACTTTGTACTCAAATATTTTCCAAACCTGTACAACTACTATAATCAGTTATTATATAATGAATGATTACTATAAAGTGGACGTAGGCGTTAGTGTTGAACCACTATAAAAAATTGTATTCTCCCTACATTACTTTACTTTGAATTTTATTATTGTTTTTCTACAACATTTATGCTTGGGTGTTGGCATGTGCTAAATCAACGACAATTTCCCACGTCAACACTTTGGCGTGCTAGGAAGGGGGCTCACAGCTTTGACTTCTGCTTCGGATTAGATTCTCGAATCTATCTTCGGATTTGGTTTTCTACCTTGGTTTTAGTTTTTGACTTCGACTTTGTTACTCGCTTTTCATCATGGTTAAGTGCAAGAAGCTTGATGCTATTGCTGAAGCTCAAGGTATAGAAGGAGGAGGAAATCAAGAAATTTCTTCAATTGTAGTTCCATCGAATTACGTCATTCAGGAAGATATCGATGGGATAATTAAGAACTTGGAAAATGATTTGAACACTCAACTCAATTGACAGGAAAATGCTTTCAATACCTTTCTTGCTCGGATTGAAGAGAGGATAAGAAGTGCTTCAAGGCCGATTGGCTAGGCAGATATTATTGGAACCAGCACCAATGTTCCTCAACCAAAGACTCGGGACTTGGGGACAACCCTACAAACTAATCAGCAGACCGATGTCGATCCTTGGACCGGTGCTAGTCCCACTACACTTGAGGGCACCCCAAATACCGACATCTATCCAGACCATGATACTTTGGTTGGTCAAGTCGTAGGCTCCGCTATTGGAAATGTTGCTCAAGCGCCAGCGCGTGCAGCTTTGGATGGTAATGCGCCCATAGTTCCAGAGTCAGGATTGTACCCAATGCTGCTCCTCAGGTTGGAATTTAACTAGATATTCTTCTCGCCAATCAACTGATTCCTAATTTGGACTTACACTGGAGGCATCAGTGTCGCTTTGGATAATCTGAATCGATTGCTTGCTTTTGGTAATGGATCACAAATTATGGATGTTATTCGTCCATTCACTCGAGGCGGTGCCTCTTCTTCAGACTTGGATTATGTGACTCGCAATTCATTTTCTTTGGATATCATGAACTCTCACAACCCATTGGATTTCAAGCTTCCGGTATTGGAACCTTATGATGGTCGGAAGGAACTGACAGCTCACTTAATGCGATGTATTTGCCATATGGAAGTGCTTTCTACTTTGGAAGGCATCATGGCAAAGTGTTTCTCCTTTTACTTGATAGATATAGCTGCAATGTGGTTCAGGCAACTAGAGACAGGCTCCATTACTTCATGAAATGCTTTGGTTTTCAAATTTGTTACCTTATTCTTAATATCAAAGGTTGAGGCTTGATTCTTAACCCTCCTAGCATCTTGCCTATCGATAGGTAATGTTCCATTCTAAAAGGTAATCTATAATGGGAGTCATCCAACTATTTAATTGTTCGATTGTTCAACAAAGTAGTCTGATAGGTCACCTATTCATCCAACCATTTAGGTAAATAATCCCGCTCGATTATTCAGACATTGGACTTCCAACATCTAATCCTATTCCTAACCCACACGATATGCAAATGAATGATTACTCTCTAAGTGAGTGACACTAATCCCTTTATACAGGAAAATGCAGTTATTATTATTATCCCCACTTAAGGGGTACCCCACTTAGTGGAGATGTAAATTTGTAGCCACTCTTCCCGGAAGCTTTATTTGACTAGCCTTTTCTCTATGTTTGGCTTTTAGCTGTAATAACATTTGAACTTATATTAATATATGTTCAATTGTAAACAAAAAAAAGACAAAATTAGATGACTAATGAAAGTATTTATTTGAGATTAGAGATTTATCGTTAAAATTTATTCCCATGCTGTAGTGTCTCTGACCATTTTTCAATGGTCATCCTCTAATCTTCCCAAATATGCTTTTCTATTTCTTAACCTGGTCTCCTTTATCAAATCACACATGGACAGGTTTGGCATCCTTCTGTCTTATGATAGGAATGATAACCTTTTTCTTTGCTTGATTTTAAAGAGCCGTCAAAGGGACTGGAATTGAGCTCTTTTTCCTTCTGACCTTGCTTCGAGCCTTTCTTCGTGTTAAGTGTTTCCTCCATAAAAATGAATTTGTCATCTCTAGAATAAAAATCATTCAATTTTTTGTATTCCTTTAGGAAAAGCTCCCTCCCAAAACGGGCCGGTATAGAAAATCCTGATTGCATGGCTATTAGCTTCTCTCTATCTGTCACCCCTTTTACTTTAAGCAACTTATTATGAAATCTCTTCAAATAGCAGTCAAGTGATTCTTCTGGTCTCTATTTAATACTAGCTAGATCATAAATGCCAATTGTTGGGTCTTCTCGCATATGGAATTGTGTGCTAAATGCGGTGGATAATTGTTTCCATGTTGTGATGACTGGTCCATGATAATGTCTACACCATTTGTCCGCTTCTTTACGAAGATTTTTCAGGGATATGTTACATCGAAGTTCTTCAGAAGCATTGTACAAATTCATGTACCTCTCAAAGACGAAGACGTGCTCCTCCGGTTATGTTGTCCCATTGAATATGAGAAGTGGCATTTCTATACTAGATGAAACTTCAGCCATCATTATCTTCCTGAAGAAGGAGATTCTCTGTAGTTCCTTCCTTCTGGAGACATTAGGTTTTCATTTCCTTCTGAATTGGCTACCTCTCTTAATACTTGGTTGTTTGTTTCCAAAACTGAACCGTTCTGCAGATTTGTTGGGGACCTAATTCGGCTGTTTAACTCTCAGGGTGCCATTGTTTTTTATTTCTCTTTATAAGGCTCTATCTCAGAGGATCTTTGGGTCAAGCCTTCTTCAATAAATATTATAGTAGTATTAATCTGCGAAAAAGTGTAATATTTCCCATTCTTTACTTGTTCCTTTTGCTAAGGTCGAAGGTTCTCCAATTTCCAATTTTTCTGAGTGGAAAATTGAACGTATAATATCTTTCTAGAGCGGACGATGCGTCGGTACCTTGTCTACCATTATTTCTCGATCTAACCATTCTTGATTGATTTCTAGATCAAGTCAATTTCATTATATGTTGATTTGAGGAGATGGGTTCTGATTCCGGTGAGGTGATCTAAAGGGAATTTGGAGTAGAGAGGCAGGGCTTACCAACGGTGGTAGTGCAGTAACCTAAGGTGATGGGCAGTGTCGGGTTTTGTAAGTTGATCGTGGGTGGTTGTTTATGAGAGCAATGATCGGGTTTTGTGGATTTATGGGCGGTGGAGGCATTGTGGGGCTCTGGCGTCTGAAAGAGACTACAAAAGGGAGGCGAAGGCGTCTCGTTGGCGGTGGTCTCGAGTCCCTAAGTGATTGGTGGTGATAGAAATCAGCAAGTGAATGGAGAAAGAGTTATTCGATTTCCCAACGAACTGGCGAGGTGATGGGGTTCGGGATGGTCGGTGAAGGGAGAGTAGGCCAAGGCGATGTTGGCGGCGTCAATAATATAGGGTCCGGTTAATTCTTGGGGAGGTGACGATGGATTGGGGAAGGTCGTGTTTTCTCGTTCGAAGGCTGGAAGAGAAATCAGGAAAGAATGATGGTAAACCGTTGATTGAGATATGTAATTAACTAAGTGCCATTATGCTAATTAATTTATATAACTAAGATTAGAAACTATTTTGATTTAATTTAATGGATGTAATAGCGACAACTTATTGTTCATATATTGTCAAAATTCGACGAAACAAGAGGCAGGAATACAGTGAAAAGTACTACATTGCTGAGCTGATTTAGAAGGAATTGGAATCCATTAGGATTTTATTTAATCCTAAATGCTCATTTAGAATTAAATGAAACAACCTGAATTCATCGAATCATCGAAAACAAATGGTGAGTTAACTCTAATGCTTTCTGAAATTCTATGATGTGGTTAGATTCATAATAATCATAATTTACCGTTGATAGTATAAATTGGTTGATCGGAATATTATTGTTGTTTGTGTTTAACAGTTGTTGATAATTGTATTCCCATTATCTTGGATGAATTAAATTGCATTTCTATCTCATATGTGGTTATATAATGATGATATGAATTGTGATGCAATTTATAAGAGGTTGGTGGGATCCAATCAGATTCCTCAAATATTTTTGTATGTTGTTTATTTTCGTATTATATATATAGTTTAAACCCCAGTGATGTTAAAACTTGTTAGGGTGTTGAACGTTGAATTGAAATTCAACGTTGTGATTTTAATCAATAGACGGTATTGATTAAGAGATTGGCAGCAAATGGCCTAAAGTCCATGTTTTTGTTAAGATATTGGTTTGCCACCAGATGAATTGACAAAGTTAAGTTCTAATTTTTTTTCATAACTAAATTAAGATTTCTAATTATATTTTATGTGTTTTAGAAATGGATCGGTATTTATAAATTGGTTTTTATAAAGGAATTGTAAAATGATTATATGATAAGTTTTTACGTTTAATTAAGTTTATAAGTGAATAAAAGCATTAGTTAACCTTCTAGTTAATAATTTGGATAATTTTTTTTGAGAAAACAATTAAGAAATATTATTAGATTAATTATATTAATCGAATAAGAAGAAGTAATTAAAATCGGTTAATGAGTTAACTGATGGTTTGAAGTTCACTAAGTCAATAGTTTTGACTGAAAATGCCTATTAGATTAATTCGTCTTCAATTAACTAATGGAAATAGTTTGTAAATAGTTGGTTAAACTTAATAATATTTATTAAAGATAATTTACCTTTTAATTAATGATGTTTTAAAGATTATTAATGTAGTTAGTTATGGTTTAATAAATTTAATTTGAAAATTGATTAACTAATCTATTTTAGTTAACGAAGAAGTATAAAATTACTTTTACTTCAGTAAATGATGAATTTAATTATTGTTTTAATTATTATTTTTGTAACAACTGGGAATTTCGCTCGATCCGAATCGATCGCTAAACCGACCAAGACCGTTCGAGACCCCTGATTGTTTTGAGAACACGACAAATCAGAACGCAAACAGAAGAACATTTCATTGTTTATTACAACAACTCCATCATAATACAAGAATATAAGTATAAATAAATATTACACATTTGATAAATATCAGAGATTTAAATTACCTTTAAATACATAGCAGCGGAAGAATAACACAAAGCACAACTGAAAGAAATACACGGATACAGAGCTTTCCGAGTATCGTTCCAGCTGTAAACCAGGATCCTGTGAATATAAATCTGCAAAACCCAACTACTAGCTGCCTGTGTGGAAAATATGGGCACCTAGAGTTTAGGTTAAAACAATAAACTCCAGGTCAGTCATGTGACTGGTGTCAGAACTAAAACAGTTATTAATCTTTATTTTTAAAGTTAGGTAAATCAAGGGACCACGCCGTATAACACGGAACGGTTTTCCTCCCAAGAATACCAGTGCATAAAACAAACAGGGCAATGCTAAATAAAGAAAAATGAAGCTATTATAAGACCCAGGTCTCATCACACAATGCAACGCAACCCGGAGAATAGGATTTTACCTTATAATAGCCAAATAATGCTTGATACTCTAAATTCCATCTTTTATTATTACTATAAGTGAAGAAAACAACTTCAATCATATTGTATAAATCATAGACGACATAAGTGCCCCATACCACTATGTCTCCATACTAGGCTCTACAAATAAAACCCAAATGTCACGTATTGGAAATTGGATTTTCGTCATGAGTCGAGGCAAGGGGCAAGCTCCTCTCTGTTCGAGACACTCTAGCAAATGTCTCAGGACCACACACAGCGATCCTGGATGCTTCAGCGCCGGCCCTCTCTTACTTTTGAGGACTAGTTATTCCTGAACACACGTTTCTCGGTCCTATCAGACCAATATCCCAGGCGCCTTGCATTCCAACAACCACACAGGTGAAAAATAATGTAAATGTCAGGGCTGGTAGGTCACTGACACCACCCATAGCTAGAAAGAAATGTCGTGTTCTCCCTGCAGTCTAATCCAGTTTTTGACTCATACCGAGGTGTGAGGCTCGCGAATTAACTCCATACACAAAGCTATGCCACACAGGTCGTGCTTTGATCATCAACCACAAGACTTTGCTTTTCAACAGAAGCCTTGATCATTTGCCACTTAGGCATGCCACGTAGGCAATTCATGCCATGCGATTGATATCCATCAATATATAACCTTTGAGCTCGTACGTCTTAGAGAAGGGCGATAAGCAAGTGAATAAATTCTCTGCCGCCAAACAGATATACATTTAATAGAAATCAATCACACAGAATAAAATCCAATGTCAGACACACAGTCCATTTATAAGTTCGTTCTGGGTCTGAACGAAACCGGAGGAACCTTATTCCTCGCATATCCATCGATCTCCAAGTACGTCTGGACGACCACCAACTAATTCCCTCCTCTTGGGTATACAACCCAATCAAGATCATCAATAATCATCCAAACGATGTGAAAACCTCCGGTCTTCAATCACCATCTTCATCTTTGACTTATCGTCGAAACAGTTATTTAGAATGGGTATAAACCTGGCCTTTCCGAATAACCCGCGTATATAATAAACAAGTGTTACACAAATACAACATACGCCTCATTCCGATTCAGAATATCCTTTTATTCAAATATTCACATTCTTAGGGAAAGATTCCCATTGATTTTATCAAATATAAATTCTTCTAAATTTATTCTTTAATCTTTCTATGGATATCATTTCAAACCGTGTTAAGGTTTTCCAACTAGTCGGGATTACCAAACCACACCGAAGTAACTATTTATTTTATTTCCCAATCCCAACCTATTCATCCCATGGAGAAAAAATGGTAATACTCCATATCTAACACCACGGCGCTATCGGTAAATATTAATTACCATTTCACGTTCAAATCTAATTAAAGATTTAACTATCGCTTTGGAGCAAAACTGGTGATACTCCATCCTCGATCACTTTAATCTAATTAAAGATTCATTAAAACTCCACTTAGTTTTAATCTTCCCAAAAATCAATATCCTGTCTTTAACTGGGTTAAAGAACCAATGCCATCTAAAACACGTTCACGATAAACCCAAAATCACATTCCATTGTTAATCGGGTTAAAGAACATGTGTTATTCAAAACACCGCTCACGATAAACCCAAAAAACCAATTTAAATTCAATTCCAATTAAATACTAATTAACTGGACAATTTCACTAAATCTTAATTAAAAGATTTATTCTTTTCTAAACTGGGCCCAAGAACAGTGTTATTTAAGACACCATTCACGACGAACCCAAAATCCCATTTGATATTAAATACAAGGCTCTGAATAGAAAATATATCGGCTTATATTCAATACCAAATTCTGAAACCAACAAATATCGTATTGGAAATAACGATATAAATATATCTTTCAAATTCCCACAACCATATCTATATATTCATGAATTCCAACATCGAAATATTCTAAAGATAATTTTGATTCAAATCCATTCCAATTCGTATATTGGAAATTCTGATTATTTTAAAACCACTTCAAACCCAATTTATCTATTCAAAAACATTGGATTATAATTCTAGTTCATTTCAATAAAAATATATTTTTATCCTTTTTAAATATGGGATTTTCCCCCCAATTCTTTCTAAACCATTTAATATGATTTTACGGAAATTATTGATATTTTTAATAATTTTATCAAGGCTCGTACAGTCGATTTCCAATAACGGTCATCGAACTACACTTACAACGAATTTTTTCCAAATTTGATTTGGACATAATTCCAAATCCAACCGTTAGATTTCAAATTTCTAATATTCATTGGAAAGCTCTTTTCGATCCGAACCCAACGGTTCCGGTTTCAGGAGAATCCGACGGTCGGATCTCCCACAATGTCAATTCGAAGTCAATGGTCGACATTCGCAAACTGCCGCGGCGCGGCGCGTTCTATTTAGGCCATTTAATATATATAATATATATATTATATATATTTCATCGATTTCAATTCTAAACGTATTTTATAATTCGTTTAAATTCGTTTTCAAAACAATTTCAACTTCATATTCAATTTTAAATCAAAATTGAATATTCCATATCATTAATATATAAATGATAATATTTTCAAATATTAGATTTTGAAATCACTTCCTTTTCTATATTCATTACAAAAACGAATATAATCGATATAAATATCGTTCGCGTCAAAATGGCGCAAATCTAATCAACACGGCTTTATATATTTCAATAACTTCGTTATTCTATTCAACAAATGAATATTTTCTTCAACACATGAATATATATTTTATTCAACACATGAATATTCTCAACACATGAGTATCGTCAACACATGACTATTTTTGTTATTTAATATAGTTGACAAAATTATGATTTTTATCGTTTAATTCTTAATCAGACTCTAACCGTAAATTAGTAAGAGAACAATTCCCTAAATATTAACCCCGAAGGTTGAAACCAACATCAGATCAATACCCAGGAAACTTCTCATCTTAGCTCGTTTCTAGTTAGTTTCTAATTTTATATATGAAAAAGATGTGAATTTTATTATTAAAATATTTCATTCAACACATGATAAGTTTCAACACATGAATATTCTCAACACATGAGTTTTCTTTTACTCAACACATGAATATATATTTTATTCAACACATGAATATTTATTCTATTCAACACATGAATATATATATATATATTTATAATATTCTTTATTTTCCAAATTGGAATGAGGCCCAATCAATTACCAGATAATGTTAATTATATCGATTCCATACAACACATGTATATAATAGCAATGATAAATAATCAACCATCATCCAAAGTGCACTACATAACTATCTGTCAATCTATCGATTGACATACAACTAAACAATCGGGATTAGTGTACGTCAAATATCATCCCAACACCCGTGTGGGGTTTCAAATCAACAAACACAGATTTTTATTTGTGCAGTTGGGCGATGTGTAAAATTTATCGTCCCAATCAATATCAGTCAAATGGGTGTACATAAACAAATAGTTGATTTGTTTATAAATATCCATTTCATTTTATATACACGTTAAAAATTATATTTTTAACTATAAAATATTTATTCCCATTCCGCATCACACAATCAACTACACATCAAAATCAATCAAACAAACAAGTCATCTATGGTCCGTGGACGACGGGTGTCGGGTGCTGCTAAGCACCGTCTGCATCCTAGTATATATTTCAACCTAGAAAATAAATTAAAAGTGAGAGATTCTCACCGAGAGTTCCACTCCACCGTTTTCTATTTCTGAACTTCTGAATCGTTTGGATTTGTTTGAAATTTCAATGCAGTCCTTGCCACGCTTTTCATAATAAAAATTATTTTTTTATTGCTTCATTCCAATAAATAAAAATCACATTTTTATTTCTACTTTATATATTTTTACAACGCTCCTTCCTTTCTAAAAAACATATTTTTATTATTTCTATAATATAAAAATCATATTTTTATTATTTCTATAATATAAAAATCATCTTTTGTTTATTCCTTTCACAAACCCGTTATGGGTTTTAAATAAATAAAAAAAGGAACGCAGTGGGTGCGAATCGCCGCCGCCGCGGTCCCCAGGGGCGCCGCGCCTCCTGCGCCGCCGCCAAAGGAAACCGCGACCATCGCCTCTCCCTTCCCCTCGCGCTTCCTTCCTCCTTCTCTCTTCTCCTAAAACTCGCCCAAGCCCTGATCAAATCAGGTCGCGCCGCCACCCTACAACCTCCGCCGTGACTCAAGGACAAACCACCAACTGCCTGCGAGCTCCTTCAGCACCTTAGCCCCTCCTCCATTTTCCAACCAAAAAATGTAAGTTTTGATGATTTTTTTTTCATAATAAAAATAGGATTTTTATTCTATGAACATCATGATAGGGATAGGGTTTATGTTTATACATAAAGGTGAGTTTTTATAATTTTTATTTAGTTATGAAAACTGATTTTTATTTAGTTAGGAAAATTGATTTTTTTTCATTTAAAAGATTTACGGGCAGCCTAGTGACAGGTAGTAGGATATATTTTGGCTTTTGCACTACATCAGGGAGTGCATCTTTTGGCTAGTATGGCGAGGACCTGGCTTCTCAGTATTTTGGGCTATTGATATTCCGCCATTATTATCTATGTATATGTACCGCTTATGGCGATGTAGACTGATATCTCTATTATGTCTCACTATATGTATATGTACCGCTTATGGTGATGTAGACTGATATCTCTATTATGTCTCACTATATGTATATGTACCGCTTATGGCGATGTAGACTGATCATTTACTTTTATGCACTAAGTTGTTTCCTACGCTGTGCTACTCTGATGTTGTTACATGTTATAATTCCGTAGTCATATTGATGTAAATTATTCTGTTTTCTGTTTATGCTATTACATGTACTCCGTTAATGATGATTAATGTGTTATATTCCAATGATTATCCTTAACACCGTCGTACGGGGTTTTGAGATCGTCACAGGTGTATTTTTTTTTAATATTTCCCCAAAAAGTGACTTTTAACTTCGACCTCCAAACGAGACCCACTGCCTATCATCCCTAGCTAATTACCCCCATTCCGAACACAATGAGATATGTATCGTAAGCCGATTCGATCGTTTCGATCAGTTTCCGTCAAAATCAAAATATAAATCTATATATTGAATTTGAACGTACATTTCAATTTACCGGGGCCACATACTAACTCTAAAAATCTCCGAAAAATATTTTCTAGCTTCCTATTGGCGATAGGTCCTAACAAAGCTAATTTCGTCAAATTCTGAGACCATTTGAAAAATGGCCATTTTCTGGTCGATCGAAATCGACTAAAACTGTTAAAACACGTTTTACTTCGCCACGCGCACATATTGATCCGAAAAATTATGAATTTTGGAATCTAGCATAATTCAACATACCGGATCCAACAAAAGTGGTTTCGTCGAAAACAGAGGTCGTTTGCAAAACTTCCATTTTTAGGGGCTAGAATTCCATAGCGACTATTCTGAATTTTCAACAGGGCATATCATTTGATTCCCACTATGAAATTTCAATTTTTCGGATTCATTGGAAAGATATTCTCAAATAGATTCTAATATATTTGGTTTTGCTAAAATCTGGTTTATTTTGAATCCTGTACATTCATTTGAAATTTGAAATCGAATTTTCAAACTACCGTGCCATTTTCTATTCCTTTTATAATATAAAATAAATATTTATATTCTAACGAAGATCTATATAAAAATATACTTCTAATTCTATTCAAAATAAATTTCTCATCGTTATTATTTAAAATAGTTCATTTTAAATATTCAAAATACATCAAAATTGCCAAAATAAAATTTTTAAATTGGCTCGGATTTCCGGGTTATTACAATTTTAATTAAAGTGATTACCTCTTAAATGGAATTCATTTAAGATAGTAGCCTAGTTGCAAAGCGATTGATTGGATATTTGTAAAAGTTTTGTAAAGAGATTTTGTAACTAAAAAATCCAAATGTTACGGAAAGGGTCCATAAAAAGAAATTTTAGAGAGAAGTTTACTTAACAAATCGAATTAAGTTCAATGATTCAAATCGGAAAAGAAATGTTGAAAAGGCAAAGATGAATGATGTTAATGGTTTTGGGTAAAAAAATCGTTAAATGGTTTTTAATTTTAAAATTCGAGTTTCATAAACGATGTTATAAAAAGACATTTGAGCTAATGTGATAATTTAAAGTATATGTTGTAATTGATATCTGAATTGAGTAAAAGGAATTGAGGGAAAAAGATTTTTTTCAAGAAGGCGAATGAAGATACTTATCGTATTTTGGTAAAGAGATGATTAATGGGTTATTAATATAAATCCCAATTAAGTTATAATATGATGTTTGTAGATTTTGGGTAAAAGAAGTTGATAAGGGATTTTAGCTATAAAAATCCAAATTTAGTTTTATGATATGATGTTAAATGGTTTTAAGTGAAATTTTGGTAAATGGATTGTCATAATATAAACCAAGTTATAATGGAATTGTTTAAAAAGATATTAAAAAAAGGTTAGTAAACAATTTACTTAATCAACAAATTAAGTAAAAATGCTTATAATCGGCTGATATGTTCCAAAGTAAGGATATGGTTATGAAACCATATCTAAATAAAAAAGAAAATAAGTTTTGGTAGGTTTTTCAGTTACAGACTTTTATCTATTCTAAGATAAGAACGTTGTGGATCAAGTTCTGAGAGGTAAATAAAATATGCCAAGTTGAACGGCTTCATTATTATCAAGGGATCGTATCAGTTTGTAACAGTAAAGTATATTGAGATTAGTTTATTATTTCCATAATAGGAATATTACAACGTTCTAAATAAACCTATTGGGTTTTAAATGTAAACAATGTATAATTTGACATTGTTTGGCCCAAGCTTGAAATATGATTATGTTTATACCTTTGGGTTTAACATATATCACTATTTTCTAGAAAATGGAAATAATATGGTTTGAAATACACTTGTTCTAAATAATAAATAAAGGCAATGATTTTTCCGAAGAAATGGAAAAGGATTATATTGGGTTGGAAATAGAGATAAATATATGAATTTAATTATATATTTCCATAAGTGTTGGTATTAAATTGTAATCTTCAAAGTTGAAGTTTAATATAGCCATTTGGGTTTATATAATAATAAATATGTCATTTGACATTGTTTTGGCCTATATAAGAAATGGATAATTGAATTTATACTATTAGGTAAAAAGGTATATCGGTATTTCTGAAGTAAAGGAAATACAAAGGAGATTGTGAGGATGTTAACTAATATTTCCAAGCAAAGAGAATAAAAAGGGTTTTTATGGAAACGTAGCAATATTTTCAAAGTAATTGAAGTAAAGAGGAGTTTGGTAAATGCATTATTCTTAAGAACGAAGAATATAGCTATTGTTTCCAAATTACGGAAACAAAGATGATTTGTACAGATAAGTAAATGAAGTCAATTTTAAATCAATGAAATGATTTTTAAAGACCGATAAGAGTTTAGTGAATGGTTTGGACTAATAAAAAGGTATGAGTTGCCAATATACTTGGCCAAATTGTTTGAGACTTACAGTCAAAATCCTGACTATCAGTGTAAAATTATTCTTCAACCTTTGGCGTGTTAGTTTGAAAAGACTGGGATGAGAACTAGATCCAAAACCACTTCGAACCAACATTGCGTTCGAAACTAATGTGCAGGGATGTTATAAAGACAGAGCATTAAAGACCATATATCTTCATAAGCGGAAGAAATACTTATACTCTTTGGGTAGCTCTCACGAAAGAGATAAACCGTGGTTCTACCGTAGTTGAAATCTATGGATTGCAAGGACTACTCGCTACTGATCCTTAAAGTGATTCCTATATAGAATGTGATAGGAGGGTTGTAAAGACCCGCATTGGCAGAGGTATTATAATTAATTTAGAATATTTAATTAAAATAAATAATTAAATAATATATTTAATTCTGAAATAAACAGAATTGGCTGAAATGGCTATATGTTGTGAACCAGATCATCTGTGATATTTAATTCAGCTTGGAATTGAATTTGAACAACGAATATATTCAATCATCGACAATTGAACGTATAGTTTATAGTATAATTATAATCGAGCCCGTAATGGCGCGGCAGTTCGCTATTTGGCGATTCGAACTTCAACTGAATGTGCAGGATTTGTTTTAAGCCGGATTTCTGTGAAACAAGAAACGTGTGGAGCTGGTGAAGTATATCTTTCTAGTGGAAGAGAGAAATCGGAGTTTCGTCGTGTAGATTTTGATTTGTGTCCAAATCAAATTTCAGAATAGTCGCTATAGAATCGTTTATCGACCGTAACGGTTTATTCGATATAACTAGAGATGGGGTTTGAATTTAGACAAGGTTCTTTTGGGACATAACGATAATTTAATTTTTAGAATTTTACTGTAATTTTTAATTAATTAAATAAGCAACTTTTTATTTGGAGTATTTCGCACCCTGAAACCAACATTTTGGGGTTTCACAATATGAGTCCATCTACCGGTATTATTATATTTTTGGGATCGTGGCACCTTGCTGATTTCAACAGTATTTTTATTTCTGTCTGTAACGGTCCGTAAGTAAACGAAGTTGGATGTAATGAGATATCCATTTTTTTAAATACACTATAATCTAACGTGGGGTTTTTCTATCCGCATAGACTTCCTTCATTCTGAAGTAATTAACGTAGCTAAACCATTTTCCCCACAATTTCCTTGGTAACCAGGAGACCACGTCCTCAAACTTAAACACTATAAGTAACCCTCCCTCACGTTAAGACCTAATTCCATTTTTCAGAAAAGAGGCCGCCAGTTCTTTCTCTGCTTTCAACAATAATGGCGAGCAAAAATAATTCATAACAAATAAAATAAAACTCCACAAATCATGAAGCAAGTTTATATGAAATCCCTACGGAAATCTCTTCAATTCTATGTCCTTGTTTTTGAGTTCGGTCTTATTCTGGGGTCGCTGAAAATCAAGGGTGGTGGGCGAGTTAAACTCGAGTACAACAGGAAGCGTGCGAAGGTCTGGAAGCATGGGGTTTTTCTTTGTCGAAGTGTGAGGGAGTTCGACGGTTTTTCGTCGATGACTGGTCAGGGCAGCGAGTTCGAACGAGGATGGAGATCTGGAACCGCGAGTCCCTGGAACTGAAAACAATGGCGGAGGGGTTTGTTTCAGTCCGGTCTTGGCGATGGTCACGGTGGTGCTGAAGCACCCGAGCGCACTGTAAAGGAATGATAAAATAAGGTGAGAATGTTACTTTGTATTTGAAACAGCGTGCATGGGTTTTCACAGAGGGAAAATGTGATGGTGAAGTTGTGCATTTGAATGAAGACGTCGGGCTTGTTTTGGAGTACAAAGTTTGGTACGTGAGCAGTGGATACGTGGTCTCATACGTGAGCAAATGAAAGGAATTCTGGACTGGTTCTTCTTCTTCGAAACAGTATTTGGTGAGTTAAATTTGCACATAATTATATAGCAGTTTCACGGGAGCAATGAGCATTGGTTTTAACATTTGCGAAATATGATTGGACAACAAAGGAAATAGTATAGTGAAAAATATAGTGGGATAGTTTAAAACAGTTGGGGACTGTTGTTCACAAGGACAGAAGAAATGGGTCTTTGCTGTATGTTTTTACTTTACAATGTGCGAGTAAAGAAATTAAAAGAAGAACAAAAGAGTTGCAATGCGAAGAACAGTTAAAGGAACAATGAAGTGGAAATGTGGAACTGAGGAAGAAGACACGCTACAGGTGTATGCGTGTGGTATTTGTTTGGTTAAGGGATCGGGTGATAGTAAATTGGGCGCAGTTTTGTATTTGTGATGGGCCGGGAATTTGAAGGAGGCCCAAGTTTAAATAAATAAAAATAAAGAGCCCGATTTAAATGGACATGAGAAGTAGGAAAGAAGTGTAATGCTTTTGGAAATGGTGCTGGAAAGATACAGCTATAGAAGAGATTTTTTTCTTTGGAGCGGGTCTGGATTTATGACGGAATCAAACGTCCAATCTAAACTCAGTACCGTAAATCGTTGGTTAACGATTACGGACAATGTGAGTAAATCTCACTAACTCTGAACAGTTTATAATTTCATGTTGTATTTTTAGAACTGTTAGATATTGGTTGATTTACTGTATGTTGACTGTTTGATTTAACTGCTAGTCAGTTAGTTAAATTTTCTATATTGATTCTGTTTAACAGAATATATCATATAGGACTGAAAAGTGATGTTATCTATATTATTTAACATCTGTGATGCAGGGAGACAGGTTGGAGGAATCCAACTGGATTCCTCAACATTTATTTTACTGTTTTCATATATTGTGATATATGATGTGTTATATAATCTGTTATGGATTATGGGTGTTGGAATGATGTTGATCATTGTTATTCGATATTTTAAATATCATAAAAGACCCTGGGATGTAAAAAGAAGTATTTCAATGTATATTGAAATAAAGGAATTTTATAAAATCACAGGATTTTATAAAAGGAAATATTTATAAAACGAACACGGTTTTATAAAAGGGATATTTATTTAGAAAATAAATAGAATTGAAAAGGAGAATATTTATTTAGAAAATAAATAGAAGTTATAAATAGGAAATATTTGTAACGGTAAATAGAAGTTACAAATAGGAAATATTTGTAACGGTAAATAGAAGTTATAAATAAGATATATTTGTAACGGTAAGTAAACGTTATAAAAAGGAAAAAGTTGTAACGGAAAACGTAGTTAAGTAAAAGAAGTTAATCGTTGTTAGTTAATCGATTAGTGTTAAAGTTAAAAAGAAGTTAATCGATGTTAGTTAATCGATGTTAGTTAATCGATGTTAGTTAATCGATGTTAGTTAATCGATTAGTTAAAAAGAAGTTAATCGACGTTAGTTAATCGATTAGTGATAAAGTTAAAAAGAAGTTAATCGATGTTAGTTAATCGATTTGTGATAAAATTTAAAAGAAGTTAATCAATGTTAGTTAATCGATTAGTGATAAAGTTAAAAAGAAGTTAATCAATGTTAGTTAATCGATTAGTGATAAAGTTAAAAAGAAGTTAATCGATGTTAGTTAATCGATTAGTGATAAAGTTAAAAAGAAGTTAATCGATGTTAGTTAATCGATGTTAGTTAATCGATTAGTTAAAAAGAAGTTAATCGATGTTAGTTAATCGATTAGTGATAAAGTTAAAAAGAAGTTAATCGAATATAGTTATTTGAATAGAAGCAAATGAGTTAATCGAATATAGTTATTCGAATAGAAGCAAATGAGTTAATCGAATATAGTTATTCGAATAGAAGCAAATGAGTAAATCAAATATAGTTATTCGAATAGAAAGTAAAAAGAATTTTCGAATTTAGTTTATTCGAAAGGAGTTAAGTGGAATGAGTAAATCAATAGTGTTAGTCCAATAGAGTTAATTGATAGGGGTTAGTCCAAAGGAGTTAAGTAAAAAGATTTAATCGAATATAGTTATTCGAAGGAGGGTTAAGTGGGGAAGTTTGTTAAGGAATATAAAGTGAACTTTGCCTGTTTCAAAGTTAGAAATGTTGTTCAGTTAAGGTCTGAGAGGTAGTTCTACCCCAACTTGATTGGCTTCATTTTAACTAAGGGATAGTTAAGGTTCGGCAGTAAAGAAAATGGTTTGAGTTGGCATCGCGATGGTTTGTTTAAACATCTGTCTAAGTCCAATGAAGAAGCTTTGGAAATGTTTTCCAAATAAGAAACCAGAAATGTTTTCTAATAAAGAAACAAGAAATGGAAATGTTTTCCATTGTTAATAACGTATATTTTCTAAATAAGGAATATTGAACGTAGGGAAACATGAGATAAGTAAATTAATGAACTAAAGAGATAAATGTTGAATGATGTTGATCGATATAATTTCCATTTGGAAATAATATCGTTGTTTGCACACTTGTTTTTATTCGATAGTTAAATCACAGACTATCGAAGTTTTGACCATTTTAACGTTGTTAATATGGAGAGACCGGTTGGATTATTATCCAAAGAACCACTCTGTATTGGCATAAGCGTTGCGAATCATATATGCCAAAGGAAATTGAAGACGGAGTTATGCAAGGGCTATCCTGTTTACAGAATAGTGCCTTCGGTTCATCCTGTTCCTGGGTGACTTGTATGGACGGATGTCTGACAGAGTATGTCCAAACGATCACGTATATTGATTTCTCCAACTGTACCAAGAGTGGAAGCGGAGAAGGAAACTTCTTTTAGCTAACACGTAATGTATGGTTGAGGACGTCAATCGGTGATTTTATGGATTTGATGATGTGACATTCAAAGTGAATCTAGTGTGATGGAAAAGCGTAGCTTCTAGCCTCATCATCCGGTAAATGACAGAAATCGGGCAGGCAGCATGGCTAAGTCGGTCGCACCGAAGTAGGGTGTATAATCACCTGATCTAGAGTTTCATTTACTTCTAAAAATCTATTGTTGATGCTGTCCCATTCGGGAAACGGTTGCTGATCCCAACTGTTGGTGATATACATTCGATACACTCAAGCGAAATGAGTGGTCGGTCATGTGTGGCCGGGTTGCAAGATGTTCTTGTTGAACCCAGTGTATTCCTCTCTAGAGGTACACGAGCGAAAGGTGGATCCATACCTTGTCATAGTTGGAAATCCATTACCCAATACGTGCTTGCGGTTTTGATTGTATACTATATATGTAGAACGTGAGATGAAAGCGTTTCTGCTAGATGATTATATATATACTGTGGTTGATAGACATTATTATAATATCAAAAGGTTTTTGATATAAAGATAATTTGGATTCTCATAAGGGAAAAACCCGTTCCGTTATGCGGCGTGGTCTTATGAGATATCGTTTACTTGTTCAACTGTTTTTAACTGTTTTACTCACACCAGTCCCATGACTGACCCGGAGTTTACTTTGTTGTTTTCCCTAAACTCTTGGGTGCCTAAATTTGTACGGGCAGTCAAGTAGTCGGGATTTTACAGATACACTTGAAGAGCTGGAGCAGGAGGCTTCAGGATGTTATAGCTATAGTTATTTCCGCTGTGTTGTAAGTGTTGTACTTTGATTATGATATGTATATTCAAGTACTGATTTGTATTTCAAAGTTATGTTATGAAATATATTTATTCGTTCCGCTGTGAGATTCGTGTTACTCTGATGTTGTGTTCTTCTTCTTCTTCTATTCTAATTTTCTATCTTATCTTTCCTCACCCTCTAATTTCTTTCACTAATTACCAGGATTTTTCGACGGTTTGGTTATCGACGTCGTGCTTACGTCGATAACCAAAGTCGCCCAAAATCCGGGTCGTTACAGTTGGTATCAGAGCTTAAGTTAAGAATTACTTGGCTCTGTGGCGTGACTCGGTAGAGATAGGGTTAGTAATACCCTAGACTGAGATTGAGTGTACATATACGAGTGAATGTATTTGTTATTGATATAAAAATTTGTTTTGTATTGTGGAGATTCATTGGTTGAGTAGTTTATGAGTTCTGGTCGATCAGTTTGATCCACTGTATCGGTAGGAGTTACTAAACACTTGAATACGATGAACCGTCACGATATGTTTTGAAAAGAGGGTAAATGAAAATAATTTTACCCAACGTATATTTTGATATATATTGGTTGTTATTATAATCGAGTAAGATTATAAATTAAATGGTTATGTAAATAACCAATCAGAATTCATATAAGTGAAATACGTGAAATCAGATGAGTTAAATCTGAAATTTAAACCAGAAATTGAAGTTAAAACTCTGGAGAATTGGATAAGTGTTTGAAAATGGATGGGGATTAAAAATAAGGAAAATTTAAGATCCTGGGAGATTTTAAATTGTTTTACAAGGAGTGTGAATTATATTTTGAAATGAATTTCAAAGTGGAAATGTTTAGAAATGGTTTTATAGTATTGAACTCACTTCGATCGCTGGAAAATAGATTCTGATGATGACAGCTGCATCATCAGTATTCATTTTCGAGTTGTAAGTGACGAATTACTACCAGAGGTACTGTTTTGAATTTGTTTTGGAAAAGACAAGTTGTATTGAAATTCAAAATGGGATTTAAAATATAGAATTTGAATTTTTAAATAGATTTGAAATATTAACTCGTTTTAAAAGAAATAAAACGAGAAGTTCCTTTATAAACGAAGTTTATAAATGAAGTGAAAAGAATTATCATTGGATAATTCAGAAATAAAAATACAAGTGTGAAGTTGAAAGGGGAACCTATTTTCCAAAGGTAGTAATATCGATTTCAAAAGGAATTGAAATCGAGACTTATGTAATGGATGAATAAAGAAAGTTTGAAAAGGAATTTGAATAAAGGAAGTTCAAACTTAGAATGTGAATAAAGAAAATTCAAAGGGGATTTGAATATAGAAATTCAAATGAGATTTGAATAAAGAAGATTTAAATAATGGAAAATTGAATATAGAATTCAAATAGATTGAAAGGGAATTTGAAAATAGAATTTGAAAATAGAATTTGAAATAGGAATTCGAATATAGATTTCAAATAGAGTTGAAATGGGAATTGGAATATATAATTCAATAGAGTTTGAAAATATAGGATTTGAATACCGAAAGTGAAATAGAAATTGAATATAGAAATTCAAAGGGAGTTTGAATATGTGAAATTCAATGGAATTGAAATAGGAATTGAATATAGAAATTCAAAGGGAGTTTGAATATATGAAATTCAATGGAAGTGATATAGAATTTGAATAGAGGAAATTCGAATATAGAAATCTAATAGAATTTGACATATGGGAAATCAAATAGAATTTGACATATGAAAAATCGAATAAAATTGACATATGAGAAATCGAATGGAATTTGAATAAGAGATTTGAAATGAAATTCAAGTATAGAATTTGAATAAGAGAATTGAAATGGAATTTGAATATAGGGAATTCAAATAAAATTTAAATGGAAATCAATTAGTTGATAAACAGGTTAAACCTATATTTGAACATGTATATTCAAATAAAAAGGTGAAATGGGCAAACCAGTAATTTGAAAATCACTTAACGAACTAAGTTAAAATGATTGGATTAAGTTGAAATGAATTAGAAATGTATGGTTATACATGAGATATGTATGGATAAGGTATGAAGGTATATAAATAGAATGCTCGACGGAAAGGTATGTATTTAATTCATATATGAGATTTTATGCGCCGTATCGGCTAGCCGCTTGGCTTTTTCTTTTTGTTTTGGATTGGTTAGGGCCATGGGAGGCTATTTGAAATATCCCGATGCTCCCAGTACAAAGGAGGTTATGGCGAATTTTTTCGGGAATTTAAGGAGTTAGAATATTTTTAAGATAATTTGATAGTTAGAAATCAACGTATCGATATATATATATAAGTCGATAAGGAAACGAACTTAGAAATAGAATAGTATAATCAAAAAGGAAGTATAAGAATAAAATCTGGTAAGATTAGAAAGAGGAAGCGTATATGTGTTTAAAAGAGAATAAGTAGTTGTATGGTATTGATTAATCGAGTAAGTAGTCATATATGTTTTGACGTTAAATGTTATTCAGTCAAGGTCTGAGAGGTAGTTATATCCCAACTTGATTGATTTCATTATTAACAAATAAATAGTAAGATTTCAGGCTCGAAGATCAATGTTGAATAAGAGTTAGTTGAATATAGTAGTTGGGTTGTCGTAACGATGTTTTACACAACATCCGTTTTAAGCCAAATAAGTGTAAGCTTGGAAATATGATAAAGAATATTTCCTAAGTATAGAAATAAACGAGATCGGAAAAGATATAAGTAATTGGAGTATTTTCCAATTATAAATTGGATTATAAAGGTTATTGATTTAGAAAATAAAGGAAGGCGATATTCAGAAATGTTCTCTAAATAACATAAAGGGCCAATATGGTTATTAAAAATATTTGGTTAACAAATATTGATAAAGAAATAGAGAAGTGATTTAACTAATGGAATATTGATTATGGGCTCAGTTGGATTTCAAAAAGGAAAATTTGATTTTTGAAAAAAAGTAAACTGTTTAAAATTCCCATGAAGAGACTGTTTGAATTAAAAACAAATTTAACAGAAATTTGTGAAAACAAATTTGAATTAAATTAAAGCTAGTAAAGTGGTAACTGAAATTGAACTAGAATGATATCAAGACAAATTGGATTGTGAGATTCAAATGTGAAGTGTAATGGGATAATCAAGTTAAGAGTTGGGAATCGAGAAGATACTCGAGTTGAAATGATATTTGGCTTAGTTATAAGCGAATGGTTGTGTTGTGGGTAAAAGCAGATTGGAATTTGATTGGGATGACCCTTGTATCCGCTGAATTGATAACAGGTGGAAAGGATAAAAAGATGTGCCGACAAAAGGTACAAGTTTATATTTCATACGGTACGAGATTTCGATGAGCCGAATTGGCAAGCCTCTTAGCTGTTTGATTTTCTTTTGGGTTGGAGATGGCCCAGAGAGGCGAGTTGGAGTTTGACCGATTGACCAGTACAAAGGAGGTGCTGACGAAATTTTTCGAAAAGTTAAGGCATTAGAAAATTTTCAGATTTTTGAAAATTTTCGTTGATAAGAATTAAATAATAATTTAATTGAAATTAAATTGGTTCAGTTGAAACTGAAGTTAAGAAGTGAACAAATATGTTCTAACCAGTCGATAGGGTCGTTCTCTACTTTTTAGCAATTTCGAGGACGAAATTATTTTAAGTGGGGAAGATTGTAATGACCCGCATTGGCAGAGGTATTATAATTAATTTAGAATATTTAATTAAAATAAATAATTAAATAATATATTTAATTCTGAAATAAACAGAATTGGCTGAAATGGCTATATGTTGTGAACCAGATCATCTGTGATATTTAATTCAGCTTGGAATTGAATTTGAACAACGAATATATTCAATCATCGACAATTGAACGTATAGTTTATAGTATAATTATAATCGAGCCCGTAATGGCGCGGCAGTTCGCTATTTGGCGATTCGAACTTCAACTGAATGTGCAGGATTTGTTTTAAGCCGGATTTCTGTGAAACAAGAAACGTGTGGAGCTGGTGAAGTATATCTTTCTAGTGGAAGAGAGAAATCGGAGTTTCGTCGTGTAGATTTTGATTTGTGTCCAAATCAAATTTCAGAATAGTCGCTATAGAATCGTTTATCGACCGTAACGGTTTATTCGATATAACTAGAGATGGGGTTTGAATTTAGACAAGGTTCTTTTGGGACATAACGATAATTTAATTTTTAGAATTTTACTGTAATTTTTAATTAATTAAATAAGCAACTTTTTATTTGGAGTATTTCGCACCCTGAAACCAACATTTTGGGGTTTCACAATATGAGTCCATCTACCGGTATTATTATATTTTTGGGATCGTGGCACCTTGCTGATTTCAACAGTATTTTTATTTCTGTCTGTAACGGTCCGTAAGTAAACGAAGTTGGATGTAATGAGATATCCATTTTTTTAAATACACTATAATCTAACGTGGGGTTTTTCTATCCGCATAGACTTCCTTCATTCTGAAGTAATTAACGTAGCTAAACCATTTTCCCCACAATTTCCTTGGTAACCAGGAGACCACGTCCTCAAACTTAAACACTATAAGTAACCCTCCCTCACGTTAAGACCTAATTCCATTTTTCAGAAAAGAGGCCGCCAGTTCTTTCTCTGCTTTCAACAATAATGGCGAGCAAAAATAATTCATAACAAATAAAATAAAACTCCACAAATCATGAAGCAAGTTTATATGAAATCCCTACGGAAATCTCTTCAATTCTATGTCCTTGTTTTTGAGTTCGGTCTTATTCTGGGGTCGCTGAAAATCAAGGGTGGTGGGCGAGTTAAACTCGAGTACAACAGGAAGCGTGCGAAGGTCTGGAAGCATGGGGTTTTTCTTTGTCGAAGTGTGAGGGAGTTCGACGGTTTTTCGTCGATGACTGGTCAGGGCAGCGAGTTCGAACGAGGATGGAGATCTGGAACCGCGAGTCCCTGGAACTGAAAACAATGGCGGAGGGGTTTGTTTCAGTCCGGTCTTGGCGATGGTCACGGTGGTGCTGAAGCACCCGAGCGCACTGTAAAGGAATGATAAAATAAGGTGAGAATGTTACTTTGTATTTGAAACAGCGTGCATGGGTTTTCACAGAGGGAAAATGTGATGGTGAAGTTATGCATTTGAATGAAGACGTCGGGCTTGTTTTGGAGTACAAAGTTTGGTACGTGAGCAGTGGATACGTGGTCTCATACGTGAGCAAATGAAAGGAATTCTGGACTGGTTCTTCTTCTTCGAAACAGTATTTGGTGAGTTAAATTTGCACATAATTATATAGCAGTTTCACGGGAGCAATGAGCATTGGTTTTAACATTTGCGAAATATGATTGGACAACAAAGGAAATAGTATAGTGAAAAATATAGTGGGATAGTTTAAAACAGTTGGGGACTGTTGTTCACAAGGACAGAAGAAATGGGTCTTTGCTGTATGTTTTTACTTTACAATGTGCGAGTAAAGAAATTAAAAGAAGAACAAAAGAGTTGCAATGCGAAGAACAGTTAAAGGAACAATGAAGTGGAAATGTGGAACTGAGGAAGAAGACACGCTACAGGTGTATGCGTGTGGTATTTGTTTGGTTAAGGGATCGGGTGATAGTAAATTGGGCGCAGTTTTGTATTTGTGATGGGCCGGGAATTTGAAGGAGGCCCAAGTTTAAATAAATAAAAATAAAGAGCCCGATTTAAATGGACATGAGAAGTAGGAAAGAAGTGTAATGCTTTTGGAAATGGTGCTGGAAAGATACAGCTATAGAAGAGATTTTTTTCTTTGGAGCGGGTCTGGATTTATGACGGAATCAAACGTCCAATCTAAACTCAGTACCGTAAATCGTTGGTTAACGATTACGGACAATGTGAGTAAATCTCACTAACTCTGAACAGTTTATAATTTCATGTTGTATTTTTAGAACTGTTAGATATTGGTTGATTTACTGTATGTTGACTGTTTGATTTAACTGCTAGTCAGTTAGTTAAATTTTCTATATTGATTCTGTTTAACAGAATATATCATATAGGACTGAAAAGTGATGTTATCTATATTATTTAACATCTGTGATGCAGGGAGACAGGTTGGAGGAATCCAACTGGATTCCTCAACATTTATTTTACTGTTTTCATATATTGTGATATATGATGTGTTATATAATCTGTTATGGATTATGGGTGTTGGAATGATGTTGATCATTGTTATTCGATATTTTAAATATCATAAAAGACCCTGGGATGTAAAAAGAAGTATTTCAATGTATATTGAAATAAAGGAATTTTATAAAATCACAGGATTTTATAAAAGGAAATATTTATAAAACGAACACGGTTTTATAAAAGGGATATTTATTTAGAAAATAAATAGAATTGAAAAGGAGAATATTTATTTAGAAAATAAATAGAAGTTATAAATAGGAAATATTTGTAACGGTAAATAGAAGTTACAAATAGGAAATATTTGTAACGGTAAATAGAAGTTATAAATAAGATATATTTGTAACGGTAAGTAAACGTTATAAAAAGGAAAAAGTTGTAACGGAAAACGTAGTTAAGTAAAAGAAGTTAATCGTTGTTAGTTAATCGATTAGTGTTAAAGTTAAAAAGAAGTTAATCGATGTTAGTTAATCGATGTTAGTTAATCGATGTTAGTTAATCGATGTTAGTTAATCGATTAGTTAAAAAGAAGTTAATCGACGTTAGTTAATCGATTAGTGATAAAGTTAAAAAGAAGTTAATCGATGTTAGTTAATCGATTTGTGATAAAATTAAAAAGAAGTTAATCAATGTTAGTTAATCGATTAGTGATAAAGTTAAAAAGAAGTTAATCAATGTTAGTTAATCGATTAGTGATAAAGTTAAAAAGAAGTTAATCGATGTTAGTTAATCGATTAGTGATAAAGTTAAAAAGAAGTTAATCGATGTTAGTTAATCGATGTTAGTTAATCGATTAGTTAAAAAGAAGTTAATCGATGTTAGTTAATCGATTAGTGATAAAGTTAAAAAGAAGTTAATCGAATATAGTTATTTGAATAGAAGCAAATGAGTTAATCGAATATAGTTATTCGAATAGAAGCAAATGAGTTAATCGAATATAGTTATTCGAATAGAAGCAAATGAGTAAATCGAATATAGTTATTCGAATAGAAAGTAAAAAGAATTTTCGAATTTAGTTTATTCGAAAGGAGTTAAGTGGAATGAGTAAATCAATAGTGTTAGTCCAATAGAGTTAATTGATAGGGGTTAGTCCAAAGGAGTTAAGTAAAAAGATTTAATCGAATATAGTTATTCGAAGGAGGGTTAAGTGGGGAAGTTTGTTAAGGAATATAAAGTGAACTTTGCCTGTTTCAAAGTTAGAAATGTTGTTCAGTTAAGGTCTGAGAGGTAGTTCTACCCCAACTTGATTGGCTTCATTTTAACTAAGGGATAGTTAAGGTTCGGCAGTAAAGAAAATGGTTTGAGTTGGCATCGCGATGGTTTGTTTAAACATCTGTCTAAGTCCAATGAAGAAGCTTTGGAAATGTTTTCCAAATAAGAAACCAGAAATGTTTTCTAATAAAGAAACAAGAAATGGAAATGTTTTCCATTGTTAATAACGTATATTTTCTAAATAAGGAATATTGAACGTAGGGAAACATGAGATAAGTAAATTAATGAACTAAAGAGATAAATGTTGAATGATGTTGATCGATATAATTTCCATTTGGAAATAATATCGTTGTTTGCACACTTGTTTTTATTCGATAGTTAAATCACAGACTATCGAAGTTTTGACCATTTTAACGTTGTTAATATGGAGAGACCGGTTGGATTATTATCCAAAGAACCACTCTGTATTGGCATAAGCGTTGCGAATCATATATGCCAAAGGAAATTGAAGACGGAGTTATGCAAGGGCTATCCTGTTTACAGAATAGTGCCTTCGGTTCATCATGTTCCTGGGTGACTTGTATGGACGGATGTCTGACAGAGTATGTCCAGACGATCACGTATATTGATTTCTCCAACTGTACCAAGAGTGGAAGCGGAGAAGGAAACTTCTTTTAGCTAACACGTAATGTATGGTTGAGGACGTCAATCGGTGATTTTATGGATTTGATGATGTGACATTCAAAGTGAATCTAGTGTGATGGAAAAGCGTAGCTTCTAGCCTCATCATCCGGTAAATGACAGAAATCGGGCAGGCAGCATGGCTAAGTCGGTCGCACCGAAGTAGGGTGTATAATCACCTGATCTAGAGTTTCATTTACTTCTAAAAATCTATTGTTGATGCTGTCCCATTCGGGAAACGGTTGCTGATCCCAACTGTTGGTGATATACATTCGATACACTCAAGCGAAATGAGTGGTCGGTCATGTGTGGCCGGGTTGCAAGATGTTCTTGTTGAACCCAGTGTATTCCTCTCTAGAGGTACACGAGCGAAAGGTGGATCCATACCTTGTCATAGTTGGAAATCCATTACCCAATACGTGCTTGCGGTTTTGATTGTATACTATATATGTAGAACGTGAGATGAAAGCGTTTCTGCTAGATGATTATATATATACTGTGGTTGATAGACATTATTATAATATCAAAAGGTTTTTGATATAAAGATAATTTGGATTCTCATAAGGGAAAAACCCGTTCCGTTATGCGGCGTGGTCTTATGAGATATCGTTTACTTGTTCAACTGTTTTTAACTGTTTTACTCACACCAGTCCCATGACTGACCCGGAGTTTACTTTGTTGTTTTCCCTAAACTCTTGGGTGCCTAAATTTGTACGGGCAGTCAAGTAGTCGGGATTTTACAGATACACTTGAAGAGCTGGAGCAGGAGGCTTCAGGATGTTATAGCTATAGTTATTTCCGCTGTGTTGTAAGTGTTGTACTTTGATTATGATATGTATATTCAAGTACTGATTTGTATTTCAAAGTTATGTTATGAAATATATTTATTCGTTCCGCTGTGAGATTCGTGTTACTCTGATGTTGTGTTCTTCTTCTTCTTCTATTCTAATTTTCTATCTTATCTTTCCTCACCCTCTAATTTCTTTCACTAATTACCAGGATTTTTCGACGGTTTGGTTATCGACGTCGTGCTTACGTCGATAACCAAAGTCGCCCAAAATCCGGGTCGTTACAAGGGTGCCTTCGGTTCATCCTGTTCCTAGATGACTTGTATGGACGAATGTCCGACAGAGTATTTTCTAAAGGTCACATGAGTTGATTTTTACAAATATACCAAGTTTGGTGGTGGAGAAGACACCTTCTCTTAGCTTAACACCTAGAGTATATTTGTGGACGTCAATTAGTGATTTGATGGATTTGACGATGTGGCATTCAAAGTGAATGAAGATGTGATGTTTTAAAAAGGTACTCGTGATCTCAATCCTCATCAACCAGGAAATGGCAGAAATTGGGCAGGCAACATGGCTATGTAAGTCATTCACATTAGGGTTTATTGTCATCATCTAGAGAAAATCCATTTGTTCATCTTTAGTTTCTGTATCTCCCAGGAAATACGATGGCTACACAACCGTAAGGTGACAATATATTCTATACACTCAAGTTGAATGAGTCGTCGATCATGTGTGGGTGGGTTGCAAGATGTTCTTGTTGAACCATAGTGTATCCTCTCTAGAATACACTAATCAGAAGGTGGTCCCATACTTTGTCAAGTTGGAAATCCAAACTCTAATATGAGTCGTACGTTTTTAGTTCTATACCAACTATGTTGGAAAGTGAGAAGCAAGTTTTTCGGCTATATTTCTATCTATTTGTGGTTTGATAAACATTATTATAATATCACTGGATTCTGATATAAATGTGATTTTGGTTATCATAAGGTAAAAATACAAGCCATGTTTATGTGTGGTCGTGTCTTACGAGTGTCCGTTCTTTTAAAAGGATTTTTCCAAGTTAAATAAGTTGTTTGCAATATGAATTTATCATTGAAGCATTCTAGACTGATCCGGGTGAATTTATTTGCTTCAAATGTGCTCAGGTCAAACAAGTATATTTCGAGTTTGGTTTACTTGGACTTTCAAAAAGGAGCCGAAGTCGAGACATATACCCGTATTTTCTAGTAATAAGTTATTCTGTTGTTTGGGTTGTATTGAAATGGGTATGTACTCTAATGTTGTAATCATATGTATAAAAAAATTCTTTGAGTATAGTACGTTGATATATTATATGTTTTCCATTCTGTTGTGAGACCCTACTCTTCTTATTCTTATTCTAGTATTTCTTTCTTTCATCTCTCACCCTCTAACTTCTTTCCATCAACAATCTGGTTTTCAATACTTGTTGTAACACCTCTTATTTTTTGTGAACGTCGAAGTAACAATTTAAAGTATACTTAATTTTTAAGAGAAGAATTAAAGAAAATGGGTTACGCCATTGCATTCTTCTCAGAATTCTTCTTGTAATAGAGTCCAAGTTTTCATGAATCGGACTTTGTATGAAGAAGTTATGGCCTTCGGAAGATTCAAGAGAAATTCAAAAAATTAAATAGTAAAATAACCCAGACAGGTTGACCTAGAGGTCGACCTATACCAAGGCAGGTCGACCTGGGGGTCGACCTACCCAGGCCAGGTCGACCAAGGGTTCGACCTGGGTGTCGACCTAGGGGTCGACCTGGGGGTCGACCTACCCCCATCGCCCAGATCCAAATCTGAGACGATTCTGACTCATTGATGAGTCCTTTCTGACCTATTGCTGAGTCACTCGGGCATAGATGGCAATTCTGGATAACTCTATCTTGTCTGGATAGTTGTGATTGCTCCTAAAACGATCTAACGGCTCACATAAGATTTAACTTCTATAAAAGCAACCCTAGTCCTCAAACCCTAAATCACACAAATTCATTCCAAGGAGCCAATATGCCGTCCATGATCGTTCGAGTTTAGCCACCATTCCTTCTTCAACTTGAAAGCAAGATTAAAGCTATGAATCAAAACTAACTTAGTGAATTGATAGTCTTCTTCAAGGGATTGCTTTCCAATTTCAGAAAACAGATCCCAGAAAACAAGACTTTCTTTTCTTTGTAAGTTCTGTTATTGTTTAGATGTGAACGATTAAAAGTTGTGATTTGTAATAAAAGGAAAACTAGAGTAATTCCTAGTTGTAAGACAATGACGATGCTGATTTATGCCTATTCTTGTAATGATTCTATCGTATGTGCTTGTGAGATTATTGTGGTTATTATGTTGATGTTAAACCAATCGTATATTATGTAAATTTGGTGACTTTTTATGTTTATTGAATCATGCAAGTTGTTTAGATCTACATTTAGAACTATGTTTATTGAATCATGCAAGTTGTTTAGATCTACATTTAGATCTATGTTTATTGAATCATGCAAATTGTTTAGATCTACATTTAGATCGATGTTTATTGAATCATGCAAGTTGTTTAGATCTACATTTAAATCTATGTTTATTGAATCATGCAAGTTGTTTAGATTTACATTTAGATCTATGTTTATTGAATCATGCAAGTTATTAGGCTAAGACATGTATTATGTTTAGATCTACATTTAGATCTATGTTTATTTAATCAAGCAAGTTATTAGGCTAAGACATGTATTATGTTTGGATCTACATTTAGATCTATGTTTATTGAATCATGCAAGTTGTTATGCTAAGATATGTATTATGTTTAGATTCACATTTAGATCTATGAAAATTGGATCCAAAAATTAAAGCTCATATTTACATGCCTTGTTAAACTTGTGTAAAACCATATGCTTAAGATTCATGTTTGTTGGATCCAAGATAAAAGTTCATATTTACATGCCTTGTTAAACATGTGTAATTCCATATGTTTAAGATTCATGATTATTGGATCCAAATTAAAGTTTACATTCACATGTCTAGTTGAGCTTGTGCAATTCTATATGCTTAAGGTTTATGTTCATCGGACCCAAAGTAAAAGTTTACATTTACATGCCTAGTTGGATTTGGATAATCTCATATGCTTAAAGACTCATGTTAGTTGGATCCGAAAATGCAAGTTCATTATATTATGCCATGTTTACATGACACATGTTTAGTTAGTTCCTTATATGTTGTGTGAATGGTACATGCTCCCTTCTTTCCCCTTTTGTATATAAGTTAGGCTAAGTTACGAGCCTAACATTCTATGTGAATTTTGCGAATGTATGGCGGGGGTAACATTGGGAAAACCTTAGATTCATATTAATGGCATAATTTGGCCCATAAATATACAAATGATTAGTGGCATAAAATTGGCATAATTTATATACCTAAAATTATGAACATGATTTAGAGAGGAATTGGGCATGACTTGAATGACAATAATTTACATATAAACAAAAAAGGTAAATATGTAAATTTAGAAAAAGACGAATATGCCAAACCCGAGGTTAGATTAAGTTGTGGTGTAAAACTGCCCAGAACCGCCTGGCACATCCAGTAACCACAACAACACCTATCTAATGTGAGAGGTTAGTGCATCATGCCTAAGGAAAACCCGATATTAGATTGAGTTGTGGTGTAAAACAGCCTGGAACCGCCCAGCACATCCAGTAACCACAACAACACAAATTTAATGTGAGAGGTTGGTGCATTAATAAATCAATTAATGCTAATGAACAAGATTAATGACACTTAACCAATATAACATGAATGATTAGGGTTAAGTTCATAGGAACATTTAACCAATATAACATGAATGACTAGGGTTAAGTTCATAGAAACACTTAACCAATATAATATGAATGACTAGGGTTAAGTTCATATGAACACTTAACCAATATAACATGAATGACTAGGGTTAAGTTCATAGGAACACTTAACTAATATAACATGAATGACTGGAGTTAAGTAAATAAGAAACACTTAACCAATATAACAAGATGAATGACTAGGGTTAAGCTAATAGGAAACACTTAACCAGTATAGCATGATGAATGGGTAAGGTTAAGTAATAAGAAACACTTAACCACTATAACTTGATTTGTGGTAAGCTTAAGTTAAAACGAGAGGGTAACACTTAACAATATGACTTGATTTGTGGTAAGGTTAAGTTAAAACAACAGGGCAACACTTAACCAATATAACTTGATTTGCTGTAGGGTTAAGTTGACACAAGAAGGCAACATTTAACCAAAGTAACATGATAAGTAGGTGGATTAAGTAACTTGAATTGGTTGATGATACTTAACCAATACAACATGATGAACACGTGGGGTTATGTTAACAAGAAAACACTTAATAAATGAACGAATGGGGTTAAGTTAATAAGAAACACTTAACCAACATGACATGATGAATGGGTGGGTTAAGTTAACGTGAATGGACAACACTTAACCAATATGGCATTATGTGCGGGAGGGTTAAGTACATATCAAGTTGGGTGGGTAATATTAGTAAATATAGGCCCACAAACTTAACCATTAAATAAACATGCTTGAATCAGAAGGAGGGTTAAGTACATATCGGGTTGGTGGGTAATATTAGTAAATATAGGCCCACAAAACTTAACCATTAAATAAACATTCTAGAATCAGTAGACGGTTAAGTACATCTCGTGTAGGTGGGTAATATTTTATATATAGGCCCACAAACTTAACCAATGGGAAACCCTAGTAACGGGACCCATTTCAGCAGTAATCTACATAGATGTATCATGGTACCCTAAAACTAGGCAGGGCAGGGCACGATTACTGGGCTGATTATAAGCAGTCAAAACAGCGGCAGGGGGTACGTCAGTGTAGGTTCCGACGGTTTACGGGCGTGCATGTACTCCGGAGTGGGAAAAAAGCAGGCACTGGGTACCAGTAGTCATACACTGTGCATCTTGAATCGTGTCGGGTTGCTATCATAAGGATTGATACACCTTATGGTGGGGCCAACACAGGGTATCTACATGCAAGAGAGGGTCGATTGACACGGACACAAGAGAAATTAATACAAGTTGGGAGCCGATCGATAGGGCAGTAAGGGTACATCTAACACATTCTTTGCAATTTGGCAGATTGAGGTGAAATCCTCATAATAGATGTACACCTGAAGGCTACCACAATTGCGGGGATTGGGATCACGTTATCATATTATCATTTTATACAGAGTACTAGTTGGGACACTAGTTAGGTGGTGCAGAGAAGTGAAATGAGTGCGATAGCATATTCAGCATTATTATCTTATTTCTAGGGTGTTGACCTAGATTCAGTTTATTCCTGTCATAACCGTTTTCTTGTTTACATGCTAAATAGTCATTGGACTTACGAGACTCATGTCTAACCCATTTTCTTTTGTCTTCTTTTCTTTTGTTTCCCCCCAGGTCCGCAGGGAGGGAATACTTCAGCTTAGATCAGATCATTTCCAGCTTGAAGAGAGTAGATGTATTGCTTGGAATCTTTTTCCTTGGGCTATGGCTTTGGATACTCTCTTATTGGGGATTTATGCTACCTTACTGTTGCTTTAATGCTTCTTTATGTTTTAATTCAAGACAGAGATTTTGTTGTAATAATTTGAAAGTTGGTTTGAGACAGTTACTGTAATGTTTTAACTGAATCATGTACTAATGAAATAAATTTAGTTTTTCCTCTGTTTATTTGTCTATCTTGTAATTTATCTGCATCTTTTACCTAAAATGCTCCACCGAAGTTAAGGCATTCCCTTTGTGAGTGACCTTAACGGAGGTGGGGAGTTTCACTTGGTAACAGAGCTGAAGGTTACCGGATTAGATAAAAGATTTGAAAAATTATTTTCAAAGCGGCTTTAAAAGAAGCATTATCAAAAGTAAAGTTTTGTTTTTAAAGGCATATTCCCTAAAGCCATATGCACTATCTTTAGATCCTCTGTTTGAATCCTTCTTTCCTTCTTTCCTGAGTCTCCAGGGCTCCTGGCTTTCTGGGAGGTAACCTCATCGCGGCATGGCTCTGTAGGCTCGACGAGACTACGACACTTGTCAAAGGGCAAATAAGTGCCCAACTTCCATCTATAGCCGCAGTAGCTTCACGTACGGCTAATTTTCTTTTGAGCTTTGTAGGATTTTCTGTGCAATGGAGGAAACTTTCAAGGGACTTGTCAACAAGTTACAAAAGGATGGAAAAGATGAGAATGAGGGAGTTTGGCTAAGGAGCACAACCCAAGGATGAGAAACTTATGGATATGGACTTGGTTCACAAAGGAGGCAAAAAGAAAGAGGTGTAAGTGGAAGAATCACATGACATGAAGGAGGAAAGAATAGTAAAACCTAAGACAAGAGGAAGTATCTTTACTATGGTATAACGGGTCATATAATTAAGGACAAGGGCAAGAACAAAGAACAAGATTTTCAGGAGGGCAAGTGCCTGCTCTCACCGCCAGCGTACCTGAGAGAGAGGTAGTAAGGTTTCTGTTGAAAGAGTTTAGTTTTTCCTTTTTGATCATCCTGTTAGTAATCCTTTTGATTTTAGCGCTTCACATTCGTCTATATATGCTTCAATAATTGAGTCTCTACACCTTAGTACTTGTAGAGTAGAAGATCCCATTATTGTCTCAAATCCAATTTGTGGTTCGGCTCATTTATCTTCGGTTTGAAAGGATTTGAGATACTTATGTTTTCGGTTTCATGGGCTATGGGTTGATTCTTGGCATGGATTGATTAGCTAGTAATTATGAACGGAGGGTAGTTAGACTTTCGATTTGCCTCAGAAATACCCTCGAGATTTGATGCGATCCTAAGGGATCAGTTTGTCTTACCCACCTAGAATCACTTGATGCATCTATTGACGATTTGCAATCCGTTATAATAGTCCATGAGTACGCAGGATGTTTTGATTAGGTTAGGGGTTTTCCCCTTAAAACTCGAGATAGACTTCCGCATATATCTAGTTGATAATGCAAAGCCAGTTATGCGATCAACGATAGTTTTGGAACAAGATTGGCAAGGATAGCCAGAGTCAGTTAAGTGCTCAATTGTTTATTTGTTTTGATAGTATCATCTCACATAAATCGTCCAAATTCGGAGGAGGTATTCCTTATGCGCTTGTCTGATATTGGTTTGGGCCTTTGGGGCTTGTACTTGAGGAATGTCGAGTTCGACTAGGATGGTTTGCGTGAGAAATAGATGGTTGTGGCAGGTGCCCTAAGTAAGACTGACCTTAAGAGAGGTAAAAAGTACATAGAAACCTTTAGCTTTAGACCCTCAGATTTATGGCATGGTGGATAAGCTAAGTAGAGGAGAGACCTCTAATCATCTTAGTATATACACCTAGTATCATGGTTAACACCTGTTTATCTTGGAAAGATAGTTCGACTACATTGGATACCCTCTAGCATAGTAAGTGATCGAGGTCCTATCTTTACTAGTGGGTTTTGGAAATGGAGGTCAAGAAACCTCGCAATCATGAAGTTAAATTAGTTAAGGTACAATGGAGTGAAGCTCAATAAGAGGCGACTTAGAAGACTGAAGACTACATACACACATTATACCCTTTTTTATGAGGGTATATCCTTGATTCCTCTTTTTCTGTAAAGTTTATTTGCGTACTAGTCTTTATCTTTTAAGTATATCCTCTCGGTCCTATCCTCGATCCTTAAGTAAAAGCCAATTGATGTAAACATGTGTTTGAGACTTGTTATAATTAGTGGATGCAAGTGGTTGCAAGTGTTTGCTAGTGGTTGCTCGTGGATGCATATACACACATTAGGCACTAGATCGGCTCAGTCACTTTCATATTGCATATGCATGAGTGAACCTTTATATATATATATATATATGGATTGAAACTTGATGTGTTATCATATGGATGTTGCATATGGATGAGTGAATATGAACACATATAGTATTTACATGATTAGGGATATTTGCATACATATTGGACGCATGACACTCTCATGATTCGCATTAAGGAGGTCAACTGGATAAGTAGACCGCCTGATTATGCATTAGATAAGGACATGTACACACACTATGCATATGATGATGAAAGCATTAGAAATATTTTTAAGGACAATGGACGCCTGTGATTGAATGGTTGAGTAGATGGACGGTTGGATGGTAGGATATATGTTCTTCCTAACTTGAAGATTTCGGGGACAAAATCCTTTAAGGAGGGGAGAATGTAACACTCCGTATTCTCTGTGAACATCAAAGTAACAAACTAAAGTATACTTAATTTTTAAGTGAAGAATTAAGGGAAACGGGTTACTCCATTGCGTTTGTCTCGGAATTCTGCTTGGAATAGAGTCCAAGTTTTCGTAAATCGGACTTCGTATGAAGAAGTTATGGCCTTTCGGAAGATTCAAGAGAAATTCAGAAAATTAAATAGTAAAATAACCCAGACAGGTCGACCTATACCAAGGCAGGTCAACCAGGGAGTCGACCTACCCCAGGCCAGGTCGACCAAGGGTTCGACCTGGGGGTCGACCTACCTCCTCGCCCAGATCCAAATTCGAGACGATTCTGACTCATTGCTGAGTCCTTTCTGATTTATTGCTGAGTCACTAGGGATTAGGTGGCAATTCTGGATAACTCTATCTAGTCTGCACGGTTGTGCTTGCTCCTAAAACGATCTAACAGCTCATATAAGATTTAACTTCTATAAAAGCAACCCTAGTCCTCAAACGCTAAATCACACAAATTCATTCCAAGGAGCCACCATGCCGTCCATGATCGTTCTACTTTAGCCACCATTCCTTCAACTTGAAAGCAAGATTAAAGCTACGAATCAAAACTAACTTAGAGAATTGATAGTCTTCTTCAAGGGATTGCTTTCCAATTTCAGAAAACAGATCCCAGAAAACAAGACTTTCTTTTCTTTGTAAGTCCAGTTATTGTTTAGATGTGAACGATTAAAAGTTGTGATTTGTAATAAAATGAAAACTAGAGTAATTCCTTGTTGTAAGATAATGACGATGCTGATATATGCCTATTCTTATAACGATTCTATCGTATATGCTTATGAGATTATTGTGGTTATTATGTTAATGTTAAACCAATCGTATATTATGTAAATTTGGTTACATTTTATGTTTATTGAATCATGCAAGTTGTTTAGATCTACATTTAGATCTATGTTTATTGAATCATGCAAGTTGTTTAGATCTACATTTAGATCTACGTTTATTGAATCATGAAGTTTTTTAGATCTACATTTAGATCTATGTTTATTGAATCATGCAAGTTGTTTAGATTTACATTTAGATCTACATTTATTGAATCATGCAAGTTATTAGGCTAAGACACGTATTATGTTTAGATCTACATTTAGATTTATGTTTATTGAATCATGAAAGTTATTAGGATAAGACATGTATTATGTTTAGATCTACATTTAGATCTATGTTTATTGAGTTATGCAAGTTGTTAGGCTAAGACATGTATTATGTTAGATTCACATTTAGATCTATGAAAACTGGATCCAAAAATTAAAGCTCATATTTACATGCCTTGTTAAACTTGTGTAAAACCATATGCTTAAGATTCATGTTTGTTGAATCCAAGATAAAAGTTCATATTTACATGCCTTGTTAAACCTGTGTAATTCCATATGTTTAAGATTCATGATTATTGGATTCAAATTAAATTTTACATTCACATGTCTAGTTGAACTTCTGCAATTCTATATGCTTAAATGTTCATTGGACCCAAAATAAAAGTTTACATTCACATGCCTAGTTGGATTTGGGTATCTCATATGCTTAAAGACTCACGTTAGTTGGATCCGAAAATGCAAGTTTATTATATTATGCCACGTTTACATGACACATGTTTATTTAGTTCCTTATATGTTGTGTGAATGGTACATGCTCCCTTCTTTCCCCTTTTGTGTATAAGTTAGGCTAAGTTACGAGCCTAACATTCTATGTGAATTTTGCGAACGTATGACAGGGGTAACGTTGGGAAAAGCTTAAATTCATATTAATGACATAATTTGGCCTATAAATATATGAATGATTAGTGGCATAAAATTGGCATAATTTATAAACCTAAAGTTATGAACATGATTTAGAGAGGAATTGGGCATGACTTGAATGATAATAATTTACGTATAAACAAAAAAGGTAAATATGTAAATTTAGAAAGTGACGAATATGCCTAACCCGAGGTTAGATTGAGTTATGGTGTAAAACTGCCCGGAACCGCCCGGCACATCCAATAACCACAACAAAACCTATCTAATGTGAGAGGTTAGTGCATCATGCCCAAGGAAAACCTGAGGTTAGATTGAGTTGTTGTGTTAAACTGCCCGGAACCGCTTGACACATCCAGTAACCGCAACAACACATATCTAATGTGAGAGGTTGTTGCATTAATAAATCAATTAATGCTAATGAACAAGACAAATGACTAGGGTTAAGTTCATAGGAAACACTTAACCAATATAACATGAATGACTAGGGTTAAGTTCATAGGAACACTTAACCAATATAACATGAATGACTAGGGTTAAGTTCATAGGAACACTTAACCAATATAACATGAATGACTAGGGTTAAATTCATAGAAACACTTAACTAATATAACATGAATGACAAGGGTTAAGTTCGTAGGAACACTTAACCAATATAACATGAATGACTAGGGTTAAGTTCATAGGAACACTTAAGTAATATAACATGAATGACTAGGGTTAAGTTCATTGGAACACTTAAGTAATATAACATGAATGACTAGGGTTAAGTAAATGAGAAACACTTAACCAATATAACAAGATGAATGACTAGGGTTAAGTTAATAAGGAACACTTAACCAATATAGCATGATGAATGGGTAAGGTTAAGTAATAAGAAACACTTAACCACTATAACTTGATTTATGGTAAGGTTAAGTTAAAACGAGAGGGTAACACTCAACCAATATGTCTTGATTTGTGGTAAGGTTAAGTTAAAACAAGAGGGCAACACTTAACCAATATAACTTGATTTGTGGTAGGGTTAAGTTGACACAAGAAGGCAACACTTAACCAAAGTAACATGACAAGTAGGTGGGTTAAGTAACTTGAATTGGTTGATGATACTTAACCAATACAACATGATGAACACGTGGGGTTAAGTTAATAAGGAAACACTTAATAAAATGAACAAATGGGGTTAAGTTAATAGGAAACACTTAACCAACATGACATGATGAATGGGTGGGTTAAGTTAACATGAATGGACAACACTTAACCAATATGGCATAATATGCGGGAGGGTTAAGTACATTTCAAGTTGGGTGGGTAATATTAGTAAATATAGGCCCACAAACTTAACCATTAAATAAACATGCTTGAATCAGAAGGAGGGTTAAGAACATATTGGGTTGGTGGGTAATATTAGTAAATATAGGCCCACAAAACTTAACCATTAAATAAACATGCTAGAATCGGTGGGAGGGTGTGTAGGTGGGTAACATTTGTATATATAGGCCCACAAACTTAACCAATAGGAAACCCTAGTAACAGGGACTCAGTTCAGCAGTAACCCACATAGATGTATCATGGTACCCTGAAACTAGGCAGGGTGGGGCACAATTACTGGGCTGATTATAAGCAGTCAAAACACCGGCAGGGGGTACGTCAGTGTAGGTTCCAACGGTTTGTAGGCATGCACGTACTCTGGAGTGGGAAAAAAGCAGGCACTGGGTACCAATAGTCATACACTGTGCATCTTGAATCATTTCGGGTTGCTATCATAAGGATTGATACACCTTATGGTGGGGCCAGCACAAGGTATCTACATGCAAGAGAGGGCCGATTGACACAGACACAAGAGAAATTAATACAAGTAGGGAGAGATCGATAGGGTAGTAAAGGTACATCTAACACATTCTTGGCAATTTGGCAGACTGAGGTGAAATCCTCATAATAGATGTACACCTGAAGGCTACCACAGTTGCAGGGATTGGGATCACGTTATCATATTATCATTTTATACAGCGTACTAGTTGGGACACTAGTTAGGTGGTGTAGAGAAGTGAAATGAGTGCGATAGCATATTCAGCCTTATTATCTTATTTCTAGGGTGTTGACCTAGATTCATTTTATTTCTGTCATAACCCTTTTTTTGTTTACATGCTAAATAGTCACTGGACTTACCAGACTCATGTCTAACCCATTTTCTTTCATCTTCTTTTCTTCCGTTTCCCCCCCAGGTCCGCAGGAAGGGAGTACTTCAGCTTAGATCAGATCATTTCCAGCTTGAAGAGAGTAGATGTATTGCTTGGAATCTTTTTCCTTGGGCTATGGCTTTGGATACTCTCTTATTGGGAATTTATGCTGCTTTACTGTTGCTTTAATGCTTCTTTGTGTTTTAATTCAAGACAGAGATTTTGTTGTAATAATTTGAAAGTTGGTTTGTGATAGTTGTTGTAATGTTTTAACTGAATCACGTACTTATGAAATAAATTTAGTTTTTCGGCTGTTTATTTGTCTGTCTTGTAATTTATCTGCATCTTTTACCTAAAATGCTCCACCGAAGTTAAGGCATTCCCTTTGTGAGTGACCTTAACTGAGGTGGGGTGTTTCACTTGTGTTTTGGCAAGTAATACCATATTATGTATTATTGTCGTTTCAAAATTTTCCTGTTTGGTCATAAGTTGTTATTGTGTGATATTGTCCTTTTTGGGTTATTAGTGTTTTTGTGGTTACTATGTTTCTGGTGGTGTCTTCCTCAGGGCTTCGACAGTGGAGATGAGTTTCTACTTTCAGCTTCTTATAGTGGTGAATCTTGTTGTGGACGGTTGCCTTAGTGCTGGTGATAGGTTGTTCATATCATTTCGTGTACTTGTTTCTCGAGCGCTTGGTACCCTAGTGGTTTATGATAGTATGTCTGCTGTTAGTTAAGATAGTGAGCTGAATTGTTTATTATTATTAATTCTTTTGATGATCTCATCTTCTAGTTGGCAGTGTTTTGGTTGTTTGAAGAAATTTAAGTTTGTATTGTGACTGCTTGCCTGTTTTCTGTTATTTGTGTGTGTTATTGTTAAAACTAGGCCAGTGTGTTGTGTGACTACCTCAAAAGCTTATTATAGTGTAAGAGTTTGTTTTTCTGCTTTTCAAGCTAGACTCTTGCCTTGCATAACGATTTTTTTTCATATATAGGAATAAGAAAATATGTGTATCAGATAGGCAATATGCCTATCTCCTGTTTTATTTTATACTCATTATTTTTTGTAATGAGAAAAGTGTTACAGATCACTTTAAGAATCGGTTGGCCTTGCAAAAAAACTACACCTCTGTAGTGGATAAACTACTAAAAGCACAAGGGCTATAAATACAACAAAAAAAGAATCTAAATCTAATCTTAACTTATCTAGTGGTAGCTTGTTATAGTCTAGTGCTTCTAGTTACCGATACAGGCACACTTGATCAACAACAACTCAAGCTAGAACCATACTCTCCATGCATTGTTAAATAAGCTTTTCTATTACCTGAATACTCTTACTTGCTGGAGGTTGTCCTAGTAATAAGGGACTCTCTCTTCCTCATCAATCTACTTAGACACATATCGGAATCTCAGACATCTCCATGTAACGAATAATCAACATTCACGATAACTATTTTGTTATCTTCACTATTAATAATCTTCTTCTTTTTTAATTGTGTAAAAAAATCTTTTTGAGTAGGCCTTATCCTATGTTCCCAAATAAAGGACAACATGCCGCATCTTCGTTTGTACTAACCACGCGCTAGTCCATATCCAAATATTTAAAATTAACTATGTATAAACATCTAGTTATGAATGAATACCATGGCTTTGATGAAAGATGATGTCATTGAGTAGGCACATGTTCCTATGGGGTTTCCATTTGTGTTTGTAAACTGTCATTCACTATGTAGGAAAATAGATATAGAGAATGTAAAGATATTTTTATAAACAAATTTTATCCAATACATATATTAGTTATTGGTACTATTAGAAACATATAGTATTTTATACAAAATATCAGAGCGATATATCGAAAAATAATGAAAAATATATCGACGATGAAATTTTAAGTGATATTACGTGAAAATATTGTGTTAGGTCAGTCATTCGATATACCGGTATGTTAGTAGGAGGTTACAGACAACTTTAGGGTTTCATATATCTTTGATAACCTACGGTGAGTTTCTAGTCTTAGCTAGTCTTGGAACTAATTCCCTTCGGGCGGGTTCTGGTAGCGTTGTTCTATTCATTGGTCTTTTTCAATTGTGTTTATAACTACTATACCGGCTGGTTCCTTTCGGAGAATTCGAGACCCATACCTGGAAAGTAAAGATAGTATAATATAATGATTTAATAGTTACCTTAAGAAACCCCAAATGAAATTCTTTAATTCATGACCGAGATTGATAAAGAGACATAGCTATATTATTTCCCAAAAATCCTCAAATTGATTTAGGAATTAGAGTTAACAACTTGGAATTCATATACAAGTGAGAGAATGAGAATAAATCCCCTTTGAATTTTAGACCCTTGGAGTCGTATATATAGATATGTGTTGACGCCCTCTTTACCTTAGCGCCTTTATAATAATGCTTTTGAAAGTGGACTTGAAGGCCTAATTGGAGCAATTTCAATGTCATGCATCTGGTGCTCTTGATACAACCTAGGGCAACAACATATGGTTTGGAGTAGGAGTGAGTCTTTTTGAGTATTTTCTATACGTAACCACTATAAAGCCTTTGGATCTTCCAAAAGGAACCTTCTGGAAGTGGACTTAGCAATTGTGAGAAGAATACACTTCATTAGGCTTCTAACTTCTGGCTTTAATGTACAAAATGGTTATTTTCCTATGGATGAAGCCTTCTTTTACATAATGACTATCTCTCTTAGGATTGATCTACTAAAACATCCCCTTCGAATGAATCGAAGGGTGGATTTGACTCAGAGGGAGTGGTTTAACTCCCATTTCCTGACTGAATTGGAGGTTGAAACCATTATAGATTATAAAGGCGTGCCTTTCGACATTGTTGAAATGGATAGTCCTTTCCTGGAAAGGTGTACTCCGCTCTTTTGTCTTCTCCAAGGATATAATATGTAATGAAATGCCCTTAATTGCTTCGATAGCTTCTTACTTCCTTCTTGCCATATCCCCAATGTTGATTCCGGAAGGTTTATCTTTTTGAGTCTTCCTGAAAGCTATATTATTTTGGGTTTTATTAGCTTTCTCTAATCATGTTTTTCCTTGGAGAATATTTTGGTTAACTAAAGGTGTGCCCTTCAGCTTTACAAAAAGGGCTTGCTTTTTTCGGAATAATTTTTTTGCTCTTTATCCATGTGGACGAAAGTAATATACGAAGAAGTAACTTTGCCTGGACTAGAAGTTCCCAACTCTTGACACCATTTCACTATGGCTTTGCTCCTTGAATTGTTGTGGTTATTTTGGTGCTAACATTTGCCCTCTCCCCCTTCCCTACGCTGGTGAACGGATGCTCTTGACTTTTCAAGTCAAAAACTCCAACTTTCGATGCATAAAGAATTTTCACGCCTTTTGGTATTCCAATTTGGATGATCAAATCTAATCCACCCTTTGCGTTTATTCTCCCTTTATTTTTCTATAAATAGTATATTATCTTTGTCTTCTCAGTTCACCTACAATCATAGTTTTTAAGCACGAGAATCAAAGATTTTCAACAATTTCAAACTGTTTTTATTTAATTTGTTTCAATTGCAATTTCGAGGTAAGCTTTTTTTTAATTTCAATCTTGATTTCATAATCAACCCCCTCCTTCTAATTTATAGGTTTTCTGATTTGTATGTTAAAACTGGAAATTGATTTGGGTTTAATCAAATGCAGAATTTTTCATTGGATTTCGAACTATCTTTGAATCCAATTATGATCAGGCACATTTAGGTTTCAATCTGTTTTCCCTAGTTTGAAATATTTTTGGTTTAATGGTTCGGCTATTTAAATTGAAACCCTTTTGGCCTACCACAACGAACTAGGCATTTTAGTCTCTTTGGGTTGTGGGATTTTGGCCCAATATTCGTATTATACTTGAAAATAATGAATGGTATCATTTGACAATGTTATACGTGATAAGAAATTTACAAAGAAGACAAGTTAAAAATCCATTTATGAAACTGAAGAATCTCCCTTGGTAGCTTATGAGAAAATTTCCAATAAGGTCGCTGCCACCTCCATTGGCTTTTTAATTTCTACACAAGAGGAGGTAGATGTTGTCTTATCGGACTTGGGGATATCGGGGGTCTATGCTTTTCAATTACTAACTGGCTCTACCAATGAGAATCTTCTAGAAGGGTACTTTGCTTACTCCGCTATTCATATTTAGCATGGAGGTTTATTCCCTTTTCTTGATTTCCTTTCACGCTTCTTATAACACCTTCGTGTTTTGCCCATTCAGATTTCACCAAACATGTATACCTATTTTTTGTGTTTGTAAGTTATTTCTTTAAAAGTATGATGGCTCATCTTTGAGCCCTTCATCTCTCTCACATTTGGTTCGTTTGACCAAAATGAGCCATACGAACCTATAACTATATCAGGCCAAACCTTCTTGGAAATTGATTGCTGATAGCACTGATAAATCGAAGGATTGATTGAACCAATTATTTTATATCAGATGTCCTTACGGCATCAGCGGGAGCTTTTCCAATCTTGGTTAAAATTTCAAATTCGTATTTCATCCTTTTTTATCTTTTCTTTGAAACGAAAAAAGATCTATATACCAAAAGGGAGAAAATAGCCTTTCTCCAATGGCGTACAAAAATAGATTTGTAGTCCATGGACAACTATGAAATCTGTATGAAAAAACAAACAATATAGTGCCGGAATAAAAACAGAAGAAGAGGAAAATAATATCTCGGAAACAACTTCTGGAGTGAGCTGTAAGGCGGGCCTAGTCTCTGACTCATAGATAACTTAGAGAAAAGCAGAACACCTCCTAGCGGAGTAATGAAAAACAGCAGAAGACGACAAATACCCCATAACCAAAGGGACCAAAGGAAGTCCAATCTAGAGAACAATGCAACACCCTATCATGCGGAAAAAACGGTAGTCCAATCCAGCCTGCACACAACAAAAACTCCTGGTCCTATAGCGTAGCCAAGCCTAAACAACCTGTAATCCAGGTCTTGTACAATTAGAAAACATAATAAGTCAAAAAAGGGGGGAGAGGTGCATGGACAGTGAACCCACATACAAACAAACAGTCAACCGGTACCCGCACAGGGAGAAAGATGGAGTGGAATAAATATCAAAAACATGAGCCAAACGCTTCGAGCGGGAGCCCAAGGATCCCCTGAAAGGTCTACCAAAACGCAAGGAACGTTATTCCTTATCCTTCGAATGATAGTGAGAGGATCCATAGAAGACTCATCAAAGATGGCCTTATTCCACGAACACCAAATATGCCAATAAATAAGACAAGGAATAATGCAGAAGGGGTTGGAATGGATAAACTTGCTTGAGATTCCCGCCCAACAAATGCGTAGTAAATCAGACAAAGAAGACGCATTACTTTGGAGATCAACTAAATTTCCGAAGTAGTTTCAGGTCGATCTACACATGAGATAAATAAAAACAAGTGAGCGTTTAAGTCACCCGCGAGACAACATCCACAGTGGGAAACAATCAGAATGCTAATCCTCTGGAGATTCTCTTCAAGCTGTAACCCTTCGTGCAGAGTTCGCTACATGAACACAGAAACTTTCGGAGGAAGCCGAGCATCCCTAATGAAAGAGAAAAGAGGGAGCTTTGGAGTTGGGATCCTCGTTGCACTCTAAGCTGCCTTGATCGAGAAAGGACTGTCATCCCGTCCATCCCCACCACCATGTGCATCAAATAATAACTTCATGGATTACATCTGTTTCGACGTCTCATTAGCATAAGATGGAGCACCGGTGTAATACGAGGACAAAAGTTTGTGTTACTGAGCATGGAGAAATGTTGTCTAGAGCGAGTCATTTGCTCCAAAACGAGCCCACAACTTGCAAGAAAAGGCAATGCAAACATCCTTTGGATTTTGAAGTCCTAAACCTCCTTCGTTTTTGGGGCAACACAAGATATCCCAAGAAATCCAGTGATGATGATTGGCATTGTCCTGTTGTCCCCATAAAAAGGACGAAGCCAAGGACTGATAAGAACGAAAGAAGGAGGAAGTAGGGGTCATGGCTACAATGATATGTGATCCAAAGGAGTTTAGAACAGACTTAGTAAGAGTCAGTCTCTCAGCTTGAAAGAGAAGAGCCATGTTCTATCTAATAATCTCACCCCTAACTTTGTCAGTCAGAGGATTGAATAAGGCATTAAGCTTCCTACCATGATAAAGAACAATGCCAAGATAAGGTAATGGGAGGGTGGCGACTTTGAAACCAGTGAAGGTATCAATCCACGAAGGCCTTACTCGGGACAAGTCAGATGCATAGACAAAGCATCTTTTAGCAGAGTTAACGAGTTATCCCGAGGACCTCCCGTACTGTTGAATGAGGCTAAGAAGATGACGGATGAAGCGACGGTTACCATTAGTAGAAAATGATATATCATCCGCGAAAGACTAGGAAGAGACGAGAGGGCAACACGAGGGATGCCAAATCTTTGAATTGGCCTGCTAATGTAAGGGAATGTAATCCGCGCACGAAAGCCTCGGCGACAATGACGAACAAAGTAGAAGAAAGGGGGTCTACCTAACGGAGTCCCCTTCCTAACTTGAAAAATCCATAGGTTGATCCGTTGATCAGAACAGAGAACCAATAGTTGGAGATGAGCCTCCAAAGAAGATCGATAAGGGACTCTGGAAAGCCGAAAGCCCTCAGTACCCTGATGATGAAGAACTACGACATACGGTCATAGGCCTTAGCCATGTCAAGCTTGATGACCTAGTTTGAACCCCTGGTCTTGCGATCAATTTGGGAAATCAGTTCCTGGGCTAAGAGGATGTTTTCAGTAATCAAATGTCCTTTAACGAACCCAATCTGAGAAGAAGAGATAACACGATCTAGAAAAGGTGCCAAGCGAGTAGTTAGCACCTTGGAGATAACCTTATTGGAGAAGTTAAAAAAGTTGATTGGGCGAAAATCCACGCATGAACGAGGATTTTCGCAGTTGGGGATAAGGACCAAATTGGTGGAAGCCCACCCCTTAGGGAGATCTCCACCGGGGAAGAAGAATTGGACGGCTAGACAAAAATCAACCTGAATGATCGATCAAACACTCCTATAAAACACTCCATTAAAAGGATCATGACCAAATGCACTGTCTTTAAGATGCAAGCCCAGATTTCTTTTGAGGAAGAGGGAGCTATTAGTTCAATGTTCAAGTAAGATAAGATAAGCTTCTCATTCATATCCATAATTTTTGCACCAACTATCAGGATTAGGTTTTACCTAATTTCTACCCTGTGATTGGCTCCCTAAACAGGCACGAATAACCTGTGCTAGCTATGGCATTCATGGATATCAGTACAGAACCCATTAACTTAAAAAGACATAGCCTTACCCGTTGGTGTTACAGCATCTTATCTTCCCCAATCGGAACAATGCTCGCTTATGGTTCCGCAGGAACGCGCCCGTACCCACCTTAAAATTTGAACCTCCTACAATCAAGCATCAATAAAGCGTGCCCTAGTCGTTACCTAGTGCAATACTAGTGTGATAAGAAGAGGGTATTGATTGATATGGGTTCCAGACAAATAAACAAGCAGTAGATTTACACAAGCCACCTAGGCTTGGCCCCCCAAGTTAACTAGGATTTTAAGAGTCCCCACATATTTTATCAGAATGGACATCCTAGCATATTAATCAGACAACTTTAACTTAGCAGGTTTAAGTTCATTAATAAGCTTGATATAAATCTATGGTAAATTCTTATGTCATAATTTTTTTTAAATGTAATTATTTACACAACCCTTTCCCCAAGTCAAACAAATCCTTACTCAGATGTAACGACCCAGTGGATTTTCGGCCCTGAAAATCGACATAAATACATTTATTATATCTTATGTTGACCTTCCAAACACCAAAAACACTGGAACGTTTATAGAAATAAATTAGATGGTGAGATAAGAAAGAAAGAAAGTTAGAATTGAAGAAAGGAAGAAACACCACATAATCATAGTCTCACATTGCAGCAGAACAAAATATAATACAGAAATAAATCTGTATTATGAGCTTTTAAAAATACTTACAATATCAGAGTGCATCACACATTTGGATAGTGATAATAACCTAACCTCATAAATAATCACATAGAAGAATGAATATTAGATACAATACGTCTGAACACCTCCAGCTCATCTCTAAACATCACAACATCCGATATCCTGTATCTAGACAACCCTGTCTAACCCGAGCATTTACAAAACACTGGGTTGGTCTAGCGAACCAGAGTGAGAAAAACTTGTAAAGTTTTAAGGGGAATCATCCAACTTGATTTTAAAATTTAAAGATCTTTTCAAAAGAAAAGGATAATCGTAAGACCAAATCCACACATAAATACGGACGGTTTTTACCTTATGATAACCTAAAACATTTTTGAAATCAATATCTTTTCTGATATTATAATAGTATCTAAATACAATTAAATATCAATTTAGCGGAACACTTGCATCTCATGCTCCACATATATAGTATATAATCAAAACCGCGGGTGCTTATTGGAGATTGGATTCCAACTATGACAAGGTATGGGATCACCAGCCGATAGTGTATCTCTAGAGGGGAATACACTAGGTTCAACAAGAACATCTTGCAACCCGGCCCACACATGACCGACCACTCATTTCGCTTGAGTGTATCAAATGTATATCACCAACAGTTGGGCATAAACTACCGTTTCTCGAAAGGGACAGCATCGAAATAGATTAAAGAAGGAAATGGATTTTCTCTAGATAGGTGATTATACACCCTAATGAGAGCGACCCACGTAGCCATGCTGCCTACCCGATTTTTGTTATTTCCCGGTTGATGAGGCTTGAGTTCAGAATTTATCTTTTTGGAACATTTGGTCACCATTCAGTTTGAATGCCACATCTTCAGATCCATCAGATATCACTAGTTGACGTCCATAAAAATACTCTAGTTATTTAGCTAGAGAAAAACCATTTCTCTGCCACCAACTATCGTACATTTGAAGAAATCAATGTACGTAATTCCTTTGAAAATACTCTATTATACATCCATCTATACAAGTCATCCAGAAACAGGATGAACCGAAGGCATCCTCCTACCACATCCAAGGAATCACCCTATAGATTAGTAGCGAGTAGTCCTTGCAATCTGTAGATTCCAACCACGACAGAACCATCTCTTTGGCTGCATACCAAAGATTATTAGCAGTTCTTCCATTTTATGAAGATCCACGGTCTTCAATGCTCCATCTCGATCATCTTAGGGTATCTTCACGTATTTGTTGGTCGGAATGGTTTTCTAATGTAAATCTGATCCAAGTCTTTCCGTACCAACAATCGTATAGGCCAGATTTGATAGTCGTTATTTAACTATCAAATAAATAATCATGAGAAATAAATAGGCTTACTGATTCAGTACTCCGCATCACTCGGCCTTGGTTAATTAAATACAATTTTACTTCTGCTTAATTAAAACTTTTAAACCTTTCAATATTTAGAAATACGATATTCGATTCTAACTTAATATACTAATGCCCTCAAAAACATTTCATTATAATACTTAGAAAAATAACTTATAACCATATTCGATTTCCATTTAATTCTCCTTTCAAGACATTACTACTTCATTCTTCATTATCTAAAATTTGGGAAATCCGTTCAACTTATTATTCGTAAAAAGCGTTACGAAATATCTGCGTTCATTACTTAACAACACCCAGTGCTATTTCTTATTGAGTAAATCTATTTCAGTATTCAACTTTACATTTCCTTTCAACCTCACGAATATTGTTATAATTTCCTGCAATCCCCTTTTATTTCCCTTTTACTTTGGAATCCTCATTATACATATATTCCAAATTTTCACCAAAAAAGTTGTATCATTATTTCTTTAATGAAATAATAAATTATTACTAACATTTTTACCATTACCAACTAATATCATCCACAGATAATCCTAAAGTCGTTCAAGTTGGGGTATTTTAATTACCTCTCAAACCTTGATCAACAATGTTCTTATCTTAAGATAGATATGAGTTGTAATCCAAAAACCGATACTTCATTCTAATAACAATTCAAATTCCATTTAACTATTTTAAACAAAATACGATTTCACAAAACCTTCTTACTTTTTGAAAATCTCTTTCCCTAATGTAAATATTATTTCTTAATTCAATAATTCAATAATTAAATAATTTCTTATAAAACACGACTTTTAACCTCTACCTCTTTAAAAAAAATTCATTTTAATTCGGATTTGGTTTCAAAATCCCACGACTCGCTTCCTTTGCCAAATTCACTTTTACCAATCCCTTTTCAAATCTATTCAACTATTTTCCCATTTCAATTCCTCACTTTTACTTAACCCCATTATTAAGCACATTAGTGTAAAATTAATGCTTCAGCACTCTAAACCTCATTTATAAAACTCTGATTTAATATAAACCCTTTTTATCGTTTTCTCCTTTTACTTAATTCAATTATCATTTAATTTAAGCTATCGTATTTGCTCAAAATTTTCTTTATAACTTCGTAAAAAAAATCAGGTTTTAAATAGAAAAGCTGTTCATAAACTCCTTTCACCAATCAATTGGATTTCATTTCAAATTCGATTACTTTTAAAATGAATTTCAATTAAAAAGTAAATCCCTAAATTATTGTTAATTAAATAATAATTTACTTCAATTATTAACTGCTTCCGTAGTTAATTTCTTTATTAAATAAAATAAATATTAATTCCCATTTTAAAAATCTTATTAAAATTTAAACAATATTCATTAAACTATTTTATTACATTAATTCAAATACTCAATTCCAATTAAAAGCAGTCGATTTAGTCCACTCAAAACATAGTTATCTCATTAACTGATTCCACATAGTTCTCACATTAAATTAATTAATAATATAATTAATTTAAATAATTCCATGTAATTGTTTCTTAACAAAACAATTATCCAAACTTAGCCGTTAGGTAAATTTCCAATTCTCATACTTATAAATCTGATTAACATCCGAATTTACTTTATTAAATCAATTTATAATTTATTTAAACTTAAATAAATGAATAATAAATATTTATTTCCTTTTAATAAATTTTATTCAAAATAATATATTAAAAATCTGTCTCCAGTTATAAAATAATTTTTATACTTCAGTTCTATTGATTCACCTGACGATAAATGAATATAAACCAAAAATTTGATTTTATAGGCCATATGCTGCTAATTATTCAACCTATATTCCCTTTGGTTCAAACAAAACACAGGTTGAATTTCCAATCAATGATCAAATCAAATTCATAACCCAAACAGGACAATTCATATATCGATAATATGAAAATAAATAATGTCTAATATATTTGAGGAATCCGATTGGATCCCTCCAACCTATTCTTTTCTGTATTCAAATTGGTTATCTCAAATCAGAACACGCAACTCCATTTAACTGATAATTCCTATAACAGTAAATGACATCTATTTAACATCAACTGATTAACAAAACAATTCAACCAATTCAAACAATCAAACACATTTATAACGTGACCAACAAGGTAAGTTACCTTCATTGGATTCAATCGTTAAAATAATGATTTGGGTTTTCATTGAAATTAAACAACGGTTTAATTTCATCAGTTAAATCAACAAATGGATAGATAATTAGCAAACAGTCAACTATCAGCAAGCAGAGCACATAATTTATAAACCTAATATATATAAAATATAAATGGGAAAAAACTGAGTGAGTTTAACTAACCTTGATTTGACTCATTGAATCGATTTGGTTACGGCTAAATTAAAAAGTCGTTTAATTAAACTGTAAATTCCTGTTGTTTCCAAATCTGTCCAATTATTTCCAGAATGTAGTGTTCTTCTGCATGATTCCCACATAGTTTGTTTCACTCCATTCTGATATCCCAGGCACAAGTTATACAATTTTATAATTATACAATTATAATTAAAAATATTAATTTCCTTAATTACTAATTTAATAAATCTAATTACGTTAGCTTAGAGTTACATGCCAGGTCACTTTTGTTTGTCTTCTTTGTTCACACTGCTGCTCCGGTTCTAAAGTCCTGCGCTAGTTAAAATTACTATAAATATACGGTTATACTGACTAATTTTAATTACTTAATCAATCATTAAATTCCCAATAACTTTTCAATTTGCTTTCTGGTTAAGCACAAAACACTGAGACAACCGAGCTTTACCTTTCAGTTTGTGTATTCTTTGTCCGTCCAAATCCTGTCCAAGAACAACACATCTTTTTACCAATTTATACTATGATTAACTTAATTTAATAAAAGTTTAACAATAGATTTAATTACTGTTCAGTTGACCGATTTCCAAGCCAATACTCCCTTTCTAATACAAACCGTTCCCGTCCAAAAGAGCTTTTCTTGCTTGTTACACTGTTATAAAATTTAAACTGTAAATTAGTTTAATTAATTTTAATAGCTTATTTACTTTAGTTAATCATAACCGGCCGATTAGTTGCATTCCATGATTTAGCTGCTGCTTCCTTCATAGATTGAAATCACGCTGTAATCCAAGCTTGGGTCTCTAGCAAATAGGGTATAATTCATATTAATTACATTTTAATTTGTAACGCTAATCATATTAAACTAACAGTAAATTAGTTCGACCTATTCTTCATGTTACTCATTCTGCTCCACATCAGTTCGACACTGTGCCACGCGAGCTTCACAAACCCCACGACCTAAACATCACCTATCGCCACCACATACTGACCATCCGCCACCCATTGGAGATAGCCCACGACTGCGCCTCAACGTCCTCAGCTTCCGTTTGCAGCAGCTTGGAGATCGACGCGACCCTCTGCCGTTAATTGCACCAAAACCGCTCGAGCTTCCAAATGATCCTCCGGCCGATACACCACCTCAGAAGACATCACCACCGTCCAACATCTTGATCTCAGTGCCTTGAACATGATTTCAATTGAGAAGTATTTGGTTTGGTTCATCGATTAATGGAAATTTGAGGAGATCGTGGTGTATTCCTGGCCAACGAATGGTTTAAGAGGCGGCTCCAGACCTCTTTGACCATGCGTGACCATTTGACAGCAATTTAGGGTTACTGAATCTGATGTATATAGGCAAGGGTATGAAATATTATATTATAATATAAAACCAAACTTTGCCATGAAGTAATTCATTAAAATAACCTCAAACGACTTCTGTTTTCCGATAAAAATGCTAATCCTAGCATAAAAAATATTCTGGAACCAATGAGATAGGTTTCGTCGAATTCCGAGGTCGTTTGTGAAAAGTCCTTTATAATTATAGATAAAAAAAATCAAGCATTTAAAATTCCTAAAATTATGAAAAAATCCAATAAATTTGAAACCTTGACATTTTACTAGACCTCTTCCTTACGGATCTAACAAAATTTATTTCGTTCAAATCGGAGTTCATTTGGCTAGTCATTTATTCGTTTAAAGTTACCCCTATCAGAATTGACCAAAATAATATAATTGATTAAGGAGTTTATCGTTTCCACGATTAAATGCTAAGTCTGATTGACATGAAAATTGAAATCCTATAATAATTAATTAATACGAATCCAATAGCACCAGTTTCGTCGAATTTCGAGACTGTTTCCCGGTACGCTATTTTTATATGCACCACAATGCCATTTTGGACACCAAATTACCCGGTCTTTAAAAATAAAAATCACATACCTATTCTGACTCTAATCGTCGATACGAACTCAACGGAACTGGTTTCGTGGCTTAATTCGATCATATGCTCAAGTTACACACAAAAATCCCTTTATTAAATTAAATTAAATTAATTTAAGTATGCGCTATAGAAAATGAATAGGCTTTTACGGCTACCATGGTCACATACGACATCGGTTTGCCACAAAATTTAATACCATACAATAATTTAATGTTACAGTTCCAATGAAATTGATTTCATCGAAAACGGACTCTATTTGCAAAATGGCTATTTTAAAGGCCTATAATTTAATAATGATTTTCATTGCGACTATTTTAAAATTTTATTTGGCCATAACTAACAATCAATAAGATGAAATATAGATTTTTCTCTTTTATTAGAGAATTGTAATAAACACAATTCAAATGCTTCTTGTTTCACAGAAATCCGACTTATATCGGATCCTGTATATCTAGTTAAAGTTCAAAACCCAATATTACGAACTGCCGCGCCATTTCAAACTCGATTTATAATTATATATAAATTAACATTAAAACGTCATTTTAATAAACAAATTAAATATTAAAAATCCATTAATATTCCAAATATAATATTTAAAATAATAAATTAAATATTTGACCGCTAAAAATACGAGTCGTTACATTCTTCCCCCTTAAAATAATTCCGTCCCCGAAATTGCTAAGGTAGGAAAGAATGTTACAAACCCATTAATTTCCAAATCCAATTTATTTTAAATCAAAAACAAATTTAATACCGTAAATAAATATTTCAAAAATATCCAAAAATTTCTAACATATTAAATCCTCGGAAAAATTCGGTAGAGTCTCCCCTGTACGGAGTGACAAATGCGATACCGCAGGAACAAATAATATATATACATCGACCCACACAGTCGGAAAATAAAATTCAAAACCCAAAATTTATATTTTCGTGTAGGCGTACCTTTTACGAGCGCTATTAAGTGTAATTGCTAAATGTATATGTGATTTACTCAACCCGCATCAATCTGCCTAGCCATCTGAAACATGTACTTAACTCAATTCACATGTAAGTAATAAATATATGAAATTCTAAGATAATATTTCACTAATCAATAAATGTAACTAGACCAATTCCAAAATCATACAGATATATCAATTCATTTTCAAATACTGGGTTAAATCATAAATTCCAATCCATATGCAGTTTCATTTTGGTTTAATTATACCAGAAATTATTCTATAGTTTATAATTCATTTAGCTCCATTAAATTATTGATTATTCCCATTCAAACAAATTATCATCTAATAACAAACAATTCACAATCAACAATCAATACACAACCAAATCAATTGAATTTGCATTCAATATTAATATTTAATTTTGGTTTCACATATTTGAATATCAATCGATTAATATCCGACTGATTTCTATTTGATTATTTTAAAATTCCAAATTTATTTAATTTAATTTCAATATCATTATTTATTTAACTTAACTTAGTCAGGTTAAGTTTCAATTCAAATTTCCAATCCAATTTGAATTCCATTCAAATCAATCAAACACACTAATATCTCAATAATTTGATAAAATTATTTCTTTTCCATACAAAAATATAATTTAGGCAAAATTATTTCATTTACCCTCTTTACAAAGCAATACTGTATGCACTGCCAGTTCAATGCTTCTCAACACTTGAACTGATCAACCAACACAATACAAAACATTTGTATATGAAATTTACAATTACGCTCTCATATATATACACTCAATCTTGATCTAGGGTATTACTAACCCAATCTCTATCGAGTTATACCACAGAGCCAAGGTTATTGCTAAACTAATAGCTCTGATACCACTGTAACAACCCAATGGATTTTCAGCCCCGAAAATCGAAATAAATACATTTACCGTATCTTATGCCGACCTTCCAAACACCGAAAACACCGAAACGTTTATAGAAAGAAATTAGAGGGTGAGATAAGAAAGAAAGTTAGAATAGAAGAAAAGTGTAACACCCCATATTTTTAACTTAAGATAATAATAAGAATAAATTAATTAAATGTCCATAATTAAGTAAAGTGGACCGCACCATTGCGTCCATCTCAAAATTCTAGTCAAGATAGACACCTGGTTTGCGTAAATCAGACACCATATGAAGAAGTTATGAGCGTTAGAAGTTTGTATACATATAAGGAGCTTATATGTATATATATATATATATATATATATTAAATAAATATATCCACAAAATTCGAAAATCAGTTCAAAAATCAAAACTCACGAGCCGGAAAATATGAAGGGAAATTAGACCGTTGGGGATCGACCTAGCACTGGAAAGTTCTTTTCTGATATGGACGATTATGATGGCTTTAAATTAAATCTGAGGGTATTGGTTCCTCCGCTACACCTATAAATAAGATCTTAGACCTAACCCTAAATCTCATAATTTGGCGGCTACGCTGGAGCTTTTCCATTACTTTCTCTCCCCCTCTCCTCATATATATTCAAAATTTAGATTTATATATTAGAAAATCCTAAATTAAGATCTGGGGGGAAGAGATTGATGTTTTTTTAGGCGTTCAGAATTACGTGAAAAACAAGGCAACGTTCCAGATCCAATCTATTTAGTTTTTCCTTCTCTTTCTTTTCCCTTTCTCTTTTAGTAAAAATAATCAATCCATGATTATTAGGTTCTGAATTCAATTAGGGGACAATCATGGAAGATTGGATCTGGACCAGATCCAGGAATTGAAAAGTTTATGAGATGAGTGGATTTAAGTCATATTATTTTAGAAGATGGTATATTGCCATTTAACATTCCCCATTATAACAAATTGGAATATGACATGTTAAGATGCCTAACCATATGCTAATAATGATATATGACATAGGGGAATGATTAGCATTATATAACGTCAAATTGTTAATATGAATCAGTTGAAATGTTGCAATTTTTACATGTTATAATATTAATATTAACATGTTGGAAAATTCATATATTGAATTAGCTGAAGTGCTAAAAAGTTTACATGTTATGAACTTGTTAGAATATGGGTATCAACTGTGAATGCTCTTGTTACATGTTAATTTTGTATACATGAAATAATTGGAGTAAGTATATGATTATATGGTTTTCTGTTAACATAGAATTGAACAAATAAATATGGATTGCGGCATCGACCAAATTATGTTTAAAGATCTTAAATTAGGCAAGTAAATATGACTTGGAAAAAAAGGGGCATGAAAACCTATAATGAAAGAAGAATAATTATTAAAGAATAAACGTGCTTAGAATTACAGTAATTAGAAACTGTAACCGTGCTTAGGCACAAGGTTAGATTACATTTGTGGTAGAAGTCTGCCCGGACCCGCCCGATATATCCAGCAACCACAAGTGGCGAATCTAATGTGAGGGGTCTAAGTGCATAAACATGAAATGTGCCAAGACACAAGGTTAAGTCCGACTTGTGGAAGAAGTCTTCCCGGACCTGCCCGGCATATCCAGCATATCCAGAGGTTGTAGGGTTAATGTGAGAGGTCTGGTACATGTACACACACACACACACACACACACACACACACATATATATATAGCCAGACTGATAAACAGTATTAATTGAAATTAATGGTAATAAATGGAATTGAATGAAAGAAAGATACGATAGTAAATGATTTGGAATAAATAGGGAATGATAATAACCTATTATGAATTAATAACATTAATGAGAATGTTGTATAATAGGTAGACTTGTCCTAAGGACAAGTAAAGATTATAACTCAGGTTATAATAAACTAGTAAGAATGTGATATAATTGACACTTAATTTTAAATTAAGTAATCAGTAATTGTGGGGAAATTGAAACCAGTAGATTGTAATAAATAGAGAAAGGGGGAAGTTTATGATAAAGTAAGAAGTAGTACTTAATTATAAATTAAGTAATCTATAAACTTGTAAATCTGAAGTCTGCTTATAGAATAATATGTTAAGGCTTGTCCTAGGTACAAGTGAGAATTATAACTTGGGTTACGAGAAAACAATAAGAAAATGGGGATAACTTATGTTAAGAGATAAATTGGACTTAATTGAAAATTAAGTTATTGGTGAGAACGAGAGTATGAAATCTACAGATGAGGACAACATAAGTTATGGAAAGAAAAACTTATTAGTGAACCTTAGTTAAGAGAACTAAGTTAATAAGTAAACAACGATAAGTTGTAAAGTTGGTGGAAATGGAATTATGATTAAATAAGAAGAATGAGGAAAACTTATGAAATGAAATAAGTTATATTTAATCATAAATGGTAAAATGACATGTTAATTGGAGAACATACGAACTAAGAGATACTTAATAACACATTAATTAGAACATGTTATTATGACCTTGAAATCAAACAAGAATAAAAAGGGATTGTGGATTACAGACCTTGGACCACAATCCAAAGAATAACATGTGGTGGGCTTATTAATAAACTTAATGGGTTAAGTTATATGACTGAAATTAATAAGCAAGGGAAACTTGGTAATTTGAATAAGAATTCAATACGAATAGGGATAACCAAGTAAAATGGAAACCTGGTGAGGTAAGGCAAGCGCGTAAAAGAATGTTTAGACATAGGGTCTAACAATATATTAAAGTGAGGTGCTTGGACCAGTCCGTATGTTTGAGGGTGAATAACCCAATGGGGTAGATCATCGTGGTATTATAAGGCACGAGGGGAGCACATATTCATTTGATTTTTTTGTCAGCTCCGAAGGACTGGAAGGGGAAGCACGCGACTTCCTAAGATACGTAAGTTGCTCCTAGTAGTCCTCTGTGCGATGATAGATGTTTTAGGCTGTGCTCGCAGAGGTTGGGTCTGCACGTAACTACTAGGTGGGTGGGCCTTGACTGCAGAAGCAGCTATGCAATCAGAATGCTGTAACGCAGTGACACCAGGGTGATTCGGCGGTTTCCTCAATGGGGAGGCGAAGGGTCGCGACCAACAAGGATAGTAGATCGTCGGATACCCGTCATCGGCAGCCAATGGGATGCGAAAAGACTAGAGCTAAACCCAAGATACCATTCACCTTTCACTATCGAGGTAAGGGGTTGAGGGGAGACGCCAAATGGATGTTTAGATTGTTTGTTATTAGGGGCCTGTCGCGTAGCTCTTATAGTCTTTAATAGTTGAGGGAGGGGCCGGGGTGGGGCCATAGCCACCACGAATACAGACCCTAAGTATATCTGTATATAGAGGCTCTTTAAAGATGGGCCTGTACAGATATGGAAAAGCTCCCGACCGAGTTCCGTGTTTCTTGTATCGCCTTGCCATAGAACTCAATGCACATTATAGGACATGCGATTGAGGCATCGAGCTACAATTAACAGTACGTAAAAGGGATAGTCTAGATACATGCATATCTTCTCTGGGTGGTGTATCGTAGAATTGAAGGCATTACTCCGATATGAGATCTGACAATCGAGGGTAGCAGTCCATACGCATACGTAGCATAGTGATGGCAGATATATGCTTATCGTAATATTGTTATATAGAGATCCGTATGTCACTCCAGCGTAGGATGAGGGGACTGCGAACATTTGGGTGGCATTACGGTGGAGACTGTGCGAGTGGGGTACCATGGGGTGTACCTCGATATTGGGGGTAGTTATACATATACTGCATTAGGTTAATCCACCAGGAAGTAAATGGGTACGACATGTATGTAAGCCTTGAGTGCTGTTAACCCAAGTAACCTAATAAATAAGAAAATATGATTGAACGGTATATGTAGGATTATCCAAAGTGTATAGTTTAAATCCAGTCACCAGAATTTGTGTTCTGGCCCCCTTCTTATAACATACTCGCAGGTTAGATTTGTGGCAGGGACATGATAGCCTTGGATACTGGCTAGGCAGTATTATTAATACGGTAAGGCTATATTTTATATTATATTTTCTCCATTCCACTGTGAGATATTTTCTGATCTCTGACATATTTTATGTCTCTGTCTTTTCTGCAGGATACCAAAGCAACTTAATCCGAGTTTCGATAGATTGGTGTTTTTGAAAAAAAAACCGGTCTATCGAAATTGGGGTTGTCACAAAAAGAAGAAACACCACATAATCATAGAGTCTCACAATGCAGCGGAACAAAATATAATACAGAAATAAATCTGTATTGAGAGCTTTTAAAAATATTTACAATATCAAAGTACATCACACATCTGGACAGTGATAATAACCTATCCTCATATATAATATCACAGCGGAATGAATATTAGATATAATACATCTGAACACCTCCAGCTCGTCTCTGGACATCGCAGCATCCGATCACCTGAATCTGTACAACCCGGTCTAACCCAAGCATTTACAAAATAACGGGTCAGTCTGGTGAACCAGAGTGAGAAAAACTCGTTAAGTTTTAAGGGGAATCATCCAACTTTATTTTAAAGTTTAAAGATCTTTTCAAAAGAAAAAGATAATCGTAAGACCAAATCTATAAATAAATACGAAAGGTTTTTACATTACGATAACCCAAAACATTTAGAAATCAATATCTTTTCTGATATTATAATAGTGTCTAAATACAAGTAAATATCAATCTAGCAGAATGCTTACATCTCACGCTCCACATATATAGTATACAATCAAAACTATGGGCGCTTATTAGAGATTTGATTCCGACTATGACGAGTTGTGGGACCACCTGCCGATAGTGTATCTCCAGAGGGGAATACACTGGGTTCAACAAGAATGTCTTGCAACCCGGCCCACACATGACCGACCACTCATTTAGCTTGAGTGTATCAAATGTATATCACTAACGGTTGGGCTCAAACCACCGTTTCCTGAAAGGGACAGCATCAAAATAGATTAAAGAAGGAAATGGATTTTCTCTAGATAGGTGATTATACACCCTAATGGGAGCGACCCACATAGCCATGCTGCCTGCCCGATTTTTGTCATTTCCCGGTTAATGAGGATTGAGTCAGAATTTATCTTTTGGAACATCTGGTCACCATTCACTTTGAATGCCACATTGTCAGATCCATCGGATATCACTAATTGACGTCCACAAAAATACTCTAGTTATCTGGCTAGAGAAAAACCATTTCTCCGCTATCAACTATGGTACGTTTGAAGAAAACAACATACATAATTCCTTTGGAAATACTTTGTCAGACATATGTCCATACAAGTCATCCAGGAATAGGATGAACTGAAGGCACCCCCTATCACATCCAAGGAATCACCCTATAGATTAGTAGCGAGTAGTCCTTGCAATCTGTTGATTCCAACCACGACAGAACCATAGTATCTCTTTGGCTGTAGACCAGAGATTAGCGGTTCTTCCGTTTTATGAAGATCCTCGGTCATTAATGCTCCATCTCTATCATCTTCGGATATCTTCACGTATTTGTTGGTCGGAATGGTTTTCGAATATAAATTCGATCCCAGTCTTTTCGTACCAACAATCGTATAGGCCATATTTGATAGTCAGTTATTTAACTATCAAATAAATAATCATGAGAATTAAATAGGCTTACTTATTCAGTACTCGGCATCACTCAGCCTTGGTTAATTAAAAACTATTTTACTTCTGCTTAATTACAACTTCTGAATCTTTCAATATTTAAAAATACGATATTCGATTCTAATTTAATATACTAATGCCCTCCAAAACATTTCATTATCTTAGAAAAATAACTTATAACCATATTCGATTTCCATTTAATTCTCCTTTTAAGACATTACTACTTCATTTTTCATTTTCTAAAATTTGTAGAATCCATTCAACTTATTATTTGTAAACAACGTTTAGAAATATCTTTGTTCATTACTTAACAACACCTAGTGCTATTTCTTATAGAGTAAATCTATTTCAATATTCAACTTTACATTTCCTTTTAACCTCGTGAATATCTTTATAATTTCATGCAATCCCCTTTTATTTTCCTTTTACTTTGGAATCCTCATTATATATATATATATTCCAAATTTTTACCAAAAAAGTTGCGTTATTGTTTCTTTAATGAAATAATAAATTATTACTAACCTATTTTACCATTAACAACTAATATCATCCTTAGATAATCCTGAGGTCGTTCAAGTTGGGGTATTTTAATTACCTCTCAAACCTTGATCAACATGTTCTTATCTTAAGATAGATACGAGTTGTAATCCAAAAACCGATACTTCATTCTAATAACAATTCAAATTCCATTTATCTATTTTAATCAAAATACGGTTTCACGAAACCTTCTTACTTTTTGAAAATCTCTTTCCCTAATGTAAACATTATTTCTTAATTCAATAATTAAGCAATTTCTTATAAAACATCATTTTAACCTCTACTTCTTTAAAACAAATTCATTTTAATTCAGATTTGGTTTCAAAATCTCATGACTAACTTCCTTTGCCAAATTCACTTTTACCAATCCCTTTTCAAATCTATTCAACTATTTCCCCATTGAAATACTCATTTCAATTCCTCACTTTTACTTAAACCCATTATTAAGTAACATTAATGTAAAATTAACGCTTCAACACTTTAAACCTCATTTATATAACTCTAATTTAATATAAACCCTTTTTATCGTTTTCTCCTTTTACTTAATTCAAGTATTATTTGATTTATGCTATTGTGTTCGCTTAAAATTTTCTTGATAACTTCATTAAAATAATTCAGGTTTTAAATATAAAAGACGCTCATAAACTCCTTTGACCAATCAATTGGATTTCATTTCAACTTTGATTACTTTTTAAATGAATTTCAATTAAAAAGTAATTCCATAAATTATTATTAAGTAAACAATAATTTATTTTAATTATTAACTACTTCCGTAGTTAATTTCTTTATTAACTAAAATAAATATTAATTCCCTTTTTGAAAATCTTATTAAAATTAAAACAATATTCATTAATCTATTTTATTAGATTAATTCAAGTTAAACTAATTTAATGCTAAATTCCAATTAAAAGCGGTCGACTTATTCCACTTAAAAAACTACTTATTTCATTAAATGATTCCAATTAGTTCTCACTTTAAATTAATTAATAATATAATTAATTTAAATAATTCCATGTAATTGTTTCTTAACAAAAAAATTATCCAAATTTAACTCTTAGTTTAATTTCCTATTCTCGTACTTATAAATCTGATTAATATCAGAATTAACTTTATTAAATCGGTTTATAATTTATTTAAACTTAAATAAGTGAATACTAAATATTTATTTCCTTTTAATAATTTTATTCAAAATTATATACTAAAATCTATCTCCAGTTATAAAATAAATTTTATACTTCAGTTCTATCGATTCACTGGACGGTAAATGAGTATAAACCAAACAATTGATTTTATAGGCCATATGCTGCCAATTACTCAACCAATATTGCCCATTGGTTTAAACAAAACATAGGTTGAATTTCCAATCAACGAACAATAATCAAATCCATCACCCAAACAGGACAGTTCATATATCGATAATATGAAAATAAATAATGTCTAATATATTGGAGGAATCCCATTGGATCCCTCTAACCTATTCTTCCTTGTATTCAAATTGGTCATCTCAAATCAGATCATGCAATTCCATTTAACTGATAATTCCTAACAGTAAATAACAACTATTTAACATCAACCGATTAACAAAACAATTCAATCAATTCAAACAATCAAACATGTTTATAAATAAATGTGACTAACACGGTAAGTTACGTTCATTGGATTTAGTCATTAAAATAACGGTTTGGGTTTTCACTGAAATTAAACAATGGTTTAATTTCATTAGTTAAATCAACAAATGGATATATAATTAGCAAACAGTCAACCATCAGCAAGCAGAGCACACAATTTATAAAACCCGATTTATATAAAATATAAATGAAAAAAAAATAGAGTGAATTTAAGTAATCTTGATTTGATTCATTGAATCAGTTTGTTTATGGTTAAATTAAACAGTCATTTAATTTAACTGTAAATTCCCGTTGTTTCCAAATCTATCCAATTAGTTTTAGAATGTAGTGTTCTTTGGCATGGTTCCCACGTAGCTTGTTTCACTCCATTCTGATATCACAGGCACAAGTTATACAATTTTGTAATTATACGATTATAATTAAAAATATTAATTTCCTTAATTACTAATTTAATAAATCTAATTACGTTAGCTTAGAGTTACATGGCTGGTCACTTCTGTTTATCTTCTTTGTTTACACTACTGCTCCGGTTCTAAAGTCCTACGCCAGTTAAAATTACTATAAATATACGGTTATAGTGACTAATTTTAATTACTTAATCAATCATTAAATTCCCAATTACTTTTTAAATTTCTTTCTGGTTGGGCACAAAACAACTGAGATGGCCGAGCTTTCCCTTCCGGTTTGTGTATTGCTTTGTTCGTTCAAATCCTGTCTAGGAATAACAAATCTTTTTACCAATTTATACTATGGTTAACTTAATTTAATCAAAGTTTAACACTAGATTTAATTACTGTTCAGTTGACCAATTTCCAGGCCAATACTCCCTTTCCAATACAAAATGTTCCCGTCCAAAAGAGCTGCTCACGCCTGTTACACTGTTATACCATTTAAACTGTAAATTAGTTTAATTAAATTTTAATAACTTATTTATTTTAGTTAATCATAACCAATCGATTAGTTGCATTCCATGATTTAGCTGCTGCTTCCCTAATAGATTGAAATCACGCTGTAATCCAAGCTTGGGTCCCTAGTAAATAATGTATAATTCATATTAATTACATTTTAATTTATAACGCTAATCATATCAAACTAACAGTAAATTAGTTCAACCTATTCTTCTTGTTACTCATTCTGCTCCACATCAGTTCGACACTGTACCACGCGAGCTTCACAAACCCCACGAACCAAACATCACCTATCGCCGCCATATACTAACCATCGGCCACCCATCGGAGATATCCCACGACTGCGCCTCAACAACCTCGGCTTTCGCCAGCAGCAGCTTGGGGATCGACCTTGCCCTCTACTGTTAATTTCACCAAAACCGCTCGAGCTTCCCAGTGATCCTCTGGCCGATATACCACCTCAGAAGACATCATCACCTTCCAACATCTCGATCTCAGTTCCTTGAACATGATTTTAGTTGAGAAGTATTTGGTTTGGTTAATCGACTAACAGGAAATTTGAGGAGATCGTGGTGTATTCCTGGCCATCAAATTGTTTAATAGCGGCTCCAGACCACCTTGACCACACATGACCATTTGACCGCAATTCAGGGTTACTGAATCTGATATATATAGGCAAGGGTATGAAATATTATATTATAATATAAAACCAAACTTCACCGTGAAGTAATTCATTAAAATAACCTCAAACAACTTCTATTTCCTGATAAAAATTCTAATCCTAGCATAAAAAAATATTCCGGATCCAATGGGATAAGTTTCGTCGAATTCCGAGGTCGCTTGTGAAAAGTCCTTTATAATTATAGATGAAAAAATCAAGCGTTTAAAATTCCTAAAATTACAGAAAAAATGCAATAAATTTGAAACCTTGACATTTTACTAGATCTCTTCCTTATGGATCTAATGAAATTTAATTCGTTCAAATCAGAGTTCATTTGGGTAGTCGTTTATTCGTTTAAATATTACCCCTGTCAGAATTGACCAAAATAATATAATTGATTAAGGCGTTTATCGTTGCCACGATCAAACGGTAAGTTCGATCGACACGAAAATTGAAATCATACAATAATTAATTAATACGAATCCAACGGCACCAGTTTCGTCACATTCCGAGACTATTTCCCGGTACGCTATTTTTATACGCATCACAATTCCATTTTGAACACCAAATTACCCGGTCTTCAAAAATAACAAATCATATACCTATCCTGACTCTAATTGACACGACCCAAACTTCCCCGTAAAGGAAAACCCGGATTGAATTGAGAATAGGACTCATCGGAACCCAAACAAAAGAATATTTCATTGTTATTACAACAATTACATCAGAGTACAAGAATATAACAGAGTATGAATAAATAATATACAACAAAAAAATATCAGAATTTAAATTACAAAGCAACGGAAAAATAATACATAACACAACTGAAAGAAATACACGGATACAGAGCTTTCCAAATATAACTTTAGCTGTAAATCCAGGATCTTGTGAATATAATATATGCAAAACCAAAACCGCTAGCTGCTTGTGTGGAAAATAGGGGAACCCAGAGTTTAGGTTAAAACAATAAAATCTAGATCAGTCATGGGACTAGTGTGAGAACTAACACAGTTATTTAAAACTTTATTTTAAAGTTAGGCAAATCAGGGGACTACGATGTATAACATGGAACGAGTTTATCCCCAAGAATACCAGTGCATAAAACAACAGCACCATGCTAATTAAAGAAAATGAAGCTATTATAAGACTCAGGTCCTATCACACAATGCAACGCAAGATGGAGGATAAAGTTTTACCTTATAATAGTCAAAGAATGCTTGGTACATTTTAAAACAAATCATTTTGATATTACTATAGGTGTATAGCGTCAAAAACAACTTCAAATATAAATGTATCAATCATAGACGGCACAGTATCCCATGCTACTATGTCACCATACTAGTTCTGCAATTAAAACCGTAATGTCGTAGTGGAAATTGGACTTCATCTATGAACCAGGGCAAGGGATTGTCCTTACCGACTTTGAGACGCCCTAGCCCGTGTCTCTGGACCCAGACTCTGGTGGGCCCTTGGATCGTTAAGGCCAGTCTACACTAGGTGGATTAATAATCCCTGAACAATAAGTTTCCCCACCCTATGGAGCGTAAGTCTGGTCAGTATGTTGACCATGTCATCCATCGGCCCCGTAGTAACCGATATATCCGAGGCGCCTCGTTATCCATCAAACAATATGCAACATACACATGAGTAAAATGTCTGTGCTCCATACCATGACACCACTCCTAGCTAGAAGGAAACGCATGTCCTCCCTGAGGTCCTCTTCCATTTCTGGTTCACACCGGGGTGTGAGCCTCGCGAATTAACGCTATACACAAAGCTGTGCTATTTAAAGCCGTGCTTTGATCATCAACCACAAGACTCTGCTTTCCAGCAGAAGGCTTGATCATTTGCATCTCATCATGCTACACAGGCAATTCACGCCATGCGACTGATGTTTATCGATATATAACCTCTGAGCTCGTACGTCTCAGAGAAGGGCGTTAGGCAAGAGAATAAGTTCTCTGTCACCAAACAGATATATATTTAATAGAGATCAATCAACACAGAATAAAATCCAATGTCATACATACATACATTTACAGTTCCTTTCTGGGTGTAACGAAACCGGAGGCACCATATTCCTCATCCCATATGTCCAATACTGGAGAGAGGTCCTCGCATATCCGGTCGATCTCTAAGTACGTCTGGATGATCACCACTTATTACCCTGTCTTGGGTGTACAACCCAATCAAGACATCAGTAGTCATTCAAACGATGTGAAGATCTCCGGTCTTCAACCACCATCTTCATCGTCGTCTTATCGTCAAATCAGTTATTCAGAATGGGTATAAACCCGAAATTTTCGAGTAACCCGCGTATTTTATAAACAAGTGCTACACAAACACAATATACGCCTCATTCCAATCCAGAATATTCTTTTATTCAAATATTCATATCTTTAGGGAAAGGTTCCCATTAATTTTATCAAAGATAATTCTTTTAAATTTATTATTTAGTCTTCCTTTGGATATCTATTCTAAACCAAATTAAGGTTTATCAACTAGTCAGGATTATCGAACCATACCGAAGTAATCATTTGTTTAATTTCCCAATCTCAGCCTATTCATCCCATGGAGTAAAACTAGTAATACTCCATACCTAACACCACGGTGTTATCGGTAAATTTAATTACCATTTCACGTTCAATTCTAATTAAAGATTTAACTATCACTTGGAGCAAAACTAGTGATACTCCATTCTCGATCATTTCCCAAATTTGATAATTTAAATTATCACATTCAAATTTCAATCTAATTAAAGAGTCATTAAAACTCCACTTAGTTTTTAATCTTCCCAAAAATCAATATTAATGATTATTTAACTATGGAAAATCAAACATGCCGCATCGACAATCTACACCGTACCATTGATTTCTACTGATATATAACCTCTAAGCCCATACGTCTTAGAGAAGGGTGTTAAGCAAGAGAATAAGTTCTCCGCTACCAAACAGATATATATTTAATAGAAATCAACAATACAGTTCGAAATACAATGTTAGACATGTAACTCTATCTTTGACTTGGTTAAAGAACTAATGTCATTTAAAACATAGTTCAAGATAAACCCAAAATCACATTCCACTAATTATGGAATCTTCATGGGAAAGCAGATAAATATATGATCGATATCAATTTCCATACCCAACTAATAATATAAATGGAATAACGATAAAGCCTTTTAAATTCCATATATAATAACAGTCTTCTCTACAAAAGTTCACTTCGATTATTACCAAATCAAATTCCATTCAATTCCAATTTAATATATTAAATTGGAAAACTTTACTTTGGAAATTTCCCTTAAATCTTAATAAAAGATTTATATATTCCAAATCACATTTCTCTGTAAATCGGGTTAAAGAATGAATGTCCTTAAAAACACAGTTCACAGTAAACCCAATTCACATTCCATTTTTATTCCAATTAAATGTTAATTAACTGGAAACTCTAATAATCTTAATTAAAAGATTTATTCTTTTCACATGGGGTTTAAGAACAGTGTTACTGAAGACACCATTCACGACAAACCCAAAATCCAATTCTTTTATTCAATTCCAATTAAATATTAAATAATTGGAAAACTTCACTGAATCTTAATTAAAAGATTTATTCTTTCCTCAACTGGGTTTAAGAACAGTGTTATTTAAGACACCGTTCATGACAAACCCAAAATCCAATTTAATATTAAATACAAGGCTCTGAATAGAAATTATATCGGCGTATATTCAATATCAAATTCTGAAACTAGCGGATATCATCTTGGGAAAAACGATATCTGTATCTTCCAAATTCCTATAATAATATCCATATAACCAAGACATCCAATATCGAAATATTCTAAAGATTATTTCCATATCAATCCATTCAAATTTATTCATTGGAAAATTCTGGTTATTTTTAAAGCCATTTCAAATACAATTTTTATTTATTTAAAAACATTGGATTCATATTCTAGTTATTAACTAGTTCTTTTTGATAAAATATATTTTTATCTTTACAAACATGGAATTTTTCATCCAAGTTCTTTCCAAATCATTTATTATGATTTTACACAAACTATTGATATTTTTAATAATTTTATCAAGGCCCGTACAATTGGTTTCCGATAACGGCCACCGAACTACATCCATAGAGACCTTTTCCAAATTTGATTTGGACATAACTCCAAGTCCAACCATTAGATTTCAAATCTCTTATATTCGTTGGAAAGCTCTTTCCGATACGAACCCAACGGTTCCAGTTTCAAGAGAATCCGACGGTCGGATCTTCCGTAATGTAAATCGAAGTCAGTGGTCGAAATTCACGAATGGTCACAGCGCGGCGTGTTCTATTCAGGCCATTAAATATATATAATATATATCTCGTCGATTTCCATTTAAAACGTATTTTATAAATCGTTTATAAATTCATTTTAAAAAAATTACCACTTTCATTTCAATTTTAAATCAAAACTGAATACTCCTTATCATTATGATATTTAAATGATAATATTTTCAAAATATCTGATTTTGAAATCATTTCTTTTTTGATATTCATTATAAAAATGAATAAAACCAATATAAAAATCATTCGCATTAAAATGGCGCATATCTAATCGATACAGCTTTAAATATTTTTATTATTTTCGTGTCCATCCAAAATTAGGCATCAAATTCATATTTTAATCCTTTACTGAATATTATTTTAAAATATTCGTTATTTTAAAATATTCATTATTTCTGAATTGGAATCAGACACAGTCAATTAACATATAATGTTATTTATATGGATTTCATACAACATATTTACATAACAATAATAATACACAATCAACCATCATCCAGAGTGCATTACACAACTGCATAAGCAATAAATATAAACAATTAATGCTTATAACAATTTGTCAACCCATCGATTGACATACAACTAAACAACTGGGATTAGTGTACACCAAATATCATCCCAATACCCATGTGGGGTTTCAATCAACACACACATATTTTATTTTGCAGTTGGGCGATGTGTAAAAATTATCGTCCCAATCAATATCAGTTAAATAGATGCACATAAACAAACCATTCAATTTGTAAATGAATATTTATTTTCATTTCAGGAGAGTTTTATACAGCATTTATAAATAATTTATATATCGCATATATAAATAATTTATACAACACACACACACGCACGCACACACACACACATACATATATATTATTTACTCCATTCTCAATATCGCAATCACAATACACAATACACAATACAGTCAATTTTTCTCATAGTAAAATCAAATCACACAAATCATCCATGGTTTGTACAATAAATAGTGTCGGGGGCTTCTAAGCCCCGTCTGCATCCTAGTATATATTTAACTGTAAAATAATTAGAGTGAGAAGGAGTTTTCACATTGGGATCCACTCCGCCAGTCTTTAGCAGACGATGGTTCGGATTCCGTTTTGCTTCTAGTCGGTTCAATCGCAACCTGTTTCACGCGATTTATATTAAAAATCACATTTTTAAACAATGACATTTATAAATAAAAATCACATTTTTATTTCAATGTAATCTATATAAAAATCATAATTTTTAATACTGTGTTTATATTTTAAAAATCACATTTTTAAACCAAATCTATTTATATCAAAATTCAGCTTTTAAAACAATGCTATTTATAGTAAAAATCATATTTTTATTACAACGCTTTATTTATACAAATCATATTTTTAATACTGTTCTATATAGTTTAGAAATCGTATTTTTTATAACAAAGTTATATTTATAAAAATCATATTTTTATTAATGCTCTATATATATAATAAAAACACATTTTTAATCCTATGGTATATTATATAAAAATCATATTTTTATTCTAAGTGATTTATAATAAAAACCATATTTTTATATTTTTTTAAACAATGCAATTTATAAATTTAAAAATAATGTTATACATATTTAAAAACAAGATTTTTATCAATGTAATATATATAATAAAAATCATATTTTTAATTTTTTATATGTATAATAAAACTCACGTTTAAATTTTAATTAACTAATTAATACACTTAAGACAATTATATAATTAATTAAGCTAATTTAATCCCTCACCCTCACGTTTTTCTTCTGGAGTGAAACCGACTGAGCTGGCCACCTAGGGTTGATAACGGCCGCCGCTACAAGGCATGCACCTCCAATTAAACATCACCTCAAGATGTGCCTTGACGCCGCCATGTTGTGCCCGCCACCCAAGGCAACTCGGTGGCCCCTTCTTCCCAGAACGGCTGCTCGTGTTCGGTGGCTTGGAGCCCCAATTTCATGAAATTGACGCAATGAATTCTCATCAAAACCGTGCGAATTAATAGATCATACAAATCTCTGCAAGTTTTGTTTTGGTATTGGATTTAATTTCAAGATGGATTAAGGGATTTTGATGAATCAGAATTGGAGAATTTGGGCCATCAGTTTTTGCTGTGGCGGCTCAGAATATGAATGAGGAATGGATTAGTGTTTAGTGATAAATATATATATGTACACTATATTTTTAATTCATATTTTCCTGTTTATCGCTTCAAACCCCAAATGAATCCGGATGACTGTCGCCCCTAGCCAAATACCCACATTTTGGACACAATGGAATATGTTTCGTAGACCAATTATATCGTTTTGATCAGTTTTCATCGAAATTAAAATATAAATCAATATATATATTGAATTTAAAACGTACATTTTAATTTACCGGGCCACATGCTGACTCCAAAAATTCCAGAAAAATAAATCTAGCTATGTTTTAATGATACGGTCCTAACAAAATTAATTTCGTCAATTTTGGAGGATGTTTGAAAAATGGTCCTTTTCCAGTCGATTAAATTAACTAAAATTACCAAACACGTTTAAATTCACCACGCTCACATATTAATTCCAAAAATTATGAAATTTGGAACCTAGCAATAATTTGACATTTCGGATCCAACAAAAGTGGTTTCATCGAAAATGGAGGTCGTTTGCAAAATGGCTATTTTTAAGGGCTATATATTATATAAAATATATATAAATTCCATAGCGACTATTTTGAATTTTGAACTGGACATAACTTTTTATCCCCATTATGAAATCTAGTTTTTTCACATTCTTTAGAAAGATATAATTAAACAGATTCAAATATTTATTGTTTTACTGAAATCCGATTTATTTTGAATCATGTACATTCCTTTGAAATTTGAAATCGAATTTTCAAGCTGCCATGCCATTTCAGGCTCGTTTTATAATTAAAATAAATTTATTTATTCTAACTTCAATTTAAATAAAATTTTTAGTAGTTATTATTTAAAATAAGTCATTTTAAATATTCAAAATTCATTAAAATAGTTTAAATAAAAAATTTAAATTGGTTTTGAAAATCCGAATTGTTAAAAAAATCATCAACACGAAATCAACAGAACTGGTTTCGTGGCATAATTCGATCGTCTGCTCAAGTTATACACAAAAATCCCTCTATTAAATTAAATTAAATAAATTATGCGCTATAGGAAATGAATGGGCGTTTATGGCTATCGCGGTCACATACGACATCGGTTTGCCACGCAATTTAGTATCATACAATGATTTATCGTTACGTTTCCAATGAAACCGATTTCATCGAAAACAGACTCTGTTTGTAAAACGGCTATTTTAAAGGCCTGTAATTTAATAATGATTTTCATAGAGACTATTTTAAAATTTGATTTGGGCATAACTAACAATCTATAAGACGAAATCTGGATTTTTCTCTTTTATTAGAAAATTGTAATCAACACGATTCAAACGTTTCTTGTTTCACAGAAATCCGACTAATATCGGATCCTATATATCCAGTTAAACTTCAAAACCCAATATTACGAACTGCCATGCCATTTCAAACTCTATTTATAATTATATGTAAATTAACATTAAAACGTCATTTTAACAAACGAATTAAATATTAAAAATCCATTAATATTCCAAATATAATATTTAAAATAACAAATTAAATTAAATATTTGACTACCAAAAATACGGGTCGTTACATCAGACGTTTTCAGATACATATTGCAAGTTATAGGTTACAATAACATATTTTAGTTAATGTACAATTAAGTATGTCTTGCTCAAATTTACATGTTTTCTAGTACCATGTTTACTTAATATATAATTAAGTACAACCTATTCTGATTCTCATGTTTGCATATTCTTCCTTTATAATTATCCTAATTTTAGAATCCATGATTCACAAGTTTCAATATACCCAAATACCCTTTTTAACGTTATTCCATATTATTCCAATTTTATGCAACTTAAGTGGTAAAGGCCTAGGCTCTCGTTGGCCTAGGCTCAGCCCAAAATAAAGGAAAAAGGAGAAATAAATCTATGCTCAGAAAAGAATAAAAATGAATAAATAGGAATAATAAAACTATAAATAAAACAATGACGGAAAGGGTATGAGGAAGAAGGATGTACATATAAACAAATAGTAACTGCAAAAGGAATAGATAATTGATTGTATTTAAAATGAACAATAATATTAAACTTACAAACATAGATGCTTTCAAATCCAATATATTTTACTATCAAATTCCCTTTTTATTTAGATTGCTAATCTAAAAAATAACATAGAACTCACAGAGATTTATAATAGATCCAGAAAAGGCTTTTAAAATTGATGTAGAAGCAGAGTATCCTTTCATATATATGTATTGACAACACCCAAACTTTTCCCCTAATTTTATTTCCAAAATATTATAGAGTGGAGGAAGAAGATGAACAATAATGTTGTGTAGGAAAGGAGTTAGGGTTGCTAGTCTATTTGTAGGTGTGATAGGATAGTCTAGGCCACAGAATATTAGGGTTTCAATCCAAATCATAGAAAACACATCAGCATGTGTCGGCAAAGGAACCTTCTAAAACCAGGCTAGTATGGCCAAGCATAGGTTCGTGCTTGGCTTCGGGTGGGTCGAACTACCTTAACCGTTGCATTTTTCTGAATATATTAATTAAATAATTAAATTTTAATTCAAACTTTGATTGATCATATCCTGTTCATACTTAGTTTGATTTACGCAAACAAAAGTCTATCTAAATCATAATTTGGTAACGAACGCAAGGTGTCTAGTTCTGAATATTTTATTGATTAATATTCGTTTTATTAGCCTTTGTCATATTATTATTGTTAATTAAAATTTGGGGTGTTACATTCTTCCCACTTAAAGAATTTTGTCCCCGAAATATCCAAGGTTAAAAGAATGTTACGAGTATTATCAACCCTGCCTACACCCGTTTACTCATACATTAATCACTGGCATGCATTGTCTTTAAAATTTCTAGTGCTTTGTATGAACATATGCAAAGGTGTTGTGTATATATCCCTAAGCTATTGCGGAAATCAGGCGGTCTACTGATTCAGTTGATCTCTGTAATGCAATTTATGTATGTGTCATTTATCCAATATGTATGCAAAAATATCTGAATGATACATATAAATTCTACATGTTTGTAGCAACCATTCACCAAAATGCAAGATCCAAGTGATGATTCAACCATTTCCATCCACATTTAAAGCAAATTAAAACGCGCACTGTAACACCCCATGTCCATTAATGTCATCCTCAAGGGGAATGCATTAACTTTAATGGAGTATTATTGGTGTATAGAACATAATATAACAAGACAAATACATATATTGGTACTTGAAAATTTTAAAACAACTTTTATTGCAGCAGAAAAATAGTTTGGTTACAACTACATCAAAAACCAACAATGAAACCAAGTACACTTAATATCCATCTTGATAAATTATTTTCTGAGTACATAAAGTAAAAAAGCATAACCCCAACATAAGTAGCCATAAAAGAGATAAGCTGAACTTTACTTTCAGCAATCCAAGCACTTCCAGAAGGGGAAGAAAGAGATCCAAATCAAGATCCACTAGCACTAGTCCCACCCTGAGAACCTGGGAGGGGGGAGGGGGGAAGAAAAGAGGCAAAAACAAAGGGGGTCATACATAAAGTCTGGCGAGTCCAATAACTTAAACATCACTGTGAAGCAAATGGGCAAGACAAAACAAATAAGAGGAATATGCGCGCGCTAATTGCACTCCTAATCACTATAGGATAATTACTATACTGCACCGATACTAATCACCCTAAAAGTTGATCCCTCCTATTGAACAAAATAATAATAATGATAGTTTCGTGTACCCCTAGCTGTCTTCATAGGTGCCGCCTGCTCCTATCTCCACTAGTTGTACCCACTACCCTCCCCATTCTAATTACAACATTTATTCATAATATGCTAGTTGTACTCCTAGCTGTCTTCATAGGTGCCGCCTGCTCCTATCTACGCTAGTCGTACCCATTAACTTCCCCATTCGATCAGCTCCCTTACTCGTAGATACCCATGTTGGTCCCACAGTGGGGTGTATCACTCCACAAAAGTGACAACCCGATACCACTGAAGATGCACGGCTTATACCTACATGCAACAACGTCTTACCTACCAGCCCGGGCCCACGCACGCACATGACCACGTTGGACTTGCGTTGCCACCGCTAACCCGTTTTGACCTCTTACAATCAAACCCAGTAAGCGTGTCCCGTCCTCGATCTAACTCGAGATCACAAAGATACTTAATGGGTTACTTGTTTGAAAAGGGTCCCCCATGCTTGACACAAGCTTTCCATCTATGCTTGGTCCCCACTTAGGATTTCCCACTTAACCCCTTCTTATTCATGTCTTCTTACATGTTTCAACTTGGTTAAGTGCTTAGAATTTTACCCCACATGTCACCCATGTTACCTACTTATCAAATCAACATGCGTTATTGGTTAAGCTTGTCTTAACCCTTTCCACTTATCATATCAATATATACTTTATTGGTTAAGCTGGTCTTAACCCTATCCACTTATATATTATTGGTTAAGTCTGTCTTAACCCTACCTACTTATCAGATTACTGGTTAAGATGGCCTTAACTCTACCCACTTATCATGTTTTATGTATCATATATATATACACACACACATCGTATGACATGTTTTGCTTAATTTATGATTAAGTACATCTTAGTTCACAAATACATTGGTTAAGAGAATAACTCCCTAAGTATCATCCCCGAAGACCGAAATCAACATCAGATTGGTATTCAGAGAATTACTCACTCAACAAAACTTCTGTTTGTCACTCATATTCGTCTTTGATCAGCATTAATTAATTATTAATGCACAGACCTCTCACATTAAGTCGATTGCTTGTGGCCGCTGGATATGCCGAGCGGTTCTGGGCAGACTTCCAAGACTTAACCTCGTGTCTAAGCATCTTTTAATTATGCCTACGACCACTCACATTAGACTGCCGTTTGTGGTTGCTGGATGTGCCAGGCGGGTTCGGGCAGTCTTATACCACAAACGAGTCCAACCACGTGTCTTAGGCATTTATTACGCATTTAATTTATGCCTTTGACCTCTCACATTAGACTACCATTTGTGGTTGCTGGATTTGCCGGGCGAGTCCGGGCAGTCTTATACCACAAACGACCTTGTGTCTTAGGCATTTATTATTACACATTATTATTCAACCCCAATTTGAATTAATATCCCTATTTCAGATTGTCAGTAACTTCCAATTTTAATCCATGTCCATAATTGTCACTTAAATTATGTCCATAATTTTCAGGTATATAAATTATACCAATTAATGTCTCAAATTAATTATATGCTTTTAAAGCCATTATATGCCAATTCACAATATTGATATTTTCCCATTGCCCCTACATCGTTCGTACGTTTAATATGAAATATGTTAGACCCGCAAATAGTCTAACTCATAAAAAGAAAAGAAACATCACAACTTGCATAACACATAAAATAGATCTAACTTGCCAATAAGAATAGGCTAGCATGAATCAAAACTTGCATGATTATAATTTACATAATCATAAATTTGCATAATCAATAATTTGCATAGGCAATAGGCTAATTTCCATAAACTACAAACCAGCATGGATAAAATTATATAAGATATAATTTGCATAGATCTATACACATAAAGGTGAACTTGCATATATGAACATGGTTTTCGCATAATCTTGCATTTGATCTGCATACAAACTTGTATTAAACTTGCATATGCAATTTAGACATGTAAACTAAGACCTACATATGATTCGCATACAATCTTACATATAAACTAGCTTATGATTCACATCTAAACTTATATATAAACTTGCATATATAATTTAGATATGTAAATTAAGATTTACGTTTACACTTGCATATGATTTAGACATGTAAATTAGTGTCACAAAATGAATCAAATCTTGCATATGCGTTTAGACATATGAACCAACATCATGAATTTAAACATCCAAACTAATATCACACGTTTTACATATAAACTCACATGTGTGTGTATATATATACTTGATTCACATATAAACTTGTGTATAATTCGCATATAGACTTGCATAAGATTCACATACAAACTAGCATATGTAAAAACAGTCTTGCATAAGATTCACATACAAACTAGCATATGATTTACATCCCAAACTTGCATATAAACTGGTGTCATAAAATGAATAAAGTTAAACATATGTGATTGGACATATGAAATAGATCTACCAACATAAGTTAACAAAACTGTCATATGTTCACCAACAGACGATAACAAAGTTAAGTAAAATTACATGATTCAATAGACATGTTCTCATAATCCCAATTATAACTCATCATAATTAATTTATTAGTTATTTTGTGAAAGAAATTGTACTCACAAAGACGAATTAGAGAAGAGAAAAATTCGTTTGTTGTTTGTATTAGAATTCTGACTTGCAATTCCAAAGCTTTAAGAAGAAGAACTATTCTATCAGCAGCATGGAGGCTAAGAGATTAATTTAGTTTAGGTTTAGAGCTTGAGTCTATGCGTTCTTATATAGAAGTTTAAAACAATATAAGCCGTTAGATCATCATAGGAGCAAATCAGAGCCATTCAGACTGAATAGAGTTATCCAGAATTGCCACCTATGCCCTAGTGACTCAGCAATAGGTCATAAAAGACTCAGCAACAAGTCAGAATCGTCACAGTTCAGATCTAGTCGAGGGGGTAGGTCGACCTGTATAGGGAAGGTCGACCCCCTGGTCGACCTGGCCTGGGGCGAGAAAAATCTCGCCCAGCCTGCTTCCACGTTTGAATTTTGATAAGCTGAACTGTTTTAATTTATTTAAGTTTCTGAAACTTCTAAGGGCCCTAACTTTCTTATACGAAGTCCGATTTATGAAAACTTGGACTCTATTCCAAGCGGAATTTCGAGATGAATGCAATGGCGTAACCCGTTTTCCTTAATTCTCACTTTGGCAATTAAGTATTCTTTAATTCATTCTTTTAATATTTAAAATTACGGGGTGTTACATTCTCCTCTCCTTAAAGGATTTCGCCCCCGAAATCTCCAAGTTAAGGGGAATGTATATCCTACCATTCAATCATCCATCTACTCAATCATCAAACATAGGCATCCATTTTCCTTAAAAAACTTCTAATGCCATATGAACATAAGCAAAAAGTGTGTGTATATTTCCTTATCTAATGCAAAATCAGGCGGTCTACTGATTCAGTTGACCTCCTTAATGCAAACCATGATAGTGCCATGCGTCCATTATGTATGCAAAAGAATCCCAATGATACATATTATTTCTACATGCGTGCACGACCATTCATCTAAGTGCAGCATCCATATGATAACACAACCATTATACATCCATTAATTTAAATATGCACACATACTTATATGCAATATGAAAGTGATTGAGCCGATATAATGCCTAATGTGTGTGTACATGCATCCACGAGAAACCACTAGCAACCACTTGCATCCATTTGCATCCACCAAACATAACATGTTTCAAACACATGTTTACAACCATTGGGTTTTTCCCTAACTAAAGATCGAAGATATAGTAGCGAAGACATACTAAACAATAGGACAAGCAAAGACAAAGCGGTAGAAAAGGAGAAGTTAAAAACATACCCTCAAAAAGGAAAGGTTACAGCATACGCATCTTGTCTTCCGTTTCTCAAGTCGCGTCTCCTTGATCATTTCCCCATTGTACCTTGACCAACTTGATCTCTCTGTTGCATAGCTTTATGACCTCCGATCCAAGGATGCATGTAGGGGCTCGTCTAATCAGGGCATCCTACTCCACTTCCACTTCTCTAAGCTTGCTCGGCTCTACTACTTCCGCGAACATTTCCGCAAATGTTACACGTGAAATACATCGTGAATACCACTAAGATCGTTGCCTCTTCTCATGTCCCTCTAAAATCTAGGATACATAACCTTAAAAGATCTTCAAGGATTCTATTCACCCCTTTCTATCCGTCCATCCGTCTATGGATGATAAGCGATGCTTGTACTTACCGCCTTTTGCATATCACTTTTTCCTCCCGCATCGAAAACTGCTCCAAGCCCTATCTTGCAAGCACCGGTATATGTATTGTGAACGGTTTTCTCCCATCTAGCAAAGTCAAAACTGGGGCTGATATCTTCGCAAAGTCCTTAACGAACTTCCTATAGTAGCCCGTCTATCCTAGAAAACTTCTTACTTCTATTACTTTTCTAGGAACCTTCCAATCTTTGATTGCCACCACCTTTGCAGGATCTGCTGCTATTCCATTCCTTAGAGACCATATGCTCTAAGAACCTTACCTCATTGTTCCAAAAATGACATTTGGGGAACTTAGCTACGAGTTGACGTGCTCAAAGGGTTTCTAAGACTTCCCTAAGACGTAGGGCATATTCTTCCTTGCTTCTTGAGAAAATCAAGATATCATCCACAAAGACCACCTTGAACTTGTTTAGAAACTCCTTGTACACCCTACTCAACAAGTCAACGAAATATGCGGGTGCCTTCGTCAAACCAAAAGGTATGACGAGCCACTCGAAGAAACCGTCAGGAGCTCTAAATGCAGTCTTATCTATGCTGTCTTCAGCTACTCTTAGCTGATAAAATCCTGTAGCCAAATCCAACTGCGAGAAAACCGAAGCACCGACCAACTGATCGAATAAATTATCTATCCTCGGCAATGAATGTCTATTCTTCTTTGTTAGCTTATTCAGCTCTCTATACTCAACGCACAATCTAAGTGAACCATCATCCTTTGTAGAAAAAACAACCAGAGCATCCCATTCCGAAATGCTTCTTCTTATGAACCCCTTCTCAAGCAACTCCTTTACTTGCTTACTGAGTTCTCTTCTCTCTCTCGGAGTCATGTGGCACACCGGTAATGCAACTGGTTTTGCATTATCTACATGGTATATATAAAAGTCTATCTCGCGCCTCGGGGTAAACCCCGAACTTCATTGAAGACATCACCATATTCACATACCACACGAACAAATTCCAAATCATCATTGGATGCGTCAAGATATTCTAGGTAGCTAAGCATCACTGGACCTCTAGGGTCACAAGAAATATCAAGGGTCTTTCCACAACGAGTCAACAATCTAACTACCCTTCTTTCACAGTCTAGGACGGCACCGTATCCGGCTAGCCAATCCATGCCTAGAATCAAGCCGTAGCCCATGAATCCAGGAACGAAGGCATTGCATTCAAACCCAATGCCCAAGATAGACACTCTCAAATCCCGACAAATCATCAAAAGATGAGCCGAACCACCAATAGGATTTGATACTACTATGGATCTATAACTAGACTAGTATTTAGGTGGAGTGTTTTAACTAACGAAGCCCATACAAACGAGTGTGAAGTGCCAGAATTCAAACAAGGTTCGAACAGGATAATCAAAAAGAAAAACCAAATTTCCAACCAAGATATTTCTACCTCTATCTGGTATGCTAGCCGTGAGGGAACGCTTCTGCCCTCCAGAAGATCCTGTACTTTGTCCTTACCTTTGCCTTTTGCTTCTTTGGACAATCCTAATAAGATGTCCTATTCCTCTGTAACGATAACAACTAGTCTTCTTCTTCTTCTTTCTAACGTCTTTATTTAAGTAGTCAGGTATTTCACAAGTGTGGCCCTTCCTTTTCTTTTGGCCCCTTGTTATCCTTACCGCTTTTCTCTTGGATCTACTTTCTTATCGTATGTCTCTCCTGCACATTCTCCATTCGTGACCACCTACCAAAATGAGGCTTCGTCCTTCATTAACCAAGCAGCTAATTGAACCTTCCTCTCATTGTCTATCTTAAAGGTACCAACAAGTCCTCCACATCTTTTTAGCTTTGACAAACGTCCCAGTCCCATGAAGCGGTTTTCCACCCACCGTATGGAAGTTCTTACATATCTTAGAAAAAGCGTCTATATGTGGAGGAAGAAACTCAAAAAGGAAAGAGGAAGATATTTAAAACGGAGAATCAAAGGAAAGATATATGGCTCTTGGGGGTTATGTTTTTCAAAATAAACTTTTCTCTTAAAAATACTCTCCTTAAGACATATTTTTGAAAGTATTTCTCTATAAAAATGCTTTCGAAAAACAGTTTTTCAAAATCTCTTATCTGTTATGGTAACCTTCAGCTCTGATACCACGTGTAACACCCCACTTCCATTAATGTCACCCTCAAGGGGAATGCATTAACTTTCATGGAGTATTATTGGTGTATAGAACATAATATAACAAGACAGATACATATATTGGTACTTGGAAAATTTTAAACAACTTTTATTGCAGCGGAGAAATAGTTTGGTTACAACAACATCAAAAACCAACAATGAAACCAAGTACACTTAATATCCATCTTGATAAATTATTTTCTGAGTACATAAAGTAAAAAAGCATAACCCCAACATAAGTAGCCATAAAAGAGATAAGCTGAACTTTACTTTCAGCAATCCAAGCACTTCCAGAAGGGGAAGAAAGAGATCCAAATCAAGATCCACTAGCACTAGTCCCACCCTGAGAACCTGGGGGGGGGGGGGAGGGGGGAAGAAAAGAGGAAAAAACAAAGGGGGTCAGACATAAAGTCTGGCGAGTCCAATAACTTTAACAATATAATTATTAAAGTAATTAGGATAAGGCATAAACTGGTACAACAAGGAATGACTGTGAAGCAAATGGGCAAGACAAAACAAACAAGAGGTATATGCTCGTGTTAATTGCACTCCTAATCACTATAGGATAATTACTATACTGCACCGATACTAATCACCCTAAAAGTTGATCCCTCCTATTGAACAAAATAATAATAATGGTAGTTTCGTGTACCCCTAGCTGTCTTCATAGGTGCAGCCTGCTCCTATCTCTACAAGTTGTACCCACTACCCTCCCCATTCTAATTACAACATTTATTCATAATATGGTAGTTGTACTCCTAGCTGTCTTCATAGGTGTAGCCTGCTCCTATCTACGCTAGTCATACCCACTATCTTCCCCATTCGATCGGCTCCCTAACTCGTAGATACCCATGCTAGTCCCACAGTTGGGAGTATCACTCCCCAAAGTGGCAACCCGATACCACTGAAGATGCACGGCTTATACCTACATGATGCAACAACATCTTACCTACCAGCCCGGGCCCACGCACGTACATGACCCCGTTGGACTTGCGTTGCCACCGCTAACACGTTTTGGCCTCTTACAATCAAACCCATTAAGTGTGTCCCGTCCTCGATCTAACTCGAGCTCACAAAGATACTTAATGGGTTACTTGTTTGAAAAGGGTCCCCCATGCTTGACACAAGCTTTCCACCTATGCTTGGTACCCACTTAGGATTTCCCACTTAACCCCTTCTTATTCATGTCTTCTTACATGTTTCAACGTGGTTAAGTGCTTAGAATTATACCCCACATGTCACCTATGTTACATACTTATCAAATCAACATGTGTGATTGGTTAAGCTTGTCTTAACCCTTTCCACTTATCATATAAATATATACTTTATTGGTAAAGCTGATCTTAACCCTATCCACTTATATATTATTGGTTAAGTTGGTCTTAACCCTACCTACTTATCAGATTTATTGGTTAAGCTGGTCTTAACCCTATCCACTTATATATTATTGTTTAAGCTGGTCTTAACCCTACCTACTTATCATATTATTGGTTAAGATGGCCTTAACCCTACCCACTTATCATGTTTTATGTATCATATATATACACACACACACACATCGTATGACATGTTTTACTTAATTTATGATTAAGTACATTTTAGTTCATAAATACATTGGTTAAGAGAATAACTCCCTAAGTATCAACCCCGAAGACCGAAATCAACATCAGATTTGGTACTCAGAGAATTACTCCACTCAACCAAACTTCTGTTTGTCATTCATATTCATCTATGAACAGCATTAATTAATTATTAATGCACAGACCTCTCACATTAAGTCGATTGCTTGTGGCCGCTGGATATGTCGGGCGGTTCCGGGCAGACTTCCACCACAAGCCAGACTTAACCTCGTGTCTAAGCATCTTTTAATTACGCCTACAACCTCTCACATTAGACTGCCGTTTGCGGTTGCTGGAAGTGACGAGCGGTTTCGGGCAGTCTTATACCACAAACGAGTCCAACCTCATATCTTAGGCATTTATTACGCATTTAGTTTATGCCTTTGACCTCTCATATTAGACTACCGTTTGTGGTTGCTGGATTTGCCGGGCGGGTCCGGGCAGCCTTATATCACAAACAAGTCTAACCTCGTGTCTTAGGCATTTTGTTATTACACATTATTATTCCACCCCAATTTGAATTAATATACCTACTTCAAATTGTCAATAACTTCCAATTTTAACCCATGTCCATAATTGTCACTTAAATTATGTCCATAATTTTCAGGTATATAAATTATACCAATTAATGTCTCAAATTAATTATATGCTTTTAAAGCCATTATATGCCAATTCACAATATTGATATTTTCCCATTGCCCCCACGTCGTTTGTACGTTTAATATGAAATATGTTAGACCCACAAATAGTCTAAATCATAAAAAGAAAAGAAACATCACAACTGCATAACACATAAAATAGATATAACATGCAAATAAGAATAGGCTAGCATGGATCAATACTTGCATGATTATAATTTACATAATCATAAATTTGCATAATCAATAACTTGAATAGGCAATAGGCATAATTTACATAAACTACAAACTGGCATGGATCAAATTATATAAGATATAATTTGCATAGATCTATACACATAAAGGTGAACTTGCATATATGAACATGGTTTTCGCATAAACTTGCATATGATCTACATACAAACTTGTATTAAACTTGCATATGCAATTTAGACATGTAAACTAAGACATACATATGATTCGCATACAATCTTACATATAAACTAGCATATGATTCACATCCAAACTTATATATAAACTTGCATATATAATTTAGACATGTAAATTAAGATTTACGTTTACACTTGCATATGATTTAGACATGTAAATTAGTGTCACAAAATGAATCAAATCTAGCATATGCGTTTAGACATATGAACCAACATCATGAATTTAAACATGTAAACTAATATCACACGTTTTACATATAAACTCGCATGTATACACACACACACACACACACACACACACTTGATTCACATATAAACTTGTGTATAATTCGCATATAGACTTGCATAAGATTCACATACAAACTAGCATATGTAAAAACAGTCTTGCATAAGATTCACATACAAACTAGCATAAGATTTACATCCCAAACTTGCATATAAACTGATGTCATAAAATGAATCAAGTTAAACATATATGATTGGACATATGAAATAGATCTACTAACATAAGTTAACAAAGCTGTCATATGTTCACCAACAGACGATAATAAAGTTAAGTAACATCACATGATTCAACAGACATGTTCTCATAATCCCAATTATAACTCATCATAATTAATTTATTAATTATTTTGTGGAAGAAATTGTACTCATAAAGATGGATTAGAGAAGAGAAAAATTCGTTCGTCGTTTGTATTAGAATTCTGACTTGCAATTCCTAAGCTTTAAGAAGAAGAACTATTCTAGCAACAGCATGGAGGATAAGAGATTAATTTAGTTTAGGTTTAGAGCTTGAGTCTATGCGTGCTTATATAGAAGTTTATATCAATATAAGCCGTTAGATCATCATAGGAGAAAATCAGAACCATTCAGACTAGACAGATTTATCCAGAGTTGCCACCTATGCCCTAGTGACTCAGCAACAGGTCAGAAAAGACTTAGCAACAAGTCAGAATCGTCACAGTTCAGATCCACCCAATGGGGTAGGTCGCCCCCCAGGTCGACCCCCTGGTCGACCTATATAGGGGAGGTCGACCTTGCCTGGGGCGGGAAAAATCCCGCCCAGCCCGCTTCCTCGATTGAATTTTGAATTTTGAATTTTAAGCTGAACTATTTTAATTTATTTAAAATTTTGAAACTTCTAAGGGCCATAACTTCCTTATACGAAGTCCGATTTACGAAAGCTTGGACTCTATTCCAAGAAGAATTTCGAGACGAACACAATGGCGTAACTCTTTTTCCTTAATTATCACTTTAACAATTAAGTATTCTTTAATTCATTCTTTTAATATTTAAAATTACGGGGTGTTACACACACACATCCACATGCAATATGTATGTGCTCTAGTTCAGCCGATCTCTAATCTAGTGTTTGGTGTGTGTGTGTATGCATCCATGACATCCACTAGCAAACACTTGCAACCATCAAACACAACATGTCTCAACCATGTATTTCCAATCATTTATATCATCCATAGGCTTCTATCGAGATCCAAATGATTGGAAGAACAGATTCAAACTCAAAAGCTTATAAATGAATTAAGAATGTACTCTCAAAGAAAAATGGTAAAGAAGCGCTAATCTTGTCTTCAGGTTTCCAAGTTGCATCGTTACGATCTTCTCTCCATTGTACTTTAACCAACTTGATCTCTTTGTTTCGTAGCTTCTTAACTTTTGATCCATGTATTCAAACATGAACTTTTCTAACTGATGCCTCCTTCTCTCTCTCTAAACCCTCAAGGGTATCGGCTCTACTATCTCTACGGAATCATATAGACACTTCCTCAAGTTTGAGACATGGAACACGTCATGAACTCCCGCCAGTCTCTCTAGTAGTGTAATCCTATAGGCCATTTGATATATCCTCTCAACTATGGGGAATGGCCCTACAAACCTTGGCGCCTGCTTCCCCACCAAGCTAAAACGAACCACGTTTCTCAAAGTTCACATATTGTAAAGACCATACCTCCTACCTCGAACTCTAAGTCAATCTTCCTCCGATCGACATATGATTTCTACCTGTCCTGAGCTACTTTCACTTGTCTTTGAATTAGGTCGATCTTCTCTGAAGTTTCTCTAACCATTCCAGGCCCAAGTAGAAATTAGTTTGTAGATCCCCACCAATATGTAGGTGATCTGCAAGGTCGTCTATAAAGTGCCTCAAAAAGAGCCATACCAATAATCATCTGATAACTATTACTGTAGGAAAACTCTACCAATGGGAGATGCTCCTCCCACGTCCCTTCGAAGTCTAGGATAAACAGTCTCAATGAATCCTCAAGAACCCTATTAACCCTCTCTGTATGTCCATCAGTCTGGGGGTGATAGGCTGTGCTAAGTCGTAACTTTGTCCCTTGTGCCTCCTACAAGCTTCTCCAAAATTCACTCATAAAGACGGGGTCACGGTCACTAACAATATTGGAGGGTACCCCATGAAGTTGGACGATTTCTCTAAGATATACCGATGCTAACCAAGATGTCATCCTATGGCTTTTGACTGGGACAAAGTGAGAGCTCTTAGTCAATCTGTCAACTATAACCCTAATAATAGTGTTATCCTTCCTCGATATGAGCGAACTGTCTATGAAATCCATAGAGACGCTCTCCCACTTCCACTGTGGTACGTCTAGAGGCTAAAGCATTCAGCCAAGTTTCCCTTGTTCAGCCTTCATTTGCTAGCAAGTCAAACATCGGGCTGTATACTCTGCCATGTCCTTCTTTATTCCAGTCCAATGAAAAATACTCTTCATTTTTCTGTACATCTTGTCACCGCCTGGACGGATAGTCATCGGAGAGGATAAGTCTCCTCTAGAACTGATCTCAACAAATCCTCAACTCTGGGAACACACGGTCTTCCATCTCGACGTAGACACCCTATTTCTTCCATAAAATACCTAGCAAGATGGCTAGAGGTCTCTCGCCTACAGAGTCGATCCATGATATCCACTAATTGTTGATCTTCTCGCTGATTAGATCCAATGTGCTCTAAAAGAGTAGGTCGCACCTCTAACGATGCCAACAATCCATGTACAAAATCCGTAGATGGTCAAAAATCAAATGACGAGATAAAATCCAAGCTCTGCCCGTTGGAGAATGGATTTTTGATGACAACAACCTTATTTCAATTATCATTAATTATAAAATATATACTAACACTTTTTGTATTGAATGTATATATATATACACATATGCAAAAATTATATACAGGAAATTTTACAGAAGACTGTACAGATTTAAAGATAATAGAGATTCAAAGATCAGAGAAATTTTAGGAATCATGAGTATTCAAGATTTCAAGAGTTCAACATTAATATAGTTATAGAGAAATACAAAATTACACTAGGGTATATCGACATACCAAAAATATCACGTCGAAATATAACTGTCACTTTTTCAATTTTGAAAGGAAGTGTCTTTTCACTATTTGAAAAGTTTCAGAAACATTACAACCTTTCATACATTATAAAAAGGGGTTAAAACCAAATTTTTAAACATATCTTCTACTCCACTTTCATCCTCTTTCATTATATAATCATTCTTAATCATTTTTATGATTTCTACACTTATACTCTATTGAATTCAATTCTGTTTTAGTTAAACTTCTTCTCTCTACACTCTCTTACCATCTCTCTCTGAATCAAGTGCTATTGAAGAGTTATAGCACTGTTTGTAATTGTTTGGGTTGAGTAAAAGAGGAATCAGTGGTATCCCTTATAGCCGTGAAATCAAGGAGGCTGGAATCGGTGGTGTCCCTTGTAGCCGTGAAATCTTGGAGGTTGGAATCAGTGGTATCCCTTGTAGCCATGAAATTAAGGAGGTTGTAATTGGATTTTGATGTAGTAATAAAACTCCGTGTAATCCAAAGTTGCATGGGACTGGACATAGGAGCAATCCAAACCAGTATAAAATCTAGTGTGTTCTTTCCTTTTTCGCATTTTTTTCTGTTTATTTAGCGTCTGTGTTTGAATATTTGTCTGTAATTGTGTTAGCAGTGTTTGATTCATTTTTTTATTCACATAAGTTTTTTAATTTGTTTAAATTTTCACAAATACTATTCATCCCCCTCTATTGTTTGTTTTTCCTTAATGATCTATTCTGCATTCCCTAACAATTGGTATCAGAACAAGGTTTTTCAAAATGTTCATAATCTGATTTGTGAAATTTTGGTAAAATGGCAATTTTGGAATCTCTGATAATACTAGTGTCAATTCATGCATTGCCTCAATGTTAAAAGAGTCCGCATATAGTAATGTTAAAGAAACATGTGATCTACTGAAATATTGTCTAATTCAAAAAAGGATGAGTTCTATGATTTTTGAAAATTCAAAAGTTGAAAAGATGGGTAAAGTGGCTATTTGAAATTCAAAAACGAATGATGGTCGATGTTTTAACTGCAACAAACCAGGCCATATAAAGGAAATGTGATCCAAACAAATCGACTCAACAAACACACAACAACAATTCGTCAAGGAAAAGAAAGAAAGCATACACAACAACATTAGATGATTCAGATTCGTCATCAAGTAATGAAGAACCAAAAACTAGAAATACAGATATATGCTTTACGGCAATTCAAAGTTCAGAAAATCAAGAAGAAAAGGATAAAAAACCTAGTACGCACTAATTAAATTTTAATTTTATTTGGTTAAATGGTTTCTTTGTTTGTTTTGGTTTGAATTTAAAACTTTAAAAACAAAATTTTGAAATTAGAAATTCAAATTTAAAATTTGAATTTTGAATTTCAAAATAATAATATAATATTAAATAACCAATAAATTAATAAAAATAAAATTATTTGAGTGTTAATTAGGATTATAATTATTTCAGGAAATCGTTAAACCTGACGATAATATATTTTCTTTGAAACAAGTCAAGTATGTCGACATACAGAAAATTATATGTCGACATATCTAACCAGTTTTGAAATTTAAATTTTGAATTTTAAATGTTTAAACTTTCAAACTTCCCTTCAAACTTTTCACCAACTCCCAAGGTCTGAAAAGGTGTCATTTCAATTTGAAAGTTGTGCCTATTCAATTCGTATTCGTTCAATTCATATCCATTTAATCTCTATATATATCTATCCTTTCTACCTTTCATTCATAACTCAAAACTATATTCTTCATATCTATTCTCATCCAAAAATTATCAAACCAATGGCTTCCTCAAGTTCATCTCAAGAAATTGAAGATAACCAAAACCATCAAAGGCTATCTTCATAATGACAAAAAGTCCAACAAAACCTATGGCAACTATTTAGCAAATGCTAAAGTTAACCCGGGTGCTTTCGCTATCTTTAGTGACTTTCCCTCTTATAATCTCGTCTCTCTTTTCAACACAATGAAGTGTTGAGTCTAATTGACTCTCGTGATAATGACGAAGTATGTTACCCAAACTCGGGAAGATGTTCTATGCAAATCTCAATTGCGGAATTTACAAAGGCAATGAAAACCAAATTTGGAGTAGTGCCAAAAGAACTCAAATTGTTCTCGATGCCGACTTTTAGGCACTATTCTAAATTGTAGAAGCACAGGCTTGGATTTTTCAACTTTTCCTATTGAAGAAACCGATATGGAAACCTGTCACGATATTTTAGAAGATGGTGCTCCAATGGAATTCAAAAATCATTTCTTATGTCCAAAAGCAAGAATTGTTAACCTTCTCCTCCAACATACCATCAGTCCCCATTCCGGAAATTTCAACAATCCAGCTCTTAAAGTCAAAAGGCTCTCTTTGCCATTATGGGTGGACATATTATCAATTGGGCCAAAATGATCCTTAATGAAATTAAGCCCATAAATATCTACTAGGGAAAACACCCTCTATCAAGGTGTTTATCGCACTCATATTTTCAAATACTTTAATATTGATCTTCATGGAGAAGAATTTGACCTAGAAAAGTGTTTGACTCATCAAACATTCATCTCATACAAATTACTCTTACTTTTAAACCATATGAGACTTTCGAGGCCAAATGAGCTCGAATGCAACAAGAACAAGAGCCAATGGAAGTCAAAGAAAAAGAAGAGGCTTCTATGCGAAGTATTGAGTATCCAACTTCTAAGCGTATTTACAAAGGTACGATTGTTCAAAATCAAGTGAAAATCGTCAACAATCAAAAGAAGCTTAGAGACTTTCCAAAATATCCAAATTCATGGTCAAGGAATGTCGCTCGGTCCGGACCAGTCGCTAAACCGATCCAGGCCGTTCGAAACGCCTTATCGTTTGAGAACAGGACAAAACAGAACGCATACAGAAGAACATTTCACTGTATATTACAACAATGCATCAGATTACAAGAATATACAGAGTACAAATGAATATTACACAGAAATATCAGAGATTTAAATTACATTTAAATACATAGTAGCGGAAAATAATACAATACACAACTAGAAGAGATATACGGATACAAAGCTTTCCGGATATCGTTCCAGCTGTAAACCAGGATCCTGTGAATATAAATCTGCAAAACCAAAACTACTAGCTGCCCATGTCAAAATAGGGGCACCCAGAGTTTAGGTCAAAACAATAAACTCCAGGTCAGTCATGGGACTGGTGTGAGAACTAAAACAGTTATTAATCTTTATTTTTAAAGTTCGGTAAATCAAGGGACCACGCCGTATAACATGGAACGGGTTTCCTCCCAAGAATACCAGTGCATAAACAACAGCGCAATGCTAAATAAAGAAAAATGAAGCTGTTATAAGACCCAGGTCCTATCACACAATGCAACGCAAGCCGGGGGATAGGGTTTTCCCTTATAACAGCCAAAGAATGCTTGATACGTTTAAAACAAATCATTTGATACTATAATAAGTGCATAGTGTATAAAACAACTTCAAATCATAAGTATCAATCATAGGCGGCATGGGTACCATATATCATGTCGCCATATATAGGTTTACAAATAAAACCGCAAAGTCACGTATTTGGAAATTGGATTTCCTTCTATGAACCGAGGCAAAAGATAGTCCTCAACCGATTCGAGACGCTCTAGCCCGCCCCTCAGGATCAGAGCTCGAGTGACCCTTGGATCCTCAGGGCCAGTCCACCGATGTGGATTAAACTTAAACCCTGAACATGCGTTTCCCCACCCTATGGGGTGTAAGTCTGGTCCGTCTGCCGACCAGAATGCATCGGCCGAAACCGATATAACCGAGGCGCCTCGCAACAGCAACAACCACATAAGTCAAACTCGTCAGGGCGTGTAAAACCACTGACGCCACTTCTAGCTAGAAAGAAACGCATGCCCTCCCCGACGTCCTCTCCCGTTTTTGGTTCACAACCGGGGTGCGAGGCTCGCGAATTCACGTTACACAAAGCTGTGCCACACAGGCTGTGCTTTGATCATCACCTCAAGACTTTGCTTTTCAACAGAAGCCTCGATCAATTGCCACTTAGGCATGCCACACAGGCAATTCACTCCATGCGTTTGATATCCATCAATATATAACCCCTGAGCTCGTATGTCTCAGAGAAGGGCGTTAAGCAAGAGAATAAATTCTCCGCCGCCAAACAGATATATATTTAATAGAGATCAATCACACGGACTAAAATCCAATGTCAGACACACAGTCCATTTACAAGTCCGTTCTGGGTCTGAACGAAACCGGAGGCACCTAGTACCCCGCATATCCATCGACCTCCAAGTATGTCTGGACGATCACCAACTGTTTCCATCTTCTTGGGTGTACAGCCCAATCAAGATCATCAGTTATCACCCAAACGACGTGAAGACCTCCGGTCTTCGACCATCGTCTTCATCTTCGACTTATCGTCGTATCAGTTATTCAGAATGGGATAAACCCGGTCTTTCCGAATAACTCGCGTATATTTAAATAAGTGTTACACAAACACAACATACGCCTCATTCCAATTCATCAGTCACTAACCGTAAATTAATCAAGAGAATAATTCCCCAAACATTAACCCCGAAGGCCGAAACCAACATCAGATCAATATCCAGAAAACCATTCTGCTTGGCTAACCGACAGTTAGTTTCTAAATTTCACATTCATAGGGAAAGGTTCCCATTAATTTTATCAAAGATAAATTCTTTAAAATTTATTCTTTAATCTATTTTTGAATATCAATTCAAACTAGTCGGGATTAGCGAACCCTACCGAAGTAATCATTTATTTTAATCTCCCAATCCCAACCTATTCATCCCATGAAGTAAAACTGGTCATACTTCATATCTAACACCACGGTGTTATCGGTAAATTCAATTACCATTTCACGTTCAAATCTAATTAAAGATTTAACTATCGCCTGGAGCAAAACTGGTGATACTCCATTCTCGACCATTTCAATCTAATTAAAGATTCATTAAAACTCCACATAGTTTTAATCGTTAACTGGGTTGAAGAATCAGTGTCATTTAAAACACGGTTCACGATAAACCCAAAATCACATTCCATTAATTATCGGGTTAAAGAACGAGTGTTATTTAAAACACCGTTCACGATAAACCCAAAAATCAATACCAATCCAATTCCAATTAAATTTTATTTAATTGGTACACTTCATTAAATCTAAACAAAAAGATTTAATCTTTTCTCAACTGGGTTCAAGAACAGTGTTAGTGAAGACACCATTCACGACAAACCCAAATCACATTCGATATTCAATACAAGGCTCTGAATAGAAAATATATCGGCTTATATTCAATATCGAATTCTACGACTAACAAATGTCGTATTGGAAATAACGATATAAATATATATCTTTCAAATTTCCATAACAACACCTGTATAATCACGAATTCCAACATCGAAATATTCCGAAGACAATTTCGATTCAAATCCACTCCAATGCAATCATTGGATATTCTGGTTATTTTTAAAACCCTTTTTTAAATTCAATTTATTTATTTAAAAATAAATAGAATTATAATTCTAGTTCAAAACTAGTTCATTTCGATAAAAATCTATTTTTATCCTTTCAAATATGGAGTTTTTCATCCCAAATCTTCACAAATCATTTCTTATGATTTTACACAAATTATTACTATTTTTAATAATTTTATCAAGGCCCGTACAGTCGATTTCCATCAATGGCCATCGAACTGCACTTACAACGACCTTTTCCAAATTTGATTTGGACATAATTCCAAATCCAACCGTTAGATTTCAAATTTCTAACATTCGCTAGAAAGCTCTTTTCGATACGAACCCAACGGTTCCGGTTTTAGGAGAATCCGACGGTCAGATCTCCCGTAATGTCCATTCGAAGTCAATGGTCGAAATTCGCGAACTGCCGCGGCGCGGCGCGTTCTATTCAGGCCATTATATTATATATATAATATATATAATATATACTTCGTCGATTTCTATTTAAAACAAATTATATAAATAGTTTTAAATTCGTTTCAAAAGCAATTTCAACTTCCATTTCAATTCAAATCAAAATTGAATTCTTCTCTATAAATTCGTTTTAAAATTCATTTCTATTCAATTCAAATTTCAATTCAATTTGAATTCATTTCAATTCACTTTCCATTCAATTTGAATTCGTTTTCAATTCAATTCATTTCGAAATCGTTTTCAATTCAATTCATTTCGAAATCGTTTTCTATTCAATTCATTTCGAAATCGTTTTCAATTCAATTCATTTCGAAATCGTTTTCAATTCAATTCATTTCGAAATCGTTTTCAATTCACTTTATTTCGAAATCGTTTTCAATTCACTTTATTTCGAAATCGTTTTCAATTCAATTCATTTCGAAATCGTTTTCAATTCACTTTATTTCGAAATCGTTTTCAATTCACTTTATTTCAAAATCGTTTTCAATTCAATTCATTTCGAAATCGTCGATTTCGAAATCACTTTTCAATATTCATTTTAAAATGAATATAATCGATATAAATATCGTTCACGTCAAAATGGCGTCAATCTAATCAACACGGCTTCATATATTGATATTTTCAAATATTCCATTTCGAATATTTCTATTTCAAATATTTCCATTTTAAAACTGGAATGAGGCCCAATCAATTACCATATAAAATTAATTATATGGATTTTCACACAACACATGTATATAATAGCATTGAAAAATGATCAACCATCAACCAAAGTGCACTACACTGTATAAGCATCAAATAAAGATATCTAACGCTTATAACAGCCTGTCAATCAATCGATCGACATATTTAATCAATCAGGATGAGTGAACTTCAAATTTCATCCCAACACCCGTGTGGGGTTTCAAACAAACAAACACAGATTTTATTTGTGTAGTTGGGCGATGTGTAAAATTTATCGACCCAATCAATGTCCTTCAAATAGGTGTACATAAACAAACCGTCTGGTTTGTAAATGAATATTTATTTATTCACATTCACGTTAAAAATTATATTTTTAACGATAAAACATTTTATTTTTATTTTTCTAACTTATTTTAGAAAATTTCGGCGGCATAACAGCACGATACTAGAAACGGGACAAGGCCTAGCCTTATCCCCGGTCTAGTGAAGGCCCACGCCATTCACACATCAATCAATCCATTCATTTCACCAAAACAATTCAATTTTAAATCAAACCATCTAACTAATCTATGCAACCAAACAAACAAGTCCATGGTCTGTGGACGATTGTGTCGGGTGCTACTAAGCACCGTCTGCATCCTAGTATATATATATATATAACTAGAAAAGAAATTGAAGAGTGAGAAATCCTCACAGATAGCTATCCAATCATCTTGACTCTTCTTTGATGGAAATCTTCATTGTTATCGCACTTTCGTCATCTTCGTTGCCCGAAGCCACTACATATATAAAAATCGAAATTTTACTTCGTTATTCAATATATAAAAATCGAATTTTTACTTCGATGTTCAATATATAAAAATCACATTTTTATTTCGAAGTTCAATATATAAAAATCATATTTTTATTTCGAAGTTCAATATATAAAAATCACATTTTTATTTCGAAGTTCAATATATAAAAATCGAATTTTGACTTCGCTATTCAATATATAAAAATCGAATTTTGACTTCGCTATTCAGTATATAAAAATCGAATTTTTACTACTATGTTATATAGATAAAAATTATATTTTTATCACGCTATTTTCCACCTAAAGATTTCGCCTTTTCTAAAATAAAGATTTTGCCTTTATAAACACATAGACTTCGCCTTTTCAAATTTAAAGATTTCATCTTTATAAAAATCTCATTTTTATTTTTCTACATATATAAAGATGATATTTTTAATATTCCTATCATGTAAAAATTATATTTTTAATTCTCTACCTAAACAGAAATCATATTTCTACCACTTCTATATAGTAAAGATTATATTTTTAATACTTTAAAAACATAAAAATCATATTTTCATACTTATATATAAATTATATTTTTATTATCTCTGTAATCTAATCAAAATTCAGATCTTGACCTTATGCGAATAAAAATATGAACTTCATACGAATAAAAATATAAACTTTATATATTACTTCACATGAAATAAACTGGTTTTATTTATTCACAAAAAAAATTATTTAAACTAAATAAACAAGAAAGAAAAAAAAAAGAAAACTCACTATCGCTTAAAGAAAAGGGAGGCGGGGCGTCTGACGGTCGGTGGAAGCAGATGACGGAGGCCAAGGTTCTTCGCGGACCCGAGATCGAGTTGCGGACGTCGGAGGATGCAACGAGTTCAATTGCGAAGAGGAGAAGGTGGAGCTCGCGGTGAAGATCGATGAAGTGGTGCGGATTCCGTTGCGGCATGTGTAAACGACAGGGGGGGGATGCTCCAACCTCGCGATTGGCCAGAGGAGGGGAGAGAGACTAGGGCGACGCCGCCTTCGCTGGGGAGGCGATCGATCGACTGTGGAAGGGGGGGGGGGGCGCCTGCTCCTTCTTCGTTCTTTTTTTTTTTTTTGATTCTGAAATAAAACGAACGTGGGGGGGGGGCCTAGGTAGTTAAGGAGAGAGGAGAGTGGAGGGTTTTAAATTTTAATTTATTTAATTTATTATTTTATTTTGCAAAAAGTTGACTTTCACATACGACCTCTAAACGAGGCCCACCGCCTGTCGTCCCTAGCGTTTTACCCCCATTCCGAACACAATGGGATATGTATCGTAGGCTGATTTGACTGTTTGAATCAGTTTCCGTTAAATTTACATTTAAATCACTGTATTGAATTTTAAACGTACATTTCAAATTACCGGGGTCACATACTAACTAGAAAAACTCCAGAAAAATATTTTCTAGCTTCATATTGACGATACAGTCCTAATAAAACTAGTTTCGTCGAATTCTGAGACCGTTTGAAAAATGGCCAATTTCCAGTCGATTGAAATCAACTGAAACTGGTCAAACGCGTTTTCTTCTGCCACGCTCACATACTGATTCGAAAAATTATGAAATTTGGAATCTAGCAATAACTTGGCACTGCGGATCCAACAAAACTGGTTTCGTCGAAATCCGAGGTCATTTGCAAAATTTCCATTTTTAAGGGCCTGAATTCCATAGCGACAATTCAGAATTTTCAACTGGACATATCTTTTGATTCCCGCTATGAAATCTTGATTTGTCGGATTCGTTGGAAAGATATTCACAATTAGATTCTAATGTTTTTGGTTTCACTAAAATCCGGATAGTTTTGCACCCGGTACATTCAATTGAAGTTTGAAATCGAATTATCGAACTACCGCGCCATTTTCAATTCCCTTTATAATTATATATAAATATTATATTCTAACGACGACGTGTATAATATATACGTCGAATTCTATTCAAAATAAATTTCTCGTCGATTTTATTTAAAATAATCTATTTTAAATATTCAAAATCCGCTAAAATTGCCAAAATAAAAATTTTAAACTGGCCCAGATTTTCGGGTTATTACAAGATACGGAGAAAGCTTGGAATTTCATCTTCCTCATCATCATTCGAAAACTAGGCCATCTAGTTTAATCTATCTTTATGTATTTGCTTTCGAATCTCGTATTTAAAGTGTGTCTTGATTAGTTGGATGTATTTGCTTTCTATCAATTAATGAATGGAGTTTCATTTATGATATAATCATCTTTATGTTTCTGGACAAACTATAAAACTAATTAGAATATAATAGAATTCAAAAGAATTCAAAATTTCAACTTTTTTAAATATAACACTATAGTATGTCGACATCACAAAAAGAGTATGTCGACATGACAAAAAGAGTATGTCGACATATAACTGATAAATTTTCAAAATATTTTAAATTTTAAAACTAAAATAAATACTCATGTCCATTCAAAATCCAATGAATTCCAGACCCTATTTAAATCCATTTCTCCTAAAAAAATCATTATTTCATTACTCCTTCAGTCATTTCTCATCAAATCCATGGCAAATCCTATTCATAATATAAGTAAAAATCTTGATGATTCTTTGAATTCTTTCAAAAAAACTCTCTCCATTACTACGTATTCAGCGCAAACTAGAGTTAATTCAAATGAGGATGGTAGAATATCAAGAAAAACATTTTGATGTGATTCGTTGGGATATCTCTTCTCATTTCATAAATGAAAACAACCAAACATCACATAACATTGAAGAAGAATGGAAGGACATCCAGAAGAAACCGATTATTGGACACGATGAATGGGTTGAAGTTCCAAAAAATGTTTAGTTATTCGGTATGATTTGATTGATATTTCAAATATTCTAAAACATATGGTGTGGTGTGTTTTGATTTGGATTCAATTGTGTTAAACTTGTATATATTAAGGCATATGGTGTGATTTGATTTGGTTTGTATATATATTTCAAACAAACATATGTAATAATAACAACTTGGATTGGTTTGTATTTAATCATCATATTGCTAGGTATTATTATAAGTTTGAATAGATTAAGGGGAGAATTCTACTTAGAAATAGTTAATAGATTAAGGGGGAGTATTTTTAGCTATATTCAGTAAGTTATACAATTTAGGGTAATATCTTTAGGATTTCCTTTTGATAATGCCAAAGGGGGAGAAATTATAAAATATAGGAATAGTTTAAAGGATTCTTACAGACAGAGGGAGTATTAGAAGGATCATCATCAACAGGTATATACAGGTATGATATTTTATAAATTAAGGTCGTCATCATCAAAAAGGGGGATATTGTTGGAGAACGGAGTTTTGATGACAACAACCTTATTTCAATTGTCATTAATTATAAAATATATACTAACACTTTTTGTATTGAATATATATACACACACACACATATGCAGGAATTATATACAAGAAATTTTACTGAAGACTGCATAGTTTTAAAGATAATAGAGATTCAAAGATCAAAGAAATTTCAAGACTCATGAGTATTCAAGATTTCAAGAGTTCAAGATTAATATAGTTATAGAGAAATACAAAATTACACCCGGATATGTCGACATACAAAAAACACCATGTCGACATATAACTGTCACTTTTTTAATGTTGAAAGGAAGTGCCTTTTCACTATTTGAAACATTTTAGAAACGTTACAACCTTTCATACACTATAAAAGGGGTTAAAGCTGAATTTTTAAACATATCTTCTTCTCCACTTTCTTCCTCTTTCATTATGTAATCATTCTTAATCATTTATATGATTTCTACTCTTATACTCTGCCGAATTCAATTCTGTTTTGATCAAACTTCTTCTCTCTACACTCTCTTATCGTTTCTCTCTAAATCAAGTGTTATTGAAGAGTTATAGGGCTGTTTGTAAATTTTTGGGTTGAGTAAAAGAGGAATCGGTGGTAACCCTTGTAGCTGTGAAATCAAGGAGGTTAGAATCGGTGGTATCCCTTGTAGCTATGAAATCAAGGAGGTTGGAATTGGTGGTATCCCTTGTAGCCGTGAAATCAAGGAGGTTGTAATTGGATTTTGATATAGTAATAAAACTCTGTGCAATCCAGATTTGCGTAGGACTGGACGTTGGAGCAATCCAAACCAGTATAAAATCCGATGTGTTCTTTCCTTTTATGCATTTTTATTTCTGTTTATTTAGCATCTGCATTTGAATTTGTGTCTGTAATTGTGTTAGTAGTATTTGATTCATTTTGTTATTCACATAAGTTTTTGATTTTGTTTAAATTCTCACAAACACTATTCACCCCCTCCAGTGTTTGTTTTCCTTAACGACCCATTTCGCATTCCCTGACACTACCACTCTACGAATAATGGATTCGAGGCCATTCTCTGTCTACTCAATGCGTCAGCAACCACATTCGCCTTCCCTGGGGTATATGCTATCTTAAAATCACAGGACGCAAGGAATTCCATCCAACGCTGTTGTCGCAAATTGAGATCTTCCTATGAGAATAAGTACTTGAGCGACTTATGATCTATATAAAACTCGAATTTCTCACCAAGTAAATATTTCCTCCAAGACTTGAGTGCAAACACTATTGCCGTCAACTCCAAATCATGGCTAGGGTAGTTCTTCTCATGAACCCTCAACTACCTACTACCGTAACAGACTTCCTTACCTTCCGACATCAACATAGCACATAAACCCATGCCAAAAGCATCCGTATAGACGGTAAACATCTTGGTAACATCAGTAAGTGTCAAAACTGGAACTGACTTAAAGGCCTTCTTTAAATTTAAGAATACGTCCTCGAAATTTACATTTCATGCAAAAACCAGATACTTCTTCATTACACTGGTAAGTGGAGCCGATATCCCTGCAAAGTCCTTAATGAACTTTCTGTAGTAACTCGCCAATCCCATGAAATTCCTAACATCTATCGCATTTTTAGGAGGCTTTCCAACTTTGAACTGCAACAATCGTAGCGGGGTCCATCGCTATTCCATCCTTAGAGACAACATGCCCTACGAACCTTACTTCCTTCCACCATAAATATCACTTAGAAAACTAAGCCTTTAGCTAATGCGATCTGAGAGTACAGAAAACCTCTACTAAGTGTATGTCATGCTCTTCCTCGCTCCTTAAGAAAACCTCAAGAAAACCAGGGTATCATCAATAAAAAATACTACGAACTTACTTAGGTACTCCCTAAATAACCGACTCATCAAATCCATGAAGTACACCGGTGCATTGGTTAGCAAAAAAGGCATAACCATCCACTCAAAGAACCCGCTAGGAGTCCTGAAAGAAGTCTTGTCTATGCTGTCATCTACTACCCTAATGATGAAAACCTATAGCTAGATCCAATTGTAAGAAACCGAAGCGCCAACTAACAAGTCAGAAAATTCATTTATCCATATGAGTGGGTGTCCATTCTTCTTGGTGAGCTTATTCAACTCCCTATAGTCCAGGCATAGACAGAGAGAGTCATGTGCCTTGGTCGTAAAGATGACTGGAAACCCCTTCCCCCACTCAGAAATCCTTCATATAATGAATCCCTTCTCAGATAATTCTTCCACTTACTTATTGAGCTGTCTCCTCTCTCTACTATTCAAGTAGCGCACTAGCAAAGCAACATACTTTGCATTCTTCACCAAGTATATTTGAAAATCTATCTCTCGTCTGGGAGGTATTGTAACAACCCGGAATTTTGGGGCCAATTAAAAATTTTTATTTTGGAAATTTTAATGGATTTTAAATGTTTAAGATAATTTCTTTTAAATAATAATGGATAAAAATATATTTTAATTAAATTTAGAATGAAAATATTTATTTTAATTATAAAAGGAGTTAGAAATAGCGCGGTAGTTTGAAAATTTGAATTCAAACTTTGACTGACCGTACAGGTTGCAAAATAAATCAGATTTCGGTGAAACAAAAGATATTTAAACCTATTTAGGAATACCTTTCCAAAGAATCCAAAAAATTGAAATTTCAAAGCGGGAATCAAAAGTTATGGTCAGTTGAACTTTCAGAATAGTCGCTATGGAATTTAACAAAATATGTAGCCTGTATAAATAGTCATTTTACAAACGATCTCTGTTTTCGGCGAAACCACTTTTGTTGGAACCAGAATGTCAAATTATTGTTAAGTTTAACTTTCTAGAATTTTTCGAGTTAATATGTGAGCGTGGCAAAGGAAAATGTGTTTGGTCAGTTTCAGTCAAATCTGATCGACCAGAAAATGGCCAATTTTCAAACGGTCTTGGAATTCGACAAAATTAGTCTTGTTAGGACCGTATCGTCAAAACATAACTAGAAATAATTTTTCCGGAATTTTTAGAGGTCGTATGTGGCCTCGGTGAATTTAAATGTAAGACTGAATTAATTAAATAAATGATTTAAATTTTAAATTAAAGAAAACTGGCTGAAAACTTTCGTTTGGGCTGACGGGACATGGTTCATTGGATCCGAAATGGGGGTAATTTGGTAAGAACGATAGTCGTTAGGCTGAAACCGGACAAAGTGGCTAAATGGCCTTTTTAAGTGATTAATGGATTTAATGAATTAAAATATTATTATAAATAACATTAGATTAGGCGAAACCCTAATCCTAAGTACACAACCATCGTATTTGGTTTTTTTAATGGCCATAAAGCACTGAACCTTCTTCCTCTCGATCTCCCTCTTCTCTTATTAAAAATCAACATTTCCAAGAGCAAAATGAAAGAGCATCTCGTGTTCTAGCTATTCATCGGTCGAGATGGGGTTTCGTGCTTCGGTTTGGCGGGAATTGGTTCGAGAAATGGCGACTTTTGGATCGGGTTTTGGGGAGGATGAGGGGTGCGAGCTGGACGCCGTTGGTGGCGTCGGTGGAGGCTGGTCGGCGCCTTCGTATGGTGGAGTTTGATCGAGCTCTGACAGCTCGTGGGTGGTGCGAGATGTAGACGAACAAATCGATGATGGGTTCTGGCCTGAAGCGTGATACAGAGAAGAACAGGATTGGCTTAGTAAAAGAGTTTAAGGTTTAAAGTAATTAATTTTAAAACCAATTATCCACGCAATGGAACTGACGGGAACTGATTTAGAGCTCGTCTAGATTTTGGCAAAATGAAAAGCTATTGGTGAGATTTCTATATTTAAAAATAAATAAAATTTAATTATTTCTCGTTATCTAAATTCCAGTTATGTACGTTGATCTGCGATGTATGATATGGTATGTGTTGCTTGTTGATTGTGATGATGAATTTTTTTATGTTGATATGTTGATTTAATGGATTATTCTTATGAAAAACAAATTACTCATTTTGTTGAAATAGGTTTTCACACAAATGAAAACATCATGTTTATTTGTTATCTTAAGAATAGAATTTCAGACAGATAAAGACATTATTTTATTTGCCATGTTAGTGTAAATTTTGTATACACATAAAAATAGCATTGTTATGTTACATGTAAAAAATATAATCAAAACATTATTTTATTCATTATATAAATATAATTGTAGTCACATTAAATAGCATGTTTATGTTACTTGTTAAATAGGATTGGTTAACAAATAAAAGTACCATTTTTATTTGCTAAGTCAACATAGAAAATTGGTTACAAATAAATGTTCATTTATTTGTCATTAGAATAACATAGAAAATTGGGTACAAATAAATATTCATTTATTTGACATTAGAATTCATAGGAAAATATTTACATATAAAATACTATTTTATGTAATATTAGAATTGAAAATAACATTTTTATGTAAAATGTTACATTAGATTGAAAATTACATTTTATATAAAATGTTATATTAGATTAGAAATAACATTTTCATATAAAATGTTGCATTAGAGAAAAATAACATTTTTATTATAAAATGCAGCATGAGAATTAAAATTACATTCTTTAAAGAATGTATATTGGGTCAAAATAACACTTTGTTATTAAATGTGATATTAGATTAAAATAACACCTTGTTATAAAAAGTGACATTAGAAAGGAATAACATTTTTAGTTTAAAATGTTGCAATAAAGAAAGAAAGAAAAATATAACATTTTCATTCTAAAATGTTGCATTCCTCGTGTAAATAAAAGCATGTAATAGAAAAGAATGAAAAACAAAATAATCATTTTGTTAAACAGAAAAATATGAAAAACAAAATATTCATTTTGTTAAATAGGAAAGTGTTAAAAGCATATCCTTTTATTTGTCAGTAGGATTTATAGAAAAATGTTTAAGGATATACAATAAAAAAATTCATTTTTATTGCAAGTATGAAACATTAGAAAAGAGTATTCTATTTGCCTTTCTCATGTAAATCAAAACATGTAATAGAAAAGAAAGTTTATCTTATTTACATTTTATTAAATAAAAGGCATGAATAGAGAAGTATATCTTATTTACATTTTTCATGTAAATAAAAGACTTGTACTAAAAGGGTATATTTTATTCACATTTTAGATGTAAGTAAAGACATGAATTTGTAAAGGATATTTTATTCGCATTTTAGATGTGAATAAAAGACAGGAAATTTAGAAGTACATTTTTATTTGCCTTTTTATATGCAAATAAAAACCATAGATGTAAAGTACACTTTTTATTTGCAAGTTAGTTGCAAATAAAAACATGTAGTTATAAAGTACAATTTTATTTGCAATTTAGTTGTAAATAAAAACGTGATTATAAAAAGTTAACATTTTTATTTATATTTTAGATATAAATAAAAGCATGAATTGAAAAAGGATATTTTTATTTATATTTTAGATATAAATAAAAACATGAAATTAAAAGTACATTTTATTCACATTTTAGATGTGAATAAAACTTGATTTATAAAGGATATTTATTCACATTTTAGATGTAAGTAAAAACAAAGAATTATAGTTTTTATTTGCGTTTTTAAATGCAAACGAAACATATAAAAAGAATTATACTTTTTATTTGCACTTTTAGATGCAAATGAAACATATGATTGGGGAGTGTTTATTTTAGTTACATTTTTGTTGTTAATAAAACATAGAATTAAAAAGCACCATTTTATTTACATTTTTTTGAAAATAAAACATAGAATTAAAAAGGGCTTATTTTCTTTTATTTAACTTTTGATGTAAATAAAAAGAAACACATGAAATGGAGGACAAGTATACTTTTATTTGCAAATTAGTTGCAAATAAAAGACATGAATATAAAAGTACATTTTTATTTGCAAATTGGTTGCAAATAAAAGCCATGGATTAAAAAGAGAAATTTTTACTTATATTTTATTTACATTGCAAAAAGTAAATAAAACCATAGGATGACAGGTTATATGTTTATTTACATTTTAGATGTAAATAGGATCATGAATTAGAAAAGACATGTAGCACCCCGTAATTCTGTTAATATTAATATTCACAAATTAAAGAATAACTGATCTCATACGTGAGAATTGTGGGAAACGGGTTGCGCCATTGTGTTCATCTCGGAATTCTGGTCGAAATAGAGTCCGAGTTTGCATGAATTGGACTTCGTATGAAGAAGTTATGGCCATCGGAAGTTTCAGAAAATTCAAAACAGCTCGCAGGAAATTCAAAATTCAAACTGAAAGTGCAGAAGCGGGCTGGGCGGGAATTTTCCCGCACAGGTAGGTCGAGTGGGGGGTCGACACTAGTGTTGACCTGTCCCCCCCCCCCAGGTCGACTATGGTGTCGACCTGGGTCTGGCGGCTAGGGTTTTTGAGTGAGCCAGTTTTGGCTGAGTGATGACCCATTAGGGTTTTGTCCTAATCTGGTTGGCTGGGATTAGTCCTGAATTGATCTGACGGTCTAAATGAATCCTAAACTCTATAAATACCAAGGTAGTCTCTCACCCTAATTCATAAGAAAAATAGAATAGCTACCGTCATACCGCCGCCATGGAACTCAGTAGAGCCGCCGCCAACTAAGAAGGAAGAAAAGCTAATTCAATTCTAATTCTAATCAACTCTAAAGCAAAGAAAGACTATCTTTTCTTCTCTAAATTGTGAGTATGATAGTCTTAACAAGATTATTATCATTTTAATTAGGTTAAGTCATGAATGGATTATGAGTAGATGATGAGAATTGTCGTATATGTTATCATGTATGTTATTAATCCTATGCTATGTGGTGATGATATCCTATATGTTGTAAACCATGCTATGATGATTTTATGTATGTTGAAAGTTTCTATGCTAAGTTGTGATGAATCATACATGTTAAAAAGCCATAATGTTACTATCTATGCTAGTTAGTTCATATTAATTAAATCATCATGTTTGGGCTATGTTGATCTATATGACAAGTCACATATGCAAGTTAGATTGATTAGAAAAGTTATGAACATACGCCATGACATCTATTATGACATCTAGAATTATGCTATGACATATGTGATATCCTATGCTAGTTCACACCATCATTATGTTGCCTAAAAACCCCATATGCAAGTTTATGTATAGATTCGGGCTATGATCATATCATGTAAATTGTGACATTTAACAAGTTGACACCTTTTGATCCTTAACATGTGTAGTTTATGCAAGTTTCACCCCTATTATGATTAGATTTATTTTAATTGTCTATATGTTATGATAATTTATCTTTGTGCTATGTGTTAGACTATTCAAGTCTAGCCTATATTATGCGTTGAATAAGCGAACGTATAAACGTGGGGTAGGGGTAATATTAAGGATTTGATAATAAGAAGTTGGGGTGCAATTGAGATGATTTTGCATGCCATGAGTGTATGACCATAATTGAGTCAATTATGGACATCAATAAAAAGTGGACTTAATTAATAATTTGGATAGGGAATTATTAAAACTGGGGTAAAAAGATTATAAGTGATAATCAATGCTTAGGACACGAGGTTGGACTCGTTTGTGACGTAAACCTGCCCGGACCCGCCCGGTAAATCCAGTGGTCACAAATGTCAGCCCAATGTGAGAGGTCCTAGGCCTAAACTAAAGCATAACAGTTGTAAAGACACGAGGTTAGACTCTTTTATGGTGTAAGACTGCCCGGACCCGCCCGGCAAATCCAGCTGCCATAAATGCCAGTCTAATGTGAGAGGTCTTTACGAGGTTATGGCCTGAATGAATTAAGAAATACTTAACCAGATAAACATGTAAAATGGGACATGGGGGTTAAGTAAGTGCCTTGGGTGGCATGAGGAATCTAGTGGGTGCCCTTAGTGGCATGTGAAATACGATTAGTAAGACTTAACCAAACACATATGTAAATGAACATGACTAAGAGGGTTAAGTGGGATATACTAGTGGTGACAAGCTTAGGTGGGTAGCTTGTGGGGGCCCATTTCAACCAGTATCCCAAACGTATCTTTGTGGGCTCGACCCAAGTCGAGGACGGGACACGCATACTAGGTTTGACTATAAGAGGCCAAAACGGGGAGCGGTGGCAACGCAAGTCCAACGGGTTTCATATGCGTGTGTGGACCCGGGCTGGTAGGTAAGACGTTGTTGCATCGTGTAGGTATAAGCCATGCATTCTCAAGTTGTATCGGGTTGCCACTTTAGGGTAGTGATACACCCCACTGTGGGGCCAGCACGGGTATCTACGAGTAGGGAGCCGATCGAAAGTGGGTAGTGGGGTACACCTAGTGGAGATAGGGGCAGACGACACCTATGTAGTCAGCTAGGGGTACGTAAGGCTATTTATATGTTTCTGTGTAAAGCAAGTGGGATCAACCTTTAGGGTGACTGGTGCAGTGTAGTAATGTGCGGTGCAGTGTAGAAATGTGCGGTGCAGTGTAGTAATTATTCGTTAGTAATTAGGTGTGCATTTACCGTTATCTTTAATGTTATCTTAAACGTTATCTTTATCTGCTCTTCTATGCCTAATAGTTCATAGACATTTACTTGTCTTCCATCTTATGCCTTAGTCTAGTTATTTTGATAATAGTATTGTTAGAATTATCATACTCGCCAGACTTTATGTCTGACCCCCTCCATTTCTATCCTTTTTCCCCCTTCAGGTCCTCAGGTTGGACCCAGCTCTAGTGGAGTTTGATTGGATCGCTTCATCTCTCTTTGGAAAGCTTGGACCGTTGAAGTAAAGTCCAGCTTGTTATCTTTTTATGGCTATTTATGTAATGGGATTATGTATTTTGTTTTAGCAAGATGGATAATGTACTTGACTATGATTTATGGTTTGATGATGTAACAAACATGTTTAATTTCCGCTGCAATAAAATGAGGTTTTATATCTCCAAGTACTACTTATTATCTGTCTTGTTGTAATTTTTCTGTTCTATATTCACTTATAACCTCCATGGAAGTTAATGCATTCCCATTGTGAGTGACATTAATGGACGTGGGGTGTTACACGTGGTATCAGAGCCTAAGGTTACTAGAACAGATAATTTTTTTAGAAAAACTATTTTTCTAAAGTATTTTTGGAAGAAGTGCTTTCAAAAACATGTTTTAATGAGAAATTTAAAGAGGAAAGTTTTTAAGAAAAACATAATCCCCAATAGCCATATATCTTTATCTTTCGAATTCTCCATTTTGAATCTTTCCTTTTTCGTTTCAGCATGGCTGAAGATCTTAAACTACCTGACGGTGTAACGATACCAGGATGGTATAGGAGGCTGTTAGAGGCTAGGGCCGCCGCAGGTCCGGCCAATGTTCCTCCACCACCAATTGCACCCATTCCTCCTCCTCCTCCTCGCATAGATACTTTTGCAAAGACGTGCAAGGAATTTAAGGCTATGGGTGGAAAACCCATTCAAGGGTCAGAAACGTTCGTGGAAGCTAGGGATTGGGTTAGGGAGGTCGAAAAATTGCTAGAAATATTTGAAGTGGAAGAAGGAAAGAGAGTTAAATTAGCAGCTTGGTTAATGAAGGGAGAGGCCTCGTTCTGGTGGGAGGTCACTAATGGGGAGCGTCCTGTTGATTCTTGGGCAGATTTTAGGCGTAGGTTTGAGGCGAAGTTTCTCTCAAGGGCATAAGAGAATCTATATATGGAAAAGTTCTTGACATTGAAGCAAGGAAGCTCAACAGTGAAAGAATATGTCAACAAATTTAATCAGTTAGCAAGGTTTGGCTTGGACTTAGTGAACACGCCGGAGAAGAAGGCACTGAGGTTCCTTAATGGATTGAATGAACCATTGCAAGGGTTGGCCATGACCCACATCCCTATGGGGGCCACCTTTAAGAAGCTTGTAGACATGGCACTCATGCACGAGGAGAAAAGCGCTAAAGCTGATAAGGCACCCGAGAAGAAGGGGGATCAGAAGAAACCCCAACAGCAAAACAAGAAGGGTGGTAAAGACAACAACGGCAAGGGAAAGAAGAAATGCTTTAACTGTGGGACACCAGGCCATCTCAGCAAGGATTGCCGAAAGAAAAAGAAGATTGGTTGTTTCCACTATGGCGAAGCGGGACATCTAGTAAAGGACTGCCCAAAGAAGGGGCAGAGGGCAGGAGCTACCTCGGGAGGACAGGTGCAGGCTCTTATGGCACCAGGGCAGGCAAGGGGACAAGTTCAGGCTCTCACGGTCCCACCGCTGCAAGAACGAGGTAGAACCATTTCTGTTGAAAGCTTAGTTTTTCTGTTTGATCATCCTGTCCGTACCTTATTCGATTCGGGCGCATCGCATTCGTTTATCTCTACATCATTAGTTGAATCACTGCACTTAAACACCAGTTTAGTAGAGGATCCCTTTGTTGTTTCGAATCCAATTGGGGGCTCAACTTATTTGTCTATGATGTGTTTGGATTTGAGAATTTCTATACTTAGCGTTGAGTTTAGATGTGATGCTTATTTGTTGGGTTTCATGGGCTATGGGCTAATTTTAGGAATGGATTGGTTATCCAGAAATGGGGCCGTTCTTGATTGTGAAAGGAGAGTAGTTAGGCTCGTGACTCGCCTTGGTAACGCTCTCGAAATCTTTTATAGTCCCATAAATTCCGTTATGCTAAGTTATTTAGAATTGCTTGACGCGTCTGAGGAAAATCTACAATCTGTTAGAGTGGTCCGAGAATATTCGGATGTGTTTGAGGAGGTGAAGGGCTTTCCTCCGAAGCGGGAGATAGATTTTCGAATATATCTTGTGGATAATGCGAAACCAGTATCTTTGCCAGTACGCCACATGGCTCCACGTGAAAGGAGGGAACTCGATAAGCAAGTGAAGGAGTTGCTTGAGAAGGGGTTCATAAGACGAAGTATATCGGAGTGTGGTGCTCCAGTAGTATTTGCCACGAAGGCGGATGGGTCCCTTAGACTTTGTGTGGACTATAGAGAACTTAATAAGCTTACTAAGAAAAACAGACACCCACTGCCGAGGATTGACGATCTCTTCGATCAGCTAGTTAGCGCCTCAGTGTTTTTGCAGTTGGACTTAGCCACTGGCTTCCATCAATTGAGAGTGGCTGAGGATAGCATAGACAAGACTGCCTTTAGGACTCCGGACGGTTTCTATGAATGGCTAGTGATGCCCTTCGGTTTGACAAACGCCCCCGCATACTTTTTGATTTGATGAGTAGGGTGTTTAGGGAGTACCTTAACAAATTCGTGGTAGTCTTTGTAGACGATATCCTGATCTTTTCTGAGGATGAAGAAGAGCATGACCTACATCTTAGGGAAGTGTTGGAGACACTACGAGCGCATAATCTTAAAGCCAAAATTTCTAAGTGTCACTTCTGGAGGAAGGAAGTACGATTCCTAGGGCACGTGGTTTCCAAGGAAGGGATAGCTGTGGATCCCGCGAAGGTGGTGGCCATCCAAGATTGGAAGGTCCCTAAAAATGCTACCGAAGTAAGAAGTTTCTTGGGGTTGGCTGGCTACTATAGGAAGTTTATCAAGGACTTCGCAAAGATATTAGCTCCATTGACACGCTTGACGAAGAAGAACCTAGTTTTCACATGGGACGTAGATTGTGATGATGCGTTCCAACGTTTGAAGAGAGCTTTGACCTCAGCCCCAGTCTTAGTGCTGCCAGACAGGAGTTAGCCATTTACCGTATATACTGACGCTTGTGGGACAGGACTAGGCACAGTCTTAATGCAAGAGGGTAGGGTAATAGCATATGGTGGAAGGCAGTTGAGAGCACATGAGAAGAATTACCCTACACATGACATAGTGTTAGCAGCTATTGTTTTCGCGCTTAAGTCTTGGCGTCATTATATTCTTGGCGAGAGATTCGAATTATTCACTGACCACAAGTCTTTAAAATACTTATTCTCTCAAAAGGACTTGAACTTAAGGCAGCAAAGGTGGATGGAGTTCTTAGCATCCTACGATTTCGAAATAGCATATACCCCTAGCAAGGGTAACGTGGTGGCAGATGCCTTAAGTAGAAAAAGATTATCCTTAAGTCCTTTGTTTGTTAAGCGGCGAAGCTTAGAATTCATTTCGATGTTTGACTTTAGACCTTCCGTTGACTTTGTACCCAGTTTGCTAGCATCCTTGGAGGTTAGACCTACGCTTTTGGGACGGATTGGCGAGGCACAGCGAGACGACCCGCAGTTGGTTGAGTTAGTAGAAAAGCTCAAAGGAGGGGAGTCATCAAGCCATCTCCGTAGATATACCCTAGATGATAAGGGTTGGTTACGTAGGGACGGTAGACTTTGTGTACCAAAAGACGATGACCTAAGGAAGACTATTCTTGACGAAGCACATCGTTCGAAGATGACCATTCATCCCGGCGGGGACAAGATGTACATGGACATGAGACGAGTTTACTTTTGGGCCGGTATGAAGAGGGACGTAGCCGAGTATGTCGCTAGATGCTTGGTGTGCCAACAAGTAAAAACGGAGCAAAAGAAACCCGGTGGGTTACTTCACCCATTGGAGGTTCCACTATGGAAGTGGGAAAGCGTCGCGATGGATTTTGTGGATGGATTACCGCGATCGAGGAAGGGTAATACGGGGATTTGGATTATAGTAGATAGACTTACTGAGAGCGCCCATTTTATTCCCATGAAGAGTAAGAGGACTGCTCCATGGTTAGCTTCTGTATACGTCCGAGAGATAGTTCGTTTGCACGGTGTTCCTTCTAGCATAGTGAGCGACCGCGATCCTATTTTCACTAGCGAATTTTGGAGAGGCTTACAAGAGGCGGTAGGGACTCAGTTATGTTTGAGCACCGCATATCATCCTCAGACGGACGGCCAAACCGAGAGGGTGAATCGCATTCTAGAGGATCTTTTGAGACTATGTATCCTAGACTTTGAGGGTACACGGGAAGAGCACCTTCCATTGGTGGAGTTCGCATATAATAACAGCTTTCAGTCCAGCATTGGCATGGCACCTTTCGAAGCTCTTTATGGACGACCTTGTCGTTCACCTGCATGTTGGTGGGAATCTACGGATAAGATCTTACTTGGGCCAGATATGATTAGGGAGACTTCAGAGAAGATCGACTTGATTCGAAGGAGGATGAAAGCAGCGCAAGAAAGGCAGAAATCTTATGCGGATAAGAGGAGGACAGATATCGATTTTGAAGTTGGGGACATGGTCTTTGTCAAAGTGTCTCCGTTATGAAACGTCGTTCGTTTTAGGTCCGTTGGGAAGTTAGCACCAAGGTTTGTAGGGCCGTTTCCTATTAAGGGGAAGATTGGACAGATGGCGTATAGAGTGGAGTTGCCTATGGAACTTAGTGGTGTACACGACGTATTCCATGTGTCACATTTGAGGAAGTGCTTGCACGACACCGCAGAAGTGGTAGAGCCGAGCTTGCTTAGAGAAGTGGAGATCGAGCGTGACGCAACGATTCGACGAGCTCCTACGCGCATTCTTGGGTCAGAGATTAAGAAGTTGAGAAATCGAGAGGTCAGACTAGTCAAAGTACAATGGGGATATGATGAGAGCAACGCTACTTAGGAGACAGAAGAGAAGATGCGTTCACGATACCCTTTCCTTTTCGAGGGTATGTCCTTTAATTTCTCCTTTATCGCTTATCTTGTACTTATCTTACCTTTAGAATATCCTCTCGCTAGTATCTTTGAGCTTTAGTTAAGATAATCCTATGGATGAAACATGTGTTTGAGACATGTTATGTATGATGGATGCAAAGTGGATGCAAGTGGTTGCTCGTGGACGCATATACACACACTATTAGGCACTAGATCGGCTCAGTCACTTCATACTGCATATTGCATATAAATGGGTGTATTTAGTAAAATGAATGTATGATGATTGTATTATCATATGGATACTGCATTCAGGTGATGATTGTGCACGCATGTAGAGATAATATGTAGCATTAGGGAACTTTTGCATACATAATGGACGCATGCCACTATCATGGTTTGCATTAAGGAGGTCAACTGAATCAGTGGACCGCCTGATTTTTCATTAGATATGGACATATACACACACTGGGCATTTAAACATGAAAGCATTAGAAGTCTATAAGGACAATGGATGCCTGTGGTTGATGGTTGAGTAGATGGTCGTTTGGATGTTAGGATATACATTCTTCGTAACTTGAAGATTTCGGGGACGAAATCCTTTAAGGAGGGGAGAATGCAACACCCCGTAATTCTGTTAATATTAATATTCACAAATTAAAGAATAACTGATCTCATACATGAGAATTGTGGGAAACGGGTTGCGCCATTGTGTTCGTCTCGGAATTCTGGTCGAAATAGAGTCCAAGTTTGCATGAATTGGACTTCGTATGAAGAAGTTATGGCCATCGGAAGTTTCAGAAAATTCAAAACAACTCGCAGGAAATTCAAAATTCAAACTGAAAGTGCAGAAGCGGGCTGGGCGGGAATTTTCCCGCCCAGGCAGGTCGACTGGGGGGTCGACACTAGTGTCGACCTGCCCCCCCTCCCCCCAGGTCGACTATGGTGTCGACCTGGGTCTGGCGGCTAGGGTTTTTGACTGAGTGATGACCCATTAGGGTTTTGACCTAATCTGGTTGGCTGGGATTAGTCTTGAATTGATCTGACGGTATAAATGAATCCTAAACTCTATAAATACCTAGGTAGTCTCTCACCCTAATTCATAAGAAAAATAGAATAGCTACCGTCATACCGCCGCCATGGAACTCAGTAGAGTCGCCGCCAACTAAGAAGGAAGAAAAGCTAATTCAATTCTAATTCTAATTCTAATCAACTCTAAAGCAAAGAAAGACTCTCTTTTCTTCTCTAAATTGTGAGTATGATAGTCTTAACAAGATTATTATCATTTTAATTAGGTTAAGTCATGAATGGATTAAGAGTAGATGATGTGAATTGTCGTATATGTTATCATGTATGTTATTAATCCTATGCTATGTGGTGATGATATCCTATATGTCGTAAATCATGCTATGATGATGTTATGTATGTTGAAAGTTTCTATGCTAAGTTGTGATGAATCATACATGTTAAAAAGCCATGATGTTACTATCTATGCTAGTTAGTTCATATTAATTAAATCATCATGTTTGGGTTATGTTGATCTACATGACAAGTCACATATGCAAGTTAGATTGATTAGAAAAGTTATGAACATACGCCATGACGTCTATTATGACATCTAGAATTATGCTATGACATATGTGATATCCTATGCTAGTTCACACCATCATTATGTTGCCTAAAAACCCCATATGCAAGTTTATGTATAGATTCGGGCTATGATCATATCATGTAAATTGTGACATTTAACAAGTTGACACCTTTTGATCCTTAACATGTGTAGTTTATGCAAGTTTCACCCCTATTATGATTAGATTTATTTTAATTGTCTATATGTTGTGATAATTTATCTTTGTGCTATGTGTTAGACTATTCAAGTCTAGCCTATATTATGCGTTGAATAAGCGAACGTATAAACGTGGGGTAGGGGTAATATTAAGGATTTGATAATAAGAAGTTGGGGCAATTGAGATGATTTTGCATGCCATGAGTGGATGACCATAATTGAGTCAATTATGGACATCAATAAAAAGTGGACTTAATTAATAATTTGGATAGGGAATTATTAAAACTGGGGTAAAAAGATTATAAGTGATAATCAATGCTTAGGACACGAGGTTGGACTCGTTTGTGACGTAAACCTGCCCGGACCCGCCCGGTAAATCCAGTGGTCACAAATGTCAGCCCAATGTGAGAGGTCCTAGGCCTAAACTAAAGAACAACAGTTGTAAAGACACGAGGTTAGACTCTTTTATGGTGTAAGACTGCCCGGACCCGCCCGGCAAATCCAGCTGCCATAAATGCCAGTCTAATGTGAGAGGTCTTTACGAGGTTATGGCCTGAATGAATTAAGAAATACTTAACCAGATAAACATGTAAAGTGGGACATGGGGGTTAAGTAAGTGCCTTGGGTGGCATGAGGAATCTAGTGGGTGCCCTTAGTGGCATGTGAAATACGATTAGTAAGACTTAACCAAACACACATGTAAATGAACATGACTAAGAGGGTTAAGTGGGATATACTAGTGGTGACAAGCTTAGGTGGGTAGCTTGTGGGGGCCCATTTCAACCAGTATCCCAAACGTATCTTTGTGGGCTCGACCCAAGTCGAGGACGGGACACGCATACTGGGTTTGACTATAAGAGGCCAAAACGGGGAGCGGTGGCAACGCAAGTCCAACGGGTTTCATATGCGTGTGTGGACCCGGGTTGGTAGGTAAGACGTTGTTGCATCGTGTAGGTATAAGCCATGCATTCTCAAGTTGTATCGGGTTGTCACTTTAGGGGAGTGATACACCCCACTGTGGGGCCAGCACGGGTATCTATGTGAAGCAAGTGGGATCAACCTTTAGGGTGACTGGTGCAGTGCAGTGTAGTAATGTGCGGTGCAGTGTAGTAATTATTCGTTAGTAATTAGGTGTGCCTTTACCGTTATCTTTAACGTTATCTTTATCTGCTTTTCTATGCCTAATAGTTCATAGACATTTACTTGTCTTCCATCTTATGCCTTAGTCTAGTTTTTTTGATAATAGTATTGTTAGAATAATCATACTCGCCAAACTTTATGTCTGACCCCCTCCATTTCTATCCTTTTTCCCCCTCCAGGTCCTCAGGTTGGACCCAGCTCTAGTGGAGTTTGATTGGATCGCTTCATCTCTCTTTGGAAAGCTTGGATCGTTGAAGTAAAGTCCAGCTTGTTATCTTTTTATGGCTATTTATGTAATGGGATTATGTATTTTGTTTTAGCAAGATGGATAATGTACTTGACTATGATTTATGGTTTGATGATGTAACAAACATGTTTAATTTCCGCTGCAATAAAATGAGGTTTTAGATTTCCAAGTACTATTTATTATCTGTCTTGTTGTAATTTTTCTGTTCTATATTCACTTATAACCTCCATGGAAGTTAATGCATTCCCATTGTGAGTGACATTAATGGACGTGGGGTGTTACAAGACACATTTTTATTTACATTTTAGATGTAAATAAAAACACAGAAATCAAAGTGAACCTTGTATTTACATGTTAGTTGTAAATAAAACCATGGATTTAAAAAGTGACATTTGAAGTTACATTTTTGATGTAAATAAATAAGATACATTTTTAGTGAAAATGAGAAGAAATAAAGCGACATCTTTATTTACATTTTAGATGTAAATAAAAAGAATAAATTTAAAGTAACATCCTGATTTACAATTTAGATGTAAATAAAGAATATAATCAAAGTTACATTTTTATTTACATTCAAGGTGTAAATAAAAATATTAGATTAAAAGAGGCATTTTAAATTTACACTTTAGATATAATCAAAAAGGTAGAATTTAATGTTACGATTTATTGTCAAAATAGAGACAATAAAAAGATTAAATTTTGAAGTTACATTTTAATGTCATGGTAGATGTAATCAAAGGATAGAATTAAGGTTAAATTGGTATTGTCAGAATAGAGACAATAAAAAAATAGAATAAAAAGACATATTTTTATTGTCATTCTAGGGACAATAAAAATAGTAGAAATAAAAGGTGATATTCTTATCGTCATTTTAGATGCGATAAAAAGAATGGATTATAATGGTTGAAATCGCCAAATGATATATATATATTATAAATTAAACGGATCATGCTGCTGCCGTTCACGATTTGAAATTGTAACTTTAAACGATTATACCGCAAGATCCGACCGTCGGATTTTCCCAAAACTGGAACCATTAAGTCCGGTTTGGGGAGATCTTTCCGATAATACAAACTTTGATAAAATCCAACAGTTAGATTTCGAGAAATGTGTAAATCAAATTTGGTTGAAAACAGCGCTAGGGCCGCCAATCGACCCGAAGTGTCATTAAATGAATATAGTTAATTTATAAAATTAGCAATAAATCATTATTAAATACCAATAACGATATGAAATGGTTTTAATATATATATATACAAGAATCATTTGAAAAGTCCGAGTTCAATCTCATTTCAAATGATTATACGACGATCCAAGTCGAAGAGTTGAAGACAGTGAATGAAGACCGACGATCTTCACATCAAATGGATGTGTTGCTACCGAGTCCCATGATTGGAGTAGCTACCTTGAAGGGGAGTTAGGGGCAGCCATCCGGACGTAGTGTTGATTGTTCGGATATGTGAGGTATAGGGTGCCTCCGGTTTCGTTTAGACCCAGAACGGACTTGTAAATGGATTGTATGTCTGACTTTGTATTCCTTTATGCTTTTTTCGTTGATCTCTGCTAAATATATATATATCTTTTTGGTGTTTAACACCCTTCTCTAAGACGTACGAGCTTAGAGGTTATATATTGACAGGAATCAATGGTATGGTATGGTATGGATTGACAATGTGGCATGCCAAGATGCATGGATCAAGGCTTTTGTTGAAAAGCAGGGCCTTGTGGTTGATGATCAAAGCATAACCTATTTCGGCATAGCTTTGTGTATAGCGTGACTTCGTGAGTCTCACGCCCCGGTATGAGTCAAAAACGGGATATGGACTGTAGGGAGTGCACACATTTCTTTCTAGCTAGAGTGGTGTCAGTGACCTACCAGCCCTGACATTTTACTTATGTGGATGATGGATTATGAGATACCTCGGATTTATAGGCCGGAAGTGGTTATACTAGAGGTCCAAAAGGACCGGGAAGCATGTATTCAGGCATAACTAGTCCAGTAACATAGGTGTGGACCGACCCTACCGCTCCAAGGGTTCACTGCGGGGAATCCTGAGGCATTTGCTAGAGTGTCCCGAATCGGAGAGGACGATCCCTAGCCTCGATTTCAAGATGGAAACCCAATTTCCAATACGACACCATGCGGTTTTGATTGTAGAACTAGTATGTCGACATAGTATATGGTGCCTATGCCGTCTATGATTGATACATTATGATTGAAACTGTTTTTGAAACATATATACATTAATAATAATATCAAATCCGTTTTTATCGTATCAAGCATTTTTGACCATTATAAGGTAAAACTCTATCCTCCGGTTTGCGTTGCATTGTGTGATGGGACTTGAGTCTTATAATGGTTTCATTTTTCTAAAAAGCATTGCATTGTTTAACGATTTACTTTATTTTATGCACTGGCAATCCAATGGAGTAAACCCGTTCCGCGTTAGCGGCATGGTCATGTGATTAGCCTTATTATTATATTAGTTAAGTTAGATTTCTCATACCGGTCCCATGACTGACCTGTAGTTTGTTTCACTTTGCAAACTCTAGTGCCCTCTTTTCCACATGGGCAGTCGAGTAGCTTTTTGCAGATATTTATCTCTTGAGCAGGATTCTGGATCGAAGCCTAAAGCTGTGTCCAGAGCATAGAAAGTCTTCCGCTGTGTATTGTATTTATTTATTGCAATAAGTCTTCCGCTGTATTTTATTTATCAATGTACTCTGATGTATCATTATTAAGATGTTTATAAAAGTTTGTTGTTATTGTTCTGACGTGTTGTATTCCCAAAGTTAACGTATGCGGGTTTTGAACGATTTTGTTCGATCTAGCGATCGATTAAGGTCGGGCAAAATGCGTGTCGTTACAGGTAATCCTCTCACCTCATTGAATACGTCTGGAAAGTCTCTGACTATGGGTACCAAACTTAGATCGTCAACAGAAGTGTCTAGGGAATCTAGAAAGCTGAGCATAACTGACACCCGTGTGTCATAAGAAATCTCGAGAGTTATACATGGCATGTGAAAATCCGAACAACTCTCCTCTCACAATTGAGAATAGCACCATACATGATTATCCAATCCATCCCTAGAATTAGCCTGTAACCCATAAAACCTAGAAAATAAGTGTCACACTCAAACTCGGCCCCTAGAACAGAAATTCTCAAACCTCTACATATCATAGAAAGGTGAGCCGTAGCCCCTATGGGGTTTGTAACAACCCGCAAATTCTGAACCAATTTGAAAATTTTATTTTAGAAATTTTAACGGAATTTGAATAGTTAAAATAATTTATTTTAAGTTATAACGATGAAAAATTTATTTTAATCGAAGATAAAACGAATATATATATTATAATTGTAAAAGGAGTTAGAAATAATGCGGTAGTTTGAAAATTTGAATTTGAACTTTGACGGACTGTACAGGATGCAAACTAAATCGGATTTTAGTGAAATAAGAAATATTTAAATCTGTTTAACCATATCTTTCTAACGAATCCGAGAAATTGAAATTTCACTTTAAAAATCAGAAGTTATGTCCAGCTTAAAATTTAAAATAGTCGCTGTAGAATTTATATATATATTTTAATATTAAAAATAGCCATTTTTCAAACGACCTCCGTTTTCTACGAAACCACCTTTGTTGGAACTGGGATGTCAAATTATTGCTAGGGTTCAATTTTCATAATTTTTCGAATTAATATGTGAGCGTGGCAAAAGAAAACGTGTTTTGTCAATTACATTCAAGTTTGATCGACAAAAATGGCCATTATTCAAACAGTCTCAGAATTCGACAAAATTAGTCTTGTTAGAACCGTATCGTCAAAGCATAACTAAAAATAAATTTTTTGGAATTTTTAGAGGACGTTGTGGCCTCGGTAAATTAAAATGTACAATCAAATTAATTAAATAAATGATTTAAATATTAAATTAAATAGAAACAGGCTGAAGACGACCAAACGGGCTAATGGGACCTAGCCCATTACGTCTGGAACGGGGGCATTTGGCTAGAGACATCTCTTGTTGGGCTACGACTGGAGCTAGAATAGGCTAACGGGCTTAAACTAGTAATTAAGAAATTATATATTATTATATTATAAATAAGCCTAAACAAATCGAACCCTAATTTCTATTTACACGGCGTCGACATCATACAAATTCAATGGCCAGGACTATTGCCTTCTTCCTACTCTAATTCCCTTCAATCCTTGCAATGAAACTCCCTGCTTCTTTGGGGTTTATCGTAGAAAATTTCACAAGCTTTCCATCTACACCCGAATTGTAATTTTTCATTGAGTATCTGGCGAGCACTGGCCACCCAAAGCCACCGACTTTCCACCGTCGTCGTGACCGAACCCCGCCGTCGCACTCCATCAGACCACCGGCGACCGGCGTGCCGCCTCTCCCACTACACCGTGGTACATTTGGATCAACCCCTGGTGCAACTGATTTAAAGAAAGGAGCAACCCTAGGTTCGAACGAGTTAGAGATAGCGCGGCCTGTTTCTGATTTAGGAGGAAGAAGGGTGAACTCTAATTAATTTATTTAATTAATTAATATAAATTATTATTTACCCAAAATCAATCATATCTTACTCGTATGAATTCAGAATTCGATGAATTCAGAGGCATTGAACTCATCTTTTCAAGATCTACACAACAGAACAGACAAGATCTGAAATGGAGGACTTTGAAAATTCATCCAAATTTGAACACGAACGATTTCTGAAAACCGATCGTCGTGAGATTTCTTTTTTATAATTTATTAATTTATTTAATTTATTTCCTATGTGGTGATTGTTTGTGTATGACTTAGATCTGCTGTGTGATGAGATTGTGGATGATTTAATCTGTTTGTTGGCAATGTATAAACACAGATCTGTATGTGTTGAATATAATAAATCATTTGTTATATTATTGATTTGGAATATAATTGCCATTTCAATAAAAATAAATCATTTTGTTATGTTTTTGAATTGCATTAGTTTTCAATTCAACATAAAACATTATTTGGATTATTTTTGTTGAATTGAATTAAATTGTCAATTCAATTTGATCATTTTGTTGAATTGAATTAGATTGTCAATTCAATATTAAAAAGTTGTTCTTTTATTTGCATTCCTTGATGCAAATATTCATTGAACTAAAAAGTTATTCTTTCATTTGCATTCTTTGATGCAAATATACATTGAAGTAAAAAACTATATTTTATTTGCATTCTTTGATGCAGATAAAATATTGAAATTTAGAGGCTAAATTTTTATTTGCATTTCTTGATGCAAATAAAACATAGTTTTAAAAAGGTTATACTTTTGTTTGTAATTTAGGTATAAATTAGAAACATGATTTGTAAAGTTACATTTTTATTTGCAATTTTAGATGCAAACAAAACATTAAAATTAGATTAACAATAAAAGTCACCTTTTTATTTTTGAATGAAACGTTTGATTGGAATAAAATAACATTTTTGTTTTAAATGTTTGAATAGAATAAAATGTCATTTTTGGTACATAATGCCATTAAGGTCATTTTATTTAAAAATATCGTCTTTGTAAGACTGTTACATCAAAATAAATATTTCATTTTGTAAGACGATTATATTAAAAAGGATTACATAAAAATGACATTTTTGGTCAAAACATCGTATTTAAAAGTTGAATTTTTTATTTGCATTCTTTAATGCAAATAAACATCGTATTTAAAAGTCTAATTTTTATTTGCATTCTTTGATGCAAATAAACCATCGTATTAAAAGTTGAATTTGTATTAGCATTCTTTGAAGCAAATAAACTATGAAATTAAAGGTTGCATATTTATTTGCACTCCTTGATGCAAATAACATATTAAATTAGAAGTTGCATTTTTATTTGCGTTCTTTGATGCAAATAAATCATAATTTAAAATAATACATTTTTATTTGCATTTTAGGAGCAAATAAAAGCATAGTTTAAGAAGTTACATTTATATTTAAATTTTAGAGGTAATTAAAAGAATAAAATTAAAAGTATCATTTTTACTTTTAAATTAGAGAGAATAAAAAGATTATGATAAAGAGAATTCATCTTTGTTGTAACTTGATTAAATTAAATAAAAGGTTTTTATTATCGTTATAGATTTTAAATAAGATTTAAAAAGATATATTTTTGGTGTCATCTCAGCTTCAATAAAGAGAGTAAATAGAAAGATAAGTTTTATTTTGTCATTTTCTTGCAATACAAAAGATGCATTTTTGGTTAAACAAGAATGAGGCATTTTTAGTTCAATAAAATTTATTAAACAAAAAGACACATTTTTATCATTTAAATAGAATGAGACAAAATTATTCAATTTTGTCATTTGAAAAGATTAAGAAAATATATTCACTTTTATCAAATTAAAACAGTTAAACTAAATTTGTCACTATTATCAATTTATAATAGTTGAAATCTATTTTATCGCTTTTGTCAAATTATCAAAGTTAAAACCGTTTTATCGCTTTTATCAAATTAACGAAGTTAAAACTATTTTATCGCGTTTGTCAAAATTATCATAGTTAAAACAAATTGGTCACTTTGTCAAACCATAATGGTTAAAACAAAACATAATCATTTTCGTCGCATTAGATTTGATAAAACCAATATGTTACTTTCATTTGTTCTGTTGAATTAGAATTGTCGACAAAACAAACATATCACTTTTATTTATTTTGTTAAATTAGATTTGTCAATAAAACAAAGTCATTATCTTTGTTGTTTTGTTGTAAAGGATTAGTTAAATCAAAATATACATTTTTTCAAAATATCCATTTTTGTCAAAATAGATTAGTTAAAGCAAACCACATATTTTTGGTCAAATTATATACTTTTGTCAAGATAAGACTAGTTGGGTCAAAAGACAATTTTTGGACCAATAGCTTAGTTAAACCAAAAAAATATATTTACTTTTGCCAAAAATACAACAGTTGAAACAAAAATTACATTTTGTTAAATATGATTGTTGAAAACAAAAATTACATTTTTGTTAATTAGTTTTGAAATAACACAAAAATCACATTTTTGGGTTAAATAAAAGAGTTAAACACAAATAGTATTTTTTAGATACGTTTATAAACAAAAATATTTATTTTGATAAAATAGAATTGTCAAAAAAATGAAACTTCTTATACATTTTGTTGAGATAGAATTTATATGCATCATTTTTATTTGCCTAACATACAACAGAATATAAAAATCATTTTTATGTGCAAACTACATTGGAGTTTATATTCAAATATAAGAATTATATTCTTGGACAAACCATTCATAGAATGTATAGGTGAGTTAAAGTGACATCTTTATATGTTAATGCTTACATTATTGTTTGTATGAAATTTAAAATAAACATTTTTATTTGTTAGGTTATCCATTGCAAAACATATTCAAATGAGATTGTTTCTTTTATGTGTTAAAGTTAAGCACAATTACATACAAATAAAGTATAATGAAAATTATCATTTATTTGTCATCCACAATAAATGTCATATAAATAAATCATATTCTATTAAATTTTAGAAATGTATAAAGAAAGTATGCGAGTCAAATATATTTTATTTCGACATTAGGAATAAAATATCATTTTTTGTCCATCATTATCAACATGTTGGTAGTATACACTAGTCCTAATGTTTATTTGTATGCCAGTCGATAGATTGACAGGCTGCGATGAAGGTTATTATTTCGTTTTAATGCTCACACAGTTATGAACTTCACTCTGGATGTTGAATGGACGGTTTGATGATTATTTATCATTTGTTGTCATTTACATACGATGTATGAAATCCATATAACCAAAGTTTTATGGTAAATGATTGAGCCGCTTTCCAATTTAGAATATCTTTTGTATAAAGAATATTTTAAACAAAGAATTTCTTTTAAATAAGGAATATTTTTAAAGGATATTGAAATAAAAGAATTGGATTTTGGGTTGTCGTGGATGGTGTCTTAAATAACACTGTTCTTGAACCTCGTATGAAAGAATAAATCTTTTAACTAAGATTATTAGTGTTTCAAATTATACTTATTAATTAGAATTATTGACATGTGAATTGGGTTTACCGTGAACTATGTTTTTAAACGATATTTGTTCTTTAACCTAATTAACATGATTTTGGGTTTATCGTGAACAATGTTTTTAAAAGACATTGATTCTTTAACCCAGTTCAAGATAAGATTTATGTCTTAAAGTGGAATAATCGTAAAGTAAAGATTTTGAATATTAAATTTGAATTGGAGTTTTAATAAATCTTCGGAAATAAAATTTAAGAATAAATATAAAAAAAATTATCTTTGATAAAATTAATGGGAATCTTTCCCTAATAATATGAATTTTTTATTTAAAGAATATTCTGAATTGGAATGAGGCGTTGGATGTGTATTTACAACACTTGATTTTTAAATTATAAAAATATGCGAGTTATTCAGAAAGACCGGGTTTAACCCATTCTGATAAATTACTACGACAATTAAAGGTTAAAGGCATTAAAGACGGTGATTGAAGACCGGCGATCTTCACATCGAATGGACGACTACTGATGCCTGGCATTGGTTCGCTCCCAGTAACTGGTTAATAGTGGTAGTTGTCTGGACGTACTTGTTGATCGTCCGGATATGCGAGCACTTAGGTGACTACGGATTCGTCCAAACCCAGAACGGACTTGTAAAGGGATGTGTGTCCGACATTGAATTTCATACTGTGTAATTAAATTGATAACTATTAATATATATATCTGTGGTGGCGGAGGATTTATTCTCTTGCTTAACACCCTTCTTTGAGACGCACGAGCTTGATGGTTATATATTGGTAGATATCGATCGCATGGTGTAACTGTCAATGTGACATGCCAAGATGCATTTGATCGAGGCTTTTGTTGAAAAGCAAAGCCTTGTGGATGATGATCAAAGCATAGCCTATTTAAGCATAGCTTTGTGTATTTCGTTACCTCGTGAGCCTCACACCCCGGTAAGAGTCAGAAACCGGACAAGGGAACGCAGGGAGTGCACACGTTTCTTTCTAGCTAGAAGTGGTGTTTGGGTTTTTACAAGGCCCGACATTTTTACTTATGTGGTTGATGGATTTTGGGGCGCCTTGGATATTTTTTATTAGTCGCCAATGGCCATTTTATAGGTCCAATAGGATCGGGAAGCGTGTGTTCAGGAATTGCCAATCCAGTAGCGTTATTTGTGGACCGGCCCTGCTATATCCAAGGGTTCACTGCGGGGGATCCTGAGACATTGCTAGAGTGTATCGAATCGGTAAAGAGATTGTTCCTAGCCTTGACTCATGATGGAAACCCAATTTCCAATACGACACCATGCGGTTTTTGATTGTACAACTAGTATGGCGACATAGTATATGGTAGTTATGCCATCTATGATTAATATATTATGATCGAAATGTTTTTAAAACATATATACACTAATAGTAATATCAAATCCGTTTTATCGTATCAAGAATTTTTGACCATTATAAGGTAAACTCTATCCTCCGGCTTGCGTTGCATTGTGTGATGGGACCCGAGTCTTATAATGGTTTCATTTTTCTAAAAAGCATTGCATTGTTTAACGATTTACTTTAAATTATGCACTGACAATCCAATGGAGTAAAAATATTCCGCATTAGCGGCGTGGTCCTGTGATTAGCCTTCTTATTAGATAAGTTAAGTAAAGATTTCTCACACCAGTCCCATGACTGACCCTAGTTTGTTTCACTTTGCAAACTCGGGTGCCCTCTTTCCCACACAGGCGTCGAGTAGCTTTTTGCAGATATATTGAGCAGGATTCTGGATCGAAGCTTAAAGTTGTGTCCAGAGCATTGGTAGCCTTCCGCTGTGTTAATTTAATTATTCCACTGCATTGTATTACATTTATTGTAATTTAATTTTCCGCTATATTATTCATCCAATGTACTCTGGTATTATGTACTCTGATGTAACATTATTTTAATGATTATAAAAGTCTTCTGTTATCTGTCCTGATGTATTGTATTCCCAAAGTTAAAGAATTCGAAGATTTCCAACTTTTGGTTTGGACCTATATGGTTTATGGTCGATTCAAAGGGTAGGGATTTTTGGGTCTTTACATTTGGTATCAGAGCCAGGTTAGCTCAAATCTTTGGGGTACAACTCGTTAGAACTGAATAAAAGACTCATCAGAGATTGTATTATTAATATCCAATAAGAATGACTCGTTAGAAATGGGATCAGTAGTTTCCTAGAACGAGTGTGAAGAGTATTAATTTTAAAAATAAGAATGAAAATAAATTTATTTTTGAAAATTTAAAATATCATTTTACGTACTTGAATATATTATTTTATTTTATATTGGACAATCGAGTATATAGAGATTTTAATATATGTCTGATCCACATGTATACGAAGCCTCAAATATACTAGATAGATATAGAATCACACTTTAGTCGCCCGGAGATGTTCTGATGGTGGTTCGAAACATCATCAGAATTTATGTTCGAGTTTCTAAAGTGGTATATCTATATATTTCCATTGACTGGTGTGAGAACAAAAACTAGATAGGGACTATTGTTGTGATTTGCACTAAAATATGATTTTTGACTATATATAAAAGTTATATATATTTTAAAAGTTAATCACCTAATTGATTGCTGGTTGTGATGTTTGATAATTAGTTTAACTAATTAAAATATTGGAATGATAATTAATTTAACCAATATATAAAAGAATGATAAATTTAACTAAATTAAATTAAATGTTGAACTTAATTGAAAATTGATCAAAATTTAAAGGTTGAGTTGGTTAATTAAACAACTTTTGACTCCGTTCCTTTTCGAGGACGAAAAGATTTTAAGTGGGGGAGATTGTAACAACCCGCAAATTCTGAACCAACTAAAAATTTTTATTTTAGAAATTTTAACGAAATTTTAATAGTTAAAATAATTTATTTTAATCAAATTTAAAACGAATATATTTATTTTAATTATAAAAGGAGTTAGAAATAGCGTGGTAGTTTGAAATTTTGAGTTTGAACTTTGACGGACTGTACAGGATGCAAAATAAATCGGATTTTAGTGAAACAAGAAATATATAAATCTGTTTAACCATATCTTTCTAACGAATCCGAGAAATTAAAGTTTCACTTTAAAAATCAAAAGTTATGTCCAGTTTAAAATTTAAAATAGTCGCTGTAGAATTTATATATATTTTTTAATATTAAAAATAGCCATTTTTTCAACGATCTCCGTTTTCGACGAAACCACTTTTGTTGGAACCGGAATGTCAAATTATTGCTAGGTTTCAATTTTCATAATTTTTCGAATTAATATGTGAGCGTGGCAAAAGAAAACGTGTTTTGTCAATTATAGTCAAATTTGATCGACCAGAAAATGGCCATTTTTCAAACAGTCTCAAAATTCGACGAAATTAGTCTTGCTAGAACCGTATCGTCAAACCATAACTATAAATATTTTTTCTGGAATTTTTAGAGGTCGTATGTCGCCCCGGTAAATTAAAATGTACAATCAAATTAATTAAATAAATGATTTAAATATTAAATTAAATAAAAAAAAGGATAAAGACGACCAAACGGGCTAACAGGACCTAGCCCATTGCATCTGGAACGAGAGTATTTGGCTAGAGACATCTCTTGTTGGGCTGGGACTGGAGCTCGAATAGGCTAACGGGCTTAAACAAGTAATTAAGAAACTATATATTATTATATTATAAATAGGCCTAAACAAATCAAACCCTAATTTCTATTTACACGGCCCCGCCATCATACAAATTCAATGGCCAGAACTGTTGCCTTCTTCCTCCTCTAATTCCCTTCAATCTTTGCAATGAAACTCCCTGCTCCTTTGGGGTTTATCGTAGAAAATTTCACAAGCTTTCCATCCATACCCGAATTGTAATTTTTCATTGAGTATCTGGCGAGCACTGGCCACTCAAAGCCACCGACTTTCTGCCGCCGCCATGACCGAACCCCGCCGTCACACTCCACCAGACCACCGGCATCCGGCGCGCCGCCTCTCCCCTTACGGCGTGGTACATTTGGATCGACCCTTGGTGCAACTGATTTGAAGAAAGGAGCAACCCTAGGTTCGAACGAGTTAGAGATAGCACGGCCTGTTTCTGATTTAGGAGGAAGGAGGGTGAACTCTAATTAATTTAATTAATTAATTTAAATTATTATTTACCCAAAATCAATCATGTCTTACTCGTATGAATTCAGAATTCAATGAATTCAAAGGCGTTGAACTCGTCTTTTCAAGATCTACACAACAAAACAGACAAGATCTAAAATGGAGGACTTTGAAAACTCAGCCAAATTTGAACACGAACAATATTTGAAAACCAATCGATGTGAGATTTCTTTTTTATATAATTAATTAATTAATTTAATTTATTTGCTATGTGGTGATTGTTTGTGTATGACTTAGGTCTGCTAAGTGATGAGATTGTGGATGATTTAATCTGTTTGTTGGCAATGTATAAACATAGATCTGTATGTGTTGAATATAATAAATCATTTTTTGTATTATTGATTTGGAATAAATTGCCATTTCAATGAAAATAAATCATTTTGTTATGTTGTTGAATTGCATTAGATTTTCAATTCAACATAAAAACATTATTTGGATTATTTTTGTTGAATTGAATTAAATTGTCAATTCAATTTGATCATTTTTGTTGAATTGAATTAGATTGCCAATTCAATATTAAAAAGTTGTTATTTTATTTGCATTCCTTGATGCAAATATTCATTGAATTAAAAAATTGTTCTTTCATTTGCATTCTTTGATGCAAATATACATTGAAATAAAAAATTATATTTTATTTGCATTCTTTGATACAGATAAAATATTGAAATTGGAGGTTAAATTTTTATTTGCATTTCTTGATGCAAATAAAACGTAGTTTTAAAAAGGTTATACTTTTATTTGTAATTTAGATATAAATTAGAAACATGATTTGTAAAGTTACATTTTTATTTGCAATTTTAGATGCAAACAAAACATTAGAATTAGATTAACAATAAAAGTCATCTTTTTATTTTTGAATGAAACGTTTGATTGGAATAAAATAACATTTTTGTTTAAAATGTTTGAATAGAATAAAATGTCATTTTTGGTACATAATGCCATTAAGGTCATTTTATTTAAAAATGTCGTCTTTGTAAGACTGTTACATCGAAATAAATATTTCATTTTGTAAGATGATTATATTAAAAAGGATTACATAAAAATGAAATTTTTGGTCAAAACATCGTATTTAAAAGTTGAATTTTTTATTTGCATTCTTTGGTGCAAATAAACATCGTATTTAAAAGTCGAATTTTTATTTGCATTCTTTGATGCAAATAAACCATCGTATTAAAAGTTGAATTTGTATTCGCATTCTTTGATGCAAATAAACTATGAAATTAAAGGTTGCATATTTATTTGCATTCCTTGATGGAAATAAAATATTAAATTAGAAGTTAACTTTTTATTTGCGTTCTTTGATGCAAATAAATCATAAGTTAAAATATTACGTTTTTATTTGCATTTTAGAAGCAAATAAAAGCATAGTTTAAGAAGTTACATTTTTATTTATATTTTAGAGGTAATTAAAAGAATAAAATTAAAAGTATCATTTTTACCTTTAAATTAGAGAGAATAAAAAGATTATGATAAAGAGAATTCATCTTTGTTGTAACTTGGTTAAATTAAATAAAAGGTTTTTATTGTCATTATAGATTTTAAATAAAAAGATTAGAATTAAAAAGATATATTTTTGGTGTCATCTCAGCTTCAATAAAGAGAGTAAATAGAAAGATAAGTTTTATTTTGTCATTTTGTTGCAATACAAAAGATGCATTTTTGGTTAAACAAAAATGAGGCATTTTTAGTTCAATAAAATTTATTAAACACATTTTGTCACTTTAAAAGATTAAGAAAATATATTCACTTTTATCAAATTAAAATAGTTAAACTCAATTTGTCACTATTATCAATTTATAATAGTTGAAATCTATTTTATCGCTTTTGTCAAATTATCAAAGTTAAAACCGTTTTATCGCTTTTATCAAATTAACAAAGTTAAAACTATTTTATCGCTTTTGTCAAAATTATCATAGTTAAAACAAATTGGTCACTTTGTCAAACCATAATGGTTAAAACAAAACATAATCATTTTCGTCGCATTAGATTTGATAAAACCAATATGTTACTTTCATTTGTTTTGTTGAATTAGAATTGTCGACAAAACAAACATATCACTTTTATTTGTTTTGTTAAATTAGATTTGTCAATAAAACAAAGTCATTATCTTTGTTGTTTTGTTGTAAAGGATTAGTTAAATCAAAATATACATTTTGTCAAAATATCCATTTTTGTCAAAATAGATTAGTTAAAGCAAACCACATATTTTTGGTCAAATTATATACTTTTCTCAAAATAAGACTAGTTGGGTCAAAAGACAATTTTTGGACCAATAGCGTAGTTAAACCAAAAAAATATATTTACTTTTTTCAAAAATACAACAGTTGAAACACAAGTTACATTTTGTTAAATATGATTGTTGAAAACAAAAATTACATTTTTGTTAATTAGTTCTGAAATAACACAAAAATCACATTTTTTGGTTAAATAAAAGAGTTAAACACAAATAGTATTTTGTTAAATAGGTTTGTGTTATAAACAAAAATATTCATTTTGATAAAATAGATTTGTCAGCAAAATGAAACTTCTTATACATTTTGTTGAGATAGAATTTATATGCATCATTTTTATTTGCATAACATACAACAGAATATAAAAATCATTTTTATGTGCAAACTTACATTGGAGTTTATATTCAAATATAAGAATTATATTATTGGACAAACCATACATTAGAATGTATAGGTGAGCTAAAGTGACATCTTTATATGTTAATGCATGCATTATTATTTGTATGAAATTTGAAATAAACATTTTTATGTGTTAGGTTATCCATTGCAAAACATATTCAAATGAGATTGTTTATTTTATTTTTTAAAGTTAAGAATAATTACATACAAATAAAGTAAAATGAAAATTATCCTTTATTTGTCATCCAAAATAAATGTCATATAAATAAATTATATTCTATTAAATTTTAGAAATGTATAAAGAAAGTATGCGAGTCAAATATATTTTATTTCGACATTAGGAATAAAATATCATTTTTTGTCCATTATTATCAACATGTTGATAGTATTAAAATTGGTTAAATTCATTAACCAATTATTTATTTATATGTACTGTTGTTGGCTGAAAACCCCACATGGGTATTGGGATGTTGATTGATATATACTAGTCCCAATGTTTATTAGTATGTCAATCGATAGATTGACAGGCTGCGATGAGCGTTCTTATTTCATTTTAATGCTCACACAGTTGTGAACTTCACTCTGGATGTTGAATGGACGGTTTGATGATTATTTATCATTTTTTGTCATTTACATACGATGTATGAAATCCATATAACCAAAGTTACATGGTAAATGATTGAGTCGCTTTCCAATTCAGAATATCTTTTATACAAAGAATATTTTAAACAAAGAATTTCTTTTAAATAAGGAATATTTTTAAAGGATATTGAAATAAAAGAATTGGATTTTGGGTTGTCGTGGACGGTGTCTTAAATAACACTGTTCTTAAACCCCGTATGAAAGAATAAATCTTTTAACTAAGATTATTAGTGTTTAAAATTATACTTATTAATTAAAATTATTGATATGTGAATTGGGTTTACCGTGAACTATGTTTTTAAACGACATTTGTTCTTTAACCTAATTAACATGATTTTGGGTTTATCGTGAACAATATTTTTAAAATACATTGATTCTTTAACCCAGTTCAAGATAAGATTTATGTCTTAAATTGGAATAATCGTAAAGTAATGATTTTGGATATTAAATTTGAATTGGAGTTTTAATAAATCTTCGGAAACAAGATTTAAGAATAAATTTAAAAGAATTTATCTTTGATAAAATTAATAGGAATCTTTCCCTAATAATATGAATATTTTATTTAAAGAATATTCTAAATTGGGATGAGGCGTTGGATGTGTATTTACAACGTTTGATTTTTAAATTATAAAAATACGCGAGTTATTCGGAAAGACTGGGTTTAACCCATTATGAATAATTACTACGACGATTAAAGGTCAAAGGAATTGAAGACGATGATTGAAGACCGACGATCTTCACATCGAATGGACGACTACTGACGCCTGGCATTGGGTCGCTCCCAGTGAAGGGTTAATAGTGGTAGTTATCCGGACGACTTGTTGATCGTCCGGATACGCGAGCACCTAGGTGACTCCGGATTCGTTCAGACCCAGAACAGACTTGTAAAGGGATGTGTGTCTGACATTGAATTTCATGTTGTATAATTAAGTTGATATCTATTAATATATATCTGTGGTGGCGGAGGATTTATTCTCTTGCTTAACACCCTTCTTTGAGACGCACGAGCTCGAAGGTTATATATTGGTAGATATCGATCGCATGGTGTAATTGTCAATGTGACACACCAAGATGCAATTGATCGAGGCTTTTGTTGAAAAGCAGAGCCTTGTGGATGATGATCAAAGCATAGCCTATTTAGGCGTAGCATTGTGTATTTCGTTACCTCGCGAGCCTCACACCCTAGTCAGAGTCAGAAACGGGACAAGGGAACGCAGGGAGTGCACACGTTTCTTTCTAGCTAGAAGTGGTGTTTGGGTTTTTACAAGACCCGACATTTTTACTTATGTGGTTGATGGATTTTGGGGCGCCTCAGATTTTTTTTATTGGTCTCCAATGGCCAGTTTATAGATCCAATAGGATCGGGAAGCGTGTGTTCAGGAATTGCCAATCCACAAGCGTTATTTGTGGACCGGCCCTGCTGTATCCAAAGGTTCGGTGCAGGGGATCCTGAGACATTGCTAGAATGTCTTGAATCGGTAAGGAGATCGTTCCTAGCCTTGACTCATGATGGAAACCTAATTTCCAATACGACACCATGCGGTTTTGATTGTAGAACTAGTATGCGACATAGTATATGGTAGTTATGCCATCTATGATTAATACATTATGATTGAAATGTTTTTAAAACATATATACACTAATAGTAATATCAAATCCGTTTTATTGTATCAAGCATTTTTGACCATTATAAAGTAAAACTCTATCCTCCGGCTTGCGTTGCATTGTGTGATGGGACCTGAGTCTTATAATGGTTTCATTTTTCTAAAAAGCATTGCATTGTTTAACGATTTACTTTAAATTATGCATTGGCAATCCAATGGAGTAAACTCGTTTCGCATTAGTGGCGTGGTCCTGTGATTAGCCTTCTTATTATATAAGTTAAGTAAAGATTTCTCACACCAGTCCCATGACTGATCCGTAGTTTGTTTCACTTTGCAAACTCGGGTGCCCTCTTTTCCGCACGGGCAGTCAAGTAGCTTTTTGCAGATATATTGAGCAGGATTCTGGATCGAAGCTCAAAGCTGTGTCCAGAGCATTGGTAGCCTTCCGCTGTGTTAATTTAATTATTCCGCGGCATTGTATTACATTTATTGTAATTTAATTTTCCGTTGTATTATTCATTCAACGTACTCTGATATTCTGTACTCTGATGTAACATTATTGTAATGATTATAAAAGTCTTCTGTTATCTGTCCTAATGTACTGTGTTCCCAAAGTTAAAGTATTCGAAGATTTCCAACTTTTGGTTCAGACCTATATGGTTTATGGTCGATTCAAAGGGTGGGGATTTTTGGGTCTTTACAGGGTTTGAGACCACTACTGGATCGGAAACTATACAAGTATCTAGGTGTAGACTATAAACAACAGAATTGGATATGAATGAATGAGAAGCACCAAAATCGAACAAAGTACTAATAGGAGAGTCAAAACGAAAAATCAAACCTTCTAAGGTGACTTTCCTACCTCGATCCTGACTACCAGTCTGAGCTGCCTCTAACGCATGAACTTATGCTCCAGACGATCCTGCCTTCTAACCCTGCTTGCTTGGGCACTACTTGGTGTAATGTCCAACTTGTCTGCAATTGAAGCAAGCATTCTTAGCCTTCCTACAGTCTCTGACAAATTGTCTCATACTTTCACATCCATGACACCTAAAATTTGTCTTGATTTGTACCTTATTAGGCTTTCCTCCTTTCTTCGTTGCACTCTAGTTTGGCCACCTCTTTTTCTTTTCTATTTTTATCTTAGACTATTGCGCCTTTTCTTCTTGCTTGTCTGCTTTCCCATCCTCATGCATCAAGGTAATATCCACTAGTCTCTCATATTTAGCTCGTATAGGTATATGTGACATTGCCAATCCTTGGATGGTTTGATTCAGCCCTCTCGCAAATCTCAAAGCCTTCTCATGAGGAGTGTTAACTAGATGCAGACCAAACCTAGCCAATTTATTAAACTATTCACGTATTCTTTCATTATCATACTTCCTTACTTTAGACTTAAGAACTTTTCCAGTTGCATTCCTTCCCTAGCTCTTGATAAGAACTTCGTTTCAAATCTTTCTCTGAATTCACCATATGTTGCTATCATCTGTTCCACCTGAGTTACCTCCCTCCAATATGATGTTTCCTTTTTCAGTTGCCAAACTGAACCTTCCTCCTGTCGTCTAACTCTAACAACTCAACACATGCTCTATCTCCCTAAGCCAATTGTGAGCCTCTACGTATCTCTCTGATCCACTTAATGGCTTGCCACCTATTACACAAAATTCCTTATAGATCCTAGAAAAGCTAAATACATGATTGGGTGGAACTACCACTGCTGCAGCTAGGGGTGGGACATTTCCTTGCATTTCGGTAGGTGTCGTAGCCTCTACATATCCATGGAACCTTGTCAGAATGGAAATGCCCTGTACGAAATTAAAAGCCCCAGACATGTTGAAAAGAGAAGAGACAAGGATTCAGAAAGAGATCTAAGAAATATTATAATTAAATTGAGGGGATATATTTTTAAAAATAGGTTTTTCTTGAAAAATCTTTGCTTTGAGAACTCTTTTCAAAAACTTTTCTTTGATCTCGTAACCTTAGGATCTTATACCAAATGTGATACCCCACATGCCTTCTTGTCGCCAATTTTCAGATGCATTAAGTTTTGTAAAGCACAATAGGTATAAAGTAATAATACATAGGCTAAATTCACAAGATAGAATGTAAACACAGCGAAAAACTTTTCAATTTTTTAATTATCAAACCAATCACAACATTATGGTTTCAAATACCGTAGAGATATAATCATAAAAAACATATGTCTTGTGGAAAGTAAGTCATCAGAGTACAAGTATAAAAAATATATCCTTCATGAGTCATAACAATAGTCATAGAACAAAAATAAATATTAACATATAGAGTAAGAAAATGGTCCAAGTCCAAGATGAATCAAAGAGTCACGGTCACTGCTGCAATCCACCGCCCTAAGAACCAGGAGGCGAAAAGAAGAGAGTGAAATAAACTAGGTCAGGCAATAAGTCTGGCGAGTTCCAATGATTTTTAGCATAAGCATAAGATAAAGAAGTATTTAGATAGATCAATAATACTGAACATGAATATACAGTAAAGTAGAAAATACGGAGACAAGATAAAGTAAGATAAAATAAGCTTCTCATTCTTATCCCCAGAAATTTTGCACTAACTATCAAAATATCTAGATTAGGTTTTACCTGATTTCTACCCAATGATCGGCTTCCTATACAGACACATATAACCTATGTCAGCTATGGCATTCAGGGATATCATTCCCGAACCCATTAACTTAAAAAGACACAGCCTTACCCGCCGGTGTTATAGCATCTTAGCTTCCGTAATCGGAGCAATGCACGCTCATGGTTCCGCCAGAACGCTTTCGTACCTAACTCAGAATTTGAACCTCTTAAAATTAAGCATCAGTAAAGCGTAGCCTAGTCTCTACCTAGTGCGAGACTTATGTAATAACAGGAGGGTATTGATTGATATTGGTTCCAGACAAATAAACAAGTAGTAGATTGACACAAGTCACCCCTAAGCTTGGCCCCCAAGTTAACTAGGATTTTAAGAGTCCCCGCATATTTTATCAGAATGCACATAGTAGATTATTAATCATACAACTTTAGCTTAGCAGATTTAAGTTCATTAATAAGCTTAATATAATCCTATGTTATATTCTTAGGTTGTAAGTAACATTTCTTATTAAATGTAATTCTTTACACAACCCTTTCCCAAAGTCAGATAGATCACTGCTCAGATGTTTTTAGATATAGATTGCAAGTTACATGTTACAATAACATATTTTACTTAATGTATAATTGCGTATATTTTGCTCCAGTTTACTTGTTTTCTAGTGTCATGTTTACTTGATATATAATTAAGTACAACCTATTCCGATTATCATATTTGCATATTCTTCCTTTATAATTATCCCAATTTTACAATCCATGATTCACAAGTTTCAATATGCCCAAATACCCTTTTTAACATTATTCCAATTTTATTCAATTTAAACGATAAAGGCCTAGGCTCACGTTGGCCTAGACTCAACCTAAAATAAAGGAAAAAGGAGAAATAGATCTATGCTCAGAAAAGAATAAAAAAGAATAAATACGCATAATAAGATTGTAAATAAAACAACGACGAAAGGGGATGAGGAATAAGGATGTACATATAAACAAATAATAATTGCAAAAGGAATAGATAATTGACAGCAATTAAAATGAACAATAACAAGTAAAAGATTAAACTTACAAATACTGAAGCTTTCAGATCCAATATATTTTACTGTCAAATTCCATTTTTTTTGGACTGATAATCCAAAAATAACATAGAACTCATAGAGATTTGTAATAGATCCAGAAAAGGCCTTTCAAATAAATGTAGAAGCAGAATATTCTTTCAGATCTATGTTTTGACAGCAACCAAAATTTTCCCCTAATTTTATTTCCAGAACATTATATACTGGTAGAAGAAGATGAAGAATAATTTTATATAGGAAAAGGGTGAGGTTGCTAGTCTATTTATAGATGTGATAGGATAGTCTAGGCCATAGGATATTAAATTTTCAATCCAAACCATAGCAAACACATCAGCATGAGTTAGCAAAGGAACCTTCTGGAAGCAGGTTAGTCTTGCTAGGCACAAGCTCATATTGGCTTCGTGTGGGTCGACCCACCTCCTATGTGGGTCAAAACTAGTGTCGACCCATGGATCAACATAGGGTTGTCCCATATATGACCTGGGTTGGCCAATGACTATGGCATTTTTTTGAATATATTAATTAAATTATTAAATTTTAATTCAAACTTCGATTGATCATTTCTTGTTCGTACTTAGTCTGAATTACACAAACCAAAGGTCTATCTGAATCATAGTTCGTAACGAACACAACGGTAAAGTCCATTTTATCCGATTATGAATATTTTATTGATTAATATTTGTTTTATTAGTCTTCTTCATATTATTACTGTTGTTAAAATTTAGGATGTCACATGGACTTAGTTGTCGTTGAACCCCCCTTATGAGAGGGTGAGCAAATTGGGCTTAGCAAAGGTCTAGAGAGACCTAGAATCTTAATATCGATCCAAAAAGCTTTGATTATTGATTCCAAATTACCATGATCATCGGCCTCAAATGGCCACGAGCATAACCAACGATCCAAAGGGATGGCAGATTACTTATTCGTCTCGAACGACCACAAACTTGATTAACAATCAGAAGTCACTAATTTACTTAGTAGTCCAAAGAGATTGTGGTTTTCATTAACTATCCAAGGAGATTGCATATTAATTTATCAGTGTCATATGGCCATGGACATAATTAATGATCCAAAGAGATTACAGATCATCTTATCGACTTCGAATAACCATGGTTTTTATTAACGATCTAAAGAGATCGCATATTTAGTTATAAGCCTTGAACCGCCATGGGTTCAAGTGAGATTGTGGACTTAATTGTCGGCTTGGAACAACCATAGATTCCGTAAATGATAAAGAGGAGTAGAGATCTCGAATAATGACCCAGAGAGATTGAGCTTTCAGCTAATGATGCAAAGTGATCAAAAACTTAATTGACCATTGAAAGCATGATCCAAAAACATTGAAATATAGATTTTGGTTTTAAGAGACACTGATTTCAACATGTAATTAGTTACCCCGAACAAATAAATGATGATTCACAATAGCTTGATTGGCTAATAATCAAAGAATTCAACTATTGATGAGATACGAACTCTTATATCTACACTTGAACAAAGAACACCTTCCATTTACAAGACATACTTTAAGTGAAAAATGTTAACCCATCTTTTTATAAGGAAATACACAGACAAACTAGATGAATCAAACATTAAAGCTACTAAGGAAGAATGCCCAAAGAGATAACTATGGAACCCAAAAACCAAGCATTATTGGAATAACAAGGAAAATACGAGGCTATGCCAAAAATTCATAAGTCGGAATTCCAATATGTGTCAGATCAGTACTATCCAAATCTATGTATCTATATTGATCCATCATATTTCATCCTATATACCCCTGACTCCTCTCACTGGTAAGTGATGATGCCAAATGCTTATGTAAAGTTCCATTTTAGTAAGCCCATGTCATTTCCACCAATTTCCATGGGCATCTAAAGTCAGCAACTCCATTCATAAGCAAATCCATCATTAGAACTCACAAACAAGACAATCATGATGCAAACAAGTTTAGAATCAAGAATCAAACTTCGAATCAATCCCAAATAAAGTATTAATGGTGACCTATTTAGCCATCTTATGGACAGTACCGGTCCAAACCCTAGATCGGCAATGATCCTTGAATATCGATGAGGAATCCCTCATCATTCTTGGAAGTACTTATACGGGCATAGAAAACAAAGTAAAGATCATGGAGCTGAGCTTTTAATCTTTCTACAACTATAAATAGGAGGGAGGACGCTCATTTTTAAATATCTATTTTGTTTAGCCTACTTCTAATATTCTATCAGAGTCCTATGGATTTATATCGATCCATGAGAACTATTATACATCATTTTTTATGTTTTATTTCTTACTTTTCTACAACTATAAAAAGAGAGTACGACGAACAATTATAAATATTGTATGTTTTATTTCTTACTTGTTTCACATTTATTTTCTTTACTACTATTTTCATATTATATATATATTGGGTGTAGGTGCATTTTTTGGTATATATAGTGAAACTGTTATTTTATTCAAGCAAATCACTCATTTTAATATGCTCAAGATTCCAACCAATGAACTCTAAGATCTCATTCTATAATGTCATGCCAGTTATCGCTCGAGCCAATGGTCATTGACTATTATTAAAGATACTTATAACAAGAGAATTGGATAATGCATGAAAAAAATCATTTTTTATATGACAAACTCAAACTTCGGTATCAAACTTTCTTGTATTTTTCCTGGAGTCCAAAATGAAAGGCTTGGCCCTTATTTATACTATTCCATATCTTACATGAATGGTGAAGGACATTTAATTAAATATTGAGAAATTTTTTCTAGCATACCTCAGGTATATTCCTATAAATGACATTTCATATATTTCTCAACAAATATCTATAATATACCCTTGATTTAATTTTCATGGGTTTCTTTACAATTATGATGATTTTGGACAACAAACATGACACTAATTTACTTTTACCAAATAATACAAAATCAAGATTGACTCCTAATATACCTCGTATTTTATCTTTTGTAACTCCAAAATGATCTTGCAATCTTCAAATTGCATGCAGTGTGTAAGAACAGAGATTGGTTGTGTTTGCCTTCCTACCCAAAGTTGAGATCTTCAATGCAAGATCATGAACCATAATTTTACATTTGTAACGAGCTGGATTTTTCAGTTATTTGAACTTGAATATTTGAACTTGTTTTAAATATTATATTTGAAATATTAATGGATTTTAATATATAATTCATTTATTAAACGACGACTGAGGGTATAATTTATATTTAATTTAAAACGAATAATATTGAGTTTTGAACCTTAGTTAAATATACATAATTCGTTATAAGTCGGAATTCTGTGAAATAAGAAACGTTTGAATCTATTTGATTATAATTTTCTACTAAAAGAGAAAAATCAAGATTTTATCTTGTAAATTGTTAGTTATGACCAAATCAAATTATCAAATAGTCGTTACGTAATCGTTTATGAACGATAACGTTTATTTAATAAATTTAAGCAGGATTTCTATATAATTTGGATACCGTTTAACTCGAAAACATTAATGTTGATTTATAATTCCATATTGTTTTATATTAGGAGCTGTATATTATTCCATTTGGATATATACGACAATAATATTTTATTTTTATTAAATTTAATTATTTTAGAATTAATTAATAGAATATCAATATCATATGAGCCTATAGCTATTTTTCAAACAACCCCCGTTTTCGATAAAACAAATTTTATTGGAATACATATAACTAATTAATGCTAGATTTCCAGTTTGGAGCCAATCAGAGTTATTTTGTGAGTGTGCGATATTTTAATATGAACCGATAAATAAGTTGAAATTAAAATAACACTAGTTTGCAAATGGAATTGATTTCATTGGGTCCGTAACATTAATACATAGCAGTGTGTCTAGTTTTGTTGCATTTTGAGTTCGTGTGTGACAATGCATATATTTAACGTTCGACATTAAATAGCGGCAACATTAGATTAACCTCAATAAACTGAAAACTTCCACCCTAAGAAAAAATGAAGTACTACACCTACCCTAACATTACTTTTCATCCCTAACCTATATTTTATAAAATTGTGCTATCTTTTCTTGCTTACCCTATTTAAATTCCATAACCAAGTTGATGTGGTCATTTGAAATGAAATGACGGTCATTTTTCCCTTCCATTCCAACTTGCTACTCCCTCTCCTTTCCAGTATGCCCCATGCACATGCTAACTGAACCCAATACGTGCTTATCACATTATGAAATCTGAATACAAGCCAAAGGACCTAAAACGTACAAACCTACCTTGTTCTTTCTTTTTGCAACTAATCGACCTTTGCACATGCTAAATCCCTTACACAATGACAATGAAAGGACTTTGCAATGCTACCCTACCAACCAACCCAGCTACCCACCTAGTTGTGAGCCTCCCAAACCATTTCTGTGCTTGCCAAGGCTTCTCACGCTATAAATATGAAGCTACATTCTTCATTTTCCTTTCCAATTGCCGAATACAATAAACTAAAAATGGCACCCTACTTTTGAAAATAATTTCTATATTTATACTCATCGTAAAATCACGTAACCAGTTGAAGTGTAACCCTAAAATCAACCTCAACACACCCACTATCGTCGATTTTCGAATTACGGCATTTGATTTTGAAGTCCTAAACGAGGTTTGCATTTATCTCGAGATTTAGAGATTGATAACAGAATTTGTGTGTGTAGCGGTGATTAGCAATGAGAGGCGGTCACATGGATTTTTTTGGGTTATCTGGAGATACAAAGTGTTGCACCTGTGTGTGCTTTTAAAAGTCGGTTGGAGATCATGAGCATTGGAGGGGGATTTGAGGGTATCGGCGAGGCGGGCGTGGAAGTGGTCAATTGGTATAATGGTGGTTAGTGGTTCGCTGGATGGTACCATGAATTTTCGTGCACGAGTACGTACAAGAGAATGCTTTTGGAAGTTATGATCGAGGTAGAAGGTGCAACAGTTGCACATAGATTAGGGTAATAGGCTGGTGGGTAAGGGTAAGGCCCACTTATTTTATAATTAAAGTTTTGATTTAAATCAATGTTTATACAAACTTGTTAATATCATATTTCGACCAAACATTATCAAAATTAAGTGCGACTGTTCACGTTGGAACCGTATGGACGTAGGCTAAGAGACGTAGCTGGTTTGGTCAAGATTGGAAGTAGCCATAATTTTTAATTAACTTAAATGCCTGTTTAATTCAATTAAACAAGCGTTTTAATGATGAATTAAAGCATCATGAGTATAACTCGTTCAATTGTCCCACTTATATTTCATATAAGTCGGGTTTAATATTTGTGTGCTATGTTTGCTAATTGTTGGAGGATTTGATGTTTGTTCGGGTATATGTTGAATATTTTTATATAACTAATTAAATTAAACATTTGTTAAATCAAATTGAAATCAGTCGTTATATTTAACGGTTGTTTCCCAATGAGGTAACTTACCTTATTGTTTGTGTTTATAATAATATAAACGTATTAAAATGAATTGGAAGCTTGAATTGTTATTATTAGTTGATTGCCATCATTTGAATTAGTTTTTCGTGTTTATTATAGAAGATAATTGAATTGATTGTTTTATTTGAGGTAACCTATTTGGATGCAGAGAAAAACAGGTTGGTGGGATCCAGCTGGATTCCTCAAAAAATTTGTTTATTTTCATGTTATATTATATGAATTGTTTAACCATTCTGATTTGATGATTGACTTGATTATTGATTGTTGTATACAAATTCGATGCTTGTTTTGTTAGTAACCAATATGTAGTATTGGTTGAGAAATTGTCAGTAGATGGCCTAGAAATATATTGTTTTATAAAGATTATTTTACCATTCGGTGAATTGATAAAATTGAAGCTATAAAATTATTTTATAACTGAAATAGAATTTGAAATCTACTTTTTTGAATGCAAATTTATAAAAGGAAATAAATATTTATTATTTAAGTTTATAAGAAATTATTAAATGATTTTATAAAAGCTAATTCTTATATTAATAAGATTTATAAGAAAGAGAGCTGAAATTAACCTAAGGGTTAAGAGTTAAATTAATTATTTCCAAGAAACGATTAAAAGGAATTATTTAAATTAATTATGTTAAATGTAAAGACAAATTAGAATTGATTGATGAATTAATCATGTTCAGAGTTGACCAAGTCGACCGCGTTAACTGAAATTGATTATTAAATTGGTTTTTAGCTTGATGGTAATAGTTAATGGTGAAGTAAACCCTTTTTATGTTTATAAATGTTGAAAATTGATTATTATTTATTTATTAATAAACAAAGTGGTAAATCTTGGAATTCAAAATTTATTAATGAAGGTTTAAAAAGTCTTAAATCCATGTTCGTAATTTTAATGAATTTTAAGTGATTTGATACTAACAATAATATAAGTTAAGTTTAAATTAAATTCTTATAGGGATTCCATTTAATTGGATTTGTAGAATCCAAGTTGGAAGAAGTTATAGAACCCAAATTTTATTGAATATATTATTGGAACAAGTTATTAAGTTATAAACTTTAAAAATGGCATATGGATAGAAAAAAAGTATGATGTGAAATTAAAGAATCAGAACCTAACTGGAGATCGATTGAGTTAAATGATTTTCTAAGTATTGATCTGATGTTGATTAAGGTCTTCGAGGTTGATACTTAGGGAATTATTTTCTTACTGATTTACTATTAAGGACTGATAAATGTTGAAATGGAAACTAAGATTTGAAATATAGTCATTAGGTAAATTAAGTTATAAAGATGTGATCTAAATTCGCTATATTAAATAAAAGATAAGGTTTTATTGAGATATACCTAAAATGGGTTTGGAATAACCTTATCAACAGTTTTATAAAAGGATTCTATATATAAAAGAATCGAGGCTCATATATAATGGTTTAAAGGATGGTTAAATTTAATAGAAAGATCCTAATAATAGTATACTTAATACTTAAACTAAGTAAATGTGGTTAAGATTGAAAATAGGTTTCCAAAGAGAGGGTATGGTATTATAAATTATAATTCGAAAAGTTTTATAAGTTGAATAGAAGCGTTTTAGTGTAATATTATTTTTGAAATAAGAAGTAAAAATGATATGCTCCAAACATTGGAAGATTTAAAGGTTTTGATTAACGAATGGAAAATTAAAAAGGCCAAGTGATGTTGTGTAATAAACTAGTGGATCCATTTTATTTTTATGATTGTTTATTTTGATAGTTATATAACCAACCATCAAAATCTGGCTTAATTCATTGTTGGTACGGAAAGACCGGGATCGATTTTATATTCTAAAACCATTCTAAACCAGTGAATACTTAAACAAATAAGATATATATTGCTGATCGAGATGGAGCAATTGAAGACCGTAAATCTTCATGAGCGAAGGAACTATTGCTGCATTTCTCTAGCAGATCCCTGGAGATATTTTAACAATGATTCTGTCATGATTGGAATCTATGAATTGCAAGGAGTACTCGCTACCGATCCAGAGGGTGATGTGGTAGGAGGGTGCCTTCGGTTTGTCGAGTCCAAGGACAAATTGCATGGACGGATGTCTGACAAAGTATTTCCAAAAGAGTCATGTACATTGAATTTTACAAACGTACTTCTATTAGTGGAGGAAAAGACACCTTGTAACACCCTGTAATTTTATAATATTAAAATTGAAAAATTAAAGAATACTTAATTTTTATAAGAAGAACTAAGGGAAAGGGGTTATGCCATTGCGTTCATCTCAAAATTCTGCTTGAGATGGAGTCTGAGTTTGTGTAAAACAGATACAGTATGAAGAAGTTGTGGAGCTTAGAAGATTTCAGTTTAAACCAGGACTAAAATAATAATTAAAATCAAATTCGAAATTCAAATCAGCAAGAAGCGATATGGGCGGGTATTATCCTGCTCTAGGGTGTCGACCCCCTATAGGGGTGTTGACATAGGTGTCGACCTCCCTGTAGGGGTCGACCCCATCGGCCAGATCTGGGCATTGACGAATTTTGGAGAATTAGGGCTTATGTGGCGTTCTTTGATTGGCTGGGTGATGTGTTTTTCTAGTTTGGATGGAACCTAACCTAATCTAAACGCCCTAATTCAACTAACACACCGGTATAAACACACCTAGACCTAACCCTAATTTCATTACACTAATTCATACGCCTCTATGCTGCCATAACCTAAACTAGTCTTTCTTCTACGCTAAAGAAAATCAGAATAGAGTATTCATATTGGAAGATAAGAATCAAATTCTACAACAACGTTTTAGCTAATCAAATTCAGAATACAGAATTCAGATCTATTTTCTTTTCTACCACTGTGAGTCCACGTTACTTTCACTTATAATTAATTAAAAGTAATTGTGATATATTTGTGAATTGGACTATATGAACATGCCTGTAAGATGAATCATATCATGTTTGGTGAGCTTTTAGATTCATACCTAAAGTTCGTATTCCATATGCCTTATTGGATCTATCTTATTGTTCTATGCCAGTTTATGTTCCAAATGCTAATTGGATCTATCTTATTGTCCTATGTCAGTTTATGTTCCATAATGCTAATTAGATCTATTTTGTTGCTCTATGCCAGTTCATATGCCTAATTAGATCTCTTTTGTTGTTATATGCTAGTTCATACTTCTTATGCTTATTTTTATGCTAGTTTTGATGTTATAGTTCTCTTCCCTTCTTCTCTTCTTTTTCTTTTTATGAGGTTAGGCTAACAGTGAGCCTAACATATTATTATATGTACGAATGACGTGGGAACATTGTGGGAAAAGTTTGGGGAAATTATTGAATAATATGCGGTTGGGCATAAAAAGACTTGAAATCATGTAATTGATTTGGGGCATGAATTGGTACAATTTTTTTACAGGGATTATGGACATAAATTTGGATTAAAATGATGAACATAATTTAGATTGGAAATTATGGGTACATATTATAATCCAAGATTTGAAATTGGGGGCATGAATTGAGAAAGTGATAAATGAACGCCCAAGACACGAGGTTAGATTCGAATTGCAGTATAAGACTACCCAGAACCACCCGGCACATCCAGCAACTGTAATTTTGTAATCTAATGTGAGAGGTCAAAGGTAGAAATTAGACACGTAATAATACAAAGACACGAGGTTAGATTCAGATTGCAGGATAAGACTGCCCGGAACCGCCCGGCATATCCAGCAACCGCAAAACGGCAATGTAATGTGGGAGGTCTTGCAAGATTACGGTTATAATGAATTAATAAACACTTAACCAAGATAAGACATGTAGAAAGACATGGGGGTTAAGTGGGTGACATGGGTTACATGTGAAATATAATTTGAAGCACTTAACCATGGTGAAACATGTAAGAAGACATGGAAATATGAAGGGGTTAAGTGGGAATTCCTAGTGGGGACCAAGCTTAGGAGGGAAGCTTGTGTCAAGTGTGTGGACCCTTTTCAACCAGTAACCCATTCTGTATCTATGTGAGCTCGAACTAGGTCGAGGACGGGACACACTTACTGGGTTTGATTATAAGAGGTCAATAAAGAGTTAGCGATGGCAACGCAAGTCCAACGGAGTCATGTGCGTGCATGGGTCCGGGACGGTAGATAAGATGATGTTGCATCGTGTAGGTATAAGCCGTGCATTTTTATAGTATCGGGTTGCCACTTTAGGGAGTGATACACCCTATGTGGGACCAACACGGGTATCTACGAGTTAGGGAGCCGATCGAATGGGGAGGGTAGTGGGTACAACTATTGGAGATAAGAGCAGGCTGCGCCTATGACAGCAGCTAGGGGTACACGAAACTACCATCATTATTATTACCATAATAGTTACGTTTGTTCAAGAGGGATCATCTTTTAGTATGTAATTAGTATGTTAGTATGGTGCAGTGCATATCGTATAGTGGTTAGGAGCACAACCGATGTTCTATTATACTCACCTTATTACCATGTCATACCTGCTTATGTTACAGTCATCTCTTACATCCAGTTTATGTTCTTATCCTATTACTTTACTTATTATAATGTTAAAGTCACTGGACTTGCCAGACTTATGTCTGACCCCTTTTTGTTTTTCCTCTTTTCCTTCCCCTCCCCACCCCCCTCGGTCCTCAGGGTGGGAATAGTGAAGCTTGACTTGGGTTCCTTTCTTCTTGAAGTGCTTGGAAGTGTTGAAAGTAATGCTTAGCTTTATCTCTCTTTCATTATGGCTATTTGGAGTGGGATTATGGTTTTACTTTTATGCACTCTGATAATAATTTTGTCCAAGGTGGATATTTGTGTACTTGACTTTAGCATGTGGTTTTGATGTTGTAACCAAACATGTTTTGCTTTTCCGCTACAATGAATAACTTTTGATTTTTTTTAGTACCAGTTATATATCTGTCTTGTGATATTCTGTTCTATACTCTTATAATACTCCATGAAAGTTAATGCATTCTCTTAGTGAGTGACATTGACGGACGTGGGGTGTTACACGTGGTATCAGAGCTGAAGGTTACCGGAACAGATAAAAGATTTTGGAAAACCATTTTCAAAAGCATTTTTAGAAAGGAGTATTTTCACAAACATGTTTTAAAGAGAGTGTTTTCAAGAGAAAGGTTTATGATGAAAAACATAATCCCCAAGAGCCATAAATCTATCTTTCAATTCTCTGTTTTGAATCTCTCCCTTTTTCCTTTAAGTATGTCTGGAGAACCTGAAATACCCGAGGGCGTACAAATACCAGGATGGTTCAGAAGGTATCTAGAGGCAAGGGCTAATGCCACAAGCCCAGCAAATGCTCCTCCTCCTCCCCCTCCTCGTGTATGCACCTTTTCGAAGATATGAAAATACTTCTGTGCGATGGGCGAAAAACCATTTCATGGGACAGAGATGTTTGTCGAGGCTAGAAATTGGCTCAAGGAAGTGGAGGACTTGTTTGCAATCTTCGAGATGGACGATGGAAGGAAGGTTCAGCTAGCTGCTTGGTTGATGAAGGACGAAGCTTCCTTTTGGTGGGAAGTAACTAATGGAGGGCATCCAATGGAGACGTGGATAGACTTTAGATGAAGGTTCGAGTTGAAATTTCTTTCACAGGCAGAGGAGAGTTTGTACACGGAGAGGTTCTTGGCTTTGAAACAAGGGAGTTTGTCTGTGAAGGAGTACGTCAACAAGTTTGACCAGTTAGCAAGATTTGGTATGGAATTAGTTAATACACCACATTAGAAGGCCTTGAGATTTGCCAAGGGTTTGAATGAACCATTGCACGGGTTAGCTATGTCCCACCTTCCTATGGGGGCTACTTTCGAGAAACTTGTTGACATGGCGTTGATGCATGAAGAGGAGAAAGTTGCTAATGTAGATAAGTCACAGGATAAGAAAGGGGATCCAAAGAAGGCATAACAACAACAAAAGAAAGGTGGCAAGGATAACAAGGGCAAAGGTAAGAAAAGGTGTTTTAATTGTGTAACACCGGGCCACTTAAGCAAGGACTGTAGGAAGAGGAAGAAGACAGGTTGCTTCCAGTGTGGTGAGGTAGGACATATGATTAAAGACTGCCCAAGGAGGCAAGGACAAGGGCAAGGACAGAGGACATGGTCTACTTCTGAAGGGCAGGTTCACGCTCTCATGGCACCTCCACAAGAAAGAGGTAGAAACATTTTTGTTGAAAGTTTAATTTTCCTTTTTGATCATCCTGTTTGTACTTTGTTTGATTATGGCGCTTCACATTCGTTAGTATCTACTTCTATTGTTGAGTCTCTGCACCTAGATACTAGTATAATAGTGGATCCCGTTAGTGTCTCAAATCCTATTGGGCGTACGGCTCATCTTTCTATGTTGTGTCGGGGTTTGAGAATTTTTGTGTATGGCGTTGAGTTTGAATACAACGCTTATGTGCTTGGTTTTCATGGGCTATGAGTTGATTCTAGGGATGGACTAGCTAGCCAAATATGGTGTCATTCTCGACTGTGAAAGAAGGGTGGTTATATTGTTGACTAGTTTGGGTAATACTCTCGATATCTCATGCGATCCTAAGGGTTCGGTTATGCTTAGCTACCTAGAATCTCTTGACACATCTATTGATGATTTGCAATCTGTTCGAGTAGTCCATGAGTATGCAGATTCCTTTGAGGAGGTTAGGGGCTTACCTCTAAAACGCGAGATAGTTTTCTGTATATACTTGGTGGACAATGCAAAGCCAGTTGCGTTGCCTATGCGCCACATGGCTCCAAGAGAAATGAGGGAGCTTAGTAATCAAGTGAAAGAGTTGCTTGAGAAAGGGTTCATAAGGAGAAGTATCTCAGAGTGGGGTGCTCCAGTTGTTTTCGCTACGAAAGATTTTGGTGCACTTAGACTGTGTGTGGACTATAGGAAGCTAAATAAACTCACAAAGAAAAATAGACACCCATTGCCAAGGATAGATGATGTGTTCGATCAGTTGGTTGGTGCTTTGGTTTTCTCCCAGTTGGACTTAGCTACAGGATTTCATCAGTTGAGGGTAGCTAAGCATATTATAGATAAGACTGCTTTTAGGACTCCCGATGGTTTCTTCGAATGGCTAGTCATGCCTTTTGGTTTGACAAATGCACCCGCATATTTTGTAGACCTGATGAGTAGGGTGTTTAGGGAGTTTCTAAACAAGTTTATGGTGGTCTTTGTGGATGACATTTTGATATTCTCTAGGAGCGAGGAAGAGCATGCCCTACATCTCAGGGAAGTATTAGAGACCCTTCGAGCACATCAACTCAATGCTAAGTTCTCCAAATGTCGTTTTTGGAGGAAGGAAGTGAGGTTCTTAGGGCACGTGGTCTCTAAGGAAGGGATAGCTGTGGGTCCCACGAAGGTAGTGGCAATCCAAGATTGGAAGATTCCTAAGAATGCAACAGAAGTAAGAAGTTTTCTTGGTTTAACGGGCTATTACAGAAAGTTCAGCAAGGATTTTGCTAAGATATCAGCCCCACTTACACGGTTGATGAAAAAGAATTTGACCTTTTCTTGGGATGTTGACTGTGACGATTCTTTTCAATGTTTAAAGAGGGCATTGACGACAGCTCCAGTTTAAGTTTTGTCGGATGGGAGTAAACCGTTCACAGTGTATATCGATTCTTGCGGGACAGGGCTTGGCGTAGTTTTGATGTAAGAGGGAAGGGTGATATGCTATGGTGGAAGACAGTTGAAGGTCCATGAGAAGAATTACCCTACCCACGACTTGGAGTTAGCAGCCATAGTTTTTGCACTTAAGTCTTGGTGTCACTATTTGCTTGGAGAGAGGTTTGAGTTGTATACAGACCATAAGTCGCTTAAATACTTGTTCTCTCAAAAAGATCTAAACTTAAGGCAACAGAGGTGGATGGAGTTCTTAGCATCCTATGATTTTGAGATTGCATATACCCCTGGCAAGGGTAACGTTGTAGCAGACGCCTTAAGTAGAAAGAAGTTGACATTGAGTTCTTTTTTGGTCGAGTGGCAGAACTTAGAGTATATCTCTACCTTTGACTTTAGACCCTCTATTGATTATGTACCCGGTTTGTTGGCATCGTTAAAGGTACGACCTACGCTTTTGATACAGATAGGTGCGGCACAGCGTGATGACCCATAGTTGATAGAGATAGTAGGCCAGCTCATCAGAGGGGAGTCTTCGAGCCATCTTAGTAGGTATACTATCAATGACAAATGTTGGTTGCGTAGGGATGGGAGACTTTGCGTACCTCAAGATGAGGGTTTAAGGAAGACAATCCTTGAAGAAGCACATCGTTCTAAGCTGACCATACATCCCAGTAGGGACAAGATGTATAGGGACATGAAGCGAATTTTCTTTTAGGCCGGGATGAAGAAGGATGTGGCTGAGTTCGTTTCTAGATGCTTAGTGTGCCAGCAAGTCACGGCTAAGCAAAAGAAGCCTGGTGGTTTGCTTCGCACTTTAGAGGTTCCACAGTGGAAATGGGACAGTGTTTCCATGGATTTCGTCGATGGGTTGACGAGGTCGAGAATGGGTAATACGGGGATTTGGGTAGTAGTGGATAGACTTGCCAAGAGCGCCTATTTCATTCCCATCAAGAGTAAAAGAACAGTGTCATGGTTAGCATCTGTTTATCTTCGAGAGATAGTTCGTCTACATGGCATACCTTCTAGTATTGTGAGCGATTGAGATCCCATTTTCACTAGTGAGTTTTGGAAGAGCTTGCAAGAGGCGGTAGGAACGCAATTGTGTTTTAGTACCGCTTATCACCCTCAGATAGACGACCAAACAGAAAGAGTTAATCGGATTCTAGAAGATCTTTTGAGGTTATGCATCTTGGACTTTGGAGGAACATGGGAGGAACATCTTCCATTAGTAGAGTTCGCCTACAACAATAGCTATCAGACTAGTATTGGCATGGCACCTTTTGAAGCTCTATATGGACGACCTTGCCGATCACCTACTTGTTGGTGGGAATCTACGGATAAGATTTTACTTGGGCCCGAGATGATTAGGGAAACTTCAGAAAAGATAAACTAGATTCGAAAACGCATGAAGACGGCACAAGACAGGAAAAAGTCATATGCTGATAAGAGAAGGACCGATCTTGAGTTCAGTGTTGGAGACATGGTCTTTATTGAAGTACCACCGTTGAGGAATGTAGTTAGTTTTGGGTCTATAGGGAAATTGGCACCATGTTTCGTAGGGACATTCCCTATTACAGAGTGAATTGGACAGATGGCCTACAGAGTGAAGTTGCCCGAGAAGCTCAGTGGTGTTCATGATGTATTTCATGTGCTGCATTTTGCGGAAGTGTTTACATGATACCACGGAAGTAGTAGAACCGAGCATGCTTAGAGAAGCGGAAGTAGAGCGAGATGCCTTGATTAGACAAGCTCCTACATGCATCCTTGGATCGGAGGTCAAGAAGTTACGCAACCAAGAGGTCAAGTTGGTTAAAGTCCAATGGGGAGATGATCAAGGAGACGCGACTTGGGAAACAGAAGATAAGATACATGCATTGTAACCTTTCCTTTTTGAGGGTATGTTCTTAATTTCTCCTTTTTCTACCACTTTGGTTAAACTTGATCTACCGTTTAGTGTATCCTCTCGATTATATCTTTGATCTTTAAGTAGGAAATCTTATGGTTGTAAACATGTGTTTGAAACATGTTATGTTTAGTGGATACAAGTGGTTGCTCGTGGATGCATTTACACGCACTTTAGGCACTAAGGTCGGCTCAATCACTTTCATATTGCATATTGCATATTGCATACATTTGTTTATTGATTCAAATTTGATGTGTCATCATGTGGATGTTGCGTTTGAGTGAATGATTTTGCAACCATATAGAAGTTATAAAGTTCATTAGGTGTAATTGCTTACATAATGGACACATGGCACTATCATATTTTGCATTAAGGAGGTCAACTGAATCAGTAGACCGCCTGATCTTGGAATTAGATAAGGAACATATACACACACTTTTGCATATGTTCATATAGTATTAGAAATCTTTTAAGAACAATATATTCTTGTGGATGATGGATGAGTAGATGGATGTTTGAATGTAGTATACATTCTTCTTAACTTGAAGATTTCGGGGATGAAATCCTTTAAGGAGGGGAGAATTTAACACCCTGTAATTTTATAATATTAAAATTGACAAATTAAAGAATACTTAATTTTGTATAAGAAGAATTAAGGGAAACGGGTTACGCCATTGCATTCGTCTTGGAATTCTTCTTGAGGTAGTGTCCGAATTTGCGTAAAATAGATATAGTATGAAGAAGCTATGGAGCTTAGAAGATTTCGGTTTAAACAAGGATAAAAAATAATAATTAAAATCAAATTTGAAATTCAAATAAGCAAGAAGTGAGATGGGCGGGGATTATCCCGCTCTAGGGTGTCGACCCCCCTAGGGGAGTCAACATAGGTGTCGAGCCCCCTATAGGGGTGTCGACATAGGTGTCGACACCCCGTAGGGGTCGACCCCATCGGCCAGATCTGGGCATTGACGAATTTTGGAGAATTAAGGCTTATGTGGCGTTCTTTGATTGGCTAGGTGATGTGTTTTTTGGTTTGGATGGTTTAGATGGAACCTAACCTAATCTAAAGGCCCTAATTCACCTAATACACCTATATTAACACACCTAGACCTAACCCTAATTTCATTACACTAATTCATACGCCTCCATGCTGCCACAACCTAAACTAGTCTTTTATCTGCACTAAAGAAAATCGGAATAGAGTATTCATATTGGAAGATAAGAATCAAATTCTACAACAATGGTTTAGCTAATCAAATTTAGAATATATAATTCAGATCTATTTTCTCTTCTACCAATGTGAGTCCACGTTACTTTCACTTGTAATTATTTAAAAGTAATTGTGATAAGTTTGTGAGTTGGACTATATAAACATGCCAAAGATGAATTATATCATGTTTGGTGAATTCTTATCTTTCAGATTCATACCTAAAGTTCATGTTCCATATGCCTTATTGGATCTATTTATTGTTCTATGCCAGTTTATGTTCCAAATGCTAATTGGATATATCTTATTGTCCTATGTCAGTTTATGTTCCATATGCTAATTAGATCTATTTTGTTGCTCTATGCCAGTTCATATGCCTAATTAGATCTATTTTGTTGTTCTATGCCAGTTCATACTTCTTATGCTTATTTTTATGCTAGTTTTGATGTCATGGTTCTCTTCCCCTCTTCTTTTCTTTTCCTTTTTATGAGGTTAGGCTAACTGCGAGCCTAACATATTATTATATATACGAATGACGTGGGGACGTTGTGGGAAAAGTTTAGGGAAATTATTGAATAATATGCGGTTGGGCATAAAAAGACTTGAAATCATGTAATTGATTTGGGGCATGAATTGGTACAGTTTGTTTACATGAGATTATGGACATAAATTTGGATTAAAATGATGAACATAATTTAAATTGGAAATTATGGGTATATATTGTAATCCAAGATTTGAAATAGGGGACATGAATTGAGAAAGTGATAATGAACGCCTAAGACACGAGGTTAGATTCAAATTGCGGCATAAGACTGCCCGGAACCATCCGGCACATCCAACAACCGCAATTTTGTAATCTAATGTGAGAGGTCAAAGGTAGAAATTAGATACGTAATAATGCAAAGACACGAGGTTAGATTCGGATTGCGGTATAAGACTGCCCAGAACTGCCCGGCATATCCAACAACCGCAAAATGACAATCTAATGTGGGAGGTCTTGCAAGATTACAGTTACAATGAATTAATAAAAAATCAACCAAGATAAGACATGTAGAAAGACATGGGGGTTAAGTGGGTGACATGGGTGACATGGAAATATAATTTGAAGCACTTAACCATGGTGAAACATGTAAGAAGACATGGAAATAAGAAGGGGTTTGTGGGGACCAAGCTTAGGAGAGAAGTTTGTGTCAAGTATGTGGACCCTTTTCAACCAGTAACCCATTCTGTATCTATGTGAGCTCGAACTAGGCCGAGGATGTGACATGGTTACTGGGTTTGATTATAAGAGGTCACTAAAGAGTTAGCGATGACAATGCAAGTCCGACGGAGTCATGTGCGTGCATGGGTCCGGGTTGGTAGGTAAGACATTGCTGCATCGTGTAGGTATAAACTGTGCATTTTTGTAGTATCGGGTTGCCACTTTAGGGAGTGATACACATACTAGTGGAGTTAGGGATCCGATTGAATGGGGAGAGTAGTGGGTACAAGTAGTGGAGTTAGGAGCAGACGGTGCCTATGACAGCAGCTAGGGGTACATGAAACTACCATCATTATTATTACCATCATAGTTATGTTTGTTTAAGAGGGATCATCTTTTAGTATGTAATTAGTATGTTAGTTTGGTGCACAGCATATTGTATAGTGGTTAGGAGCGCAGCTGATGTTCTATTTTACTCACCTTATTACCATGTCATACCTGCTCATGTTACAGTCATCTCTTACATCTAGTTTATGTTCTTATCCTGCTACTTTACTTATTATACTGTTAAAGTCGCTGGACACGCCAGACTTATGTCTGACCCCTTTTTGTTTCTCCTCTTTTCTTTTCCTTCCCCTCCCCCCTTCCCCGTTTCTCAGGGTGAGAATAGTGAAGCTTGACTTGGGTTCCTTTCTTCTTGAACTGCTTGGAAGTGTTGAAAGTAATGCTTAGCTTTATCTCTCTTTCATTATGGCTATTTGGAGCGGGATTATGGTTTTACTTTTATGCACTTTGATAATAATTTTGTGCAAGGTGGATATTTATGTACTTGACTTTAGCATGTGTTTTGATGTTGTAACCAAACATGTTTTGCTTTTCTGCTGTAATGAATAACTTTTGAAATTTTTTTAGAGTTATATACCTGTCTTGTGATATTCTGTTCTATACTCTTATAATACTCCATGAAAGTTAATGCATTCCCTTAGTGAGTGACATTAATGGACGTGGGGTGTTACACACCTTCTCTTAGCTTAACACCCAGAGTATTTTTGTAGACGTCAATTAGTGATATATAGTGTATCTGATGATGTAGCATTCAAAGTGAATGGTCGCTAGATGATCTTAAAAGGTAATTATAATCTCAAGTCCCATCAACCGGGAAATGGTATAAAATCAGGTTGGTCACATGGCTATGTGGGTCGCTCCCATTAGGATGTATTATCACCATCTAGAGAAAATTCATTTGTTCTTCTTTTATTTCTGTATCTCCTAGGAAAAGAGTGGTCGCACAACCGTAAGGTGACAATATATCTGGAACACTCAAGCGAAGTGAGTGGTCAATCATGCTTAGTTAGGTTTGCAAGATGTTCTTGTTGAATCTTAGTATATTTTCTCTATAGGTACACCGTTGGAAGGTGGCCCCATACCTTGTCATATTTGGAAATTCATTCTCTAATAAGAGCCTGCGGTTTTTTCTTATAGACTAATTATGTAGAGCGTAAGATGCAAGTGTTCTGCTAGATGGTTATTTATTTGATTTAGACACTATTGTAATATCAAAATAGATATGATTTCAAATGCTTTGGGTTATCGTAAGGTAAAAACCATCCTTATTTATGTGTGGACCGGTCTTATGATTATCCTTTTCTTTCGAAAGGAATTTTGCTTTAAAATCAAATTGAATGATACCGATAAACTTGGTGAGTTTTCTCACGCTGGCTTACCAAACTGATTCGTGGAGTTTGCAATGCTTAGGTCAGACCGAGTTTTACAGGGCCAGGCTATCGGATGATGTGAAGTCTAGAGATGAGCTAGAGAAGTTCAGACATACGATTTTTTATTCCACTGTGTGTTGTATATTGGGATTGATTATTATAACTGTCCAGATGTGTTGATGTACTCTGACAATTGTAAGTATTATTTCAATCTCTCAATAAAGATTTATTTCTATATTATATTTTGTTCCGCTGCGATGTGAAACTTTGATTCTGTTGTGTTGTTGTTCTACTTCTTATCTTCTATTCCAATATTTCTTTTTTTCCCTCACCCTCTAATTTTCTTTCTTTTAGCTTTCTGGGTTTTCAGTACTTGAGTTTGGACATTGGAATGTATTAGTATCGAAGTTCGGGCATTGAATTTTCCGTGTTGCTGCAACATTTCTCATTTCATCCATATCGTCAACCAGCATTTTCTAAATTGCGAGTCATGGGGTTAAAGGCATGCCTTAAAGCGATTATGTTATTTACTATTTAGTTTAACTTGCATATATGAGTCTAATTTGAACTACAATATGCTTTTGGTTTTGTTTTTGATTGCATGTATTGTTATATTATGGTGTAAGTATGACTTGAATACGTTAAACGTATAGAGTTATAAAATATTTAGGAAAATTACTCCATGTATTGCAGTTGCATATGTGTTTATAAATATGAGTTTTGGATTGAAGTTTTATGAAACTTATTCTTAATTGTTCATAGTTACGATAAGCATGAAAACAATATCGATACATTCATTGAGACTTTTATACTCAATGCACTTTGTACGATGAATGTAGAATTACTCCTGATTGTTGAGTATATTAAGGGATTATATATTTATGTTTGTTTGAAACAATCATAATATGATTAGATATGCATATTTAAAGTTGAAATTATTGGATAATTAAAACAAAAAAAAAGTATTTTGGTTTTCTACCCTCTTGCATTTCTCAATAACGAAAGAACTTTTTTATGAGGATTTATTTATTGAGATAATAGGCTAAATTGATTCAATACATTTTATTATTCATTCTCTTTATTTTCTTTCTTTACCAAAAGAAATTTTACAGAGGATTGTCATCTCATTCTCATCTCCCTTCCTTCAACTTTATATGAAACTAAATACTTCTTGAAATGTTTGGAACTCTAGGCAGTGTCTTTTATGAATTTTCAATCACTCAACCGTAATTGCACAAGTTTGAAGGATGGTTGTTTTAACTTTGGTGTGTAGACAACAATTAACTATTACACCTTAATTATGTCGAATATTGCTTCAAAGGCAGTGTCCTCATCCTTGACACAACTTCTTTTATCTCTATTTCCTATTCGTGTCCATTAATTTTCCAATAATTTGAAAGCGAATCCTATTTGGGTTTGGAGCAATGGTTTAACTATTATGATGAGTGATGCAAGCAGAGAAGAAAAACAAGGACCGAACGAAGTTGAGTTGAATCTGAAAATTTCAGATTTTGACAAGTAATGTAGTATACTAATACGAAGGTATGTTTTAATTTTTAATTTATTTGAATCATCCTATATTTTTTAAACTAACCTCATTTTGTTTAAAAGTTTGAAAATGTGTTGAGATTTAAAAACAGCCTTTGAATAGTGGCATACGTTAAATATAGTGATATAAATTTGTGTGAGTTGTAGTGAATATCTTCTTAATGATTAAAAAAAAAAGAGTTTCTAATAGATGATTTGAATGAGGACAGAAATGTATATTTGATTCAATTAGAGTATTTTTAATGACACTCTAAAAATGGTTAAAGGGGGACCATTTTTTGTTTTATTTTAAATTTGCTAAGGGGTGGGCCATTTAACATAGCCTTTCTTTAACCATTTGTAAAACATAGACCAAAATGGCCTTTTATTATTTTACCCTAATTAAATTTTACTGTTCATTAAACCCTAATCATCTTTCTTTTTTCTTTTTAAAGTAAACAATTAATCACTATTTTCATGAAAAGCCAATTTCTAACGAAATTTCTAACTTTGAAAAAGAAGACAATAAGATTTTAACTCAAAAAAGCAGACGACATGTTGAATTTATTAAATATACATTTTTGGCATGTTATTTCCGAAATTTACAGTGAATTTCAATATGTCCTTGTCGATTTTTACCATGTTTTATGTATTTGAATGAAAGGGTAATATCAGATTCTTTTATTAATTTTTCCATTGTGTTTGGTCCCTCCTTAACAATTTTAGTGAATTTTGAATATTTAAAATGATTTATTTTAAATAATAACGACGAGAAATTTATTTTGAATAGAATTAGAACGTATATATTTATATCGATCGTCGTTAGAAAATAAATATTTATTTTTAATTATAAAAGGAATTGAAAATGGCGCGGTAGTTTGAAAATTCGATTTCAAAGTTCAAATGAATGTACAAGATTCAAAATAAATCGGATTTTAGCGAAACCAAAAATATTTGAATCTATTTGAGAATATCTTTCCAACGAATCCAAAAAATAAAAATTTCATAGCGGGAATCAAAAGTTACGTCCAGTTGAAAATTCAGAATAGTCGCTATGGAATTCTGGCCCTTAAAAATGAAAATTTTGCAAATGACCTTGGTTTTCGACGAAACCACTTTTGTTGGATCTGGGATGTCCAGTTATTGCTAGATTCCAAAATTCATAATTTTTCGAATCAATATGTGAGTGTGGCAAAGTAAAACGTGTTTTAACAGTTTCAGTCAATTTCGATCGACCAGAAAATGACCATTTTTCAAACGATCTCATAATTTGAAGAAATTAGTTTTGTTAGGACCGTATCGTTAATACGAAGCTAGAAAATATTTTTCGGGAATTTTTAGAGTCCGTATGTGGCTCCGGTAAATTGAAATGTGCGTTTAAATTCAATATATAGATTTATATTTTGATTTTGACGGAAACTGATCGAAACTGCTGAGTCAGCTTGCAAAACATATCCCATTGTGTTCGGAATAGGGGTAATTAGCCAGAGACGACAGTCGTTGGGTCTTGTTTAAATATTGAATAAAAAGTCAACTTTTTGGAAATTATTAAATAAAATATAATTTTATATAAAACCCCCTATACCTTTCTCTCCCTTTACACCGTTCATTTCAGACCTAAATTAAAAATAAAAAGAAAGAAAGAAAGGAGGAACGACGATCGACGATGCCTCCTCCTAGGCCATCGCGCACCACCGTCGAACCTCCCCCTCCCCCCCCCCCCCCCCGCTTCGGCCTTCGCGCCTCCCTAGCCCCCGCTGATCCCCTCTCTTCCCCTTCTCCGATGTACCCCAAACCGAGCCCCAAAGTAGCCCGCCGCCACCGAGAGATCAGTCAAGTCACCGCACACCCCCTCAGATCTAGGCGCCACCTCCTCAGCAACCCTCCTCCTCTGGCAAACCAGCTCCCCCCTACAGCTTCCAGGCCCCATTGTAGTGATAGGAAAGGTGAGTTTTTATAGAATCTAGTTTTAAATCAGTGTTTTTATTAAACATAGTTTAGATCTGAGTATATTTTAGATAAAACGTGTTTTTTTAAAATTAGTTTTAATTATGTATAGCTTTATAAAGGAATTGAATTTTAACATATAAAAGAATTGATTTTTAATCGGATAAAAATGTGATTTTTATCGACATAAAGATGTGATTTTTATGATCAGAAAAATATGACTTTTATATTAAGAAAAGGTTTTCTTTTTATTTGTGAAAAGGTAGGATATTGAAAATAAAAAGAAGTGATTTTTATTGTGTATATCATTATGAATAAAAAGAAGTGAATAGCTATGTAAAAATTCGATTTTTATTATTTGAATAGCTATATAAAGATTTGATTTTTACTGTTCGAATGGTCATATAAAAAGTTGATTTTTATATAATAGTGATAATAAAATTTTGATTTTCATATAACAGAGATAATAAAAATATGACTTTTATATTATAGAGATAATAAAAATATGATTTTTATTATCTAGGAAGCGAAGTAAAAATAGGATTTTCATATGCATGAAAGGAAAATAAAAATACGATTTTTATTATGAAGTTAGGAAAGTAAAAAGGCGATTTTTAATTATTGTTTGAATGATAATGTAAAAATGGGATTTTTATATATTCATTAGCGATAGAAAGATTCAATTTTTACCTATATAGTAGCGGTATAAAAATGTGATTTTTATTTATGTAGCGTTGTTATAAAAATATGAAAATATTTTTAGAAAGATAAAAATATAATCTTTAGCCTATGTATGTTATTTGTAGAATAATCGTACAAAGAAATAATTATTGATTGGTTAAAAATATAATTTTTAACGTAGGTATACTACATAGATCGGTAATCAAAGCACGGCAGAGTGGAACCCAAATGTGAGGGCTCCTCCCTTTTAATTTTTTTTATAGTTGAAATATACACTAGGATGCAGACGGTGCTTATTAGCACCCGACACCCATTGTCCACAGACCATGGACGACTTGTTTGTTTGTTTGTGGTGTGAATATTGATTGTGTGATGTGGAATGGAATAAATTATTTTATGGTTAAAAGTATATTTTTTAACGTGTATATAAAATAAATATTTATAAACAAATCGGACGATTTGTTTATATTCATACATTCGACTGATATTGATTGGGACGATAAATTTTACACATCGCCCAACTGCACAAATAAAACTTGTGTTTGATTGTTTGAAACCCCACACGGGTGTTGGGATGATATTGGACATACACTAATCCCAATAATTAGCTGTATGTCGATCGATTGATTGACAGACTGTTATAAGCGTTAAATATTTATATTTGATGCTTACACAGTGTAGAATGCACCCTGGATGATGGATTTCTGTTTTCATTGTGGTTATACACATTTGTTGTGTGAAATCCATATAATCATATTATATGGTAATTGACTGTGTCTGATTCCAGTTCAGAAGAAAAGAATATTATAAAATAACAATTATTTTAAAATAACAAATATTTTCAAATAATATTCAGAAAAGAATCAAAATATGATTTTGATGTCCGATTTGGGATGGACACAAAAATATTTAAATATATATAGCCGTGTTGATTAGATCGACGCCATTTTGACGTGAACGATAATTATATCGATTTTATTCATTTTTACAATGAATATCGAAAAGGAATTAATTTCAAATTACAATGTTTTGAAAATATTATCATTTATATATCGATGATATGGAATATTCAATTTTGATTAGAAATTGAATACGAAGTTGAGATCGTTTTGAAAACGAATTTAAAACGATTTATAAAATACGTTTAAAAAGGAAATCGATGAAATATATTATATATATATATATAATATAATGGCCTGGATAGAACGCGCCGCGTAGCGGTAGTTCGCGAATTTCGACCGTTGACTTTGAACAGATATTACGGGAGATCCGACCATCGGATTCTCCTAAAACCGGAACCGTTGGGTTCGTATCGAAAAGAGCTTTCTAACGAATATTAGAGATTTGAAATCTAACAGTTGGATTTGGAATTATGTCCAAATCAAATTTGGAAAAGGTCGGTGTAAGTGCAGTTCGATGGCCGTTTATGGAAATCGACTGTACGGGCCTTGATAAAATTATTAAAAATAGCAATAATTTGTGTAAAATCATAAGAAATGATTTGGAAAGAATTGGAATGAAAAATTCCATATCTGAAAAGATAAAAATAGATTTTTATCGAAATGAACTAGTTTTGAACTAGAATTATAATCCATTTATTTTTGAAATAAATAAATTGGATTTGAAAGGGTTTTAAAAGTAACCAGAATTTCCAATAATTGAATTGGAATGGATTTGAATCGAAATTGTCTTCAGAATATTTTGATGTTGGATTTCGTGATTATACAGATATTGTTATGGAAATTTGAAAGACATATATATATCGTTATTTCCAAAACAATATTTGTTGGTTATAAGATTTGATATTGAATATAAGCCGATATATTTTCTATTTAGAGCCTTATATTTAATATCAAATGGGATTTGGGTTTGTCGTGAATGGTGTCTTCATTAACACTGTTCTTAAACCCAGTTGAGAAAAAGATTAAATCTTTTTATTTAGATTTAATGAAGTATACCAATTAGATAATATTTTATTGGATTTGAATTGGAATTGATTTTTGGGTTTATCGTGAAAGGTATTTTAAATAACACTTGTTCTTTAACCCGATAATTAATGGAACGTGAATTGGGTTTGTTGTGAACTGTGTTTTAACGACATTCGTTATTTAACTCGATTTACAGTGAAATGTGATTTGGAATTTATAAATCTTTTGTTAAGATTTAAAGGAGATTTTCCAAAGTGAACTTTTCCAATTTAATAAAATAAATTGGAATGGAATGGAATTCGATTTGGTAATAATCGAAGTGAATTTCTGTGGAGGAAGACAACTAATATATCTTGAATTTAAAAGGCTTTGCCGTTATTCCATTTATATTATTAGTCGGATATGGAAGTTTATATCGATTATATATATATCGATTTGTTTTCCATGAAGATTCCATTGTAAATGGAATGTGATTTTGGGTGGTCGTGAACGGTATTTTTAATAATACTGTTCTTAGACCCAATGGAGTTAAGAAAATCAGAGGATAACCGAAGATTAGTTAAGTTGAATGGTTTTTTAGGTATTGATCTGATGTTGGTTTCGGCCTTCGGGGTTATTACTTAGGGAATTGTTCACTTGCTAATTTATGGTTAAAGGATGATGGAATAGAATGTGATTTTGGGTTTATAGTGAACCGTGTTTTAAATAACATTGGTTCTTTAACCCAGTTAAAGACAGGATATGATTTCCCAAGTTATTGGGAAGATTAAAACCAAGTGGAGTTTTAATGAATCTTTAATTAGATTGAAATGATCGAGAATGGAGTATCACCAGTTTTGCTCCAGGCGATAGTTAAATCTTTAATTAGATTTGAACGTGAAATGGTAATTGATTTTACCGATAACACTGTGATGTTAGATATGAAGTATGACCAGTTTTACTTCGTGGGATGAATAGGTTGGGTTTGAAAATTTAACAAGTGATTACTTCGGTAAGGTTCGCTAGTCCCGACTAGTTTGGATAAACCATAATTTGGTTTGAATTGAAATTCAAAAAAAGATTAAAGAATAAATTTAAAGAAATTATCTTTGATAAAATTAATGGGAACCTTTCCCAAAGTATAAGAATATTTGAATAAAAGAATATTCTGAATTGGAATGAGGCGTATGTTGTGTTTGTGTAACACTTGTTGATTATATACGCGAGTTATTCAGAAAGACTGGGTTTATCCCATTCTGAATAAATGATTTGATGATGTGTCGAGGATGAAGACGGTGGTTGAAGACCGTAGGTCTTCACATCATTTGGATAATTACAGATGATCTTGATTGGGCTGTACACCCAAGAGGAGGGAATCAGTTGGTGATCGTCCAGACGTACTTGGAGATCGATGGATATGCGAGGTACAAGGTGCCTCCGGTTTCGTTCCGACCCAGAACGGACTTGTAAATGGACTGTGTGTCTGACATTGGATATCATTCTATGTGATTGATGGATATCGGTTGCATGGAGTGGTTTGCCTGTGTGGCATGTTAAGATGCAAATGATCAAGGCTTTTGTTGAAAAGCGAAGTCTTGTGGTTGATGATCAAAGCACCGCCTGTGTGGCATAACCTTGTGTAGCATTAATTCGCGAGCCTCACACCCTGGTTGTGAACCAGAAACGGGAGAGGACCGCAGGGAGGGCATGCGTTTCCTTCTAGCTAGGATGGTGTCAGTGACCTACCAGCCTTAACATTTATATTATTTTCACCTTTGTGGTTGTTGGATTGCGAGGTGCCTCGGATATATCGGTGACTATGTGGAGCCGATGGAGTCATTTGGCTCATTTACGCCCCAAAGGGCGGGGAAACGCAGTGTTCAGGCATTTTAATCCACATCGGTGGACCGACCCTGAAGATCCAAGGGTCACTCAAGCTCTGATCCTGAGACATGGGCTAGAGCGTCTCGAATTCGGTAAGGACGATCCCTGGCCTCGGTTCACAGATGGAAATCCAACTTCCAATACGTGACTTTGCGGTTTTGATTGTAGAACCTATATGTGGCGACATAGTGGTATGAGGCACTTATGCCATCTATGATTGATACTTATGATTGAAATTGTTTTGACACTATACACAGTAATAATAAAAGATGAAATTTAGCGTATCAAGCATCCTTTGGCTATTATAAGGTAAAACCCTATCCTCCAGCTTGTGTTGCATTGTGTGATGGGACTTGGGTCTTATAATAGCTTCATTGTTCTTTATTTAGCATTGCGCTGTTGTTTTATGCACTGGTATTCTTGGGAAGAAATCCGTTTCGTGTTATACTGCGTGGTCCCTTGATTTACCGAACTTTAAAATAAAGATTAATAATTGTTTTAGTTCTCACACCAGTCACATGTCAGACCTGGAGTTTATTGTTTTAACCGAAACTCTGGGTGCCCTTATTTTCGACATGGGCAGCTAGTAGTTTGGGTTTTGTAGATTTATATTCACAGGATCCTGATTTACAGTTGAAGCGGTATTCGGAAAGCTCTGTATTCGTGTATCTGTTTTTAGTTGTGCTTTGTATTGTTTTTTTTCCGCTGCGATGTATTTAAATGTAATTTAAATCTCTGATATTTTTAGTTTAATATGTAATATTCTGGTATTCTGATGGAATTGTTGTAATAAGCAATGAAATGTTCTTCTGTTTGTGTCCCGATGTGGCTTGTTCTCAGTACAATCCGGGCTTTCCTTCACGGGGAAGTTCGGGTCGTTATAATACTGATCTTTCTTTTACAAGTTATATTAATTTCCATATAAGCTATTAATCATTTAATAAAAGTTAAAACCAACCTTTGTAACTCTGAGGTAATGATATGTTTATAGAAAGAAACTGTTTCTTTATAAAAGATAACAAATATTTTTATTATTCAATTAGCATTCCGAGAATATAACCATTAGCATTCTACTCAATTTAGAATGGCATGTTTTATTTGTTTGTAAAACTTTTAGCAACTTAAATAAAAAACTATTCATTGATTATATGCACACAGAATAATCAAGCACTAGAAAAATGAAATTTTTGTAATACTTGGCACAATTGTTCTATTAATACCATGTATAAGAAGAGGAAAATAAACCTTTTATTTCAAGTATCTTATATTTTTAAAGTTAAAATATTAAAGGATACTCAATTTGGTACTTCATTTTTTGACGGAATTAAAACACCATTAAATGATCATAAATGCCAGCAGACGAAGCATTGTCAATTTAACAATTTGCTTTTCCTTGTAATAATGTTTATGTTTGAAAATAAAAGATTTGCAAAAGTAATTCGCATAAAGTGTCTTAAATAAGATAAAAATATCTATTTTTCTACATTTTACCTTTAAAAATGTTGTGAGCATTAAATCATAAAATTGATTGATCAATTATTTGTTGAAAGCAAGAATAAATTCGATATTGTGTAGAGTCGAATTCTACTTTATATATTATACTGTCGAACATGACATTATTTATATTTAATGGCCATGATTTGGGTTGATATGAACTTACTATATAATATAACTTATACAAAAATAATATTATATAATTTATGAATACAAATTTATCAAAATTAAAGACTTTTCATTTATAAAACATCTCTACATGTAACATAAGTTTGAAATATAAACATATATGAGCTAACATGACTACGGAAGGAAAATATAACTTTTCCTCATCCTTTTCAAGGAGTTAAAACATAATTATTAAATCATAAATGCTAATAAATGTAGCAAAGTTAATTTAATAATTAATTTCTTTTTCCCAATTATAAGTTAGGGTTTTTTTGCTAATGCACAAATAAGCAAATGATAAAATATTGATTTGGTTTAATTGTAAAATTTCACAAAAGATAAAGGCGTGAATTTCAAATTGTTAAATCATGTAATTGATTTGTGACTTGTTTTTGAAAATAAACAAAAACATTTAACTATTCATTTGATTGGTGTTTCATTTCTCTTTCAATATTAGGATTTCAAATGCTTGAAATCTAGAGAAAATAGATTAATTTGCATGCATATTTAATTTAGTTTTTTATTTTAATATTAAACGTCTACGGTCGTTTGCTTTTCTAAAAGTTAGATGCTAAAATGCTTTATTATATTCCCAACATTGAATGTTTGTTGTGTTTTCCTCTTCTAAAAATAGATTACTAAAATTCGTTATTGTATTCCCAGTGTTAATTGCATATAGTCTATTATACTACGAAAAATTGAAAGCTAAAAATGCATTATTGTATAACATGTAGGATTTTTAATTTTTGATATGTGATCGACACTTTCTATGAATTAAAATAAGTGTAAATTTATTTTAAACTACAAGCGCACAGATGATGCAGTATGCAGGTCAAACACAGGGAGGAAAATTAAATTTTACTATTTATATATTTCTTGGGCAAGTTAGACGAAATTTTGAGGAATTGATTAAAAACAATAAAAATTGAAACTGCAATTTGATTCAGAACAAATCTAATTGAACCGACGATCAAATCACAATTATCAACTGAAACAGAAAAGCAATAAAACTATAATTGAACTGAATATAGATTTGAATCTAATCAATTTTATATTTAATCCAATATGACCTAGGAAAAAAAATAAAAAGCAGAAATTAAAATTGCAGCAGTAAAATAACAAACAGAGAATAAAATTAGGATTGCCATTGAATCTAATCAGACGGTCAATCACTAATAAAATAATAAATGATAAACACAAATAGTGTTCTACCAAATCTAATTGTGTAGACAACACTAATTGCTAAGAAAAATAAAAATGCAGAAAAAGTAAAAGAAACCTCTCAATTCATGGATTCATTTACAATGAGAATACAAGGGCATTTGTAGGATGCACAGCCAACCTAAACCCTAATTCAGTCTATGCATATATGGGCGTGTTTACACAAAAATTATTTTATCATATCTCATGCCATTTTCTTGACTTTGTTTTGAGGAAACAATCTTGAGAATATCTTGTGAGTATCTTTGAGAATATCCGGGCCTCTTAATTAGAAATTATTCCTCCCTTCTTAATTAGCAATTATTCCTCCCCTCTTCCTTGTTTGGTTGTGACTAATTGAAGGGAGATAAGATTTCAGGAGATTTCTTTTACCAAAGATGAACATATCTTAAACTCCAAAAGAAACACAATGTAAAGTCTTCATCTGCAAATCTTCATATGTGTATACACAACATTTTGATCTTTATTTTCTATTTTTATGGTTGCATGTGGCTTAGTTGGCATATCTGTAAAAGTGATAAAATAACACCTAACCAATATTTATTTATATACAAAAGTTAAGATATAAGAGCATAAAATAAACACATTTCTATGTTAATCAAATACCCCCAAACTTATCTTTTACTCGTCCTCGAGTAAAATAAAAATGAAAAGCTAAACTAGATATGTCACACTTTCGTAGGACACACGATTGCATTGAGCATATGCAACAAGCTACTAAAACTCTAGATGTCCCTAGTGGGATGAGTGTTGTCTCATGAGGGTTTTCAGTGGATACTTCCCACAAAATCCAAATGCAGTGTGCAACGATATTAATGCAACTATGTGAATGCACGGACATACGCAAATGAAAACAAAAATATGAAAACACGACTTATTTTAGAAAAGTGGTACAACATATTAAATTAGCAATTTCCAGTTAGTTGATTTTATTTTAAATACCTCAACTTATCACAAATTTTCAACATAATTTAAGTTTTCAATGTTAAACTCTAGTTTGACCAGTTGGTTCGGTTAAAAACATAGTGCAGCCATGAAATAAATTCTTAGTTTGTTCGTCATAGTTTGCAAAGTGGTATTATTATTTCCTTTTGTATGGCTAGTCAAATCAATAAGGTCAAGAAATGCTTGGCACACTACTACAAAAGTGGGAAAATTTGATGCTAATTTAATGTGGCCTTATATTGAAAAAGCATTGCCGTAGCCCCTTTTTTCAAATAGGCAACACCAGAGACCCGTGGCATCTGCGGCCGTTGCCTTAGCCCTCTAAGGCAACGCTTTTGCCCATCTACTGCCACGGAAAGAAAGTGTTGCATTATAGCTGTAATGCAACACTATTTGCACGTAATGCAACATTATTCAGCGTTGCCTTAAGTATTAGTTAGGGTCTGTCTTCCAGTGGGGCCACGTCAGCTTTCCACGTCAGCTGTCTACGTGTCACACGACACGTCATCTCTCCATGTCAGCTGCCAATGTGGCACATGCCACGTCAGCTATCCACGTCAGTTGTGGGGTCCACGTGCGACCCCATTGCAATATGTAATGCAACACCACTACAATATGTAATGCAACACTACTGCAATAGTAATGCAACATTATCATAAAATGCAATATCAATAAAAGCTAACGCAACAGTAGAATATAGAAAATACAATGCTTTAATTCAAAATTTTGCAATACAGGCTTTGTACAAGAAACTCATCTAAAACAATTGTTTTAATTATCCAAATATCAAAACTCAAAAATCAGCTACACAGTTTTCTTCATTGTATACAGTAAGCTCCATTCCTGGCCATTCCTCCATTCCTGGCCAATTCATTAGCGCATTTTGAACATGTACACATGTGTCAACATCTGCAAAATGTATTACACTTGTGCGTGCCTTCAGATGCTGCCTTATGATACTTGTGCATGTTGTGCGTGTATACTTGAGCGTGTATACCTGTGTGTGCGTGTATACTTGTGCGTGTATACACTACGTGTATGATGTGTATTGTAATAAAAAATTGTGTATACTTGTGCGTGTATGCTCTGCGTGTATCACAAAATCTCAGTGCAAACACACCGCAGTGCAAATTAAACATCAAGCATACAAATTAAACATCGGTGTAAGGTATGAACCTCAAGCAGTGCAAATTAACCGCAGTCCCCATTCCTTAACTAGCTCGACCTATACAATAAACCAATGTCTTTTTCATGCTAATAGCCCGGTTCTCATGGTTTATTGCTGGGTATAATTTTCAAATAAACCTCAGCTTAATCCCAAATCCCAAATCAATAATAAGTGCAACTAATTACTCATAAGCGAATGGGTTTTCCAAAATGTAACAAATGAACAAATTACTAATTACGCATAACCCAATCTATAATAAGCGCAACTAATTCACAGTGCTATCCAAACTGAACCTGAGGGAAAAAACTGGCGATGTCAGCGCCCTAAGCAATCAAAGCTAGAAAGCGTTTCAAAGCTTCATCTTTTTCGGAATAGAATTTGTTGTCGAGGAGAGGAGCGATTAGATGATTAGGTTTAAATTTTTGAATTTAGGTTTAAATTTTTGTCAATAGTAAAAAGGGGGAAAATCGATTAGATGATAGAGAAGAAAACGATTTCATGAAGGGAGAAGATCGCGCCAAAATTTCGCCAAAATTATGTAATGACGTGGCTGTCAATGGTTGGATGATGGCTAACATTAAGATCATTAGATCCATAGATGGTTTGAACCGTTGGATTAACCTTTCATCTACAGTTGGGGTTTTTATATGTTGATAACGTGGATCGCTGAGCTGGATTATATATACGTATGCTACGCTTTTAACTGGTGTTGCACATCAAAACACTAAAATTCCCACCGCAACAGTGCATCCACGTATAATGCAACAACATATGAATACTATTGCAGAAGCTCAAAGACATCATAGATTTCGCCAAACTTTTCATGTAACGCACACAAATTAGTGTCGAATATGCCCACTTTTGTAGTAGTGGCATCATCACTTATCCTATATCTCTATAAAAGTTAAAATTTGTGATTAAGTTCACACACCTAACTTAAAAGACCAAGGTATACCACCCACACTGCCTCGTGGACTGACGAAGAGTTGGGAAAGAGCTTGGCGGATTATGTAGACCGATGTTGACTTTGTCAATAAGATGTCAGTAATCCTTAGGTGTCCAACTCATAAAATGAGACCAAGGTATACCAACACTGACTTTGTCAACAACATGTCGGATAGAGCTTGGCGAGTTTGCACACCAACGCTAGATTTACAAGCAATGTTGGATACCCTTGGATTATTATTATTATTATTATTATTATTATTATTGAAAATATAAGAACAAGAGAGATTACATAAATTTAGCTTAACACAACTTAGTTTTAAAGACTCAAAAAGCCAATATAAGTATTTTAGGTCCTCCACTCACTAAACAAAGACAACAATTTAGAATAAACTTCATGGCCATCACCTAAGAATCTTCCTATGTACCAGTTACACTATTATCCCTAAAATTTTACTTTTCATTAGATTTCTTATTCGATCTTAGGTAAGAGAAAAAAAAATACTGTCAACTGACTAACAATTGTTAACTTATCTTGTTGTGTCAATCTAAAATAAGTTGTATAAAAAAAAGCATGTTACTAAGACTTAAAATGCATGATGTTCTAATCTAAATGCATAAAAAAATGGAAAAAAATATATAAAAATGAATGCAATGCAGACTCCCCCACACTAGAACTAAACTGCGTACACACTGTAAACATTTCCAAAATTTGAAAGATTGTACCCAAAGATGAATGAGTTGCAAAATTATTTGTAAAATGAAATGAAGTTTAGCCACTATATATGAAATAATATGCAAAATGGAATCTATGATGATATTGAGTATTATGTGAAAAATGAGACTTCTTTTTCCCTCCACACTTGCCTCTATCGAAATGAAGAACGATGATTTCATATGTGATTTTTGAGGTACAAGAGACTTGTCGATAATTTCTGAAATAAAAATATTTCCTATCCAAATTTGGTCGTGACAGTTATTTATATCATTCAGATGTAGAGTATGCCATAAAATTTTCACAGGTTTTTCTTCTTGGTCCTCCATAAGATCAGAGGCCAAGATTATGGGAAAGCCTTCTATAGAGTCCAAGTAAGCATACTCAAGGTCTTGTAGTAGGGGTTTGAGGTCCAACCTAGGATGTTCTCGTATGCTAACATTAGTCAACATTCCTTGGTTAGATTCAAATGACTAAGGTTTCCAGTCTAAAAGTTCATTTAGTTCAGAAATGTATTCAAGCTCATCTAAATCGAAGTAGGAATGGTCAAGACACATTTTCAAGGCTTCAGAAGTGCCACTAAGGTTTCATCAATTGTTGTTTGAATCATGTCAATTTCATCAATCTCAAAATCCGTATGAGAATTATGGTGGCTAAAATTCTTTTCACTCATTGTTGTCGAATATCGAAAATCCAAAACTTATGGTTGACACATGTAGCTCTTACTACAAAATAAATAACGTACTCAAATATATCTTATTCGTTGATAATATCGATTTGAAGGGGGAAGAGGGTCTTGTGGCCATTCACGTATAGCATAAATATTGTGGGATATGACCAATGTTTTACGGGTAGTATACAACCTCTTTTGCTAGAAGTTCAATAAATTGAACTAATATATATCCGCGATCAAACCCTTGAGAGAATAAATTTCACATTATACACTCTTGTAGTTAAATATTTTGAAATATCCAATCAAATGTTATTATTGAAAAATGATGAGAATGATAATTCTAGTTATGAAAATTCGTTTCTCACCAAATTAATTCAGAAAATTCCATTCACACAACAGTCAAATAATAATTGCAAGAAATTAAATTATTGTACAAGAAAGTCGCTGCCCATGTAGAAATTTTCTACGAGCAATGTCTGTATTTTTTTTCTTTGCAGCAGAGCACCTGTAGAGTTTAGAAAGTTTATAGTGGGGTATGACTTCCTATCCAGAAAACTTTAGTAGTGCTCAAGTTTCAAATTCCACTGTTTGCAAATTGGTTGACCTCTGAATTTCTTGCGCTTGCTTGAATTTGTTCCTTCACTTTGATCTTTGATTTTGAGTGGCAATTTTTTCCCCTTTTTTTAATAGAAAAGAAAACAAATGAACAAAAGAAGAGAGGAAAAAAAATCTGAATTGAATTAAAAATATTAAACTAAAAATCCACTAGATTAAGAAAAGCTAAATTCAACCATAAAAGAATAAACTATAAAACAATGCCATACACACAATGGTTAAGCCATTTTACCAAGTCACGCACAGAATAGCGAACAGTGAAATAATGAAAATTCCTTCCTTTAATACACGTCCTCTTTTATGTTTCAACTCAGGTAAATCATGCACAAAATAAAAATCAATTCAGATCCCTTTTTCGCTCTTCTGCGGATCAACTAAGTTTGATTCCAATCAAATTGGGTTTTTAATTGGGTTTAGGGTTGAGATCTGGGTTTCCGATTTGGAGATGCGCGCTAGGATTTCGAATTAGAGGTTTTCGATCAAATTGGAAGTTTCGAATCATGTTTTGATGGTGACTTGCGGTTTCTGAAGCCGGTTATGGACTGTATGATGGAGTTCGGGAAGTGAAGAGAGGTTTATGTGGTTTTTGCAAGGATTTGGTAATCGATATAGAGGATGCAGTGATGGGAAGTTCATGAGTTTTTGGAGTAATGGAAGGTGATTAGATGGATGGAGATTCAGGAAGTTGTGATTGGGCGTTGTAATCAATCCGATTTTGTTTGTGAGGATGTTAATGGGTATGGTCTGTGATTGAGGTATGGGTATTGTAAGAGGTGAAAGGGTGACTAGTCGGTGATAGCAGTGGAGGTTGGATGGTGACATGAAGATGGTTCAGGCATGATTATGATGGTAAATGGAGGATGTTGAACGTGTTTGAAGAGGAGTCGGCCGAAGGGTTGATTTGTGAATTGATGTGGGTGATTTTGGTGTTGTATTGATGATGGTGATGAAAGCTTGCATGAGAGATTGGAGGTCTTTGAAGTTTGGTTAGAACTTTGTAACTGTGATTGTGGTTGAAGAAGGAAGGCGCTCATGGTAATGCTGCTGAACTAAGTGGTGCTGGTGGATGAATTTTGTAAATGGTTCAGTGAAGTTGTATAGAACTTAAGAGTTGGAGATGGCAGATTTTGGAAGATAAGCCCAAGATGGAAGGAGATTTTTTTTCTTCTGAACTTGTAAAAGAACAAGTAATTGTGTTGACAATTTGAAAGGAGAAATAAAGAGGAAGGGAATCGAAGAAGATTTTTTTAAAATTTATTTTTTTTAATTGTAAAGGAGAGAATAGGAAAGAAATAAATGGAAAAAAAATGGAAAGAGAGATTGTAGGAGGTGAAAGAGAATTGTATTTTGAAAGAAATCAATAAATAAAAATACAAGTTTTTTTTGTACAAGAAGAAAGGGAAATAAATGTGTTGAAATTGGAAGGCAATAGAGAAAGGAATTGAAAACAAAATGCAAGTTTTTATTTTTATTTTTTTCTCTTAATTAGAGGATTGTAGTATCAATGTTTCAATACCCAATCAACCAATCTAGAATTTTTTTTATATATACAAGAAAACGAAGGGAAAATAAAAATAAAAAATAAAATTAACATGAATCACAATTAAATAAATAATAAAATTCAATTGTTACCTCCCTGGCAACGACGCCAAAAACTTGATCGACATTTTTCTATAAATTAAAAAAGTGTAAATTTATTTTGAACTACAAGCGCACAGATTGTGTAGTATGCAGGTCGAACACAGGGAGGAAAATTAAATTTTATTATTTATATATTTCTTGGGCAAGTTAGACGCAATTTTGAGGAATTGATTGAAAAAAATAAAAATTGAAACTGCAATTTGATTCAGAACAAATCTAATTGAACCGATGATCAAATCACAATTATCAACTGAAACGGAAAAGCAATAAAACTATTATTGAATTGAATACAGATCTGAATCTAATCAAATCTATATTTAATCCAATTGACCTAGGAAAACAAATAAAAACAGAAACTAAAATTGCAGAATTAAAATAACAAACATAGAATAAAATTAGGATTGTCGTTGAATCTAATCAGACGGTCAATCACTAATAAAAATAAATAAATGAAAAGCACAAATAGTGCTCTACCAAATCTGATTATGTAGGCAGCACTAATTGTTAAGAAAAATAAAAATGCAGAAAAAGTAAAAGAAAACTCTCAATTTATGGATTCGTTTACAATGAGAATACAAGGGTATTTATAGGATACATAGCCATCCTAAACCCTAATTCAGTCTATGCATATATGGGCATATTTACACAAAAATTATTTTATCATATCTCATGCCCTTTTCTTGACTTTGTTTTGAGGAAACAGTCTTGAGAATATCTTGTGAGTATCTTTATGAATATCTAGGCCTCTTAATTAGTATTTATTCCTCCCCTGTTAATTAACAATTATTCCTTCCCTCTTCCGTGTTTGGCATGTGACTAATTGAAGGGAGATAAGATTTCAAGAGATTTCTTCTACCAAAGATGAACACATCTTAAACTCCAAAAGAAACACAATGTGAAGTCTTCATCTGCATATCTTCATATACGCAGCATTTTGATCTTTATTTTCTATTTTTATGATTGCATGTGGCTTAGTGGGCATATCTGTAAAAGTGACAAGATAACACCTAAGCAATATTTATTTATATACAGAAGATAAGATATAAGAGCATAAAATAAACACATTTCTATGTTAATCAATATGATTGTTTTCTCTAATATTTAAAGTTAATTTTAAAGTATAATGACGTGCTTAAATATGGATATTTGCAATAAGCATACAATTATTGAATGCATTATACATCTTTCTTTGCTTAGTTGCACTGTGATAATTTTAATCACAAATGTATTTCAAAATTTGAACATCTATGTTTTCTTTTTAGAAAAGATCATCATGGAGTTAATTAAGAGTTTTTTATGAAGATATTGGATCTGTAGATATTTGTTAGATTGAAATGTTATAAAAAGGAAAAGTCATATGTGTTCCACATTAAATGTTTTTTCGTCCTGCATAAACATTATTATAGGGCATTGTGTTTGACATACCATACTGTGTAAGTGCGTATTTTACAGGTTTATTTATCCATGATATAAGATAGATGTGAGTTGAATTAAATGTTGCACTTACATTAAGTGTTATTGCGTTGATATTTGTTTACATACATGACAACACATAACTTGTTATATCATGTTGAATGTGGCTAAAATATAAAATTTAATATACAAATCTTTGCAAATTAGATTGTATGAGTGGTAAATAAATTTGTAAGGTTATTTAAACTAAAATTATTCTTCTTAAGAAACTAGAAACTGTGATTCTTGGATTATAGAAGTAAGATGTCTTTACTTAGCTCTTGCATATATAAGAAATAAATAACACAATTAGTTGATTAATGAATATGATTTTTTTTAAAGAAAGCGTCATGTTTCACCTAATCATCAAATTTACTATTTCTTCTTATGTGAGGAGCTATGTTAGTACCTCTATTGATGAACATTGGACTTTGTATAAGATTGTGAAATAAAAGGATAATACAAATCTATGTTAGATTTGAAATAATCAAGAAATAGATAAAGAAGCGAATTTACTAAAATGAATAGGATCAAAAGAGAACTTGTATATTTTAAAACAAATTAGTCATTGAATACTCAACAAAAACAAGCATCGAGCTCAGAGTACGAGGAATGTGAATAGAACTCATTTATGGTCTAATAATACAATATGATTACATCTCCTTTTTTTTTATAAGTTTAATTGTTCTTCTATAACTTGTAACCATTTTTGGTGGTGACCTAAAAGACACTTGCCAAATTTTGCAGTTTGGTATGATTTAAAATCTCATTAGTTGTATTTAACTCATAACTACCATTTAGTGTTGCCTTTGAGATGCACTTGATGAGTTCAGCTGTTTTATAAAAGGTTGTATTTTATTGATTTTTTTATATATGACAAATTTTTTAGTGCCATTGGATGCACTTGATGATTTTTCCTGTTCAATATGATTCTAGACTTTTTATTTTAATATTACCCATAACCATTTTAGATGGTACTTTGAGATGAACTTGATGGATAATGTTACTTATTGAAAAATTAAATATTATTACTTTTATATGTTGCATAACTAGTTTTGGTTGTGCTTACGTACTTGATCAATCGTGTTATTTCTCTTTATTTAATCCATAACCAGTTTTTGAGACGCACTTAATGGATTCTATTATTTTCTTCTATGTGACGGCCCGCCCCGCACCAGCCTGCATTTCCTCCGGAAGTGCGCTGTACACATGCCCGACTAGCACAGAACGGTCGCCAAAGAAAGAAGAAGGGAATGAACTAATCAAGGAACCTGTAGGATGTCTCACAGCGCATGGAATAAAATATAATAATAACATACTTGGCATAAAACAGGTGAGACAGTGCATAAGCTGATAACTAAAATCAATCATCAATCATCAGAGCAGCGGAAATCCAAATACAGCTTATTACAATTTTCCAAATTTACTGTCTCTAAACAAAAGAAAGCTAAAGTAGAAGATACACCACAAATGCCCAAGCAGTGATCTTCAACAACACAGGGAGAATATTATGTATATAGTACGTGGAAGCCTCCTGCTCGTCTCCGGATCATCTACCCGTGCATCACCAGCTAACCTGTCTCTAGTCTGCTCGTGTGAGCACCCAGAGTAATAAGAGGAGACATAAAACTCTGGGTCAGACATAAAGCCTGGTATGAGCGATAAGCATCTAAACAGAATAATAACAGGTACACTAAACCATACCTGAACCTGGACCTGCAACCAAAGAGTTAGTACCACATACCGTACAATACTCTAAGGTGCCAGAATAAATAGTGTAAGAATACGGGGGTGGGGTGTGCATGTCATAATGATAGCAAACAAATCATCCATAGCAACCATCCTCACATTTCTCACTCAGTGCGTAAAGCATACGATATCTACCACTTTGGAACACTAGACAAACTGAGGTAACGACGAATCCCGACTTGTAGAAACCCTGCTATAACCAAGCTAAACATATGGGGTCATGACCAACATTTCAATGACCCACTTCATTGGTTGTAGCCCTTGGTCCTACCGATGCCATAATGGCCCTGAATCCGCCTTCGTACCTCCTACCATAGTGATCCTAAGCTATAGACGTCGATAACTCCTTGGCACGCGTCCCGCAGCAAAGCCCAACCATGAAGCGAACTCGTTGATTCCCATCTGAATCTTGAGCTCTAACTTCTCATTTGGACTTCCATTGCATCTCGGGTTTGGTCGAATTGGAGTGGGTCTTCAGAAGAGTTGTCGTGCAGTAGCAGTCCTAGAATTCGGTTCGGTTCAGTAGCCATCACCCTCGACGGTTCGGTTCGGTGGTCATCACCCTCGACGGTTCGGTTCGGTGGTCATCTTTTCATTCGATTCGGGTCGGATACTCCACATCGGGTCGGGTCGGTGTCCTTCTCCGGGTCGGTTCGGGTTGCTGTCTTCCTTCTCGTGTTCCGATCCGCTCCCACGTTTCTTCACGTATTCAGATCCGATCCCCACTTGATGTCTGATCCGCGTGGCTTTCCCTCTTGCTAGTCCTCCAAAGAGCTTACTTCCTACCCGAGCCCTGCGTCTCCTATCCGATCCGATCTGGCCTCCATTATTCTTCCGATCCGATCCGCTCTCTATAATTCCGATCCGATCCCCTCGTCCACTCCAACTCAAAGTAAACGGCCTTCCTTCTCGCCAAGCCTCCTATGTGCCAAACTCCAGTTCGGGTCGGTTTTCTTGCCCAGTTCACATATCCGATCTGAGCCCTCATCCGATCCGAACCGGTTAGGGACCTGCACATTTCTGCAACTTTCCAGCGAGCTTTCTACGCCATTCGACGACGTTTTCGACCAATTTAACTATTCTAATCAATCATAAACATACCATAGAGTCATAGCAACATGTAATAGCAATCACAAACAGCAAACAACAATCCAAATGAATCAAAATGGATCAAAAGTGACTAAAACTTCATATTTTCCCATAGCATGTTTAAGTAGAACTAATCATAGGGTTAACAAAACTTAATCAAATCGAACCAAATTTCTAACAGAAGCATAAAATATTATTTAAGAATTTCTAAACATTTTTCCAGAATTTATTAGTGTATAAATTCGCTAATCTTCACTAATTACCCTTAATTACCGTAATTAGTGTCAAAACGATGCTATCACTCACCTTTGCCACAACTAAAACCCCAAAACTGAAATATTCTCTGATTTGGCGCTGTTCCCAATCTTACACAGCAGCTCTACCTCGGTTCTCGTGCTAATACTCCTTGATTTGATGTTTGCTAAGCCTAATCTTCAATTAGAAAGTGATTAATAGGTGTTTTGAAGAGATTTAGAGGGTGGAGGCCATGGCTAGGTTAAGAGGAATGAATAGTGACGGCTGAAAAATGAGAAAAAGGTATTCTCCAAACCCTAACAGCCCTTTTAAACTCCTAATCCCGAAATCTCCCTTTGGGCCTAGCTGTTAATCACCCAGTTAAGCCCAATTAAGCTGTTTTTCACCATCTGAAAATTGTTTCAGCCATATCTCCCAAACGGTGAGTCCGTTTGGCTAATGTGACCACTCTACGGAAAGAGAAACGATCATCCGAAGCCAATGGAAGTGGTTTTAGGTCAAAATTCATTTCCAGTCAAAAGTTATGGCCAAAACAGTGCCAACTAGGGGTAAAATGGTCATTTAAAAATCGGGAAAAATCATGAATATGGGAAATGACCACAGTAGTCGTCTCCCAAAGTTACATGACCATACGACTTCGTATGTGAAAGAAATAAATATCCTACGATCCTATGATGCGTAGAATACGGGTCGTTACATTCTCCCCCCCTTAAGAAATTTCGTCCCCGAAATTCCTTAACCCAAAACATACAAAGGATCCCGCATGCCTAACAACCACAAACATCCATCAAACAAGCAAAACAAACCTATCCTAGCATGCGGAAAACTAAATCGAAGTCAAAATCTTACCAGGCAAAGAGTTCCGGGTGCGTCTTCCTAATGTTCTCCTCTGTCTCCCAAGTACAATCATTCTCGTCCTCGCCCCACTGAACCTTGACTAGCTTCACCGCCTTTCTTCGAAGTTGCTTCATGTCGTGCTCGACTATACGGGGCCGGCTTGCGGTCCCCAACCGCCTCGGGTTCTACTTCGAAGTCCTCTAACTGATCAGGCGAAATAGTCATATCTGAGTTGTGAACGAACTTCCTTAGTTGGGAAACATGAAATACGTTATGAACTCCCGCCATCTTCTCTGGTAAGTCAATTCTATATGCCAAATTCCCGACTAGTTCAAGAACAGGGAATGGGCCAACGAATCTTGGTGCCAACTTGCCTCTCCTGCCAAATCGTATTACGCTCTTCAACGGAGAGATCTTGACAAACACCAAGTCACCAACGGAGAATTTTAAGTCTCTTCTTCTCTTATCAGCATAACTTTTCTGCCTATCCTGGGCTGCCTTCATTCGTTGTTGAATGATCTTGATTTTATCTGAAGTTTCCCTCACCACATCTGGTCCAAGCATAAACTTCTCGCCAGTCTCTATCCAACATGATGGTGAGTTACACGGTCTTCCGTACAAAGCTTCAAACGGAGCCATAGCGATACTGGATTGGTAGCTATTATTATATGCAAACTCTACTAGATGCAAATGGTCATCCCATGATCCACCAAAATCCAATATACATGCTCTCAAGAGGTCTTCCAAAATACGGTTCACCCTCTCCGTCTGACCGTCGGTCTGAGGATGATATGCGGTACTGAGATGTAACTCTGACCCTAGAGCCTCTTGTAAGCTCCTCCAAAACCCACTAGTGAACAACGGGTCTCGGTCACTCACAATGCTTTTAGGTACTCCATGAAATCTCACTACCCACTTCATATACAACTCTGCTAATTTAGCTGTCGTTCTGGTCGATTTAACTGGTATAAATCTTGCACTTTTAGTCAATCGGTCCACAATCACCCAAATGCTATCATGTCCCGATCTAGTCCTTGGTAAACCATCGATGAAATCCATCGAGACTTGCTCCCATTTCCATTCGGGAATTTCTAATGGTTGTAACAACCCACTAGGCTTCTTTTGCTCTGCTTTAACTAGCTGGCAATTCATGCATTTGGATATAAACTTCCCAACGTCTCTTTTCATCCCTTCCCAGTAGTAGGTCTGCTTCATATCTCGATACATCTTATTACCACCGGGGTGTATAGTCAGCTTTAAGTGATGACATTCTCTAAGCACTTCATCTCTCAATCCATTGACATTGGGTACAACAAGCTTTCCATTCTTTCTAAGCCATCCATCTCGATCAAGCCCATACTTGTTCATCTCCTCATTGATATCCATCTGTAACTTGGAGATGATTTCCAATAGGTTAGGATCGTCCCTCTGACTAGAGCCGATCCGTTCAATTAAAGTGGGTCTGATCATCAAACTTGCTAACATTTCTAGATCCAATTCGCACTTTGGTCTGAAATCAAAACCCGCGATATACTCCAGTTGCTTCCATTCAAGGAACATAGCCCCTAAGCTGGCATGTCTTCTACTCAATGCATCATCCACCGCATTGCCCTTTCACGGTGTGTATGCGATGTCAAAATCATAGGAAGCTAAGAACTCTAACCATCTCTGCTGACGGAGATTCAGATCTTTCTGAGAGAAGAGATACTTTAATGACTTATGATCTGTAAACAGCTCAAATCTTTCTCCCAAGAGATAGTGTCTCCACATCTTTAACGCGAACACGATCGCTGCCAATTCTAAATCATGGGTAGGGTATCTTCTCTCGTGCGGTTTCAATTGCCGACTTGCATAAGCTACAACCCTACCGCCTTGCATCAATACAGCACCCAGTCCGGTACCACAGGCATCCGTGTATACCGTCATCTCTTCATCCCCCTTAGGAATGACTAACACTGGTGCGCTTGTCAACTTGTCCTTTAGACTTTTAAATGCATTCTCGCACCTTTCATCCCAGACAAAAACTTGATTCTTCTTGGTCAACTGGGTCAATGGTGCTGCTATCTTGGAGAAACCTCGGATAAACTTACGATAATATCCAGCTAATCCCAAGAAACTTCTTACATCTGTTGCATTCTTGGGCGTAGGCCAATCTTGTACCGTAGCCACCTTTGCTGGGTCCACGGCAATACCATTCTCTGAAACAACATGGCCCAAGAACCTCACTTCCCTCTTCCAGAAGTGACACTTAGAAAACTTTGCTTTCAATTGGTGTTTTCTCAACACCTCCATCGCTACTCTTAAATGTTCCTTGTGTTCTTCCTCTGTCCTCGAATAGACCAAAATATCATCAACGAACACAAGGACAAACTTATTCAACTGATCTCTGAATACCCTATTCATAAGATCCACAAAATATGCTGGGGCATTGGTCAGCCCGAATGGCATGACCAACCACTCATAAAATCCAGACGGCGTTCGAAATGCCGTTTTAGCTATACTCTCAGCTTCTACTCTAAGCTGATGAAAACCTGTCGCGAGATCCAACTGAGAAAATACTCTCGCGCCACTCAACTGATCGAACAAATCATCTATCCGCGGTAGAGGATACTTGTTCTTCCTCGTCACTTTATTCAACTCGCGGTAGTCTACACACAAACGAAGGGAACCATCCGCCTTGGTAGCAAACGCAACTGGTGCTCCCCATTCAGAAACACTCCTTCTGATAAATCCCTTCTTCAAAAGATCGCTGACTTGCACCTCAAGCTCTCGCTGCTCCCTTGGTGCCATACGACGTAGTGGCATCACTATAGGCCTGGCATCCTTTACCAAATCAATACGAAACTCAATCTCTCGGTGTGGTGGAAGTCCGGTCACTTCTTCGAAAACATCCGGATACTGGCCAACCACGGGCAAACCTGACAACTCACTATGCGGAATGTCGAGGGAGTTTAGAAAACTAGCCAATACCCCCTTACTGGGTAGACCACCAAACACTATCCTCCGCCCATCATCCGCTCTAGCTGTCACCAAAAAGCCCTCACAGTCTACCACCACCCCATACCTTCGGAGCCAATCTACTCCCAAAATAATGCCAAACCCAATAAAGCCCAAAACAAAGCAATCACAAACAAACATGCATCCATGACTCGATAAGACCACATTACGACAAATCATGCTAAGGCTAGTCGAACCACCAATCGGGTTCGTCACTACTAAAGGTCTTTCGACAATCTCGGGCTCCAATCCCAACCTATCTACCAGGTCACTAGATATGAAAGAACTGGAAGCTCCGGTATCAAACAAAACTCTAACAGGAACATCATAAACAGAAAGCATACCTTGAATGACGACATTCTTTCCCTTCTCCGCCGCAGTTGGGGCATTCGACGAAGAAGGAATAGCATTGAGAGCATATGCTTTCACCATTTGCTTTTCTTTAGGGGGTTGCGGACACTTGTCCTTGTGATGTCCCATTTGGCCACAGTTGAAGCACTTCCTATCCGCTGGCTTGGCCCGACAATTACTAGCATAATGGCCCTTCTTACCACAGCTGAAGCACTCAACATCTTGCTTATTCTTCTTCTTCTGGCCATCCTTAGTCTGACTCTGCTTTCTTTTATTCTGGGAACCACCCTTGCCTCCACCACTTGCTTGTGGCTTTGGCTCATCTGCGGATGCAACCTCAGTCTTCGGCTTAGGGTAGAGACTTTCCGATCTTAATGCTTTCCCCACAATCGATTCAAACGTCTCATCGATGTGGTTAATAAGTTTTTCCCCCAAGTACTGATCCAAACCAGTTATGAATTTCTCATTCTTTTTCTCGGCAGTATCAATAAGAGATAACCCATATTTTGACAAAGTGTCAAATTCAGCAATATACTCCGAGACAGCTCTGCCATTCTGCTTGAGCTCCAAGAACTTCTTAAACAGCACTGACTTGTGAGCAGCTGGAATGAACTTCTCACTAAAGTGAGTCTTAAACTGCTCCCAAGTAATCTGATCTTCGGGAGTAGCTGCCTTTATAGCATTCCACCAATTCATTGCCCGCCCTTGCAGCTAACGGGACGCTAGCTTTCTTTTCATCGCATCCTCGATACCCAAATCCTCGAAGATACGTTCGCAACTATCCAACCAATCCTGAACATCCGTAGCCGACTCCGTTCCGTGGAATGACTTCCCACCAAGACTAGTATAATCCTTATTCAGCTTGGCGAAGTCGACTCTTGGCGCATGCACTATTGGGCCACTACCATTTCCACCATTGGGAGCTGCTCTTTGTACATCTCTAAGCATCTCTCTCACGAGGTCAGTAAACATCGTCCTCATGTCAGCAGCATTCCCATTATTGGCCCCTCTACCGGTACCTCTAACATATCGGCTCATCGTCAATCTGAAAAAGGAAACGATTAATGACTCCATAGTGGTGCTAGTGCAGTACGACTTCATCCATATACTACTAATAGTATATATATATAGCTTTTAAAAACCAAAGTAATCACAAATACGCTCTCTCGTATACATATATTATCAATCCCTGATAACTTCCCTAGGTTAACTGCGCAACCTAGAGCTCTGATACCAAGTGTGACGGCCCGCCCCGCACCAGCCTGCATTTCCTCCGGAAGTGCGCTGTACACATGCCCGACTAGCACAGAACGGTCGCTAAAGAAAGGAAAGAAGGGAATGAACTAATCAAGGAACCTGTAGGATGTCTCACAGCGCATGGAATAAAATATAATAATAACATACTTGGCATAAAACAGGTGAGACAGTGCATAAGCTGATAACTAAAATCAATCATCAATCATCATAGCAGCGGAAATCCAAATACAGCTTATTACAATTTTCCAAATTTACTGTCTCTAAACAAAAGAAAGCTAAAGTAGAAGATACACCACAAATGCCCAAGCAGTGATCTTCAACAACACAGGGAGAATATTATGTATATAGTACGTGGAAGCCTCCTGCTCGTCTCCGGATCATCTACCCGTGCATCACCAGCTAACCTGTCTCTAGTCTGCTCGTGTGAGCACCTAGAGTAATAAGAGGAGACATAAAACTCTGGGTCAGACATAAAGCCTGGTATGAGCGATAAGCATCTAAACAGAATAATAACAGGTATACTAAACCATACCTGAACCTGGACTTGCAACCAAAGAGTTAGTACCACATACCGTACAATACTCTAAGGTGCCAGAATAAATAGTGTAAGAATACGGGGGTGGGGTGTGCATGTCATAATGATAGCAAACAAATCATCCATAGCAACCATCCTCACATTTCTCACTCAGTGCGTAAAGCATACGATATCTACCACTTTGGAACACTAGACAAACTGAGGTAACGACGAATCCCGACTTGTAGAAACCCTGCTATAACCAAGCTAAACATATGGGGTCATGACCAACATTTCAATGACCCACTTCATTGGTTGTAGCCCTTGGTCCTACCGATGCCATAATGGCCCTGAATCCGCCTTCGTACCTCCTACCATAGTGATCCAAAGCTATAGACGTCGATAACTCCTTGGCACGTGTCCCGCAGCAAAGCCCAACAATGAAGCGAACTCGTTGATTCCCATCTGAATCTTGAGCTCTAACTTCTCATTTGGACTTCCTTTGCATCTCGGGTTTGGTCGAATTGGAGTGGGTCTTCAGAAGAGTTGTCGTGCAGTAGCAGTCCTAGAATTCGGTTCGGTTCGGTAGCCATCACCCTCGACGGTTCGGTTCGGTGGTCATCACCCTCGACGGTTCGGTTCGGTGGTCATCTTTTCATTCGATTCGGGTCGGATACTCCAAATCGGGTCGGGTCGGTGTCCTTCTCCGGGTCGGTTCGGGTTGTTGTCTTCCTTCTCGTGTTCCGATCCGCTCCCATGTTTCTTCACGTAATCCGATCCGATCCCCACTTGCTGTCTGATCCGCGTGGCTTTCCCTCTTACTAGTCCTCCAAAGAGCTTACTTCCTACCCGAGCCCTGCGTCTCCTATCCGATCCGATCTGGCCTCCATTATTCTTCCGATCCGATCCGCTCTCTATAATTCCGATCCGATCCCCTCGTCCACCCCAACTCAAAGTAAACGGCCTTCCTTCTCGCCAAGCCTCCTATGTGCCAAACTCCAGTTCGGGTCGGTTTTCTTGCCCAGTTCACATATCCGATCCGAGCCCTCATCCGATCAGAACCGGTTAGGGACCTGCACATTTCTGCAACTTTCCAGCGAGCTTTCTACGCCATTCGACGACGTTTTCGACCAATTTAACTATTCTAATCAATCATAAACATACCATAGAGTCATAGCAACATGTAATAGCAATCACAAACAGCAAACAACAATCCAAATGAATCAAAATGGATCAAAAGTGACTAAAACTTCATATTTTCCCATAGCATGTTTAAGTAGAACTAATCATAGGGTTAACAAAACTTAATCAAATCGAACCAAATTTCTAACAGAAGCATAAAATATTATTTAAGAATTTCTAAACATTTTTCCAGAATTTATTAGTGTATAAATTCGCTAATCTTCACTAATTACCCTTAATTACCGTAATTAGTGTCAAAACGATGCTATCACTCACCTTTGCCACAACTAAAACCCCAAAACTGAAATATTCTCTGATTTGGCGCTGTTCCCAATCTTACACAGCAGCTCTACCTCGGTTCTCGTGCTAATACTCCTTGATTTGATGTTTGCTAAGCCTAATCTTCAATTAGAAAGTGATTAAGAGGTGTTTTGAAGAGATTTAGAGGGTGGAGGCCATGGCTAGGTTAAGAGGAATGAATAGTGACGGCTGAAAAATGAGAAAAATGTATTCTCCAAACCCTAACAGCCCTTTTAAACTCCTAATCCCGAAATCTCCCTTTGGGCCTAGCTGTTAGTCACCCAGTTAAGCCCAATTAAGCTGTTTTTCACCATCTGAAACTTGTTTCAGCCATATCTCCCAAACGGTGAGTCCGTTTGGCTAATGTGACCACTCTACGGAAAGAGAAACCATCATTCGAAGCCAATGGAAGTGGTTTCAGGTCAAAATTCATTTCCAGTCAAAAGTTATGGCCAAAACAGTGCCAACTAGGGGTAAAATGGTCATTTAAAAATCGGGAAAAATCATGAACATGGGAAATGACCACAATAGTCGTCTCCCAAAGTTACATGACCATACAACTTCGTATGTGAAAGAAATAAATATCCTACGATCCTATGATGCGTAGAATACAGGTCGTTACATTCTATGTATTCCATAATTAGTTTTCGTGGTGCTTTTTGGACGCACTTGACGGGTATATGATTTATCTTAACTTGAGTTATTTTGCTCTTTTTAGATATTATGTAACCAATTTTAGTAGTGCTTTCGAGACGCTCTAAATGGATTCTGTTATTAGCTTGTGTATATTTATAACCCGTTGTGTCGGTGCTTCTGAGACACAACTGATGGGTATACTGATTTATTTTAATTTGATTTTATTTACTTTTTTTAAAATCCACAATCGGATAAGATGCTGTTTTTGGGATCCACTTAATGGATTCATTGATTTATTTGAGGCAATGCCTTATTACTCGTATATGATTCATTACTAGTATTGGTAGTGCTTCCGAGGCATACTTAATGAATTAAGATTATATATTTTGTGAGGGTAAGCTTTTTGCTCTTAATGGGTTTATAGCCATTAGTGGTGATGCTACAATTAAACATTTGATTGGCTTACCTTCTCGGATGTGAAGGTGAACGTCTTCAATGAGAGACTTGAGCTTTTTAGAGCACTCATGAGTTCCTAATGCAGGCGTATTACTATTACAATCACATATTTATCATGGAATTTGTAGAATTTGAAAGTTTAGTGTAGGTGGTGAGATTTTAACTCAAATCTTTGTATTTCAAGAAGAAATTCACTACTTACGTTATGTTTTGAACTCACTTCTTAAAACAATCGAGAGACATTGGCATTAACATATGAAATTTTCCTCTTGTACAAATTATTTTCCACCATCTTCTTTGTTTTTTGTTTTAGTTAGTGAAGGATTGCTGGATAATAATTAAAACAAAAAATAAGTCTTTTGGTTTTGTATCCTCTTGTATTCCTCATTAATGAAAAAATATTTTTGTGTGAATCTATTTATTGAGATTAATTAGCTAAAAGATTTGATACGTTTTATTCTTTATTCTCTTCATTTTCTCTTTTCATCAAAAGTCCAAAAACTTCACGGAGAATTATCTTCCCATGCCCATCTTTCTTGTAACGACTCGGATTTTTAGTGAATTAATTATAAACATTTAATATTATTGAGTTGAAAATATAAATGGATTTGTTTATGGAATTTATCGATTAATAATTGATGTATGATTTAATTTTGATTACATTGAATTATCGTAATACAAAAACAACATGTAATTGAATTCGAAAATAAAACTGAATCAAAGCGATTCAGATAATTAATATAAATTCTATTTCAATAGAAATGATGATAATAATAATTTATTTTCGAGGAATTGAATATTTCTGAATTAACATTATATTATATCAATTTGATATGGTTATTTTATATTTACATTCGAATTAAATTTCTGAATCTATTCCGTTGAGTTTAGAATGGCATTGAAACGTCGGTCGTTACGTTAAAATAGGGGTTTGTGATTTCAACTTATGAACCCTAGGATATTTTTAATGGATATACTCGAAATCAAATCAGAATCTGTTTACATCAAAATAAAAAATCTCTTTATTTCAAATCGAATCAAATTCGAAATCAAATCAAAATTAATAATAGTGTACTTAAAGCTGACCTATATTCTACAGCTACCCTAATATATATATATATATATATATATATATATATATATATATATATATATATATATATATGTGTGTGTGTGTGTGTGTGTGTGCGCCAAGGTCTTACGATTATAAATACACAATGAAGCCTCCCCTTATACCTTTTATTTTGTTCTGCACAAACCAAAATAGAAGCTTCAAAATCAAATGGCGTCTTCTTCTTAATTCAGTAAAAATAAAACAACATCCATTCCTTTACAAGTAGCGGCTACCCTCTTTTCCCTATTTCATTTATTTCGATCGAAAGCTCTAGTAATTCAATAAAATGGCCGATAGAAACCACCCCACCATCGTTCGTCAGTAAAAATAAAAACCTTGCATTTTTGCATTTCATGGTCTGAGATTCTTCGATCATGTTCCGAGATTCTTTGATTTGGGAGGAAAAAAAGATTGTTGCTTGTGAAGAACATCGAGCTAGGGCTGCCAATAATCAATGATTTAAGGGAAGAGAGGGATCAAGGTTAATGGAGTGGGTTTAAATCAGGGAGACACAGTAGTAGCCGAAAAATAGGGAGGATCAGTGCACATCTTGTCGGGGCCTGTAGCTGGAAATGCAGAAATCGCGTTCAACAACGGTGTTCCGAGATCAATAGTGAAGGGTTTGCAAGTTAAAAGGTGGTGTTTTGAGGGTGGTGGAACTCACGTTAGTGAAGTAGCAAGAAGGAGAAGTCGTGAATTAGATAGCAGTGGTAGGGCCGGTAGTGATTTCCGATGCTATTTTTTTGGGCATTCAACAAGGAGCAGCTGCACATGTTTTCAAAGTAAGAAGGAGGAAGCATCGATGTGTATACGGGTTCCAGTTTTTGGTCAAGAAAGAAAATTGATTATTATCGTGGATTAAGGTACTTTCATTGTTAATTTACTATTTATATAAAAAAATTAAGTAATTAAATTTGTTAATTATTCATTTAAGTAAACATTAAATATATAAATGGATAAATGTTTAAAAATATATTTTTTGTCGTACATGGTCCGATTGGGATAAACGAGTCACGATGGGTTTGTAGCGGTGAAATGAATGAGTTGGAGTTGATTTGGGAATTTTTGGAATCAGCTTTGAAATTTTAATTTAAATCGAACATTGTTCGATTTAATTAAAATGGGAACAGATCAAAATTAAAATCATGGTGAGTAAACTCACTTTCTGGATTCGTTTATAATTTATTATATATGAATTTTTATTTTAAATAATTTTTATATAATGTTCGTAGGTTGTTTGGAAGCATTGAAATATTATGGTGAATATAATATATATATATATGTATATTAGTTATTTAGGCTTGATGGTTGTGGCTATTATATATATATATATATATGTATATATATATATATATATATTGGATATTTCCTGCAGTACTTTTAGCGGATAATTTCCCTATGCACCCCACGATATATATTGTGTATGACCTTCTATACCGCGATATCATGCCTTGAAGCAGGATGGGTATTATTTATGTTAGCTATCGTCTATGGATGTAGGAAAAATAGGTTGGAGGGATCCAACTGGATTCCTATAAATTTATTATTTGTTTATTTTCATTTATGTTATCATATATGATGTGTTATAAAACATGCGATTGATAATTTGGGTGTTTTGGATGTTTGAATATCACTGGGCCTAAATATTGATATATAAAAATACCCTGAAAAGAAATTTTGAGATTTAAAAGGAAAAAACTATTTTCATAAAATAAAATTTGAATTTCGAATTGGCTAGGAAATACTAACTTGTTTTGAATAATAAAAACAAGTAGTTTATTTATAAACATGTTTACAAATGAAGTGAAATAAATTATCATTGATTTAGGGAATGTAACTTCAAATGCGAATTTAAAAAGGGGAATTGAAATTAGTTTCAAAAAGAAATGATGAAATCTATTCCGATGTTCGGAATGTAAATTGAATTAAACTAAATCCATATGGATTGATGATGGAATTCGACTATGTCGAATTTATAGAAATAAATTAGTTCCAGAAAAGATATTTAAATTGTATTAGATAGAAATTGAAGTTTAATATGATAATAGATTCTATAATTCTATATATATATATATATATATATATATATATAAGTTGTAATAATAAAATATTCCAAAATAAGAATCGGGTTACAAATAGATTTTGAAATGGTACTTGTTTTAATGAATAAAACAAGTAAGTAAATTTATATATGATGTTTATGAATAAAGTGGGATAATTAGCATTGGATAATTTGGAAATATAAATTCAACAATGAACTTAAAAGGAATTGGAAATTGTTTCGAAAAGGAAACGATGGATTTTATTTTGGAATGTGGAATATAAACTGAATTGAGTCAAGTCCAAGTAAGTTAAAACTGGAATTCGATTGCATCGAACTTTACAAAATAATCTACTTCCGAGGGAATTGGAATTTATAATAGAAGATTGAGTTATAAATAAATTTATAACTGAATTATGAAATGACCAACGATATGAGATAATCGAGAATATTATTTGAATTAGGTAAATTGGATGAATTTATATTAAGATATATATGAATGGAATCGAAATTGATTAAATAAACGGTGTTTCAATGTTCATATTTAAATATAATTAAAACGAGCTCGCCGCAGCGCGGTAGTTCGTAATTTGATGTTTCGAAGTTCAATTGAGTATATAGAACTCAATTTAAGTCAAAATTCTTTAAAACTAGAATCGCCAGGACCGATTGAGTAATAGTTTTCTAATTGAAGAGAAAAATATAGATTTCATCTTATAGAATTTGAACTACGTCAAAATCAAATTTCCATAAAACAACCGTATATTTGTTATAAAATCATAACGGTTTGTTTAAATTAATAAAAGGTTTTTTAAGCAAATAAAACTTAGATTTCATTTATAAAAAAATCCAGACTTCAGTTATGAAATAAATATGAACTCAGGTGGAGTAAATGAATTGATTTATGAAACAAAAATCTTATTTGTATTATTGAATAAAATTAACTAAGTATAAGAATAAGTAGCTAATCGAGTTTTGGATCGAAACCTGACTTTGGATAAGTGAATGAGATTTGTGAATTTATATTCGAAATTTAATATGAAACTTGAGTTGAAAAATGGAATTTGATTGGGTTACAATAAATTAAAAATAACTGAATGTGATATGTTCAAATAAAAAGCAAAATAGGCAAAAGAGCTAATTAGATAACGAATTAGCAAATTGAGTTAAAAACGACTGGGTTGAGTTGGAATAAATTGGGAATGGTTAGATATATGTTAAGCAGGTTTCGAATGAAAAGAATGAAGATTATATTTTGAATGCCCGACAAAAGGTACATATTTAAATTCCATATGAGATTTTATGAGCCAACTAGGCAAGCCGCTTGGCTTTTTAATTTTCTTTTTAAATGGAAAGGGTCTAGAGAGGCGATTAGTAGTTGTACTGGGTGACCCGTACAAAGGAGACTAAGGTGAAATTTTCTGGAAATTTAAGGAGTTAGAATATTTTTAAGAAAATTTGATAACTAGAAATTAATATGTCAATATGTATAGATTTCGATAAGGAAAAGAACTTAAAATAGAATATTATAAACAAAAAGGAAATCTATAAATCTAAATCAGGTAAGAATAGAAAGAAAAACGTATACACATTTAAAAAAATGGATAATTGGTCTTATATGTGATTATTCAAGATAAGTAGTCTTGTCAGTTTTGAAGTTAAGAATGTTATTCAGTCAAGGTCTGAGAGGTATTTATAACCCAACTTGATTGATTTCATTATTAATCGATAAATAGAAAGATTCCGTCTCGAAGATAAATGTTTAAATAAGGTTTAGCTTAATGTAGTATTTTGGGTTGGTGTAACAATGTTTTACACAACATTCGATTTAACCTAGGTAATTGGAATTTTGGAAATATAATAATAAATATTTCCAAAGTATATAAATAAATGAGTTTAGGGAAGAGATAAGTAATTGGAATGTTTTCCAATTATAAATAGAAGATATTTCTATGTATAGAAAATATAAGAACGTGATATATGAAAATGTTTTTCAAATAGCGTAAGACGCCAAGATGATTGTTGAAAATACTAGGATAACAAATATTGGTAAGGAAATGGAGAAGTGATTTAATTAATGAAATATTAATTAAGGGGCCCAGTGATTGTTTGATGCTTTGGATCAATGTTTGTTTTTCTTCGATAGTTAAATAACCGACTATCGAAGTATTTGCCAATATCGTTGTTGAAACAGCCTGAACTTCCCCGTAAAGGAAAGCCCGAATTGAATTGAGAACACGACAATTCGGAACACAAACAAAAGAACATTTCATTGCTTATTACAACAATTTCATCAGAATACAAGAATATAACAAAGTATTAATAAATAACATACATTTGATAAATATATCAGAGATTTAAATTACATTTAAATACATAGCAGCGGAAAAATAATACAAAACACAACTAAAAGATATACACGGATACAGAGCTTTCCGAATATCGTTCCAGCTGAAAACCAGGATCCTTCGAATATAATATCTGCAAAACCAAAACAACTAGCTGCTCGTGTTGAAAATTGAGGCACCCAGAGTTTAGGCTAAAAACAATAAACACCGGGTCAGTCATGTGACTGCTGTGAGAACTAAAAAGTTATTAATTTGATTTTAAAGTTAGATATATCAAGGGACCACGCCGTGTAACACAGAACGGGTTTACCCCCAAGAATACCAGTGCATAAAACAAACAACGCAATGCTAAATAAAGAACAATGAAGCTATTATAAGACTCAGGTCCCATCACACAGCGCAACGCAAGCCGGAGGATAAAGTTTTACCTTATAATAGCCAAATAATGCTTGATACGTGAAATTTCATCTTTTATTATTACTATAAGTGAAGAAATCAACTTCAAATATAAGTGTATCAATCATAGACAACACAGTGCCCCATCCCACTATGTCCCATACTAGGCTCTACAACTAAAACCGACATGTCACGTATTGGAAGTTGGATTTCCGTCTGTAAACCAAGGCATAGGAATCATCCTGTGCCAATTCGAGACTCTCTAGCCCGAGCCTCCGGAACAGCCGCAACTACATCTTGGATCGTCAGGACCGGTCCACACGAAGTGGATTATAATGCCTGAGCAATACGTTTCCCCGCCCTATGGGGCGTAAATTGGTCAGTGTATGGACCAAACCATCCATCGGCACCGCGGTGACCGATATAACTGAGGCGCCTCGCTATCCATCATCCACATAAGTAAAACGTCTGGGCTTGCAAAACCCAGATACCACTCCTAGCTAGAAGGAAACGCATGTCCTCCCTGATGTCCTCTCCCGTTTCTGATTCACACCGGGGTGTGAGGCTCGCTAATTAATGCTATACACAAAGCTATGCTATATTAAAGCCATGCTTTGGTCATCAACCACATGACTTTGCCTTTCAACAGAAGCCTTGATCCTTTGCATCTCTGCATGCCACAATGGCAATTCACGCCATGCGACTAATGTCTATCAATATATAACCTCTGAGCTCGTACGTCTCGGAGAAGGGCGTTAAGCAAGAAATAAATTCTCTACTGCCAAACAGATATATAAATTTAATATAAATCAATCAACATGGAATAAATTCCAATCTAAGACACGCATCCATTTACTAGTTCGTTCTGGGTCTGAATGAAACCGGAGGCACCTTATTCCTCGTCCCATATACAGGAGAGAGATCCTCGCATATCTGGTCGATCTCCAAGTACGTCTGGATGATCACCACTTATTACCTAGTCTTGGGTGTACAACCCAATAAAGACATCAGTAATCATTTAAACGATGTGAAGACATCCGGTCTTCAATCACCATCTTCATCGTCGACATATCGTCGAATCAGTTATTCAGAATGGTATAAACCCGGTCTTTCTGAATAAATTGCGTATATAATAAACAAGTGCTATAAAAACACAACATACGCCCCATTCCAATACATAATATTCCTTTATTCAAATATTCTTATATTTTGGGAAAGGTTCCCATTAATTTTATCAAAAATAAAATCTTTAATTTTATTCTTTAATCTTCCTTTGGATATCAATCCATACCAAATTAAGATTTATCCAAACCAGTCGGGATTAGCGAACCTTACAGAGGTAATCACTTATTGTATTTCCCAATCCCAACCTATTCATCCCATGAAGCAAAGCTGGTAATACTTCATATCTAACACCACGGTGTTATCGGTAAAATTAATTACCATTTCACGTTCAAATCTAATTAAAGATTTAACTATCGCTTGGAGCAAAACTGGTGATACTCCATTCTTGATCATTTCTTGAATTTGATAATTTTAGTTATCAGATTCATATTTCAATCTAATTAAAGATTCATTAAAACTCTAATTTAGTTTTAATCTCCAAAAATCATTACTTAATGATTTTCTTCAAAGTTAAGAAATTAATCTTGTCTTTAACTGGGTGAAAGAACTAATGTCATTTAAAACACAGTTCACGATAAAGCCAAAATCCCATTCCATTAACAATGGAATCTTCATGGAAAATAGATCAATATATATAATCGATATAAACTTCCATGTCCGACTAATAATATAAATGGAATAACGGCTAAGCCTTTTAAATTCCATATATATTAGCAGTCTTCCTCCACAGAAATTCACTTCGATTATTACCAAATCAAATTTTATTCCATTCCAATTTATTTTATTGAATTGGAAAACTTTACTTTGGAAATTTCCATTAAATCTTAATAAAAAGATTTATAAATTCCAAATCACATTTCACTGTAAATCGGGTTAAAGAACGAATGTCGTTAAAAACACATTTCAAAATAAACCCAATTCACATTCCATTTTCTATTCCAATTAAATTTTAGTTAACTGGAAATTCCAATAATCTTATGTAAAGATTTATTCTTTTCTCACTGGGTTTAAGAACAGTGTTAATGAAGACACCATTCACGACAAACTCATAATCCTATTTGATATTAAATACAAGGTTCTGAATTGAAAATAATCGGCTTATATTCAATATCAAATTCTGAAACCAACAGATATCATATTGGAAATAACGATATATATGTATATATATCTTTCAAATTTCCATAACAATATCTGTATAATCACAAAATCAAACATCGAAATATTCTGAAGATTATTTCGATTCAAATCCATTCTTATTCATATACTGGAAATTTTGGTTATATTAAAACTCATTCCCAATTCAATTTATTAATTTAAAAATAACTGGATTTTTAATTCTTGTGAATAACTAGTTCATTTCGATAAAAATATTTTTTTATCTTTTCAAATATGGAATTGTTCATACCAATTCTTTCCAAATCATTTATTATGATTTTACACAAATTATTGATATTTTTAATAATTTTATCAAAGCCCATACGGTCGATTTCCATAAACGGTCATCGAACTGCACTTACAGCGACCTTTTCCAATTTTGTTTTGGACATAATTCCAAATCCAACTGTTAGATTTCAAATCTCTTATATTCATTGGAAAGCTCTTTTCGATATGAACCCAACGGTTCCAGTTTTAGGAGAATCCGACGGTTGGATCTTCCGTAATGTCCATTCGAAGTCAATGGTCGAAATTCGCGAACTGCCGCGGCGCGGCGCATTCTATTCAGGCCATTAAATATATGTAATATATATATTTCATCGATTTCCATTTAAAACGTATTTTATAAATTCGTTTTAAATTTGTTTTAAAACGATTTCAAATTCATTTTCAATTTTAAACCAAAATTGAATATTCCTTAATAAATTCGTTTTAAATTCATTTTAAAACGATTTCAATTCCATTTCAAATTTTGAATCAAATTTGAATATTCCTGAACAAATTTGATTTAAATTCAATTTAAAACGATTTCAATTCCATTTCAAATCTCAAATCAAATTTGAATATTCCTTAACAAATTCGTTTTAAATTCATTTTAAAACGATTTCAATTCCATTTCCAATTTCAAGTCAAATTTGAATATTCCTTAACAAATTCGTTTATTTAAAACGATTTCAATTCCATTTCAAATTTCAAAACAAATTTGAATATTCCTTAACAAATTCGTTTTAGATTCATTTAAAACGATTTTAATTTCATTTCAAATTTCAAATCAAATTTGAAATATTCCTCAAAAAATTCTTTTTAAATTCATTTTAAAATGATTTCAATTTCATTTCAAATTTCAAATCAAATTTGAATATTCCATATCATTTTAATATTAAAATGATAATATGTTCAAAATGCCAAATTTTGAAATCACTTTTTGATATTCATTATAAAATGAATAATATCGAGAAAATTCCCATTTGTGTTAAAATGGCATTTAACTACTTAACATGGCTTCACATTTCAATATTCACTGAATATTATTTTAAAATATTCGCTAATTCTGAACTAGAATCAGACATAGTCAATTACCATATAATTTTATTTATATGGATTTCATACACACTTGTACACAACAATAATCAAACATAGTCAACCATCATCCAGAGTGCATTACATAACTGTCATTAAATACAAATAATTAACGCTACAACAGTCTGTTAACCCATTGATTGACATACAACTAAACAATTGGGATTAGTGTATGTTAAATATCATTCCAATACCCATGTGGGGTCTCAGCCAACAAATATTGAATATTATTTGTGCAGTTGGGCGATGTGTAAAATTTACCGTCCAAATCCATATCAGATAAATATGTGTACATAAACAAATCGTCCGATTTGTAAATGAATATTTATTTCAACACATGAATCATATATGCAATAAAAATGATATTTTTACTGTTCAAATATTTTATTTAGTTCAGATATACAATAAAAATGATATTTTTATTATTCAAATATTTTATTCAATACATGAATATTTTATTTACCATTTCACAATAAAATCTCAATCAATTTCTACATCATATACAATCAAACAAGTCGTCAATGGTCTGCGGACGACAGGGAGCAGTTCATATATGCAGTTATAAAATAAATAACTGTACAAGAAATGATAGTGAGAAATTCTCACATTGCTTTCCACTCTGCAGTTTTAATTCTGAATTTTCTGAACAGTTCGGGTCTGAATTTTCCTGAAATTCCAACGTGCTCCGTTTTGGTTCTGGTCAGTTCTGAAATGTAGTATTTGATGATGCGATTCCAACGCAATTCGTTTGTCGAATTCTAATGCCAGACGAGTAAGTTACAGTTGTTTTTATGCTAAGTACATTAATAATTATGCGTTAAATAATTAATTAACTTTTAAATATCCTCACCCCTCTTATGTATTTCACGTGACCATGCCCCTCTTTCTTCTTCCAGTAACACGCTGAAGCACCCGAAAACCCAACCCGTCGATTTAAAAATCCACCCACGCCCATCGCCTGAGCGGATCGAACCCCCATCCGCCAGCCCCACCGGTGACATCGAGAGCTCCTCCACCTATGCCTGAGGTGGCATGCCATTCGGTGTCGTCAGCGCCCCTGGAATCGCGCCCAAACGCGCGCTCTTCTAACCCAGAAATTGAACAACACACTATTTCCCTGTCATAGCCGTATAAATTTAAAGCCCTCTCAATCCTTACGATTTTTGCTTTATGGGTTGCTAAATCTGTTGAAGGGATTGGGTGTAATCGTGGAGAGAAGGATCGAATATTCTTGTCCTTTCAATTGGGAACGATGGCTCTGAGTTTTAATGAGCTAGGGTTTTAAAACCCTATATTTATACCCTATTTTATTATTTAATAATTAATTGATTTTCAAAAGTGAGATTGTCAAACGAACTTCAAATCAGACCCAACGACTGACATTTCTAGCTAAATACCCTATTTCGGACACAATGGGATATGTTTGGTAAGCCAAATCGACTGTTTCGATCAGTTTTTATCAAAATTAAAATATAAATCAATATATTTTGAATTTAACATACATTTTAATTTACCGGGGCCACATACTAACTCCAAAAATTCTAGAAAAAATATTTCTAGCTATGTTTTGACGATACGGTCCTAACAAAACTAATTTCGTCGAATTTGGAGACTGTTTGAAAAATGGCCATTTTCTGGTCAACCCAATTCAACTAAAATTGACCAAACACGTTTTAGTTTGCCATGCCCACATATTAATTCCAAAAATTACGAATTTTGGAATCTAGCAATAATTTGATATTCCGGATCCAACAAAAGTGGTTTGGTCGAAAATGGAGGTCGTTTGCAAAATGGCTATTTTTAAGGGCTATATATTATATAAATTCCATAGCGACTATTTTGAGTTTTCAACAGGACATAACTTTTTATTCCCACTATGAAACCTGGATTTTTCACATTCGTTGGAAAGATATTTTCAAACAGCTTCTAATATTTTTGGTTTTACCAAAATCTGATTTATTTTAATCCTGTACATTCATTTGAAATTTGAAATCGAATTTTCAAACTACCGCGCCATTTTCAATTCCATTTATAATTAAAATAAATATTTATATTCTAACTTTGTTTTACATAAATTAATACGTTCTAATTCTATTCAAAATAAATTTCTAGTCGTTATTATTTAAAATAAATCATTTTAAATAATCAAAATTGTTTAAAATTGCCAAAATAAATTTTTTAAATTGGTTCTGATTTTCCGGGTTGTTACAATCTCTCCCACTTAAAATCTTTTCGTCCTCGAAAAGGAATGGAGCTGAAAGTTGTTTTACAAACCAACTCAACTTTCATTCTTTAACTTTTCAGTTTCTACGAATTTTCCAATTCTTCCAAAATTTGGCTAACACCCTTAATTTTTGAAATTTTTTTCCATAACCTCCTTCGTACGGAGAGACATTTAAAACCTCATTTAGCCACGCAGGGCCCTCATCCATCCAAAAGAAAAAGAAAATGCCAAGCGGCCAGCGTTAGGCTCATAAATCTTTAAAAGAAAAAGAAAATGCCAAACGCTAGCCTTAGGAGCGGCCAACCTTAGGCTCATAAATCTTCAAAAAACAAGAAAATTAGTAAACACGTACCTATTTGTCAGGCATACAATTTTATTCCTCTTCTTAGTTTCCCTGTTATGACCTGTTCATCATATACATGTATAGATGTATGCAATTCCAATCAATTTTCAATTTGGCTAAATTTGCCTTTCATTCATTGTTGGTTTAATAAATAATCAAACAACACAATCAGCAATCAATTAGTTGGTTAACATTTCAAACACATAACTTTAATACATAGTCAAAAATCATATTTTTGATGCTAATTCACAACAGTAGACCCTATCTAGTTTTTGGTTCTCACACCAGTCAATTGGAAATATATAAAAATTCCACTTTTGTCACTCCAACATAAGCACTGGTAATGTGATCACAATTACCAGGATCATCTCTGGGCGACTAGAGTGTGATTCTATATCTATCCAGTATATTAAAACTTCGAATATACGTTCATGATGCATATATGCAAAATCTCATATACTCGATTGTCCAAAATAAAATAAAATAATATACTCAAATACGTATAATTAGATTAAATTTTCAAAACAAAATTGGTTTTCATTTTTATTTTAAAAATAACACTCTTCAGAGTCATTCTAGGATGCTACTGATCCTATCTCTAACGAGTCATTCTCATTGGATACTACTAATCCAATCTCTAATGAATTCTTTCGTTTGGTTCTAATGTGTCCTATTCTCGAGCTCTATAAACCAAAGCTCCGATGCCAACTGAAACAACCCGAACTTCCCCGTAAAGGAAAGCCCAGAATTGAATTAAGAACACGACAAATCAGAACACAAACAGAAGAACATTTCATTTCTTTTTACAACAATTTCATCAGAATACAAGAATATAATAGAATATGAATAAATAACATACATTTGATAAATATCAGATATTTAAATTACATTTAAATACATAGCAGCGGAAAAATAATACAAAGCACAACTGAAAGAAATACACAGATGCAGAACTTTCCGAGTATCGTTCCAGCTGAAAACCAGGATCCTGCGAATACAGTATCTGCAAAACCAAAACTACTAGCTGCCCATGTGGAAAATAGGGGCACCCAAAGTTTAGGTCAAAAACAATAAACTCCAGGTCAGTCATGTGACTAGTGTGAGAACTAAAACAATTGTTAATTTGATTTTAAAGTTAGATATATCAAGGGACCACGCCGTATAACATGGAACGAGTTTACTCCCAAGAATACCAGTGCATAAAACAAACAACGCAATGCTAAAGAACAATGAAACTATTATAAGACTTAGGTCCCATCACACAACACAACGCAAGCCGGAGTATAGAGTTTTACCTTATAATAGCCAAATAATACTTGATACGTAAAATTTCATCTGTTATTATTACTATAAGTGAAGAAATCAACTTCAAATATAAATGTATCAATCATAGACGACATAGTGCCCCATCCCACTATGTCGCCATACTAGGCTCTACAATTAAAACCGACATGTCACGTATTGGAAGTTGGATTTCCGTCTATGAACCAAGGCAAAGGGATCAACCTACGCCAATTCGAGACTCTCTAGCCCGAGCCTCCGGAACAGCCGCAACTACACCTTGGATCGTCAGGATCGGGGATTATAATGCCTGAACAATACATTTCCCCGCCCTATGGGGCGTACATTGGTCAGTATATCGACCAAACCATCCATCGTCGCCGCAATAACCGATATAACCTAGGCACCTCGCTATCCATCATCCACATAAGTAAAATGTCTGGGCTTGCAAAACCCAAACACCACTCCTAGCTAGTAGGGAAGCATGTCCTCCCTGATGTCCTCTCCCGTTTTTGATTCACACCGGGGTGTGATGCTCGCGAATTAACGTTATACACAAGGCTATGCTATATTAAAGCCATGCTTTGATCATTAACACCAAGAATTTTCTTTCAACAGAAGCCTTGATCCTTTGCATCTCTGCATGCCACACTGGCAATTCACGCCATGTGACTGATGTCTATCGATATATAACCTCTGAGCTCGTACGTCTTAGAGAAAGGCGTTAAGCAAGAGAATAAATTCTCCGCCGCCAAACAGATATTTGTTTAATAGAAATCAATCAACACAGAATAAATTCCAATGTCGGACACACATCCATTTACTAGTTCGTTCTGGGTCTGAACGAAACCGAAGGCACCTTGTTCCTTGTCCTATATGTCCAATACAAGAGAGAGGTACTCGCATATCCGGTCGATCTCCAAGTACGTCTGGATGATCACCACTTATTACCTCGTCTTGGGTGTACAGCCCAATCAAGACATCAGTAATCATCCAAACGATGCGAAGACCTCTGGTCTTCAACCACAATCTTCATCGTCGACATATCGTCGAATCAGTTATTTAGAATGGGATAAACCCGGCCTTTCTGAATAAATCGCGTATATAATAAACAAGTGCTATAAAAACACAACATATGCCCCATTCCTATCCAGAATATTCCTTTATTCAAATATTATTATACTTTGGGAAAGGTTCCCATTAATTTTATCAAAGATAAATTCTTTAAATTTATTTTTTAATCTTCCTTTGGATATCAATCTATACCAAATTAAGGTTAATACAAACTAGTCGGGATTAGCGAACCTTACCGAAGTAATCATTTATTATATTTCCTAATCCCAACCTATTCATCCCATGAAGCAAAACTGGTAATACTTCATATCTATCACCACGGTGTTATCGGTAAAATTAATTACCATTTCACGTTCAAATCTCATTAAAGATTTAACTATCGCTTGGAGCAAAACTGGTGATACTCTATTCTCAATCATTTCTTGAATTTGATAATTTTAGTTATCAGATTCACATTTCAATCTAATTAAAGATTCTTTAAAACTCTAATTCAGTTTTAATCTCCAAAAATAATTACTTAAAGATTTTCTTTAAAGTTAAGAAATTAATCTTATCTTTAACTGGGTTAAAGAACTAACGTTATTTAAAACACATTTCACGATAAACCCAAAATCACATTCCATTAACAATGGAATCTTCACGGAAAACAGATCAATATATATAATCGATATAAACTTCCATGTCCGACCAATAATATAAATGGAACAACGGCTAAGTCTTTTAAATTCCATATATATTAGTAGTCTTCCTCTACAGAAATTCACTTCGATTATTACCAAATCGAATTTCATTCCATTCCAATTTATTTTATTAAATTGGAAAACTTTACTTTGGAAATTTCGATTAAATCTTAATAAAAAGGTTTATAAATTCCAAATCACATTTCACTGTAAGTCGGGTTAAAGAACGAATGTCATTAAAAACACAGTTCACAATTAACCCAATTCACAATCCATTTTCAATTCCAATTAAATGTTAATTAACTGGAAATTCCAATAATCTTAATTAAAAGATTCATTCATTTCTCACTGGGTTTAAGAATAGTGTTAATGAAGACACCATTCACGACAAACCCATAATCTCATTTGATATTAAATAAAAGGCTTTGAATAGAAAATATATCGGCTTATATTCAATATCAAATTCTGAAACCAACAGATATCGTATTGGAAATAACGATATATATGCATATATATCTTTCAAATTTCCATAACAATATCTGCATAATAAAAAAATCCAACATCGAAATATTCCGAAGATTATTTCGATTCAAATCCATTCCCATTCATATATTGGAAATTTTGGTTATATTAGAACCCGTTCCCAATCCAATTTATTTATTTAAAAATAATTGGATTTTAATTCTAGTGAATAACTAGTACATTTCGATAAAAAAAATTATCTTTTCAAATATGGAATTTTTCATCCCAATTCTTTCCAAATCATTTATTATGATTTTACACAAATTATTGGTATTTTTAATAATTTTATCAAATCCCGTACAGTCGATTTCCATAAACGGTCATCGAACTGCACTTACATCGACCTTTTCCAATTTTTAATTGGGCATAATTCCAAATCCAGCCGTTAGATTTCAAATCTCTTAAATTCGTTGAAAAGGTCTTTTCGATATGAAACCAATGGTTCCAGCTTTAGGAGAAACCGACGGTCGGATCTTCCGTAATGCCCATTCGAAGTCAATAATCGAAATTCGCGAATTGCCACGGCGCGGCGCATTCTATTCAGACCATTAAATATATATAATATATATATTATATATATTTTGTCGGTTTCCATTTAAAACGTATTTTATAAATTCGTTTGAAAACAATTTCAACTTAATTTTCAATTTTAAACCAAAATTGAATAATCCTTAATAAATTCGTTTAAAATTCATTTTAAAATGATTTCAATTCCACTTCAAATTTTGAATCAAATTTGAATATTCCTTAACAAATTCGTTTTAAATTCAATTTAAAATGATTTCAATTCCATTTCAAATTTCAAATCAAATTTGAATATTCCTTAATGAATTTGTTTTAAATTCATTTTAAAACGATTTCAATTCCATTTCAAATTTCAAATCAAATTTGAGTATTCCTTAACAAATTCGTTTTAAATTCATTTTAAAACAATTTCAATTCCATTTCAAATTTCAAATCAAATTTGAATATTCCTTAATAAATTCGTTTTGAATTCATTTTAAAACGATTTCAATTTCATTTCAAATTTCAAATCAAATTAGAATATTCCTTAACAAATTTGTTTTAAATTCATTATAAAATGATTTCAATTTCATTTCAAATCAAATTTGAATATTCCATATCATTTTAATATTAAAATGATAATATTTTCAAAATGCCAAATTTTGAAATCGCTTTTCGATATTCATTATAAAATGAATAATATCGACAAAATTCCCGTTCGTGTTAAAATGGCATTTAACTACTTAACACGGCTTCACATTTCAATATTCACTGAATATTATTTTTAAATATTCGCTATTTCTGAACTGGAATCAGACACTGTCAATTACCATATAATTTTATTTATATGGATTTCATACACACATGTATACAACAATAATCAAACACAGTCAACCATCATCTAGAGTGCATTACACAACTGTATAAGCATTAAATATAAATAATTAGTGCTTGCAACAGTCTGTCAACCCATCGATTAACATACAACTAAACAATTAGGATTAGTGTATGTCAAATATCATCCCAATCCCCGTGTGGGGTGTCAACCAACAAATATTGAATATTATTTGTGCAGTTGGACGATGTGTAAAATTTATCGTCCCAATCCATATCAGATAAATATGTGTACATAAACAAATCTTCCGATTTGTAAACGAATATTTATTTCAACATATGAATATTTTATACAGTTCATATATACAATAAAAATGATATTTTTATTGTTCAAATATTTAATTTAGTTCAGATATACAATAAAAATGATATTTTATTATTCAGATATTTTATTCAACACATGAATATTTTATTTACCATTTCACAATACAATCACAATCAATTTCTACATCACATACAATCAAATGAGTCGTCCATGGTCTGTGGACGACGGGGAGCAGTTCATATATGCAGTTATAAAATAAATTACTGTACAAGAAATTATAGTAAGAAATTCTCACATTGGTTTCCACTCCGCCAGTTTTATTCTGAATTTTCTAAACAGTTCGGGTCTGAATTTTCCTGAAATTCCAACGTGCTCCGTTTTGGTTCTGGTTAGTTCTCAAATGTAGTATTTGACGATGTGATTCCAACACAATTCGTTTTGTCGAATTCTAATGCCAGATGAGTGAGTTACAGCTGTTTTTATGCTAAGTACATTAATAATTATATGTTAAATAACTAATTTTTAAATATCCTCACCCCTCTTATGCATTTCACGTGACCTTGCCCCCTTTCTTCTTCCAGTAACACGCTGAAGCACCCAAAAATCCAACCCATCGATTTAAAAATCCACCCACGCCCATCACCTGAGGGGATCGGACCCCCATCCGCCCGCCCCACCGGAGATGTCGAGAGCTCCTCCGCCCGCACCTGAGGTGGCGTGCCATTTGGTGGCGTTAGCGCCCCTGGAATAGCAACCAAATGTGTGCTCTTCTAACCCAGAAATTGAACAACACACTAGACAATTCCCTATCATATCCGTATAATTTTAAAGCCCTCTCAATCCTTTACGATTTTCGCTTCATGGGTTGTTGAATTTGTTGAAGGGATTGGATATAATTGTGGAGAGAAGGATCGAATATTCTTGTCCTTTCAATTGCAAATGACGACGCTGAGTTTTAGCGGGCTAGGGTTTTAAAACCCTATATTTATACCCTATTTTTATTATTTAATAATTAATTAATTTTAAAAAGTGAGATTCTCAACCAAACTTCAAATCAAACACAACGACTGACATTTCTAGCTAAATACCCCTATTCCAGACACAATGGGATATGTTCAGTAATCCAATTCGACTGTTTCGATCAGTTTTTATCAAAATTAAAATATAAATCAATGTATTTTGAATTTAACATACATTTTAATTTACCGGGGCCACATACTAACTCCAAAAATTCCAAAAAAATTATTTCTAGCTATGTTTTGACAATACGGTCCTAACAAAACTAATTTCGTCTAATTTGGAGACCGTTTGAAAAAATGGCCATTTTCTGGTCGACCCAATTCAACTAAAATTGACCAAACACGTTTTAATTTGCCATGCCTACATATTAATTCCAAAAATTATGAATTTTGGAATGTAGCAGTAATTTGACATTCTGGATCCGACAAAAGTGGTTTCGTCGAAAATGGAGGTCATTAGCAAAATGGCTATTTTTAAGGGCTATATATTATATAAAATCCATAGCGACTATTCTGAATTTTCAACAGGACATAACTTTTTATTCCCGCTATGAAATCTGGATTTTTCACATTCGTTGGAAAGATATTTTCAAACAGGTTCTAATATTTTTGGTTTTACCAAAATCCGGTTTATTTTTAATCCTGTACATTCATTTGAAATTTGAAATCGAATTTTCAAACTACCGCGCCATTTTCAATTCCTTTTATAATTAAAATAAATATTTATACTCTAACATCATTTTAAATAAATTTGTACGTTCTAATTATATTCTAATTAAATTTCTAGTCGTTATTGTTTAAAATAAATCATTTTAAATAATCAAAATTCTTTAAAATTGCCAAAATAAAAATTTTAAATTGGTTCTGATTTTCTCGGTTGTTACAGTTGTCAATATTGAGAAACTGGTTGGATTATTATCTGAGAACCACTCCATATTGGCAGTAGCGTTGCGAATTAGATTATATGAAGATAATCAAAGGAGTAAAGTGCAAGGGCTTTTTCTGTTAATCCTAGGTAGAAATTGCCTAAGATGGATTAATAGAAATTGTGCCTTCGGTTTTGTTTAGTCTTAGAACGAACGTGTATGGACGAATGTCTGACAGTATTTCCAATTATCGCATATGTGGGTTTGTACAAATATACGTATGGTGGTGGATAATTTATTATCTTAGCATAATATACAGAATATACTTGTGAAAATCAAATAATGATTAACGAATATGACGATGAGGCATTCAAAGTGAATGAAGATTTAGCATGTCAAAAGATAACGTGGTCTCGAATCTCGCAACCGGAAAATGGTGTAAAATTGGGTAGGCCGCATGGCTAAGTAGGTCGCACCCAATTAGGGTGCATTGTCACCTGATCTAGTGAAATTCCATTTGCTTCTTTGATCTTTTGATGTTGTCCCTTTTGGGAAACAACTGTAGATCCCAACCGTTGGTGATAATACATTCGGAACACTCAAGCAAAGTGAGTGGCCGGTCATGTTTATCCGGAGTTGCAAGATGTTCTTGTTGAACCTGATGTATTCCTCTCTAGAGAAACACTATCGGAAGGTGGTCTCATGCCTTGCTAGTTGAAATCCATTCTCTAATAAGTGCCTACGGTTTTGATTGTATACTATGTATGTGGAGCGTGAGATGCAAGCGTTCTGCTAGATTGCTATTTATTTGATTTAGGCACTATTATAATATCACAATAATATTGATTTTAAAGAAACGTTTTGGGTTATCGTAAGGTAAAAACCATCTACGTTTATGTATGGATCGGTCTTACGATTATCTTTTCTTTCGAAAAGGATTTTTTAAAAGTTAAACCACTACACAATATCAGCCAATTTGGCACAGATGGATGCGGATATGTAATACGGGTAAAAGCCGTATCATATTTGATGGTGCTCAGATCCGTATCAAATTACATTTTACGATCCGCGTCACCCCAAACGCCCTAAATCTGACCATCCGTCAACGAAGCCCTGGATTAGTTATTTTGATACGGCTTTGGGCCAAATTGAATCCGTATCATATTGTGCATCCCATTGGGCACTCCGAATAAAAGTGTTGGCCGCTCCCTTTTCCATTTGTTTTACTTTAATGGTGACCGAAAACCCAATTTAGGGTTTTCGGTCACCAAATCGTGCCTCCACCTTTGACAGGGACGAACAACCCTGTCCTTTGCCAGAAACGTAGCAACCCTACGTCTCCCTAGCCCTCCTTCGACAGCGCAGGTATGTGTTTCAATTGAATTTTGCATGCATGACTGATAGTAGGGAACAAATTGAAATCTTTGTGTGATAGTTGATTGCTACTTTGTGTTAGTACTTCGTGTGTTAGCTGTTTTGATTGAATTGGTTTGTGTAAGTGTGTTTGTGTAAGTGTGTTAGGGAAGGATCTGTGGTTATACCCTAAAATCAGACAAATCAAATTTGAATCATGTTTTATGATAATGTAAAAAACATCTGAATGTTTGTTAGATTGCGGTATAATTTTTGTTAGAATTGCCATTGGATGTATGGTATAATTTTAGATTGCGGTATACAGTGGTGGAGCTAGGACCAGAATTTGGCGAGGGAACTGTCTAAATAGCCGGGTTTCAAGGGAGGTAGCCTAAAAAAATGGTATTCAGTAGGCAGTCTACAAATCTGGATATATACAATGTTGGGAAATATTCGATATATGTTCCGATACAACATCTCGATGCAAAATACATACTAGCAAAAATCATTTTTTTTATGGTGATCTATGCATTATCCATATTCTTTAACAAAAGAATGCACTCATTTATAACCCTGTTATCTGATGTTAATTTAACAGGTTTGTTGAAAAATTTGGTCGATGGATTATTACTAGACTTTCTGGTTAATACTTTAATAGGCGATCCACCAGATGGATGCATTTTAGCTCATCGGGTATCCACGCTTATTAGCTTAATCCAAATTTCGGATGCTGCTGCACTTAACCTTAGTAAAAAGCTGCTTTCACTAGCAACTTTTCCCTTACTTTGTAGCAGAGACTTTAGTGTAAGTAATCTTGCACTACATAGTCTGCTTCAAAGAAACTGAAAGTTGCAAGTGAAAGCAGCTTTTTCCAAAGGTTAACTGAAGCGGCATTCGACATTTGAACAAAGCTAATAAGCATGGATTACTGACCCTGCGCGTGAGCTAAAATGCATCCACCTGGTGGATCGCCCAGTAAATTCTTAATCAGAAAAAGTCGAGTATGTGTGTCATTCTACGATGACGATTCGATATCTTTAGACGTTGGAGCAGGTATATATTATTTTACACTTATCTCTACATAGTATCTTACATAAGAATTGAATGGACATGTACTTGTGTGCACAACTTGAATATTCTTTTCGTTTATTTGTTCCTTTTTGTGTGTATAGGAGGATGTTCTGTGTGCTAGGGTACTTACTGCCAGTGTTGCACATGGACTACACTTCAGGTGATTCTTTTTTTGGGTTTGCATTTTTAATGACTATCAATTTTCCACTCCTATGTTGTATGTACAGTTAATTTCATTTAAACGATATGGTCACATAGCAAAACCAGTTTACAATCTGTATTCATTAATTTTTGAGACATATACTGATCGACTACACAAACACATGGACGACACTCGACTAGTCGCGACTAATTGCGACTAGTCATCGACTAGTCTACTAATCGAGTTCAAACCATCGACATGAAGTCTGGACTTGCTTTTTTGTATGAATTTAGGCCGTATGGGTAGAAATTAGTCAACTAATCGACTAGTCGATTCGACTAGGTTGTAATTGGGCCAATGAAGTATTTGTACACAAACACACTGATCGACTACCGTTAAATTATACAAACACACTGATCGACTCCGTCAACTATACATCCAACTCTGATTCCCTCAACTATATACCCTGCGACATTGATTTTTTGTTACCAGTGTTGTTATCACTTTTTTCTACCAGAATTAACATTCAATGGCGCATTCTGAACGTATCTACTGAATATAGATCTTGTAAAGAAGAGTCCTTGTAAAGAAGAGTTCTTGTATTTCATATTTTGGACTGATTCTACAGCAGGATAAATCTTTGGAAAACAAAACTCAATTAGTTTCATTTTATATTTGTATTAACATACAGTACTTAGCTCTTTATTCATGTTTGCATCTCAGTCACAGTGAGTTACAATGTCGATCTACTGTCCAGCTGTGAAGTATTTGTAACTTGTTTCTTGTATTTTATAGGCAGTCCTGTTGGAGTGTATAGTGCTTTTGTGTTGCTGGAAGTCAGGCTGCAGGCTATATATCACGATTCAGTTTTGCTGCCAAAGGAAAGTTGAACTCTAGGCCGCTGACTATCGCGCTCAATCTTCCCAGCCGCGACTGGAGTTTTATCAGGCTGTTATCTTTTTACCTCATTTTTGTTACTATGTAATGTGATGAAAATCTTTGACAGTTTCCTTCTGTTGTATATGTTTGTATGTACATCGTGTTATATGACAAACCTTGTAAAGCTTTAAGTGTGTGTGTGTGTGTATATATATATATATATATATATATATATATATTGTGTTATTCCTGTGTATAATTTGTGGTATGTATGCTTTGTGTTATGAAACATATGCGATACAATTTCTGTTTTATATATACACACACACATATATGATATATATATATATACACATGGGTGTATATACATATATAGATATATATATATATATATATGCACACACACATATAATTAGACACGGTCAAAGACCGTGTCTTATTAGACTTTAGATACGGCTAAAAGCCGTATGATAATATATTGAGATACAGTTGGTAGCCGTATCTAATAATTAGACACGCCACTTTTTGATACGGCTTTTTACCATGCCCAACGGCTTTAGATACGGCTAAAAACACAGCCTCATCAGCATATATGGTGTAGTGAACCAAGTGGTTGGATTTTACCCACACCAGTCCATGATTGATCCAGAGTTTATTTTGCTTTGTTTTACCCCAAACTCTTGGGTGCCCAAACTTGTACGGGCAGTCAAGTAGTTTAGATATTTACAAATACCCTTGGAGAAGCTTGGAGCAGGATTCTTCAGCGTTGGATATGTATTATTATTTCCGTTGTGCTGTATATGTGATGTACTCTAATGATGTATGTAAGTAAAAAAATTGTATATCGAAGATTGTTATATATATATATATATATATATATATTACTCCGCTGCGATGTGAGATTCTGTGTTGTTGTTTCTGTTCTGCTTCTATCTTTTTCTTCTTTATTTAATAATGAGTCGTATTTCTGTGTAATTTGGGTTGGACGTGTGTTGTGTTCAGTCAACTCAGATAGTACGGAAATTTGAGCCATTACATTTCTCTCTTCAATTTCTTATGAAACTAAATCATTATCAAAATATTTATCCTAGGCAATGTTTTGTACAATCTAGAATCCTTCAATCGTAAGTGCCCAAGTTTGAAGGATGACTATGTAAATCTTGATGAGCGGACAACAATTATCGATTGCACTTTAGTCGTGCTGATTTCCAATTTTAACGTCGTGGTCTCATCCACAACACAACTTCTATACTTATTTTATGCTTCTGCCCATTAGTTTTCCAACAGAAATAGCTAGGTCAAATGAAAAGAGCTCATGTAATGTGTAGTGGGAGTACATCACCTGGACCCAAAAAATCCCGGTCCCCTGGACTTAACCAATTAAAAGAGCTTAATTTGACCATTTTGCAATTAAACTCACATTCTTTTAGGGGTTTAAATGAAAAATGGAGGAAATTAGGGTGCCATGATTGGCTGAGTCCAGGAGACCATGGATTTTTGGGTCCTGGTGATTCATCCAATGTGTAGTAGTCTACAGATTTGAGAGTATTGGCTTTCTTAAGTATTTAGATTGTACATTGATTATGGCCAATCATATGACATCGCATGTTACAATCATAATTGGTTACACATTGAACTGATTGAACCGAAACACTACTTTAGGAGAGGATTCATCTCTTTCGTGTTAAATTCAAATGTTCACATATGATCTAATTTCACTTATTTCATCAACTAGAAGATTAGAATACACACACAATCCCTCTTTATTTTCTTATATCATATAACGCTAAAATATAATGCATGTGATAATTCAAAATATATATTAGTAGATTTAAAATGCACCTTCGCTGAAGAAGTTTCATGGGAATTTTTTATAATTATTTCAGTGAACATGTGCAGTCTGCACACTACACTATAAACATTTTCAGTCTATATTATGATTATTTTTTAAATACAGGTAGAACTGCAGTATTTGCAATATGTGCTGCAAAAAGTTGCAAATTTAATTGTGAATATTGCTTATAGTATAAACAACACATTTTCGCTCGAAATGAACAAGTATGTTGCAAAACCTGTATTTTTAGAATAGGTAAAATAAGAGATGGATCCTACTTTACAATTTCCATATTTTCCTCAATAATTAAGGTAATTGATCCAGATCTGAATCATGCTTTGCATACAATTTTTTTGAAAAACAATACCATGAATATCACATGTGCTAAGAGCAGGGCCGGTTCCAGTGTATGGGTTGCCCTAGGCGAAGAAGTGAAAAGAACTTAAGAAGGAAAAGGTTGTAAGGGGTAAATCGGAGGGGGGAAGAGCAGAAGTTAGGAGGAGGAGGGTGGAAGGAGTGAAAATAGAAATCTGCTGAGATTGAGACAAATATCCTTATATATTAACAAATACTACTAAGCAAACAAGCTCAGGCATAACACGCATTACTTCTATGGGTTTTTTAGTGGACAGTAATCCTACATTAACTCGCAAAAGGAAAGTATATAGCAATGGGGTGTTACAATAGCTGATCATGTCTATCCAATGTGAAAGGATAAGCACAATATAGGATAAGACATAAGAGCTTAGCTTGATTTAAAGGAAAGTTTTCTGATATAACTTCAAATTTTGTAAATGCTATGCAGTTCTCGAGCTAAAACTAAAAATCAGACTTAGACTCATTCTTTCAAATGTGTGTGTAACAACTCTCCCGGGCATGCATACACACACAAAACATTCTAGTGCACAAAAAAGGATTTGCTATAAAATATCAACTTTTATCGACACATGCTTGACAAAAAACGATATGTGTGACAAATATCCTATTGAGGAATTTCTTTTAAAGGACAAAGTCTATGCTAACTTTGTTATTCTCTCTATTTTCCGCTATCCTTAAATACTAAATATTACAAGGCAGACAATCTCAGACGTAATATGCATTACTTTCTACAATTGTTTTAGTGGACAGTAAGGCTAAATTAACTGGTAAAAGAAAGTATATAGCTATTGGACGTTACAATGGCAGATCATATCTGAAATCTGCTAGGGCTGAAAAATGATAAATAAAAGGGTGACTTGCTATTAAACCCAGACATCAAGAATCAAGTATAGCAGCACAACCAACTACACTAATAGTACCTAACAACAAGAAACTCATAAGATATTTTTCATTATAAGTTTATATTTATCTCTCCACCAATCACTGCCACCATTGTTGTCCCCACCGAGGGGGGTTGCCCTAGGCGGCCGACCGCTCCGCCTAGGTCTGGAGCCGGCTCTGGCTAAGAGTTGAAGCAGACGAATAAATTTGATACCTCAGAAAGTTGATCGGCCAGCTGGCTCTCCCAAATGTCCTCTCTATTATGGAGTTTCTAAACAAATTAAATTGTGGAGAATAAAACCCAAAAGAGCTGTACCCGACACTCCTAGCTCAGTTGGTTAGAGGTGAGCGAATTGGGATGAGACATAAGTCTCAGGTTCGAGGGCCACCTCTGCCAATTTGTAGGGGTGACTACCTAGATAATGTAAAGTAGTTGAAAAATCGAGGTATATCACTACCCGTGGGGTTTACTAAGACCGACAAGTAATGACATGAGTGAAGTCTTAGGTTCCACACGTAAATCGAAAAACCCAAAAGAGCTATGCTAGTATGGCCAAACAAAATGTTATCAAAAACTGTGAAACTGTACAATTTGTGAAATTTAGGAGGACAAAAATGTAATTATACTAGTGGGTCCAACCAAAGAAATGCTTATGCCGTAGGAAATGACAAAATCATTTTCGGGTAATAAAGCATTTCTGCACCCAAAATGACTAAATTTATCCCCAAATAGATGGAAAATCAAGATTAATTTGAAAGTTGAATATTGACACTCATCTCCCTAATGACATGTTTTGACGTGTTTTTCCTACATCTCCTTTATTATTCAGTACTTTTGTTCAAGACTGTATTTGTCATAGGCTAGGACTCATATATGATACTCTGGTTATTTTGTTTCATGGACACTGTTAAAGAGACTTCGGTCATGAATATGAAATTCCATAAATTTGGTCATGAATCATCGGGAATTTTTTTTATAGTATGGTGGTGTCCTCTTATCGAAAAAGACACGTAATTTTGGTGATCTCTTTACTCAAAACCCACTCATGTTATTTGTTGAGGTTAACCGTTAACGCTGTCACTAGTTCACTTACAAAATATAATAGTAGATTTTAATGTTGAAAGTTTAGGCTAGCTTGAAACAGAGGTCTGTAATTTGTCTCAGTCATTTGATGTTTCATCTTTGCAATACGATTAATTTACTGTCTATTATTCATGGTCCCTTAACTAACATCTAGGTCTTCTTCACTGTAATTTTTTTTTCGATAAAGTCCATTAGACTTGTGTATATCTCGAGATCAAATCCCATATACCCAAAATATCCTATTTTTCTATATCTAACCAATCAGAATTTTTGATTCCACCTTTTTGCAATTAAGTCTTTTTTTTCTGACTTAATTACAAAAAGTGAAAATCAGAGTATCGTGGTTGGTTAGGTACAGAGAAACAGAAAAATTTCGGTATAGAGGATTTGCTCTGGTATATCTCATAGTGTCCTTTGATATCCCAGGCTCTATGGATCTAAGTACTAAATGCATCAAGAAAATGGCTAGTCAATCAAAGTAATCTAATATCCTTTCTGCATTAGCATACATACTATTTAATTACTACAACAAAAGAAAGCATTCAAATACTCCTATTGACTCCATATAAATATAAACTGAAGCATTACATGTTTACATGGTATTCGATCTTCTAGTCCTTGGTTTCTCAGTTTTCAAATATTCATCCATAGACTTGTATGAACTTCCATTCGCAGCCTGATACTTACTCTTCCTCTGAATTATTCTCATACTAGACCCATCTGTCTCAACCCCACCACAACGGAAGAGACTACGAAAAAGTTTGGAAGATTGGCTGCTTGATCTTGCTTTATTTTTGTTACTGCTAACTTGTTCTTTGGGGCTGCTTCCTTTTGAAGTACATTCTGATTTGAGTTCATTCTTCTTTTCTTCTAGTTTTTGCTTCCAGAAATCAATGTTTATGGGTGATGATTCGTGTGTGTCTGACTCGTTTGAATCCGAATGTAGTGGTGAAGTCCGTGTCTCCTTTTCATCTTCGTCGCTTGCATTTGTATCTTATAATGCCAAAAAAAAAAAAAAAAAAAAAAAAAAAAAAAAAAAAAAAAAAGAAGTCAAGCAACATTTTTTAGTAAAACTTACCATACAGAACTTCCAATTATTAAGAAAAATGGAAAAACAAAAACAAAAAATATATATGTTAAGATTATTTCAAAGCTGCACATATGGATTGAAAATACAAACTCCTATTTGTAACTATATGCATACCTAAACATCACTTAAGTGCCCATGTATAACTATTTAATCTCCTCAATTTCAACTATAAGTGAGGAGAGGGAATGTATAACTACCTAAATCAGAACATCTGGTTGAAATGAAGGGATTTGAGGTTTAAAAAAAATGAGGTATAGCCAGTGTTTGACCTGTGCCGCACACATACAAAATGTCATTATTTATTTTTCTAATATATAGGTAGAAGAACTCACCCCGTGGTGATGTTTGGTAGGAGGATGAAATTTCGGAGCCTTTCAAGACATATTCGTTGTCAGAGAAAGGTGTGATAAGTTCATCGTCCGTTAAATCTTGCCACACGAACTCCGATTTGTATCGCCTGTGTTTAGTTAATCATGCGTTTTAACCACTCAGTTACTCTTATAACCAGTATTACTATCTGTAAAATCATAAAATTTTACCTCTTATATGACCATGAGAAGCAGTCGGGCATTTCCTTCCCTCTTAAATCTGCTAACCATCTCTTAACATCTAGGTAGATAAAAGCAAACTGTCATTTACGCATTTCTTAATTAGCTGATTAATTATACGTTTATCAATTATGATTAAAAAAAGTACCTCGAAGGTAAACACCATTTTGATGTAGATGATGGATGCGGATTAAGTGAGGCTGTTCAATTGCGCCATTGCGGCTCAGAAAATAAAGGACGTGAACTCTTCGAACCTCTCCTTTCATCAACAGATCCTTGTTCATCATCTATGATAAGAGACTGTTAAATGTAGTTAAACATAAGTTTTTGAAATCAAAGGTAACACATGAGCTTAGTTATAGTGGGAGAGGTGATAAGCTACACATAGTTTAAATGCAGGGTCGGCTTTGATTAAATAAGACAAAAGGGCAAATGGACAAGACAAGAGCAATATTCAGAAAATGTACTGTATATTTTAAGGCCAGCCATTGCATAGTGACTTATTCTTCTTCTAATTACATATTGCAGCCTTTGCAGGCTTTGCTCTAGCAGTGATGTTATATATTAGGTTTGGAGGCAACATAATATTTTGTATTATAGTTGTAATATTAAGAAATGACGACCCTAAGTTAAAACTACTGTGAAGTAACATGTGTCACTCTTAGTGAACATCTGCATTTTGAAATTTATTCACTGGTGATGGTGGTAGTACTCACTCTTTCTTTCTTTTCGGGTTAATTAGCATGTTCTTGGATAAAGATCACATCCTTCATTAGATTACTTGAATCAATTCCAGGTTGTGGACTATTTAATTTTTTTTGAGCCATGGAGTCTGGATCAATGTTTGTTAACCAGTAATTATAGAGGTTTAGATTAAAGCTACCGGCTATTCACTTGAAGATAGTGGGCCGAAGCCTGCTAACACATGAACCAAAGAAATACAATGTACATAGCCAAATTGTTGTTTGAATGCTGCTAGACGGACCGAATAATCTTCAGTCGATTAATGCGGCAGGTGGGAAATATTGAATTGGAGGGAGGGAGGTATACTTGTAATTTGCTGCCATCCTTCGTGGGTCCTTCCGAAATTTTTGTTCCTTCCCGTATTAATTGACGTAAACTGCTTCGGTTCAAGAAGCATTTTGCTTTTAATTTATAGATACCGCTTCATGTATGTACGATACATTGGTTCATTCTCATTTTGTAAAACAAAGACAGTTGGTACAACTTGCACTCAACAAAAGCAAATTTCTCTTTTATGGTATTAAACCAGAAAGCCTCACGGCATCAAAAAGAAAATATCATGCCGAACCCAGAATTAAAGAGAGATCAACAACAAGAAAGGACTCGTGAAATTTGCTCTCCTCGGATAGTTTTAATTAGAGTTAGATAAAATGCTGCGAAGATTGTAAAAGCCAAGGAGAACTCAAAATGATTGTATTATTAAATTAACTGTACATAACGTTACAGACTTGTATTTATAAGTAAAAGAGAAAACAGAGCTAAACGGGCTTAAGGCAGAACCCGGCCCATGAAACAAAAGAAATAAATAAAAACACATATGCAGCCGACCGTATTGTCACAAATGCTTCAGCGCTTTGTTTGCCCTAGTCAAATTTGGATTAGTGGTTTTCATGAAACCCTAATTTTTAGTGGTGATCTGAGAAGGAACTTGCCAAAAATCCAAAGCCCGATGCTAGAGGCCAGCAAGAAAGAGGAGAGTCTCCAGCAACACCAGAAAAATCTAATGCGAGAGCAAGCAGTTTGGATCTGAAGTTGCTGACGTCCCATCTAAAACTGTACAAAGAACAGAGCATGCAAGAGAGCAGTGCAGTTGATGCCCCCACAATATCCCCGATATAGCTTGTACCCTGTAGAACAGAGCATGCCAGAGAGCTGTGCAGTTGATGCCCCACAATATCCCCGATATAGCTCGTACCCTGTAGAACAGAGCATGCCAGAGAGTTGTGCAGTTGATGCCCTACAATATCCCCGATATAGCTCGTACCCTGTAGCATTCTCTGAACGCTACGCTATTTCAATTTAGCTTTGATGGACAGTAGATCCTCTTTAGTCTTCGTTATTTTCCACTGGATCCACACTAAATTAAAGGTATTTATCATCCACTTTAGCAATATTAATATACAAATGATTTGACCAGTTGTCTTTCAAAACAAATAAGAAAAAGTTAGTGCAAATAGCTAATTTTAAGCGGTAAGTGACCAACATACTGTAGAAATCTACAATAATCATTAAATCTAGTGTGCAAAATCATGGCATTATTTGATCTTGTTATATAATATTAATTAATATTCGTTTATTTAACACAAATAATGTGAGAATGATAATTAATTATTTTTAAATATTTTGTTTTACATTTAATGAATCTTTTTACACTTCCACTATATTATGCTATATCCCCGATATATCCCTGCTATCTCTGTTATTTCCCCGCTTTATTCCCGCTATAACTTTTTGCATCTCTACCGCTATAGAACCGCTAAGCGCTTTGACTGCACAATGTCGGAGTGGGGAAGATAAGTGAAATTACTCTTTTGTCTTCAACTCATCCCTCAACCAAGCGAAGTTCCTTGCAGACATTGCTTTGGTTAATGCATCTTCCCATTGATCAAATGATGGTATGAAATTAACGTGTAATTTTTTCTTCTACATTTTTTCATGCACGAAGTACATGTTTATTTCAATGTGTTTAATCCATGCTTGCTGAATTGGATCAACAGACTAAATAATGCTTTGATTGTCACACCTTATTATTGGCACTCTTTCTAAAGTTAGATTTAGCTCCTTAAGAATTGATTATAGCTATATAATCTCTGCTGTAACACTAGCCACACTTCGGTACTCTGCTTTTGTGCTTGATCTTGAAATAATAGTTTGTTTCTTTAAGCACCATGAAAATAAGTTGTCCCAATGTAGATGCAATACCCTGTTACTGATTTTCTGTCATCAGCATCCGATGCTCAATCTGAGTCTATGTATGCAACAATGTTTAGACGCTTGCTTGCTCTCAAGGTTAAACCATAATTAATTGTTCCCTTTAGATATATGAGAATCCACTTCACAACCTTCAATTGTGCATTAAGGGGGTTCTGCAAGAACTGAGATACTTTATTAATACTAGATGAAATATCAGGTCGTGATATAGTTGCATATTGCAATGCTCCCACAACACTTCTAAATTGTTTTATGTTAGTTATGACTTCTCCCTAGTTTTTAGAATATGTTGACTAGATACCATTGGCTTTAGTTGTGATTTTTCCTCATTCATCTTTGACTTATTCATTCGGTAATTCAAAAATATATTTCTTTTGACAGAGATGTATTTCTGAGTCTGATTGTCTTTTCACTTCAATTCCCACGAAGCATGAGATATCATTTAAGTCTTTAATGGAGAATTATTTGTCAAAAAATTAGTTAAGTACATGATTTCTCCTTCGTTACTACCTACAATAATTAAATCATCAACATATATTAGTATGTATATTATAGATGATTTATTAATTCTAATAAGAGAGAAATGTCAGATTTTATTGATTGAAAACCCATAGTAGCTAGAGTTGCCTTTAGCTTGCCAAACCATACCCTTGGAGGTTGTTTTAGCCCATATATAGCTTTGTGTAGTTTGCACACAAGGTATGGATCTCTTATAAACCCATGTGGTTGTTGCATATAGATTTTTTTTTCCTGTAATATTCCATTTAGAAATGCACTATTCACATCTAAATGTTTTGTCTTCCACTTGTTTCTAAAAGCAATAGTAAGTATAAGTCTGATTGTTGATGGCTTAACAACTATGAGAATGTCTCGTTGAAGTTAAAACAATATTAACCCTTTAACTATCAGTCTTGCTTTATGTAACAACCCGTAATTTTCTATTATTTAATTTTTGAATTTATTATGATTTTTCAGTATTTATGGTTATAAATAAAATTTGATGACTTAATTATGTAAATTTATTTGTAAACTTAATTAGTTTGATTAAGTAATGTATTTTGGTTGTTTACACTAATAATAACTTGTAGTTATTATAAATGAAATTACAATTGGTTTGTAATTATAAATATTGAAATTTGTAATTAATATTAAAATGTTTGGATGAAATTGATTTAATTATTTTATGATTGAAATTCAATTGATTTGGTAAATAATCAATGGTGGAATTAAATACAAATAAAACTGATTTGCAAAGTTAGTTTGAATTTATGTTGATTTGAGTAAAATTAACATGTTTTGAAATTAAATTGAAAATAAATGTTTATCGGGTAGAAAGCAGTTTATATTGTTTAGAAATGTAATTAATTTATAAAAAGTTATTAAGACTCAAAATGAATTGATTATTTTTAAAATTTAATTGCTCAATTAATTTGTATATCCAATTTAATATGATCTTTGATTTTTGGTATGATTTAATGATATATCTTTTACTTACGTTTTCATATATAGATAGTTTTTATTATTATTATTCATTGTTGTAAACGGTTGCATAGTCATGCACATTATTATTTCAAATTTCAATGAAAGAACAACAAATCTTATACTTCCTTTTACGATGGGCTAATTAATGTTGACATTGAATGTAATGTAACAAATAAAAGGACAAATAAAAATTATTTAATTTCCTGTAATTAATTGAGCGGACCAACATTTATCCTTTGTCAACTTGCTTTACGTTACTTGATATGTTTGGCTATTACATTGATACTGAGATAATATTTCAAGGGCTAAATCAATGTTCATACAAATAACAATATATGAAAGGGATAAACTAATTTTGAAACTCCATTTATATATTGAAAATTTAGATTTGTGAATACAAGGAATATAATTCATTTTGTGTATATAATGAATCTTAATTTCTTATAAATGGAATAATCTCCATTGATTGTAAATTTTGCTATAAATTTGGTTAGTATGTAATTATTGAGAATTGGAAATATATGATTTAACTTTAATGGTTTAATTGTGTAATTCTATGATGAAAACTTAATTGAATTATTCAAGTAACGAAATTTAACTTGTCATAACAATAATGGATTACATTGATCGCAATTAAAATATCGAGTTAGTTATTTTAATGAAAATTGGAAGTTGAAATTTAATATTAAACTACTTGTGTGAATTTGACTTAATTCATTTATAATTGTAATTCAAATTGAAAATCTATGATAATAATATAAAAATGGAAATTTTAATGTAAATGAAGAATTGATTTATTAAGTTATTAAGACTTAAAATAAATAAATTATTTCAAAGTTTATCGTTCAATTGAAATTTTGTTGAATAATTAAATCTGAATATTTATCATATAAGGAAAATGATTCATGTAACTATTACAAATTATAGGATAGACTTGAACTTAAACTTATAACATTTGAAATTAAATTCAAAATAGGTATTGAATTAAGGATGAAAACGAAAATGGAATGGTTTAATAATTGAATTAAACCTTTGAAATTTATTGCCTAAATACACGTTTAATTTTGTTATCCCCTAATACATCCTTTCCCTTTTCCTATGTCACCGAATTCTTCTATTCATTTACTGTAACCGCAATAAAAATGGCCACCACAAATGTCGATTTTATATTATTCAATTGAAATCCAATTCTGCATGAAATCAAACAGAGATCTGATTCATGGAACTCGTATTAACAAGGTCTTCATGATGGTGTGCTTGGTTATGGTTGCGAAGGGTTTGGGCTTGGTTCGACACAGCAAAGGCCATATGTTTTCTTTGTTAGGGTCCGGATCTATGCTCAAGATAAGGAATGATTTACGAATTGGAGTTTAGATTCAAGATCGTTGTCGAAATTAGCATTAGCATTTAAATTTTGAGAACTTTTGGCAACAATTTTGTCGCACTGTATAGTGCTTGCATGAAGGACAGCCTGGAGGTCAGATTTTTGTTGGAGGGTGCGAGTGTGAAGACTTGGAGATGGTCAGATGGAGATCGAGGAGAGGAATGCAACGGTACATACGGTAGTTGATTTCGTTGAAAGGATAAGGAGCGGTGAATGATCAAACTTGTGGTTTTCTTTGCCATTGAAGATGCATTCATGTTGCTTGCGTTATGAAGAATAAGAGGATAAGGGATGATGTGGACAAGGGGTTAGTGGATAATGTAATTTTAAATTATTTTATATTCCTTTAAATTCAAATATGTTTAAAAACGTATATCTTTTTCATATGAGATCCAATTGACGCGCGGTCTGTTGGGTTAGAATCGTGTCGACGAGCTCTTCGCGATGGCGCTGATTTGAACTGATTCTAAGAACGATTATTTTGGGCTAAAATTTGAACATCAATCGCGTTTCAAGACCAAAGGCGAGTGATTAAACTCACTCACGCGTAACTAAATTATTCTAATATTAGTTAAATTAATATTCTGTCATGATATAATTGTATGGATCGATGTTTGACACTTTAAATTGCATATTTATATTGATTTGCATCGATAGTGTAATTAAATTTGACTGTTAAATATAAATTTTTAGTTAACTTAAAATTTTGATATATCATTTCTATTTAAAACCTGACATCTGAAATTTGTAAATTAATATGATATTGGACTATTTTGTATGTATTGATGCGATGAGTGGCTTGAATTTCATATGTTGACATATTGATGTTAATTGTGTAAATTTACCTGTTATTCATATTTATTCGTATATGACCGTTGTTGTGCCGATTAATCCCAATCATTACCCTAGATGTTACGGGCATCAAATAAACCTGGATTAATCATTAAAAAGAATTAAGAACATATGTTGAAATGATAAATACCTATGACCCTGATTTGGATTGAAATGATATATATCCTTTCCCAAAATACTAAAATTAAAATTTAAGTATCACTTGGCCATAGGATAGAAAATTATATACGGACACCGGTTGGTTAAATAAAATTTGTTTTAACCATGAATTTTGAAATATTGTTTTAAGGACAATATAAGCGAGTTTTATAATTTATTTTTCTTTGAACTTGAACTTGAATTTTGAATTATAAATAAAGGAGGAAATAAATTAGTGTTGTAACTGAAGCTAAATAAAGTGAAATATAATGTAAATCGAATTTATTGAAATTGAATGGTTTTACCCACCTTTGAAATTTATTATGAATCAACATTGGTTTGAATTATATATGCATTGTGAATTCGATATTTGTTAAAAAATTGAAATCATTGAAAATGAGAATCTGATTTGGAATGTAACTATTTGAATTAATTTGATAAATGAATATAAATTGGAAGTTTAATCGATGGAATTATTGAAAATTGAGTTAGTTGAATTGAAGTTGAAATATGACTTCAAGTTTAATTTAAAATGTTAGAGAAACGATTCTAATTCCAACTATAGGATTTCAAATAATTTTATAAACTATTTTAATAATAATTTTTTTTCTTTATAAACTATTTTTCTTTATTTCTATTTTATTTTATAAATTTTTTAATAAATCATTTTATAATTAACTATTTATTTTATAAATTACTTAATGTTTTAACTATATATTTTAATAAATTTGATAAATTCTATTTTAATTACAAACTATTTATTTTTAAACTATTTCAATCATATATCTTAAATATTTTAAATATACTGTTAAATATTTTAATATTCAAATTATTAAAGTTGGAATTGATTCAGGGTTTTAATTGGTTTAAATGGAGATTTTAGTATGAATAATATTCTATCTTGAATATTGAATGATTTTGAAAATATGATATTTTGATATGAAGTATGAACCTCTTCGAAATATAAAAGAACCGATCAGTGTGAAAAATGTAAACGTTTGGTTGTTAAAGAGACCGGGATCAGATATTGTCATACTCTCTGCCAATACCGAAAACCACTTTAACAACTGTGTACGTGGTGCAGTTCCAGGAATGGTGTTGGATGGATTTGGAGGCGATTACTGGATTTGAAGAAAGAGAACGATGATGGATATTGTTGACCTTCGGGTCATAATTAAAATGACTAAAACAGGGCTATACCGTGACCAAGTGGGGTTAGCTACCTCCATCGGCAACACTTCTTCCTTTATTACTATAGTCCCTTGGTTTGATTGATTTGATGCACATCCGTGATTTGGAAGTATTGTCCGAGGTGGGCGGTAGTCGCGGCTATGCGTTACCACCAGTCCGGGCATGCAACTAGTGTACTCAATACTCTGGGCATTCCTCGTGTGCCTTGTCATATTATCCTGATCGAGCCCCCACGATTTTGATTTAACGTTGTTGTATCACGGCGCATCCCTATCCGCCGACGTACTGGTGTGTTATATGCAAACTGTACGGCAACGATATAAACGGTGTAAGGGTAATAATGGTAATCCCGCTTACATTATTTTATTATGTTATATTTAACCATAGACATTATTATAATAACATATTATATTATATAGTATTAATTTGACGGATCCTTAAGAGATGGAAATTCCCGTAACATCTCTTAAGTTATTGCACTCATATTATTACATGAAATTTGATTTAACTAATATGCGAATGATTTAGTTCTGATCCGAGTGTTTGTTGTGTTTCTGTTTTGCCAATACGCTCGGGTCAGACCGAGTTGCAGTTAGCGAAGTTTCACTTTCTTTGAAGATACCATTATGAAGATGAAGATGGAGCTCAACAGATGTATTATTATTATTCCGCTGCAAATGCATTGGTATGTTGTATGTTAATTTACTCTGATAATTGTTGTAAAATATAATAAAATGTATGTTTTAACAGCTTCATGAACTGTTATTTATTTATTATATTTTGTCCTTCCGCTGCGAGATTCTGTATTTGTTTTCTTCTTTCTTCTTTTTCTTATTTTAACCCTAATAACTATCTGTATTTTTGATCTGTTTATGTTGACATTAAGGATCATTGTCGATTTGAATGGTCAAAAATCTAGGATGTTACACTTTATACCTGTTTATGGTACCATCGGGATTTTTCTTCAACTTAAAAGTCCATTTATATCCAATTATATTCTTATTTCTTGGTGGATGGACAAGATCCCATGTTTTATTGTTAAAGAGGTCATTGTATTCTTCCTGCATTGCAGTTCTCCAGTTCTTATCTTTGGCAGCTACACTGTAATTTTCTGGCTCATCCATGTTGACAGTGGGAGTGAAAATTTTTGGTTTAAATATGCCTCTTTTGCCCTTGTCATTGGATGATTTCTAGTTTGACTTTGAGATATATTGGATGGTAACTCTCATTGCCCAGTGTGTATTTTATCATTGTTTGTAGCTTCGTTGAGAGTTGTTATGCTCCTGATTATTATTGCTACTTTCTGCTATTCTATTATCACTTTCATTTGATGTAGATTGTTAATAGGTAGAGTTGGATGACTTACGTAAGAACCCGGAATTTTAGCAATAATTAAATTAGTTATTTAATTAGATTCTAAAAATGGAAGTTTTACAGATGATGGAATTTGATAACGAAACTTACACCGTTGCGCTCATGATGGAATTTTGGTCAACTTACATGCTTTGAACTTCGCCAAAGTAGTCTGTATGAAAAAGTTATGGACGAACTACGAAAATGGACGAAAAATAATTAGATAGAATCAATAAAAAAACAAATTGGCATTTATTACCTATAGTTACTACGGAAATACGACCAAGAGCGAACAACCTGGGGGTTCGATTCGTTTGCAGCCCAGTCACAGCTATAGTTATAAGACTTATATATATTATAAAATTTATGTTGACGGGTGGATTTTTCTAGAAATCAATCTGACGGTTCAGTGTCATTTTTATGCCTATAAATAAAGGACTAGACCCCCACTCTTTTACTCATATTTTCTGGAGGCAGCAGTGAAGCTCTATCATTACCAATCCTCCAATTTCTTTTAAAACCTAGAATATGAACATATACAAATCTAATCAATAACAATTGAAGAGATTGAATTCAGGTTTATGGAAATGGTTGGTCCTTCGATTATGTAATTCTTTTATTTAAATTTCCTTCTTTTTTCCTATTCTTCTTCCAGAACTACAAATTTAAATTAGTGTTGTAAATCCCCTTTGTAAATAAATTATAGATCTATAAGGTTTGGGAATTATCAATCTAAAAGTTGTGTTCAAATTCATATTTGGATAACTTTCAGGTGAGTGGGAAATAGATTCATTGTTTATAATGTCCTATATAATTCGTTTGTGTTGAATCTGAATTATATGCCTAAAAGTTTATCATATTAGTTTGCTTTTGTCAAATCTGAAATAATCTGTATGAAAATTAGGTATGGATTTATAGGCCTTTAAGTTTAATATTATCATATTGTCTACAATTGTTCTTGGATTGTTTGTTGTTATTGTAAACATCTCAGACCTAGAAATCAGTCCCAAAATTATTGTTAGATGTGTAGTATTTTATTCTAGATTCAAAGGATTTGGGTGTTGATTCGTGGGTTGTGCTGTTTTGGTTAGAAAATAATCTTCTTATTTGATATTGTTTGGGGTTTTACTTAATTAATGTAAATATGTCCTTTTTGTTCTTTTAAATAAGAAGGTATTATTTGAAATCAACCAGAAATATGAACAAATCAAATAAGAAGGGATGTGTAAATTCATGTATGTTTGTACGTATTTTACATCAGCCGTTCAATAAATAAATATTTCTTATTTCTCGTGATTTGAAATATGTCGATATTCCATTTTTTATTTTGGGAAAAATTTACAATAATTATAGTTATTAACCTTTTATGAGATTTTGAATCTTAAACGAGATTAAATAAAAAAAAGTTTTTTTGGTCGTTAGTTTAGACCAGAACATAAATAGTAAATAATAATAAAATAAAAAATAGTCATATAGAAGATTTCCAAACCTTTAATAACGAAATTTCTAACACCCAATGGCGACTAGGGCATCGCCTTCTTCCCCTTCAAATTCTAACTTTACCCCTTCTGTAACGACCCAAATTTTTAGTTAATTTAAAATATGAATTTTTAAATGATTATAGTGAATTTTAAATATTTAAAATGGTTTATTTTGGAAATTAACGACTTATAATTTATTTGAAACGAAGTTTGAATGTATAAATTTAAAATTTAATGAAAAAGAACTCGTAACGTCGCGGTAGTTCATAATATTTAGTTTTGAACTTTAAATGAATATACAGAATTCAATATAAGTTTGATCTTTATAAAACAAGAAACATTAGGATTTATTGAATTATAATTTTCTAGTGAAAGTTAAAAATCGAGATTTCGTGTTATGAATTGTAAGTTATGTCCAAATTAAAATTTCAAAAAGTCGCTATGAAATCGTTTATGAAATATAACGATTTAATATATTAAATAAAATGATTTTCATATAAATTGACTACCGTTGGACTAGAAAACCGAAATATTTAGATATAAAACCCAAGTATGTTTATTTTACAACTATGTGATATTTCATTTGGATATATATATATATATATATGATAATAATAATTAGTTTATTATTAATTTGAATAACTTTGGAATTTAATAACACTATATTAATATTACATAGGCCTTAAAAATAGCCATTTTTCAAACAACCTCCGTTTTCGACCGAATCTAATTTTGTTGGATTCGGAATATTAAATTATTGCTAGATTTCAAATTTCGTGATTTTTGGAGTTAATTTGTGACCATGCAGGATTTAAATGTGAAACGGTCAATATTTTGACTTAAAAAATACGTTGTGTGAGCAAACGGATCGGAATTCGACGAAACAAGTTTCGTTGAATCTGTAATGTCAAAATATAGCTATATGTTAATTTTCATTGAAAACGAGATTTGTATGTAATCATACAGATTTTTTAACCACAAACATAAGAAACGATTGAATATAATTGAATAAAATACATATAATAATTAATAGAAAAAATAATTTCCCTCACCCTATAAATTATCCTAAAGCTAACCCTAAATCAAAAAATCACGTCGCCATCAGCAGACTCCTCCCAACAAAAATGTGAGCTTTGAAAAATAATAGAAATTCAAATCAAATCCTAAAAATCACAATACACATATATTTGAGATCTACAAAGTTTTTTCTTTATCTCGTATAGATATCGTGTGGTTCGTGAAGATTTGGGCCACATAAAAATTTACACCATGTGTTTTAGTTTTATGCATGAGCTAGGTTTAGGGTATTCTCGAATTTGATGCATCAATTGAAGAAATAAAGTATGTATTTGAGTTCGTGAGGGTTTTAGCACCTTTGTGCAATGTTTGAGGCAAAATAGTGAGAATTTTTGTCGAGGCCTACGCTAAACTGTGCATGCTGACCTGGGTAACACACTCAGAGTCCTGTGTGCGAGTTGAGCACGGTTGGGTGGAGGTGATAGTGTTTGCAAAGAGAAGAATATTGGTTTTGGTTTCGAGCAAAACAGTTGAGAATTAGAGGAGCTTGGCTTGGAGGAAGTCACGACAATGGACATGGAGTTGCTGTGTATTTGTTGCGTGCAAGACTAATCGCTGCTTTTCTATGAATTAGAAAATCGCAAATTTTCAAATAAATACTGCAAGCGCACAGATCGTGTAATATGCAGGTCAAATCACAGGGAGGTGTTTTAAATTTTATTATTTATATATTATTAGGCGAGTTAGACAATATTTGGAGATGGGTTTGAAATAATGCTATTGAATTTACTATGGATCCGAATCTAATCAGATCAACACTAAATTCAACGACTAAAACAGAAAACAAATTACTAGAATAGAAATAACAAACAAAAACTACAACAACATAAAATTAAAATTAGTTTGCCGTTGAATCTAATCGAACGACCAATCCTACTATGCAATAAGAAATAATAATAACAATTCGTGTTCTACCAAAACTAATTGAGTAGATAACACAAATTGTTATGAAATAAAAGAACAATAAAACTAGAATGAAGAAAACTTTATTTAGAATAAAAGAGAATACAGAATAGTGGCATATCCATTTACAATGGTTACAACATATATTTATAGGTGAAATTGACCAAACCCTAATCAGATCTATGAATATATGGGCCTCTTTTCCAAGAATTATTATCATATCACATGCCTTTCTTGACTAAGCTTGTTTGGAAATAATCTTTAAGAATATCTGAGCATATCATGGTGAATATCTTACATATCTTCCAAATCTTCCATGTGGCTAATTGATTGACAAAAGATTTGCATGTGATTAATTCTTCCAAACACGGACGCTTATTAGACTCCAAAAGCACATAGGATAACATCTTCAAAATTGATCTTCTTCTTGTGTAATATCTTTGCTTTTTAGGGATGCATGAGGATTGATGAACAACCTGTGGAAATATACGAAAATAACCAATTTAAAATTTATTTATTTACAATAAAGATAAAACATGAGCATAAAAAATAAATACTTTTACATATTAATCAAATACCCCCACATTTATCTTTTACTCGTCCGCTAAAAGAAAGAGAAGAAACAAAATGAAAAGCTAAACTAGATAGGTCACACTTTCGTAGGAAACACGATTGCATTGAGCGTGTGCAACAAGCCGTTAAACCTCTAGGTGTCCCTAGTAGGACGAGCGATGTCTCGTGAGGGGTTTCAGTGGATACTATCCACAAAATCCAAATGTAGTATGTTGTGGTTCTAATGTAACAACCTGAATGAAATGAACACGACTTGTTTCAGGAAAGTGGTACAACAAATTAAGTTAACAATTTCTAGTCAGTTGATTTTATTTTAGATACCTCAACTTGTCACAAATTTTCGATATAATTCAAGTTTATAAATGTTAAATTACAGGTTGGCTAGTTGGTTTGGTTGATAACATAGTGCATCCATGAAATTAATTCTTAGTTTGCTTGTCACAGTTTGTAAAGTGGTATTCTAATTTCCTTGTGTATGGCTAGTCAAATCAATAAGGTCAAGAAATGTTTGGGCATTATCACTTATTCTCTATCTCTATAAAAGTTAAAATTTATGATTAATTACATACACCTAACTTAAAAGACCAAGGTATATGACCCATACACTGCCTTGCGGACTGACTAAGAGTTGGGACAGAGCTTCGCGGATTGTGCAGACTGACGCTGACTTTGTCAACAACATGTCGGTAATCCTTAGTTATCCAACTCATAAAATGAGACCAAGATATACTAACGCTGATTTTGTCAACAACATGTCGAATAGAGCTTGGCGGGTTTGCACACCAACGCTAGATTTACAAGCAATGTTGGATACCCTTGGATTATTATTATTATTATTGAAAATATAAGAACAAGAGAGATTACGCGAATTCTGCTTAACACAACTTAGTTTCAATGATTCGAAAAGCCAATATAAGTGTTTTAAGTCCTTCACTCATTAAACAAAAACTACAATTAAGAATAGACTTTATGGTCATCACCTAAGAATCTCCCTATGTACTAGTTACACTATTATCCCTCAAAATTCAACTTTTCATTATATTTCTTTTCGATCTTAGCTGAGAGAAAAAAATATTATCAACTAACTAACAATTGTTAACTTATTTTGTTGTGTACATCAAACTTATTTTGTTGTGTCAATCTAAAATGGGTTGTGTCTGATTTCATTTTTTTTATTGTTTTATTTGGAATGAAGAAGGAAAAACATGTGATGAAAAAGAAAAAGAATAAAATTGAGATGTGATGCAGACTTGACTCCCCCACACTAGATTGAGACAGTGTCCCAACTGTCTAGGGTATGCAGACCAAAAATGAAAAAAAAAATAAGAGGAAAAAAACGAATGTGTACCACCTGATTTTACGGTGGATGATCAGGCTCACGAAGATTGATAAAGTCATCGTCTCCGTATTTCTCGAATTCCATAAATGGTTTTAGTCGTTGACCGTTTACTTTGAAGACTTTTCCATCCTTAGGATTTTCAATTTCAACTGCTCCATGAGGATATACTGTTTTCACAGCATAAGGTCCAGTCCATCGAGATCTGAGTTTTCTTGGAAACAAGTGAAGTCTAGAGTCATATAAAGGAACTTTTTGACCTTTCCTTACGAAGTATGTTCTTGTTGTGTTGGACTTTGGTTCTTTCTTTAAAGAATTTCGCATTTTCATATGATTCATTTCTTAATTCCTCTAATTCTGAAATCTGTAACTTCCTATGTGAGCCGGCCTTCTCTAAGTCAAAATTCAAAAGTTTAATTGCCCAAAGAGCACGACGCTCTAATTCAAGAGGTAAGTGACAGGCCTTTCCAAAGACTAACCGATATGGTGACATCCCTAGATTGGTTTTGTAGGCAGTGCAAAAAGCCCAAAGTGCATAACGGTTTTCTCAAGGATTTGTTTGATTTGTCTATTGTAAACTTCTACTTGCCCACTAGTTTGTAGATGGTAAGGGGTCGACAGCTTGTGTGTGATCGAGTATTTCTTGAGCAAGGACTCAAAAGCACGATTACAGAAGTGAGTGCCATTATTGCTAATGATAGCTCGAGGTGTGCTAAAGCGTGAAAAGATGTTTTCTTTGAGGATTTTGATAACAACCTTGCTATCGTTGGTTTTGGTTGGAATGGCTTCAACTCATTTTGAGACATAGTCTACTGCAAGCAAGATGTAAAGATTCCCGGATGAGTTAGGGAATGGTCCCATGAAATCAATGCCCCAAACATCGAATAACTCAATCACTATAATGGGGTTGAGAGGCATCATGTTTCGCTTCGTTATTCGACCCGTTCTTTGACATCGATTGCATTTAGAGCAAAATTCGAAAGCATCACGAAGAGTGCGGGCCATTAAAAACCGCTTTGCAATACTTTTACGACAGTTTTTCTTGCTCCAAAATTACCGCCACAAGCATGGTCATGTGAGAAAGAGAGAATACTTTGGTGTTCATGATCGGGTACATACCTTCGAATGATTTGGTCTGGACAATATTTGAAAAGATATGGGTCATCCTAGTAGAAGTTTCGGACCTTAGAGAGAAATTTTTGCTTATCTTGTTTCGACCATTCAACGGTTGTTTGCTGCGTGACAAGATAATTCACAATATTGGCGTGCCAAGGGGTGTTAGAGATTGATAGGATTTGTTCATTGGGAAAATAGTCATCGATTTGGGTGTCATCAACATTTTCGTGCACAATTCGAGAGAGGTGATCTGCTACAACATTCTGAGAACCCTTTTTTATTTTGTATTTCTATGTCAAATTCTTGAAGAAGAAGGATCCAATGAATCAACCGGGCGTTGGCATCCTTTTTAGAAAGCAAATATCGTAAGGCAGCATGGTCAGTGTAAACTATGACTTTGAATCCTATGAGATATGGTCTGAATTTCTCAAGAGAGAAGACAACTGCCAAAAATTCCTTTTCAGTAGTTGAGTAATTCAGTTGGGCCTCGTTTAAGGTTTTTCTAGCATAATAAATGACTCAAGGGAGTTTATCGATTCATTGACCCAAGATAGCTCCAATTGCAAAATGAGAAGCGTCACACATAAGTTCGAAAGGTTGAGTCCAATCAGGGGGTTGAATGATGGGAGTTGTGGTTAGGATTGACTTAAGAGTTTCAAAAGATGTTTTGCAATCATTGGAAAATTCAAACTTGACTTCTTTGGAAAGTAAGTTCGAGAGAGGTTTTGAGATTTTCGAGAAATCCTTAATGAATCTTCTGTAGAATCCCGCGTGGCCAAGAAATGAACGAACATCCTTAACAGACTTAGGAGGAGGAGGTAGATTAGCAATCAAATCGATTTTGGATTTATCGACTTCAAGGTCACCTTTTGAGACGACATGACCTAGAACTATCCCCCTTTTTACCGTGAAGTGACATTTTTTCCAATTAAGCACAAGTGATTTCTCCTTACAACATTTTAGGATGAGTCCTAAATGAGTGAGACATTGGGAAAAAGATGATCCGTAGATTGAAAAATCATCTATAAATATTTCCAAGAATTCTTCCACCATATTTCCAAGAATTCTTCCACCATATCAGAGAAAATACTCATCATACACCTTTGGAAAGTCACAGGGGAATTACAAAGACCAAAAAGCATGCGACGATAAGCAAAGATTCCAAAGAGTCAAGTAAAGGTGGTCTTATGTTGATCTTCTAAAGAAACAGGAATTTGGTTATAGCCGGAGTATCCATCGAGAAAACAATAGTACTCATGTCCCGCTAAGCGTTCGAGCATTTGGTCAATAAAAGGCAAGGGAAAATGGTCTTTTCGTGTGGTTGAGTTGAGCTTTCGATAGTCGATACACACATGCCATTTTTTTTATTTTTGTTGGGACGAGCTCATTACTTTCCTTTTTGATGACGGTGACTCCCGACGTCTTTGGTACAACTTGTACCAGACTCACCCAAGTACTATCAGAGATGGGATAGATGATGTTATTGTCCAGACATTTGATTATCTCCTCCTTGACCACTTCTCTCATGTTTGGGTTTAATCGACTTTGAGCCTCCCAGGTGGGTTTAGCCTCATCAACTAAATGTATGCTATGTTCCACAATTGATGGGCTAGTTCCTTTTATATCGCTAATTTCCTATCCCAATGCGTCTTTGTTTTCCCGTAAAATTTCCAGAAGTTTTTCTTCTTGGTCCTAAGTAAGATCAGAGGCCAAGATTACGGGAAAAGTTTCTGAAGAGTCTAAGTAAGCATACTTAAGGTCTTGTGGTAAGGGTTTGAGGTCTAACTTAGGATGTTCTTATGTGTTAACATTGGTCAACATTCCTTGGTTAGATTCAGATGACAAAGGATTGGAGTCAAGAAATTCATCCAGTTCAGAAATGTATTTGAGTTCATCGAAATCAGAGTCGAAATGGTCAAGACACATTTTCAAGGCTTCAGAAGTGTCATTAGAGGTTTCATCAATTGTATTTTGAATCATGTCAATTTCATCGATCTCAAAATCCATAGGTTGTTTGTTGAGATTAAAGATGTTTAGCTGAATGATTAGGTGCCCGAAGGAAAGTCGAAGTTGACCGTTCCTACAATTAATGACAACATTTGATGTTGCTAAGAAAGGGCGTCCTAATATCAGTGGTATCTGAACATTGGGATTTGAGACAGGCTCAGTTTCTAGAACTATGAAATCGATAGGGAAGTAAAACTATTCGATCTGTATCAAGACGTCTTCGATGACTCCCAATGGTTTTTGACAGATCGGTCAACTAGCTGAAGAGTGATGTTTATTGGTTTAATCTCCCCTAATCTAAGTTGATGATAAACGGTATAAGGAAGAAGATTGACACTGGCACCAAGATCATGTAGGGCACGAGAGATGTGAGTGTTTCCTATTTTGCAATCAATCGTAAGGTAGCCAGGGTCTTTGTACTTGACTGGGGTAAGATTCGAAAGAATAGAGCTTGTATTCGCAGTTAGAAAGGCGGTTTTTGGGTCGTTAGTCGCACATTTTTATGTACACAACTCCTTAAGACATTTAGCATATTGAGGAATTTGTTCAATGGCGTCTAAAAGAGGAATGTTCACACGAAATTGCTTGAAAATTTCCAAAATTTTATCGAAATTTGCCGCTTTCTTCTTGTTATTGAGTCTAAGGGGAAATAGAGCTACTGGTTTTTTCGACTCTATGGTCGGTTTCATCATTCGAGGAAGAAGGTGGTAGGGGTGTAGAAGACGAAATGTTGTTATTGCCAACACTGATTTTCGAAGGTGAGTCAGGCTCGCTGACAGCAGGAGAAGAACTGTTGGGATTGCCAACATTCGAGGAAAATGGAGGTTTAGAAGAATTGGCATTCATAGCTAATGGTTGATCATCAAGGTTTGGCATTGGGGTCGAATTCGAAGGTTCGCCAGGGTTTCCCACATTATTATCAATCCTCTTTCCAGATTAAAGGTGGTGACAACATTGACCGGGTTATGGTTTTCATCATCACAAGAATTTACAGTACGAGAGTAATATTTTGGATTCACCTCGGGTTGACTAGGCAACTTTCCTTTTTCATTACTTTTCATTAGTTCCTTCATCATATTCATCATTTGGTCAAGTTTAACATCATGTGAGTTCATTTTAGCTTTGTGAGAGTTCAACTGTTACTCTAAGCATACAATTTCTTGTGACGGTTGAGAAGATCGAGAGGATTGGGTTGATGATTGAAAGTTTGGGTGCCTATAAGGTAGTTTGGATTGAGATGCAGCTTGAGAGGTTTGAGAATTGGAAGATGGAGCTTGGTAATTCGGATTGGGTATAAAGGGTTGCATGTGAGATGAGTTTTCCGAATTATTACGATTTGACCAAGAAAAGTTTGGGTGGTTCCTCTAACTAGGGTTGTACGTGGATGAGTAAGGACTATTTTGAGATGTAGCATTAGCTTGGTCTTAAGAGTAATAGTGGGGTAGCCCTTCTCTGGCTTGAGGAGTTTTGTAACACCCCAAATTTTGAATGATTGAATTAACTAAATTTAAGAACATTAAATTTTTAAAAGAGGAATGAAGGGAAATGGGTTGCACCATTGCGATCGTCTTGGAATTCTGCTTGAGATAGAGTCCGAGTTTGCGTAAATTGGACTTCGTACGAGGAAGTTATGGGCCTTGGAAGTTTGAGTAATTAAGTAGAATTAATTAAAGTTAAACCCAGCTAAAAATTCAAATTAAATTCAAAATTCGAAATCACACGTACCCGGGCTGGGCGGGAAAATTCCCGCCCAAGACCCAGGTCGACCAAGGGGTCGACCTGATCGGATAGGTCAACCATAGGGTCGACCTCGGGGTCGACCTCCCCCCATATAGGTCGACCTGGGGGTCGATCTCCCCATGATTTTCCAGATCCGAAAATCTGCTTTGTGACGTCGATTTCTGAATTCTGATGGTCCGGATGGGTTCTAGGTTAAAATCTAAGGCCCTAAATGGTTCTATACACTTATATATACACCCTAAGACCTAACCCTAATTCATAAAATATTAACTATGACACCATTATGCTATCAAACTCTCTCTTAAACCCTAGCCGCCGCCTTTAAATCAAATCTCAAGTGTTCATACACAATTCAAATCAAAGTTTAGAGCTTCAACAACAATTAAAGGAGATCAATTAACATCACCGCAACGTTTCTACATCACTTCCAGTTTATAATTCTTTTCTTTAGCCATGAAAGGTGCGTGCAGTTATTTTCACAATATAATAGGTTTTAAAGTAACATGAAAAAGTTGTAAAAAGGATTCATATATGTTTGTAATGAAAATCTCACCAAGTCTTCACCTTTTTGATTCATGTCATCATATGCCTATGTTTCTATGTAAAGTTCATATCTTTTATCAGTTTATTCATGTTGAATCTTTTATTATGCCTCTATGCCAGTCTATATGCCTCTTTATTTCATGATGATGTTTTATTCCAATTTTCTATGAATTGATTCTCTCTTCTTACCCCTATTCCTTTTATTTTGTGGATCTAGGCTACCTTCGAGCTTATATTAAAAATACGCACGAATGCGAATACGTGGGAACGATGTGGAATATTGGGAATATGGGAAATTTGGAAAATTGGATATTTTGGATAATTAGATAATATGTGAAATTGGCATATTTGGGTATGATTACATGGAATTGATGAAATTGCCTATAATTGAAAATTTGTAATTGCGGCTAATTAATATGTAATTAGTGTAATTAGTGACAAGTTCGAATAGGCAAAAAGTATAAACATGATTATATGTTGAATTGGAAACACATGACATGAAAATTGGGGTTTGGATGAAATACGATTATTAATAAACCTTTGACACGAGGTTAGGCGCAATTGTGTGTAAGACTGCCCGGAACCGCCCGGCAAATACAGCTGCTACAATTGGACGTCTAATGTGAGAGGTCAAAGGTATGAATTGTAGGCGTAACATTGGGTGACACGAGGTTAGACCCGGTTTGTGGCGTAAGACTGCCCGGAACCGCCCGGCAATTTCAGCGGCCACAAAGTGTTCGGTCTAATGTGGAGGTCATGCACCGTTCGTCATAAGGAATGAATTAAGGAATACTAACCATAATAAGACACGGGTATGGTTAGAGGGTTAAGTGGGGTGACATGTAAATTATGACATGTAAATATGGACTTAACAGGAATAAGATAAGGCATGTAAATTATGACATGTAAGTATGGACTTAACCGTAGCATGTGTAAGACATGGACATTTAAATTAAAATGGTTAAGTGGGGGAAAACCTAGTGGGGTCCAAGCATAGGTGGGAGGCTTGTGTCAGATGGGGACACGTTTCAACCAGTAACCCGTTTGAGTATCTAATTGGGCCCGATACTAGGCTGGGGTTGGGGCACGCTTACTGGGCTTGAATATAATAGGTCAAAATGTGAATAGCGGTGGCAACGCAAGTCCAATGGGTTCATGTCCGTGCATGGGTCCGGGCTGGTAGGTAAGATGTTGTTGCATCGTGTAGGTATGGCCGTGCATTTCATGTTGGTATCGGGATTGCCACTTTGGGGAGTGATACACACCACTGTGGGGCCAACACGGGTGCCTACGGGGTTTAGGGAGCTGATCGAATGGGTAGAGTAAGGGTATCTTTGCGGTGGTAGGAGCAAGTCGGCACCATGATAACAGCTAGGTACAAGTAACTACCAAGTATGTCATGTGGGTACAGTTAGTGGGAAGGGTTCAACCATGAGTAAAAGAGACTAGTAGATGTGCGGTGTAATTAAGTAATGTGGTGTAACTTAGCAAAAGTGCGGTGTAACGAAATACATGTTGGTTGAGTTGGATAGTCCTTTGGGTGCTAGTCTGATGTTGACTTTGGTCTTCGGGGTTAGTACTTGGAGGGTTGTTCGCTTAGCCAAGTTGTAGGATTGTCTTAGTACTTAGGAACGAAATCGTCTTGTCCATCCTTTTTATCTACCTTATCTATGTTACAGCCATATCATGATTCCTATTTATGTCTTGATCATTTACCTTACCTATTATTTGTTAAAATCACTGGACTTGCCAGACTTTATGTTTGACCCGTTTGTTTCCACCTCTTTTCTTTCCTCTCTCCCCCTCAGGTTTATAAGGAGGGAATACTACAGCTTAGTGCCGGTTTCTTTCAGTTGCTTGAAAAGAGTAGATGTATCGCTTTGGACTCTCTCATCTTTATGGCTTTGCTTATGCTCAGTGGGGATTTATGCATTTATGTTATTTAAGTATTTGCTTCTTTATGTACTTTGAAGTTTTTGGAAAAGACTATTGATCCTGTTGTAATGGTTTTGGAAACTACTTATGTAAGCTTGTTTTGAGTTATGATGCTATGAAATGAGTTTTATCTTCCGTTGTGTTTTATTTATTTATTTATTCTTATAATTTATCTGTTCTACACAACAATAAAGCTTCATGGACATTGATGCATTCCCTTTGTGAGTGACATTAATGGACATGGGGTGTTACACGTGGTATCAGAGCTATGGTTACAAGAACAGATAAAAAGTTTTGAAAAGTGTTTTCAAAAGTATTATTTTCCTAGAAAGTATTTTCAAAAACTTGTTTTAAAGAAGGTATTTTCAAAAAAGTTTACTTTAAAGAGCATAATCCATGCAAGCCATACATCTCCCTTTCACTTCCCTTGTTTTGAAACTCTTTCTTCTTCTTTTCAGCATGTCTGGGACATCTGAGATACTAGAGGGTGTTCATGTACCCGGTTGGTTTCATCAATATCTCGAGGCAAGGGCCACTGCCGCGGGTCCGGCCGACATTACTCCCCCTCCTCCTCCCCCAACTCCAGCCATTTCTCCGCGTGGAGATGCTTTCTCCAAGATATGTAAAGACTTTCGTTCGATGGGTGGAAAACCTTTTAGTGGGTCTGAAACGTTCATTGAAGCTAGAAATTGGTTGAAAGAAGTGGAGGATCTATTTGGCATTTTTGATTTGGACAATTGTAGGAAGGTCCAATTGGCTGCTTGGTTGATCAAGGACGAAGCTTCATTTTGGTGGGAGGTTACTAATGGAGAGCGTGCTGTAGAGACGTGGGCAGATTTTAGGGGAAGGTTTGAGTTGAAATTCCTTTCTCAAGCTGAGGAGAGTATGTACATTGAGAGGTTCTTGACATTGAAGCAGAAAAACTTGATCGTGAAGGAGTATGTGACCGAATTTAATAAGTTGGCGAGATTCGGGATAGAGTTGGTGAATACGCCTCACAAGAAGGCCTTGAGGTTTGCAAAGGGCCTAAATGAACCGCTTCAGTTTGGCTATGTCCCACATTCCAATGGGGGCTACGTATGATAAGCTTGTTGATATGGCATACATGCATGAAGAAGAGAAGGGTGTAAGTACTTTTAGGCCGCAAGATAAGAAGGAGAATCCAAAGAAAGCCCAACAACAAAAGAAAGGTTGTAAAGAAAAGAGGAAGTGTCACAATTGTGGGATACCTGACCATTTGAAGAAAGACTGTAGGAAGAAGAAGAAGTTCGCTTGTGAAGGACTGTCCTATGAATGTAATGCTTTGAAGGACTGTCCTATGAAGCAAGGGCAGAGGGAAGATTCTACTTCGGGAGGGCAGGTTCACGCTCTCATGGCTCCAGGACAGGAAGAAGGTAGAAAAATTTCTATCGAAAGTTTGATTTTCTTGTTTGATCATCCTGTTCGTACTTTATTCGATTCTGGCGCATCACATTCGTTTATCTCTACATCATTAGATGAAACACTGCACTTAAATACTAGTCTCGTTGTGGATCCCATTCCAGCCTCAAATCCTATTGGTGGGTTGGCTCATTTATCCATGGTTTGTAGTGATTTGAGATTGTCTATCTTAGGCATTGGTTTTGAATGTAATGCTTTTGTGCTGGTTTCATGGGCTATGGGTTGATTCTAGGGATGGATCGGCTAGCCAGATATGGTGCCATCCTAGATTGTGAACGAAGGGTAGTAAAATTGTTGACTCGTAGTGGAAAGACCCTTGATATTTTTTGTGACCCTAGAGGATCAGTGATGCTTAGTTATCTTGAGTCACTTGACGCATCCAATGATGATTTACATTCTATTCGTATAGTCCGTGAATACGTTGATGTCTTCGATGTGGTGAGGGGTCTACCCCCAAACCATGAGATAGACTTTTGTATTTATCTTGTAGACAATGCAAAACCAGTATCTCTGCCAGTACGCCACATGGATCCTCGTGAGAGGAAGGAGCTCAATAAGCATGTAGGGGAGTTGCTTGAGTAGGGATTCATAAGACATAGTATATCGGATTGGGGTGCTCCAGTAGTATTTGCCACGAAGGCGGATGGGTCCCTTGGACTTTGTGTGGACTATAGAGAACTTAAAAGCTTACTAAGAAGAATAGGCACCCACTGCCGAGGATTGATGATCTCTTCGATCAGTTAGTTGGCGCATCAGTGTTTTCGCAGTTGGACTTAGCCACTGGTTTCCATCCGTTGAGAGTGGCTAAGGATACCATAGACAAGACTGCCTTTAGGACTCTGGACGGTTTCTATGAGTGGCTTGTAATGCCCTTCGGTTTGACAAACGCACCTGCTGTAACACCCCACATCCGTTAGTGTCACTCACAAAGGGAATGCACTAAGTTCTGTGGAGCATTTAGGGTAAAAGATGCAGATAAATTACAAGACAGACAGAAATTAATCAGCGGAAAATAAAACTTTGCTTTATTGATAAAATAGTTTGTACAATGATTTCTTTACAATATCAGTATCATCTGTCTTAAAAAATAAAGAAGCATAAAACAACATTTATATTCCCTAATTTTTGCAAGAGCCATCCATAGCATCTGAAAAGAGAATCCAAGCAAATTTCGACAAATCTTCAAGCTGGGAAAGAGTGATAGTCCAACTTAACCTGAGCTATACTATTCCCTTCTTTACTACCTGGGGGGGGGGGGGACGGTAGAAAAGAAGACGAAAGAAAAACAGAGTCAGACATAAAGCCTGAGTAAGTTCAGTAATTTCTAGCATGTGAACATGGAAAAACCAAATGACATGAATTAACTGAATACAAGATAACACCATAATGATAGGGTTGGCAAGATTAGATAAGGTTAACACAGGATATACTAAGCTAAGATAAACTTGATATGCTCTGATACTTTCGCCACTCCACTATTTCCTTGTTATACTGGTTTCTATACCTCTGCACCACCTAACTAATGTCCCAACTAGTAATGATAACATGATCCCAATCCCTGTAGTTTCCATTGCCTTCAGGCATACATTTATTATTTGTTACCTAGATCTAATCTAGGGTTTTCTACCAAGTGCCTTCTAGATTCAACTAGAGTTTACGCTATCTGCTGAACGTTTCTCGGATTCAGGGTTTATGCCACCTAGTCCAACTAGGGATTATGCTACCTATCGAACGATGCCCCCTAGTCTAGGACACACTACCTAGGGTGGTATATGTTCCTAGACTTCCCCACGCATGTATCGCGAATCGTTATCGCTTGTCTAGATGCACATGTCCTGTAATGTGCAGCCCGAGTCCTGTGGCAGGACAAATCAAGGAATACAGAACTCAGTCGGGAGCTTTCAAATATCTGCCGATGCAGATGCTAAGGTCTGTTTTTATTCCAGTGTCTATGGTCCCACTTGACCCCTCCCTCAACTAATGAGAGGCACACCTTGAAAAATGAGAACTATACGCAGGCCCCCCGATGCCCCACTAACCTATGGCCATTCTCACCCATAACTAGATAGAAAGTATATGGTCTTTCGGAGTTCTCCGCTTTTCCGCTTCACGTATCTCGACTGACTCAAGATGGATGGTAGACGACGAGTTGCTATCACAGGGCTACCGTTTTCTCGCCGAATCACGCCGGTCCATCCTAGTCTTTACGTTGCCATATATTGCAACCAAGGCATACCCCTGGTTCTTCTAACGCAGACCTTAACCTCTGTGAGCCCAGGAGGATCATCTGCAGCCTCACAGAGGGATATCAAGAGTACCCTCACATCCCCTCAAAGCCTCGGGCTTCGTAACCCAACTCATTGGAGCCTTTGTTTTAATCAGATGGACGTTCGCTCCTTCCTGTGTTATACTAAGAATTACTACTTAGTTTTGCAAACTAAGGTTTACCACTTAGTTTCCAGAATCGTTGTTTTCTCAACTAACGTTTACTACTTAGCTCCTTTTAACTAAGGTTTACTACTTAGTTCTCTTTCTCGTCAATTTGGATTGGTTAAGTGTCATTAGTCAATTCAAGCTAACTTAACCCTCTTCATTTATCCTGATAAACTGGTTAAGTGTTATCAGTAATTCATGTTGACTTAACCCTACCACAAACCAGGTTATATTGGTTAAGTATTTCTTATTACTTAACCCTACCCATTCATCCTGTATTGGTTAAGTGTTCCTTTTTAACTTAACCTTGCCCGTCTGTTTTAACTAACATGTTATTAATGGTTAAGTATTATCCCTTCATGTTTTAGATTTAACCCCATTCCTTTATCACAATCTGATGGTTAAGTGCTCAAGTTTACTTAACCCTACAGTCTAGTCCAGCTAACATATCAAATTGGCTAAGTGTATTAACTTTTACTTAACCCCAACCTCTAGTCTAGTTAACATGTTAATTTGGCTAAGTGTATTAACTTTACTTAACCCCACCTTCTAGTCTAGTTAACATGTTAATTTGGCTAAGTGTTTTCTTAGTTACTTAACCCCTACAAATATTGTTTTGTTACCATGTTAAGTTGGTTAAGTGTCCCTATGGTCTTAGCCTTCTCATTCTAGCTTAACTGTGTTAAGTTGGTTAAGTGTTCCTATGGACTTAACCTTCCATTCTAGCTTAACTGTGTTAAGTGTCTGTATGAACCTAACCCCACCCATCGGTTTGGTTATCATGTTGAATTGGTTAAGTATCTTAGTTAACTTAACCCTACCATTCTTGTTCTAGCTTTAACTAAATAAATTAAAGCCGCGACCACTCACATTAGACAGATATTGTTGCGATTACTGGATGTGCCGGTTGGTTCCGGGCAGGTTTACATCGCAACTCAGTCTTACCTCGGGTTAGGCATATTTGTATTTTCTAAGTTCAAAGGGTTTTGATTGATTTTCAAATCAGGTTTTGAAAGTAACCATCCCGTCCGTCGGATCAGTTAGGGATAGCCAGGGAGAGCAGGAAACTTGTATTTTCCAAACCCAAGCCTAGACACTATCCTCTCTGTCACCCTAGAACTTTCTGGTGTGTTATTAAAAGAGATGTCGTTAATAAACCTTTAATTTGTCTAAATTTACATTTTCTCATTTAGGACAAATTCTATAAGTAAATTATTCCTAATTTACTTATCTCCTAATTACTCTTTTAATGTAAATTGTCAACATTTATTATTATGGCCCATTTTCCCCTCTATATCATATTTATGCCTTTTTGGTATGTAAACTATACCAAATTAAGTGTCACTAACCATGATTTTGCTAATCCTGACAATTATTCCCAATTATGGCCAATTTCAAATTTATACCAATATACTTATCATGCCAAATTAGCTAATCCAATTCTGATTTAACATTCTAATTACAGTTCATGTCAAACTAGACTTATTATTCTAGTTCACAATTCATGTAAATGCTAGATTTACAAGTCAATACTAGATTCAAATTACACATCCTATAATTCATGTCAAATTTATCCAATTTGCATTTCTATGAACATGCCATAATACATGTTCCCAATTTATGCCAATTTCCAAGTTAAAAACTACGTTTTTAGTAAATTTCATATTTTGCCCAAATCGTATTCCCATCGTTCGTATAATTGTGATTCAACCTAGATCATAGATAAATCTAGATTCGTAGAAAATAGGGAATGAACCAAAGATGCTATGAAAAAGATAGGCATAATAAATGGCATTAAATGATAATTTACCAATTACAGACCTAACGAATTACACTGAAATTGATCTAAAACATCGAAGGCCTATAGGTCTGAAAGTCTTATGACATAAAAAGGGTTGAATAATGACGTAGGTTCAAGAACATGGGTAGACCTAACTTAATAGGTAAATTCCCAAGGTCTAAAGAAAACCAAGAATAGACAGAATAGGTAATCAGGTTTAGACCCAATTTCATAGTCACAAAACTTAAGCAACACTTTCCTAGTCATGAATCATAGGTGTTTAATCACAGTTGTCCTTGTTATGTCATAGGCAATAGTTTATGTTTCCTAATCAAAGGCATAGGCTTGTGTTCATAGTCAAGGAAATAATTCTCATAGTCACAGTCACAGTCATAGGCAATGTTCATAGTCATAGGCAGTGTTCATAGTCATAGGCAATGTTCATAGTCATAGGCAGTGTTCATAGTCATAGGCAATGTTCATAGTCATAGGCAATGCCTAATTGGTCATCGAATCATAACAGTTCTTAATTAGGTCCAAGGATATAAGCACTGATAGAAAGATTTGGCATATTCTTTTATTCCTTTAATTTCATGTCACGAATAGAGAAAACGTTCAAATCTAGAAAGTAACCGACTTATAGAGATTAGATTAGAATAGAAAGATGGCATTGCTATGATTCGTGCGACGTTGCTCGAAACCGTTCGAGTTAGCCTTTGATTCTTATCTTGGAGCTTTAATCTTGATTCGAATCTCTTCTTGAAAAACTTGAGCAGCATTTCCTCGTCTTGGTTTATTTTATATATTATTTATTTATACATTTTCTCAGAGGCAGCATAAGGATAGAAAAGAATTGTGAATAGAGAAGGAGACTAAGGCTGTTTATATAGGATTAGGCGGACGAATCTGGTCAGAATGGCTTCCGGATACAGAAGAACGAACCAGACTGCAGATCTGGAAAAAGCAGGGGGGTCGACCCCCAGGTCGACTACCCGGTCGACCCCCAGGTTGACTACCCAGTCGACCTGGGTCTTGGGCGGGAAAATTCCCACCCAGCCCATTCTGGGTCCGATTTTGAATTTTGAACTCGTTTTCTGACCTGTTCGAATTTTAAATCAAATTCTGAAACTTTTGAAGACCATATCTCCTTCATACGGAGTCCGATTAACGCAAACTCAGACTCTATCTCATGCAGAATTCCGAGACGAACGCAATGGCACAGCCCGTTTCCCTTGATTTTCATTTTAAAATTTAATTCGGCCTTGATTTGTGAATCTTAGTGTTACAGAATTACGGGGTGTTACATTCTCCCCTACTTAAAAGGATTTCGTCCCCGAAATCTTCAAGTTAGGAAGAATGTATCCTACCATCCAATCACCCATCTACTCAACCATTCAATCACAGGCATTCATTATCCTTAAAAGATTTCTAGTGCTTTCATGTTCATATGCATAGTGTGTGTTTATGTCTTTATCTAATGCAAAATCAGGCGGTCTACTGATTCATTTGACCTCCTTAATGCGAATCATGTCAGTGCCATGCGTCCAATCATGTATGCAAGCATCCCTAGTTATGTAAATACTACATGCGTGCATAGACATTCATCCATATGCAACATCCATATGATAACATATCAAGCTCAACTTACAAACAAATACATATCTGTAAATGCAATATGAAAGCGTCTGAACTGACCTAGTGCCTAATACGTATGCATATGCATTCACGAGCAGCCATTAGCAACCACTTGCAACCATCAACCATAACATGTTTCAAATACATGTTTACATCCAAAAGAGTTTCTACCTAAGGATCGAAGATACGACCTAAAGGATATACTTTGGAAAGAGATAAACAATTATGCGTAAAGCTCCTACAAAAGAAATCAAGGATGCACCCTTAAGGAAAAGGGCATGATGCTAATATCTAGCCTTCTTGAGCTTTAATCCACTGTATCTTAACTAATTTAACTTCACGATTGTGAAGTTCCTGATCTCCATTTCCAAAATAAACAGATGTCAATCACGGTACCAAGTGTATGTACTAAGATGATTAGAGGTCTCCCTCTTAACCACCATGCCATAACTATAAGGGTCGAAAGGTTACTACGTGCTTTTTAGAGTGCCTGTCACAACTATTCATTTCTCACGCAAACCATCCTAGTCGAACTCGACATTCCTCAAGTACAAGCCCCAAAGGCCTAAACCAATATCAGACAAGCACCCAAGGAATATCTCCTCCGAATTTAGACGATCTACGTGACTCGATATAAGCAAACTTGATAGCTACTCTCAAATCCCTACTAACCAAAATAAACTGGTCGGACCACCAATTGGATTTGAGACTCTAGTGGGATCTTTCTACTATACAAGTACTATGATGCAGAGACTCAACTATGGAAGTGGATATGAACAAATGCGAAGCGCTAAAACCAAAGGAAAGATTACGAACAGCAAAACTAGACTCTTCCATTAGAACTTTACTACCTTTCTCCTAGGTACGCTTGGTGGTGAAAGTATGTACTTGCCCTTCTGAAAATCTTGTTCCTTGTTCTTGCCCTTGTCCTTAATTATATGCCCTATCATACCCTAGTAAAGATACTTCCTCTTGTCTTAGGTTTTATAATTCCTTCCTCCTTTGTGAGCTAAATCTACATTCATGAATTCTTCATCCTAGGGTTGTGCTCCTTTGCCAAACTCCTCATCCCCTTCCGTGTGTAGTCATGTTGACAAATCTCTCGAAAGCTGCTTCCATCGTACAGTAAACACTATAGGCTTGAAAGAAAACTGGCCGTAGGTGAAACAACTACGGCTATGGATAGAAGCCAGACACTACTTCGCCCATTGATGAGGTTACCTCCTAGAAAGCCAGGAGCCCCAGAGACTCAAGAAAGAAGGAGACAAGAATTCAAATAGAGGAAGAGAAGATAGTGCGCATGGCTTTGGGGAATATGCCTTCAAAACAAATCTTTTCTCTTGAAAATGCTTCTTTAAAGACTGTTTTGAAAATAATTTTTCAAATCTTTTATCTGATCCGGTAACCTTCAGCTCTGATACCACGTGTAACACCCCACATCCGTTAGTGTCACTCACAAAGGGAATGCACTAAGTTCTGTGGAGCATTTAGGGTAAAAGATGCAGATAAATTACAAGACAGACAGAAATTAATCAGCGGAAAATAAAACTTTGCTTTATTGATAAAATAGTTTGTACAATGATTTCTTTACAATATCAGAGTATCATCTGTCTTACAAAATAAAGAAGCAAAAAACAACATTTATATTCCCCAATTTTTGCAAGAGCCAGTCATAGCATCTGAAAAGAGAATCCAAGCAAACTTCGACAAATCTTCAAGCTGGGAAAGAGTGACAGTCCAACTTAACCTGAGCTATACTATTCCCTTCTTTACTACCTTGGGGGGGGGGGGGGGACGGAAGAAAAGAAGATGAAAGAAAAACAGAGTCAGACATAAAGCCTGAGTAAGTTCAGTAACTTCTAGCATGTGAACATGGAAAAACCAAACGACATGAATTAACTGAATACAATATAACACCATAATGATAGGGTTGGCAAGATTAGATAAGGTTAACATAGGATATACTAAGCTAAGATAAACTGGATATGGTCTGATACTTTCGCCACTGCGCTATTTCCTTGTTATACTAGTTTCTATACCTCTGCACCACCTAACTAATGTCCCAACTAGTAAAGAAAACGTGATCCCAATCCCTGTAGTTTTCATTGCCTTCAGGCATACATTTATTATTTGTTACCTAGATCTAATCTAGGGTTTTCTACCAAATGCCTTCTAGATTCAACTAGAGTTTACGCTATCTGCTAAACGTTTCTCGGATTCAGGGTTTATGCCACCTAGTCCAAGTAGTGATTATGCTACCTGTCGAACGATGCCCCCTAGTCTAGGACACACTACCTAGGGTGGTATATGTTCCTAGACTTCCCCACGCATGTATCGCGAATCGTTATCGCTTGTCTAGATGCACATGTCCTGTAACGTGCAGCCCGAGTCCTATGGCAGGGCAAATCAAGGAATACAGAACTCGGTCGGGAGATTTCAAATATCTACCGATGCAGATGCTAAGGTCTGTTTTTATTCCAGTGGATATGGTCCCACTTGACCCCTCCCTCAACTAATGAGAGGCACACCTTGAAAAATGAGAACTATACGTAGGCCCCCGATGCCCCACTAACCTATGGCCATCCTCACCCATAACTAGATAGCAAGTATATGGTCTTTCGGAGTTCTCCGCCTTTCCGCTTCACGTATCTCGACTGACTCAAGATGGATGGTAGACGATGAGTTGCTATCACAGGGCTACCGTTTTCTCGCCGAATCACGCCGGTCCATCCTAGTCTTTAGGTTGCCATATATTGCAACCAAGGCATACCCCTGGTTCTTCTAACGCAGACCTTAACCTCTGTGAGCCCAGGAGGATCATCTACAGCCTCACAGAGGGATACCAAGAGTACTCTCACGTCCCCTCGAAGCCTCGGGCTTCGTAACCCAACTCGTTGGAGCCTTCGTTTTAATCAGACGGATGTTCGCTCCTTCCCGTGTTATACTAAGAATTACTACTTAGTTTTGCAAACTAAGGTTTACCACTTAGTTTCCAGAATCGTTGTTTTCTCAACTAAGGTTTACTACTTAGATCCTTTTAACTAAGGTTTACTACTTAGTTCTCTTTCTCGTCAATTTGGATTGGTTAAGTGTCATTAGTCAATTCAAGCTAACTTAACCCTCTTCATTTATCCTGATAAACTGGTTAAGTGTTATCAGTAATTCATGTTGACTTAACCCTACCACAAACCAGGTTATATTGGTTAAGTATTTCTTATTACTTAACCCTACCCATTCATCTTGTATTGGTTAAGTGTTCCTTTTTAACTTAACCTTGCCCTTCTGTTTTAACTAACATGTTATTAATGGTTAAGTATTATCCCTTCATGTTTTAGACTTAACCCCATTCCTTTATCACAATCTGATGGTTAAGTGCTCAAATTTACTTAACCCTACAGTCTAGTCCAGCTAACATATCAAATTGGCTAAGTGTATTAACTTTTACTTAACCCCAACCTCTAGTCTAGTTAACATGTTAATTTGGCTAAGTGTATTAACTTTACTTAACCCCGCCTTCTAGTCTAGTTAACATGTTAATTTGGCTAAGTGTTTTCTTAGTTACTTAACCCCTACAAATCTTGTTTTGTTACCATGTTAAGTTGGTTAAGTGTCCCTATGGACTTAGCCCTCCCATTCTAGCTTAACTGTGTTAAGTTGGTTAAGTGTTCCTATGGACTTAACTCTCCATTCTAGCTTAACTGTGTTAAGTGTCTATATGAACCTAACCCCACCCATCGGTTTGGTTATCATGTTGAATTGGTTAAGTGTCTTAGTTAACTTAACCCTACCATTCTTGTTCTAGCTTTAACTAAATAAATTAAAGCCACGACCACTCACATTAGACAGATATTGTTGAGATTACTGGATGTGCCGGTTGGTTCCGGGCAGGTTTACATCGCAACTCAGTCTAACCTCGGGTTAGGCATATTCGTGTTTTCTAAGTTCAAAGGGTTTTGATTGATTTTCAAATCAGGTTTTGAAAGTAACCATCCCGTCTATCGGATCAGTTAGGGAGAGCAGGAAACTTGTATTTTCCAAACCCAAGCCTAGACACTATCCTCTCTGTCACCCTAGAACTTTCTGGTGTGTTATTAAAAGAGATGTCGTTAATAAACCTTTAATTTGTCTAAATTTACATTTTCTCATTTAGGACAAATTCTATAAGTAAATTATTCCTAATTTACTTATCTCCTAATTACTCTTTTAATGTAAATTGTCAACATTTATTATTATGGCCCATTTTCCCCTCTATATCATATTTATGCCTTTTTGGTATGTAAACTATACCAAATTAAGTGTCACTAACCATGATTTTGCTAATTCTGACAATTACTCCCAATTATGGCCAATTTCAAATTTATACCAATATACTTATCATGCCAAATTAGCTAATCCAATTCTGATTTAACATTCTAATTACAGTTCATGTCAAACTAGACTTATTATTCTAGTTCACAATTCATGTAAATGCTAGATTTACAAGTCAATACTAGATTCAAATTACACATCCTATAATTCATGTCAAATTTATCCAATTTTCATTTCTATGAACATGCCATAATACATGTTCCCAATTTATGCCAATTTCCAAGTTAAAAACTACGTTTTTAGTAAATTTCACATTTTGCCCAAATCGTAATTCCCATCGTTCGTATAATCGTGATTCAACCTAGATCATAGATAAATCTAGATTCGTAGAAAATAGGGAATGAACCAAAGATGCTATGAAAAAGATAGGCATAATAACTGGCATAAAATGATAATTTACCAATTACAGACCTAACGAATTACACTGAAATTTATCTAAAACATCGAAGGCCTATAGGTCTGAAAGCCTTATGACATAAAAAGGGTTGGATAATGACGTAGGTTCAAGAACATGGGTAGACCTAACTTAATAGGTAAATTCCCAAGGTCTAAAGAAAACCAAGAATAGACAGAATAGGTAATCAGGTTTAGACCCAATTTCATAGTCACAAAACTTAAGCAACACTTTCCTAGTCATGAATCATAGGTGTTTAATCACAGTTGTCCTTGTTATGTCATAGGAAATAGTTTATGTTTCCTAATCAAAGGCATAGGCTTGTGTTCATAGTCAAGGAAATAATTCTCATAGTCACAGTCACAGTCATAGGCAATGTTCATAGTCATAGGCAGTGTTCATAGTCATAGGCAATGTTCATAGTCATAGGCAGTGTTCATAGTCATAGGCAATGCCTAATTGGTCATCGAATCATAACAGTTCTTAATTAGGTCCAAGGATATAAGCTCTGATAGAAAGATTTGGCATATTCTTTTATTCTTTAATTTCATGTCACGAATAGAGAAAACATTCAAATCTAAAAAGTAACCGACTTACAGAGATTAGATTAGAATAGAAAGATGGCGTTGCTATGATTCATGCGACGTTGCTCGAAACCGTTCGAGTTAGCCTTTGATTCTTATCTTGAAGTTTTAATCTTGAATCGAATCTCTTCTTGACAAACTTGAGCAGCATTTCCTCGTCTTGGTTTATTTTATATATTATTTATTTATACATTTTCTCAGAGGCAGCATAAGGATAGAAAAGAATTGTGAATAGAGAAGGAGACTAAGGCTGTTTATATAGGATTAGGCCGACGAATCTGGTCAGAATGTCGTCCGGATACAGAAGAACGAACCAGATTGCAGATCGAGAAAAAGCAGGGGGGTCGACCCCCAGGTCGACTACCCAGTCGACCTGGGTGCCCCAGGTCGACTACCCAGTCGACCTGGGTCTTGGGCGGGAAATTTCCCGCCCAGCCCAATCTGGGTCCGATTTTGAATTTTGAACTCGTTTTCTAACCTGTTCGAATTTTAAATCGAATTCTGAAACTTCTGAAGACTATATCTCCTTCATACGGAGCCCGATTCACGCAAACTCAGACTCTATCTCATGCAGAATTCCGAGACGAATGCAATGGCGCAGCCCGTTTCCCTTGATTTTCAATTTAAAATTTAATTCGGCCTTGATTTGTGAATCTTAGTGTTACAGAATTACGGGGTGTTACACCTGCATACTTTGTTGACTTGATGAGCAGGGTGTTTAGAGAGTACCTTAATAAACTCGTGGTGGTCATTGTGGATGACATCTTGATCTTTTCTAAGAGCGAGGAAGAGTATGCCCTACATCTTAGGGAAGTGTTGGAGACCCTTCGAGCGCATAACCTTAAAGCTAAATTTTCTAAATGTCACTTTTGGAGGAAGGAAGTGCGATTCTTAGGGAACGTGGTTTCCAAAGAAGGGATAGTTGTGGATCCCACAAAGGTGGTGGCCATCCAAGATTTTAAGGTCCCTAAAAATGCTACCGAGGTGAGGAGTTTCTTGGGGTTGGCAGGCTACTATAGGAAGTTTATCATGGACTTCGCAAAGATATCAGTCCCATTGACACGCTTGACAAAGAAGAACCTAGTTTTCATGTGGGATGTAGATTGTGATGATGCGTTCCAACGTTTAAAGAGAGCTTTGACCACATCCCCAGTCTTAGTGTTGCCAGATGGGAGTAAACCATTTACCATTTATACCGATGCTTGTGGGATAGGACTAGGCACAGTCTTAATGCAAGAGGGGAGGGTAATAGCCTATGGAGGAAGGCAGTTGAGAGTGCATGAGAGAAATTACCCTACACATGACCTAGAGTTGACCGCTATTGTTTTTGCGCTTAAGTCTTGGCGCCATTATCTTCTTGGCGAGAAATTCGAATTGTTCACAGACCAAAAATCGCTAAAATACTTGTTCTCTCAGAAGGACTTGAACTTAAGACAACAAAGGCGGATGGAATTCTTAGCGTCCTACGATTTCGAGATAGCATATACCCCTGGCAAGGGTAACGTGGTGACAGACGCCTTAAGTAGGAAAAGGTCGTCCTTGAGTCTGTTGTTTGTTGAGCGACAAAGCTTAGAGTTCATCTCTACGTTTGACTTTACACCTTCCATTGACTTTGTACCCGGTTTGCTAGCATCCTTAAAGGTCATACCTATGCTTTTGGGACGGATTGGTGAGGCACAACGAGATGACCCACAGTTGGTTGAGTTGGTAGGGAAGCTCGTAAGGGGGAGTCATCGAGCCATCTCAGTAGGTATACCATAGATGATAAGGGTTGGTTACGTAGGGACGGTAGACTTTGTGTACCAAGAGATGAGTTTACTTTTGGGCCGATATGAAGAAGGATGTGGCCGAGTTTGTCGCTAGATGCTTGGTGTGCCAACAAGTAAAAACAGAGCAAAAGAAGCCCGGTGGGTTGCTTCACCCATTGGAGGTCCCACAATGGAAGTGGGAGAGTGTCTCGATGGACTTTGTTGATGGGTTACCGAGATCGAGGAAGGGTAATATGGGGATTTGGGTCGTGGTAGACAGACTTACTAAAAGCGCCCATTTCATTTCTGTGAAGAGTAAGAGGACTGCTCCGTGGTTAGCCTCCATATACATTCGAGAGATAGTTCATTTGCACGGTGTTCCTTCTAGCATAGTGAGCGATCGCGATCCTATTTTTACTAGTGAGTTTTGGAAGAGCTTGCAAGAGGCGGTAGGGACTCAGTTATGTTTGAGCACCGCATATCATCCTCAGACGGATGGCCAGACCGAGAGGGTGAATCGTATTCTAGAGGACCTTTTGAGGCTATGTGTTTTAGACTTCGGAGGTACATGGGAGGAGCATCTTCCTTTGGTGGAGTTCGCGTATAATAATAGTTTCAGTCTAGCATTGGCATCGCACCTTTCGAGGCTCTTTATGAAAGGCCTTGTCGTGCACCTACATGTTGGTGGGAATCTACAGATAAGATCTTACTTGGGCCCGATATGATTAGAGATACTTCGGAAAAGATCGATTTGATTCGAAGGGGGATGAAGACGGCGCAAGATAGGAATAAATCGTATGCGAATAAGAGGAGGACAGATTTTGAATTTGATATTGGGGACATGGTCTTTATCAAGGTGTATCCATTATGGAATGTTGTTCGCTTTGGGTCCGTTGGGAAGTTAGCACCAAGGTTCGTAGGGCCGTTTCCTATTAAGGAGAGGATTGGACAGATGGCGTATAGAGTGGAGTTGCCCGAAAGACTTAGTGGTGTACATGACGTTTTCCATGTATCACATTTGAGGAAGTGCTTGCAAGAGACCGTGTAACACCCCGTACCTCTATAACATTAAGTTTCACAAATTAAAGTATAATTAAATTTTAGAAGAAGAATTAAGGGAAACGGGTTACACCATTGCGTTCATCTCAAAATTCTACTTGAGATAGAGTCCGAGTTTGCGTAAATTGGACTCCGTATGAAAAAGATATCCTTAAATTAAATATTGCAGCAAAACATGAAAAAAGAGGAATGAGAAAAGAATAATGTTTAGCATTGTTCTAATTTTTGTAAGCAAAAGACTTAGTAGCTTATTTGGTTGGAACACATGACTTGCATACAAGAGGTATAGAGTTCGATCCCCGCCAGCACCCTATTTTTGTTTTAGGGGAATGGCTTAAAATAGCCTAGTGTGAACGTAGTTCAAAAAGTGGTTTAGTGTGAAAATGGGTAATTGGGAAGATAGATAAAAAGAAAAAAAATGAATATATATATATATGCGTATATATATGACGTGTATGCATCGTGTAGCGTACGTTGCGCATTTTTGGTTGTCAAGGATTGTTTTTTTTTAAATGGCCTTCCCCAATTGGATTTATGACAAATTAAAAGTTAGAAAAGATTTATTCATATATATATATATAAATATTTATATATGGGTAATTAATGTAAATGGTAAAGGGAAAATGTATCTGTTAAATGCGTATTTACGTTTGAATTGATTGACAGTAAATAATAAAAAGAAAAGATGAACATTAGAATATCACTTTTGTAATGTTAAAATTGAAATAACATTTCGTTAAGAAATGTATATTTAGATAAAAATGTTTATTCAGATTAAATTAACATTTCAGTTAAGAAATGTTCATTTAGCTAATGTTTTGTTTTAAATAAAAAAAATGTCCTTTTGGTTATGATATGTTAGGAAAGAACCAATGTGTCATTTATGAAAAAAATGAACATTTAATATGTTGAGTCAATGCTGAGTCATTTCTGACTCATTGCCGAGTCAATAGGATAATTATATCTTGACTGAACGGTTGTGGTCATTTCTAGGGTTAATCAAACGGCCTAAATTAATCGTAAAATTCTATATATACAACCTAGCTCTTAACCTAATTCACACAATTAAACTTGAAGCCGTCACGCTGCTGTAAGATAGCTTGGAATGGCCGCCGCCTAAAGCTTAAAGACAAACAAAGCTAGAACAAATCAAATTCAAAACTAAGAATCAAAACAACGTCTACCCAAAGGAACGCATCTCAATTTCAGAACCTCAGATCTCAGAAAAACAAGACCGTCTTGCGTTGTAAGTATAGTGACTCTTTAGATGAGAATATGATTAAGACATGATTTGATGTAAATTGCAATATGGAATTTTATCAGTATTGTAAAATATAGATGATGTTGTTTTGGTTTTGTTTATCGTGATAATTTGAATGTAACGACCCGCATCTCCGTTCACGTAAGATACTGTCCCCAACTTAGCCACCATATAGGTGTGGGGTTTTGTTCCTCAAAAGGCCTCGGCGTTAGTAAGAGATGGGATCTACTATATAAGTACCCACTTCACACAGGCTTCCATGATGTGGGACTTAGGGGTGTTACATTCTCCCATCCTACAGAGCCCAACGTCCCTGTTGGCTCACAAACACCTCACCCAGGCGTTGTGGTCCACATAGAAGCCACAATTCCGGCTGGGTATTAGCTCTGATACCAACTATAACGACCCGCATCTCCATTCACGTAAGATACTGTCCCCAACTTAGCCACCATATAGGTGTGGGGTTTTGTTCCTCAAAAGGCCTCGGCGTTAGTAAGAGATGGGATCTACTATATAAGCACCCACTTCACACAGGCTTCCATGATGTGGGACTTAGGGGTGTTACATTGAATGTTTGTGGTGATTGGATCCATTATTTATTATGCGAATTGTATGTATACTGTTAGATCGATATATGTGCTTATGCAAGTTATAGGTTGCAAGTTAGATTTACACATATATGTATATGATTCATGTTGGTTCTATGTATATATGTTTATGTTAAACCAATTGTACCTACATGATTAGAAAAGATCAATATTCAAAAATTCTTATGCAAGTGAAAACTTATAATTGGATCCATGTTAAAAGATCCATTTATGATTCATATGATTTATAAAAGTTTATTGTTAGATCTATGTTATACATATGTATTGCAAGTTCATACATGTTCCTATATGTTAACTTAATTATGTTGTAGATTTATGAACCAATGCAAGTTGATAAGTTGAGATTCATGAACCTATGCAAGTCGTTAATTAAATTGTTAATTCATAAACCTATGCAAGTTGCTAATTATGTACATGTTTATGTTGATTATGTTAAAGTTGCAAGTTCACACCTATATGTTTATGTTCATGTTGATTTTGTCAAAAATTGCAAGTTCATAGTTAATGTTGATTTCATGCCAATTTTGTGAACGTTAAATTAGGCTAAGTTATTAGCCTAATACTTTATGTGAAATCATGTGAACGGTAAATTAGGCTAAGTTGTTAGCCTAATATTTAGACGGGGGTAACGTTGGGTAAAACTTAATTATAGGGAACTTGACATAAATTCGCCAATAATCACATAGGTGGTTTATGGTATGAAATGGTATAAATTATTAATTTAAAACATGTTAATACATAGGTGGGCCCAAAACCATGAAATTGGTTAAGGCCATGAGTGGTGTAAATTTATACACCGTTAGTTTTGAAATAAAATATGTGACATGAATAATTTACATAATTAAAATATAAATTTAGACAATACGAATATGCTTAACCCGAGGCTGGATTGAGTTGTGATGTAAACCTGCCCGGACCCGCCCGGCTATCCAGTAATCACAACAATACCTATCCAATGTGAGAGGTTAAGGCATTGAGCCCAATAAAGACCCGAGGTTAGACTGAGTTGTGGCGTAAGACTGCCCGGAACCGACCGGCATACAGACAGCCACAACAATACCTGTCTAATGTGAGTGGTTGGTGCTTTAATAAGACAATTAAAGCTAAGTTAAGAATGGTAGGGTTAAGTTAACTAAAACACTTAACCAACTCAACATGTTAATTAGACTAGAAGGTGAGGTTAAGTAAAGTTAATACACTTAACCAATTTAACATATTAACTAGACTAGAGGTGAGGTTAAGTAAATTCAGGACACTTAGCCGTTATAACCTGATAATTAGATAAGTGGGTGAGGTTAAGTAAATTTAGAATACTTAACCATCATAACACGTTAGCTAGATAAGTGGGTAAGGTTAAGTAAATACACTTAGCCAATTTAATATGTTAGTTGGACTAGAGCGTAGGGTTAAGTAAACTTAGAACACTTAACCATCATAGTGTGATAAATGAATAGGGTTAAGTTAAAGCATGAAGGGACAATACTTAACCATTAGAACATGTTAATTAAACAGATGTTAGGGTTAAGTTAACTAAGGGAACACTTAACGTTATAACATGTTAGTTAAAACAGATGGACAAGGTTAGGTTAAAAAGGACACTTAACCAATACAAGATGAATGGGTAGGGCTAAGTAATAAGAAATACTTAACCAATATAACTTGGTTTGTGATAAGGTTAAGTCAACGTGATTTACGGATAACACTTAACCAGTTTAACATGACAAATGAATGGGTTAAGTTAACTTGTATCGACTAATGACACTTAACCAATCCAACTTGACGAGAAAGAGAACTAAGTAGTAAACCTTAGTTGAAAGGGGCTAAGTAGTAAACCTTAGTTAAGAAAACAACGATTCAAGAAACTAAGTGGTAAACCTTAGTTAGAAAAACTAAGTAGTAATTCTTAGTATAACACGAGGAGGAGCGAACGTCCATCTGATCTTAAAGAGGGCTCCAACGAATTGGGTTACAAAGCCTGAGGCTTCGAGGGGATGTGAGGGTACTCTTGGTATCCCTCTGTGAGGCTGCAGATGATTCTCCTGGACTCACAGAGGTTAAGGTCTGTGTTAGGAGAACCAAGGGTATGCCTTGGTTGCAATATAAGGCAACCTAAAGACTAGGATGGACCAGCGTGATTCAGCGAGACCAGTAGCCCTGTGATAGCAACTCGTGGTCTACCTACCATCTTCAGTCAATCGTAGTACGCATGTGGAAAGGCAGAGAACTCCCAACAGACCATATACTTGCTATCTAGTTATGGGTAAGGCTGGCCAATAGGAAAGCGGGGCATAGGTGGCAGGAGTATAGTTCTCGTGCTTGATTTTCTTGGATTTCCTTTCATTAGTTGAGGGAGGGATCACATGGGACCATATCCACTGGTAGAAAAACAGACCTTAGCATCTGCATCGGCAGATAACTTAAAGCTCCCGACCGAGTTCCGTATTTTCTTGATTAAGCCCTGTCACGGGACTCGGGCCGCACATATAATGGACATGTGCATCTAAACAGCGATAAACGATTCGCGACACATACGTGGGGAAAGTCTAGGAACATATACCACTCTAGGTAGTGTGTCCTAGACTAGGGGCATCGTTCAACAGGTAGCATAATCCCTAGTTGGACCTAGGTGGCATAAATCCTGAATCCGAGAAGTATTAGATAAGTCGCATAAACCCTAGTTAAATCTAGGAAGCGCTCGATAAGAAAACCCTAGATTTGATCTAGGTAATAAATAATAGATGTACACCTAAAGGCAACCGCAATTACAGGGATTGGGATCACGTTATCATCTTTATACAGGTTACTAGTTGGGATACTAGTTAGGTGTTGTAGAGATATAGAATGGGGTGTGATAGTATATTCGGTTTAAACTGTCTTGCTTTGGTTTATATTAGTCTGTTATTCTGATAGTCCCATTTTCCAGTTTACTCCTGTCATGAACTTTATCCTGTTCGCATGCTAAAAGCCACTAGACTTACTCAGGCTTTATGTCTGACTCTGTTTTTCTTTCGTCTTCTTTTCTTCCGTTCCCCCGCCCCGGTAGTCAGGGAGGGAATAGCTCTGCTTAGTATGGACTGTTACTCTTTCCAAGCTTGAAGACTCTTGGATATATTGCTTTAGACTCTCTTTTCTGCTGCTATGGCTGGATTATGCTACATTGGGGAATATAAATGTTATTTTATGCTTCTTTATTTTGTAAGACAGATGATACTCTGGTATTGGAAAGCAATTGTTGTACAAACTATCTTATCAATAAAGTAATGTTTTATTTCCCGCTGTTTTAAATTTGTCTGTTTCGTAAATTATCTTCATCTTTTACCTATAATGCTCCACAAAACTTAGTGCATTCCCTTTGTGAGTGACACTAACGAATGTGGGTTGTTACGAACCGCAGAAGTGGTAGAGCAGAGCTTGCTTAGAGAGGTGGAGATAGAGCGTGATGCGACGATTCGATGAGCTCCTACATGCATTCTTGGGTTGGAGATTAAGAAGTTGAGGAATCGAGAGGTCAAGCTAGTCAAAGTGCAATGGGTAGATGATGAGAGCGACACTACTTGGGAGATGGAAGAGAAGATGCGTTCATTGTACCCTTTTCTTTCCGAGGGTATGTCTTTTAATTTCTCCTTTATCACTTAGCTTTTACTTGTTCTATTTTTAGTATGTCCTCTCGCTAGTATCTTTGACCTTTAGATAGGGTGGTCCTATGGTTGAAACATGTGTTTGAGACATGTTATGTATGGTGGATGCATGCGGATGCAAGTGTTCGCTAGTGGTTGCTCGTGGATGCATATACACACACTTTAGGCACTAGATCGGCTCAGTCACTTTCATATTGCATATTGCATATAAATGGATGTATTTAGTAAAATGAATGTACATTGAATGTGTGTATCATATGGATGTTGCATTTAAATGAATGGTTGTGCACACATGTAGTAATGATATGCATAGGGTTCTTTGCATACATAATGGATACATGGCACTATCATTATTTGCATTAAGGAGGTCGACTGAATCAGTGGACCGCCTGATTTTGCATTAGTATATGAACATATTCACACACTATGCATATGTACATGAAAAGCATTAGAATCTTTTAAGGACCATGGTTGCTAGTGGTTGATGATTGATAGATGGATGGTTGGATGGTAGGATACGTTCTCTTGACTTAGAGATTTCGAGGACGAAATCCTTTAAGTAGGGGAGAATGTAACACTCCAAATTTTGAATGATTGAATTAACTAAATTTAAGAACACTAAAATTTTAAAATAGGAATGAAGGGAAATGGGTTGCGCCATTGCGATCGTCTCGGAATTCTACTTGAGACAGAGTCCGAGTTTGCATAAATCGGACTTCGTACGAGGAAGTTATGGGCCTCGGAAGTTTGAGCAATTAAGCAGAATTAATTAAAGTTAAACCCAACTAAAAATTAAAATTAAATTCGAAATTTGAAATCGCACGTACCCGGGCTGGGCGGCAAAATTCCCGCCCAGGACCCAGGTCGACCAGGGGGTCGACCTAGGTGTTGACCTGATCGGATAGGTCGACCATAGGGTCAACCTGGGGGTTGACCTCCACCCATACAGGTCGACCTAGGGGTCGACCTCCCCATGTTTTTCCAGATCCGAAATCTGCTTTGTGACTTCGATTTCTGAATTCTGATGGTCTGGATGGGTTCTAGGTTAAAATCTAAGGCCCTAAATGGTTCCCAACACTTAAATATACACCCTTAGACCTAACCCTAATTATAAAATATTAACTATGACACCATTATGCTGTCAAACTCTCTCTTAAACCCTAGCCGCTGCCTCTAAATCAAATCTCAAATGTACATACACAATTCAAATCAAAGTTTAGAGCTTCAACAACAATTAAAGGAGATCAGTCAACATCACCGCAACGTTTATACATCAATTCCAGTTTATAATTCTTTTCTTTAGCCATGAAAGGTGAGTGCAGTTATTTTCACAATATAATAAGTTTTAAAGTAACATGAAAAAGTTGTACAAAAGATTCATATATGTTTGTAATGAAAATCTCACCAAGTCTTCACCTTTTTGATTCATGTCATCATATGCCTATGTTTCTATGTAAAGTTCATACCTTTTATCAGTTTATTCATGTTGAATCTTTTATTATGCCTCTATGCCAGTCTATATGCCTCTTAATTTCATGATGACGTTTTACTCCAATTTTCTATGAATTGATTCTCTCTTCTTACCCCTATTCCTTTTATTTTGTGGATCTTGGCTACCTTCGAGCCTATATTAAAAATACGCGCGAATGCGAATACGTAGGAACGATGTGGAATATTAGGAACATGGGAAATTTGGAAAATTGGATATTATTGGATATTTTGGATAATTGGATAATATGTGAAATTGGCGTATTTGGGTATGAATTACATGGAATTGATGAAATTGCCTATAATTGAAAATTTGTAATTGAGGTTAATTAATATGTAATTAGTGTAATTAGTGACAAGTTGGAATAGGCAAAAAGTGTAAACATGATTATATGTTGAATTGGAAACACATGACATGAAAATTGGGGTTTGGGTGAAATCTGATTATTAATGAACCTTTGACACGAGGTTAGGCGCAATTGTGGTGTAAGACTGCCCGGAACCGCCCGACAAATCCAGCTGCCACAACTGGACGTCTAATGTGAGAGGTCAAAGGTATGAATTGTAGGTGTAACGATGGGTGACATGAGGTTAGACCCGGTTTGTGGCGTAAGACTGCCCGGAACCGCCCGACAAATCCATCGGCCACAAAATGTTCGGTCTAATGTGGGAGGTCATGCACCGTTCATCATAAGGAATGAATCAAGGAATACTAACTATAATAAGACATGGGTATGGTTAGAGGGTTAAGTGGGGTGACATGTAAATTATGACATGTAAATATGGACTTAACCAGAAAAAGATAAGGCATGTAAATTATGATATGCAAGTATGGACTTAACCGTAACATGTGCAAGACATGGACATTTAAATTAAAATGGTTAAGTGGGGGAAAAACCTAGTGGAGGCCAAGCATAGGTGGGAGGCTTGTGTCGGATGAGGACCCGTTTCAACCAGTAACCCGTTTGAGTATCTAATTGGGCCCAGTACTAGGCCGGGGTTGGGGCACGCTTGCTGGGCTTGAATATAAGAGGTCAAAACGTGAATAGCGGTGGCAACGCAAGTCCAACGGGTTCATGTGCGTGCATGGGTCCGGGATGGTAGGTAATACGTTGTTGCATCGTGTAGGTATGGCCGTGCATTTCATGTTGGTATCGGGGTTGCCACTTTGGGGAGTGATACACACCACTGTGGGGCCAGCATGGGTGCCTACGGGGTCTAGGGAGCCGATCGAATGGGTAGAGTAAGGGTACCTTAGCGGTGGTAGGAGCAAGCCGACACCTACGATAGCAGCTAGGTACAAGTAACTACCAAGTTTGTCATGTGGTTACAGTTAGTGGGAAGGGATCAACCTTGAGTAAAAGAGACTAGTAGATGTGCGGTGTATTTAAGTAATGTGGTGTAACTTAGCAAAAGTGCGGTGTAATGAAATACATGTTGGTTTAGTTGGATTGTCCTTTGGGTGCTAGTTTGATGTTGACTTCGGACTTCGGGGTTAGTACGTGGAGGGTTGTTCGCTTAGCCAAGGTGTAGGATGGTCTTAGTACTTAGGAACGAAATCATCTTGTCCATCCTTTTTATCTAACTTACCTATGTTACAGTCATATCATGATGCCTATTTATGTCTTGATCATTTAACTTACCTATTATTTGTTAAAATCACTGGACTCGCCAGACTTTATGTCTGACCCGTTTGTTTCCACCTCTTTTCTTTCCTCTCCCCCCTCAGGTTTACAAGGAGGGAATACTACAGCTTAGTGCCGATTTCTTTCAGTTTCTTGAAAAGAGTACATGTATCGCTTTGGACTCTCTCATCTTTATGGCTTTGCTTATGCTCATTGGGGATTTATGCATTTATGTTATTTGAGTATTTGCTTCTTTATGTACTTTGAAGTTTTTGGAAAAGACTATTGATCCTATTGTAATGGTTTTGGAAACTACTTATGTAAGCTTGTTTTGAGTTATGATGCTATGAAATAAGTTTTATCTTCCGTTGTGTTGTTTTATTTATTTATTCTTGTAATTTATCTGTTCTATACAACAATTACGCTTCATGGACATTGATGCATTCCCTTTGTGAGTGAAATTAATGGACATGGGGTGTTACAAGTTTGATTTTCTAAGGAAATTTGACTTGGATCCACGACATGCACTCCTCTAGTAGAATTCCGAGTGAGAATACGAATTGACTCCCACTGCATGTCTTTTTCAGAATAATCTTTTAAGAATTGCCAAGCTTCATCGGCTGTCTTAGACATAAATTCTCCTCCACACATTGATTCTAGTTGAGTTCTAGTCTGATAGTTTAGCCCTTCATATGCAATTTAACATAAGTGATCTTTGAGAATTACATGATGAGGAAAACTATATAATAATTGCTTGAATCTCTCAAAGTATTTTGAAAAAGTTTCCCCCTTATTTTGACAAAATTGATTTATCTCAGTTCGGATTTTTAGAGTTTTATGGAAAGGGAATTTTTTTTTCAAGAATACAGAGACAAATTCATCCCAACTTCTTATGGAATGTTTTAGAAGGGAATTTAGCCATCTTTTAGTGCTTTCAAGTAGTGCAAATGGAATTAGCCTTATCTTGATTGATTCGTTAGACAAGTGTTGCATTTTTGTTGTGGATACAATTCAAATTCACTTAGAAATTCATAAACGTTTTCAGAACTAGTAAATTTTGGCACTCCTTGAATAAAAGAATGTTTTTGCTCAAAATTGTTTCCTTCGGCTGGTGGGAACATGATGACAGAGGGTTGAACGGTCCTAGTTGGATAACATCGATTTCGAAGAGATAAGGGTCTATTCATTCCGACATTGAGATTTTGAAAATTTTGGTTTACTCGATTTTGATTCATCTCAGTATCAAAATTTTGATTTATTTGAGAACCCCTAGGAGAATTATGTTGGCTAACACTTTTTTCACTCATTGTTGTTAAATGCAAACAAGAAAAATCCTAGACTTAAGGTTGACACAAACATCTCCTAGTTAAAATAAATAACGAACTCAAATGTATCTTATTAGTTGATAATCTCGGTTTGAAGGGGGAAGAGGGTCTTATGGCCGTTCATGTATAGTATAAATACAAAGGGATACGACCAATGTTTTACGGGTCATATGCAACCTCTTTTGCAAGAAGTTCAATAAATTGAAGTAATATATATCCACGATCAAACCCTTAAGAAGATCAATTTCACAAAATACACTCCCGCAATTGAATATTTTGCAAATCAAATTAAATAAATAGATTAGAAAAGTAAAGTTACTAGAATGTCAAAAGATTCCCGATGTAATACGTACCACCGTCCTTTACAAAAGGAATAAAACGAATTCCACACAGCAAAATAAATTTTCATATCTAAGATATTTACCCAATTTGTTTGTCCTATTAAGCTTGAGTTTTGCTCCTAAGGCCAACGTCTAATCAGTTTTTATTTAAGTCCAAGGAGTATGCAAATGACAGAATTTAATTGTTTTGGAGCCAAGGAAAAGTAATGAATTCCTCACCTTATATTTCCTAGGGCTTTGCTCGTAACTAAATTTATTTCAGAATGAAGCCAAAACAATAATTACACAAAAATAATTGTAGAAATAAAAAATTGTACAAGCAAGCCGATGCCCTGTAGAATTTTTTTTACAAGTAATGTCTAATTTTTTTTCATAGCAGAGCACTTGTAGAGTTCAGAAAATTTTACAGTGGGGTATAGCAGCCCATCCAATGTTATGAGATTTTACTGTTTGCTTCGTTCGACCTCCGAACTCTTGTTTCTTTGCTCGATTGTTTTTGCTTTGACCTTTGAATTTCTTGTTCGTTTCCTTGAATCTGTTCTTCCACTTGAGCCTATGATTTTTTTAAAGAAGAAAACTAAACTAAACAAGCGAAAGAACCTGAAAACTGAAAGGTTTCCAAAAAAAATAAAAATAAAACAGACTTGAAAGAGAACAACAAACTAACTCAGCTAAAAAAAAGTAGAACTCAGACTAACTTAACAAAACAAAAAAGTACCACCTCAAAACAAACTACAACAGGTCAACCTATAAAACATGCCCTTGTGCCAAATATAATATCAAAACAAAATGAAGCCGCACGCCCCTCTTTTCTATGCAAAACCACACTGTTACTTCTAGTATATACAATCCAGCAAAGAATTAAAATCTACTGAACAGAACGCACGCCTCCCTTTTTTTCAATTCGAAATCGAATTCGGGTTTATAGGGTTCAGATATAGGTTTTGCTATGTGAATGGCGATGTGGAAGAATGGAGTCAGATCTTGCGAGTCTTGGGATTCAAGGCGGTTTCGATGATTGTGGTGGCGTGATATGTGAACTGGAAGTCGGGTTATGCGAAGTGAATTACAGGGGGAATGAGGGCTTTCGGTTGTGGATCTAAAGTTTATGGTAGCTGTAAGGTTTGTACAGGCAGAGGGGTTTGTCTGTGGACTGGTTGTACGGTGATGTTTGTGGATAGGGAGAATGAATCGACTTGGGGTTTAGATCTGGAGCAGTTTGTGTATTGATGTAGCAATTTTGACTGGAAGGAACGGTGGTTTGAGAGGGGGTCCAATGTCGTCGGAGCAGAAAATTGTTGGAGAAGGACGGTGTAGTTGTGAAGAGAAAAGAAGAAAAAGGAAAAAAAAATAAAAGTTTTGAGGAAAGAGATGGCAAAAAATAATATAAAAAAATAGATAAGGAAATTTGTAAACTTTTTTTTAGAATTTGGGAAGAAATTGTGGAGAGGGCGGAATTTGTAGAAAAAATGAAATGAGGAAACAAATTAGTAAAAAGTGGCAAGATTTTTTTTCTTGTTTAGATGATTCTAGCACCAATGTTTGATACAAAATCAACTAATGAAGAATTTTCTTTAACAAATAAAAATAAACTAACACGAATCAGAAATTAAATAAATAATAAAACTTAATTATTGCCTCCTCGGCAATCACGCCAAAAACTTGATCGCTGCTTTTCTATGAATTAGAAAAGCGCGAATTTTCAAATAAATACTGCAAGCGCATAGATCGTGTAATATGCAAGTCGAATCACAGAGAGGTGTTTTAAATTTTATTATTTATATATTCTTATGTGAGTTATACAATATTTGGAGATGGGTTTGAAATAATGCTATTGAACTTACTATAGATCCGAATCTAATCAGATCAACACTAAATTCAATGACTAAAACAGAGAACAAATTACTAGAATAGATATAACAAACAAAAACTACAATAACAGAAATTAAAATTAGTATTGCCGTTGAATCTAATCGAACGGCTAATCCTATTATGCAAAAAGAAATAACAATAACAATTCATGTTCTACCAAAACTAACTGAGTAGATAACACAAATTGTTATGAAAGAAAAGAACAATAAAACTAGAATGAAGAAAACTCAGAATAATAGCATATCCATTTACAATGGTTACAACGTATATTTATAGGTGAGATTGGCCAAACACTAATCGGATCTATGAATATATGGGCCTCTTTTCCAAGAATTATTATCATATCACATGCCTTTCTTAACTAAGCTTTTTTGGAAATAATCTTTAAGAATATCTGAGCATATCATGGTGAATATCTTTCATATCTTCCATGTGGCTAATTGATTGACAAAAGATTTGAATGTGATTACTTCCAAACAAGGACGACTATTAGACTCCAAAAGCATATAGGATAAAATCTTCAAAATTGATCTTCTTCTTTTGCAATATCATTGCTTTTTAGGGGTGCATCAAAACAACCTGTGAAAATATATGAAAATACCCAATGTAAAATTTATTTATTTACAATAAAGATAAAATATGAGCATAAAAAATAAACACTTTTACATGTTAATCAATGATCTATAGAGAAAGAGGATTAAAGGAGATGATTAAGAAGTCATTAAGGGTAAATTAATTATCTAATTAAATGTTAATGACATATATGTGTACACAAACTAGTAAAAAGCATAATTTTTTCATATGTTATCAGAATTCAGCGAAACAGGATTCGTTGGAATCGTATCGATGAGAGCTTCATAATGAACCTGATATGGAGCTTGTTATATTTTTTGACGAAGGAAAACGTCTGATTTGATCAATCGACCGTTTATCGTTATTTAACGATAAACGATCAATGTGAGAACTCTCACTCAATTATTTTGTTATGCTATTATATTCATAACTGCATATGCATCGATTTCTTGTAATTGCAATATTTATTTTGTGGTTGATGGATGTTGTTTACAGTTTTCACTGTTATTATTTAACTATGAACAGAAGCGTTAATGGTGAAAACAGTTATATTATGAATATTGGTTGAGTAATTTATTAATTAATGTTTATTTGGTTGAAGACCCCACATGGATTTTCGGACGACAAGTAGCCCACACGTCTCCCAAGTGTGTAGATAAGTTCACATGGATTATGATGTAAACCACACACGGGTATTGGGATGATAATTTTACACACCTCCCTAGTGTGTAGATAATAACCACTAGTTTGTGATGGAAACCCCACACAGGTATTGGGATGCTATTTGATTTACACTAATCGCAAGTGCTTAGTTTGCATGTCAATCAGTTGATTGCAAGAACAATATAAGCTTTAATTATTTATTTAAGGCTTATACGAGTGTAGTTGCACTTTGGATGTGAATTGAATGTTTAATAGTTGTTTACAACTATTGTTGGACACATATGATGTATGAAATCCATATAAGTGGAATTATATGGTATTTAGTTGAAGTTCATTTCAATTCGGAATAAAATTGAATATTTTAATAATATATTATTCAATGAAAAATCAGAATTTGATTTTGATGTCCGATTTTGGATGGACACGAAGATATTAAAATATTAATGAATATTCGTAATTGAAACGAGCTGATTTGAATTAATTTTCATTCGGTTATGACTTGTTCAAGTTTATTTTTGAAATGAATGATAATTTCAAAATGTTAATTCGAGTTAAGTATATAAAAGATGTTTTTAACTTGAACGGATTTTCCCATCGGTCTTATTTATTTTAATAACTGATGTCGGAAAAGTTTGGGTTTCAAATTCTGATATTTTGAAAAATATTATTATTATTTTAATATTATAATAATATAGAATATTCAATTTTGGTTTAAATTGAATTGGAAGTCGGAATCATTTTTAAAACGAGTTTATAAACGTTTTATAATACATGTTTAATTTAAATCAAGAAGTTTATTTAAATGGTTTGAATAGGACGTGTCGCGCAGCGACCATTCACGAATTTCAACCATTATCTTCAAATGGACATACCGGGAGATTCGACCGTCGGATCTTCCTGAAACTAAAAACATTTGGTTCAAAACATAAAGAACTTTCCAATAAAAATAAAAGTTTGAAAATCTATCGAATAGATTTTAAGATAAATTCAAATCAAATTTGAATAAAAACAGCGTCAGTGCTGTAAATGACCTGATATGGGTTTTTGATGAATTGTGTTGTTTTTAAATTATTAAAAATAGGGAAAAATTATGATAAATCATATATATGATTCAAAAGCGATTTGAATTGAGTGCATTCATTTTGGATAAAATAAAGTTATTTTGTGAAAAGTAGCTATTTTGACAAAAGAGGTTGAAACGGTTTAAAGTTAATTAATACTTCATCAAGTTAGGTTTTTCCGATGAATTGGATTGGATTTCAATGGAAATTATCTTCAGATATTTCAATATTGTATTCCGTAATTATACGGATACTATTGTGAGCAATATGGAAGATAGAGATATCTTTATTCCCTATACAATATTCGTTGGTTTCAGAATTTGATGTTGATTATGAGTCGATATAATTTATATTCAAAGCCTTATATTTAATATCAAATTGGATTTTGGGTTTGTTGTGAATGGTGTCTTAAATAACATTGTTCTTTAAACCCTGTAAAGAATAAAATTTATGGAATAAATCTTTTAATTAAGATTTAATGGAATTTTTTCCAAGATAAAGTGAAGTTTTCCAATTTTATTAATCAAAATTGGAATTAAGTGAAAGATTGATTTTGGATTTATCGTGAACAATGTTTTAAATGACATTTGTTCTTTAACCCAGTTAATGACATAATCAATTTCCTAAAGTAAAATGATCATTGAATAATTATTTTTGAGTATTAAAACCGTGTTAAAGTTTTAATGAATCTTTAATTAGATTGAAATGAAAAAGTGGTAATTAAATTTACCATAACACGAGAAGTGTTCGATATGGAGTACCACCAGTTTTACTCTATGCGATAAATGAATCTTTAATTAAATTGGAATGTAATGTGGTTATTAAATTTACCGGTAACACGATGGGTGTTAGATATGGAGTATCACCAGTTTTTCTCCATGGGATGAATTGGTCGGGATGAGATAACGATACGAAATATTATCTTTCGCGTAAGACTCATTGATCCCGATAAGGCTTATAAAGCTTAAAGTGTGAAAAGATTATAAAATTCTTTACAATGATTTCCAAGGAAGGATTTAAATGATAAAGTTTAAATGATATAAATTTTAGATAAGATTTATAGGGTTAATTCCCAATGTAAAGAATATTTGAATAGATGGTTATTCTGGATTGGAATGAAGTGTATGATATCTTTATTTATCACTTGATTTTAAAAGATATGTGATTTATTTAAGAAGACCGGGTTTAACCCATTCCAAATAACTGATACAACGATTAAAAGTTGAAGATATGAATACGGTGGTTGAAGACCGGAGATTTTCACATCATCTAAGCTATTGCCGATGTCTCAATTGTGTTATACACCCAAGATGAGGTAATACTTGGTGGTCGTCCAGACATACTTGGAGATCGATCGATTATGAGAGGACCTCTCTCTTGTATTGGACATATGAGACGCGGAATAAGGTGCCTCCGGTTTCGTTTAGGCCTAGAACGGGCTTGAAAATGGATTATGTGTCTGATATTGTATTTTATAACGTATTAATTGATCTCTACTAAATATATATCTGTTTGGTGGCAACGAATTTATTCTCTTAGCTTTACACCCTTCTTTGAGACGTACGAGCTCAGAGGTTATATATTGATGGACATCGGTTGTATAATATGAATTGACAATGTGACATGCTGGGTTGCATTGATCAAAGCTTTTGTTTAAAAGTAGAGCTTTATGGATGATGGTCAAAACATGGTTAATATGACGTAGCTTTGTGTTGCGTTAGACCAAAAATTGGTTCTAACACCCAAATTAGCTATGATTTTAATGAAATAGAACCAAAAAGCAATGAAGAACACACGATTTATAGTGGTTCGGCGTTAAAGAGCCTACGTCCACTTTCTATTCTTTTAATTGATGATTTGAATGCAAATACAATAATGATTCTCACTCAACTTCACAATTACAATGCATAAACTCACTCATATTTCTCAAAAATAGACTTTAAGAGATGATTTTGATCTGAATGTGGTTATGAAATTCGACTATGGATGAAGTTAGAACTGAGAATTTGCCAAAAGATCCTTCCAAATGCCTCTTGATGGTGTAATTATAGGTGAAAAATCTCCTCGAAGTGGCTCCGGTTTGGAACTGCGTGGCACCCATCCCATAAGAGTCGGGTTCGGAGGCCTCCGGATGGTGACAGCGCATCGATTTAATGGGAGATCGTGGGATGAAATGGTCATGCTTGGCCCGAGTCTTCAGGAGATGTGTGTAGCAATGGTCACAGGTTCAGAGAAAATGGGTTCGGATCAGCCGCCTCTGATCCGATCCGGTGAGGGTGCTTGCTCATCTAACCCGATGAGGGTGCTTGCTCTCTTTTGATGTCACTGAAATGCTTCTCCGAACCGAACCGATGTGATGTCTGCGTCTTTGACTCCTGCTTCTTTCCTGCGCTGGTCCCCTCCGATCCGGACCGGTTGGTGGCTTTCTCACTGTTTGCTCTTTGTGTAGCCTGGTTCACAAAGTAGGCTAACATTTTGCCCCCTTGAAGTACACTCTTATTTAAGATAAAGTGTGCTTCAGAATAGTTTACAAAACATCCTTTAAATAAAAACCATTGAACGACCGCTTCCATTCACTTGTAAAGTTGTATCGCTTCATAAAGTCGTGCCTTTTGTTGCTTATATATATCCATAAACAATATGAATTTCTTTCTTCATTTTCAAACAACTTTGAGAGCTCTTTTTAATGTTCAATGACTCCTCCAGGTGAGCTTTTCCTTTGCTTTTCCTTGAATTCAACCTGCGTGCCAAGTCAATGTGCATAATTCTTTTTGGTTCGGACCCGACCCGAATGGATTTCCTTCCTGTATTGCTTAACAGTGGACTAACAGGCCAGATTGCCTTTGTGGGCCTGAATCCCGGTCCGAACAGGGTAGAAAAGACTGGGAATACGAGTAGTCACCATAAACACATATATAAAGTCGCATCCTATCTCCTTCCTCCTTCTTTTATTTTACTGCTCCTGTTCATCATATTTTACACCGAAATCCTATCTTTCAAAAAGTCCATAATTCTTCTCGTTAATCTTCAAATCAAACTCGTAAGTAGGTTAAAAACTTTGATTATCCTTGTAATAACTGATTTCAGTTAAAATTTGTGGTCAATTTCGAGCGATTTGGTTATGGCCTTTGCTTGGCTTCGATGCCTTGGTCTCCTCTCTCCTCGCCGTCGTCGTTGGTGGTTCTGCCACCACCTCGAGGCGTTGAGAGAGGAAATTAGGATCCTAGAGTATACTTGAGTACGTAAGTGCTCGGTCTTAATTAGGGCTTCTGACATGGAGTTGGTTTCGGTGTTGATTAAGCAAGATGGAAAATGGGGAAGATGAAGAAGAGGTGAGGAATTGGGATCGGTTCGGGTAGAGAAACGTTGGAGTGAAGGAAAGGGAAAGATGTTTACAAGACCGGATCGGGTCGGAGCATAAAAAGGCAAAAAAGGTAAAACAAAACCTACCTGATCGGATCGGATGGTGTTTACAAGACCGGATCGGGTTGGAGCAAAAAAAGGCAAAAAACGGAAAACAAAACCTATCTGATCGTGTCGGATCGGAATAGGAGACAAGGAGAAGAAGGGTTATTCAAGTTGATCCGATTCGCTCCAAAAGCCCACATCCGAACCGATCCGGTTTTACTCACTAGGTGTGTATGTCTGCTTCAGACCGAAACATGACTTTGCCCCCCGATTTGATCCCAATACACATATCCGAACCGAACCGAAACAGTCCAACCTAATGTGCGAGAATTTTTCCAACTAACTTGATCCATGCTCGGCATAACCTTCAACTTGATGAACAGTTAGGATAGCGCCTTACGAACATAAAAAACATCAAGAACTATTCTGAAACATTATTACTCTTTTGAATCTTTATATCACGCTCTCATGTGTTTACTTTGCATCTTTGTTACACGTTGCACACACTTTAGTTCACATACACACACGGGGGACACGGGCAACTTTACTCTAATTCTTGCCATTGTTTCTTCAATAGTCTAGTGATCATGGCCGAGAGACGTTCATCTAGGTTAGCAAAGAAGATGGAAGTTGCGGAAACTTCTGAGAAAGTTACCATTGATGACATACCTTCTTCCTCAGACCCTGAATGGGACGATGAGGGCCCAGATTATGAAGTAGGAGCGCATAACAACGAAACATCTTCCGATAGTGAAGTTTCTCTGGGAGATGAAGAGGAAGGAGGGATAGGAGATAATCGAGCTCCTGATGAGTTTGAGTCTTCCATTATATTGGAGTTACCCAAAGACTCTGTTGAATCGACGATCAACGACGATAGACTTGTTCGCATATGTTTAAAGCACGGGATACTGAAAAGGGATACCCTGGTGCCATCGAAAGCTGATCATCCCCATAATCCCCCGGAAGGATTTATGGCAGTTACTCGATTGATGTGTATGGTTGGGGCTATTCCACCGTTTCCGCCTTTTGTTGTCGACTTTCTGAGACAGATGCGGATTGCCCCCATGCAGTTACATCCCAACTCTTATGCTTACTTATTGTAACAACCCGAAAATCTGGGCCAGTTTAAAATTTTTATTTTGGCAATTTTAACGAATTTTGAATATTTAAAATGGATTATTTTAAATAAAAACGACGAGAAATTTAGTTTGAATAGAATTCGACGTATATATTATATACGTCGTCGTTAGAATATAAATAATTATATATAATTATAAATAGAATTGAAAATGGCGCGGTAGTTCGATAATTCGATTTCAAACTTCAATTGAATGTACCGGGTGCAAAACAATCCGGATTTTAGTGAAACCAAAAATAATAGGATCTAATTGATGATACCTTTCCAACGAATCCGAAAGATCAAAATTTCGTAGCGAGAATCAAAAGATATGTCCAGTTGAAAATTCTGAATAGTCGCTATGGAATTCAGGCCCTTAAAAATGGACATTTTGCAAATGACCTCGGATTTCGACGAAACCACTTTTGTTGGGTCCGTGATGTCAAGTTATTGCTAGATTCCTTTTTCGTTCAACATATGACCAATCTCAATGGATGAGTACTGTCAACACATGAACTTTTATTTTATATTGATAAAGATGTAAATTTTATTACTAAAATATTTCGTTCAACACATGACCAATCTCAACGGATGAGTACTGTCAACACATGAACTTTTATTTTATAATATTCTTTGTTTTTCAAATTGGAATGAGGCCCAATCAATTACCATATAAAGTTAATTATATATTGAACTTCGAAATAAAAATATGATTTTTATATATTGAACTTCGAAATAAAAATATGATTTTTATATATTGAACTTCGAAAGAAAAATATGATTTTTATATATTGAACTTCGAAAGAAAAATATGATTTTTATATATTGAACTTCGAAAGAAAAATATGATTTTTATATATTGAACTTCGAAAGAAAAATATGATTTTTATATATTGAACTTCGAAATAAAAATATGATTTATATATATTGAATAGCGAAGTAAAAATTCGATTTTTTACATAGGTAGTGAAAGCGGGCGACGGAGGTAACAAAAAGGCGGGAACGAAGAAGAGTCAAGATGATTGGATAGCTATCGATGAGAATTTCTCACCTTTCAATTTAATTTTTCTAGTTATATATATATATATATATATATATATATATATATATATATACTAGGATGCAGACGGTGCTTATTAGAAGCACCCGACACCCGTCCACAGACCATGGACTTGTTTGTTTAGTTGAATGTTGGGTGATTGATTTATTCGTATGGTTGAATTGGAAATTGATTGAAATTGATTTGTGAATGGCGTGGGCCTTCACTAGACCGAGGATAAGGCTAGGCCTTGTCCCGTTTCTAGTATCGTGCCGTTATGCCGCCGAAATTTTCTAAAATAAGTTAGAAAAATAAAAATATCATTTTATTTAAAGAATGAATTGAATAGAAATTCATAGGTTGAAATAAAATGTTTTATCGTTAAAAATATAATTTTTAACGTGAAGTGAATAAAATAGAATATTCATTTACAAACCAGACGGTTTGTTTATGTACACCTATTTGAATGACATTGATTGGGACGATAAATTTTACACATCGCCCAACAGCACAAATAAAATATGTGTTTGATTGTTTGAAACCCCGCACGGGTGTTGGGATGAAATTTGAAGTTCACTCATCCTGATTGATTAAATATGTCGATCGATAGATTGACAGGCTGTTATAAGCGTTGAATATCTATATTTGATGCTTTTACAGTGTAGTGCACTTTGGTTGATGGTTGATTATTTTCAATGTTATTATATACATGTGTTGTATGAAAATCCATATAATTAACTTTATATGGTAATTGATTGGGCCTCATTCCAATTTGAAAAACAAAGAATATTATAAAATAAAAGTTCATGTGTTGACAGTACTCATCCGTTGAGATTGGTCATGTGTTGAACGAAATATTTTAGTAATAAAATTTACATCTTTATCAATATAAAATAAAAGTTCATGTGTTGACAGTACTCATCCATTGAGATTGGTCATGTGTTGAACGAAATATTTTGATAATAACAACTATTTTGAAAAAGAAATATTTGAAATAGAATATTTGAAAATAGAAATTTATGAAGCCGTGTTGATTAGATTGACGCCATTTTGACGTGAACGGTATTTATATCGATTTTATTCATTTTGAAATGAATATTGAAAAGTGATTTCGAAATCGAATATTTTGAAATGAATTGAATTGAAAACGATTTCGAAATGAATTGAATTGAAAATGATTTCGAAATGAATTGAATTGAAAACGATTTCGAAATGAATTGAATTGAAAACGATTTCGAAATGAATTGAATTGAAAACGATTTCGAAATGAATTGAATTGAAAACGATTTCGAAATGAATTGAATTGAAAACGAATTCAAATTGAATTGAAAGTGAATTGAAATGAATTCAAATTGAATTGAAATTTGAATTGAATAGAAATGAATTGTAAAACGAATTTATAAAGAAGAATTCAATTTTGATTTGAATTGAAATGGAAGTTGAAATTGCTTTTGAAACGAATTTTAAAACTATTTATATAATTCGTTTTAAATAGAAATCGACGAAATATATATTATATATATTATATATATAATATAATGGCCTGAATAGAACGCGCCGCGCCGCGGCAGTTCGCGAATTTCGACCATTTATTTCAAGCGGACATTACGGGAGATCCGACCGTCGGATTCTCCTAAAACCGGAACCGTTGGGTTCGTATCGAAAAGAGCTTTCTAACGAATATTAGAAATTTGAAATCTAACGGTTGGATTTGGAGATACGTCCAAATCAAATTCGAAAAAGGTCGCTGTAAGTGCAGTTCGATGGCCATTGGTGGAAATCGACTGTACGGGCCTTGATAAAATTATTAAAAATAGTAATAATTTGTGTAAAATCATAAGAAATGGTTTGTGAAGATTTAGGATGAAAAACTCCATATTTGAAAAGATAAAAATAGATTTTTATCGAAATGAACTAGTTTTGAACTAGAATTATAATTCTATTTACTTTTAAATAAATAAATTGAATTTGAAAAGGGTTTTGAAAATAACCAAAATTTCCAATGATTGCATTGGAATGGATTTGAATCGAAATTGTCTTCGGAATATTTCGATGTTGGAATTCGTGATTATACAGATGTTGTTATGGAAATTTGAAAGATATATATTTATATCGTTATTTCTAATGCGACATTTGTTAATCGTAGAATTTGATATTGAATATAAGCCGGGATATTTTCTATTCAGAGCCTTGTATTGAATATCAAATATGATTTGGGTTTGTCGTGAATGGTGTCTTCACTAACACTGTTCTTGAACCCAGTTGAGAAAAGATTAAATCTTTTTATTTAGATTTAATGAAGTGTACCAATTAAATAATATTTAATTGGAATTGAATTGATATTGATTTTTGGGTTTATCGTGGATAGTGTTTTTAAATAACACTCGTCCTTTAACCCGATAATTAATGAAGGTGATTTTGGGTTTATTGTGAACTGTGTTTTTAAATGACACGGATTCTTTAACCCAGTCACAGATTAAAACTAAGTGGAGTTTTAATGAATCTTTAATTAGATTGAAATAATCGAAGTGGAGTATCACCAGTTTTGCTCCAGGCGATAGTTAAATCTTTAATTAGATTTGAACGTGAAATGGTAATTGAATTTACCGATAACACCGTGGTGTTAGATATGAAGTATAACCAGTTTTACTTCATGGGATGAATAGGTTGGGATCGGGAAATTAAAACAAATAATTACTTCGGTAAGGTTCGTTAATCCCGACTAGTTTGAATTGATATTCAAAAATAGATTATAGAATAAATTCAAGAAATTTATCTTGGATAAAATTAATGGGAACCTTTCCCTATGAATGTGAAATTTAGAAATTGACTGTCGGTTAGCCAAACAGAATGGTTTTCTGGATATTGATCTGATGTTGGTTTCGGCCTTCGGGGTTAATATTTGGGGAATTATTCTCTTGATTAATTTACGGTTAGTGACTAATGAATTGGAATGAGGCGTATGTTGTGTTTGTGTAACACTTTTATAATATATACGCGAGTTATTCGGAAAGACCGGGTTTATCCCATTCTGAATAACTGATACGACGATAAGTCGAAGATGAAGATGATGGTCGAAGACCGGAAGTCTTCACGTCGTTTGGGTAATTACTGATGATCTTGATTGGGCTGTACACCCAAGAAGATGGAAACAGTTAGTGATCGTCCAGACGTACTTGGAGATCGATGGATATGCGGGGTACTAGGTGCCTCCGGTTTCGTTCAAACCCAGAACGGACTTGTAAATGGACTGTGTGTCTGACATTGGATTTTAGTCCGTGTGATTGATCTCTATTAAATATATATCTGTTTGGCGGCGGAGAATTTATTCTCTTGCTTAACGCCCTTCTCTGAGACGTACGAGCTCAGGGGTTATATATTGATGGATATCAAACGCATGGAGTGAATTGCCTGTGTGGCATGCCTAAGTGGCAATTGATCGAGGCTTCTGTTGAAAAGCAAAGTCTTGTGGTTATGATCAAAGCACGGCCTTTGTGGCGTAGCTTTGTGTAACGTTTGCTTCGCGTGTTTCACACCCGGTATGAACCAAAAACGGGAGACGGACCTCAGGGAGGGCATGCGTTTCTTTCTAGCTAGAAGTGGCGTCAGTGGTTTTACACGCCCTGACGAGTTTGACTTATGTGGTTGTTGCTGTTGCGAGGCGCCTCGGTTATATCGGTTTCGGCCGATGCATTCTGGTCGGCTGACGGACCAGACTTACACCCCATAGGGTGGGGAGACGTAGTGTTCAAGCATAATAATCCACATCGGTGGACCGGCCCTGTCGCTCCAAGGCTTGCCTGCGCGCTTGCCGGAGACATGGGCTAGATTGTCTCGAATCGGTTGAGGACTATCTTTTGCCTCGGTTCATAGACGGAAATCCAATTTCCAAATACGTGACATTTGCGGTTTTAATTGCAGAGCCTAGTATGGCGACATAGTGGGATGGGGCGCTCATGCCGCCTATGATTGATACTTATGATTTGAAGTTGTTTTATACACTATGCACTTATAATAGTATCAAACGATTTGTTTTAACCATATCAATCATTCTTTGGTTGTTATAAGGGAAAACCCTATCCTCGGCTGCGTTGCATTGTGTGATGGGACCTGGGTCTTATAACAGCTTCATTGTTCTTTATTTAGCATTGCGCTGTTGTTTTGTGCACTGGTATTCTTGGGAGGAAACCCGTTCCGTGTTATACGGCGTGGTCCCTCGATTTACCTAATGATTTAAAATAAAGATTAATAACTGTTTTAGTTCTCACACCAGTCACATGACTGACCTGGAGTTTATTGTTTTAACCTAAACTCTGGGTGCCCTTATTTTGACACGGGCAGCTAGTAGTTTTGGTTTTGCAGATTTATATTCACAGGATCCTGGTTTACAGCTGGAATGATATCCGGAAAGCTTTGTATCCGTATATCTCTTCTAGTTGTGCATTGTATTATTTTCCGCTGCTATGTATTTAAATGTAATTTAAACCTCTGATATTTCTGTGTAATATTTATTCATACTCTGTATATTCTTGTAATCTGATGCATTGTTGCAATATACAATGAAATGTTCTTCTGTATGCGTTCTGTTGTGGCCTGTTCTCGAACTATCCGACGCTTTCCTTTAGGGGGAAGTTACGGGTTTTCACACTTATATACCTTATATATAGCATACAGAGAGATTTTAGGTATAGATCCTACTTTCGACGACGTCCAATTTTTCTATAACTTCAAGCATGGACTCAAGAGACTCTCCTATTTTGAATCAGTCCCAAAAAGGAAAATTATTTCAGCTCCATTTAGCAGCAAGGCCGGCGATTCTAAGCTCGAATGGTTTTATATCAGGCAACAACCACGGTGCGCCAGGAGATGGACAAAATCAAGTAAAGCATCAATTTTCTAGATCTCAGTTTTGAATGTTCATGCCAACACATTAACTTGCTTTCTCTTTTGTTTGCAGTTGATAACCCAAAACAAATATCGGATCAGTTGTACTTTGATCGGATGCATCAGCTTCTCAATGGCGATAAAAAATTTCTAACCATCGATGAAGTTCTTAAGGATGAGTACCTACATCATCACGGGCTGTTATCCATTACCCGTAGCATAGGTCATGGGTCGGGTCCATACGTATACATCCCCCAAATGGACATTATTCCTGAAACGGGCGAGGGCTCGAAAAGTCCAATAATACCTCTTCGGACTTCACCTTCTCCATCTTCAACTCAGGACGATGAGTTAGCCAACATTGCTGAAAAGCACAGAGAAGGGTATGCCATCCCTGATGATGCTATTTCTCCTAAAAAGTCAATGCCCCCTCAAGAGCTGCCAATAGACGCTTCTCAAGGAGATGTCCCTACTACCGACGATTCCACATTTCAGGGTTTAGGAGATCTCCCCCTACCTGAAACCAGTTATACTTCAGAGGACTTTGGCACAAATACTTTAATTTTCACTTCTTCAGAGGAGACTACTCCCGTGAAGGTCAAAGAGCCCACTCGCGCTGTCCTGGCTTCGGGCTCGGGTTTGTCGAGGGGAACACCACTTAGGATGCACCCAACACGATAGCACTACACTTCACAGCACTTACTTCTCATGTGAACACAGATTCTGAATTCCACTTATATTGTTGCGCAGGTTCAATGTCTTGCCCCTACTACGATGTCAGGAAAATACGTCGCATCATGACTTGACCCCCTTCCGATGTCGAGCATGATCGTCGTGAAAGCCGGGGTAGAGAGGACAGAAGGCCTCATGATTCTTATCGGCCACACACCTTGCGCTCTCGCTCCTCCGTCTGGTCGGATCCAGGCCGATATAAAAGCTATCAGAGTCGTCGAGGAGAATACACATCGTAGCCCAAAGACCGAACTTCTCCTCAAGACTAACACAGTCAGGAAAAAAGTCCACCGAGACATACCGATTCACGGGACAAACATAAGGTTTCTGAGAAGCGACCTGGAAAGGGTGATACAGCCATCATGCCTACTAAGCGTAGGACACTGAGCTAATATACTACAAACCTCCACTACTAGATGCTGAGTCCAAAGTTAAGCTGGCTTATCTGGAGAAGCAGTTCCCAGACTATTATTTTGAAAATTTGACTTTCTTACCTGCTCTCGAGCCTATTTCCTCAAAGTGGGCAGATGAGGCTAAAGCGAAGATTGACGCAGTCGAAAAGCAATATTCGGAGATGTTCAAGTATTCACGTAATCTACCCAGAATCATTCGGACTTTAATTACAGATGTTAATTCAATGAAAAAGACTGCAGATGCCGACGAAAAGGCCTTGAAAATTTTGGAGAAGGATCTTGAGGACACATAGGCTCAACTTGTCATCGCTCAACGAGACGCTAACAACCTCAAACAGCAATTCAAGGAGTTACATAAGCGATATCATGACTTGTTGGAATCTCATTGTCAAGAGCGTTTGGAGTTGAAGAAACAAGCGAAAGATGCTAAGTCAGACAATGCCGAAATCCAACTAGCTTACAATACTCTTGAGCGAGAAAAAGCCGAGTTAGCGAGAAAAAACGCTGAATTGGAGAAACGAAACGCTGACTTGGAATCGAAGTTAATGGAAGCCGAGAATAGGGTTGCCCTAGCTGAGGGGAATGTGGAGAATGTTATTAAGTCCGCTGAAGAGACCCGTAAACAGTTGTCAGAGGCCCAGGAAGAAGTGCATGGTTTTGGCGAATTACTGATTGAATTCTTCGCGCATATAATTCGTCGCCGAAACATCTCTTGGATTGAAGATTATCCAACTACCTTGGTTCACGTATGGAGTCAAATTATCGAATGGGAGAAAGAGGAACTCAAGGTAGACTTCGTCGACGAAGATAAACTTATGGAAAAATATCTGAGAGATGACGAGCCGGCACGTCTGGCCGAGGGGCGTCGCCTTATCGCCGCTGCTATGGAGGAGGTGAAGCGGATGGCCAAACAAAAGAATATCCCCGAGGCTGGTTCTTCTTCTACTACCGCTGAAACTTCTGAGGTCGAGGGATATGATCCCGAGAACCCGGGGATCCCTTAGGCATCTCTTTTATCTCCCATACCCGAGTCAGCGTCAGAAACGGCAGTCACTCCAGCTGAGAAATCATCGGAAGGTATTTCTACCTTTTCACTTCAATTCGTCAAGGCCGTCTCCACTTTTCACCACATAATTGGGCAATCGATGGAGGATCCTTTATTTTCTCCTGAGTTGATAACTTTTGCTTCTCATTCTATAGGTGATGAACCGACCGAGAAGACTGGCATGCCTCAGGAGCCACCACCGGGGTAAAGTACGTGGAAATGGCTCAAGGAGAACAGGATAAGGCTACTATTGTAGAGTCAGGAAGGGGAGATGAACTATCTAAGGCCGACGCTTCTCATGATGACAAGATGGTAGATGCCTTGAAAGACGATGGTGGTAGTGAGGGGCATGAGGAAGACCCTGATGTGGCTATAATTGGGGATTCAAAAAGCGCCGATGACATCACTTTGGCTGAAATGAAAGCCAAACAAGACAAACGTATGCAGCTAAAAGTTGAAGACCTGAACCCTGAAAGCCTTAAGCCTCTTGCAGTGGTGGATCCTGGATCAAGGTTAGTCGTTAAGCTTTCAACTAGGTCTATTACAGAAGAGCTTGCTAAAAAGTCTTCTCTTGATTCCAATGTTCCGACTCATGGGGAAAAATCAACCGATTCTAGCACTTTGATTGTAGAGAAGAAAAAGCCAAAGCGCATTATGACTAATGCTGGAAAAGAGGCTAAGAATGCTCAGAAGGCTGCCAAAAAATCCAAGTCCGCTCCAAAGCCCAAGTGATGAAGTGCTTTGATTTATTTTGATACTCAATTGGCCTGAAATTGTTGCAGTGAGTGCGGCCCTCACATCTTCTTTTTTTGCTTGTTTTCCTTGTACAAACTCACATGTTTGTGAATAAAAATAGTTTATTTTCTGCAATGTCTGATAGTCGTTAGTTCAGCACTTAAGTGAAAATACAGAATTATGTCATATTAAAGTTATATAATGAAGTCATTGTTGAGGGGAATATGTATGCACATATATGCCCCCAGTTAATCTTGGATAACTGAGCAAGAATTATTCAAGATTGATTAAATTAAAAAATCCAATTGCCCTCGATTCTCTGATGGGGCCATATTCCTTTCGTCATCGATGCCTATTTTTCTAGCATCTTTATACTCTCCTGTCTCATAACCAGGTTAGGGTATCATTGAGGCGGTCTCTCATCTGGGTGCACCTTCACGCCTCAGGGGACGTCGTCTTCCCGTCCTTTATACTCTCTCTCGATTCTTGAGAGTTAGAGTTAAGAATGTCGTCTTCCCATTCTTCTGTGTTTTATCGTACAAACAGTCATTTTATTTTCTCCTACACATAGGTCATCTCCAACTTTCCAAATATAATTTATCATTTCGTGTTTCACGGCCATAATAGAATAATTGTTGAAGATATAAATAATGCAGGAAAGTAAATGACACACGATATTTTTATAGTGGTTCAGCTAAGTCATAGCCTACATCCACTTCATAATCCTTTGTTCACATAAACAGACTTTTTAAGGCAAGTCGTGCCTTTTTACATAACTTATAAAAACAAAAAGGGATGACATTTCATATTTTGCTTAGATATCGTCGTAAGTGCTGAGCGTTCCAGGCACTGGGAATCTCCTCACCGTCCACAGTCGTTAGCTTGAATGCTCCTGTATCAAGCTTCCGTTGGATGGTGTATGGCCCTTCCCACTTTGGACCCAATTGGGTCGAAGGAGGGAAGACTCGTTTCAGTACTAGGTCTCCTGGTTCAAATGTTTTGAAGCAAACTTTCAGGTCATAATAACATGCTACTTGATGTCGATGTCTCGAGGCACGCAAGTCGTCTTCATCTCTTTTTTCTTCAATCATATCAAGAGATTCTAGGAGGAGTGATTTATTTGTCATCATGTCATAATACGCAACTCGATGAGAAGGGACTTCCAATTCTACCGGGATCACTGCTTCTGACCCAAAGGAAAGTGAATAGGGAGTATGGCCGGTAGCCATCTTAAAGGTCGTCCTGTAGGCCCATAAAGCTAATGGCAACTCATCTACCCATCTAGCTTTGACCTGCTCCAACCGCTTCTTTAGAATTGATTTAATGAGACCTGGCCATTTGACTGCGGGTGAGCTACTACAGTGTATCGTTTATCAATCTTGTATTTCAGGCAGAAGTTTCTGAGCTCGATGCTGTCAAATTGCGTCCCATTATCAGTTATGATGGTCTTCGGTATCCCAAATCAACAAATAATGTTTCTGATGACAAAACTGATCACCTTCCTCGCTGTAATGGTTGTTAAAGGTTCAGCTTCTACCCATTTTGTGAAGTAGTCCACGGGAATGATTGCGTACTTAGCTCCTCCTCCGGCAATAGGTAGCACTCCAATAATGTCAATTCCCCACATGGCAAACGGCCACGGACTTACCATCGACTTTAGCTGAGTCGGAAGCGCTCTGGGAACTTTGGCATATTTTTGACATCTATCGCAGCGTCGTGAATAATCAGTCGCGTCTTTATTCACGGTAGGCCAGAAATATCCATACCGTAATACTTTCTTTGCTAGGGTTTGGCCCCCAGTGTGATCTCCACACTCACCTTCATGCACTTCTTTCAGTATACGTTTAATGTCGTCGTGTGCAATACACCGTAATAGGGGCATTGAAAACCCTTGCCAATAAAGGACGTCGTCCTGCAAAACATATCTTGCAGCCTTGCGTCTTACAACTCGTCTTTCGCTCTTTTTTAACGGGAGGGTTCCATTCTTGAGAAAATTCTTAATCGATGTCATCCAGGATTCTATTTTTGGTTCAACTTCCAAGGCTAGCTCTGCTTCCATTAGGTCGAAACTCGTTGATTCCAACACCTCTATCGGAACCATTTCGGTTTATTTAGGATTATCAGAACTTGCTAGCTTCGCCAGTCGATCTGCTTTCTGATTTTCCGCTCTTGGAATGTGTGTTATGCTATAATGCTCCAAACTTTCCAATAACTCCTTTACCATTTTGAGATAAGTGATGAGTCGAGGTCCTTTAGCAGCAAATTCTTCCCGAACTTGATATACAACTATTTTGGAATCGCAATATATATCTAGTGTCTTCACTCCCAAATCTTTGACGAGTTTTAGCCCAACAATCAGGGCTTCATACTCGGAATTGTTGTTAGTAGCAGCGAACTCTAACCGTAATGCATAGTAGATAGATCGTCCTTCAGGAGTTATCAGAACAACTCCGACACCGGAATTTCTATCATTCTTGGCCCCGTCCGTATATAATTTCCACGAACTGAGCTCTAACTCTCAATCCAAAGCAACTACCTTGTCACCCATCGTTTCCTCTTCAGGAATTGTAAATTCAGCTATAAAGTCAGCCAACGCCTGCCCCCTTATCGATCTTCATGGCTGAAAGTTCAAATCAAATTGACTCAGCTCGATATTCCATTTAAGTAACCGCCCCGATGCTTCGGGTTTCTGCAACACTTGTCTCAAAGGTTGATCGGTATAAAAAACTATCGGGTGTGCCTGAAAATAATGGCGAAGTTTGCGGGAAGCAATCAGGAGGCTATAAGTAAGCTTCTCTATCTTCGGATAATTACGCTCAACAGCAGCTAGTTTTTTGCTTACGTAATACACAGGCTTCTGGACTTTATCCTCTTCACGTACTAATGCTGCGCTGACGGCGTGAGATGATATTGCCAAGTAGACGAACAAATCCTCGTGTTCCACAGGCTTTGATAATATTGGAGGCTTTTCTAAGAAGTCTAATAGATTCTGGAACGCCTCCACACAGTCCGGAGTCCACCAAAATTTCGCTTTCCCCGTTTTATGAGATCGAAGAAAGGTACACACTTGTCTGTTGCTTTGGAGATGAACCTGCCCAATGCTGCAACCTTCCCAGCTAAGCTTTGAACATCCCTAATCTTTCGCGGCTCCTCTATATTCCGGATTGCTACTATTTGGTCCGGATTAATTTCAATTCCTCTGGAACTCACGATAAAGACAAGGAACTTGCCCGACGCCACTCCAAAAGAACACTTCAAGGGATTCAACTTCATCCCATACCTTCGTAGTATGCCAAACATTTCTGCTAAGTCCTTCGTATGATCGGGAGATTGCTTGGAATTCACGAGCATATCATCTACGTAAACTTCCATAGTTTTCCCGATTTGATTGTAAAACATGTGGTTGACTAGGCGCTGATACGTGGCGCCCGCATTTTTTAACCCAATTGGCATTACCACGTAACAATATAATCCCAAGTCTGTGATAAAGCTTGTATGCTCCTGATCTGGTATGTGCATGGGGATTTGGTTGTACCCAGAATAGGCGTCCATAAAGGATAAAAGCTCATGCCCAGCCGTCGAATCTACTAGTTGATCAATTCTGGGGAGAGGAAAGCTATCCTTCGAGCAAGCCTTGTTCAAATCAGAAAAGTCAATACACGTTCTCCACTTCCCATTTGACTTTTTGACCAGGACAGGATTCAATATCCAGTCGGGATATTTCGAATCCTTAATGAATCCATTATCTTTTAAATTCTCTACTTCTTCTTTTAAAGCTGCCGACCGCTCTGGGCCTAACATCTGTCTCTTCTGCTTGACTGGTGGGTGCTTTGGATTAATATACAAAGAGTGGCTCCTGATGGTAGGCGAAATCCCACGCATGTCAGCGTGAGTCCAGGCAAACACATCCAGATTTGCCTTTAAGAAATCAGCCAATTCCCTCGCTTTAACTGGATCCAGTTGCGAGCCGATCTTTAGTACTTTTGTTGGATCTGTTTCATCAATAGGTATATCTATTGTTATTTCGTTGGGAGTTGCCTTCCTGTCCCCGGGTTCTCTATCCTTTCTGGGATCTATATCCTCGAGCACGTCTGAGGGCGACTCTCTTGGGGCAGGACCCCTTAATTGCTATGCTGAGGCCTCCTTTGGAGGGGTGGAATCGTCCTTAGCATCTATATTCAACCCCTTCATTAACATCTTTAATTCTATCATGTAACAAGCTCATCCCGTATCTTGGTCGCCCCTCATCACCCCAACCCTGAGTCAGTCGGGAATTTAAGCAGCAAGCACCAAGGTGCAATACATGCCCTAAATTCGGCAAGGGCCGGTCGGCCTAGGAAGGCATCGTAAGGCGACTCCACATCCAAAACTACAAACGGTAGGATCCTTACTCTCTAGCGTTCTCCCTGCCCTAGCGTGACCGGTAGTTCCACAAAACCCATCGGAGCTGTAGATGCTCCGTTAAAGCCACGTATCCATCCTTCACATGGCTTTAAGTCTTTTGCTTCGAGTCATTTGTTCGAAAGCTTTCTTGAAGAGGATATTAACCGAGCTCCCGTTGTCCACTAACACTTTATGGACTAAAGCAGGGCCAATTGTTGTGGTAATCACCAGTGGATCGTCGGTTGGAGATTGAACTCCGGAATCATCTCTATTGCGGAATACAACATCTTCTGACATCGTCTTTTGTTTTTTTACTGGAGTAACGTCTTCGAGGCTACTGCATTCTCCTACCTCAAAATGCTTGGCGACATTGACGTACTGGTCCATTGTTTTAAAACTATGACCAACTAAGTAAGTTCTGCCTATAATAGTGTTAATGACGATCCTCTTACCTTTTTGCTGAGCTGTGGGTTTTGAAGCATGCTGGTCTTGGTTTGGGGCTTGTCCCCCTTGCCCCCTATCCCTTGGGGCGACCTTGTTCTCATCCAACTTCCCTTCTCGCAGCAATCTTTTGACAATATCTCTCAAATGACGACATTCATTGGTGGAATGACCGTGGGTACCATGAAACAAGAAAAACTTTCCTGTTGCAATCTCTTTCTCAGTAGAATCTCTGGATGGTGGTTTTTTGTACTGCAATATGCTATATGTATCTAAATAAATGTTCTCCAACGTATCATTTAACAGCGTGTAATTTTCAAAAGTCTAGAATCTGGGTCTTTTATTAGAGCTACTCCCTCGGTTTCTGTTCCTTCTATTGTCGTTCCCATTTCTGTTGCTATTACCCCGACTCTGGTTGCCAGCATTTACTTCCACCTTCCCTGAACTGTCACCAGATTGTTTCACAACAATGTTACTCTGGACACCTTCCTTCGAGGCCCCTTCGGACTTTCTCTTCCGATTTGCCTTAGCATCTTCTCGCCTTAAGCGGATATTAGCCTTTTCACAGAACAATTCTCTAGTGGGAGGTGGTTTTCCAGCCAAGTAATCCCTGAACTCTGTGTCAGGATCTACCCCTTCTATCAGGGCCATCAGGATAGTGGCCTCATGGGGATCGCTAACTTCAGTGACGGCCAGGTTGAAGCGATCCAAAATATGACTTCAAAGATTTTCCCGGGGCCTGTTTAATCTGTGACAATTCTATGACGGTCTTGGACTTTTGGGCATGGAGTCGAAATTGATTCATGAAGCGCTCATCAATTCTGCAAAATTTGATACCGACCGAGGAGGGAGTCGGGTGAACCACATTAAGGCTACGTCTTCAAGATAGATTGGAAAAGCTTTGCATTTTACGGCATCTGGAGCTGCTGCCGCATTCATGAACCATTCATATCTCATCAGATGCTGCGTTGGGTCTGTTCTTCCTGAATATCGATCCATATGAGGCAAGTTGAATCACCGGGGGAACTGGAAATTCAGTATGTCATCTGTGAAGGGGGTATGACTTCGTTCAATGCCCCAATCTTCATTAGTATACCGATGGCTTTCGGACATTATCTGGCGCTCCATTGCCCATACATCGGCGTTTGTTAATGTCTGCACATGTTCTCTAGATCTGATGTTCGGATTACCCCTGGGTTCCTAGTCAGGGGATAACCTCCTATTTCTGGCGGCAGCTGCTCTACGTTGCTCTCTGTGCTCCCGGTCGATCTCAGGAGGTAGAGGTTGGCGAAACTGTTGCTACGTGGGGTTGGTAATATTAGGATCCCTGGGTAAGACATGGGATCCGCGCATGGGTAGCAACATAGGCTTTTGCAAGCTCGGGTCATCAGGGCCCAATACACGAGCACCATCTTCTCGGGATCCTGAAGATCCAAAAGTCAATTGATCGAGGTTCTGAGGTCGTTCAAGCGGCTTCTCTCGCGGGGGCGATCCTCGTCCGAAGAAGACGAATCATCTGTAGCAAGGTGGCGTGTTGGGGAAGGAGTCTTCTGCCTCCGAAGCTCCTGTAGCTCTCTACCCATAGTGATCATGTTTTGCTGCATGCGAAGGTTGTCACGCCTTTGGGCTTCCAATGCTGCTTTAGTGCTCCGGAGCATGTCAAGAAAACGTGAAAAGTCTCCTTGGGTAATGGGTGCAGATGGATCAGGTTGAATATTAGTCATCGTGGCTGGAATCAGAGCGTTGGAGGGAGATCGAGTAGAAGTTCCAGCTTCATTCTGGTTCGGATCGGATTGGTTCACAGTAGCCTGGTCGAGGTGGTTCGGATGGAGAGAGTGAGTTCCCTCGACCTCATTAGACCGGATCGGATCGGTGCCTCCCATCCGGTTCGGATCGGCGCCTCCCATCCGGTTTGGATCCTCTTGATCGGAGCGGTCTGCTCCAGAGCTTTGAGCGCGTGACCTCGTTAACACGATAGGTTGTAGATCTTCTCTAGCATCGTTTCCCCTAGCGCCTTGCACTTCTTTTCCTTTGGTCTTAGCCATGATACTCGATTCTTCAACGGTTAGTCAACAAGTACTAAAAGATGTCAGAGACAAGGGATTAACTTCTTTGAACTTGAAAGTCCAAATAGTAGAGTGATAATCCCAAAAAGGCTGAGAATTCGAAGGTCTCTCAATGAAAGCACCAAAATGTTAGACCAAAAATTGGTACTAACACCCAAATTAGCTATGATTTTAATGAAATAGAACCAAAAAGCAACGAAGAACACACGATTTATAGTGGTTCGGCGTTAAAGAGCATACATCCACTTTCTATTCTTTTAATTGATGATTTGAATGCAAATACAACAATGATTCTCACTCAACTTCACAATTACAATGCATAACCTCACTCAAATCTCTCAAAAATAGACTTTAAGAGATGATTTTGATCTGAATGTGGTTATGAAATTTGGCTATGGAGGAAGTTAGAACTGAAAATTTGCCAAAATATCCTTCCAAATGCCTCTCGATGATGTATTTATAGGTGAAACTTTTCCCGAAGTGGCTCCGGTTCGGAACTGCGTGGCACCCATCCCATAAGAGTCGGGTTCGGAGGCCTCCAGATGGTGACAACGCATCAATTTAGTGGGAGATCGTGGGAGGAAATGGTCATACTTGGCCCGAGTCTTCAGGAGACGTGTGTAGAAACGGTCACAGGTTCAGAGAAAATGGGTTCGGATTGGTGGCCTCCAATCCGATCCGGTGAGGGTGCTTGCTCATCCGACCCGATGATGGTGCTTGCTCTCTTTTGATGTCACTGAAATGCTTCTTCGAGCCGAACTGATGTGATGTCTGCGTCTTTGACTCCTGCTTCTTTTCTGTGCTAGTCCCCTCTGATCCGTACCGGTTGGTGGCTTTCTCACTGTTTGCTCTTTGTGTAGCCTGGTTCACAAAGTCGGCTAACATGTTGAGACATGACTTCGTATAGCTTCATTCCCCGGTATGAGTCGAAAACAGGATGAAGGACCGCAAGGAGGACATGCGTTTCTTTCTAGTTAGAAATAATGCTGTGGTATGGAGTCCATGCATTTCACTTATGTGGATGTTGGATTTGAGGTGCCTCGGATGTGGCCACACAAGGCCATGGTGGTCAACGTACTGACCAGAAGGTCTGATAGGACCGGGAAACATATTGTTCAGGCAATTGTCCAATCCGCGATGTACGGCTGACCGACCATGCCGCTACAAAGCGATGTGTTCAGTCATTCTTGGGACATTCTGCTAGAGTTGTTCTGAAGTTTGGAGTGAGGAAAATCCTTTGCCTCGGTTCATGATGGAAATCCAATCTCTAATACAAGACTCACGATTTTAGTTGTAAACCTATACAGCGACATAATAGGATGGAGTATTATGTCGTCTAAGATTGATACATTTATTTTCGAAATTGATTTTGCACTATGCACTATTAATAATAAAATAAATTTCATGTATCAAGCATATTTGGCTTTATAAGGTAAAACTCTATCCTCCGGCTTAAGCTTTCATTGTGTTGTGGGACTTGAGTGTTATAATAACTTCATTTTTCAAAAAGCATTGTGCGTTTTATTTGATGGTATTCATGTGGAGGAAACCGTTCCGTGTTATATGGCATGGTCCCATGGCTTACCCATCTTTAAAATAAAGTTAAAACTATTTTAGTTCTTATACCAGTCCTATGACTGGCCTGAAGTTTATTGTTTTTAAACTAAACTCTGGATGCCCATATTTTCCACACAGGTAAATAGTAGTTTTGGTTTTGCAGATATTTTTAAAGAAGGATCCTGAATTGTGGCTGGAGCTATACTCCGGATTATTTTGTAGTCTTCCGATGTTTGTATTTATTTATATATTTTTGTTTTCGATGTATTGTAATCTATATCTCTGGTGTTTTTTTTGATGTGTATCAGTTATTTATACTTTGATGTAAATTTTTGTAACGACAATGAAATGTCCTCTTGTGTTCTATTATGATGTGTTGTATTCTCAGACGATACAACCATTGATTGGTTTAAGTCGGTTTAGCGATCGACTCGGGCCGGTCAACAGGGCGGGTCGTTACACCTTCTATTTCTTTCTTATCCTCATCCACATCTGATTCACCTTTATCCTCCGTCCTCTACACCCCTTCTCTCCCTAGCTTTTTCCTTTTTGATTTTGCAGCTTATTGCCAGATCTAGCTTTTCCCTATGCTACTCTGTCTTCCAATATTTTGCTGAGTCAATTTATTACTCTTCCCCTTGTTTCACTTTTCTGGCAGCCCATCGATGCTTTCCTTTCTTTCCTCCTAACACTTGCATTGCATCCTTGAATCCTCATCTGAAACTGTCCCAACCTTTTTCCTCTACTAACCTGAGCATCTCCTTAGGCTGCTATCCCTTTCAATAGGCTTGCATCAACACTTGTTTCGAACTGCTAGGAGTCTGTGCTCTGCATAATCTTCTCCTTTTTCTTCCTTCCTCCCTCTTAGTCTAACTTTGTTCCTTGTTCCGAGATAGGTGATGCATGTTCTATTCTGGTAATAATTCTTGGTTATCTGTTTGATGTTGGTTTTAGTTATGTTGATTCTATAAGTGGACGCTTGTCTCTGGTTACTCTTAAAGTGGTCGAACCTTATTGAGTGTGTCATCTCTGTGTTTTCACTTGGTTTTCGAGTGTGGTTCTTCGTTTTGGATTTTTGTAAGATGGTTCTTTATGGATTATTCTAATATGGAATGACGATCTGATATGTCCCTTGATGTTTCCCACTTTCTAGTTGTTTCTGTGTGTTGTGCATGTATGTCAACAATCTGCACCTATTTCAATCTTTTGCATCTTGGTTCATAATGCATTGCTGGTCTGTGGTGGTTGCAAAGGGTTTGTGCTTCATACTTGAGTACTTAAATCTATTCCTTTCTGCTCAATTTGCTAATAGGAAGTTTCTACTGATGTTTCAAAGCAGTGTTGTTATTAGTTTCTGGGTTAGCTGCTCGGCTGTGTTGGTTTGATCCTTTGCTTCGATTCAACCTCTGCAATTGGTACCTTGTACCTGATTCTGAACGTTGTTATTAGTTTCATACTAAATAGATTCAAGTCTGTATATTAATAGGATTACTTACAGCCTTTTCATATATGTAATGATGTGTTAAGTGTTGTCTTATGTATTTTTTTGTTCTTCCTCTTAACTAATCTTTAACTCATCTTACCCTGCGTGGTAATAGATAATAGTTTTGCTCTTAGTAAAGCAAAAACATGTATGTAGCAGATAGGCAGTCTGCCTATCTCTTGTTATATTTTGTACTCATTGTTTGCTATATTGAAAAGTGGTATGGTCCACTATAAAAACTGGTTGGCTTTGCCAAAAGAATAAAGATGAATAGTAACTACGTTAACTCCACACTTAAAATACAATTATATATTATAATCCTATCCGTCCAAATCTATGCAAATAATGTTATTATATTATATCAATATATGTTTGTTGTTATATGTTTGAATTTGAACGATTTTCGTTTTATGGGGATGTATATGGAAATGTAACCCATCTTAAATAGGAATAAATATTACGACCATTATAGCTATATATGTGGAATTGATGTAACGACCCAAGGATTTTCGGCCCCGAAAATCGACATAAATACCTTTACCATAACTCATGCCGACCTTCCAAACACCGAAAACACTGGAACGTTTATAGAAAGAAATTAGAGGGTGAGATAAGAGAGAAAGAAATATTGGAATAGAAGAAGAAGAAGTATCAACAAACCACAGAGTCTCACATCGCAGCGAAACAAAATATAATTCAGAAATAAATCTTTATTGAGAGATTTTTTTAAAAAAATACTTACAATATCAGAGTACATCAACATATCTGGACAGTTATAATAATCTGTCCTCATATACACAGCGGAATAAATACTAGATATCATATGTCTGAACATCTCCAGCTCGTCGCTGGACTTTGCAGTAACTGATAACCTGAACCTGTACACTCCGGTCTAACCCGAGCATTTACAAAACACCGGGTCATGCAGACGGTTTTTACCTTACGATAACCCAAAACAGTTTGAAATCAATATCTTTTCTGATATTATAATAGTGTCTAAATACAAGTAAATATCAATTTAGTGGAACGCTTGCATCTCACGCTCCACATATGTATAGTATACAATCAAAAACCGCGACGCTTATTGGAGATTGGATTCCAACTGTGACAAGGTATGGGACAACCCGTCGATAGTGAATCTCTAAAGGCGAACACACTGGGTTCAACAAGAACGTCTTGCAACCCGGCCCTCACATGACTGACCACTCATTTCTCTTGAGTGTATCAAATGCATATCACCAACGGTTGGGTTCAAACCACCGTTTCCCGAAAAGGGACAGCGTCGAAATAGATTAAAGAATGAAATGGATTTTCTCTAGATAGGTGATTATACACCCTAATGGGAGCGACCCACATAGCCATGATGCCTGCCCGATTTTTATCATTTCCTGGTTGGTGAGGCTTGAGGTTTAGAACATCTGGCCGCCATTCACTTTGAATGCCACATCGTCAGATCCGTCAAGTCACGAATTAACATCCACAAATATACTCTAGGTATAAAAGAAGTGCCCCTCTTTGCCACCGCCCGATATATTTGAAAAAATCAACGTACGTGGTTTCGGGAAATACTCTGTCAGACATTCGTCCATACAAGTCATCCAGGAACAGGATGAACCGAAGGTGCTCTCCTACTGCATCCAATATAGGAATCACCCCATGGATCAATAGCGGTAGTCCTTGCAATCCACAGATTCCAACCACGACAAAACCCCAGTATATCTCTGGGTCGAATCAAAGATTGTAAGTGGTTCTTCCGTTTTATGTAGATCTATGGTCTTCACATGCTCCATCTCGATCGTCGTCTGTTATCTTATATATTTTCGTATTTGTTAGTTGGAATGGTTTTAGAATATACATTCGATTCCGGTCTTTCCATACCAACAATCGTAAAGGTCAATATTGATAGTCGGTTATTTAACTATCAAGTAAACATCCATGAAATCATAAAAATAGATCTACTGGTTTAGTACTCAGCATCACTTGGCTTCTTTAATTGAAATTAATTAAACTTGAATCCTCAAATATTGAGAAAACATTTCACTTATTACCTTAATATACTGATATTCGCAAAACCATTTCATTTCAATATTTTGAAAGAATATATTATATAACGATATCCAATACCCATTTGACTATCATTGGCAAAACATTACCATAACATTTCGTTAATTATAACTGAGAAATTAGTTCAGCTTACTATTCGACGTTACGCCAACCCTTCTGTTTTCATCACTTGGAAAATATCCAATCCTTATTCTTATAGAATAAACCATTCTATATCCTATTCCTTTACTTTTCGAAATTTTCGCCAATCTCCTTTTAATTCCGTTACTAGGGAAATACCACCTCATATTATTTCCGTTGCTTTGGAAATCTTAACATAAATTCCTGCCATTACAAACTAGTATCATCCTTGGATAGTCCCGAAGTCGTTCAAGTTGGGGTATTTTAATTACCTCTCAGACCTTGATCAACAACGTTCTTATCTTCAGATAAATACGAGTTGTAATTCAAGAACCAATGTTTAATCTTACATCAAACACCTCCCACAAGTTAAAATATCTTTATAGTTCTCCTTACCTTTAAATATAATTAATATCGCTTAATTCGTTAATTAAATAATTGTTTACTAAACATCCTTTTTATTAATTCTCGACTTATTCAAATAACTTTGTTTCCTAAACTGGATGATTATTACAAATCCTTTTCCAACCTCTATTACCAAACCCAAATCTAAATCCCTTTTTCCTAGTTTCCCTTTTCCTTTGGGAAATGTCTTTTCAATTCTATTGGTTTAACTTAATTCCATTATTAAGTATTTCCAATTTAAAACAATGTTTAAACTCATATTCCATTTATAAACCTTGTTTATAAATTTCAAGTTTAATATAAACCCTTTATATCTCCCTCTACTTAGTCCCAAATGCTAAGTAACGTTTCCATTTAGCTATCATATCTAATCAGAACCCTCTATTACTTGATTAAAAACTCGAGTTCAAAATATAAAACTCATCTTTAGCTTCCTTTCAATACTCAACTATATTTCCGTTTCAAACTTGGTTACTTAAATGTATTACATTTAAGAAGAGATTATTTACTTCAACATTTATCATTGCAAATTAATTAACTCCTTTATTTACTAAGATAAATAATAAATTCCCTTTTTAAACTCTTTCTAAGATTAACCAATTATTAATTAACTTATTTCACTAAATTAGAAGTCTAAGTTAGTTTAAATGTTCGACTCAGTCAACACAAAACATGATTACTCTTCTAACCAATTCCAGTTAATTCCTCCTTTAAATTAATAAAAAAATAATATAATTAATTTAAATAACTCCATTTAATCGTTCCGTAGATGTGATTAATCAAATCCTTAACTGCTAGGTTATTTCTGGTTCATTTGTTTGTAATTCTTATCAACATAAGAAATTGTTTTATAAAACAATTTCATAATTACTTATAAACTTTACTAAATAAATAATTATTATTTATTTCCTTTTAAATAGTTTTCAAACCTATTTAAATCAAAAATATATTTATGACTTCAATATTTTCGATTTACTGTCGATAAAATCCATATCGATTTATTTATAGGCCACGTGATGCCAATTACCCAACCCAAACCATCCATTGGTTATTATCAAAATAAATGTTGAAATATGGTTCAATAATCAACAATAATCAATCATTCCTTTTTATTTGACTGATAATTTCTATAATGATCATCAATCAATTAACAGATCATTCGAACAATTCAAACAATTTCAAACATGTTTATAAACGTGACCAATCAAGGGAAATTACTTTATTCGGGTCAAATCAAAACGATTGGTATTTTACTGAAATTAAACGACCGTTTAATTTTATTTATTGAATCAACAAATAAAAATAAATATATATAACTAACAAACGGTCAATCACTAACAATCAGAACACACAAAGTAAACCCAATTTATAAAAAATATAAATGTGGAGAGCTGAGTCAGTTTAACCCACTTTGATTTGAATTTGTTGATAAACAGTTCATTTTAGTCAAATTAAACTAAAGTTTAATTCGACTAAAATTCCTAGTTGCTCCCGATCCTGACCAACTCTGCTCCATCTCGAAGTTCTTGTCTTTACGGTCCCAACACAACTGACCGTGCATAGATCTGATATCGTATGTGCAAGAAATCACGTAAATAAATTTATAAAGTAATTAGATTTTAAAACATGTTTTGTTTATATTATTTAGATAGGCTTTTATCTTTAACCTTGGCCCAAGACTTCTCAAACCCGTTCCTCTTAAAACCCTTACCACCGATCCCTCTTTCATTTGTTCAGCCGCCTCCAGGATTTTCCCTCAAATTAAAAACCCTAAGCCCCATTTCATCCTTCAGCCAAATCGAGGTCTGTTGCGTCGCGCCCTCCCCTATTCAACCACTCTCTGATCCGTCTGCTACCACTTCAACCACCCTCACTGCTTCGCGATCAACCACCCATCGCCATCACGTGGCATCAACCTCCGAGTCTTCCAGCACCACGACGAGCGAACCAGATCGAAGCTCCTTCAAATCAAGCTAAGTCTTTTACTCGATTTTAGTATTATTTTGGTTTTTGATTTTCTGGTGGTTTCGAACTATTTCTGGTTTACTGTATTTGCGAATGGGTTGATGAACAATACTGCGTTAATGCGTATTTATAGTGTTGTTTGATTGAGATAAGATCAAAGTCTTTCAAGGCTGTTCGTAAGTAGCACAGCTACTATAGGCTGATGCCATTTGCGTTTTTTTCCTTTCCAGGTTGTTTGTGTACGGTGATGGGAAATGTTGATCTTGCGTTTGGTCTGTCCAAAATGGATATTGAGTGAGGCTATGTATTGTTAATTCACTACATATATTGAATCTGTAGGTAGATTTTTCTTTGTGTTCAGATCTCAGAAAGAACAGTCCTGTATGACCTTTGTACATGAATTTGATTTGAGAAAATAAGCATAGTGTAGATCTGGTTAGGCTGGCGCTATGAATGGTCAATCCTATCAAGAGATTTTTGAACTGTATTGTAGATTTTATTTACATTTTAAGATGTATGAGACTTTGTACATAAATTTTTCTGTATATTAGCTGTAAAGATCTGATGTATATAAATATACATTTCTTCTTAGCTGTTCATGTCTTTTCTTTAGCTTTTTTCTTTAATTATGTATTATCTTGTTTTCCACTGTTCATGATTTTCTGTTTGTATTTGATGATGTCATTTCTTTGAACATATGTTCCTAGTTCAAGATTTGGTTTTATAAATATATTATACATACATTTTATTTTCTTTCTTCTTCTTTTATAGATGTCTCATATGGTGATAGCTGATGGGTTGCGTGCTGAATCTGGTTGATTTTAGTAGGATTTTCAGTACATATATAGTTGTATAAATCTGATGTACATATGTTTAGCTGATATGATGTGTCAATGTATAGGTTTAGCTAGGTAGCTGTTTATTTTCTTTGGATGTTTGTAATTGATGTTAGCTGTGTATACATAGCTGTTTATTGTCCTGTTTGCCGGTGGTGATTTTTAGGGAAGCAGACCAAACAAATTTGATGTGGAAGTAATTCTTTGGTTTCTTGTGCTAGATTATGTAAATGATATTAAATTTCCTGGTTACTAGAATTATAGTTTCGTAGATGCTCTAAGTCAACCTCGTGTATATACGAAACTGTGATAATGTAAGTTGATTTTTGAGAAAACTTAAAAACAAAAACCTAAAAACCATGTTGAAATCTTCGTACACTAACATTCCTCACTCTCCAACATGTTGATATTCCATTAAAGAAAAGTAACTAGCCTACAAAAGTTTCCTAATGTTTATTTAAAATTTCCAAAAGTAAGAAAAAGGAAGGAGTGACGCAAGATTCAATAAAAGGAAGGATATTCCATCTCTATTGATTCAAAAGTGAAAAATGACCAAAAGTGGGAAAGAAATTTGCTAATATAATTCTATGAACATAAACGTTGACGGTAGATATATTTGCACTTTGGGCTGTGACGCAACTAATGATAGTTATAACTTCGATGTAACACATTTGATTTTATTTTTATTCAGCAGTTCATTTCTATGCTTATGGAGATATTTTTCTTTCCATTGGTCACCTTTGTTGTTCGTACTATGTTATTGAAAGAACATGGCATTCTGATCTTTAAAATGAATTGTTTTGTTCATTGTTTTGCGTTCAGACAATTATAACATATCTCTCTGTATTGACCACTTTGCAGATTTATATGGTATATCTTAGTTTTTATTGTTCATGTATCGAAATGTCATCAGTTGGACTCGACAAGCTTTAGTTTGTAAACTCTATAAAATGTTGATATAAATAAAATTTCAAATAGCTAAAAATAAATTAATATCAACAAACCACTTCATCTTCTATCCATATAGAATTCAACATTCAACAATTAAACATCCTGGTTTTAAATAATATTCCATTTACATAAAAATCCTTTAATATAAATAAATAAATCGTTATAATTTAAAAACGATTCCATAGCGACCATTTGAAAATTTGAACTGGACGTAACTTGAAATCTATAAGCTAAAATCTCGATTTTTCTCTTTCATTAGAAAAATATAATCGAACTGGTTCAACCGTTTCTCGTTTCATAGAAATCCGACTTATATCGGATCCTGTATATCCAATCAAAGTTCAAAACGAAAATTTCGAACTACCGCGACGTTTCAAACTCGTTTTAATTAATATATAAATATATATATTTGAACTCTATTTTAAATAAATAAATTCGATTAAAAATCCATTATATTCACAATATATATATATATAAACAGATTTAAATATTCTAATTTAAATGGCCGAAAAATCTAGGATGTTACATTCCTCCCCCTTAAAATAATTTCTTCCCCGAAATTGCAGAGTAAGAAGAATATTCCAAACCATATTATTTCAAAATCATTACTTTTGCATTAAATTCAAAATAAATTCGAACTCTAAAAATTTTCTAAAATTTTGCCAGCGCCTCCTCTGTATGGCTTGATCGGTACGACTACAACTGCCACTCTAGGCCTCAACTTCTTCGAAAAGAAAATTCAAAATCCAAATGGCTACCCACTCAGAGTATAAAATTAATCGCTAACTAATATAAGGTTTACCTGTTGGTCGAGCATTCCAATTCAAATTCCAATTTTCGAAGCATATCAAGTTGCTGCTCATCGTCTGCATTTCCAGTCTGTATAACCAAATCATCTCCACAGTTTTTAGGATCCTGCACTTATTCCACATATAATGAAAATAATAATCCGGGTTAAATAATTTCGTTCCCACTTCACAACCAATCTTGTTTCCAATCCACTATACCAGGATTTATCTCTTGCTTTCCAATCATACAGTTTCTCATTAACTCCAACTGGTTTGATTAAATTCAATTAATATTAATATCTGGCTTACATCCGTTTTGGTTTAACATCCATTGATATCCATTGATTAATATCAAATTAATTCCTATTATTTATCCATTTAAAATTTTCAAATCCCAATTTATTTAAGTTCGCTCTATTTGAATTCATTCTTACATTGATTTTATTTAACCAGGTTCAGTTTCACATTCATATCTGATTCAATTTACTAATTGATTTTCTAATCAGTTCAACTTTATTTCATATCTCGATTTGATTTCAAATCAAATCAATCAGAACAAACAAACAACCCATATTACTATAATATAGAAAATTATTTTTCTCTGCTATAAAAATATACCTTAGGTAAAATTATTTCATTTACCCTTTTTTTATAAAACAATATTGTATCCATTCTCTAGTTCAATGCTTCTCAACACTTGAACCAGTCAAATAACACAATATAAAACATTTTTATATAAAATTTTACAAATACGCTCTCATATATATATATATATACACACTCGACTAAATCTGGGGTGTTATTAACCCCATCTCTATTGAGTTACGCAACAGAGCCAAGGTTACTACTCAACCAATAGCTCTGATACCACTGTAACGACCCAAGGATTTTTGGCCCCAAAAATCAACATAAATACCTTTACCATAACTCATGCCGACCTTCCAAACACCGAAAACACTAGAACGTTTATAGAAAGAAATTAGAGGGTGAGATAAGAGAGAAAGAAATATTGGAATAGAAGAAGAAGAAGTATCAACACACCACAGAGTCTCACATCGTAGCGGAACAAAATATAATTCAGAAATAAATCTTTATTGAGAGCTTTTTTTTAAATAATTACAATATCAGAGTACATCAACATCTCTAGATAGTTATAATAATCTGTCCTCGTATACATAGCAGAATAAATACTAGATATCATATGTCTGAACATCTCCAGCTCGTCTCTGGACTTTGAAGTACCTGATAACCTGAACCTGTACACTCCGGGCTAACCTGAGCACTTACAAAACACTGGGTCAGTCTGGTGAACCAGATTGAGAAAAACTCGCACATCATTAAGGGTATCATACAACTTGATTTTAAAGTTAAAATCCTTTCGAAAGAAAAGGATAATCGTAAGACCAAATCCACACATAAATGCGGATGGTTTTTACCTTATGATAACCCAAAACAGTTTGAAATCTATATCTTTTCTGATATTATAATAGTGTCTAAATACAAGTAAATATCAATATAGTGGAACGCTTGCATCTCACGCTTCACATATATATAGTATACAATCAAAAACCGCGGCGCTTATTGGAGATTGGATTCCAACTGTGATAAGGTATGGGACCACCTGTCGATAGTGTATCTCTATAGGCGAACACACTGGGTTCAACAAGATCGTCTTGCAACCCGGCCCTCACATGACCGACCACTCATTTTTCTTGAGTGTATCGAATGTATATCACCAACGGTTGGGCTCAAACCATCGTTTCCCGAAAAGGGACAGCGTCGAAATAGATTAAAGAATGAAATGGATTTTCTCTAGATAAGTGATTATACACCCTAATGGGAGCGACCCACATACCATGTTGCCTGCCCGATTTCTGTCATTTTCTGGTTGGTGAGGCTTAAGGTTTAGAACATCCGGCCGCCATTAACTTTGAATCTCGCATCGTCAGATCTGTCAAGTCACTAATTGATGCCCACAAATGTACTCTAGGCATAAAAGAAGTGCCCCTCTTTGCCACAGCTCGATATATTTGTAAAAATCAACGTACGTGGTTTCAGGAATTACTCTACCAGACATTCGTCCATACAAGTCATCCAGGAACAGGATGAACCGAAGGTACTCTCCTACTGCATCCAACATAGGAATCACCCCATGGATCAGTAGCAATAGTCCTTGCAATCCACAGATTCCAACCACGACAGAACCCCAGTATATCTCCGGGTCGAATCAGAGATTGTAAATGGTTCTTCCGTTTTATGAAGATCTATGGTCTTCACATGCTCCATCTCGATCGTCGTCTGTTATCTTCTATACTTTCGTATTTGTTAGTTGGAATGGTTTTCGAATAAACATTCGATTCCGGTCTTTCCATACCAACAATCGTAAAGGTCAGTCTTGATAGTCGGTTATTTAACTATCAAGTAAACATCCATGAAATCATAAAAATAGATCTACTGGTCTAGTACTCAGCATCACTTGACTTCTTTAATTGAAATTAATTAAACTTGAATCCTTAAATATTGAGATAAACATTTCACTTATTACCTTAATATACTGATATTCGCAAAACCATTTCATTTCAATATTTTGAAAGAATATATTATATAACGATATCCAATACCCATTTGACTATCATTGGCAAAACATTACCATAACATTTCGTTAATTATAACTGAGAAATTAGTTCAGCTTACAATCCGATGTTACGCCAACCCTTCTGTTTTCATCACTTGGAAAATATCCAATCCTTATTCTTATAGAATAAACCATTCTATATCCCATTCCTTTACTTTTCGAAATTTTCGCCAATCTCCTTTTAATTCCGTTACTAGGGAAATACCACCTCATATTATTTCTGTTGCTTTGGAAATCTTAACATACATTCTTGCCATTACCAACTAGTATCATCCTTGGATAGTCCCGAAGTCGTTCAAGTTGGGGTATTTTAATTACCTCTCAGACCTTGATCAAAAACGTTCTTATCTTCAAATAAATACGAGTTGTAATTCAAGAACCGATGTTTAATCTTACATCAAACACCTCCCATTAGTTAAAATATCTTTATATTTCTCCTTACCTTTAAATATAATTAATATCTCTTAATTCGTTAATTAAATAATTGTTTACTAAACATCCTTTTTTTAATTCTCGACTTATTCAAATAACTTTGTTTCCTAAACTGGATGATTATTACAAATCCTTTTCCAACCTGTATTACCAAACCCAAATCTAAATCCCTTTTTACCAATTTCCTTTTTCCTTTGGGAAATCTCTTTTCAATTCTATTGATTTAACTTAATTCTATTATTAAGTATTTCCAATTTAAAACAATGTTTAAACTCATATTCCATTTATAAACCTTGTTAATAAATTTCAGGTTTAATATAAACCCTTTATATCTCCCTCTACTTAGTCCCAAATGCTAAGTAACATTTCCATTTAGCTATCGTATCTAATCAGAACCCTTTATTACTTGATTAAAAACTCGAGTTCAAAATATAAAACTCATCCTTAGCTTCCTTTCAATACTCAACTATATTTCCGTTTCAATCTTGGTTACTTAAATGTATTACATTTAAGAAGAGATTATTTACTTCAACATTCTTCATTGCAAATTAATTAACTCCTTTATTTACTAGGATAAATAATAAATTCTCTTTTTAAACTCTTTCTATGATTAACCAATTATTCATTAAGTTATTTCACTAAATTAAAAGTCTAAGTTAGTTTAAATGGTCGACTCAGTCAACACAAAACATGATTTCTCTTCTAACCAATTCCAGTTAATTCCTCCTTTAAGTTAATAAAAAAATATAATTAATTTAAATAACTCCATTTAATCGTTCCTTAGATGTTCTTAATCAAATCCTTAACTGCTAGGTTATTTCTGGTTCATTTGTTTATAATTCTTACCATCAACTTCATTGTTAGAAACATCATATGCTGATATGGGGTACCCTGAACTGTCATTACGGATAGTGGGACTCAATTTGATAGCCGGGAGTTCAGGGACTTCTGTGAGAAATATCATATTGAGAAGAAATATACTGCAGTGGTGCATCCCCAATCCAATGGTCAAGTTGAAATGCTTAATAAAATCATCAAAACCATCTTAAAATAGCGGTTAGAGCGAGCTAAGGGAAAATGGGTCGATGAATTGCCCTTATTCCTTTGGGCATATCGTACCACTCATAAGATAGCAAATGGCCATACACCTTTCGCCTTATCTTACAGATCGAAAGCGGTTCTTCCAATAGAGCTCGAAGTCCCCACTCACCGAACGACTTACTACGACCCACTATCTAATAAAGCGCTTCTCTTGACATCCTTAGACATGATTGACGAAAAAAGAAGCGAACCTTCATGCCAAAGCCCATAGACAAAGGACTGCTCGGTACTACAACAAAAGGGTCCGACCAAAAACTTTTGAAGTTGGAGACCTTGTTCTAAAATGGGTCTTTCCGGTTCCCGTCCATATGGGTCCCAGATGGGAGGGGCCATACGTCATTCAATAAAAAATAGGTAACAGAAGTTTCAGGTTGTCGATCATTGATGGAGAACTTTTCAAAGAGCATGAAATGCAGAGCATATGCAACTTTACCTTTCTTAGAGTTCCCTAGTTTCTTTATTATTTTTGTTTTAGTATTATAATAAGCAATCATCTGTCGATTGCGGTAGTTTATGAATAAAAGGCTCCATTCCTGCTCAGATTCTTTATTAAAAGAGCTCAATGTTGTAATCTGGTTAAGTTTAGCTAGAACCCAGACATACCGACCCAAGATGAAATGGGCCAGTATTATTAAGAGAATAAGTCCTACTTTGATGACGAAAAGTAAGGATGATGCCAACCAAACATGACGACTGATCGTTTGGGCTTAACTCTAATCCCCACGACCTAAGGATGAGTATAAATGGCGGAAGAGCATGAAAGGTGCACCATGACTAAAGACCGCCCGAACCAAAAAAAAACCTCTCCCCCTTATTGACTAAAGATGTGTATAAAAGACTAAAATCGCTCCTGCTCAATGACGTTCAATTCCTGATCAGGGTTGGATTTTCCTGAGCATGATTGGATGGCTCACTGTCCGAATTACTCACCCCGACACCGGGGCAAAGAGGATCGATAAGTAACCCCGACTAGGGTAGCGTTTGAGCAATCCTCGGAGGCTATAATAACATAAGAAATTAGAATTACATTTTTGCATACAAGAGACACAATTATTCGCAAAATAAGCAAATTTTCATTTAATACACCTTGACATGATCACAATATACTACTGCATGACAGGTACAATCGAATTTGATGATTACAAAAGTGCGAGGGCTGCACTCGCATGAAACTTTCTGAAACACCCCACCTCCGTTAAGGTCACTCACAAAGGGAATGCCTTAACTTTGGTGGAGGGTTTTAGGTACAAGACACAGAAAATTTACAAGATAGATAAATATAAGCAGCGAAATTTAAATATTTATTGCATGGTCCAATACAAAAGCATTACAACAAATTGTCTCAAAATAACTTCCAAAACATTACAACATGATTTCTGTCTTGATTATTTAATAAAGAAGCATAAAACAAAAAAATAAAACTGCAAAAATCCCCAAGGATAATGTCCAAGAGCCATAGCCAAGGTGAGAGAGAGTCCAAATCATACATCTACCTTCTTGAAGCTTGCAAAGAGTCTGACTAAGCTGGAGTACTCCCTCCCTGCGGACCTGAGGGGGGAGGGGGGAACGGAAGAAAAGAGGACGAAAGAAAATTGGGTCAGACAATAAGTATGGTAAGTTCAGTGATTACTAGTATTTAAACAAGGAAAGGGATCATGACAGTAATAACAAAATATAGGACAATATCCTAATATAAGATAAGAGCAACATGTGATCGCACCCATTACTATAGTCTCTGCACCTACCAACTATTGGTTCAACCAGCCCCACGTGTTCATAACAAATGATCCCCTTAATGATTGGCTCCTACTCACATGCATTCATGTCCTATGTCATTCGGTCCCGCTTGACTGTAGATACCTGTTTTGGTCCCACCGTGGGGTGTATCAATCCCTCTGGTGGCAACCCGACACGATTCAAGATGCACAGTGTATACTATTGATGCCTAGTGCCTGCTTTTTCCACTTTGGAGTACGTGCTCGCCCATACTCCGTTGGAACCTACATTGATGCACCAACTACCAACGTTTTGACCGCTTATAATCAGCCCAGTAATCGTGCCCCACCCTGCCTAGTTCTAGGGTACCATGATACATCTATGTGGGTTACTGCTGAAATGGGTCCCCACTACTAGGTTTTTCTAATTAACATGTTTATTTGGCTAAGTGTCCAAGTTTACCTAACCCCACCCATTCATTTAGTTAACACGTTGAATCGGTTAAGTGTTTCCCTAATTGACTTAACCCTACCAATCCTGACTTAGCTTTAATTTATTAAAGCACCAACCACTCACATTAGACAAATCTTGTTGTGGTCACTAGATGCGCCGGTCAGTTCCGGGAAGATTTACACCACAACTCAGTCTAACCTCGGGTTCTTTATGGGCTTGATGCACTAACCACCCACATTAGACATGTCTTGTTGTGGTCACTGGATATGCCGGTCGGTTCTGGGCAGATTTACACCACAACTCAGTCTAACCTCGGGTGAGGCATATTCGTCTTTTTCTAAATTCACATTTTTTCTATATATGTCTAATTTCTTTATGTAGATTAAATTTAATTTAATCATGCCATAATTATCCTTTGATTATGCTCACCATAAATGGTATATCAAATATACCCTTTCATGAGCAAATCTATGCCATGAGTTTTCATATTTTCCCATCGCTACCCCCGTGGAACGTACGCATGAATCATGTAACACCCCACCTCCTCTAGGGTCACTCACAAAGGGAATGCACTAGCTTTGGTGGAGCATTATCTAGGTAAACAAAAATATTACAAGACAGAACATATAAAACAGCGGAAGAAGAACCAAATTTCATTGCTTTAAAATCTAGAAAGGTCTAAAGCCTTTTACATCAAAATGCTATTAAATCCATTACATCGAAATCTGTCTTGCAATAGTAAAGAAGCATAAAACCATAGTCATAAATCATTCCCCAAGTAAAATAGCCAAGCAAGCCATAGCCAAGAGAAATCCAAGCAGTACATGAAAGAGCCTTGAGCTTGGTAAGATCCGAACTAAGCTGTATTCCCATCCTGCGAATCTGGTTGGGGGGGGGGGTGAAAGAAAAAGAGGCGAAACAAACTGGGTCAGTCATAAAGACTGAGTAAGTCCTAGTGGCTTTCAGCGTAAAAACAGGTGAAGGTAATATGGCATGAATAAACTGAAAGTAAACATAAGCATGATGACAAGGTAAGCTACATGCACGATGAATCAAGTATAACATTGCAAGGTTTCTATCATGAATAACATCGCAAGATTTCTAAGCTTCACCATTCCACTATTTTCTTTGATTTCCTATATTCTCTGCACCAACTGTACTAGTACCCTAACCCGTATCATCCTTTCCATGTATATGTACAGTCCCTTGCCGTATATCGCTACGGTTTTATCACGTATTTCTATACTACTTCAACATAGTGCCACCATTCTTGAAATCGTTTGGTCTGCCACCCTTGTTCTGGCTAGGTTTCCTTATCATGAACTATCGCGTGTTCAACTAGGATTTATGCCACCTAGGACCACTAGGGATTATACTACCTATTAAACGTTTTCTAGATTTGATTAGGGTTTATGACACCTAGGACCACTAGGGATTATGCTACATAACGAATTCCACGTAACGATCTATTAATCGATCGGCTCCCTACAAGTCCTAGCTCGTTCATATGTCTATGTCATACGGCCCCATCACGAAATGTAGTCACCTGTGCTAGGTCCACCATAGGGTGTATCAAGCCCTAGGGTGCCAACCACCGACACGAATCAAGCACGCACAGTGTAAACCTACTGGTGCCCAATGCTTGCTTTTTCAACTCCGAACTACGTGCACGACCATAGTCCGCCTGAACCTACAATGGCGCACCAACTCAGCCATCGTTCTGGTCGCTTACAATCAGCCCAGTAATCGTGCCCCACCCTGCCTAGTTCCAGGGTACCATGATACATCTAGTGGGTTACTGCTGAAAAGGACCACGTAACTAGGGTTTCCGTCCAGTAGGTTAAGTGTTGTCATTTTAAATTCGAGACTTAACCCCATCAGTCTAGCATGTCAAGTTGGTTAAGTGTTGTCATTCAAGTTCATAACTTAACCCGCCTACGTGTCATGTCAAATTGGCTAAGTGTTGTCGTTCAAGTTCATGACTTAGCCCTACGAATCATGTGTCAAGTTGGTTAAGTATATTTAAGCGGTTCACGACTTAACCCTATCAAATCATCGTGTCAAATTGGTTAAGTATATTCAAGCGGTTCATGACTTAACCCTATCAAATCATCGTGTCAAATTGGTTAATTATATTCAAGTGGTTCATGAATTAACCTTATCAAATCATCGTGTCAAATTGGTTAAGTATATTCAAGTGGTTCATGACTTAACCCTATCAAATCATCGTGTCAAATTGGTTAAGTATATTCAAGTGGTTCATGACTTAACCCTATCAAATCGTCGTGTCAAATTGGTTAAGTATATTCAAGAGGTTCATGACTTAACCCTATCAAATCATCGTGTCAAATTGGTTAAGTATATTCAAGCGGTTCATGACTTAACCCTATCAAATCATCGTGTCAAATTGGTTTAAGTATATTCAAGCGGTTCATGACTTAACCCTATCATATGGCATTAACTCATTAATGCACCCCAACCTCTCACATCAGACCTGTTGTTGTGTTCACTGGATATGCCGGGCGGTTCCGGGAAGAATTACACCACAACTCAGTCTGACCTCGGGTTTTCAAGTGCGATATGACCAACTACCCACAATGGATCCTATTGTTTGCAGTAACTGGATTTGCCGGGCGGTTCCGGCCAGAATTACACTGCAAACTCAACCCAACCTCGAGTTGGCCATTTTTAAGTTCATTCTAAGTGTCATGACCATGTTCAAGTTTCATGTCAAGTTTGTGTCAAGTTTTCAAGGCAAGTTTCATGTCAAGTCGTTGTCAAGTTCATGTCCATATTCAGGTTCGAGTTATAACAGCGTTCATGTTTCAAGTTTTTCCTTTTATCAGGTTCATAATTCATGTTCATAACCAATTCAAGTTTTGCCTATTCTACCCAAATCATATTCCCATCGCACGTAAGCGTGAATCGATCCATATTACAAATAAATCCAAACCTCAGAATAAAGGGGATAATCATCAAAACTATGATAGGCAAAAGGGACGAGCATAAAGCGATAAAAGGGGTTACAAGATTAGCATGACATAACTTGAGATAATTGGTTACAACATCACTGGCATAAAGGATTTCAAACCTAGCAAGATAAGGCGATAGTCATGGTAAACGCTGACATAAAAGAATAGGGATGTGAAAGCAAGCCAAATACAAGGATAATGGATCCAATGGTTTTGGTGTACATAATAGCGAATAAACTAAGCAAGTCACACCCTCGGTATGAGATTCAACAAACTACAAATTCGGTATACAACATGGGTTTCAACCAACTATAATAGTCCCAGGTAATTAACCCCAATAGTTATAGTCATGGTCATAGGTAGAAATCTCATAAATAAGAACCCTAAGCGATTAATCACAATAGTCATGGTTAATTATCCAAAATAGTTCTAGGCAATAGTCATAGGCAATTAACAATAATAGTTTTAAAGTCATGGTCATAGATAATGGCCTTATGTTCATAATCATAGGTAATAATTCTCATAGTCAAGAGTCATAGGTGATTAGCCACAATTGTCCTTATCATAGTCATAGGCATAGTCTTATGTTCACAGTCATAGGCATGGGCATAGTCTTATGTTCACAGTCATAGGCATAGTCTTATGTTCTTCGTCATAGGCATAGGCATAGTCTTATGTTCATCATCATAGTTATAGGTGTAGGCAAAACCTTATGTCCACGGTCTCATAGGAATATTAAGGTTTATAGACATGAAGAATTTGATTTACAACATGAATAGGACCCAAATAGAAATATTTTCACAAGTCAAGATCCAAGAATTTATGTTACAATCTAGCGTTTGAATAATAAACTAGGTCCAACAACATGAATGGGCATGATTCAGTCAATAAGAAATAACCCAAAATCATAGATTCAAGAAGAGACAAGAACAGATCCAAATAGATAATCAAGCTTAGGTCAAATTTCATTTTATTCCATGTCCATATCAAATTTTACAAGTTTCAATCTCAAAGTAACTAAAACTTATAGAGCGCGGATCGAGAATTAGAGTGCAGAGATTTGATTCTAGAAACGGTTGTTGCAGTTGTTGAATCTCTATTTGTTTAGTCTTGTTTTAGTTGAAAACCCCCAATTTGCAATTCCTAGATGTTGTCTTGACGAAGAAGAAGTAGCCATTCTCTCTTTAATTTAATTATTTCAGAAGCAGCATAAGGACAGAATGAAATGGTGTGGAGAGAATGAGGCTAGGGGTGAGTTTATATAGGATTGGGCAGACGAATCTGGACAGAAAACGAGGTCAAATACATCAGAATGCATCAGGTTCAGGAAGTGGGCTCGGGAGGCAGGTCGACCCCCAGGTCGACACTATGGTCGACCTGGTCCCTGGGAGGTTGACACTATGGTCGACCCCCAGGTCGACCTGGTCCATGGGTGGGAATTTTCCCGCCCAGCCTGTTCTGGGGTTTGAATTCGAATTTCGAATTCGAATTTCGAGCTGTTTTTTATTCTGAAAATTCCTGAAACTTCGGAGGGTCATATCTCCCTCATACGGACTCCGATTCTCGCAAACTCAGACTCGTTTCCAAGTAGAATTTCGAGATGAACGCAATGGCGCAACCCGTTTCCCATGATTCTCAATATAAAATTTATTTATACCCTGATTTCTAGTTCCAACATGTTATTAAAATTCGGGTTGTTATATTCTCCCCTCCTTAAAGGATTTCGTCCCCGAAATTTTCAGGTTAAGAAGAATGTGTCCTACCATCCAATCATCCATCTACTCAATCATCAATCACAAGAATCTATTGTCCTTAAGAGATTTCTAATGCTGGATGAACATATGCAGAAAGTGTGTGTATATGTTCCTTATCTAATGCAAATGATCAGGCCTGATTGATCTTTTTAAATGCAAAATATGTTTAGTGCCATGAATCCAACATGTATGCAAATAGTCCTAGTCATATAAACACTATATGTGTGCTCAAACATCCATCCATATGCAACATTCACATGATAACACATTCAATTTCATCCATAAACAAGTATAAACACTCATGCATATGCAATATGAAAATGTGTCTGAGCCGATCTAGTGCCTAATGTGTGTTATGCAACCACGAGCAACAACTTGCGACCACTTGCAACCACTTGCAACCCTCAATCATAACATGTCGCAAACACATGTTTCACCCAATTGTTCCTACCTAAAGATATAGCCGAATGATAGAAGCAAGTAAAAACTTTGTGCCCATTAGCCAATGTCAAAGCTGGAAATCTATGTCACATATATACTGAATAGGAGAAGAACTCCCTAAGCACCAGCCCATATCCTATAAAACCCAAAAAGTTTAGTCAACCCAACGGACATCCTCAAACCCTAACATATACCACAACCAGATGAGTCATACTCCTTATGGGGTTTGCAACAGAAATAAGATTGAGAATAGGACCGAGAGGATATACTTGAAAGATAGCATTCAAATTGGCTCTACAGGAAAAGAGGGATCAAGGATATACTCTTAAAAAGAGATATGATGCGGTTATCTAGTCTTCCATCTTCTAAGTCGCATTTCCTTGAGCTTAACTCCATTGTGCTTGGACTGTCTTTAGCTTCACAATTTCGTAGCTTCTTAATTCCTATTTCCAAAATATGAGTTGGAACTTATTTCACTGTCGCCTCTCGTTCGACTTTCACTTATTCTTTTTCTAGTATACTCGGCTTAAACATAACTGCGTACTCATGGTTTCATGCAAGCTCTCCAAAATTCACTAGTGAATTTCGGATCTCATTCACTTACTAGAAGGTATTCCACATAAATGAATTATCTCTTGAAAATAAACAAATGCCAACCATGTTGCCAAGTGTACTTACTAAGGTGATTTTCTATGACTCATGCATAAGCGAAATGAACCATTCGCCTTAGTGGCGAACACTACTCGAGCGGATCAATAAATGTATCAAGAGATTCTAGGTAACCAAGCATGGCAAAACCCTAAGGGTTACACTAAACTTCGAGGGCATTACAAAGGCAAGTCAAGCGTCTAATTACCCTCTTTTCATACTCGAGAATGGTACCATTTCTGGACAACCACTCCATCCCTAGAATCAATCCAGAGCTCAAAAACATAAGCTTTACTTCTAAACTCAACACTTAGCGTAGACATTCTCAAATCCAAACAAGTCATGAATAAATGAGCCGATTCCCCAATAGGATTTGAGACAAAAATGGGATCCTCTACTACGCTAGTACTGAGGTGTAGAGACTCAACTATCGAGGCAGAATTAAAAGGATGCAATGTATAAAAATAAAGTTCCCACGGTATGATAGAAAAGAGAAGCTAAACTTTTAGCAGAAACATTACCACCTCTTCTTAGGTACGCTAGTAGTGAGAGCATACAATTGCCCTCTCGATGATCTTGTCCTTTTCCCTTGTCCTTGTCCCCTAATACTTAACTACATGTCCCTTTTCACCATACTAAAGATATTCTCTCTTGTCATGGGTTTTTATTATTCTTCCACTTGGCTTCTTTCCTTTCACCTTTTCCTCCTTCGTGGATTAAGCCATATAAACAAGTTTCTCATCCTTAAGCTTGTGTTCTTTATCCTCGTTCTTACTATACTTGCATAGTTTGTTGATAAGTTTCTCGAAAGCTACCTCCATCGCACGGCAACTCTACAAAGCTTGAAATAAGATTAGACGCAGAAGGAACTACTGCGGCTACAGATGGAAGTTGGGCACTTCTTTGCCCTCCTACATGTGTCGCATGTCTACAAACTATGGTGAAAAAGAAAGAGAGAAGAGACTCAAGGAGAGAATTAAAAGATAGTGCATATGGCTTTGGGGAATATGCCTTTCGTAAAACGAAACTTTTCTTGAAAAATGCTTCTTTGTAAATGGTTTTGAAAATAATTTCAAAAGGTTTTATAAACTTTTCCCAGTCTGGTAACCTTCTGCTATGATACCAAATGTAACACCCCACCTCCGCTAGGGTCACTCACAAAGGGAATGCACTAGCTTTGGTGGAGCATTATCTAGGTAAACAGAAATATTACAAGACAGAACATATAAAACAGCGGAAGAAGAACCAAATTTCATTGCTTTAAAATCTAGAAAGGTCTAAAGCCTTTTACATCAAAATGCTATTAAATCCATTACATCGAAATCTGTCTTGCAATAGTAAAGAAGCATAAAACCATAGTCATAAATCATTCCCCAAGTAAAACAACCAAGCAAGCCATAGCCAAGAGAAATCCAAGCAGTACATGAAAGAGCCTTGGAGCTTGGTAAGATCCGAACTAAGCTGTATTCCCACCCTGCGAACCTGGGGGGGTGGGGGGGGGGGAAGAAAGAAAAAGAGGTGAAACAAACTGGGTCAGTCATAAAGACTGAGTAAATCCTAGTGGCTTTCAGCATAAAAACAGGTGAAGATAATATGGCATGAATAAACTGAAAGTAAACATAAGCATGATGACAAGGTAAGCTATAGACACGATGAATCAAGTATAACATTGCAAGGTTTCTATCAAGCATAACATCACAAGATTTCTAAGCTTCACCATTCCACTATTTTCTTTGATTTCCTATATTCTCTGCACCAACTGTACTAGTACCCCAACCCGTATCATCCTTTCCATGTATATGTACAGTCCCTTGCCGTATATCGTACGGGTTTATCACGTATTTCTATACTACTTCAATGTAGTGCCACCATTCTTGAAATCGTTTGGTCTGCTACCCTTGTTCTGGCTAGGTTTCCTTATCATGAACTATCGCGTGTTCAACTAGGATTTATGCCAACTAGGACCACTTGGGATTATGCTACCTATTGAATGTTTTCTAGATTCGATTAGGGTTTATGCCACCTACGACCACTAGGGATTATGCTACATAAGGAATTCCACGTAACGATCTATTAATCGATCGGCTCCCTATATGTCCTAGCTCGTTCATGTGTCTGTATCATACGGCCCAATTACGAAATGTAGTCACCGGTGCTAGGTCCACCATAAGGTGTATCAAGCCCTAGGGTGCCAATCACCGACACGAATCAAGCACGCACAGTGTAAACCTACTGGTGCCCAATGCCTGCTTTTTCAACTTCGGACTACGTGCATGACCATAGTCCGCCTGAACCTACAATGGCGCACCAACTCAGCCGTCGTTCTGGTCGCTTACAATCAGCCCAGTAATCGTGCCCCACTCTACCTAGTTCCAGGGTACCATGATACATCTAGTGGGTTACTGCTGAAAAGGACCGCGTAACTAGGGTTTCCGTCTAGTAGGTTAAGTGTTGTCATTTTAAATTCGAGACTTAACCCCATCAGTCTAGCATGTCAAGTCGGTTAAGTGTTGTCATTCAAGTTCGTGAATTAACCTGCCTACGTGTCATGTCAGATTGGCTAAGTGTTGTCATTCAAGTTCATGACTTAGTCCTACGAATCATGTGTCAAGTTGGTTAAGTATATTTAAGCGGTTCATGACTTAACCCTATCAAATCATCGTGTCAAATTGGTTAAGTATATTCAAGCGGTTCATGACTTAACCCTATCAAATCATCGTGTCAAATTGGTTAAGTATATTCAAGTGGTTCATGACTTAACCCTATCAAATCATCGTGTCAAATTGGTTAAGTATATTCAAGTGGTTCATGACTTAACCCTATCAAATCATCGTGTCAAATTGGTTAAGTATATTCAAGTGGTTCATGACTTAACCCTATCAAATCATCATGTCAAATTGGTTAAGTATGTTCAAGTGGTTCATGACTTAAACCTATTAAATCATCATGTCAAATTGGTTAAGTATATTCAAGTGGTTCATGACTTAACCCTATCAAATCATCATGTCAAATTGATTAAGTATATTCAAGCGGTTCATGACTTAACCCTATCAAATCATCGTGTCAAATTGGTTAAGTATATTCAAGCGGTTCATGACTTAACCCTATCATATGGCATTAATTCATTAATGCACCCCAACCTCTCACATCAGACCTGTTGTTGTGGTCACTGGATATGCCGGGCGGTTCCGGGAAGAATTACACCACAACTCAGTCTGACCTCGGGTTTTCAAGTGCGATATGACCAACTACCCACATTGGATCCTATTGTTTGCAGTAACTGGATTTGCCGGGCGGTTCCGGGCAGAATTACACTGCAAACTCAACTCAACCTCGAGTTGGCCATTTTCATGTTCAAGTGTCATGACCATGTTCAAGTTTCACGTCAAGTTCATGTCAAGTTTTCAAGGCAAGTTTCATGTCAAGTCGATGTCAAGTTCGTGTCCATATCCAGGTTCAAGTTATAACAGCGTTCATGTTTCAAGTTTTGCCTTTTATCAGGTTCATAATTCATGTTCATAACCAATTCATGTTTTGCCTATTTTACCCAAATTGTATTCCCATCACACGTAAACGTGAATCGATCCATATTACAAATAAATCCAAACCTCAGAATAAAGGGGATAATCATCAAAACTATGATAGGCAAAAGGGACGAGCATAAAGCGATAAAAGGGGTTACAAGATTAGCATGACATAACTTGAGATAATTGGTTACAACATCACTGGCATAATGGATTTCGAATCTAGCAAGATAAGGCGGTAGTCATGGTAAACGCTGACATAAAAGAATAAGGATGTGAAAGCAAGCCAAATACAAGGATAATGGATCCAATGTTTTCGGTGTTCATAATATCGAATAAACTAAGCAAGTCACACCCTCGGTATGAGATCCAACAAACTGCAAATTCGGTATACAACATGGGTTTCAACCAACTATAATAGTCCCAGGTAATTAACCCCAATAGTCATAGTTATGGTCATAGGTATAAATCTCATAATTAAGAACCCTAAGCGATTAATCACAATAGTCATGGTTAATTATCCAAAATAGTTCTTGTAACACCCCACGCCCGCTATGATCACTCTCTAAGGGAATGCCATAACATCGGTGGAGTATTTTAAGTGAATATAGAACAGAAAAATTACAACAAGACAGATATAAGTAATACTTGAAAATTTCAAAAGGTCATTTCATTGCAGCGGAAAGTAAAACATGTTTGGTTACATCACAAAACCATAATAAGAGTCAAGTACAAAATATCCATCCTGATAAATAAAAGTACATAATCCCAATACATGAACTGATAGCCATAAAAGAAAGGGTAAGCTGAGCTCTACATCTATGGTCCAAGCTCCAAAAGAGAATAAAGCAGCCTGATCAAAGCCTACTCGTACTGAGCCCACTCTGATAACCTGAGGGTTGGGAAAAAGATAAAAACAACGGGGTCAGACATAAGTCTGAGCGAGTCCTATAACTTTAACAATACAATCATTAAAGTAACCAGAGAAGACATAAGCTTGATATACGGTAACGTCTGGGGATGAATGGCTACACTAAGCAGCTTGGTAGACTTAGGATAAACTAAGATAACCGTGAAGACGCATCTACCCACCCAAGGATAATTACTATACTGCACCACACCAGTCATTCCTAATTTTAAAAGTTGATCCCACTAAGTGTACTTAGTAATTTAGTAGTTTCGTGTACCCCTATCTGACTACATAGGTGTACCCACTACTCCCCAAGCGATCGGCTCCCTTACGTAGACACCCGTGCTGGTCCCACGATGGGGTGTATCATTACCCAAAGTGGCAACCTGATAATATCAACGGTGCACGACTTTATATCTACACGATGCAACAACGACTTACCAACCAGCCCGGGTTCACACACGCATATGAAACCCGTTGGTCCTGCGTTTCCACCGCTAACCCGGTTTGGCCTCTTATAGTCAAGCCCAATATGCGTGTCCCGTCACTCAACTAGAGTCGAGCCTACTAAGATACGTTTGGGATATTGGTTGAAATGGGCCCCCACAAGCTACCACCTAAGCTTGTTATTTCTAGTGAATCCCACTTAACCCTTTAACCATGTCCACTTACATGTTATACATTTTGGCTAAGTCATTTAATCATATTCTAGTTGTCATACAAGGTACCCACTAGATTTCCACATGCCACCCAAAGCACTTACTTAACCCTTTAACCATGTTTTAATTACATGTTTCACTTTGGTTAAGTATTCTAATCGTATTTTCTATTGCCACCCAAGGCAACCCACTAGTCTCCTCATGCCACCCAAGGCACCCACTTAACCCCTCATGTCCATCTACATGCTAATATGGTCAAGTGTTTCTTAATTAATTAAGACCGTGATCTTCATAAAGACCTCTCACATTTGACTATCTTTTATGACTGCTGGTTAAGCCGGTTGGGTCCGGGCAGCCTTATGTCATAACCGAGTCTAACCTCGTGTCTTTACATTAATCACGTATTTAGTTTGTGCCTAAGACCTCTCACATTGGGCTAACATTTGTAGCAACTGGTTAAGCCGGTTGGGTCCGGGCAGTTTTACGCTACAACTGAGTCCAACCTCGTGTCTTAGTCGATTAATTACACCTAATTAATCACCCTCGTATTTATATTAATTATCCCTAATTAATTACACATTTTTAAGAATATGGGTAGACCTAACTAAATAGGTAAATTCCCAATTCCATAGTATGGGTAGACCTAACTTAATAGGTAAATTCCCAACTCCATAATATGGGTAGACCTAACTCAATAGGTAAATTCCCAATTATGCCCATTTAATTTGTGGTATGCTTAATCATACCCAATTCACATCATTTTATTAATATACATATTAACCCCATCGTTCCCCACGTAATTCGTTCTCATAACGTGACATAATAAAAGGGAAGATTCATCACAAATGTCATGGGTTTAACCAACATAGCATATAACTTTATCATGGGTTCAAAAAGGTGTCAACTTGCATATATGAGCATACATTAAACCCAACTAGCATTTAACCCAAACTTGCATTATGCATATCATAAAAAGAGACAACTTGCATATGAACTTGCACATAAACTTGCATGTGAACTTGCACATAAACTTGCATATGAACTTGCACATAAACTTGCATGTGAACTTGCATAACATGTCATACATAGAGGCAAACTCGCATATGTTATGCATATCATAAAAAGAGGCAAACTTGCATATGAACTTGCATCATAATAGGGTAAACATGCATATGTATGCATAGCATACAAAGGTGTCATCTTGCATAGGTATGCATCTTATTTAAAAAGGGTAGACTTGCATGTCATAATGTATGCATAAAACCAAACACTTAGCATGCCTAAAATCAAATACTTAGCATGCATAAAATCAAATACTTACCATGCCTAAAATCAAACACTTAGCATGCATAAAATCAAGTACTTAGCATGCATAAAACCAAACACTTAGCATGCATAAAATCAAATACTTAGCATGCATAAAATCAAACACTTAACATGCATAAAACTCACCACTTAACTTGCATAAACCCATATATTTAACTTGCATAAACCCACATACTTATCTTGCATAAACCCACATACTTAACTTGCATAAACCCACATACTTAACTTGCATAAACATAGGGTTAACATTAAACATAGATTAGCAAACTAACATCATATCATATGATTTAAAACCCACAAATCCGCATACAAAACCGCATGATCTCATCATATCTCATCTACTTAATTTAGCAATTGGTTATTAAAGTGATAGAAACTCACCAAAACCAAGATTAGCAAACTTATGAAGTAGAACTAGTTGCTATACAAGAAGGAGATGATGATTAGAGGTTGATTAGCTTGCAACTTTCTTCATAAACTAGTGGAGGCTCCTCTCAAGTTTGATTTTGGCGGCATGATGGCATCATTTCTATTTTTAGTAGGGATTAGGCTTGCATTAGGGTGTATTTATAGGATTAGGGTGTGTTTTAGACCATAGGATTAACCCTAGGTTAGATTAGGTCCGTCAGATTTTAGGAAGTTTCCAGAAACCAGCCCCAAAGCCTAACCCAAACTCAACTAGGTGCACCAGGCCAGCATCAGCCGACAGGGCAAGTCGACAGCCCTGTCGACAGCCAAGTCGACAGGCATGTCGACAGGCAAGTCAACAGCCCTGTCGACAGCCATGTCGACCAGGCTGGGCGGGAGTTTTCCCGCCTGGCCCCATTTCTGCATGTTTTGAAATTTGAACCTGAATTTTTAAATCTGTTTTGAACTTTGAATTTTCAGAAAACTTCATTGGGCCTTAATCGGGTCATACGGACTCCGATTCTCGAAAACTCGGACTCTATTTCGCGTATTTTTCCGAGACAAACGCAATGACGCAGCCCGTTTCCCCCATTTCTCACATCTGAGATTATTTATTCTGTAATTAGTGAATATTAGTATTAACTAAAATTCGGGGTGTTACATTCTCCCCTCCTTAAAGGATTTCGTCCCCGAAATCTCTAAGCTAAGGAGAATGCATATCCTACCATCCAAACAACCATCTACTCAATCCATCAAACACGGGCATCCATTGTCCTTAAAACAGTTTCTAATGATGTATGAGCATATGCAAAAAGTGTGTGTATATGTTCCCTATCTAATGTATGAACATATGCAAACCATGATAGTGCCATGCATCCATTATGTATGCGAGAGAATCCTATCGACACATCCAATATCTACATGAGTGCACAATCATTCACCAAAATGCATCATCCATATGATAACACAATCATTATACATCCATAAATATAGCTTCCTACACACAATTTTATGCAATATGCAATATGAAGTGATTGAGCCGATCTAGTGCCTAGAGTGTGTGTATATGCATCCACGAGCAACCACTAGCAACCACTTGCATCCACATGCATCCACCAAACATAACATGTCTCAAACACATGTTTCAACCATAGGTTTACCCTATCTAAAGGTCAAAGGTACTAATGAGAGGACATACTAAAGATAAGATAAGCACTAGACAAACGATAAAGGAGATGTTTAAAGGACATACCCTAAAAAAAGGAATGGGTATAACGAACGCATCTTCGCTTCTGTCTCCCCAGTAGCACTGCTCTCACCTTCTCCCCTTTCCATTTTGACTAGTCGAACCTCTCTGTTTCTCAACTTCCCAATCTCTGACCCAAGGATGCGGGTAGGAGCTCGTCGAATAATCACATCACGCTTTACTTCTTTAAGCAAGCTCGGCTCTACCGCCTCTGCGGTCTCATGTAGGCACTTCCTCACATGGAATACATCATGTACACCACTAAGTCTGTCGGGCAACTCCACCAATGGAAGATGCTCTTCCCTTGTACCTTCAAAATTCAAGATACATTGCCTCAGAAGGTTTTCTAAAATACAATTCACCCTCTCGGTTTGACCGTCCGTCTGAGGATGATATGCGGTACTCAAACACAACTGAGTCCCTACCGCCTCTTGCAAACTCTTCCAAAACTCTCTAGTGAAGATAGGACCTCGATCGCTCACTATACTGGAAGGTACACCATGCAATCTAATAATCTCTCGAATGTAAACTGAAGCTAGACATGGAACAGTCCTCTTGCTCTTCACGGGTATGAAATGGGCACACTTAGTAAGTCTATCTACCACAACCCAAATCCCCGTATTACCCTTCCTTGATTTCGGTAATCCATCGAGACACTATCCCACTTCCTTAGCGGAACTTCCAATGGGTGAAGCAACCCACTTGGTTTCTTTTGCTCCGCTTTCACCAAGCATCTAGCGACATACTCGGCCATGTCTTTCTTCATACCGGCCCAAAAGAAAACTCGCTTCATGTCTTGGTACATCTTGTCCCTACCGGGATGAATGGTCATCTTCGACCGATGTGCATCATCAAGTATAGCCTTCCTCAAACCCCTGTCTTGCGGTACGCAAAGTCTACCGTCTCTACCAACTTAACTAACTGTGGGTCGTCCCGCTGCTCCGCCAATACGCCCCAAAAGAGTAGGCCTAACCTCCAAGGAGGCTGGCAAACCGGGTACAAAGTCAACGGAAGGTCTAAAGTCAAACATAGTAATAAACTCTAAACTCCGTCGTTCAACGAACAATGAACTCAAGGACAACCTTTTTCTTCTTAAGGCATTCGTCACCACGTTATCCTTGCCATGGGTATATGCTATCTCAAACTCATAGGATGCCAAGAATCCCATCCACTTTTGCTGCCCTAAGACTATGCGCTCGAAGAGTCTCCAACACTTCCCTAAGATGTAGGGCATGCTTTTCTCCACTTCTAGAGAAAACCGGGATAATACCAAAATCATCACAACTGTCCATCTCTCACGCAGACCACCCTAGTCGAACTCGACATCCCCCAAATGCAAGCCCCAAAGGCCTAAACCAATATCAGACAAACAACCAAGGGATACCTCCTTCGAATTCAGACGACCTACGTGAGATGATACTAGTAAAAACGGCTAAATAATTAAGCCCTTGTCCAACTCTGGATGTCCTTGCCAGTCTCGCTCCAACACCACCGTTTATTCCATAACTGGCTCGTCTCAACCTATTAAAGCCATCCGGAGTCCTAAAAGCAGCCTTCTCTATACTATCCTCAGCCACTCTCGACTGACGAAACCCCGTGGCTAAGTCCAACTTGTGAAACTACTGAGGCGCCAACTAATTGGAAAAAGATCATCAATCCTCGGCAATGGGTGTCTATTCTTCTTTGTGAGTTTATTTAGCTCTCTTTAGCCTACACAAAGTCTGAGGGACCCATCCGACTTCATAGCAAAAACTACCGGAGCACCCCACTCCGATATACTTCGTCTTCTAAACCCCTTCTCAAGCAAATTGCCTACTTGCTTATGGAGTTCCCTCCTCTCACGAGGAGCCACGTGGCACACTGGCCAAGACACTGGTTTGGTATTGTCTACCAGATATATTCGGAAGTCAACCTCCCGCTCCGGAGGTAAGCCCTTCACCTCCTCAAACACATCCGAGTATTCCCGGACCACTCTAACAGATCGCAAACTCTTGACCGACGTGTCAAGCGATTCTAGATAATTTAGCATAACAGATTCCATGGGATTACAAGAGATCTCGAGAGTGTTACCCAAGCGGGTCATAAGCCTAACAACTCTCCTTCCACAATAAGAACGGCACCATTACTGGATAACCAGTCCATGCCCAAAACTAACCCATAGCCCGTGAAGCCCAAAAAGCATCACATCTAAACTCAACGCTAAGTATAGCAACTTTCAAACCCAAACACATCATGGAGCCCCAATTGGGTTTGAAACAACTAAGGGATCATCTACTAACTGGTGTCTAAGTGCAGTGACTCAACTAACAATAATGAAATAAACGAACTCGATGCGTCAAAATCAAATAAAGTTTGACCCGGATAATCAAACAGAAAAACTAGACTTTCAATGGAAATAGTTCTACCTCTTTCCTGAATCGGTGGAACCGCGAGAGCCTGAGCTTGCCCCCTTGCCTGAGTTGGTGCCAAAAGAACTTGCACATGTCCTCCTGAGGTAGATCCCGTCCTTTGCCCTTTCTTAGGGCAGTCTTTCACTAGATGTCCTGCTTCGTCACAGTGGAAGCAGCCAGCCTTCCTCTTCTTGCGACAATCCTTGCTTAGGTGGCCTAGTGTCCCACAACTGAAGCACTTCTTCTTTCCCTTGCCACCGTTGCCTTTCCCACCCTTGTTTTGCTGTTGCTGTTGAGGTCTCTTCTGATCTCCTTTCTTCTCGGGTGCTTTATTAGCATTGGGACCCTTCTCTTCCTCATGCATAAGTGCCATGTCCACTAGCTTCTCAAAAGTGGCCCCAATAGGGATGTGAGACATAGCCAATCCGTGCATTGGTTCGTTTAAGCCTTTAACGAACCTCAGAGCTTTCTCTTCCGGTGTGTTTACCAAGTCTATGCTGAATCTCGCTAACTGCTTAAACTTGTTAACATATTCTTTCACCGACAAGTTCCCTTGCTTTAAGTTCAAGAACCTTTCCACGTGCATATTTTCTTCCGCTTTTGAGAGAAACTTTGCCTCAAACCTTTGCCTGAAATCCATCCAAGAGTCAACATGGCGTTCTCCATTAGTGACCTCCCACCAGAACGAGGCCTCTCCTTCCATTAACCAAGCGGCTAACCTGACTTTCTTTCCCTCTTCCACTTCCAAGATTTCCATAAATTCTTCCGTCTCATTAGGCCAATCCCTAGCTCCCACAAAAGGTTTCCCTCCCATAGCCTTAAACTTCCGACATGTCATAGCAAAAGTATCCGCGCGAGGAGGAACGAGTGCAACGGGTGGAGGAGGAACATTTGCTGGACCTGCAGCGGCGGCCCTAGCCTCTAACAACCTCCTATACCATACTGGTACCGCTATACCGTCCGGAAGATAAAGATCTTCAGCCATGCTGAGACGAAAAAGGAAAGATTCAAACGGAGAATTCAAAAGATAAAGATATGGCTATCGGGGATTATGCTTTTCTTTTAAAAAAAACTTTTCTCTTAAAAGACATGTTTTTGAAAATACTCCTTTCAAAAATATTCTTAGAAAATAGTTTTCTAAAAGTTTTATCTGTTCCGGTAACCTTTGCTCTGATACCACGTGTAACACCCCACACCCGCTATGATCACTCTCTAAGGGAATGCCATAACATCGGTGGAGTATTTTAAGTGAATATAGAACAGAAAAATTACAACAAGACAGATATAAGTAATACTTGAAAATTTCAAAAGGTCATTTCATTGCAGCGGAAAGTAAAACATGTTTGGTTACATCACAAAACCATAATAAGAGTCAAGTACAAAATATCCATCCTGATAAATAAAAGTACATAATCCCAATACATGAACTGATAGCCATAAAAGAAAGGGTAAGCTGAGCTCTACATCTATTGTCCAAGCTCCAAAAGAGAATAAAGCAGCCTGATCAAAGCCTACTCGTACTGAGCCCACTCTGATAACCTGAGGGTTGGGAAAAAGATAAAAACAACGGGGTCAGACATAAGTCTGAGCGAGTCCTATAACTTTAACAATACAATCATTAAAGTAACCAGAGAAGACATAAGCTTGATATACGGTAACGTCTGGGGATGAATGGCTACACTAAGCAGCTTGGTAGACTTAGGATAAACTAAGATAACCGTGAAGACGCATCTACCCACCCAAGGATAATTACTATACTGCACCACACCAGTCATTCCTAATTTTAAAAGTTGATCCCACTAAGTGTACTTAGTAATTTAGTAGTTTCGTGTACCCCTATCTGACTACATAGGTGTACCCACTACTCCCCAAGCGATCGGCTCCCTTACGTAGACACCCGTGCTGGTCCCACGATGGGGTGTATCATTACCCAAAGTGGCAACCTGATAATATCAACGGTGCACGGCTTTATATCTACACGATGCAACAACGACTTACCAACCAGCCCGGGTCCACACACGCATATGAAACCCGTTGGTCCTGCGTTGCCACCGCTAACCCGGTTTGGCTTCTTATAGTCAAGCCCAATATGCGTGTCCCGTCACTCGACTAGAGTCGAGCCTACTAAGATACGTTTGGGATATTGGTTGAAATGGGCCCCCACAAGCTACCACCTAAGCTTGTTATTTCTAGTGAATCCCACTTAACCCTTTAACCATGTCCACTTACATGTTATACATTTTGGCTAAGTCATTTAATCATATTCTAGTTGTCATACAAGGTACCCACTAGATTTCCACATGCCACCCAAAGCACTTACTTAACCCTTTAACCATGTTTTAATTACATGTTTCACTTTGGTTAAGTATTCTAATCGTATTTTCTATTGCCACCCAAGGCAACCCACTAGTCTCCTCATGCCACCCAAGGCACCCACTTAACCCCTCATGTCCATCTACATGCTAATATGGTCAAGTGTTTCTTAATTAATTAAGACCGTGATCTTCATAAAGACCTCTCACATTAGACTATCTTTTATGACTGCTGGTTAAGCCGGTTGGGTCCGGGCAGCCTTATGTCATAACCGAGTCTAACCTCGTGTCTTTACATTAATCACGTATTTAGTTTGTGCCTAAGACCTCTCACATTGGGCTAACATTTGTAGCAACTGGTTAAGCCGGTTGGGTCCGGGCAGTTTTACGCTACAACTGAGTCCAACCTCGTGTCTTAGTCGATTAATTACACCTAATTAATCACCCTCGTATTTATATTAATTATCCCTAATTAATTACACATTTTTAAGAATATGGGTAGACCTAACTAAATAGGTAAATTCCCAATTCCATAGTATGGGTAGACCTAACTTAATAGGTAAATTCCCAACTCCATAATATGGGTAGACCTAACTCAATAGGTAAATTCCCAATTATGCCCATTTAATTTGTGGTATGCTTAATCATACCCAATTCACATCATTTTATTAATATACATATTAACCCCATCGTTCCCCACGTAATTCGTTCTCATAACGTGACATAATAAAAGGGAAGATTCATCACAAATGTCATGGGTTTAACCAACATAGCATATAACTTTATCATGGGTTCAAAAAGGTGTCAACTTGCATATATGAGCATACATTAAACTCAACTAGCATTTAACCCAAACTTGCATTATGCATATCATAAAAAGAGACAACTTGCATATGAACTTGCACATAAACTTGCATGTGAACTTGCACATAAACTTGCATATGAACTTGCACATAAACTTGCATGTGAACTTGCATAACATGTCATACATAGAGGCAAACTCGCATATGTTATGCATATCATAAAAAGAGGCAAACTTGCATATGAACTTGCATCATAATAGGGTAAACATGCATATGTATGCATAGCATACAAAGGTGTCATCTTGCATAGGTATGCATCTTATTTAAAAAGGGTAGACTTGCATGTCATAATGTATGCATAAAACCAAACACTTAGCATGCCTAAAATCAAATACTTAGCATGCATAAAATCAAATACTTACCATGCATAAAATCAAACACTTAGCATGCATAAAATCAAGTACTTAGCATGCATAAAACCAAACACTTAGCATGCATAAAATCAAATACTTAGCATGCATAAAATCAAACACTTAACATGCATAAAACTCACCACTTAACTTGCATAAACCCACATACTTATCTTGCATAAACCCACATACTTAACTTGCATAAACCCACATACTTAACTTGCATAAACCCACATACTTAACTTGCATAAACATAGGGTTAACATTAAACATAGATTAGCAAACTAACATCATATCATATGATTTAAAACCCACAAATCCGCATACAAAACCGCATGATCTCATCATATCTCATCTACTTAATTTAGTAATTGGTTATTAAAGTGATAGAAACTCAGCAAAACCAAGATTAGCAAACTTATGAAGTAGAACTAGTTGCTATACAAGAAGGAGATGATGATTAGAGGTTGATTAGCTTGCAACTTTCTTCATAAACTAGTGGAGGCTCCTCTTAAGTTTGATTTTGGCGGCATGATGGCATCATTTCTATTTTTAGTAGGGATTAGGCTTGCATTAGGGTGTATTTATAGGATTAGGGTGTGTTTTAGACCATAGGATTAACCCTAGGTTAGATTAGGTTCGTCAGATTTTAGGAAGTTTCCAGAAACCAGCCCCAAAGCCTAACCCAAACTCAACTAGGTGCACCAGGCCAGCATCAGCCGACAGGGCAAGTCGACAGCCCTGTCGACAGCCAAGTCGACAGGCAAGTCGACAGCCTTGTCGATAGCCATGTCGACCAGGCTGGGCGGGAGTTTTCCCGCCTGGCCCCATTTCTGCTTGTTTTGAAATTTGAACCTGAATTTTTAAATCTGTTTTGAACTTTGAATTTTCAGAAAACTTCATTGGGCCTTAATCGGGTCATACGGACTCCAATTCTCGAAAACTCGGACTCTATTTCGCGTATTTTTCCGAGACGAACGCAATGACGCAGCCCGTTTCCCCCAATTCTCACATCTGAGATTATTTATTCTGTAATTAGTGAATATTAGTATTAACTAAAATTCGGGGTGTTACAGTTCTAGGCAATAGTCATAGGCAATTAACAGTAATAGTTTTAAAGTCATGGTCATAGATAATGGCCTTATGTTCATAACCATAGGTAATAATTCTCATAGTCAAGAGTCATAGGTAATTACCCACAATTGTCCTTGTCATAGTCATAGGCATAGTCTTATGTTCACAGTCATAGGCATGGGCATAGTCTTATGTTCATTGTCATAGGCATAGTCTTATGTTGTTCGTCATAGGCATAGGCATAGTCTTATGTTCATCATCATAGTCATAGGTATAGGCAAAACCTTATGTCCACAGTCTCATAGGCATATTAAGGTTTATAGACATGAAAGAATTTGATTTACAACATGAATAGGCCCCAACTAGAAATATTCCCACAAGTCAAGATCCAAGAATTTATGTTAAAATCTAGCGTTTGAATAATAAACTAGGTCCAACAACATGAATGGGAATGATTTCGTCGATAAGAAATAACCCAAAATCATAGATTCAAGAAGAGACAAGAACAGATCCAAATAGATAATCAAGCTTAGGTCAAATTTCATTTTATTCCATGTCCATATCAAATTTTACAAGTTTCAATCTCAAAGTAACTAAAACTTATAGAGCGCGGATCGAGAATTAGAGTGCAGAGATTTGATTCTAGAAACGGTTGTTGCAGTTGTTGAATCTCTATTTGTTTAGTCTTGTTTTAGTTGAAAACCCCCAATTTGCAATTCCTAGATGTTGTCTTGACGAAGAAGAAGTAGCCATTCTCTCTTTAATTTAATTATTTCAGAAGCAGCATAAGGACAGAATGAAATGGTGTGGAGAGAATGAGGCTAGGGGTGAGTTTAGATAGGATTGGGTAGACGAATCTGGACAGAAAACGAGGTCAAATACATCAGAATGCATCAGGTTCAGGAAGTGGGCTCGGGAGGCAGGTCGACCCCCAGGTCGACACTATGGTCGACCTGGTCCCTAGGAGGTCGACACTATGGTCAACCCCCAGGTCGACCTGGTCCATGGGTGGGAATTTTCCCGCCCAGCCTGTTCTGGGATTTGAATTCGAATTTCGAATTCGAATTTCGAGCTGTTTTTGATTCTGAAAATTCCTGAAACTTCGGAGGGTCATATCTCCCTCATACGGACTCCGATTCTCGCAAACTCAAACTCGTTTCCAAGCAGAATTTCGAGACGAACGCAATGGCGCAACTCGTTTCCCATGATTCTCAATATAAAATTTATTTATACCCTGATTTCTAGTTTCAACATGTTATTAAAATTCGGGTTGTTACAAATCACATAAAATGTTGTGCTAGTATATTAGCCCAACCCACAAAAAAGAAAGGGTAAATAAACAAGGGACATGAAATAAACATAAAATAACATACATTTCAACTTGTCATGTGTAACTTGGCATAGAAGTATCGTTAACTTTGATTAAATGGTTAAAGGTGAACTTGTGACTAAGTTGGGTCTAATGGTCATGTAAACTTGACAAAGGTCTAGCATGGAGGTTTAACATATAATCACAGTTTCAACCCACAACTTAACATATTAACTTATGTATGTCAAAACATAAGAAAGCTACTATAATCATTTTTAATTTGCAACTTAGTATGATAACTTATGTGTGTAAAACATAAGAGGGCTGTTATAAACATATTCGAATCACAATTTGGCATGATACTTATGTGTTAAAAAAATAAGAGGACTACAATTCCAAATTTTACAACATAAATAGATTCAACCTAACATGAATATACATAAGCGTTGATCTAACATATAAGCATGTGTTTTAGATCATAAACTTGCAAATAACCACTAATTTATAACATGATATGTTTTACCATTTAATTGGCAAAATAAATCCATTACCCAATCATAATTGATTCCAATAACATACAATATGTTCATCACCACAAGCATATAGACATGATTAATATACAATATGTTCATCGCCACAAGCATATAGACATGATTAATTACAACGATACTTTAAGATAAACGAGAATCAAATCTTATACATAAGCATCATTCTATATCCAAGTTACAAACATGTCATGATTCAATAGAAAGAATGTTTAAATCTGCTTAATAACAAACTTACAAACTAAAAAGGAATTCTTGCATTCTGAAATCTGAATTCTGAAATTGGTAAGCTCGCCTTTGATGTAGATCATTGAATTTGAAAATCTTTTAATTAGATTTTTGATTCCAGTGCTTATCTTGTCTTTGGATTAGTGACGGCTACTCCAAGTTCTCAATTGACAGCATGATAGTTCTAGGATTATTTTTGTGTGATTTTTAGGTTTGAGCATTGGGTTCTTTATATAGAATTTCAATTCAATTTGAACCGTCGGATGATCCTAGGGTTAATCGCAACCATTCAGACCAGATCAGAATTATCCAGAAACCCCAGTGACTCAGCAGCAAGTCATCAGTCATCAAAATTCAGATCTGGTGGGGGGAGGGGCAGTAGGTCGAACCCCAGGTCGATCTATAGGGGGAGGTCGACACTAGGGTCGACCCCCTGGTCGACCTGGGTCCTAGGCGGGAATTTTCCTGCCCAGCCCACTTCTGACTTCTGATTTGAATTTGAATTTGTTATCGAGCTGTTTGAATTTATTTGAATTTTCTGGAAACTTCCGACAGCCATAACTTCTTCATGCGAAGTCCAATTTACGCAAACTCGGACTCTATCTCAACCAGATTTACGAGACGAACACAATGGCATAACACCTTTCCCTTAATTCTCACATTTTAAATTAAGTATTGTTGGATTCGTTATTGTAACGTTAATAGAAAATACAGGGTGTTACATTCTCCCCTCCTTTTAGGATTTCGTCCCCGAAATCTTCAAGTCGAGAAGAACTTATATCCTCCCATCCAATCACCCATCTACTCAACCATCAAACACAGGCGTCCATTGTCCTTAAAAGATTTCTAATGCTTTATGATCATATGCATTGTGTGTGTACATGTCCTTATTTAATGCAAAATCAGGCGGTCTACTAATTCAGTTCACCTCCTTAATGCAAATTATGTCAGTGCCATGAGTCCATTATGAATGCAATTTTTCCTACTCAAAATTTCTTACATGAGTGCACAACCATTCATACAAATGCAATGTCCATATGATAACACATCAAGTTTTAATCCATAAACCAATACATATATGCATATGTAATATGGAAGTGACTGAGCCGATCTAATAGCTAATGTGTGTGTATATGCATCCACTAGCGAGCATCAATCATAACATGTTTCAATTACATGTTAACATCCAAATGGGTTCCTACCTAAGGATAAAGGATTCGATTGAGGAGATATACCTAAAAAGATATATACGAGCATAAACTTGAGGAAAAGAGATTAAAGACGTACCCTCAAAAAGAAAAGGGTAGGTTGCACGTATTATGTCCTCAGTTTCCCAAGTCGCGTCTTCCTCGGTGTAGCTCCATTGAACTTTGACAAGCTTAACTTCATGGTTGCGTAGCTTTTTGACTTATGTTCCCAAGATACGGGTTGGAACTCTCCTCACAGTTACTTCTCGTTCAACTTCAAATTCATCTAGCATACTTGGTTCTACCACTTCCGCAGACTCGTGTAAGCACTTCCGCAGGTGAGAGACATGAAAGACATTATGAACCCCAGCCAATCTTTCGGGTAGCTGTACCCTATAAGCCATCTTCCCAATCTTTTTGATGATAGGGAACGTCCCTACAAATCTTGGTGCTAACTTTCCTGCGGATCCAAAGCGAACGACGTTCCTCAAAGGAGACACTTTAAGGAACACCTTGTCTCCAACTTCGAACTCAAGGTCAGTTCTTCTTTTGTATGCGTAGGACTTCTTTCTATCTTGGGCAGTCTTCATTCTTCTTCGTATCAAGACTACTTTCTCTGAAGTTTCCCTAATCATGTCTAGTCCAAGTATGAGCTTGTCTGTGGACTCCCACCAGCAAGTTGGTGACGTGCACGATCTTCCATATAAAGCTTCGGAAGGTGCCATGCCTATGGTGGCTTGGTAGCTATTGTTGTACGCGAATTCCACCAAAGGTAATGATCCTCCCATGTACCTCCGAAGTCAATAAGGAATAACCTCAAGAGGTCTTCTAATACTCTGTTGACTCTTTCCATTTGGCCAATGGTTTGAGGGTGATAGGCCGTGCTTAAGCATAGCTGTGTGCCTACAGCCTCTTGTAAACTCTTCCAAAACTCGCTCTTGAAGATGGGGTCTCGATCACTCACTATGCTGGAGGGTATCCCATGGAGTCGAACTATTTCTTTAAGATATATGGATGCAAGAGATGAGGCAGTCCTTCTACTCTTGATGGGTATAAAGTGGGCGCTTTTTGTGTGCCTGTCCACTATTACCCAAATGCTGGTATTGCCCCTTCTTGACCTAGGCAACCCATCTATAAAGTCCATCGAGGTGCTATCCCATTTCCACTGTGGGACCTCTAGAGGATGGAGAAGACCACCAGGCTTCTTCTGCTCTGCCTTGACTTTTTGGCATATTAAACACTTAGAAACAAATTCAGCTACGTCTTGCTTCATGCCATTCCAAAAGAAAACTCTTTTGATGTCTTTATACATTTTGTCTCCGCCTGGGTGTATGGTCAGTTTGGAATGGTGTGCCTCTTCTAGAACAGCCTTTACCAAGACCCTTGCTTGTGGGACACATAGTCTTCCATCTCGTCTTAACTAGCCCTTGGCATCCATAGAGTATCTATTGAGGTGACTAGAAGTCTCACCCCTAATTAATTTGTCCAACACATCGGCTAGCTGAGGGTCTTCTCTTTGCGCGACTCCGATTAAGTCTAATAGAGTTGGTCGCACTTCTAACATTGCTAGCAAGCCAAGTACAATGTCAGTGAAGGGTCTGAAGTTAAAGCTTGCTATGAACTCCAAGCTTTGCCTTTCCACAAAGAGAGGGCTTAAGGTCAGTTTCTTTCTACCCAAGGGTCTACTAGTGCATTGCCCTTGCCAGGAGTGTAGGAAATCTCAAAATCATATGAGGCAAGAAACTCCATCCATCTCTGCTGCCTCAAGTTGAGATCTTTCTGCGAGAATAGGTATTTCAACGATTTATGCTCAGTATGCAGTTCAAATTTCTCACCTAGGAGATATTGGCGCCAAGACTTAAGTGCAAAAACAGTGGCTGCCAACTCTAGGTCGTGGGTTGGGTAGTTTTTCTCGTGTACTTTCAACTGTCTTCCACCATAAGCCACTACCTTCCCTTCTTGCATTAGAACAGCGCCTAATCCCGTTCCGCATGCATCTGTGTATACTGTAAACATCTTGCTTCCATCAGGCAATGTCAGAATTGGGGTTGTTGTTAGAGCCCTTTTCAAACGTTGGAAAGCAATATCACAATCCAAATCCCAATTGAAAGCTATGTTCTTCTTTGTGAATCTTGTCAGTGGAGCTGAGATTTTTGTAAAATCTTTGATGATAAAAGCCTGCTAGCTCGAGAAAGCTTCGGACTTCGGTTGCGTTTCGAGGAACCTTCCAATCTTGCACAGCAACACTTTCGCGGAGTCCATAGCTATCCCCTCTTTTGACACCACGTGTCCAAGGAACCTAACTTCTTCTCTCCAGAAATGGCATTTGGAGAATTTAGCTTTCAACTGATGTGCACGGAGAGTATCCATGATTTCCTTTAGATGCTGAGCATGCTCTTCCTCATTCTTTGAGAAGATCAAAATATCATCTACGAAGACCACCACAAACTTATTGAGGAACTCTCGGAACACCCTGCTCATTAAATCAACAAAGTAAGCGGGTGCGTTTGTCAAGCTGAAAGGCATGACAAGCCACTCGAAGAATCCATCTGGAGTTCTGAATGCGGTCTTATCAACGTTGTCTTCAACCACTTTTAGCTGATGAAACCTGGTGGCTAAATCTAATTGGGAGAGAACTGATGCACCTACATGCTGATCGAACAAATCATCTATTCTTGGGAGTGGGTGTCTATTCTTCTTGTTCAGCTTGTTTAGCTCCCTATAATCAACGCACAGGCGGAGTCAACCATCAGCTTTGGTCGCGAAGACTACCGGAGCACCCCATTCAGAAATACTCCATCTTACGAACCCCTTTTCAAGCAGCTCTTTGATTTGCTTGCTGAGCTCCTTTCTCTCCCTTGGGGTCATGTACCTAACGGGTAAAGCAATGGGCTTTGCGTTGTCCACGAGGTTTATGCGGAAATCTGTCTCCCGCTTCGGAGGTAAGCCCTTTAACTCTTCAAACACATCCGAGTATTCACGGACTACCCTTACAGACTGCAATTTCTCAATAGACGCATCAAGAGATTCTAGATAACTAAGCATAACGGAGTTCATGGGATAACAAGAAATTTCCAGAGTGTTACCGAGGCAAGTCATGAGTCTAACCACTCTCTTTTCGCAATCGAGGACGGCACCATTACTAGATAGCCAGTCCATGCCTAGAATCAACCCATAGCCCGTGAAGCCCAAAACAAAGGCATTACATCTAAACCCAACGCTTAGTATAGATATTTTCAAATCCAAACAAACCATTGACAAATAAGCTGAGCCCCCAATTGGATTTGAAACAACCAAGGGATCCTCTGCTATACTGGTGTCTAGGTGCAGAGATTCCACTAAAGCAGTAGATATAAAAGAGTGCGATGCGCCAGAATCAAATAGTGTACGTACAGGATGATCAAAAAGATAGACTAAACTTTGGATAGAAATATTTCTACCTCGTTCTTGCGGAGGTGCCGTGAGAGCGTCAACTTGTCCTCCAAAAGAAGGTCCAGCCCCCTGCCCTTGCTTCCTTGGGCAGGCTGTAGCCATGTGTCCTGTCTCACCACAGTGGAAACAACCACCTATCTTCCTTTTCTTCTTCTTGCAGTCAGATGCCCGGGAGTGCCATAGAAATTACACTTTCTCTTTTCACGGGGTTTGTTGTTCTTTCCGCCTTTCTTTGAGTCAGCCTTCTTGTTCTGCGACCCCTCCCCCTTCTTATCTTGAGGCACTTCCGCTTTTTCCTCATTCTTGATCTTGTCATCCTCATGTAAGAGTGCCATGTCCACTAACCTCTCATAAGTAGCCCCCATAGGTATATAGGTCATAGCCATGCTGTGAAGTGGCTCATTCAATCCCTTGACAAAACAGAGATCCTTCTTATGAGGAGTATTCACTAAGTCCAGTCCAAATCGGGCCAGCTGATTGAATTGATTGACGTACTCCTTCACCGTTATACTTCCTTGCTTAAGAGATTAGAACTTTTCCAGCTGTAAACTTCGTTCAGCTTGGGAGACGAATTTCATCTCAAACCTTATTCCGAAATCCATCCATGTTTCAATTGGTCTTTCAGCGTTAGTGACTTCCCACCAATAGGAAGCTTCATCTTTGAGCAACCATACCGCCAACTGTATCTTCTGCCTATCGTCCACCTCGAAGATAACGAACAGATCCTCAGTTTCTTTGAGCCAGTTCCTTGCTTCTACGAATGATTCAGTTCCCTTGAAATCCTTTCCACCCATGGCCTTAAAGTCCCTACAAGTCTTTGAGAAAGATTTTCACAAGGAGGAGGAGGGAGAGGAGGAACTGCTGCAGCTGGAGGAGCAATATCTGCTGGGCTTGCGTCGTTGGTCCTAGCCTCTAAGTATCTCCTGAACCAGCCAGGTATCGGTACACCCTCTGGAAGGTTAAGATTCCGAGACATGCTGAAACGAAAAAGAAAAGATTCAAAACGAAGGATAGAAAGATAGTGCATATGGCTTTGGGGATTACGCCTTTTTAAATTTAAAACAACATTTTCCTTGTAAAATGCTTCTTTATATTTCTTTTTGAAAAATAGTTTTCAAAAACTCTTATCTGATCTGGTAAACCTTTGCTCTGATACCAAATGAAACACCCCACCTCCGTTAAGGTAACTCACAAAGGGAATGCCTTAACTTTGGTGGAGGGTTATAGGTACAAGACAAAGAAAACTTTACAAGACAAATAAATATAAGCAGCGAAATTTAAATATTTATTGCATACGTGGTCCAATACAAAAGCATCAGATCAAATAGTCTTAAAATAACTTCCAAAACATTACAACATGATTTCTGTCTTGATTATTTAATAAAGAAGCATAAACCAAAAAATAAAACTGCATAAATCCCCAAGGACAATGTCCAAGAGCCATAGCCAAGGTGAGAGAGAGTCCAAATCAAAAATCTACTTTCTTGAAGCTTACAAAGAGTCTGGCTAAGCTGGAGTATTCCTTCCCTGTAGACCTGGGGAGGGGGAGACGGAAGAAAAGAGGACGAAAGAAAAATGGGTCAGACAATAAGTCTGGTAAGTTCAGTGATTACTAGTATTTAAACAAGGAAAGGGATCATGACAGTAATAACAGAATATAGGACAATACCCTAATATAAGATAAGAGGAACATGTGATCGCACCCATTACTATAGTCTCTGCACCTACCAACTATTGGTTCAACCAGCCCCACGTGTTCATAACAAATGATCCCCTTAATGATCGGCTCCTACTCGCATGCATTCATGTCCTATGTCATTTGGCCTCGCTTGACTGTAGATACCTGTGCTGGTCCTACCATAGGGTGTATCAGTCCCTCTGGTGGCAACCCGACACGATTCAAGATGCACAGTGTATACTACTGATGCCCAGTGCCTGGTTTTTCCACTCTGGAGTACGTGCACGCCCATACTCCATCGGAACCTACACTGATGCACCAACCGCCGAATTTTGACCGCTTATAATCAGCCCAGTAATCGTGCCCCACCCTGCCTAGTTCCGGGGTACTGCTGAAATGGGTCCCCGCTACTAGGGTTTTCTAACCAACATGTTTATTTGGTTAAGTGTCCAAGTTTACCTAACCCCACCCATTCGTTTAGTTAACATGTTGAATCGGTTAAGTGTTTCCCTAATTGACTTAACCCTACCAATCCTGACTTAGCTTTAATTTATTAAAGTACCAACCACTCACATTAGACATGTCTTGTTGTGGTCACTGGATGTGCCAGTCGGTTCCGGGAAGATTTACACCACAACTCAGTCTAATCTCGGGCTCTTTTTGGGCTTGATGCACTAGCCACCCACATTAGACAGGTCTTGTTGTGGTCACTGGATATGCCGGTCGGTTCCGGGCAGATTTACACCACAACTCAGTATAACCTCGGGTTAGGCATATTCGTCTTTTTCTAAATTCACATTTTTTCTACATATGTCTAATTTCTTTATGTAGATTAAATTTAATTTAATCATGCCATAATTATCCTTTGATTATGCTCACCATAAATGGTATATCAAATATACCCTTTCATAAACAAATCTATGCCATGAATTTTCATATTTTCCCATCGTTACCCTCGTGGAACGTACGCAAGAATCACATAAAATGTTAGGCTAGTAAATTAGCCCAACCCATAAACAAGAAAGGGGTAATAAACAAGGGACATGAAACAGACATAAAATAGCATACATTTCAACTTGTCATGTGTAACTTGGCATAGAAGTATCATTAACTTTAATTAAATGGTTAAAGGTGAACTTGTGACTAAGTTGGGTCTAATGGTCATGTAAACTTGACAAAGGTCTAGCATGGAGGTTTAACATATAATCACAGTTTCAACCCACAACTTAGCATATTAACTTATGTATGTCAAAACATAAGAAAGCTACTATAATCATTTTTAATTTGCAACTTAGCATGATAACTTATGTGTATTAAACATAAGAGGGCTGTTATAAACATATTCGAATCACAATTTAGCATGATACTTATGTGTTAAAAAAATAAGAAGACTACAATTCCCAATTTTACAACATAATTAGGTTCAACCTAACATGAATATACATGAGCGTTGATCTAACATATAAGCATGTGTTTTAGATCATAAACTTGCAAATAACCACCAATTTATAACATGACATGTTTTAACATTTAATTGGCAAAATAAATCCATTACCCAATCATAATTGATTCCAATAACATACAATATGTTCATCACAACAAGCATATAGACATGATTAATATACGATATGTTCATCGTCACAGGCATATAGACATGATTAATTACAACGATACTTTAAGATAAATGAGAATCAAATCTTATACATAAGCATCATTCTATATCCAAGTTACAACATGTCATGATTCAATTGAAAGAATGTTTAAATCTGCGTAATAACCAACTTACAAACTAAAAAGGAATTCTTGCGTTCTGAAATCTGAATTCTAAAATTGGTAAGCTTGCCTTTGATGTAGATCATTGAATTTGAAAATCTTTTAATTAGATTTTTGATTCCATTTCTTATCTTGTCTTTGAATTGGTGACGGCTACTCCAAGTTCTCAATTGACAGCATGATAGTTCTAGGATTATTTTTGTGTGATTTTTAGGATTGAGCATTGGGTTGTTTATATAGAATTTCAATTCAATTTGAACCGTCGGATGATCCTAGGGTTAATCGCAACCATTCAGACCGGATTAGAACTATCAGAAACCCTAGTGACTCAGCAGCAAGTCATTAGTCATCAAAATTCAGATCTGGTCGGGGGAGTGGGGGGGGGGGTAGGTCGACACTAGGGTCGACCCCCTGGTCGACCTGGGTCCTGGGCGGGAATTTCCCGCCCAGCCCGCTTCTGACTTCTGATTTGAATTTGAATTTGTTATCGAGCTGTTTGAATTTTCTGGAAACTTCCGACAGCCATAACTTCTTCATACGAAGTCCAATTTACGCAAACTCCGACTCTATCTCGACCAAAATTCCGAGACGAACACAATGGTGACCCGTTTCCCTTAATTCTCGCATTTTAACTTAAATATTATTGGATTCTTTATTATAATGTTAATAGAAAATACGGGGTGTTACCATTTCCAAAGGGCCTTAAAGAGAATTACAACAAAAGAATTTCTAAAAAGGAGGTGGCATTATTCCTTGGTCAATCATCTCCGCCAGCTCTTTTTGCTTGATCATCTCCAATGCTTCCTCGGTGTTTAACATATGTCTCGACCCCCCGAGTGTGCCTCCAAAGGAGCGAGAATCTAGTCCTAAGGCATGTGGGTTGGCGGGGTCCATGAGGGTCGTCGTTCTGACTGAAGAAAGAATGGCCGGGGGAATGGCTTGGGTGGACTCAGTGCTCAAAGGATCTTCGGTATGTTCGGGATTCACGGAAGAAATTTCTTTATCTCTTCGGGCTTTAATCTCAGCCAATTACGGGTGACCCTCTCTTTTAGACTCCCCTATGAGTGCGGCATCCTCGTCTCCGAACGATGCTAGATTAATCCTTTTCTCCCATAAGACTTTGTTCGCTTCTTCAGCACTGCCCTTATCCCCAACAACAGGTTCCATTTCTATTTTCTCCTCTGTCGAAGAGGCACCTGCCATAAGGAAAAGAGGGTGAAGCACAAGTCAGGGTAAGGTGGTTAAATTCAGAGTAATGAAAGAACTTACTTCCAACACTGGGCCTAATCAGCTGCTCTTCTACGACTTTGACTCACTCAGATGGAGGGACATATGACGAACCCTTTTCAGTAACCACAGAAGCGGAAGAAATGGATGCTTTCGCCAGATCGCTACCAGCTCATGTCTCGGGGATGGACTTCCTCTTCATTCTATGGAATTCTACCTCTACGGAGCTTTTCTCTTGACTTCTCACCTCCGTCACAATTGCTCGTTTTTTATCATTTAAAATTTGGTTTATCAAAGATCCCTCATCGACCGGCTTTCCCTTCGCTGCTCCTTTCTCTTCCCACAAGATTATCTTCCATGTGTCGGCTAAAAGCCTAGAATACCTCTGCATCCAGGAGAAATCCCTATGACGAAGAAAGTTAGCAAAAAATGAAAGAGTCTGGCAAGCATGCCTTTTTTTCAGCTCGACCTTCTCTTGGGCATGCTCGACTTTAATTGCCTCGATATCGATATCGTACTGGAGCTTCAAATTGTTAGCAGATTCAATCGCTGGAGCCGCATTTTCTTTAGCCAGATTCTTGGCTAACTCGGATGAATGAAGAGCAACTTTGAGGTTCTGTATCTCCAGGTCAAATCGAGCTGTGTCGCCTTCCAAAGATTCGATCTCCCTTTTCATTGAATCACACTCCCGAGCTTTCTGTTTGAATGTTTAGATTCTCGACTTCCTTTTTATACCATTCTTTATCGGTTTCTGCTTGTAGCTCCTGATCTTTAATTTTCTTTTCAATAAATCCAAAGGTTTGCTTGCCATTGGCTATATCCCTTTTTAGGTGTAACGACCCGAATTTCCGTACCCATTGAGTTGACTAATAACACCACACGTCCAACCCAAATGACACAGAAATACGAATCATTAGTAGAAAGAAGTTAGAGGATGAGGAATAGAAAGAAAGTTTAGAATAGAAGAAAAACGATGAACACAAATCTTACAGCGAAACGAATAAAATATATTAAATAACATAACTTTTGAAATACAAATCAGTGACTGTATATACATACTGTTATCAGAGTACAACAGTTATTCCTGGAACAGTTATAAACACCTGTTTCCAAATACAACATTGTACACAACGGAAAAATATGATAGTTTATAGCTAACTGGTGAAGCCCCCTGCTTCATGCTTCTCCAAGTGAATCTGGAAAATCCCAACTACTTGACTGCCCATACAAATTTGGGCACCCAAGAGTTTAGGGAAAACAAAACAAAATAAATTCTGGGTCAGTCATGGGACTGGTGTGAGTAAACTCCAACCATTGATTTAACTTTCAAAAACCTTTCCGAAAGAAATTATAATCATAAGGTTGATCCACACATAAACACGGATGGTTTTTACCTTACGATAACCAAAAATATTTTTGATATCAAATTCTGGTGATATTATAATAGTGTCTACAACAAAAAATAGAATCTAGCGGAACGCTTGCATCTCACGCTCCATATATAATATAAAATCAAAAACCGCATGGCGCTTATCGGAGATTGGCTTTCCAATATGACAAGGTATGGAACCACCTTCCGATAGTGTATCTCTAGAGGTGAATACACTGGGTTCAACAAGAACGTCTTGCAACCCAGCCCACACATGGCTGACCACTCATTTAACTTGAGTGTATCAAGCATATTGTCACCAACGGTTGTGATCAGCAACTGTTACCGAAAGCATACAGCAGCGAATAGAATAAGAAGAAAACGAATTTTCTCTAGATCAGGTGATAATACCCCTAATGGGAATGACCAACATGGCCATGCTGCTTGCCCGATTTTTGTCATTTCCCGGTTGATGAGGCTTGAGGACACGATTATCTTTCAGAACATTTTTGTCACCATTTACTTTGAATTCCACATTGTTAGATCCATCCATATACGATTGTTCTGGGACTGGAAAAACCGAAGGCACCATTCTATTAATCCATCTTGGGCAGTTTCTACCTAGGATTAACCGAATGCCCTTGCTCTGTACTCCGTTTTCAATTATCTTCAGCAAAAGTTGATTCGTAACGCTTATGCCAATACGGAGTGGTTTTCAGATAATAAATTTGATCATGGTCTCTTCGTATTGATAATGGAGGCATAAAATAAATCGAAACTTTGATAGTCGGTGATTTAACTATTAAAGTAGACATCCATATAATCAACGACTCTATTTCCAATTGGAAATTTCTAACGATCAACCATCAAACAACACTGGCCCTTTTTTTTTTATTAATTCCCTATTATATTATCGATTCCAAATTCTCTTTTTCCCTCTTCCAGATTCTTTCAAAATTCAATTGCCTTTCTCGATTCTTGGAAAACATTTCCAATATCATAATTTCTTTATTCGAGAAAATATCTCTTATTCTAGTTAGAAAACATTTCTATATATTCACAAATCCTTATTTTATATATTCAGAAAATATCCCTTATTAATATCGGAAAATATTTCCATCTTCCATTTCTAAATTCCTCGTTGATCAATTCATTTCATTTTCTATGCATAGAAAATATCTCTCATTTTATTTGGGGAAACATTTCAAAAATCCTTTTAATTAACACGATGTTATAAAACATCGTTATTATCACTCAAACCATTTATCATTTATTAACTCACCATATTGCCAACCCATCTTCACTATCGAACCTTAACCATTTCTCCATCAATCATGAAGTCAATCAAGTTGGGGTATAATTACCTCTCAGACCTTAATTGAACAACATTCTCAACTTTGAAATAGTCAAAGCTCACCACTTCAAATAAACATCGCTTGCGCGACTCTTAGGTTCAATCTAAGAATCCACTTCTTTAACAGAAAAATATTTATTATAACAGTAGCATTATAATCGATGTTCCCAAATATTTTATTTATAAAAACATTTATTATAACGGCAACGTTAAAATCGCTGTCTAGGTTTACAAAAACAATTATTATAACAATAGCTTTAAAAATCGCTGTTTAGATTTATAAAACATTTACATAACGGCAACGTTATATTCGTTGTTTCCAAATATTTTATTTATAAAAACATTTATTATAACGGCAGCGTTAAAATCGCTGTCTAGGTTTAAAAAACATTTATTATAACAACAGCGTTAAAAATCGCTGTTTAGATTTATAAAACATTTATATAACGGCAGCGTTACATTCGTTGTTTCCAAATATTTTATTTATAAAAACATTTATTATAACAGCAGCATTAAAATCGCTGTCTAGGTGTACAAAATATTTACCATAACAGCATCGTCAAAAATCACTGTTTAGATTTATAAAACATTTATACAATGGCAGCGTTATATTCGTTGTTTCCAAATATAACTTGTACATATAAATTTCAATAAATAAATTAATAAGAAAATAAATAAATAAATTTGATTCAAACGGAAAGTAAAAATAACTACTTTCCTAAATTCGATATAATCGAATTCCAATAACTAACTCTCTCTCTCTCACTCGAATAATCTATATTCGATTTTATTCCGAACTTCAGAATAAATCTACCATTTCAGCTTAACTCAAATGGCCTTAATATTTATTTCCATTTGCAAACATTTTCTTCCCACTGTTATTCAATATCAAATATGAATTTCATTCCTTAATAGGAATCTAGACTCGTTTATTCAAATCAACTTAATTTTTATTTGCAAATATCATTACTACTCAAGTTTATGTTGTCGATTTCCTTTTGAAATCCACATCATATTCTGTTTCATTCCTAAACTTCATTTATAAAAACTACTACTCCATCAGCACTTTCTCCATTTATATTACACAATTCAAATTTTCTTTTTGAATGGATATACAAGATATACATCCCCTGATTTCCAAAATTAATTTTATTTGCTTTCTATAAATCCCTCTTCATATGGTAATAATATTAAAATATTTCAAAACATAGAGTTTTATTGACATAACTATAAATATTGGGATAAAATCCATCGTTATCCTTTGAAAACGAATTCCCATTTCTATTACTTTTTTAAATATCCATTTGAAATTATATTTTTAAATTCAATTTTCCTTTATAATTGTTTTCACTTTAACGATTATTCACTTCAGTCGTGAATACTATACCTTTTTATATAATCAAATTTATTTGATTTCATACTAAATATCTCAAATCCAATTTCCTTTTATTTACATCTCTCGTTCATAATTCCCTTCATAACTTGCTAAGTTCAATCCCAATTTCCAATATCGGTTTAAAATACCTTTCCACCTTTCTATATAATTTTGAACTTGAATTTATATTTTCAATTTATCCAATAAAAATATCGCTTAATCTATTAACTCATTTATAATTTTACTTCTTATTTTATCCATTTAAACATGTTTCTATTTCCAACTCTATTCGAGATTAAAATTCTAGTTTTGGGAATAAATTCTATTTTTAAATCCCAATTTTTCTTTTCCATATTCAAAAATGTTTTACGGTATCTAGAAGTTTCTAGGGCCAGGGTAAATCCAATCATGGATTATATAACACATAATATATCACAATCAAATAAAAACAGTAAAATAAATGTTGAGGAATCCAGTTGGATTCCTCCAACCTGTTTCCCTGCATCCATAGATGTTAATCAGCATCATTAATATTATTTTCACATCCATATGGTAAAAAAAATTAATAATCGATCAAGGATTTATATATATAGCTATATCAACCATTTCAACCAATTTTTATCAACCATTTATCCAAACAACCATCACACAGTATAAAATTACTATAAATAATTTAAAACTCGTTTATATGAAAATATAAATCAGACAGAGTTAGTGAATTTACTCAATTGGGTTCTCAGTTAACGATGCTGCTTTTGTTTCGTTCAAAATCAAACAGATGTTGGATTTAATCACGAAATTCATGTCGTTCTGTTCTCAACCACTTCAGTTCCATAACATAGATTCCATTGTTACGATTCCAACGTAACTTCCTTTGTCAGATTCTGTTCACGAATGAATTATTTGCGCATGTTATAAGTTTTTAATTCGAATTTAAAATAAATTATAAATGCTAATGATCTCGTTAACTTAATCACCTTTCTTTATCCTTACTAATTTGTTTAACCTTTCAGTAACCACGTTCTAGGCCGTAAATTTGAAGATGAAAGAATTGAACCTTGTTTCCTCAATACAGTTTCCAAGCTTCTTCTTTTACCCCTTCGATACAGTATGACCAATAAACAATCTCCATCCAAACTACCATCTCCACGTCCGGAATCCCATCGCAGATCTCCCCGGAGAACACCGTCCTCATATCTTACTCACAATAACTCATGTAATCTATTGACTTCAGGCCATCAAAATTTGATTACCATTACTATTTTAATTAATCATGGATTTACTTCCTTTGATTGGCTTCATTAAATTCTTAATTACCTTGGTTAATTGGTCACCCTCTCTTCACAGTTTCTTCCAAACCCACGCATGTCTGATGCTTACTGCCATAGCCGCATATCAACCTCATCTTCCTCCCTTCCATATCCACTGCTTTGCAAAACTGAGCCTACATCAGCCTTTAAACCATCCCCGTACACCATCCAGCTCGAGTAGAACTCCTCCACCTTCGTTCCAGTATATACCGAGTCCAAGCTCTCTCTTCTTCTCTTTTTTTCCTCATAGTTTAATTAAGTTAATCCCATTAATTAGGCGTGCTAACCCATCATTGGTTCTCAGTAATATGTGAACACCCCAAAAATTTCTTTACTTAGGAACCCAGAAAAAGTACTCTAACTCCTTTGAAACATAGAGCAACACCTTCACTTTCACCGCCGATGCCTTTCCCCTAAACATCACATTCTCCTTGCCATTATCAACCGCGTTCCAGCTTATAACACCACTCAGACTCTCAAACAATCCACTCCCTTCACGTGCTGCATACTCACGTCCACTTTCCCCTTCATAAATTTTAAACCACCAGATCCCGTCTCGTCTAAGACTCCTTCGCTACGCCACCTCCCTGTTCAACTCGCATCCATCATTCCAGACTGCGGCTTCACCTAGGTAAACCTCTGTCACCGTTAACCCTGAACCACCCACCATGAACCCTACAGTAGCAAATAACCCTCCATGCTTTCTCTCTAGTTCAACTCGAACTCACCAAAAATCCTTCAATAGTAAATGCGAAAATAATTTTCGCGAAATCCTCCAGAAATCCAAGAGCTGATGCAAACCAATGTCATGAACCCAAATCCACTCTCAGATCCACCTACAACCCATTGCATCGACCACCGTACCAAGCTTTAACACGCTATGTATTTTGGTTTGGAAACAAAAGGACGTTGAACCCTATAAAACACTGTTGGGTTGACAAGCCGACTTGAAGGAATCCAATAGATTTTATTTTGTGATTTTTGGTTAAGAATTTGAATTTTAATTGAATTAAGAAGTTTGGGTATTCTCGTTCTTTCCGTCTTCAGTCTTTTTATTGAGAAGGGAGTGTCCAGTATTTAAAGAAAGGAAGGTTTGGCAGGCACATAATATGTTACCTTGGGACACTAGGGTAATTGGATGGTTTGGGGAGCACGGGAGTGAAAACGTGGAGAGCACGTTGTCTGAATTTTATATGTAAAGTAAAGTAGTGTGTATATAAATTTATCATATTACTATTTATAAAAAGAGAAGAGAGGAGGACCAACCTTATTATGTTATGATGCAAGGCTGATGATGGTATTTGGACTCATGTTCACACATATCTTATGCTTCCTTTTTCATTAAATATACTTATGACAAATTTTTAACATATTGTTTTGCCAACTGTTACTAAAATTTTCTGTTCGGTTACTTTCCACACAAACCTGTGTGTACATCGATAAAAATATTTTATTTGGATGACAACTGTTAATGCGAAATATTTAAAAATACGAGCTGAAGTATTCTTCACGAATAGTGGTCCAATAAAACATATTTGAGAGCGAAGCCAATTTTATAATTTAACGCATGCTTAACATTTGTTTTTAATAATAAATTCCTTATAAAAATCAATTTATATTTCAAATAAAATATTTATAACAATTTTAAATATTCAGAATTCAAGGGCAAAAATCCAGGTTGTTACATTCTTTCCCCCTTAAAATAATTTCGTCCTTGAAATTGCTAAGCAGTAAAATTGCTATAACTCTAATGCCTCATAAATTACTTAGTTGAAATCTTACATTGCGTATCTTCGTAACCCAGTTCTTATCCGACCTGCAAATTCTCATACCAATATTCGACCATTCATTACTCTTTTTGAATGATATGTCCACCATTTTTGGACAATCCACTATCACTTTCTTCCCTTCAGTCCACATGCTCTCGCCAGCAACTCATTTCCCCACCTCGCAGATCATGTCGTCCCAGACAACGCACAAGACAAAGAGTGCAAATACTTTCAGATCTAGTTGTCTCGAAATGCTCATAGTAGGTGCGCTGTTCTCCCAAGATCTCAAATACCCACTCCGTTCTTCACCTTGGTGCATGATGCAGCTCTTTCATATACGATTTAAATGAATCCAAAGCCGAGAATTTTCGTTTAGTTTTATAATTTTAATTACAATTAACAACTCGATTTTAGTTATCCAAAATTTCTTGAAAATTTTCTGAACCTTTAAATTTTCAAAAAATTTCGCCAGCATCTCCTTTGCATGGCTCAATCGGTACAACCACAACTCGCCTTCTAGGCCTTCTTCAAAAGAAAATCAAAAAGCCAAGCGGCTTGCCTCATAGGCTCATAAAACCATCAAACCCAAGTAATGTTGTAAACATGTACCTTTTTGTCGGGCATATTTCTATCTCTTGCATTTGCTTCCATTCAATATTTGCTCAGCATACCTATATCCACTTCCAGTTTGTTTCAAGTAAATCCAACTTCCAGTTTGTTTCAAGTAAATCCAACTTCCAGTTTTTAACATTCTAATCAACCTCTGATTAGTACACTTCCATTCTATCAATTCAAATCTAATTTCTATTTAAGTCAATCCATTTATTATACTTAAATCCAAATTTATCTCAATTTAATTTTTATTAACATCCAATATATATTCAACTTGCTTATTCATAAGTTGAATTCGTATTAATAGTTCGAATCCCAACATTCTCTTTATTTAATTTGATTTGGAATTATTTCATTCATTTGATCCATTTTTACCATTTCAATCTATTTAACTTAAATTAAATTTTAATTTTAGAATTCAAATTCCTGGGTTTTATTTCAAATTAGTTTGAAATCATACATATTTATATACATATATTTATAATCAACTCAATTCAAAACATTTTAACTTTTTAAAACAACTTGTTCTTTCCAAACAAATTTTCCATCTACGAATTATTATGTTAGAAATTCATCACTCAGAAACTTAAAAATGAATACCGATAATGTCGCGACCCATTATCAGAATTATTTTCTCGCCACTGAAGTGATTTCGGTGCTTAATCCCTTTAAAAATCCATTTAAAACATTCTTATTCAATAATACTTTTTAAGTAATATAACATTACTTTGTAATATTTTAGAAAATATTTCCTAAATGCCCGAAATTTAAATTCCAATTCTGGATTGAACTTAATCTTGGTTTATCTCATTTGTATACATTATCCGTATACATATTATATAACCATTTCAATATTTCATAATTCCATTTGATTGTAATAACAATCAACACATTCATATATAATAATTCAGAAATTATTCCTTTTATATCAAAATAATTTTTTGGGAAAAATTATTTCATTTACCCTTTTAAAACAATACTATATCGAATTGCTTTGTTCGAGAGTTTAGAAACACCTATCGATACAGTTGTACACCTGTATCGACCGGAATTCATAAACCACTCAACGAACCAGTCAACACAATATAAAACAGTTTTATATCAAATCTACAAATACGCGCTCATATATACACCCAAATTCAGTCTAAGGTACTACTAACCCAATCTCTATTGAGTCACGCCATAGAGCCAAGGTTACATTCAACCTTTAGCTCTGATACCAAATGTAACAGCCCGAATTTCCATACCCTTTGAGTTGACTAATAACACCACACGTCCAACCCAAATGACACAGAAATACGAATCTTTAGTAGAAAGAAGTTAGAGGATGAGGAATAGAAAGAAAGTTCAGAATAGAAGAAAAACGAAGAACACAAATCTCACAGCGGAACGAATAAAATATATTAAATAACATAACTTTTGAAATACAAATTTGTGACGGTATATACATACTGTTATCAGAGCACAACAGTTATTCCTGGAACAGTTATAAACACCTGTTTCCAGATACAACATAGTACACAACGGAAAAATATGATAGTCTATAGCTAATTGGTGGAGCCCCCCGCTTCATGCTCCTCCAAGTGAATCTGTAATATCCTAACTACTTGACTACCCATACAAATTTGGGCACCCAAGAGTTTAGGGAAAACAAAACAAAATAAACTCTGGGTCAGTCATGGGACTGGTGTGAGTAAACTCCAACAATTGATTTAACATTCAAAAACCTTTCTAAAAGAAATGATAATCGTAAGACCGATCCACACATGAACACAGATGGTTTTTACATTACGATACCAAAAAATATTTTTGATATCAAATTCTGGTGATATTATAATAGTGTTTATAACAAATATATAGAATCATGCGGAACGCTTGCATCTCACACTCCATATATAATATAAAATCAAAAACCGCATGGCGTTTATTGGAGAATGGATTTCCTACATTACACGGTATCGAACCACCTTCCGATAGTGTATCTCGAGAGGTGAATACACTGGGTTCAATAAGAACGTCTTGCAACCCGGCTCACACATGGCTGACCACTCATTTAGCTTGAGTGTATCGAGCATATTATCACCAACGGTTGTGATCAACAACGGTTACCGAAAGCATACAACAGCGAATAGAATAAGAAGCAAATGAATTTTCTCTAGATCAGGTGATAATACCCCTAATGGGGATGACCCACATGGCCATGTTGCCTGCCCGATTTTTGTCATTTCCAGGTTGATGAGGCTTGAGGTCACGATTGTCTTTCAGAACATTTTTGTCACCATTTACTTTGAATTCCACATTGTCAGATCCATCCATATACGATTGTCCTGGGACTGGACAAACCGAAGGCACCATTCTGTTAATCCATCTTGGGCAGTTTCTACCTAGGATTAACCGAATTGCCCTTGCTCTGTACTCCGTTTTCATTATCTTCAGCATAAGTTGATTCATAACGCTTATGCCAATACGGAGTGGTTTTCAGATAATAAATTTGATCCCGATCTCTCCGTATTGACAACGGAGGCATAAAATAAATCAAAACTTTAATAGTTGATGATTTAACTATTAAAGGAAACATCCATACAATCAACGACCCTATTTCCAATTGGAATTTTCTAACGATCAACCATCAAACAACACTGGCCCTTTTTTTATTAATTCCCCATTATATTATCGATTCCAAATTCTCTTTTTCCCTCTTCCAGATTCTTTCAAAATTCAATTGCCTTTCTCGATTCTTGGAAAACATTTCCAATATCATAATTTCTTTATTCGAGAAAATATCTCTTATTCTAGTTAGAAAACATTTCTATATATTCACAAATCCTTATTTTCTATATTTAGAAAATATCCCTTAGTAATATCTGTAAATATTTCCATCTTCCATTTCTAAATTCCTCGTTGATCAATTCATTTCATTTTCTATGCATAGAAAAATCTCTCATTTTATTTGGGGAAACATTTCAAAAATCCTTTTAATTAACACGATGTTTTAAAACATCGTTATTATCACTCAAACCATTTATCATTTATTAACTCACCATATTGCTAACTCATCTTCACTATCGAACCTTAACCATTTCTCCATCAATCATGAAGTCAATCAAGTTGGGGTATAATTACCTCTCAGACCTTAATTGAACAACATTCTAAACTTTGAAATAATCAAAGCTCACCACTTCAAATAAACATCGCGTTTGCGCGACTCATAGGTTCAATCTAAGAATCCACTTCTTTAACAAAAAAATATTTATTATAACGGTGGCATTATATTCGCTGTTCCCAAATATTTTATTTATAAAAACATTTATTATAATGGCAACGTTAAAATCGCTGTCTAGGTTTACAAAAACATTTATTATAACAACAGCGTTAAAAATCGCTGTTTAGATTTATAAAACATTTATATAACGGCAGCGTTATATTCGTTGTTTCCAGATATTTTATTTATAAAAACATTTATAGTAACGGCAGCGTTAAAATCGCTGTCTAGGTTTACAAAAACATTTATTATAACAACAGCGTTAAAATCGATGTTTAGATTTATAAAACATTTATATAACGATAGCGTTATATTCGTTGTTTCCAAATATTTTATTTATAAAAACATTTATTATAACGACAGCGTTAAAATCGCTGTCTAGGTTTACAAACATTTATTATAACAACATCGTTAAAAATCGCTGTTTAGATTTATAAAACATTTATATAACGGCAGCGTTATATTCGTTGTTTCCAAATATAACTTGTACTTATAAATTTCAATAAATAAATTAATAAGAAAATAAATAAATAAATAAATTTGATTCAAACGGAAAGTAAAAATAACCACTTTCCTAAATTCGATATAGTCGAATTCCAATAAATAACTCTCTCTCGAATAATCTAAATTCGATTTATATTCCGAACTTCAGAACAAATCTACCATTTCAGCTTAACTCAAATGGCCTTAATATTTATTTCCATTTGTAAACATTTTCTTCCCACTGTTGTTCAATTTCAGATATGAATTTCATTCCTTAATAGGAATCTAGACTCGTTTATTCAAATCAACTTCATTTTTATTTGCAAATATCATTACTACTCAAGTTCGAGTTGTCGATTTTCTTTTGAAATCCACATCATATTCTGTTTCATTCCTAAACTTCATTTATAAAAACTATTACTCCGTCAGCACTTTCTCCGTTTATTTTACACAATTCAAAATTTTCTTTCTAAATGGATATACAAGATATACATTCCCTGATTTCCAAAATTAATTTTATTTGCTTTCTATGAATCCATCTTTATATGGTAATAATATTAAAATATTTCAAACTTAACTATAAATATTGGGATAAAATCCATCGTTGTCCTATGAAAACGAATTCCCATTTCTATTTCTTATTTAAATATCCAATTGAAGTTATATTTCCAAATTCAATTTTCCTTTATAAATGTTTTCACTTTAACCATTATTCACTTCAGTCGTGAATACTATTCCTTTTTATATAATCAAATTTATTTGATTTCATACTAAATATCTCAAATCCAATTTCCTTTTATTTACATCTCTCGTTCATAATTCCCTTTATAACTTGCTAAGTTCAATCCTAATTTCGAATATCGGTTTAAAATACCTTTCCACCTTTCAATATAATTTCGAACTTGAATTTATATTTTCAATCTATCCAATAAAAATATCACTTAATTTATAAACTTATTTATAATTTTACTTCTTATTTTATTCATTTAAACATGTTTCTATTTCCAACTCTATTCGAGATTAAATTTCTAGTTATGGGAATAAATTCCATTTTAAATCCCAAATTTTCTTTTCCATATTCGAAAATGTTTTACGGTATCTAGAATACCAAGTTTCTAGGGCCAGGGCAAATCCAATCATAGATTATATAACACATCATATATCACAATCAAATAAAAACAGTAAAATAAATGTTGAGGAATCCAGTTGGATTCCTCCAACCTTTTTCCCTGCATCCACAAATGTTAATCAGCATCATTAATATTATTTTCACATCAATATGGTAAACAAAATTAATAATCAATCAAGGATTTATATATATAGCTATATCAACCATTTCAACCAATTTTTATCAACCATTTATCCAAACAACCATCACACAGTATAAAATTACTATAAATAATTTAAAACTCATTTATATGAAAATATAAATCAGATAGAGTTAATGAATTTACTCACTTGGGTTCTCGGTTGATGATGCTGCTTTTGTTTCGTTCAAAATCAAACAGACGTTTGATTTTATCACGAAATTCCTGTCGTTTTTTTCTTAACCACTTCAGTTCCATAACATAGATTTCATTGTTACGATTCCAACGTAACTTCCTTTGTCAGATTCTGTTCACGAATGAATTATTTGCGCATGTTATAAGTTTTTAATTTGAATTTAAAATAAATTATAAATGCTAATGATCTCGTTAACTTAATCACCTTGCTTTATCCTTACTAAATCATTTAACCTTTCAGTAAACATGTTCTAGGCCGTAAATTTGAAGATGAAAGAATTGAACCTTGTTTCCTCAATACAGTTTCCAAGCTTCTTCTTTTACCCCTTCGATACAGTATGACCAATAAACAATCTCCGTCAGAACTACCATATCCACGACCGAAATCCCATCGCACATCTCCCTGGAGTACACCGTCCTCCTATCTTACTCACAGTAACACCCGTAACCTGTTGACTTCAGGCCATCAAAATTTGATTACCTTTACTATTTTAATTAATCATGGATTTACTTCCTTTGACTGGCTTCATTAAATTCTTAATTACCTATTAATTGGTCACCCTCTCTTCACAGTTTCTTCCAAACCCACACCTGCCTGATGCTTACTGCCATAGTCGCATATCAACTTCATCTTCCTCCCTTCCATACCCCTGCTTTGCAAAAATGAGCCTACCGTCAGCCTTTAAACCATCCCCCTACACCATCCAGCTCGAGTAGAACTCCTCCACCTTCGTTCCAATATATATCGAGTCCGAGCTCTATCTTCTTCTCTTTTTTTCCCTCATAGTTTAATTAAGTTAATCCCATTAATTAGGTGTGCAAACCCTTCATTGGTTCTCAGTAATATGGGAACACCCCAAAAATTCCTTCACTTATAAACCCAGAAAAGTACTCTAACTCCTTTGAAACATAGAGCAACACCTTCACTTTCACTACTGATGCCTTCACTTTCACTACCTTCACTTATGAACCCAGAAAAGTACTCTAACTCCTTTGAAACATAGAGCAACACCTTCAGTTTCGCTGCTGATGCCTTCACTTTCACCGCTGATGCCTTCCCCTAAACATCACATTCTCCTTACCATTGTCAACCGCGTTGCAGCTTATAACACCACTCAGACTCTCAAACAATCCACTCCCTTCAAGTGCTGCATACTCACGTCCACTTTCCCCTTCTTAAATTTTAAACCACCAGATCCCATCTCGTCTAAGACTCCATCGCTATGCCACCTCCCTGTTTAACTCGCTTCCATCATTCCAGACCGCGGCTTCACCTGGTAAACCTCTGTCACCGCTGACCCTGAACCACCTACCATGAACCCCACAGTAGAAAATAACCCGCAAAGCTTCCGCTCGAGTTCAACCCGAACTCACCAAAAACCCTTCAATAGTAAATGCGAAAATAATTTTCGTGAAATCCTCCAGAAATCGAAGAGCTGATGCAAACCAATGTCATGAACCCAAATCCGCTCTCAGATCCACCTACAACCCATTGCGTCGACCACCGTACCAAGCTTTAACACGCTATGTATTTTGGTTTGGAAACAAAAGGACGTTGAACCCTATAAAACACTGCTGGGTTGACAAGCAGACTTGAAGGAATCCAATAGATTTTATTTTGTGATTTTTGGTTAAGAATTTGATTTTTAATTGAGTTAAGAAGTTTGGGTATTCTCGTTCTTTCCTTCTTCAGTCTTTTTATTGAGAAGGAAGTGTCCAGTATTTAAAGAAAGGAAGGTTTGGCAGGCACGAAATATGTTACCGTGGGATGCAAGGGTATTTGGATGGTTTGGGGAGCACGGAAGTGAAAACGTGGAGAGCACGTTGTCTGAATTTTATATGTAAAGTAAAGTGGTGTGTATATAAATTTATCGTATTACTATTTATAAAAAGAGAAGAGAGGAGGACCGACCTTATTATGTTATGATGCAAGGCTGATGATGGTATTTGGACTCATGTTCACACATATCTTATGCTTCCTTTTTCATTAAATATACTTATGACAAATTATTAACATGTTGTTTTTCCAACTATTACTAAAATTTTCTATTCGGTTACTTTCCACACAAACTTGTGTGTACATCGATAACAATATTTTATTTGGATGACAACCGTTAATGCGAAATATTTAAAAATACGAGCTGAAGTATTCTTCACAAACAATGGTCCAATAAAACATATTTGAGAGCGACCCCAATTTTATAATTTAACGCACGTTTAACATTCGTTTTTAATAATAATTTCCTTATAAAAATCAATTTATATTTTAAATAAAATATTTAAAACAAATTTAAATATTCAGAATTCAATGGCAAAAATCTGGGTCGTTACATCAGGCCAACAATTTCCTTTAGCCTTTCCTTTAGCACTCCGCTCACCTGCCCGACATACTCGCGCGTTGCGTCATATTGGAAAAGAGCGTATTCGAGGTTATTGCGCATATGGCAGTGAAAGCTAAGCGATAATGGCTGTAGCTCAGTGGTAGGCTCGATACCTAAAAAGATGAGGTTTAGAAAATCTCGTTCTAACTCTCGAACTCGATAAATGGAAGAAGGCCCGACCGAAGGTCTGAGGAGACTCAACACTGCCCGGGAATGCTCGGATCCCTCTCTTTCATTAGACGTAGGGGCTTGTCACCTTTCTTCTTTTCGGGTGTGCTTTCCAACTTTTCCATATCTCCTGATGTTCGATCAAGTTTCCTCAAACGTTTCTTCTTCTGCTTACCATCATCCCAGGTCGATCCTTCTTTTTTCTCTCCCTTTCCTTCGCTCTCTCTCTCTCTTTCTCCTTCTCTCTCTCTTTCTCCTTCTCCTCTCTCTTTCTTATGTTGTCTTTGTTTCTCTTCACATTCTCTGCCCTTTTGCCCTCGTCCCTTTTGCTATTTTCATCTTAACCGTCGTCTACTCTCCCAACCTACAACAAAGTGGACTCGTCCAGTCTGATATCTGTTGGGAGGGAGGCAAAAAGATCACCATAAAACTCGTCGTCAATGTCTTTTGACAAGAGAAGAAAAGCCATAAGTAAGTTGGACAACCTTCAGTTTATGTATGAGAAACATGATGTTGTGACGTGCAAAAAACCTCATACCTTCGATACCCTTTTGTTTGGCCGAGAAAGACATTCCCTTGGATAGATTGGCAAAAAATCAATTCAGATCTAAGTTTTTTGGTGAAAGGATAATGTTGGGCATTTGTAGTTTTTCTAGGCCATGAAGAGGAGATGCATCATGCTCGTCCTGCAAACCATGGGCCATAGGAAAGTCTTTCTCGATTTCATAATCTCTCGAACAATTTTAAGAAAGGTCCTCCTCGCACCACTTTTGGGGTTTTCCTGGCAGGGACCTTCTCCCTTTGTTGGGGTTCGACTTTTCGACGTTCGGCTTCTCATCGCTCAGCCCCTCGAACCCGCCTTTTGAAAGCAGGATTCTTTGGGCCCAATTTCTTTTTCTTCCCGGGCGAAGGATGGTCAAAAGATCCCCCGATCGTGCGAGTCATTTGCGTATCCCCCAACTTCTTTTTAACTTGGGGCACCACATCCTGGCCCGGTGCTGTTGATTTTGGTATCTCTTTCGACCTACTGTAGTCGAGGAGAGCATATTGATGTAAATTATCATTGGTTTAACAACTCCAAAACCACCGCTACTACAGGTAAAGACTGATAAGTCGCTTGTGGTGTTCCTTAAACACCTCCCCCTCGGGTCTCATGGGGTGGTCCCCTGTGTTAAAAAAGAAAAGAGAAGAAAAGTATGGCGATCATTATAGGAAACTCTAAAAACGAAGAGTATCAAATAGCAGAATGACTTACTGCATTGAAGCTAGTATCAGGCACATCCCGGTTACTCTTTAATCCAAAAACACTCCCGCCTTGGATCACCCACCTTACTAGGAATTTCTTCAATAATCTTCCAACCCCCAACAGCCTCGAAATAAGGCAGAGAGGAGGACTGTTTCTCGTTGTGTTTAAAATGAAAAAGAAAGGCCAAGTCATCAAAGGTTGGAGGGTGGCCTAAGTATTTCATATACAGATAATAGATCGGTAGCAGGTTGCTATAGGTAATTGGATGAAACTGCATCCGAGCCAAGTTCATGTATCGTAAAAAGTTAACAATGATTGAAGGGAAAGGGGGAGTGGCTCCCACATTGCACAATGGAAAAGAAATCGCCATCTAACCATTCAGGGGATTATGAGGCCTGTCAGTTTTCTTAGTGACAAGGACGTCGTCAAAAGAAATGTTGTGTTTGGCTGTCAAATGTTGTAACCGTTTAAGAGTGCTCGTGGATTTTTTTGCATCTGGAGGATTCTATAAGATTTCCGCGCCCGGAAGCATATCGGGTGCTATAGCAGCGGGTGTCGCTTCATTTGATTTGATCATTGCTAAGGGAACATGCAGTGGGCTTGTCGACCGACTTCGAGGGTCGCTATCTAGAACTGGTCTCAACTGATCCGATGACTCAGAAGTACTATATACCCTAATGGAAAAAGATAATCCTTCGCCCAACTCTCGCTTATGGGTGTCAGGTGCTTTAACCATTGGCATACAATGAGATTATCGACTTGAAATCAAAGATTAATTCGAACAAGGTTAGTGCCCCTGTGCAGTAAAATTTCAACAGAAGATGAACCACAGATGCCAAGGTTCAGAGTGTACAAAGATTGGCACCTTTTTCTCCACCCTCTCAAGCACTGCCACGTGTCCTCAGATTCAAATACACCCTAAGACACGGAGTGCTTCAAATGGGCGGGAAATACCTATACATCCATGATGCAAGCAAATCAGCAAATATGACACTGTCAGACCCTACTCAAGTGATAATGGTCTCGGCATAAGCAACCACGTCACTGCTTACTCTGACGATCCGGTGCTGGCAAGCCCAATCATGGATCGAATCAGCATCAGATTGGGGTAAAGAAAAGAAAGATCCCATGCAAGAGTAGTATTTCGATATTTTTATAAGGATGGAAAATTAATTTTTACCTGAAAAAGATAACTTTAGGAAAATGGCGATCGTTCTTCTTCTTCTTCTTGGGAAGCAGTAAGTCGGTCCTTGCAAATAGTAAAAGTAAAGAGAAAAATATAATGGAAATTTTCCTTTTATAACAAGTAGTGGCTATTCAAATTCGGCTGATGCGACTGGACTCGGTTGGCATGTAAAGCAGTTGATGGGCCAAGAGCCAATCGATGAGACAGGAGACAAAAAGGTATCATTATTATCTGAAAATCGTTTGCGTTCCCAAAACAACCGATAAGACGACTTGTGATACGAGGCTTATTAAATGAATGAACCGGTCTGACCTATGAAGTTCTTCGTACGATAAAATAGTTTTCTTCATGACATGTAATCACAAAGTATGCCCCGTTTCCCAACGCATCATACTTTTGGGGGCAAAGTGTTGATGGGCCTTTTGGACAACCCATCAAGGCATAATGATGCAACAGACTCATATCCGAAGTACTCGAATTGGGCCAATCGATGAGGCCCGACGTACAAGCCCTTTTTTGGTCAGGCGCAGCTTAGAAGAAGCCCGATATGACCAAGCATGATCAACAATGTCACATTCAATTGCGATCCGGGAAACTTGCCTAAAGAACAGCTCATCTCAGATATTTTCTCCTTGAAGATCACCCAAGTTACATGGATCAAATGCCACTTTATGCCGATAACTAAAAGAGGACACCAATTCTTTAGGAGATACTAATTCAATCAGTAACAGCTATTCTTTAGGATCCCACAACGCGTATCCAGGATGATCAAGTAATGCACCATCTATAAATACCTCTTCTGATTCCATAAATGGGGATGGTGAAAAATCCTTGCTTGCGAATATATTCTTTGTTAATCTCTTATGGTCATTGTAATCTAATAGTTGAAGTAATATATAAAAAGACAATAAAGTGGACGTAGGTTCTTTAACGCCAAACCACTATAAACTGGTGTATGATTTTTTTTGCCATTTATTTTTTACCTTTTGCTGTTATTAGTCTTCATTTGTTCTCTACACAACCCTCTCTTTGGGTGTTGTACCAATTTTTGGTGTCAACACTGTCCTTTTGGTGACATTTGAGAAAAAAAAGTAAAATAAGGCTTGGCTATATGTATACATGTTATATTGTCATAACATATGTCCATATATGTATATACTTATCATGTTTTAATGACATGCATTGGATTTTGATTTAAAAAGATTATCTTAATTTTCTAAGAAATAAAGATTCAAATTCTAACTACAACAAAAAGAAGTATTTATTTATTATCCTTTTATATATTCAGTACGTAATATTATTTTCCTATAATACGTTCACATATATATATATATATTCATACATAGAATTAAGATAAAATTTATTTAAGTTTTTGTTTATATATTGATTTAATTCCATTTTATTTTAATTAACTCATTAATAAATAAATATTTATTATTAAACAAAGTCGTTAAAAATTGGGACATTACAATCCACCCCCTTTAAAAAAATTCATCCCCGAAATTAAAAGGTAACGAGTAGATCTCAGATTTAACTAAAGTCAAATACACACCCATAACTACCTATCACACCTTCCAGATAAACCCCTTATTTGATTAATTAATTAAAAATCAAAATATGATTTTCGTTCAAAGAATTCCGATTCAAAATGAATCATATATATATCAAATTTAAGTTTAAATTTTTAAATTACGACCCACCGCATTGCGGCAAGCTTGTTTTTAATGCAATCAATACTTTGAAACTTTATTTTACTACTCAACTTTATTTAGCTTATCTGGAGTGTAATGTCCTAGAAATTTCAACAACTGGAATATGGAATTTATTAAAGATTTAGTGATGAACAATCAATTTTATATTGATGCTGGGATTAGAAATAAAAAATTTAAATATATGAATTGAATTCGATTTTTAATTCAGAATAGTTAGTTGATGAACAAATGTTTTTTTTCCATATTTGAATCGAAATTGATTGGATAATTGAATTGGAATTCGATTGAAAATATATACGATTGAATTTTAAAATTGGTTTGAATATGTGTGTATTTGCAGATTAAGAGATTAAAACTTAACGTGCCAAATTTGGAATCAAATGGGGTTATTTTAGCGGTAGACATAATTCAAATATGAACCAATAAATAATTCGTAATTTAAAATAATGTTATTTGCAAACAGAGTCAAGATCCGACTAGATTAATTTTGTTGGATTTAGAATGCAAAGATGTAGAGGTACGCCAAATTTCATTGCAATTAGAGTTTGTGTTAATGGTACAAATATTGAGCGTTCAACAGTTGTTTATGGTACGTTTAAATATTAAAGTAAACATATGTATCACCTACCTCAGTTAAACGATGCGCAGACCTACGTCTGAATAACGCAGCCTCCCTAAGGCCTACGATTTTACATCGTTTCGATCCTTTTTCCCCCTTCTATAAATCGAGCTCCTTGTTACCATTCCCTTCAGCAAAGAAAAATCATTCCTTTTTATTACCAATGGCTTCCACCGAAAGAAAAATCAATTTTTTCCCAATCGATTCTCATTTACTTCCCCTTAGCAAAAAATTAAAGTTCCTCAATTCAATTTCAAATGGCTACCTCTAACAAACCCCGACTTGCATCGCTCCTTTCTTCCCAAAATTGATTCCACGGAGCCGCCGCCATGCACAACCAAAATTTCAAGCCACCCTATGCCTACTCCCATCACCACCACGATGCCTCGTCTCCGCAAAATCGACCAAAGTCCAAGCTGCCCTATTGCTACACGACTTCCAACAACATCACCATCTTCAATTTGGGTCAAAGTCGTCAACTTTGTCCAGCCTGATGTTAATAAACCAACGTAACTGTAAAATCCTCTGCTGCCTTGGTTGTTGCCACTACATGTGATTTATTAGACTCACGATTCACCATAATTCAAGTATTTTGACTTTAGTTTAAACTAAATGTATTAGTTATTGCATGAGTTCTATGCCTTGATACTTGCTTGTGTTGGGTAATTGGCACTTAATATTTTTGGTTGCTGGATTCATACCATGACCACTGTCGATGTTCTTCAACCCATTACCTATGGTTTTCGACACTGTAACATTGGTACCCTATGCTGATGGAGTTAGACTATTAGTTCTCATTTTTCCCTTCAATTTTTATGGGTAGAAATTGGGCCATGCAACTTTGTAGCCTGCCCATTTGAGTGCACTGTCTCTTTAGACATATCTGCATTTGTTCCCTTTCATTGATGAAAATTATTGGATAAAAGATGTAGCAATGGAGAGTGGCAACACACATTCTTTTGTTCTAATACACATTATTCCAGTTTATAGCATAAGTGTGTATATAGGTATATAAAATATGAACATATATATACAGTTGACACTGGCATATAAAATTTCTGAATCCCTGTGCAGTGGGACTAACTATTGTCAAATTTGAATTTATATATATATATACCCACCATCTATGATTCGATAATTGAAGTTTAAATCTCTGAAATAATTAGACTAGGATTAGAAAGTCGAAAGAAAAACCCGAGAAACAAACAGAACCATAGTAGTATTCATTTGTGAGTAAACCCTTAAGACCTCTACTTTTTTACATTTTATTTAAAATAGATTCAAATATATGTATCCATGGGTGTTAATGATTGTATGATATGTTGTTTCAGGCCAGATTAAATCATTGAAGAGACCCAAAAAAACTGTATGTATGAACATATTAAACCATTGTTTACTGTTTTAAAATCATGCCATACTCATTTTCTGATCATTGATGCTTATGCATATGTATGCTTGCATTTGCATGAACATGTTAAACCATTTTGGCACCAAATAATCAATTTGTATTGGATGGGAAAACCCTGAAGTTTTTTTTCCTTGACTGTGAAGCTGTTAACAAATTTACACACTGTTTGGAAAATCTGGATATGTATACATATTCCCTATCTCATACGTATCGGCCAAACAAGCTTGACCACCCTTCTCTAGGGAAATACGCTGCATGTAGAACATTTGCTTTTAGTTGGCTATACTGTGCCGTATTCATATGTATATAAGAGTTATAACTTAATCGCCCTTGAATTGATTATTGGTTGCTTTGCTAGTCATTTCATTTTATGCAAATTTTTATAGGCCTTACCTACTACATAAATTGACCATTTGTTCGCCTATTTGAAACATACGTGAATCTTTTTGTAGTACATGTACAGATGTTGGAATGCTGATAAGATATAATACCCTTCACCATCCTTGTTTTTTCTACATGTTGTGACAAGTATAAATGCGTGTATATATTATTTAAAAACATACATGCTTATTTGCTAGGTCTAACATTCAATTGAAATAAAGCTTGCTAAGAAAGTGATGTAATTTGTTCACCCCTTGTTTTTACATAAATAAACGATTTAGACAGTTCCAATTGGAGGTTGCTATTATTTGTAAGCTTAAACATGACTATGTCTGGCCTTATTTAAACAGAACGCACACAGCACCATTATGCATGTACACTTATGAAGTCTTAATACCTTTGTATACGTTAGAATGCATCATGTTGGCATCCACGTGGGAGTAATATAAGCATATATTTATGATTCCAAATGAATGCTGCAGGCCTGATTGTATACTTTAGTAGTGTATTTCATGCCCCTTTTTTTAATCAACCTGTAGCAAGAAATACATGCCTTTAAGTTGAAAAAAAAAGTAATTAATTATGAAATGTTTTTAAATATGCCACTTATTGAAAGGAACACCATGCATTGTGAGCTTTTTATACACTGCCTCATGGTTAGGCTCGCTTATACCTGTTCATATCTTTTTGTTTAGTCCACATGGGCATTCGTGATTTGCAATAGCATACCATTGTTTCCATGATCACTAGCTTCCACTTCGATTAGCTGCTATGTTTCGTTTTTCGTTTGCATGTTCGGGCTGATTTGTATACCCAGTCTCATTGCACTAATGTATTGAGTATGAACATTTCAGTCCATTGAGTTATTGTCTGGTGACCCATTTGCACCCATTTGCTATTATCTCGTGTTCATTTCTAGGATGCTGGGGCAATATACGTGTGTGTATATATACACATACGTGTGTGTATATATACACATACGTGTATATGCAAGCTCCTGGAATCACCTATGTCATTATTTATATTCGGTTAGGGATGTTGAGGCAGTGTACACGTGTATAATACATACGCATGTACGTTCGCAAACGCTCGATACCATTCTTCCTTGTAAATTGATGGAACTAATATGAACAGATACCACAACTCTCTATTTTACATATGACCAACTATTATTGTAACACCCCATAATTTTTAATATTAAAATTAACAATTTTAAGAATACTTAATTGTTAAATTGAGAATTAAGGGAAATGGGTTACGCCATTGCATTCATCTCGAAATTCTGCTAGGAATAGAGTCTAAGTTTCCATAAATCGGACTTCGTATGAGAAAGATATGGCCCTCGGAAGTTTCAAGAATTTTATATAAATTAAAACAGTTTAGAATAAAAAATCAAAATTAAAATTCAAACAGGGAAGCAGGCTGGGCGGGATTTCTCCCGCCCAAGGCTAGGTCGACCAGGGGGTCAACCTCCCCTATACAGGTCGACCAGGGGGTCGACCTCCCCCCAGGGTAGATCTGAAATCAGACGATTCTGACTTGTTGTTGAGTCTTACTTGAACTGTTGCTGAGTCACTAAGGCACAGGTGGAAATTCTAGATAATTCTATCTAGTCTGGATGGTTGGGATTGCTCTTATGAAAATCTAACGGCTTAGGTTGGTTTAAACTTCTATATAAGCACGCATAGACTCAAACCCTAAACCTAAACTAAATTAGTCTCTTGGCTACCATGCTGCTGCTAGAATAGTTCTTCTTCCTAAAGCTTAGGGATTGGCAAATCAGAATTCTAAAACAAATGACGAATGAATTTCTCTCTTCTCTAACCTGTCTTTATGAGTACAATTTCTTTCACAAAATAATTAATAAATTAACCATGATGAGTTATAATTGGATTAAGAGAACATATCTGTTGAATCATGTGATGTCGTTTAACTTTGTTATCGTTTGTTGGTGAACGTATGATAGTTTTGTTAACTTATGTTGGTAGATCTATTTCATATGTCCAATCACATATGTTTAACTTGATTCATTTCATATGCTAGTTTGTATATGAATCTTATGCAAGTTTGTGATGTTAAATCATATGCTAGTTTGTATGTGAATCTTATGCAAGTTTGGGATGTTAAATCATAAGCTAGTTCGTATGTGAATCTTATGCAAGTTTGTGATGTTACATCATATGCTAGTTTGTATGTGAATCTTATGCAAGTCCGTTTTTATATATGCTAGTTCGTATTTGAATCTTACGCAAGTTTGGGATGTTAAATCTTATGCTAGTTTGAGTGTGAATCTTATGCAAGTCTGTATGCGAATTATACACAAGTTTATATGTGAATCAAGTATATACATATGCTAGTTTATATGAAAAAAACATGTGACAAATTCAAATGCAAATTGTAGGAATCCATATGCAAGTTCAGGTGAAAACTATATTCACATTTTTTTAGGTGAAAATTATATTCACATATGCAAGTTTAGGTGAGACCCATAATTCATATATGCAAGTTCACAATTTCATGTTTAGATCTATATTTAGATTCATGGTAGTTTATGCAAATTTATGTTCTATATGTCCATTGCCTATGCAAGTTATTGGCTATGCAAATTTATGTTATAATTCCTATTTGCAAGTTAGATCTATTTTATGTGTTATGCAAGCTATGATGTTTCTTTTTTTTTTATAAGTTAGACTATTTGCGAGTCTAACATATTTCATATTAGAACGTACGAATAGTGTGGGGACAATGGGAAAATACTAATTATGCAAATTGTGAATTGGCATAAAACAGCTTTAAAGGCATATAATTAATTTGAGACATTAATTGGTATAATTTATATACCTAAAAAGTATGGACATAATTTAGGTGACAATTATGGACATAATTAATTTGGAAATTATTGACAATTTGAATAGGGATAATTAATTCATATTGGGGTGAAATAATTTGAAATAATAAACGCCTAAGACACGAGGTTAGACTCGTTTATGGTATAAGACTGCCCGGACCCGCCCGGCAAATCCAGCAATCACAAACGGTAGTCTAATGTGAGAGGTCGAAGGCATAAATTAAATGCGTAACAATTGTAAAGACACGAGGTTAGACTCATTTGCGGTATAAGACTGCCCGGACCCGCCCGACAAATCTAGCAACCGCAAACGATAGTCTAATGCGAGAGGTCTTACAAGTTACGGTTATAATGAATTCAGTAACACTTAACCAAGATAAACATGTGGTGGGACATGGGGGTTAAGTGGGTGACATGGGTGACATTTGAAATACGATTTGAAACACTTAACCAAATTGAAACATGTAAGAAGACATGAATAAGAAGGGGTTAAGTGGAAAATCTTAGTGGGCACCAAGCATTGGTGGAAAGCTTGTGTCAAGCATGAGGGACCCTTTTCAAACCAGTAACCCATTAAGTATCTTTGTGAGCTCGAGTTAGATAGAGGACGGGACATGCTTACTGGGTTTGATTGTAAGAGGTCAAAACGGGTTGGCGGTGGAAACACAAGTCCAACGGGGTCATGTGTGTGCGCGGGCCCGGGCTGGTAGGTAAGACATTGTTGCATCGTGTAGATATAAGCCGTGCATCTTCAGTGGTATCAGGTTACCATTTTGGGGAGTGATACACCCCACTGTGGGACCAGCACGGGTATCTACGAGTTAGGGAGCCGATCGCATGGGGGTAGTGGGTACAACTGGTGGAGATAGAGGCAAGAAGAACCTATGAAGACAGCTAGGGGTACACAAAACTACCATTATGATTGTTATGTTCTGTAGGCGGGATCAACTTTTAGGGTGACTAATAATGGTGCAATATAGTAATTATCCTATAGTGTTGGAGGTGCAAATTAACATTGTCTTATTCCTCTTGTTTGTTTTGTCTTGCCCACTTGTTTCACAGTCTTTCCTTGTTTTACCAGTTTATGTCTTATCCTAATTACTTTAATAATTATATTGTTAAAGTTATTGGACTCGCCAGACTTTATGTCTGACCCCCCTTTGTTTTCGCCTCTTTTTTCCCATTCCCCCTAGGTTCCCAGGGTGGGACTAGTGCTAGTGGAGCTTTATTTGGATCTTTCTCTCTCTTTTGGAAGTGCTTAGTTTGCTGAAAGTAAAGTTCAACTCATCTCTTTTATGGCTACTTATGTTGGGGTTATGCTTTTTACTTTATTTACTCAGAAAACAATTTGTCAAGATGGATATTAAGTGTACTTGGTTTTATTGTTGGTTTATGAAGCTATTGTAATCAAACTATTTCTCCGCTGCAATGAAAGTTGTTTTAAAATTTTCAAGTACCAATATATGTATTTGTCTTGTTATATTCTGTTCTATACACCAATAATACTCCATGGAAGTTAATGCTTTCCCTTTGAGAGTGACATTAATGGACATGGGGTGTTACACATGGTATCAGAGCTGAAGGTTAACGGAACAGATAAGAGATTTTGAAAAACTGTTTTTCAAAAGCATTTTATAAAGAAATACTTTCAAAAGTATGTTTTAAGGAGAGTATTTTCAAGAGGAAAGTTTGTTTTAAAAACATAACCCCGAAGAGCCATGTATCTTTCTTTCGATTCTCCATTTTGAATCTCTTTCTTTTTCTTTTCAGCATGCCTGGGTTACCCGAGATACCCGAGGGAATACCGATACCAACCTGGTTCAGAAGGTATCTGGAGGCTAGGGCCACCGCCGCAGGCCTAGCAGACATCCCTCCTCCCCCAGCTGCAGCCACTCCTCCTCCTCCCCCTCCCCGCGTTGATACTTTTTCAAAGATATGCAAAGACTTTCGAGCAATGGGAAGGAAACCTTTTCATGGGTCAGAGACATTTGTTGAAGCTCGAAATTGGCTTAAGGAGGTGGAAGATTTGTTTGGTATCTTCGAGATAGAAAATGGAAGGAAGGTCCAATTAGCTGCTTGGTTAATGAAGGACGAAGACTCATTTTGGTGGAAGGTCACGAATGGAGAGCATCCAGTGGAGACATAGATGGATTTCAGGCATAGGTTCGAGATGAAATTTCTCTCATGAGCAGAAGAGAATTTATACATGGAAAGGTTCTTGGCATTGAAACAGGGAAACTTATCAGTAAAGGAGTACGTCAACAAGTTCAATGAGTTGGCGAGATTTGGCTTGGACTTGGTGAACACACCTGAAAATGAGGCCCTGAGATTCGTTAAAGGTTTGAATGAGTCGCTACATGGGTTAGCTATCACGCACGTTTCTATGGGGGCTACCTTTGAGAAACTAGTTGACATGGCGCTTATGCATGAAGAGGAGAAAGACGCTAATGCTAATAAGGCACCGGGAAAGAAAGGGGATCAAAAGAAGTCACAGCAACAACCTAAGAAAGGTGGTAAGGATAACAATAGCAAAGGAAAGAAAAGGTGCTTTAATTATGAAACACCAGGCCATCTGAGCAAGGACTGTAGAAAGAAGAAGAAGACTGGCTACTTCAACTGTGGTGAGGTAGGACATCTGATTAAAGACTGCCCAAGAAGGCAAGGGCAGAGGACAGGGTCTACTTCTGGAGGGCAGGTTCAGGATCTCATAGCACCATGGCAGGCAAGAGGGCAGTTTCATGCTCTCATGGCACTAGGATAGGAGAGAGGTAGAAACATTTCTGTTGAAAGTTTGGTTTTTCGGTTTGATCATCCTGTTCGTACTTTGTTTGATTCTGGCGCTTCACACTCGTTTGTATCTGCTTCGTTTGTTGAAACACTGCACCTAAATACTAGTCTAGTTACGGATCCCATAGCAGTCTCAAATCCTATTGGTGGTTCGGCTCATCTTTCAATGATTTGTCGGGATTTGAGAGTGTCTATCTTGAGCGTTGAGTTTGAATGCAACAACTTCGTTCTTGGCTTCACGGGCTATGGGTTAATTCTAGGCATGGATTGGTTATCCAGTAATGGTGCCATCCTCGATTGTGAAAAGAGAGTGCTTAGACTTGTGACTCGCCTCGGCAACACTCTCGAAATCTCTTTTAATCCCATACATTCCATTATGCTTAGCTACCAAGAATCTCTTGATGCGTATCTTGAAAACTTGCAGTCTGTTAGAGTAGTCCGTGAATATTCAGATGTATTTGAAGAGGTGAAGGGCTTACCTACGAATCGGGAGATAGACTTTCGTATATACCTTGTTGATAATGCAAAAACCTTAGCTCTACCCGTTAGACACATGGCTCCAAGGGAGAGAAAAGAGCTCGGTTAGCAAGTCAAAGAGTTGCTCGAAAAAGGGTTTATAAGGCAGAGTATTTCTGAATGGGGGTGCTCCAGTAGTATTCGCAACCAAAGCGGATGGTTCATTTCGCTTAAGCGTTGATTATAGGGAGCTAAACAAGATGAACAAGAAAAATAGGCACCCACTTCCAAGAATAGATGACTTGTTTGATCAACTTGTTGGTGCGTCGGAACCCCAAATGGTTTCTTCGAATGGCTTGTCATACCTTTCGGCTTAACAAGCACACCCGCTTACTTCGTTGACTTGATGAGCAGGGTGTTTAGGGAGTTCCTTAATAAGTTTGTGGTGGTCTTCTTAGACGACATTTTGATTTTCTCGAAGAATGAAGAAGAGCATGCTTTGCATTTAAGGGAAGTCATGGATACTCTTCGTGCACATCAGCTGAAAGCCAAATTCTCCAAATGCCATTTCTGGAGAGAAGAAGTGAGGTTTCTTGGACATGTGGTGTCCAAAGAGGGGTTAGCTATGGACCCCGCAAAAGTAGTTGCAATGCAAGATTGGAAGGTTCCATGGAATGTAACTGAAGTCCGAAGCTTTCTCGGGCTGGCGGGCTTTTACCGAAAGTTCATTAAAGACTTTGCAAAAATCTCAGCCCCACTCACAAGATCGACAAAGAAGAACCTAACTTTCGCTTGGGACTTGGATTGCGATATTGCTTTCCAACGTTTGAAAAGGGCTTTAACAACAGCCCTAGTTTTGACATTGCCTGATGGGAGCAAAATGTATAACGTATATACAGACACATGCGGTACAGGGTTGGGTGCTGTCTTGATGCAAGAAGGCAAGGTAGTTTGTTATGGGGGAAGGCAATTGAAGGTACATGAGAAGAACTACCCAACTCATGATTTGGAGCTAGCTGCCATTGTTTTCGCTCAAAAGTCATGGCATCATTACCTACTAGGAGAAAGGTTTGAATTGTTACTGACCATAAATCATTAAAGTACCTTTTCTCACAGAAAGACCTTAACTTAAGACAACAAAGGTGGATGGAATATCTGGCCTTATATGATTTTGAGATTTCCTATACCTCTGGCAAGGGTAATGTGGTAGCAGACTCCTTAAGTAGGAAGAAGCTGACCTTGAGTCCTCTCTTTGTAGAAAGGAAAAGCTTGGAGTACATAGCAAACATTAACTGTAGACCCTCCTCTGAAATTGTATCTGGTCTGTTAGCATCGCTAGAGGTGCAGCCTACTCTTTTGGACTCAATAGGAACCGCGCAACGAGAAGACCCTCAGCTAGTTGATATGAGGGATAATCTAGTTAGGGGTGAGACTTCTAGCCACCTCAATAGATACTCCATCGATGATAAGGGTTGGTTGAGACGGGACGGAAGGCTATGCGTCCCACAAGCAAGGTATCTAGTGAAGACGGTTCTCGAAGAAGCGCACCATTCTAAGATGACCATACATCCAGGCGGAGACAAGATGTATAAAGATATAAAAAGGGTTTTCTTTTGGAATGGAATGAAGAGGGATGTAGCTGAGTTCGTCGCTAAGTGTTTGATATGCCAGCAAGTCAAAGCGGAGCAGAAGAAGCCTGGTGGTCTACTCCATCCTCTGGAGGTCCCACAGTGGAAGTGGGATAGCATTTCGATGGACTTTGTTGATGGGTTTCCTAGGTCAAGAAGGGGCAATACCAGTATTTGGGTAATAGTGGACAGACTCACTAAAAGCGCTCACTTTATACCTGTTAAGAGTAGAAGGACTGCCTCGTCCCTAGCATCCATTTATCTTAAAGAGATAGTTCGACTCCATGGGATACCCTCCAGCATAGTGAGTGATCGAGATCCTATCTTTATGAGCGAGTTTTGGAAGAGTTTGCAAGAGGCTGTAGGCACATAATTATGCTTAAGCACGGCCTATCACCCCCAAATCGATGGTCAGGCAGAAAGGGTGAACAGAGTTTTGGAAGACCTCTTGAGATTGTGCATTCTTGACTTTGGAGGGACATGGGAGGATCATCTTCCTTTGATGGAATTCGGTACAACAATAGCTACCAAGTTACCATAGGCATGGCGCCCTTCGAAGCTTTATATGGAAGACCTTGCCGATCACCAACTTGTTGGTGGGAGTCTACAGACAAGCTCGTGCTTGGGCCAGACATGATTAGTAACCCCAAAAAAGGTGGACTTGATAAGAAGTCGTATGAAGGCTGCACAAGATAGACAGAAGTCCTACGCAGACAAAAGAAGGACCGACCTTGAGTTTGAGGTTAGAGATAGGGTGTTCCTTAAAGTATCTCCTTTGAGGAATGTCATTCGCTTTGGGTCTGTAGGAAAGCTAACACCTAGATTTGTAGGACCATTTCCTATAATTGAAAGGATTGGGATGATGGCTACAAAGTAGAGCTACCCGAAAGACTGGCTGGAGTTAATAATGTTTTTCATGTTTCTCAACTACGAAAGTGCTTACATGAGTCTGCGGAAGTTGAGGAGCCAGGTATACTAGAGGAAGTAGAAGTGGAACAAGAAGCGACTATGAGAAGAGTTCCAACTCGTATCTTGGGAACGGAAGTCAAAAAGCTATGCAACCGTGAAGTCAAGCTTGTTAAAGTTCAATGGACTGACGCTGAGGAAGACGCGACTTGGGAAACTGAGAGGAAAATACGTGCAGCCTACCCTTTTCTTTTTTAGGGTACCTCCTTGATCTCTTTTTCCATAGGTTTATTTATGCTTATATCTATCTTTTAAGTATATATCCTCGGTCCTATTCTTTATCCTTAGGTAGAAACCAATGGATGTAAACATGTATTTGAAACATGTTATGATTGATGGTTGCGAGTGGTTGAAAGTGGTTGCTAGTGGTTGCTCGTAGATGCATGTACACACACATTAGGCACTAGATAGGCTCAGTCACTTCCATATTGCATATAAATGTGTGTGCATATTTAAATTAATGGATGTATAATGGTTGTGTTATCATATGGATGTGGCATTTTGATGAATGGTTGTGCACACTTGTAGAAATAATATGTATCGTTAGGATTCTTTCGCATACATAATGGACACATGGCACTATCATGATTTGCATTAAGGAGGTCAACTGAATCAGTGGACCGCCTGATTTTGCATTGGATAAAGAACATATAAACACACTTTTTGCATATGTTCATATGGCATTAAAATCTTGTAAGGACAATGGATGCCTGTGTTTGATGGTTGAGTAGATGTATGATTGGATGTTAGGATATACATTCTCCTTAACTTGGAGATTTCAGGGGCGAAATTCTTTAAGGAGGGGAGAATGTAACACCCCATAATTTTAAATATTAAAATTAACAATTTTAAGAATACTTAATTGTTAAAGTGAGAATTAAGGGAAATGGGTTACGCCATTTCGTTCATCTTGAAATTCTGCTTGGAATAGAGTCCAAGTTTCCATAAATCAGACTTCGTATGAGGAAGTTATGGACCTCGGAAGTTTTAGGAATTTTATATAAATTAAAACAGTTTAGAATAAAAATTTAAAATTCAAATTCAAACAGGGAAGCGGGCTGGGCAGGATTTCTCCCGCCCAAAGCCAGGTCGACCAGGGGGTCGAACAAGGGGTCGACTTCCCCTATATAGGTCGAGCAGGGGGTCGACTAAGGGGTCGACCTACCCCCGGGGCAGATCTGAAATTAGACGATTCTGGCTTGTTGCTAAGTATTACCTGACCTGTTGCTGAGTCACTAGGGCAAAGGTGGCAATTCTAGATAACTTTATCTAGTCTGGATGGTTGGGATTGCTCCTATGATAATCTAACGGCTTAGGTTTGTTTAAACTTCTATATAATCACGCATAAACTCAAACCCTAAACCTAAACTAAATTAGTCTCTTGGCCACCATGCTACTGCTAGAATAGTTCTTCTTCCTAAAGCTTAGGGATTGGCAAATCAGAATTCTAAAACAAACGACGAACGAATTTCTCTCTTCTCTAACCTGTCTTTGTGAGTACAATTTCTTTCACAAAATAATTAATAAATTAATTATGATGAGTTATAATTGGATTGTGAGAACATGTCTGTTGAATCATGTGATGTTGTTTAACTTTGTTATTGTTTGTTGGTGAACGTAAGACAGTTTTGTTAAATTATGTTAGTAGATCTATTTCATACGTCCAATCACATATGTTTAACTTGATTCATTTCATATGCTAGTTTGTATGTGAATCTTATGCAATTTTGGGATGTTAACTCATATGTTAGTTTGTATGTGAATCTTATGCAAGTTTGGAATGTTAAATCATATGCTAGTTCATATGTGAATCTTATGCAAGTTTGGGATGTTACATCATATGCTAGTTTGTATGTGAATCTTACGCGGGTCTATTTTTACATATGCTAGTTTGTATGTGAATCTTATGCAAGTTTGGGATGTTAAGTCGTATGCTAGTTTGAATATGAATCTTGTGCAAGTCTGTATGCGAATTATACACAAGTTTATATGTGAATCAAGTATATACATATGCTAGTTTATATGCAAAAACATGTGATAAATTCATATGCAAGTTGTAGGAATCCATATGCAAGTTTAGGTGAAAACTATATTCACATTTTTCTAGGTGAAAATTATATTCACATATGCAAGTTTAGGTGAGACCCATAATTCATATATGCAAGTTCACAATTTCGTGTTTAGATTTATATTTAGATCCATGGTAGTTTATGCAAATTTATGTTCTATATGTCCATTGCCTATGTAAGTTATTGGCTATGCAAATTTATGTTATAATTCCTATTTGCAAGTTAGATCTATTTTATGTGTTATGCAAGTTGTGATGTTTCTTTTCTTTTTATAAGTTAGACTATTTACGAGTCTGACATATTTCAAATTAGAATGTACGAGTAGCGTGGGGACAATGGGAAAATATTAATTATGCAAATTGTGAATTGGCATAAATTAGCTTTAAAGGCATGTAATTAATTTGAGACATTAATTGGTATAATTTATATACCTAAAAAGTATGCACATAATTTAGGTGACAATTATGGACATATTAATTTGGAAATTATTGACAATTTGAATAGGGATAATTAATTCATATTGGGGTGAAATAATTTGTAATAATAAACGCCTAAGACAAGATGTTAGACTCGTTTGTGGTATAAGACTGCCCGGACCCGCCCGACAAATCCAGCAACCACAAGTGGTAGTCTAATGTGAGAGGTTGAAGGAATAAATTAAATGCGTAAGAATTGTAAAGACACGAGGTTAGACTCTTTTGCGGTATAAGACTTCCCGGACCCGCCCGGCAAATCTAGCAACCGCAAACAGTAGTCTAATGCGAGAGGTCTTACAAGGTTACGGTTATAATGAATTAAGTAACACTTAACCAAGATAAACATGTGGTGGGACATGGAGGTTAAGTGGGTGACATGGGTGACATGTGAAATACGATTAGAAACACTTAACCAAATTGAAACATGTAAGAAGACATGAATAAGAAGGGATTAAGTGGGAAATCTTAGTGGGGACCAAGCATAGGTGGAAAGCTTGTGTCGAGCATGGGGGACCCTTTTCAAACCAGTAACCCGTTAAGTATCTTTGTGAGCTCGAGTTAGATCGAGGACGGGAAACACTTACAGGGTTTGATTGTAAGAGGTCAAAACGGATTGGCGGTGGCAACACAAGTCCAATGGGATCATGTGCGTGCATGGGCCCGGGCTGGTAGGTAAGATGTTTTCGCATTGTGTAGATATAAGCCGTGCATCTTTAGTGGTATCGGGTTGCCACTTTGGGGAGTGATACACCCCATTGAAGGACCAGCATGGGTATCTATGAGTTAGGGAGCCGATCGCATCAGGGTAGTGGGTACAACTAGTGGAGATTGGGGCAGGCAACACCTATGAAGACATCTAGGGGTACATGAAACTACCATTATGATTGTTATGTTCTGTAGGCGGGATCAACTTTTAGGGTGACTAGTAATGGTGCAGTATAGTAATTATCCTATAGTGTTGGAGGCGCAGATTATTGTTATCTTATTCCTCTTGTTTGTTTTGTCTTGCCCACTTGTTTCACTGTCATTCCTTGTTTTACCAGTTTATGCCTTATCCTAATTACTTTAATAATTATATTGTTAAAGTTATTGGACTCGCCAGATTTTATGTCTGACCCCCTTTGTTTTTGCCTCTTTTCTTCCCTCTCCCTAGGTTCTCAGGGTAGGTTTAGTGCTAGTGGAGCTTGATTTGGATCTTTCTCTCTCTTTTTGAAGTGCTTGGATTGCTGAAAGTAAAGTTCAGCTCATCTCTTTTATGGTTACTTATGTTGGGGTTATTCTTTTTACTTTATGTACTCAGAAAACAATTTGTCAAGACGGATATTAAGTGTTCTTGATTTTATTATTAGTTTATGAAGCTGTTGTAATCAAACTATTTCTCCGCTGCAATAAATGTTGTTTTAAAATTTTCAGGTACCAATATATGTATCTGTCTTGTTATATTCTGTTCTATACACCAATAATACTCCATGGAAGTTAATGCATTCCCTTTGAGAGTGACATTAATGGACGTGGGGTTGTTACAATTATATTTAGTTTATACTGAAATTAATTTACTTGAACTATAATTTAATCCTGACTCGAGTGTTTTATGTTTTTGCGTGGAACGCTCGGGTCAGACCCTGAGCGTTACAGATTTTAAAGATTTCAGCTTAGGGTTCGAAGATTGGCGAAGCTGGGGATTCAAAAATGCGGCGCACTCTGAAGCTTTAAAAACAGTAAATATTTTCCTATTGTATTCAACTGTATTTTTACATTCTACTGTACAGAAAAATATTTGTATATAAAAAAATTCTTGATTAATATGTAAAAATTCAATTTTGTTTTTCAATACTGTGTTATTTATTTTATTCTATGTATCTGTGCTGATCCTATTTTTTTAAAACTATGTAAGCTAAGTAACGAACCGTTAATTTAAACGTTTTAAATCGGTTTAATAACCAATTTGAAGGTTCAAAAAGGCGGGATGTTACAAGTGGTATCAGAGCTTTGGTTTATTCAAAGCATAGCTTATCTAGTTTAAAATGGGAAGAATCGACACTAGAAAAAAAAGGATTTCAAATTAAAAAAGGTTTTGAAAAATTTGGAAAGTGTAAATATCTGTAATGAATTTTTAAAAGTTTAATTATTTTGGAAATATTGTATATTTTGAAAATTAGTATTTTTGAATTGATACAACGGAAATAAAAATTCATTTCGGGAATCAAATTTTTTCGGAATCCCCAGTCTTCGAACCCGGAGTTGCGAAAGCCATTCTTCGATAAGATACCGTTAGATTTGAATTTCAAATCCAGCATCAAATGAGGAAGAGTAATATAATAGAATCGACGAATAAATTTCTGCAATTTGTATTTTATAAATTAAAGACGACTGAAATTTATTAGCAATAAATTTCTGGCAAGAATTTGAATAAAAAGGGGAAATTCGAAATTGTTTCAAGAAAAGGAGACGATGAATTTTGGTATCCGGAATATAAATTAATAAAAATCAGATGGAATTTGACTATGACAAATTGTATTACTAAATTATTTGAATTATTCAGAACTCGGTAAGATAAATTATAATTGGTTTCAAACCAATAGTGTGTAATCGAATAAATGAATTCGATAGTGAGTATAAACTTGTTAATTGATTAACAAGAAGCGAATTATAAATGGGAATTGTAATTAAAACGATGTATGAATGAAGATTGTACCGATATTTGAATGGAATTAAAATTAATTTAGTGTGACGAGTTCAGAATAATATTTACTTTAAAAAAATGTAACTAACCTATGAAAGTGCAAATAAATTTGGGGTAAAGGAAATGATGTCGACCAATACGATGTGGTTATTCTGAAGTTCATAATATAAATCAAATGAGATATTTCTGAAGTTCGGAATATATCATCGAATACGAGATTATTCGGAAATGGGTTATTTATAGGAGACAATTATGTCGAATTTCAAGACAGTACTACTTACTTTCCGTTTATAATTAAAATTTAATATATTATTGATTAATTATTTATATATTCAGATTAAATAGTAAAGTACATTAAAGTTAAATATTTCGAAGGTGTGAATTTTTGTCAATGATTATTGTAAAGGAAATAATTCTTAACTTAAAATGAGAAATTTCAAGAATAAATGTTTTGTTGGTAGTAGTGAATTTTATATGTTTCAAAGTTAATAACGTTGATCAGTTAAGGTCTGTGAGGTAAATGTACCCCAACTTGATTGACTTCATTGTTGACTAAGAAATGGTTAAGATTCGATAGCAAGAGTGTTTAAATGGACTATGTAAATGAGTGTCAGCAGTTAAGTGAAAATAGTTGTTTTATTTAATATCTGATTTAATTCAAATAACGAATTTAGAAATGTTTCCCCCTAAGAATAAAGTGTATTTTCTATTGAAATAAAGATTTGTGAATATTTGGAAATGTTTTCCAATAGGAATAAGTGATTTTCTAAAATTATGATATTTGGAAATGTTTTCAAAAGGTAATGAGAAGCTAACGGGTTCTGATAAACCAGAATGACAAAAACTGGAAAACAAAAGGCTGTATGATGATAACGAAGGGCGACAGAACGTAAAGAGAAGCGGATTAGCAAAAAAATTGAATTCGAGAGTTGCGTAAGCAATGGTTTGATATGAAATTAAGAATTGGAATTAAGGAAATTGAAAATTGACTGGAGATTAGTCAAGTTGAATAATTTTCTACGTGTCGATCTGATGTTGGTTTCGGCCTTCGGGGTTGATACCTAGGGAGTTGTTCGCTTGCTAATTGACGGTCGAAGGATGTGAATATGGAAGAGGAATAGTGCGTGAATGATAAATTTGTTATAAGAGAGAAAATTCTGAAATTTTGAAAGAATTAAGATAAGAGTTAAGCAATGAATTTATTAATTGGAAAATTGAAAGAAAATTGGGTTATAGAAATGGATTCATATATCTGAGTTGAAAAGATATTAAATATCTGAATTGAATAAAGGATCAAAATTAAAATTTTGAGATTTGAAAGGAAATTTTAGGATATTCGATTTTTCATACGGGATGTATTAGTTTCCGAAACTTATATCAAAAAATATATGAGAATTTAGTGAATTTGGAAACTAGTGATTTGGAAGGTAATTGATTTTTCATCTTATACAATAACATTTATATGAAAATGAGATGTCTGGAAATATGATTTGGAATTAAAATCATAAGTATGATTATGAGGAGTATGAAATGAAGTACTATATGTATATAGTATTATATGTTTTCAAAGCAAAATAAGGAAAGTACCTTCCTTCTCCTTTGAATTTCAAGCTTAGTCGAGATGTGCTGCTGATGGCGGTAGGTTGTCCGGACATAAAACTCGAGTTGTCATTGTTCCTAGAAGAACATGACCGTGTAGCGTAATTCGCATGGTTGTAGATAGCCTACGGCGGAAGGATGTTTCTTGGGGGAACCAAGCGTAATCATTGTGTCTGCTGCGATCTACAATCGTGATAAGGGCGTAATCCACAGAGCTGTGAAAGCTTATGGGTATGGATGTTTCCTGAGGGATCAGGCGTAACCATTGTGTACCTACGGTCCCCATGGCATATCTACGAGTGAAAGAGATGTAACCACTAGATTTACTAAAGGTAGAATGGAGCCATGAATGTGTGGAATATCTTAGTAATGGTGAGCCACCTGTTTGATGCAGTGTTGTGTCTTCGTGACTTGATTGGTCTTTGTGACCTGATTTGTCTTTATGACTTGGTTTGTCCTCGTGTCTTGAAGTATCTTCATAATTCCTTGATTTTTTTTGTGATTCTGAGATAGAGCAGTCAACGTTCAATGACCTCAGTTATTCTTTTGATTCTTAAATATCTTCCGTTGATTTGTCCATGACGAAATTCGCAGGGAAGTGAATTCCTACGGGTACAGATTTTTTTGGGGGATCCAGACGAAACCGTTGTGTATGTGCGAATCATGAACAATTAACATATCAATATCACATTGGTACTCTCCGTATCTATTTTAAAAAATTCTAAAATATTTTTCACTGGGAGTTGAAACAAGGATATTTAGTGCGTGGATATTTTAGTCGTGCGCCTGGCCAGCGTATGCCTAACATCTGTGAGAACGACAATAAACTTGTCAAACTTCGAGTTATGAAATCAATAATTTGAAATTAAAATATATCTAATTTAATAAGTTAAGAAAAGGGTTTCGAATCATTTTGAAGTCCATAGCTTTGAGATAATAATACAAATATTTTCGTATAAAAATTATAAATGATTCTGGATTTCGGAAAATTTCAAGTCAACAATTTGTACTTGAAAAAGAAATGTTATTTACACTCTTCAATGAGTGTTGTGAAAAGTTAAATGGATTAAATATAGGGAGATGGGGTTGAACTTGTGAAATGATGAATAAGTAAATATTAACAGATGAAACTATAAAGAAGTTGGAATAAATTGCAGGGTTTGAAATTTAAAAATAGATTAATTCTGAAAGAAAATGCGATTTTCCAAATTAATTGGATATGACGTAAACAATGAGGATCGATAGCTTAAATATCAATATTTAAATTACTTATATAAAAATTTGAAGTATACATTGGTACAACTCTAACAATCTCTCCTTTTTGAGGACGAATTTTTTTAAAGGGGGAAGATAGTAAAGTCCCAGAAATTTCGACAACTAGAATATGGAATTTATTAAAAATTTAATGATGAACAATCAATTTTATGTTGAGGCTGGGATTAGAAATTAAAATTTTAAATACACGACTTTGAATATGAATTGAATTCGATTTTTAATTCAGAATGGTTAGTCTAGGAACAAATATTTATTTTTGCACATTTGAACCGAAATTGATCGGATAATTGAATTGGAATTCGATTGAAAATATATATGATTGAATTTTAAAATTGGTTTGGATATGTGTGCATTTGCAGGTATTAAGAGATTAAAACTTAACGTGACAAATTTGGAATCGAACGAGGTTATTTTGGCGGTAGACATAATTCAAATATGAACCAATAAATAATTCTTAATTTAAAATAATGTTATTTGCAAACAGAGTCAGGATCCGAATAGATTAATTTTGTTGAGTTTAGAATGCGTAGATGCAGAGGTACGTCAAATTTTGATGCAATTGGAGTTTGTGTTAACGGTACAAATATTGAGCATTCAATAGTTGTTTATGATACGTTTAAATATTGAAGTAAACATATATATCACCTACCTCAGTTCCTCAGTTAAACAATGCACAAACCTACGTCTGAATAATGCAGCCTCCCTAAAGCCTACGATTTTACATCGTTCCTATCCTTCTCCCCCTTCTATAAATCGAGCTCCTTGTTACCACTCCCTTCAGCAAAGAAAAATCATTCCTTTTTATTTCCAATGGCTTCCACCGAAAGAAAATTCAATTTTTTTCCAATCGATTCTCATTTACTTTCCCTCAGCAAAAATTAAAGTTCCTCAATTCAATTTCAAATGGCTCCCTCTGACAAACCCTACCTTGCATCGCTCCTTTCTTCCCAAAATAGATTACGTGGAGCCGCCGCCACGCATGACCAAAATTGCAAGCCAGCCTATGCCTACTCCCATCGCCACCGCAACGCCTCGTCACTACAAAATCGACCAAAGTTCAAGCCGCCCTATTGCTACACGACTTCCAACAGCAACACCATCTTCAATTTCGGTCAAAGTCGTCACCTTTGTCTAGCCTGATGTTGGTAAACCAACGTGACTGCGAAATCCTCTGCTGCCCTGGCTGTTGCCACTACAGGTGAGTTATTAGACTCATTCACCATAATTCAAGTACTTTGTGTATTAGTTATTGCTTGAGTTGTTAATGCTATGCCTTGATACTTGTTTGTGTTTCGTAATTGGCACTTAATATTTTCGGTTGATGGATTCATACCATGGCCACTGTCGATGTTCTTTAATCCATAACCTATGGTTTTCAACACTGTAACATTGGTACCCTGTGCTGATGGAGTTAGACTGTTAGTTGTCATTTTTCCCTTCAATTTTTATGGGTAGAAATTATGCCATGCAACTTTGTAGCCTAGCCATTTGAGTGTACTGTCTCTTTACCCATATCTGCATTTGTTCCCTTTCATTAATGAAAATATTGAATCAAAGATGTAGCAAGGGAGAGTGGCAACACATATTCTTTTTGTAATGACCCGCATTGGCAGAGGTATTATAATTAATTTATTTAATTTTAAAAATGGTGATTTAAGGATTTAATGGTCGTGGAATTAAATAATGGAGAATATTTAATTAAAATAATAATTAAATAATATATTTAATTTTGAAATAATCAGAATTGGCTGAAATGACGATATGGTGTGAACTGGATCATCTGTGATATATAATTTAGTTTGGGATTTAAATTTAAATAACGAATATATTTAAACGACGACAGTTTGAACGTGGAATTTTATTATAATTAAAATCGAGCTTGAAATGGCGCGGCAGTTCGCTATTTGGCGATTTGAACTTCAACTGAATGTACAGGATTCGTTTTAAGCCGGATTTCTGTGAAACAAGAAACGTATGGAGTTGGTGGAGTATATCTTTCTAGTGGAAGAGAAAAATCAGGATTTCGTCATGTAGATTTTGATTTACGTCCAAATCAAATTTTTAAATAGTCGCTATAGAATCGTTTATCGACCGTAACAGTTTATTCGATATAACTAGATATCGGCTGTGAATTAAGATAAGGTTCTTTTGGGAAATAGCACTAATTTAATTTTTAGAATTTTTCTATAATTTTTAATTAATTAAATAAGTAACTTTTTATTTGGAGTATTTTGCACCCTGTAGTCGACATTTCGGGGTTTCACAGAATATGTCAACCTACCGGTATTATTATATTTTTGGGATCGTGGGGAAATACTCGACATGACTACATTTTTACTTCTGTCCGTAGCAGTTGTATGCGAAGATAATTTTATATAACAAGGAACCTACATTTTTAACTTAATATATTTTTAAATATCTTAACCCTTTCTCCGATCAAAATGCAAGCCACATTCCTCTTTCTCAACCGTTGGTTTTCCTTGGTCCTCAAAACAAGTTGTGGCATTCAATAGTCCACAAGAAAATCAACATGTAATGATATAAATAACCCCTCCCATCCTTACAACCTAAATCGTTTCTTCTGTAATTCCCAAAAATAAGTCGCCACCAAAAGAAACTCAAACGTGAGGTCTGAATCTTTCAAAAATCGAAACAAATCATACCACTCTAACAACAAGAAAAGTAAAACATAGCTGCGCCCCTTTTTCATTTTAATGCCCTCATACATGAAGTATTTAGGTAGACTTTCAATACGAAATTAAAAGACGATTGTTGGAGCTTGGAACTAATGGTGGTCGTCGGCGGTTAGATGGCCTGAGGGCGGAGGAAATCGATCTTGAACTTTGCTGTAGAAGGTTTCGGTTATGAGTGATTTTCGCCAATATCATTGGCTATTGGTGGATAGAGGATCGGAAGGGAGAGGTTGGCTGAACTTCGGTGGGGGCAGGCGAAGTGCGACAGTGTCCTGTAGCCGAAGTAGGGCGAGATCGGATTGTGAAAGGGGGGCTTCGAGCTCAGGAAGGGTATGACCGCCAGTTACGGATTTGGGTGTTGAATCCGATGGTGGAGGCGCGCCGAGGATTTGATGACCCAAGGAGGTGGTATGGTGGGTCAAACCTAGAGTCAAATGTGAGGTATCAGTTTGGGAATTTCTTCTGGAGTTGGAGTTGGAAACGTGGAAGAAAGATAGTTGCGGGTGTAGGCTTTTTAAAGGTGAGGTGGGCCGATTTTTTTAAGTGAAGCCCAATTAAAATAAATCCAAGTTTTTTTTGTTTTAATTAAATAGTGGATAAACTTGCAAATGCTATAACTTGGCCATATGTTATCGGAATTCAGCGAAACAAGATCCGTTGGCTCATTGAAGCTGACTGGAAGTCCATTGGAGCTGACTGGAAGTCCATTGGAGCTTGTTTGAATTTACGGCAAAATAAATTGTTTGATTCAAATCAAACAACAGTTTATCGTTCTTTAACAATGAACTGCCAATGTGAGTAAATCTCACTAACTCTGAACAGTTTATAATTTCATGTTGTATTTTTAGAACTGTTAGATATTGGCTCATTGACTGTGTGTTGATTGTTTGATTGAACTGCTAGTCAGTTAGTTAAATTTTCTATATTGATTCTGTTTAACAGAATATATCATATGGAACTGAAAGTGATGTTATCTATATTGTTTAACATCTGTGATGCAGGGAAACAGGTTGGAGGAATCCAACTGGATTCCTCAAACATTTATTTTACTATTTTCATATATTGTGATATATGATGTGTTATATAATCTATTATGGATTATGGGTGTTGGAATGATGTTGATCATTTTTATTCGATATTTTAAATATCATAAAAGACCCTGGGATGTAAAAAGAATTATTTCAATGTATATTGAAATAAAGAGATTTTATAAAATCAACAGATTTTATAAAAGGAAATATTTCGAAAGTAAATAAAAAGGGAAAAATGTTTTTAAAACGAGTAGAGTTTTATAAAAGGGAAATCATTTGTAAAGTGAAGAACTGTTACTAAAAGTAAATCTTTATGAATGAATAGTTTATTCGAAAAGAAGTTAATCGATGTTAGTTAATCGATGTTAGTTTAATCGATTAGTGTTAAAGTAAAAGGAGTTAATCGATGTTAGTTTAATCGATTAGAGTTAAAGTAAAATGAGTTAATCAAATGAATAGTTTATTCGAAAAGAAGTTAATCGATGTTAGTTAATCGATTAGTGTTAAAGAAAAGAAGTTAATCAATGTTAGTTTAATCGATTAGTGTTAAAGTAAAAGGAGTTAATCGATGTTAGTTTAATCGATTAGAGTTAAAGTAAAATGAGTTAATCAAATGAATAGTTTATTCGAAAGAAGTTAATCGATGTTAGTTTAATCGATTAGTGTTAAAGAAAAGAAGTTAATCGATGTTAGTTTAATCGATTAGTGTTAAAGTAAAAGGAGTTAATCGATGTTAGTTTAATCGATTAGAGTTAAAGTAAAATGAGTTAATCAAATGAATAGTTTATTCGAAAAGAAGTTAATCGATGTTAGTTAATCGATTAGTGTTAAAGCAAAAGAGTTAATCGAATACAGTTTATTCGAATAGAAAGTAAAAAGAGCTAATCGATGTTAGTTTAATCGATTAGAGTTAAAGTAAAAAGGGCTAATCGATGTTAGTTTAATCGATTAGAGTTAAAGCAAAGGAGCTAATCGATGTTAGTTAATCGATTAGAGAATAAAGTAAAAAGGAGTTAATCGATGTTAGTTAATCGATTAGAGTTAAAGTAAAAGGAGTTATCAAATATAGTTTATTCGGAAGGAGTTAAGTGAAATGAGTAAATCAATAGCGTTAGTCAAATAGAGTTAATCCAATAGTGTTAGTCCAATAGAGTTAATTGATAAGGGTTAATCGAAAGGAGTTAAGTGAAAAGTGTTAATTGAATATAGCTATTCGAAGGAGGGTTAAGTAAGGAAGTTAGTAAAGGGATATAAAGTGAACTTTGCCTATTTCAAAGTTAGAAGTGTTGTTCAGTTAAGGTCTGAGAGGTAGTTCTACCCCAACTTGATTGGCTTCGTTTTTAACTAAGGAATAGTTAAGGTTCGGCAGTAAAGGAAATGGTTTGAGTTGGCATCGCGATAGTTTGTTTAAACATCTGCCTAAGTCCAATGAAGAAGCTTTGGAAATGTTTTCCAAACAAGAAATGATAATGTTTTCTAATAAAGAAAATAAGAAATGGAAATGTTTTCCAAGGGTAATAACATATATTTTCTAAATTTAGAAAATAAGAAATGTTGAATATAGGGAAACAGGAGATGAAAAATGAACTAAGGAAATAAATGTTAAATGATGTTTGATCGATATAATTTCCATTTGGAAAAAATATCATTGTTTGCACACCTGTTTTTCTTCGATAGTTAAATCACAAACTATCGAAGTTTTGACCATTTTAACGTTGTTAATATGGAGAGACCGGTTGGATTATTATCCAAAGAACCACTCTGTATTGGCATAAGCGTTGCGAATCATATATGCCAAAGGAAATTGAAGACGGAGTTATGCAAGGGCTATCCTGTTTACAGAATAGTGCCTTCGGTTCATCCTGTTCCTGGATGACTTGTATGGACGGATGTCTGACAGAGTATTTCCAGACGATTACGTATATTGATTTCTCCAACTGTACCAAGAGTGGAAGCAGAGAAGGAAACTTCTTTAGGCTAACACATAATGTATGGTTGAGGACGTCAATCGGTGATTTGATGGATTTGACGATGTGGCATTCAAAGTGAATCTGGTGTGATGAAAAGCGTAGCTTCTAACCTCACATCCGGTAAATGAAAGAAATCGGGCAGGCAGCATGGCTAAGTCGGTCGCACCGAAGTAGGGTGTATAATCACCTGATCTAGAGTTTCATTTACTTCTAAAAATCTATTGTTGATGCTGTCCCATTCGGGAGACGGTTGCTGATCCCAACCGTTGGTGATATACATTCGATACACTCAAGCGAAATGAGTAGTCGGTCATGTGTGGCCGGGTTGCAAGATGTTCTTGTTGAACCCAGTGTATTCCTCTCTAGAGGTACACGAGCGATAGGTGGTTCCATACCTTGTCATAGTTGGAAATCCATTGCCCAATACGTGCTTGCGGTTTTGATTGTATACTATATATGTAGAACGTGAGATGAAAGCGTTTCTACTAGATGATTATTATAGTTGTGGTTGATAGACATTATTATAATATCAAAAGTTTTTTGATATAAAGATATTTGGATTCTCATAAGGGAAAAACCCATTCCGTTATGCGGCGTGGTCTTATGAGATATCGTTTACTTGTTTAACTGTTTTTAACTGTTTTACTCATACCAGTCCATGTTGCGTGCTTGGGGCATGTGTCGCATGATAGGGGTTCTCGCTTTTCGTTAGGTGGCGAATGGGAGACTCTTACCCCTACATGTCTCGAAAATGAGGGTTGGTTGTGAAGTCGAAAGGCTGGCCGTAAAATGTGGTGCTGGGGTACCAATGTAAGTCACGGTGGGGTATTACCCTGCTACTTTGGAGGATGAGGAGAGGATGGTTGCAAAGCCTACTGATCTGGAGTTTACTTTGTTGTTTTCCCTAAACTCTTGGGTGCCTAAATTTGTATGGGCAGTCAAGTAGTCGGGATTTACAGATATACTGGAAGAGCTTGGAGCAGGAGGCTTCAGGATCATATAGCTATAGTTATTTCCGCTGTGTTGTAAGTGTTGTACTTTGATAATGTATGGTATACATATAATGATTTATTTCAAGGATATGTTATCTATTATATGTTATTCGTTCCGCTATGAGATTCGTGTTACTCTAATGTTGTGTTCTTCTTCTTCTTCTATTCTAAGTTTCTATCTTACTTTTCCCACCCTCTAATTTCTTTCACTAATTACCAGGATTTTTCGATGATTTGGTTATCGACATCGTGCTTATGTCGATAACCAAAGTCGCTCAAAATCCGGGTTGTTACAGTTGGTATCAGAGCGAGGTTAAGAATTACTTGGCTCTGTGGCGTGACTCGGTAGAGATAGGGTTAGTAATACCCTAGATTGAGTTTGAGTGTATATATACGAGTGAACGTATTTGTTATTGATATAAAAATTTGTTTTATATTGTGGAGATTTATTGGTTGAGTCGTTTATGAGTTCTGGTCGATCAGTTTGATCCACTGTATCGGTAGGAGTTACTAAACGCTTGAATACGATGAACCGTCATGGTATGTTTTGAAAAGAGGGTAAATTAAAATAAATTTACACGAAGTATATTTTGATATATATATTGGATATATTGGTTATTATTATAATCAAGTAAGATTATAAATTAAATGGTTATGTAAATAACCAATCAGAATTCATATAAGTGAAATAAGTGAAATCAAATGAGTTAAATCTGAAATTTAAACCAGAAATGGAGTTAAAACTCTGGAAAATTGGATAAGTGTTTGTAAATGGATTGGGATTAAAAATAAGGAAAATTTAAGATCCTGGGAGATTTTAAATTGTTTTACAAACAGGGTGAATTATATTTTGAAATGAATTTCAAAGTGAAATGTTTAGAAATGGTTTTATAGTATTGAACTCACTTCGATCGCTGGAAATTAGATTCTGATGATGACAGCTGCATCATCAGTATTCATTTTCGAGTTGTAAGTGACGAATTACTACTAGAGATACTGTTTTGAATTTGTTTTGAGAAAGACAAGTTGTGTTGAATTTCAAATGGGGTTTCAAATATAGAATTTGAATTTTGAAATAGATTCGAAATATTAACTAGTTTAAAAGAAATAAAAACGAGAAGTTCCTTTATAAACGAAGTTTATAAATAGTTCTTTTATAAACGAAGTTTATAAATGAAGTGAAAAGAATTATCATTGGATAATTCAGAAATAAAAATACAAGTGTGAAATTGAAAGGGAAATCTATTTTCCAAAGGTAGAAATATCGATTTCAAAAGGAATTGAAATCGAGACTTATTTAAAGAAATTTGAATAAAGGAAGTTCAAAAATAGAAATAGAATATAGAAATTCAAATGGGGTTTGAATATAGAAATATAAAGGAATTCAAATATAGGATTTAAATATCGAAGGTGAAATGAAATTTGATATATAGAATTCAAATGGGATTTAATATATATAATTTGAATAATAGAATTTGATATATAGATTTGAATAATAGAAGTGATATAAAATTTGAATAGAAATTGAATAGAATTAACTAAGTCGAAGAGGAATTAGTTAATCGAGTTTTGAATTTGAAGTTGAACTTTGAAAGGTGAATTGGATTTGTAAATGGATTCGAAATCGAATATAGAACTTAAATTTGAAATTTGGATTCAAAATTGTTAATAAGCAAGTTAAATATATTTGAGTCTGTCATTTTCAAATATAAAAGTGAAATAGACTAAAGAGTTAATTAACAAATTAATTAACGAATTGAGTTAAAACGATCAGGTATAGTTAAAATATATTGGGCAGGCATAAATATACATGAGATAGGTATGGATAAGGTATGAAGGTATATAAATAGAATGCTCGACGAAAAGGTATGTATTTAATTCTATATGAGATTTTATGCACCGTATCGGCAAGCCGCTTGGCTTTTTCTTTTTGTTTTGGATTGGTGAGGGCCATGGGAAGCTATTTGAAATATCCCGATGCTCCCGGTACAAAGGAGGTTATGGCGAATTTTTCCGGGAATTTAAGGAGTTAGAATATTTTTAAGATAATTTGATAGTTAGAAATCAACGTATCGATATATATATAGAAGTCGATAAGGAAATGAACTTAGAAATAGAATAGTAAAATCAAAAAGGAAGACTAAGAATAAAATCTAGTAAGAATAGAAAGAGGAAGCGTATACGTGTTTAAAAGTGAATAAGTAGTTGTATGGTATTGATTATTCGAGTATGTAGTCATATCTATTTTGACGTTATAAATGTTATTCAGTCAAGGTCTGAGAGGTAGTTATACCCCAACTTGATTGATTTCATTATTAACAAATAAATAGTAAGATTTCAGGCTCGAAGATCAATGTTGAATAAGAGTAAGTTGAATATAGTATTTGGGTTGTCATAACGAAGTTTTACACAACATCCGTTTTAACCCAAATAAGTGTAAGCTTGGAAATATAATAAAGAATATTTCCTAAGTATGGAAATAAACGAGATCGGAAGAGAGATAAGTAATTGGAATATTTTCCAATTATAAATAGCATATATTTTCTAAAGTTTAGAAAATAAAGGAAGGCGATATTCAGAAATATTTTCCCAATAACATAAAAGGGCCAATATGGTTATTGCAAATATTTGGTTAATAAATATTGATAAAGAAATAGAGAAGTGATTTAACTAATGGAATATTGATTATGGGCTCAGTTGAATTTCAAAAAGGAAAATTTGATTTTTTTGAAAAAGTAAACTGTTTAAAATTCCCAGGAAGAGACTGTTTGAATTAAGAACAAATTTAAATAGAAGTTTGCGGAAGTAAGCTGAAATTGAATTGAAACAGTTAAGTGAAAACTGAATGGAAATAGAACGATATCAGGAAAAATTTATTCTTGAATAAAATTGGATTGTCGAGATAAGAATCTGAAATGAAAATTGGATTGGGAAGTTAAGAGTTTGAAATCGACAATGGAAATCGAATTTGAAATAAAATTCGACATAGGATATAAGCGAATGGTTGTGTCGTGGATAAAAGAAGATGGGGATTTGATTAGGATGACCCTTGTATCCGCTGAATTGATAGCATATGGAAGTGATAGAGTTGATATGCCCGATGAAAAGGTACAAGTTTATATTCGATATAAGCATGAGATTTATGAGCTGAATTGGCAAGCCGCTTGGCTGTTTGATTTTCTTTTGGGATGGAGATGGCCCAGAGAGGCGAGTTGGAGTTTGACCGTAGTACAAAGGAGGTGCTGGCAAAAAAATTCGAAGAGTTAAGGCGTTAGAAAATTTTCAGGATTTTTGAAAATTTTCATTGATAAGAATTAATTAATATTTAATAGAAATTAAATTGGTTCAGTTGAAAACTGAAGTTAAGATGGGAACAAATAGGTTCTAACCAGTAGATAGGGTCGACTTCTAGCTTTAGCAATTTCGAGGACGAAATTTGTAATAACCCGGAAAATGTGAACCAGTTTAAAATTTTTAAATTAGGTTATTAACAAGAAATTTGAATGATTAAAATAGCCTATTTCCATAAAATATAGAATTGTGTATAATATGGTCGTTTGAAATTTTGAACACAAACTAAGTCTGACTGTGCAGGATGGAAAATATAACGGATTTTAGTGAGACCAAAAATATTTAAATCTGTTAGTCAATACCTTTCTAACGAATCTGAAGAATCGAAGTTTCATAACGAGAATCAAAAGTTATGGCCGAATGAATTTTCAGAAGAGTCGGTATATAGAATATATAGGCCTGGAAAAGGGATATTTTGCATATGGCCTCGGAATTCGACGAAACCACTTTTGTTGGGTCTGGGATGTCAAACTATTGCTAGGTTTCAAATTTCATAGTTTTTCGAATCAATATGTGAGCGTGGCAAAAGAAAACGCGTTTGACCAGTTTCTATTGAATTTAATCGACTGGAAATTGGCCATTTTGCAAACGGTCTCAGAATTCGACGAAACTAGTTTTGTTAGGACCGTATCGTCAATACGAAACTAGAAAATATTTTTCTGGAATTTTTCTAGTTAGTGTGTGACCCCGGTAATTTGAAATGTACGTTTAAAATTCAATATAAGGATTTAAATTGTAAATTTCAACGGAAACTAATTGTAATGATCAAATCAGCTTACGATACATATCCCATTGTGTTCGGAATGGGGGTAAAACGCTATGGACGACAGGCGGTGGACCTCGTTTCGAGGTCATAAGTAAAAGTCAACCCTTTGGCAAAAATTTAATAATTAAATAATAAAATAAAAAAAATAGATTCCCCCCTTTTCTCTTCTGCTTGCCCCCCCCCCCCCGATCCCTCGTTCATTTACCAGAACGAAAAAAAAAAGAGAAAAACCTAATCTAAATCGCGCCGCCCCCCCTGACCTGGAAGCCACCGCCGGCGATCGAGCCGCCCGCCTCGTCTTCCCTCCTCCCTCCAGACATCGCGACGCAATCGAAGCAGCACCCCGAAGCCACCCTCGAACCCGACCGCGAACCTCCGAGCGCCTCCACCAACGAGCCGCCGACTCCTCCTCCTCCCCTTCGAAATCTCGGTGAGCCTTTAGATTATTTTGTTTTGTTTTTATTTTTGTTTTACAGTGAATTGAAAACTGTTTTTTTTATATAATTTAAAAACTGTTTTGAAAAGAATAAAACTGAATTTTTTTTAAAGTTATAAAACTGGATTTAATAAAAAAAAAAGAATAAAACTGAATTTTTATTTTAAGTTATAAAAACTGTTTTTTTTATAAAGTTTTAAAACTGTCTTTTTTTTTTAGGATATAAAAACAGAAATTTAAAAGAGAAACTGATTTTTTAAAAAGAAAATAAAAACTGATTTTTAGTTATAGAATAAAAAACTGCATTTTGAAAAAGATAAAAAAAACTGCATTTTGAAAAAGATAAAAAACTGCATTTTTAAAAAAAGATAAAAACTGCATTTTTTATAAATGAATGTAAAAACAGAATTTTTGAAAAGATTTTAAAAACTGATTTGATAAGAAAATAAAAACTGGTTTTATTTTAAAGGTTTAAACTTTGAAAAAAAAAAAGGTTTAAACTTTGAAATAGAAAAAGGGTTTGATCTTTTAATAGAAAAAGATTTGAACTTGAAAATAAAGATCATATTTTTAAAAATAGAAAAGATGGAATTTTTGTTAAGTAGAAGTAGTAAGGTATGATTCTTATATTTTTAAAGCAATAAAAATATAATTGTTACATCATAAGAATAATAAAAATATAATCTTTATATTTAATAGCGAAGTCAAAATGCAATCTTTATATATTGAATAACATAGTGAAAATTCGATTTTTACCTATGTAGAGGATACAGTCAACGAAAGCAACAAGAAGGCGAAGTAGGCGAAGTAGGCGAAGTTTCTATTAAGGAAGAATCGTGTTAGTGGATAGCTATTGGTGAGGATCTCTCACTTTTCAATTTCGATTTTAAAATAAACATATATGAGTTGAAAATGAAAGTGAATTGCTATATATAAATATCTATATATATATATATATATATATATATATATATACGCCCCTCGTCCACAAACCATGGACGATATTTATTGGTTGAAATTGTTGTGAAAATTGATTGATAGTTTGGGATTGTTTGTGATTGATATTGGTTGATTGCGGTTGAAAAATACCCAATTGTGGTTGAAAAATATTTGGTTGAAACCACATAGGATTAGTTTGTGGAAATGAATAAAAATATAAACATGCCGCCTGCGTGCGAATTAGATGCATGATTCCCATTGTCAAAAACCGCGAGGTTTTAAGGTAGAGCGAGGAGCCGTACTAGGGACGGTGCCGGTGTAACTACCCTGCCGTTATGCTGCCGAAATTTTGAATAATATTCTTGTGTTTGAATTATTTTCAATATGCTTAAACTATATTTATTCATTATATAGAAAACATTCATGTGTTGAATTGATATTCATTCGTTGTTTAGAAATTCATGTGTTGAATGATATTCATATTTTGAAATAAACCGTTCGATAATAAAAATCACATTTTTATCTATATATAGAAACTATAGAAAACATTCATGTGTTGAATTGATATTCATTCGTTGTTTAGAAATTCATGTGTTGAATGATATTCATATTTTGAAATAAACCGTTCGATAATAAAAATCACAATTTTATCTATATATAGAAACTATAGAAAACATTCATGTGTTGAATTGATATTCATTCGTTGTTTAGAAATTCATGTGTTGAATGATATTCATATTTTGAAATAAATTGTTTGATAATAAAAATCACCTTTTATTAACTATATGAACTGTGTAAAATAATCTCGTCTTAAAATAAATTGTTTGATGATAAAAATCCTATTTTATCACCAACTTAAACTATATAGAAAAATAGTGTTTTGAAATGAATTGTTTTACAATAAAAATCACATTTTTATTGTATGCCTTAATCGTTGAAATGTGAAGTGTTAAAAATAGCCACTTGTTCAAAATAAACATATATGAGATGAAATATTCATTAATTAGCCAATGAAATGATTTGCACCTATGTATGTAACATTAGAATAAATGGTGTCTTTAAACCAAACGGAATCAAATATGAAGTTGAATAGAAAATGATAAAAGATAAGAACTGTATATATATGTATCTGCATATTTATTGAACAGGTTATAGCAAAGGGGCTAGAGAAGAGGAATAAAATTTGTGCCCGACAAATAGGTACACATTTACTGATTTGTTTGGGTGATGATTTTGAGCCTGTTGGCTAGCCGCTTGGCTTTTTCTTTTTCTTTTTGAGATTAGAAGGACCGGGAACGCTATTTGCGATTTCCCGATGCTCCCGGTACAGGGGAGGTTATGGCGAAATTTTTCCAAAATTTAAGGTGTTAGAAAAATATTTGAAGTGAAAAACGATATAGAAATCATCGAATGAACTATATTTATATAAATATATAAATATAAATAAAATTAAAACGAAACGAGGCCGTGCAGTTCGTATTTTGAAACCGTGATTTCAAACGACTAGTGCGGGAAATCCGACCATTGGATTTTCCCGAAACCTCAACCGTCGGGTTCGCCTTGGAATAATCTTTCCAACGACACCAACCTTGTAAAAATCCAACGGTTGGATTGTCTGGAATGTTTAATTCAAAATTAAGGAAAAACAGCGCCAAAATCGTTTATATTTATATATATATATAAATATAATTAAATTTAATCGAATAACGACGCTGCAGTTCGTAAATTGAAATCGTAACTTCAAACGACTAGTGTGGAAGATCCGACCGTCGGATTCTCACGAAACTGGAACCGTTGGGTTCGCTTTGGGAATATCTTCCCACTGATGTAAAATTTGTGAAGATCCAACGGTTAGATTTTCCGATATGTGTAAAACAAATTTAGGGAAAAACAGCGCCAGTGACACGAAACGACCTGAAACGTCGTTTAATTAAATATGGCCATTTTTAAATAAATAAAAATGGCGAAAAATCGTTATAAAATATTATAAGCAACATAGGTTGCAAATAAACCGTTTGGGCTTGAATTGTTTGATATTTGATGGTTGTATGGGTATGACATGAAAATAACACTAAATAACTGAAAGATGGATGTCGAATAATATAACCATATAAAGAATCGATTTAAATTCTAATGACGTGAGTTATTTGAAAAGGCCGAGCTAACCCTCATTTCAAATAATTCATCGAGCGATTCGAATTGGAAAATGCAAAGACGATTCAAGACCGACGATCTTCGTATCGGTTGGATGGGCGCTACTGAGGTTCCTAACCGGAGTAGCTACCGGAAAGGGACGGAAGTAGTAGCCGTCTGAACGTATATGTTGATTGGACAGATATACGAGGAATTTGACGCCTCCGGTTTCGTTCAGACCCAGGACGGACTTGTAAATGGACTGTGTGTCTGACATTGGATTTTGTTCTATATTGATTGATCTCTGTTAAATATATATCTGTTTGGCGGCGGAGAATTTATTCTCTTGCTTAACGCCCTTCTCTGAGACGTACGAGCTTAGAGGTTATATATCGATGGAAATCAATCGTATGGAGTGGACTGCCTATGTGGCATGCCAAGATGCTGTGATCAAGGCTTCTGTTGCAAAGCAAAGTCTTGTGGATGATGATCAAAGCAAGGCTTACGTGGCCTAGCTTTGTGTATTTCGTAGATTCGCGAACCTCACACCCCGGTATGAGTTAAAAACGGGATACGGACTGCAGGGAGAGCACGACGTTTCTTTCTAGCTATGGTGGTGTCAGTGACTTACCAGCCCTGACATATATATCTACTTTTCACCTTTGTGGTTGTTGGAATGCGAGGCGCCTCGATTATAGGTCTGTAAGGACCGGGAAACGTGTGTTCAGGAATTGCCAATCCTCTAACGTAAGTGAGGACCGGCCCTGAAGCATCCAGGGGTTACCCAGTGTGCGTAATCCTGAGGCATTTGCTAGAGTGTCTCGAAGCGGAGAGGAGCTTGCCCCTTGCCTCGACTCATGACGGAAATCCAATTTCCAATATGAGATAACGGCTTCGATTGTAACTTATATATGGCGACATAGTGGCATGGGACGCTCATGTCGCCTATGATTGATATTTATGATGCTATTCGTTTTTGAAACATATATGCACTAGTAATAATATCAAGTGATTTTGCTTTATACGTATCAAGCATATTTGGCTATTATAAGGTAAAACTCTATCCTCCGGCTTGCGTTGCATTGTGTGATGGGACCTGAGTCTTATAATAGCTTCATTCTTTCTAAAAGCATTGCGATTGTTTTAAAAGCATTTACTCTATTTTAAATGCACTAGCAATCACTGGAGTGAACCCGTTCCGCGAAAGTGGCGTGGTCCTATGATTTGCTATTACTATTGTTTAACAGTTAAATGGATTCCTCATACCAGTCCCCATGAATGACTCGTTGTTTGTTTCACTTTGCAAACGCGGGTGCCCTTATTTTCACACGGGCAGCCTAGTACACAGGTGACAGGTGGTTTTTGGTTCTGCACTGCTGCACAGCACGCACTTTTGGCTCATGGCGAGGCTGACTTCATAGTGATGACTTAGATATTTTCCGCCATTACTGTGTATATTATGATTCCTCCACTGGCGATGCAGACTGATTTACTTTCCGTATTTCTCACGATATGTATATGTATTCCGCCTTCGGCGATGTAGACTGGTACTCTTATTATGTCACTGCATGTATGTATTCCGCCTCTGGCGATGATGACTGATCACTTCCCTTTCTTTTTACTAAGTATATCCCACGTTATGCTATTCTGATATTCCTACATGTTGTGATTCCGCTGTCATATCCATGTAAAATTATTTTATTTATTGTTTCTGCTATTATCTGTACTCTGCTATGATGATTAATGTGTTATTTCCTAATGATTATCCTTAATACCGCCCCTCGGATTTTGGGATCGTCACAGTTGGTATCAGAGCTTTGGTTAACCTTAGTTCTGGGATCTAACACATTAAACACCTCGTCAGAATAGAATCAGTAGTGTTCTAATGCGAGTAGCTCATTAGAGATAGGATTAGCAATGTCCTAGAATGAGCTAAGCAGATTAGCAAAACAATTTGATCAGTACATCATCATTATCTTTCCTAGTATTTCCTTGCTTTATCATTTATGAAAATTATCAAATCTGTGAGCTTGACTCTTTTCTTGCTTATACAGTACTCTTAGATGGCTACACGAGCAGCAGCAGCCAGAGGAGGCCGTGGAGGCCGAGGAGATGCAGCAGGAGGACGGGGGAATATCCCCGTAGCTGCAGAGATCCCTATTATTCAGGCACCAGCACCAGAAGACTTTGAGTTGGATAAAGTGGCAAAGAGATACCGAAATCTTGGAGGGAAACCTTTTACTGGCACAGGCACAGTGACCGAAGCTATCGCTTGGCTGAAAACCTGTGAGAAAATCTTCGAAGGTATGGGCATGGGAACTAACAACAAAGCCCGACTTGGCATTTGGCTTCTTCAGGAAGAGGCAGAGCTATGGTGGGATGCCATTACTTCTGGAGATGCAGCTGGTACTATCCGAACTTGGGAGCAGTTTAAGACTTTATTCAATGAGAAGTTTGTGCCAGAACAAGCTCTTGAGAGGATGCGGGAGCAATTTGCTAATCTCCAACAGGGAGACCTCTCAATTCAAGACTATCTGAATAAGTTCACTCAGCTATCGCGCTATGCTCCAGAGTTGGTTTTGACCGACAAAGCGAAGAATAAAAGATTCATTTTTGGACTGAAGCGCAAATACCATGATAGGGCTATGAGCAACATCAAACTTTCTTTTACAGAACTCGTAGAGATGGCTTGCAACTATGAGGACATGGATGAGAGGCATGCTAGCCAAGACCGCGCTAAGAGCCAAGCAGGGATTAAGCGCAAGACCTCAACTGACCAACCCGAATCTAGCATCACCGCGGCCGCTACTCAAAAACCCGCAAAGATCCCGAAAGGAAACTGCTATAATTGCGGGAAGCCCGGTCATTTCTCTAATGTATGCAAAGCCCCAAATAAGCCAAGGGCCCGTGACTCAGTTGAATGCTACAATTGCCACAAGAAGGGGCACTACAGCAAGAATTGTCCTCTGAAGAAGAGCGCACAAGTGGCCCATGTTTATGACGGGAATACCCCGCCAGTTATCACCGATGGATCAGGTAAACCCGATGTCTTGGGAGGTACCCTTACTATTAAAAATATTCCTGTTTCTGTACTTTTTGATACTGGTGCATCACGTAGCTTCATTTCTGGTAAAATTGTACACAAGTTAAAATTGAAACAAAGAATTCTAAAGGAACCGGTTAAAGTTCAAAACCCGATAGGAGGTTCTGTTAGTCTCAGTTTATACTGCAGAGTGCCTATCTCTTATTCATGTTACAAGTTCTCCTTTGATTCGATTGTCATGGACCTTTCCGAATTTGATATGATATTGGGACTTGATTGGTTGACAAAATATAAGGCCGAAGTTAGATGTGCCGAAAGAATCGTTAAAGTCGAAACAAAGCTTGGACCTATATATATACCATGCCAAGGCTCAGAAATTAATAGAACCGAATTTTGGTCTTCCTTAGAAATTACTCCCCCTTCAATAGAAAAGATACCGGTCGTGAAAAATTATGCGGATGTGTTTGAAGAAGTAGAGAACTTACCGCCGCAAAGAGAAATTGAATTTAGAATTGATCTAATTCCGAACGCCCGACCAGTAGTGCATCCAATAAGAAGAATGGCCCCGAAAGAAAAAGAAGAGCTAAGTAGTCAAACCCGAGAATTACTTTGGAAAGGTCTGATCAGACCAAGCTTTTCAGCATGGGGAGCCGCAGTAGTATTTGTCCCTAAATCAGACGGTACTCTAAGACTTTGCGTTGATTACCGGGATCTCAACAAACAAACACTGAAGAACAAATATCCTTTGCCCCGAATAGACGATCTGTTAGATCAATTAAATGGAGCAACCGTATTCTCCAGAATGGACCTAGCTACAGGTTTCCACCAATTGCGTATAGCCGAAGACTGTGTTCCTTTGACAGCCTTCAGGGGTCCCGATTTATTCTACGAATGGTTAGTAATGTCGTTCGGTTTGTACAACGCTCCAGCATACTTCGTTGATCTTATGAACAGAGTGTTCTGTGGTGTGTTGAATAAATTTGTTCTAGTCTTCATCGATGACATTCTAATCTACTCTAAGTCGGAAGAAGAACATGCAAAACACTTAGAACAAGTGTTGAAAATTCTAAGAAGAAATGTCTTGAAAGCTAAATTTTCTAAATGTGTCTTCTGGCAGAATGAAGTTAAATTCCTTGGCCACGTCGTATCAAAAGAAGGAATTGCTGTAGACCCAAGCAAAATTACAGCGATTCAGAACTGGAAACAACCCACTACACCCACTGAAGTTCGAAGTTTCCTTGGATTAGCTAGTTACTATCGGAAATTCGTTCAGGATTTTTCAAAGATATCAGGAGTACTGACAAAGCTTACAAAGAAGCATGAGAAATTCAAATGGACTCCCAAATGTGAAGAAGCTTTCCAGGAGCTGAAACTGAAATTGACAACTGCTCCGGTATTGACAATAATAGAAGGTAACCAAGACTTGACAGTATGGACAGATGCTTCTATTAGAGGGCTAGGAGCAGTGTTAATGCAAAAAGGCCAAGTGATCGCTTATGCCAGTCGTCAACTAAAGCCGCATGAAAGAAACTATGCTACTCATGATCTTGAGTTATTAGCTATCGTGTTCGCTTTAAGAATCTGGAGGCATTATTTATTAGGCGAGAAATTCGAACTATACACCGATCATCAATCCTTGAAATACCTTTTCACCCAGAAAGATCTAAACCTGAGGCAACAGCGTTGGTTAGAATTCCTTGCAGCATACGATTTTGAAATTATATACACTCCAGGGAAAGCCAATGTTGTAGCAGATGCGCTCAGCAGAAAGAATGAAATCATTGCCAGTTTTATCATTACTTCTTCCCTGCAAGATAAGATTACTATTCTTCAGAAAGACGATGAATTTATTCAAAGAATCAGTCAAAAAGTCAAAGGAGGTGAATCCACAAGTTTTAGACTCGATGACAAGGGAGTTCTAAGATTAAAGGGTAGAATTTGCATCCCAAACCTTCCCGAGCTCAGAAGAGAAATACTTGATGAGTGCCACAAATCCAAATTAAGTATCCACCCTGGTGTGAGCAAAATGTATAACGATATCAAACGCACATTCTGGTGGAGAGCTATGAAAAGAGATATCTCATTATATGTTAGCAGACGCCCCACTTGTCAGCTAGTTAAGAGTGATCAGCAGAAATTGGCTGGGTTATTGCAACCATTAGAAATTCTAGGTTGGAAGTGGGAACAAATCTCGATGGATTTTATCGATGGCCTGCCTCGGACTAGAAAAGGAAACGACAGTATATGGGTAATCGTAGATCGCTTCACGAAGACTGCCCATTTCATACCTGTCCGATCCAACAGAACGGCTCAAAGTTTGGCACAGATTTACTTCAAAGAAATTGTTAAACTTCATGGAGTACCGCTCAATATAGTCAGCGATAGAGATCCCCTGTTCACTAGCAAATTCTGGGAAGCATTCCAAGAAGAATTGGGAACCAAATTAAATCTAAGCACCGCTTATCATCCTCAGACAGACGGCCAAACTGAGAGGGTGAATAGAATCTTAGAGGATTTGCTGCGGGCTTGCGTTATTGATTTTGGAGGCTCATGGGAAGATCATTTACACTTAGCAGAATTCTCTTACAACAATAGCTATCAAGCAAGTTTGGGAATGTCCCCATTTGAAGCACTATACGGTAGACCGTGCAGATCTCCCGCATGTTGGGTAGAACCTGGCAACAGACTTGTGTTAGGGCCCGATATGATTCAAGAAGCATCGGATAAAGTCGATTCCATTAAGAAGCGATTAAAAACCGCACAGAGCCGACAGAAAAGTTATGCTGATGCGAGAAGAAGGGATATATCGTTTGCCGTTGGCGATTATGTTTATTTAAGAGTTTCTCCCATGCGAGGGGTAATCATATTTGGCAAGACTGGGAAGTTGGCACCGAGATTTATTGGTCCCTTTCCTATACTTGAAAGGATTGGAACTCTTGCATATAGGGTATCATTACCTGATTGGTTGCCTGGTGTACATAATGTGTTCCATGTATCTCAACTCAGAAAACATGTTCATGATCCAGATCTTGTTGTGGAAGAAGCAGCACAACAGGATATTGACATAACTCCAGAATTAGCACTCAAAAGAGATCCATTAAAGATAGTTGGCAAAGAAACCAGAGAGCTAAGGAGGAAAAAGACTCACTTAGTCAAAGTGCAGTGGAGTAGTGATCCTAGAGACTGTACTTGGGAAACTGAGGAATGCATTAAACAAGCCTATCCCAAATGCAGAGTGGATATCTCTGACTAACTCCGGTGCAAGGTACCTTTACAATACTTTGCATTTACATTTTATTTCCTTCTTAACTATTATTTCCTTTTCGAGGACGAAAAGTTTTAAGTGGGGGAGATTGTAATAACCCGGAAAATGTGAACCAGTTTAAAATTTTTAAATTAGGTTATTAACAAGAAATTTGAATGATTAAAATAGCCTATTTCCATAAAATATAGAATTGTGTATAATATGGTCGTTTGAAATTTTGAACACAAACTAAGTCTGACTGTGCAGGATGGAAAATATAACGGATTTTAGTGAGACCAAAAATATTTAAATCTGTTAGTCAATACCTTTCTAACGAATCTGAAGAATCGAAGTTTCATAACGAGAATCAAAAGTTATGGCCGAATGAATTTTCAGAAGAGTCGGTATATAGAATATATAGGCCTGGAAAAGGGATATTTTGCATATGGCCTCGGAATTCGACGAAACCACTTTTGTTGGGTCCGGGATGTCAAACTATTGCTAGGTTTCAAATTTCATAATTTTTCGAATCAATATGTGAGCGTGGCAAAAGAAAACGCGTTTGACCAGTTTCTATTGAATTTAATCGACTGGAAATTGGCCATTTTGCAAACGGTCTCAGAATTCGACGAAACTAGTTTTGTTAGGACCGTATCGTCAATACGAAACTAGAAAATATTTTTTTGGAATTTTTCTAGTTAGTATGTGACCCCGGTAATTTGAAATGTACGTTTAAAATTCAATATAAGGATTTAAATTGTAAATTTCAACGGAAACTAATTGTAATGATCAAATCAGCTTACGATACATATCCCATTGTGTTCGGAATGGGGGTAAAACGCTATGGACGACAGGCGGTGGACCTCGTTTCGAGGTCATAAGTAAAAGTCAACCCTTTGGCAAAAATTTAATAATTAAATAATAAAAAAAAAATAGAATCCCCCCTTTTCTCTTCTGCTTGCCCCCCCCCCCCGATCCCTCATTCATTTACCAGAACGAAAAATAAAAGAGAAAAACCTAATCTAAATCGCGCCGCCCCCCTGACCTGGAAGCCACCGCCGGCGATCGAGCCGCCCACCTCGTCTTCCCTCCTCCCTCCAGACATCGCGACGCAATCGAAGCAGCACCCCGAAGCCACCCTCGAACCCGACCGCGAACCTCCGAGCGCCTCCACCAACGAGTCGCCGACTCCTCCTCCTCCCCTTCGAAATCTCGGTGAGCCTTTAGATTATTTTGTTTTGTTTTTATTTTTGTTTTACAGTGAATTGAAAACTGTTTTTTTTATATAATTTAAAAACTGTTTTGAAAAGAATAAAACTGAATTTTTTTAAAAGTTATAAAACTGGATTTAATAAAAAAAAAAGAATAAAACTGAATTTTTATTTGAAGTTATAAAAACTGTTTTTTTTATAAAGTTTTAAAACTGTCTTTTTTTTTAGGATGTAAAAACAGAAATTTAAAAGAGAAACTGATTTTTTAAAAAGAAAATAAAAACTGATTTTTAGTTATAGAATAAAAAACTGCATTTTGAAAAAGATAAATAAAACTGCATTTTGAAAAAGATAAAAAAACTGCATTTTTAAAAAAAGATAAAAACTGCATTTTTTATAAATGAATGTAAAAACAGAATTTTTGAAAAGATTTTAAAAACTGATTTGATAAGAAAATAAAAACTGGTTTTATTTTAAAGGTTTAAACTTTGAAAAAAAAAAGGTTTAAACTTTGAAATAGAAAAAGGGTTTGATCTTTTAATAGAAAAAGATTTGAACTTGAAAATAAAGATCATATTTTTAAAAATAGAAAAGATGGAATTTTTGTTAAGTAGAAGTAGTAAGGTATGATTCTTATATTTTTAAAGCAATAAAAATATAATTGTTACATCATAAGAATAATAAAAATATAATCTTTATATTTAATAGCGAAGTCTTATATATTGAATAACATAGTAAAAATTCGATTTTTACCTATGTAGAGGATACAGTCAACGAAAGCAACAAGAAGGCGAAGTAGGCGAAGTTTCTATTAAGGAAGAATCGTGTTAGTGGATAGCTATTGGTGAGGATCTCTCACTTTTCAATTTCGATTTTAAAATAAACATATATGAGTTGAAAATGAAAGTGAATTGCTATATATAAATATCTATATATATATATATATATATATATATATACGCCCCTCGTCCCCAAACCATGGACGATATTTATTGGTTGAAATTGTTGTGAAAATTGATTGATAGTTTGGGATTGTTTGTGATTGATATTGGTTGATTGCGGTTGAAAAATACCCAATTGTGGTTGAAAAATATTTGGTTGAAACCACATAGGATTAGTTTGTGGAAATGAATAAAAATATAAACATGCCGCCTGCGTGCGAATTAGATGCATGATTCCCATTGTCAAAAACCGCGAGGTTTTAAGGTAGAGCGAGGAGCCGTACTAGGGACGGTGCCGGTGTAACTACCCTGCCGTTATGCTGCCGAAATTTTGAATAATATTCTTGTGTTTGAATTATTTTCAATATGCTTAAACTATATTTATTCATTATATAGAAAACATTCATGTGTTGAATTGATATTCATTCGTTGTTTAGAAATTCATGTGTTGAATGATATTCATATTTTGAAATAAACCGTTCGATAATAAAAATCACATTTTTATCTATATATAGAAACTATAGAAAACATTCATGTGTTGAATTGATATTCATTCGTTGTTTAGAAATTCATGTGTTGAATGATATTCATATTTTGAAATAAACCGTTCGATAATAAAAATCACATTTTTATCTATATATAGAAACTATAGAAAACATTCATGTGTTGAATTGATATTCATTCGTTGTTTAGAAATTCATGTGTTGAATGATATTCATATTTTGAAATAAATTGTTTGATAATAAAAATCACCTTTTATTGACTAAATGAACTGTGTAAAATAATCTCGTCTTAAAATAAATTGTTTGATGATAAAAATCCTATTTTATCACCAACTTAAACTATATAGAAAAATAGTGTTTTGAAATGAATTGTTTTACAATAAAAATCACATTTTTATTGTATGCCTTAATCGTTGAAATGTGAAGTGTTAAAAATAGCCACTTGTTCAAAATAAACATATATGAGATGAAATATTCATTAATTAGCCAATGAAATGATTTGCACCTATGTATGTAACATTAGAATAAATGGTGTCTTTAAACCAAACGGAATCAAATATGAAGTTGAATAGAAAATGATAAAAGATAAGAACTGTATATATATGTATCTGCATATTTATTGAACAGGTTATAGCAAAGGGGCTAGAGAAGAGGAATAAAATTTGTGCCCGACAAATAGGTACACATTTACTGATTTGTTTGGGTGATGATTTTGAGCCTGTTGGCTAGCCGCTTGGCTTTTTCTTTTTCTTTTTGAGATTAGAAGGACCGGGAACGCTATTTGCGATTTCCCGATGCTCCCGGTACAGGGGAGGTTATGGCGAAATTTTTCCAAAATTTAAGGTGTTAGAAAAATATTTGAAGTGAAAAACGATATAGAAATCATCGAATGAACTATATTTATATAAATATATAAATATAAATAAAATTAAAACGAAACGAGGCCGTGCAGTTCGTATTTTGAAACCGTGATTTCAAACGACTAGTGCGGGAAATCCGACCATTGGATTTTCCCGAAACCTCAACCGTCGGGTTCGCCTTGGAATAATCTTTCCAACGACACCAACCTTGTAAAAATCCAACGGTTGGATTGTCTGGAATGTTTAATTCAAAATTAAGGAAAAACAGCGCCAAAATCGTTTATATTTATATATATATATAAATATAATTAAATTTAATCGAATAACGACGCTGCAGTTCGTAAATTGAAATCGTAACTTCAAACGACTAGTGTGGAAGATCCGACCGTCGGATTCTCACGAAACTGGAACCGTTGGGTTCGCTTTGGGAATATCTTCCCACTGATGTAAAATTTGTGAAGATCCAACGGTTAGATTTTCCGATATGTGTAAAACAAATTTAGGGAAAAACAACGCCAGTGACACGAAACGACCTGAAACGTCGTTTAATTAAATATGGCCATTTTTAAATAAATAAAAATGGCGAAAAATCGTTATAAAATATTATAAGCAACATAGGTTGCAAATAAACCGTTTGGGCTTGAATTGTTTGATATTTGATGGTTGTATGGGTATGACATGAAAATAACACTAAATAACTGAAAGATGGATGTCGAATAATATAACCATATAAAGAATCGATTTAAATTCTAATGACGTGAGTTATTTGAAAAGGCCGAGCTAACCCTCATTTCAAATAATTCATCGAGCGATTCGAATTGGAAAATGCAAAGACGATTCAAGACCGACGATCTTCGTATCGGTTGGATGGGCGCTACTGAGGTTCCTAACCGGAGTAGCTACCGGAAAGGGACGGAAGTAGTAGCCGTCTGAACGTATATGTTGATTGGACGGATATACGAGGAATTTGACGCCTCCGGTTTCGTTCAGACCCAAGACGGACTTATAAATGGACTGTGTGTCTGACATTGGATTTTGTTCTATATTGATTGATCTCTGTTAAATATATATCTGTTTGGCGGCAGAGAATTTATTCTCTTGCTTAACGCCCTTCTCTGAGACGTACGAGCTTAGAGGTTATATATCGATGGAAATCAATCGTATGGAGTGGACTGCTTATGTGGCATGCCATGATGCTGTGATCAAGGCTTCTGTTGCAAAGCAAAGTCTTGTGGATGATGATCAAAGCAAGGCTTACGTGGCCTAGCTTTGTGTATTTTGTATATTCGCGAACCTCACACCCCGGTATGAGTTAAAAACGGGATACGGACTGCAGGGAGAGCACGACGTTTCTTTCTAGCTATGGTGGTGTCAGTGACTTACCAGCCCTGACATATATATCTACTTTTCACCTTTGTGGTTGTTGGAATGCGAGGCGCCTCGATTATAGGTCTGTAAGGACCGGGAAACGTTTGTTCAGGAATTGCCAATCCTCTAACGTAAGTGAGGACCGGCCCTGAAGCATCCAGGGGTTACCCAGTGTGCGTAATCCTGAGGCATTTGCTAGAGTGTCTCGAAGCGGAGAGGAGCTTGCCCCTTGCCTCGACTCATGACGGAAATCCAATTTCCAATACGAGATAACGGCTTCGATTGTAACTTATATATGGCGACATAGTGGCATGGGACGCTCATGTCGCCTATGATTGATATTTATGATGCTATTCGTTTTTGAAACATATATGCACTAGTAATAATATCAAGTGATTTTTCTTTATACGTATCAAGCATATTTGGCTATTATAAGGTAAAACTCTATCCTCCGGCTTGCGTTGCATTGTGTGATGGGACCTGAGTCTTATAATAGCTTCATTCTTTCTAAAAGCATTGCGATTGTTTTAAAAGCATTTACTCTATTTTAAATGCACTAGCAATCACTGGAGTGAACCCGTTCCGCGAAAGTGGCGTGGTCCTATGATTTGCTATTACTATTGTTTAACAGTTAAATGGATTCCTCATACCAGTCCCCATGACTGACTCGTTGTTTGTTTCACTTTGCAAACGCGGGTGCCCTTATTTTCACACGGGCAGCCTAGTACACAGGTGATAGGTGGTTTTTGGTTCTGCACTGCTGCACAGCATGCACTTTTGGCTCATGGCGAGGCTGACTTCATAGTGATGACTTAGATATTTTCCGCCATTACTGTGTATATTATGATTCCGCCACTGGCGATGCAGACTGATTTACTTTCCGTATTTCTCACGATATGTATATGTATTCCGCCTTCGGCGATGTAGACTGGTACTCTTATTATGTCACTGCATGTATGTATTCCGCCTCTGGCGATGATGACTGATCACTTCCCTTTCTTTTTACTAAGTATATCCCACGTTATGCTATTCTGATATTCCTACATGTTGTGATTCCGCTGTCATATCCATGTAAAATTATTTTATTTATTGTTTCTGCTATTATCTGTACTCTGCTATGATGATTAATGTGTTATTTCCTAATGATTATCCTTAATACCGCCCCTCGGATTTTGGGATCGTCACAAAATTATTTTAAGTGGGGAAGATTGTAATGACCCGCATTGGCAGAGGTATTGTAATTAATTTATTTAATTTTAAAAATGGTGATTTAAGGATTTAATGGTCGTGGAATTAAATAATGGTGAATATTTAATTAAAATAATAATTAAATAATATATTTAATTTTGAAATAATCAGAATTGGCTGAAATGACGATATGATGTGAACTGGATCATCTGTGATATATAATTCAGTTTGGGATTTGAATTTAAATAACGAATATATTTAAACGACGACAGTTTGAACGTGGAATTTTATTATAATTAAAATCGAGCTTGAAATGGCGCGGCAGTTCGCTATTTGGCGATTTGAACTTCAACTGAATGTACAGGATTCGTTTTAAGCCGGATTTCTGTGAAACAAGAAACGTATGGAGTTGGTGGAGTATATCTTTCTAGTGGAAGAGAAAAATCGGGATTTCGTCGTGTAGATTTTGATTTACGTCCAAATCAAATTTTTAAATAGTCGCTATAGAATCGTTTATCAACCGTAACAGTTTATTCGATATAACTAGATATCGGCTGTGAATTCAGATAAGGTTCTTTTGGGAAATAGCGATAATTTTGTTTTTAGAATTTTTATATAATTTTTAATTAATTAAATAAGCAACTTTTTATTTGGAGTATTTTGCACCCTGTAGTCGACATTTCGGGGTTTCACAGAATATGTCAACCTACCGGTATTATTATATTTTTGGGATCATGGGGAAATACTCGACATGACTACATTTTTACTTCTGTCCGTAGCAGTTGTATGCGAAGATAATTTTATATAACAAGGAACCTACATTTTTAACTTAATATATTTTTAAATATCTTAACCCTTTCTCCGATCAAAATGCAAGCCACATTCCTCTTTCTCAACCGTTGGTTTTCCTTGGTCCTCAAAACAAGTTGTGGCATTCAATAGTCCACAAGAAAATCAACATGTAATGATATAAATAACCCCTCTCATCCTTACAACCTAAATCGTTTCTTCTGTAATTCCCAAAAATAAGTCACCACCAAAACAAACTCAAACGTGAGGTCTGAATCTTTCAAAAATCGAAACAAATCATACCACTCTAACAACAAGAAAAGTAAAACATAGCTGCGCCCCTCTTTCATTTTAATGCCCTCATACATGAAGTATTTAGCTAGACTTCCAATACGAAATTAAAAGACGATTTTTGGAGCTTGGAACTAATGGTGGTCGTCGGCGGTTAGATGGCCTGAGGGCGGAGGAAATCGTTCTTGAACTTCGCTGTAGCAGGTTTCGGTTATGAGTGATTTTTGCCAATATCATTGGCTATTGGTGGATAGAGGATCGGAAGGGAGAGGTTGGCTGAACTTCGGTGGGGGCAGGCGAAGTGCGACAGTGTCCTGTAGCCGAAGTAGGGCGAGATCGGATTGTGAAAGGGGGGGCTTCGAGCTCAGGAAAGGGATGACCGCCAGTTACGGATTTGGGTGCTGAATCCGATGGTGGAGACGCGCCGAAGATTTGATGACCCAAGGAGGTGGTATGGTGGGTCAAACCTAGAGTCAAACGTGAGGTATCGGTTTGGGATTTTCTTCTAGAGTTGGAGTTGGAAACGTGGAAGAAAGATAGTTGCGGGTGTAGGCTTTTTAAAGGTGAGGTGGGCCGATTTTTTTAAGTGAAGCCCAATTAAAATAAATCCAAGTTTTTTTGTTTTAATTAAATAGTGGATAAATTTGCAAATGCTATAACTTGGCCATATGTTATCGGAATTCAGCGAAACAAGATCCGACGGGATCGTATGGACGAGAGCTTCACAATGAAGCTGACTGGAAGTCCATTGGAGCTCATTTGAATTTACGGCGAAATAAATTGTTTGATTCAAATCAAACAATAGTTTATCGTTCTTTAACGATGAACTGCCAATGTGAGTAAATCTCACTAACTCTGAACAGTTTATAATTTCATGTTGTATTTTTAGAACTGTTAGATATTGGCTCATTGACTGTGTGTTGATTGTTTGATTAAACTGCTAGTCAGTTAGTTAAATTTTCTATATTGATTCTGTTTAACAGAATATATCATATGGAACTGAAAGTGATGTTATCTATATTGTTTAAAATCTGTGATGCAGGGAAACAGGTTGGAGGAATCCAACTGGATTCCTCAAACATTTATTTTACTGTTTTCATATATTGTGATATATGATGTGTTATATAATCTGTTATGGATTATGGGTGTTGGAATGATGTTGATCATTTTTATTCGATATTTTAAATATCATAAAAGACCCTGGGATGTAAAAAGAATTATTTCAATGTATATTGAAATAAAGAGATTTTATAAAATCAACAGATTTTATAAAAGGAAATATTTCGAAAGTAAATAAAAAGGGAAAAATATTTTTAAAACGAATAGAGTTTTATAAAAGGGAAATCATTTGTAAAGTGAAGAACTGTTACTAAAAGTAAATCTTTATGAATGAATAGTTTATTCGAAAAGAAGTTAATCGATGTTAGTTAATCGATTAGTGTTAAAGAAAAGAAGTTAATCGATGTTAGTTTAATCGATTAGTGTTAAAGTAAAAGGAGTTAATCGATGTTAGTTTAATCGATTAGAGTTAAAGTAAAATGAGTTAATCAAATGAATAGTTTATTCGAAAAGAAGTTAATCGATGTTAGTTAATCGATTAGTGTTAAAGAAAAGAAGTTAATCAATGTTAGTTTAATCGATTAGTGTTAAAGTAAAAGGAGTTAATCGACGTTAGTTTAATCGATTAGAGTTAAAGTAAAATGAGTTAATCAAATGAATAGTTTATTCGAAAGAAGTTAATCGATGTTAGTTTAATCGATTAGTGTTAAAGAAAAGAAGTTAATCGATGTTAGTTTAATTGATTAGTGTTAAAGTAAAAGGAGTTAATCGATGTTAGTTTAATCGATTAGAGTTAAAGTAAAATGAGTTAATCAAATGAATAGTTTATTCGAAAAGAAGTTAATCGATGTTAGTTAAACGATTAGTGTTAAAGCAAAAGAGTTAATCGAATATAGTTTATTCGAATAGAAAGTAAAAAGAGCTAATCGATGTTAGTTTAATCGATTAGAGTTAAAGTAAAAAGAGCTAATCGATGTTAGTTTAATCGATTAGAGTTAAAGCAAAGGAGCTAATCGATGTTAGTTAATCGATTAGAGAATAAAGTAAAAAGGAGTTAATCGATGTTAGTTAATCGATTAGAGTTAAAGTAAAATGAGTTATCAAATATAGTTTATTCGAAAGGAGTTAAGTGAAATGAGTAAATCAATAGCGTTAGTCAAATAGAGTTAATCCAATAGTGTTAGTCCAATAGAGTTAATTGATAAGGGTTAATCGAAAGGAGTTAAGTGAAAAGAGTTAATCGAATATAGCTATTCGAAGGAGGGTTAAGTAAGGAAGTTAGTAAAGGGATATAAAGTGAACTTTGCCTATTTCAAAGTTAGAAGTGTTGTTCAGTTAAGGACTGAGAGGTAGTTCTACCCCAACTTGATTGGCTTCGTTTTTAACTAAGGAATAGTTAAGGTTCGGCAGTAAAGGAAATGGTTTGAGTTGGCATCGCGATAGTTTGTTTAAACATCTGCCTAAGTCCAATGAAGAAGCTTTGGAAATGTTTTCCAAACAAGAAATGATAATGTTTTCTAATAAAGAAAATAAGAAATGGAAATGTTTTCCAAGGGTAATAACATATATTTTCTAAATTTAGAAAATAAGAAATGTTGAATATAGAGAAACAGGAGATGAAAAATGAACTAAGGAAATAAATGTTAAATGATGTTTGATCGATATAATTTCCATTTGGAAAAAATATCGTCGTTTGCACACCTGTTTTTCTTCGATAGTTAAATCACAGACTATCGAAGTTTTGACCATTTTAACGTTGTTAATATGGAGAGACCGGTTGGATTATTATCCAAAGAACCACTCTGTATTGGCATAAGCATTGCGAATCATATATGCCAAAGGAAATTGAAGATGGAGTTATGCAAGGGCTATCCTGTTTACAGAATAGTGCCTTCGGTTCATCCTGTTCCTGGATGACTTGTATGGATGGATGTCTGACAGAGTATTTCCAGACGATCACGTATATTGATTTCTCCAACTGTACCAAGAGTGGAAGCAGAGAAGGAAACTTCTTTAGGCTAACACATAATGTATGGTTGAGGACGTCAATCGGTGATTTGATGGATTTGACGATGTGGCATTCAAAGTGAATCTGGTGTGATGAAAAGCGTAGCTTCTAACCTCACATCCGGTAAATGAAAGAAATCGGGCAGGCAGCATGGCTAAGTCGGTCGCACCGAAGTAGGGTGTATAATCACATGATCTAGAGTTTCATTTACTTCTAAAAATCTATTGTTGATGTTGTCCCATTCGGGAAACGGTTGCTGATCCCAACCGTTGGTGATATACATTCGATACACTCAAGCGAAATGAGTAGTCGGTCATGTGTGGCCGGGTTGCAAGATGTTCTTGTTGAACCCAGTGTATTACTCTCTAGAGGTACACGAGCGATAGGTGGTTCCATACCTTGTCATAGTTGGAAATCCATTACCCAATACGTGCTTGCGGTTTTGATTGTATACGATATATGTAGAACGTGAGATGAAAGCGTTTCTACTAGATGATTATTATAGTTGTGGTTGATAGACATTATTATAATATCAAAAGGTTTTTGATATAAAGATATTTGGATTCTCATAAGGGAAAAACCCGTTCCGTTATGCGACATGGTCTTATGAGATATCGTTTACTTGTTCAACTGTTTTTAACTGTTTTACTCATACCAGTCCATGTTGCGTGCTTGGGGCATGTGTCGCATGATAGGGGGTTCTCGCTTTTCGTTAGGTGGCGAATGGGTGACTCTTACCCCTACATGTCCCAAAAATGAGGGTTGGTTGTGAAGTCGAAAGGCTGGCCGTAAAATGTGGTGCTGGGGTACCAATGTAAGTCACGTTGGGGTATTACCCTGCTACTTTGGAGGATGAGGAGAGGATGGTAGCAAAGCCTACTGACCCGGAGTTTACTTTGTTGTTTTCCCTAAACTCTTGGGTGCCTAAATTTGTATGGGCAGTCAAGTAGTCAGGATTTACAGATATACTGGAAGAGCTTGGAGCAGGAGGCTTCAGGATCATATAGCTATAGTTATTTCCGCTGTGTTGTAAGTGTTGTACTTTGATAATGTATTGTATACATATAATGATTTATTTCAAGGATATGTTATCTATTATATGTTATTCGTTCCGTTATGAGATTCGTGTTACTTTAATGTTGTGTTCTTCTTCTTCTTCTTCTATTCTAAGTTTCTATCTTATCTTTTCTCACCCTCTAATTTCTTTCACTAATTACCAGGATTTTTCGATGTTTTGGTTATCGACATCGTGCTTATGTCGATAACCGAAGTCGCTCAAAATCCGGGTCGTTACACTTTTGTTCTAATACACATCATCCTAATTTATGGCATAAGTGTGTATATAGGTATATAAAATATGAACATATATATACAGTTGACACTGGCATATAAAATTTCTCAACCCCTATGCAGTGGGACTAACTATTGTTAAATTTGAATTTATATATATACCCACCATCTATGATTCGATAATTGAAGATTAAATCTCCAAAATAATTAGACTAGGATTAGAATGTCGAAAGATAAACCTGAGAAACAAACAGAACCATAGTAGTATTCATTTGTGAGTAAACCCTTAAGACCTCTACTGTTTTACATTTTATTTAAATTAGATTCAAATATATGTGTCCATGGGTGTTAATGATTGTATGATATGTTGTTTCAGGCCAGATTAAATCATAGAAGAGACCAAAAAAAACTGTATGTATGAACATATTAAACCATTGTTTACTATTTTAAAATCATGCCATACTCATTTTTTGATCATTGATGCTTATACATATGTATGCTTGCACTTGCATGAACACGTTAAACCATTTCGGCACCAAATAGTCAATTTGTGTTGGATAGGAAAATCCTGAGGTTTTTTTTCTAGACTGTGAAAGTGTTAACAAATTTACACACTGTTTGGAAAATTTGGACATGTATACATATTCCCTGTCTCATATGTATCGCCCAAACATGCTTGACCACCCTTCTCTGGGGAAATACGCTGCATGTAGAACATTTGCTTTTAGTTGGTTATACTGTGCCGTATTCATATGTTTATTAGAGTTATAACTTAACTGCCCTTGACTTGATTATTGGATGCTTTGCTAGTCATTTCATTTTGGGCAAATTTTTATAGGCCTTACCAGCTGCATAAATTGACCTTTTGTTTGCCTATTTGAAACACACGTGAATCTTTTTGTTGTACATATACAGATGTTGAAATGATGATAAGATATAATACCCTTCACCATCCTTTTCTTTTTCTACATGTTGTGACAAGTACAAATGCATGTATATACATGCATATTTTTCTGATCTCACCTTCAATTGAAATAAAGCTTGCTAAGAAAGTGATGTAATTTGTTCACCCCTTGTTGTTACATAAATACATGACTTAGATAGTCCCAATTGGAGTTTGCTACCATTTGTAAGCTTAAACATGACCATGCCTGGCCTTATTTAAACAGAACGCACACAGCAGCGTTATGCATGTACATTTATGAAGTCTTAACCCCTTTGTATATGCTAGAATGCATCATGTTGGCATCTACATAGGAGTAATATAAGCATATATTTATAATTCCAAATGAATGCTACAGGCTTCTCCAAATTGTATACTTTAGTAGTGTATTTCATGCCCATTTTTTTATCAAGCTGTAGCAAGAAATACATGCCTTTAAGTTGAAAAAACGAAGTAAATAATTATGAAATGTTTTTAAATATGACACTTATTAAAAAAAAAACCATGCACCGTGCGCTTGTTATACACTGCCTCATGGTTGGGCTCGCTTATACTTGTTCGTACCTTTTTGTTTGGTTTGCATGGGCATTCGTGATTTGCAGTAGCACACCATCGTTGCCATGATCACTGGCTTCCACTTCGGTTAGCTGTTGTGTTTCGTTTTGCATTTGCATGTCCAGGCTGATTTGTATACCCAGTCTCGTTGCACTAATGTATTGAGTATGAACATTTCAGTTCCTTAAGTTATTGTCTGGTGACCCATTTGCACCCATGTGCTATTATCTCATGTTCATTTTCAGGATGCTGGGGCAATATACGTGTGTGTGTATATACAAATACCTGTATATGCAAGCTCCTGGAATCACCTATGTCATTGTTTATATTTGGTTAGGGACGTTGAGGCGGTGTACACGTGTATAATACATACACATGTACGTTCGCAAACGCTCGATATCATTCGTCCTTGTAAATTGATGAAACTAATATGAACAGATACCACAACTCTCTATTTTATATATGACCAACTATTATATTTAGTTTATACTGAAATTAATTTACTTGAGCTATGATTTAATCCTGACTCGAGTGTTTTATGTTTTTGCATGGAACGCTCGGGTCAGACCCTGAGCGTTACGGATTTTAAAGATTTCGGCTTAGGATTCAAAGATTGGCGAAGCTGGGGATTCAAAAATACGGCGCACTCTAAAGCTTTAAAAATAGTAAATATTTCTCTATTGTATTTACTGTATTTTTACATTCTGCTGTACAGAAAAATATTTGAATATATAAAAAAATTCTTGATTAATATGTAAAAGGTCATTTTGTTGTTCAATACTATGTTATTTATTTTATTCTGTGTTGATCCTATTTTTTTAAACTCTATAAGCTAAATAACGAACTGTTAATTTGAACGTTTTAAATCGGTTTAATTACCGATTTGAAGCAGTCAAAAAGGCGGGACGTTACACGGTGTCTGACCCTAACTTATTTGACTCCTATATATATATATATATATGTATGTATGTATGTATGTATAGATAATAGTTTAAAATTACAAATATTCTCTCTTAATACTAGAGCCTAGGTGTTCAGTAAACCTATGCTCTGATACGAAATGTAACGGCGCGACTTTCGATGACCACGGAAGTAGGGTCGTTATTAAAGAAATAGAAATAGACAGAGAATAGAACTAACAAAACATTAGAATCTCACAAAGAAATTTCAACAAAATATAATATCACATAATATATTACATATCAAAGTCTAAATCATAAAACACTTCATTATAATACATCTTACCTGATTACAGATCCAATAAAACATACAAACTTGATACTTAGATGTAGATATGACTACCAAGCCGACTCTAGAATCCCCAGATCCAAAATACTTTAAAAGATTTCCATTTATCACCTGGATCGATTGTCTACCCATAACAACTGTTATGAGTACGTAAGAGCTTAGGAAAACACAGAAAAATAAACTCTAGGTCACTCAGAGGATTGTTGTATGTAAATAATTTTTAAAACAACTTGGAAACATGAAAATGACGGGACGAGTTTTCTTCTCTTATGAGAACAGATTAATTTAGCTTTAGAAAATCTTTCGAAAGAAAGGATAATAGTTAGACTATTCCACACATAAACATGGACGGTTTTTATCTTACGATAACCCAAAAAAAAATTGATATCAAAATCACCTAATATTATAATAGTTTTTATCAAATAAATAACCATCTAGCAGAACGCTTGCATTTCACGCTCCACATACATAGTATAAAATCAAAAACCGCAGGGCGCTTATTGGAGATTGGATTCTGACTATGACAAGGTATGGAACCACCTACTGATCAGTGAACTTTAGAGGGGTTACACTGGGTTTCTACAAGAACAGCTTGCAACCTGGCCACACATGACCGGTCAGTCATTTAGCTTGAGTAGACCAAATGTATTATCACCCACGGCTGGCACTAACATAATCGTTCACGGGAGATACAGAAGCGAAAGAAGAAACAAATAAGGAATTCCTCTAGATTGGTGATAATACACCCTACTTGGTTGCAACCCAACTAGCCATGCGGCCTGCTTGATTTTTGTCGTTTCCCCGTTGCGAGGCATGAGGTCATGATTTACCTTTTTGACAAATCGCCTTCTTGATTTACTTTGAATGCCACGTTGTCATATTTGTTAGAACACTCATTTATTTTCCCAAAAATATTACGGCCATAAATCTAAGGGAAATGAATTCCTCTGCCACCAACATAATACATTTAAGAAAAGTCAATGGGTAAGATCTGATCGACATACTTTGTCAGACATCCGACCATACAAGTTGTCCTGGGACTTGACAAACCAAAAACACTATTCTCAAAATCCACCTTAGGCAATTTCTACATAGGATAAACAAAATATCCCTTGTATAACTCGGTCTTCAATTATCTTTAATGATCTCTATCACACAACCTACAAATTGAATCGAAGGGGAATATAAATTCCGGTCTCTTCGAAATGATCAGCGTAGAGTCTTTTACGGTCATCTAATTTAAATAAAATCTTTAATTTATCTTGAAATCATTCCTTGTTCGTAAAATGATTATTGACTCGAATCAATTAAAGTAATACATTAAATGTTAAACAAACAAGTTCATTACAATACTATAAATTGAAGATCAGCTATTATTCATTCAACGTTCCATTAACCGTAGTTCACAAATTAGATATTCACTAATTATCTAGTTACTGGAATAATAAAAATATGCTTGCTTTCTTTATTATTTAAATTTATTCAAAAAGAATAATTTGATTTTTAAATACAACTTTATATATATACATAAATGATTATATATATATATATGTGTGTATAATTTCTCGTTTTAGAAAGGAAACAATTATCAACTTACATTGATTTAAATAACAATTCAATATTACTTGGCTTAATACCATTGATTTTCACAGGTAGATGATCACTTGTCCAAAATGTCAGTTATAATCTAGCACTTTTGCATAATTGTTTCATGTTGTAATTAACAACTCATATATTCTTACTATATATATATTATTTAAATATTTTATAAATTTTAAAGCCCCCCTTCTAGACTTATTTCTCTTCTTGGGTTTATATTTTCTTTTCGATTTCTATTTGATTCAACGGGTCCAGTACTCTTTAGCCTACCATCCCTTCTTTCCTTTATTAATTCTCCTTCCATTCCTATTTTATTTATTCGGCCTGACCTTCTGCCCAATATCCCTTTTTTAATTTAATTAGCTCGGCCCAGCCCAGTTACCCTTCAGCCCAATTTCCCTTGACCCACGCACGCTTCTCCCCTTCCCTTTCCTTATTTCCTCTTATCTGTTTCCTATCCCTTCTTTACTCTTTTCCCATTCGTTAACCACGTCCGCCCTTTCTTGTATCCACAAACATACCTACTGGACCATACCCCAAATTGGTTCACACCCGACTAGACTACACTATAGCCCTACCTTAACTTGCACAGCAGTCTTTATTGCTTTCTTCTTGTTCTTTCAAACGTGCACAACTGTGCACATGCACCAGGGATTCTCAGGACAATACCTCTCTCCATCCATCCCCTTAGATGTTGTTCCACCTCCAAAGAAAAACTCACCATCAGAAACACTAGCCACCATCTAAACCAAAAACTGACTATGCCACTTGAGCTTACCCTCCACCGTGATTCAAGAATAGCAGCAACGATTCATCTTTGACCAAGATGATACTTGCCACCATTAACACGCCTCCTATACTCCATAGTGCTCTTTCAAGATCTATTGTCACATATCCCAATTACCTAAGCAAGTTTTACGATCTGCTCCAAATTCGTGAACTATACTCATGTCAGGAACTAAAACTTCCCCTTCCGACATCGTCTGACTACTAGAAGACTGACGATCACCCTCCGTAGCTTCCTGTCACCGCTAACCTCCTCCATGCTAAACTGCTCCATTGTACCAAAAGATAAATTCTGAAACTACCTCCAAAATTCACGATTTCTAATACATTATTTGATCGTTTAATTCAAACTTCACAATCCTATTGTTGATTGATATCCAGAACTTGCCTCTTTACTTTAAAAGCCATATATCTCTCAACCCACTAAACTAAAAATCACCAAACTATTTCTAACAAACTTCGAAAGGTTTCCGACATATTTATATTTCGAGTTACTGCTAGAAATCGAGTAGCTTTAAAGAAATTGAATTATGAAATGCCTGGTTTAAAGTTCTTACATACACAGATAATGATTTAACCTAAATTTTTTAATAAGTTTTGGACAGTAAAAATATTTACTGTCAAATGTCAAAATGTCTTATAAATAGTCAATCAACAAAATGAAAACAAATCAAATTTATTCCCAGTAAAGATGGATTTTTCCTTCCAGATCTTAATTTATATGTTTGATAGATTTCAGGCATATATAATCTAGTTAATCAGTAATCTACCAAATATTTCATATATATATATATATATATACACAAGAAAAAAAGATTCTATAACAGATTTTACTCACCAGTTTTAGCTTTCCTCTCTATTCTTAGACTTCTCTATAGTAATTAACCTTCACTGGTTCAATTATTTGTGTGAGAAGTGTATGGGTTTATGGTGTATTTATAGGCACATTATAATAATAAACAATTCACTTTATTAAATTTTTGTAGGTCCTTTACCCGACAAAATAAACATTTGATGATAAGGCACAATTAACTTCAGGTTTTCCAGTCCCCTGTTCGATTTGTTTGAGAACACATGCTAGATTGAAAATAAAAATATACCATGCTTAGTACAATTTTGTACCCTTGCTCAGTTTCTAGAAGCCTTGCATCTTTTTCCTATGGCCAAATCAAATTAATGAATGTTGGGCGAAATGTTTTCCAGACATGTTTTATTTTGCTTTAATAAAAATATAAAGTAAATTAGTTGTTGTTTAGTCATATTAGCTGCAACGTTTAGCGGTTAGACTAGGCTAGCAATATATCTATAAAGGAGATTACATTACACATTTCATTAAAAAGATTTGTACTATTGTTTAGAAAATGGCATACATATTTTGAAACCATATACTTCTTTAATTTGTTCCCATTTCAAGGGTTTAATTACATTAGGATGTTGCACAACTATGCTTATGTAAGTATACATATATGCAGCCATTTAAAATGTTTAATCATATTGAATGTAAAACTCTTTTTGTTTTATGTGCAACAAAGATCCAACCTACGGTGACAATTGAGAACGAAAAAAAATTAAACATCAAAAGGCTTAGCTATATAAGGTTTAGACATATATAAATACATGTTATATACATGTTGTTTTGTTCTAAACATATGTCCTCATATATGTTTTATACATATAGCATGTATAGCCATACATATGTTGTTTATAGGCAGCAAGAATCTCTGTCCTTATGGTGACATTTAAGAAGAAAAACTGAAATAAGGCTTGGCTATATATATACATGTTATATTGTCATAACATTTGTCTGTATATGTATATATGTATCATGCTTTAATGACATGCATTGGATTTTGATTTAAAAAGATTATCTAAATTTTCTAAGAAATAAAGATTCAAATTCTAACTACAACAAAAAGAAATATTTACTTATTATCCTATTATATATCCAATAAGTAATATTATTTTCCATTAATATGTTCACACATATATATTCATACATATGTTTAAGATAGAAATTATTTGAGTTTTTGTTTATATATTGATTTAATTCCATTTTATTTTATTTTAATTAACTCATTAATAAATAAATATTTATTATTAAACAAAGTCGTTAAAAATCGGTGCATTACAATCCATCCCCCTTAAAAGAATTTCATCCCCGAAATTAAAGGGTAACGAGCAGATCTCAGTTTTAACTAAAGTCAAATACACACCCGTAACTACCTATCACACCTTCCACATAAACCCCTTTTTGATTAATTAATTAGAACTCAAAATATCATTTTCTTTCAAAGAATTCCAATTCCGAATGAATCTTATATATCAAATTTAAGTTTAAAATTTTAAATTACAAGCCACCACATTGCAGCAAGCTCGTTTTTAATCCAATTAATATTTTGAAACTTTATTTTACCATTCAACTTCATTTAACTTATCCTGAGTCTGATCCTAACTCATTTGAGTCCTATATGTATATGTGTGTGTGTATATATATATATAATAGTCTAAAATTACAAATACGCTCTCTCAGTACTCACCTAGAGCCTAGGTATTCAATAAACCTATACTCTGATACCAACAGTAACAGCATGACTTTCGATGACCTCGGAAGCCATGTCGTTATTAAAGAAATAGAAATAGATAGAGAATAGAACTAGCAAAACATCAGAATCTTACAACGGAATTTCAACAAAATATAATACCACATAACATATTACATATCAGAGTCTATTACATCATAGAACACTTCATTATAATACATCTTACCTGATTACGGACCCAATACAAAATAGAAGTTTAATACTTATATATAGATATAACTACTAAGCTGACACCAGAATTCCCAGATCCAAAATACTTCAAAAGATTTCCATTTATCACCCGGATCACTTGTCTACCCATAACAATTATTATGAGTACCCAAGAATTTAGAAAAACACAGAAAAACAAACTCTGTGACAGTTAGGAGACTAGTGTGAGTAAACAATTTTTAAAACAGCTTGGAAACAAGAAAATTACGGGACGAGGTTTCTTTCCTTATGAAAACAGATTGATTTAGCTTTAGAAATTCTTTCAAAAGAAAAGATAATAGTAAGACCATCCCACACATAAACATGGACGGTTTTTACCTTACTATAATCCAAAATATTTTTGATATCAAAATCATCTGATATTATAGTAGTTTTCATCAAATAAATAACCATCTAGCAGGACACTTGCATCTCACGCTCCACGTACATAGTATAAAATCAAAAACCGCAGGGCGTTTAATGTAGATTAGATTCCGACTATGACAAGGTATAGAACCACTTTCTGATATGTGTATTCTAGAGGGGACACACTAGGGTTCAACATGAACATCTTGCAACCCTACCACACATGACCGGTCACTCATTTAAATTGAGTGGACCGAATGTATTATCACCTACGGTTGGCACCAACATAACCGTTCCCAGGAGATGTAGAAGCAAAAGAAGAAACAAATAAGGGATTTCTCTAGATTGGTGATAATACGCGTTGCTTGGGTGCGACCCAACTAGCCATGCTTCCTACTCGACTTTTGCCATTTCCCGGTTGTGAGGCTTGAGGTCACGATTTACCTTTTTGACAGATCACTTCCTTGATTTACTTTGAATGCCACATTGTCATATCTGTTAGAACACTCATTTATTTCCCAAAAATATTACGGGCATAAAGTTAAGAGAAACAAATTCCTCTGCACATTTAAGAAAAGTTAGTGGGAGAGATCTAATAAACATACTTTGTCAGACATCCGACCACATAAGTTGTCCTGGGAATTGACAAACCGAAAGCACTATTTTCTAAATCCATCTTAGGAAATTTTTACCTAGGATAAACAAAATTTCCCTTGTATAACTACGTCTTCAGTTATCTTCAGTGATCTCTGACACGCAATGTGTATATCAAATCGAAGTAGAATACAAATTCCGGACTCTTCGAAACGATCCGCGTAGAGTCTTTCACGGTCATCTGATTTAAATAAAATCTTTATTTTATCTTGAAATCATTCCTTGGTTGTAAAATTATTATCGACTGGAATCAATTAAATTAATAATTTAAATGTTAAAAAAAAGTTCATTACAATAATTTAAATTGATGATCACCTATTATTCCTTTAACATTCCATTGACCATAGTTCACAAATCAGGTATTCATTAATTATCTGATTACGGGAATAATAAAAATATGCCTACTTTCTTTATTATTTAAATTTGTTCAAAAAGAATAAATTAATTTTTAATACAACTGGATTTATATATATATATATATATAATTTCTCATTTTAGAAAGGAAACAATTATCAACTTATATTGATTTAAATAAAAATTCAATGTCACTTGGCTTAATACCATTGATTTTCATAGGTAAATGATCACTTGTCCAAAATGTCAGTTATAATCCAACACTTTTGTACAATTGTTTCGTGTTGCAATTAACAACTCATATATTCTTATTATCAAATATTTTGTAAATTTTAAAGTCCCCCTTCTAAACTTATTTCTCTTCTTGGTTTTATATTTTCTATTCCATTTCTATTTGATTCTACGGTCCAATACCCCTTAGCCTACCATCCCTTCTTTCCTTTATTATATTCCCATTCTGTTCCTATTTTATTTATTCGGCCCGACCTTCAGCCCAACATCCCCTTTTCTTTTTTTTCTTTTTTCTTTTAATTAGCCCGGCCCAGCCCGATTACCCTTCAACCCAATTTCCATTGACCCACACACGCTTCTCCCCTTCCCTTTCCTTATTTTCTCCAACCTGTTTCCTATCCCTGCTTTAACCTTTTTCCATTCGTTAACCATGTCCACCCTTTCTTGTAGCCACAAACATAACTATTGAACAATATCCAAAATTGTTCACAACCAACCAAACTATGCTCTAACCCTAGCTTAATTTGCACATCAGTCTTTACTTCTTTCTCCTTCTTCTTTCTAACGTGTACAACTGTGCACCGGTGCACATGCACCAGCGATTCTTACGCCAATATCTCTCTCCGTCCATCCCCTCAGATGCTGTTCCACCTCCAGAGAAAAACTCCACCATCAGAAACCCTAGCCACCACCTGAGACAAAAACCGACCATGCCACTTGAGCTTAGCTTCCACGTTGATTCAAGAATAACAACAACTATTCATCTTCGAACAAGATGGCACTTTCCACCATTAACACACCTCATACACTCCAATATGCTCTTTTAGGCACTACTGTCACAAATCCCGATCACCTAAGCAAGTGGTACGATATGCTCCAAATTTGTGAACTATACTCACTTCAGGAACTAAAAACTTCCCCTTTCGACCTCCTCTGATTACCAAAAGGCCGGCGATTACCCTTCCTCGCTTTCTGTCACTGCTAACCTCCTCCATGCTTAGATACTCCATCAAAAACATCTAAATCGAGGGCAATTGATTTTTACTGCAAAAACAGATACTCAATCCAAACTCCCTTAGTACCAAAAGATAAATTCTGAAACTACCTCCAAAATACACGATTTATAATACATAATTTGATCATCAAAATCAAACACCATGATTCCATGGTTGATTGATAACCAGAACTGGCCTCTTTACTGTAAAAGCCATATACCCACTAAACTAAAAATCACCAAACTATTTCTAACAAATTACGAAAGGTTTCCGACATATTTGTTGTGACAAGCCCAGTTTAACGGACCGATTTTTTTTCAAAAACTCCATTCTATCGAAACTCGGATTGAGTTGCTCTGGTATCCTGCAGAAAAGATAGAGACATAAAATGTGTCAGAGCTCAAAAAATATCTCAAAGCGGAATGGATAAAATATAATACAATAAAAATATAGCCTTATCGTATTAATAATACTGCCTAACCAATATCCAAGGCTATCATGTCCCTGCCACAAATCTAACCTGCGAGTATTTTATGAGGGAGGGGGGGGGGTCAGAACACAAGTTCTGGTGACTAGATTTAAGATATACACTTTGGATAATCCTACATATACCGTTCAATCATATTTTCTTATTTATTATGTTACATGGGTTAATAGCACTCAAGGCTTACACACACGTCGCACCCATTTACTCCCCAGTGGATTAACCTAATACAGTATATATGTAGCTACCCACAATTGAGGTACATCCCATGGTACCCCACTCGCACGGTCTCCACCGTAACACCATCCAAATATACGCAGTCCCTCTTCCTACGTCGCAGTGAGGTATGGATATCAATATTATGTTCCGCAAATATCTATCATTACTATGATATGTAAATGTTCTGACTGCCACCTTTGTTCGAATTAGACTCCATATGGGAGTAATGCCCTCAAGTCTACGATATACTACCCAGAGCCGAAATGCATGTATCTAGATTGTCCACCATACGTATCTTCAATTGTAGCTTGATGCCTCAATCGCACATCCTCTAATGTGCACCGAGTTCCGTGGCAGGGCGATACAAGAAACATAGAACTCGATCGGGAGCTTTTCCATATCTGCACAGGCCCGTCTTTAAAGAGCCTCTATATACAGATATACCTAGGGTCTGTTTTCGTGGTGGCTATGGCCCCACCTCGACCCCTCCCTCAACTAGTAAAGACTACCAGAGCTAAGCGACTGCCTCTATGCAAACAATCTAAACATCCATGTGGCGTCTCCCCTCAACCCCTTACCCCGATAGTGAAGGGTGAAATGGTATCTTGGGTTTAGCTCGAGTCTTTCCGCATCCCACTGGCTGCCGATGACGGGTGTCCGACGGTCTACTAGCCTTGTTGGTCCTGACCCTCTGTCTCCGCATGAGGCAACCGCCGAACCACCCTTTTGTCACCTCGTCACAACATTCTGACTGCATAGCTACATCTACAGCCAAGACCCACCCACCTAGTAGTTACGTGCAGACCCAACCCCTGCGGACACAGCCTAAGACATCTGCTGCCGCACAGAGGACTACTAGGAGCACCTTACGTACCTCAGGAAGTCGCGTGCTTCCCTTCCAGTCCTTCGGAGCTGTCAGAACAATCATATGAATGTGCGCTCTTCCTCGTGCCTTATAGCACCACGATGATCTACCCTGTTGGGTAATTCACCCTCAAACATGAAGACTGGTTCAAGCGCCTCACTTTAATATGTTATTAGACCCTATGTCTAAACATTCTTTTATGTGCTTGTCCCACCTCATCAGGTTTCCAGTTAACTTGGTTATTCCAATTCATATTGAAATTCTATTCAAATTACCAAGTTTCTCTTGCTTATTAATTTCAGTCATACAACTTGATCCCTTCAAGTTTATTAATAAGCCTACATATGTTATTCTCTAGATTGTGGTTCAAGGTCTGTAATCCACAATCTCTTTTATATTTTCTTGTTGATTTCATCATTACAATAACATGTTTTACTTAATCTGTAATTAAGTATCCAATTCACATGTTTTCTAATTAACATGTCACTTACCATTTATGATTAGAAATAACTTATTTTATTTCATAAGTTTTCCTCATCCTTTCTCATTTAATCATAATTCCATTTTACATTGTAAATGCAACTTATCGTTATTTACTTGTTAACTTAGTTCTATTAACTAAGGCCCATTAATAAGTTTCTCTACCCGTTTATTATAACCTATGTTATAATTTACTCTTGTCCCTAGGACAAGCCTAAACACTCTTATCAACGGGTTTTAGACTCCCAAGCTTACAGATTTCTTAATTTGTAATTAAGTACAATATATTTTCCCCTCCTTTTCTTAACTGGTTTCAAGTTTTCCCCTTTACAGATTACTTAATTTATAATTAAGTGTCACCTAACTTAATTCACTAGTTATCCCATTCCCTTACTAGTTTATTATAACCTAAGTTATAATATTCACTTGTCCCTAGGACAAGTCTACTTATTATACAACATTTTCATTAATGTTATTTATTTATAATAAGTTATTATCATTCCCCGTTTAAACCATTTGCCATTGTAAACCATTATTCTTCATTCACTGTAATATACATGCCTTATTATATTTAGGAGAACACTTCATGCACCTTATCAGTTTGGTAGAAGGAATCAATGATTTATTTTCATAACGTATTCCCATCTAAATCCATGGTAGAAAGTAATTTCTTTACTTTTCTTCATTTACTATGGCTTACTTACAACAACGTTTTCAAAAATAGGCCATTTAGGGAAATACATCATTTTTCCTTTGTATCACACTAACTCGGTTCATTCCAGCCCTTCCTTTCTTATTTTCCAAGTTAGAAATTTAATTACCATAATTTCAATTTATTCATATCTTACTATATATATAAGCACTAGACCTCTCACGTTAAGCCTACACTTGTGGATGCTAGATTTGCCGGGCGGGTCCGGGCAGATTTCTATCACAAGTTGACTTAACCTCGTGTCTTAGCACGATTACATGTTTTTTAATTTTGCACTTAGGCCTATCACATTAGGTTCAACATTAGTAGTCGCTGGATATGCCGGTTGGGTCCGGGTAGACTTCCGCCACTAATGCAACCTAACCTCGTGCCATAAGTGAAGTTACAATTTCTAATTGTAATCCTTGGTATATTCATTCTTTTACAATTTTACCTATTTAATTATAGGTGTTTATACCCCTTTCCCAAGTCATATTTCTCATGTGCTATATACCCAAACTATATTCATATAATCAATTCTAACATGAAACCATCTAATCATATGATTGTACCAATTCGTACAAGTAGGGTTCATGTGACAAATTAACATGTAGTACGAACAACAGTAATTTCTAACCATTTCTAACAAATTGTTTTTCAACATTTAATCATTCCAATAATTTAATAGATTCAACATATGAATTTCCAGATCTATTCATATTAACGTCTCGACTTGTTATAACAGCAATATATAATTAAACTGGAAATTTCACAATTTATAAAAAAGGGAATGCTAAATGATAGTCATAACATTATCTAAAGGCTGTAGTTTAAACCCACTCCCCTTTCATGCTTTTCCAAAATTTTGGACTTGATCCACTCTATAATTTATGGTTTTCCTTTCCCCTTAAATTTGATTTGAAACCTAATAATGTGGATCGACTATTTTCATTAAAAGAGAAGGGAAAGAAAAATAGGAAGAATATGGATAGATTGGATCTGGGACGTTACCTTGCTTTTCACGTAATTCTGAACGTCTTTTAATAAAAACACCAACCTCTTCCCTCTAGATCTTAATTTAAGATTTTCTAATTTACAAATCTAAATTTCTGAATAGTTTGAGGAGAGAGGGAGCAACGACGGAGCTCCAACATAGCCGCTGAATTATGAGATTTAGGGTTACTCATAGGGTCTTATTTACAGGAGTAGCGGAGGAACCAGGATCTTTAGATCAAAATCTAAAACACCAGAATCGTCCACGTCAGAAAAGAAGGTTCCAGATTCATGGGTCCATTTTCCCTTCGAACTTTCCTGCCCACGATTTTGATTTTTGAACTGATTTTTGAATTTCTGGATATATTTAGTTAATATATATATACACACACACATATAAGCTCCTTATATGTGTACAAACTTCTAATGCTCATAACTTCTTCATACGGTGTCCGTTTTATGCAAACCAGGCGTTTATCTTGACCAGAATTCTGAGACGGACGCAATGGCGCAATCCGTTTTACTTAATTATGAATACTTAATTAAGTTATTCTTATTTTATTATCTTACACTGAAAATACAGGGTGTTACATTTATAGTTTGAGTTACTGCCCAAAATTCGAGTAGCTTTAAAAAAATTGAATTATGAAATGCCTGGTTTTAATTACTTACATACACAGATAAATGACATTTTTCTTCTTCCTTTCTTTATCAGGTTCTGCCTTTCATATTAGAATACATTGTTTTTGTTTTATTCACATACACGATGTGACGACCCCAAACCCCAATAAGACGGTGGCAAGGGTAATCTTTGGAATATAACACATAAACAGATAACAGCAGAACAGAAATAATTAAATACACCAGATAATTTACAATAGGATACACTGGATAAATATAATCATCAGAATTACACAGTATATAGGATCATACTTAGTACAAAATACAGTTCAGCTATACATAAAATGTCTACAGCAGAAAATAAAACATAATATGTACAACAGGAGCTGAACAACATAAAAAGAGATAAATGATAGAATCCATCTTCAGCTCCAGCTATCCAGAAAGAGCCTGCTAAAACCTGAATACAAGGCTGCCCATGCAAAAAAGGGGCACCCGAGTTTGCAAGTGAAACAAACTACGATTCAGTCATGGGACTGGTATGAGAAATCTACTTAACACTTCTTACAGTATGGCCAATCATAGGACCACGCCACTTTTGCGGAACGAGTTCGCTCCATTTGATTGCCAGTGCTTTAAAACAAATAAATCTTTTAAACATCGCAATGCTTTTTATAAAAATGAAGCCATTACAAGACTCAGTTCCCATCACACAATGCAACACAAACCGAAGGATAGAGTTTTACCTTATAATGGCCAAAATATGCTTGATACGAGCAAAACAAATCATTTGATATTATTGCTAGTGTTTATATGTTTCAAAAACAATTTCAATCATAACTATCAATCATAGACGGCATGGGTACCATATATCATGTCGCCATATATATATATATATATATACATATATATATATATATATACACAATCAAAACTGCATGGCGTCGTATTTGGAAATTGGATTTCCATCATGAACCAAGGCAAAAGTTAGTCCTTACCGAATTCGAGACGCTCTAGCCCGCCCCTTAGCCAAGCGCGCAGGAAAGCCTTGGATCGTCAGGGCTGGTCCACCGATGTGGATTAAAATTCCTGAACACTGCGTTTCCCTGCCCTATGGGGCGTCACTGGTCATATCTGACCACACCATCGACTCCGAAGAGACCGAAGCAAACCGAGGCCTCGCTTTCCATCATCTACATAAGTAAAATACTCGGGCGTGCAAAACCCAAAGCACCACTCCTAGCTAGAAGGAAACGCATGTCCTCCCTGAAGTCCTTCTCCCATTTCTGGCTCATACCGGGGTGTGAGGCTCGCGAAACAACGTTATACACAAAGCTATGCCACACAGGCCGTACTTTGATCATCAACCACAAGACTTTGCTTTTCAACAGAAGCCTTGATCATATGCCACTTAGGCATGCTACACAGGCAATTCACTCCATGCGACTGATTTCTATTGATATATAACCTCTGAGCTCGTACGTCTCAGAGAAGGGCGTTAAGCAAGAGAATAAATTCTCCGCAAAGCCAAACGGATATATATTTAATAGAGATCAATCATCACAGAACAAAATCCCATGTCAGACACACAGTCCATTTACACGTTCGTTCTGGGTCTGAACGAAACTGGAGGCACTCAATACCTCACATATCCATACAATTAACAAGTACGTCCGGGTGGCTACCACTTCAGCCCGTCAAGGTAGCTACTCCTATCATGAGCATCAGTAGCACCCTTCCATTCGACGTGAAGATCATCGGTCTTGCATTGTCTTCGTATCTTCGACTTTCACCCGTTGATCAATTATTTGAAATGAGAATTAACTCGGCCTTTTCATATAATTCACGTATATTTAGAATTTCAAATCAATTCATTTCAATGGTTAAATTATTCGGTATCACTAATTCTGTTCTTTAATGTAATTTCACACTAAACACATTCAACCATCAAATATCACATAAACCAAGCAAATTCAGTTTATTTCCATTCCATATCATTTATAATATTTTATCATGATTTATCGCTATTTTTATTTCATTTAAAAATAGCCAATTCATTCAAACGACGTTTCAGGCCATAACGCGGCCGTGGCGCTGTTTTTCTCCAGATTTGATTTACACATATATGAAAATCTAACCGTTGGATCTTCACAAAATTTATAGCATTAGTAAGATCTTTTCAAAACGAATCCAACGGTTTCAGTTTTGGGAAAATCCGACGGTCGGATCTCCCGCACTAATTGTTTGAAGTTACGGTTTCAAAATACGAACTACAGCATCATTATTCGATTTAATTTAATTATATATATATATATAATCGATTCTGGCGCTGTTTTTCTTCAGATTTGAGTTAAACATTCCAGACAATCCAACCGTTGGATCTTTATAAAGTTGGTGTCGTTGGAAAGATATTTCCAAAGCGAACCAACGGTTGTGGTTTCGGGAAAATCCGATGGTCAGATCTCCCGCACTAACTGTTTGAAATCACGGTTTCAAAACACGAATTGCAGCTTCATTATTCACTATATTTTAATTATATTTATATAAATATATATAACTATAATTCTTTCTTCGATTTCAAAACCATATCCACTTTATATATTTGATAAAAATGATATTTTTATCATCAAAAATATTTATTCCACACATCACCATTTTTAACACTTCATATTTACAATAAAAATGTAGATTTTATTATTCAATCCATATATTCAACATATGAATGTTTTCGACTTCACACACACACACACACGATAAAAATATGATTTTTATCGTTCTAGTCCTTTATTCAACACATGAATATTTTCTATAGTTTATAAATATAATTAAAATGTGGTTTTTATTGTAAAACAATTTATTTCAAAACACGATTATTTTATATAGTCTACACATAGGGTGAAAATGTTATTTTTGGTGTTAAATCAATTTATTTAAAATGCTAATATTTTATATAAGCTATATACATAATAAAAATGTGATTTTTATCTTTCAAGTGATTTACTCAACACATGAACTCATTCAACACATGAATTTTTCAACATACGAATATAGTTTCAACACATGAAAATAATTCTAACACATGAATATTATTGAAAATTTCGGCAGCATAATGGCAGGGTAGTTAAAACCGACACCATCCCTAGTACGGCTCCTCGCTCTACCTTAAAACCACGCGGTTTTTGACAATGGGGATTTTCAATATCTAGTTCGCACGCAGGCGAATTTTCCCATATACTAATCCTATTGGGATTTCAATCACAATCAATCATTTCCAATCAACCATTCATGGTATTCACCAAATTTCACATCAACCAATCCAAACAATATCACAACCAACATATATCGTCCATGGTCTGTGGACGAGGGGAGTATATATACATATATACGTATATAACTATATTTCGATTTCACTTCAATATCTTTTCAATTTATTTCAACGCATATATAATTTTGACAACACATATATAACTTATACATCGAACGTACAACTTATACAATGCTTATACATGAGGTGTACAACGCTTATATAACTCATACATCGACTATATAATTTATACATCGTTGTTTTCCATATCGTTTATAAATTAGAAATCTCACATTGGTTTCGCTCCACCAAATATAGCAGAAGGCTCAGAAAAATATGCGGTCTGTTCAAGATTGTAGAAGACGTCCACACGAGTCCACTGTCTCTTGTTTCACTGGATTTCGTCAACATAGCAAAAAGATATTATTTTTACAGTGAAATTGTAACACCCCACCTCCGCCAGGGTGACTCTTGCAAGCACTCTGACTTTGGAGGGGCATTTGAATCAGGTAAACATGCATAATGATATATCAAGGCAGAACAAGAACATATGTATATATATGTAAACAGAGTGAATATCATAGATAAAACAGCGGAAGATTTTCAAACCATTTCAAAACAAGTCTGGCACAACATAATGTTAACTTTCCAAATACACAAGTCTAGATAAAAACAACATTACTGAAAAACTGAAATACATAAGTACTATCCCCAAAATAAGTGATAACCATAGCTAGCTTCATGTCAAGACCGTACTTGAGCTAAAATCCCACAAGCAAGCGATCAGAAATCCAGCTAAGCTCTAATATTCCCTCCCTGAGAACCTGGGGGGGGGGGGAACGAAAGAAAAGAGGCGAAAGAAAACAGGTCAGTCAAAAAGACTGAGTAAGCCCAACTACAATCAATGTAAACTGATAAAGTTAACTGGCATGAGAAGCAGGTATGATCATAAGGATAACAACATACTAGCATGGTGATTAACTAACAAGGTAGATAAAGGTGTCATCGCATAATCAGGTTTAAGGTTTTTCACCACAGGTGTACTAGCAAACTAACATGACTGGAATAAACAAGTATTGATCCCTTGGCCCAAGCTTTGGCCCAATAACATGAAATGACCCTAATACAAGGTCCAACCAAACGGTCTAGTCGATCGGCTCCCTAAGCCTAACTCGTCACGTGTTGGTGTCAATACGGCCCAAACATAATTGTAGTCGAACTGTGCCGGGTCCACCCTTCGGGTGTATCAAGCCCTAGGGTGCCAACCCCTGGACACCATAAACATGAGTGCACAGTCTTGATCTACTGGTACCCATGCTTGACTTCTCCAAATACGGACTACGTGCACGACCATAGTCCGTCCGGAACTACATCGGCATACCACCCTGCCGTCGTTTATTGGTCGCTTACCTCCAGCCCAGTAATCGTGCCCCCTCCCTAGCCTAGTCCCTAGGGCCTTAATGATACAAACTTGGGATTACTGCTGGAGTGGGCCCCCATTGCTAGGATTTTTCTAGTGGGTTAAGTACGGTTTAAACCTCTTGATAATCATGGATTAACTTGGTTAAGTGTAACGATGAGTTCACGACTTAACCCTGACTAATCTACCAAGCCCAAATTGGTTAAGTATTAAGTGGACCATGACTTAACCCTAATCACGAGGCATTAGTTAATTTAATGCGCCTTAACCTCTCACATTAGACCTTGTTGTGGTTACTAGTTAAGCCGGTCGGTTCCGGGTAGCTTTACACCACAACTTGGTCTAACCTCGGGTTCAAGGTACAACATGACCAACTTCTCACATTGGGTCCTATTGTTTGTAGCAACTAGTTAAGCCGGTCGGTTCCGGGTAGGTTTACGCTACAAACTCAACCCAACCTCGAGTTGGTCACACTTATATTTTCTAAGTGTCATGTCCATCATGTTTCCAAAACACATTACAAGTTTTCAAGAAATTGGGTAGACCTAACTTAATAGGTAAATTCCCAATGGGTAGACCTAACTTAATAGGTAAATTCCCAAGCTTACGTTTTTATGTCTTTTAAGTTTACCCGACCCCAAACGCAATCCCATCGCTTACATATCGCAATAGCGCATAAAGGATAGAAAGAGGAAACTTGGCATAATCATGACATAAAGGTATTGAAGCCACAAATTTAACATGGTGGCATATGAAATGTTCATATGTTCATACACTTGCATATTACATTTTTAGGCCTCAAAAGCATGCATAAAACCAAACTTGGCATATTGGTGATACATGGTGCTAAATGACATGTAGAAATGGCCATAAGTTCGCATTTAGCCTCACATGCAAGTTATCATAAGGGATATTATAACTTACATGTTGCCAAAATGTAACCTTTAGCCTAAAGCTTGAAGCTTTATGTTCACATACTCAAGATAAGCTTGCATAACATGATAACATGAACAAAATGATCATCCCAAACTTGCATAACATACTTGCATATCATAACATGGCATACTTGCATAGCATAACATGGTAAACTTGCATAACATGACATGATGAACTTGCATATCATAACATGGCAAACTTGCATAACATGATAAACTTGCATATCATAACATAACAAACTTGCATAACATGATAAACTTGCATATCATATCATAAGGATCAAACACAACTTGCATCATTAACTTTAGAGTTTAAATATGAAAGTAGAATAGGGCTTACAATGCTTATGAGGACTCAAATGAGTATAGCAAATATAAGAAAGCCCTTATGCAATCAATTAAACCCCAAAATGCAAGCTTTAATAGAAAAACCCTTAAGCCAAAGTGATCAAAACCCTTGCTTTATGATGCAAATATAGAAACTTGACTTGAATGCAAGCTAATGATGCTCATACAAGCTTGAAAACACTTGTATGCATGGAAAATCTCATAAAAATTTATTTAGGAATTTATAAAGAGAGTGGAGGCCATGAGAGGATTGATTTTGCCATAGTTTAGTTGTATGAATGAATAATGATGATTTAGGGTTAGGTTAGGGCCTTATTTATAGAGATTAGGACTAGTTTCAACCCTAGGATTAAACCCTAGTTCCAATCTCAGCCCTCAAAACCGAATCTGGCCCCCAAGCTCAACACAATCTCTAAATGGTGCACCAGGCTAAACAGCCCGGCTGGACCAAGTCGACAGCCAAGTCGACAGGGCTGTCGACTTGGGTCCAACCAAGTCGACTCCCAAGTCGACAGGGCTGTCGACTTGGGTGCTCTGGCGGGAACTTTCCCGCCTAGCCCAATCTGACCTAATTTTTCAAATTCAAACTTGAATTTGAAATCTGTTTTTACTTTGAATTTTTCTGAAAACTTCGTTGGGCCTTAATCGGGTCATACGGACTCCGATTTTCGAAAACTCGGACTCTATTTCGCGTATTTTTCCGAGACGAACGCAATGGCATAGCCCGTTTCCCTTGATTCAGATTTTAGAATTAAATTCTGCCTCGATTTACATCATTACAGGTTATTGAAAATATGGGTTGTTACATTCTCCCCTCCTTAAAGGATTTCGTCCCCGAAATCTTCAAGTTAGGAAGAACGTATCCTACCATCCAATCATCCATCTACTCAAAAAATCATCCACGAGCAATCATTGTCCTTACAAGATTCTAAATGTTGTATGAACATATGCAAAGGTGTGTGTATATGTCCTTATCTAATGCAAATATCCTCAATGCAAATTATGTTAGTGAAATGAATCCATATGTATGCAAGTCCTAACATAATGTATAACATCTATATGTGTACACATAACATACATCCATATGCAACATCCATGTGATAACACAAAAATTTTCATCCATGAATAAGCATAAACACTCATGCATATGCAATATGAGGAGTGTGTGAGCCGATCTAGTGCCTAACGTGTATAATGCATCCACGAGTAACCACTTGCAAACACTTGCAACCACTTGCAACCATCAAGCATAACATGTTTCAAACACATGTTTCATCCAAAGGGTTTCTACCTAAGGTTCTCATGACAAGATTAACACGATAAACTAGATAAACATGGATAGCAAAGAGAAAGATATGCTAACAAAGAAAAGAGATTGAGAGTGTACCCTCAAAAAGGAATGGATAAAGCCCACGCATCTTCTCCTCGGTTTCCCAAGTTGCGTCTTCTTCGGCTTCACCCCATTGAACCTTCACCAACTTGACCTCTCGATTCCTTAGCTTCTTGGTCTCCGTCCCCAAGATACGAATCGGAGCTCTCCTCAAGGTAGCCTCTTTCTCCACTTCCACATCTTTCAGAACACTTGGCTCAACAACCTCTGCTGATTCATGTAAACACTTCCGGAGATGCGAGACATGAAAAACATCGTGTACTCCGGCAAGCTTCTCGGGCAACTTCACTCTATAAGCCATCTGCCCGATCCTCTCTATAATAGGGAATGGTCCAACAAACCTCGGTGCTAACTTCCCAATGGCTCCAAATCGGACCACATTCCGCAAAGGAGAAACCTTCACGAAAACCATATCCCCAACATCAAACTCCAAATCAGTTCTTCGCTTATCAGCATAGGATTTCTGTCGGTCTTGGGCCGCTTTCATCCGTCTCCGAATCAACTCGATCTTCTCGGATGTATCTCTGATCATATCAGGCCCAAGTATAAGCTCATCTGTAGTCTCCCACCAACATGTAGGTGACTTGCACGGCCTCCCATATAAAGCTTCGAATGGTGCCATCCCTATGCTTGCCTGATAACTGTTATTATATGCAAACTCAACAAGAGGAAGATGGTCTTCCCAAGTACCACCAAAATCCAGAATACAAAGCCTCAACAGATCCTCGAGTACCCTATTCACCCTTTCGGTTTGACCGTCCGTCTGTGGGTGATAAGTCGTACTTAGATTCAACCTCGTGCCCATAGCATCTTGCAAGCTATTCCAGAATTGACTTGTAAAGATTGGGTCACGGTCACTGACTATACTAGAAGGGACTCCATGTAGTCTCACAATCTCACGAAGATATACAGACGCTAGCCAAGATGCGGTCCTCTTGCTCTTCACCGGGATGAAATGAGCACTCTTCGTAAGTCTATCCACAATAACCCAAATGCCCGTATTCCCTTTCCTTGACCTTGGTAGCCAATCGATAAAATCCATGGAAATGCTCTCCCACATCCATAGTGGAACGTCTAGAGGATGCAATAGCCCACCGGGCTTCTTCGACTCGGCCTTAACTTGCTGGCAAATGATACATCTAGAGACAAACTCTGCCACATCCTTCTTCATCCCAGGCCAAAAGAAAATACGCTTCATATCTTTATACATCTTATCTCTGCCTGGATGTATAGTCAACTTAGAGCGATGCGCTTCCTCAAGAACTTTTCTTACTTCTACCATTGGAACACATAACCTTCCGTCTCTCCTCAGCCAACCCTTGTCATCAATAGAATATCGAGCGAGATGACTAGACGCCTCTCCTCGAATCAGCTTATCCATAATCTCAACTACCTGAGGGTCTTCTCTCTGCGAAGCCCCAACTTGATCAAGAAGGGTAGGTCTGAGTTCCAGAGATGCTAAAGAACCGGTCATCGACTCAATCGTCAAAGAGAAATCAAAGGTTGCCACATACTCTAAATTCTTCATCTCGACGAATAGAGGACTCAGAGTCAACCTTTTTCTACTCAATGCATCAGCTACCACATTCCCCTTGCCAGGGGTATAAGCTATCTCAAAATCGTAGGACGCCAAGAATTCCATCTATCTTTGTTGCCTCAGATTCAGATCCTTCTGAGAAAAGAGATACTTCAATGACTTGTGATCGGTATAAAGCTCAAATCTTTCTCCCAAAAGATAATGGCGCCAAGCCTTGAGTGCATATACTATTGCTGCCAACTCTAAGTCATGAGTGGGATAATTCTTCTCATGCACTTTGAGTTGTCTACCGCCAAAGCATATCACTCTTCCTTCTTGCATCAGAACAGCTCCTAACCCCGTGCCACATGCATCGGTGTATACTGTAAATAACTTCCCTCCATCGGGCAAAGCTAGAACAGGTGCTGATGTGAGAGCTCTCTTGAGCTTCTGAAAAGCAAGCTCGCATTCTATGCTCCAAGCAAAAACTAAATTCTTCTTCGTCAATTTAGTGAGAGGAGCGGATATCTTTGCGAAGTCCTTGATGAACTTCCGGTAAAAACCCGCAAGACCTAGAAAACTTCTCACTTCGGTTGCATTCCTTGGAGTCTTCCAATCCTGAACTGCAACTACCTTAGCGGGATCCACCGCTAAGCCTTGCTTAGACACTATATGCCCAAGGAATCTAACTTCCCTTCTCCAAAAGTGACACTTGGAGAACTTGGCCTTCAACTGATGCGCTCTAAGCGTATCCATCACCTCCACGAGATGCCTTGCGTGCTCTTCCTCATCCTTAGAGAAGATCAGAATATCATCTACGAAGACCACGACAAACTTGTTCAAGAACTCCCTGAACACCCTACTCATCAAGTCCACGAAATATGCGGGTGCATTAGTCAAGCCGAACGACATGACAAGCCATTCGAAGAATCCATCTAGAGTCCTGAACGCAGTCTTGTCTATACTATCTTCAGCTACCCTGAGCTGATGGAATCCAGTAGCAAGATCAAGCTGAGAGAAAACAGAAGCACCGACAAGCTGGTCAAAGAGATCATCAATCCTCGGTAACGGGTGTCTGTTCTTCTTAGTCAGCTTATTCAACTCTCGATAGTCAACACAAAGTCGGAGAGAACCATCTGCCTTGGTAGCAAATACCACAGGCGCTCCCCATTCAGATATACTTCGTCTAATGAAGTTCTTCTCAAGCAACTCCTTTACTTGCTTACTTAGCTCCCGCCTTTCGCGCGAAGCCAAGTGCCGAACGGGCAAAGAAACCGGCTTTGCATTATCCACCAGATAAATGCGGAAATCAATCTCTCGCTTAGCGGGCAACCCCCTAACTTCATCGAAAACATCCGGATACTCTCGAACCACTCTCACAGACTGAAGAGTTTCCATTGACGAGTCGAGTGATTCAAGATAGCACAGCATGACGGGACCTCTAGGATTACAAGAAATTTCTAGGGTGTTTCCGAGGCGAGTCACGAGCCTCACAACCCTATGCTCACAATCAAGAATGGCTCCATATCTGGACAGCCAATCCATGCCCAATATCAATCCGTATCCCCTAAAACCAAGAACATAAGCACTGCACAAGAACTCTACACTCAGTATAGAGATTCTCAAATCCCCACATATCATAGACAAATGGGCGGAACCCCCTATAGGATTTGAGACACAGACGGGATCATCTACCAAGCTAGTACTAAGGTGCAAACTATCAACAAGATCAGATGAGATAAAGCTATGCGATGCACCAGATTCAAACAAGGTACGAACTGGAAAATCAGAAATATATACAAGGCTCTCAACAGAAATACTACCTCGATCGGGAACTGGAGCGGTATTGAGAGCATGAACTTGCCCTCCTGAAGGTCTAGCAAACTGAGTCTGACCCTGGCCTTGCCCTTGCTTCTTCGGGCAATCCTTACTGAAATGTCCAGTCTCACCGCAGAAAAAGCATTCACCATTCTTCCTTTTCCTCTTCTTACAATCCTTAATAAGATGCCCAACTAAACCGCAATAATGGCACTTCTCCTTGTTGTTCTTGCCCTTGTTGTTGTTCCCCTTGTTGCCTTGACCCTTGTTCTTGTTCTGATTGCCTTGACTGCTTTGACCACTTGGATTACCCTGATTTCCTTTTCCCTGGGAATCAGTCTTCTTGGCTTGAGTATCATTCATCTTGGTCTCTTTCTTGACATCTCCCTGAAGTAACGCCATATCAACCAAACTCTCAAACGTGGCCCCATGGGGAATATGTGACATAGCCAATCCCTGCAACGGCTCATTCAATCCTCTAGCAAAACGAAGAGCCTTCTTCTGAGGAGTATTCACCATATCCAAGCCAAAACGAGCTAACTGATTGAACTTGTTCACATATTCTTTGACAGACATATCTCCTTCTTTCAAAGTTATGAACCTCTCCATTTGCAGATCCTCCTCAGCAGAAGATAGAAACTTAAGCATGAACCTTGCCCTGAAATCGGCCCAAGTCTCAACAGGCCTAGTACCATTGGTGACTTCCCACCAATAAGCGGCTTCATCCTTCATAAGCCAAACCGCCAACAAGATCTTCCTCTTATCGTCTAACCCAAAGATAGCAAATAAATCCTCGGTCTCTTTCAACCAATTTTTGGCCTCTACAAAAGTCTCAGTGCCTTGAAAATTCTTGCCACCCATTGCTTTGAAATCTTTGCAAGTCTTTGCGAAGTCAGCTTGAGGATGCTGAGGGGGAGGAGGAAGAGGAACCTCAGCGACAGGAGGAGGAGGAACATTAACTACCGGAGGAGGAGGAACATCTGCGGGGCCGGCTTCGGTCGCCCTAGCCTCCAAAAGTCTCCTATACCAAACAGGTACGTGTACTCCCTCCGGAATAGCAAAGTTATCGGCCATACTGAAAACGAAGAAAAAGACAGATTCAGAATGGAGAGAAAAAAACGAAGGAATTTTGCTAATGGCTTTTTGGGGAATAGCCTTTAAAATAAACTAGACTTTTCTTTGGAAAATACTTTATACTTGGTTTTGAAAATAGTTTTCCAAAAGTTTTCTAAAAACCTTTTTGTTCCTTCTCGTAAACCATATGCTCTGATACCAAATGTAACACCCTACCTCCGCCAGGGTGACTCTTGCAAGCACTCTGACTTTGGAGGGGCGTTTGAATCAGGTAAACATGCATAATGATATATCAAGGCAGAACAAGAACATATGTATATATATGTAAACAGAGTGAATAACATAGATAAAACAGCGGAAGATTTTCAAACCATTTCAAAACAAGTCTGGTACAACATAATGTTAACTTTCCAAATACACAAGTCTAGATAAAAACAACATTACTGAAAAACTGAAATACATAAGTACTATCCCCAAAATAAGTGATAACCATAGCTAGCTTCATGTCAAGACCGTACATGAGCTAAAATCCCACAAGCAAGCGATCAGAAATCTAGCTAAGCTCCAATATTCCCTCTCTGAGAACCTGGGGGGAAACGGAAGAAAAGAGGCGAAAGAAAACAGGTCAGTCAAAAAGACTGAGTAAGCCCTACTACAATCAATGTAAACTGATAAAGTTAACTGGCATGAGAAGCAGGTATGATCATAAGGATAACAACATACTAGCATGGTGATTAACTAACAAGGTAGATAAAGGTGTCATCGCATAATCAGGTTTAAGGTTTTTCACCACAGGTGTACTAGCAAACTAACATGACTGGAATAAACAAGTATTGATCCCTTGGCCCAAGCTTTGGCCCAATAACATGAAATGACCCTAATACAAGGTCCAACCAAACGGTCTAGTCGATCGGCTCCCTAAGCCTAACTCGTCACGTGTTGGTGTCAATACGGCCCAAACATAATTGTAGTCGAACTGTGCCGGGTCCACCCTTCGGGTGTATCAAGCCCTAGGGTGCCAACCCCTGGACACCATAAACATGAGTGCACAGTCTCGATCTACTGGTACCCATGCTTGACTTCTCCAAATACGGACTACGTGCACGACCATAGTCCGTCCGGAACTACATCGGCGTACCACCCTGTCGTCGTTTATTGGTCGCTTACCTCCAGCCCAGTAATCGTGCCCCCTCCCTAGCCTAGTCCCTAGGGCCTTAATGATACAAACTTGGGATTACTGCTGGAGTGGGCCCCCATTGCTAGGATTTTTCTAGTGGGTTAAGTACAGTTTAACCCTCTTGATAATCATGGATTAACTTGGTTAAGTGTAACGATGAGTTCACGACTTAACCCTGACTAATCTACCAAGCCCAAATTGGTTAAGTATTAAGTGGACCATGACTTAACCCTAATCACGAGGCATTAGTTAATTTAATGTGCCTTAACCTCTCACATTAGACCTTGTTGTGGTTACTAGTTAAGCCGGTCGGTTCCGGGTAGCTTTACACCACAACTTGGTCTAACCTCGGGTTCAAGGTACAACATGACCAACTTCTCACATTGGGTCCTATTGTTTGTAGCAACTAGTTAAGCCGGTCGGTTCCGGGTAGGTTTACGCTACAAACTCAACCCAACCTCGAGTTGGTCACACTTATATTTTCTAAGTGTCATGTCCATCATGTTTCCAAAACACATTACAAGTTTTCAAGCAATTGGGTAGACCTAACTTAATAGGTAAATTCCCAATGGGTAGACCTAACTTAATAGGTAAATTCCCAAGCTTATGTTTTTATGTCTTTTAAGTTTACCCAACCCCAAACGCAATCCCATCGCTTACATATCGCAATAGCGCATAAAGGATAGAAAGAGGGAACTTGGCATAATCATGACATAAAGGTATTGAAGCCACAAGTTTAACATGGTGGCATATGAAATGTTCATATGTTCATACACTTGCATATTACATTTTTAGGCCTCAAAAGCATGCATAAAACCAAACTTGGCATATTGGTGATACATGGTGCTAAATGACATGTAGAAATGGCCATAAGTTCGCATTTAGCCTCACATGCAAGTTATCATAAGGGATATGATAACTTACATGTTGCCAAAATGCAACCTTTAGCCTAAAGCTTGAAGCTTTATGTTCACATACTCAAGATAAGCTTGCATAACATGATAACATGAACAAATTGATCATCCCAAACTTGCATAACATACTTGCATATCAAAACATGGCATACTTGCATAGCATAACATGGTAAACTTGCATAACATGACATGATGAACTTGCATATCATAACATGGCAAACTTGCATAACATGATAAACTTGCATATCATAACATAACAAACTTGCATAACATGATAAACTTGCATATCATATCATAATGATCAAACACAACTTGCATCATTAACTTTAGAGTTTAAATATGAAAGTAGAATAGGGCTTACAATGCTTATGAGGACTCAAATGAGTATAGCAAATATAAGAAAGCCCTTATGCAATCAATTAAACCCCAAAATGCAAGCTTTAATAGAAAAAACCTTAAGCCAAAGTGATCAAAACCCTTGCTTTATGATGCAAATATAGAAACTTGACTTGAATGCAAGCTAATGATGCTCATACAAGCTTGAAAACACTTGTATGCATGGAAAATCTCATAAAAATTTATTTAGGAATTTATGAAGAGAGTGGAGGCCATGAGAGGATTGATTTTGCCATAGTTTAGTTGTATGAATGAATAATGATGATTTAGGGTTAGGTTAGGGCCTTATTTATAGAGATTAGGACTAGTTTCAACCCTAGGATTAAACCCTAGTTCCAATCTCAGCCCTCAAAACCGAATCTGGCCCCCAAGCTCAACACAATCTCTAAATGGTGCACCAGGCTAAACAGCCCGGCTGGACCAAGTCGACAGCCAAGTCGACAGGGCTGTCGACTTGGGTCCAACCAAGTCGACTCCCAAGTCGACAGGGCTGTCGACTTGGGTGCTCTGGCGGGAACATTCCCGCCTAGCCCAATCTGACCTAATTTTTCAAATTCAAACTTGAATTTGAAATCTGTTTTTACTTTGAATTTTTCTGAAAACTTCGTTGGGCCTTAATCGGGTCATACGGACTCCGATTTTCGAAAACTCGGACTCTATTTCGCGTATTTTTCCGAGACGAACGCAATGGCATAGCCCGTTTCCCTTGATTCAGATTTTAGAATTAAATTCTGCCTCGATTTACATCATTACAGGTTATTGAAAATACGGGTTGTTACAGAAATCATAAACCGTAGCGCTTTAAAGTGCTATAAACAATTAAAATAATATACTTCCGTATACATCTCTATTTTCTTCAAAACTAGGTTTGAAGATTTCTCCGAATCTGTGACACGAGGTGACGATCGGGTTGTGCCACAGACTAGAGCTTGGAGAGAGCTTCCCATCGACGCCTGCAACCTCCGATTCGAGCTGATGTGGCGCGTGGAATTCGGCGCGAGATGGTGAGGTTTTGGGGAGGTGGTTCATGCTGGTGAACGACGAGACGAGGTGTACTCGGTGTTGATTTGAAGCTTGAGGGGAGTCCTTCAAAAAGCTAAACTGGGTCAAGGGTGATGGCGAGAGGGATCGTCGGAATTTTGGCCAAGAAGATATGAAGGGTGGCCGCTGTTCTTTCAGAGGAATATCGGGTTTGATCGAGAGTGCCTTGGTCAACGAGGGTTTAAGGGAGAAGGCCTCCAATTGGCCACCTTATTTTTAAATATTTAATTTATTTTAAATTCAAAAATATCCTCTAGTCCAAATGAACACCAATTCAAACCCAACGACTGACGTCCCTAGCTAAATACCCCCATTCCGAACACAATGGAATATGTTTCGTAGGCCCATTCGACTGTTCCAGTCAGTTTTTCTTCAAATTAAAATATAAAATATTTAATATTTAATTTAAACGTACATTTCAATTTTCCGGGGCCACATACTGATTCTAAAAATTCCCGAAAAATAAATCTAGCTATGTTTTGACGATACGGTCCCAACAAAACTAGTTTCGTCGAATTCTGAGACCGTTTGAAAAATGGCCATTTTCTGGTCGATCCAATTTAACTAAAATTGACCAAACACATTTTCTTTCACCACGCTCACATCTTAACTTCAAAAATTATGAAATTTGAAACCTAGTAATAACTTCACATCCCGGATCCAACAAAAGTGGTTTCGTCGAATTCCGAGGTCGTTTGCAAAATGTCTATTTTCGAGGGCGATATATTATCCATAACGACCTTTCTGAAAATTCATTTGGCCATAACTTTTGACTCTCGCTACGAAACTTCGATTTTTCAGATTCGTAGAAAGATATTCACTAACAGATTTAAATATTTTTGGTTTCACTAAAATCCGTTTTATTTTGCACCCGGTACAGTCAGCCAAAGTTTGAATTGAAATTTTGAAACTGCCGCGCCATTTCAGGCCTTGTTTATAATTTAAAATAATTATATTTATTTTCAAACATCGATTCATACACACTTTTCGTCGTTATTATTTAAAATATTTATTTTAAATACTTAAAATTCACTATTTTCGCCAAATTAAATTTTTTAAACTGGTTCAGATTTTCCGGGTTGTTACAATCTCCCCCACTTAAAACTTTTCGTCCCCGAAAAGGAACAATGTCGAAAGTGGCTTGACTAACTAACTCTACTTTCAATTTGGCATCCATTCTTCAACTTTTCAGTTTCTAAGAATTTTCAAATTCTTCAAAAATTTGGCTAACACCCTAAATTTTCGAAAAATTTCGCCATAACCTCCTTTGTACGGGGAGGGGTTTGGAAATTTATTGGGCCGTATTAGGCACCCAATAAATCCTAATAAGCATGCACATATTTATAGTGATATATTCCGGTGTCCACAGGGGAGTGTGTATAGATCATAACTCCAGAGAATAAATTATCGTCACCCCAAAAATGGTTTTTGTGCCTTAATGACCAGAGAGATGTGTTTATTGTCATCTCCAGACCCGTGTGGGGTTTTTATTAATCTGGCAATTTACCGTTACATTTTATATGGTCCATATCAGTTATCAGTTCAACCTGTAAAATATAGTCATCGTCATACAAGCCTCTCGCTCGTATGGTAAATCTTCAACCACGTCACACAAGCTCCAAATGCTTATGTGGTATATGATGAAGTGTGCCTATCCTCAAGAAGTATGCCATGTAGTGTAGTTCAAAATTAATTGTTACTAGCCTATGGTGACGTTTATTATTACAAACAGAACAACCAGCACTCCGCATCCAATGGCATTCACAGGAGTTGATATAATAGTAAATTTTCGCATCCAACTCACTAAGGTTTACCTATTTGTTGGGCACGCAAATAATTTCTTTACTCAACAGCTAATCCATTTGCCTGTTCAAACATATACAGTGCACATGTATATAGTTCTATCTATTTTTAAACCAGTTCAATGTGTGATTTAATTGCATAAATTTACCATTTCTTCGTTGATTAAATTAACTATCATTCTAATAATTCAGTTAATCAAATTCACAATCACACAACACAAACAAAAAATCAATTTGTTTTTAACTTTCAAAAATATACTAATTAATCCATATACTCTTTTAAATTAATTAGACTATATAATTAAAAAGTTTACATCAATGCAAAGAAAACAACAGTAAAGTAAAGAACAGAATGGAAATGCAAAATATGGTAGATGTACCTTGCACCAAAGTTAATCAGAGACATCCACCCTGCACTTAGGATAGGCTTTCTTAACGCTCTCCTCAGTTTCCCAAGTACAATCTCGCGGATCTCCACTCCATTGCACTTTGACTAAGTGATCCTTCTTGTTCCTCAGCTCTTTGGTTTCTTTGCCAATAATCTTTAGCGGCTCTCTTCTCACTGCCAATTCTGGAGTGATTTCCAAATCCTGTTGTGCGGCTTCTTCTACAACGAGGTCTGGATCATGCACATGCTTTCGCAGTTGAGATACGTGAAATACATCATGCACTCCAGGCAACCAATCTGGCAATTGAACCCTATATGCGAGAGTTCCAATCCGTTCAAGAATAGGAAACGGACCAATAAATTTGGTTGACAATTTCCCTGTTTTACCGAATTGGATGACTCCTATCATCGGAGATATCTTCAAATATACATAGTCACCAACAGCAAATGATATATCTCTTCTTCTCTTATCTGCATAGCTCATCTGTCGGCTTTGAGCGGCGAGTAATCGTTTCTTAACGAAATCGACTTTGTCCGCAGCATCGCGAATCATATCAGGCCCCAATACAAGTCTATTACCAGGTTCAACCCAACAAGCATGGGATCGGCACGGTCTACCATACAATACTTCGAATGGATACATTTTCAGGCTTGCCAGGTAGCTATTGTTATATGAGAATTCGGCCAAATGTAAGTGGTCTTCCCATGATCCTCCAAAATCAATAATACAAGCCCGTAATAGATCTTCAAGAATACGATTCACCCTCTCTGTTTAACCATCTGTTTGAGGATCATAAGCGGTGCTCAAGTTCAGTTTCATTTCCAATTCTGCTTGGAATGCTTCCCAGAATTTACTAGCAAAAATCGGGTCATGATCACTAACGATGCTCATGGGAACTCTGTGCAGTCTAACAATTTCCTTGAAATATACCTACGCCAGACTCTGAGCAGTTCTGTTCGATCTGACAGGTATGAAATGAGCGGTCTTCGTAAATCGATCTACGATCACCCAAATACTGTCATTTCCTTTCCTGGTTCTGGGCAAACCATCTATGAAGTCCATAGAATTCTGTTCCCACTTTCCACCTGGAATTTCCAATAGTTGTAATAATCCAGCGAGTTTCTGCTGATTGCTTTTGACTTGTTGACAAGTAGAACACCGACTTACATATAAGGAGATGTATTGTTTCATAGATCTCCACCATAAAGTGCATTTGATATCATTATACATCTTGCTCACCCCTGGATGGATACTAAGCTTGGCTTTGTGACATTCATTTAATACTTCTCTCCGAAGTTCAGCAATGTTTGGCACACATATTCGGCCCTTCAACCTCAGAATCCCATCGTTATCAATCTGAAAACTCAAGGGCTCGCCTTTCTGTATTCTTTCTCTGATTCTTTGAATGAAGTGATCATCCTTCTGAAGAGCAGATATTTTATCGATCAATGAAGTCGTAATAATAAAACTGGTGATTATTACGTTCTTTCTACTCAGCGCATCAGCCGCAACATTGGCTTTCACTGGAGTGTACAAAATCTCAAAATCGTACGCTGCAAGAAATTCTAGCCAACGTTGTTGCCTCAGATTCAAGTCTTTCTGGGTGAACAAATACTTCAATGACTGATGGTTTGTTTACAGTTCGAATTTCTCACCCAAAAGATAGTGCCTGGAGATTTTCAAAGCAAATACAATGGCTAACAACTCAAGATCATGAGTAACGTAATTCTTCTCATGTGGTTTCAGCTGACGGCTAGCACAAGCAATCACTTGACCTCTTTGCATTAACACTGCACCAAGGCCTTCTCTAGAAGCGTCAGTCCAGATTTTCAAGTCCTCATTGCCATCTATTATTGTTAGCACTGGAGCAGTCGTCAGTTTTAATTTTAGATTCTGGAAGGCTTCCTCACATTCTGAAGTCCAATTGAATCTCGAATGTTTCTTAGTCAGTTTCGTTAAGGAACTAGATGTCTTCGCGAAATCCTTAATGAATTTCCGATAATAACTGGCTAACCCGAGAAAACTTCTGACTTCTGCGGGTGTATGAGGCTGTTTCCAATTCTTAATAGCAGTGATTTTACTGGGATCCACTGAAATTCCTTGCTCTGACACGACGTGGCCAAGAAATTTGACTTCTTCTTGCCAGAATATACATTTGGAAAACTTTGCTTTTAAAACATTCTTTCTGAGAATTTCTAACAATTGTTCCAAATGTTTTTCATGCTCGCTTTCTGATTTAGAGAAGATCGGTATATCATCAATGAAAACCAGAACAAATTTATTCAAAACTCCTCTGAATACTCTGTTCATCAGGTCGACAAAATATGCTGGAGCGTTATATAAGCCGAACGACATTACTAACCACTCGTAGAATAAGTCTGGACCTCTGAGTGCTGTCAAAGGAACACACTCTTCGGCAATACGAAGCTGATGTAAACCTGTAGCTAGGTCCATTCGTGAAAACACTTGTGCGCCATTCAATCGATCCAACAAATCATCAATCCGCGGCAATGGATATTTGTTTTTCAGCGTCTGCTTATTCAAGTCACGATAATCTACACATATTCTGAGAGTACCGTCTGACTTCGAGACAAATACCACTGCTGCTCCCCAATCGGAGAAACTAGGCCTGATTAGACCTTTCCATACAAGCTATCGGGTTTGATTATCTAACTCTTCTTTCTCTTTCAAGGTCATTCTTCGAAAAGTGTGAACTACGGTCCTTGCATTCAGAACCAAAGAGATTTTAAAATCAATTTCCCTCTGCGGAGGTAGGCTAATAACTTCTTCGAACACGTCCGCATAATTCTTGACAACTGGGATATTTTCAATGTCGACCGAAATATTCTCAAGAACGACAGGACTTGGTTCTAGTTAAGCAGGAGAAATATCTAAAGCTGCCCAGAAGTCTTTTGTATCAGAATTCGGGCCTTCACATGGAATGGTTATATATTCCCCAAACTCTGTTTTTGCCTTAACAACTCTTTCGGCGCATTTAACTTTTGCTTATATTTGGTTAACCAATCCAATCCCATTATAAGGTCAAACTCTGTAAAATTCATTACGATCGCGATGGTGGGAAACTGATATCGGGAAAAAGAGATAGGCACTCCACAAACCCAATCAAGATCAAGGGAGCCCCCAACCAGATTATGAACAGTCATTGGTTCTTTGAGCTTCTTCAAATTCAAATCCAGTTTCTTAACCGCATTCTTTGCAACAAAGCTTCGCGATGCGCCTATATCAAATAATACTTTAACTGGAATATCTTTGACAGTAAGCGTGCCTTCTAAAACATCTGGCCTTTCCTGACTAGCTGAGGATGCAGGAACTTCTGGTACTTTATTTACCTGTATCATTTCAGGTTTCTTGAGTAGCTGGCAATCCCGCTTTATATGACCAGCCCGATGGCACATATTGCATTTCCTAGTTTCTTGCAACTTGTTCTTGGGTTTAGATTTATCCTAGTTCCTTTTGTTCCAAGATTTGCAATTTATTGCCAAATGCTCTTGCTTTTTGCAGCTCAAACATGTGGCAGTCGTTATTGGCACTTCTTCGGATTTAGCCTTTTGCCTATCGACTCTAGGCTTCTTTCTGACTCTAGACGTCGTACTCGGCTCAACCTGTGTACTTGTCTCTGGGCTATCAGTTTCAGTTTTCCTTTTGTTGCCCGAACTGACTTCCTCTTTATCGACTAAAAGACCTCGATTATTTAGATCTTCATACTGATAAGCTATATATATCATTTCGGAAAAAAGGAAGCTTCACATGCCCCATTACTTTATTCTAGTATTTTCATTGAAGACCATAAATAAACCTCAGATTCTTCCTATTTGGATCTTGAATTAGATGAGGGGCAAAGCGAGAAAGTTCATTGAATCTCTTATGATATTCTGGGATATTCATATCTCCTTGTATCAAATAGTAGAATTCATCACTTAACCGCTTAGTTGCTTCTGGAGTAGTAAATCTTTCATTGAAAACCTCTTTGAATCTACCCCAGGTGATATCACCTTCTGGATTATCCTTAATGATTGCCTCCCACCAGAACAAAGCTTCGTCCTTGAGTGCCCAAGATGCCACTAATTTTTCTGTTCATCTCCCAGCTGGAGATGTTCAAGAATTCTTTCAGCAGACCGCACCCTATCTTGGGTTTGACTAATGGATTCATTTCCCGAGAATGATACTCCACCCAGATTTCGATACTTCTTTAACAGAGCTTCCAGATCTGGTTCTGCATTCCTGTTGTTTCTGACACTCATTTTCTAGTACTTCTGCAAATAGAAGACCAAGTGTCAAGTCAATAGAAAAGGTAATTTTAAAACATAGAGACATATACTTTAATGTAAATGCATCTATCGAGGTATATTTCATTCTGCTACACTCATACAAGGATATTACCGATCCTGTCCGTAATGAGTTATTCGTCCTAGAACACTACTGGTTCTATTTCCGACAAGTTCGTTCATATGTTATATTCCAGAACTAAGCTTAACCAAAGCTCTGATACCACGTTTGTGATGACCCCAAACCCCGATAAGACGATGGCAAGGGTAATCTTTGGAATATAACACATAAACAGATAACAGCAGAACAGAAATAATTAAATACACCAGATAATGTACAATAGAATACACTGGATAAATATAATCATCAGAATTACACAATATATAGGATCATACTTAGTACAAAATACAGTTCAGCTATACATAAAATGTCTACAGCAGAAAAGAAAACATAATATGTACAACAGGAGCTGAACAGCATAAAAAGAGATAAATGATAGAATCCATCTTCAGCTCCAGCTATCCAGAAAGAGCCTACTAAAACCTGAATACAATGCTTCCCGTGTAGAAAAAGGGGCACCCGAGTTTGCAAGTGAAACAAACTACGAGTCAGTCAGGGGACTGGTATGAGAAATCTACTTAACACTTCTTACAATATGGCTAATCACAGGACCATGCAACTTTCGCGGAACGGGTTCACTCCATTGGATTGCCAGTGCTTTAAAACAAATAAATCTTTTAAACATTGCAATACTTTTTATAAAAATGAAGTCATTATAAGACTCAGTTCCCTTCACATAATGCAACACAAACCGGAGGATAGAATTTTACCTTATAATGGCCAAAATATGCTTGATACGAGCAAAACAAATCATTTGATATTATTGCTAGTGTTTATATGTTTCAAAAACAATTTCAATCATAACTATCAATCATAGACGGCATGGGTACCATATATCATGTCGCCATATATATATATATATATATATATATATATATATATATATACACACACACACACACACACAATCAAAACAGCACGGCGTCGTCCAATTTCCATCATGAACCAAGGCAAAAGATAGTCCTTACCGAATTCGAGACGCTCTAGCCCGCCCCTCAGGCAAGCGCGCAGGCAAGCCTTGGATCGTCAGGGACGGTCCACCGATGTGGATTAAAATTCCTGAACACTGTGTTTCCCCGCCCTATGGGGCGTCACTGGTCATATCAAACCACACCATCGGCTCTGAAGAGACCGAAGCAAACTGAGGCCTCGCTTTTCATCATCCACATAAGTAAAATACCCGGGCGTGTAAAACCCAAAGCACCACCCCTAGCTAGAAGGAAACGCATGTCCTCCCTGAAGTCCTTCTCCCATTTCTGGCTCATACCGGGGTGTGAGGCTCTCGAGACAATGTTATACACAAAGCTATGCCACACAGGCCGTGCTTTGATCATCAACCACACGACTTTGCTTTTCAACAGAAGCCTTCATCATCTGCCACTTAGGCATGCCACACAGGCAATTCACTCCATGCGACTGATTTTTATTGATATATAACCTCTGAGCTCGTACGTCTCAGAGAAGGGCGTTAAGCAAGAGAATAATTTCTCCGCCGCCAAAAAGATATATATTTAATAGAGATCAATCAGCACAGAACAAAATCCCATGTCAGACACACAGTCCATTTACACGTTCATTCTGGGTCTGAACGAAACCGGAGGCACTCAATACCTCGCATATCCGTACAATCAACAAGTACGTCCGGGTGGCTACCACTTCAGCCCCGTCAAGGTAGCTACTCCTATCATGAGCATCAGTAGCACCCCTCCATTCGACGTGAAGATCATCGGTCTTACATCGTCTTCATATCTTTGACTTTCACCCGTCGATCAATTATTTGAAATGAGAATTAACTCGGCCTTTTTAAATAATTCACGTATATTCAGAATTTCAGATCAATTCATTTCAATGGTTAAATTATTCAATATCACTAATTCTGTTCTTTAATGTAATTTCATGCTAAACACATTCAACCATTAAATATCACATAAACCGAGCAAATTCAGTTTATTTCCATTCCATATCGTTTATAATATTTTATCACGATTTATAGCTATTTTTTTCATTTAAAAATAGCCAATTCATTCAAACGACGTTTCAGGCCATAACGCGGCCGTGGCGCTATTTTTCTCCAGATTTGATTTACACATATCTGAAAATCTAACCGTTGGATCTTCACAAAATTTATATCATTAGAAAGATCTTTTCAAAACGAATCCAACGGTTTCAGTTTTGGGAAAATCCGACGGTCAAATCTCCCGCACTAATCGTTTGAAGTTACGATTTCAAAATACGAACTACAGCGTCGTTATTCGATTTAATTTAATTATATATATATAATCGATTCTGGAGCTGTTTTTCTTCAGATTTGAATTAAACATTCCAGACAATCCAACCGTTGGATCTTTACAAAGTTGGTGTCATTGGAAAGATATTTCCAAAGCGAACCCAACGGTTGTGGTTTCGGGAAAATTCGATGGTCGGATCTCCCGCACTAATTGTTTGAAATCACTATTTCTAAACACGAACTGCAGCTTCGTTATTCACTATATTTTAATTATATTTATATAAATATATATAACTATAATTCTTTCTTCGATTTCAAAACCATATCCACTTTATATATTTGATAAAAATGATATTTTTATCATCAAAAATATTTATTCCACACATTACCATTATTAACACTTCATATTCACAATAAAAATGTAGATTTTATTGTTCAATCCATATATTCAACACATGAATGTTTTCGACTTCACACACACACGATAAAAATATGATTTTTATCATTCTAGTCCTTTATTCAACACATGAATATTTTCTATAGTTTATATATATAATAAAAATGTGGTTTTTATTGTAAAACAATTTATTTCAAAACACGATTATTTTATATAGACTACACATAAGGTAAAAATGTTGTTTTTGGTGTTAAAAGAATTTATTTAAAATGCTAATATTTTATATAAGCTATGTATATAATAAAAATGTGATTTTTATCTTTCAAATGATTTACTCAACACATGAACTCATTCAACACATGAATTTCTATTCAACACATGAATTTCTATTCAACACACGAATATAGTTTCAACATATGAAAATAATTCTAACACATGAATATTATTGAAAATTTCGGCAGCATAACGGCAGGGTAGTTAAAACCGGCACCGTCCCTAGTACGGATCCTCACTCTACCTTAAACCTCACAGTTTTTGACAATGGGGATTTTCAATATCTAGTTCGCACGCAGGCGAATTTTCCCATATACTAATCCTATTGGGATTTCAATCACAATCAATCATTTACAATCAACCATTCATGGTATTCACCAAATTTCACATCAACCAATCCAAACAATATCACAACCAATATATATCGTCCATGGTCTGTGGACGAGGGAGTTTGTGTATATATATATATAGATATATAGATATAGATATACGTATATAACTATATTTCGATTTCACTTCAATATCTTTTCAATTTATTTCAACGCATATATAATTTTTACAACGCATATATAACTTATACATCGAACATACAACTTATACAACGCTTATACATGAGGTGTACAACACTTATATAACTCATACATCGACTATATAATTTATACATCGTTGTTTTCCATATCGTTTATAAATTAGAAATCTCACATTGGGTTCCGCTCTACCAAATATAGCAGAAGGCTCAGAAAAATATGCGGTCTCTTCTAGAATGTAGAAGACGTCCACATGAGTCCACTATCTCTTGTTTCACTGGATTTCGTCAAAATAGCAAAAAGATATGATTTTTACAGTGAAATCATAAACCGTAGCGCTTTAAGGCGCTATAAACAATTAAAATAATATACTGCCGCATACCTCTCTATTTTCTTCAAAACTAGGTTTGAAGATTTCTCCAAATCCGTGACACGAGGTGACGATCGGATTGTGCCAAGGCCTAGAGCTTGGAGAGAGCTTCCCGTCGATGCCTGCAACCTCCAATTCGAGCGGACGTGGCGCTGGAATTCGGCGCGAGACGGTGAGGTTTTGGGGAGGTGGTTCACGCTGGTGGAGCGACGAGACGAGGTGTACTCGGTGTTGATATGAAGCTCAAGGGGAGTCCTTCAAAAAGCTAAACTGGGTCGAGGGTGATGGCGAGCGGTATCGTCGGAATTTTGGCCAGGAGGATATGAAGGGTGGTCTCCGTTCTTTCTGAGGGATATCAGGTTTGATCGAGAGTGCCTTGGTCAACGAGGGTTTAAGGGAGAAGGCCTCCGATTGGCCCACCTTATTTTTAAATATTTAATTTATTTTAAATTCAAAAATATCCTCTAGTCCAAACGAACACCAATTCAAACCCAACGACTGACGTCCTTAGCTAAATACCCCCATTTCGAACACAATGGAATATGTTTCGTAGGCCCATTCGACTGTTTCAGTCGGTTTTTCTTCAAATTAAAATATAAAACATTCAATATTTAATTTGAACGTACATTTCAATTTGCCGGGGCCACATACTGATTCTAAAAATTCCCGAAAAATAAATCTAGCTATGTTTTGATGATACTGTCCAAACAAAACTAGTTTCGTCGAATTCTGAGACCGTTTGAAAAATGGCCATTTTTTGGTCGATCCAATTTAACTAAAATTGACCAAACACATTTTCTTTCGCCACGCTCACATCTAAACTTCAAAAATTATGAAATTTGAAACCTAGCAATAACTTCACATCCTGGATCCAACAAAAGTGGTTTCGTCGAATTCCGAGGTCGTTTGCAAAATGTCTATTTTCAAGGGCGATATATTATCTATAGCGACCTTTCTGAAAATTCATTTGGCCATAACTTTTGACTCCCGCTACGAAACTTCGATTTTTCAGATTTGTTAGAAAGATATTCACTAACAAATTTAAATATTTTTGGTTTCACTAAAATCCGTTTTATTTTGCACCCGGTACAGTCAGCCAAAGTTTGAATTGAAATTTTGAAACTGCAGCGCCATTTCAGGCCTTGTTTATAATTTAAAATAACTATATTTATTTTCAAACATCGATTCAAACACACTTTTCGTCATTATTATTTAAAATATTTATTTTAAATACTTAAAATTCACTATTTTCGCCAATTTAAATTTTTTAAACTGGTTCAGATTTTCCTGGTTGTTACATAAGATTATTTCACGCTAAGAACATGAATATCTGGGTGTGGCTTCATGACGTTAGATGATGATTTAACTTGATTTTTCTTTATAAGTTTTAGAGAGTAAAAATATTTACTGTCAAAGTGTCAAAAATTCTTATAAATAGTGAATCAACAAAATGAAAACAAATCAAATCTGTGCCCAGTTAACCTCCAACTTGCATCTTAGAATTCCCAAAGTAAGGAAATTAAGTAGAGTTGCTCACATTTTGTTTACTGTTAGTACCAGTTTAGTGTTGATGTCCCAGTAAAGATGGATCTTTACTTCCAGATCTTAATTTTTATGTTTGATAAATTTCAGGCATATTTAATCTAATCAATTAGTAATCTACCAAGTATTTCATATCAATATACACAAGACAAATAGATTTTGTAATAGAGTTTACTCACCAGTTTTAGCTTTCCTCTTTGTTCTTAGACTTTAATGTTGTAATTAATCTTCACTGGTTTAATTGTTTGTGTGAGAAGTCCCTGGGTTTATGGTGTATTTATAGGCACATTATAGTATTAAACAATTCACTTTATTAAATTGTTGTAGGTCCTTTACCCTACAAAATAAACACTTAATGTTAAGGAATAATTAGCTTCAGGTTTTCCAGTCCCTTGTTTGATTTGTCTTAGAACACATGCTAGATTGAAAATAAAAATATACCATGCTTAGTACAATTTTATATCCTTGCTCCATTTCTAGAAGCCTTGCATCTTTTCATATGACCAAATCCAATTAATGAATGTTGGCTGAAATTTTTTCCAGGCATGTTTTATTTTGCTTTGATAAAATTATAAAGTAAATTAGTTGTTGTCTAGTCATGTTAGCTGCAGCATTTTGTGGTTAGACTAGGTTAGCAGTATGATTTATGAAGGAGATTACATCATACCTTTCATTAAAAAGATTGGTACTTTTGTTTAGAGAATGGCATACATATTTTGTAGCCATATCCTGCTTTAATTTATTTCCATTTCAAGGGTTCAATTGCATTAGGATGTTGCACAACTATGCTTATGTAAGTATACATATATGTAGCCATTTCAAATGTTTAATCATATTGAATGTAAAACTCTTTTTGTTTTATGTGCAGCAAAGATCTAACTTGTAGTGATAATTGAGAAGAAAAAAAAGTAAAACAACAAAAGGCCTAACTACTTAAGGCTTAGCTACATATAAATACGGGTTATATACATGTTGTATTGTTTTAGACATATGTCGTTACATATGTTTTATACTCACAACATGCATAGTCATACATTTGTTGTTTATTGGCAGCAAGAATCTCTGTCCTTATGGTGACATTTGAGAAGAAAAAGTAAAATAAGGCTTGGCTATATATATACATGTTATATTGTCATAATATCTGTCTGTATATGTATATATTATCATGTTTTAATGAAATGCATGGGATTTTGATTTAAAATGATTATCTTAATTTTCTAAGAAATAAAGATTCAAACAGCAACAAAAAGAAATATTTACTTGTTATCCTATTATATATCCAATAAGTAATTTTTTTTCTTGTAATATGTTCACACATATGTACTCATACATAGGTTTAAGATAAAAGTTATTAGGTTTTTGTTTATATATTGATTTTATTCCATTTTATTTTAATTAACTCATTAACAAATAAATATTTATTATTAAACAAAGTCTCTAAAAATCCCGACATTACAATCCACCCCCTTAAAAGAATTTCGTCCCCGAAATTAAAGGGTAACGAGTAGATCTCAGTTTTAACTAAAGTCAAATACACACTCGTAACTACCTATCACACTTTCCAGATAAACCCCTTTTTTGATTGATTAATTAATTAGAACTCAAAATATGATTTCATTCAAAGAATTCCGATTCAAAATGAATCTAGTGTATCCAATTTAACTTAAAAAATTTGAATTACACCCACCGCATTGCGGCTAGCTCGTTTTTAATGCAATTAATAATTTCAAACTTTATTTTACTATTCAACTTTATTTAATTTATTCAGAGTCTGACCCTTACTCATTTGACTCCTATATATATATATAATAGTTTAAAATTACAAATACGCTCTCTCAATACTCACCCAGAGCTTTGGTATTCAGTAAACCTGCGCTTTGAAACCAATTGTAACGACGCGACTTTCGATGACCTCGGAAGTCGTATCATTATAATTGAAATATATAAATAGAGAATAGAACTAACAAAAAATCAGAATCCCATAATGGAATTTCAAAAAATATAATATCACAAAATATATTACATATCATGGTCTAGTACATCATTGAACACTTTATTATAATACATCTTACCTGATTACGGACCTAATACAACATACAAACTTGATACTTAGATATAGATATAACTACTATGCCGACTCCAGAATTCCTTGATCCAAAATACTTCAAAATATTTCCATTTATCACCTGGATCAGGTTACTTGTATTTTTGGAACTAATTTAAATTTTTATTTTAAATTGAATTTGATGAAAATTAAATATTTTAGATGATTTATTTTGAGAATAAACGACGAAAAAATTATTTAAAGCGAAGTTAGAACTTATAAATTTATATTAATTATAAAACGAGCTTGAAATGGTGTGGTAGTTTTAAAATTTAGTCTTAAACTTTAAATTAGTGTATAAAATTCATTATAAATCAGAATTTGATAAAATAAGAAACATTATAATCTATTTAATTATATCTTTCTTATGACTATGAAAATTTTAGATTTTGTTTTACAAATTGAAAGTTTAGTCCAAATTAAAATTTCCAAATAGTCGTTATAAAATTTATTTATATTTTAATAATATATAAGCCCTAAAAAGAGTCATTTTGCAAGCTACCTCCGTTTTTGATGAAACTAATTTTGTTGGATTCGGAAACTCAAATTATTGTTAGGTTTAAAATTTCAAGTCGTTTGGAATCAGTATGTATGCGTAGTAAATTTAAATGTGTTTTCAAGTTTAGTTTAAATTTAATAAACTAGTTAAAATGCCATTTTTCAAACGGCCTCCAAATTCGACGAAATTATTTTTGATAGAGTCGTATTTGCAAAACATAGCAAGGTTTCAAATTTGATAATTTTTGGAGTCAGTACGTTGCCCGGTAAATTAAAATGTACTTTGAAATTCAATATTGAATTTTTATTAATTTTTATTTTAATTTTTATAAAAACTGATCAAAATGATCGAATTGGCTTATGAAACATATTCCTTTGTGTTCCGAATGGGGGTATTTGGCTAGGGACGACAGTCGTTGGGATTCGTTTGGAGTTCGAATGCAAAATCTCACTTTTATGAATTAAATTATATATATACATATTAGAAAACCCTAATTCTCCCTCATAAAATTAGTCGCCGCCTATATCGTTTCAGTGGTCTGTATCGCTCGAAATTTCTTTCCTTAATCACGTTTAATCCACACACCTTCATTCAAAACTTAATGCACAAATATTGCAGAGGTTGGAGAGGGTTTTCAAATGGTATGAGTATGATCGTTTTTAGGGTTGTGGATTGCGCGATTTTGTGGCCCAAACTACCACTGTTCATGCATGAATTTCGAGGAGTGAGTGGGGCCGAGTTGGCTGTCGCTCAGGCCTTCGGTAGTAGGCTTGGCGACACGTCAAGGGGGTAGGTTGATCGACGTCCGGTCGAGCGTGGCAGCGACATGGTGAAGCCCGAGAGGGCGGGCTTAGGTTTCGAACGGGGTCGTAACACCCTATAATTTTAACAACATTAAAGAGGGTAAATTAAATAATAATTAATTTAATACTCAGAATTAAGGGAAACAGACTGTGTCATTGCGTCCGTCTCAAAATTTTGGTCAAGATAGACATTTGGTTTGCGTAAAACGGACACCATATGAGGAAGCTATGAAGGTTTGAAGTTTGTATACACACAAGATAATTATATATATATATAATTAATTTCAGAAATCAAAATCATTCAAAATTTAGAATTCCGGAGGTGACAAATTTCTCGTCCTAGGGGATTCAACCCTTTAAGGGGGGTGTCGACCCCTGGGTCAACCACTCAAGGGGTGTCTCGACCCATGGGTCGACCTCCTAAGGGGGGGTCGACCCCCTAGGGCTGAGGTGGCAGTCGAATTCTGGGGGCTGACTGCTATAAATATAGGCTAATTTCTCCTTTTTTTCTTCACTGAAAATTAATGGAGGCCTAAATGTTGTCCGTGCCTGGACTGAATCAAATCTCTTTCTTCTTCTAAATCAAAGTTTAGAGATTAAAGTGTAGATCTGTTATTCGTCAACTGCTTTTCTCCTTCTATTGTTCTAGATCCAAACACTATGAGTTTAAGTTATTTTTAGATTTAAATAACTAAAAGTATAACATGATATGACTATAATTTGGATCTCAACCTTTATCATATCAGATCTATTGAAATTGATGAATCTATGATATTCTGATTATGTCAGATTTACTTTTGATTATAGATCTAATCTACTATTTGGATCATCTTGTACCTATCATGTTGTGGTTAATTTAGATCTGTCATTAGTTGAACATCTAAATCCTTGTTTAGATCTAATCATGCCTATTATGACGTCCCTACTATGTTAAAACCTATTTTATTATCACAAGTTCACCATTTTATTCTTATATGTTCATCTTAACATTATGCCATCATATGCTTATGTCAGCTTTGTTAGAATAATCATCTCTCTCATCTACCGTTCGCCTTTCCCTTTTATTTTATATAGCCAGGCTATTCTTGAGACTAGGTAGGCCGCTAAAATTATGCGAATGCGTTAGTTTGGGAACGAGGGGAAAACGTTGAAACTGGGCATAACCTGAAAAAGGAAAAAATTGGCATAACTTGAATAATGTTTATGTGCATGAATTAGGAAATATAATTCACTATGAATATAATTGGGGAAAAGGGGCATGAAACCTATAACCTATAACGATGTAGGTAAAATTGGCTAATAAAGGAATGCCTAAGATTACAGTAATTAGAAACTGCAACTATGCCTACGACACGAGGTTAGATTACACTTGTGGTGGAAGTCTTCTCGGAACCGCCCGACATATCCAGCAACCACAGGTAGTGAATTTAATGTGAGAGGTCTAGGTGCACAAATACGAGATGTGCTAAGACCTGAGTTTAAGCCCAATTTGTGGAATAAGTCTGCTCGGACCTGCCCGGCATGTCTAGCATCCACAAATGGTAGGCTTAATGTGGGAGGTCTAGCATAATGTGACCATAGTTAAAAATATGGCAATAAACCTCGAATACTTAACCTAATTGAATCCATAGGGATTATATGAACATAAACCTAAATTGGGGTTAAGTAAAGTTGGTTGAACAGTGGGTGGGTTAAGTAAATCTGAGGGGGTCACTAATATTTACATATAGGCCCACAAACTTAATCTGATAGGGTTATGTAATTAAAGACGCCTAGTGGTAAGCATAACCTGTAGAAATGTTGAATTTATGTAATTAAAGACACCCTTTTAGGGTAAACATAACTTGTAGAAAAGGGTAGGGTTATGTAATTAAAGACATCTTTATAGGTAAGCACAACCGGTAGAAATTCTAGAGGGGATACAAGACAAAGGGAAGAGCTTATATCATATTGTGTGGGATCTGTTTTAGTCAATAACCCTTAATAGGTATCAAACAAGTACTCCGAACTAGGTCCAAGTTGGGGCATGCTTACTGAGCTGATTGTAAGACATCCAAACGAGGAGGACGGTGTGAGCGGTGCAAACTGTAATACCCCACCTCTGTTAAGGTTACTCACAAAGGGAATGCCTTAACTTTGGTGGAGCGCTTTAGGTAAAAGATGCAGATAAATTACAAGATAGACAAATAAAGCAGCAGAAAATAAAGTCATTTTTATAAACAATGTGGTTCAGTCAAACTTTTACAACAATTGTCTCAATCATACTTAAAAGTAAGACATACAACTTCTGTCTTGATTTAAAAACTTTCAAGTATAAAAGAAGCATAAAAATAACAATGATATTCCCCAAATAAAGCATGAACCAGCCATAGCAGTGGAAGAGAGAGTCCAAAGCAATACATCAACTATCTTTGAGCTTGGAAGGAAAACTGAGCTAAGTGATAACATTTCCTCCCTGTGAACCTGGGGGGAGGGGGCAGAAGAAAAGAGGTGAAACAAAACTAGGTCAGACATGAGTCTGGTAAGTCCAGTGACTTTCAACATATAAACAGGCAAAAGCATCATGACATGAATAAACTGAATATAAGACAATACCGTGAGAACAAGGATAACATGATAACATAGGATAAATATAAGGTATGATAAGGCAAGATAAACTGAATGCACTTCTAGTCTTTCTCTGCTTAGCTACTACCTTGTTATTCTGATTTCTATACCTATCTCTGCACCACCTAACTAGTGTCCCAACTAGTAATCTGTATAAAATGATAACATGATACCAATCCCTATAATTGTGGTAGCTTTCTGGTGTACATCTATCGTAAGGATTCCACCTCAATCAGCCTAATTGCCATGAACATGTTAGATGTACCCTTACTACCCTATCGATCGGCTCTTTACTTGCATTAATGTTCCACGTGTCTGTGTCAGTCGACCCTCTATTGCGTGTAGATACCCTGTGCTAGTCCCACCATAAGGTGTATCAATCCTTATGATTGCGACCCGACACGATTCAAGATGCACAATGTATAACTACTGGTACCTAGTGCCTTATTACACTATTATCCCTCAAGATTTAACTTTTCATTATATTTCTTATTCGATCTTAGTTGAGAGAAAAAAAAATATCAACTAATTAAAAATTGTTAACTTATTTTGTTGTATCAATCTAAAATGAGATGTGTTTCCAAAAAAAAAATGGCATGTTACTACGATCTTAATGCATAATGGTCATACATGAAAAGAAAGAAAAATTAAAGAAAAATCAAAAGAATGCAATGCAGACTCCCCCCACACTAGAACTAAACAGTGTCTACACTGTAATGTTTCCTAAATTTGAAAGATCGTACCCAAAGGTGAATGAGTTGCAAAATTATCTGTAAAATGAAATGAAGTTTAGCCACTATATGCGAATGCCAATTATATACAAAATGGAATCTATAATGATGGTGAGTTTTATGTGAAAAATGAGATTTCCTTTTCCCCCTACACTTGCCTCTATCGAAAATGATATATGGTGATTTCGTATCTGATTTTTGAGGTACAAGAGGCATGTCAGTGAATTCTAAGATCAAAATCCTTCCTATAATTTTTTTTTCATGCCAATGATTTATATCATTCAATTGAAGATTATCATAGTCCCATAAACTTGAGTTTTTAACAACAATTTCTTCTGATGATATGGAATTACGATTATTTTGAGACGTTCCAAATATTCATCCTCGTCATTCAAAAGTTTAAGCTCATCTTCGAATAATTCTTTAAATGACATAGTGGACACATCTATTGAGGAAAGTGAAGTTTACTGAGGAGATAAATCAGATGTGCCATCTAAAAATGTTTCTATTATGTCAACTTCTCCTATTTCAATCTCTTTAGGTTGATGAAAAATATTCAATTCAATGGTTAAGTGTCCAAATGATAGTCGAAGTTGGCTGCTCCTACAATTTATGATAGCATTCGAGGTGGCTAAGAAGGGATGACCCAAAATCAATGGAATTTGACTATCAGGATTCGAAACAGGCTTGGTCTCTAGGATTATGAAATCCACGGGGAAATAGAATTGTTTAATTTGAATCAAAACATCTTCAATTACGCCTAATGTTTTTTGTAGATCGATCGGCCATTTTAATTGTGATGTTTGTGGGTTTCCATTCCCCTAGTCCAAGTTGTTGATAAACAGTGTATGGAAGAAGATTTTGTTGATAAACAGTGTATGGAAGAAGATTGACACTTGCATCAAGATCAAGTAGGGCATGATTGATGTGCGTATTTCCTATTTTGCAACCAATTGTGGGGGCAACCAGTGTCCTTATACTTGGTGGGTGATGGATTCAAGAAAACAGAGCTAGTGTTCGCAGTCAAGAAGGCTGTTTTAGGAACATTAGTGGCTCGTTTTCGGGCACATAGCTATTTCAGACACTTGGCATATTGAGGAATTTGTTCGATGGTGTCTAAGAGTGGAATATTGACACAAACTTGTTTGAAAATTTCAAGAATTTTTTCGAAATTCGCATCCTTCTTCTTATTGTTAAGTTTATGAGGATATGGAGCTACTGGTTTATAGATTCTTTCAAAATTTTGGTCGTTCGAAGAAGAAGGTTTCGATATAGGAAGTGCCAGAGGTAAGGGTGTAGAAGATGTGATGGTTGGATTGCCAACATTAGAGGAAGATACATTGTCGGGATTACCGACATGAGAAGAAGAGATGTTGGGATTGCCAACATTCAAAGAAGATGGAGATTTGGAAGGTTTATAAGACATGGCCTTAATTGCCATTGGAAGAGTGTTATTATTTTCGATTGGGGTCGAAATCGAATGACCTCAGGATTGACGACATTATCATCAATCGTTTTTCTGGACCTAAGGGCGGTGACAGCGTTGACCGAATTATAATTTCCGTCCTCACAAGAGTTCACAGTACGAGAATTGTATTTTGGATTCACCACAGGTTGACTCAGCAATTTTCCTTTGTCATTACTTTTCATTAACTCCTTCATCATATCTATCATTTGTTCCATTTGTTTCTTTAAATGCACAATTTCTTGGGATGGTTGAGAAGATTGAGAGGATTGGTTCGATGATTGAAAGTTGGGGTGCCTATAAGGTTGTTTGAATTGAGGTGGAATTTGAGAAATTTGAGGACTAGAAGAAAATGGAGCTTGGTAATTCAATTTCGGAATCATGTGAGATAGATTTGCAACATTATTGGGATTAGACCACAAGAAATTTGGATGATTTCTCCAACTAGGTTTATATGGGGATGAGGAATAACTATTTTGAGCGATGGCATTGACTTGGTCGTGAGCGTAATACTGGGGTTGTCCTTCGAATTGAGGAGTTTGAGTTTCTAAGGGAAATTTATTTGGATCCACGACATGCACTCCTCTAGTAGAAGCACGGATGGGAACACGAATTGACTCCCACTGCATGTCCTTTTCAGAATAATTTTATAAGAATTCCCAAGCTTCATCGACTGTTTTAGACATAAATTTTCCTCCACACATTGATTATAGTTGTGTTCGATTTTGATAGTTTTGCCCTTTATATGCAAACTGACACAGATAATATTTTGGAATTGCATGATGAGACAACTAAATAGAAGTTGGTTAAATCTCTCAAAATATTTTGAAAAGTTTCCCCCTCATTTTGAGAAAATTGATTTATCTCAATTCGGATTTAGAGTTCTATGGAAAGGGTAAAATTTATTTAAGAATACAGTGACAAATTCATCCCAGCTTCTTATGGAATGTTTTGGAAGAGAATTTAGCCATCGTTTAGTGCTTTCAAGTAATGCGAATGGAACCAGTCTTAGCTTGATTGATTCATTAGACAATTGTTGCATTTTATTTGTGGATGAATACAATTCAAATTCACTTAGAAATTCATAGGCATTTTCAGAACTAGTAAATTTTGGTACATCGTGAATAAAAGAAGTTTAAGCTCAAAATTTCCTTCAAAAATGGAAATACTATAACATAAGGTTGAACAGTCCTAGTGGGGTAACATCATTCTCGAAGAGACAAGGGTCTATCCATTTCAACATTAGGATTTTGAAAATTGTGATTAATTCGATTTTGATCCATCTCATTTGGAAAATTTTGGTTTATTCGAGAGCCCCTAGGATAATTATGGTGGCTAACACTCTTTTCACTAATCATTGTCGAATATAGGAAACTGAAAACTTAAATTGATAGAAGTAGCTGTTATTACAAAATAAATTACGGCTCAAGTATATCTTATTCATAGATAATCTCGACTTGAAGAGGGAAAAGGGTCTTGTGGCCGTTCACATATAGTATAAATAATAAGGGATACGACCAATGTTTTACGGGTAGTATGCAACCTCTTTTGCTAGAAGTTCAATAAATTGAACTAATATATATCCGCAATCAAACTTTAAGAGAATCAATTTCATAAAATACACTCTTGAAATTAATTATTTTGCAAATCAACGAGAGTGAATAGATCTGAAATTCGTTCCTCGCCAAATTATTCAATAGTTTTTATTCAACACAACAGTCAAACAATAATAATTGCAGAAAACTAAAATATTGTACTAGCAAACCGCTGCCGCTGCAGAAAAAATTTTACAAGCAATTTTTATATTTGTTTCTTTGCAGCAGAGCACCTGTAGAGTTCAGAAAATTTTACAGTGGAGTATGACAGTCCGTTCAGAGCAATTGAGTAGCACTGACAATTGAAATCTCACCTTTTGACTTTTGAATTCTTTTTTTTGATTTCCTTGACTTTCTTCCTGTTGGTACTTGAATTTGATTTTGGAAATTGGAAATGAAAATTGGAAATGGAAGGGCCAAAACAAATAAACAAAAGTCCAACTTGCCTTATGTCACACCGCGTCCCAAACTAGTGCAACAAATAACAGAACTTAATAAAATATATATCCAACCTCAATTCTCCAAATCACAGAAAAATATCTTAGGAAATATCACAACAATATTTTCTCACCCAAAATAAACTCACGCCTAAAACAAACTCCTAGTATTCTCACGTGCTTTTATAAACTCGAGCCATTCATTTTTTTTCTTTATAAGTTCACTCAATATGACTGCAAAAGGAGCCAAAACAAACAAATCAACCTACACAAGGGCTCACAAAACCAAGGCAAATGAACGGCTCAACACAATATTAATCACCATGTCAAAATACCTCTGAATACTCACCAAATCACCCCATTTTCAATAATAATAAAAATCCCTTCAAAACAAAAACAAAAAAACGTCGGCCTTTTTTTCTTTTTCTCGAAATCGATAGTTGGGATTTGAATAAGTTTGGATGCTTGGGGTTTCAGTTCGAAGTCGATTTTTGGTATCGGTGTTGTTTGCTGCGGTAAGTGGCTTGGGTTTCAGTAGGGTATTAGGAAGAATCAGACCGAGTATTTGATGCTTGGTGGATTCGAAATTTGGGTTCTACTTTGTGTAATGAGAATTGGATCGCGGTGGTCTTTTGTTACTGAGGCGATGAACGTTGGTTCCGATGTGGTTTTGAGTGGACGAAGGAGTGTCCGATGGTGAGGCATTGCACTCGGATTGTTGCTGGATTTCAAAGGAGATTGGGATGGAAAGGCGTATGGTTTGAGTTACGTGGTTCAGGGGGTGGACGTGAGAGGTTTTGGATTGGTTTGACTGCGTGAATGTTTGAAGGATGAAAAGGCAGTGTTTGATGAAGTTGATGGTTGCGGGATTTTAATAATGTTGATGGTGGATGTGAATTGCTGGGTTGGCGCTTGTGGTATACTGGAGTAAGTGGATTTGGTGATGGATAATGGTTTTGTGAAGTGTGTATTTGAGGACTGTGATGATGGAGCAATTGATGTGAAGATGAGTAGTTTGCACAGGGGAAAGGTGGTGGCAGAAATACAGGCAGAAGAGAGCAGATTTAGAAAGATATTTTTTTCTTTTTTTCTTTCTTTCTTTTAATCTTTTGTAAATGAAGAAAGGATGTAGGAGATTCAAAAGAAAATGGAAGTAAAGAAATGTAGAGATTGTAAATGAAAGATTCTGTATAAAATAAAAGGAAAGTAATTGGCAAGTTTTTTCTCATTGTTGTAAAAGTAGAAAAAAATGTAAAAGAGAAAAAGGTCAAAAAAGGGAAAGAATAAATTGGAAAAGAGAAAGAAATTGAGAACAAAAATGGCAAGTTTTTTTCTCTTGATTTAAAGATTATAATATCAATATGTGACACCAAATCAACCAGTCAAGAATTTTCTTCTATATATACAGGAAAATAAAAGGAGAAATAAAAATAATAACTAAAACGAATCAAAAATTAAATAAATAATAAATTTAATCATTACATCCACGGCAACGGCGCCAAAAACTTGATCGACGGTTTCTAAATAAATAAAAAAGCGCGAAATTTAAAATAACTGTAAGCATACAAATCGTGTAGTATGCATGTCGAACAGATGGGGGTAAATTAAATCAAGTTATTTATATAATTTCGTGGGCGAGTTAGACGAAATTTGGAGGCTGGGTTGAAAAACAATAATAATTGAAACTGTAGTGAAACTATTATTGAATTGAATCAGATCTGAATCTAATCAAATCTATATTCAACCCAATATGACCTAGGAAAGCAATAAAAATGACAGTAATTAAAATTGCAGAAATTAAATAACAAACATAAAATAAATTAGGATTACCGCTGAATCTAATCAGACGGTAAATTACTAATGAAAATAAGTGAAAAATACAAATAGCGATCTACCAAATCTAATTATGTAGACTACACTAATTGCTAAGAAAAAATGCGGAAAAGTAATAGAAAACTTTATTAATGGAGAAAACGAGCACAGAATAATCGACCTCCTTTACAATGGATATCATATGTATTTATAGGGATGTAGACTCCTCTATCAGAATAAATTAGGCCAAGTATGAATCCCTTAAAATAATATGTTTACAAATAAAAAAGATATGAAATAATGGTTGAGATATTCCATGCAGATTTTCCTCCTTGATTATTGACATGTGGCAGCATGATTGGATTTTCTTTGGCTATAATTCATTCAAATCTTATTTTACATGGAAGTTGAAAATGAAAGATTTGATTTGAGAGAAACATGCCTATTCCTTAATATCTTCATTAGTGCATACATTATATATACATATGAATATATATATATATATATATATATAACATATCACTATTCCATATATTCTTCAGAGCAAAGGAGGCAGTGTGAACGTTCCTTTCTTCAGCAAAAAGAGGGCTTGTCGAGAATTGAACTCAGGTCTCTTTGTAAACATTTCTATGCTTTTTCCAGCGAGCTACAACTTCCTTTGGGATGATATAGTCTTGACATAAGGAAGTAGCTTTTCTTTTCAATTGGCTTTTAATTGAAATGAAGGGGACATTAATTGACAATCTGTAAAACACACAAAATTACCCAAAGTAATATTTATTTATTTACAAAAGATAAGATACAAGAGCATAAAATAAACATATTTCTATGCTAATCGGGGCTAAGAGGACCGTGGCACCAGTAGGTATGGTTGTGCTCATCAACGAAGGGTTGCCACTTTAGGAAAGTGATACCTCCTACTGTGGGGCCGACATAGAGTATCTACGGAGTAGGGAGCCGATCGATTAGGTTAGTAGTTACGACACATCTGGACGTATGCCTAAGTCTACCATTAGACAGTTGTTGGGATCGTATCGTTTCTGGTTATTCTAGTATTAGTGCAGAGTAATCATTAGGGGAGCGTATACTCTCCATCATGTTTACCTTGTCATACATACCTTTTATTATGTTATATTTCTTATCCTTTATATGCCTGTCATGCTACTTTTGCTTATTTACTTGCTAAAAGTAACTAGACTGGCCAGACTTTATGTCTAACCTTTTTGTTTCCTCTTCTTTCTTCCGTTTCCCCCAGGTTCTCGGGGTGGGAATACTCAGGCTTAATCAGGACTCGGTTATCATCTTGCTAGGAGCAGCTTTTGAAGTATTGCTCAAGTTCTCTTCTTAACTACTATGGTTTTGTCTCTTTTTGGTGAATAATTCTTTTTATATATTTCTGTACTCTGATGGTACAAGACAAAGGTTTTATGCTATTGTAATGGTTTTTGTATAGTTCCAGACTTCTGATATTTTCGACCATGATGTTATGAATTATGTTTTAAATAAAATTTTAAACTTCGTTGTTATCTTTTATATCTGTCGTGTAATGTTCTGTGTCTGTTTACCTATAACGCTTCACAAAACTTACTGTATTCTCTTAATGAGTGGCATTAACGGACGTGGGTTGTCACATTTGGTATCAGAGTTGAAGTTACTGGATAGGATAAAAGTTTTTGAAAATTATTTTCAAAATGGTTTTAAGAAAGCATTTTTCAAAAAGAAAAGTCTGTTTTGACAAACATATTCCCCAAATCCATATGTAATATCCTTCGATCCTTTGTCTAAATCTCTTTCCTTTTCTTTTCATCATGTATAGGGAACCTAATGTTCCTGAGAGCATTACGAAACTAGGCTGGTTCTGTAGGTATCTAGAGGCCACGAACCCTGCCGGAGTTCAAACTGACGTTCCTCCCCCAGCTGCACTCGGCGTTCCTCCTTCTCCTCCATGAGTAGATAATTTCGCTAAGATCTGCAAATATTTTTGTGCAATAGGAGGGAAGCCATTCCGTGGAACCGGAAAATTTGTAGTGGCAAGGAATTGGCTCAAGGAGACCAAGGACTTGTTCGTAGTCTTTGAAGTGGAAGATCGAAGGAAGATTCAGTTAGCTGCTTGGTTACTAAAAGATGAAGCTTCGTTCTGGTGGGAACTTACCCAAACTGGACGTCCGATGGAGACATGGGATGATTTTAGGTAGAGGTTTGAAATGAAGTTCCTTTCTCAAGCCGAGAAAAGCATGCAAATGGAGAGGTTATTGGCGCTCAAACAGGGAAACATGTCTATTAAAGAATATGTGAACAAATTCAACCAGCTAGCAAGATTTAGATTGGAATTGGTAGATGCTCTGCATAAGAAAGCTTTGCGGTCTGCTAAAGGGTTGAATGAACCCCTTCATGGGTTAGCTATGTCCCATATTCCAATGGGAGCTACTTTGAAAGGCTTGTTGATATGGCCTTGATGCATGAGGAAGACAATGGAGAAAAGAAGGAAGTTGAAGTTGAGGAAACAACGCAAAATAAGAAGTTATGGCTCAAGAAACAACAACAACAGAAGATTGGCAGAAGAATGACAAGGCGAAGGATAAGAGGAAATGTCACAGTTATGGATGAGAGGGTCACTCGGTCAAGGACTGCAAAAGGAAGAATACTTGCTTCAATTGTGGAGAGGTCAGACACTTTGCTAGGGAGTGCCTGAAGAAACAGGGACCACAGGAACAAGGTCAAAGGGCAGGAGCTTCTGGAGGGCAGGTGCATGCTCTCGTGACCAGTGCTCCGGATAGAGGTAGGAAAATTTCCGTGGAAGGTTTGATTTCTCTTTCTAGTCATCCTATTAGAACTCTTTTTGATTCTGGCACTTCACATTCATTTATATCTTGTTTTATGGTTGAATCTCTGCACTTAAATACTAGTATGGTAGTGGATCCCATTATTGTCTCAAACCCCATTGGTGGTTCGGCTCATTTATCCATGATTTGTCGGGGTTTGAGGATATCTATCTTAGGCATCGAGTTTGAGTGCGATGCGTATGTGCTCGGGTTTATGGGCTACGGTTTGATTCTAGGGATGGATTGGCTAACCATGTATGGTGCCATTCTGGATTGTGAGAAGAGGGTCGTTAGGCTTCTGACTTGTTATGGGAGGACCCTCGAGATTTCATGTGACCCATAAGGGTCTATCATGCTTAGTTTCCTAGAGTCTTTTGATGCATCTATCGATGATCTGCAATCTGTTCCAGTAGTCTGAGATTATTCTGATGTTTTTGATGATGTACGGGGATTATCTCCTAGGCAGGAGATCGATTTTCGTGTATATTCAGCGAACAATGCAAAGCCAGTTGCATTGCCTGTGCGCCATATGGCTCCAAGGGAAAGAAGGGAGCTTAGAAGGCAAGTAGAGGAGCTATTTGAGAAAGGGTTTATCAAGCGAAGCATATCTGAATGGGGTGCTCCAGTAGTATTCGCAACTAAGGCGGATGGTTCGCTTCTTTTGTGTGTGGACTACAGAGAGTTGAACAAACTCACAAAGAAGAATAGGCAACTACTTCAGAGAATAGATGACTTGTTTGACCAGCTTTTTGGTGCCTCGGTATTTTCTCAGTTATACTTGGCCATGGGGTTCCATCAGTTGAGGGTGGCTGAGGACAGTATAGATAAGAACCCTTTTAGGACTCCAGATGATTTCTTTGAATGGCTTGTAATGACTTTTGGATGGACGAATGCACCCTCCTATTTTATTGATCTGATGAGTAGGGTGTTTCGGGAGTTTCTAAATAAATTTGTTGTGGTCTTTGTTGATGATATCTTGAACTTCTCAAAGAGCGAAGAAGAGCATGCCCAACATTTGAGGGAAGTTTTGAAAACTCTCCGTGCGCATCAGCTTAAGGCAAAATTCTCCAAATGTCATTTTTGGAGAAAAGAGGTGAGATCCTTGAGGCATGTGGTTTCCAAAGATGGGATAGAAGTAGATCCCACAAATGTAGTTTCAGTTCAAGATCGACAAGTTCCAAAGAATGCAACGGAAGCGAGAAGCTTTCTCGAAATGGTAGGTTATTATAGGAAGTTCTGTAACACCCCACGTCCATTAATGTCACTCACAAAGGGAATGCATTAACTTCCATGGAGCATTTTAAGTGTGTATAGAACAGAAACTTAACAACAAGACATATATAAATCGTACTAAAACTTTAAAACTTTATTTCATTGCAGCGGAAAATACATAAGTTTGATTGCATCATCAAAACCAGAGTCAAAGTACATAATATCCATCTTGACCAACTCAAAGTACATAAATTGAAAGACATAACCCCTGTACAAAATAGCCATAAATAAGAGAGGCTGAACTTTACTTCAACGGAATAAGCAACTTCTAAAAGCAGAGATACAGCTGTCCCAAATCAAGCTCCACTGGTGCTAGTTCCAACCTGAGCACCTGGGGGGGAGGAAGAAAAGAGGAGGAAACAAAGGGGGTCAGACATAAAGTATGGCGAGTGCGATAACTTTAACAATATAATTACCAAAATAACTAGGATAAGGCATAAGTTGGAAAATAAGGAAATGACTGTGAACAATTGAGTAAGACAGAGTAAACAAGGAAATAAGAAGAACAAAGATAACGTTAAAGCACACCTAAACCACTATAAGATAATTACTATACTGCACCACCACTAGTCACTCTAAAGGTTGATCCCACCTACAAAACCTAATAATGATAATGGTAGTTTCGTGTACCCCTAGTTGCCTTCATAGGTGCTGTAACAACCCGAATTTTAATAACGTGTTAGGACAAGAATCAAGGCAGAGTTAAATCATAAGATCTGAATCAGGAGAAATGGGTTGCGCCATTGCGTTCGTCTCGGAAAAATACGCGAAATAGAGTCTGAGTTTTCGAGAATCGGAGTCCGTATGACCAAGTTACGGCCCGTCGAAGTTTTCAGAAAATTCCAAGTTCAAAACAGCTCGAAAATTCAAATCTGGAGCCAAACGGACTGGGCGGGAAAATTCCCGCCCAAGCCCCAGGTCGACTGGGGTGTCGACTGGGGAGTCGACACGCCCAGGGGGTAGGTCGACTGCCCAGTCGACACGGGTGTCGACCTGGGTGGTCCGGCCACTTTGGCCTGGGTGCACCTACTGCTGTCTTGGCTCGGTTTTGTGGGCCTGTGACGGATTTTGAGGGCTCAGATCTATCCTAGGGTTTATCCTATGGCCTAAACTACTCCTAATCTCTATAAAAAGACCCCTAAACCTAGCTTAAACCCTCACAAATCACCCTTGCAACGAAGTGCTGCCCAAATCTCCATTGACCATGGCCTCCATCTCCAACTCCAAGAGCTTATGCATTCAAATCGGATCCGAATCAAAGGTGCTAGCTTGCTACCTCAAATCAAGGGAGTGGATCAACGTTGCTACGCAAATTTCATGACGATTCTACGACAAGACGATTCATGCTCATAATCCCTTAGCCACGCTATGTAAGTTCTAGCTACTTGTAGATCTAAACGATAGTTCTAATGTGACATGGAATAAAATGCGATGAACATTAGTATGCTAGCCTATATGAACCTTGTCATGCCTCTTTTGCTTGAACCTATGACTTTAGGCTATGTTTAGTGACTAAATCAAGTTACTCATGTTGCATTGGACTTAGTTTGCCATGAAAGATTGAACCTTTATTTGTGGGATGTTGGCATAAACACTTGGAACCATTTTGACTTGTGAAATATGTGCATGAATTTGACTTGGGGCTTATGCATGTAAAAGAACCCAAAACCACTCATGATTTCATGTTTATGTGAGGCCAAACCCCTTATGATATTATGCATGTTTGAGGCCAAACCCCTTATGATACCGTGCATGTTTGTGGCCGACCCCTTTATGACATCGTGCATGTTTTGAGGCCAATATGCAATATGCTAGTTATGTGAACACCTTTGCCTCAATTTTCACCATGTTTAACTTGTGATTCATCTTTGCCATCTTGTACCCATCTTTGTCATATTATTCCAAATATGTTGATTCGCTTTCATGTGCGTTGGGGACACGTTTTGGGTAGTTTAGGCAAACTTGAAAATGGGCTATGAACTTGACATGGAATTACATGGAACATGTAATGATAATAAACGTGAATATGACACGAAAACTTGACATGGGGTTACATGAAAACATAGACTTAAAAAGGGGTCTAAACTTGACATGAACATGACACGTAGAAAAACATGGAAGTGGCCAACTCGAGGTTGGGTTGAGTTTGTAGCATGAATCTTCCCGGACCCGCCCGGCAAATCCAGTGGCTACAAACAATAGGACCCAATGTGGGTAGTTGGTCATATCGCGCTTGAAACCCGAGGTTAGACTAGGTTGTGGTGTAAATCTGCGCAGACCCGCCCGGCGTAACCAGTAACCACAACAACGTCTAATGTGAGAGGTTGAGAGTGCATTAATTCAATTAATGCCACATGATAAGGTTAAGTAAATCTGACTAAAGACACTTAACCGATATGACATGAATGGGTAGGTTAAGTGAAACCGGACTTGATTTCTTAATGACACTTAACCGTAAAATACAGTTAGGGGATGGGGTTAAGCTAATCCATACTTAACTAATCCGACTCGGTAATTAGATGGGGTTAAGTAACCTACACTTAACTAATCTAAACACGGTAATTAGATGGAGTTAAGTTAACCTAGACTTAACAAATCTAAACACGGTAATTAGATGGAGTTAAGTTAACCTAGACTTAACTAATCTAAACACGGTAATTCGATGGGGTTAAGTTAAACACTTAAACAATCTAAACATGATAATTCAATGAGGTTAAGTAACCAATACTTAACCAATTTAACATGATAATTCAATGAGGTTAAGTAACTTATACTTAACCAATTATACATGATGATTTGATGAGGTTAAGTAACCTATACTTAACCAATCTAATATGAGAACTTGATAGGGCTAAGTCACAAGACCGTTTAAATATACTTAACCATTGTAATACGATTAGTGGATGGGGTTAAGCTAACCCATACATAACCAATCCGACTCGATAATCTGATGGGGTTAAGATAATCTATGCTTAACCAATCTAACACGATAATCTGATAGGGTCAAGACAAACTAACACTTAACCAATCTGACTTGATAATTGAATAGGGTTAAGTCATGAGCTTCTTGGTATACTTAACCAACTTGTAGGGCTAAGTCTTGAGCTTAAATACTTAGCCAATCTTGACATGATTCGTAGGCGGGTTAAGTCATGAACTGGAATGACAACACTTAACCCATTAGACAAAACCCTAGTTCAGGGGACTAGGTGGAAAATCGTAGTTAACAAGGATAACGGGAAAGGGAACTAAGTGATAAACCTTAGTTTAGGATAACTAAGTAATAATTCTTAGTCAAGGGATTTGGACCAGTTCACAGATAGATGAGTAACCCGATACGGTAGGTCATCGCTTAAACACACGAGGAGGAGCAAATTATCTGACTTAGATAAAGGCTCCAACGAACTGGGTGATGAAGCAGTAGCTTCGGGGGACGTGAGGGTACTCTTGGTATCCCTCTGTGAGGTTGCAGATGATCCGCCTGGGCTCACAGAGGTTAAGGTCTGCGGTAGAAGAACCAAGAGTATGCCTTGGTTGCTGTGCGAGCAACCTAAAGACGGGGATGGATTAGCATGGAGTCGACGATACTTGATTTTTGCCCTGGATAGCGCGTCGTCGACTACCTACCATCTTTAGTCAATCGTGTACGTATACGGAAAGGCAGAGAACTCCCAACAGACCATATACTTGCTATCGAGTTATGGGTGAGGTTGGCCAATAGGTAAGTGGGGCATAGGGGGCCGGAGGATAGTTCTCGTGCATGATTTTCTTGGATTGCCTTTCAGTAGTTGAGGGAGGGGTCACGTGGGACCATAGCCACAGATACAAAAACAGACCTTGATATCTGCATTCGGCAGACGACTTAAAGCTCCCGACCGAGTCTCGTATTTCTTGATTTGCCCTGGCACGGGACTCGGATGGCACATTGAGATACATGTGCAGTTAGACATGGAAAAACGATTCACGGTGCTTACGTGGGAAAAAGGGCGCGGTTGACGGGTAGCATAATCCCTAGTAGCCCTAGGTGGCTAAAATCCAAACTAAGATACGAAAACGTTCATTAGGTAGCATAATCCCTAGCGGTCCTAGGTGGCATAAATCCTAGGTGGACACGCGATAGTTCATGGTAAGAAAACATAACCAGATCAAGGGTAGAGTCCAAAACAACTTCAAAGATAAAATGGTACTACATTGAGGTGGTATAGATTTACATGGGAAAGCCCGTACGGCCTACGGCAAAGGACTGAACTTATACATGGAAAGAAACATACGAGTTAGGAAAACCTATGTACGCGATATATTAGGTTGACATGGACCATTTCATGACTTTGGTCAAGGGACATTTTATAGTTAACTCATGACACGAGTTGGGATAATAGTACGGGAGGTGCAGAGCAAATACACATGGTAGATACCTCGGGATTTTATACTTGATAGAAACCTGACAATGTGATACCTTAGTTTATCTTAATACAGTGGTTCATCCTGTTATCTTGGTCTAGCTTATCTATCTTGTCATCATCCTTATGTTTACTTTCAGTTTATGCATGTCATGTTACCTTTACCTGTTTTTATGCTGGAAGTAGGTAGGACTTACCAGTCTTTATGACTGACCCCGTTTTCTTTCGCCTCTTTGTCTTCCGTTCCCCCCCCCCCCCAAGGTTTTCAGGGAGGAAATGTTGTTTAGTTCGGACCTCTTATGCTTGAAGGTCATCATGTATAGCTGGTCTTCTCTTGGCTATGGCTGCTTCACCGCTTTATTTTGGGGAATAATTTATGAAAAGGTTTTATGCTTCTTTACTATTGCAAGACAGGCTTTGATGTATTCTGATGTAAAAGGCTTTAGACCTTATTTTATAAGGTAATGAAATTTGTTTTACTTCCGATGTTTTATATATGTTCTGTCTTGTAATAATTCTGTGCATGTTTACCTCGATAATGCTTCACCAAACCTAGTGCATTCCCTTTGTGAGTGACCCTAGCGGAGGTGGGGTGTTATAGGTGCCGCCTGCCCCTATCTCCACTAGGTGTACCCACTACCCCCCATGTGATCGACTCCCTAACTCGTAGATACCTGTGCTGGCCCCATAGTGGGATGTATCACTTCCCAAAGTGGCAACCCGATACCACCAATGATGCATGACTTATACCCACACGATGCAACAACGTCTTACCTACCAGCCCGAGTCTACACACGCATATGAACCCGTTGGACTTGCGTTGCCACCGCTAACCCGTTTTGGCCTCTTACAGTCAAGCCCAGTATGCGTGTCCCGTCCTCGACTTGGGTCGAGCCCACAAAGATACGTATGGGTTACTGGTTGAAACGGGTCCCCATTACTTGACACAAGCTATCCACCTAAGCTTGGTCCCCTCTAGTACATCCCACTTAACCCTATTCTTATTCATGTTCACTTACATGTTTCAATTTTGATTAAGTGTTTCTAATCGTATTTCAAATGCCACCCAAGGCACCCACTAAATTCCACATGCCGCCCAAGGCACCCACTTAACCCCCTCATGTCCCACTACATGTTTATCTGGTTAAGTGTTTCTTAATTCACTAAGACCGTAACCTCGTAAAGACCTCCCACATTAGACTGGCATTTGTGGCAGCTGGATTTGCCGGGCGGGTCCGGGCAGTCTTACACCACAAACGAGCCTAACCTCGTGTCTTTACAATTGTTACGTTTTTAATTTATGCCTAAGACCTCCCACATTAGACTGGCATTTGTGGCAGCTAGATTTGCTGGGCGGTTTCGGGCAGTCTTACACCATAAAAGAGCCTAACCTCGTGTCTTAGACGATTAATTACTCCCAATTAATCATTCCCCAATTTGAATTAATTTCCCTATTCAAATTATCAATCAATTCTAAATTTAACTATGGCCATAATTGACTCAACTATATCCATCTATTTATGGTATGCAAAATCATACCAATTTTCATCACAAATTAGTTTTATGCCGTTTAAGGCATTTATGCCGTTCTCAATATTAAATCTTTTAATATTATCCCATTGCCCCCACATTGTACGTTCGTTCGTTTAACGTAAAATATATGTTAGACTCGAATAGTCTAACTCATGGAATAAAGAGAAAACATCACAACATACATATAATTAAAGATAGGTCTAAACATAAGGGGTGAACTTGCATGTGTGAATGATGTCCTACATCTAAAACTTGCATAGGCCAAAGTTACAACTTGCATAAAACTACATATGTCATAGATCCAAATCTAAAGGCGTAAACTTGTTTAGGTAATGGTCATAACTTGCATAAATCATGTATGTCATGGATCTACATCTAAAGGTGTAAACTTGCATAGGCAATAACCACAAACTTGCATAATATGATTCATATTCCAAACTCATATATTTATATAAACTTGCATATGTGATTTATGCAACATAACAATGGTGTAAACTTACATCTAAACATGTAGACTAGCATGTAGAATTTATCATAGAACTCACACATGCCATAGCCTAACTTTAGATTAAATTTTCACATAAACAGATGTCATGAAACATGCAAGGTTACATATAATTTTCCCCAACTTGCATATGATTCATGTCTAAATCAAAATCTAAACTTGCATACATACATATGATTTATCATATGAATCAACATAACCAAACTAGCATATGAACAACATGATGATTTGATTATACATAAGCCAATCATAGAATTACAACATGGATGGTAGCATCATAACTTTACACATAGATGATAACATCACAACCTAACATCATAGAATTTACAACATAAATGATAACATCACAATTTTACAACATAGATGATAACATGCGGTCAATAATTCACAACATAGCCATATAATCCGCATCATAACTCAATCCAATTAAATTGCTAATTATTTTATTAAAGAAATCGAACTCACAACTCAAAGAAGGTCTTGAGTTCTGAATTCTGAGTTCTGAAGTCGAATTCGCTTTCCTTTGAAGAAGATTCATTGTTAGAGTTGAAAAGAATTGAATTTGATTAGCTTTCTTCCTCTCTAATTGGTGGTGGCTATTTTGAGTTGCAAGGTGACGGCATGGAGGCCATGAGTCTAATTTTATTTTGATTTTAGGGTTTGAGTCTATAGGTGTTTTTATAGAGTTTAGGATTAGTTTAGGCCATCCGATCAACCCAGAATTAATCCCAGCCAATCAGAGCAGATCAAAAACCCTAATGAGTCAGCACACAGTCATTAATAGGTCACTAATCAAATCTGCCCGGCGGGGGGGGGGGAGGTCGACCCTATGGTCGACCCAGCCCTGGCGGGAATTTTCCCGTCTAGCCCATCTGACTCTGAAATTTGAATTTTCGAAATCTGTTTTGAATTTTCTGAAACTTCTGATGGCCATAACTTCTTCATACGAAGTCCAATTCACGCAAACTCGGACTCTATCTCAACCAGAATTCTGAGATGAACACAATGGCCCAACCCATTTCCCTTAATTCTCACATCTGTGATTAGTCATTCTTTAATTTGTTACTATAGTGTTAAAGAAATACGGGGTGTTACATTCTCCCCTCCTTAAAGGATTTCGCCCCTGAAATCTCCAAGTTAAGGAGAATGCATATCCTAACATCCAAACAACCATCTACTCAACCATCAAACGCAGACATCCATTGTCCTTTTAAAATTCCTAATGCTGTATGAACATATGCAAGAAGTGTGTGTATATGTTCTTTATCTAATGCAAAATCAGGCGGTCTACTGAGTCAATTGACCTCCTTAATGCAAACCATGATAGTGCCATGCGTCCATTATGTATGCGAAAGAATCCTATCGATACATATCATTTCTATATGTGTGCACAACCATTCACCAAAATGCAACATCCATATGATAACACAACCATTATACATTCATTAACTTAAATATGCACACACATTTATATGCAATATGCAATATGAAGTGACTGAGCCGATCTAGTGCCTAAACTGTGTGTATATGCATCCACGAGCAAACACTTGCATCCACATGCATCCATCATACATAACATGTCTCAAACACATGTTTCAACAATAGGACTACCCTATCTAAAGGTCAAAGATACTAGCGAGAGGACATACTAAAGATAAAAAAAAAGTACAAGCTAAGAGATAAAGGAGAAATTAAAAGACATACCCTCGAAAAGAAAAGGGTACAATGAACGCATCTTCTCTTCCGTCTCCCAAGTAGCGTTGCTCTCATCATCTCCCCATTGCACTTTGACTAGTCTGACCTCTCGATTTCTCAACTTCTTAATCTCCGACCCAAGAATGCACATAGGAGCTCGTCGAATCGTCACATCACGCTCTATCTCCACCTCTCTAAGCAAGCTCGGCTCTACCACTTCCGCGGTCTCGTTCAGGCACTTCCTCAAATGTGATACATGGAATACGTCGTGTACACCACTAAGTCTCTCGAGCAACTCCACTCTATACGCCATCTGTCCAATCCTCTCCTTAATAGGAAACGGCCCTACGAACCTTGGTGCTAACTTCCCAACGGACCCAAAGCGAACACATTCCGTAATGGAGACACCTTGACAAAGACCATGTCCCCAATATCAAACTCAAGATCTGTCCTCCTCTTGTCAGCATAAGATTTCTGCCTATCTTACGCCATCTTCGTCCTCCTTCAAATCAAATCGATCTTTTCCGAAGTCTCTCTAATCATATTGGGCCCAAGAAAGATCTTATCTGTAGATTCCTACCAACATGTAGGCGAACGACACGGCCATCCATAAAGAGCCTCGAACGGTGCCATGCCAATGCTAGACTGAAAGCTATTATTATATGCAAACTCCACCAACGGAAGATGCTCCTCCCATGTACCTCCGTAGTCTAAGACACACAACCTCAATTGGTCCTCTAGAATACGATTCACCCTCTTGGTCTGGTCGTCCATCTGAGGATGATATGCTGTGCTCAAACATAACTGAGTCCCTACCGCCTCTTGCAAGCTCTTCCAAAAATCGCTAGTGAAGATAGGATCGCGGTCGCTCACTATGCTAGAAGGAACACCGTGCAAACGAACTATCTCTCGAATGTATACGGAGACTAACCATGGAGCAGTCCTCTTACTCTTCACCGAATGAAATGGGCGCTCTTAGTAAGTCTGTCTACCATGACCCAAATCCCCGTATTACCCTTCCTCGACCTTGGTAACCAATCAATAAAGTCCATCGAGACTCTTTCCCACTTCCATTGTGGGACCTCCAATGGGTGAAGCAACCCACCAGGCTTCTTTTGCTCTGCTTTTACTTGTTGGCACATGAAGCATCTAGCGACAAACTCAGCCACATCCCTCTTCATGCCGGCCCAAAAGTAAACTCATCTCATGTCCATGTACATCTTGTCCCCACCGGGATGGATGGTCATCTTCGAACGATGTCCATCATCAAGAATGGTCTTCCTCAAATTCTCGTCCCGTGGTACACAAAGTCTACCGTCCATACGTAACCAACCCTTATCATCTAGGGTATACCTACGGAGATGGCTCGATGACTCCCCCCTTTTAAGCTTCTCTACTAACTCAATAAACTGTGGGTCATCTCGTTGTGCCTCTCCAATTCGTCCCAAAAGCGTAGGTTTGACCTCTAAAGATGCTAGCAGACCGGGTACAAAGTCAATGGAAGGTCTAAAGTCAAATGTAGAGATGAACTCTAAGCTTTGCCTCTCAACAAACAACGGACTCAAGGACAACCTTTTCCTACTTAAGGCATCTGCCACCACGTTACCCTTGTCAGGGGTATATGCTATCACGAAGTCGTAGGACGCTAAGAATTCCATCCACCTTTGCTGCCTTAAGTCCAAGTCCTTCTGAGAGAACACGTATTTTAGCGATTTGTGGTCAGTGAACAATTCAAATTTCTCACCAAGAAGATAATGGCGCCAAGACTTAAGCGCGAAAACAATAGCGGCCAACTCTAGGTTCATGCGTAGGGTAATTTTTCTCATGCACTCTCAACTGCCTTCCACCATAGGCTATTACCCTTCCCTCTTGCATTAAGACTGCGCCTAGTCCTGTCCCACAAGCATCGGTATAAACGGTAAATGGCTTACTCCTATCTGGTAACACTAAGACTGGGGCTGTGGTCAAAGCTCTCTTTAAACGTTGGAATGCATCATCACAATCTATGTCCCATATGAAAACTAGGTTCTTCTTTGTCAAGCGTGTTAATGGGGCTGATATTTTTTGTGAAGTCTTTGATAAAATTCCTATAGTAGCCAGCCAACCCTAAGAAACTCCTCACCTCAGTAGCATTTTTAGGGACCTTCCAGTCTTGGATGGCCACTACCTTTGCGGGATCCACAGCTATCCCTTCTTTGGAAACCACGTGCCCTAAGAATCGCACTTCCTTCCTCCAAAAGTGACATTTAGAAAATTTAGCTTTAAGGCTATGCGCTCGAAGGGTCTCTAACACTTCCCTAAGATGTAGGGCATGCTCTTTCTCTCTCTTAGAAAAGATCAAGACGTCATCTACAAAGACTACCACGAATTTATTAAGGTACTCCCTAAACACCCTACTCATTAAGTCAACAAAGTATGCAGGGGCATTTGTCAAACTGAAGGGCATCACAAGCCACTCGAAGAAACCGTCTGGAGTCCTAAAGGCAGTCTTGTCTATGCTATCCTCGGCCACTCTCAACTTATGGAAACCCGTGGCTAAGTCCAACTGCGAAAACACTGAGGCGCCAACTAACTGATCGAAGAGATCGTCAATCCTCGGCAATGGGTGTCTATTCTTCTTAGTAAGCTTTTTAAGTTCTCTATAGTCCACACAAAGTCTAAGGGACCCATCCGCCTTCGTGGCAAATACTACTGGAGCACCCCACTCCGATATACTACATCTTATGAACCCCTTCTCAAGCAATTCTTTCACTTGCTTACTGAGTTCTCTTCTCTCTCTTGGAGCGATATGGCGCACTGGCAATGCAACTGGCTTTGCATAATCTATTAGATATATTCGAAAGTCTATCTCATGTTTTGGTGGTAGACCCCTCACCTCATCAAAGACATCAACATATTCACGGACTATACGAACAGAATGTAAATCATCATCAGATGCGTCAAGGGATTCTAGGTAGCTAAGAATTACTGGACCTCTAGGGACACAAGAGATATCAAGGGTCTTTCCACAACGAGTCAACAATCAAGCTACCCTTCTTTCACAATATAGGATGGCCCCGTATCTAGTTAGCCAATCCATACCTAGAATCAAGCCATAGCCCATGAAGCCAAGAACAAAGGCGTTGCATTCAAACTCAACGCCCAGGATAACACTCTCATATCCCAACAAATCATAGAAAGATGAGCCGAACCACCAATAGGATTTGAGACTACTAAGGGATTTGTAACTAAACTAGTATCTAGGTGTAGTGTTTCAACTAATGATGTAGAGATAAACGAATGTGATGCGACATAATCGAATAAAGTACGGACAGGATGATCGAACAGAAAAACTAAACTTTCAACGGAAATTGCTCTACCTCGTTCTTGCAGCGGTGGGACCACGAGAGCCTGAACTTGTCCCCTTGCCGGCCCTGGTGCCATAAGAGCCTGCACCTGTCCTCCCGAGGTAGACCATGCCCTCTACCCTTTCTTTGAGCAGTCCTTAATCAGATGTCCCGCTTTGCCACGGTGGAAACAACCAGTCTTCTTTTTCTTCCTACAATCTTTGCTTAGATGGCCTGGTGTCCCACAGTTAAAACATCTTTTCTTTCCCCTACCATTGTTTCCTTTACCACCTTTCTTGTTCTGTTGTTGCTGTTGCGGTTTCTTTTGATCCCCTTTCTTCTCGAGTGCCTTATTAGCATTGGCGCCCTTCTCCTCTTCATGCATAAGAGCCATATCAACTAGTCTCTCAAAGATAGCCCCCATAGGGATGTGAGTCATAGCTAACCCATGAAGCGGCTTGTTCAAACCATTAACAAATCTCAGGGCCTTCTTTTCTGGTGTATTCACCAAGTCCAAGCCAAATCTCGCCAACTGATTGAATTTGTTGATGTATTCTTTCATCGATAGATTCCCTTGCTTCAATGCCAAAAATCTTTCCATGTATAGATTCTCTTCAGTCCGTGAGAGAAACTTCGCCTCAAACCTCCGCCTGAAGTCTGGCAATGTATTAACTGGACGCTCCCCATTAGTGACCTCCCACCAAAACGAGGCCTCATCCTTCATTAGACAGGCATCTAACTAGACCTTTCTTCCATCATCCACTTCAAAGATTCCAAACAATTCTTCCACCTCCTTTAGCCAATTATGAGCTTCAACAAATGTCTCCGTCCCGTGAAAAGGTTTTCCACCCATTGCCCGAAAGTCCTTACATGTCTGAGCAAAAGTATCGACACGAGGAGGAGGAGGAGGAGGAGGAGCATTTGCTGGACTGCAGTGGTGGCCCTAGTCTCTAAATACCTCCTAAACCATCTTGGTATCGGTATTCCCTCGGGTATCTCGGGAATTCCAGACATGCTGAAACGAAAAAGGAAGGATTCAATACAAAAGAACCGAAGGAAAGATATATGGCTCTTGGGGTTATGCTTTCTAAAATAAACTTTTCTCTTGAAAATACTTTCCTTAAAACATACTTTTGAAGGTACTTCTTTATAAAAGTTGTTTTTCAAAATTCGTATTTGTTCTGGTAACCTTCAGCTCTGATACCACGTGTGACACCCCGCGTCCATTAATGTCACTCACAAAGGGAATGCATTAATTTCCATGAAACATTTTAAGTGTGTATAGAACAGAAACTTAACAACAAGACAAATATAAACCATAATAAAACTTTATTTCATTGCAGCGGAAAATACATAAGTTTGATTGCATCATCAAAACCAAAGTCAAAGTACATAATATCCATCTTGACCAACTCAAAGTACATAAATTGAAAGACATAACCCCTGTACAAAATAGCCATAAATAAGAGAGGCTGAACTTTACTTCAACGGAATAAGCAACTTCTAAAAGCAGAGATACAGCTGTCCCAAATCAAGCTCCACTGGTGCTAGTTCCAACCTGAGCACCTGGGGGGGAGGAAGAAAAGAGGAGGAAACAAAGGGGGTTAGACATAAAGTCTGGCGAGTGCGATAACTTTAACAATATAATTACCAAAATAACTAGGCTAAGGCATAAGTTGGAAAATAAGGAAATGACTGTGAACAATTGAGTAAGACAGAGTAAACAAGGAAATAAGATGAACAAAGATAATGTTAAAGCGCACCTAAACCACTATAAGATAATTACTATAGTGCACCACCACTAGTCACTCTAAAGGTTGATCCCAACTACAAAACCTAATAATGATAATGGTAGTTTCGTGTACCCCTAGTTGCCTTCATAGGTGCCGCCTGCCCCTATCACCACTAGGTGTACCCACTACCCCCCATGCGATCGGCTCCCTAACTCGTAGATACCCGTGCTGGCCCCACAGTGGGGTGTATCACTCCCCAAAATGGCAACCCGATACCACCAATGATGCACGACTTATGCCTACATGATGCAACAACGTCTTACCTACCAGCCCGGGTCCATACACGCATATGACCCCGTTGGACTTGCGTTGCCACCGCTAACCCGTTTTGGCATCTTACAGTCAAGCCCAGTATGCGTGTCCCGTCCTCGACTTGGGTCGAACCCACAAAGATATGTATGGGTTACTGGTTGAAACGGGCCCTCATTACTTGACACAAGCTATCCACCTAAGCTTGGTCCTCTCTAGTACATCCCACTTAACCCTCTTCTTATTCATGTTCACTTACATGTTTCAATTTTGGTTATGTGTTTCTAATCGTATTTCAAATGCCACCCAACGCACCCACTAAATTCCACATGCCACCCAAGGCACCCACTTTACCCCCTCATGTCCCACTACATGTTTATCTGGTTAAGTGTTTCTTAATTCATTAAGACCGTAACCTCATAAAGACCTCCCACATTAGACTGGCATTTGTGGCAGCTGGATTTGACGGGCGGGTCCGGGCAGTCTTACACCACAAACGAGCCTAACCTCGTGTCTTTATAATTGTTACATTTTTAATTTATGCCTAAGACCTCCCACATTAGACTGGCATTTGTGGCAGTTGGATTTGCCGGGCGGTTCCGAGCAGTCTTACACCACAAAAGAGCCTAACCTCGTGTCTTAGACAATTAATTACTCATAATTAATCATTCCCCAATTTGAATTAATTTCCCTATTCAAATTATCAATCAATTCCAAATTTAACTATGGCCATAATTGACTCAATTATGTCCATTTATTTATGGTATGCAAAATCATACAAATTTTCATCACAAATTAGTTTAATGTCGTTTAAGGCATTTATGCCAATTCTCAATATTAAATTTTTTAATATTATCCCATTGCCCCACGTTGTACATTCGTTTACCGTAAAATATACGTTAGACTCGAATAGTCTAACTCATGGAGTAAAGAGAAAACATCACAACATACATATAATTAAAGATAGATCTAAACATAAGGGGTGAACTTGCATGTGTGAATGATGTCCTACATCTAAAACTTGCATAGGCCAAAGTTACAACTTGCATAAAACTACATATGTCATAGATCCAAATCTAAAGGCGTAAACTTGTTTAGGTAATGGTCACAACTTGCATAAATCATGTATGTCATGGATCTACATCTAAAGATGTAAACTTGCATAGGAAATAACCACAAACTTGCATAACATGATTCATATTCCAAACTCATATATTTATATAAACTTGCATATGTGATTTATGCAACATAACAATGGTGTAAACTTACATTAAACATGTGAACTAGCATGTAGAATTTATCATAGAACTCACACATGTCATAGCCTACCTTTATATCAAATTTTCACATAAAGTAAATGTCATGAAACATGTAAGGTTACATGTAATTTTCCCTAACTTACATATGATTCATGTCTAAATCAAAATCTAAACTTGCATACATACATATGATTTATCATGTGAATCAACATAACCAAACTGGCATATGAACAACATGATGATTTGATTATACATAAGCCAATCATAGAATAACAACATGGATGGTAGCATCATAACTTTACAACATAGATGATAACATCACAACATAACATCATAGAATTTACAACATAAATGATAACATCACAATTTTACAACATAGATGATAACATGCGGTCAATAATTCACAACATAGCCATATAATCTGCATCATAACTCAATCCAATTAAATTGCTAATTATTTTATTAAGGAAATCGAACTCACAACTCAAAGGTCTTGAGTTCTGAATTCTGAGTTCTGAAGTTGGATTATCTTTCCTTTGAAGAAGATTCGTTGTTGGAGTTGAAAAGAATTGAATTTGATTAGCTTTATTCCTCTCTAATTGGTGGCAACTATTTTGAGTTGCAAGGTGACGGCATGGAGGCCATGAGTATAATTTTATTTTGATTTTAGGGTTTGAGACTATAGGTGTTTTATAGAGTTTAGGATTAGTTTAGGCCATCCGATCAACCCAGAATTAATCCCAGCCAATCAGAGCAGATTAGAAACCCTAATGAGTCAGCACACAGTCATTAACAAGTCACTAATCAAATCTGCCCGGAGGGGGGGAGGGGCAGGTCGACCCCCAGGTCGACCCTATGGTCGACCTAGCCTGGGTAGGTCAACCCCCAGGTCGACCCTATAGTCGACCTGGTCCTGGCGGGAATTTTCCCGCCTAGCCCATCTGACTCTGAAATTTGAATTTTCGAAATCTATTTTGAATTTTCTAAAACTTCCGATGGCCATAACTTCTTCGTACAAAGTCCAATTCATGCAAACTCGGACTCTATCTCAACCAGAATTCCGAGACGAACACAATGGCGAAACCCATTTCCCTTAATTCTCACATCTAAGATTAGTTATTCTTTAATTTGTTACTATAGTGTTAATAGAAATACGGGTTGTTACAAGTTCATTAATAACTTCGCAAATATATCAGCGTCGCTCACCAGGTTGACAAAGAAGAATTTTCCATTTTCATGGGATATAGATTGTGATGTTTCTTTCAAACGACTGAAGAGCGCTCTAAGAACAACCCCGGTCTTGACCTTGCCTGGTGGGAATAAATTGTTTACAGTCTGCACCAATGCATGTGGTATAGGGCTTGGTGTGGTTCTGATGCAAGAAGGGAAGATAGTGTGTTATGGGGGTAGACAACTAAGAGTCCATGAGAAGTACTACCCTACTCATGATTTAGAGCAAGCTGCCATCGTATTCGCGCTTAGGATGTGGCGTCATTATTTACTTGGAGAGAGGTTCGAGTTGTACACCAATCATAAATCTCTAAAGTATTGGTTTTCGCAGAAGGCTCTTAATTTAAGGCAATAAAAGTGGAGTGAGTTCCTAGCTTCTTATGATTTTGAGATTGCTTATTCCCCTGGCAAGTGTAATGTAGTGGAAGACGCACTGAGTAGATAGAGGATGACTTTAAGTCCTCTATTTGCGGAAAGGAAAAGCTTGGACTTCATATCAAGTTTTGATTTTAGACCCTCCACCGAGTTATTGTCTAGTTTGTTTGCATCACTAGGGATACGACCTTCTCTTATGGATCAGATAGGAGCTTCGCAGCGAGATGATCCATAGATTTCAGACATATTGGATAGGCCCAGCAAAATGGAGACTTCTAGTCACCTTAGTAGATATTCCATTGACGAAAAGGGTGGTTGCGACGAGATGGAAGGCTTCGTGTTCCCCAAACTAGAAGTTTGTTGAAGGAAGTTCTAGAAGAAGCCCATCATTCTAAGATGACTATTCATCCAGGCAGTGATAAGATGTATAGGGATACGAAGAAAGTTTTCTTTTGGGCAGGGATGAAGAATGATGCGGCAGAGTTTGTTTCTCAATGTTTAGTTTGTCAGCAAGTCAAAGCTGAACAAAAGAAGCCCGATGGTTTACTTCATCCTTTGGAGGTTCCACAGTGGAAGTGGGAGAGCGTCTCTATGGTCATAGATGGTTTTCCTAGATCAAAGAAAGGCAACACCAGTATTTGGGTGGTAGTAGATAGACTTACTAAGATCCCTCATTTTATTCCAGTTAAGAGTAAGAGGACGACAGCTTGGTTGGCAGCAATTTATATTCGTGAGATTGTCCGTCCTCATTACCTTCCAGCATCGTAAGCAATTGTAGCGACCCAAATTTCCGGTACCTTTGAGCTGACCAAACAATACCAGTCCAACCCAAATGATACTAGAAATCCAGATGCCAATAGAAAGAATTTAGAGGGTGAGGTAAGAAAGAAAGAAATTTTAGAATAGAAGAATAAGAAGAAGAAGAAGAAGAACACACAGAATTAGAGTCTCACATCGCAGCGGAACAAAATATAATATAGAAATAATCTTTATTGAGAGCTTGAAAATATACTTACAACATCAGAGTACATCAATACACTTGGACAGTTATAACAACCTGTCCTCATATACATCACACATCGGAATACAATCATATGTCTGAACTCTTACAACATGTCTCTAGACTTCGCAGCACCTGATAAGCTGGACCTGTACAACCCGGGCTAACCCGAGCATTACAAATACCGGGTCAGTCTGGTGAACCAGAGTGAGAATAACTTGCACAGTTTAAGGGGAATCATCCAACTTGATTTTTAAGTTCAAATTTTTTTCAAAAGAAAAAGGATAATAGTAAGACCAGCCCACACATAAACATGGACGGTTTTTACCTTACTATAACCCAAAACAGTTTTTGAAATCATATCTTATTCTGATATTATAATAGTGTCTAAATACAAATAAATAACAATCTAGCGGAACGCTTGCATCTCACGATCCACATATATAGTATACAATTAAAAACCGCGGGCGCTTATTGGAGCTTGGATTCCGACTATGACAAGGTATGGGACCACCTGCCGATAGTGTATCTCTAGAGACGAATACACTGGGTTCAACAAGAACGTCTTGCAACCCGGCCCACACATGACCGACCACTCATTTCGCTTGAGTGTATCGAATGTATATCACCGACGGTTGGGATCAGCAACCGCCTCTCGAAATGGGATAGCATCGATAGATTAAAGAAGCAAAAAGAATTTCTCTAGATAGGTGATTATACACCCTAACGGGAGCGACCCACATAGTCATGTTGCCTGCCCGATTTTCGTCATTTCCCGGTTGATGAGGCTTGAGGTTATAATCGACTTTTGAAACATCTGGCCACCATTTACATCGTCCATACACGTCATCCAGGGTCAGGATGAACCGAAGGCACTCTCCTACTGCATCCAATATAGGAATCACCCCATGGATCAGTAGCGAGTAGTCCTTGCAAATTCGAAAATTCCAATCACGACAGAATCACAAGTCATCATAACTCTGGTAGCTAGCCAGAGAAATTTAACGAGTAGTTCTTCCGCTTATGAAGTTCAATGGTCTTCAATGCTCCACCTCGACCATCTTCTGACATCTTTAACGTTTACATATTTATTGGTCGGAATGGTTTTCGAATATAAATTCGATCCCGGTCTTTCCGAACCAACAATCGATTTGGCCAGATTCTGATAGTCGGTGTTTTAACTATCGAAACAACAATCCCCCATATAAAAATAAAGTGGTTCCATTGGTTCAGTATACGGCATCACTTGGCCTCGTTTAGTCAAACATTCATTTATGACTCTTTCGATATTTGAAGTACGCCCCTTCACTTCTTTATTCCGAAATCAATTTACTCAACCTTTCAAATTATAGTTTATCATATCCTTCGCAGAAATATCATTTTAATTCCCTTAACTACCTTCGTCTCTAAACCAATATCACCCTTGGATAATAATGAAGTCGTTCAAGTTGGGGTATTTTATTTACCTCTCAGACCTTGAGACGACAACATTCTTATCTTCGGATAAATTAGAAGTTTATTAACGAAATTTTGAATTCCAAGAACTATCCCAACAATTTCATCAACTATAGAATCTCTTTTATAATCCACTCATCTTATTTGATGTAAATAACTTCAAGTCTCAAAGACACTTGTTAGATCTTTGCTTAATTAATCGATTCTCATCCACTTAAGCTTTCGTTCACTTTCTACTCATATTAAATCATATTTGAAACTTTCCTTTTTAACAAATTCGCTTCTATAAGATAAATAAATTTTTTGACTCATATCAATATGAGTAAAACATGTTAAAACCCTTTTTATTATAAACAAGGCTTTAAACTCCATCTCCATTATAACCAATATCATCTCGATATATGTTTACTTTCAAACATTTCCCATTAAAAGTAAATCTTATTGATATATGAAACATTTCCCTTTAAAGGTTAATCTTATTGATATATCAAAAACAACTTGCTTTCATTTGAAAACACTATGATATATTCACATCTTGTCTATTGAGTTACTTATTGAATCCATATTCATACCACACTTTAAAAGTCCCATTTACAAGTCAACCCCTTGTTACTTGTCTAACATTATTTATATCGAATAGTTCACTTCATTACCAATTATAAAAATAATTAATCTTTCTTAAAAGTTTATTTTAAATGGTACATAACTTCGATAATAATTAACAACCCAATAATTATTTTTAATAATCGATTTTCGTGCAAGTAGTCAACTTGACCATCTTAAACAGGATTATATTGTTAATACATTCCACTTAATTATTCCTTCATATAAATAAGTAAACTTAATTTAAATAAACTTTATTTTATTTAATTAACAATCGGATTAAATTTAATAATCTCATTTAATTGTTTATCGAAAACAATTAATCAAACTCTTAACCATTTTGTCGATTTCCACTCGCTTGCTTACCAAACTCATTATTCTACAAATCTCACTTATTATACAAAAATAATTATTTATTTCCTTTGATAAATTTATTTAAAAAGAATCTATAAAAATAGATTTCAAAACCTGTCTTTAGTTATAAAACAAATTTTATAATTTTCCATTGGATTTACCAGATGGTAAATCAATTTCTATAAATGATTCATTTACAGGCCATCTGCCGATAACTACTCAATCAACATACTCCATTGGTTAATATCACGCAAGTGTTGAATTTGGTATCAACAATCAATCATATTGATTAACAGTTCATATAATTAAACTACATATTTGAGGAATCCGGTTGGATCCCTCCAACCTGTCCTTCCCTGCATCACAATGGTTATACAATACGACTATATGACAGTATATCATGATAACAGAGCAACAATTCAACCAATAACAGTCAACAAACAATTTATAGCATCCATCCAAGCATCAAATTATTTATTTAACACGTTTATATTATTATAAACGTAACCAACAAGGTAAGTTACCTCGTTTGGAATTTAATCGTTAAAAATAACGATTTTATTCGATTAAATTAAACAAACGCTTAATTTAATCCATGGATATTAAAATATTCAGCACTCATGTAGACAGTCATCTAGTTATCAACCATTAGCAAACATTGCACACAAAATAAAAATAAAAAAAAACCCGGTTTATATAAAATATAAGCGGAGTAAACTGAGTGAGTTAAACTCACTTTGTCTTTATTTGTTGTCAGGACGGTTTGTTTTACAAGCTTCCAGCTGGATTCAACTTCGTCGGTTCCAATCCCAAAATGTTACGCTTGTCAACATGGTTCCATGCTTCTTGTTCGGTCTGATTCTGTGTGCATATGACACAGTTAATAATTTAATATGTTATTCGCTTAAAAAATTCATATTATGGAATCTTTACAAAATCTTGATTTGGCATGCTTTAATCATAGTCGGGCACAATCGAAATTCCTCGACCACGTGTATTGTTGAGCTTAATATATATTATGATAAGATCCGTGCTTCGCACACAGACAGCTAGTCATATTTATTGATTGGAAAATGATACTTTGAATAATACTTATTAATGTTAATAATATATTGAAATTTTCGGTCACGTACCCGTTTCATTTTCCCCAGCTGATACTGCCTAGGCATGTTTTTAACGAACGTAAATCACCTTCCATAACTAATGTGACTAGGCATTACAAATTGTACTTAGTAAAGAGGGGTGATTCGCCGTGACCTTTTACTGTATTCTATCGTCCATTCTTACGGACTTCACATTCTGGCCTTGGACCTCCTTTATTTTGTTATAAAAATACACCAGGTATCATTGCAAAATAAAGTAATTAATTCTTTGTACAATTTAGTTTGCTTAAATAAAGTATATTCAATATTTCTTTACCATTTTACTTAAGCATATTCCAAATGGCTTATATAGGTACTAGTGAAAAATTCCAAGACACGTAAAATGTATAGTATACATATTATTTACCTTAACTTTACTTACGTACATACGCAACTTGAGTTGGACAAAACTAGGCACAATTATTCTCGTTTACCCTATCTACGTTAGGTCTGATCTTAACCCTATCCGTATGTAATACTGATGTACAAACTAACTAAATAATGTTTGGCATTTAAATTTTAAAATGAGTTATACAACATAACACTGATGTGTAGGATCCACTGCCTAGTTCGGTTATAAATCTCCATCCTAGTTATAACTGAAACTAATGGACCACGTTAAAACTTAATTAGGTCATCATAAAGATACTTAGGCAATGTATAATAATATAATTTAGCGCAAAGTCTTGGTTAGGCATATTGAAATGGTGGCTCGTACTATTAGGAAATGAATGCATATATTGATATGTTATCAGCTTAGGATTAGGCAAAATTATACCTTAGATTAGTCACGGTTTGATATGATTAGGCCAATAGGTACTGTTCATCTTCCATTACTTTTTCTACTGTTCTTTCCATTGCACGTGCAGCTCCTCCTTCTCACTTAATAATCCTCCCATCACCAAAACACACCCACATCCCCTAGTCCATCTGTTCTTCCATTCTGTTCTTTTTTTTTAATATTTATATAAAGGGAACCGAAACCCATAAGTATTGCTGCCCCCTTCGCATGCAGCCTCCCCCATGCGTCCGCCCTTACACTGCTACACTTCCCATCCTCCATTATTACCATATTTTCAACGCCTGCATCTTCTTCTCCTACTCTTCCTTGTATCCATCCTTCTCACGTTCACTTCCTCACAAACGCATCGTATCCTCTCACACAAATGTTGTAGTCCCTTACTTCCTCTCTACTTTTATATAATTATATATATTAATAATGGGTTTGTTTTCTTGGCTTACTGAAAGGGGGAATGGTGAGGGTATTTATATATGAAGAAACCTTGGTGAGCACGGTTTGTAGCCTTCTAGGTTGGTAGGCTTAGGTTGGCAAAGCAGTGAGTTTTCTTTTCTGGGGTATTTTCATTTCAGCCTGTGTTGTGATGGTGAAAATACAAATAGTTTTGAGCAGGGTTGTTTTGTCTATTCAGCGTGTACGTTTTCATATGAGCCGATGTAACATTTTCAAACATAGCATGGTAAGCTTAAATTTTGAAAAGAAATATCAGTGCCTCGTTTTCATTTCCAGCGTAGGTTCTGCATATCTAGGGGATGGGTAATAGTAGGCTTAGGTATGTATTCTTTCCAAAATTTGACGTGTCCTGAGTTGTCATGTTTTTGACTACTGAAAAGAAACAGGGCATTGAAAAGGAAATATGGCAAACGGTGGCACTGGGGACGGGAAAAAATGAGGTAGGTAGACGTGTACCAGGCAATACCGGTTTTAAACAATGTTTTATTGTACTGCGTCCTCCACAGTTTATAAATGAAAACTACAGTTATTATAATATAGTCGTGTCTAGCGAGGTACCACGATCCCAAAAATATAATAATATCGATAGTTTAACTTATATTGTGATAACCCAAAGTATTGATATAGGGTGCAAAATACTCCAAATAAAAAGCTGCATATTTAATTTATTAAAAATTACAGTAAAATTCTAAAAATTAAATTATAACTACGTCTCAAAAGAATCTCGTCCAGATTCGAATCCAGTATGTAGTTATATCAAAAAAACTGTTGCGGTCGATGTACAATTCTATAGCGACTATTGGAAATTTTAATCTGGGCATATCTTACCATCTACACGGCAAAAATCACGATTTTTCTCTTTCATTAGAAAGATATAATTAAATCAATTCAAATGTTTCTCGTTTCACAGAATTCCGATTTAAAACGAATTCTGTATATTCAATTAAAGTCCAGATCGAAAATTTCGAACTGCCGCGTCGTTTTCGAGCTCGTTTTAATTATATAAATTATATATTTTGAACTCGATTTTATAAAATAAATTCGATATAAAATCTGATAATATTGCCAAATCGATATTTAAACAAATTTTAAATATTCGTAAACATCGTTCAAAAATCTGGGACGTTACAGCAATCATGACCCCATCTTCGCTAGTGAATTTTGGAGGAGCTTTCAAGAAGCGTTAGGTACACAGTTACGTTTAAGCACCGCTTATCATCCTCAGACCGATGGACTGACAGAGAAGGTGAACAGAGTTCTAGAAGATCTTTTGCGGCTGTGTATTCTAGACTTCGGAGGTAATTGGGAAGAGCTTCTTCCTCTAGTAGAATTCGCCTACAACAATAGTTTTCAAGCAAGCATTGGCATGACACCTTTTGAAGCATTATACGGATGACCCTATAGATCACTAACTGGTCTGAATCTACAGAAAGACTATTACTTGGACCAGATATGGTTAGAGAAACGTCCGAGAAGATTGATCTTATTAGACGACGAATGAAGACCGCTCAAGATAGGCAGAAATCCTACGTAGACAAGAGAAGGACCGACATTGAATTTTAAGTAGGAGATATGGTTTTCATTAAGGTATCTCCATTGAGAAATGTAGTTCGGTTTGGATCTGCAGGGAAAATGGCTCCAAGATTTGTAGGGTCATTTCCCATAACAGAAAGGATTGTCCAAATGGCATATAGAATATAGCTTCCAGATAGATTATCCAGCGTTCGTGATATTTTCCACGTTTATCATTTGCGGAAATGCTTGCATGACACCACATAAATAGTTGAGCCGACTGTATTGGAAGAAGTAGAGGTGGAACGGGAGGCGACAGTCAAATGAGTTCCTTCCCGTATTCTTGGATCAAAAGTTAAGAAGCTACACAATAAAGAAATCAAGTTAATGAAGGTTTAGTGGGGAGATAACCCAAAGGATGCGACTTGGGAGACCGAAGACAATATTCATGCTTCGTACCCTTTTCTTTTCGAGGGTATGTCCTTAACTCATTTTCCAAAAAAAAATCTGTGCTTATTTCTATCATTCAAGTATATCCTATCAATTGAATTTCCAACCTTTATATAGGAATACCAGGAATGTAAACATGTGTTTGAGACATGTTATGTTTCATGGATGCAAGTGTTTGCTAGTGGTTGCTTGTGGATGCATATACACACATATTAGGCACTAGATCGGCTCAATCACTCTCATACTGCATATGGATGTGTGTGCATTTTTCTTTTTCTTTTCTATGGATGAAATTGAATGTATCACCATATGGATGTTGCATTTGGACGGATGTTTGTGCACCCACGTAGATCTTACAAGTTATAATAGGATTATTGCATGCATGTTTGATTCATGGCACTAACATACGTTGCATTAAGGAGGTCGTCTGAATCAGTAGACCGCCTAATCTTCAGAATAGTATTGGGACATATACATACACCCTTGTATATGTTCATATAAGCATTAGAAGTCTTTAAGGACAATGGATGCCCATGATTGGTGGATGAGTAGATGGGTGATGGATGATACGAAATACATTCTTCTTAAATTGGAGATTTCGGGGACGAAATCCTTTGAGTAGGGGAGAATGTAACACCCATAATTTTAACAACATTAAAGAGGATAAATTAAATAATAATTAATTTCATATCAATAATTAAGGGAAATGGACTGTGCCATTGCATCTGTCTCGAAATTCTGGTCTAAATAGACATTTGGTTTGTGTAAAACAAACACCGTATGAGGAAGTTATGAAGGTTCGAAGTTTGTATATGCACAAGATAATTATATATATATATAATTAATTTTAGAAATCAAAGATTATTCAAAAATCAGAATTCAGAGGCGGCAAATTGTAACGACCCAGAAAATCTGAACCAATTTAAAATTTTTAAATTGGCTAAAATAATGGATTTTAAATATTTAAAATAAATATTTTAAATAATAGCAATGAAAACTGAGTTTGAATCGAAAATTGAAAACGAATATAGTTAATTATAATTATAAACAAGGCCTGAAATGGCGTTGTAGTTTCTAAAATTGAATTCAAACTTTGTCGGACTGTACCGGGTGCAAAACAAAACGGATTTTAGTGAAACCAAAAATATTTAAATCTGTTAGTGAATACCTTTCTAACGAATCTGAAAAATCGAATTTTCATAGCAGAAAGCAAAAGTTATGGCCGAATGAATTTTCAGAAAGGTCGCTATGGAATTTATATAGCCCGTGAAATTGGCCATTTTGCATACGACCTCGGAATTCGACGAAACCACTTTTGTTGGATCCGGAATATGAAGTTATAGCTAGGTTTCAAATTTCATAATTTTTGAAGCTAATATGTGAGCGGGGCGAAGGAAAATGTGATTTGGTCAATTAGAGTTAAATTGGATCGACCAAAAATGGGCCTTTTTGCAAACGGTCTCAGAATTCGACGAAACTAGTTTTATTGGGACCGTATGGTCAAAACATAGCTAGATATATTTTTCTGGAATTTTTCGAATCAGTTTGTGGCCCTGGCAAATTGAAATGTACGTTCAAATTAAATATTGAATATTTTATATTTTAATTTGAAGGAAAACTGACTGAAACAGTCGAATGGGCCTTCGAAACATATTCCATTGTGTTCGGAATGGGGGTGAAACGCTAGGGACGACAGTCGTTGGGTTTGGATGGGTGGTCGTGTCAGAAAACCCCTTTAAAACTCCACCGGCCAATCAGAATTTTTATATAAAAAAATATTCTTTTTTCTTTTCTCTCTCTCCCCTCGCGATTAACGGCAACCGTAGCTCCCCGCTTCCCTCCTCCTTATCTCCTCCCACTCACCACGATAGCCAATGCCCCAGTTGGGAATTTTGAAGATCTCGTCCTCCCCTTCGCATCCATACCAGTGGCGCCTCCTACCATCGCCTGTACGACGAGATCCATCACCTCGAACTTCCGCCGTTCGAGCGCCGCCTGAGCCTCCACCACCGCCGCGAGTTGGCCAATCCCCACCTCGATTGGAGCGCTTCTCCTTCCCCTACCTGGTGGCGCAACCCGATCACCAGTTCACTGCACGGATTTCCAGAAATTAGCAAACCTAATTTTGAACAGTTCGGGTAATATTCGGCTGTTAATTATTTAACTAATTTCGACAGTTTAAAACCGTTGCAAACTTTGAAAAATCATATCTTTTTGCGGTGTTAACGAAATTCGATGAAACAGGAAACATCGTGACCGTGTGGACGTCTTCTACATTTTAGAAGAGACCGCATATTTTTCTGAGCCTTCTGCTATTTTTGGTGGAGTGGAACCCAATGTGAGATTTCTAATTTGTAAACGATATGAAAAACGATGATGTATAAATTATATAGTCGATGTATGAGTTATATAAGCGTTGTACACCTCTTGTATAAGCGTTGTATAAGTTGTACGTTCGATGTATAAGTTATATATGCGTTGTAAAAATTATATATGTGGTGAAATAGAAGTGAATTGCTATATATAAATATATATATATATATGTGCCCCTCGTCCACAAACCATGGACGATATTTATTGGTTGTGTTTGGTGTGAAAATTGATTGATAGCGAATGGTTGTTTGGGATTGTTTGTGGTTGATATTGATTGATTGTGGTTGAAAAATACCCATTTGTGGTTGAGAAATATTTGGTTGAAACCACATAGGATTAGTTTGTGGAAATGAAATAAATATATACATGCCGCCTGCGTGCGAACTAGATGTATGATCCCCATTGTCAAAAACCGTGAGGTTTTTAGGTAGAGCGAGGAGCCGTACTAGGGACGGTCCCGGTTTTAACTACCCTGTCGTTATGCTGCCGAAATTTTGAATAATATTCATGTGTTTGAATTATTTTCATTTGTCGAAACTATATTTATTCGTTGAATAGAAACCCTTCATGTGTTGAATTGATATTCATTCGTTGATTAGAAATTCATGTGTTGAATGGTATTCGTGTTTTAAATATAAAAATCACATTTTTTCTATATATAGAAACTATAGAAAACCTTTATGTGTTGAATCGATATTCATTCGTTGAATTGAAATTCATGTGTTGAATGGTATTCATATTTTGAAATAAATTGTTTCATAATAAAAATCACCTTTTATCAACTATATAGACTATGTAAAATAATCTCGTTTTAAAAGAAATTGTTTTATAGTAAAAATACTATTTTTATTACCTATATAAACTATATAAAATAATAGTGTTTTGAAATAAATTGTTTTACAATAAAAATCACATTTTTATTATATACATGATTTGTTGAAATGTGAAGTGTTAAAAATAGCAACTCGTTCAAATAAATATGCATGAGTCGAAATATTCATTAATTAGCCAATGATATGATTTTTGCCTATGCATGCAACATTAGAATGAATGGTGTTTTTAAACCAAATGGAATCAAACATGAAGTTGAATAGAAAATGATAAATGATAAGAACTGTATATATGTACATGCATATTTATTGAACAGGTTATAGCAAAGGGGCTAGAGAAGAGGAATAAATTTTTGTGCCCGACAAATAGGTACACATTTACTGTTTTGTTTGGGTGATGATTTTATGAGCCTGTTGGCTAGCCGCTTGGCTTTTTCTTTTTCTTTTTGACATGAGACGCCCGTGTGGCTATTTGGGAATTTTCCCAGCCCCTCCCGTACAAAGGAGGTTATGGCGAAATTTTCCAAAATTTAAAGGCGTTAGTGAAATATTTGAAGTGAAAACGATATTGAAATTGTTAAATGAACTATATTTATATAAATATATAAATATAAATAAAATTAAAACGAAACGTGGTCGTGCAGTTCGTGTTTTGAAACCGTGATTTCAAACAACTAGTGCGGGAAATCCGACCATCGGATTTTCCCGAAATCGCAACAGTTGGGTCCGCTTTGGAAAAATCTTTCCAACGGCACCAACTTTGTAAAAATCCAACGGTTGGATTGTCTGGAATGTTTAATTCAAATCTGAAGAAAAACAGCGCCAGAAACGATTATATATATATATATATATATATATAATTATATTTAATCGAATAACGACGCTGCAGTTCGTATTTTGAACTTGAAACTTCAAACGATTGTACCGGGAGATCCGACCGTCGGATTTTCCCGAAACTGGAACCGTTGGATTCGTTTTGAAAAGACCTTTCTAATGATGTAAATTTTGTGAAGATCCAACTGTTAGATTTTCAGATATGTGTAAATCAAATCTGAAGAAAAACAGCGCCACGGCCGCATTATGGCCCGAAGCGTCGTTTTGAATAAATTGGCTATTTTAAAATAAATAAAAATAGCGATAAATCGTTAGAAAATATCATAAACAATATGGAATGGAAATAAACTGAATTTGCTCGATTTATGTGGTATTTGATGGTTGAATATGTTTGGAGTGAAAATTACATTAAAGAACAAAATTGGTGTTGTCGAATAATTTAACCATTGAAATAAATTGATTTGAAATTCTAAATATACGTGAATTATTTGAAAAGGCCGAGTTAATTCTCATCTCAAATAATAGACCGACGATTTAAAGTCGAAGATGAAGACGGTGGTCGAAGACCGTAGATCTTCACCTTGTTTGGATGGTAACCGAGGTCCTGATTGGGAGGCATCCCGAAATATGGATAATGAGTGGTGATCGTCCAGACGTACGTGGTGATCGATGGGTTTGCGAGGTATTTAGTGCCTCCGGTTTCGTTCAGACCCAGAACTGACTTGTAAATGGACTGTGTGTCTGACATTGGATTTTATTCTGTGTTGATTGATCTCTATTAAATATACATCTGTTTGGCGGCGGAGAATTTATTCTTTTGCTTAACGCCCTTCTCTGAAACGCACGAGCTCAGAGGTTGTATATCGATGGACATCAGTCGCATGGCATGAATTGCTAGTGTGACATGCCTAAGTGGCAAATGATCAGGGCTTCTATTGAAAAGCAAAGTCTTGTGGTGATGATCAAAGCACCGCCTGTGTGGCGTAGCTTTGTGTATAACGTGAAATCGCGAGCCTCACACCCCGGTATGAACCAGAAACGGGAGAAGGACCTCAGGGAGGGCATGCGTTTCTTTCTAGCTAGGGTGGTGTTAGTGACCTACCAGCCCTGACATTTATATACTTTTCACCTATGTGGTTGTTGCTGTTGCGAGGCGCATCGGTTTGATCGGACGATCCGGGTCCGATGGAGTCATTCGTTGGCTCGTTGACGCCCCAAAGGGCGGGGAAACGTAGAGTTCAGGCATAATAATCCACATCGGTGGACCGGCCATGTCGCTCCAAGGGGCAGTTGCGGCTGTTCCTGAGACACGGGCTAGAGCGTCTCGAATTCGGTAAGGACTATCTTTTGCCTTAGTTCATGATGGAAATCCAATTTCCAAATACGACATCGTGCGGTTTTGATTGTATATATATATATATATGGCGACATAGTGGTATGGGGCATTAATGCCGTCTATGATTGATAGTTATGATTCGAAATTGTTTTCAAAACATATAAACACTAGTAGTAATATCAATTGCCTTTGTTTTATTCGTATCAAGCATATTTTGGCCGTTATAAGGTAAAACTCTATCCTCCGGTTTGCGTTGCATTATGTGATAGGAACTGAGTCTTATAATGGCTTCATTTTTATAAAATGCATTGCGTTGTTTAAAAGAAGGATTTGTTTTAAAGCACTGGCAATCCAATGGAGTAAACCCGTTCCACGAAAGTGGCGTGGTCCTGTGATTAGCCAATTATATATGTGTTGAGTGGATTTCTCATACCAGTCCCATGACTGACTCGTAGTTTGTTTCACTTCCAAACTCGGGTGCCCCTTTTTCTACATGGGCAGCCTTGTATTCAGGTTTAGCTGGCTCTTTCTCTGGATAGCTGGAGCTGAAGATGGATTCTATCATTTATCTCTTTTTATGCTGTTCAGCTACTATTGTACATATTATGTTTGTTTCCGTTGTAGACATTTATGTATAGCTGAACTGTATTTTTACTAAGTATGATCCTGCATACTGTGTAACTCTGATGATTACTTTTATCAAGTATATTCTATTGTTCATTATCTGGTGTACTTATTTAATTCTGTTCTGCTATTATCTATTTTGTGTTATATTCCACGGATTACCCTGGCCACCGTTAGTACGGGGTTTGGGGTCGTCTCATTTAGTATCAGAGCTTTGGTTAAGCTTAGTTCTGGAATATAACATTTGAACGAACTCGTCAGAAATAGAACCAGTAGTGTTCTAGGATGGGTAACTCTATACAGATAGGATCAGTAATATCCTAGTATGAGTAGCAGAATGAAATAACACCTCGATAGACACATTTACACTGAAGTATATGTTTCAATATTTTAAATTATCTTTTCTGTGACCTGACACTTGATCTGCTGTTTGTAGAAGTACTAGAAAATGAGTGTCAGAAACAGAAGGAATACAGAACCGGATATTGAGGCCCTATTAATCAAATATCGAAATATGGGTGGAATACCGTTCTCTGGTGAAAAATCTATTATGAAGACACAGGCTTGGATTCGTTCGGCTGAAAAGATCTTTGATGGTTTAAAGCTGAGGGATGACCAGAAAAGATTACTGGCCTCCTGTGCACTCAAAGACAAAGCTTTGTTCTGGTGGGATTCAGTTATAGAGGATAATCCAGAAGGTGATATCACCTGGGATAGATTCAAAGTGATTTTCCTAGAAAGATTTACTCCTCCAGAAGCGACTGAGAGATTATGCGATGAATTTTCTTATCTGATACAAGGTGATATGACCATCCCAGAATATCATAAGAAATTCAACGAACTTTCTCACTTTGCTCCTCATCTGATTAAAGACCCAAAAAGGAAGAATCTGAGATTTATTCACGGCCTACAAAGAAAATATCAGAATAGTGTGATGAGGAATGTGAAGCTTCCTTTCTCAGAAATGATTTATATGGCTTATCCGTATGAAGATCTCCATAGGAAAGGCATGTTGCGAGATGAAGAAGAAGTCGGTTCTAGCGATAAGGTTGAATCAGAAACTGATCGTCCTGAGGCCAGTACCATGTCTGAGGTCAGTAAGGAACCCAAAGTAAATCGAAAAAGGGCCAGATCAGGAAAAGAAACAGTAACGACAGCTGTATGCAATAACTGCCATCTGAAAGGGCATTTGTCGATAAACTGCGGACCTTTAAAGAAGCGATTAAAAGGTGGACTTTGATCCAAAGAAGGATTTCAAGCGAATAGAAAATGCAATCTCTGCCATCAGGTTGGTCACGTAAAGCAAGATTGCTGGAAGATGAAGAAGCCTGAAGTAGTTCAAGTGAATGAAGTAGCAGAAACTTCTGATCCCTCAGCAAGTCAAGGAAGATCTGATGTTTTAAAAGGAACGCTTACTGTCAAAAACATTCCAGTTAAAGTACTGTTTAACACGGGCGCGTCACGAAGCTTTATTGCAAAGAGTGCAGTCAAGAAGTTGGATTTGAGGTTGAAAAAGCTCAAAGAACTAATGACGGTCCAAAATCCAGTTGGGGGTTCCATCAATCTCAGTTGGATCTGTGCAGTACCAATCTCTTTTTCTTGCTATAAATTCCCTATTATCTCTATCGTCATGAATTTTAATGAATTCGATCTTATTCTGGGATTGGATTGGCTAACCAAATATGAAGCAGAGGTTAGATGCGCCGAAAGAGTTGTAAAGGCAAAGGCACAATCGGGGAATTATATAACCATACCTTGTGAAGGGCCGACATCAAATAGAAAGGACTTCTGGGCAGCTTTGGATGTTTCTCCAGCCCAAACAGAAAATATCCCTGAAGTCGCAGAGAATATTCCTGACCTCATCAAAGATATTCCTGTCGTCAAGAACTATGCGGATGTGTTCGAAGAAGTTGTTCGCTTGCCTCCGCAGAGAGAAATAGATTTCAAGATTGCTTTGATTCCGAATGCAAGGCCGGTAGTTCACGCTATTCGAAGAATGTCCTTGAAAGAGAAAGAGGAATTAGACAATCAAACACGACAGCTCGTATGGAAGGGTCTGATCAGGCCTAGTTTCTCTGATTGGGGTGCAGCAGTGGTGTTTGTCCCAAAATCTGATGGTACTCTACGTTTATGTGTGGATTATCGTGATCTGAACAAACAGACAATAAAGAACAAATATCCATTGCCACGGATTGATGATTTGTTAGATCGATTAAATGGAGCACAAGTATTTTCACGAATGGACCTAGCTACAGGTTTCCATCAACTTCGAATTGCCGAAGTGTGTGTTCCAATGACAGCATTCAGAGGTCCCGACCTATTCTACGAGAGGTTAGTAATGCCGTTTGGCTTATGTAACGCACCTGCTTACTTCGTCGATCTGATGAATAGAGTGTTTAGAGGAGTTTTGAATAAATTTGTTCTGGTTTTTATTGACGATATTCTAATCATCTCTAAATCAAAGGCCGAACATGAAAAGCATCTGGAACAGGTTCTAGAAATTCTGAGACGGAATGTATTAAAAGCAAAGTTTTCCAAATGTATATTCTGGCAAGATGAAGTGAAATTTCTAGGCCATGTCATATCAAAAGAAGGAATTGTTGTGGATCCAAGTAAAATCACGGCTATTCAAAATTGGAAGCAGCCCAGTACCCCTACTGAAGTCCGCAGTTTTCTCGGATTGGCTAGCTATTACCAGAAGTTCGTTAAAAACTTTTCGAAGATATCTGGCCACTTAGCGAAGCTTACAAAGAAGCACTCTAAATTCAAATGGACTCCAGAGAGTGAAGAGGCTTTTGAAGAGCTAAAGTTGAGATTAACAACTGCTCCAGTGTTAACCATCATCGATGGGAACCAGGATTTGAAAGTCTGGACTGATGCTTCTAGAGAAGGCCTTGGCGCAGTGTTAATGCAAGGAGGCCAAGTGATTGCTTATGCTAGCCGTCAACTGAAGTCGCACGAGAAGAACTACGTAACTCATGATCTTGAGTTATTGGCTATTGTGTTCGCTTTGAAAATTTGGAGACACTATCTTCTGGGTGAGAGATTTGAACTGTTTACAGATCACCAGTCGTTAAAGTATCTGTTCACCCAGAAGGACTTGAATCTGAGGCAACAACGTTGGCTGGAGTTTCTTGTAGCATACGACTTTGAGATTATATACACTCCAGGGAAAGCCAATGTCGTGGCCGATGCGCTAAGCCGAAAAAATGTAATGATCGCCAGCTTTATTATTACGACTTCCTTGATTGACAAAATATCTATTCTTCAGAATGAGGATAACTTTATTAAGGATATGATCAAAAGGATTCAGAAAGGCGAACCCTCGTGTTTTCAAATAGATAACGACGAGACCTTAAGGTTAAAAGGAAGGATTTGTGTTCCTGACATTCCCGAGCTCAAAAGGGAAGTGTTAGACGAGTGTCACAAGTCCAAGCTGAGTATCCATCCTGGTGTAGCCAAAATGTATAACGATCTCAAGCGAACATTCTGGTGGAAGGCTATGAAAAGGGACGTTTCAATATACGTTAGCCGATGCCCTACTTGCCAGCTAGTCAAGAGCGACCAACAGAAATTGGCTGGATTGTTACAACCACTAGAAGTTCCTGGTTGGAAGTGGGAACATATTTCTATGGATTTCATTGATGGTCTGCCCAGAACCAGAAAAGGGAAGGACATTATTTGGGTGATCGTAGATCGCTTCACGAAGACCGCCCATTTCATACCTGTCAGATCAAACAGAACTGCTCAGAGTCTGGCGCAGATATACTTCAGGGAAATAGTTAGACTACATGGAGTGCCGCTCAGTATAGTCAGTGATAGAGATACAATATTCACTAGCAAATTCTGGGAAGCATTTCAAGTCGAACTGGGAACGAAGTTGAACTTGAGCACCGCTTATCATCCTCAGACAGACGGTCAGACTGAGAGGGTGAATCGTATTTTAGAAGATCTATTGCGGGCTTGTGTTATAGATTTCGGTGGATCCTGGGAAGACCATCTACATTTGGCTGAATTCTCTTATAACAACAGCTACCAGGCGAGTCTGACAATGTCGCCATTCGAAGCATTGTATGGTAGACCGTGCCGATCTCCTGCTTGTTGGGTCGAACCCGGAAATAGACTTGTGTTGGGTCCCGATATGATTCGAGAAGCTGCCGACAAAGTCGATTTTATTAAGAAGCGATTACTCGCCGCTCAAAGCCGACAAAAGAGATATTCCGATAGAAGAAGAAGGGATATATCCTTTACAGTTGGCGACTATGTATATTTGAAAGTATCGCCGATGAGAGGGGTTATTCGGTTCGGTAAAACTGGAAAATTGGCACCCAAATTCATTGGTTTGTTTCCTATTCTGGAACGGATCGGGACTCTCGCTTATAGGGTTAAATTGCCAGATTGGTTGCCTGGAGTTCATGATGTATTTCATATATCTCAACTTCGAAAGCACGTTCATGATCCAGACTTGGTCGTGGAAGAAGCAGCTCAGCAGGATATTGAAATTACTCCAAAATTAGCTGTGAAACGAGAGCCGCTAAAGATTATAGGCAAAGAAACCAAAGAGCTAAGGAACAAGAAGGTTCACTTAGTCAAAGTACAATGGAGTGGAGATCCGCGAGATTGTACTTGGGAAACTGAGGAGAGCATTCAGAAAGCCTATCCCAGATGCCGAGTAGATATCTCTGATTGACTCCGGTGCAAGGTACTTTACCATACTTTGCATTACCATTTAATTCTCTACTCTGTTGTTATTTTCTTTCCATGGATGTGAACTTTTAAATTCTATGGTCTGAATGATTTTTTTTTAAAAGAGTATAGAAGTTGATTAGTATATTTTTGAAAGGTTAAAACGATTTGATTGTTGGTTGTGTTGTGTGATTGTAGATTTATCAAACCACTTTCGACTTTGTTCCTTTTCGGGGACAAAAAGTTTTAAGTGGGGGAGATTGTAACGACCCAGAAAATCTGAACCAATTTAAAATTTTTAAATTGGCTAAAATAATGGATTTTAAATATTTAAAATAAATATTTTAAATAATAGCAATGAAAACTACGTTTGAATCGACAATTGAAAACGAATATAGTTAATTATAATTATAAACAAGGCCTGAAATGGCGCTGCAGTTTCTAAAATTGAATTCAAACTTTGTCGGACTGTACCGGGTGCAAAACAAAACGGATTTTAGTGAAACCAAAAATATTTAAATCTGTTAGTGAATACCTTTCTAACGAATCTGAAAAATCGAATTTTCATAACGGAAAGCAAAAGTTATGGCCGAATGAATTTTCAGAAAGGTCGCTATGGAATTTATATAGCCCGTGAAATTGGCCATTTTGCATACGACCTCGGAATTCGACGAAACCACTTTTGTTGGATCCGGGATGTGAAGTTATTGCTAGGTTTCAAATTTCATAATTTTTGAAGCTAATATGTGAGCGGGGCGAAGGAAAATATGTTTTGGTCAATTACAGTTAAATTGGACCGACCAAAAATGGGCATTTTTGCAAACGGTCTCAGAATTCGACGAAACTAGTTTTATTGGGACCGTATGGTCAAAACATACCTAGATATATTTTTCTGGAATTTTTCGAATCAGTTTGTGGCCCTGGCAAATTGAAATGTACGTTCAAATTAAATATTGAATATTTTATATTTTAATTTGAAGGAAAACTGACTGAAACAGTGAATGGGCCTTCGAAACATATTCCATTGTGTTCGGAATGGGTGTAAAACGCTAGGGACGACAGTCGTTGGGTTTGGATGGGTGATCGTGTCAGAAAACCCCTTTAAAACTCCACCAGCCAATCAGAATTTTTATTAAAAAAAAATCCTTTTTTCTTTTCTCTCTCTCCCCTCGCGATTAACGGCGACCGTAGCTCCCCGCTTCCCTCCTCCTTATCTCCTCCCACGCGCCACGATAGCCAACGCCCCAGTTGGGAATTTTGAAGATCTCGTCCTCCCCTTCGCATCCATACCAGTGGCGCCTCCTACCATCGCCTGTACGACGAGATCCATCACCTCGAACTTCCGCCGTTCGAGCGCCGCCTGAGCCTCCACCGCCGCCGCGAGTTGGCCAATCCCCACCTCGATTGGAGCGCCTCTCCTTCCCCTACCTGGTGGCGCAACCCGATCACCAGTTCACTGCACGGATTTCCAGAAATTAGCAAACCTAATTTTGAACAGTTCAGGTAATATACGGTTGTTAATTATTTAACTGATTTCGACAGTTTAAAACCGTTGCAAACTTTGAAAAATCATATCTTTTTGCGGTGTTAACGAAATTCGATGAAACAGGAAACATCGTGACCGTGTGGACGTCTTCTACATTTTAGAAGAGACCACATATTTTTCTGAGCCTTCTGCTATTTTTGGTGGAGTGGAACCCAATGTGAGATTTCTAATTTGTAAACGATATGGAAAACGACGATGTATAAATTATATAGTCGATGTATGAGTTATATAAGCGTTGTACACCTCTTGTATAAGTGTTGTATAAGTTGTACGTTCGATGTATAAGTTATATATGCGTTGTTAAAATTATATATGTGTTGAAATAGAAGTGAATTGCTATATATAAATATATATATTTATACGCCCCTCGTCCACAAACCATGGATGATATTTATTGGTTGTGTTTGATGTGAAAATTGATTGATAGCGAATGGTTGTTTGGGATTGTTTGTGGTTGATATTGATTGATTGTGGTTGAAAAATACCCATTTGTGGTTAAGAAATATTTGGTTGAAACCACATATTATTAGTTTGTGGAAATGAAATAAATATATACATGCCGCCTGCGTGCGAACTAGATGCATGATCCCCATTGTCAAAAACCGCGAGGTTTTAAGGTAGAGCGAGGAGCCGTACTAGGGACGGTCCCGGTTTTAACTACCCTGCCGTTATGCTGCCGAAATTATGAATAATATTCATGTGTTTGAATTATTTTCATTTGTCGAAACTATATTTATTCGTTGAATAGAAACCCTTCATGTGTTGAATTGATATTCATTCGTTGATTAGAAATTCATGTGTTGAATGGTATTCGTGTTTTAAATATAAAAATCACATTTTTTTCTATATATAGAAACTATAGAAAACCTTCATGTGTTGAATCGATATTCATTCGTTGAATTGAAATTCATGTGTTGAATGGTATTCATATTTTGAAATAAATTGTTTCATAATAAAAATCACCTTTTATCAACTATATAGACAATATAAAATAATCTCGTTTTAAAAGAAATTGTTTTATAGTAAAAATCCTATTTTTATTACCTATATAAACTATTTAAAATAATAGTGTTTTGAAATAAATTGTTTTACAATAAAAATCACATTTTTATTATATACATGATTTGTTGAAATGTGAAGTGTTAAAAATAGCAACTCGTTCAAATAAATATGCATGAGTCGAAATATTCATTAATTAGCTAATGATATGATTTTTGCCTATGCATGCAACATTAGAATGAATGGTGTTTTTAGACCAAATGGAATCAAACATGAAGTTGAATAGAAAATGATAAGTGATAAGAACTGTATATATGTACATGCATATTTATTGAACAGGTTATAGCAAAGGGGCTAGAGAAGAGGAATAAAATTTTGTGCCCGACAAATAGGTACACATTTACTGTTTTGTTTGGGTGATGATTTTATGAGCCTGTTGGCTAGCCGCTTGGCTTTTTCTTTTTCTTTTTGACATGAGACGCCCGTGTGGCTATTTGGGAATTTTCCCAGCCCCTCCCGTACAAAGGAGGTTATGGCGAAATTTTCCAAAATTTAAAGGCGTTAGTGAAATATTTGAAGTGAAAACGATATTGAAATTGTTGAATGAGCTATATTTATATAAATATATAAATATAAATAAAATTAAAACGAAACATGACCGCGCAGTTCGTATTTTGAAACCGTGATTTCAAACAACTAGTGCGGGAAATCCGACCATCGGATTTTCCCGAAATCGCAACCGTTGGGTCCGCTTTGGAAAAATCTTTCCAACGGCACCAACTTTGTAAAAATCCAACAGTTGGATTGTCTGGAATGTTTAATTCAAATCTGAAGAAAAACCGCGCCAGAAACGATTATATATATATATATATATATATAATTATATTTAATCGAATAACGACGCTGCAGTTCGTATTTTGGAATCGAAACTTCAAACAATTGTACCGGGAGATCCGACCGTCGGATTTTCCCGAAACTGGAACCGTTGGATTCGTTTTGAAAAGACCTTTCTAATGATGTAAATTTTGTGGAGATCCAACGGTTAGATTTTCAGATATGTGTAAATCAAATCTGAAGAAAAACAGCGCCACGGCCGCATTATGGCCCGAAGCGTCGTTTTGAATAAATTGGCTATTATAAAATAAATAAAAATAGCGATAAATCGTTAGAAAATATCATAAACAATATGGAATGGAAATAAACTGAATTTGCTCGATTTATGTGGTATTTGATGGTTGAATGTGTTTGGTGTGAAAATTACATTAAAGAACAAAATTGGTGTTGTCGAATAATTTAACCATTGAAATAAATTGATTTGAAATTCTAAATATACGTGAATTATTTGAAAAGGCCAAGTTAATTCTCATTTCAAATAATTGACCGACGATTGAAAGCCGAAGATGAAGACGGTGGTCGAAGACCGGAGATCTTCACCTCGTTTGGATGGTAATCGAGGTCCTGATTGGGAGGCATCCCGAAATATGGATAATGAGTGGTGATCGTCCAGACGTACGTGGTGATCGATGGGTTTGCGAGGTATTTAGTGCCTCCGGTTTCGTTCAGACCCAGAACGGACTTGTAAATGGACTGTGTGTCTGACATTGGATTTTATTCTTTGTTGATTGATCTCTATTAAATATACATCTGTTTGGCGGTGGAGAATTTATTCTTTTGCTTAACGCCCTTCTCTGAAACGCACGAGCTCAGAGGTTGTATATCGATGGACATCAGTCGCATGGCATGAATTACTAGTGTGACATGCCTAAGTGGCAAATGATCAGGGCTTCTATTGAAAAGCAAAGTCTTGTGGTGATGATCAAAGCACCGCCTGTGTGGCGTAGCTTTGTGTATAACGTGAAATCGCGAGCCTCACACCCCGGTATGAACCAGAAACGGGAGAAGGACCTCAGGGAGGGCATGCGTTTCTTTCTAGCTAGGGTGGTGTCAGTGACCTACCAGCCCTGACATTTATATACTTTTCACCTATGTGGTTGTTGCTGTTGCGAGGCACCTCGGTTTGATCGGACGATCCGGGTCCGATGGAGTCATTCATTGGCTCGTTGACGCCCCAAAGGGCGGGGAAACGTAGAGTTCAGGCATAATAATCCACATCGGTGGACCGGCCCTGTCGCTCCAAGGGCAGTTGCGGCTGTTCCTGAGACACGGGCTAGAGCGTCTCGAATTCGGTAAGGACTATCTTTTGCCTTGGTTCATGATGGAAATCCAATTTCCAAATACGACATCGTGCGGTTTTGATTGTATATATATATATATGGCGACATAGTGGTATGGGGCATTAATGCCGTCTATGATTGATAGTTATGATTCGAAATTGTTTTCAAAACATATAAACACTAGTAGTAATATCAATTGCCTTTGTTTTATTCGTATCAAGCATATTTTGGTCGTTATAAGGTAAAACTCTATCCTCCGTTTTGCGTTGCATTGTGTGATGGGAACTGAGTCTTATAATGGCTTCATTTTTATAAAATGCATTGCGTTGTTTAAAAGAAGGATTTGTTTTAAAGCACTGGCAATCCAATGGAGTAAACCCGTTCCACGAAAGTGGCGTGGTCCTGTGATTAGCCAATTATATATGTGTTGAGTGGATTTCTCATACCAGTCCCATGACTGACTCGTAGTTTGTTTCACTTTCAAACTCGGGTGCCCCTTTTTCTACACGGGCATCCTTGTATTCAGGTTTAGCTGGCTCTTTCTCTGGATAGCTGGAGCTGAAGATGGATTCTATCATTTATCTCTTTTTATGATGTTCAACTCCTATTGTACATATTATGTTTGTTTCCGCTGTAGACATTTATGTATAGCTGAACTGTATTTTTACTAAGTATGATCCTGCATACTGTGTAACTCTGATGATTACTTTTATCCAGTATATTCTATTGTTCATTATTTGGTGTACTTATTTAATTCTGTTCTGCTATTATCTGTTTTGTGTTATATTCCACGGATTACCCTGGCCACCGTTAGTACGGGGTTTAGGGTCGTCTCACAAATTTCCTGCCCTAGGGGAGTCGACCCCTGGGTCGACCCCTCAAGGGGGTGTCGACCCATGGGTCGACCCCCGAAGAGGGTGGTCGACCCCACTAGGGCTGAGGTGGCAGTTGAATTCTGGGGGCTGGCAGCTATAAATATATACTCATTTCTCTTGTTTTCTTCACTGAAAATCAATGGAGTGCTAAGTGCTGTCGGTGCCTGAACTCGATCAAATCTCTTTCTTCTTCTACAATCAAAGTTTAGAGATTCAAATGTAGATCTGTGATTCGTCAACTGCTTTTCTCCTTCTATTGTTCTAGATCCGAACATTGTGAGTTTAAGTTATTTTTAGATTTAAATAACTAAAAGTATAACATGATATGACTATAATTTGGATCTCAACCTTTATCATATCAGATCTATTGAAATTGATGAATCTATGATATTCTGATTATGTCAGGTCTACTTTTGATTATAGATCTAATCTACTATTTGGATCATTTTGTACCTATCATGTTGTGGTTAATTTAAATCTGTCATTAGTTGGAAATCTAAATCCTTGTTTAGATCTAATCATGCCCATTATGGCATCCTTACTATGTTTAAACCTATTTTATTATCACAAGTTCATCGATCTATTCTTATATGTTCATCTTAACATTATGCCATCATACGCTTATGTCAGTTTTGTTAGAATAATCATCTCTGTCATCTTCCCTTCGCCTTTCCATTTTATTTTATATAACCAGGCTATTCTCAAGCCTAGGCATGCCGCTAAAATTATGCGAATGTGTTAATTTGGGAACGAGGGGATAAACGTTGAAATTGGGCATAACCTGAAAAGGATAAAAATTGGCATAACTTGAATAATGTTTATGTATATGAATTTTGACATATAATTCACTATGAATATAATTGGGAAAAAGGGGCATAAAACCTATAACCTATAACGACATAGGTAAAATTAGCTAATAATGGAATGTCCAGGATTACAGTAATTAGAAACCGTAACTGCGCTTATGACACGAGGTCAGATTACCCTTGTGGTAGAAGTCTGCCCGGAACTGCCTGATATATCCAGCAACCATAAGTGGTGAATCTAATGTGAGAGGTCTAATACGAGACGTGCTAAGACATGAGGTCAAGCCTGACTTGTGGAATAAGTGACCGGACCCGCCTGACATGTCCGGCATCCACAAATGGTAGGCTTAATGTGGGAGGTCTAGCATACCATAACCATAAATGAAAATATGGTAATAAACCTCGAATACTTAACCTAGTTGAATGCATAGGGATTGTATGAACATAAACTTAAATTGGGGTTAAGTAAAGTTGGTTGAGCAGTGGGTGAGTTAAGTAAATCTGAGGGGGTGGGTAATATTTACATATAGGCCCACAAACATAACCTGATAGGGTTATGTAATTAAAGACACCTAGTGGTAAGCATAACCTATGGAAATGTTGGAGTTATGTAATTAAAGACACCTTTTTAGGGTAACATAACTTATAGAAAAGGGTAGGGTTATGTAATTAAAGACACCTTTTTAGGTAAGCATAAATGGTAGAAATCCTAGAGGGGATATAAGACAAAGGGGAGAGCTTGTATCATATTGTGTGGGACCTGTTTTAGTCAGTAACCCTTAATAGGTATCAAACGAGTACTCGGAACTAGGTTGGAGTTGGGGCACGCTTACTGAGCTGATTGAAAGAGATCCAAACGAGGAGGACGGTGTGGGCGGCGCAAACCGACAGGGGACATGTGTGTGCATGAGCCAGGTAGAGGGGGATAAGACGATTGTGGCACCAATAGGTATGGCTATGCACATCAGTCAATGGTTGCCACTTTAGGAAAGTGATAAGTCCTGCTGTGGGGCTGACACAGAGTTTTTATAGAGTAGGGAGCCGATCTATTAGGGTAGTAGTTAGGATACATCTGGACGTATGCCTAAGTCTACCATTGGATAGTTTTTAGGATCATATCATTTCTGGTTATACTAGTATTAGTGCAGAGTAATCATTAGGGAAGAGTATACTCTCCATCATGTTTACCTTGTCATACATACCTTTTGTGATGTTATCTTTCTTATCCACTTTATATGCCTGTCATGCTACTTTTACTTATTTACTTGCTAAAGTAACTAGAATCGCCAAACTTTATGTCTGAACATTTTTGTTTCCTCTTCTTTCTTCCGTTCCCCCCACCCCCACCCCAGGTTGGGTGGGAATACCCAGGCTTAATCAGGACTCGGTTATCATCTTGTTAGAAGTTGCTTTTGAAGTATTGCTCAAGTTCTCTTCTTTACTACTATGGCTTTGTCTCTTTTGGGGAATTATGCTTTTTCTTTTATTTATGTACTCTGATGGTACAAGACAGAAGCTTTATGTTATCGTAATGGGTTTTATATAGTTCCAGACTTGTGATATTTTGGACCACGATGTTATGAATTATGTTTTAAATAAAAATTTAAATTCTGCTGCTATCTTTTATGTCTGTCTTGTAATGTTATGTGTCTGTTTACCTATAATGCTTCACTAAACTTAATGCATTCTCTTAATGAGTGACATTAACGGACGTGGGGTGTCACAAGGGCTAAAGGTTTTGAATGGGGAAGATAACGTTTTAAACGTTATTAAGTTTAATTAATATTTTGATTATTCGCTAATGGCATATTAATTTATTAAAACTTCAAATGCTTGTATCTTTGTCATAAGAAATTAGAATTCAGTGAAACAACTTTCATTGGAACCGTCTTTATGAGCACTACAACATAGAACTAACCAGAATGGAAATAGAGCTAGTTGATGTTTTTAGTCAAACTGAACGTACATTTTAATTTGATTAATATAATCGTTATTTAACAATTTCTATATGACCACTATGGGAGTTCTTTCTCAATCAACTCTTTTATTATGTCATTGTAATCATATTTAAAAATATATCGATTACTAGTGTTGATTTTTATCAGTTTTAAATATCATAGAAAGTTGTATGGTATATAGTAGCTTAACTCACTGCTGTTTGCAAACTCATGGATGATTTGATTGACTGTATTATGTTTTCTTCGTGATTTTGAAATATTTAACATGTTAAAATAATGTTAATGTTATAGTGGTAGTTGAAATTGGATATAAATATCCATTTATAATTAGAACAGTGAAAATTGGTTAGCTAGAAAAATAATTTGAATCAAATTAGAATTGGTTAAATTTATTAATCGTTGATTAATTTAAATTGATTGTTGTTGGTAAAAACCCCACATGGGTCTTGGGATGATATTTGACTCATACTACTGCGCTATAGATTGCCTACTGCAATGAAAATCCAAGGTGTTGCCAGCTAAAATGTTGCCACAACTATGCTGATTTTTGTGTACTGCAACACACTCTTCAATGTGTTACCATAGATATCAAATTGTGTTGCAGTAGCTATAGTTATAAACTTATAAGTTTAATTTGCCACGTCATCAGTCTTCATCTATAAAAAGATGCATATATATCCGTCAATTTACCTTTTAAAAACAACATCTGAAGTTGACACCTCACCAATCCGTTAAAATACTTCACCACCAATAGGAAATCAACTTACGTTACTCATTGGATTCCTCTTTCTCAATTTTTCAGATCTGTTTGTTCTTACTGCAAATTTCCAATTCCAATCCCTAATTTTCATTCACCTTCTTCTACCACTCCAACCCTCTCTGTGTCCTCCACTTCCTCCATCAAGTCCTCGACTCCAAACGCACCCACTTCTCCCAGTCCCCGTCATCAAACGACAGTCAATCCAAGAAGAAAGGTGCTAGCTTTTTATCCAGTGTTTCTCAAGTATGTTTCTGTTGGTTTTTTGATCATTGCTATTCATTAATCTATCGAGAAACGGAAATTATTATCACCATGAGTATAATTTTGTTTGTTTGGTGGTGTTTTTTATGGTTATGTTGTATGTTGATTCACTGAAATGTTCTTTGACCAGCTATTGGGTTGTTAATCAATTAATAACACAGAACTTTAGTTCCTAGTGAACTGCTCGGGTTGGTGGTGTTCTTTGAACAACTCGGATTTCCTAGGTTGTTGTTGCCTGTGATGATTGAGACATGATACACTGGTTTATGAAAATGGTTTCATAAGGATGCTTACATATACATGATAGTTATCATTTCTTAAGTATTATCATGATCTGTGTACATAAGACTGTCTAATAAGTATACACATAATTTCTTATGTGTGTGTTTATGTGTGTGTGCAAGAATGTCTAATAAACATACGCATGTTTTGTTTTGGTTATGCACACAAATACTGAATACATGAAATACATGCCTGAAAGCCTATTGAATGATTTGCAGTTTGTGATATCACTTCAATTCTTCCTTCAATTTGAGTTTAATGACCACTCAATCAATTTCAACTTCAAATTCGTCAACAGCGGCTACGAGAAAGAACTGCCACCACAAAATCCCAACGAAGATAAGGACTGTAAAGGTAGGGTCGAATGTGGGGAAGAAGTTTTCTGGTTGCTCCATGTGCCTGTTAAGTATAAATTAGGTTTTTTTGGTTGCTTTGTCGATTATCATATCTTTCATTGATGTTTTAATCGAGAATTTAAGATATGTGCAGAATGGTGATTCCGTGAACCCGGGCTACAGATTTTAGTGGCGATTCCGTGAACCCGGGCTGCAGATTTTAGTGGGTCCCACATTTTTGTAAATTTAGTACCTGCAGCAACACCAGTATAGATGTTGCCTTAGGGTTGCAAAGATGTTGCCTTTGACTCTAAGGCAATACGACAGAATGCATCACCAAGAAAGTGTTTCCACATATCATTTTTTGTCTATAGCATCACTTTTTGGCACTTTCTACATCACTTCTTCGGTGTTGCAGTATGAAATCTATGGCGTAGTAAATATCTCACTTGTGTGAAATTGCGGTTAAATGATTGATTGACATATTTATATAAGCGTCAATTACTTGGTTGAAGCTTATAGGAAAATAAAATGCACACTGGATGTCATTTTGAAAGTTGATAGTTGTTTACGACTATTGTTAGATGTATATGATGAATGTAATCCATAAAAATTTATTTATATAGATATTTGTTGAAATTTTTTTGTCCAATTAAGAAAAATATGAATATTTTTAATAATACAATATTCAATGAAAATTGGAGGTTGATTTCGATGTCCGATTTTGAATGGACACAAAAATATTAAAATACCAATGAATGAATTTTCATTTAATTATAATTTGTTCAAGTTTATTGAGAAAAGAATAGTATTTTCAAAAATATAAAGCCGAGTTAAGTATATAAATGCAATTTTAACTCGAACAGATTTTTATATCGATTTATTTCGTTTTTATAATGAATATCGAGAAGACTGAATTTCAATGTCTGACATTTTGAAAAAGAAATTATCATTTTGAGATTGTAATAAAATAGGATGTTCAATCTTAATTTAAAATTGAAATGGAACTTAAAATCGTTTTTAAAATAAATTTATAAACATTTTATAAAGTACGTTTATACAAAGAAAATCGACAAAATATATTATATATATTTAAGTGGCTTGAATAGAATGCGTCAAGCAGCGACCATTCATGAATTTCATCAATTAACTTCAAATTGACGTAACAGAAGATCCTACCGTCGGATTCTCCTAAAACAGGAACCGTTGGGTTAGTGTCGAAAGATCTTTCCAGTGAATACAAGAGATTTAAATTTAAACGATTAGATTTTAAAACATATCTAAATCAATTTTGGAAAGGGTCGCTATGGATGCAGTTCGCTAACCAATATTGGAAACAACCTGTAAGGGCCTTAATAAAATTATTAAAAATATTAATCAGTTGTGTAAAATCATAATAAATGATTTGGAAAGATTTTGGATGAAATATTCCAAGTTTTAAAGAGATAAAACATGTTTTTATCTAAATGTACTAGTTAACAACTAGAATAATAATCCAATGTTTTCAAATTAATAAATTGGATTTGTGACTAGTTTTAGTATAACCAAAGTTTTTCAATGAATAAATTGGAATGGTTTTAAATGGGAATTATCTTTGGATATTTTGATATAGGATTCCGTGATTATATGAATATTATTGTGGGAATTTGGAACATATTCATATCGTTATTCCAAAACGATATCTGTTAATTTTAGAATTTGGTGTTGAATGTAAGTCCACATGATTTCCGTTTTAGATTTTATATTTAATATCAAATTAGATTTTGGGTTCGTCGTGAATGGCATCTTAAATAATACTGTTCTTAAACCCACTTGTGAAAGAATAAAACTTTTAAGTAAGATTTAGTGAAGTTTTCTAGTTAATTTAATTAAATTTGAATTAAATGGAATTCGATTCAATAATAATCGAAATGAGCTTCTTTAAAGGAAGACCCTTACTATTTATGGAATTTAAAAGGCTTCTTCGTTGTTTCATTTATAGTATTAGTTTGATATGGAAATTTATATCAATTACAAATTATTCAGATTTCCGTGAAGATTCCATATTAATGGAAAATGATTTTTGGTTTATTGTGAACTTTGTTTTAAATGACATTTGTTCTATAACCCAAATAAAGGCATGATTAATTTCCTAAGTTGTATAATCATTAAATAATGATTTTTGGAGGATTAAATCTTAATTAGAGTTTTGATGAATCTTTTAGTTAGATTAAATGTGAATAAGGTAATTAAATTTACTGAATTCACGAAATGTCTGAGATGGAGTACTACCAGTTTTACTCCATGCGATAGTTAAATCTTTAATTAGATTTGAATGTTAAATGGTAATTAACTTTACCGATAACATAAGGGGTGTTAAATAGGGAGTACTACCAGTTTTGCTCCATGGTATAAATAATTCGGGATTGGAAATAATTAAACAAAAGGTTACTTCAGTAAGGTTTGATTATTCCCAACTAGTCCTATAAACCTTGATTTGATTTAAGTTGTGAAAATATATAATAAATTTTTTTGAAATGATTTCCTAAAATTAATGCGAACCTTTCCCAAAGGTAATGAATATTTGAATAAATGAATATTCCGGATTGGAATCAGATGTGTGTTATCTTTATGTACTTATCACATGATTATAAAGATACGCCAGTTATTTGTAAAGACCGGGTTTAACCCATTCTGAATAATTTACGACGACTAAAAATTAAAGATATGAAGGTGGTTGAAGACCGGAGATCTTCACATCGTTGGGATGATTGTTGATGTCTCAATTGGGGTGCACAACCCAAGATGAGGTAATAAGTGGTGGGTGTCCATACGTACTTGAAGATCAACCGGATGTGCGAGGACCTCTCTCCTGTAATAGACATCTGGGATGAGGAATAAGGTGCCTTTGGTTTCGTTCAGACCCGGAACAGACATGAAAATGGATTGTGTGCCTGACGTTGTATTTTGCGTTATATTTGTTGATCTCTGCTAAATGTATATCTGTTTAGTGTAGGGGAATTTATTCTCTTGGTTAACACCCTTCTCTGAGACGTACGAGCTTAGAGGTTATATACTGGTAGATGATCAATGGTGCGGTATGGATTAACAATGTGGCATGCTAAGATGCAATGAGCAAGGCTTTTGTTGAAAAGAAGACCCTTGTGGATGATGATCAAAGCACGACTTTAAGTAGCATAGCCTTGTGTATAGCGTTAATTTACGAGCCTTACACCTCGGTATGAGTCAAAAAGGGGATAAGGGACGCAGGGAGTGCATACGTTTCTTTCTAGCTAGAAGTCGTGTCATGGTATGGAGACCATACATTTTTACTTATGTGGATGATGGATTCCAAGGTGCCTCTGATATAGAGCCGACTAAAAAGGATCAAGTGATAGGTTTGATTAGACCAGGAAACGTATTGTTCAGGAATAACCAATCCACAAATGTTAGGTGTGGATCGACCCGGCAGGATCCAAGGGTTGCCCATAGGTGTGATCCTAGATCGTCATGCTAAAGGTAATCTGAATTTGGTAAGGAGACCATGCCTTTCCTTGAATCATGATGGGAATCGAATTCTCAATACGACTTGTCGGTTTTAGTCGTAAACCTATATGGCGACATAGTAGGATGAGGTACTATGTTGTCTATGATTAATACATTTATATCTAAAGTTATTTTCCACACTATGCACCAATAATAATATCAAAATTGTTTGTTTTAATACATGGCAAGCATTTTTAGCTATTATAAGGTAAAACTCTTTCCTCCAGCTTGCGTTGTGTGATGGGACCTGAGTCTTAAAATAGATTCATTTTTCCAGAATGCATTGCATTGTTTATAAATTGTTATATTTCAGAGTATTCATGGGAGTAAACCCGTTCCATGTTATATGGCGTGTTCCCGTGAATTACCTTATTTTTGAAGTAAAGTTTATGAACTTTTTTAGCTCTCACACCAGTCCCATGACTAACTTAGGGTTTATTGTTTCTACCTAAACTTTGGGTTCCCATATTTTCCACATGGATTAATAGTTTTGATTTTGCGGATTCTTTTTTTTTCTAGGATCCTGGATTACAACTGGAGCTATATTCGGAAAGCTATGTATCTATGCATTGGTTTCAACTGTGTTAGTAGATGTATTTCCGTTGTGCATTGTATTTATACATTTTATTTCCGCTGCTATGTAAATTATTAATCTTTGATATTATTTTTCTGCTATGTAATATTTATTCGCACTCTGATATTCTTGTACTCTGATGTAAACTAATGTGAAAACAGTGAAAAGTTCTGAAGTAGTGTGTTCTGATGTATCATGTTCTCTCACAATTCGTTTTTTTTTTTTTTGTCTCTTCGGAGTTCGGAGAATTTCGGGCTGCGACAAGCTTGGTATCAGAGCTTTGGTTTACAGAGCTCGAGAACGAGATACATTAGAACAAAATGAAAGAATTCCTCAAACATAGAATTAATAGCATTCTATTAAACAATACTCATTAAGGATAGGATCATAGTATCCTAGAATGAGAAACTCATTAGAGATGAGGTTAGTAATACCCTAAAATGAGTAGAGAGTGATATGTTTATAAAATAATGTATTTGTGATTATTATTTATATAATCTGATTTCAATTATATTTTATGTATATAAAGGAGATTTATGTTTTTATAACATATATAAAATTTAAGTAATCAATTGATTATTTGTGTGATTATTTGATTTATTGTTTGATTACTTATGATGTCTGATTTAAATAAATTAGATGAAATCTTCAGCAAATTTGGACGTTTAATATACGAAAACACTTGTTATTTAATTTAATTAAGTTAAATTAAAATAAATTCCAAATTAAATTAGAATTGGCTACATATATATACATGTATATGTTGAGCAGGTTATGGATTTATAGTTGAGTAGAGAAATAAATTGCGTACTCGACAAACAGGTGCACCTTACTTAGTTGGTTGCGCAATTTTATTATTATTATAACTATTGTGAATGATTTGGATGCGCTGTGATGGTTGCTCTGTGTGAAATCAAACGTACGCCATAGGATAGTAACCAATAAATTATGAACCATACCGCATGGCATATATCATGGACAAAATAGCATATCATATTCCATATAAGCATTTGGTGCTTATATGACGAGGTTTGGATTACCATAAGAGAGAGATGCTTGTATGGCGACGACTGAACTACAGGTTGAATTGAGGACTGATTATGGGTTTAATAACCTGTAATGGTAAATTGCAAGATTTAATAACAAACCCTACACAGGTCAAGAGATGACAAAAATGTACACATCTCTCTTGTTTTAGTTACGATCTATAGGCATGGGGGGAGGGGCAGGGTATATAAATCATAATGGGTGCACTTAACTGATTTGTATGAGATATATTGATTTATTGGGTGCCTAATATGGCCCAAAATAATTGTTTAGATCAACCCATACAAAGGAGATTATGGTGAATTTTTTCAAAAATTTAGGGTGTTAGCCAAATTTTAGAGAAATTTAGAAGTTCTTGAAAGTTGAAGAACTTGAGACAGAATGAAAGTTGACTTGGTTAGTTAAAAGACTTTCAGCTCCGTTCTTTTTCGAGGACAAAAAGGTATTTAGTGGGGGAGATTGTAACAACCCATATTTTTGGAACCAATTTAAAATTTTATTTTTAATTCATTTTGATGAAAATTAAGTATTTTAGATGATTTATTTTGGGAATAAACAACGAAAAATTTATTTAAAGTGAAGTTAGAACATATAAATTTATACTAACTATAAAACGAGCTTGAAATCGCACAGTAGTTTTAAAATTTAGTTTTAAACTTCAAATGAATGTATAGAATTCATAATAAATCGGAATTTGATAAAACAAGAAATGCTAGAATCTATTTAATTATATCTTTCTAATGAATGTGAAAATTTTATATTTTGTTTTATAAATTGAAAGTTATGTCCAAATAAAAATTCCAAATAATCGCCATAGAATTTATTTATATTTTAATAATACATAAGTCCTTAAAAATAGCCATTCTGCAAACGAAATCCATTTTCGAAGATACTATTTTTTTTATTTCAAGACGTCAAATTATTGTCAGGTTTAAAATTTCAAGTCATTTGGAGTCAGTATGTATGCATAGTAAAATTAAACGCGTTTTCAAGTTCAGTTTAAATTTAATAAACCAGTTAAATGGCCATTTTTCAACCGATCTCCAAAATCGACGAAATTAATTTTTTACAACCGTATTTGCAAAGCATAGAAAGATTTAAAATTTCATAATTTGTGGAGTCAGTATGTGGCCCCAGTAAACTAAAATGTACGTTGAAATTCAATATTGAATGTTATATTAAATTATATTTTAATTTTTATAAAAACTGATTGAAACGATCGAATTGGCTTACGAAACATATTCTATTGTGATCGGAATGGGGGTATTTGGTTGGGGACGACAGTCATTGGGATTCGTTTGGAGTTTAAATGCAAAATTTCACTTTTATGAATTAAATAATATATATATATATTTGAAAATTGGTAAACTTTATTGCATATACCAATCTATTACAAACAAACACCACGTTCATTGTCAAAAAAGAAAGAAACACCTATACATCATCCAGTATCAATAAGCTCAACACCCCATCTCTTCAACATTTCAACTTTTCCTTGACTTCTCTTCGATTTGGAACCATTCCCATTAACTAAAAACTGAAATTCTCTTTCAATCATACATAGTCTGATTTCTTTAGAAAGACTTTTGTTGTTGAAAATACGTGAATTCCTTTCCATCCATATCTGATATACAGCAACTGTAAAGGCCGCGCAAGCAACATCCAAAGTCTGGTCTCTGTCTTTAAACACGCTCATGATCTTTACTGCTTTAGCCTCAAGGATGCTTGAATTATCCACTACCAAACTTAACTTTAACGCAACTGAACTCCATATACGTGCAGAATACTCGCATTCAAAGAACAGATGATGCACTGACTCTTCAAATTGACCACATAAGCAACAAATGTTTTCATCTATCATGCCAAAACGAACAATTCTATCCTTTGTGTATAACCTGTTATTTGCTGTTAAATAAGTAATAAAAGACATTTTATTAAAAAAAATTAGCATGCCAAATAACTTTGTGAAAAGACACAGTTGACTCCCTTCTTCTAATCATATCCCAAGCTTTGTGAAAGGTAAAAGCTTCATCTCCACACCATTCGAAATGATCATCCTGACCCAATGCATGAACTTGAACTTGATTCACTTCATTTTGAATTTCTCTAGTGGCAGGGTGCAATGAACTATTTATTTTTTCATTCTTTACAATAGAGGAAACCTTTTCATTTACATTTCCCAAAGAATTGAATCTGGAGAAACCAAGTAAATCAGTCAAACATTTACAGTTTATCCAAGGATCAAACCACAATGACGTAGAAGCTCCATTAACTATCACTTTGTTGAATAACTGCCTACCAGAAAACCTTAACCTCTTCCATGTATTCGAGGCATTATTGTCACTATCCATACTCCAAAATTTCTTTCCTTGACAATACTTTGAATTCATCCAACAACTCCACGAAGAAGAGGCAGACAAAATCCTCCACATAAGTTTGATACATGCATCCTTTTTCAATTTAGAAAATAATTTCAATCCAATACCTCCTTTCTCCTTTGGCATACACAGCATTTCCCATCTTACTTTATGAGTAGACCCACCCCAAAAGAAATCAGCACACATCGTATTAAGCCTGTCTAAAACATGATCAGGCAGTTGATATATGAACAACCAATATAAAACCGTAGGTGTGATCACTGATTGGATGAGTCTAGCTCTTCCTGCAAAGATGAGAAACTTCACATCCCATAATTGCAATTTACTTTGAACTTTATGCAGTAAACTCTGACAATCAATACAGTGAATATAGTTTGAGGAAATAGGAACTCCAAGGTACTTAACACGCAGCTGATCCCTTTGAAAACCAAGTATATTTAGAGTATCACTAATATTTTTAGCAAAAGTACTGAAATGTACCTTAGTTTTCATTTCACTTACTGTTAAACCACTATATTGCATTAATCTACTATAAGTGTCTTTTAAATCATTAACACATATAGTATAATTCCTTCCAAAAACCATAAGATCATCTGCATAAGGTATGTGTGTAATTGCAGAATCATTTTTGCAAACAGGAAAAAACCTACTCTGAATAGTTACCTCATTCATACAATAGCTGAAATATTCCATTGCCATAAAGAACGTGTAACACCCCACGTCCATTAATGTCACTCACAAAGGGAATGCATTAACTTCTATGGAGGTTTTAGGTGAATATAGAACAGTAAAATTTCAACAAGACAGATATAAAATAGTATTTGGAAATTTAAAAACTTTATTTCAATTGCAGCAGAAGTCAAAACATGTTTGATTACATCATAACACCATAATCAAAGTCAAGTACAATATCTATCTTGATAAAACAAGTACATAATCCCGTTACTTAAATAGCCATTAAAAAGAAAGATAACAAGCTGGACTTTACTTCAGCAGTCCAAGCTTTCCAAGAGATAAGCAATCCAATCAGACTCCACTGGAACTTGGCCCAACCTAAGGACCTGAAGGGAGAAAAAGGTGAAAAAGAGGGGGGGTCAGACATAAAGTCTGGCGAGTATGATAATTCTACAATACTATTATCAAAATAACTGGACCAAGGCATAAGCTGGAAAACAAGGAAATGTCTATGAAAGAGCAGATTAAGGACATAGACAATCGCTAAAGGAAACGTTATAGGCGCTCCTAAATACTAAAGGATAAACACTATACCGCACCACACCAGTCACCCTAAAGATTGATTCCACTTAGCTTCACTTAGAAACTTTCTTAATGGCTTTACGTACTCCTAGCTGACTACATAGGTGCCGCCTGCCCCTATCTCCACTAGGTGTACCCCACTTTCCATTTTTCGATCGGCTCCCTACTCGTAGATACCCGTGCTGGCCCCACAGTGGGGTGTATCATTCCCCTAAAGTGGCAACCCGATATAACGGAGATGCACGGCTTATACCTACACGATGCAACAACGTCTTACCTACCAGCCCGGGTCCACACACGCATATGAAACCCGTTGGAATTGCGTTGCCACCGCTCCCTGTTTTGGCCTCTTATAGTCAAACCCAGTATGCGTGTCCCGTCCTCGACTTGGGTCGAGCCCATAAAGATACGTTTTGGGATACTGGTTGAAATGGGCCCCCGTTATTTCCCACAAGCATTCCACCTAAGCTTGTCCCATTAGTCCATCCACTTAACCCACTTAGTCATGTTCATTTACATGTGTATTTGGTTAAGTCTAATCGTATTTCAAATGCCTCTAAAGGCAACCACTAGATTCCTCATGCCACCCAAGGCACCTACTTAACCCCCATGTCCCACCTTACATGATTATCTGGCTAAGTATTTCTTAATTCATTAAGGCCATAACCTCATAAAGACCTCTCACATTAGACTGGCATTTATGGCAGCTGGATTTGCCGGGCGGGTCTGGGCAGTCTTACACCATAAAAGAGTCTAACCTCGTGTCTTTACAACTGTTATGCTTTAGTTTGGGCCTAGGACCTCTCACATTGGGCCGACATTTGTGACTACTGGATTTCCCGGGCGGGTCCGGGCAGGTTTACGTCACGAACGGGTCCAACCTCGTGTCCTAAGCATTGATTATTATTAATAATCCACTTTCCCCAATTTTAATAATTCCCTACTTGAATTATTAATTAATTCCAAATTTAACAATGTCCATAATTGACTCAATTATGGACATCCATTTAAGGCATGCAAAATCATATCAATTGCACCCCAATTTATTAATTTCCTAATATTACCCCTACCCCACGTTTGAACGTTTATTCGCAAAATGTATGCTAGACCCTATTAGTCTAACTCATAGCATAAAAGAAAATATTCACAACAACAACATATATATGTGACTAAATAAATCATAACAAGGGGTAAAACTTGCATACATTACAACTTGCATAAGGTTATACATGTCATGGATCTAAGGGTGTCAACTTATTCATAATTCACATAATATGATTTTGATCAAATTTCATAAACTTGTATAGGACATGTGTGAATCAACATCATTAACAATATGGTTTTATATGGGTACACCTAACTCAATAGGCAAATTCCCAAAAATCAAAATTCATTTAATCATAGATTCATGTATATGGGTACACCTAACTTAATAGGCAAATTCCCATATTCAAGATCCAATTAATTTGTAGATTCATGTATATGGGTACACCTAACCCAATAGGCAAATTCCCATAATCAAGATCTATTATAAAAAAAACATAAACTTTAAGCATGATCCAATTCGCATAAATACTAACATCATGATTTTACAACTTGTATGATTCAACACAACTTAACATGACATCATTATCATATAACATAAGTATTTCAACATATGTGATAATATGAGATCTACAACATATATAAGATTTACAACATAGCATATCATAATTTGCAACATAGCATGATATGATTTACAACATAGCATAGCATGATTAATCACATATGACATAGCATAGGATTATTTACAACATAATCACTACAACATAACAACATATATGATAACATAATAGCATAACAAGAGATCCACAACATAATTTACAAATACATAACAATTCATATCACTTTCTTGTGATCCATTCATAACTTAATCAAATTATTTTATAATAATATTGTGAGATTCATCATACTCACAATTTTAAAGAAGAGAAATAGAAAGAGAGAGAGCTTTTGATTTGATTTGAGTAGATTTAGTTTGTAGATTAGGCCTTCTTCTTCTTTAGTTTATGACGGCTATGCTGAACTCCATGGCAACGGCATGTCGGTAGCTCTCCAATTTTTCAAGTGATTTAGGGTTAGAGTCTATCCACTTATTTATAGATGTTAGGATTCATTTAAGCTATTAGATTTAACCTAGAAATAACCGCAGCCATTCAGACCAGATGGGGTTTATCTTATTGACTCAGCAATGAGTCAGAAGTGACTCAGCAAACACTCAGCAAATTAATAAACTTCTATTCATGTTTACATTAACTGCCCATATATATATAAATATATATATATATACACACGCACCTATTCATGAATTCAAATTAATCCATAATTAACTTATGACCATTTTTACACATTAATTTTCCAATTAATGTCTTAATTCCATTTTTCGCCTTTTAAGGCAATTCACATATCTCAAATTTGTTATATGCCTTTTTAAGGCTATTTCTTGCAAATTCTCAATATTAATTCTTTTAATTTGTGAATATTAGTATTAACAGAAATACGGGGTGTTACATTCTCCCCTCCTTAAGGGATTTCGACCCCGAAATCTTCAAGTTTATATCCTATCATCAACCATCTACTCAATCAACAAACACTGGCATCCATTGTCCTTATAGACTTCTAATGCTTTCATGTTTAAATGCACAGTGTGTGTCTATGTCCGTATCTAATGCAAAATCAGGCGGTCCACTGATTCAGTTGACCTCCTTGATGCAATTCATGATAGTGCCATGCATCCATTATGTATGCAAAAGATCCTAATTGCTTACAAACTACTTTTATATGCGTGCACATCCGTTCAACCGAATGCAGCATCTATATGATGGTACAACCATTATACATCCATTATACTAAATACATTCATTTATGCAATATGCAATATGTAGTGACTGAGCCGATCTAGTGCCTAAAGTGTGTGTATATATGCATCCACGAGCAACCACTAGCAACCACTTGCATCCATTTTGCATCCATCATACATAACATGTCTCAAACACATGTTTCAACCATAGGATTATCCTAACTAAAGGTCAAAGATACTAATGAGAGGACATACTAAAGATAAGATAAGATAAGCTAAGCGATAAAGGAGAAATTAAAAGACATACCCTCAAAAAGAAAAGGGTATAGCGAACGCATCTTCCCTTCTGTCTCCTAAGTAGCGTTGCTCTCATCATCTCCCCATTGCACTTTAACTAGTCTGACCTCTTGATTCCTCAACTTTTTGATCTCCGACCCAAGAATGCATGTAGGAGCTCGTCTAATTGTTGCATCACGCTCTATTTCCACCTCTTTAAGCAAGCTCAGCTCTACCACCTCCGTGGTCTTGTGCAAACACTTCCTCAAATGTGATACATGGAATACGTCGTGTACTCCACTAAGTTTCTCAGGCAACTCCACCCTATACGCCATCTTCCCAATCCTGTCTTTTATAGGAAACGGCCCTACAAACCTTGGCGCTAATTTCCCAACGGACCCAAAGCGAACAACATTCCGTAACGGAGACACTTTGATAAAAACCATGTCCCCAATGTCAAACTCAAGATCTGTCCTCCTCTTATCAGCATACGATTTCTGCCTATCTTGTGCTGCTTTCATCCTCCTTCGAATCAAATCAATCTTCTCCGAGGTTTCCCTAACCATATCGGGCCCAAGTAGGATTTTATCGGTAGATTCCCACCAACATGTAGGCGAATGGCAAGGCCTTCCATAAAGAGCTTCGAAAGGTGCCATGCCAATACTAGACTGAAAGCTATTATTATATGCGAATTCTACCAACGGAAGGTGCTCTTCCCATGTACCCCCAAAGTCTAGGATACAAAGCCTTAAAAGATCCTCTAGAATACGATTCACCCTCTTGGTCTGGTCGTCCGTCTGAGGATGATATGCGGTGCTCAAACATAGCTGAGTCCCTACCGCCTCTTGTAAACTCTTCCAAAATTTGCTAGTGAAGATGGGATCACGGTCGCTTACTATACTAGAAGGAATACCGTGCAAACGAACTATCTCTTTAATGTATACAGAAGCCAACCACGGAGCAGTCCTCTTACTTTTCACGGGAATAAAATGGGCGCTCTTAGTAAGTCTATCTACTATAACCCAAATCCCCGTATTACCCTTCCTTGATCTTGGTAATCCATCCACAAAATCCATTGAGACGCTTTCCCATTTCCATAGTGGAACTTCCAATGGGTGAAGCAACCCACCGGGTTTCTTTTGTTCCGCTTTTACTCGTTGGCACACCAAGCATCTAGCGACGTACTCGGCCACATCCTTTTTCATACCGGCCCAAAAGAAAACCCGCTTCATATCTTTGTACATCTTGTCTCCGCCGGGATGAATGGTCATCTTTGAGCGATGAGCATCATCAAGAATAGCCTTCCTTAAGTCTTCGTCTTGTGGTACACAAAGTCTATTATCCCTTCGTAACCAACCCTTATCGTCTAGGGTATACCTACGAAGATGGCTAGACGATTCCCCTCCTTTGAGCTTTTCTACTATCTCAACCAACTGGGGGTCGTCTTGCTGTGCCTCACCAACTCATCCTAGAAGTGTAGGTCTAACCTCCAAGGATGCTAACAAACCAGGTACTAGGTCAACGGAGGGTCTAAAGTCAAACATGGAGATGAATTCTAAGCTTCGTCGTTCAACAAACAACGGACTCAAGGACAACCTTTTCCTACTTAAGGCGTCTGCTACCACGTTACCCTTGCCCGGGGTATATGCTATTTCAAAATCGTAGGAGGCTAGGAATTCCATCCACCGTTGCTGCCTTAAATTCAAATCCTTCTGAGAGAATAAGTATTTTAATGATTTGTGGTCAGTGAACAGTTCGAATTTCTCACCAAGAAGATAGTGACACCAAGACTTAAGCGCGAAAACAATTGCGGCTAACTCAAGGTCATGCGTAGGGTAATTCTTTTCATGAACCCTCAACTGCCTTCCACCATAGGCTATTACTCTTCCCTCTTGCATGAGGACCGCGCCAAGTCCCGTCCCACAAGCATCAGTATAGACGGTAAACGGTTTATTCCCGTCTGGCAGCACTAAGACTGGGGCTGAAGTTAAGGCTCTCTTTAAACGTTGGAACGCATCATCACAATCTTCGTCCCACGTAAAAACCAGGTTCTTCTTTGTTAACCGTGTTAATGGAGCTGATATTTTTGCGAAGTCTTTGATAAACTTCCTATAATAGCCAGCCAACCCCAAGAAACTTCTTACTTCGGTTACATTTTTAGGGACCTTCCAATCTTGGATGGCCACCACCTTTGCGGGATCCACTACTATCCCTTCCTTGGAAACCACGTGCCCTAAGAACCGTACTTCTTTCCTCCAGAAGTGACACTTAGAAAATTTTGCCTTAAGGTTATGCGCTCGAAGGGTTTCCAACACTTCCCTAAGATGTAGGGCATGCTCTTCTTCATTCTTAGAAAAGACTAAGATGTCTTCCACAAAGACTACCACGAATTTGTTAAGGTACTCCCTAAACACCCTACTCATCAAATCAACAAAATATGCGGGGGCGTTTGTCAAACCAAAGGGCATCACTAGCCATTCATAGAATCCGTCAGGAGTCCTAAAAGCAGTCTTATCTATACTATCCTCAGCCACTCTCAGTTGATGAAAGCCAGTGGCTAAGTCCAACTGCGAAAACACTGAGGCGCCAACTAACTGATCAAAGAGATCGTCAATCCTCGGCAGTGGGTGTCGGTTCTTTTTAGTAAGCTTGTTTAGTTCTCTATAGTCCACACAAAGTCTAAGGGACTCATCCGCCTTTGTAGCAAATACTACTGGAGCACTCCACTCTGATATACTACGTCTTATGAACCCCTTCTCAAGCAACTCCTTCACTTGCTTATTGAGTTCCCTCCTTTCACGAGGAGCCATGTGGCGCACTGGCAAAGATACGGGTTTAGCATTATCCACAAGATAAATTCGAAAGTCTATCTCCCGCTTTGGAGGTAAGCCCTTCACCTCCTCAAACACATCCGGATATTCCCGGACCACCTCTACCGTTCACAGATTCTCTACAGACGCGTCAAGCGATTCAAGATAACTTAGCATAACGGAATTTATGGGACTACAAAAGATGTCGAGAGCATTACCAAGGCGAGTCACAAGCCTAACTACTCTCCTTTCACAATCAAGAATGGCCCGATTTCAAGATAACCAATCCATTCCTAAAATTAGCCCATAGCCCGTGAAGCCCAATACATAAGCATCACATCTAAATTCAACGCTAAGTATAGAGATTTTCAAATCCAAACATATCATGGTCAAATGAGCCGAACCCCCAATTGGATTTGAAACAACCAAGGGATCCTCTACTAAACTGGTGTTCAAGTGCAGTAATTCAACTAATGATGCAGAGATAAACGAATGAGATGCGCCAGAATCGAATAAGGTACGGACAGGATGATCAAACAGAAAAATTAAGCTTTCAACAGAAATTTTTCTATCTCTTTCTTGCAGCGGTGGGGCCGCAATAGTCTGAACTTGCCCCCTTGCCTGCCCTGGTGCCATAAGAGCCTGCACCTGTCCTCCCGAGGTAGACCCTGCCCTCTGCCCCTTCTTTGGGCAGTCCTTCACCAAATGTCCCGCATCTCCACAATGAAAACAACCAGTCTTCTTTTTCTTTCTACAATCTTTGTTGAGATGGCCAGGCGTCCCACAATTGAAGCATCTCTTCTTCCCTTTGCCAATATTGTTTTTACCACCCTTCTTACTTTGTTGTTAGGGTTTCTTCTGATCCCCTTTCTTTTCAACTGCCTTATCCTCATGCATAAGTGCCATTTCTACTAGCCTTTCAAAGGTGGCTCCCATAGGGATGTGGGTCATAGCCAACCCTTGCAACGGTTCATTCAAGCCTCTAACGAACCTCAAAGCTTTCTTCTCTGGCGTGTTCACCAACTCCAAGCCAAACCTTGCTAACTGATTAAATTTATTGACATACTCCTTCACTGATAAGCTCCCTTGCTTTAATGTCAGGAATTTTTCCATATTTAAATTCTCCTCTTCCCTTGAAAGAAACTTTGCCTCAAACCTTCGTCTGAAATCCGCCCATGAATCAACTGGACGTTCCCCGTTAGTGACCTCCCACCAAAACGAGGCCTCTCCCTTCATTAACCAAGCAGCTAAACGGACTTTCCTCCCATCTTCCACTTCAAAGATATCCAACAATTCCTCAGTCTCCTTAAGCCAGTCTCTGGCCTCCACAAACGTCTCAGTCCCTTGAAAAGTTTTTCCTCCCATAGCCTTAAATTCCTTGCACGTCTTTGCAAAAGTGTCAACACGAGGAGGAGGAGGAGGAATGGGTGCAACTGGGGGTGGAGGAACATCTGCTGGGCCTGCAGTGGTGGCCCTAGCCTCCAAATATCTCCTAAACCACCCTGGAATCGTCACACCTTCTGGGAGATTAAGATCTTCAACCATGCTGAAACGAAAAAGGAAAGATTCAAAATGGAGAATTCGAAAGATAAAGATAAGGATATGGCTATTTGGGATTATGTTTTTCATAAAAACTTTCTCTAAATAACATGTTTTTGAAAGCATTTCTTCCAAAAATACTTTAGAAAAATATTTTTCTAAAAATTTTATCTGTTCTGGTAACCTTATGCTCTGATACCACGTGTAACACCCCACGTCCATTAATGTCACTCACAAAGGGAATGCATTAACTTCTATGGAGGTTTTAGGTGAATATAGAACAGTAAAATTTCAACAAGACAGATATAAAATAGTATTTGGAAATTTAAAAACTTTATTTCAATTGCAGCAGAAGTCAAAACATGTTTGATTACATCATAACACCATAATCAAAGTCAAGTACAATATCTATCTTGATAAAACAAGTACATAATCCCATTACATAAATAGCCATTAAAAAGAAAGATAACAAGCTGGACTTTACTTCAGCAGTCCAAGCTTTCCAAGAGATAAGCAATCCAATCAGACTCCACTGGAACTTGGCCCAACCTGAGGACCTAAAGGGAGGAAAGGATGAAAAAGAGGGGGGATCAGACATAAAGTCTGGCGAGTATGATAATTCTACAATACTATTATCAAAATAACTGGACCAAGGCATAAGCTGGAAAATTAGGAAGTGTCTATGAAAGAGCAGATTAAGGACATAGACAATCGCTAAAGGAAACGTTATAGGCGCTCCTAAATACTAAAGGATAAACACTATACTGCACCACACCAGTCACCCTAAAGATTGATTCCACTTAGCTTCACTTAGAAACTTTCTTAATGGCTTTACGTACTCCTATCTGACTACATAGGTGCCGCCTGCCCCTATCTCCACTATGTGTACCCCACTTTCCATTTTTCGATCGGCTCCCTACTCGTAGATACCCGTGCTGGCCCCACAGTGGGGTGTATCATTCCCCTAAAGTGGCAACCCGATATAACGGAGATGCACGGCTTATACCTACACGATGCAACAACGTCTTACCTACCAGCCCGGGTCCACACACGCATATGAAACCCGTTGGACTTGCATTGCTACCGCTCCCTGTTTTGGCCTCTTATAGTCAAACCCAGTATGTGTGTCCCGTCCTCGACTTGGGTCGAGCCCACAAAGATACGTTTTGGGATACTGGTTGAAATGGGCCCCCATTATTTCCCACAAGCATTCCACCTAAGCTTGTCCCATTAGTCCATCCACTTAACCCACTTAGTCATGTTCATTTACATGTGTATTTGGTTAAGTCTAATCGTATTTCAAATGCCTCTAAAGGCAACCGCTAGATTCCTTATGCCACCCAAGGCACCTACTTAACCCCCATGTCCCACCTTACATGATTATCTGGCTAAGTATTTCTTAATTCATTAAGGCCATAACCTCATAAAGACCTCTCACATTAGACTGGCATTTATGGCAGCTGGATTTGCCGGGCGGGTCCGGGCAGTCTTACACCATAAAAGAGTCTAACCTCGTGTCTTTACAACTGTTATGCTTTAGTTTGGGCCTAGGACCTCTCACATTGGGCCGACATTTGTGACTACTGGATTTGCCGGGCGGGTCCGGGCAGGTTTACGTCACGAACGGGTCCAACCTCGTGTCCTAAGCATTGATTATTATTAATAATCCACTTTCCCCAATTTTAATAATTCCCTACTTGAATTATTTATTAATTCCAAATTTAACAATGTCCATAATTGACTCAATTATGGACATCCATTTAAGGCATGCAAAATCATATCAATTGCACCCCAATTTATTAATTTCCTAATATTACCCCTACCCCACGTTTGAACGTTTATTCGCAAAATGTATGCTAGACCCTATTAGTCTAACTCATAGCATAAAAGAAAATATTCACAACAACAACATATATATGTGACTAAATAAATCATAACAAGGGGTAAAACTTGCATACATTACAACTTGCATAAGGTTATACATGTCATGGATCTAAGGGTGTCAACTTATTCATAATTCACATAATATGATTTTGATCAAATTTCATAAACTTGTATAGGATATGTGTGAATCAACATCATTAACAATATGGTTTTATATGGGTACACCTAACTCAATAGGCAAATTCCCAAAAATCAAAATTCATTTAATCATAGATTCATGTATATGGGTACACCTAACTTAATAGGCAAATTCCCATATTCAAGATCCAATTAATTTGTAGATTCATGTATATGGGTACACCTAACCCAATAGGCAAATTCCCATAATCAAGATCTATTATAAAAAAAACATAAACTTTAAGCATGATCCAATTCGCATAAATACTAACATCATGATTTTACAACTTGTATGATTCAACACAACTTAACATGACATCATTATCATATAACATAAGTATTTCAACATATGTGATAATATGAGATCTACAACATATATAAGATTTACAACATAGCATATCATAATTTGCAACATAGCATGATATGATTTACAACATAGCATAGCATGATTAATCACATATGACATAGCATAGGATTATTTACAACATAATCACTACAACATAACAACATATATGATAACATAATAGCATAACAAGAGATCCACAACATAATTTACAAATACATAACAATTCATATCACTTTCTTGTGATCCATTCATAACTTAATCAAATTATTTTATAATAATATTGTGAGATTCATCATACTCACAATTTTAAAGAAGAGAAATAGAAAAAGAGAGAGCTTTTGATTTGATTTGAGTAGATTTAGTTTGTAGATTAGGCCTTCTTCTTCTTTAGTTTGTGACGGCTATGCTGAACTCCATGGCAACGGCATGTCGGTAGCTCTCCAATTTTTCAAGTGATTTAGGGTTAGAGTCTATCCACTTATTTATAGATGTTAGGATTCATTTAGGCCATTAGATTTAACCTAGAAATAACCGCAGCCATTCAGACCAGATGGGGTTTATCTTATTGACTCAGCAATGAGTCAGAAGTGACTCAGCAAACACTCAGCAAATTAATAAACTTCTATTCATCTTTACATTAACTGCCCATATATATATAAATATATATATATATACACATGCACCTATTCATGAATTCAAATTAATCCATAATTAACATATGACCATTTCTACACATTAATTTTCCAATTAATGTCTTAATTCCATTTTTCGCCTTTTAAGGCAATTCACATATCTCAAATTTGTTATATGCCTTTTTAAGGCTATTTCGTGCAAATTCTCAATATTAATTCTTTTAATTTGTGAATATTAGTATTAACAGAAATACGGGGTGTTACAGAACAAATAAGGAGATAGAGGATCACCTTGGCGTATGCCCCTATTTGAAGTAATGAAACCCCTCGGCACACCTTGAATAATGATGGAAAAAGTGGGTATAGAAATACATTCATATATAATGTTTATGAATTGTATTGGAAAACCCATTTTCAACATTATATGACAAATGAATTCTCTCGAGATCTTATCATAAGCTTTGTTTAAATGCACTTTAACACAAAACTTATTAACTCCTGGTCTTCTAAAATCCCTTAACAATTCATGGGCCAACAGTATATTATCTCATATATAACGGGAAAGGATATAAGCATACTGATTTGGGGATACTACGAATGATAAAAATCTATTCATCCTATTGCACAGTATTTTACTAAAATTTTTATAATACAAATTGCAACAAGAAATTGGACGGTAGTGAGATATATCAGATTGCCTTTCTATTTTATGTATTAATGTAACAAAGGTATGATTAATACCTTTGGGCAGTTTACCAGAATCGAATATATCCTACATAGCAGCTAACAGATCCATCTTAACCTCTTCCCAATGAACTTTAAAAAACTTTGAGTTAAAACCATCAGGTCCAGGACTCGTGTCATCATGTATTGAATATCATAGTATATAAATATTGAAATACTGGAACATCATTGAGTACCTCCCCATTAAACAAATCAGTGTAATAAGCAATAGCTTCATTTGCCACTTCTTCAGATTTAAAAACAAGCTCCCCTTCAGAATTAATCAAAGCCTTTAATTGATTTGAATATTTCCTTGTTGACATCTTAGAATGGAGGAATTTAGAATTAGTGTCTCCATCTTGCAACCAATAAATTTTTGCTTTTTGTCTAACACTCAACATATGAATTTGTTTCTGCACATATAAATTTCTTTTGGCCTGAAGCATGCTTTTATAAATATCAAGATTTTCTGGATCAGCATCAGATTCTAATTCCTTTTCTCTGAATAAATTTTCAGCTTCTAAAAGGGAAGCATTATCTTTTGGCCTCATTTTATTCCATTTCTTTAGCTCAATCTTAGAAAATGAAAGCTTCTTCATGAAATTATAACTTGCAAAACTCCCTGTATTTAAACTTAAACCTTTTTATATTCGTTCATGATAACCAGGCTTTAAAAACCACTCATTAGAATATCTAAATGGCATCCCTTTAACTTCATAATTATGAATCAATTCTAGAAATAATGGATTATGGTCACTTGATAATTTAGAAACAGATAGAGCTTTAAGCTCAGTGAAAGTTTGCAAACAAACATGATTGATAAAGATTTTATCAATATTATTAGCCATACCCTTTCTCCACTAAGTATAATTGAATCCCACTGCCTTTACTTCAAAGAGAACAAATTGAGAAATGCAATTGTTGATAGCTCGCATATGTTGAAAAGGAGCAGGGATACCTCCTTTCTTGTCAAGATGTGAAGTAGAATTGTTAAAATCACCCACCAACACCCACTCTTCATGAATTTCCCCTGCCTCTTGAATTATGTATTGCCATAAATTTTGCCTCTCTTGGAAAAGATTGCTTGCATATATAATTGAGATGAACAAAGTAAATCCTCTAGAATTAGTTGCATTGACAGTTACATGTTGATCAGAAGAGGAAACCACAACAAAAGACCAAACATCAGTATTCCAAATAATCGGAATTCTACCAGAAAAACTTACAAAATCATGAGGAAAGTACTCCCAATTATTAGGATTAAGTCTACTAAATCTTTTCATATTATCACTATTTAATTTTTTTTTCTATCAAACCAACAAAATTTGGCTTGAATTTCGTCAAAAGAGATAAAACATCACTCATTCTATGGGGTGAGTTCATCCCTCTGACGTTCCATGCAATGAATGTCATTTAATTACTACATTTCTCCATAAATCCTTTTAGGAGGAGTAATAGTAATTTTCTTCTTACCTTTCAACTGAACAAGATAGTCTTTATTAGCAGTGACACCACCAGAAACATCCGCATAATTTTCTTCAGTGGCATTCTCCTTTATGTTGTCAGAAATATCCTCAAGTTCTCCATTCAATATATCTTTTGGCAGATCAGGATTCAGAAAATCTAAATCCTTATTTACCTCAACATTATCCCCATTTTTAGCTTCAGTTTAATCATATGAAGCTACATCATCCATATTAGAAGTACTAGCTTCATTTTCTGCTTGATTGGACCATGAAGGATCCTTCTGAGTTTCATGAACACTTGAGCTATATCTGTAATAACCCGGAAAATCTGAGTCAGTTTAAAATTTTTATTTTAGCGAATTTTGAATATTTAAAATGAATTATTTTAAATAATATCGACGAAAAATTTATTTTGGATATAATTCGAACGTATATATTTATACGCGTCGTCGTTAGAATATAAATATTTATATATAATTATAAAAGGAATTGAAAATGGCGCGGTAGTTCGATAATTCGATTTCAAACTTCAATTGAATGTACCGGGTGCAAAACAATCCGGATTTTAGTGAAACCAAAAATAATAGGATCTATATGAAAATATCTTTCCAACGAATCCGAAGAATCGAAATTTCATAGCGGAAATCAAAAGTTATGCCCAGTTGAAAATTCAGAATAGTTGCTGTGTAAATTATACATGGCCCAAAAAGTCAAATTTTGCATACGGATGAATTTGGACTCGAAACCACTTCCATTGAGTTCAAAATGCAGTTTAGAACTCCGAAAAGTATAAGCTTCGATATATTCCGATATCCGGAATAGTGGCTATGGGCTGGAGCTTTTCGGTTAACAAAACATAGCCCTTAAAAAGTGAAATTTTGCATACGAGCTCAGAATTCGACGAGATAATTTTTTATGAATTCATAATGACAAATCATTGTTGTGTTCCAAATGGCGCGTCGAACGAAGTTAGTATGTGGCCGTGCGAGCTGAAACAGTTCAGAGTAAAACATGTAGTCATTTTACAAAGGAACATTATTGATACGACCTCAGAATTCGATTTCGTTTTTTTTTATGGATTTGTATCGTCTAATAATGGTTAAATCCAAGAGGGCTTGATTTTTTGAGTTAGCATGTGAGCGTGCGAGAAGAAAAGGTGCGCCAAAATAGCATTTTTAGAGCTTATCTGAGCATTTTTGTGATTTTTTTTGGAACGGTCAAACGAACTCGGAATTCGACGAAACTTGTTTCGTTGGACTCGTCTTCACGTCTACTATCTCGTGTCCGAAACCCGCGGCGATTGGAGATCGTTAGCGTTCAGGCAATACGCGAGAAACTAGCATATAAACACTTTTACTTCCTTTTCTTCTTCACTTTCTTCATCTTCCTCTTTCTTCAAAAAAAACTCATTAATGGCCACCGCCTCCTCCTTGCCGCTGCCGCCCCTCTCCTCCACCTCCACCACCACCGTCGGCCTCCTCCTTCTGCCCTCCTCCTCCTCTCCCTCCTCCTCTCTCTCTCCTCCTCTTTCTCTCTTCCAATCGCAAACCCTACGAGCCAACCACCACCACCGCGGCCACCACGGCCACCACCTCCACCACCGCCGACCACCAGCGGACTCCCCATGTCCAATCAGGTCCGGCGCCCCCTATGGCCACCCAACTCCGGCCGTGGGCCCCTCCTCCTCAAAAATCACATTTTTCACAAAATTCCCGTTTTGCAAATAAGCCCCTGACCGTATTTCACCAATAACTCTCAAACGGTGCGTTTTTGGCCAAAGTCCCTCTAAACCTAAGTTGTAGAGCACGAAATTCTCTTCGATTTGGCTATATGGAAGTCATGTTTTGGAGTTCGGTGCTGCTCGGAAAACGCGTTCGAAGTCTACTGTTCAAAAGCGGTAAAATTTGTGTACTTTCGCGAATTCTGGCGAATTGGAGCATTTTCGGCAAAAAGACCCTTAGGCGAAAGTTGTCCGGAATGACACGTTTAAGCTAGAAAAAAGATGGTGTGAAGATTGAAGCTCGTTTGCAAACTCTAGGACCCAAACAGCGAATCCGGGCGTTAGAAAAAAGTGAGTTTTCTCCATTTTAAAGCTTCTACAGTTTTTGACATATGAAGTAGAATAAAAATATGATTTTTATATTATGGAAAGAATAAAAACATGATTTTTATATTAGTAGAAGATTAAAAATATGATTTTTACATTATGAAAGTATTAAAGATTTGATCTTTATTATGTAGAAGGAGCAAAGATGTGATTTTTATATAAGTGGCGATATAAAAATATAATCTTTATTATATGAACACCGTTGTAAAAATAGAATTTTTATCTATATAGTAGTAGTATAAAAAAGTGATTTTTACATACATAGCAACAATATAAAAATGTGCTTTTTTTTATGTGTAGTGGCTACGGGCAACGAAAGTGACAAAAGGCGAGAACGACGAAGATTTCTATGAATGAAGTGTTGTAGAGTTGGGATAGCTTTGGTGAGAACTTCTCACTCAAAATCTCTTTTTCTAGTTATATATATATATATATATATATATATATATATATATATATATATATATATATATATATATATATACTAGGATGCAGACGGTGCTTAGTAGCACCCGACACCCGTCATCCACAGACCATGGATGGCTTGTTTGTTAAATTGATTGGTTGTGTAGTTGGTTAGATTATTTGGTTTGAACTGAATTGTTTGGTGAAATGGAATGGATTGATTGATGTGTGAATGGCGTGGGCCTTCACTAGACCGCGGATAAGGCTAGGCCTTGTCCCGTTTCTAGTATCGTGCCGTTATGCCGCCGAAATTTCCTAAAATATGTTAGAAAAATAAAGATATCATTTTATTTGATAAATGAACTGAATAAAAATTCATGTGTTGAACGAAATATTTTAATAATAAAATTTACATCTTTATCAATATAATATAAAGGTTCATGTGTTGACTGTACTCATCCGTTGATATTAGTCATGTGTTGAACGAAATATTTTAATAATAAAATTTACATCTTTATCAATATAATATAAAGGTTCATGTGTTGACTGTACTCATCCGTTGAGATTAGTCATGTGTTGAACGAAATATTTTAATAATAAAATTTACATCTTTATCAATATAATATAAAGGTTCATGTGTTGATTGTACTCATCCGTTGAGATTAGTCATGTGTTGAACGAAATATTTTAATAAAAAAATTTACATCTTTATCAATATAATATAAAGGTTCATGTGTTGACTGTACTCATCCGTTGAGATTAGTCATGTGTTGAACGAAATATTTTAATAATAAAATTTACATCTTTATCAATATAATATAAAGGTTCATGTGTTGACTGCACTCATTCGTTGAGATTAGTCATGTGTTGAATGAAATATTTTAACAATAAGATTTACATCTTTATCATATATAAAATATATTAAATAACAAAAATAGTCACACGTGGACAGTACTCATTCGTTGAGATTAGTCGTGTGTTGACAAAAATAAATTTTCATTTGTTGAATAGAATAAAGGAATTATTGAAATATATAAAGCCGTATTGATTAGAGATGCACTATTTTGACGCGAACGATATTTATATCGATTGTATTCGTTTTTAAATTTGAATTGAATCGAATAGAAAACCAATTTGAATTGAATCGAATAGAAAACCAATTTGAATTGAATCGAATAGAAAACCAATTCGAATTGAATTTGATTTGAATAGAAAACGAATTGAATTTGATTTGAATAGAAAACGAATTGAATTTGATTTGAATAGAAAACGAATTGAATTTGAATTGAATAGAAAACAAATTGAATTTGAATTGAATAGAAAACAAAATGAATTCGAATTGAATAGAAAACGAATTGAATTTGAATTGAATAGAAAACGAAATGAATTCGAATTGAATAGAAAACGAATTGAATTTGAATTTGAATTGAATAGAAATGAATTTTAAAACGAATTTAAAACTATTTATATAATTCGTTTTAAATAGAAATCGATGAAATATATATTATATATATTATATATATAATATAATAGCCTGAATAGAACGCGTCGCGCCGCGACAGTTCGTGAATTTCGACCATTTATTTCAAACGGACATTACGGGAGATCCGACCGTCGGATTCTCCTAAAACCGGAACCGTTGGGTTCGTATCGAAAAGAACTTTCTAACGAATATTAGAAATTTGAAATCTAACGGTTGGATTTGGAGATACGTCCAAATCAAATTTGGAAAAGGTCGTTGTAAGTGCAGTTCGATGGCCATTGTTGGAAATCGACTGTACGGGCCTTGATAAAATCATTAAAAATAGTAACAATTTGTGTAAAATCATAAGAAATGATTTGGAAAAAAATTGGGATGAAAAACTCCATATTTGAAAAGGTAAAAATAGATTTTTATCGAAGTGAACTAGTTTTGAACTAAAAGTAACAACCCATTTATTTTTAAATAAATAAATTGGATTTGAAATGGGTTGTAAATAGAATTGATTAGTGGGTTTATCGTGAAGGGTGTCTTACATGACGCTTGTTCTTTAACCCGATAAATAAATAGAATGTGATTTGGGTTTGTCGTGAACTGTGATTTAAAGGACATTAGTTCTTTAACCCAGTAAAAGGAGTTTTAATGAATTTGTAATTAGATTGAAATGTGAATTGATAATCTAAATTATCAAATTTAGAAATTAAGCGAGAATGGAGTATCACCAGTTTTGCTCCAAAGCGATAGTTAAATCTTTAATTAGATTTGAACGTGAAATGGTAATTAATTTTACCGATAACATCGTGGTGTTAGATATGGAGTATTACCAGTTTTGCTTCATGGGATGAATAGGTTGGGATTGGGAAATAAAATAAATAATTACTTCGGTGTGGTTCGCTAATCTCGACTAGTTTGGAAAACCATAATTTGGTTTGAAATGACATCCAAAGGAAGATTAAAGGATAAATTTTAAAGAATTTATCTTGGATAAAATTAATGGGAACCTTTCCCTAAGAATATGAATTTTAGAAACTAGCGGTAGGTTAGTTAAGAAGAATGGTTTCCTGGATATTGATCCGATGTTGGTTTCGGCCTTCGGGGTTAATATTTGGGAAATTGCTCTCTTACTGATTTACGGTTAGTGGCTAATGAATTGGAATGAGGCGTATGTTGTGTTTGTGTAACATTTGTTTTTAATATACGCGGGTTGTTCGGAAAGGCCGGGTTTATACCCATTCTGAATAACCGATTCGACGATATGTCGAAGATGAAGACGGTGGTTGAAGACCGGAAGTCTTCACATCGTTTGGGTGATTACTGATGATCTTGATTGGGCTGTACACCCAAGATGAGGGAATCAGTTAGTGGTCGTCCAGACGTACTTGGAGATCGATGGATATGCGAGGAAAGTGCCTTCGGTTTCATTCAGACCCAGAACGAACTTGTAAATGGATTGTGTGTCTGACATTGGATTTTATTCTGTGTTGATTGATTTCTGTCAAATATATATCTGTTTGGCGGCGGAGAATTTATTCTCTTGCTTAACGCCCTTCTCTGAGACGTACGAGCTTAGAGGTTATATATCGATAGATATCAATCGCATGGCATGAATTGCCCGTGTGGCATGCTGAGTTGCATGGATCAAGGCTTCTGTTGAAAAGCAAAGTCTTGTGGTTGATGATCAAAGCACGGCCTTTGTGGCGCAGCTGTGTGTATAACGTAAATTCGCGAGCCTCACACCTCGGTATGAGTTAAAAACGGGATACGGACCGCTGGGAGAACACGACGTTTCTTTCTAGCTTTGGTGGTGTCAGTGACTTACCAGCCCTGACATTTATATACTTTTCACCTTTGTGGTTGTTGGAATGAGGCGCCTCGATTATAGGTCTGTAAGGACCGGGAAACGTGTGTTCAGGCATAATTAATCCTCTAACGTAAGTGAGGACCGGCCCAGCCGAATCCGGGGTTGCCCAGAGTGTGTAGTCCCGAGGCATTTGCTAGAGTGTCTCGAAGCGGAGAGGAGCTTGCCCCTTGCCTCGACTCATGACGGAAATCCAATTTCCAATACGTGTATTTCGGCTTTAATTGTAGAACTAGTATGGCGACATAATGGTATGGGGCACTTATGCCGTCTATGATTTATACTTATGATTGAAATTGTTTTGACACTATACACTTATTATAGTATCAAATGATTTATTTTAAACGTACCAAGCATATTTGGCTGTTATAAGGTAAAACCCTATCCTCCGGCTTGCGTTGCATTGTGTGATGGGACCTGGGTCTTATAATAGCTTCATTTTTCGAAAAAGCATTGCGCTGTTTATTCTATGCACTGGTATTCTTGGGAGGAAACCCGTTTCGTGTTATACGGCATGGTCCCTTGAATTACTCTCTTTTAAAATAAAGTTTTAAATAACTGTTTTAGTTCTCACACCAGTCACATGACTGACCTGGAGTTTATTGTTTTAACCTAAACTCTGGGTGCCCCTATTTTCCGCACGGGCAGCTAGTAGTTTTGGTTTTGCAGATTTATATTCACAGGATCCTGGTTTATAGCTGGAATGATATCCGGAAAGCTCTGTATATCACCTTCAGTTGTGCTTTGTATTATTTTCCGCTGCTATGTAATTTATTGTAATCTCTGATATTTATCGAATGTAATTTATTCATTTATACTCTGTATATTCTTGTATCTGATGGAATTGTTGTAGTAGCAATGAAATGTTCTTTCGTCTGCGTTCTGATTTGTCCTGTTCTCACAGTAATTCGTTCTTTCTCATCTCATCGGAGACCGGGGGAGTTCGGGTCGCTTCAATATCCAAATCTTTGACACTTATCACACCTATGTGGAACATATTCATAATCCATAGTCACAATTTTTGAACTACCATTATGCAATAGAACAGGAATTTTATCAACCAGTTTATCCTCCGCCCCAATCTCTACAAGGATTCTATCATACTTTGTAATTTTCTTACTAACAGTTAGATCGTCGGCTCTAATTTGAGTGCCAATAAAACTAGCAATCGAAGGGAAAGCTATATTAGACCAAAACTCCATTTCTAAATTGCACAATTTCACCTAGATCTGAACTCTGTTAGCAAAAAAATTACCAAATACATAGCCAGGAAACCATCTACATACCATTAAAAGCCTACCAAAATACGAGTAAGTTGATGTTCTCAAAACTTTCAAACAATCAGCCGCATCCTCAAATTGAATCGTGTAATTAAATCCAGGAGCAATATGAATTAAAAAATTACCACCAGGCTTCCAGACCTTTCCAACATACTCCCTCAACTTGATAATAGTGAGCTTACAATCCATAGGATGGAGAGCAACTGTATTCGACCATGAATCTGCAGATGATCTGAACGTTTCCTCCGAAATATACACATAGTTATCAGCTGGCTTGACAAAGTGCAAAGTGGATAGATGTAATGACCCGCATTGGCAGAGGTATAATAATTAATTTATTTAATTATTTAAAAGGTAATTAAAAGGATTTATTGGTCTTGGAATTAAATAATGGTGAATATTTAATTTAAATAATAAATTAAATAATATATTTAATTCTGAAATAATCAGAATTGGTTGAAATGACGATATGGTGTGAACTGGATCATCTGTGATATTTAATTCAGTTTAGAATTGAATTAGAATAACGAATATATTATTTGAAAGAAGTTTGAACTTATAATTATATTATAATTAAAATCGAGCTCGAAATGGCGCTGCAGTTCGTAATTTGGCGATTCGAACTTCAATTGAATGTACATGTTTCGTTTTAGGCCGAATTTCTGTGAAACAAGAAACGTGTGGAGCTGGTGGAGTATATCTTTCTAGTGGAAGAGAAAAATCGGGATTTTGTCGTGTAGATTTTGATTTATGTCCAAATCAAATTTTAGAAAAGTCGCTATGGAATTCCTTTATAATTTATAAAGGAATTATTTATATTTTAAAAAGGAATTTCAATATAAATCGAATATCGGGTTGACCCAGATTGAAATATCAAGTTAGAAATTCATATAGGAATATTCTAGAGCTGTATGATATTCCACTGTGAATATAGACGATAATATTTATTTTAAATATTTAATTTAATTTAATTTAAATATATTTTTATATTTAAATGGGTCATTCAGAGCTTTAAAAATAGCCACTTTTGCAAACGAAGTGGGAATTCGACGAAACTAATTTTTTTGGATCCGCAATGTCAAATAGTTGTTAGATTTTCAGTTCCGTGATTTTTGAACTCAATATGTGGCCGTACCGATTTTTAAGGTGAAAAACAGACGATATTCTGACGGTTAAAAATACACTGTGTGAGCATATAAAGTCGGAATTTGACGAAACCAGTTTGTTGGGACTGTAATGTCGAACCCTAGCTACGTGTCCAGTTTCGTGATTTTTGGGTGTCGTGTGTGATCACACGGATTTTTTTAGAAGGCAAAACAAATATTATAAACTAATATATAAGTGCGTGTGGACCAAACCAAGCCACATCCTTTCTTTTTCAACCACACAAACAAAATTCATCCCCTTATAAAAACTAATTCACTTTCCTTAGGTCAAAAAAATATGCGCCGTCTCCTCAGAAAAATAATACAGTAAAAATTCAATCTTCATAAAATCATAACAATCCAAATAAAAATCAACAAATCTCAAATATAGTGTCCTTGCAATCCTCAGCATATTCTCTTCATTTTGATATGCTTGTTATAGGATGCGATGCGAATTTTGGTTCGCTGTAATGTTGAACAGTGAAATAGGGTTAACGATAGTGGTGATTTGGGACATTGATTCGAGAAAAGGGGTTCACATTTGGATTGAGCAAGGGGAGAGGCTTCGTTTGTAGGAGTTTTATGGGTTTCGGTGCTCGAAACCGTCGCTGCCTGCGTGGAGGTTGGGTTCGACGGAAATCCCTGAAGGGCGTCGAGTGGCTCTCTAATGATATGGGGGTGTGCGGCTTGAGGCTAGGAGGAGGATGGTGGTTTTTATTGGGTTTTCGGTGGAGCATTGGGATGGGATTTCTGTGGTGAAAGATCGGCCACGGTTTGAAGAAAATAGGAGGAGGAGCGGAAGTGTCCAGGAAGAAGAAGGAATAGGATGTGGCCTTGGGCTTTAAGGATAAGAGATGGGCCGTTATTTAAAGGGTAAAGCCCACTTTTCTTATGAAGGAAATTTAATTAAGTTTAATTCAAATTTATACAAAGCTTATATATTGTATAACTCGATCATACGATATCAGATTGACGAACCGTAAGTTGCGTTGGGATCGTATGGACGGTGGCTATGCACTGGAACTGAATGGGAATGGATTGAAGCTCGTTACAATTTATGGCGAAATAAATTGTCTAATCAGAATCAACTAACGCAAATCGTTATTTAACGGTTAACGCGTAATGTGAGTAAAACTCACCAACTCTGAACAGTTCTATATTTACAACGTATTCTTAGAACTGTTAAATATTGTCTGTTTGACTGTGTGTTGACTGTTTGATTGAACTGCTAGTCAGTTAGTGGAAATTATATATATAAACCGTTGAATATTTATATGTCGATTCTGTTTATCAGAATATTTCATATCAAAGTGAAATCGATGTTATTATATTGTTTAATATTTGTGGATGCAGGGAAACAGGTTCGAGGAATCCAACTGGATTCCTCAACATTTATTTTACTGTGATTTATATATTGTGATATAATGGGATATATAATCTGACATTGATTATGTGTGTTTGAACGATATTTATCGTTGTTATATGGTATGTTAAATACCATAAGAAATACCAGAATGTAGGAAAGGGATGTTCAAAGTATGTTTTGAAAATTATTTATTTATATAAAATCAATGGATTTTATATTATAAAAGAAAAAGGATTTTGAATATAAGGGAATTATATTTGTAAATCAAATATAAGGGAATTATATTTGTAAAGCAAATATAAGGGAATTATATTTGTAAATCAAATATAAGGGAATTATATTTGTAAATCAAATATAAGGGAAAGAAATTTGTTAGAGGGAAATGTTCGTAAAACAAATATAAAGGAAATTATTTGTCAAACAAAATAAAGTAAAAGGAGTTAATCGAATATAGTTTATTCGAATAGAATAAAGGAGTCAATCGAATATAGTTTATTCGAATAAAGTAAAAGGAGTTAATCGAATATAGTTTATTCGAATAAAATAAAGGAGTTAATCGAATATAGTTTATTCGAATAGAATAAAGGAGTTAATCGAATATAGTTTATTCGAATAAAGTAAAAGGAGTTAATCGAATATAGTTTATTCGAATAGAATAAAGGAGTTAATCGAATATAGTTTATTCGAATAAAGTAAAAGGAGTTAATCGAATATAGTTTATTCGAATAAAGTAAAAGGAGTTAATCGAATATAGTTTATTCGAATAGAATAAAAGGAGTTAATCGAATATAGTTTATTCGAATAAAGTAAAAGGAGTTAATCGAATATAGTTTATTCGAATAAAGTAAAAGGAGTTAATTGAATATAGTTTATTCGAATAGAATAAAGGAGTTAATCGGATATAGTTTATTCGAATAGAGTAAAAGGAGTTAATCGAGTATATAGTTTATTCAAATAGAATTAAAAGAGTTATCGAATATAGTTTATTCGATAGGAGTTAAGTGAATAGAGTTAGAGTTAAATCAAAAGAGTTAAGTGAACAGAATAAATTGAATATAGTTATCGAATATACCTTATCGAAGGAAAGAATTATCGAATAGAAAAGATTTGAAAGAGAGTTACGTAAGGAAGTTTGTTAAAGAATTAGAAGGGTGAAGTTTGTCTATTTCAAGGTTAGAAACGTTGTTCAGTTAAGGTCTGAGAGGTAGTATTACCCCAACTTGATTGACTCCATTTTTAAATAAGGAATGGTTAAGGTTCGATAATAAAGGATGGTTAAGTGAATTTAGTAATTAAAGGAAATGGTTTGAGTTGGCATCGCGATGTTTTGTTTAAACATCTGTCTAAGTCCAATGAAGAAGCTTTGGAAATGTTTTCCAAATAAGAAACCAGAAATGTTTTCTAATAAAGAAAACAAGAAATGGAAATGTTTTCCATTGTTAATAACGTATATTTTCCAAATTTAGAAAATAAGAAATATTGAATATAGGGAAACATGAGATAAGTAAATTAATGAAATAAAGAGATAAATGTTGAATGATGTTTGATCGATATAAATTTCCATTTGGAAATAATATCGTTGTTTGCACACCTGTTTTTCTTCGATAGTTAAATCACAGACTATCGAAGTTTTGACCATTCTAACGTTGTTAATATGGAGAGACCGGTTGGATTATTATCCAAAGAACCACTCTGTATTGGCATAAGCGTTGAGAATCATTTATGCCAAAGGAAATTGAAGACGGGGTTATGCAAGGGCTATCCTGTTTACAGAATAGTGCCTTCGGTTCATCCTGTTCCTGGATGGCTTGTATGGACGGATGTCTGACAGAGTATTTCCATACAATCACGTATATTGATTTCTCCAACCGTACCAAGAGTGGAAGCGGAGAAGGAAACTTCTTTTAGCTAACATATAATGCATGGTTGAGGACGTCAATCGGTGATTTGATGGATTTGACGATGTGGCATTTAAAGTGAATCTGGTGTGATGATAAAGCGTAGCTTCTAGCCTCACATCCGGTAAATGACAAAAATCGGGCAGGCAGCATGGCTAAGTCGGTCGCACCGAAGTAGGGTGTATAATCACCTGATCTAGAGTTTCATTTACTTCTAAAAATCTATTGTTGATGCTGTCCCATTCGGGAAACGGTTGTAGATCCCAACCGTTGGTGAAATACATTCGATACACTCAAGCGAAATGAGTGGTCGGTCATGTGTGGCCGGGTTGCAAGATGTTCTTGTTGAATCCAGTGTATTCCTCTCTAGAGGTACACTAGCGAAAGGTGGTTCCATACCTTGTCATAGTTGGAAATACATTACCCAATACGTGCTTGCGGTTTTGATTGTATACTATATATGTAAAACGGGAGATGAAAGCGTTTCTGCTAGATGATTATTATATTGTGGTCGATAGACATTATTATAATATCAAAAGGTTTTTGATATAAAGATATTTTGGATTCTCCTAAGGGAAAAACCCGTTCCGTTATACGGCGTGGTCTTATGAGATATCGTTTACTTGCCTGAACTGTTTTTAAACTGTTTTACTCACACCAGTCCCATGACTGACCTGGAGTTTATTTTGTTTTGTTTCCCTAAATTCTTTGGTGCCCAATTTTGTACGGGCAGTCAAGTAGTCGGGATTTACAGATATAGTTGAAGAGCTGGAGCAGGAGGCTTCAGGATCATATAGCTATAGTTATTTCCGATGTGTTGTAAGTGTTGTACTTTGATAATGATATATATTCAAGTACAGATGTTTATTTCAAAGATATGTTATCTATTATATGTTATTCGTTCCGCTGTGAGGTTCGTGTTACTCTGATGTTGTGTTCTTCCTCTTCTTCTATTCTAAGTTTCTATCTTATCTTTCCTCACCCTCTGTTTTTCTTTCCATTAATTTCCTGATTTTCAGTTTAATTTGGGGTTGGACTTGTGTTTTTGGTCAGCTCAAATTGGACCGGATTTTCGGGTCATTACAATAGATCTGCAACGATTGAGGATTGATCACCAACATCAGAATCAAGATTTGGATTAGGGTTCAGATTCGAATTAGGGTTCAGATTTGAATTGTGAAATGGATTTGGCGGGACAACGTCCGCCATTTTTAGAAGAAGAATTTTTTTTTATATTAATATATATATAGGAAAACCCTAATTCTCCCTCATAAAATTACCGCTGCCAATATCGTTTTAATGGACCTTATCGCTCGAAATTTCTTTCCTTAATCACGTTTAATCCACACACTATCGTTCAAGACTTAGTACATGAATATTGTAGAGCTTGGAGAGGGCTTTCAAATGGTACAGGTATGATCATTTTTAGGGTTATGGATTGCGCGATTTTAGGGCCCAAACTGCGATGGTTCATGTATGAATTTTACGGAGGGAGTGGGGCTTAGTTGGTTGTCGTTCAGGTCGTGGGTGGCGAGCTTGGTGGCGCGTCGAGGGATGGAGGTTGATCGACCTCCGGTTGAGCGTGGCGACGGCGTGGTGAAGCCCTAAAGGGCGAGTTTGGGTTTCGAACGGGGATAAAGGTTTTGAATGGGGAAGATAACATTTTAAACGTTATTAAGGTTGATTAATATTTTAATTATTCGTTAATGACATATTAATTTATTAAAACTTCAAATACTTGTGTCTTTGTCATACGAAATCAGAATTCAGTGAAACAACTTGCGTTGGAACCATCTTGAAGAGCACTGCAACGTGGAACTGACCAAAATGGAAACGAAGCTAGTTGATATTTTTAGTCAAATTGAATGCGCAAATTAATTGTAACACCCCACCTCCGCTAGGGTCGCCCACAAAGGGAATGCACTAGTTTTGGAGGAGCGTTATCGAGGTAAACAAACATAGAAATGATCATGACAGAACATAGATAAAACAGCGGAAGAATCAAAAGATAAATTTCATTACTTTCAAAAAGAGTCAAAACCTTTTACATCAAATAGCCAAGGTCATTATTTTCCATTACAACAAATTCTGTCTTGCATAAATAAAGAAGCATAATCTTAAAAACAACAAAAGTAGCTTAATTCCCCAAAGGTAGCAGAAATGCAGCCATAGCATAGCTCAAGATCAAACCGTACATGAGCTGAACCGAAAGCAAGCGAAATCCAAGCTAAGTGCTAGAGTTTCCTCCCTGAGAACTTGGGGGCGGAACGAAAGGAAAAGAGGAGAAAGAAAACGGGTCAGTCATAAAGACTAGTAAGTCCTAGTGACTTTCAGCATAAAAACAGGTAAATGTAACATGACATGTATAAACTGAAAGTAAACATAAGGATGCTGTCAAGATTGGCAAGATAGACTAAGATAGCATGATAATTCAAGTGTAATCAAGTATAGCATCACATATTCAAGGTTCGCTGCACCAACTGTACTAGAATCCCAAACCCATGTCTTATATTAATCATAATATGATCCTTGGCCCAATATCATGAAATGATCCATTACTAGGTCCAACGGAACGATCCACTAATCAATCGGCTCCCTACAAGTTCTAGCTCATCATGTGTCTGTGTCATACGGACCTATCACGAATGTAGTCACCTGTGATAGGTCCACCATAGGGTGTGTAAAACCCTAGGGTGTCAACCACCGACACAAATCAAGCATGCACAGATAAACCTACTGATGCCCAATGCCTGCTTTTTCAACTCCGGACCACGTGCACGACCATAGCCCGCCTGAACCTACACTGGCGCACCAACACAGCCGTCGTTCTGTTCGCTTACAATCAGCCCAGTAATCGTGCCCCACTCTGCCTAGTTCCAGGGTACCATGATACATCTAGTGGGTTACTTATGAAACGGACAGCGTAAATAGGGTTTCCGTCCAATAGGTTAAGTGTTGTCATTTAAATTTGTGACTTAACCCTCCTACATGTCATGTCAAATTGGCTAAGTGTTGTCATTCAAGTTCATGACTTAGCCCTATGAATCATGTGTCAAGTTGGTTAAGTGTTGTCTTTCATGTTCATGACTTAACCCTATCATGTGGCATTAATTCATTAATGCACCCCAACCTCTCACATACGACCGGTTGTTGTGGTCACTGGATATGCCAGGCGGTTCCGGGCAGATTTACACCGCAACTCAGTCTGACCTCGGGTTTCAAGCGCGATATGACCAAATACCCACATTGGATCCTATTGTTTGCAGTCACTGGATTTGCTGGGCCGTTCTGGGCAGATTTACACTGCAAACTCAACCCAACCTCGAGTTGGCCATTTTCAAGTTCATTCTAGTGTCATGTCCATGTTCAAGTTTCATGTCAAGTTTCATGCCAAGTTTCCTATAATTACCAATTTTTCCCAACGTTACCCCGTCTAAATATTAGGCTAACAATCTTAGCATAATTTTCCGTCCGCATGATTTTTGACATATGGTATTAGGCTAAACACTTAGCCTAATTTAACGTACACAAAATTTGTATAAAGAAATTCATTAACAAAACATGACATAGGCGTAAACTTGGCATTCTCGACATAGTCAATATGAACCCATAGGTGTGTACTTGCAAAATAATCAACATGAATATCATAGGTGTGATCTTGCAACATAGACTAAATCAACATACATATATGTGAATTTGCAACATAGACTAAATCAACTTACATATATGTGAACTTGCAAATCAATCACGAGCATATGAATAAGTGTGAACTTGAAATATGACATAGGTTTAACGTATACACATAAACATGTAGATCTAACATTTGGTCACATATGTGATATGATTTTACAACCTAAAACTTGCATAACATGATAAAATACACAACTTTTCATACCAGGTTATACTCCAATATACATATGAATAGACTTATTCATTAATTCCCAATTCAACATGATAATAAAATAGAATATCATTCAATTTCACATATAACATAATAAACATTGTTCTATTATCAATTTATTTCCAAGGCATAACATAACTGAATAAATTGAGTAAAACATCGCAGGCATATAGATCTGATAACATTATGAACATGAAAAGGTTTTTATAATAATCTAGGTTCAAGAACATGGATAGATCTAACTTAAATAGAAAAATCCCCAAAATCAAGATCCAAGGACAAATAAAGAAAATAGTTCTGAGTAGAAAATCAAGCTTAGATCCAATTTCATAGTCATAATCCTAGACAATAGCCTCATGGTCATGAATCATAGGTGATTAGCCACAATTGTCCTTATCATAGTCATAGGCAATAGTCTTATGTTCACAGTCATAGGCATATGCATAGTCTTATGTTCACAGTCATAGGCATAGGCCTAGTCTTATGTTCACAGTCATAGTCATAGGCATAGTCTTATGTTCACCGTCATAGTCTTAGGCCATTAACAATAGTTTCACATCATAGGAATAATAATGTTATGGACACGAAAGAGTCTGATTTACAACATGAATGGGCTCAAACTGATTTCATAGCAATATTCCCAAAAGTCAAGATCAATGATGAACAAAAATAGATATGAATCATACACAGATCCAATTCCAATTTATAACATGTCCATATTAAGTATATAGTTTTTATCTAAAAGTAACTTGAACTTACAGATCGTGGTATAAGAAATTGAGAGGCCGGAATCAAGTCTAGAAACTAGTCGTGAATTGTTGAATCGTTGAATCTTGTTTTGATTGTAGAAGCAAATCCCCAATATGAAATTCCTAGCCGTAGTCTTCAAGAAATAATCTTCGTGTTTTAATTTAATTTAATTTAGAGGAAGAAGAAGAAGCCATGTGTATCAAGAATTTGTGCAGCATAAGGTTAAAGAAGAATGGTGTATAGAGAATGAGGCTAAGAGGCTGCTTATATGGGGTTAGGTGGATGAATCTGGTCACGAAACGAGTCTAAATACATCAGAATTCATCAAGTTCAAAAACTTGGTTCGGGAGGCAGGTCGACCCCCAGGTCGACACTATGGTCGACCTGGTCCCTGGGAGGTCGACCCCCAGGTCGACCTGGTCCTGGGCGGGAAATTTCCCGCCCAGCCTGTTCTGGGTTTTGAATTCGAATTTTCGAGCTGTTTTCGATTCTGAAAATTTCGGAAACTTCAGAGGGTCATTTCTCCCTCATACGGACTCCGATTTTCGAAAACTCGAACTCATTTCCTAGCAGAATTTCAAGTCAAACGCAATGGCACAACCCGTTTCCCTTGATTCTTATTTTAAAAAATTAATTCTGCCTTGATTTAAGGTTTTAACATGTTATTAAAATTCGGGTTGTTGCATTCTCCCCTCCTTAAAGGATTTCGTCCCCGAAATCTTCAAGTTAAGAAGAATGCATCCTATCATCCAATCAACCATCTACTCAGCCATCATCCACAAGCAACCATTGTCCTTAAAAGATTTCTAATGCTATATGAACATATGCAGAAAGTGTGTGTACATGTTCCTTATCTAATGCAAATGATCAGGCCTGATTGATCTTCTTAATGCAAAATATGTTTAGTGCCATGAATCCAACATGTATGCAAATAGTCCTAGTCACATAAACACTATATGTGTGCACAAACATCCATCCATATGCAACATTCACATGATAACACATTCAGTTTCATCCATAAACAAGTATAAACACTCATGTATATGAAATATAAAATGTGTCTGAGCCGATCTAGTGCCTAATATGTGTTATGCAACCACGAGCAACCACTTGCAACCATACGCAAACATCAACCATAACATGTTTCAATCACATGTTTACATTCAAAAGGGTTCTATCTAAGGTTCTCAAGATAGGATTGAGAAGATAAGCAAGATAAAACAAAGCATCAAGGATAAGAAGTTAAAGATGAACACCCAGAAGATCCTGCTTGCGAGGCTTGCCCTTGCTTCTTAGAGCAGTTCTTGCTGATATGTCCAATATCACCACACTGAAAGCATGCTCCCATCTTCATCTTCTTCTATCTACAATCCTGGACTATATTCCCCTCAATACCACAAAAGTGGCATTTTCCTTTTTCACGTGTCTTGTTATCATTATTGTTGCTGTTGTTCTTGCCTCCTTTCTTGGAGTCTACCTTCTTGTTTGGAGACTCATTCGCCTTGACCTCCGTCTTGCCATTCTTGTCTTCTTCATTTAAGAGCGCCATGTTTACTAGCTTTTCGTAAGTAGCTCCCATAGGTATGTGGGTCATAGCCAAGTTGTGAATTGGCTCATTCAATCCTTTGACAAAGCGGAAAGCCTTCTTATGAGAGGTATTCACTAAGTCCAGTCCAAACCGAGCCAGCTGATTGAAATGATTGACGTACTCCTTGACCGTCATACTTCCTTGCTTAAGAGATAAGAATTTTTCCAGCTGTAAACATCGTTCATCTTGCGAGAGGAATTTCATCTCAAACCTTACTCTGAAATCCATCCATGTTTCAAACGGCCTCTTGGCGTTAGTGACTTCCCACCAATAGGAAGCTTCGTCTTTGAGCAACCATACCGCCAACTATACTTTCTGCCTATCGTCCACCTCGAAGATAACGAACAGATCCTCAGTTTCTTTGAGCTAGTTCCTTACTTCTACAAATGATTCAGTTCCCTTGAAATCCTTTTCACGCATGGCCCTAAAATCTTTACAGATCTTTGAGAAAGCAATTGCACGAGGAGGGGGCGGAGGAGGAGGAATCGCTGCAGGTGGAGGAGGAATATCTGCTGGGTCTGCATCATTTGCCCTAGCCTCTAAGTACCTCCAGAACCAGCCAGGTATTGGCATGCCCTTTGGAAAGTTAAGGTTCCCAAACATGCTGAAGTGAAAAATAAGAGTTTCAAACAAGGAAACAAAGGACAGTGCTAATGGATTTTGGAGAATAGCCTTTAAATAAAACAAGACTTTTCTTGAAAAATGCTTCTTTGTAAATGGTTTTGAAAATAGTCTTAGAAGGTTTTTTTTTAAAAAAAACTTTTGCCCAGTCTGGTAACCTTCTGCTCTGATACCAAATGTAACACCCCACCTCCGCTAGGGTCACTCACAAAGGGAAAGCACTAGTTTGGGAGGAGCGTTATCAAGGTAAACAAACAAAGAAATATTACAAGACAGAACAAAGATAAAACAGCGGAAGAATCAAAAGATAAATTTCATTGCTTTCAAAAAGAGTCAAAACCTTTTACATCAAATAGCCAAGGTCATTATTTTCCATTACAACGAATTATGTCTTGCATAAATAAAGAAGCATAATCTTAAAAACAACAAAAGTAGCTTAATTACCCAAAGATACCAGAAATGCAGCCATAGCATAGCTCAAGATCAAACCGTACATGAGCTGAACCGAAAGCAAGCGAAATCCAAGCTACGTGCTAGAGTTTCCTCCCTGAGAACCTGGGGGGAAACGAAAGGAAAAGAGGCGAAAGAAAACGGGTCAGTCATAAAGACTGGTAAGTCCTAGTGACTTTCAGCATAAAAACAGGTAAAGGTAACATGCCATGTATAAACTGAAAGTAAACATAAGGATGCTGTCAAGATTGGCAAGATAGACTAAGATAGCATGATAATTCAAGTGTAATCAAGTATAGCATCACATATTCAAGGTTTGCTGCACCAGCTGTACTAGAATCCCAAATCCATGTCTTATATTAATCATAATATGATCCCTTAGCCCAATATCATGAAATGACCCATTACTAGGTCCAACGGAACGATCCACTAATCTATCGGCTCCCTACAAGTTCTAGCTGGTCATGTGTCTGTGTCATACGGCCCTATCACGAATGTAGTCACCTGTGCTAGGTCCACCATAGGGTGTATCAAGCCCTAGGGTATCAACCACCGACACGAATCAAGCATGCACAGATAAACCTACCGATGCCCAATGCCTTCTTTTTCAACTCCGGACCACGTGCACGACCATAGCCCGCCTGAACCTACACTGGCGCATCAACACAGCTGTCATTCTGGTTGCTTACAATCATCCTAGTAATCGTGCCCCACCCTGCCTAGTTCCAGGTTACCATGATACATATAGTGGGTTACTACTGGAACAGACCGCGTAACTAGGGTTTCCGTCCAATAGGTTAAGTGTTGTCATTTAAATTCATGACTTAACCCTCCTACGTGTCATGTCAAATTTGCTAAGTGTTGTCGTTCAAGTTCATGACTTAGCCCTATGAATCATGTATCAAGTTGGTTAAGTGTTGTCTTTCATGTTCATGACTTAACCTTATCATGTGGCATTAATTCATTAATGCACCCCAACCTCTCACATCAGACCTGTTGTTGTGGTCACTGGATATGCCGGGCGGTTCCGGGCAGATTTACACCACAACTCAGTCTGACCTCGGGTTTCAAGCGCGATATGACCAACTACCCACATTGGATCCTACTGTTTGCAGTCACTGGATTTGCTGGGCGGTTCCGGGCAGATTTACACTGCTAACTCAACCCAACCTCGAGTTGGCCATTTTCAAGATTATTATAGTGTCAGGTCCATGTTCAAGTTTCATGTCAAGTTCGTGTCAAGTTTCATGGCGAGTTTCATGCCAAGTTTCCAATAATTACCAATTTTTTCCAATGTTACCCCATCTAAATATTAGGCTAACAATCTTAACCTAATTTTCCATCCTCATGATTTTTGACATGTAATATTAGGCTAAAAACTTAGCCTAATTTAATGTACACAAAATTTGCATAAAGAAATTCATTAACATAAACATGACATAGGCGTAAACTTGGCATTCTCGGCATAGTCAATATGAACACCATAGGTGTGTACTTGCAAAATAATCAACATGAATATCATAGGTGTGATCTTGCAACGTAGACTAAATCAACATACATATATGTGAATTTGCAACATAGACTAAATCAACTTACATATATGTGAACTTGCAAATCAATCACGAGCATATGAATAAGTGTGAATTTGAAATATGACATAGGTTTAACGTATACACATAAACATGTAGATCTAACATTTGGTCTCATATGTGATATGATTTTACAACCTAAAACTTGCATAACATGATAAAATACATAATTTGTCATACCAGGTTATACTCCAATATACATATGAATAGACTTATTCATTGATTCCCAATTCAACATGATAATAAAATAGAATATCATTCAATTTCACATATAACATAATAAACATTGTTCTATTATCAATTTATTTCCAAGGCATAACATAACTGAATAAATTGAGTAAAACATCGCAGGCATATAGATCTGATAACATTATGAACATGAAAAGGTTTGAATAATAATCAAGGTTCAAGAACATGGATAGATCTAACTTAAATAGAAAAATCCCCAAAATCAAGATCCAAGGGCAAATAAAGAAAATAAGTCTGAATAGAAAATCAAGCTTAGATCCAATTTCATAGTCATAATCCTAAACAATAACCTCATGGTCATGAATCATAGGTGATTAGCCACAATTGTCCTTGTCATAGTCATAGGAAATAGTTTTATGTTCACAGTCATAGGCATAGTCTTATGTTCACACTTATAGGCATAGGCATAGTCTTATGTTCACAGTCATAGGCATAGGCATAGTCTTATGTTCACCGTCATAGTCTTAGGCCATTAACAATAGTTTCAACGTCATAGGCATAATAATGTTATGGACACGAAAGAGTCTGATTTACAACATGAATGGGCTCAAACTGATTTCATAGCAATATTCCCAAAAGTCAAGATCCAAGATGAACAAAAATAGATATGAATCATACATAGATCCAATTCCAATTTATAACATGTCCATATTAAGTTTATAGTTTTTATCTAAAAGTAACTTGAACTTACAGATCGTGGTCTAAGAAATTGAGATGCAGAGAAGTCAAGTCTAGAAACTAGTCGTTGAATTGTTGAATCGTTGAATCTTGTTTGGATTGTAGAAGCAAATCCCCAATATGAAATTCCTAGCCATAGTCTTCAAGAAATAATCTTTGTGTTTTAATTTAATTTAATTTAGAGGAAGAAGAAGAAGCCATGTCTATCAATAATTTGTGCAGCATAAGGTTAGTGAAGAATGATTTAAAGAGAATGAGGCTAGGAGGCTGCTTATATAGGGTTAGGCCGATGAATCTGGTCATGAAACGAGTCTAAATACATCAGGTTCAAAAACTGGGTTCGGGAGGCAGGTCGACCCCCAGGTCGACACTATGGTCGACCTGGTCCCTGGGAGGTCGACACTATGGTCGACCCCCTGGTCGACCTGGTCCTGGGTGGGAAATTTCCCGCCCAGCCTGTTCTGGGTTTTGAATTCGAATTTTTGAGCTGTTTTCGATTCTGAAAAATTCTGAAACTTCGGAGGGTCATATCTCCCTCATGCGGACTCTGATTTTCGAAAACTCGGACTCAATTTCCAAGCAGAATTTCGAGATGAACGCAATGGCGCAACCCGTTTCCCTTGATTCTTATTTTAAAATTTAATTCTGCCTTGATTTAAGGTTTTAACATGTTGTTAAAATTCGGGTTGTTACATTAATTTGGTTAAAATAATTGTTATTTAACGATTTCTATCCGACCACTATGAGAGTTCTTTCTCGCTCATCTCTTTTATTATGTCATTGTAATCATATTTATAAATATATCGATTGCCACTATTAATTTTTATCAGTTTTAAATATCAAAAGAAATTTGTACGGTATATGTTAGCTTACCTCACTGTTGTTTGCAAACCCGTGGATGATCTGATTGACTGTATTATGTTTTGTTTGTGATTTTGAAATATTAAACATGTCAAAATAATGTTAATATTATAGCGATATTTGAAATTAGATATAAATATCCATTTATAATTTGAACAATGAAAATTTGTCAGCTAGAAAAATAATTTGAATTGAATTAAAAAAAATTAAATTTATTAATTATTGATTAATTTAAATTGATTGTTGTTGGTTGAAAATCCCACACGGGTCTTGGAATTATATTTGACTCACACATCTCCCTTGTGTGAAATTGTGGATAATCTGTTGTTTGACAGATTTATATAAGCGTCAATTACTTGGTTGAAGATTATATGAAAATAAAATGCACACTGGACGTCATTTTTGATGTTGATAGGTTTTTACGACTATTGTTGGACGTATATTATGAATGTAATCTATACAAATTTACTTGTATTGATATTGGTTGAAATTTTATTCCAATCCAGAACAAATATGAATATTTTTAATACTATAATATTCAATGAAAATTGGAAGTTAATTTCGATGTCTGATTTTGGATGGACACAAAAATATTAAAATACAAATGAATTAATTTTCTTTTAAATATAATTTGTTCAAGTTTATTGAGAAAGGAATAATATTTTCAAAAATATAAAGCCAAGTTAAGTATATAAACGCTATTTTAACTCGAACAGGTTTTTATATTGATTTATTTCATTTTTATAATGAATATTGAGAAGACTAAATTTCAAAGTCTGACATTTTGAAAATATTATCATTTTAAGATTATAACAAAATGGGATGTTCAATCTTAATTTAAAATTGAAATGGAACTTGAAATCGTTTTTAAAACGAATTTATAAACATTTTATAAAGTATATTTTTAAAAGAAAATCGATGAAATATATTATTTATATTTAAATGGCTTGAATATAACGCGCCGCGCAGCGACTATTCGCGAATTTCAAGCATTAACTTCAAATTGACGTAACGGGAGATTCGACTGTTGGATTCTTCTAAAACCGGAACCATTGGGTTCTTATAGAAAAGATATTTCCGATGAATATAAGATATTTCAATTTGAATGGTTAGAAGATATCTAAATCAATTTTGGAAAACGTCGTTATGAATGTAGTTCGGTGACCAATATTGGAAACCGACTGTATGGGTCTTAATAAAATTATTAAAAATACCGATAAATTATTAAAAATAATAGTAAATGATTTGGAAAGATTTTGGATGAAATATTCCAAGTTTTAAAGAGATAAAACATATTTTTATCAAAATGTACTAGTTAACAACTAGAATAGAAATATAATGTTTTCAAATTAATAAATTGGATTGGTGGATGGTTATAATGTATCCAAAGTTTTCTAACGACAAATTGGAATGGATTTAAATGGGAATTATATTTGGAATTTTCGATATTGGATTCCATGATTATGTGGATATTGTTGGAGGAATTTGGAAGATTTTGATATCGTTATTCCAAAACGATATTTGTTAGTTTCAGAATTTGGTATTGAATGTAAGTCGACATGATTTCCATTTAAGATATTATATTTAATATCAAATTGGATTTTGGGTTCGTCATGAATGGTATCTTAAATAATATTGTTCTTAAACCCACTTGTGAAAGAATAAACCTGTTAAGTAAGATTTAGTGAAGTTTTCTAGTTTATTTAATTAAATTGGAAATGAATGGAATTCGATTCAATAATAATCGAAATGAGCTTTCGTAGAAAACACACTTACTATTTATGGAATTTAAAAGGCTTCGCCGTTATTTCATTTATAGTATTAGCCTAATATGGAAATTTATATTGATTATAAATTATTCAGATTTTCGGGAAGATTCCATATTAATGGAAAATGATTTTGGGTTTATCGTGAACTGTGTTTTAAATGACATTTGTTCATTAAACCAAATAAAGACATGATTAATTTCCTAAGTTGAATAATCACTCAATAATGATTTTTGGAAGATTAAATTTGAACTAGAGTTTTGATGAATCTTATAGTTGGATTAAATGTGAATGAGGTAATTAAATTTACCGAATTCAAGAAATGTCCGAGATGGAGTACCACCAGTTTTTCTCTATGCGATAGTTAAATCTTTAATTAGATTTGAACGTTGAATGGTAATTAGCTTTACCTATAACATAAGGGTTGTTAAATATGGAGTGCTACTGGTTTTGCTCCATGGTAATAATAGTTTGGTACTGGTAATAATTAAATAAAAGATTACTTCGGTAAGGTTCGATTAATCCCTACTAATTCTATAAACCTTGAATTGGTTTAAGTTGTGAAAAGATATAATAAAATCTTTTGAAATGATTTCCAAAGGAAGATTAAACAATAAGTTTAAAAGAATTTATCTTTGACAAAATTAATGGGAACCTTCCCCAATGGTAATGAATATTTGGATAAAAGAATATTCTGGATTGGAATGAGATGTGTGTTATCTTTATGTACTTATCACTTTATTATAAAGACACGCCAAATATTCGGATAGACATGGTTTAACCCATTCTGAATAACTGTTACGACAACTAAAAGTTAAAGATATGAAGACTATGGTTGAAAACCGGAGATCTTCACAACGTTGGGACGATTGCTGATGTTTCAGTTGGTATGTACAATCAAAGACTAGGTAATAAGTGGTGGTTTTCCATTCATACTTGGAGATCAACCGGATATGTGAGGACCTCTCTCCTGTATTGGACATATAGGATGAGGAATAAGATGCCTCTGGTTTCGTTCAGACCCAGAACGGACATGAAAATGGATTGTGTGCCTAACGTTGTATTTTACGCTGCATTCGTTGATCTCTGCTAAATGTATATTTGTTTGGTGGCGGAGAATTTATTTTCTTGCTTAACTCCATTCTCTGAGACGTATGAGCTTAGAAGTTATATATTGGTAGATGATCAATGGTGCAGTATGGATTGACATTATGGTATGCTAAGATGCAATGAGCAAGGCTTTTGTTGAAAAGCAGGGCCTTGTGGACGATGATCAAAGCACAGATTTAAGTAGCATAGTGTATTCGTTAATTCGCGAGCCTTACATCCCGATATGAGTCAAAAATGGGATAAGAGACGCAGGGAGTGCATATGTTTCTTTCTAACTAGAAGTTATGTCATGGTATGGACCCCAGACATTTTTACTTAAGTGGATGATGCATTGCGAGGCGCCTCAGATATAAAGACGACTAAAAGGCTCAAGTGATAGGTCTGATAGGATCGGAAAACGTATTGTTCAGGAATAACCAATCCATAAACATTATGCGTGGAATGACCCTACAGGATATAAGGGTTGCCCATAGTTGTGATCTTGGATAGTCATGCTAAAGATGATTCTAATTCGGTAAAGAGACCATCCCTTGCCTTGACTCATGATGGAAATCTAATTCCCAATACGAAATTGTCGGTTTTAGTTGTAAACCTAAATGGCGACATAGTAGGATGTAGTACAGTGTCGTCTATGATTGATACATTTATATATGAAGTTGTTCGCCACACTATGCAACAATAATAATATCAAAATTATTTGTTTTATGACATACCAGGCATCTTTGGCTATTATCAGGTAAAAATCTATCATCCGGCTTGCGTTGCATTGTGTGATGGGACCTGAGTCTTATAATAGCTTCATTTTTTCGAAAAGCATTACGTTGTTTAGAAATTATTTTATTTCAGAGTATTCATGGAAGAAAACCCGTTCCGTATTATACGGCATAGTCCCATGAATTACTTTATTTTTAAAATAAAGTTTAATAACTGTTTTGCTCCCACACCAGTCCCATGACTGACTCATAGTTTATTGTTTCTACCTAAACTCCGGGTGCCCATAATTTCCACACGGGCAGTAAGTAGTTTTGGTTTTGCAGATTCTTTATTTTTTTCTAGGATCCTGGTTTACAGCTGGAGATATATTCGGAAAGCTCTATATCTATGTATTGGTTTCAGCTGTGTTAGTTGATTTATTTCTGTTGTGCAACGTATTTATACATTTTATTTCCACTACTATGTAAATTATTAATCTATGATATCAATTTTCCGCTATTTAATATTTATTCGCACTCTGATATTTTTGTACTCTGATGTAAACTATTTTGAAAATAGTGAAAAGTCCTAAAGTAGTGTGTTCTGATGTATCATGTTCTCTCACAATCCGTATTTTCCGCCTCTTCGGAGAGTGGTGGATTTTGGGTCGCGATAGATCACTTGTATGCCTATAACAATTGTTATGAGTACCCAAGAGTTTAGGAAAACACAGAAAAATAAACTCTGGGTCAGTCAGGGGACTAGCATGAGTAAACAATTTTTAAAACAACTTGGAAACAAGAAAATGAGGGGATGAGGTTTTTTCTCTTATGAGAACTGATTGATTTAGCTTTACAAAATCTTTTGAAAGAAAAAATAATAGTAAGACCATCCCACACATAAACATGGACGGTTTTTACCTTATTGTAACCCAAAACATTTTTGATGTCCAAATCATCTGATATTATAATAGTTTTTGTTAAATAAATAACCATCTAGTAGAGCGCTTGCATCTCATGCTCCACATACATAGTATAAAATCAAAAACCACAGGGCGCTTATTGGAGATTGAATTCCGACTATGACAGGGTATGGAACCACCTTCCAATCAGTGTACTCTAGAGGGGATACACTGGGGTTCAACGAGAACAACTTGCAACCCGACCACACATGACCGGTCACTCATTTAACTTGAGTGGACCGAATGTATTATCACCCACGGTTGGCACCAACATAACCATTCCCGGAGATACAAAAGCGAAAGAAGAAACAAATATGGAATTTGTTTAGATTGGTGATAATACACCATGCTTGGGTGCGACCCAACTAGCCATGCTACTTGCCCGATTTTTGCCATTTGCTGGTTGTGAGGCTTGAGGTCACGATTTACCTTTTTGTCAGATCACCTACTTGATTTACTTTGAATGTCACATTTTCATATCTATCAGAACACTCATTTATTTTCCCAAAAATATTACGGGCATAAATCTAAGAGAAGTGAATTCCTCCTCCACCAACATAATACATTTAAGAAAAGTCACTACAACAAAACAGTCCTTTTACAACGGGCAAAAACCGTTGTTATATGCTTTTTACAACGGGCAAAAGCCCGTCCTAATATGAGCCGTCGTAATAGGTCCTTTCTAATTTACAACGGTCACTGACTGTTGTAAAAGACCGTTGTAATAACGTGCCTCTATCACGTGCATGGGCTCTATGACAATGGCTATAAACCCGTTGTAATAGCTGATTAATTACAAGCGGCTTATGCCCGTTGTAATACAGCATATAACAACGGTTTTTGCCCGTTGCGAAATAAATGCAGATTTAAATATAATTACTGTGATATACATCCATAATAATAATGAATATTTTAACATGTAATAAATACTGTAATTCAACAATCAAAATCACATAAAAACACATACTAAAAGACGAAAGCAAGTCATATAATTCCAACACATTTCAAAAAGTTCGATAAGTTTACACTCCAAAAGACTAGATAAGTTTACATTACAAAAGGTTAGATAAGTTACATCGACATAGTTCTAACATAAATTACATAACTAGTTTCATAAGTACCTACACTGGACCAAGGAAACGTAATCTTTGTGCTACGTGACGGTAGATCCAATGGCATGTTTGATAATGGACATCTCCGAATTTGGCCTAAACAAAAAAGCTTCTGGTTCCACCGCTACATTCACACATATCTTCCAAACATCAGCTTCTGGTAGAAAATTTTGCAGTACCATACACACTAGGAGATATATATCAAAGGCTAACACAGTTGTGATAACATCACATCCATTCAGAGGCATACCCAGTCTCATTATGGTTCTGCACTTCATCATTCAGGTTATCCATTGACATCGGACTAAATCTGCATAATAAATGCATATATCAGGCAAATGATATAGGTATACACTTACAATTGCATTATAAAATAACAAGTATAACCTTCAGGTTATAGTGCTCTTTTTCTATTCCTAAATGTGACAAAAAACTAGTAGGGGATGGAGAAGCACGTTTATATTTCAATGAAAAATGATAAAACCTATGTTTCCTTTGACGAAGCAAGAGCAGATAATGCAATTACAGTGGCGGGGGGAAGATCCAGAATAAATTTGATTACAGTATCACTCATACAATCAGCCTAGTGCCAGGATATACTGGTCTAGGTGTTGCCTTTTGCTAAGTAAATTACCGTTTAAATATGTTTTAACTTAAATACACATGTTCTGTGCAATGTATTCATAAAATAATTCACATCAAACATTAATGCTTGGCAGATGACGAATCTTGTTTCTTGCACGAGAATATTTTTTACAGTAATAAAATACTGATAGATAGTAGTAGTAGAAAATTTAATTTTATAGCCCCAACATGACCTTAAAATTTCCTTTATATCCTGACTTCTGTGCTAATTATTAGTACTATATTGGATTTGGATAGATAGAAGAAGTAGAAAACTCTTATTTTGATACATTTGACATGCAAAAAAGCTTTAGTTAATCCAATGTATATCAGCATTTCTTCAAAGTAATTAATGAACAGTAACACAAACTGAGAAGGCTATGTATTTAAACCAGAAAAATAGTGCTTAGAAAGGGCTTTGGGGCCTAAACTACTATCATGATGATCACTGTCGAAGGTAGAGAAAACCTGAAGGACTCTATTCCTACTTACTAACACATATATCTGCGAGGCGCTACTATGGATTTGACACCAACTCAAGTACGTGAAAACATAAAACTAAATTGATTACCTATTAATTATTATTGTGATAAAAGTGAAGTGGTCATTTGGAAGGAGGAGGAAAAATGATTGTTTTTATCTTGTTCGACCCCAACTAAGCAATATAAATTGCTGAACAATAAAATTCAATAGTATATATAATAGGCTAAATTAAACCAAAGAAAAAACAATTGTTTATATGTTTATGTTAATAATCAGATAGGAAATCCCCTATAGCTTGATGTCAACTCTTATTTATGTGAAGAATATAGAGTAATATATTAGACAATGGGGCACAGAGATTGACAATAAACAACAGTTCACATTGTCCAAAATTTTAAGATTATAGACAAATGTTACTGTGGAGAAGTCAGTCGGTAGATAACGAAGTGGAGTTAGCTCTTTGACGAACTTGAGAAAATTGATTAGGTTGGCAACTCAAATCAATTCGGATGTTGGATCTACCGCAGAGAGTAATGAAATGATGCTGTTGATTAAATTTAAGTTTAGTTGCGGTAAAAAATGTTACGGGAATAATAAGGAAGAAAAAAGGATTTAGGTATTACCACATACAATTATGGATCATCCCATAGATGATAAACAAAATAGGAAAGCGTGTTGCATATAGTGATATTATAGGATAAAAAGATGCAAGTAAAATTATGCCATAATAGTAACCTGTACCGATTGCACTAATAGTAATGTTTTGGTTTTATAAAATTTAAGTAACGTGTTGTGCTTAAGGTGAAGATTTTTGCAGTCTAAATCCTATTATGCAAACAAAGGTATATATATATATATACCAGTACGCAGGCACGTCCGATGGACGTGTGCATAGATATATATGACCAAAGCTGAAAATTAGTTAAATTTTGAATAACTGCTACAACACTGCAAATATAATGTACATAAAGATAGCACTATAGACGCACAGTTGGTATATAAACCCGCTGTAAGCACACCTCAAACTGAATAGAAAATTATTTATATTTCCATGCTTGTAATGATTTTAAAAACAAAGAAAGAAAAACCACAAACACATCATGTCGTATTGTATTACACCAAATCAGTTAAACATGCAGAATGAGCAAAAGGGAATGAATATTGTTCTTCATATGTTGCAGAAATATATACTGAAGTAGTATAACACCATTATTTTGTTCTAAGAATAAAATCATGATGGAAATGTAAGTACGGAACCTGACTGGAAGGATTTTTTTTTTTTTTTGGTAAAAGGTCTTGTTACGGTGAGTGTGGCATCGACTCAGCAAGCAAGTAGCACATGCAATTTCAGTAGTCATTCAGTTGCAATATGTGGAAGTCCTTCAACTGCAAAAAGGAAATTCAAACTTAGGCTACTCAGAAGACAATAAAAAGCTGAATCATGATTATACTGCAAAATAAGGTAATAAAATACCATCACTGGTCCTCATTTCTTAACCAATTTACCATCATATGATGCTTATTACGCTGCCATCATATATTCATCATTACAAATACTTCAAATGAAAAGCCATGAGATACTTCTAATGAAAAGCCTTAAAATACTTCAACGCATAAGAATTTTTCCAAAATTATAAGGCGCATATGATTATTGTTCATATTGACAAATGAGAGTAGCATCAATGATTATATTAGTTGTTTATACAATACAAAGAATCGATTCAAACTTGTGTAGTCAGTGAAACAACAAAGAAAACATTTACAGATCCTAATGTATTCATGCTTTTAATGGAAACCTGTAGCAATTATATGTTTGAACGAATAAAATATGAAGGGGAAAATTTTAATGTTTGTGTGAACAAAATATATGAAAAGATATTTTGCAAATATAATCCTTTGTACATATACTCAAATGAAAAGCCATAAAATGCTTCAACGCTTAAGAATTGTGTAAAAATTATAAGGCGCATATGATTATCGCTCATTTTGACAGAAGAGAATAGCATCAGTGATTAGATTAGATATTTAGATAGTAGAAAAAATCAATTCAATCTTATAAAGTAACTGAAACGGTAAAGAAAATATTAACAGATCCTAATTTTTATTAATGCTCTTATTTGAAACCGATAACATCTATATGCTTGAATAAAAAATATGAAGGGGAAAAACTGAATGCTTGTTTAAACAAAGATATGAAAAGTAAACATCGTGTTTTAGGCAAACTTTATTATAATTATTCATGAATCTGAAGGATTAAATCAAAATACATTGCATCTCATCTATAATCCAAGCTTAGCATATGGGAAAAAAAATTAGTTTTAAAGTTGATCAAATGCTTTCATCGATCAATTAAGTTGGGTAATAATTAAATGTTAAATATATACCGATAATAATTTAGTACCAAATTTCATATGAATATCAAGGTACAATCTCTTAAAATATACTCTAAAGCATAAGAAATTTACCAAAACTTTATGCCACACATGATTTTTAAATCATTTAGATGGATGTTTGAATGAAAAAATACGAAAGCTAAAACAATCAATTTTTTGTTGACTTCAAAAGTTAAATGATGTGAGGTATACTATGGATTAGCCATAATCTTTGAATATATCATGAACAGAAACCCTCAAAACTTGTTAAAAAGTGATAGAGATGGATTTGATTTTCCAATAATTATAGTGAACGATATTTGGAGGATACTAAAGGAATACCAAAATAAGTATATGGTAAAAATGATGTGGTGTAAATTTATACATTTTATGAACAATCGACGGCGAAAGTTTCATATGGGATGTTGGAAACTCAGGTGAAGCAGTTTGGTAGTGATGGCGGGTTTAAGTGGCTACGACGATTGCAGCTGACCTTAAAAACGTATAATAATGTGTAGCTAACACTCATGGCATGTCATAACTAACATAATCGCAATAAGCTTAATGAAAACATAAATAAAAAATAAAGCATAACATTCATAATTTTAGTGGTAACACAAATCATGCAATAATTCTTCTTTCTTTCGCTACATGGCATTCACAGTTTTAGTGGCAACCCAAATCATGCAAATTTTTTTTTTTTTTGTTCAGAAACAAAAAAAATACTAATAAACCATTGATCCAATGCGTTTTGTATAGATTGTGAAGAATACTATTTTAAACTTATTCCTAAAGTACTGTAGTTATGGATATGCTAATCACTAACATTCTAGTCTCAATAATATAGAATAGTACTTTGTGTAAATCCATGAATCCATGAACAGTGAAGGCAAGAATGGTTATTGATGAAAAATCTGGGTAGCTAGTTGTTTTTGGACAAATGAATATAAAGATAACCTATGGCTGAAATTTCAACTGCAGTAAAGGTATGACTTAATAAACTAAAAAGTAAATGGTCAATTATATATATATATACATATATATATATACATATATACATATATACATATATATATATGGGATGCACTGACCACCTTGCATGCTATGTAGCTGGTTTAAATGCCAATCAGTTATTGAGGATAATTGATCCCATCCATTGCGGCACCATAATCCATTATTGTTTGTAGCAGTGGCAGTAAACCTTGAAGCAGAAGAAATAAATACATGGGTTTAGTACTACTGAATGGCTTGATATGTGTCCAGACAAATGTAAAATGGATTACTGGGTCAAGCATCTATTCATATTTATGTATCTTACTCAGGAATACTTTACTGTTTTAACAATAGTATTTTAGTATTTTATCACTGTGTAAATATGATTAGAGGTAAGTATAGACATAAGCATGTATCTACTTTCCCACACTGCCTGTACTCACTCTTCCAACCCTATTTACATAGCAAACAGTGCCTAAATCTGTTTTAACACTTTAATTCCAAAACTGTATATCAAACAAACAGCCATACAAACATACAAAATCACTCAACAAACATGTATGTTTGTTTATAACAATCCTACAATAAACATATAAGTAAATCGGCTGTCTGTAAAAAGGCTTATTGTCAAATAAGAACAGGAAATACACTCACATAGGGTTTAATCTCGATTTCTATTTCCCAGATCTCGATTTCAGGCTTCGGGCTTCTCCTAGACTCGTTGCTCTCTCTCTCGAGTTCCCTCCATAACGAATCCGTCTCCAATTTGATAGCGAGATGGTTGTCTTTCCTAATTTTTCGCTGCTAGGTCATCGGCCGTTTTTGGGTTTTCTTTTGATTTTATTTTGGACGAGAGAATGGTAGAAAGGGTCGGCCTCTTTCTTTCTTTTATTTGTTAAACCGGCCAGGGTTTTCATTCGTTGCCATTACCAATTTTACCCCTAGGATTTATATTAACCCTTTATAATTATACCAACACTTATCCCAATTGCTATGTTACACACACAATATACAATCTATCATACATCCACTATATATATATATATTTGTGCACATCAATTTAACCATCCACTATATATATATATATATTCATATAAAGAATTACAATTTATTTGTTCTTCACATATATATATATATATAGGTTATCACATTATAATAATTGACATAAATGAAATTATATATATATATAATGATTTTATAAATATGTTCTTAAACCTGATTATTGACCACATTTTTGACAAATATTTTATGAACAAATCAAATCTAACATTTGTCTAAATAGTGTCGCAACAAAGTTTGTATTTACAATGCTTTTAAAACAAATGTTGTAAATGTTAGTGACATATGATTAATATAATATTATTAATGATTAATAAATATTAGTAGCATATGATTAATATGATAAATATTAGTAGTAATGCAATATTATAGTTAGCAATTAGTAACATATGACTAATATATATAATATTATTAATGATAAATTATTAAATACTAATAAATAATAAATATTAATTTTAAGAAAGCATTATGATTATGAATTGTTTATTATTAAAAACTCACAATAGACATTTATTATAACGATTACAATTGGCATTTTTTTGACCGTTGTAAAATTGGCATCTATTGCAACGGTCACTTTTTGCCCATTGTAAAATTGACATCTATTACAACGGACATTTTGGGAACGTTGTAAAATTGATATATATTACAACGGGCCAGAAAAAACCGTTGTAATAGACACCTATTACAACGGGCTTTCTGTGCCTGTTGTAAAAAAGGGGTTGTATAGGGCATCTATTACAACGGTTCTTAATTGACCGTTGTAATATCCCTCTATTACAACGGGCAGTCGATGCCCGTTGTAAAAATGACGTTGTAATAGGTTGTTTTTGTTGTAGTGAGTCAATAGGTAAGATCTAATAGACATAATTTGTCAGACATCCGACCATACAAGTTGTCCTGGGACTTGACATAACTATTTAGGAAAAGTCAATGGGTAAGATCTATTTCATTCTATGGGTCCAATACCCGCCTACCATCCCTTCTTTCCTTCTTATATTCTCCTTCTATTCCTATTTTTTTTATTCGGCCCGACCTTCGGTCCAGTATCATCTTTTCTTTTTTCTCCTCTTTTCTATTTCTTTTTTTATTTCAATTAGCTCGGCCCGACCCAATTACCCTTCAGTCCTGTTTCCATTGACCCACGCACGCTTATCCCCTTTCCTTTCATTATTTCCTCCTACTTGTTTCCTATCCCTGCTTTTCTCTTTTCCCATTCGTTAACTACATCTGCCCTTTCTTGTATCCACAAACATAACTATTGAACCATACCCCAAATTGTTGCACACCCGACCAGACCACACTCTAGCCTTACCTTAATTTGCACAATAGTCTTTATTGCTTTCTCCTTCTTCTTTCTAACGTGCACAACTATGCACCGGTGCATATGCATCAACGATTCTCAGGCCGATATCTCTCTCCGTTCATCCCCTTAGATTCTGCTCAACCTCCAGAGAAAAACTCCACCATCGGAAACCCAAGCCACTACATAAAACAAAAACGACCATGACATTTGATCTTACCTTCCACCGTGATTCAAGAATAATAGCAACCATCCATCTCTGACCATGATGGAACTTTCCACCATTTACATACCTCCACACTCCACAGTGCTATTTCAGGCTCTACTGTCACATATCCCGATCACTTGAGCAAGTGGCATGATCTGCTCTAAATTCGGGAACTATACTCATGTCAGGAACTAAAAATTTCCCCTTCCAACATCCTCTAACTATCGAAAGATCGGCGATTACCCTCCCTAGATTCATGTCACCGCTAACCTCCTCCATGCTAGGCTGCTCCATCAACAAACATCTAAATCGAGGGAAACTAATGTTTACTGCAAAAACCCATACTCAATCCAAACTCCCTCAGTATCAAAAGATAAATTCAGAAACTACCTCCAAAGTTAATGATTTATAATACATAATTTGATCATCTAATACAAACTCCATGATCCTATGGTTGATTGATAACCAGAACTGGCCTATTTACTGTAAAAGCCATATATCTCTCTACCCACTAAATTAGAAATCACCAAACTATTTCTAACAAACTATGAAGGTTTTCGACATATTTATAGTTCGAGTTATTGCTAGAAATTGAGTAACTTTAAATAAATTGAGTTATGAAATGCCTGGTTTTAAGTTCTTACTACATAGATAAATGACATTTTTCTTCTTCCTTTCTTTATCAGGTTCTTCCTTTCATATTAGAATGCCTTGTTTTTGTTTTGTTCACATACTCGATTATTTCACAATAAGCACACAAACATCTGTGTGTGCATCATGATGTTAGATGATGATTTAACTTGATTTTTGTTTTAGTGCCAGTTTAGTATTGATGTCCCAATAAAGATGTATCTTTACTTCCGGATCTTAATTTATATGTTTGATAAAATTCATTCATATATAATCTAATCAATCAGTAATCTACCATGTATTTCGTATCAATATACACAAGATAAAAGGATTTTATAACATAGTTTACTCACCAGTTTTAGCTTTCCTCTCTGTTCTTAAACTTTGTTGCTGTAATTATTCTTCATTGGTTCAATTGTTTGTATGAGAAGTGTATGGGTTTATGGTGTATTTATAGGCACATTATAGTATTAAACAATTCACTCTATTATATTGTTGTAGGTCCTTTACCCTGCAGAATAAACATTTGATATTAACGCATAATTAGCTTCAGGTTTTCCAGACCCTTGTTCGATTCGTCTGAGAACACATACTATATTGAAAATAAAAATATACCATGCTCAGTTCAAATTTGCACCATTGCTCGGTTTCTAGAAGCCTTGCATCTTATCTTATGGCTAAATCAATTTAATGAATGTTGGACGAAATGTTTTCCAGGCATGTTTTATTTTGCTTTGATAAAAATATAAAGTAAATTAGTTGTTGTTTATTCATATTAGCTGCAATATTTAAGGGTTAGACCAGGTTAACAGTGTGATCTGTAAAGGAGATTACATCACATATTTCATTAAAAAGATTTGTACTTTTGTTTAGAAAAATGGAACACATATTATGCAGCCATATCCTTCTTTAATTTGTTGTCATTTCAATTGTTTAATCACGTTAAGATGTTGTACAACTATGCTTATGTAAGTATACATATATGCAACCATTTCAAATGTTTAATAATATTGAATGTAAAACTCCTTTTGTTTTATATGCAGCAAAGATCTAACCTGCAGCGGCAATTGAGAAGAAGAAAAATTAAAACAACAAAAGGCTTAGCAATATATAAATACAGGTTATATACATATTGTATTGTTCTAAACATATGTCCTTACATATGTATTATACTCACAGCATGCATAGTTATACATTTGTTGTTTATAGGCAGCAAGAATCACTGTCCTTATGGTTACATTTGAGAAGAAAAGGTAAAATAAGTCTTGGCTATATATATAAATGTTATATTTCAAAACATCTGTCCGTATATGTATATATGTATCATGTTTAAATGACATGCATTGGATTTTGATTTAAAAAGATTATCTTAATTTTCTAAGAAATAAAGATTCAAATTCTAACTACAACAAAAAGAAATGTTTATTTATTACCCTATTATATATCCAATAAGTAATACTATTTTCCTATAATATGTTACACATATATATTCATACATTGGTTTAAGATAAAAGTTATTTAAGTTTTTGTTTATATATTGATTTAATTCCATTTTATTTTAATTAACTCATTAATAAATAAATATTTATTATTGACCAAAGTCGTTAAAAATCGGGACATTACAATGTTTGACCATATAACGGATAATTTAATTATAAAACGAGTTGTAGCGTTGTGGTAGTTCGTAGTTTTATGTTTCGAACTTTGAATGAATGTACGAGATCCAATAATAGTCGGAATTCTTTGAGACAAGAATCGTCCAGATCAATTTTATTATAATTTTCTAATAGAGTAGAAAAATCAAGATTTTATCTTGTATATTTTGAATTATGTCCAAATCAAATTTTCAAAAGATCGTTATGGAATCGTTTATAAACCATAATGATTTATTAATAACATAAATGTATTTTTAATATATTGAATTTCGATTTAATTCGCAATTCAATCTGAAAGAATAAATTTTGAATCTATATGAGATTATATTTTAATATACCCAATAATAGTAAATTATTGTTATATTTAGGTGTTTTAAGATCAATTTATTTTGACTAAAATTGCACCTTTAAAAAGATTTTTTATTCAAACGACCTCAGATTTCAACGTAACAAATTTCATTAAATCCGCAATGATTAATTATTGCTAGATTTCAAGTTTCGCGTCAACTTGAGTTATTTTGCGAATAAACATAAATAAATCGACCATTTGAACTCAACCTAGTGTTGTTTTAGCAAACGGACACAGATTTCGATGAAATAAGATTCAATGGGCCTGAAATGTCGAACTATAGTGTGTTGTCCATTTTCGTCGCGAATGGAGTTCGTATGTGATCTTAAGAATCCATAAACGTCAATCGGAAATGATGAGAGGCACGAATAAATATCGTTAATCGTTTTCAATAAAATGTCATTAGTCACTTCAAGATAAAATAATATAAATCTACCCTATATATACCCCCAAATTCCCCTAACCGTAATCCCCATGGTGTTGTCGTGTTTTCCTACTTGAAGCCTGGGATCAATACAAAGAGAAATCACATATCTAATGATGGATTTGCTAATTAAATACGTAAATAGGGAATAAACCGTGATTAATGTAAATTAATTACGTATTCATAATTAAGAAATGTTTAAATTAAATTATTAACTTATAAATAGTGATAACTTTTACATATGGTGAAAGAATTGGATAAAACAAGATCCATTGGGATCGTGACGACGAAGGCTACGAAGTTGAGATGGTTGGGTTGGAATCAGATACAAATGGAATTTCTTTTAATTTTAAACACTTATTTAAAATTAAACGTTTAAAGTTAAACGAAAACAACGTTGAAGTCATCAATTAAAACAAATGTGCGTTAACTCTCACACTTTCTGGAATTCTATGATGTGTTAAATGTTTATAGCTATAATTCATATTTAATAGTATAAATTGGATGATTGGAAGCCTTTGGTGACTTTTGATTGGTTAATGGTTGTCGACTTTTATATTTATCTCGTCTTTAATGATCTAGATTAAAATAGTTATTTTATAAGATATTATTAAGTGTTATTATGAGCTGTGTTGTAGGGAGAAACAGGTTGGAGGAATCCAAATGGATTACTAAAAAAATTAGTTGTTAATTGATTTCCTATTGTTAGTATATGAATTGTTTGACCTAGTGATAATTAAACCTATCTGAATGTTGAACGTTGAACTGAAATTCAACATTGTTGCATTTTCAATCAATATATAGTATTGGTTAAGTGGTTGGCAACAAATGGTATAAAAACCATATTGTTAGATGTTAATTCGTTGTCAGGCTAATCGACATATTTTAAGTTATAAAATTTCTTTTTATAACTGAAGCGAAGTTTAAATTATATTTCTGAAAAGTAAGTCGATATTTATAAATGGTTTTTATAGTGAAAGTTATATAATATTATGTATAGTAATTTTTATGTTTTTATAAGTTTTGTAGGCATCGAAGTCAGAATTTAACCTACGGGTTAATGTTTTAAAATAATTATTTTTAAGAAAATAGTTAAGTAATATTATTAGATTAATTTTATTACTCTAAGAGGAAAAATTAATTGAAACCAGTTAACAAGTTAACTGATTTTGTCAAGTTGACTAAGTCAACTGTTTTAATTGGAAATGGTTATTAGATTAATTGGTCTTTATTTAATCTAATGGAAATAGTTTAACAAATAGTTGTAAAATTTAATAAGATTCTTAAATTATAATTTTACTTTTATCTATAATATTTAAAGATTTTTGGTAGTCATTAACGTAGTTTGTTATTGTTTTATTAAGCGATTAACCAATTTATTTTCAATTAATAATGAAATAAACTGCTTTTACTTCAGTAAATGACAAACTTAATTATTATTTTAATTAATAATAATTAAAGTGATTATTTCTTAAATGGGATTAATTTAAGAGAGGAACCAAGTTTGTAATAAGATTCAGTGGGATATTCATAAAGGTATCCGTAAAAAGATTGTATAATAAAAATCCAAGTGATATGGAAAAGGTTTATAAAGGAGTTCTAAAGCTAAAATAATAATTTTAAATGAGGTATTTGCTTAATCATTGAATTAATAACAATGGTTGGAATTGGAAAAAATGTCAGAAAAGTAAAAAGGGTGAATGTTAATTGTTTAGCATAAAGGGATTTGAAATAAGTCCATACAAAGTTTGTAAAGATGGTTAAACTAAGACAATGATTTAAAATATAAATGTTTACTTAAAGACTTGAATTAAGTAAATATTGCAATTGGAAAAAAAATTCAAAATGCAAAGAATTAGAATATGGTCAAGGGATTTAGGTACAGTATCAGATGAACGGACTCAAGCGAAAAATCCAAGTTGGAAATGAATTGTAATAAAGGATTATATAACAAATACAAGTTTATAAAATAGATTTGTAAGATAATGCGAAGATTTAAATAAGATTCTACTTAACAAAGTAAAATGAAGGTAATTGAAATATGATTGTCAAAAGAAGATGGTTAATGGATTGGTATAAAGAATTCTAATAAATGGATTGTTGTACAAATCCAAACTGAAGATAAATTAAAGAGGTTTAAAATCGAAAGAGCTAGAGTTTTGGTAAGTTTTCTTAATAATAAATTAAGTAAAAGCAACTATAACTGGAAGGGGTTTTCAAATTCAAGTGATGGTTTATAAAACCATATTTAAATCAAATAGTAAATAGAACAAGAAATGATATCAGTTTTGAGTTACATGCTTTTATCTATCTTAAGATAAGAACATTGTCAAAACGACATAAACTTCCCCGATCCCCGAAGAGACGGAGGATCCTGTATTGTTTTGGGAATATGACGCATCAGAACACAAACATGAGAACATTTTATTGCTATTACAACAATTTACATCAGAGTACGAGAATATATCAAAGTTCAAATAAATAATATACAATGGAAAAATAAATATCAGAGATTTACAAATTATAAAACAACGGAAATATATATACATAAATATAATGTGCAGAGGAAAACAACAACTACCACAGTTGAAAGAAATACACAAATACAAAGCTTTCCGAATATAGCTCCAATCGTAATCCAGGATCATATGAAAAGAAATATCCGTGAAAATCAAAACTACTAGCCATCTGTGTGGAAAATATGGGCACCCGGAGTTTAGGTGGAAACAATAAACTCCGAGTCAGTCATGGGACTTCTAACACCCCGTAATTTTAAACGACACTGAAGATGATAAATTAATGAATAATTAATTTAAAATACAATATTAACAATGAATTAGGGAAAACTTAATTAAATATTCAGAATTAAGTAAAACGGACCACACTTTGCGTCCGTCTCGGAATTCTGGTCAAGATAGACACCAAGTTTGCGTAAAACAGACTTCGTATGAAGAAAATATTAAGGTTTGAAATTTGTATGCATATAAGGAGAATATATATATATATAAATTAAATCAGAATTCAAAAATTTGAAACCAAAAAATCTAGTGCTCAAAACAGCAAAGGGTCGACCATTTGGGGCCGACCCGAGACCCTGCTGGGTCGACCTCGGCTTTTTGGGGTCGACCCCGGGGTCGACACCATAAAGGGGGGTCGACCCTCGGCGCAGATCTGGGCAGATAAATGCTTCCGATTTTCGAGCTAGATTCGTGGACCCTAGGCTATATAAAGGATCCTAAATCTGGGTTTTATTCATCAAAAAAAATGGTGGCGATGGCGGAGCTCTTCTTCAACGTATTGAATAGCTTATTCTTATCCAAATCCAATTCAGCAAACATTATACAAATTCAATGATTGCTACAACAACAAATCCAACGTGTTCTTCGCAATTATTTAGATCCATTTCCTTAGATCTATTCGCTGTGAGTTCATATTATTTTTAGATCAAATATTTAATTGGTAATCATAAAATGTATATAAAAATTGGATATTGGATCTATGCCTAAACAAGTTCAATTATGACAAATTATCAGATCTGCCTTTATATGTTCATATTACCACCATGTTAAATCTTGTTATAATATATCTATTTAGTTTTATGCTTATTTCTGTCAGTTTATTATTGATTCGTCATTATGCTAGTTTTGATTCTCTTCTTTCCCTCTTTTCCCTTTTTATTTTTATAGTCAGGCTACCTTCGAGCCTAGCCTAATGCTGAAATATGCAAACGTGAGGAATTGGGAATTGTTTGGGAAAAATATGATTTGGGCGTAAATTGGAACATATGTAAAATATGATTTGGCATAAATTGGAACATATATAAATATTGATTTGGGGCATAAATTGGAATATATATGAAAATGAATTTGGGCATAACTTGTACTGAAATATGTGAAAATGAACTTGGGACATAAATTAGCAAATACGTGAATATGGATTTGGGCATAATATATATATACATACCTTGATTTAAGACTTAGGAAAAAGGGCATGTTGTGCATAAGGAAATATGAATTAAAAAGGGGCATAAAGATCTATATTTAAAATAGGGAAATTTATTAATATGAACATGCCTAAAATAATGGAACCGTAGTAACGCTTAGACACGAAGTTAGATTGCACTTGTGGTATAAGTCTGCCAGAGCCGCCTGACATATCCAGCGACCACAAGTGGTTAATCTAATGTGAGGGGTCTAATGCATAATAGCACCATGACACGAGGTTAAGTCTAAACTTGTGGTTTAAGTCTGTCGGGAACCGCCCGACATATCCAGCATCCACAAGTGGTTGAGTTAATGTGAGGTATAGGTCATTAACATGTACGAACAAAAAAGATAAGATGTTTAGGCCTGTCCTAGGGACAAGTGCAAATTATAATTTAGGCTATAATAAATGAAAATGGGAATAGACAAACTTATGTAAGGGGATAAGCTGTACTTAATTGTATTAAGTTATTTACAAGAACAAGAATCTGAAATCTACGGATGTGGGTAGCATAAGTTATATTTATAGGAAGGAAACTTATTAGTAAACCTTAGTTAAGAGAACTAAGTTAATAAGTAAACAATGATAAGGTGGAATTATGATTAAATGGGATAGAATGGGGAAAACATGTAAAATGAAATAAGTTATATTTAATCATAAATGGTAAGTGACATGTTAATTAGGAAACATGTGAATTGAGATATACTTAATAACATATTAAGTAAAACATGTTGTTATAATGATGTAACCAAACAAGAATACTAAACATATTGTGGATTATAGACCTTTGGCCACAATCTAGAGAATAACATGTTGTGGGCTTATTAACGAACTTAAATGGGTTAAGTTATGTAACCAAAATTAATATGCAAGAGGAACTTGGTAACTTGATTAAGAATTCAATAGGAATGAGAATAACTAAGTTAAATGAAAACTTAATGAGGTAAGGCAAGCGCATAAAAGAATGTTGAGACATAGAGTCTAACAACATATTAAAATGAGGTGCTTGGATCAGTCCGCACATTTGAGGGTGAATAACCCAACGGGGTAGATCATTGTGGTGTTATAAGGCACGAACGGAGCGCACTTTTATCTGATTATTCTGTCGGCTCCAAAGGACTGGAAGGGGAAGCACACGGCTTCTTGAGATACGTAAGGTGCTCCTGGTAGTCCTCTATGTGGTGGCAGATGTTTTGGCTGTGCTCGCAGAGGTTGGGTCTGCGCATAACTACTAGGTGGGTGGGCCTTGACTGCAAATGTAGCTTTGTAGTCCGATGGGGGGGCGAAGGGTCACGACCAATAAGGATGGTAGATCGTCGAATACCCATCATCGGCAGCCAGTGGGATGTGGAAAGACTATAGCTAAAACAAATAGACTATTCACCTTTCACTATCAGGGTACGGTGGTTGAGAGAAGATGCCAAATGGATTTTTAGATTGTTTGTTATTAGGGGCAGTCGTTTAGCTCTTGTAGTCTTTACTAGTTGAGGAAGGGGCCGAGGTGGGGCCATAACCACCATGGAAAACATACCTTAGGAATATCTGTATTTTGAGGCTCTTAAACGCGGTCTTGTACAGGTATGGAAAAGTTCCCGACCAAGTCCCATGTTTCTTGTATCGTCCTACCACGGAACTCGGTGCACATTAGAGGACGTGCGATTGAGGCATCGAGCTACAATTGCAGTACATACATGGAACAGTCTAGATACATGCATGACTGCTCTGGGTGACGTATCGTTGACTTGAGGGCTTCCTCCAGAATGAAATCTGAATCGATCGTTGGTGGCAGTCCGTACGCTTACGTAGCATAATAATGACAGATATATGCGGAACGTAACATTGTTATATAGAGATCCGTACGTCATTCCAGTGTAGGATGAGGGACTAAATACTTTTTTGTGGTATTACGAGGGAGACTGTGCGAGTGGGGTACCATGGGATGTGCCTCGGTGTTGAGGGGTAGCTACCTATATACCATATTAGGTTAACCCACTGGGAAGTAAATGGGTACGACGTGTGTATAAGCGTTGCGTGCTGTTAACCCAAGAAACCTAGCTATCAAGAAAATGTAATGGAACGATATTTGTAGGGATCATTCTGTTTTTGAGATACTAGTATTAGTGCGGTGCATAGAAACGTATTTAAGAAGCACAATATATTCTGTTCAAACTTATCTTGCTTAGTTCACACTTGTTATTGTTATCTTGTTCTTCTAGTTTTTATATACCTGCCATGATACTTTTATTTATTTATATTTAAAAGTAACTAGACTCGCCGGACTTAATGTCTGACCCTTTTTGTTTCCTCTTCTCTCTCTTCCATTCTCCCCTCAGGTTCTCAGGGTGGGAGTGCTAAGAGTTGATTTGGATTCTTTCAGCTTAGCTTGGATTTTGGATATTGATGTACCGCTCTAACTTCTTGTCAACTCTCTTGTGGCTTCGCATGGGAAATATGGTTTATGCTTTTGTACTCTGATATTTTTGGCAAAACAGATTATTTATGTAATTGGTTATTTCAAACTTATGATGTAAACTCGGAATTTGGGATGATGATGTTTTGATTTAAATAAAGTTTTTAATTCCGCTACTATTTCACATGTCTGTCTTGTGATATTGTGCTCTTATTTATCTATAACACTTCAAAAAACTTAATGCATTCTATATAGAGTGACATTAACGGACGTGGGGTGTCACATTTGGTATCAGAGCATATGGTTATAAGATTAGATAAAATATTTTGAAAATGGTTTTCAAAAAGGTCTCAAAAACAAAGTATTTTAAAATAAAAAGTCTGTTTTTGAAAAGCATATTTCCCAAAGCCATAAATATCTTCTCGATTATCCACTTGATTCCTTCTCCTTTTTATTCGAGGAATTGTTTCTTCCCGAAAGGGTATCCCCATTTCGGCATTGTTCCGTCGACATGTTAAAACTACGGTACATGTCGAAGGGCAAAGATGTGCCCAACCACCATCTGTAGCTGCAGTAGTTTCACCTGCGGTTTATTTTCTCTGAAGCTCGTAAGGATTTCCGTGCGATGGAGCAGCTTTCAAGAGACTTGTTAGCATGTGGCACAAGGATGGTAAAAAGGAGAATAAGGTAGTTGGGGCTAAGGAGCACAACCCAAAGATGAAAGAAAATGGTGGCTTAAGAAGGGAATATAAATGAAAGAAGAAAAGAGAAAATACCATAATTTTGGATTGGGGGTCATCTGAAAAAGGATTGCAGAAAGAGGAAAGGCGTTTGTTACCACTTTGGTAAGGCGGGACACCTTATTAAGGAGTGCCCAAAGAGACAAGGACAAGGCCAGAGGGCAGGAACTTCTAGAAGGCAAGTTAATGTTCTCATTTCCAGTGGAGAGGATAGAGGTAGGAAAGTTTCCGTCGAAGGTTTGATTTCTATTTCTGATCATCCTATTGGGATTCTTTTTCTTTTCTGGCGCTTCACATGATTTTATTTGATCCTTTAGTTGAGTCTCTACACTTAGTTATTAGTATGGTTTTGGATCCCATTATTGTCTCAACCCCCATTGGAGGTATGGCTCATTTATCGTTAATTTGTCGGGGTTTGAGAATATCTGTGTTAGGCATCGAGTTTGATTGTGATGCATATGTTCTTGATTTCATAAGATATGGTTTGATTCTAGGGATGGATTGGTTAGCCATATATGGAGCCACTCTAGATTGTGAGAGGAGGGTCGTTAGACTTCTGACTTTCCATAGAAAGACTCTCGATATTTCTTATGACCCTAAAAGGGTTTGTCATGCTTAGTCTCCTAGAACCTCTTGATATATCTATCGACGATTTGCGATCTGTACCAACAGTTGTGAGTATTCTGATGTTTTGATGAGGTTCACGGTTTACCCCCAAGGCACGAGATTGGTTTCCGCATATGCTTGGTGGAAAATGCAAAGTCAGTTACATTGCCTGTGCGACATGTGACTCCTAAAAGAAAAGAGGGAAATATGTAAGCAAGTAAGGGAGCTACTTGAGAAGAGGTTTGATAGGTGAACCATATCAGGATAGGAAACCTATTGAAGACAATCCTTGAGGAAGCCCATCATTATAAAATGACTATTTGTCCAAGCGACAATAAAATGTATGGAGTTATGAAGAATGTTTTTTTTTGGACTAGGATGAAGAAGGATGTAGCGTAGTTTATCTCTCGATGTTTAGTTTGTCGGCGGGTCAAAACTGAGTAGAGGAAGCCCGACGGATTGCTTCGTTTGTTGGAAATCCCACAGCGGAAGTAGGAGAGCATCTACATGGATTTCATAGATGGGTTGCCTAGATCAAGGAAGGACAATACTAGCATTTAGGATATAATGGATATGTTTACTAAGAGCGTCCATTTTATTCCAATAAAGAGCAAGAGATCAGTGGCATGGTTTACATGACACCCATCGAGACACTATATGGACGACCTTATAAATCACCGACTTGTTAATGGGAGTCGAAAAAACAGACTTCTATTTGGACCCGATAGGATTAGAGACACTTCAGACGAGGTCAATCTTATCCGCAGACAAAGTGAAGACAGCACAGAACCGACAGAAATTCTGTTCATATAGGAGAAGGACTAATATAAAGTTCAAGGTAGTGGAGCCAAACTTGCGAGAGGAAGTGAAAGTAGAGAAGGAAGCAATGATGGGACGAGTTCCAAATTGCATACTTGGATCGGAGGTTAAGAAATTGTGCAATAAAGAAGTTAAGCTAGTAACATTGCAATGGGGAGAGGACCGCTAGGATGCTACTTGGGAGGCTGAATACAAGATTCACGCTTCATATCCTTTCCTTTTCGAGAATATGTTCTTAACTTCTTTTTCCAAGCTTCGGATTAATACATGTATCTATCGTTTGAATAACTCCTATCGATCGAGTCTTTAGGTAGAAAACTAATGAATGTAAACATGTGTTTGAGACATGTTATGTTTGATGGATGCAAGTGTTCGCTAGTGATTGCTCGTGGATGCATATACACAATTGGCACTAGATCGGCTCAGTCAGTTACATATTGCATATGGATGTGTGTGCATTTTAAATTTTTATGGATGAAAATGGGTGTATTATTACATTGATCTTGCATTTGGATGGATGATTGTGCACACATAGAACTTACATGTGTTAGGATGATTTGCATACATTTTGATTGCATGGAAAAAACATACATTGCATTAAGGAGGTCAACTGAATCAATAGACCGCCTGATCTTTCGCATTAGTTTACGGATATATACACACACTATTGCATATGTTCATAAAGGCATTAGAAATTCGTTAAGAGCAATGGATGCCTGTGATTGTTAGATGAATGTATGATTGTTGGATGTTAGGATATACGTTCTTCTTAACTTAGAGATTTTGGGGACGAAATCCTTTGAGTAGGGGAGAATGTAACACCCCGTAATTTTAAACGACACTAAATATGATAAATTAAATAATAATTAATTTGAAATACACTGTTAACAATGAATTAATGAAAACTTAATTAAATATTAAGAATTAAGTAAAACAGACCACCCATTGTGTCCGTCTCGGAATTCTGGTCAAGATAGACACCAAGTTTGCGTAAAACGGACTTCACATGAAGAAGATATTACGGTTTGAAGTTTGTATGCATATAAGGCGAATAAACATATATAAATTAAATCAGAATTCAAAAATTCGAAACGAAAAAATCCGGCATGTAAAACAGCGAAGGGCCGACCATTTGGGGTCGACCCAAGTCCCTGCTGAGTCGACCCGTGGACGACCCAAGCTCCTTGGGGTCGACGCCGGGATCGACACCATAAAGTGGGGGAGGAGGTCGACCCCATTGCGTAAATCTGGGCAGATAACTGTTTCTAAACGTAGGCCGATTTTGGAGCTAGATTCGTGAACCCTAGGCTATATAAAGGACCCTAAACCTAGATTTTATTCATCTAAAAAAAATTGGTAGCGATGGTGGAGCTCTGCTGCAACGTAAATTGAATAGCCTATTCTTCTCCAAATCCAATTCAGCAAACATTATACAAATTCAACGATTGCTACAACAACAAATCCAACGTGTTTTCTCAGTTATTTGGATCCATTTCCTAAGATCTATTCACTGTAAGTTCATGTTATTATTAGATCTAAATATTTAATTGGTAATTATAAAATGTATATAAAAATTGGATATTGGATCTATGTCTAAACAAGTTCTATTATGACAAAATTATCAGATCTACCTTTATATTTTCATACCACCACCATGTTAAATCTTGTCACAATATATCTATTCAGTTTATGCCTATTTTTATCAGTTTGTTATTGATTTGTTATTATGCCAGTTTTGATTCTCTTCTTTCCCTCTTTTCCCTTTTCATTTTTATAGCCAGGCTACCTTCGAGCCTAGGCTTAACGCTGAAATATGCGAACGCGCGAAATTGGGAATCGTTTGGAAAAAAATTGATTTTGTAACGATCTAGAATTTTTAACCAATTTAAAATTAGAATTTTCATTACTTAATTTCATTTTGAATTTGAATTTGACATAAATATATATGATTAAGAAAATTTAATAATTTTGATAAGTTATATGACAGATTTTGTTTGAATTATAAATAAGAACGATTATTAACAAGTTTGGATTTATTGATACTATTTGTCGTTTGATCGAATTTGTCAAACCATAACATGACTTAGTAGCATTATAATCAAGTGTTACCCTTAGTTTTCATAGTATTTAAGGGAAAATGCTACCAAAAGTTCGCCTTCTCTCCTTAAGACAAGTGTCCTTACACTTGTATTTTTGCATGCCTCCTTCCATGCACGCCTTCCACTTGCCCCCTTAGAAGGCATTACCTCCTTAACTCTCCATTTCAATATAAGGCGGTCTTTTTCTCCATTTTCTAACCATTCCATTCCATTTCCTACTTTCCATCTTCTTCTTAAAGCTTGTGGTCATGGTTTACATAACATAAGTTTTCCTTTTTTCCACCACCACCTTGCCGAAGTTCGTAGTCAGCCTCCTCCTCCTCTTATAATATAAAGAGAGAGATTAGTGTATATTATATTACATATATTTTGGTGAAGAAGACGGTGCGTCGGAATACTGTTCGATGGTTCACTCAGCTAGGCTCGCCAACCGTGAAGATTGGAAAGTTGTTTGGTGAGAACTCATTAACCACGGTTTATATATTTAATTAGTAGTTAGAATAAATTAAATATAGTGATGAATTATTATTGGTTAATGATGATTGATGTTTGTTGTGATGATTGATGGATGAGTAGTTTAGAACACACACAATATTAAGCGTCAATGTTATAACACTTGCGCACAGTTATGATTTATTTAATTATGTTGATGATGGTTGCTATGGATATTTGTAATAGTTGTTGATGTTGTTGCGCACACATTATGGCACAACAATTATGGTATCACATTGGTGATCGACAAATCTCCTTCGTAATTAGAAGCAATATTATCATTAAAATTAAAGGTTAATAATTAGAAAAGACACATATGTATAAATTCATATATATTGATAAAGTTTCTTAAAATGAATAAATAAATACCAGAACGTTCTAGGATGACAGAGAGGATAGTGTCTAGGCTTGGGTTTGGAAAATATAGTTTCCTGCTCTCCCTGGCTATCCCTAACTGATCCGACGAATGGGATGGTTAATTTGAAGTTATTTGAATTTAGAAATAAATTGGATTTTTAATTTAATATTTAATTAAGTAAAAAATAAATGTTGAATTTGGAACCCGAGATAATTTGGAAAGTCAATATAAATTACCATAAATGATTTTAAATGGTATATAATGGTTTTCTAAGGTATTTTGAAATATTGAACAATAATTTTTATTGTGGCCAAAATAGAGCTTGTCACATAATGGTAATTTGCGTATTTTAGTTGCAAACTGTAACTGCTTATAACTTTTGCAATATAAATCAGATTTCGACGAAATGAAAAACATTTGACTTATATTAAAAAGAGCTTTCGAATGAGTGAAAGCGGATTTTGATTTCGGGTTATAATTTTCAAATTATGTTTAAAGCCATTTTGGAAAAGGTATTATAAGAGCAGTTGTCGACCATAACTACAAACAGCCATTTAAAATGTTTAAAAATACGGAAATTTTCTGTAAAATCATTATAAATTATGTAAAAGTGTTTTGAATCGTAATGTTTAAGTTTTGGCCAAGATAAACGATATTATGATCGAAGTAGTTAAGATAATATTTTGTAACGCTTTTGAAACACTATGGTAACTCTTTCTTTGAAAACAATCTATTTTGAAGTGGTAAACCACGAGATGTTTCCCGAACTATAAATAATCTTTTGTAAATGATTGGTGGAATGTTTTCAAAGATCAAAAGGTATTGGAAATGTTTTGATATTAAAAAGGGTTTTCAATTTTAAATAACTGGATATGGTTAGAGATAAATCTTCGGATGTTTGATATTAATTCGGTAGATGATGACTCTTACTATTTGAGGAATTTAAAAAGTAGTGTACCGTTATTCCTCTTATAGTGTGAGTTGGATACAGAGATTTTATTGCGGTCAAAATAGAGCTTGTCACACAATGGCAATTTGTGTTTTTTAGTTGCAAACTGTAAATGCTTAAAACTTTTGCAATCTAAATCGGATTTCCACGAAATGAAAAACATTTTACTTATATTAAAAAGAGCTTTCGAATGAGTGAAAGCATATTTTAATTTCAAGTTATAATTTTCAAGTTATGCTTAAAACCGTTTTGGAAAAGGTCACTATAAGAGCCGTTGTCGATCATAACTATAAACAGCTATTTAAATTGTTTTAAAAATATGGAAATTTTCTATAAAATCATTATAAATTATGTAAAAGTGTGTTGAATCGCAAAGTTTAAGTTTTGGCTAAGATAAACGATATTATGATAGAAATAGTTAAGATAACTATTTTGTAACGATTTCGAAACACAATGGTAACTCTTTCTTTGAAAACAATCTATTTTGAAGTGGTAAACCACGAGCTGTTTCCCGAACTATAAGTAATCTTTTGTAAATGATTGGTGGAATGTTTTCAAAGATCTAAAGGTATTGAAAATGTTTTGATATTAAAAAGGGTTTTCAGTTTTAAATAATTGGATATGGTTGGAGATAAATCTTCGGATATTTTATATTAATTCGGTAGATGATGACTCTTACTGTTTGAGGAATTTAAAAGGTAGTTCACTGTTATTCCTCTTATAGTGTGAGTTGGAAACAGAGATTTTATTGTGGCCAAAATAGAGCTTGTCACATAATTGCAATTTGCGTAATTTAGTTGCAAACTGTAAATTCTTATAACTTTTGCAATCTAAATCGGATTTCCACCAAATGAAAAACATTTGACTTATATTAAAAAGAGCTTTCAAATGAGTGAAAACGGATTTTAATTTAGAGTTATAATTTTCAAGTAATGTTTAAAATCGTTTTGGAAAAGGTCACTATAAAAGTAGTTGTCGACCATAACTATAAACAACTATTTAAAATGTTTTAAAAATATGGAAATTTTCTGTAAAATCATTATAAATTATGTAAAAGTGTTTTGAATCGTAAAGTTTAAGTTTTGGCTAAGATAAACGATATTATGATCGAAGTAGTTAAGATAAATATTTTGTAACGCTTTTGAAACACTATGGTAACTCTTTCTTTGAAAACAATCTATTTTGAAGTGGTAAACCACGAGTTGTTTCCCGAACTATAAGTAATCTTTTGTAAATGATTGGTGGAATGTTTTCAAAGATCTAAAGGTATTGAAAATGTTTTGATATTAAAAAGGGTTTTGAATTTTAAATAATTGGATATGGTTGGAGATAAATCTTCGGATGTTTGATATTAATTCGGTAGATGATGACTCTTACTATTTGAGGAATTTAAAAGATACAGAGATTAATATTTATTGTAAGTGGATGATATTTCTATCCATATCTAATGTCAAAGAGTTTGATAAATCTTTTAATTAAGATATGCATTTCCAAATTTGATTGGGATAAGTTGGATAAAAATAATCTTTGGATAAATGATATGAAATTCTTTGGTGTAAATGTATACTATTTGAAGAATTTGGAAGATATTATTCTTATATCGGTATTCCACTTATAGTATTCGTTGATTATGAGAATTTATATCGAATATAAGTAGATACAACTTCTGTGTAACTTATGTTCAATATCGGTTAATTTGGGTTTTGTCGTGAATCAAATCTTCAATAATATCATTCTTGAAACCTAATGAGATTGAGTTATGGAAATTCATATCATAATTTGAGGATTTAATCAGATCTTCGATTTGAGGAAATTAAAAGTGAGGAATTGGAAAGAAAGTATAATCTTTTAGTTAAGATTAAGAATGGAATGTTGGTAAATCAATTTAATTGGAAACCATGGTTGAAATGTGGATTAATGATTTTTAGAGCAAACTGGATTTTAATAACGTGTTATCAAACGGAAAATTAATTAAGGCTTTGAGGCTAAATCATCTTTGTTTTAAGGGATGTGTTTTAAAAGAGAAAGGTTAAATATGGATTTTGTAATAATTTGAGAATGGGTTTAAAGAAGTTTAATTTTGACAAAATACAAGACGGAAGGAGATTGGTAGAAAGCCTGTATGTTCCATAATATTGTTTTCTAAGTTGCACTTATTATTTGGAAAGAATGGGATCAGATGTATGTCTGAAAACCATTCCAAGTAATAATATGACTTTGTGGAGCAATTGAAGACAGTATTGAGGACCAAGACCCTTCATATCGTAAGGACGACTTGCTGAATGTCTCCAATGGGTAGCTCCCATTTGCAGATGGATTTTATATTAGTTAAGTGGAAAGAAGCCCGAACGTATGTGAAGGAACTCCGGATTGTTGTTTCGTTTAGACCTAGAACTGACATGTATGGATTCTATGTCTGACATTGTAATTAACTACGTAGCACTGATCTTTATTAACATATATCTGCTCGGTGGCGGATAATTTATTCTCTTGCTTAACACCCTTCTCTAAGACGTATGATCTTAGAGGTTATATAATTATGGAAATCAGTGATGCATAGTGAATGGACAATGTGGCATACTTAAGTTATATGATGAGCTATGGATGATCAAAGCATGGCTTATTTAAGTGTAGCTTTGTGTATATCATGATCTCGACGAACCTCACATCCCGAATTGATGGTAAACTGGTGATCATATTTTTATGTTCATTTTGTATGTTCAGTGCACCGGGATGTGATGATAAAAGGGTATTACAAAGTCCCTATTCTAAGACGCTATTTGTTGGGTACTCTGATTCATATATGGTGGGTTAGTATAACGGAGTCCGAGCCTGGACGTTATCCGCGAGTACTGGGATGATGCGCGCAAGAAAGTTTGTGAGCCCACGAATGGTCTTTCGTACCAGGAACCATCATGTTGGAAACCCAATCTCTACTATGACCCATATAATTTTGATTGTATATCCTGCTAGTTACCGACAGGATTGTCAGTATAATGGGATGGGGTATTATGCTAGCTATGATTAATACATTTATTTGCGAAAAAGTTTTTCACACTATATATAGTAGTAAAAAAGGATTTTCACGTATGAAAGCATTTTATGTTATCATAAGTAAAAACTCGCCCATCTGGTGTGAGCTTGCAATGTGTGATATGGGACGAGCTTATGGTAGCTTCATTTTTCAACAAGTCATTGCAGATTTTATGCACTGGTATTCACATGGAGTAAACCCATTCCGCATTAGCGGCATGTTCCGGTGAATTACCAAACTTTAAAATTAACCTTAAAGACAACTGTTTTGAGTTCTCACACCAGTCCCATGACTGACCTAGATTTTATTGTTCCCACACCTAAACTCTAGGTGCCCATAATTTTTGCATGGGCAGCCTAGTAGTTTGGTTCGCAGGTTTAGTTTTGGAGTTTATTGGAGCAGGATGGTGGTTTAGTTGGAGCTGTTATATCTTGGAGCATGCATATTCTTCCACTGAGTTTAGTATCTCTTCCGCAATGTAATCGATATACTCTGATGTATCTCTCGTAACTCTGATGTAATATTATTGTAATGATAGCGGAAATTTCTTTTTATTTTGTGCAAATGTGTAAGTACCCCTAACAATCCTCTTTATGAACGGTTTAAGTTGGTTTAATTACCGATGAAAACTGGGCAAAAATTCGGGTCGTTACAACATGGTATCTGAGCTTTGGTTTATACAAAACAATGGGGTACGACACATTTGAACAAAAGGAAAGACTCATCAGAGTTATATATCTCATTAGAGATAGGGTTAGTAATGCCCTAGAATGAGATTTTGGAGTATTATATTTGAGAGAGCGTACCTGAAAATATGAAATGAGTTTTGAAAAGTTATATTTTAAGAAAGAAACATATTTTGAAAGTATAAGGTTAATTATAACCTAGATACTTAATCAAACGATTAAGGTTAAGTTTAATATTTTATGATTATTACTACACATAAAATACTTCTTATGGCATGGTAATTAAGCCCCTTCCACTGATTAGGAAAATGATCCGAGTATAAATGTCTTTTGGATTTAATTTCACTATTCGGTAACATTACAAAATATTGATAAGATTATTATATCAGTTGTTAAGAGATAAACTTGGGTCAAATTTGTTAAGGTAAATTCTCCTCCAAAGAAATTAATCAATATGGTTAGGAACCAAAATATATAATAAGAGTTTGAATATTTTATTCGATGTTGAGGTTGGACTATCAAGTATAAGAAGATTTTGTGTATACGCCTGATCAACGTATATGCGATGTCTTAAGTATACTAGATAGATATAAAATCACATTCTAGTCGCTTGAAGATGATTCTGTTGATGAATGATGCATCATCGGTATGTATTTTCGAGTTTCGAAAGTGGGATGACTATATGATTCCGATTAAAACATCAATATATACTTAAACAAATTTAGGTAAGTGTTTGAAAATATTGGGTAAATTGATGTGAATTAGAATAAGTAAGAGATATCTTGAAAATTTGATTAGTTGTAAGAATTATATCAGGTAAACCTGTAATAAGGATAAGCCAGTAAAGAGTACATGAGAAAGTGCATTGTGATATATATATAAAAGGTTTTGAAAAGATGTATAATTTGAAAACTCAAATCGAGTAAGAATTAGCGGTTATTTTGGAATTGATTTTATAAGAATATATTTTGAATATAAAGGAAAAGGATCTTTGAAAATATTTGGAAATTAAAAACTTAAGCACGGACATCTTGTGATTGGAATTTCTCAGTTGATTAAAAGACGTCTAGGTAAAGTTGTAATTTACATAAGTAATCTATGTAGTTTGGTTCACAATTTAAAGGCTGGGTTGGAATTAATTAATCAGGATATTTTATAATTAGTTCTCCCCAACTAATTAAATTTAAAATGAAAATATCTTGAGAATTCAATATGACAATATGATATTTGACGATATTTTGGTTAAGGACTGCATTGGTTGAAGTTGTTTCTCTAAAGTTTGAAGGAAATAAGTTTTGTAATCCTGAATTTAGAATAATTAATGAGTATAGCCAAACTTAAAAAATATAAGGAATAAAAAAACCGGAATTATCGGCAATTTTGGACAGTCGATAAATTATTAAGTATATTGTGGCAATAAAAGGAACTATTTAAGTAAGCATGAATACCTTGTGAATTAAGTTTCACAGTTTGATTAAAGAATATTTGGCAAGTGGGAATAGTAAGAAGATATTACCTAAACTAAAACGTTTTGATAAGCTGAGTTCTGAGATGATCGAGTTTTCCATGTAAAGAATAATAGTAATTTTGGGGAACTGAAAAGGAATAAGTTTCATAACCTTTGTATTTACAAGATAAGATCTAAGAGAATAAATTTATAACTCTGAATTTTTTTGAAAGAAGTAAATGGTTGAGTATAATTAATTGGCCTAATAAACGATGAACCGAATATAATGGATAACTGGAGGTTATCGTTGGAGGACATGTAGATATGGTTGTCCGTAAATATATGTGTTATAATATTCTACCCAGTATATCCATTATGAGAACAGGGAGCTTCGGTATAAATAATATTAATATTGAATTTGTAGAATGAGTAGTTACGGCTCCCTTTCCTTTTCGAGGACGAAAAGTTTTAAAGGAGGTTGAATGTAACGATCCGGAATTTTTAACCAATTTAAAATTGGAATTTTAATTACTTAATTTGAATTTGACATAAATATATATGGTTAAGAATATTTAATAATTTTGATAAGTTATATGATAGATTTTGTTTGAATTATAAATGAGAGCGATTATTAATAAGTTTGGATTTATTGATACTATTTGTCGTTCGATCAGATTTGTCAAAGCATAACATGAATTAGTAGCATTAGAATGAAGTGTTGCCCTTAGTTTTCATAGCATTTAAGGGAAAATGCTACCAAAAGTTCACCTTCTCTCCTTAAGACAAGTGTCCTTACACTTGTATTTTTGCATGCCTCCTTCCATGCATGCCTTCCACTTGCCCCCTTATGTGGCATTACCTCCTTAACTTTCCATTCCTATATAAGGAGGCCTTTTCTCCAATTTCTTACCATTCCATTCCATTTCCTTCTTTCTACCTTATTCTTAAAGCTTATGGCCATGGTTCCATGGCATAAGTTTTCCTCTTTTCCACCACCACCTTGCTGAAGTTCGTAGTCATCCTCCTCCTCCTCTTCTTATAATATAAAGAGAGAGAGAGATTAGTGTATATAATATTATATATATTTTGGTGAAGAAGATGGTGAGCTAAAATACTGTCTGACGGTTCACTCACCTAGGCTCAGCTACCGTGAAGATTGGAAAGCTGTTTGGTGAGAACTCTTTAACCACGGTTTATATATTTAATTAGTAGTTAGACTAAATTAAATATAGTGATGAATTATTATTGGTTAATGATGACCGATGTTTGTTGTGATGAATGATGGATGCGTTGTTTAGAACACACACACTATTAAGCGTTAATGTTATAACACTTGTGCACAGTTATGATTTATTTAATTATGTTGATGATGGTTGCTATGGATGTTTGTAATAGTTGTTGATGTTGTTGGGCACACACTATGACACAACAATTATGGTATCACACTGGTGATCGATAAATCTCCTTCATAATTAGAAGCAATATTATCATTAAAATTAAAGTTTAATAATTAGAAAAGACACATATGTAAAAATTCATATATATTGATAAAGTTTCTTAAAATGAATAAATAAATACTGGAACGTTCTAGGATGACATAGAGGATAGTGTCTAGGCTTGGGTTTGGAAAATATAGTTTCCAGCTCTCCCTGGCTATCCCTAACTGATCCGACGAATGGGATGGTTAATTTGAAGTTAGAAATAAATTGGATTTTTAATTTAATATTTAATTAAATAAAAAATAAAGTTGAATTTTGAACTCGAGATAATTTGGAAAGTCATGTAAATTACCTTAAATGACTTTAAATATTATATAATGGTTTTTTAAGGTATTTTGAAATATTAAAGAATAATTTTTATTGTGGTCAAAATAGAGCTTGTCACACAGTGGCTATTTGCATATTTTAGTTACAAATTGTAAATGCTTATAACTTTTGCAATCTAAATCGGATTTCCAAGAAATGAAAAACATTTGATTTATATTAAAAAGAGCTTTCGAATGAGTGAAAGTGGATTTTAATTTCGGGTTATAATTTTCAAGTTATGTTTAGAACCGTTTTGGAAAAGTTCACTATAAGAGCAGTTGTCGACCATAACTATAAACAGCTATTTTAAATGTTTTAAAAATATGGATTTTTTTGTAAAATCATTATAAATTATGTAAACGTGTTTTGAATCGTAAAGTTTAAGTTTTGGCTAAGATAAACGATATTTTTATCGAAGTAGTTAAGATAACTATTTTGTAACGCTTTTTAAACACTATGGTAATTCTTTCTTTGAAAACAATCTATGTTGAAGTGCTAAACCGCGAGCTGTTTCCCGAACTATAAGTAATCATTTGTAAATGATTATGGAATGTTTTCAAAGATTTAAAGGTACTGAAAATGTTTTTATATTAAAATAAGTTTTTCAATTTTAAATAATTGGATATGATTGGAGATAAATATTCGGATGTTTGATATTAATCCGGTAGTTGATGACACTTACTATTTGAGGAATTTAAAAGGTAGTTCACCGTTATTCCGCTTATAGTGTGAGTTGGATACTGAGATTAATATTAAGTATAAGTGGATGATATTTCTATCTAGATCTAATGTCAAAGAGTTGGATAAATCTTTTAATTAAGATATGGGTTTCCCAATTTTATTGGGATAAGTTGTATTGAAATAATCTTCAGATATTTGATATGAAATTCTTTGGTGTAAACGTATACTATTTGAGGAATTTGGAAGATATTATTCTTATATCATTATTCCACTTATAGTATTAGTTGATTATGAGAATTGATATTGAATATAAGTAGATACAACTTCTGTGTAACTTATGTTCAATATCGATTGATTTGGGTTTTGTCGTGAATCATATCTTCAATAATATCATTCTTGATACCCAATGAGATTGAGTTACGGAAATCTATATCGTAATTTGAGGATTTATTACAAAACCTATATTGTAATTTGATATCGTACTGATACCCAATGTAATAATTTGAGGATTTATTACAAGAATGATATAGATTTTGTAATAATTTGAGGATTTAATCAAATCTATATCATAATTTGATACCCAATGTAATAATTTGAGAATGGGTTTAAAGAAGTTTAATTTTGACAAAATACAATACGGAAGGAGATTGGTAGAAAGCCGTGTGTTTTATAATTGTGTTTTTTAAATTGCGCTTATTATTTGGAAAGACCGGTATCAGATGTATGTCTGAAAACCATTCCAAGTAATAAAATGACGTTATGGAGCAGTTGAAGACGGTATTGAAGACCAGGACCCTTCATATCGTAAGGACAACTTGCTAAATGTCTCAAATGGGTAGCTTCCATTTGCAGATGGATTTTATATCAGTTAAGTGGCAAAAAGACCGAACGTATGTGAAGGAATTCCAGATTGTTGTTTCGTTTAGACCTAGAACGGACATGTATGGATTGTGTGTCTGACATTGTAATTAACTACGTAGCACTGATCTTTATTAATATATATCTGCTTGGTGGCAGAGAATTTATTCTCTTGCTTAACACTCTTCTCTTAGACGTATGAGCTTATAGGTCGTATATTGATGGAAATCAGTGATGCGTAGTGAATAGACAATATGGCATACTTAAGTTATGTGATGAGCTATGGATGATCAAAGCATGGCTTATTTAAGCGTAGTTTGTGTATATCGTGACCTCGATGAACCTCACATCCTGGATTGATGGTAAACTGGTGGTCAAATTTTTATGTTCGTTTCGTATGTTCGGTGCACCGGGATGTGATGATGAAAGGGTACTGCGAAGTCCCCAGTCTAGGACGCTATCTATTGGGTACTCTGATTCATGTATGGTGGGTTAGTATAACGGAGTTCGAGTCTGGACGTTATCCGCGAGTACTGGGATGATGCACGCAAGAAAGTTTGTGAGCCCACGAATTGTCCTTCGTACTAGGAACCATCATGTTGGAAACCCAATCTCCACTAAGAGCCCGTACGGTTTTGATTGTATAGCCTGTTGGTTACCGACAGGATTGTTAGTATAATGGGATGGGGCATTATGCTGGCTACGATTAATACAATTATTTGCGAAAAAAAATTTCACACTATATATAGCAGTAAAAGAGGATTTTCAGGTATGAAAGCATTTTTGGTTATCATAAGGAAAAACTCGCCCATCTGGTGTGCGCTTGCATTGTGTGATATAGGACGAGCTTATGATTGCTTAATTTTTCAACAAGTCATTGCGGATTTTATGCACTGGTATTCACATGGAGTAAACCCATTCCGCATTAGCGGCGTGGTCCGATGAATTACCCAACTTTAAAATTAACCCTAAATGCAACTGTTTTGAGTTCTCACACCAGTCCCATGACCGACCTGGAGTTTATTGTTCCCACACCTAAACTCTGGGTGCTCATAATTTTTGCATGGGCAACCTAGTAGTTTGGTTTGCATATTTATTTTCGGAGTTGATTGGAGCAGGATGGTGGTTTAGCTGGAGCTGTTATAGCTTAGAGCATGCATATTCTTCCGCTGAGTTTAGTATCTCTTTTGCGGTGTAATCGATATACTCTTACGTATCTCTAGTAACTCTGATGTAAAATTATTGTAATGATAATGGAAATTTCTTTTTATTTGTGTAAATGTGTAAGTACCCCTGACAATCTGTCTTTTTGAACGGTTTAAGTTGGTTTAATTACCGACGAAAATCGAGCAAAAAGCCGGGTAGTTACAGATTTGGGCGTAAATTGGAACATATGTAAAATATGATTTGGCATAAATTGGAACATATGTAAATATTGATTTGGGGCATAAATTGGAATATATGTGAATTTGAATGTGGGCATAACTTGTACTGAAATATGTGAAAATGAACTTGGGACATAAATTAGCAAACATGTGAATACAAATTTAGGCATAATATATATATACACACACACACCCCTTGATTTATGACTTGGGAAAAAGGGCATGTTGTGCATAAGGAAATATGAATTAAAAAGGGGCATAAAGATCTATATTTGGAATAGGGGAATTTATTAATATGAATATGCCCAAAATAATGGAACCGTAGTGATGCTTAGACACGGATTAGATTGCACTTATGGTATAAGTCTGCCCGGAGCTGCCTGACATAGCCAGCGACCACAAGTGGATAATCTAATGTGAGGGGTCTAATGCATAACAGCACCATGAAACGAGGTTAATTCTAAACTTGTAGTTTAAGTCTGCCCAGAGCCGCCCGGCATATTCAGCATCCACAAGTGCTTGACTTAATGTGAGAGGTCTGGGGTATTAACATGTATGAATAGAGAAGATAAGATGTTTAGGCTTGTCCTAGGGAGAAGTGGAAATTATAATTTATGTTATAATAAATGAAAAAGCGAATAGAATAACTTATGTAAGGGGATAAGTCGTACTTAATTGTAAATTAAGTTATTTACATGAACAAGAATCTGAAATCTACGGATGAGGACAACATAAGTTATATTTACGGAAAGGAAACTTATTAGTAAACCTTAGTTAAGAGAACTAAGTTAATAAGTAAACAATGATAAGGTGGAATTATGATTAAATGGGAAAGAATGAGGAAAACTTGTAAAATGAAATAAGTCATATTTAATCACAAATGGTATATAACCAAAATTAATAAGCAAGAGGAACTTGGTAACTTGATTAAGAATTCAATAGGAATGAGAATAACCAAGTTAAGTGAAAACCTGATGAGGTAAGGCAAGCGCATAAAAGAATGTTTAGACATAGGGTCTAACAACATATTAAAGTGAGGCGCTTGGCCCGATCAGCACGTTTAAGGGTGAATAACCCAGCGGGGTAGATCATCGTGGTGTTATAAGGCACGAGCGGAGCGCACTTTTATCTGATTATTCTGTTGGCTCCAAAGGATTGGAAGGGGAAGCATGCAGCTTCCTGAGATACATAAGATGCTCCTGGTAGTCCTCTGTGTGGTGGCAGATGTTTAGGCTGTGCTCGCAGGGGTCGGGTCTGCGCGTAACTACTAGGTAGGTGGGCCTTGACTGTAAATGTAGCTTTGCAGTCAGAATGCTGTGACGCGGTGACAATAGGGTGATTCGGCGGTTGCCTCAACGGGGAGGCGAAGGGTCACGACCAACAAGGATAGTAAATCGTCGGATACCTATTATCGGCAGCCAGTTGGATGCGGAAAGACTAGAGCTAAAACCAATAGACCATTCAACTTTGACTATCGGGGTATGGTGGTTGAGGGAAGATGCCAAATGAATGTTTAGATTGTTTGTTATTAGGGCAGTCGTTTATCTCTTATAGTCTTTACTAGTTGAGGGAGGGGCCGAGGTGGGGCCATAGCCACCATGGAAAACGACCCTAGGTGTGACACCCCACGTCCGTTAATGTCACTCACAAAGGGAATGCATTAAGTTCCGTGAAGCATTATAGGTAATCAGACACAGAATAATTACATGATAGATATAAATAAGATAGCAGCGGAAATTAAATTTTTTATTTCAATCATAATACCCAAACCATTATAATAAAATAACTTATGTCTTACATCATCAGAGTACATGAAAGATAAAAACATAATTCCCCAACTGAAAGAGTTAAGCCATAGTAGAGATAAGAACTTGAGCCATACTTCAGAAGTAGCACTTAGCAAGGTGGTATCTGAATCCTGACTAAGCCTAGGTGTTTCCTCCCTGAAAACTTGGGGGGAGGGGGAGGGAGGGGGAACGGAAGAAAGAAGGAGGAACAAAAAGGGTCAGACGTAAATTCTGGCGAGTCTAGTTACTTTTATCCAGTAGATAAATTAAAGTAACATGATATGCATATAAACTGGATAAGAGAGAGATCACTAAATAAATGGCAGGTACGACAAGGTAAGCAAGATAAGGTGTACATGTCTCACTAATTATTACTCTGCACTATTTCTAGTATATCACGAAAGAGATGATCCCTTCAACTATAAGATGGTAGACTTAGGTATACGTCCAAATGTATCCTAACTACTACCCTGATCGATCGGCTCCCTAACCCTCGTAGATACCTTGTGCTGTCCTCACAATAGGAGGTATCACTTCCTAAAGTGGCAATCCCTCGTCGTAATAATGTGCACAACCATATCTGCAAGTGTCACGGTCGTCTTATCCCCCTCTGCCCGGCTCATGCACGCACATGGCCCGGTCGCTTTGCTCGCCCACATTGTCCTCCACGTTTGGTTCTCTTACAATCAGTCAGTAAGGGTGCATGTTCTTCGCTTAGTACGAAGTACTTTGTTTGATACCTACTCCGGGTTACCGACTGAAATGGATCCCACACAATATGATACAAGCTCTCCCTTTGTCTTGTATCCCCCACTAGGTTTTCACTAGCTATGTATACCACTAGGTGTCTTTAATTACATAGCCTTATTTACTTCTACTGGTTATGCTTACCTATAAGTGTCTTCAATACATAACCCCTAATCTTCCAATCGGTTATGCTTACCTATAGGTGTCTTTAATACATAACCCCTAATCTGCCAATCAGTTATGATTACCTATATGTGTCCTTAATTACATATCCTTATCACTTCTACAAGTTATGTTTAACCTAAGAGGTGTCTTGAACTTTATTATTTCCACCGATTATGTATACCACTAGGTGTCTTTAATTACATAATCTTAATGGGTTAAGTTTATGGGCCTATTACCCATCCCCTCTTCAGATTTACTTAACCCACCCCGCAACCATGTTTACTTAATCCGCAACTTAAATTTAAGTTCATGCAATCAATATAGATTAATTTCGGTTAAGTAGTCCAATTCTTTACCATGTCCATTTATGGTTTCATAATGGGCCAGACCAACCACAATAGGCCTACAACATGTGGATGCTGGATATGTCGGTCGGGTCCGGGCAGACTTATTCCACAATTGGGCCAAACCTCGTGTCATAGCCCTATTCGTATTTATGTACTTAGACCTCCCACATTAGGTTCAACATTTGTGGCCGCTGGATATACCGGTCGGGTCCGGGCAGACTTCCACCACTAATGCAATCTAACCTCGTGTCATAAGTACAATTACAATTCCTAATTGTAATTACTAGACATTCCATTTTTAATTAATTAACCAATTAATTAATTCTTTCCTTTTATAGGTGTCAATAACTATTTTGCCCAATAATTTGAATTACATGTTCATAAATGTTCATATTCAAATTATGTCATTCTTATCCCTTTTTTCCCCCTTCCCTTAGCTAGTGCCCTCACAAAATTGGCAACATGCCTAGGCTAGACAATAGCCTAGTCATAAACGATAATAGGGAAAGTAATGGGAACATAACTAAAATGATCATCTTGGCATAAACATAAACTTGTATGATAATAAAGGTGAACATACATTCTAGCATGGATATGAAATTGTCATCATAACAAGGTGGGCATGAAACTGATGAACTATGATGTCACAATATCTAGATTAGCAATGTAGATGTCCAATTGGTTTGGATCTAACATGATAACATAGGGTGATAATTTAGATCACATAAAATAGATCTAATGTGTTAACATAAGGTGACAATTTAGATAACGTAAAATAGAATTAACATGAATCATAAGGTGACAATTTTAGATCACATAGAATATATCTAACATGAATCATAAGGTGACAATTTTAGATAACATAGAATAGATCTAACATGAATCATAAGGTGACAATTTAGATCACATAAAATAGATCTAACATGAATCATAATGTGACAATTTAGATCACATAGAATAGATCTAACATGAATCATAAGGTGATAATTTTAGGTCACATAGAATAGATCTAACATGAATCATAAGGTGACAATTTTAGATCACATAGAATAGATCTAACATGAATCTTAAGGTGATAATTTTATATCACATAGAATAGATCTAACATGAGTCATAAGGTAACAATTTTAGATCACATAATATAGATCTAACATGAATCATAAGGTGACAATTTTAGATCACGTAGAATAGATCTAACATGAATCATAAGGTATCAATTTTAGATCACATAGAATAGATCTACATACATCCTCATCATAGCATATCATAAAAGTTACAACCCAAGATCCATAATAATAACATAGTAGAACAATTTGAATTGGATCTAAAGAAATAGATCTATCATGACATAGCATAAGATCTAACAATAACATAGATTCAAAGTCTACAACGTATCCAAATCACAGTCTTTCATAATTCACTATTTTTTATCTAAACCTAAAAGCAACTAGAACTCACTGTGATTGGATTGCTAAGATGATAGAAAAGGCATTGAGTTTATGCTTGAATCTCAGAATTTGATATGCTTTAGAAGAAGATGAGAGACACTGGTTCAGTTCAGAATCCAGCAGAGTCCGGCCACCATTGTTTCTTTATGAAGAAAACAAAGGATATGAAATATATTTATAGCTGCTGGGTTACAGAATTCGGATGCCACCTCAGCCCTAACGGAATTGGGTTAGGTCACGGGTCATCACTCACTCGAAAAAGGCCCGAATACCTAAAAATTGTCCTGACCAGAATTTCGAGACGGACGTAATGACGTAATCAGTTTTCCTTAATTCTTAATATTAAATTATTTATTCTTTAATTTATCCCCTTTAATGTTAACAAAATTTTGGGGTGTTACACTAGGAATATCTATATTTTGATGCTCTTAAAGGCGAGCCTGTACAGGTATGGAAAAGCTCCCGACCAAGTTCCGTGTTTCTTGTATTGCCCTGCCACGGAACTCGGTGCACATTAGAGGACGTGCGATTGAGGCATCGAGCTACAATTACAGTACATATGTGGGACAATCTAGATACATGCATGACTGCTCTGGGCGATGTATCGTAGGCTTGAGGGCATTCCTCCGGAATGAAATCTGATTCGATCGTTGGTGGTAGTCCATACGCTTATTTAGCATAATAATGACATATATATGTAGAACGTAACATTGTTATATAGAGATATGTATGTCTTTCCAGCGTAGGATGAGGGATTGCATACTTTTCTGTGGTATTACGAGGGAGATCGTGCGAGTGGGATACCATGGGGTGTACCTTAGTATTGAGGGGTAGCTACCTATATACCATATTAGGTTAATCCACTGGGAAGTAAATGGGTACGACGTGTGTATAAGCGTTGGGTGTCGTTAACCCAAGCAACCTAACAATCAAGAAAATGTAATGGAAGGGTATCTTAGGGATCATTCTGTTTCTGAGATACTAGTATTGGTGCGGTGCATAGAAACGTATTTAAGAAGTGCAATATATTCTGTTCAAACTTATCTTGCTCAGTTCACACTTGTTATTGTTATCTTGTTCTTCGAGCTTTTATATACCTGTCATGATACTTTTATTTATTTATATTTAAAAGTAACTGGATTCGCCAGACTTTATGTCTGACCCTTTTTGTTTCATCTTCTCTCTCTTCCGTTTTCCCCTTAGGTTCTCAGGGTGGGCGTGCTTAGAGTTGGTTTGGATTCTTTTAGCTTAGCTTGGATTTTGGATATTGATGTACCGTTCTGACTTCTTGTCAACTCTCTTATGGCTTCGCACAGGAAATATGGTTTATGCTTTTGTACTCTGATGTTTTTGGCAAGATAGATTATTTATGTAATTGGTTATTTCAAACTTATGATGTAAACTCAGTATTTGGGACTACAATGTTTTGATTTAAATAAAGTTTTTAATTCCGCTGTTATTTTACATGTCTGTCTTGTGATATTATGTTCTTATTTACCTATAGCGCTTTACGAAACTTAATGCATTCTATATAGAGTGACATTAACAGACGTGCGGTGTCACAGGACTGGTGTGAGAACTAAAACGGTTATTTAACTTTATTTTAAAGTTGAGTAAATCAAGGGACCATGCCATATAACACAGAACAGTTTTCTCCAAAGAATACCACAAAACAAACAGCACAATGCTAAAAGGAAAAATGAAGCCATTATAAGACTCAGGACCCATCACATAGTGCAAACACAAATGAGAGGATAGAGTTTCAACTTATAATGGACAAACATGCTTAGTAAGCGAAATTTATCTTTTATTATTACTATAAGTGATGAAATCAACGTCAAATATAAATGTATCAATCATTAACGACACAGTACAACATCCTACTATGTCGCCATATAGGTTTACAACTAAAACGAAAGGGGTCGTATTGGAAATTGGATTCCATCATGAGTCAAGGCAAGGGATGGATCCTTCCGATTCGAGACACTCTATCAAATGCCTTAGGATTACACACTCTGGGCAACCCTTGGGTCCTGCAAGGCCGGTGCACACTTACTTTAGTGGATTAGATATTCCTGAACACACGTTTCCTGGTCCTATCGGACCTATCACTTGGCCAATAGTGACTAATATATCCGAGGCGCCACACATCCATCATCCACATAAGTTAAAATGTCTAAGCTCCATACCATGACACCACTTCATGCTAGAAAAAACGTCATGCACTCCCTGTGTCGTTGATCCCGTTTTAGACTTATACCGAGGTGTGAGGCTCACGAATTAATGTTATACACAAAGCTATGCTAACTAAAGTCGTGCTTTGATCATCATCCACAAGACTCTGCTTTTCAACAAAAGCCTTGATCATTTACATCTCAGCATGCCACACTGACAATTCATGCCAAACAACTGATGTTTATCAATATATAACCTCTAAGCTTGTACGTCTCAGAGAAGGGTGTTAAGCAAGAGAATACATTCTCCACCACCAAACAGATATATATTTAATATAAATTAATCAACACAGAATGAAATCCAATGTCAAACACACATCCATTTACAAGTTCGTTTTGGGCCTGAACGAAACCGGAGGCACCTTATTCCTCATCCCATATGACAATATGGGAGAGAGGTCCATGCATATCCGTTCGATCTCCAAGTACGTCTGGACGATCACCACTTATTACCTTGTCTTGGGTGTACAACCCAATCAAGACATCAGTAATCATCCATACGATGTTAAGATCTCCAGTCTTCAACCACCGCCTTCATCATCGACTTTCAGTCGCCGTATCAGTTATTCAGAATGGGTTAAACCCTGTCTTTCCGAATAACTCGCGTATTTTATAATCAATAATCAAGTGCTATAAAAACACATCATACGCCTCATTCTAAGTCAGAATATTCTTTTATTCAAATATTCACATCTTAGGGGAAAGGTTCCCACTAATTTTCTCAAAGATAAGTTCATTTAGACTTATTCTTTAATCTTCCTTTGGATATCAATTTCAAAATATTTTATTTTATCTTTCCACAACTTAGACCAATTAAGGTTTATTAACTAGTCGGGATTATCCAGCCTTACGGAAGTAACCATTTATTTATTAATCCCTATCCTAACCTATTTATCCCATGGAGTAAAACTGGTAGTACTCCATATCTAACACTCATGATGTTATTGGTAAATTTAATTACCACTTCACATTCAAATCTAATTAAAGATTTAACTATGGCCTGGAGTAAAACTGGCGGAACTCCATTCTCGATCATTTAATGAATTCTATAAATATAATTATCCCATTCTCATTTCAATCTACTTAAAGATTAATTAAAACTAAAGTTTAGTTTTAATCTAAAAAATCATTAATGATTATCCAAATTTAAGAAATACATCCTGTCTTTCCTTTGGTTAAAGAACCAATGTCATTTAAAACATGGTTCATAATAAACCCAAATCAACTTCCATTAAGTATGGAATCTTCACGGGAGCCAGATCAATATAGAATCGATATAAATTTCCGTATCAAACTAATAATATAAATGAAATAATGGCAAAGCCTTTTAGATTCCATATACAGTAACGGTCTTCCTTCACAGAAGCTCATCTCGATTATTACCAAATCGAATCCCATTCAATTCCAATTTAATATATTAAATTGGAAAATTTTACTTTGGAAAATTCCATTAATCTTAATAAAAAGATTTATAAATTCCAAATCATATCTTCACTGTTAATTGGGCTAAAGAATAATGTTACTTAAAACATTGTTCACGATAAACCCAAATCAACTCCCATTAAATATGGAGTCTTCGCGGAAAACAGATCAATATATAATTGATATAAATTTCTGTATTAGACTAATAATATAAATGGGACAACGGCAAAGCCTTTTAAATTCCATATACAGTAACGGTCTCCATTCACACAAGCTCATCTTGGTTATTATTAAATCGAATTCCATTCAATTTAAATATAATATGTTAAATTGGAAAACTTTACTTCAGAAAATTCCATTAATCTTAATTAAAAGATTTATAAATCCCAAATCATATTGAAATGACCAAAACTTCCCCTTTTTGGAAAGCCCGGGTTGCTTTGAGAACACAACGGATTAGAACAAAAACAATAGAACATTTTATTGCTATTATAACAATTTACATCAGAGTACAAGATATCAAAGTATGAATAAATATTACACAACGGAAATAAAATAATATCAGAGATTATAATACAAAGCAGTGGAAATTTAAATGTATAAATACAATGTATGTTGGAAAATACATCCACTAATACAACTGAATGAACGACACAGATACAAAGCTTTCCGAATATATCTCCAGCTGTAATCTAGGACCCTTGGAAAAGAAATATCTGCGAAAAACCAAAACTACTAGATGTTCGCGTGGAAAATATGGACACCCAGAGTTTAGGTAGAAAAAATAAATGTAACACCCCTAGGTCCCACATCGTGGAAGCCTGTGTGAAGTGGGTACTCATATAGTAGAGCCCATCTCTTACTAATGCCGAGGCCTTTTGAGGAACGAAACCCCACACCTATACGGTGGCTAAGTTGAGGACAATATCTTGCGTGAACAGAGGTGCGGGTTGTTACAGTGGTATCAGAGCCAATACCCAGCCGGAATTGCGGCTCCTGTATGGACCACATCGCCTGGGTGAGGTGTTTGTGAGCCAATAGGGACATTGGGCTCTGTAGGAGGGGAGAATGTAACACCCTTAAGTCCCACATCATGGAAGCTTGTGTGAAGTGAGTACTTATATAGTAGAGCCCATCTCTTACTAACGCCGAGGCCTTTTAAGGAACAAAACCCCACACCTATACGGTGGCTAAGTTGGGGACAATATCTTGCATGAACGGAAGTGCGGGCTGTTACAATAAACTCCGAGTCAGTCATGGGACTAGTGTGAGAACTAAAATTGTCATTAGCTTTATTTTAAAGTTGGGTAAATCAAGGGATCAAGCCATATAACATGGAACAGGTTTCCTCCCAAGAACACCATAAACAAGCAGTGCAATGCTAAAAAGGAAATATGAAGCCGTTATAAGACTCAGGTCCCATCACACAATGCAATGCAAGCTGGAAGATAGAGTTTTATCTTACAATGGCCAAATATGCTTGGTATGCGAAATTTATCTTCTATTATTATTATAAGTGAAGAAATCAACTTCAAATATAAATGTATCAATCATAGACGACATAGTACCCCATCATACTATGTCGCCATAGGTTTACAACTAAAACAGAAAAGTCGCATATTGGTAATTGGATTCCATCTATGAGTCGAGGCCAGGGATGGCTCCTCACCGATTCGATACACTCTATCACATGTCTTAAGATCCCCTGCAGTAAACCTTGTGAACGGTAGGGCCGGTCAACACTTACTCTAGTGGATTAATTATTCCCGAGCAATATGTTTTCCTGTCCTATCAGACCTCCAAACAGATCAGTACGTCGACCCCATGAGCATATAGCCCTATATCCGAGGTGCCTAGCAATCCATCATCTACATAAGCAAAAATTCCTGGGCTCCATACCATGATACCACTTCTAGCTAGAAAGAAATGCAAGTTCTCCCTATGGACGCTATCCCCTTTTTGACTCATATCGGGTGTGACGCTTGCGAATTAACGCTATACACAAGGCTATGCTAATTAAAGTAGTGCTTTGATCATTATCCACAATACTTTTCTTTTCAACAAAAGCCTTGATCATTTGCATCTCTGCATGCCACACTAACAATCCATATCGTACCACTGATTTCCACCAATATATAACCTCTAAGCTCGTATGTCTCGGAGAAGGGTGTTAAGAAAGAGAATAAATTCTCCACCAATAAATAGATATATATTTAGCAGAGATCAACGGATACAGTATAAAGAAATACAATGCAGGACTTACCACCCATTTACAAGTCCGTTCTGGGTCTGAACGAAATCGGAGGCACCTTATTCCTCGTCCTATATGTCTAATACATGAGAGAGGTCCTCGCATATCCGGTCGATCTCCAAGTACGTCGGGGAAATCACCACGTATTACCTCATCTTAGGTGTACAGCCCAATAAAACATCAGTAATCATCCAGACGGTGTGAAGATCTTCGGTCTTCAACCACCTTCTTCATCTTTGACTTTTAGTTGTCGTATCAGTTATTCAGAATGGGATAAACCCGGTCTTTTCAAACAACTCGCGTATTTTATAATCAATAGCTATAAAAACACATCATATGTCTCATTCTAATCCAGAATATTCTTCTATTCAAGTATTCACATTTTTAGGGAAATGTTCCCATTGATTTTATCAAAGATAAATTCCTTTAAATTTATTCTTTAATCTTACTTTGGATATCAATTTCAAAAGATTTTATTATATCTTTTAACAATTCATAATCAAATTAAGATTTATAAAACTAGTCGGGATTATCGAGCCTTACCAAAGTAATCATTTATTATCCAAATCCCTACCTATTCATCCCATGGAGAAAAACTGGTAGTACTCCATATCCAACACCCACGGTGTTATCGGTAAATTTAATTACCATTTCACGTTTAAATCTAGTTAAATATCGCCAGACGTAAAACTTGCGGTACTCCATTCTCGGTCATTTCTTGTATTTGGTAAATTTAGTTACCTTATTCACATTCTAATCTAATTAAAGATTTATTAAAACTCTAGTCTAGTTTTAATCTCAAAAATCATTACTTAATGATTATCCAAATTTAGCAAAGTGAATATTAGGCTCACATCCCTATTTTGAAACTTAATTAGGCTCACATCCGTTCATAAACTTAATATAAATTAGGTCCCTGTTTTCAAAACTTATAAAATAATAATTAAAAAAAATTCGTAAATTAGTAATAAAATATATTATGCATTATACAAAAAATTCAGTTAAAAAACAACAAAAATAATGTCAGAAAGAAGAAAACAGCAAAAAATCATAAAAAACTACAGTTAAATGCATAATATTATGCACGTTTTTTATTTTATTGCATGCATATGTGCAATTATTGCAGTTCTTCCAGCGCATAGATTTAAATTAATATTTCAGTTCATTTTTATTTGCATTCAAATGTGCAAATTTCTCAGAAAACATGCACACATGTGTGCAACATTTTTATAGGATAACACACTGGCTAAAAGTAGGGACCTAATTTATAAAAAAAAAAAAAAAAATTGAAAATTTTAAACCCGCCCCCTATTTTATTACTTCCGCCTTTTTTTATTATTTTTTTAAAAAATGTGCTTTCGTTCATAAAAAAAAAAATCTAAAATCTGGAAATAATGCCAGGATTGTACGAAAATCAAAAAAAATTAGTTGCTTACATTTATGCAATTATTACTGATAATTGCATATATGTATGCAACTTTTCCATAAGTTGTGTTCGGATTAAAATCTGAAAATAAACCTGCACAAATGTGTGCAAGTATTTGAAATATTTGCACACATGTATGCACGTATTTGCATGAAGAAAAATCAACGAAGATGAATGTAGTGAAAAATAAGCACGGATGTATGCAGGAAAATGATATATGTGCATACTATTATGCATTTAACTGGAAATTTCGTTTTTTTCTGTTTTTTTATTTTTGACACCTTGTTTGATGATTTTTTGTTCAGAATTTTTTAGCGTTTACATGTTTTATTTAAATACGAATTTACATGATTTTTTTATATTTTTTTATATTTTTTTGATGAATTTTCAGAAAATAGGGACCTAATTTACAATAAGTTTATGACCGGGTTTTTTTTCTATTTTGAAACTCTAATAGGGACCTGTAAAAAACGCACCTTTTAGGAAATAGATCTTTTCTTTAACAGGGTTAAAGAACCGATGTCATTTAAAACACATTTCACAATAAACCCGAAATCGTCTTCCATTAAATATGGAATCTTCACAAAAATCAGATCAATATATAATCGATATAAATTTCCATATCAGACTAATACTATAAATGGAATAACGACAAAGCCTTTTTAAATTCCATATATAGCAACGGTCTTCCTTCACAAAAGCTCATCTCGATTATTACCAAATCGAATTCCATTCGGAAAACACATCTTAACTAGATCGAATTATGTGAATTGGTCTAGAACAGTTAGGATGGCACTAATTGCTAGGAATAAGTTGTAATTTGTTGATGGTACTTTACCTATGCCTTTATCTGGATCGATCGATTATCAGAAATGGATTAGGAACGATTATATGGTGATGTCTTGGATCTTAAACTCTATAGATAGGGTTCTATCGGAAAGTTTTATGTTCGTTGATTCGTCTGCGCAATTATGGAAAGAATTGGCAGAGAGATTTGGGCAAACAACCGCTCCAAGGTTATTTGAACTTCATCAGAATTAAACTTCTATGTTTCAGAATGAATTGACTGTAGTTGAATATTATGGCAAGTTGAAAGCGATATGGGATCAGTTAAAATACTTGAAGGGTTTCCAGAATGTACTTGTGGTGTTTTGAAGGATTGTTCATATGTAATCTTGATAATGATACTTGAAAATGATCAACGAAACAAATTGATGTAGTTTTTGTCTACACTTACGAAGGAATATGATCAGGTGAAGACCAATATTCTTATTTTAGATCCTTTACCTACAGTTCATAAGTCATATTACATTTTACAAAAAGTTGAACATCAAAATAGGATAGGAGAAAAGGATGGAATTCAACCAGAGATGAGTGCTTTCAATGTTATAAAGTCTGATTCGAAATCAAGTTCTCAGTATTTTAAAAGAGGGAATAAGAGACAGAAAAGTGATTTATATTGTGAGAATTGCAGAAAAAAGGCCATACAGTAGACCGGTGCTTCAAATTGATTGGCTACTCTGTATGGTGGATTAAAGATGCACCTGTAAAAATAAAGTTAAATCCAAAAAATGTTAATGTTGTTGAAGCTTCTTCGGCTCAAGGGATACTTGGAAGTAATCCACAATCTGCTGACACTTCAAATGTGTGTGCTAATGTTGTTAGTGCTGAAGAGGAGCAGTTTGATCCAATAATGGTGCCTGTCTGATACAATCAAGTGATGAAAATCGTTCATGAGTCCAATGCTTCTTCACGAGTTCAGGATAATCCATTGGGATCTGCTTTCAACTATAAAGATAGTTGTTGTTTTTTTTACTTGAAAACAATACTGCAAAATTAAATGATCAGAATTTGTGGATAATTGATACTGGAGCAACAGACCATATGACTGCCAACATAACATGTTTTGCTTCATTAAAAAAGGTTAAAAATCCTATTAAAGTTATTTTGCCTGATGGTTCTTCGATTCTTGTCAATCATATTGGAACTATGATTCTAAACTCAAGATTACAGTTACTAAATGTATTATATATTCCTTCATAAATAATCTTTTATCTGTAGGAAAGTTACTTGATCAAAATAAAATTGTCGCAAAATCCACTCATACTTCTTGTTATTTTCAGGACCTTGAATCAAAGCAAATTCAAGTTGTTGGATCAAGGGTTTCTGGTCTTTACAAATTATCTTTGTCATCTGATTTACATAATGTTTCAGATTTCTCTGTTCGAACTTGTTCTTTTGTTTCTGTTAATAATACTATCACTGCTTGTAACAAGCCTAGTATTGACATCATGCATGCTAGGTTAGGTCATCCCTCTGTAAACAAAATGAAATGTTTTCAAACTTCTGTATCAGGCAAATTACTTAATAAAGATTTTTCTTGTGAAGCATGTGTGTCAGGAAAGCATCATAAATTGTCTTTTCCACTTTCTACTTCATATGTTGAATCTTCGTTTGATCTTATTCATGTTGATTTGTGGGGTAGATATCATAGACCAGCTTTATGTGGTGAGACTTATTTTTTGACCATTTTAGATGATCACACTAGAAACACTTGGACATACTTGCTCCATTCAAAAGTTCAAGTAGTCTTATTATTCCTGCTTTCATTGAATTTGTATTAACTCGTTTTGGAAAGAAGATCAAAACAATCAGATCTGACAATGGTACAGAGGTTATTCAAGAAAAATGTAGACAACTTTTTGAATCGAAAGGGATAGTCCATCAAAGATCAATACCTGGAAATCCTCAGCAAAATGGTCGTGTTGAGAGGAAGCATAGGCATTTGTTAGAGACAACAAGGACACTCAGAATTTATGTTGGTATTCCTTATAAATTTTGGGGTGATTGTATTCTTGTTGCTACTCATCTTATCAATTTAATGCCAAGTTCAATTTTAAATGGGAAAACACCATATGAATTGCTAATGAACAAGAAACCTAATTATGAGCGTCTTACAGTTATAAGATGTTTGTGTCTTTCTTTTCAAAGTCTGCATGATAAGTTTGATGAAAGAGCAAAGAAATGTATTTTGATTGGATATCCTTGTGGTAAAAAAGGATACAAACTTTATGATTTGGATACTCGTAAAGTTATTTTTAGTTGAGATGTACATTTTGTTGAGAATGTCTTTCCTTTTAAATGTAAGCCACCAAATGTTCCAATTGTATCTTCCACCTCTGAAATTCCTACACTAGTTAATCCTGCCTTGAATCAAAATGTTTGTTTTTCTCAGCCTTCACAGTTTTATTATGATACAGATCATCATGTTTCAATTTCCCTTGTTGATCATATTTCTGTTTAGAATGATAATTCTTCTCCTCACAATCAGACATCTCCTTTAATTAATGATTCTACATCAATGATTCCTACTATTTTACAAACTCGAACTTCTTCATTAATTTGTCGAGTACCCAAAGTTTAATGACTGTTACTGGAAAGTTTTCCACAAGGCAGTTTGTGAATACACAAAATGATGGGTATGCTTCTTTTAATGTGTTTTCTGAACCTTCATGGGCATATTTGGATGATAAAGAATTGCATAGTCTTGCAAATGTGTTATCTACTTTTGAGCCATCATCTTATAATCGAGCTAAGAACTGTCCAGAACAGGTCCAGGCCGTGGAACAGAATTATTAGATTTAGACAAAAATAATACATGGGAATTAACTGATAAAAAACCTATTGCATATAAATGGGTTTTTAAGACAAAATTTAAGCCTAATGGTGAGGTGGATTGTCGTCCCTCTTCCCTTCCTGGTGCATCAAAACGTTGACTCGATGATACATTCTCTCAAGTTCAACACCCAAACTCAAACAATAATCACAATAAAAACCCCCCACAATAATTTTGCACATTGTGCGGTATTGAAAGCCTTAAAAAAATAACCTACTTAAGGCTATCTTCTTCGACAAGTCGATTTGTGTGGAGCATGAATTTCTTTTAGCCTCCCCCTTCACCTCAACAGTTTGCATGGCTATGGTGATCATTCGAGGTCATGTCATTTCAAATTTATGATCCTACTACTACCGTCTTCGACCACAACCTAAAGTACCATTCAGCTCGCTACCAATTTGGTTTGTCATGCGAGGACAAAACCCATTAAGATTGTACATCCCTTCATTCATTAGCGTACTCTCAACTAGGGTTGTCAAAGATATCCGGAAAATTCAAAATCCGTCACCGTCCGCAACCAAAAAATGGATAAATATCCGATATTTCAAAAAATGGATACAAATGCAGATAGAACACATCTGCATTCGAAAATTATACATCTGCTATACTTTAAGATTATAGGTTAAATTATGTGTATTTTAGCTATTGAAATATACTCATTTATTACTTTATCAAGTTGAAAGTCTATATTTATACACACAAAACCCAAAAAAATTGCTCAAAACTGTTTATGATTATCATATTTATTTATTTCTAGCGCTTTAATAATCAGTTGAATTGAAAAACCTTTATATTAAATTAAAAATTTTCATTTACGTTTTTCAATTTATCAATTTATCGATCGCTGACAGATCAAATAATTATTTGACATCCGTATCCGTGAATGCGGATATTCGATGTTTGAAAATGATTTTGGATGCGAATGCAAATATGACATTATTCCTATTCGATGGCCCTGCTCTCAATGAAACATAAATATATAAGATACAAAGCAAAGCTAACACATTCTGACAAAGTCTTTCTCTAAAGGAGCATTTAAAGATCTCCAGTTTTCTTGGAATAATCCCTAAATCAGACTAAAAAAAAAAAAAACACCGTAGCAGGAACCCAACACTTTGAAGTATGTCCTGCAGATCATCACCAAAATATCCTACCTTACATAACATACTGAACGCTGCGATAACTTCATGCATTCAAACATAAGGGCCTACCATGTGCAAAAGCCTTCGTATATCATTTAATATCTTATGACCATATTATTATTGACAGAGACCAAAACTACAGCACGAAGTCAAAACGGCACATCGCATATAAAATATACATCAGTTTGTTCATCTATTCAACCGAGGTATGTTATAATCAAGCACAGAAAGACAACTTTTGAGGTGTGGAGCAAAATTGATTTACATTTTTCGTATAGAGATAATCAAAGAGATGATTTTAATTAACAGCTTCATAAAGAAGAACTTGAGGTTGCAAATGACCTCTTTTGCACATCGCGACAACATCATCCCAGCCTCCAACAACCTGCATAAATTGGAAACACAATGATTCAAGAAAGGCTTCATGGAAAGAGAAAAATGTCAAGTGTATTATTACCTTAACCGTTTGATCATCGTACATAACCCATTGCCCATTTTCATATGCAAAGCAATGATAATGTTGGCCATAATAACACACCTGTTTGTATATATAATAAAATAAACACTTTGTTAGTGACTATTTATGATTTATATCAAATAAAATAGAGGTGAGATGAATAGAGAAAACTGTGTGCGGCATTGCTGCACAAGCCATGTCCTCACTTCTTTCCCAGTGTAACAGGCATCCTTACTTTAATGATTTAATGCAAAGATAAAGGGTACTCTTGGATATTAAATGTTATCCAACATCATGTTTTCCAGTGCTATTGAGATGTGCATTAACCAGAACAAATCGTATCCAACACCAAGTTCAATTTTTGATATAAAATGGTGTTCTAATCAACATTTAACTAGTACAACCGCAAAACATGGGACAACCGATAGTTCGGTTTTGTAATTTCAAAAACAAAACATTAACTGCAATTTTTCCATTAGTTTCAAGGAATAAGGGATCCTTTTTTTTCCCAGATCAGTCTCCCTTCCCGTTCATATACACTTTATTTTTTCCAAGTTCAACTCTTTTTTTTTTTTTTTTTTTTTTGGTGCATTGGACTTGTTTTTTTCTTCCACTAGGTTAAGTTTTGTGCTTGCACACTTTATACAGTTTTTATAACTAGATTTTAGCGGGATTTTTTTTTTTTTTCCAAGTATAAACCCAGTATTCACTGGAAAACATATATGCTCTTACAATCATTTATAGTCGAGATAAGTTTGTGTTTTTTTTTTGTTTAATTAATAAATTTACCTTTTAACTACAGTTTAAAATTGAATTTTCCATTATTAGGAAAAACAAAATTATTTTTGCCCAGCCCTGCATTCTTGGTACACATCCATATCCAAACTAAAAGTTAGTACTTTAATGTCTCCTTTTTGTACTTCAGTATCCCTACAGTGTAGTCAATCGCGCAAGTCTTGCGCTATTGCGTTTTTTTTTTTTTTAAAAAAAAGAAGTAATCAAGTATAGTTTGCCTAACACTTTTTTTTTTTTTTTTTTTTTTTTTTGCATATTTCGCGTCATATCCAAATCGTTCAAGACTCTAAATACAAGCACTACCATACTTTATGCATGTATTAAATATATTTTTATATAAAATGTAATTATATTACAGAAAATTTGATAAGTTCATATTGTACATTCAAGATTATCGATGGATATGATATATTTGTCTTACAAATTTGAAATTTATTCTTATAATTGTGAGTTATAATGAAATTTAATTCTATTTATCAATTATGGTGATATAAAACTCTAACAAAAAATGCATGAAAATGCAATTTTGTACAAAATGTTCAAAAAAAATCTACTAACAAGTACTAAGAAAAAACTATAAATAAGAAAAGTTGTAAAGTGAAAATAAGATCAAATGAAAATAATATATGAAATCTACAATAACAAGATTCAAATAAACAAAAGTCAAACGTGATTCAAGTATACAATAACAAAACATAAAAATTATATTACGCTTCTAATATTTAAAACAGTCACCGGTTTCATCTAAATCATAACCATTAATCATTATTTGAACGATCATCAATTAATTTACTATCCAAACATTTTAAAAAGAGACAAAAACAAAATAGCACGCTATTTAGAACATTATTTAAACGATTATCAATTATTTTTTCTTTCGAGTCATACTCTACGACATTTGTCCTCTGAGTCATTATAAATACAAGTGCGTGCTATTTTGGGCTTAATTTACTATCCAAACATTTTAAAAAGTGACAAAAACAAAATAGCGCGCTATTTAGAACTATGCGCTATTTTGCGCTATGATAAAATAGCGTGCTATTTTTCTGCTACGATAAAATAATGCGCTATTTTTACGCTATAGGGAACCCTTGCGCTATTATAAGTACAATAACGTGCAAGCACTGTGCTATGCGCTATTTATCGCTATAGTGTGTGCTATTTATCGATATAGCGCGCGCTATTCATCGCTATAGCACGCGCTATTCATCGCTACAGCGCGCGCTTTGATAACACAATATCCCTAAATTTCAAAAATCTTGGGATGTATAAATCCCGTAGGATGTCACGTTTGAAGACATTTTATCTGATGCAATTTTTTGTTCTACATTCATATAGTGACCATGTACATGTTTTGTTCATTATTCATGAGTTATTCTCTCTTCAAGACAAGTAGCAAAATTGTATGGAAATACTAGCCTAATTTTATTTTGAGAACATTAGCACGTACCAAGGGTTAAACCAGGTGTGTTAACTATTTTTCTTTTATTGCATATTGGGGCTTAATCTCATTTGTATGAACAAAGGAGGTCGCCCAGACTTGACAAGCTTTACAATTGCTGTCAGCCCGGTTTAAAGGGTCATATCAACAAAGATGAGCAACATAATAAGAAGGATCACGTGAAACAAAATAAATCAAGACGTATCCTAGGTGCATGGTCACTACAACTTGTTGTGTTTCATGCTTATTTTGTTTATGCTCATGTGCATGTGACTAGTTTTTCTTTTCTTTTTTCATTTAGATGGTATATGCATATAGTTCAGGTATTTGAACAAATCACACATCACAGAATCAACCGGGAGACTTGTGATCATTTAATACCCATCATGAGCACAGGCGTTATAGGTAAAACTCAATTTCAAACTTGAAGAATTCAGTTCCATCCGGAGTTAAATTTAAATTCCCACAAAAGATGTGAACCTAGCTTGTTATTCAAACAAATGCATGTTAAGTGGCACGGTCATCAATCCGCAGAAATTGAGTGCAAAATGATACAACAATATCTCATCAGATTGCTATATAACACCCAAGAGCACATACCAGTTCGACTGAAATTTGTTAAGCTTTTCTAGGATCTCAAACAAAATTTGATATCACTGACACATATACATCAGGAATATCTTACCTCGGTCTAGGGTTGAACATACAGACTTTTATTGGTCTAATTCATATTGCTAAGTTTTGATTTTATATTTTAAATACTAAGACACATTTCATTTTTGTAATAGATTTTGAATTATTTACAGAAAAACGACTCTACAACATTGATTCTTAAAGGTCCTCCCAATCTCTCTTTATTTAATTTAAGTTCATGGGTTTCTTCCTTTAGCTCATACTTGATTTTTCCATGTGAATAATAATGTCAGTCAAGTTCAAGTAGATTAACTTACGTTTGAAATCAATTTAGAATTACTATTTCACTATTTGATTTTACAGTGATTTGATTGGTTTTAACATTGAACTATAAGCTCAATTATAAAGTCACCAAGCATTATGTGTTTAACATTAAAAATAAATTGAATTCAAAGTTTCCAATTTGCCTAAATCTTGAATTATTTACAGAAAAGCGACTCTACAACATTGATTCTTAAAGGTCCTCCCAATCTCTCTTTGTTTAATTTAAGTTCATGGGTTTCTGCCTTTAGCTCATACTTGATTTTTCCATTTGAATAATAATGTCAGTCAAGTTCAAGTAGATTAACTTACGTTTGAAATCAATTTAGAATTACTATTTCACTATTTGATTTTACTGTGATTTGATTGGTTTTAACATTGAACTATAAGCTCAATTATAAAGTCAACAAGCATTATGTGTTACATTAAAAATAAATTGAATTCAAAGTTTCCAATTTGCCTAAATCTTGAAAATTTAATTTAATATCCATGAACAACTGCATAAAATGAACTGTAAAGTTGACCAAAATTATTATTCATGGATTAAATAACATACTCTGGTATATTTAGCTTGCATACTACATTGCAGGTCAATCTGTAACCAACCCAATAGGATAATAATCCAACAAAATCAATAGAAAAATTGGTTCGGTTACTCAGTCAAAATAATTTTGGGAGAGTTCGCATTGACTAAGCCATCCAAAATTAACCGTCAATGCCCTCCTTAACTGGTCAGTTAACCGAACATTAGTTAGCTCTTAACTGCCAGGTTAACTGATCTGAACGATTTGTCGCATGTCAAACCCTGGCTGCAAAAACTCTTTTCGTCCTTTGATGAGTATTAACTCATAAAATCAGATGATTACAATATAAGACAAACATGACATTGAGTCATCACATACAAAATGATGCATAATGAAAACAATATAAGAATATATTTCTGAATAGGCCTGTAAATGGTTGGATAATGATTCGAATAACGTCATATCCGCATCAGCATACAAAATCATTTTTGGATATTGAATATCCGTGCGCGGATGCAGATGGATATTCATAAGATATTCTTCGACTAGTTCATAGTTAATCAATTTAAACAATTAGTAAATTTTGGTTGATTATAAGTTCATTTTAGCACTAAAATATAAAAATAATAAATATCCTAAGAACAAAAATTTTAAGCGTCAAATATTTAATTTTACACACTAAATTTATTACATAAATAAAATAACTAAAATACCAAAAAAAAAAAAAAACTATAATATTGATAAAAATCGAACAAATAATCGTCTGACGTGGATATGGTCATATAACCATACGTATCATTTTTCAGATGATTTGGATACAGACGGATTTCGAATTCTCGAGTACTCATCGACAACCATAATTCTATATGACTACATAAAGGCACCACCGAAAATGTAGTAATAAGCTTCTAAAATAAGATAACATGTATGAAGACAAGAAGCAGTTACATGTTGATTATCTATATATCACCAATTGAAGCTTTTGAAGTTACCTGATCGCCCTTTAAACTAAAAACGGACCAATGGGCTAAATTACTCATTTAGATATATTAGATTTATATCCCTTTGTTGTAATGAATGAATTGATTTCTTATTTATTAGATGTAACGAATGTATTTCTCAGGTGATCCACCATTACTGTTACATATAATGTATTAGTAATATATGTACATTAATTTGACATAAAAATGATAATCTTTTAAAAATATCAGATTTATGCCTTTTTATTGTTATAACGAATGCATCGATTATTTATTTATGTGAAGTTACCTGATTGCCCTTTAAACTAAAAACAGACCAATGGGCTAAATTACTCATTTAGATAAATTAGATTTATATCTCTTTGTTGTAATGAATGAATTGATTTCTTATTTATTAGATGTAACGAATGTATTTCTCAGGTGATCCACCATTACTGTTACATATAGAATGTATTAGTAATATATGTACATTAATTTGACATAAAAATGATAATCTTTTAAAAATATCAGATTTATGTCTTTTTATTGTTATAACGAATGCATCGATTATTTATTTATGTATAAGGCGTAAAATGTGTTTCTCATGTGATCCACCATTACTATTACTTTATTACATATAGAATTTATTAGTAAAAATATGTATATTAATTTGACATAAAAATGACAAATGAGACGAATATATCAGTTAAAACAAAAGCTAAATAAACCATGTTAACATGACCTTTTTAAATCACTATTTCACCACTTTAATATTTCATTTATCAGTAAAACCACTTTAAAATTCATTTATTAGCAATATATGTTTACTAATTTGACATAAAAATAACAAATGAGGGAAATATATTTCACCATTTTAATATTGCATTTATTAGTGATATGTGTATGTTAATTTGACATAAAAATGACAAACGAGGAAAATATAATAAGAGTACCTCATTTGAAGCTTTAGAAGTTACCTAATTTTACCTAATTGCCCTTTAAACTAAAATCAAACCAAATGACTAAATTAGTCATTTAGATATATCGGATTTATGTCCCATTATTGTTGTAATGAATGCGTTCATTATTTATGTATTAGATGTAACGAATGCATTTCTTATGTAATCCACTATTACTATTACTTTATTGCATATAGAATTTATTAGTAAAATATGTATACTAATTTGACACCACTTTAATATTGCATTTATTAGTAGAATATGCATATTAATTTGACATAAAAATGAAAAATGAGAAATATATCAGTTAAAACGAAAGGTGAAACAACCAAATTAACATGACATTTTCAAATCACTATTTCACCACTTTAATATTTCATGTGTTACTCAAACCACTTTAGTATTGCAATTATTAGCGATATATGTGCATTAATTTGACATAAAAATAATAGATGAAGGAAATGTATTTTACCACTTTAACATCCCTATTATTAGTAAAATGTATTTATTTTTTGGCATGGCACGCCCACTTTTTATATAAAAATGAGATAGATATGTCAGTTAAAACAAAAGCTGAAACAACCATGTTAACATGATCTTTTTCAAATCACTATTTCAGCACTTTAATATCGCATTTATTAGTAAAATATCTATACTAATTTGACATAAACATGATAAATGAGATAAATGTATCAGTGTTAAAAACGGTTTTAGAGTTCTACAAACTTTTAAGAATTAGTAATTTGTTTTTAAAGAAGAGGACTTTATATTTTTTTAAATGAAAACATGGTTTTCTATATATAATAAGAATACACTCACTTGAAGTTTACCTAATTGATGAGTAAATTTATATTTAGCTAAATTACCTCATTTGAAGCTTATCATTGGATTTAAGTATAGTTTTGTTATAATAGTGATGCTCAATATTCAAGTATATTTAGGCTAACTCAAAGTAAATTGAAACATGAATATGAAAACTCATAGAGTTACAACAGCTTTATGTAATTCAACGTATAACTATAAAATTTTAGATTAGTCAAATAGCTTTTGTTCAAGCTTCTATTTTAAACTTACGAGCGTAATGTATACAGCATATTATTCCCATTAAATATCTATGCATATACCAAATTGATGATTAAAAATATGCTAAAAGTTCGAGAATATTTGTTCATGTTATTTCATCATAAGAACATTAGCTTGCAATACATGATATTTGAATACGACTTGCATATGTACAAATACCCACACCTATGCCTGTGATAACTTATAACAGAATAAATAAATTTTCTTTTAGTTTTCTTTTATTCACCCATAGAAATTTCACAATAAAAGAAATCAACTCATTTACTTATATGTAAATAGAATCTACGTGTATGCCTATTTTTAAAGAATACATAAGACTGATCTCGGTTTCTTCGAACACGTCCAACAGACGTGCCAAACGTACTGGTCCTGTTATAGCATGTATAAGACGTGTAACATAACATGTATAAAGACATGAGTTGGCTAGAACACGTAAATTATCCACAGTGGATCATGTAAGCTCATGGACGTACTTTAAAACTAACTGCATAAGCCATAGAGATAACATGTGCAACATCATGTGTTCAATATTTGTTCATGGCAATATAAAAAGTAAATGTAGAAATATTAATCATAACCCCAAAACATAAAATTAGAAAAAACCAAGAGTAGATCAAATTATCCGTGGTCAAACTTAAGTTACAAATGTCTCAAGCTTGCCTAATTGTTTCACGTGAACAATAAAAGAAGCGCTTGCGCTTGACAAATGAACAGTTTTGTGAATAAAAATTTAGAACCCAACAAAATAGATATTTACGTTGCTGCTTTGGTTTATTCTTACTGCACTGAAAATAAAATTAAGAATATCTGATTTTGCTATGTGGATAGTGGATACTGAATGGAAATGTGGATATGGTAATTGACTTATAGTGGCCTGTCACGTGTAAGCAGTGTGTAGTCCATTCATTGATTTTAGATTCTTGTAGCAAAATCATATTTAGGTTCGAACTTGAGCTTTCAAATATACCGATGGAGATATTACTGTGTTAGTAGTGTCAGGAACTAAACTTGCCATGCATTACTGGAACATTAACAGCCATTCATATTAAGAATATCAACAATCACAATGCAATAATTAACCCTTGAATAGAATTTGATCATTGATGCAATGGTTAAATACGCATTTAGTTTAGGAATGTTTTTTAAACATCCTTCAGAAGTTTCAAAAATTCACTTCCAGCCTCTATCAAAAACACGTTTCATGGAAATCTCTGTCAATGAACCCAACGAAAACGTGCATTTTATATTGCCATGAAAATTTGCAATCTACACCTAAAGAATGCGCAATATTTATTTTATTAATACGTGCATTTTAAACTGCACATTTGCATTCTAAACTGCAAATATATGCAGTTTAAAATGCACATTTTCGCTAAAAACATTGAGAGAGAAGTTTCATGAAACTTCTTTAAAGAAAGTTTTTCCAAGTGTAAAGTTTCAAAATAAGTGGAGAATCCAAATTACTACTTTAGTTTATGCATTTAATAGGCTAACTACGCATTTGATCATCCAATATATTATTATGCTTTTGGTCATCATATAGGTCCAAGTATTTACTCACGTTATAAGTATACATGTACTCCACTAGTTTGGTACAAGAAAGAAGGTTAAAAAAAAGTACTTGTGTGAATTATATATTCTATAATTCCTACATATCTCCATTTTAGAGATTTTAAATTTCCAGCAAAGAGGGTGTCAGAGTCACTCTCAATAACCTCCAGTAATGCTTTAGGTATCAACTCTTCTTTCTTTCTGAGCTTCATTCTTTATAGTTCTCTACGGTGAGAACGAACGACAATCCTGACCAAAGCTAATCATTATTTACTTCCCTTAACGACAATCCTGACCAAAGCTAGTCATATCCTCTTGTATCTAACGAGCTAAGTACAAAAATATAAATAACCCATGATTCGAAATACCAGCCAACACATCGGAATTCCGAATATCCTGGTACAACTTCCACGTTTACCGGACCAGAATTCACTAGAAAATCCAGTCCCGGCAAAATACGGTTAAAAAGCAAGGAAAATTCAATGAAAATATAGATGATTAGAAAGGCTTGCAACAAGGGCTCCAAGAAACAAATCAAAGGAAACAAAACAAAAAAGAAGGGATAAAACAATCAAGAAAGGAAAGCACCTACACCGATCTAGGGCATAGATGCTTCAATGTTTCCATTCCGTACCGCTTGAATGTTTATTTTTATCTTTCAGTCAGGCCTGAGCCTTTGATTTTCATTGCCTAAAAATGATCTACAGCTTCATCAAAAGAGGAACTATGATAAAACGAGTTCTTCTTGGCAGGTTGATGGATAATATATTTGAAACTGGGCTTTAGGACTTAACTAATAAATCGGGATTTAGGGCTTTTGAAGTAATCCTGATTGGCTTTTGGGTTTAAGTTGGTAAATTGCTTTCATTAAATAAATTTTGTCACTCATCAATATATTTGCAATGAAAAAGAAAGAGATGCAAAGCTTATATTAAAACAAAATACCTGGAATTTTCGAAACGGAACCAAAATGCCAAAATATTCAAATGAAGAGAATGAAAATGAAAATCGGAATTTTGAACCTTGATATAACCACATGCATATGCTAATACATTACTGACACTGAACGCTAATTAATGATTAAATGCATACTTGACATATTGATGTGTGACTATTAACATTATTTTAATGGTCCATTTTGATGACTGCTTATATTTTGATTGTCCATGACTGTTAATGTATAGTCTGAAAATTATTTACCAATGGATAACACATGCAACCAGAATAAGTGCTTGAGAAAAATAAGCTTCATAATATGTGAACATACCACTGAAGTAAGGGAATGCTTATTTCCCCGATCCAAACCGCTGTACAAAAAACCAATGTCTATTTCGTTTGAAATGGCTGCCATTGTAGCAGATATGTCATCTACACTTTCATTCAAATTCTGCCAACCTAAAACTGCAATTTAAAAATAGTAAATAACAAATGATGTTTTGCCTACTAAAAAAAATTCTGGTTTAACCATAATTCAATGGGTTACACAGAACTGAATGTGGCATTACCAGTCGTAAAAACATGTGGTGGTGTTGAAAGAATATGACTAATGAAATTTGACTTTCCACAACCACCAGCTTCAGGGTCACAAGCTAATTGATGATTCATTTCCACATGTCTCAAAAGCTCACCATAAGAGGCATCCCCACAAGTTAACTGAGAATACGAACATTTTTAAAGGGGTTATAAGAATCCACAATTACACATACAAATATTACGCACAATATGTACCTTTATAGTTCTAAGTGCACTGGCATTGATATTGTGAAAAAAGGATGTGTATTTCATCTGCCTTGATTCCAAACCACAATTGTAACAGTTCATCTTTTCGTATATGTCCATTCCAAAAAGGCTATGAGATAAACATGTATCATTTGCACAGTCCCAGTTACCCAAAAAGTTACTTCCGTCTATCTTCGATTTTTGTTGAGTAGAAGGTGTGGATGATTTGTGCAAACAGTTGAATACTACAGCTAATACTTCAGAAGCATCATTCATTTGCGCCTGCCAAAAAAAGGAACTACTAAGAAAACCATTACTTAATATGCATACTTAACTACAATGTAGGCATTTGGATGGTAATTCCTAAAACTACATTTCACAGAAAGATGGCTCGTATGCGAGAAAGTCCTAAATGAGATCATTATTTTTGCCAAGACCCGAACATTCAACTTTGTGTGCTTCTATAGGAAAATGCTTCCATTATAAAGTGATCATGGAATATGAGGTCGCGGGTTCAAGTCCTATCAAGCAGCACTGTGTAACCCTTAACATGTGGAGCGGAGCGGCTATCCCTCAAAAAGTGAGAATGCTTGGCAGATTGAAGTTCTGTGTTGGGCTGGTTAAAAAGGGGGCTGGTTGTGATGGACCATCTAAATCACCTAGCTCTACTCCCTGGGTTTATACACAACGCTATTGGGCACCCATGTTTTGCAGCACCCCTGTTGTATCTTGAGCTACACTATTATAAATGTAACAAAAATTATATAAGTTTGGTCCACATATGGAAGATCATTTATGTAAAATTTGAGCTCATTTCGATATTTATAATCTTTTAAAATCCTAATTCAAATATTAACCATTTAAGCATTTATTTGAACCACTAGAATTACACACGGAACATACTAAGCTACATATGTCGAAATGAGCCCAATTTTACATAAATGATCCACTTTATCTGGATTGAACATCTAACAAATTTTGTTAAATTTGTAGTGCGGCACATTGTTGTCAAAAAAATTAAAATCCTACAATTTGAATCTCGTTTTAAATCGAATCTCTCCCTTTACGATTCAATTTATATTTTGATTCAAATCAAGCTAATATAACACTTTATAAATATCACTCAATCCAAATTAATATATTCGATATAATTAGTGGAGTCTACAATTCCAATTTTAATCATTTATAAACAAATAAAAATTGGAACAAGAGAGAATGATGTTTTAGCTTTAGATGTGGAAGTTTAAACATCAAAATTAATTTCAAAGTGTGCAAACTTTGAAATGTATGTTTTTTGAATCCACGATTTACAATTTAAATCTCGTTTTGAATCATAGTTTGAATTATACGATTTACGATTTGAATCTCATTTAGAAAACCTTGGTGTAGCCCGACATACGATAAGGGTACCAAAAGAAGTGTTACAAATAGGGGTGTCAAAGAGCGCTATTGTATATAGGGGGTGGCTATTTGAACACAAAAATTGACAATTGATGACACAAGAAATACATGTCGTTCGATCTTTTTGTCCTTATATAGAACGTGGAATTCATGACGCAATCCAATGATGGAGACTCACTGAGTCATCAATAGACACCCCCCCCCCCCCCCAAAAAAAAAAAATCATAACAAAACATCGTTTTCCCTTGAATATGAAACTCTCAAATTATAAACAGGCCAAACAAAGTACGATTGCCCTTTATCAATGAAATAAATATCTAACTCAGGAAAGCTAGAGTACCAAAATACTTGAGTTGAAAGTTGTCGCATATTTTGCTTAATAAAGTAGACATATAGCAGTGTAGGAATAATGACAAAATTACCTCTTGAAAGAAATTGCTATCAGGATACAAGTTACTCAAAGCAGTCCTCAAACAAGTAGGAGCAATTGCATCTGTTTGTCCCTTCAAAGAAGCCATGCTTAATGCAGTGAAGATATCAAGCAGCGCACAAACAACACAAGGATTTCCAACATGAGCATGATGTACTGACTTCTTCAAAAACTCATTTCTGAACCTCTTTACATGCCAAAGTGACTATTTAACATTAAAAGAAGATTAATACAGAACAAAAAGACTGAAATTCATAACGATTAATCTTATAAGAATATCTAACTATTAACCTGGATGATAACATTTAGAAAGCAGTTGTACTCCCCAACTTCATTTTTAAGGCCTATTCCATAAAAGTTTGAATCTTTTGAGGTACTTGTACTTTTTGGGGGTGTGGCAAAATTTCCCATCTCCTGTTCTCTTTCCTGGAGTAATCCTGCAGCTGAAACAGGAGGCAGACCTCTATTTGCTTGGAAAGTGTCTGAAAAGTAAGAAGCGTAATGCATGCCACATTAACATATTCATCCTCTGGAAAGAGAACAGTAATAACTAAATTCCGATAAATACAAAAAGGTAAAATAGCAACAGAAATAACATTAATAAGGAGGCTTAGAATTTATGCATCAATAAGATAGAACACTGAATGGAAGAAAAAAAAACTAGGATAGCAAAAAGATGTCATAAATAAGTACTTTTTTGCCAAATACATTTCAGCACTCCAAATGCCCAACAGTGTTCACGTTTTGCCTCATTTCTTACAACGGTGCTTGTAAGCATCCCCTTTCTTTATAACTTACTTCAGCGCTTAATGCTATACTCCAATCCATCCATAATAACATAGCATTTAATGTAATAGCACTTTAACATTAAAAACAAACATTGAAGAAGAAACACACGTTAAAAAAACAACATTCACGTAATTACTACAAGTAAAAAATTTACATAAAAAAATAAATAACAATTCCCATGTACTACTGTGCGGCTCTGTTTTAGAGTGTTTTACATTGTAGTTTTAGTTAACGGTGATACATTTGTTATTTTAGGTCGATTTTCTTCTCTTCGACTACATGGTTTTACTGAATGTACAGAGTAATTTCTTTTTTGTTTCTACCATGGAAGAATTTGAACTCGGTTTAGATAGTTTTATTTGCTAAATGTAATCAATGGTGATAAATTTAACTTTTAAGTTGATTTTCTTCGCTGTTACTTCAGGTTTTTTAATTAAATGTGTACCTTAAAAAAAAATCTTCCTTGCTATCTTTATTACTTTGCCTACTGTAGCATGTTTTATCTACGAGAAATATTCTAATTTAAACTAGAGCTAACATAGTTTAATATAATTCAGGGGCAGTTTTGTTAATAAATGCATCAACATTTGTGTAACTGTCTTATATTAGAGATTAAAGTAATTTTCATAGTTCAACAACATGTGTACGCAACACCAATACACATGAACAACGTTGACATTGTTTTCATATAGAAAGACAATCCTAGATTCAATGCAACTATAATAGACATTTGTTATTTTAGAACATCCAAAAATATGAAGTTACTGCTGCACTTTACATATGGAGTTTAAGTATTCTACTAAACTGTTGTCATCGTGGAAACTAATGTCAACTATAGAGAGAAAGAAGATAGGATGGCAACTAGACTCGATCACGTGAATCTTGGATCTAGACAGGCTGAGTTTTGTTGGGACATAATAACAAAAAATTGAAGATCCAGATCCGACCCCGCCAAAGGCGGCGATAATATTATTAATGCACACATTTTTATTCTTTTTTGTAGGGTTTTTTGGGGCGACCGATTCCGATTTAGTTGGATCTTTATGATATTTCTTATCACCCGTAATTGATTTGAAACTCATCACGACCAGGTCAGTTTGGATTGGGCTTGAGTTTTTTTGGCTCGGCTGACTTCGGGTTGATGGATCATGATTCTAATTATGAGTCCAAGAACTATGACTAACAAACTTCGTCTATTATAAAAATGTCAGAATATCTGCTTTAATGACTCACAATCTGCGGTTTGCATGTTGTACGCACAAAATGAAACTGCACTACATATACGTTTGTGGTGAATAGAATACATCAAACACCCCCCCCCCCCCACACACACACACACACAAAAGTGGGATTTACTTGTAAATTCAAATGTTCAAATTAAATAGTGAAACTGGCAATCATAGATTGTAGATCTATATTGATATGTGCAGACAAAGTTTCATGCTAATTTTTTCGCTCTATGTAAGCTACCAAACCACACTTGCGGATGCGAAAGTAACAACGCTCCTTTCCTTTTGAAGCTTAAGCTTGTTATTCTAAACGTTTCATCTTTTCCGTTTAGATACAATAAAACTTGAATTGTGTGCTTTTGAAATCTTGATATTTTTTGTTCCAAGGATTGAATGATATTTCTCTTAAACGTGGATTGAGTTCCAAACCAGAATTTGATAATCAAATTGAAAGTATAAAAAGTACAGATGAAAAAGATATAAAACTATAGCTTCCCCAAAAGAAGGTGGTTACTGGTGACTAACTAGTACTTAGAATGATTTTCTATGAAACCAGTTTGATTAAGAAATATTTTCATTGATTTGCTCAAATCATATAATCATCATTTTGTAAAGAATACTCAGGCAGAAAAAGATAGTGTTTTTTATAAAATGAATAAAAAGTAATTACACATAAAACATAATGTTGAGATTATAAAGCATGACTAACCAAGGCTCTGAAGCACAGCGATTTTCATGTCAGCTTTGAATCTTTCATCATCATCCACAGCTTGCAGTTGCATTGGTCTCTCAGCTCCATTATTTACTGATGATTCACAAAAATATAATATCAGTGTCCAAGATGAGAAGTTCAGTGCCCAAATCTAATTATTAGCAAATGCAAGACGAGGCGCAAAAGAACATTGGTTATAAGAAATTTGATTCATTCTAGGACATAAACACAACCAGATATGTGAAACAAGCCTAACTAGGATCCAATAACAAATGCATACTAGAATGTGAAACACGCCATTTAGTTTCAATAACAAATCCACTATACACATGGGACTAGTTCCCTCGTTCTTTTAATCCCTCAAAATATCATGTCGAGTTTTTTATACCTGTACGTGTAGAAATAAGTTAATTTCTTGTGTATATGACTTATGCTTATGACATTCTAATCACATGGACCATCTTGATAAATTATTTTAACTATTTCAAACTATCAACGCTTTTAAAATCATAAGTTAATGCAAGTCATTGAAAATATTTATTTTGATTGTCAGTTAATGTAGCTTTGAAAGTTTTGGAATCATAGAAATAATTAAAATTTTGTAAATATGATCTATGGTTAGAACATCATATCCACAAAAACAACTAAAATTCAAGCATGTCAATGCGAAAAAAAATATAAGGAACTTACGCAGGATTGAACTGATAGGGGGTTTAGAGGATACATACACTGAAGACTGGTAGATTTTACTGATAATGTTACGCTACTGTACAGGTTACAGCACAGTGAGAGAAGAACTTATTCATGTGTGTGTGCGTGCGCATGTGTGTGTTTCCTTGTCACACTAAAAGTCGAGAATATTTTTTGGGTGCTTTTGTCAGTTAATATTCATAGAAGAATAACAAAGAAGACCAACACTGGAAAGGCCTTGTAATCAAGCTTCAAGCTATCGCTTTCAATCTCGCCTTCTGTGTTTTGTAATTTTAGGAATTTCTGTCTAATTCGTAAATTCCGAGAATTTCGGTTTTAGTTCCGATTTTGTAATGCTACTCGTGTAATTGTTTAATTTATTTAAACAAAATGTATAACTTAACTTTAAATGAAAAAAAATAAGGTATCAATGAAAAGGACCAATCATTAATATTTATATAACATTAAAAAAGTTCTACTCGTTATTTTGTTCCTAACTTTATTATTAGTTACATCGCGTATATATTTAGTGATTTTATTTGTCTCCTGATTGAAATTTCAAATTATGGATATTTGTATATCTAAAACTCAGAATAATTCTTTTTCTATGAATTTCTATAAAATTCGATGTTCATTAGTTTTTTTTCTGAATCAAAATTTCGGTTTGGTTTCATTTCGACCACTATTGAATTTGCTTGTAATATACATACATACATACATATATATATATACACACACACACATACACACACACAAAAAAACACATACATACATATTCGTACGTACACACATATACATGTATAAATGTGTGTATACACATGTATTAAAATTTTAACCATACTGATATCACTTTGCAAACCATTTGCTTTCCAAGAACGATCTTGGTTATTCTTTCTACTTGGTTGCACACAAGCATGCTGCTTAGAAGGACAAGCACCATCCTGATTCTCCATCCCTGTATGGCACCCTTTTTCAATAACTGTTGATTGGATATGTAGAGAAGTATACATACTCTCTTATAAGAGCTGTTTTTTCTTTACAGGAATAAAAAAATAAAAAAAAATAACTAACCTTCACTGGATCTAGAATGAGACTGGTTAACTGTATTAATAATTTTTTGTGTTCGTGAACTGGCTGAATTTGTTTCCCGTGCAGCAGTTTTCGAAAAATCATTTATCTCCATACCACTTGACATATGTCCATCTGAATTTCACAATCATTATATCCTCACAATTCATTAGTAAACCATTCAAAATACAAACAAGACTTACTTGTGGAATTATCAGAAAGGTGGAAACTGCCAAACTGTACATCTTGTTTATGCAATAAAATGCAACTTTCATTAGATGATAAGTTACCCATACATGAATCGATGATCAATCCATCTGTTATATCACTGTGTTTTGAAACCCCCGTGGTAATCTTATACTGCTCTGCCAGGTGCTTCTGTTTTGCCTCATCTTCTACACGCCTTTGACACTCTAAAGTTTCCTCAAGCTTTCTTTCCTCCTCTTCAAGTTCAATTTTGCGTCTAACTTCTTCTTGTTTATAATGGCCATCATTTATAACGGGATCATGATCTAGAAGATTGTACGATACTGCAACAGAATAGTCACTGCAATGGAAGAAGAAGAAAAGTCACGTCAATGAAATACAGACTAGCTAAAACGTTTAACAAACACAACACACATGAATGATTAAGAAATGCAAACGTAATATATTCTAAGTAGTAATCATCATATAATAATTGAACTAGAATTGCAAAGATTAATGTTTTAATTTCCAAAGAAAAGATCCTGTCAGGTTTAAAAGGTTTATGATACTTGTTATGTGTAAAGGTTTAGCTAAATACACATTATCGCCGGCTTTTTACTGTGTGGCATTCATATGAAACTGCTGTAGCATACACATCAAATAATCCATTTACTTTTTTACATCAAAAATATCTGGAAATATATATATGTGTATATATATGAAGAAGCTTTATTAATATACACTAGTACGTAGGTGCACCCGTTGGACGTGTGCAAATAAAACTGTGAGCAAATTCATTTCATTGTTAAAGAATGATTGCATGCATAGATTAAAAAAATACCCCTTTCATGTAGAAAATACGTTTGGGACGCAATTACTCAAAATGCTATAAGAATGTGGGGAATACAATGCCAAAAATAACCACTTTGTGTTGTAAAAATTGTAAAGAACATTTCAGACAACTCAATTTTTCAAATGAGAGTTCCCTATTTTTAATAACATATTTGAAAATGATTTTTAAAAAAAAAAGTCAGAAGCCAATTCGGTGGAAGAATTTGATTTAACTATACTAAAAAAGAGAGGAATGTTGTTTACACCCCAAATCTCTCAAACCCATATAGCAAGTGAGAACCGTGATATGCCTTATAATATGTGGTTTAAAAAAATGGCCAGATTTCCATGGGGAAGTGAATATTATAGGACATCAAAATATCAGGCCGAGACGTTCCCATATAAGAGAAACATCGCTGAGATGATAATGAAGAAAGGAATATTTGGCTGCTATATGAAATTTGGCAACCTTATAATACAGATTCTGGCAATAGGACTTAGATGATCAACTCTATTTCAGGTGACTTGGATTTCATTAGTTTTCACCCACTTGAATCTCGCAAATCTAATTTAACAAACAATGTAACAGTGTACGCCTCCAAAACCAACAATAAATGCTAAACAAAATTAACAAATTGTGTTTGAGCACAAGTATTTAATCATTTAAAGTGCAACAAATGAAACAAATCATCCATATTTTGTTCCGTGCTCACTTATCCAATGCTAATACACATGGTTTGAGTTGTAGCTAAAGGTTTTGGGTTTGAATTTACAAGCATGCATAAGGGATGTTTAGAAACAGAAGAAGAAGAAAACTGTATTTTCAAATAAAAGTCAACGAGTGTGCAAATATCAATGTCATTCTACTAAAAAGGAGATGCAAGGAAAATCTTACAGATGACCATAATCCTCCTGAAGGGACTCAATTTGCTCGCTGGAAATTAGGGCCTGTAAAAGGAGGGGAAATCCATGGGATAATTTCCATATTAATATAGGAAAAAAATATGTGAATCTTTAACGTTCAAACCTTTGCATCTTTTATTTTTTTAGAATCTTTACTCTTTTTCTTCTCCTTCAACTTATCTTGTTTTGAATCGCCGCCTTTATTAGCAGTCTTTTTCTCTTCTTGTGCAAGTTCCACTAAAAGGGCTTCTGATGCAGCTTTGGACTTCTCTGCAGCATCTTTATCAACTAATTCCTCCAAACGTATCTAGCACGTCATGAAGCAAAAGTTATAAATGGCAACATACTTGAATATACTAAAATGAAAATATGTTATCACTTACTCGAAGGAAACACCTGATAAGAGGTAGCACAATAGACCGATAATCAAATGCAGAGGCAGGCCCGAGTTTCAACTCCAGCTGTTGCATGATACTAAGACTCTTCATAATCTTTGCATCGACCTTATTTACCTGTAAGTAAATAGTTGAAATTTGTCATTTCACTGAACTTCATTAAATTTTCATGTAGACTTTCTTAAAACACGAATTTACCTTGAAATCCACACTTTAATATTGAATTCTAATTTTGAGATCACATTTGGGGCAAGAGTATTGCAAAATAGGAAGATTAGTTTATGAAATTAAATTATATGAGAAACACTGGAGGCCTAGATGTTCCAAGCATCAACAATAAAATTAAGCTAATGGAGTACATATGTTTATGGTAGTCATGAGTATTTTTTTTCATATATATATATATATATATATATATATATATATATATATATATATATATAATACAGTGACTCGGAGGGCAAAATTGAAGTTCATGCATATCGATACCAATATTTAAAAAAAAAGTTAATAAAAAAAAGACCTCGGAAGATAACTCGTCCTTCTGCTTATGAAGGGCAATTTCAATGCATGTGTCGCCTGGCTGCACGTAGTCAATCCTCCATTCATCATCTCCATCTTTCAAATCAGGTATTGAAGAATTGACGCCACGAAACGCTTCTTCATATCCAAATTGAGAAACATTTATCGCTTGAGCCTCTTTAAGAATGTTTGATACAACCTCTAGCTCGAATTTACTTCTCTCAAGCATTACCACTTCATTATCTTTCTCCGCAAGCTCTTCTTGTCTCTTTCTTAAAAGTGATTCATAGCTCTGAAGCACAAAGGGTTCATCATCATGTTTTCCTCTTCTATTCAACTCTTCAAGGCATAAATTCTCAATAGCTTGTATAGCTTCTTCATAAGTTGCAAGTTCACACCTTTTTTCACACACTGCTTGCAACGCACCAAACTCTTTGTCAAGCGCTTGTAATATTTCCTTACCTTGGTGTGATTTCTCCTCTCTCTTGCGTGTCCATACATTTATTTCGTGTTCGCTCAATGAGCCCATAAATAACCAAGAAACGACATCAGCATCAGGCAACTCACTATTACTTCTATGGAATATATCACCAGCTAACACAAGAGTTGAAGGGTGCCTGTAAGAAAGACTAACACCATTCAACAGAAAGTTATTTTCAGTGCTTGCATCACATGATGAACCATTGGATTCACATTCAGTGGTTGAATATCGACTCAATCCACAAGACTGAGACAATTCTTGTAAGAAATTGAGGATTTTTCGGAGCTGAGCAGCTCCCAACAAGCATATACAAATAGGAGACTGGTCTAAAGGTGCATGATCAAGTAGTAAAGTGCCTGAGTCTAAAGCTTGAATCTCTTCATTTGCAAACTGCAATACCTTGGTGAGATGGCTTATAGCAAGACAATTATGTTTTACAAGTAACTCAAACATCCCATGAATCCTCTCTAGAAGCTTGCTTCGTTCTGGATCATTAGCTATAGGCCAATCTTGTGTTTTAAGAGTAGTGTCTTTACTTCCAATTGAAAACCCATTGCACTTCGTTTCATTGGTATTACCAGTACTATTAGGCTCACCTAGAGTATAACTAGGAGAATCTGAATCACCCTTGGAGCTCCAATTATCCATCTCATACAAACCCTGCTTATCTCCCAAATCATTATTAGTTATATCACTTTCTACCAGATCTTCCTTTTCAAGAACTCCATCAAAAGGTTTCAACTTCTTCAAAACTTCAACTTCATCTATAGGTTTCCACATACCACGATTAAGAAGCATTTTATTCCACTCACCATTGACTTGTTGAGGCAAAACAGCCTGAAGCTTACTTGCAAGACTACTCATATGGTCCTTCACAACATGTTGCATATGTGAATCGCTATCACTAAACTTCTTATCACAACTGCAGCAAGCCCAAAATGTCCAAACACCCTCATTTTTCTCGGCAAACCCAACTGCTTCTAACAGCATATCTAAAGCTACCATACCATCTTTCTTTGCACCAAAATAGTGACTCTTAACATCAGCAACATTTACTTCTCTAAACTCCATCTTTAGATCATCGCTCATTGAACTCCAATAGGCCCTAACTTTCTCCATCCTCTCGTTCATTTTCCTAGAATTCATTATCTTCCTCTTCTCTGATGACTTAGGGAAAGATCGTGAATTCAAGCTTTCCTCATTGTCGGTGTTTAAATCTGACTTATGCTGTTGCAAAAATTTTGCAGCAGCAACACGGACCTCTATCTCCTTCCTCCTTTCTTCAGGTGTTTTATTTGCTTTCTTAATCTCATTTGAACGCTTTGGGCTCTGAACCAATTTAACATCCATAGGATCATCACTTAAACCCGAATACCTCCTCATTGGAATCAACCTAAAACTCTCTTCACCAGCTACAGTCCCACTGAAATTCTTCATCCAACTTGAAATTGAAGCAATGTTTGACTTCTGAATCAAAGCTCTCAATTCTTTACTCACGTGCTCGATTCTTGCATCCTGGGTAGAACTCTTCAACTGACTATCATCAAAACTCTCTGTTCCAGGATCAATCGGATCACAAATTGCAAGCCCCCGTTCACATTCTTGAATAGCAAGATCATATCCATGTCCAACCATTTCAGCAACTGCGGCCTCATACAACAAACTTGCATAGAAATGAGAAAATTCAATTGAGTTAGGAGAAAGGTCAACTGCCTTCTTTGCTGAGTCAATCGCCAACTTTAAATGCTTCAACTTAGCATTCTGATCGTCCAAAATAGAAGCGATCTTGACAGCAATAGTCCCATTAACTCTATGAACCAAAGGAGAAGAGCCCTGATACTTTCCGCAAGCTTCTTTCATCAGCCTAAGAGCTTTCGTATGGTTTCCACGCCTTAGAGCAATCATGGCTTTCTCGCACTCTGATTTGACGGCGCTGTTCGCAGATTCTGCTTCTGCCGCCGCCTCTGGCGAGGCGGCGGCAGCGTGTTTGGGAATAGGGTTTCGCTTTCGGCCCATGATTGTCGCGAAACCCTAGATAGGATGGCTATCGGATCATTGTAAAACAGACGAAAGTGGTGAAATTAGGGTTTTGCGTTGTATACGGTGGTCTTAGATGGGGACGGAGAAAGAACGAGAGATGATCGTTGAGACGGCTTTACTAGACAAGTGTGATTTTTGGTTGGCTTGTACGAAAATTAAATTGATATACAAGGGAAAACGGGTAATATTTTCTTTACTATTCCCATATAATTTTCCAAAAATAACAGGTAAAATCTTAATGACTCTTTCAACTTTATCAAATTATTTCCATCTATTGATATTTTAACTTTGATAATCTCTGTCCACATTTTATTTCAACGAAGCTCTCCTGCGCCATTTTACAATAAACGAACTACTTACAGATTCAGATAAATATACTAGTTTTAAAAAAATTGTAACAAAAATTTAATATGATTTTGCCGTTTTATTATGCAAATAAAATAAAAAGGCAAAGTCTTTGACGTTTTATTCAATTTGCTTTCAAATACGGATTGAACGACAAAGCGCTTATCAATGTAATCTACCTTTGCAAAAAAGACAAAATCTTTGTGGTTTAAAAAATTGTTCGGGGAATCAACCATAACATCATCTAAAATTAAACATAGTGAATTGAACAAGTCACGTATTGTTGCACAAAGCTAGTTCTTTTCAGCTGAACTGGTCATTGTGCTCTAAAAAGAATCAAAATTTCCATTCACTTTGCACAATGAAAAGGATGATAAAATCTTTAACTAAAGTAGACATTTCTTTGTCTATTAGTAGTTTGTTTGGTTTGTGGATAGAGTTTTCAACCTTCATAGATGAATCACTATAAGGGTTAAGTAAAATGAAATTAGGTTTTTACTCGAACTCAGGACTATAATGGAAAGGCCTAGGATTGCCTTATTGGAAGTCGCGCTTGGGGTTTTCTGGATAAATGAATTGCTTTTATGTACATTGTGTTTCTCTCACAACCTTTTTGAGTTAGAACAATAAGATTAGCTATTTCATAAGAATAACAAGGCCAAAATAATCATTATATTATTATTACTACTAGTACGAATGAAACGACTTGCTTCCTTGATCCTCATAAATCGTCATTGATACATCCAAAATATTCATGTGCTGCAAAACCAAGCGTCGAAGAAGCGTATTGCTTATGGTAAGAAAGAAAAGGGTAGAAAGTAGGAAGATCAGAATTCTGCTTGGTAGAAAAATGTATATATATTCATCATCTAAAATCATTACAGCGGAAACTTTAATCTTACTTATCAGAGTCAAATTGTATCAGCTTGGACAGTTATAGGATTTGTCCCTACAATTGCTGAGAGAAATTAAGAAAATGCGACTAACATTAGATTCTTCAGCTTTAAGCTCCATCCGATTGATCCACGTAAAAGCTGAGCTACTGGCTGCCCGGAGAAAATAGGGGCACCCAGAGTTTAAGGGAAAAACAACTCCAAGTCAATTATCGGACTGGTGTAAAAAAACTTAAGTTCATCATTTGGAAATAAAGGGTATCCCATAAGGCCACGACCACACATAAACATGACACAAATTTTTACCTTATGGTAACCAAATCATTCTACGTCGAAATTTCTAATATTTTAATGATTTGTGGGATAAAACACATCAAAATAAGTTATAAAAATACCGAACTTATTACCATTATTAAATTTCTCACCCCTATTAGGGCTTCACGGTTTAATACGCAATCTCGTAGGGAAATGGATTTCATACGATGGCAAGGTAGGGGACTACCTTTCCGTATACTATACCTCTAAAGGAATGTACCGATGACAACTCTCATCTGCTCTTCTGGCAAGGTCGGAACAGTAACACAGACCTTTTCAGCAGATGGTGCACTACCTGAATACTTCATCATCCCAACCGTAATCGATCTATCACCCAGGGCCCTAGCCTACTTCACTTCTCGGTATATAATGAGAAATCTAGAAGGGTGATGAACATCTACTAATAGGCGCTACCCACTTAACCTCACTGTGTGTCCTGTTTTTTCTCACACCGGTTGTTGAAGCTTAAAGGTCTACGATTACCTTTTTTCAAGTATGTTCTTCAATTTGAATGTCATGTTGTCAAATCTAACACACACTACTGATTTCCACAAATGTACAATCTTTGAGCTCGTAAATCTCATAGAAAGATGTTAAGCTAAGAGAAGTGGTCTTCTCAGTTACCAAACAGATGTACATTCGTGAAGATCAATAAACGTGCATTAAAAATGCAATATTATACATTCATCCATACAAATTTTCATAAGTTTGGACAAATAAGAGGCACTACTCTCGCTAGAACGTGTGATCTACAAAAAAGTAGCCCTTGTACCGAAGATCTAAATGTAGAATCATTGTTGAATTGTAATATGGGAAAATTCCCCTAGGTCAGTGACAGCAACCCTTCATTCAATCGCTATAATTCGTCAATCTTCAGTCTTTAGTACTTCGAAAGATTTAATTAATTCAAAGTGGTTTTCAGATTGGAATTATTCTAATCTGATCCTTGTCCACTCGGATCAATCATTGCAAAAATATTGTTTAAGTAGTTTTGGATGTTCTTTATTTCTTAATTTATTACTTCATAAAACATCTTTTAAGGATGTATAACTTCAAATATTCTTCAGGGATATATGTATATATATATATATATATATATATATATATATATATATATAGAATCATTAAACCTCATTCGTTAACTCATTTGGATGGTAAATCCGTTTTAGTTTAATACATCTGAAGAAATCATACTTATTTTACTAGATTTCAATTTACGTGTTCAATCCCGACTATTCGTTGAATAACGGTGTAAATACCTTTTAAATTCTACGGATAGTAAGGATTCCCTTGTCGGAATCTGATACTAAATACAACAAGTTTATCTCCAGGAAATCCGATTTATTTCTCTTAAGAAAATTTGATCTTTTATATTTAACTCGTTTTAACATTTCAACCTTATCTACCCCTCGCTCAGGAAAGGGCTAGATGAACTAAGACAATGGTTGCTCTTGAACATCTCCTTGGTTAAACATCTATATTTGGATCTTAGAAGTAGAAAATCATGCTTACTCATCGGCTTATTGGAGCAAAAATTAAATCATTGCTATTTTAGCTTTTTGATTCGATTCAATTATCTAACCTCTTTAATTAATTTATAGATCTTCCAAACAATCTCCAAATTACTTCATTAATCATTTAAAAGCATTCATTAAAGATTTGGAGAAGATTTGTTATGTTTGAACTTCAACTTCAATGTTATTGGAAAAGTGTTGTTATTAAATATGAATAGACTAATATTAATAAAAAGATAAAGAATAGACTGAAACAAAATGAAACTAAACTCTTAGAAATATAAACTTTCACTTTATTTAGACCAACAAAATATATAAACCAAACATTAAGATAATATGAAAAATAATATGTAGTTAAAAGTTTAATCCAATTGTTTAGCTATCCTAATTCAAATGCAGTCATATTCATGACAATTTTAAGAATTGAAATAATCTAAGGTTCTTTCTCCGTAGAAAAATTAGTAGGGCATAAATGTATTCTGATCGGAAGCAATTTATCAAAATTTTACCTAGTGAATAACTAATGGTAGAAGAATTTTTTTCCTGGTTGAGTATCCTGCATTAAGTGAAAAATAAATAAAGAATGAACCAAAATAGAATGAAACCAATAATGTAAAAATTATGAAAGTTCGCTTTATTTATGTCAATAGAATCTAAAAAGCAAACACCAATGTTGTTGAATCTAGAATAACCTTAGAGGGGGAGTGAATAGGGTTTTTCACAGTTTTTCGCTGAATTAAAAATCTGACAGGATATTAAATAATAAACAGATCACAAAATACAGCAGAAATAAAAAGCAGAAAGGAAATAACACAAGAGATACCCAGTTTCAGCAAAATCCTGCCTACTACTGCATTTCTAAGGTTTCTACTAGGAGTTAATAACAGATCCCGCTTACAGACACTGTAAACTCGTACTCCCTGCTCCTGTACTAACCCTACGCTCAAAACCGTAGACTGATCTAAACCCCTAGATCAGATCCCCCCTGATTACAACCCCGTAACCAGTAAATCCTAGATTTTACAGACTCTAGCAACTGCCAGTCAACACCCTGACTGGATCACCCTAGTATTTTACAAACACTAGAAACTGTTTGTACGAATTTCAAAACAAAATGAAAATACAACAAAATATAAATCAAAAACCCTAGGTTAAAAAGAAACTAAAATCTCCCTTTTATCTCTTTAGACTTGGTCGGCCCCTTTGTTTAGGCTCCACCCGTATTCACTTTGTCCCGGACTCTTTCCTCAAAAAAATATGGTGGCCGACGATTAAGAAAATCTAGGGTTTTCTGATTTCAAACCCCAAATCGATCACTGCTTGATTAAATGAAGTTGTGATTCCTATGAGTGTTCCACTACTTTGAGTTGCTCTTTCTCTCTATTGATTCGGATGCTCATCCGATTTGGGTTTTCTCTCTAGCTCGATCGAAACTGTGAGTTTTTCTGAATTTTCTTGCTTTGAAATGCTTGAATTGATTTTGTGGGTTTCGATAGATTATGCCTGTGATGAAAAGGTGTTATGTATAGGTTTTAGAATCCTCAATCACTCTGATTTTTTATAATTGGCTTGACTGATTTTTTGTAATTGGATTGACTGATTTTTCGAGTTTTCCCCTTTTGACTGTCTCGATTTGAATTTAGCCTTGATTGTGTGATATTTGATTTGTGGAAAACTTTTATTTGATTTGCTGAACTATGAAACTGCATTGATCATTTCTGGAAACCTTTCATGCGTGGAAAACTGACTTAAAATGTTGCTCTGAATAAATCAATGAATTTCTAGAGAAACTTGCTTGATTTATCCATTGTTTCTGATCTTAAACATGTTGAAATTTTGCACGTGATTTTTTTTTCTGTATTCAAATTCTTTGATTGATTACATGCCCAAGATTTTCCTTTGATGTTTCTGGAAATAAATTATTGCAGTGACTATTACCATGTATATTTCACTGATCAAATCGGCTCTTGTGAATTAGCCACAATATCCCCTTGCTGATTTTCTGCATCTTGCACTTCAATAAGCTAATTAAAACTTTCTTGAAAACGTATTTGAATGAATTTAATGCCAAAAATGATATTTGTGAAATTCTTTCTGTTTTTGTGCTAGTAACCTGACTGTTGTTATGTTGTTGCACTCTTGCACCCTTTCCATTGTTGAAACATTGACATGCTCACATATATGCTAATCTGTGTATATGCTAAAATGTTGTGAATAGCTGAAACATTGTTCTTTGACCATGCCATTGAAAAGCTGGCACTTGCGTGTACATGATGACATGTGCATATGTATGCACATCACAGAATTGTTCCATCCATCATGATTTACCTTGTGCACCAATTTGTACTTGTATAGACACTGCAGCATGTCATTGTTTGCTATGCTTTGAACTTCATTCACCATGCTACATTTGTGGTTGATTTAAGTTGTGTTGTCCTTTATTTAGTTGAGCTGCTTGAATGTTGGTGCACCATTGGATTGACTTGTACTAATTGCATTTTGTATGCACCTTCACCATGAAAATTGAACTGTCTCGAACATGTTGCCATTCATGCTGCCACACTTGCTTATTTTTGTCTGCCATATAAATCATGCTGAACTTAAAATTGATGTTGGCTGCACCACAGACTTGTGCATGCCCACATTGTGCATGACCATGATTATGCTGCTCGGCCATTTTTCTGTTTTTGCTGTTTTGGTTTTGCATGAGACATGCACACATTCATATTATTAACTTTGCACTCATGAACACAATGCTAAAAAAATATTCCCTTGCGTTGCCATGAACTCTGTTTGAGCTGCACCACTTTGCTGGACCATGAACCATGCTTGGGCTGTAACCTTTGAATGTTGATTAGATGAACATGAGTTGACTTGAACCTGTGATGATCTGTTTACCCCATTGTTCAGTCATGTTTTATTTGAACCATCCTTGTCTCACCATTGTGCTCGACCACTTTGGTTTGCACTTGTCATGCTGACTCGAATTCATTGATGTTTTTGGGTTGCCTCGACCATATTGATTATTGTTGCACTAAGTCGAGATGGCCCACGTAGCTACTCCTCAGTTGCACACTGAATTAGCGAGGCAGTGCACACGTGTATATTTATACACGTGTGTATATGCAGTCATCAAACAAGATTTCTTGTCCCTGTATTATACATATACAAACTGACTAGACATAGATAAATCAGATCAAGTCATGAAAAATGATCAGAAACACACCAGAAATCTGAGGCAAATAAAAATTTTAAAAATAAAATTTATATTCGCGTGTATCCATATTTTATTTCTATTGCAGTGTGCTGTGTGTGTGTTTCATGTGAAAGGTAAGTAGGTGATGACTGGCCCGATAGTGAAGATACTGTGAAGAAAGAAGATTGAAGAACTGAAGATTGTGGCAGTGAATATGTCAAAGTGTTTGTATATTGATTTGTATGTATAAAAATGTAAAACTGAGTGGCAGAGTGTTGTAGTGAGGAGCTGTGTATGAAAAGAGAGAATTGTACTGTTATTTGTAATAACAAGTTTGATTGAAATAAAATATTATTTTATTGTTGTCAAACAAACTTGTCTATTTTATTCAGTTTATTTACAAGTACAATATTTTGTGATTGTATATGAAATGTGATGTGTTCAAATGGTGGAGTTATAAATAGTTGTATTGTTTGAATGTTTGAAATATAATATTTAATTTAAATAAAATACTATATGAATATATGAGTGTTTGTGATGTATATATTGAAACAGTAAAATAACAAACACATTTCAAATAATAAATATTTGGTTGTTATCATCAAACAAAAAAATCATATAATTATGTATACAACACCGTTATATACAACAAATGTGATACAAAAAATAATATGTAGACTTTTTTTCATAAAGGGGAGCCAGTTTGGGATCTCGTAAACCAACTTCTCTTCAAATTGACTGAGCTATTGAAATTTTAGTAACAAAGCATAAAAATGTCAAAATTTCAGTCTAAATTCATAAAGTAACAAACAATGTTTAGCTATTAAATATGACAAAAATGGAGCAAAATTGAATTGCAAAGGTTTATTCAAATTTGAGTGGTCGACAGTCATATGTTAAGTGCAAAAATAAAGGATGGAGCAAATCAAAATGAAACCCCCTTTGAAATATGGAAGTTTACTTTATTACCCAACAAAATATAGAAACCAAACAATAAGATAAAATGAATAATAATAAAAAAAAATGTTTTACCTGAATGAGAATGAATTTTGGCTCGTGTAAGCCAACATCTTCTCAAATGAAGAGAATAGCGCAGTTACATAAGCAAGTAAAAGAAAATTGAAAGGCATATATATTTACTTTGAAGTGGTAAAACATGAAATAAATAGAATAAACATTAATTAGGAAAGAAGTGACAATCGATATTAACCGCTCGAATGAAAGAAACGACGTAGTTAAATAGGCTAGTAAAAGAAATATTAGAGGCATATATATATTACTTTTAAAAGGCAAGACATGAATTAAATGGAGAAAACCTTAATTTAGAAGGAATTAGTAATCGATAACAACTACGATTAACGATATCCCTCAAAAACTTATAAAACATAAATTAGTTTCATATAGCTAAGGAAAATTCCAAACTGCACAAGGCGAACAAATCAGTATTCAAGTGTATAGGATTAATCGTTATTCAAGCAACCTACAATGGTGTAGAGAGGGAAAACGAAGGCCCGATAAGAGAAAACTGATGGTGACAAGTAGGTTTGATTGTTTAAAAGAAGTGATGGAATATAAAATTTGATACTAATTTCATAATTCGTGATTTGAAAATAATATATTAATTTCTATTATGGAGGAGAAGACAATGGAAAGGATAAATGTTCAAAGTAAGAAAAGGTAATTTTGCAATAAATGAAATCCTAGCTTGCTTTTACAAAGGTTTGAAAATAGGGAAAATTCAATTGATATATGATAATAAGGAGATAAACAGTCGAGTTGAAGAGCAAAGAAAAAAACTCACCTTTAATTGTGTATGTGTAAATATATAATATAGATAATACAATGGTCATGACGAAAGATTTTAAAGAGGCAGCAACAACTACAATTTACTTTTTTAGGGATGGAAATGCAAAAAAATACTAACTGAAATGCAAAATATCTTTCAAATGGATAAGAAGAAAGGTGTAGAGCTGAAAACAAATATGGTGCAAGAAAAAAGTCAATATCATATTAGATTTCTTATATAATAGAATAGACAAATATGATAGATTAAGGCCTAAATCGAAACAATCCAACATTCTTGCTACAACAAAAAACAAATAAGGCCTAAATGTATTCCAATCAGAAGTAGTTTATCAAAGTTTTACCTAGTAAATAACCAATAACAAAAGTTTTTCCTTTTTAGTTGATTGTCATGTATCAAGTGGGAAAAAATAAGAATGAACCAAAACAAAATGAAGTCGTATGAAAGTTCACCTTATTTAAGGTAATTGAAAATTAAAAGCAAACACTAAGATGATATAACTAAGGAAATCAGATTATTTCTTGGTTGACTATCATATACTAAGCAAAAAAAAATAAGAATGGACCAAAATAAGATGAACCTATACGCATAGAAGTACAAAAGTTCACTTTATTTAGTACAAAATGATCTAAAAATCATACATTAAGATAATGTGAAAAGTAATACAGAGATAAAAAGTTTGTCTAAATGTTTAGCTATCTAGTTCAAGTGCAATCTTATTCATGACAACTTCTACATAAATCAAAACAACTCAAGGTTCTTTCTTCATAAATAGTATGGCCTAAATATATTCTAATTGGAAGTAATTTATCAAAGTTTTACCCGGTAAATAACTAATGATAAAAGATTATTTTTTCTGCTTGACTATCATGTATTAAGCGGGAAAAAAAAGAACGACCAAAAATAAAATGAAAATCATAATCTTAGAAGTACAAAAAATCACTTTATTTAGGCTAATAAAATCAAAAAGCAAGGATTAAGATGATATAAAAAATAATATATAGAATAAATATTTACCTGAATGGGAGTGAGTTTATGATCTCATAAATATACTTCTTCCTAGATTGAAGAACTATTAAAATTTTAGAAAATTTTAACAAAGAATAAAAATGTTTAAATTTCCATCCAAATTAATAAAGTAACACAATATTTGACCGTCCAAAGGCAAAAATGGCGCAAAAAATTGGATTGCAAATGTTTATTATAATTTAACAGAAACTAATTCATGATAATTCTATATTAGTTGAAATAATCCAACGTTCTTGCTCCTTGGGGAAATCTGTAAGGAGGTTATATATATACATACATATATATATATGTATATATATAATTTTTAAGTATGATCTACTAGATTTTTACTTAGAATAATCCAAGAAAATCAGATTACTGTTTGGCTAACTGTCATATATTAATTGAAAAAATAAAGTATAGGCCAAAACAAATTAAAATCCATACTCGTAGAAATATAAAAGTTCACTTTACTTAGGCTAACATAATCTAAAATTCAAACATTAAGATAATATGAAAAACAATACGAAGATAAACTTTTTGCCTGAATGGGTATGCGTTTTGGCTCTTATGAACCGACTTCTTCTCAAATTAAGGTAATAACGCAGTTACATAGGCTAGTAAAGCAAAGGAAAATTCGTATATGTTGACTTTGTAAAGGCAAGGCATGAATAAAATAGAACATGTTAGAATTTGTGTTACAATATTTCCATTTGCAGAAGATTTGGAAGATATTATTGATTATGGTGATACAATATTTACATTTAGCGGCCTACATGAGTGGAAGAATATGAAGAAATTTTGTTTGGGGATATTGAAGTAAGGAATTAATTTTCTGATTAGGAGCAAATAAATTGGAGAATTAATTAGACAACCATAAATCAATTACTTCAACCTTAAGTATTAATCCTTATATAAGGATAGGGATTAGGTAAATGTATGAATCATCTCAAAATGTGAGGTACATCTCTCAAAGTTGTATTTCTTCTTCTTCTTCTCTATTATCAGTCTTGTAATATTTTCTTATTTAGAAAAGGAATAAAATCTCCTCTGCCCAAGTGGGCGTACACTAACAAGACGTTAGTGGAACCATTATAAATCTCTTGTGTTTTTTCTTTTATTGCTTGATCTGTGATTGTTTTGTTGGTGACTATCTGTTGTTTGTTTTGCCTCGCTATCAGTCTGTTCCTATTTGTTTTTCCACAAGGTTGGGTTTTCATTCCCAAGGCGTTTTTGGGAATCTTTTCCCCAACAATTGGTATTGGAGCTACGAGGTTGATTGATAAAGGGTGTTATGCATTATGGTAGAAGATGAGGAGAATTCCGCAATTATATCAAGGCCATATGTCAAAAGGACATATATGGCAGCAGGATCTCAATTAGCAATAGAAAAATGGAATGAGGATAAAGACTTCGAGAAGTGGCAATGGAGGATGAAAGTTGTTCTGATGAGAAACAATGTCCATCCTATGGTGTTTGCTCCTGAGGAGTTGACGGATGATATTTCAGCCGTGGAAAGGAAGGAGATTGAACGATGGGCATTTACTACTTTACAATTAGCAATGGTAGAAAATGTCATTTCAGAGATTAGCGGTGAGACCGCTGCTAAGGATATTTGGACCAAGCTGGAAAAACTCTATTTAAAGAAGTCACTAACCAACCATCTGATTTTGCTGAAGACATTTTTAACCATGCAGATGAGAGAGGGTATTTCAGTGAAGGCACATCTAAGTTTCTTCGATGATCTCGTGATGAAGATGAAGACTGTTGACTTGAAAGTGGATGAGGAGCAAATAACAATGATTCTTTTGTGTTCTCTTCCATAGAGATACACAGGTTTCGCTAACAGTCTTATCTATGCCAGAGATACACTAATAGTAGATGATGTGAAAGTAAGTTTTCTATCTGAGGACTTGAGGGATCAGATGAAGGGGTTGAGTGAAGGTAGAGGAGGAAGTAGTACAGAAGCCTTATTAGCTGGTATGGAGAAAGGGGAGAAGAAGAAAATAAAGCCAAGAGATGGGAAGTGCTACATTTGCAAGAAACCAGGCCACTGGAAGAGAGATTGTCTGGACTTAAAGAAAAAAATTGAAGCTGGAAATTCATCAGTTGCGGTGGAGAATTTTTTGTTTGATGACTTATTGACAGTGGTAGTATCAGATGTATCAGACCATTGGGTGCTAGATATGGGGGCGTCTTTTCATATGACACCTAATAAGAACTATTTTAATTCTTTTAAAAGAAAAAGAGGTGAACTGAGTCTTATGGGAAATGATACTAGTTGTAGAGTCATGGGCGAAGGTACTGTGCAGATTCACATGTATGACGGGGTAATACGCACCCTGACAGGTGTCCGTTATGTTCTAGGTCTTCGGAAGTCAATGATCTCTTGGACAATTGGCATCCAAAGGATGCGAGGTGACTATTGATAAAGATAGTCTAAGGGTTTCTAGGGGTGCATTTGTAGTGATGAAGGAAGATATGTTTCATAATTTGTATCTCCTGAGGGGAAGCACTGTACTTGGAGAGTCAAGGGTTAGAGTCTACAGTTCTCATGGAAAAGATGTCAAAGCTAGATATATGAGAAGGAACTTTGAGTTTCTGCTAGGCAGAATATGATTAAAGGGGAAAGATTCAACAAGGTGGGATTTTGCCAAGAGGATGTGCTTGATAAGCGGAAGAAGGGATCGTCTGAAGTTGGTCAGAGATCAAAGGAGAAAGCAGTGGATGTGCATAAGTCTTTGCAGACTGCTAAGTTCGGGCGTTGCTCGAGCTGGAATTTCTTATCGAAATGTTAGGTGTCATGCGGTGGCACGGTGTGGGGAGAGAGTTGAGATGGTTCATGGAGACGTTTGTTTTCATGGTGAAGATTGGTAAATCTTACTTGAAGGGGGTATTTTGAACGCTTTGTTGGCAGGTGGTGGCATTGTTGGAGTTTGTTGACAAAGTGCAATGGGTGATGGCCATGCCGAAGCTCATTGGGGGAAGTAACCATGGTGTCTTGTCCGAGAAGATGCTTAGAGTAAGAGGATTTAGGTGGAGTTGGTAAGCTTTGAAGAAAACATAGTGTCAAGGTGAAGATTGTTAGAATTTGTGATACAATATTTCCATTTGTAGAAGATTTGGAAGATATTATTGATTATGGTGATACAACATTTACATTTAGAGACGATTTGAGAAATATTGTTAATTTGAGTAGTATAATATTTCCAACTGTAGAAGATTTGGAAGATATCAGAAAATTTATTGCCTCTCTTTTTGTGAAATTAGACAGGGCAATAAATTACCTACATGAGTGGAAGAATATGAAGAAGTTTTTTTTTTTTTTTTTTGATATTGAAGTAAGGAATTTATTCTCTGATTGGGAGCAAATAAATTGGAGAATTAATTAGGCATTGATTTATAACCATAAATCAATTACCTTAACCCCAAGTATTAATCCTCTTATAAGGATAGGGATTAGGTAAATGTATGAATCATCTCAAAATGTGAGGTACATCTCTCAAAGTTGTATTTCTTCTTCTTCTTCTCTATTATCAGTCTTGTAATGTTTTCCTATTTAGAAAAGGAATAAAATCTCCTATTCCCAAGTGACACTAACAAGACGTTAGTGGAACCACTATAAATCTCTTGTGTTCTTTCTTTTATTGCTTGATATGTGATTGTTTTGTTGGTGATTATCTGTTGTTTGTTTTGCCTCGCTAACAATCCTTTCCTATTTGTTTTTTCGCAAGGTTGGGTTTTTATTCCCAACGCGTTTTGGCAAACTTTTCCCCAATAGAACAAACCTTAATTGGGAAGGAAGTAGAAATCAATATAACTGCTCAACTGAAAGGAACAACACACTTAAATAGACTAGTATTTGTAAAATAAAAGGCGTGTATATTTACTTTGAAAAGGTAAGGCATGAATCATGTGAAACGAAGCTTAATTGGGAATGAATTAGTAATCGGTATCAACCATGAATAGAGATAACCCCGTAGAAAGTTATAAAACTTGGATTGGTTTCAAATAGCTGAGGGAAGATTCCGGATAACACAACGCAAACGAACCAATATTCAAGGTGTCTAATGTTAATCGTTATTTTGGACAACCTACCAGGGTATAAAGAGCGAAATGAAAGCACAATGAGAGGAAATTGAAGGCAACGACCATGTTCGATGGTTTAAAAGAAGGCATGAAATATAAAGTAGAGTACTAATTTTTTAATAGGTAATTAATTTAGAAGGACAAACGGTATTAATATTTTATCCATAAGGACACGCGTTTAAAATTTTATCCAAAAGGACATAACCCTAAAAATCTCCATCGCCCTTTCTCTCCTCGCTGATTTCTTCTTCCGCTCCTTTTTCTCTTCTCCGATTTCTTCTTCCACGAAATCATCAAATCAAAATTAACAAAATCATTTCAACCGAAAATAGAATCAAATCAAATCCGCCTATATCTTATAGTCGAACCTCAATCATTAATCGAAACAGCAAAATTTAGGGCACGAAATCGATCTCAAAAATCAACCACGATTGGATTTTTATTTGTTGCTATAATCATTATAATTTAATGATAATTTCTGCTGATTAGTTTTAGGGTTATTTCGCAATGTGATTCATGATTTTTTTTTTGTTTTGCAATTTTAATGTTCAACTTTTCAGCACGTGGGTATCATTTTTATATTTTTTTAGGTATCATTTTTGTTTATTTAACACTGTTTTATATTCGTTTGTTATGTTTTTAATGTTGTATTTATTTTGTAGTTGTATTGTTGCACTATCTATGTATTACAGTCGAAATTATTTCGTTATAATCAACCAAACTGTGATGTAAGTAATTTTTGTTTTACTTTTTTTTTTAAAACAACGCATCAGTTTCTAGGTATCATTTTTATATTTTTTTGGGTATCATTTTTACTGTATTCACTGTGCTATATTTTTTTGTAGTTACTTCTTGTTGTTGTATTAATTTTGTTCTTGTACTGTTGCATCAGTTTTGCTACTTAAACTAATTTATTTCATTTTAAACAACCAAATTGTGATTCAAACATTTTCTGTATTACTTTTGTCATTAAAATATTAAAGCAGTTTTTAGTTATCATTTTTATATTTTTCAAGGTATCAGTTTTATATTTTCTAGTTGAATTTACATTCTAGCAGTTTTTAAGTATCATTTTTATATTTTTTTAGTTATCAGTTTTATATTTTCTAGTTGAATTTACATCATAACAGCTTTTAGGTAGATTTGTGTTGCTTGCTTTGGCAATTGACTTTTTTTGATATGAAACGTTAATTCTAACCAATAAACACTGATAAAAAAAAACACCCACCTACTCAATTCAAATCTCACAAAATTAATATTTATTCGCAATAATACCTACCGATTAAAAAATTAATAGCAATCAATTCAATTCAATTGTCACAAAAATGAGATTATTCTCGGTAATACACAATAATACCCCATTGTATCATATGATACCTACAATGATACATAACTGATTTAATGGAATACATTTTTCTCCTACACAATCTAAGTACATAGAACACTGCTCCCCATTCCAAGCATGCATTCATGCATTTACTTTTACTTGTACGCAATCCAGTCTTGAATCCAAGTAATCTCCAGTAGCATGCAGTATCTGCAAGTATTTCATACACAATCCAAACTTATACCAACATAATACTGGAAATTCAACTAGAAAATACAAAATTGATACCTAAAAGAAATATAAAAATGATACCTAAAAACTGCTATGATGTACATTCATGTTGAAAATATAAAACTGATACCTAAAAAAATATAAAAATGATACCTAAAAACTGATATGATGTAAATTCAACTAGAAAAAATAAAAATGATACGTAAAAAAAATATAAAAATGATACCTAAAAACTGCTATGATGTAATTTCAACTAGAAAAAATAAAAATGATACCTAAAAAAAATATAAAAATGATAACTAAAAACTGCTATAATGTACATTCATGTTGAAAATATAAAAATGATACCTAAAAACTGTTATGATGTAAATTCAACTAGAAAAAAATAAAAATGATACATAAAAAAAATATAAAAATGATACCTAAAAAATGGTATGATGTAAATTCAACTAGAAAAAATAAAAATGATACCTAAAAAAAAAAAATGGTACCTAAAAACTGGTTTAATATTTTAAATTAAAACTAATGAATAAAAATGTTTACATCCCACTTTGATTGATTAAAATGACATAATTTCGATTGAGTTGCAAAGTTAATGCAACGGTACAAGTACAAAACTAATATATCAAGAAAATAAATTAAAACAGAAGCATAACACTGTTATTACAAGAAAAAAGATACCTTAAAAAATAGAAAAATGATACCTATGAACTGCTACTAAATTCACCATCCAAAAAAGTAACTTTCGTCGTTCATCTCCATCGCTCATATCTCTCGGTCGATTTTCTACGACAGATTCACAAAATCAAAATCACGAGATCATCTTTACAGCCTATCGAATCAAAATCTGCGTGTCCTTATGAATCGACGAAGCTTTTCACACGATAAAATTAGGGCAAATCGAATAAATTTACGAGCTCGAACGATTCTGAAGATGATCGAAGAAGAGAGATGTTTGAAAATCAAATCATGGAGTTAAATTCGCGCTGGAGAAAAATTGAACAAGGAAAAAAGCACGCGAGATAGAAGCGACGGGGAAGAAACGGAGCACGTAATTTAGGAAATTAAAATGTATTAGTGTATTGTCCTTCTGAGTAAAATCTTAGTGGGATGTCCTTATGAATAAAAAAACCCTTAATTTTGTCCTTGTGATTATTTTCCTGTTTTTTAATTTATGTTTTCGCATTAGTGTTGTAAAATTTGTTTTGCAAGATAAGATAATGGAACAGATAGACTTTGAAATGAAAAAAAAATGTAATTTCGCAATGAATGAAACTCCGAGTTGTGTTTACAATTGTTAGAAGATAGAGAGAACTTGATTTGACAGATAGCATTGTGGAAATGAAGTCAAGTTTGAGATGCAAAAAGGGTAAAGAAAAAGGAACTTGTCTCGTCACCGTGTATAATATTTATTATAGATTGATAATATAATGGTTTTGACCAAAAAGATTTAAAGTGACAGCAATGACTACCATTTACCTTTTCTGGCATGAAACTGCAAATTATTATTTTTTGACTAAAATGAAAAATATTTTTTAAATGGCTGAGAAGTATGGATTAGAGTTGAAAATAAATATGATGTAAGAAAAAGAGTCAACACTATCTTGATTTAATTATATAATAGAATAAAAGGTAGAAATGATAGAGTAGCTAGATTTGTAAGGCAAAGATCTAGGAATTAGCAAAAACGAGTGCGAACTAGTGCTTCGCACATAGATCGCTCTAAATGGTTTCCAAATTCTATTAAAAGAATACTAAGATAAAGCAATATTTAAAAATTGTGTGCTACCTAAAAGTGAACTAATTTTATTTTTTCCATATAAAAGGTAGTAGTTCATCGCTTCGTAATGGTTTGAAGTTTCAAAATAGGCAACAGTAAAAATTATCTCTTTCAATCAACATGTCATTTTCTGTTTCTCACCCATTATCAGAACTTCCTCCCTTTTTTCTTCTACATATAATTTTCTTGATGAATCCTTCTAACCATTAGTAAAAATTGAACCTAATGCCAAATTGCCTACATTATCTGCAATAATCTAAATTTTTAATATGTTTGAAAATAATAATTTTTATTTGGATTTAAAATTTTAATATTTAACATTTCAATTTATTTTGAATTGAATTAAATAAATGAATTGGTTTTTGTAAATAAACAATAATATGTGACATTAAATAATTAAATTCAATAGTTGTCAATATGAATGTAACCGTTTAAGGATTCAACTCGTGTTAATTAAATTTATGTAAATTTATAAATGAAATGAAATTTAAATAATAAAATTTAATTAATAAATATATTTACATTCCAAAACCACTGAAATATTAAAATTTCCAAAATAGTTTTGTATCAAATTTAGTTAAATTTGAAATTTTCTCAAAATTAAAAGCTGCCGAAATTTGAATTTATCTTTTTTTTATGAATCTTTACTAAATTCTGAATATTTAGCATTTATCGATTTATTGAAATTCAATTTTTTTTGTCCAGAATTCGTGTTTGTAATTGCAAAAACGCGCAAACAGACAATGTTTGTTAGGTGTATATTTGTCTATAATTATTCTATATATTCCATGATACTATCACTAGTAATATTAGCATCGTTTTGAATTTGAATAGGTGAAATTTATTTGTTGGGACATCTATTAATTGACACTTATGATTCGGTTACTGTTATTCTCGTGCAAATAAAAAAAATCACATATCTATCTTTTCATTTCTCATTCTTTCTCAGAAACCTCTCATTCTCCTTCTCCTTCCTATCTAGATCTAATTCTCAAATCTATGGAAAAATAGGTAGTTTTAGCACATGTCCTTATTAAGGTTTAAAATATACGAAAAATCCTTCACTAAGTTTCAGTGTAAACTAGGTCCCTGTTTTTTTTATCTCCGATTGTTGCAGACATATCTGCAACATTTCATAAAAGTTGTTGACATATCAGCAACTTTTCTGTACATGGTATAAAAGGTGCTGACATATCAGCGATTATTTACAAAAATTGCTGACATTTCAACAATAATTTTTCACTTTTCTGTACACTATATAAAAGTTGCTGACATATCAGCAATTATTTATAAAAGTGGCTGACATTTCAACAATAATTTTTCCTATGTTTCTGGAAAACAGGGGGAAGATTTACAATTAAACTTTACCAATGAAAGCTGCTGACATATCAGCAATTATTTATAAAAGTTGATGGCATATCAGTAATAATTTTCTTTGTTTCTTGAAATTAGGGATCAGATTTACGATGAAACTTTGTCAGGGACCGGATTTACAATATGAAAGTATAATAGGGACGCCTTCCTAGTTTTCGGGGAAAAAAATCTTTAAATCTAATTGCAATGGAGAGGAGACTTAGTGAAAATGAATTGCAAACAAAAAGAAAAGCATAATCAAGCAAGAAAAACCAAATCATCTTCCTCCTTCTACATTTGCAGCAAAAAGAAACAAGCCCGTATCATCTTCCTCATCATTCCCTCCTAGCCACCACCAACCACCACTACAGACCTGGCTGCCACTGCACCACCTTTGCCACTACCTGCACCTCTGACCTGAAACAAAAATCAGATCCTAACCCGAAAACCCGACTTCCCTAGCATTTCTTCTCTTTTTATTTTTCTGTTTTTTCTCAGATTTTAACCCGGTTTGCCAAGGCCGTGACTTTTGCATACCTAAATCCACTTTTTTAAGATTGAGTAAAACTGGAATAGCTAAACCTTTTGTGCAAAACATTTTTTTTAGATTTTGAATTTTTCTAGGTCGAAACAACTAAACTTTCAGATGCATTTTTGGGTTCAAATTTCTAATTCGAAAATTGCCTATTGTTGTTTTACTTTTATTTTCTTCAAATTTTATCCAAATCTAATTTTTATTTTTTAAAATTGAATAGAAAATAATTTTCAACAATTTTATGTTTATGACTTTTTCAAATTCTGAGATTTACTATTCCTAAAGTTTAATCCAAAATGACCAAAATTGTGTTCGGGTTTTGTAAATTTCGGTAAAAAATCTAAATCTATCTTCCTTAGCCAAAACCCCTTTAACATGTTGTTGTATATGGTTGTGGATGATGTTGCCATATGAGATTGTATGTATGTGGTTGTATTGTGTTTGGAAATCTGAAGAGAGTGTAGGTGAAGTGGTAGATGTATGGAGATGAGAAGTGTAAGGTTGGAAGTTCAATCTTGAGCGTAGTCGGTTTGAGATATTTTGGTTCGGAGTATTCTATACAAATGTAGATATATTTTGCTTCATGCAAATGTATATATTTTTTATAAAATAGTAGGGTGGTTGATTTGGAATTGCTACTTTGATCTTGGGTTGATTCGAGTTAGAGATTCAATTCGTTGATTTGATCGTATTCGTCAACTTCCATGTCCATTTCAACTTTTGTCATCCATTTTATTTTGCCATGCAAGGTGAGAATCCTCACTGAGCAACAATTTTAATTAGTAAATTGATATCACTTGTAATGACATATGAAATGTTATGATTGCTCTAGAAAACATGATTATTTGTTTGTGCACATGTGACACGCACATTGTTGACATATACGACATGAAATTGATTCTTATGATATGTGTTGATTTATGTGTGTTGTTAAAATGTTATATTTATTTTGTTCTCATACTACATATTGGCACGCTTTTTGGTTAAAGCTGTCACACATGAAGTTCCTGGTTAGCAACATGCTCAAGCGTCCGTAACATCATCAGAAAACACAAAGCGATTTGGTCGAAGTCGCGTCGCAAACATAAAAATAGTATGAAACCCCTTTAGGTGGCCTTTGAATTAGCTTCAGGTACAACTTTCGTTTGACTAAAAAAGACTTATGGTTTGAAAGTTATGTCTGTTTCCGTGAACGCATGTAGAAATTTCAGTTCCCTCTCCTCTCAGGATTTTCGGATCCCTCACCTCAATATGACGAACCCCTCAAATTCCTCCCCTTCGTATCCTTTGGATACGAAAATTTATATCCCTTAAAGGTATACGAAGTTTCATATCCCCTGGAGGGATGCGAAATTTTGTATGTCTAGTGGGATACAAAATTTTGTATCCTACTGAGGGATACAAAATTTCGTATCCCTTAGGGGGGTACGAAAATTGTTGCTACATTAAGGTATTCGAGATTGCTCTTCAGGGATCCAAAAATCTGTTGTATGGGCCCCATTTCCTACCTACTCTCACTTAATCTCTCACCTATAAATACCTCCAAGCATGGCCTTCATTTGGATCCTTTTTTCCACCAACTTTTGGAGTTCTAGAGCTCCAAAACCCTCATTAATAGTTGTCAACTCCTTCTTCATGGTCATTGGACATAGCAAGGACAATTGAAACATGGCATACACGTTTTCAATCAACATTTGGACATTCACAAGGATAATTATGCTACTTTTGGGTTGTTTTGGACTTCTTGGACATTAAAGATAAATTTGGGCATAGTTGACCAAGTAACTCACTCAACGAAGTAGAAGACAAAGGGCATTTTAATCAAAGTTTAGAATTAACAAGGATATTGTTGTTCTATTGTAACGCTTTGTACTCAAATATTATCTGAACTTGTACAACATTGTAATCGAATATTATATGATGAATGATTACTATGAAGTGGGCATAGGCGTTAGTGCCGAACCACTATAAAAAGTTGTGTCTCCCCCATTTACTTTATTACATCTTTGGATTACTGTGTCTTTATTACTCATACACATTGGGTGTTTTTTTATATTTTAATCTAATAGCATGTATATTCGTGGTCTCTTTATAAATAAATAACAAATCTACAAAAAAAAACCAAAAATCATAAAATAAAACTTAAAGGCTATATAATGGTTACCACAAACGGTAGACCCCTACAAAATTAAGAAACGAAAGAATTTCACTTGCCGTTAGAGGAGGGGATATATATTGGAGAACAACAGAACTATCCCAAAAAATAAGAACCAAATTTATATCAGAAAAAATAGATGCGCGTATGGAGCCCAAACGCGATTCCCAGAATATCTCCAACACTTACAAATTCCTAGCTGTGTTTGACTAATATTCCATTTTAAATCTGACCGATCTTGACCGTCTACAACCAAAACCAACCATCCAGATCTCATATTACATGGTTACACGCAATTATACGCATTGGGTGTTAGTGTGTGTTGAATAAAGCGACAATTCTCCACATTAGCATTTTGGCACACCAGGAAGGGGACGCACGGCTTTGACCTCAGATTTGGTTTTCGACTTTGGTTTCAGTTTTCCACTTCAACTTTGTTACTCACTTTTCACCATGACTAAGCGCAAGAAGCTCCAAGCTATCGCTAAAACCCAAGATGCAGCAGGAGATGAAGGAAGTCAAGAGCTTTCTTCGATTGGAGTTCCATCGAACTACGTGACTTGACAAGACATCGATGGAATGATTAAGAACCTAGCTACGGATTTGAATGCTCGACTCGAGCAATCAGAAGACACTTTCAATATTATTCATGCTCGGACTGAGGACATTATAAGAAGTACATCAAAGCCGACTGGCCAGGCAAACATTTTTTTTTAACTAGTACCAATGTTACTCCACCTGCGACTCGGGACTTAGGGGCAACCCCGAAAACTAATCAGCAAGCCAACGTCGCTCTTCGGAACGGTGCTAGTCCCGCTACACTCGGGGGCATCCCTAATCCCGATGTCTACCAGCCTGTGACGCTTTTGTCGGTCAAGTCGTGGGCTCCACTGTTGGTAATGTTGCTCAAGCGCCAGACCGCGCAGCTTTGGATGGCAGTGCTCCCACAGTTTCAGGAGTTAGGATTGCGCCTGATGTGTCCCCTCAGGTTGGAATTCAACCGGACATTCTTCTCAACCAATTGATTCCTAACTTGGACTTAAACACTAGGGGCACCAGTGTTGCTTTGGATAATCTTAATCAGCTGCTTGCTTATGGTAATGGATCTCAGGTCGCGGATGCCATCCGACGATTTACTCAAGGAAGTACCTCTTCTACGGACTTGGACCAGTGACTCGTAGTCCGCTTTCTTTGGATATCAGGAGCTCTCGTAATCCACCGGGCTTCAAACTACCAGTTCTGGAACCTTATGACGATCGCAAGGACCCGATCGCTCACCTCATGAGATACATTTGACATATGGAAGTTCTCTCACCTTTAGAGAATGTCATGGCCAAGTGCTTTTCACTTTTCTTAACAAACATAGCTGCAATGTGGTACAGGCAGCTGGAGCCGGACTTCGTCACTTCTTGGAATTCTTTGATCGACAGATTTGTGAAACAGTTTAGAGTCAACATAGCTCGTTCGAAAAGTGTGATGAGTCTCATTGGTATTAAGCAGAAGTCCGACGAGACTCTGCGGAAATTCTTCAAATGGTTCGATGTCGCGGTAGCTTCAGTTGACAGACCTGACCCTTCTATGGTTTTAATGGCCACAGTATCAAGTGTTCTGGATAAATCTGAATTCAAGACTACACTACATCGGGACCCACCGAGGGATTTTGGCGAGTTCTATTTCAAAGCTAAAAGATTCCTTCAGGAAGAGGATGCGAAGACTAACAACAAAAAGGCTCTCGATGTTAATGTTGTTAAGGACGGGGAACCGTCCGACTCTGAGAAGGCTAAAGTTTCTGCTACTGCTAAGCAACCCACCTTGGGTAATGATCGCAGCCAGGCTTGGAGGCAACTCAAATTCCCGTCTTACTCTGAACTCACTCATACCCTCGAGGAAATTTTTCAAGAAGTTCATCCCACTTCTTCTTTCATAAAGCCTCCCGCAAGGGAGTCAACTCAAAGAGAAAGGGATTCTTGTAGGCATTGCATGCTTCATGATGTCGATGGTCATGATATGAACAATTGCCAGCATCTTTGAGATTTGATAGAAGAACGTATCAGATGTGGGGATCGACATGGTTTGTTCGAACTCAGGCTGTGGTGCCAGGATAGGCACAACCCCCTCAGAGGAATCAGGATAGACTCAGGACTAGCAATCGTCCCGGTAGCATTGTTATCAACCAAACTCCTTGTAACACCCCACATCCGTTAGTGTCACTCACAAAGGGAATGCACTAACTTCTGTGGAGCATTATGGGTAAAAGATGCAGATAAATTACAAGACAGACAAACATTAAACAGCGGAAAATAAAATTTTGCTTTATTTATAAAATAGTTTGTACAAGATTGCTTTACAATATCAGAGTATCATCTGTCTTTACAAAATAAAGAAGCATAAAAAAAATACATTTGTATTCCCCAATATAGCATGAGCCAGCCATAGCAATAGAAAAGAGAATCCAAGCAAAACTTCCACAAATCTTCGAGCTTGGAAAGAGCAGCGGTCCAATCTAACCTGAGCTGTACTATTCCCTCCTCAACTACCTAGGGGGGTGGGGGAAACGGAAGGAAAGAAGACGAAAGAAAAGTAGAGTCAGACATAAAGCCTGAGTAAGTCTAGTGACTATTCAGTCTATGGATAAGAAAAAGAGCATGATAAGTATAAACTAGAAATGGGAAAGCACCATAAACTAAGTTAAGTTGTCTAGGACCGAATCTACTGTCGTACCCCATACTAATCTCTGATCCACCTAACTAGCATCCCAACTAGTAATGATAACGTTATCCCAATCCCCGCAATTATGGTAGCCTTCAGGTGTACATCGATTATGAGGATTTTGCCTCAAACCGCCCAATGGCCATGAAAGTGTTAGATGTATCCTTACTATCTAAATCGATCGACTCCCTACTTGACTTAGCTCTCGTTTGTGTCACGCGGCCCCCTACTTGTAGATACCTGTGCTGGTCCCACCATGGGGTGTATCAAGTCCCATGGTGGCAACCCTGACACAATCAAGATGCACAGCTTTATACCTACTGATGCCCAGTGGCTAAATTTTCTGCGCCGAAGTGTGTGCACGCCCACACTCCGTTAGAACCTGCACTGCTGCACCAACCGCCGCTAATTTGACCGCTTATAATCAGCCCAGTAATCGTGCCCCACCCTGCCTAGCTCAGGGTTTCGTTGATACCAAATGTGGGTTACTGCTGAAATGGGTCCCCGTTACTAGGGTTTCCTAGTGGTTAAGTCTGTGGGCCTATATTTTCTGATATTACCCACCAATCCCTGATGTGTACTTAACCCCGCTACTGAGTCATGCATGCGTATTTAATGGTTAAGTGTGTGTGTGGGCCTATATTTACTAATATTACCTACCAACCCTATATGTACTTAACCTTCCCACAGATTCACGCATATGTATTAATGGTTAAGTGTGTGTGTGGGCCTATATTTACTAATATTACCCACCAACCCGATATGTACTTAACCCTTCTACTCGTTATGTTACCATGGTTAAGTGTTTACCTTAATTAACTTAACCTTTCTCACTTATCATGTCGGATTGGTTAAGTGCATGTTAACTTAACCTCATCCACTAGTCGTATTATAAGGGTTAAGTGTTATCAACTTATTCGAGCTAACTTAACCCACCCGCTTGTCCTGTTGTGTTGGTTAAGTGTTATTACTTAACCGCAACCACTTGCCTAATTAGCCCGTCGTATTAGTTAAGTGTTCTCACTTTACTTAACTCAACCCACTTATCTAATTAACGTGTTATATTGGTTAAGTGTTCTCTATTTACTTAACCCCACCTACTTGTCTGATTAACACGTTATCTTGGTTAAACGTTCTTAGTTTACTTAGCCCTACCCACTGGTCTAATTACCATGTTATGTTGGTTAAGTATTACTATTCGTATTCCCACATGTCACCCACATGTCATCCACTTAACCCCCATGTCCCACCACATGTTTTTCTTTGGTTAAGTGTTACTTAACTTAACCTCAAACTCTAGTCCAGTTAATCATGTTATAATGGTTAAATATTTGCTTAACCTTACCCATTCCCCTAGTCAACATATTAAATTGGTTAAGTGTCCAGATTAACCTAACCCTACCCACCAATTTAGTTAATATGTTGAATTTGGTTAAGTATTTATTTAATTGAATTAACCCTATCAATCCTGACTTAGCCTTAATTTATTAATTAAAGCAACAACCACTCACATTAGACAGGTATCGTTGCGGTTACTGGATGTGCCGGTCGGTTCCGGGCAGATTTACACCGCAACTCAGTCTAACCTCGGGTCAGGCATCCTTCTAAATTTAAAACCATCCCGTCCATTGGATCAGTTAGGGATAGCCAGGGAGGGCAGGAAACTTGTATTTTCCAGACCCAAGCCTAGACACTATCCTCTCTGTCACCCTAGAACATTTTGGTGTATGTGATTAGAAGGGATGTCATATATTTTAATTTTAAAACTAATGGTGTAAAGGTTTACACCAATCATGGCCATAACCCATTTCATGATTTTAGGCCTACCTACATCATATTTTCTTAGTTTACATATTTTGTCTCTTTCCATTTTATATGTAAATATTTGCGGCCTATTATTCAAATTCATTCTTATTGGGTATAATAACTTATACCACATAAATGTTCTCAAGTCGTTGGCATGTGTCAAACATGCCAACATATATGTTTTATTTTTACCCCAACGTTATTACCCCCGTTTTATATGTTTGCTATATTATGACGTATGTTGGGCTTCAACATTTCAGCCCAACTTAGAAACATAAAAAGGGAAAGCCTAGAACATGATATATTCTAAGCAGCATAAAAGGGGTGTGTGAACGCATGAACTTGCAACATGACCATTTAATTAACACAAATTAGAGGTGCATGAACTTGCAATATGGCTATTTAATTAACACAAATTAGAGGTGCATGAACTTGCAATATGGCCATTTAATTAACAGAAATTAGAGGTGCATGAACTTGCAATATGGCCATTTAATTAACAGAAATTAGAGGTGCATGAACTTGCAATATGGCCATTTAATTAACACAAATTAGAGGTGCATGAACTTGCAATATGGCCATTTAATTAACACAAATTAGAGGTGCATGAACTTGCAATATGTCCATTTAATTAACACAAATTAGAGGTGCATGAACTTGCAATATGGCCATTTAATTAACACAAATTAGAGGTGCATTAACTTGCAATATGGCCATTTAATTAACACAAATTAGAGGTGCATGAACTTGCAATATGGCCATTTAATTAACACAAATTAGAGGTGCATGAACTTGCAATATGACCATTTAATTAACACAAATTAGAGGTGCATGAACTTGCAATATGGCCATTTAATTAACACAAATTAGAGGTGCATGAACTTGCAATATGGCCATTTAATTAACACAAATTAGAGGTGCATGAACTTGCAATATGGCCATTTAATTAACACAAATTAGAGGTGCATGAACTTGCAATATGGCCATTTAATTAACACAAATTAGAGGCTTGTGTACTTGCATTGTAATATCATCTATTTTTGACATAAAACATGAACCTAAACATGAATCATGGGTTTCAATCAAATCACGTAAACTTGCATTCTAGAATTTGAATCTACTCAATTAGGTGTCACATATATTATCACATGATTTTGATAACAACATAAGCCTAAAACATATTTTCATTTAGGCATAACACTAAACATAAACTAGTCATGTCCATAAAGTCATTAGGTGTTCACAAAGGTGTTTACTTTTGTCACTAATACAAAAGTATGATTCAACTAGAATTATTCCAACCTAAACTTATATGAATCATGTTACCAAAAAGGGTCAAAGCTACACTTGCAATGATCATAGTCATGTATGTTCAAGGGTCTAAGTTATGTTGACATAATAGTGGATCACATACTTGCATGAATCTCAACTTGGTTGTAACAAACTACCACAAGCATATAAGTGTCACTATGAATCATGTACTTGCAAATACCCAATAGATCTAATATTATCACACCACAACATCTCCAATTCATTTATAATTTGGATCATAGCATCACACAATTAAGAATTATCATCACTACAAATTATGTACAATTCCATTTACATTTTATACAAATCAAGATCCAATTGTTATTCATATCGGAATAGCACTCTACTTACAACGTATGACGAATCTTGTATTCAGGATTCTGAATTCTGAATTCTGAATTTGGTGATGCTATCCTTTGTTGTAGATGTTGTTTTGATTTATTTGTTGTAGCTTTAATCTTTTACTTGTATTAGCTTTGTTGTTCATCTCTTTCAAATGGAGGCTCCCTCTAATTCTCATTCGACAGCATGGCGGCTTCAACTCTTGTTTTCATGTGAATATTTAGTTGGAGACCTAAGGTCTTTTTATAGAGTTGCATTTTGATTTGAGCCGTCCGATAATGCTAGGGTTAATCAAGGCCATCAATTTCAAAAGAGGCCAATTATGTTCACAATTAAGGACTGTAAATTACTCCCATTTTAAATTATGTCATAATTACTATGCATGCAAATTACCCTCATTTTGAATTATGCCATAATTACTATTTCAATTACATGTAATTTCATGTTTTAGCATATATATATATATATATATATATATATATATTCTACAATGTACACATTTCTCATTTAGGACAAATCTTATATGTAAATAATTCCTAATTTTACTTATGCCATAATTACTCTCTTAATGTACATTATCAACATTTACTATTATTTGTTAATTCATATAAATACGTACACATTAGATACATCCCCCCCTTTGCACACTTATTATTATTTTTATATGCATATTAGATACATCCCCTCTTTTACACACTTATTATTATTTTTTATATGCATATTAGATACATCCCCTCTTTTACACACTTATTATTATTTTTATATGCATATTAGATACATCCCCTCTTTTACACACTTATTATTATTTTAGTAACCTTAGTGTTATCAGAAAATTTGGGGTGTTACATTCTCCCCTCCTTTTAGGATTTCGTCCCCGAAATCTTCAAGTTAGGAAGAATGTGTCCTACCATCCAATCACCCATCTACTCAACCATTCAATCACAAGCATTCATTGTCCTTAAAAGATTTCTAATGCTTTCATGTTCATATGCATAGTGTGTGTATATGTCTTTATCTAATGCAAAATCAGGCAGTCTACTGATTCAGTTGACCTCCTTAATGCAAATCATGTCTGTGCCATGCGTCCAATCATGTATGCAAGCATCCCTAGTCATGTATATACTACATGCGTGCATAGCCATTCATCTATATGCAACGTCCATATGATATTATATCAAGTTCCACCTACAAACAAATGCATATATGTAAATGCAATATGAAAGCGTTCGAACTTGATCTAGTGCCTAATACGTATGCATATGCATCCACGAGCAACCATTTGCAACCACTTGCAAACATTCAACCATAACATGTTTCAAATGCATGTTTACATTCATTGGCTTCTGCCTAAAGATCGCAGATGCGACATAGAGGATATACTTTGGAAAGAGAGAAACAACTATGCGTAAAGCTCCTAAACAGAGAAATCAAGGATGCACCCTTAAGAAAAAGGGTATGATGCTAGTATCTAGCCTTCTCGAGCTTTACTCCACTATATCTTAACCAATTTAACTTCACGATTGTGAAGTTCCTAACCTCCATTTCCAAAATAAACAGATGTCTACCAAGTGTATATACTAGGATGATCAGAGATCTCTCCTCCTATCTTATCCATCATGCCATAACTATAAGGGTTGAAAGGTCACTACGCGCTTTTCACAACTATTCATCTCTCATGCAAACCATCCTAGTCGAACTCGACATTCCTCAAGTACAAGCCCCAAAGGCCAAAACCAATATCAAACAAGCACCCAAGGAATATCTCCTCCGAATTTGGACGATCTACGTGATATGATTTAAATAAACTCAATAGCTATTCTCAAACCCCTACTAACTAGAAATAAACGGGTCATACCACCCACTGGGTTTGAGACAGATTGGGATCTTTCTGCTATACAAGTACTAAGGTGCAGAGATCAACTATGGAAGCAAATATGAACAAATGCGAAGCGCTAAAACCGAAGAAAGAGTACGAACAGAAAAACTAGACTCTTTCCAACAGAAACTTTTACCTCCTATCTCTTAGGTATGCTTAGCATGTGCTTGCCCTTCTAAAATCTTGTCCCTCGTCCTTGCCCTTGTCCTTAATCATATGCCCTATTATACCCTAGTAAAGATACTTCCACTTGTCTTAGGTTTTATAATTCCTCATCCTTGGGTTATGCTCCTTAGCCAAACTCCTCATCCTCTTCCGTGTGTAATCATGTTGACAAATCTCTCGAAAGCTGCCTCCATCGTACAGAATCCCCTACAAGCTTGAAAGAAAACTGGCCGTAGGTCAAACTACTACGGCTATAGATGGAAGTCGGGCACTACTTTGCCCTTCGATGAGGTTACCTCCCAGAAAGCCAGGAGCCCCAGAGACTCAAGAAAGAAGGAAACGAGGACTCAAACAGAGAATCAAAAGATAGTGCTTATGGCTTTGGGGAATATGCCTTTTAAAACAAAACTTTTCTTTTGAAAATGCTTCTTTAAAAACTGTTTTGAAAAATAATTTTTCAAATCTTTATCTGATCCGGTAACCTTCGGCTCTGATACCACGTGTAACACCCCACATCCGTTAGTGTCACTCACAAAGGGAATGCACTAACTTCTGTGGAGCATTATGGGTAAGAGATGCAGATAAATTACAAGACAGACAAACATTAAACAGCGGAAAATAAAATTTTGCTTTATTTATAAAATAGTTTGTACAAGATTGCTTTACAATATCAGAGTATCATCTGTCTTTACAAAATAAAGAAGCATAAAAAAAATACATTTTTATTCCCCAATATAGCATGAGCCAGCCATAGCAATAGAAAAGAGAATCCAAGCAAAACTTCCACAAATCTTCGAGCTTGGAAAGAGCAGCGGTCCAATCTAACCTGAGCTGTACTATTCCCTCCTCAACTACAGGGGGGGGGGGAACGGAAGGAAAGAAGACGAAAGAAAAGTAGAGTCAGACATAAAGCCTGAGTAAGTCTAGTGACTATTCAGTCTATGGATAAGAAAAAGAGCATGATAAGTATAAACTAGAAATGAGAAAGCACCATAAACTAAGTTAAGTTGTCTAGGACCGAATCTACTGTCGTACCCCATACTAATCTCTGATCCACCTAACTAGCATCCCAACTAGTAATGATAACGTTATCCCAATCCCCGCAATTATGGTAGCCTTCAGGTGTACATCGATTATGAGGATTTTGCCTCAAACCGCCCAATGGCTATGAAAGTGTTAGATGTATCCTTACTATCTAAATCGATCGACTCCCTACTTGACTTAGCTCTCGTTTGTGTCACGCGACCCCCTACTTGTAGATACCTGTGCTGGTCCCACCATGGGGTGTATCAAGTCCCATGGTGGCAACCCTGACACAATCAAGATGCACAGCTTTATACCTACTGATGCCCAGTGGCTAAATTTTCTGCGCCGAAGTGTGTGCACGCCCACACTCCGTTAGAACCTGCACTGCTGCACCAACCGCCGCTAATTTGACCGCTTATAATCAGCCCAGTAATCGTGCCCCACCCTGCCTAGCTCAGGGTTTCGTTGATACCAAATGTGGGTTACTGCTGAAATGGGTCCCCGTTACTAGGGTTTCCTAGTGGTTAAGTCTGTGGGCCTATATTTTCTGATATTACCCACCAATCCCTGATGTGTACTTAACCCCGCTACCGAGTCATGCATGCGTATTTAATGGTTAAGTGTGTGTGTGGGCCTATATTTACTAATATTACCTACCAACCCTATATGTACTTAACCTTCCCACAAATTCACGCATATGTATTAATGGTTAAGTGTGTGTGTGGGCCTATATTTACTAATATTACCCACCAACCCGATATGTACTTAACCCTTCTACTCGTTATGTTACCATGGTTAAGTGTTTACCTTAATTAACTTAACCTTTCTCACTTATCATGTCGGATTGGTTAAGTGCATGTTAACTTAACCTCATCCACTAGTCGTATTATAAGGGTTAAGTGTTATCAACTTATTCGAGCTAACTTAACCCACCCGCTTGTCCTGTTGTGTTGGTTAAGTGTTATTACTTAACCGCAACCACTTGCCTAATTAGCCCGTCGTATTAGTTAAGTGTTCTCACTTTACTTAACTCAACCCACTTATCTAATTAACGTGTTATATTGGTTAAGTGTTCTCTATTTACTTAACCCCACCTACTTGTCTGATTAACACGTTATCTTGGTTAAACGTTCTTAGTTTACTTAGCCCTACCCACTGGTCTAATTACCATGTTATGTTGGTTAAGTATTACTATTCGTATTCCCACATGTCACCCACATGTCATCCACTTAACCCCCATGTCCCACCACATGTTTTTCTTTGGTTAAGTGTTACTTAACTTAACCTCAAACTCTAGTCCAGTTAATCATGTTATAATGGTTAAATATTTGCTTAACCTTACCCATTCCCCTAGTCAACATATTAAATTGGTTAAGTGTCCAGATTAACCTAACCCTACCCACCAATTTAGTTAATATGTTGAATTTGGTTAAGTATTTATTTAATTGACTTAACCCTATCAATCCTGACTTAGCCTTAATTTATTAATTAAAGCAACAACCACTCACATTAGACAGGTATCGTTGCGGTTAATGGATGTGCCGGTCGGTTCCGGGCAGGTTTACACCGCAACTCAGTCTAACCTCGGGTCAGGCATCCTTCTAAATTTAAAACCATCCCGTCCATTGGATCAGTTAGGGATAGCCAGGGAGGGCAGGAAACTTGTATTTTCCAGACCCAAGCCTAGACACTATCCTCTCTGTCACCCTAGAACATTTTGGTGTATGTGATTAGAAGGGATGTCATATATTTTAATTTTAAAACTAATGGTGTAAATGTTTACACCAATCATGACCCTAACCCATTTCATGATTTTAGGCCTACCTACATCATATTTTCTTAGTTTACATATTTTGTCTCTTTCCATTTTATATGTAAATATTTGCGGCCTATTATTCAAATTCATTCTTATTGGGTATAATAACTTATACCACATAAATGTTCTCAAGTCGTTGGCATGTGTCAAACATGTCAACATATATGTTTTATTTTTACCCCAACGTTATTACCCCCATTTTATATGTTTGCTATATTATGACATATGTTGGGCTTCAACATTTCAGCCCAACTTAGAAACATAAAAAGGGAAAGCCTAGAACATGATATATTCTAAGCAACATAAAAGGGGTGTGTGAACGCATGAACTTGCAACATGACCATTTAATTAACACAAATTAGAGGTGCATGAACTTGCAATATGGCTATTTAATTAACACAAATTAGAGGTGCATGAACTTGCAATATGACCATTTAATTAACAGAAATTAGAGGTGCATGAACTTGCAATATGGCCATTTAATTAACAGAAATTAGAGGTGCATGAACTTGCAATATGGCCATTTAATTAACACAAATTAGAGGTGCATGAACTTGCAATATGGCCATTTAATTAACACAAATTAGAGGTGCATGAACTTGCAATATGTCCATTTAATTAACACAAATTAGAGGTGCATGAACTTGCAATATGGCCATTTAATTAACACAAATTAGAGGTGCATTAACTTGCAATATGGCCATTTAATTAACACAAATTAGAGGTGCATGAACTTGCAATATGGCCATTTAATTAACACAAATTAGAGGTGCATGAACTTGCAATATGGCCATTTAATTAACACAAATTAGAGGTGCATGAACTTGCAATATGGCCATTTAATTAACACAAATTAGAGGTGCATGAACTTGCAATATGGCCATTTAATTAACACAAATTAGAGGTGCATGAACTTGCAATATGGCCATTTAATTAACACAAATTAGAGGTGCATGAACTTGCAATATGGCCATTTAATTAACACAAATTAGAGGTGCATGAACTTGCAATATGGCCATTTAATTAACACAAATTAGAGGCTTGTGTACTTGCATTGTAATATCATCTATTTTTGACATAAAACATGAACCTAAACATGAATCATGGGTTTCAATCAAATCACATAAACTTGCATTCTAGAATATGAATCTACTCAATTATGTGTCACATATATTATCACATGATTTTGATAACAACATAAGCCTAAAACATATTTTCATTTAGGCATAACACTAAACATAAACTAGTCATGTCCATAAAGTCATTAGGTGTTCACAAAGGTGTTTACTTTTGTCACTAATACAAAAGTATGATTCAACTAGAATTATTCCAACCTAAACTTATATGAATCATGTTACCAAAAAGGGTCAAAGCTACACTTGCAATGATCATAGTCATGTATGTTCAAGGGTCTAAGTTATGTTGACATAATAGTGGATCACATACTTGCATGAATCTCAACTTGGTTGTAACAAACTACCACAAGCATATAAGTGTCACTATGAATCATGTACTTGCAAATACCCAATAGATCTAATATTATCACACCACAACATCTCCAATTCATTTATAATTTGGATCATAGCATCACACAATTAAGAATTATCATCACTACAAATTATGTACAATTCCATTTACATTTTATACAAATCAAGATCCAATTGTTATTCATATCGGAATAGCACTCTACTTACAACGTATGACAAATCATGTATTCAGGATTCTGAATTCTGAATTCTGAATTTGGTGATGCTATCCTTTGTTGTAGATGTTGTTTTGATTTATTTGTTGTAGCTTTAATCTTTTACTTGTATTAGCTTTGTTGTTCATCTCTTTCAAATGGAGGCTCCCTCTAATTCTCATTCGACAGCATGGCGGCTTCAACTCTTATTTTCATGTGAATATTTAGTTGGAGACCTAAGGTCTTTTTATAGAGTTGCATTTTGATTTGAGCCGTCCGATAATGCTAGGGTTAATCAAGGCCATCAATTTCAAAAGAGGCCAATTATGTTCACAATTAAGGACTGTAAATTACTCCCATTTTAAATTATGTCATAATTACTATGCATGCAAATTACCCCCGTTTTGAATTATGCCATAATTACTATTTCAATTACATGTAATTTCATGTTTTAGCATATATATATATATATTCTACAATGTACACATTTCTCATTTAGGACAAATCCTATATGTAAATAATTCCTAATTTTACTTATGCCATAATAACTCTCTTAATGTACATTATCAACATTTACTATTATTTGTTAATTCATATAAATACGTACACATTAGATACATCCCCCCTTTGCACACTTATTATTATTTTTATATGCATATTAGATACATCCCCTCTTTTACACACTTATTATTATTTTTATATGCATATTAGATACATCCCCTCTTTTACACACTTATTATTATTTTTATATGCATATTAGATACATCCCCTCTTTTACACACTTATTATTATTTTAGCAACCTTAGTGTTATCAGAAAATTTGGGGTGTTACACTCCTTAATGGCCCTGATATCTTGGATGCAAGTCTCCTTGGCATCAGTATCTTCTGGCTTGCGGCTAGTGGTTTTGATCTTTCGGCTTCGTGGATATTTCAGTTTCTTGGTTTTGGATTTGCTTGGTCTCTTGAATGTTGGATTTGTTTTTTGTGGATTCTTGGTTTTGTCTTTCTTTAGTTTCTTGGCTTTGGATTTTATGGCTCTCGAATAATGTGATCTTCACTCATGGCTTTCTTGTTTTTGGCTCTCTTGGCCTTCTTTGAACTTAGTTATTCGAGCTTCAGCCCATGGCTTTGGCTTTAAGGACTTCAGTTCTTTGGATGTATCCTACCCTTTGGTTATTTTGCTTGTTTTGGCTGTATGATGGTTGAGTCGGCATACCCATGCATGGGAGTTGTTATGATCCCTAGGCATGAAATTTGATCGACAACACACCATCACCCCCTTTGGTTATTAATGAAAAGTTTACTTTTCCCAGTTTTGTACTTTGAATGGTTATGTTTGTTTACCTATCTAACAGAAACCGGCGATATCCTAGGCATGCTCTTCATAAATAATAAACCATTCTCTTTCCTTCACGAATGAATTTGGAATCAGAAAATGGCCAAGTCCGCCTACCCTTGCACAGTGGCAGGCTAGCTCCCTAGGCATGCTCTTTACGGATGATGATCTGTTGAGTTTTCTTTCTGCTTTACTAAAAAATCCCTAACTTTTATAACTTTAATAAAATTACTTAACAAAGTAGGGACGCTTGCTTTTTAAGTATGAAATCGATAATGTGATTGCGGACCTTAATAATCATCTGGCTATCCTGGCCTCTTGTCTCTCCGCGACAAGACTACCTTGATCCATGGCGAGTCTGGATCTTATCCGTCTGGTCGGTAGATCCTTCTCGTCTGGCTATATTGGCCTCTTGTCCCTCAGCCACAAAAATGCCTTGATTCGTGGCGAGTCTGGATCTTTTCCATTCGGCCGGCAGATCTTGCTAATTTGGCTATCTTGGCTTCTTGTCCCTCCGCGACAAGACTTCCTCGATTCGTGGAAATTATGAATCTTGTCTGTCTGGTCGACAGATGCTACTCATTTGGATATCTTGGCCTTTTTTCCTACTTCGACAAGACTGCCTTGACTTGTGGCGAGCCCGGGATCTTGTTCGTTTGGTCGACTGATCCTGCTCGTTTGGTTACTGGATCATTCCCACACGTCGATTCATCTGGTCATCTGGCTTTACAGTTATCTGCTATTTTGAATTTACGGATTTCGGTTTCACCCCGACTTCCTAATTATGGATTTTCTGGTTATTCAGGTTCTTGGACCATTGCAGTCCTCTGGTTATTCTGGCTATTTGCATTATCTCTAAGTGACCCGGAGCGATCGTTGGCTTGCATCGGGTTTCAGGCTTTCTGGTTAATGGATAATATGATCTGAAGCGATTGTGGATTTCTCGTGTACTAGCTTTGGATTTCTGTTTACTTCAATCTAGTGTAGTCCACTTCAGACTTATAGATATAGAAGCTTACTCCGGACTTCTCCCGACTTTGGTTTTTGGATCTCTCTTCTTCTCGCAAAACAAACCTTCCTTGGATCAAGCAAGAAATGTTTTGGGGGGCAAGTATTGACACGTTTTTTGGTTAAAGCTGTCACACGTGAAGTTCCTGGTTACCAACACGCTCAAGCGTCGAGAACATCGTCAGAAAACACAAAGCGATTTGGTCGGAGTCGCGTCGCAAATATAAAAATGGCCCGAAACCCCTTCAGATGACTTTTTTGGGCCCGAAAACATCAGTTACAGTGATGTACCGTAGCTCTTATATCCCTTTGAATTTTCTTGAGGTACAACTTTCGTTTGACCAAAATGGACTTACAGTTTGAAAGTTATGTCCGTTTCCGTGTATGCGTGCAGAAATTTCGGATCCCTCTCCTCCTAGGAATTTCAGATCCCTCTCCTCTCGGGAATTTCGGATCTCTCACCTCTACATCACGAATCCCTTAAATTCCTCCCCTTCTTACCCTTCGGGATACGAAAATTTGTATCTCCCGGTGGGATACGAAATTCGTATCCCCCAAAGGGATACGAATTTATCGTATCTCCCCTGAGGGATACGAAATTTCGTATCCCTTAAGGGGTACGAAAAATGCAGCTACATTAAGGGATTTGAGATTGCTCTTCAGGGATCTGAAAATCTGCTGTGTGGGACTCATTTCCTACCTACTCCCACCAAACCACTTACCTATAAATACCCCAAGCATGGACTTCATTCGGATCCTTTTTTCCACCAACTTTTGGATTTCTAGATCTCTAAAATCCTCATTAATGGTTGTCAACTCCTTCTTTATGGTCATTGGACATGGCATGGACAATTAAAACGTCACATACACGTTTTCCATCGACATTTGGACATTCATAAGGATAATTACACTACTTTTGGGCTGTTTTGGACTTCTTGGACATTAAAGATAAATTTAGGCATAGTTGACCGTGTCAACTCACTCAACGAAGAAGAATACAAAGGGCATTTTAATCGATGTTTAGAATTAACAAGGATATTGTTGTTCTATTGTAACGCTTTATACTCAACTAGTGTCCAAACTTGTACAACATTGTAATTGAATATTATATGATGAATGATTACTATGAAGTGGACGTAGGCATTAGTGCTGAACCACTATAAATAGTTGTGTCTCTCGCATTTACTTTATTACATCTTTGGATTATTTTGTCTCTATTACTCACACATTGGGTGTTGGCATGCGCTGAATAAAACGACAATTCCCCACGTAAACTACAATTTCCCTATATACGAGTAAAGATATTATGGGTTGAAATGATATATACAGCAATCACTATATAGATTTAGCAAATGAAACTAAAATTATTGGTATGCATGTAGATATGACAAATACCCGTAAATTGAATATTAAACGGATTAAAATGATATACATCTACATCACTTGGTCTAGGTAAAAAATTATATATAGACACCATTGTCTATTTTGAAAAGTATTTTCTGAATTTACAAATATATTTTAAATATATTTTTATTCAATAAAAGTCATTTTAAAAATCTAAATTTAGAATTTTAGATAAACCTATTTTTTTATATAATTTAATAAAGTTTTAAATTTAGATTTCTAAATAAAATTATATGTTATAAATTTTTAATATAAGTCATATATGTTTTAAAAGTATAAATTTAAGATTTTGAATTTTAATATTATTTAGTTTTAAAAGTTTAAATATGATTAAAAGAATGAATCAAATGGTGATTTCGAAAATGGCGAATTGATGGCGATCCATTCTTTTGCTTCTCCCTTTACCTTTGATTCCTCCTCTTCCATTCAAACCTATCCTTGATCCACCTCCCCTCTTCTCTTCTGACTTCTCTCATGGAACTATTCATGATGCAAATCGTGCTGCTGAATCAAATGTTCCGAAGCAGGCTATGGCCAATTTGGATCTCGATCCACCTCTCGCTAATGGTTTTACTACTAAGGTAGATTACGCATCTCTTTGCAAGGCTCTTCCAAGAAACGCCAGTGTGTATTCGCCGGTTCATTTTGATATTATCAAAGATGGTAAACCTAAGTCTCTTCCATTTATCGTTAAGAATGAGGGTCTAAAATCCAGGAGTGCTTATCTGGTTGGATTTTTCTTGGACGGTACACTCTCTTATCCCTCCGTGGTTAACTATCTTAAGCAATTTTGGAAATTACAAGGTGATCCAGTGTCAAATCGAGTGGAGTTAATTTCTTTTTTAATTTTTCTAATGAGCTTGATAGACATAAAATACTATAGTCCGATCCGATCTTCATCAAAGGTAGAATGTTTACAATAACGAAATGGGATCCTGCTATTGGTAATTCACAATTGGAATTAATTAGCTTGTTAGTCATGTCGGCAAGCTTATTTGTTTAGGTATGCAAAGGCGCTTATGGAAATCTCACCTGATTGTGATCTGCCAGAGTTTATAGAGTTAGATGGATTGGGTGATTGTCCTTCGGAAAAGCTTACATATGATTGGAAACCTAATATATGTACTATTTGTGAATGCTTTGGTCACAAAACAGTCGAATGTAATCATTATGTAAGAGATAAATCGTTTGATGATATTTGTTTTTGATATTATTGTGAGGTGAAAGGTGATAATGATAAGTTTAGGAGAAGGGAATATGTTGATACTGTTTGGACTGAGGTTAACACAAAAAAGAAGATGATATGGAGGGAAAAAGTTAACGGTGATAAGGTAATAGCAACTGATGTAGATGATGCTTGTAAAGACAGAGTTCAAGGGACTCAAGTGGATAAATCAAATGATAATTTAGGTTTTCATGCTAGTGAGGTGTATAAAGATGGAGAGGAGAATAATAATAAGCATGATGATTTAGATGATAGTTTAGGAAATTTATTCGATGGTATGAATAATTGTGAGGAAGTAGCAATGCAATCAGACATTAGTACATTAGTTAATGGTATGACTAGTACATCTATGCTGGTTAAATCTTTTAGTGATGATTTGTCAACATCCTCAACCCCTTCTAAATCTTCTCTACCAGATTCTTCACCTACTGATTTTGCTACAAAATTTCTATCTAAGAGTAGTAAGAGGCGTGAGAAAAGAAAAAAGGCAGCTGAGCGTAAAATTCAGAATTAGGGAAAGGATTATATGCCTGATGAGGTACCTCAAAGTACTAAAAATTTAAAATCATCATTAAGACACACAAGGAGTAATCTGTTTGCCCTTGTTGATCCTATCTTGAGGTGAGTTTTGGTGTAATGATATAAGTTTGGTAATGTGCTGCACTTGAAGAAGTTTTGTTTGGTCCTCCTAATGATAATTTTGGTGAAGTTTTGTATATATGGAAGTCAGTAGCCCATGTCATAGTGAGATTGTATTGTTTCTCATAATGAAGAGGCAATATTGTTTGCTAAGAGGTTATTAAGAGGTTGCGTAAATAAGCTTGGTTACTAAGAGGCAATATTTCCACTTTACGATCCTATACTGAATTGACATCGATTTGATTATTGTTGTTAAGAGGTTGCGTGAATCAGATTCAGGTACAGTGTACTATGTACATTTGATACTTTTCTGCAGACTTTAAAGTTACGTGGGTGGATAGTTTAATGTCGAAGAGTAACAATGAGGTAGTATGTTTTCTTATTTTGTTTTGGAGCTTGGTCACTAATATGCCTCTTTAGTAAATTGGAGCTTGGTTATATGATCGGGTTACGTGGGTGGATATTTTAATGTTGAAGAGTAACGGTGGGTGAATGGTTATATGATGATCAGTATATGTAACAGGAAGTGGATAGTCCATCATCGGTTTCCTTTGCTGTAGCAATTTTATGCCTTCGGCCAGTCAGTTTGGTTTTACGAAATTGTTTCTAGTGATAATGTGTAGTGTGCTAATGAGCACATGCGTGTCTGTGCTATATGCAAGTAAATAACTGTGTGGTCTTTCTAGTTTTCGCAAGTGTTTTTATTGAGAGTCAAAGTATGTTTTAGCTTGGTATTAGGAGTTTGTTTATAGTAGTGAGTCCACAAATATTGTCATTTTACGTTCATTAATAAACAAAAACTCGCGTTGCCTTTCAGAAAAAAAGGTTTACATAATATAAATCATTTTATAAGAAAATTTATGAATTTTTTGCTATAGTTTAAATATTATTTAAATTTTAAAACTATATAAATATAGATTTTATAAAATATAAGTATATAAAGAGTTTAAAGAGAACTTTGAAATTTAATGATAACTTGATTTGTATAACTGACTTAATAAAGTATAAATTTATCAAGTTAAGATAAATTGATTTTAGATGTAAATTTAACTTGATGAATAGGTTTTATGAATTATGAATGGTTATGAAACTTAATGATATGATTTGAAATAATCGATTCAGTAAATGTTTTGAATTTAAATATAATTAAGGTTAAAATTTTATAAAATTGAAATTTAGATTCAATTGATGTGAACTTTATAAAAAGGGTGATTTGAAAGTAATTTGAGTCTTCAAGAATATAATTGAATATCCCAACTTGTATACCAATGAAATGAATTGAACTTAAAAATTTATTGCTTATAGTTTAGTAATTGATTGAAGTAAATTTGTTGAAATCCAAATTAAAGTAACCGAACTTTGGAAATACGGATGAGTGGATTGGGTTGTTATAAATTATTTGAAATTTGTATTATTGCATATTAAACTATTTTAAATTATGCTATTTAAATTCAATTTTTTTTCTTTATAACTATTTTATATATGTTTAACTTAATCATGATATCTTCTATAACTATTTCAATTATATTATTTTGCTTTTGATTTAATTATAATTTATTTTTATTTTTTTTAAATCAAATTATTTCATATAAATATAATTATTATTTTTAAATAAAACCATTTATATTATATTAACTATTTTGAATAAGAAGTTGTACCAATTCGAACTATTGAATCTAGAATGTTAATACAATGATTTTTTTTAGAATTTCAAATATGAGATATAAAAATGAACAATCGAAATGTAATTTTGTTTATAAAATGTTTCAAAAGAATATAAAAAATGAATATTGAATTCATTACAATAATATGAATGGATTTATGATTTATGATTTATGAATTTAATCGAATAATGAATTAGTTTGAAATATGATTTTTAATGGTTAAATATTTGAAATAAATGATTTGAATATAAATCAATATCATTATTATTTGATTTGTTATATTTTAAAATATGATTTACGACCTTTAACCTAAATATGATTTTTAATGGTTAAATATTTGAAATAAATGATTAGAATATAAATCAATATCATTATTATTTGATTTGTTATATTTTAAAATATGATTTACAACCTTTAACCTTTTGGACATAATTATATGAATATAAACAAATATTATCATTATACTGGTTTATGGTATTTGAAATTATTTAAAATATAAACGATCACAGTGTGAAATAAACGTTTGGTTGTTAAAGAGACTGGGGATGGATGTTGTCATTTTCTTTGCAATACTGGGAACCAATTTACAACTGTGCCCGTGGTGGAGAATTTATAATGAAGTAGGATGGATTTGTAGGCGGTTACTGGATTTGAAGAAAGAGAATAATGATGGATGGCTTTGACCTTCAGGTCATAATTGAAATGACTAAAACAGGAGCCATACCCGGAACAATGGAGTTAGTGTAACACCCCGTAATTTTAAAACAGACATAAGAGATAATTAAATAATAATTAATTATTAAAATAAAAAGTAGGTGAAACGGGTTACGCCATTGCGTTCGTCTCGGAATTCTGCTTGAGATAGAGTCCGAGTTTGCGTGAATCGGACTCCGTATGAAGAAGTTATGGAGGTCAGAAGATTTCAAGTTTAAAGCAGAAAATAAATATAAATAATAATTAAAATCATAAACCAGTTCAAAATTCGGATAGAACAGACTGAGCGGGAAATTTCCCGCTCAGGGTGTCGACCCCCCAGGGGGAGTCAACATAGGCGTCGACCCCCTATAGGGGAGTCGACATAGGTGTCGACCCCCCTATAGGGAGTCGACCCCTTTGAGATCTGCTTCCTATGACGAATTTCTGTAGTCCTGAGATGATGTGGCCTTCTCTGATTGGCCAATGGCTAATTTCTAAGGTATTAGGACTTATGTGTCGAGCTATGGTTGGCTGGATGACAAATCTTTTTGGACTGATGGCTCTGATTTTTCCTAGACTAATCTAAATGCTAGAATTAAACCTAGACTTCTATATAAGCACTCCAAACCTCAACCCTAGACCACACAATGAAGCCGTCATGCTGTCCATGCCTAAGTTAGCCTAGCCTCCATCTTCTCCAAATTAGAAATCAATTTAGAAAGCTCCAAACAAAATCCAAACTAGGGAATCAAACGTCTACATCAAGGGATAGCTAAACAAATTCAGAAATCAGATCCCAGAATACAAGATCCGTCCTTTTTCTGTAAGTTCAGTTATTATTTAGATTTAAACATCTAAATAGAAATCATGACTGTAATAATCGGATCTAGAACGATGCCTAATTCTGATTCGTGCCTATCCTTTTGTCAATTCTGAATTGCTTATGCCTATGAGACTATTGTGATTGATGTAATGACACTTATCATGCCTATGAGACTGTTGGGCTGACATAATAGAACTTATCATGCCAATGAGACTGTTGTGACTGACATAATAAAACCAATCATGCCTATGAGACTGTTGGATTGACATAATGGAACCTAACATGCCTATGAGACTGTTGTGATTTATATAATGGAACCTATCATGTTGTACATCATATGCCCATGAGACTATTGTGATTGATATAGAGGGACTCATCATGTTGTACATAAAAGTTAGTGATTATCTTAAGTCCAATTTTATTTAATCTTTATAACTACGGTGTAAATTGCTTAGCTTGTCTATCCATATTGTTAATGTACAACATTGAAACATGATTCTTGAATTGGGTACATCTTTACATGCATATTTTTCCTTATGTCAATTCTTATGCTCCTTCTCTATTTTTCCCCCTTTTACTTGCTTTTGTGAATACTAAGTTCATTCAGAACTTAGATTGAATCTCGTTCTACGTGCGATTATAACACGGGGAAATTAGGTATAATTTAATTGAGTAAATTTTGGGCATAACATGGGAATGTGGCATAAACTTGTATTGGCTAGACTTGTGGAAAAATTTGACACATAGATTTGGACACATATGACAAATATGTAAATTGGCTAAAGATGAACATGCCTAACCCGAGGTTAGATTGAGTTGCGGTGTAAGACCGCCCGGAACCGCCTGACACATCCTGCGACCGCAACAATATAGACCTAATGTGAGAGGTTAGCGCATTTAATCCCAAAAATCCGAGGTTAGATTGAGTTGCGGTGTAAGGCTGGCCGGAACCGCCCGGCACATCCAGTGAGCGCAACAATTTATATATAATGTGAGAGATTGGTGCTTTAATGAATAAATTAAAGCTAAGAAACAGACAGGCTAAGAATGGTAGGGTTAAGTTAATCAAAGCAACACTTAACCAATATAAAATGATGTGTGATAGGGTTAAGTAACACAAGAGAGCAACATTTAACCAATATAACATGATGTGTGATAGGTTTAAGTAACACAAGAGGGCAACACTTAACCAATGTAACATGACAAGTGGTAGGGTTAAGTAACACAAGAGGCAACACTTAACTAATATAACATGACAAGTGGTAGGGTTAAGTAACACAAGAGGGCAACACTTAACCAATGTAACATGACCAGTGGTAGGGTTAAGTTAACACTTAACCAATGAACGAGTGGGTTTAAGTTAATAGAAAACACTTTACCAGTGATGAGGTTGAGATAATAAGAAACACTTAACCAACATGACATGGCGTGTGGATGGGTTAAGTTAACTTGAATGGATGGATAACACTTAGCCAATTTGGGGGGTATATGAATAGACCCTAGAAAACCCTAGTAACGGGGACCCATTTCAGCAGTAACCCACATAGATGTATCATGGTACCCTGAAACTAGGCAGGGTGGGCCACGATTACTGGGCTGATTATAAGCAGTCAAAATAGCGATAGGGGGTGCAGTAGTGTAGTTCCGATGGAGTATGGGCGTGAATGTGCTCCGAAGTGGAAAAGCAGGCATTGGGCATCAGTAGTATACATTGTGCATCTAGAATTTGTGTCGGGTTGCTGTCATAGGGATTGATACACCTTATGGTGGGACCAACACAGGGTATCTACACACAAGAGAGGGCCGATTGACATAGACACAAGGAAAATTAATACAAATAGGGAGCTGATCGATAGGGTAGTAAGGGTACATCTAACATCTTTATGGCAATTAGGCTGATTGAGGTAAAATCCTCATACTAGATGTACACCTGAAGGCTACCACAATTGCAGGGTTGGGATCACCTTATTTTATAACACAGGATACTAGTTGGGACACTAGTAGGGGATACAGATCCTTTTTCACAGGATACTAGTTGGGACATTAGTAGGGAATACGAATCGTTCTATAAAAGACACTAGTTAGGATGCTAGTTGGATGGTGTAGAGAAAATGGGAAATTAGAGAAAGAATTGAAGCGCATTCAGTGTATCTTACCTTGTCATATCTAACGATCATCATTTGTTGTCTTGCTATGGTTATTATCATGGTTATGTCTGGTATTCAGTTTATTCATGTCATGATCCTTTTACCTGTTTACATGTTGAATAATCACTGGACTTACTAGATTTATGTCTGACCCGTTTTCTTTCGCCTTCTTTTCTTCCGTTTCCCCCTCCCCCCCAAGTTCACAGGGAGAGAATATCACCACTTAACACAGTTTTCTTTCCAAGCTCAAAGATAGTCGATGTATTACTTTGGACTCTCTTTTCCACTGCTATGGCTGGCTCATGCTTTATTGGGGAACATCATTATCATTTTATGCTTCTTTATTTTGTTAAACAAGACAGATGCTTTGTTGTAATGGGTAAGGGTGTTTTGGTGTTGGAAAACAATCTTTGTACAAGTTGTTTTACCAAGCTGCTGTTTTATCAATAAAGTAAAGTTTTATTTATTTTCCGCTGTTTAATTTGTTTTCTGTTTTGTAATTTATCTATTATATACACTTATGACGCTCCACTGAAGTTAATGCATTCCCTTTGTGAGTGACCTTAACGGAGGTGGCGTGTTACACGTGGTATCAGAGCTGAAGGTTACTAGAACAGATAAAAGACTTTTCAAAAGCATATTTTAAAAGGGGTGTTTTCTAAGACATGTTTTAAAGAAGCATTTTTTTCAAGAGAAAAGTATTATTTTTAAAAAAAGGCATATTCCCCAAAGCCATATGCACCATCTTCCGATTCTCTATTTGAATCTCTTCTTTCTCTCTTTTCGCCATAGTTTCGCAGGCATACATCACATGTCAAGGGCGAAGTAGTGCCCAACCTCCATATGTAGCCGCAGTAGTTTCACTTGCGGCTAATCTTCTTTCAAGCTTTGTAGGTTGCCGTGCGATGGAGGTAGTTTCGAGAAACTTGTCAACAAGTTACACAAGGATAGTAAGGATGAGAATAAGGGAGTTTGGGCTAAGGAGCACAAGCCCAAGGATAAGAAGCTTGTTGATATGGCTTAATCCACGCAGAAGGAGAAAGGTGAAAAGAAAGAGGCCAAAGAGGAAGAATCACAAACAAGGGATTGGAATACAAGAAGAATGGAAGAAATAATAGATCCCGCGATAAGAGGGAGTGTCTTTTCTATGGTATAGCGGGTCATTTAATTGTAGGAAGAAGAAGGCATGGTGTTGTTTTCAGTATGGTCGAGCAGGGCATCTTATCAAGGATTGCCCGAAGGACAAGGACAAGGGCAAAGGACATAATCTTTTAGAGGGCAATTGCATGCTCTCACTGTTAGTGTACCTAAGAGAGGTAGGAATGTTTCTGTTGAAAGTTTAGTTTTTCTTTTCAATCATCCTGTTAGAATTTTGTTTGGTTCTGGCGCTTCACATTCTTTTCTATCTGCTTCCATAGTTGAGTCTCTGCACCTTAGTACTTGTATAGTAGAAGATCCCATTGTTGTCTCAAATCCTATTGGGGGTTCGGCTCATTCATCTATGATTTGTTTGGATTTGGGAATATCTATACTAAGCGTTAAGTTTAGATGTAATGCTTAGGTTTTTGGTTTCATGGGCTATGGGTTTATTCTAGGGATGGATTGGTTATCCAGTAATGGTGTCATTCTCGATTGTGAAAAGAGGGTAGTTAGACTTTTGACTCGCCTCGGTAGTACCCTCTAAATCTCGTGTAACCCTAAGGGTTCTGTCATGCTTAGCCTAGAATCTCTTGATACATCTGTTGATAATTTGCATTCTATTCAAGTCGTCCATGAGTATCCCGATGTCTTTGATTAAGTGAAGGGTTTACCCCTAAAAACGCGAGATAGATTTCCGCATATACTTGGTTGATAACGCCAAACCAGTTGCATTACCCGTATGACACATGGCTTCTAGGAAGAGGAAAGAGCTCAGCGAGCAAATTAAAGAGTTGCTTAAAAAGGGGTTCATAAGGCGGAGTATTTCTGAATGGGGTGCTCCAGTTGCTTTCGCTACAAAGGCGGATGGTTCACTTCGCTTGTGCATAGATGATATTTTAGTTTTCTCTAAGGGTGAGGAAGAACATGCTTTGCATCTAAGGGAAGTCTCGGATACCCTCCAAGCGCATCAGCTTAAGGCTAGGTTCTCTAAATATCATTCTTGGAGAGAAGAAGTAAGGTTTCTAAGACATGTGATATCCAAGGAAGGGATAACAGTAGACCCCGCAAAAGTAGTTGCAGTGCAAGATTAGAGGATCCCAAGGAATGCAATAGGAGTAAGAAGTTTTTTGAATTAGCGGGATGGTATAGAAAGTTAATTAAGGGCTTTGTGAAGGTATCAACCCACTTACTAGATTGGCAAAGAAGTATCTAACTTTTTCTTGGGATTTGATTCGTGATGTTGCTTTCCAACGACTGAAGAGAACCTTGACGACAACCCCAGTCTCGACATTGCCCGAAGGGAACAAGACGTATACAGTTTATACGAATGCATGTAGGACAGGGCTAGACGCTATTTTAATACTTGAAGAGAGGGTAGTTAGTTATGGAAGAAGACAACTGAAAATACATGAGAAAGACTATCCTACCCATGACTTGGAATTAGCTGTTACAATATTGGCTCTTAAGTTATGGCATCATTATCTTTTAAGAGAGAAAGCTTGAACTATATACGGTTCCTAAGTCCTTAAGATTTTTGTTCTCACAAAAAGATTTGAAATTTGAGGCAACAATGATAGATGTAATTTCTTGCCTCATACGACCTTGAGATTGCTTATACCCCTAACAAGGGTAATGTTGTGGCATGCGCCCTAAGTAGAAAGAGACTGACCTTAAGAGGTGTAAAGTTGAAGTACATAGCAATCTTTAGCTTTAGACCCTCAGTCAAGTTCGTACCTAGTTTGTTAGCATCGCTAGAAGAGTATCCTACGCTTTTGGATCGGATAGGAGCGGCGTAACATGAAGACCCTCAGATTGGTGACATGATGGATAAGCTAAGAAAAGAAGAGACCTCTGATCACCTTAATAACTACAGTTGGCAACATGGTTAGCATCTGTTTATTTTCAAGAGATAATTCTTCCACATGGAATACCCTCTAGTGAATTTTGAAGACCCTTTTGAGGAAATGTTAGCATGACAGCAGAAATTGTAGTCCTGAGTATACTAGAAGGAGAAGAGCTGGAACGAGAGGCGACAACGAAATGAGTTCCAAATCATATTTTGTAAACATAAATTAAGAAGCTACGCAATCGTGAAGTTAAGAAAGTCAGAGCACAATGGGGTAAAGCTCAAGAAGATGTAACACAGAAGACTGAAGACTAGATACGCGCATCATACACTTTTTGTGGGTATATCCTTGATCTCTCTCTCTTTTTAAAAAGTTTATTTGCATTCTAGTCATTATCTTTTAAGTATATCCTCTCGGTCCTATCCTCAATCCTTAGGTAGAAGCCAATGGACGTAAACATGTATTTTGAAACATGTTATGATTGGTGGTTGCAAGTGGTTGCTCGTGGATGCATATACACACACACTAGGAACTAGATCGGCTCAGTCACTTCCATAATTGCATATGCATATATGTGTTTATATATGGATTGAAACTTGATGTGTTATCATATGGACATTGCATTTGAATGTATGGTTGTGCACTCATGTAGAAATGATATGTATCAATAGGGTTCTTTTGCATACTTAATGGACGCATGACACTATCATGAATTGCATTAAGGAGGTCAACTGAATCAGTAGACCGCCTGATTTTGCAGTTGGGTAAGGACATATACACACACTATGCATATGTTCATGAAAAACATTAGAAACCTTTTTAAGGACAATGGATGCCTGTGATTGAATGATTGAGTAGATGGATGTTGGATGGTAGGATATACATTCTTCTTGACTTGAAGATTTCGGGGATGAAATCCTTTAAGTAGGGAGGATGTAACACCCCGTAATTTTAAAACGGTACATAAGATATAATTAAAGAATAATTAATTATTAAAAGAAAAATTAGGTGAAACGGGTTACGCCATTGCGTTCGTCTCGGAATTCTGCTTGAGATAGAGTCCGAGTTTGCATGAATTGGACTCCGTATGAAGAAGTTATGGAGGTTAGAAGATTTCAAGTTTAAAGCAGAAAATAAATATAAATAATAATTAAAATAAAAACCAGTTCAAAATTCGGACAGAATAGACTGAGCGGGAAATTTCCCGCTCAGGGTGTCGACCTCCCTAGGGGAGTCGACATAGGTGTCGACCCCCCTATAGGGGAGTCGACCCCCCTATAAGGGAGTCGACCCCCCTATAGGGAGTCGACCACTTTGAGATCTGCTTCCTGTGATGAATTTCTGTAGTCCTGAGCTGATGTGGCCTTCTCTGATTGGCCGATGGCTAATTTATGATGTATTAGGGCTTATGTGTCGAGCTATGGTTGGCTGGATGACACATAGTTTTGGTCTTATGGCTTTGATTTCTCCTAGGCTAATCTAAAGGCTAGAATTAAACCTAGACTTCTATATAAGCACTCCAAACCTCAACCCTAGACCGCACAGTGAAGCTGTCATGTTGTCCATGCCTATGTTAGCCTAGCCTCCGTCTTCTCCAAATTAGAAATCAAGTTAGAAAGCCCCAAACAAAATCCAAACTAGAGAATCAAACGTCTACATCAAGGGATAGCTAAATAAATTCAGAAATCAGATCCCATAATACAAAATCCGTCCTTTTTCTGTAAGTTCAGTTATTATTTAGAGTTAAACATCTAAATAGAAATCATGACTGTAATAATTGGATCTAGAACGATGCCTAATTCTGATTCGTGCCTATCCTTTTGTCAAATCTAAATTGCTTATTCCTATGAGACTATTGTGATTGATATAATGACACCTATCATGCCTATGAGACTGTTGGGCTGACATAATAGAACCTATCATGCCTATGAGACTGTTGTGACTGACATAATAAAACATATCATGCCTATGAGACTGTTGGATTGACATAATGGAACCTATCATGCCTATGAGATTGTTGTGATTTATATGATGGAACCTGTCATGTTGTACATTCTATGCCTATGAGACTATTGTGATTGATATAGAGGGACTTATCATGTTGTACATAAAAATTAGTGATTCTCTTAAGTCCAATTCTATCTAATCTTTATTCCTATGGTGTAAATTGCTTAGCTTGTCTACCCATATTGTTAATGTACAACATTGAAACATGATTCTTGAATTGGGTACATCTTTACATGCCTGTTTTTCCTTTTGTCAATTCTTATGCTCCTTCTCTATTTTTCCTATTTTTAGTTGCTTTTGTGAATACTAAGTTCATTCAGAACTTAGATTGAATCTCGTTGTACATGCGATTATAACGCAGGAAAAATTGGGTATAATTTAATTGAGTAAATTTTGGGCATAACATGGGAATGTGGCATAAACTTGTATTGGCTAGACTTGTGGAAAAATTTGACACATAGATTTGGACACATATGACAAATATGTAAATTGGCTAAAGATGAACATGCCTAACCCGAGGTTAGATTGAGTTGCGGTGTAAGACTGCCCGAACCGCCCGGCACATCCAGCGAACGCAACAATATAGATCTAATGTGATAGGTTAGCGCATTTAAGCCCAAAAACCCGAGGTTAGATAGAGTTGCAGTGTAAGGCTGCCCGGAACCGCCCGACACATCCAGCGACCGCAACAATATAGATCTAATGTGAGAGGTTGGTGCTTTAATGAATAAATTAAATCTAAGAAACAGACGGGCTAAGAATGGTAGGGTTAAGTTAATCAAAGCAACACTTAACCAATATAACATGATGTGTGATAGGGTTAAGTAACACAAGAGAGCATCATTTAACCAATATAACATGATGTGTGATAGGGTTAAGTAACACAAGAGGGCAACACTTAACCAATGTAACATGACAAGTGGTAGGGTTAAGTAACACAAGAGGTCAACACTTAACCAATGTAACATGACAAGTGGTAGGGTTAAGTAACACAAGAGGGCAACACTTAACCACTGTAACATGACCAGTGGTAGGGTTAAGTTAACACTTAACCAATGAACGAGTGGGGTTAAGTTAATAGAAAACACTTAACCAATTACAACATGATGAATGAGAAGGGTTAAGTTAATAAGAAACACTTAACCAACATTACATGGCGTGTGGATGGGTTAAGTTAACTTGAATGAATGGATAACACTTAGCCAATTTGGGGGGTATACGATAGACCCTAGAAAACCCTAGTAACGGGGACCCATTTCAGCAGTAACCCACATAGATGTATCACGGTACCCTGAAACTAGGCAGGGTGGGGCACGATTACTGGGCTGATTATAAGCGGCCAAAATAGCGGCAGGGGGTGCAGTAGTGTAGTTCTGATGGAGTATGGGCGTGCACATGCTCCGGAGTGGAAAAGCAGGCACTGGGCATCAGTTGTATGCACCGTGCATCTAGAATTTGTGTCGGATTGCTATCATAGGGATTGATACACCTTATGGTAGGACCAGCACAGGGTATCTACATGCAAGAGAGAGCGGATTGACACAGACACAAGGAAAATTAATATAAGTAGGGAGCCGATCGATAGGGTAGTAAGGGTACATCTAACATCTTCCTGGCAATTAGGCTGATTGAGGTAAGATCCTCATGCTAGATGTACACCTGAAGGCTACCACAATTGCAGGGTTGGGATCACCTTATTTTATAACACATGATACTAGTTGGGACACTAGTAGGGGATACGAATCCTTTTTCACAGGATACTAGTTGGGACACTAGTAGGGAATACGAATCGTTCTATAAAAGAAACTAGTTTGGATGCTAATTGGATAGTGTAAAGAAAATGAGAAATCAGAGAAAGAACCAAAGCGCATTCAGTGTATCTTACCTTGTCATATCTAATGATCATCATTTGTTGTCTAGTTATGCTTATTATCATGGTTATGTCTAGTATTCAGTTTATTCATGTCATGATCCTTTTACCTGTTTACATGCTGAATAATCACTGGACTTACCAGACTCATTTCTGACCCGTTTTCTTTCACCTTCTTTTCTTCCATCCCCCCTCCCCCAGGTTCACAGGGAGGGAATATCACCACTAAGCTCAGTTTTCTTTCCAAGCTCGAAGATAGTCGATGTATTGCTTTGGACTCTCTTTTCCACTGCTATGGCTGGCTCATGCTTTATTGGGGAACATCATTGTCATTTTATGTTTCCTTATTTTGTTAAACAAGACAGATGTTTTGTTGTAATGGGTAAGGGTGTTTTGGTGTTGGAAAACAATCTTTGTACAAGCTGTTTTACCAAGTTGCTGTTTTATCAATGAAGTAAAGTTTTATTTATTTTCCGCTATTTAAAATTTTGTCTGTTTTTTAATTTATCTGTTCTATACACTTATGATGCTCCACTGAAGTTAATGCATTCCCTTTGTGAGTGACCTTAACGGAGGTGGGGTGTTACAATTAGCTTCTCTTAGCGGGCATGCTTCTTCGATATTATATTTATTACTTTGTAATGTGATTGTGATCTCTTTGATTTTGGGAGTATTGTCTGAGGTGGGCGGTAGTTGCAGCTATGCGTTACCACTAGCCTAGGTCCGCAATCCGGTAGAATCATGCTTATGGGTATTGCCTCGATGCCTTATCCTGATCGAGCTCCCTACGATTTTGATTTAACGTTGTCATCTAGCGGTGCATCCATATCCACCGGCCGTTTAATAAGTGTTTCATATGCAATGTTTACGACAGTATATAAACGATGTAAAGGTAATACCGGTAATCCCGCTTACGCTATTTTCAATAGTATATTCAACCGTAGACACTATTATAATAGCTTATTATGTTATATGATATCTAGTTTAATGAATTCTTAAAGAATGGAATCCCAAACATTATTTAAGTTACTGATGCATTTCATTTCAATATTTTACTTGAGTTGATTCATAGTTGAGATTGTTACTCATAATCCGGGTGTTTTGATTTGACATTATGCTTGGTCAGACTGAGGAGTTCAGGTTTGGGTGATTCATCTTTGTAGAGCTTGATATAGGTTGAAGATTTAGCTTATTATCTATCTGCTATTGCTAACATGGTGATTCAGTCATTCCATTTCCATCATTTGATTATATACTAACCATTTATGTATCTGAGATTTCTTACTGTCTTAGATTTATGACTCTAATACTATGTACTTTATTTTGATATTTTGTGATTAGTAGCTTCATGAACAACTAAGTTATTTATTCCACTGTGAGTTATTCTGATATTTTGTATATGTAATCTGTTTGTGTTCTTTGATTTGATTTTATTAAACCACATAGTTAAAATAATATGCTGTTTCAAATGATTTGAATCGGTTTTATTACTAACTTAAAAAATGGTAAGAAAAAACCAGATGTTATAGTTGGTATCAAATCTTTAGTGTAATAAAAAACCTTAGCTTATGGGGTTTAAAACTCATTAGAGATATGCAACAATACCCTAGAATGAGTAGAATCAGTGGCATAAGCTTTCTTGAGAGAACGTATTTTGGATAGTATAAATGGTTTTGAAAGTATTTTCGATATAAAAAATTATTTTAAAATTTTATCTTTTCTACGTGCCTCATTTCTTTGAACTCATTTCCTTTGTCAGAATTCTATTAGATTAGGTTCTCCTTTGTTTAAGTCTCGATCTTTGTCCTAAATCTATATTATTAGGAATTTATAGTTGATAGCTTTCGAAAATCCTTAATATTTTCTAGCTTATGTTGATTAGGGTCTCCATCTTCGTTGGTTCCATTAGTTAGGTTCTTTCATTGCTTCAATTTCTAGCTTGTATTTTAGACTTTTCTTTGAACTAACTAAATTAATAATGGAAAATTCTCAGTATAGCTTGTATTAAGAGCAAATGTGAAAATGTTGATGTTCTAATAACTAACATAATAGTAACTTAGTTTTCTTATGGTGGAATAAGCATATTTAAAGTAATATGGGCTAAAAACTTGTGATAATATATTAAGTGTACGTATACTAATAAGACTGAAATTTAAACATGATGTTTTGAAGTTTGTATTTCTTACTTAAGTCTAATAAGCATGAGAATAAATTTGATTTCATGGAAATATAATTTAAATACTAATTATTGATTTCCGAGGCATAATTATGAACTCAAAAGATCTGCTCCAGACACTGGTATAGAGATTTTAGAAGAATAATGATAGGTGAAATAAGTATAAGTTAAACTCATGTAAGTAAATGGACTTTATACGCAAAACTTAGGTGATCATACCTTTTTAAATTTATAAAACTGGGTATTATTTGAATTGAGCTTTAGTAGTTTTAAATTGATTTGAACTTAGAAAGATAGAAATAAACCTTAATGATGTTTTAAACATAGCGACATTAAGAATAATATAGAATAATTTTGAGATGATTCTAATATGATGAAACCGGATTGAATATATATTTAATTCATATATCAATTTGTAAATGGAAATCTAACCAATGTAATAAAATTTGTGAACTCTATAATAATGAGTTTGGGTATAAACTTAATTTGAGTTAGAATGTCGGAATTTAGAAGGTCACTTAGGTATCCTTATATACATTTGGAAATCATACAACATATGTCTCGAGAATGCTAATTTATAAGATTTCCCATGGTAATTATAAATTAGCTATATTCAGATATATGATATGAGTCAAGATATAATAAACAAATGAGTAGGGGAGATATGTAAATTTTCCTTATACAAAATTTTGAAATGAATGAATGTTTGAAATATATTCATATTTGGAAATTTTTATATTTTATTTTGAGAAGGAAAGTTTCGAGTATTTACTTGACGTTAAAATTGGCCTATCGACTACTTAGTGATTTTGACATATGCCTAGCTAACATGCGTACTAAATCCTAAAAGTACTAGATAAATATAGAATCGCACTTTAGTCGCTTGGAAATGATTCTGGAGATAACCGCGACATCATTGGTATTTATTTTCGGGTTTCGAAAGTGAGACAAATATATGATGTCAATCGAGACGTCGAGTGGATACTTGAAACCGTACTAAAATGTTTGGGAAATATCCAAACCTTTTTATTTGAATATACTCTCATATATTGATCTAAGTAAGTCAACAATTATGTGTAACTTGATTTTATACATATATTTCTATTTTCCTACCTTATTCCTTTTCTAGGACGAAAAGATTTGAGTGGAGGAGATCGTAACAATCTGAATTTTTAATAGTTTAAAATTAATAATTTTTATTTGGATTTAAAATTTTAATGTTTAAAATTTCAATTTATTTTGAATTGAGTTTTGTAAATGAACAATAATAGGTAACGTTGAACAATTAAGTTCAACAATTATCAAATATGAATGTAACTGTTTAACGGATTCAATTTATGTTAATTAAATTTATGTAAGTTTATAAGAAAATAAAATTTTAATTAAATATATTAACATTCCAAATCTAATGAAATATTAAATTATCCAAAAATGTCAGTTCTGTGTCAAATTTAGTTAAATTTTAAAAGCAATCATAAATTCATCTTTTTTTTGAATCTCTACTAAATTATGAATATCTAGCATTTTTCGATTCATTGAAATTCAATTTCATTTGTACGGAATTTACGTTTGTAATTATGAAAAAGCACAAATAAGACTTTAGTCTTATCCATTTGTAGATGGAACTTCTACAACAACCAGGTATAGAGGGAAGTTATGAGCATTACATTCATGCATTATTTCCATACGAAGGTTAGCACGATTGATGATACGGAAGACGTTTGTTAGGTGTATATTTTCTATAATTAATCTATATCTTCCTTGATATTCTCTCTAGTATCAATACCGTTTGAATTTGAATAGGTGAAATTTATTTGTGGGGACACCTATTAATTGACACTTAAAATTTACTGCTATTGTCGTGCAAATATAAAAAATCGCATATCTATCTTTTCATTTCTCTTTCTCTCTCTCAAAAACCTCTTATTCTTCTTCTCCTCCCTGTATAGATCTACTTCTCAAATCCATGGAAAATGAAATCTTCAAATCAAATTGCAATAAAAAGGAAACTAAGTGAAAACAAATAACAAATAAAAAGAAAAAGCAAAATCAAGCAAGCAAAACAAAATCATCTTTCTCCTTCTAAATTTGCAGCAAAAAGAAGCTAGGCCTTATCATCTTCCTCATCTTTCCCTCCTAGCCACCACCAACCACCACTACAGCCTTGGCCACTACTTGCATCGCCTCTACCACTGCCTATAGCTTTGACCTGAACTAAAACCCATATCCTAACCCAAAAACCCAACTTCCCTAAAATTTCTTCTATTTTTATTTTTTTTCTCATATTTTGACCCGACTTGCCAAGGCCATAACTTTTTCATTCGAAACCTAAATCCACTTTTATTTTTTGTCATATTGAGTAAAATTGGAATAGCTACAACTTTTGTACTGAATAATTTTTAAAATTTCGAATTTTTCTAGGTCGAAACAACCAATCTTTTAGACGTATGTTTGGGTTCAGATTTCTGATTCCAAAATTGTCTATCGCTATTTTTCTATATCTTCTTCAATTTTTATCAGAATCCAGTTTTTTTTTAAAATTGAATAGAAAATAATTTTCAACAACTTTTATGTTTTTGACTTTTTCAAATATTGAGATGTACTATTCCTAAAGTTTAATCCAAAATGACCATAATTATGTTCAATTTTTGTAGATTTTGGAAAAAACTAAATGTATCTTCCTTAGTCAAAAACCCTCTATCACGCTATTGTGTGTGGTTGTGGGTGAAGTTGTTGTATGAGATTGTATGTATGTGGTTGCGTTGTGTTTGAAAATCAAAAGAGGGTGTAGGTGAATGGTAGATGCATGAAGATGAGAAGTGCGAGGTTGGAAGTTCAATCCTAAGTGTAGTCATTTTGAGATATTTTTGTTTGGAGTATTTAAATAAATGTATGTATGTGTGTGTGTATATATATATCTTCATGCGATTGCGTATATATTTTATAAAATAATAGGTTAGTTGATTTGGAATTGCTACTTTGAGCTTGGGTTAATTTGAGTTACAGATTCAATTCGTTGATTTGATCATGTTGTGTCAACTTCCATGTCCATTTCAGCTTTTGTCGTCCATTCTATTTTACCACGCAAGGTGAAAATCCTCACTGAGTAACAATTTCAATTTGTAATTTGATATCATTTGTAATGACATATGAAATGTTTGGATTGCTCTAGAAAACACGATTATTTGTTTGCGTACATGTGATACGCACACTGTTGACATATATAACACAAAATTGATTGTTATGATGTGTGTTGACTTATGTGTTGTAACGATCTAGGAATTTCGACAAGTTATATAATTAGCTTACAACTTGGAAAAACATTTTTTTACAAGCTAAATGAGTAATAACATTTGTTGGTAGCATTTTGCAGCAAGCGTCACCTTTTGTGTTCATAGAATTTGGAAAAAATGCTACCATATCTCACTTCTATATGCTGAGACATGTGTTAGGACACTTGTCTAAATGCATGAGCACTCCATGCATGAAAGTCGCATGTCCTATGTGTTTTCACTTTATCATGCTTGCTCCTTTCTTGTAAAAGTAGACCTTCCCCTCTGATTTTTCTCACTCCACCCATTCTCTCTTTTTTATATCTTCTTTCTTCACTTTTCCACCATTTCCTTCTCCCTCTCTCCCTCCTCCCTCCTAGTTCGGCTTAAATCCCCTCTTCTTCCTCCATTCCCCTTTAGCCCTGAGCACCCCTCCTTAACCACCCCAAATTTGAGCCAACCCCCTTCTCTACCTCCTCCACCACTCGGCCTAAACACCATAATCTACTCCTCTCTAACTCGCTACCAATCTCCACCCAATTGCCCCTCCTCCTCAGTCATCCATCACTCCACCCATGTGTTTGATCTAGATTAACCTTAAAGGGGGGTGAATAGGGTTTATTGGAGTTTTACGAGATATTAAAAATATTACAATACAAATTGCAGTAGAGAAAATAAATGCAAAAAATAAATAATACAGATTTTACCCAGCTTCGACAAACCCTGCCTATTGCTGCATTTCCAAGTTTTCTACATGGTATTAGTTAATTATTACAACGCTTACAACACCTGTAAACTCGCGACAATTCCTAGCCTAAATGTCTTAAATCTATGCACAAAACTTATCCCCAAGTTTCTACTAGGAGCTACACAAAAGGCCTCACAATCTCGCTATAGTTGCACTAATCCTAAGCTCAAAACCCTACACCGATTTCTGCCCTCGAAGCCAGATTTTCCCCTAGCTACAAACCTGTAGCTAGTAAACCCTAGTAACAATCCTATAACTAGAAATATCTGGTTTTATAGAAAACTATAAAAACAAAACAATACAAAATAAAATAGAAAACCCTAGTTAAGTAACGAGTATGGCCGACCCTTTTATTATTGCTCAACCCCGTTTGTTTCTCTCCATTCTTCAATGTCGGCCATCAAAAAGGAATTAGGGTTTCCCTTTACCCCAAATCACGATGCGATTTCAAAATATTTCTTTGGAAATTTGTCTAATGTTCTTCGAGAATGATTGTTCTTAGTCATTCGAATTGGGAGTACTTGCAATCGATTTTTTTTGTAAGTTCTCTAAATTAATTTGATTCTTTCTTTTTGAATTTCTTGCTTGATTTTTCGATATCCTTTCCAGTGATAATTTGGTGTAGTTTATATAGGGTAAAACAAGCCCTTAAACTATCTCTGATTCCATATATGGCTGATTTGATTTGTTGCGTGAATTTCTCTTACGTGATTATGCTTGAAATACAGTCGTGATTATCTGAATCATTTGTGGAAATAGTGGAACCAATTGAAATGAATTCTTGCCGAGTTTGTCCTTGTGTGATTGTTGCCATGCCATTGAAAAATGATTTATTTCTAAAAACAATTCTGAATTGATTTTGTGTCCCTTTAAAAATTCTACGTGTTAAGAATTTCTGGAAAGTTTTGAATGTGAATTGATTTGTTTCCAGAACCAATTTCTTCGAATTTGTGGAATTAAAACTTGCGCAATTGCTTTATGAACCTGGATGACTTTATGAACCACTGTGAACTTGGCAAACTGAAAACAATATTTTATTTCTAAACTTAATTCTTGCCAGCAATGCAGCGTAAAAAATATTTCCATATGATCAAAAAAAGTGAATGAAAACAAAGAATTTCTTTGCAAAAAATCTTCATTCCACTTGTGAAAACGTATGCTCTTTCCATTTTCTCATAGTAGAAATTCTGAAATTGTTTAAGCATTTATTTGCACTTGAATTCTTTGTTGAGACTTGGCACTGATTATAATAGTGTATATATATGGTATATATATATATGTATGTATATATGCACATAAGTGTGTGTGTGTATACACATATCTATAATTCTTGTTCTTACTCCCATGTATATACATTTTTGCCTCCATTCGTTTGAACTTGTTGAGTGCTTCAATTGTAGTAGTTGTTGTTGCCATTGTTCACCACGTACACACCTTTTTTCCTTTTTACTGTCCCACGTGTTTCATCCTGCTTTGAACCCACACATTCTCTTGAGATGCTGTTTGATTTGCCTAAGATGAGCTTGTTTTTTTGATATGCCTTTGGCTTGATTATGTGTTTGTCGAGCTATGTACATCTTGACTCTTCCACTATGTTCATTGTCGAGCTGTGTACATCTTGACTGTTCCATTTGCTTGTGACCGGACTCCTTTGACTTGAAATGATGCCTATGTATATAGCTTGGCTTGTATGTACACTTGAATTTGCTTCTTGAATTTTGAGTTGCAACGATTGTTCTTGTGCTTTCACTATTTACCTGTAGCCTGGCCTACATTTGTACACAAGCTACTTATGTACATAAGTCACTTTGCATCTGCCTTGCCTTGCTCTGATTTGTTTATTGAATTCTAGAAAAGAAAACAATTTGTTTTCATGTAAAATTGGTTTTACATTGATTTTCATCTGCCTGCTTGAATGTTTGCACATCCTTTGACCTATATTGATTTGACCTTGTTCCGCCTGTTCTTGAGCTTTAGTATATGAAAGTGCACACATATATGTTGCACCAATATTGTTACTGGCATCTGAATCTGCTGGCTTGCATGCATGCACATGTGTGCTCCTGACTTTGAACCTGACTTGCTGAATGCTGTGTGCACACTGATATTTGAGTTGGTATGCTTGATGCTTGATGGTTCATGTACTGCAGTGTATACTGCTGCATCGACCATGTTGCGTATTTTCATGTTGCCATGTATACGAAGATGTGTATATATATACATATTTGTATGTGTATATGTTTATCTATATGTGTAGCTTCATATGTACGTTGTCATTTGTGTTGAAAAACTTGGTTCATGTCCAATCATGATGTTTGACCGTATTGTCCCTGCACAGAGATATGTGTATATACATACACATGTATGTCCATACATGTATGTGAAGAATATATATATATATATATGTGTGTGTGTGTGTGTGTATGTGTGTGTGAGCACTATAGACGATGTTTATCTTGTGGTATTTATAGTGAATCTCCGTGAATATCACAAGCTGTCAAGACACAGATGGATATCCATATAAATCAGATCAAGTCATGAAATATGATGTGAAATACACTGTTGACGTCCAAAGTTGGTCTTATGACGATCAACACCCAACATGTGTTTAGCACACACGAAAATTAATCACAGAGATGCAAGAAAAAGTAAATGAATAGAGGAGACACAATATCTTATAGTGGTTCGGCTTATAACGATGCCTACATCCACTTATAATCTTTGTTTATACCGTCGATTATAGGTTACAGTGGGTTTCCAGTGGAAGAAACTACAGATTACACAAAACCCTTGTGTTGTTTGAAGGGTTCAGCTGAATATTTTCAGTATGCCGAGTATTAGTTGTTGGTGGAGAATTCAACATGCCTTTCCATTTTCAGCAATGGTGTATTTATAGGTGAAGAAGGTGGGATGAGCTGTGTGCTAGGTGGCTTGCCTCTTTTTTAGAGTTCAAACACGTGGAGCTTGATCCACTAAAGTAGTTGCGGCGGAGGGACCCAGTCTACTGCTGATGAATAGTTCTCGGAAATCGCTGTCAATGTGGAGCTTGATATTTGGCGTATAAAAGGGAGAGCTGGTCAAAAGCTAATTTGATTTAGCAACTTCAGGAGTAGGACTTCGTCCGGTAGCGCATAACTTGCTTTGATCCGGTTCTAAAGGAGATATTTTTACTGGATTATTTCTGCTTCGAGATTCCAGCTCGATCCGATTTTTTAGGGAACAGATCGATCTATTGACGACTCGACCACTGGTTTTATCTTTTCTTTAGGTGCCTTTACTTGTTATATAGTCTTGGGTCGATCCGAAGTTGGTCTACATAAGGTGATAATTTTCCCCTGGAATAGGCCGATATCTGGTAGTAGGCTTCGACTTCGGGTTGGGACGACTTTTTGCCAAAAAGTTGGTCAACACTTTTCCCCCAGAACACATCTTTTTTGGAGAAGGAAGATGTGTTCTGGATCTTTTGGAGAACGTCGAATGTAAGACACGGATTTTGCCCGACCTTAATCGATCACAAAATCGACCAAGACCGTTCAAAACTCGCATACGTTAACTTTGGGAATACAAAACATCAGAACAATAACAGCAGACTTTTATTACATTATAATAATATAACATCAGAGTACAGAATATATCAGAGTACATTGAAATAAAATTACAGCGGAAGATAAACTACAAAAGATTTAATACATTAAATAAAATACGGTAAACAGCGGAAGACTACTAAGCTCTGGACACAGCTTTAGGCTTCGATCCAGGATCCTGCTAAAGAGAGAGATATCTGCAAAAAGCTACTCGACTGCCCGTGTGGAAAAGAGGGCACCCGAGTTTGCAAAGTGAAACAAACTACGAGTCAGTCATGGGACTGGTGTGAGAATTCTAAACTAATTTAACTAATAAGACAAATCCAAGGACCACGCCGCTAATGCGGAACGGGTTTTATCCTATGGATTGCCAGTGCATAAACCAAAGTAAATCGAGAAATAACGCAATGTCTTTTTGGAAAAATGAAACCATTATAAGACCCAGGTCCCATCACACAATGCAACGCACACCAGAGGATAGGGTTTTACCTTATAATGGTCAAAAGATGCTTGATACGTATAAAACGGATTTGATATTATTATTAGTGTATATATGTTTTAATAAAAAGATTTGAATCATAAGTATCAATCCTAGACGGCATGGTTACCATATAGCATGTCGCCAATACTAATTATACAATCAAAACCGCAAGGGCGTATTGGAAATTTGGATTCCATCATGAGTCGAGGCTAGGGGCAAGATCCTCTCCGATTCGAGACACTCTAGCAAATGCCTCAGGATTCCCCGCAGTGAACCCTTGGAAGCGGTAGGGCCGGTCCCCGCCTATGGGCAGTGGATTGGTTATGCCTGAACACACGTTTCCCGGTCCCTTTGGACCTATAGTATGACCACCAACGGCCTATAAAAATAACGAGGCGCCTCAAAATCCATCATCCACATAAGTAAAATGTCAGGGCTGGCAGGTCGCTGACACCACTCTAGCTAGAAAGAAACGTGTGCATTCCCTACGGTCCCTATCCCGTTTTTGACTCATACCGGGGTGTGAGGCTCGCGAAGTCACGATATACACAAAGCTATGCCGTAATAGGCTATGCTTTGATCATCACCACAAGGCCTGCTTTTCAACAAAAGCCTTGATCAATGCATCTTAGCATGCTACATTGTCAGTCCATACTATACCATTGATTTCTGCCAATATATAACCTCTAAGCTCATATGTCTCAGAGAAGAGTGTTAACCACCAAACAGATATATATTAAGAGAGATCAACGAATGTAGTATAAGGGACTACAACGTCAGACAAACATTCCATTAATAAACTTATGCCCTGGGTCTGGGCGAAAGTCAAATCCGTGCAATCAACACTACGTCCGGACGGCTACTACTGTCGCCCCTTCAAGGTAGCTACTCCCATCATGGGTCTCAATAGCAACACACCCATTCGATGTGAAGATCGTCGGTCTTCAATCACCGTCTTCAACTCTTCGAACGTCGTATCATTATTTGGAATGAGAGTAAACTCGGACTTTCCAAATCATTCTCGCATATATAAATTTGCAAACCATTCTATATCGTTATTTATTCTTTTATAAATATAAATATCGTCCATTCATTTCATGCATTTCATATGCGACTTCATGCTTTTTAAAACATGTTAAATTTTCATATGCGGTTCATGCTTCTAAATCATGTTTCATTTCATATTTATATCTTTTTTTTTATTCGCATGTGAAATGTAAATAAAGATTCCCTTCTTATTTTCATCTTTTTATTTACATGCGAAATATAACTAAAAGTTTCATTCTTATTTTCATCTTTTTATTTACATGCGAAATGTAAATAAAAGTTTCATTCTTATTTTCATCCTTTTTATTTACATGTGAAATGTAAATAAAAGTTTCATTCTTATTTTCATCTTTTTATTTACATGTGAAAAGTAAATAAAAGTTTCATTCTTATTTTCATCTTTTTATTTACATGTGAAAAGTAAATAAAAGTTTCATTACTTTTATTTATATAAATAAAATAACCATTTCATGTTTTCATTCATTTATTCATTTATAACATGAAAATATTCATTGCTTTATGGTTCATTTTCCATTTTCGATCACTTTCTTAATTCAGTGATTTTAACTACTTAATTCCCTTTTCAATCTAATTAAAGATTTAATTAAAATTTTATTTAGTTTTAATCTTCCAAAGTCATTATTAAATGATTATTCAAATTTTAGGGAATTAATCCTATCATAAATTCGGGTTAAAGAATAAATGTTATTTAAAACATAATTCACGATAAACCCAAATTTAGATTTCATAAATTTCCCATTTAATATATATAATTAGACATCATTTATTTCAGAGTATTTCATTTAATCTTAAATAAAATATTAATCATCTTCGATTTCCTTTATAAAATGTATAACATAATTTATACGGGTTAAAATGGAGTTACTATTTTAAAATGGACCGAATAGCCCAATTCATTTTCCTTATCCATTTATTATGTTTATCTTTACATTTTATTATTTAATAGCGGGCCAGACCTCTCACATTAGGCCTACAACTTGTGGATGCTGGATATGCCGGTTGGTTCCGGGCAGACTTCTACCACAGGTTGGGCTTAACCTCGTGTCTTGACCCAATTCGTATTTGCGTACTTGGACCTCTCACATTAGGCCCAACATTTATGGCTGCTGGATATGCCGGTTGGTTCCGGGCAGACTTCCGCCATAAATGTGACCTAACCTCGTGTCCAGGTACAATTAATAATTATCATTATAATTATCTCTTAAAGGTATTATTTTAAAAACATTTCATATTTTAGAATATCTAATTTCTAAAATATCTTTCATTCTTTTACTTATCCTTTCATTTCAGTAAACATTAATCTTTCCATATTAATATCATAAAACTATTCCCAAAATGTTTCAATTGTAATATCAAAACTTACCATTTTAATATTAAATGAAATCTTCCTCAATTAATCCATTTATGTTAAATTTTAAAATCAAATCTTCTAAATTTACAAGTTAACATAAAACGAGATTTTTCAATTCAAATCTTCATTATTATAATTGGAATGAAATCTTATCAATTTAAACTTTTTATTTCATCCTTTTTAAATGTGTAATCTTCTTAATTAAATCGTCCATTAATTCCATTAATTGAGTAAATAAAGAAAATATTTCAAGTTCCTCAATAACGCTAATTATATATTCACATTCATGTACAACTTTCATGTGCAATATCCATATATAAATTTTTTATATTTTTAATCAGAAACACTACGAATATATTTATTTACATATTTTACTTAAAAATGCTTAAAATAAACTTGCATTCATGTTTTGACATAACAATAAAAATAAAGTTGCATTCATATTTTTATATAAATAAAAAAAATAAGTTTCATTCATATTTTTATCAAAACAATAAAAATAAAGTTTCATTCATATTTTAACAGAACGATGCAAATAAAGTTTGCATTTATATTTTATCAAAAAGTGTAAATATTGTTTGCATTCATATTTTTATCAAAACAATGCGAATAATGTTGCATTTATATTTTAAAAAAAAAACAATGCAATTAAGTTTGCATTCTTATTTTATTAACAACAATGAAATTATAATTATTTTCTAAATTTACCTAACGCGCTAAAAATAAGTTATCAATCTTATTTTAACTTAAACAATGAAAATATATTTATTTTCTACTTTCACTTAACGCGCTAAAAATAATAATATAACAACACTCATATTTTTACATAAACGTTGGAAATAAGGTTGCATTCCTATTGTGACATTAACTATGAAAATAAGTTTATTTTCTTAAATTTTATTAAGACGCTAAGACTATTTTAATAATCTTATTCTTACTTAAGTGCTAAAATATAATACAAATTTGCTATTTACACTCACGCACTAAAATGTGGTTATTTTCCTATTTACATGACCGCACTAAAATTATGGTCATCTTCCAATTCACGTGACCGCATACAAAAAATTAATAACACACAGAATATGGTGTCGCGCTTGCATATCATTAAAATGATAAATAACATAATATGGGGTGTTCAAATCCATTCCAAACCATTCAATGAGCAACATGTAGATTAATGTTACGCATTCATGTCGACAAACAATAATGACAACATACAATATGGTATTAAGTCTTCATGTCATCGCATATAATAACATCATAAGATGTAGTGTCGCATTTTTGTGTCAAGATCCCAACTTTGTTTTTTTTTCTTCTAAATCTGAATAAAATAAGATTTTTTTTTATATATATATTATAAAAATCCTAACTTGATTTATAAATATAATTAAAAGATTTAAACTTTCTTTTACAATATAAAAATCCTATCTTTATAAATTTTAAATAAAGATCTAATCTTTATTCTTAACACATTATAAAATAAAAGATCAAATTTTTATTCTCAAAACAACATAAAACACAAAATCTAATTTTTTTTTTTTTTTTTTTGGTCAAAACAACATAAAAAGGGATCAAATCCATTCGTGTAGATTCCAACAACGCAATTCATATGACAATCATCCAAACACAAATCCAAACCCAAGCATCAACATGTAGTCATACATCACGGATCTAGTTCACTTCTCATTAAATTATTTAAATAACAAAAAATAATAATTAAATTAAAAATAAAATCTCACATTGATTTTTGCTGAAAATTTGACTGTCTCGGATTCAGCTCTGGTCTGCGCCATCGCGAAGAGCTCGGAAAGACGAGTCCAACGCAATTTATGGTTCATCAATCGGACCTCGTACGAGAGAGTTATGATTTATTAAAGTTGGACATAATTAAATAATTAATTAATATTCGTGAAAAATACCTAAAAATTTCACTGTCTCAGAATTGGACAAAATTAGTGTCCACGCGTCCATCTCGTCGCCACGATCCCAACGCACCTGAAATCGTCGATTTTCGACTTCGTATGAGTGAGTTATGCAATTTTAAAGTTCTGGAAATTAATTAAATAATTTAAAAATAAAATAGAAAATACCCTCAGCCGTTGACCGAAAAACACTGTTCACCGCCGAACTTTGACCGCACTTTGCCGCTGCCTCGGGCCACCTGACGCCACGGGACCACCGCCAATGTCTTCGTCTTGGCGAGACGCACCACCACCAGAAAGAGCCGCCCCTAAAGCTTCTCCGATCATCGGGAAATCGCCTAGAAAGGATTTCGCCTCGCGGGTCCCACAGGCCGCCTCACACCTCCAAACTGCCTGAAATTTTCTGAGCATCTTCGTCTTGCGTAGACGAAGAACTTCCGTGTTCGTGACTTCGTCTAATTCTTCCTCGATTCACGGGAATTTCTTGATTTACGTTTTGAGTTTCTGAATTTCGAAAACAGCGAGCTTTAAGACGAGATTCCGGCGAATCCGAGCGCTGTTTGACAAAACCGACTACACCATTAGCTTCGTATCGTCGAGACCTTCGAGAAAACATATAATTTGCTATGGTTTGAAGAGATTTTATTTTTTTATGAATTTTAGAGGAAGAGGGAGCCGCCATGGAAATTGAGAAAAAATGATGGAAAAGAGAGTGGCTGCTGTGCATTTCGAATTTCAGCCCTAAAACTCAGAAAAAAGATAATATATACCATGGGTTTAATTTTGGTTTGGGCCCGAATATCATTATGTGCCCAATTACTCAATTTTCAACTGTTTTCTTCAGTTCAAAAATTCTTATAAATACATGCTGATTTCAAAATTAATAAAATTTTAAACATAATTATTTCAGGTCATTACGAACCCAACGAACCTGATTTCGTAATTTTCCGCTTCCGTATGAATTTATTATGAATTTCCGAAGTCTGAAAATATGCTATTTTTCACTGTAAAAATTATACCGGCCACAAAATAATTCCAAAAATTATAAATTTTAGAATTTTACCTTAATTTAATATTCCGAATCCATAGAAACTGGTCTCGTCGAATTCGGAGTTCGTTTGCAAAAATTCTATTTTTCAGGCGTATATTTTAATATTTTAAAAATACCAAAAATAGTGGAATTTTTCCGAAACTCAAAAATATAAGTTCTTATAGTCATTTTTATATGTAAACAACATTCTGAAACCAATGGAGATGGTTTCGGGTCCTAATTCCTTATTCTGCAAAATGTAGCGTTTTGGCCCTTATAAATTTCATAGCGACCATTCTAGATTTTAATTTTGACATAACTTTTGATTCCCGTTATGAAATTTCGATTTTTCGGATTCGTTAGAAAGATAAATTTAAATAGATTCTAATATTTTTGGTTTTACTAAAATCCGTTAAATTTTGCATCCTGTACGGTCAGTCAAAGTTCAAGTTTGGCTTTTCAAACTACCGCGTTATTTCTAACTCTTTTTATAATAAAAATTAAATCATTCATTCTAACTTTGATTTGAATCAAATTTGTGATCATTATTATTTAAATAAATTATTTTATATTGTCAAAATTCATTAAAATTTTCTAAAATAAAATTTTTAAATTGGTCCTGATTTTTGCGGGTTGTTACATCGAACAACATGAATCTAGGAAACCATGGTTGCGCCGAACCATATTAAGGCCGGAAAACAAACGATCGATGATTGTATTAAGGCCGAAAAACCGACGACCGCTAAGGATCGTATTAAGGCCTGAAAACCGACAATCATCTAAATGATCGTATTAAGGCCAGAAGATGGTGAAAGTGAGTCAATCTTCGGTGGAAGCAGGAGAATCGGGATCCGCCTATTTAAACGATATCTGCAAAGATTTGAAGTACGAGCATAAACTATGCTCGGTTTATGAAGTGGGATATAAACCACATATGTGGGATGAGTATAATCCATACTCGGTTTTTCTTGGTGGGACGGTATAGCCTTTTGGTACCAAGGGTTTTTGAGGTCGAACATTAACCATGTTCGTAGAATGATCCGAAGGTTTGAGTATAAGCCGTTCTCATACTGAGAAAAGGAGTTTTTCGTGTCATGACGATTGGAATATGAATGCTGGTATTAACCATACCTGAGGGACGAGCATAAGCCATACTTGGTTTAGGCGAGCATAAACCATGCTTGACTTAGTAAAAAAAGGGGGGCGAGCACTAGCCGTACTCGGCTTAGAGGTTTTTTTTGGCGAGTATTAATCATACTTAGCTCAGCAGAGTGAAGTAGGTATGATGGTAGGCGTTGACCATGCTCGGTTTAGAGATGATGGCTAGCATTGATCATACCGGGGTTGGCGAGCATAAACCATTCCCGTCTTAAAGAGTTTGTTTAAGTATAGTGGTGGGCGTTGACTATGCTCGGATCAGAGATGGAGGCTAGCTCTGACCATGCTTGGCGAGTATTAACTATACTCAGCTTAGATTAAAGATCCTGCTGAATCCTGACAAGGTCGATCAAACATAATCCATGTTCGAGAAAGAGAGTTTATTGTGGCTAAGGAGCTATTACAGAAAAATGAAAACAAATTCTAAGAGGGTGATCGTTGAATCTAGAACATGCGTAGGAGCTAAATCCTAACCTCGTACGTGTGTACTTTAACATAGCCACATTATTGAATAAAAATAACAAAAATACATTTCTTATATCCTGAGAAATGGGAAATATCCATGGTGATCTAAACCAGATCAATTGATGATGATGCCGCGATTGCTGGCCTCAGGGACCTTTCCGCTTCGAGGAGCACGGGGACTGACCTGATGAGCTTGGGTAGAGGGTTGTGGCAGCGCGACCTATACAGATTTCTTAACATATTCGGGTAGCTCTCCACATCTGACCCTTTATTCAGTGAGATCACGTAAATGTCTGTAGTCATTGGTGCTATGACCTGCTGTGTTATGGTACATGCAATGTTTTCTGGACTCGAGTTCTCTTTAAGTCGGCTCCTGAAACACCCCACCCTCCATTAAGGTCACTCACAAGGGACTGCCTTAACTTTGGTGGAGGTTTGTAAGTAAAAGTCACAGATAAAACACAAGAAAGATATAAACACATATATATATAAGCAGCGGAAAACATCAGACTTTTATTTCATAAAATACTTGTTCATACAACACATTTCCATAATTGTCTCATAACAACTTCCAAACATTAAAACATCATTTCTATCTTGGTTTTTAAATAAAGAAGCATAAAACGTGATTAAAACTGCATAAATCCCCATAGAGTGTGTCCAACAGCCATAGCCAAGGAAAGAGACTCCAAACCGTACATCAACTATCTTGAAGCTTTTAAAGAATCTTACTAAGCTGGGATGTTTCCTCCCTGTGGACCTGGGGGGGGGGGGGGGATGGAAGAAAAGAAGACAAAAGAAAATAGGGTCAGACATAAAGCCTGGTAAGTCTAGTGACTCTTCAGTATGAGAATAAGAATAAGGGCATGATAGGTATAAACTGGAAACATGAAAGTATCATAAACTAAGATAAAGTAGTTTTGAAACGAATATACTATCGCACCCTACACTATATCTCTGCACCTACATGCATTAGTTCTAAACTGGCACCCCATGCTGAGGGTGAAGTGATCCCCTTATTTTAAAGATCGGCTCCTACTCGCATAATTACATGTGTCTTACGGCCCCCAAATATTGTAGATACCTATGCTCGCCCCACCATGGGGTGTATCAAGTCCCATGGTGGCGACCCGACATAATCCTTAGAATGCATATGTTATACTACTGGTGCCCCCAGTGCCCTGTTTGTCTGCTCCGAAGTGTGTGCACGCCCGCACTCCGTTAGAACCCACACTGTTGCACCCATCACCGTCGCTTTGACCGCTTACAATCAGCCCAGTAATCGTGCCCCACCCTGCCTAGTTTCAGGGTATCATGATACCTAATTGGGTTACTGCTGAAATGGGTCCCCGTCACTAGGGTTTTCTAGTCAAACATGTTAAGTGGTTAAGTGTCTGTATTTACCTAACCCCACCCATCAGTTTAATTAACATGTTGAATTGGTTAAGTGTTTTAGTTAACTTAACCCTACCATCCTGACTTGTCTGTCCTTAGCCTTTTAAAGCACCGACCACTCACATTAGACATATATTGTTACGGTTACTAGATGTGCCAGTCGGCTCCGGGCAGATCTACCCCGTAACTCAGTCTAACCTCGGGTCCTTATTGGGCTCAATGCTTAACCACCCACATTGGATAGGTATTGTTGTGACTACTGGACAGCCGGGCGGGTCCGGGCAGATTTACTTCACAACTCAATCCAACCTCGTGTTAAGCATAATCGTATTTTCTAAATTTACAAATTTGTCTTTATAACTGAATATATGTAAATTTGTCAACAATTAAATGTTATGGCCTACATTCCAAGTTTAACATTTTTGGTATAAGAATTTATACCGTTTAAATGCCACCAATTTTGGTATGTGACAAATATGCCAATTTCATATATTTTTATGTCAAGTTTTATTAATATCCCCAACGTTACCCCATTTAAACATTTGGCTAACAATCTTAGCCTAATTTTCGTTCGCATAGTTTTAGCATATAATATTAGGCTAAAAACTTAGCCTAATTTAGCGCACACAAAAAGGCATAAGGGAATTCATAAACATAAACATGACATAGATGTAAACTTGGCATTTTTGGTATAGTCAATATGAACATCATAGGTGTGAACTTGCAAAATAGCCAACATGAATGTCATAGATGTGAACTTGCAAAATAATCTATATACATATATGTGAATTTGCGAGATAGCCTAAATCAATTTACATATATGTGAATTTGCATTGAAATAAGGGTCTAACCAAATAGGTGTCACATGAATTAGCATATGATTTAGACAACATAAGTCTAAACTTGTTTTTGGATCTAGGCATAACATCGAACATCACTAGCACATGACAAGAATATGACATTTTCATAAATATGTATAACTTTATGACAAAGGTGTGAACTAGATCCAATCGCATATCTAATTACAACATGAAACATGTACTAAAGTGGATCTTGACATGGATCCAATTAGGAACTTGCAACTTTTGTATAAACATTGGGGCATGTATATGAACATAACCATTTAGGCATACAGATTCTGGCATAAGGTATATACATGAGGTTCTAATCACAAACAACCCATATAATCACATAAACATGAACTACACAACTTACTTGTGATGTTGTTGTCATTCTAAAAGTACAATAAGATCAACATCAATCTTAATTATACACAGACATCCCAATTTCATTCGCAACACAATCATTTCAATACATAGATATGAATTAACATCGTCGTTACTTAATAGCACGATTCCACTTCCAATTTACATCGAATCAAGTTTTTGTTTTATTCTCATCGGAAAAATCACTATACTTACAACGAACGACGAACGTCGATTCTGGATTCTGAATTCTGAATTTGATATGCTTTCCTTTGGGTAGAATAACGTTGTTTTGATTCGTGTTTTAATTTAGTATTGGCTTGTCTCTAAGCTTTCTAACTGACGGCCACTCCTAGTTTCTTTCCAGCAGCATGACGGCTTTAATATTATATTATTTGTGTGTGTTTAGGGTTAGACTTGAGTTGTATTTATAGAATTTTAATCCGATTAGAGCCGTCGATGAAGCTAGAGTGAATCCAGACCATCCATCTCAAGAGAAGCCAATCAGAAAGTGACATGTAAGCCCTAGTGACTCAGCCAAGCTTTAGAAATCGACCAGAACTTGACTAGGCCAGCCAGGGCCTGACCAAACAGGGTTTCAGGCCTGGGCGCACTTGGCAGGTGCGCCAGTGCTAAAATTGTACTCGCGCACTTCCCAAGTGCGCCAGTGCTGACCCGTTTCTGGTTTTTTTTCCCAACTTCGTTCGTCCATATCTTCTTCATACGGTATTCGTTTTACGCAAACTTGGACTCTATCTCAAGCAGAATTTCGAGATGAACGCAATGGCTTAACTCATTTCCCTTAATTCCATCATTTAGAATTAATTATACTTTAATTTGTAAAGTTACCGGTAACAGAAAACTCGGGGTGTTACATTCTCCCCTCCTTAAAGGATTTCGTCCCCGAAATCTTCAAGTCTAGGAGAACATAAGTCCTAACATCCAATCGTCCATCTACTCAACCAACAAACACAGGCGTCCATTGTCCTTAAAAGACTTCTAATGCTTTATGATTATATGCACAGTGCGTGTATATGTCCTTAACTAATGCAAAATCAGGCGGTCTACTGATCCAGTTGACCTCCTTAATGCAAATCATGTAAGTGTCAGGAATCCATTATGTATGCAAATTTGTCCTTACTCATAATTCTTCATGAGTGCGCAACCATCAATACAAATGCGACATCCATATGACAACATACCAAGTTTCAACCACATACAAATATGAATACATATATGCATATGCAATATGAAGTGATTGAGCCGATCTAAAACCTAGGTTGTGTGTGTATATGCATCCACGAGCAACCACTAGTAACCACTTGCAGCCATCAACCATAACATGTTTCAAATACATGTTTACATCCAAAGGGGTTTCTACCTAAGGATAAAGGATAATATCGAGGAGATATACCTAAAAGATAGACACAAGCACAACTTAAGGAAAAAGAGAGGTCAAAGATGTACCCTCAAAAAGAAAAGGGTAAGCCGCGCGTATTCTATCCTCAGTTTCCCAAGTCGCGTCTTCCTCGGCATCACTCCACTGAACCTTAACAAGCTTCACTTCGTGGTTGCTTTGCTTTTTCACTTCAGTTCCTACGATTCTAGTTGGAACTTTCCTCACAGTTGCTTCGCGTTCCACTTCGGCTTCTTCTATAATGCTTGGCTCCACCACTTCCGCTGATTCATGTAGACATTTCCGGAGATGAGAAACGTGAAAGACGTTGTGAATTCCAGCCAATCTTTCAGGCAGGTCTACTCTATAAGCCATTTTCCCAACCTTCTCGATGATAGGGAACGGTCCTACAAATCTTGGTGCTAGCTTTCCTGCGGATCCAAAGAGAACGACGTTCCTTAAGGGAGATACCTTAAGGAAAACCCTGTCCCCAACCTCAAACTCAAGGTCCGTCCTTCTTTTGTCAGCGTAGGATTTCTGTTTGTCTTGGGCAGTCTTCATTCTCCTTCGTACCAAGTCCACTTTTTTGAAGTCTCTCTAATCATGTCTGGCCCAAGTATAATCTTGTCAGTGGACTCCCACCAACAAGTTGGTGATCGGCAAGGTCTTCCATACAAAGCTTCGAAGGGCGCCATACCGATGGTGGCTTGGTAACTGTTGTTGTAGGCGAATTCCACTAAAGGAAGGTGATCCTCCCAAGTCCCTCCGAAATCAAGAACGCACAGTCTTAGAAGATCTTCTAGTACTCTATTTACCCGTTCTGTCTGACCATCAGTTTGGGGTGATAAGCCGTGCTCAAGCATAATTGTGTGCCGACAGCTTCTTGCAGACTCCGCCAAAATTCGCTCGTGAAGATGGGGTCTCTGTCACTCACTATGCTGGAGGGTATTCCATGGAGTCGAACTATTTCCTTGAGATAAAGAGAAGCTAGAGACAAAGCAGTCCTTCTACTCTTGATAGGTATAAAGTGGGCGCTTTTAGTAAGCCTGTCCTCTATTACCCAAATGCTAGTATTGCCTCTTCTTGACTTAGGCAACCCATCAATGAAGTCCATCGAAATGCTATCCCACTTCCATTGCGGGACTTCTAGAGGATGAAGCAGTCCTCCAGGTTTCTTTTGTTCCGCCTTGACCTATTGGCATGTCATGCACTTAGAAACGAAATCTACCACATCCTTCTTCATGCCGCTCTAATAGAAAATTCTTTTTATATCCTTGTACATCTTATCACCGCCAGGGTGTATAGTCATCTTGGAATGATGCGCTTCCTCGAGAACCTTCTTTGTCAACTCCCTTGCTTATGGGACGCATAATCTTCCATCTCGCCTCATCCAACCCTTATCATCGATGGTGTATCTATTGAGATGACTAGAAGTCTCACCCTTAATAAGTTTATCTATCACATCAACAAGCTGAGGGTCTTCACGTTGTGCAACCCCTATTGAGTCCAAGAGAGTAGGGCGTACTTCGAGAGATGCTAACAAACCCGGTACAAAATCCGAGGAGGGCCTAAAGTCAAAACTGGCTATATACTCCAAGCTTTGCCTTTCTACAAAGAGAGGGTTTAGGGTAAGTTTCTTTTTGCTCAACGCGTCTGCTACTACGTTGCCTTTGCCGGGAGTATAGGAAATCTCAAAGTCATATGAGGCAAGGAACTCCATCCACCTTTGCTGCCTCAAGTTAAGATCTTTCTGCGAGAAAAGATACTTCAACGATTTATGGTTAGTATATAATTCGAACTTCTCACCTAGGAGATAATGGCGCCAAGACTTATGCGCAAAGACGATGGAGGCCAACTCAAGATCGTGGGTTGGGTAGTTCTTTTCATGCACTTTCAATTGTCTTCCACCATAAGCTATTACCCTCCCTTCTTGCATCAGAACAACGCCTAGCCCCGTACCACAAGCATCCGTATATACTGTGAACATTTTGCTTCCATCCGGCAAAGTCAGAACTGGGGCTTTTGTGAGAGCCCTTTTTAATCGTTGGAAAGCAAACTCGCAATCCAAATCCCAGTGAACGCCAGATTCTTCTTTGTTAGCCTTATGAGTGGAGCTGAGATTTTCGCGAAATCCCTAATGAATTTTCGGTAAAAACCAGCTAGCCCAAGAAAGCTTCGAACTTCGGTTGCATTTCTTGGTGTCTTCCAATCTTGCATTGCCACCACTTTCGCGAGGTCCACAGCTAACCCCTCTTTGGACACTATATGCCCCAAAAATCTTACTTCTTTTCTCCAAAAGTGGCACTTGGAGATTTGGCTTTTAGCTGATGTGCACGGAGAGTATCCATGATCTCTTTCAGATGCTGAGCATGTTCTTCCTCATTCTTTGAGAAGATCAAAATATCGTCTACGAAGACCACCACGAACTTATTGAGGAATTCTCTGAACACCCTGCTCATTAGGTCTACGAAATAAGCGGGTGCATTTGTCAAACCGAAAGGCATGACAAGCCACTCAAAGAAACCGTCTGGGGTTTTGAACGCCGTTTTATCAATGCTATCTTCAGCTACCCTTAGCTGATGGAACCCAGTAGCCAGATCAAGTTGGGAGAAGACCGACACACCTACAAGTTGATCAAACAAATCGTCTATTCGGGGAAGCGGGTGTCTATTCTTTTTAGTCAGCTTGTTTAGCTCCCTATAGTCCACACAAAGACGTAGTGAACCGTCTGCTTTGGTGGCGAACACCACTGGAGCACCCCATTCCGAGATACTCCTTCTTATAAACCCCTTCTCGAGAAGCTCCTTAACTTGCTTTTTGAGCTCTTTTCTCTCCTTTGGAGTCATGTGTCTAACAGGCAGAGCTACGGGCTTTGCATTATCCACAAGATATATGCGGAAGTCTATTTCCCGCTTCGGAGGTAAGCCTTTCACCTCTTCAAAGACATCCGAATATTTCCGGACTACCCTAACCGGTTGCAAATTCTCAATAGAAGCGTCAAGCGACTCTAGATAACTAAGCATAACAACATTCAAGGGATTACAAGAAATTTCTAGAGTGTTACCGAGCCGAGTCAAGAGACTAACCACTCTTTTCTCACAATTAAGAATGGCACCATTACTAGATAACCAGTCCGTGCCTAAGATCAGTCCATACCCTGAGAAGCCCAAAACAAAGGCACTATATCTAAATTCAACACTTAGAATAGAGATTTTCAAATCCAAGCAAACCATCGACAAATAAGCCGAGCCCCCAATTGGATTTGAAACAACCAAGGGATCTTCTACCATACTAGTGTCTAGGTGCAATGATTCTACTAAAGCAGATGAAATAAAGGAGTGTGATGCACATGAATCAAAGAGAGTGCGAACTGGATGATCATACAGATAAACTAAGCTTTCTACAGAAATATTTCTACCTAAGGTTCTCAAGATAGAATTGAGAAGATAAGTAAGATAAAACAAAACATCTAGGGGAAGAAGTAAAAGGTGTACCCCCTTGCCCTTGCTTCTTAGGGCAGTTCTTGCTGATATGTCCAATATCACCACACTGAAAGCATGCTCCCTTCTTCGTCTTCTTCTTTCTACAATCCTGGACTATATGCCCAACAATGCCACATAAATTATCCGTTTTCTTGTTCTGTTATTATTGTTGTGGTCCTTTCCCCCTTGACTATTATCTGTTTTCTTGTTCTGCGATTCTTCCGTTTATTGTTTCACGTAGAGGAGGAGGAGGAGTAAAAGCGTCTGTAGCTGGGGAGTAAGGTCCCCAGACATGCTGAAATGAAAAGGGAAGTATTCAAGACAAAGGATAGAGAGATAGTGCATATGGCTTTTGGGGGAATTATGCCTTTTAAAAACAACTATTTTTCTTGAAAACAATGCTTCTTTAAACTTCTTTTTGAAAATAATTTCAAAAAAAAAAAAATTAATATAGTCTGGTAAATCTATGCTCTGATACCAAGTGAAACACCCCACCCTCCATTAAGGTCACTCACAAGGGACTGCCTTAACTTTGGTGGAGGTTTGTAAGTAAAAGTCATTGATAAAACACAAGATAGATATAAACACACACACACACACACACACACACACATATATATATATATATATATATATATATATATATATATATATATATATAAGCAGCGGAAAACATCAGACTTTTATTTCATAAAATACTTGTTCATACAACACATTTCCATAATTGTCTCATAACAACTTCCAAAACATTACAACATCATTTCTGTCTTGGTTTTTAAATAAGGAAGCATAAAACATGATTAAAATTGCATAAATCCCCAGAGAGTGTGTCCAACAGCCTTAGCCAAGGAAAGAGACTCCAAACCGTACATCAACTATCTTGAAGCTTTTAAAGAATCTTACTAAGCTGGGTTGTTTCCTCCCTGTGGACCGAGGGGGGAGGGGGGGGGGGGGGGACGGAAGAAAAGAAGACGAAAGAAAATAGGGTCAGACATAAAGCCTGGTAAGTCTAGTGACTCTTCAGTATGAGAATAAGAATAAGGGCATGATAGGTATAAACTGGAAACAGGAAAGTATCATAAACTAAGATAAAGTAGTTTTGAAACGAATATACTATCGCACCCCCACACTATATCTCTCCACCTACATGCATTAGTTCTAAACTGGCACCCCATGCTGAGGGTGAAGTGATCCCCTTATTTTAAAGATCGGCTCCTACTCGCATAATTACATGTGTCTTACGGCCCCCAAATATTGTAGATACCTATGCTGGCCCCACCATGGGGTGTATCAAGTCCCATGGTGGCGACCCGACAAAATCCTTAGAATGCAAAGGTTATACTACTGGTGCCCCCAGCACCCTGTTTGTCTGCTCCGAAGTGTGTGCACGCCCGCACTCCGTTAGAACCCACACTGTTGCACCCACCGCCGTCGCTTTGACCGCTTACAATCAGCCCAGTAATCGTGCCCCACCCTGCCTAGTTTCAGGGTACCATGATACCTAATTGGGGCTAAAATGGGTCCCCGTCACTAGGGTTTTCTAGTCAAATATGTTAAGTGGTTAAGTGTCTGTATTTACCTAACCCCACCCATCAGTTTAATTAACATGTTGAATTAGTTAAGTGTTTTAGTTAACTTAACCCTACCATCCTGACTTGTCTGTCCTTAGCCTTTTAAAGCACCGACCACTCACATTAGACAGATATTGTTACAGTTACTGGATGTGCCGGTCGGTTCCGGGCAGATTTACACCGTAACTCAGTCTAACCTCGGGTCCTTATTGGGCTTAATGCTTAACCACCTACATTGGATAGGTATTGTTGTGACTACTGGACAGCCGGGCAGGTCTGGGCAGATTTACATCACAACTCAATCCAACCTCATGTTAAGCATAATCGTATTTTCTACATTTACATATTTGTCTTTGTTACTGAATATATGTAAATTTGTCAACAATTAAATGTTATGGACCACATTCCAAGTTGAACATTTTTGGTATAAGAATTTATACCGTTTAAATGCCACCAATTTTGGCATGTGACAAACATGCCAATTTCATATATTTTTATGTCAAGTTTTATTAATATCCCCAACGTTACCCCGTTTAAACATTAGGCTAACAATCTTAGCCTAATTTTCGTTCGCATAGTTTTAGCATATAATATTAGGCTAAAAACTTAGCCTAATTTAGCGCACACAAATAGGCATAAGGGAATTCATAAACATAAACATGACATAGGTGTAAACTTGGCATTTTTGGTATAGTCAATATGAACATCATAGGTGTGAACTTGCAAAATAGCCAACATGAATGTCGTAGATATGAACTTGCAAAATAGTTAATATACATATATGTGAATTTGCAACATAGCCTAAATCAATTTACATATATGTGAATTTGCAACATAGCCTAAATCAATTTACATATATGTGAATTTGCATTGAAATAAGGGTCTAACCAAATAGGTGTCACATGAATTAGCATATGATTTAGACAACATAAGTCTAAACTTGTTTTTGGATCTAGGCATAACATCGAACATCACTAGCACATGACAAGAATATGACATTTTCATAAATATGTATAACTTTACGACAAGGGTGTGAACTAGATCCAATCGCATATCTAATTACAACATGAAATATGCACTAAAGTTGATCTTGACATGGATCCAATTAGGAACTTGCTACTTTTGTATAAACATAGGGGCATGTATATGAACATAACCATTTAGGCATAAAGATTCTGGCATAAAGTATATACATGAGGTTCTAATCACAAACAACCCATATAATCACATAAACATGAACTACGCAACTTACTTGTTATGTTGTTGTCATTCTAAAAGTACAATAGGATCAACATCATTCTTAATTATACCACAAACATCCCAATTTCATTCGCAGCACAATCATTTCAATACATAGATATGAATTAACATCGTCGTTACATAATAGCACTATTCCACTTCCAATTTACATCGAATCAAGTCTTAGTTTTATTCTCATCGGAAAAATCACTATACTTACAACGAACGACGAACTTGGATTCTGGATTCTGAATTCTGAATTTGATATGCTTTCCTTTGGGTAGACTAACGTTGTTTTGATTCGTGTTTTACTTTAGTATTGGCTTGTCTCTAAGCTTTCTAACTGACAGCCCCTCCTTGCTTCTTTCCAGCAGCATGACGGCTTTAGTATTATATTATTTGTGTGTGTGTTTAGGATTAGACTTGAGTTGTATTTATAGAATTTTAATCTGATTAGAGTCGTCGATGAAGCTAGAGTGAATCCAGACCATCCATCTCAAGAGAAGCCAATCAGAAAGTTACATGTAAGCCCTAGTGACTCAGCCAAGCCTCAGAAATCGACCAGAACCTGACTAGGCCAGCCAAGGCCTAACCAAACAGGGTTTCAGGCTTGGGCGCTCTTGGCAGGTGCGCCAGTGCTTAAATTGTACTGGCGCACTTCCCAAGTGCGCCAGTGCTGACCCGTTTCTGGTTTTTCTGCCCAACTTCGTTCGTCCATATCTTCTTCAAACGATATCCGTTTTACGCAAACTTGGACTCTATCTCAAGCAAAATTTCGAGACGAACGCAATGGCGTAACCCATTTCACTTAATTCCATCATTTAGAATTAATTATACTTTAATTTGTAAAGTTACCGGTAATAGAAAACTCGGGGTGTTACAGCTCCCTTCGAGGAGGTTTAGGAAAAGGTAGAGATCCTCATACGTCGAGGTAGATATCAAGGAGGGATGAGTTGAGCTCGATGTATCGATCGTACTTGTATACTCTATGGGACTGTATGTTCTGATTGTTCCTTTTCGAGGCTATTCCCTTGTTCTAGCCATTGGTGTTGGATGGGCCTCCGTCCTTGGTAGAAAGTACCTCGAGGCTTTCCATCTCAATGCCAGCATCATCTTGGTGGGGGAACCTTGCGGCTTCAGCATAGAAGTCTTCAATGTCCCTGGGGGGGGGGGTATCTGGTTAAAGAGATCCTGAATTCTGATCGGTTCTGGACACGAGCTATGGCTGCCATAAGCACCATCAATGGCTTGGGCCGATCGACTGATGCTACGACCGCGTTGAATCTTTCTAAGAAGGAGCGGGAGTCTCACTGTAGCACTGTTTGATGGAGGTAAAGAACATGATGCTCTTTGGTTGAGAGATGTGAACTCTGAATTGTTCGACGAAGCGGGTGACCAACATATGCCAACTGTTGCTTCACTCAGTTGTTAACTGCCGGAACCACATGCTAGTTATGTCAGTGAGAAAGAGAGGGAAGCACATGGACATGACATTGGTTGACGCAGAAATCACTTCCATGTGACTCATGTATCGCATGAGATGAATGGTCGGGTCGGTCCTACCATTGTAGAGCTCTAGGATCGGAAGCTTGAAGTCTGGAGGATTTTGGAAGTTTTTGATTTCCCTTGTGAATGGGCTATGGTGGATGTCATCCATGTCCTCTTGAGAACATGTACCTCTAGTGAAGCGTTTGACAATGCTTGCAAGCTGGTTTCCATTTCCGAAGAGTCATTGCCACGAATCCAATTCTGCGCTGGGGACATCGGTGACAATCCCAGTACTAAGCCCGGGTGGAAGCATGCCCCAAGCTCCAGGGGTTGGCTCGTCTTGACCTTCGAGAGTTGAGTGAAGGTGGTTCCCCATTATAGGAACTGGTCCAGGGTTAGCTAATGTTGCTCAGTTATTATTGGACTGAACCATCCTATGGTAGTGGGATCGGGCCGATTCAAGTGAGTGGTATCCATCCGGGGCTCGGTATCACCCCCGCCCAGAGTGGTGTTAGAGTGTTTTACAGTAGTGTTTCCGTCTGTTACGTTGAGGACCGGTATGGTAGAGTGTTCTTGGTGACGCGGAGAGTTGTTGTCCTCGGCTCTTCATTGAAGGGGAGGCTGCATAATACAGGCTTGCAGTAAGACGTTTGGTCGAACTGGATGCTGCAACATTCCTGGTTCTGGCCGACCCAAAGATTGCACTAGATGAGGAACTATTTATCCAGGTAGTTGGGTCGATCCTTGGAGTGGAGGCAAGGTGATCAGCTTATCCGGAACTTGGCCACGGCTGACCTGTGGATCTACAACTACCAAGGCTCCGTTTAGTACCCACAGTGATGATCCTAGCACTGGCCGATCGGGAAGTGAAGTTGAACTAGGAAGAAGCAAAGGTGTGGATCGATCTGGGGCTTTGATTTCCGCAAACTGAAGATCAGTTGTTGCCCCAGCCTCGCTCGATGTAGGAAATGATACTGGAATGTGAGATCCTTTTTGCATCCAAGCGAGGAGGTTGTTCATCACTTCAACTGATGTTTGAGAAGTTCACCCAAAGATGTCATCTGGTTTCTGAACTCAGCCAAAACATTATCCATGTCGTCCCTGGTTAGGCATTGGGACGGGTCTTCATGGGAGGAAGCCTCATGGCTTGCCTACGTTGCTGTTGTTCCTGTTGCGTCAGCAGGTCGAGATTGAGAGCGAGAAGGTCCTAGTTCCTTCTTCCGCTTTGTCATTGTTTCCTTAAGAGTTGCCAAAGGTCGTAGGGTATATTTATGTTCCCTTACCTGGCACACCAAAGTGTTGACATCAAAAGTTGGTCTTTTGATGATCAACCCCTAACGTCTGTTGATCACACACGAAAAATAATCACAAAGATACAAGAAAAAGTAAATGAACAGAGGAGACACAATATTTTATAGTGGTTCGGTTTATAAAGATGCCTACATCCACTTATAATCTTTGTTTATATTGTCGATTATAGGTTACAGTGGTTTTTCAGTGGAAGAAAGTAGAGATTACACAAAATCCTTGTGTTGTTTGAAGGGTTCTTCTGAGTATTTTCAGCATGCCGAGTATTAGTTATTGGTGGAGAATTCAGCATGTCTTTCCATTTTCAGCAATGGTGTATTTATAGGTGAAGAAGGTATGTTGAGCCGTGTGCCACGTGGCTTGCCTCTTTTTGGGAGATCAAACACGTGGAGATCGATCCACTAAAGTAGCTACGACGGAGGGACCCGGTTTGCTGCTAATGAATAGTTCTCCTCGGAAATCGGTGTCGACGTGGAGCTTGATATTTAGCGTATAAAATGGAGAGCTGGTCAAAAGCTAATTTGATTCAGCAACTTCGAGAGTAGGACTTCATCCGACAGCGCATAACTTGCTTTGATCTGGTTCTGAAGGAGATATTTTTACTGGATTACTTTTGCTCCGAGATTCCATCTTGATCCGATTTTTTAGGGAATAGGTCGATCGGTCTATTGCTGACTTGACCGACTGGTTTTATCTTTTCTTTAGGAGGGTGTTGTCTTTACTTTTATATAGTCTTGGGTCAATTCGAAGTCAGTCGACCAAAGGTGATAATTTTCCCCCGGAATAGGACGATATCTGGTAGTAGGGTTTGACTTCTGTTTGGGATGACTTTTTGCCAAAAAGTTGGTCAACACACACCAAAATTTTGAGGCAAATAGATTTTAAAATAAAATTGTATCTGCTAGAATTTAATAATATTTTTTTTCCTGTTTACGGTGTGTGTTTCTATGACATGTAAGAAGAAGACTGGACTGAAGTAGGCAGAAGACAAGTGCGTGAAATAGAATGTATGTAAGTGAGTCCAAATAAATCTATCCATACGACTAAGTTGGTAAATGAGTGAATGAGTGTTGTAGTGAGGAATTGATGTGTATATGAAATTGAATATGAAATGTACTGTATTACAGTGGAATATACAAATAGCGGAGTTGTGAAAATATGTAGTATTCAGATGTGGAAATAAAATATTATATTCAAATAAAATACTGTTTGATTATTTGAATTCTTGTGCAGTAGTATTTTATTAAAATATAGATATTTAATTCTGTTTGTGATGCAGTAGAATAGTACAATATCAAACATATTTATAATATATATATATGTTAGTTATCATCAAACAAAAATCATAGAATTATTATATACAACAATATCCCCTTTTGATGACGATAAACAAATAATAAGATTTTGAATATAGTAAATGTGTTTGACAGTGAATTGTTGAACTCCCCCATATGTATGCTCCCCATATAATAAAACTCCCCCTAGATATGTGCATGAGTGAAAAGAATAATCAGTTGAAACTTCATATTAAAATATTCAAGGAATATTCACTCATCGATCAAAATATTAACTCATTCTCCTCCTTTTGTTATCATCAAAAGGATACAGAAATTAAAACAGTGATGATAAAATTGACTAAAAATATAACATCAGCTTAAGAGGATGAAGGTTCATCATAAATCTCAATCAATCAGACAAAAATCATAATATTCTAAGAACTAGTGGCAAATTTCACATTGTATAATAATGGATTTATGATGAAATTTATAAAAACGGAGAGAGTTTTAAAAGCATATGATTTCCAATTATTTTCCAGTTAAAAAATTAAAAATGAGCACAAAAGAGTAATGGATTTGTTCTACTGTTATAAATTCAACTTAAATGACAAAATCAAATAATCTCAAATCCTAATGACTATCAATTAAGAAATTATAATATATCATAAAATATTAACACATTTCACAAGTTAGAAAATGGATTGATAGGCTGGTTTTTACATACCAAGGAGGATTTTTATTTAATTCAAATTATTTTCTTTTTCTTTTCATTTAAGAGCACACTGACCACGCATAACCAAATCTTGGATTTTTAAATGAGGTCAGTTACAACTTAAAATATAAGTAATCTCGTAACCATGCATGACCAGAGCTTGGATTTTTAAATGAAGTTAGAGAAACACTTATGTATATTTTATTTTTATCACTTTCTTTTTTGAAAACTCTGCAGTATATAAAACCAATATGGATGATAGAAATATGGTAGGTACAAAAATGGTTGTGAAATAAATTTCTAAATTAATCTTATTATGAAATATGCTCAACCGTACCAGGATTTTTGAAAATTTTCAATTATCTCTATTTCTAAAAAAAATAATATAATCATATTTCCATCACAAATTTGAAGCTGTATATTTGTTAAGATAATTTAAAGAAAATTCTCCACATTAATATAAAATCATGATGGATGACAAAATGATGATAGACTAAGAAGATGTTCGTGAAATAAATGCCAATTCAAAGATATTATAAAAAATGTTCAATCATCATGAAAATTTAAATAAAATTTCCTCTTGTTGTGAAATATACTGTAGCCACAACTCATCATAATTTCAAAAATATGGTAATAATTTTGATGAGTTTTGAATACAATTCAATTTGGTTATTGATTTCAATTTCTGAATAAATAATCAATAAATGATTTTAAAATTAATTACAAGAGGGAATTGAAAGATCTATACAATTTAAAAAAATAGTTTTAGAACAATTCAAACACTTGAATAAGGAAATTTTCAAACACTTCTAGAATTGCTGCCAGTTGTAATCTCCAAAAACGAGGAATTTAATACCACTCTAGTGGCTAACAAGGTATTTCAAACAACAATATTTAATTACCAATCCCGAGCAAGCAAATAAAAATCAATTCCATCTATCAGAGCAGCAAATAATTTTTACCAAAACAAGTAGTCATCAAGACATTTTCAAAACAATTCCTTTTATCAGAGCAGTAAGACAGTAAGTTACAAAACCATATTTTCAAAGAGTTTTTCACAATTATTTCTAACAAGCACAAGAGAAATTTCTAGAATATTTACATCAAGTCTGAGAGATATTCATGATCCAAGATTAAAAATAGTTTATTTGAAATCACTTGAAGAAATGTGTAAATTTTAAGATTCAATGAATCAATCACACAAGATTATTAATTTCAAGTCCAAGAAGTGTGTGAGATTTTGGAAATAAAAAAAATCAAATGATTTCAAAACAGTCAAATATTCAACCTAAATGATCATGAATTAAAAAAGAATTTCAAGATGCAACAAATGTTTTTCAATTCAAAAATAATCAAGCTAATCCAAAAACCAATGAAATTATCACAACTGAAAAATAGTAATGTGCTGTAATGAGTATAATTTTTCAAGTCTTTCCAAATGAATTCGAAGAAAGTCAAAATAACAAAGGTGTGTGAAATTTCATTAATTTTCCAGATCTTCAAAAAATTAGAATTCAAATTAACAGTGTCCAAGATATGATAAGGATGATTTATCACTGTTAGGAATTCAGAAATAAAAAAATAAACTTAAAAGTAATTGCAGAAATTTACAGTTTTAAATTCAAGATCTGGACATCATTAAAACATGAGAGTTTTATACAAATGAAGCAAATTTCCAAGAGATCAAGAAATATTGCAATATTGAAGTTTAAGAAGAAAAACTTATAAATGATATGGCAATGTCAAATCAAATCAGAATAATCAAAAGAAAATAAATAGAAGGGGTAGAAGGAGGAATAAACAGAGAAGGATAAAAATAGAGAATATTAACAGAGATGAGTTTAGAGATCATACCTAATTTACAGTAGATGTTGTGGATTTCCAACTCGTCATTCTTGGCTAAGGAACATATGTCAATAAGCTTTGATTTTGATATATAGCAACCTTTATTCTTCTAGAGCGTCATTCCTCAACCAGCCTCTGGAACCTAAGTTTTTAGAGGGTCGAGTGGTCCAACATATTTTGTAAAACCACTCACTGTTTTGTTCACACATTTTGGTACCTAAACCTGTTTGTATAATAATCCATTCGAAATTACCTTTTTTCCTTTAGGAACTCAAAACTGTTTAAATTTAGTCAAAATAGCATTATTTCCTTTAGGGGTCCAAAGACGTTTAATTGGATTGTTATAGAACAAGTTCACATCTCGGTTGTGATTTAAAAATCCTTTAAAATTTTCAAAGTTTAGTTTTTCAAGACGATTCTTTTCAAAGTGATTTAAAGGATTTTAAAACCGTTAGAGTCCAAATTTTAAAAAGCATTATTTTTTCCAAAGTCAAGACCACATTTATTTCCAACGGAACCTTGGTTTTGCAACAACACATTTAACGATTTTCCCCATTAGAGAATTTTTCCAAAGTTGATTCAAGTCGTTGAATTTTAAATTTAAGATCACCGTTTTCTTTCATTAAATCTGAACAACGATTATTAGTGATATTCCTTTCAGCATCTGTTTGTTTCAAAACCAAATTTTCGTTTTTAAGCAATTTAATTTTGGCTTGGGACTTAGAAATTTCATTTTAAAACATTTTTGTTTTTCAGTTTCAAGTTTTTCAAAATTCTTGAATTTTTCAATCTCATTTTCAAGTTCATCCAAGATTAAATCAGTTTCAGTTAATTTTGTCTTTCAACAAATTCATATTCAAAAATTTTGGTAGTCTTAAAATTTTCATATTCCTTTTGCAAAAAATTGTTTTTACTCTCCAGCTCAATCTCATTTTCAAGTTTTTGAATATTTTCATTTTGATGAACAAGATCATTTTCAAATTCAAACAAATTTTGCAACTAGAGTTTGAAAACTCCGTGACGTTTTTAAGTTTTGATTCCAAAATATTATTTTTGATGATCAACTATAGTTTCTCAGACTTCAGAGTTTTATTTTTAGATTTGAGATTCTCAACAGGTTTAGTTAAACCGTTTAAAAGATGAATCAAATCTTTATTAGAAAATTCTCCTGTTGAGTCTCCATCTGGATTTCCATCTGTTCAACCTGTTAAGCACAAATCTAAATCTGAGTTGATCTTCTGGGGTTTGAGCAACTATTGTCAATTCTTCCATACTTCGTATTGAGAGTATTCCACATTTTCTGTGTAGTTAAACAATAGGAGACAAGATTATATTGGACCTCATCAATATAAGAATATAAATATGAGTAGTAAGAGAATTAAACTCAGTATCATTCATATCTACCTAATCATATCCATTAATAAAAGTATCCCAACATTTAATATTAATAGATTTTAAATAGGACTCCATTTTTTATTTCTAATTTAAAAAATCTTTAACATTAAAAATAGTTGGAATATGGCTGGATTGACTCTCACAGGATTGACAACTAGAATCCATGACTCTAGAGAACTTGCTCTGATACCACTTGTTGAAACTAGATTAATCCTGGAGGGGGGTGAATAGAGTTTATTGGAGTTTTACAAGATATTAAAAATATCACAGTACAGATTGCAACAGATAAAATAAACGCCGAAAATAAATAACACATATTTTACCCACCTTCGGCAAACCCTTCCTACTGCTGCATTCCCATGATTTCTGCTAGGTATTAGTCAACTATTAAAATGCTTACAACACCTGTAAACTCACGACAATTCCTGGCCTAAATGTCCTAACCCTACGCTCAAAATTTATCCCCAAGTTTCTACCAGGAGCTACACAAATAGGCCTCGTAATCTCGCTCTAGTTGCACTAATCCTAAGCTCAAAACCCTACACTAATTTCTATCCCCAAAACCAGATTTTTCCCCTAGCTACAAACCCATAGCTAGTAAACCCTTGTTACAATAGTTAAGGTTGAAGTAAATTATTATTTAGTAATAATAATGTAAGTATTTACCTTGTAAATGAAATCCATCGAAGTAAATAAATCGAAGATTGAAATGGAATCTAGTTGGATTGTGAAAGAGGTATATGAATAGGTTTTTATTTAAAAACCGAGATTTAAAATGAGGTTATAAAAAGAGGTTTTAAGTGAACAAGATAGCTGAAATTTAATGTTAACTTAATATTTAAATTAAATAAAAGGAAGTGAGATAAAAAACGGTTTTATATTAAACCGGAATTGTATAAACGAGGTTTATGAAAGAAATGAGAAGTCAAATTGTTGAATTTCAGTTGGTGATACTTAATAATGAAATTAATTAAGATGAATGGAATTGAAAATGAGACTTTTGAAATAGGAAAATGGTTGGAGGAGTTAGGAGTGGAATACTATGGGTTGATAAGAGTAAAGATAAGAATTGGAACCTAACTAGAGATTGGTTGAGTCGAATGATTTTCTAAGTGTTAATCTGATGTTGATTTCGGTCTTCGGGGTTGATACTTAGGGAATTATTTGCTTACCAATTTACGGTCAAGGACAAATGAATGTTGAAATATTGAAATGCATGAATAAATAATAGGAATGTTTCCAACTATGAATAAAAAGGATTCGAGAATATTTATAATGGGATTTCCAAAGTCAAGAAAATGAAAAGACTTGAGAATGCGTATATATACACATATATATGTATATAGTGATATCTCCAATATAAAGGAAATAAAAGGAAATTGTGCGAAAATATAACAATGTTTTTGAGGAAAAAAAGAAATGAAAGTGGAGTTTTGGAATGGGATTATTCTAAAGGAACAAGGGTTGATTATTGTTTTTCAAATAATGAAATGAAAGAGAGTTTGTGACGTTGTTTTATGAGTAGTAAGTTGAAGTGATTTCCCAATTATAGAAAACGAGTAATAATGTGGAAAATGTATTGAAAAAGATAATGGAATAGGAAATTTGATATGAGTGTAGAATATTTTCCAAAATATTAAAATTAAATAGTTTTGAGGATATTCTTATGTTAAATAAGAGGTGAAATACTATGTTGAAATATCGAAAAGATTTTTGAGTTTTAATTAACCATTTGTTTAATTAGTTTAATTTAAAAAGCCAAGTGATGCTGAGTACTGAACCAGTAAATCTAAATATGTTTTTATGATTGAATGGTTGTTTATTTGATAGTTAAATAACTAACTATCAAATCTAGCCTATCCGATTGTTGGTACGAAAAGGCCGGACGAAATATATTCGAAAACCATTCTAACCAGCAAATACGTGGAAGCTGGAAGACGTTGATTAAAGATGGAGCATTGATGACGGTGGATCTTCATAAAATGGAAGAACTGCTTAAAATCTCTAGTTCAGCGGCCAGAGATATACTAGAGTTTTGTCATGGTTGGAGTCTACGGATTGCAAGGACTACTTGCTACTGATCTATAGGGTGATACCTAGGATTAGTAGGAGGGTGCCTTCAGTTCATCCTGTTCCTAGATGAATTGTATGGACGGATGTATGACAGAGTATTTCCAAAGGGACCACGTACGTTGATTTCTTCAAACGTACCATAGTTGATGGCGGAGAAAAGGCCTTCCCCTTAGTCTACTAACTAGAGTATTTTTGTGGACGTCAATTAGTGATTTTCTGATGGATCTGACGATGTGGCATTCAAAGTGAATGGTGGCCAGATGTTCTGAAAAGCTAATTTAAACCTCAAGCCTCATCTACCGGGAAATGGTATAAAATTGGGTAGATCACATGGCTATGTGGGTCGCTCCCATTAGGGTGTATTGTCACCATCTAGAGAATATTCATATTTGTTCTTCTTTTGCTTCTGTATCTCTCGAGAATGATTATGTTGGTACCAACCGTAGGTGACAATATATTCAGAACATTCAAGCGAAGTGAATGGATGGTCACGTTTGGCCTGGGTTACGAGATGTTCTTGTTGAATCCTAGTGTATTCCTCTTTAGAGATACACTGTCGGAAGGTGGTCCCATACCTTGCCAATTGAAATCCATTCTCCAATAAGAGGCCACAATTTTGATTGTATACTATATATGTAGAATGTGAGATGCAAGCTTTATGCAAATAGACATTATTATAACATCAGAAAAGATACGATTTTCAAAAAAAATTGGGTTATCGTAAGGTAAAAACCGTCCGTATTTATGTATGGATTTGGTCTTATGATTACATTTTTCTTTCAAAAAGATTTTGACTTTAAAATCAAGCTGGATGTTGCTTATAAACTTAGCAAGTTTTTTTCACTCTGGTTCACCAGACTGATCCGGCGTTTGTAATGCTCGGGTTAGAATGAGTTTTACAGGTTCAGGTTATCAGATACTGTGCAGAGACGAGCTGGAAGAGTTCAGACGTATGATATTATATTATTCCGCTGTGTGATTGTATATGAGGACAAATTGTTATAACTGTCCAGATGTGTGATGTACTCTGATGATTGTTAGTTATTTCAAACTCTCAATAAAGATTTATTTCTATATTATATTTTGTTCCACTGCGATGTAAGACTCTGTGTTGTGTTAGTTCTTCTATTCTAATATTTCTTTCTTTATTTTCTCACCCTCTAATTTATTTCTATTAACAATCCAGTATTTTCGATACTTGAATTTTGGGAAGTAATACTGGTATATGTATTATTGTCGGAATTCAGGAGTCAAATTCCTTTATCGGGTCGTTTCAGATTATATCCTAGGCATTCATGTATCTGAGATTTCCTAATTTGTTAGATTTATGACTTTGATATTATGTATTTTATTTTTAGATTAGTAGCTTCATGAACTACTAAGTTATTTATTCCACTGCAAGTTATTATGCTATTTTGTACCTGTGATCTGTCTGTGTTCTGTGATTTGATTTTGTTAAACCCCATAGTTAAAACAATCGGCTGTTTCAAACGATTTGAGTTGGTTTTATTACTAACTTAAATAGTAAGGAAAAGCTTGGTGTTACATTATCTTGAAAAACAAATGCCGGATGGTTGATTCATGTAAATATCTAGATACATATAAATGCCATAAATATTGTTCTGTTACTAATCAAATGTGCTAAAGTTCATTGTTGTACAATACTATAATGACATGCATGTTTCTTACCCGCACCAACTTACAAAAAATTATTTTCTATTAAATATTCATAAATTTTGATGTTAGGCTAGGATCGGTTTAACAATTACACTAAATTGATCTTAGAAGATTAAGCTAGTTGTTTGAAATCATGTCAAACTCAATTCAAAATCATTTTGGATATAAAATAAAATTTCCATTTTCACATCTTATTTTTTTTAAAATGAATATAATATTAATTTAAAATCCTAATGGAACTCAGCTCAATCAATTTCCAAATAATTTCATATTCTTGGTGTTAATTATGTGAATAATAATTATAACAACCACAACATGTCAACCTCCATCAAACAACATAAGATAAGCGTTTATAATTTTTAATGCTTAAATGTACATAAACAGTAAATAATCAAATATAAATAAATGTCCATCATCCGCGAAGCAATCACATGCAATCAATATATAATCAGATAAAATTATAATAACTTTATAAATAAGTTCAGGGAGTTCTTACATTGAGTTTTAATCGTTATAACAACAATCGCCTTTTGAGTTAAATTAAACGTGAGTTTAATTTAACCTAAAATTCCAACTAGCTCCAAATCCAACCAAATCAGTTTTGTTGTGAAGCTTTTGACTCCACGATCCCACAAGAATTTGTTTTGTTCAATTCTGTTTAAATACGAGAGAGATATAATAGATTGAATTTAAACAAATTAAGTATGGTCATCAGCGAAGAAATTAAGGAATTAGTTACCCTACAACTTCATCTCTCTCCCTGCCACAACCCTCTCACCAGCACCCCACCTTCACACACTCGTCGACGCCTCCAGAGGTGATTGGACCGCCTGACCGACCCACCCTCGCGAAGCCCACTTCGAGGTGCCTAACTTCCACCTGGTCCCACAGCCCCAGTCGCCACCGCCACTGAGAATTTATCACCCGCCCGTAAAACACTTTGAGACCCATGTCTGCCGCCTCGATCAACCATAGATCGTGAAATTTTACCAGCACCACCACCTTACCATGCTGAATAAATCTCCAGCTAGAGACACTACTTAAAAATGACTCAGATTGCCAAAAAATTCAAATCTTCAATCGACAGTACCAAAAAAACGTTTACTCCGATCATCTCGATTTCTCCACCACCATAGGTCGTTTCAGGCCGAACCCCCAACTACAAAGTTGTAGTTCTATCTCCCCTCTCTAACTTCCTAGTTAGTGACTTCATCTAACTCTCGACGGTTTTCTCAAAATATCATAAAATCCCTTTCGATCTGAGACGAGTAGCCCTCACCGAGTAGTCCAACTTTCATGTTGGGACCTTCCTCCAATTCCTCACCATTTGGAAGATAAAAAATAAAACAAAGTGTAACGACCTGCATTCTACGCATCAGAGGATCGTAGAATATTTATTTCTTTCTCATGCGAAGTCGTATAGCCATGTAACTTTAGGAGCCGACTATTGGGGTCATTTCCCATGTTCATGATTTTTGCCGATTTTTAAATGACCGTTTTGCCCCTTAGCTGGTCTTATTTCGACCATAACTTTTGATTGGTAAGGAATTTTGACCTGAAACCACTTCCATTAAATTCAGATGATGGTTTACCTTTCTGTAGAATGGTCACATTAGCCAAATGGGCTACCTTTTGGGAGATATGGCTGAAACAAGATTTAGAAGGTGAAAAACGGCTTAATCGGGCCTAATTAGGATGATTAGAAAGAGGGCCCATAACCCATTTCGGGTTAGGGTTATGGGAGGCTAAGAACAGTAGGAAAACGATCTATTTTCATTTTCTCAGTCGCCTAAAACATTACCCTAACCCTAACAATGGCCTCCAACACCCAAATCACCTTCTAATCACCATTTAATCAAGTTTTAGCCTAATCTACATCTAATCAAGGCAAATTAGCATCAAATTGGGAATAGAGCTGCTGTGTTGCATAGAGATTCAACCCAAATCAGAGATATTTTCAGATCTAAGATTTATTTGTGGCTAAGGTGAGTGATTAGCAGTGTTTTTACACTAATTACGGTTAACTAGGGATAATTAGTGTTAATTAGCGAATTTATGTATTAATAAATTTTGGAAAAATGTTTAGAAATTCTTAAACACCGTTTTAGACCTCTGTTATCAATTTGGGTTAATTTGGTTAAGTTTTGTTAATCCTATCATTAGATTTGCTTAAACATGCTTAAGGGGGAACATATGGGTTTTGGGTATGTTTGATCCGTTTTGACATATCAAATTGTTGTTTTGGTGTTTGTGGTCAATTCTATATGTTGCTATGACTATTTGGAATGTTTTGTGATTGCTTAGCAAAGTTAGATTGGTCAAAAACGCCGTCGTGTGGCGTAAATAGCTCGCTGGAACTGGTGCAGGAACTCGGATCGGATGGGATTTGGAGGGCCGGATCGGATCACCCATGGGATCGTGGAGTACCTCACGAACCAAGTCGTTCCCCCGAACCGAACCTCCAGCATGAAGCCCTCGAGCGCCATCACGAACAGAATCGTGGAGCACCATCACGAACTGAACTGCTCGCACAGGAAGACCCCGACCTGGATATTCCCCACGAAGAGGAATCACGAACTTAACTGATCAGGACCTTGGAGCTCACGATCCGAACTACCGAAGGAGGGATACCACGACCCAAACTGGTGGAGGAGCTCGACCCAATGCAGAGTGTATGCCACGAACCGATCTGACTAGGAGCACCACGACCCGACCCGGACGAGGCACCACGAACCGAACCGCCAAGGGATGTGGACCACGGCCTGGAGCTTGTCCACGAGCCGAAGAGATACCCGAACCGAACCTAGGTGATGATCACGAACCGAATGGAGATCGAAGTCGGAGGAGACCAAAACCCGAGATGCAAAGGTAAACCAAATGGGAAGTTTATACTCAGGATCTAGTTGGGAACCAACGAGTTAACTTCATGATTGGGCTTTGCTGTGGGACGTGTGCTAAGGAGTTATCGACGTCTATAGCTTTGATACACCACCAAAATGGATGTTAGGCTACGTATCAGTGGAGTAGGATAGTTACTACTCCATGGGGAAGAGTGATCGTAGCATGGCTATGAACCAGTGCAGTGGAGTCTTCATGACTTCATGGCGGCAGAGTGGACATAGCAAGGACTCACTACAACAAAAAAGGCTTTTTATAGCGTTTGAAAAACACTATTATATGCTTTCATAGCGTTTCAGAGAATGCCATGTAACAACATGCTATGTTAGACCTTCAGCTTTAAATAGCGGTTACACAAACGCTATGTAAAACTATGTCTTTTTAGCATTTTACGTGTGTTAGACCCTTATTTCTACAGCGTTTTATGTCCATGTATTATAGCGTTTGCATATAATTCTATAGCGTTTGCGTTTTAATTCTACGGTGTTTGTTTAAGTGAATATATAGCGCTTATTTTATATTTTCACAGCGTCTAGTCATATAATAAAGTTTTTTCATGATCTGATTCTATAGCGTTTTTAAAACGCTATAATATGGTATATTGATAAATAGGTCCAGCTTGCCTTCCTTTCGTCTCTTCCGCATACATTTACCCATTTCTTATATGCATATAGATGTAACATTCAAAAACAACTAATATGTAAATTACAGCAAAATATTTCATACATCATTCAAACAACTTTCATATATTTAAATATAGTATTTCATACATCATTCAAACAACTTTTCACATGCCAAACTTAGCATTTCATATACATTGTTTACAAATTACTTGCAAAGCAATAAAAATAATTGATTTGAACTTGCTTTGCTTAAGCAACATCAATCTTGCTACTGCCAAATAAACAATCAAGGTGTTAGTTCGAAGTATAATACATAGTAGCAACATACCACTGTAAACATGAAAAGATAATTTCATATCATGTTTTATAAGAGACCGTGTGCTTCACATTGTGCCAAAGTTTTATAAACCTGAGAAACTGAAATTATGAAAGTGCAATATAAAATGAAGACAAACCCAGGCTAATAAACATATATAATGGTCGTATTACGTTAGCAATATATGACAATAAAGGTGTAAGCAAAATCAACACCAATGAAAGAGCATGTTGCACAATAACAGCACCAGGTATTTGATCAGTGTGAAAAATTATAATCTAAATCGTGTTTGTCATTGGCTTTTTCTTCACTTTTTACCATTTCTAAAATCTAAATCATGTAGGATCCTATAAACAAAAATCAGAACGGAAAATTAATTGTTTATACACAGAATTTGTGATGGAAATAACAATATTGAAGAGGTCATACATAAATGTTAATAAACTTATTATAATGGATTAATGAATATGTATTGACAACGAACATTTCAAACATTATTCTTTAGATAGCTCTTTATTGAAATTGAACTTTGTTAAATGTTCAAGAAAACTCTTCCTGTAAACAAATGTGGAAATGAACATACCGTTCCAGATGGTTCCTCCAGCATTAAGATAGTAAAGCTGGTTAAACAGAGTTGTGGGGGTACCTGTCGAGAATAATAATTATATTGGATGTTTATGCTTAAGGACTGATAATTTGGCAGTGTGCGTATGGGGGTACAAGTAAACTGAATTTACTGAGCTTGTTTGAGTACATTATATTTATTTGGTATAATATACCACATTCATCTAGTTTTAAGCACCGAAATGAGAAATAATACAAGCATCAAACAATGAAATTGACACAAAATGATAGAAATACTGTGCATGTAAGCCTCGGTTTCTAGATTTTCCACAAAAATATATATTATGTGCTACTCTGTATATTTTGATAGGAATCTTCTACTTTAAAAATTGGTTGATTCTTTACAATGATAAATTACTAAAGGAGATTAGATCAATTGATCAATGGAAGCTAGCATAAACCTTTACCATGCAGGTAGTCTCTTGCATCTTTTATCACCTGGGCAAATGGCCTACTTGGTAACTAATTCTCTGCATCGATAATATCTTTTGTTCCATCATGCAACATACCATGATCCTACAAAGTAGGTAACAAAATTAGAGGAAAAAATGTATGTCACAATGAAAAATTGGTCAAGGTGAACAAAAGAAATGTGTACGAAAAATAGGAAGCAATTATTTGAATTTAACAGTTAGCTACTAAAAGGTTTAAGTTATTTTACATGCTTAAAATATTATTATGGAAACAGTAAAAATGAAGTATTCCAACACCTGAGAATGAAGCTAAAGACCTAAGAATACTGAAGGGTGGAATGCACTGAAATACTGGAATAAGCTTTGTCACTTCACTAAACACCTGAGAATGAAAAAAAAACAAGGTGAGAAGTTGAAAGAGAAGGAGCGAACGACATTTAGAATATAAAAAATTGGTGGAACTCAAATCTAAATCAAAACTGGAACTCAAATAAAAACTTGTAAAAAGTAAATAAAAGTCTAGTTAAGAAAATCTAAAAAACAAAACTGGAAACCTGTCTTAGAGATACTTAAAAATAATAACATGTAAGTTATGTTGAAAGTATTGAAATTTATGCTGAAGGAATTGGAAGGAACTTAAATGACAACTCGTGCCATTTTGGGTTTTCAACTTGCGCCGTTGTTACTTTGGCACAAGTCCTCATCCGCTGGACCAATGTTGTGGACAATGATGTAAATAATACACACACATATATACACACACACATGCACACACGCGTGTGCATACATGCGCGCGCACACACACACATATACATATATATATATCATACACCATTTAATTGAAGCATAATTCAAACATCAACTTATACAAATTAATGGCTAAGCTGATAGCCTCAGTAGACATTTATGTTTTTGTGCCCTTGAAGTGAAGTCTCTTTGGTTTTTTCCCTTTGTAAGATTATTAAAAAAACATACAAGCTAAATGGAAGACTCGAGAACAATATATAAAACTTATTTTGAAACTTATATGAAATAATGTATAAAGTCATTAACCTACTCACAATGGATTGTAATGAAAATCTCTTTTGCCTTCTCATGTAAGATTCAAACCTGCTCAGGAAAACAACAGAAGCAAAAAGATTTTTTTTTAACATAAGCACAATAATTGAAGTTTCCTTCTAAATTATGGTCTATTGGGCATTTGAAACAAGGGCAGTTTACATTATAATGAAATGCTCGGGGCATGAAATATTGTTTTGGTACTTAAAATTACCAGAAATTAGACCATCATACTTCGTTTTTAATGAAATATGTACTTCATTTATCCAAATTAGATGCATTGTTATTCAATATAAAAATGTGAACCCTTATATAAAAACCTGCTAAAAATCTGTTGACTACTAAATACTTGAATTATATAAAGTACAAGGTCCATGGAAATTGGGTCGTTCCTGACAAAAAAGGACAATTATGAATTAACGCTGGAGCACAGTTACTGTCAAACACATATCATCTTATCTTCAAACGTATAAACTGACTAAAATGTATCCCAACCATTTCTTTAAAATTCAGTTTTCCATTCCAACAGTTTTAACAGTCAAAATTTGAAAATTCCTAATATGCGGTAAGATTCATGTAAACTGCTAGTTTCCTTAAGCTAGAATAAAAATAATGGTAAAACAACAGATTTTAAACCGATCTACGAATATAATAGCCAAAATTATATATAATAATAGATCTAAACATGTGAAGCGAAATGATGACAAAAACACAGAATAAATGATATATATATTTGTCACCTCTTGTTCAAGAGAGGCTTGCACTGCATGAGCTGGCAATTCCTTCTTCGAGATTGCTATGAAAATTCAGGGAAGGCACTGGATATGTACCCAATTCAAGTATAAATAAGAATTGAGTTAGAACCATTGGAGAGAAAAAAATATCTAGACACCTACTATAAATAAAGTAATACCAAGGAAGACGTTAAAACCAGAGATTCTATCTCAGTCTGATCTCAAATTTGATCAAAAATCTCTGTTGCATACTTACTTTCAGTTATACATAAGAATGAAAAACCTAATAGGAAGAATTGCATACCTTCGGTAAAAATTGCACATATCAAACTTAGCTTTTCATTAATCATTGTCCACCTTTTTACTTTCTGCATGTATATCAGTTTATTGGAGCAATCTATAATACATCTGATTCCTTTTAGTAAAAATCCTGATCCAATCAAGCAACCAAATAATGCAATCGACAGTATAATAAATAAATCATTAGACGAATGCAAAACAATGAAGCTCAAACATGGAATTCGAAATTAGAAAAATAATAAGAAACTATAGAAATTTGATAACTCAAATGGTCTTAAATTTACAGTGGAGAGGACTTACCTATGAGCTAGCGAATAAGAAATGTTCGTAAGGTGAGCAAGAAATTTCAACTACGGCTTTTCCAACTGATCGAAAGTGGGAAAATTTACATCGATCATCTTGCGAAACCCGAGGACTAAAACGAGTTATCCTGCAGATGAGGAGGTAGAATGAAGCTTCAAGATATGGACATTAAAATGGGTGGACTCTTGGCTTCAACTACACTGCCTGGGCTGAACACACAGATTTCAAAGCTGGCAACACTTTAGATAACATACATTCTCTATTTCCATGTATTCTCATGCAACAAACAATGAAGAATGAACTAACGATCTATTACTGCGGTTCTTAACTAATAGATGATGAAACACAACGTGCAAAAAGTTGATGGGCCTTGATATCCTTATTTTCACATAAGCCCTTGATATCCTTATTTTCACATAAGCCCTTGATATCCTTATTTTTTAATTGCTTTATCAGTATTTTTACTCCAAGCATTTATACAAGTAAATCTTTCATTCACTTTTGTCTGTATGTAATATTTTCATTTAAATTATTTATAAATCCTACATTTCGCATCCATACCGTACCAAATAAAAATCCATTTCTTCTTCATTTTTTTCTCTTATTTTCAACCATTTAAGGTTAGAAAGTATAGATCATCAAACTTTACAATGTTGCATCTTCCTATGATAAAGCAGAGCATCTGATTGATCTTCAAATAACATGATTTTCAAAGCAATTCTTCATATGACTGCATCTTTTCTCATGTCACTTTCATAAGAATAAAACATTCGTTGTTTTAATTTTCTGATTGCAACCAAACAATTCAATACTTTGGCAAGGTATAGTTGTTGTATTTATGTTACCAGCGGATTTAAATCTCTGCATTCATGTCTTATTACATATTCAAGTTCAACTGCAGTTATTCATTTAAGGCTAGCACTTGCTTAATGGTAAGAAATTTCTATTTCCTTTTTTATTAGTATTTTTTGTAACTTCTTTGATGGTAAGCATAAGGACATATCGGTTAAAATAACCGAATATAAAGCACGGAGTATTTGCTAGAGTCAGTTTCTAGTTTTTGATTGTTTATGCTAAAATAAGTTGTTTCAATTAATTTATATACTTAGGAGTTAGAGATTTTCCTTACTTCCTGCTAAATGTAGTTGAGGAAATTAGCTTGGGGTTCAATGTAATATTATTTCTACACTTAATAACAATTTCTCGATTATTTAGTATACTAGCATAACTTTGATATGCATTAAAAGATAATATGCGACTCATTTTTGTCATTTTTGAATATATTCCATTGTCAGAAATTACCTTTTTGACTCATTTATCAAATAATTTTGATTTTAAATTTCAAAGTTGAAATGCTATCCTATATTTGGTTCGGGTAATACTACTATTTTGTTTCATGTTTTATTAAGTTAACAAAACATTTACCATGCAAAAATGATGATAAGTAAAAAAAAGCATTAAAGAATATAAAAGTTTAAAATAAGATATTGAGATAAATAAATGATGTCATAGCCTTTTTTTCATTATCAAAGAATAAATTATGTTTTTCTATTATGTTTTAACATTGAATTCATCACTATACAGAGATATAAGATGGAATTCCAACCAATCAAGTATTTATCAATGATAAGAAAGAGCGTGAGAAGTGATGAGAGGTAGTTTGAAACTTCACAAAATCAATTATGGTTGAAGTAAAATAAAAAGCTATAACCAAAATAATGTAAATATTGTAGCTTCATTTTCTGATATAATGATTTCATCAATCCAGTGTCTTAATAGCATTAATGGTGTTTCTTCACTAACCTTGAGTGGAAAAGTTCTCTATCAGGTAGAGCCATCCACCATTATTGTATAGTGACAATATACTCTTAAGTTAGCAATAATTTCTAACAAAATCTACTAAAAAAAAATCCATAATATTTATTTTAGTAATTTTCATAAAATGTTTTATTTTTTCAGTATTAAATCTTGCAATAGATTTCATTAGGTGATTAAAATTTTGTAGTTTTTTAAGTATCAATACCAAACCAAAAAAATCATAGGGACATTAAACAAAATAAAGCTTTCACGATTGAAGGTTAATTCATTATAAAGTTGAAATAGATGGATACCTTGCTGATTAGTACGAATGCACTTACGTATAAACATTCAAAACAAACAGAATCAGTTGTAAAATATAGATGCACTATTACTTGACTTATTTTTGGCTTAGCTTGACTTTCTAAGATGAGATTAAAATATAGTTGTCTGAAATATCCTAGTATTGCGTAAAAAACTATTTGTATGTAATGGAAAAGAGCTCTTCTGTATTGCTAACAAACATCATATCACTTTAGCATCGCACAACAATGAACTTTAATTCAATGAATTAAACTATAATACATAATAATGCAATACATTGATACTTTGTATGAATTTTTTTAGTTCACTTTGAAGTAACACACCATACTTTGAATATATTTTTTATTTGTTTAAAACAATGGAAAGAAATATGAAAAGGGAAAAATAAAGACCAGACATGCATAGAGGAGGAAGTAGAACCTGCATTACCCAAATCTGACGCCAACCAGTCAAAACTAATATTAGGACTTGAAAAGGAAAACAGCTATCTAAGACAACAGATGGTGCAGCAACGACAAAAGTAGTAGCTCTCCAAGCTCAAGCCTTAGCGTTAAAAAAGCCTCTCCCTCTCCAACTTCTTCCCCTCTTTTATCTTCTCTAACCGCACCTCGTAGAACCAAATGCTTGATACTCTCTGAAACTGCTTTGGTACTCCACCAAACACAAGTATGAAAGTTAGAACACTGGAGCTTGAGATCAAAAGGATGAAAAATCCATGCAGTTCAAATGAAGCAGAAGGATGAGTTGATAAAAGAGCAAATGTTGGATATACAAAGCAAAATTGTAGCAGCAAAACATAAAGCAAGCAGAGTTACCATTGCAGGTGAAGTGATGATGGTTAAATTGCCTACAAACACTGCAAAAAAAAAGTTTCTAGGATATTGGTGGTGGTGGAACAGAAGGCAGCTCTCTTATTAACAGGAGGAAGACTAGGAGCCATGTTGTAACAACAATTCCTAATGCTCCTTCTATGTTGCTACAACTTGCATATCAATGTTTCTACTTTGTGTTCTTGTTAGGTCCTCATGTTGCTAACTACATATTCCAGCCCGGATTTGCTTGCAGCAGACGAACATCAGACTTCACCAGATTTTGATGAAAGAGATTAAACAAACTTAGTTGACAAGGAGAGATGTAGAAACTCTACACTACCAATATCTATTATTTTATTCTTCACTAGTGAATGTTTAAGGAGGAATTTATAGTTATTTAGTTTGTATGAACAACTAACTATTCTTGTGCTATGATTTTCATTACCTTTATCAATCACACACGCGCGCACACACACACATGCATATATATATATATATATATATATATAGTGAAATCAGTAGTTGTGCAATACTTTGTGATAAGGACTGGTATAGACAAACAACGGATGTTAGGCTACATGTACATGCTACATGCGACATATATTTTTACAAACGGGTGCCCATAATACAAGCTATCACTACATATAGAAGTTCTAGTATAAAAGAGTCCGTTGTCCTTTTTTTTATTTAAGATAATAAGGAATAGACAATCTAAAATGAATTATCCAATAATACAAAGCATGTTAAATAGTATTATATCATATATATGATGCTTGGTATGAAAACTTGTCAATCCATATTTAAGAGCATGTGAACAAAAACAAAAATCAAGAAGCTAAGTTTCAATGCAAGCTAATTGTATATTATGATTATATATGGTATTGTGTTCATAGAAATGCCAGCATACATTAAAAACAAAAATCACTGTATCCAAGATTCAAGGCAAACTAGTTGTATAATACGTATATATGGTACTGTGTTCAAAGAAATGTCAGCATACAACAAGCAAAAATCATTGTAGTCAATATTCAACTATACAGGAGCCTATGTGAGCCCATACTCAATAGGGTAGGGACAAAAATCAAACAAAGATGCGGTATGTGACAGTTATTCAAAACAAAAACGGCTAACAAGTTAAAAATGAACAAGCTGATGATAGCAATAATTTTGCAATAGCAGGGAACGATCCAAAGAGAAGGTGTAAAAAATATTTCAAGGCATAGGGAATTTCATAACTGATAATGGCAAGCTAACTAAATGTACTTGTGCATCAGGAACTGACCCTGCTTTATTTCAAAAGTTAAGATTTTACTGATGAGTTTGATGGAGCAATTCATCTATAATAATTAAATTCAGCAAAAATAATCATCAGGATCGAACTAAACCATAGATACAATTGCGTGAAATGAAGATCATTGATAGAAACGAAATTTAGTTTGACAAATCACCACACACGCAATCTGAAAGTTGCTATTGATTTAACATATAATGACAAAAATTAAACAACAATAAGTTTAAGAAAAATACCTAAAATAGGGAAGAATGGGACTGTGGTTTGGCTGTTGATATCCTGACAGTTCAGGCAACAATCAAAGTTGAAGTAGCTAGGGCTACCTATTAGGAGTTACGAAACTTGGATTTGGCCTATTGTGATTTGACGTGAAATCAGCGTTGTAACAAATGAAATTGAGGAAGATTGGGTTGCGATGATTAAAACCTAGGGCATTAAATTGGTGAGTTCGGAAAGAAGGGAAAGTTGGTGGGAAATGAAATTTTAAGAGGCAAACCAGATAGGTTGAACGAAAAGGACTCATATTACGTTTGTATAACGTTTATGTTAGATTTAGTTTTTGGTTATGTGTATACTTGAGGCGAATGGCGTTCAATGCCTCACGAATTTTTTATTATTTATGCGGGTCAAAAGGACAAGATAAGGAAACGCTCTAAGCTAGTGCTATTGAAACCCTAATTTGTTGTAGTGACTAGTGGCTATGGATCAGTGCAGTGGAGTTTCCCTGACTCCATGGGGCAGAGTGATCATAGCAAGGATTTGGGTGATCAAAGTGGTGGATATCATATGCTTTACTCACTGAGTGAGAGATGTGAGGATGGTTGCTATGCTTGATTGTTTGACATCACTATGACATGCACACCCCTCCCCCGTATCTTTACACCATATGTTAGTGTCACCTTAGAGTATTGCACATCTTGTTGTGCTAACTCTTTGGTTGCAGGTCCAGGTTCAGGTATGATTTAATATACCTGTTATTGTTCTGTTTTGCTGCTTATCGCTCATACCATACTTTTGTCTGACCCAGAGTTTTATGTCTCTTCTTATTACTCTGGGTGCTCTTAAACGGGCAGACTAGAGACATGTTAGGTGGTATGCACGAGTAGCTGTACTGGAGACGAGCAGGAGGCTTCCACGTATGATATATATATATATATATATATATAGATATTCTCCCTATGTCGCTGTTGGACACTACTTTGGGCATTAGTAGTGTACCTTTCTTATTTTGCTTTAGAGACAGTTCTCTAAAGTTATAATAATGATGATGTGGAACATAAGCTATATTTTGAATTTCCGCTGCTATGATGATTATGGTTTAGTTGTCAGCTTATGCACTGTGTCACCTGTTTTATGTCAAGTATGTTATTATTATACTTTATTCCGTGCGCTGTGAGACATTCTATAGGTTCCTTGTTAGTTCAAATTCCCATCTTTCCTTTCTTTGATGACCGTCCCGTGCTGGTCAGGCATAGGCACAATGCACTTTCATTGGAAATGTCAGCTGGTGCGGGGCAGGCCGTCACATTTGGTATCAGAGCTCTAGGTTGCATAGTTAACCTAGGGAAGACACCAGAGAGAGATAGTACGTATATGAGAGCACATATTTGTGATATTTTGGTTTTCAAAAGTTATATATATACTATTAGTATATTTAATGATGAACTCGCATTGCACTGGCACCACTGAATAGATGGTTAATCGTTTTCTCCTTACAGATTGAACGATGATTTGATACACGAGGGGTACTGGTAGAGGAGCTAATAATGGGAATGCTCCTGATATAAGGACGATGTTCACTGACTTCATGAGAGAGATGCTTAAAAATGTGCAAGGAGTAATTCCTAATGCTGCAAATGGTGGTGGTGCAGCGGTGCAGGCGCCTAGGGCCAATTTCGCCAAGCTTTTTAAGGACTACACTAGTCTTGGTGGGAAGCCATTCCACAGAAAAGAATCGGCTATATAAGTTCAGGATTAGCTTTATAGCTGTGAGCGTATCTTCGAAGACTTGGGTATCGAGGATGCAACGAAGAGAAAGCTAACATCCCGTAAGTTGCAAGGACGAGCTATGAATTGGTGGAATGCTATTAAGGCAGCTACTCCAGAGGATCAAGTTACATGGGATAAGGTTAAGGCCCGATTCAGTGATAAGTTTATCCCTGCTGCTCAGAAATCAGAATTGTTTAGGAAATTTCTGGAGATTAAGAAGAATGGTAGGGCAGTCTCGGAGTACATTGTTAAGTTCGATACTTTATCAAAGTATGGATTATCTCTTATCGACACTCCCGAGAAGAAGAATGAGAAGTTCATAACTGGCTTAGACCAGTAGTTGGGAGAAAGGCTTATAAATCATATTGATGAGACTTTTGAATCAATTGTTGGGAAAGCATTGAGGTCAGAGAGCCTTTATCCTAAGCCTAAGACTGAAGTCGCTATTGCATCTGCAGAGGGGCCAAAGCCACAAGCAAGTGGTGGAGGAAAGAATAATTTTCAGAACAAAAGGAAGCAGAACCAAGCTAAGGATGGTCAGAAAAAGAGCAAGAAAGATATTGAATGCTTTAACTGTGGCAAGAAGGGCTATTATGCTAAAGAATGTTGAGCAAAGCCAGCGGAAAGGAACTGCTTCAACTGTGGCGAAGTGGGACATCACAAGGATAAATGCCCGCAACCCCTAAAGAGAAGCAGATTGTGGAAGCATATGCTCTTAATGCTGTTCCTTCTTTGTCGAATGCCCCAACCGCGGCGGAGAAAGGGAAGAATGTCATCATTCAAGGTATGCTTTCTGTTTATGATGTTCCTGTTCGAGTATTGTTTGATACCGGAGCTTCCCGTTCCTTCATATCTAGTGACCTGGTAGATAGGTTGGGATTGGAACTTGAGATAGTCGATAGACCTTTAGCGGTGACGAACCCAATTGGTGGTTTGACTAGCCTTAGCATTATTTGTTGTAATGTGGTCTTATCGAGTCATGAATGCATGTTTGTTTGTGATTGCATTGTTTTGGGCTTTACTGGGTTTGGCATTATTTTGGGAGTCGATCGGCTCCAAAGGTACGGGGTGGTGGTAGATTGTGAGGGCTTTTTGGTGACAATTAGAGAAGATGATGGGCGGAGGGTAGTGTTTGGTGGTCTACCTAGTGATGGGGTAATGGCTAGTTTTCTAAATTCCCTCGACATCCCGCATGATGAGTTGTCAGATGTGCTTGTGGCTGGCCATTATCCGGACATCTTCGAGGAAGTGACCGGACTTCCACCACACCGTGAGATTGAGTTCCGTATTGATTTAGTGAAAGATGCCAAACCTATAGTGATGCCACTTCATCATATGGCGCCAAAGGAGCAGCGAGAGCTTGGGGTGCAATTAAGTGATCTTTTGAAGAAGGGATTTATCTGAAGAAGTGTTATCGAGTGGGGAGCACCAGTTGTGTTTGCTACCAAGGCAGATGGTTCCCTTCGATTATGTGTGGACTACCGCGAGATGAATAAGGTGACGAAGAAGAATAAGTATCCTCTATTGCGGATAGATGATTTGTTTGATCAGTTGAGTGGTGCGAGAGTGTTCTTCCAGTTGGATCTCGCGACAGGTTTTCATCAGCTTAGGGTGGAAGTTGAGAGTACCTTTCGGGCACCGTCTGGATTATATGAGTGGTTGGTCATGCCATTTGGGTTGACCAATGCACCAGCATATTTTGTGGATCTTATGAATAGAGTATTCCGAGATCAATTGAATAAGTTTGTTCTTATGATCGTGGACGACATACTTGTCTACTTAAGAACAGAGGAAGAACACAAGGAACATTTGAAGCTAGTGATGGAGGTGTTGAGAAAACACCAATTGAAAGCAAAGTTTTCTAAGTGTCACTTCTGGACGAGGGAAGTGAGATTCTTGGGCCATGTTGTTTCAGAAAATGGTATTGCCGTGGACCCTACAAAGGTGGCTATGGTACAAGATTGGTCTACGCCCAAGAATGCAACAGACGTAAGAACTAGGGATTGGATGGATATTATCGTAAGTTTACCCAAGACTTCTCCAAGATAGCCGCACCGTTGACTCAGTTGACCAAGAAGAATCAAGCTTTTGTCTAGGGCGAAAAGTGCGAGAATGCATTCAAGAGCCTAAAGGAAAAGTTGACGTGTGCACCAGTGTTAGTCATTCCTAAGGGGAATGAAGAGATGACAGTATATACAGATGCATGTGGTACCGGGCTCGGTGCTGTGTTGATGCAAGGGGTAAGGTTGTAGCTTATGCAAGTCGGCAACTAAAACCGCATGAGAAAAGATATCCTACCCATGATTTGGAATTGGCAGCGATCATGTTCGCCTTGAAGATTTGGAGACATTATCGCTTGAGAGAAAGATTCAAGTTGTTTACCAATTATAAATCGTTAAAGTACCTTTTCTCCCAGAAGGATCTAAATCTCCGACAGCATAGATGGTTAGAATTCTTGGCTTCCTATGATTTCGATATTGCATATACACCAGGAAAGGGCAATGCGGTAGCTGATGCATTGAGTAGGAGACATGCCAATTTAGGGGCTATGTTTCTAGAATGGAAGCGACTGGAGTATATCATAGGGTATGATTTCATACCAAAGTGCGAATTGGATCCAACAATGTTAGCAAGTTTGATGATCAGACCCACTTTAATTGAGCGGATTGGTTCCAGTCAGAGGGACGATCCTAACCTATTGGAAATCATCTCCAAGTTAGAGATGGTTATCGACGAGGGGATGAACAAGTATGGGCTTGATCAAGATGGATGGCTTAGAAAGAATGGGAGACTAGTTGTGCCCAATGTCAATGGAGTAAGAGATGAAGTGCTTAAAGAATGTCATCATTCAAAACTGACTATACACCCCGGTGGTAACAAAATGTATCGAGACATGAAGCAGACCTACTACTGGGAAGGGATGAAAAGAGATGTTGGGAAGTTTATATCCAAGTGCATGAATTGCCAGTTAGTTAAAGCTGAGAAAAAGGAACCTAGTGGCTTGTTGCAACCATTAGAAATTCCCGAATGGAAATGGGAATAAGTCTTAATGGATTTCATTGATGGGATACCAAGGACTAGGTCGGGCCATGATAGCATTTGGGTGATTGTGGACCGATTGATCAAGAGTGCAAGGTTTATACCCGCCAAGTCGAAAAGAACATCAACTAAGTTAGCAGAACTGTATATGAAGTGGGTAGTGAGATTTCTTGGAGTGCCCAAAGGCATTGTGAGTGACCGAGATCCGTTGTTTACTAGTGGATTTTGGAAGAGCCTACAAGAGGCGTTAGGATCAGAATTACATCTCAGTACCGCGTACCATCCTCAAACCGACGGTCAGACAAAGAGGGTGAATCGAGTATTAGAAGACCTCTTAAGAGCTTGCATATTAGATTTTGGTGGATCATGGGATGACCATCTGCATCTAGTGGAGTTTGCATATAATAATAGTTATCAGTCCAGTATTGGTTTGGGTCCATATGAAGCTTTGTACGGAAGACTGTGCAACTCACTCTCATGTTAGTTAGAAACCGATGAGAAATTTGTGCTTGGGCCAGATGGGATAAGAGAAACCTCAAACAAGATCAAGGCTATCCAATAGCGAATGAAGGCTTCCCAAGATAGGCTGAAGAGCTATGCTGATAAGAGGAGAAGAGATTTAAAATTCTCCATTGGCGACTTGGTGTTTGTCAAGATTTCTCCGTTAAAGAGCGTGATACGATTTGGTAGGAGAGGCAAGTTAACACCAAGATTTGTTGGTCCATTCCCAGTTCTCGAGCAAGTTGGGAATTTGGCATATAAAATTGAGTTACCGGACAAGATGGCAGGAACGGGAACTGCGAGCAAATAGAACACCTTTCAGTAGTATCAATACAGTTACTTGAATCGTAAATGCATGAATGTGATGGACCAAAAAATCTGCAGTTTACAACGTATTTCATGTTTCCCAGTTAAGGAAATTCGTGCACGACCCGATGCGACTATTTCTCCTGATCAGTTGGATGATATCGAATTAGAACCCGAGGTGGTTGGGAACCGCAAGCCGATTCATATTGTCGAGCACGATACGAAGAAACTTCGAAGGAAAGCGGTGAATCTAGTCAAGGTTCAGTGGGGCGAGGATGAGAGTGACTGTACATGGGAGATAGAGGAGAGCATTAGGAAGACATATCCAGAACCCTTTGCCTGGTAAGATTTTAAATTGCGATTTAGTTATTCCGCATGCTAGGATAGGTTTGTTTTGTTTGATTGTGAGATATGGCTGGTAGACATGCATGACCCATTGGTTGTTTCTTAGTTGAGGAATTTCGGGGGCGAAATTTCTTAAGGGGGGAATAATGTAATGACCCGCATTCTACGCATCAGGGGATCATATAATATTTATTTCTTTCTCATGCGAAGTCGTATAGCCATGTAACTTTGGGAGACGACTATTGGGGTCATTTCCCATGTTCATGATTTTTGCAGATTTTTAAATGACCATTTTGCCCCTAGCTGATCTTGTTTTGGCCATAACTTTTGATTGGTAAGGAGTTTTGACTTTAAGCCACTTCCATTAGATTCAGATGATGGTTTACCTTTCCGTAGAGTGGTCACATTAGCCAAACGGGCTCACCGTTTGGAAGATATGGCTGAAACAAGGTTTAAAAGGTGAAAAACAACTTAACCGGGCCTAATTACCCCATAACCCATTTCGGGATTAAGGTTATGGGGAGGCTGAGAACGGAAGGAAAATAATCTATTTTCATTTTCTCAGCTGCCTAAAACATTTCCCTAACCCTAACAATGGCCTCCAACACCCAAATCACCTTCTAATCACCATTTAATCAAGTTTTAGCCTAATCTACATCTAATCAAGGCAAATTAGCATCAAATTGGGAATAGAGCTGCTCTGTTGCATAGAGATTTAACCCAAATCAGTGATATTTTCAGATCCAAGTTTTATTTGTAGCTAAGGTGAGTGATTAGCATTGTTTTTACACCAATTATGGTTAATTAGGGGTAATTAGTGTTAATTAGTGAATTTATGTATTAATAAATTCTGGAAAAATGTTTAGAAATTCTTAAACACCATTTTGGACCTCTGTTAGAAGTTTGGGTTAATTTGATTAAGTTTTGCTAATCCTATCATTAGATTTGCTTAAACATGCTTAAGGGGGAAAATATGGGTTTTGGGTATGTTTGATCCGTTTTGACATATCAAATTGTTGTTTTGGTGTTTGTGGTCAATTCTATATGTTTTTATGACTGTTTGGAGTGTTTTGTGATTGCTTAGCAAAGTTAGATTGGTCAAAAACGCCGTCGTGTGGCGTAAATAGCTCGCTGGAACTGGTGCAGGAATTCGGATCGGATGGGATTTGGAGGGCCGGATCGGATCACCCATGGGAGCGTGGAGTACCATCACGAACCGAGTCGTTCCCCCAAATCGAACCGCCTGCATGAAGCCCTTGAGCGTCATCACGAGAAGAATCATGGAGCACCATCACAAACTGAACTGCTTGCACAGGAAGATCCCAACCTGGATGTTCTCCACGAAGAGGAATCACGAACTTAACTGATCAGGACCTTGGAGCTCACGATCCGAACTGCTGAAGGAGGGATACCACGACCCAAACTGGTGGAGGAGCTCGACCCAACCCAGAGTGTATGCCACGAGCCAATCTGACTAGGAGCACTACGACCCGACCCAGACGAGGCACCATGAACTGAACGGCCAGGGGATGTGGACCACGACCTAGAGCTTGACCACGAGCGGAAGAGATAACCGGACCGAAGCCAGGTGATGATCATGAAACAAATGGAGATCGAAGCCGGAGGAGACCAAAACCCGAGATGCAAAGGTAGTCCAAATGGGAAGTTTATACTCAGGATCCAGTTGGGAACCAACGAATTAACATCATGATTGGGCTTTGCTGCGGGACGTGTGCTAAGGAGTTATCAACGTCTATAACTTTAATTCACCACCAAGATGGGTGTTAGGCTACGTATCAGTGCGGTGGGGTATTTACTACTCTATGGGACAGAGTGATCGTACCATCGCTATGAGCCAGTGCAGTGGAGTCTTCATGACTTCATGGGGTAGAGTAGACATAGCAAGGACTAGTGGCTATGGATCAGTGCAGTGGAGTCGCCCTAACTCCGTGGGGGCAGAGTGATCATAGCAAGGATTTGGGTGATCAAAGCGGTGGATATCGTATGTTTTACGCACTGAGTGAGAGATGTGAAGATGGTTGCTATGCTTGATTGTTTGACATCACTATGACATGCGCACCCCTCCCCCGTATCTTTACACCATATGTTAGTGTCACCTTAGAGTATTGTACATATTGTTGTGCTAACTCTTTGGTTGCAGGTCCAGGTTCAGATATGGTTTAATATACCTGTTATTGTTCTATTTTGCTGCTTATCGCTCATACAAGACTTTTGTCTGACCTAGAGTTTTATGTCTCTTCTTATTACTCTGGGTGCTCTTAAACGGTCAGATTGGAGACATGTTAGGTGGTATGCACGAGTAGCTGTACCGGAGACGAGCAGAAGGCTTCCACGTATGATATATATAGATATTCTCCTTGTGTCGCTGCTGGTCACTACTTTGGGCATTAGTAGTGTATCTTTCTTATTTTGGTTTAGAGACAGTTCTCCAAAGTGGTAATAATGATGATGTGGAACATAAGCTGTATTTTGAATTTCCGCTGCTATGATGATTATGGTTTAGTTCTCAGCTTATGCACTGTCTTACCTATTGTATGTCAAGTATGTTATTATTATATTTTATTCCATGTGCTGTGAGACATTCTATAGGTTCCTTGTTAGTTCAAATTCCCTTCTTTCCTTTCTTTGACGGCCGTCCCATGCTGGTCAGGCATAGGCACAACGCACTTTCATTGGAAATGTCGGCTGGTGCGGGGCGGGTCGTCACACAAAGAGACGGGCTAAAACGCAAAATAACGGTTGTTGAAATTGGTGAAGCTTTGGGGTGGAGATGGAGGTATACTTATAGGGTATAGATTAGCTTACACGTGAAGCCTCGTTCATTAGTTTATAATTTTTTAATGTAATACTACTTATATTCATCGTTTAAAATTCGCATTGGCACACACGAACTCTGTTGGGGGTGAAAATTGATATGTAGCCATGCTTTGTCATTATGATCTTAATGAAACTTGTTTCGTCAAATACCAAGTCCGTTTGCTCAAATATCACTCGTTTGAGCTTAAATTATTGATCGATTATCTACATTAAACGTTTATATCTCGTGCAACCACATACTAACTCCGATTGCCCCCAAATTTGGAATCTTATAATAATTTACTATTCTGGATGCAGCAGAGTTGTTTCATCTAAAATAGGGATCGTTTGCCAAATGGATATTCTTTTAAGGCTTATGTAATATTATTATAAAACTATTTAATTCCAAAATTATTCAATTTAATAATAAACTAATTATTATCATATATATCCTAATTATATATCATATAGCTTCAGAATAAACTATATCAAATTTTAAACTCGATATATGTATTTTTAAGTTAAATCGATATTCATTTTGTTATAAAATCCTTTTATTTTATTAAATAAAACATTATGGTTTATATACGATTCCATAACGACTATTTGGAAATTTGATTTGGACATAACTAACAATTTATACGACGAAATATTGATTTATCAACTTCACTAGAAAGACATAGTTAAATAGATTCTAATGTTTCTTATTTCAACGAATTCTAATGTATATTGCATTTTGTATATTCATTTAAAGTTCAAAACATAATATTATGAACTATCACGTTGTTGCTAGCTCATTTTTAATTATATTATAAACTATACGCTCAAACTCGTTTTCAATTCGAGTTATATAAATTCCAAGTCACTAATTCTTAAAATAAATAATTCTAAATATTTAAATTAATTAAATATTCTTTCTTAAAAATCAGGGTCGTTACAATTCTTGGATCTAAATATTACTCAAAAGGAAATTTAATAGAAGAATAAGATGGAACCAAAATGAAAATGAATCAAGTGCGTAAGAAAAGGAAAGGAAAATGGAATATGTAGCATAAAATTTCATGTTTGGTGTCTTCAAATGCAACGAATAAGAATTTAATGGAAAAAGAGAAAAACTGACAAAAGTAAAACAGATAACAGTTAAATTTAAAGAACGACCAATTTTAAACAAACAGAAGGTAAACTAATTTTGACAAATGGGGGTAAACCGGATTTTTTTTAATGTAAACCCATTATATGAACAATAAAATGATAAATTTTTTTGATGTTTATGATTTTCCGAAAAAATGAATTTTTAAACTTTGAAATAATAAAAATGACGTTAATTATAAATTCGAAATATCAAATATGAGATGGAACAAAATTGGCCATAACTTTTGATTGGCTGATTGGAATTCAACAATTTTGGACTTTTCAGATTGTTTGTAATCCATGCTACAACTTTTGTTTACAATGCCTTAAGCAATTTCCTCATTTACTAGGTTAAAAATACAAATGTTGGTCGCAACCATATGGATAGAAAGGAAAATTCTGAAGCATATACGCATCGTATTTTCGTCATAACCTTTTATTGTTTTATCGGATTTTGATGATTTTACATATTCTGGAAATCTTAGAATTTAAACTATAATTTTCACTTTGTTTGTTTTACAAAATTTCGATGTTTAAAAGGTCAAAAACCCCCTCGAACGACTCAGACATATGCTAATTTTAGTGTATACTGAGGCATACGCATAGGCTGAGGCATACACTTATACCAAAACCACTATAATTTTTGAATGGTTAATCCGAATTCGATGAATTTGGGCATTCTAGAAGGCTTGGAATAAATGCAACCAAAATTTCATTTGGACACTTTACAAAATTTCATTGTTTGATGGCCAGAAATCCTTGATTTATTTGCTGGCCTGTATTGATATTTTGGTATTTAAGTAGAAGTAAATGGTATAAATTGTGTATGCTATGCATATTACTTTATATTCACATATATGGTTGATTCTCATTTGTTGTTTAGTGTCTTAGTAGGTTGCAATGGCGCGCTTTGCTTATGGAGCTCGCTTTTCCGCAAATGCGCTTTAAAACACTATATAAGTTACATATCTAGGATTAATTATAGCATTTGGGTTGTTAATATGTTGTTTTCCCTAAATAGTGATGCCTCATTGTGTGGATGAGATTTATAGTAATATATATTATTCTATAAAATTTTCTGATCAAGCCTACAAAGAAGATACTGCCAAAATTTTCTGTAAATTCAGGCATTAGAAAAAAATTGAGTTTTAAATTTCTAAATCTAATTTTTCTTTCTAATAAGTTATAGTCTTGGAAAAGAATGGATAAGCTAAATAATGGATTTGATATACATATATAGGTATATTTGACGACGTTTCCTCTTCGAGGATGAAAATTGTTGAGTGTGGGAGAATGTAACGACTCGATAATTCTGACGTTTTAATATACATACTTTATTGAAAATTTAATGTTTGATTGGATATGTATAGTTAGAGTTTGAGTTGGGAACGCGAAATTTTAATTATGTCGATAGGAGAATTTCAAATTTATGTACTTAAACATTTTTGTTGTTTTGAGATATAGAATTTGAATGCAAGAAGTAATTTATTACTTATTTATTTAAAATAAAACGTGAAATCGATTATTATTAAAATGTCGATTCTTAAAATTGAATGTGTTTTATAGAAGTAATCTAAATAATTGTATAATGATAATGTTTAAATTCATTCACTTCGTTTAAATCGAATTGAACGATCGATTTGGGACAGCGACAAACGATATCAAATGCAATGTTAAAATTTAAAGTTGAATTAAATTTTGGAATTTAATATTTGAGATACCTGTAACTAGACATAGTAAAGGAATAAATTTCTTCATATAATACGACGATTTGTTTAGTTCTCGCTAAATTAGCTAAATAATTTTAATAAATCGCCTGGGGTTTGACAGTGTCGAAATTCAAGCGAATCAAAACTAAAATTACTAGACGATATTCTAAGAACGCTATTTTTTGTTTCGTGAAATTAGAATGTTTGTTGTCCCGGATCTTTAAATTCATGTCGAAAACTCACAAAAATGATCGATGTTTGTTAATATATATCTTCATTTGTGTGCTTGAGTTTATTGTTCTTTCATCTTGAATAAAATTTATCTAAATAGGAAAAAATATAGAAAGAAAAAAATGATAAAAACAAACACACTCCAGTTTGTCAGATATTGTAATACACGCGTCCTTTCCCTTTTAATTCCAAACCCGGTCTGCCCTTTTTCCCCTTCTTCTCTTTACCGACGAATTCAGATCCCCCTCTAAAAAACAGCAAAATCGATTTAATGGCTACCCTCCTCAAGCTCCAATGCTCCATAGGCCTTCGACCATCTGCACGAGCCTTAAATCGCCATTTCCAAACCTCAAACTTTCAAATCCCATCCTCATGCTTCAGCGAAGCCACCTCGACCACGTTCCTACCAATGTTCGATCTCGAAAATCCACCTTTACACCACCGCGACCAACATCCCAGGCGCATCTCCAACCTCGTCTAGCGATCCTCTGTCTCAATTCCATTTGGTCGTGTTTCGCTCTTTCTTCAGCTTAAACCATGTCAAAAAAAACATAGCACTCTTTCTAGCAAGAGAAAATAGTGAGAAATGATTTTGCATAATGTCTTCAATGGTGTGAATTCATAGCCCTAATCGAGTATTTTCTAGTGTAAGAGGAATTTTGGTATGTTCATAATTATTCAAGTAGAAGATATATAAATATATGTATGTGGATACACACACACACTCATGAGTGTTTTGTTTGTGTTTAATTTTGTATTTATCGCTGTCCAGTTTAGGTATCATAGTTGATTAAGAGGTTGCATGTTGTGCTTGGGATTTACATCTTTGTTTGGAGTGCACTTGCGAATATCCAGCCACATTTATGCACAAATAAACACATATGTATGCTTATGTGTAAATTGATTTGGATTGATGTTCGAGATATCGAATCTCGCTTCCAATAGTGTCAGTCTGTGTTGCTCTCAACTTCATCTTGCTTAAAAGGTAAGCTTCCCCTCACTCACGATTAATTTAATGATTAAGTGAATTAAATACTTGAAATGTTACATGAAATGTTAGGTTTTTCTAGAAATTGTTATTAAGTGGTCTGTGCACATGTGACACGCACAATATCCCCTTAAATGACACAATGTGGATGTGATGGTTGATATGCTATTGTTCTCACCTTGCAAGCTCCCTATAGATTAAGTAAATTCACTACGGGTTGAAATGATACACACCAGAATAATTGTATAAATTTGAGAAATAAATTCGAATCGACTTGGGATGCAGGTTAAAATATACCCAAGATTCAATTTCCCTTTTAAAATAGATTGAAATGATGTATATCCGTATCACTTGACCATAGGGTAGAAAATTATATACGGACGCCATGGACAATTAAAACCTATTTTCTAAAATGTTATAAGTATGTATTGATATTTAATAAATAGATTTTGGAATGAAAATATTGTGTAAAGAAAAATTTAAAAGAATTTTTCTCATATTAAATCTTAAGTAAACTTATTTTAAATAAAAGGGTGCAAAAAACTTTGAATTGTAAAGATTTAAATGACTTAAACAAGACATTAATAAAATCTGATTTGTATAGTGTAACAGACGTCTTTCTATTTTGTGTAGGGCTGTAAATTTTGTCCGAATGTCCGATGTCCATTCGTGTCCGTGACTGAAATACGTCCATTCGAGTCTGTCCGATTTTCATTTAGGACATGAGTTACGACAACAAAATTTGTACGAGAAAAAATCATGTCCGGTCCGGGCATGTTCGAATTCGTCCGAATTACTTGTAATTTGGCGTATAGTTGAGAGAAAATCTAGTAAAATGTACAAAATGCGATATAAGTAGCCATGTCCGACCGAGTCTGATCGTGTCCATGTCCGAAAAACATATGTCTATATCCGACCGATTTAATTTAGGACACGAATTGGGACAACGAAATTTGTCTGAGAAATTTTTTGGTCCGGTCCGTGTTCGGTTCGATTTTTTTAGGATAGAAACCGAACACACCTCTGTCCGGTCCGGTCCGACCGATTTACACCTCTAATTTTGTGCTACTTAAAGTGTTTAATTAAATGTAATATTTTTTGTAAAGGATTTGATTTAAAAGTTTAACAAAATTTACTGTGATATAAATACTTAATTTAATAAATTGTATAAATTTAACTTGGAAGAAATTAGATGAAATTTAATCATTGTATAAAGAATGTTCGAAAAAAATTCTTGGATTAACTTAAATTTGTAAAGTCTAAGTAAATTTTTGCTTAATGAAAAGTGTTTGAAATCTATTTCTAAAGATTTGTATTTTTAAGTTGAAATTGATTAAACAAGATTTCATGAAATTTGACTTTTATAGATTCCTATAATCCAAATTTAAGGATGTTGGATTCAATATAAGATTTGTTATTAAATGGATTTATTTTAAAGGTTTAACAAAAATCTGACGTATATATTAAGATTTAGTTTAATAAATTTTATGAGTTAAGTCAAGAGAAGAAGTGAATGTAAATGAGATTTCTTGATTGAATCCTAGGGAACAGAAATAATAAGTTACTTAAAGACGTTCAACGTGATATTTTGAATAGAAAATAGCAAGTTTGGTATTCTTATTAAATGACGACTTAATAACAAACGTTGAAGTTGTTTGGAATTTAATAAACTAGAAATCCAAGTTGAAGCTAACTTGGAAATAATGGTATGGGAATGTTTTCAATTATAAGGAGAATTTAAAGTCGAACCAATAAATGAGAAATTGATTTGAATATGAAATATGAAGGGTTAGAAGTCAGATTTTTGAATATGGATTTCGATCGGATTGGATCATTTAATTGGAATCAAACTATATTTTCTTAAAAACAAATCTTCTTTATTACTTAGTTTTCTACAAACCACTTTTAACTAATAACATTTTTACCAATAAATTTTTATGTAATATTATAACTATTTATATATATGTACTATTATTTCTAAATTTAATATATAAATACACTATTTTTTTAATTTAATATATAAACACTATTTTCAAAATTTATTATATATCAACTATTTTAAAAATTTTATTATTCTAAGTATATTTTATAAATTCAAATAAATTATATGTCAAATTCATTGCTAATGAATCCGGAGTGATTAAACCAAGGATTTCAAGTCTAAACTCGAATCGTTTTGACAAGGAATATTTAGGAATTAAGATTTGAGATCCTAACTGATTAACATGAAAATGTGTTTATTTTATGCCCTTATATCTGATCTTTCGTGTATAAATAAATATTACTTGGGTATTTTTTTGTTGTGTTTACATAAGTGTTATCCAAACCTCATTCAGCCTTAAAAGTGAAGAATTGATGCCATATACATGAATATTGCATAAGAAGATATCATTGAAGACATTGGACACCTTGGAAGGAGATCGGAAGAAAAGATCTTAGGAAATCAATCTGTTGGACACATGCGAAACAAGGATAAGAAGACAATCGTAGCATAATATTTGATTAGAAGTCCCATTTATATGATTAAGATTTTGCAATTCAGCTATAAATGCACATGTATACACATTGTAAAGAAGTACTATCGGCTGTACCTTTTTCTTCCATTAATCTAGCTTAGTTTTCTTTTACTTTTATGCGTTTTTATTTTATTCGCAACTAGTGCCATCTACACAATTAGGTTTGGTAGAGTACAAGTTGTATTTTGCACTTATTTTCATTAGTGATTGACCATCTGATTAGATTCAGCAGTAATCCTAATTTCATTTTCTGTTTGTTATTTAATTTCTGCCATTTTAATTTCTGTTTTTTTTATTGTTTTCCTAGGTCATATTGGATTGAATCTAGATTAGATTAGATTCAGATCTGATTCAATTCAATAATAGTTTTATTTGTTTTCAAAATCAACCTCCAAATTTTGTCTAATTCTCCCAAGAAATATATAAATAATAAATTTAAAGTTCCTCCCTGTGTTCGACCTGCATATTACACGATCTGTGCGCTTGTAGTTATTATTACGTAATTCATGCCTTTCTATTCTTTAGAAAGCGACGAACAAGTTTTTGGCGCTGTTGCCAGGTATGCAACAATTAAATTTTATTATTTATTTAATTTCTAATTCGTGTTAGTTTTTATTTTATTTCTTTTCTTTTGTTTTATTGTATATATAGAGAAAATAGTCTTGATTGATTTGGTATTTATGATTGATACGGCAATCTTCTAAGCAAGAGGGGAAAAAACTTACCAACTTTTTCTTTTTGTTTATTTCTTTTTTTTTTCTCTCAATTATCTTCCTTATTTACAGTACATTTTTTTTTTACAAATTCTTTCCAAAAAAAAGAGATTTTTCTTTTACAATTTTTTTTACTGCTTTATTTCTTTCCCTATTTTCTTCTCTGGCCGTCCCTCAACACGTACCAGCACCTATTTACTCCTTACGCATCACCAAAACAATATCTCGATTCCCACTGCAAATCCAAACCATACATTTCGACCTCCAACAATTAAGACCCACAAATCTGAAACCACAACCGTCAACCTAGCAATCGAATTCACCAAACTTGATTAGCGAAGCCTAAAAACATGGTTGCTATTTTAATTTTTATCTGGGATTCTCTATTTTAGTTTGAAATTGGGATTTTCCTTGAACGATTTTGATTTGAGGAACCCGCACTGATTTTTATAAGGGAATTTGGCGTGAGTTTTCCTGAGTTGTATTTGGGGTTAGATTTCTATTTGTAGGGAATAAAAGGGGTGCATGTTGTTGTGCCTTTGTTATTTTTAATTGTATTAGGTGCAGTACTTCCTTCTTTGTTTGACCCTTCACTTGTTTTTAGCTTTGTTGTTTATGTCGATCATTTGTTTCCTTTTTTTCCCTTATTCTAGTTTTGTTTTACATTGCAACAATTTATTTGCTCCAACTGTTTCTCCTATAAGATAGGTTAATTTAGATCTCTTTTGCTTTTTAGTTATTTTTTGTCTCATTTCCTTTTGTTGTAATTCAATTTTTTCCTTCTTCTCCAAAAAAATGGAAGAAGATAGGCAGATCATACAGAGAATTAATATCAAGGCCAAAACAAACCCATTTCAAGCAAAGAACAAGGAATTCAACAATCAAGCGATTTGTAGTGAGAATTTAATCATTCAAGCTACTTAACTGCTATGGACGGACATACATAAGCCACTGTAAAATTTTCTCTAACTCTACAGGTTCTCTACTGCTTGAAAAATATATAGAAATTGCTTGTAAAGATTTTCTGCAGGTGCCGCCGCTTGCTTGTACAATTTTTATTTCTGCAATTTATTGTTCTGTGACTGAAATTTCAGATTAATTTGGTGAGGAACGGATTTCCATAACTAAAATCATCACTCTCTTCATTTTTCAATTATAAAACTTGATTTGATTTGCAAAATAATATGATTGAAAAGTGGTGCTTTGTGAAGTTGACTGTCTCGTATAATTGGATCGCGGATATATAGTAGTTCAATTTATTGAACTATTAGCAAAAGAGGTTGCATACTACCTGTAAAACATTGGCCATATCCCTTAGTATTTATACTATACGTGAACGACCATAAGACCCACTTCCCCTTCTAATTGAGTCAGTTAATTAATAGAGCACAACCCAGTATTTTATACTATTTTGAAGTGAGAATAATTCTGTCTTGCCTTGACTTCATTTAAATGTCTAGTTCAAAAAAATCCCTGAGAGAATTGTGGGATAATAACCTAAGAAGACGTTCCCTGGAAGAGTATGAGTATGAACTGCAACTCATGAGGCAAAATTTTCCGAAATTTCGTGAGCCCGATGCCACCAATTTTCAAAATTTTCCAACTAGCCAACATTTTCAAAGTCACAAAAATGATCGAAATTGTGATTTCAATTCAAATTTCAATAATTTCGATTATGGGCCACATCCACATCAAAATAGCTTTGATCCCAATATAGCTCTGATCCACATCACTATGGGGTTGTAAACCAAAATTTTCAAAATTATAGCCCATATCGACATCTTGTTAATAACCAAAATTGCAATTCTCTCTCGAACTTTAATAATTTTGGTTACGAAACTAATTTTCAAAATCAAAATTGTTTCCAATATCATTGTCATTTTTCTGAAGATTCAAACAACCACAACATTGGAAATGATATTGATCGTGAAATTGATGTGGACTATAATTTTGAGAATCAAGAAATCCAAAATGAGAGCTCTCAAATCAACGATTCTGAAGAATATCATCTTAGCATTCTTAGGGAGAGGGTTGATGAACTTCTTTGTTTAATGACATCTTTTGGAGAACAACGCGAGAAATAAAATCAAATGGGCCTTGAATTGGAAAATAATTCAACTCTTGCTAACAGTGAACATTTTCAAATATCAACTTTGGAAATTTAGAATAACGATCTAAATGAAGTTGTTCAAAATAAAATTAATGATTTGGGCTTCAACTCTTTTTAGGAAAAATATTTAAGCGTAGATTTTGATCTTTCTCTTTCAGGCTATGAGAAACTTGAAATTTTAGAAATTGAATAGAATAAAAATGTTGAATTTTTCAAAAACTCAAAATTGGAGAAGGATTTTAATGAACATGAATTTTTGGGATTATATGAGGATGAGTTGCCAAATGAGGAAGAAGTAGATTCAAGTCATGAGTTCAAAAATTTTAACTTTGAGAAAACTTCCAACGAACTTGAAGTTGTCAGGATCGAAAATATGTTGTCTAGTAATGAACTTGAGAAATGCGATCACATAGTCTTGAACAACACTTAGAATTCAAATTTCACGATTGCAACTGAGTTTATATACGATCGCAAATTTTTGGATAATTACACTGATAAATTTGTGGAACACATAAATCATCTTGGAAACATTATTTCTGTTGAAAAACTTCATGTTAGGATGACTCTGGACATTTATCTACTGGACTATAAATCTAGGTATAAAGATGTGATGGTTTTCAAAAACCTTTGCTTATTAGAAATCATGCCTAGACATAGTGGGAATGGGATTCATTGGGATAGAACCAAGTATGGGGGAAGAAGTTGGTGGCATTCCTTGCATCGCATGCATCACAAACACATATACCATTGTACATATGATCCATTCTTACAAATAGTTAAACTGCACTTCATTTTACAAATAATTCTGCATCTCATCCATCTTTGGGTGCTATCTTTCACATTTAGAAAATGTGTTTACAGCGTGGAAACTGTTTTGTCCAAGTGTGGGGGGAGTCTGCATTACATTTTTTTTCTATTTTTTTTCTTCTTTTCATTTTCATACATTTAGATAGGACCATCATGCATTTTAGGTCATAGTAATACCATAATTTTTTTGACTCATTTTAGATTGATACAACAAAATAAGTTAACAATCGTTAAATAGTGGATAGTATTTTTTTTCTTTCAACTAAGATCGAATAAAAAATATAATGAAAAGTTAAATTTTGAGGGATAATTGTGTAACTGGTACATAGGGAGATTTTTAGGTGATGGCCATGAAGTCTATTCTATATTGTAGTCTTTGTTTAGATGAGTGGAGGATTTAAAATACTTATATTAGCTTTTCAAATCTTTAAAACTAAGTTGTGTTAAGCTGAATTCACGTAACTCCCTCTTGTTCTTATACTTTCAATAATAATAATAGTAATCTAAGGGTATCCAACATTACTTGTAAATCTAGCATTGGTGTGCAAACCCGCCAAGCTTTATCCTACATGTTGTTGATAAAGTCAACGTTGGTATATCTTGGTCTCATTTTATGAGTTGGACACCTAAGGATTACTGACATGTTGTTGACAAAGTTAGCGTCGGTCTGCACAATCCGCCAAGCTCTATCCCAACTCTCCATCAGTCCGCAAGGCAGTGCATGGGTGGTATACCTTGGTCTTTAAGTTAGGTATATGTATTTAATCGTAAATTTCAATTTTTATAGAGATAGAGAGTAAGCGGTGATGCCCAAACACTTCTTTACCTTATTGATTTGACTAGCCATACACGAGGAAATAATAACACCACTTTACAAACTGTGACAAGCAAACTAAGAATTTATTTCATGGTTGCACTATGTTATCAACCGAACCAATTAGCCAAACTAGAGTTTAACATTGAAAACTTGAATTACATTGAAAATTTGTGACAAGTTAAGGTATCTAAAATATAATCAACTGACTAGGGATTGTTAACTAACTTTATTGTACCATTTTTCTGAAACAAGTTGTGTTTTCATTTTATTTGCATTTGTCCATTGCATTCATGCAGTTGCATTAGTATCGTAACATACTGCATTTGGATTTTGTGGGTAGTATCGGCTGAAAACCCTTACGAGACACCACTCGTCCTACTAAGGACACCTAGAGGTTTAACGGCTTGTTGCATTTGCTCAATGCAATCATGTTTCGTACGAAAGTGTGACCTATCTAGTTAATTTTTAAATTTTGTTTTACTCGAGGATGAGTAAAAGATAAGTGTGGGGGTATTTGATTAACATGAAAATGTGTTTATTTTAAGCTCTTATATCTTATCTTTTGTGTATAAATAAATATTACTGGTGTAACACCCCACCTCCGTTATGGTCACTCACAAAGGGAATGCCTTAACTTCGGTGGAGAATTTTAGGTAAAAGATGTAGATAAATTACAAGACAGACAAATAAAGCAGCGGAAAATAAAGTCATTTTATAAACAATGTGGTTTAGTCAAGCTTTTACAACAATTGCCTCAATCATACTTAAAAATAATACATAGAACTTCTGTCTTAATTCAAAAACTTCCAAGTATAAAAGAAGCATATAAATAACAATGATCTTCCCCAATAAAGCATGAACCAGCCATAGCAATGGAAGAGAGAGTCCAAAGCAATACATCGACTATCTTCGAGCTTGGAAAGAAAACTGAGCTAAGTGGTAACATTTCCTCCCTGTGAACCATGGGGGAGGGGAACGGAAGAAAAGAGGCGAAACAAACTAGGTCAGACATAAGTCTGGTAAGTCCAGTGACTTTCAGCATGAAAATAGGCAAAAACATCATTACATGAATAAACTGAATATAAGACAATACCGTGATAACAAGGATAATAAGATATCATACGATTAGCATAGATATGATAAGGCAAGATAAACTGAATGCACTTCTACTCTTTCTCTGCTTCGCTACTACCCTGTTATTCTGATTTCTATTTCTCTGCACCACCTAACTAGTGTCCCAACTAGTAATATGTATAAAATGATCATATGATAATGTGATCCCAATCCCCGCAATTGTGGTAGCCTCCAGGTGTACATCTATTATGAGGATCTTACCGTAATCCGCCTAATTGCCATGAATATGTTAGATGTACCCTTACTGGCCTATCGATCGACTCCCTACTTGTATTAATGTTTCCATGTGTCTGTGTCAATCGGCCCCCTCTTGCGTGTTGATACCTTGTGCTGGTCCCACCATAAGGTGTATCAATCCTTATGATAGCAACCCGAAATGATTCAAGATGCATAGTGTATAACTACCGGTACCCAGTGCCTGCTTTTTCCCACTTTAGAGTACGTGCATGCCCGTAATCCGTCCGAACCTACACTGACGTACCCCCTGCCGCTATTTTGACCGCTTATAATCAGCCCAGTAATCGTGCCCCAACCTGCCTAGTTTCAGGGTACCTTGATACATCTATGTGGGTTAGTACTGAAATGGGTCCCCATTAATAGGGTTTCTTACTAGTTTTGTGGGCCTATATTTACTAATATTACCCACTAACCCGATATGTACTTAACCCTCCCACTGATTCAAACATGTTTACTAAATGGTTAAGTTTGCGGGCCTATATTTACTAATATTACCCACCAACCCGATATGTACTTAACCCTCCCACACATTATGTCATATTGGTTAAGTGTTGTCCATTCATGTTAACTTAACCCACCCACTCACCATGTCATGTTGGTTAAGTGTTTCTTATTAACCCTTCCCACTCGTCATGTTGGATTGGTTAAGTGTTTCCTATTAACTTAACCCTGTTCATTCATCATGTTATATTGGTTAAGTATTTCCCATTAACTTAACCCCATTCATTCATCAAGTTAGGTTGGTTAAGTGTATCTTATTAACTTAACCCCATGCGTTCATCATGCTGTATTGGTTAAGTGTCATCAATCAATTCAAGTTAACTTAACCCACCCACTTGTCGTGTTACATTGGTTAAGTGTTTCCCTCTTGTGTTAATTTAATCCATCCCATTCATCATGTTGTATTAGTTAAGTGTTGCTCTCTTGTTTTAACTTAACCCTACCCATTCATCATGTCATATTGGTTAAGTGTTTCTTATTAACTTAACCTTACTCACTTGTCTAATTAACATGTTATAACGGTTAAGTGTTTTAAATTTACTTAACCCCACCTTCTTGTCTAATTAACATGTTATAACGGTTAAGTGTTCTAAATTTTACTTAACCTTACCATTCTTAGCATGTCTGTTTATTGGCATTAATTAATTAATTTATTAATGCCCCAGCCTCGCACATTAAAACTGTTGTTTGCGGTTGCTGGATGTGCCGTGCGGTTCCGGGCAGACTTCTACTGCAAACTCATTCTAACCTCGGGTTTTGGGCTAAATACGCTAACCTCTCACATTAGATCTATGTTGTTGTGGTTACTGGATGTGCCGGGCGGTTCTGGGAAGTTTTACACTGCAACTCAATCTAACCTCGGGTTAGGCATGTTTATCTTTTAGCATATTTACCATACATGTCCAAGTCTAAATTTTTATATGCTAATCATCCCAAATTCACAAAACTATTCATGTTCCAATTCTCAAGTTATACCCCAACAAAGCTGATTGCAAGTTATTCCCCATAAATTCAAATTCAAGTTATTACTCAAAATAGGTCACACCCAATTTCCCCAAATTTGCAATAATAGTCATGCCCCAAAAATCACAATATAACACATGCCCTAAGGTTTAGTCATATTGCACCGTACAAAATATTCTCGAAAAATCCCCAATCATTATTCACAGTATAAACTATGCCAAATTATAGCCTTTAATTACAGTGCATGCCAATTACCCAAAATCCCAATTTAGGCGTGTTCACATTTAATAGTTATCCCTATCTTACTATAGGTTTTCATGCCTAAGCCATATATCACTACACACAATAACCTCCTTCTTCCAATTCATAAACTATCATATATAATATGCCACAATTTTAGGTCTTAAACCACAACATATACTATGCCTTACATGTTTTCAGTTCAATTTATGCCCCAAACCCCGAGTCATATGTCCGATATACTTTATGCCTCAAATCTCAAGTTATATGTTCGATACACTTTATGGTTTATATACAATATGTGTTATGTCCTCAAATCAATTAAAAATTAGTTGACATGACCCGAACTTCCCCGTGAAGGAAAGCACGGATTGCGTTGAGGACAAGACAAATCAGAACGCAGATGGAAGAACATTTCATTGCTTATTACAACAATTTCATCAGAATACAAGAATATGCCGAGTATGAATAAATATACATTCGATAAATATCAGAGATTACAATAAATTACATAGCAGTGGAAAAATAATACAACACACAACTGAAAGTAACACACGGATACAGAGCTTTCCGAGTATCGTTCCAGCTGTTAACCAGGATCTTGTGAATATAAATCTGCAAATTCAAAACTACTAGCTGCCCGTGTGAAAAATAGGGGCACCCAAAGTTTAGGTTAAAACAATAAACTCTAGGTCAGTCATGTGACTGGTGTGAGAACTAAAACAGTTATTAATCTTTATTTTAAAGCTCGGTAAATCAAGGGACCACGCCGTATAACACGGAACGAGTTTCCTCCCAAGAATACCAGCGCATAAAACAAACAACTCAATGCTAAATAAAGAAAAATGAAGCTATTATAACACCCAGGTCCCATCACACAATGCAACGCAAGCCGGAGGATAGGGTTTTAACCTTATAATAGACAAAGCATGCTTGATACGTTTAAAGCACATTATTTTGATATTACTATAAGTGTATTGTGTCAAAACAATTTCAATCATAAATATCAATCATAGGCGGCATGAATGACCCATACCACTATGTCGCCATACTAGGTTCTACAAATAAAATCGAAATATCACGTATTGGAAATTGGATTCCATCATGAGTCGAGGCAAGGGGCAAGCTCCTCTCCGATTCAAGACACTCTAGCAAATGTGTAACGACCCAGATTTTTGACCGTTTAAACCGACAATAAACCACACATGTCGACCCAAACGAATCGCCAACCCAGATAGTTATTTGGGAAAAGAAGAAAAAGAAGAAAGGAAAGAAAAGAAAACAATCACAGAATCTCACAGCGGAAGGACAACATATAATAAACAAATAATATTTCAAACATTTAAACATATACATTTGAGTTACAATATTCAAATCAATCAGAGTTATACACTTACATACACATAATGCAGCGGAAAATAGAATGTAGTGGATACATGTATATCAAACTCCGTCTTCGATCTCCAAGGCAAGACAATCTTCATTAACTGCAACGACTGCTGACCCGAGCATATTGCATAAAAAAAAAACACAACAAACACTCGGATCAGCACTAAATCATCTCATATTAGTCAAATTAAAATACAGAATAATATCGGTGTCATGGTGCAGTAACTCAAGAGATGTTACGGGATTTTTCCACCTCTCAAGGATCCGTTAAACTAATACATACATAGTATAATACGCTATTACAATAGTGTTTATTCAGTAAAGTATAATATATCGAAAATAGCGTAAGCAGGATTCCATGGTCCCCTTACACCGTTTATACCATTGCCGTACAGTTTGCATATAACACACCAGTACGTCGGTGGATAGGGATGCGCCGTGATACGACAACGTTAAATCAAAATCGTAGGGGCTCGATTAGGATAATATGACAAGGCACTGAGGAAATACCCCGGTAGGATTCTACCGAATTGCGGACCCAGGCCGGTGGTAACGCATAGCCGCAACTACCGCCCACCTCGAACGACATTCCCATATTCAAAGGTGCACCCGAATCAATCACAACAGTAAAAGAGATGGTTTCGAAGGAGCGCGTTCGATCAGAGATGCGATCTCATTAACCTGGGTATGGCTCCTGTTTTAGTCATTTCAATTATGACCCGAAGGTCAAGGCTAATCCATCATCGTTCTCTTTCTTCAAATCCAGTAATCGCCTCCATACCATCCTTCTTCGGTTCTGGAACTTCCACCGCGTGCACAGTTGTCAAAGTGGTATCGACACTGACAGAGAGTATGCCTTATGTCGACTCCGGTCTCCTTGACAACCGAACGTTTACATTTTTCACACCGGTCAGTGTTTTTTACTTTCAAAGGAGTTCGTATTTCATATCGAAAATATCATGTTCAAAAATCATTTTCATATTCTAAACAGAATATTATTCAAATTTGATTTTCCATTTATTCATAACAACTCGATCTAATTTCCAACTTAAATAAAATTTGAATATCAAAATAATTAACAATATATTTAAATAGTTTAAAGGTATAATTGAAATAATTTGAGATAATAGTTTGTAATAAAAATAGAGTCTGACAAAATAATTAGAACATTAAAATAATTCATAAAATAAATAATTAATAATTATAAAGTATTTTATTTAACTAACTTATAAAATAAATAGTTATAAGGAAATTTAATTTATTATCAACATAGTTTGAAAAATAGTTTTGACATACTATAGTTGGAATTTAGCATCGTTTCGACCAGATTTCGTTTACACTTGCAGTTGTATTTCAACTTCAAGTACATTAATTCAAATTCACAATCCCAATCAAATTTCATTTCACATTTTCATTCATTTCAAATTCGCCAATTCCGTTCAGACGGTTAAACTCTAACCCGTATCCCATTCCAACAGTCTCAATTTATTTCGAATAAACCGAATTCGATTTCAATCATTTCAATTTGTTAAAATTTCCACTTCCATACTTATTAAATTTCAATCCATTGAATCCCAAAACAACATTGATTTCAAATCATATTCCCATTTCGAATATTCAATTTATAACAAAATTTGAATTTGCAGTTCATTTTCATCGTTTCAAAGATTTTAAACTTTCAACACATATCGAGTTTACAATTTCACCTTTAATTCAAATCAAGGTTGATTTAAAGTAAATCTCAAATCAGACACCACAGTTCAATTTCAATACATTCGATTTAAATAAATTCCACCCTCGATTTAACTCTAATTTCAACACAAATTCATTTCCCTTTTATTTGTATTTCTAATTTCAAATTCAAAGGAAAATAAATTATAAAACATCGCTTATTGTCGTTAAACAATAAATTTCAAAATTCACAATTTCATTTAACCGACCGGTGTCCGTATATAATTTGCTATCCTATGGCCAAGTGAATAAATTTAATCTCTCGATATTCCGGAATGGATCTATCATTTCAATCCAAATCAGGGTCACAGAGATTTATCATTTCACTCTGTGTTCTTAATTCATTTTATCGATAATTCCCGGGTTTATTCGATGCCCGTAACATCAAGGGTGAATGGGATTTATCATCAAATGGCACACAACATCATATACTGCATAACAGAACAGTCCAAGCAATATTCATCCAGAAATCAAATCAATCAGGGCAGCCATCACATCGTTTATTCAACAGTAAATTGAATCATTTTTACTATTTATCAAGTGTCGGAATTCTAACTAGAAATTTAAATTAAATTTAAATAACCAATTATCGATTTTTATTGCATGTAACACACTGGTATGTCGAATTCAAGCAATCATTCACCAAATCAAACACAAACATGTAACCAATTCATTTCATACTTTAATTCGATAAATATGGGATCAATTTAGTATTTCGTGAGTGAAGGAACACTCACCTTTGTGCTACAATTGCATCGAACGTCCAGAAAAGGCCCAAAATTTGACAGTCTCAGATCGCAACCAAACCAGTGCCAAAACGTCCGCAACTCCGCCACGATCCCAACGCAACAAACCGCGTCCAAATCCGATTTAAAACGAAGAAGTTATGAGTATTTTACCATTCGGATATTTGAATATTTAAAAATTAATAAAACAAAACCTCACCCTATAGGATTTCGCCACGTCAGCAGGGCCCGCCCCTTTTCTTCCCGCTCCTTCTTCTTGGATGCTACAGTGCCGAACGCGAGAAACCCATTTCCAGGCGCAACTTTGACCGTCGACCACGCCTAACTCCGGCCACCATTCGACGAGCGGCCACCTGCAAATCGAAGCCCTCCCCGAGCCGCATCCAACCACGGTGGTCCCACCACGTCCGGTGGTCCTCGCTGCCGCCGCCGAGGCTATGAACGGAAGTTGATTTCCGGTTTCAAACCCAATTTCCCGACGATTTACTCAATGATACGACGAACGGTCACCACCTACGGAATCGTATCGACATCCTGCTCAAAACCCATATCTTAGATTCTTCAATTAAGCCTCCAATCAAAAAGCCCTAATTTGATGATTTAGGGTTACGAAAAACCCAACTTTGACCAGGATTTTCCGGCAGTTCTGACCACTGCATGTTGAAACGAACTGCAGATCCATGCTCTACTCATCGAGAGCTTCGAAATGACATATAATTTGATAGGGTTTGTGAAGATTTTATTTTCAAGTTTGGATTTTTATTTTCTAGGGTTTGTAAATTTAATTTCAGCCATTAACAAGAAAAGTAGGAGGAAAAGTAACGTACAAGTGAAATGAGCTGATGTGGAGTTAAGTGGGTTATATATATATATATATATAATTTATAAGGCCCAAATATGAGAAGTATCCAATTGTCCATTTAAAATGATTCATTCACAATTTCTCTTGTACGGTCAAACGGTAAGTCCGAAAATTCTAAAAATTGGAATCCTGCAATAATTCATCGTTCCGGATCCAATGGCGCCAGTTTCGTCGAATTCTGAGACAGTCGCCAAAACAGCTAATTTCACGATTAAATAAATTAATACAATATTCAAAATTTCAATTAACTGATTAAATTCAAATTTAAATATTTATAAATTCATATTTAAACCAAATTTACAATTTAGATAAATTTACAAATTTATTTCACATATATTTTATTCCATATTTAATTATTTTCAAATTTCAAACTTGAATTTCAAATTAAATATAAACAAATAAAATTCCAAATTTAACATAACTTTCCAATTAAATATTCTTAAAAATTCAATTTAAATCAATTTATAACTTAAATAAAATTTTATAAATCAAATCCACATATTTTATATTTCCATATATAATTATTTAAAATTTAACAAAATCTGGAATTCAAATTTAAATCTCAATTGCTTATAATTTCTTTACATAAATTCCATAGCTACCTTTCGAAATTTTGATTTAGTCATAACTTGCAATTTATTCGGTGAAATTTAAATTTCTTAAATTCTCTGGAAAGATATGGTAAATTCGATTCCAACGTTCCCAGTTTTACCCAATTCTGACTTAAAATGAATTTTATATAATTTTCCAAAGTTTGAAATCGAATTTTCAAACTACCGCGCCATTTCAAGCTCGTTATATAGATAAAAAATTTTTTTATTCGTTTTCAACTTCAATTAAAATAATTTTTCCATCGTTATTAATTAAAATAAATTACTTTAAATATTCAAAATTCTCCGAATTAGCCATAATGACATTTTTAAATTGGTTCGAATTTTCAGGTCGTTACATTCTCCCCCACTTAAAATCTTTTCGTCCTCGAAAAGAGAACGAAACGATATGAAGCGCATATCCATTCAAATTCATATATAAAATAATATTTTCAAACAAGTATAGTCGTAAAATCCGTAAAATTTTCTAACTCCCGAAATCACGGAAAATTTCGGCAGCATCTCCTTTGTACGGAGAGGTCCGGGAAAAAATCCCAATACACATATAACCCAAAATACATCTCATCCAATGATGAGGCATCCCAAAAGTGGGGAAAACAAAATATAAAACTCTCAAAACCATATACCACAAGTACGTACCTCCTTTAGCGTTATATTGCATTTTTATTTACCTTAGCATTTAGCATTTCAGCGCAAGCGAGCTTCAAAGTCGTAGCGCACACTCCGTACACCTGCCAAATACTTACACATACATGAAAATAAAACCTATATAAAATATATAACAAATGTATACAACATACATATCAAGATTTCATCGTTTCAATTGCAAAACCACCATATCCGTAACAGGCCAGCGAACAAAACGTTGATTATCACGCATAAAAAGTTGGAATTTGACCAAAGCAAACTAGGCGAAAGTTGTTGCACTCGTTTCAGGCTTTCCGAAATGTCCGGACTCATCAAATTCGGATAATCGGTTTAAAAGTTATGGCAGTTTTACCGCAAGTGAACGTTTCAGCCCGAGCACTGAAAAAATGCAGGTCTGAATGTTCAGGTCAGTTTTCAGCCCTTTAAACCTTAAAATTTTACTTAGCACATTAAGAAAAAGTTTTAGCTTACACTCTGGCCTTTCCGAATTGTACTCGCACATTAAAATCCAACGTTTCGTTTGGGAGTTATGATCAAAACAACATCGATGTACACCTCTGTTTTTAATTTCCAGCACATACAACTATGTGTAGAACTTGAATTTCAGCATAGTAAACTTAAGAATTTCAACGGGCGTTATTAACGAAAGTTTTAACTCCATTTCTAAGGTTTCCAAAAAGTCCGGAGTTGTCAGATTCCGATCAGCCCATCAAAATTTATAGTCATTTTAATTTCAGCTTATCGACTATTTTGGATTTTCCCATAACGTTGGTTTATTTCTATTTGAAATTTCAACCTTTCAATTCCAATACTTTTGAAAATCCTTAACACTTAACGTTGTTATCACCTTATTTTCAATAATTGGATCTACATTCAATTGCTTACTTTATATTCGATATTCTTTCTATTCAATTTCCGGTTTTGTTTCAAGTGTTATATTTCGATTAAACTTGAATTCACTTTAAAATTTTCGACGAACTGGGTTCACTTGACCCTTATTCCATTAACCAATTTATTTATTCGACGTACAAGTCATGATTTGAATTAACGACTGTTCACGACTCAATTTCATACTTAATTCTCAACTATTATTATTCGATTCACTCTACTTAAATAAGTTATACTTCATCTGATAAAATATTTTACAATCCAAATTCAAGAGTTCCGTGACGACCCCTCATTTCTTAAGTCCATTCCAAATTTCAAAGTCTAAAATTTTCAACAAAGCAAGCATATTAACTTTGAATCAATGTCGTTAATCAGGACGAACTTAAGTGGCTTGATTCCGGTTTTTTTTTTTTTTTTTTTTTTTTTTCCTAAGTTCAAAATAACTTGTATATTTATACTATTTTACAGAAGACATGACATATAAAATTTTAAACCCAAATCTTTAATTACCAAACATATAAAAAATTTTCAAAATATGTTTACCATAAATTTCAACTTTAAATAACATATTCTAATTCCTTTATCAACATTCATAACATATGAACTTAAAATTTATATCATATGGGATTTAAATCCAAATCCTTTACTTAACGATTTATAATAACATTTGAGCAGTCTCCCTCACTTAAACTCTTCAGAATACACATCGATAATGCGTGCACTCATTACCGAAGTCGTTTCTAAGGTCTAAGAAGGGATTACACTCATTTCGTTTTAAAACCCTTTCAACCCTATTCCCAACACTACTCTATAAAATAATAGCATTTCAAAACTTTGGTAAATTATTATCAAAGCCCGGAATCAATTTCAAGTTCATTTCTACATTCATTAAAAAAAATTTCTTATTTGATTTACGATTTGATCAACCATAATGGGTAATTACTCTATATTATCACCTACTAAAACAAATACATACATATTTGAACCATAATATATATTTAATATAATTTAAAATATAATCGAGAACCATATTATGTCAAGTCATTCTGTCCGAGCATTTAGAAATTCCTATCGATTCTATGGCGTCCCATATATCGACCAGAATCTATAAATATTCAACAGAACAATTAACACAACATAAAATCACTTTATATCCAAAAATACAAATACGCTCTCTCATATATTCACTCGAACTCATTCTAGGGTGTTACTAACCCTATCTCTAATGAGTTAATTCCCAAACAGAGCCAAGGTTATCGATAATCATCGCTCTGATACCAACTGTAACGACCCAGATTTTTGACCGTTTAAACCGACAATAAACCACACATGTCGACCCAAACGAATCGCCAACCCAGATAGTTATTTGGGAAAAGAAGAAAAAGAAGAAAGGAAAGAAAAGAAAACAATCACAGAATCTCACAGCGGAAGGACAACATATAATAAACAAATAATATTTCAAACATTTAAACATATACATTTGAGTTACAATATTCAAATCAATCAGAGTTATACACTTACATACACATAATGCAGCGGAAAATAGAATGTAGTGGATACATGTATATCAAACTCCGTCTTCGATCTCCAAGGCAAGACAATCTTCATTAACTGCAACGACTGCTGACCCGAGCATATTGCATAAAAAAAAACACAACAAACACTCGGATCAGCACTAAATCATCTCATATTAGTCAAATTAAAATACATAATAATATCGGTGTCATGGTGCAGTAACTCAAGAGATGTTACGGGATTTTTCCACCTCTCAAGGATCCGTTAAACTAATACATACATAGTATAATACGCTATTACAATAGTGTTTATTCAGTAAAGTATAATATATCGAAAATAGCGTAAGCAGGATTCCATGGTCCCCTTACACCGTTTATACCATTGCCGTACAGTTTGCATATAACACACCAGTACGTCGGTGGATAGGGATGCGCCGTGATACGACAACGTTAAATCAAAATCGTAGGGGCTCGATTAGGATAATATGACAAGGCACTGAGGAAATACCCCGGTAGGATTCTACCGAATTGCGGACCCAGGCCGGTGGTAACGCATAGCCGCAACTACCGCCCACCTCGAACGACATTCCCATATTCAAAGGTGCACCCGAATCAATCACAACAGTAAAAGAGATGGTTTCGAAGGAGCGCGTTCGATCAGAGATGCGATCTCCTTAACCTGGGTATGGCTCCTGTTTTAGTCATTTCAATTATGACCCGAAGGTCAAGGCTAATCCATCATCGTTCTCTTTCTTCAAATCCAGTAATCGCCTCCATACCATCCTTCTTCGGTTCTGGAACTTCCACCGCGTGCACAGTTGTCAAAGTGGTATCGACACTGACAGAGAGTATGCCTTATGTCGACTCCGGTCTCCTTGACAACCGAACGTTTACATTTTTCACACCGGTCAGTGTTTTTTACTTTCAAAGGAGTTCGTATTTCATATCGAAAATATCATGTTCAAAAATCATTTTCATATTCTAAACAGAATATTATTCAAATGTGATTTTCCATTTATTCATAACAACTCGATCTAATTTCCAACTTAAATAAAATTTGAATATCAAAATAATTAACAATATATTTAAATAGTTTAAAGGTATAATTGAAATAATTTGAGATAATAGTTTGTAATAAAAATAGAGTCTGACAAAATAATTAGAACATTAAAATAATTCATAAAATAAATAATTAATAATTATAAAGTATTTTATTTAACTAACTTATAAAATAAATAGTTATAAGGAAATTTAATTTATTATCAACATAGTTTGAAAAATAGTTTTGACATACTATAGTTGGAATTTAGCATCGTTTCGACCAGATTTCGTTTACACTTGCAGTTGTATTTCAACTTCAAGTACATTAATTCAAATTCACAATCCCAATCAAATTTCATTTCACATTTTCATTCATTTCAAATTCGCCAATTCCGTTCAGACGGTTAAACTCTAACCCGTATCCCATTCCAATAGTCTCAATTTATTTCGAATAAACCGAATTCGATTTCAATCATTTCAATTTGTTAAAATTTCCACTTCCATACTTATTAAATTTCAATCCATTGAATCCCAAAACAACATTGATTTCAAATCATATTCCCATTTCGAATATTCAATTTATAACAAAATTTGAATTTGCAGTTCATTTTCATCGTTTCAAAGATTTTAAACTTTCAACACATATCGAGTTTACAATTTCACCTTTAATTCAAATCAAGGTTGATTTAAAGTAAATCTCAAATCAGACACCACAGTTCAATTTCAATACATTCGATTTAAATAAATTCCACCCTCGATTTAACTCTAATTTCAACACAAATTCATTTCCCTTTTATTTGTATTTCTAATTTCAAATTCAAAGGAAAATAAATTATAAAACATCGCTTATTGTCGTTAAACAATAAATTTCAAAATTCACAATTTCATTTAACCGACCGGTGTCCGTATATAATTTGCTATCCTATGGCCAAGTGAATAAATTTAATCTCTCGATATTCCGGAATGGATCTATCATTTCAATCCAAATCAGGGTCACAGAGATTTATCATTTCACTCTGTGTTCTTAATTCATTTTATCGATAATTCCCGGGTTTATTCGATGCCCGTAACATCAAGGGTGAATGGGATTTATCATCAAATGGCACACAACATCATATACTGCATAACAGAACAGTCCAAGCAATATTCATCCAGAAATCAAATCAATCAGGGCAGCCATCACATCGTTTATTCAACAGTAAATTGAATCATTTTTACTATTTATCAAGTGTCGGAATTCTAACTAGAAATTTAAATTAAATTTAAATAACCAATTATCGATTTTTATTGCATGTAACACACTGGTATGTCGAATTCAAGCAATCATTCACCAAATCAAACACAAACATGTAACCAATTCATTTCATACTTTAATTCGATAAATATGGGATCAATTTAGTATTTCGTGAGTGAAGGAACACTCACCTTTGTGCTACAATTGCATCGAACGTCCAGAAAAGGCCCAAAATTTGATAGTCTCAGATCGCAACCAAACCAGTGCCAAAACGTCCGCAACTCCGCCACGATCCCAACGCAACAAACCGCGTCCAAATCCGATTTAAAACGAAGAAGTTATGAGTATTTTACCATTCGGATATTTGAATATTTAAAAATTAATAAAACAAAACCTCACCCTATAGGATTTCGCCACGTCAGCAGGGCCCGCCCCTTTTCTTCCCGCTCCTTCTTCTTGGATGCTACAGTGCCGAACGCGAGAAACCCATTTCCAGGCGCAACTTTGACCGTCGACCACGCCTAACTCCGGCCACCATTCGACGAGCGGCCACCTGCAAATCGAAGCCCTCCCCGAGCCGCATCCAACCACGGTGGTCCCACCACGTCCGGTGGTCCTCGCTGCCGCCGCCGAGGCTATGAACGGAAGTTGATTTCCGGTTTCAAACCCAATTTCCCGACGATTTACTCAATGATACGACGAACGGTCACCACCTACGGAATCGTATCGACATCCTGCTCAAAACCCATATCTTAGATTCTTCAATTAAGCCTCCAATCAAAAAGCCCTAATTTGATGATTTAGGGTTACGAAAAACCCAACTTTGACCAGGATTTTCCGGCAATTCTGACCACTGCATGTTGAAACGAACTGCAGATCCATGCTCTACTCATCGAGAGCTTCGAAATGACATATAATTTGATAGGGTTTGTGAAGATTTTATTTTCAAGTTTGGATTTTTATTTTCTAGGGTTTGTAAATTTAATTTCAGCCATTAACAAGAAAAGTAGGAGGAAAAGTAACGTACAAGTGAAATGAGCTGATGTGGAGTTAAGTGGGTTATATATATATATATAATTTATAAGGCCCAAATATGAGAAGTATCCAATTGTCCATTTAAAATGATTCGTTCACAATTTCTCTTGTACGGTCAAACGGTAAGTCCGAAAATTCTAAAAATTGGAATCCTGCAATAATTCATCGTTCCGGATCCAATGGCGCCAGTTTCGTCGAATTCTGAGACAGTCGCCAAAACAGCTAATTTCACGATTAAATAAATTAATACAATATTCAAAATTTCAATTAACTGATTAAATTCAAATTTAAATATTTATAAATTCATATTTAAACCAAATTTACAATTTAGATAAATTTACAAATTTATTTCACATATATTTTATTCCATATTTAATTATTTTCAAATTTCAAACTTGAATTTCAAATTAAATATAAACAAATAAAATTCCAAATTTAACATAACTTTCCAATTAAATATTCTTAAAAATTCAATTTAAATCAATTTATAACTTAAATAAAATTTTATAAATCAAATCCACATATTTTATATTTCCATATATAATTATTTAAAATTTAACAAAATCTGGAATTCAAATTTAAATCTCAATTGCTTATAATTTCTTTACATAAATTCCATAGCGACCTTTCGAAATTTTGATTTAGTCATAACTTGCAATTTATTCGGTGAAATTTAAATTTCTTAAATTCTCTGGAAAGATATGGTAAATTCGATTCCAACGTTCCCAGTTTTACCCAATTCTGACTTAAAATGAATTTTATATAATTTTCCAAAGTTTGAAATCGAATTTTCAAACTACCGCGCCATTTCAAGCTCGTTATATAGATAAAAAAATTTTTTATTCGTTTTCAACTTCAATTAAAATAATTTTCCCATCGTTATTAATTAAAATAAATTACTTTAAATATTCAAAATTCTCCGAATTAGCCATAATGACATTTTTAAATTGGTTCGAATTTTCAGGTCGTTACAAAATGTCCCAGGACCCCACTATGATCCTTGGATCTTCAGGGCCGGTCCTCACCTAACTTTGGAGGATTAGTTATTCCTGAGCACACGTTTCTCGGTCCTAACAGACCTATATCCGAGGCGCCTCGCATTCCAACAACCACACAGGTGAAAAGTATATAAATGTCAGGGCTGGTAGGTCATTGACACCACCATAGCTAGAAAGAAACGTCGTGCTCCCCCTGCAGTCACTATCCCGTTTTTGACTCATACCGAGGTGTGAGGCTCGTGAATTAACGCCATACACGAAGTTGCACCACACAGGTCGTGCTTTGATCATCAAGCACAAGACTTTGCTTTTCAACAGAAGCCTTGTTCAATTGCCACTTACGCGTGCTACACTGGCAATTCACTCCATGCGACTGATGTCCATCGATATACAATCTCTGAGCTCGTACGTCTCAGAGAAGGGCGTTAAGCTAGAGAATAAATTCTCTGCCGCCAAACAGATGTATATTTAATAGAGATCAATCAACACAGAATAAAATCCAATGTCAGACACACAATCCATTTACAAGTTCGTTCTGGGTCTGAACGAAACTAGAGGCACTTTCCTCGCATATCCATCCATCTCCAAGTACGTCTGGACGATCACCAACTGATTCCCTCATCTTGGGTGTACAACCCAATCAAGATCATCAGTAATCACCCAAACGATGTGAAGACTTCCGGTCTTCAACCACCGTCTTCATCTTCGACATATCGTCGAATCGGTTATTCAGAACACTACACCAGAAAATGCCTTTAGCAGCGTTTGAAAAACGCTACCAAAGCCTTTTGGTAGCGTTTTGAAGAACGCTACTACAGGTCCCGCAACTAAAAGTCTTGTTTTTTTGGTTGCTTTTTAGTAAACGCTACCAAATATTCTGTACAGCTACGTTTTTCAAACGCTACCAATGCTTCATACGTAGGTCCTTTTTTTGTTTTTCTATAGCGTTTATTTTGTGCAACTGAAATCTTTTCGCTGCGTTTATTTTTTGTGACTAAAAATTCAAATGGTATGTTACATTTGTTTTTGTAGCAATTCTAAAACGCTACTAAAACGTGTTTATTGTTTTGTAGCATATTTTGAATTCTACTATATATTGTTAATATTCTATATTATTTCTGGCAACCAATTATATAATAATCATATTAAAATCAGCAACAATCGTATAAAAATATAATTTAATTCAACAATCAATCATTATATTCAAATAACTAGTAATACATTAGTCACATAAGTTTTTTTCATAACCACATAGATAATAGTTATTTAACAAAATCAGCAAATTCATAAACCACAAGAATTCAAAAACAAGTTTACACAATAAGTACTAACAAATATCATAATACATATAATAATTAAAGTCACGTCCATTGTTGTCGATGGTCCTCACTCCAGAAAAGCTAATTACTTGTAAACGAGGTTAATAATCAACAATAAGAATTTGCCCAAAGTCAATAACTACATGCATATGACTTAGTTTTACTAAATTTCGAATATATCCTTAGTGATAAGTTTCTATTCTATAAACTACACTGTTAGTTTCTATTCTATACCATCATGACAAATACTCAATTCAAAAATCTAGCAAAAGCAAAGTGATTACACATTCTTAGTTCTCAACAATAATAAAAAATTAAAACCGAACAAAAAACCATTTACCAAAAAACTATTATTGTTTATTACTACAGGTCATTATAGAAACTTATATGGCTATACGATGGTTAAGGACTAATTTTTTAAAAAATAACGTTTCCCTACTTACATCTATGTGAACTAGCATCCCAACAATATTAACTTCATAAATTTCCAAAATCTTCAAGTAATGTGCAAATGCCTCCACATTTTAGTTACATACTTAAGGCTGCAGCTCTCACAATGCTTTTTTTTCACACATATATGATGCAACTCATGAAGAAAAATATGATTTAACTTATGCACCGGATGTTAGGAGAGAAATCATGGAGTCTGCAAATTCAGTACCTTCATTATTTACACTGGGAATTATGTGATCTGGTGATAAAAATGGTACAAATTTTTTGAGCTCCGAGGAGCTGCTATGTTAACTGTATGGTACTTCGTACCTGCGCAATACATAAATTTTAAAGTTACTCATAATGGACTATAATGCAAACTAAAAATTATATCATCATGTTAGACCTCATGTAACAAAAAGTTCACAATAATACAAGGACCCAAATCCTTGTTACGATGATGCAAATATAACAGAGAAGTATGAGTAAACAATACCTAAATATATTTGCTACAGCACTTGAAATTACAAACCGTGTAATGTTTAAAATAGTCATAAGCAAGAAAAACAGCCAGATGCGACGTTCACAAGTACTGAAAGTAAAGAGCTTTGCCAAGTTTGGAGCATCTCTAGCAAATGGCTGGTCTTGAGCAAGATAAATGAAAAAAAATAGAGAATTATTGTCCATCCAGCAACGAATGTAAAGAAATTCACACCACATGCTCATATAATAATAAGAGAATGATTCTCAGATTATCTTCTTCTCACACTTAATTTTCCACTACTACAGCACGTGATAGAAAATGTGGGAATACATCCCATATACTTTTTTATGCCTCCTGCTGGAGATGCACTTAGTGAAAATATTACTGAGTATATGTTATTTTCCGACTGGACATAATGTCTGGGATCTGCATATATTGTGGATTTCTAACGTTATCTGCTTTCAGTATGATTAACTCTCTGAATAACATTCTTAAAGGTAAAGCAATCACCATTAGTGTTTAAAATGGGAAAGTTTATTGAGACAAATTAAGAAACACAAAATTTAGTACTGTTAAGTTTCATCCTCATTTCAACTTCAAATTGAACACAATAAGACAGTCAAGATATATTATGTCAAATTTTATGTGTTGTTCCTTAAATGTGAATCACTGTCATAAACGTTGATACCCTTTTTGTTATCGAAAACTAAACTACATAATTTAAAGGCTGCAAGGTTAACCTGACTATCGTGCCCTGCTGCCATCTTCTCTCGCAGGAGTCTTCTTTTTTCCCTTTCCAAATGTCCAGCCAGTTGGAGAGAATGCAACCGTCAGGTTGAACCAGTTCTAATGTTCAAATTAAAATAGGCATAAATATCAATGCTCTGTTGATGCACATGATTTGATGGACCAGGCTGCATTGCTTCGAGAGCAGCAAATGCTCAGGGCAGCTAAGCCACTGCATTCTGGTTCTGAAATGAGACAACCTGTATACCTTGTAGCAAGAGCTGCTCCTGTCAATTCGAATGGAGAAAGATTAGAAATTGCAGATCCCTAACGCCCTGTTGATGCACATGATCGAATGAACCAGGCAACATTGCTTCGAGAGCAGCAAATTCTTATGGCAGCTTAGCCACTGCATTCTAGTTCTGACATGAGATAATCTGAAATAGGCATAAATACAATAATTTAAATTTCTTATAAAAATTTACAAGTAAATAAAAAAGGGACAGTCAAGCAATACACTTATGTTGTTTCATAATTGAATCAGCCTAATAATTGCAAGAATGTTATGCAATAGGTAAAAAACGTAGTCTAGTAAACTTGACTTATATGATATATTGTTTGGTTTAGTTTAGAATATTTACAAAACACGCTATCTGCATTCATATACTTCAAAAATATGTACACTACTTTTTTTTTGGTCCTGTCGGAAGCTCTAATGCTCGCAAATACCTAAATATTACATTTTTTAAGATACCGGGTGATAACATATGTGAAAGCCTTCTAGAAAAATTAAAATAAGCGATTTCCAATTGAAGACATCTGCTAATAATAAAAGGAAATGAACCAAAAGACTCTGCGTCATGCATATTTTGATTTGTACTCAACATAATATTACTGAAAATAAAATCCCATTTTAGTAAGCAAGCGACAACATCAAAATCACATGTACCTTTCCTTTTCTTTTCTTTTTTTGGGAGGATGAGCTTAACCTTGATCATCAGATTTTATCTTCACTGCTATGAGAGTACGTACAAACAAAACTATCTATCATAACGACAATCGCTGATAAAAAGAGAAAATCAACGAACAATTTATGGTGTAACCTTTTAATATACACATACATACAATTATGTCAAAAATGCACTCATGAACATAGGTTTACTTAAAATTTAGTATGTTGTAACCAGCTATGAATTCAAATTCATGCAACGTGGGTGCTTGCCAAAAAAGTTAATTACTATTTACTACTCATGGTGTCTGTGTGTATAACAAAAAAAACCTGCACCAATATTTTACCTTTTTAAGTAAATCAAAAATGAATTTCAAAAGCATACATGCCAATATCATTTACTGATCACAAAACTTCAGCCACTTTAATATTCATGTGGAATTTTGAAATAAAGCAACGGATATTTATTCAAAGCACTTCACCTTCTTACATTTTACAACAGTAAAAAAACAAAAAAATCAAACTAAATTGTGACTGTACCTCCTGGTGCATCTCAACATTTCATTTCAGCCTTCTGTTCAAACTCTACTATATTATGCACAAATTTTTTGGAATTAGCAAGCATCTAGACTCAATTTATTTAATTTTCCAAGGCCATAGTTACTTGACATAATTCAAAATATAAGTTGACATAACTATACAAAATATTTTTGGCCTTAATGAGCCTAAGTAACCTAAAAATGTAATGGTACAAAGATGAAAGTGATTGGAATTTATCAAAATCATTATCTCAAATTCAAGAATTTAATATGTTGACATCAAACTAAGATAAAATTAAAAAATTGCTACCTAGAAAAAGATGGATATATTGGGGAACATGTTTACATGACGAAAAATTCGTAAGTTAAATAAAGATCAGTCGCCTAAAACGCTAGAGAAGATACCATCTAGCATCTTTTTTTGGAAACTGAAAACATCAAGTGTTTGATAAAAACCAAGAAGTAATATGAATCTCCTTGTTTTATATAGAGTTATTTTTATTGAGTTACATATAAATGAACTTCTATTAGGTATGTAATAAAACTTGTTATATAGATGATACTTGCTCAAGTTTTGAAACTTTGGATAACATTTATTTTCTCTCCCAAAGCAGGGAAGAACAAAGTAGTGCAATGAAAATAATAAAAGGATGTATTATGATGAGAATTGAGACTTGTTAGCAAGCGCTGAGATGACTCATACATAAATGCTCAAAGCATGGAACTTTTTGGATGTTATGCTCATCAGCTATGAACTTAGTTTCACTACAACAACCCCTTTCATCAACCCCAAAACTGTCAACTTAGTATGGTCACATAGCTATAGATGTAGTAAACTATGAATACCAGAAACTAAATATGGATAAAAGAGAATAAGTCCAAATAAGTAGGCTTTGTTATCCAGTGTACATGCAAGGTCAATATACGTGTCGACATGTTATAGCTTAGATTAGTGGAACCCACAAGAAAAAAACAATCAGATCAAGGTATATGGAAAATGTAATTGTTATACGAAGCAATTTTTTAATGAAAACCTTATTTTGAAATCCCTCTGCCTTTTGTTAAGAGTGCAGGAGATTCTACTGAACGAAGGTTTGTAGCTATAGTTGCTGCGTCCAAAGTTAAGCTGTTGATCTGAAAAGTACATAACATTTGGAGGTAGAAATTTATTTGTTGTCCATTAGTTATTAACTTCCAGAATTAACTAATTTCAAACTACATTTCTTCACATAAATTATTATAGATGGAAAATGAATGATATAATACATGGCAAATTATTCAGCTTTGAAAGAAAAATAAAAGGGAATAGCATACACTGGACAAATTATAGTTTAATCAAATAATGTACACAACATCAAATGCAAACTAATCTTATGCAGGATAGTTAATATGATATAATCTTCACAGGAAATTTTATATTATTTGTGAACAACATGGTCTAACTTGGTAAGAAAGTTCAAGTTCATATGTGGACATGATAACAAAAAGATTATTGTTGGGAGTACCAACAAAAACAATTAGAATCATTATGGAAAATGCCGGTAAAATATTAGACAAAGTGAATCAAAAGATAAGTAGTTAATCGTAAAGCATAATTCGGCAAGATATCTTACTTTTACTACTCCAGGCATGTTCCTTGCTAGAAGGAACAATATTTTTTGAGAATATTTTTATACCTTAATTAATACTTGCAGAGACATCCCAAATATTTTAGAGAATTATCCAGAGATGAAGGAGACCTCAAACAAAAAAGCAATGGATGTTAAATAATAATAAAATAAAAGTTGAATATTTGATCTCATTAGTAAGAGGTGCATGTGGTGTTTTCTCGTGCTATGTTATGAAAAGCGCGCTTAGGCGCCGCTTAAGCGTTTTTGGAACCTTCAACGCTTAAATTTTCAAAAAGCGGAACATATTAAGCGTTTGGCGCTTAAGCGCGCTTTATTAGCGCCTATGAGCGCTTCGGTTAAATTTAAGCTGTTATTTGGAGATACTAAGCGATGGCTTACTAGGTTTATTCTTTACCGTTCATTTGAACTCATCAGTCCCTAATGACAGTTTTCTTAAAAAAATCCATGGTCGACAAATTAGAAACCTGCAAAAATCTTAATAGATTACTCAGCTAAAATCATGATTTCGCTTGCTTGATTCTACGGTCATCTTCTATTTTCGTTGTCTTCTCAGATTTTTGAATAAACGAAAACCCTAGGTAATATTCGATTTTCTTTTCTCATTTTGCTTTCACATGTAACCCCAAATTTTATAATTATAATTATAATACTAGTTGATTATCAGTACCGACTCTTGATGTTTGTTAGAAATCTACTGTAGTTGGTCAAGTCATTTTTTTTATGGTACCCTACATTAACAAAAAAATTGGATGAACTATGTACTTGTAACATCATCTTTGTAATTATAAAGATTATAAATTTATCGAATTCTAGCAACAGCTGTGTTGTACAGTGATTTTGGAAACAAGTACCATATTATTTTTGGTAACTATAGCCTTTTTGTCTTTATATGTTGCTAGATCAGTAATTAATTTGTAGATACATTCATGTTAGCTTCATTTCTATGCAGCCAATGTTCACTTCCTGTAACTTTCACTTAATGCCTGCAAGCATGTTTTTATTTTCTAGGGTAAATGTGTGCTGAGATTTTCACTGTTATATGCAGTATGCATGTATAAGTATAATAAATATAGTAATGGAGGTATCGCTGATGAATATCATTAAACTTTCCATGGCCAAACAATATAAATAAGTTGGTGTAAAATGCATACATGAATCTTTATGCACTGAAACTGTAATATATCTGCCATAACAACTTAAGAATGCATGTAGACATCAAGCAGTCATATGCTTATGTTTGATATTTTTTTAAAGTACCACGCACTTCTTAATAACTGACTCCTAATAGATTTTTGTTTAATTTTCCATTCGAGTGTGAAATATTTCATATGTATTCGAACATTTTTATCAACAACTATCTTTTTATATGCTTATGTTTATGCTAAGTGCCAAACAGCTAAGAGTAGAACCTGATGGTTTTAAATTTTATTTTAGTGTGTTGGAGATATTTTGATTTTTGGCATCATGTCCACATCCGGATCTACTCAAATACCTACGCAAAGAGTGCGACCATCTAATGACCCAGGATGGGAGCATGGTCAGCCTATGCCAAAAAACAGGCAATATATAAAATGTGATTTGTGTGGTATTATTACCAAAGGAGGGATAAAGAGGCATAAGCAGCATCTAGTTGGTGGGTTTAAGGATACAAAATCTTGTCAAAAAGCAACAAAGGAAATTCGAGAGGAGATTGAGAAATATATGAAGTCCTATTGTGATAAAAAATAAGAAAAGAGGAGATTGCATGAATTTTCAATAAGAAATGTGAATATCTATAAGGATTAGGATGAACAACAAAATGATGAATATGAAGAATTATCATTAACATCTAGCAGCGTGTCAAAATCATCCATTTTGCCAAAGGGACCTAAGCATAAAGGACCCCTTGATAGTATGTATCCTCCCAATCCGGATAACATGATTCAAAAACCCATCGATAACAAGCATAGAAGGAAAGCTAGAGACACATGCTGTGAGTATATTGCAGACTTTTTCTATCAAAATTCTATATCATTTCATGTAGCAGAGACTCCAAGTTATATGAGGATGGTTCAGGCAATAGGGCAATATGGAGAAGGTTTGATAGCTCCTACATTCCATGAAATCAGAGTTCCTTGCTGAAAAAGAAGGTGTTGTCAATAGAACAATGGGTTAAATCATTCAAGACACATTGGGAAAACTACGGGTGCAGTATTATGACAGATTGGTGGACAGATGGAGTAGGAAGAACACTTATAAATTTCTTGGTTAATTGTCCGAAAGGGACCATCTTTTCGAAATCGCTTGATGGCTCTGAATATATCAAGGATGCAAAATTAATTCATAAAATTATAAATGACGTGATAGACGAAGTTAGCAGGAAGAACGTTGTGCAAGTAAGTTTTTCTTTTTAAGTGTACTTGGCTCCATTAAAATAATTTATCTACTATCTCATTCTGTATTTGAATTATTATAGATCATCACTGACAATGCTTCTAATTATAAACTTGCGGGAAAATGGATAATGGAAGAGAAGAATATATTTTGGACTCCATGTGTTGCACACTATATTAATTTGATGTGTCAAGATATTTCTCGTTCATCATACGTGAGTGAGGCTATAAAAGAATCTATGTACATCTCAAAGTTCATTTATAATCATGCTAATGTGTTACACACAATGAGAAAATTTACAAACAAAAGAAACATAGTAAGACCAGCAGTAACTAGATTCGCTACTAGTTTTCTATCCTTGGATTCTATTTATGGACTGAAGAATAGTTTAAGAAATATGATACATTCAGAGGATTGGAGTAGATTAAAAGCAGTGAAAAACAAAAAAGGGACGAAAGTGACTAAATTAATAAAGAGGTCCACATTTTGGAATAAGTTACATTTTGCACTGAAAGTACTTGCTCCGTTAGTTGATGTTATTCGATTGGTGGACGCTGAAGAAAGGCCTTGTGTGGGTTACATTTATTATGCGATGGAGGACTGCAAAAAGAAATTTGAGGCAAACATTGGAACTAATGAGAGAACAATATATTCAGAGTTGCTTAGGATAATTGAGCATAGACGGCCCGAACAGCTTCATCAACCATTACATGCAGCTGGGTTTTTACCTTAACCCTTCCATTTATTTTGATGAAGAGGAGCATACAATTCCAATCGAATCTAATTCAGAAATAAAAAGTGGAATGTTTAAGGCTATTTCTACTTTAGTCACAAACGAAGAGGAACATGAAAGAATTATCGATCAACTTCTTGTATACCGTACTGCTGGAGGTATGATGGCTATTGCTATCAAACAAAGGAAAACTGTGGCACCAGGTATTCATTACTATACTAAAATGGTTTAGATGTTTTAATATCGATTGAATTAAATCCTTATCTTATTTTGATTGAAGCTGAGTGGTGGATTACATGGTGTTGGAAACAATGGTTCGGCTGAGTCGTGGACTAGGTCACTTTCTTGAAGACGTTTCGGCGATCTACTCAAGGTGCAAAGTAGTTCGTACTGTTCGCCGCCGCCTCTGGGATAAAACAGCCTCATCCTTGTTTTTCTTTCTATATCAGATCATTTGCACATATGAATCCGATTCAGTTTGCACTCTAAAATAATACTGCTCAAGTTTATTTTCTTTCTATTTTTTTTTCAAAAAAATGGTTGAGAAGAGGATAGAAAAATATATATGATTTTTCTTTCTGTGAAAGAGGAAGAGAGAATTTTTCCAGAAAAAGAGCAAGAAAAAAAAATGTTCTGTATTGTATCTCCTTTCTGGTCTATGACCAAGTTCTTATACATAAAAAACGGTGGTTATTCTAGTGGTAGGAAAATTGGACTGAAATTAATGCCATATTAAATGAAAAAACCATTCAAAGAAATTTGCAATATGTAAATTGCATTCATTTCATAAAGAGAAGATGAATGTTAATAAATATTTATTTATTACCATTCATTGCAATTTGTTAATGCTATTTATATTTTGTAACAACTCAATCAAATGCATGTATACATTTATATATATACACACTCAACTGTTATGCAAATGTAACAGCTCTAGCAGAAAATTTATTGATACAAAATATAATACCGTTTATAACTTCTAACGGCTCTATGCATTAATGGCTCATAAATATGCATTAACATCTCAAAATAATGGCACAGAATATGTTACCGTTATTAACTTACAACGGCTCGATTGAATTAATTGCTCAATAATAAAAAAAAATTGGTAATGCAATTAATTCTCCTTTTTTTTTAATAAATTCACAAAAAGTTCCAACAATCCCCCACTTGAATTTCTTAAAAAATATTTTTGAGCAGTTCATTAAAAAATACATAAGATTGTGCATAAACAAAGGTGTCATCTGACTTGAACCTTTGCATAGTGAATAAGATTCAGTTTTTACTAGAGTGACACGTAGTCTTGAACTCTATTCCTAACATCAAACCACACACAACCTTTCTAGAGTGCAATCAAATAAGCCCGTGCATTTATGGCCATGCACGTCTATCCCAGTTTAGTGAACGCTCTAGGAATCTTGCCCAGAACTCCATAGGAAACGGCCACATTTCCACATTCACAAAGGTGAGTCTATCAAGAGTACTCCTGAAGGTAGGTACTCCACTCCAAATAGAGTATAGATCTCATTAAGAGTTTCTATTAACTCATCCTCTAATCACTTCAGGAATACATGCTTCTTGGTTTATTAAATAGCATGTTCAATTCCTATCACTACACAACTTGTTTTTACCCATTGAACCTAGTTCTTGGGATCTCCAGTCATTTAGGTCGGGTTACCATTGTGCGTGACTCATCAATCCAAGGGCAATAGTCCCATTCTTTTAGATTCATTCAGGACTTTCTTTCTGGTCAGTCCTTTCGTCAAAGGATCTGCCAAGTTATCATCACTTTATATGTGATGTTCTCTAACAATACTGTGCATACGACTGTCATTTCTTACCGATGTAATATCGGTTCTGTCCTTCTTTCAATAGTCGTCAAATTTTCATCACTATGTATGTGATGTTCTCTTACAATATTGTCCTTACGACTGTCGTCTTTTACCGTTATAATAACGGTTCAATACTTTTTGCAATAGCCGCGGTACTATCGCAATCGATTACACCATTGGTGTCTATTTTTCCCATAAAGGGATCTCAACTAGCAGATTTTTTTAGTTCTCTGCTTCTTCACTAGCTGTGGCTAGTGCTATTATCTCAGTTTCTATAGTAGACTGAGTCAAAATAGTATGTTTCCTAAAAAATTTCAATAAACAACTTCTTTAATAATGCTAAATATATTGCCACTGGTTGCTTTTAATCATCATATAAAGTATTCCAGTCTGTATCAGAATATACTTCAAGTACAGCTGGAAACTTTTCATAATGTAATCCAAGGTTCAAGGTTTATTATAGGTATCTCATAACCCTCTCAATAGCATGTTAATGCTCTATACTAGGTCTACTAGTAAACCTACATAATAATCCACAACACAGGCAATGTTGGGTCTAGCACAATCAGTGACATCCGAAGGCTGTCAATGATGCTCACTTACTTTGACTGTCTTACACCTTCACCGGTGTTCTTAAATGTCTTTACACTGAGATCATATGGTGTACATATTGGTTTACAGTCAAAGTGATTGTCTTTCTTTAGAAACTTCTCAATATAATGAGATTGATCCAAAGAAAGTCCATTTTTCGGACCTAGTTATTTTTAATACCAAGGATTGCATTCGCTTCACCTAGATCTTTTATATCGAAATTGGCACTTAATAAGGATTTGAATGAGTTTATGGCATGAATGTTAGACCAAAAATAAAATAAAATTGAGTAGGTCATCTACATAAAGACATATAATAATGCAAGTGTCATTCTTAAATTTGTAATGAATGCATTTGTCACTTTCATTAACTTTAAATCATGTGAAATGATTAAGTTATCAATTTTTTTTTATGCCATGTTTAGGTGCTTGTTTTAAACCATATAATGATTTATCTCATTTGCATACTTTATGTTCTTGACCATGTACTACAAATCCTTCAAGCTGGTCCATATAAATTTCTTCTTCTAATTCACCGTTCAAATATGCAGTTTCAACATCCATTTGGTGTATTAATAAATTATGAATGAAAGAAAATGAGATTAATACCCGAAGGGATGTAATTCTAGCTACGGGTGAAAAAAGCGTCGAAGAAATCTATATTTTCTTTTTATTTAAAACCTTTAGCTACTAGACGTGCTTTATATTTGTCAATAGTGCTATCAGGTTTTAATTTCTTTTTAAGTACTCATTTACAGCCTATAGATTTACAACTAGAGGGTAAATCTGTCAATTGCCAAGTCTTATTGGATTCCAGAGAATCCATCTCATCATTTATAGCCTCTCGCCAAAAATCGGTGTCTAAATAAGATAAGGCCTCTTGGAGGTTTAAGTGATCCTCCTCTATAGTAAAAGCACAAAAATCCAAACCAAATCTTTTATGGTTCTCGCTCTTTTACTTCTTCTAGGTTCAACTTCAGAACTTTTATTAAGTTCTATTCTAATAGGCATACTTGATGTGCCCCCACTATTCCTTAATTTAAAAGGAAATTTAGTTTCATAAAAATCGGCATCATTTGATTCATTTATATTATGTGCATTAAGGTCATAAAATCTATATGCTTTGCTATTAATAGCATAGCCTATAAATGCACATTCATATGCTCTACTTGCCAATTTTATTCTCTTAGGGTCTGGAATGCGAACATATGCTAAACAACCCCAAGTTCTAAAGTATGAGACATTGGGTTTATGATTCTTTAAAATTTCATAAGGTGAAATTTTATTCTTAGATTTAGGGATTCTATTCAGAACATAGCATACCGTCAATAAAATATCCCCCACCAATGTTTTGCTGCACCATAAATTAATAAGATAGCAATTACAAATTCGGTAAAGGTCCTATTTTTTCCTTTACCGTTCATATCAGGTGAATAAGGTGCAGTTCTTATAGTAACTCAGAATAGAACTAGATTCATATTCTGTTCTTCTATTACTACAAAGTCCTTTATTTTTCTTGTTTGATGAATTTCAGTTTCATTTTTGAACGTCTCAATCATCACTTTTATTTTTCATGAGAACTACAAATTTGAAAACAGAACAACCGTAAATAAAAGTGATGAAATAGTGTTGTCCATATCTAATCAATGTTGTTCATTTTCACATAAAATACACCCATTGATTATTAAATCTACACCATTGTCATTTCCTAATGACATTCAAAAAAAGATATTATGCATGTAATTAATGCCCATTTATAATGAAGGCATTTCCAAATTTGCATACAATTAATCTCAATTTGTGACATTCCCTAAATTTATGCATATAAACTTCGTCAATTTATTTTGATGCAAAAAAAAAAAAAAACATATTCATCTAATTAATGTCAATTCTCAATGACATTATCAAATAACATACACATTCTATTAATGTCAAATATTTAGTGACATTTCCAAATAATATATGCATTCTATTAATGTCAATTTTAATGACATTATCAAATAACATATGCATTCTATTAATGTCAAATATATAGTGACATTTCCAAATAATTTATGCGTTCCATTAATGCCAATTTTTTAATGACCTTTCCAAATAAACATGTGTATTACCATAAGCAACCAAAAAATTAACAGTGGCTCTCATAACCAATGACCACCGTACAAAGTCTTGCTTATATGCATATAATATCATTCATTATTTTTGTTTGTCAACAAGCTATCTAGACGAGGATCTCCTTCTTCACCAAATAAAGAAATGGTTTGCATATGATTTTACCATTTGAACACAAAATTCGTGCTTTTGTATAAAAAGGGGGTAATGACAATATTCAATTTAGGACCATTAGGCACTGAACTAATTGTATACAGATCAAATAATGACTGTTTCTCCCAATTTTTTCATTAGAGATCCTAGTCCAAACAACGTTATTTAACAAGCGACATAAGCTGATCTACCAAAGGAAACTGCTCTTAAACTAAAACACATAGTTTATAACTTATTTACATATGTAAATATATGTAAACAGTAACAATATGATAATAAAAATAGTACCTTTGTTATCTGAATTGTCCTTGAAATTTCCAAGGTCTTTGATGTCATAAAATTATTTTATATTCTGTACATGACAGAAATATCTCTACATACCTTAGCGTTTTGTCCAAATTCTCTCTTGAAAATACCAATAGTCCCAAGTCCGCATACACAAAACAGTGATCTCTTTCATACATCGTCAAGATTTGCAGTCGAAGCCATTGTTTTTCCGATAACGTCTTCAATTTGTTGGAAACAATGGTTCGGCTGAGTCGTGGACTAGGTCACTTTCTTGAAGATGTTTCGGCGATCTACTCAAGGTGCAAAGTAGTTCGTACTGTTCGCCGCCGCCTCTGGGATAAAACAGCCTCATCCTTGTTTTTCTTTCTATATCGGATCATTTGCACATATGAATCCGATTCAGTTTGCACTCTAAAATAATACTGCTCAAGTTTATTTTCTTTCTATTTTTTTTCAAAAAAATGGTTGAGAAGAGGATAGAAAAATATATATGATTTTTCTTTCTGTGAAAGAGGAAGAGAGAATTTTTCCAGAAAAAGAGCAAGAAAAAAAATGTTCTGTATTGTATCTCCTTTCTGGTCTATGACCAAGTTCTTATACAGAAAAAACGGTGGCTATTCTAGTGGTAGGAAAATTGGACTGAAATTAATGCCATATTAAATGAAAAAACCATTCAAAGAAATTTGCAATATGTAAATTGCATTCATTTCATAAAGAGAAGATGAATGTTAATAAATATTTATTTATTACCATTCATTGCAATTTGTTAATGCTATTTATATTTTGTAACAACTCAATCAAATGCATGTATACATTTATATATATACACACTCAACTGTTATGCAAATGTAACAGCTCTAGCAGAAAATTTATTGATACAAAATATAATACCGTTTATAACTTCTAACGGCTCTATGCATTAATGGCTCATAAATATGCATTAACATCTCAAAATAATGGCAAAGAATATGTTACCGTTATTAACTTACAACGGCTCGATTGAATTAATTGCTCAATAATAATAAAATTTGGTAATGCAATTAATTCTCCTTTTTTTTTAATAAATTCACAAAAAGTTCCAACACATGGGGCAGTGAGGTTCCTGAGTTACAGAATTTTGCTAAAATAGTTTTAGGCCTTATTGTGTCTGCTTCGCCTTGTGAAAGAAACTGGAGTGCATTCAATAATGTAAGTCATGTCGTTTAATTCTTGTCATATGCTGAATACTTGTACAATCAATTAATCATTTAATATTCTATTTCATTTTTTTCCTTTTAATTTTCAAATACATAGCAAAAAAAGAAATAGACTTGAACATCAAAAATTGAATGATCTCGTGTATGTTCAATACAATACAAAGTTAAGACATCGTTATGAATGTTGCACTAGTTTGGCAGGAAGAGATGCAGATCCAATTGTTTTAAAATCACTAGATGATGCATGCGAGGATTGGATAGTTCCTCTTGATGATGTTGCTAATGAAAATATGGGTGAAACAGATCGTTTGGTTGGGATTATTGAAGCAGGTAGAGATTTAGATGATAATATTGGTCCCAGTAGTCGTACAAGGCTATGCAAAAGGAGGAGACAAGAAGAGAGCCAACTCCTAAGTCAAAGAAATGAGAAACAACCTGTTGAGCATTCAGGTTCAGAGACTGAGGACGACGGTGATGCACAAATCAGTGAAGAAGAGAATTTGGATGATGATACTGGATCAGCAAGGGAGGAGGACATTGACTTTTAATTAGCAAGTAAGAAGTTTTAATGTTTCTAGAAGCATATGGCTACGAATTCTAATGTATAATTATCTATACTGATTACTGTTTTATTTTATTTTAAATTTTGATGTTGACTTACGTATTAATCTGTTCTAGATAGCTGTAATTCTTACTGCTAAATGTACCGTTGTGTTAGTTATTGTAATATTTACTGTTAATCTATCGCTAGTTTATTTTTAATGTTCGTTACTCAGTTACAAATTTTTTTAATACTCAGGATTTTCATTGCTTTGTGCTTTTGGTTTGATGTCCACTTTATTTGACAGCAAGCTAACTGGTTCTGGTTGTAAATATTTTAAGCATATCATGTCCATGTTGTATATCTTTGTAAATGACATGAATGCAAACATTGTAAACCACAGCTGGTGCATACATACTTCAAATAAGATGGATGTGTATGTTCATTTTTGTATTTTTTGTTTATTTTGTTTACTTTGTATATAATTCAAATTAAAAGAGTGTTTGCATTTGTTTAGTGCGTTTTTGTTTGGTTCATTCATTTTTATGTGCTTGGATGATTTGATAGAAGTTCTCTGTTTCATTTTGCATGCTTGAACAATGTTCATTTTATGAGTTTTTGTCTTTGTTCATTTTGTTTGGTTTTTTCTTTAGTTTAGTTTGTAAACTATTGTGCGATTGAATTAAATAATGTAGCTTGTTACCTGCTTTCATCTAGCAGATGCAGAACTAATTTTGCATTACAAGTATTTCTGTTAGTATTTGGTTTGCAAAACTTAGTGCGCGTTTACAATTTACATACATTTGGCAAAAGTCTTATTATCTAAAGGTTATATGGCGGAGTAACACATGCTTTAGTCATTAATGGTAGTATATAGCTGTGAATTTATATGCAGCAAATTATAATCATGTCTCACTTTTATTATCTAAAGGTTCAAGCATTTTAAGATATCTTATGTAAGATACATAATTAGCTACCTGTGTCTCCGATTCAGCAAGATCTCCAATTCAACAAGATAATTTATGTAAGATCCATTTATTTGTTTTCTCTTACCTAGGTATTGTGAATGGAGTGGACGTTGGTTGAACTTACACTAAATGTAAATAATCAGTATAGAAATATATAGGATGATGTAGAAATTCAAAAAAATATAGAAAGTGTTGCTTAAGCGCCTTAATAGACAACTTGTTGTAGCACGGAACTTGCGCTTAGGCAGTGCTTAAGCGGTGCTTAAGCGCCATTAAGCGAGGCGAGGCCTTCATCGCCTCACCTCGCCTAGCTTAGCGCTTAATATAACATAGGTATAAACACAAATGTCTAAATTTCTATAACTTTAGTTCATGACCATCGTGTGGTGTTTTCTCGTGTATAAACACAAATATCTAAATTTCTATAACTTTAGTTCATGACCATCATGCGGTGTTTTCTCGTGTGTAAATAAAAATGTCAAAATTTCTATAACTTTAGTTCATGACCATCGCTAGGTACAAATTTTGAATGAACCATGGTCTTGTATACATCAAACACTTATTGGTTCCTTATAACTTGTGATAGCTTTAAAATAGGTGGAAACTTCAAACTGATAAAATGTGATAGTCTATTGAACACTAGAACACTACAGCTTCGACCAAATAGGATGCGATACCTTTCGTACAATAATATGCAATAACCATAGCTTGTTGTAACATCCAATAGTCCAGCCTGCAACAAATAATATCAACTCATTATCAGATAATCCTGTATTTTCAGCACATGATAATTTTTTAAGTGATTATATGCAATACTCATAGCTTGGACTTACTTCCAATAGTATAACTTGCAACAAATTATATCAAATTACCACGTGACAATAATATATTTCCAGCAGACTGTAGCTAAGCTCCCTACAAAAATTTGTTTGATCAAAACATGAGGTATGCTAAAAAAATTGTTTGATCAAAACATTACTAAGAATAAAAATATATTAATGGGAGGTATGCTTCACTGTATACCTAAGCTCCCTACAATTTTTAGTCTCTTATTTTTTAACCAAGTGTATAAATTGCAAGTAGAACCATTCGGTGCAAAAGTTACCTATGATAGGAATAACTGATTCTCTTTCTAGCTTTATTGGATATTACCGTTTATCCTTCTTCCCTGTTAATTCCTCCATTAGTGTAATTTAGAAAGAGAACAAGAAAGGCTTATTTTTCCTTGCACCGAGTAATTGATGCTGAAGTTACCTCTTATAAGAAACCGACATAATCCCAACATAGTAACCACACCTTCAGTCTCAACCATTCGCATCGCTACCCTATCCCCAACATCAGAGGTATCCAAACAACAACCACACAGATAAACAAATGACTATTCCACCACTCCGACTTCCCTAAACTCCCACAACCCTAAATCCATTAACAACCACACCCTCCACAACCAAATCGACAACAGATTCCCAACAATTTCATCACCAATTTGACTGCAGGTGGTTTCGACCTAACGCGACAAGATTCGATTTTGAGGCATAATTTTTGAAGTGGGAGTTGAATTAAGCGATGATGGTTTTGATAAATAATAATCGAGAATTTGGGCGAGAATGATGGCTGGATGGCTAATGTTTTACATATGTGAGAAAAGGGGAGGAGTTACATTTAGTGCTCAATGAAAAAGAATGAAAATTGATGTGCGGGAATGGACAAATAAATCCCGCCTAGTATCTAAAACGCAACGATCTTAATGGGTCAGTCGAATAGCTGCAGTTAGCGTTTAAACGCAACCATATAATGTAACTAAAGGCACAATTTCTTGTAGTGGAATGGGTATAAACCCGCCTTTTTGAATAACCCACGTATATGATAAACAAATGTTACACAAACACAACATACGCCTCATTCCAATTCAGAATATTCTTTTATTCACAAAATCACATTCTTAGGGAAAGGTTCCCATTAATTTTATCAAAGATAAATTCTCCTAAATTTATTCTTTAATCTTCCTTTGGATATCATATCAAACCATATTATGGTTTTCCAAACTAGTCGGGATTAGCGAACCACACCGAAGTAATTATTTATTTTATTTCCCAATCCCAACCTATTCATCCTATGGAGCAAAACTGGTAATACTCCACATCTAACACCACGATGTTATCGGTAAAATTAATTACATTTCACGTTCAAATCTAATTAAGGTTTAACTATCGCCTTGGAGCAAAACCGGTGATACTCCATTCTCGATCACTTTTCAGATTTGATAGTTTAAATTATCAATTCACTTTCAATCTAATTAAAGATTCATTAAAACTCTACTTAGTTTTAATCTTCTCAAAAATCAATATCCTGTCTTTAACTGGGTTAACGAACCAATGTCCTATAAAACACGGTTCACGATAAACCCAAATCACATTTGATATTAAATACAAGGCTTTGAATAGAAAATATACCGGCTCATATTCAATATCAAATTCCGAAACCAACAAATATCATATTGGAAATAACGATATAAATATATTTTTCAAATTCCCATAACAATATCTGTATAATCACGGAATTCAACATCGAAATATTCCAAAGACAGTTTCGATTCAGATCCACTTCCACCTTATATATATTGGAAATTCTGGTTATTTTCAAAACCAATTCAAATTCAATTTATTCATTTTAAAAATAAATCGATTTTAATTCTAGTTCAAAACTAGTTCATCTCGATAAAAATCTATCTTATCTTTCCAAATGTGGAAATTTTCATCCCAGTTCTTTCCAATTCACATATTATGATTTTACACAAATTATTGATATTTTTAATAATTTTATCAAGGCCCGTATAGTCGATTTCCATCAACGGTCATCGAACTGCACTTACAGCGACCTTTTCCAAATTTGATTTGGACATAATTCCAAATCCAACCGTTAGATTTCAAATTTCTAATATTCATTGGAAAGCTCTTTTCGATACGAACCCAACGGTTCCGGTATTAGGAGAATCCGACGGTCGGATCTCCCGCAATGTCAATTCGAAGTCAATGGTCGAAATTCACGAACTGCCGCGGCGCGTTCTATTCAGGCCATTTTATATATAATATATATATATTATATATTTCGTCGATTTCCTTTTGAAACGTACTTTATAAATCGTTTTAAATTCGTTTTCAAAACCATTTCAACTATATATTCAATTTCAAATCAAAATTGAATATTTCATATCATTACTATATAAATGATAATATTTTCAAAACGTTATATTTTGAAATCATTACCTTTTCTATATTCATTATAAAAACGAATATAATCGATATAAATATCGTTCACGTCAAAATAGCGCAACTCTAATCGACATGGCTTTATATATTTCAATAAATTCGTTATTCTATTCAACAAATGAATATTTATTCTATTCAACACATGAATCTATATTTCTTTCAACACATGACTAATCTCAACACATAAGTACTGTCAACACACAATTATTTTTGTTATGCAATATATTTTATAAAATTATGGTATCTATCGTTTGATTTTTAATCAGACTCCACCGTGAAGTAGATTCTAATTTTAAATATGATAAAGATGTAAATTTTATTTTTAAAATATTTTACTCAACACATGAATACTCTCAACATATGAGCACCGTTAACACATGACTATTTTTCTATTCAACATATGAATCTTTATTTTATTCTATTCTTTATTTTCCCAATTGGAATGAGGCCCAATCAATCACCATATAATGTTAATTATATGGATTCCATACAACACATGTATATAATAGCAACGATAAACAATCAATCATCATCCAAAGTGCACCACACAACTGCATAAGCATCAAATATAAATAATTAACGCTTACACAGCCTGTCGACCAATCGATCGACATATAATTAAATAATTGGGATTAGTGTACGCCAAATATCATCCCAACACCCGTGTAGGGTTTCAAATCAACAAACACTGAATATTATTTGTGCAGTTAGGCAATGTGTAAAATTTATCATCCCAATCAATATCCTTCAAATAGGTGTAAATAAACAAACCGTCCGGTTTGTAAATGAATATTTATTTATTCACATTCACGTTAAAAATTATATTTTTAACGATAATTAATTTATTTCAACACATGAATATATTTCATTATCTATTTCACATCAACATCACAAACAATTTTCACAACACATCAATCAAACAAACAAGCCGTCCATGGTCTGTGGACGATGGGTGTTGGGTGCTACTAAACACCGTCGGCATCCTAGTATATATTTTAACTAGAAAATTAAATTAAAGGTGAGAAGTTCTCACCAAAGCTATCCTAACTCCACGACACTTCAAATGTAGGAAATCTTCACCTTTTCGTCTTTTGTCACTTTCGTTGCCCGTAGCCACTACATATATAAAATCACATTTTTATATTGTTGCTATGTATATAAAAATTCTATTTTTACACCGTTACTATATAGATAAAAATTCTATTTTTATATCGATGTTCATATAATAAAGATTATATTTTTATCACGTTATTCTTCATATAAAGATTTCACCTTTTCAAATATATAGATTTCGCCTTTTCAAATATAAAGATTTCGCCTTTTCAAATATAATAAAAATTATATTTTCAATATTTCTACTTTATAAAAATTATATTTTTAATCTTCTACTATAATAAAAATTATATTTTTCTTCTTCTACTTCATGATAGAAATCATAACTTTGCTTCTATAAAAATCTAAACTTCATATAAGAAAAAACATTGCTTTCTAATGTAAAAATCTCACCTTTTCTAAGTTAAAAATCATAGCTTTGAGCGTTTTCAAAATCCTAGCTTTTTATTTTGAAATCATACATAAAATCCATATTGTTATCTTGCTACTTTATACAAGGAAACTAATTTTTCAAAACTGATTTCCTACAAAAAGAACATAAAAGAAATATATAAATACTTACAGTATAATTTGCGAGAGTGGGGGGCGGGGCTTCGCTGAGATGAATCGCGGCTTGGAGAGGTGCCTCGCGGTGGTGGGTTATGGCCTGGCGTGGCTAGGGTTTGGGATGGGGGCTCGATTGGGGTTGCTGGGTGGTTCGACTTGGAGGAGGGAGGTGGGGGAGCACGGCCGGGGGGAGGGGGGGAGTTCAGCGGCGGTGCAACGCCGTTGGAAGGCGACGACGATCGAGCATCCTGGGGGGGGGGATTCTCAATTCGACGCGGTTTCTTTTTTTTTTTTCTTTTTTTTTTCTTTCTGGTCCACGTGTGGAGGGGGAGAGGAAATAGTGTGGAGTTATATAATATAAAATATATTTAATTATTTATTGATTTCAAAAAGTAACTTTTTCATTCGAACTCGAAACGAGACCCACCGCCTGTCGTCCATTGCTAATTACCCCCATTCCGAACACAATGGGATATGTATCGTAAGCTGATTCGATCGTTCCGATCAGTTTTCGTCAAAATAACATATAAGTCTATATATTGAATTTGAACGCGTATTTCAATTTACTGTTGCCACATACAGTCTCTAAAAATTACCAAAAAATATTTTCTAGCTTCGTATTGACGATACGGTTCTAACAAAACTAATTTCGTCAAATTCTGAGACCGTTTGAACAATGGCCATTTTCCAGTCGATTAAAATCAACTTAAACTGGTCAAACGCGTTTTCCTTTGCCACGCTCACATATTGAATCGAAAAATTACGAAATTTGAAACCTAGCAATAACTTGACATCACGGATCCAACAAAAGTGGTTTCGTCGAAATTCGAGGTCGTTTGCAAAATTGCTATTTTTCAGGGCCTGAATTTCATAGCGATTATTCATGATTTTCAACTGGACATATCTTTTGATCCCCGCTATGAAATTTTGATTTCTCGGATTCGTTGTAAAGATATTCTCAATTAGATTCAAATATTTTCAATTTCGCTAAGATTCGGTTTATTTTGCACCCGGAACATTCAATTGAAATTTGAAATCGAATTATCGAACTACCGCGCCATTTTCAATTCCTTTTATAATTTAAAATAAATATTATATTCTAACGACGCTCTATATAAATATATACGTTCGAATTCTATTTAAAATAAATTTCTCATCGATATTATTTAAAATAATTCAAATTAAATATTCAAAATTCGTTAAAATTGCCAAAATAAATTTTTTAAACTGGCTTGCATTTCCGGGTTGTTACATTCTCCCCCACTTAAAACTTTTCGTCCCCGAAAAGGAACGAAGCCGAAAGTTGTTTAACTAATCAATCTCAACTTTCAGTTTTTCCGTTACGACTTAAGTTCTTCAACTTTTCAGTTTCTAAGAACTTTTCAAATTTTTCAAAAATTTGGCTAACATCCTAAATTTCCGAAAAATTTCGCCATAACCTCCCCTGCACCGGGAGCACCGGGAAAATCCCGAAATTGCCATACAGGCCCTCTGATCTCAAAAAGAAAAAGAAAAAGCCAAGCGGCTAGCCAATCGGCTCATAAAATCATCATCACCCAAACAAAACAGTAAATTATAGTAAACATGTACCTATTTGTCGGGCAAACAAATTTTATTCTTCTGCTCTAGCCTCTTTGCTATGACCTGTTCAATGTAAGTACATGTATATGCAAGCAAATGCAACTAATTTTCAATACAATTCAATATTTGATTCAATTAGGCTTAAATGGTTCAAAATTATCAAATAAACAACACAACCATCAATCAATTAGTGGATTATCGTTTCAAATTCATAACTTTAATACATATATACAGAAAATCGTGTTTTTGATGCCAAATCACAACAATGTATTCTAGCTTTATTAGTTTTGGTTCTCACACCAGTCTAATGGAAATATATAGATATCACACCTTCGAAACACGAACATAAATATTGACGATGCCACGGTCATTATCAACATCATCTCTGGGCGACTAGAGTGTGATTCTATATCTATCCAGTATATTAAAACTTCGAATATACGTTCATGACGCGTATACGCGAAATCTTTATATATTAGATTGTCCAAATCAATATAAATAAACTATTCAAATACGTATAAAATGGTTTAAATTTCAAAACAAAATTTGTTTTCATTTGAAAAATATACTCTTCACACCCGTTCTAGGATACTACTGATCCTATCTCTAACGAGTCATTCTAATTGGATATTACTAATCCAATATCTGATGAATTCTTTCGTATGGTTCTAATGTGTCTTGTTCTCGAGCTCTGTAAACCAAAGCTTTGATACCAAACTGACACGACCCGAACTTCCCCGTGAAGGAAAGCACAGATTGCGTTGAGAACAAGACAAATCAGAATGCAGACGGAAGAACATTTCATTGCTTATTACAACAATTCCATTAGAATACAAGAATATGCCGAGTATGAATAAATATACATTCGATAAATATCAGAGATTACAATAAATTACATAGCAGCGGAAAAATAATACAACACACAACTGAAAGTAATACACAGATACAAAGCTTTCCGAGTATCGTTCCAGCTGTTAACCAGGATCCTGTGAATATAAATCTGCAAAACCAAAACTACTAGCTGCCCGTGTGGAAAATAGGGGCACCCAGATTTTAGGTTAAAACAATAAACTCCAGGTCAGTCATGTGACTGGTGTGAGAACTAAAACAGTTATTAATCTTTATTTTAAAGCTCGGTAAATCAAGGGACCACGCCGTATAACACGGAACGGGTTTCCTCCCAAGAATACCAGTGCATAAAACAAACAGCGCAATGCTAAATAAAGAAAAATGAAGCTATTATAAGACCCATGTCCCATCACACAATGCAACGCAAGCCGGAGGATAGGGTTTTTACCTTATAATAGCCAAAGCATGCTTGATACGTTTAAAACACATTATTTTGTTATTACTATAAGTGTATAGTCTCAAAACAATTTCAATCATAAATATCAATCATAGGCGGCATGAATGGCCCATACCACTATGTCGCCATACTAGGTTCTGCAAATAAAACCGAAATGTCATGTATTGGAAATTGGATTCCATCATGAGTCGAGGCAAGGGGCAAGATCCTCTCCGATTCAAGACACTCTAGCAAATGTCCTAGGACCCCACTATGATCCTTGGATCTTCAGGGTCGGTCCTCACCTAACTTTGGAGTATTAGTTATTCCTGAGCACACGTTTCCCGGTCCTAACAGACCTATATCCGAGGCGCCTCGCATTCCAACAACCACACAGGTGAAAAGTATATAAATGTCAGGGCTGGTAGGTCACTGACACCACCATAGCTAGAAAGAAACGTCGTGCTCTCCCTGCAGTCACTATCCCTTTTTGACTCATACCGAGGTGTGAAGCTCGCGAATTAACACCATACACAAAGCTGTGCCACACAGGTCGTGCTTTGATCATCAACCACAAGACTTTGCTTTTCAACAGAAGCCTTGTTCAATTGCCACTTACGCGTGCCACACTGGCAATTCACTCCATGCGACTGATGTCCATCGATATACAACCTCTGAGCTCGTACGTCTCAGAGAAGGGTGTTAAGCAAGAGAATAAATTCTCTGCCGCCAAACAGATGTATATTTAATAGAGATCAATCAACACATAATATAATCCAATGTCAGACACACAATCCATTTACAAGTTCGTTCTGGGTCTGAAAGAAACCGGAGGCACTTTCCTCGCATATCCATCCATCTCCAAGTACGTCTAGACGATCACCAACTGATTCCCTCATCTTGGGTGTACAGCCCAATCAAGATCATCATTAATCACCCAAACGATGTGAAGACTTCCGGTCTTCAACCACCGTCTTCATCTTCGATATATTGTTGAATCGGTTATTCAGAATGGGTATAAACCCGAATTTCTGAATAACCCACGTATATGATAAACAAATGTTACAAAAACACAACATACGCCTCATTCCAATTCAGAATATTCTTTTATTCACAAAATCACATTCTTAGGGAAAGGTTCCCATTAATTTTATCAGAGATTAATTCTCCTAAATTTATTCTTTAATCTTCCTTTGGATATCATATCAAACCATATTATGGTTTTCCAAACTAGTCGGGATTAGTGAACCACACCGAAGTAATTATTTATTTTATTTCCCAATCTATTCATCCTATGGAGCAAAACTGGTAATACTCCACATCTAACACCACGGTGTTATTGGTAAAATTAATTACCATTTCACGTTCAAATCTAATTAAGGGTTTAACTATCACCTTGGAGCAGAACTGGTGATACTCCATTCTCGATCACTTTTCAGATTTGATAGTTTAAATTATCAATTCACTTTCAATCTAATTAAAGATTCATTAAAACTCCACTTAGTTTTAATCTTCTCAAAAATCAATATCCTGTCTTTAACTGGGTTAAAGAACCAATGTCCTCTAAAACACGGTTCACGATAAACCCAAATCACATTTGATATTAAATACAAGGCTCTGAATAGAAAATATACTGGCTTATATTCATTCACGGAATTCAACATCGAAATATTCCAAAGACAATTTCGATTCAGATCCACTTTCACCTTATATATATTGGAAATTCTGGTTATTTTCAAAACCAATTCAAATTCAATTTATTCATTTTAAAAATAAATCGATTTTAATTCTAGTTCAAAACTAGTTCATCTCGATAAAAATCTATTTTATCTTTTCAAATGTGGAATTTTTCATCCCAGATCTTTTCAATTCACATATTATGATTTTACACAAATTATTGACATTTTTAATAATTTTATCAAGGCCCGTACAGTCGATTTCCATCAACGGCCATCGAACTGCACTTACAGCGACCTTTTCCAAATTTGATTTGGACATAATTCCAAATCCAACCGTTAGATTTCAAATTTCTAATATTTATTGGAAAGCTCTTTTCGATACGAACCCAATGGTTCCGGTTTTAGGAGAATCCGACGGTCGGATCTCCCGCAACATCAATTCGAAGTCAATGGTCGAAATTCACGAATTGCCGCGGCGCTGCGTGTTCTATTTAGGCCATTTTATATAATATATATATATATATATATATTATATTTCATCGATTTCCTTTTAAAACGTACTTTATAAATCATTTTAAATTCGTTTTCAAAACCATTTCAACTCTATATTCAATTTCAAATCAAAATTGAATATTTCATGTCATTATTATATAAATGATAATATTTTCAAAACGTTATATTTGGAAATCACTACCTTTTCTATATTCATTATAAAAATGAATATAATCGATATAAATATCATTCACGTCAAAATAGCGCAACTCTAATCAACACGGCTTTATATATTTCAATAAATTCGTTATTCTATTCAACAAATGAATATTTATTCTATTCAACACATGAATCTATATTTCTTTCAACACATGACTAATCTCAACACTTGAGTACTGTCAACACACGACTATTTTTGTTATGCAATATATTTTTTAAAATTATGGTATCTATCGTTTGATTTTTAATCAGACTCCACCGTGAAGTAGATTCTAATTTTAAATATGATAAAGATGTAAATTTTATTTTTAAAATATTTTACTCAACACATGAATACTCTCAACACATGAGCACCGTTAACACATGACTATTTTTCTATTCAACACATGAATCTTTATTTTATTCTATTCTTTATCTTCCCAATTGGAATGAGGCCCAATCAATCACCATATAATGTTAATTATATGGATTCCATACAACACATGTATATAATAGCAACGATAAATAATCAATCATCATCCAAAGTGCACCACACAACTGCATAAGCATCAAATATAAATAATTAACGCTTACACAGCCTGTCGACCAATCGATCGACATACAATTAAATAATTGGGATTAGTGTACGCCAAATATCATCCCAACACCCGTGTGAGGTTTCAAATCAACAAACACTGAATATTATTTGTGCAGTTAGGCGATGTGTAAAATTTATCATCCCAATCAATATCCTTCAAATAGGTGTACATAAACAAACCGTCTGGTTTGTAAATGAATATTTATTTATTCACATTCACGTTAAAAATTATATTTTTAACGATAATTTATTTATTTCAACACATGAATATATTTCATTATCTATTTCACATCAACATCACAAACAATTTTCATAACACATCAATCAAACAAACAAGCCGTCCATGGTCTGTGGACGACGGGTGTCGGGTGCTACTAAACACCATCGGCATCTTAGTATATATTTTAACTAGAAAATTAAATTAAAGGTGAGAAGTTCTCACTAAAGCTATCCCAACTCCACGACACTTCAAATGTAGGAAATCTTCACCTTTTCGTCTTTTGTCACTTTCGTTGCCCGTAGCCACTACATATATAAAATCACACTTTTATATTGTTGCTATGTATATAAAAATTCTATTTTTACACCCCTACTATATAGATAAAAATTCTATTTTTATATCGATGTTCATATAATAAAGATTATATTTTTATCACGCTATTCTTCATATAAAGATTTCTCCTTTTTCAAATATATAGAATTCGCCTTTTCAAATATAAAGATTTCGCCTTTTCAAATATAAAGATTTCGCCTTTTCAAATATAATAAAAATTATATTTTCAATACTTCTACTTTATAAAAATTATATTTTTAATCTTCTACTATAATAAAAATTATATTTTTCTTCTCCTACTTCATGATAGAAATCATAACTTTGCTTCTATAAAAATCTAAACTTCATATAAGTAAAAACATTGCTTTCTAATGTAAAAATCTCACCTTTTCTAAGTTAAAAATCATAGCTTTGAGCGTTTTCAAAGTCCTAGCTTTTTATGTTGAAATCATACATAAAATCCATATTGTTATCTTGCTAGTTTATTCAAGGAAACTGATTTTTCAAAACTGATTTCCTACAAAAAAAAAAGAAATATATAAATACTTACAGTATAATTAGCGGGGGGGGGGGGGGGGTGGTTCGACTCGGAGGAGGGAGGTGGGGGAGCACGGCCGGAGAGGGGGGGGGGGGGCGAGTTCAGCGGCGGTGCAACGCCGTTGGAAGTCGATGATGATCGAGCATCAGGGGGGGGGGGGCGATTCTCAGATCGACGCGGTTTCTATTTTTTTCTTTCTGGTCCACGTGAGGAGGGGGAGAGGAAATAGAGTGGAGTTATATAATATAAAATATATATAATTATTTATTGATTTCAAAAAGTAACTTTTTCATTTGAACTCGAAACGAGACCCACCGCCTGTCGTCCATAGCTAATTACCCCCATTCTGAACACAATGGGATATGTATTGTAAGCTGATTCGATCGTTTCGATCAGTTTTCGTCAAAATAACATATAACTCTATATATTGAATTTGAACGCGTATTTCAATTTACTGGGGCCACATACAGTCTCTAAAAATTCCCAAAAAATATCTTCTAGCTTCGTATTGACGATACGGTCCTAACAAAACTAATTTCATCAAATTGAGAGACCGTTCGAAAAATGGCCATTTTCCAGTCGATTAAAATCAAATGAAACTGGTCAAACGCGTTTTCCTTTGCCACGCTCACATATTGAATCGAGAAATTACGAAATTTGAAACCTAGCAATAACTTGACATCACGGATCCAACAAAAGTGGTTTCGTCGAAATCCGAGGTCGTTTGCAAAATTGCTATTTTTCAGGGCCTGAATTTCATAGTGACTATTCAGGATTTTCAACTGGACATATCTTTTGATCCCCACTATGAAATTTTGATTTCTCGGATTCGTTGGAAAGATATTCTCAAATAGTTTCAAATATTTTCAGTTTCGCTAAGATCCGGTTTATTTTGCACCCGGAACATTCAATTGAAATTTGAAATCGAATTATCGAACTACCGTGTCATTTTCAATTCCTTTTATAATTTAAAATAAATATTATATTCTAACGACGCTCTGTATAAATATATACATTCGAATTCTATTCAAAATAAATTTCTCGTCGATATTATTTAAAATAATTCAAATTAAATATTCAAAATTCGTTAAAATTTCCATAATAAATTTTTTAAACTGGCTCGCATTTCCTGGTTGTTACATTAGTTATGCCCAATTATACATAATTTAATACTTTTCCCAAATTTAACGCTGGCCATGTCCAAATCATATATTATGTCTCGCAGTAGCCTGGCTATAAAAACAAAAAGGGAAGAAGGAATGAGGAGACAAAGAATGGACATAATAATATCAATGAGATAGATCAAATGGATATAGAAAGACAAATAGGAATAGGCATAATCTCAGATTCAGATTTATTACAATGTCAGAATCATAATTAAATTTTATTTCTGAAAGTAACATAAACTTACAAATTACATAACGGTCTTGAATTCTGAATTTGATTAGCTATTCCTTTGATGTAGACTTTGATTGTTAACTTGAAAACTCTATTTTGATTGACTAAAGTGGAAGCTAGGTCACTTCAGGTTTTAGTCGCATATAAACGCTTATGAATTCGTTTGGAGAAAACAATAGGTTTAGGGGTCTTTTTATAGGTGTATAGGGAGATTTAGAGCCTTCAGATCAGTCTAGAAGTCATCAGAATCGTCCAGAGCAGAGTACCACGTCACACATCGAATCAGAAAGTGACACATGGAGAAACACGTCATCTGCCAGATTTGGGACAACAGGGGTCGACTTCCCTATAGGAGGTCGACACCTATGTCGACACCCCTATAGGGGGGCCGACACCTATGTCGAATTCCCTTGGAGGGGTCCACACCCTGAGAGGGAATTTTCCGCTTAGCCTATTCTGCTTGAATTTCGAATTTTGAACTTGGTTTGAGATGTTTAATTATTATTTATATTTTCTATTTAAATATGAAATATTTTGAACTCCATAACTTCATACGGAGTCCGATTCACGCAAACTCGGACTCTATCTCAAGCAGAATTCCAAGACGAACGCAATGGCGTAACCCGTTTCCCTTAATTCTCAGTTTTAAAATTAAGTATTCTTTAATTCATTACTTTAATATTCACAGGAAATACGGGGTGTTACATTCTCCCCTCCTTTAAAGGATTTTGTCCCCGAAATCTCCAAGTCAAGGAGAATGTATCCTAACATCCAACATCCATCTACTCAACCATTCAATCACAGGCGTCCATTGTCCTTAAAAGATTTATAATGCTTTCATGATCATATGCATAGTGTGTGTATATGTCCTTATCTAATGCAAAATCTGGCGGTCTACTGATTCAGTTGACCTCCTTAATGCGAATTATGTCAGTGCCATGAGTCCATCATGCATGCAATTATTCCTAATCGTACCTTATAACTTCTACATGAGTGCAGAATCATTCATACAAATGCAACATCCATATGATAACACATCAAGTTTCAATTCATATATATAAAAATTCACTCATGCATATGCAACATGAAAGTGACCGAGCCGATCTAGTGCCTAATGTGTATATATGCATCCACGAGCAACCACTAGCAAGCACTTACATCCACTTGTATCCACAAAACATAACATGTCTCAAACACATGTTTACATCCACTGGCTTCTACCTAAGGATCGAGGATAGGATCGAGAGGGTATACTTAAAAGATAAAGACTTGAAAATAAACTTTACAGAAAAAGAGAGATCAAGGATATACCCTCATAAAGTAAAACACCCCACCTCCATTAAGGTCACTCACAAAGGGAATGCCTTAACTTTGGTGGAGGGTTATAGGTACAAGGCACAGAAAAATTTACAAGACAAATAAATATAAGTAGCGAAATCCAAATATTTATTGCATACGTGGTTCAATACAAAAGCATTACAACAAATTGTCTCAAAATAACTTCCAAAATATTACACCATAATTTCTGTCTTGATTATTTAATAAAGAAGCATAAACCATAAATAAAACTGCATAAATCCCCAAGGGAAGTGTCCAAAAGCCATAGCCAAGGTGAGAGAGTCCCAATCATACATCTACTTTCTTGAAGCTTGCAAAGAGTCTGACTAAGCTGGAGTATTCCCTCCCTGTGGACCTGGGTGGGGGTAGGGGAACGGAAGAAAAGAGGACGAAAGAAAACGGGTCAGACAATAAGTCTGGTAAGTTCAATGATTACTAGTATTTAAACAAGGAAATGGATCATGACAGTAATAACCGAACATAAGACATTACCCTAATATAAGATAAGAGGAACATGTGATCGCACCCATTACTATAGTCTCTGCACCTACTTAACCATTTTTTCAACCAGCCCCACGTGTTCATAACAAACGATCCCCTTAATGATCGGCTCCTACTCGCATGCATTCATATCCTGTGTCCCTCGGCCCCGCTTGACTGTAGATACCTGTGCTGGTCCCACCATGGGGTGTATCAATCCCTCTGGTGGCAACCCGACACGATTCAAGATGCACAGTGTATACTACTGATGCCCAGTGCCTGCTTTTTCCACTCTGGAGTACGTGCATGCCCGTACTCCGCCGGAACCTACACTGACGCGCCAACCGCCGACGTTTTGACCGCTTATAATCAGCCCAGTAATCGTGCCCCACCCTGCCTAGTTCAGGGTACCATGATACATCTATGTGGGTTACTGCTGAAATGGGTCCCCATTACTAGGGTTTTCTAATCAACATGTTTATTTGGTTAAGTGTCCAAGTTTACCTAACCCCACCCATCCGTTAGTTAACGTGTTGAATCGTTAAGTGTTTCCCTAATTGACTTAACCCTACCAATCCTGACTTAGCTTTAATTTATTCATTAAAGCACTAACCACTCATATTAGACAGGTCTTGTTGTGGTCACTGGATATGTCAGTCAGTTCTGGGAAGTTTTACACCACAACTCAGTCTAACCTCGGGTTCTTTTGGGCTTGATGCACTAACCACCCACATTAGTCAGGTCTTGTTGTGGTCACTGGATATGCCGGTCGGTTCCGGGCAGTTTTACACCACAACTCAGTCTAACCTCGGGTTAGGCATATTCGTCTTTTCTAAATCCATATATTTTCTATATATGTCTAATTCTATATGTAAATTAATCTTAATTTAATCATGCCATAATTATCCTTTGATTATGCTCACAATAAATGGTATATCAAATATACCATTTTATAAACAAATCTATGCCATGAAATTTTCATATTTCCCATCGCTATCACCTTGGAACGTACGCATGAATCACATAAAATGTTGGGCTAGTAAATTAGCCCAAACCCATAAACAAAAAGGGGTAATAAACAAGGGACATGAAATAAACATAAAATAGCATACATTTAACTTATCACGTGTAACTTGGCATAGAAGTGTCATTAACTTAATTAAACACGTAAAGGTGAACTTGTGACTAAGTTGGATCTAATTATCATGTAAACTTGATATAGGTCTAGCATGGAGGTTTAACATATAAACACAATTTTAAACCACAACTTAGCATATTAACTTATGTATGTCAAATCATAAGAAAGCTACTATAAACATATTTAAATCACAACTTAGCATGATAACATATGTGTGTTAAACATAAGAGAGCTAATATAAACATATTTAAATCACAACTTAGCATGATAACTTATGTGTGTTAAACATAAGAGAGCTATTATAAACATATTTAAATCACAACTTAGCATGATAACTTATGTGTGTTAAACATAAGAGAGCTATTATAAACATATTTAAATCACAACTTAGCATGATAACTTATGTGTATTAAACATAAGAGAGCTACTATAAATCCAATCTTGCAACATAAATAGATTCAACTTAACATGGTTCTAAATATACATGAATGTTGACCTAACATGTAAGCATGTGCTTTAGATCATAAACTTGCAATAACCACCAAATTATAACATGACATGTTTCACCATTCAGTTGGCATAATAAATCCATTACCCAATCATAATAGATTCCAATAACATACAATATGGTATGTTCATCATCATAAACATACAGGCATGATCAATTGCAATAGTAGTTTAAGATAAATGAGAATCAAACTTTATTTATCTTATACATAAGCATCATTTTATATTTGAATTACAACATGTCATGATTCATTTAAAAGAACATATAAATCTACGTAATAACCAACTTACAAACTAAAAAGGAATTCTTGATTTCTGGAATCTGAATTCTGAAATTGGTATGCTCGCCTTTGATGTAGATCGTTGAATTTGATTACTTTTAATTTGATTTTGATTCAGATTTTTATCTTGTCTTTGAATTGAAAGCGGTGATGGATACTTCAAGTTCTCTATTGACGGCATGATAGTTTCAGGATTATTTTTGTGTGATTTTAGGTTGAGCATTAGGTTGTTTATATAGAATTTCAGTTTAATTCGAGTCGTCGGATGATCCTAGAGTTAACCACAACCATTCAGTCAGGATAGGGTGACATCTCAGCCCTAATGACTCAGCAAGGAGTCAGAAAGGACTCATCAATGACTCACAGTATGGATCAGAACACACCAAAAAGCTGTGCAGGCTCTTAGTTCGGCCTGGGCGCACTTGGTAGGTGCGCCAGTGCAACTTTTGTACTGGCGCACTTCCCAAGTGCGCCAGTGCATTCCTTTTTTTTCTTTTCTTCTGGTTTTCTGCTTAACTTCGTTCGTCCATATCTCCTTCATACGGTGTCCGTTTTTACGCAAACTCGGACTCTATCTCAAGCAGAATTCTGAGACAAACGAAATGGCGTAACCCTATCCCTTAATTCGCACATTTGAAATTAATTATTCTTTGATTCATTACTATAACGTTAACAGAAAATACGGGGTGTTACATAAAAGGTATGATGCGCGTATCTAGTCTTCAGTCTTCTAAGTCCCATTTTCTTGAGCTTCATTCCATATTGCACTGATTGTCTTAACTTCAAGATTTGCATAACTTATTTAATTTCTGTTTCCAGAATATGCATTGGAACTCATTTCACTGTCGCCTCTTGTTCCACCTTTTCTTCTTATAGTATACTTGGCACTACAACTTCTGCCGTGTCATGCTAACATTCCCAGAACCATCTCTTGAAAATAAACAGATGCTAACCATGTTACCAAGTGTATATACTAAGATGATTAGATTCTTCCTCGTCAATCTAGTAAGTGGGGCTAGTACCTTCGCAAAGTCCTTAATGAACTTCCTATATTAGCCCGCTAGTCCAAAGAAAGCTTCTTACTTCTGTTGCATTCCTTGGAGCCTTCCAGTCTTGCACCGCAACTACTTTTGCAGGATCTACTGCTATCCCTTCTTTAGACGCCACATGTCCTAGAAACCTTACTTCTTCTCTCCAAAAATGGAATTTTTGGAGAACTTCGCCTTAAGTTGATGCGCTTGGAGGGTATCCGAGACTTCCCTTAGATGCAAAGCATGTTCTTCCTCATTCCAAAATATCATCTATGCACAAGCAAAGTAAACCATCCGCCTTTGTAACGAAAACGACTGGAGCACCCCATTCAGAAATACTTCGCCCTATGAACCCTTTTTGAATTAACTTTTTTACTTGTTTACCGAGCCCTTCCTTTCCCTTGGAGTCATGTGTCGTATAGGTAATGCAATTGGCTTTGCATTGTCAACTAGATATATGCGGAAGTATATCTCGCGTTTTAGGGGATAAACCCCTAACCTGATCAAAAACATCTGCGTACTCGTGGACTACTCTAACGGATCGATAATCATCGATAGATGCATCAAGTGATTCTAGGTAGCCAAGACAAACTGATCACTTAGGATCGCACGAAATCTCGAGGGTATTCCCGAGGCAAGTCGAAAGTCTAACTACCCTCCTTTCATAATTACTAGCTAACCAATCCATGCCTAGAATCAACCCATAGCCCATGAAACCCGAAAACATAAGCATTACACTTAAACTCAATACTTAACATAGCTATTCTCAAATCCTTTCAAACAAAAGACAAACGAGCCGAACTACCAACCGGATTTGAGACAATAATGGGATCTTCTATTATAAAAGTACTAAGATGCAGAGACTCAACTATGGAAGCAGATATAAACGAATGTGAAGTGCTAAAATCAAAAGAGTACTAACAGGATGACCAAAAAGAAAAACTAAACTTTACTATCTCTCTCTCAGGTACGCTGGCAGTGAAAGCATGCACTTGCCCTTCGAAAAATCATGTCCTTTGTTCTGGCCCTTGTCCTTAATTATATGACCCGTTATACCATTATAATGACACTTCCTCTTGTCTTAATCTTTCTATTTTTTCCTCTTTCGTGAACCAAGTCCATATCCATGAGTTTCTCATCCTTGGGTTGTGTTCCTTAGCCAAACTCCCTCATTCTCATCTTTTCCATCCTTGTGTAACTTGTTGACAAGTCTCTTGAAAGTTGTGTTCATCGCACGGAAAATCCTACAAAGCTTGAAAGAAAATTAGCCATAGGTGAAACTACTGTGGCTATATATGGAAGTTGGGCACTTCTTTTCCTTTTGACAGATGTCGTAGTCTCATCAAGCCTACGAAACCATGTCGCGATGAGGTTACCTCCCAGAAAGCCAGGAGCCCCGGAGACTCAGAAAAGAAGGAAACAGGGAATCAAACAGAGGATCAAAAGATAGTGCATATGGCTTTGGGGAATATGCCTTTAAAACAAAACTTTTCTTTTGAAAACGCTTCTTTTTAAAACCGTTTTGAAAATAAATTTTCAAATCTTTTATCTGATCCAGTAACCTTCAACTCTGATACCACGTGTAACACCCCACCTCCGTTATGGTCACTCACAAAGGGAATGCCTTAACTTCGGTGGAGCGTTTTAGGTAAAAGATGTAGATAAATTACAAGACAAACAAATAAAGCAGCAGAAAATAAAGTCATTTTATAAACAATGTGGTTCAGTCAAGATTTTACAACAGTTGTCTCAATCATACTTAAAAATAATATATAGAACTTTTGTCTTGATTCAAAAACTTCCAAGTATAAAAGAAGCATAAAAATAACAATGATATTCCCCAATAAAGCATGAACCAGCCATAGCAGTGGAAGAGAGAGTCCAAAGCAATACATCGACTATCTTCAAGCTTGGAAAGAAAACTGAGCTAAGTGGTAACATTTCCTCCCTATGAACCTTGGTGGGGGGAGGGGGGACGGAAGAAAAGAGGCGAAACAAACTAGGACAGACATAATTCTGGTAAGTCTAGTGACTTTCAGCATGAAAATAGGCAAAAGCATCATGACATGAACAAACTGAATATAAGACAATACCATGATAACAAGGATAACAAGATATCATATGATTAGCATAGATATGATAAGGCAAGATAAAATGAATGCACTTCTACTCTTTCTCTGCTTCGCTACACCCTGTTATTCTAATTTCTATATCTCTACACCACCTAACTAGTGTCCCAACTAGTAATCTATATAAAATGATCATATGATAATGTGATCCCAATCCCAATAATTGTGGTAGCCTTCAGGTGTACGTCTAGTATGAGGATCTTACCATAATCTGCCTAATTGCCATGAATACATTAGATGTACCATTACTACCCTATCGATCGGCTCCCTACTTGTATTAATGTTCCATGTGTCTGTGTCAATTGGCCCTCTTTTGCATGTAGATACCCTGTGCTGGTCCCACCATAAGGTGTATCAATCCTTATGATAGCAACCCGACACGATTCAAGATGCAGTGTATAACTACTGGTACCCAGTGCATGCTTTTTCCCACTCCGGAGTACGTGCGCGCCTGTAATCTGTCGGAACCTACACCGACGTACCCTCACCGCTATTTTGACCGCTTATAATCAGCCCAGTAATCGTGCCTCACCCTGCCTAGTTTCAGGGTACCTTGATACATCTATGTGGGTTACTGCTGAAATGGGTCCCCGTTATCAGGGATTCTTACTGGTTTTGTGGGCCTATATTTACTAATATTACCCACCAACCCGATATGTACTTAACCCTCCCACTGATTCAAACATGTTTACTAAATGGTTACGTTTGTCAGCCTATATTTACTAATATTACCCACCAACCCGATATGTACTTAACCCTCCCACATATTATGTCATATTGGTTAAGTGTTGTCCATTCATGTTAACTTAACCCCGCCCACTCACCATGTCATGTTGGTTAAGTGTTTCTTATTAACCCTTCCCACTCGTCATGTTGGATCGGTTAAGTGTTTCCTATTAACTTTACCCCGTTCATTCATTATGTTATATTAGTTAAGTATTTCCCATTAACTTAACCCAGTTCGTTCATCAAGTTACGTTGGTTAAGTGTATCTTATTAACTTAACCCTACGCATTCATCATGCTGTATTGGTTGAGTGTCATCAATCAATTCAAGTTAACTTAACCCACTCACTTGTCGTGTTACATTGGTTAAGTGTTGCCTTCTTTTGTTAACTTAACCCTTCCCATTCATCATGTTATATTAGTTAAGTGTTTTTCTCTTGTTTTAACTTAACCCTACCCATTCATCATGTCATATTGGTTAAGTGTTTCTTATTAACTTAACCCTACTCACTTGTCTAGTTAACATGTTATAACGGTTAAGTGTTCTAAATTTACTTAACCCCCACCTTCTTGTCTAATTAACATGTTATAACGGCTAAGTGTTCTAAATTTTACTTAACCTTACCATTCTTAGCATGTCTGTTTATTGGCATTAATTAATTAATTAATTAATTTATTTATTAATGCCCCAACCTCTCACATTAGAATTGTTGTTTGCGGTTGTTGGATGTGCCGGGCGGTTCCGGGCAGACTTCTACCGCAAACTCATTCTAACCTCGGGTTTTGGGCTAAATACGCTAACCTCTCACATTGGATCTGTGTTGTTGCGGTTACTGGATGTGTCGGGCGGTTCCGGGCAGTTTTACACCGCAACTCAATCTATCCTCGGGTTAGGCATGTTTATCTTTTAGCATATTTACCATACATGTCCAAGTCTAGATTTTTATATGCTAATCATCCAAAATTCACAAAACTAGTCATGTTCCAATTCTCAAGTTATACCCCAACAAAGCTTATTGCAAGTTATACTGCACAAATTCAAATTCAAGTTATTACTCAAAATAGGTTACACCCAATTTTCCCAAATTTGCAATAATAGTCATGCCCAAAAAATCACAGTATAACACATGCCCTAAGGTTTAGTCATATTGCACCATACAAAATATTCTCCAAAAACTCCCAATCATGATTCACAGTATAAACTATGCCAAATTATAGCCCTTAATTATAGTGCATGCCAATTACCCAAAATCCCAATTTAGGCGTGTTTACATTTAACAGTTATCCCTATCTTACTATAGGTTTTCATGCGTAAGACATATATCACTACACACAATAATCACCTTCTTCCAAGTCATAAACTATCATATACAATATGCCCCAATTTTAGGTCTTAAACCACAACTTGTACTATGCCTTACATGTTTTGAGTTCAATTTACGCCCCAAACCACAAGTCATATGTCCAATATACTTTATGCCTCAAATCTCAAGTCATATGTTTGATACACTTTATGGTTTAAATACAACATGTGTTATGTCCTCAAATCAGTTAAAAATCAGTTATGCCCAATTATACATAATTTAATACTTTTCCCAATTTTAGTGCTGGCCATGTCCAAATCATATATTATGTCCAATTTTTCCCAACGTATGTTCATCTCTTATAAGATTTGGCTCAGGCTCGCAGTAGCCTGGTGTAATGACCCGGATATTCCGTCGGTTAGATTTGAATATTTAATACACTTTTAAATATTGGGTGGATAAATATAAATGGAATTTTTATTTTAAGTTATCAATTTAATAATCAGTTTCGATTTAATATCGAATATATCAAGTTATCAGAATGCGAAGTGAATTGAATTAAAATTTAATTCTGAATTCAATTACAGTTCAATCGATCAATAGAAAATTCTGTTTGAATTAGAAGAATAATATTAATTTATTATCGAAGAATAAATTGTCTGAAATTAATTTATATCGATTTAAATTAATATCTTACACAGATGATCGAACTGGACTTTGATACCTATCCCAGTGTGTTCGGAATAGTGGTATTACCCTAGGGTTGACAGTTGTTGGGTGCAGAAAGGGGTTCGGAATTATGTGATAATTTAAATTAAAGGACATTGGGTTTAAACTAATTTAAATTAAAATAAAATATCATTTGTTTTGTAGACCGAAACAAAACATCAAGCAGAAGAAAAAAGAAGGAACCGTGCTTCCTTCTGTACCTCACACAAAAACCATATGGTGTTTCTTTAATTACCACAAAATCAAAACATTTCGTTGTCTTCCTTATAACCACAAACCAAACCAACCTTCCAGTTATAAATAAAAACCGAAGTCCCCCATTCTCGAGAGGAAATCGAAAGCCCAAATCAGAAATCACGGTCTCCCCTTTTCATTTTTTTTCGAGTTCTTCAGCAAAACCGAATCGAGATTTTTCCTGAAGCACTACTTGGAGACCGAGCTCGAGTCGAAGTACAGCGTGGAGTTCAAAGCGAGGGTGTTGTGGGGGTTCTGAAGCTCGAAATTTGGGTTGTGTTGACTGTTAGGGCTCGACGATAATGCGATGCGAGGACGTTTGGTCATCTAGGGGTTAGCGAGCTGATAAGGGAGGAGTTAGGCTAGTAAAGATCGTCGTGTTATTCAAGGAGGAAATTGCGATATTGATGGGAGCACGATAGTGGGAATTTGGGAAGCCGCGATCTGATTTTGGAGCAGTGAGTTCTAAACGATGGTGTTGTTCGATCTTACCTGAGTGGTTGAGACCGAGAAGTGTAGGGGGAAGTGACGCTGGAATCATTGGCAGTTACAGTAAGGTATACTTTCATTTTATATAAAATTTACATTAAAGAAAAAAATGGGATATATATATATAAATTAGTTACCAATAAAATTGTATAAACATATATGGTCAGCTAGTATAGTGATTGGGTTCTAAAACTAACCGTAAGTAAGAAATTAAGGAAAGGTTTAAATTTTTTTATCTTATCATTTAAAATCGTTAATTGAAACAGTGTATATTTAAATTATACAAGGTTCAAAAATCTTGAAACCAAGACGAACTGGTCCACGAATACGAGCTATTCGAACTAGAAGACATTTGGGATATGTTGGAGTTAGCGAGAATTTTAATTTAATCGAACATGGCTCGAGTTGCTCGGAATGGATCAAATAATAAAAGCTCTGGTGAGTAAACCTCACTCACCATTTAATTAGAATTATTTCTAGTTGTTAAAAATAACTGTTGTTGCTTGTTTAAATATTGTTTGGTTGATTTAAAATATATATTAGTTATTTAGGACTATTATATATATATATATATATATATTGGGTTGATGATTGGTTGGATTCCCGCAGTCTCATTAGCGGATGCCCGCGGTACCATAGCGGATGATTACCCTATACGCCCCACGCTATGATTAGTGGATGACCTTCTATACCGCGATATCCTGCCTCGAAGCAGGATAGGTATTATTTATGTGCTAACGTCTGTGGATGCAGGAAAACAGGTTGGAGGAATCCAACTGGATTCCTCAAAAATATATTATCTGTTTGTTGTTTGTTTGATTTCATATATATTCATATATGATGTGTATAAAATCAAGTGATTGAAAATTGGTTGATTTGATTGTTGAAAATATCCCTGGGCTTGAATATTGATTCATAAAAATATCGAAGAGGGTATTTGAAATTTAAAAAGGGGAATTCTATTTTTATAAATAGAATTGGAATTTTTAATGAACTATAGAAAACATTAACTTGTTTTGAATATATATGAACGAATATTGAATTTATAAACTTTGTTTATAAATAAAAGGATGGAATTTGAATCGAATTTATAAAGTTGTTTACAAATAAAAGGATGGAATTTGAATCGAATTTATAAAGTTGTTTACAAATAAAAGGATGGAATTTGAATCGAATTTATAAAGTTGTTTACAAATGAAAGGATGGAATTTGAATCGAATTTATAAAGTTGTTTATAAATGGAAAGGTGGGATTTGAATTGAAGTTATAAACGTTGTTTATAAATAATAAGAGAATTCAAATGGACTTTGAATATAAGGAATTGAAATAGAGATTTGAATATAGAAATTCAAATAGACTTTAAACTATAGATTTGAATATAGAAATTCAAAGGGACTTTAATAGATTTGAATATAGAAATTCAAAGGGACTTTAATAGATTTGAATATAGAAATTCAAAGGGACTTTAAACGATTTGAATATAGAATTCAAATGGAGTTTAACTATGGAATTTGAATATAGAATTCAAATAGACTTTAAACTATAGATTTGAATATAGAAATTTAAAGGGACTTTAACGATTTGAATATAGAATTCAAATGGAGTTTAACTATGGAATTTGAATATAGAATTCAAATAGACTTTAAACTGTAGATTTGAATATAGAAATTCAAAGGGACTTTAAACGATTTGAATATAGAATTCAAATGGAGTTTAACTATGGAATTTGAATATAGAATTCAAATAGACTTTAAACTATAGATTTGAATATAGAAATTCAAAGGTACTTTAACGATTTGAATATAGAATTCAAATGGAGTTTAACTATGGAATTTGAATATAGAATTCAAATAGACTTTAAACTGTAGATTTGAATATAGAAATTCAAAGGGACTTTAAACGATTTGAATATAGAATTCAAATGGAGTTTAACTATGGAATTTGAATATAGAATTCAAATGGACTTTAAACTATAGAATTTGCAAATAGAATTCAAATGAAGTTTAAATAAAAAGAATTCAAATAGAATTGATTTGGAATTTGAATAAGAAGTCGATAAGGAAACGAGAGTATGAGTATAATTAGAATTTGTTAATATGCAGTTAAAATATATTTGAACATGTCATGTTCAAATATGAAAGTGAAATAGACTGAAAAGTTAAGTAACAGATTTAATTAACAAATTGAGTTAAAACGATTGGTATAGTTAAAATAGATTGAGCAGGTATAGATACAGGAGATAGGTATGGAATAAAGTATAGAAGTGAAATAAATAGAATGCCCGACAAAAAGGTACGTATTTAATTTCCATATGAGATTTTATGCGCCGTATCGGCAAGTCGCTTGGCTTTTTCTTTTTCTTTTTGAGATAAGAAGGACCGGGAAAGCTATTTGAAATTTCCCGATGCTCCCGGTACAAAGGAGGTTATGGCGAATTTTTCCGAAAATTTAAGGAGATAGAATATTTTTAAGATAATTTGATAGTTAGAAATCAACGTATCGATATATATAGAAGTCGATAAGAAAACGAACTTAGAAATAGAATAGTATAATCAAAAAGGAAGTATAAGAATAAAAATCTAGTAAGAATAGAAAAGGGAAGTGTATACGTGTTTAAAAGTAAATCAGTAGTTGTATGGAATTGATTTGTTCGAGTAAGTAGTCTTGTCTGTTTTGACGTTAAGTGTTATTCAGTCAAGGTCTGAGAGGTAATTATACCCCAACTTGGTTGATTTCATGATATACCGATAAGTAGCAAGATTCAGGCTCGAAGATCAATGTGGAATAAGAATTCGTTAAATACTGTATTTGGGTTGTCGTAACGATGTTTTACACAACATCTGTTTTAACCCAAATATGTGCAAAGCTTGGAAATAGAATAATGAATATTTTCTAAAGTTTAGAAAATAAAAGAAGGCGATATATGGAAATGTTTTCCAAATAACGTATAAGGCTAATATGGTTATTGAAAATATTTGATTTACAAATATTGATAAAGAAATAGAAAAGAGATTTAATTAATGGAATATTAATTAAAGGTTCAGTGATTGTTGGATGTTTGGATGAACACTTGTTTTATTCGATAGTTAAATCATCGACTATCGAAACACTTGTTTTTATTCGATAGTTAAATCACAGACTATCGGAGTTTTGACCATCGTTGTCAATATGGAGAGACCGGTTGGATTATTATCCGAAGAACCACTCCATATTGGCAGTAGCGTGCGAATCAGATTATATAAAGATAATCGAAGACGGAGTAGAGTACAAGGACTTTTTCTATTAATAGAAATAGTACCTTCGGTTCATCCTGTTCCTGGATGACGTGTATGGATGAATGTCTGACAGAGTATTTCCAGAAAGGTCACGTACATTGATTTCTTCAACCGTACCAAGAGTGGAAGCGGAGAAGGAAACTTCTTTTAGCTAACACGTAATGTACTGTTAAGGACGTCAATCGGTGATTTGATGGATTTGACGATGTGGCATTCGAAGTGAATCTGGTGTGATGATAAAGCGTAGCTTCTAGCCTCATCATCCGGTAAATGACAGAAATCGGGCAAGCAGCATGGCTATGTAGGTCGCACCTATTAGGCTGTATAATCACCTGATCTAGAGTTTCATTTACTTCTAAAAATCTATTGTCGATGCTGTCCCATTCGGGAAACGGTTGCTGATCCCAATCGTTGGTGATATACATTCGATACACTCAAGCGAAATGAGTGGTCGGTCATGTGTGGCTGAGTTGCAAGATGTTCTTGTTGAACTCGGTGTATTCTCCTCTAGAGATATACCAGCGGAAGGTGATTCCATACCTTGTCATAGTTGGAAATCCATTACCCAATACGTGCTTGCGGTTTTGATTGTATATATAGGTGGAACGTGAGATGCAAACGTTCCACTAGATTGTTATTTAATTGATTTAGACATTATTATAATATCAAAAGAGTTTGATATAAAGTTGAATCAAGTGTTTGGATTTTCATAAGGGAAAAACCCGTTCCGTGTTATGCGGCGTGGTCTTATGAGATATCATTTAGTTTTCTGAAACTGTTTTAAACTGTTTACTCATACCAGTCCCATGACTGACCCGGAGTTTACTTTGTTGTTTTCCCTAAACTCTTGGGTGCCTAAATTTGTACGGGCAGTCAAGTAGTCGGGAATTTACAGATATACTGGAAGAGCTGGAGCAGGAGGCTTCAGGATCATATAGCTATAGTTATTCCGTTGTGTTGTAAGTGCTGTACTTTGATAATGACATGTATATTCAAGTACAGATTTGTATTTCAAAGTTATGTTAGGAAATATATTTATTCGTTCCGCTGTGAGATTCGTGTTACTCTGATGTTGTGTTCTTCTACTTCTTCTATTCTAAGTTTCTATCTTATCTTTCCTCACCCTCTAACTTCTTTCTATTAATGGTTCGAATTTCTGTGTTATTTGGGGTTGGACTTGTGTTTTTGGTCAGCTCAAATTCTACCGGATTTTCGGGTCACTACAGTTGGTATCAGAGCTTAGGTTGAGCGAATACCTAGGCTTGTTGGAATGTGCTCATTAGAGATAGGATCAGTAGTATCCTAGAATGAGTTGAGTGTATATATATACGAGAGAGCGTATTTGTTATTTGATATAAAAACTGTTTTATATTGTGTTGACTAGTCTGTTGAGTAGATTATAAATTTTGGTCGAATCGTGGGACGCCACGACGTCGATAGGAGTTTATAAACACTTGAACAGAAGATTGGACACGAAATTGTTTTTAAATAGTTAAGTTGATTGTTAGGATTATAATCGAATTAGATTATAAAACAGAAATAGTTATATATATATATAACCAATGGAATTTGTATATGAAATCAAATATACAAATGTGATAAATTGAAATTGAATTCCAACCAGAATTCAGAATTTAAAATCCTGGGAGTTTGGAAAATATTTTTTCTAAATGAATTTTGAAAGAAATAAAGCACTGAACTCATTCAGTAGCTGGGAAATAATTCTGATGATGATCGCAACCTCATCAGTGTTCATTTTCGAGTTTCTAAGTGATGAATTGCTGCCTTAGAAAAGTTTTGATGGAAATTTGTTTGAAAAGAAACAAGTTGTTTGAAAATTCAAATGTTTTGAATTTGAGATAGATATAAATATATGTATATATTTATATAACTTCAAGGGAATTTTGAAATAGGAATTGGAATATAGATTTCAAATAGAAGTAAAATAAAGAAATTTGAATATATATATAATTCAAATAGAAGTGAAATAGAATTTGAATTCAAAGGAATTCAAATGAGTTTGAATAAAGGAAATTTCAAATAGAAATTGTATAAGAAAAATTGAAATAGAATTTGAATTCAGAGGAATTCAAATGGATTTGAATAAAGAAAAGTCAAATAGGGATTTGAATATTAGAATTCAAATGGAATTTGGTTAAATAGAATTTCGAAGAGAATATAAAGTGGAGGATGAATATTAGAATTCAAAGAAAACAAAAGGAGTTAAAATAGAATTTAAATTCAAAGGATTTCAAATAGGAATTTGAATAAGGAATTTAAATAGAAAGATGGAATTTGAATAAGGAATTTAAATAGAAGTTGAATAAAGAAATTCAAATGGAATTTGAATATTTTAGATGTAGAGGACTTGAATATTTGAAGAGAAATATATCGGGAATATTATGTTGGAATGGATTGGATATATATTAAAAATATATCAGAATGGAGTTAAATTTATTATAAACGAAGTTAAAACGTTTATATTTATAAATATAATTAAAACAAGCTTGTCGTAGCGCGGCAGTTCGTAAATGGGCGATTCGAACTTTAATTTAGTATACAGAACTCAATTGAAATCGGAATTCTTTGAAACAAGAATCGTCGGGACCGGTTGAACAATAGTTTTCTAATGAAAGAGAAAAATCATGATTTCGTCGTATAGATTTTGAGATAGGTCAAAATCAAATTTCAAAAAGTGCAGCGCCAGAAACCATTTAAAACCACAATGGTGTTTATATATATATATATATATATATATATATATAAGTAAAAGGATTTTTAAAGTAAATAAAATCCGAATGGCCATGAGGAAAATATAGACTTGAGTTATAAAATAAATATGAACTCCAGTGAAGTAAGTGAAATGATTTTTAAGAAAAAAATCATATTTTAAATGGTTAAATAGAATTAACTAAATTGGAGAAATTAGTTAATCAAAGTTGAATCGAAATTGGGTTTTTGGATAAGTGAAAGAGATTGAGAATTTATATTCGAAATCGAATATATAACTCGAGTTGAAAATATAATTGGATTAGTTATATTTAAGTTGACATATATTTGAACAAGTTATATTCAAATAAAAGGGTGAAGTAGGCAAAATGGTTAATTAGCAACTAGTTAATGGGAATTTGAATGATTGAAATTAAATTTAACTTAAGTAAGTTAAACTGATCGAAACGAATAAATTGAGTAAAATCAATGTGAATATGAATTGGGTGTGAATGAAGGAAAAACCAAAAGAGTTAAAAAGAAAATATACTTGTAAGACAAATACAAAGGAAATATATTTGTAACACGAATACAAAGGAAGTTATGTGCAAACAAATATAAGGAGAAATATTTGTAAAAACAATTTCACATAGAACTTAAAAAGGGAATAATTGTAACACATTTACAAATAGGTTGAATGGAAATATTTATTTATAGTAAATAAATAGAATGTTATAGATGAGATATTTATTTGTTAAATAAATAGAATTTAATCAAAGGAATATTTAGAAGATGAATAGAAAATGGAAATCTGTTTTTAACAGATAAATAGAAAAGATTAATTTATAAATAACAGTTTATAAATTACATCAGGTATTTATCATTGATAAATGGAATATATAAGTCTGAACTTATATAGAGAAGAGATATTGGTTTTTAACACCGATAGTTTTAAATAGAAAGGGCACACAACACCTGTATAGGTGAAGTAACGTTATTAAAGAGAACATTTAGAAAGTGAAGAACCATTACTAAACTTAAACATTTATAAACGAAAAGATAGAATTAAAGGAGTAATCGAATATTAGTTATTCGAATAGAAGCAAAGGAGTTAATCGAATATTGGTTATTCAGATAGAATTAAAGGAGTTATCGAATATAGTTTTATTCGAAGGAATTATCGATTATTAGTTAATCGAAGGAGTTATCGATTATTAGTAAATCAGAGGAGTTATCGATTATTTGTTAATCGAAATAAGTTATCAAATATAGTTTAATCCAAAGGAGTTATCGATTAGTTAAATCGAAGTGAGTTATAGAATATTGGTTATTCGAAAGGAGTTATCGAATTCAGTTATTCGATAGAGTTAATCGAATAGAGGTAAATCCAAAGAGTTAATGGATAAGAGTAAAATTGAATAGAGTAAATCGAATATAGTTTATTCGAAGAAGGGTTTTTGAATCTAGTTATTCGAAAGAGAGATTATCGAATGTAGTTATTCGAAGGGAGGAGTTATCGAATAAGGATTTATTCGAAAGAGAGTTACGTAAGGAAGTTTGAAATGTTGAGTATCAACATAAATAAGATTTTGGAAAAGTTACTGGGTTTGTAGCACTTTTCCTACCTTAGCAATTTCGAGGACGAAATTATTTTAAGTGGGGAAGAATGTAATGACTCGGATATTCCGTCGGTTAGATTTGAATATTTAATACACTTTTAAATATTGGGTGGATAAATATAAATGGAATTTTTATTTTAAGTTATCAATTTAATAATCAGTTTCGATTTAATATCGAATATATCAAGTTATTAGAATGCGAAGTGAATTGAATTAAAATTTAATTCTGAATTCAATTACAGTTCAATCGATCAATAGAAAATTCTGTTTGAATTAGAAGAATAATATTAATTTATTATCGAAGAATAAATTGTCTGAAATTAATTTATATCGATTTAAATTAATATCTTACACAGATGATCGAACTGGACTTTGATACCTATCCCAGTGTGTTCGGAATAGTGGTATTACCCTAGGGTTGACAGTTGTTGGGTGCAGAAAGGGGTTCGGAATTATGTGATAATTTAAATTAAAGGACATTGGGTTTAAACTAATTTAAATTAAAATAAAATATCATTTGTTTTGTAGACCGAAACAAAACATCAAGCAGAAGAAAAAAGAAGGAACCGTGCTTCCTTCTGTACCTCACACCAAAACCATATGGTGTTTCTTTAATTACCACAAAATCAAAACATTTCGTTGTCTTCCTTATAACCACAAACCAAACCAACCTTCCAGTTATAAATAAAAACCGAAGTCCCCCATTCTCGAGAGGAAATCGAAAGCCCAAATCAGAAATCACGGTCTCCCCTTTTCATTTTTTTTCGAGTTCTTCAGCAAAACCGAATCGAGATTTTTCCTGAAGCACTACTTGGAGACCGAGCTCGAGTCGAAGTACAGCGTGGAGTTCAAAGCGAGGGTGTTGTGGGGGTTCTGAAGCTCGAAATTTGGGTTGTGTTGACTGTTAGGGCTCGACGATAATGCGATGCGAGGACGTTTGGTCATCTAGGGGTTAGCGAGCTGATAAGGGAGGAGTTAGGCTAGTAAAGATCGTCGTGTTATTCAAGGAGGAAATCGCGATATTGATGGGAGCACGATAGTGGGAATTTGGGAAGCCGCGATCTGATTTTGGAGCAGTGAGTTCTAAACGATGGTGTTGTTCGATCTTACCTGAGTGGTTGAGACCGAGAAGTGTAGGGGGAAGTGACGTTGGAATCATTGGCAGTTACAGTAAGGTATACTTTCATTTTATATAAAATTTACATTAAAGAAAAAAATGGGATATATATATATAAATTAGTTACCAATAAAATTGTATAAACATATATGGTCAGCTAGTATAGTGATTGGGTTCTAAAACTAACCGTAAGTAAGAAATTAAGGAAACGTTTAAATTTTTTTATCTTATCATTTAAAATCGTTAATTGAAACAGTGTATATTTAAATTATACAAGGTTCAAAAATCTTGAAACCAAGACGAACTGGTCCACGAATACGAGCTATTCGAACTAGAAGACATTTGGGATATGTTGGAGTTAGCGAGAATTTTAATTTAATCGAACATGGCTCGAGTTGCTCGGAATGGATCAAATAATAAAAGCTCTGGTGAGTAAACCTCACTCACCATTTAATTAGAATTATTTCTAGTTGTTAAAAATAACTGTTGTTGCTTGTTTAAATATTGTTTGGTTGATTTAAAATATATATTAGTTATTTAGGACTATTATATATATATATATATTGGGTTGATGATTGGTTGGATTCCCGCAGTCTCATTAGCGGATGCCCGCGGTACCATAGCGGATGATTACCCTATACGCCCCACGCTATGATTAGTGGATGACCTTCTATACCGCGATATCCTGCCTCGAAGCAGGATAGGTATTATTTATGTGCTAACGTCTGTGGATGCAGGAAAACAGGTTGGAGGAATCCAACTGGATTCCTCAAAAATATATTATCTGTTTGTTGTTTGTTTGATTTCATATATATTCATATATGATGTGTATAAAATCAAGTGATTGAAAATTGGTTGATTTGATTGTTGAAAATATCCCTGGGCTTGAATATTGATTCATAAAAATATCGAAGAGGGTATTTGAAATTTAAAAAGGGGAATTCTATTTTTATAAATAGAATTGGAATTTTTAATGAACTATAGAAAACATTAACTTGTTTTGAATATATATGAACGAATATTGAATTTATAAACTTTGTTTATAAATAAAAGGATGGAATTTGAATCGAATTTATAAAGTTGTTTACAAATAAAAGGATGGAATTTGAATCGAATTTATAAAGTTGTTTACAAATAAAAGGATGGAATTTGAATCGAATTTATAAAGTTGTTTACAAATGAAAGGATGGAATTTGAATCGAATTTATAAAGTTGTTTATAAATGGAAAGGTGCGATTTGAATTGAAGTTATAAACGTTGTTTATAAATAATAAGAGAATTCAAATGGACTTTGAATATAAGGAATTGAAATAGAGATTTGAATATAGAAATTCAAATAGACTTTAAACTATAGATTTGAATATAGAAATTCAAAGGGACTTTAATAGATTTGAATATAGAAATTCAAAGGGACTTTAATAGATTTGAATATAGAAATTCAAAGGGACTTTAAACGATTTGAATATATAGAATTCAAATGGAGTTTAACTATGGAATTTGAATATAGAATTCAAATAGACTTTAAACTACAGATTTGAATATAGAAATTCAAAGGGACTTTAACGATTTGAATATAGAATTCAAATGGAGTTTAACTATGGAATTTGAATATAGAATTCAAATAGACTTTAAACTGTAGATTTGAATATAGAAATTCAAAGGGACTTTAAATGATTTGAATATAGAATTCAAATGGAGTTTAACTATGGAATTTGAATATAGAATTCAAATAGACTTTAAACTATAGATTTGAATATAGAAATTCAAAGGGACTTTAACGATTTGAATATAGAATTCAAATGGAGTTTAACTATGGAATTTGAATATAGAATTCAAATAGACTTTAAACTGTAGATTTGAATATAGAAATTCAAAGGGACTTTAAACGATTTGAATATAGAATTCAAATGGAGTTTAACTATGGAATTTGAATATAGAATTCAAATGGACTTTAAACTATAGAATCTGCAAATAGAATTCAAATGAAGTTTAAATAAAAAGAATTCAAATAGAATTGATTTGGAATTTGAATAAGAAGTCGATAAGGAAACGAGAGTATGAGTATAATTAGAATTTGTTAATATGCAGTTAAAATATATTTGAACATGTCATGTTCAAATATGAAGGTGAAATAGACTGAAAAGTTAAGTAACAAATTTAATTAACAAATTGAGTTAAAACGATTGGTATAGTTAAAATAGATTGAGCAGGTATAGATACAGGAGACAGGTATGGAATAAAGTATAGAAGTGAAATAAATAGAATGCCCGACAAAAAGGTACGTATTTAATTTCCATATGAGATTTTATGCGCCGTATCGGCAAGTCGCTTGGCTTTTTCTTTTTCTTTTTGAGATAAGAAGGACCGGGAAAGCTATTTGAAATTTCCCGATGCTCCCGGTACAAAGGAGGTTATGGCGAATTTTTCCGAAAATTTAAGGAGATAGAATATTTTTAAGATAATTTGATAGTTAGAAATCAACGTATCGATATATATAGAAGTCGATAAGAAAACGAACTTAGAAATAGAATAGTATAATCAAAAAGGAAGTATAAGAATAAAAATCTAGTAAGAATAGAAAAGGGAAGTGTATACGTGTTTAAAAGTAAATCAGTAGTTGTATGGAATTGATTTGTTCGAGTAAGTAGTCTTGTCTGTTTTGACGTTAAATGTTATTCAGTCAAGGTCTGAGAGGTAATTATACCCCAACTTGGTTGATTTCATGATATACCGATAAGTAGCAAGATTCAGGCTCGAAGATCAATGTGGAATAAGAATTCGTTAAATACTGTATTTGGGTTGTCGTAACGATGTTTTACACAACATCTGTTTTAACCCAAATATGTGCAAAGCTTGGAAATAGAATAATGAATATTTTCTAAAGTTTAGAAAATAAAAGAAGGCGATATATGGAAATGTTTTCCAAATAACGTATAAGGCTAATATGGTTATTGAAAATATTTGATTTACAAATATTGATAAAGAAATAGAAAAGAGATTTAATTAATGGAATATTAATTAAAGGTTCAGTGATTGTTGGATGTTTGGATGAACACTTGTTTTATTCGATAGTTAAATCATCGACCATCGAAACACTTGTTTTTATTCGATAGTTAAATCACAGACTATCGGAGTTTTGACCATCGTTGTCAATATGGAGAGACCGGTTGGATTATTATCCGAAGAACCACTCCATATTGGCAGTAGCGTGCGAATCAGATTATATAAAGATAATCGAAGACGGAGTAGAGTACAAGGACTTTTTCTATTAATAGAAATAGTACCTTCGGTTCATCCTGTTCCTGGGTGACGTGTATGGATGAATGTCTGACAGAGTATTTCCAGAAAGGTCACGTACATTGATTTCTTCAACCGTACCAAGAGTGGAAGCGGAGAAGGAAACTTCTTTTAGCTAACACGTAATGTACTGTTAAGGACGTCAATCGGTGATTTGATGGATTTGACGATGTGGCATTCGAAGTGAATCTGGTGTGATGATAAAGCGTAGCTTCTAGCCTCATCATCCGGTAAATGACAGAAATCGGGCAAGCATCATGGCTATGTAGGTCGCACCTATTAGGCTGTATAATCACCTGATCTAGAGTTTCATTTACTTCTAAAAATCTATTATCGATGCTGTCCCATTCGGGAAACGGTTGCTGATCCCAATCGTTGGTGATATACATTCGATACACTCAAGCGAAATGAGTGGTCGGTCATGTGTGGCTGAGTTGCAAGATGTTCTTGTTGAACTCGGTGTATTCTCCTCTAGAGATATACCAGCGGAAGGTGATTCCATACCTTGTCATAGTTGGAAATCCATTACCCAATACGTGCTTGCGGTTTTGATTGTATATATAGGTGGAACGTGAGATGCAAACGTTCCACTAGATTGTTATTTAATTGATTTAGACATTATTATAATATCAAAAGAGTTTGATATAAAGTTGAATCAAGTGTTTGGATTTTCATAAGGGAAAAACCCGTTCCGTGTTATGCGGCGTGGTCTTATGAGATATCATTTAGTTTTCTGAAACTGTTTTAAACTGTTTACTCATACCAGTCCCATGACTGACCCGGAGTTTACTTTGTTGTTTTCCCTAAACTCTTGGGTGCCTAAATTTGTACGGGCAGTCAAGTAGTCGGGAATTTACAGATATACTGGAAGAGCTGGAGCAGGAGGCTTCAGGATCATATAGCTATAGTTATTTCCGTTGTGTTGTAAGTGCTGTACTTTGATAATGACATGTATATTCAAGTACAGATTTGTATTTCAAAGTTATGTTATGAAATATATTTATTCGTTCCGCTATGAGATTCGTGTTATTCTGATGTTGTGTTCTTCTTCTTCTTCTATTCTAAGTTTCTATCTTATCTTTCCTCACCCTCTAACTTCTTTCTATTAATGGTTCGAATTTCTGTGTTATTTGGGGTTGGACTTGTGTTTTTGGTCAGCTCAAATTCTACCGGATTTTCGGGTCACTACACCTGGCTATAAAAATAAAAAGGGAAGAAGGAAAGAGGAGACAAAGAATGAACATAATAATATATATGAGATAGATCAAATGGATATAGAAAGACATATAGGAATAGGCATAATCTTAGATTCAGATTTATTACAATGTCAGAATCATAATTAAATTTTATTTCTGAAAGTAACATGAACTTACAAATTACAGAATGGTCTTGAATTCTGGGATCTGATTTCTGAATTCGATTAGCTATTCCTTTGATGTAGACTTTGATTGTTAACTTGAAAACTCTAATCTGATTGACTAAGGTGGAGGCTAGGTCACTTCAGGTTTTAGCAGCATATAAACGCTTATGAATTCGTGTGGAGAAAACAATAGGTTTAGGGGTCTTTTTATAGGTGTATAGGGAGATTTAGAGCCTTCAGATCAGTCTAGAAGTCATCAAAATCGTCCAGAGAAGAGTACCACGTCACACAGCGAATCAAAAAGCGACATGTGGCGAAACACGTCATCGACCAGATCTAGGCCAACAGGGGTCGACTCCCCTATAGGGGGGTCGACACCTATGTCGATACCCTTATAGAGGGTCCACACTTATGTTGACTCCCCTTGGTGGGGGGGGGTGGAGGGGTGGGGGGTCGACACCCTGAGCGGGAATTTTCGCACTCATCCTATTCTGCTTGAATTTCGAATTTTGAACTTGGTTTGAGATGTTTAATTATTATTTATATTTTCTGTTTAAACATGAAATCTTCTGAACTCCATAACTTCTTTATACGTAGTCCGATTCACGCAAACTCGGACTCTATCTCAAGCAGAATTCCGAGACGAACGTAATGGCGTAACCTATTTCCCTTAATTCTCACTTTTAAAATTAAGTATGCTTTAATTCGTTACTTTAATATTCATAGGAAATACGGGGTGTTACAACTGGGGTATTATTTTGTTGTGTTTACAAATGTGTTGTCCAAACCTCATTCAGCCTTAAAAGTGAATAATTGATGCCATATACATGAAGATTTCATAAGAAGCTATCATTGAAGGCTAGTTGTGTTCACATTGGACACCTTGGAAGGAGATTGGTAGAAAAGATCTTAGGAAATCAATCAACTGGACACATGTCAAACAACGGTAAGAGGAGGATCGTAACATAATCTTTGATTAGAAGGCCCATTTATATGATTAGGGTTTTGCAATTCAGCTATAAATACACATGTATATCCACTATACAGATATACTTTCGGCTGTACCTTTTTCTGCCGTTAATCTAGCTTAGTTTTCTTTTACTTTTCTGCATTTTTATTTTATTAGCTATTAGTGCCATGTACACAATTAGTTGTGGTAGAGTACTAGTTGTATTTTGCACTTATTTTCATTAGTGATTGACCTTCTAATTAGATTCAGTGACAATCGTAATTTTATTTTCTGCTTGTTATTTAATTTCTGCAATTTTAATTTTTGTTTTTTATTGTTTTCCTAGGTCGTATTGGATTGAATATAGATTTGATTAGATTCAAATCTGATTCAATTCAATAATAGTTATATTTGCTTTCAAAATCAACCTCCAAGTTTTGTCTAACTCGCCCAAGAAATATATAAATAATAAAATTTAAAGTTCCTTCCTATGTTTGACCTGCATATTACACGATCTGTGCACTTGCAGTTATTATTACATAATTAGTGCCTTTCTATTCTTTAGAAAGCAACGAATACCAACTGAACTAATGTTGAATCATTTTAAATAATAGACTTTAAGTCAATACTTGAAATAAATCAATTTGCGATACCCGAAATGTGATTTCAAGTTTAATGACCATGGTGTGAAAAATGTCAACATTTGGCTGTTAAAGAGAGCGAAATCGGTAGATGTCATTCTCTCTGCCAATACCGATACCACTTTAATAACTGTGCATGTGGTAGAGAATATAGAACAAAGTAGGATGGTATAGAGGCGATTATTTGATTCGAAGAAAGAGAACGATGATGGATTGGCCTTGACCTTTGGGTCATAATTAAAATAACTAAAACAGGTGCTATACCATGACTAAGTGAGGTCCACCTACGATCAGACATGTTTCTTCGATACCATCTCTATTACTATTTTGATTTGTTTTAGGCGCAATCATTGATTATAGGAGTGTGTTCCGAGATGGGCGGTAGTTGCTACTATGCGTTACCACCGGTCCGAGCATGCAAATTGTAGGATCCTACCCTGGGTATTCCTCGGTACCTTGTCATATTTATCCTGATCGAGCCCCTTACGATTTTGTTTTGACGTTGTTGTATCGCGGTACATCCCTATCTACTGACATACTGGTATTTTATATACAATGTGTACGACAACGTCTGTAAATGGCATAAGGGTAAAATGTAATCCCACATACGTTATTTTTATAATATTTACTTCACTGAATAGACATTATTATAATAGCATATTATATTATATGTATTAAATTCGCGGAACCTTAGAGGATGGAATTCCAAACATCCTTTAAGTTACTAATGCATTTTGTTAAACACTTCACTTTGGTTGATTCACTTATAAGAGAATGTTAGTCCTGGCCTTAGTATTTTGTTTTGTTTTACTTTGCAAAATGCTCTGGTCTGACCGAGTATTACATCTTAGAGATTTACCTATTAGAACTTGAGATTTATTTGAAATCCAGTCATCCATCTATTATTATGCAATTATCCACACCTCTATCAGTATATTCATGTATTAGTGAGATTTTGTATTCGGTCTTCCACTGTATCCATATTTATTATGTACTCTGATATCATATATGAATTTAAAAGATTATGAAATATTGTATAAATTTTACTTCCGCTGTGAGATATCCTGTATTTTCTGTCTGTGATTCTGTGATGATTTATATTTAAACTTTATATAAAATAACAATCCGTCATTTTGAATGGTTTAAGTTGGTTTAACTATCGACTGGGAGCGAGCAAAAAGGCAGGTTGATACACATATCCTCTTTCTGTGCACATTATAAATACGTAGGGATTTGGAAACATAAGCCTAAAAGCCGTGTTCAAATTTGGAACTGGAATGGCTTTCAGATGTATAGGAAATGTGTTCATTGTTAATAATATCAGATTTAATTCGTTCATGTTAATTTGAATTTGTATGCCTAAAAATATTAGATTTATGTCGCTTCTGTCAATCTAAATTTATGTATCTAAAAAACTGATATGGATTTGTGGGCTTTTCAATTATAGTACTCATATCTTGCCAACAATTCTTTTATGTATATTGTGGTTATTGTAAACATACTAAATTTGGAAATTAGCCCATTAATATTTATTCATTTGTGTAGTTATTTATTCCAGGTTTGTAGGATCGGGTGTACTTTGGAAGATTTGAGCAGTTTGCTATCTTAGAATTACAAATCTATTTGTGTTTAGTATTGTTTGGGGGTTTTAGCTTGAATTTTGTAAATTAGCCCTTTTTGTTCATTTTAAATAAGGCATTGTTTGAAATTCAAAAGAAATGTTAATAAATCACATAGGAAGAGGTGTGTAAATTCACGTATTGTGTACGTAGTTTACATCATATATTCAAAATAATATATTACATATTTCTTGTGAGATTTTGATTCTCAGCAAGATTGAACACAAAACGATTTTTCTAGTTGTTAGTTTGGACTAAGACGTAAGATAATAAAATTTTAAAATAATTAGCAAATACGCTATTATCTCACTGAAAATATACTCATATATAATTATATTTTAAATCTATTTGTACAAAAACATACATAAATAACAGTATTATTATTAATTAATTTAACATGTGTTATGAATTTGAATTTGAATGGTTTTCCATTTACGATGGGTGTATAAGAGTATTTCCTGCAATGAACGGAAATAAATGTTTTGTAACCATTATATTTATTAGCAATAAATGTGGAGTTAATTTTGGTAATTCTAAAGGTTACAAATAAATTAAGAAGGGAATTAGTATTGTAACCATGTTTTTTGTGCGAGAAAATGAACAAGGAAGTAAATGCCAATTGGTTACAATTTAAAATAATAGGAGTAAATGTTGTAACTCCAATGAGGGAAATTTATATCATAAACTTATATATATATATATAAGCACTAATAAAGTAAAATAAAAATAGGGAAAATAATGGGAGTTACAGTAAATAAGATTAATTTGATTAGAATGGATTGATATTAATGACATTTAATAGGTTGTCCATAGCCTTAGGAAATGTGATCGATACGATCATTAACAACATTTGAAAATTAGGGAATTTAGTTGGTTTATTTGAGTGTCCATGGCCTTAGGAAGTATGACATTATGATCATTAATGGTGTGTGATCGTTATAATAATTAATTGAAATATAGAGGATTTAATTGGAAAATTTGGATATTAATTGCCGTAGTTAATAATAAGTCAAATAAGTCAATAAATAAATATTAAAGAATTGTGAATCTTAGGAAATCATCCTTATCTTATTCTAGTTTAATTTCTAGAAACAATATCTTCAATTAAAATAAGGATTGGACTTAGCTGGTTAATGATGCGAGGTCAGTTTCGTTATCCGATAAAAGTCTGCACTTTCCAATAGTTGGATATACGAACGACTAATGTAAGATATTATTGACCATATAAACCGGTGATGATAATTAATTGTGCAACGCGAATTTATCCTAAAGGTTTTCTTCATGTGTTGAGGTATGCATGGATGTAGGGCCCACCTCGGTTCTGAAAGAAGAAACCAAAGAGGGAATAATTCGATAGTGTAGCCTACTTCGGGATTAGAGGTATTAAGTAGTGGGATCCGCCTATTGGGTACTAAGTGATTGGACTCACCCTTTTCCTTAAGGGTAGATTCATATAGTTCACACTTATCAAGTATTAACTGATCAGATAGCTCACCTCCTATAAGTAAGAAGTGTTAAATGGCCAATTATGTGTGAGATTAGTAATCTCCACGGTAGTCTGCTTCCTCTAGGTAGTAAGTGTCTAGGTTAGAGTCTGCCTTGGGATAAAGAATTAAATGACCACTATGAAAGTACTATTGGTCTGCCTATCATGTGGGAAGTACTAAGTGATTAGAGGATTATCCAATAAGGTCACTGTATAGTAAAACAAGGGCCCGTGGGAAATCATAAATGATGATTTAGCGCCTAACTAGCCTGTAGGTAATAAGTGGATGCTTACTATCTCTTGCCTTATGCTGGGTTAGGAATATGCAAGAATGACGGAAGCTTTAAATTAGTATGGCATAGTTGCTAATGTCCCCAAATTTATAATAATGTATTGTAAACCACCTAGTATGGTATTAGTTGATCAATGGATCCGCCTTGGACCTTAAGTGATCGTAGGGGTACGCCTATATATATTATATTATGAGTAAGGCTATAAGTGGCTATATAGCTCACCTCCTTTATTAGTAGTGTATTAAGTAGTTGGAAAGCCCGCCTCTTAGTTTGGTATCGTTTTGTGTGGTGCTTTAAAGGCTTCATACTTATGCGTAAAAGTTCTATCTCAATATAATACGATAATGTATCTTTGGGAAGTGCTACCTTAGGTATAGTAGTAAATCATCGTGCGTAATCCTTACAAGGTTAGATTAGAATCACTAGCCTTGCTAGATATATGATTTGGGTGAAGCCAAACGAGATGCATTTGTATATTGTAGATAATGTAATAAATCTTCTGCTTACTAGGACATGTTGTTCTGACCCCCTCCTTATTACAACTCTTAGGTCTATCTTAGGGAAGACATGTCTCTTCAAGTATTCAAGTTTGGTTGTCTATTTTTATTCTCTCATGCTGAGTGTTGATCTGCATATTCAAATAGTTGCCTTGGTCAACACTTGTTATGCTATCTTGTTTCCATTATGAGTTATTTTATTGTACTCTGATTATGTTCATGCTCATTATTTGCAAGTACCCAATTCACACTATCTATGCTTGGATGAGTTTGAATTTCGTTTTTGTCAAAATTTGGGCGTAGAAAAGTATGGATTGTTACATTTGGTATCAAAACTTAGGTTTAGATGATTAGAGTAATCAATATATTAGTATTCAGTGAGAGAAAGTATTTAAACTTTCTTTTTCATTTTCTTTGGTCTTTAGCACTTGACTTTAAATAATTTCAATGATGAAGTAGTCGTGAGCATAATTATTCAAGATGGGTTAAAAATAGCTGGGAATTAGAAATATTTTCGAGTTCAGGTTTTCTTGCTAACCCCGACTTACCCCACTGTGCGCTTGACGATTGTCTTGAAGAGCACGAGGATGACATATAGTCAATCCCATGGATTTGAGCTTTATGACTGGATAAAAAGCTAGCTACAACTCAGATAGTCACGATTTCTAGTCTTTAGTTTAGTTTGGGAGATTCCAATTGAAGACCTTCTCTTGCTTTCTGAGTTAATGGGAATTCATGTTAATAATTTGTATTAGTACGGAAGCATATGATGTGATATATCCGTTCAATACTTCATTTTATCAATCGAGAAATTATTTTGTTAGAAATTATTCCTTTGAGTTCTTGGTCTTATAGTTGGGAAAAAAATCTAAAATTTTAAACTTTTTTTGAAAAAGAAAAGGGATTTCGAAGATTTAAAATTATTTTTCTAAAAAATTTATTTCATGCAAGTAAGATTTTATTTTTAAAAGAAATTATAATGATAGCAGTTAAAATGTAAACTTATAGCATGAGACCCTCAGTTTATAAACAAAGCTGAATTTCGAAAAGTTTTCAATTTTTTTTTTCTCGAATGGACTAAGGAAAGTTTCGTTCATCTTATGGTATTTTCTTCTTAAATTTATAGTTAAATCGTCAACAAGATAAATGGACAAGTTCACATTAATTTTAATACAGATTACTAGCTAAATTTATTTTTGGGTGTTCTTGAGATGATTGTGCAGTCGACGCCTTTTGTTAAGACTACTTGTGTAACGACCGGGGAATTCGACGCCCAAATTCCATCAATAATACATAAACCCGTATTACTGCCAAAACCCAAGTATCGAAAACACCCGATAGTTAATAGAAAGAAATTAGAGGGCGAGAAAAAGGAAAGATATAAATATTAGAATAAAAGAAAAGATGAAGAACCAACTAACCAACGCAACACAGAGTCTCACATCGCAGCGGAAATAGATATAGTGTAGAAATAAATCTTTATTGAAAGCTTGAAGTAATGCTTATAATCATTAGAATACAACATACAATCAATACATCTGGACAGTTATAATAATATGTCCTCGTATACAACACACAACAGAATAAAATTAGCATGTCTGAACTCGTCCAGCATAACTTCTAAGGTCCGAAGCATCCTAATCTAAACTTGTAAAACTCAGTCTGACCCGAGCATTGCAAACGCCATGACCGATCTAGTGAACCAGTATAAGAAAACCCATTAAGTTTATAAAGATCATCCAACTTGATTTTAGTTTAAAAATCTTTTTCTTTTAAAGAAAATGATAATCGTAAGACCAATCCACACATAAACACGAACGGTTTTCACCTAACGATAACCCAAAACATTTTTGATATCAATGTTATTCTGATATTATAATACTTTCAAATTTAAATAAATAACCATCTAGCAGAACGCTTGCATCTCATGCTCTATACATGTTGTATATAATAAAAAACCGTGGATGCTTATTGGGAAATGGATTTCCAACTATGACAAGGTATGGATCCACTTTCCGATAATGTATCTCTCTAGAGATGAATACACTGGGTCCAATAAGAACATCTTGCAACCCGACCACACATGATCGGCCACTCATTTACTCTGAGTGTACCGAGTATCTTATCACCAACGGTTGGTGCCAACATAACCGTTTCCAGGGAGATACAGAAGCAATAGAAGGAATAAATAAATTTTCTCTAGATGGTGATAATATAACCTAATGAGAGAGAACCACATAGCCATATTGGCCTCCCGATTTTTGTCATTTCCCGCTGGATGAGGCTTGGGGTTACTATTACCTTTTAGAACATCACATCTCCATTCACTTTGAATGTTACATCGTCGGATCCTCCAGAAATCACTAATTGATTTCCATAAAGTACTATGTTTGTTAAGCTAAGAGAAGTGCCCTTCTCTGCCACTAACTATGGTACGTTTGAAGGAATAACGTATGCGATCCCTTTGGAAATACTCCGTTAGACATCCGTCCATACAAGTCATTCAGGAACAGGATAACCGAAGGTACCCTCCTACCACATACTTATATAGGAATCGCCCTAAGGATCAGTAGAGAGTAGTCCTTGCAATCCATAGATTCCAATCACGACCGAATTACCATCAAAACATCTCTAGTTGCAATCTAGAGAATGTTCATCAACGTAGCCCTTTCGCTTATGAAGATCTACGCTCTTCAATATTTCCATCTTCAACTCACATCTTCCACGTATTTGTTGGTTGGAATGGTTTTTGAATATAAATTCGATCCAGGCCTTTCCGTACCAATGATTGTATAGGCCAGATTTGATAGTCGGTTATTTAACTCTCCAATAAACAACCATTCATAAAAAGAAAACAAATTCAATGATTCAATAAGCATCGTTTAGCCACGTTAATTAACTAGTTGTTTATTAAATATTAAAACTTCTAATTCTTACTATATTAGGAAAACATTTTCCCTTTCTTATTTAATATGAGAATATTCATTTATCATTACATTCCTACGTTACTAACTTCCCATTGTAAATTGGTAAGTGAATAAATCTCTAAGTATACAATCTCAAAGGCCGAAACCAACATCAGATTGACACCTCGAAAGTTACTCAACTCAACCAACGTACAACAGAAGTTCCAATTTCTTTAAAAATCACATCATATTCCTTCGAAACTCATTTCTTATAGCAATAGTATTAAGGTCTCCGAATTCCTTATTTTGTACGAAAACAATAATCTTTAATATTAAAGTTTATATTTATCAATAACTTAGCCATTGAGGTTTACTTCTTAAAACTTACTTAGTTTTCTTTATAATATCATTAATCATTTCCGACTTCATTTAAGATATCATTTCATAATATTAATTAAACTAGTTCAACTTAACTTCCGTAAACAAATGTTACAGATTTCAGTTTCAAAATCATTTATCCTTTTATTCATCAAAACTGCTAACCTTATCTAAAACACTTAACTTTCCATTTTAATATACTTCCTTTCTTTTCAATATACTTCCTATTTACAAATATTTTGCCAATAACTGAGATTCTTTTACTTAGCATATTCCTTAATCTATTTGCCAGCATTTAAGTTTTTATGTACAAATTCCTTTATTTCAGTAATCCATTTCACAACTCTTTCCCCTATAACTCAGTTTATACACGAATTTCCACTTATAACTCCTTTTGGAAAATCTTGACTTGAAAACTTGATTATTAAGTACTTTTACGAATCCAGTTATACTCCAAATCTATATCCATTTCCAATTATATTTATTCGTCAACCTCATTAATGAAATATTATTTAATCGCACTTCGTATATTTATAAACAACATTGTAAAAACGCTCATTAGTCACAAAAATACTCACTTTTCAACTCTTCTAAATCAATTCACGTTCTTTTATATTTGCTTTAACACATTCCAGTATTTTAAAATCTTATAATTTCCATTTACGACATTTTAATGCCCTTAACATGATTATTATACTTAAATTTCATTGGTACAACCAATTATATACCATTTAACCTCTTATTTGATAATATCTTAGAATTTTCATTATTTATTATTTAAATGGTTATAAAACGTAAATTTAACGTTGATGTAAAATTTTAAAACCAAAAGGCATATTTAAAATATATAAAAATATAATTTGAAAACGTTCAGAATCGATCTTTAATTTTATCGTTGGTACTAAAGAGGCAAATGTCTACTAAAGTACCAAATCGTGAAAAATTAACAAATTTCACATCAGTCACTCATATCCAATCATATTGATAAACATTATCAATATTAGTGAGGAATCTTGTTGGATTCCTCCTACCTGTCATTTCCTACATCACAAATTCATATTTCAATATATGTTATTTATAATATAATAAAATTTAACAACTACCGATGAGGAATCCAACTGGGTCCCTCCAACCTGTTATTTCCTACATCCAAATAAGTTGCCTCGAATAAGATCATTCAATTCAATTAAACCGATTTTTTATAATAGTCAATAACAATAATTTAATATCATCCATTTTATTTAACACGTCTATATAAATATAAACGTGACCAACAAAGTAAGTTACCTTATTTGGTTCCAACCATTAAAATACCTATTTGGTTTTAGTTAAATTAAATGAAATGTTTAATTTAAACAATTCGTCCTATATATAAATATATAATAATTCCATTCAACAATCAAATATTTATTCAATAAATATCCAACAATCAATCGTCCATAGCATACAATTATTAACCCGACTTATATAAAATATAAGTGGGACAAACTAAGTAATTTTTACTCACCTTGAGTTGATTCGTAGTTAAAACGACTCGTTTCAGTTAAATTAAACAATTGTTTAGTTTAATTGAAAATTCCAGTCGATTCCAAACAAGTCCAGTTCTATTCCATGGTGTAGTGCTCATTAGTACGGTTCCAATGTATCTTTGTTTTTTCCAATTCTGATAATATTTGAGAGAGTTATTAATGGTTTAATATATACGATTTTAATTATATAATTAATTAATTAATTCCTTAATCAAGTTTTATTCAAATAATCACACTTGGGTTAGCAAATATAAACAAGTCGATTTCGTTCCTGTTACTTTCAAATGCACGACTTTTGCCCAGTCTTAATTCCCTACTCTTTGAAATGCTTCAGTACCTGCACCACGCACCAAATTACTCCACTGCGCTACCACCCCGTTGATCGGAGCACGATAGGCAAACACCAAACGAGACGCCTTTACCTCCTTTTCCCGATCCCCAAAACTTGACCTCCCTACTTCACTCGATCGCTCGAGAAACGCCATGAACGTCGACGGCTTCAAGACAAGATTCTGGCCACTACGTTAACCTAATTCCGATCATGACCAGTCATCCTTTAGATTTCGTTGAGGGGAAGAAGTTTGTAGTTATAAGTTTTGCTTATATATGAACAGAATTAAAGATAAACGAAGTAAAAAACGGGGAGATTGTAATGACCCGAAAATCCCCGCCCTTTGAATCAACCATAAACCACACAGGTCTGATCCAAAAGTTGGAAATCCTTGAATGCATTAACTCTGGGCATACAACACATCAGAACAAATAACAGAAGACATTTATAAACATCATAATAATGTTACATCAGAGTACAAAATATATCAGAGTACATCGATAAATAATAATACAACGGAAGATGAATTTACAATGAATTTAATACAACGCAGTGGAAGACTATCAATGCTCTGGACACAGCTTGAAGCTTCGATCCAGAATCCTGCTCAAAATATCTTCAAAATAAGCTACTCGACTGCCCATGTGGAAAAGAGGGCACTCGAGTTTGCAAAGTGAAACAAACTACGAGTTAGTCATGGGAATGGTATGAGAAATCTTTCCTAACTTATCTAACAATATGGCTAATCAGAGGACCAGGCCGCTAAAGCGGAACGGGTTTACTCCATGGATTGCCAGTGCATAAGTTTACTGATTTTTTTATTCAAAACAACGCAATGCTTTTTAGAAAAATGAAATCATTATAAGACTCAAATCCCATCACACAATGCAACACAAACCGGAGGATAGAGTTTTACCTTATAATGATCAAACATGCTTGATACGCGGAAAATAATATTTTAATATTATTATTAGTGTCTAATCAGTTTAAAATACTTCAAAGTAAATGTATCAATCCTAGACGGCATAGTACCCCATCCTACTATGTCACCATATATAGGTTTATAATCAAAACCGTAATGTCGTATTGGAAATTGGGTTTCTGTCATGAGTCAAGGCTAGGGACGGTCTCCTTACTGATTCGAGACACTCTAGCAAATGTCTTAGGACTTGGACGATGGTGAGTCCTTGGATCCTCCAAGGCCGATCCACAAATACTTTAGTGGATTAGTTTTGCCTGAACACACGTTTCCCGGTCCTATTGAACCTATAAATTGGTCACTATCGACCAATATAACCGAGGCGCCTCATTCCATCATCCACATAAGTAAAAAAAATGTCAGGGATTGTAAAACGCTGACACCACTTATAGATAGAAAGAAACGCATGCACTCCTTGGGTCCCTTGTCCCGTTTCTGACTCATACCGGGGTGTGAGGCTTGCGAGGTAACGCTATACACAAAGCTATGCCGAAATAAGCTGTGCTTTGATCATCAACCACAAGGCTCTGCTTTTCAACAAAAGCCTTGATTAATTGCATCTTGGCATGCCACATTGACAATCCACGTCATGCGATCATAACTACCAATATATACCCTCTGAGCTCGTGCATCTCAGAGAAGGGTGTTAAGCAAGAGAATAAATTCTCCGCCACCAACAGATATATATTAAATAGAAATCAATTTACATGGAATGAAATCCAATGTTAGACACACATCCATTTACAAGTCCGTTCTGGGTCTGAACGAAACCGGAGACACCTTATTCCTCATCCCGTATGTCCAATACGGAAGAGAGGCGCTTGCTTATCCGGACAATAAACAAGTACGTCCGGACAACTACCGCTTTAACCCTTTACTGGGAGCTACCCAATGTCGGGCATCAATAATCGTCCATTCGATGTGAAGATCGCCGGTCTTCAACCACCGTCTTCAATATCTCCGATTTAGATCGTCGTATAATTATTTGAAATGGGATTGAACTCGGTCTTTTCAAATAATTCTTGCATATATAATTTAAAACCATTTTGTATCATTAATATTACTTTATAACGATTTATTGCTATTTTATTTATATAAAAATAGCTCAGTTTAATTTAACAACGCTTCGGGTCAATAGGCGGCCCTGGCGCTGTTTTTATCATAATTTGATTTACAACTTTCTCGAAATCTAACCTTTGGATTTTAACAAAATTTATATCGTTTGAAAGATCTTCCCACATCGGTCCTAACAGTTCCAGTTTGGGAAAATCCGACTGTCGGATCCTTCGGTATAATCGTTTAAAGTTACGATTCCGAAACGCAAACTACCATGCGCGATTCGTTTAATTTTAATTTATATATATATATATATAATTATACATAAATATAAAACATTTGACGATTCCACTAACGTGTTTAACCCGCCGAATAAAAGAATGTTTTATTGGCATATCATATCTATATGCTCGTATTGTCAAATAAAATGTATTTTATTTACATGACAATTTAGCTAATAACAAATAAAAAGTTGATTTTTATTTGTATTTCTATTTTTAACTTTAACAAATAAAAAGAAACATTTTATTTGTTTATAGTTTCATTGTATGTTTTGACAATAAAAATAATTCTTAACTCACATACAAATTCTAATGTATGTTGTGACAATAAAAATGATTCTCTAATTTGCATACAAATTCTAATTCAACAAATGCATAAAAAGTGATACATTCATTTTTGTTGATAATTCTATTTCAGCAAAATGATTAAAAGGTGATTCATTCATTTTGTTGACAATTCCATTCCAACAAAATGATTAAAAAAGTGATTCATTCATTTTGTTGACAATTCTATTTCAACAAAATGATTAAAAAGTGATTCATTCATTTTGTTGACAATTCTAATTCAACAAAATGAATAAAAAGTGATTCACTCATTTTTTTGGCAATTCTATTTCAACAAAATGATTAAAAAGTGATTCATTCATTTTGTTGACAATTCTATTTCAACAAAACATTAAAAATTATGACTTTGTTTTGTCATCAAATCTATTTCAACAAAACAACTAAAAATGATATTTTTATTAAACATAAACATATTCTTATCTAAATGACATATTTATTTACAAAATATGTTTTCTAACATAGATGACATATTTATTTACAAATTATGTTTTCTAACATAAATGACATATTTATTTACATACATTTTCCTATGTATTCTAATGACAAATAAAAGGATATTTTATTGCGTACATTTTCCTATTCAACATAACAAATAAAAACGATAATTTTATTTGTTTACAATTTCTATTTCAACTTTACAAATAAAAATGATGACTTTCTATTTTGTTGACAATTCTAGTTCAACAAAACCATAAAAAAATGATAACTTAATTTTAGCTACAACTCCATTTCAATAAAATGAATAAAAGTGACAACTTCATCTTATTAACAATTCTATTTTAACAAAATGAATAAAAGTGACAATCTTCACTTTGTTCACAATTCTATTTTAACAAAATAAAAACCTATTTTGTTAACAATAATCTAATTCAACAAAATTGATATTTTAACACAAATCTATTTAACAAAAATGTTAATTTTGTTCTAACAAAAATCTATTTAACAAAAATGTTATTTTTGTTCTAACTCAATTCTAATTAACAAAAATGTAATTTTTGTTTCAACCATTATATTTTGACAAAAATGCCAATTTTGTTTCGTCTATTACATTTTGACAGAAATGACAAATTCAGTTTCAGCTATTATAATTTGACAAAAGTGATGAATTTGGTTTCAACTATTTTAATTTGACAAAAATGTATATTTTGATTCAATTCATCTATTTTGACAAAAATGTATATTTTCATTTCAACTAATCTTGTTATGTAATAACCCGGAAATCCGAGCCAATTTAAAAATTTTATTTTGGCAATTTTAGCAAATTTTGAGTATTTAAAATGAACTATTTTAAATAATAACGACGAAAAAATTATTTTCGATGAAGTTAAAACGAATAAATTTATTTTGATTATATAACGAGCCTGGAATGGCGCGGTAGTTCGAAAATTCGATTTCGAATTTCAAATGAATATACATAATTCGTTTTAAGTCGGAATTGAACGAAACCAGAAATATCTAAATCTGTTTGATGATATCTTTCTAACGGATGTAAGAAACTGAGATTTCACTTTAGAAGTTGAAAGATTTGTCCACTTTAAAATTCAGAAAAGTCGTTGTGGAATTTATATATATTTTAATATATATAAAGGCCTTTGAAAATGGAAATTTTGCAAACGACCTTTGTTTTTGGCGAAACTACTTTTGTTGGATCCGGGACGTCAAATTATTGCTAGATTCCAAAATTCGTAATTTTTCGAATCAAAATGTGAGCGTGGCGAAGGAAAACGCGTTTGGCGAGTTTCAGTTGATTTTAATCGACTGGAAAATGACCATTTTTCAAACGGTCTCAGAATTCGACGAATTTAGTTTTGTTAGGACCGTATTGTCAATACGAAGCTAGAAAATATTTTTCGGGAAATTTTCTAGTTAGTATGTGGCCCCGGTAAATTGAAATGTGCGTTTAGATTCAACATATAGAGTTATATTTTGATTTAAAACGGAAACGGATCGTAACAAGCGAATTGGGTTAAGAAATATGTCCCATTGTGTTCGGAATATGGGTAATTAGCTAGGGACGATAGTCGTTGGGCCCGGTTTGTGGTTCGAACGAAAAAATAACTTTTTGGGGATTAAATAAATAAAAAATATGTATTTACATTTATAAGGGCGTTGACTTCCCTCTCCTCTCTCTCTATTTCCCTCAGATCGAAAATTAGGAAAGAAAAAAAAACGATGAACGATGGAGCGCTGCCACCCGCCCCTGCCGTCGCCGGACCCACCGCACTCCCCTCTCACGTTGACGCCGGCTCCCCCTTCCTCCGAGCCCCGATTCTCCTTTCCCCGACCTCGATGCTCCACTAACCCCCCCATTCGCTGAAGCGCGCCACGCTCAGCCCCGCCTCCGCAACACTGTCGACGCCACCCAGCCCTTCGATCTCTCCCCTCGACCTCTACCTCCTCCTCCCCCTTTTTACCGGATCGAGACCCCCTAAAGCCCCACAGCAAAACCGCCACCACCTGACTGCCGCCACTCCCCCTTCGACTTCCACTCAGCCCAGCGCCTCCCACTGACCCCCACCACTACGCTGCGCCCTCCTTCCCCCTTTAAAAGTAAGTTTTTAATTTATTTATTCCTTTTTGTTTTCTTTATTTTTATATATGTATTAAAGGAGTGGTTAAGATTTTGGTTTACATATAAATCGTTGGATTTATTTTCAGTTTTGATGTAATGAAAATAAAAATGCGATTTTTATTTAAATAAAGTTAGGATTTATTTATATATAAAGTTATGATTTGTTTATATATAAAATGAGGAAAAGATTAGATTTTTAATCGTGAAAAGGTGAGATCTTTTTTTTATCATACGAAGTTAGGAATTTTAATATATGAGGTTATAGTTTTACTGTATGAAGAAATGATTTTTATAATGTTTTCAAGAGTAAAAAGATTTGATCTTTATTTATAAAAAGATTATATTTTTAACATAATGAAAAGATTATATTTCTCTACAATAAAGTTAAGATTTTTATAGCAAGAAAGAATTGATTTTTAGAACATGAAAAGTTGGGATTTTTAACGATAAGAAGGTTGGATTTTTTTATAGAAAAGATATGATTTTTATATTATAGAGATAATAAAAATATAATTTTTATATCATGTAGAGAATAAAAATATGATTTTTATATAAAGAGAAGAATAAAAATGCGATTTTTATATGAACAGTACAAGAATAAAAATGTGATTTTTATTGTGAACAGCGTGAAATGGTTGAGTTGGAATGTGGGATAAATCCAAACCATCGTCCGCTAAAGACTGACGGAGTAGAACCCCAAGTGAGAACTCCTCACTTTTATTTTTATTTCTAGTTTGAAATATATACTAGGATGCAGATGATGCTTAGTAGCACCTGACACCCGTCGTCCACAAACCATGGATGACTTGTTTGTTTGATTGTTATGTAGTGAAATTTGATTGTTGTGATGGTGAATGAAATGAAATATTTTATAGTGGAAAATATTTTATAGTTAAAAATATGATTTTTAACGTGTATATAAAATAAATAAATATAAACAAATCGGACGATTTGTTTATATACACTGATTTGACTGATACTGATTGGGACGATAAATTTTACACATCGCCCAACTACACAAATAAAATCTGTGTTTGATTGTTTGAAACCCCACACGGGTATTGGGATGATATATGACATACACTAATCCCAATAATTATCTGTATGTCGATCGATTGATTGACAGACTGTTATAAGCGTTGAATATTTATATTTGATGCTTATATAGTGTAGAACACACTTTGGATGATGGTTGATTGTTTATCGTCATTGTTGTATATATGAATTGGATGAAATCCATATAACTGAAATTATATGGTAATTGACTGTGGCTGATTCCAGTTCAAAATTGTCGAATAATTTAAAATAATATTCAATGAAAATTGAATTGGGAAGCCATGTTAAGTAGTTAAACGCCATTTCAACGCGAACGTGAATTTTTTCGATTTTATAATGAATATCGAGAAGTGATTTCAAAATCAAATATTTTGAAATGAATTCAAATTGAAATTGAATAAAAATGAATTCAAATTGAAATTGAATAGAAATGAATTCAAATTGAAATTGAATAAAATTAATTCAAATTGAATTGAATAGAAAATGAATTCGAATTGAATAGAATAGAAAATGAATTCAAATTGAAATGAATTTGAAATCTGAATTGAACCGAAAGGAATTTAAAATGAATTTATAAGGAAAATTTCAATTTTGTTTTAAAATTGAATGTGAAGTTGAAACTGTTTTGAAAACGAATTTAAAACAATTTATAAAATATGTTTTGAAAGGAAATCGACGAAACATATATAATATATATATTATATATATAGAATGGCCTGAATAGAACGCGCTGCGGTAGTTCGTGAATTTCGACCATTGACTTCGAATGGACATTGCGGGAGATCCGACCGTCGGATTCTCCTAAAACTGGAACCGTTGGGTTCATATCGAAAAGAGATTTCTAACGAATATTAGAGATTTGAAATCTAATGGTTGGATTTGGAATTATGTCAAAATCAAATTTGTAAAAGGTCGTTGTAAGTGCAGTTCGATGGCCGTTGATGGAAATCGACTGTACAGGCCTTGATAAAATTATTAAAAATATCAATAATTTGTGTAAAATCATAAGGAATGATTTGTGAAGAATTGGGATGAAAAATCCCATATTTGAAAAGATAAAAATAGATTTTTATCGAAATGAACTAGTTTTGAACTAGAATTATAATTCTATTTATTTTTAAAATAAATAAAGTGGATTTGAAATGGTTTCAAAGGTAACCAGAATTTCCAATAATTGAATTGGAATGGATTTGAATCGAAATTGTCTTTGGAATATTTCGATGTTGGATTTCGCGATGATACAGATATTGTTATGGGAATTTGAAAGATATATTTATATCGTTATTACCAATACGATATTTGTTGGTCGTAGAATTTGATATTGAATATAAGCCGATATATTTTCTATTCAGAGCCTTGTATTTAATATCAAATGGGATTTGGGTTTGTCGTGAATGGTGTCTTCATTAACACTGTTCTTAACCCTAGTTGAGAAAAAGATTAAATCTTTTTATTTACATTTAATGAAGTGTACCAATTAAATAATATTTAATTGGAATTGAATTGGTATTGTTTTTTGGGTTTATCGTGAACAGTGTTTTAAATAACACTTGTTCTTTAACCCGATAATTAATGGAATGTGATTTTGGGTTGTCGTGAACGGTATCTTCAATAATACTGTTCTTAGACCCAAAAGAGTTAAGAAAATCAAAAACTAACTGGAGATTAGTTAAGTTGAATGGTTTCTGGGGTATTGATCTGATGTTGGTTTCGTCCTTCGGGGTTAATACTTAGGGAATTGCTCACTTGCTAATTTATGGTTAGGGACTGATTGAAATGTGATGTAATTTTGGGGTTTATCGTGAACCGTGTTTTAAATGACACTGATTCTTTAACCCAGTTAAAGATTAAAACTAAGTGGAGTTTTAATGAATCTTTAATTAGATTGAAAAGATCGAGAATGTAGTATCACCAATTTTATTCCAGGCGGTAGTTAAATCTTTAATTAGATTTGAATGTGAAATAGTAATTGAATTTACCGATAACACCGTGGTCTTAGATATGAAGTTTGACCAGTTTTACTTCATGGGATATATAGGTTGGGATTGGGAAATAAAATAAATAATTACATCAGTGTGGTTCGCTAATCCCGACTAGTTTGAAGTGATATTTAAAGGAAGATTAAAGAATAAATTTAAAAGAATTTATCTTTGATAAAATTAATGGGAACCTTTCCCTAAGAATGTGAAATTCAGAAACTAACTGTAGATTGACTAAGATGAATGGTTTCCTGCGTATTGATCTGATGTTGGTTTCGGCCTTCGGGGTTAATATTTGGGGAATTGTTCTCTTACTAATTTACGGTTAGTGACTGATGAATTGGAATGAGGCGTATGTTGTGTTTGTGTAACACTTGTTTATTATATACGCGAGTTATTCAGAAAGACCGGGTTTATCCCATTCTGAATAACTGATTCGATGATGAGTCGAAGATGAAGACGGTGGTTGAAGACCGGAGGTCTTCACGTCGTTTGGATAATTACTGATGATCTTGATTGGGTCGTACACCTAAGAGGAGGGAATCAGTTGGTGATCGTCCAGACGTACTTGGAGATCAATGGATATGCGAGGTACATGGTGCCTCCGGTTTCGTTCAGACCCAGAACGGACTTGTAGATGGACTGTGTGTCTGACATTGGATATCATTCTGTGTGATTGATGGATATCGGTTGCATGGAGTGGTTTGCCTGTGTGGCATGCTAAGATGCAAATGATCAAGGCTTCTGTTGAAAAGCAGAGTCTTGTGGTTGATGATCAAAGCTCGGCCTATGTGGCATAGCTTTGTGTAGCATTGATTCGCGAGCCTCACACCCTGGTTGTGAACCAGAAACGGGAGAGGACAACAGGGAGGACATGCGTTTCTTTCTAGCTAGAAGTGGCGTCAGTGGTTTTACACGCCCTGATGAGTTTGACTTATGTGGTTGTTGCTATTGTGAGGCGCCTCGGATTTATCGGTGACTATGTGAAGCCGATGGAGTCATTTGTTGGCTCATTTACACCCCAAAGGGCGGGGAAACATAGTGTTCAGGCATAATAATCCACATCGGTGGACCGGCCCTGACGATCCAAGAGGCAGTTGCGGCTGTTCCTGAGACTCGAGCTAGACAGTCTCGAATTGGTAGAGGACTATCTTTTGCCTCGGTTCACAGAAGGAAACCCAATTTCCAATACGTGACAATTGCGGTTTTGATTGTATACTTATATATGGCGACATAGTGGCATGGGACGCTCATGTCGCCTATGATTGATATTTATGATTGTATATAAAATCAGAAACTAACTGGAAACAAGTTAAGATGGGTGGTTTCCTGGGTATTAGTCTGATGTTGGTTTCGGCCTTCGGGGTTAATACTTAGGGAATCGTTCTCTTACTAATTTACGGTTGGAGTCTGATTAAGAATTAAAACATGAAATTTAGCGTATCAAGCATTCTTTGGCTATTGTAAGGTAAAAACCCTATCCTCCGGCTTGCGTTGCATTGTGTGATGGGACCTGGGTCTTATAATAGCTTCATTGTTCTTTATTTAGCATTGCGCTGTTGTTTTATGCGCTGGTATTCTTGGAAGAAAACCCGTTCCGTGTTATACGGCGTGGTACCTTGATTTACCTAACTTTAAAATAAAGATTAATAACTGTTTTAGTTCTCACACCAGTCACATGACTGACTTGGAGTTTATTGTTTTAACCTAAACTCTGGGTGCCCTTATTTTGACACGGGCAGCTAGTAGTTTTGGTTTTGCAGATTTATATTCACAGGATCCTGATTTACAGCTGGAACGATACTCAGAAAGCTCTGTATCCGTGTATTACTTCTAGTTGTGTATTGTATTATTTTTCCGCTGCGATGTATTTAAATGTAATTTAAATCTCTGATATTTTCTGTGTAATATTGATTCATACTCTGTATATTCATGTATTCTGATGGAATTGTTGTAATTAACATTGAAATGTTCTTCTGTTTGCGTTCTGATTCGTCTTGTCCTCAAAGTATCCGCTCTTTCCTTACCGGAGAAGTTCGGGTCGCTTCTTGTTACAACAAAATGTCCTTTTTATTTCAACTATTTTGCTACAACAAAATGACCTTTTTATTTCTACTATTTTGTTACAACAAAATGTTTTTTTTATTTAAACTGTTTTGTTACCACAAAATGACCTTTTTATTTCAACTATTTGGTTACAATAACATGATCTTTTTATTTCAACTATTTTGTTACAACAAAATGTTCTTTTTATTTCAACTATTATGATTTTGAAAAAAATGTAAAGGCCCGCAAATTCGTACTATCTGAGTTGACTAATAACACCACACGTCCAACCCAAATTGCACAGAAATACGAATCATTACTAGAAAGAAGTTAGAGGATGAGAAATAGAAAGAAAGAAATATTAGAATAGAAGAAAATGAAGATCACAAACTCACAACGGAAGGAATAAAATATATTATATAACATAACTTTTGAAATCACAAATCAGTAACAGGACATACATACCATTATAAGAGAACAACAGTTATTCCTGGAACAGTTATAAACACCTGTTTCCAGATACAACATAGTACACAACGGAAATATGAAAGTCTATAGCTAACTGGTGAAGCCTCCTGCTTCCAGCTCTTCCAAGTGAATCTGTAAAATCCCGACTACTTGCCTGCCCATACAAATTTGGGCACCCAAGAGTTTAGGGAAAACAAAACAAAATAAACTCTGGGTCAGTCATGGGACTGGTGTGAGTAAACTCCAACCATTTGTTTAACTTTCAAAATCCTTTCGAAGGAAAAGATAATAGTAAGACCAGTCCACACATAAACATGGACGGTTTTTACCTTACTATAACCCAAAACGCTTTGATACAAAAATCCAGTGATATTATAATAATGTCCAATCAAATAAATAACCAAATAGCAGAACGCTTGCATCTCACGCTCCACATACATAGTATAAAATCAAAAACCGCATGGCGCTTACTAGAGATTGGATTTCCAATATGACAAGGTATGGAACCACCTTTCGATAGTGTATCTCTAGAGAGGAATACAATGGGTTCAACAAGAACATCCTGCAACTCGTCCCACACATGACCGACCACTCATTTCGGTTGAGTGTATCGAATGTATATCACCAACGGTTGGGATCAGCAACCGTTTCCCAAATGGGACAGCATCGAACAGAATAAGGAATTAAATGAATCTCTGATAGGTGATTATACACCCTAATGGGAGTGACCCACATAGCCATGTTGCCTTCCCGATTTTTGTCATTTCCCGGTTGTTGAGGCCTGAGGCTACGATTACTTTCTATTCATTGATAGCACAATCACTTTGAATGCCACATTGTCAGATCCGTTAATCACTAATTGATTTGCACAAATATTCTGGATGTTATGCTAAGGGAAAAAAATCCGTTGCAACCATATATATTCATACAGATCAACATATTCGATCATTGAAAATACTTTGTCAGACATTCGTCCATGTACGTTCGTTCTGGGATTGAACGAAACCGAAGGCACAATTTCTATTAATAGAAAAAGCCCTTGCACTTTACACCGTCTTTGATTATCTTCATATAATCTGATTCGCAACGCTACTGCCAATACAGAGTGGTTCACGGATAATAATCCAACTGGTCTCTCCATATTGACAAAGATATTGGCAAACACTTCGATAGTCGGTTCTTTAACTATCGAAGAAAAATAAACAAACATCCATTCATCCATAACATCAATCAATCACTGGGCCTGTTAATTAATATTTCATTAATTAATCCACTTCTCCATTTCCCTATCAATGTTTGTTAAACAAATATTTTTAGTTATCATTTCGGTTTCTTACATTCTTTGGAAAACATTTCTATATCTCGCCTTCTTTTATCTTCTACACTTAGAAAATATGTTCCATTTGAAATTTAAACAATTTCAATCACTTATCTCTTTCCCGACTACTTTAATTAGACTCAGGAAATATTTACTTTTACCTCACTTGGGTTAAAACGAATGTCATATAAAACATCGTTATAACAACCCAAAATATTTTATTCAACTAACTATTATTCAACCACTTCTCTTCAAGACTGGGTCTTGCTATTTATCAGTTAAAAATGAAATCAATCAAGTTGGGGTAAAATTACCTCTCAGACCTTGACTGAAAACATCCTCAACTTCAAAACGACAAAACCACTTAACTCGAATAAACACACTATAAAACCCAATTATTCATTTTTAAAACATGTATATGGTTTGCTTTCTATTTCTAATTTATAGATTTCCCTTTTTGTTTACAGTATTCTATTTTTAATTTCGTTTCCTATCGAGTTCTATATATATATCGATATATTGATTTCTAACTATCAAATTATCTTAAAAATATTCTAACTCCTTAAATTTCCGGAAAATTTTGCCATAACCTCCTTTGTACCGGGAGCATCGGGATATTTCAAATAGCCTCCAATGGCCCTCACCAATCCAAAAGAAAAAGAAAAAGCCAAGAGGCTTGCTAATACGGTGAATAAAACCTCATATATGAATTTAAACATGTACCTTTTGTAGGGCACATAAATTAAAATCTTCATATACTTCATCCCATACCTGTCTAACACATGCTCACCTGTTTTTAATTCAATTCAACTCAATCCAATCGTTGGGATTCAGTTTCGCTCATTTATTCTTTAATTAGCTATTTTGCCTATTTCACTTCTTTGTTTGAATATAACATGTTCAAATAAAATATTTAACTTACTCATAACCAAATTGAATTTCAATTTCAATTCTAGCTTCCCTTTCGATTTCGAATATAAATTTTCAAATCAAATTTTACTTATTCAAAGCCCAATATCAGTTCAAAATCTCATTAACTAATTTCTATTCAAATCAGTTAATTCTATTCAATAATCAAAAATATGATTTTTGTTTCAAAAATCAACTCATTACTCCACTTTAGTTCCGATATATTTTATAACTCAAATCTGGATTTTTATAAATAGAAATTTGGATTTTATTTGCTTAAAATTCTTTTATAAAATTAAATAAACCGTTATGGTTTTGAAATGGATATGGCTCTGTTTTTCTGAAAATTTGATTTTGACCTAACTCAAAATCTATTCGACAAAATCCAGATTTTTCTCCTCCATTAGAAAACTATTATCAAATTGGTCCTAACGTTTCTTGTTTCAAAGAATTCCGACTTCAATTGAGTTCTGTATACTCAATTGAAGTTCAAAATGCCAATTTACGAACTACAGCGCGGCAGCGGGTTCGTTTTAATTATATTTATAAATATAAATGTTTAAACTTCGTTTGTAATTAATTCCACTTCATTCTGATATATTTTTAATATATCAAATCAATGTTTTTCCCAATTCAACATAGTATTTCCGATCTATTTCACTTCTATTTGAAATTCTATATTCAAATTTCAATTCGCTTCAATTTTTCAAATTCTATTTGAATTTCTATATTCGAATTTCATTTGTTCAAATCCCATTTGAATTTCTACGTTCAAATTCTATATTTGAATTTCCTTTGAATTTCATATATTCAAACTCCATTTAAATTTCTATATTCAAATTCCCTTTGAATTTTCTATTTGAATCCTATATTCAAATTACATATTTTAAATACCATTTGAATTCTCTATTCAAATTCCATATAAATTCCTCTTATTCAATTTCTATATTAAAACTCCATTTGGATTCTATTATTCAAATCCTATAGCTAAACTCCATTTGAATTCTCTTTTCTACACATTTTCCAATTAAACTTTTTCTATATTCAAATTCTATATTTTAAATTTCATTTGAACTTTCTTTATTCAAATCCATTTGAATTCCTTTGAATTCAAATTATATTTGAATTCCTTTAAATTCAAATTCTATTTCAATTCCTTTTTAAATTTTATATTCATTCTTAAACAAGTCTCGATTTCAATTTCTTTTGCAATTGATATTTTTACTTTTAAAAATAGATTCCCCTTTTCAATTTCACACTAGTATTTTATTTCTGAATTATCCAATGATAATTCTTTTCATTTCATTTATAAATTTCGTTTATAAAAGAACTACTTATAAACTTCGTTTATAAAGGAACTACTTGCTTTTTTTTCAGAACAAGTTTATATCTCAAATCTATTTTAAAATTCAAATTCTATTTTTCTAAAATAGAATTTCCCCTTTTAAATCTCAAATATTCTTTCTGCGATATTTTTAAATATCAACCTTTGGGCCCAGTGAATTCAAACACCAAAACAACCAATTATTTATTTTCTAACACATCCTATATGACAGTATATATATGTAAACAAATAAACGAACAGATAATATATTTTTGAGGAATCCAGTTGGATTCCTCCAACCTGTTTTCCTGCACCCACAGATGTTAGTCAACAGAAATATTACCCATCCTGCTTCGAGGCAGGATATCGCGGTAAAAGGGGATCCACTTATATACGTGGGCGTAGGGTCATCCGCTAATGATACTGCGGGCATCCGCTAATAGTATTGCGGGAAATATCCAATAACCACAAAAATTCAACAATTCATTCATGCACCCAAGCAACTAATAAATTTATTTTACGACAAAAATAAATTTAAATATAAAACTGTGAGTGAGATTTACTCAATGTGATTTTAAACTATCGAATATCCAATGCCATTTGATTAATTAAATTCTTGGTAAATTATGATTAACTCCAAATGTGTTCTTCATGCTTTTCCAACCTTATTTCCCATTTTTAATCCTCTCTTCCTTTCTGAAAACAATTGCCAAAACCTGTTGCTCGACTGCTCCTACTACTCTCGACCTTCTGCATTCACCAGTACACAACTAGCTCCCCTCTTTTTCCTTTCTGACTGATGCTTACTGTCCCTTTTCTTCCTACCTTAATTCACTCCCTCCTATTGTTGTTTCACGACGTCCCCAAAACCATCATTGTACACAGCCCCTAAAAATCACCTACTGTCGAGGTCCCAAACAAAAGCCGTGACCTTCCAATCCATCATATCGAACTCCAGTCACCTAAGTCCCCCTCGACATCCACCAGTTTCACTGACCGCACTCCAATCCAGTGTATTTCCTGCATCCAAATCCACCAAATGAAAACTCGAACCCTAACTAGGTCTTCTCGCGTTCATCGATTTTCCGCCCATCGAGTTTACCAATTCTCGAACCAAACTGGAAATCCATGATGGCGTTAGGGCTTCGGACAAATAGCGGTAAAGAGGGCTTCGATTTCCATATACTCGATGAACAGCTGGTTGTTTTGACAATTGATTTCCTCCCCAAAATGAGTCGCGACATCCGACGATGCACCAACGTGAAGAACAGCTCGAAAGGGAGCACTCGCGATTTATTTTATGGAGTAAACGGTTTTCGATTTACATACTGAGGAGAAGCGGCCATTGAATTTGAAGCTTTCAATTTAATTTACTTTGGCAGAATGAAAATTAAAGGGAAAACAAAAGGGGAATGTCGCGATTTATAGAAGTGGAGAGGAGAACAGAAGTACATGAGTAATAAAGGAATGTAGGGTGAAGTACAATGCATATTTAATACGATTTGATTTCTATTTAATGCGATTTAAAATAAAGAGATCTTTATTTTATTTAAATGGATTCTGATTTGATTACCGATTCGACTTCGAGCTTATCCGTTTAAAATATATCGGGGTTCATTAATTTAATCCATGAACCGCTATTTTAACGTAACCACCGTTGTTTCAACAGTGTAACACTATTCTGAACTAACTGAATATATTTTTATATTCAATTTCAACGTATATATAAATAACCAAAATAAATTAATACAATATAATTTAAATTCAAAAACAAATAAATTTCTCTGATAATAAAATATTTTTATTATAATTTATGTTCAAATACAATTAATAATGATCATCTGAATTGTTCTGATTTAATTCTAACTTCGAATTGAATTATTTTAAATTCTCGTATTTCGATGACTATCAAAATAAATCGTATTTCGATTATTTAATTGATAACCCAAAAAATACCATTAATATTTTAAATTCAGTATTTAAAACCATACTAAATATTTAAAATAAATCGACCAAAAATCCGCGTCGTTACATTCTTCACCCCATAAAATAATTTCGTCCTCGAAATTGTTAAGGTAGGAAAAATGGTACAAATCCATTACTTTTCAAAATCCCTTTATGTTGAAACTCAATTCCTCATATTTCAACAAATTTAATTCCACCAAATTTTTTGGTCTTCCTATATATATATATATATATATATATATATATATATATATACTCACATTCATTTTTATCTGAATGATTTACAATTCACATTCAATTCATATTTCACTCATGTATATTCAAATTCATTCAAATTGACTTTAAATCAATTTATTCACTTTGATTCGTTTAAATTTCCACATTCACATTCCTGGGATTTCATTTTAAATCCTTTTGAAATCTCATAAATATATACATATGTTTATTATCTATCACAAATCCAAAACATTTGAATTTTCAAACCAATTTGTTTTCCTTTAAACAAATTTTCATAAAAAACTTTTCTACGGTAGCAATTCATCACTTGGAAACTCGAAAATGAACACTGATGATGTCACGACCATCATCAGAATTATTTCCCAGTCACTGAAGTGAGTACAGTGCTTTATCTATTTCAAAATCCATTCAAATATGATTTTTATTCAAAAATCCCTTTCAAACAAAGCTATATTATTTTAATATACGTCAGAAAATATTTTCCAATTTCCCAGGATTTAAATTCTGAATTCTGTTTTGAATTCGATTTTATTTCATCTCATTTGTATATTTCATTCGTATACAAATTCTATTTGGTTCTATATAACCATTTCATTTCTTATAATCTTATTTGATAATAATAATAACAACCAACACATCCATATATTATAATAGTTCTAGAAAATTATTTCTTTTCTATACAAACAGAATTTTGGGCAAAATTACTTCATTTACCTACTTTAAAACAATATCGTGTTCAATCTTCTGTTCAATATTTACAAACTCTTATCGACGTCGTGGCGTCCCACGATTCGATCAGAATTCATAAACCGCTCAACAGACTAGCCAACACAATATAAAACATTTTTTATATCAAATAACAAATACGCTCTCTCATATATATATATACACACACACTCAACTCATTCTAGGGTACTACTGACCCTATCTCTAATGAGCACATCCCACAAAGCTTAGGTGTTCGCTCAACCTAAGCTCTGATACCAACTGTAAAGGCCCGTAAATCCGTACTATCTGAGTTGACTAATAACACCACACGTCCAACCCAAATTGCATAGACATACGAATCATTATTAGAAAGAAGTTAGAGGATAAGAAATAGAAAGAAAGGAATATTAGAATAGAAGAAAACGAAGATCACAAACGCACAGCGGAAGGAATAAAATATATAATATAACATAACTTTTGAAATTACAAATCAGTAACGGGACATACATACCATGATCAGAGAACAACAGTTATTCCTGGAACAGTTATAAACACCTGTTTCCAGATACAACATAGTACACAGCGGAAATATGATAGTCTATAGCTAACTGGTGAAGCCTCCTGCTTCCAGCCCTTCCAAGTGAATCTGTAAAATCCCAACTACTTGACTGCCCATACAAATTTGGGCACCCAAGAGTTTAGGGAAAACAAAACAAAACAAACTCTGGGTCAGTCATGGGACTGGTGTGAGTAAACTCCAACCATTTGTTTAACTTTCAAAATCATTTCGAAGGAAAAGATAATAGTAAGACCAGTCCACACATAAACATGGAAGGTTTTTACCTTACTATAACCCAAAACGCTTTGATACAAAAATCCAGTAATATTATAATAATGTCTAATGAAATAAATAACCAAATAGCAGAACGCTTGCATCTCACGCTCCACATACATAGTATAAAATCAAAAACCGCATGGCGCATATTGGAGATTGGATTTCCAATATGACAAGGTATGGAACCACCTTCCGATAGTGTATCTCTAGAGAGGAATACACTGGGTTCAACAAGAACATCTTGCAACCCAGCCCATACATGACCGACCACTCATTTCGCTTGAGTGTATCGAATGTATATCACCAACTGTTGGGATCAGCAACCGTTTCCCGAATGGGACAGCATCGAACAGAATAAGGAATTAAATAAATCTCTAGATAGCTGATTATACACCCTAATGGGAGCGACCCACATAGCCATGCTGCCTGTCCGATTTTTGTCATTTCTTCAGTTGTTGAGGCCTAAGGCTACGATCACTTTCAATTCATTGATAACACAATCACTTTGAATGCCACATTGTCGCATCCGTTAATCACTAATTGATTTGCATAAAAATTCTGGCTGTTATGCTAAGGGAATAAATCCATTGCAACCATATATATATATATATATTCATACAGATCATTATATTCGATCATTGGAAATACTTTGTCAGACATTCGTCCATATACATTAGTTCTGGAATTGAACGAAACCGAAGGCACAATTTCTATTAATAGAAAAAGCCCTTGCACTTTACACCGTCTTCGATTATCTTCATATAATCTGATTCGCAACGCTACTGCCAATACAGAGTGGTTCACGGATAATAATCCAACCGGTCTCTCCATATTGACAACGATATTGACAAACACTTTGATAGTCGGTTCTTTAACTATCGAAGAAAAATAAACAAACATCCATTCATCCATAACATCAATCAATCACTAGGCCTGTTAATTAATATTTCATTAATTAATTCACTTCTCCATTTCCCTATCAATGTTTGTTAAACAAATATTTTCAATTATCATTTCGGTCTCTTACATTCTTTGGAAAACATTTCTATGTCTCGCCTTCTTTTATCTTCTAACACTTAGAAAATATGTAATAACCCGGAAAATGTGAACCAATTAAATTTTTTTAAATTAGGTTATTACCAAAGAATTTGAATAGTTGAAATAGCCTATTTCAATAAAATATAGAATTGGGTATGGTATTGCAGTTTGAAATTTTGAATACAAACTTTGTCTGACTGTACCGGGTGGAAAATATAACGGATTTTAGCGAAACTGAAAATATTTAAATCTGTTTATGAATACCTTTCTAACGAATCCGAAAAAACGAAATTTTACAACGGAAATCAAAAGTTATGGCCAAATGAATTTTCAGAAAGGTCGCTATATAGCATATATAGCCCTTGAAAATTGATATTTTGCATACGACCTCGGAATTCGACGAAACTACTTTTGTTGGGCCCGGGATGTCAAAATATTGCTAAGTTTCAAATTTCATAATTTTTGAAGCTAGTATGTGAGCGGGGCAAAAGAAAATGTGATTGGTCAAATTCTGTTAAAATGGGTCGACCTAAAAATGGCCGTTTTTCAAACGAGCTCAGAATTCGACGAAACTAGTTTTGTTAGGACCGTATCATCAAAACAAAGCTAGATTTATTTTTCTGGAATTTTTCGATTCAGTTTGTGGCCCTGGCAAATTGAAATGTACGTTTAAATTAAATATTAAACGTTTTATATTTTAATTTGAAAAATAACTGACTGTAACAGTCGAATTGTCCAACGAAACATATCCCATTGTGTCCGGAATGGGGGTATTTAGCTAGGGGCGACAGTCGTTGGGTTTGATTTCGAGTTCGTGTGTGGAAGGGGGTATTTTTGGAAATAAATAAATTAAAAATTAAAATAAAAAGGAGCCGACCAATCAGATTTCTTCTTCCTCATCGATCCTCCAGGCGCGAGACGGAAAAGTGCTCCCAACTTCTCTCTTCAATTTCTCCACAACCACACAACGAAATCAAGCAAACTAGGATCCATTTTGAAGAGCGTCCAGAGATCTTCAAATCCATACCAACTTCAAAATTTATCGTTAAGTATTAAGGGAGATACAGCGCCGAGAAGACTCGGACTTCACGCCGCCGCCGAGATCGCTAGGGGCCGTCGATCTGACCACCAAGGGTAGCGCCAGGAAGCTCTTCCCTTCCTCTTCGACGCAGTACTGGCCGTTCGTCCTATCGCTTCACGGTTTAGCCGAAAAATTGAAACCTAGTTTCGAACGCACAAAGGAGGTATACGGCTTACTCTATTTTCAATTGATTTTTACACTATAAAGTGTTGCAAACTTGTAAAAATCGTATCTTTTTGCTATGTGATCGAAATTCGATGAAACAGGAGACACCGTGACCGCAAGGAGGCCCTCTACATTCTAGAAGAAGCCGCGGATTTTTCTGACCTTCCTACGATTTTTAGCACTGCAATAACCAATGTGGGGAATCTAAACTAATTGTGTGAATGAAATCGCGTTGTATAAATTATATAAGCGAAGTGTAAATTATATACGCATCGTATACCTCATGTACATGTGTTGTATAAGTTATATTAGCGATGTATAAATTATACAAGCATTGAATGAAACATATATGCTTTGAATTGTGATGAAATGCAAGTGAATTATTATATTATATATATATATATATATATATATACTCCCCTCGTCCACAGACCATGGACGATATTTATTGCTTGTGATTGACGTAATATTATATGGTATGACGAATGGTTGGAAATAATTGTTTGTGGTTGATATTATGGTTGAAAGATACTTTTGTGATTGAAAAATACCTTTGTGGTTGAAAAATACCCTCTTGTGGTTGAAAACAAATTAGAATAGGATTGTGGAATTGAAAATAAAACATGCCGCCTGCGTGCGAACTAGATGCATGATCTCCATTGTCAAAAACCGCGAGGTTTTAAGGTAGAGCGAGGAGCCGTACTAGGGACGGTCCCGGTTTTAACTACCCTGCCGTTATGCTGCCGAAATTTTCTGAAATATTCATGTGTTAGAATAAAATTCATTCGTTGAGTTGAAATTCATGTGTTGAATATTATTTGAATTTAAACAAATAGCTTTAGCGATAAAAATCACATTTTTATATATATACAAACTATATCGAATATTCATGTGTTAGAATAAAATTCATTCGTTGAGTTGAAATTCATGTGTTGAATATTATTTGAATTTAAACAAATAGCTTTAGCGATAAAAATCACATTTTTATATATATACAAACTATATCGAATATTCATGTGTTGAGTTGCAATTCATTCGTTGAGTTGAAATTCATGTGTTGAATATTATTTGAATTTAAACAAATAACTTTAGGATAAAAATCACATTTTTATATATATACAAACTATAGCGAATATTCATGTGTTGAGTTGCAATTCATTCGTTGAGTTGAAATTCATGTGTTGAATATTATTTGAATTTAAACAAATAGCTTTAGCGATAAAAATCACATTTTTATATATATACAAACTATATCGAATATTCATGTGTTGAGTTGCAATTCGTTCGTCGATTTGAAATTCATGTGTTGAATGTTATCATATTTTAAAATAAAATGAATTCACAATAAAACTACATTTTTATTGTGAATATGGAGTGTTAGAAACATTCACGTGTTGAATAATTATTTTTGATGATAAAAATATTTCTTTTATCATGTATATGCTTTGATAAAAATACACACGTGTTGAAATAAATAATAGTTTGCTAGAAATATTATTATTAGCTTTGTTCTGCATATATATACATGTGTTGAACAGGAAAAAATGGATTAGCTGTAGAGTAAAGAAATTATTTGCGTGCCCGACAAATAGGTAAGCCTTGATGAGTTGACTGCACAATTTTATTTTTATATATCAACTCCTGTGAATGCCGTTGGATGCGGAGTGCTGGTTATTCTGTGTGAAATAATAAACATCGCCATAGGATAGTAACAATTAATTTTGAACTACACTACATGGCATACTTCTTGATGATAGGCATACTTCATCATATTCCACATAAGCAATTGGAGCTTGTGTGACGAGGTGGAAGATCTACCATACGAGCGAGAGGCTTGTATGGCGATGACTATATACTACAGGTCGAACTGATGACTGATATGGACTATATAAAATATAACGATAAATGGCCAGATTAATAAAAACCCCACACGGGTCTGGAGTTGACAATAATCACGTCGCTCTAGTTACTAGATACGGCACATGGACTATTTATTTCCACACGAAAACGGGGTGACGAGAATTTATTCTCTGGAGTGATTATCTATACATGCTCCCCCGTAAACACCAAAATATATCACTATAAATATGTGAATGCTTTTTAGGATTTATTGGGTACCTAATACGACCCAATAAATTTCCAAACCCCTTCCCGTACAAAGGAGGTTATGGCGATTTTTTTTGAAATATTAAGGCGTTAGTGAAATATTTGAAGTGAAAACGAAGTTGAAAATATAGAATGAACTATAGTTGGAATTATAGTATGAACTATATTTTTATATATATATATATATATAAATATAATTAAAGGGAATCGAGGCCTTGCAGTTCGTGTTTCGGAATTGTAATTTGAAACGATTAGTGCAAGAAATCCGACCATCGGATTTTCCCGAAACTGCAACCGCTGGGTTCGCCTTGGAAATATATTCCCAACGTCACCAACCTTGTAAAAATCCAACGGTTGGATTGTCCGGAATGTTTAATTTAAATATGAAGAAAAACAGCGCCAGAATCGTTTATATTTATATATAAATATAAATATATTTAAATTAAATGGAATAACGACGCTGCAGTTCGAATTTTGAAACCGTAACTTCAAACGACTAGTGTGGAAGATCCGACCGTCGGATTCTCACGAAACTGGAACCGTTGGGTTCGCTTTGGGAATATCTTCCCACTGATATAGACTTTGTAGAAATCCAACGGTTAGATTTTCCGATATGTGTAAAACAAATAAGGAGAAAAACAGCGCCAGTGCCATGGCACGACCTGAAACGTCGTTTAATTAAATATGGCCATTTTTAAATAAATAAAAATGGCGAAAAATCGTTTTAAAATATTATAGGCAACATAGACTGTAAATAAACCAATTGGGCTTGAATTGTTTGATATTTGATGGTTGTATGTGTTTGACACGAAAATAACACTAAAGAACTGAAAGATGGATGTCGAATAATATAACCATAGAAAGAATCGATTTAAATTCTAATGACGTGAATTATTTGAAAAGGCCGAGCTAACCCTCATTTCAAATAATTTATCGAGCGATTTGAATTGGAAAATGCAAAGACGATTCAAGACCGACGATCTTCGTATCGGTTGGATGGGCGCTACTGAGGTTCCTGACCGGAGTAGCTACCGGAAAGGGACGGAAGTAGTAGCCGTTTGAACGTATGTGTTGATTGTACGGATATACGAGGAATTGACGCCTCCGGTTTCGTTCAGACCCAGAACGGACTTGTAAATGGACTGTGTGTCTGACATTGGATTTTGTTCTATACTGATCGATCTCTGTTAAATATATATATGTTTGGCGGCGGAGAATTTATTCTTTTGCTTAACGCCCTTCTTTGAGACATACGAGCTCAGAGGTTATATATCGATGGAAATCAATCGTATGGAGTGGACTGCCTATGTGGCATGCCAAGATGCTGTGATCAAGGCTTTTGTTGCAAAGCAAAGTCTTGTGGATGATGATCAAAGCACGGTCTACGTGGCCTAGCTTTGTGTATTTCGTAGATTCGCTAGCCTCACACCCCGGTATGAGTTAAAATCGGGATACGGACTGCAGGGAGAGCACGACGTTTCTTTCTAGCTATGGTGGTGTCAGTGACTTACCAGCCCTGACATATATATCTATTTTTCACCTATGTGGTTGTTGGAATGCGAGGCGCCTCGATTATAGGTCTGTAAGGACTGGGAAACGTGTGTTCAGGAATAAATAATCCTCAAACGTAAGAGAGGACCGGCCCTGAAGATCCAAGGGTTGCCCAGAGTGCGTAGTCCTGAGGCATTTGCTAGAATGTCTCGAAGCGGAGAGGAGCTTGCCCCTTGCCTCGACTCATGACGGAAATCCAATTTCCAATACGAAATAACAGACTCGATTGTAGAACTAGTATGGCGACATAGTAGATGGTAGCTATGCCGCCTATGATTGATATTTATGATGCTATTCGCTTTTGAAACATATATGCACTAGTAATAATATCAAATGACTTTGCTTTATACGTATCAAGCATATTTGGCCATTATAAGGAAAAACTCTATCCTCCGGCTTGCGTTGCATTGTATGATGGGACTTGAGTCTTATAATGGCTTCATTCTTTCTAAAAGCATTGCGTTGTTTTAAAAGAATTTACTTTGATTTAAATGCACTAGCAATCACTGGAGTAAACCCGTTCCGCGAAAGTGGCGTGGTCCTATGATTTGCTTATTACTGTTGTTTAACTGTTAAATAGATTCCTCATACCAGTCCCCATGACTGACTCGTTGTTTGTTTCACTTTGCAAACGCGGGTGCCCTTATTTTCACACGGGCAGCCTAGCTCACAGGTGACAGGTTGTTTTTGGCTCTGCACTGTTGCATAGAGTGCATTTTTAGCTCGTGGCGAGGCTGACTTCACAGAGACGACTTTGACATTTTCTGCCATTACTATACTTATATTATGATTCCGTCACTGGCGATGCAGACTGATTTACTTTCCGTATTTCTTATTGTATGTATATGTACCGCCTTCGGCGATGTAGACTGATACCCTTATTATGTCTCACTGCATGTATGTATTCCGCCTCTGGCGATGATGACTGATCACTTCCCTTTTTATTTACTAAGTTATATCCTACGCTATGCTATTCTGATGTTATTACATGGTGTGATTCCGCTGTCATATCCATGTAAAATTATTCTATTTATTGTTTCTGCTATTTTCTGTTCTCTGCTATGATGATTAATATGTTATATTCCAATGGTTATCCTTAATACCGCCCCTCGGATTTTGGGATCGTCACAGTTGGTATCAGAGCTCAGGTGAACCTTAGTTCCGGGATCTAACACATTAAACACCTCGTCAGAATAGAATCAATAGTGTTCTAATGCGAGTAGCTCATTAGAGATAGGATTAGCAATGTCCTAGAATGATCTAAGAAGATTAGCAAAACAATTTGATCAGTACATCATTTCCTTTCCTTATGTTCCCCTGCTTTATCATATATGAAGATATCAAATCTGTGAGCTTGACTTTTTTCTTACTTCTACAGTATCCTCTTAGATGGCTACACGAGCAGCAGCAGCTAAAGGAGGCCGTGGAGGCCGAGCAGGAGCAGCAAGAGGACGGGGGAATATCCCCGTAGTTGTGGAAGGCCCTATTGTTCAGCCACCAGCACCCGAGGACTTTGAGCTAGACAAAGTAGCGAAGAGGTATAGGAACCTTGGGGGAAAACCCTTTACTGGCACTGGTACAGTGACCGAGGCTATAGCTTGGTTGAAGACCTGTGAGAAAATCTTTGAAGGCATTGGTATGGGAACCAACAACAAAGCACGACTTGGTATTTGGCTCCTACAGGAGGAAGCAGAGCTGTGGTGGGATGCCATTACCTCAGAGGATGCAGCTGGTACTGTCAGGACCTGGGAGCAATTCAAAACTATGTTCAATGAGAAGTTTGTACCTGAACAGGCTCTAGAGAGGATGCGAGAGCAGTTTGCTAATCTCCAGCAAGGGGATCTCTCTATCCAGGATTACCTCAATAAATTCACCCAGTTGTCGCGCTATGCTCCAGAGCTTATTATGATTAACAAAGCAAAGAACAAGAGATTCATATTTGGGCTAAAGCGCAAGTACCATGACAGAGCTATGAGCAACATCAAACTCTCCTTTTCAGAATTAGTAGAAATGGCTTGCAATTATGAAGATATGGATGAAAGGCACGCCAGCCAAGACTGCGCCAAAAGCCAAGCTGGAAACAAGCGCAAGGCTTCAACAGATCAACCCGAGTCTAGCATTACCTCGGCCGCTACTCAGAAACGTGGAAAGATCCCCAAAGGAAATTGCTACAACTGCGGGAAGCCAGGACATTTTTCTAATGTATGCAAAGCCCCGAGGAAACCAAAGGCAAATGACTCAGCCGAATGCTACAACTGCCATAAGAAAGGGCACTATAGCAGGAATTGTCCTCTGAAGCAGAATGCACAAGTGGCTCATGTGTATGACGGGGAGACCCCGCCAGCTACCACCGATGGATCAGGTAAACCCGACGTCTTGGGAGGTACCCTTACCATTAAAAATATTCCTGTTTCTGTACTTTTTGATACTGGTGCATCACGTAGCTTCATTTCTGGTAACATAGTTCACAAGTTAAAATTGAAACAAGGAAAACTTAAAGAACCAATTAAAGTTCAAAACCCGATAGGAGGTTCTGTTAGTCTCAGTTCATACTGTAGAGTTCCTGTCTCTTATTCTTTCTATAAGTTCTCTTTTAAAGTGATTGTCATGGACCTTTCCGAATTTGATATTATTTTGGGACTTGATTGGTTGACAAAATATGAGGCCGAAGTTAGATGTGCCGAAAGAATCGTGAAAGTTAAAACAAAATTTGGGCATATCACTATACCATGCCATGGCTCCGAAATTAATAGAACATAATTTTGGTCTTCTTTAGAAGTTACTCCCCCTTCATTAGAAAAGATACCGGTCGTTAAAAACTATGCGGATGTGTTTGAAGAAGTAGAAAACTTACCACCGCAAAGAGAAATTGAATTTAGAATAGATCTAATTCCTAACACCCGACCAGTAGTACATCCAATTAGAAGAATGGCCCCGAAAGAAAAAGAAGAGTTAGGTAGTCAAACCCGAGAATTACTTTGGAAAGGTCTGATAAGACCGAGCTTTTCAGTTTGGGGAGCAGCGGTAGTATTTGTCCCGAAATCAGACGGTACTCTAAGACTTTGTGTTGATTACCGAGATCTCAATAAGCAGACACTGAAGAACAAATATCCCTTGCCCAGAATAGACGATCTGTTAGATCAATTAAATGGAGCAACAGTATTCTCCAGAATGGACCTAGCTACAGGTTTCCACCAATTGCGTATAGCCGAAGACTGTGTTCCTTTGACAGCCTTCAGGGGTCCCGATTTATTCTACGAATGGTTAGTAATGCCGTTCGGCTTGTGTAACGCTCCGGCATACTTCGTCGATCTTATGAACAGAGTGTTCCGTGGTGTGTTGAATAAATTTGTTCTAGTCTTCATCGATGACATTTTAATCTACTCTAAGTCGGAAGGCGAGCATGCCAAACATTTAGAACAAGTGTTGAAAATTCTAAGGAGAAATGTATTGAAAGCTAAATTTTCTAAATGTGTCTTCTGGCAGGATGAAGTTAAGTTCCTAGGCCATGTCGTATCAAAAGAAGGAATTGCTGTAGATCCAAGCAAAATTACAGCGATTCAGAACTGGAAACAACCTACTACACCCACTGAAGTTCGAAGTTTCCTTGGATTGGCTAGCTACTATCGGAAATTCGTTCAGGATTTTTCAAAGATATCTGGTGTATTGACAAAGCTTACAAAGAAGCATGAGAAATTCAAATGGACTCCCGAATGTGAAGAAGCTTTCCAGGAACTGAAACTGAAGTTGACAGCCGCTCCAGTATTGACAATTATAGAAAGCAACCAAGACTTGACTGTATGGACAGACGCTTCTATTAGAGGGCTAGGCGCAGTATTAATGCAAAAAGCCAAGTGGTCGCTTATGCTAGCCGTCAGCTAAAGCCGCATGAAAGAAACTATGCAACTCATGATCTTGAGTTATTAGCTATCGTGTTTGCTTTAAGAATCTGGAGGCATTATTTACTGGGCGAGAAGTTCGAACTATTTACTGACCATCAATCCTTGAAATATCTATTCACTCAGAAAGATCTAAATTTGAGACAACAGCGTTGGTTAGAATTCCTTGCAGCATACGATTTTGAAATTCTCTACACTCCGGGGAAAGCCAATGTTGTGGCAGATGCGCTCAGCAGAAAGAATGAAATCATCGCCAGTTTTGTCATCACGTCTTCTTTAATTGACAGGATCTCGACTCTACAGAAAGACGATGAATTTGTTCAAAGAATCAGTCAGAGAGTCAAGGGAGGCGAATCCACAAGTTTCCGACTCGATGACAAAGGAGTTCTAAGATTGAAGGGCAGAATTTGCATCCCAAACCTTCCAGAGCTCAGAAGAGAAATACTTGATGAGTGCCACAAGTCCAAACTAAGTATCCATCCCGGTGTGAGAAAGATGTATAACGATATCAAACGCACATTCTGGTGGAGAGCTTTGAAAAGAGATATTTCATTATATGTTAGTAGATGCCCCACATGTCAGCTAGTTAAGAGCGATCAGCAGAAATTGGCTGGATTATTACAACCCTTAGAAATTCCAGGATGGAAGTGGGAGCAAATTTCGATGGACTTCATTGATGGTTTGCCTCGAACTAGAAAAGGAAACGACAGTATATGGGTAATCGTAGATCGCTTCACGAAGACTGCCCATTTCATACCTGTCCGATCCAACAGAACGGCTCAAAGTCTAGCACAGATTTACTTCAAAGAAATAATTAAACTACATTGGGTGCCGCTCAATATAGTCAGTGATAGAGACCCCCTGTTTACTAGCAAATTCTGGGAAGCATTCCAGACGGAATTGGGAACCAAATTGAATCTAAGCACCGCTTATCACCCTCAGTCAGACGGCCAAACTGAGCGGGTGAATAGAATTCTAGAAGATTTACTGCGGGCTTGCGTTATCGATTTTGGAGGCTCATGGGAAGATCACTTACATTTAGCCGAATTCTCTTACAACAATAGCTATCAAGCAAGCTTGGGAATGTCTCCATTTGAAGCATTATACGGTAGACCGTGCAGATCTCCCGCATGTTGGGTAGAACCTGGAAACAGACTTGTGTTAGGGCCCGATATGATTCAAAAAGCATCGGATAAAGTCGATTTCATTAAGAAGCGATTGAAAACCGCACAGAGCCGACAGAAAAGTTATGCTGATGCGAGAAGAAGGGATATATCGTTTGCCGTTGGCGATTATGTATATTTAAGAGTTTCTCCAATGCGAGGAGTAATCAGATTTGGCAAGACTGGGAAGTTGGCACCGAGATTTATTGGTCCCTTTCCTATACTTGAACGGATTGGAACTCTTGCATATAGGGTTTCATTACCTAATTGGTTGCCTAGTGTACATGATGTGTTCCACGTGTCTCAACTCAGAAAACATGTTCATGATCCAGATCTTGTTGTGGAAGAAGCAGCGCAACATGATATTGACATAACTCCAGAATTAGCACTCAGAAGAGAGCCATTAAAGATAGTTGGCAAAGAAACTAGAGAGCTAAGGAGGAAAAAGATTCATCTAGTCAAAGTGCAGTGGAGTAGTGATCCTAGAGACTGTACTTGGGAGACTGAGGAAAGCATTAAACAAGCCTATCCCAAATGCAGAGTGGACATCTCTGACTAACTCCGGTGCAAGGTACCTTTACAATACTTTGCATTTACATTTTATTTCCTACATTGCTGTTATTTCCTTTTCGAGGACGAAAAGTTTTAAGTGGGGGAGATTGTAATAACCCGGAAAATGTGAACCAATTTAAAAATTTTAAATTAGGTTATTACCAAAGAATTTGAATAGTTGAAATAGCCTATTTCAATAAAATATAGAATTGGGTATGGTATTGCAGTTTGAATTTTTGAATACAAACTTTGTCTGACTGTACCGGGTGGAAAATATAACGGATTTTAGCGAAACTAAAAATATTTAAATCTGTTTATGAATACCTTTCTAACGAATCCGAAAAATCGAAATTTCATAACGGAAATCAAAAGTTATGGCCAAATGAATTTTCAGAAAGGTCGCTATATAGCATATATAGCCATTGAAAATTGATATTTTGCATACGACCTCGGAATTCGACGAAACCACTTTTGTTGGGTTCGGGATGTCAAATTATTGCTAAGTTTCAAATTTCATAAATTTTGAAGCTAGTATGTGAGCGGGGCAAAAGAAAATGTCATTGGTCAAATTCTGTTAAAATGGGTCGACCTAAAAATGGCCGTTTTTCAAACGAGCTCAGAATTCGACGAAACTGGTTTTGTTAGGACCGTATCGTCAAAACAAAGCTAGATTTATTTTTCTGGAATTTTTCGATTCAGTTTGTGGCCCTGGCAAATTGAAATGTACGTTTAAATTAAATATTAAACGTTTTATATTTTAATTTGAAAAATAACTGACTGTAACAGTCGAATTGGCCAACGAAACATATCCCATTGTGTCCGGAATGGGGGTATTTAGCTAGGGGCGACAGTCGTTGGGTTTGATTTCGAGTTCGTGTGTGGAAGGGGGTATTTTTGGAAATAAATAAATTAAAAATTAAAATAAAAAGGAGCCGACCAATCAGATTTCTTCTTCCTCATCGATCCTCCAGGCGCGAGACGGAAAAGTGCTCCCAACTTCTCTCTTCAATTTCTCCACAACCACACAACGAAATCAAGCAAACTAGGATCCATTTTGAAGAGCGTCCAGAGATCTTCAAATCCATACCAACTTCAAAATTTATCGTCAAGTATTAAGGGAGATACAGCACCGAGAAGACTCGGACTTCGCGCCGCCGCCGAGATCGCTAGGGGCCGTCGATCTGACTACCAAGGGTAGCGCCGTGAAGCTCTTCCCTTCCTCTTCGACGCAGTACTGGCCGTTCGTCCTATCGCTTCACGGTTTAGCCGAAAAATTGAAACCTAGTTTCGAACGCGCAAAGGAGGTATACGGCTTACTCTATTTTCAATTGATTTTTACACTATAAAGTGTTGCAAACTTGTAAAAATCGTATCTTTTTGCTATGTGATCGAAATTCGATGAAACAGGAGACACCGTGACCGCAAGGAGGCCCTCTACATTCTAGAAGAAGCCGCGGATTTTTCTGACCTTCCTACGATTTTTAGCACTGCAATAACCAATGTGAGGAATCTAAACTAATTGTGTGAATGAAATCGCGTTGTATAAATTATATAAGCGAAGTGTAAATTATATACGCATCGTATACCTCATGTACATGTGTTGTATAAGTTATATTAGCGATGTATAAATTATACAAGCGTTGAATGAAACATATATGCTTTGAATTGTGATGAAATGCAGGTGAATTATTATATTATATATATATATATATATACTCCCCTCGTACACAGACCATGGACGATATTTATTGCTTGTGATTGACGTAATATTATATGGTATGACGAATGGTTGGAAATAATTGTTTGTGGTTGATATTATGGTTGAAAGATACTTTTGTGGTTGAAAAATACCTTTGTGGTTGAAAAATACCCTCTTGTGGTTGAAAACAAATTAGAATAGGATTGTGGAATTGAAAATAAAACATGCCGCCTACGTGTGAACTAGATGCATGATCTCCATTGTCAAAAACCACGAGGTTTTAAGGTAGAGCGAGGAGCCGTACTAGGGACGGTCCCGGTTTTAACTACCCTGCCGTTATGCTGCCGAAATTTTCTGAAATATTCATGTGTTAGAATAAAATTCATTCTTTGAGTTGAAATTCATGTGTTGAATATTATTTGAATTTAAACAAATAGCTTTAGCGATAAAAATCACATTTTTATATATATACAAACTATATCGAATATTCATGTGTTAGAATAAAATTCATTCGTTGAGTTGAAATTCATGTGTTGAATATTATTTGAATTTAAACAAATAGCTTTAGCGATAAAAATCACATTTTTATATATATACAAACTATATCGAATATTCATGTGTTGAGTTGCAATTCATTCGTTGAGTTGAAATTCATGTGTTGAATATTATTTGAATTTAAACAAATAGCTTTAGGATAAAAATCACATTTATATATATATATATACAAACTATAGCGAATATTCATGTGTTGAGTTGCAGTTCATTCGTTGAGTTGAAATTCATGTGTTGAATATTATTTGAATTTAAACAAATAACTTTAGCGATAAAAATCACATTTTTATATATATACAAACTATATCGAATATTCATGTGTTGAGTTGCAATTCGTTCGTCGATTTGAAATTCATGTGTTGAATGTTATCATATTTTAAAATAAAATGAATTCACAATAAAACTACATTTTTATTGTGAATATGGAGTGTTTCAAACATTCACGTGTTGAATAAATATTTTTGATGATAAAAATATTTCTTTTATCATGTATATGCTTTGATAAAAATACACACGTGTTGAAATAAATAATAGTTTGCTAGAAATATTATTATTAGCTTTGTTCTGCATATATATACATGTGTTGAACAGGAAAAAAATGGATTAGCTGTAGAGTAAAGAAATTATTTGCGTGCCCGACAAATAGGTAAGCCTTGATGAGTTGGCTGTGCAATTTTATTTTTATATATCAACTCCTGTGAATGCCATTGGATGCGGAGTGCTGGTTATTCTGTGTGAAATAATAAACATCGCCATAGGATAGTAACAATTAATTTTGAACTACACTACATGGCATACTTCTTGACGATAGGCAGACTTCATCATATTCCACATAAGCAATTGGAGCTTGTGTGACGAGGTGGAAGATCTACCATACGAGCGAGAGGCTTGTATGGCGATGACTATATACTACAGGTTGAACTGATGACTGATATGGACTATATAAAATATAACGATAAATGGACAGATTAATAAAAACCCCACACGGGTCTGGAGTTGACAATAATCACGTCGCTCTAGTTACTAGATACGGCACATGGACTATTTATTTCCACACGGAAACGGGGTGACGAGAATTTATTCTCTGGAGTGATTATCTATACATGCTCCCCCGTAAACACCAGAATATATCACTATAAATATGTGAATGCTTTTTAGGATTTATTGGGTACCTAATACGGCCCAATAAATTTCCAAACCCCTTCCCGTACAAAGGAGGTTATGGCGAATTTTTTTGAAATATTAAGGCGTTAGTGAAATATTTGAAGTGAAAACGAAGTTGAAAATATAGAATGAACTATAGTTGGAATTATAGTATGAACTATATTTATATATATATATAAATATAAATATAATTAAAGGGAATCGAGGCTGTGCAGTTTGTGTTTCGGAATCGTAATTTGAAACGATTAGTGCAAGAAATCCGACCATTGGATTTTCCCGAAACCGCAACCGCTGGGTTCGCCTTGGAAATATCTTCCCAACGGCCCCAACCTTGTAAAAATCCAACGGTTGGATTGTCCGGAATGTTTAATTTAAATCTGAAGACAAACAGCGTCAGAATCATTTATATTTATATATAAATATAAATATATTTAAATTAAATGGAATAACGATGCTGCAGTTCGAATTTTGAAACCGTAACTTCAAACGACTAGTGTGGAAGATCCGACCGTCGGATTCTCACGAAACTGGAACCGTTGGGTTCGCTTTGGGAATATCTTCCCACTGATATAGACTTTGTAGAAATCCAACGGTTAGATTTTCCGATATGTGTAAAACAAATTAGGAGAAAAACAGCGCCAGTGCCACGGCACGACCTGAAACGTCGTTTAATTAAATATGGCCATTTTTAAATAAATAAAAATGGCGAAAAATCGTTATAAAATATTATAGGCAACATAGACTGCAAATAAACCAATTGGGCTTGAATTGTTTGATATTTGATGGTTGTATGTGTTTGACACGAAAATAACACTAAAGAACTGAAAGATGGATGTCGAATAATATAACCATAGAAAGAATCGATTTAAATTCTAATGACGTGAATTATTTGAAAAGGCCGAGCTAACCCTCATTTCAAATAATTTATCGAGCGATTCGAATTGGAAAATGCAAAGACGATTCAAGACCGACGATCTTCGTATCGGTTGGATGGGCGCTACTGAGGTTCCTGACCGGAGTAGCTACCGAAAAGGGACGGAAGTAGTAGCCGTTTGAACGTATGTGTTGATTGTAGGGATATACGAGGAATTGACGCCTCCGGTTTCGTTCAGACCTAGAATGGACTTGTAAATGGACAGTGTGTCTGACATTGGATTTTGTTCTATACTGATCGATCTCTGTTAAATATATATCTGTTTGGCGGCGGAGAATTTATTCTTTTGCTTAACGCCCTTCTCTGAGACATACGAGCTCAGAGGTTATATACCGATGGAAATCAATCGTATGGAGTGGACTGCCTATGTCGCATGCCAAGATGCTGTGATCAAGGCTTCTGTTGCAAAGCAAAGTCTTGTGGATGATGATCAAAGCATGGTCTACGTGGCCTAGCTTTGTGTATTTCGTAGATTCGCGAGCCCCACACCCCGGTATGAGTTAAAAATGGGATACAGACTGCAGGGAGAGCACGACGTTTCTTTCTAGCTATGGTGGTGTCAGTGACTTACCAGCCCTGACATATATATCTATTTTTCACCTATGTGGTTGTTGGAATGCGAGGCGCCTCGATTATAGGTCTGTAAGGACCGGGAAACGTGTGTTCAGGAATAAATAATCCTCAAATGTAAGAGAGAACCGGCCCTGAAGATCCAAGGGTTGCCCAGAGTGCGTAGTCCTGAGGCATTTGCTAGAATGTCTCGAAGCGGAGAGGAGCTTGCCCCTTGCCTCGACTCATGACGGAAATCCAATTTCCAATACGAAATAACGGACTCGATTGTAGAACTAGTATGGCGACATAGTAGATGGTAGCTATGCCGCCTATGATTGATATTTATGATGCTATTCGCTTTTGAAACATATATGCACTAGTAATAATATCAAATGACTTTACTTTATACGTATCAAGCATATTTGGCCATTATAAGGAAAAACTCTATCCTCCGGCTTGCGTTGCATTGTATGATGGGACTTGAGTCTTATAATGGCTTCATTCTTTCTAAAAGCATTGCGTTGTTTTGAAAGAATTTACTTTGTTTTAAATGCACTAGCAATCACTGGAGTAAACCCGTTCCGCGAAAGTGGCGTGGTCCTATGATTTGCTTATTACTGTTGTTTAACTGTTAAATAGATTCCTCATACCAATCCCCATGACTGACTCGTTGTTTGTTTCACTTTGCAAACGCGGGTGCCCTTATTTTCACACGGGCAACCTAGCTCACAGGTAACAGGTTGTTTTTAGCTCTGCACTGTTGCATAGAGTGCATTTTTGGCTCATGGCGAGGCTGACTTCATAGAGACGACTTTGACATTTTCCGCCATTACTATACTTATATTATGATTCCGTCACTGGCAATGCAGACTGATTTACTTTCTGTATTTCTTATTGTATGTATATGTACCGCCTTCGGCGATGTAGACTGATACCCTTATTATGTCTCACTGCATGTATGTATTCCGCCTCTGGCGATGATGACTGATCACTTCCCTTTTTATTTACTAAGTTATATCCTACGCTATGCTATTCTGATGTTATTACATGTTGTGATTCCGCTGTCATATCCATGTAAAATTATTCTATTTATTGTTTCTGCTATTTTCTGTTCTCTGCTATGATGATTAATGTGTTATATTCCAATGATTATCCTTAATACCGCCCCTCGGATTTTGGGATCGTCACAAAATATGTTCCATTTGAAATTTAAACAATTTCAATCAATTATCTCTTTCCCGACTACTTTAATTAGACTCAGGAAATATTTAGTTTTACATCACTTAGGTTAAAACGAATGTGGTATAAAACATCGTTATAACAACCCAAAATATTTTATTCAACTAACTATTATTCAACCACTTCTCTTCAAGACTGGGTCTTGCTATTTATCAGTTAAAAATGAAATCAATCATGTTGGGGTAAAATTACCTCTAAGACCTTGACCGAAAACATCCTCAACTTCAAAAGGACAAAACCACTTACCTCAAATAAACACACTATAAAACCCAATTATTCATTTTAAAAACATGTATATGGTTCGCTTTCTATTTCTAATTTATAGATTTCCCTTTTTGTTTACAACATTGTATTTTTAATTTCGTTTCCTATCGAATCCTATATATTTCGATATATTGATTTCTAACTATCAAATTATCTTAAAAATATTCTAACTCCTTAAATTTCCGGAAAATTTTGCCATAACCTCCTTTGTACCGGGAGCATCGGGATATTTCAAATAGCCCCTCATGGCCCTCACCAATCCAAAAGAAAAAGAAAAAGCCAAGCGGCTTGCCGATACGGTGCATAAAACCTCATATATGAATTTAAACATGTACCTTTTTGTCGGGCTCGTAAATTAAAATCTTCATATACTCCATCCCATACCTGTCTAACACATGCTCACCTGTTTTTAATTCAATTCAACTCAATCCAATCGTTTGGATTCAGTTTCGCTCATTTATTCTTTAATTAGCTATTTTGCCTATTTCACTTCTTTGTTTGAATATAACATGATCAAATAAAATATTTAACTTGGTCATAACCAAATTGAATTTCAATTTCAATTCTAGATTCCCTTTCGATTTCGAATATAAATTTTCAAATCGAATTTTACTTATTCAAAGCCCAATATCAGTTCAAAATCTCATTAACTAATTTATATTCAAATCAGTTAATTCTATTCAATAATCAAAAATCTGATTTCTATTTCAAAAATCAACTCATTACTCCATTTGAGTTCCGATATATTTTATAACTCAAATTTGGATTTTTCTAAATAGAAATTTGGATTTTATTTGCTTAAAATTCTTTTATAAAATTAAATAAACCATTATGGTTTTGAAATGGTTATGGCGCCGTTTTTCTGAAAATTTGATTTTGACATAACTCAAAATCTATTCGACTAAATATAGATTTTTCTCCTCCATTAGAAAACTATTATCAAATCGGTCCTGACGTTTCTTATTTCAAAGAATTCTAACTTCAATTGAGTTCTGTATATTCAATTGAAGTTCGAAACGCCAATTTACGAACTGCAGCGCTGCGACGAGTTCGTTTTAATTATATTTATAAATATAAACGTTTAAACATCGTTTGTAATAAATTCCACTTCATTCTGATATATTTTTAATATATCAAATCAATGTTTTTCCCAATTCAACATAGTATTTTCGATCTACTTCACTTCTATTTGAAATTCTATATTCAAATTTCAATTCGCTTCTATTTTTCAAATTCTATTTGAATTTCTATATTCGAATTTCCTTTATTCAAATCCCATTTGAATTTCTACGTTCAAATTCTATATTTGAATTTCCTTTGAATTTCATCTATTCAAACTCCATTTGAATTTCTATATTCAAATTCCCTTTGAATTTTCTATTTGAATCCTATATTCAAATTTCATATTTTAAATTCCATTTGAATTCTCTATTCAAATTCCATTTAAATTCCTCTTATTCAATTTCTATATTTAAACTCCATCTGGATTCTATTATTCAAATCCTATAGTTAAACTCCATTTGAATTCTCTTTTCAATACATTTTCCAATTCCACTTTTTCTATATTCAAATTCTATATTTTAAATTTCATTTGAACTTTCTTTATTCAAATCCATTTGAATTCCTTTGAATTCAAATTCTATTTGAATTCCTTTAAATTCAAACTCTATTTCAATTCCTTTTTAAATTTTATATTCATTCTTAAACAAGCCTCGATTTCAATTTCTTTTGCAATTGATATTTTTACTTTTAAAAATAGATTTCCCTTTTCAATTTCACACTAGTATTTTATTTCTGAATTATCCAACGATAATTCTTTTCATTTCATTTATAAATTTCATTTATAAAAGAACTACTTATAAACTTCGTTTAGAAAGGAACTACTTATTTTATTTTTTTCAAAACAAGTTTATATCTCAAATCTATTTAAAAATTCAAATTCTATTTTTCTAAAATAGAATTTCCCCTTTTACATCTCAAATATTCTCTCCGCGATATTTTTAAATATCAACCTTTGGGCCCAGTGAATTCAAACACCAAAACAACCAATTATTTATTTTCTAACACATCATATATGACAATATATATATATATATATGCAAACAAATAAACGAACAAATAATATATTTTTGAGGAATCCAGTTGGATTCCTCCAACCTGTTTTCCTGCACCCACAGATGTTAGTCAACAGAAATATTACCCATCCTGCTTCGAGGCAGGATATCACGGTAAAAGGGGATCCACTTATATGCGTAGGGTCATCCGCTAATGATACTGCGGGCATCCGCTAATAGTATTGCGGGAAATATCCAATAACCAAAAAATTCAACAATTCATTCATGCACCCAAGCAACCAACAAATTTATTTTACGATAAAAATAAATTTAAATATAAAACTGTAAGTGAGATTTACTCACCATGATTTTAAACTGTCGAATATCCAATGCCATTTGATTAATTAAATTCTTGGTAAATTCTGATTAACTCCAAATGTGTTCTTCACGCTTTTCCAACCTTATTTCCCATTTTTAATCCTCTCTTCCTTTCTGAAAACAATTGCCAAAACCTATTGCTCGACTGCTCCTACCACTCTCGACCTTCTGCATTCAACAGTACACAACTAGCTCCCCTCTTTTTCCTTTCTGACTGATGCTTACTGTCCCTTATCTTCCTACCTTAATTCGCTCCCTCCTGTTGTTCTTTCACGACGTCCCCAAAACCATCATTGTACACAACCCCTAAAAATCACCTACTGTCGAGGTCCCAAACAAAAGCCGTGACCTTCCAATCCATCATATCGAACTCCAGTCACCCAAGTCCCCCTCGACATCCACCAATTTCACTGACCGCACTCCAATCCAGTGTATTTCCTGCATCCAAATCCCTTAAATGAAAACTCGAACCCTAACTAGGTCTTCTCGCGTTCATCGATTATCCGCCCATCGAGTTTACCAATTCTCGAACCAAACTGGAAATCCATGATGGTGTTAGGGCTTCGGACAAATAGCAGAAAAGAGGGCTTCGATTTCCATACACTCGATGAACAACTGGTTGTTTTGACAATTGATTTCCTCCCTAAAATGAGTCGCGACATCCGACGATGCACCAGCGTGAAGAACAGCTCGAAAGGGAGCACTCGCGATTTATTTTATGGAGTAAATGGTTTTCGATTTACATACTGAGGAGAAGCGGCCATTGAATTTGAAGCTTTCAATTTAATTTACTTTGGCAAAATGAAAATTAAAGGGAAAATAAAAGTGGAATGTCGCGATTTATAGAAGCGGAGAGGAGAACAGAAGTACATGAGTAATAAAGGAATGTAGGGTGAAGTACAATGCATATTTAATACGATTTGATTTCTATTTAATGCGATTTAAAATAAAGAGACCTTTATTTAATTTAAATGGATTATGATTTGATTACCGATTCGACTTAGAGCTTATCCGTTTAAAATATATCGGGGTTCATTAATTTAAACCATGAACCACTATTTTAACGTAACCACCGTTGTTTCAACAGTGTAACATTATTCTGAACTAACTGAATATATTTTGATATTCAATTTCAGCGTATATATAAATAACCAAAATAAATTAATACAATATAATTTAAATTCAAAAACAAATAAATTTCTATGATAATAAAATATTTTTATTATCATTGATGTTCAAATACAATTAATACTGATCGTCTGAATTGTTCTGATTTAATTCTAACTTCGAATTGAATTATTTTAAATTCTCGTATTTTGATGACTATCAAAATAAATCGTATTTCGATTATTTAATCGATAACCCAAAAAAATAACATTTATATTTTAAATTCAATATTTAAAACCATACTAAATATTTAAAATAAATCGACAAAATTCCGGGTCGTTACAAAAAATGACAAATTTAATCAACAATTATATTTTGACAAAAATGTCAATTTTGGTCCAATAATTATATTTTGACAAACATGATAATTTTAATTCCATTATTCTAATTTGAAAAAAATGATATTTTTTGATTCAACTATTCTAATTAACAAAAATGATGATTTTTGTTGCAGCAATTCTATTTTGACAAAAATGTATATTTTTGTTTCAACCTTTTTAATTGATAAAAATGTATATTTTTGTTTCAACCTTTTTAATTGACAAAAATGTATATTTTTGTTTCAACCTTTTAAATTGACAAAAATGTGTATTTTTTGTTTCAAAGTTTTTAATTGTCAAAAATGTGTATTGTTGTTTCAACCTTTTTAATTGACAAAAATGTGTATTTTTGTTTCAACCTTTTTAATTGACAAAAATGTATATTTTTGTTTCAACCTTTTTAATTGATAAAAATGTATATTTTTGTTTCACCTCAAATCTCATTTGACAAAAATGTAATTTTTGTTTAACTCAAATCTTATTTAACATAAATGTAATTTTTGTTTGACTCAAATCTTATTTAACAAAAATGTAATTTTTGTTTGACTCAAATCTTATTTAACATAAATGTAATCTTTGTTTGACTCAAATCTTATTTAAAAAAATGTAATTTTTGTTTGACTCAAATCTTATTTTGACAAAATGTAATTTTTGTTTAACTCAAATCTTATTTTGACAAAATGTAATTTTTTATTTAACTCCATTCTAATTAACAAAAATGTTAATTTTTGTTCAGTTCAATACTAATTAACAAAAATGTTAATTTTTGATTCAACTAATCTAATAAACAAAAAAATGATAATTTTTGTTAAACACAATTCTAATTAACAAATATGTTAATTTTTGATTCAACTAATCTAATTAACAAAAATGATATTTTTTTTTTAACACAATTCTAATTAACACATATGTTAATTTTTTGATTTCAACAATCTAATAAACAAAATGATAATTTTTGTTTAACACAATTCTAATTAACAAATATGTTAGTTTTTGATTCTACTAATCTAATTAACAAAGATGATAATTTTTGTTTAACACAATTCTAATTAACACATATGTTAATTTTTGATTTCAACAATCTAATAAACAAAATGATAATTTTTGTTTAACACAATTCTAATTAACAAATATGTTAATTTTAACAGATCTACATAACACACGAATCACAGATCAAATCACGTATAACAATCAACAGAATATTACAGCGTATGAGTAATACCACAATTATGATTAATTAATTTTAATTATATATATATAAAAAGTAGAATTTCTCACCGTGATTTTTAATAATGTATATTGAAATTTGCCTAAAATCCAATTTGCTCCATTTTGGTTTTGGTCGGTTCCATGTTGTAGATCTGTGAAAGACGATTTTAACGGAATAGATTTCGTTCGATTCTGATATGGTATGGAAAAGTTATCGTATTTTAATCTTAGAGTAGTTAAACAAGGTATTAAATAAATTAATTAAGTATAATTACATTACTAATCAAAAAGCATAGGCCATCTTCATCGTTTGTCTGTAGCCGATGAATCCATGACCTCGTGAGAAATAAAAGCCACCGCACCAACCCCTGATCGTCGCGCCCCCATTAGAACTGACCACCCTGTCGCCCTCCTCCAGAGCCACTGTCCGCCGCCCATCAGGTCGAACTCGGCCCCACCATCCACCCTGAAATCCGCTCCAAACCCGCAGACTTCACCCCAGAAATTCTAGCTCCACACTCCTCTAAAAACAATCAACACTGCACCAATCGAAAGATCGCGACTTTCTCTTTGATGTTGTCTTTGGAACCAAAAGTTAATTCGAAATAGATAAGGAGATTTTAACGAATTTAAAAGGAACAATATCAGCCATTGTTTTGAAAGTTGCGGCACCGAATGTAGAAATAGGGTTAGGGTTTATTTTGAAGAGATGCTGGTCGTTTATTTTGAAGAGGTGGCGGCATAAATAACAATTGACCACGAGAATACGAATGTTAGGGTTTGACTTCTTAGGTTGGTATATATAGGGTATGCAATAATATTATATTATTTTTATTAAACTTGCCGATGAAGTAACGCATTGAGATACCTATGTACGACCTCTAATCTCGATGAAAGTTGAAATCCTATCATAAAATAATATTCCGGACATGATGGAACAGATTTCATCGAATTTCGAGTTCGTTTGTGAAAATTCCTTTATAACTTCACAATGTGAATCGACACACATATAAATTGCGCACGATCACCAAATAAGTCCAATTAACATGAAATTTGAAATCCCATAATAATTAATCACTACATATTTAATAAAAATAGTTTCATTGAAAACCGAGTTCGTTAGAAAATCGGTTATTATATAATTTCATATTAAATCGATAAAAATAAAAATTTAAGCATTTACTCTTTGCACGATCAAAAGGTAAGTCCGATCGATACAAAAATCGAAATCCTATAATAACCAGCTAATACGAATCCAATGATATAAGTTTCGTTGCATTCCGAGATTGTTTTCCCAGAATGATATTTTATACACAAAACTACACTCTTTTAGACACCGATTTATTGATCTTCAAAAATAACGAACTATCCACTTATCTTAATTCTAAACATCGATATGAGTTCAACAGAATTAGTCTTATAGCTTGGTCCAATCGTTTGGTCATGTTATACACAAATACCCATCCATTTAAATTAATTAATTTAATTACACGCTATACAAAATGACTGAGCGTTTATGGTCATCGTTGTCGCATATGACATTAGATTGCCACTAAATTTGGTTTCGTATAATAATTTAACGATAAAACTAGTTTCATCAAAAACCGAGACCATTTGCTAAACAATCATTCTTAAGGCTTATATAATGTAAATAAAATATATAAAAATTCCAAACAATCCAATTAAATAATAATAAATTATTATTATTGTATATGTCCAAATGGATACATATAGCGTCAAATATAAACCACTATGTATTTTAAAACTCAGCATAATAAAATTTCGAGTTAAACGATATCCAAATTTATATAAAAACCCTTTTAAAATTATTAAATAAACGTTATAGTTTGTAAACGATTTCATAGCGACTATTTGAAATTTTGATTTTGACATAACTAACAATCTATAACATAAAATCCCAATTTTTCTCTTTCAATATAAAATTATTACCATATAAATTTGGACGATTCTTGTTTCAATGAATTCCGACTTAAAGTAGATTTTTTAAATTCAGTTAAAGTTCAAAACATTATATTATGAACCACTACGACGTTACAAGCTCGTTTTTAATTAAATATAAATTTATACGTTTAAAATTCATTTTTAATAACTAAATTTCTATATAAAAATCTATTTTTATTTCTAAATCAATATTTAAAATAATAAAATAATTAAGTATTTGACTATCAAAATACAGGATGTTACATTCCTTCCCCCTTAAAAGAATTTTGTCCCCGAAATTACTAAGGTTGGAAAGATGTTACAAACCCATAAAATTTTCTAAAATCTAATTTATTTTGAAAACCAATTCACTATTGTTAATTAAATCTTTTCAAAATAGCAAAAAATTTCCGACACTTTAAATTCTTGGAAAAATTCGACATAGTCTTCTCTGTACAGAGGGACTTTTGCGCTATCACAAGAACAATAAATATATAGACATCGACCCACACGGTCCGAACATCTAATTTAAAAACAAAAATTTATATTTTTGCGCTAGCGTACATTTTAAAAGCGCTATTGAGCATACTTGCTCAACTTATATGCGATCTATGCAATCAAAATTTATCCTCATAGACTTCTGGTACCTATACTTGACTCAAGTCAATATGTAAGTAACAACTGTGTGAAATTCTTAAATAATATTTATTAATCAATATACAGATTTCCAAAATTAAATAGGTAGCATTACTCCTTTTGAAAAGGTATATGTAATACATGGTTATTTAATTTCAATTCATATGCGATTCCATTCAATTTGTAATACTGGAATTTGTTTTCTTGGTTTTTAATTCGTCCAACTCTTTTATTAAACCATTGATGAATTATATTCAACCAATCTAAAATACAATCAATAATCAATCAACAACCAATGCACAACCAACTTAATCAAATCAATTGAATTTACATTCAATATTAATGTTTACTTTGGTTTACATATTTGAACATTAATCGGTTAATATCCAATTGATTTCTATTTAATTATTATTCATTTAATTTCCAAATTCCAAATCTATTTTATTTACTTCCATCTTCTGATTTTTATTCCAAAAATTATCTATTTTCCCTTCAAATTTTAGTTAACTTATTTTTTTAGTTAAATACCGATTCATTCAATTTTATATTAAAAATCTCATTCACAAATTTTATGTGAAAACTTCTTCTAGTTATATTAAACCGTTCAAATTTATATTCCCATTTGAATTTCATTCAAATCAAATAAACACAATATCTCAATAATTTGATAAGATTATTCATTTTCTATAAAAAGAATAGTTTTGGCAAAATTATTTCATTTACCCTCTTTACAAAACAATATTGTGCCAGTTGCTAGTTCAAATTGAATCGATCAAATAACACCATATAAAACATTTTTTTTTTAATTTACAAATATACTCTCTCATATTTATATATACTTTCAAACTCAATCTAGGGTATTACTAACCCCATCTCCATTGAGTTATGCCACAGAGCCAAGATTATTACTAAACCTTCTGCTCTGATACTACTGTAATGACCCAGAGAATTTGACACCCAAATTCCAACAATAGTACATAAACTCATATTACTGCCAAAACACAAGTATCGAAAACACCAGATAGTTAATAGAAAGAAATTAGAGGGTAAGAAAAAGATAAGATAGATATATTAGAATAGAAGAAGAATCAACTAACCAACAAAACACAGAGTCTCAAATCGTAGAGGAAATAAATATAATACATTAATAAATCTTTATAGAGAGCTTAAAGTAATACTTACAATAATCAGAGTAAACGTACAATCAATACATATGAACAGTTATAATAATCTGTCCTCATATACAACAAAAAATGGAATAAAACTAACACATACGAAGTCCTCACATTTTCCAAAGTCCGAAGCACCCTAATATGAACCTGTAAAACTCGGTCTGACCAGAGAATTGCAAATGCCAGGAAATGTCAAGTGAACTAATGTCAGAAAACCCACTAAGTTTATATAGAACATCCAACTTGATTTTAGTTTAAATATATTTTTATTTGAAATAAAAGGATAATCATAAGACCTATCCACACATAAAAACAGAAGGTTTTTACCTTATGATAACCCAAAACATTTTTGACATCAATATTATTCTAATATTATAATAGTGTCTAAATCAAATAAATAACCATCTAGCAGAATGCTTGCATCTCACGCTCTACACACATAACATATAATCAAAAACCTCGGGCACTCATTATGGAATGGACTTCCAACTATGATAAGGTATGGATCCACCTTCTGATAGTGTATCTCTAGAGAGGAAAACACTGGGTTCAACAAGAACAACTTGTAACCCGACCACACATGACCGACCACTCATTTACTCTGAGTGTACTGAGTGTCTTATCACCAATGGTTGGTGCCAACATAACCGTTTCCTGGGAGATACAGAAGCGATAGAAGGAACAAATAAAATTTCCCGATATGGTATTATACACCCTAACGGGAGCGACCTACATAGTCATGTTGCCTACCCGATTTTTCTCATTTCCCGGTTGATGAGGCTTGAGGTTACTATTACCTTTTAGAACATCATGTCCTCATTCACTTTGAATGTCACATCATTAGATCCTTCAGAAATCACTACTTGATTTCCACAAAAATACTCTGGTTGTTAAGCTAAGAGAAGTGCCCTTCTCCGCCGCTATATATGGTACGTTTGAAGAAATCAACATACGCGATCCCTTTGGAAACACTCTGTTAGACATCCATTCATACAAGTCATCTAGGAATAGGATGGACCTAAGGTACTCTCCTACCACATGCTTATATAGGAATTACCCCATGGAACAATAGCGATTAGTTCTTGTAATCCGCAGATTCCAATCACGACCGAATTACCATCAAAACATCTCTAGTTGCAATCTAGAGAATATTCATCGAGTAGCCCTTCCTCTTATGAAGATCCACGGTCTTCAATTACTCCATCTTCAACTCAAATCTTCCACGTATTTGCGGGTTCAGAATGGTTTTCGAATATAAATTCGATCCCGGTCTTTCCATACCAACAATCGTATAGACCAGATTTGATAGTCGATTATTTAACTATCAAGGGCAAGGATGAGCCCATACCTCCAGTAGCTCCGGACATATTGCCTATTGCGCTGATTTTGGAGAATCCCATTAATTCAGTACCATCATGCCTGGATGCTACTACGGTCAGGAAAATGGCATTGCGATTTAACATACCGGTGGATGATGCCCATGCCCCTAGGAGAGATGACAGAGCCCACGTGCCGCCCAAAGGCCTTACTACCTGGAACCGACAAGCTTGCCTCGCTGGGTATGTTCACCAGGCTAATAACTTCATTTGGGATATGTTGTTCTATTTCTGCCTTGCGCCATCACAACTACACCCCAATGCTTATACTTCTCTTTTAGGTACTTATGTCCTCTTCCACGAGTTTCTGCACATGGAACCCACCAGGGAAGACATTCAATATTTATTCCACCTAAGGAAAACGAGTACTATCTCCCCCTCTCAATGGTTTTTAGAAGCGAAAGCTACCACAAAATTCTTAGTCGGGACGTGGCCCAGGCTGTCAGTATTTAAGCGCGAGTGGTTCTTCGTTAGCTGCCCTCCCGGATTTTCTAGAAGGTGGATCCAGGGAAGTAAGTGTTTCTCTAACTCTGTTCCTTGCCGTAATTTTAGGCTTCCCTCCTTTATTCATGGTTTTAAATGGGATATGACAGGAAATCCAAAGGCGCCCATGGGGGATGAATATCGGCAACGCCTTAATGCTTTGCGGGCGATACCAGAGAATCTCCGTGATACCAGTACCGTAACAAGGCAAGATCGCCTCCACCGCGTTGGGTTGCTGCCGGACAACCAGGCTGTGGTTAGACCCGTGGTCTCTATTAGTATGCCAAAGGAGGGACTTGCGATAGGCTTTACCCCTATTGGGCGGAAGAGGAAAATGCCCCGGCGGGAGGAGAATCACAAATGACTGCTCCGCCTCGATGAGATGTGTGAGGAGGCGAGGTTTATGGTCAAGAGGAGGTTGCCGGAGATGAGGGGTTGCCGAACACTCCTATCCCGCCTCCGACAGGGGAGGGGCAAGGAGTGTTTGCTAGACCGCAGTCTCCCGCGGCCCACTTAGGGGCACTGCCTCGCTCGAACCCGCGGGCCAGTTTGATGGCTTAAAGGGACTTTATTTAGTAGTGACTCCATGGCCAAATACAACGAGTCTGGAAGAACTTTCTTGCGCTGCTGATGGGTTAACTCCCTCGATCGGACCGCAATCTGGTATGCTGAGAGATCACTTAGGTCATACATCCATAACACCGCATAGCATAGACATTTGCCTACGTGATTTACTTGACTAACTTCGGCTTGTTCCATTGGCAGGTGTCATGGTAGGAGGACATGGCGGGCGAAGTTATGGGCGTGGGGATCGCCAGCCTCCCCAGATTTCTTCCTTGATAGATTCCGAAGATCCGCCAGCTTGTATGGTGCTCCACCTCTGCTAGAACTAAGTGGCGGGCCTCAAGGCCGGGACCAGTCTAGGCGATCTCCGATGCCTCCCCCTCCTCCTCCTATTCGCGTGTCTGTGGGGGATATTCGGCTCAACATAGGTGGATCTCGATCTTTGCCTTCGACAACACCCTCATCTATCGCTCCTCCGGCCCTCGTTCATCTTGTTAAGGAGGAGGAAGCGCATCTTGACCAGTCGAGGTCAGAGAGAGACTAAGATAGAGGTTCCAGACTTGACAGAACCCCAGTTTCAAGGGCTATCGATAGAGGAGCGAAGGGCATTCCTGAAACACCATTTCCCCAGGCATTATTTTGATGAATTGAGATTCATCCCCGACCTCCGCCCAGCTCCTGATATAGAGTTTGGGGAGGTGTGGATGCATGTGAAAGCTTCATATCACCAAACCAACAAGTTTACCAAGTATTCCCTTTGGCTTTCAGAGCTGATCAAAAGGAAGAACCGGCAGCTTGCTGATCAGAGATCGACTATTGGCGCGGGGCAGACCACCGTCGAAGCATTGAAAAAGAAGATAGGTTATATGCTCGTTCCCTACATTGTAAGTTCTCTTTCATGCATTATCAGACCCTTTGACGATAGCTTTTTTGCTACAACTGATATGACAAAGGCTTATGATGCACTGAAGAGGGAGTTGGAGTATGCCCTCTCGAGTTTTAAAGCCATAGTGACACATTTAACTACCGAGACCACAGCTCTAAAAAAGGACAAAGCTGATCTAAAGCGAGCGTGTCACATCTTGGAGAAGGATAATGCGAGAGTCACCGAGCTCCAGAATGATAATGTTGCTTTGAGGGCGGAAAATGAAAGTTTGCAGGCCAAGAATGCTGAGGTCGTTGAGTTGAAGAGGCAGCTTGAGGTGATGAGAATGGCGAAGGAGGATGCCGATGCTAGCAACAGGGATGTGCTGAGTGAGTCCGAGGGTTTGAAGTCTGAATACTTAAGGGAGATAGGGCTACTGAGGGAACAACTAATGTTCTACGTTGGGTCCTCCTTCGAGGAGAGTATCCACAATATGTATGTCAAGGCTTTGAGATTCCGAGCGATTTCATGGATCGAAGACTATCCCCATGAGCTTGCCAGAACTTGGGAGAGGTTAATCCCCCATGAGGCCTTCCTGCGTCAAGCGGACATCAGCACTTTAGATGAGCGTCAGCTGGCAAATGTTCTTCTGGATAGTGGTGAACGTGAGAAGCTAGAGGAAGGAAGGAGGTTGTTGCGAGAGGATGTTGAGAATGAAAGGTTGGCGAGGCTCGCTAAGGAGAAGGGGAAGTTCGTGCCAACCGATAGTGTGGTGGTGATAGAAACATTTGTAAGGGGAGTTCCTATCATCCCCTGGACCCCGGGTCTGCTATGGTGAGTGGCCCTGAGGCTTTGGCCTAAACCATTACCGAGTACAATCCCGACTTCCCGGCACTGGGGGATACAGGTCTCTCCTTACCTATCGCCGCAAGCACCCTTCCTGTCATTCCTACGCCACCCCTGGCCATAGGTAAACTCCTTTTACCCTGCATCCCTGAGGATGAAGTGATTACCGAATTTATGGACTAAAAAGGTTGTGTCTTTGCTATGTAGTTCCTCCCGAGTCCACGATGACAACAGACCCCGCCCTGATGATCCAACAAGTGACTGAATCTGGGCCCGGACTCATGGGGACACAGTTTAAAGAGGGCGGCGACCAACTTGACACTTTTTCTGACATAGGGGTGACTCCTAGCATGGTGAACATTCTCAACGAGGAAGGAGAGGTGGCCGATGGACAGAGCGCCCTCACCAGAGGTCTAGTGGATTCCGATGTGTCACGATGTCGGCTATGGTGGCGACTCAAGAGGCCAAGATGGTGGCCTAGCATGAGAAGGTGGAGGAGGCGGAGAGGGCTGAGTGGGAAGGAAAGGAGATCCCGAAGTAGAGCGAGGTCGTGGCAGGTCCTGCTATCGGGAAGGTCCTCGTGCCTATGCCACGCGCCATTACTACTGATGTCATGGAGATCTCCAATGGTGACGGTGCGGGGGGTCAGCGGCTCTTTGTCACTCACGAGTCGGTTACTCCCCCGAAGGGTCGATCGAGTAGAAGGGGATCTGGTCGGAAGAGGTCTGGTACTGGTGACGAACCATCGAGTGCTAAATCTACAAAAATGCACAAGCAAAAGAAGAAAGGACACGATTAGTGTTAGTAGCCTAAGTAGAAATTACCGTTATTTTGGTAGTGTAGGCCAATTGTCTATGCGAACATGGCCCTCGCTTTTGGTTTTTCAAGACACGGTGTGGTTCTCATGTACACCCTGTCATTAGAAAGTAAAAATGTTAGACACTTAGTTTTTTAGTGTGTGTGTGAAAAGGAAATATAAATTAGTAAAGATCGCTGTTTATGTCAAGTGTTCGGATGTTCTTTTTATGTTTTCCAGCGTCCTGTACTTGCATAAACATACTTATCGTTACATTTGTCACAAAAGCGATTAGGGACCGTCTCTGGGTAAATTATTCTAGAGTGGTGAGATAGAGCATTGGTTTCAGTAAATTTCCCTTAGCTCAGGGAACCCATAGTTTGTGAAGCCAGGCTGTGCGCCTTCTGTTTTGGGTGGCTCGGGGTTAAACCCAAGTATAGGAAGGCGTAGGGCGTAGCGTTGTGCGATCGACTAGGTAGGTGGCTTTCCCATTGTTCATTGGGTCAAGACGAGCCGCCAGATGTCGTTTATTCACCAGCATAGTCCTTAGCCCCAATCATCAGCTCGTAAGGTCCAATCGTGGCCATGGGCTACCCCTAGCCTTGAGAACTAAGGGGAAGAAACGATTTAAGGTCGGTCTTGGTGCTGCGGCAAGATTCGACCGGCACCCGCAACCAGCGAAGAGAGATTTGCATCGATCTTAGTCAGTCGCAGAGTGGCGCCAAGCCGCCTGGACTAGAACGCGGAACTATTTATCCTCGGCCTCGGCACTGGGACGAGGTTTGAGTTAGAGCTTGTTTATGCTCGGTCGCGTCGCAGGCCGGCGATTCGAGTAGCGTTACTGGCTCCCGTGCTCGGGATGCCGGGTATAGCCAAGTGTCCCAGACTCGATGTTGCCTAGAAATTGAAATGGTCGTGCTGGCTCCCGTGCTCAGGGTTCCGATGCGGCGGTCATTGGCGTGAATCAAGCTATTTGTTGGAACTAGCAAGACGCATTACATGAGAAGTAAACAACAAGGAGATAGGAAATTGAACATCACTTCTACTTATAACTTTGGCAGTAATATCCCTTACAATGCTTTGGATTTCTGAAAAAACAGAACATTGTTTGAAAAGCATAAGCTACCGTAACTGTGTAATGTAAAGTTGCAGCGGAGATGTTCGCTGTTCCATGCCCTTGGGAGTTTAGCTCCATCGACAGTCGCGAGCCTGAAGGTTCCATCATTAAGCTTCTGATGTATGGAGTACGGGCCTTCCCAGCGAGGCGCGAGGCATGTTGGCAGGGGGAAAACCCGCTTAAGAACGAGGTCGTCGATGTTGAGGTCCTTGTGTCGGACCCTGGAATTGAAGTATCGGGCTACTTGCTGTCGTTGGGCGGCGGCTCTGATATCGGCCTCGTTTCTTTTTTCTTCCAGCAAGTCAAGTGATCCCAGAAGCAGATCTTGGTTTGTCTTTGGATCGAAGTACGTGACTTGATGGAACTGAATCTTGAGCTCAATGGGAATGACAGCTTCAGACCTGTGTAACACTCCGAATTTTGAATGATTAAATTAACTAAGTTTAAGAATACTTAATTTTTAAAAGAGTAATGAAGGGAAACGGGTTGCACCATTGCGTTCGTCTCAGAATTCTGCATGGAATAAAGTCCAAGTTTTCGAAAAACGGAATCCGGACGAAGGAGATATGACCCTCGGAAGATAAGAAGAAAAGAATATATATATATATATGTGTGTGTGTGTGTGTGTGAGAGAGCAGGCCGACCAGGGAGGTCAACCTCCCAAGGAGGGAGGTCGACCATGACATTGACCCTGGGTACCCCCAGGTCGACCTAGGGGTCGACCTCCCCCTTTTAGGAGATCGAACCTGATTCGGCAGGTGCGATTTTTGGGCCTGAGACGATTTTTGATGGTCCAGATTAGTTCTAAGGTTAATCCGAAGACCTAAATAACTTCGTACACCTATAAATATGGCATCAACTTAACCCTAATTCATAAAATAATTTCTAAGACACTATTATACTGCCAAACTCTCTCTTGAACCCTAGCTGCCGCCTCTAACTCAAATTGCAAGCATTCAACTTCAACTCAAATTAAAGATTAGAGCTTCTACAACAATTCAAGAAGATAAATCAACAACACTGCAACGTTTCTACACCAATTTCAATGCATAATTCTATTCTTTAACCATGAAAGGTGAGTACAGTTATTTTCACAAATTTATTGGGATTAAAGTAACATGAAAAAGTTGTAAAAAGGATTCATATATGTTTGTAATGAAAATCTCACCAAGTTTTACCTTTTTGATTCATGTCATCATATGCCTATGCTTCTATGTAAAGTTCATACGTTTTATCAGTTTATTAATGTTGAATCTGTCATTATGCCTCTATGCCAGTTTATATGCCCTTTTATTTCGTGATGTTAATTCCAATTTTCTGTGATTTGATTCTCTTCTTATCCCTATTCCTTTTATTTTTGGATCTAGGCTACCTTCGAGCCTATGTTAAAAATACGCGCGAATGCGAATACGTGGGAACGATGGGGATATGTGAAATGTGGAAAATTGGATATTATTAGACATTTTGGATAATTGGATAATATGCGAAATTTGCATATTTTGGTATGAATTACAGTGAATTGATGAAATTGCCTATAATTGAAAATTTGTAATTGAGGCTATTTAATATGTAATTAGTGACAAGTTGGAATAGGCAAAAAAATGTAAACATGATTATATGTTGAATTGGAAACACATGACGTGAAAATTGGGGTTTGGGTGAAATACGATTATTAATAAACCTTTGACATGAGATTAGGCGCAATTGTGGTGTAAGACTGCCCAGAACTGCCCGGCAAATCTAGCTTCCACAATTGGACGTCTAATGTGAGAGGTCAAAGGCATGAATTGTAGGCGTAACGATGGGTGACACGAGGTATGACCCGGTTTGTGGCGTAAGATTGCCCGGAACCGCCCGGCAAATCCAGCGGCCACAAAGTGTTCGGTCTAATGTGGGAGGTCATGCACCGATCGTCATAAGGAACGAATTAAGGGATACTAACCATAATAAGACATGGGTATGGTTAGAGGGTTAAGTAGGGTGACATGTAAATTATGACATGTAAATATTGGCCTAATCGGAATAAGATAAGGCATGTAAATTATGACATCTTAGTATGGACTTAACCGTAGCATGCGTAAGACATGGACAGTTAAATTAAAATGGTTAAGTGGGGGAAAAAGCTAGTGGGATCCAAGCATAGGTGGGAGGCTTGTGTTGGATGGGGACCCGTTTCAACCAGTAACCCGTTTGAGTATCTAATTGGGCCCGGTACTAGGCGGGGGTTGGGGCACACTTACTGGGCTTGAATATAAGAGGTCAAAACATGAATAGCGGTGACAACACAAGTCCAACGGGTTCATGTGCGTGCATGGGTCCGGGCTGGTAGGTAATACGTTGTTGCATCGTGTAGATATGGTTGTGCATTTCATGTTGGTATTGGGGTTGCCACTTTGGGGAGTGATACACCCCACTATGGGGTCAGCACGGGTGCCTACGGGGTTTAGGGAGCCGATAGAATGGGTAGAGTAAGGGTACCTTAGCGGTGGTAGGAGCAAGCCGGCACCTACGATAGCAGCTAGGTACAAGTAACTACCAAGTTTGTCATGTGGGTACAGTTAGTGGGAAGGGATCAACCTTGAGTAAAAGAGACTAGTAGATGTGTGGTGTAATTAAGTAATGTGGTGTAACTTAGCAAAAGTGCGGTGTAACGAAATACGTGTTGGTTGAGTTGGATAGTTCTTTGGGTGCTAGTCTGATGTTGACTTCGGTCTTCGGGGTTAGTACTTGAAGGGTTGTTCGCTTAGCCAAGGTGTAGGATTGTCTTAGTACTTAGGAACGAAATCATCTTGTCCATCCTTTTTACCTACCTTATCTATGTTATAGCCATATCATGATGCCTATTTATGTCTTGATCATTTACCTTGCCTATTATTTGTTAAAATTACTGGACTCGCCAGACTTTATGTCTGACCCGTTTGTTTCCATCTCTTTACTTTCCTTCCCCCTCAGGTTTGCAAGGAGGGAATACTACAACTTAGTGCCGATTTCTTTCAGTTGCTTGAAAAGAGTAGATGTATCGCTTTGGACTCTCTCATCTTTATGGCTTCGCTTATGCTCAGTGGGGATTTATGCATTTATGTTATTTAAGTATTTGCTTCTTTATGTACTTTGAATTTTTTGGAAAAGACTATTGATCCTATTGTAATAGTTTTGGAAACTACTTATGTAAGCTTGTTTTGAGTTATGATGCTATGAAATAAGTTTTATCTTCCGCTGTGTTGTTTTATTTATTTATTCTTGTAATTTATCTATTCTATACAACAATAACGCTTCATGGACATTGATGCATTCCCTTTGTGAGTGACATTAATGGACATGGGGTGTTACGCGTGGTATCAGAGCTATGGTTACAAGAACAGATAAAAAGTTTTGAAAAGTGTTTTCAAAAGTATTATTTTCCTAGAAAGTATTTTCAAAAAATAATGTTTTGAAGAAGCTATTTTCAAGGAAAGTTTACTTTAAAAAGCATAATCCTCGCAAGCCATACATCTCTATTTCGCTTCCCTTGTTTTGAAACTCTTTCTTTTTCTTTTCAGCATGTCTGGAGCATCTGAGATACCAGAGGGTGTTCACGTACCCAATTGGTTTCGTCAATATCTCGAGGCTAGGGCCGTTGCCGTGGGTCCGGCCGACGTTCCTCCTCCTCCTCCCCCAGCTCCAATCATTCCTCCGTGGGGAGATGCTTTCTCCAAGATATGTAAACACTTTCATTCGATGGGTGGAAAACCTTTTAGTGGGTCTGAAACGTTCGTTGAAGCTAGAAATTGGTTGAAAGAAGTGGAGGATCTGTTTGGCATTTTCGATTTGGACGATTGTAGGAAGGTCCAATTGGCTGCTTGGTTGATGAAGGACGAAGCTTTGTTTTGGTGGGAGGTTACTAATGGAGAGCATGTTGTAGAGACATGGGCAGATTTTAGGGGAAGGTTTGAGTTGAAATTCCTTTCTCAAGCTGAGGAGAGTATGTACATGGAGAGGTTCTTGACATTGAAGCAGAAAAACTTGACCGTGAAGGAGTATGTGACCGAATTTAATAAGTTGGCGAGATTTGGGCTAGAGTTGGTGAATACGCCTCACAAGAAGGCCTTGAGGTTTGCAAAGGGCCTAAATGAACCGCTTCACAGTTTGGCTATGTCCCACATTCCAATGGGGGCTACGTATGAAAAGCTTGTTGATATGGCACACATGCATGAAGAAGAGAAGGGTGTAAGTACTTTTAGGCCGCAAGATAAGAAGGAGGATCCAAAGAAAGCCCAACAACAAAAGAAAGGTGGTAAAGAAAAGAGGAAGTGTCCAAACTGTGGGATACCCGGCCATTTGAAGAAAGACTGTAGGAAGAAGAAGAAGTTCGCTTGTTATCATTATCATGATGCATGTCATGCTATGAAGGACTGTCCTAAGAAGCAAGGGCAAAGGGCAGGTTCTACTTCGGGAGGGTAGATTCATGCTCTCATGGCTCCTGGACAGGAAGAAGGTAGAAAATTTTCTGTCGGAAGTTTGATTTTCTTGTTAGATCATCCTGTCCGTACTTTATTCGATTCTGGCGCATCACATTCGTTTATCTCTACATCATTAGTTGAAAAACTGCACTTAAATACTAGTCTCATTGTAGATCCCATTGTAGTCTCAAATCCTATTGGTGGGTCGGCTCATTTATCCATGGTTTGTAGGGATTTGAGATTGTCTATCTTAGGCGTTGGTTTTGAATGTAATGCTTTTGTGCTTGGTTTCATGGGCTATGGGTTGATCTAGGGATGGATTGGCTAGCCAGATATGGTGCCATCCTAGATGCTGAACGAAGGGTAGTAAAATTGTTGACTCGTAGTGAAAAGACCCTTGATATTTCTTGTGACCCTAGAGGATTGGTGATGCTTAGTTATCTTGAGTCACTTGACGCATCCAATGATGATTTACATTCTGTTCGTATAGTCCGTGAATATGTTGATGTCTTCGATGAGTTGAGGGGTCTACCCCCAAATCGTGAGATAGACTTTCGTATTTATCTTGTAGACAATGCAAAACCAGTATCTCTGCCAGTACGCCACATGGCTCCTCGTGAGAGGAGGGAGCTCAATAAGTAAGTAGGGGAGTCGCTTGAGAAGGGATTCATAAGACGTTGTATATCGGAGTGGGGTGCTCCAGTATTATTTGCCACGAAGGCGAATGGGTCCCTTAGACTTTGTGTGGACTATAGAGAACTTAATAAGCTTACTAAGAAGAATAGGCACCCACTGCCAAGGATTGATGATCTCTTCGATTAGTTAGTTGGCGCCTCAGTGTTTTCGCAGTTGGACTTAGCCACTGGTTTCCATCAGTTGAGAGTGACTGAGGATATCATAGACAAGACTACCTTTAGGACTCCGGACGGTTTATATGAGTGGCTTGTAATGCCCTTCGGTTTGACAAACGCCCCCGCATATTTTGTTGACTTGATGAGTAGGGTGTTTAGGGAGTACCTTAATAAATTCGTGGTGGTCTTTGTGGATGACATCTTGATCTTTTCTAAGAGCGAGGAAGAGCATGCCCTACATCTTAGGGGAGTGTTGGAGACCCTTCGAGTGCATAACCTTAAAGCTAAATTTTCTAAATATCACTTTTGGAGGAATGAAGTGCGATTCTTAGGGCACGTGGTTTCCAAAGAAGGGATAGCTGTGGATCCTGCGAAGGTGGTGGCCATCCAAGATTGGAAGGTCCCTAAAAATGCTACTGAGGTGAGGAGTTTCTTGGGGTTGGCAGGCTACTATAGGAAGTTTATCAAGGACTTCGCAAAGATATCAGCCCCATTGACACACTTGATGAAGAAGAACCTAGTTTACACGTAGGACGTAGATTGTGATGATGCGTTCCAATGTTTAAAGAGAGCTTTGACCACAAACCCAGTCTTAGTGTTGCCAGATGGGAGTAAGCCATTTACTGTTTATACTGATGCTTGTGGGACAGGACTAGGCGCAGTCTTAATGCAAGAGGGGAGGGTAATAGCCTATGGAGGAAGGAAGTTGAGAGTGCATGAGAGAAATTACCCTACACATGACCTAGAGTTGGCCACTATTGTTTTTGCGCTTAAGTCTTGGCGCCATTATCTTCTTGGCGAGAAATTCGAATTGTTCACAGAACACAAATCACTAAAATACTTGTTCTCTCAGAAGGACTTGAACTTAAGGCAGCAAAGGTCGATGGAATTCTTAGCGTCCTACGATTTCGAGATAGCATATACCCCTGGCAAGGGTAACATGGTAGCAGACGCCTTAAGTAGGAAATTGTTGTCCTTGAGTCCGTTGTTTGTTGAGCGACAAAGCTTGGAGTACATCTCTACGTTTGACTTTAGACCTTCCATTGACTTTGTACCCAGTTTGCTAGCATCCTTAGAGGTCAGACCCTACGCTTTTGGGACGGATTGGTGAGGCACAGCGAGATGACCCACAGTTGGTTGAGTTGGTAGAGAAGCTTATAACGGGGGAGTCATCGAGCCATCTCAGTAGGTACACCCTAGATGATAAGGGTTGGTTACGTAGGGACGGTAGACTATGTGTACGACGAGACGAGAACCTGAGGAAGGCCATTCTTGATGATGCACATCGTTCGAAGATGACCATTCATCCCGACGGGGACAAGATGTACATGGACATGAGACGAGTTTACTTTTGGGCCAGTATGAAGAGGGATGTGGCCGAGTTTGTCGCTAGATGCTTGGTGTGCCAACAAGTAAAAGCAGAGCAAAAGAAGCCCGGTGGGTTGCTTCACCCATTAGAGGTCCAACAATGGAAGTGGGAGAGTGTCTCGATGGACTTTGTTGATGGGTTATCGAGATCGAGGAAGGGTAATACGGGGATTTGGGTCATGGTAGATAGACTTACTAAGAGCGCCCATTTTATTCCCGTGAAGAGTAAGAGGACTGCTCCAAGGTTAGCCTCCGTATACGTTCGAGAGATAGTTCGTTTGCACGGTGTTCTTTCTAGCATAGTGAGCGATCGCGATCCTATTTTTACTATCGAGTTTTGGAAGAGCTTGCAAGAGGCGGTAGGGACTCAGTTATGTTTGAGCACCGCATATCATCCTCAGACGGACGGCCAAACTGAGAGGGTGAATCATATTCTAGAGGACCTTTTGAGGCTATGTGTTTTAGACTTCGGAGGTAAATGGGAGGAGCATCTTCCTTTGGTGGAGTTCGCGTATAATAATAGTTTTCAGTCTATCATTGGCATAGCACCTTTCGAGGTTCTTTATGGAAGGCCTTGTCGTTCACCTACATGTTGGTGGGAATCTACGGATAAGATCTTACTTGGGCCCGATATGATTAGAGAGACTTCGGAAAAGATCGATTTGATTCGAAGGAGGATGAAGACGGCGCAAGATAGGAAGAAATCGTATGCGGACAAGAGGAGGACAGATCTTGAATTTGATATTGGGGACATGGTCTTTATCAAGGTGTCTCCATTATGGAATGTTGTTCGCTTTGGGTCCGTTGGGAAGTTAGCACCAAGGTTCGTAGGGTCGTTTCCTATTAAGGAGAGGATTGGACAGATGGCGTATAGAGTGGAGTTGCCCAAGAGACTTAGTGGTGTACACGACGTATTCCATGTATCACATTTGAGGAAGTGCTTGCATGAGACCGCGGAAGTGGTAGAGCCGAGCTTGCTTAGAGAGGTGGAGGTAGAGCGTGATGCGACGATTCGACAAGCTCCTACATGCATTTTTGGGTCGGAGATTAAGAAGTTGAGGAATCGAGAGGTCAAGCTTGTCAAAGTGCAATAGGGAGATGATGAGAGCGATGCTACTTGGCAGACAGAAGAGAAGATGCGTTCGTTGTACCCTTTTCTTTTCGAGGGTATGTCTTTTAATTTCTCCTTTATCGCTTAGCTTGTACTTGTTCTATCTTTAGTATGTCCTCTTGCTGGTATCTTTGGCCTTTAGATAGGGTAGTCATATGGTTGAAACATGTGTTTGAGACATGTTATGTATGGTGGATGCATGTGGATGCAAGTGTTTGCTAGTGGTTGCTCGTGGATGCATATACACGCACTTTAGGCACTAGATCAGCTCAGTCACTTTCATATTGCATATTGCATATAAATGGATGTATTTAGTAAAATGAATGTACATTGAATTTGTTTATCATATGGATGTTGCGTTTAAATGAATGGTTGTGCACACATGTAGTAATGATATGTATAGGGTTCTTTGCAAACATAATGGATACATGGCACTATCATTATTTGCATTAAGGAGGTCGACTGAATCAATAGACCCTCTGATTTTGCATTAGTATACGAACATATACACACACTATGCATATGTACATGAAAAGCATTAGAATTTTTTTTAAGGACAATGGTTGCTTGTGGTAGATGGCTGAGTAAATGGATGATTGGATGGTAAGATACGTTCTTCTTGACTTAGAGATTTCTATGACGAAATCATTTAAGCAGGGGAGAATGTAACACCCTGAATTTTGAATGATTGAATTAACTAAATTTAATAATACTTAATTTTTAAAAGAAGAATGAAGGAAAACGGGTTGCACCATTGCATTTGTCTCAGAATTCTGCATGGAATAGAGTCCAAGTTTTCGAAAAACGGAGTCCGGATGAAGGAGATATGACCCTCGGAAGATAACAAGAAAAGAAAATATATATGTATATATATATATATATGTGTGTGTGAGCAGGCCGACCAGGGAGGTCGACATCCCAAGGAGGGAGGTCGACCATGGTGTCGACCTGGGTACCCCCAGATCGACCTCCCCCTTTTGGGAGGTCGAACCTGGTTCGACCAGTTTTGCTGCGTGGTGCGATTTTTGGGCCTGGGATGATTTTTGATGGTCCAGATCAGTTCTAGGTTTAATCCTAAGGCCTAAATAACTTCCTACACCTATAAATATGTCATCGAATTAACCCTAATTCATAAAATAATTTCTAAGACACCATTATACTGCCAAACTCTCTCTTGAACCCTAGCCGCCGCCTCTAACTCAAATTGCAAGTATTCAACTTCAACTCAAATTAAAGATTAGAGCTTCTACAACAATTCAAGAAGATAAATCAGCAACACCACAACATTTCTACACCAATTTCAGTGCATAATTCTATTCTTTAACCACGAAAGATGAGTACAGTTATTTTCACAAATTTAATGGGATTAAAGTAACATGAAAAAGTTATAAAAAGGATTCATATATGTTTGTAATGAAAATCTCACCAAGTCTTCACCATTTTGATTCATGTCATCCTATGCCTATGCTTCTATGTAAAGTTCATATCTTTTATCAGTTTATTCATGTTGAATCTGTCATTATGCCTCTATGCTAGTTTATATGCCCCTTTATTTCGTGATGTTAATTCCAATTTTCTGTGATTTGATTCTCTCTTCTTATCCCTATTCCTTTTATTTTTGGATCTAGGATACCTTCGAGCCTATGTTAAAAATACGCGCGAACGCGAATACGTGGGAATGATGGGGATATGTGAAATATGGAAAATTGGATATTATTGGATATTTTGGATAATTGGATAATATGTGAAATTGGCATATTTGGGTATGAATTACATGGAATTGATGAAATTTCCTATAATTGAAAATTTGTAATTGAGGTTAATTAATATGTAATTAGTGACAAGTTGGAATAGGCAAAAAAATGTAAACATGATTATATGTTGAATTGGAAACACATGACATGAAAATTGGGGTTTGGGTGAAATACGATTATTAATAAACCTTTGACATGAGGTTAGGCGTAATTGTGGTGTAAGATTGCCCGGAACCACCCAGCAAATCCAGCTGCCACTATTGGACGTCTAATGTGAGAGGTCAAAGGCATGAATTGTAGGCGTAACGATGGGTGACACGAAGTTAGACCCGGTCTGTGGCGTAAGACTGCCCAGAACCGCCCGGCAAATCCAGCGGCCACAAATGTTCGGTCTAATGTGGGAGGTCATGCACCGTTCATCATAAGGAATGAATTAAGGAATACTAACCATAATAAGACATGGGTATGGTTAGAGGGTTAAGTAGGGTGACATGTAAATTATGACATGTAAATATGGACTTAACCGGAATAAGATAAGGCATGTAAATTATGACATGTAAGTATGGACTTAACTGTAGCATGTGTAAGACATGGACATTTAAATTAAAATGGTTAAGTGGGGGAAAAACCTAGTGGAGGCCAAGCATAGGTGGGAGGCTTGTGTCGGATGGGGACCCGTTTCAACCAGTAACCTGTTTGAGTATCTAATTGGGCCAGGTACTTGGCCGGGGTTGGGGCACGCTTACTGGGCTTGAATATAAGAGGTCAAAACGTGAATAGCAGTGGCAATGCAAGTCCAACGGGTTAATGTGCATGCATGGGTACGGGCTGGTAGGTAAGACGTTGTTGCATCGTGTAGGTATGGCCATGCATTTCATGTTGGTATCAGGGTTGCCACTTTGGGGAGTGATACACGCCACTGTGGAGCCAGCACGGGTGCCTATGGGGTTTAGGGAGCCGATCGAATGGGTAGAGTAAGGGTACCTTAGTGGTGGTAGGAGCAAGCCGGCAGCTACGATAGCAGCTAGGTACAAGTAACTACCAAGTTTTTCATGTGGGTACAGTTAGTGGGAAGGGATCAACCTTGAGTAAAAGAGACTAGTAGATGTGCGGTGTAATTAAGTAATGTGGTGTAACTTAGCAAAAGTGCGGTGTAACGAAATAGACGTTGGTTGAGTTGGATAGTTCTTTGGGTGCTAGTCTGATGTTGACTTCGGTCTTTGGGGTTAGTACTTGGAGGGTTGTTCGCTTAGCCATGGTATAGGATTGTCTTAGTACTTAGGAACGGAATCATCTTGTCCATCCTTTTTACCTACCTTATCTTTGTTACAGCCATATCATGATGCCTATTTATGTCTTGATCATTTACCTTACCTATTATTTGTTAAAATTACTGGACTCGCCAGACTTTATGTCTGACCCGTTTATTTCCACCTCTTTTCTTTCCTTCCCCCGCTCAGGTTTGCAAGGAGGGAATACTACAGCTTAGTGCCGATTTCTTTTAGTTGCTTGAAAAGAGTAGATGTATCGCTTTGGACTCTCTCATCTTTATGGCTTTGCTTATGCTCAGTGGGGATTTATGCATTTATGTTATTTAAGTATTTGCTTCTTTATGTACTTTGAAGCTTTTGGAAAAGACTGTTGATCCTGTTGTAATGGTTTTGGAAACTACTTATGTAAGCTTGTTTTGAGTTATGATGCTATGAAATAAGTTGTATCTTCCGCTGTGTTGTTTTATTTATTTATTCTTGTAATTTATCTGTTCTGTACAACAATAACGCTTCATGGACATTGATGCATTCCCTTTGTGAGTGACATTAATGGACATGGGGTGTTACAGCCTGTTTGCGAGGGCGAAAGGAGTATGCCATGTTGCTGTCTTGTAGGTGATGCGGTAATCCCATAGAGATAGAGGAAGTTCATCTGCCCACATGCCCCTAGCCTTTTCTAGACGCTTTTTGATGATGGACTTGATGACCTTGTTAACCGCCTCGACTTGCCCATTGGCTTGGGGATGAGCCGCTGCTAAGAATCTTTTATCGATGTCGTGGCGCTGGCAGAAGGCTTTAAACTTGGTGCTCTCGAATTGAGTGTCGTTGTCGGAGATTATAGCTTGAGGTACTCCATAGCGGGTAATGATGTTGTGGATAACAAAGTTGATCATCTTCTTCGTGGTGATGGTGGCGAGTGCTTCAGCTTCTGCCCACTTGGTGAAATAATCCACTTCAATGACGACGTATCGTGCCCTGCCTCTGGCCATTGGAAGAGTTCTGATGATGTCGATTCCCCACATGGCGGACGACCATGTGCTGACCATTTGAAATAGTTCGTGTGACGGCCCGCCCCGCACCAGCCGACATTTCCGATGAAAGTGCGTTGTGCCGATGTCCAACCAGCACGAGACGATCATCAAAGAAAGGAAAGGTAAGGGAATTGAACTAACAACGAATCTGTAGAGTGTCTCACAGTGCATGGAATAAAATATAATAATAACATGCTTGACATAAAACAGGCGAGACAGTGCATAAGATGAAAACTAAACCATAATCATCATGGTAGCGGAAATCCAAAATACAGCTTATGATCCATAACCATTATTACAACTTCAAAATACTGTCTCTAAAGTAAAAGAAAGGAGAGGTATACTGCTAATGCCCAAAGCAGTGACCATCAACAACACAGGGAGAATATATGTAGATAATACATAGGAGCCTCCTGCTCATCTCCGGATCAGCTACTCGTGCATAACCAGCTAACCTGTCTCTAGTCTGCCCGTTTAAGAGCACCCAGAGTAATAAGAAGAGACATAAAACTCTGGGTCAGACAAAAGTCTGGTATGAGCGATAAGCAGCAAAAACATAATAATAATAACAGGTATAATAAACCATACCTGAACTTGGACCTACAACCAAAGAGTTATCACTACATACTGTACAATACTCTAAGGTTCCACTAACATATAGTGTGAAGGATACAGGGGTGGGGGTGTGCATGACATAGTAATGGCAAACAATCAATCATAGCAACCATCTCCACATCTCTCACTCAGTGCGTAAAGTATACGATATCTACCACTTTGACCACCCAATTCCTTTCTATGATCACTCTGCCCCATGGAGTCGTAATGACACCACTGCACTGATCCATAGCCACTAATCCTTTGCTATGTCCACTCTGCCCCATGGAGTCATGATGGCTCCACTGCACTGGCTCATAGCCTTGCTACGATCACTCTACCCCATGGAGTAGTAACTACCCTACTACACTGATACGTAGCCTAACATCCGTCTTGGTGGTAAATCAAAGCTATAGACGTCGATAACCCCTTAGCACATGTCCCGCAGCAAAGCCCAACTCATGAAGTCAACTCGTTGGTTCCCAACTGGATCATGAGTTCTACTTCCTATTTGGACTAACTTTGCGTCTCGGGTTTTGTTCATCATCTCCGAATCAGTTTGAAACAAGCTTCTATTCAGATCGGCTCTCTTCTTCTCGTCCAGTCCATTGTCATCAACCTCGTTCGGTTCGTGATCGTCAAGTCTCAAGTCCAAGCTCCTCGGTTCGGTCTTTGTTAACCCTATCGGGTCAGTTCGTGCCCAATCATCAGCTTGTGGCATAACAGTTCGGGTCGCACTCCTCCATTGACTCGTGGGTCGGGCCTTCATCGGATCGTGACTTGCTTTCTCAAGTGGTCCGTGGCACACTCCAGGAGAACGGGTCGGGTCGGCGGTTCGTAAAGAAGGGGTGCTCCACGAGGCGTTTCAGATCGCGCCATACAGATCGGGTCGGGATCCTCCACTTCGTAGCCACCAAGTGGTTTGAATCAGTATCCATCACCTCAAGCGGGTCGGTTCGGTCATGATCTTCCCAGTTCCCCAGATTGGCTCGTGATGCAACAGTTTGAAGGGAGCGGTTCGGTTCGTGCTCCCCTCCAATCCGATCCAGTTCGGTAGATTTCCTACACTTCTTTCCAGCGACTGTTTTACACCATTCGATGACATTTTCGACCAATCTAACTTTTCTAGTCAATCATAAAGCATACTATACAGTCATAGCAACATATAGAATTAACCACTAACTCCAAAACAACAATTTGATATGTTAAAACGGATCAAACATAGTCAAAACCCCGAATTTTCCCTTAAGCATGTTTAAGCAAATCTAATAATAGAATTAGCAAAACTTAACCAAATTAACTAATTTTTCTAACAGAGGCCTAAAACAATATTCTGAAATTTATAAATATTTTTCTAGAATTTAATCATGTTTAAATTCGCTAATTAACAATAATTACCCTTAACTAACCATAATTAGTGAGGAACTACGCAAATCACTCACCCACAAACAAAATACCAAATCTGAAATTATCCTCTGTTTGGCGTTGCTCCCAAGGCTATACAGCAGTTCTAACCTTGCTTTGGTGCTATTTCTCCTTAATTTGATGTAATTTAGCCAAATCTTCAATTAGAAAGTGATTTAGAGGTGTTTTAGATGTTGGAGGCCATTACTATGTTGAGAGGTATTATAAGTGGTGGCTGAAAAATGAGAAAAGCGTATTCTCTAAACCCTAACAGCCCTTAAATACTCCAAATCCTGAAATCCCCCTCTGGGCCTAGCTGTTAATTACCAAATTAAGCCCAATTAAGCTGTTTTTCACCTTCTAAACCTTAATTCAGCCACATCTCCCAAAAGGTAAGTCCGTTTGGCTAATATGACCACTCTATGGAAAGGCAAACCATCATCCGGATCTAATGGAAGTGGTTTAGGTCAAAACTCCTTTCCAATCAAAAGTTATGGCCGAAACAAGATTAGCTAGGGGCAAAACGGTCATTTAAAAATCAGCAAAAATCATGAACATGGGAAAGGAACCCAATAGTCGTCTCCCAAAGTTACATGACCATACGACTTCGTATGTGAATGAAATAAATATTCTACGATCCTCTGATGCGTAGAATGTGGGATATTAATTCCCCCTCCCCCTTAAGAAATTTCGTCCCCGAAATTCCTTAACCCAAAACATGCAGAGGATCCCGCATGCCTACCAATCATTAACAAAACAATAAAGCATACAAAACAACACAATAAGCTTATCCTATCATGCAGTTTACTAACAAGGGAGTACTATACCGATATAAAAACCTTACCAGGCAAAGAGTTCTGGATACTTCCTCCTTATGTTCTCCTCTGTTTCCCAAGTACAGTCTTCCTCATCATCACCCCCACTGAACTTTGACTAGTCTCACCGCCTTCCTTTGAAGCTGCTTCGTATCGTCCCCAACAATACGCATAGGCCTGCGGTTCCCAACCGCCTCGGGTTCAACCTCGATATCGTCCAATTGGTTCGGTGTAATAGTCACACTAGGGTCATGCACAAACTTCCTTAACTGGGAAACATGAAATACATTGTGAACTCCTGCCATCTTCGCTGGTAATTCAACTTTATATGCCAAATTCGCAATTCGCTCGAGAACTGGGAATGGTCCAACAAATCTTGGTGTTAACTTGCCTCCCCTGCCAAATCATGTCACGCTCTTTAACGGAGAAATCTTGACAAACACCAAATCGCCAATGGAGAACTTTAAATCCTTTCGCCTCTTATCAGCATAACTCTTCTGCCTATCTTGGGCAGCCTTCATTCGTTGTTGAATGATCTTAACCTTATCTGAAGTTTCTCTTATCACATCTGGTCCAAACACAAACTTCTCACCAGTTTCTAACCAACATGACAGTGAGTTGCACGGTCTTCCGTAAAAAGTATCAAATGGAGCCATACCAATATTGGATTGATAACTATTATTATATGCAAACTCTACTAGATGCAAATGGTCATCCCCTGATCCACCAAAATCCAATATACAAGCTCTCAAGAGATCCTCCAATATACGATTCACCCTCTCTTCTGACCGTCGCTTTGAAGATGATACGCGGTACTAAGATGTAATTCTGATCATAACTCCTCTTGTAAGCTCTTCCAAAACCCACTAGTAAACAACGGGTCTCGGTCACTCACAATGCTTTTAGGTACTCCATGAAATCTTACTACCCATTTCATATATAGCTCAGCTAACTTAGCTGCCGTTCTATTCGACTTGACGGGTATAAATCTTGCACTCTTGGTCAATCGGTCCACAATCACCCAAATGCTATCATGGCCCGACCTAGTCCTTGGTAATCCATCAATGAAATCCATTGAGACTTGTTCCCATTTCCATTCTATAACTTCTAATGGTTGCAACAAACCACTAGGCTTCTTTTGCTCAGCTTTAACTAGCTGGCAATTTATGCATTTGGATATAAACTTCCCAATGTCTCTTTTCATCCCTTCCCAGTAGTAGGTCTGCTTAATGTCTCGATACATCTTGTTACCGTAGGGGTGTATAGTCAGTTTTGAGTGATGACATTCTCTAAACACTTCATATCTCAATCCACTGACATTAGGTATAACTATTCTTCCATTGTTTCTAAGCCATCCATTTCGATCAAGCCCATATTTGTTCATCTCTTCATCGATTCCCATCTCTAACTTTGAGATGATTTCCAATAGGTTAGGATCGTCCCTCTGGATGGAACCAATTCGCTCAATCAAAGTGGGTCTGATCGTCAAACTTGCTAACATTTCTGGATCCAATTCGCACTTTGGTATGAAATCATACCCAGGATGTACTCCAGTTGCTTCCACTCAAGAAACATAGCCCCTAAACTGGCATGTCTTCTACTCAATGCATCAGCTATCGCATTGCCCTTTCCTGGTGTGTATGCGATATCGAAATTGTAAGAAGGCGAGAATTCTAACCATCTTTGCTATCGGAGATTTAGATCCTTCTGAGAGAAAAGATATTTTAACGATTTATGATCGGTAAACAACTTGAATCTTTCTCCCAAGAGATAATGTCTCCACATCTTCAATGCGAACACGATCGCTGCCAATTCCAAATCATGGGTAGGATATCTTTTCTCATGCGGTTTCAGTTGCCGACTAGCATAAGCTACAACCCTACCTCCTTGCATCAATACAGCACCTAGTCCGGTACCACATGCATCCGTGTATACCGTCATCTCTTCATTCCCCTTTGGAATGACTAACACTAGTGCACATGTCAACATGTACTTTAGACTCTTGAATGCATTCTCGCACTTTTCGTTCCAGACGAAAGCTTGATTTTTCTTGGTTAACTGAGTCAACGGTGCCGCTATCTTGGAGAAGTCTTGGATAAACTTAAGGTAATATCCAGCTAATCCCAAGAAACTTCTTATGTCCGTTGCATTCTTGGGCGTAGACCAATCTTGTACCATAGCCCCCTTCGCATGGTCCATGGCGATACCATTCTCTGAAACAACATGGCCCAAGAATCTTACTTCCCTCCTCCAGAAGTGACACTTAGAAAACTTTGCTTTCAATTGATGTTTTCTCAACACCTCCATCACTATCCTCAAATGTTCCTTGTGTTCTTCCTCTGTCCTTGAATAAACCAAGATATCGCCTACGAACACAAGAACAAACTTATTCAACTGATCTCTGAATACCCTATTCATAAGATCCACAAAATATACTGGTTCATTGGTCAACCCGAATGGCATGACCAACCACTCATAAAATTCAGACGGCGTCCGGAAGGCCGTTTTAGGTATACTCTCAGCTTCCACTCTAAGCTGATGAAAACCTGTCACGAGATCCAACTAGGAGAACACTCTCGTGCCACTCAACTGATCAAACAAATCATCTATCCACGGTAGAGAATACTTATTCTTCCTCGTCACCTTATTCAACTCGCGGTAGTCCACACACAAACGAAGGGAACCATCTACCTTGGTAGCAAACACAACTGGTGCTCCCAACTCAGAAACACTTGTTCTAATAAATCCCTTCTTCAAAAGATCGCTTACTTGCACCCCGAGCTCTCGCTGCTCCCTTGGTGCCATACGACGGAGTGGCATCACTATAGGTATGGCATCTTTCACTAAATCAATACGGAACTCAATCTCTTGGTGTGGTGGAAGTCCGGTCACTTCCTCGAAGACGTCCGGATATTGGCCAGCCACGGGCACATCTGACAACTCATCATGCGGGATGTCGAGGGAATTTAGAAAACTAGCCATTACCCCATCACTAGGTAGACCACCGAACACTATCCTCCGCCCATCATCCGCTCTAACTGTCTCCAAAAAGCCCTCACAATCTACCACCATCCTGTATCTTTGGAGCCAATCGACTCCCAAAATAATGCCAAACCTAGTAAAGCCAAAAACAAAGCAATCACAAATAAACATGCATCCATGACTTGATAAGACCACATTACGACAAATCATACAAAGGCTAGTCGAACCACCAATCGGGTTTGTCACTGCTAAAGGTCTATTGACTATCTCGGGTTCCAATCCCAACCTATCTACCAGGTCACTAGATATGAAGGAACGGGAAGCTCCGATATCAAACAATACTCGAAGAGGAACATCATAAACAGAAAGCATACCTTGAATGGCGACATTCTTTCCTTTCTCCGCCGCATTTGGGGCATTCGACGAAGAAGGAACAACATTGATAGCATATGCTTTCACAATCTTCTTTTCTTTAGGGGGTCGCGGATACTTATCCTTGTGATGTCCCACTTGGACACAGTTGAAGAACTTCCTATCCGCTGGCTTGGCCCAGCATTCTTTGGCATAGTGGCCCTTCTTACCACAGCTGAAGCACTCAACATCTTTCTTATTCTTTTTCTTCTGACCATCCTTGGTCTGATTCTGCTTTCTCTTGTTCTGATAACCATTCTTGCCTCCACCGCTTGCTTGCGCCTTTTGGCTCCTCCGTAGATGCAACCTTAGTTTTCATCTTAGGGTAAAGACTCTCTGACCTCAACGCTTTTCCCACAATCAATTCAAACGTCTCATCGATGTGGTTAATAAGCCTTCCCCCCAAGTACTCATCCAAACCAGTTATGAACTTCTCGTTCTTCTTCTCAGCAGTATCAATAAGAGACAATCCATATTTCGATAGAGTATCGAACTCTGCAATGTACTCTGAGACAGCTCTACCATTCTGCTTTAGTTCCAAGAACCTCTTAAACAATACTGACTTCTGAGCAGCTGGAGTAAACTTGTTGCTAAAGCGAGTCTTAAATTGATCCCAAGTAATCTGATCCTCGGGAGTAGCTGCCTTTATAACATTCCACCAATTCATTGCCCGTCCTTGCAGCTAACGGGATGCTAGCCTTCTCTTCATCACATCCTCAATACCCAAGTCTTCAAAGATACTCTCATAGCTATCCAACCAATCCTGAACATCCATGGCCGATTCTGTTCCGTGGAACGGCTTTCCACCAAGACTAGTGTAATCCTTGCATAGCTTGGCGAAATCTGCCCTAGGCGCTGCACCACCACCATTAGCAACATTAGGAACTGCCCTCTGAACGTCCCTAAGCATCTCTCTCATGAAGTCAGTGAACATAGTCCTCATGTCAGGAGCATTCCCATTATTGGCTCCTCTACCAGAACCCCTCGTATACCGGCTCATCGTTCAATCTGTAAAGAGAAATGATTAACCATCCTCTTTGTGGTGTCAGTGCAGTGCGACTTCATCCTTAGCTATATTAATAGTGTGTGTATATATATAGCTTTTGAAAACCAAAATAATCACAAATACGCACTCTCGTATACGTATTATCTCTCCCTGGTGTCTTTTCCTAGGTTAACTATGCAAGCTAGAGCTCTGATACCAAATGTGACGGCCCGCCCCACACCAGCCGACATTTCCGATGAAAGTGTGTTGTGCCGATGTCCAACCAGCACAGGACGGTCGTCAAAAGAAAGGAAAGGTAAGGGATTTGAACTGACAAGGAACCTGTAGAGTGTCGCATAGTGCATGAACTAAAATATAATAATAACATACTTGATATAAAACAGGCGAGACAATGCATAAGCTGAAAACTAAACCATAATCATCGTAGCAGCGGAAATCCAAAATACAGCTTATGATCCATACCATTATTACAACTTCAAAATACTGTCTCTAAAGCAAAAGAAAGGAGAGGTACACTGCTAATGCCCAAAGCAGTGACCATCAACAACACAGGGAGAATATACGTAGATAATATGTAGGAGCCTCCTGCTCGTCTCCAGATCAGCTACTCGTGCATAACCAGCTAACATGTCTCTAGTCTGCCCATTTAAGAGCACCTAGAGTAATAAGAAGAGACATAAAACTTTGGGTCAGACAAAAGTCTGGTATGAGCGATAAGCAGCAAAAACAGAATAATAACAAGTATACTAAACCATACCTAAACCTGAACCTACAACCAAAGAGTTAGCACTACATATTGTACAATACTCTAAGGTGCCACTAACATATAGTGTAAAGGATACGGGGGTGGGGGTGTGCATGGCATAGTGATGGCAAATAATCAATCATAGCAACCATCCTCACATCTCTCACTCAGTGCGTAAAGTATACGATATCTACCACTTTGACCACCCAATTCCTTGCTACGATCAGTCTGCCCCATGGAGTCGTAATGACACCACTGCACTGATTCATATCCACTAATACTTTGCTATGTCCACTCTGCCCCCATGGAGTCATGATGGCTCCACTGCACTGGCTCATAGCCTTTCTACGATCACTCTGCCCCATGGAGTAGTAACTACCCCGCTGCACTGATACGTAGCCTAACGTCCGTCTTGGTGGTGAATCAAAGCTATAGACGTCAATAACCCCTTAGCACACGTCCCGAAGCAAAGCCCAACTCATGAAGTTAACTTGTTGGTTCCCAACTGGATCCTATGTTCTACTTCCTTTTTGGACTACCTTTACATCTCGGATTTTGATCATCATCTCCAGATCGGTTCGGAACAAGCTTCTATTCAAATCGGCTCTCTTCTTCTCGTTCAGTCCATTTTTATCAACCTCGTTTGGTTCGTGATCGTCAAGTCTCAAGTCCAAGCTCCTCGGTTCGGTCTTGGTTAACCCTATCGGGTCGGTTCATGCCCAATCACTAGCTTATGGCATAACAGTTCAGCTCGTGACATCCTTCCTCCATCGGTTCGGATCGTGAGCTCCTCTCTAGGTCGGGTCGCACTCCTCCATTGACTCGTGGGTCAGGCCTTCATCGGATCGTGACTTGCTTTCTCAGGTGGTCCGTGGCACATTCCAGGAGAACGGGTCGGGTCGGCGGTTCGTGAAGAAGGGGTACTCCACGAGGCGGTTCAGATCGCGCCATGCGGATGGGTCGGGATCCCCCACTTCGTAGCCACCGAGCGGTTCGAATCGGTCTCCATCACCTCAAGTGGCTCGGTTCAGTCATGATCTTTCTAGTTCCCCAGATCGGCTCATGATGCAACAGTTTGAAGGGTGCAGTTCGGTTCGTGCTCCCCTCCGATCCGGTTCGGTAGATTTCCTGCACTTCTTTCAGGCGACTGTTTTATGCCATTCAACAATGTTTTCGACCAATCTAACTTTTCTAGTCAATCATAAAGCATACTATACAGTCATAGCAACATATAGAATTAACCCCTAACACCAAAACAACAATTTGATATGTTAAAAAAGATCAAACATAGTCAAAAGCCCGTATTTTCCCTTAAGCATGTTTAAGCAAATCTAATGGTAGAATTAGCAAAACTTAACCAAATTTTCTAACAGAGGTCTAAAACAATATTCCAAAATTTAAAAATATTTTTCCGTAATTTAATTATGTTTAAATTCGCTAATTAACACTAATTACCTTTAATTAACCATAATTAGTGAGGAACTATGCAAATCACTCACCTTAGCCACAAACAAAATACCAAATCTAAAATTATCCTCTATTTGGCGTTATTCCCAAGGCTATACAGCAGTTCTTACCTTGTTTTGGTGCTATTTCTCCTTAATTTTATGTAATTTAGCCAAATCTTCAATTAGAAAGTGGTTTAGAGTTGTTTTAGATGTTGGAGGCCATTACTAAGTTGAGAAGGATGATAAGTGGCGGCTGAAAATGAGAAAAGGGTGTTCTCTAAACCCTAACAGCCCTTAAATACTCCAAATCCTGAAATCCCCCTCTGGGCCTAGCTGTTAATTACCCAATTAGGCCCGGTTAAGCTGTTTTTCACCTTCTAAACCTTAATTCAGCCATATCTCCCAAACCGTAAGTTCGTTTGGCTTATGTGACCACTCTACGGAAAGGTAAACCATCATCCGGATCTAACGGAAGTTGTTTCAGGTCAAAACTCCTTTCCAATCAAAAGTTATGGCCGAAACATGATCAGTTAGGGGCAAAACAGTCATTTAAAAATCGGCAAAAATCATGAACATGGAAAATGATCCCAATAGTCATCTCCCAAAGTTACATGACTATACGACTTCGTATGTGAAAGAAATAAATATTTTATGATCCTTTGATGCGAAGAATGCTGGTCGTTACAGTTCGGTAGGTGGGGCTCTTGGGATCTTGGAGAAGCGCTAGCACTTATCGCACTTGCGAGCATAGTCCGCGACGTCTTGATCAAGCGTGGTCCAGTAATAACCATGTTTGAGAATCATTTTGGTCAGGGTCTGCCCTAGTGTGATCACCCCATTCGCCTTCATGCACACTGCTTAGCAATCGGAGGGCGTCGCTGTGAGCTACGCATCGGAGCAAGGGAACGGAAAACCTCTGCGGCAGAGTACCCCGTCCATAAGAAGGTAACGGGCTGACTGGCGAGTGAGCGCGCGTCTTTCCTTATAGTGCTTTGGTAGGATCCCGTGCTATAGGTAATTTCTGATCAGTGTCATCCATGACTCGGGCTCGGGGTCGGTGCTCATGATAGTCTCGTCTTGCCCTTGCTTGATGCTTGGGGAGTTGACGATTTCAACCGGGGAGAATCCGTTAAGTTGTGGATCTTCGGAGCTTGCCATCCTAACGAGTGAATCCGCTTTTTCATTTTGTTCGCGTGGGATATGGGTGATGGTGAAATGCTCGAGGTAGACGAGTAGCCCCTGAACCCGGGCTAGGTACTGGGCAAGTCGTCCCTCTTTTGGTTGATACTTCCCCAGTACTTATCGGACGGTGAGTTGTGAATCGGAGAAGATGTGGACGGTCTCTAGCTTGAGTTCGATCGTGATTCTAAGCCTGGCGATTAAGGCCTCGTATTCCACGTCATTGTTAGTAGCCGGGAAATTTAGCCTCAATGCATAATACATCGGGCGCTTTTCATGGCTAATGAGCACGACTCCGGCCCTGGAGCATTTTCTGTTAGAGGAGCCGTCTACGAACAATTTCCACTGAGCGTCGGGAGTTCTAGCGTTCTCTGTGGGATCCTCCTCGGGGGCTGTGAACTCCGCGATGAAATCTACGAGAGCTTGGCTGAGGATAGCACACCGGGGGATGAAGGTTGTCCCGAATTGGCTTAACTCTATGCTCCACTTCAATAATCGTCCTGACGCCTCGGGTTGTTATAGGACCGGACGCAGTGGCTGGTCAGTGAAAACTTTTATGGGATGCAACTAGAAGTATGGTCGGAGCTTTCTAGAGGAAATCAATAAGCAGAATGCTAGCTTCTCTAGCTTTGGGTATTCTTCTCTGCCTCCATCAACTGCTTGTTGATATAGTAGACGGGCCGTTGAGTGCAGTCTTCGAGGCGTATTAGTGCCGAGTTGATTGCCTGCGCAGAAACAACCATGTAAATTATATATAAGTCCTCATGGTCTATAGGCTTAGAGAGGATAGGTGGTCGCTCTAAGTGATACAGAAGTTCCTTGAATGCGGAGACACATTCGGGGGTCCACTTGAAGTTGTGTTTCCCTTTTCTGAGTAAATCGAAGAAGGGGATGCACTTGTCGGTGGCCTTAGAGATGAACCGACTTAATGCGACGACCTTTCCGTTCAGACTCTAGACATCTCTGATGTTCTCGGGGACTCGGATGTCCCGAATAGCTTGGATTTTTTCTGGGTTAGAATCGATGCCCCGGGAATTGACAATGAAACCCAAGAACTTTCCCGAGGCGACTCCAAAGGAGCATTTCAGGGGGTTGAGTTTCATGTCGTACTGTCGAAGGACATTGAACATTTCGGAGAGGTCGTGGACGTGATCGCTTGATATTTTAGATTTCACCAGCATATCGTCCATGTACACCTCTATGGACTTTCCAATTTGATTATAAAGAGTTGATTAACCATTCGTTGGTAAGTGGCACCGGCATTTTTGAGGCCAAAGGGCATAACACGGTAGCAGTAGTGCCCGAGGTCGATTATGAAAGAGGTATGATCTTGGTCGCTGAGGCTCATCGGGATCTGGTTGTAGCCTGAGTAGGCGTCCATGAAGGATAGTAGCTGGTATCCGGCGGTCGAGTCGACTAATCGGTCGATCTTCGGAAGCGGGAAGCTTTCCTTGGGGCATTCCTTGTTCAGATCGGAGAAGTCGATGCATGTTCACCATTTATCGTTGGCTTTCTTAACCAGAACTGGGTTGGAAACCCATTCGGGATAGTCAGCTTCGCGGATGAAGTTATTGTTGAGCAGACGGTCTACCTCTTCTTCGAGGGCCTTAGACCGCTCAAGCCTTAAAAAGCGACGCTTCTATTTAACTGAAGGCATTATAGGATCTAAGCACAGGGAATGGCAAGCGATTGTGGGGTCAATGCCCTTCATGTCGGAGTGAGTCCATGCAAACACATCTAAATTGTCTTTTAGGAAGCATATGAGATCTTCTTTAATTGCTGGGTGGGGTTGTGACCCTACCTTCAACACCCTTATTGGGTCGTCGAGGTTGACGGGAACGTCCACTACGGATTCAACTGGGGTAGCCCTCTTATATTCGGGCTCTTCGTCTTTCCGTGGGTTGAGGTCATTGGAAAGACAGGAGTGGCGCCTGAGCCAGGACCCAGACACCGCTGATTGCTATGCTGAGATGTTCTTGGCGCAAGAAGGCATGGGCATGGCTTTGCCCTTTTCCTTTTAGCACTCGTTCTTCCATTCTATTGTGTAACATTCCATGGCGCTTAATTGGACTCCCTTAACGGTTCCGATCCCATTTTCCATCGGGAATTTCATTAGGAGAGACTATGGTGCCATGTAAACTCGGAATTCGGTGAGAAAGGGGCGCCCTAGGAAAGCGTTGTAGGGGGAGTCGATGTCTATGACCATGAAGGTGAGAATTCGGGCTCAGCTTTGGTCCCCCTCGCCCAATTCTACAGGTAGGTCGATCATCCCTATGGGGGAACTAGAGGCCCCATTGAAGCCGTGAATTGCGGCATGACATGGCTTCAAGTCATTCGTTTCCAATTTCATCTGGTCGTAGGCGGCCTTAAAGATGATGTTGACTGAACTCCCTAAGTCGATTAAAACCTTTCGAATGGAAGCAGCACGGATCTGGGCAGTGATGACTAATGGATCGATGATCGGGATTTCCACCCCCGTTGAGACTCTTTCTCGGAAGACGATGTCGTCCCGCATGGTCTTTTGCAGCTTGGATGGGATGGACTCAGGGAGAGCGGAGAAGGCTTCGTAAATAGCATATTTTATGGAACTCACATATTCCTCCATTTTTTGAAAGTTGTCATGTGTGGGGTAGGGTCCGCCACATATAATGTTAATCATGATTCCTCATCTTGGGTTAGATGGTCCCGGAGCTCCCTTGGTGGCTGCCTGTGGAGCTGGCAATGGAGGTTGCAAGTTTGCTTCAGGGGGAAAGATCTCTTGGACATATTGCTCGAGCCGTTTCTCATGAACAAGTTTCACGATTGCATCCCTAAGTTGGCGGCGTTTGTTGTTGTCGTGCCCATACACGTCGTGGTACCGACTATACCTCCCGTTGTTCTTCTCGTGGTCAGTTGATTCTCTGACGTGCGGCTTCTTGTATGGCAAAATGTTACACGTTTCCAAGTAGATTGTCTCTATGTCTTCATTCAATGGAGTTTAGGTCTCGAAAGCTTGGTGAGGGCCAGGCTTTCTTAATTCTGCTGGGGCTTGCCCGTTGTTTCATCCATCCGACCTGCCATTGTTTAGTTTTTGCCTTTGGGGACCTGCCACCTTGGTTTGGTCGAAGGCCCCCCCGCCTCGCCTACCTCTAAAGTGGTTATTAGCGGTATCCGCTTGGGTATCACTGGGATGAGTTATGGCGGAGAGCCGATTCCGTCTTGCCTCTTCTTGGCACAAGTATTGATATGCCTTCTCATAGAAGGCATCGAGGCTCTTGGGATGTTTTCGATCGATCCAGGCCTAAAACTCTGAAGTGGGGAGGACAACTTTCGCTAGTTGAAAGAGTATGGTGCGAGGATCTGGATCCTCGACCTCGGCGAGAGCTGTGTTGAACCGGGAAAGGTAGCTTCTAAGCGACTCGGCAGGCCCCTGTTATAGGTTGGATAAAGTGAAGGCATTCTCCGGAGTTGGGATGTGCACCCTGAATTGCTTGACCAGCTCTGTTGCTAGTTGTCTGAAGTTGTTAATGGAATCGAGAGGGAGGTGCAAGAACCAAAGTAAAGAGGTACCAGACAGGAAGACCGGGAAGCATTTGCATTTGGCTAGATCATCACCCCGGCTCGAGTCCATTTTCCATTCATAGTGATTCAAGAAGGCACAAGGATCAGTGGTACCATCGTAGAGTGGCATTTGTGGCATGCTAAAGCGCCTCGGCCATTTGGCCTCATTTACTCTTCACGTGAAGGGGTTACGTCTAATGTGGATTTCCCGTGCATCGTGTGCGCCCCCTTGCATTTCCCTCATGGCCCTTCGTATCATGTCGGGAAGATAAGTTGGATGGGGATCCGCCATTGGGATCCACGGATTTTGACGCGGCTTCGGAGTCTTGTTGCAAGGCCATCTTCTATGATGGATGTTTGGATCTTCTTCCTCTATGTCCTCGACATCTATGATTGGGTCTTGGTGTGGTGAGGTGGAGAGGGGTGATGCGGATCCTGTTCTGGAGGAGCGTGGGCCATTCGAATAGCGGGCCCTTCACCGAGATTAGCGGCCATTGGGTTGTGTCAAGGAAGAGGTTGGTTTGTAGGATCAGGTCCGTTATTGATATTTAAGCGAGAGTGGTCTCAGTACTGCACCCCGTCGATGTATGTGATTGTAGTTCGGTCGTCATTGCCGTTTCCGTTCCCATTCCCATTGGTACTGCCATTACCGTTATCGAGGGCATTTGTACGAGCGGCAACATTGTTGATGAGGGTGAACCTCCTCCTTTGGCGTGGGCCCCTTGACTCGGAAGAGGAAGTTTCCGATGTAGTTGGTTGTGGTCGAGCATTGTTCCGAGTTAATTGAAGTCGGATGACGACGCGTTGACTTTCTTGAAGTTGCCGCATAAGGCCAATGTTATCCCTTGATGCTTGGTTGAGCTCGACCGCGGTGTTCTCATATCTTTCATTAAGCGCGCGAATTTGAGCTTGGGTAACAGGCGCTTCGAGGTCCACAACAGGAGGGATGGTTTCATTAGGGGCCGGTACATCTACAGTTGAGGTTCATGGGAGGTACCGGCTTCGGCTGAAGAGCCAACCATTGCGTTCTTTGACTTCTTTACCATCGTAAGCGAACTCGATAGCAGGTTGAGCAAGGAACCTTAAGCTCGTCGAAGTCAAGATGATAATGTGGAAGAAAGACGCAAGCCTTGAGTTCGATTCTCAGTGAAAGCACCAAATGTTGATGGCAAAAAATGTCATAAACACCAAAGATCCCTATTATTAGGAATAGTTAATTTGGTTGCAAGACTAAATAAGAGAAAGCGGTAAATGACACGAGAATTTATAGTGGTTCGGCCATGGATTAGGCCTACGTCCACTTTGGAAGGAAGTTGAACTTTTATTAATCACTCAAGAATCACAAGGTAGAGCCATGCTCATTACATTCACTTTTATAATTGCCATATGCTGGGTATTTGGGAAAAAGAATATTTAATTCTCATTCTTCCTCAAATAGGAGATGCCATTAATGAGGCTCATGAAGCTCTAGGAAGGTCTCAAGTGAAGAAAATCCAACCCTTTTGGAGTGTAAGGCCTTGGGATATTTATAGGAGTGGGAATAGGTAGGAGTAGGTAGGCTTAGGTAGAAATAGGGACCACATGCAGGAAATTCGAACCCACCACCTGCGCGCCTCGAAATTTCGAGCCCTCTGGGTTTGAAATTTCGAACCCAGGCACAAGTGAGACATCTCGCTCCCGCTGGGTTCGGAATCTTAAGCCCAGCTATAGGTGCAAGATTTCGCCCCCACTGGGCTCAGAATCTCGAACCCAGCCATGGGTGCGAGATTTCGCACCCGCTGGGCTCGAGACCTCGCACCCACTGGGTTCGAAATTTCGCACCCACTGGGTTCGAAATTTCGAACCCAATGGGTGCGAAATTTCGAACTCAGGCATGGGTGCGGGATTTCGCACCCGGCTGGGTGCGAATTCCATATCATGGCTGGCGCGAAATCCTTCCGAGGGGCGCGAGGATCTCGAGACCGGGTAGTCGAGGCTCGTAACTCCTTCGGGGTCCAAGGCGTTGGTTTGCGGATGTCTTCTGGATGCCGTGAGGTTACAAGCGGCATAATCCCTTCTTGATCCTGTTTCCTTCACTCTTGTGTGTCCCTTTTCGGCCTCAGCTTCACGTGGTTCGTTGGGTTGAGCATATCTGATGCTTTCCTGGGAACCGGACCAAAAAGCCGGTTAACAGGTGGGATTGGATATTCAATGTGTTTGCAGATTTATTCTTGCTAGCACAATGTATATATTTGTGGGTTGTAGTTTGTTTAGGTGTATGTGTCTGTGGATCGTTTCTGTGGAAGTTTGGTGATCGGATGCTGCTAGCAAATGCTTACTGATTATCTCTGTGAGTTTTGGTCTTGATTGGTTTGGCGTTGGTGTTCTGGTTCTACTTCATTGGCCATGTTTAGCATCTCAGGTGAAGCTTATGCTCTTAATGATATTGATGATTTGTGGTCATCTTTTCCTACCATACCAACTTTTGCTCAAGTTCAACTTATTGATCACCTTGTTCATGATATTTCATACCAAGCTATGTAAGTGGAGAAGTAGGTTCTTTTATGTCATTCCATGTTTGTCCATGGCATTGCTGGGTTGCCTATCTTTGGTTATGAAAGATCAAGTAATGGCCGCTGATGTCACAACCTTTGCTTGGTATCTCATGTCAATTTAGTTAAAGTCAATGTCCTTTGGAATAGGATACAAGCTTCTGTGGCCTTCCATGTCAAATCCACTGATGCTCAAGCCTTTGTGTGGCTCTATGTAAACTACTATTTGGTCACTGTTTTCTCATTGAGATATGTAATCTTTATTTAATCACTTCTATTGAAGTTTGAATTGCAACTATGTAATATATGTAGAATAGTAACTTAGTCTAGCTACAATGCTTTAAGCCTGTATAGGTAGAGTGGATGGAACACTATAAATTTCGTATGTGGTTGACGGTCCACCTTTAAAATCGTATGTAGTTGATAGTCACACTGTCTATCACCTGTAAAAATGTAGTTATTACTTGTTATAATAAAAAGTGTTTGCAGTCACTTTAAAAAACGGTTGGTTTTTCCACAAAAAGACATAGGATATTTTGACACTTATTTCACTTTGCTTTCTATAATAGGTTCAGTTTGATTTATTATTGCTATTATGAGTATTTGTATGCTAGTTTAGGAATTTGTATAACTATTGGTTACATGGTTGAATTATTTTTTTCATTCAATTCTTTGTTCGTAGGTGATCTAGTATTAGGAAATCTCGTTCATCAAATTTTGGAGTGTTTATCAATCAAATGCACAATGGCGTATATTAAAATAACACACAAGGATGATAGACTCGAATGGATAAGATAAATTCTCGAAGGAGCTTTAGAGTTCATGGATGGATTTGACGATGGAATAGCATTAGAGCTCTACGATGAATTTGTAGATGGAGCGACATTGGAGCTTGGTGGTTAATTTGAAGATGGACAATGGACTCGGTGACTTGTTGGATTTCGCACTGAATGCCAGACGTTTTCCTTGGATGTGCATTTAAATAATTTTGGTTAAATATATGGTCCTGGTAATCATTATTAGTTACTATAGAGTGATCGATATTGACTACTATTGTTGTTGGCCATTTTGGTCAATTTGACATGGACAATGATGTGATTTCGAGTAGCAGGATATGGTAGGCCATTAGATGTTGATTTCAACATGGTAACTCTTCGATTAGTGGCATTGGCATGAAGCGAGGATGTAGTTTATTCACATAGTTATTTGTCATTCGATGACGATGGTTCCAGATGGGAAACCAAAATGTTGTGGTGTACGGTTTTGCCCTTGATGCAAAATAACGAAACTAAGTCATAATGATGTGATTGTAAGGAAGAGAGAGATGGGGACATAGGTTAATATCCTACAACACGTGATGACCATCAGGGATAGTTTCCAAATTGAGATAACTTTAGTCAACACTTATTTAGTAGTCTAGACATGGATTCTAGTGCGGAGAACATGTGCACAAGGGTTATTGGTATTTGATACTTTGATACACCTTTGAGGAAGTGGCACAAGGATGGATCAGAGCCAGTTGACCTTTTGGACCGATCCACCCGAACCCCAAAGCCTGCCGATGTTTTGGACTGGATAGGGTTGTTCGCTGCAGTCTGTCGATGTTTTGACGTAGCGATTAGTTTGACAGAGTCAGTCAATGTTTTAGACTTGCCAATTCTTCGATGGATTGGGTGGCAAAAGTATTGGAATCATATACTTTATGCATTGAGTGAGTGGACGTGAGGATTGATGATGGATGATATGGTTATTTACCTTTTTATCACCATTTTGTACTTGGGCATTTATCAGACACTCTTTTTATTATGTTAACCACAATATAGCATATATCGGTTGTTATGTGCTAACTTTGTGGATGTGGGGGTAGGACATATATAATTCTCCATCTCCTTTGAGTCGTATATACTATTATGACTTTCATAGTACATTGATATTTGTTTATCGCTCACACTAGGTTTGTAACAACTTGTAAAATATACTTAATTTAGTCATAAGTTAATTAATTTAAAAATAAATAGTAATAATTAATAATATATTAAGAGGTTGAAAATGGAATTTTGGACAATTAGCAATTTAACAATGAAAGTGTTGCAATTGCCTTCGTGGCGAGATTTTGATCCGTTTTCATATATTATTTGTTGAAAATAGAGACCATATGCAAAAGTTATTAATAAAATAAGAGTTATGTATATATTAACATACAAAAATTTGAATTTCAAACAAATATATATACAAGCTAGAAATATATTAAATATGATAAGCATGAAAAGAATATTCCCTTTTATTTCAAACTTATGTGTATATATTCACACATAGTTGGGGACAAGGATAAATTAATTAAGAAAAGAAATAAAGAGAATTAATTAGTGAATAATCAAAAAGTAAAGTTATAGAGGAAATTCCTCCTGGCTTGACCTCAAAAGTGGATCGAATGCCCCTCTAGGAGGGGTACCAACAGCCCTTATGTAGGGAAGCCCCGTGAGGGTTGTTTTATGAAATGAATTATTGATAATATATATCAAATGGACAATTTAGATTTAATCAAACAAATCTAATGGTTCATACACACGATAACGACTACAAATGGACACTCAAACCATCATTCTAAACCATATAGCTATTTCTCCCAGCACCTTCATTATGCCTTTTTCTGTCTCTGATTCTAGAAAGCTTAAAAGATTTAGGTTTCTTTTATTTCTCTGAATCTATTCTGTCTTTTTTATATTATTCTAACATTAGATTTAAGATTTATCTATAATTCAGATTCATATGTATGTACATAAGATTATAATGATGACACTTATATATATATATACTTGAAAGGATTGGAGCATACGTTTGTTCTTGAAGATCAAATCCAATTTCTGTTCTATTCAATCTTGTTACCACTCTTCCTGATAGCTCTGTGAGTGGAATCCATCTGAGTTACCATTTTTTTAATTTGATAGTTATAGATTTGGATTGTTGTGTCTTGGAGGATTTGGGATATACGAAAAGAAAACATGATTAAACACCTCAAATCTTCCGTTTATTTTATTGTTCGAGCAATTGTTCAATCTGGTTATATTTGGGTTTTGGGTTGTTGTAATAATAAAAGAAAAACAAGATTCTTGTTATATGGTTTTCTATATTATTTGGAGTCCCTTTTTGTTCCGTTTTCACACAAATTCATATGTTTGATTTTTGGGCAAAAGGTTAAGATTTGGATAACTTTGCAAATTTAATAGGTTTGAATCATTATTTTTCAAAATAGAGGATTTGAACATATTATTATTTACAATATATCTAAATATTAAGGTTTTGCATATAAACAAACATAAGAGAAGGAATCTACTTAAAATAGGAATTACAAACACATATATTTGATGGGATGTTTATCTTTTATTGTTGTAATAATCAAGTCAAAACATGGGTTGCAAGTTTATACGTTATTGTGATTGTTTTTCCCATTTTATTGTCATATGTTAGTGTGTAAATTTATGTTATGGTTGAGGAAAATATAGGAAATGACTTGTACACCTTTAAGAATTTTATAGGATTGACCTTTCAAAAGCATGGCAAGGACGATAATCTTGTTCGCTTAATTTACGTTTATATATATATAATGTAATCAACATATATTAATACATATTAAGTGCACAATAAATACGATTAAATTAGGAATAGAATTTGAATGTCCCTATAGGAATTTGTATTTTTGTATGTGTGTGAGTTAATGGATTAATTAATATTAATGACACATAGACATGAGGCTCATCGTTACTTATAGTAGGAGTCTGCCAGGAACCAACTAGCATATCCAGCATCTACAAGTATATATAGTTAATGTACCATGGGCCATTATAACTAGTATGTTATGATGTGATGTTAGGCCCCACTTATAGTAGAAGCCTTCCCATAACCGCCTTGGGAAATCCAACACTACAAGTGGTAGACTTAATGTGAGATGTCTAGTGTGCATATATATATATATATATGTGTGTGTGTGTGTGTGTGTGTGTGTGTACGAAGCAGGCCCACCTTGGGAAAAGGTGTTAAGTGGTTGACCTGTCTCTTGTTGGGCATTGAGGGGTTAGAACTAGGTACGTTCCTAAGGTTCACTCTTTGGTTCAGAACCCAAGTCATTGGGCCCACCCTTCAAGAATTAAATGGTTATTAGGTCTGCATTTCTCCAAAAAAGTATTAACTGGTCCTGGTAGACGATAACATGTCTAGGGTAGTTTTCCAAGTAATGTCTGCTTCTTATCTGTGGGTTAGAGAGGGATGACTTAGGGACGGATTTTGTATACATGGCCTAAGGAACCACCGTCTAAGGGAAGTAATAAGTTGTTAGTAGTTCACCCATAAGGACAGCTTGATAGTAACAAGAGGGTTCGCCAGGAGGTTCTTCTTTAAAGAATCCATGTCCTGACCCAAGTCATGGTAGTAAGTAGCTGTTAATATTTCTCTCCCTACAAGAGAGTAATCATTTATGACGATTAGCGTTAGAACAGGGTCTTAAGTGGCTTGAGGTCCACCATTGGGTATTAAGTGTCTAGAGGGATGTCCGCCCTAAATAAATATGGTATTAAATGACCGTAGGAGTGCCCGTTCTAAATTAGTTTTGGGGTATTAAGTGACTTCTATGACGTCCACCTCATATGTTTGCATTCTGTTGTTTGTTACAAAGACATAACTTGAAAAGTTTACAACTGCCAAATATAGGAAATATCCTTCTTGACTTACTTGTATTTCAATCACAAGAATTTTAAGTTTCGACCTCCCCCCTCTTAACATTATTAGGATAATAGGCGAGACAAGTGATTAAGGATGGAGAACGATCTCTTAGAAGAGGGCCTCTTGAAGATCTAGTTATTATGGCTATTGCTTATTTACTATTATTGCTATGTAATTCGGATGAATGATGATGTACCTTGAAATTTGAGATATGTTGCAATTCTGAATTCTAGTTTTTAATAATCGGTACATCTTATATTTATGTTATTATATTTTGTCCCATCCGGTGTGTGAGTTTCTAATTTCCGTTTTAGACTGCTATATATATATGTTTGAGTTAATCCTTGCAGGAACCAACGATTTGTTTAGAGTGGCTCTAAGTTCCAATGAGCTTTTTCTAGGTCGAAATTTAGGCCCATTCCGGGAGGGTTGTTACATTTGGTATCAGAGAACAGGTTACCTGATAACAAAGAAATATACGTATGAGAGACGTATTTGTTATTTGAAAAGGTTTGAAAACTATATATCTATGTATACATAAGTACTTAACCCCAAAACATATGCAGTTATACTAGGAAATCTTATCTTTCTTTCCTTTTTGGCCTTGATACTATCGTTGTAAGTCCACTGAAGGATTTTTTCCTTTTTTAGATAGTAGATATGGCCGACAATCAGCCCGAGCAGGGAAACCAAACAAGGCCATGTTACTTGCTAGAATTGTTTCGACAATATCTTAGTATTGTGGAACAAGTACCTGTTGCTAATCCTTCCCTAAGGGAATCAGCCGCTCAAACCGTTGAAACGGCACCAAATTTCCCTCACCTTTGTAAAGATTTTATAAGTTTAGGAGGAAATCGAGAACTAAGAACTTTGTAGATGCGAAAGCGTGGATCTCGGAGTGTGAAAAGATTTTTGAGGCTACCTAATGGGAAGATGAGCCAAAGCATAGGGTAGCAGCCTAGCACTTGAAAGGGGGGCCTTGGAATGGTGCAACCTGATTTCACAAGAGAACGTAGGTAGAGTATTTACATGGGTAGAGTTTAGGAACCTGTTTCGAGAACAAATTCCTGACTAATGCAGAGAATACCCCCAAATAGAAAATTCTATCCATTTAAAGCAGGGAGAGATGGAGTTAAAAGATTATGTAGCGAAGTTTATTGAGTTGTGTAAGTTTGGAAGGAGATTAGTGAACATCCTAATGGATAAATGCCTTAGGTTTGTTAAAGAGTTGAATTCACCATTAAAGGAGATGGTTTTGGCACAAGTTACTTTTGGAACTACATTTGAGTCCTTGGTAGGGGAAGCCATCTTATATTCAGCTGAGAATGTTAAGGAAGTTTGTAACACCCCCCATATTTTTTAACGAGACCCGTGTAAGGATTTTCTTAAGAAATACGAAGAGTATAGGTATAAAATAACATCAAAGAAGATAAAATTCACAAGCTGACATAAATAAACACAGCGAAATTTAAATTTTTCATTTAAAACCAAATAAGAAGTAACAATACATTGCAATTCATAAAACCATAGTTGTCATAACAACAACAAATTAGAGTACCAAAATAAAACCCTTTCATCATCAAGCACAGAAAATAAATAAAACATGGAAAGGTACATGTAAGCACAAAGAACAAGACAAATGATGATATCTAAAGGACTGAGCTGGGTCAGAGCTATCTCGAGTGCTAGATCCTCCACCCTGAGAACCTGGGCGGTAAGGAGGAAGAAGAGGAAAACAAAACTAGTCAGACATAAAGCCTGGTGAGTCCAGTAATTACTAGCATAAGTGAAAAAGAGGAAATTTAGACAGGATAATAAATTAAAGCTCAACATAGTAAACAAGAACAAGAGTACATTTCTACAAGATAGTTGATTGTCAAATCATTCGATTTACGCACTAATTTCTATAATTCATAAATTAGGATATAACCCAATTCTATCGTTGATCGGCTCATAAACCATAGTTGTGATAACTTATGTCGGCTATGGCCTTGCGTTTATTAGACCCGACCCATCAGCTCTAAGGACATAGCGAATATCACGGGCATCATAGCGTCTTACCTTCCATAATCGGTGCGATGCACGCTCACCGCCCCGCCGGAACGTACCCGTACCCACCATGTTTGGACCACTTACTACCTAGTTCAGTATAAGCGTGCCTTCTTTTACTCATGAGACCTTGGTGTAGTGTGATAAAAAGGAATACTAATTGATACAGATCCCAAACCAAAAATATGCAATTCGATATAATTCACCTCTGGACTTAGCCCCTCCCCATTTTAATTGGTCACTTATTTTCCCTAATCAGTCTACTCTCATTGCCAAAATGGACTAATACTATGAGCCTCTTATTTTCCCTAATCAGCCCTCACTTCCGGAATAGACTCCAACTGCATTTTTCTTATTAATTTATTTAATTGAACTTAACGCGAATCCTAAGATTATTATTAATACTACTTTCCTTTATAAAAATTTTCTATCATCTCATAGGTTGCATGTAAACTTTAATTTACATGATGTTAATAAACAACTCTTTTGTTAAATTTAATTCTACAACCCAACCCCTATCATTTGCATCCATCCAAATGTCATTTATTCAGTTATCAAAGTTACAGTTCAATTTGCCTCTTTATTTCTCAATTTCAATTAAGCCCAGTTTATCCTTTTTATACATATTTTTTGTATTCACCTATTACACTATTATAGTCCAATCTCACGTTCTTACCAAATTTGCGCAAAAATATAAAAGAATGAAAGGCTAAGGCTCAACAAGGCCTGAATTCAATGTCAAAAATAAAAAGGAAATGGCCTAGGCTCTTACACGGCCTAGGCTCATATAAACAAATGCAGATCTAAAATAAAAAAGACATGATATAGAACTGAAATAAAATTACGTACGAAGAACAAGGGTGTAGACAACTAAATAAAACTACAGTAATGGTTTACTAAAAATTAACAGCTTGAGGATAGAAGCAGATTCAGATTTAGATAGAAAAGAGAATGGAAATCTACAACTTATTATACTACCAAGAAGTAACCTCAAATTTTACTGAATCTTCCAATTATTAAAATATACTCACAAATTCTAAGTAACCCAAATTAATCCCCAGTAGATAGTCTCTAGTTATGAATATCCTCGGAAAATGTATGTAAAATCAAGCCTCAATACTCCATTATAGCTTTATCTGAGAAGAGGGTTATTTAAGAGGGAGGTAGAGAAATAGATCAGTGAGATTTAGCTAGGTTTTGGAGGCTATTTATAATAGAGCTAGAGCATTTAAATGCATTATATTTTAGGTTTAGATTTTAAACTGTCAGATCTCATATATCTCACTAGTATGTGTCTGTTGCTTCCCCTCATTTACATTGGTTGTCCACACAATCGAAGCAAATGGTGTATGTTATTTGCTTTAGTAGTGGTTGCAACAGAAGCAAATGCACTGATGAAAATAGTGTTATTTGCTTCAGTTGTCCATACAACTGAAGCAAATAACACTAATTGTATCAGTTTTTTAAGAACCGAAGCAAATGCATCGAAGCAAATAAAGTTACTCTCATTGTTTTTTCAGAAAGTAAAGCAATTGCAAATTATTTTAATAGATGCAAATGCACATATCAATAATCATAAGGTGCAACTATATGTTATTATTTATAATTTATCAGAATTTATGATTATCAACAAAAAAAGTTATGTTTAGCTTATATATTTAATAATATATGTTAGTTAGTTAATCATTAATAGTTAGCAAATTATGGTTAATATTTATTAATTACATTTAACAAATAATAACTATGATTAGTTATTGATAGTGAATAATTAATAATCGATATTTAATAATTAATGTTTAACATTTAACATCTAATATTTAATTAATGATCAAACTTTAATAATTATAAAGTAATATTTAACTTTTATAATTAATAATAATTGCTATTAAATAATTAATAATCTCGTAATAATAAAGATTAATATTTATTGATTAATAAGTTAACAATAAAATTTCAAATCAATGAAGTGATATTTAATAATCAATTTTAAATAACTATTAATTAATAATGGCTATTGAAAAATTTATAAATAATCAATAACTCATAAAACATTTAACAAATCCATACTAACTAGCTAGAAATATTTCATAATCACAAGCAACGACTAATACATATCATTACTTAAAAATTTATTATAATTAATGATTATCAATGATAATCGATAATCACAATTTATTATAAATAATGAATAATTAATTTTTATATTTAATAATTTATTTTAGTTAGTTATTAATAATTAGTAAATTATACTTAGTATTTCTTAGTTAATAAATAAAATTAATAATTAACAATAAATACTTAATAATCAATATTTAACATTTAATTAGTAAATAATATTAATTAATTAAGAAGTAATATTTAATATATAATATTTAATAATGATGTTCTTGTCATGCTATGAGGCATCAACTTGATGTTATGTGCCTTTGGATGTCATGTTTTTGTTGAACTACGGTGCTGCTTTTGGGGCAATGTCATTTTCAATTCGGGTCATATTCACTCATTGTCATTTGTTGGAAATGTTGTATGTAATAGATGTAGATAGCTTCTATCTGCAATTTATTTTGTGAGTGTGTAAGTTAGTATTTGAGTGATTCACTCCCTGCGTGGAGTATCTTGTGATTGCCTTGGCAACAAACATTATATTTAATTAGTAATATTCATTAATTAAGAAGTAGTATTTCTTATTAGTACTTTATTGTCAATAATTATTAGTTAATAATTGCTATTAATAACTAATTATTGATAATTTTGCAATAATTAAGGTAAATATTCAATAATTAATAAATAGTAATAAAATTTTATATTTTTGAAGTAATATTTAATGTTTAGTAAATAACTTTTAATGGTTATTGACTAAAATGACAATTAAAAATGTAATAATTAAGGAAAAAAATTAATGCTTAATAATTATCAAAAAATATTAGTAGTAGAAAAGTAACATTTATTATTTAATCAAACCGACCGTTAGGGAGGTTTGCCTACTGTGGGTCATAATCAATTTTCGTCTGAAGCCAAAATAATTCGCCAGCTTTCTCTCCCGTGTTACCACGCTCCGCATTTTTCTGCATTTTTTCTTCTTACTGTTCTTCTTCGATTCTTTTGCCCTTCTCCATCGAGAACCTAATTTCCCTTATCCTTTCGCTTATTTCTCCATCGAAAACCTGATTTCCATGTCATCCTAATTCTCAAATTAAAAAGGCCTAATCATAACAAAGATATCTATGAAATCAGAGACCCTCAAGATCATAAATCAATTTCAATTGGAAGCTCGTGGACACCGCGCCATCCAAAACCCTAATCCCAAATAAGTTTCAAATCTTCGAGGCCTACATCTTCCAGATGATTCATTTTTCGTTAGCTCGTCAACAACTTCAAGGTATTTGTTTTAACGTGTTTTCTACAAATGTGTGAATATTTGTATGTTAGTTTTAGTGCGTAATAAAACCGTGTGGAAAAACTAAAATCATCCAGTAACAAAATTTGATTTTCTTACTTTATTCTTCTTGTTATTTACCTGAACGTATGAAAATTCATATACACATGAATAAGTATTTACCCCTATTTGTGTTCAATTCTGATTCAATAAACATTTGCAGTAATGACATGTGAATGTTATTGTTAATTCTATAAACATGTAGAAAAACATAATTTGTTTGATAGAGTTTAATTACTATCAGAAATTGGAGATAGTATTCTAATATTTTGCTTGATTGTTAGTTTGGTTTTTTTTCAAAGGTTGTCTTCCATCTTTTTATTATGCAGTACATGTATTTATAAAAGTTTCATCATTAAATTGTATCACATTTCTATGATTCAATTTTAATCATTAGATTTTTGCTACATTTTTAGTGTTCGCATTTATTTCTTGTGTGCATTATCTGCCTTGTATTTACAGGATTATCCTCTTTCAAAATTTAATCTCACTTGATATTTCTACAAAACATTTATTAACATTTGATTATATTTTTATAAACAAACTTAAATTATTTTGAGTATGATAAATAAACATAGCTAGTAAAATTTAAGCTTGCACACTTCAAATAGGAGACCTAGAACTAGTTAACTTCCTTTATCAATAAAGATAAATAATCAATACTACGCTATTACTCCAGATTTTCGCCTGGAAATACTTTTTTATCTACTTAGAATTCATACCTATATTAGTGGATTTAATCTTGTTCATTTCGGTGGTAGAATAAAAGTCTAGGTTCAAAAAATAAAACAACAAGTTTGTTCAATTTTTTAAATGAATAAAATTGAACTAGAATTTTTTCACAGATATCTTTTTGTTCAGTAGAAAACAGTAGTATTGCATTTTACTAGTAACTAAAATTATTTCAGCCTTTTTGTTCTAAGATTGATCAAGACTGATATCCTATAATGCATTAAAATATTTTTATCTTGTTGTATACAACTTTTTTGGTTTGCTTGTGGGATACTAATACTAGGATTACACTTGCTTGGTTGCAACTTAGTGATTGTATTTTGCAGTCTATATTGATTGCTGTATATCTTGATTCCCTTTCACATCAGATGTTGTTTCATTCATATGGTTTGTTCAAACATGCTACTTGATTAAGGGCAGAGGAGGTTGATGGTTATGATCTACCTGTTTTTACTATCATTTGCATGATATCTGTTGATTATTATTTTTAGTTTTTTAAATTATTATTGCATGACCCTAAATTTAGTATATTTTAAATCACTGTAAATTATCCTCTAGGATTTACATTCACAACTATCTCGTGTTGATTTTCCTTTATTTCTTTAGGAATATGACCATTTTTTCCTATCAACAATTAGGAATTCGGTCATTAACATATTTCGTATATTGCAACTTTATTATTGTTTCGGTAATTTAATTATTTTATGCTTTCTTTGCCTTTCAAAAGGAGTGGCCAGTATTTATAACATATTTCATTAATAAGCAGGTTGCTAAAGCAGTCTTCTTTTCATTATTGGAAAATTTGGGTTTCTAGTAATGTTTTTTTGCTCTTTGAAAACAAAAACCCATGCTAATCCATGGTATGTAATTATTACATTTCATGAATAATGAACAAAAGACTAGTACGTTCAATGCATGAATGAGCTAAAAATATGCACTTCATATGTGAGATAGTATATTTTAGAACCAAAGCAGCACATTTAATTTATAAAGGGTTGTTAGGCGTGTTTGAATAGGTTTTTTTAGTTACTTCGAACGGTTTAGTTTTGGTAGCTATAATGTTGTAAAATGTAATTAGCATATATATATATATATATATATATATATATATATACACACACACACACATTAAATTTTAGTTGTTTTTGAGTCAATCTAACACAGTACATCATTGAGGAGCTAGTTGTTATCTAATTTTTCTTAAATATTTCTTGGTTGCTTCCATTGTTACCTATAAAACGTCATCCCTTTTTTATAAATAAATAAATAATCCTTTTTTCATTTACTAGAAAATCTGAAGTTTGTAAGTATCAATTACACAAATTGAATTTACATTATATATTTATATGTTTGCTTCAAACTCAGAGTAATTCAGGTTTTTTCTTTTTTGACATAGAAGTATTTTGGGCATTTGAGCTCTTAAGGCACCTGCAGGTATGGATTTTCTTCTCAAAGCTAATGGAAGTATCTTTAGGTAAAAGTTCTTCATCCGTTTACAGCTTTTTTGTTTTTAGTACATTCATTTTGTTCAATGCTCTCTTTTTTGCAATTTTTTCTTTTAAAAATATTTTCTTACATTTGGATCAACTTTTAAAATTGTTGAAAATTATGTTTGTTGTGTTATAAGGGTGCATGCATCTCCGTGGCTTCTTTTTTTTTTGCAGTGATGCTGATGTTTTTTTTCCTGATGTCTCTTGTATGAGAACGATTCTCTTGAACCTTTCGTTGAGCAGTGTAATGACTATTTGAGAACATTAGTATGTTCATAGCGTAAAGTAAATCCTTTTATGTGTTTATATACTAGTTCTTTTATAATCAAGTTGCGATCATCTTTGTTAAATATTTTTCCTACTTCTCAAACAAATTACTGAGGGAAATGTTCTCTTTGTTACTTTCTTGCTTTTGTAAAATTTAGTGTTGTGATGATAATGCTATTTTCAGACTTCTTGTACAAGGAAGTTACTGTTGTAAAACCCTTCACTGAGCTTAGTAGTTGTCTGGGCTTGAACCTTATGAATTGAATTATATATTTTTGTCCCTTTTGAACACATTTAATATGGATTTAATTAAATCATATGTTTACTTATAAACTGTGCATGTATTCTCTTGCTTGGATGATAACACTATATACAAGCCTCCTTGTATTCATTTAATAGGGATTTAAATAAGTCATACTTTTACTTAAGGGTATCTAATAATGTTATCCGAATTAGGAATATTTGTGAATTATTAATTTTTAGGTGCGCCTGTATCTTGGTTACACATTAGCATTTGAGATGATTGCAAGCCATATGGTCTTTGTGTTGACATATCTCTTATTTGAATTAGTTTTTTCAAATATTAAATAATCAATGTTTTTTAATGGAATAAGAAATCGCAAGAATTTGGTTTCATTATCCTCCTCACTGTAGAGGCTAAATTTTGGAAGTTTTTTGTTCAAGTGCTTTAAGAAATGAATTTTATCATGCATTTTGACAGCTCAAACCAATTTGTTTTCTTTCTGTTGTTTGAAAAATCGTATCAAACCAATAGTCTGCCCACATGAACTATGGATAATGAACAAATCTGGTTTGCACGTGAGACCATACATGCATTTAAGCACTAGAAATTCTGGTCCGACCAACAAAAATATTTTATTTTGCAAGTTACTATTTGATAGTTCAGGGTAGTTTGGAGGATTGCTTATGGAGTAGAAAAACAATCCCTCAAAGACTGATCTATCCAACTCAAAAGTCATTATCTATGCTTTAGCTCTTTGATTCTGCCTACTTGCTTGTTAAGCATTCAACATGCAAGATTTAGAAGCATTTTTTTTACTTTCACCATATGTTATCTTTTTAATGCTACATTAACATATGAAACGTTATTTTATATCATGTTCTTGGTTTATATGTTAACAGTCCTGGCTAAAATGTTTGTGTTTGGGCTATAACTCTTGAGAGATGCATTTAATTTAATTTTATTATTGCTTGATCCCATCACATTAAATCCTCTTTACACTATTAACTTTCTGTATTTTTTATTTATCAATTTTTTCAAAAGTTTTGCATAAATATAAACGAGTTGGTACAGACCCTTATCTCGTTTGCTTGTTAACTAATAGAAGTTTAGCACATTACAAATGGTATCAATCACTGCATTTGTAATTGATTGTCAATCACTGCATTTGTAACTAATTAGAAACCATTAAAAGTATGGGTATCTGTTTATGTATTTTTCTTTGAAACCTGTTAACTTTGTTGCTGTTCTGCCGAATGCCTTGGTCTTCTTTTCTTCCCTTTTTATTTTTTGATTTCAGGATAAGTGATTGATGAATAAATTTGACTGAAATTAGAAACGAAAGAAAAAAGAGATTTCTATGGTTAGCATTGTCATGTGTGTACATTTGTAGCCTTGTCTGCTTTAAGATCCTACTTTTTATGTGTAAAACCAGTACGATGCAAACACCTATCTAGTCTTAATGCAGTGGTTTAGATGCAAAATCAGAGTAGCACACGTAAGAGCAACGAATTTATTAGCACTTTACCAGTTTGCCTAGACAATTGTCCTGCCTCGGCTAATTCTACTAGCGAACATCATCCTTAAAAGTTCACATAACCAAACTAAGTATCATGCACAAAGTCATCAAATATTTAACAATAAATCAACATAATTCCATATTAAGAAAAGTGTAAAAATCTCAAATTATGCAAGATTTCTCCAATATATGTATAAATAAACAAGTGCTAAAATTTCACACCTTTGCTAGATTTATTTTGAATGTAAAGACTCAAGCTCCTTTTGCCTCGAAATGCTTAAATCAATCACTGCATTTGTAACTAATAGAAGTTTAGCACATTATGAAGCATAGAAAGGATTAGCTACTGGAAAGCATCATTTACTGAAATATCTTGTTGGTTCTACAGTGTGGCATTTGACAATGCCTAAAATATACAACTATCATAATTTCTGTTAGTTGATAGATAAGATGCAACCTGAAGTTTCATGGTTGAAAAAATTAATATAAGCTTTGATTACTAAAAGGCAATCCTTAGAAGCACGGCTTGATCATGCTGCTAGGTATCTTGATAAGTAATGTATATTGCTTTTGTTATTGGAATTTATTTTTTATTTAGTGGTGGTGTCATTTATTGTTTGTTATTATAGTAAGCACTTGAATGGGTCATTGTAACTACCCGGGGAATTTGCGACCTTGGTTATTGACATAAACTCAATGTCGACTATCCAAGCATCCCGGATAGTTAATCAAAGAAGTTAGAGAGTGAGGATAGATGAGATAGAAAATTAGAATAGAAGAAGAAGAACATACAATAGAATCAGAGTAACACGAATCTCACAGCGGAACGAAAAAAATATAACATAACTTTGAAATAAACCAGTACACGTATACAATAACATTTATCAGAGTGCAACACTTACAACACAGCGGAAATAAAAAATTGCTATAAAATCCTGAAGCATTTTGCTCCAAGCTCTCAATATCTGTAAAATCCTGACTATTTGACTACACGTACAAATTTGGGCACCCAAGAGTTTAAGGAAAACAAAACAAAATAAACTCTAGGTCAATCATGGGACTAGTATGAGTAAACAATTTAAAAAGATTGGGAAAATAAACAATATCTCATAAGACCACGCCGTATAACACGGAACGGATTTTTCCTATTAAAAATCCAAAACACTTGATTCAACATTCAAAAATCCTTTTGAAAGAAACGATATCTTTATATCAAAATCTTTTTGATATTATAATAGTGTCTATCAACAATAATATAATAATCATCAAGCAGAACGCTTTCATCTCACGTTCCACATACATAATATATATAATCAAAAACCGCGGGCGCTTATTGGGAAATGAATTCCAACTGGCAAGGTATGGGACCACCTTTCGACAGTGCATCTCTAGAGAGGAATACACCGGGTTCAACAAGAACACCTTGTAACCCAGGCTAAACATGACCGGTCACTCATTTCGCTTGAGTGTACCGAATGTATTATCACCAACGGTTGGGATCAGTAACCGTTTCCCGAAAGGGACAACATCGAAATAGATTATAGAAGTAAATGGAATTCTTCTAGATCAGGTGACAGTACACCCTAATTGGCAGCTAACCTGACACGACCCGAACTTCCCCGTGAAGGAAAGCACGGATGGCGTTGAGGACAAGACAAAATAGAACGTAGACTGAAGAACATTTCATTGTTATTACAACAATTCCATCAGATACAAGAATATACAGAGTATAAATGAATAAATTACATTCGATAAATATCAGAGATTTAAATTACATTTAAATACATCGCAGCGGAAAATAATACAAAAACAACTGAAAGTAATACACGGATACAGAGCTTTCCGGGCATCGTTCCAGCTGTAAATCAGGATCATGTGAATATAAATCAGCAAAACCAAAACTACTAGCTGCCCGTGTCGAAAATAAGGGCACCCAGAGTTTAGGTTAAAACAATAAACCCCAGGTTAGTCATGTGACTGGTGTGAGAACTAAAACAGTTATTAATCTTTATTTTAAAGTTCGGTAAATCAAGGGACCATGCCGTATAACACGGAACGGGTTTCCTCCCAAGAATACCAGTGCATAAAATAAACAGCGCAAAGCTAAATAAAGGAAAATGAAGCTGTTATAAGACCCAGGTCCCATCACACAATGCAACACAAGCCAGAGGATAGGGTTTTTACCTTATAATAGCCAAAGCATGCTTGATACGTTAAAAACACATTATTTGATACTATAATAAGTGTATAGTGTCAAAACAATTTCAATCATAAATATCAATCATAGACGGCATTAATGACCCATACCACTTTGTCGCCATACTAGGTTCTACAAATAAAACCGCAATATCACGTATTGGAAATTGGATTTCCGTCATGAGTCGAGGCAAGGGGAAAGCTCCTCTCCGTTCGAGACACTCTAGCAAATGTCTCAGGACCCCACTATGATCCTTGGAATCGGTTGGGCCGGTCCTCACCTAACTTTGGAGGATTAGTTATTCCTGAACACACGTTTACTGGTCCTAACAGACCTATATCCGAGGCGCCTCGCATTCCAACATCCACACAGGTAAAAAGTATATAAATGTCAGGGCTGGTAGGTCACTGACATCACCCATAGCTAGAACGAAACGTCGTGTTCTCCCAACGGTCTGTATCCCGTTTTTGACTCATACCGAGGTGTGATGCTCGCGAATTCACGTTATACACAAAGCTATGCCACACAGGCTGTGCTTTGATCCTCAACCACAAGACTTTGCTTTTCAACAGAAGCCTTGATCAATTGCCACTTACGCTTGCCACACTGGCAATTCATGCCATGCGACTGATGTCCATCGATATACAACCTCTGAGCTCGTACGTCTCAGAGAAGGGCGTTAAGCAAGAGAATAAATTCTCCACCGCCAAACAGATGTATATTTAATAGAGATCAATCAACACAGAATAAAATCCAATGTCAGACACACAATTCATTTACAAGTTCGTTCTGGGTCTGAACGAAACCGGAGGCACTTTCCTCGCATATCCATCGATCTCCAAGTACTTCTGGACGATCACCAACTGTTTCCCTCATCTTGGGTGTACAGCCCAATCAAGATCATCAGTAATCACCCAAACGATGTGAAGACTTCCGGTCTTCAACCACCGTCTTCATCTTCGACATCTCGTCGGATCGGTTATTCAGAATGGGTATAAACCCGGCCTTTCTGAATAACCCACGTATATGATAAATAAATGTTATACAAACACAACGAACGCCTCATTCCAATTCAGAATATTTTTTATTCACAAAATCACATTCTTCGGAAAAGTTTCCCATTAATTTTATCCAAGATAAATTCTTCTAAATTTATTCTTTAATCTTCCTTTGGATATCATTTCAAACTAGTCGGGATTAGCGAACCACACCAAAGTAATTATTGATTTTATTTCCCAATCCCAACCTATTCATCCCATGGAGCAAAACTGGTAATACTCCATATCTAACACCAAGGTGTTATCGGTAAAATTAATTACCATTTCACGTCCAAATCTAATTAAAGATTTAACTATCGCTTTGGAGCAAAACTGGTGGTACTCCATTCTCGATCACCTTTCAGATTTGATAATTTAAATTATCAATTCACATTTCAATCTAATTAAAGATTCATTAAAACTCCACTTAGTTTTAATCTTTTCAAAAATAAACATCCTGTCTTTAACTGGGTTAAAGAACCAATGTCATCTAAAACACGATTCACGACAAACCCAAATCACATTTGATATTAAATACGAGGCTTTGAATAGAAAATATATCGGCTTATATTCAATATCAAATTCTGAAACCAACAAATATCGTATTGGAAATAACGATATGAATATATCTTTCAAATCCCCATAACAATATCTGTATAATCACGGAATCCAACATCGAAATATTCCGAAGATAATTTCGATTCAACTCCAGTCCAATTCACGTATATTGGAAATTCTGGTTATTTTCAAAACCAATTCAAATTCAGTTTATTTATTTCAAAAATAAATTGATTTTAATTCTATTTCAAAACAAGTTCATTTCGATAAAAATCTCCTTTTATCATTTCAAATGTGGAGTTTTACATCCCAGTTCTTTCCAATTCACATATTATGATTTTACATAAATTATTAATATTTCTAATAATTTTATCAAGGCCCGTACAGTCGATTTCCACCAATGGCCATCGAACGGCACTTACAACGGCCTTTTCTAAATTTGATTTGGACATAATTCCAAATCCAACCGTTAGATTTCAAATTTCTAATATTCATTGGAAAGCTCTTTTCGATACGAACCCAACGGTTCCGGATTTAGGAGAATCCGACGGTCGGATCTCCCGCAACGTCAATTCGAAGTCAATGGTCGAAATTCACGAACTACCGCGGCGCGACGCGTTCTATTCAGGCCATTATTTATATAATATATGTATATTATATATTTCATCGATTTCCATTTTAAAACGTATTTTATAAATCGTTTTAAATTCATTTTCAAAACCATTTCAACTCTATATTCAATTTCAAATCAAAATTGAATATTTCATATCATTACTATATAAATGGTAATATTTTCAAAATGTTATGTTTTGAAATCACTTCTTTTCTATATTCATTATAAAAACGAATATAATCGATATAAATATCGTTCACGTCAAAATAGCGCAACTCTAATCTACACGGCTTTATATCTTTCAATAAATTCGTTATTCTATTCAACAAATGAATATTCATTCTATTCAACACATGAATCTATATTTTTGTTCAACACACGACTAATCTCAACACATGAGTACTGTCAACACACGACTATTTTTGTTATGTAAAATATTTTATAAAATTATGGTATCTATCGTTTGATTTTTAATTAGATTCCTACTGGAAAGTAGTTCTAATTTTAAATATGATAAAGATGTAAATTTTATTATTTAAAATATTTCGTTCAACACATGACTAATCTCAACGGATGAGTATGGTCAACACATGAACCTTTATTTTATAAAGATAAAGATGTAAATTTTATCGTTAAAATATTTCGTTCAACACATGACTAATCTCAACGAATGAGTACGGTCAACACATGAACCTTTATTTTATAATATTCTTTATTTTCTAAATTGGAATGAGGCCCAATCAATTACTATATAATGTTAATTATATGGATTCCATACAACACATGTATATAATAGCAACGATAAATAATCAACCATCATCCAAAGTGCACTACTCTGTATAAGCAACAAATATAGATATCTAACGCTTATAACAGCCTGTCAATCCATCGATCGACATATAAATAATTACTGGGATTAGTGTATGCTGTATTTTATCCCAATACCCGTGTGGGGTTTCAAATCAACAAACACAGATTTTATTTGTGAAGTTGGGCGATGTGTAAAATTTATCGTCCCAATCAATGTCCTTCAAATAGGTGTGTATAAACAAACCATCCGGTTTGTAAATGAATATTTATTTATTCACATTCACGTTAAAAATTATATTTTTAACGACTAAAATATTTTATTCAACCTATGAATATTCTATTTGGTTCATTTATTAAATAAAATGATATCTTTATTTTTCTAATTTATTTTAGAAAATTTCGGCGGCATAATGGCACGATACTAGAAACGGGACAAGGCCTAGCCTTATCCCCGGTCTAGTGAGGGCCCACGTCATTCACACATCAATCCAATCAATTTCCATTTCCCCAAACAATCAAATTCAACTCAAATAATCTAACTAATCTATGCAACCAAACAAACAAGTCCATGGTCTGTGGACAGTGGTGTCGGGTGCTACTAAACACCGTCTGCATCCTAGTATATATATATAACTAGAAAAAGAAATTTAGAGTGAGAAGTTCTCACCAAAGCTAATCCAACTCCACGACACTTCTAATGTAGGAAATCTTCACTGTTCTCGCCTTTTGTCACTTTCGTTGCCCGTAGCCACTACATATATAAAAATCACATTTTTATATTGTTGCTATGTATATAAAAATCACATTTTTTTATTATCACTCTATATGGATAAAAATTCTATTTTCATATCGCTACTATATAGATAAAAATTATATTTTTACAACGGTGCTATGTAGATAAAAATTATATTTTTACAACGGTGCTATATAGATAAAAATTATATTTTTATCACGCTATTCTCTACATAAATATTTTGCCTTTTCAAATATAAAGATTTAATTTTTATTTCATCACTATAAAAATCACATTTTTACTTCATTATATATATATACTAAAAATCAGATTTTTATTTCGTTACATATATAAAGATGATATTTTTACTATGTTACCTATATAAAAATTATATTTTTATACTTCTACAATATAAAAGATTATATTTTTATACTTCTACAATATAAAAGATTATATTTTTATACTTCTACAATATAAAAGATTATATTTTTATCCCTTAAACACATATATAAAAATTGACTTTTTTATTCATATAAAAAAACAAATCTTTTGCAAATGTTCTTATAAGAAAAATCAAATCTTTTTCTTTGTAAAACAATGTATATTTTCGTTTATAAAAATCAGTTTTCAAATCAAAGAAAAAATCAGTTTTTTTTTCCGAAGGAAATAAGTAAAATCCAAAATTAAATACTTACATTGATCGTTGAAGGATTGGGGGGGGGGTTTAGAAGCGGCGTTGGAGTGGGTGAACTGGAGCGAAGGGGGAGAGAGGAGCGTGAGGGGGTGGTGGCGACTGGGGAGGCGGCCAAGGCAGGCGGCGCGCCAGATCTTGGGGAGGGGGCTAGACGCGGTGAGGGGAGAAGAAGAAGAGGGGGCTCGCAGTGTTGGTCGTGCCTGTGGCGCTGTGGAGGGCAGCGCCTCCGGCGGTGGCACGCTGGAGGTCGATGGGCGGGCTCCGCCCTTTTCTTTCTCTTTTTTTATCTGGATCGAATGAAGAACGGGGGGGGGGGGGGGGGAGAGGAGTTAAAAGGAAGAGAGAGAGAGGGTGGATTAATTAATTTATTTAATTTCAAAAAGCAACTTTTATTTTCGACCTCAAAACGAGGCCCACCGCATGTCGTCCACAGCTAATTACCCCATTCCGAACACAAAGGGATTTGTATCGTAAGCCGATTCGGCTGTTACAATCAGTTTTCATTTAAATCAAAGTATAATTCTTTGTATATTCAATTTAAACATACATTTCAAATTACCGTGGCCACATACAGTCTCTAAAAATTACAGAAAAATATTTTCTAGCTTCGTATTGACGATACGGTCCTAACAAAACTAATTTCTTCGAATTCTGAGACCGTTTGAAAAATGGCCAATTTCCAGTCGATTAAAATCAACTAAAACTGGTCAAACGCGTTTTCCTTTTCCACGCTCACATATTGATTCGAAAAATTATGAAATTTTAAACCTAGCAATAATTTGATCTCACAGATCCAACGAAAGTGGTTTCGTCGAAATCCGAGGTCGTTTGCAAAATAGCTATTTTAAAGGCCGAAATTCCATAGCGACTATTCTGAAATTTCAACTGGACATATTTTTTGATTCTCGCTATGAAATCTTGATTTTTCGGATTCGTTGGAAAGACATTCTCCATTAGATTCTAATATTTTTGGTTTCGCTAAAATCCGGTTTATTTTGCACCTGGTATGTTCAATTGAAATTTGAAATCGAATTATCAAACTACCGCGCCATTTTCAATTCCTTATATAATATATAAATGAATATTTATAATCTAACGATGACGTATATAAATATATACATTCTAATTATATTCAAAATAAATTTCTCGTTGATATTATTTAAAATAACCTATTTTAAATATAGAAAATTCGCTAAAATTGCCAAAATAAAAATTTTAAACTGGCTCGCATTTTCCGGGTTGTTACATTCTCCCCCACTTAAAACTTTTCGTCCCCGAAAAGGAACGAAGCCAAAAGTTGTTTTACTAATCAACTCAACTTCCTTTATTTTCATTATGGCTTAAGTTCTTCAACTTTTCAGTTTCTAAGAACTTTTCAAAAATTTGGCTAACACCCTAAATTTTCGAAAAATTTCGCCATAACCTCCCCTGCAACGGGAGCACCGGGAAAATCCCGAAATTGCTATACAGGCCCTCTGATCTCAAAAAGAAAAAGAAAAAGCCAAGCGGCTCATAAAATCGTCATCACCCAAACAAAACAGTAAATTATGGTAAACATGTACCTATTTTCGGGCAAACAATTTTATTTCTCTGCTCTAGCCTCCTTGCTATGACCTGTTCAATGTAAGTACATGTATATGCAAGCAAATGCGACTAATTTTCAATATAATTCAATATTCGATTCTATTAGGCTAAATGGTTCAAAATTATCAACCAAATAAACAAACAACACAACCATCAATCAATTAGTGGATTAACGTTTCAAATTCATATTTTTTGATATATATACAAAAAGTCATGTTTTGATGCCAAATCCCAACAATATAGCTATCTATATAAGTTTTGGTTCTCACACCAGTCTAATGGAAATATATAGATATCACACCTTCGAAACACGAACATAAATATTGATGATGCCATGGTCATTATCAACTTCATCTCCGGGCGACTAGAGTGTGATTCTATATCTATCCAGTATATTAAAACTTCGAATATACGTTCATGACGCATATATGCAAAATCTTTATATATTGGATTGTCCAAATTCAAAATAAATAAATATTCAAATACGCATAAAATGGTTTAAATTTCAAAACAAAATTGTTTTCGTTTGGAAAATATACTCTTCACACTCGTTCTAGGATACTACTAATCCTATCTCTAACGTGTCATTCCAATTGGATATTACTAATCCAATATTTGATGGATTCTTTCGTATGGTTCTAATGTGTTTTGTTCTCAAGCTCTGTAAACCAAAGCTCCGATACCAAACTGACACGACCCGAACTTCTCCGTGAAGGAAAGCACGGATGGCGTTGAGGAAAAGACAAAATAGAACGCAGACAGAAGAACATTTCATTGTTATTACAACAATTCCATCAGATACAAGAATATACAGAGTATAAATGAATAAATTACATTCGATAAATTCAGAGATTTAAATTACATTTAAATACATCGCAGCGGAAAATAATTAAAAAACAACTGAAAGTAATACACGGATACAGAGCTTTCCGGGCATCGTTCCAGCTGTAAATCAGGATCCTGTGAATATAAATCAGCAAAACCAAAACTACTAGCTGCCCATGTCGAAAATAAGGGCACCCAGAGTTTAGGTTAAAACAATAAACCCCAGGTCAGTCATGTGATTGGTGTGAGAACTAAAATAGTTATTAATCTTTATTTTAAAGTTCGGTAAATCAAGGGACCACGCCATATAACACGGAACGGGTTTCCTCCCAAGAATACCAGTGCATAAAATAAACAGCGCAATGCTAAATAAAGGAAAATGAAGCTGTTATAAGACCCAGGTCCCATCACACAATGCAACGCAAGCCAGAGGATAGGGTTTTTACCTTATAACAGCCAAAGCATGCTTGATACGTTAAAAACACATTATTTGGTACTATAATAAGTGTATAGTGTCAAAACAATTTCAATCATAAATATCAATCATAGACGGCATTAATGACCCATACCACTATGTCGCCATACTAGGTTCTACAAATAAAACCGCAATATCACGTATTGGAAATTGGATTTCCGTCATGAGTCGAGGCAAGGGGCAAGCTCCTCTCCGTTCGAGACACTCTAGCAAATGTCTCAGGCCCCACTATGATCCTTGGAATCGGTCGGGCCGGTCCTCACCTAACTTTGGAGGATTAGTTATTCCTGAACACACGTTTCCCGGTCCTAACAGACCTATATCCGAGGCGCCACGCATTCCAACATCCACACAGGTAAAAAGTATATAAATGTCAGGGCTGGTAGGTCACTGACATCACCCATAGCTAGAAAGAAGCGTCGTGTTATCCCAACGGTCCGTATCCCGTTTTTGACTCATACCGAGGTGTGAGGCTCGCGAATTCATGTTATACACAAAGCTATGCCACACAGGCTATGCTTTGATCATCAACCACAAGACTTTGCTTTTCAACAGAAGCTTTGATCAATTTCCACTTACGCTTGCCACACTGGCAATTAATGCCATGCGACTGATGTCCATCGATATACAACCTCTGAGCTCGTACGTCTCAGAGAAGGGCGTTAAGAAAGAGAATAAATTCTCCGCCGCCAAACAGATGTATATTTAATAGAGATCAATCAAAACAGAATAAAATCCAATGTCAGACACACAATCCATTTACAAGTTCGTTCTGGGTCTGAACGAAACCGGAGGCACTTTCCTCACATATCCATCGATCTCCAAGTACTTCTGGACGATCACCAACTGTTTCCCTCATCTTGGGTGTACAACCCAATCAAGATCTTCAGTAATCACCCAAACGATGTGAAGACTTCCGGTCTTCAACCACCGTCTTCATCTTCGACATCTCATCGGATCGGTTATTCAGAATGGGTATAAACCCGGCCTTTCTGAATAACCCACATATATGATAAACAAATGTTATACAAACACAACGAACGCCTCATTCCAATTCAGAATATTCTTTTATTCACAAAATCACATTCTACGGGAAAGGTTCCCATTAATTTTATCCAAGATAAATTCTTATAAATTTATTCTTTAATCTTCCTTTGGATATCATTTCAAACTAGTCGGGATTAGCGAACCACACCGAAGTAATTATTTATTTTATTTCCCAATCCCAACCTATTCATCCCATGGAGCAAAACTGGTAATACTCCATATCTAACACCAAGGTGTTATCGGTAAAATTAATTACCATTTCACGTTCAAATCTAATTAAAGATTTAACTATCGCTTTGGAACAAAACCGGTGGTACTCCATTCTCGATCACCTTTCAGATTTGATAATTTAAATTATCAATTCACATTTCAATCTAATTAAAGATTCATTAAAACTCCACTTAGTTTTAATCTTTTCAAAAATCAACATCCTGTCTTTAACTGGGTTAAAGAACCAATGTCATCTAAAACACGATTCACGACAAACCCAAATCACATTTGATATTAAATACAAGGCTTTGAATAGAAAATATATCGGCTTATATTCAATATCAAATTCTGAAACCAACAAATATCGTATTGGAAATAACGATATGAATATATCTTTCAAATCCCCATAACAATATCTGTATAATCACGGAATCCAACATCGAAATATTCCGAAGATAATTTCGATTCAACTCCAGTCCAATTCACGTATATTGGAAATTCTGGTTATTTTCAAAACCAATTCAAATTCAGTTTATTTATTTCAAAAATAAATTGATTTTAATTCTAGTTCAAAACTAGTTCATTTCGATAAAAAACTCCTTTTATCATTTCAAATGTGGAGTTTTACATCCCAGTTCTTTCCAATTCACATATTATGATTTTACACAAATTATTAATATTTTTAATAATTTTATCAAGCCCCGTACAGTCGATTTCCACCAATGGCCATCGAACTGCACTTACAGCGACCTTTTCCAAATTTTATTTGGACATAATTCCAAATCCAACCGTTAGATTTCAAATTTCTAATATTCATTGGAAATCTCTTTTCGATACGAACCCAACGGTTCCGGTTATAGGAGAATCCGACGGTCGGATCTCCCGCAACGTCAATTCGAAGTCAATGGTCGAAATTCACGAATTGCCGCGGCGCGGCGCGTTCTATTCAGGCCATTATTTATATAATATATATATATTATATATTTCATCGATTTCCTTTTTAAAACGTATTTTATAAATCGTTTTAAATTCGTTTTCAAAACCATTTCAACTCTATATCCAATTTCAAATCAAAATTGAATATTTCATATCATTACTATATAAATGGTAATATTTTCAAAATGTTATGTTTTGAAATCACTTCTTTTCTATATTCATTATAAAAACGAATATAATCGATATAAATATCGTTCACGTCAAAATAGCGCAACTCAAATCTACACGGCTTTATATCTTTCAATAAATTCGTTATTATATTCAACAAATGAATATTTATTCTATTCAACACATGAATCTATATTTTTTTTTCAACACACGACTAATCTCAACACATGAGTACTGTCAACACACGACTATTTTTGTTATGTAAAATATTTTATAAAACTATGGTTTCTATTGTTTGATTTTTAATTAGACTCCTACTGGAAAGTAGTTCTAATTTTAAATATGATAAAGATGTAAATTTTATTATTTAAAATATTTCGTTTAACACATGACTAATCTCAACGGATGAGTACGGTCAATACATGAACCTTTATTTTATAAAGATAAAGATGTAAATTTTATCGTTAAAATATTACGTTCAACACATGACTAATCTCAATGGATGAGTACGGTCAACACATGAACCTTTATTTTATAATATTCTTTATTTTCTAAATTGGAATGAGGCCCAATCAATTACCATATAATGTTAATTATATGGATTCCATACAACACATGTATATAATAGCAACGATAAATAATCAACCATCATCCAAAGTGCACTACTCTGTATAAGCATCAAATATAGATATTTAACGCTTATAACAGTCTGTCAATCCATCGATTGACATATAACTAATTACTGGGATTAGTGTATGCCGTATTTTATCCCAATACCCGTGTGGGGTTTCAGATCAACAAACACAGATTTTATTTGTGAAGTTGGGCGATGTGTAAAATTTATCATCCCAATCAATGTCCTTCAAATAAGTGTGTATAAACAAACCGTCCGGTTTGTAAATGAATATTTATTTATTCACATTCACGTTAAAAATTATATTTTTAACGACCAAAATATTTTATTCAACCTATGAATATTCTATTCGGTTCATTTATTAAATAAAATGATATCTTTATTTTTCTAATTTATTTTAGAAAATTTCGGCGGCATAACGGCACGATACTAGAAACGGGACAAGGCCTAGCCTTATCCCCGGTCTAGTGAGGGCCCACGCCATTCACATATCAATCCAATCAATTTCCATTTCCCCAAACAATCAAATTCAACTCAAATAATCTAACTAATCTATGCAACCAAACAAACAAGTCCATGGTCTGTGGACAGTGGTGTCGGGTGCTACTAAACACCGTATGCATCCTAGTATATATATATATATATATATATAGAAAAAGAAATTTAGAGTGAGAAGTTCTCACCAAAGCTAATCCAACTCCACGACATTTCTAATGTAGGAAATCTTCACTGTTCTCGCCTTTTGTCACTTTCGTTGCCCGTAGCCACTACATATATAAAAATCACATTTTTATATTGTTGCTATGTATATAAAAATCACATTTTTTTATTATCACTCTATATGGATAAAAATTCTATTTTTATATCGCTACTATATAGATAAAAATTATATTTTTACAACGGTGCTATATAGATAAAAATTATATTTTTACAACGGTGCTATATAGATAAAAATTATATTTTTATCACGCTATTCTCTACATAAAGATTTCGCCTTTTCAAATATAAAGATTTAATTTTTATTTCATCACTATAAAAGTCACATTTTTACTTCATTATATATACATATATATATATATATATTAAAAATCAGATTTTTATTTCGTTACATATATAAAGATGATATTTTTACTATCTTACCTATATAAAAATTATATTTATACTTCTACAATATAAAAGATTATATTTTTATACTTCTACAATATAAAAGATTATATTTTTATACTTCAACAATATAAAAGATTATATTTTTATCCCTTAAACACATATATAAAAATTGACTTTTTTATTCATATAAAAAAACAAATCTTTTGCAAATGTTCTTATAAGAAAAATCCAATCTTTTTCTTTGTATAACAATGTATATTTTCGTTTATAAAAATCAGTTTTTAAAACAAAGAAAAAATCAGTTTTTTTTCCGAAGGAAATAAGAAAAATCCAAAATTAAATACTTACATTCATCGTTGAAGGATTGGGGGGGTTTAGAAGCGGCGTTGGAGTGGGTGAACTGGAGCGAAGGGGGAGAGAGGAGCGTGAGGGGGGTGGTGGCGACTGGGGAGGCGGCTAAGGTAGGCGGCGCGCCAGATCGGGGGGGGGGCTAGATGCGGTGAGGGGAGAAGAAGAAGAAGAGGGGGCTCGTGTGTTGGCCGCGCCTGTGGCGCGGTGGAGGGCAGCGCCTTCGGCGGTGGCGCGCTGGAGGTCGATGGGCGGGCTCCGCCCTTTTCTTTCTTTATTTTTTTTAATCTGGATCGAATGAAGAACAGGGGGGGCAAAGGAGTTAAAAGGTAGAGAGAGAGGGTGGATTAATTAATTAATTAATTTATTTATTTTCAAAAAGCAACTTTTATTTTTGACCTCAAAACGAGGCCTACCGCCTGTCATCCATAGCTAATTACCCCCATTCCGAACACAATGGGATATGTATCGTAAGCTGATTCGGCTGTTACAATCAGTTTTCATTTAAATCAAAGTATAATTCTTTGTATATTCAATTTAAACATACATTTCAAATTACCGAGGCTACATACAATCTCTAAAAATTACAGAAAAATATTTTCTAGCTTCGTATTGACGATACGGTCCTAACAAAACTAATTTCGTCGAATTCTGAGACCGTTTGAAAAATGGCCAATTTCCAGTCGATTAAAATCAACTGAAACTGGTCAAACGCGTTTTACTTTGCCACGCTCACATATTGATTCGAAAAATTATGAAATTTTAAACCTAGCAATAATTTGATCTCACGGATCCAACAAAAGTGGTTTCATCGAAATCTGAGGTCGTTTGCAAATTGGCTATTTTTAAAGGCCGAAATTCCATAGCGACTATTCTGAAATTTCAACTGGACATATCTTTTGATTCCCGCTTTGAAATCTTGATTTTTCGGATTCGTTTGAAAGATATTCTCCATTAGATTCTAATATTTTTTGTTTCGCTAAAATCCGGTTTATTTTGCACCCGGTATGTTCAATTGAAATTTGAAATCGAATTATCGAACTACCGCGCCATTTTCAATTCCTTATATAATATATAAATGAATATTTATAATCTAACGACGACGTATATAAATATATACGTTCTAATTATATTCAAAATAAATTTCTCGTTGATATTATTTAAAATAACCTATTTTAAATATAGAAAATTCACTAAAATTTCCAAAATAAAAATTTTAAACTAGCTCGCATTTTCCGGGTTGTTACATTCTTCCCCACTTATAACTTTTCGTCCCCGAAAAGGAACGAAGCCGAAAGTTGTTTTACTAATCAACTCAACTTCCTTTATTTTCATTACGGCTTAAGTTCTTCAACTTTTCAGTTTCTAAGAACTTTTCCAATTTTTCAAAAATTTGGCTAACACCCTAAATTTTTGAAAAAATTTCGCTATAACCTCCCCTGCACCGGGAGCACCGGGAAAATCCCGAAATTGCCATACAGGCCCTCTGATCTCAAAAAGAAAAAGAAAAAGCCAAGCGGCTCATAAAATCATCACCCAAACAAAACAGTAAATTATGGTAAACATGTACCTATTTTCGGCCAAACAATTTTATTTCTCTGCTCTAGCCTCCTTGCTATGACCTGTTCAATGTAAGTACATGTATATGCAAGCAAATGCGACTAATTTTCAATATAATTAAATATTTGATTCTATTAGGCTAAATGGTTCAAAATTATCAACCAAATAAACAAACAACACAACCATCAATCAGTTAGTGGATTAACGTTTCAAATTCATAATTTTTGATATATATACAAAAAGTCATGTTTTGATGCCAAATCACAACAATATATCTATCTATATAAGTTTTGGTTCGCACACCAGTCTAATGGAAATATATAGATATCACACCTTCGAAACACGAACATAAATATTGATGATGCCATGGTCATTATCAACTTCATCTCCGGGCGACTAGAGTGTGATTCTATATCTATCCAGTATATTAAAACTTCGAATATACGTTCATGACGCATATATGCAAAATCTTTATATATTGGATTGTCCAAATTCAAAATAAATAAATATTCAAATACGCATAAAATGGTTTAAATTTCAAAACAAAATTGTTTTCATTTGGAAAATATACTCTTCACACTCGTTCTAGGATACTACAGATCCTATCTCTAACGAGTCATTCTAATTGGATATTACTAATCCAATATCTGATGAATTCTTTCGTATGGTTCTAATGTGTCTTGTTCTTGAGCTCTGTAAACCAAAGCTCTGATACCAAATTGACACGACCCGAACTTCCCCGTGAAGGAAAGCACAGATTGCGTTGAGAACAAGACAAATCAGAACGCAGACGGAAGAACATTTCATTGCTTATTACAACAATTCCATCAGAATACAAGAATGAAGCTGTTATAAGACCCAGGTCCCATCACACAATGCAACACAAGCCAGAGGATAGGGTTTTTACCTTATAACAGCCAAAGCATGCTTGATACGTTAAAAACACATTATTTGATATTATAATAAGTGTATAGTGTCAAAACAATTTCAATCATAAATATCAATCATAGACGACATTAATGACCCATACCACTATGTCGCCATACTAGGTTCTACAAATAAAACCGCAATATCACGTATTAGAAATTGGATTTCTGTCATGAGTCGAGGCAAGGGGCAAACTCCTCTCCATTCGAGACACCCTAGCAAATGTCTCAGGACCCCACTATGATCCTTGGAATCGGTTGGGCCGGTCCTCACCTAACTTTGGAAGATTAGTTATTCCTGAACACACGTTTCCCGATCCTTACAGACCTATATCCGAGGCGTCTCGCATTCCAACATCCACACAGGTAAAAAGTATATAAATGTTAGAGCTGGTAAGTCACTGACATCACCCATAGCTAGAAAGAAACGTCGTGTTCTCCCAACGGTCCATATCCCGTTTTTGACTCGTACCGAGGTGTGAGGCTCGCGAATTCATGTTATACACAAAGTTATGCCACACAGGTTGTGCTTTGATCATCAACCACAAGACTTTGCTTTTCAACAGAAGCCTTGATCAATTGCCACTTACGCGTGCCACACTGGCAATCCATGCCATGCGACTGATGTCCATCGATATACAACCTCTGAGCTCGTACGTCTTAGAGAAGGGCGTTAAACAAGAGAATAAATTCTCCGCCGCTAAACATATGTATATTTAATAGAGATCAATCAACACAGAATAAAATCCAATGTCAGACAACAATCCATTTACAAGTTCGTTCTGGGTCTGAACGAAACTGGAGGCACTTTCCTCGCATATCCATCGATCTCCAAGTATGTCTGGACGATCACCAACTGTTTCCCTCATCTTGGGTGTACAGCCCAATCAAGATCATCAGTAATCACCCAAACGATGTGAAGACTTCCGGTCTTCAACCACCGTCTTCATCTTCGACATCTCGTCGGATCGGTTATTCAGAATGGGTATAAACCTGGCCTTTCTGAATAACCCACGTATATGATAAACAAATGTTATACAAACACAACGAACGCCTCATTCCAATTCAGAATATTCTTTTATTCACAAAATCACATTCTTCGGGAAAGGTTCCCATTAATTTTATCCAAGATAAATTCTTCTAAATTTATTCTTTAATCTTCCTTTGGATATCATTTCAAACTAGTCAGGATTAGCGAACCACACCGAAGTAATTATTTATTTTATTTCCCAATCCCAACCTATTCATCCCATGGAGCAAAACTGGTAATACTCCATATCTAACACCAAGGTGTTATCGGTAAAATTAATTACCATTTCACGTTCAAATCTAATTAAAAATTTAACTATCGCTTTGGAGCAAAACTGGTGGTACTCCATTCTCGATCACCTTTCAGATTTGATAATTTAAATTATCAATTCACATTTCAATCTAATTAAAGATTCATTAAAACTTCAATTAGTTTTAATCTTTTCAAAAATCAACATCCTGTCTTTAACTGGGTTAAAGAACCAATGTCATCTAAAACACGATTCACGACAAACCCAAATCACATTTGATATTAAATACAAGGCTTTGAATAGAAAATATATCGGCTTATATTCAATATCAAATTCTGAAACCAACAAATATCGTATTGCAAATAACGATATGAATATATCTTTCAAATCCCCATAACAATATCTGTATAATCACAGAATCCAACATCGAAATATTCCGAAGATAATTTCGATTCAACTCCAGTCCAATTCACTTATATTGGAAATTCTGGTTATTTTCAAAACCAATTCAAATTCAGTTTAGTTATTTCAAAAATAAATTGATTTTAATTCTAGTTCAAAACTAGTTCATTTCGATAAAAATCTCCTTTTATCATTTCAAATGTAGAGTTTTACATCCCAGTTCTTTCCAATTCACATATTATGATTTTACACAAATTATTAATATTTTTAATAATTTCATCAAGGCCCGTACAGTCGATTTCCACCAATGGCCATCGAACTGCACTTACAACGACCTTTTCCAAATTTGATTTGGACATAATTCCAAATCCAACCGTTAGATTTCAAATTTCTAATATTCATTGGAAAGCTCTTTTCGATACGAACCCAACGGTTCCAGTTTTAGGAGAATCCGACGGTCGGATCTCCCGCAATGTCAATTCGAAGTTAATGGTCGAAATTCACGAACTACCGCGGCGCGGCGCGTTCTATTCAGGCCATTATTTATATAATATATATTATATATTTCATCGATTTCCTTTTTAAAACGTATTTTATAAATCGTTTTAAATTCGTTTTCAAAACCATTTCAATTCTATATTCAATTTCAAATCAAAATTGAATATTTCATATCATTACTATATAAATGGTAATATTTTCAAAATGTTATGTTTTGTAATCACTTCTTTTCTATATTCATTATAAAAACGAATATAATCGATATAAATATCGTTCACGTCAAAATAGCGCAACTCAAATCTACACGGTTTTATATCTTTCAATAAATTCGTTATTCTATTCAACAAATGAATATTTATTCTATTCAACACATGAATCTATAAATTTTTTTCAACACACGATTAATCTCAACACATGAGTACTGTCAACACACGACTATTTTTGTTATGTAAAATATTTTATAAAATTATGGTATCTATCGTTTGATTTTTAATTAGACTCCTACTGGAAAGTAGTTCTAATTTTAAATATGATAAAGATGTAAATTTTATTATTTAAAATATTTCGTTCAACACATGACTAATCTCAACGGATGAGTATGGTCAACACATGAACCTTTATTTTATAAAGATAAAGATGTAAATTTTATCGTTAAAATATTTCGTTCAACACATGACTAATCTCAACGGATGAGTACGGTCAACACATGAACCTTTATTTTATAATATTCTTTATTTTCTAAATTGGAATGACGCCCAATCAATTACCATATAATGTTAATTATATGGATTCCATACAACACATGTATATAATAGCAACGATAAATAATCAACCATCATCCAAAGTGCACTACTTTGTATAAGCATCAAATATAGATATCTAATGCTTATAACAGCCTGTCAATCCATCGATCGACATATAACTAATTACTGGGATTAGTGTATGCCGTATTTTATCCCAATACCTGTGTGAGGTTTCAAATCAACAAACACAGAATTTATTTGTGAAGTTGGGCGATGTGTAAAATTTATCGTCCCAATCAATGTCCTTCAAATAGGTGTGTATAAACAAACCGTCCGGTTTGTAAATGAATATTTATTTATTCACATTCACGTTAAAAATTATATTTTTAACGACCAAAATATTTTATTCAACCTATGAATATTCTATTCGGTTCATTTATTAAATAAAATGATATCTTTATTTTTCTAATTTATTTTAGAAAATTTCGGCGGCATAACGGCACGATACTAGAAACGGGACAAGACATAGCCTTATCCCCGGTCTAGTGAGGGCCCACGCCATTCACACATCAATCCAATCAATTTCCATTTCCCCAAACAATCAAATTCAACGCAAATAATCTAACTAATCTATGCAACCAAACAAACAAGTCCATGGTCTGTGGACAGTGGTGTCGGGTGCTACTAAACACCGTCTACATCCTAGTATATATATATAACTAGAAAAAGAAATTTAGAGTGAGAAGTTCTCACCAAAGCTAATCCAACTCCACGACACTTCTAATGTAGGAAATCTTCACTGTTCTCTCCTTTTGTCACTTTCGTTGCCCGTAGCCACTACATATATAAAAATCACATTTTTATATTGTTGCTATGTATATAAAAATCACATTTTTTTATTATCACTCTATATGGATAAAAATTCTATTTTTATATCGCTACTATATAGAAAAAATTATATTTTTACAACGGTGCTATATAGATAAAAATTATATTTTTACAACGGTGCTATATAGATAAAAATTATATTTTTATCACGCTATTCTCTACATAAAGATTTCGCCTTTACAAATATAAAGATTTAATTTTTATTTCATCACTATAAAATCACATTTTTACTTCATTATATATTTATAATAAAAATCAGATTTTTATTTCGTTACATATATAAAGATGATATTTTTACTATCTTACCTATATAAAAATTATATTTTTATACTTCTACAATATAAAAGATTATATTTTTATACTTCTACAATATAAAAGATTATATTTTTATACTTCTACAATATAAAAGATTATATTTTTATCCCTTAAACACATATATAAAAATTGACTTTTTTATTCATATAAAAAAAACAAATCTTTTGCAAATGTTCTTATAAGAAAAATCAAATCTTTTTCTTTGTAAAACAATGTATATTTTCATTTATAAAAATCAGTTTTTAAAACAAAGAAAAAATCAGTTTTTTTTTCCGAAGGAAATAAGTAAAATCCAAAATTAAATACTTACATTGATCGTTGAAGGATTGGGGGGGGGGTTAGAAGCGGCGTTGGAGTGGGTGAACCGGAGCGAAGGGGGAGAGAGGAGCGTGAGGGGGGTGGTGGCAACTGGGGATGCGGCCAAGGTAGGCGACGCGCCAGATCGGGGGGGGGGGCTAGACGCGGTGAGGGGAGAAGAAGAAGAGAGGGCTCGCGGTGTTGGCCACGGCTGTGGCGCGCTGGAGGGCAGAGCCTCCGGCGGTGGCGCGCTGGAGGTCGATGGGCGAGCTCTGCCCTTTTCTTTCTCTTTTTTTTATCTGGATCGAATGAAGAACGGGGGGGAGGGGGCAGAGGAGTTAATAGGAAGAGAGAGAGGGTGGATTAATTAATTAATTAATTAATTTAATTTCAAAAAGCAACTTTTATTTTCGACCTCAAAACGACGCCCACCGCCTGTCGTCCATAGCTAATTACCCCCATTCCGAACACAATGGGATATGTATCGTAAGCTGATTCGGGTGTTACAATCAGTTTTCATTTAAATCAAAGTATAATTCTTTGTATTTTCAATTTAAACATACATTTCAAATTACCGAGGCCACATACAGTCTCTAAAAATTACAGAAAATATTTTCTAGCTTCGTATTGATGATACGGTCCTAACAAAACTAATTTCATCGAATTCTGAGACCGTTTGAAAAATGGCCAATTTCCAGTCGATTAAAATCAAATGAAACTGTTCAAACGCGTTTTCCTTTGCCACGCTCACATATTGACTCGAAAAATTATGAAATTTTAAACATAGCAATAATTTGATCTCACGGATCCAACAAAAGTGGTTTCGTCGAAATCCGAGGTCGTTTGCAAAATGGCTATTTTTAAAGGCCGAAATTCCATAGCGACTATTCTGAAATTTCAACTGGACATATCTTTTGATTCCCGCTATGAAATCTTGATTTTTCGGATTCGTTGGAAAGAAATTCTCCATTAGATTCTAATATTTTTGGTTTCGCTAAAATCCGGTTTATTTTGCACTCGGTATGTTCAATTGAAATTTGAAATCGAATTATCGAACTACCACGCCATTTTTAATTCCTTATATAATATATAAATGAATATTTATAATCTAACGACGACGTATATAAATATATACGTTCTAATTATATTCAAAATAAATTTCTCGTTGATATTATTTAAAATAACCTATTTTAAATATAGAAAATTTGCTAAATTTGCCAAAATAAAAATTTTAAACTGGCTCGTATTTTCCGGGTTGTTACATAACCACTTAGCCAGGTGACCTACCCGATTTTATACCATTTCCTGGTTGTGAGGTTAGAGGCCAAAACGTATAGATCACACCTTTTTTACTTTGAATGCCACATCGTCATACCCTCCAAATCACAATTTGATTTCCCTAAAATACCACGGGTATACAGCTAAGAGAGGCGAATTCCTCCGCCATCAAACGTAGATACGTTTGAAGAGGTCAACTTACGCGATCTATTAAATATACTCTACCAAACAATCCTCCATATTTGTTGTCCTGGGATTGGATAAACCAAAGGAATCATTCTGTAAACCCATCTTAGGAAATTTATACCTAGGATTTGCAAGAACGACCCTTGTTGTAACAACCCGGAAAATCAGAACCAATTAATTTTTTTTAATTTGGCTATTTTAATGAATCTTGAATATTTAAAATAAATTATATTAAATAATAATAACCAAAAATCTATTTGGATCGAAGTTATAACGAATATATTTATTTTAATTATAAAACAAGGCCTGAAATGGCGCGGTAGTTTTAAAATTCGAATTCGAAATTTAACTGACTGTACAAGATGCAAAATAAAACGGATTTTAGTGAAACCAAAAATATTTAATCTATTTAAGATTTTCTTTCTAACGAATTTGAAAATTCGAAATTTCATAGTGGGAATCAAAAGTTATAGCTAAATGAATTTTCAGAAAAGTTGCAATGGAGGTAATATAGCCTTGGAAGTTGACATTTTGCAAACGACCTCTGTTTTTTATGAAACCACTTTTGTTGGATCCGGAATGTAAAATTATTTCTAGGTTTCAAATTCCATAATTTTTGGAGTTAATATGTGAGCATGACAAAGGAAAAACGCGTTTGGTTAATTTTAGTCAATTTTGATCGACCAGAAAATGGCCATTTTTCAAACGGTCTCCAAATTCGAGGTAATCAGTTTTGTTGGGACCGTATCATCCAGACATAGCTAGATTTAAGGAATTTTTGGGATCGGTATGTGGCCCCAGCAAATTGAAATGTACGTTCAAATCCATATTTGAATGTTTTATATTTTAATTTGAAGAACAACTGGTTGAAACAGTCGAATGGGCCTACGAAACATATTCCATTATATCCAGAATGGGGGTATTTAGCTAGGGATGACAGTCGTTGGGCTTGAATTGGAGTTCGTTTGGAAAAACAGATATCTTTGGAATTATAAATAGCACAGGCCAATCAGATTTTTTTATAAAAAAAATTATACTTTCTCTCTCCTCGATCGCGATAAACGGCGGAACCCCTTTGCTACTTCTCTCTTAAATTACTCCCTCCACACTCCGAATTAACTCCAGTTGAAGATTTTGTAGAGCTTCACATCCTCTTCAAATCCATACATGCTGTGTATTTTTTCGTGGAGTATTGGAGGAGATCGAAGCCCCCAAAGTCCAGAACTTCGAGCTGCCGCCATCACTTCCTCCGTGCATCGAACGGAGCGCCTCCACCACGCGCAGGAGCGCGACTCCTCCCCCTTTGACGCTGCATAGCCCGGTCCTCATATCGCTTTACGGTTTGGGTGAAAAATCCAAACCTAGTTTGGAACCATTTGCTGAAAGGTACGGCTTTGGTTTATTTAAACTAATTTCGACAAATAAAAGCATTGCAAACTTATAAAAATCGTATCTTTTTGCTATGTGGTCGAAATCCAGTGAAACAAGAGACACCGGGACCATGAGGACGTCTTCTACAATCTAGAAGAGACTGGAGAATTTTTGGAGCTTCCTACTATTTTTGGAGGAGTGGAACCCAATGTGAGATTTCTACATTCAAAACGATATGGAATGGCGATGTATAAATTATATAATCGATGTATAAGTTATATAAGCGTTGTACACTTCATGTATAAGCGTTGTATAAATTATATGTGCGATGTATAAGTTATATATGCATTGTAAAAATCATATGTGCGTTGAATCGAATTGAAATGAAATGGAAATATATTTATATACGTATATCTATATATACATATATATACTCCCCTCGTCCACAGACCATGGACGATATATATTGGTTGTGATTGTTTGGATTTTAGTTAATGTGAAATTTGGTTGATAAATGTGAATGGTTGATAATGATTGTTTGTGGTTGAAACAAAATTGGAATTGTTTGTGGAAAAATCCACTGTGATATGAAAATGAATCGAAATATTAAGATTATAAGGATAAGCCCCTTAGGGAACGCCACGAGGCGTAAGGTAGTGCGAGGAGCCGTACTCGGGACAGCGCCGGTTTTAAACCCCCTGCCGTTATGTTGTCGAAATTTTCTGAAATATTCATGTGTTTGATTTATATTCATGTGTTGAAATATATTCATGTGTTGGAAAAATATTCATATGATGAATGAATAGTTTGAAAGATAAAAAATCACATTTTTATCATGTACATGATGTATATAAAATATTCATGTTTGAAATAAATTGTTTTAACAATAAAAATCACAATTTTATTATATATATATGAATTGCTAAAAATATTCATGTTTTAAATAAATTGTTTTAACAATAAAAATCACGTTATTATTATATATATGAAGTATTAAAAATAGTCATGTGTTGAAATAAATATTTGTTAGGTAAAAATATAATTTTACCATATATATGAAATGAAAATGGTTTGGAAATCGAAGAATGGATTGTATTTATATATATATATATATAATTAAAATAAAACGAATAATGACGCTATAGTTCATATTTTGAAAACGTGATTTTAAATGATTACTATGGGAGATCCGACCGTCGGATTTTCTTGAAACCGAAACCGTTGGGTCCGCTTTGAAAATATCTTTCCAACGATACCAAATTTGTAAAGATCCAACAGTTAGATTGTGTGCAATGTTTAATTCAAATCTGAATAAAAACAGAGCTAGAATGGATTATATATATATATTTAAAATAAAACGAATAACGATGCTGCAGTTCGTGTTTTGAAATCGTAACTTTAAACGACTGTATTGGGAGATCTGACCGTCAGATTTTCCCAAAACTGGAACCGTTGGGTCCGTTTTGAAAAGATCTTTCCAATGATATAAATTTTTTAAAGATCCAACGGTTAGATTTTTAGATATGTGTAAATCAAATTTGAAGAAAAACAGCGCCATGGTCGCGTTATGGCCTGAAGCATCGTTTGAATAAATGCGATATTTTTAAATAAATAAAAATAGCGATAAATTGTTATAAAATATTATGAATGATATGGAATGGGAATAAACCGAATTTACTCGATTTATTAGATATTTGATGGTTGAATGTGTTTGACATGAAAATTACATTAATGAACTGAATTATGGATGTCAAATAATTTAACCATGGAAATGAATTAATTTAAATTCTAATTTTACGTGAATTATTTGAAAAGGCTGAGTTAAATCTCATTTTAAACAATTGGTCGATGATTAGAAGTCGAAGATATGAAGACGGTGCAAGACCGATGATCTTCACATCAAATGGATGGCCACTGATGCCTTTGATGGGGGTTGATGCCCTGAAGGGGTTACAGTGGTGGTTGTCTGGATGTCCTTGTTGATGTTCGGATGTACGAGGACCTCTCTCCTGTATTGGACATATGGGACGAGGAATAAGGTGCCTCCGGTTTCGTTCAAACCCAAAATGGTCTTGTAAATGGACTGTGTGTCCGACATTGGATTTCATTATATGTGATTGATATACGTCAGTTGCATGGCGTGAATTGCCTATGTGGCATGTTGAGATGCAGTGATCAAGGCTTTTTTTGAAAAGCAGAGCCTTGTGGTTGATGATCAAAGCACGGCTTTAAATAGCATAGCTTTGTGTATTGCGTTGATTCGCGGGCCTCACACCCCGGTATGAACCAGAAACGGGAAAGGACTTCAGGGAGGACATGCGTTTCCTTCTACCTAGGAGTGGTGTTAGCGTTTTGCAAGCCCTGGCGTTTTACTTATGTGGATGATGGATAGTGAGGTGCCTCGGTTATATCGGTCGTTCCGGGGCCGATAGTTTGGTGGGATATGACCAGTTTACGCCCCATAGGGCGGGGAAACGTAGCGTTCAGGCATTTTAATCTACTCCGTGTGGACCATCCCTAACGATCCAAGGGCCCACCTGATTCTGGGTCCTGAGGCTCCGGCTAGATAGTCTCGAAGCGATAAGGATGATCCCTTCCCTTGGTTCATGACGGAAATCCAATTTCCAAATACGACATCGTGCGGTTTTGATTGTAAACCTTCATATGGCGACATGATGCTACCCTTGCCGTTTATGATTGATACTTATGATTGAAATTGTTTTTGAAACATATAAACACTAGTAATAATATCAAATACTTTTGTTTTATATGTATCATGCATATTTTGGCCACTATAAGGTAAAACTCTATCCTCCGGCTTGTGTTGCATTGTGTGATGGGACCTGAATCTTATAATGGCTTCATTTTTGTAAAAAGAATTGCGATGTTTAAATGATTTACTTGTTTTTAGCACTGGCAATCCAATGGAGTAAACCCGGTCTGCATTAGCGGCATGGTCCTGTGATTGGCCTTATTGTAAAATAAGTTAAGTATCTCATACCTGTCCTATGACTGACTCGTAGTTTGTTTCACTTACAAACTCAGGTGCCCTATTTTCTACATGGGTAGCCTTGTATTCAGGTTTTAGCAGGCTCTATCTGGATAGCTATATAGTTGAAGATGGATTCTATCACTTCTTTTATGTTGTTCAGCTCCTGTTATGTATATTATGTTTGATTCCACTGTAGACATTTTATATAAAGCTGAAACTGTAATATGTACTAAGTATGATCCTGCTATACTATGTAACTCTGATGATTATGTTTATCCAGTGTATTCTATTGTAAATTATCTGGTGTATTTATGTATTTCTGTTCTGCTGTTACTGTTTATGTGTTATATTCCAAAGATTACCCTTGCCACCATGGAACGGGGGTTTGGGGTCATCACAACGTGGTATCAGAGCTTTGGTTAAGCTTAGTTCTGGAATATAACATATGAACGAACTCGTCAGAAATAGAATCAGAAGTGTTCTAAGACGAATTACTCATTTCAGATAGGATCAGTAATATCCTAGAATGAGTGTAGCAAAATGAAATACACCCCAATAGACACCTTATATTCAAGTATATGTCTTTATGCTTTAAAATACCTTTTTTGTTGGCCTAACACTTTGTCTTCTATTTGCAAACATCGTAGAAAATGAGTGGAAGAGGTAGGTCAGAACCAGGTATTAAAGCTCTATTAAAGAAGTATCGAAATCTGGGTGGAGTACCATTCTCGGGCAATGAATCCATCATTCAAACACAAGCATGGATGAGCTCTACTGAGGAAATTTTTGATGGTTCAAAGCTGAGAGATGATCACAAAAGATTACTGGCATCTTGGGCACTCAAAGATGAAGCTTTAATCTGGTGGGAAGCTGTTATTAAGGATAATCCAGAAGGTAATATTACCTGGGATAGATTCAAAGAAATTTTCAATGAAAAATTTATTCCTCCAGAAGCAACCAATCGGCTATATGATGAATTCTACTATCTTATACAGGGAGATATGACCATTCAGGAGTATCAGGATAAATTCAGTAGACTTTCTCGTTTTGCACCCAAGCTAATTGAAAATCCTAAGAGGAAGAATCTGGGGTTTATTAATGGGCTTTAAAGAAAGTACCAAAGTTGGGTAACTTCCCATATGAAGTTTCCTTTTTCTCAAAAGATATACATGGCTTATCACTCTGAAGATCTTGATAAGAAAGGTATTTTGGGCGATGAAGAGGAAGTCAGTTCTTGCAACAAAAGTAAATTCGAAAATGATAGCCCATAGACAAGTACACAGCCTAAGGCAAGTACGATGTCGGGGGTCAGAAAGAAGCCAAGAGGCAATAGGAAAAAGGTTAAGGCTGAGAAAGTACCAGTAACGACTGCCATATGCCTTAACTGAATCGGAAAGGTCATTTGTCCAGAAAATGTAAATCTTTGAAAATGCAGAGAAAGAATGGATCTAAATCAAAGAAAGAGTTTCAAGAGAATAGGGGATGCTATAAATGCCACCAGGCTAGTCATATTACGAAGAACTGCTAGCTATCACAGAAATCTGAAGTAGTGCATGTAAATGAAGTGGTAGAAGTTCCAGCACTCTCAATCAGTCAAGTGAGGCCAGATGTTTTAGAAGGCATGCTTACTGTCAAAGACACTCTAGCTAAAGTACTGCTTAATACAGGCGCGTCGCGAAGCTTTATTGCAAGTAATGCGGTTAAGAAAATGGATTTGAAATTGAAAAAGCTCAAAGAACCCACGACTGTCCATAATCCAGTTGGGGGTTCCCTCAATCTTAGTTGGATTTGAGGGGTGTCTGTCTCTTTTTTCCGTTATCGGTTCCCTACCATCTCGATCGTCATGAATTTTACAGAATTCGATCTTATTCTAGGATTGGATTGTTTAACCAAATATGAAGTTGAGGTTAAATGCGCCGAGGGAGTTGTTAAGGCAAAAACAAAGTTCGGGGAGTATATAACCATTCCATGTGAAGGCCCGAATTCAGATAGAAAAGACCTTTGGTCAGCTCTGGATGTTTCTCCTGCTCAAATAGAAAATATTCCTGTCGTTGCAGAGAATGTTCCGGTGGACGTAGAAAATATTTCTGTCGTTAAGAATTAGGTGGATGTGTTCGAAAAAGTTGTTAGCTTACCTCCACGTAGAAAAATTGATTTCAAAATCTCTTTAATTCCAAATGCAAGGCCAGTAGTTCACGCTATTCGAAGAATGACCTTGAAGGAAAAAGAAGAGTTAGATAATCAAACTCGACAACTTGTATGGAAGGGTCTGATCAGACCTAGTTTCTCTGATTGGGGAGTAGTAGTGGTGTTTGTCCCAAAGTCAGATGGTACTCTCAGGCTATGTTTGGATTATCGTGACTTGAACAAGCAGACATTAAAGAATAAATATCCATTGCCGCGAATTGATGATTTGTTGGATCGACTGAATGGCGCGCAAGTATTTTCGCGAATGGACCTAGCTATAGGTTTCCATCAGCTTCGTATTGCCGAAGAGTGTGTTCCTTTGACAACATTCAGAGGTCCAGATTTATTCTACGAGTGGTTAGTAATGTCGTTCGGCTTATGTAACGCTCCAACTTATTTTGTCGATCTAATGAACAGAGTATTCAGAGAAGTATTGAATAAATTCGTACTAGTTTTGATTGATGACATATTGATCTTCTCTAAGTCAGAGAGCGAGCATGCAAAACATTTGGAACAAGTGTTCGAAATTCTCCGAAAGAATGTTTTAAAAGAAAAAAATTTCCAAATGTATATTCTGGCAAGAAGAAGTCAAGTTTCTTTGCCATGTTGTATCAAAGGAAGAAATTTCTGTGGATCCCGGTAAGATCACAGCTATTAAAGATTGGAAGCAGCCAACTACTCTCACAAAATTTTGAAGTTTTCTTGGATTGGCTAGTTATTATCGGAAGTTCATTAAGGATTTTTTGAAGATATCTAGTTCCTTAACAAAGCTTACTAAGAAACATTCAAGGTTCAATTGGACTCCAGAATGTGAGGCAACTTTCCAAGAGCTGAAGTTAAGATTGACAACCGCTCCAGTGTTAACAATTATCGATGGCAATCAGGACTTGAAAGTCTGGACAGATGCTCTAAAGATGGTCTTGGTGTAGTAATAATGCAAAGAGGCCAAGTAGTCGCTTATTCTAGCCGTCAGTTGAAGCCGCATGAGAAGAATTATGCAACTCACGATCTTGAATTGTTAGCCATCGTGTTTGCTATGAAAATCTGGAGACATTATCTATTAGGTGAGAAATTTGAATTATATACTGATTATCAATCATTGAAGTATTTATTCACGCAGAAAGATCTGAATATGAGGCAGTAGTGTTGTCTAGAATTTCTCGCGGCATATGATTTTGATATTTTGTGTACTCCGGGGAAAACCAATGGTTGTGGCTGATGCGCTCAGCAGAAAGAATGTAATCATCGCCATTCTTATCATCATGCCTTCATTGATTGATAACATATCTGCTCTTCAGAAGGATGATCAATTCATTCAGAAAATCAAAGAGAGAATTTAGATAGGTGAGGCCTCGAGTTTTCAGATTGATAACGATGGGATTCTGAGGTTAAAAGGCCGAATTTGTGTTCCAAACATTTATGAGCTCCGAAAAGAAGTGCTGGATGAATGTCACAGATCCAAACTTAGTATCCATCTGGGAGTGAGTAAAATGTATAATGATATCAAACGCACTTTCTAGTGGAGATCTATGAAAAGAGACATTTCCTTGTACGTTAGCAGGTGTTCCACCTGTCAACAAGTCAAGAGCGATCAACAAAAACTCGCTGGATTGTTGCAACCGTTGGAAATTCCAGGCTGGAATTGGGAACAAATTTCTATGGATTTCATAGATGGTTTGCCCAGAACCAGGAAAGGGAATGACAATATTTGGGTGATCGTAGATCGTTTCACGAAGACCGCCCATTTTATACCTGTCAAATCGAATAGAACCGCTCAGAGTCTGGCGCAGATTTATTTTGAGGAAATTGTTAAACTGCACGGAGTTCCCATGAGTATCATTAGTGATCGTGACCCGATTTTTGCTAGTAAATTTTGGGAAGCATTCCAAGAAGAATTGGGAACGAAACTGAACTTGAGCACCGCTTATCATCCTCAAACAGATGGCCAAACTGAGAGGGTGAATCGTATACTAGAAGATTTATTGTGAGCTTGTGTTATTGATTTTGGCGGATCATGGGAAGACCACTTGCATCTGGCTGAGTTCTCATACAACAACAGCTACCACGCGAGCCGGAAAATGTCACTGTTCGAAGCATTGTATGGTCGACCGTGCAGATCTCCCTCATGTTGGGTAGAACCTGGTAATAGACTTGTATTGGGACCCGATATGATTCGCGAAGCTTCAGACAAAGTCGATTTCATTAAGAAATGATTGCAAACGGTTCAAAGCTGACAAAAGAGTTATGCAGACTCGATAAGAATATATTTAGCATTTGTTATGGGTGACTATGTGTATTTAAGGGTTTCTCCGATGAGAGGAGTAATCCGATTTGGCAAAACAGGGAAGTTAGCACCCAAATTTATTGGTCCATTTCCTGTGCTCGAACGGATTAGAACTCTTGCTTATAGGGTTCAACTGCCTGATTAGCTGCTTGGAGTACATGATGTATTTCACGTATCTCAACTTCGAAAGCAAGTGCATGATCCAGACTTGGTCGTGGAAGAAGCCACGCAACAAGATTTGGAAATTACTCCATAATTAGCTGTGAGGAGAGAGCCGATAAAGATTATTGGAAAAGAAACTAAAGAGCTGAGGAACAAGAAGGTTCACTTAGTCTAAGTGCAATAGAATGGAGATCTGCAAGACTGTACTTGGGAAACTGAGGAGAGCATTAAGAAATCCTATCCCAATTGCAGGGTGGATATCTCTGATTAACTCTGGTGCAAGGTACATTTACCATATTTTGCATTTCCGTATTGTTTTCTACTTGGTTATTATTTCCTTTTCATGGATGTAAATTTTTTAATTATATAATCTGGTGAGTTTAAAAGAGTATATGAATTAATTAGTATATTTTTGAAAAGTTAATCAATAAACTAATTGTTATTTGTGTTGTGTGATTATGAATTTGATTTATCAAAATATTGGAAAGATAATTAATCCAATCGATAAGAGAATGAAGAGTAAATTTACGCAATTGAATCAAATATTGAACTGATCTGAAAATAGATGGAAATACATGCATGTACATTATATATGTTTGAACAAGTAAATGGATTTGCTGTTGAGTAAAGAATTTATTTGTGTGCCCGACAAATAGGTAAACGTTAATGAGTTGGATGCGCAATTTTATTTTATATATCAACTCCTGTGAATGCCATGCGGAGTGCTAGTTGTTCTGTGTGAAATAATAAATGTCGCCATAGGATAGTAACAATTAATTTAGAACTACACTACATGGCATACTACGTGAAGATAGCATACTTTATCATATAGCACATAAGCATTTGGAGCTTATGTGACGAGGTTGAAGATTTACCATACGAGCGAGAGGCTTGTATGGTGATGACTATATTACAGGATGAACCGAAGACTGATATGGACTAAATAAAATGTAACGGTAAATTGCCAGATTAATAAAAACCCCACACGGGTCTGGAGATGACAATAAACACATCTCTCTATTCATTAAGCACAAAAACCAATTATAGGGTGACAAGAACTTATTCTCTGGAGTTATGATCTGTACACACTCCCTTGCGGACACCGGAATATATCACTATAAATATATGTATGCTTTTTAGGATTTCTTGGGTACCTAATACGGCCCAATAAATTTCCAAACCCCTCCCCGTATAAAGGAGGTTATGGCGAATTTTTTCGAAAATTTAGGGTGTTAGCCTAGTTTTTGAAAAATTAGAAAATTCTTAGAAATTGAAAAGTTAAAGAATGGAAGCCAGAATGAAAGTTGAGTTGGTTAGTTAAACAACTTTCAGCTTCATTCCTTTTCGGGGACGAAAAGATTTTAAGTGGGGGAGATTGTAATAACCCGGAAAATCAGAACCAATTTAAAAATTTTAATTTGACTATTTTAAGGAATTTTGAATATTTAAAATAAATTATTTTAAATAATAACGACAAAAAATCTATTTGGATCGAAGTTATAGCGAATATTTTTATTATTAATTATAAAACAAGGCCTGAAATGGCACGGTAGTTTGAAAATTTGAATTCGAACTTTAACTGACTGTACATGATGCAAAATAAAACGGATTTTAGTGAAACCAAAAATATTTAAATCTATTTAAGAATATAATTCTAACGAATCTGAAAAATCGAAATTTCATAGTGGGAATCAAAATTTATGGCTAAATGAATTTTCAGAAAGGTCGCTATGGAGTTAATATAGCCCCTGAAAATAGACATTTTGCAAACGACCTCCATTTTCAACGAAACCACTTTTGTTGGATCCATATCGTCCATACATAGCTAGATTTATTTTTCTGGAATTTTTGGGATCAGTATGTAGCCCCGGCAAATTGAAATTTACGTTCAAATCCATATTTGAATATTTTATATTTTAATCTGAAGAATAACTGGCTGAAACAGTTGAATGGGCCTACGAAACATATTCCAATGTGTCCGGAATGGGGGTATTTAGCTAGAGACGACTGTCGTTGGGTTTGAATTGGAGTTCGTTTGGAAAAACAGGTATTTTTGGAATTGTAAATAACACGGGCCAATCAAAATTTTTAATTAAAAAAATCATATATTCTCTCTCCACGATCGCGATAAACGACGGAACCCCTTTGCTACCTTCTCTCTTCGATTACTCCCTCCACATTCCGAATTAGCTTCCACTCCAAGATTTTGTAGAGCTTCACATCCTCTTCAAATCCATACCTATCGTGTATTTTTTCGTGGAGTATTGGAGGAGATCTGTAACAACCCAGAAAATAAAAACCAATTTAAAAATTTTATTTTGGCAATTTTAATGAATTTTGAATATTTAAAATGATTTATTTTAAATAATAGAGACGAGAAATTTATTTTGAATAGAATTAGAACGTATATATTTATTTGAATCGTCGTTAGAATGTAAATATTTATTTTATATTATAAAAGGAATTGAAAATGGCGCGGTAGTTTGAAAATTCGATTTCAAATTTCAAACGAATGTACAAGATTCATATTAAACCGGATTTTAGCGAAACCAAAAATATTAGAATCTATTTGAAAATATCTTTCCAACAAATTTAAAAAATTGAAAATTCATAGTGGGGATTAAAAGTTATGCCTAATTGAAAATTCAGAATAGTCGCTATGGAAAATATAGCCCTTAAAAATGGAAATTTTGCAAACGATCTCCGTTTACAACGAAACAACTTTTTTTGGATCCGGGACGTCAGATTATTGCTAGATTCCAAAATTCAGAATTATTAGGATTAATATGTGAGTGTGGCAAAAGAAAACATGTTTTGTAAGTTTCGTTCAATTTGGATCAACCAGAAAATGGCCATTTTTCAGATGATCTCCAAATTTAACGAAATTAGTTTTGTTAGGATCGTATCGTCAATACGAAGTTAGAAATAATTTTTCTGGAATTTTTGGGTTCAGTGTGGCCCCGGTAAATTGAAACGCGCATTCAAATTCAATATATCGATTTATATTTTGATTTTACGAAAACTGATCAAAACAATCGAATTGGCTTGCAAAACATATCCCATTATGTTCGGAATGGGGATAATTAGCTAAGGACGACAGTCGTTGGGCTCGATTTGAGATTCGAATAAAAAATCAACTTTAACGAGAAAAATTAAATAAAATAATTATATATAAATCTTTAGTCAACCCCCCCTCCCCACTAAATTCATCTGCTCCTAAATGAAACGATATTCCCAAATCGAACGAGAAAAAAGGGGCAGTGGCCTCTAACGCGTCGCGCCACCGCGGAAGACCTCCGTCACCGACCTTGCTGGCTGCCTCCCTCCCTCCGGTGGTCACGCTCCCTCCAGCAACTCCCCCTCCACTGCAACAACCTCGCGTGAAGATCAAGACGCCACCCCAAGCCCTAGCGCCGCCGCTAAGGCCAGTCGCACCCTCCCCGTCGCCTTCCAGCCATCGTCAGTGCCCTGACCTCTAGGACCCGCATAACCACCGCCTTTTCCCCCGTTCCCACTTCGAACAGTAAGTTTTTTTACCTTTCTTTTTAAATTTGAGATTTATATATGTTATGGTTTATAATTTACATAATGATAAGATTTTTAATTTATAAAAGAAATGATTTTTAATTTATAAAAGAAATGATTTTTAATTTATAAAAGAAGTGATTTTTTATATGAATGTCATGCACTGAAAAGACGAAATTTTCAACAATGAAAAGATCAGATTTTTGAACGTATAAAAGATCAGATTTTTTTATATAGAAGTAGAAGTAAAAACAAGATATGATTTTTATGAATTATACAAAATAGGATTTTTATTTTATATATATAACGAATAAAAATATGATCTTTCTTTGATTAAAAATATGATTTTTATATAGAGAACGACAACAACAACAACAAAGCCATATATCCCAAACAAGTTGGGGTTGGCTAGATATGGAACTCAAAATTAAAATAAAATAAAATTAATAATGATGATAGTATATATATATATAAAGGGTTTAAAATAACCAATCAAATAAAAAGTCGTCCGATAAAGGTTTTTTTAAAATAATAATAATAATAAGTAAAAATGTTCAATAAAAGTGAAATAAAATCTAAAATAGTAAATAAAAAGTAAAAAGGTTCAGTAAACGTGGAAAAAAACACTATGGTTCTGGTACATGGATTGCCAATTTCCATGCTCTCCTATCAACTACCAGCTCTTCCGATAAACTCCAGTTACTTAAATCTTTCTTTATTATCTCCTCCCATGTCATTTTAGGTCGACCTCTACCTCTCTTTGGGCCTTCGGCGCGACCTAGAATTCCAGCGCGTACAGGTGCATCGTATGGTCTACGTTGGATATGTCCAAACCATCTCAAGCGGTATTGGACTAACTTCTCTTCAATAGGTGCAACTCCAAGTTTTTCCCGAATATCCTCATTTCTATTCCGATCTCATCTGGTATGCCCACAGCTCCAACGCAGCATTCGCATCTCTGCTATACTTATCTTCTGGACATGTTGCCTTTTAGTAGGCCCACATTCTGCACCATATAACATTGCAGGTCTGATTGCTGTCCTATAGAATTTTCCTTTAAGCTTCCGAGGAATCTTCCGATCACAGAGAATGCCAGATACTAGTCGCCATTTCACCCATCCTGCTTGAATTCTAAAACTAACATCCTTATCAATCTCTCCATCAAACTGCAACATAGATCCTAAGTATCGAAACGATTCCTTCTTGGGTACTACTTTACCGACCAGGGTAACATCTCCGTCATCTGACCTGACACTGCTAAACTCACACTTCATATCCTCTGTTTTAGTTCTACTAAGCCTGAAACCCTTTGATTCCAAGGTCTCCCTCCACAACTCCAGTTGTCGATTAACCCCTATTCTACTTTCATCAATCAGCACAACATCATCGGTAAAGAGCATACACCAGGGAATCTCCCTTTGTATATCTTTTGTGATTTCATCCATCACTAATGCAAAAATATAGGGGCTCAAAGCCGAACCTTGATGTAACCCTATGTTAATTGGAAAGTCTCTGGTCTCACCATCTCATGCCCTAACACTAGTCACAACCCCCTCGTACATATCCTTAATAAGGGTAATATACTTTGATGGCACTCTCTTCCTTTCTAGCGCCCACCACATAACTCTCCTCGGTACTCTGTCATAAGCTTTCTCCAGGTCAATAAAAACTATGTGGAGATCTTTCTTTTGCTCCCTGTATCTCTCCATAAGTTGCCTAACCAAGAAAATCGCCTCAGTGGTTGACCTTCCCGGCATAAAACCAAATTGATTCCTAGAGACACTTGTCAACCTCCTCAAACGCTGCTCGCAAATTCTCTCCCAAAGCTTCATTGTATGACTCATAAGCTTAATTCCTCTATAGTTTGTGCAACTTTGAATATCTCCTTTATTCTTGAAGATTGGAACTAAAATGCTTCTCCTCCACTCATCTGGCATTTTGTTTGATTTGAAAATATTGTTGAACAACTTAGTTAGCCATCTTATCCCTGCATCTCCAAAGAATCTCCACACCTCAATAGGAATATCATCAGGCCCTACCGACTTGCCTGATTTCATACGTTTCAACGCCCCCTTTACCTCAGATTCTTGAAATCTCCGCACAAAATGTCTATTGGTGCTATCGGCTAAGTCTTCCAACTCGATCGAAGAGCTATCACTTTCTTCGTTGAAAAGCTTATCAAAGTATTCTTTCCAACTATTCTTTATCTCATCTTCCTTCACCAAAAGTCCATAATTCTCATCCTTAATGCATTTAACCTGTTTGAAGTCCCTTGTCCTCCTCTCGCATAGCCTAGCTATTCTGTAAACATTTTTATATAGAGAACGAATTTATAAAAATATGATTTTTATAGAAATATTTTTAGAAAAAAAATATGGTTTTTATGTGGAAGGAACGATATAAAAATATAATCTCTTTATACGAAATGGTGATAAAAAAATATATTTTGTAGGAATAATTGTAAAAATGTGATTTTTATAGATTAAAATACAATTTTTATAATGTTTTCATTATGATAAAGATACGATCTTTATGTGGATATCATCAAGATAAAAATTCGATTTTTATTATATATGAAGCAAAATAAAAATTCAATCTTTATATTAGAGGTAGAAATATAAAAATATAACTTTTATATAGAAAGAAGCGTTGTAAAAATATATGAAGTAGAAATTAAAATATGATTTTTATTTATTGGAATGAAGCGATAAAAATATGATTTTTATATATGAACAACGTGAAAAGGATGCGTTGGAATTTCGAACAAATCCAAACAGTTCAGAAAGAAAGAACGGAGGAGTGGAACCCAAAGGTGAGAACTTCTCACTTTTATTTTAGTTTCTAGTTAAAATATATACTAGGATGCAGATGGTGCTTAGCAGCACCTGACATCCGTCATCCACAGACCATGGACGACTTGTTTGTTTGTTTGATTGTGTTGTGAAAATTGATTGTGTGATGTGGAATGGAGTAAAATATTTTATAGTTAAAAAAATATATAATTTTAACATGTATATGAATAAATATTTATAAACAAATCGGACGATTTGTTTATGTACACACATTTGACTGATATTGATTGGGACGATAAATTGTACACATTGCCCAAATGCACAAATAAAATTCATTATTTGTTGGTTGAAACCCCACATGGTATTAGGATGATATATGACATACACTAGTCCCAATAATTAGCTGTATGTCGATCAATTGATTGACAGGCTGTTGTAAGCGTTAATTATTTATATTTGATGCTTATGCAGTGTAGAATGCACTCTGGATGATGGTTGACTGTGTTTGATTGTTGTTGTATACATGTGTGTATGAAATCCATATAAGTAAAAATTATATGTTAATTGACTGTGTCTGATTCCAGTTCAGAAATAATGAATATTTTAAAATAATGTTCAGTAAAAAATCAAAATCAGATTTTGATGTCCAATTTGGGATGGACACGAATATATTTAAATATATAAAGCCATGTTGATTAGATTAACGCCATTTTGACGTGAACGATATTTATATCGATTTTATTCATTTTTATAATGAATATCGAAAAGGAATTGATTTCAAAATATAATTTTTCGAAAATATTATCATTTATATATCAATGATATGGAATATTCAATTTTGATTAGAAATAGAATATGAAGTTGAAATCGTTTTGAAAACAAATTTAAAATGGTTTATATAATACATTTTAAATGGAAATCGACAAAATATATATTATATATATAATATAATGGCCTGAATAGAAAGCGCAACGCCGCGACAGTTCGCGAATTTCGACCATTGACTTCGAACGGACATTACGGGAGATCCAAACGTCGGATTCTCCTAAAACCGAAACCGTTGGGTTCATATCGAAAAGAGATTTCTAAAGAATACAAGAAATTAGATATCTAATGGTTGGATTTGGAATCCAAATCAAATTTGGAAAAGGTGGCTGTAAGTGCAGTTCGATGGCCGATTATGGAAATCGACTGTACTGGCTTTGATAAAATTATTAAAAATACCAATAATTTATGTAAAATCATAAGAAATGGTTTTGAAAGAATTGGGATGAAAATTTCCATATTTGAAAAGATAAAAATAGATTTTTATCGAAATGAAATAGTTTTGAACTAGAATTATAATCCAATATTTTTAAATAATTAAAAATGGATTTGAAATAGTTTTAAAAATAACTAGGATTTCCAATATATGAATTAGAATGGATTTGAATCAAAATTATGCTCGGATTATTTCGATATTGGATTTCGTTATTATATGGATATTGTGGAGGAATTTAGAAGAGATATATATATCGTTATTCCAATACGATATTTGTTGGTTTCAGAATTTGATGTTGAATATAAGCCAATATATTTTCTATTCAGAGCCTTGTATTTAATATGAAATTGGATTTTGGGTTCGTCGAGAATGGTATATTTAATAATACTGTTCTTGAACCAGATGGAGTTAAGAAAATTTGAAACTGGCTGGAGATTAGTTAAGTTGAATGATTTCTTGGGTATTAATCTGATGTTGGTTTCGGCCTTCGGGGTTAATAGTTAGGGGATTGTTCTCTTACTAACTTACAGATAGAGGCTAATGTGAATTGGGTTTATTGTGAACTGTGTTTTTTAATGACATTCGTTCCTTAACCCAATTTACAGTGAAATGTGATTTGGGATTTATAAATCTTTTTATTAAGATTTAACGGGAATTTTCCAAGGTAACATTTTCCAATTTAATATATTAAATTGGAATTGAATGAAATTCGATTTGATAATAATCAAAGTGAACTTCTATGAAGGAAGACTGTTAATATATATGGAATTTAAAAGGCGTTGTCGTTATTCCATTTATATTATTGGTCGGATATGGAAATCGATATCGATTATATATTGATTTGTTTTTCAGTGAAGATTCCATAATTAATGGAATGTGATTTGGGTTGTCGTGAATGGTATCTTTAATAATACTATACTTATACCCAATGGAGTTAAGAATATCAGAAACTAACTGGAGATTAGTTAAGTTGAATGGTTTCCTAGGCATTGATCTGATATTGGTTTCGGCCTTGGGGGTTAATACTTAGGGAATTGTTCACTTGCTAATTTACAGTTAAAGGCTGATAGAATGGAATGTGATTTTGGGTTTATCGTGAACCGTGTTTTAAATGACATTGGTTCTTTAACCCAATTAAAGACAGGATATGATTTCCTAAGTTAAACATTCGTTAATATTGATTTTTAGGAAGATTAAAACCAAGTGGAGTTTTAATGCATCTTTAATTATATTGAAATGATATCCGAAGGAAGATTAATGAATAAATTTAAAGAATTTATATTTGATAAAATTAATGGGAACCTTTCCCAAAGTATAAGAATATTTGAATAAAGGAATATTCTGGATTGGAATGAGGTGCATGTTGTGTTTTTATAGCACTTGTTTATTATATATGCGAGTTATTCAGAAAGACCGGGTTTATCCCATTCTGAATAACTAATTTGACGATATGTCAAGGATGAAGATGGTGGTTGAAGGCTGGAGGTCTTCACATCGTTTGGATGATTACTGATGTCTCGATTGGGCCGTACACCCGAGATGAGGTAATAAGTGGTGATGATGTACTTGGAGATCGACGGATATGCGAGGGCCTCTCCCCTGTATTGGAGGTATGGGGAAGGAATAAGGTGCCTCCGGTTTCGTTCAGACCCAGAACAAACTTGTAAATGGATGTGTGCCTGACATTGGATTTCATTCTGTGTGATTGATATACATCGGTTGCATAGCGCGAATTGCCTGTGTGGCATGCTGAGATGCAAATGGTCAAGGCTTCTGTTGAAAAGCAGAGTCTTGTGGTTAATGATCAAAGCATGGCTTTGATATAGCATAGCTTTGTGTAGCGTTAATTCGCGAGCCTCACATACCGGCATGAACTAGAAACGGGAGAGGACCTCAGGGAGGGCATGCGTTTCCTTCTAGCTAGGAGTGGTGTTAGCGTTTTGCACGCCCTGACATTTTACTTATGTGAATGATGGATAGTGAGGCGCCTCGGTTATATCGGTCAATCCGGGATCAATGGAGTCATTTGGAAAATTGACGCCCCACAGGGCAGGGAAACGTAGTGTTTAGGCATTTTAATCCACATCGAGTGGACCAGCCCTGACGATCCAAGGGACGATGCGTTCTGTTCCTGAGGGGCGGGCTAGAGCGTCCCGAAGCGGTAAGGACGATCCCTTGCCTTGGTTCACAGATGGAAATCCAACTTTCAATACGTGACATTTGCGGTTTTGATTGTAGAGTCTAGTATTGGCGACAAGATATATGGTACCCATGCCGTCTAGGAACGTACATTTATATTTGAAGTTGTTTTATACACTATGCACTTATAATAGTATCAAATGATTTGTTTTAACGTACCAAGAATGTTTGGCTATTATAAGGGAAAACCCTATCCCCCGGCTTGCGTTGCATTGTGTGATAGGACCTGGGTCTTATAATAGCTTCATTTTTTCCCAAAAGCATTGCGCTGCTTTGTTATATGCAATGGTATTCTTGGGAGGAAACCCGTTCCGTGTTATACGGCGTAGTCCCTTGATATATCTGATTTAAAGTAAAGTTTTAAATAACTATTTTAGTTCTCGCACCAGTCACATGACTGACCCAAAGTTTATTGTTTTAACCTAAATTCTGGGTGCCCCTATTTCCACACGGGCAGTGTTTAGTTTTGGTTTTGCAGATTTATATTCACATGATCCTGGTTTACAGCTGGAATGGTATTCGGAAAGCTCTGTATCCGTATATTCTTTTCAGTTGTGTTTTGTATTATTTTCCACTGCATTGTAACTTGTAAATCTCTGATATTTAATAAATGTGTAATATTTATTCATACTTCGAATATTCTTGTATTTTGATGAAATTGTTGTAATAAGCAATGAAATGTTCTTCTTCTTGTGTTCTGATTTGTCTTATTCTCAATTCAATCCGGGCTTTCCTTCACAGGGAAGTTCGGGTCTTCTCAGTTTGGTATCAGAGCTTTGGTTTACAGAGCTCGGGGAACAAGACACACTAGAACCAAATGAAAGAATTCATTAGAGAATGGATTAGCAATATCCAATGAGAATGACTCTTTAGAGATGGGATCAGTAGTATCCTAGAATGAGTCGGAAGAGATTTGTTTTCAAATAAAGGTGAAAACGATTTTTGTTTTGAAAATTTAAATCAATTATTCGTATTTAAATGTTTATTTTATATTGAATTTGGGCAATCCAGTATATATAGATTTTCATATACGTCTGATCCACGTGTATTTGAAGTCTCAAATATAGTGGACGGATATAGAATTACACTCTAGTCACCCGGGGGTGATTCTGATGATTGATATATCATCATCAGAAATTATATTCGAGTGCCGAAAGTGGGATACCTATATATTTCCAATTGGCTGGTGTGAGAACCAAAATATAGTTAGAATATATTGTTGTGACTTGGCGCCAAAAATGGGTTTTCTGTATATGTATCAAAAATATGAATTTGAAATGATAATCCACTGATTGATTGATGATTGAATTGTGTGATTATTTGTTTGAACCCATATGTGAAAGAATAGTAAATGTAGCCAAATTGAACCAAATATTGAACTGTATTGAAAATTGTTTGCAATTGCATGCATGTACATATATATGTATGAACAGGACATTGCAAGGAGGCTAGAGAAGAGGAATAAAATTGTTTGCCTGACAAATAGGTACATGTTTATTGTATTTCTTTTGGTTTGGATGATTTTATGAGCCGATTGGCTAGCCGCTTGGCTGTTTCTTTTTCTTTTTGGATTGAAGAGGCCTGTATGGCAATTTCGGGATTTTCCCGGTGCTCCCGTACAGGGGAGGTTATGGGGAAATTTTTCGAAAATTTAGGGTGTTAGTCAAATTTTTGAAAATTTTGAAAAGTTCTTAGAAACTGAAAAGTTGAAGAACTTAAGCCATAATGAAAATAATTTAAGTTGAGTTGGTTTGTAAAACAACTTTTAGCTCCGTTCCTTTTTGAGGATGAAAAGATTTTAAGTAGGGGAGGTTGTAACAACCCGGAAAATCAGAACCAATTTAAATTTTTTATTATTGCAATTTTAATGAATTTTGAATATTCAAAATGATTTATTTTAAATCATAACGTCGAGAAATTTATTTTGAATATAATTAGAACGTATATATTTATTTGAATCGTCATTAGAATATAAATATTTATTTTATATTATAAAAGGAATTGAAAATGGCGCGGTAGTTCGAAAATTCGATTTCAAATTTCAAGTTTCAAATGAATGTACAGGAATCAAAATAAACCGGATTTTAGCGAAACCAAAAATATTAGAATCTATTTGAAAATATCTTTCCAACAAATCCGAAAAATTGAAATTTCATAGCGGGGATTAAAAATTATGCCCAACTGAAAATTCAGAATAGTCGCTATGGAAAATATAGCCCTTAAAAATGGAAATTTTGCAAACGAACTCCATTTTTGACGAAACCACTTTTATTGGATCCAGGATGTCAGATTATTGCTAGATTCCAAAATTCAGAATTTTTGGGATTAATATGTGAGCGTGGCAAAAGAAAACGTGTTTTGTCAGTTTCGGTCAATTTGGATCGACCAAAAATGGCCATTTTTCGAACGGTCTCCAACTTTGATGAAATTAGTTTTGTTAGGACCGTATCGTCAATACAAAGCTAGAAATAATTTTTCTCGAATTTTTGGGATTAGTATGTGGCCCCGGTAAATTGAAATGTGCGTTCAAATTCAATATATAGATTTATATTTTGATTTTGCGGGAAACTGATCGAAACTATCGAATTGGCTTGCAAAACATATCCTATTGTGTTCGAAATTCGGGTAATTAGCTGGGGACGACAGTCGTTGGGGTCGATTTGAGATACGAATAAAAAAATCAACTTTAAGTAGAAAAATTAAATAAAATAATTATATATAAATCTTTAGTCAACCCCCTCCCCCTCTAAATTCATCTGCTCCTAAACAAATCGATATTCCCAAATTGAATGAGAAAAAAGGGGCGATGGCCTTCAACGAATCGCGCCACCGTGTAGGACCTCCGCCGCCGACCTCGCTGGCTGCCCCCTTTCTCCGGCGGTCATGCTCCCTCCAGCAACTCCCCCTCCACCGCAACGACCTCGCGTGAAGATCGAGACGCCACCCTAAGCCCTAGTGTCGTCGCCAAGGCTAGTCGCACTCTCCCCGTCACCTTCCAGCCGTCGTCAGCACCCTGACCTCTGGGACCTGCGCAACCACCGCCTTTTCCCCCGTTCCCACTTCAAACAATAAGTTTCTTTCACCTTTCTTTTTAACTCTGAGATTTATATATGTTATGGTTTTTAATTTACATAATGATAAGATTTTAAATTTATAAAAGAAATGATTTTTAATTTACAAAAGAAATGATTTTTAACTTATAAAAGAAGTGATTTTTTATATGAATTTCGTGCATTGAAAAGACGAGATTTTCAACGATGAAAAGATCAGATTTTTGAACGCATAAAAGATCAGATTTTTTATATAGAAGTAGAAGTAAAAACAAGATATGATTTTTATGAATTATACAAAATAGGATTTTTATTTTATATGCATGACGAATAAAAATATGATCTTTCTTTGATAAAAAATATGATTTTCATATAGAGAACGAATTTATAAAAATATGATTTTTATAGAAATGTTTTTTAGAATAAAAATATGGTTTTTATGTGGAGGGAACGATATAAAAATATAATCTCTTTATATGAAATGGCGATAAAAAAATATAATTTTTATTTTGTAGGAAGAATTGTAAAAATGTGATTTTTATAGATAAAAATACAATTTTTATAATGTTTTCATTATGATAAAGATACGATCTTTATGTGGATATCATTAAGATAAAAATTCGATTTTTATTATATATGAAGCGAAATAAAAATTCGATCTTTATATAAGAGGTAGAAATATAAAAATATAATTTTTATATAGAAAGAAGCATTCTAAAAATATATGAAGTAGAAATTAAAATATGATTTTTATTTATTGTTTGTGGAAAAATCCATTGTGATATAAAAATGAATCGAAATATTTAGATTTTAAGGATAAGCCCCTTAGGGAACGCCGCGAGGCGTAAGGTAGTACGAGGAACCGTACTCGGGACGGTGCCGGTTTTAAACCCCTTGCCGTTATGTTGCCGAAATTTTCTGAAATATTCATGTGTTTGATTTATATTCATGTGCTGAAATATATTCATGTGCTGGAAAAATATTCATATGACGAGTAAATAGTTTGAAAGATAAAAATCACATTTTTATTATGTACATGAAGTATATAAAATATCCATTTTTGAAATAAATTGTTTTAACAATAAAAATCACTTTTTTATTATATATATGAATCACTAAAAATAATCATGTTTTAAATAAACTGTTTTAACAATAATAGTCACATTTTTATTATATATATGAAGTGTTAAAAATAGTCATGTGTTGAAATAAATATTTGCTGGGTAAAAATATTATTTTACCATATATATGAAATGAAAATTGTTTGGAAATCGAAGAATGGATTATATATATATATATAATTAAAATAAAACGAATAACGACGCTGTAGTTCATATTTTGAAATCGTGATTTTAAACGATTATTGCGGGAGATCCGACCGTCGGATTTTCCGGAAACCGAAACCATTGGGTCCGCTTTGAAAATATCTTTCCAATGGTACCAAATTTGTAAAGATCCAACGGTTAGATTGGGTGAAATGTTTAATTCAAAACTGAATAAAAACAGCGCCAGAATGGATTATATATATTTATATAAAATTAAAATAAAACGAATAACAACGCTGCAGTTCGTATTCTGAAATCGTAACTTTAAATGATAGTACCGGGAGATCCGACCGTCAGATTTTCCCAAAATTGGAACCATTGGGTCCGTTTTGAAAAGATCTTTCCAATGATATAAAATTTGTAAAAATCCAACAGCTAGATTTTCAAATATGCGTAAATCAAATCTGAAGAAAAACAGCGCCATGATCGCGTTTTGGCCTGAAGCGTCGTTGGAATAAATGGGCCATTTTTAAATAAATAAAAATAGCGATAAATCGTTATAAAATAATATGAACGATATCGAATGGGAATAAACCGAATTTACTCGATTTATTGGATATTTGATGGTTGAATGTGTTTGACATGAAAGTTACATTAATGAATTGAATTATAGATGTCAAATAATTTAACCGTGGAAATGAATTAATTTGAATTCTAATTATATGTGAATTATTTGAAAAGGCCGAGTTAAATCTCATTTCAAATAATTGGTCGACGATTAGAAGTCAAAGATATGAAGACGGTGCAAGACTGATGATCTTCACATCAAATGGATGGCTACTGATGCCTTTGATGGGAGTTGCTACACTGAAGGGGTTACAGTGGTGGTTGTCTGGACATACTTGTTGATCGTTCGGATGTGCGAGGATCTCTCTCCTGTATTGGACATATGGGATGAGGAATAAGGTGCCTCCGGTTTCGTTCAGACCCACAGCGGACTTGTAAATGGACTGTGTGTCCGACATAGGATTTCATTCTGTGTGATTGATATACGTCAGTTGCATGGTGTGAATTGCCTGTGTGGCATGCTGAGATGCAGTGATCAAGGCTTTTGTTGAACAGCAGAGCCTTGTGGTTAATGATCAAAGCACGGCTTTAAATAGCATAGCTTTGTGTATGGCGTTGATTCGCGGGCCTCACACCCCGGTATGAACCAGAAACGGGAGAGGACTTCAAGGAGGACATGCGTTTCCTTCTAGCTAGAAGTGGTGTCAGTGTTTTGCAAGCCCCGATGTTTTACTTATGTGGATGATGGATAGCGAGGCGCCTCGGTTATACCGGTCGTTCTGGGGCCGATATTTTGGTCGGGATATGATCAGTTTACGCCCCATAGGGGTTTAGGCATTTTAATCCACTCCATGTGGACCGGCCCTGACGATCGAAGGGCTCACCTAAGTCTGGGTCTTGAGGCTTAGGGCTAGACAGTCTTGAAGCGGTAAGGACGATCCCTTGCCTTGGTTCATGACAGAAGTCCAATTTCCAAATATGACATCGTGCGGTTTTGATTGTAAATCTATATATGGCGACATGATATATGGTACCCATGGCGTCTATGATTGATACTTATGATTGAAATTGTTTTTGAAACATATAAACACTAGTAATAATATCAAATGCTTTTGTTTTATACGTATCAAGTATATTTTGGCCATTATAAGATAAAACTCTATCCTCCGGCTTGCGTTGCATTATATGATGGGTCCTGAGTCTTATAATGGCTTCATTTTTGTAAAAAGCATTGCGATGATTAAATGATTTACTTGTTTTTAGCACTGGCAATCCAATGGAGTAAACCCATTCCGCGTTAGCGGCGTGGTCCTGTGATTGGCCTTATTGTAAAATAAGTTAAGTAGATTTCTCATACCAGTCCCATGATTACTAGTAATTTGTTTCACTTGCAAACTCGGGTACCCTATTTTCTACACGGGCAGACTTGTATTCAGGTTTTAGCAGGCTCTATCTGGATAGCGTTGGAGCTGTAGATGGATTCTATCACTTCTTTTATGTTGTTCAGCTCCTGTTATGTATATTATGTTTGATTCCGCTGTAGACATTTTATATAAAGATGAAACTGTAATTTGTACTAAGTATGATCCTGTTATACTGTGTAACTCTGATGATTATGTTTATCCAGTGTATTATGTTGTAAATTATCTGGTGTATTTATATATTTCTGTTCTGCTGTTACTGTTTATGTGTTATATTCTTAAGATTACCCTTGCCATCGTGGAACGGGGGTTTGGGGTCGTCACACTTGCATAAACTCTATCTTCAATTATCTTCATCATATTTGATTCGCGATGCTAATGTCCATACAGAGTGGTTTTCAGATAATAAATCTGATCCCGATCTCTCCGTATTGACAACGGAAATGGTCAAAAACTTTGGTTGTCGATTGTTTAACTATCAAAGGAAAACTTGTGTACAAACAACGGTCGTATTTCCAAATGGAAATCTAACCGAGCAAATCATCAGTCAACACTGATCCCCTTTAATTTAATTTGTCATTTAATTATCCATTTCCCTATTCCTGTTTCCATATATTCGTAAACTCTTATTTTCTAAATTTAGAAAATATATGTCATTAATCATTGGAAAATATTTCCATATTTACACTCATTTCTATTTATTTTTTTATATTAGAAAACATTTCTGATTCTTATTTGGAAAACATTTCCAAAACTCCTTCATTTGATTTAAACAGATGTTTAAATAAAACATCGTTATGCCAACTCAAACCATTACACTCATCAACTAAATTCACTTAACCAACCTTCACTACCGAACCTTAACCATTCCTTAGTTAAAAATGAAGTCAATCAAGTTGGGGTATAACTACCTCTTAGACCTTAATTGAACAACATTTCTAATCTCGAAATAGACAAAGTTCACCTTTTAATTCTTTAACAAACTTCCTTACGTAACTCTCGTATTCTATTTAAGAATCCACTTCTTTTACAGAAAATCATTTGATATAATAATAGTGTTATAATCCCATGCTTCCGAAATATAATAACTTAAATATAACTTTTATTTATTAATTTGGATAAATAAACAAACAACAAATTTAGTAATAAATAAATAAATCTAAACTAAAAACGAAAAGTGAATAGTACTTTCCTGAATTCGACAAGATCGAATTTCAACGTATAACTCTCTTTCGAATAATCCTTATTCGTTTTAACACTTTTTCGAATACTCTATTCGATTTAACGCTCTTCTTCGAATAAACTATATTCGATAATCTCTCTTTCGAATAAACTATATTCGATAATCTTTCTTTGAATAACTATATTTGATAACTCTTTTCTTCGAATAAACTATATTCGATAATCTCTCTTCGAATAACTATATTCGATTGACTCTATTCGAATAACTAATATTCGACTAACTCTGCTCGAATAACTAATATACGATTAACTCTAATTCGATTAACTCTATTCGAATAACAAATATTCGATTAACTCTAATCGAAGAACTAATTTTACTTTAACCCTATTTCCTATCTTATTTAAATTCCCATTTGAATTCCTATTTCAAAACCCAGTTTTCCTTATAAAGGTTTTAATTTATAAAATATTCATTTTAATCCATTATTCACATCGACTGTGAAAAATATTCCTTTTATATAATCAATTAAGTTTGATTTTGTATTTTAAAATAATATCCCATTTCCAAATTCTATTTATACTTCTATTTATAGAATTATTCATACGAAATCTCCTTTTTATTTCTAACACTTAAATCTCATTTATAATTCCCTTTATAAATGTTGAGTTCACATACTATTTAAAATATCGGTGTCAAAACCGATTTCTACTTCTCTATATAAGTTCAGACTTATATATTCCATTTATCTCATGATAAATATTTTATTTAATTTATAAAACATTATTTATAAATTAATTTTCTCAGCTTGTTGTGTTAAAACAGATTTCTATTAAATATTTACTTTAGATCCATATCATGTTATACCCGTGTGCGAAGCACGGGTCTAAACCTTCCTAATGTAAAATTCTCTTTTTATAAAATTCTATTCATTATCCAAATATTTCCTTTTATAAAACCCTTTCCATTTTATAATTATTTCCTTTTATAAAACCCTTTTCATTTTATAATTATTCTATTCATTTCATAAATACTTCCTTTTATAATTATCCTATTTATTTCATAAAAATATTTCCTTTATATAATTCTATTTATTTCGTATAAATATTTCCTTTGTATAATTCTTTTTATTTCATATAAATATTTCCTTTATATAATTCTTTTAATTTCCCAAATAAAAGTTCCTTTTATAAATCCTTTGATTTTATAAATATTTCATTTTCAGTATACACTTCGAAAATTCCCTTTTTACATTTTGGTATTACTTATGGTATTTAAAATACCAAATAACAATGATCAACATCATCTACACACCCATAAGCAATCACAGATTATATATCACATCATATATCACAATATATGAAAACAAACGGTATTATAAATATTAAGGAATCCCGTTGGATCCTTTCAACCTGTTTCCTTGCATCCACGGATGTTAAACAATATAAATAACATCGATTTCATTTCAATATGAAATATTCTGATAAACAGAATCAATATTTGATTAACGATTTATATATATATATATCGTTATCTATAATTTCAACCAATAAATCAGCAACTCAACCAAACAATCAACACACAGCAATCAATCATCATTCATCAATACTAAATTATATTTATAAAAATAAAAACTGTACAGAGTTAGTGAGATTTACTCACATTGGACAATCATCGTTAAATAACGATAACTGTCGGTTGATTCAGACAAACAATTTATTTTGCTATAAATTGTAATGTGCTCCAATTCACTCCCAATCAGTTCCATTGCGTAGCCATTGTCCATACGATTTCAACGGACCATGTTTCGTTAATTTCCGATGGCGTATGTGTAAGTTATGATAGTTTAAGTTAATACACTATTTTATATATTAAATTAAAACTTGATTACATATGTATTCTTCTTGATTAGGTTTTTTACCATTCTTGTCTTCCATGGCCCATGTCCATTGTTTTCCAGTCCATGTTTCACCTTTCGAACACTCCTTCAGCACATCACCGATAACTTAACACCATTCCCAAACTTCTAAATCTGACTACATTAATATCATTGCTCCAAACGTGAGCTTCCCACCCCCATATTATATTAATTAAGCCAATGTTTATTGCCTGCTACTCCTGACCATAATAACCATTCTTCCCTGTCCTGACAAAACACAAGCCTTCTCCTTATCATCCTCCACTTTCAAAAACCCACACCAGTTAAACCCAAAAGCTTTAATTCCCACAGCCCTATTTTACAAAATGTGTACAGCTTATTAACTTAAACACTATTAAATTAAATAAAATTAACCAGCGTAACCTTGTTTATAGTTAATCACTTCCGTTAAGCCCATTATTCTTTCTTCTTCCTTCACCGGTTTAAAGTCTGAGCTCTCACCATTCACGCCACTTCAGCTGCCAACTACTCCTTCCACAAATCACAAAACAACAAACCGATCTCACCAAACTACTTCTCTTCCCAAACTCCATCAAACCTGCACCCATAGCACCAACTCGCATCCTTGGGTCATTTTGCGTCGTGCAGAGCTTCCAGTGATCGAACGACATCTTTTTTCACGGTTTACCCTCAAACTTTGAACACAAACACTACAACTCGTCCTCAATCCAAAACTGAGATCGAAATCCTGATTTAAGGCATATTGGACTAGCAATTTTGAACCCTAAGTGTTGTTGAACCCATGCTGTACAAATCGCACCGTACCAGAATGTACCCAAACTTCCCCAAACCCATATGAAAATGACCAGAAACTCAAAGGAGATTGCTATATACAAGTTACACAAATTTATGGATTTTCCCTTGATTTGATTTTTCAAAGATGGACGTTTTATTGTAAATGAAGAACAGTGGCGGCCATTTTGTTTTTGACCATCGACGGAAAATTCTAGGGTTGGGAAAAGTTAAGTGTATATATAAGGTGAATATATGTTTTTATATTCGACTATTATACTTAATTTTAATCAATCGCTATATATATTTATCATTAAAAATTCATACGATCACATGCGATATCCATTTTTGATGAAACTGGACATGTAGCTACAGTTTGACATTACGGACCCAACGAAACTTGTTTCGTCGAATTCCGAGTCCATTTGCTCAAACAACATATTTTTAAAGTCAAATTATCGACTGATTTTCACATTATAATCCCGGACGACCACATATTGACTCCAAAAATCACGAAAATTGAAATCTAACAATAATTTAATATTCTGGATCCAACAAAATTAGTTTTGTCGAATACGGAGTTCGTTTGCAAAACTGGCTATTTTTAAAGCTCTAAATAAACCAATTTAAATATTAATGTTTTTAAAAATAATTAAATTTAATATTAATAAATTAATAATATCATATATATTCAAACTAGAATATCATACAGCTCCAAAATAATCATATCAGAATTTATAACTCGATATTTCAAATTCGAATTAAATCGATATCCAATTTATATTAAAAATTCTTTTATAACATAATTAAATCGTTATAAATTATAAAGTAATTCCATAGTGACTTTTGGAAAATTTGATTTGATCATAAATCAAAATCTACACGATGAAATCCCGATTTTTGTCTTCCATTAGAAAAATATACTTCACCAGCTCCAAAGTTTCTTGTTTCATAGAAATCCGTCTTAAAACGGCTTCTGTATATTCGTTTAAAGTTCAAATCACCAAATTACGAACTGTCGCGCCATTTCGAGCTCGATTATAATTATAATATAAATTATATGTTCAGCTGACATTTATAAATTAATTCGTTAATATAATTCAATTATAAACTGAATTATATATTTTAAATAATCCAATTCACACAATATTGTGAATTCAGCTATTTCCGATTATTTCGGAATTAAATATATTATTCTATTATTCACATTAATTAAATATTCAATATTATTTAAATAAATGACCATTTAAATCTCTAAATTACTATATAATTAATTAAATAAATTAATTATTATACCGCAAAAATACGGGACATTACATTCTTCCCCCCTAAAAAAATTTCATCCTCGAAATTGCTAATGTAGAAAACAACCCTATTAACTCGGTTAAAAATTATTTGTTTATTCATTAACTTCAGTTTCAACTGAACCATGTAATTTTGATTAAAATATTAACCTATTATGAATAACTAAAATTTTCAAAATTTCCTGAAAATTTTCGAACACCTTAAATTTTCGGAAAATTTTGCCAGCACCTCCTTTGTATTGGTCAATCGATATAACTACAACTCGCCTCTCTAGGCCTTTTCCAACACAAAAGAAAATCAAACGGCCAAGCGGCTTGCCAATTTGACTCATAAATCTCATACCCAATAGAAATATAAACTTTTACCTTTTTGTTGGGCATATCATTAAATCATTTCCATCTGCTACCAAATCAGCATATAACAATATCATTCCAATCAAACTCTGATCAATTTATCCTCAACACAGCTATTCGCTTCAATCCAAACCAAATCTCATTTCAAACTTGAGTTTCATTCTCGATTCCAAACTCCTAACTCACCAATCCAATTTTACTCGATATCATTCTATATCAATTCAATTTCAATTACCCCTTAACTGGCTTTACTTTAATTCCAATTTGCTTTCCCAAATTTCAATTCAATTTTGGTTTTTATATTAAAATAATCTCTTCCTGGAAGTTTTAAACACCTTGGATTTTTCTAAAATCAAATTACCCTTTTCAAATTTCAAACAACTTGTTTTCCCAAAATAATTCGAAAACAAAATCTTCGTAGTAATCTGTCACTTAGAAACTCAAAAATGAACACCGATGATGTCCGGATCATCATCGGAATTATTTTCCAGTGGCCGAAGTGAGTTCAATACTATATCACTTTCAAAACCATTTCAAAACATTTCCATTTTGAAATACATTTCAAAATATTATTCACAATGCTTGTAAACAAATTAAAATCTCCTAGGATTTTAAAATTCTCATATATTAATTCCAAATCCATTTACAAACACCTTTCCAAATCTCCAGGGTTTTAATCTCAATTCTGATTTAACTTCAGATTTAATTCATTTCGTAACACTTATACGAATTCGGATGGGTTATTTATAATCAATTCAATTATAATCCTATTTGATTATAATAATGACCAACACATCAAATATAATAATTCAAATATATAATTTCTTTATATCAAAATATACTTTGGGTAAAATTATTTCGTTTACCCTCTTTTCGAAACGTACTGTGTCGGTTCATCGTATTCAAGTGTTTAGAAATTCCGGCCGATACAGTGGATCAAACTGATCGACCAGAAATTATAAACAACTCAACCAATAAATCTCCATAATATAAAACCATTTATATTAAATAACAAATATGTTCATTCATATATATACACTCAAACTCAATCAAGGATATTGCTAACCCTATCTCTACTGAGTTACACCACAGAGCCAAGGTAATTACTTAAACTTCAGCTCTGATGCCACTTTAGTGACCCGAGGAATTTGCAACCTTATTTATCGACATAAACTCAACGTCGATTGTCCAAGCATCGGAAATACCGGATAGTTAATGAAAGAAGTTAGAGGGTGAGGATAGATAAGATAGAAAATTAGAATAAAAGAAGAAAAAGAACATACAGTAGAATTAGAGTAACACAAATCTCATAGCAGAACGAATAAAATATTACATAACTTTGAAATAAACCAGTATATGTATACAATAACATTTTTCAGAGTACAACATTTCAACACAGCGGAAATAAACAATTGTTATAAAATCCTGAAGCCTCCTGCTCCAAGCTCTTAGTATCTATAAAATCCTGACTACTTGACTGCCCTTACAAATTTGGGTACCCAAGAGTTTAGGGAAAACAAAACAAAATAAACTCTGGGTCTGTCATGGGACTGGTATGAGTAAAAAAATTAAAACAGATTGGGAAAATAAACGATATCTCATAAAACCACGCCGTATAACACAGAACGGATTTTTCCCTTATGAAAATCCAAAACACTTGATTCAACATTCAAAAATCCTTTTGAAAGAAACAATATCTTTATATCAAAATCCTTTTGATATTATAATAGTGTCTATCAACCACAATATAATAATTATCTAGCAGAACGCTTTCATCTCACGTTCCACATACATAATATATATAATCAAAAACCACGGGCGCTTATTGGGAAATGAATTCCAACTAGCAAGGTATGGGACCACCTTCCGACAGTGTATCTCTAGAGAGGAATACACTGGGTTCAACAAGAACATCTTGTAACCTAGGCTAAACAAGACTGGTCACTCATTTTGCTTGAGTATACCGAATGTATTATCACCAACGGTTGGGACCAGCAACCGTTTCCCGAAAAGAACAGCATCGAAATAGATTATAGAAGTAAATGGAATTCCTCTAGATCAGGTGACAATACACCCTAATTGCCAGCTAACCGCTTAGCCATGCGACCTACCTGATTTTATACCATTTCCTAGTTGTGAGGCTAGAGGCCAAAACGTATAAATCACACCTTTATTTACTCTGAATGCCACATCGTCATACCCGTGAAATCACAAATTGATTTCCCCAAAAATGCCACGGGTATACAGCTAAGAGAAACGAATTCCTCCGCCACCTAACGTAAATACATTTGAAGAGATCAACTTACGCGACTTATTAAATATGCTCTGTCAAACATTCTTCCATACTAGTTGTCCTGGGACTGGTCAAACCAAAGGCACCATTTAGTAAACCCATCTTAGGCAATTTCTACCTCGGATTTGCCAGAACGACCCTTGCATAATGTAATGACCCGCATTTTTCAGCGATATAATAATTAATTAATTTAATTATTTAATCGTGAATTAGATAATTTAATGGTTTAAATTAAATAACTTTGAATATTTAATTAAAATAATAATTAAATAATATATTTGATTCTGAAATAATCAGAATTGGTGAAAATGGCGATATGATGTGAATTGGTCAATTCAAAATATATAATTCAGTTTAGAGTTGAATTATATTAACGAATATATTATATAAACGATGTTTGAACGTATAATTATATTATAAATATAATCGAGCTCGAAAAGGCGCTGCAATTTGTAAATTGGCGATTCGAACTTCAACTGAATATACAGGGTCCGTTTTAAATCGGATTTCTGTGAAACAAGAAATGTTAGGAGTTAAAGAATATCTTTCTAGTGGAAGAGAAAAATCAGGATTTCGTCGTGTAGATTTGGATTTATGTCCAAATCAAATACTCAGAAAAACAGCGGTATATTCGTTCATGGCCATAACGGTTATTTAAAAATATTTGAATATCGGGTTGGAATTTAGACATGGTTCTTTTGAGACATAGTGATAATTTAATTTTTAGAATTTTATGGTAATTTTTAAGTAATTAAATACGTGACTTTTTATTTGGGGTGTTTTACACCCTAAACAGTATTTTGGGGTTTCACAATATGAGTTGAACTACCGATATTATTATATATTTGGGATCGTGGGACATCTCTCGTCTCACTGATATTTTTATTTCTGTCGGCAGCAGTCCATGAAGTAACACAATTATATAAATTAGTAAAAGGGAATATTATTATACCCTTAAAAATATCCTAAGTGGTTCTAGGCCAAAAATAAGGCCACGAATAGCTCTTGTCATCCGCATGTTTTTGTGGACTCAAAGCAACAACGTGGTCCTCCAAAAATCCACACAGTTACACTATAAAATCAACTTAACTCCTCCCTCCTTAGAACCGAATAATACCCTACTTCTATAAATAGTCTGCACTATCTTAAACCCTTATCTTTTTCATTCGGTGGTCAAAGGAAAATGGACCGCCATCGTTCTTTCCCAGAAAAATAAAAATAACGAAATCCATCCACTTTAAAATTCATATAAAATCCTCCCTTTAAAATAGCACAGTAACCATGTTTGGGTTTGGATTCTTAGATCGCAATAGAGAACGAAGGGCGCAAGGCTTTTATATTGTTAGAGTTCGAGTGGCCACCGGTTTTGAAGCGTAAAGGAATATTGAAGGGGGAACATCATGTGGTTTGCATGTGTGAGGAGAGGAGTTGCATGTGTTAGTGATAACCGTGAATAGCATGGGGAGAGAGAAAGTCTGGATCTGATCTTGTGTAATACGGTGGTCTATAGAGGGAAGAACGAGGTGAGTGTTGGAGTAAACTAGAGAGTGATAATCTGTTGGAAGAGTACACATGGACAGTAGGAGGAATATGAGCGAGTTTTACATGATGCGGAGTGGTGGAAATTGTTCTGCATGTATAATGGGAGAAGAGAGAGGTTTCGACGCAAGTTATTGGTGTGGACGGGATTCTTGAGAGTTTTCAAATGGGTCGGCACCCCTTTGCTTTTGCTGGAAGGTCTTCAACGCGGTTAAAATGGCATGGAAGCGCTGCATTTTAATTTAGAAATGGGAAGCAGTGATGAAGAGAATTCGAAGGAGAAGAGGATGGAGTTTTCCATTTTGATTTTAGTTGAAGGGAGGAGGTGCGGTGTAAGTTTGAAATCGGGTTAATGGCTGTGTATATGGAGCTGGATTATGCGGTATTGGAGAAGGGAGAAGAAGCACGGGTGCAGGTACTTGTGGTGTTGGGCCAGTTTATAGGGGTGAGGCCCATTCAAATATAAAGTGTTAAGTTTTAGTTTTAATTTAATTTAAATGTTGTACAAAATTATATATCGTATATCTTTATCATACGTTATCAGAATTAGATGAAACAAGATCTGATAGGATCGTATAGACGGGCACTACCTAATGGAACTAACCGGGGTGGATTAGAGCTCACGTGAATTTATGGCGAAATAAACTGTTTGATTCAAATCAAACAAACAGTTTATCATTCTTTAACGATGAACTGCCAAAGTGAGTAAATCACACTAACTCTGAATAGTTTATAATTTTGTAATGTATATTTAGAACTGTTAAAAATTGTCTGCTTGACTGTGTGTTAACTGTTTGGTTGAATTGTTTGTGTATTGGTTGAAAATATAGATAATGATATATAAAAATCGTTAAATCGAATATTGATTCTGTTTATCAGAATATTTTATATTCGTGTTGTTTAACATATGTGATGCAGGGAAACAGGTTGGAGGGGTCCAACTGGACTCCTCAATATTTATGATACTGTTCTGTTCATATATTGTAATATATGATGTGATATATAATCTGTTTGATTATGTGTGTTTAAATGATATCGATCATTGTGGTTTGCTATTTTAAATATCATAAGAGACCCTGGGATGTAAAAAGAAATATTTCAACGTATATTGAAATAAAGGAATTTTATAAAATCAATCGATTTTATAAAAGGAAATATTTTGAAAATAAATTATTTATAAAATCATAGGATTTTATAATGGAGAACATTTATTTAGAAAATAAATAGGAATTTATAAAGGAGGGTATTTATTTATAAGACAAATAGAATATCATAAGGAAATATTTATTGGGAAAATAAACAGGATGAAGATAAAAGGAAAAGATTTATAAAACGAACAATGGATTATATAAAAGGAATATTTATTTGATAAATAAATAGAATTAAAATGGAATATTTATTTAGAAAATAAATAAAAGTATAAGAGGATTATTTATTTAGAAAATAAATAGACAAATATAGGAAGAGAAATATTTGTAAAACATTTACAAATAAAGGTTTTAAAAGGAATTATTTATTTACGAAATAAATAGAGTTATAAAAGGGAACTTTAAATAAGATTTAAGTGTTAGATACTTAATCGATTATATAAAGGAATTAGTCAAGTTAGAATTAATCGATTAGAGTTCAATAAATATAAAATTATTCGAAATAGATTTTATCGAATATTAGTTATTCGAAATAGAGTAAATCAAATAAAGTTAAGCAAAATTAGTTACTGACTAGAGATTAGTAAATTGAATGGTTTTCTAAGTGTCTATCTGATGTTGGTTTCGGCCTTCGGGATTAATACTTAGGGAATTGTTCTCATACTAGTTTATAGTCAGGGACTGATAGTTGTTGAAGAATAGTGATACGTAAATAAGTTATGGAAATGTTTTCCAGCGTTAACGTATATTTTCTAAACATAGAAATGAGGATATATATATATATAGTTAATGATGATTGATCGATATAATTTCCATCTGGAAATAATATCGTTGTTTGCACACGTGTTTTTCTTTGATAGTTAAATCACAAACTATCAAAATTTTGGCCATTTTAACGTTGTTAATACGGAGAGACCGGTTGGATTATTATCCGAAGAACCACTCTGTATTGGCATAAGCGTTGCGAATCATATATGCCAAAGATAATTGAAGACGGAGTAAAATGCAAGGGCTATTGTAAAAATCTTAGATAACAGTGCCTAGGATGGATATACTGAATAGTGCCTTTGGTTTGTCCAGTCCCAGGACAACTTGTATGGAAGAAGGTCTGACAGAGTATATCCAATAGATTGCGTAAGTTGATCTCTTCAAACGTATTCACGTTTGGTGGTGGAGGAATTCGTTTCTCTTAGCTGTATACCTGTGTTACTTTTGAATAAATCAATTTGTGATCTGGCGGATATGACGATGTGACATTCAAAGTGAATAATTGTGTGATCTGTCAGAGATAAGCGTGGCCTCTAGCCTCACTACCGGGAAATGACAAAAATCGGGCAGGCAGCATGGCTATGTAGGTCACACCTATTAGGGTGTATAATCACCTAATCTAGAGTTTCGTTTACTTCTAGAAATTCGATACACTCAAGCGAAATGAGTGGTCGGTCATGTGTGGCCGGGTTGCAAGATGTTCTTGTTGAACCCAGTGTATTCCTCTCTAGAGGTACACTAGCGAAAGATGGTTCCATACCTTGTCATAGTTAGAAATCCTACCCAATATGTGCTTGCGGTTTTGATTGTAAAAAATATATGTAGAACGTGAGATGAAAGCGTTTCTGCTAGATGATTATTATATTGTGGTTGATAGACATTATTATAATATCAAAACGGTTTTTGATATAAAGATGTTTTGGATTCTCATAAGGGAAAAACCCGTTCCATTATACAGCGTGGTCTTATGAGATATCGTTTACTTGTTCAAACTGTTTTACTCATACCAGTTGAAACACCCCACCTCCGTTAGGGTCACTCTCAAAGGGAATGCCCTAATTTTGGTGGAGGTTTATAAGTATAAGTCACAGATATACAAGATAGATATAATAACACATATTTTTGAATAACGGAAAACAGCAACAACTTTTATTTCATCAAAATACGTGTTACACAAACCATGCCATAATTGTCTTACAATACTTCCAAAATCATAACTGTCTTGATTACATTATTTAAAGAAGCATAAAGAAAACATAAATAAACTGCAAAAGTCCCATAATTGCTGTCCAAAGCCATAGCCCAAAACGGAAAAGATCCAAGCAATACATTCTTTCTCTTCAAGCTGGATGTGAAAGCTGGTCAAGTCACGGTATTCCCACCCTGTGGACCTGGGGGGGGGGGGGGAACGGAAGAAAAGAAGACGAAAGAAAAGTAGAGTCAAACATAAAGCCTGAGTAAGTCTAGGACTATTCAGTCTATGAATAAAGAACTGGGTATGATAAGTATAAACTAGAAATGGGAAAGCACCATAAACTAAGTTAAGTTGTCTAGGGTCGAATATACTATCGTACCCCATATTAATCTCTATACCCATATAAACTAGTTCCCAACATGCACCCCATAATTAGGGTGAAGTGATCCATTTCTGATGATAGGCTCCTACTCGCATAGTTACATAAGTCTTACGGCCCCCGTTGTTGTAGTTACCTATGCTGGTCCCACCATGGGGTGTATCAAGTCCCATGGTGGCGGCCCGACACAATCCTAGAATGCACAGGTATGCTACTGGTGCCTAGTGCCTTATTTTTCTGCGCCGGAGTGTGTGCACGCCCGCACCCCGTTAGAACCTACACTGCTGCACCACCGCCGTCGATTTGACCGCTTACAATCAGCCCAGTAATCGTGCCCCACCCTGCCTAGTTTCAGGGTATCATGATACCTTGTAGGGTTACTGCTGAAAAGGGTCCCCCGCTACTAGGTTTTCTATTTCTAGCCAACATGCTAAGTTGGTTAAGTGTTTTATAAACCTAACCCCCAATCAGTCTGTTTAGTTTAGCATGTTCTATTTTGATTAAGTATTAATATAATTTACTTAATCCTATCAATCCCGACTCAGCCTTAATTGTCTTATTAAAGCCTTGACCTCTCACATTAGACAGGTATTGTTGTGGCTGCCTGTTGCCGGTTGGGTCCGGGAAGTCTTACGCCACAACTCAGTCTAACCTCGGGTCCTTACTGGGCTCCGTGTTTAACCACCCACATTGGATAGGTATTGTTGTGACTACTGGACAGCCGGGCGGTTCCGGGCAGGTTTACATCACAACTCAATCCAACCTCGGGTTAAACACATCGTATTTTCTACATTTACATATTTTGTCTCTTTTCTTTTTATATGTAAATATATGCGGCCCATTATTCAAATTCATCTTTATTGATTAAAATGTATTTATGCCACTTAATTGTTTTTCAAGGTTGTTGGCATGCGTCAAACATGCCAACACATACGTTCAATATTTTAGCCCAAACGTCATATCCCCCGTTTTACATGTTCGCTCCAATGTAAGGTGTGTTGGGTTTAATACTTAAACCCAATTTAGCCAAATGAAAAGGGGAGGCTTATAACATGGTGTTTATCAGGTAACATGAAAGAGGGGAGTGTGAACGCATGAACTTGCAGCGAACGATTCAATTAACATAAAGTAGGCACATGTGAACTTGCAATTGTAACATCATATAATCATGGCATAACATGAATCATTTTATCCATATAATCATAGCATAAACAATACTTAAACATGAATCATTCTATTCATATACTTATGGCATAGAAAATACTTAAACATGAATCATTCTATTCATATTATTATGGCATAAACAATACTTAAACATGAATCATTCTATTCATATGGTTAATGCATAGACAATACTTAAACATGAATCATTCTATTCGTATGATCATGGCATAAACAATACTTAAACATGAGTCATTCTATTCATATGATTATGGCATAAACAATACTTAAACATGAATCAATCTATTCATATGATTATGGCATAAGCAATACTTAAAAGTGAATCATTCTATTCATATGATTGTGGCGTAAACAATACTTAAACAGGAATCATTTACTCATATGGTTAATGCATAGACAATACTTAAACATGAATCATAGGTTCAACTAACCATGTAAACTTGAAATTAAGAATCTAATTAAATTATATATCATTATCATTGGCACATGGTCTTGACTAGAAATATAAGTCTATATTTTTATTTAGGCATAATATAAACTAATCATGTTCATAAAATCACTACATGTTAACAAAAAGGTACTTACTTTTGTCACTAATACAAAAGTATGGTTCAACTAGAATTATCCCAACCTAATTCTTATATGAATCATGGTTTTTAATCCATTTATAGAATTATAGCATAAACATACCTAAACTTAAATCATGGTTTTTATTCTATCTATGCAAACTTGCAAGTGGAATGTAATTCTAATGTAACTTATGTGTCACATATATTATCATATGATTATGATAACAACATAAGCCTAAAAACATGTTTTCAACTAGTTATAATAACAAACATAGTTTAGTCATGTTCATAAAATTAATACAAGCTTACAAAGATGCTTGCTTTTGTCACTATCACAAAAGCATGATTTTTATACTTGAACTATAATGCCAATTCTAACATAACTTCATATGATCATAATACTCAAATGGACCAAATTACACTGAAGATGACCATAGAATTGTACATCATGTTGGCATAACAATAAATCGTATACTTGCATGAATTTCAAATAAACTATTACAACATATAGTTGTTACTTTCGACATGAATCATATACTTGCAATTATCAAATGGGTGTTGTAAATAACTACCACAAACATGTAGTTTTCAATATGAATCATATGCTTGCATGAATCCCAATTAAAATTCCACAACATGTGGTTGTCAACATAAATCATATACTTGTATGAATCCAATCGTACACCATAGCATTGCCAAATCGTTTAGAATCAAAATAACATACAAATATAGATTATTATCGCCATAATTCCATTTCGTTGTTAACTTCCAACGCAAACCACGTACTTGCAAATATCCAATCTTATACCATAATATTCCCAAATCGTTTAGCATCAAAGCAACATACAAATATAGATTATTATCGCCACAATTCCATTTCTTACTTTGCACAAATCAACACAATTATTTAATTCACATCGGAATAGCACTCTACTTACAACGTATGACGAATCTTCAATTCAGGAATCTGAGTTCTGAATTTGGAGATGCTATCCTTTGTTGTAGGCGTTGCTATGATTTGATTAACGTTGCTTTAAGCTTTCAAATTATCTCCTAATCGTCTCTCAATTTCTGATGGCTATCCCTAGTCTTTCCTCAGCAGCATGACGGCCTCATCTCCATTTTAGTTTGTGTGAATTAGGGTTAGTCTTAAGTCCTTTTTATAGAGTTTGTGAGTTGATTTAGACCGTCGATGGAGCTTGGTTTAATAATAGCCGTTCGTTTGAAGGAGAGACCAACCAGGAGCTGACACCTAGCCCTAGTGACAAGGCAAGGCTCAGAAAATCGACCAAACACAAACCAGGCCAGCCAGGGTGGGCTGGGTTCGACCTGGCTCAGGGGCCAGGTCGACTCCCCAGTAGACCCCCAGGTCGACTCTAGAGTCGACCTGCCAGGGGCAGGTCGACACCTAGGTCGACTCCCAGGTCGACCTGGCCTGGCAGGTCGACCCTAGGGTCGACCCCTAGGTCGACCTGGTGGGTTTGAGCGGGAATTTTCCCGCTTACTCTGATTGGGCCGAAATTCAAATCTGTTTTCGAAATTTGAATTTTCTGAAACTTCATCGGGCCATAATCTGGTCATACGGGCTTCGTTTTTCGAAAACTCGGACTCTATTTCGCGTATTTTTCCGAGACGAATGCAATGGTATATCCCGTTTCCCTTAATACTTTGATTTGAAATTTATCATACTTTAATTTGTGAATTTCACTGTTATAAAATACACGGGGTGTTACATTCTCCCCCACTTAAAAGGATTTCGTCCCGAAATCTTCAAGTTCAGGAAGAATGTACATCCTAACATCCAAACATCCATCTACTCATCCATCAAACACGAGCATCCATTGTCCTTAAAAGACTTCTAATGCTTCATGATAATATGCGAAGTGTGTGTGTACATGTACTTATCTAATGCAAAATCAGGCGGTCTACTAATTCAGTTGACCTCCTTAATGCGAATTATGTAAGTGCTATGAATCCATTATGTATGCAAATCCTCCTATTCATGATTCTACATGAGTGCACAATCATTCATACAAATGCAACATCCATATGATAACATATTAAAGTTCAACCATATACGAATGCAAACATATATGCATATGAAATATGAAGTGATTGAGCCGATCTAAAACCTAAATTGTGTGTGTATATGCAACCACGAGCAACCACTAGCAATCAATTGCAACCACTTGCAACCACCATCCATAACATGTTTAAATTACATGTTTTCATCCAAAGGGTTTCTTCCTAGAAGATAAGGTCGAGGAGATATACCTAAAAAGATAGATAAAAGCGCAACTTAAGGAAAAAGGAAAGATCAAAGATGTACCCTCGAAAAGAAAAGGGTAGGCAGTGCGTATTCTAGCTTCAGTTTCCAAGTTGTGTCTCCCTCGGCGTCGCTCCACTGAACTTTGACGAGCTTGACTTCGCGGTTGCGTAGCTTCTTAACTTCCGTTCCTAATATACGGGTTGGAACTTTCCTTATGGTTGCTTCGCGTTCCACTTCAGCTTCTTCTAGGATATTTGGCTCTACCACTTCAGCAGACTCATGTAGACATTTTCAGAGATGTGAAACGTGAAAGACGTTGTGAACTCCGGCCAATTTTTCGGGTAGCTCTAATCTATAGGCCATTTTCCCAATTTTCTCAATAATAGGAAATGGTCCTATGTAACACCCCACACCCGCTACGGTCACTCACTAAGCGAATGCCATAGCATCGGTGGAGTATCTTAAGTGAATATAGAACATAAAAGCTACAACAAGACATATATAAGTAATACTTGAGAATTTAAAACATTATTTCATTACTGCGGAAAGTAAAACATGTTTGGTTACATCACTAAACCATAAACAAGAGTCAAGTACATAATATCCATCTTAATAAAACAAAAGTACATAATCCCACTACATGAACTATTAGCCATAAAAGAAAAGATAAACTGAGCTTTACATCAACGGTCCAAGCTCCAAAAGACAGATAAAGCAATCTGATCAAAGCCCACTCTGAGAACCTGAGGGTTGGGGAAAAAGATAAAAACAACGGGGTCAGACATAAGTCTGAGTGAGCCCTATAACTTTAACAATACAATCATTAAAGTAATTAGGGTATGATATAAACCTGGTACGGTACGACTGGGGATAAATGACTACACTAAGCAGCCAACTAGACTTAGGATAAACTAAGATAACGGTAAAGACGCGCCTATCCACCCAAGGATAATTCCTACACTGCACCACACCAGATCTACTCACCCAAGGATAATTCCTACACTGCACCACACCAGATCTACCCACCCAAGGGTAATTCCTACTTAAAGGTTGATCCCACAAAGTGTACTTAGTAGTTTTAATAGTAGTCTCGTGTACCCCTAGCTGACTACATAGGTGTCGTCTGCCCCTATCTCCAATAGGTGTACCCAGTTATTTTAATAGTAGTTTCGTGTACCCCTAGCTGACTACATAGGTGCCGTCTGCCCCTATCTCCACTAGGTGTACCCAGTTATTTTAATAGTAGTTTCGTGTACCCCTAGCTGACTACATAGGTGCCGTCTGCCCCTATCTCCACTAGGTGTACCCACTACTCCCATTCGATCGGCTCCCTAACGTAGATACCCGTGCTGGCCCCACAGTGGGGTGTATCACTCCCCAAAGTGGCAACCCGATACAATCAATGGTGCACGGCTTATACCTACACGATGCAACAACGTCTTACCTACCAGCCCGGGTCCACACACGCATATGAAACCCGTTGGACTTGCATTGCCACTGCTAACCCATTTTGGCCTCTTATAGTCAAGCCCAGTACGCGTGTCCCGTCCTCGACATGGGTCGAGCCCAATAAGATACATATGGGTTACTGGTTGAAATGGGCCCCCACAAGCTACCCACCTAAGCTTGTCATTTTTCTAGTGCATCCCACTTAACCCTTTTTAATAATCATGTCCACTTACATGTTTAAAGTTTTATTAAGTCATCTACTCATATTTCAATTGCCACTCAAGGCACCCACTAGATTTCCCCATGCCACCCAAGGCACTTACTTGATTTCCACATGCCACCCAAGGCACTTACTTAACCCTTTAATCATGTTTAATTACATGTTCCACTTTGGTTAAGTATTTTAATCTTATCTTCCATTGCCACCCAAGGCAACCATTATATTTTCCCCATGCCACCCAAGGCACTTACTTAACCCTTTAATCATGTTTAATTACATGTTCCACTTTGGTTAAGTATTCTAATCGTATTTTCTATTGCCACCCAAGGCAACCACTAGATTTTTCCACATGCCACCCAAGGCACCCACTTAATCCCTCATGTCCCTCTACATGCTAATATGGTTAAGTGCTTCTTAATTGATTAAGAACGTAACCGTTGTAAAGACCTCTCACATTAGACTATCTTTTATGGCAGCTGGATTTGCCGGTTGGGTCCGGGCAGCCTTACGCCATAACCGAGTCTAACCTCGTGTCTTTACACTTGTCACGTATGTAGTTTGTGCCTAAGACCTCTCACATTGGGCCAATCATTTGTAGCCGCTGGATTTGCCGGTCGGTTCCGGGCAGTCTTATGCTACAAAAGGGTCCAACCTTGTGTCTTAGTCGATTAATTACACCTAATTAATCACCCCATATTTCGAATTAATTTTCCCTAATTAATTCCAATTTTAAAGATGTACATAATTGACTCAATTATGTCCATCCACTTTATGGTATGCATAATCATACCAACTTCACACCATTTCATTAACATGTATATTAACCCCATCGTTCCCCACGTAATTCGCTAACATGACATAAAAGGGAAGATTCATCACAAATATAATGGGTTCAACTTGCATAACATTAGCATCAACATGGGTTTAAAGGTGTCAACATGCATATAGCATCAAACCCAACTAGCATAAATAATCAACCCAAACTTGCATGAATCACATATGTCATAAGGAGGTTAACTTGCATAAGTTATTTATGTCATACAAAGGGGTAAACTAGCATATGTATGTATGACATACAAAGGGGTTAACTTGCATATGTATGCATATCATACTAAGGTGTCAACTTGCACATGTTACTTGCATATAATCAAACACCAAACTTGCATAACATGTCATATATGAACTTGCATATAATCAAACACCAAACTTGCATAACATATCATATATGAACTTTCATATAATCATACACCAAACTTGCATAACATATCATATATGAACTTGCATATAATCATACACCAAACTTGCATAACATGGTGTCATAATGGATCAATGTTTATCATAGCGATTTGCATAACTAGCATCATGATCACCTAGCATATGACTTGCATAACTTGCATAACATCATGATCACATATCATATGACTTGCATAACTTGCATAACATCATAACCACATAGCATATGACTTGCATAACTTGCATAACACATAGCATATGACTTGTATAACTTGCATAACATCATAATCACATAGCATATGACTTGCATAACTTGCATAACATCAAGAACATGTAGCATATAACTTGCATAACTTGCATAACATCACAAACACATAGCACATAACTTGCATAACATCACAAACACATAGCATATGATAACATAATCTTGCATTGATCCACATTCATAGCCATAACCACATTATATCCTATCATAATCAATTCAACAATTGGTCATTAAGGCTATAGAAACTCACAACTTGTTGATTAGCACTCCTAAGAAGAAGATTAAGTTGCTAGAGTTGATTAGAAGTTGATTTGAGAAGCTATCTTTCTCTTTAATTTGATGGAGGCTCCTTCAAGTTGCATTTTGACGGCATAACGACGTTGTCTCCAATTTTAGTATGAATTAGGGTAGTCTTAGGGTGTATTTATAGAATTAGGATGTAATTTAGGCCCTTAGATTAACCCTAGATTAGGTTAGAGCCGTCAGATCTCGTCACCAGCCACCAGACACAGCCCAAAAGCCAAACTGGTGCACCCAGGTCACCTGGGCTCGACCAGGGAGGTCGACCCCCAGGTCAACACTAGGGTCGACACCCCAGTCGACCTGGTGGGCAGGTCGACTCCCCAGTCGACCCCCAGGTCGACTCCCTAGGTCTGGCGGGAATTTTCCCGCCACTTCTGAAATGTTTGAATTTTTATATTTAAATCTGTTTTGAATTTCTGAAAACTTCTTTGGGCCTTAACTGGGTCATACGGACCCCGATTTTCGAAAACTCAGACTCTATTTCGCGTATTTTTCCGAGACGAACGCAATGGCATAGCCCGTTTCCCATGATTCAGATTTTAAAATTTAATTCTGCCCTGTTTTATATTATAGCAAGTTATTCAACATACGGGGTGTTACATCCTACCTAAAGGTATAGTCGAATGATAGAAGCAAGTAAAAACTTTGTGCCTATTAGGCAATGTCAAAACTGGAAATCTATGCCACATATATATTGATTAGGAGAAGAACTCTCTAAGCATCAGCCCCGAAGACCGAAATCAACATCAGACTGACACCCAAAGAATTACTCAACCCAACCACTATATATGATTCTAGGAAACTAAGCATGATGGACTCCTTTTAGGTCACAAGGGAGTCCCTTCCTAAGACCAACTCGTATCCTATAAAACCCAAAAAAAAAGTTTAGTCAAACCAACGAACACCCTCAAGCCCCAACATGTGTTACTAACAGATGAGTCATACTCCCTATGGGGTTTGCAACAGAAATTGGATTGAGAATGGGACCGAGAGGATATACACAAAAGATAGCATGCAAGTAAGCCCTACAGGAAGAGAGGGATCAAAGATATACTCTTAAGAAGAGATATGATGCACGAATCTAGTCTTCAATCTTCTTAGTCGCATTTCCTTGAGCTTAACTCCATTATGCTTTGTCCGTCTTTAACTTCACAATTTCGTAGCTTCTTAATTCCTGTTTCCAAAATATGAGTTGGAACCTATTTCACTGTTGCATCTCGTTCCTCTTTCACTTACTCTACTTCTAGTATACTCGGCTCAAACATAACGGCGTACTCATGGTTTCATGCAAGCTCTCCAAAATTCACTAGTGAACCTTGGATCTCGTCCACTTACTATAGGTATTCCACGTAGAAGAACTATATCTTGGAAATAAATGCCAACCATGCTGCCAAATGTACTTACTAAGGTGATTCTCCACAACTCATGCATAAGCGAAATGAACCTTCTGCCTTAGTGACGAACACTACCCGATCGGATTACAAATTACCAATAAATGTGTCAAGAGATTCTAGGAAACAAATCATGATAGAACCCTAAAAGTTACCTGCGACTTCGAGGGTATTACCGAGGCAAGTCAAGAGTCTAACTACCCTCTTTTCGAAACCGAGATGGTCACCCTTACTGGATAACCACTCCATCGCTAGAATCAACCAATGGCCCAAAACAAAGGTACTACATTTAAACACTACGCTTAGAATAGAAATTTTCAATCCCACACAGATCATAGACAAATGAGCCGGGCCCCCAATTGGGTTTGAAACAATTAAGGGGTCCTCTACCATACTAGTTTTTAGGTGCAGAGATTCTACCAAAGCAGACGAGATAAAGGAGTGTGATGCGCCAGAATCAAATAAAGTGCGAACGGGGTGATCATAAAGATAAACTACACTTTCTACAGAAGTATTTATACCTTGCTGTTGCAGAGGTGGCGCCTCTAGCACATGAACCTGCGCCCCTGTGGTGGATCCAGCCCTCTACCCCTGTCCTCGTTTCTTTGGGCGGTCCTTAGCCATGTGGCCTATCTCACCGCAAGAAAAGCACCCGCCGTTCATCTTGGCCTTCTTTTTCCGGCAATCTTTCACTAAGTGCCCCACTTTGCCACAGAATTTACACTTCCTCTTCTCTTGGGACTTGTTGTCTTTCCCGCCCTTCTTAAAGTCTGTCTTCTCAGGGCAGTCTTTGCTGATGTGTCCAGTCTCCCCACAATGAAAACATTCTCCTTGCTTTCTTTTCCTCTTTCTACAATCCTAGGCCATGTGCCCTTCCGTACCACAAAAATTCATTTCCTTTTTTCTCGTTTCTTGTTATTACTGTTACGATCCTTTCTTGTTTGACTATTATTCGTCTTCCTACTCTGGGACTCTTCCGCTCGCTGGTTCACGTGGAGGAGAAGGAGTGAAAGCGTCAGCAGCTGGGGAGTAAGGTCTCCAGACATGCTGAAACAGAAAGGATAGATTCAAAACGAAGGATAAGAGATAGTACCTATGGCTTTGGTGGGACTTTGCCTTTCAAAATAATATTTTATCTTTTAAAAATGCTTCTTTAAATTTCTTTTTGAAAAATAAATTTTCAAAACTTTTTATCTTATCTGGTAAACCTATGCTCTGATACCAAGTGAAACACCCCACCTCCGTTAGGGTCACTCTCAAAGGGAATGCCCTAATTTTGGTGGAGGTTTATAAGTATAAGTCACAGATATACAAGACAGATATAATAACACATATTTTTGAACAGCGGAAAACAACAACAACTTTTATTTCATCAAAATACGTGTTACACAAACCATGCCATAATTGTCTTACAATACTTCCAAAATCATAACTGTCTTGATTACATTATTTAAAGAAGCATAAAGAAAACATAAATAAACTGCAAAAGTCCCATAATTGCTGTCCAAAGCCATAGCCCAAAACGGAAAAGATCCAAGCAATACATTCTTTCTCTTCAAGCTGGATGTGAAAGCTGGTCAAGTCGCGGTATTCCCACCCTGTGGACCTGGGGGGAGGGGGGAAACGGAAGAAAAGAAGACGAAAGAAAAGTAGAGTCAGACATAAAGCCTGAGTAAGTCTAGGACTATTCAGTCTACGAATAAAGAACTGGGTATGATAAGTATAAACTAGAAATGGGAAAGCACCATAAACTAAGTTAAGTTGTCTAGGGTCGAATATACTATCGTACCCCATATTAATCTCTGTACCCATATAAACTAGTTCCCAACAGGCACCCCATAATTAGGGTGAAGTGATCCATTTCTGATGATCGGCTCCTACTCGCATAGTTACATGTGTCTTACGGCCCCCGTTGTTGTAGTTACCTATGCTGGTCCCACCATGGGGTGTATCAAGTCCCATGGTGGCGGCCCGACACAATCCTAGAATGCACAGGTATGCTGCTGGTGCCCAGTGCCTTATTTTTCTGCGCCGGAGTGTGTGCACGCCCGCACCCCGTTAGAACCTACACTGCTGCACCACCGCCGTCGATTTGACCGCTTACAATCAGCCCAGTAATCGTGCCCCACCCTGCCTAGTTTCAGGGTATCATGATACCTTGTAGGGTTACTGCTGAAAAGGGTCCCCCGCTACTAGGTTTTCTATTTCTAGCCAACATGCTAAGTTGGTTAAGTGTTTTATAAACCTAACCCCCAATCAGTCTGTTTAGTTTAGCATGTTCTATTTTGATTAAGTATTAATATAATTTACTTAATCCTATCAATCCCGACTCAGCCTTAATTGTCTTATTAAAGCCTTGACCTCTCACATTAGACAGGTATTGTTGTGGCTGCCTGTTGCCGGTTGGGTCCGGGCAGTCTTACGCCACAACTCAGTCTAACCTCGGGTCCTTATTGGGCTCCGTGTTTAACCACCCACATTGGATAGGTATTGTTGTGACTACTGGACAGCCGGGCGGTTCCGGGCAGGTTTACATCACAACTTAATCCAACCTCGGGTTAAACACATCGTATTTTCTACATTTACATATTTTGTCTCTTTTCTTTTTATATGTAAATATTTGCGGCCCATTATTCAAATTCATCTTTATTGATTAAAATGTATTTATGCCACTTAATTGTTTTTCAAGGTTGTTGGCATGCGTCAAACATGCCAACACATATGTTCAATATTTTAGCCCAAACGTCATATCCCCCGTTTTACACGTTCGCTCCAATGTAAGGTGTGTTGGGTTTAATACTTAAACCCAATTTAGCCAAATGAAAAGGGGAGGCTTATAACATGGTGTTTATCAGGTAACATGAAAGAGGGGAGTGTGAACGCATGAACTTGCAACGAACGATTCAATTAACATAAAGTAGGCACATGTGAACTTGCAATTGTAACATCATATAATCATGGCATAACATGAATCATTTTATCCATATAATTATAGCATAAACAATACTTAAACATGAATCATTCTATTCATATAATTATGGCATAGAAAATACTTAAACATGAATCATTCTATTCATATTATTATGGCATAAACAATACTTAAACATGAATCATTCTTTTCATATGGTTAATGCATAGACAATACTTAAACATGAATCATTCTATTCGTATGATCATGGCATAAACAATACTTAAACATGAGTCATTCTATTCATATGATTATGGCATAAACAATACTTAAACATGAATCAATCTATTCATATGATTATGGCATAAGCAATACTTAAACGTGAATCATTCTATTCATATGATTGTGGCGTAAACAATACTTAAACATGAATCATTTACTCATATGGTTAATGCATAGACAATACTTAAACATGAATCATAGGTTCAACTAACCATGTAAACTTGAAATTAAGAATCTAATTAAATTATATATCATTATTATTGGCACATGGTCTTGACTAGAAATATAAGTCTATATTTTTATTTAGGCATAATATAAACTAATCATGTTCATAAAATCACTACATGTTAACAAAAAGGTACTTACTTTTGTCACTAATACAAAAGTATGGTTCAACTAGAATTATCCCAACCTAATTCTTATATGAATCATGGTTTTTAATCCATTTATAGAATTATAGCATAAACATACCTAAACTTAAATCATGGTTTTTATTCTATCTATGCAAACTTGCAAGTGGAATGTAATTCTAATGTAATTCTAATGTAACTTATGTGTCACATATATTATCATATGATTATGATAACAACATAAGCCTAAAAACATGTTTTCAACTAGTCATAATAACAAACATAGTTTAGTCATGTTCATAAAATTAATACAAGCTTACAAAGATGCTTGCTTTTGTCACTATCACAAAAGCATGATTTTTATACTTGAACTGTAATGCCAATTCCAACATAACTTCATATGAATCATAATACTCAAATGGACCAAATTACACTGAAGATGACCATAGAATTGTACATCATGTTGGCATAACAATAAATCGTATACTTGCATGAATTTCAAATAAACTATTACAACATATAGTTGTTACTTTTGACATGAATCATATACTTGTAATTATCAAATGGGTGTTGTAAATAACTACCACAAACATGTAGTTTTCAATATGAATCATATGCTTGCATGAATCCCAATTAAAATTCCACAACATGTGGTTGTCAACATAAATCATATACTTGTATGAATCCAATCGTACACCATAGCATTGCCAAATCGTTTAGAATCAAAATAACATACAAATATAGATTATTATCGCCACAATTCCATTTCATTGTTAACTTCCAACGCAAACCACGTACTTGCAAATATCCAATCTTATACCATAATATTCCCAAATCGTTTAGCATCAAAGCAACATACAAATATAGATTATTATCGCCACAATTCCATTTCTTACTTTACACAAATCAACACAATTATTTAATTCACATCGGAATAGCCCTCTACTTACAACGTATGACGAATCTTCAATTCAGGAATCTGAGTTCTGAATTTGGAGATGCTATCCTTTGTTGTAGGTGTTGCTTTGATTTGATTAACGTTGCTTTAAGCTTTCAAATTATCTTCTAATCGTCTCTCAATTTCTGACGGCTATCCCTAGTCTTTCCTCAGCAGCATGACGGCCTCATCTCCATTTTAGTTTGTGTGAATTAGGGTTAGTCTTAGGTCCTTTTTATAGAGTTTGTGAGTTGATTTAGACCGTCGATGGAGCTTGGTTTAATAATAGCCGTTCGTTTGAAGGAGAGACCAACCAGGAGCTGACACCTAGCCCTAGTGACAAGGCAAGGCTCAGAAAATCGACCAAACACAGACCAGGCCAGCCAGGGTGGGCTGGGTTCGACCTGGCTCAGGGGCGAGGTCGACTCCCCAGTCGACCCCCAGGTCGACTCTAGAGTCGACCTGCCTGGGGCAGGTCGACACCTAGGTCGACACCTAGGTCGACTCCCAGGTCGACCTGGCCTGGCAGGTCGACCCTAGGGTCGACCCCCAGGTCGACCTGGTGGGTTTGGGCGGGAATTTTCCCGCCTACTCTGATTGGGCTGAAATTCAAATCTGTTTTCGAAATTTGAATTTTCTGAAACTTCATCGGGCCATAATCTGGTCATACGGGCTTTGTTTTTCGAAAACTCGGACTCTATTTCGCGTATTTTTCCGAGACGAACGCAATGGCATATCCCGTTTCCCTTAATACTTTGATTTGAAATTTATCATACTTTAATTTGTGAATTTCACTGTTATAAAATACACGGGGTGTTACACCAGTCCCATGACTGACCCGGAGTTTAATTTGTTTTGTTTCCCTAAACTTTTGGGTGCCCAATTTTGTACGGGTAGTCAAGTAGTCAGGATTTTATAGATATTCCAGGAGAGCTTGGAGCAGGAGACTTCAGGATCATATAACTATTATTTATTTCCGCTGTGTTGTAAGTGTTGTACTTTGATAATGTTATTGTATATTCAAGTACAAATCTTTTATTTCAAAGATATGTTATCTATTATATGTTGTTTCGTTCCGCTGTGAGGTTCGTGTTACTCTGATGTTGTTGTCTTCTTCTTCTTCTATTCTAACTTTCTATCTTATCTATTCTCACCCTCTGTTTTCTTTCTATCAGTTTTCTGATTTTCCAATGTAATTGGGGTTGGACTTGTGTAATTTGGTTAGCTCAAATTGGACCGGAATTTTGAGTCACTACAGTTGGTATCAAAGCATAAGGTTAAGTGAATTAACTTGGCTCTATGGCGTGACTCTGTAGAGATAGGGTTAGTAATACTCTAGATTGAGTTGAGTGTATATATATGAGTGAACGTATTTGTTATTGTTATAAAAAAATTGTTTTATATTGTGAAGATTTATTGGTTGAGTTGTTTATAGGCTCTGATTGATCAGTTTGATCCACTGTATCGGTAGGAGTTTATAAACACTCAAATACGATGAGTCAGCACAATATGTTTTGAAAAGAGGGTAAATGAAGATAATTTTACCCAAAGTATATTTTGATATATATTGGACATATTGGTTGTCATTATAATCGAATCAGATTATAAAAAAAGCGAAACGGTTATGTAAATAACCAATCAGAATTCGTATAAGTGTTACGAGATGAATTAAATATGAATTTAAATCAGAATTGAAATTGAAACCCTGGAAATTTGGAACAGAGTTTGTAAATGGACTTGGATTAAATATATGTAAATTTTAAGATCCTGGGAGATTTTAAATTGTATTCCGAGAAATAGTGAATGATATTTTGAACTAATTTCAAAATAAAAGTGTTTAAGAATGATTTTTGAAAATGATATAGTATTGAACTCACTTCGATAGCTGGGAAATAACCCCGATGATGAGCTAGACATCATTGGTGTTCATTTTCGAGTTGCTGAGTGATGGATTACTACCAAAGGAATTTGTTTTTGAATTGTTTTGAGAAAAACAAAGCTGTTTAGAACTCCCAGAATTTGGTTTGTTTAATTTAAGACAAATTAAATAGGAATTTGTAAAAGCAAATTGGAATTTAAGTAAAGCCAGTTAAGTGGTAATAGAAATTGATTTGAAATGATAATGTGTTGGTGAGTTAAGGATTCAGGATCAAGAACGAAACTTGAGCTTGAAATGAAAATATGGCTTGGTAAAAAGCGAATGGTTACATTGGAGATAAAAGTGATTTCAGAATTTTGATTGGGATAACATTGGTATATGCTGAGTTGATAGCATAGGGAAGTGATAGAGTTGAATGCCCGACAAAAAGGTACAAGTTTATTTTTCATATGATATGAGATTTTGATGAGCCGAATTGGCAAGCCGCTTGGTTGTTTGATTTTCTTTTGGGTTGGAGATGGCCCAGAGAGGCGAGTTGGAGTTTGACCTATTGACCAGTACAAATGAGGTGCTGGCAAAAAATTTCGAAAAGTTAAGGTGTTAGAAAATTTTCAAGATTTTTGAAAATTTTCGTTGATAAGAATTAATTAATAATTTAATTGAATTTAAATTGGTTCAGTTGAAACTGAATTTAAGAAGTGAACAAATAAGTTCTAACCAGTTAATAGGGTTTGATTTCTACCTTAGCAATTTCGAGGACGAAATTATTTTAAGTGGGGAAGAATGTAATGACCCGCATTTTTCAGCGATATAATAATTAATTTATTTAATTATTTAATCGTGAGTTAGAGAATTTAATGGTTTAAATTAAATAACTTTGAAAATTTAATTAAAATAATAATTAAATAATATATTTAATTCTGAAATAATCAGAATTGGCGGAAATGGCGATATGATGTGAATTGGGCAATTCAAAATATATAATTCAGTTTAGAGTTGAATTATATTAACGAATATATTATATAAACGAAGTTTGAACGTATAATTATATTATAAATATAATCGAGCTCGAAAAGGCGCTGCAGTTCGTAAATTGGCGATTCGAACTTCAACTGAATATACAGGGTCCGTTTTAAATCGGATTTCTGTGAAACAAGAAACGTTAGGAGCTGGTGAAGTATATCTTTCTACTGGAAGAGAAAAATCAGGATTTCGTCATGTAGATTTTGATTTATGTCCAAATCAAACACTCAGAAAAACAGTGGTATATTCGTTCGTGGCCATAACGGTTATATAAAAATATTTGAATATCGGGTTGGAATTTAGACAAAGTTCTTTTGAGACATAGTGATAATTTAATTCTTAGAATTTTATGGTAGTTTTTAAGTAATTAAATACATGACTTTTTATTTGGGGTGTTTTACACCCTAAACAGTATTTTGGGGTTTCACAATATGAGTTGAACTACCGATATTATTATATATTAGGGATCGTGGGACATCGCTCGTCTCACTGATATTTTTATTTCTGTCGGCAGCAGTCCATGAAGTAATAGAATTATATAAATTAGTAAAAGGGAATATTATTATACCCTAAAAAATATCCTACGTGGTTCTAGGCCAAAAACAAGGCCACGAATAGCTCTTCTCATCCGCACGTTTTTGTGGACTCAAAGCAACAACGTGGTCCTCTAAAAATCCACACCGTTACACTATAAAATCAACTTAACTCCTCCCTCCTTAGAACCGAATAATACCCCACTTCTATAAATAGTCTGCACTATCTTAAACCCTCGTCTTTTTCATTTGGTCAAAGGAAAATGGGCCGCCATCGTTCTTTCCCATAAAAATAAAAATAACGAAATCCATCCACTTTAAAATTCATATAAAATCCTCCCTTTAAAATAGCATAGCAACCAAGTTTGGATTTAGATTCTCAGATCGCAACAGAGAACGAAGGGCGCGAGGCTTTTATATTGTTACAGTTTGAAGGGCCACCGTTTTTGAAACGTAAAGGAATACGGAAGGAGGAACATCATGCGGTTTGCATGTGTGAGGAGAGGAGTTGCATGTGTTAGTGATAACTGTGAAGAGCATGGGGAGAGAGAAAGTCTAGATCTGATCTTGTGTAATACGGTGGTATGTAGAGGGAAGAACGAGGTGAGTGTTGGAGTAATCTAGAGAGTGATAATCTATTGGAAGAGTACACGTGGGCAGTAGGAGGAATATGAGCGAGTTTTACATGATGGGGAGCGGTGGAAATTGTACTGCATGTATAATGGGAGAAGAGAGAGGTTTCGACGCAAGTTATTGGTGTGGACGGGATTCCTGAGAGTTTTCAAATGGGTCGGCACTCCTTTGCTTTTGCTGGAAGGTCTTCAACGCAGTGAAAATGGCCTGAAAGCGCTGCATTTTAATTCAGAAATGGGAAGCAGTGATGAAGAGAATTCTAAGGAGAAGAAGATGGTGTTTTCTGTTTTGATTTTAGTTGAAGGGAGGAGGTGCGTCGTGAGTTTGAAATCGGGGTAATGGCCGTGTATATAGAGCTGGAGCGTGCGGTATTGGAGAAGGGAGAAGAAGCACGGGAGCGGGTACTTGTGGTGTTGGGCCAGTTTATAGGGGCGAGGCCCATTCAAATATAAAGTGTTAAGTTTTAGTTTTAGTTTTAATTTAAATGTTGTACAAACTTATATAGCGTATATCTTTATCATACATTATCAGAATTAGACGAAACAAGATCCGACAGGATCGTATAGACGGGCACTACCCAATGGAACTAACCGGGGGTGGATTGGAGCTCGTGTGAATTTATGGTGAAATAAACTATTTGATTCAAATCAAACAAACAGTTTATCGTTCTTTAACGATGAACTACCAAAGTGATTAAATCTCACTAACTCTGAACAGTTTATATTTTTGTAACGTATATTTAGACCTGTTAAAAATTGTCTTCTTGACTGTGTGTTAACTGTTTGGTTGAATTGTTTGTGTATTGGTTGAAAATATAGATAACGATATATAAAAATCGTTAAATCGAATATTGATTCTATTTATCAGAATATTTTATATTCGTGTTGTTTAACATCTGTGATGCAGGGAAACAGGTTGGAGGGGTCCAACTGGACTCCTCAATATTTATGATACTGTTCTGTTCATATATTGTAATATATGGTGTGATATATAATCTATTTGATTATGTGTGTTTAAATGATATCGATCATTGTGGTTTGCTATTTTAAATATCATAAGAGACCCTGGGATGTAAAAAGAAATATTTCAATGTATATTGAAATAAAGGAATTTTATAAAATCAATCGATTTTATAAAAGGAAATATTTTGAAAATAAAGTATTTATAAAATCATAGGATTTAATAAAGGCGAACATTTATTTAGAAAATAAATAGTAGTTTATAAAGGAGGGTATTTATTTATAAGACAAATAGAATATCATAAGGAAATATTTATTGGGAAAATAAACAGGATGAAGATAAAAGGAAAAGATTTATAAAACGAATAATAGATTATATAAAAGGAATATTTATTTGATAAATAAATAGAATTAAAATTGAATAATTATTTAGAAAATAAATAGAAGTATAAGAGGATTATTTATTTAGAAAATAAATAGACAAAAATAGGAAGAGAAATATTTGTAAAACGTTTACAAATAAAGGTTTTAAAAGGAATTATTTATTTACGAAATAAATAGAATTATAAAAGGGAACTTTAAATAAGATTTAAGTGTTAGATACTTAATGGATTATATAAAGGAATTAATCAAGTTAGAATTAATCGATTAGAGTTAAATAAATATAAAATTATTCGAAATAGAGTTTATCGAATATTAGTTATTCGAAATAGAGTAAATCAAATAAAGTTAAGCACAATTAGAAACTGACTAGAGATTAGTAAATTGAATGGTTTTCTAAGTGTCTATCTGATGTTGGTTTCGGCCTTCGGGATTAATACTTAGGGAATTGCTCTCATACAAGTTTATAGTCAGGGACTGATAGTTGTTGAAGAATAGTGATACGTAAATAAGTTATGGAAATGTTTTCCAGCGTTAACGTATATTTTATAAACATTGAAATGAGGAAATATATATATAGTTAATGATGATTGATCGATATAATTACCATCTGGAAATAATATCGTTGTTTGCACACGTGTTTTTCTTTGATAGTTAAATCACAGACTATCAAAGTTTTGACCAATTTAACATTGTTAATATGGAGAGACCAGTTGGATTATTATCCGAAGAACCACTCTGTATTGGCATAAGCGTTGTGAATCATATATGCCAAAGATAATTGAAGGCGGAGTAAAATGCAAGGGCTGTTGTAAAAATATTAGATAACAGTGCCTAAGATGGATATACTGAATAGTGCCTTCGGTTTGCCCAGTCCCAGGACAACTTGTATGGAAGAAGGTCTGACAGAGTATATCCAATAGATTGCGTAAGTTGATCTCTTCAAACGTATTCATGTTTGGTGGCGGAGGAATTAGTTTCTCTTAACTGTATACCCGTGTTATTTTTGAATAAATCAAACTGTGATTTGGCGGATATGACGATGTGACATTCAAAGTGAATAATTGTGTGATCTGTCAGAGATAAGCGTGGCCTCTAGCCTCACAACTGGGAAATGAAAAAAATCGAGAAGGCAGCATGGTTATGTAGGTCGCACCTATTAGGGTGTATAATCACCTGATCTAGAGTTTCATTTACTTCTAAAAATCTATTGTTGATGCTGTCCCATTCGAGAAACGGTCGTTGATCCCAACCGTTGGTGATATACATTCGATACACTCAAGCGAAAAGAGTGGTCGGTCATGTGTGGCCGGGTTGCAAGATGTTCTTGTTGAACCCAGTGTATTCCTATTTAGAGGTACACTAGCGAAAGGTGGTTCCATACCTTGTCATAATTGGAAATCCATTACCCAATACGTGCTTGCGGTTTTGATTGTATACAATATATGTAGAACGTGAGATGAAAGCGTTTCTGCTAGATGATTATTATATTGTGGTTGATAGACATTATTATAATATCAAAAGGGTTTTTGATATAAAGATGTTTTGGATTCTCATAAGGGAAAAACCCGTTCCGTTATACGGCGTGGTCTTATGAGATATCGTTTACTTGTTCAAACTGTTTTAAACTATTTTACTCATACCAGTCCCATGACTGACTCGGAGTTTATTTTTTTTATTTCCCTAAACTCTTGGGTGCCAAATTTTGTACGGGCAGTCAAGTAGTCAGGATTTTACAGATATACCAGGAGAGCTTGGAGCAGGAGACTTCAGGTTCATATAGATATTATTTATTTCCGCTGTGTTGTAAGTGTTGTACTCTGATAATGTTATTGTATATTCAAGTACAAATCTTTTATTTCAAAGATATGTTATCTATTATATGTTGTTTCATTCCGCTGTGAGGTTCGTGTTACTCTGATGTTGTTATCTTCTTCTTCTTCTATTCTATGTTTTTATCTTATCTATTCTCACCCTCCGTTTTCTTTCTATTAGTTTTCTGATTTTCCAATGTAATTGGGGTTGGACTTGTGTTATTTGGTCAGCTCAAATTGGACCGGAATTTCGGGTCACTACAGTTGGTATCAGAGCATAAGGTTAAGTGAATTACCTTGGCTCTGTGGCGTGACTCAGTAGAGATAGGGTTAGTAATACCCTAGATTGAGTTGAGTGTATATATATGAGTGAACGTATTTGTTATTGATATAAAAAAATTGTTTTATATTGTGAAGATTTATTGGTTGAGTTGTTTGTGGGTTCTGATCGATCATTTTGATCCACTGTATTGGTAGGAGTTTATAAACACTTAAATACGATGAGTCGGCACGATATGTTTTGAAAAGAGGGTAAATGAAGATAATTTTACCCAAAGTATATTTTGATATATATTGGATATATTGGTTGTTATTATAATCGAATAAGATTATAAAAAAAGTGAAATGGTTATGTAAATAACCAATCAGAGTTCGTATAAGTGTTACAAGATGAATTAAATCTGAATTTAAATTAGAATAGAAATTGAAACCCTGGAAATTTGGAATAGAGTTTGTAAATAGACTTGGATTAAATTTATGTAAAGTTTAAGATCCTGGGAGATTTTAAATTGTATTCCAAGAAATTGTGAATGATATTTTGAACTGATTTCAAAATAAAAGTGTTTAGAATGATTTTTGAAAATGATATAGTAATGAACTCACTTCGATAGCTGGGAAATAACCCCGATGATGAGCTAGACATCATTGGTTTTCATTTTTGAGTTGCTGTGTGATGGATTACTACCAAAGGAATTTGTTTTTGAATTGTTTTGAGAAAAACAAAGCTGTTTAGAACTCCCAGAATTTGGTTTGTTTAATTTAAGACAAATTAAGTAGGAATTTGTAAAAGCATATTAGAATTTAAGTAAAGCCAGTTAAGTGGTAATAGAAATTGATTTGAAATGATATTGTGTTGGTGAGTTAAGGATTCAGGATCAAGAACGAAACTTGAGTTTGAAATGAAAATTTGGCTTGGTAAAGAGCGAATGGTTGTGTTGGAGATAAAAGTGATTTCAGAATTTGATTGGGATAACATTGGTATATGCTGGGTTGATAGCATAGGGAAGTGATAGAGTTGATATGCCTGACAAAAAGGTACAAGTTTATATTTCATATGGTATGAGATTTTGATGAACCAAATTGGTAAGCCGCTTGGCTGTTTGATTTTCTTTTGGGTTGGAGATGGCCCAGAGAGGCGAGTTGGAGTTTGACCTATTGACCAGTACAAAGGAGGTGTTGGCAAATTTTTTCGAAAAGGTAAGGTATTAGAAAATTTTCAGGATTTTTGAAAATTTTCATTGATAAGAATTAATTAATAATTTAATTGAATTTAAATTGGTTCAGTTGAAACCGAATTTAAGAAGTGAACAAATAAGTTCTAACTAGTTAATAGGGTTTGATTTCTACCTTAGCAATTTCGAGGACGAAATTATTTTAAGTGGGGAAGAATGTAATGACCCGCATTTTTCAATGATATAATAATTAATTTATTTAATTATTTAATCGTGAATTAGAGAATTTAATGGTTTAAATTAAATAACTTTGAAAATTTAATTAAAATAATAATTAAATAATATATTTAATTCTGAAATAATCAAAATTGGCGGAAATGGCGATATGATGTGAATTGGGCAATTCAAAATATATAATTCGATTAAGAGTTGAATTATATTAACGAATATATTATATAAACGAAGTTTGAACGTATAATTATACTATAAATATAATCGAGCTCGAAAAGGCGCTATAGTTCGTAAATTGGCGATTCGAACTTCAACTGAATATACAGGGTCCGATTTAAATCGGATTTCTGTGAAACAAGAAACGTTAGGAGCTGGTGAAGTATATCTTTCTAGTGGAAGAGAAAAATCGGGATTTCGTTGTGTAGATTTTGATTTATGTCCAAATTAAATACTCAGAAAAAAAACGGTATATTCGTTCGTGGCCATAATAGTTATTTAAAAATATTTGAATATCGGTTTGGAATTTAGACAAGGTTCTTTTGAGACATAGTGATAATTTAATTTTTAAAATTTTATGGTAATTTTTAAGTAATTAAATACGCGACTTTTTATTTGGGGTGTTTTACACCCTAAACAGTAATTTGGGGTTTCACAATATGAGTTGAACTACCGATATTATTATATATTTGGGATCGTGGGACATCTCTCGTCTCACTGATATTTTTATTTCTGTCGGCAGCAGTCCATGAAGTAACAGAATTATATAAATTAGTAAAAGGGAATATTATTATACCCTTAAAAATATCCTAAGTGGTTCTGGGTCAAAAACAAGGCCACGAATAGCTCTTCTCATCCGCAAGTTTTTGTGGACTCAAAGCAACAACGTGGTCCTCCAAAAATCCACACCGTTACACTATAAAATCAACTTAACTCCTCCCTCCTTAGAACCGAATAATACCCTACTTCTATAAATAGTCTGCACTATCTTAAACCCTCATCTTTTTCATTCGGTGGTCAAAGGAAAATGGGCCGCCATCGTTCTTTCCCAGAAAAATAAAAATAATGAAATCCATCCACTTTAAAATTCATATAAAATCCTCCCTTTAAAATAGCACAGCAACCATGTTTGGGTTTGGATTCTCAAACCGCAATAGAGGACGAAGGGCACGAGGCTTTTATATTGTTCGAGTTCGAGTGGCCACCGATTTTGAAGCGTAAAGGAATACTGAAGGGGGAACATCATGCGGTTTGCATGTGTGAGGAGAGGAGTTGCATGCGTTAGTAATAACTGTGAAGAGTGTGGGGAGAGAGAAAGTCTGGATCTGATCTTGTGTAATATGGTGGTCTATAGAGGGAAGAACGAGGTGAGTGTTGGAGTAAACTAGAGCGTGATAATCTGTTGGAAGAGTACACGTGGAGAGTAGGAGGAATATGAGCAAGTTTTACATGATGGGGAGCGGTGGAAATTGTACTGCATGTATAATGGGAGAAGAGAGAGGTTTCGACGCAAGTTATTGGTGTGGACGTGATTCCTGAGAGTTTTCAAATAGGTCGGCACCCCTTTGCTTTTGCTGGAAGGTCTTCAACGCGGTGAAAATGGCCTGGAAGCGCTGCGTTTTAATTCGAAAATGGGAAGCAGTGATGAAGAGAATTCGAAGGAGAAGAAGATGGTGTTTTCCGTTTTGATTTTAGTTGAAGGAAGGAGGTGCGGTGTGAGTTTGAAATCGGGGTAATGGTTGTGTATATGGAGCTGGAGCGTGCGGTATTGGAGAAGGGAGAAGAAGCACGGGTGCAGGTACTTGTGGTGTTGGGCCAGTTTATAGGGGTGAGGCCCATTCAAATATAAAGTGTTAAGTTTTAGTTTTAATTTAATTTAAATGTTGTACAAATTTATATAGCGTATATCTTTATCATACGTTATCAGAATTAGACAAAACAAGATCCGAAAGGATCGTATAGACAGACACTACCCAATGGAACTAACCGGGGGTGGATTGGAGCTCGTGTGAATTTATGGAGAAATAAACTGTTTGGTTCAAATCAAATAAACAGTTTATCGTTCTTTAACGATGAACTGCCAAAGTGAGTAAATCTCACTAACTCTGAACAGTTTATATTTTGTAACGTATATTTAAAATTGTTAAAAATTGTTTGCTTGACTGTGTGTTAACTGTTTGGTTGAATTGTTTGTGTATTGGTTGAAAATATAGATAACGATATATAAAAATCGTTAAATCGAATATTGATTCTGTTTATCAGAATATTTTATATTCATGTTGTTTAACATCTGTGATGCAGGGAAACAGGTTGGAGGGGTCCAACTGGACTCCTCAATATTTATGATACTGTTCTGTTCATATATTGTAATATATGATGTGATATATAATTTGTTTGATTATGTGCGTTTAAATGATACCGATCATTCTGGTTTGCTATTTTAAATATCATAAGAGACCCTGGGATGTAAAAAGAAATATTTCAATGTATTCTGAAATAAAGGAATTTTATAAAATCAATCGATTTTATAAAAGGAAATATTTTGAAAATAAAGTATTTATAAAATCATAGGATTTTATAAAGGAGAACATTTATTTAGAAAATAAATAGGAGTTTATAAAGAAGGGTATTTATTTATAAGACAAATAGAATATCATAAGGAAATATTTATTGGGAAAATAAACAGGATGAAGATAAAAGGAAAAGATTTATAAAACGAATAATGGATTATATAAAAGGAATATTTATTTGATAAATAAATAGAATTAAAATGGAATATTTATTTAGAAAATAAATAGAAGTATAAGAGGATTATTTATTTAGAAAATAAATAGACAAATATAGGACGAGAAATATTTATAAAACATTTGAAAATAAAGGTTTTAAAAGGAATTATTTATTTAGGAAATAAATAGAGTTATAAAAGGGAAATTTAAATAAGATTTAAGTGTTAGATACTTAATGGATTATATAAAGGAATTAATCAAGTTAGAATTAATCGATTAGAGTTAAATAAATATAAAGTTATTCGAAATAGAGTAATTCAAATAAAGTTAAGCAAAATTAGAAACTGACTAGAGATTAGTAAATTGAATGGTTTTCTAAGTGTCTATCTGATGTTGGTTTCGGCATTCGAGATTAATACTTAGGGAATTGTTTCATACTAGTTTATAGTCAGGGACTGATAGTTGTAGACGAATAGTGATACATAAATAAGTTATGGAAATGTTTTCCAGTGTTAACGTATATTTTCCAAAAATAGAAATGAGGAAATATATATATAGTTAATGATGATTGATCGATATAATTTCCATCTGGAAATAATATCATTGTTTGCACACGTGTTTTTCTTTGATAGTTAAATCACAGACTATCAAAGTTTTGACCATTTTAACGTTGTTAATATGGAGAGACCGGTTGGATTATTATCCGAAGAACCACTCTGTATTGGCATAAGCGTTGCGAATCATATATGCCAAAGATAATTGAAGACGTAGTAAAATGCAAGGGCTGTTGTAAAAATCTTAGATAACAGTGCCTAAGATGGATATACTGAATAGTACCTTCGGTTTGTCCAGTCCCAGGACAACTTGTATGGAAGAAGGTCTGACAGAGTATATCCAATAGATTGCGTAAATTGATCTCTTCAAACATATTAACGTTTGGTGGAGGAGGAATTCGTTTCTCTTAGCTGTATACCTGTGTTATTTTTGAATAAATCAATTTGTGATTTGAAGGATATGACAATGTGACATTCAAAGTGAATAATTATGTGATCTGTCAAAGATAAGCGTGGCCTCTAGCCTCACAACCGGGAAATGACAAAAATCGGGCAGGCAGCATGGCTATGTAGGTCGCACCTATTAGGGTGTATAATCACCTAATCTAGAGTTTCATTTACTTCTAAAAATCTATTGTTGATTCTGTCCCATTGGGAAACGGTTGCTGATCCCAATCGTTGGTGATATACATTCAGTACACTCAAGCGAAATGAGTGGTCGGTCATGTGTGGCCAGGTTGCAATATGTTCTTGTTGAACCCAGTGTATTCCTCTCTAGAGGTACACTAGCAAAAGGTGGTTCCATACCTTGTCATAGTTGAAAATCCCTTACCCAATACGTGCTTGCGGTTTTGATTGTATACAATATATGTAGAACGTGAGATGAAAGCATTTCTGCTAGATGATTATTATATTGTGGTTGATAGAAATTATTATAATATCAAAAGGGTTTTTGATATAAAGATGTTTTGGATTCTCATAAGGGAAAAACTCGTTCCGTTATACGGCGTGGTCTTATGAGATATCATTTACTTGTTCAAACTGTTTTAAACTATTTTACTCATACCAGTCCCCTGACTGACCCGGAGTTTATTTTGTTTTGTTTCCCTAAACTCTTGGGTGCCCAATTTTGTACGAACAGTCAAGTAGTCAGGATTTTACAGATATACCAGGAAAGCTTGGAGCAGGAGACTTCAGGATCATATAGCTATTATTTATTTCAGCTGTGTTGTAAGTGTTGTACTCTGATAATGTTATTGTATATTCAAGTACAAATCTTTTATTTCAAAGATATGTCATCTATTATATGTTGTTTCGTTCCGCTGTGAGGTTCGTGTTACTCTGATGTTGTTGTCTTCTTCTTCTTCTATTCTAAGTTTCTACCTTATCTATTCTCACCCTCTGTTTTCTTTCTATTAGTTTTCTGATTTTCCTGTGTAACTCGGGTTGGACTTGTGTTATTTGGTCAGCTCAAATTGGACCGGAATTTCGGGTCACTACACATAAACTCCATCTTCAATTATCTTCATCATATTTGATTCGCAACGCAAATTTCCATAGAGAGTGGTTTTCAGATAATAAATCTGATGTCGGCCTCTCCGCATTGACAATGGAAATGGTCAAAAACTTTGACAGTCGGTTATTTAACTATCAAAGGAAAACATGTGTACAAACAACGGTTGTATTTCCAAATGGAAATCTTACCAAGCAAATCATCAATCAACACTGATCCCCTTTAATTTAATTTGTCATTTAATTATCCATTTCCCTATTCCTGTTTCCATATATTCATAAATTCTTATTTTCTAAATTTAGAAAATATACGTTATTAATCGTTGGAAAACATTTCCATATTTACTCTCATTTCTATTTATTTTTTTATATTAGAAAACATTTCTGATTCTTATTTGGAAAACATTTCCAAAACTCCTTTATTTGATTTAAACAGATGGTTAAATAAAAAATCGTTATGCCAACTCAAACCATTACACTCATTAACTAAATTCACTTAACCAACCTCACTGCCGAACCTTAACCATTCCTTAGTAAAAAATGATGTCAATTAAGTTGGGGTATAACTACTTCTTAGACCTTAATGAACAACATTTCTAACCTCGAAATAGACAAAGTTCACCTTTTAAATCTTTAACAAACTTCCTTACTTAACTCTCGGTTCCTATTTACGAATCAACTTCTTTTACAGAAATCATTTGATTATAACAATAGTGTTATAATCCCATGCTCCCAGAATATAATAACTTAAATATAACTTTTATTTATTAATTTGGATAAATAAACAAACAACTAATTTATTAATAAATAAATAAATCTTGATTAAAAACGAAAAGTGAATAGTACTTTCCTGAATTCGATAAAATCAAATTTCAACGTATAACTCTCTTTCGAATAATCTCTATTCAATTTAACTCTCTTTCGAATATTATATTCGATTTAACTCTCTTCTTCAAATAAACTATATTCGATAATCTCTCTTTCGAATAAACTGTATTCGATAATCTTTCTTCGAATAACTATATTCGATAACTCTTTTCTTCGAATAAACTATATTCGATAATCTCTCTTCGAATAACTATATTTGATTGACTTTATTCGAATAACTATTATTCAACGAACTCTGTTCGAATAGCTAATATTCGATTAACTCTAATTCGATTAACTCTATTCGAATAGCTAATATTCAGTTAACTCTAATCGAAGAACTAATTTTCTTTTAACCCTATTTCCTGTGTTATTCAAATTCCGATTTGAATTCCTATTTCAATACCCAATTTTCCTTATAAAGGTTTTAATTTATAAAATATTCATTTTAATCCATTATTCATATCGACTGTGAAAAATATTCCTTTTATACAATCCATTAAGTTTGATTTTGTATTTTAAAATAATATCCCATTTCCAAATTCTATTTATACTTTTATTTATAGAATTATTAATACGAAATCTCCATTTTTATAGCACTTAAATATCATTTATAATTCCCTTTATAAATGCTGAGTTCACATTCTATTTAAAATATCGGTGTCAAAACCAATTTCTACTTCTCTATATAAGTTCAGACTTATATATTCCATTTATCCTATGATAAATATTTTATTTTATTTATAAAACATTGTTTATAAATTAATCTTCTCAATTTTTTCTATTAAAACAGATTCCTATTAAATATTTACTTTAAATCCATATCATGTTATACCCATGTGCGAAGCACGGGCCTAAACCTTCCTAATGTAAAATTCTCTTTTAATTTATAAAATTCTATTCATTATCCAAATATTTCCTTTTATAAAACCCTTTCCATTTTGTAATTATTTCCTTTTATAAAATCCGTTTCATTTTATAATTATTCTATTCATTTCATAAATATTTCCTTTTATAATTATCCTATTTATTTCATGAAAATATTTCCTTTATATAATTCTATTTATTTCGTATAAATATTTCCTTTATATAATTCTTTTTATTTCATATAAATATTTCCTTTATATAATTCTTTTTATTTCCCAAGTAAAAATTCCTTTTATAAAATCCTTTGATTTTATAAATATTTCATTTTCAGTACACACTTTGAAAATTCCCTTTTTACACTCTGGTATTACTTGTGGTATTTAAAATACCAAATAACTATGATCAACTTCATCTACGCACTCATAATCAATCACAGATTATATATCACAATATATGAAAACAAACAGTATTATAAATATTGAGGAATCTAGTTGGATCCCTCCAACCTTTTCCCTGCATCCACAGATGTTAAACAATATAAATAACATCGATTTCATTTCAATATGAAATATTCTGATAAATAGAATCAATATTTGATTAACGATTTTTATATATATCGTTATCTATAATTTCAACCAATAAATCAGCAATTCAACCAAACAATCAACACACAACAATCAATCATCATTTATCAATACTAGATTATATTTATAAAAATATAAACCGTACAGAGTTAGTGAGATTTACTCACATTGGATGATCATCGTTAAATAACGATAACTGTCGGTTGATTCAGACAGACAATTTATTTCGCTATAAATTTTAATGAGCTCCAATTCACTCCTAGTCAGTTCCAGTGCGTAGCCATTGTCCATACGATTTCAACGGACCCTGTTTCATCAATTTCCGATGATGTGTGTGTAAGTCATGATAGTTTAAGTTAATACACAATTTTATATATTAAATTTAAACTTGATTACATATGTATTCTTCTTGATTGGACTTTTTACCATTCTTGACTTCTATGGCCCGTGTCCATTGTTTTCAATTCCATGTTTCACCTTTCGAACACTCCTTCAGCACATCACCGATAACTTAACACCATCCCTAAACTTCTAAATCTTACTGAATTAATATCATTGCTCCAAATGTGAGATTCCCACCCCCATATTATATTAATTAAGCCAATGTTTATTGCCAGCTACTCCTCACTATAATAACCGTTCTTCCCTGTCTGGAAAAAACACAAGTCTGCTCCTTATCATCCTCCACTTTCAAAAAGTTAAACCCGAAAGCTTCAATTCCCACAGCCCTATTTTGCAAAACGTGTATAGCTTATTAACTTAAACACTATTAAATTAAATAAAATTAACCTGCTTAACCTTGTTTATCGTTAATCACTTCCGTTAAGCCCATTATTCTTTCTTCTTCCCTCGTCAGTTTAAAGTTTGAGCTCTCACCATTCACGCCACTTCAGTTGCCAACTACTCCTTCCACAAATCACAAAACAACAAACCGATCTCACCAAACTACTTCTCTTCCCAAACTCCATCAAACCTGCACCCATAGCACCAACTCGCATCCCTGAGTCAGTTTGCATCGAGTAGAGCTTTTAGTGATCGAATGACATCTTTTTTCATGGTTTACCCTCAAACTTTGCACGCAAACACTACAACTCGCCCTCAATCCAAAACTGAGATTGAAATCCTAATTTAAAGCATATAGGACTAGCGATTTTGAACCGTAAGTGTTGCTGAACTCATGCTGTACAAATCGCACCATACCAAAATGTACCCAAACTTCCCTAAACCCATATGAAAATGACCAGAAACTCAAAGGGGATCACTATATACAAGCTATACAAATTTCTGAATTTTCCCTTGATTTGATTTGATTTTTGAAAGATGGACTTTTTATTGTAAAATGAAGAACAGTGGCAGCCATTTTGTTTTTGACCATCGACAGAAAATTCTAGGGCTAGGAAAAGTTAAGTGGTATATATAAGGTGAATATATAATTTTATGTTCGATTATTATATTTAATTTTAATCAATTGCTATATATATTTATCATTAAAAATTCAAACGATCACATGCGATATCCAATTTTGATGAAACTGGACATGCAGCTACAGTTTTACATTACGGACCCAACGAAACTTGTTTCGTCGAATTCCGAGTCTGATTGTTCAAACAGCGTATTTTTAAAGTCAAATTATCGACTGATTTTCACATTAAAATCCCGTACGGCCATATACGGACTCCAAAAATTTAAGTCTACTAATAATTTAATATTCCGGATCCAACAAAATTAGTTTCGTCGAAAACGGAGTTCGTTTGCAAAACTAGCTATTTTTAAAGCTCTAAATAAACCAATTTAAATATTAATATATTTAAAAATAATCAAATTTAATATTAATAAATTAATATTATCATATATATTCACACTAGAATATCATATAGCTCCGAAATAATCATATCAAAATTTATAACTCGATATTTCAAATCCGGATTAAATCGATATCCAATTTATATTAAAAATCCTTTTATAATATAATTAAATCGTTATAAATTATAAAGAAATTCCATAGCGAGTTTTCAAAAATTTGATTTGATCATACACGACGAAATCCCAATTTTTCTCTTCCATTAGAAAAATATACTTCACCAGCTCTGAATGTTTCTTGTTTCACAGAAATCTGACTTAAAACGGCTTCTGTATATTCATTTAAAGTTCAAATCGCCAAATTATGAACTGCCGGGCCATTTCGAGCTCGATTATAATTATAATATAAATTATACGTTCAACTGACATTTATAAATAAATTCATTAATATAATTCAATTCTAAACTGAATTATATATTTTAAATAATTTCCGACTATTTCAGAATTAAATATATTATTCTATTATTTATATTAATTAAATATTCAATATTATTTAATTAAACGACCATTTAAATCTCTAAACCACTATTTAAATAATTAAATAAATTAATTATTATACCATAAAATTACGGGACATTACAGTCGTATTTGACTGTTGAACGTTTACTATGTTTTTTGTGTAGTAGTGAATTTATTTATGAATTATCGATGTTGCAGTGGTGAATTTGTTTTGTAAATCGTCAATGCTATCATAATAAGGAACCATATATTTTATTTTGAATTTATATGTGTATGGTATGATATCCATGCTGACGTCAAAAGTTGGTCTAATGGCAATCAACTCTCAAAGTGTGTAATCCACACAAAAGTCATAGGATATTTTAACAATCACAATTACAAATGGGGATTGGTTTTATCTTATTAAAGTTTGCATAATTATACCTCATTTGCTCTTCCATATTCTTATTTTACAATGGGGATTGGTTTTAAACTTTTTCAGGTTCTTAGGAATCCATTTGGTATTGTAGCTTCCTCATGCATTAATTCTTTATGCTCAAATTTAGTACATTTAGGAGGTGCATAATAATATGTATTTTTCCGCTTCAATACTATCTTCTCTAATATATTTGTTGCTTTCCTGCACACTTCAGGTATATGATGTGGAGCCCTTATTAGCTTTAAGTAACCTATCTACCGCATTGGGCCGTAAAATGGAAGATTAATTGCATATTTAGCTTAACATGATTTGTTTAATTGTCCTGATTTGCATATTTAAAATGAAATTAGTCTAAAGTTAAACGTAAATATTTTGTTGTCGTCCTCTATATTCTTCTATTTAATATTTGATTTTTCATCAGTAACATTTATTCTTACATATGTATCCATGTTTTTTTGGCCATTTATCTTCATTAAACTTCATATGTACTTTAAAACGAAATTTTAGGCCACATGACACAACTAATACTTGCATGTTTAGCATTTTTATGATTTGACTTTTCCAATTGCATTACTAGGACTTGATTTCATTTTTTTACCTTTCTATTCATCCGACACGCTTTTCTTGATTGCCACAGGTTTTTGCTTTTTTAATATATTCAAGCATCAAAATACTCTTCTTTTAGCAGAGCATTTCTCTATGTTTCAGCATTTTTCCGGTAATTACATTCATAAACATTCTACTGTGATTTATCATTTGGTGAAATCGCCTTTGATTTATGTCTTATACAAAATTCAACTACGTCATAGGCTCACCAATATTTTATCATGTATGTTTGAATAAGACAATATTTTTTTTGTGTATATTTTGCTTCATTCCAATACTTATAATGTTGATACAAATTTTACTAGCACTTACGTCATAGTAATTAGCTGAAGCTACTGGCTGGATGATACTGGAAATAAGATTCAAATCATGTTTACCAGTGTATTAGTGCCTGTGTGGAGGTTTGATCTTATTATCTTTATGTACATTACTGTCAAGAGAACACAATTTTATTTGTATTTATATAAGTGATCTCTTTGTTATGAGTGCAATCTTCACCATTTAAGCTAATAAAACTGTTGCATTTTCTGTGGTCTATTGACTGACTAATGCAGCTGTGTTATAAGACTTATACTATTAATCATCTTCTTTTTTGGACATTATAAACATCCATGTTGAAATGTCATCTTGTAACGACCCGGATTTTTTTTGACTTTGGTTATCGAAATAAACACGATGTCGATAACCAAAACACCGAAAAATCCTGGTAATTAGTGAAAGAAATTAGAGGGTGAGGAAAGATAAGATAGAAACTTAGAATAGAAGAATAAGAAGAAGAACACAACATCAGAGTAACACGAATCTCACAGCGGAACGAATAAATATATTTCATAACATAACTTTGAAATATACATCTGTATTTGAATATACATATCATTTTCAAAGTACATCACTTACAACACAGCGGAAATAACTATAGCTATATGATCCAGAAGCCTCCTGCTCCAAGCTCTTCAAATGTATCTGTAAAATCCCGACTACTTGACTGCCCATACAAATTTAGGCACCCAAGAGTTTAGGGAAACAACAAAGTAACTCCGGGTCAGTCATGGGACTGGTATGAGTAAAACAGTTTTAAAACAGGTTGAATAAGTAAATGATATCTCATAAGACCACGCCGCATAACAGAACGGGTTTTTCCCTTATGAGAATCCAAAATATCTTTATATCAAAAACCTTTTGATATTATAATAATGTCTATCAACCACAGTATATATATAATCATCTAGCAGAAACTCTTTCATCTCATGTTCTACATATATAGTAAAAATCAAAACCGCAAGCACGTATTGGGTAATGGATTTCCAACTATGACAAGGTATGGAACCACCTATCGCTCGTGTACCTCTAGAGAGGAATACACTGGGTTCAACAAGAACATCTTGCAACCCGACCACACATGACCGACCACTCATTTCGCTTGAGTGTATCGAATGTATATCACCAACAGTTGGGATCAGCAACCGTTTCCCGAATGGGACAGCATCAACAATAGATTTTTAGAAGTAAATGAAACTCTAGATCAGGTGATTATACACCCTACTTCGGTGCGACCGACTTAGCCATGCTGCCTGCCCGATTTCTGATGATGAGGCTAGAAGCTACGCTTTATCATCATACCAGATTCACTTTGAATGCCACATCGTTAAATCCATCAAATCACCGATTGACGTCCTCAACCATACATTACGCGTTAGCTAAAAGAAGTTTCCTTCTCCGCTTCCACTCTTGGTACAGTTGGAGAAATCAATATACGTGATCGTCTGGAAATACTCTATCAGACACCCGTCCATACAAGTCATCCAGGAACAGGATGAACCGAAGGCACTATTCTGTAAACAGGATAGCCCTTGCATAACTCCGTCTTCAATTTCCTTTGGCATATATGATTCGCAACGCTTATGCCAATATAGAGTGGTTCTTTGGATAATAATCCAACCGGTCTCTCTATATTAACAACGTTAAAATGGTCAAAAACTTCGATAGTCTGTGATTTAACTATCGAAGAAAAACAGGTGTGCAAACAACGATATCATTTCCAAATGGAAATTTATATCGATCAAACATCATTCAACATTTATCTCTTTAGTTCATTTTTCATCTCCTGTTTCCCTATATTCAACATTTCTTATTTTCTAAATTTGGAAAATATACGTTATTAACAATGGAAAACATTTCCATTTCTTGTTTTCTTTATTAGAAAACATTTCTGGTTTCTTACTTGGAAAACATTTCCAAAGCTTCTTCATTGGACTTAGACAGATGTTTAAACAAATATCGCTATGCCAACTCAAACCATTTCCTTTACTGCCGAACCTTAACTATTCCTTAGTTAAAAATGAAGTCAATCAAGTTGGGGTAGAACTACCTCTCAGACCTTAACTGAACAACATTTCTAACTTTGAAATAGGCAAAGTTCACTTTATATTCCTTTTACTAACTTCCTTACTTAACCCTCTTCGAATAGCTATATTCGATTGACTCTTTTCACTTAACTCTATTCGATTAACCCTTATCAATTAACTCTATTCGATTAACACTATTGATTTACTCATTTCACTTAACTCCTTTCGAATAAACTATATTCGATAACTCCTTTTACTTTCTTCGAATAAACTATATTCGATTAATTCATTTGCTTCTATTCGAATAAACTATATTCGATTAACTCCTTTGCTTCTATTCGAATAAACTATATTCGATTAACTCCTTTGCTTCTTTAACTCTAATCGATTAAACTAACATTGATTAACTCCTTTTACTTTAACTCTAATCGATTAAACTAACATCGATTAACTCCTTTTACTTTAACTCTAATCGATTAAACTAACATTGATTAACTCCTTTTACTTTAACTCTAATCGATTAAACTAACATCGATTAACTCCTTTTACTTTAACTCTAATCGATTAACTAACATCGATTAGCTTCTTTTATTTTAACTCTAATCGATTAACTAACATCGATTAACTCCTTTTAACTTTAACTCTAATCGATTAAACTAACATCGATTAACTTCTTTTACTCTTTAACTCTAATCGATTAAACTAACATCGATTAGCTCCTTTATACTTTTCGAATAAACTATTCATTTATAAAGATTTACTTTTAGTAACAATTCTTCACTTTACAAATGATTTCCCTTTTTATTTACTTTCGAAATATTTCCTTTTACAAAATCTGTTGATTTTATAAACTCCCTTTATTCCAATATACATTGAAATAATTCTCTTTACATCCTAGGGTCTTTTATGATATTTAAAATATCGAATAAAAATGATCAACATCATTCCAACACCCATAATCCATAACAGATTATATAACACATCATATATCACAATATATGAAAACAGTAAAATAAATGTTGAGGAATCCAGTTGGATTCCTCCAACCTGTTTCCCTGCATCACAGATGTTATACAATATAAAATCAACATCACTTCCAGTTCCATATGATATATTTTGTTAAACAGAATCAATGTAGAAATTCAACTAACTGACTAGCAGTTCAATCAAACAGTCAACCCACAGTCAATCAGCCAATATCTAATAGTTCTAAAAATACAACATGAAATTATAAACTGTTCAGAGTTAGTGAGATTTACTCACATTGGACGATCATCGTTAATGACGAAAATTGTCGGTTGATCTATCTCAGACGTTTAATTCCACCATAAACCGAAACGATCCCAAATTGGTTTTGAACCCGCTTCACAGCATAGCCTGCTTTCGTACGATTCCAAATAATCAAACGGTTCACAAATTCTTATATTTTTCTTCGGCCCATCTGCCACATTAGAAACTGTAACCGCTTCTACAACTCGTCTTCTCCAACAATGCCATTTCAGATCCGCACTTGTACAAGAGTCTTCCCAACACTGCACATATTTTAAGGCCCATAGTCCAATACACTACACCACGCCCTCTAGCCTGGCACAAGTGCCATCCGTCCACCCTAGTATTCACGAATCTTGCTGCTTCTTGTACCAACCCATTACAGCACTTTAACCTCACGTTAAAACTATTCTCTTCCCAAAACAACGCTCCCTTCCTTCACCATCACAACAGTACGTCGCATGCTCCCTTTGCTTTCACTTTCTTTTCTCTTCATGCATGCTTCGATAGTACACTGCTCCAGTTTCTTTACTCCACCAAATGCTCACTGGTTGCCAAAACATCAACCCTTCGGTGCTGCTACATACAACATGCGAACCAACTTTGCATGGGTGTCTCACCGATTACTAATATGACCTTGTATTCACTACGCCACCCCACGTTTGCTGGCCTCAGATCTCTCTGCTGTTGGACATTGTTTCTTGCGGTTAATATATGTGAGGGGAAAACAGTGGGACAGAGAGATGTTGAAGAATGGGTCATTGGAAATGGGAAAAGAAGGTGAAGAAGGTCAAAGAAGAAAGAAGGGAGGGGAACTTGCTGTGTGAATGAATTTTGAGAAATGAGTCTTTTTAGCTTTACAGAGGACGCCTTGTTTAGATTATAAGAGGATGAATGAATGAATGGGTGCTCGCCACATTTTTAGTTTAACTGCCTTTTAAAAGTTGCGGCCATCTTTGTAGCCAACAGAAGACAATAACCACAGTGGTGGTCATATAAAAGAGAAGACGTGGAGAACATACAACCGGAAAAAGTAAGCATATATGTGAATGTACGCTTATTTTTGGTGACGTGTTTGCATGTCTCCATTTGATTCTATCATTTCCGTTGTCCACCTATACACTTAGTTCACATATGCTTCTCTCAACGTATGCTTCTGGGTGACATATTATTCTTTGGTTTATATACATACTTTATTTCACGTATGCTTCTCTCAACGCAAATCAGATTTATTCAAGTTTAAATGATTTTGGCAACTGTTGCTTAGAATTTTTGTTAATTGTACGGACTGCTATAGACAGAATTAAAAACATAATTGTGATTAGCAATGTATCCCGATCTCAAAAATATAATAATACCGGTAGATTAACCCATATTATGAAACCTCAAAATTTTGATTACAGGGTGCAAAATACTCTAAATAAAAAGTTGCTTATTTAATTAATTAAAAATTACAATAAAATTCTAAAAATTAAATTATCACTACGTCTCAAAAGAACCTTGTCTAAATTCAAACCCGATATTCAAATATATATTAAGTCTATTTATAACGTAAATAAAGCGTTGCGAATTATAAAGGAATTCCGCAGCGACTTTTCTGAAATTTGATTTGGACATAAATCAAAATCTACACGACGAAATCCCGATTTTTCTCTTCCACTAGAAAGATATACTCCACCAGCTCCATACGTTTCTTGTTTCACAGAAATCCGATTTAAAACGAATCATGTACATTCCGTTGAAGTTCAAATCGCCGAATAGCGAACTACCGCGCCATTTCGAGCTCTATTTTAATTATATTATAATTATACATTCAAACTGACGTCGACTGAATATATTCGTTATTCAAATTCAATTCTAAACTGAATTATATATCACAGATGATCCGGTTCACACCATATCGTCATTTCGACCATTCAGAATTAAATATATTATTTAATTTATTATTTTAATTAAATATTCATCATTATTTAATTCTACGACCATTTTATTCACTAAACCACCATTGATATAATTAAATAAATCAATCATAATACCCCTGCCAATGCGGGTCATTACAATCTTTCCCACTTAAAATAATTTCGTCCTCGAAATTGCTAAAAGGTAGAGGAAAACCCTATTGACTGGTTAGAACATATTTGTTTACTTTTTAACTTCAGTTTCAACTGAACCAATTTAATTTCAATTAAATTATTAATTAATTATTATCAACGAAAATTTTCAAAAATCCTGAAAATTTTCTAACGCTTTAACTCTTCGAAAAATTTCGCCATCATCTCCTTTGTACTGGTCAATCGGTCAAACTCCAACTCGCCTCTCTGGGCCATCTCCAACCCAAAAGAAAATCAAACAGCCAAGCGGCTTGCCAATTCGGCTTATCAACATCTCAAACCCATATGTAATATAAACTGGTACCTTTTTGTCAGGCATATCAATATCCTTTCCACCTGTTATCAATTCAGCATATACCAATGTCATGCCAAATCAAATTCTAGAATCACTTTTATCTCCAACACAACCATTCGTGTTATATCCAAGCTAAATATCGTTTCAACCTCGAGTTTGATTCTCGATTTCAAACTCTTAACTTGGTTACCAAATTCACTTCAAATTCGAATCTCCCAAATCCCATTTGTCTCGATATCATTCTGATTCAACCTCAGTTACCACTTTACTGGCTTTACTTTAATTCAAATTTGCTTTTACAAATCCCTATTTCATTTGGTTTTAATTCAACAGTCTTTCCCTGGGAGTTTCAAACAGTTTACTCTTTTCGAAAATCAAATTTTCCTTTTTGAAATTCAACTGAGCTCATAATCTATATTCCATTAGTTAAATCACTTCTCTATTTCTTTATCAATATTTGTTAACCAAATATTTTCAATAACCATATTGCCCTTTTATGTTATTTGGAAAACATTTCCGAATATCGCCTTCCTTTATTTTCTAAATTTTTAGAAAATATATGCTATTTATAATTGGAAAATACTCCAATTATTTATCTCTTTTCCGATCTCGTTTATTTTTATGCTTAGGAAATATTCTTTATTCTATTTTCCAGCTTACACTTATTTGGTTAAAACAGATGTTGTGTAAAACATCGTTATGACAACCCAAATACTATATTCAACTAACTTTATTCAACATTGATCTTCGAGCCTGAAATCTTACTATTTATTTGTTAATAATGAAATCAATCAAGTTGGGGTATAACTACCTCTCAGACCTTGACTGAATAACATTTATAACGTCAAAACAGATATGACTACTTATTCGAATAATCAATACCATACAACTACTGATTAACTTTTAAACACGTACACACTTCCTTTTTCTATTTTTACTAGATTTTATTCTAGACTTTCTTTTTGATTCTACTATTCTATTTCTAAGTTCGTTTCCTTGTCGACTTCTATATATATATCGATACATTGATTTTCTAACTATCAAATTATCTTAAAAATATTCTAACTCCTTAAATTCCCGGAAAAATTCGCCATAGCCTCCTTTGTACTGGGAGTATCGGGATATTTCAAATAGCCTCCCATGGCCCTCACCAATCCAAAAGAAAAAGAAAAAGCCAAGCGGCTAGCCGATACGGCACATAAAATCTCATATATGAATTAAATACATACCTTTTGTCGAGCAATCTATTTATAACTCTTGCATTATCCTTATCCATACCTATCTCATGTATATCCATACATTTCTAATTCATTCCAACTTAATCCAATCGTTTTAACTTATTTCTTAAGTGATTTTTAAATTACTGGTTTGCCCATTTCACCTTTTTATTTGAATATACATGTTCAAATATAGGTTTAACTTATTTATCCACTAATTTGAACTCCATTTTCAACTTACGCTTCATATTCAATTTCGAATATAAATCCTCAAATCCCCTTTGAATGCTATATTCAAATTCCATTTGAATTCTATTTGAATCCTATATTCAAATTCCTTTTTAACTCTATTTGAATTTTCCTAATTCAAATTCTACTTGAATTTCATATATTTAAACTCCTTTAAATTTCTATATTCAATTTGAATTACAAATATTCAAATTCCTTTTCCAATCCTTTATTCAATTTCTATGTCACTTCTCTTATTCAAATTCTATTCGATTTTTCATATGTCAAATTCTATTCGATTTCTCATATGTCAAATTCTATTCGATTTCTATATTCGAATTTCCTCTTTTCAGATTCTATATCTGAATTGATATATTCAAACTCTATTTCAATTCCATTGAATTTCATATATTCAAACTCCCTTTGAATTTCTATATTCGAATCCTATTATTACTCTATACGAATTCTATATTCAATTTTCCATTTTTTAAATCTTCTTTATTCAAATCTCATTTGAATTTCTATATTCAAATCCCCTTTGAATTTTCTATGTTCAAATCCCCTTTGAATTTTCTTATTTAAATTCTATTTCAATTCCATTGAATTTCACATATTCAATTTCTATTTCAAATTTTTTTATTCATTCTTTACATAAGTCTCGATTTTGATTCTTTTTTAAATCGATATTTCTGCCTTTGGAAAATAGATTTCCCTTTCAATTTCACACTTGTATTTTTATTTCTGAATTATCCAATGATAATTCTCTTCACTTCATTTATAAACTTCGTTTATGAAAGAACTATTTATAAACTTCGTTTATAAAGGAACTTCTCGTTTTATTTCTTTTAAAACAAGTTAATATTTCAAATCTATTTAAAAATTTAAATTCTATATTTTAAATCCCATTTTGAAATTCAACATACTTGTCTTTCCCAAAAAAAATTCAAAACAGTATCTCTGGTAGTAATCCGTCACTTACAACTCGAAAATGAATACTGATGATGCAGCTGTCATCATCAGAATCTATTTTCCAGCGATCGAAGTGAGTTCAATACTATAAAACCATTTCTAAACATTTCCACTTTGAAATTCATTTCAAAATATAATTCACACTGCTTGTAAAACAATTTAAAATCTCCCAGGATCTTAAATTTTCCTTATTTTTAATCCAAATCCATTTACAAACACTTATCCAAATTTTCCAGAGTTTTTACTTCAATTTCTGGTTTAAATTTCAGATTTAACTCATCTGATTCACGCATTTCACTTATGTGAATTCTGATTGGTTATTCACATAACCATTTAATTTATAATCTTACTTGATTATAATAACAACCAATATATCCAATATATATCAAAATATAAGTTGGGTAAACTATTTTCATTTACCCTCTTTTCAAAACATATCGTGTCGACCCATCGTATTCGAGTGTTTAGTAACTCCTACCGATACAGTGGATCAAACTGATCGACCAGAACTCATAAACAACTCAACCAATGAATCTCCACAATATAAAACAATTTTTATATCATATACAAATACGTTCACTCGTACATATACACTCAAACTCAATCTAGGGTATTACTAACCCTATCTCTACCGAGTCACGCCACAGAGCCAAGTAATTCTTAACTTAAGCTCTGATACCAACTGTAACGACCCGGATTTTTTTTGACTTTGGTTATCGACATAAACACGATGTCGATAACCAAAACACCGAAAAATCCTGGTAATTAGTGAAAGAAATTAGAGGGTGAGGAAAGATAAGATAGAAACTTAGAATAGATGAAGAAGAAGAAGAACACAACATCAGAGTAACACGAATCTCACAACGGAACGAATAAATATATTTCATAACATAACTTTGAAATATACATCTGTATTTGAATATACATATCATTTTCAAAGTACAGCACTTACAACACAGCGGAAATAACTATAGCCATATGATCCTGAAGCCTCCTGCTCCAAGCTCTTCAAATGTATCTGTAAAATCCCGACTACTTGACTGCCCAAACAAATTTAGGCACCCAAGAGTTTAGGGAAACAACAAAGTAACTCTGGGTCAGTCATGGGACTGGTATGAGTAAAACAGTTTTAAAACAGGTTGAATAAGTAAACGATAACTCATAAGACCACGCCGTATAACGGAACGGGTTTTTCCCTTATGAGAATCCAAAATATCTTTATATCAAAAACCTTTTGATATTATAATAATGTCTATCAACCACAGTATATATATATAATCATCTAGCAGAAACGCCTTCATCTCACTGTAATAACCCGAAAATCTGGGCCAGTTTAAAATTTTTATTTTGGCAATTTTAGCGAATTTTGATTATTTAAAATGAATTATTTTAAATAATATCGACGAGAAATTTATTTTGAATACAATTAGAACGTATATATTATATACGTCGTCGTTAGAATATATAATAATTATATATAATTATAAAAGGAATTGAAAATGGCGCGGTAGTTCGAAAATTCGATTTCTAATTTCAAATGAATATACAGAATTCAATATAAGTCAGAACTGAACGAAACAGGAAATATTTGAATTTGTATAACTATATCTTTGTAACGAAGTTAACAAACTGAGATTTCATCTTAGAAATGATAAGATATGTTCAGTTTAAAATTAGAAATAGTCGCTGTGGAATTTATATATATTTTTATATATATAAGGCCCTTAAAAATAGCAATTTTGCAAACGACCTCGGATTTCGACGAAACCAGTTTTATTGGGTCCGTGATGTTAAATTATTGCTAGATTCCAAATTTCATAATTTTTCGAATCAATATGTGAGCGTGGCAAAGGAAAACGCATTTGACCAGTTTCAGTTGATTTTAATCGACTGGAAATTGGTCATTTTTCAAACGGTCTCAGAATTCGACGAAACTAGTTTTGTTAGGACCGTATCGTCAATACGAAGCTAGAAAATATTTTTCGAGAATTTATAGAGTTAGTATGTGACCCCGGTAATTTGAAATGTACGTTTAAAATTCAATATAGAGATTTAAATGTAAATTTAACGGAAACTGATTCAAACGTCCGAATCAACCTACGATACATAACCCATTGTGTTCAGAATGGGGGTGAAACGCTATGGACGACAGGCGGTGGGCCTCGTTTCGAGGTCATGGATAAAAGTCAACCCTTTTGAATAAATAAATAATTAAATAATAATAAAAAAAATATAACTCCCCTCCTTTTCTTCTGCTTGGCCCCCCAAGTATTTCATTACCGATTTCATGTATAAAAAAAAAAGAGAAAGAAAAAACAAGGGAAGGGCTCGTGCCCTAGCTGTCGCCGTGCCTCCGAGGGCAGCCACCGCCCACCGCCGATCGACGGCACTTCCTCCTCCTCGCAAGCGAACCCCCCCCCCCCCCCGTCCCCTCTCGTCGATTTAAAAAAAACCCTCCCCCCAAAGCCCTTCAATCCCTCGCGCACCCCAAATCAGCGAGCGCCACCGACCTGGAGGCCTACCGCCGGCCACTAGAGGGTCCCCCGTCAGTGCAGACCCGTGAGCTCCGACCCCAGACCCGCCGCTGGTCAAGTGTGCCACCACTTCTCCTTTGCTCTACCCTGTCAGCCTATGAACCCCTTTTTCTGTAAGTTTTTTTATTTTATTTATTTATATTATTTTTAGTTTAAATACTGTTTGTTTTTTTTAGGTTTTAAAACTGAATTTTATAAAAGATTTAAAACAGAGTTTTTTAAAAAGATATAAAAACAGTTTTTTTAAAAGATATGAAAGCAGTTTTTAAAAGATATAAAAACAGTTATTTTTAAAAGATATGAAAGCAGTTTTTTAAAAGATATAAAAGCAGTTTTTAAAAGATATAAAAGCAGTTTTTTTAAAAAGATATAAAAACAGTTTTTTTAAAAAGATATAAAAGCAGTTTTTTAAAAGATATAAAAACAGATTTTTAAAAGATATAAAAACAGATTTTAAAAGGTATTGAAAACTGATTTTTAAAAGGTATTGAAAACTGATTTCTTTAGAGATAAAAATCATATTTTTATATATTGAAAGTCGAGATAAAAATCATATTTTTATATATTGAAAGTCGAGATAAAAATCAGATTTTTATATATTGAATAGCATCGTAAAAATTCGATTTTTACATATGTAGTGAAAGCGGACAACGAAAGCGACGAAAGGCGAGTAGGCGAAGATCTCTACAATAGAAGTGCCGTGGAGCTAGGATAGCTATCTGTGAGAATTTCTCACTCTTCAATTTATTTTCTAGTTATATATATATACTAGGATGCAGACGGTGCTTAGTAGCACCCGACACAATCGTCCATGGACTTGTTTGTTTGGTTGCATAGCTTAGTTATATGATTTGATTTGGATTTGGTTGTTGGGTGAATTTGATTGATGTGTGAATGGCGTGGGCCTTCACTAGACCGGGGATAAGGCTAGGCCTTGTCCCGTTTCTAGTATCGTGCCGTTATGCCGCCGAAATTTTCTAAAATATGTTAGAAAATAAAAATATCATTTTATTGTGTAAATGAATTGAATAGAAATTCATAGGTTGAAATAAAATGTTTTATCGTTAAAAATATAATTTTAACGTGAAGTGAATAAAATAAAATATTCATTTATAAACCGGACGGTTTGTTTATGTACACCTATTTGAAGGACATTGATTGGGTCGATAAATTTTACACATCGCCCAACTGCACAAACAAAAATGTGTGTTTGTTGATTTGAAACCCCACACGGGTGTTGGGATGAAATTTGAAGTTCACTCATCCTGATTGATTAAATGTGTCGATCGATTGATTGACAGGCTGTTATAAGCGTTGAATATCTATATTTGATGCTTATACAGTGTAGTGCACTTTGGTTGATGGTTGATTATTTTTCAATGTAATTATATACATGTGTTGTATGAAAATCCATATAATTAACTTTATATGGTAATTGATTGGGCCTCATTCCAATTTGAAAAATAAAGAATATTATAAAATAAAAGTTCATGTGTTGACAGTACTCATTCACTGAGATTGGTCATGTGTTGAACGAAATATTTTAGTAATAAAATTTACACCTTTATCGATATAAAATAAAAGTTCATGTGTTGACAGTACTCATTCATTGAGATTGGTCATGTGTTGAACGAAATATTTTGATAATAACAACTATTTTGAAAAAGAGATATTTGAAATAGGATATTTGAAAATAGAAATTTATGAAGCCGTGTTGATTAGATTGACGCCATTTTGACGTGAACGATATTTATATCGATTTTATTCGATTTCGAAATGAATTGAATCGAAAACGATTTCGAAATGAATTGAATTGAAAATGATTTCGAAATGAATTGAATTGAAAACGATTTCGAACTGAAGTGAATTGAAAACGATTTCGAAATGAATTGAATTGAAAACGATTTCGAAATGAATTGAATTGAAAACGAATTGAAATGAATTCAAATTGAATTGAAATTTGAATTGAATAGAAATTGCTTTTGAAACGAATTTAAAACTATTCATATAATTCGTTTTAAATAGAAATCGACGAAGTATATATTATATATATTATATATATAATATAATGGCCTGAATAGAACGCGCCGCGCCGCGGCAGTTCATGAATTTCGACCATTTATTTCAAACGGACATTGCGAGAGATCCGACCGTCGGATTCTCCTAAAACCGGAACCATTGGGTTCGTATCGAAAAGAGCTTTCTAATGAATGTTAGAAATTTGAAATCTAACAGTTGGATTTGGAGATACGTCCAAATCAAATTCGAAAAAGGTCGCTGTAAGTGCAGTTCGATGGCCGTTAATGGAAATCGACTGTACGGGCCTTGATAAAATTATTAAAAATAGTAATAATTTGTGTAAAATCATAAGAAATGATTTGTGAAAGTTTGGGATGAAAAACTCCATATTTGAAAAGATAAAAATAGATTTCTATCGAAATGAACTAGTTTTGAACTAGAATTATAATTCTATTTATTTTTAAATAAATAAATTGAATTTGAAATGGTTTTGAAAATAACCAAAATTTCCAATGATTGCATTGGAGTGGATTTGAATCGAAATTGTCTTCGGAATATTTCGATGTTGGAATTCGTGATTATACAGGTGTGGTTATGGAAATTTGAAAGATATATATTTATATCGTTATTTCCAATACGACATTTGTTAGTCGTAGAATTCGATATTGAATATAAGCCGATATATTTTCTATTCAGAGCCTTGTATTGAATATCGAATGTGATTTGGGTTTGTCGTGAATGGTGTCTTCACTAACACTGTTCTTGAACCCAGTTGAGAAAAGATTAAATCTTTTTATTTAGATTTAATGAAGTGTACCAATTAAATGATATTTAATTGGAATTAAATTGATATTGATTTTTGGGTTTATCGTGAACAGTGTTTTAAATAACACTTGTTCTTTAACCCGATAATTAATGAATGTGATTTTGGGTTTATCGTGAACCGTGTTTTAAATGACACTGATTCTTTAACCCAGTCGAAGATTAAAACTAAGTGGAGTTTTAATGAATCTTTAATTAGATTGAAAAGATCGAAAATGGAGTACCACCAGTTTTGCTCCAGGCGATAGTTAAATCTTTAATTAGATTTGAACGTGAAATGGTAATTGAATTTACCGATAACACCGTGGTGTTAGATATGAAGTATTACCAGTTTTACTTCATGGGATGAATAGGTTGGGATTGGGAAATTAAAACAAATGATTACTTCGGTAAGTTTCGTTAATCTCGACTAGTTTTGAATTGATATTCAAAAATAGATTAAAGAATAAATTCAAGGAATTTACCTTGGATAAAATTAATGGGAACTTTTCCCTATGAACGTGAAATTTAGAAACTAACTGTCGGTTAGCCAAGCAGAATGGTTTTCTGGGTATTGATCTGATGTTGGTTTCGGCCTTCGGGGTTAATATTTGGGCAATTATTCTTTTGATTAATTTACGGTTAGTGACTAATGGATTGGAATGAGGCGTATGTTGTGTTTGTGTAACACTTATTTAAAATATACGCGAGTTATTCGGAAAGACCGGGTTTATCCCATTCTGAATAACTGATACGACGATAAGTCGAAGATGAAGACGATGGTCGAAGACCGGAGGTCTTCACGTCGTTTGGGTGATAACTGATGATCTTGATTGGGCTGTACACCCAAGAAGATGGAAACAGTTAGTGATCGTCCAGACGTACTTGGAGATCGATGGATATGCGGGGTACTAGGTGCCTCCGGTTTCGTTCAGACCCAGGACGGACTTGTAAATGGACTGTGTGTCTGACATTGGATTTCATTCTGTGTGACTGATATCGGTTGCATAGAGTGGTTTGCCTGTGTGGCATGCTAAGATGCAAATGATCGAGGCTTCTGTTGAAAAGCAAAGTCTTGTGGTGATGATCAAAGCACGGCCTTTGTGGCATAGCTTTGTGTAACGTTTACTTCGCGAGTTTCACACCCGGTATGAACCAAAAACGGGAGACGGACCTCAGGGGGGACATGCGTTTTCTTTCTATCTAGAAGTGGCGTCAGTGGTTTTACACGCCCTGACGAGTTTGACTTATGTGGTTGTGGCTGTTGCGAGGCGCCTCGGATTGATCGGTCGTTCTCGAACCGATGGAGTCATTTAGTTGGCTCACCTACGCCCCAAAGGGCGGAGAAACGTATTGTTCAGGCATTATAATCCACTTCGTGTGGACCGGCCCTGACGATCCAAGGGGCAGTTGCGGCTGTTCCTAGACATGGGCTAGATTGTCTAAAATCGGTTGAGGACTATCTTTTGCCTCGGTTCATAGACGGAAATCCAATTTCCAAATACGTGACATTTGCGGTTTTATTTGTAAACCTATATATGGCGACATGATATATGGTACCCATGCCGCCTATGATTGATACTTATGATTTGAAGTTGTTTTGTACACTGCACTTATAATAGTATCAAATGATTTGTTCTAAACGTATCAAGCATTCTTTGGCTGTTATAAGGGAAAACCCTATCCCCCGGCTTGTGTTGCATTGTGTGATAGGACCTGGGTCTTATAACTGCTTCATTTTTCTTTATTTAGCATTGCGCTGTTCGTTTTATGCACTGGTATTCTCGGGAGGAAACCCGTTCCGTGTTATACGGCGTGGTCCCTTGATTTACCGAACTTTGAAAATAAAGATAAATAACTGTTTTAGTTCTCACACCAGTCACATGACTGACCTGGAGTTTATTGTTTTAACCTAAACTCTGGGTGCCCTTATTTTGACACGGGCAGCTAGTAGTTTCGGTTTTGCAGATTTATATTCACAGGATCCTGGTTTACAGCTGGAACGATATCCGGAAAGCTTTGTATCCGTATATCTACTTCTAGTTGTGTATTGTATTATTTTCCGCTGCGATGTATTTAAATGTAATTTAAATCTCTGATATTTCTGTGTAATATTCATTTATACTCTGTATATTCTTGTAATCTGATGCATTGTTGTAATATACAGTGAAATGTTCTTTTATATGCGTTCTGTTGTGGCTTGTCCTCGAACTATCCGACGCTTTCCTTTACGGGGAAGTTCCGGGTCTTTACACGTGGTATCAGAGCTTTGGTTTACAAAGCTCAGAGAACAAGACACATTAGAACCATACGAAAGAATACATCAGATATTGGATTAGTAATATCCAACGAGAATGACTCGTTAGAGATGGGATCAGTAGTATCCTAGAACGAGTGTGAAGAGTATATTTTTAAAATGAAAACAAGTTTTGTTTTGAAAATTTAAATCAATTATTCGTATTTGATTATTTATTTATATTGATTTGGACAATCCGATATATAAAGATTTTGCATATGCGTCTTGCAAACGTGTATTCGAAGTTTTAATATATTGGATAGATATAGAATCATACTCTAGTTGCCCGGGGATAATTCTGGTGATGGAGCACTGTCGCCAGTATTTATTTTCGAGCGACGAAAGTGAGATTTCTATATATTTCCTATTGACTGGTGTGAGAACCAAAATTAGATAGGATTTATTGTTGTGATTTGGCATCAAAAATCTGATTTTTGACTATGTATCAAAATTATGAATTTGAAACTCTAATTCACTAATTGATTGATGTTTATGTTGTTTGTTCATTTGTTTGCTAATTTTGAACCATTTAGCCTAACTGAATCAAATATTGAATTGTATTGAAAATTGGTCGCATTTGCTTGCATATACATGTATATCATTGAACAGGTCATAGCAAGGAGGCTAGAGCCAGAGAATAAAATTTGTTTGCCCGACAAATAGGTACATGTTTACTACATAATTTCCTGTTTTGTTTGGGTGATGATGATTTTGTGAGCCTATTGGCTAGCCGCTTGGCTTTTTCTTTTTCATTTTGAGATCTGAAGGACCGGGGAAGCTATTTGAAATTCCCCGATGCTCCCGGTGCAGGGGAGGTTATGGCGAAATTTTTCGAAAATTTAGGGTGTTAGCCAAATTTTTGAAATTTTGAAAATTCTCAGAAACTAAAGAGTTGGAGAATGTAAGCCAGATCGAGCGTAGAGTTGATTGATCAAACCACTTTCGACTTTGTTCCTTTTCGGGGACGAAAAGTTTTAAGTGGGGGAGATTGTAATAACCCGAAAATCTGGGCCAGTTTAAAAATTTTATTTTGGCAATTTTAGCGAATTTTGATTATTTAAAATGAATTATTTTAAATAATATCGACGAGAAATTTATTTTGAATACAATTAGAACGTATATATTATATACGTCGTCGTTAGAATATATAATAATTATATATAATTATAAAAGGAATTGAAAATGGCGCGGTAGTTCGAAAATTCGATTTCTAATTTCAAATGAATATACAGAATTCAATATAAGTCAGAATTGAACGAAACAGGAAATATTTGAATTTGTATTACTATATCTTTGTAACGAAGTTAACAAACTGAGATTTCATCTTAGAAATGATAAGATATGTTCAGTTTAAAATTAGAAATAGTCGCTGTGGAATTTATATATATTTTTATATATATAAGGCCCTTAAAAATAGCAATTTTGCAAACGACCTCGGATTTCGACGAAACCAGTTTTATTGGGTCCGTGATGTTAAATTATTGCTAGATTCCAAATTTCATAATTTTTCGAATCAATATGTGAGCGTGGCAAAGGAAAACGCGTTTGACCAGTTTCAGTTGATTTTAATCGACTGGAAATTGGTCATTTTTCAAACGGTCTCAGAATTCGACGAAACTAGTTTTGTTAGGACCGTATCGTCAATACGAAGCTAGAAAATATTTTTCGAGAATTTATAGAGTTAGTATGTGACCCCGGTAATTTGAAATGTACGTTTAAAATTCAATATAGAGATTTAAATGTAAATTTAACGGAAACTGATTCAAACATCCGAATCAACCTACGATACATAACCCATTGTGTTCAGAATGGGGGTGAAACGCTATGGACGACAGGCGGTGGGCCTCGTTTCGAGGTCATGGATAAAAGTCAACCCTTTTGAATAAATAAATAATTAAATAATAATAAAAAAAAAATATAACTCCCCTCCTTTTCTTCTGCTTGGCCCCCCAGTATTTCATTACCGATTTCATGTATAAAAAAAAAAGAGAAAGAAAAAACAAGGGAAGGGCTCGTGCCCTAGCTGTCGCCGTGCCTCCGAGGGCAGCCACCGCCCACCGCCGATCGACGGCACTTCCTCCTCCTCGCAAGCGAACCCCCCCCCCCCCGTCCCCTCTCGTCGATTTAAAAAACCCCTCCCCCCAAAGCCCTTCAATCCCTCGCGCACCCCAAATCAGCGAGCGCCACCGACCTGGAGGCCTACCGCCGGCCACTAGAGGGTCCCCCGTCAGTGCAGACCCGTGAGCTCCGACCCCAGACCCGCCGCTGGTCAAGTGTGCCACCACTTCTCCTTTGCTCTACCCTGTCAGCCTATGAACCCCTTTTTCTGTAAGTTTTTTATTTTATTTATTTATATTATTTTTAGTTTAAATACTGTTTGTTTTTTTTTAGGTTTTAAAACTGAATTTTATAAAAGATTTAAAACAGAGTTTTTTAAAAAGATATAAAAACAGTTTTTTTAAAAGATATGAAAGCAGTTTTTAAAAGATATAAAAACAGTTATTTTTAAAAGATATGAAAGCAGTTTTTTAAAAGATATAAAAGCAGTTTTTAAAAGATATAAAAGCAGTTTTTTTAAAAAGATATAAAAACAGTTTTTTTAAAAAGATATAAAAGCAGTTTTTTAAAAGATATAAAAACAGATTTTTAAAAGATATAAAAACAGATTTTAAAAGGTATTGAAAACTGATTTTTAAAAGGTATTGAAAACTGATTTCTTTAGAGATAAAAATCATATTTTTATATATTGAAAGTCGAGATAAAAATCATATTTTTATATATTGAAAGTCGAGATAAAAATCAGATTTTTATATATTGAATAGCATCGTAAAAATTCGATTTTTACATATGTAGTGAAAGCGGACAACGAAAGCGACGAAAGGCGAGTAGGCGAAGATCTCTACAATAGAAGTGCCGTGGAGCTAGGATAGCTATCTATGAGAATTTCTCACTCTTCAATTTATTTTCTAGTTATATATATATACTAGGATGCAGACGGTGCTTAGTAGCACCCGACACAATCGTCCGTGGACTTGTTTGTTTGGTTGCATAGCTTAGTTATATGATTTGATTTGGATTTGGTTGTTGGGTGAATTTGATTGATGTGTGAATGGCGTGGGCCTTCACTAGACCGGGGATAAGGCTAGGCCTTGTCCCGTTTCTAGTATCGTGCCGTTATGCCGCCGAAATTTTCTAAAATATGTTAGAAAATAAAAAGATCATTTTATTGTGTAAATGAATTGAATAGAAATTCATAGGTTGAAATAAAATGTTTTATCGTTAAAAATATAATTTTAACGTGAAGTGAATAAAATAAAATATTCATTTATAAACCGGACGGTTTGTTTATGTACACCTATTTGAAGGACATTGATTGGGTCGATAAATTTTACACATCGCCCAACTGCACAAACAAAAATGTGTGTTTGTTGATTTGAAACCCCACACGGGTGTTGGGATGAAATTTGAAGTTCACTCATCCTGATTGATTAAATGTGTCGATCGATTGATTGACAGGCTGTTATAAGCGTTGAATATCTATATTTGATGCTTATACAGTGTAGTGCACTTTGGTTGATGGTTGATTATTTTTCAATGTAATTATATACATGTGTTGTATGAAAATCCATATAATTAACTTTATATGGTAATTGATTGGGCCTCGTTCCAATTTGAAAAATAAAGAATATTATAAAATAAAAGTTCATGTGTTGACAGTACTCATTCACTGAGATTGGTCATGTGTTGAACGAAATATTTTAGTAATAAAATTTACACCTTTATCGATATAAAATAAAAGTTCATGTGTTGACAGTACTCATTCATTGAGATTGGTCATGTGTTGAACGAAATATTTTGATAATAACAACTATTTTGAAAAAGAGATATTTGAAATAGGATATTTGAAAATAGAAATTTATGAAGCCGTGTTGATTAGATTGACGCCATTTTGACGTGAACGATATTTATATCGATTTTATTCGATTTCGAAATGAATTGAATCGAAAACGATTTCGAAATGAATTGAATTGAAAACGATTTCGAAATGAATTGAATTGAAAACGATTTCGAACTGAAGTGAATTGAAAACGATTTCGAAATGAATTGAATTGAAAACGATTTCGAAATGAATTGAATTGAAAACGAATTGAAATGAATTCAAATTGAATTGAAATTTGAATTGAATAGAAATTGCTTTTGAAACGAATTTAAAACTATTCATATAATTCGTTTTAAATAGAAATCGACGAAGTATATATTATATATATTATATATATAATATAATGGCCTGAATAGAACGCGCCGCGCCGCGGCAGTTCGTGAATTTCGACCATTTATTTCAAACGGACATTGCGGGAGATCCGACCGTCGGATTCTCCTAAAACCGGAACCGTTGGGTTCGTATCGAAAAGAGCTTTCTAATGAATGTTAGAAATTTGAAATCTAACGGTTGGATTTGGAGATACGTCCAAATCAAATTCGAAAAAGGTCGCTGTAAGTGCAGTTCGATGGCCGTTAATGGAAATCGACTGTACGGGCCTTGATAAAATTATTAAAAATAGTAATAATTCGTGTAAAATCATAAGAAATGATTTGTGAAAGTTTGGGATGAAAAACTCCATATTTGAAAAGATAAAAATAGATTTCTATCGAAATGAACTAGTTTTGAACTAGAATTATAATTCTATTTATTTTTAAATAAATAAATTGAATTTGAAATGGTTTTGAAAATAACCAAAATTTCCAATGATTGCATTGGAGTGGATTTGAATCGAAATTGTCTTCGGAATATTTCGATGTTGGAATTCGTGATTATACAGGTGTGGTTATGGAAATTTGAAAGATATATATTTATATCGTTATTTCCAATACGACATTTGTTAGTCGTAGAATTCGATATTGAATATAAGCCGATATATTTTCTATTCAGAGCCTTGTATTGAATATCGAATGTGATTTGGGTTTGTCGTGAATGGTGTCTTCACTAACACTGTTCTTGAACCCAGTTGAGAAAAGATTAAATCTTTTTATTTAGATTTAATGAAGTGTACCAATTAAATGATATTTAATTGGAATTAAATTGATATTGATTTTTGGGTTTATCGTGAACAGTGTTTTAAATAACACTTGTTCTTTAACCCGATAATTAATGAATGTGATTTTGGGTTTATCGTGAACCGTGTTTTAAATGACACTGATTCTTTAACCCAGTCGAAGATTAAAACTAAGTGGAGTTTTAATGAATCTTTAATTAGATTGAAAAGATCGAAAATGGAGTACCACCAGTTTTGCTCCAGGCGATAGTTAAATCTTTAATTAGATTTGAACGTGAAATGGTAATTGAATTTACCGATAACACCGTGGTGTTAGATATGAAGTATTACCAGTTTTACTTCATGGGATGAATAGGTTGGGATTGGGAAATTAAAACAAATGATTACTTCGGTAAGTTTCGTTAATCCCGACTAGTTTTGAATTGATATTCAAAAATAGATTAAAGAATAAATTCAAGGAATTTACCTTGGATAAAATTAATGGGAACTTTTCCCTATGAACGTGAAATTTAGAAACTAACTGTCGGTTAGCCAAGCAGAATGGTTTTCTGGTTATTTATCTGATGTTGGTTTCGGCCTTCGGGGTTAATATTTGGGCAATTATTCTCTTGATTAATTTACGGTTAGTGACTAATGGATTGGAATGAGGCGTATGTTGTGTTTGTGTAACACTTATTTAAAATATACGCGAGTTATTCGGAAAGACCGGGTTTATCCCATTCTGAATAACTGATACGACGATAAGTCGAAGATGAAGACGATGGTCGAAGACCGGAGGTCTTCACGTCGTTTGGGTGATAACTGATGATCTTGATTGGGCTGTACACCCAAGAAGATGGAAACAGTTAGTGATCGTCCAGACGTACTTGGAGATCGATGGATATGCGGGGTACTAGGTGCCTCCGGTTTCGTTCAGACCCAGGACGGACTTGTAAATGGACTGTGTGTCTGACATTGGATTTCATTCTGTGTGACTGATATCGGTTGCATAGAGTGGTTTGCCTGTGTGGCATGCTAAGATGCAAATGATCGAGGCTTCTGTTGAAAAGCAAAGTCTTGTGGTGATGATCAAAGCACGGCCTTTGTGGCATAGCTTTGTGTAACGTTTACTTCGCGAGTTTCACACCCGGTATGAACCAAAAACGGGAGACGGACCTCAGGGGGGACATGCGTTTTCTTTCTAGCTAGAAGTGGCGTCAGTGGTTTTACACGCCCTGACGAGTTTGACTTATGTGGTTGTTGCTGTTGCGAGGCGCCTCGGATTGATCGGTCGTTCTCGAACCGATGGAGTCATTTAGTTGGCTCACCTACGCCCCAAAGGGCGGAGAAACGTATTGTTCAGGCATTATAATCCACTTCGTGTGGACCGGCCCTGACGATCCAAGGGGCAGTTGCGGCTGTTCCTAGACATGGGCTAGATTGTCTAAAATCGGTTGAGGAGTATCTTTTGCCTCGGTTCATAGACGGAAACCAAATTTCTCTTCCCAAAACAACGCTCCCTTCCTTCACCATCACAACAGTGCGTCGCATGCTCCCCTTGCTTTCACTTTCTTTTCTCTTCATGCATGCTTCGATAGTACACTGCTCCAGTTTCTTTACTCCACCAAATGCTCACTGGTTGCCAAAACATCAACCCTTCGGTGCTGCTACATACAACATGCGAACCAACTTTGCATGGGTGCCTCACCGATTACTAATATGACCTTGTATTCACTACGCCACCCCACGTTTGCTGGCCTCAGATCTCTCTGCTGTTGGACATTGTTCCTTGCGGTTTATATATGTGAGGGGAAAACAGTGGGACAGAGAGATGTTGAAGAATGGGTCATTGGAAATGGGAAAAGAAGGTGAAGAAGGTCAAAGAAGAAAGAAGGGAGGGGAACTTGCTGTGTGAATGAATTTTGAGAAATGAATCTTTTTAGCTTTATAGAGGACGCCTTGTTTAGATTATAAGAGGATGAATGAATGAATGGGTGCTCGCCACATTTTTAGTTTAACTGCCTTTTAAAAGTTGCGGCCATCTTTGTAGCCAACAGAAGATAATAACCACGGTGGTGGACATATAAAAGAGAAGACGTGGAGAACATACAACCGGAAAAAGTAAGCATATATGTGAATGTATGCTTATTTTTGGTGACGTGTTTGCATGTCTCCATTTGATTCTATCATTTCCGTTGTCCTCCTATACACTTAGTTCACATATGCTTCTCTCAACGTATGCTTTTGGGTGACATATTATTCTTTGGTTTGTATACATACTTTATTTCACGTATGCTTCTCTCAACGCAAATCAGATTTATTCAAGTTTAAATGATTTTGGCAACTGTTGCTTAGAATTTTTGTTAATTGTACGGACTGCTATAGACAGAATTAAAAACATAGTTGTGATCAGCAATGTATCCCGATCTCAAAAATATAATAATACCGGTAGATTAACCCATATTATGAAACCTCAAAATTTTGATTACAGGGTGCAAAATACTCTAAATAAAAAGTTGCTTATTTAATTAATTAAAAATTACAATAAAATTCTAAAAATTAAATTATCACTACGTCTCAAAAGAACCTTGTCTAAATTCAAACCCGATATTCAAATATATATTAAATCTATTTATAACGTAAATAAAGCGTAGCGAATTATAAAGGAATTCCACAGCGACTTTTCTGAAATTTGATTTGGACATAAATCAAAATCTACACGACGAAATCCCGATTTTTCTCTTCCACTAGAAAGATATACTCCACCAGCTCCATACGTTTCTTGTTTCGCAGAAATCCGATTTAAAACGAATCCTGTACATTCCGTTGAAGTCCAAATCGCCGAATAGCGAACTGCCGCGCCATTTCGAGCTCTATTTTAATTATATTATAATTATACGTTCAAACTGACGTCGACTGAATATATTCGTTATTCAAATTCAATTCTAAACTGAATTATATATCACAGATGATCCGGTTCACACCATATCGTCATTTCGACCATTCAGAATTAAATTTATTATTTAATTTATTATTTTAATTAAATATTCATCATTATTTAATTCTACGACCATTTTATTCACTAAACCACCATTTATATAATTAAATAAATCAATCATAATACCCCTGCCAATGCGGGTCATTACACATCTGCACGTATATATTGTGTTGCATGCTTGTACTGTTAAGTTTGAAGATGGACGGTTATATACAATATCTGCCTCATGTCAATCTTTGGTTTTTTATAAGAGACATACTATCCTTATGTCAATCTTTAGTTTATTATAAGGGACAAGCTATCATGACTGCATTCTAGTGTAGTGTAAACTGTCTATGACAATTGGCATTGGAGGCATTTTATATTATCTTTGTTATAGGCATTTATTTTTGCCTCTGATAGCATAATGTTGTTTAATGCTTACGTGGGCTGCATTCAATTAGAGGCAAATTAAGTGATTTATATTCTCCAATTTGTTATCGGAGGCAAGGTTTTTGGGGGCAAACTTTATTTTTCCTCTCTTAATTATAGAGGCATTCTAATAGGGGTTTTTAGCCTCAAGGACAAAATGAACAAAAAATTGTTCCATAAGGACAAGGGGCTAAAATTTATCCATAAGGAAAATTTTAGTTTAAAGGGAGGAATTCAGGGGTCCACTATAATTCCTTCCTTTACACTAAAATTTGTCCTTATGGATAAAATTTTAGTCCTTTATCCTTATGGAACAATCTTTTGTTCATTTTGTCCTTCATACTATTTTCCTGATTCCTATTTTCCTGATTCTAATACTTGTTTTGGCCTCTAATAACATTATTAGAGGCGTATGTGAAATGCTTCAGCTTATTTTATTATTGGTAGTGGATCTCTATTTTTGATGTTATAACAAGAAAAGTCTCTGTAACAATTATAATGTAAATTAGATCGATATTTTTGTAAATCAGAAAATGCGAATGAGCTTGCAGTCTTCTAATAGAAAGTGCAAGTTAACCAAATAAAAAAATCTCAAAATTCAGTGTGTATAATCTTGGTTGGTATATTATATATGTACCCGTAAATGATACATATCAATATATTGATAGTAGATCCTCGGTATCAAGTTGGTTTACATGTACAACCCACATTGTAATTGAATTTACACTTTTACAATTACTTTTTTAAAACAAGTTTGTTAAGCAAAAAGTTAGCAAATATTTTTTTCTTTATTATAATATAATTTAACGGTCGGTTTCCCCCACCATTGTGCGGTAATACTAGTATTTTATAATTATAATTAAATTTTAAAATTAAAAGAATACTATTAGTAGTAATAAAATGTGATAATGGAACAAAAAATAGCATGAAGCGGTCACATAATTGCTCCGACCCGATTTAGAGGATATGGTTTTTTGTCGCTTTTTTTCATCTATAGCCACCTCTCATTCTTCTAATCGCAACTTCTTAGTTCTTAAACCCTCACGGAAAAAGCAAATAATGGCGGCTTTTAATATAGCTCATCAACTTCTTCTGTTTCTTAATCCTTTATCCTTCTCGGTCTTCTCGCTTCTATCTATCGAAGAGGTTAAAAAGAGGGTAAGTACAATGGCGAGGGGAGATACATCATCTTTTCCTTTGGAATTTGTTTAAAACCTTCACTGGTGTGAAATTATAGGATTACAGTGGATACACGAAAGTGCTATCATTATTTATTCAACCATGAGCGATGTTTTTTATTTCATTTGAATTTTTTATTTTTCACGTTTATGTAAATGGTTGAAAATTTTAAGCTATTTTCTCGTTTGTGTTTGAAATTCATGTGTAGTTTTAGGAGAAATTATGAAGGTATAATTTCATTTATGCAAATTTTACTAGGTTTTGGGTTTGTAGTGCTGATTTATTTCCATTCATATTCTTTCATTATCAATATTTGGTATTACAATTTGATTTTAAACAGTCCTGCATGATCAATTTTTAGCTGTCTTCTATCTTTAAAATCCCGACCATATTTTTTTTCTTTTCCTTCACACAGATTTCATTTTCCTGCTCCGGCACATATTGTATATGCAGTGCAATCTCTTCAAGGGCTGGTTATCCATCTTTAAGTTGTGGAACATTTCTCCAATAGGCATTGAATTGTGCTGAATGTTAATCTCTTGGTTAAAATGAAGGTACTCAGATTGAATCTAAGATTCTATGAATGCTTTGTTATTTCCATACTGTATGACTTGATATCTTCAGTATACTTGTTATAATGATAGTCCTGATATTGATATTTTTACACTCTTCTTTTATGGCTTGTGTAATCATACATCCAGGTTTTCACTGATGGGAAACTATGTATGCAGAATATGGTCCATTCAGGATTAATTTGGATGGAAAGACTTTTGTTTCTCAACCAATTTGCTTGGAATAGTAGTGTGTTGTAATTATTTTCTCATATGTATTTTGATTTCTAAAATAAAGAGATATAACTTATGCATGCAGTGGCAACACTTTAAGGCATTATGTTCCACAGCCATCCCTCATGTTATGCTTCCGTATTATCATGAACAACTTACAAGGTGAATAAATAATTTGTTAAAAAGTTGTTTAATCATGAGCAACATGTTTACGATTTATTTCAACCTTAACAATTAAATTTCATTAAGATTTCAACTTAATTATTTAAAATACTTCAGTTAAATTTTTTTGGCAACTATATAAAAGAAAAATATTCTCAAACAAAGTGCAATAACTTTTTTGAGTTTCAACTGAAACTTCGGCAAAGACCCTCTATTTAAACTATAATTCAAGTACGCACCGCACAAAAATATTAATAAGCTATATACACTATCATATGTTTGACATGCATTAAAAGAAATAGTCAGTTTCAAATGTATTCATGCTCACCAAATTCGATATGTATGTTGTATTATTGGTCATGCCACATAGACTACGTGTTGTTGTACAAATAATTTGTGCAAAAGTTAAACTGCGCAAGCACAGTATAGGCATAACCGCATGGATGTTTAAACTACAAGTCAATACCATCACATTTTTGGAGTGTTGACAATTGTTGAAAATCATTTATTTTTAATGACATGCAGTAAATACTGCATATATGATAAGTAATCAGCTGAATTATGCATGCTTTGTTCATAACGTGTATATTTGTTGTGATGCTGAGCAAGTTGGGTAGTTTCTTAGTTTACAACTCTTTAAAAGTAGTTTTTTTGTTTGAATTTTTTAATACATATATAGGGTGCCAAACATGTTTCTATAGCTATAGTCAGTGCTAGAAATGAGATTCATCTTGTTGTATGCATCTCTAGGTAACTGCTACGTGGTTTTATTTTGATTTTTTTTTTCTTTTATTTATATGGTCATAAATATTCCATGTTTTTCTGAACATCCCCAAGATTACTACTCTATATTGTAGATATTTTATTCCATTTTCAAAAATGCTTGCCAATGTTTCCTGTAACATTATCATCTTCACTTTGATCAATAGATATGCCATCTTCCGTTTCTTTCTGACATTATATGTAGCAGCTAGTTTCCAGGCTATAGGAAGATAGAGATTTCTTCTCCTTATATATTTTGGTGGATTAGATTTAATCAATCCTGGATGCAATGTTTTGCATATGCTACATTAACACATACATATGTTTCTATGCTTGTTTTTATATTATTACCTAATCAATGTGTAGAGTACAAATTTCACCCAAAGGCTTTGCTAGTTGCTACCTTTCATAGACTAATTTAACTGTCTAGCGAGAAGTAGATACAAAGATCAATAACCATAAAGCAACAATAACCGTATAGAAACAAATTATGTATATATCATAACATGCAGTCCAGATAAACAAATTTGAAAAAACAATAGTCAAAAAATCAGAAAAGACAAAAGTGCAAATATGCTGAAAATGTGAGAATTTTCAGGGAGCAGCTAGTGTAGTAGCTCTTTCTGTCAACCTACCATGATTCATTCTTGCTCCTTTTCCTTTTTTTTAAATTATGTTTTAAAGATTGAATACAAAGATGCAATACTGGTTCAATACCATATGGCCACTGAATATAAATATAATCTTGCAGTTATGTTCAAAATCCATTTCAACTGTCAATATATTTTCATATTAACTATCAATATATTTTTTCTTTTGATATAATATTGATTCAGTAGCAGCTTTGACATGCACGTTTAAGGATCGCTGCTTAGCAGTTTAAACATGGTTTGCTTTCCTACGATGATTATACGTTTGTCGAGATGCATGTATTCGAATTTAATATTTTATTACAATTAATATTAATTTTTTTATTAAATCTGAAGATAAAGAAATTTAAACGTGGCTCTCTATGTTGAGTTTATTCTCTCTACATGAACTGAAGGGGCATTCATTGATAAATGTATATGGTATATGTTGGTATTGCTTTTCATCACCTAACAAATTATGTTTAATTGATCTTTGAGTGTGTAGTACGTTTGCATTATGTTTGTGATTCTAACATGTAAATTGTTATGTACAGGTGATAGGACTATGTTGAGGCAGTTGTGCTACGTTTATGGTAGGAGATGCATGTTGTAGATACTGCACATGTGCTTTTGTTAGTAAGTCAGAATTTTTATTTTATATGTAATTCTATTTTATAAATCGTTGATACAGCTCGTTTGTACTTCTATTCTACTAGATGTTCTATTTTGTTGTATTGAGACCATATTTTTAACATAATCAATGAATTATATTGTATATTACGTAGTTGCTTCAAGTGTGGATTATTAACACTATTGATGAGATATTATATTTGTGCATCATTCAGTCTAATTTATAGTTTTATTTAGTTTGATTATATAATTGCGAGCGATGATTATTTATTTTGATATGCATGTTCATGTTGTTGCATATTTGAGAATTATAGTGAATGTAAGGAGGATTTTAGAGGGGTTTTTGGCTTCAATTGTAACCATAACTGAAGCAAGAAGTGGGCCATTTTTTAGATTCATGGTGCACTTTGCTGCTTCCATTATGCTACCAACCGAAGCAAAAAAAGTAATTCTTGCTTCAGTTGAACAACTGAAGCAACAGATTTTGGCCCGTTGCGTCATCTGCAGTTGCTTTGGTTGTTGAACCGAAGCAACAGGGAGTAAACAACTGAAGCAACTGACCTGTTTTGTATTAGTATCTCCAAAAGAACGCACCCAAAAGTCAGTCTGAAATGATTGAAAACGTGCGCCCTTTAGTGCGCATGCTACCAAGTTGGGTCGACCCATACTCTAGGTTAGTCGACCCACTTGGGGTCTAAGTCGACCCTCTTGTCGACCTAGTTTATGGCTGGGTTGCCCACTTGTGCATAATTTACGCTGCAAATTAATTTTGATTTTATTCGGATGTTGTTACCTTTTAAATTTTAAACTTGTATCTTTTATAGTTTCTTCGTTTTAAGTCCAATTTTACTAAACCAAAAGTATATCCTAGCCAGAATTTCTCAATGGACTCAACGTCGCAACCCCATTACCCATTTCCCAATATTTTTTGATTAATAATTACTTTATTAATCTTTTAATTTAATTTGCTATATTAAATTTTCGGGTTGTTACAAAGTTAAGACTGTTAATAAGGGAGAAGGTACTTCTAGTGATGGAAGAATAAGAAAAAGAACTTTCTGACTTAAGGAAAAGAAGGGAGGAAAATTCAGGAAGAAAGTCAAGACTTGTTCTAAGTGTCGCAAGAAAGGGGATGAAGCGAAGGACTGTAGAGTGAACTTGGCAAAGATAGAGTTCAATGAGAAATTCTTTAACTATCATGAAGATGAACACTTAGCAAGGAACTGCTCGAAGCCAAGAATAATGCAAGGCGGCCAAAACTATGCATAGAAGTAGTGCTGATTCGTAGTCAGCCCCTAGGGATCCGGGACAACCCACACTGAAAGTATGATCTCTATTCTAGGAAATTCATTGTGTACCCTATTTGATTCTGGAGCTACCCGCTCATTTATTGCTAGGAAGATTGTTGATTCTTTGAACCTTCCCTTATCCTTTGCTAGCCATCTGATAGAGGTGTCTAATTCTATCGGAGGGACTATGCATCTTTCTGTTGTTTGTAAAGACCTGGCATTGGACACCGATGGTGTCAACTTCTTTTATGATGCATATGTGCTTGATTTTTAGGGGTATGGTCTTATTTTGGGTATGGACTAGTTATCATTTTATGGGGTCGTCCTTAACTAAGATGAGAGAATAATTGTATGAGAAGTCGTAGAGGCCGCAAATGGAAATTCCTTATAGGACAAAGAGTAGGAATTTGACCTTATTTTCCATATCTTCTGATTTTGAATGACACCATCCTCGGTGCTGATGAAATGTGAGTTTCTTGATGTCTTTGAGAAAGTCATAGGACTCCCTCTCCACTGAGAGATATCATTTAGAGTAGACCTAGAAAAGGATGCGAGGCTTATAACATTGCCTTTAAGGCACATGCCTACCAAGGAAAGGAGAGAGATCTAAACAATAAAGTCTTGGAATTGTTGTAGAAGGGTTCATTCGTAGAAGTACCTCAGAGTGGGTGCTCCAGTAATGTTTCCACAAATTCGGATGGATCTTTAGGGTAATGTGTAGACTATAGGGAACATAACAAGCCGACAAAAAAGAATAGATATCCCTTACCAAGGATCGATGACTTATTTAACCATTTAGGAGGAGCCCAAATTTTTTTCTAGTTAGGCTTGGCTAATTGATTTCACCAACTAAGGATTTCATATGAGAGTAAGCATGTAGCGTCCCAAAATTTCGGTACAATTTGAACTAACCAAATAACACAAGTCCAACCCAAATTACAATGGAAATCAGAAAACTAATAGAAAGACAACAGAGGGTGAGAATAGATAAGATAGAAACTTAGAATAGATGAAGAAGAAGAACATACATCATCATCAGAGTAACACGAAACTCACAGCGGAATGAACAATATATAATAGATACATAACTTTTAAATAAAACTAGTATATGTATACAGTAACATTATCAGAGAACTACACTTACAACACAGCAGAATAAACAATAGCTATATAATCCTGAAGCCTCCTGCTCCAACCTCTCAAGTATATCTGTAAAATCCTGACTACTTGACTTCCCGTACAAAATTGGTCACCCAAGAGTTTAGGGAAAAACAAAACAAAATAAACTCTGGGTCAGTCATGGGACTGATGTGAGTAAAACAGTTTGAGCAATTAAACGATATCTCATAAGACCACGCCGTATAACGGAACAGGTTTTTCCCTTATGAGAATCCAAAGCATTTGATTTAACATCAAAAATCCTTTCGAAAGAAACGATAAACTTTATATCAAAAATCTTTTGATATTATAATAATGTCTATCAACTACAACTAAATAATCATCTAGCAGAAACGCTTTCATCTCACGTTCTACATATATAGTATACAATCAAAACCGCGAGCACTTATTGGATAATGGACTACCAAGTATGACAAGGAATGGAACCACCTTTCGGTAGTGTACCTCTAGAGAGGAACACACTGGGTTCAACAAGAACATCTTCTAACCCGGCCACATATGACCGACCACTCATTTCGCTTGAGTGTATCGAATGTATATCACCAACGGTTGGGATCAGCAACCGTTTCACGAATGGGACAGCATCGAATAGATTAAAGAATGAAATGAATATCTATAGATAGGTGATAATACACCCTAATTGGCAGCCACCCACTTAGCCATGCCGTCTGCCCGATTTTTTTCATTCCCCTGTTTGTGAGGCTAGAGGCCATGCTTATCTCTGACAGATCACACATTTATTCACCTTGAATGTCACATCGTCATACCCACCAAATCACAAATTGATTTCCCAAAAAATACCATGGGTATACAGCTAAGAGAAATGAATTCCTCCGCCACCAAACATAAATACATTTGAAGAGATCAACTTACGTGATCCATTAAATATACTCTGTCAGACATTCTTCCATACAGGTCGTCCTCGGACTGGACAAACCGAAGGCACTATTCTGTAAATAGGACAACCCTTGCATAACTCCGTCTTTAATTATCTTCATCATATTTGATCGCAAAACTAATGCCATACGGAGTGGTTTCTCAGATAACATGTATGATCCCGGTCTCTCCGTATTGACGACGGAAAATTGGTCAAAAACTTCGATAGTCGATGATTTAACTATCAAAGAAAACATGTGTAGAAACAACGATATTATTTCCAAATGGAAATTCTATCGATCAATCATTAATCATCATTTATCTCTTAAATTAATTTATCATTAATTTATTCTTTTACCCATTTACTATTTCCATATATATACAGAAATCCTTATTTTCTAAATTTAGAAAACATTTCTGATTCTTATTTGGAAATCATTTCCAAAACTCCTTCATTGGATTTAAAGAGATGTTTAAATTAAACATTGCTATGTCAACTCAAAACATTACACTAATTAACTAATTTCACTTAACCAACCTTCACTATCGAACTTTAACCATTCTTTAGTTAAAAACGAAGCCAATCAAGTTGGGGTATAACTACCTCTCAGACCTTAACTGAACAACATTTCTAACTTCGAAATAGACAAGGTTTACCCTTTAAATCTTTAACAAACTTCCTTACGTAACTCTCGGATTCTATTTACAAATCCACTTCTTTATTGGAAAACATTGATTATAACTATAGCGTTATAATCCCTACTTCTGAAATATCTAACTCCAATCAAATCAATTAACCCTAACTTCATTAACTTAAACTCGATTAACTTTAATTCGTTAATTCTTATCACTTAACTCATTTTGAATAAACTATATTCGATTAACTCCTTTTGAATAAACTATATTCGATAACTCCTTTAACTCTATACAAATAAACTATATTCGATTAACTCCTTTAACTCTATTCGAATAAACTATATTTGATTAACTCTTATTCAATTAACTAATATTTGATAACTCCTTTCGAATAACTAATATTCGATAACTCCTTTCGAATAACTAATATTCGATAACTCCTTTCGAATAACTAATATTCGATGACTCCTTTCGAATAACTAATATTCGATAATCTCGCTTCGAATAACTAATATTTGATAATCTCTCTTCGAATTACTAATATTCGATAACCTCATTTCGAATAACTAATATTCAATAACTCCTTTCTAATAACTAATATTCGATAACCCCTTTTCGAATAACTAATATTCGATAACCCCTTTTCGAATAACTAATATTTGATAACTCCTTTTCAAATAAACTATATTCGATAACTTCTTTTTGAATAACTAAAATTCGATAACTCCTTTTCGGATAAACTATATTCGATTAATTCTCTCCTTCGAATAAACTATATTCGATTAATTCTCTTCTTCGAATAAACTATATTCGATTAATTCTCTTCTTCGGATAACCTTATTCGATAACTCTTTCTTCGAATAAACTATATTCGAATAACTCTAATCCGACTAACTCTAATTCAATTAACTCTATCCGAATAACTAATATTCGACTAACTCTTGTTCGATTAACTCTATTCAATTAACTCTAATCGATTAATTCTAATTCGATTAACTCTAATCGATTAACTCAAACTCGATTAACTCAAATCGATTAACTCCATTAAGTTTGACTTCATATTTCAAAATAGTATCCCATTTCCAAATTCTATTTATAGAATTATTCATACGAAATCTCCTTTTTATTTCTAACACTTAATTCTCATTTAAAATTTCCTTTTATATTCATAAATAAATATTCCCTTTTATAACTCTATTTATTTTTCCAAATAAATATTTCCTTTTATAACTCCATTTATTTTTGTAAATAAATATTTCCTTTTCAATTCTGTTTGTTTCACAAATATTTCCTTTTATATTTGTTTCACAAACATTTTCCTTTTATATTTGTTTCACAAATATTTTCCTTTTATATTTGTTTCACAAATATTTTCCTTTATTATTTGTTTCACAAATATTTTCCTTTTATAATTGTTTTCACAAATATTTTCCTTTTATATTTGTTTTCTTTGATTTTATAAAAATATTTTCTTTTATAAAATCCTTTTCCTTTTGTATATAAAATCCATTGATTTTATATAAGTACTTTATTTTCAAAATACACTTTGAAAATCCCCTTTTCTACATTCCAGTATTTCTTATGGTATTTAAAATACCCAAATAACAATGATCGACATCATACAACACATGTAATCAACACAGATTATGTATCACATCATATATTACAATATATGAAAAACAGTAAAATAAATGTTGAGGAATCCAGTTGGATTCCTCCGACTTTTTTCCCTGCATCCACAGATGTTAAACAATATAATTAACATCAATTTCATTTCACTATGAAATATTCTGCTAAACAGAATCAATATATATATATATGTTTATATATATATATATATATATATATATAACCAGATCTATAATTTCAACCAATTACTTAGCAGTTCAACCAAACAGTCAATACACAGCAATCAACCAATACTTATTAATTCTAAAAATACGTTATAAAAATATAAACTGACAGATTTAGTGAGTTTTACTCACATTGGACAGTTATAGTTAAATAACGATCAACTATCTTTGATTCTGACGGACAATTTATTTTGCAATAAATTGTAATGGGCTCTAATTCAATCCCAGTCAGTTCCATTGTGTAGCCACCGTGCATACGATCCCAACGGATCTTGTTTCACTGAATTCTGATCACGTATGCTCAAGTTATTAAAATTACACATTTAAATTAAATTAACTTAATTTATTTTTATATGATCCTCTCACTTATCACCTGTAACGAACTGGGATTTTCAACTCCTAAAATCAACACAAAACTAACATGTTGACTATTCAGACATTGGAGATACCTGATCATTAATAGAAAGAAGTTAGAGGGTGAGAATAGATAAGATAGAAAATTAGAATAGAAGAAGAAGAAGAACACAATCATAGTAAACACGAATCTCACAGCGGAACGAATAAAATATAGTATATAACATAACCTTGCAATAAAACAGTATATGTATATAGAATAACATTATCATAGTACAACACTTACACACAGCGGAAATAACAATAGCTATATAATCCTGAAGCCTCCTGCTTCAAGCTTCTCTAAGTATATCTGTAAAGTCCTGAACTACTCGACTGCCCGTACAAATATGGGTACCCAAGAGTTTAGGGGAAACAAACAAAATAAACCCGGGGTCAGTCAGGGGACTGGTGTGAGTAAACTCAAAACATTTGGTTTAACTTTTCAAAATCCTTTTCAAAAGAAAAGGTAATCGTAAGACCGATCCACACATAAACACGGACGGTTTTTACCTTACGATAACCCAAACCACTTTTGGAAATCAATACTTCTCTGATATTATAATAATGTCTAATCACAAGTAATTAACAAACTAGCATAACGCTTGCATCTCACGTTCCACATATATAGTATACAAACAAAACTGCAGGCGCTTATTGGAGACTAGATTCCGACTATGACAAGGTATGGGACCACCTGCCGATAGCGTGTCTCTTCAGGCGAATACACTAGGTTCAACAAGAACGTCTTGCAACCCGGCCCACACATAACCGGCCACTCATTTCGCTTGAGTGTATCTAATGTATATCACCAACGATTAGGAGCTACCCACTGTTTCCCGAAAAGGGACTACATCGATAATAGATAAAAGAATGAAATGGATTTTCTATAGATAGGTGATATACACCCTAATGGGAGCGACCCACTTAGCCATGTTGCCTGCCCGATTTATGTCATTTCCCGGTTGATGATGCATGAGGTCATACGTATCTTTTGGAATATTTGACCATAATTCACTTTGAATGCCACATTGTCATACCCGTCAAATCACAAATTGATTTCCCCAAAAATACCACGGGTATAAAGCTAAGAGAAACGAATTCCCCTGCCACCAAACGTAAGTACATTTGAAGAGATCAACTAACGCGATCCGTTAGATATACTTTGTCAGACATTCGTCCATTCACGTTTGTCCTGGGGCTGGACAAACCGAAGGCACTATTCTGTAAACAGGATAGTCCATAACTCCATCTTCAATATTTGATCGCAACGCTAACGTCCATACAGAGTGGTTTTCCGATAATGAACCTGATCCCGGTCTCTCCGTATTGAAGACGTAAAAATGGTCAAAAACTTCGATAGTCGATGATTTAACTATCAAAGAAAAATAGGTGTACAACCAATGATCTTATTTCCAAATAGAAATTCGATCGATCAAATCATCAATCCACATTTATCGCTTTATATTAAATTATCTTTAATTTACCCATTTCTCCATTACTATATATATTTGTAAATTCTTATTTTCTAAATTTAGAAAACGATTCTGGTTCTTATTTGAAAAAAAAAAACATTTCCAAACTTCTTTATCGGATTTAAACTGATGTTTAAATAAAACATCGCTTTGCCCATTCAAGCCATTTCACTCATTAACTAAATTCACTTAACCAGTCTTCACTATCGAACCTTGACTACTCCTTAGTTAAAACGAAGTCAATCAAGTTGGGGTATAATAACCTCTCAGACCTTAACTAAACAACATTTCTAACCTCAAAATAGACAAAGTTCATCTTATAACCCTTCAACAAACTTCCTTACGCAAACTCTCGGATTCTATTTATGAATCCACTTCTTTTACAAAAATCATTTGATTATAACGCTAGTGTTATAATTTCATGCTTTCGAAATATATTAACTTAAATATAAATTTTCTTTATTAGTTTGAATAAATAATAATTTATTAAATAAATAAATAAATCTTGCTTTAAAACCGAAAAGAAATTAACACTTTCCAGAATTTGATATACTCAAATCCCAATGTATAATACACCCTCGAATAATCACTATTCGATAACTCTGTTTTGAATAACTTATATTCGATACTCTTTTTTTCTTTTCCCAAACAAACTATATTCGATAACTCTCTCCTTCGAATAACTTATATTTGATTATCAAATATTGGTTTCCAACCGAATACTAATTATCTCGTTAAATCCTGATTTTATTCAATATTTAATTTATTCAAATAAATTATTTTAAAACATCTGGCTTAGTTGAATTCTAATGACTAATCTTTACGGATTTTATTTAATCCTTTAACATTCCGAATATCGAAATGGATTCATCGTTCCTTTGAAAACAACTCCAAACTTCCCACTTCCCATTCACCGTTGAATTCACAATCCCAGTTATCCACTGATAATTATATTTTAGTCCATTTATAAACTTTGTTTATAAATCACAACACTTGTTTTCATTGTTAAACAAGTTATTCCTTTCTAACTATTTTAAATTCCATTTCTGTATAATTCTATTTCAAAAATCCACTTTTCCTAATAAATATGTTCATTTGCAAAACCTTTGCTTAAATCCATTCTTTTACACCAAATATGAAAAATATTCCTTTTATATAATCCATTTAGTTTGGTTTCGTATTTCAAAGAAATATCCCATTTTCCAAATTCTATTTGCACTCCTATTTAGAATTATATATACAAAATTTCCTTTCTATTTCTAACACTTAAATCTCATTTAAAACCCTCTTATAAATGTTAAGTTCAAAAAAAAAAATGTCGGTGTTGAAACTGATTTCCGTTTCCCTATATAAATTTAGACTTATATATATTCATTTATCAAAAGATAAATATTTCCTTAATTTGTAACATCATTTAAATTATTCTTTTATCTCTCGCCATTCCCTTTTATAATTCTATAAATTTTCTAAATAATTCTTTTTATAAAACCTTTTTGATTTCATAAAATTCTTCTTTCAATATACACTTCACACATTTCTTTTTATAAAACCCTTTTTATTTTAAATAAATATTTTTATTTCAAATTATTGTTTGAAACTTCCCTTTTTACTTTCCAGTCTCACTTTCGGTATTTAAAGGTACCAAATAACAAGACTAGTGTCATTAAAATCAATCACGGGTCATATATCACCTAATATATCACAATATATGAAAAACAGTAAAATAAATGTTGAGGAATCTAGTTGGATCCCTCCAACCTGTTTCCCTGCACCCACAGATGTTAATCAACATAAATAACACGAATATTCTGATAACAGAATCAATATTCAATTAACGATTAATAAATATCGTTATCGATATTTTCAACCAATTAGCTAGCAGTTCAACCAAACAGGTAACACACAGCAGACAACCATCATTTATAAATTCTAAAACTATTTTATAAAAATATAAATTGAGCAGAGTTAGTGAGATTTACTCACCTTGGATGGTTATCGTTAAATAACGATCAACGGTCAATGGATTTGTTTCGACGTTTTAATCTACCATAATTTATGACGAGCTTCAAATGGTTCCAACAAATTCCATTGTATAGCCTATGCCTATAGGATTTCAACATGACAGACCGCTCGTCATTCTGAGTTCGCATGCACTCACTATGAGTCCTTTTTACAATTTTGTATATTAGTACATTTATAAAAACAATATTTAGCCTAAATAAAACTTGAACCAATTTTCTAATTAATTAAGTGGCCTTACCCAAATAATGCGGCATGCTCTGTATTTTCAAAATCCCTGGTGAAACAGTCAGTCTTCTACCCCATGAACACGAGAATATCCGCTCCCCTTATTGCCATGTTCTTTTTCCATCGCCACACACCATTTAGAATCCCCAAATATCACCCAAAATTTACATCTTCTCTTTACAACATGCCCCACGCTTCATCCATCTCACGTTCCCTTCGTTTTCTTCCTTTCTACCCGGACGTGCCAGCCCCTGCTACTTCATGTTTGTATTAAATGGACAAACTTTTTTTGTTTTAAATTTCGGCCATACCCCACTAAAACCCGGCCCATTAAAACAAGTCCTCAAGCCCACCACCGTTTGGCAATAGTACCTTTCTTCCTCCATCAAGAATTGCTCTAGTATTTGTTTGACCCATTCCAGTCGAAAGATCCCACCATAACCGTTGATTCACACCATCTTCTCTTCATGGAAAATTAAAAATAAAAATCCCCTTGTTTCTCTCTTCTATATCGCGTCCTTCACCAGCAAAGGCCACACCTTCCTCTCCCCTAATCACGCACTCCTCCTACAGATCCTCAAGTGAATAGCAGTCACTCCCCTTCCAAGTCTGCTGTACACGCACAACATGCCTCCCACAGATGCCCCCCTTGAATTCACGTCAGTGTCTGTTTTTGCAATATGATGTTTTAAACTCCATATATAACCAACCCTTAGTTGTAGTGCTGCTGACCACTTCGAGCACCATAGGGATGTCATTCTATGTTTAAGCTTTTGATATCAGCAACATAAATATATTTTAATATGCGATTTTATTTACTTAAGTTTTTGAACGGCCATGGAGGAGCTTTGGATTTAATAGTCTGAGTGGAGAACAAAGAGGAAACAACAGCATTATTTATATTTGCAGTGCCTTGCTTGCCAAGGAGTAAGCACAGATAGGATCATAGATAGCTGAAAATAAAAATATGCGCTTTGATTAGAAAATTCATGTCTGTGTTATCTTAGGATAGGTTAGTGTTAGGTAGATGCATGTGCTTAGGAGATTTATATATATTTGTATGATATGGATTCCCATATGCGTTGCGCACAGAGGTTGGCTTTGATTTAACATTGAAAAGAATAAACATGGCAGCACCAAAAATGTAGGGTAAGTGTAGGTTTGCTCCTTTCTTTTCATGTAGGTCTGCCTGTATACAACGTGCGTGATGGAGAAAACACAGGAAGGCTTATTTATTTGATTAGAATTAAGTAGCAACATAGGGTAGGTTTGATGGAGAGGTGACAATTCCTTCCAGTAGGCAGATGCGCTTTAAAATATGGTGTACGATACTTCGGAACAAAGCAATACAATGTTTTTATTTGTTTTGTAAGTTATGCACCTTAATGTACCCAATCCCATTTACGTAAGAGCTGCTACGGACAGAAATAAGATTTCGGTTGTGTCCAACGACGTGCCACGATCCCAAAAATATAATAATATCAGTAGGTTGACTCATATTTTGAAACACCAAAATATTGATATAGGGTGCAAAATACTCCAAATAAAAATTTTCGTATTTAATTAATTAAAAATTACAGTAAAATTATAAAAACTAAATTATCACTATGTCCCAAAAGAACCTTGTCCAAATTCGAAACTGATATCTAGTTATTTCAAATAAACCGTTACAGTCGATAAACGATTCTACAGCGACTATTTGGAAATTCGGTTTGGAGATAAAAAAAATCTATACGACGAAATCCTGATTTTTCTCTTCCACTAGAAAGTTTTACTTCACTAGCTCCTAAGGTTTCTTGTTTCACAGAAATCCAACTTAAAACGGCTTTTGTATATTCGTTTAAGGTTCGAATCGCCAATTTACGAACTACAGCGCCATTTCGAGCTCTATTATAATTATATTATAATTATATGTTCAACTGTCGTTCGAATTATATATTCCTTATTATAATTTGACTCTAAACTGAATTATATCTTATAAATGATCTAATTCACACAATATTGGGAATTCAACCCTTTTTGATCATTTCGAAAATAAATATATTATTCTATCATGTATATTAATTAAATATAAATATTATTTAATTCAAGTTATCGATGTCACCAAATAGATATTTAATAATAAATTAATTATTTCACCGTAAAAATACGGGACGTTACATTCTTCCCCTCTTAAAATAATTTCGTCCTCGAAATTGCTAAGGTAGAAGACAGGCCCAATTAACTGCGTTAAAATTTGCTTGTTTACTTTCAACCTCAGTTTCAACTGAACCGATTAATTTCAATTAAAATATTAATTAATTCCTACTAACGAAAATTTTCAAAAAATGCTAAAAATTTTCTAATACCCTAAATTTTCGGAAAATTTCGCCAACACCTCCCATGTACCGGTCAATAGTTCAAACCCCAACTCGCCTCTCTAGGCCTTCTCCAATCCAAAAGAAAATCAAACATCCAAGCGGCTTGCCAAATCGGCCCATAAATCACTAAATCCATAAAAATAAATGTGTACCTTTTTGTCTGGCATATCATTAAATCCTTGCACTTGCTTCTACTCAATACCTGCTGATCATATATCCATCTATACCAATCGATTTCCAATCAATTTCAATCAATCAAATCTCAACACAAATATTCGCTTATATCCAAGCCAAATTCCATTTCAAGCCAAAGTTTCATTTTTATTCCAACTCCTAACTCATCAATCCAATGCCATTTCAGATTCTATCTCACAAATTAAAATCTGATTCTATTTGATATATCATATCCAATTCAATTTACAGTTAATTGGTTTCAATTCAATTCATATTTGCTTTCACAAATTTCTTTAATTTGTTTTTAATTCATACTATCTTCATGGGGATTTTAAACAGTTTAGTTTTTTTAAAATAAATTATTCCCTTTCGGGATTCAAAACAACTTCCTTTTCCAAAAATAATTTGAGAACAAAATCTTTGGTAGTAATCTGTCACTTACAACTCGAAAATGAACACTGATGATGTGGCCAGTATCATCAGAGTTATTTCCCAGCCATCGAAGTGAGTTCAATACTATATCACTTATCAAAACCATATTTAAACACTTTCATTTTGAAATCTTTTTCAAAATATCATTCACGATACTTGTAAACAATTTAAAATCTCCCAGGATCTTAAAATTTACTTATACTTAACACAAATCCACTTACAAACACTTCTCCTAGTTTTCAGAATTTTAATTCCAATTTTAGTTTAATTCAGATTTAATTCACTTCGTAACACCTATACGAATTCTACTTGGTTATATATATAACCATTTCAATTATAATCGCCCAACACATCCAATATATGATAATAATCCCAAGATATACCTTTCTTTTATATCAAAATATATTTTGAGTAAAATTATTTCATTTACCCTTTTTCGAAACATACTGTGTCGGTTTATTGTATTTGAGAGTTTGGCAGCCCCTATCGATGCAGTGGATCAATCTGATCGACCAGAATTCACAAACTGCTTAACCAACAAATCTTCACAATATAAAATCATTTTTACTCAATCTACAAATACGTTCACTCGTATATATACACTCAAACATAATCTAGGGTATTACTAACCCCATCTTTACCGAGTTACATCACAAAGCCAAGGTAATCACTTAACCTTCAGCTCTGATACCACTGTAACGAACTGGGATGTTCAACTATGAAAATCAACACAAAACTAACATGTTGACTATTCAGACATCATAAATACCTGATCATTAATAGAAAGAAGTTAGAGGGTGAGAATAGATAAGATAGAAAATTAGAATAGAACAAGAAGAAGAACACAATCAGAGTAAACACGAATCTCACAGCGGAACGAATAAAGTATAGTATATAACATAACCTTGCAATAAAACAGTATATGTATATAGAATAACATTATCATAGTACAACACTTACACACAACGGAAATAATAATAGCTGTATAATCCTGAATCCTCCTGCTTCAAGCTCCTCCAAGTATATCTGTAAAGTCTTGAACTACTCGACTACCCGTACAAGTATGGGCACCCAAGAGTTTAGGGGAAACAAACAAAATAAACCCTGGGTTAGTCATGGGACTGGTGTGAGTAAATTGTAAACTCAAAACACTTGGTTTAACTTTTCAAAAGACAAGGTAATCGTAAGACCGATCCACACATAAACACGGACGGTTTTTACCTTACGATAACCCAAACCACTTTTGGAAATCAATACTTCTCTGATATTATAATAATGTCTAATCACAAGTAATTAACAATCTAGCAGAACGCTTGCATCTCACGTTCCATATATATAGTATACAAACAAAACTGCGGGCGCTTATTGGAGATTAGATTCCGACTATGACAAGGTATGGGACCACCTGCCGATAGCGTATCTCTTGAGGCGAATACACTAGGTTCAACAAGAACGTCTTGCAACCTGGCCCACACATGACTGACCACTCATTTCGCTTGAGTGTATCGAATGTATATCACCAACGATTAGGAGCTACCCACCGTTTTCCGAAAAGGGACTGCATTGATAATAGATAAAAGAATGAAATGGATTTTCTCTAGATAGGTGATATACACCCTAATGGGAGCGACCCACTTAGCCATGTTGCCTGCCCGATTTCTGTCATTTCCCGGTTGATGAGGCATGAGGTCATACGTATCTTTTGGAATATTTGACCATAATTCACTTTGAATGCCACATTGTCATACCCGTCAAATCACAAATTGATTTCCCCAAAAATACCATGGGTATAAAGCTAAGAGAAACGAATTCATCCGCCACCAAACGTAAGTACATTTGAAGAGATCAACTAACGCGATCCGTTAGATATACTTTGTCAGACATTCGTCCATTCACGTTTATCCTCGGGCTGGACAAACCAAAGGCACTATTCTGTAAACAGGATATTCCATAACTTCGTCTTCAATATTTGATCGCAATGCTAACGTCCATACAGAGTGGTTTTCAGATAATGAATGTAATGACCCGAAAATTTAGCGACCTTGGTTATCTGATATACAATACATATCGAACATCCAAGGGTCGAAAATACCGGATGATTAATGAAAGAAATTAGAGGGTGAGGATAGATAAGATAGTAACTTAGAATAGAAGAAGAAGAAGAACACAACATCAGAGTAACACGAATCTCACAGCGGAACGAATAACATATAATATATAACATATATTTGAAATATAAATCTATACTTGAATATACTTATCATTTTCCAAGTACAGCACTTACAACACAGTGGAAATAAACAATAGCTATATGATCCTGAAGCCTCCTGCTCCAGCTCTTCAAGTATCTGTAAATCCCGACTACTGGACTGCCCGTACAAAATTGGTCACCCAAGAGTTTAGGGAAAACAAAACAAAGTAAACTCCGGGTCAGTCATGGGACTGGTATGAGTAAAACAGTTTAAATTAGTTCGAACAAGTAAACGATATCTCGTAAGACCACACCGTATAACGGAACGGGTTTTTCCCTTATGAGAATCCAAAATATCTTTATATCAAAAACCTTTTGATATTATAATAATGTCTATCAACCACAATATAATAATCATCTAGCAGAAACGCTTTCATCTCACGTTCTACATATATAGTATACAATCAAAACCGCATGCACGTATTGGGTAATGGATTTCCAACTATGACAGGGTATGGAACCACCTTTCGCTAGTGTACCTCTAGAAAGGAATACACTGGGTTCAACCAGAACATCTTGCAACCCGGCCATACATGACCGACCACTCATTTCGCTTGAGTATATCGAATGTATATCACCAACGGTTGGGATCAGCAACCGTTTCCCGAATGGGACAGTATCGACAATATATTTTTAGAAGTAAATGAAACTCTAAATCAGCTGATTATACACCCTACTTCGGAGCGACAGACTTAGCCATGCTGCCTGCCTGATTTCTGTCATTTACCGGATGTGAGGCTAGAAGCTACGCTTTATCATCACACCAGATTCACTTCGAATGCCACATCGTCAAATCCATTAAATCACTGATTGACGTCCTCAACAATACATTATGTGTTAGCTAAAAGAAGTTTCCTTCTCCGCTTCCACTATTGGTACGGTTGGAGAAATCAGTATACGTGATCGTCTGGAAATACTCTGTCAGACATCCGTCCATACAAGTCATCCAGGAACAGGATGAACCGAAGGCACTATTCAGTACATCCATCTTAGGCACTGTTATCTAAGACTTATACAATAGCCCTTGCACTTTACTCCGTCTTCAATTTTCTTTGGCATATATGATTCGCAACGCTTATGCCAATACAGAGTGGTTCTTTGGATAATAATCCAACCGGTCTCTCCATATTAACAACGTTAAAATGGTCAAAAAAACTTTGATAGTCGGTGAGTTAACTATCAAAGAAAAACACGTGTGCAAACAACGATATTATTTCCAAGAGGAAATTATACCAATCAATCATCAATCATATATCTATATATATTCATATTCCTTATTTTCTATGTTTAGAATATATATGTTATTAACACTGGAAAACATTTCCATTTGTTTATTTACATATCACTATCATTTCACAACTATCAGTCCCTGACTGTAAACTAGTAGGAGAATAATTCTCTAAGTATAAACCCCGAAGGCCAAAACCAACATCAGATCGATACTCAGAAAACCATTCAACTTATTAATCTCTATTCAGTTTCTAATCTGGTTTAACTCTATTTCTTTTAACTATGTTCGATTAACTCCTTTTGAATAACTATGTTCAATTGACTCCTATTTGATGACTCTATTTGATAACTCTAATCGGTTAACTCTTTTCTATATCATTAATTTCCTTTTATAATCCTACTTATTTTCCCAATAAATATTCCTTTATTCTATTTATTTACTTTCTACGTAAATATCTTTCTTTATACTTCTATTTACTTCTTAAATAAATATCTTTCTTTATACTTCTATTTACTTCTTAAATAAATATCGTTTTACACTTCTATTTACTTGCTAAGTAAATAATCGTTTTATAAAATTCTTTGATTTTATAATTATTCCCTTTCTAAATATCTCCTATTTATAAATATTCCAGTTTATAAATATTTTATTTTCAATATCACTTTAAAAATTCCCTTATCAACATTCCGATATGTTATGGTATTCAACATATCAAATCAGGATGATCAATATCGTCCAAACACATATAATTGACAATAGATTATATATCACATCATATATCACCATATATGAATAATAGTAAAATAAATGTTGAGGAATCCAGTCAGATTCCTCCAACCTGTTTCCCTGCATCCACAGATGTTACACAATAATATCAACATCACTTTCAGTTCTATATGATATATTCTGTCAAACAGAATCAATATAGAAATTCAACTAACTAACTAGCAGTTCAATCAAACAGTCAACACACAGTCAATCAGCCAATATTTTAACAGTTCTAAAAATACAGCACGAAATTATAAATTGTTCAGAGTTAGTGAGCTTTACTCACATTGGACGATCATTGTTAATAACGATAACCATCGCTTGATTCAGACGGACAATTTATTTCGCTATAAATTGTAACTAGCCCCAATCCACTCCCAGTCAGTTCCATTGTGTAGTGTCCGTTCATACGATCCCGACGGATCTTGTTTTCTCTAATTCTAACACCGTATGATAGAGTTATACGATTTTCAAGTTTTGGAAAATTTATATTAAACTAAACTATATTTATACTTATCATTGGGTTCTCACCCCATTTATTTCTCGGCCCATTTAGAAAAAGTTAGCTCAACCCGTCAATTGATCTTCTTCCCAGACAGATAAAAATTTCCGCTCATCCCCTTCACCATTTCAGCAACTCGCAATCCAATATCTCATATGGTTCTAAATTGATTTTCTACACACTTGGGCTTCATCAATTTAAACCCAGCCCTCTTCCTTGCAAACTATCTGCCACCATCTTCTTCAGTTCACACAAAATTCACTTCCACGTCTTAACTAATCTCTGCAATCGACTCACGTTATTTCCCCTATACACAAGCATCACAATTGAACGCTACCGCACTTCAGTTTCAAACTCATCCCTTTCATCACTGATTCCCATTTCAGCGACTTTAACCATCCCTCAATTCACATCAGGAACAGCGACATGGAAAAACACATCACACGCCTATAGTAAACCCACTCTTTCCACTCTCTCGTTTCCCCCCTTCACATAAATAAACCCCTCCCATTCAATCCTCACAGCTTTGAACCACCAAAGATCCATACAGTGACTGAACGTCACTCTTTCCCTTGAATCTTCCTACTCCTCCTTATATCAACGAGACACAACTCGAGCTGCTCCTCTACATCGCGGTTTCCAACGAACTCGCGTCACCTGACAGGAACTCGCGACATTCATGATGGTTGAACACCACGGAATCTCGCATACCAGTACTACTCGATGCAACAAACCCCACCCAAACACCATTTCTTCTATCGAATCCCCAAATCAATTTCCGAACCAAACCCTAGCTTTTACATTATACATTCCAGCTCGACAGAACAAGACCAAACCCACCCAAACAAGTATAGAATAGAAGAGGATCATCCCAGCAACGCAAATACACACATATATTTATTTATAAATTTTTGTTTGAGTTTAAATGAATTTTCAAAGATCAATTTTTCACTATAAACATGAAAACCCGACAGCGCAAGTTTAGTTGACCAGAAGAAATAGATTTTTAGGGTTTGAAGAAGCTATGGTCTATTTATAGAATTTTTATATTAATTTATATTCACACACTATATTGGATTTGTCCTTAAAAATTTCTGTGATCATACACGATACCCAAAAATCACTAAACTGGACATACAGCTACAGTTCGACATTACGGACCCAACGAAACTGGTTTCGTCGAATTCCGACTCCGTTTGCTCACACAGCGTATTTTTAACCGTCGAAATACTGACTGTTTTTCACTCTAAAAATCCGTACGGCCACACGGTGACTCTAAAAATCACGAAACTGGAAATCTAACAACTATTTTACTTTGCGGATCCAACCAAATTAGTTTCGTGGAGTTTCGACTTCGTTTGCAAAAGTGGCTATTTTTAAATCTCTGAATGACCCATTTAAATATATAAATATATTTAAATATAATTAAATTAAATATAAATAAATTTATATTATCGTATATATTCATAGTGGAATACCATACAGCTCAAAAAAATCCTATATGGGTTTCTAACTCGATATTTCAAATCTGGGTCAACCCGATATTCGATTTATATTGAAATTCCTTTTTAAAATATAAATAATTCCTTTATAAATTATAAAGGAATTCCTCAGCAACTTTTCTAAAATTTGATTTGGACATAAATCGAAATCTACCTGACTAAATCCTGATTTTTCTCTTCCACTAGAAAGATATACTCCACCAGCTCCACACGTTTCTTGTTTCACAAAAATCCGGCTTAAAACGAATCTTGTACATTCAGTTGAAGTTCAAATTACCAATTTACGAACTGCAGCGCCATTTCAAGCTCGATTTTAATTATAATATAATTATACGTTCAAACTGTCGTTCAAATAATATATTCGTTATTCTAATTCAAATTCTAAACTGAATTAAATGTCACAGATGATCCAATTCACACCATATCGCCATTTCAGCCAATTTTGATTATTTCAGAATTAAATATATTATTTAATTTATTATTTTAATTAAATATTCACCATTATTTAATTACACGACCATTAAATTCACTATATCACTATTTATATAATTGAATAAATTAATTATAATACCTCTGCAAATGCGGGTCATTACAATCTTCCCCACTTAAAATAATTTCGTCCTCGAAATTGCTAAGGTAGAGAACGACCCTATCGACTGGTTAGAACATATTTGTTCACTTTTTAATTCCAGTTTCAACTGAACCAATTTAATTTCAATTAAAATATTAATTAATTCTTATTAACGAAAATTTCCAAAAATCCTGAAAATTTTCTAATGCCTTAACTTTTTTGAAAAATTTCGCCAGCACCTCCTTTGTGCTGGCCAATAGGTCAAACTCCAACTCGCCTCTCTGGCCCATCTCCAACCCAAAAGAAAATTAAATAGCCAAGCGGCTTGCCAATTTGGCTCATAAATCTTATATCCAATAGAAATATAAACTTGTACCTTTTGTCCGCATATCATTATATCCTTTCCACCTACTATCAATTCAGCGGATACAAGGGTCATCCCAATCAAATTCCAATCTGCTTTTATCCACAACTTAACCATTCGCTTATATCCGAGCCAAATATCATTTCAACTCAAGTTTCTTCTCGATTCCCAACTCTTAACTTGATTATCACATTACACTTCAAATATGAATCTCACAATCCAAATTGTCTTGATATCATTCTAATTCAATCTCCGTTACCACTTCACTGGCTTTACTTTAATTCAAATTTGCTTTCACAAATTTATGTTAAATTTGTTTTTAATTCAAACAGTCTTCCCCTGGGAGTTTTTAAACAGTTTACTCTTTTCAAAAATCAAATTTCCTTTTTGAAATTCAACACAACTTGTCTTTTCCAAAACAAATTCAAAACAGTATCTCTGGTAGTAATTCGTCACTTACAACTCGAAAATGAATACTGGTGATTTAGTGTCATCATCAGAATCTATTTTCCAGCGATCGAAGTGAGTTTAATACTATAAAACCACTTCTAAACATTTCCACTTTGAAATTCATTTCAAAATATAATTCACACTGCTTATACAACAATTTAAAATCTCCCAGGATCTAAAATTTTCCTTATTTTTAATCCAAATCCATTTACAAACACTTATCCGGTTTTTTCCAGAATTTTAATTCAATTTCTGGTTTAAATTCAAGATTTAACTCATCTGATTTCACGTATTTCACTTTTATGAATTCTGATTGGTTATTTACATAACCATTTAATTTATAATCTTACTTGATTATAATCACAACCAATATATCCAATAAATTATAATCATTCCAATATAAATCCTTTATATCAAAATATAATTTGGGTAAAATTATTTCATTTACCCTCTTTTCAAAACATACTGTGTCGACCCATTGTATTCGAGTGTTTAGTAACTCCTACCGATACAGTGGATCAAACTGAGACCAGAACTCATAAACAACTCAACCAATAAATCACCACAATATAAAACAATGTTTATATCAATAACAAATACGCTCACTCGTATATATACACTCAAACTCAATCTATGGTATTACTAACCCTATCTCTACCGAGTCACGCCACAGAGCCAAGGTAATTCACTTAACTTAAGCTCTATTACCAACTGTAATGACCCAGAAATTTAGCGACCTTGGTTATCCGATATACAACAAATATCGAACATCCAAGGGTCGAAAATACCGGATGATTAATGAAAGAAATTAGAGGGTGAGGATAGATAAGATAGAAACTTAGAATAGAAGAAGAAGAAGAACACAACATCAGAGTAACACGAATCTCACATCGGAACGAATAACATATAATATATAACATATCTTTGAAATATAAATCTGTACTTGAATATACATATCATTTTCCAAGTACAGCACTTACAACATAGCGGAAATAAACAATAGTTATATGATCCTGAAGCCTCCTGCTCCAGCTCTTCAAGTATCTGTAAATCCCGACTACTGGACTGCCCGTACAAAATTGGGCACCCAAGAGTTTAGGGAAACCAAAACAAAATAAACTCCGAGTCAGTCATGGGACTGGTATGAGTAAAACAGTTTAAATTAGTTCGAACAAGTAAACGATATCTCATAAGACCACGCCGTATAACGGAATGGGGTTTTCCCTTATGAGAATCCAAAATATCTTTATATCAAAAACCTTTTGATATTATAATAATGTCTATCAACCACAATATAATAATCATCTAGCAGAAACGCTTTCATCTCACGTTCTACAAATATAGTATATAATCAAAACCGCAAGCACATATTGGGTAATGGATTTCCAACTATGACAAGGTATGGAACCACCTTTCGCTAGTGTACTGTAACAACCCGTAAAATGCGAGCCAGTTTGAAATTTTTATTTTGGTAATTTTAGCGAATTTTGATTATTTAAAATGAATTATTTTAAATAATATCGACGAGAAATTTATTTTGAATATAATTCGACGTATATATTATACGCGTCGTCGTTAGAATATAAAATATTTATATATAATTATAAATAGAATTGAAAATGGCACGGTAGTTCGATAATTCGATTTCAAACTTCAAGTGAATGTACCGGGAGCAAAACAATCCGGATTTTAGTGAAACCAAAAACATTAGGATCTAATTGACGATATCTTTCCAACGAAGTTAACAAACTGAGATTTCACTTTATAAATGATAAGTTATGTCCAGTTGAAAATTCTGAATAGTCGCTATGGAATTCAGGCCCTTAAAAATGGACATTTTGCAAATGACCTCGGATTTCGACGAAACCACTTTTGTTGGGTCCGTGATGTCAAGTTATTGCTAGGTTTCAAATTTCATAATTTTTCGAATCAATATGTGAGCGTGGCAAAGGAAAACGCGTTTGACCAGTTTCAGTTGATTTTAATCGACTGGAAATTGGCCATTTTTCTAACGGTCTTAGAATTCGACGAAACTAGTTTTGTTAGGACCGTATCGTCAATACGAAGCTAGAAAATATTTTTCGGGAATTTTTCTAGTTAGTATGTGACCCCGGTAATTTAAAATGTACGTTTAAATTTCAATATAGTGATTTAAATGTAAATTCAAAGGAAACTGATCGAAACAGTCGAATCAACCTATGATACATATCCCATTGTGTTCGGAATGGGGGCAATACGCTATGGACGACAGGCGGTGAGCCTCGTTTCGAGGTCGTATGTAAAAGTCAACCTTTTTACCAAAATTAATTAATTAATTAAATAAAAAAAAAACTTTCCTCCCCCACCCCCGTTAACCCGCTCTGGCCCCCCCCTTTTTTCCTCATTTCGATTTCAGATTAGATAAAAAAAAAAAAAAAAACCGTAGACCCTCGCAGTTCCTCCGTCGCCCCCCCCCTCGTTCAGACCGCCTCCGCCGACGATGAGCCCTCCGCCACCATCGCCTAGTCCCGTCGCACCACCCTCCTCCTCCCCCTTTCCGTTCGGTTTTCCCCAAACCCCTCGAACCAATTGAAAATCGCGAAACCCCTCCCCTTCATCCAGCAACTCGCGAAGACCCCTCCCCCCCCCCCCAAGCCTACCGCCGATCGATGAGAGCCCCCCCTAACACCCACCGCGCCACCCACCTGAGGACCCGCCTCCGACGAACGCCCATGACGAAGAACCCCACCCCCTCCGTTCACTGTAAGCTCGTTTTTTTATTTTATTATTATTTATTTTCATTTAACTGATTTTTTTTATTATTTACTTTAAAACTGATTTTCAAAAACATACGAAACTGATTTTGTTTAAATAGTTAAAACTGAATTTTAAAAGGATAAAACTGTTTTTTTTTTAGGGAAAAACTGATTTTTTAAAGTATTTTAAACTGATTTTTTTAAAAGATTATAAATCTGATTCTTTAAAGGAGAATTCTGATTTTACTTTAAATAGAAAATGGGTTAAATTTTAAAAAGAAAAGGTTTAAACTTTAAATAGGAAAGGTTTAAACTTTAAATAGGAAAGGTTTAAACTGTAAAATGGAAAAAGATTTGAACTTTAAATAGGAAAAATCAGATTTTTATATATTGAGAATCGAAATAAAAATTCGATTTTTATATATTGAACTTTGAAATAAAAATTCGATTTTTATATATTGAACTTTGAAATAAAAATTCGATTTTTATATATTGAACTTTGAAATAAAAATTCGATTTTTATATATTGAACTTTGAAATAAAAATTCGATTTTTATATATTGAACTTTGAAATAAAAATTCGATTTTTATATATTGAACTTTGAAATAAAAATTCGATTTTTATATATTGAACTTTGAAATAAAAATTCGATTTTTATATATTGAACTTTGAAATAAAAATTCGATTTTTATATATTGAACTTTGAAATAAAAATTCGATTTTTATATATTGAACTTTGAAATAAAAATTCGATTTTTATATATTGAACTTTGAAATAAAAATTCGATTTTTATATATTGAACTTTGAAATAAAAATTCGATTTTTATATATTGAACTTTGAAATAAAAATTCGATTTTTATATATTGAACTTTGAAATAAAAATTCGATTTTTATATATTGAACTTTGAAATAAAAAAATTCGATTTTTATATATTGCATAGCGAAGTAAAAATTCGATTTTTACATATGTAGTGAAAGCGGACAACGAAGGTGACAAAAAGGCGATAGCGACGAAGAATTCTGCAAAAGAAGTGCCATGGAGCTAGGATAGCTATAATGTGAGAACTTCTCACTCAAATTCTACTTTTCTAGTTATATATATATATATATATACTAGGATGCAGACGGTGCTTATTAGAAGCACCCGACACCCGTCCACAGACCATGGACTTGTTTGATTGGTTGTGTAGTTGGTTAGATTATTTGATTTGGATTTGATTGTTTTGGTGAAATTGAAATTGATATGATTGATGTGTGAATGGCGTGGGCCTTCACTAGACCGGGGATAAGGCTAGGCCTTGTCCCGTTTCTAGTATCGTGCCGTTATGCCGCCGAAATTTTCTAAAATATGTTAGAAAATAAAAAGATCATTTTATTGAATAAATGAATTGAATAGAAATTCATAGGTTGAAATAAAATGTTTTATCGTTAAAAATATAGTTTTTAACGTGAATGTGAATAAATGAATAGTTATAAACAAATCGGCCGATTTGTTTGTATATACACTGATTTGACTGATATTGATTGGGTCGATAAATTTTACACATCGCCCAACTGCACAAATAAAATCTATGTTTGATTGTTTGAAACCCCACACGGGTGTTGGGATGAAATTTGAAGTTCACTCATCCTGATTGATTAAATATGTCAATCGATTGATTGACAGGCTGTTATAAGCATTAGATATCTATATTTGATGCTTATACGGTGTAGTGCACTTTGGTTGATGGTTGATTATTTATCGTTGCTATTATATACATGTGTTGTATGCAAAATCCATATAATTAACTTTATATGGTAATTGATTGGGCCTCATTCCAGTTTTAAAATAGAAATATTTGAAATAGAAATATTCGAAATGGAATATTTGAAAATATCAATATATGAAGCCGTGTTGATTAGATTGACGCCATTTTGACGTGAACGATATTTATATCGATTTCGAAATGAATTGAATTGAAAACGATTTCGAAATGAATTGAATTGAAAACGATTTCGAAATGAATTGAATTGAAAACGATTTCGAAATGAATTGAATTTATAACGATTTCGAAATGAATTGAATTGAAAACGATTTCGAAATGAATTGAATTTATAACGATTTCGAAATGAATTGAATTGAAAACGATTTCGAAATGAATTGAATTGAAAACGATTTCGAAATGAATTGAATTGAAAACGATTTCGAAATGAATTGAATTGAAAACGATTTCGAAATGAATTGAATTGAAAACGATTTCGAAATGAATTGAATTGAAAACGATTTCGAAATGAATTGAATTGAAAACGATTTCGAAATGAATTGAATTGAAAACGATTTCGAAATGAATTGAATTGAAAACGATTTCGAAATGAATTGAATTGAAAACGATTTCGAAATGAATTGAATTGAAAACGATTTCGAAATGAATTGAATTGAAAACGATTTCGAAATGAATTGAATTGAAAACGAATTCGAATTGAATTGAAAGCGAATTGAAATGAATTCAAATTGAATTGAAATTTGAATTGAATAGAATTGAATTTTGAAACGAATCTATAAAGAAGAATTCAATTTTGCTTTGAATTGAAATGGAAGTTGAAATAAATTTTGAAACAAATTTTAAAACTATTTATATAATTCGTTTTAAATAGAAATCGACGAAGTATATATTATATATATTATATATATAATATAATAGCCTGAATAGAACGCGCCGCGCCGCGGCAGTTCGTGAATTTCGACCATTTATTTCAAACGGACATTGCGGGAGATCCGACCGTCGGATTCTCCTAAAACCGGAACCGTTGGGTTCGTATCGAAGAGAGCTTTCTAACGAATGTGAGAAATTAGAAATCTAACGGTTGGATTTGGAATTATGTCCAAATCAAATTTGAAAAAGGTCGTTGTAAGTGCAGTTCGATGGCCATTGATGGAAATCGACTGTACGGGCCTTGATAAAATTATTAAAAATAGTAATAATTTGTGTAAAATCATAAGAAATGATTTGTGAAGATTTGGGATGAAAAACTCCATATTTGAAAAGATAAAAATAGATTTTTATCGAAATGAACTAGTTTTGAACTAGAATTATAATTCTATTTATTTTTAAATGAATAAATTGAATTTGAAAAGGGTTTTGAAAATAACCAAAATTTCCAATGATTGCATTGGAGTGGATTTGAATCGAAATTGTCTTCGGAATATTTCGATGTTGGAATTCGTGATTATACAGATGTTGTTATGGAAATTTGAAAGATATATATTTATATCGTTATTTCCAATACGACATTTGTTAGTCGTAGAATTTGATATTGAATATAAGCCGATATATTTTCTATTCAGAGCCTTGTATTGAATATCAAATGTGATTTGGGTTTGTCGCGAATGGTGTCTTCACTAACACTGTTCTTGAACCTAGTTTTGAAAAGATTAAATCTTTTATTTAGATTTAATGAAGTGTACCAATTAAATAATATTTAATTGGAATTGAATTGATATTGATTTTTGGGTTTATCGTGGACAGTGTTTTAAATAACACTCGTTCTTTAACCCGATAATTAATGAATGTGATTTTGGGTTTATCGTGGACAGTGTTTTAAATAACACTCGTTCTTTAGCCCGATAATTAATGAATGTGATTTTGGGTTTATCGTGAACCGTGTTTTTAAATGACACTGATTCTTTGACCCAGTTGAAGATTGAAACTAAGTGGAGTTTTAATGAATCTTTAATTAAGATTGAAATGATCGAGAATGGAGTATCACCAGTTTTACTCCAGGCGATAATTAAATCTTTAATTAGATTTGAACGTGAAATGGTAATTGAATTACCGATAACACTGTGGTGTTAGATATGAAGTACTACCAGTTTTACTTCATGGGATGAATAGGTTGGGATTGGGAAATAAAATAAATGATTACTTCGGTGTGGTTCGCTAATCCCGACTAGTTTGAATTGATATTCAAAGGAGATTAAAGAATAAATTTAAAGAATTTATCTTGGATAAAATTAATGGGAACTTTTCCCAAAGTATAGGAATATTCGAATAAAAGAATATTCTGAATTGGAATGAGGCGTATGTTGTGTTTGTGTAACACTTTTATAATATATACGCGAGTTATTCAGAAAGACCGGGTTTATCCCATTCTGAATAACTGATTCGACGTGGTGTCGAAGATGAAGACGGTGGTCGAAGACCGGAAGTCTTCACGTCGTTTGGGTGATTACTGATGATCTTGATTGGGCTGTACACCCAAGAAGATGGAAACAGTTAGTGATCGTCCAGACGTACTTGGAGATCGATGGATATGCGGGGTACTAGGTGCCTCCGGTTTCGTTCAGACCCAGAACGGACTTGTAAATGGACTGTGTGTCTGACATTGGATTTTAGTCCGTGTGATTGATCTCTATTAAATATATATCTGTTTGGCGGTGGAGAATTTATTCTCTTGCTTAACGCCCTTCTCTGAGACGTTCGAGCTCAGGGGTTATATATTGATGGATATCAAACGCATGGAGTGAATTGCCTGTGTGGCATGCCTAAGTGGCAATTGATCGAGGCTTCTGTTGAAAAGCAAAGTCTTGTGGTGATGATCAAAGCACAGCCTGTGTGGCACAGCTTTGTGTAACGTGAATTCGCGAGCCTCGCACCCCGGTTGTGAACCAAAAACGGGAGACGGACCTCAGGGAGGGCATGCGTTTCTTTCTAGTTAGAAGTGGCGTCAGTGGTTTTACACGCCCTGACGAGTTTGACTTATGTGGTTGTTGCTGTTGCGAGGCGCCTCGGTTATATCGGTTTCGGCCGATGCATTCTGGTTGGCAGACGGACCAGACTTACGCCCCAAAGGGCGGGGAAACGTAGTGTTCAGGCATTTTAATCCACATCGGTGGACCGGCCCTGTCGCTCCAAGGGTCACTCGAGCTCTGATCCTGTGGCTCGGGCTAGAGAGTCACGAATCGGTTGAGGACTATCTTTTGCCTCGGTTCATAGACGGAAATCCAATTTCCAAATACGTGACATTTGCGGTTTTAATTGTAGAACCTAGTATGGTGACATAGTGGGATGGGGCGCTCATGCCGCCTATGATTGATACTTATGATTTGAAGTTGTTTTATACACTATGCACTTATAATAGTATCAAATAATGTGTTTTAAACGTATCAAGCATGCTTTGGCTGTTATAAGGTAAAAACCCTATCCTCCGGCTTGCGTTGCATTGTGTGATGGGACCTGGGTCTTATAACAGCTTCATTTTTCTTTATTTAGCATTGCGCTGTTTGTTTTATGCACTGGTATTCTTGGGAGGAAACCCGTTCCGTGTTACGGCGTGGTCCCTTGATTTTCCGAACTTTAAAATAAAGGATTATAACTGTTTTTAGTTCTCACACCAGTCCCATGACTGACCTGGAGTTTATTGTTTTAACCTAAACTCTGGGTGCCCCTATTTTCCGCACGGGCAGCTAGTAGTTTTGGTTTTGCAGATTTATATTCACAGGATCCTGGTTTACAGCTGGAACGATACCGGAAAGCTTTGTATCCGTATATCTACTTCTAGTTGTGTATTGTATTATTTTCCGCTGCTATGTATTTAAATGTAATTTAAATCTCTGATATTTCTGTGTAATATTCTCTTATACTCTGTATACTCTTGTAATCTGATGCATTGTTGCAATATACATTGAAATGTTCTTTCTATATGCGTTCTGTTGTGGCTTATTCTCGAACTATCCGACGCTTTCCTTTACGGGGAAGTCACGGGTCGTTTCATTTGGTATCAGAGCTTTGGTTTACAAAGCTCGGAGAACAAGGCACATTAGAACCATATGAAAGAATTCATCAGATATTGGATTAGCAATATCCAATGGAATGACTCGTTAGAGATGGGATCAGTAGTATCCTAGAACGAGTGTGAAAAGTAGTGTTTTTGATAAATAAAAGTGAAAACAAATTTTGCTTTGAAAATTTAAATCAATTATTCGTATTTGATTATCTATTTATATTGATGTGGACAATCCAGTATATATAGATTTTGCGTATACGTCTGATCCGCGTGTATTCGAAATTTTAATATATTGGATAGATATAGCATCACACTCTAGTCGCCCGAAGATGGTACTGATGATTGTCATGACATCATCAGTATTTATGTTCGTGTTTCGAAAATGAGATTTCTATATATTTCCTATTGACTGGTGTGAGAACCAAAATTAGATAGGGCCTATTGTTGTGAATTGGCATTAAAAACATGATTTTTGTATATGTATTAAAATTATGAATTTGAAAAGCTAATCAACTAATTGATTGATGTTTGTGTTGTTTGTTTATTTGTTTGTTAATTTTTAGCCATTTAGCCTAACAGAACCAAATATTGAATTATATCGAAAATTGGTTGCGTTTGCTTGCATATACATATATATCATTGAACAGGTCATAGCAAGGAGGCTAGAGCAGAGAATAAAATTTGTTTGCCCGACAAATAGGTACATGTTTACTACATAATTTCCTGTTTTGTTTGGGTGATGATGATTTTATGAGCCTATTGGCTAGCCGCTTGGCTTTTTCTTTTTCTTTTTGAGATCTGAAGGACCGGGGAAGCTATTTGAAATTCCCCGATGCTCCCGGTGCAGGGGAGGTTATGGCGAAATTTTTCAAAAATTTAGGGTGTTAGCCAAATTTTTGAAATTTTGAAAATTCTCAGAAACTAAAGAGTTGGAGAATGGAAGCCAGATCGAGCGTAGAGTTAATTGATCAAACCACTTTCGACTTTGTTCCTTTTCGGGGACGAAAAATTTTAAGTGGGGGAGATTGTAACAACCCGTAAAATGCGAGCCAGTTTGAAATTTTTATTTTGGTAATTTTAGCGAATTTTGATTATTTAAAATGAATTATTTTAAATAATATCGACGAGAAATTTATTTTGAATATAATTCGACGTATATATTATACGCGTCGTCGTTAGAATATAAAATATTTATATATAATTATAAATAGAATTGAAAATGGCACGGTAGTTCGATAATTCGATTTCAAACTTCAAGTGAATGTACCGGGAGCAAAACAATCCGGATTTTAGTGAAACCAAAAACATTAGGATCTAATTGACGATATCTTTCCAACGAAGTTAACAAACTGAGATTTCACTTTATAAATGATAAGTTATGTCCAGTTGAAAATTCTGAATAGTCGCTATGGAATTCAGGCCCTTAAAAATGGACATTTTGCAAATGACCTCGGATTTCGACGAAACCACTTTTGTTGGGTCCGTGATGTCAAGTTATTGCTAGGTTTCAAATTTCATAATTTTTCGAATCAATATGTGAGCGTGGCAAAGGAAAACGCGTTTGACCAGTTTCAGTTGATTTTAATCGACTGGAAATTGGCCATTTTTCTAACGGTCTTAGAATTCGACGAAACTAGTTTTGTTAGGACCGTACCGTCAATACGAAGCTAGAAAATATTTTTCAGGAATTTTTCTAGTTAGTATGTGACCCCGGTAATTTAAAATGTACGTTTAAAATTCAATATAGTGATTTAAATGTAAATTCAAAGGAAACTGATCGAAACAGTCGAATCAACCTACGATACATATCCCATTGTGTTCGGAATGGGGGCAATACGCTATGGACGACAGGCGGTGAGCCTCGTTTCGAGGTCGTATGTAAAAGTCAACCTTTTTACCAAAATTAATTAATTAATTAAATAAAAAAAAAACTTTCCTCCCCCACCCCCGTTAACCCGCTCTGGCCCCCCCTTTTTTCCTCATTTCGATTTCAGATTAGATAAAAAAAAAAAAAAAAAAACCGTAGACCCTCGCAGTTCCTCCGTCGCCCCCCCCCCTCGTTCAGACCGCCTCCGCCGACGATGAGCCCTCCGCCACCATCGCCTAGTCCCGTCGCACCACCCTCCTCCTCCCCCTTTCCGTTCGGTTTTCCCCAAACCCCTCGAACCAATTGAAAATCGCGAAACCCCTCCCCTTCATCCAGCAACTCGCGAAGACCCCTCCCCCCCCCCCAAGCCTACCGCCGATCGATGAGAGCCCCCCCTAACACCCACCGCGCCACCCACCTGAGGACCCGCCTCCGACGAACGCCCATGACGAAGAACCCCACCCCCTCCGTTCACTGTAAGCTCGTTTTTTTATTTTATTATTATTTATTTTCATTTAACTGATTTTTTTTTATTTACTTTAAAACTGATTTTCAAAAACATATGAAACTGATTTTGTTTAAATAGTTAAAACTGAATTTTAAAAGGATAAAACTGTTTTTTTTTTTAAGGAAAAACTGATTTTTTAAAGTATTTTAAACTGATTTTTTTAAAAGATTATAAATCTGATTCTTTAAAGGAGAATTCTGATTTTACTTTAAATAGAAAATGGGTTAAATTTTAAAAAGAAAAGGTTTAAACTTTAAATAGGAAAGGTTTAAACTTTAAATAGGAAAGGTTTAAACTGTAAAATGGAAAAAGATTTGAACTTTAAATAGGAAAAATCAGATTTTTATATATTGAGAATCGAAATAAAAATTCGATTTTTATATATTGAACTTTGAAATAAAAATTCGATTTTTATATATTGAACTTTGAAATAAAAATTCGATTTTTATATATTGAACTTTGAAATAAAAATTCGATTTTTATATATTGAACTTTGAAATAAAAATTCGATTTTTATATATTGAACTTTGAAATAAAAATTCGATTTTTATATATTGAACTTTGAAATAAAAATTCGATTTTTATATATTGAACTTTGAAATAAAAATTCGATTTTTATATATTGAACTTTGAAATAAAAATTCGATTTTTATATATTGAACTTTGAAATAAAAATTCGATTTTTATATATTGAACTTTGAAATAAAAATTCGATTTTTATATATTGAACTTTGAAATAAAAATTCGATTTTTATATATTGAACTTTGAAATAAAAATTCGATTTTTATATATTGAACTTTGAAATAAAAAATTCGATTTTTATATATTGCATAGCGAAGTAAAAATTCGATTTTTACATATGTAGTGAAAGCGGACAACGAAGGTGACAAAAAGGCGATAGCGACGAAGAATTCTGCAAAAGAAGTGCCGTGGAGCTAGGATAGCTATAATGTGAGAACTTCTCACTCAGAACTTCTCACTCAAATTCTACTTTTCTAGTTATATATATATATATATATATACTAGGATGCAGACGGTGCTTATTAGAAGCACCCGACACCCGTCCACAGACCATGGACTTGTTTGATTGGTTGTGTAGTTGGTTAGATTATTTGATTTGGATTTGATTGTTTTGGTGAAATTGAAATTGATATGATTGATGTGTGAATGGCGTGGGCCTTCACTAGACCGGGGATAAGGCTAGGCCTTGTCCCGTTTCTAGTATCGTGCCGTTATGCCGCCGAAATTTTCTAAAATATGTTAGAAAATAAAAAGATCATTTTATTGAATAAATGAATTGAATAGAAATTCATAGGTTGAAATAAAATGTTTTATCGTTAAAAATATAGTTTTTAACGTGAATGTGAATAAATGAATAGTTATAAACAAATCGGCCGATTTGTTTGTATATACACTGATTTGACTGATATAGATTGGGTCGATAAATTTTACACATCGCCCAACTGCACAAATAAAATCTGTGTTTGATTGTTTGAAACCCCACACGGGTGTTGGGATGAAATTTGAAGTTCACTCATCCTGATTGATTAAATATGTCAATCGATTGATTGACAGGCTGTTATAAGCATTAGATATCTATATTTGATGCTTATACGGTGTAGTGCACTTTGGTTGATGGTTGATTATTTATCGTTGCTATTATATACATGTGTTGTATGAAAAATCCATATAATTAACTTTATATGGTAATTGATTGGGCCTCATTCCAGTTTTAAAATAGAAATATTTGAAATAGAAATATTCGAAATGGAATATTTGTAAATATCAATATATGAAGCCGTGTTGATTAGATTGACGCCATTTTGACGTGAACGATATTTATATCGATTTTGAAATGAATTGAATTGAAAACGATTTCGAAATGAATTGAATTGAAAACGATTTCGAAATGAATTGAATTGAAAACGATTTCGAAATGAATTGAATTTATAACGATTTCGAAATGAATTGAATTGAAAACGATTTCGAAATGAATTGAATTGAAAACGATTTCGAAATGAATTGAATTGAAAACGATTTCGAAATGAATTGAATTGAAAACGATTTCGAAATGAATTGAATTGAAAACGATTTTGAAAACGATTTCGAAATGAATTGAATTGAAAACGATTTCGAAATGAATTGAATTGAAAACGATTTCGAAATGAATTGAATTGAAAACGATTTCGAAATGAATTGAATTGAAAACGATTTCGAAATGAATTGAATTGAAAACGATTTCGAAATGAATTGAATTGAAAACGATTTCGAAATGAATTGAATTGAAAACGATTTCGAAATGAATTGAATTGAAAACGAATTCGAATTGAATTGAAAGCGAATTGAAATGAATTCAAATTGAATTGAAATTTGAATTGAATAGAATTGAATTTTGAAACGAATCTATAAAGAAGAATTCAATTTTGCTTTGAATTGAAATGGAAGTTGAAATAAATTTTGAAACAAATTTTAAAACTATTTATATAATTCGTTTTAAATAGAAATCGACGAAGTATATATTATATATATTATATATATAATATAATAGCCTGAATAGAACGCGCCGCGCCGCGGCGGTTCGTGAATTTCGACCATTTATTTCAAACGGACATTGCGGGAGATCCGACCGTCGGATTCTCCTAAAACTGGAACCGTTGGGTTCGTATCGAAGAGAGCTTTCTAACGAATGTGAGAAATTAGAAATCTAACGGTTGGATTTGGAATTATGTCCAAATCAAATTTGAAAAAGGTCGCTGTAAGTGCAGTTCGATGGCCATTGATGGAAATCGACTGTACGGGCCTTGATAAAATTATTAAAAATAGTAATAATTTGTGTAAAATCATAAGAAATGATTTGTGAAGATTTGGGATGAAAAACTCCATATTTGAAAAGATAAAAATAAATTTTTATCGAAATGAAATAGTTTTGAACTAGAATTATAATTCTATTTATTTTTAAATGAATAAATTGAATTTGAAAAGGGTTTTGAAAATAACCAAAATTTCCAATGATTGCATTGGAGTGGATTTGAATCGAAATTGTCTTCGGAATATTTCGATGTTGGAATTCGTGATTATACAGATGTTGTTATGGAAATTTGAAAGATATATATTTATATCGTTATTTCCAATACGACATTTGTTAGTCGTAGAATTTGATATTGAATATAAGCCGATATATTTTCTATTCAGAGCCTTGTATTGAATATCAAATGTGATTTGGGTTTGTCGCGAATGGTGTCTTCACTAACACTGTTCTTGAACCTAGTTGTGAAAAGATTAAATCTTTTATTTAGATTTAATGAAGTGTACCAATTAAATAATATTTAATTGGAATTGAATTGATATTGATTTTTGGGTTTATCGTGGACAGTGTTTTAAATAACACTCGTTCTTTAACCCGATAATTAATGAATGTGATTTTGGGTTTATCGTGAACCGTGTTTTTAAATGACACTGATTCTTTGACCCAGTTGAAGATTGAAACTAAGTGGAGTTTTAATGAATCTTTAATTAATATTGAAATGATCGAGAATGGAGTATCACCAGTTTTACTCCAGGCGATAATTAAATCTTTAATTAGATTTGAACGTGAAATGGTAATTGAATTACCGATAACACTGTGGTGTTAGATATGAAGTACTACCAGTTTAATTTCATGGGATGAATAGGTTGGGATTGGGAAATAAAATAAATGATTACTTCGGTGTGGTTCGCTAATCCCGACTAGTTTGAATTGATATTCAAAGGAGATTAAAGAATAAATTTAAAGAATTTATCTTGGATAAAATTAATGGGAACTTTTCCCAAAGTATAGGAATATTCGAATAAAAGAATATTCTGAATTGGAATGAGGCGTATGTTGTGTTTGTGTAACACTTTTATAATATATACGCGAGTTATTCAGAAAGACCGGGTTTATCCCATTCTGAATAACTGATTCGACGTGGTGTCGAAGATGAAGACGGTGGTCGAAGACCGGAAGTCTTCACGTCGTTTGGGTGATTACTGATGATCTTGATTGGGCTGTACACCCAAGAAGATGGAAACAGTTAGTGATCGTCCAGACGTACTTGGAGATTGATGGATATGCGGGGTACTAGTTGCCTCCGGTTTCGTTCAGACCCAGAACGGACTTGTAAATGGACTGTGTGTCTGACATTGGATTTTAGTCCGTGTGATTGATCTCTATTAAGTATATATCTGTTTGGCGGCGGAGAATTTATTCTCTTGCTTAACGCCCTTCTCTGAGACGTACGAGCTCAGGGGTTATATATTGATGGATATCAAACGCATGGAGTGAATTGCCTGTGTGGCATGCCTAAGTGGCAATTGATCGAGGCTTCTGTTGAAAAGCAAAGTCTTGTGGTGATGATCAAAGCACAGCCTGTGTGGCACAGCTTTGTGTAACGTGAATTCGAGAGCCTCGCACCCCGGTTGTGAACCAAAAACGGGAGACGGACCTCAGGGAGGGCATGCGTTTCTTTCTAGTTAGAAGTGGCGTCAGTGGTTTTACACGCCCTGACGAGTTTGACTTATGTGGTTGTTGCTGTTGCGAGGCGCCTCGGTTATATCGGTTTCGGCCGATGCATTCTGGTTGGCAGACGGACCAGACTTACGCCCCAAAGGGCGGGGAAACGTAGTGTTCAGGCATTTTAATCCACATCGGTGGACCGGCCCTGTCGCTCCAAGGGTCACTCGAGCTCTGATCCTGTGGCTCGGGCTAGAGAGTCACGAATCGGTTGAGGACTATCTTTTGCCTCGGTTCATAGACGGAAATCCAATTTCCAAATACGTGACATTTGCGGTTTTAATTGTAGAACCTAGTATGGTGACATAGTGGGATGGGGCGCTCATGCCGCCTATGATTGATACTTATGATTTGAAGTTGTTTTATACACTATGCACTTATAATAGTATCAAATAATGTGTTTTAAACGTATCAAGCATGCTTTGGCTGTTATAAGGTAAAAACCCTATCCTCCGGCTTGCGTTGCATTGTGTGATGGGACCTGGGTCTTATAACAGCTTCATTTTTCTTTATTTAGCATTGCGCTGTTTGTTTTATGCACTGGTATTCTTGGGAGGAAACCCGTTCCGTGTTACGGCGTGGTCCCTTGATTTTCCGAACTTTAAAATAAAGGATTATAACTGTTTTTAGTTCTCACACCAGTCCCATGACTGACCTGGAGTTTATTGTTTTAACCTAAACTCTGGGTGCCCCTATTTTCCGCACGGGCAGCTAGTAGTTTTGGTTTTGCAGATTTATATTCACGGGATCCTGGTTTACAGCTGGAACGATATCCGGAAAGCTTTGTATCCGTATATCTACTTCTAGTTGTGTATTGTATTATTTTCCGCTGCTATGTATTTAAATGTAATTTAAATCTCTGATATTTCTGTGTAATATTCTCTTATACTCTGTATACTCTTGTAATCTGATGCATTGTTGCAATATACATTGAAATGTTCTTTCTATATGCGTTCTGTTGTGGCTTATTCTCGAACTATCCGACGCTTTCCTTTACGGGGAAGTCACGGGTCGTTTCATGTACCTCTAGAAAGGAATACACTGGGTTCAACAAGAACATCTCGCAACCCAGCCACACATGACCGACCACTCATTTCGCTTTAGTGTATCGAATGCATATATCACCAACGGTTGGGATCAGCAACCGTTTCCCGAATGGGACAGTATCGACAATAGATTTTTATAAGTAAATGAAACTCTAGATCAGATGATTATACACCCTACTTCGGAGCGACCGACTTAGCCATGCTGCCTGCCCGATTTCTGTTATTTACCGGATGTGAGGCTAGAAGCTACGCTTTATCATCACACCAGATTCACTTCGAATGCCACATCGTAAAATCCATCAAATCACCGATTGACGTCCTCAACAATACATTATGTGTTAGCTAAAAGAATTTTCCTTCTCCGCTTCCACTATTGGTACGGTTGGAGAAATCAATATACGTGATCGTCTGGAAATACTCTGTCAGACATCCGTCCATACAAGTCATCCAGGAACAGGATGAACCGAAGGCACTATTCAGTACATCCATCTTAGGCATTGTTATCTAAGACTTATACAATAGCCCTTGCACTTTACTCCGTCTTCAATTTTCTTTGGCATATATGATTCGCAACGCTTATGCCAATACAGAGTGGTTCTTTGGATAATAATCCAACCGGTCTCTCCATATTAACAACGTTAAAATGGTCAAGAAACTTCGATAGTCGGTGAGTTAACTATCAAAGAAAAACACGTGTGCAAACAACGATATTATTTCCAGGAGGAAATTATATCGATCAATCATCAATCATATATCTATATATATATATATTCATATTCCTTATTTTCTATGTTTAGAAAATATATGTTATTAACACTGGAAAACATTTCCATTTGTTTATTTACATATCACTATCATTTCACAACTATCAGTCCCTGACTGTAAACTAGTAGGAGAACAATTCTCTAAGTATAAACCCCGAAGGCCGAAACCAACATCAGATCGATACTCAGAAAACCATTCAACTTATTAATCTCTAGTTAGTTTCTAATCTGGTTTAACTCTATTTCTTTTAACTATGTTCGATTAACTCCTTTTGAATAACTATGTTCAATTGACTCCTATTTGATGACTCTATTTGATAACTCTAATCGATTGATTCTTTTCTATATCGTTAATTTCCTTTTATAATCCTATTTATTTTCCCAATAAATATTCCTTTATTCTATTTATTTACTTTCTACGTAAATATCTTTCTTTATACTTCTATTTACTTCTTAAATAAATATCGTTTTACACTTCTATTTACTTGCTAAGTAAATAATCGTTTTATAAAATTCTTTGATTTTATAATTATTCCCTTTCTAAATATCTCCTATTTATAAATATTCTAGTTTATAAATATTTTATTTTCAATATCACTTTGAAAATTCCCTTATCAACATTACCGTATGTTATGGTATTCAACATATCAAATCACGATGATCAATATCGTCAAACACATATAATTGACAACAGATTATATATCACATCATATATCACCATATATGAATAACAGTAAAATAAACGTTGAGGAATCCAGTCGGATTCCTGCAACCTGTTTCCCTGCATCCACAGATGTTACACAATAATATCAACATCACTTTCAGTTCTATATGATATATTCTGCTAAACAGAATCAATATAGAAATTCAACTAACTGACTAGCAGTTCAATCAAACAGTCAATCAGCCAATATTTTAACAGTTCTAAAAATACAGCATGAAATTATAAATTGTTCAGAGTTAGTGAGATTTACTCACAATGGACGATCATCGTTAATAACGATAACCATCGCTTGATTTAGACGGACAATTTATTTCGCTATAAATTGTAACTAGTCCCAATCCACTCCCAGTCAGTTCCTTTGTGTAGTGTCTATTCATACGATCCCGACGGATCTTGTTTTCTCCAATTCTGACACCGTATGATAGAGTTATACGATTTTCAAGTTTTGGACAATTTATATTAAACTAAACTATATATATACTTATCATTGGGTTCTCACCCCATTTATTTCTTGGCCCAATTAGAAAAAGGTAGCTCAACCCGTCAATTGATCTTCTTCCCAGACAGATAAAAATTTCTGCTCATCCCCTTCACCATTTCAGCAACTCGCAATCCAATATCTCATATGGTTCTAAATAGATTTTCTACACACTTGGGCTTCATCAATTTAAACCCAGCCCTCTTCCTTGAAAACTAACTGCCACCATCTTCTTCAGTTCACACAAAATTCACTTCCAAGTCCTAACCAATCTCTGCAATCGACTCACGTTATTTCCCCTATACACAAGCATCACAATTGAACTCTATTCCACTTCAATTTCAAACTCATCCCTTTCATCACTGATTCCCATTTCAGCGGCTTTAACCATCCCTCAATTCACATCAGGAACAACGACATGGAAAAACACATCACACGCATATAGTAAACCCACTCGTTCCACTCTCTCGTTTTCCCCCTTCACATAAATAAACCCCTCCCCTTCAATCCTCACAACTTTGAACCACCGAAGATCCATACAGTGACTGAACGTCACTCTTTCCCTTGAATCTTCCTGCTCCTCCTTATATCAATGAGACACAACTCGAGCTGCTCCTCTACATCGCGGTTTCCAACGAACTTGCGTCACCTGACAGAAACTCGCGACATTCATGATGGCTGAACACCACGGAATCTCGCATACCAGTACTACTCGATGCAACAAACCCCACCCAAACACCATTTCTTCTATCGAATCCCCAAATCGATTTCCGAACCAAACCCTAGCTTTTACAGTATACATTCCAGCTCAACAGAACAAGACCGAACCCTCCCAAACAAGTATAGAATAGAAGAGAATCATCCTAGCAACACAAATACATATATATATTTATTTATAAAATTTTGTTTGAGTTTAAATGAATTTTCAAAGAACAACTTTTCACTATAAACATGAAAACCCGACGGCGCAAGTTTAGTTGACTAGAAGAAATAGATTTTTAGGGTTTGAAAAGCTAAGGTCTATTTATAGAATTTTTATATTATTTTTATATTAATTTATATTCACACGCTATATTGGATTTGTCCTTAAAAATTTCTGTGATCACACACGATACCCAAAAATCACGAAACTAGACATGCAGCTACAGTTCGACATTGCAGACCCAACGAAATGGTTTCGTCGAATTCCGACTCCATTTGCTCACACAGCGTATTTTTAACCGTCGAAATACTGACTGTTTTTCACTCTAAAAATCCGTAAGGCCATACAGTGACGCTAAAAATCACGAATCCTGAAATCTAACAACTATTTGACATTGCGAATCCAACAAAATTAGTTTCGCCGAATTCCGACTTCGTTTGCAAAAGTGGCTATTTTTAAATCTCTGAATGACCCATTTAAATATATAAATATATTTAAATATAATTAATTTAAATATAAATAAATTTGTATTATCGTATATATTCATAGTGGAATACCATACGCTCAGAAAAATCCTATATGGGTTTCTAACTTGATATTTCAAATCTGGGTCAACCCGATATTCGATTTATATTGAAATTCCTTTTTAAAATATAAATAATTCCTTTATAAATTATGAAGGAATTCCACAGTGACTTTTCTAAAATTTGATTTGGACGTAAATCAAAATCTACCTGACAAAATCCTGATTTTCTCTTTCACTAGAAAGATATACTCCACCAGCTCCACACGTTTCTTGTTTCACAGAAATCCGGCTTAAAACGAATCCTGTACATTCAGTTGAAGTTCAAATCGCTAATTTACGAACTGCATCGCCATTTCAAGCTCGATTTTAATTATAATATAATTATACGTTCAAACTGTCGTTCAAATAATATATTTGTTATTCTAATTCAAATTCTAAACTGAGTTAAATATCACAGATGATCCAGTTCACACCATATCGCCAATTTTGATTATTTCAAAATTAAATATATTATTTAATTTATCATTCTAATTAAATATTCACCATTATTTAATTCCACGACCATTAAATTCACTATATCACTATCTATATAATTAAATAAATTAATTATAATACCTCTGCAAATGCGGGTCATTACAATGAACCTGATCCCGGACTCTCCGTATTGACGACGTAAAAATGGTCAAAAACTTCGATAGTCGGTGATTTAACTATCAAAGAAAAATAGGTGTACAACCAACGATCTTATTTCTAGATAGAAATTCGATCGATCAAATCATCAATCCACATTTATCTCTTTATATTAAATTATCTTTAATTTATCCATTTCTCCATTTCTGTATATTTGTAAATTCTTATTTTCTAAATTTAGAAAATGTTTCTCGTTCTTATTTGGAAAAAAACATTCCCAAACTTCTTTATCGGATTTAAACTGATGTTTAAATAAAACATCGCTTTGCCCATTCAAGCCATTTCACTCGTTAACTAAATTCACTTAACCAATCATCACTATCGAACCTTGATTACTCCTTAGTTAAAACGAAGTCAATCAAGTTGGGGTATAATTACCTCTAAGACCTAAACAGAACAACATTTCTAACCTTGAAATAGACAAAGTTCATCTTATAACCCTTTAACAAACTTCCTTATGCAAACTCTCGGATTCTATTTACGAATCCACTTCTTTTACAAAAATCATTTGAGTATAGCGCTAGTGTTATAGTTTCATGCTTTCGAAATATATTAACTTAAATATAACTTTTCTTTATTAGTTTGAATAAATAATAATTTATTAAATAAGTAAATAATCTTGCTTTAAAACCGGAAAGAAATTAACACTTTTCTGAATTTGATATACTCAAATCCCAATGTACAATACACCCTCGAATAATCACTATTCGATAACTCTGTTTTGAATAACTTATATTCGATACTCTTTTTTTCTTTTTCCGAATAAACTATATTCGATAGCTCTCTTCTTAGAATAACTTATATTCGATTATCAAATATTGGTTTCCAACCGAATACTAATTATCTCATTAAATCCTGATTTTATTCAATATATAATTTCTTCAAATAAATTATTTTAAAACATGTGGCTTAGTTGAATTCTAATGACTAATCTTTACGGATTTTGTTTAATCCTTTTACATTCCGAATATCGAAATGGATTCATCGTTCCTTTGAAAACAACTCCAAACTTCCCATTTCCTATTCAACGTTGAATTCACAATCCCAATTATCCACTAATAATTATATTTAAGTCCATTTATAACTTTGTTTATAAATCACAACACTTATTTTCATTCTTAAACAAGTTATTCCTTTCTAACTATTTTAAATTCCATTTCTGTTTAATTCTATTCCAAAAATCCACTTTTCCTAATAAATATGTTTATTTGCAAAACCTTTGCTTAAATCCATTCTTTTACACCAAATATGAAAAATATTCCTTTTATATAATCCATTTAGTTTGGTTTCGTATTTAAAAGAAATATCCCATTTTCCAACTTTTATTTACACTCTTATTTAGAATTATATATATACAAAATTTCCTTTCTAGTTCTTACACTTAAATCTCATTTAAAACCCTCTTATAAATGTTAAGTTCAAAAAAAAAATGTCGGTGTTGAAACCGATTTCCATTTCTCTATATAAATTTAGACTTATATATATTCATTTATCAAAAGATAAATATTTCCTTAATTTATAACATCATTTAAAAATTATTCTTTTATCTCTCGCCATTCCCTTTTATAATTCTATAAATTTTCTAAATAATTCTTTTTATAAAACCTTTTTGATTTCATAAAATTCTTCTTTCAATATACACTTCACATATTTCTTTTTATAAAACCCTTTTTATTTTAAATAAATATTTTTATTTCAAATTATAGTTTGAAACTTCCCTTTTTACTTTCCAGTATCTCTTTTGATATTTAAAGGTACCAAATAACAAGACTAGTGTCATTAAAATCAATCACATGTCATATATTACCTCATATATCACAATATATGAAAAACAGTAAAATAAATGTTGAGGAATCTAGTTGGATCCCTCCAACCTGTTTCCCTGCACCCATAGATGTTAATCAACATAAATAACACAAATATTCTGATAATAGAATCAATATTCGATTAACGATTAATAAATATTGTTATCGATATTTTCAGCCAATTAACTAGCAGTTCAACCAAACAGCCAACACACAGCAAACAACCATCATCTATAAATTCTAAAAATATTTTATAAAAATATAAATTGAGCAGAGTTAGTGCGATTTACTCACCTTGGACGGTTATCGTTAAATAACGATCAACGGTCAATGGATTTGTTTCGACCTTTTAATCTACCATAATTTCTGACGAGCATCAAATGGTTCCAAAAAATTCCATTGTATAGCCTACGCCCGTAGGATTTCAACATGACAGACTGCTCGTCATTCTGAGTTCGCATGCACCCGATACGAGTCCTTTTTACAATTTTGTATATTAGTATATTTATAAAAACAATATTTAGCCTAAATAAAACTTAAACCAATTTTCTATTTAAATAAGTGGCCTTACCCAAATAATGCGGCATGCTCTGTATTTTCAAAATCCCTGGTGAAACGATCGGTCTTCTTCCCCATGAACATGAGAATATCCACTACCCCTATTGTCGTGTTCTTTTTCCATCGCCACACACCATTTAGAATCACCAAATATCACCCAAAATTAACGTCTTCTCTTTATAACATGCCCCACGCTTCATCCATCTCACGTGCCCTTCGTTTTCTTCCTTTCTACCCGGACGTGCCAGCCCCTGTCACTTCACGTTTGTATTAAATGTTTTTTTGTTTTTTTTATTTGTTTTAAATCTCGGCCATACCCAACTAAAACCCGGCCCATTAAAACAAGTCCTCAAGCCCACCACCGTTTGGCAACAGTACCTTTCTTCCTCCATCAAGAATTGCTCTAGTATTTGTTTGACCCATTCCAGTTGAAAGATCCCACCATAACCGTTGATTCGCAACATCTTCTCTTCATGGAAAATTAAAAATAAAAATCCGCTTGTTTCTCTCTTTATACCGCGTCCTTCACCAGCAAAGGCCACGCCTTCCTCTCCCCTAGTCACGTACTCCTCCTACAGATCCTCAAGTGAACAGCAGTCACTCCCATTCCAAGTCTGTTGTACACGCACAGCATGCTTCCCACAGATTCCCCCCTTGAATTCACGCCAGTGTCTGTTTTTGCAAGATGATGTTTTAAACTCCATATATAACCAACCCTTAGTTGTAGTGCTGCTGACCACTTCGAGCACCATAGGGATGTCATTCTGTGTTTAAGCTTTTGATATCAGCAACATAAATATATTTTAATGTGGGATTTTATTTACTTAAGTTTTTGAACGGTCATGGAAGAGCTTTGGATTTAATAGTCTAAGTGGAGAAACAAAGAGGAAACAACCGCGTTATTTATATTTGCAGTGTTTTGCTTGCCAAGGAGTAGGCACGGATAGGATCATAGATAGCTGAAAATAAAAGGATGCGCTTTGATTAGAAAATTCATGTCTGCGTTATCTTAGGATAGGTTATTGTTAGGTAGATGCACGTGCTTAGGAGATTTATATATATCTGTATGATCTGGATTTCCATGTGCGCTGCGCACAGAGGTTGTCTTTGATTTAACATTGAAAAGAATAAACATGGCAGCACCAAAAATGTAGGGTAAGTGTAGGTTTGCTCCTTTCTTTTCATGTAGGTCTGCCTGTATACAATGTTCGTGATGGAGAAAACACAGGAAGGCTTATTTATTTGATTAGAATTAAGTAGCATCATAGGGTAGGTTTGATGGAGAGGTGACAAATCCTTCCAGTAGGTAGCTGCGCTTTAAAAGATGGTGTACGATACTTTAGAACAAAGCGATACAATTTTTTTTTGTTTTGAAAGTTATGCACCTCAATGTACCCAATCCCGTTTACGTAAGAGCTGCTACGGACAGAAATAAGATTTCGGTTGTGTCCAACGAGGTGCCACGATACCAAAATTATAATAATATCAGTAGGTTGACTCATATTTTGAAACACCAAAATATTGATATAGGATGCAAAATACTCTAAATAAGAATTTGCGTATTTAATTAATTAAAAATTACAGTAAAATTCTAAAAACTAAATTATCACTACGTCCCAAAAGAACCTTGTCTAAGTTCGAAACCGATATCTAGTTATTTCAAATAAACCATTACGATCGATAAACGATTCTACAGCGACTATTTGGAAATTTGATTTGGACATAAATAAAAATCTATACGACGAATCCTGATTTTTCTCTTCCACTAGAAAAATATACTTCACCAGCTCCTAACGTTTCTTGTTTCACAGAAATCCAACTTAAAACGGCTTCTATATATTCGTTTAAGGTTCGAATCGCCAATTTACGAACTGCTGCGCCATTTCGAGCTCGATTATAATTATATTATAATTATACGTTCAACTGTCGTTCGAATAATATATTCGTTATTATAATTTGACTCTAAACTGAATTATATCTTATAAATGATCTAATTCGCACAATATTGGGAATTCAGCCCTTTTCGATCATTTCGAAAATAAATATATTATTCTATCATGTATATTAATTAAAATATAAATATTATTTAACTCAAGTAATCGATATCACCAAATCGATATTTAATAATAAATTAATTATTTCACCATACAAATATGGGACATTACATCATCGGCCCAAGCTCAACGTGCTACAGTACCCCTTCTTCCCCGTTAGTATGCTGCTCCTAAAATCTGGCCATTCCGTTTCATTCGAGGCTTTACTTTCATCGATACTCCATAAAACTCCAAATAGAAAATATGATGATTCTTCTCTTAAGCTCCTCTTTTACCTGATACCCTCGAGTTTGAGCTTGCGCTGCCCTGGAGAAAACCGACTTCAGGTTCCGACGCCTGAACTCAGTAATACAATCGACACCTTTTTGTTCGAATTTATCCCAGACTTTGCCCGAAAATAGTATTCAATGCCAGGAATCCTAATATCATACTCGAAACATGAATCGATGATCAAAACCGCAAAATCCCCAGCCCTAGGAAATGCTGTAGAAAAGTTGCGATCAAAAATGGTGTTCGAGTTGCTTAAAACCCGTACTGGACTGAAGAGAAACTCTTGGAGATCATAAATATACTAATTTTGCAATTTATCGATTTATATACGATTTTCTTTTGATTTTTGAAGAAGAGGCTTTTATGTTTTCAGTAGAAAGAATAACGGCGGAAAAAATATTGACCACCGAATGAAAAGTTTAGGGTTTAGGAAGTGTTAAAGTGTATTTATATTATATTTTAAATATTTTAATATTCGATTTTATATTCATTTTTAGTCCTGCGCTACTTACATACCTGTTTAAAAATTCCTACAATCACGTATAATACCAAAAAATCACGAAAGTGGACATACACCTTCAGTTCGACATTACGGACCTAACGAAACTGGTTTCGTCGAATTCCAACTCTGTTTGCTCACACAACGTATTTTTAACCGTCAAAATATCGATTGTTTTTCACATTAAAAATCCGTACAGCCACTTACTGACTCCAAAAATCACGAAAATTGAAATCTAGCAATAATTTAATATTACGGATCCAACAAAATTAATTTCGTCGAAAACGGAGGTCGGTTGCAAAACTGGTATTTTTAAAGCTCTAAATAACCCATTTAAATATATAAATATATTTAAAAATAATTAAATTCAACATTTATAAATAAATATAATCGGTTATATATTCACAATATGTATCATACAGCTCCATAATAAATATATAACTCGATATTTCAAATCTAGGTCAAATCGATATTCAATTAAATAGAAATCCTTTTATAAATCATTATAAATTATAAAGGAATTCCATAGCGACTTTTCTAAAATTTGATTTGGACATAAACAAAATCTACACAATGAAAATCCTGATTTTTTGTGACGGCAAGGAATTTCGCTCGGTCCGAACCAGTCGCTAAACCGATCCAGGCCGTTCGAAACGCCCTATCGTTTGAGAACACGACAAAATAGAACGCATATAAAAGAACGTTTCATTGTATATTACAACAATGCACCAGAATACAAGAATATACAGAGTATAAATGAATATTACACAGAAATATCAGAGATTTAAATTATATTTAAATACATAGCAGCGGAAAATAATACAATACTCAACTAGAAGGAGATATACGGATACAAAGCTTTCCAGATATCGTTCCAACTGTAAACCAGGATCCTGTGAATATAAATCTGCAAAACCAAAACTACTAGCTGCCCATGTCAAAATAGGGGCACCCAGAGTTTAGGTTAAAACAATAAACTCCAGGTCAGTCATGTGACTGGTGTGAGAACTAAAACAGTTATTAATCTTTATTTTAAATCATTAGGTAAATCAAGGGACCACGCCGCATAACACGGAACGGGTTTCCTCCCAAGAATACCAGTGCATAAAACATAACAGCGCAATGCTAAGTAAAGAAAAATGAAGCTGTTATAAGACCCAGGTCCCATCACACAATGCAACGCAGCCGAGGATAGGGTTTTCCCTTATAACAGCCAAGGAATGCTTGATACGTTTTAAAACAGATTATTTGATACTATTATAAGTGCATAGTGTATAAAACAACTTCAAATCATAAGTATCAATCATAGGCGGCATGAGCGCCCCATCCCACTATGTCACCATACTAGTTCTACAATTAAAACCGCAAATGTCACGTATTTGGAAATTGGATTTCCGTCTATGAACCGAGGCAAAAGATAGTCCTCAACCGATTCGAGACTGTCTAGCCCGAGCCTCAGGCAAGTACTCTGTCAAGCCTTTGGATCGTCAGGGTCGGTCCACCGATGTGGATTAAACTTAAACCCTGAACATGCATTCCCCCGCCCTATGAGGCGTAAATGAGCCAACGAATGACTCCATCGGACCCGGATCGTCCGATCAAACCGAGGCGCCTCGCAACAGCAACAACCACATAAGTCAAACTCGTCAGGGCGTGTAAAACCACTGACGCCACTTCTAACTAGAAAGAAACGCATGCCCTCCCTGAGGTCCGTCTCCCGTTTCTGGTTCATACCGGGTGTGAAACTCGCGAATTCACGTTACACAAAGCTGTGCCACACAGGCTGTGCTTTGATCATCACCACAAGACTTTGCTTTTCAACAGAAGCCTCGATCTATTGCCACTTAGGCATGCCACACAGGCAATTCACTCTATGTGTTTGATATCCATCAGTATATAACCCCTGAGCTCGTATGTCTCAGAGAAGGGCGTTAAGCAAGAGAATAAATTCTCCGCCGCCAAACAGATATATATTTAATAGAAATCAATCACACAGACTAAAATCCAATGTCAGACACACAGTCCATTTACAAGTCCGTTCTGGGTCTGAACGAAACCGGAGGCACCTAGTACCCCGCATATCCATCGATCTCCAAGTACGTCTGGACGATCACTAACTGTTTCCATATTCTTGGGTGTACAGCCCAATCAAGATCATCAGTAATCACCCAAACGACGTGAAGACTTCCGGTCTTCGACCACCGTCTTCATCTTCGACACCACGTCGAATCAGTTATTCAGAATGGGATAAACCCGGTCTTTCTGAATAACTCGCGTATATATTATAAAAGTGTTACACAAACACAACATACGCCTCATTCCAATTCAGAATATTCTTTTATTCGAATATTCCTATACTTTGGGAAAAGTTCCCATTAATTTTATCCAAGATAAATTCTTTAAATTTATTCTTTAATCTCCTTTGAATATCAATTCAAACTAGTCGGGATTAGCGAACCACACCGAAGTAATCATTTATTTTATTTCCCAATCCCAACCTATTCATCCCGTGAAGTAAAACTGGTAGTACTTCATATCTAACACCACAGTGTTATCGGTAATTCAATTACCATTTCACGTTCAAATCTAATTAAAGATTTAATTATCGCCTGGAGTAAAACTGGTGATACTCCATTCTCGATCATTTCAATCTTAATTAAAGATTCATTAAAACTCCACTTAGTTTCAATCTTCAACTGGGTCAAAGAATCAGTGTCATTTAAAAACACGGTTCACGATAAACCCAAAATCACATTCATTAATTATCGGGTTAAAGAACGAGTGTTATTTAAAACACTGTCCACGATAAACCCAAAATCACATTCATTAATTATCGGGTTAAAGAACGAGTGTTATTTAAAACACTGTCCACGATAAACCCAAAAATCAATATCAATTCAATTCCAATTAAATATTATTTAATTGGTACACTTCATTAAATCTAAATAAAAGATAGTCCTCAACCGATTCGTGACTCTCTAGCCCGAGCCACAGGATCAGAGCTCGAGTGACCCTTGGAGCGACAGGGCCGGTCCACCGATGTGGATTAAAATGCCTGAACACTACGTTTCCCCGCCCTTTGGGGCGTAAGTCTGGTCCGTCTGCCAACCAGAATGCATCGGCCGAAACCGATATAACCGAGGCGCCTCGCAACAGCAACAACCACATAAGTCAAACTCGTCAGGGCGTGTAAAACCACTGACGCCACTTCTAACTAGAAAGAAACGCATGCCCTCCCTGAGGTCCGTCTCCCGTTTTTGGTTCACAACCGGGGTGCGGGGCTCTCGAATTCACGTTACACAAAGCTGTGCCACACAGGCTGTGCTTTGATCATCACCACAAGACTTTGCTTTTCAACAGAAGCCTCGATCAATTGCCACTTAGGCATGCCACACAGGCAATTCACTCCATGCGTTTGATATCCATCAATATATAACCCCTGAGCTCGTACGTCTCAGAGAAGGGCGTTAAGCAAGAGAATAAATTCTCCGCCGCCAAACAGATATATACTTAATAGAGATCAATCACACGGACTAAAATCCAATGTCAGACACACAGTCCATTTACAAGTCCGTTCTGGGTCTGAACGAAACCGGAGGCAACTAGTACCCCGCATATCCATCGATCTCCAAGTACGTCTGGACGATCACTAACTGTTTCCATCTTCTTGGGTGTACAGCCCAATCAAGATCATCAGTAATCACCCAAACGACGTGAAGACTTCCGGTCTTCGACCACCGTCTTCATCTTCGACACCACGTCGAATCAGTTATTCAGAATGGGATAAACCCGGTCTTTCTGAATAACTCGCGTATATATTATAAAAGTGTTACACAAACACAACATACGCCTCATTCCAATTCAGAATATTCTTTTATTCGAATATTCCTATACTTTGGGAAAAGTTCCCATTAATTTTATCCAAGATAAATTCTTTAAATTTATTCTTTAATCTCCTTTGAATATCAATTCAAACTAGTCGGGATTAGCGAACCACACCGAAGTAATCATTTATTTTATTTTCCCAATCCCAACCTATTCATCCCATGAAGTAAAACTGGTAGTACTTCATATCTAACACCACAGTGTTATCGGTAATTCAATTACCATTTCACGTTCAAATCTAATTAAAGATTTAACTATCGCTTGGAGTAAAACTGGTGATACTCCATTCTCGATCTTTTCAATCTATTTAAAGATTCATTAAAACTCCACTTAGTTTTAATCTTTGACTGGGTTAAAGAATCTGTGTCATTTAAAACACAGTTCACGATAAACCCAAAGTCACATCCCATTGATTATCGGGTTAAAGAACAAGTGTTATTTAAAACACTGTTCACGATAAACCCAAAAATCAATATCGATTCAATTCCAATTAAATATTATTTAATTGGGACACTTCTTTAAATCTAAACAAAAAGATTTAATCTTTTCTCAACTGGGTTCAAGAACAGTGTTAGTGAAGACACCGTTCACGACAAACCCAAATCACATTTGATATTCAATACAAGGCTCTGAATAGAAGATATACCGGCTTATATTCAATATCAAATTCTACGACTAACAAATATCGCATTGGAAATAACGATATATATATATATCTTTCAAATTTCCACAACAACACCTGTATAATCACGAATTCTAACATCGAAATATTCCGAAGACAATTTCGATTCAAATCCATCCCAATGCAATCATTGGAAATTTTGGTTATTTTCTAAACCATTTCAAATTCAATTTATTTATTTAAAAATAAATAGAATTATATTTCTAGTTCAAAACTAGTTCATTTCGATAAAAATCTATTTTTTTATCTTTTCAAATATGGAGTTTTCATCCCAATTTTTCCCAAATCATTTCTTATGATTTTACACAAATTATTACTATTTTTAATAATTTTATCAAGGCCCGTACAGTCGATTTCCATCAATGGCCATCGAACTGCACTTACAACGACCTTTTTCCAATTTGATTTGGACATAATTCCAAATCCAACCGTTAGATTTCAAATTTCTAATATTTGTTAGAAAGCTCTTTTCGATACGAACCCAACGGTTCCGGTTTTAGGAGAATCCGACGGTCGGATCTCCCGTAATGTCCGTTTGAAATAAATGGTCGAAATTCACGAACTGCCGCGGCGCGGCGCGTTCTATTCAGGCCATTATATTATATATATATATATATATATATATATAATATATATAATATATATTTCGTCGATTTCTATTTAAAACGAATTATATAAATAGTTTTAAATTCGTTTCAAAAGCAATTTCAACTTCCATTTCAATTCAAATCGAAATTGAATTCTTCTTTATAAATTCGTTTTAAAATTCATTTCTATTCAATTTCAATTTCAATTCAATTCGAATTCATTTCAATTCGTTTTCAATTCAATTCATTTCGAAATCGTTTTCAATTCAATTCATTTCGAAATTGTTTTCAATTCAATTCATTTCGAAATCGTTTTCAATTCATTTCGAAATCGTTTTCAATTCAATTCATTTCGAAATCGTTTTCAATTCAATTCATTTCGAAATCGTTTTCAATTCAATTCATTTCGAAATCGTTTTCAATTCAATTCATTTCGAAATAGTTTTCAATTCAATTCATTTCGAAATCGTTTTCAATTCAATTCCTTTCGAAATCGATATAAATATCGTTCACGTCAAAATGGCGTCAATCTAATCAACACGGCTTCATATATTGATATTTTCAAATATTCCATTTCGAATATTTCTATTTCAAATATTTCTATTTCGAAACTGGAATGAGGCCCAATCAATTACCATATAAAATTAATTATATGGATTTTCATACAACACATGTATATAATAGCATTGAAAAATGATCAACCATCAACCAAAGTGCACTACACTGTATAAGCATCAAATAAAGATATCTAACGCTTATAACAGCTTGTCAATCAATCGATCGACATATTTAATCAATCAGGATGAGTGAACTTCAAATTTCATCCCAACACCCGTGTGGGGTTTCAAACAACCAAACACAGATTTTATTCGTGCAGTTGGGCGATATGTAAAATTTATCGTCCCAATCAATGTCATTCAAATAGGTGTACATAAACAAACCGTCCGGTTTACAAATGAATATTTTATTTTGTTCACTTCACTATTTTCATATTCACGTTAAAAATTATATTTTTAACGATAAAACATTTTATTTCAACCTATGAATTTCTATTCAATTCATTTATTCAATAAAATGATATTTTTATTTTTCTAACATATTTTAGAAAATTTCGGCGGCATAACGGCACGATACTAGAAACGGGACGAGGCCTAGCCTTATCCCCGGTCTAGTGAAGGCCCACGCCATTCACACATCAATCAAAATCACCAAACAACCAAATTCAAATCAAATCATATAACTAAGCTATGCAACCAAACAAACAAGTCCATGGTCTGTGGACGATTGTGTCGGGTGCTACTAAGCACCGTCTGCATCCTAGTATATATATATAACTAGAAAAGAAATTGAAAGGTGAGAAATTCTCACCAAAAGCTAAATCCAACATCGCGACTCTTCATAGGTAGGAAATCTTCACCTTTTCGTCTTTTGTCACTTTCGTTGCCCGTATTCACTACATATATAAAAATCACATCTTTATATTCTTTCTACTTCACGATGAAATAAAGTTCCGATTTTTATTTCCCTTCATATATATACAACGCTTCTTTCGAAGTTCAATATATAAAAATTCTATTTTTCTTTCGAAGTTCAATACATAAAAATTCTATTTTTCTTTCGAAGTTCAATATATAAAAATTCTATTTTTCTTTCGAAGTTCAATATATAAAAATTCTATTTTTCTTTCGAAGTTCAATATATAAAAATCATAATTTTCTATCGAAGTTCAATATATAAAAATCATATTTTTCTATCGAAGTTCAATATATAAAAATCATATTTTTCTATCGAAGTTCAATATATAAAAATCATATTTTTATTCCGAAGTTCAATATATAAAAATCATATTTTTATTCCGAAGTTCAATATATAAAAATCATATTTTTATTCCGAAGTTCAATATATAAAAATCATATTTTTATTTCGAAGTTCAATATATAAAAATCATATTTTTATTTCGAAGTTCAATATATAAAAATCATATTTTTATTTCGAAGTTCAATATATAAAAATCATATTTTTATTTCGAAGTTCAATATATAAAAATCATATTTTTATTTCGACAAAAATCACAACCTTGATAAGGAAAAGAAATCTCATCTTTTTCCTAATATAAAATTCCAGATTTTTCTTATATAAATCCCATTTTTTTGTCACATTAAAAACTGATTTTTAAGCTGTGTTTTTAACATATAAAACTGATTTTAAAATTAAATAAAAACTCACCGCTGTATAAATTCGAACCCGCCTAGAATCGGTCATCTTTATCCGCTCCAAGCCTTGATGGCATCGCTGGTGGTCTTCAGGCTATCGGAGGTGGGTAGAGGTGTAGCGCTAGGGTTTTTTTTTTTTTAAAATCGAAATGGGGGGTGAAATCATGATGGTCGGGGGAGCTCCGCCAGGTGCGGTTCTTGACAGAAGAGGGGAGGAGAGAAGTGGAGGGCGGGGAGGTGCTGAACGGGGCGACGGAGGGAAGCGGTGTCTCGTGTCGCGAGATGGGTCTCGGGGGTTTCAGAAAGGAGGAGAAGAAGAGGCAAATGAGCAGGGGATGGAAGAGGGAGGAGGCGGAGGACATGGGGGCTATCGCCGTCGTCGGCGACGGAGGATCTGGTGTGGGAGGGGCACGGGTTTTTCCAGATTTTTTTTCTTTTTTTTCTTTTCTGGTTTCTGGAATACAAACGAGAAGAAGGGGGGGGGGGCAGTGGGTTAAAGGGGAAGGGTTTAGTTTTTTTTTTATTTAATTTAATTATTTTATTTTTTTCAAAAAGTTGACTTTCACATACGACCTCTAAACGAGGCCCACCGCCTGTCGTCCATAGCGTTTTACCCCCATTCCGAACACAATGGGATATGTATCGCAGGTTGATTCGATCGTTTGAATCAGTTTCCGTTAAATTTACATTTAAATCACTATATTGAATTTTAAACGTACATTTCAAATTACCGGGGTCACATACTAACTAGAAAAATTCCAGAAAAATATTTTCTAGCTTCGTATTGACGATACGGTCCTAACAAAACTAGTTTCGTCGAATTCTGAGACCGTTTGAAAAATGGCCATTTTCCAGTCGATTAAAATCAACTGAAACTGGTCAAACGCGTTTTCCTTCGCCACGCTCACATATTGATTCGAAAAATTATGAAATTTGGAATCTAGCAATAACTTAACATCACGGACCCAACAAAACTGGTTTCGTCGAAATCCGAGGTCGTTTGCAAAATTGCTATTTTTAAGGGCCTGAATTCCATAGCGACTATTCAGAATTTTCAACTAGACATATCTTTTGATTCCCACTACGAAATTTTGATTTTTCGGATTCGTTGGAAAGATATTCACAAATAGATCCTAATGATTTTGGTTTCACTAAAATCCGGATTGTTTTGCACCCGGTACATTCAATTGAAGTTTGAAATCGAATTATCGAACTACCGCGCCATTTTCAATTCTATTTATAATTATATATAATTATTTATATTCTAACGACGACGTATATAATATATACGTTCTAATTCTATTCAAAATAAATTTTTCGTCGATATTATTTAAAATAATTCATTTTAAATAATCAAACTTCGCTGAAATTGCCACATTAAAAATTTCAAACTGCCTCGCATTTTACGGGTTGTTACATTTTTCTCTTCCATTAGAAAAATGTCGCTTAACAGATTCGAACGTTTCTTGTTTCATAGAAATCCGGCTTAAAACAAATTCTGTATATTCAGTTGAAGTTCGAATCGCCAAATAGCGAACACCCGCGCCATTTCAAGCTCGATTTTAATTATAATATAAATATACGTTCAACTTCATTTATATAATATATTCATGAATATAATTCAACTCTAAACTGAATTATATATTTTAAATAATCCAAATTACACAATATTGTGAATTTCACTATTTTTGATTATTTCTGAAATTAAATATATTATTCTGTTATTTAATTTAATTAAATAAAAATATTTAGACCATTCAAATCTCTAAATCACTATTTATATAATTAAATAAATTAATTATTATATCGCTAAAATGCCGGTCGTTACATTCTTCCCCACTTAAAATAATTTCATCCTCGAAATTGCTAAGGTAGAAAACCAACCCTATTGACTGGATAGAAATTACTTCTTATATTTCAGTTTCAACTGAACCAATTTAATTTCAACTAAATATTACTTTATTTCAATTAACGAAAATTTTCAAAAATCCTGAAAATATTCTAACACCCGGAATTTCTAAAAAATTTCTCAGCACCTCCTTTCTACTGCTCAATACATACAACTACAACTCGCCTCCCTGGGCCTTCTCCAACCCAAAAGAAAATCAAACAGCCAAGCGGCTTGCCAATTCAACTCATAAAATCTCATACCCAAAATAAAATGTAAACTTGTACCTTTTGTCAGGCATATCGTTATATTCTTTCCATTTGCTGCTAATTCAGCATATACCAATATCATCCCATTCAAACTCCAATCAATTTATCCTCAAAACAACCATTCGCTTATATCCAAACCGAATTATGTTCTTAACTCAGATTCCAATATTTATTTCGATTCCTAACTTACCTGTCCAATTCCATTTCGGATTATCTCTAATCCAATCTAATTCAATATTTTCTATCTCAATTCATTTTCCACTCAACTGGTTTCAATTCAATTTATATTTGTTTTCACAAATTTCAATTCAAATTTGGTTTTACTCCAAACAATCTTTCTCTGGGAATTTTAAACAGTTTACCATATCGAAAATAAAACTTTCCTTTTTAGGATTCAAAACATTTTCTTTTTCTCAAATCAATTCAGAATGAATATCTTTGGTAGTAATCCATCACTTAGAACTCGAAAATGAACACCGATGATGGTCGACTTCATCATCAGAATATATTTTCAAGCGATCGAAGTGACTTCAATATTATATTACTTTTCAAAACCATTTCTAAACATTTCCATTTTGAAATGAATTCAAAATACCATTCACACTTCTTGTAAAACAATTCAAAATCTCCCAGGATTTTAAAATTCACATATATTTAATCCAATTCCATTTACAACACTTTTCATGTTTCCGGAATTTTAATTCCAATTTCTGATTTTCATTTCAAATTTAACTCATCTGATTTCATATATTACACTTATATTGTAACAACCCGTATTTTTATAACATGTTAAAACAAGAAATCAAGGCAGAATTAAATTTTAAAGTCAGAATCAGGGGAAACGGGTTACGCCATTGCGTTCGTCTAGAAATTTTACATGAAATAGATCCAAATTTTCAAAAATCGGAGTCCGAATGAAGAAGTTATGGCCTGTACAAGTTTCAGCAGTTTTCAGGCAGGACTAGACCAGGGGGTCGACCATAGGGTCGACCTACACCCCAGGTCGGCCATAGGGTCGAAAATAGGGTCGACCTACCCCCCAGGTCGACCATAGTGTCGACCCCCCCACCTTACAGGTCGACCTGGTCGGCCTGGTTTGACCCAGAACTCATTTTTGAAGCCTGAGACATGTTTTGACGGTCCAGATTGATTCTAGGGTTAATCTACGGGCCTAAAATAGTTTCTACTCCTATAAAAACACCCTTAGACCTAACCTAATTCATATCAAATCATTCTTACACTATTATGCTGTTGAAATCTCTCTTGAACCATGGCCGCCTCCCCCAAATTAAAGAACAAGCATTCAAACTCAATCCAATTCGAAGATTAAAGCTTGTAAAATGATTCAAGACAATAAATCAACACTACTACAATGTTCTATGACAATTTCACTTTCTAATTCACTAGCCATGCTCTGTAAGTTCTAGTTGTTTTTAGATTTAAACATTTAGTTATAATATGGACATGAAATAAAGTGGAATTGGATCTAAATATGTTTATCAATTCTGATCTATTTTTGTTGCTCCTTGAATCTTCTGTTTTGGGACTTGTCTATCTTTATGTTCATGACAAGTTTATGATCTATTCAGCAGTTTTCTTGATTTGTGATGAAGTTATCATCAAGTTGTAATATTTATGCCTATGATGATGTTTACCACTGATCTCATTTTTTTATTCAATTTCTATCTCCCCTAATTTATTTTCTTTTCATAAACCTTGGTCAATTTCGGACCTTGGCCTAAAATCGCGATTTGCGTACGATATGTATACGGGGGAATTATGGGATTATTGCCTTTATGAACATGATGTAATAATTGGCAACATGAAATTGGATATTATCATCGTATTTGCAAGTTTGGGCTTGATCTGTAAATTTTGGTATAATCTGTTATGAACAAATTTGCATAAATATTATATACATGGAATTTGGCACAAATAGGATCTATGTAATGTTACATGAGATTTGGTATATATAACATGTATGTAATTTGGCATGTAAATTAAACCACGAGTTCGGGCCTATGTAAATTAAATCAAAAGATTTGGCTTACGATTGGGCATATGTAGAATTGGGGATTTGAATATAAAAGCGATTGTAAATTTGATAATTGGCATAAATATGTATTATGAACTTGGGTAGTTGGCGTGTGTTGTAATAAAAAGATTATAATTTGGGATAACTACATCATGAATCATGATTTGGGTTTATTTGGGCATGATACATGCAATTTTGGCTAGAACTCGATATGGGTGAAATAGCATAAACTTGGCATACATGTAAATAGGCAAGAATTGGACGTATGTAAACTGACTAGAATTGGGTATATATATATATCCATATATAAATTGGCATGTAATTTTGGAACTTGGGCATATGTTTATTAATATGTAAAGTTGGGAATTTGAAACATGAAAATGACTGTGTATTGGATAATTGACTTGAACACGAAAATGAACATTTCTACATGTTAAACACGTGAACTGACACTGGGGTTTTGGTGGTAATACGACCATTAATGAACCTTTGACACGAGTTTAGACTCGGTTTGTGGTGTAAATCTGCCCGGAACCGCCCGACAAATTCAGTAGCCACAAAGTGTCAGTCTAATGTGAGAGGTCAACGGTCGAATTGTAGGCGCAACGATTTATGACACGAGGTTAGACTCAGTTTGTGGTGTAAATCTGCCCGGAACCGCCCGGCAAATCCAGTGGCCACAAAGTGCACGGTCTAATGTGAGAGGTCGTGATTCGTTCGTCATAATGAATGAATTAAGGAATACTAACCATAATATGACGTGGGTATGGTTAGAGGGTTAGGTGGGTTAACATGGAAATTTGACATGTAAATGTGGTCCTAACCGGTATGAGTTAAGAACATGTAAAACTTACAAGTGTAGGCTTAACCAACGTAACAGTTAATCAGACAAATGGGTGGGTTAAGTAATATGACTAGACTAATGACACTTAACTAATATAACATGACACGTGGCAGGGTTAAGTCAACAGGAACATATAGATAATACTTACCCAACTTTGCATGATACGCGGGCGGGTTAAGCCATGAATTACTTGAATATATTTAACCAATTTGACACAATGATTTGATAGGGTTAAGTCATGAACCATTTGAATATACTTAACCAATTGGACACGATGATTTGATAGGGTTAAGTCATGAACCACTTGAATATACTTAACCAATTGGACATGATGACTTGATAGGGTTAAGTCATGAACCATTTGAATATACTTAACCAATTTGACGCAATGATTTGATAGGATTAAGTCATGAACCATTTGAATATACTTAACCAATTTGACACGATGATTTGATAGGGTTAAGTCATGAACCACTTGAATATACTTAACCAATTTGACATGATGATTTGATAGGGTTAAATCATGAACCACTTGAATATACTTAACCAATTTGACATGATGATTTGATAGGGTTAAGTCATGAACCGCTTGAATAAACTTAACCAATTTGACACGATGATTTGATAGGGTTAAGTCATGAACCGCTTGAATATACTTAACCAACTTGACAGATGATTCGTAGGGCTAATTCATGAACTTGAACGACAACACTTAGCCAATTTGACATGACACGTAGGCGGGTTAAGTCACGAACTTGAATGACAACACTTAACCAACTTGACATGCTATAGTGATGGGGTTAAGTCTTGAATTTAAATGACAACACTTAACCTACTGAACAGAAATCCTAGTTGCACGGTCCTTTTCAGCTGTAACCCACTAGATGTATCACAGTACCTTGGAACTAGGCAGGGTGGGGCACGATTACGAGGTTGATTGTAAGCGACCAGAACGACGACTGAGTTGGTGCGCCATTGTAGGTTCAGGCAGACTATGGTCATGCACGTAGTCCAGAGTTGAAAAAGCAGGCATTGGGCACCAGTAGGTTTACATTGTGTGTGCTTGATTCGTGTCGATGGTTGGCACCATAGGGCTTGATACACCCTATGGTGGACCTAGCACAGGTAACTACATTTCATGATTGGGCCGTATGACACAGACACATGAACGAGCTAGGACTTGTAGGGAGCCGATTGACTAATAGATCATTACGTGGAATTCGTTAGGTAGCATAATCCCTAGTGGTCCTAGGTGGCATAAACCCTAATCGAATCTAGAAAACGTTCAATAGGTAGCATAATCCCTAGTGGTCCTAGGTGGCATAAACCCTAGTTGAACACACGATAGTTCATGATAAGGAAACCTAGCCAGAACAAGGGTGGGAGTCCAAACGATTTCAAGAATGGTGGCACTACGTTGAAGTAGTATAGAAATACGTAATGAAACCCATACGATATACGGCAAGGGACTGTACATATACATGGAAAGGATGATACGGGTTGAGATACTAGTATAGTTGGTGCAGAGAATATAGGAAATCAAAGAAAATAGTGGAATGGTGAAGCTTAGAAATCTTGCGATGTTATACTTAATATAAACCTTGTAATGTTATACTTGATTCATCGTGCCTGTAGCTTACCTTGTCATCATGCTTATGTTTACTTTTAGTTTATTCATGCCATATTATCTTCACCTGTTTTTATGCTGAAAGCTACTAGGACTTACTTAGTCTTTATGACTGACCCAGTTTGTTTCGCCTCTTTTTCTTTCGTTCCCCCCCGGTTCGCAGTGTGGGAATACAGCTTAGGTCGGATCTTACCAAGATCCAAGGCTCTTTCATGTACTGCTTGGATTTCTCTTGGCTATGGCTTGCTTTGCTGTTTTACTTGGGGAATGATTTATGACTATGGTTTTATGCTTCTTTATTATTGCAAGACAGATTTCGATGTAATGGATTTAATAGCATTTTGATGTAAAAGGCTTTAGACCTTTCTAGATTTTAAAGCAATGAAATTTGGTTCTTCTTCCACTGTTTTATATGTTCTGTCTTGTAATAATTCTGTGTATGTTTACCTAGATAATGCTCCACCAAAGCTAGTGTATTCCCTTTGTGAGTGACCCTAGCGGAGGTGGGGTGTTACATTTGGTATCAGAGCAGAAGGTTAACAGACTGGGAAAATTTTCTTAAAAACTTCTGAAATTATTTTCAAAAACCGTTTACAAAGAAGCATTTTTCAAGAGAAGTTTTATTTTTAAAGGCTATTCCCCAAAGGCCACTAGCATTATCCTTTGTTTCCTTGTTTGAATCCCTTTTCCTTTCTTTCCTCCTTCTGTAGTCACATTAGTTCCATCTGCGACTAACCTTATTTCAAGCTTTGAAGGGTTGCTGCGCGATGGAGGTAGTTCTCAAGAGGCCTATTAACACGTTTAATAAGAGGGGATAAGGGTGGTTAAGGCGAAAGAGGCTCAAAACAAGAAGGTAGAAATGTTTCTGTAGGAAAGCCTAGTTTATCTTTCTATCTTGTCCGTACCCTTTTTGATTATGGTACATCGCATCCTTTTAATTTTGCTTCGATAGTTGAGTCTCTGCACCTTAGTACTAGCGTAGTAGAGGATCCCATTTTATTCTCAAAACCTGTTAGGGAATCGACTCATTTATTCATGATTTGTTTGGATTTGAGAATGTCTATGCTAAGTATTGAGTTTTGAAGTAATGCTTGTGTTTCTTTGGGCTATGGGTTGATTCTAGGGATGGAGTGGTTATCCAGTAATGGTGTCATTCTTGAGTATGAAAAGAGGGTAGTTAGATTCTTGACTTGCCTTGGTAATGCCCTCGAAGTCTAGTGTAACCCTTAGGGTTCTGCCATGCTTAGTTACCTAGAATCTCTTGATACATTTATTGATCCACTCGAGTAGTGTTCACCACTAAAGCGAATGGTTCATTTCGCATATGCATGAGTCATAGAAAATCACCTTAGTAAGTACATTTGGCAACATGGTTGGCATTTGTTTGTTTTCAAGAGATAGTTCTTCTGGTGGAATACCTTATAAAAAGTAAACGAGATCCAGGATTCACTAGTGAATTTTGGAGAGCTTGCATGAAACCATGAGTACGGAGTTATGTTTAAGCCGAGTATACTAGAAAAAGAATAAGGGAAAGTGGAACGAGAGGCAATAGTGAAATGAGTTCCAACTCATATTTTGGAAACAAGAATTAAGAAGCTACGAAATTTTAAAGTTAAAATCGGCCAAAGCACAATGGAGTTAAGCTCAAGGAAATGCGACTTAGAAGATTGAAGACTAGATATGCGCATCATATCTCTTTTTAAGAGTATATCCTTGATCCCTCTTTTCCTGTAGAGCTTATTTGCATACTATCTTTCAAGTATATCCTCTCGGTCCTATTCTCAATCCTATTTTTGTTGCAAACCCCATAGAGAGTATGACTTATCTGTTAGTAATACATGTTGGGGCTTGAGGGTGTCCGTTGGGTTGACTAAACCTTTTTTTGGGTTTTATAGGATATGGGCTGGTGCTTAGGGAGTTCTTCTCCTATTTAGTATATATGTGACGTAGATTTGCAGTTTTGACATTGCCTGATGGGCACAAAGTTTTTACTTGCTTCTATCATTCGGCTATATCTTTAGGTAGGAACAATTGGGTGAAACATGTGTTTGAGACATGTTATGATTGATGGTTGCAAGTGGTTGCAAGTGGTCGCAAGTGGTTGCTCGTGGTTGCATAACACACATTAGGCACTAGATCGACTCAGATACTTTTTCATATTGCATATGCATGAGTGTTTATACTTGTTTATGGATGAAATTGAATGTGTTATCATGTGAATGTTGCATATGGATGGATGTTTGAGGACACATATAGTGTTTATGTGATTAGGGCTATTTGCATACATGTTGGACTCATGGCACTAAACATATTTTGCATTAAGAAGATCAATCAGGCTTGATCATTTGCATTAGATAAGAAACATATACACACACTTTCTGCATATGTTCATACAGCATTAGAAATCTCGTAAGGACAATGGATGCCTGTGATTGATGATTGAGTTGATGGATGATTGAGTTGATGGATGATTGAGTTGATGGACACATTCTTCTTAACTTGAAGATTTCGGGGACGAAATCCTTTAAGGAGGGGAGAATGTAACAGCCCGTATTTTTATAACATGTTAAAACAATAAATCAAGGAAGACTTAAATTTTAAAGTCAGAATCAGGGGAAACGGGTTACGCCATTGGTTCGTCTCGAAATTTTACATGAAATAGAGTCCGAGTTTTCGAAAAACGGAGTCCGGATGAAGAAGTTATAGCCTGTACAAGTTTCAACGGTTTTCAGGCAGGACTGGACCAAGGGGTCGACCATAGGGTTGACCTACCCCCCCCCCCACCCCCAGGTTGACCATATGGTCGACCTACCCCCAGGTCGACCATAGTGTCGACCCCCCCACCTTACAGGTCGACCTGGTTTGACCCAGAACTCATTTTTGAAGCCTGAGACGTGTTTTGACGGTCCGGATTGATTCTAGGGTTAATCTAAGGGCCTAAACTAGTTGCTACACCTATAAAAACACCCTTAGACCTAACCTAATTCATATAAAATCATTCTTACACTATTATGTTGTTGAACTCCCTCTTGAACCATGGCCGCCGCCCCCAAATTAAAGAACAAGCATTCAAACTCAATCCAATTCGAAGATTAAAGCTTGTACAATGATTCAAGACAATAAATCAACACTACTACAACGTTCAATGACAATTTCACTTCCTAATTCACTATCCATGCTCTGTAAGTTCTAGTTGTTTTTAGATTTAAACATTTAGTTATAATATGGACATGAAATAAAGTGGAATTGGATCTAAGTATGTTTATCAATTCTGATCTATTTCTGTTGCTCCTTGAATCTTCTGTTTTGGGACTTGTCTATCTTTATGTTCATGACAAGTTTATGATCTATTCAGCAATTTTCTTGATTTGTGATGAAGTTATCATCAAGTTGTAATATTTATGCCTGTGATGATGTTTACCTCTGATCTCATTTTTTTTATTCAATCTCTATCTCCCCCAATTTATTTTCTTTTCATGAACCTTGGTCAATTTCGGACCTTGGCCTAAAATCGCGATTTGCGTACGATATGTATACGGGGGAATTATGGGATTATTGCCTTTATGAACATGATGTAATAATTGGCAACATGAAATTGGATATTATCATTGTATTTGCAAGTTTGAGCTTGATCTGTAAATTTTGGTATAATCTGTTATGAACAAATTTGCATAAATATTATATACATGGAATTTGGCACAAATAGGATCTATGTAATGTAACATGAGATTTGGCATATATAACATGTATATAATTTGGCATGTAAATTAAACCACGAGTTCGGGTCAATGTAAATTAAATCAAAAGATTTGGCTTACGATTGGGCATATGTAGAATTGGGGATTTGAATATAAAAGCGATTGTAAATTTGATAATTGGCATAAATATGTATTATGAACTTGGGTAGTTGGCATGTGTTGTAATAAAAAGATTACAATTTGGGATAACTACATCATGAATCATGATTTGGGTTTATTTGGGCATGATACATGCAATTTTGGCTAGAACTCGATATGGGTGAAATAGCATAAACTTGGCATACATGTAAATAGGCAAGAATTGGACATATGTAAACTGACTAGAATTGGGTATATATATATCCATATATAAATTGGCATGTAATTTTGGAACTTGGGCATATGTTCATTAATATGTAAAGTTGGGAATTTGAAACATGAAAATGACTGTGTATTGGATAATTGACTTGAACACGAACATGAGCATTTCTATATGTTAAACACGTGAACTGACATTGGGGTTTTGGGGGTAATACGACCATTAGTGAACCTTTGACACGAGGTTAGACTCAGTTTGTGGTGTAAATCTGCCCGGAACCGCCCGACAAATCCAGTAGCCATAAAGTGTCAGTCTAATGTGAGAGGTCAAAGGTCGAATTGTAGGCGCAACGATTTATGACACGAGGTTAGACTCAGTTTGTGGTGTAAATCTGCCCGGAACCGCCCGGCAAATCCAGTGGCCACAAAGTGCATGGTCTAATGTGAGAGGTCATGATTCGTTCGTCATAATGAATGAATTAAGGAATACTAACCATAATAAGACGTGGGTATGGTTAGAGGGTTAGGTGGGATAACATGGAAATTTGACATGTAAATGTGGACCTAACCGGTATGAGTTAAGAACATGTAAAACTTACAAGTGTAGGCTTAACCAACGTAATAGTTAATCAGACCAATGGGTGGGTTAAGTAATATGACTAGACTAATGACACTTAACCAATATAACATGACACGTGGCAGGGTTAAGTCAACAGGAACATATAGATAATACTTAACAAACTTTGCATGATACGTGGGCGGGTTAAGCCATGAATTACTTGAATATACTTAACCAATTTGACACGATGATTTGATAGGGTTAAGTCATGAACCATTTGAATATACTTAACCAATTGGACACGATGATTTGATAGGGTTAAGTCATGAACCACTTGAATATACTTAACCAATTGGACACGATGATTTAATAGGGTTAAGTCATGAACCATTTGAATATACTTAACCAATTTGACACGATGATTTGATAGGGTTAAGTCATGAACCATTTGAATATACTTAACCAATTTGACACGATGATTTGATAGGGTTAGGTCATGAACCACTTGAATATACTTAACCAATTTGACACGATGATTTGATAGGGTTAAGTCATGAACCACTTCAATATACTTAACCAATTTGACATGATGATTTAATAGGGTTAAGTCATGAACCGCTTGAATATACTTAACCAATTTTACACTATGATTTGATAGGGTTAAGTCATGAACCGCTTGAATATACTTAACCAACTTGACAGATGATTCGTAGGGCTAAGTCATGAACTTGAACGACAACACTTAGCCAATTTGACATGACACGTAGGCGGCTTAAGTCACGAACTTGAATGACAACACTTAACCAACTTGACATGCTAGAGTGATGGGGTTAAGTCTCGAATTTAAATGACAACACTTAACCTACTGAACGGAAATCATAGTTGCACGGTCCATTTCAGCAGTAACCCACTAGATGTATCATGGTACCCTGGAACTAGGCAGGGTGGTGCACGATTACTGGGCTGATTGTAAGCGACCAGAACGACGACTGAGTTGGTGCGCCATTGTAGGTTCAGGCGGACTATGGTCGTGCTCGTAGTCCGGAGTTGAAAAAGCAGGCATTGGGCACCAGTAGGTTTACACTGTGCGTGCTTGATTCGTGTCGATGGTTAGCACCATAGGGCTTGATACACCCTATGGTGGACCTAGCACAGGTAACTACATTTCGTGATTGGGCCGTATGACACAGACACATGAACGAGCTAGGACTTGTAGGGAGCCGATCGAATAATAGATCGTTACATGGAATTAGTTAGGTTGCATAATCCCTAGTGGTCCTAGGTGGCATAAACCCTAATCGAATCTAGAAAACGTTCAATAGGTAGCATAATCTCTAGTGGTCCTAGGTGGCATAAACCCTAGTTGAACACGCGATAGTTCATGATAAGGAAACCTAGCCAGAACAAGGGTGGCAGTCCAAACGATTTCAAGAATGGTGGCACTACGTTGAAGTAGTATAGAAATACGTGATGAAACTCATACGATATACGGCAAGGGACTGTACATATACATGGAAAGGATGATACGGGTTGAGATACTAGTACAGTTGGTGCAGAGAATATAGGAAATCAAAGAAAATAGTGGAATGGTGAAGCTTAGAAATCATGTGATGTTATACTTAATATAAACCTTGCAATGTTATACTTGATTCATCGTGCATGTAGCTTACCTTGTCATCATGCTTATGTTTACTTTCAGTTTATTCATGCCATACCCCCCCCCCCCACCCCAGGTTCGCAGGGTGGGAATACAGCTTAGTTCGGATCTTACCAAGCTCCAAGGCTCTTTCATGTACTGCTTGGATTTCTCTTGGCTATGGCGTGCTTTTCTGTTTTACTTGGGGAATGATTTAAGACTATGGTTTTATGCTTCTTTGCTATTGCAAGACAGATTTCGATGTAATGGGTTTAATAGCATTTTGATGTAAAAGGCTTTAGACCTTTCTAGATTTTAAAGCAATGAAATTTGGTTCTTCTTCCGCTGTTTTATATGTTCTGTCTTGTAATATTTCTATGTATGTTTACCTAGATAATGCTCCACCAAAGCTAGTGCATTCCCTTTTTGAGTGACCCTAGCGGAGGTGGGGTGTTACATATATAAATTCTGAATGGTTATTTACATAACCATTTCAATTATAATCTTATCTGATTATATCACAACCAACACATCCAATATATGATAATATTTCAAATATTAATCATCTTTTTATATCAAAATATAATTTGGGTAAAATTATTTTGTTTTGCCCCCTTTTCAAAAAATACTGTGTCGGTCCATCGTATTCAAGTGTTTATAGACCCCTACTGATACAGTGGATCAAACTGAACGATCAGAATCCATAAACAACTCAACCAACAAATCTCCATAATATAAAACCATTTTTTTTATATCAATAACAAAAACGCGCTCATAACTCAACTCAATCTAGGGTTTTGCTAACCCTATCCCTACCGAGTCACGCCACAGAGCCAAGGTAATTACTTAACCTTAAGCTCTAATACCAACGGTAGTGTCCCGAAATTCCGGTACAATTTGAGCTGACCAAATACCATAAGTCCAACCTAAATTACATTGGAAATCAGAAAACTAATAGAAAGAAAATAGAGGGTGAGAATAGATAAGATAGAAACTTAGAATAGAAGAAGAAGAAGAAGAACATACATCATCATAAGAGTAACACGAAATTCACAGCGGAACGAACAATATATAAAAGATACATAAATTTGAAATAAAACCAGTATATGTATACAGTATCATTATCACAGTACAACACTTACAACACATCGGAATAAACAATAGCTATATAATCCTAAAGCCTCATGCTCAAAGCTCTCCAAGCTTATCTGTAAAATCCTGACTACTTGACTGCCCGTACAAAATTGGGCACCCAAGAGTTTATGGAAAAACAAAACAAAATAAACTGTAGTTCAGTCATGGGACTGGTGTGAGTAAAACAGTTTAAAGCAGTTTGAGCAATTTAACGATATCTCATAAGACCACGCCGTGTAACGGAACGAGTTTTTCCCTTACGAGAATCCAAAGCATTTGATTTAACATCAAAAATCCTTTCGAAAGAAATGATAAACTTTATATCAAAACTCTTTTGATATTATAATAATGTTTATCAACCACAACTAAATAATTATCTAGAAGAAACGCTCTCATCTTACGTTCTACATATATAATATACAATCAAAACCACGAGCACTTATTGGATAATGGATCACCAACTATGACAAGGTATGGAACCACCTTCCGATAGTGTACCTCTAAAGAGGAATACACTGAGTTCAACAAGAACATCTTGCAACCCGGCCACACATGACCGACCACTCATTTCACTTGAGTGTATCGAATGTATATCACCAATGGTTGGGATCAACAACCATTTTCCCGAATGGGACAACATCGAATAGATTAAAGAATGAAATGAATATTTCTAGATAGGTGATAATACACCCTAATTGGCAGCCAACCACTTAGCCATGCTGCCTGCCCAATTTTTGTCATTTCCCCGTTTGTGAGGCCAGAGGACAAGCTTATCACTGACAGATCATACATTTGCTCACTTTGAATGTCACATCGTCATATCCGCCAAATCACTAATTGATTTCCCAAAAAACACCATGGGTATTCAGCTAAGAGAAACGAATTCCTCTACCAGCAAACGTAAATACGTTTGAAGAGATCAACTTATGCGATCCATTAAATATACTCCATCAGACTTTCTTTCATACAGGTCATCCTGGGACTGGACAAACCGAAGGCACTATTCTGTAAACAGGACAGCCCTTGCATAACTCCGTCTTCAATTATCTTCATCAAATTTAATCGCAACGCTGACGCCATACAGAGTGGTTTTTCAGATAACATGTCTAATCCCAGTCTCTCCTTATTGATGACGGAAAAATGTTCAAAAACTTCGATAGTCAGTGATTTAACTATCAAAGAAAACATGTGTACAAACAACGATATTATTTCCAGATGGAAATTCTATCGATCAATCATCAATCATCATTTATCTCTTAAATTAATTTATCATTAATTTATTCGTTTACCCATTTACTATTTCCATATATATATATATAGAAATTCTTATTTTCTTAATTTAGAAAACATTTCTGATTCTTATTTGGAAAACATTTCCAGAACTTTTTCATTGGATTTAAACAGATGTTTAAATAAAACATCGCTATGCCAACTCAAAACATTACACTGATTAACTAATTTCACTTAACCAACCTTCACTATCGAACTTTAACCATTCCTTAGTTAAAAACGAAGCCAATCGATTTGGGGTATAACTACCTCTCAGACCTTAACCGAACAACATTTCTAACTTCGAAATAGACAAGGTTCACTCTTCAAATCTTTAACAAACTTCCTTACGTAACTCTCGGATTCTATTTACGAATCTGCTTCTTTGTTGAAAAATATTGATTATAACTATAGCGTTATAATCCCTACTTCTGAAATATCGAACTCCAAAATATAACTCGATTAACTCAAATCAATTAACCCTAACTCCATTAACTTAAACTCGATTAACTTTAATTCATTAACTCTTATCACTTAACTCCTTTCAAATAAACTATATTCGATTAACTCCTTTCGAATAAACTATATTCGATAACTCCTTTAACTCTATTCGAATAAATTATATTCGATTAACTCCTTTAAATCTATTCTAATAAACTATATTCGATTAACTCTTATTCAATTAACTAATATTCGATAACTCCATTTGAATAACTAATATTCGATAACTCCTTTCGAATAACTAATATTCGATAACTCCTTTCGAATAACTAATATTCGATAATCTCTCTTCGAATAACTAATATTCGATAATCACTCTTCGAATAACTAATATTCGATAATCTCTCTTCGAATAACTAATATTTGATAATCTCTCTTCGAATAACTAATATTCGGTAACCTCTTTTCGAATAACTAATATTCGATAACTCCTTTCGAATAACTAATATTCGATAACTCCTTTCGAATAACTAATGTTCGATAACTCCTTTCGAATAACTAATATTCGATAACTCCTTCACAAATAACTAATATTTGATAACTCCTTTTCAAATAAACTATATTCGATAACTCTTTTTCGAATAACTAATATTCGATAACTCCTTTTCGAATAAACTATATTCGATCAATTCTCTTCTTCGAATAAACTATATTGAATTAATTCTCTTCTTCGAATAACCTTATTCGATAACTCTTTCTTCAAATAAACTATATTCGAATAACTCTAATCCGACTAACTCTAATTCAATTAACTCTATCCGAATATCTAATATTCGACTAACTCTTGTTCGATTAACTCTATTCAATTAATTGTATTCGATTAACTCTAACTGATTAATTCTAATTCGATTGACTCTAAGCGATTAACTCTAACTCGATTAACTCAGACCGATTAACTCCATTAAGTTTGACTTTGTATTTCAAAATAGTATCCCATTTCCAAATTCTATTTATGCTTCTATTTATAGAATTATTCATACGAAATCTCCTTTTTATTTCTAACACTTAAATCTCATTTAAATTTTCCTTTTATAACTCTATTTATTTCATAAATAAATATTCCCTTTTATAAATCTATTTATTTTTCTTAATAAATATTTCCTTTTATAACTCTATTTATTTTCTAAATAAATATTTCCTTTCCTATTTGTTTCACAAACATTTTCCTTTTATATTTGTTTCACAATTATTTTCCTTTTATATTTGTTTTCTTTGATTTTATAAAAATATTTTCTTTTATAAAACCCTTTTCCTTTTATATATAAAATCCATTAATTTTATATAAGTACTTTATTTTCAAATACACTTTGAAAATCCCCTTTTATACATTCCAGTATTTCTTATGGTATTTAAAATACCCAAATAACAATGATCGATATCATTCAACACACGTAATCAACACAGATTATATGTCACATCATATATTACAATATATGAAAAAACAGTAAAATAAATTTTGAGGAATCCAGTTGGATTCCTCCGACCTGTTTCCCTGCATCCACAGATGTTAAAAAATATAATTAACATCAATTTCATTTCACTATGAAATATTCTGCTAAACAAAATCAATTCATATATATATATATAAATAGATCTATAATTTCAACCAATTACTTTGCAGTTCAACCATACAGTCAATACACAACAATAAACCAACACTTATCAATTCTAAAAATACGTTATAAAAATATAAACTGGTAGATTTAGTGAGTTTTACTCACATTGGACAGTTATAGTTAAATAACGATTAACTATCTTTGATTCTGACAGACAATTTATTTTGCAATAAATTGTAACGGGCTCTAATTCAACCCCAGTCATTTCCATTGTGTAGCCACCATGCATACGATCCCAACGGATCTTGTTTCACTGAATTCTGATCACGTATGCTCAACTTATTAAAATTACAAGTTATAATACACATTTAAATTAAATTGACTTAATTTATTTTGATATGGTCCTCATCCTTATCACCCGGCCCAAGCCCAACGTGCTACAGTACCCCATCTTCCCCGTTAGTACGCTGCTCCTAAAATCTGGCCATTTCGTTTCATTCAAGACCCTACTTTCATCGATACTCCATAAAACTCCAAACAGAAAATATGATGATTCTTCTCTTAAGCTCCTCTTTCACCTGATACCATCGAGTTTGAGCTCGTTCTGCCCTGGAGAAAACCGACTTCAGGTTCCGACGCATGAACTCAGCAATACAATCGACACCCTTTTCGTTCGAATTTATCCCAGACTTTGCCCGCAAATAGTATTCAATGCCAGGAATCCCAATATCATACTCAAAACATGAATCGATGATCAAAACCGCAAAAATCGCCAGCCCTAGGAAATGCTGTAGAAAAGTTGCAACCAAAAATTGTGTTCGAGTTGCTTAAAACCCCTACTGGACTAAAGAGAAACTCTTGGAGATCATAAGTATACCAATTTTGCAATTTATCGATTTATATACGATTTTCTTTTGATTTTTGAAGAAGAGACTTTTATGTTTTCAGAAGAAAGAATAACGGCGAAAAAAATATTGACCACCGAATGAAAAGTTTAGGGTTTAGGAAGTGTTAAGGTGTATTTATAGTATATTTTAAATATTTTAATATTCGATTTTATATTCATTTTTAGTCCTTGCTACTTACATAACTGTTTAAAAATTCCTAGGATCACGTATAATACCCAAAAATCACGAAAGTGGACATACACCATCAGTTCGACATTACGGACCCAACGAAACTGGTTTCATCGAATTCTGACTCCGTTTGCTCACACAACTTATTTTTTACCGTCAAAATATCGACTGTTTTTCACATTAAAAATCTGTACGGCCACATACTAACTCCAAAAATCAAGAAAATTGAAATCTAGCAATAATTTAATATTGCGAATCCAAAAAAAATTAGTTTCTTCGAAAACAAGGTTGTTTGCAAAACTGGCTAGTTTTAAAGCTCTAAATAACCCATTTAAATATATAAATATATTTAAAAATAACAAAATTCAATATTTATAAATAAATATAATCGTGTATATATTCATAATATATATCATCAGCTCCATAATAAATATATATGGTGTTATAACTTGATATTTCAAATCTGGGTCAAATCGATATTCAATTAAAATAGAAATCCTTTTATAAATCGTTATAAATTATAAAGGAATTCCATTGCGACTTTTCTATAATTTGATTTGGACAAAAATCAAAATATACACAATGAAAATCCCGATTTTTCTCTTCCATTAGAAAAATATTGTTCAACAGATTTGAACGTTTCTTGTTTCATAGAAATCCGGCTTAAAACAGATTCTGTATATTCAATTGAAGTTCGAATCGCCAAATAGCGAACTGCCGCGCCATTTCGAGCTCGATTTTAATTATAATATAACTATACATTCAAACTTCGTTTATATAATATATTCGTGAATATAATTCAACTCTAACCTGAATTATATATTTTAAATAATCCAAATTACACAATATTGTGAATTCCACTATTTTTGATTATTTCTGAAATTAAATATATTATTCTATTATATAATTTAATTAAATATTCACTATTATTTAATTCTACGACCATTCAAATCTCTAAATCACTATTTATATAATTAAATTAATTAATTATTATATCGCTAAAATGCGAGTCGTTACATTCTTCCCCGCTTAAAATAATTTCGTCATCGAAATTGCTAAGGTAGAAAATAAACCCTATTGACTGGTTATAACTTATTTCTTTACTTCTTAAATTTCTGTTTCAACTGAACCAATTTAATTTCAACTAAATATTACTTTATTTCAATTAACGAAAATTTTCAAAAATCCTGAAAATATTCTAACACCTGGAATTTTTGAAAAATTTCACCCGTACCTCCTTTCTACTGCTCAATCCATACAACTATAACTCGCCTCCCTAGGCCTTCTCCAACCCAAAAGAAAATCAAATAGCCAAGCGGCTCCAATTCGGCTCATAAAATCTCATACCCAAAATAAAATGTAAACTTGAACCTTTTGTCGGGCAAATCGTTATATTCTTTCCATTTGCTGCTAATTTAGCATATACCAATATCATCCCAATCAAACTCCAATCAATTTATCCTCAAAACAACCATTTGCTTATATCAAAACCGAATTTTGTTCTTAACTCAGATTCCAATATTTTTTTCGATTCCTAACTTGCCTGTCCAATTCCATTTCGGATTATCTCTAATCCAATCTAATTCGATATTTTCTATCTCAATTCATTTTCCACTTAACTGGTTTCAATTCAATTCATATTTGCTTTCACAAATTTCAATTCAAATTTGGTTTTAATCCAAACAATCTTTCTCTGGGAATTTTAAACAGTTTACCATATCGAAAATAAAACTTTCCTTTTCAGGATTCAAAACACTTGCTTTTTCTCAAATCAATTCAAAATGAATATCTTTGGTAGTAATCCATCACTTAGAACTCGAAAATGAACACCGATGATGGTCGACTTCATCATCGGAATACATTTTCCAGCAATCAAAGTGAGTTCAATATTATATCAGTTTTCAAAACCATTTCTAAACATTTCCATTTTGAAATCAATTCAAAATACCATTCACACTTCTTGTAAAACAATTTAAAATCTCCCAGGATTTTAAATTCACATATATTTAATCCAGTTCCATTTTCAACACTTCTCATGTTTTCGGAATTTTAATTCCGATTTCTGATTTTCATTTCAAATTTAACTCATCTGATTTCATATATTACACTTATATAAATTCGGATTGGTTATTTACATAACCATTTCAATTATAATCTTATCTGATTATATCACAACCAACACATCCAATATATGATAATATTTCAAATATTAATAATCTTTTTATATCAAAATATAATTTGGGTAAAATTATTTTGTTTTACCCTTTTTTCAAAACATACTATGTCGGTCCATCGTATTCAAGTGTTAATAAATCTCTACCGATACAGTGGATCAAACTGATCGATCAGAATCCATAAACAACTCAACCAATAAATCTCCACAATATAAAACCATTTTTTATATCAATAACAAATACGCGCTCATACACTCAACTCAATCTAGGGTATTGCTAACTCTATCTCTACTGAGTCACGCCACAGAGCCAAGGTAATTACTTAACCTTAAGCTCTGATACCAACTGTAGTGTCCCGAAATTCCGGTACAATTTGAGCTGACCAAATAACACAAGTCCAACCCAAATTACACTAGAAATCACAAAACTAATAGAAAGAAAACAGAGGGTGAAAAAAGATAAGATAGAACCTTAGAATAGAAGAAGAAGAAGAAGAACATACATCATCATCAGAGTAACACAAAACAGCGGAACGAACAATATATAATAGATACATAACTCTGACATAAAACCAGTATATGTATACAGTAACATTATCATAATACAACACTTACAACACAGCGGAATCAACAACAGCTATATAATCCGGAAGCATCCTACTCCAAGCTCTCCAAGTATATCTGTAAAATCCTGACTACTTTACTGCCCGTACAAAATTGGGCACCCAAGAGTTAAGGGAAAAACAAAACAAAATAAGCTCTGGGTCAGTCATGGGACTGGTGTGAGTAAAACAGTTTAAAACAGTTTGAGCAATTAAAAGATATCTCATAAGACCACGCCGTATAACGAAACGGGTTTTTCCCTTATGAGAATCCAAAGCATTTGATTTAACAACAAAAATCCTTTCGAAAGAAACGATAAACTTTATATCAAAACTCTTTTGATATTATAATAATGTCTATCAACCACAACTAAATAATCATCTAGCAGAAACGCTTTCATCTCACGTTCTGCATATATAGTATACAATCAAAACCGCGAGCACTTATTGGATAATGGATTACCAACTATGACAAGGTATGGAACCACCTTCCGATAGTGTACCTATAGAGAGGAATACACTGGGTTCAACAAGAACATCTTGCAACCCGGCCACACATGACCGACCACTCATTTCACTTGAGTGTATTGAATGTATATCACCAACAGTTGGGATCAGCCACCGTTTTCCAGAATGGGACAGCATCGAATAGATTAAAGAATGAAATTAATATCTCTAGATAGGTGATAATACACCCTAATTGGCAGCCAACCACTTAGCCATGTTGCCTGCCCGATTTTGTCATTTTCCCGTTTGTGAGGCTAGAGGCCACGCTTATCTCTGACCGATAACACATTTATTCACTTTGAATGTCACATCGTCATACCTGTCAAATCACAAATTGATTTCCCTAAAAATACCATGGGTATACAGCTAAGAGAAACGAATTCCTCCGCCACCAAACGTAACCACGTTTGAAGAGATCAACTTACGCGATCCATTAAATATACTTTGTCAGACATTCTACCATACAAGTTGTCCTGGGACTGGACAAACCGAAGGCACTATTCTATAAATAGGACAGCCCTTGCATAACTTCTTCTTCATCCATCTTCATCATATTTGATCGCAATACTAACGCCATATGGAATGGTTTTTCAGATAACATGTCTGATCCTGGTCTCTCCGTATTGACGATGGAAAAATGGTCAAAAACTTCGATAGTCAGTGATTTAACTATCAAAGAAAACATGTGTACAAACAACAATATTATTTCCAGATGGAAATTCTATCGATCAATCATCAATCATCATTTATCTCTTAAATTAATCTATCATTAATTTATGCGTTTACCCTTTTACTATTTCCATATATATGGAGAAATTTTTATTTTCTTAATTTAGAAAACATTTCTGATTCTTATTTGGGAAACGTTTCCAAAACTCCTTTATTGGATTTAAACAGATGTTTAAATAAAACATCGCTATGCCAACTCAAAACATTACACTGATTAACTAATTTCACTTAACCAACCTTCACTATCGAACTTTAACCATTCCTTAGTTAAAAACGAAGCCAATCAAGTTGGGGTATAATTACCTCTCAGACCTTAACTGAACAACATTTCTAACTTCGAAATAGACAAGGTTCACCCTTTAAATTTTTAACAAACTTCCTTACGTAACTCTCAGATTATATTTACGAATCCACTTCTTTATTGTAAAACATTGATTATAACTATAGCGTTATAATCCCTACTTTTGAAATATCTAACTCCAAAATATAACTCAATTAACTCAAATCAATTAACCCTAACTCCATTAACTTAAACTCGATTAACTTTAATTCATTAACTCTTCCACTTAACTCCTTTCGAATAAACTATATTCGATTAACTCCTTTCGAATAAACTATATTCGATAACTCCTTTAACTCTATTCGAATAAACTATATTCGATTAACTCCTTTAACTCCATTCAAGTAAACTATATTCGATTAACTCTTATTCGATTAACTAATATTCGATGACTCCTTTCGAATAACTAATATTCGATAACTCCTTTCGAATAACTAATATTCGATAATCTCTCTTCGAATAACTAATATTCGATAATCTCTCTTCGAAAAACTAATATTCGATTACCTCTTTTCGAATAACTAATATTCGATAGCTCCTTTCGAATAACTAATATTCGATAACTCCTTTCGAATAACTAATATTCGATAACCCCTTTTCGAATAACTAATATTCGATAATTCCTTTTCGAATAAACTATATTCGATAACTCGTTTTCGAATAACTAATATTCAATAACTCCTTTTCGAATAAACTATATTGGACTAATTCTCTTCTTCGAATAAACTGTATTCGATTAATTCTCTTCTTCAGATAAAGTATATTTGATTAATTCTCTTCTTCGAATAACCTTATTCGATAACTCTTTCTTCGAATAATCTATATTCGAATAACTCTAATCCGACTAACTCTAATTCAATTAACTCTATCCGAATAACTAATATTCGACTAACTCTTGTTCGATCAACTGTATTCAATTAACTCTATTCGATTAACTCTAATCGATTAATTCTAGTTTGATTAACTCTAATCGATTTACTCTAACTCGATTAACTCAAATTGATTAACTCCATTGAGTTTGACTTCGTATTTCAAAATATTATTCCATTTCCAAATTCTATTTATACTTTTATTTATAGAATTATTCATACGAAATCTCCTTTTTATTTCTAACACTTAAATCTCATTTAAGATTTCCTTTATTAACTCTATTTATTTCATTAATAAATATTCCCTTTTATAACTGTATTTATTTTTCTAAATAAATATTTCCTTTTATAACTCTATTTATTTTTCTAAATAAATATTTCCTTTTCAATTCTATTTGTTTCACAAATATTTCCTTTCTTATTTGTTTCACAAACATTTTCCTTTATATTTGTTTCACAATTTTCATTTTATATTTGTTTCACAAATATTTTCCTTTTATATTTGTTTCCCAAATATTTTCCTTTTATAATTGTTTTCACAAATATTTTCCTTTTATTTTTGTTTTCTTTGATTTTATAAAAATATTTTCCTTTATAAAATCCTTTTCCTTTTATATATAAAATCCATTGATTTTATATAAATACTTTATTTTCAAATACACTTTGAAAACCCCTTTTCTACATTCCAGTATTTCGTATGGTATTTAAAATATCGAAATAACAATGATCGATATCATTCAACACATGTACACAGAATATATATCGCATCATATATTACAATATATGAAAAACAGTAAAATAAATGTTGAGGAATCCAGTTGGATTCCTCCGACCTGTTTCCCTGCATCCACAGATGTTAAACAATATAATTAACATCAATTTCATTTCACTATGAAATATTCTGCTAAACAGAATCTATATATATATAACCAGATCTACAATTTCAACCAATTACTTTGCAGTTCAACCAAACAGTCAATACACAGCAATCAACCAATACTTATCAATTCTAAAAATATGTTATAAAATTATAAACTGACGAGTTTTATTCACATTGGACAGTTATAGTTAAAAAACGATTAACTATCTTTGATTCTGACGAACAATTTATTTTGCAATAAATTGTAATGTGATCCAATTCAATCCCAGTCAGTTCCATTGTGTAGCCACCGTGCATACGATCCCAACGGATCTTGTTTCACTGAATTCTGATCACGTATGCTCAAGTTATTAAAATTACAAGTTATAATACACATTTAAATTAAATTGACTTAATTTATTTTGACATGGTCCTCACCCTTATCACCGGCCCAAGCCCAACGTGCTACAGTACCCCTTCTTTCCTATTAGTACGCTGCTCCTAAAATCTGGCCATTCCGTTTTGTAACAACCCAAACTTCCCCGCAAAGGAAAGCCCGGATTGCTTTGAGAACAACACACATCAGAACACAAAACAGAAGAACATTTTATTGCTTTTACAACAATTACATCAGAGTACAAGAATAAGAGTATACATAAGTATTATACATCAGAAAATATCAGAGTTTTACAAAGCAGGGGAAAAAATACATCTTTATAAATACATAGCGTAGCGGAAGACTATCAATGCTCTGGACATAGCTTTAAGCTTCAACCCAGAATCCTGCTAAAAAGAATCTGCAAAGAACCAAAACTACAAGCTGCCCGTGTGGAAAATAAGGGCACCCAGAGTTTAGGTTAAGAACAATAAACTCCAAGTCAGTCATGGGACTGGTATGAGAACTCAAAAACATTTTTAACTGTAATTTTCAATGTTGGGTAGATCAAGGGACTACGCCGCTTTCGCGGAACGGGTTTCCTCCCAAGAATACCAGTGCATAAAACAACAAAATGTTTTTTAGGAAAATGAAATCGTTAAAGACTCAATCCCTTGCACGTACGCCGAAGGATAGAGTTTTTCCTTGTAATGGTCAAAAATGCTTAATACGCGAAATTCATCTTTTATTATTTTAAGTGCATAGTGTAGAAAAAATTTCAAATATAAATGTATCAATCTTAAGTGGCATAATATATTATGTAAGCGGCATAATATATTATATCACCATACAAGTATACAACTAAAACCATAAGCTCGTATTGAAAAATTGGATTTCCAGCATGATGGCTGCTGATTCAAAAGATCAACCGCGTCATGTATCTCCACGACTTACGTCTCGGCAAGAGAAAACACCGTAATACATATACCATGCACTATGGATGTGCAGCAATCTGAACTATCCTCATGAGATAAATGACCTATCCCACTTCTAGAGTGGAGCGACCACCCTAGCCCCATCGGCCGACCCATAATCCGTATAAAGTATATTGGTCAAACCGAACATTATCAAACAAATCGTTCACCATCATACCGTGGTGTGTGAGGCCCACGAAGTCATGTTGTATCAAAAGCGGCGCTATATAAAAGCTATGCTTTGGTCTTCATCCACAAGGCTCTGCTTTTCAACAAAAGCCTTGATCATATGCATCTTAGCATGCCACATTGTCAGACCATAATATCATTAATCATCTACCAATATATAACAGGGTGTTAAGCAAGAGAATAAATTCTCCGCCACCAAACAGCTATATATTAAACAGAGATCAATGAATACAATATAAATAAATACAATGTTAGACACACAATCCATTTATCAGTCTGTTCTGGGTCTGAACGAAACCATATCCAGTAGATCTCCAAATACGTCTGAATGATCACCAATTTTTCCCTCATCTTGGGTGTACGGTCCAATCAAGATATCAATAATCATCCATTCGATATGGAAATTTCCCGGTCTTCAATAACTTTCTTCATCATCGACCTTTAATCGCTGTATGAATTATTCAGAATGGGTTAAACCTGGTCTTTCTGAATAATATGCGCAATTTAAAATCATGTGCTTTAAAACACAACCAACGCATCATTCCAATAAAGATTATTCTTTGATTATAATTTAAACCAAATTAAGGTTTATTCAACTAGCTGGGATTAACGTCTTACCGAAGTAATCATTTATCAATATCTCATTCCCAACCTATACAACCCATGGAGTAAAATTGGTGGTACTCCATATCTAACACCCAATGGGTTACGGTAAACTGAATTACCATTTTATCGTTCAAATCTAATTAAAGATTTGACTATCGCTTGGAGTAAAACTGGTGGTAACCCATTATCGTTCATTTCTTGAATTAAGTAAATTTAATTACTTTTATCCTCACTCAATCCAATTAAAGATTTATTAAAACTATATTTAGCTTTAATCTTCAAGAATCATTATTTAATGCTTATTTAACTTTCAAGAAATAATCTTTCCTTTAACTGGGTTAAAGAACAAATGTTGCTTAAAAACATCGTTCACAATAAACCCAAAATCATATTTCAATTTAATTTATTAAATTGAAATTTTCTCTTTAGAATATTTCGTTAAATATTAATTAAAAGATTTATGAATTACCAATCTAAGTTTCATTATCAATCGGGTTTTAAGAACTAATGTTATTTAAAAACATTGTTCACAATCAACCCAAAAGTCAGTTTCACTTAATTTTCAATTATGTTTAATAATTGGAAATCTTAATTAATAGATTTATTCTTTACCAAATGGGTTTAAGAACAACGTTATCTAAGACACTACTCACGACAAACCCAAATTCTAATCAGATATTAAATATCGTTCTTTGAATAGAAATTATATCAATTTATGTTCAATATCAAATTCTAAAGACTAACGTATACCAAATCGGGAATACCGATATTAATATCTTCCAAATTCCCACAATAATATCCGTATAATCATAGAATCCAATACTGAAATAATCCAAAGATTATTTCCATTCAAATCCATTCCAATATATGTACTAGAAAATCTTGGTTTTATTAAAACCATTTAAATCCTTTCATTTATTTTAATCAATTTATTAAAATAAATAAATCACTCATTCTTTTACATTGAAATGTATATTAACATTAAAATGAATCTTTTTCATTCTTCTGAAACAAATTAACTTTAAAAATGTATTCTTTCTAATGTAATCAATCTTAAAAATAAAAATGAAATCTTTTTAATGTAATCTTTTTAGTTCAACCTTTATTACATTGAAAAATGTAATATTTTCATTTCAATCTTTATTATATTGAAAAATGTAATACTTTCATTTCGAACTTTATTACATTGAAAAATGTAATATTTTCATTTAAATCTTATACTGGGCCAGACCTCCCACATTAAGCCTACGACTTGTGGATGCTGGATATGCCGGTTGGTTCCGGGCAGACTTATCCCACAAGTTAGGGTTAACCTCGTGTCATGGCCCAATTCATACTTGCGCACTTGGACCTCTCACATTAGGTTCAAAATTTGTGGTTGCTGGATATGCTGGGCGGGTCCGGGCAGACTTATACCCCAAATGTAACCTAAGCTCGTGTCCAAGTACGATTATAATTAATAGTTATAATAAATCCACTGAAAATATTATTTTAAAATATTCTTTTAAAATAAAGGTATGATCTTTACATTATATTGTTACTAATTTTATAAAACCCTTTGTTTTCGAATATCCTAACCGACATTTCAATTTTTAATAAAAATTGAACTTTTTATATTATTATTATATCACAATAATAATCTTTTCAAAATGTTCAAATTTTGAAATCAAAACTTCTTATCTTAACATACTGACCGTAAAGATGTTATCTTTTTAATTGAATCCTTTTATTATAACTTTTTAACAACAAAAATATAATCTTTCTAATTCATATGTCAATAAATTCCATTAACTGAATATTAAATTAAAATGTTCTTTTCATTCAAAATTGGAATGAGACCCAATCCATTACCATATAATTTTAATTATATGGATTTCAAACATCGCATTAATTCCATAACAATGATAAAACATTCAATAACAACCAAAGTGCATTTTAAACTAACCACAAGGGCGATGTGTAGCTAGAATATCAACCCAAGACCTGTGTGGGGTTTCAACCAACACAAATTCAAATAATATATTACTAATTGTGCTCTTGGATGATGTATGAAAATTTATCGTCCAATCAAGATAAACAAGTCAGACAACTTGTAAATGGTAGTGTAAACATGTTTTAAATATCATAAATGTCATAACAACATGTTACATATTTCAAATTTCAAACAATTCACAATAGTTATCCAAATCAACATTTATCCAACAAACAATAATTTCAGCACAGATAATTAATTAATATTTAACAGAAAAAATAATTAATTGTTCAAAAACTTGATTGAGATAAAAGTTCTCACCGTTGTCGGCTTTAAATTGACGGTTCGGGCCCAATTTTAGCCCAAAATTCAACATGCTCCAAATTTGATGAAATTAGTGTCTACGCATAGCTCTCGACTCACTGACCGCAGCAACTCCTGTTTCGTGCGATTTCGAGTTCGTATCACAAAGTTATGAATTTCTGAAGTTTGTAATAATTAAATAATTAATTTAAATAGGAAAATAGGCTGAAGGAAGTTTTATTCAAATTATTTGGGCCTACGGACGCGGCTCATTTTTTTTCGGTGAAGGAAGTGGTCGTTAAACTTTTGTTCCAAGGAAAAAGACTCAGCAACATTTAAATTTTTTCTTCTGCTTAATTTGGTTGCGATCTTCTTCATCACCGATTTCTCGATTCAAGATAGCGCTCACTGTAATTTTGTATTCGATTTCTCCATTGTCAATCGATCTTCATCTTCTTTCATTCCTACATATCTTTATTGGTGATTTCTATCTTCACCAAACAATTAGGTAAATTCAGGTATGCTTCTTTATTTTTTTCGAGTATTTCTGTTTTTCGTTTCATATAATTGTTGTCGATTAATAATCGATTTCTTGCTCATCTAAGTTATACAGCTTGTTCTTCTTCCAATAATCGATATCGAATTTGGATTTATTTCAATGGAGAAGTAAGATTTTAATGTTTATTTTTGCATTTCTTCAACAACGTTTATTGTTTTATAGTTTGATGATGTTCCGTCGTTCTAGTGAATATTATATGTGATTTGTTATTTTATGCTATGTTTATATAGCATTACTGCTGTATTCACATTTAGACTATAATCTTGCCAGTGATATGTTTATTTATCATACGGTTTTTTCGTTAATGTATTCTTGTTTAATCCAGCGGCAACATTGGTTCTATTTTGTTATGATATGTAAATTTAACATTTACTGTTACTGTTTTGTTCGTTTAAGTATTTTAATTGGATTTTTTTTTTTTTTTGCAGTTCTGATACTATCAATAATGAAGCAAATAGTTTGCTTGTTATCTTTGAACACAATGAGAATTGTTATTCTACTCGTCTGACCACAGCCTCTTCTTTATTTGGTGTTAAAAGCGAAATATGTGATGTTTGGCCGCACCTTAATCGGTTTTCTATTGAGATTTCTTATGTTCTTAAGAACAAGACTATAGTTATCGACACTGATTCAGACTTGCTTAACATTTTATATCTTCTAACTTTTAAGAAGAGTCAATATTTTAAGTTTACGGTTAAGGAGAATGTTGGTGTTATGGAATCTAATAGTAACGGCTGTGGTTTGGGTTCTGCAAGCATACAAAGCACTTCGATTGGTAGTAATTCTGGAACAAATTGCGAGTCACATGCCGATTCATCTCATTATTTGAAAGATATGTTAAAGAAAGGTTCTCAGAAAAATATTGCGGATTTTCTTGGTTTTTGTTTTAATGGAGTTGAGGATGTTAGGGAGTTTTTAATGGCGTATCAAATAAAATATGGTTATGATTTGATTTTTGTTAGAAACGCTTCGGATAGAATTTTGGTTAATTGTTCTTGGATTACTGATGGTTGCAAGTTTTATGTTAATGCTGCTTCGGATCCGGGCTTACTCTCTCGATTTTTTATTAGAACTTATAATTTTAATCATTCGTGTGGAGCGGGTCTTTGAGATGTTAATAGAGTAACTATTTCAAATAGATTTGTTAAATCTTTGATTTTGGATCAAATTCGGGATGCTCCTATGAAGAAGTCGAAGGATATCATTGCGTAATTTAGAAGAGAGTATAATTTCAATCTATCATACTATTATGCTTATAGAGGAAAATAGTTAGCATTGAAAGAGATATATGGGGATGATACGATGTCATATAATGATTTACGTTGGTATTCAGGGGCATTGCAACAATATAATCCTGGTAGTTATGTGTCTATGGATGTTGTTTCTTCAACCAATCAGTTTGAGAGAATTTGTCTTGCTTTTGGTGCTTGCTTGCTTGGTTTTAAACACTGTAGACCATTAATATTTTTAGATGCTGCTCATTTGAAGGGAAGACCTGGAGTTTTGTTAGCTGCTACTTCTAAAAATGCTAATCAAGGTACGAGTTTAATTTTACTTCTGTTTTCTTTTTCTTGGTTATTTTTGTACCTATGATACATGAAACTATCATTTTTATGCACATTAACTAATTTTAATGCAACAATGCTTACACTAGATTTGTTTGCTTTATTTATCAATGGTTCCACTGGAAGTGTTTGTAGTATTAATGTTTAGACAGTAAGGTACTAAAAGACTAATATATAATATATGATATATTCATATATCATTTTGAGTCTAATTCAATTGTGTTTGCCATACATTACTATCATATTTCTTATGCTTAATGAGGCTCATGTATCTTTGTATTGAAAGGTCATTAATTAATTATTTTGCAGGTTTCTTTCCTCTTGCTATGGGTATTGTTTCACATGAAAACGAATCTAACTGGTCTTGGTTTTTGTCCCATTTGAAAGAAATGCTAAATGAAGACCGATCTCTAGTTTTTATGTCTGATCGTCATTGGGGTCTCATATTAGGTGTTCGTAAAGTATTTCCCTCTTCATATCATAACTACTGTTTGCTACACATGGAACAAAATATTGGTAGTGTTGTGAAGGCAGCTAAAGGTTATTCTTCTGTTGTAGAGTTATTCAAACTTTGTGCTAGAGCTTATAATATGTATGATTTTGAGCGATATCTTTCTAAATTTAAGAATATTAGGGGTATGGCTACTGAAAATTTTCTACAAGATAAACCTTTTGATCACTGGGCAGATTTGTTTTTTCAAGGAAAGCAGTATGGTGAATATACTTCAAATGTTGCAGAAAGCTTCAACTCTTGGATTTTGGAAGATAGAGTAATGCCTATAACTTCTTGTTTGGATGGTATTCGAGTGAAAGTTATGGAGCAAATGGCTAGGCGAAGGGAGGATTTGTAATGTCCCGCCTTTTTGACTGCTTCAAACTGGTAATTAAACCAATTTAAAACATTCAAATCGACGGATCGTTATTTAGCTTACAGAGTTCAAAGACAGATCAACACAGAAAACACAAAATAATAGACAACACAGTATTGAACGGGAAAATAAAACTTTCATTTCAAATCAAAAATTTATACAACATTTTCCTAATTATAGTTTAAATACAAAGAAATATTTATTGTTTTAAAAATCTTCAGAGTGCGCGTCTCCTGACATCCCCAGCTTCGCCAATCTTCAAATCCTAAGCTGACGTCTTTTTAAATCTGTGTTGCTTGGGTCTGACCCGAGCATTTCATGTAAAACACATAATACTCAAGTCAGGATTAATCATAGTTCAAGTAGATTAACTTCAAACGAAACTAGAATGTATAAAAGTTAATCCTATAAAATTATTTAAACTTCGAGCACGTCAACACATGAGATACTGCCAAGATGTAACAAGTAAAATATGTTTGATGTCCATGAAATAGGCTGATACAAACAACAAGTTCGAATGTGATCTCAATTATGTCAAATTATCAAATACCTTCTGTCAAAACTACAGTCGCCAAAAATACCCAATACTTACTGTCTCTAAACATAGTTGGCAATATATATAGGGATTCATGTGTTCTAAACATTTGTAAACACATACAGGCACTAGATAGAGGGCAATTATATATAGCAATGGGTATATATAGGTTCAGGGGTACAAGTGCTTAACACTACATCGTATGGGACAGGGCATCTATTCTTTCTTTTTCCACGCATGAGATAATGAGAGAGTGTATACACTTACAGTTTCAATGCAAAATAAAGTGCACATGTGCGGCATGGACAGTATGGGGATGTCATCCTTTACTTTAAATTTATATATATGTGTAGCCATAAGCATCAGTACCATTCAAACTACATGGCATAAGACTGGCATTCCATTACCCGTAGAAAATAATCATAAAGAGTAATTATACTTCCAGTTTCCAAAGGCCATCATCAATTGTATATATGGTCACATATTATCATTAACTAGTCATACATAATTGTTTAAATATCCAAAAAAAAAAAAATCAAGTATTCTTGGTTGATATCCAATAACATGGGTTCAATCTTGAACATGGGTCTGAGTCAAAGCAAATAAGATAACATGTATACTTTTTGAATATAACAGGGTAACACAAAATTTAAATCCATGCGCCAAGGAGTTTATAGCAAGGGCTGGTACTAACAATTTACTTGTTCAGGTGGATATGTGAGCTCATACAGCAAAACATAAGTAATAAAAATTCTTCCGGTTTAAACATATGTGCTTTCACCGCATCTTGCTTCATATGAACTCAATCATCTTGTTAAGGACAAAGAAGACTTAATCTATAATGTCTACTATCAAAGTATATAATTTTTTATTTTATTTTATTTTAAGAATTAATCAATGATGAACCATAGCATATTTTCTATTTTATTAATCTGTCTACGTGAAATGATACGAAGAATACTCAAAAGGTGGCAATCTTAATCAAACAATAACTGTGTCAACTAGCAAACGTGAAATCAAAGACCTAAAGATCATAAAATGAGATATTGTGAAATATATAAGCAACCTCAACAATAGTGGTTCATCTCAGGTGACTTCGTTATTATATGGTGGGCTTGTACATCAAAAGAATAAATGGAACTCTTAAGTATTTTAATTGTATGTACAACAGAGGAAAAGTTTAGGTGGTTTATATATATAGCATTCATCTTTAATTCAGTCAATATTTACCCATATGCATATCTTCTCAGCACGCAAATTTTTTTCTCATGAATACAGACCGCAAGTTGGATTCGAGTTATCCTGTTCATACTAGCAAGAAGCTTCATGAAATAAAATAGTCTTATGTGTGTGTGTGTGTGTATATACTCAGTAAAGTGATAACACTATTTTGTTAACCAAGTGAGTTGATTTTAGTTAATTTGACCCAACAGGTAATACTACCATACTACTGAGTTAAAGCATATATATACACTACACTAAATATATTAACTTCGAATATATACTGCACAGTAAATTGACTAATATTGAAATCTGCACCTAATGTATACTCCACATATATTCAGAGTTATGGAATCCATGCCATACAATTGTCTGTGGGAACCTATACCATAGGTAATCCATTTTTATTTGTTATGTAGATATGACAGACATGTAGACTTGCAAAGGGTTAAACAAAGAGTGAGTATTAACAAATAGCGTATTCAACATTCCTACTCAAAACCTAAATGCAGACCGTAACATAGTTACCAAGTTCACTTAAACCATTGGTGTATATATATATTTGTCCAGTCTTTACTAAATGGGATATGATCCAATTTAGGTAGCTTACGGTATCCAATGCCATGAAAAGGTCGGCGCAATGTAGCATAAGTAAGACATAAAGGCATCCAGTACAATTTTAGTTATTACATAGTTTACAGTTTCAAAACAGTGTGTGATTCAAACAAGTTTTCAAACTAAAATACAAATTAAATACAATAGCGTCAATAATGCAGCATGTGTACTCATATCAAAATGAGGCCGATTATTCAGCCTTTAGTTAAAGTTGTTATTTTCTGTAACCGTACATCATCTGAAACATCTCGAAACAATCAAACCTAGTGCATGTTACTTCAGTTTTACATATGTCCATGCACATCATGGTAGATTAAACAAACATGTTATTAAGAAAAATATATAATATGCAAGTAAGGGCGCATGTTTAAATATCTTATATGGATATTTAGTCACAGATCCTGGGAAGGATGTGTACATCATACTACGTTTAGATTGCCGTGTTCGACGATCTGGAATGTATGTTCCCGTAATAATTTCTCGAATAAGGCTTGTTTCTATTTGAGTTATTACTTTATTCTTACGCTCTAAACATATCATATCACATTTTTTCTACTGTAGGAAGTTTAGTTCCAGTCAATAAACACGTAGTGAAATGGCTCAACCCCAACGCAACAAACAAGATTTAACTTATCATATCCCAATTTAAAACTGAGTTTAAACCTAATTGAACTCTGATTAATCGTGAGTTAGATGCTCACCTTCACGGCCGTGTTTTCCTAGTGTGAAGAAAATGATGGCTTGGAAATTGCCGAAGTGGTTAGCGATGACCGTTATGTGGCTGCGCTGACAACTCGGCTTCGATCATTGCAGCTTTACTGAAGCGATGGACAAAAGAAGGAGGCCGATGCTCGAGTTCTTCTTCAATCGGTGGCAACGAAATTTTGATTTTTAAAAGCGGTGGAGTTAGGGCTTGCAAGAGTAAAGGTGCGATTTTGATTATTTGGTGAAAGGGGTTGCGATTCTGGTGACTGGCGATTTTCCGGAGGCTATAGTGATTTTGCTGCTGCCATTAAAGAATAAAAAGGGGGAAATTTATTCATTTCAGATGCTCAAGAAAATAGAAGAACGGAGAAACGAGAGGCATAGTTTTTGATGGAGATTTCGGCTGCCATTAAAAGTGGAAAAAGGAAGAGGCAAATTTTGCTGTAAAGAATTGGGGAGACGCTTGATTTATGAAAACAAAAGCTGTGGGTATCAAGTTTTTCGTGGGAGCCAAGGAACTAATTGTGTGCATAGGAAGGAACCACTATTTTTATTTATTAATGTACGTTATTACTTTAGCATGAAGGAAGTTGGATAATGTGGCTTGCACGGTGTCAATTTCTTGCCTTTGAAGAAATAGATAATTTGCTATCCAAGAATTTGGTATATACGGACACTTAAATTACCGCTATATGCTGTTAAATGCATAAATATTCATACCGTCACAACAAGTTTTCAAATGAAATGGAAATTTACGTGCTGCTATATTTTGACGCCCAAAATTCAATGGAACTTGTTTTTGTCAAAATCTGATATTTTAATTTCTATTGTTCATTGGTTCCCAATTTAATTTTGTCTTTTCACAACCCCACTCTGATTAATTCCAAATTTGAAATATTAAAATTTCAATTTCTTAACGTATGTGTATACACATATATCCAAGCTAGCTTCATATATTTTTAAATAAAATATCCAATTCATTTAATATCAACTACGTTTATTTTTAAATTCAATATCCAACCAAATTCAGTTCAAACATTTAACAATAAATATTTGATTTCTAACAACCGTTCTGAATTGAATTCAATTCATACACTAAACAATACATTCGATATTTATCCCCAGTATCAATATAAAATTGATCATAAATAGTTAAACTTTGATTAATTCCATTTCAAATTGTCCAAATTTCTGGGTCGTTGCATTCTTCCCTCCTTTAAAACTTTTCGTCCTCGAAAAGAAGAAATTGTCAGGGTTATACCAACGTATACTTCAAATTCTCATGTTTGTGTGAAATTATTCCACAACTAAATTTAAATACCGATATTTAAATAATCGACCTTCTTTTTTTAGTCATCATATCCAATTAACTCGGAAAAATCAAATTCTTTCCAAATTAATGTCTTCTCCCAATATTTACTTACCCATCGTTTCACAAGTTCAACCACATCACCATATATTAGGCTATTAAATCTTCTCCTCATTGAAGAGTGTAATTATCATTTCTTCTTCAAGTTACCAATTGTTTACTTGAAAATTTTCCAAGATCAAAAATCTTTTATAATACGAATTTCATGTAGAAAATATTTGAAAATAACTCGAAAACATCTCTTCTTAACTTATTTAAATTATTGTTTCGAAAATACTTAATAACTTGAAGTTTGACAAGTATATTGTCGTCCTCACAGATGTTAGGCATACGCTAGCCAGGCGCACGACTAAAATCTTCAAGTATTAAATATCTTTGCTCCAACTCCCAGTGAAAATATTTCGAAAATTCTTCTTTTTAAAAACAGATACGGAAAGTACCAATGTGATATTGATGTTGATCATTCATGAATCGCATATACACAATGGTTTCATCTGGATCCCCCAGAAAACATCTGTATCCGTAGGAAATCGCTTCCCTGCAAATTTCGTCATAAACAAATCAACAGAAGATATTCAAGAATCAATAGACAATCTGAGGTCATTGAGCGTTGGTTGCTCTATCTCAGGATCATTAAATCAAACTAACTCAAGTCATGAGGATCAATCAAGTTACGAAGACAATCAAGTCATGTAGACAAACTGCTGCATTTAACAGGTTGCTCACTATCACTTAGATATCTCAGTGGACCGCAGGTACACAATGGTTACGCCTGGGTCCCCCAGGAAACATCCATACCCGTAAGCTTTCACAGCTCTGCGGATTACACCCTTACATTTCGACTGTAGATCAGAGGAGTTACAATGGTTACGCTTGGTTCCCCCAAGAAACATCCGTCCGCCGTAGGCTATCTGCAGCCCTGCGAATTTCGCTACACAGTCGAATTTCAACGACTCTAGATCGCAGCGATCACAATGGTTATGCCTGATTCCCTCAGGAAACATCCGACCACCGTAGGCTATCTGCAGCCCTGCGAATTTCGCTAGCAGTCGTGCTCAATGGCAACTCATGAGTTTTATGTCAGGACAACCTACTGCCACCAGCAGCATATTTCAGCTATGCTCGAATTTCAAAGGAGAAAGGTACTTTCCTTATTTTGGTTTGAAAACATATAATACTATATACATAACACTATATACATACAGTACTTTAGTTCATACTCATAAATCATACTTATATTAATGTACATAAGATTTTCTTTTCAAATCATAATTTCAAAACATCTCATTCTTATAAATTTTGTTATATAAGACTTTATTTCAATCCGTTACATACTAAATCAATAGCTTCTGAATTCAGTACATTCGTATATATATATACACATTTTCCATATAAGTTTCGAAACTTCTGTATCCAATATCTAAAATTGAATATTCTCGAATTTCCACTCAAATTTCAAAATTCAGTTTTGATTTCTAAATTAATTCAGATATTTAACACCTTTCAAACTCTGTTGTATGCATCTATTGGTTATAATCCAAATTTTCTTCCAATTTTCCCATTATTATGTTTATCGCTTAATTCAAATCTTCATGCTCTCAAACTTTTAGAATTTTCCATTCTTATAAACAAACTTCTCATTCACGCATTTCTACTCCGTCGTATTCACACCCTTCGACCGTCAATTAGCAAGCGAACAACTTCCCAAGTATTAACCCCGAAGGCCGAAACCAACATCAGACCAATACTCAAAAAGTCATCCAACTTGACTAATCTCTAGTCAGTTTCCAATTTTCTTAACTCTATTTTTTTTATCAAATCATTTCTTACGAAATTCTCGAATTCAATTTACGAATCCACTTCCTTTACATTCTGCCGCTCTTTGTTCTCGTCGTACGGCTTTTCATTCTTCAGCTCTTACCATTCCGATTTACCAAAACCCAATAGCCTTTCACGATATTTTGGAAAACGTTTCCAATTATCATATTCATATTTTTACCATTCTATAAAATCCATTATTATTATTGGAAAACATTTCCATATATTCGCAAATCTTTATTCTTGATAGAAAATATACTTTATTCTTCATGGAAAACATTTCCAAATTCGTTATTGGAACTAAAAAGATGATAAGTAAAACATCGATATTCCATTTACTGTTGACACTCATTAGCTCACTGCTTCTAACCAATTCTTGCTATCGAACCTTAATCATTTCTTAGTCAACGATGAAGTCAATCAAGCTGGGGTATATTTGCCTCTCAGACCTTAACTGAACAACATTATTAACTTCGAAATAGATCAACTTCACAACTTCTAAAACCAACAAAACATTTATTCTCATAACTTTCGAATTCAGGTTGAGAATTTATTTCTTCTACGGGAAGCGTTCATTACAACAATAATTTATGTCAATGAAATAATTAAATTTAAAATATATTTTATTCATTAATCTGAACAACAAATTAACAACACATTAAATTTTGATTAAAAATAATAATACTTTCCTTAAAAAAATCATGAATAATTTTTCTTCTTTCGAATAATCGCTTATTCGATAATATATACTTCGAACTTCAGAAAAATCACATTTGATTTATATTCTGGACTTAAGAATAATCTTACCATTTTGGCCAACTCAGTTTCCTTCATTCCCAATTTCATTCACAACATTTTTGCTTCCAGTACTATTTACTTAAAAGTAAATATTATTCCCTTTTATAGGAATCTGGACTCAACACATCAAATTAGTAAATTTTTATTTCATTCAAATACAGGTCCAAATCTTAACTCACTATTTGCTTTATCTCACTTATGATTCACTTCATTTATAATTCTCGCTTGCCATATATTCTTGTTAATTAATTAACAAGTTATAATTTACTATCGAGTTCATATATTCGATTATACATTGTTGGTTGGAAACCAATTATTATTTATCTTGCCAAGTTCTGAATAATCGAATCTCAATCATAACTTTTTTTAATTTATTTTCAAAATATCAAAATAAAATTCATCGTTTCTTTCTTTGAAACGACTTCAAATTTTCTCTTTTCATTCAAGTCTCATCTAAATTCTTATTTCCCATAAATTTCAATTTTCTTTAATTGTTAAAACACACAATTAGAGAAATTGATTCGTTGATTCTTTTATAGTTATCTTTCTAAGATACCATTTAAGAATGGGTTCAAGATTCAAATTTAAGGGGTCCTTGTCGACGAATAACTCTTGCAAACCTGGATTCGAAGACTTCCGAACACTGGGGATTCCGAACAAAATTTAATTTCAAAATTCAATTTTCGCTGTATTAGTTTCAAAAATAATGGATTCAAAATAATGGTTTCAAAAATATTTGTTTCAAAATAAATTACCTTTCAAAAACTATTTTTCAAAAACTCTTTTTATTTCCAAGATCCGCTTTCAAACCCAATAAGCTAAGCTTTGAATAAACCAAAGCTCTGATAACACTTGTAACATCCCGCCTTTTTGACCGCTTCAAACTTGTAATTAAACCAATTTAAAACATTCAAATCGACGGATCATTGTTTAGATTACAGAGTTCAAAGACAGATCAACACAGAAAACACAAAATAATAGACAACACGGTATTGATCGGCAAAATAAATCTTTCATTTCAAATCAAAATTTTTATACAACATTTGTAACACCCCACATCCGTTTGTGTCACTCACAAAGGGAATGCACTAAGTTCTGTGGAGCATTTAAGGTAAAAGATGCAGATAAATTACAAGACAGACAAAATTTAAAATAGCGGGAAATAAAACTTTACTTTATTGATAAAATAGTTTGTACAACGATTTCTTTACAATATCAGAGTATCATCTGCCTTACAAAATAAAGAAGCATAAAATAACATTTATATTCCCCATTGTAGCAAGAGCCAGCCATAGCATCTGAAACGAGAATCCAAGCAAAACTTCGACAAATCTTCAAGCTGGGAAAGAGTGACAGTCCAACTTAACCTAAGCTATACTATTCCCTCCTTTACTACCTGGGGGGGGGGGGAAACGGAAGAAAAGAAGACGAAAGAAAAACAGAGTCAGACATAAAGCCTGAGTAAGTTCAGTTACTTCTAGCATGTGAACATGGAAAAAACAAAACGACATGAATTAACTGAATACAAGATAACACCATGATGATAGGGTCAGCAAGATTAGACAAGATTAACACAAGATATGCTAAGACAAGATAAACTGGATATGCTCTAAAACTTTCGCCACTCCGCTATTTCCTTGTTATGCTGGTTTCTATATCTCTGCACCACCTAACTAGTGTCCCAACTAGTAACGATAACGTGATCCCAATCCCTGTAGTTTCCATTGCCTTCAGGCATACATTTATTATTTATTACCTAGATCTAATCTAGGGTTTTCTATTAAGTGCTTTCTAGATTCAACTAGAGTTTACGCTATCTGCTAAACGCTTCTCGAATTCAGGGTTTATGCCACCTAGTCCAGCTAGGGATTATGCTACCTGTCGAACGATGCCCCCAAGTCTAGGACACACTACCTAGAGTGGTATATGTTCCTAGACTTCCGCACGCATGTATCGCGAATCGTTATCGCTTGTCTAGATGCACATTATCTGTAATGTGCGGCCCGAGTCCTGTGGCAGGGTAAATCAAGAAACATAGAACTCGGTCGGGAGCTTTCAGATATCTGCCGATGCAGATGCTAAGGTCTGTTTTTATTCCAGTGGCTATGCTCCCACTCGACCCCTCCCTCAACTAATGAAAGGAACACCTTGACAAATGAGAACTATACGCAGGCCCCCTATGCCCCCACTAACCTATGGCCATCCTCACCCATAACTAGATAGCAAGTATATGGTCTTTTGGAGTTCTCCGCCTTTCCGCTTCACGTATCTTGATTGACTCAAGATGGTTGGTAGATGACGAGTTGCTATCATAGGGCTACCATTTTCTCGCCGAATCACGCTGGCCCATCCTAGTCTTTAGGTTGCCATATTTTGCAACCAAGGCATACCCTTGGTTCTTCTAACGCAGACCTTAACCTCTGTGAGCCCAGGAGGATCATCTGCAGCCTCACAGAGGGATACCAAGAGTACCCTCATGTCCCCTCGAAGCCTCGGGCTTCGTAACCCAATTCGTTGGAGCCTTCGTTTTAAATCAGACGGGCGTTCGCTCCTTCCCGTGTTATACTAAGAATTACTACTTAGTTTTTTTGCAAACTAAGGTTTACCACTTAGTTTCCAGAATCGTTGTTTTCTTAACTAAGGTTTACTACTTAGCTCCTTTTTACTAAGGTTTACTACTTAGTTCTCTTTCTTGTCAATTTGGATTGGTTAAGTGTCATTAGTCAATTCAAGCTAACTTAACCCTCTTCATTTATCCTGTTAAACTGGTTAAGTGTTATCAGTAATTCACGTTGACTTAACCCTACCACAAACCAAGTTATATTGGTTAAGTATTTCTCATTACTTAACCCTATTCATTCACCCTGTATTGGTTAAGTGTTCCTTTTTAACTTAACCTTGCCCATCTGTTTTAACTTACATGTTATTAATGGTTAAGTATTATCCCTTCATGTTTTAAACTTAACCCTATTCATTTATCACACTCTGATGGTTAAGTGTTCAAGTTTACTTAACCCTACGGTCTAGTCCAGCTAACATGTCAAATTGGCTAAGTGTGTTAAATTTTACTTAACCAAAACCTCTAGTCTAGTTAACATGTTGATTTGGCTAAGTGTATTAACTTTACTTAACCCCACCTTCTAGTCTAGTTAACATGTTAATTTGGATAAGTGTTTTCTTAGTTACTTAACCCCTACAAATCTTGTCTTGTTACGATGTTCAGTTTGGTTAAGTGTCCCTATGGACTTAACCCTCCCATTCTAACTTAACTGTGTTAAGTGTCAGTATGAACCTAACCCCACCCATCGGTTTGGTTATCATGTTGAATTGGTTAAGTGTCTTAGTTAACTTAACCCTACCATTCTTGTTCTAGCTTTAACTAAATAAATTAAAGCCGCGACCACTCACATTAGACAGATATTGTTGCGATTACTGGATGTGCCGGCTGGTTCCGGGCAGGTTTACATCGCAACTCAGTCTAACCTCGGGTTAGGCATATTCGTGTTTTCTAAGTTTAAAAGGGTTTTGATTAATTTTCAAATTTGGTTTTGAAAGTAACCATCCCGTCCGTCGGATCAGTTAGGGATAGCCAGGGAGAGCAGGAAACTTGTATTTTCCAAACCCAAGCCTAGACACTATACTCTCTGTCACCCTAGAACTTTCTGGTGTATTATTAAAAGAGATGTCGTTAATAAACCTTTAATTTGTCTAAATTTACATTTTCTCATTTAGGACAAATTCTATAAGTAAATTATTCCTAATTTACTTATTTCCTAATTACTCTTTTAATGTAAATTGTCAACATTTATTATTATGGCCCATTTTCCCCTCTATATCATATTTATGCTTTTTGGTATGTAAACTATACCAAATTAAGTGTCACTAACCATGATTTTGCTAAACATGACAATTACTCACAATTATGGCCAATTTCAAATTTATGCCAATATACTTATTATGCCAAATTAGCTAATCCAATTCTGATTTAACATTCTAATTACAGTTCATGTCAAACTAGACTTATTATTCTAGTTCACAGTTCATGTAAATGCTAGATTTACAAGTCAATACTGGATTCAACTTACACATCCTATAATTCATGTCAAATTTTATCCAATTTGCATTTTTATAAACATGCCATAATACATGTTCCCAATTTATGCCAATTTCCAAGTTTATAACTACGTTTTAGTAAATTTCATATTTTGCCCAAAACGTATTCCCATCGTTCGTATAATCGTGATTCAATCTAGATTATAGATAAATCTAGATTCGTAGATAAAAAGGGAATGAACTGTAACAACCCGTAAAATGCGAGCCAGTTTGAAAATTTTATTTTGGCAATTTTAGCGAATTTTGATTATTTAAAAGGAATTATTTTAAAGAATATCGACGAGAAATTTATTTTGAATATAATTCGATCGTATATATTTTACGCGTCGTCGTTAGAATATATAATAATTATATATAATTATAAAAGGAATTGAAAATGGCGCGGTAGTTCGATAATTCGATTTCAAACTTCAATTGAATGTACCGGGTGCAAAACAATCCGGATTTTAGTGAAACCGAAAATAATGGAATCTAATAGTGAATATCTTTCCAACGAATCCGAAAAATCAAAAGTTCGTAGCGGGAATCAAAAGATATGTCCAGTTGAAAATTCTGAATAGTCGCTATGGAATTCAGGCCCTTAAAAATGGACATTTTGCAAATGACCTCGGATTTCGACGAAACCACTTTTGTTGGGTCCGCAGTGTCAAGTTATTGCTAGATTTCAAATTTCGTAATTTTTCGAATCAATATGTGAGCGTGGCAAAGGAAAACGCGTTTGACCAGTTTCAGTTGATTTTAATCGACTGGAAATTGGCCATTTTTCTAACGGTCTCAGAATTCGACGAAACTAGTTTTGTTAGGACCGTATCGTCAATACGAAGCTAGAAAATATTTTTCTGGGATTTTTCGTGTTCGTATGTGCCCCCGGTAATTTGAAATATACGTTTAAAATTCAATAAAGTGATTTAAATGTAAATTCAATGGAAACTGATTGTAACTATCGAATCAGCTTGCGATACATATCCTATTGTGTTCGGAATGGGGGTAGAACGCTGTGGACGACAGGCGGTGGGCCTCGTTTCGAGATCGTATGTGAAAGTTAACTTTTTTTGCAAAATAAAATAATAAAAAAAAAAAAAAAAAATATTTAATTTCCCTTCTTAACCTGGCCCCCCCCTTTTTCAATCATTTTCATTTCCAGGTATAAAAAAAAAAAAAAAAAAAAAAAAAGAATTTCGAACGAAGGGCGGAGCCTCGTCGCCGGCCCTCGACGATCCAGTCACCCTCACCCCCTCGTCGAACTCCAGCACCGCCGCCTCCCCCTGATGTTGTCGCGACCCCCTTCTTCCTCCATTCGAACGCCTAGAACCCGAACCCCCTCGCGTCCCGCTCCTTTTCCCCTCCCCGATGGACCGCCGCCACTTCCTCCAGTGGATGCTCCGACTCCGACGCAGCTCAGCAAGCTCCTCCACCTCGGCCATCTCTCCCCCTTCTTGAAAACGTGAGTTTTCTTGATCTGATTTACTTAATTTTTATTTAGTTTAAAACCAGATTTTTATTTAGTTTAAAACCAGATTTTTATTTAGTTTAAAACCAGATTTTTATTTAGTTTAAAACCAGATTTTTATTTAGTTTAAAACCAGATTTTTATTTAGTTTAAAACCAGATTTTTATTTAGTTTAAAACCAGATTTTTATTTAGTTTAAAACCAGATTTTTATTTAGTTTAAAACCAGATTTTTATTTAGTTTAAAACCAGTTTTTTTTAATGATTAAAAAAAAAAAAGGGGGGGGGGGGGAAGAGATTTTTAAAATGATTAAAAACAGACTTTTAAAAATGTTAAAGACGAGATTTTTTAAAAATGATTAAAAACTGATTTTTTTTACATTGTTAAAAAGAAAAGAAACTGAAATTGTCATCGATTCAAAAATACAAGCAATCTTGATTTGAAAATGAAAAGACATCACTTTTGAAAATATAATGGAGAATATAAAAATTCGACTTTTATATATTGAATAGCGATATAAAAATTCGGTTTTTATATATGGAACTTCGAACTGAAAATTCGATTTTTATATATTGAATAGCGAAATAAAAATTCGATTTTTATATATTGAACTTTGAAATAAAAATTCGATTTTTATGTATTGAACTTTGAAATAAAAATTCGATTTTTATATATTGAACTTTGAAATAAAAATTCGATTTTTATATATTGAACTTCGAAATAAAAATTCGATTTTTATATATTGAACTTTGAAATAAAAATTCGATTTTTATATATTGAACTTCGAACTAAAAATTCGATTTTTATATATTGAACTTTGAACTAAAAATTCGATTTTTATATATTGAACTTTGAACTGAAAATTCGATTTTTATATATTGAACTTTGAAATAAAAATTCGATTTTTATATATTGAACTTTGAAATAAAAATTCGATTTTTATATATTGAACTTCGAACTAAAAATTCGATTTTTATATATTGAACTTCGAACTAAAAATTCGATTTTTATATATTGAACTTTGAAATAAAAATTCGATTTTTATGTATTGAACTTTGAAATAAAAATTCGATTTTTATATATTGAACTTTGAAATAAAAATTCGATTTTTATATATTGAACTTCGAAATAAAAATTCGATTTTTATATATTGAACTTTGAACTGAAAATTCGATTTTTATATATTGAACTTTGAAATAAAAATTCGATTTTTATATATTGAACTTCGAAATAAAAATTCGATTTTTATATATTGAACTTTGAAATAAAAATTCGATTTTTATATATTGAACTTCGAACTAAAAATTCGATTTTTATATATTGAACTTTGAACTAAAAATTCGATTTTTATATATTGAACTTTGAACTGAAAATTCGATTTTTATATATTGAACTTTGAAATAAAAATTCGATTTTTATATATTGAACTTCGAAATAAAAATTCGATTTTTATATATTGAACTTTGAAATAAAAATTCGATTTTTATATATTGAACTTCGAACTAAAAATTCGATTTTTATATATTGAACTTTGAACTGAAAATTCGATTTTTATATATTGAACTTTGAAATAAAAATTCGATTTTTATATATTGAATAGCGAAGTAAAAATTCGATTTTTACATATGTAGTGGCTACAGGCGACGAAGCTGAAGAAGATGCGAAAACAATGAAGATTTCTATCAATGAAGTGCTGTGGAGCTAGGATAGCTATATGTGAGAATTCCTCACCTTTCAATTTATTTTTCTAGTTATATATATACTAGGATGCAGACGGTGCTTAGTAGCACCCGACACCCGTCCACAGACCATGGACTTGTTTGTTTGACTGTTTGGTGATTGATTGTGATATTGGTTTGAATGTGGTTTGTGGTGTGAAAAATCGAATCGATAAATTGGTTAGGATTAGACGTGCGCCGTTATAAGGCGAAGGAGTAAGGCTAGGTTAGACCCTTACTCCAAAGTTTGTGGTTTGCATAACGAATTGATTTGATTGATGTGTGAATGGCGTGGGCCTTCACTAGACCGGGGATAAGGCTAGGCCTTGTCCCGTTTCTAGTATCGTGCCGTTATGCCGCCGAAATTTTCTAAAATAAGTTAGAAAAATAAAAATAGCATTTTATTTAACGAATGAACTGAATATAAATTCATATGTTAAAATAAAATGTGTTATCGTTAAAAATATAATTTTTAACGTGAATGTGAATAAATAAATATTCATTTACAAACCAGACGGTTTGTTTATGTACACCTATTTGAATGACGTTGATTGGGTCGATAAATTTTACACATCGCCTAACTGCACAAATAAAATATGTGTTTGATTGTTTGAAACCCCACACGGGTGTTAGGATGAAATTTGAAGTTCACTCATCCTGATTTATTAAATATGTCGATCGATTGATTGACAAGCTGCTATAAGCGTTAAATGTCTATATTTGATGCTTATACAGTGTAGTGCACTTTGGTTGATGGTTGATTATTCATCGTTGTTGATATATACATGTGTTGTAGAAAATCCATATAATTAACATTATATGGTAATTGATTGGGCCTCATTCCAGTTTCGAGAAAAAAGAAATATTTGAAATAGAAATATTTGAAATAGAAATATTTGAAATAGAAATATTTGAAATAGAAATATTTGAAATAGAATATTTGAAAATAGAAATATGTGAAGCCGTGAGGATTAGATTGACGCCATTTTGACGTGAACGATATTTATATCGATTTTATTCATTTTAAAATGAATATTGAAACGTGATTTCGAAATCGAATATTTTGAAATGAATTGAATTGAAAACGATTTCGAAATGAATTGAATTGAAAACGATTTCGAAATGAATTGAATTGAAAACGATTTCGAAATGAATTGAATTGAAAACGATTTCGAAATGAATTGAATTGAAAACGATTTCGAAATGAATTGAATTGAAAACGATTTCGAAATGAATTGAATTGAAAACGATTTCGAAATGAATTGAATTGAAAACGATTTCGAAATGAATTGAATTGAAAACGAATTCGAATTGAATTGAAAGCGAATTGAAATGAATTCAAATTGAATTGAAATTTGAATTGAATAGAAATGAATTTTGAAACGAATTTATAAAGAAGAATTCAATTTTGATTTGAATTGAAAAGGAAGTTGAAATTGCTTTTGAAACGAATTTAAAACCATTTATATAATTCGTTTTAAATAGTAATCGACGAAATATATATTATATATATAATATAATGGCCTGAATAGAACGCGCCGCGCTGCGGCAGTTCGCGAATTTCGACCATTTGTTTCAAACGGACATTACGGGAGATCCGACCGTCGGATTCTCCTAAAACCGGAACCGTTGGGTTCGTATCGAAAAGAGCTTTCTAATGAATGTTAGAAATTTGAAATCTAACGGTTGGATTTGGAGATACGTCCAAATCAAATTCGAAAAAGGTCGCTGTAAGTGCAGTTCGATGGCCGTTAATGGAAATCGACCGTACGGGCCTTGATAAAATTATTAAAAATAGTAATAATTTGTGTAAAATCATAAGAAATGATTTGTGAAAGTTTGGGATGAAAAACTCCATATTTGAAAAGATAAAAATAGATTTTTATCGAAATGAACTAGTTTTGAACTAGAATTATAATTCTATTTATTTTTAAATAAATAAATTGAATTTGAAATGGTTTTGAAAATAACCAAAATTTCCAATGATTGCATTGGAGTGGATTTGAATCGAAATTGTCTTCGGAATATTTCGATGTTGGAATTCGTGATATTACAGGTGTTGTTATGGAAATTTGAAAGATATATATGTATATCGTTATTTCCAATACGACATTTGTTAATCGTAGAATTTGATATTGAATATAGGCCGATATAGTTTCTATTCAGAGCCTTGTATTGAATATCGAATGTGATTTGGGTTTGTCGTGAATGGTGTCTTCACTAACACTGTTCTTGAACCCAGTTGAGAAAAGATTAAATCTTTTTATTTAGATTTAATGAAGTGTACCAATTAAATGATATTTAATTGGAATTGAATTGATATTGATTTTTGGGTTTATCGTGAACAGTGTTTTAAATAACACTTGTTCTTTAACCCGATAATTAATGGGATGTGACTTTGGGTTTATCGTGAACCGTGTTTTAAATGACACTGATTCTTTAACCCAGTCACAGATTAAAACTAAGTGGAGTTTTAATGAATCTTTAATTAGATTGAAAAGATCGAGAATGGAGTATCACCAGTTTTGCTCCAGGCGATAGTTAAATCTTTAATTAGATTTGAATGTGAAATTTAGAAACTAACTGGCGGTTAGCCAAGCAGAATGGTTTTCTGGATATTGATCTGATGTTGGTTTCGGCCTTCGGGGTTAATATTTGGGGAATTATTCTCTTGATTAATTTACGGTTAGTGACTAATGAATTGGAATGAGGCGTATGTTGTGTTTGTGTAACACTTTTATAATATATACGCGAGTTATTCGGAAAGACCGGGTTTATCCCATTCTGAATAACTGATACGACGATAAGTCGAAGATGAAGACGATGGTCGAAGACCGGAAGTCTTCACGTCGTTTGGGTGATAACTGATGATCTTGATTGGGCTGTACACCCAAGAAGATGGAAACAGTTAGTGATCGTCCAGACGTACTTGGAGATCGATGGATATGCGGGGTACTAGGTGCCTCCGGTTTCGTTCAGACCCAGAACGGACTTGTAAATGGACTGTGTGTCTGACATCGGATTTCATTCTGTGTGACTGATATCGGTTGCATAGGATGGTTTGCCTGTGTGGCATGCTAAGATGCAAATGATCAAGGCTTCTGTTGAAAAGCAAAGTCTTGTGGTGATGATCAAAGCACGGCCTTTGTGGCGTAGCTTTGTGTAACGTTTACCTCGCGTGTTTCACACCAGGTATGAACCAAAAACGGGAGACGGACCTCAGGGAGGACTTGCGTTTCTTTCTAGCTAGAAGTGGCGTCAGTGGTTTTACACGCCCTGACGAGTTTGACTTATGTGGTTGTTGCTGTTGCGAGGCGCCTCGGTTATATCGGTTTCGGCCGAATGCATTCTGGTCGGCTGACGGACCAGACTTACACCCCATAGGGTGGGGAGACGTATTGTTCAGGCATAATAATCCACTCCGTGTGGACCGGCCCTGACGATCCAAGGCTTGCCTGCGCGCTTGCCTGAGACATGGGCTAGATTGTCTCGAATCGGTTGAGGACTATCTTTTGCCTCGGTTCATAGATGGAAACCCAATTTCCAAATACGAGACTTTGCGGTTTTGATTGTATATCCTATATATGGCGACATAGTGGGATGGGGCGCTCATGCCGCCTATGATTGATACTTATGATTTGAAGTGTTTTATATACTATGCACTTATAATAGTATCAAATGATTTGTTTTAAACGTATCAAGCATTCTTTGGCTGTTATAAGGGAAAACCCTATCCTCGACTGCGTTGCATTGTGTGATGGGACCTGGGTCTTATAACAGCTTCATTTTTCTTTATTTAGCATTGCGCTGTTGGTTTTATGCACTGGTATTCTTGGGAGGAAACCCGTTCCGTGTTATACGGCGTGGTCCCTTGATTTACCTAATGATTTGAAATAAAGATTAATAACTGTTTTAGTTCTCACACCAGTCACATGACTGACCTGGAGTTTATTGTTTTAACCTAAACTCTGGGTGCCCCTATTTTCGACACGGGCAGCTAGTAGTTTTGGTTTTGCAGATTTATATTCACAGGATCCTGGTTTACAGCTGGAACGATATCCGGAAAGCTTTGTATCCGTATATCTCATTCTAGTTGTGTATTGTATTATTTTCCGCTGCTATGTATTTAAATGTAATTTAAATCTCTGATATTTCTGTGTAATATTCATTTATACTCTGTATATTCTTGTAATCTGATGCATTGTTGTAATATACAATGAAATGTTCTTCTGTATGCGTTCTGTTTTGTCGTGTTCTCAAACGATAGGGCGTTTCGAACGGTCTGGGTCGGTTTAGCGACTGGTTCGGACCGAGCGAAGTACCTTGCCGTCACATTTGGTATCAGAGCTTTGGTTTACAAAGCTCAGAGAACAAGGCACATTAGAACCATACGAAAGAATTCATCAGATATTGGATTAGCAATATCCAATGGAATGACTCGTTAGAGATAGGATCAGTAGTATCCTAGAACGGGTGTGAAGAGTATATTTTTCAAATGAAAACATTTTGTTTTGAAAATTTAAATCAACTATTCGTATTTGATTATTTGTTTATATTGATTTTGGGCAATTCAGTATATAAAGAATTTGCATATACGCCTTGCAAACGTATATTCAAAGTTTTAATATACTGGATAGATATGGAATCACATTCTAGTCGCCCGGAGATGGTACTGATGATTGTCATGACATCATCCGTATTTATATTCGTGTTTCGAATGTGTGATTTTCTATATATTTCCATTAGGCTGGTGTGAGAACCCAAAACTTATATAGTTAGAATTCATTGTTGTGATTTGGCATCAAAACATGATTTTTTGTATATGTATCAAAATTATGAATTTGAAACTCTAATTCACTAATTGATTGATGTTTGTATTGTTTGATAATTTTGAATCATTATGCCTAATTGAATCAAATATTGAATTGTATTGAAATTTGGTCGCATTTGCTTGCATATACATATACTTACATTGAACAGGTCATAGCAAGGAGGCTAGAGACAGAGAATAAAATTTGTTTGCCCGACAAATAGGTACATGTTTATTACATAATTTACTGTTTTGTTTGGGTGATGATGATTTTATGAGCCTATTGGCTAGCCGCTTGGCTTTTTCTTTTTCTTTTTGAGATCTGAAGGACCGGGAACGCTATTTGCAATTTCCCGATGCTCCCATTGCAGGGGAGGTTATGGCGAAATTTTTCGAAAATTTAGGGTGTTAGCCAAATTTTTGAAATTTTGAAAATTCTCAGAAACTGAAAAGTTGGAGAATGGAAGCCAAATCGAATGTAGGGCTGAATAATCAAACCACTTTCGACTTTGTTCCTTTTCGGGGACGAAAAGTTTTAAGTGGGGGAGATTGTAACAACCCGTAAAATGCGAGCCAGTTTGAAAATTTTATTTTGGCAATTTTAGCGAATTTTGATTATTTAAAAGGAATTATTTTAAAGAATATCGACGAGAAATTTATTTTGAATATAATTCGATCGTATATATTTTACGCGTCGTCGTTAGAATATATAATAATTATATATAATTATAAAAGGAATTGAAAATGGCGCGGTAGTTCGATAATTCGATTTCAAACTTCAATTGAATGTACCGGGTGCAAAACAATCCGGATTTTAGTGAAACCGAAAATAATGGAATCTAATAGTGAATATCTTTCCAACGAATCCGAAAAATCAAAAGTTCGTAGCGGGAATCAAAAGATATGTCCAGTTGAAAATTCTGAATAGTCGCTATGGAATTCAGGCCCTTAAAAATGGACATTTTGCAAATGACCTCGGATTTCGACGAAACCACTTTTGTTGGGTCCGCAGTGTCAAGTTATTGCTAGATTTCAAATTTCGTAATTTTTCGAATCAATATGTGAGCGTGGCAAAGGAAAACGCGTTTGACCAGTTTCAGTTGATTTTAATCGACTGGAAATTGGCCATTTTTCTAACGGTCTCAGAATTCGACGAAACTAGTTTTGTTAGGACCGTATCGTCAATACGAAGCTAGAAAATATTTTTCTGGGATTTTTCGTGTTCGTATGTGCCCCCGGTAATTTGAAATATACGTTTAAAATTCAATAAAGTGATTTAAATGTAAATTCAATGGAAACTGATTGTAACTATCGAATCAGCTTGCGATACATATCCTATTGTGTTCGGAATGGGGGTAGAACGCTGTGGACGACAGGCGGTGGGCCTCGTTTCGAGATCGTATGTGAAAGTTAACTTTTTTTGCAAAATAAAATAATAAAAAAAAAAAAAAAAAATATTTAATTTCCCTTCTTAACCTGGCCCCCCCCTTTTTCAATCATTTTCATTTCCAGGTATAAAAAAAAAAAAAAAAAAAAAAAAAGAATTTCGAACGAAGGGCGGAGCCTCGTCGCCGGCCCTCGACGATCCAGTCACCCTCACCCCCTCGTCGAACTCCAGCACCGCCGCCTCCCCCTGATGTTGTCGCGACCCCCTTCTTCCTCCATTCGAACGCCTAGAACCCGAACCCCCTCGCGTCCCGCTCCTTTTCCCCTCCCCGATGGACCGCCGCCACTTCCTCCAGTGGATGCTCCGACTCCGACGCAGCTCAGCAAGCTCCTCCACCTCGGCCATCTCTCCCCCTTCTTGAAAACGTGAGTTTTCTTGATCTGATTTACTTAATTTTTATTTAGTTTAAAACCAGATTTTTATTTAGTTTAAAACCAGATTTTTATTTAGTTTAAAACCAGATTTTTATTTAGTTTAAAACCAGATTTTTATTTAGTTTAAAACCAGATTTTTATTTAGTTTAAAACCAGATTTTTATTTAGTTTAAAACCAGATTTTTATTTAGTTTAAAACCAGATTTTTATTTAGTTTAAAACCAGATTTTTATTTAGTTTAAAACCAGTTTTTTTTAATGATTAAAAAAAAAAAAGGGGGGGGGGGGAAGAGATTTTTAAAATGATTAAAAACAGACTTTTAAAAATGTTAAAGACGAGATTTTTTAAAAATGATTAAAAACTGATTTTTTTTACATTGTTAAAAAGAAAAGAAACTGAAATTGTCATCGATTCAAAAATACAAGCAATCTTGATTTGAAAATGAAAAGACATCACTTTTGAAAATATAATGGAGAATATAAAAATTCGACTTTTATATATTGAATAGCGATATAAAAATTCGGTTTTTATATATGGAACTTCGAACTGAAAATTCGATTTTTATATATTGAATAGCGAAATAAAAATTCGATTTTTATATATTGAACTTTGAAATAAAAATTCGATTTTTATGTATTGAACTTTGAAATAAAAATTCGATTTTTATATATTGAACTTTGAAATAAAAATTCGATTTTTATATATTGAACTTCGAAATAAAAATTCGATTTTTATATATTGAACTTTGAAATAAAAATTCGATTTTTATATATTGAACTTCGAACTAAAAATTCGATTTTTATATATTGAACTTTGAACTAAAAATTCGATTTTTATATATTGAACTTTGAACTGAAAATTCGATTTTTATATATTGAACTTTGAAATAAAAATTCGATTTTTATATATTGAACTTTGAAATAAAAATTCGATTTTTATATATTGAACTTCGAACTAAAAATTCGATTTTTATATATTGAACTTCGAACTAAAAATTCGATTTTTATATATTGAACTTTGAAATAAAAATTCGATTTTTATGTATTGAACTTTGAAATAAAAATTCGATTTTTATATATTGAACTTTGAAATAAAAATTCGATTTTTATATATTGAACTTCGAAATAAAAATTCGATTTTTATATATTGAACTTTGAACTGAAAATTCGATTTTTATATATTGAACTTTGAAATAAAAATTCGATTTTTATATATTGAACTTCGAAATAAAAATTCGATTTTTATATATTGAACTTTGAAATAAAAATTCGATTTTTATATATTGAACTTCGAACTAAAAATTCGATTTTTATATATTGAACTTTGAACTAAAAATTCGATTTTTATATATTGAACTTTGAACTGAAAATTCGATTTTTATATATTGAACTTTGAAATAAAAATTCGATTTTTATATATTGAACTTCGAAATAAAAATTCGATTTTTATATATTGAACTTTGAAATAAAAATTCGATTTTTATATATTGAACTTCGAACTAAAAATTCGATTTTTATATATTGAACTTTGAACTGAAAATTCGATTTTTATATATTGAACTTTGAAATAAAAATTCGATTTTTATATATTGAATAGCGAAGTAAAAATTCGATTTTTACATATGTAGTGGCTACAGGCGACGAAGCTGAAGAAGATGCGAAAACAATGAAGATTTCTATCAATGAAGTGCTGTGGAGCTAGGATAGCTATATGTGAGAATTCCTCACCTTTCAATTTATTTTTCTAGTTATATATATACTAGGATGCAGACGGTGCTTAGTAGCACCCGACACCCGTCCACAGACCATGGACTTGTTTGTTTGACTGTTTGGTGATTGATTGTGATATTGGTTTGAATGTGGTTTGTGGTGTGAAAAATCGAATCGATAAATTGGTTAGGATTAGACGTGCGCCGTTATAAGGCGAAGGAGTAAGGCTAGGTTAGACCCTTACTCCAAAGTTTGTGGTTTGCATAACGAATTGATTTGATTGATGTGTGAATGGCGTGGGCCTTCACTAGACCGGGGATAAGGCTAGGCCTTGTCCCGTTTCTAGTATCGTGCCGTTATGCCGCCGAAATTTTCTAAAATAAGTTAGAAAAATAAAAATAGCATTTTATTTAACGAATGAACTGAATATAAATTCATATGTTAAAATAAAATGTGTTATCGTTAAAAATATAATTTTTAACGTGAATGTGAATAAATAAATATTCATTTACAAACCAGACGGTTTGTTTATGTACACCTATTTGAATGACGTTGATTGGGTCGATAAATTTTACACATCGCCTAACTGCACAAATAAAATATGTGTTTGATTGTTTGAAACCCCACACGGGTGTTAGGATGAAATTTGAAGTTCACTCATCCTGATTTATTAAATATGTCGATCGATTGATTGACAAGCTGCTATAAGCGTTAAATGTCTATATTTGATGCTTATACAGTGTAGTGCACTTTGGTTGATGGTTGATTATTCATCGTTGTTGATATATACATGTGTTGTAGAAAATCCATATAATTAACATTATATGGTAATTGATTGGGCCTCATTCCAGTTTCGAGAAAAAAGAAATATTTGAAATAGAAATATTTGAAATAGAAATATTTGAAATAGAAATATTTGAAATAGAAATATTTGAAATAGAATATTTGAAAATAGAAATATGTGAAGCCGTGAGGATTAGATTGACGCCATTTTGACGTGAACGATATTTATATCGATTTTATTCATTTTAAAATGAATATTGAAACGTGATTTCGAAATCGAATATTTTGAAATGAATTGAATTGAAAACGATTTCGAAATGAATTGAATTGAAAACGATTTCGAAATGAATTGAATTGAAAACGATTTCGAAATGAATTGAATTGAAAACGATTTCGAAATGAATTGAATTGAAAACGATTTCGAAATGAATTGAATTGAAAACGATTTCGAAATGAATTGAATTGAAAACGATTTCGAAATGAATTGAATTGAAAACGATTTCGAAATGAATTGAATTGAAAACGAATTCGAATTGAATTGAAAGCGAATTGAAATGAATTCAAATTGAATTGAAATTTGAATTGAATAGAAATGAATTTTGAAACGAATTTATAAAGAAGAATTCAATTTTGATTTGAATTGAAAAGGAAGTTGAAATTGCTTTTGAAACGAATTTAAAACCATTTATATAATTCGTTTTAAATAGTAATCGACGAAATATATATTATATATATAATATAATGGCCTGAATAGAACGCGCCGCGCTGCGGCAGTTCGCGAATTTCGACCATTTGTTTCAAACGGACATTACGGGAGATCCGACCGTCGGATTCTCCTAAAACCGGAACCGTTGGGTTCGTATCGAAAAGAGCTTTCTAATGAATGTTAGAAATTTGAAATCTAACGGTTGGATTTGGAGATACGTCCAAATCAAATTCGAAAAAGGTCGCTGTAAGTGCAGTTCGATGGCCGTTAATGGAAATCGACCGTACGGGCCTTGATAAAATTATTAAAAATAGTAATAATTTGTGTAAAATCATAAGAAATGATTTGTGAAAGTTTGGGATGAAAAACTCCATATTTGAAAAGATAAAAATAGATTTTTATCGAAATGAACTAGTTTTGAACTAGAATTATAATTCTATTTATTTTTAAATAAATAAATTGAATTTGAAATGGTTTTGAAAATAACCAAAATTTCCAATGATTGCATTGGAGTGGATTTGAATCGAAATTGTCTTCGGAATATTTCGATGTTGGAATTCGTGATATTACAGGTGTTGTTATGGAAATTTGAAAGATATATATGTATATCGTTATTTCCAATACGACATTTGTTAATCGTAGAATTTGATATTGAATATAGGCCGATATAGTTTCTATTCAGAGCCTTGTATTGAATATCGAATGTGATTTGGGTTTGTCGTGAATGGTGTCTTCACTAACACTGTTCTTGAACCCAGTTGAGAAAAGATTAAATCTTTTTATTTAGATTTAATGAAGTGTACCAATTAAATGATATTTAATTGGAATTGAATTGATATTGATTTTTGGGTTTATCGTGAACAGTGTTTTAAATAACACTTGTTCTTTAACCCGATAATTAATGGGATGTGACTTTGGGTTTATCGTGAACCGTGTTTTAAATGACACTGATTCTTTAACCCAGTCACAGATTAAAACTAAGTGGAGTTTTAATGAATCTTTAATTAGATTGAAAAGATCGAGAATGGAGTATCACCAGTTTTGCTCCAGGCGATAGTTAAATCTTTAATTAGATTTGAATGTGAAATTTAGAAACTAACTGGCGGTTAGCCAAGCAGAATGGTTTTCTGGATATTGATCTGATGTTGGTTTCGGCCTTCGGGGTTAATATTTGGGGAATTATTCTCTTGATTAATTTACGGTTAGTGACTAATGAATTGGAATGAGGCGTATGTTGTGTTTGTGTAACACTTTTATAATATATACGCGAGTTATTCGGAAAGACCGGGTTTATCCCATTCTGAATAACTGATACGACGATAAGTCGAAGATGAAGACGATGGTCGAAGACCGGAAGTCTTCACGTCGTTTGGGTGATAACTGATGATCTTGATTGGGCTGTACACCCAAGAAGATGGAAACAGTTAGTGATCGTCCAGACGTACTTGGAGATCGATGGATATGCGGGGTACTAGGTGCCTCCGGTTTCGTTCAGACCCAGAACGGACTTGTAAATGGACTGTGTGTCTGACATCGGATTTCATTCTGTGTGACTGATATCGGTTGCATAGGATGGTTTGCCTGTGTGGCATGCTAAGATGCAAATGATCAAGGCTTCTGTTGAAAAGCAAAGTCTTGTGGTGATGATCAAAGCACGGCCTTTGTGGCGTAGCTTTGTGTAACGTTTACCTCGCGTGTTTCACACCAGGTATGAACCAAAAACGGGAGACGGACCTCAGGGAGGACTTGCGTTTCTTTCTAGCTAGAAGTGGCGTCAGTGGTTTTACACGCCCTGACGAGTTTGACTTATGTGGTTGTTGCTGTTGCGAGGCGCCTCGGTTATATCGGTTTCGGCCGAATGCATTCTGGTCGGCTGACGGACCAGACTTACACCCCATAGGGTGGGGAGACGTATTGTTCAGGCATAATAATCCACTCCGTGTGGACCGGCCCTGACGATCCAAGGCTTGCCTGCGCGCTTGCCTGAGACATGGGCTAGATTGTCTCGAATCGGTTGAGGACTATCTTTTGCCTCGGTTCATAGATGGAAACCCAATTTCCAAATACGAGACTTTGCGGTTTTGATTGTATATCCTATATATGGCGACATAGTGGGATGGGGCGCTCATGCCGCCTATGATTGATACTTATGATTTGAAGTGTTTTATATACTATGCACTTATAATAGTATCAAATGATTTGTTTTAAACGTATCAAGCATTCTTTGGCTGTTATAAGGGAAAACCCTATCCTCGACTGCGTTGCATTGTGTGATGGGACCTGGGTCTTATAACAGCTTCATTTTTCTTTATTTAGCATTGCGCTGTTGGTTTTATGCACTGGTATTCTTGGGAGGAAACCCGTTCCGTGTTATACGGCGTGGTCCCTTGATTTACCTAATGATTTGAAATAAAGATTAATAACTGTTTTAGTTCTCACACCAGTCACATGACTGACCTGGAGTTTATTGTTTTAACCTAAACTCTGGGTGCCCCTATTTTCGACACGGGCAGCTAGTAGTTTTGGTTTTGCAGATTTATATTCACAGGATCCTGGTTTACAGCTGGAACGATATCCGGAAAGCTTTGTATCCGTATATCTCATTCTAGTTGTGTATTGTATTATTTTCCGCTGCTATGTATTTAAATGTAATTTAAATCTCTGATATTTCTGTGTAATATTCATTTATACTCTGTATATTCTTGTAATCTGATGCATTGTTGTAATATACAATGAAATGTTCTTCTGTATGCGTTCTGTTTTGTCGTGTTCTCAAACGATAGGGCGTTTCGAACGGTCTGGGTCGGTTTAGCGACTGGTTCGGACCGAGCGAAGTACCTTGCCGTCACATGAACCAAAGATGCTATGAAATGATAGACATAATAACTGGCATAAAATGATAATTTACTAATTACAGGCCTAACGAATTACACTGAAATAAATTGATCTAAAACATCGAAGGCCTATAGGTCTGAAAATGTTATGACATAAAAAGGGTTGAATAACGATGTAGGTTCAAGAACATGGGTAGACCTAACTTAATAGGTAAATTCCCAAGATCAAAATCCAAAGAAAATCAAGAATAGTCAGAGTAGATAATCAGGTTTAGACCCAATTTCACAGTCACAAAACTTAAGCAACACTTTCCTAGTCATGAATCATAGGTGTTTAGTCACAGTTGTCCTTGTTATGTCATAGGCAATAGTTTATGTTTCCTAATCAAAGGCATAGGCTTGTGTTCATAGTCAAAGGAAATAATTCTCATAGTCATGAGTCACAATCATAGGCAATGTTCATAGTCATTGGCAATGTTCATAGTCATAGGCAATGCATAATTGGTCATCGAATCACGATCACTCCTTAATCAAGTCTAGAAACATGTATAAACACAGAACCATGTGAAGAGATTGGGCATATTCCTTTATTCCTTTAATTTCATGTCACGAATAGAAAACGTTCAAATCTAAAAAGTAACCGACTTACAGAGATTATATTAGATTCGTAGAAAAACAGTCGTTGAAGTCGTTTGAATCTTCACTTGAATCCTAGCTTGTTTTGAATCTCCTCTTGAAAGTCTTGAGCAACATTTCCTCGTCTTGATTTATTTTACATATTATTTTATTTATTGTTTAATTTACAAGAGGAGAAGAAGCCATGTCCACCAAGAATCCTTGCAGCATAAGGTTAGAGAAGAATTGTGAATAGTGAAGGAGACTAGGGTTGTTTATATAGGATTAGGCGGATGAATCTAGGCAGAAAACGAGACCAGGTACATCAGAATGCACCCAGGCCCAAAAGTGGGTTTTGCACCCAGGTCGACACCAAGGTCGACTGGGCAGTCGACCTGGTCAGGGGGGCTCGACTACCCAGTCGACTCCCCAGTCGACCTGGGTCCTGGGTGGGAATTTTCCCGCCCAGCCCGCTTCTGGGTTTGAATTCGAATTCGAATTTCAAGTAGTTTTCTGTTCTGAAAATTCATGAAACTTCGGAGGGTCATGTCTCCCTCATACGGACTCCGATTCTCGCAAACTCAGACTCGTTTTCAAGCAGAATTTTGAGACGAACGCAATGGCACCACCCGTTTCCCTTAATTCTTCCATTTTGAATTAATTAAACCTTGATTTGTGAATCTTAATGTTACAGAATTTCGGGGTGTTACATTCTCCCCCACTTAAAAGGATTTCGACCCCGAAATCTTCAAGTTAGGAAGAATGTGTCCTACCATTCCGTCATCCATCTAATCAACCATTCAATCACAGGCATTCATTGTCCTTATAAGATTTCTAATGCTTTCATGTTCATATGCATAGTGTGTGTATATGCCTTTATCTAATGCAAAATCAGGCGGTCTACTGATTCAGTTGACCTCCTTAATGCGAATTATGTCTGTGCCATGCATCCAATCATGTATGCAAGCATCCCTAGTTATGTAAATACTACATGTGTGCATAGCCATTCATCCATATGCAACATCCATATGATAACATATCAAGTTCAACTTACTAACAAATACATATATGTAAATGCAATACGAAAGAGTCCGAACTAATCTAGTGCCTAATACGTATGTATATGCATTCACGAGCAACCATTAGCAACCAATCGCAACCATCAACCATAACATGTTTCAAATACATGTTTACATCCAAAAGAGTTTCTACCTAATGATCGAAGATATGACCTAGAGGATATACTTTAGAAAGAGAGAAACAATTATGCGTAAAGCTTCTACAAAAAAAAAAAAAAGAAATCAAGGATGCACCCTTAAGGAAAAGGGTATGATGCTAGTATCTAGCCTTCTTGAGTTTTACTCCACTGTATCTTAACTAATTTAACTTCACGATTGTGAAGTTTCCGATCTCCATTTCCAAAATAAACAGATGTCAATCACGGTACCAAGTGTATGTACTAAGATGATTAGAGGTCTCCCTCTTATCCACCATGCCATAAGGGTCGAAAGGTCACTACGTGCCTTTTAGAGTGCCTGCCACAACTATTCATCTCTCACGCAAACCATCCTAGTCGAACTCGACATTCCTCAAGTACAAGCCCCAAAGGCCTAAACCAATATCAGACAAGCACCCAAGGAATATCTCCTCCGAATTTAGACGATCTACGTGAGATGATATAAGCAAACTCGATAGCTATTCTCAAATCCCTACTAACCAAAAATAAATTGGTCGGACCACCAATTGGATTTGAGACTCTAGTGGGATCTTTCTACTATACAAGTACTATGGTGCAGAGACTCAACTATGGAGGTGGGTATGAACAAATGCGAAGCGCTAAAACCAAAGGAAAGAGTACGAACAGCAAAACTAGACTCTTCCAACAGAACTTTACTACCTTTCTCCTAGGTACGCTTGGTGGCGAAAGTAGGTACTTGCCCTTCTGAAAATCTTGTCCTTTGCCTTTAATTACATGCCCTATTACACCATAGTAAATATACTTCCTCTTGTCTTAGGTTTTATAATACCTTCCTCCTTTGTGAGCTAAATCTACATCCATGAATTCCTCATCCTCTTCCGTGTGTAGTCATGTTGACAAATCTCTCAAAAGTTGCTTCCATCGTACAGAAAACCTTATAAGCTTGAAAAAAAACTGGCCGTAGGTGAAACAACTACGACTATGGATGGAAGCCGGGGACTACTTCGCCCATCGATGAGGTTACCTCCCAGAAAGCCAGGAGCCCCAGAGACTCAAGAAAGAAGGAGACAAGAATTCAAACAGAGGAAGAGAAGATAGTGCGTATGGCTTTAGGGAATATGCCATTAAAACAAATCTTTTCTCTTGAAAATGCTTCTTTTAAAACTGTTTTGAAAATAATTTTTCAAATCCTTTATCTGATCTGGTAACCTTCAGCTCTAATACCACTTGTAACACCCCACGTCCGTTAGTGTCACTCACAAAGGGAATGCACTAAGTTCTGTGGAGCATTCAAGGTAAAAGATGCAGATAAATTACAAGACAGACAAAATTTAAAACAACGGGAAATAAAACTTTACTTTATTGATAAAATAGTTTGTACAACGATTTCTTTACAATATCAGAGTATCATCTGCCTTACAAAATAAAGAAGCATAAAACAACATTTATATTCCTCAATGTAGCAAGAGCCAGCCATAGCATCTAAAAGGAGAATCCAAGCAAAACTTCGACAAATCTTCAAGCTGGGAAAGAGTGACTGTCCAACTTAACCTGAGCTATACTATTCCCTCCTTTACTACCTGGGGGGGGGGGGGGAACGGAAGAAAAGAAGACGAAAGAAAAACAGAGTCAGACATAAAGCCTGAGTAAGTTCAGTTACTTCTAGCATGTGAACATGGAAAAAAAACAAAACGACATGAATTAACTGAATACAAGATAACACCATGATGATAGGGTCAGCAAGATTAGACAAGATTAACACAAGATATGCTTAGAAAAGATAAACTGGATATGCTCTAATACTTTCGCCGCTCCGCTATTTCCTTGTTATGCTGGTTTCTATATCTCTGCACCACCTAACTAGTGTCCCAACTAGTAACGATAATGTGATCCCAATCCCTGTAGTTTACATTGCCTTCAGGCATACATTTATTATTTATTACCTAGATCTAATCTAGGGTTTTCTATCAAGTGCTTTCTAGATTCAACTAGAGTTTACGCTATCTGCTGAACGCTTCTCGGCTTCAGGGTTTATGCCACCTAGTCCAACTAGGGATTATGCTATCTAACGAATGATGCCCCCAAGTCTAGGACACACTACCTAGAGTGGTATATGTTCCTAGACTTGCCCACGCATGTATCACGAATCGTTATCGCTTGTCTAGATGCACATGTCCTGTAATGTGCGGCCCGAGTCCTGTGGCAGGGCAAATCAAGAAACACAGAACTCGGTCGGGAGCTTTCAGATATCTGCCGATGCATATGCTAAGGTCTGTTTTTGTTCCAGTGGCTATGGTCCCACTCGACCCCTCCCTCAACTAATGAAAGGCACACCTTGACAAATGAGAACTATACGCAGGCCCCCTATGCCCCACTAACCTATGGCCATCCTCACCCATAACTAGATAGCAAGTATATGGTCTTTTGGAGTTCTCCGCCTTTCCGCTTCACGTATCTCGATTGACTCAAGACGGATGGTAGACGACGAGTTGCTATCACAGGGCTACCATTTTCTCGCCGAATCACGTTGGTCCATCCTAGTCTTTAGGTTTCCATATTTTGCAACCAAGGCATACCCTTGGTTCTTCTAACGCAGACCTTAACCTCTGTGAGCCTAGGAGGATCATCTTCAGCCTCACAGAGGGATACCAAGAATACCCTCACGTCCCCTCGAAGCCTCGGGCTTCATAACCCAATTCGTTGGAGCCTTCGTTTTAAATCAGACGGACGTTCGCTCCTTCCCGTGTTATACTAAGAATTACTACTTAGTTTTTTTGCAAACTAAGGTTTACCACTTAGTTTCCAGAATCGTTGTTTTCTTAACTAAGGTTTACTACTTAGCTCCTTTTTACTAAGGTTTACTACTTAGTTCTCTTTCTTGTCAATTTGGATTGGTTAAGTGTCATTAGTCAATTCAAGCTAACTTAACCCTCTTCATTTATCCTGTTAAACTGGTTAAGTGTTATATGTAATTCACGTTGACTTAACCCTACCACAAACCAAGTTATATTGGTTAAGTATTTCTCATTACTTAACCCTATTCATTCACCCTGTATTGGTTAAGTGTTCCTTTTTAACTTAACCTTGCCCATCTGTTTTAACTTACATGTTATTAATGGTTAAGTATTATCCCTTCATGTTTTAAAATTAACCCTATTCATTTATCACACTCTGATGGTTAAGTGTTCAAGTTTACTTAACCATACGGTCTAGTCCAGCTAACATGTCAAATCGGCTAAGTGTGTTAAATTTTACTTAACCCCAACCTCTAGTCTAGTTAACATGTAGATTTGGCTAAGTGTATTAACTTTACTTAACCCCACCTTTTAGTCTAGTTAACATGTTAATTTGGATAAATGTTTTCTTAGTTACTTAACCCCTACGAATCTTGTCTTGTTACGATGTTAAGTTTGGTTAAGTGTCCCTATGGACTTAACCCTCCCATTCTAACTTAACTGTGTTAAGTGTCAGTATGAACCTAACCCCACCCATCGGTTTGGTTATCATGTTGAATTGGTTAAGTGTCTTAGTTAACTTAACCCTACCATTCTTGTTCTAGCTTTAACTAAATAAATTAAAGCCGCGACCACTCACATTAGACAGATATGGTTGCGATTACTGGATGTGCCGGCTGGTTCCGGGTAGGTTTACATCGCAACTCAGTCTAACCTCGGGTTAGGCATATTCGTGTTTTCTAAGTTTAAAAGGGTTTTGATTAATTTTCAAATTAGGTTTTGAAAGTAACCATCCCGTCCGTCGGATCAGTTAGGGATAGCCAGGGAGAGCAGGAAACTTGTATTTTCCAAACCCAAGCCTAGACACTATCCTTTCTGTCACCCTAGAACTTTCTGGTGTATTATTAAAAGAGATGTCGTTAATAAACCTTTAATTTGTCTAAATTTACATTTTCTCATTTAGGACAAATTCTATAAGTAAATTATTCCTAATTTACTTATTTCCTAATTACTCTTTTAATGTATATTGTCAACATTTATTATTATGGCCCATTTTCCCCTTATATCATATTTATGCTTTTTGGTATGTAAACTATACCAAATTAAGTGTCACTAACCATGATTTTGCTAAACATGACAATTACTCACAATTATGGCCAATTTCAAATTTATGCCAATATACTTATTATGCAAAATTAGCTAATCCAATTCTGATTTAACATTCTAATTACAGTTCATGTCAAACTAGACTTATTATTCTAGTTCATAGTTCATGTAAATGCTAGATTTACAAGTCAATACTGGATTCAAATTACACATCCTATAATTCATGTCAAATTTTATCCAATTTGCATTTTTATAAACATGCCATAATACATGTTCCCAATTTATGCCAATTTCCAAGTTTATAACTACGTTTTAGTAAATTTCATATTTTGCCCAAAACGTATTCCCATCGTTCGTATAATCGTGATTCAATCTAGATTATAGATAAATCTAGATTCGTAGATAAAAAGGGAATGAACCAAAGATGCTATGAAAAGATAGACATAATAACTGGCATAAAATGATAATTTACTAATTACAGGCCTAACGAATTACACTGAAATAAATTGATCTAAAACATCGAAGGCCTATAGGTCTGAAAATGTTATGACATAAAAAGGGTTGAATAACGATGTAGGTTCAAGAACATGGGTAGACCTAACTTAATAGGTAAATTCCCAAGATCAAAATCCAAAGAAAATCAAGAATAGACAGAATAGATAATCAGGTTTAGACCCAATTTCACAGTCATAAAACTTAAGCAACACTTTCCTAGTCATGAATCATAGGTGTTTAGTCACAGTTGTCCTTGTTATGTCATAGGCAATAGTTTATGTTTCCTAATCAAAGGCATAGGCTTGTGTTCATAGTCAAAGGAAATAATTCTCATAGTCATGAGTCACAGTCATAGGCAATGTTCATGGTCATAGGCAATGTTCATAGTCATAGGCAATGTTCATAGTCATAGGCAATGCCAAATTGGTCATCGAATCACGATCAGTCCTTAATCAAGTCTAGAAACATGTATAAACACAGATCCATGTGAAGAGATTAGGCATATTCCTTTAATTTCATGTCACGAATAGAAAACGTTCAAATATAAAAAGTAACCGACTTACGGAGATTATATTAGATTCGTAGAAAAACAGTCGTTGAAGTCGTTTGAATCTTCACTTGAATCCTAGCTTGTTTTGAATCTCCTCTTGAAAGTCTTGAGCAGCATTTCCTCGTCTTGATTTATTTTACATATTATTTTATTTATTATTTAATTTAGAGGAGGAGAAGAGGCCATGTCCACCAAGAATCTTTGCAGCATAAGGTTAGAGAAGAAATGTGAATAGTGAAGGAGACTAGGGCTGTTTATATAGGATTAGGCGGATGAATCTAGGCACAAACGAGACCAGGTACATCAGAATGCACCCAGGCCCAAAAGTGGGTTTTGCACCCAGGTCGACACCAAGGTCGACTGGGCAGTCGACCTGGTCAGGGGGGTCGACTACCCAGTCGACTCCCCAGTCGACCTGGGTCCTGGGCGGGAATTTTCCCGCCCAGCCCTCTTCTGAGTTTGAATTCGAATTTCGAATTCGAATTTCGAGCTGTTTTCTGTTCTGAAAATTCCTGAAACTTCGGAGGGTCATATCTCCCTCATACGGACTCCGATTCTCGTAAACTCGGACTCGTTTTCAAGCAGAATTTCGAGACGAACGCAATGGCGCCACCCGTTTCCCTCAATTCTTCAATTTTGAATTAATTAAACCTTGATTTGTGAATCTTAGTGTTATAGAATTTCGGGGTGTTGCTACATTTTCCTAATTATAGTTTAAATACAAAGAAATATTTATTGTTTTAAAAATCTTTAGAGTGCGCGTCTCCTGGCTTCCCCAGTTTCGCCAATCTTCAAATCCTAAGCTGACGTCTTTTTAAATCTGAATTGCTCGGGTCTGACCCGAGCATTTCACGTAAAACACAAAATACTCGAGTCAGGATTAATCATAGTTCAAGTAGATTAACTTCAAACAAAACTAGAATGTATAAAAGTTAATCCTATAAAATTATTTAAACTTTGAGCACGTCAATACATGAGATACTGCCAAGATGTAACAAGTAAAATATGTTTGATGTCCATGAAATAGGCTGATATAAACAACAAGTTCGAATGTGATCTCAATTATGTCAAATTATCAAATACCTTCTGTCAAAACTACAGTCACCAAAAATACCCGATACTTACTATCTCTAAACATAGTTGGCAATATATATAGGGATTCATGTGTTCTAAACATTTGTAAACACATACAGGCACTAGATAGAGGGCAATTATATATAGCAATGGGTATATATAGGTTCAGGCGTACAAGTGCTTAACACTACATCGTATGGGACAGGGCATCTCTTCTTTCCTTTTCCACGCATGAGATAATGAGAGAGTGTACACTTACAGTTTCAATGCAAAATAAAGTGCACATGTGCGGCATGGACAGTATGGGGATGTCATCCTTTACTTTAAATTTATATATACATGTAGCCATAAGTATCAGTACCATTCAAACTACATGGCATAAGACTGGCATTCCATTACCCGCAGAAAATAATCATAAAGAGAAATTATACTTCCAGTTTCCAAAGGCCATCATCAATTGTATATATGGTCACATATTATCATTAACTAGTCATACATAACTGTTTAAATATCCAAAAAAAATCAGGTATTCTTGGTTGATATCCAATAACATTGGGTTCAGTCTTGAACATGGGTCTGAGTCAAAGCAAATAAGATAACATGTATACTTTTTGAATATAACAGGGTAACACAAAATTTAAATCCATGCGCTAAGGAATTTATAGCAAGGCCTAGTACTAACAGTTTACTTGTTCAGGTGGATATGTGAGCTCATACAGCAAAACATAAATAATAAAAATTCTTCCGGTTTAAACATATGTGCTTTCACCGCATCTTGCTTCATATGAATTCAATCATCTTGTTAAGGACAAAGAAGATTTAATCCGTAATGTCTACTATCAAAGTATATAATTTTTTATTTTATTTTATTTTAAGAATTAATCAATGATGAACCATAACATATTTTCTGTTTTATTAATCTGTCTACGTGAAATGATACGAAGAATACTCAAAAGGTGGCAGTCTTAATCAAACAATAACTATGTCAAATAGCAAACGTGAAATCAAAGACCTAAAGATCATAAAATGAGATATTGTGAAATATATAAGCAACCTCAACAATAGTGGTTCATCTCAGGTGACTTCGATATTATATGGTGGGCTTGTACATCAAAAGAATAAATGGAACTCTTAAGAATTTTAATTGTATGTACAGCAGAGGAAAAGTTTAGGTGGTTTATATATATAGCATTCATCTTTAATTCAGTCAATATTTACCCATATACATATCACCACGCAAATTTTTTCTCATGAATACAGACCGCAAGTTGGATTCGAGCTGTGATGTTCATACCAGCAAGAAGCTTCATGAAATAAAATAGTCTTATGTGTGTGTGTGTATATATATATATATATGTATACTCAGTAAAGTGATAACACTATTATGTTAACCAAGTGAGTTGATTTTAGTTAATTCGACCCAACAGGTAATACTACCATACTACTGAGTTAAAGCATATATATACACTACACTAAATATATTAACTACGAATATATACTGCATAGTAAATTGACTAATATTGAAATCTGCGCCTAATGTATACTCCATATATATTCAGAGTTATGGAATCCATGCTATACATTTGTCTGTGGGAACCTATAACATAGGTAATCCATTTTTATTTGTTATGTAGATATGACAGACATGTAGACTTGCAAAGGGTTAAACAAAGAGTGGGTATTAACCAATAGCGTATTCAACATTCCTACTCAAAACTTAAATGCAGACCATAACATAGTTACCAAGTTCACTTAAACCATTGGTGTATATATATATTTGTCCAGTCTTTACTAAATGGGGTATGATCCAATTTAGGTAGCTTACGGTATCTAGTGCCATGACAAGGTCAGCGCAACGTAGCATAAGTAAGACATAAAGGCATCCAGTACAATTTTAGTTATTACATAGTTTACAGTTTCAAAACAGTGTGTGATTCAAACGAGTTTTCAAACTAAAATACAAACTAAATACAATAGCGTCAATAATGCAGCATGTGTACTCATATCAAAATGAGGCCGATTATTCAGCCTTTAGTTAAAGTTGTTATTTTTTATAACCGTACATCATCTGAAACATCTCGAAACAATCAAACCTAGTGCATGTTACTTCAGTTATATATTTGTCCACGCACATCATGGTAGATTTAACAAATATATTATTAAGAAAAATATATAATATGCAAGTAAGGGCGCATGTTTAAATATCTTATATGGATATTTAGTCACAGATCCTGGGAAGGATGTGCACATCATACTACGTTTAGATTGTTGTGTTTGACGATCTGGAATGTATGTTCCCATAATATTTCTCGAACAAGGCTTGTTTCTATTTGAGTTATTACTTTATTCTCACGCTCTAAACATATCATTCACATTTTTTCTACTGTAGGAAGTTTAATTCCACTCAATAAACACGTAGTGAAATGGCACAACCACAACGCAACACACAAGATTTAACTTATCATATCCCAATTTAAAACTGAGTTTAAACCTACTTGAACTCTGATTAATCGTGAGTGAGATGCTCACCTTCACGGCTGTGTTTTCCTAGTGTGAAGAAAACGATGGCTTGGAAATTGCCGAAGTGGTTAGCGATGACCGTTATGTGGCTGCGTTGACTACTTAGCTTCGATCATTGCGGCTTTGCTGAAGCGATGGACAAAAGAAGGAGGCTGATGCTCGAGTTCTTCTTCAATCGGTGGCAACGAAATTTTGATTTTTAAAAGCGGTGGAGTTAGGGCTTGCAAGAGTAAAGGTGCGATTTTGATTTTTTGGTGAAAGGGGTTGCGATTCTGGTGACTGGCGATTTTTCGGAGGCTGTAGTGATTTCGCTGCTGCCATTAAAGATTAAAAAGGGGGAAATTGATTCATTCCAGATGCTCAAGAAAATAGAAGAATGGAGAAATGAGAGGCATATATGGAGATTTCGATTTCCATTAAAAGTGGAAAAAGGAAGAGGCAAATTTTGCTGTAATGAATTGGGGAGAAGCGTGATTTATAAAAACAGAAGCCGTGGGTATCAAGTTTTTCGTAGGAGCCAAGGAACTAATTGTATGCGTTGGAAGGAACCACCGTTTTTATTTATTAATGTACGTTATTACTTTAGCATGAAGGAAGTTGGATAATGTGCCTTGCACGGTGTCATTTTCTTTCCTTTGAAGAAATAAATAAGTTGCTAGCCAAGAATTTTGGTATATACGAACACTTAAATTACCGCTATATGTTGTAAATGCTTAAATATTCGTACCATCACAACGATTTTTCAAATGCAATGGAAATTTACGTGCTGCTATATTTTGACGCCCAAAATCCAATGGAACTTGTTTTTGTCAAAATCTGATATTTTAATTTCTATTATTCATTGATTCCAAATTTAATTTCGTCTTTTCACAACCCCACTCTGATTAATTCCAAATTTGAAATATTAAATTTTCAATTTCTTAACTTATGTGTATGCATATATATCCAAGCCAGTTTCACATATTTTAAAATAAAATCTCCAATTCATTTAATATCAACTATGTTTATTGTTAAATTTAACCGTTTATATTTTCCTTAAATTTTAATTCAATATCCAACCAAATTCAATTCAAGCATTTAACAATAAATATTTGATTTCTAACAACCATTGAATTGAATTCAATACATACACTAAACAATACATTCGATATTTGAGACAACCCGCCCCGCACCAACCAACATTTACTCCAAAAGTGCACTGTATACATGTCCAGTTAGCACGGGACGGTCGTCAGAGGGAAAGAAAGAAGACGAAGAATCAACAAGGAACCTGTAGAATGTCTCACAGCGCATAGAAAAAAATATAATAATAATGACATACTTGACATAAAACAGGTGAGACAATGCATAAGCTGATAACAAACTATCGTAGCAGCGGAAAATCCAAAGTATAGCTTATGATCCAAAGCCAACATTATTACAACTTTTAAAAACTGTCTCAAGAGCTAAACAAGAAAGGTACACTACTAATGCCCAAAGTAGTGACCAGCAACGACACAGGGAGAATATATATATATATATATATATATATATATATATCATATGTGGAAGCCTCCTGCTCGCCTCCGAATCTGCTACTCGCGCATCACCAGCTAACCTGTCTCTAGTCTGCTCGTGAGAGCACCCAGAGTGATAAGAAGAGACATAAAACTCTTAGTCAGACAAAAAGTCTGGTATGAGCGATAAGCAGCTAAACCGAACAATAACAGGTATACTAAACCATACCTGAACCTGAACCTGCAACCAAAGAGTTAGCACTACATACTGTACAACACTCTAAGGTGCCACTAACATATGGTGTACTAACATACGAGGGTGGGGGTGTGCATGTCATAGTGATGGAAAACAAATCAAACATAGCAACCATCCTCACATCTCTCACTCAGTGCGTAAAGCATACGATATCCACCACTTCGATCACCCAATACTTTGCTACGATCACTCTGCCGCATTAAGTCACAATGGCTTCACTGCACTGATCCATAGCCACTAGTCCTTCGCTATGTCCACTTTACCCAATGGAGTCGTACACACCCCACTGCACTGGCTCATAGCCTTACTAATCCTTTACTATGTCCACTATGCCCCATGGAGTCACAACGGCTCCACTACACTGGCTCATAGTCTTGCTACGATCACTTTGCCCTTCGAGTCACGATGACTCTACTGCATTGATACGTAGACCATCATTCCTTTTCGGTGGTGAATCGAAGTTATGAATGTCGACAACTCCTTTGCACACATCCCGCAGCAAAGCCCAATCATGAAGTGAACTCATTGGTTCTCAAATGGATCCTGAGCTCTGACTTCCAACTTGGACCACCTTTGCATCTCGGGTTATTGGTCGTCACTGGATCGGATCGGTTCTCTGTCCTTCTTCTCTGTCGGTTCGGATCGGAACCCTCCAAGTGCTCCGGGTCGGGTCGGGGTCTCCAAGTCCCTTAGAAATACGTCGGTTCGGTTCGGGTTCTCCATGTCACATCGGATCAGTTCGTCAACTGTCTTCCTTCCGTCCCTTGCTTGATCTTCTGGTCCGATCCGATCCCCATTCCCATTTCTATCTGCTCTGATCCGATCCCCCTCACTTCCCTTCGAGTCGATCCGATTTCCCCTTCTCTAGCTCGATCCAATCCCAGTTCAACCATTGATGCCTTCCTTTTTGCCACACTTTCCCCTTGTGCCAAGCCTCGGTTCGGTTCGGTGATCCCTTGCCCAGTCCTCTATCCCGTCCGAGCCTATTCCTCCGATCTGATCCGAAAACCTGCACTGTTTTTCTGCAACTTTTCCACCGAGTGTTTTACGCCATTCGACGGCATTTTCGACCATTCTATCTATTCTAATCAATCACAAAACATACCACAAAGTCATAGCAAAAAATAGAAGTGACCTCAAACACCAAAACATCAATATGATAGGTTAAAATGGATCAAACATAGCCAAAACCCCATATTTTCCCTTAAACATATTCAAGCATAATTAATGATAGGATTAGTAAAACTTAATCAAATTAATCCAAGTTCATACCTGAGGTCTGAAACATCATTTAAGAATTTATAAATATTTTTCCAAAATTTTATCATGTTTAAATTCGCTAATTAACACTAATTACCCTTAATTAACCATAATTAGTGAGGAACTATGCAAATCACTTACCTTAGCCACAAATAAACCTTAGATCTGAAATAAATCTTAGATATGGCGCGAATACCAATGCCAAACAGCAGCTCTAATCTTGATTTGGTGAAGATCTCTCTTGATTTGATGTTGCTAATCTTAATCCTTGATTAGAAAGTGATTTGGAGGTGCTTTAGAGGTTGGAGGCCATTTTTAGGGTTTCTAAGAGGTAAGTGGAGGCTATAAAACTGAAATGGAATGAAACCCTAACTCTTTTCAGCCTTCCCATAACCCTAATCCCGAAATGGGTTATGGGCCCATTCACTAATCACCCTATTTGGCCCGGTTAAGCAGTTTTTCACCTTCCAACCCTTATTTCAGCCATATCTCCCAAACGGTGAGTCCGTTTAGCTATTATGACAACTCTACGGAAAGCTAAACCATCAAACGAATCTAATGGAAGTGGATTCAGGTCAAAATTCCTTTCCTATCAAAAGTTATGGCCAAAATAGTATCAACTAGACGGTCATTTAAAAATCGGCAAAAATCATGAACATGGGAAATGACCCCAATAGTCGTTTCCCAAAGTTACATGACCATACGTCTTCATATAAGGAAGAAATAAATATTCTACGATCCTCCGATGCGTAGAATGCGGGTTGTTACATTCTCCCCCTCCTTAAGAAATTTCGCCCTCGAAATTCCCTAAACAAAGCACACAAAGGGTCCCGCATGCCTATCAACCATAAAACAATAGTCAAACATGCAAAACAAGAAAAACAAGCCTATCCTAGCATGCCGAATAAGTAAATTGCAAAGTAAATCTTACCAGGCAAAGAGTTCTGGATACGTCTTCCTAATGCTCTCCTCTGTCTCCCAAGTACAGTCATTCTCGTTCTCGCCCCACTGAACCTTGACTAGCTTCACTACCTTCCTTCGAAGTCGCTTCGTATCGTGCTCGATAATACGAATCGGCTTGCGGTTCCCAACCGCTTCGGGTTCCACTTCGAAGTCCTCTAACTGATCAGGTGAAATACTCAAATCTGGGTCGTGCACGAACTTCTTTAACTGGGAAACATGAAATATGTTATGAACTCCCGCCATCTTTTCGGGTAAGTCAACTCTATACGCCCGATTCCCAACTTGCTCGAGAACTGGGAATGGGCCAACAAATCCTGGTGCCAACTTGCCTCTCCTGCCAAATCGTATCACGCTCTTTAACGGAGAAACCTTAACAAACACCAAGTCACCAATGGAGAATTTTAAGTCTTTTCTCCTCTTATCAGCATAACTCTTCTGCCTATCCTGCGCAGGCTTCATCCGTTGTTAAATGATCTTAATCTTATCTGAAGTTTCCCTTACTACATCTGGTCCAAGCACAAACTTCTCACCGGTCTCTATCCAACATGATGGTGAGTTGCACGGTCTTCCGTACAAAGCTTCATATGGAGCCATACCGATACTGGATTGGTAGCTATTATTATATGCAAACTCTGCTAGATGAAAATGGTCATCCCATGATCCACCAAAATCCAATATACAAGCTCTCAAGAGATCTTCCAATATATGATTTACCCTTTCTATCTGACCATCAGTTTGAGGATGATACACGGTACGGAGATATAGTTCCGACCCTAGAGCCACTTGTAAGCTCTTCCAAAACCCACTAGTGAACAACGGGTCTCGGTCACTCACAATGCTTTTAGGTACTCCATGAAATCTCACTACCCACTTCATATACAATTCTGCTAATTTCGCTGCCATTCTGGTCGATTTGACTGGTATAAATCTTGCACTCTTAGTCAATCGATCCACAATTACCCAAATGCCATCATGTCCCGATCTAGTTCTGGGTAAACCATCAATGAAATCCATTGAGACTTGCTCCCATTTCCATTATGGAATTTCTAATGGTTGCAACAAACCACTAGGCTTCTTTTGCTCGGCTTTAACTAGCTGGCAATTCATGCACTTGGATATAAACTTCCCAACATCTCTTTTCATCCCTTCCCAGTAGTAAGTATGCTTCATGTCTCGATACATCTTGTCAACACCGGGGTGTATAGTCAGTTTTGAGTGATGACATTCCCTAAGCACTTCATCTCTCAAACCATTCACGTTGGGTACAACTAGTCTTCCATTCTTTCGAAGCCATCCTTCTCGATCAAGCCCACACAAACTCATCTCCTCACCGTCAATATTCATCTCTAACTTGGAGATGATTTCCAATAAGTTAGGATCGTCCCTCTGGCTAGAACCAATCCGCTCAATCAAAGTGGGTCTGATCGTCAGACTAGCTAATATCTCTGGATCCAATTCGCACTTTGGTCTGAAATCATACCCTGCGATATACTCCAGTTGCTTCCATTCAAGAAACATAGCCCCTAAACTGGCATGTCTCCTATTCAAGGCATCGGCTACCGCATTGCCTTTCCCAGGTGTATATGCGATATCAAAGTAATATGAAGCCAAGAACTCTAACCATCTCTGCTGACGGAGATTCAGATCCTTTTGAGAGAAGAGATACTTTAACGATTTATGATCGGTAAACAACTCAAATCTCTCTCCCAAGAGATAATGTCTCCGTATCTTTAACGCGAACACGATCGCTGCCAGTTCCAAATCATGGGTAGGATACTTTTTCTCATGCGGCTTTAGTTGCCGACTAGCATAGGCTACAACCCTACCTTCTTGCATCAATACAACACCTAGTCCGGTACCACAAGCATCCGTGTATACCGTCATCTCTTCATTCCCTTTAGGAATGACTAATACTGGCGCACGCGTCAACTTTTGAATGCATTCTCACACCCTCCGTCCCAGACGAAGGCTTGATTCTTCTTAGTCAACTGAGTCAACGGTGCTGCTATCTTGGAGAAGTCCTGGATAAACTTGCGATAATATCCAGCTAACCCCAGGAAGCTTCTCACGTCTGTTGCATTCTTGGGCGTAGACCAATCCTGTACCATAGCCACCTTCGCAGGGTCCACGGCAATACCATTCTCTGAAACAACATGGCCCAAGAATCTCACTTCCCTCCTCCGGAAGTGACACTTAGAAAATTTCGCTTTCAATTGGTGTTTTCTCAACACCTCCATCACTATCCTCAAATGTCCATTGTGTTCTTCCTCTGTCCTCGAGTAAACAAGGATGTCGTCTATGAACACAAGAACGAACTTATTCAACTGATCTCTGAATACTCGATTCATAAGATTTACGAAGTATGCTGGTGCATTGGCCAACCCAAATGGCATGACCAACCACTCATAGAACCCAAACGGCGTCCTAAATGTCGTTTTCGGAACACTCTCAGCCGCTACTCGGAGCCGATGAAATCCTGTCGCGAGGTCCAACTGGGAGAACACTCTTGCTCCTTCCAGTTGATCAAACAAATCATCTATCCACGGTAGAGGATACTTATTCTTCCTCATTACCTTATTCAACTCGCGATAGTCCACACACAAACGAAGGGAACCATCTGCCTTAGTGGCAAACTCAACTGGTGCTCCCCACTCGGAGACACTTCTTCTAATAAATCCCTTCTTCAAAAGATCGCTTACTTGCACCCCGAGCTCTCTCTGCTCCCTTGGTGCCATACGACGAAGTGGCATCACTATAGGCCTGGCATCTTTCACTAAATCAATACGGAACTCAATCTCTCGGTGTGGTGGAAGCCCGATCACCTCCTCGAAGACGTCCGGATACTGGCCAACCACGGGCACATCTGACAACTCATCATGCGGGATGTCGAGGGAATTTATAAAACTAGCTATTACCCAATCACTAGGTAGACTACCAAACACTACCCTTCGCCCATCATCCGCCCTAACTGTCACCAAAAAGTCCTCACGGTCTACCACTACCCCGTATCTTTGGAGCCAATCGACTCCCAATATAATGCCATACCCAGTAAAGCCCAAAACAAAGCAATCACAAACAAACATACATCCATGACTCGATAAGACCAAATTTCGGCAAATCATACTAAGGTTAGTCGAACCACCAATCGGGTTCGTCACAACCAACGGTCTATCGACCATCTCGGGTTTCAGTCCCAAACTATCTACCAGGTCACTAGATATGAAGGAACGGTAAACCCTAGTATCAAACAAAACTCGAACAGGTACATCATAAATAGAAAGCATACCTTGAATGACGACAGTCTTTCCTTTCTCTGCCGCAGTTGGGGCATTCAACGAAGAAGGAATAGCACTGATAGCATATGCTTTCACAATCTGCTTCTCCTTAAGAGGTTGTGGACATTTATCCTTATGATGTCCCACTTGGCCACAGTTATAGCACTTCCTATCCGCTGGATTGGCCAGACATTCTTTGGCATAATGGCCCTTCTTACCACAGCTGAAGCACTCAACATCTTTCTTGCTCTTTTTCTGGCCATCCTTAGTTTGGTTCTGTTTCCTTTTGTTCAGAGTGTTATTCTTGCCTCCACCGCCTGCTTGCGGCTTCAGCCCTTCTGCAGATGCAACCTCAGTCTTTGACTTGGGGTAAAGACTCTCTGATCTTAAATCTTTCCCAACAATCGATTCAAAAGTCCATCGATGTGGTTGATAAGCCTTTCCCCCAAATATCCATCCAAACCAGTAATGAAATTCTCATTCTTCTTCTCAGGAGTATCGATAAGGGATAATCCATACTTCGACAAAGTGTCGAACTCAGCAATATAGTCCGAGACTGCCCTACCATTCTGTTTAAGCTCCAAGAACTTCCTAAATAATTCTGACTTCTGAGCAGCTGGGATAAACATGTCGCTAAAGTGAGTCTTAAACTGATCCCAAGTAACTTGGTCCTCGGGAGTGGTTGTCTTAATAGCATTCCACCAATTCATCGCTCGCCCTTGCAGCTGACGAGACGCTAGCCTTCTCTTCATCGCATCCTCGATACCCAAGTCATCGAAGATACGATCACAGCTATCCAACCAATCCTGAACATCCGTGGCCGACTCCGTTCCGTGGAACGGCTTCCCACTAAGGTTAGTGTAATCCTTGCACAGCTTGGCGAAATCGACCCTAGGCGCCTGCACTATTGGACCACCACTATTACCGGCATTGGGAGCTTCCCCTTGCACATCCCTAAGCATTTCTATCATGAGGTCAATAAACATCGCCCTCATGTCAGCAGCATTCCCATTATTGGCTCCCCTACCAGCACCTCTTGCGTATCGGCTCATCGTTCAATCTGTAAAGAGAAAACGATTAACCATCTCCATAGTGGTGCTAGTGCAGTGCGACTTCATCCTTAGCTATACTAATAGTATATATATATAGCTTTTGAAAACCAAAGTAATCACAAATACGCACTCTCATATACGTACTATCACTCCCTAGTGTCTTTCCCTAGGTTAACTACGCAACCTAGAGCTCTAATACCAAATGTGACAACCCCCCCCCCCCACCAACCGACATTTACTCCAAAAGTGCGTTGTACACATGTCCAGTTAGCACAGGACGGTCGTCAGAGGGAAAGAAAGAAGACGAAGAATCAACAAGGAACCTGTAGAATGTCTCACAGCGCATAGAACAAAATATAGTAATAATAACATACTAGACATAAAACAGGTGTGACAGTGCATAAGCTGAGAACAAACTATCATAGCAGCGGAAAATCCAAAGTACAGCTTATGATCCAAAGCCAACATTATTACAACTTTTAAAAACTGTCTCAAGAGCTAAACAAGAAAGGTACACTACTAATGCCCAAAGTAGTGACCAGCAACGACACAGGGAGAATATATATATATATATCATATGTGGAAGCCTCTTGCTCGCCTCCGAATCTGCTACTCGCGCATCACCAGCTAACCTGTCTCTAGTCTGCTTGTGAGAGCACCCAGAGTAATAAGAAGAGACATAAAACTCTGGGTTAGACAAAAATTCTGGTATGAGCGATAAGCAGCTAAACCGAACAATAACAGGTATACTAAACCATACCTAAACCTGGACCTACAACCAAAGAGTTAGCACTACATACTGTACAACACTCTAAGGTGCCACTAACATATGGTGTACTAACATACGGAGGTGGGGGTGTGCATGTCATAGTGATGGCAAACAAATCAAACATAGCAACCATCCTCACATCTCTCACTCAGTGCGTAAAGCATACGATATCCACCAATTCGATCACCCAATACTTTGCTATGATCACTCTGCCCCATGAAGTCACAATGGCTTCACTGCACTGATCCATAGCCATTAATCCTTCGCTATGTCCACTTTGCCCCATGGAGTCGTACACACCCCACTGCACTGGCTCATAGCCTTACTAATCCTTTACTATGTCCACTCTGCCCCATGGAGTCACAACGGCTCCACTGCACTGGATCATAGTCTTGCTACGATCATTTTGCCCCTCGAGTCACGATGACTCTACTGCATTGATACGTAGCCCATCATTCCTTTTCGGTGGTGAATCGAAGTTATGAATGTCGACAACTCCTTAGCACACGTCCTGCAGCAAAGCCCAATCATGAAGTGAACTCATTGGTTCCCAACTGGATCCTGAGCTTTGACTTCCAACTTGGACCACCTTTGCATCTCGGGTTATTGGTCATCACTGGATCGGTTCGGTCCTCTGTCCTTCTTCTCTGTCGGTTCGGATCGGTATCCTCCAAGTGCTCCGGGTCGGGGTCTCCAAGTCCCTTAGCAATACGTCGGTTCGGTTCGGTTCGGTTTCACCATGTCACATCGGATCGGTTCGTCAACTGTCTTCCTTCCGTCCCTTTCTTGATCTTCTGGTCTGAACCGATCCCCATTCCCATTCCCATCCACTCCGATCCGATCCCCCTCACATCCCTTCGAGTCGATCCGATTTCCCCTTCTCTAGCTCGATTCGATCCTAGTTCAACCATTGTAGCCTTTCTTTTTGCCACACTTTCCCCTTGTGCCAAGCCTCGGTTCGGTTCGGTGATCCCTTGCCCAGTCCTCTATCCGGTCCGAGCCCATTCCTCCAATCTGATCCGAAAACCTGCATTGTTTTTCTGCAACTTTTCCAGCGAGTGTTTTACGCCATTCGACGGCGTTTTCGACCACTCTATCTATTCTAATCAATCACAAAACATACCACAAAGTCATAGCAAAAAATAGAAGTGACCTCAAACACCAAAACATCAATATGATAGGTTAAAATGGATCAAACATAGCCAAAACCCCATATTTTCCCTTAAACATATTCAAGCATAATTAATGATAGGATTAGTAAAACTTAATCAAATTAACCCAGGTTCATACCAGAGGTCTAAAACATCATTTAAGAATTTATAAATATTTTTCCAGAATTTTATCATGTTTAAATTCGCTAATTAACACTAATTACCCTTAATTAACCATAATTAGTGAGGAACTATGCAAATCACTCACCTTAGCCACAAATAAACCTTAGATCTGAAATAAATCTCTGATATGGCGTGAATACCAATGCCAAACAGCAGCTCTAATCTTGATTTGGTGAAGATCTCTCTTGATTTGATGTTGCTAAGCTTAATCCTTGATTAGAAACTGATTTGGAGGTGATTTAGAGGTTGGAGGCCATTTTATGGTTTCTAAGAGGTAAGTGGAGGCTAGAAAACTGAAATGGAATGAAATCCTAACTCTTTTCAGCCTCCCCATAACCCTAATCCCGAAATGGGTCATGGGCCCATTCACTAATCACCCTATTTGGCCCAGTTAAGCAGTTTTTCACCTTTCAAACCTTATTTCAGCCATATCTCCCAAACGGTGAGTCCGTTTAGCTAATATGACCACTCTACGGAAATCTAAACCATCAAACGAATCTAGTGGAAGTGGTTTCAGGTCAAAATTCCTTTCCAGCCAAAAGTTATGGCCAAAACAGTATCAGCTAGGGGCAAAACGGTCATTTAAGAATCGGAAAAAATCATGAACATGGGAAATGACCCCAGTAGTCGTTTCCCAAAGTTACATGACCATATGTCTTCATATAAGGAAGAAATAAATATTCTACGATCCTTCGATGCGTAGAATGCGGCTTGTTACAATATTTATTCCCAGTATCAATATAAAATTGATTATAAATAGTTAAACTTTGATTAAATCCGTTTCAAATTGTCCAAACTTCTGGGTCGTTACAGGAATGTCGTTTGTGGACAACGACTCTTTGTCCTATTATGGCGGAACGCTTGTCTAAGTTAGTCGATGTTGGCTTTGGCTGGGATGTTTACAAGTCTTCAGACTTTGTGTTTGAAGTCAAATCCCCTAAGTCTCATTTTGTTGATCTCAAAAATCATTTATGTAGCTGTAATCAATGGAGAGTTACCGGATTTCCATGTGCTCATGCAATCAAATGTATTAATAAGTCAAGGTTATCAGTTTACGACTATGTGGAGCACTACTTTACTGTTGACGCTTTTCGATCTTCATATGCTGAAGCCATTGATCCAATTCCCAATATTGATAAGCCAGTTATTGTTGAAAATGATGTTATTATTAGGCCTCCTAAAGAAGTTCGCGGAGCAGGTAGACCTTCTACAAAGAGACGTGGTGGCTATGGCTATTCTCAAAATAAAGGAAATAAATGTAGCCAATGTAATTTTACAGGCCACAACAAAAGAAATTGTTAGACTTCTTCTATACCTTGATGTTTAATACTGTTTTTTTCCACAATGACCAATTTTTATACTGTAATGATACATATAGTTATCTTTTTTTCTTTTATTATGCAATTCATATATGTAAACTGTTTGACTATATGACTATTATAATAATGTTGTCTGAGTGATAGATTTATGTTTGATTTGCTTTTGGCTTCTGTGTATGTTTAGTGGATGTATTATTGTTTATCATTTAATAATGCTGTCTGCAATTTTTTTATTTTAATGTTGCTTAGTTTTTGTATGTTGTTTATAATATTGTATGTTTGACAGTGATATGGCAATTTTGATTTTTGTTATACGTTTGTATTGCTATAATACTGTAGGATAGTAATAATTATGTGTAATGGCTATATTACATAATGTTTATGTTGCCATCAGTATTATCTTTGGTTATAACACTGTTCGTCAATTTCTGCTGATTATAATAGTGGTTGATGGTTATTTATGTTTAGCATGCATTATGTCATTTTGTTAGTTGACAATATTATTTAAACAGATAATTTACGCTATCTGCATATAGCACTGTGCTTTTGAGAATAAGATAATTTATATTTTTTAATGTTTAAAGCTATTATAACTGTTATTGTACTAATTTATGTTTAGATTTCATCGACAGCAAAAAATAGAAAATATTTTTAAATAATGATAGTTTCATATATCATTTTGATATTTTGTAATGTTGGAAAACTTTTGAGACAACATCATATCAATTTGATATCATTACACGCAATTTAGCAGCATCTTACTGCATGCAAAACAAAAATATTGCAATTTGATGATGAAATGAAATATATCAAACTTTCAACATTACCGTACTACAAATGATGTTATCAGCACATATTATTACAGACTAAACAGTTAGCATAAATCTATTGTGCTTTCTAGAAATATAGCAAGGAAACTTGTAAGAAAATTACATGTAAACTTCAATATATCAAATCTAATTGCAATTAAGAATCAATCTTTTTGCTCTGCTACTGGTTTCATTTGTTCCTTTTCCCCCGTTGTAGATGATTTGAAATACTGTATCCGCTTTGAATCGGTTGATCTCTTCCTTTTCATACATCTGTGGAAGATTTCCACTGTCAAGCAATTTAATGTTTGTCATTACAAACCAAGCACAGTCATTCCTACAAATGGCAAGAAAAACATTTAGTAACAATCAATTATTGAGCTTTTTTTAAGACAGTTTACAAAATAGTTGAGTGTTGCCGCGGGGATGGTTACGGTATCACTATTACAATGGTATCACTAAATACTTTTCGTGTGTTTTATGTGAATGAAAAAAGGAAACCACTAAATCTATATTTTAGGAATGACTAAATACTTACAAGGATGGTTCTTGCCGCGGGGATGGTTCTTGTATTAGTGTTTTTTTCCCGAAACTTTTATTCATGATTCCCTTTTCCTGCCATTTTTTCTCAAATAGCCCTTCAATCTTCTTTCTCTGGATATGTAGAAAATAATTAAATTATGATAGTTGAATGTAGCATTATTCAGTTTTTGTCTATCAAGATACTAATTATTTTACCTGATCAATAGCGTGCCTGTAGCTTGGATTTGACATCCTTGTAAATCTAGTTAGAGACTTATTTGAATCATAATGGGTCCATTGCATTGTGACATAGTTCAATTTCAAAAGCGTCTAATGGTTGATATGATGCAATGGAAAGAATATGTTGTCGGTATACTCATTCATAACAATACTTTCTACAATAGGAAGAACTAGTTTCTGTATCACATTATCCGAATCATTGCTTATTGCATTCTGCATATTAAATTTTTTTAGCATAATTTTTAAAGAACTTAACCTTACTTTTAAAAAAGGTTTGCCTTACCATCATTATAGTGGAGAAGGTATAGTTGTGCTTATACAACTCTTGGTTTTGAACATACCAATCAATTATCTGATAGAATAAAGAAAATAATAACCTATGTTAGTAGCTTTATACAAAAATGATAAGTTTTATATCATTTAGGAAATATTTGTCTATCTTTGTTTTCATCTGTTCATTCAATATGAATATCAGCATAATACGTATGTTTCTAATTTTTCAAGTGTGATAGTGGCATTATATCAAAACGATACATTTATATATCATTTCAAATACACCTGTTTATTTTCAATTTTTCCTGTTAATCATATCCTAGCTATTATCATAGCATGTAGGGCTCTTTTTTGCATGTACAGTGTATATATACTATGTATAGTTGAGGCTTTATATCAAAATGATAAGTTCATATATATCATTTTGAACATATGTGTACATTGTCTATTTTTCTAGCCTATTAAATGTGAATATAAGTTATATACAAATAAAAAGAAAAATACCTAGCCATCTGTGTACAGTTCCAGCAAAATAGATTCAAGCATTGATTTTACAATTGTAATCCCACCCCTTTTAACATCATCTGATATGAAAACGACAGAGCTGCATTTTACATAAACACAAAATAAGTTAGTAGGTATTATTTCGATGAAATTGTAATGAAAAACTATTAATGATAATATAATTACTTTCTTCTCGTTCACATTTTTTTTCAAAATATGAAAGAACTATGCTTTTCTTGCTTTCTTCAAGAAGATTTAGAAGCTTTCTTTTTTTGACTTTTAAACTAGTTTGATACTTTTCCCTTTTTGGCAAGTATGCATCAATGTCTACTAGTTTGACTGTATTGTCCGTACCGGTGTCATTTTCTTCATCGCTTTCTTCTTCAATGCTTTCTTCATCGCTTTTTTCTTCAATGTTTTCTTCATCGCTTTCTTCTTCAATGTTTGATACATCTTTCAAATTTGCTGTCAATTTCTTCATCGATAGTAATTTCATTTTGATCTTCCTTTTCCAGATCGGTTTTTTCTACATTTTCTTCACGTTCATTTTTCCTTTCATCAAATTTTCCCTCAGCTTCTGATTTCTTTCGAGCAGCCCTTGTTGTCACCCTATTAACCAATGAGCTTGGGCCTATTTCTATTTTTGACTTTGATTTTTCCTTTTCTCTCCTTTCTACTTCTTTCCTTTTTTCTTGTAGAATTAGCATTTGTTGTGTGATTTTCATATCAAATGTGGGACCTTCGAAATCAATTTCATTTTTCTTATTTACATTTTGGCTTTCATCTCCTTCTTCTATGCTGGTTGTTTTTTATTTCAATTTCTCAATTTCTTTTTTCAATCCTACAATCAACTCTTTCTCTTTTATTCTTTCAACTCTTTCATTTTTCAGCTCTTCTTCAGTTTTTCTTAGTTTACTTTCCAGTTGTTGTATATACTGCTGAAGAGAGGCAATTTGATTATTATCATCATCATTTTCCATTTCAGATCTGCGTAGAGTATGTTGAACTTGCAATTTTTCTTGTTGTAGTAAAGTCTTCTCATTTTCAGTAATTTTTCTCAAATTCTCAAAAATCTGTTCAAAAACAATAATAAGGTATCTAGATGATTAAATATAAATTTATTGGACAAAAATGTAAATTGAATATTACCTTTTCATCATCCATTCTGGTTAATGTATCGTTTGTGACAGTGTTCTTCAGACAGCTTATATCCCATTTCACAAACCTTGGGAAATTATCGTTGCATTTTGCCTTTTCTTCAATTAAATTAACATGTTCGCAAAGAAAATACTGCAAAAGTAAAAATAAAAACATTTGAGAAAATTATATGCTTGGGTATGTAGGAAAATAAAATATGCAGTGTAATTGTGAAAGTTAATTAAATGCTATTTTCAGCTATCATTTTAATTTACAAACAAAAAGGTATGTGTTATATAATAAGGAAAAAGATAGAAATTTTATATCTATGTTAATAAACCAATTGTAGCTAAAAACAGAAGGTTATATAAAATGATATGTGAAATTATCATTACATAATTCAATGTAACATTTGAACAAAAACATTGACAGAAAAAGAAAATTCTGATGTTTAATTAACAAAATTTAAAACATTTAAAAAAAATGAGGTTAAAATGATTAAAGTTGAGTTAAAAAGTAACATAAAATAATGATATGTGGAACTATCATTTCAATGTAACTAGTTTAAGTGTACTTAGAGAAGAAATTAAGTTAATAACATAGGCTGTTGCCTGGATAATGCATTAATAAAAAGGGTATCTCTTACCAAAATAAGCATGGAACATCCGGACATTTGACGCGGCTTGGACTTGAACACTTTTAGCGAACGTAACAGTGAACATTGTATTGTTAATGGCCATGATACATCAAACATTTTTTCTTCATCAATTGAGTACTGTAGATAACCCCAAGGTAAATACATTTGGTTATCTGGAAAAAAGAAAGTTATCATTGTTAGAATTATTATTAGTTTTGGTAAATCAGTTTGATATTGATAATTTTCATTTTCAAAAACAAAGTTAATTCTAGCAATGGTATGTATTTTAGTAATATTATCAACTATTCCAAAATTCCTTACAACAAATTCTTTATAGTAGTCAGATAGGTGTTGAAAAGAAGATTTTGATAGAGGAAACAAGCTTTTTCCATGTATTGGCAAACTAAACAGCAATGCAATATCTTCAGTCATAATTTTTAAACTTTTTTTCCCAATTTTGAAATCTTCATTCTCATCAGAAAATGTACTAATAAGAATATCCACAGTCAAAGTTGATTTTCTAAATTTTTTCAAAGTTACATAACCTTCATATATAGAAAAAATGAACTGATGAAATGGTGTTTGCTTAATGAAATCTAATTGATCTGCTGTAAAACCTTTGCCTTTTTAATTTTTTCCATTGTTTTGATCATGGCCATTAAACTACAACGATACTGATTCGTACCGACTTCTTTCTTTTTCTTTGTCCTTTTTTTTGTATTTTTTGCTGCAGTACTCTGTGCATACATAAATGTTTAAATGTTAATACTACATCACAAATTTACCATAATAGATAAATTCACCAAAACATTATAAATGATATGTAAAACTATCATTTTAATATTATTAACAGTAACAGTAAATAACATACTGTTATTGATACCAGTAAGGAACAATAAAACAAGAGTAAGTAACAGTAAGATAACAGTAAAATTGGTAGTGAACATGGATAAAAATGATATATTAAGCTATCATAATTGACATTTATAAATATTCTAAGCAATTTAAGAATAAAATGTCATATGAAATTATCATTACTTATAGGACAATCATACTACTAGAAATGGTACCATTACAAAAATGCTATATGAAACTGTCATTTTATTTATATCTTTATTCATCCAAAATCACAATCGCAAAAAACTATGTCAAATATAACATATAAATAACTAATTAGTTTTAGATTACATTCCATAATAATTCAACTAGGTTATGATTCTACGGCATCGCCTCCTTTTTGAAAAAAATGAGAACAAGAAGTAAGTAATTATATTATCATTTCAAGTGGATAGAAAGGATAACCGTTAACCCACGTTATATTATGATTCAGCGAGGCTTTAAGATCAAGGTAAAACACAAAAATATAGTTGTAGTGATCAATAAAAGAATAGTATTTGCCATACAGTTTAGAATACAAATGTACATTCGTACATGCGGCAACTGGTATGATACCAACAGACAAGGACATAAAGCCTTTATTTCACGTTTAACCCAATTCAATGACTAAAGATACATGGCACACATAGCAATAGTATTAACAAGGCAAAACTAAGTAAAAAAAAAGGTCAAAACCAAAGATCGTGCAAACCATTCCTCTATAACTATCTTCTTTCACAAATCTTAATCATGCATCAGATGACAAATTAAAATGCAAAGTGATATATATAACTATCATTATATTCTGCTGGAATGCAAAATGATATGCTAAAAGGCAAAGTGATATCTATAACTATCATTATATTTTGCTAGAATGCAAACTGATATGCTAAGAGGCAAACTGATATCTATAACTATCATTATATTTTGCTGGAATGCAAAATGACGTGCTAAGAGGCAAAGTGATATCTATAACTATCATTATATTTTGCTGGAATGCAAAATGATATGCTAAAAGGCAAAGTGATATCTATAACTATCATTATATTTTGCTGGAATGTAAAATGATATGCTAAAAGGCAAACTGATATCTATAACTATCATTATATTTTGTTGGAATGCAAAATGATATGCTAAGAGGCAAACTGATATCTATAACTATCATTATATTTTGCTGGAATGCAAAATGATATGCTAAGAGGCAAAGTGATATCTATAACTATCATTATATTTTTTAATTCATGTATCAGGATTTTCTCGTTCTCATTTAGACGAAACATACAAAATTTCAACAAAATCTAATACCTTCAAAACCCTAGGATGCTTCCTTGAACGCACAGTACCTTCTTCATCGCTGATTTGCAGTGCGAGTTGTTTAACTGCTCTTGATTTTGCAACTCTAGCTTTTGATTTCCCACTTTTTGGAGATTTTTCCTTCGATTGAGGAGTTGATGGTGCACGATTCGGGGATCTTGCCTTGAATACCCAGTTGCCTATCGGCAAATCAAAGGTCGAAGAATCTGTTTCAGTTGTCGACATTACTGATTTTAGGGATTGATTTTTTTTTTGGATCGAATATACTGATGATTTTTTGATCGAGACAAAACCCTAGAACGAATGAAATGGGGAACAGTTTGTTAGTGGGGTTAGTGGGTGAAGAGCGCGTCCTTCAAACCAAAAATAAAAAGTTCCGTCTGTAATTTAAAATGCGGGTCTAAGTTTTTCCTTTAAACTAAAATCTTGTAATTTAAATTATAAAAATTACCCAAATTTTCAACTTGCTCAGAATTGGACAAAATTAATGCTCGCTCGAAGCTCTTGACATAACGATCTTAATGGATTCAATTTCATGAAATTTCGATAACGTGAGAAAAAGTTATACACTTGCGAAGTTAACAAATCGATTTAAATATTATTTAAATTTGTAAAAATTACCCAAAATTTCAATTTCCTCCAAATTGGACAAACTTGGTGTGCACACGAAGCGCTCGTCGCCACGATCGCAGCAGACCTGAAATCGTCAAATTTCGATCTTGTATGTAAAAGATATTGCATTACGAACATTGAACATAAAATTAAATAAATGTTTCGCGTTTAAGCCCTTCACCTTTTTTTTCAAACGACACCCTCAACTTAAAATGCTCGCCACGGCCAAACCGTAAGTCAGAATTGCATGAAACCAGCGCCATTCTCTCTGGCTTCTCCCCCTCTTTCCACGTCTGGTGGTCCCCCTCTCCAGTTCGCCACATGGGCCCCACGATCTACAGTTGAACGGAAAACTTCCTTTTCCGTTCATCTTAGTGCTGCGGCCGCCTCGGTACTCCAAATGCCACCAATTTTTGTCAGCAGCTAGATCTCGACCTCCCGAACAACTTTCGTTCAGGTCACTTTGCCTGAAAATGTATGGATCGACGGGAAATTGCTCATCTTTGCAACCGTCCTGTTTTCGACACCCCTCCAGTAAAATTGGTATTCCGGCCAACTCCGACCACCTGGGACCATGCCACCACCGCCAAAAGAACCGTATGCTTCCCCTCTACCACTGCCTGAAGTCGCTCGACCTAACTCTCTTCGTGGGGCCTGCAATACCCAAAAAACGAAAATAGTCCTGCTGCCTTTGGATTAAGATTCCGGCGAATCTGTGCGACAATAGGTCATGAATTTTTCATGGTAGGTAGCGGTTATTGATATGAACAAAACCCAAAAAGGGTTTGGTCTGATTTTGTTCTGATTGAGAGATATAAATTATTTTGTTTTCAGGGGCTAATTTGCAAAGAAGTTTTTAGAGGAAGACGGAGTGTAGCCGACATGAAAATGAAGGAAAATGGGGCTGATAGGTTTAGGAAAAGTTAGGGTTATGAGAGAATGAGATATTATATAGAGGTTGTGAATTTTCTATTCAAGTCCTTGTCTATTATAACTTATATAATAATAAGCCTTTATGTTGTAATTTTCTTTAATTTTTAGTCCTTTTCTTTGTTTTAAAAACTGTGTGATCACATACTAATTTCAATTTTTCTAAAAACTGGAAAATGGCTAATTCTTAACATTACAAACCCATAGAAACTGATTTCGTTAAATTCCGAGTCTGTATGAATTATTAATGAATTTTTAAAGTCTGACAATTGACCGTTTTCATTGAAAAATTAATAACGACCACATACTGACTTCAAAAATTACGAATTTTAGAATCTAGCAAAAATTTAATATTCCGGATCCATAGAAAGTGATTTTGTCGAATTCAGAGGTCATTTGCAAAATTCCCATTTTTAAGGCGTATATATTTAATATTAAAAATACAAATAAATATGAATATTTTCGAAACTCGAAATATATAAGTGTTTATACTTTTTCAATGCAGAAACATCATTTTGAACTCAATGGAAGTGGTTTCGAGTCCAAATTCATTCGTATGCAAAAAGTAGAGTTTTGGGCCATATATATTATATATAAAAATTCCATAGCGTTTTTCTGAAATTTTAACTTTGTCATAACTTACAAATTATAATCTGAAATCTTAATTTCTAAAATTCATTGGAAAGATATTGTCAATACGGTCCCAGCGTTTCTTGTTTCGTCCAATTCTGAGTTATAATGAATTTTATACATTTTTCCAAAGTTGAAAATCAAATATTAAAATTACCGTGCCATTTTAGGCTCGGAATAGAATTAATATAAATTTTTATGTTTTATTCCTCAAATAAAATAAGTTTTTAATTATTATTATTTTAAAATAAATTATTTTAAATATACTAAATCCATTAAATTAACTAAAATAAAAAATTTAAATTTGCCCCAAAATTCTGGGTTGTTACAATCTCCGCCACTTAAAATCTTTTCGTCCTCGAAAAGGAACAGAGCTGAAAGTCGTTTAATTACCCAACTCAACTTTCAATTCTAATCGATTTCCAATTCAGTTCAATATTAAATTTGATCTAGTTAAATTTATCATTCCAATAATTTTATTAGTTAAACTAATAATCAAACATCACAGCCAGCAATCAATTAGGTGGTTAACTTTTTTAAATATATATAATTTTATATATAATCAAAAATTTTGTTTCAGTGCAAATCACAACCATAGACCCTATCTAAGTTTTGGTTCTCACACCAATCAATGGAAATATATAGATATCACACTTTCGATACTTGAACATAAATACTGATGATGAGGCCTCAATCATCAGAATCATCTCCGGGTGACTAGAGTGTGATTCTATACCTATCCAGTATATTAAAACTTCGAATATCCGTTAATTACTCGTCTATTCAAAATCTTTATATACTCGATTGTCCAAATTAAAATATAATAATAATATCTCAAATACGTATTTTAAGATAAAATATTTTAAAACTAAATTTGTTTTATTATTTTAATTTTAAGGAAAATAATACTCTTCACACTCGTTCTAGGATACTATTGATCCTATCTCTAACGAGTCATTCTTATTGGATATTACTAATCCAATCTCTGATGAATTCTACCATTCGATTCTAATGTGTCTTGTTCTCGAGCTTTGTAAACCAAAGCTCTGATACCAAATGTAACAACCCAAACTTCCCCGTGAAGGAAAGCCCGGATTGCTTTGAGAACAACACACATTAGAACACAAAACAGAAGAACATTTTATTGTTCACTACAACAAAAAAGGCCTTTTATAGCGTTTGAAAAATGCTATTATATGCTTCCATAGCGTTTCAGAGAACGCCATGTAACGACATGCTATGTTAGACCTCCAGTTTTAAATAGCAGTTACACAAACGCTATGTAAAATTAAGTTTCTATAGCGTTTAACATATGTTTTTTGTTCATGTACTATAGCGTTTACATATAATTTCTATAGCGTTTGTTTACATAATTATATAGCGTTTATTTTACATTTCCACAGCGTTTTCTTAGTCATATAATTGTTCATAACTTGATTCAATAGCATTTGTAACAACAGCGTTTTTAAAATGCTATTATATGGTATATTGAAAAACAGGTCCTAACTGCCTCTTCCACGTATAAATTTACCCATTTCTTGTATGCATATGTAGATGTAACATACTTTCAGAAACAACAAATATGTAAATTACAGCAAAAATATTTCATACATATCATTCAAACAACTTTCATATATCCAAATTTAGTATTTCATACATCATTCAAACAACTTTTCACATGTCAAACTTAGCATTTCATACACACTGTTTACAGATTACTTACAAAGCAGTCAAAAGAATGATCTAAACTTGTTTTGCTTCTGATATTTCCTCCATAACATAAGCAACATTAGTCTTGTTATTGTCAAATAGAAGTCTTGTTACTGCCAAATAAACAATCAAGGTGTTAGTTTGAAGTATAATACATAGTAGCAACATGCCATCGTAAACATGAAAAGATAATTTCATATAATATTTTATAAGAGACTGTGTGCTTTACATTGTGCCATGTTGTTTATAATTTATGCATCCGCCACTAGATTCAGTTGCTAAACCTGAGAAACTGAATACTTCAATATTTTAATAAACTAGAATCCCATGGAATCATTTTGGGTATGCCCAAGTATTCAGAACTATAATTCATGATTTAAGTTTTCCAGCTCAACTTAAATTTATGAAGCTGCACAAGGTAAGAATACAAAGCATATCACATAAGCATATTCAACCCAGACCCATATAACAAGTTTTCTGCACTTGATGATTAAGCAATATACGGGAAGAGGTTGATTATCGGTTAAGATGGTTTATAATGGATGCATAATACTTGTAAAATTATTGGTTAAGAAGGTTAATTATAGCACAGCCAGTGAGTGGCATGACATTTCTAGTGTGGTCAACACTTATTCTAGGTGTTAGGACGTGTGTTAGTGAGGGGTATGATGGTATATATAATGGTTCAAGATTCCGTCCGGCACGCCGGAATCCCATCCATTTCGGTTCGGTTCCGGGGTCAACCGGACCGGAACTTAGGCTAAAATCTGTTTCCGATGAGAAGCTTGAAAAAAAAGAATCCTTTTAACTAACCACTTACTGTGTAGATAGGAGTAGATGGGAGATTCGAGCATCGAGTAAGAATTTTAGGGATCTGCTAATTTTAGGGTTATCATGGAGCAAGAGAATTTAAGTGTATGAGCATCTAGCCTGCAGCAGCAGGATCTCGAGCTTAGATACGAAGCTTTTGCATAAAAATATTCAGCATGGGTAGACAGGGAGTGTGTGGAGAGGGAAGAGGAGAGAAATGATGAAGAATTTCAGTACAAGAAGCTGCTTCGTGACAGTAAGTTTGCTTTTGTAAACGTACTAGTTACGTGATAGAATCTACTCCAACCTTTTCTATTGGGCTTTACTTATGACGGAATTTGAATTTTTACTGAAGCATCATTACAATACAGAGCCAGATATTTAAATGACCAAGCTTCTAGCCTACTATATAATATATTACATGACGAAATTAGTGTGATTAATTGTTAGGATTGTATGTTTATTGCATATTTGTGAAAAAAGAAATACCGGAATTGACAAACTGGAATTAAATCGGAACTTCTGGAATTGCCGGAACGGGACCGGAAATTAAATTTTTTCACGTAATCGGGACGGAACCGAGAACCGGGATTTCGAACCTTGGTATATATAACAAGTTTTCTGAGTCACTATGTTTAATGAAGTGAGTATGTGGCTGTTTCCAGGTGTTAGGACGTGTGTGGTGTACATTTTTATGTGCTTTTTTAGTGTGGTCAGCACTTATTCCAAGCGCTCTGGATTGCATCAGACGAAGTTCAAAGGACCTCATGCAAAACAAAAGTGCACAAAACAAAAGTGCACCAGCCGGAAATCCAACAAGAACAAAATTTAGTAATCAAATGAATTTGGTATAATCTAATTATTATAGTTTGTTATGTAATATTTGGCTCGTGAAGAATTCAATAAAAATGGAGTTTCTTTAAAATAATTTTTACCTTAATCATTTATGAAGTCTCTTCATCCGTGCAATTAAACCATTCAACCTATGACATCTGCACATATTCAAAATAACATAAATATCAATTTAGCAATATAGTCCAAGATAGGTCTACCAAAATGTAATCAAACAATATTAGTATACAGAAGGCACATAATATGAGCATATATTTTTCTAAGAAATGAAGCTGCAGCCCATTTCTGTATGCACATGTATCTGCATTTAGCAAATCATTTTGAACTTGTTTTATAGCCTATAAGCAATAATCTGAACTCTGAATATTTTGCACTACTCACTTACATTGTAAGTTATAGACACACATAAATCGGCTACACGGTAACATAAGCACAGGCGCCGACATTACTAGTAACATAACGCAACACACTCAGCTTATTACTTCACCAACAAACATAACCTTCAGCCCCTCATTGACCCATCTAAATATGTTTTTAATAGAAGAGCAAATCAACCTCCCTAGAAAGAACCGATAAAGTATATGACATACCTCTGTTTGCAGAAAGGGACCACGTCTAGAGAATGAGAAGCTGCTGCAGAAAAATTCGAAGTTTAGCCATTATTTTCACGCTATATAACCTGGAAGGGACCGAGGAAATATATCTGCTTTAGTAGACAAAACAACTAGTGCCCAAAAATTTATTGTGCCATATCTGAAAACCTAAAGAGCCTAGATTTTCCATTGAATTCAAAAATAATGTAACATTAAAAAAAACAAAAAACAAACCTGGTTACATATTTGACAAATTATGTCTCCTTCTTGATTGCACCATGTTTTTATGCATTTCCCATATGCAAACTGCATATAACAAAACAGTGAGCACACGTTCAATGAAAGGTCAAAATGAATACATCTCTACAATCCCCTAACAACAACAACAAATACCTAAGTCACTTACCAAGTTACCATAATCTACTAGTATATTGTTAAAATTCTAACCAATAAAACATAATTTTGCTATTATGGCTGAAAATTAAAACATGAACCGTTATACGATGAGATAACACTTTGAGAGGGAAAAAGAACTCAAGATTTACCCTTCTCGTGGTCTTCTAATTATAGCAGGCAGTTTTCTTTTTTTATTTCTGTACTAACAAAAAGATGAATTTCATTGCATCTCCAAAAGTAAAATAAAAATAGAAAAGATGTTAAATATTTTGAGGTATGAAGGTGGTTTTATAATATTTGAAAAAATGATAGACATAAAATAAATATGCATTCTAAAATCTGCTAAAAGCACTTATCCCAGTTGTCAATAACAGATAAACATGTAAAATTTGCGTTAGACGACAGACCAACTTTATATCATTTTCAAAAACAAGAAAATTCATCATTTTCAAAATAAAGAGTGTTTATATTGATATTTTTGAAAAAAAAAACAGAAAAGGAAAAAAAAGAAATTAAAGAAAGAAGACTTGAATACTGCCTGTCCTGACAGCGCTACAGATAGGGCAACAAACAGTGAGCACACGTTCAATGGAAGGTCAAAATGAATACATCTCTACAATCCCCTAGCAACAACAACAAATACCTAAGCCACTTAGGCTAAGTGCGTGTAGGAAATGCATAAATGAAGATAATTTATACAAGTATTTGATATTTAATAACCAACATGATTAATTTGCATATCCATAACACATGGAAATTAATCAAAATAGCAGAACACCTATCCAATAATTTTTTTTTTCAAATTATTTATACCTGAATGGGGTTTTATTTCACTAACATGCATCAATTATAAATTTTAATTACTAAACAGCGTAATCAAACACAATCCAATATAATTTACATTTGAATTATACTACCACAACAGGTCAAATGGTTACATAGGTTCATTTTCCATGTTAATATGAATGCAAAGCTGAAATCCGCATACCAATCGGATTTTTGACAAATTGATTATGATTTTACAAAGTTCTCAAGTTTTGAAAAAAAACTACTTCAATCACCATGCTAAGGCCTGCTACAAAAACATAAACAAGCACTCTATCTCTCATTGGTTACTAATGCAAGCATTTCCCAAGTTTAAACATTGTTTCCCCCCTTTTTTAATTTAGATTAAAGCCGTGTCGCATATTACTAAATACTTTATTTTTATAACACCACATGTATTGGGCCAAGGCCCATGCTCTAACTTTCTAAAACCCATTCCATGATTCATGCCTTCTCCAGGCAGAAGCCAATCTCACTTCAGGTTTCCATTCTTTCATACATATTTTTATCAAAATGCTTACGTAGCTTTTCATTTCTTTTTATCCAACACATAAAGAAACTGGCCAAGGCCCTATGTCCAAGTGCAAAAAGAACTGTACATCTTGCCCTTCTTCCAGTAGCAAAGAAGAACGCTGTCACCTACATATTCAAAACAAAATCATGAACTCCGTACATGCACACACGTAGCTCAAAACAAGAGCATGGTCGAACCCATTTTCATGCTCCACGAAATTAACATGACACCAAAACTTCATCCATCGCTGACACCATCACTTGCAAGCACCACCACCCTCACTCGGACCTTTCTCGACACCACATACATGTCTAGCCCCACTAGCGTCTAGCTTGATGCAGGCAATCACTCGAAAATAACAAACAAAACTGAGCTAAACAACCCACCAGGCAACTAGACCTGAATTCATCGAATCCCAACAATCTAGACCCCTATCCTAAAATATGTCAGAGTCGTCACCTCTGCCCCGACCCATGGCTCCTTTTCGTCATCTCGGATCCACCGCTTGACCGCCAGTTCTTTGAGAATATATTACTGAACCAAAATCGACCATCTCTTTCTCTATGACAAACCAAGCAATTAAAAATATCAAAACCATCTTCAAAACTCCTATTTTTTGAGGGTAAATCAACGGATATAATCAAGTTGAAGATTCATGATAGTCGAAACATGACCAAACATAAGCTTATAACTGTAATTCATACCTCTCTCTGCACACTAGAAGAGAAAAACTCTAAAACCATTTCTAAAATAAACTATAAACTAAGACATCAATTTTGCAGTTTACAGCGAGGGAAATTCAAAGTGGTTTGTGAGATATTGGTTTTAAATGTGGGGATGAGCTTTATATTTCAAATTACCGAGAGAATTTAAATGTAAAATTGTATACAGTAAGTTTCCAAAACCATATCAATGCAGGTTCTGCCAAATTGTTAACTTTAGAATATTCAAACAGCGATAATTAAACTCCTTGATTCAAGTATGTTTCAATACTGTATCTACTACAACAACTGACATAAGCAAGCACAATTTATCTTAGCATAGCAGTAGCAGATCATATCATCAGTTCAAGCATCACGATCATACTGATCTAAGATATAACGTTGTTTTCAGACATTAATGAAGCTATAAACTTACCGAGGATAGAGTCATCATCTCAAGTTAAATATCTCCGGAGCGCTAATGCTTCATGGTAATCAGCTCGCCATTCTACATCTTTTATTAGAGTAAAGAGGCAAATCTACTAGGTTCACAGTGATATTAGCCAAGCTTCACACAATAGCTGAAGCAACAATAGATAGAGAAGAGATAGTAGTAAATAGATTAAGCATCATGAACAATGAAAAATAATGTTGTAGTACCTCTCACCGCAGTCCAAATTAAAGAGGCACGGATTTAGGGATCTAGGCTGTTGAAATGGTAGCTGGGTTTGGCGATTGGGATCGAACGCTGTTGATAGGGTTAGGGTTTCAAGATTCAAGAATTGACGATTGATGATGATAAGCGTAAAGGGTTTTGCTATTTAATTGATTACTGACAATTTAGGGATGGAATTATTTCTGTTTTCTGGTGGTGACGATGGAAAGAAAATTTTGTGTTTTCTTATTTCAGAACGAAGTGAATAGGGTTTTAATTTTATTCCCATGCAAAATAATTCATTTACCGCCTTTTCTTTGAATAGCGTTCAGTACACGAGCTTAGCGTTGAAAACTAGAATCGTGCAGTGTCGGAAGAAGAAAATGCGGAAACGCTATGTCCGAATGTTATTTGATAACCAATTTGTTGTAGTGGTTGTTACAACAATTACATCAGAGTACAAGAATAAGAATATACATAAGTATTATATATCATAAAATATCAGAGTTTTACAAAGCAGCGGAAAAAAATACATCTTTATAAATACATTGCGTAGCAGAAGACTATCAATGCTCTGGACACAGCTTTAAGCTTCAACCCAGAATCCTGGTAAAAAGAATCTGCAAAGAACCAAATCTATAAGCTGCCCGTGTGGAAAATAAGGGCACCCAGAGTTTAGTTTAAGAATAATAAATTCCAGGTCAGTCATGGGACACGTATGAGAACTCAAAAACATTTTTAACTTTAATTTTCAAAGTTGGGTAGATCAAGGGACCACGCCGCTTTCGCGGAACGGGTTTCCTCCCAAGAATACCACTGCATAAAACAATGAAATGCTTTTTAGGAAAATGAAACCGTTATAAGACTCAATCCCTTGCACGTACGCCGAATGATAGAATTTTTCCTTGTAATGGTCAAAAATGCTTAATACGCGAAATTCATCTTTTATTATTATAAGTGCACAGTGTAGAAATAAATTTCGAATATAAATGTATCAATCTTAAGTGGCATACTAAATTATGTAAGCGACATAATATATTACATCACCATACAAGTATACAACTAAAACCGTAAGCTCATATTGAAAAATTGGATTTCCAGCATGATGGCTGCTGATTCAAAAGATCAATCGCGTCATGTATCTCCACGGCTTACGTCTCGGCAAGAGAAAACACCGTAATACATATACTATGCACTTTGGATGTGCAGCAATCTGAACTATCCTCATGAGGTAAATGACCTATCCCACTTCTAGAGTGGAGCGACCACCCTAGCCCCATCGGCCGACCCCAAATCCGTATAAAGTATATTGGTCAAACCGAATATTATCAAACAAATCGTTCATCATTATACCATGGTGTGTGAGGCCCGCGAAGTCACGTTGTATCCAAAGCGGTGCTATATAAAAGCTATGCTTTGGTCTTCATCCACAAGGTTCTGCTTTTCAACAAAAGTCTTGATCATATGCATCTTAGCATGCCACCTTGTCAGACCATACTATATCATTAATCATCTACTAGTATATAACAGGGTGTTAAGCAAGAGAATAAATTCTCCGCCACCAAACAGCTATATATTAAATAGAGATCAACGAATACAATATAAAGGAATACAATATCAGACACACAATCCATTTATCATTCCGTTCTGGGTCTGAACGAAACCATATCCGGTAGATCTCCAAATACGTTTGAATGATCACCAATTTTTCCCTCATCTTGGGTGTACGGTCCAATCAAGATATCAATAATCATCCATTCAATATGGAAATTTCCCGGTCTTCAATAACCGTCTTCGTCATCGACCTTCAATCGTCGTATGAATTATTCGGAATGGGTTAAACCCGGTCTTTCTGCATAATTTGCGCAATTTAAAATCATGTGCTTTAAAACACAACCAATGCCTCATTGCAATCAAGAGTATTCTTTGATTATAATTTAAACCAAATTAAGGTTTATTCAACTTGTCGGGGTTAACGTCTTACCGAGGTAATCATTTACTAATATCCCATTCCCAACCTATACAACCCATGGAGTAAAACTGGTGGTACTCCATATCTAACACCCAATGGGTTACGGTAAATTTAATTACTGTTTTATCGTTCAAATCTAATTAAAGATTTAACTATCGCTTGGAGTAAAACTGGTGGCACTCCATTATCGTTCATTTCTTGAATTAAGTAAATTTAATTACTTTTATCCTCACTCAATCCAATTAAAGAATTATTAAAACTATATTTAGCTTTAATCTTCAAGAATCATTATTTAATGCTTATTTAACTTTCAAGAAATAATCTTGCCATTAACTGGGTTAAAGAACAAATGTTGCTTAAAACACCGTTCCCAATAAACCCAAAATCATATTTCAATTTAATATATTAAATTGAAAATTTCTCTTTAGAATATTTCGTTAAATCTTAATTAAAAGATTTACGAATTACCAATCTAAATTTCACTGTCAATCGGGTTTCAAGAACTAATGTTATTTAAAAACATTGTTCACAATCAACCCAAAAGTCACTTTCACTTAATTTTCAATTTTGTTTAATAATTGGAAATCTTATTTAAATATTAATTAAAAGATTTATTTTTTACCAAATGGGTTTAAGAACAGTGTTATTTAAGGCACTATTCACGACAAACCCAAATTCTAATCGGATATATCGTGCTTTGAATAAAAATTATATCGATTTATGTTCAATATCAAATTCTGAAGACTAACGTATACCAAATCGGGAATACCGATATTAATATCTTCCAAATTTCCATAATAATATCTGTATAATCACAGAATCCAATATTGAAATAATCCGAAGACTATTTTCATTCAAATCCATTCCAATATATGTACTGGAAAATCATGGTTTTATTAAAACCATTTACTAAAAGATTTATTCTTTACCAAATGGGTTTAAGAACAGTGTTATTTAACACAATTCACGACAAACCCAAATACTAATCGGATATCAAATATCGTGCTTAATAGAAATTATATCGATTTATGTTCAATATCAAATTCTGAAGACTAACGTATACCAAATAGGGAATACCGATATTAATATCTTCCAAATTCCCACAATAATATCCGTATAATCACAGAATCCAATACTGAAATAATATGAAGATTATTTTCATTCAAATCCATTCCAATATATGTACTGGAAAATCTTGGTTTTATTAAAACCATTTAAATCCTTTCATTTATTTTAATCAATTTATTAAAATAAATAAATCACTCATTCTTTTACATTGAAATGTATATTAACATTAAAATGAATCTTTTTCATTCTTTTGAAACAAATTAACTATAAAAATGTATTCTTTCTAATGTAATCAATCTTTAAAAAATGAAATCTTTTTAGTGTAACCTTTATTACATTGAAAAATGTAATAATTTCATTTCAATCTTTATTACATTGAAAAATGCAATATTTTCATTTCAATCTTTATTACATTGAAAAATGTAATATTTTCATTTCAAACTTTATTACATTGAAAAATGTAATATTTTCATTTAAATCTTATACTGGGCCAGACCTCCCACATTAAGCCTGCGACTTGTGGATGCTGGATATGCCGGTTGGTTCCGGGTAGACTTATCCCACAAGTTAGGGTTAACCTCGTGTCATGGCCCAATTCGTACTTGCGCACTTGGACCTCTCACATTAGGTTCAACATTTGTGGCTACTGGATATGCCCGGCGGGTCCGGGTAGACTTATACCACAAATGTAACCTAACCTCGTGTCCAAGTACAATTATAATTAATAGTTATAATTAATCCACTGAAAATATTATTTTAAAATAAAGGTATGATCTTTACATTAAATTGTTATTAATTTTATAAAACCCTTTGTTTCCGAATATCCTAACCGACATTTCTATTTTTAATAAAAATTGAACTTTCTATATTATTATTATATCATAATAATAATCTTTTCAAAATGTTCAAATTTTGAAATCAAAACTTCTTAACTAAACATACTGAACGTAAAGATGTAATCTTTTTAATTGAATCCTTTTATTATAACTTTTAAACAACAAAAATATAATCTTTCTAATTCATATGTCAATTAATTCCATTCACTGAATATTAAATTAAAATGTTCTTTTCATTCAAAATTGGAATGAGACCCAATCCATTACCATATAATTTTAATTATATGGATTTCAAACATCGCATTAATTCCATAATAATGATAAAACATTTAATAACAGCCAAAGTGCCTTTTAAACTAACCACAAGGGTGATGTGTAGTTAGAATATCAACCCAAGACCCGTATGGGGTTTCAACCAACACAAATTCAAATAATATATTATTAATTGTGCTCTTGGACGATGTATGAAAATTTATCGTCCAATCAACATAAACAAGTCAGGCAACTTGTAAATGGCAGTGTAAACATGTTTTAAATATCATAAATGTCATAACAACATGTTATATATTTCAAATTTCAAACAATTCACAATAGTTATCCAAATCAACATTTATCCAACAAACAATAATTTCAACACAGATAATTAATTAATATTTAATAATAAAAACAATTAATTTTTCAAAAACTTGAGTGAGATAAAAGTTCTCACCTTTGCCGGCTTTAAATTGACGGTTCAGGCCCAATTTTAGCCTAAAATTCTACATGCCCCAAAGTTGATGAAATTAGTGTCTAAGCGTAGCTCTCGACTCACTGATCGCAGCAAATCCTGTTTCGTGCGATTTCGAGTTCGTATCACAAAGTTATGAATTTTTGAAGTTTGTAATAATTAAATATAATTTAAATTATGAAAATTACCCAAATTTTCAACTTGCTCAGAATTGGACAAAATTACTGCTCGCTCGAAGCACTTGACATAACGATCTCAATGGATTCAGTTTCATGCAATTTCGATAACGTGATAAAAAGTTATGCACTTGCGAAGTTTACAAATCGATTTAAATAATATTTAAATTTGTAAAAATTACTCAAAATTTCAATTTCCTCCAAATTGGACAAATTTGGTGTCCACGCGAAGCTCTCATCGCCACGATCGCAATAGACCTGAAATCGTCAAATTTCAATCTCGTATGTAAAAGATATTGCATTATGAACATTGAACATAAAATTAAATAAATGTTTCGCGTTTAAGCCCTTCACCCATTTTTCAAATGACACCCTCAACTTAAAATGCTCGCCACGGCCAAACCGTAAGTCGGAATTGCACGAAACCAGAGTCATTCTCTCCGGCTTCTCCCCCTCTTTCCACGCCTGGTGGTTCCCCTCTCCAGTTCGCCTCGTGGGCCCCACGATCTGCAGTTGAAATAAAAACTGCCTTTTCCGTTCATCTTAGTGCTGCAGCCGCCTCGGTACTCCAAATGCCACCAATTTTTGTTAGTAGCTAGATCTCGACCTCCCGAACAATTTTCATTCAGGTCACTTTGCCTGAAAATGTACGGATCGATGGGAAATTGCTCATCTTTGTGACTGTCCTGTTTTCAGCACCCCTCCAGTAAAATTGACATTCTGGCCAACTCCAACCACCTGAGACCATGCCACCACCGCCAAAAGAATCGTATGCTTCCCCTCTACCACTGCCTGAAGTCGCTCGTCCTAACTCTCTTCGTGGGGCCCGCAATACCCAAAAAACGAAAATAGACCTGCTGCCTTTGGATTGAGATTCCGACGGATCCGTGCGGCGATAGGTCATGAATTTTTCGTGGTAGGTAGTGGTTATTGATTTGAACAAAACCCAGAAAGGGTTTGGTCTGATTTTGTTCTGATTGAGAGATATAAATTATTTTGTTTTCAGGGGCTAATTTGCAAAGAAGTTTTTAAAGGAAGGAGTGTAGCCGCCATGAAAATGAAGGAAAAGGAGGCTGATAGGTTTAGGAAAAAGTTAGGGTTATGAGAGAATGAGATATTATATAAAGGTTGTGAATTATCTATTCAAGTCCTTGTCTATTATAACTTATATAATAATAAGCCTTTATGTTGTAATTTTCTTTAATTTTTAGTCCTTTTCTTCATTTTAAAAACTGTGTGATCACATACTAATTTCAATTTTTCTGAAAATTGGAACATAGCTAAGTCTTAACATTACAAACCTATAGAAACTGATTTCGTAAAATTCCGAGCCCGTATGAATTATTAATGAATTTTTAAAGTCTGAAAATTGACCGTTGTCATTGAAAAATTAGTAATGACCACATACTGACTTAAAAAATTACGAATTTTGGAATCTAGCAATAATTTAATATTCTAGATCCATAGAAAGTAGTTTTATAGAATTCTGAGGTCATTTGCAAAATTCCCATTTTTAAGGCATATATATTTAATATTAAAAATACAAATAAATATGAATAATTTTTGAAACTCGAAATATATAAGTGTTTATACTTTTTCAATGCAGAAACATCATTTTGAACTCAATGGAAGTGGTTTCGAGTCCAAATTCATTCGTATGCAAAAAGTAGAGTTTTGGGCCATATATGTTATATATAAAAATTCCATAGCGTTTTTCTGAAATTTTAATTTTTTTACAACTTACAAGTTATAAACTGAAATCTTAATTTCTAAAATTCATTGGAAATATATTGTCAATACGGTCCCAGTGTTTCTTGTTTCGTATAATTCTGAATTATAATGAATTATATATATTTTTTCAAAGTTGAAAATCGAATATTAAAATTACCGCCCCATTTCAGTCTCGGAATAGAATTAATATAAATTTTTATGTTTTATTCCTCAAATAAAATAAGTTTTTAATCGTTATTATTTTAAAATAAATTATTTTAAATATACTAAATCCATTAAATTAACTAAAATAAAAATTTTAAATTTGCCCCAAAATTCTAGGTCGTTACCCTTATCACCGGCCCAAGCCCAACGTGCGACAGTACACCTTCTTCCCCATTAACACGCTGCTCCTAAAATCTGGCCATTCCGTTTCATTCGAGATCCTACTTTCATCGATACTCCATAAAACTCCAAATAGAAAATATGATGATTCTTCTCTTAAGCTCCTCTTTTACCTGATACCCTCGAATTCGAGCTCGCGCTGCCCTGGAGAAAACCGACTTCAGGTTCCGACGCCTGAACTCAGTAATACAATCAACACCTTTTTGTTCAAATTTATCCCAGACTTTTCCTGCAAATAGTATTCAATGCCAAGAATCCCAATATCATACTCAAAACATGAATCGATGATCAAAACCGCAAAAATCCCCAGCCCTAGGAAACGCTGTAGAAAAGTTGCGACCAAAAATGGTGTTTGAGTTGATTAAAACCCCTATTGGATTGAAGAGAAACTCTTGGAGATCATAAGTATACTAATTTTGCAATTTATCGCTTTATATACGATTCTCTTTTGATTTTTGAAAAAGAGGCTTTTATGTTTTCAGAAGAAAGAATAACAGCGGAAAAAATATTAACCACCGAATGAAGTTTAAGGTTTAGGAAGTGTTAAGGTGTATTTATAGTATATTTTAAATATTTTAATATTCGATTTTATATTCATTTTTAGTCCTGTGCTACTTACATAACTGTTTAAAAATTCCTACGATCACGTATAATTCCCAAAAATCACGAAAGTGGACATACACCTTCAGTTCGACATTACGGACCCAACAAAACTAGTTTCGTCGAATTCTTACTCCGTTTGCTCACACAGCGTATTTTTAATCGTCGAAATATTGACTGTTTTTCACATTAAAAATCCGTATGACCACATACTGACTCCAAAAATCGCAAAAATTGAAATCTAGCAATAATTTAATATTGCGGATCCAACAAAATTAGTTTCGTCGAAAACGGAGGTCGTTTGCAAAACTGGCTATTTTTAAAGCTCTAAATAACCCATTTAAATATATAAATATAATTAAAATTAATTAAATTCAATATTTATAAATAAATATAATCTTGTATATATTCACAATATATATCATACTGCTCCATAATAAATATATATGGTGTTATAACTCGATATTTCAAATCTAGGTCAAATCGATATTCAATTAAAATAGAAATCCTTTTATAAATCATTATAAATTATATAGGAATTCCATAGCGACTTTTCTAATATTTGATTTGGACATAAATCAAAATCTACACAATGAAAATCCTGATTTTTCTCTTCCTTTAGAAAAATATCGTTCAACAGATTCGAACGTTTCTTATTTCATAGAAATCCAGCTTAAAACAGATTCTTTATATTCAATTGAAGTTCGAATCGTCAAATAGCGAACTGTCGCGCCATTTCGAGCTCGATTTTAATTATAATATAATTATATGTTCAAACTTCGTTTATATAATATATTCGTGAATATAATTCAACTCTAAACTGAATTATATAGTTATATAATCCAAATTACACAATATTGTGAATTCCACTATTTTTGATTATTTCTGAAATTAAATATATTATTCCATTATTTAATTTAATTAAATATTCACTATTGTTTAATTCTATGACCATTCAAATCTCTAAATTAGTATTTGCATAATTGAATAAATTAATTATTATATCGCTAAAATACGGGTCGTTACAAAGCCCAAGACAACCCTTTTGGATTGGAAAATGCCCTCGCTTTCTTTGTAGACCTGATGAGTAAGGTATTTTGGAGCATACTCAACATGATCTTGGTAGTATTTGTAGATGATATCCTTTTATTTTTCCAAGGACAATAAGGAGCATGAGGATCACTTGAGAAGGGTCCTAGGAATTTTAAGGGAAAACCAACTTAAAGCCAAATTCTCGAAATGCCACTTTTAGAAGAAAGAAGTCAAGTTTCTAGGACATATTGTTTTGAGGAATAGATTAGCAGTAAACCCCACTAAGGTAGAAGTCGTCCAAGAGTGGAAGATACCTCGAAATGTGACTGAGGTTAGGAGATTCCTAGGGTTAACAGGCTATTATCAGAAATTTATTAAGGACTTCGCAAAGTTTGCTACACCTCTAACCCAATTGACAAAAAAAGATCATAAGTTTGTATGGACAGAGAAGAGTCGAACTTCCTTTGAGAGGTTGAAGGAGTCTCATAAATTCACCTATTTTGATTATCCTGGATGGAGCCAAGATGTTCGCTTTCTTCACAGTGAATATGGGACCAGGTTAGGAGTGGTTCTCATCCAAGAGCGTAGAGTAGTCACCTACGCAAGTAGACAACTCAAGGACCATGAGAAAAGTGCCCCGTCCATGATTTGGGGTTACCAATAGTGGTTTTCTCTCTCATGATATAGTGGCACTATCTTCTTGGAGAGAAGTTCAAGTTATTCATAGATCATAAGTCTCTTAGGTATTTGTTTTCTCAGAAATATCTAAACCTTTAGAAGCAGGGATGGGTGGAATACCTTGTATCATTGATTTAGCAATTCCATATACCCTTGGGAAAGGTAATGTTGTGGCTGATGCTTTAAGTCGGAAGCACGTTGTCCTTAGTACGATTACCGAGTGGAGGCAGTTAGAGCTTCTCTCTATTTTTAATTTACAACCACCATATGAGGCAGCTCAAGGATTTCTTGGAGAAATAGAGATAAGATCAATTCTAATGGAAAGAATCAAATATGAACATTACCATGTTGACGAATTAAGGGCGTTAAAGGGCAAGTTTCTGAGGGAGAATCTTTCCCTCATTCTAGTAAATATTCTATTGGAAGAATTGGTAGCTTGAGAAAAGATGGTCGAGGATCTTAGGAAAGAGATTATAGAAGAATGCCATAAGTCAAGGATGACCATTCACCCTGGAGATGATAAATGTTTAGGGACATGAAGAGTGCTTTCTATTGGGAAGGAATGGAGATGGAAGTAGAAGAGTTTGTTTCTAGATTCCTAACTTGCCAAAAAGTAAAGGCAGAACAAGGGAAGTCTAGAGGAATTTTGATACCGTTGGAGATTCCCACTTGGAAATGGGAACATATTTCTATGGACTTTAATTACGGGCTTCCTAGGAGTAAGAAAGGGAATGAAGCCATTTGGTGATAGTGGGCCGATTAAAGAAGAGTACCCATTTTATTCCCATTAAGAAGAAAATAATTGTCGCCTAGTTTCCTCGAGTATGTTAAGGAGATTATTAGGCAATGTGGTATCCAACTACTATAGTGAGTGGTAGAGATCCATTATTTACAAGTGAATTTTGGAAGAGTCTTCAAAAAGCATTGGGAATGTTCCTAAGTTTAAGCACATCCTATCATCTGCAGACAAAGAGAATTAATAGAGTTTTGGAGGATCAGCTCAGAGCTTGCATAGTCAACTTCGGAGGAGCATGGGAGCAGCAATTACCTTTGGTCGAGTTTTCATACAATAATAGTTACCAAGCAACAATTGGTATGACCCCTTACGAAGCTTTTTATGGGCGGCCATGCAAATCGCCGACTTGTTAGTGGGAAACTATGGACAAGGCTTTACGCGGACCAGACTTTATCCGAGTCCATGAAGATCGTCGCTTTGATTCGGTAGAGACTAAAGGATACCGAGGACCGACAAAAGTCGTATGCAGATAGAAGGAGAAGAGATTTAGAATTTGATGTCAGAGATTTTTTTTTGATGTCGAAGTTAGCTCCCAAATTTATTGGGTCTTTTCGGCTTTTGGATAGGATTAGGAAGATGACTTATCGAGAGGATCTTCCCGAGCATTTATCGGGGGTCCCCAATTTTTCCATCTTCACAAATACCTTCATAATTTAGCCGAAAGACTCGAACTTGACGATATTGAAGACATATGAAGCCTCGAGTTGGAATCTGTGGTGCCCGTGCTACCGTAAGGATCGTTGATCATAGAATCAAACGACTCCGAAACAAATCTATTCAACTTGTTCGAGCTTAATAGGGAGATAATCCTGCGAAGGGAATATGGGAAACTGAGGAGATGATTAGACTTACTCGTCCAAATCTTTTCTCGAGTAATTAATCTTCCCCAATTTAACTTTTTTGGTTGCATCGGGGTTTCTAGATTGGATGGTAGGAAATGAATGTGACACAAATGCACTGTGCAATTATATAGAATTAAATGCATGTTAGGGTATTTTGCATACATATTGCATCACTTATTACACTTACATGCTAGGACTGAGCTCGTTATAGCAAGTCTTCAGTTCATAATCACTCCGAGTTATGGATGTTTTTAAAATCACATGGGTGTACAACATGGTTATTTAGCGAGTTGTGTTCTTCGTCTCTTCAAAAGATTTCTAGATGAAATCTCTAATAAGGGAGAGAATGTAATACATCGTAAAATATACTAAATTTCGACATAAGTTAACTAAACAATAATAACTAATAATATATTAAGATGCTGAAAATAGTATTTTGGATAGCTTGGAATTTGGCTATGAAAGTATTTTAATTGCGTTCATGGCGAGATTTTGATCTGTATTCATAATTTATTTGATGAAAACGGAGTCCGTATGCAAAAGTTATTAATAAATTAAGTTTTAGGTATATATCAACTTACAAATGTTTGAATTTCAAACGAACATATATACAAGCTGGGAATATATATTAAATAGGATAAGCATGAAAAGAGCATTCCCTTTTATTTCAAACTTATGTGTATACATTCACACAAAGTAGGGGACAAGAATAAATTGATAAAGGAAAGAAGTAAAGAGGATTGATTAACGAACGATCAAAAAGTAAAGTTCTGAAGGAAATTTCTCCTGGTATTGACTCCTATAGGGGGTCAACCGCCCCTCTAGGAGGGGACTCGACTGCCCTCCAATAAGGAAGCCCAATGAGGGTTGTTTTATGAAGGGACTTATTTATAATATATATCAAATTATAGCTTAGATTTAATCAAACTAATCTAATGGTTCATACACACGATAACAACTATAAATAGACCCACAAACCCTTATTCTAAACCCCACAGCCATTTTTCTCAGTGCCTCTAATATGCCTTTCTCCTGTCTATAATTCCAGAAAGCTTAAAGGATTTAGGTCTTCTATTTCTCTTAATATATTATATCTTCGATATCTTGTTCTAACATTAGATTTAACATTTATCTGGAACTTAGATTCACATGTATGTATATATGATTCTAATGGTGATTCTTATATATATATATATATATATATATATATATATATATATATATATAGGATAGGAGCATACGTTCTTTCTTGAAGGCCAAAATCCAATTTATGTTCTATTCAATCTTGTTTCTACTCTTCCTAATAGCTCTATAAGTATAATCCATCCTAGTTACTATTTTCTGTAATTTGATAGTTATAGATTTGGATTGTTCTACCTTGGAGGATTTGGGATATACGAAAAGAAAACATGGTTAAACCCATCAAATCCTCCGTTTATTTTATTGTTCGTGGAAATGTTTATTCTAGTTATGTTTGGGTTCTGGGTTGTTGTAATAATAAAAGGATAACAAGATTCTTGTTATATTATTTTCTATATCATTTGGATTCCATTTTTATTACATTTTCACGTAAATTTATATGTTTGATTTTTGGGCAAAAGGTTAAGATGTTGATAAACTTGTAGATTTAATAGGTTTGAATCTCTATTTTTTCAAATAGAGGATTTGAACGTATTATTTACAATATATCTAAATATTAAGGTTTTGCGTATAAACAAACTTAAGAAAAGGAATCTATTCAAAATAGGAATTATAAACATATATATTCGATGATATGTTTTTCTTTTATTGTTGCAATAATTAAGTCAAAACCCGGGTGCATGTTTATATGTTACTATGATTGTTTTCCCATTATATTGTCATATGCTAATATGCACATTATGTTATGGTTCTGGAAAATATGGCAATTGAATTGTGCACTTTTAGGAATTTAATAGGATTAACATTTCAAAAACGTGGTAAGGACGCTAATCTCGTTTTCCTAATTTATGTTTATATTTATATATATCTATAGCGTAATCAACGTATATTAATACTTATTAAGTGCGCAATAATACGATTAAATTAGGGATAGAATTTGAATGTCCCCATAGGAATTTATATGTTTGTATGCATGTCAGTTAATGGATTAATTAATATTAATGACAAATAGATACGAGGTTAATCGTTACTTGTAGTAGAAGTCTGCCCGGAACTAACCGACATATCCAACATCTACAAGTAAATCTGGTTAATGTGAGTGATCTAGGTGCCACGATCCATTATAATTAATACGCTATAATGTGAGGTTAGGCCCAACATGTAGTAGAAGCCTGCCTGGAACCTCACGGCAAATCCAACATCTACAAGTGGTATGCCTTATGTGATATGTCTAGCATGCATATATATATATATATATATGTGTGTGTTGTGTGTATGGAGTAGGACTGTCTTAGGAAAAAGGTATTAAGTAGCTGACCTGTCTCTTGTTGGGTATTAATTGGGTAGGACTAGGTTTGTTCCTAAGGTTCACTTCTTGGTTCAAAACCCAAGTCATTGGGCCTTCGCTTCGAGAATTAAATGGTTATTGGGTCTGCCTTTCTCCTATAAGGTATTAATGGCCCTGGTAGATGATAACGTGTATAGGTAGTTCTCCAAGTAATATCTATTGCTTATCTAGGGGCTAGAGAGGGATGATTTAGAGATAGATTATTTATATAAGGCCTAAGGAACTACCGTCTAAGGGAAGTATTAAATGGCTAGGAGTTCACCTGCAGGGACAGGTAGATAGGAACAAAAGGGTTCGTCGGGGGAATCTTCTTAAAAGAAGCCATGTTCCTGAACCAAATCCTGGTAGTAACCAGTCGTTACTATTTCTTTCCCTACAAGAGAGTTACCATTTATAACAATTAACGTAGAATGAAGTCTTAATTGGCTTGTGGTCCGCTACTGGGTATTAAGTGACTAGAGGAATGTCCGCCCTAAATAAATATGGTATTAAGTGATCATACGAGTACTAGTCATTAAATTAGTTGTTGGGTATTAAGTGACTTTTGGATGTCCAACTCATATGTTTTGTTGTGTGTTTGTTACGAAGACATAACCTAGAAAGTTTACAACTTCCAAATATAGGAAATAGTCTTCTTAACTTACTCGTATCTCATTCTCCAAAAGTTCATGTTCTGACCTCCCTCCTCTTAACATTAACAGGACAATAGGTGAGATAGATGATTAAGGATGGAGAATGTTCTTTTTGGAGGAGGAGCCTCTTGAAGGTCTAGTTATTATGGTTATTGCTTATTTACTATTATAGCCATGTAACTGGGATGGATGATGATGTACCTTGAAGTTTGATACATGTCGTATTCTAAATTCTGGTTTTTAATAATTGGTACATCTTACATTTCTGCTATTATATTTTGACCCATCTGATGTGTGAGTTTCTGATTTTCGTTTTAGACAACACCGTATATTTGTTTAAGTTAATCCTTATAGGAACTAACAATTCATTCAGAGTGGCTCTAAGTTTCGATGGGCCTTTTCTATATCGGATTTTAGACCCGTTCCACGCGGCTTGTTATAAGATTATTTCTTAACCAAGGTTTTATTTCCCTCTTATTACCTTGGGTTCTCATCGATGATGCTGATGAGCACACCAGCTGGTATGAGTACTACTTAGAGCTATGCAAGTAGGTGATGTTTTATATATTTATATTTGTATCCTTATTGTTTATTCCATTGTGCGAAACTACGGAGCCTTGATATTGTTATGTATTTTTTAGAGACAATTTATCCGTTTAAATTTATTTCACTCTATAAACTCTATTACTATTCTGTATAATTGTATGAACCTATGTACTCCAATTCTGTGGTTTATATAGTTATTGTTGTCTCACCTGTTTCATATTTGAAGTTGTTATTATTATATGTTATCTGATGCACTACGAGGTATAAGACAGGTTATGTGACTGTATTTACGTTATGTTCCCTTCTTTCTCTTCCCTTTTATCTCCTTCTTTTCTTTTTTATTTTCACTTCTTTTTTACTACTTCTTTCTTGACGACTGTTTTACATTGATCAGTTGTTTGTATAGCACAAATAATTGGTTATAAGCACTGATGGTGTATAGTGGGTCATCATACTAGGGATTTTAGGATATTGGATATATGGATTAAATATAGGCCAGCCATGCCATTAGACTAATGAAATCTCGCTAAGTCGGCTTAAATTTAAAAGTAGACCAACCAAAAGATGCCAACTTAGCAATTATACTCTCAAAACAACGTCCAGCTCGAAACAAATTACGACAGGCATGATTTGCACCCGAACTAGAGGGTGGATCGACCCTTGTATTGCCCCAGTCGACCCCCTTGTCAACCTGGCTATGGGTCTGGTCGACCCAACCTATATATATAGATCTTCGATTGCTCGTAACTTCTTCGTTTTAAGTCTGTTCTATGCAAAATATAGGTCTAAATTGACCATAAAATTGCCACAGGCACAATAGTGTAGGTTCTATATCACATTATGTCATCTATGAAAATTATCTTTTTAACTTCTATGTTTACAGTTAACTTCCTTTTATTGAATTCATAAATGTTCCTCTACCATTAATATTTCTCCATTAATAATATTAAATCCTAACTTTATTGTTGTTTAATTATATGTGTTATTTCAAATTCAAATGCATGTGTTAACATTTGTGATTTAATACTATTTGTCAGCTTTTAATGTTGTGTTTATAACATTAATTTTTATTTATTCTTTTATAACTTTACCGTGAATGTTTCCATTAATTTTACTTATTAACTTATGATGTTATATTTTCATAGCATTAACTCTTAAATATTCAAATCTGTTAATTAACTATTCTTAAAATTTGTATTGTTACATTCTTCCCTCCTTAATGGATTTCATCCCCAAAATATCTAGGTCAAAATATGGTATAAGTATTTTCATCCAGATATCTACAACCATCTACTTAAACTTCAATCAGTAGCATCCATTGTCCTTAAGCCTTCTAAAGTTATTCATGAAATTATGCAATAGTATAGTGTGTATGTCTCTAACTAAAGCAAAAGATTAAGCGGTCTACTGATTCTGTTGACTTCCTTTTGTGCAATTATGCTTGTGCAATACATCCACGTGTATGTAAGAACACTATTGATAAGAAAATGTTCTGCATACGTTCTTCAACCGTTATTCATATACAATAATCATTTGATAACATCCATTTATTACAACAATGAAAATAAAATAAAATGCACATACATCCATATGCATGACTTTAGTGTCCTATTTGTCGATTACTAATAGAGCCTAATAGGTGTGTACACATCCACTGCTTCCACTTGCAAACACTTGCAATCACTTGCATACATCATACATAGCATGTTCCAGTACATATTTACAATCAATCCTACCATTCATAAGCTCAACCCTAAGATTTTCCCTTCCCAATGATGTTTAAAAGGAAGACCCTAATCAAAGCAAAACGCTAATGGTGGAATATCTAAAAGGAAATATTTCTCAAAAGAACACATGTAAGAAACTTGAACTCTTCAAAGATACTTAGGTTGTTAGAACTAGAAGTTCTCCTTAGGAGATAAAAGATTTTGTTTATGAATTTATTAATGTCTCATCTCATGATGACTCACTAGTGACCCAAAATTTTCCCTCAAACATCCAATATGAATGGTTTATCTTCTAACTACCGAGTCATTCTGACTAAGTTCGCTAGAGAGCTTTTTAATCTTACGCATCCTAGTTACTTTAGGAAGAAATATTCAAGTGAGTCAATCCATCTATTTTCCATGTTTTCCATTTGCTTTGAAATTATAGTGCCTACCTGCTCTTATTTCCAAGTAAAGCCACTTTTACCATAGATTTATCCAATTTCTAGTTTTTACCTTTATAGTTTTGTATTACTCTGTTTGCTCCACTTATATGGTCCCACCCCATAAGGAAGTACTTCTTTTTAAACTTTCTATATATATTTTCAAAACTCACCTTTTTTTAAGAGCTCTTTTGAAAAATCTTAGGAAGAAAACTTATTATTCATAAAATCGCAGAAAATTATTTTTAGAATATATATAGTTACTTTTATATCCCCAAAAACACAATTATTATATCAAACATACTACCCTTTTAAATTTCTAATTCTGAAAACACATATACATAAGTGGGATTTGGACTCAGAGTAGACCTACGGATTTCCTTCTTCCTAAACAAATTACCATTCTTCAAAATTCTTTTCTCGGAACACGAGTTCTCTATTCTATTTTTAATTCGTTTGAAACCATTATATCCTTTTAATCATTTATCCACTAGCCAAACTTATTAATTACTTCAGTTTGATGGTCATATAAAGATTTTTCTACCAATCCGGTCTTACAACTAGATTTCAAATTATCCCTAGAAGACATTTTTCTTTAAATGAAGTTTCTAGGATCCCTATCTCATGCCCAAATTTAATAACCTTGATGAACACCAAACCCTCAATCATAAAGTGAATTCCTATCAAAAAGTTAGGATATACTTCCGGGTAAAATCCTTTAAGGTTCTAAGAGATCTTACTATACTACAAGGTTAATCCATAGAAGTTACATGAACTCTTAAACCCAGAAGCCAATAACTTAATGTCAGCTACATTCTTACTTTTACAAGGAGATCCAAAAATCATCATTCACTCGAACTTAATTAATCTTCCTAGTCTTAAGTTCCAATTCCATGTATGGGACAACAAACCATGGTCAATTTCAAACTTTCCTTATAATAGGTAAATGACCCCCATGATCAAATGAAAAACGAATGGTAGTTATTCCAAAGTAACTACTTTTGTGGGCCCTCTTACCATTGTCACTAGGTAAAACTGGTATAAAGTATTAACTCGAAATCTTTTTAAAATATAGTTTCTCATTTTATTTCCACAAGAGCTAAAACTTCTCTCAGTGAGATAGGTCGAGAAAACCTATTGTAACACCCCGTATTTTTAATTAAATAATAAAATAAAAATTTGAAGAGCATTCGAAATTTGGTCATGGAATTAGCATCAATGCGTCCCTGGCGATTTTCTGATCAATTTAGACCTATAGTTTTTAGGAAACGAATTTAAGATGAAAAAAATATATCTTTAAATGAAATATTACAACAAACACGAAAAGAACTTATAAGAAGAAAAATAAAAAAGAACATTGACCACCATTGTTTTTAATCTTGTTAAAAAAAGCTTATGTAGCTGAGTTGGTAAAGTCACGTCTCTCCAAGGTGAGTGGCGCAAGTTCGAGTCCCATTGGTGCTATATTTTTATTCTAGAGGAACGTCAAAATAATACATATTCTAAGAGGAAAAAACATGTATAAATGCACATACAAGGAAAATTATACATAAAGGTGAGTATAAAAATATATGTATACATGCATATGTAAATATATGCATATGTGTGTGCAAAAATATATGCATATAAAAGAGAAATTCTAAATAAACCTGCAATCAATGAGAATAGGTAAGAAATTAATGACGGCATAACGCCGTTTAAATTTTGAAATAGAAAAAAAGATTGTGCATATATATACGCACAAATTCGAATGTTGAGATAAAAAGTACAAGTTAAGAACAGATATAACTAATGCATAATAAATGGAAAATGGACAAGAAATAGGTTGCCTTTGAAATTAGAGTGCATTACAAGGAATAAAACAAGCGTTATTAATTGCATTAATTAACGAACAAGTAATTGAAAGATTACATGTGTATATACGTGCATAAATTTGAAATTCAAACTTAAAGATAAGTCACGACTGGAATAATATAAATCAAGAGAATTATATTAAGCAAGTAATTAATGTTATTAACTAACGTTAAAATTCAGAAAACATTCAGTTCCAGATCTATTTTATGGATGATGTGGTTTTTTGATATAATTGGTTCAGAATTTATTTGGTTAAATCCGATGGATCAGACTTTCTTGTACACCTATATATAGACTAGAAGGGCCTAGCTTTAAACTCATATTTTCTGAGATGCTATCCAGGCTCTACCATTCTCTTCTTCTCCAAATATTTTCAGAAAATTAGAATATTAGTTCATAGGGTTCTGATTCAAGATTTTAAGATAAGAGATATAAATCTACGAAAAGGTGTACAGATTTCTGATTAGCGTGCGGTAAGTTCTTAAATCTGATTTATGTAGGCTTCTCTCTTCCTTTCCTGGTTCTTTTGGCATCAAATTTGTGAATTCGTGTTTGTTTTAATAATAGATTCAGTTAGGGATGCTGCATAACATCAAATCTGTATCAGATTCATGGATTGGAAAGCTGTTAGGTGAGTGGTATTAAATTATACCTTTTTAAGTAACAGTATATTTATTGTTTGCATTCCCCATTATATTTAATATGCTAAACAATTGGTGATTGTGGAAACTGGCTATTAAACCTGTTTGGAATATGTTGAAATTATTAATGTTGTATAGAACTATTCTATAAATCTGTTAATCGGATTAAAATTACTGTAATACTGAATTTGCTAGATTTACAATAAAAGTGAACATGTTATAGAAAATATTGTTAATGACAAATTGGATATTGTAAATCAAATTACAGTGAAATTGGGAATAGTTGTGGTTATTGAGATTAAATTCGTTGAGAACATTTTTGTTGTATAAAGCCTATTTCCATTAATCATCTTCCTGAATCAGAAATTAATGTAAACACTATAATTATGGAATTTACAATAAATGTGAATATTTTCTTAAGAGTACTATAATGCCAAAAGGTTGTAAATAGAGTATTATTATGCCTAATTTGTACGTAAAATTTACAGTAATTGGCAAATTGTGGATAACATCACTGAGACGTGAGGTTAAGTTCAACTTGAGATAGAAGCCTGCCCGGAACCGCCCGACAAATCCAACATCCAGAAGTAGTCAACTTGATGTGAGAGGTCTGGTGCCTAAACATATATTAAAAATATATATGCAATGGAAATAAAAAGTATGCGTGAAAATTTACAAGGCAGTAAAGAGACAAATGTTACAACAGCAAGAGTTTGCTTAACATTAAAGAACGGAGGAAAATGTGATGAACGGGGAATATAATCTATTATAATTATATGAATAGAAGGGAATATAATAGGTAGGCTTGTCCTAGGGACAAATGGAAAATATAACATAGGTTATAATAAATGAAAAAGGAAACTTATTAATAAACCTTAGTTAAGAGAACTAAGTTAATAAGTAACAACAGCAAGTTGTATTGATAGTGTAAGACGAGGTTATGTTTAAATAAGAAAGAATAAGGCAGACTTATGGAATGAAATAAGTTATAGTTAATCATATATATTAAGTAACGTGTTAACGGAAAACATGTGCATTGAGATCATATATGCTTAAATTAAGTAGAACATGTTATTGTAACTTGTAAACATGAAATTGGATAATGAATTACATGGTAATAATGTAAAGAGATTATAGGTTACTTTCGTTAATCACAATATAGGGAATAACATGTTGTGGGCTAATAATGAACTTAAATAGATTAAGTTATATCACTGAATTAATATGTAAGAGGGTTTGTTCCTTTGAGATATAAGGGGCTTAGAGAAAACCCAGTAATTTGAATAAAAAGTTAATATGTGGATAATCAAGTTAATTGGTGAGCTGATAAGGTAAATCAAACGCATGATTAAACGATTAGACATAAGGTCTAATAACATGATGGTGTGATGCACTTGGACCAGTCCGCACGTCTGAAGGTGAAGAACCCAACGGGGTAGATCATTGAGGTGTCTAGAGGAGAAGGTCCATCTATTCTTCTGCTTGATATTCTACTTGCTGGCTCTGCAGGACTAGAAGTAAGCATGCCGCTTCCGAGGAATGTGGTAGGGTACTCCGTGGTGGTCCTCTGTTGTGGTGCTTGCTCAGGCTGTACTCACAGAGGTTGGGTCAGCGTATTACCATGTGGTGAGTATACCTTGATTGCAACGGTAGTTTGACAGTCAGAAAGCTGTGGCGGTATGGCATTGGGGTGATTCGACAATTTACCTATGGATAGGCTGGCTAGGACTAAATAAAGGATAGTTTTCATCGGGTATCCGTCATCGGCAGTTAGTGTGATGCGGAAAGGCTAGAGCTAAACCTACAGACCATTGATCTTTCACTATCGAGACTTTGGTTGCGAAATACACCAACTTGGATGTAGATTGTTTGTTAGGGAAGGTCACTTAGCTCTTGATGTAGTCTTTCACTAGTTGAGGGAGGGGTCGAGGTAGGATCATATCCACCGAGAAAACGCAGACCATAGTTTAGATATATGTACTTTATGACTTTTTAGTAGACCTATACAGAAATGGAAAGGCTCCTGATCGAGTTCCGTGCATTCAGATGCAACCATATTACGGGACTCGGTGTACAGTAGACAGAATGTACGTGTGAGGGTCTATTTACATGCCTACCACACCGGGTGGTGTATCGTAGACGTTAGGGCATTACTTCGATTTGAGACTGATCTTGATCGAAGAGTTTGGATATGGCAGTCCGTATGCTTACGTAGCATAGCGCTGGTAGTTATATGTGAAACATGGAGCAGTAATGTAGAGGTTCGTGCGTCGTTCGGCGTAGGATGAGAGTTGCATACGCTTCCAAAGCGTGACGGCAGAGATCGTGCAAGAAGGGTACCATGGGAAGTACCTAGATATATTGGTGGTAGCTACATATATACTATATTAGGTTAATCTACTAGGAGGTAGATGGGTACGACGTGTGTGTAAAGTCGTGAGTGCTATTAACACAAACTAACCTAATAAATAAGAAAATATAACTGAACGGTATATATATATGGTTATTTGAGAATGTATAATTTAAGTCCAGTCACCAAAACTTGTGTTCTGACCCCCTCCTCATAACATACTCGCAGGTTATGTTTATGGAAGAGATATGATAGCTTTGGATACTGGTTAGGTAGTATCATTACATTGATAAGCTATATTTGAATATATTATATTTTCTTCCATTTTTCTATGAGATGTTTTCTGAGCTCTGATATATTTTATATCTCTGCCTTTTCTGTTGGATACCAGACAAGCCAATTCGAATTTCGGCAGATTGAAATTTTTGAAAAAAAAAATTGGTCTGTTGGAATTTCGGTTGTTAAACCTATATTTGGGAAAAACCTTTAATAACTTCTCTATAGTAACCTACTAACCCAAGATAATTCCTTACCTTTCAAAATTGATCCTTAGAGAACTTGGTCTTGGTTCTATGTGCTTATAAGGTATTAAATTCCGTCACTAAACACCCAGTTTATTCCTTGCTATCCTTGGTCGAACTAACATGTCATCTACACATACCCTTACCACTTACCCCAAAACCTCACAAAATGCCCTACCACATAAGTCAATAATTAGACTTAGGCTCAAACCAGTCTAAAAGGTATTCAACTATTTTTGAAAATCCATCTGATGTTCTATGAATAACTCCATCTCTATCCTTTCCACTACTCAAAACTTAGTGAAAATCACTAGCAAAGAAATATTGCTATGGGAAGATCTGGCTCGCATTAGGTAATCAAAAAGAACATCTACCTAAGGCAAAGAGTAATGGCTTTACCTAAAAAAATTATTTATGATCACTACCAATCCAAAGGAATTATCTATCTTTACAGCAAAGACGAGTGATGTCTCTCATCCAAAAATGTTTACTCTTACCAACACTCTTCCAAAAGCTCCTTACTTTGTTTACCTAAAACCTCTTCGCTATGGCTGAACTCCAATGACTTTCTCAAAATGCATGTGGAAAGCTACCATCGTAGGTACCAAACTCAATCTGCTAAAAGATTGGCCTAAGTAGTAAAATAATGCATTCCCACTAATTCTTCACAAGCAAACATTAGGGTGCATCTGATATGCATACCCCCATGTAACTATCCTTTTCTCAACATCTGAGATTGCTCATCCTATAGATAACCTGCATGAACTCCAAATCAATCCACACTTAATAATTCTATAAGCATCACTTTATATCTAGAAAAGTTTCTAGTCATAGGTATTAAACTCAGTTCTTTCTTTACCCATAAAACCATGTGCTTTACTGGTAATGCTACAAGTTTAGCATTCTCAAAAATATAATTCTGAAAATCAATCTCTCTTCTAGGAAGTAAGGAAACTGAATCTATATCGCCTAGAGATGCACTAAGGAAAATATGAAACTAAACACGATTGACCTCTGGGTCGCATGAAATCTCAGGATTAGTCCACTACATATCCTAGCCCGACAATTCTCTTCTTGCAGTCATGATAGCCTCTTACATGGCTAATCAATCTATCCTTAAAAATTTCCTATCTCAAGAATCTCAAAATATAAGCATCTTAGTCAAACTGTACTATCATTGTCAAAATCGAGATAACCACTTTCACGGTTAACCTATCTAGACCCAAAATTAACACAAACCGGAAATGTCTCAGGCATCTCCTATACCTAGAATTCCTAGTTCCAAACCCAAACTCGTCATAAATAACCATGTTGATCCTGCTACATGGTTTAAGAAACTGCTATTGGGTCTAGAATATAACCTAAGTGCAAATAATCAATTAGTGCTACTACTGTACACTAAGGGATTTACTATATCTGTAAAGGAAAGCTTCGTTAGGCCTACAGTACAGATGCCCTACATGGCTTGTCTCATATCAGTGCGACTATAACCCCACACAGCTACCTCAAATTAGTGAATCAAAGATAAAGGGAAAGGACATTACTAAATCAAATAAAGTAGAAGAACTAGAAAGAACAAGAGATAGATAACATCTCTTTTACCAACCTTTACCTATTTCCATTACTCGGTCCTTTTGATCAACGCTTCCCCTATAACACTCTCTGCATAGTACCCACATCAAATATTTCATTTTCAAAGAAGATAGAACTTTCCTAGATGCTTACGATAATACTTCTTAAGTCGTCTAACAATCCTGAGCCTCTAAGGTCACCTTATCCATAAGTGACCTTATAAGATTTTATGCCCTAGAGGCAATCCATTTGATGTGATTAATAACACTGTTGATGTTATAAAATAATCTATTATGTTATATTTACTGCATAATATAAACTTTAACATAATAGAAGTCCTTAGAATAATAATACAAAATTATATAGTTGCAAATAAGTAACTTGAACATGAGATTACATAATATATTAAGTATTATAATTCTTAAATGTCCCTAGTCAAGTTTTATTGTTTATATAGGACAACGATAAACATTGAGACTAGTATGTTGTTTGACTGATGATAATATATCATTGATCTTAATATATGTGATATTAGTGTCAACACATAAATACGTATTAGAGAATAACGTATTGGGCTGACCCACCATGAGAAAAATATATGGAATATAATTAATAGTTTCATAAGTTATTCTCATAGTGACAGCGATGTAATGGTCCTCAAACCTGAAATCATTATTATTTTATTCGAGGATATTTGAGTTTTGATATCATCACAAGTTACTTTTAACCGAGTAGACGATAAAGGTGATGTTACTACCAAAAATTACCCTTAGCGTAAGCCGATGGTGAAGGGGTATCAGATGAATATAAGCATAGAGAGAATTATTCTAGGATGACATAAACCGACACCCCTTAGGAAGAAAGTAACTCAAAACCTACAAAATGCCAGTGATGCTCATCCAACACGGTCCACCCCAAGGGGAGTTCTACAATGAAAGGTAACCTAAGACAGGATCCGAGAAAAAGGAGGCACATGCTCCGTTTATTGAAACCCATAAGGACTATCAGAATTAACTCTCTTAACGCCAACACGCAAGAAGGAGAAGGGTATCATGCCAGCATGTAAGGATTATCCAGAGTCGGCTTCTGAAAAATAGACCGCTTGGGTGACGAAGGGCCACATTCATAAGTAACAGAAATATCACCGAAGCCACTTTCCGGAGAACAAGAATACTCCAGAAGCTCAACTAAAAGGCTACCTGAGACCCAAGGGGAGATACAAGCTACTCGTACTAATTTATCTAGTACAGAAACCAATGACGTTTTCGCATCGGCAACTATCTACATACATCATGAGGTAGGCTCCTCTATGTATTAACGATAAAGCCGGAAGCCTACATCCGAAAGCTTATGTCTGAGTGCCTACGCTTGAGAGTTGTCACCAAGGGTTCAAATAGCATCCCCAAAGAAGCCTCAAATGACCGAAAGCCCCACTCCGAAGACCATAATTAGCTCTGTGGAGACGACCAGAAGCCAAACATCTGAAACTAAGGAAGAAGCCATCGGCAAAGGGCCCTGCATGTCCAATAGCCCAGCAGTGAAAGCAACCCAAAGTCTCTATTAATAGGACCTTAGAGGACACATAAAAGGGGACAAAATTTTCATTTCTCAAGATTATTCTTTCTTCTCAGAAAAAGAGCAAATCCTAATTTCTCAAAGTGGATTAAGGATTTTCTTCAACTTTTGAAATACATTTACAATTTACGAATGGATAATTCAAAGGCTTAAATACCTCTCATTTTGATAATATTTTTGTGTTGTTATGGTGAAACTGCGAGTTAACACATACCTTTCATATGGAGAAGTTGATCGTAACGCCTTCGAAGAAGAAGGACTTCGTAGAAATCTGAAGTCCTCCTCCTTCCATCCTGAGGTTTTTTGCACATTGATTAACGTCTTCATAATGAGCCTAACGCTCCTGGATCTTGAGAAAGAAGTTATCCGCTGGCTTATCACTTGGTTCTTGGAGCATCCTCGCTTCTTCAGGTCGATTCGATGCAAAACGACCATTTGAGTCAATAAACATCGCGATGGTTTCTTTCTTTAGTATGAGGAAGCGTTGGCATATTTTCCTCTTATCACAATATGTGTTATTGTGTTCGCGACTCAGGAAGTTATTAATCTAATGATATCTTAGTCATGTCCGGCTGGGTAAACCCCCTCCAGACTATTTCGGATCCCTACGGTATTGTCAGTGGAGCATCCATATCCTGAAGGTAGTATATATAATCTCCAAGGTTGATATCCCGATGCCTAAAGAAGGATGGATCTAGCCCAACAATACTGATTTCTTGACATCCTCCAACAACTTGGGTCATGAACACATCAAATTACTTGAACCTATGCCACACACGACCTAACCCGGGTGTTGACGAAAAATATCGTTAACATTTAGGCGCTAGAAGGAGGGCCTGAACCTCCGTCCTTATGGTTAATCTATCAAAAATTAACTTGGAAACTCTTTGCTCCATGGTAAGAAGGATGAAGTCAAAAAGATTGGAAGATCGGAATAATGAACCGGCTCCCGATGCAACCCTTGAAGGGAACATGGATCTAACACTTAATCCGAACAATAGCGAAAGAGGAGCCACATCCAACCCAATACAACCACCAAACGCCATGGAGGATAATGCCGCAATAATTATGGTCCTAGAGAAGCAACTCCAAGAGGTGCTCAGATGAATGTTACGCAAGCGTAGAAATCTTCGAGACACATCAGATCCAGCCAAAGAGAAACGAATGAGTTTCTGAAAAGAAAAGCTCCCATCCAACACTCTGAAGCAAAGAGGAAACCCAAGGCGACCTCCTCCAAAAAGAAGAAGACCCATCTGACAGGAGTTGACCATCAAGGGAATCAGTGTGAGAAGGAGCAGTCCGAAAGTTCCACTTCTAAAGGTTATGACCCCAAAAGAATGGACTACGACAACACGGAGGCTTATCTTAAATATCTCACCTAGAAGACCGTGAAGGACTTGCTAAACAAGGGGAAGAGGACCCAGGATGACAGATTAAACAACAATGAAAGGATAGCACCTTTCATCGTTGAAATTATGAACACCATAATACCATCGAGAGTTAAGTTTCCGACCATGAAATATCTTGGGACAACTAACCCCGATGATTACTTGATGGCTTTCGACAACCAGATGGATCTCTACAACACTTCCGAAGTCCTCAGTTGTCACCTTTTTTTGGTGACCTTTCAAGGGGTGGCAGTAAAGTGGTATCACCAATATAGAGAAAATAACATTTACTCATGGAAACAATTCTCCTACGAATTTTCTGCACAGTTCTACATTTGCAAAGATCTAACATTTGACTACATAGTCAACGATAACATCAAACAGAGGCAAGGCGGGTCTCTTGGAGATTATCTAAAGAGGTTCAACATGGAGGCATTAAAGCTAAGGATACGAACGATCATGACAAATTGATCGTCGTGCATTCAGGGTTAATGAAAAACACCCCCTTCTGGAAGGAGTTGTACATCCACGGCTGCAAAGACTTATAGGATTTCCATTTCCAAGCTGACATATTCATTCACATAGACGAATTTTATTTCACAAAGAGGAAGTTCGGGCCTCGAGGGGAAGGAGGAAGGCCGAACTTTGGACGAAGGCCCCCGGAAGGAAATCAGAAGAGGTCAAGGTGGGAAGATTCCAACACCAACTCTGTTGCTCTAAACAAGCCCATATCGTTTGTGTATGCTGTCGCAAGAGAAAGTGTTAATAACTTCCCCGTCTTGTTCAAAGCCAAAAATTGCCCTAAACCTCATTCCGGCGGAAAGTGCTGTGAGTTCCACAAAACCAACGGACATAAGACAAACGAGCGCAAGGTATTGGATGGGATCATCCAGAAGCTAATCTGAGAGAGACATTTGAAGGAATTTGTTCTAAACAAGACAACCTCTACTTAGCGTACAAATGGACAACAGAAGGTTTCGGTAAATAAGATAGGGGCTCCTATGGAAGAAGGCATCCTAGACCTGGGTCCACCCATAAATCGAATTAATTCACAGTGGGCCACCCCCTGTCGGAAATTGCCCGAGAGCAAGAAATCAGTACATAAAGGAAGCCATGGAGGGAATCTTCTCCATTTAAGAAGAGCCATCGCTGAAGAACGCACGTTATGCTCTCAAGATGCACAACTTGATGGTGTCTCCGGAAGAAATGAAGAAAGGGGCCCGTCACCCACATAATGACCCCCTTGTGATAATGGCGCAAATAGGACTTTCGGTTGTTTCTAAAATCCTTGTGGATACTGGAAGTGCTGTCAATGTTATCTTCAAACATGCTTTCAATCAGATGGGAATTTCTGAGAAGAAGTTGGAGCTAAGTAACGAACCAATCTTCAGCTTCAACAACAAAGGGTTGACTCCAGTGGGACAAATCAACCTCCTAGTTCAAGTTGGATTTTCTCCGCTTCACAAGATCTTTGAAACTCTCTTCGTTGTGATCGACCAACCATCCTATTACAACGCCTTCTTCGGGCAACCGCTTTGGAGGAAATGGACGCTTTCGTTTCTTCCAAGCATCTCATGTTGAAATTCCTAACCAAGCAGGGATACGGTACCATCCGGGGAGATCAGTTAAGCTCCCATGAGTTGTACTTCGCAACGATCGACGAATATAAAAGGGTGCATACTTCGTACTTTGATTCTTCTGCTGTTTTTACACTTTCGGATAGGGGATTTTCACATACCACATTCAAAGCTAAAATAAAAATTAATAAGACTAACAGGCATATGAATGGTAGGTACATTTCGTTGAAAAGAAAGAGGTAGAGATCTGATGATGTAAATTTGACCGACGAAGGGGAAATCGTCACGGACTTAGATTCCATAGGATATATTGAAAGAATGAAACCAATAGAAGATATGGAAGAGATAATTTTGATTTGGAGGATAAATCGAAGGTCGTAAACATAAGGAAAAGGCTGACAGATCCCCTCAAGAGCGACCTAATTCAGTTCTTACAATTCAACAAGGATATTTTTGCTTGGACCCATTCGGATATGATCGGAATCAACCCTTCTATCATGAGTCATGCCTTAAACATTGACCCTTCGACGACCCCAATCTAGCAGAAAAAAAGACAATATGATAGAGATCGGTTAGAAGTCTCGAAGGAGGAGGTCAAAAGGTTGGAGACTAACGGGTTTATCCGAGAGGTCCTTTACCCAAAATGATTAGCCAATCCCATGCTAGTGAAGAAATCCAATGGGAAGTGGAGAACATGTGTCGATTACGTGGATCAAAACAAGGTTTGCCCGAAAGACTGCTATCCCCTTCCGCGGATTGACCAGTTAGTTGATTCCACGAGTGGTCACAAGATACTATCCCTCATGGATGCGTACTCAGAGTACAATCAAATTCCAATGCATAAACCCAACGAGGAACATATAAGCTTTATCACTAGCTGGGGAACATTTTGCTATAAGGTGATGCCCTTCGGTTTAAAATACATAGGGGCAACATACCAAAGACTGGTAAACTGGATGTTCCAAGAAAAAATAGGACAAAATATGGAAGTGTACATGGATGATATGCTAGTGAAGTCCACCAAGATAGAAAATCACCTAAAAGACCTGGAGGAAACGTTCAATGTCTTAAGAAGCTAACAAATTAAGTTAAACCCACATAAATGTTCCTTTGGAGTTCAATCTGGAAAGTTCTTGGAATACATGGTAAGTGAGCAAAGGATCGAGGCCAGCCCCGACCAAATACAAGTCATAAGAGACATGGAAGAACCTAGGACAAGCAATGTAACACCCCGAATTTTCTGTTAACATTAAATTAACAAATTAAGGCATAATTAATTCTAAATGAAAGAATTTAGGGAAAAGGGTTACGCCGTTGCGTTCATCTCGAAATTCTACTTTAGATATAGTCCGAGTTTGTGTAAATCAGACTCCGTTTGAAGGAGTTATGACCTTCGGAAGTTTCATAATTCAATTTAAATTTCAAACAGCTCAGAATTCGGTTTAAATTTCAAAAACAGACCCAAACTGGGTTGGGCAGGAAAATTCCCGCCCAGGAACTAGGTCAACCTGGGGGTCGACTTGGTGGTCGACCTGGGGGTCGACCTGCCCAGTCGACCAGGTCAGGTCCTGGCTGGCCTGCTCGGGTTCTGGTCAAATTTCTGAGCTCTGGTGTGTCACTAGGGCTGATTTGTCACTTTCTGATTGGCTCCTCTTGGTGTGTATGGTCTGGATTCACTCTATGACCAACTGACAGATCAAATCAATCTGAAATTCTATAAATACAACCCAACACTCAACCTCAATTCACACAAATAAAATAGAACTAGAGCCGTCATGCTGCTGGGAGGAAACTTGGAGTAGCCGTCAGTTGGAGAAAGCTTAGAGACGAACAAAATCTAATTCAATTAAGAAATCAAAACAACGTTTATCTACCCAAAGGAAAGCATTGCAAATTCAGAACTCAGAAACCAGAACTCAAGTTCGTCGTTCGTTGTAAGTTTAGTTATGTTTTGGGATGCGAATAAAAATCAATGTCATGCCTTGGAAATAAATTGAAAATAGAACGATGTTTATTATGTTATATGTGGATTTGAATGATATTGATCTATGTCTGTGGTTCTATTTTGTTATCATGTTGAATTGGGAATTAATGGATAAGTCTATTCATATGTATATGAACTTGGAGTATAACCTGTTATGACAAGTTGTGTAGTTTATCATGTTGTGCAAGTTTTAGGTTGTAAAATCCTATCACATATGTGACCAAATGTTAGTTCTACATGTTTATGTGTATATGTTAAACCTATGCCATAATTCAAGTTCACACTTATTCATATGTTTGTGATTGATTTTGCAAGGTCACATGTATGTAAGATGATTTCGTCTATGTTGTAAATTCACATATATGTAAGTTGATTTAGTCTATGTTGCAAATTCACATATATGTCTATGATGCATATTCACATATATGTATGTGGCTTAGTCTACGTTGCAAGTTCACACCCATGACATTCATGATAACTATTTTGCAAGTTCACCCCTATTGTGTTCATATTGACTATGCCAAAAATGCCAAGTTTACACCTATGTCATGTTTATGTTAATGGATTTCTTTATGAAAATTTTGTATATGCTAAATTAGGCTAAATTTTTAGCCTAATATTATATGTCAAAAATCATGCGAGCGGAAAATTAGGCTAAGATTGTTAGCCTAATATTTAGACGATAACATTGGAAAAAATTGGTAATTATAGGAAACTTGACATAAATGGGTGAAAAATCACACAGATAATTTATGGCTTGAAACGGTATAAATTATATACCTAAAAATAATGAATTTGGAAAGTGGGCCATAACATTTAATTGTTAACAAATTTACATATAAGAATATAAGAACAAATATGTAAATTTAGAAAATACGAATATGCTTAACCGGAGGTTGGATTGAGTTGTGATGTAAACCTGCCCGGACCCGCCCGGCTGTCCAGTAATCACAACAATACCTATCCAATGTGGGAGGTTAAGGCATTAAGCCCAATAAGGACCTGAGGTTAGACTGAGTTGCGGTGTAAACCTGCCCGGAACCGACCGGCTGTCCAGTAACCGCAACAATACCTGTCAAATGTGAGTGGTCGGTGCTTTAATGAATAAATTAAAGCTAGAATGAGGATGGTAGGGTTAAGTTAGATAAAATACTTAATCAATTCAACATGTTAACTAAACTGATGGGTGAGGTTAGGTTAATACAAACACTTAACCATTTAACATGTTTGACTAGAAAACCCTAGTAACGGGGACCCATTTTAGCAGTAACCCAATTAGGTATCATGGTACCCTGAAACTAGGCGGGGTGGGGCACGATTACTGGGCTGATTGTAAGCGGTTAAAAGCAACGGCGGTTGGTGTAGCAGTGTGGGTTCTAACGGAGTGCGGGCGTGCACACACTTTGGAGCAGACAAACAGGGCACTGAGCACCAGTAGTATAACCTAAGCATTCTAGAACTGTGTCGGGTCGCCACCATGGGACCTGATACACCCCATGGTGGGACCAGCATAGGATCCTACAATCAAGTAGGGTCGTATGACACATATGTTTACGCGAGTAGGAGCCGATCTTTAGAAAGGGGATTCACTTCACCCTGATCATGGGCTGCCAATTGAGACAGTGCAAGTAGGTGCAGAGAAGTAATAATCAGTGCATTTAGTATAGTTAGTATTTCCTGCCATATCTTATCTTATATTCTGGTATTGCCTTGTTCTTTGTTTATACAAGTCATGATCTTTTTATTGTTCTCATGCTAGAATTATAACTAGACTTACCAGACTTATGTCTGACCCATTTTCCTTTCGCTTTCTTTTCTTCCCTCCCCCCCCCCCCCCCAAAGGGAGAAAACACCTCAGCTTAGTCAGATTTTTCATCCAGCTTGAAGAGAGACAATGTATTGCTTGGATCTCTTTCGTTTTGGGCTATTGCTTTGGACATTCTATGGGGATTTATGCAGTTTAAATTTTGTTTCATGCTTCTTTAAGTTTTAAATCAAGATAGTATTATGGTTGAAATAATTGGAAGTTTGTTTGAGGCAACAATGGAAATGTTTTGTATGAACACGTATTTATGAAATGAAAGTCTGTTTGTTTTCCGCTGCTTATATATATATATATATATATGTTTATATCTGTCTTGTGTTTTATCTATGACTTTTACTTATAAACCTCCACCGAAGTTAAAGCATTCCCTTTGTGAGTGACCTTAATAGAGGTGGGGTGTTTCACTTGGTATCAGAGCACAGGTTTACCAGATTAGATAAAAACTATTTTCAAAAAGAAGTTTAAAGAAGCATTTTTTTCAAGAAAAAGCGTTGTTTTTAAAAGGCATAATTCCCCAAAGCCATACGCACTATCTCTCTATCCTTTTGTATTGGATCTTTCCTTTTTGTTTCAGCATGTCTGGAGATCTTAACCTTCCAGAAGGAGTACCGATACCTGGTTGGTTCCGAAGGTACCTATAGGCTAGAGCCAATGGTGCGGGCCCAGCAGACATTCCTCCTCCCACAGTGGCAGCGGTTCCTCCTCCTCCTCGTGGAAATACTTTCGCTAAGATGTGTAGAGACTTCAAGGCTATGGGTGGAAAGGAATTTTATGGAACTGAATCCTTTGTAGTAGCAAGGAACTGGCTGAAGGAGACCGAAGATTTGTTCGTCATCTTCGAAGTTGACGACAGGCAAAAGATACAGCTAGCAATGTGGTTGCTTAAAGACGAAGCTTCTTATTGGTGGGAAGTTACCCATGCTGAGAGGCCAGTGGAAACTTGGGAAGATTTCAGGATGAGGTTTGAGATGAAATTCCTCTCCCAAGCTGAAAGAAGCCTGCAGATGGAGAAGTTCCTAACTATTAAACAAGGAAGTATGACGATCAAGGAGTACGTCAATCAGTTTAATCAGCTGGCCAGATTTGGGCTAGATTTAGTAAACACCCAACACAAGAAGGCCCTTCGCTTCGTCAAAGGTCTGAATGAGCCTCTACACAGCCTTGCTATGACCCATATACCCATGGGGGCGACTTATGAAAGCTTGGTGGACATGGCGCTGCTACACGAGGAAGATAAAGGCAAGAAAGAGGCAAAGGTGGAAGTGCCTCAAGAAAAGAAAAACGGTTTGCAGGCTAAGAAAACAGACTTCAAGAAGGGCGAGAAGAAGAACAAATCCCGTGAAAAGAGAAGTTGTAATTTCTGTGGCATCGTTGGACATATAGCGAAAGACTGCAGAAAGAAGAAGGCGAAGACGAATGGTGGTTGTTTCCATTGCGGTGAGACTGGACACCTGGCTAAGGACCGCCCAAAGAAGCGGGGGCAGGGACAGAAGACTGGATCCACTTCAGGGGGACAGGTTCACACGCTGGTGGCACCTCCGCAGGAACGAGGTAGAAATATTTCTGTAGAAAGTTTAGTTTATCTCTATGATCATCCAGTTCGCACTCTCTTTGATTCTGGTGCATCACACTCCTTTATTTCATCTGCTTTAGTAGAATCTCTGCACCCAGACACTAGAAGATCCCTTGGTTGTTTCAAATCCAATTGGGGGCCCGGCTTATTTGTCAGTGGTTTGTTTGGATTTGAAAATCTCTATTCTAAGCGTTGAGTTTAGATGTAGTGCCTTTGTTTTGTGTTTCTCGGGATATGGATTGATCTTGGGCATGGACTGGTTATCCAGTAATGGTGCCATTCTTGATTGTGAGAAAAGAGTGGTAAGACTCTTGACTCGGCTCGGTAACACTCTAGAAATTTCTTGTAATCCCTTGAATGTTGTTATGCTTAGTTATCTAGAGTCGCTTGATGCTTCTGTTGAGAATTTGCAGTCGGTTAGAGTGGTCCATGAATACCCGGATGTCTTTGAAGAGGTGAAGGGCTTACCTCCGAGGCAGGAAATAGACTTCCGCATATATCTTTTTGATAATGAAAAGCCCGTAGCTTTACCTGTTAGACACATGGCTCTAAAGGAGAGAAAGGAGCTCAGTAAGCAAGTTAAGGAGCTTCTCGAGAAGGGGTTTATAAGGCAGAGTATCTCGGAATGGGGTGCTCCAGTGGTGTTCGCCACCAAAGCAGATGGCTCACTACGTCTTTGTGTGGATTATAGGGAGCTAAACAAGCTGACTAAGAAGGATAGACACCCGCTTCCCAGAATAGACGATTTGTTTGATCAGCTTGTAGGTGCGTCGGTTTTCTTCCAACTTGATCTGGCTACTGGGTTCCATCAGCTAAGAGTTGCTGAAGATAGCATTGATAAGACGGCATTCAGAACCCCAGACGGTTTCTTCGAGTGGCTTGTCATGCCTTTCGGCTCGACAAACGCACCCGCATATTTCATAGACCTAATGAGCAGGGTGTTCATAGAATTCCTCAACAAGTTTGTGGTTGTCTTCGTAGACGATATTTTGATCTTCTCAAAGAATGAGGAAGAACATGCTTAGCATCCGAAGGAGGTCATGGATACTCTCTGTGCACATCAGCTAAAAGCGAAATTATCCAAGTGCCACTTCTGGAGAGAAGAAGTAAGGTTTCTTGGACATATAGTGTCCAAAGAGGGGTTAGCTGTGGACCCCGCGAAAGTAATGGCAGTGCAAGATTGGAAGGCACCAAGAAATGCAACCGAAGTCCGAAGCTTTCTCGGGCTAGCAGGTTTTTACCGAAAGTTCATTAGAGATTTCGCGAAAATCTCAGCCCCACTCACAAGGCTAACAAAGAAGAATCTAGCGTTCGTCTGGGATTTGGATTGTGATATTGCTTTCCAATGCTTGAAAAGGGCTCTCACAACAGCCTTAGTTCTTACATTGCCAGATGGAAGCAAAATGTTCACAGTATACACAGATGCATGCGGAACGGGACTAGGCGCTGTTCTGATGCAAGAAGGAAAGGTAGTAGCTTATGGTGGAAGACAATTGAAAGTTCATGAAAAGAACTACCCAACCCACGATCTTGAGTTAGCCGCCCTCGTCTTTGCGCTTAAGCCTTGGCGCCATTATCTCCTAGGTGAGAAGTTCGAATTATATAATGACCATAAATCATTGAAGTATCTTTTCTCGCAAAAAGACCTTAACTTGAGGCAGCAAAGGTGGATGGAGTTTCTTGCCTCGTATGATTTTGAGATTTCCTATACTCCTGGCAAGGGCAACGTAGTAGCAGACGCCTTAAGCAGAAAGAAGCTAACCTTAAGCCCTCTCTTTGTGGAAAGACAAAGCTTGGAGTTTATAGCAAGCTTTAACTTCAGACCCTCCATCGACTTTGTACCCGGCCTGCTAGCAACATTAGAAGTGCGACCAACTCTATTAGACTCAGTCGAGGCTGCACAACGCGAAGACCCTCAGCTTGTTGATGTGATTGATAAGTTAATTAGGGGTGAAACTTCCAGTCACCTCAATAGGTACTCCATCGATGATAAGGGTCGGCTGAGGCGAGATGGAAGACTATGCGTCCCATAAGCAAGGGATTTGGTAAAGATGGTTCTCGAGGAAGCACACCATTCCAAGATGACAATACACCCAGGTGGAGACAAGATGTACAAAAACGTAAAGAGAGTTTTCTTTTGGAACGGCATGAAGAAGGACGTGGCAGATTTCGTTTCTAAGTGCACGATATGCCAACAGGTCAAGGCGAAACAAAAGAAGCCTGGAGGACTGCTTCATCCTCTAGAAGTCCCATAATGGAAGTGGGATAGCATATCAATGGACTTCATTGATGGGTTGCCTAGGTCAAGAAGGGGCAATACTAGCATTTGGGTAATAATGGACAGGCTCACAAAAAAACGCCCACTTTATACCTGCAAAGAGTAGAAGGACTGCCTCATCTCTAGCATCTCTTTATCTCAAGGAAATAGTTCGACTCCATGGAATACCCTCCAGCATAGTGAGTGACTGAGATCCTATCTTTACGAGCGAGTTTTGGCGGAGTCTGCAAGAAGCTGTAGGCACACAGTTATGCTTGAGCACGGCCTATTACCCCCAAACTGATGGTCAGACGGAGAGGGTGAACATAGTATTAGAAGATCTTTTGAGACTGTGCGTTCTTGACTTTGGAGGGACATGGGAGGATCATCTCCCTTTAGTGGAATTCGCCTACAATAACAGCTACCAAGCCACCATCAGCATAGCGCCCTTCGAAGCTTTGTATGGAAGACCATGCCAATCACCAACTTGTTGGTGGGAGTCTATAGACAAGCTTATACTTGGGCCAGACATGATTAGAGAGACTTCAGAAAAAGTGGACTTGATACGAAGGAGAATGAAGACTACCTAAGATAGACAGAAATCCTACGCAGACAAAAGAAGGACCGACCTTGAGTTTGAGGTTGGGGACAGGGTTTTCCTTAATGTATCTCCTTTACGGAACGTCGTTCTCTTTGGATCCGCAGGAAAGCTAGCACCAAGATTTGTAGGACCGTTCCCTATCATCGAGAAGATTGGGAAGATGGCTTATAGAGTAGAGCTGCCCGAAAGGTTGGCTGGAATTCACAATGTCTTTCACGTTTCTCATCTCCGGAAATGTTTACATGAGTCTGCGGAAGTGGTGGAGCCAAGCATTCTAGAAGAAGCTGAAATAGAATGAGAAACAACTGTGAGGAGAGTCCCAACTCGAATCGTTGGAACTGAAATCAAAAAGCTACGCAACCGCAAAGTCAAGCTTGTTAAAGTTCAATGGAGCGATGCCGAGGAAGATGCGACTTGGGAAACTGAGGACAAAATATGCGCTGCCTACCCTTTTTTAGGGTACATCTTTGACCTCTATTTTTCCATAAGTTTATGCTTATATCTACCTTTTAGTGTATCTTCTCGGTTCTTTTTCTCCTAACTCCTTAGGTAGAAACTAATGGATGTAAACATGTATTTGAAACATGTTATGATTGATGGCTGCAAGTCGTGGATGCATATACACACACCCTAGGTATTAGATCGGCTCAGTCACTTCCATAATGCATACGCATATATGTATTCATACTTGTATGTGGTTGAAACTTGCTATGTTGTCATATGGATGTCGCATTTGTATGAATAGTTGCGCACTCATGTAGAATTATGAGTAAGGAATATTCTTTGCATACATAATGGATTCATGACACTTACATGATTCACATTAAGTAGGTCAACTGAATCAGTAGACCGCCTAATTTTTGCATTAGATAGGGACATATACACACTATGCATATGATCATAAAGCATTAGAAGTCTTTTAAGGACAATGGACGCCTGTAATTGTTGGTTGAGTAGATGGACGATTGGATGTTAGGATATACGTTCTTCCAGACTTGAAGATTTCGGGGACGAAATCCTTTAAGGAGGGGAGAATGTAACACCCCGAATTTTCTGTTAACATTAAATTAAAAAATTAAGGTATAATTAATTCCAAATGAAAGAATTTAGGGAAACGGGTGACGCCTTTGCGTTCGTCTCAGAATTCTGCTTGAGATAGAGTCCGAGTTCGTGTAAATCAGACTCCATTTGAAGGAGTTATGACCTCCGGAAGTTTCATAATTCAATTTAAATTTCAAACAGCTCAGAATTCGGTTTAAATTTCAAAAACATACCCAAACTGGGCTGGGCAGGAAAATTCCCGCCCAAGAACCAGGTCGACCAGGGGGTCGACCTGGGGGTCGACCTGCCCAGTCGACCAGGTCAGGTCCTGGCTGGCCTGCTCGGGTTAAGGTCGAATTTCTGAGCTCTGGTGTGCCACTAGGGCTTATTTGTCACTTTCTGATTGGCTCCTCTTGGTGTGTATGGTTTGGATTCACTCTATGACCAACTGACGGGTCAAATCAATCTGAAATTCTATAAATACAACCCAACACTCAACCTCAATTCACACAAATAAAATAGAACTAGAGTCGTCATGCTGCTGGGAGGAAACTAGGAGTAGCCGACAGTTGGAGAAAGCTTAGAGATGAATAAAATCTAATTCAATTAAGAAATCAAAACAACGTTTATCTACCCAAAGGAAAGCATTGCAAATTCAGAACTCAGAAACCAGAACTCAAGTTCGTCGTTCGTTGTAAGTTTAGTTATGTGTTGGGATGCAAATCAAAATCAATGTCATGCCTTGGAAATAAATTGAAAATAGAATGATGTTTATTATGTTATATGTGGAATTGAATGATATTAATCTATGTCTGTGGTTCTATTTTGTTATCATGTTGAATTGGGAATTAATGGATAAGTCTATTCATATGTATATGAACTTGGAGTATAACCTGTTATGACAAGTTTTGTAGTTTATCATGTTATGCAAGTTTTAGGTTGTAAAATCCTATCACATATGTGATTAAATGTTAGTTCTACATGTTTATGTGTATATGTTAAACCTATGCCATAATTCAAGTTCACACTTATTCATATGTTTGTGATTGATTTTGCAAGTTCACATATATGTAAGATGATTTAGTCTGTGTTGTAAATTCACATATATGTAAGTTGATTTAGTCTATGTTGCAAATTCACATATATGTCTATGATGCAAATTCACATATATGTATGTGGCTTAGTCTACGTTGCAAGTTCACACCCATGACATTCATGATAACTATTTTGCAAGTTCACCCCTATTGTGTTCATATTGACTATGCCAAAAATGCCAAGTTTACACCTATGTCATGTTTATGTTAATGGATTTCTTTATGAAAATTTTGTGTATGCAAAATTAGGCTAAATTTTTAGCCTAATATTATATGTCAATAATCATGCGAGCGGAAAATTAGGATAAGATTGTTAACCTAATATTTTGACGGGGTAACGTTGGGAAAAATTGGTAATTATAGGAAACTTGACATAAATGGGTGAAAAATCACACAGATAATTTATGGCTTGAAACGGTATAAATTATATACCTAAAAATAATGAATTTGGAAAGTGGGCCATAACATTTAATAGTTAACAAATTTACATATAAGAATAAAAGAACAAATATGTAAATTTAGAAAATACGAATATGCTTAACCGGAGGTTGGATTGAGTTGTGATGTAAACCTGCCCGGACCCGCCCGGTTGTCCAGTAATCACAACAATACCTATCCAATGTGGGAGGTTAAGGCATCAAGCCCAATTAGGACCTGAGGTTAGACTGAGTTGCGGTGTAAACCTGCCCGGAACCGACCGACTGTCCAGTAACCGCAAAAATACTTGTCTAATGTGAGTGGTCGGTGCTTTAATGAATAAATTAAAGCTAGAATGAGGATGGTAGGGTTAAGTTAACTAAAATACTTAATCAATTCAACATGTTAACTAAACTGATGGTTGGGGTTAGGTTAAAACAAACACTTAACCATTTAACATGTTTGACTAGAAAACCCTAGTAATGGGGACCCATTTCAACAGTAACCCAATTAGGTATCATGGTACCCTGAAACTAGGCAGGGTGAGGCACGATTACTGGGCTGATTGTAAGAAGTCAAAAGCGACGGCGGTTGGTGTAACAGTGTGGGTTCTAATGGAGTGCGGGAGTGCACACACTTTGGAGCAGACAAATAGGGCACTGAGCACCAGTAGTTTAACCTATGCATTCTAGAACTGTGTCGGGCCGCCACCATGGGACCTGATACACCCCATGGTGGGACCAGCATAGGAATCTACAATCAAGTGGGGCCGTATGACACATATGTTTATGCGAGTAGGAGACGATCTTTAGAAAGGGGATTTGCTTCACCCTGATCATAGGGTGCCAATTGAGACAGTGCAAGTAGGTGCAGAGAAGTAATAGTGAGTGCGTTTAGTATAGTTAGTATTTCCTTCCATATCTTATCTTATATTCTGGTATTGTCCTGTTCTCTGTTTATACAAGTCATGATCTTTTTATTGTTCTCATGCTAGAATTATAACTAGACTTACCAGACTTATGTCTGACCCATTTTCCTTTCGCTTTCTTTTCTTCCGTCCCCCCCTAGGTCCACAGGGAGGAAACACCTCAGCTTAGTCAGATTTTTCATCTAGCATGAAGAGAGAGAATGTATTGCTTGGATCTCTTTCGTTTTGGGCTATGGCTTTGGACATTCTATGGGGATTTATGCAGTTTAAATTTTGTTTCATGCTTCTTTAAGTTTTAAATCAAGACAGTGTTATGGTTGTAATAATTGGAAGTTTGTTTGAGGCAACAATGGAAATGTTTTGTATGAACACGTATTTATGAAATGAAAGTCTGTTTGTTTTCCGCTGCTTATATATATGTGTGTTTATATCTGTCTTTTGTTTTATCTGTGACTTTTACTTATAAACCTCCACCGAAGTTAAGGCATTTCCTTTGTGAGTGACCTTAATAGAGGTGGGGTGTTTCAAACAAAGCGTTCATGAGTTTAAACGGGAATGTAGCAGCCCTCAGTAGGTTCATTTCCAAAGCCATAGACAAGTGTGTCCATTTCTTCGATGTTATAAAGAAGAAGAATAATTTCGAATGGAATGAAGAATGTAGGAGGGCAGTCCAATAATTGAAAGTCTATATGGGACCGCCCCCGATTTTGTTCAGCCCCGAGAGAGGAGAAGATCTATACCTATATATGGTTGTTTCGGAATATGCGGTCAGCTCGGTCCTAATAAGAGAGAATAATGGGACTCAGTATCCCATCTACTACGTTAGACAAAGGCTAAAAGACGCAGAGACCCAATACCCTGTGGTAGAGAAATTAGCGTATTGCCCAGTACTTACTGCATGAAAATTCAGAGCATACTTCCAAGCTCATCTCGTCAGGGTCTTAACCAGTTTCCCGCTCAAACAAGTGTTCAACAAACCAGAAACCTCAGGAAGGTTAATCAAATGGGGTATCGAGCTTTGCCAATACGAAACTGAATTCCACCCTCAGGTGGAAATTAAAGGAAAAACTCTCACAGACTTCGTGAATGAGTGTATGAGCTTCATTTCAGACCAATCAGTTAAGGAAAACGACTTAAAGGCCAAATGGCAACTTTTTGTAGACGGAGCCTCAAACGAACAGGGGGCAGGATTGGGTATGTTATAGTTACCCCTAACGGGCATCGTTTGCACTATGCCATAAAGTTAGGACTCTCGGCGACTAACAAACGTAGCCAAATATGATTCAATGATAACTAGTTTAAATTTGGCACTACAATTGAGGATACCTCGGGTAGAAATCTTTAGTGACTCATAGTTGATGGTAAACCAAATAAAGCAAACCTATCAAACCAAGGACTCACGGCTAATCCTGTATGTGAAGAAGGTTTTAAAAATGCTTTCCTAGTTTGAGGATTTCTCAGTCCATCAAATACCTCATGGGGAGAATACCCAAGCGGATTCACTAGCTAAATTTGCTAGTTCCCGGGAGGCCCCCGAAACTCGAGTGATTCCCGTGGGTTATCAGGAAAAGCCTAATGTCGGGCATGAAAAATCGAAAATAGAGAAAGAGATATTAGTCTTAATGAGATCCCAAGCCTTGAGAGGGGGGATGAAAGAGACAGGGTGGGAAACTCCAACGGGGATCCTCCCTTAACTGAAACTAGTTCCCATCGTAAGAATATACAGATGACTCCCATAATGGATAATCTCCTAAACGAGACTTTATCCCTTAATAAGCAAAACACGAGAAGGATAAAATGCCAGGCTCCCACATTTGTGATTGTGGATAACATACTCTATATAAAAATGGACATTCGCTTCCTTACCTAAGGTGTATAAGTTCTGAAGACGGGCTCAACCTCCTGAAGGAAGCTCATAAAGGATGGTGTGGAGACCACTCCAGTGGAATTAAGCTAGCCAAAAGGGTCATGCGATAGGAATATTATTGGCCGCATATGGTTAGTCAAGCAGTAGAGTATGTCAAAAGATGTGATAGGTGTCAAAGGTACTCCAAGGTGCCCTGGCTTCTGCTTAGCGAACTAACCACTATATCAATCCCCTAGCCATTCAACATATGGGGTATAGATTTGATTGGACCCTTGCCAATCTTTAAAGGGGGGGGGGGGCAAAGTACGCCGTATTAGCCATCGACTACTTCACCAAGTGGGTAGAGACAGAGCCCCTTCCAACAAACACATCCAAAAAGGTGTTAAGATTCGTAGTAAAGAATATCGTAACCCACTTCGGAATCCCTCACAAAATTATCTCAGATAACAGAATACAATTCGAAGGCTAAGAGTTCACTCGATTTTGTGAGAAAAATGAATCATCAAAAGTTTCTCCTTGATAGCCCATCCGAAGGACAATGGAGCGGTAGAAGCTGCCAACAAAACCTTAAAGACGATTCTTAAAAAACATTTAAACCAGGCAAAAGGGAATTAGGACGAAGAGTTACCTTTAGTGCTTTAGGCGTACAGAACCTCTGCCAAAACAGCCACAGGGCACCCCCCTTTTTCCCTATCATATGGATGTGAAACTATGCTTCTGGTCGAGATTGAAATACCATCGCATAGAAGGATAGCATATGATTTAATACAAGGATTAAGAATTAAGAAAAGAATCATTAGATTTAATACAAGGATTAAGGGATGAGGCAGTAATCAGAACAACCGAATACCAAAGAAGGATTACGAAATACTGCAACTCAAAGGTTAGGACTAGAACCTTTGCAAAGGGAGAGTTAGTCTTATGAAGGGTGATGGAAAACACAATGAACCAAACGGATGGCCCTCTCGGCCCAAACCGGGAAGGACCTTTGGTCATCCATCAAGAAGTTATACCCGGAACATTTTGACTGAGCAGGCCTAATGGGAACCTTGTTCCAAGAAGATGGAACTCGGAACATTTAAGACCATATTTCCAAACGGTGGAGAAATAATAGAAAAGGCTTTCTTCCAAAGATGGTCACGTAACTAAGGGTATGGAAACCCTTCCTATAGCTTAAAAGAAGATCCAAAAGGGGTTGAGCTGAGAAAAGGGATCAAATCCCTCGTCATTAAGACGAGGCATCCCTCGGAGGGGGATGGTGTGTTAGTCTTTCTCCTTGCCCAAATCAGAGGGGGCTAGCTTAAAGCATCAAAAGCATAAGCCGCCGTTTCACACCGGCAATGGTCGTGGCGGTGCATCTAACTTAGCATGCCCTTCCTCTGTTCGTAGAAGAGTACCCCCTGCCTCTATTAGAACTAAGCACATCCTACCTCTTCTCGTAGAAGAACATGTCCTACCTCTACTTATGTTCCGCGTTACCCGCAGAAGGTAGCGCTAACCCCTATCACCACCTACGATGGTCTGGATAGGGCACCCCTCAAAAGGGAGTGGCGTGTAAGCCTCTATCAGTACCTACGATGATCCGTATAGAGCGTCAAAATAGTAAACCTTTGTTTTGTTCCTACGATGGCCCCGTCTAAGTTTCTAAGACCTTATTACTAGCGACGCTGGTCAGGTTAAGGCAAATCCTGGAAGGAGGATGGGTAAGTCCTTGGGCCCTGCTTGTGGATAAGATAGCTAAGCGCACCGAATACAAAGGCCCAGAGAGTGGCCAACAAAGCATGTACATCCTCTGCTTTGAAACCGAAAACCCAGAGAGTGGCTCAAGAAGCACATACAACCTCTGCTTCACAAATCAAATCTAAAGGGAATGCCAACAACATTAATACCAGAAGGGGTTCCTGGTATTGAATCTTCAAAATACCCGAATCTGGGTGGATTCGGCTTTTCATTTAATACCGGAAGGGGTTCCCGGTCTTCAACCTACCAAGTACCCAAATCCGGGTGGATTCGGCTTTTCATTAATACCGGAAGGGGTTCCCGGTCTTCAACCTACAAAATACCTAAATCTGGGTGGATTCGGCTCTTGATTTAATATCGGAAGGGGTTCTTGGTCTTCAAGCTTCAAAATACCTGAATCTGGGTGGATTCGGCTCTCCATTAATACCGGAAGGGGTTCCCGGTCTTCAATATCCAAAATACCCGAATCTGGGTGGATTCGGCTCTCCATAAATACCGGAAGGGGTTCCTGGTCTTCAATCTACAAAATACCCGAACCTAGGTGGATCCGGCTCTTTATTAATACCGTAAGGGGCTCTCGGTCTTCAATCTTCGAAATACCCAAATCTGGGTGGATTCAGTCCTTCACAAATGCCAGAAGGAATTTCCAGTCTACAATTTATATCCATGCCCGATTCTGGGTCGGTTCTTTTCTCTACCAATGCCGAAGGAGGATTTCTTCATCAGTACCCATGACGTAATCCATTATTAAGAAACAACTAACAGATGGATAGAAAAGAGTTTGGAAAAAGAAGCTTGACTTGGAAAGTCGAAGACGCCCCTTTACTGGGGGGCAAATGTTCCTACCAAAAATTACCCTTAGCGTAAGCTAATGTTGAAGGGGTATAGGATGAATATAAGCATAGAGAGAATAATTCTAGGACAACATAAACTGACACCCCTTAGGAAGAAAGGAACTCAAAACCTATAGAATATCAGTGAAGCTCATCTAACACGGTCCACCCGAAGGGGAGTTCTACAACGAAAGGTAACCTAAGACTGGAACCGAGAAAAAGGAGGACACAGGCTCCGCTTATCGAAACCCAGAAGGACTATCAGAATTAAACCGCTTAACGCCGACATATAAGAAGGAGAAGGGTATCAGGCTAGCATGTAACGATTATCTAGAGCCAGATTCTAAAAAATGGATTGCTTGGATGACGAAGGGCCGCATTCATAAGTAATAGAGATATCACCGGAAGCCACTTTTCGGAGAACAAGAATACTCCAAAAGCTCAACCAAAAGGCTACCCAAGACCCAAGCGGAGAAACAGGCTACCCATACTAATTTATCTAGTGCAGAAACCAGTGACGGTTTCACATCGCCAACTATCTACATACATCATGAGGACAGGCTCCTCTAAGTATTCACGATAAAGTTGGAATCCTACATCTGAAAGCTTACATTTGGGTGCCTACACTCGGGAGTTGTCGCCAAGGGTTCAAATACTATCCCCAAAGAAACTGCAAATGACTGAAACCCCCACTCCGAAGACCATAATTAGCTCTCTGGAGATGACCGGAAGCTAAACATCTGAAACCAAGGAAGAAGTCGTCGGCAAAGGCCCCTACAGGCCCAATAGCCCAGCGGCGAAAGGAGCCCAAAGTCTCTATAAATAAGACTTTAGAGGCCACATAAAGTGGGACAAAATTTTCATTTATCAAGATTATTCTTTCTTCTCAGAAGAAGAGAAAATCCTAATTCCCCAAAGCGGATTAAGAATTTTCTTCAACTTTTGTAATACATCTACAATTTATGAATGGAGAATTCAAAGGCTTAAATACCTCGCACTTTGATAATTTTTTTGTGCTGTTATTCTGAAACTGGGAGTTAACACTAACCTTTCATATGGAGAAGTTGATCGTAACGCCTTCGTAGAAATCTAAAGTCCTCCTCCTTCCATACTGAGGTTTTTTGCATATTGATTAACATCTTCATAATGAGCCTAACGATCCTGGATCTTGAGAAAGAAGTTATCTGCTGGCTTATCACTTGAGTCTTGGACATCCTTGCCCCTCCAGGCCAATTCGATGCAAAACGACCATCTGAGTCAATAAACATCGCGGTGGTTTCTTCCTTTAGTATGAGGAAGCATTGGTATGTTTTCCTCTTATCACAATATGTGTTATTGTGTTCGCGACTCAGGAAGTTATTAATCTAATGAGATCATAGTCATGTCCGGCTGGGTGAACCCCCTCCGGACTATTTCGGATCTCTATGGTGTTGTCAGTGGAGCATCATCTCCTGAAGGTAGGATATCTAATCTCCAAGGTTGATATCCCGATGTTTGAAGAAGGATGGATCTAGCCCGACAATACTGATTTCTTGACATCCTTCAGCAACCCTGGGTCATGAATACATCAAATTACTTGAACCTATGCTCCACACGACTTAACCCGAGTGTTGATGAAAAATATCATTAACACATGATTATTGGATACATCTCGAATCAAATGAAAATTACTAATGATCTATATAGAATTTAACCCTACGATATAAGTAGAGACATCCATGGGCCTCTTGACTGAGTGAGACTATGAAATGCATGACCATGCTCAAATATTGATTTGTTCTAAATAGTCTACTCATCGATCAAGATAAAAGGATTAAATTATAAAGAGGAGATGCGCTCCATGCCTCGAGTTTAATCCTGGATATATTGGTTAAAAGGATTAAATTACATTGAAACACTAGTCACAAAAGTTGTATCGAACCGTCAGTATTATTATAATTTGGGTAGCAGTGACGTATTACTAGATGCCAATTATTGTTTATCATTTTAACTTAAAATCATTTCCAACGTTATAGTAACCTATAAAGTCACACATAAGAACGTGTGAAAAAGGTGAAGAACCATTCTTAATAAAAGAAAATCAAAATGTTGATATTTCCTTTTATTTTGAAATGGTACACGTTTTAAGCTTGCCGTATTTTATCTCATTCCACGAATATAAAATAAGGTCCGACCTTTTCTTTATATGCACGAAAAACAAAGAAATAATAATGGGGGGTATAAACCTAATTCCTCTTTTCGGCTTCTACCGAACCTTTTATTTCCTAACTCGTATGACGTCATCGAGAATGGATGTTCGTGGATACCTCTAGAAGCGCGACACTTGACATGCTTTCGAATCGATCCTTCCAGGCTCAAGCGATCAAGGTTCGATCGATTATCCACGGATTTGTAGTGACAAGTATAAACCCTAACCTAGATTAATTTTGATTTCCTTTTGTTGCATAGATCCTTGGTTTAAATGTGTTAAATCGCTAAAATGGTTTGTCGATTATTTCGAACAAACTTAACAGTGGTACTGGAGCTTGGCTTGTAATAAATTGTACTTTGAATTTTGATTTTGGTTTGTATGTGTTTGAATTCCTAGTTAAACGAACGTATTGCATATAAAAACAAGAGAATTTGATTCTGAATTGGTCAATTAGAAATGTTAAATGAATTTGTTTCTAAAATGAAAAAAGATGTTTCATTTAACTATGAATTAATATCAGATATTAATTCTATTTGAATATTACTTGATTTTTGACTATTAAATCTTGAAAATATCGATTTGATTTCAAGCGGTGTATTGATCTGTTTATATGAGTGAATATCGTCGAACTTATTATCAAAATGTTTGATTGATAAGTATGTATGACCCGAATTTATCATGCATTTTCATCTCATGATTAAAATGGCTTTACTGATTAAAAATCAGTAAGATGGTTTTCAGATTGTTTTGATTTAATGAAATCATTCATATGGAAATTTGTTAAGACAAAATTTTCAAATTTGATCTTTATACCTGGAAATAAAATCAAAATTTGTTTGATTTATGAACATTGAAATCTTGACTCTGTTATATTTTTTCGGTTTGCTTTTGATCTGAAAGAAACAATTTTGATTATTGACCAATTAATTGAATAAAATATTCAATAGTTATGTTCCTTTCGATTTTGCATATTCATTATATAGATCATAAATACTTGATGACCTTCAGGTCATAATATAGATATATATATAATGTATATATTTTAATCATGAATTTAATAAATGTATGCAAATAATATTTTTTTGTAAGGATTTAACATTGAAAATTTTGATCAGTTTGGAAATATAAACTGCATACGTGTTCCTTTGCTGTGTTGAATTTCAATTTGAGATATCTATATATATGTAATAGTATGTTCGCAGTAGTTTTCCCATGATTTAAAATGTATAGGAATGATTTACTAAATTGTTTTGTGAAAAAAAACATGTTAGTTGGATCTTTATAACAATTATAATATATATATATGACACGACCCGAACTTCCCCGTGAAGGAAAGCCCGGATTGCTTTGAGAACAAGCCACATCACAATACAAACAGAAGAACATTTCATTGCTTATTACAACAATTTCATCAGAATACAAGAATATACAGAGTATGAAAACATTACACATCATACATTATCAGAGATTTAAATACATTACTACAGCAGAAAATAATACAAAACACAACTGAAGGTGATATACGGATACAGAGCTTTCCGAATATCATTCCAGCTGTAAACCGGGATCCTGTGAATATAAATCTGCAAAACCAAAACTACTAGCTGCCCATGTAGAAAATAGGGGCACCCAGAGTTTAAATTTAAACAATAAACTCTAGGTCAGTCATGTGACTGGTGTGAGAACTAAGCAGTTATTTAAAACTTTACTTTAAATCAGATATATCAAGGGACCACGCCGTATAACACGGAACGGGTTTCACCCCAAGAATACCAGTGCATATAACAAAACAGCGCAATGCTTTTTGGAAAAATGAAGCTATTATAAGACTCAGGTCCCATCACACAATGCAACGTAAGCCGGAGGATAGGGTTTTCCCTTATAATAGCCAAACATGCTTGGTACGTTTAAAACGAATCAGTTGAAAGTGCATAGTGTATAAAACAACTTCAAATATAAATGTATCAATCCTAGGCGGCATGGGTACCATATATCATGTCGCCAATACTAGGCTCTACAATCAAAACCGCAGTTGTCATGTATTGGAAGTTGGATTTCCGTCCGTGAACCAAGGCTAGGGAGCGTCCTTACCGCTTGGAGATGCTATAGCCTGTGTCTCAGGATCAGAACGCATCGACCCTTGGAGCGATAAGGCCGGTCCACCGATGTGGATAAAAATGCCTGAACACTGCGTTTCCCCGCCCTTTTGGGCATAAATGAGTCTTATGACTCCATCGGCTCCACATAGTCACTGATATATCTGAGGCGCCTCACAATCCAACAATCACACAGGTGAAAATAATATAAATGTCAGGGCTGGTAGGTCACTGATACCACCTAGCTAGAAGGAAACGCATGTCCTCTCTGAGGTCCTCTCCCGTTTCTGGTTCACAACCGGGGTGTGAGGCTCGCGAATTAACGTTATACACAAAGCTACGCCACAAAGGCCGTGCTTTGATCATCAACCACAAGACTCTGCTTTTCAACAGAAGCCTTGATCATTTGCATCTCATCATGCCACACAGGCAGTTCACGCTATGCAACCGATATCAATCACACAGAATGAAATTCGATGTCAGACACACATCCATTTATAAGTCCGTTCTGGGTCTGAACGTAACAGGAGGAACCTTATTCCTCGCATATCCATCGATCTCCAAGTACATCTGGACGATCACCAACTGATTCCCTCCTCTTGGGTGTACAGCCCAATCAAGATCATCAATAATTTTCCAAACGATGTGAAGACCTCCGGTCTTCAACCACCGTCTTCATCGTCGACTTATCGTCGAATCAGTTATTCAGAATGAGTATAAACCCGGCCTTTTCGAATAACTCGCGTATATAATAAACAAGTGTTGCACAAACACAACGTACGCCTCATTCCAATTCAGAATATTCTTTTATTCAAATATTCACATATATAGGGAAAAGTTCCCATTAATTTTATCAGAGATAAATTCTTTTAAATTTATTCTTTAATCTTCCTTTGGATTTCAATTCAAACCAAATTATGGTTTATCCAAACTAGTCTGGATTTACGAACCTTACCGAAGTAATCATTTGTTTTAAATTTCCTAACCCCAAACTATTCATCCCATGAAGTAAAACTGGTAATACTTCATATCTAACACCACAGTGTTATCGGTAAATTCAATTACCGTTTCACGTTCAAATGTAATTAAAGATTTAACTATCGCTTGGAGCAAAACTGGTGATACTCCATTCACGATCATTTCAATGTTATTAAAGATTCATTAAAACTCCACTTGGTTTTAATCTTCCCAAAAATCAATATTAATGATTGTTTAACTTGGGAAACCATATCCTGTCTTTAATTGGGTTAAAGAACCAATGTCATTTAAAACACGGTTCACTATAAACCCAAAATCACATTCTATTCCATCAGCCTCTAACCGTAAATTAGCAAGTGAACAATTCCCTAAGTAATAACCCCGAAGGCCAAAACCAACATCAGATCAATACCCAGGAAACCATTCAACTTAACTAATCTCTAGTTAGTTTCTGATTTTCTTAACTCCGTTGGGTCTAAGAACAGTATTATTAAAGATACCATTCACGACAACCCAAAATCACATTCTATTAACAATGGAATCTTCATGAAAAACAAATCGATATATATATATATATAATTGATATAAACTTCCATATCCGACTAATAATATAAATGGAATAACAACAAAGCCTTTTAAATTCCAGATATATTAGTTGTCTTCCTCCATAGAAATTCACTTCGATTATTACCAAATTGAATTCCATTCCATTCCAATTTATTTTATTAAATTGGAAAACTTTACTTTGGAAAATCTCCTTTAAATCTTAACAAAAGATTTATAAATTTCAAATCACATTTCATTGTAAATCGGATTAAAGAACGAATGTAACACCCCACCTCCGCTAGGGTCATTCACATAGGGAATGCACTAGGTTTGGTGAAGCTTTATCGAGGTAAACATGCACAGAAATATTACAAGACAGAACATATAAAACAGCGGAAGTAAAGCAAATTTCATTACCTTATAAAATAGTAAGGTCAAAAGCCTTTTTCATCAGAATACATCAAAACCTGTCTTGCAATAGTAAAGAAGCATAAACCATTTCATAAATTATTCCCCAAGTAAAACAGTAAGGTAGCCATAGCCAGGAAAAGTCCAAGCCATGCATGATGACCTTCAAGCAGAGGAAGTCCGAACTAAATAACAGTGTTTCCTCCCTGAAAACCTGGGGGGAAACGGAAGACAAAGAGGCGAAACAAAACGGGGTCAGTCATAAAGACTGGTAAGTCCTATCTACTTCCAGTATAAAAACAGGTAAAGGTAACATGACATGCATAAACCGAAAGTAAACATAAGGATGACGAAAAGATAGATAAGCTAAACCAAGATAACTGGATGAACTACTGTAGCAAGATAAACTAAGGTATCATGATAAACTACGGTGTCAAGATAAATCAAGGTATCACATCGTCAGGTTTCTATCAAGTATACTATCCCAAGGTATCTATCATGTATAACATTCCACGGTATCTATCATGTATAACATCCCAAGGTATTTATCATGTATAATTGCTCTGCACCTCTCGTACTAGTATCCCAACCCGCGTCATGTGTTAACTATGAATGTCCCTTGCCCAATGTCAGGTAATGGTCCATGTCAACCTAATATATAGAATATGTAGGTTTTCCCAACTCGTATGTTTCTTTCCATGTATAAGTTCAGTCCTTTGTCGTAGGCCGTACGGGCTTTCCCATGTAAATCTATACCACCTCAACGTAGTACCATTTTATCCATGAAGTTGTTTTGGACTGCTACCCTTGATCTGGTTATGTTTACTTAACATGAACTATCGCGTGTTCACTTAGGATTTATGCCACCTAGGACCACTAGGGATTATGCTACCTAATGAACGTTTCCGTGTCTCGGTTTGGGTTCAAGCCACCTAGGGCCACTAGGGATTATGCCACCCGTCAACCGCGCCCATTATCCCACGTATGTATCGTGAATCGTTTTCCATGTCTAGACGCACATGTATCTCAATGTGCCATCCGAGTTCCGTGCCAGGGCAAATGAAGAAATACGGAACTCGGTCGGGAGCTTTAAGTCATCTGCCGATGCAGATATCAAGGTCTGTTTTTGTATTCGTGGCTATGGTCCCACGTGACCCCTCCCTCAACTACTGAAAGGCAATCCAAGAAAAATCATGTATGAGAACTACATCCCGGCCCCACTATAGCCCCACTTTCCTATTGGCCAACCTCACCCATATCTCGATAGCAAGTATATGGTCTGTTGGGAGTTCTCAGCCGTTCCGTACGTACACGATTGACTAAAGATGGTAGGTAGTCGACGACGCGCTATCCAAGGCAAAAATCAAGTATCGTCGACTCCACGCTAATCCATCCCCGTGTTTAGGTTGCTCGCACAGCAACCAAGGCATACTCTTGGTTCTTCTACCACAGATCTTAACCTCTGTGAGCCCAGGCGGATCATCTGCAACCTCACAGAGGGATACCAAGAGTACCCTCACGTCCCCCGAAGCTACTGCTTCGTCACCCAGTTCGTTGGAGCCTTTATATAAGTCAGATAATTTGCTCCTCCTCGTGTGTTTAAGCGATGACCTACCGTATCGGGTTACTCATCTATCTGTGAACTGGTCCAAATCCCTCGACTAAGAATTATTACTTAGTTATCCTAAACTAAGGTTTATCACTTAGTTCCCTTTCCCGTTATCCTTGTTAACTACGATTTTCCACCTAGTCCCCTGAACTAGGGTTTTGTCTAATGGGTTAAGTGTTGCCCTTCCAGTTCATGACTTAAACCGCCTACGAATCATGTCAAGATTGGCTAAGTATTTAAGCTCAAGACTTAGCCCTACAAGTTGGTTTAGTATACCAAGAAGCTCATGACTTAACCCTATTCAATTATCAAGTCAAATTGGTTAAGTATTAGTTTGTCTTGACCCTATCAGATTATCGTGTTAGCTTGGTTAAGCATAGATTATCTTAACTCCATCAGATTATCGAGTCGGATTGGTTAAGTATGGGTCAGCTTAACCCCATCCACTAATCGTATTACAGTGGTTAAGTATATTTAAACGGTCTTGTGACTTAACCCTATCAAGTTCTCATATTAGGTTGGTTAAGTATAGGTTACTTAACCTCATTAAATCATCATGTATAATTGGTTAAGTATAAGTTACTTAACCTCATTAAATCATCATGTATAATTGGTTAAGTATAAGTTACTTAACCTCATTAAATTACCGTGTTTAGATTAGTTAAGTCTAGGTTAACTTAACTCCATCTAATTACCGTGTTTAGATTAGTTAAGTCTAGGTTAACTTAACTCCATCTAATTACCAAGTCGGATTAGTTAAGTATGGATTAGCTTAACCCCATCCCCTAACTGTATTTTACAGTTAAGTGTCATTAAGAAATCAAGTCCGGTTTCACTTAACCTACCCATTCATGTCTTATCGGTTAAGTGTCACTAGTCATGTTTACTTAACCTTATCATGTGTCATTAATTAAATTAATGCACTCCCAACCTCTCACATTAGACCTTGTTGTGGTTACTAGTTAAGCCGGGCGGGTCTGGGTAGTTTTACACCACAACCTAGTCTAACCTCGGGTCTTAAGCGCGACATGACCAACTACCCACATTGGGTCCTATTGTTTGTAGCCACTGGATTTGTCGGGCGTGTCCGGGCAGATTTATGCTACAAACTCAACCCAACCTCGAGTTGGCTACTTCCATGTTTTTCTACGTGTCATGTTCATGTCAAATTTAGACCCCTTTTTAAGTCCATGTTTTCATGTAGCCCCATGTCAAGTTTTCGCGTCATATTCACGTTATTTATCATTACATGTTACATGTAATTTCATGTCAAGATCATAGCCAATTTTCAAGTTTGCCTAAACTACCCAAAGCGTGTCCCCAACGCACATGAAAGCGAATCAACATATTTGGGATAATATGACAAAGATGGGTACAAGATGGCAAAGATGAATCACAAGTTAAACATGGTGAAAATTGAGGCAAAGGTGTTCACATAACTAGCATATTGCATATTGGCCTCAAAACATGCACGATGTCATAAAGGGATTGGACACAAACGTGAATAATATCATAAAGGATTTGGCCTCAAGCATGCAAAGTATCATAAGGGGTTTTGGTCTCAAACATGCATAATATCATAAGGGGTTTGGGTTCATTTATATGCATAAGCCCCAAGTCATGTTCATGCACATATTTCACAAGTCAAAGTGGTTCCAAGTTTTCATGCCAACATCCCACAAGTAAAGGTTCAATATTGCATAGAAAACTAAGTCCAATGCAACATGAGTAACTTGATTTAGTCACTAAACATAGCCTAAAGTCATAGGTTCAAGCAAAAGAGACATGACAAGGTTCATATAGGCTAGCATACTTAGTTTAATCTCGCTTTATTCCATGCCATCATTAAAACTACCGTTTAGATCTAGAAGTAGCTAGAACTTACATAGCGTGGCAAGAGGGCTAGGAGCATGAATCGTCTTAACGAAGAAAGGTGGCTCCTTTGTTGAAGAATCGTCATGAAATTTGCGTGGCAACGTTGATCTACCCTCGATTTGACATAGGAAGCTTGCACCTTTTGATTCGGATCTAGTTTGAATGCATAGTCTCTAGGAATTGGAGATGGAGGCCATGATCAATCGACATTTGGGCAGCACTTCGTGGCATGAGTGATTTGTGAGGGTTTAGGGTAGGCTTAGGGGTGTTTTTATAGAGATTAGGACTAGTTTAGGCCCTTAGATTAACCCTAGGATAGATCTGAACCATCAAAATCCGTCACAGGCCCTAAAACATGACCCAAAACACTCAGCAGGTGCACCAGGCCAAAGCGGCCGGACCACCCAGGTCGACACCCGTGTCGACTGGGCAGTCGACCTACCCTTGGGCGTGTCGACTCCCCAGTCGACACCCCAGTCGACCTGGGGCTTGGGCGGGAATTTTCCCGCCCAGTCTTGTTTGGCTCCAGATTTGATTTTCGAACTATTTTTGAACTTGGATTTTTCTGAAAACTTCTATGGGCCATAACTGGGTCATACGGACTCCGTTTTTCGAAAACTCGGACTCTATTTCTCGTATTTTTCCGAGACGAACGCAATGGCATAGCCCGTTTCCTTTGATTCAAAATTTAAAATTCTGCCTTGATTCTTATCTTTACACGTTGTTAAAAATTCGGGTTGTTACATTCTCCCCTCCTTTAAGGATTTCGTCCCCGAAATCTCCAAGTTAGAAAGAACATATCCTACCATCCATCATCCATCTACTCAAAACATCATTCACAGGCAACCATTGTCCTTAGATGATTTCTAATGCCATATGAACATATGCAGAACATGTGTGTATATGCTCCTTAGCTAATGCTAATGATCAGGCCTGAATGATCTTTCAAATGCAAAATATGTTTAGTGCCATGAATCCAACATGTATGCAAATAGTCCTAGTCATATAAGTACTACATGCATGCACAAACATTCATTCATATGCAACATCCGCATGACAACACATTAACTTTCAAACAAGTATAAATACTCGTGCATATGCAATGCAAAATGTGAGTGCGTCGATCTAGTATCTAACGTGTATTCGCGCATCCACGAGCAATCACTTGCAACCATTTGCAACCATATCAATCATAACATGTTTCAAATACATGTTTACATCCATAGAGTTCTACCTAAGGTTCCCAAGATAGGATCGAGAAGATAAACAAGACAAATTCCTTACGAGGTTTGCAATAGAAACAGGACCGAGAGGATATCCACCTAGCGATAGCATGCAAGCACGCTCTACAGGAGAACCAGGGATCAACGATATACTCTTAAAAAGAGACATGATGGCGCGTCTAAGCTGCGTTTCCATGAGATTAATTCCATTGTGCCTTGACCGCCTTTGACTTCATGATTTCGTAGCTCCTTGATTCCTATTTCCAAGGTATGAGTCGGAACTCATTTCACTATCGCCTCTCGTTCCTTTTTCACTTATTCTTTTCTAGAATACTCGGCTCAACCATAACTGCGTACTCATGGTTTCATGCAAGCTTTCCAACAATTCACTAGCGAATCTTGGATCTCGTCTACCCACTAAGAGGTATTCCACGTAGAAGAACTTTCCCTTGAAAACAACCGATGCCAGCCATGTTGCCCAGTGTACTTACTAGGGTGATTCCTACGGCCCATGCTTAAGCAGAATGAACCATCCAACTTATTGGCGAACATTACTCGATCGGATCAGAGATTTCCGATAAATGCATCAAGAGATTCTAGGTAACTAACCATGACAGAACTCATAAGGTTACACGAGACTTCGAGGGTATTACAAAGGCAAGTTAAGAGTTTAACTACCCTCCTTTCAAAACCGAGAATGGCATCCCTTGCTGGATAACCACTTCATCCCAAGAATCCATCCATAGCTCAACAATAGAAGCATTGCTTCTAATCTCAACACTTGGCATTTACACTCTCAATTCCAAGCAAGTCATGAATAAATGGACCAACTCTCCAACCAGATTTTGGGACAAAAGTGGGATCTTCTACCATGCTAGTACTAAGGTGCAGAGACTTAACTATCGAAGCAGACTTAAATGATGCGATGATCAAAACAAAGTCTGGACGGGATGATAGAAAAGAAAGGCTAAACCTTTAACAGAAACGATACCATCCCTCTTAGGTACGCTAGGAGTGAGAGCATACAATTGCCCTCTCGCTGATCTTGTCCTTGTCTTCCTTCGTGGACTAATCCATACCAACAAGTTGCTTATCCTTACGTCCGGGTCCTTTATCCTTGCTCTTATTACCCTTCCTTGTAACACGGTAACAGGCCTCTCGAGAACCACCTCCATCTCACGGAAAACACTTCGTAGCTAGACAAGGATTAGTCGCAGTTAAAACTACTGTGACTAGAGATGGAGGAAAGAAAGGAAAAGAGATTCGATCAAGGAAACAAAGGATAGTGCTAATGGCTTTTGGGGAATAGCCTTTAAAAACTTTTCTTGAAAAATGCTTCTTTGTAAACGGTTTCTCAAATAGTTTTCAGAAGGTTTTAAAAACTTTTGCCCAGTCTGGTAACCTTCTGCTCTGATACCAAATGTAACACCCCACCTCCGCTAGGGTCATTCACATAGGGAATGCACTAGGTTTGGTGAAGCTTTATCGAGGTAAACATGCACAGAAATATTACAAGATAGAACATATAAAACATCGGAAGTAAAGCAAATTTCATTACCTTATAAAATAGTAAGGTCAAAAGCCTTTTTCATCAGAATACATCAAAACCTGTCTTGCAATAGTAAAGAAGCATAAACCATTTCATAAATTATTCCCCAAGTAAAACAGTAAGGTAGCCATAGCCAGGAAAAGTCCAAGCCATGCATGATGACCTTCAAGCAGAGGAAGTCCGAACTAAATAACAGTGTTTCCTCCCTGAAAACCTGGGGGGGAAACGGAAGACAAAGAGGCGAAACAAAATGGGGTCAGTCATAAAGACTGGTAAGTCCTATCTACTTCCAGTATAAAAACAGGTAAAGGTAACATGACATGCATAAACTGAAAGTAAACATAAGGATGACGAAAAGATAGATAAGCTAAACCAAGATAACTGGATGAACTACTGTAGCAAGATAAACTAAGGTATCATGATAAACTACGGTGTCAAGATAAATCAAGGTATCACATCGTCAGGTTTCTATCAAGTATACTATCCCAAGGTATCTATCATGTATAACATCCCACGGTATCTATCATGTATAACATCCCAAGGTATTTATCATGTATATTTGCTCTGCACCTCTCGTACTAGTATCCCAACCCGCGTCATGTGTTAACTATGAATGTCCCTTGCCCAATGTCAGGTAATGGTCCATGTCAACCTAATATATAGCATATGTAGGTTTTCCCAACTCGTATGTTTCTTTCCATGTATAAGTTCAGTCCTTTGCCGTAGGCCGTACGGGCTTTCCCATGTAAATCTATACCACCTCAACGTAGTACCATTTTATCCTTGAAGTTGTTTTGGACTGCTACCCTTGATCTGGTTATGTTTACTTAACATGAACTATCGCGTGTTCACTTAGGATTTATGCCACCTAGGACCACTAGGGATTATGCTACCTAATGAACGTTTCCGTGTCTCGGTTTGGGTTCAAGCCACCTAGGGCCACTAGGGATTATGCCACCCGTCAACCGCGCCCATTATCCCACGTATGTATCGTGAATCGTTTTCCATGTCTAGACGCACATGTATCTCAATGTGCCATCCGAGTTCCGTGCCAGGGCAAATGAAGAAATACGGAACTCGGTCGGGAGCTTTAAGTCATCTGCCGATGCAGATATCAAGGTCTGTTTTTGTATTCGTGGCTATGGTCCCACGTGACCCCTCCCTCAACTACTGAAAGGCAATCCAAGAAAAATCATGTATGAGAACTACATCCCGGCCCCACTATAGCCCCACTTTCCTATTGGCCAACCTCACCCATATCTCGATAGCAAGTATATGGTCTGTTGGGAGTTCTCAGCCGTTCCGTACGTACACGATTGACTAAAGATGGTAGGTAGTCGACGACGCGCTATCCAAGGCAAAAATCAAGTATCGTCGACTCCACGCTAATCCATCCCCGTGTTTAGGTTGCTCGCACAGCAACCAAGGCATACTCTTGGTTCTTCTACCACAGATCTTAACCTCTGTGAGCCCAGGCAGATCATCTGCAACCTCACAGAGGGATACCAAGAGTACCCTCACGTCCCCCGAAGCTACTGCTTCGTCACCCAGTTCGTTGGAGCCTTTATATAAGTCAGATAATTTGCTCCTCCTCGTGTGTTTAAGCGATGACCTACCGTATCGGGTTACTCATCTATCTGTGAACTGGTCCAAATCCCTCGACTAATAATTATTACTTAGTTATCCTAAACTAAGGTTTATCACTTAGTTCCCTTTCCCGTTATCCTTGTTAACTACGATTTTCCACCTAGTCCCCTGAACTAGGGTTTTGTCTAATGGGTTAAGTGTTGCCCTTCCAGTTCATGACTTAAACCGCCTACGAATCATGTCAAGATTGGCTAAGTATTTAAGCTCAAGACTTAGCCCTACAAGTTGGTTTAGTATACCAAGAAGCTCATGACTTAACCCTATTCAATTATCAAGTCAAATTGGTTAAGTATTAGTTTGTCTTGACCCTATCAGATTATCGTGTTAGCTTGGTTAAGCATAGATTATCTTAACTCCATCAGATTATCGAGTCGGATTGGTTAAGTATGGGTCAGCTTAACCCCATCCACTAATCGTATTACAGTGGTTAAGTATATTTAAACGGTCTTGTGACTTAACCCTATCAAGTTCTCATATTAGGTTGGTTAAGTATAGGTTACTTAACCTCATTAAATCATCATGTATAATTGGTTAAGTATAAGTTACTTAACCTCATTAAATCATCATGTATAATTGGTTAAGTATAAGTTACTTAACCTCATTAAATTACCGTGTTTAGATTAGTTAAGTCTAGGTTAACTTAACTCCATCTAATTACCGTGTTTAGATTAGTTAAGTCTAGGTTAACTTAACTCCATCTAATTACCAAGTCGGATTAGTTAAGTACGGATTAGCTTAACCCCATCCCCTAACTGTATTTTACGGTTAAGTGTCATTAAGAAATCAAGTCCGGTTTCACTTAACCTACCCATTCATGTCTTATCGGTTAAGTGTCACTAGTCAGATTTACTTAACCTTATCATGTGTCATTAATTAAATTAAGGTCTTAAGCGCGACATGACCAACTACCCACATTGGGTCCTATTGTTTGTAGCCACTGGATTTGCCGGGCGTGTCCGGGCAGATTTATGCTACAAACTCAACCCAACCTCGAGTTGGCCACTTCCATGTTTTTCTACGTGTCATGTTCATGTCAAATTTAGACCCCTTTTTAAGTCCATGTTTTCATGTAGCCCCATGTCAAGTTTTCGCGTCATATTCACGTTATTTATCATTACATGTTACATGTAATTTCATGTCAAGATCATAGCCAATTTTCAAGTTTGCCTAAACTACCCAAAGCGTGTCCCCAACGCACATGAAAGCGAATCAACATATTTGGGATAATATGACAAAGATGGGTACAAGATGGCAAAGATGAATCACAAGTTAAACATGGTGAAAATTGAGGCAAAGGTGTTCACATAACTAGCATATTGCATATTGGCCTCAAAACATGCACGATGTCATAAAGGGATTGGCCACAAACGTGAATAATATCATAAAGGATTTGGCCTCAAGCATGCAAAGTATCATAAGGGGTTTTGGTCTCAAACATGCATAATATCATAAGGGGTTTGGGTTCATTTATATGCATAAGCCCCAAGTCATGTTCATGCACATATTTCACAAGTCAAAGTGGTTCCAAGTGTTCATGCCAACATCCCACAAGTAAAGGTTCAATCTTGCATGGCAAACTAAGTCCAATGCAACATGAGTAACTTGATTTAGTCACTAAACATAGCCTAAAGTCATAGGTTCAAGCAAAAGAGACATGACAAGGTTCATATAGGCTAGCATACTTAGTTTAATCTCGCTTTATTCCATGCCATCATTAAAACTACCGTTTAGATCTAGAAGTAGCTAGAACTTACATAGCGTGGCAAGAGGGCTAGGAGCATGAATCGTCTTGACGATGAAAGGTGGCTCCTTTGTTGAAGAATCGTCATGAAATTTGCGTGGCAACGTTGATCTTCCCTCGATTTGACATAGGAAGCTTGCACCTTTTGATTCGGATCTAGTTTGAATGCATAGTCTCTAGGAATTGGAGATGGAGGCCATGATCAATCGACATTTGGGCAGCACTTAGTGGCATGAGTAATTTGTGAGGGTTTAGGGTAGGCTTAGGGGTGTTTTTATAGAGATTATGTAAAGACCCGGAAATTCCCGCTCTTTGAATCGACCATAAACCACACAGGTCTGACTCAAAGGATGGAAATCTTCGAATACTTTAACTTTGGGAATACAATACATTAGAACAATAACAGCGGACTTATATAAACATTACAATAATGTTACATCAGAGTACAGAATATCAGAGTACATGTAATTAAATACAGCGGAAACAAAATACAATAGATTAAATACATGAATTAAATACATTGCAGCGGAAGAAGATAAACTTTAATACAGCGGAAGACTTCCTATGCTCTGGACACAGCTTTAGGCTTCGATCCAGAATCCTGCTAAAGAGATACATATCTGCAAAAAGCTACTCGACTGCCCGTGTGGAAAAGAGGGCACCCGAGTTTGCAAAAGGTGGAAACAAACAACGGGTCAGTCGTGGGACTGGTGTGAGAATTCTTAACTAGTATAACTAATAAGACAAATCCAAGGACCACGCCACTTTCGCGGAACGGGTTTACTCCTATGGATTGCCAGTGCATAAATTAAAGTAAATCGTTAAACAACGCAATGCTTTTGGAAAAATGGAATCACCATAAGACCCAGGTCCCATCACACAATGCAACGCACACCAGAGGATAGGGTTTTACCTTATGGTGATTAAACATGCTAAATACGTACAAATTCCGTATTATTACTAGTGTATAATATATTTTAAATCATTCAAAATAAATGTATAAATCCTAGGAAGCATAGGTACCATATATTATGCCTCCGTACTAGTAATACAATCAAAACCGCATGGGGCGTATTGGAGATTTGGATTTCCAACATGAGTCAAGGCTAGAGAGGAGCTCCTTACCGATTCGAGGCACTCTAGCGGATACCTCAGGATTCCCCGCAGTGAACCCTTGGATAGCTGCAGGGCCGGTCCCCGCCAATGGGCAGTGGATTAGTTATGCCTGAACACACGTTTCCCGGTCCACCAACGGCCTATAAAAATAACGAGGCGCCTCAAAATCCAACATCCACAATGAGTAAACTGTCAGCGCTGGTAGGTCCCTGACATTACTCTAGCTAGAAAGATAACGTGTGCACTCCCTGCGTTCCCTTCTCCCGTTTTAGACTCATACCGGGGTGTGAGGTTCGTGAAGTAACGCTATAACCACAAGGCCTGCTTTTCAACAAAGCCTTGATCATTGCATCTTAGCATGCCATATGGTCCGACACGCAATCCATTTATAAACTTATGCTCTGGGTCTGAGCGAAAGTCAAATCCGTACGAATCAACACTACGTCCGGATAACTACCATCTTAGCCCCGTCTTGGGAGCAAATCAATCAAGGACCTCAACGCTAGTTACCCATTCGATGTGAAGATCGTCGGTCTTTAATCGCCGTCTTCAACTCTTAGATTTAAAACGTCGTATAATCATTTGAAATGAGATTGAACTCGGTCTTCTCAAATGATTCTCGCATATATATATATATATATATATAATTTGAAAACATTTCATATCGTTATTAATATTTGATAACGAGAATTAATGTAACGACGCTTCGGGTCGATGGGCGACCCTGGCGCTGTTTTCAGCCAATTTTGATTTACACATATCCTGAAATCTAACCGTTGGATTTTGACAAAACTTATATCGTTGGGAAGATCTTCCCAAAACGGTCCTAACGGTTCCAGTTTTGGGAAAATCCGACGGTCGGATCTTTCGGTATAACCGTTTGAAGTTAAGAACGTCGATACGCGAACTACCGCGCGCGATTCGTTAAATTTAGTTTATATTATATATATATATATATATTCCTTTAAATTCTCACATTTATATTTTTGTCCGCCAATCCTAATGCGACAAAAATGATGTTTAACCATATATATAAATTTATAAAAAGTATATTTTTGTCCGCAAGTTCTAATGCGACAAAAACAATGTTTTCAACAAAGTATATTTTATATTGTATAAAAATAATCTTCTCCTTTATATTTACAAATAAAACATAAATGTCTTTTATTTCTTTTTCCTTTACATTGAAAATATAACTCTTCTTTTTATTTTCCATAGAAGATAATGTTTCCTATTTATTTCCTTAACATAGAAAATAATGTAACTTTTTCTATTTCTATATGTAAATAAAGATTCTTATCTTTTCCTTATTTATTTACCTAATGTAAATAAAGGGTTTACTTTTACTATATTTATTTACATTAATTGTAAATAAATGTATCTAATTTCTTATTCATATTTATTTACCCTATTTGTAAATAAATGGTTTCAATTTCCTTTGCATATCCTATTTACATAGCAAATGTAAATAATTGTATTTCTTTAATTCCTTTCTAATATTCCCTTTTAACATAAAAAGAATATCTTATGTAAGTTCTTTTCTAACCTTTCTTTTTATTATTTACATAAGAAAATGTAAATAATTACTATTTACAAATTGATTCTTTTTATTTACATAAGAAAAATGTAAATAAATACTTATTCACATAATTATTATTTTTATTCTTTTTATTTACATAAGAAAATGTAAATAAATTTTAATTCACATATTTGTTCTATATTTTCTATTTATTCTTAATTACATAAAATGTAATTTTATTTCTTATAATCATAAAAATGTAATTTTATTTCTTATAATCTTAATTACATATAAATGTAATTTCTTTACAGTGTAAATCATATTCTTAAATTACAAATCAAAATGTGATTTATTTAATCTCTTATTTTACATTGAAAATGTAACTCTTTTATTTTACATTGAAAAAGGTAAATTCTTTGTTTATTCTATTTACATTGGAAAATGTAAGGTTCCTGTTTATTTTCCATTACATGGACAAATAATGTTTCTTTTTCTTTACACCAGAACAAAAAAAAAAAAATGTTTCTTTTTCCTCTTTTCTTTACATAAAATGAGATTTTGTTGTTTCAACTTTATTCTTTAACCAAAAATGTTAATTTTGGTTTCACTTTTATTCTTTAACAGAAATGTTAATTTTTGTTTCAACTTTTATTCTTTAATAAAAATGTTTATTTTTGTTTTAACTTTTATTCTTTTCAATTTACACAAAAATGAGATTTTTGTTCATAAATTCTAAATGCAGACACAATAGTGATTTTTGTTCATAAATCTCAATGCAAAACAAAATAGTGATTTTAACTAGTCCAAAAATGTGATTTTATTTCTATATCATATTTTGACAAAAATAATGTTACTCTATTCACTAATCGTTCCTTTGAATGTAATCTTTTTATTTTATCCACTTGACAATAAAAATTATTCCTTTTGTATTCAAAAGGATATGACCCCAAATATGTTTCTTTTATTTAAAAAGAAAATGACAAATAAAATTATTCTTTTAATTTCCCTTATTTCAAAGTGACAAAAGTGAATGGTTTCAATTCATTCCTTTTCAAAGTGACAGGATGTTTCTTTTTAATTCAACAAAAGAAATGTTAATTTTGTCTTTCATTTCAATCAAAAATAAATGTTAATTTTTGTCCTTTTCCATTCTTTTACAAGTGAACAAAAGGTTAATTTTGTTTTCATTCTTTTACAAGTGAACAAAATATGATGATTTTGTCATGTCCTTCTTAATATACAAAATGTTAATTTTATGCTATTCAACATTTTTAAACAAAATGTTAATTTTATGCTATTCAACATTTTTAAACAAAATGTTAATTTTATGCTATTCAACATCTTATAAACAAAATGTTAATTTGTCTAATCTTTCTTTATATGTGACATTTATATAAAAATGTCATTTTGAATTTCATTAATCAGATTTTGACCAAAAATGTTAATTCTTTACAAATCTTTCTTTTTTTCTTTTTTCTGTAATCAAAGTATGAATTTTGTTCAAATCCTTTTTATGTAACCAAGGTATGGATTTTGTTCAAATCCTTTTTATGTAACCAAGGTATGGATTTTGTTCAAATCTTTTTTTATGTAACAAAATATGTGATTTTGTCTTCATTCTTTTCAAGTAAACAAAAATGAAATTTCTTTCCTAATGATCATTTTTATTCAAAAATGTGATTTCTTTCATAATGTACATTTTTATACTAAGAATGAAATTTCTTTCCTATCGTACATCTTTATGCAAAAAGGTTAATTTTTCTAATATAACATTTTTACATCAAAATGGCATTCTTAAATCTCATGACATTTCTAATTATAATGACATTCTAATATGAAAACATTTTTAATGTAACATTTTGACATTCTTAAGCTATCATAATATTTGTAAATAAAAATGTCATTTTTAGACCTTTCTTAACAAAATTTGTCATTTTAACCTAATGACACACAAAGAAAATGTCGTTTTCTCTAGTGTCACATTTTATAATCAAAATGTTAATATATATATATATATATATATATATTTTTACATAACAATTCTAACAAAAGTGTTAACTTTATGAAAAAGGTAATTCTAACATGTCATTTGAAACTAAGGTGACGATTCAATTCCAACCTGTCAAGCATCACTAAAAATGCCTTTTCAATTCTAACATGAAATTATCTCACAAGTCGCCATTTTTGTTCTAACATAATTGGTATTTTTACTTAACCAATTCAAAGATTTATTTTAAATCCTACAAGAATTTGATTCAACAACTCATCATCAATACAGTCAGTCAATCAATTTATATGGTGCATCAATATACAATCACAATCACGATCCATTTAAATAAATGAATAAAGAAATAAATAAATATATTTATAAAACTGAGAAATCTCACATTGCGGTTCAGATCAGAAATTTCCTTGAATTTTGATTAGCTCTATTTCAGTCCTAGTCTGCACCATCATGTAGATATTGTTCCCACGATTCTAATGTGCTCAGTTTCGTCCAATTTTGTTACTGTTTGCAAAAGTTGTCGCCGTTTAAAGTTTGAATAATTATCAATGTAATTTGTTAAAATAATTAATTTAATTACCTAGCCTAATCATCCTCGTTAAGGCCTTCTCCTTTGTTATCTTCTTCAGGATAAAACCCGTATCACCGAACCCATAGTCGATGCCCTAGGGCTTCCTGCCGCTCCACCCACGCCGCACTAGACTCCGATCAGAGACCGCCACTCGAACGCCGAGACCATGAGCCACCATCGGCCAGAAACCCGCGCCACTCGGTGGTCCTCCACCTCCGGAAATCGACCCCAAAACCGCTGTCTTTAGGCGCTGAATTCTCGCGATTTACACAACGAAAACCCATCATCCCCGTATGAATTCGTAGAGGGGAGATTGCTCTTTAATTTGGTATATGGAGTTTTGATTTTTGTTTAGAGGATTGGGAGATTTTAAGCTTCGAAATCCGAACGATATCAGCCATGGAAATGTTAAACACGGCGGCTGTAGGAATAGTTAGGGTTAGGGTTTAATTTCTATGCACTTTTATAATATTTAAATGTTGTTTTTACAATTAAATCTAAAACTCTTAAACTAATCATATTTCAGTCCAACAAAAAGTGTCCCTAGGCAAATACCCACGTTCCGGACCCAATGGAACAGGTCTCGAGGCCCAATTCCAAAGTCTGCTACCTGTTTTATTTAATTTTATATTTAAATCATTTATTTATTAAATTTAACTGTACATTTTAATTTACCGGGGCCACATACTGCCTCTAAAAATTACAGAAAAATTATTTTTGGTTATGTTTTGACGATACGGTTCTAACGAGACTAATTTCGTCGAATTCTGAGACTGTTTGAAAAATGGCCATTTTCAAGTCGATTAAAATTGACCGAAACTGACAAAACACAGTTTCTTTTGCCACGCTCACATATTAATTCGAAAAATTCTAAAAATAGAAATCTAGCAATAAGATGACATTCCGGTTCCAACAAAAGTGGTTTCGTCGAAAACAGAGGTTGTTCGAAAATTGACTATTTTCAGTGGCTTTAATATTATTTAAAATTGAAAATTTTAAATTCTGGCACATTTTCCAACAAAATTCTTTAAAATAAAAATTTTAAATTGGCCCTGATTTTCCGGGTTGTTACAGTCTCCCCCACTTAAAAACTTTTCGTCCTCGAAAAGGAACTAAGGTAAAAGTTGTTTAATTAACTAACTAGATTTTAATTTCTCTTATTAATTTCATTTGTTGACTAACTTATCAAATATATATATACTTTTATATATTTAAAATCATATTTTCAAAAATAGATTATATATAATTAAAATACGTTAATTATAAGCTTATCACTCTGAACTCATTCTAGGGTATTACTAACCCTATCTCTAATGAGTTTTCTCATTCTAGGATACTGTTGATCCTATCTCTAATGAGTATTCTTATTGGACATTACTAATCCAATCTCTGATGAGTCTTTTGTTCAGTTCTAACGAGTTGTATCCCAAAGATTTGAGCTAACCAGAGCTCTGATACCAACTGTAAAGACCCGGAAATTCCCGCTCTTTGAATCGACCATAAACCACACAGGTCTGACTCAAAGGATGGAAATCTTCGAATACTTTAACTTTGGGAATACAATACATTAGAACAATAACAGCGGACTTATATAAACATTACAATAATGTTACATCAGAGTACAGAATATCAGAGTACATGTAATTAAATACAGCGGAAACAAAATACAATAGATTAAATACATGAATTAAATACATTGCAGCGGAAGAAGATAAACTTTAATACAGCGGAAGACTTCCTATGCTCTGGACACAGCTTTAGGCTTCGATCCAGAATCCTGCTAAAGAGATACATATCTGCAAAAAGCTACTCGACTGCCCGTGTGGAAAAGAGGGCACCCGAGTTTGCAAAAGGTGGAAACAAACAACGGGTCAGTCGTGGGACTGGTGTGAGAATTCTTAACTAGTATAACTAATAAGACAAATCCAAGGACCACGCCACTTTCGCGGAACGGGTTTACTCCTATGGATTGCCAGTGCATAAATTAAAGTAAATCGTTAAACAACGCAATGCTTTTGAAAAAATGGAATCACCATAAGACCCAGGTCCCATCACACAATGCAACGCACACCAGAGGATAGGGTTTTACCTTATGGTGATTAAACATGCTAAATACGTACAAATTCCGTATTATTACTAGTGTATAATATATTTTAAATCATTCAAAATAAATGTATAAATCCTAGGAAGCATAGGTACCATATATTATGCCTCCGTACTAGTAATACAATCAAAACCGCATGGGGCGTATTGGAGATTTGGATTTCCAACATGAGTCAAGGCTAGGGAGGAGCTCCTTACCGATTCGAGGCACTCTAGCGGATACCTCAGGATTCCCCGCAGTGAACCCTTGGATAGCTGCAGGGCCGGTCCCCGCCAATGGGCAGTGGATTAGTTATGCCTGAACACACGTTTCCCAGTCCCTTTGGACCTATAGTATGACCACCAACGGCCTATAAAAATAACGAGGCGCCTCAAAATCCAACATCCACAATGAGTAAACTGTCAGCGCTGGTAGGTCCCTGACATTACTCTAGCTAGAAAGATAACGTATGCACTCCCTGCGTTCCCTTCTCCCGTTTTAGACTCATACCGGGGTGTGAGGTTCGTGAAGTAACGCTATAACCACAAGGCCTGCTTTTCAACAAAGCCTTGATCATTGCATCTTAGCATGCCATATGGTCCGACACGCAATCCATTTATAAACTTATGCTCTGGGTCTGAGCAAAAGTCAAATCCGTATGAATCAACACTACGTCCGGATAACTACCATCTTAGCCCCGTCTTGGGAGCAAATCAATCAAGGACCTCAACGCTAGTTACCCATTCGATGTGAAGATCGTCGGTCTTCAATCGCCGTCTTCAACTCTTAGATTTAAAACGTCGTATAATCATTTGAAATGAGATTGAACTCGGTCTTCTCAAATGATTCTCGCACATATATATATATATATATATAATTTGAAAACATTTCATATCGTTATTAATATTTGATAACGAGAATTAATGTAACGACGCTTCGGGTCGATGGGCGACCCTGGCGCTGTTTTCAGCCAATTTTGATTTACACATATCCTGAAATCTAACCGTTGGATTTTGACAAAACTTATATCGTTGGGAAGATCTTCCCAAAACGGTCCTAACGGTTCCAGTTTTGGGAAAATCCGACGGTCGGATCTTTCGGTATAACCGTTTGAAGTTAAGAACGTCGATACGCGAACTACCGCGCGCGATTCGTTAAATTTAGTTTATATTATATATATATATATATATATATTCCTTTAAATTCTCACATTTATATTTTTGTCCGCCAATCCTAATGCGACAAAAATGATGTTTAACCATATATATAAATTTATAAAAAGTATATTTTTGTCCGCAAGTTCTAATGCGACAAAAACAATGTTTTCAACAAAGTATATTTTATATTGTATAAAAATAATCTTCTCCTTTATATTTACAAATAAAACATAAATGTCTTTTATTTCTTTTTCCTTTACATTGAAAATATAACTCTTCTTTTTATTTTCCATAGAAGATAATGTTTCCTATTTATTTCCTTAACATAGAAAATAATGTAACTTTTTCTATTTCTATATGTAAATAAAGATTCTTATCTTTTCCTTATTTATTTACCTAATGTAAATAAAGGGTTTACTTTTACTATATTTATTTACATTAATTGTAAATAAATGTATCTAATTTCTTATTCATATTTATTTACCCTATTTGTAAATAAATGGTTTCAATTTCCTTTGCATATCCTATTTACATAGCAAATGTAAATAATTGTATTTCTTTAATTCCTTTCTAATATTCCCTTTTAACATAAAAAGAATATCTTATGTAAGTTCTTTTCTAACCTTTCTTTTTATTATTTACATAAGAAAATGTAAATAATTACTATTTACAAATTGATTCTTTTTATTTACATAAGAAAAATGTAAATAAATACTTATTCACATAATTATTATTTTTATTCTTTTTATTTACATAAGAAAATGTAAATAAATTTTAATTCACATATTTGTTCTATATTTTCTATTTATTCTTAATTACATAAAATGTAATTTTATTTCTTATAATCATAAAAATGTAATTTTATTTCTTATAATCTTAATTACATATAAATGTAATTTCTTTACAGTGTAAATCATATTCTTAAATTACAAATCAAAATGTGATTTATTTAATCTCTTATTTTACATTGAAAATGTAACTCTTTTATTTTACATTGAAAAAGGTAAATTCTTTGTTTATTCTATTTACATTGGAAAATGTAAGGTTCCTGTTTATTTTCCATTACATGGACAAATAATGTTTCTTTTTCTTTACACCAGAACAAAAAAAAAAAAAATGTTTCTTTTTCCTCTTTTCTTTACATAAAATGAGATTTTGTTGTTTCAACTTTATTCTTTAACCAAAAATGTTAATTTTGGTTTCACTTTTATTCTTTAACAGAAATGTTAATTTTTGTTTCAACTTTTATTCTTTAATAAAAATGTTTATTTTTGTTTTAACTTTTATTCTTTTCAATTTACACAAAAATGAGATTTTTGTTCATAAATTCTAAATGCAGACACAATAGTGATTTTTGTTCATAAATCTCAATGCAAAACAAAATAGTGATTTTAACTAGTCCAAAAATGTGATTTTATTTCTATATCATATTTTGACAAAAATAATGTTACTCTATTCACTAATCGTTCCTTTGAATGTAATCTTTTTATTTTATCCACTTGACAATAAAAATTATTCCTTTTGTATTCAAAAGGATATGACCCCAAATATGTTTCTTTTATTTAAAAAGAAAATGACAAATAAAATTATTCTTTTAATTTCCCTTATTTCAAAGTGACAAAAGTGAATGGTTTCAATTCATTCCTTTTCAAAGTGACAGGATGTTTCTTTTTAATTCAACAAAAGAAATGTTAATTTTGTCTTTCATTTCAATCAAAAATAAATGTTAATTTTTGTCCTTTTCCATTCTTTTACAAGTGAACAAAAGGTTAATTTTGTTTTCATTCTTTTACAAGTGAACAAAATATGATGATTTTGTCATGTCCTTCTTAATATACAAAATGTTAATTTTATGCTATTCAACATTTTTAAACAAAATGTTAATTTTATGCTATTCAACATTTTTAAACAAAATGTTAATTTTATGCTATTCAACATCTTATAAACAAAATGTTAATTTGTCTAATCTTTCTTTATATGTGACATTTATATAAAAATGTCATTTTGAATTTCATTAATCAGATTTTGACCAAAAATGTTAATTCTTTACAAATCTTTCTTTTTTTCTTTTTTCTGTAATCAAAGTATGAATTTTGTTCAAATCCTTTTTATGTAACCAAGGTATGGATTTTGTTCAAATCCTTTTTATGTAACCAAGGTATGGATTTTGTTCAAATCTTTTTTTATGTAACAAAATATGTGATTTTGTCTTCATTCTTTTCAAGTAAACAAAAATGAAATTTCTTTCCTAATGATCATTTTTATTCAAAAATGTGATTTCTTTCATAATGTACATTTTTATACTAAGAATGAAATTTCTTTCCTATCGTACATCTTTATGCAAAAAGGTTAATTTTTCTAATATAACATTTTTACATCAAAATGGCATTCTTAAATCTCATGACATTTCTAATTATAATGACATTCTAATATGAAAACATTTTTAATGTAACATTTTGACATTCTTAAGCTATCATAATATTTGTAAATAAAAATGTCATTTTTAGACCTTTCTTAACAAAATTTGTCATTTTAACCTAATGACACACAAAGAAAATGTCGTTTTCTCTAGTGTCACATTTTATAATCAAAATGTTAATATATATATATATATATATATATATATTTTTACATAACAATTCTAACAAAAGTGTTAACTTTATGAAAAAGGTAATTCTAACATGTCATTTGAAACTAAGGTGACGATTCAATTCCAACCTGTCAAGCATCACTAAAAATGCCTTTTCAATTCTAACATGAAATTATCTCACAAGTCGCCATTTTTGTTCTAACATAATTGGTATTTTTACTTAACCAATTCAAAGATTTATTTTAAATCCTACAAGAATTTGATTCAACAACTCATCATCAATACAGTCAGTCAATCAATTTATATGGTGCATCAATATACAATCACAATCACGATCCATTTAAATAAATGAATAAAGAAATAAATAAATATATTTATAAAACTGAGAAATCTCACATTGCGGTTCAGATCAGAAATTTCCTTGAATTTTGATTAGCTCTATTTCAGTCCTAGTCTGCACCATCATGTAGATATTGTTCCCACGATTCTAATGTGCTCAGTTTCGTCCAATTTTGTTACTGTTTGCAAAAGTTGTCGCCGTTTAAAGTTTGAATAATTATCAATGTAATTTGTTAAAATAATTAATTTAATTACCTAGCCTAATCATCCTCGTTAAGGCCTTCTCCTTTGTTATCTTCTTCAGGATAAAACCCGTATCACCGAACCCATAGTCGATGCCCTAGGGCTTCCTGCCGCTCCACCCACGCCGCACTAGACTCCGATCAGAGACCGCCACTCGAACGCCGAGACCATGAGCCACCATCGGCCAGAAACCCGCGCCACTCGGTGGTCCTCCACCTCCGGAAATCGACCCCAAAACCGCTGTCTTTAGGCGCTGAATTCTCGCGATTTACACAACGAAAACCCATCATCCCCGTATGAATTCGTAGAGGGGAGATTGCTCTTTAATTTGGTATATGGAGTTTTGATTTTTGTTTAGAGGATTGGGAGATTTTAAGCTTCGAAATCCGAACGATATCAGCCATGGAAATGTTAAACACGGCGGCTGTAGGAATAGTTAGGGTTAGGGTTTAATTTCTATGCACTTTTATAATATTTAAATGTTGTTTTTACAATTAAATCTAAAACTCTTAAACTAATCATATTTCAGTCCAACAAAAAGTGTCCCTAGGCAAATACCCACGTTCCGGACCCAATGGAACAGGTCTCGAGGCCCAATTCCAAAGTCTGCTACCTGTTTTATTTAATTTTATATTTAAATCATTTATTTATTAAATTTAACTGTACATTTTAATTTACCGGGGCCACATACTGCCTCTAAAAATTACAGAAAAATTATTTTTGGTTATGTTTTGACGATACGGTTCTAACGAGACTAATTTCGTCGAATTCTGAGACTGTTTGAAAAATGGCCATTTTCAAGTCGATTAAAATTGACCGAAACTGACAAAACACAGTTTCTTTTGCCACGCTCACATATTAATTCGAAAAATTCTAAAAATAGAAATCTAGCAATAAGATGACATTCCGGTTCCAACAAAAGTGGTTTCGTCGAAAACAGAGGTTGTTCGAAAATTGACTATTTTCAGTGGCTTTAATATTATTTAAAATTGAAAATTTTAAATTCTGGCACATTTTCCAACAAAATTCTTTAAAATAAAAATTTTAAATTGGCCCTGATTTTCCGGGTTGTTACAGTCTCCCCCACTTAAAAACTTTTCGTCCTCGAAAAGGAACTAAGGTAAAAGTTGTTTAATTAACTAACTAGATTTTAATTTCTCTTATTAATTTCATTTGTTGACTAACTTATCAAATATATATATACTTTTATATATTTAAAATCATATTTTCAAAAATAGATTATATATAATTAAAATACGTTAATTATAAGCTTATCACTCTGAACTCATTCTAGGGTATTACTAACCCTATCTCTAATGAGTTTTCTCATTCTAGGATACTGTTGATCCTATCTCTAATGAGTATTCTTATTGGACATTACTAATCCAATCTCTGATGAGTCTTTTGTTCAGTTCTAACGAGTTGTATCCCAAAGATTTGAGCTAACCAGAGCTCTGATACCAACTGTAAAGACCCGGAAATTCCCGCTCTTTGAATCGACCATAAACCACACAGGTCTGACTCAAAGGATGGAAATCTTCGAATACTTTAACTTTGGGAATACAATACATTAGAACAATAACAGCGGACTTATATAAACATTACAATAATGTTACATCAGAGTACAGAATATCAGAGTACATGTAATTAAATACAGCGGAAACAAAATACAATAGATTAAATACATGAATTAAATACATTGCAGCGGAAGAAGATAAACTTTAATACAGCGGAAGACTTCCTATGCTCTGGACACAGCTTTAGGCTTCGATCCAGAATCCTGCTAAAGAGATACATATCTGCAAAAAGCTACTCGACTGCCCGTGTGGAAAAGAGGGCACCCGAGTTTGCAAAAGGTGGAAACAAACAACGGGTCAGTCGTGGGACTGGTGTGAGAATTCTTAACTAGTATAACTAATAAGACAAATCCAAGGACCACGCCACTTTCGCGGAACGGGTTTACTCCTATGGATTGCCAGTGCATAAATTAAAGTAAATCGTTAAACAACGCAATGCTTTTGAAAAAATGGAATCACCATAAGACCCAGGTCCCATCACACAATGCAACGCACACCAGAGGATAGGGTTTTACCTTATGGTGATTAAACATGCTAAATACGTACAAATTCCGTATTATTACTAGTGTATAATATATTTTAAATCATTCAAAATAAATGTATAAATCCTAGGAAGCATAGGTACCATATATTATGCCTCCGTACTAGTAATACAATCAAAACCGCATGGGGCGTATTGGAGATTTGGATTTCCAACATGAGTCAAGGCTAGGGAGGAGCTCCTTACCGATTCGAGGCACTCTAGCGGATACCTCAGGATTCCCCGCAGTGAACCCTTGGATAGCTGCAGGGCCGGTCCCCGCCAATGGGCAGTGGATTAGTTATGCCTGAACACACGTTTCCCAGTCCCTTTGGACCTATAGTATGACCACCAACGGCCTATAAAAATAACGAGGCGCCTCAAAATCCAACATCCACAATGAGTAAACTGTCAGCGCTGGTAGGTCCCTGACATTACTCTAGCTAGAAAGATAACGTATGCACTCCCTGCGTTCCCTTCTCCCGTTTTAGACTCATACCGGGGTGTGAGGTTCGTGAAGTAACGCTATAACCACAAGGCCTGCTTTTCAACAAAGCCTTGATCATTGCATCTTAGCATGCCATATGGTCCGACACGCAATCCATTTATAAACTTATGCTCTGGGTCTGAGCAAAAGTCAAATCCGTATGAATCAACACTACGTCCGGATAACTACCATCTTAGCCCCGTCTTGGGAGCAAATCAATCAAGGACCTCAACGCTAGTTACCCATTCGATGTGAAGATCGTCGGTCTTCAATCGCCGTCTTCAACTCTTAGATTTAAAACGTCGTATAATCATTTGAAATGAGATTGAACTCGGTCTTCTCAAATGATTCTCGCACATATATATATATATATATATAATTTGAAAACATTTCATATCGTTATTAATATTTGATAACGAGAATTAATGTAACGACGCTTCGGGTCGATGGGCGACCCTGGCGCTGTTTTCAGCCAATTTTGATTTACACATATCCTGAAATCTAACCGTTGGATTTTGACAAAACTTATATCGTTGGGAAGATCTTCCCAAAACGGTCCTAACGGTTCCAGTTTTGGGAAAATCCGACGGTCGGATCTTTCGGTATAACCGTTTGAAGTTAAGAACGTCGATACGCGAACTACCGCGCGCGATTCGTTAAATTTAGTTTATATTATATATATATATATATATATATTCCTTTAAATTCTCACATTTATATTTTTGTCCGCCAATCCTAATGCGACAAAAATGATGTTTAACCATATATATAAATTTATAAAAAGTATATTTTTGTCCGCAAGTTCTAATGCGACAAAAACAATGTTTTCAACAAAGTATATTTTATATTGTATAAAAATAATCTTCTCCTTTATATTTACAAATAAAACATAAATGTCTTTTATTTCTTTTTCCTTTACATTGAAAATATAACTCTTCTTTTTATTTTCCATAGAAGATAATGTTTCCTATTTATTTCCTTAACATAGAAAATAATGTAACTTTTTCTATTTCTATATGTAAATAAAGATTCTTATCTTTTCCTTATTTATTTACCTAATGTAAATAAAGGGTTTACTTTTACTATATTTATTTACATTAATTGTAAATAAATGTATCTAATTTCTTATTCATATTTATTTACCCTATTTGTAAATAAATGGTTTCAATTTCCTTTGCATATCCTATTTACATAGCAAATGTAAATAATTGTATTTCTTTAATTCCTTTCTAATATTCCCTTTTAACATAAAAAGAATATCTTATGTAAGTTCTTTTCTAACCTTTCTTTTTATTATTTACATAAGAAAATGTAAATAATTACTATTTACAAATTGATTCTTTTTATTTACATAAGAAAAATGTAAATAAATACTTATTCACATAATTATTATTTTTATTCTTTTTATTTACATAAGAAAATGTAAATAAATTTTAATTCACATATTTGTTCTATATTTTCTATTTATTCTTAATTACATAAAATGTAATTTTATTTCTTATAATCATAAAAATGTAATTTTATTTCTTATAATCTTAATTACATATAAATGTAATTTCTTTACAGTGTAAATCATATTCTTAAATTACAAATCAAAATGTGATTTATTTAATCTCTTATTTTACATTGAAAATGTAACTCTTTTATTTTACATTGAAAAAGGTAAATTCTTTGTTTATTCTATTTACATTGGAAAATGTAAGGTTCCTGTTTATTTTCCATTACATGGACAAATAATGTTTCTTTTTCTTTACACCAGAACAAAAAAAAAAAATGTTTCTTTTTCCTCTTTTCTTTACATAAAATGAGATTTTGTTGTTTCAACTTTATTCTTTAACCAAAAATGTTAATTTTGGTTTCACTTTTATTCTTTAACAGAAATGTTAATTTTTGTTTCAACTTTTATTCTTTAATAAAAATGTTTATTTTTGTTTTAACTTTTATTCTTTTCAATTTACACAAAAATGAGATTTTTGTTCATAAATTCTAAATGCAGACACAATAGTGATTTTTGTTCATAAATCTCAATGCAAAACAAAATAGTGATTTTAACTAGTCCAAAAATGTGATTTTATTTCTATATCATATTTTGACAAAAATAATGTTACTCTATTCACTAATCGTTCCTTTGAATGTAATCTTTTTATTTTATCCACTTGACAATAAAAATTATTCCTTTTGTATTCAAAAGGATATGACCCCAAATATGTTTCTTTTATTTAAAAAGAAAATGACAAATAAAATTATTCTTTTAATTTCCCTTATTTCAAAGTGACAAAAGTGAATGGTTTCAATTCATTCCTTTTCAAAGTGACAGGATGTTTCTTTTTAATTCAACAAAAGAAATGTTAATTTTGTCTTTCATTTCAATCAAAAATAAATGTTAATTTTTGTCCTTTTCCATTCTTTTACAAGTGAACAAAAGGTTAATTTTGTTTTCATTCTTTTACAAGTGAACAAAATATGATGATTTTGTCATGTCCTTCTTAATATACAAAATGTTAATTTTATGCTATTCAACATTTTTAAACAAAATGTTAATTTTATGCTATTCAACATTTTTAAACAAAATGTTAATTTTATGCTATTCAACATCTTATAAACAAAATGTTAATTTGTCTAATCTTTCTTTATATGTGACATTTATATAAAAATGTCATTTTGAATTTCATTAATCAGATTTTGACCAAAAATGTTAATTCTTTACAAATCTTTCTTTTTTTCTTTTTTCTGTAATCAAAGTATGAATTTTGTTCAAATCCTTTTTATGTAACCAAGGTATGGATTTTGTTCAAATCCTTTTTATGTAACCAAGGTATGGATTTTGTTCAAATCTTTTTTTATGTAACAAAATATGTGATTTTGTCTTCATTCTTTTCAAGTAAACAAAAATGAAATTTCTTTCCTAATGATCATTTTTATTCAAAAATGTGATTTCTTTCATAATGTACATTTTTATACTAAGAATGAAATTTCTTTCCTATCGTACATCTTTATGCAAAAAGGTTAATTTTTCTAATATAACATTTTTACATCAAAATGGCATTCTTAAATCTCATGACATTTCTAATTATAATGACATTCTAATATGAAAACATTTTTAATGTAACATTTTGACATTCTTAAGCTATCATAATATTTGTAAATAAAAATGTCATTTTTAGACCTTTCTTAACAAAATTTGTCATTTTAACCTAATGACACACAAAGAAAATGTCGTTTTCTCTAGTGTCACATTTTATAATCAAAATGTTAATATATATATATATATATATATATATATATATATATTTTTACATAACAATTCTAACAAAAGTGTTAACTTTATGAAAAAGGTAATTCTAACATGTCATTTGAAACTAAGGTGACGATTCAATTCCAACCTGTCAAGCATCACTAAAAATGCCTTTTCAATTCTAACATGAAGTTATCTCACAAGTCGCCATTTTTGTTCTAACATAATTGGTATTTTTACTTAACCAATTCAAAGATTTATTTTAAATCCTACAAGAATTTGATTCAACAACTCATCATCAATACAGTCAGTCAATCAATTTATATGGTGCATCAATATACAATCACAATCACGATCCATTTAAATAAATGAATAAAGAAATAAATAAATATATTTATAAAACTGAGAAATCTCACATTGCGGTTCAGATCAGAAATTTCCTTGAATTTTGATTAGCTCTATTTCAGTCCTAGTCTGCACCATCATGTAGATATTGTTCCCACGATTCTAATGTGCTCAGTTTCGTCCAATTTTGTTACTGTTTGCAAAAGTTGTCGCCGTTTAAAGTTTGAATAATTATCAATGTAATTTGTTAAAATAATTAATTTAATTACCTAGCCTAATCATCCTCGTTAAGGCCTTCTCCTTTGTTATCTTCTTCAGGATAAAACCCGTATCACCGAACCCATAGTCGATGCCCTAGGGCTTCCTGCCGCTCCACCCACGCCGCACTAGACTCCGATCAGAGACCGCCACTCGAACGCCGAGACCATGAGCCACCATCGGCCAGAAACCCGCGCCACTCGGTGGTCCTCCACCTCCGGAAATCGACCCCAAAACCGCTGTCTTTAGGCGCTGAATTCTCGCGATTTACACAACGAAAACCCATCATCCCCGTATGAATTCGTAGAGGGGAGATTGCTCTTTAATTTGGTATATGGAGTTTTGATTTTTGTTTAGAGGATTGGGAGATTTTAAGCTTCGAAATCCGAACGATATCAGCCATGGAAATGTTAAACACGGCGGCTGTAGGAATAGTTAGGGTTAGGGTTTAATTTCTATGCACTTTTATAATATTTAAATGTTGTTTTTACAATTAAATCTAAAACTCTTAAACTAATCATATTTCAGTCCAACAAAAAGTGTCCCTAGGCAAATACCCACGTTCCGGACCCAATGGAACAGGTCTCGAGGCCCAATTCCAAAGTCTGCTACCTGTTTTATTTAATTTTATATTTAAATCATTTATTTATTAAATTTAACTGTACATTTTAATTTACCGGGGCCACATACTGCCTCTAAAAATTACAGAAAAATTATTTTTGGTTATGTTTTGACGATACGGTTCTAACGAGACTAATTTCGTCGAATTCTGAGACTGTTTGAAAAATGGCCATTTTCAAGTCGATTAAAATTGACCGAAACTGACAAAACACAGTTTCTTTTGCCACGCTCACATATTAATTCGAAAAATTCTAAAAATTGAAATCTAGCAATAAGATGACATTCCGGTTCCAACAAAAGTGGTTTCGTCGAAAACAGAGGTTGTTCGAAAATTGACTATTTTCAGTGGCTTTAATATTATTTAAAATTGAAAATTTTAAATTCTGGCACATTTTCCAACAAAATTCTTTAAAATAAAAATTTTAAATTGGCCCTGATTTTCCGGGTTGTTACAGATTAGGACTAGTTTAGGCCCTTAGATTAACCCTAGGATAGATCTGAACCATCAAAATCCGTCACAGGCCCTAAAACATGACCCAAAACACTCAGCAGGTGCACCAGGCCAAAGCGGTCGGACCACCCAGGTCGACACCCGTGTCGACTGGGCAGTCGACCTACCCCTGGGCGTGTCGACTCCCCAGTCGACACCCCATTCGACCTGGGGCTTGGGCGGGAATTTTCCCTCCCAGTCTTGTTTGGCTCCAGATTTGATTTTCGAACTGTTTTTGAACTTGGATTTTTCTGAAAACTTCTATGGGCCATAACTGGGTCATACGGACTCCGATTTTCGAAAACTCAGAATCTATTTCGCGTATTTTTCGGAGACGAACGCAATGGCACAGCCCGTTTCCCTTGATTCAAAATTTAAAATTCTGCCTTGATTCTTATCTTTACACGTTGTTAAAAATTCGGGTTGTTACAACGAATGTCGTTAAAACACAATTCACGATAAACCCAATTCACATTCCATTAATTATCGGGTTAAAGAACAAGTGTTATTTAAAAAAACGTTCACGATAAACCCATTCAAATTCAATTCCAATTAAATACCATTTAATTGGTATACTTCATTAAATCTAAATAAAATGATTTAATCTTTTTCTCAACTGGTTTTAAGAACAGTGTTAATGAAGACACCATTCACGTCAAACCCAAATCCCATTTGATATTAAATACAAGGCTCTGAATAGAAAATATATCGGCTTATATTCAATATCAAATTCTACGACCAATAAATATCGTATTGGAAATAACGATATAAATATATCTTTCAAATTTCCATAACAATATCTATATAATCACGAAATCCAACATCGAAATATTCCAAATACAATTTCGATTCAAATCCATTCCAATTCAATTATTGGAAATTCTGGTTACTTTTAAAACCCTTTCAAATCCAATTTATTTATTTTAAAAATAAATGGATTATAATTCTAGTTCAAAACTAGTTCATTTCGGTAAAAATCTATTTTTGTCTTTTCAAATATGGAATTTTTCATCCTAGTTCTTCCCAAATCATTTCTTATATTTTACACAAATTATTGCTATTTTTAATAATTTTATCAAGGCCCGTACAGTCGATTTCCATCAACGACCATCGAACTGCACTTACAGCGACCTTTTCCAAATTTGATTTGGACATAATTCCAAATCCAACCGTTAGATTTCAAATCTCTAATATTCCTTAAAAAGCTCTTTTCGATACGAACCCAATGGTTCCGGTTTTAGAGAATCCGATGGTCGGATCTCCCGTAATGTCCATTCGAAGTCAATGGTTGAAATTCGCGAATTGCCGCAGCGGTGCGCGTTCTATCTAGGCCATTATATAATATATATATATATATATTATATTTCGTCGATTTCCTTTTAAAACGTATTTTATAAATCGTTTTAAATTCGTTTTCAAAACGAATTCAACTTCATATTCAATTTCAAATCAAAATTGAATACTCCATATCATCAATATACAAATGATAATATTTTCAAAACATTATATTTTGAAATCAATTCCTTTTCGATATTCATTATAAAAATGAATAAAATTGATATAGATACCGTGCATGTCAAAATGACGTTAATCTAATCAACACGGTTTTATATATTGAAATATATTCGTGTCCATCCCAAATCGGACATCAAAATCAAATTTTGATCTTTTACTGAATATTATTTGAAAAATATTCGTTATTTTAAAATAATCGTTATTTTAAAATATTCATTCTTTCTGAACTGGAATCAGACACAGTCAATTATCATATAATTTGATTATATGGATTTCACACAACAAATGTGTATAACAACAATGAAAACAACAATCCATCATCCAGATATAAATGTGTATAATTTGGTTATATGGATTTATACACTGTATAAGCATCAAATATAAATATTTAACGCTTATAACAGTCTGTCAATCAATCGATCGACATACTGCCTATCAGCTTTTAATGTTACGACGTTAGTCTTTATTTATTCTTTTATAATGTTATTGTGAACATTTTCGTTAATTTTATTTATTAACTTATAACGTCATATTTTCATAACATTAACACTTAAATATTCAAATTTGTTAAATAATTATTTTTAAATTTTGGGTTGTTATACTAGCATCATTACAATAGGTAATCAAAGCTCGAAACCTAATATATCTCAAGTATTCTTTGATTGGAGAAAATCCTTTACTATGATTTTATATATATAGGTTTGCATGTTATTATAAACTTCTTTTCAAGTGCTTGAGAGCTTTCTGAGGTCTAATATTCTTCAAAAAACATCAACTTTGTGTTCATATTTGCTGCAACAACCAAAGGTGTGTTGTTCAACTCACACTTTCTAGCATACTTGTTATTTGTTTTGCGATTGAATTAAGTTTTGTTACAGCAAACTCAAAATTTGTTTCTATGAAAATTCTCAGTTCTAAAAATTGTTGATAGTCCTACTTTGAGAAAGAATAACTTTCTCAGTTCATGTCTATTTTGTGTGATTTTGCTTCGTCGTGTTGCCTGAGTTTAATATTTCATAGTCATGCAATTAAATAATCTGAATTCATCAGAATTTGATTAGAGAATTTTCTCGAAGTTAAGATTGGAAAATGCAGAATTGTATATGCAATTCGGGTACCCAATGTCTACACAGGCAACACCTATGCAGATGCAATGGTTTCCTATGCTGACATAGGCAATAGGAATTATGCAACTAACACCTGTAGTTTCTTTGTGTTTTTCAACCCATTTTAGTGTATTTCCTTAGTTGTTCTTAATGGTTTTGAGGTGAATTTGGTGATATTCTTGATGAGACTTTGATCATATTTAAGGACAAGCCAAAAGCACACAAAATCCATAGTTTGGACATGAGTTTCATGTTGATTTCAAATGCTAATTCTTTGTGAAACTTGTGTGTTCCTTTGTGACACTATGCATGTATTTAAGAAAGTTTCGAAAAGTAATTTTTCTTGTACGTTGTGTGTGTGTGTGTGTATATATATATATATATATATATATATATATATATATATATACGCGTACAAGAAAAATTACTTTTCGAAACTTTCTTTTTATATATATATATATATATCATTAGCTTTGAGATAAATAAAATTTTCTTCACTTTTGCTTTATAAAATTAAATCATCTCAGGGAAAATAGTAAAAACATTGTTTTCTAAAGTGAATATTAGGCATGGGTCCCTATTAAGTTTCAAAATTAGGCTTAGGTACGGTCATAAACTTATTATAAAATACATCCCTATTTTTCGAAAATTCAGTAATAAATAAATAAATAATATAAAAATATAATGTAAATTCATATTTAAACAAAACACGTAAACGTTAAAAAAATTGGATCAAAAAACCATCAAAAAGGACGTCAAAAAAAAAAAAAAAAAAAAAAAAAAAAAAAAAGAACGACAAAAGTACAGTTAAATGCATAACAGTATGCACGTATTTGAATTTTCTTGCATGCATCCATGCAACTATTTCTGTTATGCGTCTGTGTTGATTTTCTCGCATACATCTGCGCAAGTATTGCAGAATTCTTGCATAAAAATATGCAATAATTCACAGCCGAGCAAATCAGTTCACATTTATTTGCATTCAGATGTGCAAATAAAACATAAAAGTAGCACACATGTGTACAACAATCTGCACGCAAAATTTCCGTTAATTTTTTTTCATGCAATACTTGCATACATGTGTGCAAATATTTCAAAATAGTTGCACATATGTATGCAAGTTTCTGTCCAGATTTTCAATAGAAACAACAGATGCAATAGTTGCATACATGTGTGCAATTATTGGTAATAGTTGCATACATGTATGCATTTTTTTTTAAAATTTGTGTGGACTTCCGAAAACATTTCCAGATTTTAGATTATTATTTTTTTAACTCAACAGCGCATTTTTTTGGGCAGAAAAACGTAAAAGGCGAAAGGTTTGAAAATAGGGATCGGGTTTGCATGGAAAAGTTGGGAGGGATGCGCATTACATTTTAAAATTTATAGGGACGTGATGCAAACAGACCCTTTTCTAAATATAAAGATTTCAAATAAATAGCTCGTGCGTTTTCTAAATCGCTTTATAATTTTTTTCCCTCAAAACTAATTATTTCCAGTATATAAAATAACACGTTTTTGCACCTTTCGAGAAAGCGAGATTGTGTTTCAAACGATGTAATTAATCGTGTGTACGAGACACGTAGATTAATTATTTCGGTTAATTCTTAGCTCGACGATTGAGGATATTTGATCTTTTCCAGTGTGAAGTGGGCTAGCTTATAGTAAATTGAGCTAGTGAAAATGTACGATATGTGACGTATCGTTTTCATTATTCAGATTACCGTTTGGAAGTCTATGACATATTCCTTTTTGTTTGTGTATGTCAGTACTCGCTTCGAGTAGAAGCTAGACTTGGAGGGAGTCTTATATGTGTACTAACTTGACTTGGGAGAGCGGCTGTTCAAGATACACTCTGTCGGGGGCCGTAGTGTTTGGCGCTTGAATACTTATATAATACTTGGCATAAGCTCGGAAGAAGTTTATTTTTGAAGCACATGCAATAATTTTTGATGTTTTAGATCCGTTTTGTGGTTTTGGTGTTTGTGATGTTTTGAATCCACCTTTGATGATATATTATAATGAACTTCCATGATAGCTTTACGGCTAATTTGAGGATATAAGATATGTGATCGCTTTTGTGGAGCTAAACTCTTATGAGTTTAATATATATAGTTTGGAGTGTTCAATGATATTTCGGTGTATGTGTCTGATGAATTTGGGGTTTAAAAGATGATATATTTGTTTAGCCAAAAGCTAACACTTATTGATTGTAATAAATTTTCTTATGTTGATTCTATGTCTCACGACTTTAAACTTTAATTACCCTAATTTGGAATTTGAATAATATGCATCGATGGAAATATCCGAGTCGGTGTTCATGGTGTTCACGATTAATCTGAGTATAAACTCGTGAATTTATCTTTTATGAAATATGTTATTCTGAGTTGTCTATTCCTTTCTAATATAAAGAAATCATCTTTTCTATGTTATCTTTTTATGTTTTTGAGTTTATTTAGGACTATGAGATTCCTTTTCTTACGAAGATAAGTTATTCCCTTATCGACAACGTTCTTCACTTATCCTATTATACTAATATGTTTAAGTTAGACCGACCCGTGTATTTATAGTCAGGTCTAACCGAGTTGCTTTAGGTTATAACTCATTGTTGATTCGTGGTTAGCTGATCCATCTTAGACCATCTTTCTTGGAGCTATCACCTTAGATGTGTAGTTGTATATTCATGTCATTGTACATCGATTCTTTTAAGACTTATTGTATATGTAAACCATTCAAGTGTGTAGTACATGTATCTGTTGTATTCTACTATCGTATCTATATGTATTTTTTCCATGATCTGTTATTTGTGATGTGTTGTAATTTGTTCTGAATATAATCGTTAACTATCATAGTTTTATATCAGATGAATTGAGTATGTCAATCCACTTGGAGTAAGAAAGAAAATTTTATACATCCAATAGACGTATATTCTATATTCGTCTAATACAATATTACTGATGGTCGCTCCTAACCAGCTATATTATCTGCTTTAATAGACAGTATTACGTGGTAATGCTCTTTATTAGGGTGAATCTCGGTGTGGGGCACTACAAAATGCACAATGAAGGTGAAATCAGTTAACCAGTACAATAGCTGGACAACAAATTCTCAATTAAAGACTCGGAGGAGCTCATCGACTTCTTAGTCAAACTTGTAAAGAAAACATAAAGCATAGAAATTCGTTTACATCACTGAAATTCATATTAAAGCAAAGACAGATCAAACAAAGCCATTACTCACCCCAGTAATTAACAATATAAACTTATAAAAGCCTCAAGCTGAACCAATCACAAATGGAAAGCAATATAGAAAAATAGCGGGGGGGCATTCAATATGTTACAATAACCAGGGAGGCAATCGCTTTTAATGTAAACAAGGTCTGTCAATTCATACAAACTCCTTCTTACTAATCACCGAGAGGACGTTATAAGGATCTTGAGAAATTCCCGAGTAACCATGAATCATGGCTTAGTTCTCAAAGCAAGCAATATATTAATGTAAATGAGTTTGCATATGCAAATTGCGCAACTGAATTAGATGACAGAAAGTCAATTACACACTGTTGTATTTTTTTGATAGAAAATCCAACATAGTCGTGTTTCGAAAAGCAAGCTATTATCTCTAGATCTGGTAAAGAAGAATAATTTAGTAGCGTACTTAATGCAACAACGGAAGTTATGCGAATCGAATCATTTCTAAGCGAACTCAGAATTAAACCTTCAAAAAAGCTAGTGATTTGTTATTGTGATCTAGGTACAGTGCAACTAACAACAAACTCAATTCTTCATTCATGAGCTAAGCATTTGAAATTAGACCTATATTTTGTTAGAGACAAGTAGTAAAAAGGAAACCGAATATAAATCACTTACCAACCATTTATGGTGTACAGACATTCTTACGAAGCCTTGACTGTTAAGAACTTCATAAAAATTAGAACAAATTTGAAAATTGAAGATGTTTTGAAGAAGAATCACTGTAAATAGTCGAGGTTTAAGCATTGTTTGATTTGAGAAGGAAACCCTAACAGATTTTAAGTGACGATGCTATTTTGATTGAAGAAGAAAACACTAGGCTTTTTATCTATATTCAAGTAGGGGTGGATAATAAAGCATATGATGACCCAATACCAAATAATATATCATGTGAAGCGCATTAAAGTGGCTCACTGGACCCAGTTACAAAAGGCTTATTATATTACGCATAGCCGCAATGTATTGAGCTAAGCTCATTACTAGGGCTGTAAATTTTGTCCGAATGTTCGACGTCCGTTCGTGTCCGTGACCGAAATATGTCCGTTCGAGTCCGTCCGATTTTCATTTAGAACATGAGTTAAGACAACAAAATTTGTACGAGAAAAAATCATGTCCGGTCCGGGCTCGTCCGAATTCGTCCGAATTACATGTAATTTGGCGTATAGTTGAGAGAAAATCTAGTAAAATGTACAAAATGTGACATAAATAGCCATGTCCGACCGAGTCCGATCGTGTCCGTGTCCGAAAAACACATATCCGTGTCCGACCGATTTTATTTAGGACATGAATTAGGACAACGAAATTTGTCCGAGAAAAAATTTGGTCCGGTCCGTGTTCGGTCCGATTTTTTTTAGGACAGAAACCGAACACACCTCCGTCCGGTACGGTCCGGTCCGACCGATTTACACCCCTACTCATTACCAAGTACTGTACAAAGTCTATAGATATGCATTGTAAGAGCAACAATCATATAAATTGAAGTATTGTAAAATCATTACAGTCATAAAAGTTTTTCTGCTATTTTTCAATTCATCTTTCTCCAAGTACAAATCTCAGTATCAAAATTGCAATATTATATCAAACTTCGAACTCACAAATTCAAGATTGCAAAAACATATGAAAATATCCTGAAAGAAATTTTACTAGAAATCGATACACTTCCAAAGTTTGAGAATATCCTGAAAGAAATTTAAAAAAATGCACACATGAGGAAGAGTGCCTAGTTTACTGCAAAGGCCAGACAAATAATAAATATAAAGCATGGCAAATCCCCCTCACAGATACCAAAACACAAAGAAATTCTTTTGAAAAAAAGAGAAAGAAACTCTCTTTATTTTCTTTAACTGCTTTTTTTGTTTTATCTTCCCGTTCTGCCTTCAAAGATTTGAAGAGTGGAAGTTCTGGAGGGTACAACTATTCAACTAACTGACCTCGGGCAGGCCGGGCAGCTGCTGACTGAGCAGTATATTACACTTTTCACAATTAAACATGTAATAATTCCAAGTTTAAATATATGGAGTATATTTTTTTTTTCTGCAGTGCTCTATGTTTCTTGGAATTGGGCTAATAAAGTAAAGATATTACATAGGTAGAGATTAAACACTTTATTCTCTTCGACAGTTCATGCTAATAGATACTATTATGCAGTTTTTGTTCTGAAATAGAGCCTACTCATTCTCATTTTTAATTTCAGCAATCTGGGTTGCATTCCTGACCCGTACAGGTGTATTTCATTGATTAATCCCTTCTTTTTCCAAATGAGATAATCCAGTGTACTTAGATTCTTGCATAGGGTGTGAAATAATGAGGGATGAGAGTTCAAAGGAAGGCAAGGTTGGTTTGCCTTGCATTATTTCCATTAACTTATTTGCTTTCTGCATTGTATATCTGGTTATTTTATTTAATTATTATTGCTTTTGGCTTAATCTTGATTTCTGTATTTGTGTTATATATATTTTGTGAAGAAGCTATCATGGTCCAAGTCTTTAATTAGAAAATGGTTTAATATCAAAGGGAAAGCACAAGATTTTCATTCTGATGATATTTGTAGTAGAGGTGGGTATTCAAGAATTCATCATTTTAATCTCTGCTCAGCTGGATAGTTACATCTACTGATCTCAAATTCTCCATATTGTGTGTGTGTGTGTGTGTGTGTAGCGCACAGTTTTTTTTATGTGTTGAAGTGCGCACATTTATCATGATAACCCTAGACATTATGAGTCATATTGCTCATGTTAAACTTTGTTATGTGTTTTGCTTCCATTTCCAAGTAAAACAATATATTAATCTATAAAGTTCATACAATTTGTATTGTCCTTAAATGAATTCATAATGTATATTGAAATGAACAGAGTTCAAAAGATTCTAGCATATAATTTCTTTAAGCTCGTATTTTTCCTTTTTACAAATAAGTCTCTTTTTGTTTTTTCAGGTGCTGCAGATGGAGATTGGAGGAACAGTTTCTCAGAGAGGGAGTCATCTACAGTCAAGAAAAAGAAGACAGGTTACAATCACTTTCCTTACTAGCTTGGACCACAAATATAAATTTAAGAAATATTTTTCATTATGTTAAATAGAAATTCTTCTTATTTTAACACCTTTTAAATGTGATCCTTCAGATAGATTATTCAAGGATAGTAGTGACCGAACTAGGCGAGGAAAGATCGATTGCGATGCAGCCCAAGTAACAAACACTCAAGAATACAGGTTTGCATACTACTTTTGAAAAAATAATCAAAAGAATAACTGGTATTATGATGCTTTGATTATCAATCAGTGGTGAGTTATAGTAAATATCTTGATGTAGGATATTTGTTGCTACATGGAATGTAGGTGGAAAATGTCCGCCAAGTCATTTGAACCTTGAAGATTGGCTGCATTCTTCTCCTCCTGCTGATATTTATGTGTTGGGGTGAGTACTGAAAAATGCAAACATATAATATATTTACATGGACATTTTGTATTGGATGTCAATAGCCATTTAAAGTAGAAATAAAATGTCTAGGTTGTTTAGTTTGAGTGTATATAAATATAATAGTGCATGTATATAAGGGATTCACTCAGGCTTATAACCAGTTTGTGTCTGATTCCATTTTTTTTCTTTGTTTTTCTTTTGCTTATTTTATTCTGTTATTTTTATTTTATTTTTATTTTTTTGTAGGTTTGACCTATATATCATCAGTATTATTTCTGCAAAAATTACCCCATTCTTATATCATTTGAATATTGATAATTAAATTTAGAATCAATTATTATAATAAGTAATTAAAGACTGCAAGTATACAAATCATTGCATAGACAGTTTGAATGGCCTAGAAGTATTGGGATAAAATAACATTTTGCAGAGATGAAGTTGATATTGTGATACATAGATCTTACTTGCCAAAATTTATTTTATTCTTAATGTTATAGATGAGTGGACACAAAATGGGATATAAAAGGCTGGACATCAATTGCAAAATTTCAATCAATATAATTTTGTCGTAAAACATTCTTTTATTAATTTGAAGGTTTCAAGAGATAGTCCCTCTAAATGCTAGCAATGTTCTTGGAACAGAAGATAATGGCCCAGCAAAAAAATGGGCATCCTTGATTCGAAAAACCTTAAACAGTCTTCCAGGGGCAAGTGCAAGTGATCATACACCATATCCCATTACCAATCAAGTGGAACTCAACGATGATTTTGATGTATCATCTTCATCAACACAAAGGAACTCGTCGTTTTTTCACCGCCGTTCTTTCCAATCTCTAGGTAGAAGCATGAGAATGGATGATGATATATTGGCAGCTCAACCAAGGTTGGATAGGAGACATAGCATATGCGAGCGTGTGATGTATGGGAGCCGACCTAGTGATTTCAGTTCCAGTTATAGATATGATGGATCATTTGATGATGGTAGTGTCCTTGGAGATTCACCGAGAACTGAGTTTTTCTCACAAATTTCTTGTGGAAACGGTGCCACATCAATGGAAGATAGAGCTAGATTATCAGGGCTTTCTAGGTATTCAAACATAGTCTTTACTCTTTAGTTATTGATTTTGCAATCACGGTTTTTATGTTAAAGAATCATTTATTCTGGCAACATCAGTTGGTAATGTGAAAATTGGTCAATTGGTAATGTGAAAACTGATATTTTAATATTAAGTATTAAACATTAAATATAGGGAAAGTCTATTTGGACACAAGATTTGAACACAATTGGTGATACAATAAATTTACACCATTAGATCATCCTATAAATTCGACTACTCCATATAAAAACAAAATGATATAACGGTTATGATTGTGTGTCCTTTAATTTGTGTCTAATTTTGTGTCTAAATAACATCTCCCTATAATATATCATATTATTAATTGTTGTGTAGGACATGTGTTGGTTAAATATATACACAGATTACACTTGCTTTGATACCATGCTGGAAACAAAAATACTAGAAGGCTGCAAATTAATCAGGATTATATATCAAAAAAAGAGATAGAAAGCTGGTAACTTTGTGAATTTCTTCCATTTTTATTGGTTATTTTTTTTTAGAAAATTGGTAGTTTATTATTATATATATAAAATTTACATCTTCAGTTGTACAAGTTCAAACAAGTGATAGACTACTCCCTCTAATAACTCAACATATGTATAATTGCATATCTTTCGATTAAATGGTAAAAATATCGAACGGTTGGCCATTACATTTTCAATATTGAGATGATGACAATATAAAAGGTTGCATTAAAAATTAAAAATTAAAAACAAGAGGATTTATTTGCCGGTTTGGGGGGGGGGGGGGGGGGGGTGTGTGGATGTCTCAGGGTATATTTTAGGCTCTTTTTTTTTTCAAATAATAAAGAGATTGAACACTTAATCTGTAGCTAGGAATAATATCCATCAGTTAATTTGGGGGGAGAAAACAATTTCTTAGACTATTTTTCAACCCCTTACATCAGGTATTGTTTAGTTGCAAGTAAGCAAATGGTTGGAATATACCTTACAGTTTGGGCTCGTAGCGGAATGCAAAATGATGTCAGGAACTTAAAGGTCTCTTGTGTTGGAAGAGGCTTGATGGGATATCTTGGTAACAAGGTAAATATTATGGATCTCCAGTAACTGACTGTTAACAAATTCAAGTCTGCAGAGCTTTGTAGTAATTCAGTAGAGTTAAGTAAGAAACAGAGAAAGAAACAGGCTGTTTTGTTTTCAGGGTTCGATTTCTATTAGCATGTACTTGCACCAAACGAGCTTTTGCTTCATTTGTAGCCATCTGACTTCAGGGCAGAAGGAAGGGGATGAGATGAGGAGGAACTCTGATGTGATGGAGATACTTAGAAAGACTAGATTTCATCGTCCCCTTGGAATTGGTAATGAGAGGTCACCCGAAACAATTCTTGATCATGAGTAAGTGCTCCTTTTGAAACAATTTTTTTAAGCGTAGTGCTAGGTACATAGCATCTTGTACACTGCATAATTCCTTCATACACTGCATAGTTCCTTCATACGGTATCAGGAAATACTTTTTATGCTGCCTTTAGCATCAATTGTGGTGGAGGGCATCATGTTTCGCCCTTCCTAATATACATACCATATGAAGTTATTAGGAAGTGCAAATGATGATGTCCTTAGCACTGCATTTTTATAATGATAACTTAAAAGTGGTTTTGATTTCTAAAATCTTAGTTTTAAGTTAATGGTAAAAAGTAATAGATAGGTATAAATTTTAGTATAATTTCATTTTGAGGAATGAAATTAGATGTATAACATGTTTGATAACTCCTTGCAAATTGGTTAAAACTTCTTACAGGTTACATACTTCAAGTTTAGTGTTTGTTAATCTCTTCAGGCAGTAGTAGTTAATAGGTAGAAGATTGAGAAACAATCATATGTTGTTTGCGACTTATGAAACAATTTCATAAGCAACTTTGACTAAGTATTCACTCTTCACTGCTACTCCGAAGCTAGTATTCAAACTATTTTTAAGAAGATCCAAAAAATGTTGAGGTTAATCTGGCTTGTAAGCAAATGTTTCTTGTCGCTTGTCAATTTATTTGTAAATTTTAAATCAAAAGACTTAGACGACGTCAAACACTTCAAGTAATAGAAGTACCTAATATGTTGTTTTTCTTTCTTATGAAGCGTTGGCAAATGCCGTCTAAGCGCATTCACTTTTCTTATTTTATGCTAGATACTTCAAACTTATGACTTGTGCGATACAAAAAGAGTTCTTACATTTGTTTTAAATCTTATTTTTAGTCGAGTAATTTGGCTAGGAGATTTGAACTACCGAATAGCTCTATCTTACCGTTCTGCTAAGGCTTTGGTGGAAATGCACAACTGGAAGGCATTGCTGGAAAAAGATCAGGTATCTCGCATCTTTTACATATTTGCAAACTTCAGTTTGAAATTTTGAAATTTGAATTTTGAACTCAAAAGCGTTCAAATGAATGCAGCTTCGTAAAGAGCAAAAAAGTGGTCAAGTATTCGAAGGGTGGAGTGAAGGAAATATTTATTTTCCACCAACATATAAGTACTCAAGAAATTCTGATAGGTATGCAGGTGACGCTACAAAAGAGAAACGGCGTACACCAGCTTGGTAACAACTATAACGAGTCAGATTTAAATTTAAATTTAAACTTTTTGATCTGATAGCCGAACAACGCACCACAGGTGTGACCGAATACTGTGGTATGGAAGAGGATTGAACCAGCTATCATATGTTCGTGGAGAGTCCAAATTATCAGATCATAGGCCAGTTTATAGTATTTTTACTGCACAAGTTGACTCTATTGATCACAGCAAAATTAGAAATTTGAGCAGCACAAGCTCTAGGATCGAGGTTGAGGAACTGTTGCAATATTCACAGGGATATTCCGAGCTTAGTTTTTCCTGAAAAGAGATAAAATAGAAGGAAGAGAATAGGCAAGATGGTATTATTAGCTTGTGCTAATTTATTTTTTCCTGAAGAAAAGATAAGGCTTCAAAGTGCATTAGAATCCTGCTACAATGACAAAAACATTCTTAAGATATCATACATGACAAAAGGTATACTCATTTTTTGCCCCTCTCATGCTGTGATGTACAAAGTTAATAGCAGAAGCATTCAAAATGAGCATATTTATGTTAAAATAGAGTAAAAAAATTGCAAATTAGTACAAGAAAAATCCACAGTGCAAAAAAAAAAAAAAAAAAAAAAGCCCTTCATAGCCAAAAAACTTCAATGGAAAAGACAAAAACTTAGGCCTGTTTGGATTGTAATTTTCAATTTTGAATTTTTCTATGATTACATGCATTGAATTTCTGAAACCAATAAATCCAGAAAATGGTTATAACTTATCTATTAAATAATAGTAAAGCAGAAGAATTTCAAGCTCTCTCCTTAATTCTCTCAATTCTCTCAATTCCTCTTAATTCTCCCAATTCTCTTAATTCTCCTTAATTCTCTAAAGATACTTTTATTAAATCAAAATAATACAAATATTTTCAAATTGAAGCTTGACCTATCCCTGCATATTTCCCTAAAACTTTGCGTATTTAAACGCTGCAACATGCTATCAAACCCGGTTTAAAGTCGGCTTGACCTATTCCTGCGTATTTAATTATCCAATAACCCATGGAGTTCTATTTTTAAACCTACGTATAAGTTAAAAAAAAAAAAAATTGCCAACTTTCCAGTCTAGATTTTTTTCCAAGTATTGCCTCATCCTGGTGTAGAAATATTCCAACCTTATCATAGGTATATGACATTCTAGAAGAATCCCCTGGATTCACCACTCAGTATAATCATTCACATTCATCACTCTTTCATCTTCAAGCTTTTCTACTACTCAGCTAGCACTCTCAATCTCATATCCACGGCTACTTTCCGTCAACCTTACTTCAGGTAGCTTCTTTATTTAGCTGGAGGTATATTATGTTGTATTAGGCGGCAAGAAAGGGAACACGACAAAATTTTCTTCATGCTTAATGGTCCTTAGGCATGGTTTAAATTATTAAGCTTGAGGTATGTTGAGACTTTTTGATATTAAGCTGAAAGCCTGGAAATGTTATTTAAGCAATGATAGTCCTGAGACCATAATTTACTGTTTGTTATATCCATTGCTATTCATATATCTCCTCTAAATATTCTTTGTTTAAAGTCTATAGCAAGCTAAGTAAAAACTTATTTTCTTTGTTTAAAGTCTGTTTTCAACCAAGTACAAAATTTATGGATGCAAACATACTTGCTGACAGCTTCACTAGCAGATCATTTTACTATGTTTCTATTTCATATGTATCAGACAGAAAACTCATGGTATCTGTTTTTGTTGAATAGCATGCAAAATGCTTGAATATATTTTATTTTTATCCTATTTTATTTGTATAGCGTGCACATTAATAAGTCAAAACTTGGATTACTTTTCTTGGAGGCTTAACAATATATATATATATATATATATATATATGTGTGTGTGTGTGTGTGTGTGTGTGTGTGTGTGTGTGTGTGTGTATACACACACCACACACACACACACACACACACTTAACATACATACATTAACAGGCATGGTATAAAGATTCCAAAGGTACAAAATATATGGGTATGGATTGAATTTATAATTATGGTGAATTAACATTGACATCGAGTTACAAATAATTTGAGAACATTTGAATCATTCTGTGCAAACCCAGAACTGAGAAAGTAATTTAACTGTAGGCTGATTGATACACAGAAACGGGATGGACCGATTTCAGATGCTGGTCTTCGTGATTCGAAAGCATTGGCTAAAGGAAGCATACAACAATTCATTTGAGACATAGGCACAATGTGGTTACAGGAACAACAAGCTTTATGCAGTTACTGTCCATTGTAATTGGGAATATAAAACCCGTATTTTAAAAAATTTGTCTATCACGAGGCTTGCTTCAAAAATATGTTGTAGGTGGAGAAGCACATAACTGAATATGGACCTTGCTACATGTGAATTTACGGCTTTGCTTTTCAAAAATCCGTCATTGGATGTTATATTGACGAAGCATATGTATGGCTTACTCCCATATTGTCTAAACTTACAGACTTCAAAGAGTAAAAGATTTAATATATAGCTCTTTTACACATTTAACTATTTATTTGGATATATAAGTAACAACTTCATTTTCAAGAAAAGGTAACAGCTTAATATTTATGTTTATTGTATTTAACCATATAGTGTTAGATTCCATCCATAAGTAAGAGTGGAGTCAAAAAATATATATTTAGTGACAGTTTAAATAATGAAATTTTAAAATATTACTTTTATGTTCAAGTATGTGATCATGCAACCATGTGATAAATTTTCTACAATATAGCCAAACTGAATCTTGAACATCAAGCACTTGAATTATCATGAATTCACAAATGAGAAAGATTGCTTCCCTCAGCATAGACTATGGAATACAATGAAGAAGGTGCGTTTTTTTTTTTTTTTTTTTTTTTTAATTCAGTTTGTTATACTAATTTAATGCGACTTTATATCACTCAGCAATTGCCAGTGAAATTACTGGTTTGCAGAACCTTATATTACAGATTCAGGAATACATGGGCCATTAATTATGCAAACAATTGGTAATCTGTCACAGCTTTTAGTCTGTGTTATTAGTTGCAGCTTTTATATATTCTTTATTGACGAGAAAGATTTTTTTAAAACCTTCTGAATATAACTGAATGGAAACACATGTTTAAGTTTTCTTCTAAATTTGTTTAAATATATCTTTATTTTCTTTATTTTTAACTTATATTTATACATCTAAGTTTTAGTAGAATCAATTTATGAAGGTCAAATATAACAAATAGAAGTAAATTATTAGTTACCATCTCTGAGATGTAAGCAATATTTCTACAATTAGATTGTATCTGTAAATTATATCTGTAAATACCGTGTTTGTCGATACGTTAAGATTTCTTAAACTTTATTACCTTTAATGCATGTGCACATAAAATTTTCCTAACTGATATTCCTTTTAATTAGCTTTTACATTTATGATTCATATGTGGCAGTCATAATGGTGGAGGGCACAATCATATCATGATAACAATATTTGAGAAGTTGATTTTTGGTATTGAAGATGACATAAAAAATGCAAATTTAACAGCAACTGCAGTTGGATTTAGAAAGCCATGCATATATATATATATATATATATATATATATATATATATATATATATATATAGACACACACACACACATATAAATCTTTGTTTCATGGGATAATAGAATTTATGAGATTTTATAACACATATAGATAATTATGTCATTTAATGCCTAATATAATACATTTGTAACATTGTGCCTTTGAAGATGCTGGTTCTAAAAATTTGTTGACTTTCCTTTTTGTAAATTATTTATTAAATAAAAATTTTATGCCTTTGATGAAGCCTTTTCAAATACCTTTTATAATTTTATTGACTAACATAAACCAAAATATTTATTGATGTACCTAAACCTTCTGTATAGGCTGTCCTAGCGGTTTTCAAGTTGAAACCAGGCAGGTATGAAGTGGAGCTTTTCATTACCTCTATGCATAAAGTATCAATATCTATATTTGATGAATGCTTTGATATACTCCGTCTTTCATGCACTGAAGATATTTTCGGTTTATTGTATTTGACGAGTGTATCATCGTTTGATTCCAGATGTCATTTCAACGTTTGTACAATGGTGATTGTGTTACTCCATTGGTTATGGTATGCTGTAAACGTTGTAATTGTGTTTGCTGGCTTATATTTAAAATGATAAAATATATTTATCATGCATTGCATTATAAAATTCTACATTTAACTAAAAAGTACCAATGTTAAATTTATTATAGTTAATTACAAAACTCACCCTAATTTCTCATATGTTTTACATTTTAGTTCTTATGTTTAAATTAATTACGCAATCTTAAGTTTAAAATAATAAGATGATGTAATTAAGTAATATTCATTAGTTCGGATGACAATATGAAAAATTCAATAATATACTCTTTTAGTTTTGAAATACCCATACATTTTTTCTCAAAAAACATGCTTTAAAAACATTGTCACTTTTAGTTTCACCCAATCTATGAATAACTAAAGTAGTTTTTGCCTATAAAAGTGCATTTGTGCAAAAGAAAATAATGTTTATATAAACATGAGACTAAGTAAAAATTTAATTTTTGAAATAAAACAGAAAATAATAGCAAAAAATATTAGAAAAAGTATCAACAATTCTGTCATGCATTACAAAAATTTGTTTTTTTACAGCAAAAACCTTAATTTTAACCTTTTACCGAGCTATCTCAATTCTCTTCTAATATTTTATATTTAACTTCATACAATATAGTTAATCAAACATCGTAAAACTTTAATTAAATTTAATAAACTATTAGTTGTTGACGTGTTAAATAAATCATTAAACAAAATGAGATTTTCAATATTTGCACAATATATTCATATTAAATAAAGGGTACAAAATTCATTTGGATATACAACTACGTCAATCACATAACATAATTATATACGTAAACAATAATCACAAATTTAATTTATGATTCATCTGTATCGATACGTTAATGCATTATACTGTAAAATTCTTATTTTAACTAAACTACATACCTTTTGAAAATTTTATAGTTGCTTCAGAAAACCGCCTCAATATCGCATAATTTTGTATATTTACATCATATATTTTCAGTTAATCTCCATCATTAGATCACTCCCTGAATTATACCTCTCCATATAAGGATAAAAAGATCCAACGGCTCAGATCTCTTGTGTTACCAACTATAATTTTGTGTCCAAACAGTCGCTCTCTTAAAAAAAATCAAGTGAATTTTTCATTTTAATATAAAGATATATAATTTGGATATCGTATATGGTATACATGAGTACGTAACATTGATAAAGATAATTTATCATTCATTTATCTCAATAAATTTATCTACACTGCAAAATTATGTTTTTAACTTTAAATATCCATATTTTCGTATTTCTATAGTTATGTGCAACTTCATAGTCTTTTTACTAAATTTTTATGTTTAGATCCAATGTATTTTAATTGCTTACGAAATCTCGAATTTAAATAGTCTATATATCGGTCATATATGTGTAGGCTTACATATTAACAAAAATCACAATAAAAAATTTGTGTTTAACTACGTAGATGTATAGATCACATGCATACATTTATGTAAATAAAAAATAATAATAAAGTTAATTGGTAAATTAACTATCATCGTTTATGTACATAAACAATAAATTTATCGCACACTGCGTTATATATATAAAAAATTAACTTCAAATAACTCTACAATAAGACATATATGATTTTGTTATAAAATCCTTCTCAATTTATTCAGATTGTTTACACTTGAGATAATATATTTTAACTAATTACATAATTTCAAAATTAACATATTTTTAATAGAAATAAATAATATTTTTTAATATATCTAAAATAATTAGAATATGTTTATTTTAGCATAAACACTTATCCACAGTAGTAAGAATAATAAAATTACTTTTTACTCCAAACAAGTAAAAGTTACATAATACATACCTTATATATACAACCACAACAATAATAATTTATAGTTTTTTTTTTCAGAATTATCATATGTTATATAATAAAGTTCCAATTTTAACAATAAAATTCTAAATATTATATTTTATAACATTATCGTGTGCAACGCACGGGTTACACACTAGTAACATGTAAAATTAAAAATATTTTTTTACTGTTTCCCGCTATTTCGGCTTCTTCTTTTTTTTTTTTCCTTTTCTCCTTACCTGGTCCACGTCCTCCACTTAAACCCCCATGTCATCCTATTATTCCACCCTTATTAATACATAATCAATATGCAAAACTCAAAATTTTGTTTTTGAACCAAACAACCCTTTAGGTTCCATTTGGTTAGCCCTTTTTAGTTTTTTGTCTAGACAAAAGTGCATTCGTCGTATGCATTATTGGAAAACAAACAATTTTATAAAATAAAATTAACATGTAAAATAGAAAACAAGCTTATTTGATTTTTAGTATTTTGGAAGATAATAGAAGCATGGAGAACATCTAAACTTCTCCATTGTCTGATGATTCTCACCCTAACTAAGAATTGTTTTTTTCGATTTACACTAAGAAAACTCAAAATGCAAAATGAAATCAAATGGGTTCTTATTTCTTCATAAAACACCAAATGGCCGTATTATAGATTTGAATCAGATTTTGAACTGAAATTTTCAGATGCTTTAAATACCTACCAATGTTTGATACAAAAGCTTACTCTAAATGGTCCAAGATATTATTTTTATTACTTATTTGTGTTTGTATATATATTTGTTTCAGGATCAAAAGGTGGAGACTGTTCTCTTTGCCACATATTTCACCGGCATAAACTTTTTTCTAATTACATTTACTATTTTAGTCCTTTGAAAAGATAGTATATAGTTGTTGCGGTGTAGATTTTCATATATTTTAAACTGTGTGCTACCTGTGCTCACTGTAAAGAGGAATTTTGTTAGTCCTATTGTTCAGAGATATGTTTCTTTTATCCATTTCTTTTTGTTCCTGGAATTATAGGAAAAGAATTACAGAACGAAAGAAAGGACAATTAAAGCTATGTTACAGGGATTATGAGCTTTTCCTGACTACATTTGAATAGTCTCGTTGAATGCAAAGACTTTATTGTCCTTCAAATCATTCTTTACAGTGATATTAATTTTGTCTGCTTTGCTTTATCCAGTTTCTAGCAAACATTTATATACAGCTTCAATATAAGCATGTATGGAACAACATGCATTATGCATATACTGCGTACATGCATGTAAAGTAATTGCACATGCACATGCACATACAGCATCCAAGCGTCGCAGACTTGTAACAACACATCAAGGTGTACAGTATAAATGAATACTGAAATGATGTGGCATAGACTTAGATGAAAGAACAATCAATTGCCTTCTATTGATTACAGTGAAGTTTATTTGATAAAGGTAGAGTGGGGTCTAAAATCTAATCAGACATGATAGCATGGGATTTTCATGTTATTTTGGAAACTCCATAATAGCTTGAGATTTGCATGTTATTATTAGCATTAATAGGGAACAATAATAGTTCATCTTGCTAGGCTCCTTATTTCTCTACAGTTTGTAATTTTGAACTTTTTCTTTGCGTAACTTTAATGAAGTTGATTTTTGGGGTGGTATGTCCATGTCCCCTGCGCTTATATTACCATCATATCGTAACTTTACTGAAGTTGATTTAGCTTGAGAAGTTCAGCTACCCCAATCTCAAATCAGCGCAATACCCATCAATTTTACCATTCTGTATTCAGGTAAAAGTATTTACACGTTCTAATTCCTTGCTGCTAAATCCCAAATCAGCGCAAACCCTCATCTCAACCTCCTTCCGCCATGATTGATCGCAAAATCTTCTCCCATAGGCTGACCTAACCGTCTACCGCAGCAAATTGTCTCTCGGCAGCTAGCACTGTCTCATTAAATTCTTTTAATTTCCCATTGATCTTGAGGTCCTTCTACCGCAAATTCTGTTGTTTTACAAAGCACCAGTACCACGTGGTTTCTTGAAGTAGTAGCCCTGGTCCTCCGTGGTTTCTCAGAGTACCACCTAATTTTCCTCTCTGATGCCTCAAGGGACTAAAACTATATGGTACTAAAGGGTGTTAAGCAAGCAGCACAGTCCGTTGTACGACTCGGTCCGAAGAGGTATGGTGTCTGATCCGTGTCCGTACGATTCTCATTTAGAATATGATTTAGAACAAGAAAAAATATACGAAAATATGTCCGTTCAAAAATATTCGATGTTTTTCTATTGTCCAAACATTGTCCGTCTGTTGTCCGACTCGTACGAACACTGTCTGAACCAACTCTTCATTCGGTCCGTGTACGTCCGAAAGTCTTATAGACATGACACGAACATCCATCTATCTGGTTCGGTCCGTTCGATTAACACCCCTACGTGGTACTTTAAGGAACAAGGTACGACAACTGCTTGGCAGAAACCTACGGAAAAAAAATGTAATAGAGAAATCATATTTTCTTCTTTATTTTTTTATGAAATGGGGACTACTTAGCTATTTGATGGTTTGAAATAGAATTTGCCATTTTTCATATTTTTGATTTTTTTTTTTTAATATGCATCTTTCATTGAGGGTGGTTTTGTACTATTTTTATTTGAAGAACCGAGGACATATACATACACAATAAAACTCAAGATTCTCTACGGTTAATTATGTTGGAATTGGTTCAATAACAATGATTTGAATTTTTGTTTATGTTATAGTTGATTACTCATATAGTTTAAGTTTGGATTAATTAGGGATCAATGGATAGTTTAAAAGCTGAAAAGACTATAAAGATTCTACAAACCGAGGGAAGATATCTCTGTGATGAGTGGTAATGACTTAATCATCTTCATCGTACGTGAGTGAGAACCTATGATGTTGTTACTGTACCTCAACTCATTTTAGCGTAGAAAAAAAGAAGAGTATAGTTATATGGTAATGCAGGGAGAAATGTCTTGATCATGGAGTCAGACTTTTGGGATGGTATATCCCCTGAGCTTATATTACCATCATATCGTAAATGTTGCAAGACGGATCACGACATTTTGTAATGTCTCTCTTTAAAGTTAATCAAAACAACTTCATTAAAGTTACACAAAGAACTGTAATTTTGTAACTTTAATACTGTAAATCCTTATTTCTCTACAATCTGTAATTTATTTTAAAATGAGAAGAAGAAAGATAGAAGATAATGTAGTAGTTGTCCCACATATCTCTTTAAGTCTAGGTAGAATGTAACATACTATATGACAAGTGGGTTAAATTCTACAAGATGGACCCGTGACATTTCGTAACATATTGAGCTGACTTAATCACTTGGATAATGATGTTGGATTTGCTCCGCATATCTTGGAAAATGAGAACTATATCTACTTATATATAGTTTTTTCATGAGAGAGTTAGATCCTTCGAGCATTTAAATGTTTGTTTTGTTAAGAGGAGGGTGATTCTGCATGACCACACCACATTCGACCGCATTTGTAAAACCTCGATATTTTAATAATAAGATTAATTAATAAATTAATTAATTAAGAAAATAAACTTATGTTATTTTCCAAATTTAGCTATGGAAGTTGAGTCATTGAGCCTATGGCAATTTTTTGGGCAATTTTCATATATAACTTATCTTAATCCAAATTAACACGGAAAAGTTATGGGAGAATTCAGTTGTCATATGTTAAGGTCAACATATAAGTTCATTAATTAAGTTTACACACACACACACATATACACACACACACATACATATACATACATAAGCGCGCGCACACGGACATGCATACACATCCTGACACAGGTCAATCGCTTCCAAAGGCCAGTCGACCCTTGAGGAGGGTAGGTCTACCCGCGTTTTGTACCTAGCTCGAATAATGGCTAATACGAACATAGGAGTGAGATCCGATTTTTTTTTAATTTGAAACGTATGATTTTGAGATGTAAGGTCAGATTTGGGCTTGTGTATGGAAAACCCTAATTTAATCAAATTAATCCTACGGTTCGAGATCCCCTAATACAACTATAAACAGAACCCCAGTCTAGCCATTTCATTCCACACATTCTTCTTCCTCTCTCTGTAGGTTCCTTCTCGCTTTTTAGAGGTTGAACCTAAAACTAAAATTTTTCTTAAGGAAGGAGAGCATAAATAAAACAATTAATAGACTTAAGGAAGGGGATTAAGGAGGATTATGGGGCATCAAGGTAGTACGTTAGGTGAGTGAAAAGTTACAACATAACAAATATTGAAGAAATAAGATTAAAAATAGTCTTAATTTATAGTTTTAGTATTTGGTTTGTTTTCGATTCAGTACCAATTTATTTTTATTGTCTAGCATAGTTATTTTTTAATTTGCCGTTTAATTACAGTTATTTTACATTCTTTTAACATGTGTTAAGTAGCATAGATTTTTTTTGTTTTTAAATCTAACCGTGGTTTTATATCCTTTTCAACATGGGTGAAAAATAATAGAAAGAGAGAGGTTTTCAAGTAACATGGATTTAACAAAAAATGCAAAATATACACAAAAGACTAAAAACACATGTAGGTCTGTAAGAGCAGAAAATGGACACAAAAGAACAAGCCTTTGAAAATTGTAGGTAAATTATGACAAATGTTATAATTAAAGAATATGAAGAAAAACGGTAACTTGTTACGATATTAGTATATGATAGGTAAAGATAACCTTTAAAATAGAGATTATCATGAAATAGAAAAAGATATAAAACGTCTAAAATATCGTAGTAATAAACAACATAGTAAGGGCCCGTACCAACAACGAATAGACATGCACACCGGATAGAGGTAGATAAGTGGCCAATAGTTAAGACTCAGTCATAGAGGACTGAGGTAGGAGAGCTACTAGATTATTGTTTGAGGTGAGCTCGTAGTAATGGCAAATCAGACATGCATGCTAGATAGAGGTAGGTAAGTAACTGTATAGAGAAAGGACCCCTATCAGTGCATACAGGCGGTGACCGAGCGTGCGACACCAAATATTGTAGATAAGTGTAACACCCCGTAAAAGACATAAATATTAAATATAAATAAAAAATAAGTAATTTAATAATAGTAGTAATAAGGCTGGAAAATGAGATTCTGTAGCATTAAGAATTTGGCTACGATTTTTTATTTTTTTTGGATTCGTGGCGAAATTCTGAATCGTTTTCATATATAATATGCTGAAAATGGTCAATGTATGAAGAAGTTACAAGCAAATGTAATTAGATGAGTAATGTATGTATGTGTGTGTGTGTGTGTATATATATATTTGAAAACCCAGGAGAACCCGGCGGGTAAGTAAACTCCTGAGGAGGGTACAGTAAAGTTGTCCGCTAATCCAAGCCCTCATACCCCCGGGTAAATTTATGTAGGATGGGGAAGCACATGGTAGGAATCAAACCTGCGACCTTTTACCAGGAAGTTAGGCCTCCTTTCCACTGCGCTGCACCCGCGGATATATATATATATATATATATATATATATCCAAAATATATTTGAATAAATGAGCGAGAATTTGAAATTCAAACAAAGGATAAGATTATGGAGACATAGAATATTTTAAGTAAGGAAAGAGATAAAGAAAATAAAGCAACATATTATTTAATTAGACACTTCAGCGCCACATAAATTCATTGGGCGTTTTAGCCAATATATAGTTGTTAAATTGGCGGTTGAGGAACCCAATGAATCTATGTTTGGTTAGGGTTTCTAAAGGGATATATATAAAAATATATGGTCAGGATTACATTTGAATAATCTAACTGTCTACGCTCACATGAGCAACTATATATAGGCCCTCATATCACACAACAAAACCCTAACCACTCTTTTATCTCTACCTCCATGTCATCCTTCTACCATTGCTAAATTCTAGAAAAGATTAGCAATTTCTCTTATATTCCTCTGACCTTTATTCTTATCTTCTCTCTAATCTAAATTCATATAAGTTTTAGTATGAATTCTGAAATTTAGTTATATATATAAGATTCTAAAAGATGTTTCTTACATATATATTAGGAGGATTGGAGCACATTTATCGTGAAGATTTAACACGGATCCGAATCTACAACAAGAATTCTATTGTTCTTCCTTTTAGATATGTGAGTGGAATATTGTGTTCTTAGGCATATTCTATTTTTTTAAAGATTAACATATTGATAGTTATGTCTAAGAGGATTTGGAAATCAATAACATCAATACAAAAAATCCAATTCTTCTATTTTATATTTTTGTAAGAATTGTCATATTATTTGGGTTTGTGGATTTTTGATCCTAATATTGGATTGAGGATGAAATGGGTGGTGTTGTTGTTTCTACTTTGTGTAATCCACCCATATGTAAACATTTGATTGTAACCTAAAAGAGTTTAAATTTGATTATTCCATGATTTGATTAGGTTTGTATTCTACTTTGAATCCAAATGTGTCACACTTGAAATATATCAAATATAAATGTTTTTACGTGCATAACACTACTTTATTCTTGATCCATTGTTAAAATCATTTCAATAAGCCTAGGATGTAAGTTGAAAATTATATGTATGTGTATTTTCCATTCACTGATATTTGTTCTTCTGTTATTATGCTATCATGCCTAAATTGTAGCGGTCAAAAGACGGAAAATTAACTTGTATACCTTAATTTAAACAAGTTGACAATTTTTGTCTCGTTAGAACGTTCTCTCGTTCATATGAACATTAAGCGTTATTTATGCGTTATAATTATTATACTTATATATATAGTGTAGTCAACATAATTAACGTAATAAATGCGATTAGATAGAATTCGAATTTGAAATGTCCCCACATATATATTGATTGCTTTTTTTGTGTGTGTGCATAGAGTGGCTTTACAAATATTAATAGTGAAACACATACACGAGGTTAGTTGCCATTTGTGGTATAAGCGCCCGGAACCGACCGGCAAATCCAGCAACCACAAGTAGACCGAACTAATGTGAGAGGTCTGGGTGACATAGGCGATTCAAACTTAGTACACTATGACACGAGGTTAAACCCTCTTGTAGTAGAAGCCTGCCCGGAACAGTCTGGCATATCCAACATCTATAGGTATAGGGTTTAATGTGAGAGGTCCAATGTGTATATATATATATAACTATATATATATATATATAACTATATATATATATATACATAAGTCTATTGTGTGTGAAAATAGGCAGGTATACTACACCTTGAGAAGGTCATAAGTGGTTGACTATCTTCTTGTCTAATTTGGGTCTTAAGTGGTTAGGACTAGGATCCCTCCGAAGGTTTATTCCTTAGAGAGGAATCAGAGTCATGGGACCCACTCTTATTAGATTCGAAGTAAGTCTTTGGGTCCTCTTTCTCTAAAAGTAGTTAGGCATAAGCGGTAACAGAGTAGGGTAGTTCATGGGGATGTCCACTTCCTCTAGAAGCTTGTAAGGGCTCAATTAAGGACATGATTAGTATATAAAAGATATGTGGTCATTGCAAGCTCACCAACTGTACAAGGGAAGTCTTAAGCGACATAGGTGTTCTACCGTATTATCAGTTAAGTAGTAACGTTCGCAATACTACTTCTCATATTACAATTGAGAGTATAGACTTAAAAAACGTTGACGTGTTAGGACGAGATCTTAAGGGGCTAGGGTCCGCCTCAGGGTTATAAGAGATCATAAGAATCCACCTTTAATAAGGCCATAAGTGACTAAGAATGCCCACATCGTTGGGTCTTTACTCTAAAAACACGAATGAACGGTTGACTTGGAAATCCACCTCATTGGTTAGACACTTGGCAATTGTATGAATGTTTTGTGCTGCGTAGACATACATTGACATATGTAACCTACTAAAAATATAGGGCATGGACTTTAAGTAAACACCATACTACAATCACATAGAAGTTTATGTTCTGACCCACTCCTTAACATATCAAAAGGGTCAGTAGATGGGGTAGAATCTATGGACGAAATAAGGATGGAGGCTGAAGACGAAGACGTCATGCTTTTATTAATTATTATTACTGTACTTTTTATGGAAGCTTTTGAGACAAAATCTATTGATGTATCTGTGGAACAAATGTAATCTTGACTATTGCATTGGAATTCTGTGATTTTTTAAATAAAGTAGTATATCTTATTTCAGTATTATATTTTCTATTTCCACTGTGTGGGGTTTCCATTCGAAGTGTATACATATATTATCTATGCAAATGTCATTCCTTACAGGAACCAACGACCCATTTAGAATGGTTCTAAGTTTCGAAGGGCATTTTCTGGGTCGAAATTTAGGCCCATTCCGGGCAGGTTGTTACAATAAGACACTATTGTTTCTTGCTTTAGGTAAATGTCAATCTGAACGGATTCACGGGTAGATTAGGAGAGCTTAGATAACTGACCATATCAATCTTAGAGTGGCTCGTACAACGATTCATGTTCGAGCGGATTCTGCTTTGGTGTAAGGGGTATTGACTACGGTGAAAGCTTCATGTTAAAATGTAGGAGGCCAATCATGGTAAAAAGTAGGAATCATTCCTAGCAGTACTTCTATAGTAGAAATTAAATTGCAAAGAATCAACCTAAGTAATCATTCTTATTAAAGCATGGGCACTAAATCTCTGTAACATTAGAACCATTCTTGAGTCTATTATCTCTTAGTTATTTTTTTTTGTAGTCACTTTCTATTCATTAGTTCATTATTTCTGATCCATTCTCCATTCTTATTCCCTTATTAGCTAGGCTCACATGGCAGTATGTGATGCAGGTAACAGATATTACTTTTTGGAGTTCTATATTCATTTTATCCGATTTGGCTATGTTAGATTTGAGTGGGAATGTTTTGTTTTATGATGTACTTTGATAAAAGTTGAGAGATTAGGACTATAAGACATTTTATAATGGTTAATTTAAAACCCTATTATTTTAAAATTAATAAAAGTATTTGTTTCGAATGTTTCCACTCCTATTTATTTATTTTGTCTTATGAATCTTAATCTCTATAAAAAATATATTATACCTAAATACTCCATATTCCTTGGTATTATTCATTAGGAGAATGTTAAGGGATGTTGTGTACCCCATTTGATATCAGAGCCCAGGGTTGCAAATTTCCAAAATATTGATTTTATAAGTAAAGTATTTTTCAAGAGAAGGGTTTTCAAAATAAAAGTAGTTTGAAAAGTATAAAAGCTTCGCATAACTCCCTTAAGTCTAATAAGGTTTCCTTCAACTCTTCAAATCTAAATATCTATTTTTATCTTTCTCTTACACAGAATGACAGAAGCCCCTAATATACCCGAGATTTTTGGCATTGTGATCCTCGTTTTGTTTCGTAGATACCTCCAAGCTACAATACCAACGGAACCTCAAGCGAATGTGCAAGATGAAGCACCCGCAGGTAAAGGCACTGCTTGTCCACGTATGGCAGTAGATTTTTTAATCTTTGTAAGGATTTTACTAATCTAAAGGGAGATCCTTTCATTGGGACTGAGATTTATATAGAGGCATGGGTGTGGTTAAAGAGTTGCGAGAGGATATTAGGTTTGATGGGACTTGGAGATAGGAAGTGGATTCAACTTTCCATTTAGCAACTGAAAGGAGAGGCTTTGTACTGGTGGAAGATGCTTGAGATAGAGGTTGGAGGGTTCTATTTGGATAGTTTCTATAAGTGGTTTGAGAGGAAGTTCTTATCGCAAGCAGAGGAGGGAGCCTAGTTGGAGAAGTTTAATAATCTAAAGCAAAGGGATTTGATGATCAAGGTGTATACCTATCAATTCGATGAGTTATCAAGGTATGGTCTAAAGCTTGTTAACACCCAACACAAGAAGGCGTTAAAGTTCGCGAAGGGGTTGAACCAACCGCTACAAGGATTGACGCCCAACCATGTACTGATGGAAGCTACTTTTGAGACTCTAGTAGAGATGACTTTTATGGGAGAAGTAGACTAGAAGGAATCTTCGACAAAGCCAGTTGCTATGATAGTTTTCTGGAATAACAAAAAGGTAAAAAAAAGGTTAGAGGACACAAAATGGTCAAATCCAGAAGGAAGAGAAGTGTTATATTAGTGGGATAGTTGACTGACTATAAGAAAAAGTGACTGAAGAGAAAATGCTTCATATGTGAGCAGCTAGAGGCATTTAAGAGGGACTTGCCCTCAAAGTATGGAACTGCACAGTGGGTTTGCGTAGCGTCCCAAAAAATTTTGATGCTTGAATCTCGATGCTTATACATCCTGTGTCCAAACTCAAGTATCAAAAAACCAAAAAGCTAAAAGAAAGAATTTAGAGGGTGAGCTAAGAAAGAAAGTTAAGAATAGAAGAATAGGAAGAAGAACCAACACATCACAGAGTTTTACATCGCAGCGGAACAAAATATAATATAGAAATAAATCTTTATTGAGAGCTTTGAAATATACTTACAACATCAGAGTACATCAACACATCTGGAAAGTTATAAATATATGTCCTCATATACAACACACAAAGGAATAATGCTAAATATAATATGTATGTATGAAATTCTCCAGCTCGCCTCTGGACTTCACAACACCCAATAAACTGAACCTGTAAAACTAGGTCTGACCCGAGCATTGCAAATGCCAGGATCAGTCTGGTGAACCAGCGTGAGAAAAACTCACTAAGTTTAATGGGTCATCCAACTTGATTTTAAAGTTATAATCTTTTCGAAAGAAAAGGATAATCATAAGACCAAATCCACACATAAATACAGACAGTTTTTACCTTATGATAACCCAAAACATTTTGAAATCACATGTAACGTCCCAGATTTTTCTGTCATTTAAAATGGGATATTATTTAAAACCCAAAATTTTTAATGTGAGTTTGGGATTTCTATGCTGATTGAAATTGAAACTGTTGTTTTAGTAAATACGATGATATAAATTAAATTTAGTTGTTTGAATTTAATTTATATTGCATGGATATTGTATAGAATTTAAAGAATAACCCAACTTAAAGCTTGTGCATATACATAGGTTGTATTTTCAATACAAGGAAACAACATATTCATATATTCTTATTTTTATTACGATCTCACTAATAATACCATGTCTATACATTAAAGATTAATCATGGTTCTCTTATTTGAGTTCACTTATGATTAACTAATATTGACGTTTTATCTATCATATTTAATACCATGTCTGCACTAAAGCTTCAGTTAACCTACTTACATTTTTATTTGAGTTCACTAAACATGATGAGACTAAAACGCTTCATGTTCAACTGGCCAAAAACATTTCAATTCGAATTGAAAGTCAACCAACACGTCTTGTTTCTTTCAGTAGAAAATAGTAGAACTCATTTCTCCATTTAAAACAGTAAAACTCAAATTTCCAATAAGAACAATAATTCAACAACATTGAAATAGCAAATCAAAACAGCTAATGAAAACAGTGAATACAATAGTAACATGACATCTTCACAAAACAGTAAAATACACAACCCAGTGAAACAGTACGATACACAGCCATGCTTGATTTTACAATACACAGACCATTCGAATAGTACGTGATTTTCCCCAATAAAAAGAAAAAACACATTAAATTCAACAACTAAGAAATCGGGAACAACTAAAGAAAGAGGAATTTTTTTTAACATCAATTGAAACAGTTAATTCCAAATAGAAATCTGTACAAACCATTTGCCATGTTTACACATCAAATCTATTAAACAATCCCTTTTGAATTCAAGTACAGCAGTCTTGTACGCAAATTTCTCCATGAAATAGTAACAGGAACAACTAAAGTAAACCAATATATGAATATATCTATACCAGCTAATGTACATTTATATTCAGAAAATATCATAGACAAAACCATAAACTGCTCTGCCTTGAAATGCCACAGTTCAAATCTGCAAATAAAATGAGCAATTCAATAGCTGTATATACATAAGACAAGACAATACGAATAGAAAATACATATAGCTTCATAGCTGACCTATAGGAACAACTCAGTTGAGTATAACTGAGCAGAATTACACATGGAAATCCAACAGAAGTCTTCACACTTTACAGCTAAACATCACGCAGCCATCACAGTCTCAACCACCAGAACCACCGTCGATCACATGGCTGAAATGAAAAGATACAACACCTAAGAACATAGTAACATCTAAATCTAAACCCTATGATTTCGAAATCAGATTGACGTTGATCATATCTGATCATTTCCTAGTATAAATATAAATCACGCACCACATTTCTTTCCCCAGAACACAAGCAGTGAACAAGGAAACAATTCAAACCACTTAAAATCAAAACAAGATTTTTACAGCAAACAAAAATCAAATTAAATACTTATCTGGGTTTGCAGATCCACGCTCTTCATTTCAGAGTGCTTCAGATGAAGTTTCTGGTAATTTTGTTCGACGTGGAGACTTAGGGTTCCGATCACTGTTTCGAGTGGGGTTATCGAAGTTCTGCAGTGGATCGGAAAGGCATGGAGGTCGGTCAATGAAGTTGGTGGTGACGCTCGAAGTTGAAGGGGGTTGATTTGGGGTTCTAGCGAATCGTTGGATCGAAGAATCGAAGAAGAGGGTAGCATAAGGGGTTTGATGGGGTTGATTCCGACTTTGCTGAAGAAAATAGGGATGGAAGAAGGCGATTTCGGCATGAAGGGTTTCCTTTTCTGGTTTCTTTGTGCGGCGACGGAAGTTTGAGAAGTGGAGGATGAGGGCTCTGATAGTTTATTTAAGGTGGAAAAGGGGATGTGGGCTTGACTAATTCATGATGGGATGGACCAGAAAAGTAAGGCCCAAACCTTTAAAGTAATATAAGTTATTTAATTTAAATGTTTATATAAAACTTAGATTATTCATTCTGAATACACATGTGATCAGAATACGATGAAATAAGAAGCATCAGAACCACATCAACGAGTACTACGCGATGGATGAAAACCGGGCAGGGCAGGAAGGAGCTGGATTTTTCAGTTAAATTAAAAGTCGTTGAATTTAACTGAAACGAGCTAATTTGACAACGGAATCAATCAAAAGTGAGTTAAACTCACTCAGTTTCCCCCACTTATATCTTATATAGGTTGGGTTTTTATTTTTGTGTGCTATGGTTGTTAATGGTTGACTGGTTTGATGTTGTTAAATATATATTCATGTATTGGTTGAACCCATGAAATTAAACATTATTTAATTTCATTGAAAACCCAAATCGTTATTTTAACGATTGGTCCCAATTAAGGTAATAGAAAATTAATTCATTTTATTAAAATAACAAAGTCTTATAAAAATTAAATAAGATTTATAAAAACTAAATAAGCATATTGATACCCCCACTGTGAGGTCATGGCATGCCCCAGTGATTCTGTTTTCCCAAGCAAGGCAAGGTGTATTCTGAGGGTTTAAAGATGCAAAAACTGCTCTTTATGCCACTGATGATTTCTACCTTTACTTTTTTGTTCATTTGACACATAATAATTTGATATAAATACCGAATGAATGCAGTAGAAGGAAATTTAAGCAATGTAATTTTAGATGCGTTTCTGATTATGGCACTTTGTAAAGGGGGTTGCAAGAGCAAGCATTGCTCATTTTGTTCCTCAGCAAATTTTTTTTCTTTCTTTTTATCCGTTCACTTACTAATCTACTCTAACTAGGCAATAGAGAAATATAACATTACTGTTCATTGCAGACACCTTATAGTATTGATATTGTCGTTCAAACTTGCAAAGCAAGCTGATCTCATTCCCCTTGGTTTCAATCCATCATTCTTGCTCGATTTTTTCCAATGTTGTACATATGTCTCTTACAATATTATTCAATACAAACCAAACAAGTAACATAGTATGCTGAAAATCAACCGTTTGGAAATGTAGGAGTGTTCCTATGGGCATGAGTGATAATAGTGATAATTTGCATGACTTTGGCATCATGACTAGCTACAAGTCAAGGTGTTATATTCATTGTAAATAATTTGTTTTTGAGATTGTCTATCATCTTCTTTGCTTGTTGTTAGATCTACCGTTGATGCACAGGTAACTGCTACATTCTTTAAAATAAGGACAAAGAAGTTGTGTTCGTGTTAAAACTGCGTTTTGATCTGGGTAACTAATATGAACTAATATGAGCTCTTTCTCATGCATGATGCCTTATATAGGTGATGCTCCCTACTGCATTTTCCTAGAATGACTATTGGAAAGTTACTGTAACTGTTGCATGTGTCTCCAAGTACGTTCTCATGTTTTTTTAAACATGCATGGATTTTTCCTGTTTTGTTCCCTAATCTGAATTCAATACTTTGGAAATAGCTATAATTAAATGGTAAAATCAATCTCAACTTTAAATTTATAGAAATTTAACTACGTTTTTATATACGGTTTAATCATGGATGCTTAAGGTTAAATGTGTCGGTGCATTCAAGGAATTTTATGAATCAAAGACTAAACACCGAAGGCTTTCATGGATTTCTTCCTTGGGTACTTGCAATGTTCTTGGGAGATTTGGCCCGCCCCAAACCCATTGATTTGGTTGTTACAACTTATCAGGTTCCTATAATATCCCATCCATTACTGAAGATGATTTTACAATTTATATCATCAAGACAAGATTATTGTATATTGACCATTTGCAGCTGTTTATATTTTGCAGGCTGCAGTTCTGTTGCTGTTTAACAACACAGAAAGGTTGAGTTATACAGAGATCACTACATAATTGAGCTTGTCGGATGATGGTGTGATCAGATTACTTCATTCTCTTTCTTGTGCTAAATACAAAATTCTTATTAAAGTGCCAAGTTCTAGGTCAATCAGTTTGAACACCAGTTTGAATTCATTTAAAAGTTCATAGATAAGATGAGAAGGATTAAGGTACTGTACATTTTTTGATTGTCTACTTTCAACTTACAAATCACACATCTTTATACAACCTATACTTGTTCCTGTGATGTGTAGATTCCTCTACCACCGGTTGATGAGAAAAAGAAGGCGATTGAAGACGTAGACAAGGACAGAAGATATGCTATCAATGCCTCAATACTCCGAATCATGAAAAGTTGAAAAGTGTTGAGCTAGCAAAACTTAGTGCTGGAATGCGTCGATCAACTTAACCGCATGTTCGAGGTAATTAATTGTTTTTGTAACATGCCGGGACATGCACTGGCCTCAAGAACAACTGCCTGCTATATCTAAACATAAGTTCACCAAGGAGCTTGGAGGAGCTGACTGGAACATGGGGACGTGCACTGGTACTAAGAGAAGGACAGCTGCAGCTTTATAATATAGGGACAGCTGCGTACTATAATATGGGGACATCTACATACTGGAATATGGGGACATGCGGAATGAAACAAAAGATGCAAGAAAATTAAGTTAGGCTCAAGTACAACCCAGGTATTATATCTATCTTGATGTTTACTCTATGCTTTTTAAGCTTCCTTTTATTGCTTCCAACTTGTGAATAAACTGTTGCCTTTGCAAGTATCAATGTTAAGTTTATTTATGATACAATTTAAGTAGTCTTCCAAATTGCTTTAGTTATTGCAACTCAGTGGCTTTCCATTGTCTGTTGATCATCAAAATTTCTATAAATAATGGCGTGCCACTACAGTAAATTTGCATTCAACCACAACAATAATATATTATAAAATATTAACCAAAGTAAGTAAATTTTATAAAAATTAACAAAATTAATAATAAAAAAAAACTAAGTTAACTATATTTTATAAATAATAATAATAATAAATTAAATATTCATATAAAAATTAACTAAGCATTATAAATATATAATAATAATAAACAACTATGTTAACCAAGTATTATAAAATATTAATCAAGATAATTAAGTTTTATAAAAGATAATATGTTTATAGTAGTAATAATAATAATAAACAACTAAGTTTATAATAAAAAATATTAATACAACTAAGTTTATAATAAAAATAACAAGTATTTTTTTCTTTAATATTATACAATTTATCGGTCGGTTTTTTCACCATTGTGTGGTTATATTAGTTCTACAACTTCGTAATAAAGTTTTATCGAATATTTCGTTACTGACTCAACATCGGGAAAAATTAAAGAAATTGCTGATGACTCATCAAAACTTCATCATTAATACACCAATGTGAACTGTTAGTTAAGCTAGCAATTACGTCAAAGTGTTTCCCGTGTTAATAATTGTAGCAAAAATTAACTTAAAGAACAACTTATTTGACTGGCTACATTTCATATTGTTACATGATGTTTATTAATTCATAAACTGAATGAGTCGTATTCAGTTGTAGAAGCCATTTAAGTACAAAACATATACTGTCAAGAAATGAAGAAGCAAATTAGGAAGTATGATAATCTCACATGCCTCAAATGGTTGAAGAGGGGACGCTAGCCATAGATTTTCTTACTATTGTACTGATTTCTATATGTAGAATATATTGATTTAATTGCCCTATTCTGTGAATCTTCAATATCACTACTAAATAATTAAGCACGTAACTAGTGTTAGAACCATTGATTTTAAAACAAATGAGCCAAAAGGGGCGTTATCCATGTTGGTTGCTACCTATCAACAGCAACAACCATGTGTTACTCCTATTGTATGCGGCAACACATGTTAGCCACCTTTTTGACCTCCTGATCGGAGTTAAGTCGAGCAAGGGTGCTGTCTTACTTTGCCTGTGGTGCAGCACCGCCCTTGGCCTTGAGTCCAGTTCCTCTCTACATAAAAAAAAATAGAGTAAAAAATTGAGCTCAGTGAGCAGTGAATATATATTTACTATGTGTGATATTTGTATTGCATGTGTTTGTGGAGAGTATTTATAAGTGAATAAATGACATGTTCTCATGCATTTTGGAAGCTACTTATTGTTTTGGGTAATTAACTTTGCTTTTGAGTGTACTGACAATAGTGATTTTTTTTTTTGCTTTATAGGTAGATAGACGACGCTGATGGAAAACATTGTTGCGATGGTTATGGGTCGAAGTTATTCTTGCTGCTAAGACTATATTTTGGTTCGTAAGAATGTATGAACTACTATTTTTGGTCGTTACTACTTTGTGTATGTGTATGTTTGATGTCTCATTACTATTTTATGAAATATTATGGACGTATTGTGTATGTTTGATGTAAGAATATTGCATATTTTTATTATATAATTTTATTTGTTGGTTTTGAATTATGTGATCAATATAAAATGTGTTGTTAATATGATGCATTGATTCTGAAATTTGGTATCGATATAATAAGCAGCAATAAAAATGGTGAGATTGATTTTGGACTTTTTACGGCGTTTTTAAAATGCTATTGAAATATTTATGTTGATTTTTCAACGGCGTTTTTAAAGCGTCGTAAATATTTTTTTCAAAAATTGACATACTAACACTTATAGCAATCCATAAACGCAGTAAATAAATATCACAATAAAAAATAAACGCTATAATTAAATCAACCTAAACGCCGTGAAATGTATTAACAGCACTAAAGAAACACCATTAAACAATACTTTTCACAGCGTTTCATTACTGCTATAGTATGCTTCTGACTTTTAACTGCATGTTGATACACAGCGTATGTAAAAACGCTGTTAATACTTTTTATGGCATTTTTTAAACGCTATTAAAAGTCATATTTGTTGTAGTGTCCGATTGTGAGAAATTATAACGGTATTTACGAGATAAAAGGAAATTGAAAAGTGGAGTTTTGGAAAAGGTTTATTTTATAAGAATAAGAGTTGATTATTATATTCAAGTAATAAAATAAAGGAGATTTTGTAACGTTGTTTTACTAAAAATAATATGAGTCGTTTTTCCAATTTAGATAATGAGTAATGAGGTAGTAAATGTTTGAAATAATAATAAAGAAAAATTGAGCATGATTATAGAATATTTGCCTAAGTATAAAAATAAATAGGTCAGAAAATAACCTTTTGTTAAATAAGAAAATGAAAAGCTATATTCGGAATGTTAAGATATTTAAAAGTTTAAAATGTACTATCGTTAATCGTTTTTGATTAAAAGAGGCCAAGTAATGTCGAATACTGAATCAGTGAACTCATTTTATCTACACAATTATTTATTTGATAGTTAAATCACCGACTATCAAATTTGACCCATACGATTGTTGGTACGGAAAGACCGGGATTGAGTATATATTCGTAAACCATTCCGACCAGCAAATACGTAGAAGATGATGATCGAAGGTGGAGAAATTGAAGACCGTTGATCTTCATGAGTGGAAGAACTACTGATTGATTTTCTATGGTTTAGCGGCCAGAGATATTTCGATAGTGATTCTACCGTGACTGGAATCTACGAATTTGCAAGGACTACTCGCTACTAATCTATAGGGTGATACCTAAGATATGGTAGGAGAGTGCCTTCGGTTTATCCTGTTCCTAGATGACTTGTATGGATGAATGTCTGACAGAGTATTTCTTAAGAATCATGTACATTGATTTTTACAAACGTACCTCTGTCAGCTGTAGAATATTTTTGTGGACATCAATTAGTGATTTGGTAGATCTGATAATGTGGCATTCAAAGTAAATGATGATCATATGTTCTAAAGGTGAATTCAAACCTCAAGCCTCACAACTGGGAAATGAAAAAATCGGGCAGGCAGCATGGCTATGTGGGTCGCTCCCATTAAGATATATAATCACCTATCTACAAAAATTCCTTTTGCTTCTTTAATCCATCGATGCTGTCCGTTTCGGGAAACGGTTGCTGATCCCAACCGTTGGTGATATACATTCGACACACTCAAGCGAAATGAGTGGTCGGTCATGTGTGGGCCAGGTTGCAAGGCATTCTTGTTGAGCCCAGTGTATTCGCCTCTAGAGATACACTATCGGTAGGTGGTTCCATACCTTGTCATAGTTGGAATCCAATCTCCAATAAGCGCTCGCGATTTTGACATCATACTATATATCTAGAGCGTGAGATGCAAGCGTTCCGGTATATTGATATTTATTTGTATTTAGACATTATTATAATATCAGAAAATATATTGATTTCTAAAATGTTTTGGGTTATCGTAAGGTTAAAAACGTCCGTATTTATGTGTGGATTTGGTCTTACGATTATTCTTTTCTTTCGAAAGGATTTTGAACTTTAAAATCAAGTTGGATGATTCCCCTTAAACTTAGTGTGTTTTTCTCACTCTGGTTCACCAGACTGACCAGGTATTTGTAGTGCTCGGGTTAGCCTTGGTTGTACAGGTCCTGGTTATCAGATGCTGCGAAGTCCGAAGACAAACTGGAGGTGTTCATGTGTATGCTATCTATTATTTATTCCGCTTTGTGTTTGTTTATGAGGACAGGTTATTATAACTGTCCAGATGTGTTGATGTGCTCTGATGATTGTAAGTTTTATTCAAAGCTCTAAATAAATATTTATTTTTATATTATATTTTGTTCCAATGCGATGTGAGACTCTGATTCTGTGTTGTGCTGATTCTTCTTCTTTTATTCTAATATTTCTTTCTCTCTTATCTCACCCTCTAACTTCTTTCTAATAACGCCCGGTGTTTTCGGTGTTTGGAAGATCGACATGAGGTACGGTATATGTATTTGTGTCGATTTTTGAGGCCGAAAATCCTCGGGTCGTTACAGTGGTATCAGAGCTATTGGTTTAGTAATTACCTTGGCTCTGTGGCGAAACTCGATAGAGATAGGGTTAGTAACACCCTAGATCGGGTTTGAGTGTATGTGTATTTATATGAGAGCGTATTTGTAGATTTTATATACAAATGTTTTGTATTGTGTTGATTGATCGGTTCAAGTGTTGAGAAGCTTTGAACTGGTAAGGAACACAATATTGTTTTGTAAAGAGGGTAAATGAAATAATTTTACCCGAAATATATTTTTGTATTGAAAGAAAATAATTTTATTAAATTGCGATATTTGTTTGTTTGATTTGGATGGAATTCAAATTGAATTTGAATTGAAACTTGACATGGTTAAGTAGAGTTAATTTAAGGAATGTAATCAAATGAAAAAAATTGTAATGTGAAAATCGAATGGATAATAAAGGAAATCAATCGAATATCAATCGATTGATATTAAGGTATGTTAAAACCAAAGAGAATACAGACCAGTAAATATAATATAAGTTGGTTTGATTGTAAACTGTTTGATTTATTGAATCTATGTCCAATGAGTTGATAAGGAGTTGAATGTGTCAAAACTAAATCCCAATATAACAAATTGGGAATAAAATTGGATATGGAATGAATTAAATTATTGTAAACCTGGGTTGTCATTTGCATTGTGAGTAGAGTTTATTGCAGATTTCAAAAGGCTGTGGTGATGATTTGGTCATACAAACCGGAAGTACAGACGAAGAGCAGTTAGTTAGTTTGCTGCAGAACTGGAATTTGATTTGCCCAAAAAATAGGTAAACCTTAGTATATTGATTGGAGTGATTAATTTTATACCCTGAGCTGGGTTAGCAATTTGGCTTTTAGTTTTATTTTGAAGAAGTTGAGGCCCATAATGACAGTTGTAGTTGTTTTGATCAATCCGTTGCAAAATAGGTGCTGGAAAAAATTTCGAAAATTTTAAAGAGGTTGAATTTATTTTGGAGATAAGTCAAAAATGATTAAGTTTGTATCATCTTTCCTACCTTGTAATTTCGGGGACGAAATTCTTTTAAGGGGGAAGAATGTAACATCCCAGATTTTTTTGCCATTTAAAATGGGATATTATTTAAAACCCGTATTTTTTATTGTGAGTTTGGGATTTCTATGCTGATTGTAATTGAAACTGTTGTTTTAGTAAATACGATGATATAAATTAAATTTAGTTTTGAATTTAATTTATATTGCATGGATATTGTATACAATTTAAAGAATAACCCAACTTAAAGCTTGTGTACTGCATATACATAGGTTGTATTTTCAATACAAGGAAACAACATATTCATATATTCTTATTTTTAATACGATCTCACTAATAATACCATGCCTATACATTAAAGATTAATCATGGTTCTCTTATTTGAGTTCACTTATGATTAACTAATACTGACGTTTTATCTGTCATATTTAATACCATGTCTGCACTAAAGCTTCAGGTAACCTACTTAAGTTTTATTTGAGTTCACTAAACATGACGAGACTAAAACGCTTCATGTTCAATTGGCTATAAACATTTCAATTCGAATTCAAAGTCAACCAACACGTCTTGTTTCTTTCAGTAGAAAACAGTAGAACTCATTCCTCCATTTAAAACAGTAAAACTCAAATTTCCAATAAGAATAGTAATTCAACAGCATTGAAACAGCAAATCAAAGCAGCCAATGGAAACAGTGAGTACAATAGTAACATGACAGCTTCACAAAACAGTAAAATACACAACCCCAGTGAAACAATACGATACATAGCCATGCTTGATTTTACAATACACAGACCACTCGAACAGTATGTGATTTTCCCCAATAAAAAGAAAAAAAACACACTAAAATCAACAACTAAGAAATCGGAAACAACTAAAGAAAGAGGAATTTTTTTAACATCAATTGAAACAGTTAATTCCAAGTACAAATTTGCACAAACCATTCTGCCATGCTTATGCATCAAATCTATTAAACAATCCCTTTTGAATTAAAGCACAGCAGTCTTATACGCAAATTTGTCCATGAAATAGTAACAGGAACAACTGAAGTAAACCAATATATGAATATATCTATACCAGCTAATGTACATTTATATTCAGAAAATCTCATAGACAAAACCATAAACTGCTCTTCCTTGAAATGTCACAGTTCAAATCTGCAAATAAAATGAGCAATCCAATAGCTGTATATACATAAGACAAGACAATACAAATAGAAAATACATATAGCTTCATAGCTCACCTATAGGAACAACTCAGTTGAGTATATCTGAGCAGAATTGCACATGGAAATCCGACAAATGTCTTCACACTTTACTGCTAAACACCATGCAGCCATCACAGTCTCCATCACCAGTACCATCGTCGATCACATGGTTGAAATGAAAAGATACAACACCTAAGAACATAGTAATAGCTAAATCTAATCCCTATGATTTCAAAATCAGATTGATGTTGATCCTATCTGATCATTTCCTAGTATGAATATAGATCACGCACCACATTTCTTTCCCCAGAACACAAGCAGTGAACAAGGAAACAATTCTAACCACTTAAAATCAAAACAAGATTTTTACAGCAAACAAAAATCAAATTAAATACTTATCTGGGTTCGCAGATCCACGCTCTTCATTTCTGAGTGCTTCTGATGAAGTTTCTCGTAATTTTTTTCAACGTGGAGACTTAGGGTTCCGATCACAGTTTCGAGTTGGGTTGTGGAGGTTCAGCAGTGGATTGGAAAGGCACGGAGGTTAGTCAATGAAGTTGTGGTGACATTCGAAGTTGAAGGGGGTTGATTTGGGGTTCTGGCGAACCGTTGGAGGAAGGAATTGAAGAATCGAAGAAGAGGGTAGCGCAAGGGGTTCGATGGGGTTGATTCCGACTTTGCTGAAGAAAACAGGGATGGAAGAAGGTGATTTTAGCATGAAGGGTTTCATTTTCTGGTTTCTTTGTGTGGCGGCAGAAGTTTGAGAAGTGGAGGATGAGGGTTCCGATAGTTTATTTAAGGGGGAAAAGGGGATGCGGGCTTGACTAATTCATGATGGGATGGACCGGAAAAGTAAGCCCAAACATTTAAAGTAATATAAGTTATTTAATTTAAATGTTTATATAAAACTTAGATTATTAATTCCGAATACACACGTGATCAAAATACGATGAAACAAGAAGCATCGGAACCACGTCAACGAGTACTACGTGATGGATGAAAACCGGGCAGGGCATGAAGGAGCTGGATTTTTTCAGTTAAATTAAACATCGTTGAATTTAACTGAAATGAGTTAATTTAACAACGAAATCAATCAAAGGTGAGTTAAACTCACTCAGTTTCCCCCACTTATATTTTATATAGGTTGGGTTTTTATTTTTGTATGCTATGGTTGTTAATGGTTGACTGGTTTGATGTTGTTAAATATATATTCATATATTGATTGAACCCATGAAATTAAACATCGTTTAATTTCAGTGAAAACCCAAATCGTTATTTCAACGATTGGTCCCAATTAAGGTAATTTACCTTATTAATCACATTTATAAATAAACGGAGTTAATCGTTTGAATGGTTATGATTGTGTGAAATAAATTGGTTGATAGTGAATTATCATTATTAACTGATTTGAAGAACATTATTTATTAAATTAAATGATCATATTGGAGATAACATGCAGGGAAGAACATGTTGGAGGGATCCAACCAGATTCCTCAAATTTATTGTTTATTTTCATGTTACCATTATATGGACTGTTTACCCAGCATGGTTGAATGATTGATTATTGTTGGTTGTTGAATCGTATTTTAACATTTGTTATGATATTAAACAATGGATGGTATTGGTTGGGTAATTGGCATCACATGGTCTATAAATCAATCATTTTACAAATATGAGGTTTAGTAAATCGACCGTAATAAAGTTATAAATTTATTTATAACTGAAATAGGTTTTAAATCTATTATTTTGATAGAGAAATTTTAAAAGAAAACAAATACTTATTATTAATTAATGTAAAGGAGGATTAAATTGGAATTGATTAACGAGATAATCTTACTTGGGATTGAATCAGTTGACCGTTCCAATTGGGATCGATTATTAAATTAGTTTATTGTTAAATAAATCTAATGAAACTGTTTTAATGAATATTTGATAAATTTTAATAAGATTTTAAATAAGGGAATTTATTATTAATTTTAGTAAATAAAGCAGCTAACTGATTTTACAGTAGTTAATGTTAAAGTAAATCATTTGTTTTAATTACTTCTTAAATGAAATACATTTAAGTAAGTAACCGATTTGGAATGAAATATAGTTAAGTTTGAAAAGAAATTATGAACAAGTTTTATATATAAACTTGAGTTTTATAATGTAATTATAAAGGGATTAAAGCAAAGACAATAACTCAAATGGAAGGTTTACTTAACGTTTGGATTAAGTAAAAGAGAAATAAATATATAAAAAGGGGTTTATATCAAACATGAGATTTTATAAACAAGGTTTATAAGAGGGATGCGAAGTTAAAAATGTTGATCTGGAATTGGTAATACTTAAAAAGGGAATTAAGTTAAATCAATGGAATTGAAATAAGATTTCCAGAGAGGAAAGGGGATTGGTAAAAAGGGATTGCAATTGAGTTGGGTAAAAGAGGTTGGTGATATGATTTGTAATAATAATCCAGTTTAGGAAACAGAGTTATTTAAACGAGTTGAAAGTTAAAGAGTGATGTTTAGTAAACAATTCTTAATCGACGAATTAAGTAATATTAGATATATGTAAAAGAGACTTCCAAAATGATAAGAAGAATTATAAAGCTATTTTTTTAATAAACCAGTTTAATGGAATGTGTCTTGATATCAGAGCGAATATGGGTTTTTGAATTACAACTCATATTTATTTGAAGATAAGAATGTTGTTGATCAAGGTCTAAGAGGTAATTAAAATATTCCAACATGAACGACTTCAGGATTATCTAAGGATGATATTAGTTTGTAATGGGAAGGAGGGTAGGAATAATTTATTATTTCCATATGAGAAATAATAACGTAACGTTATTTGGGGGCGTTGAGGATATAATGGGATTTCCAAAGTAACGGAAAGGGGAAGATTTGGGAATATATTTATGTAGTAATATTTCATAAGTAGAGGAAATAAAAGGAGATTGTGAGAAATTATAACGTTATTTCCGAGATAAAAGGAAATTGAAAAGTGGAGTTTTGGAAAAGGTTTATTCTATAAGAATAAGAGTTGGTTTTTATATTCAAGTAATAAAATAAGGGAGATTTTGTAACATTGTTTTACTAAAAATAAGATGAGTCGTTTTTCCAATTTAGATAATGAGTAATGAGGTAGTAAATGTTTGAAATAATAATAGAGAAAAATTGAGCATGATTATAGAATATTTGCCTAAGTATAAAAATAAATAGTTCGGAAAATAACATTTTGTTAAATAAGAAAATGAAAAGCTATATTCAGAATGTTAAGATATTTAAAAGTTTAAAATGTACTATCGTTAATCGTTTTTAATTAAAAGAGGCTAAGTAATGTCGAATACTGAATCAGTGAACTCAGTTTATCTACACAATTATTTATTTGATAGTTAAATCACCGACTATCAAATTTGACCCATACGATTGTTGGTACGGAAAGACCGGGATTGAATATATATTCGTAAACCATTCCGACCAGCAAATACATAGAAGATGATGATCGAAGGTGGAGCAATTGAAGACCGTTGACCTTCATGAGTGGAAGAATTACTGATTAAATTTCTCTGGTTTAGCGGCCAGAGATATTTCGACAGTGATTCTGTCGTGATTAATACCTACGAATTTGCAAGGACTACTTGCTACTAATCTATAGGATGATACCTAGGATGTGGTAGGAAAGTGCCTTTGGTTTATCCTGTTCCTGGATGACTTGTATAGACGAATGTCTGATAGAGTATTTCTTAAAAATCACATACATTGATTTTTACAAACGTACCTCTGTCAGCTGCATAATATTTTTGTGGACATCAATTAGTGATTTGGTAGATCTGATAATGAATGTGGCATTCAAAGTAAATGATGACCAGATGTTCTAAAGGTGAATTCAAACCTCAAGCCTCACAACTGGGAAATGACAAAAATCAGGCAGGCATCATGGCTATATGGGTCGCTCCCATTAGGGTGTATAATCACCTATCTAGAAAAATTCCTTTTGCTTCTTTAATCCATCGATGTTGTCCGTTTTGGGAAACGGTTGCTGATCCCAATCGTTGGTTATATACATTCGATACACTCAAGCGAAATGAGTGGTCGGTCATGTGTGGGCCGGGTTGCAATACGTTCTTGTTGAACCCAGTGTATTCGCCTCTAGAGATACACTATCGGTAGGTGGTTCCATACCTTGTCATAGTTGGAATCCAATCTCCAATAAGCGCCCGCGATTTTGATTGTGTACTATATATGTGGAGCATGAGATGCAAGCGTTCTGTTATATTGATATTTATTTGTATTTAGACATTATTATAATATCAGAAAATATATTGATTTCAAAAATGTATTCGGTAATTGTAAGGTAAAACCGTCCGTCTTTATGTGTGGATTTGGTCTTACGATTATCCTTTTCTTTCGAAAGGATTTTGAACTTTAAAATCAAGTTGGATGATTCCCCCTTAAACTTAGTGTGTTTTCTCACTCTGGTTCACCAGAGTGATCCGGTGTTTGTAATGCTCGGTTTAGACCAGGTTGTACAGGTCTAGGTTATCAGATGCTGCGAAGTTTGGAGACAAACTCGAGGTGTTCAGGCGTATGCTATCTATTATTTATTCCGCTGTGTGTTTGTATTTATTATAACTATCCTGATGTGTTGTTGTACTTTGATGATTGTAAGTTTTATTCAAAGCTCTAAATAAAGATTTATTTTTATATTATATTTTGTTCCGCTGCGATGTGAGACTCTGATTTTGTGTTGTGTTAATTCTTCTTCTTCTATTCAAATATTTCTTTCTCTCTTATCTCACCCTCTAACTTCTTTCTAATAACGTTCGGTGTTTTCGGTGTTTGGAAGATCGACATGAGGTACGGTATATGTATTTGTGTCGAATTTCGAGGTCGAAAATCCTCGGTTCGTTACATCATATCTTTTCTGATATTATAATAATGTCTAATTTAAGTAAATAACAATCTAGCGGGACACTCACTTCTCACGCTCCACATACGTAGTGTAATAACCCGGAAATCCGAGCCAATTTAAAATTTTTATTTTGGCAATTTTGGTGAATTTTGAATATTTAAAATGAATAATTTTAAATAATGACGACGAGAAATTAATTTTGAATAGAATTAGAACGTATATATTTATTTGAATCATCGCTAGAATATAATTATTTATTTATAATTATAAAAGGAATTGAAAGTGGCACGGTAGTTCGAAATTTTGATTTCAAATTTCAAATGAATGTACAGGATTCAAAATAAACCGGATTTTAGTGAAACCAAAAATATTTGAATCTATTTGAGAATATCTTTCGAACGAATCCGAAAAATCAAAATTTCATAGCGGGAATCAAAAGATACGTCCAGTTGAAAATTCAGAATAGTAGCAATGGAATTTTGGCCCTTAAAATTTGAAATTTTGCAAACGATCTTTGGTTTCAAAGAAACCACTTTTATTGGATCCGGGATGTCAAGTTATTGCTAGATTCCAAAATTCGTAATTTTCTGAATCAATATGTGAGCATGGTGAAGTAAAACGTGTTTTGACAGTTTCAGTCAATTTCGATCGACCTGAAAATTGCCATTTTTCAAACGATCTCAGAATTTGACGAAATTAGTTTTGTTACGACCATATCGTCAATACGAAGCTAGAAAATATTTTTTGTGGATTTTTAGAGTTCGTATGTGGCCCCGATAAATTGAAATGCGCATTCAAATTCAATATATAGATTTATATTTTGATTTTGACAAAAACTGATCAAAACGATCGAATCAGCTTACAATACTTATCCCATTGTGTTCGAAATGGGGGTAATTAGCTAGGGGCGACAGTCCGTAAGTTCGATTTCGAGTTCGAATTAAAAAGTGACTTTTTAGAATTTATTTAAATAAAATATATATTTATTTATATAGTCGACCCCCCCACTTCCTTTCTCTCTCGATCGATTTCAGAATTAAAATAAAAAAAAGGAAAAGACGCACTGCCCCATCGCTCCAGTCCCCTCCTCGCCACCGCACGCTGCCACCGCCACCGCTTCTTCTTCTTCCTTCCCCTCAAGTCGTCAGCGCCCCCTGCTTCTCTCTCCTCTCCAACTAAAACCCCTAACCCGTGGAGCCACCGCACCCCACCAGATCTCAGAGCCACCTCGAAACCACAACCCCTCCTCCGCCATCGTCGAGCGCTGCTGGCCCCACCACCGTTTAGGCGAGAGCTGCGACCCCGCTTACCTTTCCGATGGTCCTCCGCCCTCTCTTCCTCTTGTATAGCCAAAACCCATGAGTTTTTCCTTTTTTTTTTAATAAAGTGCATTAGTTTAGAAATCTGAATTGTTGATTAAATAATTTAGATGAAAAACAAGGATTTTTAACATATAAAAGGAAGGATTTTTAACACACACAAGGAAGGAGTTTTAACATATAAAAGGAAGGATTTTTAACATGTAAAAGGTTCAAATTTTAACACTAAAAAAAGATTAGATTTTTATAATTAAAAAGATTTGATTTTTCATGAACCAAAGATTTGAGTTCTCATGAAGTAAAAATTTGATTTTGTTCATTAAAAAGGTTTGATTTTTCATACAAGAAAAACTAGATTTTTCATTGTAGAAAAATTCGATTTTTATATATGAAGTAGCGAGGAAAGATTATATTTTTATCATAGGAAAGACGATATTTTTATACATAGAAAGGCAAGGTTTTTATATATAGAAATGCGAGGTTTTTATATATGGAAAGGCGAGATTTTTATATAAGAAGTAGAAATATAAAAATATAATTTTATATGGAAAGAAGCGTTGTAAAATATATGAAATTGAAATAAAAATATGATTTTTATTTATTGGGATAAAGCGATAAAAATATGATTTTTACTGTGAACAGCGGGAAAAGATGGCGATGGTATCGACAGAAATCAAAACGAGACCCGAACAATTCAGAAGGAAAGCACGGAGGAGTGGAACCCTCAGTGAGAACTTCTCCTTTTTAATTTATTTTCTAGTTGAAATATATACTATGATGCAGACGGTGCTTAGTAGCACCCGACACCCATCGTCCACAGACCATGGATGACTTGTTTGTTTAATTGAGGTGTTGTGAAATTTTATTGTGTGATGTGGAATGAATAAATATTATAGCTAAAAAAGGTAACTTTTAACGTGTATATAAAATAAATATGTATAAACAAATCGGACGGTTTGTTTATGTACACCCATTTGACTGATATTGATTGGGATGGTAAATTTTACACATCGCCCAACTACACAAATAAAAATCTGTGTTTGTTGATTTGAAACCTCACACGGGTGTTGGGATGATTTTTGGCGTGCAATAATCCCAATTATTTAGTTGTATGTCAATCGATTGGTTGACTGACTGTGTAAGCGTTAATTATCTATATTTAATGCTTATGTAGTTGTGTGGTGCACTCTGTATGATGGTTGATTATTTATCATTGCTATTATATACATGTGTTGTATGGAAATCCATATAATTAACATTATAGTTGATTGGGCCTCATTCCAATTTGGAAAATAAAGGATATTATAAAATAAAGATTCATGTGTTGAATAGAATAAATAGTTATGTGTTGACGATACTCATGTGTTGAAACTTATTATGTGTTAAACGAAATATTTTAACAATAAAATTTACATATTTATCATATATAAAGTTAGAAACTAACTGGAAACTAGATAAGATGAGTGGTTTCCTGGGTATTGATCCGATGTTGGTTTCAGCCTTCGGGGTTAATACTTCATGAATCGTTCTCTTACTAATTTACGGTTGGTGTCTGATTAAGAATTAAACGATAGAAATTATAATTTTATAAAATATATTAAATAACAAAAATAGTCATGTGTTGACAATACTCATGTGTTGAGAATATTCATGTGTTGGAAAATATATATTCATGTGTTGAAGAAAATATTCATTTGTTGAATAGAGTAACGAAGTTATTGAAATATATAAAGCCGTGTTGATTAGATATGCGCCATTTTGACGTGAACGATATTTGTATCGATTATATTCGTTTTTATAATGAATATGGAAAAGGAAGTGATTTCAAAATATAACGTTTTGAAAATATTATCATTTGTATATCAATGATATGGAATATTCAATTTTGATTTGAAATTGAATATAAAGTTGAAATCGTTTTGAAAACGAATTTAAAACAATTTATAAAATACATTTTAAAAGGAAATCGACGAAATATATATAATGGCCTGAATAGAACGCGTCGCGCTGTGGCAGTTCGCGAATTTCGACCATTGACTTCGAACGGATGTTATGGGAGATCCGACCGTCGGATTCCCCTAAAACCGGAACCATTGGGTTCGTATCGAAAAGAGCTTTCTAAGAATATTAGAGATTTGAAATCTCATGGTTGGATTTGGAATTATGTCCAAATCAAATTTGGAAAAGGTCATTGTAAGTGCAGTTCGATGGCCATTGATGGAAATCGACGGTACGGGCCTTGATAAAATTATTAAAAATAGTAATAATTTGTGTAAAATCATAAGAAATGATTTGTGTAAAATCATAAGAAATGATTTGTGTAAAATCATAAGAAATGATTTGGAAAGAATTGGGATGAAAAACTCCATATTTGGAAAGATAAAAATAGATTTTTATCAAAATGAACTAGTTTTGAACTAGAATTAAAAATCCATTTGTTTTTGAAATAAATAAATTGGATTTGAAAGGGTTTTAAAAGTAACCATAATTTCCAATAATTGAATTGGAATGGATTTGAATCGAAATTGTCTTTGGAATATTTCGATGTTGGATTTCGTGATTATACATATATTGTTATGGAAATTTGAAATATATAGTTATATCGTTATTTCCAATACGATATTTGTCGGTCGTAGAATTCGATATTGAATATAAGCCGATATATTTTTTTATTCAGAGCCTTGTATTTAATATCAAATGGGTTTTGGGTTGTCGTGAATGGTATCTTTAATAATACTGTTCTTAGACCCAAGGGAGTTAAGAAAATCAGAAACTAACTGGAGATTAGTTAAGTGGAATGGTATCTTGGGTATTGATCTGATATTGGTTTCGGCCTTCAGGGTTATTACTTAGGGAATTGTTCACTTGCTAATTTACGGTTAATGGCTGATGGAATAGAATGTGATTTTGGGTTTATAGTGAACCGTGTTTTAAATGACATTGGTTCTTTAACCCAGTTGAAGATAGGATATGATTTCCCAAGTTAAACAATCATTAATATTGATTTTTGGGAAGATTAAAACCAAGTGGAGTATTAATGAATCTTTAATTAGATTGAAATGATCGAGAATGGAGTATCACCAGTTTTGCTCCAGGCGATAGTTAAATGTTTAATTAGATTTGAACGTGAAATGGTAATTGAATTTACCGATAACACCGTGGTGTTAGATTTGAGGTATGACCAGTTTTACTTCATGGGATGAATAGGTTGGGGTTGGGAAATTTAACAAGTGATTACTTCGGTAAGGTTCGCTAATCCTGACTAGTTTGGATAAACCATAATTTGTTTTGAATTGATATACAAAAGGAGATTAAAGAATAAATTTAAAGAATTTATCTTTGATAAAATTAATGGGAACCTTTCCCAAAATATAAGAATATTTGAATAAAATAATATTTTGAATTAGAATGAGGCGTATGTTGTGTTTGTGTAACACTTGTTTATTATATACGCGAGTTATTCAGAAAGACTGGGTTCATCCCATTCTGAATAACTGAATCGACGATGTGTCGAGGATGAAGACGGTGGTCGAAGACCGTAGGTCTTCACATCGTTTGGGTAATTACTGATGTTCTTGATTGGGCCGTACACCCAAGAGGAGGGAATCAGTTGGTGATCGTCCAGACGTACTTGGAGATCGATGGATATGCGAGGTACAAGGTGCCTCTGGTTTCGTTTAGACCCAGAACGGACTTGTAAATGGACTGTGTGTCTGACATTGGATATCATTTTGTGTGATTGATGGATATCGGTTGCATGGAGCGGTTTGCCTGTGTGGCATGCTGAGATGCAAATGATCAAGGCTTCTGTTGAAAAGCAGAGTCTTGTGGTTGATGATCAAAGCACGACCTGTGTGGCATAGCTTCGTGTAGCGTTGATTCGCCACCCCCACACCCCGGTTGTGAACCAGAAACGGGAGAGGACCTCAGGGAGGGCATGCGTTTCTTTCTAGTTAGGGTGGTGTCAGTGACCTACTAGCCCTGACATTTATATTATTTTCACCTGTGTGGTTGTTGAATTGCGAGGCGCCTCGGATATATTGGTGACTATGTGGAGCCTATGGAGTCATTTAGCTCATTTACGCCCCAAAGGGCGGGGAAACGCAGTGTTCAGGCATTATAATCCACATTGGTGGACTGGCCCTGACGATCCATGGGGCAGTTGCGGCTATTCCTGAGACATGGTAGGCTAGATTGTCTCGAAGCGGTGAGGATGATCCCTGGCCTCGGTTCACAGATGGAAATCCAACTTCCAATACGTGACTTTGCGGTTTTGATTGTAGAGCCTAGTATGGCAACATAGTGGTATGGGGCACTTATGCCATCTATGATTGATACTTATGATTGAAATTGTTTTGACACTATACCCTTATAGTAATAATAAAAGATGAAATTTAGCGTATCAAGCATTCTTTGGCTATTATAAGGTAAAACCCTATACTCCGGCTTGTGTTGCATTGTGTGATGGGACCTAGGTCTTATAATAGCTTCATTGTTCTTTATTTAGCATTGCGCTATTGTTTTATGCACTGGTATTCTTGGGAGGAAACCCGTTCCGTGTAATACAGAGTGGTTCCTGGATTTACCTAACTTTAAAATAAATATTAATAATTGTTTTACTTCTCACACCAGTCACATGACTGACCTGGAGTTTATTGTTTTAACCTAAACTCTGGGTGCCCTTATTTTTGACACGGGCAGCTAGTAGTTTTGGTTTTGCAGATTTATATTCATAGGATCCTGATTTACAGCTGAAGCGGTATTCGGAAAGCTCTGTATCTGTGTATCTGTTTTCAGTTGTGCTTTGTATTGTTTTTTCGTTGCGATGTATTTAAATGTAATTTAAATCTATGACACTTCGTTGATGTATAATATTTATTCATACTCTGTATATTCTTGTATTCTAATGGAATTGTTATAATTAACAATGAAGTGTTCTTCTGTCTGCGTTCTGATGTGGCTTGTCCTCAATTCAATCCGTTATTCCCTTACAGGGGAAGTTCGGGTCGTTTCATGTAGTATACAATCAAAATCGCGGGCTCTTATTGGATATTGGATTTCGATTATGACAAGGTATGGAACCATCTTCCGATCAGTGTACTCTAGAGGGGATGCACTGGAGTTTAACAAGAACATCTTGCAACTTGGCCACACATGACCGACCAATCATTTCTCTTGAGTGTGTCAAATATATTGTCACCTTACGGCTGCGCAACTACCATTTACATGGGTGATACAGAAATGAAAAGAAGTAACAAATATGAATATTCTTTAGATGGTGACAATACACCCTAATAGGAGCGACCCACTTAGCTATGTTGCCTGCCCGATTTTTGTGATTTCCCGGTTGATGAGGCTTGAGGTTATATTTTCCTTTAAGAACATATGGCAACCATTCATTTTGAATGCCATATTGTTAGATCCGTCAAATCACTAACTGACTTCCACAAATATGCTTTGGGTATAAAAGAGGTGCCCCTCTTTGCCACCAACTCGGTATATTTGTAAAAATCAACGTACGTGATTTTTAGAAAATAATATGTCAGACATTCATCCATACAAGTCATCCAGGAACAGAATGAACTGAAGGTACTCTCCTATTGCATCCAATATAGGAATCACCCCACGAATCAATAGCGAGTTATCCTTGTAAATCCGTAGATTTCAACCACGACAGAGTCACAGTATATCTCTAGTGATTAGCATGAGATTTTATGTAATTCTTCCGTTTTATGAAGATCAACGGTCTTCAATCGCTCCATCTTGATCAGTGTGAAGACCCGTAACTTCCCCGTAAAGGAAAGCGTCGGATAGTTCTAGAACAAACCACAACAGAACGCATATAAAAGAACACTTCATTGTATATTACAACAATGCATCAGATTACAAGAATATACAGAGTATAAATGAATATTACACAGAAATATCAGAGATTTAAATTACATTTAAATACATAGCAGCGGAAAATAATACAATACACAACTAGAAGTAGATATACGGATACAAAGCTTTACGGATATCGTTCCAGCTGTAAACCAGGATCCTGTGAATTTAAATCTGCAAAAACCAAACTACTAGCTGCCCGTGTCAAAATAAGGGCACCCAGAGTTTAGGTTAAAACAATAAACTCCAGGTCAGTCATGTGACTGGTGTGAGAACTAAAAACAGTTATTATTCTTTATTTTAAAAGTTAGGTAAATCAAGGGACCACGCCGTATAACACGGAACGGGTTTCCTCCCAAGAATACCAGTGCATAAAACAAACAGCGCAATGCTAAATAAAGGGAAATGAAGCTGTTATAAGACCCAGGTCCCATCACACAATGCAACGCAGCCGAGGATATGGTTTTCCCTTATAACAGCCAAAGAATGCTTGATACGTTTAAAACAAATCATTTGATACTATTTTAAGTGTATAGTGTATAAAACAACTTCAAATCATAAGTATCAATCATAGGCGGCATGAATGCCCCATACCACTATGTCGCCATATATAGGTTATACAATCAAAATCGCAAAGTCACGTATTTGGAAATTGGATTTCCATCTATGAACCGAGGCAAAAGATAGTCCTCAACCGATTCGAGACGCTCTAGCCCGCCCCTCAGGACCCAGACTCAGGTGGGCCCTTGGATCGTCAGGGCCGGTCCACCGATGTGGATTAAACTTAAACCCTGAACATGCATTTCCCCGCCCTATGGGGCGTAAACGAGCCAACTAAATGACTCCATCGGTTCGAGAACGACCGATCAATCCGAGGCGCCTCGCAACAGCAACAACCACATAAGTCAAACTCGTCAGGGCGTGTAAAACCACTGACGCCACTTCTAACTAGAAAGAAACGCATGCCCTCCCTGAGGTCCGTCTCCCGTTTTTGGTTCATACCGGGTGTGAAACACGCGAGGTAAACGTTACACAAAGCTACGCCACAAAGGCCGTGCTTTGATCATCACCACAAGACTTTGCTTTTCAACAGAAGCCTCGATCAATTGCCTCTTAGGCATGCCACACAGGCAATTCACTCCATGCGTTTGATATCCATCAATATATAACCCCTGAGCTCGTACGTCTCAGAGAAGGGCGTTAAGCAAGAGAATAAATTCTCCGCCGCCAAACAGATATATATTTAATAGAGATCAATCACACGGACTAAAATCCAATGTCAGACACACAGTCCATTTACAAGTCCGTTCTGGGTCTGAACGAAACCGGAGGCACCTAGTACCCCGCACATCCATCGATCTCCACGTACGTCTGGACGATCACAAACTGTTTCCATCTTCTTGGGTGTACAGCCCAATCAAGATCATCAGTAATCACCCAAACGACGTGAAGACTTCCGGTCTTCGACCACCGTCTTCATCTTCGACTTATCGTCGTATCAGTTATTCAGAATGGGATAAACCCGGTCTTTCCGAATAACTCGCGTATATTTTATAGAAGTGCTACACAAACACAAAATACGCCTCTTTCCAATTCATCAGTCATTAACCGTAAATTAATCAAGAGAATAATTCCCCAAATATTAACCCCGAAGGCCGAAACCAACATCAGATCAATATCCAGAAAACCATTCTGCTTGGCTAACCGACAGTTAATTTCTAATTTCACATTCATAGGGAAAGGTTCCCATTAATTTTATCAAAGATAAATTCTTTAATTTATTCTTTAATCTACTTTTGAATATCAATTCAAACTAGTCGGGATTAACGAAACTTACCGAAGTAATCATTTGTTTTAATTTCCCAATCCCAACCTATTCATCCCATGAAGTAAAACTGGTAATACTTCATATCTAACACCACAGTGTTATCGGTAAATTCAATTACCATTTCACGTTCAAATCTAATTAAAGATTTAACTATCGCCTGGAGTAAAACTGGTGATACTCCATTCTCGATTATTTCAATCTAATTAAAGATTCATTAAAACTCCACTTAGTTTTAATCGTTAACTGGGTTAAAGAATCAGTGTCATTTAAAACACGGTTCACGGTAAACCCAAAATATCATTCCATTAATTATCGGGTTAAAGAACAAGTGTTATTTAAAACACTGTCCACGATAAACCCAAAAATCAATATCAATTCAATTCCAATTAAATATTATTTAATTGGTACTTTTCATTAAATCTAAATAAAAAGATTTAATCATTTCTCAATTGGGTTCAAGAACAGTGTTAGTGAAGACACCATTCACGACAAACCCAAATCACATTCGATATTCAATACAAGGCTCTGAATAGAAAATATATCGGCTTATATTCAATATCAAATTCTACGACTAACAAATGTCGTATTGGAAATAACGATATATATATATATATATATATATCTTTCAAATTTCCATAACAACACCTGTATAATCACGAATTCCAACATCGAAATATTCCGAAGACAATTTCGATTCAAATCCACTCCAATGCAATCATTGGATATTCTGGTTATTTTTAAAACCCTTTTTAAATTCAATTTATTTATTTAAAAATAAATAGAATTATAATTCTAGTTCAAAACTAGTTCATTTCGATAAAAATCTATTTTTATCTTTTCAAATATGGAGTTTTTCATCCCAATTCTTTCTAAATCATTTCTTATGATTTTACATAAATTATTACTATTTTTAATAATTTTATCAAGGCCTGTACAGTCGATTTCCATCAACGGTCATCGAACTGCACTTACAACGACCTTTTTTCGAATTTAATTTGGACGTATCTCCAAATCCAACCGTTAGATTTCAAATTTCTAACATTCATTAGAAAGCTCTTTTCGATACGAACCCAACGGTTCCGGTTTTAGGAGAATCCGACGGTCGGATCTCCCGTAATGTCCGTTTGAAATAAATGGTCGAAATTCGCGAACTGCCGCGGCGCGGCGCGTTCTATTCAGGCCATTATATTATATATAATATATATAATATATATTTCGTCGATTTCTATTTAAAACGAATTATATAAACAGTTTTAAATTCGTTTCAAAAGCAATTTCAACTTCCATTTCAATTCAAATCAAAATTGAATTCATCTTTATAAATTCGTTTTAAAATTCATTTCTATTCAATTCAAATTTCAATTCAATTTGAATTCATTTCAATTCGCTTTCAATTCAATTTGAATTCGTTTTCAATTCATTTCGAAATCGTTTTCAATTCAATTCATTTCGAAATCGTTTTCAATTCAATTCATTTCGAAATCGTTTTCAATTCAATTCATTTCGAAATTGTTTTCAATTCAATTCATTTCGAAATCGTTTTCAATTCAATTCATTTCGAAATCGTTATATATTCAATTCATTTCAAAATGAATAAAATCGATATAAATATCGTTTACGTCAAAATGGCGTCAAACTGATCAACACGGCTTCATAAATTTCTATTTCAAATATTTTATTTCAAATATTTCTTTTTCAAAATAGTTGTTATTATCAAAATATTTCGTTCAACACATGACCAATCTCAAAGGATGAGTACTGTCAACACATGAACCGTTATTTTATATTATTCTTTATTTTCTAAATTGGAATGAGGCCCAATCAATCACCATATAATGTTAATTATATGGATTTTCATACAACACATGTATATAATAGCATTGAAAAATAATCAACCATCAACCAAAGTGCACTACACTGTATAAGCATCAAATATAGATATCTAACGCTTATAACAGCCTGTCAATCAATCGATCGACATATTTAATCAATCAGGATGAGTGAACTGCATATTTCATCCTAACACCCATGTAGGGTTTCAAACAATCAAACAAATATTTTATTTGTGCAGTTGGGCGATGTGTAAAATTTATCGACCCAATCAATGTCCTTTAAATCAGTGTACATAAACAAACCGTCTGGTTTGTAAATGAATATTTTATTTATTCACATTCACGTTAAAAATTATATTTTTAACGATAAAACATTTTATTTCAACATATGAATTTCTATTCAGTTCATTCTTTAAATAAAATGATATTTTTATTTTTCTAACTTATTTTAGAAAATTTCGGCGGCATAACGGCACGATACTAGAAACGGGACGAGGCCTAGCCTTATCCCCGGTCTAGTGAAGGCCCACGCCATTCACACATCAATCATATCAATTTCATTTCACCAAACAATTCAAATCAACTCAAACAATCTAACTAACAACACAACCAAACAAACAAGTCCATGGTCTGTGGACGATTGTGTCGGGTGCTACTAAGCACCGTCTGCATCCTAGTATATATATATAACTAGAAAAATAAATCGAAAGGTGAGAAGTTCTCAACAATAGCTATCCAATTATCTTGAATCTTCTTTTGCAGAATTCTTCGTCGACCTCGCCTTTTTGTCGCTTTCGCCCGTATTCTCTACATATGTAAAAATCGAATTTTTACGATGCTATTCAATATATAAAAATATGATTTTTACTTCGCCATTCAATATATAAAAAAATATATTTTTCCTTCGACTTTCAATATATAAAAATCATATTTTTATTTCGAAGTTCAATATATAAAAACCATATTTTTAATTCGAAGTTCTTTATATAAAAATCACATTTTTAATTCGAAGTTCAATATATAAAAACCATATTTTTAATTCGAAGTTCTTTATATAAAAATCACATTTTTAATTCGAAGTTCAATATATAAAAACCATATTTTTAATTCGAAGTTCTTTATATAAAAATCACATTTTTAATTCGAAGTTCTTTATATAAAAATTACATTTTTAATTCGAAGTTCTTTATATAAAAACCATATTTTTATATTCAAACAAATTCATTTTTAAAAGCCATATTTTTATATTCAAAGAAAATTCATTTTTAAAAGCCATATTTTTATATTCAAAGCAAATTCATTTTTAAAAGCCATATTTTTATATTCAAACAAATTCATTTTTAAAAGCCATATTTTTATATTCAAACATTATTATTTTTAAAAGCCATATTTTTATATTCAAACAAATTCATTTTTAAAAGCCATATTTTTATATTCAAACAAATTCATTTTTAAAAGCCATATTTTTATATTCAAAGCAAATTCATTTTTAAAAGCCATATTTTTATATTCAAACAAATTCATTTTTAAAAGCCATATTTTTATATTCAAACATTATTATTTTTAAAAGCCATATTTTTATATTCAAACAAATTCATTTTTAAAAGCCATATTTTTATATTCAAACATTATTATTTTTAAAAGCCATATTTTTATATTCAAACATTATTATATTTTTAAAACTGATTTTTTTTATCACTGTATTTATTTTTCAAAACTGATAAAAAAAACAAAAAAAAATACATTGTTATAAAAATAAAATAAGGAATGCTCACCGTTTATCTTTCCTTGGGAAGATGAACCCGTCGTTCAAGAGAAGGGCTCCGGATAGCGCGAGATTCGAGACGCCAGATGACGATCGAGACCATCCCCTCCGTGCGCCTCGACGATGCCTGCCACCACCCGGAAGCGCGTTGAACTCGGCCCCCCCCATCTTGTCTAGAATCGCGTGTAACGCAGTGAACTTCGTGGCAGAAAATCACCCAAAACATTGAACGAAGGACGGTCTCGACCATACCCATTTGAAGATCCAACCTTGTGCTGCGATTTTGGTTTAGAGATTGAAATCCAAATCGAGAGGTTCGATGATCGATTTTGGGAAGAAAAGGAAAAAAAATATCCGTCGTTCTTTTTATCTGGGGGCGGGTTTGGATTTTGACTGGTTTGACTAGGGTTTGCCAACTAATAAGCGTTTATATAATATTTATTTTTAATTTAATTTTAATTCGAAAACAGTGATTTCACATTCGAACTCCAAACAAGACCCAACGACTATTGCCCCTAGCTAATTACCCCCATTCCGAATGCAATGGGATATGTTTCGTAAGCTGATTCGATTGTTTGAGTCAGTTTCTATTAAATTTACATTTAAATCACTTATATTGAATTTTAAACGTACATTTCAAATTACCGGGGTCACATATTAACTGGAAAAATTCCAGAAAAATACTTTCTAGCTTCGTATTGACGATACGGTCCTAACAAAACTAGTTTCGTCGAATTCTGAGACCGTATGAAAAATGGCCATTTTCCAGTCGATTAAAATCAACTGAAAATGGTCAAACGCGTTTTCCTTTGCCACGCTCACATATTGATTCGAAAAATTACGAAATTTGGAATCTAGCAATAACTTAACATCACGGACCCAACAAAACTGGTTTCGTCGAAATCCGAGGTCGTTTGCAAAATGTCCATTTTTAAGGGCCTTATATATATGAAAATATATATAAATTCCACGGCGACTATTTCTAATTTTAAACTGGACATATCTTATCATTTCTAAGATGAAATCTCAGTTTGTTAACTTCGTTACAAAGATATAGTTATACAGATTCAAATATTTCTTGTTTCGTTCAATTCTGACTTATATTGAATTCTGTATATTCATTTGAAATTAGAAATCGAATTTTCGAACTACCGCGCCGTTTTCTATTCCTTTTATAATTATATATAATTATTATATATTCTAACGACGACGTATATAATATATACGTTCGAATTATATTCAAAATAAATTTCACGTCGATATTATTTAAAATAATTCATTTTAAATAATCAAAATTCGCTAAAATTGCCAAAATAAAAATTTCAAACTGGCTCGCATTTTACGGGTTGTTACAATCTCCCCCACTTAAAACTTTTCGTCCCCGAAAAGGAACAAAGTCGAAAGTGGTTGGATTAATCAACTCTACGCTCAATCTGGCTTCCATTCTCCAACTTTTCAGTTTCTGAGAATTTTCTAAAATTTCAAAAATTTGGCTAACACCCTAAATTTTCGAAAAATTTCGCCATAACCTCCCCTGCAATGGGAGCATCGGGGAATTTCAAATAGCTTCCCCGGTCCTTCAGATCTCAAAAAGAAAAAGAAAAAGCCAAGCGGCTAGCCAATAGGCTCATAAAATCATCGTCACCCAAACAAAACAGGAAATTATGTGGTAAACAAGTACCTATTTGTCGGGCAAACAAATTTTATTCTCGGCTCTAGCCTCCTTGCTATGACCTGTTCAATGATATACATGTATATGCAAGCAAATGCGACCAAATTTCAATACAAGTCAATATTTGATTCAGTTAGGCATAATGGTTCAAAATTATCAAACAATTAGACAAACAACACAAACATCAATCAATTAGTGGATTAACGTTTCAAATTCATAATTTTGATACATATACTAAAATCATGTTTTTGATGCCAAATCACAACAATAGGCCCTATCTAATTTTGGTTCTCACACCAGTCAATAGGAAATATATAGATATCACACCTTTGAAACACGAATACCAATTCTGATGATGTTCGAACTATCATCAGAATCATCTTCGGGCGACTAGAGTGCGATCCTATATCTATCCAGTATATTAAAACTTCAAATACACGTTTGCAAGGCGTATATGCAAAATCTTTATATACTGGACTGTCCTAATCAATATGAAATAAATAATCAAATACGAATAATTGATTTAAATTTTCAAAACAAAATTTGTTTTCATTTGAAAAATATACTCTTCACACTCGTTCTAGGATACTACTGATCCCATTTCTAATTAGTCATTCCCCTTGGATTTTTCTAATCCAATATCTGATGAATTCTTTCGTATGGTTCTAATGTGTCTTGTTCTCTGAGCTTTGTAAACCAAAGCTCTGATACCAACTGTGAAGACCCGTAACTTCCCCGTAAAGGAAAGCGTCGGATAGTTCGAGAACAAACCACAACAGAACGCATATAAAAGAACACTTCATTGTATATTACAACAATGCATCAGATTACAAGAATATACAGAGTATAAATGAATATTACACAGAAATATCAGAGATTTAAATTACATTTAAATACATAGCAGCGGAAAATAATACAATACACAACTAGAAGTAGATATACGGATACAAAGCTTTCCGGATATCGTTCCAGCTGTAAACCAGGATCCTGTGAATATAAATCTGCAAAAACCAAACTACTAGCTGCCCGTGTCAAAATAAGGGCACCCGGAGTTTAGGTTAAAACAATAAACTCCAGGTCAGTCATGTGACTGGTGTGAGAAATAAAAACAGTTATTATTCTTTATTTTAAAAGTTAGGTAAATCAAGGGACCACGCCGTATAACACGGAACGGGTTTCCTCCCAAGAATACCAGTGCATAAAACAAACAGCGCAATGCTAAATAAAGGGAAATGAAGCTGTTATAAGACCCAGGTCCCATCACACAATGCAACGCAGCCGAGGATAGGGTTTTCCCTTATAACAGCCAAAGAATGCTTGATACGTTTAAAACAAATCATTTGATACTATTTTAAGTGTATAGTGTATAAAACAACTTCAAATCATAAGTATCAATCATAGGCGGCATGAATGCCCCATACCACTATGTCGCCATATATAGGTTATACAATCAAAATCGCAAAGTCACGTATTTGGAAATTGGATTTCCATCTATGAACCGAGGCAAAAGATAGTCCTCAACCGATTCGAGACGCTCTAGCCCGCCCCTCAGGACCCAGACTCAGGTGGGCCCTTGGATCGTCAGGGCCGGTCCACCGATGTGGATTAAACTTAAACCCTGAACATGCATTTCCCCGCCCTATGGGGCGTAAACGAGCCAACTAAATGACTCCATCGGTTCGAGAACGACCGATCAATCCGAGGCGCCTCGCAACAGCAACAACCACATAAGTCAAACTCGTCAGGGCGTGTAAAACCACTGACGCCACTTCTAACTAGAAAGAAACGCATGCCCTCCCTGAGGTCCGTCTCCCGTTTTTGGTTCATACCGGGTGTGAAACACGCGAGGTAAACGTTACACAAAGCTACGCCACAAAGGCCGTGCTTTGATCATCACCACAAGACTTTGCTTTTCAACAGAAGCCTCGATCAATTGCCTCTTAGGCATGCCACACAGGCAATTCACTCCATGCGTTTGATATCCATCAATATATAACCCCTGAGCTTGTACGTCTCAGAGAAGGGCGTTAAGCAAGAGAATAAATTCTCCGCCGCCAAACAGATATATATTTAATAGAGATCAATCACACGGACTAAAATCCAATGTCAGACACACAGTCCATTTACAAGTTCGTTCTGGGTCTGAACGAAACCGGAGGCACCTAGTACCCCGCACATCCATCGATCTCCACGTATGTCTGGACGATCACAAACTGTTTCCATCTTCTTGGGTGTACAGCCCAATCAAGATCATCAGTAATCACCCAAACGACGTGAAGACTTCCGGTCTTCGACCACCGTCTTCATCTTCGACTTATCGTCGTATCAGTTATTCAGAATGGGATAAACCCGGTCTTTCCGAATAACTCGCGTATATTTTATAGAAGTGCTACACAAACACAACATACGCCTCATTCCAATTCATCAGTCATTAACCGTAAATTAATCAAGAGAATAATTCCCCAAATATTAACCCCGAAGGCCGAAACCAACATCAGATCAATATCCAGAAAACCATTCTGCTTGGCTAACCGACAGTTAATTTCTAATTTCACATTCATAGGGAAAGGTTCCCATTAATTTTATCAAAGATAAATTCTTTAATTTATTCTTTAATCTACTTTTGAATATCAATTCAAACTAGTCGGGATTAACGAAACTTACCGAAGTAATCATTTGTTTTAATTTCCCAATCCCAACCCATTCATCCCATGAAGTAAAACTGGTAATACTTCATATCTAACACCACAGTGTTATCGGTAAATTCAATTACCATTTCACTTTCAAATCTAATTAAAGATTTAACTATCGCCTGGAGTAAAACTGGTGATACTCCATTCTCGATTATTTCAATCTAATTAAAGATTCATTAAAACTCTACTTAGTTTTAATCGTTAACTGGGTTAAAGAATCAGTGTCATTTAAAACACGGTTCACGGTAAACCCAAAGTATCATTCCATTAATTATCGGGTTAAAGAACAAGTGTTATTTAAAACACTGTCCACGATAAACCCAAAAATCAATATCAATTCAATTCCAATTAAATATTATTTAATTGGTACTTTTCATTAAATCTAAATAAAAAGATTTAATCATTTCTCAATTGGGTTCAAGAACAGTGTTAGTGAAGACACCATTCACGACAAACCCAAATCACATTCGATATTCAATACAAGGCTCTGAATAGAAAATATATCGGCTTATATTCAATATCAAATTCTACGACTAACAAATGTCGTATTGGAAATAACGATATATATATATATCTTTCAAATTTCCATAACAACACCTGTATAATCACGAATTCCAACATCGAAATATTACGAAGACAATTTCGATTCAAATCCACTCCAATGCAATCATTGGATATTCTGGTTATTTTTAAAACCCTTTTTAAATTCAATTTATTTATTTAAAAATAAATAGAATTATAATTCTAGTTCAAAACTAGTTCATTTCGATAAAAATCTATTTTTATCTTTTCAAATATGGAGTTTTTCATCCCAATTCTTTCTAAATCATTTCTTATGATTTTACATAAATTATTACTATTTTTAATAATTTTATCAAGGCCTGTACAGTCGATTTCCATCAACGGTCATCGAACTGCACTTACAGCGACCTTTTTTCGAATTTGATTTGGACGTATCTCCAAATCCAACCGTTAGATTTCAAATTTCTAACATTCATTAGAAAGCTCTTTTCGATACGAACCCAACGGTTCCGGTTTTAGGAGAATCCGACGGTCGGATCTCCCGTAATGTCCGTTTGAAATAAATGGTCGAAATTCGCGAACTGCAGCGGCGCGGCGCGTTCTATTCAGGCCATTATATTATATATAATATATATAATATATACTTCGTCGATTTCTATTTAAAACAAATTATATAAACAGTTTTAAATTCGTTTCAAAAGCAATTTCAACTTCCATTTCAATTCAAATCAAAATTGAATTCATCTTTATAAATTCGTTTTAAAATTCATTTCTATTCAATTCAAATTTCAATTCAATTTGAATTCATTTCAATTCAATTTGAATTCGTTTTCAATTCATTTCGAAATCGTTTTCAATTGAATTCATTTCGAAATCGTTTTCAATTCAATTCATTTCGAAATCGTTTTCAATTCAATTCATTTCGAAATCGTTTTCAATTCAATTCATTTCGAAATCGTTTTCAATTCAATTCATTTCGAAATCGTTTTCAATTCAATTCATTTCGAAATCGTTATATATTCAATTCATTTCAAAATGAATAAAATCGATATAAATATCGTTTACGTCAAAATGGCGTCAAACTGATCAACACGGCTTCATAAATTTCTATTTCAAATATTTTATTTCAAATATTTCTTTTTCAAAATAGTTGTTATTATCAAAATATTTCGTTCAACACATGACCAATCTCAAAGGATGAGTACTGTCAACACATGAACCGTTATTTTATATTATTCTTTATTTTCTAAATTGGAATGAGGCCCAATCAATCACCATATAATGTTAATTATATGGATTTTCATACAACACATGTATATAATAGCATTGAAAAATAATCAACCATCAACCAAAGTGCACTACACTATATAAGCATCAAATATAGATATCTAACGCTTATAACAGCCTGTCAATCAATCGATCGACATATTTAATCAATTAGGATGAGTGAACTGCATATTTCATCCTAACACCCGTGTAGGGTTTCAAACAATCAAACAAATATTTTATTTGTGCAGTTGGGCGATGTGTAAAATTTATCGACCCAATCAATGTCCTTTAAATCAGTGTACATAAACAAACCGTCTGGTTTGTAAATGAATATTTTATTTATTCACATTCACGTTAAAAATTATATTTTTAACGATAAAACATTTTATTTCAACATATGAATTTCTATTCAGTTCATTCTTTAAATAAAATGATATTTTTATTTTTCTAACTTATTTTAGAAAATTTCGGCGGCATAACGGCACGATACTAGAAACGGGACGAGGCCTAGCCTTATCCCCGGTCTAGTGAAGGCCCACGCCATTCACACATCAATCATATCAATTTCATTTCACCAAACAATTCAAATCAACTCAAACAATCTAACTAACAACACAGCCAAACAAACAAGTCCATGGTCTGTGGACAATTGTGTCGGGTGCTACTAAGCACCGTCTGCATCCTAGTATATATATAACTAGAAAAATAAATCGAAAGGTGAGAAGTTCTCACCAATAGCTATCCAATTATCTTGAATCTTCTTTTGCAGAATTCTTCGTCGACCTCGCCTTTTTGTCGCTTTCGCCCGTATTCTCTACATATGTAAAAATCGAATTTTTACGATGCTATTCAATATATAAAAATATGATTTTTACTTCGCCTTTCAATATATAAAAAAATATATTTTTCCTTCGACTTTCAATATATAAAAATCATATTTTTATTTCGAAGTTCAATATATAAAAACCATATTTTTAATTCGAAGTTCTTTATATAAAAATCACATTTTTAATTCGAAGTTCAATATATAAAAACCATATTTTTAATTCGAAGTTCTTTATATAAAAATCACATTTTTAATTCGAAGTTCAATATATAAAAACCATATTTTTAATTCGAAGTTCTTTATATAAAAATCACATTTTTAATTCGAAGTTCTTTATATAAAAATTACATTTTTAATTCGAAGTTCTTTATATAAAAACCATATTTTTATATTCAAACAAATTCATTTTTAAAAGCCATATTTTTATATTCAAAGCAAATTCATTTTTAAAAGCCATATTTTTATATTCAAAGCAAATTCATTTTTAAAAGCCATATTTTTATATTCAAACAAATTCATTTTTAAAAGCCATATTTTTATATTCAAACATTATTATTTTTAAAAGCCATATTTTTATATTCAAACAAATTCATTTTTAAAAGCCATATTTTTATATTCAAACAAATTCATTTTTAAAAGCCATATTTTTATATTCAAAGCAAATTCATTTTTAAAAGCCATATTTTTATATTCAAACAAATTCATTTTTAAAAGCCATATTTTTATATTCAAACATTATTATTTTTAAAAGCCATATTTTTATATTCAAACAAATTCATTTTTAAAAGCCATATTTTTATATTCAAACATTATTATTTTTAAAAGCCATATTTTTATATTCAAACATTATTATATTTTTAAAACTGATTTTTTTTATCACTGTATTTATTTTTCAAAACTGATAAAAAAAACAAAACAAAACAAAAAAAAACATTGTTATAAAAATAAAATAAGGAATGCTCACCGTTTATCTTTCCTTGGGAAGATGAACCCGTCGTTCAAGAGAAGGGCTCCGGATAGCGCGAGATTCGAGACGCCAGATGACGATCGAGACCATCCCCTCCGTGCGCCTCGACGATGCCTGCCACCACCCGGAAGCGCGTTGAACTCGGCCCCCCCATCTTGTCTAGAATCGCGTGTAACGCAGTGAACTTCGTGGCAGAAAATCACCCAAAACATTGAACGAAGGACGGTCTCGACCATACCCATTTGAAGATCCAACCTTGTGCTGCGATTTTGGTTTAGAGATTGAAATCCAAATCGAGAGGTTCGATGATCGATTTTGGGAAGAAAAGGAAAAAAAATATCCGTCGTTCTTTTTATCTGGGGGCGGGTTTGGATTTTGACTGGTTTGACTAGGGTTTGCCAAATAATAAGCGTTTATATAATATTTATTTTTAATTTAATTTTAATTCGAAAACAGTGATTTCACATTCGAACTCCAAACAAGACCCAACGACTATCACCCCTAGCTAATTACCCCCATTCCGAATGCAATGGGATATGTTTCGTAAGCTGATTCGATTGTTTGAGTCAGTTTCTATTAAATTTACATTTAAATCACTTATATTGAATTTTAAACGTACATTTCAAATTACCGGGGTCACATATTAACTGGAAAAATTCCAGAAAAATACTTTCTAGCTTCGTATTGACGATACGGTCCTAACAAAACTAGTTTCGTCGAATTCTGAGATCGTATGAAAAATGGCCATTTTCCAGTCGATTAAAATCAACTGAAAATGGTCAAACGCATTTTCCTTTGCCACACTCACATATTGATTCGAAAAATTACGAAATTTGGAATCTAGCAATAACTTAACATCACGGACCCAACAAAACTGGTTTCGTCGAAATCCGAGGTCGTTTGCAAAATGTCCATTTTTAAGGGCCTTATATATATGAAAATATATATAAATTCCAAGGCGACTATTTCTAATTTTAAACTGGACATATCTTATCATTTCTAAGATGAAATCTCAGTTTGTTAACTTCGTTACAAAGATATAGTTATACAGATTCAAATATTTCTTGTTTCGTTCAATTCTGACTTATATTGAATTCTGTATATTCATTTGAAATTAGAAATCGAATTTTCGAACTACCGCGCCGTTTTCTATTCCTTTTATAATTATATATAATTATTATATATTCTAACGACGACGTATATAATATATACGTTCGAATTATATTCAAAATAAATTTCACGTCGATATTATTTAAAATAATTCATTTTAAATAATCAAAATTCGCTAAAATTGCCAAAATAAAAATTTCAAACTGGCTCGCATTTTACGGGTTGTTACAATCTCCCCCACTTAAAACTTTTCGTCCCCGAAAAGGAACAAAGTCGAAAGTGGTTGGATTAATCAACTCTACGCTCAATCTGGCTTCCATTCTCCAACTTTTCAGTTTCTGAGAATTTTCTAAAATTTCAAAAATTTGGCTAACACCCTAAATTTTCGAAAAATTTCGCCATAACCTCCCCTGCAATGGGAGCATCGGGGAATTTCAAATAGCTTCCCCGGTCCTTCAGATCTCAAAAAGAAAAAGAAAAAGCCAAGCGGCTAGACAATAGGCTCATAAAATCATCCTCACCCAAACAAAACAGGAAATTATTTAGTAAACATGTACCTATTTGTCGGGCAAACAAATTTTATTCTCGGCTCTAGCCTCCTTGCTATGACCTGTTCAATGATATACATGTATATGCAAGCAAATGCGACCAAATTTCAATACAAGTCAATATTTGATTCAGTTAGGCATAATGGTTCAAAATTATCAAACAATTAGACAAACAACACAAACATCAATCAATTAGTAGATTAACGTTTCAAATTCATAATTTTGATACATATACTAAAATCATGTTTTTGATGCCAAATCACAACAATAGGCCCTATCTAATTTTGGTTCTCACACCAGTCAATAGGAAATATATAGATATCACACCTTTGAAACACGAATACCAATTCTGATGATGTTCGAACTATCATCAGAATCATCTTCGGGCGACTAGAGTGCGATCCTATATCTATCCAGTATATTAAAACTTCAAATACACGTTTGCAAGGCGTATATGCAAAATCTTTATATACTGGACTGTCCTAATCAATATGAAATAAATAATCAAATACGAATAATTGATTTAAATTTTCAAAACAAAATTTGTTTTCATTTGAAAAATATACTCTTCACACTCGTTCTAGGATACTACTGATCCCATTTCTAACGAGTCATTCCCCTTGGATTTTTCTAATCCAATATCTGATGAATTCTTTCGTATGGTTCTAATGTGTCTTGTTCTCTGAGCTTTGTAAACCAAAGCTCTGATACCAACTGTGAAGACCCGTAACTTCCCCGTAAAGGACAGCGTCGGATAGTTCGAGAACAAACCACAACAGAACGCATATAAAAGAACACTTCATTGTATATTACAACAATGCATCAGATTACAAGAATATACAGAGTATAAATGAATATTACACAGAAATATCAGAGATTTAAATTACATTTAAATACATAGCAGCGGAAAATAATACAATACACAACTAGAAGTAGATATACGGATACAAAGCTTTCCGGATATCGTTCCAGCTGTAAACCAGGATCCTGTGAATATAAATCTGCAAAAACCAAACTACTAGCTGCCCGTGTCAAAATAAGGGCACCCAGAGTTTAGGTTAAAACAATAAACTCCAGGTCAGTCATGTGACTGGTGTGAGAACTAAAAACAGTTATTATTCTTTATTTTAAAAGTTAGGTAAATCAAGGGACCACGCCGTATAACACGGAACGGGTTTCCTCCCAAGAATACCAGTGCATAAAACAAACAGCGCAATGCTAAATAAAGGGAAATGAAGCTGTTATAAGACCCAGGTCCCATCACACAATGCAACGCAGCCGAGGATAGGGTTTTCCCTTATAACAGCCAAAGAATGCTTGATACGTTTAAAACAAATCATTTGATACTATTTTAAGTGTATAGTGTATAAAACAACTTCAAATCATAAGTATCAATCATAGGCGGCATGAATGCCCCATACCACTATGTCGCCATATATAGGTTATACAATCAAAATCGCAAAGTCACGTATTTGGAAATTGGATTTCCATCTATGAACCGAGGCAAAAGATAGTCCTCAACTGATTCGAGACGCTCTAGCCCGCCCCTCAGGACCCAGACTCAGGTGGGCCCTTGGATCGTCAGGGCCGGTCCACCGATGTGGATTAAACTTAAACCCTGAACATGCATTTCCCCGCCCTATGGGGCGTAAACGAGCCAACTAAATGACTCCATCGGTTCGAGAACGACCGATCAATCCGAGGCGCCTCGCAACAGCAACAACCACATAAGTCAAACTCGTCAGGGCGTGTAAAACCACTGACGCCACTTCTAACTAGAAAGAAACGCATGCCCTCCCTGAGGTCCGTCTCCCGTTTTTGGTTCATACCGGTTGTGAAACACGCGAGGTAAACGTTACACAAAGCTACGCCACAAAGGCCGTGCTTTGATCATCACCACAAGACTTTGCTTTTCAACAGAAGCCTCGATCAATTGCCTCTTAGGCATGCCACACAGGCAATTCACTCCATGCGTTTGATATCCATCAATATATAACCCCTGAGCTCGTACGTCTCAGAGAAGGGCGTTAAGCAAGAGAATAAATTCTCCACCGCCAAACAGATATATATTTAATAGAGATCAATCACACGGACTAAAATCCAATGTCAGACACACAGTCCATTTACAAGTCCGTTCTGGGTCTGAACGAAACCGGAGGCACCTAGTACCCCGCACATCCATCGATCTCCACGTACGTCTGGACGATCACAAACTGTTTCCATCTTCTTGGGTGTATAGCCCAATCAAGATCATCAGTAATCACCCAAACGACGTGAAGACTTCCGGTCTTCGACCACCGTCTTCATCTTCGACTTATCGTCGTATCAGTTATTCAGAATGGGATAAACCCGGTCTTTCCGAATAACTCGCGTATATTTTATAGAAGTGCTACACAAACACAACATACGCCTCATTCCAATTCATCAGTCATTAACCGTAAATTAATCAAGAGAATAATTCCACAAATATTAACCCCGAAGGCCGAAACCAACATCAGATCAATATCCAGAAAACCATTCTGCTTGGCTAACCGACAGTTAATTTCTAATTTCACATTCATAGGGAAAGGTTCCCATTAATTTTATCAAAGATAAATTCTTTAATTTATTCTTTAATCTACTTTTGAATATCAATTCAAACTAGTCGGGATTAACGAAACTTACCGAAGTAATCATTTGTTTTAATTTCCCAATCCCAACCTATTCATCCCATGAAGTAAAACTGGTAATACTTCATATCTAACACCACAGTGTTATCGGTAAATTCAATTACCATTTCACGTTCAAATCTAATTAAAGATTTAACTGTTAGCCTGCTTTGTGACCAGGCTACCCAAAGTTAGGGACTTGAGTATGAACTTACATTGATTGGCGATCACTTGGATGGAGTGATAGAAAGATGGAAAATTTGAATTATTCATGCAAATGTCATCGGATCGGATCCCCCATTCGGATCGGATCGGATTCCTGCTTTCGGATCGGATCGGATTCCTGCTTTCGGATCGGATCGGATCCCCCTCCCCGGATCGGATCGGAGTACCCTCTACCCGAACCGCCTGAAGTATTCTGCACAAAAGTGCGTGCAAGCATTCTGCTCGAACAACTGGTTCGGTTCGGATCCGATCCGAACCGACTGGACCTGCTTCTGCACACGGAGTTTGACCTCTTCTTTTGGCATAATAGACTCCTACAATTGCGGATCGGACTCCACTTGGCAAAGCACGACCTGGTAACCACTTTTCCATGTTCTCCACTACTTCTGAGATCTCCTCTGGTCACGCCACGTGGCCCATCCGAACCGGAAGCGCCCAGAGCTTATCTACAGCTATAAATACACCACAACATGGCCATTTGAAATGACTTTTGGCATTTCATTCATTCATGGTAGCCATGGCCGAATTCCCCCACTAATAACCACCTTCTTCTTCAGTGAAAATCAATGAAAATCAATGAATTCGGAGAGAATTATTCATTGTATTTGAGCGATTGAGTGATTGAATTCCTTATAATTGTAATCCATGAATGAAATGAGAAACTATGAAGTGGACGTAGGCTTGTTAACGCCGAACCACTATAAAAATCCTGTTGTCTTGCTTTTCTCTCACTTTTTCAGTTATTTCTTCATATCCTACACTCTAAATACGATAATTTGGGTGTTAGAACCATTTTTTGGTCTAACATTATGGTGCTTTCACTGAGAACGAAGATTCTCAGCGCTTAAGGATTCTCCAATCTACTTATTGGATTGCCAAGTCCGATGAGGAAATCCGGCAAATTCTACATTTTTAATGACTTTCCAGTTCGAAAAAGTCTCTGGATCGGATGCGGGTGACTAGCAGATCGGATTGAGTTAATGCAGAATCGCATGGCTTCGGTTCGGATAGCCCCACTCAGTTCGGGTCGGGTCCGACCCGACCCCACGAAGTTATACACTGAGACGCCAGAACTAGTAATAGCAGCATCGGTTCGGATCCAATGACCAGGGGTCCGATCCGACCCCAATAAAATGAAAAATCAATCCGACCCGAACCGCAGGAAAAGATCCGAATCGGCCGCTTGCTGATGACGTAACCCCGACCCGATCCAATGAAATACCCAATCCAATCCGACCAGAAAACGTCTAACCCGGAGTGGCACAACGAACCGACCCGGGGACAATGCTCCGACCCGACCCGTTTAGCAGGACTCGAATCCAGCTGCTGTTGATACCCCGATCCGACCTGATGATGCATCTCCGAACCGAAGTGGGTACCCCGAACCGAACCGAGGAAATGAATGTTACCGATGGTGCATATATGATCCGACCCAACGTGAAGGCACTCCCGAGCCGCAATTTGAAGGGATGATCCGATCCGAACCGAAATAGCTGTTTTTGGGAAAAAATACATTTTTATGACCATTTCAGAAAAGGCTCCATCGTCCAAAATCGAAAAAATCGTGCGGTGCCCACATTTTCGACCTAACCGGCTAGGTCGATCGCCGCCGGGACTGCGGGGCCCCGGACCCCCGCCGGCGCTGCGCCCGGACCCGCTGACGGCCTCGCCTTCGGCTCGGAGCACGGCTCGCCTTCGGCTCGACGTATATTTTGACCAACAGTAGTCATCAAAGTTTGTTAATGAAGATAAGGTGGATAGTCAAAGAATATGACAACCAAATGGCAACGACTAGGATTCCTCCAGAAGCCATAGCCTCTATTTGCCGATGCCATTCAATGGGAGGAGCTGTCAGTCAGATTCAGCTTGCTATCAACGATAGTATACGAGATAATGATTGTCTAATAGTAGCCTCATCTTCTGGAACTCCGATAGTGTGAATTTCAGCAATGCAACTGATGTTGTTCCCTAACGAGTAGTGACCATCCCATTTATATGACTTAAACCTGTCCAATCGGCGGAGCATCGAATGACAGTTATATAGAACAGTTCGAAAACAACTTCAAAGATGATTCATATGATTTTAGTAACCATGATTGTCAATAGTGGCATACCAGAAAGCAGCTAAGGATCCCAACATCCCAAAGCTACACTTCAATTGTATGATGTGATGAATAAAATGTCCTGCGTCTCAACTCCCGAAGAACTTAGCTAACCTTTGTAATGGCTATTTGTTGTCAATCGCATTGAGGAAGACTGATTTCCATCGAATAAGGGTTAGGTCAACATACTTTGGTGCCCAGCGATAGGTAACAGCTGAACCCCTGCAGGCCATGATTGGACATATGAATCTTTGCTCGGATGATAGCAATTTGACTGCTCACCAGTCACCATATGACCTTTGTCAAGAGATGAGAGTTCGAGATCAAAACAAATATGAATCGACCGTTAGCTCTCGACTTCATACATAAATTGTGATAGAAAACATGAACATTACTTCAAGCCTTGGAAGCCATGCTATTGTAGTCAAGTTTATCTGACTAAGGTCTAAACTGACCAGCTCTAGCGGCGATTAGAGCTTACATTACACCCTGGTATCTATTGCTAAAATTCCTAATGAAAGATGGAATGGGAATGGTCCGTGGCGACCATGTTACTGGAAGAGCCTGATATTTAGCTAATTAGGAGATGCTACTCGATAGAGGTGGCAAGTTAAAGGTTTAGAGCACTTAAGCCTTGATGCTGATTGATTATCTGTGCATTAGATCTTATTCCCAACGTGGGACTAAAGGCATATCTGCGGATGGATGAGATATGACTATCCCCCTAGCAGCCATGACTCCCTCATACTCAATCCTTGCCCTTAGCTTGGGGGCAAGAAGGCGATTCAAATAAGATGCGACCTCGTCATTCGCTTATAGTATTTACTTAATTGCCTTTGTCACTCCAAGTCCTCTTTCAAGGTCTGTTCATTCTTGGGACTGCCACCCCACAACGGTTTGAAAAGACATTCATCGCCAGCTAAAGATTTTGACAGCCATCCCCTGACAGAGATGTAGTGAGGAAAAATGGACCTGCAAAGAGCGTGCAATGCCATCTTCGCACAGAATGATATTCATTCCTTTAACAGGATTACTTTTTAACCATGACTCTTATATTTCCATGCTTTATGAGTTATTGATGTAACTAACTCAGATGAATTTATATGTGGATGATGTAGGTACCCCGAATCTGGTACCAATCAAACTTTGAGCACCCACAGGAAGAATTATGGAGCATTGTCGTAACGAGCCCGATTGAATTGCTCGTTTACAGAGCCACGTCCTTCACCTGAGAGAAGTTGTATCTCTTAAGATGGATCCGAGGTGACCATCCACTCATTGGCTCACACGTGACAGGCCTCAAGATAATTGTGCATTGAAGTTCAACGTCGGAATCCGATTCCGGATGGACGCAGTTCGACCATCTACATGGCTCGATCCGTTAAAGGAGGCAGCACTGCCCCTTGATATGCTTACTTTTCAATCATACAATTTACTTTTGCATGCTTCCTGAGTTATGGACATGACTAACTCATGCGATATGAATGATGAAGGTACCCGAAGTTTGGTGCCAACCACTCCTTCCATGGTTTAGTTGGAGGAATGTAAAGCTTTGGCGAACGTGATTCAACTATTCACCCTCCTGATGCCAACAACCTGACATAAATGAAGTTTGACCATTCATTCATGGACCTTTTGCCCTTGAAGTAGGGGGCAAGCGAATATATGCACATAATTTCAACATATCTATGCATAGGCATACAAATGAGGCATCCTCAACATCTAGCCTTTAATTTGCCAGACACGACATAGAGATATACCCGGGTGTGACATAACCACTTAGCAGTTCTATGACTCCATCCCCTGATCCAACAAGAAGAGTGCAAAAATGACAGGGGCACGATCACATGAACGACATAACTTTTGCCTTCGATGTGGGGGCAAAAGGGAAATGTTAAGACGAGGATGAGTGTGACTCGACCGCTCTCCAAAAACGTCTTTAACTCTTTCCCATGCTTCCGACGGGAGGAGTATAAAATCAATAGGGACGTGAACCGACCATCCCTGATGGCGACCTCTGCCCTTGATGTAGGAGCAAAGGGACGATGCCAAGGCAAATGTGACCCGACTGTTTGCCCGACTAACTCTAATCCTCAGAGCTTGGATATGAGTATAAACTTAGGACGAGTGTGACAGGCGCGCTAAGATTTCAGACCACTCGATCCACAACTCTAACCCAAACTGACTTTGGGAAAGTATAAAGGACGAACCGCGACGTCCATAACTCTAACTCTCACGACTTGAGAGAGAGTATAAATCTGTTGGGTTAGTGTGAATGGTGCACCATGACTTAAGACCACTAAACCCATAACTCTAACTCTCATGACTTGGGAGAGAGTATAAAGGACAATGCTGTGACGTGCATGCAATCTTCATTGCCCTCCGACTGAGGACAGGATTATAAAGGACTTACGGATCGAACATCCGAATGACTTAATCCGGTTCCCATCAACGCTGGGAGCACGGACATAGATTTTTGAATTAACTTCAAACACGTTTCGGACGTGACCCGTGTTTCAAAATTAAATGGAGGCTACAGACACTATACCTCCAAACTACGACACCTGACACTTTGACATTTAATAATTCTATGCTAGATAGATTAGCACTCAACATGTTTTCATTTCGAGCCACAGTTGCTTGTGACTTAAAGATTGACTTAGTAGCTTGCTAGACTAAGCTGACTATTCTTTTTCGAATTGCAAGATTATGTACAGATACAGAGCAAAGACACAAGGGATACTAGCGTACAACAACAAAGAGGTCGTGTTTGAAGGAATGACGTCGACTTCTAGTGCTAAGCTTCCTACATGACTCAATGCAATCACCATATATCAAATCAACATACACACCCATGTGTGACTGGCCATAGCCCAAGTGCAACGACGAGTGTTACCTCGCAAATACGTTGAATGGAAAACGGAATAACTCGAGCACATAAGCTTGTAAAGCAATGTCTCTTTTCCATGCATCCATGTCTAAAGTTAAAAGGGATGTGATACAACTGTCGACCTTTCTCCATTACCCCCGGACTGGGGCCGCACTGCTGAAAATATTCATAACTGTTATATGTCTGTGACTAACTTATACCTCGATCTTCACAGGCTGCTTGAGGACCACGAAATGGATGCAGAGTGAATGTCCATTTGCTAGCCCGGACCGACTTCCTGGTTGAAAGACCCCATGTAAAGGGAGATGCCATTGCTTTGACTCCTAACTTGCGCGGAGGCGAATTGCCTGACACTCAGACTCAAAAGCGAAGAAGAAGGAAGATAGAAATTTCTTCCGTGCTGAGGATATTGGTGCAGAAGGCGCTAGGATCGAAGGAAGGTAGCAGATTTCTTCTTGTGATGATCCCTCAGCATGTCAAGCTAGATATGAAATGGATGGTACCCTTGCTGATTTGTGAACTCACATGGATCAGCGAGATGAACTTCTCCGGAAACGACAGAAAATGGTGGATAACTTCTCTACTCGGATAGATGGAGGGCCTAGTAGCTTCGACTTATTCTCTAGAGCGAGCTCCATGGGAATTCAAACGACAATGAACTTGGCTCATACGCTCCCTGCCCCGTGGTCCAGATAATATAAGACCCTAGGACAAGTTAGCATGGTCGTCTTTGATGACACAAAGATACAACCAACCTCCTCCCAGGTATTTGTAACATGCAACTTCCGACCGTGGCATTTTGGATGAAAACGATGGATATGTAAGAGTCGCCGAAAAATTTACGCGGAGCCCGACCAACCTTTGCTCCAATTCGGAGGAATGTTTAAAATCCAGCTCAACCTCAACATGAGGCTCCCCATGTAGGGGGAAGACGAGAGCATTCGAAAAAGCTATAGTCTAACTTTATTGCCATCCGACTCCGAACCTCAAAGCTTGGATGGGAGACCAAGGACTAACATGAGCTGGACACGAATAAATCATTTTCTATCAAACTCTAACTCACAGCTTGATGAGGGAGTATGAATTCAGAGAATACGTGGATTTGATGACCACCGTTTAGTAAAATCCCCATGGATGGGGAGTATAGGATAAGAGCTTCGAACATCATCATCTGACTATCTGCCAGCCTTAGGCACATTTACCATTATCTGAGCTTCACAATAACCCAGACTATAAGCAGAAGAATGGCTCCACAAGAGCAACCTGCATACATCCAAGTAGCGGATCACCATCCAGAAAAAAAAAAGCCTGATTGATTGCTATTACATATGCATAACCAAGAAGCCAGAAACCGGCTTCCACCCAATTTAAGACTTCATACCGGGGGCACTGGCATAAGTTAGGTAATTAGCGACAACTTCTCAAAGACGAGGGCCAAATTGGCAACATTGATTGATGCTTCAACAGAGATCAGGCAAGACCCTGCATGCATTCCTTAAGAGATTCAACGCCGCAGTGGCATCGGTAAATCGACCTGGACCATATATGGCGTTGATTGCTGTAGTATCCGGTATTCTGGATATCTCAAACTTCAAAATCTCTTTACATTGAGACCCACCAAGAGGACTTGGCGAATTCACCTCTGAAACAAACCTTGGTATCTCTCTATCATGAGATTCTCCTAGAAACGTTGGAAAATACTATCCTGAGACAGACAGATTCGTGAAATAAGAGTGTGCTAATGTTGAAATGGATGATCTCAATGTCTTCACGACAGAATGGAGCACTATCTGACTCTTCAAATAATAAAGGAAAAAGAAAAGCCCCAGGAAATACTAACAAGAATTTACAATTCTGGAAATGACCAATGTCATTAATTGGGGCCCGCGGTCTTGATTATCAAGCTTAATGGAACCAAGCACGGGAGATAGACTCAACAAGACTATGATGGCTATTTCAGATTATGCCAAAGCGTGAACGAAGGAACTCGAATAACTCACTAACGATGTTCGCTCGCTTGCACGACTGACGAGCTTACTCAACTCTGCAGCTGATGTAAGGAGAGTATCTAAGTTTGCTGATATACTCAGTAAGGCGATCACTGCTTTCTGGCTAAACAGATGGGTTGACCCCAACGCGAATGTGATTCGACCATTCGCATATACAACTCCAACCCTTGATGACTTGGGAATGTGCACATAATGACACAGGGTGACTAAGATTGTTGAACCTACATATCTAACTCGATGCGGCAGAAAAAAGTATAAAGGCTAAAAGATTGGATGTCTGATTGACCTATCATAACCCCCAACAATGCTGGGGGTATAAGCACTGACTTTGCTCGTCCTCCATTAATGCTAGGAACATCAACTTCAACCGACAGATTGACTTTAAACATGACCCTGACTCAATGCATGATTCAGAACATATACATTATATCTTTAGAATATGACGTGATTCATCCCGACCATCCAAGTGAGCGAAATTACGGATCAAGCAAGAATTCAAAGACTTGATCTACAACTGCATCAAACGGAGAGTATGATGAACTCCTCTGCTGCCTTACAATTGTGATAATCCTACCAGCTAGTGGCTTGCATGTTTTCAACACTCGCACTGACTTGTATGTGATCACGGGACTATAAAACAATCTGAAGTGATCATGACTTTCGGATGCACTATTATTACGATTAGATGTAATCATGGAGTCCTAGATTAATATCCTGATATCAAGATTGTCCAGATCCAAGCAAAAATGACAAATTCATATGCCGACTCTGATGCACTCTATCCGAACGGTGACTTGGACGACTATCGTATACATTGCCTTATACACTAAAGAAATCTTAGCTTAGCAATGCACTTGACTTGTTTAGGAAGATGGCGTCGTTTGGCATCAACTTTAACATGTACGATCTCACACGGGAGCCAAACATACCACATAACCTATGATAAAGGAATTCTACCTCTTGATTCGACAAAGTCTAAACGATTACTTGACCATCTTGACCACTTTAGCCATGAAATTTGGCCCGATAAGCATCAACGGAAGCAATGCGGCATATGACAAGCCATTTATACAGAAAAAGATCCAAAAAGAATCATCTCGACTTATTCAAAGCACATCTTATTTGCAACAAGATGTACTTTGGGGGGCAAAATGTTAGCCTGCTTTGTGACCAGGCTACCCAAAGTTAGGGACTTGAGTATGAACTTACATTGATTGGCGATCACTTGGATGGAGTGATAGAAAGATGGAAAATTTGAATTATTCATGCAAATGTCATCGGATCGGATCCCCCATTCGGATCGGATCGGATTCCTGCTTTCGGATCGGATCGGATCCCCCTCCCCGGATCGGATCGGAGTACCCTCTACCCGAACCGCCTGAAGTATTCTGCACAAAAGTGCGTGCAAGCATTCTGCTCGAACAACTGGTTCGGTTCGGATCCGATCCGAACCGACTGGACCTGCTTCTGCACACGGAGTTTGACCTCTTCTTTTGGCATAATAGACTCCTACAATTGCGGATCGGACTCCACTTCGCAAAGCACGACCTGGTAACCACTTTTCCATGTTCTCCACTACTTCTGAGATCTCCTCTGGTCACGCCACGTGGCCCATCCGAACCGGAAGCGCCCAGAGCTTATCTACAGCTATAAATACACCACAACATGGCCATTTGAAAGGACTTTTGGCATTTCATTCATTCATGGTAGCCATGGCCGAATTCCCCCACTAATAACCACCTTCTTCTTCAGTGAAAATCAATGAAAATCAATGAATTCGGAGAGAATTATTCATTGTATTTGAGCGATTGAGTGATTGAATTCCTTATAATTGTAATCCATGAATGAAATGAGAAACTATGAAGTGGACGTAGGCTTGTTAACGCCGAACCACTATAAAAATCCTGTTGTCTTGCTTTTCTCTCACTTTTTCAGTTATTTCTTCATATCCTACACTCTAAATACGATAATTTGGGTGTTAGAACCATTTTTTGGTCTAACATAACTATCGCCTGGAGTAAAACTGGTGATACTCCATTCTCGATTATTTCAATCTAATTAAAGATTCATTAAAACTCCACTTAGTTTTAATCGTTAACTGGGTTAAAGAATCAGTGTCATTTAAAACACGGTTCACGGTAAACCCAAAATATCATTCCATTAATTATCGGGTTAAAGAACAAGTGTTATTTAAAACACTGTCCACGATAAACCCAAAAATCAATATCAATTCAATTCCAATTAAATATTATTTAATTGGTACTTTTCATTAAATCTAAATAAAAAGATTTAATCATTTCTCAATTGGGTTCAAGAACAGTGTTAGTGAAGACACCATTCACGACAAACCCAAATCACATTCGATATTCAATACAAGGATCTGAATAGAAAATATATCGGCTTATATTCAATATCAAATTCTACGACTAACAAATGTCGTATTGGAAATAACGATATATATATATATATATATATCTTTCAAATTTCCATAACAACACCTGTATAATCACGAATTCCAACATCGAAATATTCCGAAGACAATTTCGATTCAAATCCACTCCAATGCAATCATTGGATATTCTGGTTATTTTTAAAACCCTTTTTAAATTCAATTTATTTATTTAAAAATAAATAGAATTATAATTCTAGTTCAAAACTAGTTCATTTCGATAAAAATCTATTTTTATCTTTTCAAATATGGAGTTTTTCATCCCAATTCTTTCTAAATCATTTCTTATGATTTTACATAAATTATTACTATTTTTAATAATTTTATCAAGGCCTGTACAGTCGATTTCCATCAACGGTCATCGAACTGCACTTACAGCGACCTTTTTTCGAATTTGATTTGGACGTATCTCCAAATCCAACCGTTAGATTTCAAATTTCTAACATTCATTAGAAAGCTCTTTTCGATACGAACCCAACGGTTCCGGTTTTAGGAGAATCCGACGGTCGGATCTCCCGTAATGTCCGTTTGAAATAAATGGTCGAAATTCGCGAACTGCAGCGGCGCGGCGCGTTCTATTCAGGCCATTATATTATATATAATATATATAATATATATTTCATCGATTTCTATTTAAAACGAATTATATAAACAGTTTTAAATTCGTTTCAAAAGCAATTTCAACGTCCATTTCAATTCAAATCAAAATTGAATTCATCTTTATAAATTCGTTTTAAAATTCATTTCTATTCAATTCAAATTTCAATTCAATTTGAATTCATTTCAATTCGCTTTCAATTCAATTTGAATTCGTTTTCAATTCATTTCGAAATCGTTTTCAATTCAATTCATTTCGAAATCGTTTTCAATTCAATTCATTTCGAAATCGTTTTCAATTCAATTCATTTCGAAATCGTTTTCAATTCAATTCATTTCGAAATCGTTTTCAATTCAATTCATTTCGAAATCGTTTTCAATTCAATTCATTTCGAAATCGTTATATATTCAATTCATTTCAAAATGAATAAAATCGATATAAATATCGTTTACGTCAAAATGGCGTCAAACTGATCAACACGGCTTCATAAATTTCTATTTCAAATATTTTATTTCAAATATTTCTTTTTCAAAATAGTTGTTATTATCAAAATATTTCGTTCAACACATGACCAATCTCAAATGATGAGTACTGTCAACACATGAACCGTTATTTTATATTATTCTTTATTTTCTAAATTGGAATGAGGCCCAATCAATCACCATATAATGTTAATTATATGGATTTTCATACAACACATGTATATAATAGCATTGAAAAATAATCAACCATCAACCAAAGTGCACTACACTGTATAAGCATCAAATATAGATATCTAACGCTTATAACAGCCTGTCAATCAATCGATCGACATATTTAATCAATCAGGATGAGTGAACTGCATATTTCATCCTAACACCCGTGTAGGGTTTCAAACAATCAAACAAATATTTTATTTGTGCAGTTGGGCGATGTGTAAAATTTATCGACCCAATCAATGTTCTTTAAATCAGTGTACATAAACAAACCGTCTGGTTTGTAAATGAATATTTTATTTATTCACATTCACGTTAAAAATTATATTTTTAACGATAAAACATTTTATTTCAACATATGAATTTCTATTCAGTTCATTCTTTAAATAAAATGATATTTTTATTTTTCTAACTTATTTTAGAAAATTTCGGCGGCATAACGGCACGATACTAGAAACGGGACGAGGCCTAGCCTTATCCCCGGTCTAGTGAAGGCCCACGCCATTCACACATCAATCATATCAATTTCATTTCACCAAACAATTCAAATCAACTCAAACAATCTAACTAACAACACAGCCAAACAAACAAGTCCATGGTCTGTGGACGATTGTGTCGGGTGCTACTAAGCACCGTCTGCATCCTAGTATATATATAACTAGAAAAATAAATCGAAAGGTGAGAAGTTCTCACCAATAGCTATCCAATTATCTTGAATCTTCTTTTGCAGAATTCTTCGTCGACCTCGCCTTTTTGTCGCTTTCGCCCGTATTCTCTACATATGTAAAAATCGAATTTTTACGATGCTATTCAATATATAAAAATATGATTTTTACTTCGCCTTTCAATATAAAAAAAAAAAATTTTCCTTCGACTTTCAATATATAAAAATCATATTTTTATTTCGAAGTTCAATATATAAAAACCATATTTTTAATTCAAAGTTCTTTATATAAAAATCACATTTTTAATTCGAAGTTCAATATATAAAAACCATATTTTTAATTCGAAGTTCTTTATATAAAAATCACATTTTTAATTCGAAGTTCAATATATAAAAACCATATTTTTAATTCGAAGTTCTTTATATAAAAAACACATTTTTAATTCGAAGTTCTTTATATAAAAATTACATTTTTAATTCGAAGTTCTTTATATAAAAACCATATTTTTATATTCAAACAAATTCATTTTTAAAAGCCATATTTTTATATTCAAAGCAAATTCATTTTTAAAAGCCATATTTTTATATTCAAAGCAAATTCATTTTTAAAAGCCATATTTTTATATTCAAACAAATTCATTTTTAAAAGCCATATTTTTATATTCAAACATTATTATTTTTAAAAGCCATATTTTTATATTCAAACAAATTCATTTTTAAAAGCCATATTTTTATATTCAAACAAATTCATTTTTAAAAGCCATATTTTTATATTCAAAGCAAATTCATTTTTAAAAGCCATATTTTTATATTCAAACAAATTCATTTTTAAAAGCCATATTTTTATATTCAAACATTATTATTTTTAAAAGCCATATTTTTATATTCAAACAAATTCATTTTTAAAAGCCATATTTTTATATTCAAACATTATTATTTTTAAAAGCCATATTTTTATATTCAAACATTATTATATTTTTAAAACTGATTTTTTTTATCACTGTATTTATTTTTCAAAACTGATAAAAAAAACAAAAAAAAACAAAAAAAAACATTGTTATAAAAATAAAATAAGGAATGTTCACCGTTTATCTTTCCTTGGGAAGATGAACCCGTCGTTCAAGAGAAGGGCTCCGGATAGCGCGAGATTCGAGACGCCAGATGACGATCGAGACCATCCCCTCCGTGTGCCTCGACGATGCCTGCCACCACCCGGAAGCGCGTTGAACTCGGCCCCCCCATCTTGTCTAGAATCGCGTGTAACGCAGTGAACTTCGTGGCAGAAAATCACCCAAAACATTGAACGAAGGACGGTCTCGACCATACCCATTTGAAGATCCAACCTTGTGCTGCGATTTTGGTTTAGAGATTGAAATCCAAATCGAGAGGTTCGATGATCGATTTTGGGAAGAAAAGGAAAAAAAATATCCGTCGTTCTTTTTATCTGGGGGCGGGTTTGGATTTTGACTGGTTTGACTAGGGTTTGCCAACTAATAAGCGTTTATATAATATTTATTTTTAATTTAATTTTAATTCGAAAACAGTGATTTCACATTCGAACTCCAAACAAGACCCAACGACTATCGCCCCTAGCTAATTACCCCCATTCCGAATGCAATGGGATATGTTTCGTAAGCTGATTCGATTGTTTGAGTCAGTTTCTATTAAATTTACATTTAAATCACTTATATTGAATTTTAAACGTACATTTCAAATTACCGGGGTCACATATTAACTGGAAAAATTCCAGAAAAATACTTTCTAGCTTCGTATTGACGATACGGTCCTAACAAAACTAGTTTCGTCGAATTCTGAGACCGTATGAAAAATGGCCATTTTCCAGTCGATTAAAATCAACTGAAAATGGTCAAACGCGTTTTCCTTTGCCACGCTCACATATTGATTCGAAAAATTACGAAATTTGGAATCTAGCAATAACTTAACATCACGGACCCAACAAAACTGGTTTCGTCGAAATCCGAGGTCGTTTGCAAAATGTCCATTTTTAAGGGCCTTATATATATGAAAATATATATAAATTCCACGGCGACTATTTCTAATTTTAAACTGGACATATCTTATCATTTCTAAGATGAAATCTCAGTTTGTTAACTTCGTTACAAAGATATAGTTATACAGATTCAAATATTTCTTGTTTCGTTCAATTCTGACTTATATTGAATTCTGTATATTCATTTGAAATTAGAAATCGAATTTTCGAACTACCGCGCCATTTTCTATTCCTTTTATAATTATATATAATTATTATATATTCTAACGACGACGTATATAATATATACGTTCGAATTATATTCAAAATAAATTTCACGTCGATATTATTTAAAATAATTCATTTTAAATAATCAAAATTCGCTAAAATTGCCAAAATAAAAATTTCAAACTGGCTCGCATTTTACGGGTTGTTACAATCAGCATCTTCCATAATAACGTATTCGTTGGTTTAGAATGGTTTTCGAATATATATTCGATCCCGGTCTTTCCGTACCAACAACGTATTAGGCAAGATTTTGATAGTTGGTTATTTAACTATCAAAATAAACAACCATAAAATAAAATGAATCTATTGGTTCAGTACACAACGTCACTTGTCCCTTTTAATTTTCCATTCCTTAATCAAGTCTTTAAATCCTTTAAAACATAATATACAAGCCTTCATTCCAAAATAGAACCTTTTCCAAAAATTCTAATAAGTTTATCCCAAAACCCACTTCAGTTATAACTCGATAAAACCTGTAACAAGAAGGAATTTCGCTTGATTCGAATCGATCGCTAAACCGAGCAAGACCATTCGAAACCCCTGATTGTTTTGAGAACACGACAAATCAGAACGCAAACAGAAGAACATTTCCTTGCTTATTATAATAATTCCATCAGCATACAAGAATATACAGAGTACGAATAAATATTATACATCATAAAAATATCAGAGGTTCAATTTACATTACATAGCAGTGGGAAATAATACAAAACACAACTGAAAGAGATATACGGATATAGAGCTTTCCGGATATTGTTCCAGCTGTAAATCAGGATCCTGTGAATATAAATCTGCAAAACCAAAACTACTAGTTGCCCATGCGGAAAATAAGGGCACATAGAGTTTAGGTTACAACAATAAACTCCAGGCCAGTCAAGTGACTGGTGTGAAAACTAAAATAGTTATTTAAAACTTTACTTTAAAAGAGAGTAATTCAAGGGACCACGCCGTATAACACGGAACGGGTTTCCTCCAAGAAAAACAACGCAATGCTTTTTGGAAAAACGAAGCTATTATAAGACCCAGGTCCTATCACACAATGTGTAACGACCCGGATTTTCGGCGACTTTGGTTATCGACATAAGCACGATGTCAATAACCAAAACATCGAAAAATCCTGGTAGTTAATGAAAGAAATTAGAGGGTGAGGATAGATAAGATAGAAACTTAGAATAGAAGAAGAAGAACACAACATCAGAGTAACACGTACCTCACAGCGGAACGAATAACATATAATATATAACATAACTTTGAAATATAACAGTTATGTATACAATAGCACTTATCAGACTACAACACTTACAACACAGCGGAAATAAACTATAGCTATATGATCCAGAAGCCTCCTGCTCCAGCTCTTCAAGTATATCTGTAAATCCCGACTACTTGACTGCCCGTACAAATTTAGGCACCCAAGAGTTTAGGGAAAACAACAAAGTAAACTCCGGGTCAGTCATGGGACTGGTATCAGTAAAACAGTTTAAACAGGTATATGAACAAGTAAACGATATCTCATAAGACCACGCCGCAGAACGGAACGGGTTTTTCCCTTATGAGAATCCAAAATATCTTTATATCAAAAACCTTTTGATATTATAATAATGTCTATGTACAAATAGATATCAACTAGCAGAAACGCTTTCATCCCACGTTCTACATATATAGTATACAATCAAAATCGCAAGCACGTATTGGATAATGGATTTCCAACTATGACAAGGTATGGAACCACCTTCCGATCAGTGTACTCTAGGAACGATACACTGGAGTTCAACAAGAACATCTTGTAACTCAGCCACACATGACCGACCACTCATTTCGCTTGAGTGTATCGAATGTACATCACCAACGGTTGGGATCAGCAGCCGTTCCCGTATATATATATGGGACAGCATTGATAGATTTAAGAAACAAATGAATATTCTCTAGATAGGTGATTATACACCCTACTTCGGTGCGACCGACTTAGCCATGCTGCCTGCCCGATTTCTGTCATTTTCCGGTTGATGAGGCTAGAAGCTACGCTTTATCATTACATCAGATTAACTTCGAATGCTACATTGTCAGATCCATCGAAAATCACTAATTGACGTCCACAACCATACATTACGTGTCAGCTAAAAGAAGTTTCCTTCTCTGCTTCCACTCTTGGTACGGTTGAAGAAATCAATGTACGTGACCTTTCTGGAAATACTCTGTCAGACATTCATTCATACAAGTCATCCTCATTCACTTAGAATGTCACATCGTCATACCCGCCAAATCACAAATTGACTTATCCAAAAATAACACGGGTATACAGCTAAGAGAAACGAATTCCTCCGCCACCAAACGTGAATACGTTTGAACAGATCAACTTACGCGATCCATTGGATATACTCTGTCAGACGTTCGCCCATACAAGTTGTCCTGGGACTGGACAAACCGAAGGCACTATTCAGTATATCCATCTTAGTCACTGTTATCTAAGATTTATACAACAGCCCTTGCACTTTACTCCGTCTTCAATTATCTTTGGCATATATGATTTGCGATGCTTATGCCAATACAGAGTGGTTCTTTGGATAATAATCCAACCGGTCTCTCCATATTAACAACGTTAAAATGGTCAAAATTTCGATAGTCTGTGAGTTAACTATCAAAGAAAAACAAGTGTGCAAACAACGATATTATTTCCAGATGGAAATTATATCGATCAATCATCAACATATATCTATATATATTCACATTGCCTTATTTTCTATGTTTAGAAAATATATGTTATTAACACTGGAAAACGTTTTCCATTTGTGTAACAACCCGAAAATCTGGGCCAGTTTAAAATTTTTATTTTGGCAATTTTAGCGGATTTTGATTATTTAAAATGAATTATTTTAAATAATTATCGACGAGAAAATTTATTTTGAATATAATTCGAACGAATATAATTATATACGTCGTCGTTAGAATATAAATAATTATATATATAATTATAAATAGAATTGAAAATGGCGCGGTAGTTCGATAATTCGATTTCAAACTTCAATTGAATGTACCGGGTGCAAAACAATCCGGATTTTAGTGAAACCAAAAACATTAGGATCTAATCGATAATATCTTTCCAACGAATCCGATAAATCGAAATTTAATAGCGGGAATCAAAAGATATGTCCAGTTGAAAATTCTGAATAGTCGCTATGGAATTCAGGCCCTTAAAAATGGACATTTTGCAAACGACCTCGGATTTCGACGAAACCACTTTTGTTGGGTCCGTGATGAAAGGTTATTGCTAGATTCCAAATTTCATAATTTTTTAAATCAGTATGTGAGCGTGGCAAAGGAAAACGCGTTTGACCAGTTTCAGTTGATTTAATCGACTGGAAAATGACCATTTTTCAAACAGTCAGGGGTTTCGAACGGTCTAGATCGGTTTAACGACTGATTCAGATCGAGCGAAATTCCCGGCCGTCACATTCGAAATCGTTTTAAATGGAAATCGCCATAATCTATATAATATATATATATTATATATATAATGGCCTGAATAGAACGCGCCGCGCCGCGGCAGTTCGCGAATTTCGACCATTGATTTCAAACGGACATTACGGGAGATCCGACCGTCGGATTCTCCTAAAACCGGAACCGATGGGTTCGTATCGAAAAGAGCTTTCTAACAAATATGAGAAATTAGAAATCTAACGGTTGGATTTGGAATTATGTCCAAATCAAATTTGGAAAAGGTCGCTGTAAGTGAAGTTCGATAGCCGTTGATGGAAATCGACTGTACAGGCCTTGATAAAATTATTAAAAATAGTAATAATTTGTGTAAAATCATAAGAAATGATTTAGAAAGAATTGGGATGAAAAACTCCATATTTGAAAAGATAAAAATAGATTTTTATCGAAATGAACTAGTTTTGAACTAGAAATATAATTCTATTTATTTTTAAATAAATAAATTGAATTTGAAAAGGGTTTTAAAAATAACCAGAATTTCCAATGATTGCATTGGAGTGGATTTGAATCGAAATTGTCTTCGGAATATTTCGATGTTGGAATTCGTGATTATACAGATGTTGTTATGGAAATTTGAAAGATATATATTTATATCGTTATTTCCAATACGACATTTGTTAATCGTAGAATTTGATATTGAATATAAGCCGATATATTTTCTATTCAGAGCCTTATATTGAATATCAAATGTGATTTGGGTTTGTCGTGAATGGTGTCTTCACTAACACTGTTCTTGAACCCAGTTGAGAGAAGATTAAATATTTTTATTTAGATTTAATGAAGTGTACCAATTAAATGATATTTAATTGGAATTGAATTGGTATTGATTTTTGGGTTTATCGTGAACAGTGTTTTAAATAACACTTGTTCTTTAACCCGATAATTAATGGAATGATTTTTGGGTTTATCGTGAACAGTGTTTTAAATAACACTTGTTCTTTAACCCGATAATTAATGGAATGTGATTTTGGGTTTATTGTGAACCGTGTTTTAAATGACACTGATTCTTTAACCCAGTCGAAGATTAAAACTAAGTGGAGTTTTAATGAATCTTTAATTAGATTGAAATGATCGAGAATGGAGTATCACCAGTTTTGCTCCAGACGATAGTTAAATCTTTAATTAGATTTGAACGTGAAATGGTAATTGAATTTACCGATAACACCGTGGTGTTAGATATGAAGTATAACCAGTTTTACTTCATGGGATGAATAGGTTGGGATTGGGAAATTAAAACAGATGATTACTTCGGTAAGGTTCGCTAATCCCGACTAGTTTGAATTGATATTCAAAAATAGATTAAAGAATAAATTCAGGAATTTATCTTGGATAAAATTAATGGGAACCTTTCCCTATGAATGTGAAATCAGAAACTAACTGTCGGTTAGCTAAGCAGAACAGTTTTCTGGATATTGATCTGATGTTGGTTTCGGCCTTCGGGGTTAATATTTGGGGAATTATTCTCTTGATTAATTTACGGTTAGTGTCTGATGAATTGGAATGAGGCGTATGTTGTGTTTGTGTAACACTTATTTAAAATATACGCGAGTTATTCGGAAAGACCGGGTTTATCCCATTCTGGATAACTGATACGACGATTAGTCGAAGATGAAGACGATGGTCGAAGACCGGAGGTCTTCACGTCGTTTGGGTGATTACTGATGATCTTGATTGGGCTGTACACCCAAGAAGATGGAAACAGTTGGTGATCGTTCAGACGTACTTGGAGATCGTTGGGTATGCGGGGTACTAGGTGCCTCCGGTTTCATTCAGACCCAGAACGGACTTGTAAATGGACTGTGTGTCTGACATTGGATTTTAGTCCGTGTGATTGATCTCTATTAAATATATATCGGTTTGGCGGCGGAGAATTTATTCTCTTGCTTAACGCCCTTCTCTGAGACGTACGAGCTCAGGGGTTATATATTGATGGATATCAATCGCATGGAGTGAATTGCCTGTGTGGCATGCTAAGATGCAAATGATCAAGGCTTCTGTTGAAATGCAAAGTCTTGTGGTTGATGATCGAAGCACGGCCTTTGTGGCGTAGCCTTGTGTAACGTTGATTCGCGAGTATCACACCCGGTATGAATCAAAAACGGGAGACGGACATCAGGGAGGACATGCGTTTCTTTCTAGTTAGGAGTGGCGTCAGTGCTTGAACTGGCTGACGAGTTTGACTCAGGTGGATGTTGCTTATTATTACTTGCTGAAAAGCGAGGCGCCTCGTGATATCGGTTTCGGCCGATGCTTCTGGTCGGCTGACGGGCCAGGCTTACGCCCCAAAGGGCGGGGAAACGCAGTGTTCAGGAATTTTAATCCACATCGGTGGACCGGCCCTGACGATCCAAGGGTCGATGCGCTCTGACCCTGAGGCTCGGACTAGACAGTCTCGAATCGGTGAGGATCTTGCCCCTAGCCTCGGTTCATACCATAAATGATAACCCAACTTCCAATACGACATTGCGGTTTTGATTGTGAACTTATATATGGCGACATAGTGGTATGGGTCATTCATGCCGCCTATGATTGATACTTATGATTTGAAGTTGTTTTATACACTATGCACTTATTATAGTATCAAATGATTTGTTTTAAAACGTATCAAGCATTCTTTGGCTGTTATAAGGGAAAACCCTATCCTCGGCTGCGTTGCATTGTGTGATGGGACCTGGGTCTTATAACAGCTTCATTTTTCTTTATTTAGCATTGCGCTGTTTGTTCTGTGCATTGGTATTCTTGGGAGGAAACCCGTTCCATGTTATATGGCGTGGTCCCTTGATTTACCTAACTTTAAAATAAAGATTAACTGTTTTAGTTCTCACACCAGTCACATGACTGACCTGGAGTTTATTGTTTTAACCTAAACTCTGGGTGCCCCTATTTTGACACGGGCAGCTAGTAGTTTTGGTTTTGCAGATTTATATTCACAGGATCCTGGTTTACATCTGGAACGATATCCGGAAAGCTTTGTATCCGTATATCTACTTCTAGTTGTGTATTGTATTATTTTCCACTGCTATGTATTTAAATGTAATTTAAATCTCTGATATTTCTGTGTAATATTCATTTATACTCTGTATATTCTTGTAATCTGATGCATTGTTGTAATATACAATGAAATGTTCTTCTGTATGGTTCTGTTGTGGCTTGTTCTCGAACTATCCGACGCTTTCCTTTACGGGGAAGTTACGGGTTTTCACAATTTGCTTATTTACAAATCACTACTCTTACCCAACTATCAGTCCCTGACTGTAAACTAGTATGAGAACAATCCCCTAAGTATAAATCCCGAAGGCCGAAACCAACATCAGATAGGCACTTAGGAAACCATTCAATTTACTAATCTCTAGTCAGTTCTAATTTTACTTAACTCTATTTGATTAACTCTGATTGATTAACTCTAACTGGTTAATTCTAGCCGATCAACTCTAACTGGTCAACCTTAATTAATTAACTCTAACTGGTTTTACTTGGTTTGACTAACTCAATTTATTAACTCGACTGACTAATTCAACTCGATTAACCTAACTTGATTTACTTATCTCGATTAACTGAACTAATCACTTTGATTAACTCGACTAATTCACTTTGGTTAACTTAACCAATTCACTTAACTAATTCACTTAGTTTAACTTAACTAATTCACTTAACTCCTGTCGAATAAACTATATTCAATAACTCCTCTAACTCAATTCGAATAAACTATATTCGATTAACTCATTTACTCTATTCGAATAAACTATATTCGATTAACTCCTTTTTCCTATTCGAATAAACTATATTCGATCAACTCATTTGATTTAACTCTAATCGATTAACTCCATCGAATAAACTATATTCGATAACTCCCTCGATTTAACTAATATTCTATAACTCACTTCGATTAACTAATAATTGATAACTCCTTCGAATAAACTACATTCGATAATCTCCTCTCGAATAAACGATATTCGATAATCTTCCCTTTCGATTTAACAAATCGATAACTCCTTTTCGAATAACTAAATTCGATAACTCCTTTCGATTTAACTAATCGATAACTCCTTTCGATTTAACTAATCGATAACTCCCTTCGATGAAACTAACATCGATACTCCTTTCGATGAAACTAACATCGATACTCCTTTCGATGAAACTAACATCGATTAACTCCTTTCGATGAAACTAACATCGATTAATTTAACTCGACGAACTTAACTCGACTCACTTATCTCGATAATCTAACTCAAGAACTTAACTCGATTAACTTATCTCGATAATCTAGCTCAAGAACTTAACTCCTATCGAATAACTAATATTCGATTTAACTCCATTTGCTTGACTCTAGATCGCAGCGATCACAATGGTTACGCCTGACTCCCTCAGGAAACATCCGACCGCCGTAGGCTATTTACAGCCCTGCGAATTACGCTAGCAGTCGTACGAGATGGCAACTTACCCTGAATACTATGTTTGACTAACTCTGTCTCAAATAACTATATTTGATTAACTCTAGTTCGTTTTAACTCTAATCGATTAACTCTAACTGAGTAACTCTAACTCGATCAACTCGACTTGATTAACTCGACTTACTTAACTCAACTGGTTAACCTTACTTACTTAACCCACCGGTTAACTTGACTTGCTTAACTCACTGGTTAACTCTACTGAACTAGTTAACTCTACTGAACTGGTTAACTCTACTGAACTGGTTAACTCTACTGAACTGGTTAACTCTACTGAACTGGTTAACTCTATTCAACTAACTCGACTCGACTAACCCCTTTCGAATAGCATATTCGTTTTACTAACTTTCGAATACCATATTCGATTTACTAACTTTCGAATACCATATTCGATTTACTCCCTTCGAATACCATATTCGATTTAACTCCTTTCGAATACCATATTCGATTTAACTCCTTTCGAATACTATATTCGATTTACTTTATTCACTTTATAAAGATTTCATTTTTAACAACGTTTTATTCATTTGAAAAGATTTACTTTTAAATAACGGTTCTACACTTTAAAAATGATTTCCTTTTTATAACGTTTCCTTTTCAATTCTATTTGTAAATGGTTTACAAATATTTCCTTTTCAAATTTATTCTTGAAATATTCTAACTCCTTAAATTTTCTGAAAAATTCGCCATAACCTCCTTTGTAACGGGAGCATCGGGAAAATCCCCAAACCCGCCACACAGGCCTTTCCATTCAAAAAGAAAATGGTTTGTAATTATTTCCTTTTTGAATATCTCCTATTTATAAATATTCCAATTTATAAACATTTCTTATTTATAAATATTCCACTTTATAAATATCTCTTATTTATAAATATCCCATTTCATAAATATTCTATTTTCAATATCACTTTGAAAATCCCCTTATCAACATTCGGTATGTTATGGTATTCAATCATATCAAATCACGATGTTCAATATCGTCCAAGCACATATAATCGCCCACAGATTTTATATCACATCATATAACAATATATGAAAAACAATAAAATAACTGTTGAGGAATCCAGTCGGATTCCTCCAACCTGTTTCCCTGCATCACAGATGTTAGACAATATAATTAACATCGATTTCACTTCACTGTGAAATATTCTGATAAACAGAATCGGCATATAAATATTTAACGGTTTATATATATATATATATATATATATATAATTTTTACTAACTGACTAGCAGTTCAATCAATCAACCAACACACAGCAATCAACAGATGATTAACAGTTCTAAAAATACAACGTGAAATTATAAACTGTTCAGAGTTGGTGAGATTTACTCACATTGACGCGTTAACCGTTAAATAATCGGTTTGCGTTCATTTGACTGCGACGGACAATTTATTTCGCCGTAAATTGTAACTAGCTCGGATTCACTCCCAGTCAGCTCCATTGCGTAGTGTCCGTCCATACGATCCCAACGCGACAGACGGTTCGAAATTCTGATGATATATGACAAAGTTATTCGATCTAGAAGTTTGAACTATTTAAAAACAAAACAAATTAAACCCCCTTTAGAAATAAATTGGGCTTAACTTCTCAAGCCGGCACATTTCCTTTTATCTGAACCAGACCCGAACCCTTTCTTTATCTCCCCCAAACCACAATTCGATCTCCAGTAAATTATCCAACCCGATACTCCACCATTTGACCCTCCCTTTGACCGTCCTCTAACATCACCTCGGCCACCAAACTCCGGTGCAACCACCATGAACGACTTGCTCTTGCCGAGCTCATCCTTCCCATACCCTTCGTTCTCGACTCGCACCATCCCTCTCAATTTAGACTTCGACCACGCTCCGCCCAGTTCCAACGTCCTCCATCACCGTATGCCCCAAAACTCAGCATACAGACTCCCTTTAACAATCTAATTCCAAATATAACCATCAATACATCCCTCGAGGCTTCAATCTTCAACCAACGCTAACCCTAGCTCGACTATTCAAATGAAAATCGACACCAGCAGGCGTCGAACTCCCAAAAATGGGTACTAGCGTGAAGACCAGAGTGTGCTGAGTTCACCCAAACTTGTTTTGAGATTTTACAAATTTTATTTGAATTTGTTTGAATTTGTGAAGATCAATATACTTTACTGGATAAAAACAAACATGACGGCGCATTTGTTTTGACCAGAAATTAAGAAGTTAGGGTTTTAGAAAAGTTAAGAGGGTGTATTTATAGGCATACAAAAATATCTAGATATTTTTATATTAATATTTTAATATTTTATTTAATCATTTATATTTGTTTCTGACTTCTAAAAATCCGTGTGATCACCCATGATACCTAAAAATCACGAAACTGGACATGTAGCTAGAGCTCGACACTACGGTCCCAACGAAACTGGTTTCGTCGAATTCCGACTTCGTATGCTCACACAGTGTATTTTTAACTGTCGAAATACTGACTGTTTCTCACTCTAAAAATCCGTACAACCACACAGTGACTCTAAAAATCACGAAACTGGAAATCTAACAACTATTTGACATTGCGGATCCAAGAAAATTAGTTTCGTCGAATTCCGACTTCGTTTGCAAAACCGACTATTTTTAACGCTTTGGATGACCCATTTAAATATATAAATATATTTAAATATCATTAAATTAAATATAAATAAATTTATATTATCATATATCTTCACATATGATATCTAACAGCTCCAGAATATCATATCAGAATTTACAGCTTGATATTTCAGATTTTAGATTTATCGATATTCAGTTTATATCGAAAATCCTTTTATAACCTATATAAAGCATCGCAAATTATAAAGGAATTCTACAGCGACTTTTCTGAAATTTGATTTGGACGTACATCAAAATCTACACGACGAAATCCCGAATTTTCTCTTCCACTAGAAAGATATACTCCACCAGCTACACATGTTTCTTGTTTCATAGAAATCCGGCTTAAAACGAATCCTGTACATTCAGTTGAAGTTCAAATCGCCAATTTACGAACTGCAGCGCCATTTCGAGCTCAATTTTAATTATATTATAATTATACGTTCAAACTGACGTCGAATGAATATATTCGTCAATATAATTCAACTCTAGGCTGAATTAAATCTTAGGGATGACCCAGTTCACAGAATATTGTGATTTCCAATATTTTTGATTATTTCTGAATTAAATATATTATTTAATTTAATTAAATATTCCTAGTTATTTAATTCCACGACCATTTAATTCACTATATCACTATATATATAATTAAATTAATTAATTATACCCCTGGAAAATGCGGGTCATTACACAATGCAACGCAAGCCCGGGGAGAGGGTTTTCCCTTATAATAGCCAACATGCTTGGTATGTTAGAACAAATCATCTGATACTATTATAAGTGCATAGTGTATAAAACAACTTCAAAAATAAATGTATCAATCCTAGGTGGCATGGGTACCATATATCATGTCGCCTATACTAGGCTCTACAATCAAAACCGCAGATGTCACGTATTGGAAGTTGGATTTCCGTCATGAACCAAGGCAAGGCGCGATCCTACCGTTTCGAGACTCTCTAGCCCGAGCCTCAGGACTCAGCCGCAACTGTACCTAGGCAACATGCAGGGCCAGTCCACCGATGTGGATTAAACTTAAACGCCGAACATGCGTTTCCCCGCCCTTTGGGGCGTAAATGAGCCAAATGACTCCATATCCGAAGCGCCTCGCAACAGCAACAACCGCACAGGTAAAAATAATATAAATGTCAGGGCTGGAAGGTTACTGACACTACCCTAGCTAGAAGGAAACGCATGCCCTCCCTGCTATCCTCTCCCGTTTCTGGTTCACACCGGGGTGTGAGGCTCGCGAATTAACGCTACACAAAGCTATGCCACACAGGCGGTGCTTTGATCATCAACCACAAGACTTTTCTTTTCAACAAAAGCCTTGATCATTTGCCACTTAGGCATGCCACTTCATGCGACTGATGTCCATCGATATACAACCTCTGAGCTCGTACGTCTCAGAGAAGGGTGTTAAGCAAGAGAATGAATTCTCCTCCACCAAACAGATGTATATTAAATAGAGATCAATCAACACAGAATAAAATCCAGTGTCAGACACACAGTCCATTTACAAGTTCGTTCTGGGTCTGAACGAAACCGGAGGAACCTTATTCCTCGCATATCCATCGATCTCCAAGTACATCTGGACGATCACCAACTGATTCCCTCCTCTTGGGTGTACAGCCAAATCAAGATCATCAGTAATTATCCAAACATGTAAAGACCTCCGGTCTTCAACCACCGTCTTCATCTTCGACTCATCGTCTATTCAGTTATTCAGAATGGGATAAACCCAGCCTTTCTGAATAACTCGCGTATATAATAAACAAGTGTTACACAAACATAACATATGCCTCATTCCAATTCAGAATATTCTTTTGTTCAAATATTCTTATACTTTGGGAAAGGTTCCCATTAATTTTATCAAAGATAAATTCTTTAAATTTATTCTTTAATCTTCTTTTGAATATCAAATCAAACCAAATTATGGTTTATCCAAACTGGTCAGGATTAGTGAACCTTACCGAAGTAATCACTTGTTAAATTTCCCAACCCCAACCTATTCATCCCATGAAGTAAAACTGGTCATACTTCATATCTAACACCATGGTGTTATCGGTAAATTCAATTACCATTTCACGTTCAAATCTAGTTAAAGATTTAACTATCGCCTGGATCAAAACTGGTGATACTCCATTCTCGATCATTTCAATCTAATTAAAGATTCATTAAAACTCCACTTGGTTTTAATCTTCCCAAAAATCACTATTAATGATTATTTAATTTGGTAAATAATATCCTATCTTTAACTGGGTTAAAGAACCAATGTCATTTAAAAAAGGTTCACGATAAACCCAAAATCACATTCCATTTACAATGGAATCTTCATGGAAAACAAATCGATATATATATAATCGATATAAACTTCCATATCCGACTAATAATATAAATGGAATAACGACAATGCCATTTAAATTCCAGATATATTAGCAGTCTTCCTCCACAGAAATTCACTTCGATTATTACCAAATCGAATTCCATTCCATTCCAATTTATTTTATTAAATTGGAAAACTTTGTTTTTGAAAATCTCCTTTAAATCTTAACAAAAGATTTATAAATTCCAAATCGCATTTCACTGTAAATCGGGTTAAAGAACGAATGTCATTAAAACACAGTTTACGATAAACCCAATTCCCATTCCATTACTTATCGGGTTAACGAACAAGTGTTATTTAAAACACAGTTCACGACAAACCCAAAAATCAATTCAAATTCCATTACAAGTAAATACCATTTAATTGGTATACTTCATTAAATCTAAATAAAAAAATTTAATCTTTTTCTCAACTGGGTTTAAGAATAGTGTTAATGAAGACACTATTCACGACAAACCCAAATCCCATTTGATATTAAATACAAGGCTCTGAATAGAAAATATATCGGCTTATATTCAATATCAAATTCTACGACCAATAAATATCGTATTGGAAACAACGATATAAATATATCTTTCAAATTTCCATAACAGTATCTGTATAATCACGAAATCCAACATTGAAATATTCCAAAGACAATTTCGATTCAAATCCATTTCCACTTTATATATTGGAAATTCTGGTTATTTTTAAAACCCTTTCAAATCCAATTTATTTATTTCAAAAATAAATGGATTATAATTCTAGTTCAAAACTAGTTCATTTCGATAAAAAAATATTTTTATCTTTTCAAATATGGAATTCTTCATCCCAATTCTTTCCAAATCATTTCTTACGATTTTTATAAAATTATTGCTATTTTTAATAATTTTATCAAGGCACGTACAGTCGATTTTCATAAGCGGCCATCGAACAGCACTTACAACGACCTTTTCCAAATTTGATTTGGACATAATTCCAAATCCAACCGTTAGATTTCTAATTTCTCATTTTGTTAGAAAGCTCTTTTCGATACAAACCCAACGGTTCTGATTTTAGGAGAATCCGACGGTCGGATCTCCCGTAATGTCCATTCAAAGTCAATGGTCGAAATTCGTGAACTGCCGTAGTGCGGCGCTTTCTATTCAGGCCATTATATTATATATATAATATATATATAATATATATTCCATCGATTTCCTTTTAAAATATATTTTATAAATCGTTTTAAATTCGTTTTTAAAACGATTTCAACTTCCTATTCAATTTCTAATCAAAATTGAATATTCCATATCATCGATATATAAATGATAATATTTTCAAAATATTAGATTTTGAAATCAATTCCTTTTCGATATTCATTATAAAATTGAATAAAATCATTATAAATATCGCTCACGTCAAAATAGCGTCAATCTAATCAACATGGATTTATAAATTTAAGTATGTCTTTGTCCATCCCAAATCGAACATCAAAATTAGATTTTGATTCTTTTCTGGATATTATTTGAAAATATTCGATGGACATCAAAATTAGATTTTGATTCTTTTCTGGGTATTATTTGAAAATATTCGTTATTTTAAAATAATCATTATTTCAAAATCTTCATTCTTTCTGAACTGGAATCAGACACAGGCATTTACCATATAATGTTGATTATATGGGTTTCACAAAACGAATGTGTATAACTACAATGAAAACAGCAATCCATCATCCAGAGTGCATTCTACACTGCATAAGCATCAAATACAAATATTTAACGCTTATAACAGCCTGTCAATCAATCGATTGATATACAGCTAATTATTGGGATTAGTTTATATCCAATTTCATTCGAACATCCATGTGGGGTTTCAAACAATCAAACACAGGTTTTATTTGTGTAGTTGGGCGATGTGTAAAATTTATCGTCCCAATCGATATTAGTCAAATGTGTGTACATAAACAAATCATCCAATTTGTTTATAAATATTTATTTTATATAAACGTTAAAAATTATATTTTTAACTATAAAATATTTATTCATTCCCTTCACACAATCAATTTTCACAACACATCAATCAAACAAACAAGTCATCCATGGTCTGTGGACGACGGGTGTCGGGTGCTGCTAAGCACCGTCTGCATCCTAGTATATATTTCAACTAGAAAACAAATTAAAAATGAGAAGTTCTCACCAAGAGCTAAACCCAACTTCGCGACTCTTCGTATGTAGGAAATCTTCGCCGCTCGCCTTTTGTCCCTTTCGTCGTCCGGATATGCTACATATATAAAAATCACATTTTTATTATGCTATGGTATAAATAAAATTCACACCTTTACATAACTAAAAATCTTATCTTTTTCTTGTTTAAAAATGTAATCTTTTCTATTTCAAAAATATGATCTTTTCTATAACAAAGTTCCATATTTTCTATTAAAAATATTTATTCTTTTCACATAGAAAGATCTAATCTTTTCACATAGAAAGGTCTAATCTTCCTACTTTAAAAATCTAAGCTTTATATTCTATAAAAAATCAAACCTTTTCTATGAAAACCAAATGTTTTCTTCTATTACATAAATAAAAGCAAATTAAAAACTGACCTTCATGTAAAATTTGCGTCCTAGTTAGTTCCATGTTGAAGTGCTCGATCCCACGATTCCAACGCACCTGGGTTTTCTGAATTCTGTTATCGTGCGCAAAAGATATGAAGTCTTAAACTTCTAAACAATTTAATCGATAAATATAGTCATTAGGTTTTATTAATTAAGAATTAACCTTATTAGTTTCCACTAACACGCCTTCTTCATCGTCTAAAACCTGTTGCTTCTGGGAATGCCCAACCTAAAACTCTTCCGTTCTCTCTCCTCTTTGTGCCTCCTCTGAGCGTCGCCATCCTAATCGGACCCCACCATATTGTTCGCCGTCGAACCCCCTACCTGCAGCTCCCTCCCTGGCCCGCTTGATGGCTGCCTGCCACCGGAAAGTGCCTCGAGAGCCGTCGACTTTGGACCCAAAATCCAAGCGAACGGCTTCATGAATCTTGATCATCCCTGTTCAGATTATAGAGGGAGTTTAGCTCTTCGATTTCTGATTTGAATCTTAAGCTAATTCGGATTGTAACGCGAGAATTTGTGGGATCTTTTCTGGTGCGATAATGGCCTTACATCGCAAGTGGCGGATGACGTTTAGAAAAGGGGGGTTAGGGTTAGGTAGCTTGGTGGGAGTATTAATAATAATTTATATTATTATTTAATTTTTTAATTGCCTTATTATAAAATCTCGCGTCCGAACTTCAAATTAAACCCAACGAATGTCACCCCTAGCTAAATACCCCCATTCTGAACACAACGGAATATTTTTCATAGGCCCGTTCGACTGTTTCAGTCAGTTTTTCTTCAAATTAAAATATAAAACATTCAATATTTGATTTGAATGTACATTTCAATTTGCCGGGGCCACATATAGATCCCAAAAATTCTAGAAAAATAAATCTAGCTATGCTTTGACGATATGGTCCCAACAAAACTAGTTTCGTCGAATTCTGAGACCATTTTGAAAATGGCCATTTTCTGGTCGATCCAATTTAACTGAAATCAACCAAACACAGTTGCATTTGCCACGCTCACATATTAACTTCAAAAATTATGGAATTTGAAACCTAGCAATACTTTGACATTCTGGATCCAACAAAAGTGGTTTCATCGAAAACAAAGGTCGTTTGCAAAATGGCTATTTTCACGGGCCAAAATTTCATAGCGACTATTCTGAATTTTCAACTGGATATAACTTTTTATCCCCTCAATGAAATTTCAATTTTTAGGATTCGTTGGAAAGATATTCTCAAATAGATTCTAATATTTTTGGTTTTGCTAAAATCCAATTTATTTTGAATCATGTACGTTCATTTGAAATTTGAGATCGAATTTTCAAACTACCGCGCCATTTTCAATTCCTTTTATGGTTAAAAATAAATATTTATATTCTAACGCCGATTCAAATAAATATATTCATTCTAATTCTATTCAAAATAAATTTCTTGTTATCATTATTTAAAATATACCATTTTAAATATTCAAAATTCATTAAAATTGCCAAAATAAAAATTTTAAATTGGCTTAGATTTCCGGGTCATTACAATCTCCCCCACTTAAAACTTTTCGTCCCCGAAAAGAAACGAAGTTGAAAGTTGTTTTACAAACCAACTCAACTTTCATTATTTTCATTATGGCCTAAGTTCTTCAACTTTTCAGTTTCTAAGAACTTTTCAATTTTTTCGAAAAATTAGTTTTTCAAAAATTTGGCTAACACCCTAAATTTTCGAAAATTTTCGCCGTAACCTTCCCTGCACTTGAGCACCGGGAAAATTGCCATACAGGCCTCTCTAAATCAAAAAGAAAAAGAAACAGCCAATCGGCTCATAAAATCATCGAAAACCTCAAGAAATACATTAAACATGTACCTATTTGTCGGACAAACAATTTTATTCCTCTTCTCTAGCCTCCTTGTAATGACCTGTTCAATGTATATACATGTACATGTATGCGAATTCAAACAATTTTCAAGTCAGTTCAAAATTTGATACAATTTGGCTTAATGGTTCCAAATTTTAATTAATCAAAACAATAATCAAACAACATAATCGGCAATCAATTAGTTGATTAACGTTTCAAATTCATAATTTTGATATATATACAGAAAAACATGTTTTTGATGCCAAGTCACAACAATATGTTCTAACTATATTTTGGTTCTCACACCAGTCAATTGGAAATATATAGATATCCCACTTTCGGCACTCGAACATAAATACTAATGATGCGGCCGCATCACCAGAATTATCCCCGGGCGACTAGAGTGTGATTCTATATCTATCCAGTATATTAAAACTTCGAATACCCGTGGATCAGACGTATATGCAAAATCTTTATATATTGGATTGTCCAAATTCAATACAAATAAATATTCAAATGTGTTGAATAAGGTTTAAATTTTCAAAACAAATTTCGTTTTCATTTTAAAAATATACTCTTCATACTCGTTCCAGGATACTACTGATCCCATCTCTAACGAGTCATTCTTATTGGATATTACTAATTCAATCTCTGATGAATTCCTTCATATGGTTCTAATGTGCCTTGTTCTCTGAGCTTTGCAAACCAAATCTCTGATACCACTTTAACAACAAGGAATTTCGCTCGATCCGAATCGATCGCTAAACCGACCAAGACCGTTCGAAACCCCTGATTGTTTTGAGAACACGACAAATCGGAACGCAAACAGAAGAACATTTTATTGCTTATTACAACAATTCCATCAGAATACAAGAATATACAGAGTACGAATAAATATTATACAACAGAAAAATATCAGAGATTCAATTTACATTACATAGCAGTGGGAAATAATACAAAACACAACTGAAAGAGATATATGGATACAGAGCTTTCCGGATATCGTTCCAGTTGTAAATCAGGATCCTGTAAATATAAATCTGCAAAACCAAAACTACTAGCTGCCCGTGCGAAAAATAAGGGCACCCAAAGTTTAGGTTAAAACAATAAACTCCAGGTCAGTCATGTGACTGGTGTGAGAACTAAAATAGTTATTTAAAACTTTACTTTAAAAGAAAGTAATTCAAGGGACCATGCCTTGTAACACGGAATGGGTTTCCTCCCAAGAAAAATAGCGCAATGCTTTTTGAAAAAATGAAGCTATTATAAGACCCATGTCCTATCACACAATGCAACGCAAGCCGAGGGATAGTGTTTTCCCTTATAATAGCCAAACATGCTTGGTACGTTAAAACAAATCATTTGATACTATTATAAGTGCATAGTGTATAAAACAACTTCAAAAATAAATGTATCAATCCTAGGCAGCATGGGTACTATATATCATGTTGCCAATACTAGGCTCTACAATTAAAACCGTAGATGTCACGTATTGGAGTTGGATTTCCGTCATGAACCAAGGCAAGGCACAATCTTACCATTTCGAGACTCTCTAGCCCGAGCCTTAGGACTCAGCCGCAACTGTACCTAGGCAACATGCAGGGCCAGTCCACCAATGCGGATTAGACTTAAACCCTGAACATGCGTTTCCCTACCCTTAGGGGCTTAAATGAGCCAAATGACTCCATATTCTAGGCGCCTCGAAACAGCAACAACCATACAGGTAAAAATAATATAAATGTCAGGGTTGGAAGGTCACTGACACTACCCTAGATAGAAGGAAACGCAGGCCCTCCCTGCTGTCCTCTCCCGTTTCTGGTTCACACCGGGGTGTGAGGCTCGCGAATTAACGCTACACAAAGTTAAGCCATACAGGTGGTGCTTTGATCATCAACCACAAGACTTAGCTTTTCAACAAAAGCCTTGATCATTTGCCACTTAGGCATGCTACACAGGCAATTCACTCCATGCGACTGATGTCCATCGATATACAACCACTGAGCTCGTACGTCTCAATGAAGGGTGTTAAGCAAGAGAATAAATTCTCCGCCACCAAACAGATGTATATTAAATAGAGATCAATCAACACAGAATAAAATCCAGTGTCAGACACACAGTCCATTCACAAGTTCGTTCTGGGTCTGAACGAAACCGGAGGAACCTTATTCCTCGCATATCCATCGATCTCCAAGTACGTCTGGACAATCACCAACCGATTCCCTCCTCTTGGGTGTACAGCCCAATCAAGATCATCAGCAATTATCCAAATGATGTGAAGACCTCCGATCTTCAACCACCGTCTTCATCTTCGACTCATCGTCGATTCAGTTATTCAGAATGGGATTAACCCGGCCTTTCTGAATAACTCGCGTATTTAACAAGTGTTACACAAACACAACATACACCTCATTCCAATTCAGAATATTCTTTTATACAAATATTCTTATACTTTGGGAAATATTCCCATTAATTTTATCAAAGATAAATTCTTTAAATTTATTCTTTAATCTTCTTTTGAATATCAATTCAAACCAAATTATGGTTTATCCAAACTAGTCGGGATTAGCGAACCTTACCGAAGTAATCACTTGTTAAATTTCCCAACCCCAACCTATTCATCCCATGAAGTAAAACTGGTCATACTTCATATCTAACACCACGGTGTTATCGGTAAATTCGATTACCATTTCACGTTCAAATCTAGTTAAAGATTTAACTATCTTTTGGAGCAAAACTGGTGATACTCCATTCTGGATCATTTCAATCTAATTAAAGATTCATCAAAACTCCACTTGGTTTTAATCTTCCCAAAAATTACTATTAATGTTTATTTAACTTGGGAAATCATATCATGTCTTTAACTGGGTTAAAGAACCAATGTCATTTAAAACACGGTTCACGATAAACCCAAAATCACATTCCATTTACAATGGAATCTTCACGGAAAACAAATCGATATATATAATCGATATAAACTTCCATATTCGACTAATAATATAAATGGAATAACGGCAACGCCTTTTAAATTCCAGATATATTAGCAGTCTTCCTCTATAGAAATTCACTTCGATTATTACCAAATCGAAATCCATTCCATTCCAATTTATTTTATTAAATTGGAAAACTTTACTTTGGAAAATATCCTTTAAATCTTAACAAAAGATTTATAAATTCCAAATCGCATTTCACTGTAAATCGGGTTAAAGAACAACTGTCGTTAAAACACAGTTCACGATAAACCCAATTCACATTCCATTAATTACCAGGTTAAAAAACAAGTGTTATTTAAAACACCGTTCACGATAAACCCAAAAATCAATTCAAATTCCATTCCATGTAAATACCATTTAATTGGTATACTTCATTAAATCTAAATAAAAAATTTAATCTTTTTCTCAATTGGGTTTAAGAACAATGTTAATGAAGACACTATTCACGACAAACCCAAATCCCATTTGATATTAAATACAAGGCTCTGAATAGAAAATATATCGGCTTATATTCAATATCAAATTCTACGACCAACAAATATCATATTGGAAATAACGATATAAATATATCTTTCAAATTTCCATAACAATATCTGTATAATCACGAAATCCAACATCAAAATATTCCAAAGAAAATTTCTATTCAAATCCATTTCCACTTTATATATTGGAAATTCTGGTTATTTTTAAAACCCTTTCAAAACCAATTTATTTATTTAAAAAATAAATGGATTATAATTCCAGTTCAAAACTAGTTCATTTCGATAAAAATATATTTTTATCTTTTCAAATATGGAATTTTTCATCCTAATTCTTTCCAAATCATTTCTTATGATTTTACACAAATTATTGCTATTTTTAATAATTTTATCAAGGCCCGTACAGTCCATTTCCATAAACGGCCATCGAACTGCACTTACAACGACCTTTTCCAAATTTTATTTGTACATAATTACAAATCCAACCGTTAGATTTCTAATTTCTTATATTCGTTACAAAGCTCTTTTCGATACGAACCCAACAGTTCCGGTTTTAGAGACTCCGACGGTCGGATCTCCCGTAATGTCCATTCGAAGTCAATGGTCGAAATTCGCGAACTGTCGCAACGCGGCACGTTCTATCCATGCCATTATATCATATATATATATATAATATATTTCATCGATTTCCTTTTAAAATGTATTTTATAAATCGTTTTAAATTCGTTTTTAAAACGACTTCAACTTCCTATTCAATTTCTAATCAAAATTGAATATTCCATATCATCGATATATAAGTGATAATATTTTCAAAATATTAGATTTTAAGATCAATTCCTTTTCGATATTCATTATAAAAATGAATAAAATCGATATAAATATCACTCATGTCAAAATGGCGTCAATCTAATCGACACGGCTTTATATATAAATATATTCATGTCCATCCCAAATCGGCATCAAAATTAGATTTTGATTCTTTTCTGAATATTATTTGAAAATATTCGTTATTTTAAAATAATCGTTATTTCAAAATCTTCATTCTTTCTGAACTGGAATCAGACACAGCCAATTACCATATAATGTTGATTATACGGGTTTCACACAACCAATGTGTATAATAACAATGAAAACAGCAATCCATCATCCAGAATGCATTCTACACTGCATAAGCATCAAATACAAATATTTTACGCTTATAACATCCTGTCAATCAATCGATTGACATACAACTAATTATTAGGATTAGTGTATGTCCAATTTCATCCCAACCCGTGTGGGGTTTCAAACAATCAAACACAGGTTTTATTTGTGCAGTTGGGCGATCTGTAAAATTTATCATCCCAATCGATATCAGTCAAATGAGTGTACATAAACTAATTGTCCAATTTGTTTATAAATATTTATTTTATATACATGTTAAAAATTATATTTTTAACTATAAAATATTTATTCATTCCCTTCACACAATCAATTTTCACAACACATCAATCAAACAAACAAGTCATCCATGGTCTGTGGACGACGGGTGTCGGGTGCTGCTAAGCACCGTCTGCATCCTAGTATATATTTCAACTAGAAAATAAATTAAAAGTGAGAAGTTCTCACCAAGAGCTAAACCCAACTCCATGATTCTTCGTATGTAGGAAATCTTCGCCGCTCGCCTTTTGTCACTTTCATCGTTCGGATACGCTACATATATAAAAATCACATTTTTATTATGCTATGGTATAAATAAAATTCACACCTTTACATAATTAAAAATCTAATCTTTTCTTGTTTAAAAATGTAATCTTTTCTATTTCAAAAATATGATTTTTTTCTATAACAAAAGTTCCATCTTTTCTACTATAAAAATTTATTCTTTTCACGTAGAAAGATCTAATCTTTTCACATAGAAAGGTCTAATCTTTCTACTTTAAAAATCTAAGCTTTATATTCTATTAAAAAATCAAACCTTTTCTATGAAAACCAAATCTTTTCTTCTAATACATAAATAAAAGCAAATTAAAAACTGACCTTCATGTAAAATTTGTGTCCTAGTTAGTTTCATGTTGAAGTGCTCGATCCCACGATTCCAACGCACCTGGGTTTTCTGAATTCTGTTATCGTGCGCAAACGATATGAAGTTGTAAACTTCTAAACAATTTAATCGATAATTATAGTCATTAGGTTTTATTAATTAAGAATTAACCTTATTAGTTTCCACTAACACACCTTTTTCATCGTTTTAAACCCTGTCGCTTCCAGGAATGCCCAACCTAAAACTCTTCCGTTCTCTTTCCTCTTTGTGCCTCCTCTGAGCGTCGCCATCCTGATCGGACCCCAACATATTGTTCGCCGCCGAACCCCTACCTGGGGCTCCCTCCCTGGCCTGCTCGATGACTGCCTGCCACCGAAAAGTGCCTCGAGAGCCGTCGACTTTGGACCCAAAATCCAAGCGAACGGCTTAATGAATCTCGATCATCCCTGTTCAGATTATAGAGGGAGTTTAGCTCTTCAATTTCTAATTTAAATCCTAAGTTAATTCGGATTGTAACGCGAGAATTTGAGGGATCTTTTCTGGTGCGATATCGGCCTTACATCGCAAGTGGCGGCTGATGTTTAGAAAAGGGGGGGTCAGGGTTATGTAGCTTGGTGGGAGTATTAATAATAATTTATATTATTATTTAATAATTTTAATTGCCTTATTATTAAATCTCGCGTCTGAACTCCAAATTAAACCCAACGAATTCCACCCCTAACTAAATAACCCCATTCCGAACACAATGGAATATGTTTCGTAGGCCCATTCGACTATCTCAGTCATCAAATTAAAATATAAAACATTCAATATTTGATTTGAACGTACATTTCAATTTTACAGATCCCAAAAATTCTAGAAAAATAAATCTAGTTATGCTTTGACGATACGGTCCCAACAAAACTAGTTTTGTCGAATTCTGAGACCGTTTGGAAAATGGCCATTTTCTGGTCGATCCAATTTAACTGAAATCAACTAAACACATTTTCATTTGCCACGCTCACATATTAACTTCATTATGTAATTTGAAACCTATTAAAACTTTGACATCCCGGATCCAGCAAAAGTGGTTTTATCGAAAACAGAGGTCGTTTGCAAAATGGCTATTTTCATGGGCCAAAATTCCATAGCGACTATTCTGAATTTTCAACTGGACGTAACTTTTTATCACTGCTATGAAATTTCAATTTTTTTGATTCATTGGAAAGATATTCTCAAATAGATTCTAATATTTTTGGTTTCGCTAAAATCTGATTTATTTTGAATTCTGTACGTTCATTTGAAATTTGAGATCAAATTTTCAAACTACCGCGCCATTTTCAATTCTTTTTATGGTTAAAAATAAATATTTATATTCTAATGCCGATTCAAATAAATATATTCATTCTAATTCTACTCAAAATAAATTTCTCGTCGTCATTATTTTAAATATTCAAAATTCGTTAAAATTGCCAAAATAAAATTTTTAAATTAGCTCAGATTTCCGGATTATTACAAAACCTCATCTCTTATTCAATGTAGCAAACTCAGATCGCCTCTTTATAACTATCTTGCCAGCCCATTTTGATTTAACTCTGGGTTCTCGTTTCGATTTCCATTTCAAACCTTCATCAGTTCCTAACCGTAAATCAGTAAGAAAATAATTCCCTAAATATCAACCTCGAAGGCCGAAACCAATATCGGATCAATATTCAGAAAATCATTTATCTCAACCGATCTCCAGTTAGGTTCCAATTCTTTCATTTCATATATCGGTTTTTATTTGAAATCCATTTCAAATCTCTCGCTCTAATAATATATTCGATGAAACTTGGATTTCATAACTTCCTTAAATCTTGGATCTTATAAAACCAATTACATAGAATTTCAATAAGAATTTAATTTGAAATTTTCAATTTGAACTTAACTTAAATTATTATTAATAAAATTAACTTAAAAACATCATTTAATGTTAAATAGGCCTTATGATTTCATAAATCTCCATTAATACATTTTAAATCCCATGGTACCACTTTGATTATTAATAAATAATGAATAATTGGATTTCAACCTTTTAATAAAGTAAAAAAATGGTTCTTCACTATTACTATTCTCGATAAACTAATAATATAGTTTAATAATCAACCTCAGTTAACATGGTTGACAAGATCAACTCTACACATGATTAAATCACTAATCAATTCCTATTTTTCTTTACAATAATTAATAATATAATTGATTTAAATAATTCCCTTATACTTTGATTATTATTAAATAAATAATAATCAATTCAATGTAATTCCATTTTTATTATTTCTTAAAAACAAATTAATCTCGGTTATTAATCGTCACATTAATTCCTGCTTACTCGCTTCTCAACCCTAACAATATAAGAATTAGCTTTATAAAACCATTTAATAATTTCACATGAACCTAAATAATAAATATAAATATTTATTTTCTTTTTATAAACGTTTATCCACAATAATTACTTAAATTCCATTTCCAATTATAAAATGAATTTCATAACTTCATTTCCAACGATTTACCTGACGGTAAATCATTCTTATAAAACGATGTATAATTAGACCATCTATTGTTAGTTCCTCAACCAATATCACCCACTGGTTAATAACAAAATAATGTTAAATTGAGATTCAACAATCAATCACCAAGTTAATAGTCCAATCACATTGGTTAAACAATTCATATAATGATCATATGAAAATAAACAATAAATTTGAGGAACCCAGTTGGATCCTTCCAACCTATTTTTCCCTACCTCCAAATAAATTGCCTTACATAAAACAATCCATCTAATACGATAATATATTATAAACATGATAATTAATTCAAGTGATAACGATCGACTAATAATAATAATTCAAGCATCCAATTAAATTTAAATATGGTTATATTATTATAAACGTAACCAACAATGTAAGTTACCTTGTTTTGGAATAATCGTTAAAAACAACGATGTTATTTCATTTAAATTAAAAAAACATTTAATTTAAATAATTGTTATAAAATTACTTAACAAACATCCAATCAACCAATAATTATCAAACATAACATACAAAAAATAAACTGACTTATAATAATTATAAGTGGGAGAATTGAGTGAGTTTAACTCACCTTGGTTTTGTTTGTTGATTAAATGAATCGTTTTAATAAAATTAAACAGTCGTTTAATTTTATCAAAAATTCAGATAGCTTCCAATGTCATCTAAACCAACTTCATCACATGGTGTCTGACGATACAGTTCCAACGCACTTTGGTTTTTTCAATTCTGTTCATAGAATAAAGAGATACTTATGATTTAGTACACGATTTAATTTAAACAATTTAATTCTTAAAACTAATTAATTGGCCCAAAAATTATGGCCCGATCCAATTGATTTTCATGCTAACGATACAACCTTATTTAAATTCTCTTACCACTTAAAGTTTTTCTTTATTCTGCCCAACTCCTTTTTTGTTCTATTTGCCATGTTTGAAAATATGTCGTCCTCCTCTTTTTTTTTATATACTCTCCAAGGACAAAAGCTCATTACCCATCTTTAAACTTCCAGACCCGCGAGCTACAGGGCTTGTCTTCCCTAAACATAAAACACAACACCTGAAACTATTCCTCCCCATATTTAATTCCTCCTACAAAACTATTCAATCTTCCCCATGTCTGCTTATTCAATCTTCCCACGTCTTTTTTCCCCTGAAAACCCAATGCCTCCATTCGAAACTGACCACCCACGCATAGCTCTTCTCACCGACGGCACACTTCCTCCTTGTTGTCACTCACGCCTAGGCTATCGTGCCTCGGTTCATCACCACCATCAGCCACCCGCGTGACTCCCTGCCTAACTTCTCATATCTTTACTTGAAATCATGGTTGCAACCCACATAAGCATGCACCGTTCACTCGCATCTACCTTCAGTCGCCGTCTCGACCTACCCGTGATGTTGCGCTACCATCTCAGACCACCAACGTCTTTGCACTTGAAAATACACAGCATCTCACAACTCTCTTTACCCTTTATTTTATAATTGTTTCCATTTGAATACTTACGATTTTAATTTAATGGCAGCTCTTGTTTCTGGAAATGGGAAAACATCACTATATTTATACACGTGAGAAGAAGAGATAAGATCGATGTTTAATCCTACATTCCCATAGCCATTTTCTTAGACGTAGTAGGATTGCAACATTTGTACGATTACAGAAGGGAAGCTTTGAGTTTTCTTTTTGCAGTATATATCATAGGTGTTAGATGTATTTTAGGGTAGAAGAAAAATGGTGATTGGGAAGAAAGACAATGTATAGGATAGGCTCGTGAGTTTTGTAAATAGAAGCGGTGTGTTTTCAATATTCGATGGGTAGGGTGTTAGTTGTTTTAGGGTGAAAGAAATCAAACATGGTAGTGAATTTTGGTTTCGTACACAGTGTATTTTCATATCAATGATTCAAAAGTAGCTTGCAGTACATACTTAGGGTTAAGTTATGTATATGTCATTTGTTATGGTAAATAAATCATACTGTTATTTACATTACCAATAAAATTTACGCACCGCCACACACTGACTTTAAACTCAATAGAAATGCATACACAGCTACGTCTTGACGTTCCAGTCCTAATAAAGTTAATATCGTTGAAAACGGACTCCATTTGCAAAAACAACGTAATTTTACTTCCATATATTTATCGGTTCACATTAAAATAGAACGTACCGACAAAACAACTCTTATTGGCTCCAAACTGAAAATTTATCAATAACAAGCTATACGTATTCCAATAAAATTTGTTTCATTGAAAACGAAGATCGTTTTGGAAAATGGATATTTCTAAAGCTTATATAATAAAGATAAAATATAATTAAATTCCAAAACAATCCAATTTAAAAGTAAATAAATTATTATTGTCGTATATATTCAAATGGAAATATATGTATATATATAACATTAAATTCATCCAATATGTAATTATAATTCATCGTTTATCCATTTCGAGTTAAAAGATATCCAAAATATACAAAAACCATATTTAAATTTATTACGTAAATGTTATAGTTTATAAATGAATCCATAGCGATTATTTTAAATTTTGAATTGGACATAACTTACAATTTATAAGCTGAAATCTCGATTTTTCTCATTCATTAGAAAACTATAATAAATTAGATCCTAACCTTTCTTGTTTCACAGAATTCTAACTTAAAACGAATCCTGTATATCCAATTGAAGTTCAAAACTCAATATTACAAACTACCGCGATGTTACGTGCTCGTTTTAAATTAAATATAAATATAAAGGTTTAATCGTCGTTTAATAAAAGAACTCAATATTAAATACATTAATATTTCAAATATAATATTTAAAACAGATTTAAATATTCAATTTCAAATGATCGAAATATACAGGTCGTTATAGTTGGCACTCAGTTAACACAAGTTCAGGTCTAAGAGGCGGCTCCATCCATCAGTGGCAGACATGATAGAGGTAGAAAAGTTACTATTGATAGTTGGATCTCTAATTTTTATTTTCCTATCTGCACTATATTCGATTCAAAAGTGTCACACTCTTTTACCTCTAGTATAATAGTAAATTGTTTGCATTTAGATATATCCCTAGTCATAAATCCTATTGTTATTTCAAACCCCATGGGAGGACAAACATATATCAGTGTTATAATGGGTTTGAAAACCATGATTCTAGGGGTCGAATTCAATTGCGATAAATATATTTTATGATTTTTGGGTTATGGGATGATTTTGGAGATGGATTATTAGTAAGCCATATATAAGGCTATCCTAGTCTATGAAAGGATGGTCACCAGGTTAGGTACTTGCAGCAGATGCACCCTTGAGATTTCATACGACCCTAGAGGTGCAGTCATGTTGAGTTACTTATACTCCTATGATGTTTCCTTCGATGAGGTTAGTCCCATAGTTCGAGATTTCCTTGATATTTTTGAGGAAGTGAGAGGACTACCTCCGAAAAGAAAGATCAAGTTCCAGATTTACCTTATTGATAATGCCAAGCCTATGGCATTACCAGTGAGGGATTTTGCTTCTAGAGAAAGAAAGGATTTGAGAAAGCTTGTTAGAGAGCTCTCTGAGAAAGGTTTTCGTATCTCAGAGCGGGGTGCACCGCCGCTTTTGCTACAATGCATATGGTTCACTCAGACTACGCGCTGATTATATGGAATTAAATAAGCTTAACTAGAAGAGCTACCACCCAATCTCTCATATAAATGATCTTTTTGACCAATTGGTGGGAGCTACATTGTTTTCTCAGTTAGATCTAGCCACTGGTTTCCACTAGTTGAGGGTATCAGTGGATAGCAAAGATAAAATGAAAATTTGGACAATAAAAAGATTCTTCGAGTGGTTAGTTATGTCCTTCGGGCTAACCAATGATCTATCATACTTCGTGGGCTTGATGAGTAGAGTTTTCTAAGATGTCCTAAATAATTTGTCATATTTTTTGTTAATGACATTTTAGTTTACTCAAAAAGTGAGGAAGAGCATGCCATGCACTTGGAGGAGGTTCTCCGCACGAGCGCATAGGCTAAAAGAAAAATTCTTTGAATGTTATTTTAGAGGAAAGAGGTGCATTCTTGGGGCATGTAGTCTCTAAAGAAGACCTGGCAGGAGATCCCACCTAAGTAGTGGCAGTGCAAGATTGAAAAACACCTAAGAACACTACCGAGTCAAAAGTTTTCTCGATTTACTGGGTTACTATCCGAAATTCATTACGTATTTCACAAAGGTATCAGTAATGATATCCCGTCTTACAAAGGGGAACCTAACATTTGTTTAGGTTGATGATTATAAGGATTCCTTTAGGAAGCAGAAAAGAGCTCTTGATAGTGCACTGAAGTTCGTACTTCCGGATGGTACTAAGCCTTTCACAATTTACATCGATGCATGTAGTCCTGGCCTAGACACAGTTCTAATGCAAGAGGGAGGGTAGTGAGTTACTATAGTAGACAACTAAAAACCCATGGGAGGAACTACTCCACTCACAGTTGGAATTATCCGCCGTCGTGTTGCACTTAAATCTTTAAGCCACTACTTATTCGTTGAGGAGTTCAACTTGTTCATGGGTCATAAGTCATTAAAGCACTTGTTTTCCCCAAAAGGAGTTGAACTTGACGCAACAACGGTGGATGGAGATTTTGGCATCCTACTGAGATTTCTTATACACCCAGTAAGGGGAAGTTGTTGCAGACACAATGAGTCAAAAGAGAGCAACCTTAAGTCTCTATTTGTAGAGTGGAAGAGTATGGAGTTCATTTCCACCCTTGATTTTAAGCCCTCGTTGGATTAGTTCTCGTATTTTTAGCCGTGTTAGAGATTTAGTATACCCTTATAGATCATGTTGGAAAAAAGTAGAAAGAGGACAAAGGCTTGTGGATATCATAGATAGGATTAACAAAGGAGAGGCCTCATGGTATCTCCAATTCCATTCCATATATTCCATGAAATGGCTAAGAAGAGATGAGATGCTATGTGTACTATGCACCCATGACTTGGTAAGAGCGGTATTGTCGGAGGCACACCACTCGAGGATGACCATCCATCTTAGTGGTGATAATATGTATAGAGATATGAGAACGTTCTTTCATAATGAATGAATAAAGATGTGGGAGAATTTATAGAATTTTTTTACTTGCCAAAGGGTTACAGCAGAGCAAAGAAATCCCAAAGGACTCTTTCAGCCCTTAGAAGATCCCCAATGAAAGTGGGAGAGCATAAAGATGGACTTCATAGATCGTTTACCCGATCTTAGAGTGGAATCACTAGTGTTTAGGTGATTGTTGATATATTGATTAAGAATGCCCACTTCATACCTACTAAGGGTGAGGTCTGCAGCTTCATTGACATCCTTTTATATCAGACGGATAGTTCAACTTCATGAAGTCCCCTCCAGCATTGTTAATGATAGGGATCCAATTTTCACGAGAAAATATTAGAAGAGCTTACAAGAGGTGTGGGGGACACAGTTGAGATTCAGCGCCACCTATCACACTCATATGGATGGCCAAACATAAAGGGTGAATAGGTTTTTAGAAGATCCTCTCTGAGGATGTGCATTTCAAATTTTGGAGGGAATTAGGGGAAGCAATTACCTTTAGTGTAGTTCACCTATAATAACAAGTTTCAAGCAAGCATCGGAATGTCTCCTTTCGAGGTTCTCTATGAAAGACCATGCATATCACCTTCTTGTTGGTGAGGGACCACAGTTAAATCTTATTTGGACTCGACATGATTCGAGACTTCAAAAAGGATATACCTGATTTGGAAGAGGATGAAAGCAGTTCAAGATAGGAAGAAGTCATATGCCGATAAGCGAAAAAAAGATGTAGAGTTTAGGGTTGGAGACTTGGTCAAGGTATCACCGTTAGGAATATTATGTGATTTAGATCAGTAAGGAAGCTCGCTCCCAGATTTGTTGTACCTTTCTTCTTAATTGAAGGAGTAGGGAAGATGGCTTACTAGGTGAAGCTACCGGAGATACTAATGGTTGTGCATGACATCTTTCATGTCTCGCACTTAAGGGAAGTGTTTGCACGATTTGATAGTAGCGGTGGGGCCTAACCAACTTGAGGAGGTCAAAATAGGAAAAGAACTGTTGGTTCATCATAATCCTACTCAAATCATGGGCATAGTGTTACGGAATTGAGAAACAAGGAGGTCCTAATTGTAAAGGTTCAATGGGAAAATGACGTAGCAGAATCGATTTGGAGGTCGAGGAGTAGATGCATGCCTTATATCATTGTCTTTTTAATGGTACACCTTTGAAATTTTCTAGCTTAGAATATTTTTCCCGTTGATTTAGATTTTTTTTTTAGTATCTTTTGGGATGTTAGATCTTAGGAATAAGCATACAAATGCTAGGGTTGGATGTAAACATGTTATTAGAAAATGTTATGTATAATGGATGCAGATGTTTGCTAGTTGATGCAAATGGAAGCATAAATACACAATTGGCACTACTATCCTTAGTGATCGCCTAACAAGGTCACAAAAGCATAGGCATATTGACGTATGTTGTATTTTATTATTTATCTCATGATTTCCATAAATGGATGAATAACACACACACATGTTAGAGTTTGTGCCCTAGAGGCAATCTGTTTGATGTGAATACTAATAATATTGTTGATCCTATTTTATTTGGAATAAAAAAGATTCTGATATGTTATATTTAATGCATAATATAAATATTAACATAATAGAAGTCCTTAGAATAATAATACAGAATTATATAATTTCAAAGGAGTAACTTGAACATGAGATTATATAATATATTAAGTATTATAATTCTTAAATGTCCCTTATCAAGCTTTATTGTTTATATAGCACAACAACAAAAAAATACAAGTATGTTGATTGACTAATGATCATATCCAATTGATCATTAATATATATGATATTAATGTCAACACATATACATATTGGAGAATAGCATATTGGGGTGACCCAACATGAAAAAACTATGTGGAATACAGTTAATAGTATCATAAGTTATTCTCATAGTGACAGTGATGTAATGGTCCTCGTACCTGAAATCATTATAATTTTTTTCGAGGATATTTGTGTTTTGATACCATCAAAAGTCACTTTAACCATGTAGACGATAAAGGTGATTATTGGTTACAACTCGAGTCGAATGAAATTATGAATGATCTAGATGGAATTTAACCCTATAATATATATGTAATGATATCCGTGGGCCTCTTAATTAAGTGAAACTATGAAATGCATGGTCTTGCTCAAATATTGATTTGTTTTATATAGTCTACTCATCAATCAAGATAAAAGGATTAAATTATAAAGGGGATGGAATGTTCCATGCCACGAGTTTAATCCTGGATATATTGGTTAAAAGTATTAAATTACATTGAGACACTAATCAAAGAAAAAGGTTGCATCGAACCATTGATCTTATTATAACTTGGGTAGATGTATTACTAGACGTCGCTCACTGTTTATAATTTAAATATTGTATAAATTGTTGCCAACGTTATGATAACCTATAGGCTCACACATAAGGACGTTGAATAAGGTGAGAGCCATTTAAAATAAAAGGAAATCAAAATGGTTGACAGTTTCTTTTATTTAAATTGGAGAACAGGTTGACCTGAAATATCGTATTGTTAGATTATAAAAGAAAGCCGACCTTTTTATATTATCATTATCACAACCAGGATATTCAAAAAACCCGAGATCCCTAAACTAGCTAGTACCAAACCTCCAACTTACTCGATTTTGTTAGACACCATCGAGATAAACGTTTGTGGATTCGGATAGAGACGCTTCCTTTCAAGCGTTTGTGTTCGATTCAACTCAGATTAACCATCATTCAGATTCGCAATTTGATCAAAAGCAGAAAGGTATGCGTTTCTAATTCAATTTTGAATTCGAATTATCAACTAGAGTTGTTAAAATTAATTGTTATCCTCTACAAATCGATCCTTAATTACCTTCAATGGTATCGGAGCCAGGTTATTTTCGAACTCAATTGTTGTGTTTAAACCGTGTACTCAGTTCTGTATACACAAAAAAAATTGAAGTGTTATGAATATGAATATAAATTTTAATTAGAAATGTATGATTTGTAAATTTATATCGAATCGAAGAGTTGTTTCTATATTAACAAATTATGTAACTGTTACAGAAATTATGATATATATATATATTCAAGTTGATTTGGGATTAGCTATGTAATATATATATATATATATATATATATATATATATATTAATCACTGTGCTTTGTTGGATCCTATGAACTTGATTTAGATTGTATAAAGCATATATGTTAGTAGATTTATACATTGGTTAATTCCTAAAAATTATTAATCGCCCTATTACAAGTTATTTTATTTTGAACAATTTTTTTAATCAATGAAAAGATTCTAGTTGCTGAACTATGGATCCGAGATTACAAATAATCTTGTATCATTAAATTTTATGATAGTGTGATTCAACCCATAACATATAAGTTGATCTATCATTAGATAATCTACGTATAAAACCCTCTACACCCCAAGTTATATATGAATCTAAGATGCTAAAGCTATGTTTATATTTGTGACCTGGGAGTCTTAAGTGCTAATAATTAGATGGGTCTGCTGTAATTTTTTTTAATGACAATTAAGGGTTATTTTGGTGGATCGATTTTTTGAAAGTCTTATATATGGTATTAAAATGTGACATCAAAAGTTGCTACAAGTGTGTGTGTGTGTATATATATATATATGTATATATATATATAAAAATATGCAAGTTATAAATTTTTAATATTTAAATCTGGGTAGGTTATATGATAAAATCTGAGTAGTATAAATGTTTAAATCTAGGTAGGTTATATAATAAAATCTGGGTAGTTTAAATGTTCAAATCTGGATTGTTTAAATGATTAAAAGTTTATTCTGTTATCATATACCACTCACTAGATCTGGTTACAAACATATATGTTTCCTAAACATGCATGAGCATCCAATCAGAATTAAAATAAGTGTTATTTTGTTTTAATATGTGGTTTACATATATATGAGAATATAAGTATTCTTAAAAAATGCCATATGCTGGATGTGATCAATAATGATCTGGGCCATATATACCGGTATACGGTTAGTCAGAAGCTTGTGGATTGAATGTTTATGAACATTTGCATAGTATATGCTGATATACTATGATCTGGATACATGCAAAGTGTAACACCCTGTATTTCTGTGAACATTAAAGTAACGAATTAAAGAATACTTAATTTTAAAAATGGGAATTAGGGGAAATGGGTTACGCCATTGCGTTCGTCTCGGAATTTTGCTTGAGATAGAGTCCGAGTTTGCGTGAATCGGACTCCGTATTAAGAAGTTATGGAGTTCAGAAGATTTCAAGTTTAAAATGGAAATTAAATATAAATAATAAATAAGCAGTTCAAATTCAAAAATTCCAAGAGAAGCGGTTGGGCGAGAAAAGTCCTACCCATAGGGGTCGACTCCCCCCGGGGGGGTCGACATAGGTGTCAACCCCCCAAGAGGGGTGTCGACCCCCCCGTAGGGGTCGACCCCCTCGCCCAGATCTGGACAGTTTTGTCCAGTGACGTTTTCTGAGTCACAAGGTGTAACAACGCAGATTCCAACAGATCAATTTTTTTTCAAAAATCCAATCTATCGAAACCCGATTTAGGTACTTTGGTATCCTGCAGAAAAAGACAAAGGTAAAGAAACATGTCAGAACTCGCAAAGCATCTCACAACGAAAGGAAATAAAGTATAATATTTTCAAATATAGCCTTACCTTATTAACAATACTACTAAATCAGTATCCCAATCTATACCATCTCTGTCGTGAACCTAACCTGAAAGTATGTAATAAGGAGGGGGTCAGAACATAAGTTCTGTGTAACTGGGCTTAGAATAAACTTCTGTATAATCTTGCATATACCGTTCAGTTACATTTTCTTGGTTATTAGGTTGCTAACAATGTTAGCTCTTTAAGCTATACTTATACATCCACTAGTAGATTAACCTAATACAATGTATATGTAGTTACCCCTTACTCGTGTCCCCTTTTCATGGGTACGCAGCCCCTTATCCAACTCGTGTCATCTTGTCATATGTACGTAGTTCCTTATCCAACGCTGTGCGTCGTACGGGCTTTCATGTGTATATATATATATATATATGTATATATACATATACATATATATACATATATATATATATTCTCACTACTTCTGCGTAAAACCACCATTCCTTTGTTGCGTAAGCGTTTGGACTGCCAACCTAGGTCTTACCAGGTTCTATTATCGAATACTACCGAGATCCAACTAGGGTTTACCATCGAGTGTTACCTAGGTCCAACTAGGGTTTACTTTATCGAACGCTTCCTAGGTTCAACCAGAGTTTACGCTACCTAGGTCCAACTAGGGTTTATGCTACCTATCGAACAATGCCCTCTAGTCTAGGACACACTACCCCGAGCGATATGCATTCCTAGACTTTATGTCCCAACCGTATCGTTAAACATGCTAAATATCTAGTTGCACGTGTCCTCTATATGTGCGACCCGTGTCCCGTGGCAGGGCAAATCAAGAAACACAGAACTCGGTCGGGAGCTTTAAGTTATCTGTCGATGCAGATGCTACGGTCTGTTTTTACTGTGGCTATGGTCCCACTTTACCCCTCCCTCAACTAATGAATGGCACCCAAGAATATCAAGAATGATAACTGTACGCAGGCCCTCTATGCCCTCCACAAACCTATTGTCCAACCACACCCATAACTAGATAGCAAGTATATGGTCTTTTTGGAGTTCTCTGCCTTTCCGCTTTTTGTGCTTGACTGACTCAAGATGGTAAGTAGCCGACGACGTGCTACCACAGGGCCAACTGGTTATCGCCGACTCACGCTAGTCCATCCTCGTCTTTAGGTTGCCTTATTATTGCAACCAAGGCATACTCTTGGTTCTTCTTACGCAGACCTTAACCTCTGTGAGCCCAGGCGGATCATCTGCATTCTCACAGAGGGATAGCAAGAGTATCCTCACGTCTCCTCGAAGCCGCGTGCTTCGTAACCTAGTCCGTTGGAGCCTTCTATATAATCAGATGGACGTACGCTCCCCCTCGCGCCCTACGGCACCATGATGATCTACCGAGTTTGATTATTCATCCCCTATAGTATGGACTGGTCCAAGCGCCTTATCCTTTCGTACTATTAGACCTTATGTCTAAACTTCTGATTGCGTGCTTGCTTTGTCTTATTAACTTGGTTATCCTCATTTATGTTATCCTTCAATTCTAATTACCAAGTTTCTCTTTAACTAAGGTTTATTACTTAGTCCTCTTCGACCAAGGTTTACTTACTTAGTTATCTTTACCGTTGCTTACTTAGTTCTTTAATTAAGGTTCGTTACTTCGGTTGCCATTTTACTTAATTTTCTAACTAAGGTTCATTACCCAGTTGCCATCATCATTATTTACTTAGTTCTCTAACTAAGGTTCAACACTTCGTTGCCTTTATCGTTGTTTACTTAGTTCACTAACTAAGGTTTACCAATGAACTCAAACATGACTTAAGTTTTTATTTTCAAATGATAGCGTCCGAGTGCTTTCCCACATTTTCAGCTTAGATTAACTTATTTCATAGTATAAGCCGTCCCACCCTTCAAGTCTTGTATTACGTCTTAAGCCATAATCTTCCCTTGTCCCTAGGACAAGTTTGCCTATTATTTAATTTTAAGTTACCGCAACTCTGGTTTATAATAGGTAGTTATCATTCTCTATTAATGTGTTGGTTAAATTTGTCCCTATGTCAAGTTTTACTTAACCCTACCTTCCCTCTCATGCATTACTCTTATATTCCACAAATGTGGTTAAGTTTTGTCTTTCAGTTCATATTGACTTAACCTACCCACGCATCATGTCAAATTGGTTAAGTGTTGTTAACCTAACCTTACCATACTAGCATGTGTCACTAGCATTAACTGATTATTAATGTACTAACCTCTCACATTAGACCTATTGTTGCGGTTGTTGTATGTGCTGGGCGGTTCCGGGCAGTCTTACTCCACAACTCAATCTAACCTCGGGTTTAAGCACATTACGACTAACTTCTCACATTAGACCCTATTGTTTACGACCATTGGATATGCCGGGTGGTTCCGGGCAGAATTACGCCTTAATCTCATTCTAACCTCGAGTTAGTCATGTTTCATCTTTAGCCAATTAACAATTTTTTAAGCATCAATTTCAGGTTATGAGTTAGGTTTCATAATCACATAAGAGTCGCATAAGCTGAATTTTATCAGTTCCTTTATCAACTTAAGATTCTTACCTTTAGATTCGTTTTTTCCAAAACCCAAAATTTTAAACTTATAGTTTAAAACCTCAATCCCGCAATATTAGATTTTAAATAAATCACTTCTTCCCAATACCATTCCATATTCAATAATTCCAATTAAATTTACACAATTTCAGGTTAACATTATAAATCGGAATTCATAGTTGCGCACTATTCAGCATAGGTTCATGTTTCCGAAACATACCCAAAGATTCATTATTGAAATACGCTCCAAAATTCCTAATTCAAACTTTATTTCATTGAATAATCCCAATATACAATTCGCTAATTGTCCCAATATTTGCAATAATAATTATTATGCCACAATCCCCAAATTACATATTATATTGCTCGATTGCATAAAATAAATTATGCCCCAATATTCCCATATTTCAATCGTACGCATGTATAATAAGATTTCATCTAGGTTTGAGATAACCTAGATCCAAAAATAAAAAGGGGAAGGAGGATAAAAGGACAATTATTATAACATGAATCTTGAATTGAATTTATAACTGGGGAATGACGAACGATAATAATACTATAATGCAACAAGTTTATTGTAATTCCACTGACCTTGCTTTTTCATCTTCAATTCATGGATTTGATTTAACTTTGATTGATTTTATGCCCCAATCCATAGATCTGATCTATCTTTGATTTCTTTGCACAACGTAAGTTGTGAATTTGAATTCCTCCTCCTTGCTAGTGTAAATTGCGGATCTGAATCCCTTTTTCTCTTTAATTTTGAGGTTGTCTTGATTCTAAACCTTTTTAATTTTAAGAATAGATGTTTTGAAGATAATAGGGGAAGAAAGTGGATCTAGAAATTTCTTGGAGAAGAAGAATTTGAGTTAGAATAGATCCATGGCATCTCCGTTAGCTTGGGTGAAGAAAAAGAATGGGTTAAGGGTCATTATATAGCTGTTTAATCAACGCATCAGGTTAGAAATCGCGTCCAGGTGCAGAAAATGAATTCTGCCCATATTTGGGGGGAGGGGAGGTCGACCCCCAGGTCGATCTGCCTTGGTTTAGTCGACGTCTAGGTCAACCTGTCTTACTATTTAATTTCTGAATTTCTCTTGAATCTCCCGAAGGCCATAATTCTTTCATACGGAGCCCAATTTTCAAAAACTTAGACTCTATTCCAAGCAGAATTCCAAGACGAACGCAATGGTGATGTCCGTTTTACTTAGTTCCTAATTTAAATTAAATATCCTTATTTTATTATCTTTTCTGTTACGCACACTGTTATCGAATTAATTTTTCCTTCTCTTCCATATATTAATTAATTTTCATTATACATCACCATTATTTATCTATCTATGCATATATACATATTTGTACATTTTTAATTATATTAAAAATGTGGGGTGTTACATTCTCTCACCCTTAAAGAATTTCGTCCCCGAAATTCGATAAGAGTAAAATAACTAATCCCTCGCAATATCCATCCATCAAGTGTGCATCTAATTGTTGCAAACATTGTGCACATGTGCAAAGTGTGATACATCATAGTAAAGTATGTATGCCTAATTTGGATCCACCTATTTGTATGCAAATTTTAAAAACTCTTTCGAAATATGATGCTCACATCCTACATATACTTGCAGTTCCATATGAATGCAATATTCTTGAAAAATCAAAATATTTTTCATCTAAGTTTTCCCATACTCTTATAATAAGAGCATAGTTCACCCAATTGTCGCATCCAAAACCCTACCACCCATATTAAATTCGAAATTTATAAAAATCTAATTTTCCAAATTCGATTTCCTTATGTTACGAAAAGGTATAAAACGGAAAAATTCACATCCTCCGTTTTTCTTTTCTATTCGTACTTGGATTTTTATATGACTATGAAGATTTCCTATTTTCCTATCCAGGTACAACCACATAAGAATTTTTTTCTCTTTTTTAACTTATCTTGGAAAATTTTCATATTTATTCATCTTTTTCATAAGATTTTCATTTTCTTTTCCCATCACATTGGTTGTCTTACTGGATTTGTTGTTTTCTTTTTAGATAGGCTAGTTTCTTTCTTAGCTTATTTGACTTAATCAAATTACTTAAGTTTATTATTTTCAAATAAGCCTTTTTGTTTTCAACTCAAACAGCATCCTACACAGCTACTACTATGGGCCAAGAATCTTAGGACTTTGTCATCTCAGACAATTGCGAGTCCACACAACAGGGTCTACCCACTTACTTGCCGTTTACTACTTAGTAGTCATTACTAGTCCTTGTTGTGTATTACTAGCCTATCCTTTTTCTTTTTCTCAAGCAAAAAACCTAGGTTTCTCAATGCTTATGCATTCTACGGGAAATTTTCCATTAGTTTAATATTAGCTAATCCTTGACTGTAAATTAGTAAGAGAGTAACTCCCTAAATATCAACCCCGAAGACTGAAATCAACATCAGATTGACACTCAGAGAATCACTCAACTCAACCAATCTCTAGTTGGTTCCAATTGTTTAATTCATAACTTTAACTTTCTCTCGTTCTTTTCTAGGCACTAATCCTTACCTGCTCCATTCTTTTTAAAACATGGTTTGGCCTCCTTTCTTTTCATTACATTTTTCTTTCAAAAATTAAAAGTGTTAAAACTTTATTTTCTTCTCCAAAACGTGTTTTCGCCAAACCATAAAAACATGTTACAAAATAAAATGCAAAACATTTTTTCAGATCACAAAACTGGAATAGACAAGGACGACTATCATGCTTACATTGTTTCTAATTACAATGTTAGCTTAACTACTCACTATAAGGTGTAGACATCTATTCTATTCCTATAACTTATTTTGTCCACCCAACAAAATTTCTTTGTAAATCAATAATCAAAATTTATTGTTAATAGAATAGAGATTTTAGAACTTCTTTTACAAAACGCAACACTTTCTTTTCAATCCTTTCATATATTATAATATGAAAACTAGCGAGCTATATATGCTCTATATTATGCAACTTTTAATGAGAATTCCTTTTTTAAAACAAATAATCATTGTTTTACAAAATATACCCCACTTTACTTTTAAAACCAAACATGCACTAAATAATTTCTCAAACATCCAAAATTATCTTTTAAGATCAAAACTTGAAAATACTACAATATCTTTCTACCAAAACTTTTACAAATTCAAGTTCTTAAAATTTAATCATTGGGCTAGACTCAAAGTGGGTCTTTCAACTCAACTAGGCTTTCCTAGGCACGTTCCAAACCGATTCTCTCAACTATATATTCCTAATCCATTTTCCACATTTTAACCTTTTTCTAATTTATAAGGTTTCACTTCAAAATCCACTACTCCGAAATAATAACATTTAAGTTTTAATTCTTATGGGATACTTCCATTCTCCAATGCCAAATCATATTGTACACTTTCTAACCAAACCACCTAAGGGCCTTAAAATTCTAGGTTCATTCCTTTAATGTACAAAATAGCTGTCCTAACTCTTTCCATACCTAGTGGGCTACTTTATGGATTTAGGTTTATATATATAATATATTTATATTTTAGAAAATACAAATACGTTCACTCATTATCTCCCTAGGAACACTAAACCGAAGCTCTGATACAAGATGTAACAACCCGGATTCCGACAGACCGATTTTTTTTCAAAAATCCAATCTATCGAAACCCGATTTGGTGCTCTAGTATCCTGCAGAAAAAGACAGAACAAAGAAACATGTTAGATCTTGCAAAGCATCTCACAGCGGAAGGAAATAAAGTATAATATATTCAAATACAGCCTTACCTTATTAACAATACTACTAAACTAGTATCCAAAGCTATACCATCTCTGTCATGAACCTAACCTGGAAGTATGTAATGAGGAGGGGTCAGAACGTAAGTTCTGTGTGACTAGACTTAGAATAAACTTCTATATAATCCTACATATGTCGTTCAGTTACATTTTCTTGGTTATTAGGTTGTTAACAATGTTAGCTCTTTAAGCTATACTTATCCATCCACTAGTAGATTAACCTAATACAATGTATATGTAGTTACCCACTACTCGTGTCCTCTTTTCATGTGTATGCAGTCCCTTATTCAACTCGTATCATCTTGTCATACGTACGATGTTCCTTATCCAATGTCATACGTCGTACGGGCTTTCATGTGTGTGTGTGTGTGTGTGTGTATATATTCTCACTGCATCTGCGTAAAACCACCATTCCTTTGTTGCGTAAGCGTTTGGACTGCCAACCTAGGTCTTACTAGGTTCTGTTATTGAATGCTACCTAGATCCAACTAGGATTTACCATCGAGTGTTACCAAGGTCCAACTAGGGTTTACTTTATCAAACGCTTCCTAGGTTCAACCAGGGTTTACGCTACCTAGGTCCAACTAGGGTTTATGCTACCTATCGAACAATGCCCTCTAGTCTAGGACACACTACCCTAAGCGATATGCGTTCCTAGACTTTACATCCTAACCGTATCGTTAAACGTGCTAGATATCTAGTTGCACATGTCCTCTATATGTGCGACCCGAGTCCCGTGGTAGGGAAAATCAAGAAACGCGGAACATGGTCGGGAGCTTTAAGTTATCTGCCGATGCAGATGCTAAGGTCTGTTTTTACTGTGGTTATGGTCCCACTTGACCCCTCCCTCAACTAATGAAAGGCACCCAAGATTATCAAGAATGAGAACTGTACACAGACCCTCTATGCCGCCCAAAAACCTTTTGGCCAACCACACCCATAACTATATAGCAAGTATATGGTCTTTTGGAGTTCTCTGCCTTTCCGCTTTTCGTGCTAGACAGACTCAAGATGGTAAGTAGCCGACAACGTGCTATCACAGGGCCAACTGGTTATCGTCGACTCACGCTGGTCGATCCTAATCTTTAGGTTGCCTTATTATTGCAACCAAGGCATACTCTTGGTTCTTCTTACGCAGACCTTAACCTCTGTGAGCCCAGGCGGATCATCTGCATTCTCACAGAGGGATACCAAGAGTACCCTCACGTCCCTTCGAAGCCGGTGCTTCGTAACCCAGTCTGTAACGACCCGGATTTTCGGCGACTTTGGTTATCGACATAAGCACGACGTCGATAACCAAACCATCGAAAAATCCTGGTAATTAGTGAAAGAAATTAGAGGGTGAGGAAAGATAAGATAGAAACTTAGAATAGAAGAAGAAGAAGAACACAATATCAGAGTAACACGAATCTCACAGCGGAACGAATAAATATATTTCATAACATAACTTTGAAATACAAAGTTAGTACTTGAATATACATATCATTATCAAAGTACAGAACTTACAACACAGCGGAAATAAACTATAGCTATATGATCCTGAAGCCTCCTGCTCCAAGCTCTTCCAGTATATCTGTAAATCCCGACTACTTGACTGCCCATACAAATTTAGGCACCCAAGAGTTTAGGGAAAACAACAAAGTAAACTCCGGGTCAGTCATGGGACTGGTATGAGTAAAACAGTTTAAAAACAGTTCGAACAAGTAAAAGATATCTCATAAGACCACGCCGCATAACGGAACGGGTTTTTCCCTTATGAGAATCCAAAATATCTTTATATCAAAAACCTTTTGATATTATAATAATGTCTATCAACCACAGTATATATATAATCATCTAGCAGAAACGCTTTCATCTCACGTTCTACATATATAGTATACAATCAAAATCGCAAGCACGTATTGGGTAATGGATTTCCAACTATGACAAGGTATGGAATCACCTTTCGCTCGTGTACCTCTAGAGAGGAATACACTGGGTTCAACAAGAACATCTTGCAACCCGGCCACACATGACCGACCACTCATTTCGCTTGAGTGTATCGAATGTATATCACCAACAGTTGGGATCAGCAACCGTTTCCCGAATGGGACAGCATCAACCATAGATTTTTAGAAATGAATGAAACTCTAGATCAGGTGATTATACACCCTACTTCGGTGCGACCGACTTAGCCATGCTGCCTGCCCGATTTCTGTCATTTACCGGATGTGAGGCTAGAAGCTACGCTTTATCATCACACCAGATTTACTTTGAATGTCACATCATCAAATCCATCCAATCACCGATTGACGTCCTCAACAATACATTATGTGTTAGCTAAAAGAAGTTTCCTTCTCCGCTTCCACTCTTGGTACGGTTGGAGAAATCAATATACGTGATTGTCTGGAATTACTCTGTCAAACATCCGCCCATACAAGTCATCCAGGAACAGGATGAACCGAAGGCACTATTCTGTAAACAGGATAGCCCTTGCATAACTCCGTCTTTACTTATCTTTAGCATATATGATTCGCAACGCCTATGCCAATACAGAGTGGTTCTTTGGATAATAATCCAACCGGTCTCTCCATATTAACAACGTTAAAATGGTCAAAACTTCGATAGTCTGTGATTTAACTATCGAATAAAAACAAGTGTGCAAACAACGATATTATTTCCAAATGGAAATTATATCGATCAAACATCATTCAACATTTATCTCTTTATTTCATAAATTTACTTATCTCCTGTTTCCCTATATTCAATATTTCTTATTTTCTAGATTTGGAAAATATACGTTATTAACAATGGAAAACATTTCCATTTCTTGTTTTCTTTATTTGGAAAATATACGTTATTAACAATGGAAAACATTTCCATTTCTTGTTTTCTTTATTAGAAAACATTTCTGGTTTCTTATTTGGAAAACATTTCCAAAGCTTCTTCATTGGACTTAGACAGATGTTTAAAAAAACCATCGCGATGCCAACTCAAACCCTTTCCTTTACTGTCGAACCTTAACTGTTCCTTAGTTAAAAACGAAGCCAATCAAGTTGGGGTAGAACTACCTCTCAGACCTTAACTGAACAACATTTCTAACCTCGAAATAGACAAAGCTTACTTTATATCCCTTTACTAACTTCCTTACTTAACCCTCCTTCGAATAGCTATATTCGATTGACTCTTTTCACTTAACTCTATTCGATTATCCCTTATCAATTAACCCTATTGGACTAACACTATTGGATTAACTCTATTTTACTAACGCTATTGATTTACTCCTTTTTCTTTCTTTGAATAAACTATATTCAATTAACTCCTTTGCTTCTATTCGAATAAACTATATTCGATTGACTCTTTTGCTTCTATTCGAATAACTATATTCGATTAACTCATTTGCTTCTATTCGAATAACTATATTCGATTAACTCCTTTTTGCTTCTATTCGAATAAACTATATTCGATTGACTCATTTGCTTTCTATTCGAATAACTATATTCGATTGACTCATTTGCTTCTATTCGAATAAACTATATTCGATTAACTCATTTGCTTCTATTCGAATAACTATATTCGATTAACTCCTTTTTAATTTTATCACTAATCGATTAACTAACATCGATTAACTTCTTTTTAATTTTATCACTAATCAATTAACTAACATCGATTAACTTCTTTTTAATTTTATCACTAATCAATTAACTAACATCGATTAGCTCCTTTTTACTTTATCACTAATCGATTAACTAACATCGATTAGCTCCTTTTTATAAACTACGTTTTCCGTTACAACTATTTTCTTTTTATAACTTCTATTTACCGTTACAAATATTTCCTATTTATAACTTCTATTTACCGTTACAAATATTTCCTATTTATAACTTCTATTTACCGTTACAAATATTTCCTATTTATAACTTCTATTTACCGTTACAAATATTTCCTATTTATAACTTCTATTTACCGTTACAAATATTTCCTATTTATAACTTCTATTTACCGTTACAAATATTTCCTATTTATAACTTCTATTTATTTTCTAAATAAATATCCCTTTTATAAAACCGTGTTCGTTTTATAAATAATTCCTTTTATAAAATCTTGTGATTTTATAAAATTCCTTTATTTCAATATACATTGAAATACTTCTTTTTACATCCCAGGGTCTTTCATGATATTTAAAATATCGAATAAAATGATCAACATCATTCCAACACCCATAATCCATAACAGATTATATAACACATCATATATCACAATATATGAAAACAGTAAAATAAATGTTGAGGAATCCAGTCGGATTCCTCCAACCTGTTTCCCTGCATCACAGATGTTAAACAATATAATATAACATCACTTTTCAGTTCTATATGATATATTCTGTTAAACAGAATCAATATAGAAATTAAATCAACTGACTAGCAGTTCAATCAAACAGCCAACATACAGTAAATCAGCCAATATCTAACAGTTCTAAAAATACAACATGAAATTATAAACTGTTCAGAGTTAGTGAGATTTACTCACTTTGGCAGTTCATCGTTAAAGAACGATAAACTGTTGTTTGATTTGAACCAAACAGTTTATTTCGTCGTAAATCCCAACGAGCTTCAATCCACTCCCAGTCAGTCTCATTTGGTAGTCGTCATCCATACGATCCCAACGCAACTCACGGTTCGTCAATCTGATATCGTATGACGAAGATATTGCATTAACAAGTCATACGATATTTAATTTGAATTAAAACATTAATTAAACAAATCATTGGGTTTTACCCTTGCCATGTCAGCCCATTTGATATCCAATGCACCCTGGCCCTCTACCCTTACTGTAGCTTATCGCCTTCCATATTTCTGAAATATGAAACCGCTCCCAGTATACCCTTCCTCTTGTAATTACAAAACCATTCTCACTTCAATTCCCAAACACATCCAAGTGTCGTACCATCTAAACGAAAACAACTCCACCGTATGTACTCCTCAGAAAGTTTACTTCCAGTTCTCCCCTTGTTGAACCCATCCTCTTCTTCATAAATAGAAACGAGATCTGCTACTTTTCATTTTCCATTGCCCTGAACGAGCAAGAAAATCCGAACTCCACATTTTCACCCCTTCGCTCTAACTTGAAAGCATCACCGCCGGAGGCGAGCCCAACCTCGGACGACCCCACACCTGACACAGCTTTCCGATGACGACCTCGACGCTGCTTCAGACCAGCGTTCGACAGTTCATTCACCCACAACCGGAGAAACAACCCCATGACCAATTCAACATCGACGGAAATCTTCACTGACAGTCGCCCCCGCTTGAAACTCCATGAATCATTCTTCACGACCCCTGGCTGATGAACACGGCAGCTTTCTAGCACTCTTGTTTTTCTGCTTATTTTCGCAGCATCCAGTAGGTTTTTGGAATGCAGTAAGAAATATTTTGTGGTGAAGAGAACGGATTGGCTTTAAGTGAATTTTCATTGATTCTTGCTGTTGGAAACTTGTTTGGTGGCGGCTCAATGTATTTGAGAAGGAACGAGTGAGGTTTTAAGGGATGAAAAGTCGTGGCTGGCATTACAAGGGACGTGGCCTCTCTTATGTTCACAAACATTAGATATTTTGCACTGATACCGTAGGCGATATACATAAATATATATATATGTATATATTAGGGTAGCGTGCTTCATTTCTTGGTCTATGCAATATGTATGTATATTTTTGTTTAGCATGCCCATTATATACCACTTCACTTGTTTACGGATTTCTACAGACAGTAATAAATATACCGTTGGGACGAGCAATGCCCCACGGTCACAAAAATATAAAAATACCGGTAGGTGGACTCATATTTTGAAACTTCAAAATGTTGATTTCAGGGTACGAAATACTTCAAATAAAAAGTTGCTTATTTAATTAATTAAAAATTTCAGTAAAATTCTAAAAATTAAATTATCGTTATGTCTCTAAAGAACCTTATCTAAATTCAAACACGATCTCTAGTTATATCGAATAAACCGATATGGTCGATAAACGATTCTATAGCGACTATTTTAAAATTTTGTTTAGACATATCTCAAAATCTACACGACGAAATCCTGATTCTTCTCTTCCACTAGAAAGATATATTCCACCAGCTCCACACATTTCTTGTTTCACAGAAATCCGGCGTAAAACGAATCCTGTACATTCAGTTGAAGTTCGAATCGCCAAATAACGAACTGCAGCGCCATTTCAAGCTCGATTATAATTATAATATAATTATACGTTCAAACTGTCGTTCAAATAATATATTCGTTATTCTAATTCAATTCTAAACTGAATTAAATATCACAAATGATCCAGTTCACACCATATCGCCATTTCGGCCAATCCTGATTATTTTAGAATTAAATATATTATTAAATTTATTATTTTAATTAAATATTCACCATTATTTAATTCAATGACCATTTAATCCTCTAAACCACCATTGATATAATTAAATGAATTAATCATAATACCCCTGCCAATGCGGGTCATTACAATCTTCCCCACTTAAAATAATTTCGTCCTCGAAATTGCTAAAAGGTAGAGGACGACCCTATCGACTGGTTAGAACATATTTGTTCACTCCTTAACTTCAGTTTTAACCGAACCAATTTAATTTCAATTAAATTATTAATAAATTCTTATCAACGAAAATTTTCAAAAATCCTGAAAATTTTCTAACACCTTAACTCTTCGAAAAATTTCGCCAGCACTTCCTTTTGTACTGGTCAATCGGTCAAACTCCAACTCGCCTCTTCGGGCCATCTCCAACCAAAAAGAAAATCAAACAGCCAAGCGGCTTGCCAATTCGGCTCATAAATCTTATCTCCAAATAGAAATATAAACTTGTACCTTTTGTCGGGTAAATCAACTCTATCACTTCTATATGTTATATCGACTCAGCATATACCAATGTTATCCCCAATCAAATTCTGCAATAACATTTATCTCAAATACAAACATTCGCGTTATGTCCACCCAATATCCTTTCAAACTCGAGTTTGATTCTCGATTTCAAACTCTTAACTTGGTTACCAATTTACACTTTAAATTCGAATCTCACAATCCCATTTGTCTTGATATCATTCTAATTCAATCTCAGTTACCACTTTACTTGCTTTACTTTAATTCAATTTTGCTTTCACAAATTTCTGTTTAAATTTGTTCTTAATCCAAACAGTCTATTCCTGGGAATTTTAAACAGTTTATTTTTTTAAAAAAAAAATCAAAATTTCCTTTTTGAAATTCAACTGAGCCCATAATCAATATTCCATTAGTTAAATCACTTCTCTATTCCTTTATCAATATTTGTTAACCAAATATTTTCAATAACCATATTGGCCTTTTATGTTATTTGGAAAACATTTCCGAATATCACCTTCCTTTATTTTCTAAACTTCAGAAAATACATGCTATTTAAAATTGGAAAATATTCCAATTTCTTATCTCTTTTCCGATCTCGTTTTTTCTATACTTAGGAAATATTCTATATTCTATTTCCCAGCTTACGCTTATTTGGGTTAAAACGGATGTTGTGTAAAACATCGTTATGACAACCCAAATATTATATTCAACTAACTCTTATTCAACATTGATCTTCGAGCCTGAAATCTTACTATTTATTTGTTAATAATGCAATCAATCAAGTTGGGGTATAACTACCTCTAAGACCTTGACTGAATAACATTTAACATCAAAACAGACAAGACTACTTACTCGAATAATCAGTACCATAACTACTTATTCACTTTTAAACACGTATATGCTTCCTCTTTCTATTCTCACTAGATTTTATTCTAGACTTTCTTTTTGATTTTACTATTCTATTTCTAAGTTCGTTTCCCTATCGACTTCTATATATATACATCGATACGATGATTTCTAATTATCAAATTATCTTAAAAATATTTTATCTCCTTAAATTCCTGGAAAAATTTGCCATAACCTCCTTTATACCAGGAGCATCGGGATATTTCAAATAGCCTCCCATGGCCCTTACCAATCCAAAAGAAAAAGAAAAAGCCAAGCGGCTAGCCGATACGGCGCATAAAATCTTATATATGAATTAAATACATACCTTTCCGTTGAGCATTCTATTTATATACCTTCATACCTTATCCATACATATCTCATGTATATCCATACATTTCTAATTCATTTCAACTTAATCCAATCGTTTTAACTTAGTTCGTTAAGTGATTTTCAAATTACTGGTTTGCCCATTTCACCTTCATATTTGAGTATAACATGTTCAAATATATTTTAAATTGTTTATCAACTAATTGAATTCCTTTTCAATTTTATTTGAATTTCTTATATTCAAATTCCATTTCGATTCTCTTATTCAAATTCTATACTTGAATTTCATTTCAATTCCCTTATTCAAATTCCATACTTGAATTTTGTTATTCAAATCTATTTGAATTCTCTTTATTTCATTTTAATTCCCTTTGAATCTTCTATATTCAAATTTCAAATTCAATTCTATTTGAATCTTCTTTATTCAAATTTCCTTTTCAATTCTATTTGAATCCTCTACATTCAAATTTTCATTATTACTCTATATGAATTCTATATTCAATTTTCCATTATTTAAATCTTCTTTATTCAAATCTCATTTGAATTTCTATATTCAAATCCTATGTTTGAACCTCCTTTCTTCAAATTCCTTTAAATAAGTCTCGATTTCAATTCCTTTTGAAATCGATATTTCTACCTTTGGAAAATAGATTTCCCTTTTCAATTTCTCACTTGTATTTTTATTTCTGAATTATCCAATGATAATTCTTTTCACTTCATTTATAAACTTCGTTTATAAAAGAACTTTTTATAAACTTCGTTTATAAAGGGACTTCTCGTTATATTTCTTTTAAAACAAGTAAATATTTCAAATCTATTTCAAAATCCAAATCCTATATTTTAAATCCCACTTTGAAATTCAACACAACTTGTCTTTCCCAAAACAAATTCAAAACAGTATCTCTGGTAGTAATTCGTCACTTACAACTCGAAAATGAATACTGATGATGCAGCTGTCATCATCAGAATCTATTTTCCAGCGATCGAAGTGAGTTCAATACTATAAAACCATTTCTAAACATTTCCACTTTGAAATTTATTTCAAAATATAATTCACACTGCTTGTAAAACAATTTAAAATCTCCCAGGATCTTAAATTTCCCTTTTTTAAACCAAATTCATTTACCAACACTTATTCAATTCTCCACAATTCTAATTCAATTTCTGGTTAAAATTTCAGTTTTAACTCATCTGATTTCACGTATTTTATTTATATGAATTCTGATTGGTTATTCACATAAACATTTAATTTATAATCTTACTCGATTATAATAACAACCAATATATCCAATATATTTAAAATATACGTTGGGTAAACTATTTCGTTTACCCTTTTTCAAAACATACCATGATGGTTCATCGTATTCAAGTGTTTAGTAACTCCTACTGATACAGTGGATCAAACTGATCGACCAGAATTCACAAACAACTCAACCAATGGATCTCCACAATATAAAACAAATTTTTATATCAATAACAAATACGTTCACTCGTATATATACACTCAATCTCAGTCTAGGGTATTACTAACCCTATCTCTACCGAGTCACGCCACAGAGCCAAGTAATTCTAAACTTAAGCTCTGATACCAACTGTAACGACCCGGATTTTCGGCGACTTTGGTTATCGACATAAGCACGATGTCGATAACCAAACCATCGAAAAATCCTGGTAATTAGTGAAAGAAATTAGAGGGTGAGGAAAGATAAGATAGAAACTTAGAATAGAAGAAGAAGAAGAACACAATATCAGAGTAACACGATTCTCACAGCGGAACGAATAAATATATTTCATAACATAACTTTGAAATACAAAGTTAGTACTTGAATATACATATCATTATCAAAGTACAGAACTTACAACACAGCGGAAATAAACTATAGCTATATGATCCTGAAGCCTCCTGCTCCAAGCTCTTCCAGTATATCTGTAAATCCCGACTACTTGACTGCCCATACAAATTTAGGCACCCAAGAGTTTAGGGAAAACAACAAAGTAAACTCCGGGTCAGTCATGGGACTGGTATGAGTAAAACAGTTTAAAAACAGTTCGAACAAGTAAAAGATATCTCATAAGACCACGCCGCATAACGGAACGGGTTTTTCCCTTATGAGAATCCAAAATATCTTTATATCAAAAACCTTTTGATATTATAATAATGTCTATCAACCACAGTATATATATAATCATCTAGCAGAAACGCTTTCATCTCACGTTCTACATATATAGTATACAATCAAAACCGCAAGCACGTATTGGGTAATGGATTTCCAACTATGACAAGGTATGGAATCACCTTTCGCTCGTGTACCTCTAGAGAGGAATACACTGGGTTCAACAAGAACATCTTGCAACCCGGCCACACATGACCGACCACTCATTTCGCTTGAGTGTATCGAATGTATATCACCAACAGTTGGGATCAGCAACCGTTTCCCGAATGGGACAGCATCAACAATAGATTTTTAGAAATGAATGAAACTCTAGATCAGGTGATTATACACCCTACTTCGGTGCGACCGACTTAGCCATGCTGCCTGCCCGATTTCTGTCATTTACCGGATGTGAGGCTAGAAGCTACGCTTTATCATCACACCAGATTTACTTTGAATGTCACATCATCAAATCCATCCAATCACCGATTGACGTCCTCAACAATACATTATGTGTTAGCTAAAAGAAGTTTCCTTCTCCGCTTCCACTCTTGGTACGGTTGGAGAAATCAATATACGTGATTGTCTGGAATTACTCTGTCAAACATCCGCCCATACAAGTCATCCAGGAACAGGATGAACCGAAGGCACTATTCTGTAAACAGGATAGCCCTTGCATAACTCCGTCTTTACTTATCTTTAGCATATATGATTCGCAACGCCTATGCCAATACAGAGTGGTTCTTTGGATAATAATCCAACCGGTCTCTCCATATTAACAACGTTAAAATGGTCAAAACTTCGATAGTCTGTGATTTAACTATCGAATAAAAACAAGTGTGCAAACAACGATATTATTTCCAAATGGAAATTATATCGATCAAACATCATTCAACATTTATCTCTTTATTTCATAAATTTACTTATCTCCTGTTTCCCTATATTCAATATTTCTTATTTTCTAGATTTGGAAAATATACGTTATTAACAATGGAAAACATTTCCATTTCTGGTTTTCTTTATTTGGAAAATATACGTTATTAACAATGGAAAACATTTCCATTTCTTGTTTTCTTTATTAGAAAACATTTCTGGTTTCTTATTTGGAAAACATTTCCAAAGCTTCTTCATTGGACTTAGACAGATGTTTAAAAAAACCATCGCGATGCCAACTCAAACCCTTTCCTTTACTGCCGAACCTTAACTGTTCCTTAGTTAAAAACGAAGCCAATCAAGTTGGGGTAGAACTACCTCTCAGACCTTAACTGAACAACATTTCTAACCTCGAAATAGACAAAGCTTACTTTATATCCCTTTACTAACTTCCTTACTTAACCCTCCTTCGAATAGCTATATTCGATTGACTCTTTTCACTTAACTCTATTCGATTATCCCTTATCAATTAACCCTATTGGACTAACACTATTGGATTAACTCTATTTTACTAACGCTATTGATTTACTCCTTTTTCTTTCTTCGAATAAACTATATTCAATTAACTCCTTTGCTTCTATTCGAATAAACTATATTCGATTGACTCTTTTGCTTCTATTCGAATAACTATATTCGATTAACTCATTTGCTTCTATTCGAATAACTATATTCGATTAACTCCTTTTTGCTTCTATTCGAATAAACTATATTCGATTGACTCATTTGCTTTCTATTCGAATAACTATATTCGATTGACTCATTTGCTTCTATTCGAATAAACTATATTTGATTAACTCATTTGCTTCTATTCGAATAACTATATTCGATTAACTCCTTTTTAATTTTATCACTAATCGATTAACTAACATCGATTAACTTCTTTTTAATTTTATCACTAATCAATTAACTAACATCGATTAACTTCTTTTTAATTTTATCACTAATCAATTAACTAACATCGATTAGCTCCTTTTTACTTTATCACTAATCGATTAACTAACATCGATTAGCTCCTTTTTATAAACTACGTTTTCCGTTACAACTATTTCCTTTTTATAACTTCTATTTACCGTTACAAATATTTCCTATTTATAACTTCTATTTACCGTTACAAATATTTCCTATTTATAACTTCTATTTACCGTTACAAATATTTCCTATTTATAACTTCTATTTACCGTTACAAATATTTCCTATTTATAACTTCTATTTACCGTTACAAATATTTCCTATTTATAACTTCTATTTACCGTTACAAATATTTCCTATTTATAACTTCTATTTATTTTCTAAATAAATATCCCTTTTATAAAACCGTGTTCGTTTTATAAATAATTCCTTTTATAAAATCCTGTGATTTTATAAAATTCCTTTATTTCAATATACATTGAAATACTTCTTTTTACATCCCAGGGTCTTTTATGATATTTAAAATATCGAATAAAAATGATCAACATCATTCCAACACCCATAATCCATAACAGATTATATAACACATCATATATCACAATATATGAAAACAGTAAAATAAATGTTGAGGAATCCAGTCGGATTCCTCCAACCTGTTTCCCTGCATCACAGATGTTAAACAATATAATATAACATCACTTTTCAGTTCTATATGATATATTCTGTTAAACAGAATCAATATAGAAATTAAATCAACTGACTAGCAGTTCAATCAAACAGCCAACATACAGTAAATCAGCCAATATCTAACAGTTCTAAAAATACAACATGAAATTATAAACTGTTCAGAGTTAGTGAGATTTACTCACTTTGGCAGTTCATCGTTAAAGAACGATAAACTGTTGTTTGATTTGAACCAAACAGTTTATTTCGCCGTAAATCCCAACGAGCTTCAATCCACTCCCAGTCAGTCTCGTTTGGTAGTCGTCGTCCATACGATCCCAACGCAACTCACGGTTCGTCAATATGATATCGTATGACGAAGATATTGCATTAACAAGTCATACGATATTTAATTTGAATTAAAACATTAATTAAACAAATCATTGGGTTTTACCCTTGCCATGTCAGCCCATTTGATATCCAATGCACCCTGGCCCTCTACCCTTACTGTAGCTTATCCCCTTCCATATTTCTGAAATATGAAACCGCTCCCAGTATACCCTTCCTCTTGTAATTACAAAACCATTCTCACTTCAATTCCCAAACACATCCAAGTGTCGTACCATCTAAACGAAAACAACTCCACCGTATGTACTCCTCAGAAAGTTTACTTCCAGTTCTCCCCTTGTTGAACCCATCCTCTTCTTCATAAATAGAAACGAGATCTGCTACTTTTCATTTTCCATTGCCCTGAACGAGCAAGAAAATCCGAACTCCACATTTTCACCCCTTCGCTCTAACTTGAAAACATCACCGCCGGAGGCAAGCCCAACCTCGGACGACCCCACACCTGACACAGCTTTCCGGTGACGACCTCGACGCTGCTTTAGACCAGCGTTCGACAGTTCATTCACCCACAACCGGAGAAACAACCCCATGACCAATTCAACATCGACGGAAATCTTCACTGACAGTCGCCCCCGCTTGAAACTCCATGAATCATTCTTCACGACCCCTGGCTGATGAACACGGCAGCTTTCTAGCACTCTTGTTTTTCTGCTTATTTTCGCAGCATCCAGTAGGTTTTTGGAATGCAGTAAGAAATATTTTGTGGTGAAGAGAACGGATTGGCTTTAAGTGAATTTTCATTGATCCTTGCTGTTGGAAACTTGTTTGGTGGCGGCTCAATGTATTTGAGAAGGAATGAGTGAGGTTTTAAGGGATGAAAAGTTGTGGCTGGCATTACAAGGGACGTGGCCTCTCTTATGTTCACAAACATTAGATATTTTGCACTGATACCGTAGGCGATATATATAAATATATATATATGTATATATTAGGGTAGCGTGCTTCATTTCTTGGTCTATGCAATATGTATGTATATTTTTGTTTAGCATGCCCATTATATACCACTTCACTTGTTTACGGATTTCTACAGACAGTAATAAATATACCGTTGGGACGAGCAATGCCCCACGATCACAAAAATATAAAAATACTGGTAGGTGGACTCATATTTTGAAACTTCAAAATGTTGATTTCAGGGTACGAAATACTTCAAATAAAAAGTTGCTTATTTAATTAATTAAAAATTTCAGTAAAATTCTAAAAATTAAATTATCGTTATGTCTCTAAAGAACCTTATCTAAATTCAAACACGATCTCTAGTTATATCGAATAAACCGATATGGTCGATAAACGATTCTATAGCGACTATTTTAAAATTTGGTTTAGACATATCTCAAAATCTACACGACGAAATCCTGATTCTTCTCTTCCACTAGAAAGATATATTCCACCAGCTCCACACATTTCTTGTTTCACAGAAATCCGGCGTAAAACGAATCCTGTACATTCAGTTGAAGTTCGAATCGCCAAATAACGAACTGCAGCGCCATTTCAAGCTCGATTATAATTATAATATGATTATACGTTCAAACTGTCGTTCAAATAATATATTCGTTATTCTAATTCAATTCTAAACTGAATTAAATATCACAAATGATCCAGTTCACACCATATCGCCATTTCGGCCAATCCTGATTATTTTAGAATTAAATATATTATTAAATTTATTATTTTAATTAAATATTCACCATTATTTAATTCAATGACCATTTAATCCTCTAAACCACCATTGATATAATTAAATGAATTAATCATAATACCCCTGCCAATGCGGGTCATTACACAGTCCGCTGGATCCTTCTATATGATCATATGGACGTACGCTCCCCCTCGCGCCTTACGACACGGTGATGATCTACCCAGTGATTATTCATCCCCTATCGTATGGACTGGTCCAAGCGCCTTATCCTTTCGTACTATTAGACCTTGTGTCTAAACTTCTGATTACACGCTTGCTTTTTCTTATTAACATCGTTATCCTCGTTTATGTTGTCCTTCAATTCTAATTACCAAGTTTCTCTTTAACTAAGGTTTATTACTTAGTCCTCTTCAACTAAGGTTTACTTACTTAGTTATCTTTACCGTTGCTTACTTAGTTCTCTAACTAAGGTTCATTACTTCGGTTGCCATTTTACTTAGTTTTATAACTAAGGTTCATTACCCAGTTGCCATCATCATTATTTACTTAGTTCTTTAACTAAGGTTCAACACTTGGTTGCCTTTGTCGTTATTTACTTAGTTCACTAACTAAGTTTTACCAATGAACTCAAACATGACTTTAGTTTTCTTTATCAAACGATAGCATCCGGGTGCTTTCCAACATTTTCAGCTTAGACTAACTTATTTCATAGTACAAGTCTTCCCACCCTTCAAGTGTTGCATTATATCTTAAGTCATAATCTTCCCTTGTCCCTAGGACAAGTTTGCCTATTATTTAATTTTACATTATCACAACTCTGGTTTATAATAGGTAGTTATAATTCCCCATTACTGTGTTGGTTAAGTATGTCCATATGTCAAGTTTTACTTAATCCTACCTTCCCACTCATGCATTACTCGTATATTCCATAAATTTGGTTAAGTGTTGTCTTTCAGTTCATATTGACTTAACCCACTCACGCAACATGTCAAATTGGTTAAGTGTAGTTAACCTAACCTTACCATACTAGCATGTGTCAATAGCATTAACTGATTATTAATGCACCAACCTCTCACATTAGACCTATTGTTGCGGTTGCTAGATGTGCCAGGCGGTTCCGGCCAGTCTTACACCACAACTCAATCTAACCTCGGGTTTAGGCACGTTATAACTAACTTCTCACATTAGACCCTATTGTTTGCGGCTATCGGATATGTCGGGCAGTTCCGGGCAGAATTACACCACAATCTCATTCTAACCTCGAGTTACTCATGTTTCATCTTTAGCCAATTAACAATTTTTTATGCATCAATTTTAGGTTATGAGTTAGGTTTCATAGTCACATAAGAGGTCTCATAATCGCATAAGCTAAATTTTATCCGTTCCTTTGTTAACTTAGGATTCTTGCCTTTAGATTAGTTTTTCCCAAAACCCAAAATTTTAAGCTTATAGTTTAAAACCTCAATCCCACAATATTAGATTTGAAATAAATCACTTCTTCCCAATCTCGTTCCATATTCAATAATTCCAATTAAATTTACACAATTTCAGGTTAACATTATAATCGGAATTCATATTTGCGCACTATTCAGCATAGATTCATGTTTCCGAAGCATACCCAAAGATTCATTATTGAATTACACTCCAAAATTCCCAATTCAAACTTTATTTCACTGAATAATCCCAATATACAATTCGTCAATTGTCCTAATATTTGCAATAATAATTGTTATGCCACAATCCCCAAATTATAGATTATATTCCTCGATTGCATAAAATAAATTATGCCTCAATATTCCCGTATTTCAATCGTATATATGTATAATAAATTTTCGTCTAGGTTCGAGATAACCTATATCCAAAAATAAAAAAGGGAAGGAGGATAAATGGACAATTATTATAACATGAATCTTGAATTGAATTTATAATTAGGGAATGACGAACGATAATAATACTATTATGCAACAAATTTATTGTAATTCCACTCACCTTTCTTTTCATCTTCAATTCATGGATTTGATTTAACTTTGATTAATTTTATGCCCCATTCCATAGATCTAATCTATCTTTGATTTCTTTGCATAGTGTAAGTTGTGAATCTGAATTCCTCCTCCTTGCGTAGTGTAAATTGCGGATCTGAATCCCTTTTTCTCTTTAATTTTGAGGTTGTCTTGATTCTAAACTTTTTAATTTTAAGAATAGATGTTTTGAAGAGAAAAGGGAAAGAAAGTGGATTTAGAAATCTCTTGGAGAAGAAGAATTTGAGTTATAACAGAGCCATGGCATCGCCATAGGCTCGGGTGAAGAAAAAGAATGGGTTAAGGGTCTTTGTATAGTTGTTTAGTCAACGTATCAGGTCAGAAATCGCGTCCAGGTGCAGAAAATGAATTCTGCCCGGATTTGGGCGGAAGGTCGACCCCCAGGTCGACCTGTTTTAGGGGAGGTCGACCTTCCTGAGGTAGGTCGAACTCCAGGTCGACCTGCCTTGGTATAGGTCGACCTCTAGGTAGACCTGTCTGGGTTATTTTACTATTTAATTTCTAAATTTCTCTTTAATCTTCCGAAGGCCATAATTATTTCATACGGAGTCCAATTTTCGAAAATTTGGACTCTATTGGCATTTTACTTAATTCCTGATATTTAAATTAAGTTTCCTTATTTTATTAACTTTTTCGTTATGCACACTGTTATCTAATTAATTTTTCCTTCTCTTCTATATATTAATTAATTTTCATTATAAATCACTATTATTTATCTATCTATGCATATATACATATTTGTACATTTTTAATTATACTAAAAATGCAGGGTGTTACACAAGGGATTATGTGGCGACTTTCGGTTGGCTCTGTTTTGTTTGGATGGCTCTGATTACTCTTAGGTTGATCTAACGAATCTCATTAATCTAAACTTTTATATAAACAACCCCAACCCTCAACCCTAAAACCACATAAAAATTGATCGCTGAAGCCGTCATGCTGTTCATGGCCAAACTAGCGTAGCCTCCATTTTTCTCTAACTTATAAGTCAAGTTAGGAATTCCCAAATCAAATCAAAACTAGAGAATCAGTAGTCTACATCAAAAGATAGCTTTTCAGTTTTAGAAATCATATCCTAGAAAACAAGATTTGTTCTTTTGTTTGTAAGTTCAGCTATTTTTTAGATTTGAACAAATAAAAGTCATGACTTGTAATGAAGAGAAACTAGAACTGTGTCGAGTTGTAAGATAATCGTATTCTGATTCATGTTGCAATTCTGAAATTACCTATGCCTACGTGATTATTGTGATTGATACAACCTATCATGTTGTATATTAATTTGGTGATGAAACTATCATGTTGTATATTAATTTGGTGATGAACCAATCATTTTGTATATAACTTTGGTGATGAACCAATCATGTTGTATATCAAACTGGCAATGGACTTATCATGTTTTATGTTAAATTGGTAATGAACCTATCATGTTGTATAATAATTTGGCAATGAACCTATCATGTTATATATAAATTTGATGATTCCTTATGTTATGTTATATGCAAGATCATAAGCTAAGTCATGTTCATATATGCTTATATGTCTAGATCTACATGTTTGGGTATTTAGATCTATGTTATTTTGATCCAACTCAAATGCAAGTTCACATGTACAGGCTTAATTAAATTTGTGTAGTACTATGCCAAATTTATATTTCACATGCTTAATTGATCTAAACTGTTTTATGTCGTTGGAATGTTACATGTCCCTTTTCTTTTTCCCTCTTTATTTATGAGTTAGGCTAATTTGCGAGCCTAACGTTCTATGTAATTTATGCGAACGAACAACGGGGGATACATTGGGAAAATATTAAATTATATGCTATTGGCATAAGTTGGCTCATAATCATGTAAATGATTAATGGCATGAAGTGGTATAATTTGTATACCTAAGAATTATGGACAAAATTTAGAAGGGTAAATGCGACATGACTTGAGTTGACAACACTGGTGAATAATTTACATATAAACATAAATAGTAAACATGCAAATTAATTAAAAGATGATTGTGCCTAACCCGAGGTTAGATTGAGTTACGGTGTAAGACTGCCTGGAACCGCCCGGCACATCCAGCAACCGTAACAATATAGATCTAATGTGAGAGGTTAGCGCATTAAGCTCGAAAAACCCGAGATTAGATTGAGTTGCGGTGTTAGGGTTAAGTTAATTAAAGTAACACTTAACCAATACAACATGTTAACTAAACTGATGGGTGGGGTAAGGTTAAGTGCATTTTAATATGTTGATTAGGAAACCCTAGTAACGGAAACCCATTTCAGCAGTAACCCACATAAATGTATCAAGGTATCCTGAACTAGGTAGGGTGGGGCACGATTACTGTGCCGATTATAAGCGGTCAAAATAACGGCTGGTGGTGCAGCAGTGTAGGTTCCAATGGAGTATGGGCGTGCACGTACTCCGACATGGACAAATCAGGCACTGGGCATCAGTTGTATATACAGCGCATCTTGAAATTTGTGTCGGGTTGCCATCATAGGAATTGATATACACTATGGTGGGACCAGCACAGGTATCTACAATCGAGCGGGGCCGAATGACACAAGTCATAAATGCATGCGAGTAGAAGCCGATCGATAAAAGGGATCATTTTATCATGAACACATGGTGCTATTTGAAACACTTGTTAGTAGGTGCAGAGAAATAGAAATGAGTGTATTCAGTTTATCTTGCCTTATTTATCATTATCTTATTTCTAGGGTATTGTCCTAGGTTCAGTTTATTCATGTCATGATCTTTTACCTGTTTACATGCTAAATAATCATTGGACTTACCAGGCTTATGTCTGACCCGTTTCTTTCGTCTTCTTGTCTTCTGTCCCCCCCAAGGTCCGCAGGGAGGGAATACTTCAACTTAGTCCATACCTTTTACATCTTGAAGAAAGTAGACGTTTGCTTGGACTCTCTTTTCTTGCGCTATGGCTGTGGTTACACTCTTAATTGGGGATTTATGCTTCTTTATTATTGTTTATGCTTCTTTATGTTTTAGTTAAGACAGAGGCTTTACTGTAATGATTTTGGAAGTTGGTTTTTAAGACAGTTGTTGTAATGTTTTGACTGGACCACGTGCTTATGAAATAAAGTTTAGTCTTTCCGCTATTTATATGTCTATCTTATAAATTACTTGTACCTTTTACCTATAATACTCCACCGAAGTTAAGGCATTCCCTTTGTGAGTGACCTTAACGGAGGTGGGGTGTTTACACTTGGTATCAGAGCAATGCTTTACTAGATTAGATAAAAGTTATAGAAAACTATTTTTCAAAAAAGAAGTTTAAAGAAGCATTTTCAAGAAAAGTGATGTTTTATTTTAAAAAAAAGCATAATCTCCAAAGCCATATGCACTATCTTTCTATCCCTTATTTTGAACCTTTTCTTTTCGTTTCAGCATGTCTGGGGATCTTAATCATCCTGAGGGTGTACCGGTACTTGGTTGGTTTAGAAGGTACCCGGAGGCTAAGGCAAATGACGCAGGCCCAGCAGACGTTCCTCCTCCCCCAGTTGTAGCTGTTCCTCCTCCTCTTCCTCATGAAAATTCTTTCTCGAAGATATGTCGAGACTTTCGAGCCATGGGTGGAAAGAACTTTAATGGGACTAGGTCATTTATGGAAGCAAGAAACTGGCTCAAGGAAACAGAAGATTTGTTTGTTATCCTCGAAGTGGAAGATATGCAGAAGATACAATTGGCTGTGTGGTTACTTAAGGACAAAGCCTCTTATTGGTTGGAAGTTACTAATGCTGAGAGACCAGTTCAAACCTGGGAGGATTTCAGAATGAGGTTTGAAATGAAGTTCCTCTCGCAAGCTGAACGAAGTCTACAAATAGAAAAGTACTTAGCTATCAAACAGGAAAGCCTATCGGTCAAGGAATACGTCAACCAATTCAACCAGCTGGGTAGATTCGGATTGGAGTTAGTGAACACTCCATATAAGAAGGCTCTCCATTTCGTTAAAGGGTTGAACGACCCACGGCACAGCCTAGCTATGTCCCATATACCTATGGGTGCGACTTATGAGAGACTAGTGGACATGGCACTGTTACAGGAGGAAGACAAGGATGGCAAGAAAGATACAAAGGTGGAAGTACCTCAAGATAAGAAAGTGGAGGGATCACAAAACAAGAAGACAGATTCCAAGAAAGGCGGGAAGAATAACAAACCTCATGACAAGAGGAAGTGTAAATTTTTATGGCATACCTGACATCTGATTAAGGACTGCAGAAAGAAGAAGAGGAAAATGGGTGGTTGTTTTCAGTGCGGCGAGACATGACACATAGCTATAGACTGCCCAAGAAAGCCAAGGAAAGGGCAGAGGACTGGATCTACTTCTGGAGGGCAGGTTCACGCTCTCATAGCACCTCCGCCAGAACGAGGTAAAAATATTTCTGTTGAGAGTTTAGTTTATCTTTTTGATCATCCTGTTCGTACTCTCTTTGATTCTGGCGCATCACACTCTTTTATATCTACTACTTTAGTTAAATCTCTGCACTTAGACACTAGTATAGTAGAGGATCCCTTGGTTGTTTCAAACCCAGTTGGGGGTTCGTCTTATTTATCGATGATTTGTTTGGATTTGGAAATTTCTATACTAGGCGTTGGGTTTAGATGTAATGCCTATATTTTGGGCTTCATGGGCTATGGGTTGATTCTAGGCATGGATTGTATATCCAGTAATGGTGTCGTCCTCGACTATGAAAAGAGAGTGGTTAGACTTATGACTCGCCTAGGTAACACTTTTGAAATCTCTTGTAATCCCATGAACTCTGTTATGCTTAGTTACCTAGAATCTCTAGATGCGTCTATTGAAAACCTGAAATCTGTTAGAGTAGTCTGTGAATGCTCGGATGTCTTTGAAGAGGTGAAGGGTTTACCTACGAAGTGAGAGATAGACTTCCACATATACCTTGTTGATAATGCAAAACCCACTGCTCTACCTGTTAGACACATGGCTCCAAGGGAAAGTAGAGAGCTCAGCAAGTAAGTTAAAGAGTTGCTTGAAAAGGGGTTTGTAAGGCGGAGTATTTCTGAATGGGGTGCTCCAGTGGTGTTTGCGACCAAAGCGGATGGTTCACTTCGCCTTTGCGTTGACTATAAGGAGCTAAACAAGCTGACCAAGAAGAATGGGTACCCACTTCCAAGAATAGATGACTTGTTCGATCATCTTGTAGGTGCATCGGTTTTCTCCCAACTAGATCTAGCTACCGGGTTTCGTCAGCTAAGAGTGGCTGAGGACAGCATTGATAAGACCGCATTCAGGACCCCGGATGGTTTCTTTGAATGGCATGTCATGCCTTTCGGCTTGACAAACGCACTTGATTATTTCGTCGACTTGATGAGTCGGGTGTTCAGGGAGTTCCTTAATAATTTTGTAGTGGTCTTCGTGGACGACATTTTGATCTTCTCAAAAAGTGAGGAAGAGCATGCTTTGCATTTAAGGGAAGTCATGGATACTCTTCGTGCACACCAGCTGAAAGCAAAATTCTCCAAATGCCATTTTTGGAGGGGAGAAGTAAGGTTTCTTGGACATGTGGTGTCCAAAGAGGGGATAGCTGTGGATCCCGCAAAAGTAGTGCGGTGCAAGATTGGAAGGTCCCCCGGAACGCAACCGAAGTACGAAGTTTTCTCGGACTAGCGGGATTTTACCGAAAGTTCATTAAAGACTTTGCAAAGATCTCGACCCCACTTACTAGATTGACAAAGAAGAACCTAACTTTTGCTTAGGATTTGGATTGTGATGTTGCTTTCCAACGACTGAAAAGGGCTCTGACAACAGCCCCAGTTCTGACATTGCCTGATGGGAGTAAGATGTTTACAGTATACACAGACGCATGCAGAACTGGATTGGGCGCTGTCTTGATGGAAGAGGGCAAAATAGTTTGTTATGGAGGAAGGCAGTCAAAGGTACATGAGAGAAACTACCCAACTCATGATTCAGAGTTAGCTGCCATTGTTTTCGCTCTTAAGTCATGGCGTCATTACCTACTAGGAGAAAGGTTTGAATTGTTTACTAACCATAAATCGTTAAAGTACCTTTTCTCACAGAAAGATCTTAACTTGAGACAATAAAGGTGGACGGAATTTCTGGCCTCATACGATTTTGAGATTTCTTATACCCCTGGGAAGGGAATGTGGTGGCAGACGCCTTGAGTAGGGAAAAGCTGACCTTAAGTCCTCTCTTTGTAGAAAGGAAAAGCTTGGAGTACATAGCAAAATTTAACTTTTCCTTTGAGTATGTACCTGGCTTGTTATCAACACTAGAGATGCGGCCTACGCTTTTGGACTCAATAGGAACCACGCAACGTGAAGACCCTCAGCTAGTTGATGCGATGGATAAACTAATGAGAGGCGAGACTTCTAGTCACCTTAATTGATACTCCATCGATGACAAGGGTTGGTTGAGACAGGATGGAAGAATATGCATCCCACAAGCTAGAGATTTGGTGAAAACCGTTCTCGAAGAAGCACACCATTCTAAATTGACCATACATCCAGGTGGGGACAAGATGTATAAAGACATAAAAAGGGTTTTCTTTTGGAACGACATAAAGAAGGATGCAGCTGAGTTTGTCTCTAAATTCTTGATATGCCAGCAAGTCAAAGCGGAGCAGAAGAAGCCTGGTGGTCTGCTTCATCCTCTAGAGTCCCGCAGTGGAAATGGATAGCATTTCTATGGACTTTATTGATGGGTTGCCTAGGTCAAGAAGGGGCAATACCAGTATTTGGGTAATAGTGGATAGGCTCACTAAGAGCGCTCACTTTATACCTGTTAAGAGTAGGAGGACTGCCTCATCGTTAGCATCCATTTATCTTAAAGAGGTGGTTCGACTGCATGGAATACCCTCTAGCATAGTAAGTGATCGAGATCCTATCTTTATGAGCGAGTTTTGAAAGAGTTTGCACGAAGCTGTAGGCACACAAAAATGCTTAAGCATTTCCTATCACCCTCAAACCGATGGTCAGACGGAAAGGGTGAACATAATATTAGAAGATCTTTTAAGATTGTGCATTCTTGTTTTTGGAGGGACATGAGAGGATCATCTTCCTTTGGTGGAGTTCGCCTACAACAATAGCTACCAAGCCACCATAGGCATGGCACCCTTTGAGGCTTTATATGGAAGACCATGCCGATCACCAACCTGTTGGTGGGAGTCTACAGACAAGCTCGTACTTGGGCCGGACATGATTAGAGAAACTTTAGAGAAGGTGGACTTGATACGAAGACGAATGAAGACTGCACAAGAAAGGCAGAAGTCCTACACTGATAAAAGAAGGGCCGACCTTGAGTTTGAGGTTGGAGATAGGGTTTTCCTTGAAGTATCTCCTTTGAGGAATGTCGTTCGCTTTGGGTCTACAGGAAAATTGGCACCAAGATTTGTAGGGCCATTTCCTATCATTGAAAGGACTGGGAAGACAGCCTATAAAGTAAAGCTGCTCGAAAAATTGGCTGGAGTTCATGATGTTTTTCATGTCTCTCACCTACGAAAGTGCTTACATGAGTCGGAAAAAGTTATGGAGCCAAGCAAACTAGAGGAAATAGAAGTGGAGCGAGAAGCGACGGTGAGGAGAGTTCCAACTCGTATCTTAGGGACAAAAGTCAAGAAGCTTCGCAACCGTGAAGGCAAGCTTGTTAAAGTTCAATGGAGTGACACTGGGGAAGATGCGACTTGTGAGACTGAGGACAAGATATGCGCAACCTACCCTTTTCTTTTTTAGGGTACATCCTTAATCTCTTTTCCGTAATTTTATGCATGCTTATATCTATCTTTTAAGTATATCTCCTCGGTTCTATTCTTGACCCTTAGGTAGAAACCAATGGATGTAAACATGTATTTGAAACATGTTATGATTGATGGTTGCAAGTGGTTGGCAGTGGTTGTTCGTGGATGCATATATATACACATTAGGTACTAGATCGGCTCAGTCACTTTCATATTGCAGATGCATATATGTATTTGTATATGGATTGAAACTTGATGTGTTATCATATGGACGGTTCATTTGTATGAATGATTGTGCACTCATGTAGAAAGAATGATTAGGAATAATTGCATACATAATGGACTCATGGCACTATCATGATTTGCATTAAGGAAGTCAACTGAATCAGTAGACCGCCTGATTTTGCATTAGATAAGGACATATACACACACTATACATATGTTCATGAAAAGCATTAGATACCTTTTAAGGACAATGGATGCCTTTGATTGAATGGTTGTGTAGATGGATGTTGGACGGTGGGATATACATTCTTCTTGACTTGAAGATTTCGGGGATGAAATCCTTTAAGGAGGGGAGAATGTAACACCTCGTATTTTCTGTGAACATTAAAGTAACGAATTAAAGAATAGTTAATTTTAAAAGTGGGAATTAGAGGAAACGGGTTATGCTATTGCGTTCATCTCGGAATTCTGCATGAGATAGAGTCCGAATTTGCACGAATCGGACTCCGTACGAAGAAGTTATGGAGTTCAGGAGATTTCAAGTTTAAAACGGAAATTAAATATAAATAATAATTAATTAAAAAGCAGTTCAAATTCAAAAATTCATAGAGAAGCGGATAGGTGGGAAAATTCCCGCCCCATAGGGGTCGACTCCCCCCGGTGGGGTCGACATAGGTGTCGACCCCCCAAGAGGGGTGTCGACTGGGGTGTCGACCCCCTTGTAGGGGTAGACCCCCTCGCCCAGATCTGGACTGTTTTGTCCAGTGATGTTTTCTGAGTCACTAGGGCTTATGTGGAGACTTCCGGTTGGCTCTATTTGGTCTGGATGGTTCTGAATACTCTTAGGTTGATCTAACGACTCTCATTAATCTAAACTTCTATATAAACAACCCCAACCCTCAACCCTAAAACCACATAAAAATTGCTCTCTAAAGCCTTCATGCTGTCCGTGGCCAAACTAGCGTAGCCTCCATTTTTCTCTAACCTACAAGTCAAGTTAGGAATCCCAAATCAAATCAAAACTAGAGAATCAGTAGTCTACATCAAAGCATAGCTTTTCAATTTTAGAAATCAGATTCCAGAAAACAAGATTTGTACTTTTGTTTGTAAGTTCAGTTATTCTTTAGATTTGAACAAATAAAAGTCATGACTTGTAATGAAAAGAAACTAGAACTGTGCCTAGTTGTAAGATAATCGTATTCTGATTCATGTTACAATTCTGAAATTACCTATGCCTACATGACTATTGTGATTGATACAACCTATCATTTTGTATATTAATTTGGCGATGAACCTATCATGTTGCATATAAAATTGGTGATGAACCAATCATGTTGTATATAACTTTGGTGATGAACCTATCATGTTATATATTAAATTGGCGATGGACTTATCATGTTGTATGTTAAATTGGTGATGAACCTATAATGTTGTATAATAATTTGGCAATGAACCTATCATGTTATATATAAATTTGGTGATTCCTTATGTTATGTTATGTGCAAGATTATAAGCTAAGTCATGTTCATATATGCTTATATGTCTAGATCTACATGCTTGGATACTTAGATCTATGTTAATTTAATCCAACTCAAATGCAAGTTCACATGTACGTGCTTAATTAAATTTGTGTAGTACTATGCCAAATTTATATTTCACATGCTTAGTTGATATAAACTGTTTTATGCCGTTGGAATGTTACATGTCCCTTTTCTTTTTCCCTCTTTATTTAGGAGTTAGACTAATTTGCGAGCCTAACGTTCTATGTAATTTATGCGAACAAATAACGAGGGATATGTTGGAAAAAATATTGAATTATATGCTATTGGCATAGGTTGGTTCATAATCATGCAAATGATTAATGGCATGAAGTGGTATAATTTGTATACCTTAGAATTATGGACAAAATTTAGAAGGGTAAATGGGACATGACTTGAGTTGACAACATTGGTGGATAATTTACATATCAACATAAATAGTAAATATGTAAATTAATTAAAAGATGATTGTGCATAACCGGAGGTTAGATTGAGTTACGGTGTAAGACTTCCCGGAACCGCCCAGCACATCCTGCAACCGTAACAATATAGATCAAATGTGAGAGGTTAGCACATTAAGCCCGAAAAACCCAAGGTTAGATTGAGTTGCGATGTAAGACTGCCTGGAACTGCCCGACACATCTAGCGACCGCAACAATACATATCTAATGTGAGTGGTTGGTGCTTTAATGAATGAATTATAGCTAAGACAGGATAAGAATGGTAGGGTTAAGTTAATTAAGGCAAAATTTAACCAATACGACATGTTAACTAAACTGATGGGTGGGGTTAGGTTAATTTGAGAACACTTAACCATTTTAACATGTTGATTAGGAAACCCTAGTAATGGGGACCCATTTCAGCAGTAACCCACATAGATGTATCATGGTACTCTGAACTAGGCATGGTGGGGCACGATTACTGGGCTGATTATAAGCGGTCAAAATAACGGCGGGTGGTGCAGTAGTGTAGGTTCCAACGGCGTGCACGTACTCCGGCATGGACAAATCAGGCACTGGGCATCAGTAGTATGTACTGTGCATCTTAAAATTTGTGTCGGGTCGCCAATATAGGAATAGATATACCCCATTGTTGGACCAGCACAGGTATCTACAATTGAGCGGGGCCGAATGACACAAGTAATAAATGCATGCTAGTAGAAGCCAATTGATAAAAGGGATCATTTTATCATGAACACATGGCGCTAGTTGAAAACTTGTTAGTAGGTTTAGAGAAATAGAAATGAGTGCATTTAGTTTATCTTGCCTTATTTATCATTATCATATTTCTAGGGTATTGTCCTAAGTTTAGTTTATTCATGTCATGATCCTTTTACCTGTTTACATGCTAAATAATCACTGGACTTACCAGGCTTATGTCTGACCCATTTTCTTTCATCTTCTTGTCTTCCGTTTTCTTTCATCTCCTTTTACTTGTTTGCCTATTTACATCAAACTTACTAAAATTTATACATGTGATTAATGTTGTATGATAATTGATATCTACATGATATAATGTAAGGAATGACAAGTAGTTTAGTTTTAAATTACTATTTTAATATAGTTGCACATTTCTGAGCAGATCATCATCTTTAATAAATATGTGATGAATTCCTGTATTTGATGATGTATTTAAATATTTGGAGAAAAAATTGTTTTCTTATTCCTGTAGTTCTATATGATATATATATATATATATATTTGTTCCATATTCCTGCAGTTCTAAATAATAGATATGTTTCTATGATTGTTGAATACAAGTCTCTATATCAATTTATAGTAGTAAGTGGGACTATAGAGGCCTGGTTTTATTTATATAACTTAATGGGCCGAATCAAATTTAACAATTGTCTTATAAATGTTTTGTTATAATTGATTTAAACGGCTTTACAGATTGGACTGAAATTGGTTTTAAAATGCCCAACATAATGAATAAGTATATTTTAATTCCACATTAACACTTATGATATTTAAAATCTTTATATCCTTTTTAATGAATATGGAATTAAAATTATCAGTTTAAAATAATTGTGTTTTAAAACGTTTAACTAACATGATTTGCCAATTCGAATTTAAATCCCTCTAAAAACTATTTTTTATATTAAGTCATGGTGACGCCTTCCAATAATACACTCACTAATGCCGAAAATCACTAGATGTAGGTAATGCCAAAGCATTGAGCACCCTTTTATTTTGGTTATATGTGATGGAGTAAATGTGGTGCTCTAATGTATTATTGGGTTTGACTTAACTAGACTGCATAATTAGGTTATGGTCTTAGAGACAAAAAGCATGTATTATTCTATATTTGAGAAAATGAATAATTCAATGAACAAAATGTTCATCATGCGATCCAAGAATTATATATACGGTATAATTGACATAAGATGTCTACCTAAATGGTTGTGTTTTGGGGAGTTAGCCAAAGCTAGGTCAAGTCTTGATTAGATATGGATCTTGGAACACCTATATATATATATATATACTGAAACACACACACACACATACATATATATATATATATATATATTAAAATATAGGAATGTTGATTTGAGTGGGAGCATAGTTATTTTGTTTATACATTTATATTCATAATGCAATGATTGGTGTTATTTTGATTGTCAAAATTATTTATCATTATTTATTATCTCCTGTAGATACTAAATAGTAAGCAACACCAACAATTTATCACTAAGGTCTGTTTTTGAAAAGGAAAAACTAAATGGAATTAATTTCCTCGACAACACCGTAATTTGAGGATTGTCCTCAAACAAGAAAGAAAATAGTATGTACTTGATGGGCCTATTCCAGAGGCACCACCAAGTACCGCACCCCTTGCAGAGAAATTAACGACTATAAGAAGCACCAAGATAATGCTCTTGATGTCAGTTGTCTGATGCTTGCAACTATGACTCCGGGCTTCATAAGCAACACGAGTTCATGAATGCTTATGAGATGATCGAGCACCTTAAGAAATTGTTCGAAGGGCATGCTCGATAAGAAAGGTATGACACAAGCAAGGCACTGTATCACCGCAAAATGATAGAAAAGGAACACGTTGGTCCACACGTGCTGAAGATGATTGTATATATTTAGTCTCGAAAGGATAGGGTTTCCGTTGACACAGGAAGCTCAAATCGATGTTATACTACAATCATTAAATAGTAAGTATTCTCATTCATCATGAATGAGATTGAGAAACCCTTGACTGAGTTATTAAGCATGTTGAGAACTGCTGAAAATAACATGAAGAAAGCAGAACCTGCTTCCATGATGATGGTACAAAAGGAGACTGCTAAGCCAAGGGAAAAAACAAGAAAAAGCAGCTTAACAAGACTGCTAATAAGACCAATTTCAAAAAGGCGTCAAAGCCTAAAGGAGGGGTTTCTAAAGAGGGTGATTGTCACTAATGTGGAAAGTCGGCTTGTAGTGACCCGAAAATCCGGTCCAATTTGAGCTGACTAAATAACACAAGTCCAACCACAAATTGCACTGGAAATTCAAGAAACTAAAGGAAAGAAGATAGAGGGTGAGGAAAGATAAGATAGAAATTTAGAATAGAAGAAGAAAAGAAGAACTTACATCATCAGAGTAACACGAATCTCACAGCGGAACGAATAACATATAATATATAACATAACTTTGAAATATAATAGTTATGTATACAATAGCACTTATCAGGGTACAACACTTACAACACAGCGGAAATAACTATAGCTATATGATCTTGAAGCCTCCTGCTCCAAGCTCTTCCAGTATATCTGTAAAATCCCGACTACTTGACTGCCCGTACAAATTTAGGCACCCAAGAGTTTAGGGAAAACAACAAAGTAAACTCCGGGTCAGTCATGGGACTGGTGTGAATAAACTCAAATCATTTAAAACAAGTATATGATATCTCATAAGACCACGCCGTGAATACGGAACGGGGTTTTCCCTTATGAGAATCCAAACATTTTTGCAAAGCAATATCATTCTGATATTATAATAATGTCTAAGTACAAATAAATATCAGTCTAGTAGAAACGCTTGCATCTCACGTTCTACATATATAGTATACAATCAAAATCGCAAGCACGTATTGGATGATTGGATTTCCAACTATGACAAGGTATGGAATCACCTTCCGATCAGTGTACTCTAGGAACGATACACTGGAGTTCAACAAGAACATCTTGCAACTCAGCCACACATGACCGACCACTCATTTCGCTTGAGTGTATCGAATGTACATCACCAACGGTTGGGATCAGCAACCGTTCCCGTATATATATGGGACAGCATTGATAGATTTAAGAAACAAATGAATATTCTCTAGATAGGTGATTATACACCCTACTTCGGTGCGACCGACTTAGTCATGCTGCCTGCCCGATTTCTGTCATTTACCGGTTGATGAGGCTAGAAGCTACGCTTTATCATTACATCAGATTCACTTCGAATGCTACATTGTCAAATCCATCGAAAATCACTAATTGATGTCTACAACCATACGTTACGTGTTAGCTAAAAGAAGTTTCCTTCTCCGCTTCCACTCTTGGTATAGTTGAAGAAATCAATGTACGTGACCGTCTGGAAATACTCTGTCATACATCCATCTTTATTCACTTAGAAATGTCACATCGTCATACCCGCCAAATCACAAATTGACTTATCCAAAAATAACACGGGTATACAGCTTAGAGAAACGAATTCCTCCGCCACCAAACGTGAATACGTTTGAACAGATCAACTTACGCGATCCATTTGATATACTCTGTCAGACCTTCGTCCATACAAGTTGTCCTGGGACTGGACAAACCGAAGGCACTATTCTGTAAACAGGATAGCCCTTGCATTTTACTCCGTCTTCAATTATCTTTGGCATATATGATTCGCGACGCTTATGCCAATACAGAGTGGTTCTATGGATAATAATCCAACCGGTCTCTCCATATTAACAACGTTAAAATGGTCAAAACTTCGATAGTCTGTGAGTTAACTATCAAAGAAAACAAGTGTGCAAACCATGATATTATTTCCAGATGGAAATTATATCGAACAAACATCATTTAACATTAATCTCTTTAGTTCATTTATTTACTTATCTCCTGTTTCCCTATATTCTAAATTCTTATTTTTCTTTTATCAGAAAACATTTCTGATTCTCGTTTGGAAAACATTTCCAAAACTCCATTACGATCAAACCTTACTATTTCTTAGTTAAGAAGGAAGTCACTCAAGTTGGGGTATAATTACCTCTCAGACCTTAACTGAACAACGTTATAACTTCGAAATGGTCAAAGTTTATCTTTTAATCTTTAACAACTTCTTTACGCCTTTCTCGGATTCAATTTTACTGATCCACTTCTATATTTAAAACATTGGTTATAACGATAACGTTATAACCCCTACTTTCGAATTATCTAACTTTAATTTTAACTTCTATTCTTATTAGTGAATAGTTAACTTAACACTTATTTATTTATAAATAAATAAATCTATTTAAACACTGGAAAGTATAAGTACTTTCCCGAATTCGATATAATCGAATTTGCCGATTAACTCTCTTCGAGAAATCTCTATTTGATTAACTCTTCTTCGAATAACCTATATTCGATTAACTCCTTCTCGAATAAACGATATTCGATAATCTCTCTCTTCGAATAACTAGTATTCGATAACTCTTCCCTTTTCAAATATCTCATATTTGAAAATCTCACTTCGATTAAACTATAATCGATAACTCCCTTCGATGAGACTAACATCGATAACTCCTTTCGATGAAACTAACATCGATAACTCCTTTCGATGAAACTAACATCGATTTATTTAACTCGACGAACTTAACTCGACTAACTCGACTAACTTAACTTACTTGGTTCGACCAATTCGATTCGATTAACTAGGCTCGACTAACTTGGTCTAACTTAACTCGACTTACTTGGTTCGACCAATTCGATTCGATTAACTAGGCTCGACTAACTTGACTAACTTAACTCGACTTACTTAACTTGATTATCTTAACTTGATTACTCATATCGAATAACTAATATTCGATTTAACTCCATTTAACTCTATTCGAACAACTATTCGTAACTTCTTCTCGAATAACCAATATTCGATTATCTTACTTCGAATAACTTATATTCGATTATCTCACTTCGAATAACTTATATTCGATTTCTCTTCTCTTCGAGTACACTATATTCGATAAATCTACTTTGAATAAGTGATATTTGATAACTCCACTCGATTAACCCTACTTACTCAACCTTACTAGTTTACTTGACTTACCTAACTCAACTGGTTAACTTGACTTATTTTAACCCTACTTACTCAACTGGATTAACTCCTATCGAATAACTAATATTCGATTTACTTCCATTCGCTTGACTCTAGATCGCAGCGATCACAATGGTTACGCCTGATTCCCTCAGGAAACATCCGACCGCCTTAGGCTATTTACAGCCTGCGAATTATGCTAGCAGCCGTACGAGATGGCAACTTATCCTGAATACCATGTTTGACTAACTCTGTCTCAAATAACTATATTTGATTAACTCTAGTTCGTTTTAACTCTAACTGATTAACTCTAACTGGTTAACTCTAACTGGTTAACTCTAACTGGTTAACTCTAACTGGTTAACTCTAACTGGTTAACTCTAACTGGTTAACTCTAACTGGTTAACTCTATTTGACTAACTCGACTTGACTAACCCCTTTCGAATACCATATTCGATTAACTAACTTCGAATACCATATTCGATTTCTCCTTTTCGAATGCCTATATTCGATTTACTTTATTCACTTTATAAAGATTTCCTTTATAACAACGTTTTATTCATTTGAAAAGATTTACTTTTAAATAACGGTTCTACCCTTTAAAAATGATTTCCCTTTTTATAATGTTTCCTTTCCAGTTCTATTTGTAAATGGTTTACAAATATTCCCTTTTCAAATTTATTCTTGAAATATTCTAACTCCTTAAATTCCCGGGAAAATTCGCCATAACCTCCTTTGTATCGGGAGCATCGGGAAAATCCCCAAACTCGCCACACAGGCCTTTCCATTCAAAAAGAAATGTTTTGAATTTATTTTCCTTTTTAAAATATCTCCTATTTATAAATATCCCAATTTATAAATATTCCTTATTTATAAATATTCCACTTTATAAATATTCTATTTTCAATATCACTTTGAAAAATCTCCTTATCAAATTTCGGTATGTTATGATATTCAATCATATCAAATCACGATGTTCAATATCGTCCAAGCACATACAATCGCCCACAGATTTTATATCACATCATATAACAATATATGAAAAACAATAAAATAACTGTTGAGGAATCCAGTCGGATTCCTCCAACCTGTTTCCCTGCATCACAGATGTTAGACAATATAGATAACATCCATTTCATCCCAACATGAACTATACTGATAATCAGAATCCATATTTGATTGACGGTTTTCTATATATAACTATATCTACGTTTTCAATCAAATCTATTTAACAGTCCAATTTAACAGTCCAATTTAACAATCAATACACAGCAATCAATCATTAAAAATAAAGTACAGTTTATACAAATATAAACTGAACAGAGTTAGTGAGATTTACTCACATTGGTTTTCAGTTGACAGTTCTGCTTTTATTTTAGGATAAAATCCAACAGACGTTTTGACTTTATCCCGAATTTCCAGTAGCCTAGTTTACGGCCATATTAGTTCTACAACGCAGATTCCTCCGGTTCGATTCCAATATGATCTGTCTTGTCCGATTCCTCATATTGCTTCTGGCGGCACACTTCTTCCTTCCCAGTTCAAAAGGGAAAACCCGACTACCCTGTTAACAAACATGGCCCCTTTCGAACTCCTGAACACCACACACTATAGTTCAACCAGCACATGAACTACTACCATTTCATATACAGTCTCGACACAACCGAATACTGGATCACTACACCACTGCTAATACTTCCTTCTTCTTCCCAGGAGCATTCGAAATAAACCACTGCATTTTCCAAACTTAAAACCCACGACCACAAATACCTTTCTTCCCTAATTGCTCAAAACCGCATCCTCCTGTACATTACACCCGACGTCATCTCCATTCAAACCACTCCCACTTCATTAAAAATCAAAGTAAAGCCACCAATTTACTCAGCAACCTTCCCTTTGCTCGGCCATACTCCTCAGCTCGAACTCGAGCACTTCTCCCCAAAACATCTCACGCTTCATGCAACTACCCTACAGCAAACACACGTTCTCTCTTCGACTGCTCCTCTTCTGCTTCACGAAATCCGAAAAGAATACCACCAAAGTTCATCTCGTCGTCTACTCCTTCTATTCCTCACCATCGCATTCAACTCGTGGCCATCCTTGCAACCGCGACAGCTTGATGTCGCACCCCATATTCTGCATCGCACCCTACAAACAATCGTACTCCTGGTGCTCCTCCTACCAAGCAATCCTTTTCCACAACCCCGAGGCCTATTGTCGAACATACGGAGCAGACACTGGAACCCTAGTCTACTGTCGTGAAAAACATCTGGCATCCAAGAACCTATCGCGAGCCACAAATCCGATGTAGAACATGGCGGTCCAGTTCATGAGTTTGAAAATAGAAGCCTCGTGATTTCAGAAATTTCATTCGAGTTGTTTTTGATTTTATTTTTGTTGGAGGCCGGTTTTCTTTTTAGAAGTGGCGGCCGTTTTCTACTGAAGGAATTAGGTTAGAACTTAAGGATAGGGGTTTTTATAAGCAACCCAGATATCTGGATATTTTACCAAGATATTTGTTTGATTCCCTCTTTTTGAATTTGTGGAGAATGGGCTTCCACGCTGAACACAAAACAGAAGCGGTGGTTGTAAACAAATAAGGGATGTGGCTAGTGTTTTGATCACAAATAAGTTAGGCTCCTTTATTTAGTTGTAACATTTTACGTACTCTCTATATATAAAATTATATCCATACACGAGCCGCTACGAACAGAGATAAAAGCACCGGTGAGATGAGAAATGTCCCCCGATACCAAAAATATAATAATACCGGTAGGTGGACTCATATTTTGAAACTTCAAAATGTTGGTTTCAGGATGCGAAATACTCCAAATAAAAAGTTGCTAAATAAATTAATTAAAAATTACCATAAAATTCTAAAAATTAAATTATCACTACTTCCCAAAAGAACCTTGTCTGAATTCACACCCGATATCTAGTTATTTTGAAAATAACCGTTATGGCCGATAAACGATTCTATAGCGACTATTCTGAAATTTGATTTGGACATATCTCAAAATCTACACGACGAAATCCCGATTTTTCTCTTCCACTAGAAAGATATACTCCACCAGCTCCACGCGTTTCTTGTTTCACAGAAATCCGACTTAAAACGAATCCAGTACATTCAGTTGAAGTTCAAATCGCCAAATAGCGAACTGCAGCGCCATTTCGAGCTCGTTTATAAATATATTATAAACTATACGTTCAACTGTCGTCGATTCAATATAATCGTTATTATATTTCGAATCGAAACTCCACCAAATCTCGTATGCTATTCAATTCACACGATATTGTAAATTTCACTATTTCCGACTATTTCGACATTATAATATATTATTATATTATAATTATTTATTAAATATTCAACATTATTTAATTAAACGATCACTAACTTCTCTAAATCACCAATTATATAATTAAATAAATTAATTATATATCGCAGAAAATGCGGGTCATTACATTCTTCCCCACTTAAAATAATTTCGTCCTCGAAATTGCTAAGTTAGAGGACGACCCTATCTATTGGAATTCCTAAGATTTGTTTACCCCTTATTTCTGATTTCAACTAAACCGATAAATATCGACTAAAATATTAATTCCTTCCGACTAACTAAAATTTTCAAAAATGCTGAAAATTTTCTACACCTTAAATTTTCGGAAAATTTCGCCAGCACCTCCTTTGTACTGGTCAATAGCTCAAACTCCAACTCGCCTCTTTGGGCCATCTCCAACCCAAAAGAAAATCAAACAGCCAAACGGCTTGCCAATTCGGCTCATAAATCTCATGCTTATATCAAATATAAACGTGTACCTTTTTGTTGGGTATATCTACTTTATCCCTTTCACCTGCTGTCAATTCAGCATATACCGGTGTATTTCCAATCAAACTCCAACCAAGTTATTCTTAACACAACCATTCACTTATTCAAGCCGAATTCAATTTCAAATTCGAGTTTCAAATTCCAAACTCTTAACTTATCATTTCAAATCCACATCCAGATTATTCTCTAATCACTTCCAGTTTCATTTAACTTAGTCAAGGTTAAATTCTAATTTATTATTCACTTTTTCCATTTTAATCCATTTAACTTTATTAGTTAAATTTTAATTCCAGAACTTAAATTCCTGAGTTTATTTCAAATCAATTTGAAATCATAATACATATTCAAAACATTTGAATTTCTAAACACTTGTTTTCTCAAAACAATTCAAATCAAAATCTTTGGGAGTAATCCACCACTTAGAAACTCGAAAATCACACCGATGATACTGCGCAGTCATCATCGGAATTATTTTCCAGCGACCCAAGTGATTTCAATAGTATATCATTTTCAAAACCATTTCTGAATACTTCCATTTTGAAAACATTTCAAAATCTCCCAGGAACTTAAAATTTTCTTATTTTAATTCCAAATCTGATTTAAATTCAGATTTAATTCATCTTATTTCATATACTTTACTTATATGATTCTGATTGGTTATATACTTAACCATTTAATTTATAATCTTACTCGATTATAATAACAACAAATATATCCTATATATGATAATATATCACATATCCATACTGTGTCGGTCCATCGTATTCAAGTGTTTATTTACTCCTACCGATACAGTGGATCAAACTGATCGACCAGAACTCATAAACAACTCAGCCAATGAATCTCCACAATATAAAACAAATTTTATATCAAATACAAATACGCATTCGTATATACACTCAAACTCAATCTAGGGTATTACTAACCCTATCTCTACTGAATTACGCCACAGAGCCAAGGTAATTCTTAACTTAAGCTCTGATACCAACTGTAGTGACCCGAAAATCCGGTCCAATTTGAGCTGACTAAATAACACAAGTCCAACCACAAATTGCACTGGAAATTCAAGAAACTAAAGGAAAGAAGATAGAGGGTGAGGAAAGATAAGATAGAAATTTAGAATAGAAGAAGAAAAGAAGAACTTACATCATCAGAGTAACACGAATCTCACAGCGGAACGAATAACATATAATATATAACATAACTTTGAAATATAATAGTTATGTATACAATAGCACTTATCAGGGTACAACACTTACAACACAGCGGAAATAACTATAGCTATATGATCTTGAAGCCTCCTGCTCCAAGCTCTTCCAGTATATCTGTAAAATCCCGACTACTTGACTGCCCGTACAAATTTAGGCACCCAAGAGTTTAGGGAAAACAACAAAGTAAACTCCGGGTCAGTCATGGGACTGGTGTGAATAAACTCAAATCATTTAAAACAAGTATATGATATCTCATAAGACCACGCCGTGAATACGGAACGGGGTTTTCCCTTATGAGAATCCAAACATTTTTGCAAAGCAATATCATTCTGATATTATAATAATGTCTAAGTACAAATAAATATCAGTCTAGTAGAAACGCTTGCATCTCACGTTCTACATATATAGTATACAATCAAAATCGCAAGCACGTATTGGATGATTGGATTTCCAACTATGACAAGGTATGGAATCACCTTCCGATCAGTGTACTCTAGGAACGATACACTGGAGTTCAACAAGAACATCTTGCAACTCAGCCACACATGACCGACCACTCATTTCGCTTGAGTGTATCGAATGTACATCACCAACGGTTGGGATCAGCAACCGTTCCCGTATATATATGGGACAGCATTGATAGATTTAAGAAACAAATGAATATTCTCTAGATAGGTGATTATACACCCTACTTCGGTGCGACCGACTTAGTCATGCTGCCTGCCCGATTTCTGTCATTTACCGGTTGATGAGGCTAGAAGCTACGCTTTATCATTACATCAGATTCACTTCGAATGCTACATTGTCAAATCCATCGAAAATCACTAATTGATGTCTACAACCATACGTTACGTGTTAGCTAAAAGAAGTTTCCTTCTCCGCTTCCACTCTTGGTATAGTTGAAGAAATCAATGTACGTGACCGTCTGGAAATACTCTGTCATACATCCATCTTCATTCACTTAGAAATGTCACATCGTCATACCCGCCAAATCACAAATTGACTTATCCAAAAATAACACGGGTATACAGCTTAGAGAAACGAATTCCTCCGCCACCAAACGTGAATACGTTTGAACAGATCAACTTACGCGATCCATTTGATATACTCTGTCAGACCTTCGTCCATACAAGTTGTCCTGGGACTGGACAAACCGAAGGCACTATTCTGTAAACAGGATAGCCCTTGCATTTTACTCCGTCTTCAATTATCTTTGGCATATATGATTCGCGACGCTTATGCCAATACAGAGTGGTTCTATGGATAATAATCCAACCGGTCTCTCCATATTAACAACGTTAAAATGGTCAAAACTTCGATAGTCTGTGAGTTAACTATCAAAGAAAACAAGTGTGCAAACCATGATATTATTTCCAGATGGAAATTATATCGAACAAACATCATTTAACATTAATCTCTTTAGTTCATTTATTTACTTATCTCCTGTTTCCCTATATTCTAAATTCTTATTTTTCTTTTATCAGAAAACATTTCTGATTCTCGTTTGGAAAACATTTCCAAAACTCCATTACGATCAAACCTTACTATTTCTTAGTTAAGAAGGAAGTCACTCAAGTTGGGGTATAATTACCTCTCAGACCTTAACTGAACAACGTTATAACTTCGAAATGGTCAAAGTTTATCTTTTAATCTTTAACAACTTCTTTACGCCTTTCTCGGATTCAATTTTACTGATCCACTTCTATATTTAAAACATTGGTTATAACGATAACGTTATAACCCCTACTTTCGAATTATCTAACTTTAATTTTAACTTCTATTCTTATTAGTGAATAGTTAACTTAACACTTATTTATTTATAAATAAATAAATCTATTTAAACACTGGAAAGTATAAGTACTTTCCCGAATTCGATATAATCGAATTTGCCGATTAACTCTCTTCGAGAAATCTCTATTTGATTAACTCTTCTTCGAATAACCTATATTCGATTAACTCCTTCTCGAATAAACGATATTCGATAATCTCTCTCTTCGAATAACTAGTATTCGATAACTCTTCCCTTTTCAAATATCTCATATTTGAAAATCTCACTTCGATTAAACTATAATCGATAACTCCCTTCGATGAGACTAACATCGATAACTCCTTTCGATGAAACTAACATCGATAACTCCTTTCGATGAAACTAACATCGATTTATTTAACTCGACGAACTTAACTCGACTAACTCGACTAACTTAACTTACTTGGTTCGACCAATTCGATTCGATTAACTAGGCTCGACTAACTTGGTCTAACTTAACTCGACTTACTTGGTTCGACCAATTCGATTCGATTAACTAGGCTCGACTAACTTGACTAACTTAACTCGACTTACTTAACTTGATTATCTTAACTTGATTACTCATATCGAATAACTAATATTCGATTTAACTCCATTTAACTCTATTCGAACAACTATTCGTAACTTCTTCTCGAATAACCAATATTCGATTATCTTACTTCGAATAACTTATATTCGATTATCTCACTTCGAATAACTTATATTCGATTTCTCTTCTCTTCGAGTACACTATATTCGATAAATCTACTTTGAATAAGTGATATTTGATAACTCCACTCGATTAACCCTACTTACTCAACCTTACTGGTTTACTTGACTTACCTAACTCAACTGGTTAACTTGACTTATTTTAACCCTACTTACTCAACTGGATTAACTCCTATCGAATAACTAATATTCGATTTACTTCCATTCGCTTGACTCTAGATCGCAGCGATCACAATGGTTACGCCTGATTCCCTCAGGAAACATCCGACCGCCTTAGGCTATTTACAGCCTGCGAATTACGCTAGCAGCCGTACGAGATGGCAACTTATCCTGAATACCATGTTTGACTAACTCTGTCTCAAATAACTATATTTGATTAACTCTAGTTCGTTTTAACTCTAACTGATTAACTCTAACTGGTTAACTCTAACTGGTTAACTCTAACTGGTTAACTCTAACTGGTTAACTCTAACTGGTTAACTCTAACTGGTTAACTCTATTTGACTAACTCGACTTGACTAACCCCTTTCGAATACCATATTCGATTAACTAACTTCGAATACCATATTCGATTAACTAACTTCGAATACCATATTCGATTTCTCCTTTTCGAATGCCTATATTCGATTTACTTTATTCACTTTATAAAGATTTCCTTTATAACAACGTTTTATTCATTTGAAAAGATTTACTTTTAAATAACGGTTCTACCCTTTAAAAATGATTTCCCTTTTTATAATGTTTCCTTTCCAGTTCTATTTGTAAATGGTTTACAAATATTCCCTTTTCAAATTTATTCTTGAAATATTCTAACTCCTTAAATTCCCGGGAAAATTCGCCATAACCTCCTTTGTATCGGGAGCATCGGGAAAATCCCCAAACTCGCCACACAGGCCTTTCCATTCAAAAAGAAATGTTTTGAATTTATTTTCCTTTTTAAAATATCTCCTATTTATAAATATCCCAATTTATAAATATTCCTTATTTATAAATATTCCACTTTATAAATATTCTATTTTCAATATCACTTTGAAAAATCTCCTTATCAAATTTCGGTATGTTATGATATTCAATCATATCAAATCACGATGTTCAATATCGTCCAAGCACATACAATCGCCCACAGATTTTATATCACATCATATAACAATATATGAAAAACAATAAAATAACTGTTGAGGAATCCAGTCGGATTCCTCCAACCTGTTTCCCTGCATCACAGATGTTAGACAATATAGATAACATCCATTTCATCCCAACATGAACTATACTGATAATCAGAATCCATATTTGATTGACGGTTTTCTATATATAACTATATCTACGTTTTCAATCAAATCTATTTAACAGTCCAATTTAACAGTCCAATTTAACAATCAATACACAACAATCAATCATTAAAAATAAAGTACAGTTTATACAAATATAAACTGAACAGAGTTAGTGAGATTTACTCACATTGGTTTTCAGTTGACAGTTCTGCTTTTATTTTAGGATAAAATCAAACAGACGTTTTGACTTTATCCCGAATTTCCAGTAGCCTAGTTTACGGCCATATTAGTTCTACAACGCAGATTCCTCCGGTTCGATTCCAATATGATCTGTCTTGTCCGATTCCTCATATTGCTTCTGGCGGCACACTTCTTCCTTCCCAGTTCAAAAGGGAAAACCCGACTACCCTGTTAACAAACATGGCCCCTTTCGAACTCCTGAACACCACACACTATAGTTCAACCAGCACATGAACTACTACCATTTCATATACAGTCTCGACACAACCGAATACTGGATCACTACACCACTGCTAATACTTCCTTCTTCTTCCCAGGAGCATTCGAAATAAACCACTGCATTTTCCAAACTTAAAACCCACGACCACAAATACCTTTCTTCCCTAATTGCTCAAAACCGCATCCTTCTGTACATTACACCCGACGTCATCTCCATTCAAACCACTCCCACTTCATTAAAAATCAAAGTAAAGCCACCAATTTACTCAGCAACCTTCCCTTTGCTCGGCCATACTCCTCAGCTCGAACTCGAGCACTTCTCCCCAAAACATCTCACGCTTCATGCAACTACCCTACAGCAAACACACGTTCTCTCTTCGACTGCTCCTCTTCTGCTTCACGAAATCCGAAAAGAATACCACCAAAGTTCATCTCGTCGTCTACTCCTTCTATTCCTCACCATCGCATTCAACTCGTGGCCATCCTTGCAACCGCGACAGCTTGATGTCGCACCCCATATTCTGCATCGCACCCTACAAACAATCGTACTCCTGGTGCTCCTCCTACCAAGCAATCCTTTTCCACAACCCCGAGGCCTATTGTCGAACATACGGAGCAGACACTGGAACCCTAGTCTACTGTCGTGAAAAACATCTGGCATCCAAGCACCTATCGCGAGCCACAAATCCGATGTAGAACATGGCGGTCCAGTTCATGAGTTTGAAAATAGAAGCCTCGTGATTTCAGAAATTTCATTCGAGTTGTTTTTGATTTTATTTTTGTTGGAGGCCGGTTTTCTTTTTAGAAGTGGCGGCCGTTTTCTACTGAAGGAATTAGGTTAGAACTTAAGGATAGGGGTTTTTATAAGCAACCCAGATATCTGGATATTTTACCAAGATATTTGTTTGATTCCCTCTTTTTGAATTTGTGGAGAATGGGCTTCCACGCTGAACACAAAACAGAAGCGGTGGTTGTAAACAAATAAGGGATGTGGCTAGTGTTTTGATCACAAATAAGTTAGGCTCCTTTATTTAGTTGTAACATTTTACGTACTCTCTATATATAAAATTATATCCATACACGAGCCGCTACGAACAGAGATAAAAGCACCGGTGAGATGAGAAATGTCCCCCGATACCAAAAATATAATAATACCGGTAGGTGGACTCATATTTTGAAACTTCAAAATGTTGGTTTCAGGATGCGAAATACTCCAAATAAAAAGTTGCTAAATAAATTAATTAAAAATTACCATAAAATTCTAAAAATTAAATTATCACTACTTCCCAAAAGAACCTTGTCTGAATTCACACCCGATATCTAGTTATTTTGAAAATAACCGTTATGGCCGATAAACGATTCTATAGCGACTATTCTGAAATTTGATTTGGACATATCTCAAAATCTACACGACGAAATCCCGATTTTTCTCTTCCACTAGAAAGATATACTCCACCAGCTCCACGCGTTTCTTGTTTCACAGAAATCCGACTTAAAACGAATCCAGTACATTCAGTTGAAGTTCAAATCGCCAAATAGCGAACTGCAGCGCCATTTCGAGCTCGTTTATAAATATATTATAAACTATACGTTCAACTGTCGTCGATTCAATATAATCGTTATTATATTTCGAATCGAAACTCCACGAAATCTCGTATGCTATTCAATTCACACGATATTGTAAATTTCACTATTTCCGACTATTTCGACATTATAATATATTATTATATTATAATTATTTATTAAATATTCAACATTATTTAATTAAACGATCACTAACTTCTCTAAATCACCAATTATATAATTAAATAAATTAATTATATATCGCAGAAAATGCGGGTCATTACACGGCTCATTGGAAACACAATTGTTATGCTTATATAGAAGATCTAAAGAAGAAGGGAAGTGTGACTTCACCCATTTCAGGTATAAATGTTATATATGTCAATTTATCTACTTCTACATCTTGGGTATAAGATACTAGATGTGGATCACATATTTGTGTCAACTTGCAGGAAATGCAAAAGAGTAGGAATTTGGCATAAGGAAAAGTGGACTTATAAGTGGGAGAGCAATAGTTGTCGCATTAGCCATAGGAAGTTGCCACTTATCTTTACCTAGTGGATTTATTTTAGAATTAGATAATTGTTATTTTGTGCCTTCCATTAGAACAAATATTATTTCTGTATCTTGTTTGGACAAGTTTGGATATTCATTTATAATAAAAGACAGTTGCTGTTCATTTTATCTAAATGAGATATTTTATTGAAATGCACAATTAGTTAATGGTCCCTATATTCTTAATTTCGATATGCTAGTTTATAACATTAATACCAAAAGGATTAAATCTAATGATTTAAATCCAACATACCTTTGGCATTGTCGTTTAAGCTATATAAACGAGAAAAACATATCACATATCAAAACTCCATAAAGATGGAATTTTGAATTTATTTGATTTTGAATCATATGAAGAATGCAAATCTTGTTTATTAGGCAAAATGACCAAAGCTCCTTTCATTGGACATAGTGAACGAGCTAATGATCTATTGGCCGTTATACATAGTGTTGTATGTGGACCAATAAGTACATCAGTTAGACATGGGTTTTATTTCTTCTATAATGACCCGGGGTTTTTGCGATCCTGAGTACTCGACATAAACTCGACGTCGACTATTAAAGCATCGAAAACCCCGGATAGTCCGTGAAAGAAAATAGAGGGTGAGAATAGATAAGATGGAAAATTAGAATAGAAAAAGAAAAAGATCCCCACAGAACAGAATCAGATTAATAAGAATTTCACAGCGGTACGAATAAAATATATAACATTACTTGCAATAAAACGGTATATATATAGAATAACATTGTCAGAGTACAACACTTACGCACAGCGAAAATAACAATAGCTATATAATCCTGAAGCCTCCTGCTTCAAGCTCCTCCAAGTATATCTGTAAAGACCTGAACTACTTGACTGCTCGTACAAATTTGGGCACCCAAGAGTTTAGGGAAAAAACAAAAAAAAAACAAAAAAAAAACTCTGGGTCATTCATGGGACTGGTGTGAGTAAACTTAAATCATTTGGTTTAACTTTTCAAAATCCTTTTCAAAAGAAAAGGTAATCGTAAGACTGATCCACACATAAACACGGACGGTTTTTACCTTACGATAACCGAAAACAATTTTGGAAATCAATACTTTTCTGATATTATAATAATGTCTAATCACAAGTAAATAACAATCTAGCAGAACGCTTGCATTTCACATTCCACTATATAGTATACAAATCAAAATCGCGGGCTCTGGTTGGGGATTGGATTCTGACTATGAGAAGGTAGGGGACCACCTGCCGATAGTGTATCTCTAGAGCCGAATACACTGGGTTCAACAAGAACGTCTTGCAACCTAGCTCACTCATGACCGACCACTCATTTCTCTTGAGTGTATCGAATATATTGTCACCTACCTTTTCTAGCAACATAACCATTCCTGGGAGATACAGAAGCGAAAAGAAGTAACAAGTATGAATATTCTCTAGATGGTGACAATACACCCTAATGGGGGCGACCCACTTAGCCATGCTGCCTGCCCGATTTTTGTCATTTCATGGTTGATGAGGCTTGAGGTCATAACGTATCTAGATCACACCTCAAATTTACTTTGAATGCCACATCGTCATACGCGCCAAATCACAAATTGATTTCCCTAAAAATACCATGGATATAAAGCTAAGAGAAACGAATTCCTCCGCACCAAACGTACATATGTTTAAAGAGATCAACTCACGTGATCCATTAAATATACTCTATTAGACATTCGTCCATTCAAGTTGTCCTGGGGCTGGACAATCCAAAGGCACTATTCTGTAAATCCATCTTAGGCAATTTCTACCTAAGATCGCCAGAACAGCCCCTTGCACAACTCCGTCTTTAATTATCACCATCATATTTGATTAGCAACGCTAATGCTTATATGGAGTGGTTTTCAGACAATGAATCCAATCCCGGTCTCTCCGTATTGACAATGGTAAAATGGTCAAAACTTCGATAGTCGGTGATTTAACAATCAAAGAAAAATGTGTACAACTAACGATCTTATTTCCAGATAGAAATTCGATCGATCAATCATCAAACAATATTTATCTCTTTATATTAAATTATCATTAATATATCCATTTACCCATTTCCTGTTTCCATATATTCGTAACTTCTTATTTTCTAAATTTAAAAATATACATTATTAATCATTGGAAAACATTTCCATATTTACTCCCATTTCTTATCTTCTATATTCGAAAACATTTATAATTCTTATTTGGATAACATTTCCAAAACTCCTTCATTGAATTTAAACAGGTGTTTAAATAAAACATCGTTATACCAACTCAAACCATCACACTCATTAACTAAATTTACTTAACCAACCTACACTATCGAACTTTAACCATTCCTTAGTCAAAATTGAAGTCGATCAAGTTGGGGTATAACTACCTCTCAGACCTTAACTGAACAACATTTCTAACCTTGAAATAGACAAAGTTCACCCTTTGAAATCTTCACAAACTTCCTTACGTAACCCTCGAATTCTATTTACGAATCCACTTCTTTTATAGAATTCATTTGATTATAATAATAGTGTTATAATCCCATACATCCGATATATATAATAACTTAAATATAACTTTCATTTATTAATTTAAACAAATAACTAAATAACAATTTATTTATAAATAAATAAATCTTGATTAAAAATCGGAAAGTAAATAATTCTTTCCTACGTTCGATATAGTCGAATCCCAATGTATAATCCTCTCTCGAATAATCTCTATTCGAAAATTCTCTTTCTCGAATAAACTATATTGGACCATTTCTCATTTCTCGAATATGCTATATTCGATTATCTCTCCTTCGAATGAACAATATTCGATAATATCTCCTTCATCGAATAAACTATATTCGATAATTCTTTCCTTTGAATAAACTATATTCGATTACCTCTCTTCGAATAACTTATATTTGATTATCAAATATGCAATTTACTCTAATTCGAGTAACTAATGTTAGATTAACTAATTTTGATTAACTTTAATTGATTAACTCTAATTCGATGAATTCTAGTCGATTAACTAATATTTCAATTAACTCTAATTCGATTAACTCTATCTCATTCGAATTTCCATTTGAATTCCTATTCAGAACCCAATTTATTTATAAATGTTTTAAATTATAAAATATTTATTTTAATCCATTGTTCACATCGAATGTGAATAATATTTCTTATATATATACCAATTCAGTTTGATTTCATATTTAAAAATAATATTCCATTTCCAAATTCTATTTATACTTTTATTTCTATAATTATTTCTACACATCTTCCTTTTAACTTCTAACAGTTAAAATCTCTTTTAAATTCCCTTTTAAAAATGTTGAATTCAATTTCTATTAACCTCTCGGTGTTAAAACCAATTTCTACTTCTTAATATAAATTCAGATTTTTATATATTCAAATTATCCAATGATAAATATTTTTCTTAATTTATAAACATCGTTTATAAATTGATCTTCTCAATTTATCTATTAAAATGGATTTCCATTTAATTATACTTTAAACTAATCTTTTCCACTTATTCCTTTTTATAAAATTTTATTCATTTTATAAAATAATTCCTTTTATAATACACTAATTATTTCCCAAATATTAACTTTTTGAATTATCCTATTTATTTTCCAATATTTCCTTTTCAATTCTATTGTAAATGTTTAACAAATATTTCCCTTTCGATTCCACTTGTAAATGTTTTACAAATATTTCCCTTTCGATTCTATTTGTTTCACAAATAATTCTTTTTATAAAATCCATTGATTTTATAAAATCCTAAAATTCGATATCCACTTTGAAAATCCTTTGTATGATTCTACTTATTTTCCCAATAAATATTCCTTTATGATCTATTAATTCACTAAATAAATATTTCTTTATAACTCTACATATTTCCTTAATAAATATTTCTTTTATAAAATCCTTTGATTTTATAGATATTTCCTTTTATAAATTCCTTAGATTTTATAAATATTTCCTTTTCAATATACACTTTGAAATATTTCCTTTTCTACATTCCAGTATCACTTATGGTATTAAAATACCAAACCAAAAGGATCAATCATCATCCCAACACACAAAATCAATAACAGACTATATACCACATCATATATCACAATATATGAAAAAAAATAGTATCTATAAATATTGAGAAATCCAGTTGGATCCCTCCAACCTGTTTTCCTGCATCCACAGATGTCAAACAATATAGTTAACATCAATTTCATTTCAACATGAAACATTTTGATCAACAGAATCAATATTTAATTAACGATATGTATATAACTATATCGATATTTTTAACTAATCAATTAGCAGTTCAACCAACCAATCAATACACATCAATCAACCAATATTTATCAAGTCTAAAAATACGTTATGAGAATATAAACTGAGTAGAGTTAGTAAGATTTACTCACATTGACGGTTTATCATTAAATATCGATAACCGTTGTCGATTCAGATTAGATAATTTTTTTGCTATAAATTGTAACAAGCTCCAATCCACTCGCAGTCAGTTCCATTGCGTAGCCACCGTCGATACGATCCCAACGGATCTTGTTTCGCTGAAAACCAGTGTCGTATGATAAAGAAATTCCATTTCGAAGTTTATATACACTATTAAAATAAATAAAAACTAAATTTAGTTCTCCATGGGCTTACTAATTAAAACTGTCCCATCATAAAGCCCAAACCCGCTCCGTGGAATCCCCTTCTTCCCCGATGCGCAATTTCAGGCTCCAGACATTTAAGCAGTCTGCTTTCCAAACTCAAACTCCAAACCGCTCCATCTCCTCTCTACTATTTTCGAAACCAAAACATGCGTTAACTTACTCTTCGAACCCTCATTCAGACAATCTCCATCCCGTTCACCTCGACACCTCTTTTCTGCCTTTTACAGAAACATCCGTTGCTCCATCATCTCACCATTGTCACGATTTAAGATCTCCACCGCTCCTTCCACACAACACGAAACCAAAATCTAAACCCACCATCGAACTCTCGTTCGAAACCTCTTCCATCTCATACCAAAGACATCAAACCCGAACCCAGTTTTCTCATCGTGACTTCAGGAGTTACGCGAGCTCCCCAGTGCTTCGAGCGACACTTCTCTGCTTCAAATCTACCTAAATTTCACACGCGACCTTCATTCGACCTCCTCACTTCATATCCGAACTCGATTTCATCAATCACTGCTTAGATCTCGCCATTAATCGAACTCTAGGTCCCTCTGTTCATTTCAAGCATCAGTAAAGCACCGTCGCACCATATAAACTTTGTACGAGGTTGAAGAGCGTACTTCAAGGAATCGAAATATATACCTATAGTGATATATAGGATTTTCTTTTGATTTAATTTGACTTTCTAAAGTGGTGAAATTTTCCTATGAAGAAAAGTAGCGGCGGAATTGTGTTTGACCAGAGGAAGAAGTAAATTTAGGGTTAAAAGGATAAAGGTATACTTATAGGAGGATTATAATATTTTAATATCGATTATTTTATTTTAATCAATCGCTAATTGTATTCATTCTCTAAAATTCGTATGATCGCACATGATACCCAAAAATCACGAAAATGGACATGCAGCTACAGTTCGACATTACGGACCCAACAAAACTGGTTTCGTCAAATTCCGACTGCGTTTGCTCACATAGCGTATTTTTAACCATCGAAATACTAATTGTTTTTCACATTAAAAATACGTGTGGCCACATAGTGACCCCAAAAATCACAAAACTTGAAATCTAACAATAATTTAATGTTACAGACCCAACAAAATTAGTTCCATCGAAAACGAAGGTTGTTTGCAAAACTGGCTATTTTTAAAGCTCCAAATAACCCATTTAAATATATAAATATATTTAAAAATAATTAAATTAAATATTTAAAAATAAATATTATCGTATATATTCACAATAGAATATCATACATCTCCAATTGAATTTATAACTTGATATTTCCAATTTTCCAGTTATATCGATATTCGATTTATATATATAATCCTTTTATAATATAAATATATATATATATATATTTATAAATTTCAAAGGAATTCCATAACGACATTTCTAAATTTTGATTTGGACATAAATCAAAATCTACCCAATGAAATCCCGATTTTTATCTTCCACTAGAAAAATATACTTCACCAGCTCTGAACGTTTCTTGTTTCACAGAAATCCGATTTAAACAGACCCTGTATATTCAGTTGAAGTTCAAATCGCCAAATAACGAACTACAACACCATTACAGGATCGATTTTAATTATAATAAAATTATACGTTCAACTGTCGTTTATATAATATTTTCGTTAGTATAATCCAACTCTAACTGAAATATATATTATACATGATCTCATTCACACAATATTGTGAATTCCACTATCTCCGACTATTTCAGAAATTGAATATATTATTCTATTATTTATATTAATAAAATATTCAATATTATTTAATTAAACAATTATTCACATCTCCAAATCACTATTTAAATAATTAAATAAATTAATTATTATACCATAAAAATACGGAACATTACATTCTTCCCGCCTTAAAATAATTTCGTCCTCGAAATTGCTAAGGTAGAGACAAACCCTATTAACTGGGTTAAAATTATTTATTTAACTTTTACTTTGGTTTCACTATACCGATTAATTTCAATGAAATTATTAATTCATTCTTCTTTACGAAAATTTTCAAAATTCCTATTTTTTTTCTAATGCTCTAAATTTTCGAAAAATTTCGCCAGCACCTCCTTTGTACGACTCAATCGGTACAACTACAACTCGCCTCTGTGGGCCATCTCCAACCCAAAAGAAAATCAAACAGCCAAGCGACTTGCCAAATCGTCTCATAAATCTCATGCTTATACCAAATATAAACTTGTACCTTTCTGTCGGGCATATCAACTTTATCACTTTCATCTGTTATCAATCCAACATATACCTATGTCATCTCAACCAATTTCCAATCAATATCTGTTCAACATAGCTATTCGCTTATATCCAAACCAAATTTCATTTGGAAATCAAGTTCTATCCTTAATCCCAAATTTTTAACTCATCAACCTAATATCGTTTCAAATTCTTATCTCATAAATCCAATTTATTTCGATACCAATCTAAACCAATTCAATTCAATTACCATTGAACTGCCTTTCAATTTCAAATTTGCTTTCACAAACTTCTATTTAATTTTTTTTGTATTTCAAACAATCTTTACTTGGGAGTTTCAAATAGCATAGCCATTCCAAAAATGAAATATCCTTTTCTGGAATTTCAATACAACTTGTTTTTCTCAAAACAAATCAAAAACATAATCTTTGGTAGTAATCCGTCACTTAGAAACTAATGAACATCGATGATGTCCGGATCAAGATTGGAATTTATTTTCCAACGACCGTGGTGAGTTCAATACTATATCACCTTTAAAACCATTTCTAAACACTTCCACTTTGAAATCTATTTCAAAGTACTATTCCTAATGCTTGGAAAACATTTCTAAAATCTCCCAGGATTTTAAAATTCTCATATATTTAATCCAATTCCATTTATAACACTTTTCATGTTTTCGGAATTTTAATTCCATTTTCTAATTTTAATCCAGATATAATTCATCTGATTTCACATATTTCACTTATATGAATTTTGATTGGCTATTTACATAACCATTTCACATTTTATAATCTTATTCGGTTATAATCACAACCAATATATCCAATACATTAAAATTCCAATATACATATTTTCTCTATATCAAAATATACTTTGGGTAAAATTATTTTCATTTACCCTCTTTTCAAAATATATCGTGTCGACCCATCGTATTCGAGTGTTTAGAAACCCCTACCGACACAGTGGATCAAACTGATCGATCAGAACCCATAAACAACTAAACCAATAAATCTCCACAATATAAAACAATTTTTATATCAGTGACAAATACGTTCACTCATATATATACACTCAACTCAATATGGAGTATTACTTACCCCATAGCTATTAAGTCACGCCATAGACCCAAGTAATAATTTAACCTTCAGCTCTGATACCACTTAACGACCCGGGATTTTTTGCGATCCTGAGTACTTGACATAAACTCGATGTTGACTATTCATGCATCGAAAACACCGGATAGTCCATGAAAGAAAATAGAGGGTAAGAATAGATAAGATAGAAAATTAAAATAGAAGAAGAAGAAGATCACCATAGAACAGAATTAGAGTAATATGAATCTCACAGCAGAACGAATAAAATATATAACATAACTTTGCAATAAAACAGTATATATATATATAGAATAACATTATTAGATTACAACACTTACGCATAGCGGAAATAACAATAGCTATATAATCCTGAAGCTTCCTGCTTCCAGCTCCTCTAAATATATCTGTAAAGACCTGAACTATTTGACTGCCTGTACAAATTTGGGCACCCAAGAGTTTAGGGAAAACAAAACAAAAAAAACTCTGGGTCAGTCATGGGACTGGTGTGAGTAAACTCAAATCATTTGGTTTAACTTTTCAAAATCCTTTTCAAAAGAGAAGGTAATCGTAAGACCGATCCACACATAAACACGAACGATTTTAACCTTACGATAACCCAAAACAGTTTTTGAAATTAATACTTTTCTGATATTATAATAATGTCTAATCACAAGTAAATAACAATCTAGCAGAATACTTGCGTCTCACATTCCACTATATAGTATACAAATCAAAATCGCGGGATCTGATTGGGGCTTGGATTCCGACTATGACAAGGTAGGGGACCACCTGCTGATAGTGTATCTCTAGAGCCGAATACAATGGGTTCAACAAGAATGTCTTGCAACCCGGCCCACACATGACCGACCACTCATTTCTCTTGAGTGTATCGAATATATTGCCACCTACGGTTGCTAGCAACATAACCATTCCTGGGAGATACAGAAGCGAAAAGAAGTAACAAGTATGAATATTCTCTAGATGGTGACAATACACCCTAATGGGGGCGACCCACGTAGCCATGCTGTCTGCCACATTTTTGTCATTTCCTGGTTGATGAGGCTTGAGGTCATAACGTATCTTTTGACAGATCACACCTCAAATTTACTTTGAATGCCACATCATCATACCCGCCAAATCACAAATTGATTTCCCTAAAAATACCATGGGTATAAAGCTAAGAGAAACGAATTCCTCCGCCACCAAACGTACATATGTTTGAAGAGATCAACTTACGTGATCCATTAAATATACTCTGTCAGACATTTGTCCATTCAAGTTGTCCTGGGACTAGACAATCCAAAGGCACTATTCTGTAAATCCATCTTAGGAAATTTCTACCTAAGATCGCTAGAACAGCCCCTTGCACAACTCCGTCTTCAATTATCTCCATCATATTTGATTTGCAATGCTAATGCCCATATAGAGTGGTTTTTAGACAATGAATCTGATCCGGGTCTCTCCATACTGACAATGGTAAAATGGTCAAAACTTCGATAGTCGGTGATTTAACCATCAAACAAAAATATGTGCACAACCAACGATCTTATTTCCAGATAGAAATTCGATCGATCAATCATCAAACAACATATATATCTTAATATTAAATTATCATTAATTTATCCATTTACCCATTTCCTATTTCCATATATTTGTAAGTTCTTTTTTTCTAAATTTAGAAATATACGTTATTAATAATTGGAAAACATTTCCATGTATACTCCAATTTCTTATCTTCTATATTAGAAAACATTTCTGATTCTTATTTGGATAACATTTCCAAAACTCCTTCATTGGATTTAAACAGGAGTTTAAATAAAACATCGCTATACCAACTCAAACCATCACACTCATTAACTAAATTTACTTAACCAACCTTCACTATCGAACTTTAACGATTCCTTAGTCAAAATTGAAGTCAATCAAGTTGGGGTATAACTACCTCTCAAACCTTAACTGAACAACATTTCTAACCTTGAAATTGACAAAGTTCACCCTTTGAAATCATCACAAACTTCCTTACGTAACCCTCGAATTCTATTTACGAATCCACTTCTTTTATAGAATTCATTTGATTATAATAATAGTGTTATAATCCAATACTTCCGATATACATGATAACTTAAATATAACTTTTATTTATTAATTTTAACAAATAACTAAATAACAATTTATTTATAAATAAATAAATCTTGACTAAAAATCGGAAAGTAAATAAATCTTCCCTACATTCGATATAGTCGAATCCCAATGTATAATCCTCTCTCGGATAATCTCTATTCGATAATTCTCTTTCTCGAATAAACTATATTCGATCATTTCTCATTTCTCGAATATGCTATATTCGATTATCTCGCCTTCGAATGAACAATATTCGATAATATCTCCTTCATCGAATAAACTATATTCGATAATTCTTTCCTTTGAATAAACTATATTCGATTACCTCTCTTCGAATAACTTATATTCGATTATCAAATATGCAATTTACTCTAATTCGAATAACTAATGTTCGATTAACTAATTTTGATTAACTTTAATTGATTAACTCTAATTCGATGAACTCTAGTCGATTAACTAATATTTCAATTAACTCTAATTCGATTAACTTTATCTCATTCAAATTCCCATTTGAATTCTTATTCGGAACCAAATTTGTTTATAAATTTTTTAAATTATAAAATATTTATTTTAATCCATTGTTCGCATTGAATGTGAATAATATTTATTATGTATATATATATATACTAATTCAGTTTGATTTCATATTTAAAAATAATATTCCATTTCCAAATTCTATTTATACTTTTATTTCTATAATTATTTCTACACATCTTCCTTTTAACTTCTAATCGTTAAAATCTCGTTTAACTTCCCTTTTAAAAATGTTGAATTCAATTTCTATTAACCTCTCGGTGTTAAAGTCGATTTCTACTTCTTAATATAAATGCAGATTTTTATATATTCAAATTATCCAATGATAAATATTTTTCTTAATTTATAAACATCGTTTATAAATTGATCTTCTCAATTTATCTGCTAAAACAGATTTCCATTTATTTATACTTTAAATAAATCTTTTCCACTTATTCTTTTTTATAAAATTTTATTCATTTTATAAAATACTTCCTTTTATAATACACTAATTATTTCCCAAATATTAAAATTTTGAATTATCCTATTTATTTTCCAATATTTCCTATTCAATTCTATTGTAAATGTTTTACAAATATTTCCCTTTCGATTCCACTTGTAAATGTTTTACAAATATTTCCCTTTTGATTCCACTTGTAAATGTTTTACAAATATTTCCCTTTCGATTCTATTTGTTTCACAAATAATTCTTTTTATAAAATCCATTGATTTTATAAAATCCTAAAATTCAATATCCACTTTGAAATTCCTTTGCATGACTCTACTTATTTTCCCAATAAATATTCCTTTATGATTCTATTAATTCACTAAATAAATATTTCTTTTATTACTCTACTTATTTCCTAAATAAATATTCTTTTATAAAATCCTTTGATTTTATAGATATTTCCTTTATAAAATCCTTTGATTTTATAAATATTTCCTTTACAATATACACTTTGAAATATTTCCTTTCTACATTCCAGTATCACTTATGGTATTAAAATACCAAACCAAAAGGATCAATCATCATCCCAACACACAAAATCAATAACAGACTATATACCATATCATGTATCACAATATATGAAAAAAAACAGTATTTATAAGTATTGAGGAATCCAGTTGGATCCCTCCAACCTGTTTCGCTGCATCCATAGATGTTGAACAATATAATTAACATCAATTTCATTTCAACATGAAATATTCTGATCAACAGAATCAATATTTAATTAACGATATGTATATAATTATATCGATATTTTTAACTAATCAATTAGTAGTTCAACCAACCAATCAAAACACTGCAATCAACCAATATTTATCAGTTCTAAAAATACGTTATGAAAATATAAACTGAGTAGAGTTAGTGAGATTTACTCACATTGGCGGTTTATCGTTAAATATCGATAACCGTTGTCGATTCAGATCAGACAATTTATTTTGCTACAAATTGTAACGAGCTCCAATCCACTTCCAGTCAATTCCATTGCGTAGCCACCGTATATACGGGATCTTGTTTCGCTGAAAACCGGTGTCGTATGATAAAGTAATTCCATTTCGAAGTTTGTATACACTATTTAAATTAATAAAAACTAAATTTAATTCTCCATGGGCTTACTAATTAAAACTGGCCCATCTTCAAGCGTAGACCCACTCCATGGAATCCCCTTCTTCCCTGATGTGCAATTTCAGGCTCCAGACATGTAACAACCCGGAAAATCCGAGCCAATTTAAATTTTTTATTTTGGCAATTTTAATGGATTTTGAATATTTAAAATGAATTATTTTAAATAATAACGACGAGAAATTTATTTTGAATAAAATTAGAATGTATATATTTATATAGATCGATGTTAGAATATAATTATTTATTTTAAATTATAAAAGGATTGAAAAAGGCACAGTAGTTTGAAAATTCGATTTCAAATTTCAAATGAATGTGCAGGATTAAAAATAAACCAGATTTTAGCGAAACCAAAAGTATTAGAATCCATTTGAAAATATCTTTCCAACAATCCGAAAAATCAAAATTTTATAGCGGGAATGCAAACTTATGTCCAGTTAAAAATTCAGAATAGCCGCCATGGAATTTTAGCCCTTAAAAATGGAAATTTTGCAAACGACCTCTGTTTTCGACGAAACCACTTTTGTTAGATCCAGGATGTCGAATTATTGCTAGATTCCAAAATTTGTAATTTTTCGAATCAATATGTGAGCGTGGCGTAGTAAAACGTGTTTTGACAGTTTTAGTCAATTTCGATCGACCAGAAAATGACCATTTTTCAAACGGTCTTGGAATTTGGTGAAATTAGTTTTGTTAGCACTGTATTGTCAATACGAAGCTAGAAATTGTTTTCAGGGAATTTTTAGAGTCCGTATGTGACCCCAGTAAATTGAAATGTACGTTTAAAATTCAATATATAGATTTATATTTTGATTTTGACAAAAAACGATCGAAAAGGTCGAACTGGTTACGATACATATCCCATTGTGTTCGAAATGAGGGTAATTAGCTATGGACAACAGTCGGTGGGTTTGATTTCGAGTTCGAAATAAAAAGTTGCTTTTAGAAATTTAAAAATAATATATATATATATATTCATATACCCCCTCCATTCAAAGTCAATGCCCTCCCTCCTTCATTATTCTTCCAAATCGATTCAAAAAAAAGGGGGCCAGCTCACGAACGATGGAGGGACCCTCCCCCCCGCCGCTGGAGGCGCCGCCGCCCTCCGGCCTACACGTGTCGCCAGACCCCACTCTCTCGATTTCTCTCCCTCCCCGACGCCGCCCCACCGCCTCCACTTCCTCCCTTTTCTCCAAAAATCCATCCAAACCACCGTGACCCCCTGCCGTCCTCCCCACCGCCTGTGCTACCTCAGCACTGCTGCGGGACCCTCCCCCTTGCTTCTCCCCTCTCCCATCATCCGATTTCTTCAATGAAATATAAGCTTTTTATTTTTATTTCAATTATATTTACTTGTGCATATAGGAATGTGATTTTATATAATGGAAAAGAAGAGATTTTTTATTTAGATAAAGATATGATTTTTGAAGTGATAAAGATCTGATTTTTACTTAAGTAAAGTTTAATTGTTATTTACATAAAGTTATAATTTTTGATTATAAAAAGGCTTGACTTTTTATATTAGGAAGGAATGATTATATATATATAAATATAATTTTATGTAATGTAGAGAATAAAAATATGATTTTTATATGATGTAGAAAATAAAAATATAATTTTTATGTAATGTAGAGAATAAAAATATAATTTTTATGTAATGTAGAGAATAAAAATATGATTTTTATATAGTAGAAATATTAAAAATATGATTTTTATTTATTGGAATGAAGCGATAAAAATATGATTTTTATATATGTAGTGAACACGGGCAACGAAAGTGACAGAAGGCGAGAAAGGCGAAGATTTCTACATACGAAGAGTCGCGGAGTTGGGTTTAGCTCTTCGTGAGAACTTCTCACTTTAATTCTTGTTTTCTAGTTAAAAATATACTAGAATGCAGACGGTGCTTAGCAGCACCCGACACCCGTTGTCCACAGACCATGGACGACTTATTTGATTTTGTTGTGTTGTGAAAATTGATTGTGACGTGGAATGAATGGAAATATACTCATGTGTTGAAATAAATTATTTATCGTTAAAAATATAAATTTAACATGAATGTGAATAAATAAATATTCGCTTACAAATTGAATGATTTGTGTATGTACACCCATTTGAAGGATATTGATTGGGACGATAAATTTTATACATCGCCCAACTGCACCAATAAAAATCTGTGTTTGTTGATTGAAACCCCACACAGGTATTGGGATGATATTTGATGTACACTAATCCCAATTATTTAGTTGTATGTCAATCGATAGGTTGACAGACAGTTGTGTAGTGCACTTTGGATGATGGTTGATTATTTATCATCGCTATTATATACATGTGTTGTATGCAATCCATATAATTAACCTTATATGGTAATTGATTGGGCCTCATTCCAATTTGGAAAATAAAGAATATTATAAAATAAAGATTCTTGTGTTGAATAGAACAAAAATAGTCATGTGTTGATGAGGCTCATGTGTTGAATAAAATATATATTCATGTATTGAAGAATATATTCATTTGTTGAATAGAATAAAGAAGTTATTGAAATATATAAAGCCGTGTTGATTAGATTTGCGCCATTTTGACGTGAACGATATTTATGTCGATTATATTCGTTTTCGTAATGAATATAGAAAAGGAAGTGATTTCAAAATCTAGTATAACATTTTGAAAATATTATCATTTATATATTAATGATATGAAATATTTAATTTTGTTTTGAAATTGAATATGAATTTGAAATTGTTCTGAAAACGAATTTAAAACGATTTATAAAATACGTTTAGAATTGAAATCGATGAAATATATATATAATATAGATTATATATATACTAAATGGCCAGAATAAAACGCGTCGCGCTGCGGCAGTTCGCGAATTTCGACCATTGACTTCTAATTGACGTTGCGGGAGATCCGACCATCGGATTCTCCTAAAACCGGAACCGTTGGGTTCGTATTGAAAAGAGCTTTCCAATGAATATTAGAAATTTGAAATCTAACAATTGAATTTGAATTATGTCCAAATCAAATTTGGAAAAGATCACTGTAAGTGTAGTTCGAAGACCGTTATTGGAAATCGACTGAACGGGCCTTGATAAAATTATTAAAAATATTAATAATTTGTGTAAAATCATAATAAATGATTTAGAAATAGTTAGGGTGAAAAATATCATATTTAAAAATGATAAAAATATATTTTTATCAAAATAAACTAGTTATGAACTAGAATTATAATCCAATATTTTTGAATAAATAAATTGGATTTGATGTGGTTTTAAAAATAATCATAATTTCCAATATACGAATTGGAATGGATTTGAATCGAAATTATCTTTAGAATATTTCGATGTTGGATTTCGTGATTATATAGATATGGTTGTGGAAATTTGAAAGATATATTTATATCATTATTTCCAATACGATATTTGTTGGTTTCAGAATTTGATATTGAATATAAGCCGATATATTTTCTATCCAGAGCCTTGTATTTAATATCAAATGGGATTTTGGTTTCGTCGCGAATGGTGTCTTAAATAACACAGTTCTTGGACCCAATTTAGAAAAGAATAAATTTTTTAATTAAGATTTAGTGAAATTGTCCAGTTAATTAGTATTTAATTGGAATTGAATTTAAATTGGTTTTTGGGGTTTATCGTGAGTGATGTTTTGAATAACACCTGTTCTTTGACCCGATTAACAATGGAATGTGATTTTGGGTTTATCGTGAACCGTGTTTTTGATGACATTGGTTCTTTAACCCAGTTAAAGACAAGATATTGATTTTTAGGAAGATTAAAACTAAGTGGAGTTTTAATGAATCTTTAATTAGATTAAAGTGATCGAGAATGGAGTATCACCAGTTTTGCTCCAAAGCGATAGTTAAATCTTTAATTAGATTTGAACGTGAAATGGTAATTAATATTTACCGATAACACCGTGGTGTTAGATATGGAGTATTACTAGTTTTGCTCCATGGGATGAATAGGTTGGGATTGGAAAATAAAATAAATGATTACTTCGTTGTGGTTCGCTAATCCCGACTAGTTTGGAAAACCTTAACATGGTTTGAAATGATATCCAAAGGAAGATTAAAGAATAAATTTAGAAGAATTTATCTTTGATAAAATTAGTGGGAACCTTTCCCTAAGAATGTGAATATTTGAATAAAAGAATATTCTGAATAGGAATGAGGCGTATGTTGTGTTTGTGTAATACTTGTTTATTATATACGCATGTTATTCGAAAAGGCCGGGTTTGTACCCATTCTGAATAACCGATTCGACGATAAGTCGAAGATGAAGACGGTGGTTGAAGACCGGAGGTCTTCACGTCGTTTGGATGATTATTGATGATCTTGATTGGGCTGTACGCCCAAGAGGAGGGAATCAGTTGGTGATCATCCAGACGTACTTGGAGATCGATCGATATGCGAGGAATAAGGTTCCTCTGGTTTCGTTCAAACCCAAAACGAACTTGTAAATGGACTGTGTGTCTGACATTAGATTTTATTCTGTGTGATTGATTTCTATTAAATATATATCTGTTCAGCGGCGGAGAATTTATTCTCTTGCTTAACGCCCTTCTCTGAGACGTATGAGCTCAGATGTTATATATTGATGGATATCAATCGCATGGCATGAATTGCCTGTGTGGCATGCCTAAGTGGCAAATGATCAGGGCTTCTATTGAAAAGCAAAGTCTTGTGGTTGATGATCAAAGCACGGCCTATGTGGCACAACTTTGTGCATAGCATTGATTCGCGAGCCTCACACCTCGGTATGAGTCAAAAAAGGGATAGTGACTGCAGGGAGAGCACGACGTTTCTTTCTAGCTATGGGTGATGTCAGTGACCTACCAGCCCTGACATTTATATACTTTTTACCTGTGTGGTTGTTGGATGCGAGGCGCCTTGGATATAGGTCTGATAGGACCCGGAAACGTGTGTTCAGGAATAACTAATCCTCAAAAGTAAGAGAGGACCGAACCCTGAAGATCCAAGATCGCTGTGTGTGGTCTTGAGACATTTGCTAGAGTGTCTGGAATGGAGAGGAACTTGCCCCATGCCTCGACTCATGACGGAAATCCAATTTCCCGTACATGATATTTCGGTTTTGATTGTAGAGCCTAGTATTGGCGACATGATATATGGTACCCATGCCGTCTATGATTGATACTTATGATTGAAATTGTTTTGACACTATACACTTATAGTAATAATAAAAGATGAAATTTAGCGTATCAAGCATTCTTTGGCTCTTATAAGGTAAAACCCTATCCTCTGGCTTGCGTTGCATTATGTGATGGGATCTGGGTCTTATAATAGCTTTATTTTTCTTTATTTAGCATTGCGCTGTTTGTTTTATGCACTGGTATTCTTGGAAGGAAACCCGTTCTGTGTTATACGGCGTGGTCCCTTGATTTACCATACTTTAAAAATAAAGTTTAATAACTTTTTTAGTTCTCACGCCAGTCACATGACTAACCTAGGGTTTATTGTTTTAACCTAAACTTTGGGTTCCCTTATTTTCCGCACGGGCAGCTAGTAGTTGGGTTTTGCAGATTTATATTCACAGGATCCTGGTTTACAATTGGAATGATATTCGGAAAGCTCTGTATCCGTATATCTCCTTTCAGTTGTGTGTTGTATTATTTTTCCACTGCTATGTATTTAACTGTAATTTAAATCTCTGATATTTGTCAAATGTGTAATATTTATTCATACTCTGTATATTCTTGTACTCTGATGTAAATTGTTGTAATAAGTAATGAAATGTTCTTCTGTTTGCGTTCCGATTTGTCGTATTCTCAAAACAATCAGGGGTTTCAAATGGTCTTGGTCGGTTTAGCGATCAATTCGGATCGAGCGAAATTCCCAGTTGTTACATTTGGTATCAAAGCTCTGGTTTACAGAGCTCGAGAACAAGACACATTAGAACCAAACGAAAGAATTCATCAGATATTGGATTAGTAATATCCTATTAGAATGACTCGTTAGAGATGGGATAAGTAGTATCCTAGAACGAGTGTGAAGATTATATTTTTAAAATAAAACCAAATTGTTTTGAAGATTTAAACCTTATTCAACGTATTTGAATATTTTATTTGCATTGTATTTGGACAATCCAATATATAAATATTTTGCATATACGCCTTGCAAATGTATATTCGAAGTTTTAATATACTTGGTAGATACAGAATCACACTCTAGTCGCTCGGTGATGATTTTAATGATGGAGCTCCATCACCAATATTTATGTTCGGGTTTCGAAAGTGGGATTTCTATATGATTCCAATTGACTGGTGTGAGAACCAAAACTAGATAGGGCTTATTGTTGGGATTTGGCATCAAAAATCTGATTTTTGGACTATGTATCAAAATTATGTATTTGAAAAGCTAATCAACTAATTGATTGATGATTATGTTGTGTGATTGTTTATTTATACCATTATGTGAAGGTACAATAAATTTAGGCCAAATTGAATCAAATATTGAAAATTTATCGCATTTGCATACATGTACATACATGATTATTGAACAGATCATTGCAAGGAGGCTAGAGCAGAAGAATAAAATTGTTTGCCCGACAAATAGGTACATGTTTACAAATTTATTGGGTTTGGATGATTTTTGATCCGATTGGCTAGCCGCTTGACATTTTCTTTTTCTTTTGGATTGGTGAGGGCCATGGGAGGCTATTTGAAATATCCCGATGCTCCCGGTGCAAGGGAGGTTATAGCGATTTTTTTCGAAAATTTCGGGTTTTAGCCAAATTTTTGGAAAATTTGAAAAGTTCTTAGAAACTGAAAATTTGAAGAACTTAAGCCATAAAGAAAACAATGGAAGTTGAGTTGATTAGTTAAAAAACTTTCAGTTTCGTTCCTTTCCAAGGAAGAAAAGATTTTAAGTGGGGGAGATTGTAACAACCCGGAAAATCCGAGCCAATTTAAAAAATTTATTTTGGCAATTTTAATGAATTTTGAATTTTTAAAATGAATTATTTTAAATAATAACGATGAGAAATTTATTTTGAATTAAATTAGAACATATATATTTATATAGATCGATGTTATAATATAATTATTTATTTTAAATTATAAAAGGAATTGAAAATGACGCGGTAGTTTGAAAATTCGATTTCAAATTTCAAATGAATGTGCAGGATTCAAAACAAACCGGATTTTAGCGAAACCAAAATTATTAGAATCCATTTGAAAATATCTTTCCAACACTCCGAAAAATTAAAATTTCATAGCTGGAATGCAAATTTATGTCCAATTAAAAATTCAGAATAGTCGCCATGGAATTCTAGCCCTTAAAAATGGAAATTTTGCAAATGACCTCTATTTTCGACAAAACCAGTTTTGTTGGATCCAGGAATTTCGTTTGGGCTGTACACCCAAGAGGAGGGAATCAGTTGGTGATCGTCCAGACGTACTTGGAGATCGATGGATATGCGAGGAATAAGGTTCCTCAGGTTTCGTTCAGACCCAGAACGAAATTGTAAATGGATTGTGTGTCTGACATTGGATTTTATTCTGTGTGATTAATTTCTATTAAATATATATCTGTTTAGCGACGGAGAATTTATTCTCTTGCTTAATGCCCTTCTTTGAGACGTACGAGCTTAAAGATTATATATTGATGGATATCAATTGCATGGCGTGAATTGCCTATGTGGCATGCCTAAGTGGCAAATGATCAAGGCTTCTGTTGAAAAGCAAAGTCTTGTGGTTGATGATCAAAGCACGACCTATGTGGCACAGCTTTGTGTATAGCATTGATTCGCAAGCCTCACACCTCGGTATGAGTCAAAAACGGGATAGTGACTGCAAGGAGAGCACGACGTTTCTTTCTAGCTATGGGTGATGTCAGTGACCTACCAGCCCGGACATTTATATTTTTTTTTACCTGTGTGGTTGTTTGATGCGAGGCGCCTCGGATATTGGTCTGATAGGATCTGGAAACGTGTGTTCAGGAATAACTAATCCTCAAAAGTAAGAGAGGACCCACCCTGAAGATCCAGGATCGCTATGTGTGGTCCTGATACATTTGCTAGAGTGTCTCGAACGGAGAGGAGCATGCCCATTGCCTCGACTCATGATGGAAATCCAATTTCGAATAAGTGATATTTCGGTTTTGATTATAGAGCCCAGTATTGGCGACATGATATATGGTACCCATTCCATCTATGATCGATACTTATGATTGAAATTGTTTTGACACTATACACTTATAGTAATAATAAAAGATGAAATTTAGCGTATCAAGCATTCTTTGGCTCTTATAAGGTAAAACCCTATCCTCCGGCTTGCGTAGCATTATGTGATTGGACTTGGGTCTTATAATAGCTTCATTTTTCTTTATTTAGCATTGCGCTGTTTGTTTTATGCACTGGTATTCTTGGAAGGAAACCCGTTCCATGTTATACGGCGTGGTCCCTTTATTTACCTAACTTTAAAAATAAAGATTAATAACTGTTTTTAGTTCTCACACCGGTCACATGACTGACCTGGGGTTTATTGTTTTAACCTAAACTCTGGGTGCCCTTATTTTCCACACGGGCAGCTAGTAGTTGGGTTTTGCAGATATATATTCACAGGATCCTAGTTTACAGCTGGAATGATATTCGGAAAGCTCTGTATCCGTATATCTCCTTTCAGTTGTGTGTTGTATTATTTTTCCGCTGTTATGTATTTAAATGTAATTTAAATCTCTGATATTTGTCAAATGTGTAATATTTATTCATACTCTGTATATTCTTGTACTCTGATGTAAATTGTTGTAATAAGCAATGAAATGTTCTTCTATTTGCATTCCGATTTGTTGTGTTCTCAAAACAATCAGGGGTTTCGAACGGTCTTGGTCGATTTAGCGATCGATTCGGATCGAGCGAAATTCCCAGTTGTTACAAGACATTTAAGCAGTTCACTTTCCCAACTCCTCCAAACCGCTCCATCTCCTCTCCACTATTTTCGAAACCAAAACATGCGTTAACTTCCTCTTCGAACCCTCATTCAGACCATTGCTATACCATTCACCTCGACACCCATTTTCTGCCTTTTAAAGAAACATCCATTGCTCCATCATCTCACTATTGTCACGAATTCAGACCTCCACCGCTCCTTCCACACAACACGAAACCAAAATCTAAACCCACCATCGAACTCTCCTTCGAAACCTCTTCCATCTCATACCAAAGACATCAAACCGAACCCAGTTTGCTCGTCGTGACTTCAGGAGTTACACGAGCTCCCCAGTACTTCGAGGGACACTTCTCTTCTTCAAATCTACCCAAATTTCACATGCGACCTTCATTCGACCTCCTTACTTCATATCTGAACTCGTTTTCATCAATCATTGCTTACATCTCACCATTAATCGAACCCTAGGTCCCTCTGTTCATTTTGAGCATCAGTAAAGCACCATTGCACCGTATAAACTTTGTACAAGGTTGAAGAGCATACTTCAAGGAATCAAATTATATACCTATAGTGATTTATAGGATTTTCTTTTGATTTGATTTGAATTTCTAAAGTGGCGAAATTTTCCTGTGAAGAAAAGTAGCGGCGGAATTGTGTTTGACCAAAGGAATAAGTAAATTAGGGTTAGAAGGATAAAGGTATATTTATAGGAGGATTATGATATTTTAATATTGATTATTCTATTTTATTTTAATCAATCACTAATTGTATTCGTCCTCTAAAATTCGTACCCAAAAATCACGAAAATAGACGTGCTGCTACAGTTCGACATTACGGACCCAATGAAACTGATTTCGTCGATCCGACTCCGTATGCTCACACAACATATTTTTAACCGTCGAAATACTGACTATTTTTCACATTAAAAATCCGTGCGGCCACACAGTGACCCAAAAATCACGAAACTTGAAATCTAACAATAATTTAATGTTACGGATCCAACAAAATTAGTTTCGTCGAAAACGGAGGTCGTTTGCAAAACTGGCTATTTTTAAAGCTCTAAATAACCCATTTAAATATACAGGAAAATTGGCTTAAGGAAATACATCATTCAGTTTTTTGGCTCAAGGACGCGGGTATCATTTTTATATCAGAAGGACACAATATTTTTATTTTTAACCGAAGAAAATTATTTGGCCGCTTATTAAATCGGGTGTCTTCTTCCATCTCGCACTCAAATCTCTTCTCGAATCAATCGTACTGGAGGCGGCGGCTTCACTCGAAGAGGCGGTGCCGCATCACAGAACGAGCGATGGCAGCGCAACCACAGGCATTAGCGGTGCTCCTTCAGGCGAAGGCGATGGTCGTCCTCTGGGGAAGACGATGGACTGTTTCCTTCTGGCGAGGACGACGACTACTCAAGAGATAATGTTGATGGCTGATTTCAGATGAACACGACAGTGGAGTGTAGGTTAAGATCGATGGTGGTGGTGCTACAGGTATCGATGACGATTAACTATGTTGTTTTGAAATGAACTAAGAAACAAATGCTATATGAAATTATCATTTTGATTCTATATGTATAATGTATAACTGAATGTTATATTCTGTTTTGCTGTTGTTGTTGCATCACTTGTGTCATTGCTGCATCATGTTGTTTCATGATGATTGTGCTCTTTTGTTATGTGTATATTTGATCTTGATGTATGTTTCAAAAAATGAGAAACTATGCATAAACTATAATGCATCACTTGTTTGTTTGCATGCTCATTGAGTTGTTGTATTCTGAATATTGCAGATATCATAAATCAAATGGTAGTGTACTTCATAACTAGAATGCTATATTAAACTATCATTTTAAATATTCTAAACATACTAGTGTACTTTTGTTAAAAATTCTACACTAAACTATTTTTTTATATCATACACATGATGGTGAACTTCATAATAATTATATTACACTAAATTATAGACTCACGTATTATAAACAAGATAATGGACTTGGTTATTAAAATGCTATATTAAAATATCATTTTAAATCTTTAAAACATGATAGTGAACTTCATAAGTAAAACACCACATTAAACTATTTTAATTATCATTCGCTACATTCGAACATTCTAATGCACTTTAAAAATAGAATTGAAATTTTTACATATCGTTTGGTACATTTGATGTACTATAATGCACTTTAAAACTACAAATGAAATTTTAAACTATCATCCGGCACATTCCATTCAATTTGATACTTTGTAATGAACTAATTTAATACTACAAATGATAGATTGATTATTGTATGGTACATTTGATACATTTAATGCAACTAAAAGAATAAATGATATTTTTTACTATCATTCATTCCTTTGAATTCTTTTAGTTCGTTCGGTTAAACGAAATGTTTTCGGTATAGATTGGTTTTCAAAGGTACCCGATTAGGCCTTGTGTTCCGATGTCTTTTACGTCCACCAGTACTCGCTCGGTTAATTAATCCCTACTGGGTGCAGATTTGTTGTTGCAGTACCGATTAGGCCTTGCATCCGGACGTCTTTTACGTGTTATATGTACGCGATTAGGCCTTTCGTCCGGATGTGTTTTACGTGTCTACCTGCTTGGTTAATTAATCCCTATTGGGTGCAGATTCATTGATGAAGTACCCGATTAGGCCTAGCATCTGGATGTCTTTTACGTGTCATAAGTACCTGATTAGGCCTTGCGTCCAGATGTCTTTTACGTGTTACGAGCACCCGCTTGGTTAACTAATCCTTACTGTTACTGGATGCAGAATCGTTGCTGGAGTACCCGATTAGGCCTTGCGTGCGGAAGTCTTTTACGTGTCATGGGTACCCGCTCGGTTAACTTATTCCTACTGGGTGTAGAATCGTTGTTGGAGTACCCGATTAAGCCTTGCATGCAGATTTTTTTTACGTGTCATAGGTACCCGATTAGCCTTGCATGCAGAAGTTTTTTATGTGTCACGGGTACCCGCTTGGTTAACTAATTCCTACTGGGTGCAGAATCGTTGCTGCAATACCCGATTATGCCTTACATGCGGAAGTTTTTTACATATCATAGGTACCCGATTAGGCCTTGCGTACGGAAGTCTTTTACGTGTCACGGTACCCGCTCGGTTAACTAATTCCTACTGGGTGCAGAATCGTTGTTGGAGTACCCGATTAGGGCTTGCGTGCGGAAGTGTTTTCGTGTCATAGGTACCCATGACCGGGCACTTGAACAAGCGCCCGACCATGCCTTTGACCAAGCCCATGAACGAGCACACCACTGAACCCATGACCGAGCATGTACATAACATGCTATTTTGTAAATATATTAAAGTGAATCCATGACTGAACCTAGGGGTGGCAATTAGACCTGACCCGATGGACCCAGACCCGACCCGTCGGGTCTCGGTTCTAGGCGGGTCGGGTTTTTTTAGGTCTAAACTATACCTTTTGAAAATCTGGACCCGATCCGAGCTTCGGTTCGGGTCGGGTCGGGTCGAAGCTCGGGTTGGGTCGGATCGAGTCGAAGCTCGGGTTGGATAATAACACTAAAAATACATATATTCCAATACTTTTTGATCAGGTCTTTTGGGTCGGGTCTGTGCGGGTCAGATTTGATCGGGTCTTGTTGGTATTTTTCATCACCTTGACCTGACCTGAGACCCATTGGGTTCGGTTCGGTTTCGGGTCTTTTCGGGTTGGTTCAATTCATGTTTTCGGTTCTCGGTTCTAATTGCCAGCCCTAACTGAACCCATGACCGAACAAAGTAACATATTTAAATGTAAATATATCATGATATTTTGTGTTTCATTTTTTCCAATGCTATGTATGTCTATCATTACTCAAATGCTATATTAAAGTGAACTAACATTATAGAATATGATAAATGCTAGATGATTATAGCATTGTGTTTTTTAGAGTGAACTAGCATGTATATAATATGATGAATGATATCTGAATATTTCATTACATTCTTAAAGTGGTAAATGATAGTTGAATTTAGCATTGTATATTTTAAGGTGAAATAACATATGTACAATATGCTAAATGATAGCTAAATATAGCATTGCATTTTTAAAGTGAGCTACCGTGTATAAAATATAATAAATGATAGTTGAATTTATCATTTGTATTTTTGAAGTGCGTTAGCATGTGTAGAGTTTGCAAAATATTGTTTGATAGTATTCATTAGTAAAATGAACTAACATGAATAGAATATAATAAATGATAGTTGAATTTAGCATTATATTTTTTAAAAGGAACAAGAACGTCTAAATATGATAAATGATAGTTGAATATAGCATGATATTTTTAAAGTAAACTAGAATGTACATATCATAATAAATGATAGTTGATTTCAATATCGTATTTTTAAAGTAAACTAGCATGTATATAACATGCTAAATGATAGCTGAATATAGCATTATATTTTTAAAGTGAACTAGCACATATAAGATATGAAAAATGATACACAAATATAGCAGTGTGTCTCCTAAAGAGAACTAGCATGTATATATATATATATGATAAATGATAGTTGAATTTAGCATTGTATTATTGAAAGTGATCTAGCTTGTGTATAATATTCTAAATGATAGTTAAATATATCATTGTATTTTTAAACTTCTATAAAATATATTGCATAGATAGTTGAATTTAACATTTTTTATGTTATTATAAAGTAGACGATGCAGTCAATGGCGAAAGATAAATCTTTTAGAAAATGCTAGATTAATTTAGCATTGAGCAATAGTGTTATCTACTGCAGAAATCTATGGTTTATAACAATAAAACAATGCTATATTAGATTAGCATTAAATTTAGACTAACATAATACATATGCTAAAAAACATTAGCATTATAATTTTTAGAAATTGTTAAAGTGCTAGATTGAATTAGCAGTAGACAAAATCTCTTTTTGTAAGAAATTGTTAAAGTGCCGGGTAGAAATACAATAGCAGATTGACATTCGACTGAAATGCTAAATACAAACAACATTTGACTGAAATGCTAAATACAATAGCAGATTGACATCGTCGACTTGAACGGCGATGGCTAGGTTTGGAACGAACAACGATGAATTCAAACGTTGATCAGTCAGATGACGTCTAGGGTATGAGGTCGATGACAGAATTGGAGTGGAGGTTAAGGCGAAGGCAGCGGCTTTGAGAGGCGGCGGCGGAGGCATCTTGGAGAGGCGACGGCGGCGGCTTGGAGAGGCGGCTTGGAAGGCGACATCTATTCTTGGGGGTGCTATGTTGATAATCGAGGGTGACAATGGATATTGATAATCGAAGGCGGAAAAAATAAACAAAGAAGATGGCGACTGTCCTTCTGCCTAATTTCTTAAAGTTGCATCCTAATTTTAAAAGATTATTATATGTTTGTCCTTGAAACTAATTTGCTCTTAAATATATAAATATATTTAAAAATAATTAAATTAAATATTATCGTATATATTCACAATAGAATATCATACAGCTCTAATTGGATTTATAACTTGATATTTCCTATTTTTCAATTATATCAATATTCGATTTATATATAAAATCCTTTTATAATATAAATATATATTTATAAATTTCAAAGGAATTCCATAATGACTTTTCTAAAATTTGATTTGGACATAAATCAAAATCTACCCAATGAAATCCCGAATTTTCTCTTCCACTAGAAAAATATATTTCATCAGCTCCGAATGTTTCTTGTTTCTTAGAAATCCGATTTAAAACAGACCTTGTATATTCAGTTAAAGTTCAAATCGCCAAATAACGAACTGCAGCGCTATTATGGGCTTGATTTTAATTGTAATATAATTATATGTTCAACTGTCGTTTATATAATATATTCGTTAGTATAATCCAACTCTAACTGAAATATGTATTATATATGATCTCATTCACACAATATTGTGAATTCCACTATTTCCAACTATTTCAGAAATCAAATATATTATTTATATCAGTTAAATATTCAATATTATTTAATTAAACATCCATTTACATCTCTAAATCACTATTTAAATAATTAAATAAATTAATTATTATACCGTAAAAATACGGGACATTGCAACTTCATTACATTTACTGATGATTTCATTAGATATGGATATGTGTACCTTAGGAGATACAAATTAGAATCCTTTGAAAAGTTCAAGGAATTCAAGAATGGAGTTCAAAACCAACTTGGTAAGAATATGAAAATTCTTCGAGAAAATCGAGGAGGAGAATATTTAAGCCAATAGTTTAATGATTATTTGAAAGAGTGTGGAATTGTATCACAATTCACTCCATCAGGAAAACCAAAACGGAATGGTGTATCCAAAAGGAGAAATCAAACCTTATTATATATGGTACGATCAATGATGAGTCATACAGATCTTCCAATAACTTTTTAGGGTTATTCCCTTACAACAACTGCGTTCATACTTAATCGAGTCCCCACTAAAACGGTTCTGAGACACCATAGTAGTTATGGACTGGGAGATATCCCAATGTCTCTTATATGAGGATTTGGGATGTGAGGCTTTTGTTAAGATTCCTACATCTGACAAGCTCGGACCCAAATCAAAAATGTGTTATTTTGTGAGATATCCAAAGGAAACAAAAGGATATCATTTCTACAATCCATCCGATCATAAAGTGTTTTTGCTCGAACTGGTAATTTTATGGAAAGAGATCTAGTCTCTAATAGTACCAATGGGAATAAAGTAGAACTCGAAGAAATTCGAGAGCCACAATATATTATTGAACCTGAACTTGAAATTGAGTAAGAACCACAATCTGTTGTGGAAACCGAACCTGCTCAAATTACACAAAACGTTCATAGATCTGGTAGAATACGCCATAAGCTCGCATAATAACTCAAACAGGAGACGTAATGCTCATAGATCAAGATGAGTCCACTTCTTACAAAGATGCTATGAATGGTCCAAACTCTGAGAAATGGCTTGAAGCCATGAAATCTGAAATGGATTCCATGTACACCAACCAAGTGTGGACTCTGGTTGATCCACCTGATGGGGTAAAACCAATTGGGTGTAAGTGGGGTTTCAAGAAGAAAACTGACATGGATGGTAAAGTACAAACCTATAAAAGCTGATTGGTGGCAAAAGGATTCAGACAAGTTCAAGGAGTTGACTAGGACGAAACTTTCTCCCTAGTGGCTATGGTTAAATCCATTAGGATTATGCTTGCAATTGCAGCCTTTTACGATTGTTAAATCTGGTAGATGGATGTCAAAACTGCATTCCTTAATGGAAATCTTATCAAGGATGTGTACATGACACAACCTGAATGTTTCTTCAATCCAAAGGAAGATAGAAAAGTATGCAAACTGCGACAATCCATATTTGGATTGAAACAAGCATCCCGGAGTTGGAATCTTCGTTTTGATGAAACAGTCAAAAATTTTGGCATCATTAAGAATGAAGGTGAACCTTCTATATACAAGAAAATTAGTGGGAGTAACATTATATTCTAGTATTATATGTGGATGACATATTACTTATTGGGAATGATGTTAATTCATTACAAGCAATAAAGACATGGTTGGGGAAAATTTTCTCAATGAAAGGCTTAGGCGAGGCAATGTATATTTTAGGTATTAAGATCTATAGAGATAGATCAAGAAAGTTAATAGGCCTAGGTCAGAGTACATACATTAATAAAGTGCTGAAAAGATTTGGCATCCAAGAGGCAAAGAAAGAATACATACCCATGTCACATGGTATATCACTTTCTAAGTCCCAATGTCCTAAGTCAACAGATGATAAGGAACACATGAAAATGATCCCTTATGCTTCGGCAACTAGATCAATCATGTATGCAATATTGTATACTCGTCCAGATATTTTCTACGCTTTATGTATGACAAATAGATTCCAATCAGATCCAGGTGAAAGTCACTGGACAATAGTTAAACATTCTTAAATACCTAAAATGGACTAAACACTCAATCTTGATATATGGAGGCGAAAAGGAATTAATGGTAAAAGGTTACATAGATGCTAGTTTCTAGACTGATAAAGATGACTACAATCACAGTCTAGTTATGTGTTTTTCTTGAATGGTGCTGTTGTGAGCTAGAAAAGTTCAAAGCAAGAAACAATAGATGATTATACTATGGAGGCTAAATACATTTCTGCTTCTGAAGCTGCTAAGGAGGATGTTTGGATTAAGAAGCTCATCACCAAACTTTTTGTTGTTCCATCCATTGTTAATCAAATAGATCTTTATTGTGACAACAATGGGGTCATTGCTCAGGCTAAGGAACCTAGATCACATCAACGATCCAAATACATACTTCGGCGATACCATGTCATCCATGAAATTGTTGACAGAGGAGATATACATATCTGCAAAGTCCCAACGGATACTAATGTTGCAGACCCACTGACTAAAGCTTTGTCACAACAGAAGAATGATAGTCAAACTAGTTTCATGGGTATTCGATACATGAGTGATTGACTCTAGTGCAAGTGAGAGATTGTTAGAGTTTGTTCCTTAGAGGCAACCTATTTGATGTGAATAATAATAATATTGTTAATGCTATTTTATTTGGAATAAAAAAGATTATGATATGTTATATTTACTGTGTAATATAAATAATAACATAATAAAAGTCCTTATAATAATACAGAATTATATAGTTTCGAGTGAGTAACTTGAACATGAGATTATATAATATATTAAGTATTATAATTCTTATATGTCCCTTGTCAAGCTTTATTGTTTATATAAGACAACAATAAAACATTAAGACAAGTATGTTGATTGACTGATGACAATATCTCATTGATCATTAATATAGATGATATTAATGTCAACACATAAATACGTATTGGAGAATAGCTCATTGAGTTGACCCAACATGAGAAAACTATGGGGAATATAGTTAATAGTATCATAAGTTATTATCATAGTGATAGTGATGTAATGGTCCTCAGACCTGAAATCAGTATAATTTTATTCGAGGTTTTGATATCATCAAAAGTCACTTTTAACTAGGTAGATGATAAAGTTGATTATTGGATACATCTCGAGTTAAATGAAAATTATGAATGACCTAGATAGAATTTAACCCCACAATATATATGTTGTGATATCCATGGGCCTCTTGATTGAGTGAGACTATGAAATGCATGGATGTGCTTAAATATTTATTTGTTTTATATAGTCTACTCATCGATCAAGATAAAAGGGCTAAATTATAAAGTGGATGATATGTTCCATGCCACGAGTTTAATCCTGGATATATTGGTAAAAAGGATTAAATTACATTGAGACGCTAATCAGAGAAAAAGGTTGTATTGAATCATTGATCTTATTATTACTTGGGTATCAGTGATGTATTACTAGAAGCCGCTCACTGTTTTTAATTTAAATATTGTTTAAATTGTTGCCAACGTATGATAACCTATAGGGTCACACATAAGGAAGTTGGATAAGGTGAGAGCCATTTAAAATAAAAGGAAATCAAAATGATTGACGATTTCTTTTATTTAAATTGGAGAACGGGTTAATAGGTTGATTTGAAATATCGTATTATTGGATTATATAAGAAAGTCGACCTTTTTCTTTTATCATTATCACAACCACGATATTCTAAAACCCTAGATCCCCAAATTGGCTAACACCAAACCTCCACCTTACTCGATTTTGTTTGACACCATCGAGATCAACGTTTGTGGATTCCGATAGAGACGCTTCCTTTCAAGTGTTTTTGTTTGATCCAACTCAGTTAACCATCATCCAGATTCACAATTTGATCAAAAGCAGAAAGGCACGCGTTTTCGATTCAATTTTGTTTTCGAATTATCAACTAGGGTTATTAAAATTAATTATTATCCATTGCAAATCGATCCTTAATTACCTTCAACACACACATACACACACTATATATATATAGATGATGGTTGTAGCATGCATGTAAAACAATAGTCATTATTAGGAATTTGCATACATTTGGATATAGGAACAAGCATATTTGCATAAACAGGAGGTCTCTCTAGATCAGTAAACCGCATAATCTTTTGCATTAGTTGGGAAAATATACACTACACGTTTCATAACAACATAAACTGCATTAGAACCTTAGGAAAATGGATGCAGTGGATGGTGTTTGAGTGGATAGTTGTAGATTTAGGTTGTGGTTTTTAATTACATTTTTCAGTTCTTGGAGATTTCAAGATGAAATCATTTAAGGAGCGGAAAAGGTAACACCTTGAGATTTCAACAATAAAATAGATTTAGAAATTAATTAATTAAGAAAATAAACTTATGTAGTTTTCCTAATTTGGCTATAGAACTTGCACCGTGCTATTGAGTCCATGTCGATTTTCTATACATTTTCAATATATAACTTGTCTTAATATGAATTAATATGGAAAATTTATGGGAGATTACAGCTGTTTGAAGTTAGAGTCAACATATAGGCTCACTGGTTAAGTTTTTATATATGTATGTATATGTGAGGGTGTGTGTATACTTCACACTGGTCAACCGTCTCTTGGTTCGGTTGACTCGAAAGAAGAATGAGCTGACCCGCACTTTGTAACTGGCCTGGGTAATGGCCAAGTACGAATAAAGGAGTAAGATCTAAATTTTATTTAATTCAAACTATATGATTTTGAAATGGAGGATCAAAATTGGGATTATGAAAAGGTCGACCTGTACTTAATCAAGGCAATCATATGATTCGAGATCCCCTAATAAACCTAAATAGAAGCTTAGTTTGTCCATTTCATTCTACGCATTCTTCTTCCTTTCCCTCTAGGTTTCTCATTTTTCAGTGGCTGAACCTAGAACCAAATATTTTATTGAGGAAAGAGAACATAAGCAAAATAAGTAAAGTCCAAGGAAGGGGATCAAGGAGGACTAGCGTTGGACGATAAGTGAGTGAAAAAAAAATACTATTTTAGATTTTTTTTTTTAAACAATAGGGTAAAAAAAGGTCTTAGTTTACAGTTTTCAGTTCAATTTCAATTTATTTTTATAGTCTAGCATAGTTATTTATTATTTTAAAATTTAATTACATTTATTTTACATTCCATTAACATTTGTTAAGTAGCTTGTATTTCTACACTTTTTAAATTTAAAAGTAGTTTTAAATCTTTTCAACTTATGTGAAAAACAATATAAAAAGATGTTTTTAGGTAACACAGATTTAATAGAAAATGTAGAAGACTAAAACCACATTTAGATCTGTAATATTAGAAAATGGACTAAAAAGAACAAGCCTTTGAAATTTGTTGATAAATTATAACATATGTTATAATCAAAGTAAAAGAGTAAACTTGTTATGACATTAGTTCATGATAGGTAAAGACAACCTTTAAAACAGAGACTATCACGAAATATAAATGGCCATAAAAAGGCTAGTAAACAACATAGTGAGGGCCCATACTAATGGCCAATAGACACGCATGTCGATAGTTAAGACTCATTCGTAAGGAACTAAGGTAGAAGCGCAACTAGATTGTTATTTGAGGTGGGCCCATACCGTTGGAAAATCAAACATACATGCCAGATAGAAGTAGATAAGTGAGGCAATAGAGAAAGAACCCCAATTCGTGCATGTTGGCGATGACCGAGTCGATGACATCAAGTAGAGGTAGATAATACATAGTTGGTCCTTATGTTAGATAGATGTCCATTTGAATAGATTCACGGGCAGATTCGAAGAGCGTAGTTAAGTGACCACAACATTCTTGGAGTGCACTGTACAACGATTCAAGTCCCAATGGATTTTACTTTAGTGTAAGGGGCATCGACTACCATGCTAGATTCATGATGGAGCATAGGAGGCCAATAAGGATAGAAGTAGGAATCATTCCTAATAGCACTTCTATAGTAGAAAATGCAGCTCAACCAATCAACATGAATAATCATTCTCGCTAGAGCACGAACTCTAAATCTCTATAACACCAGAAATATTCTTGATTCTGGTATCTCTTAATTATTCTCTTTTAGTAGTCACTTTTTATTCACTGGACATTTATGTATGATTCACTCTTTATTCTTTTTTCCCCATTAGGCTCACAAGGTAGTGCTTACAACGGCAGCTAGGATTTTTTTTATTCTCTTTTATTGATGCATTCACTTTTTCTAAGTCATTTTATTTGATTTAATTATGTTGGAATTAAGTGGGGATGTTTCTATTTTGATGTACTTTGATAAAAGTTAAGAGGTTGAGATAGTAACACATTTTACGATGATCTCATTAAAATGCTATTACTTTAAAAGTTAATAAAAGTATTGATTTCTAAATGTTTCCACTGCCATTTTTCTGTTTTGTGAATCTTAGTCTCTGTAAAAAAATTGTTATATCTAGATGCTCCACATTCCATGGTATGACTCGTTAGAGGTATGATAACCGGTGTGGGGGTGTTACATCATTGTTGTCTTGCGATGGGTTGAGTTTGAGTTTCAGTTATATTTTTGGATAGAATTATTCTTCTTAAAATGATTTGAACCCATCTCTTTAAGCTGAAAAATGTGATTGTTTATAATAACAGAAAAAGGAAGGTGACACAGTTGTTACAAATGAAAAGACACACCTATAAATAGAGTACCCATAATATGATTTATATTATCACTTCTTCTTTCTTAGTTGTGAAACATTTAGTAACTATTGCAAATTCCTGAATTCGTAGATGCTGAAAAGCATTACAAATTCATTAATTCAAAAACGCTTCAAAGGTGTTACAATTTCATATCTTCTCGCTCACTTCCCCTCTTTCATTCCTTTTAAAATAACATCGGGTTTGTGATATTATAGATAAAAAAATTCATACTCTAGTCACTACATTCAATTCGTAAGATAGTTTAGATTTGTTTTAATAGTGCAATCACAATCAATCAATGACATTAATCATCCCAGTTTAATTTTATCCTGGGAGATAACTTGTCTTTGATCACAACACTATTTGATTGATCAAATAACATCCTAAGGAAATCATCATGAGAGTTCCTGAAACGATCTTTATTGACTTAAGTTTACCACCATTGTTCCTTTTTACCACATTTTCACAACCGTCAACAAAAATTATAGGATATTATTTTGGCAATAACATCAAAAATGTTCAGAAATTTCACTTCTTACTTTCCTAAATTAGAGAGGTTCAATAGTTGTTAACTTCTGATGTTGGCAAAAGAAAATACATTTTTTTTGGCAAAGCCGACCAATTTTATAGTGATTCACAACACATATTATTATAACAAATAATAATTACAATAGTTACAGGAGTTTGGAAAAATGCCATATTACTATTTCAGTTTATAAAGTGGATTGTCCACTAGATAAGGCGTTTATAGTGGTCCGTCCACTATATCTATTATAGATTATAGTATAGGAGCAATCTAAAATATTAGACTACTATCAAGATCACATACTCTACGCAGGGAGAATAACATATTACATGGCTTATTTCAAAAGAAGTACATTATTTTACTAGCAATTTAAAGCCTAACAAAACATCGGCCTAAAAATTACTATTCACTATACCGTAGTACAGGCTCGCTACAGTAAACTGGTGTGCCGCACAGTGTAGCTTAGGCATATATTGCATAGGGAAATGACATGGAGAGTTTCATATGTAGTAGGCAGCATAACTGTTATTACAAAAAAGGTAATCACGTGACTGCTATAGCTACTCCTTGACACAGCAAGGGCAGGAAGACCAACCGCACCAAATAGTGAACTGCAACATGGATTTCAAGGATGAGTTGATGGCTTGGCAAGCCATTGCAAAACGGGCCTAAGCACAGTGAATAACTCAACTCACCAAATTTCAACTTGATGTGACGTAGAACCATCATGACCAAAAGGCCATCATAAGAAGGGAATGAGCAGATGATCCTCAAACACCCCACGAGAGCCTTGGCTTTACCATGTATACTCAAAATGGATGATGACCAATACTTAATCCCCCCAAACCCGCAACCAACATCAAACAAAATAGCTCCAAATTCATAAGAACAACCCACAAGCACCACCAACTACAAATGACAACCATGAAAACACTTCCACATCTCAGCACCAATAAGACGTCGGTCCAAAACCAACATTGAATATCAAACTCCACAATTGTACCATCACTGCCATTTAGGAGAAACGTGAAAACAAGAACAGAGCCTGAAGTTGCTGCTAGCCCAAGCGGCTCCATGTAGACCCCAAAAAACCCCTCACTTCTAATCCAATTCGAACATCCACCCAGACAAAATCCAATCACAATCACATCCAAAATAGTTGCCAAAACCGACCCCAACCACCTGACCTTGTCAAACTATCACCGGACAATATACACCATGCAATGTAAGCACAGACTCGTGAGGACCCCTGGTGAAGCACATTATTGGTATTGTTTGGTTGGTAATCGCATAAATTACTACAAATGGAAGACATAGAGAAGGAAACTATCTAGATAGAAGACGCCTCGTGTAGGAAGATAAAAGGGAGGAAGGGCATGGAATGGGAATCGTTAGCGGTCACGGCAAGGGTTGAAAGAAAGGAAATTAGAAAAACATGTTAGATCTAAATGTTTAAAACCAAATCTGAAAAGAGCCATGTAAGCGAAAGCAGGGTAGACAAGGGAAGGAAGAGGAGGATTGTGAAGACGACGAGAATGGTAGAGGAACAAGAGTGAATGGTAGATCACGATGAATTTCGGAAGAAAGGGGAAGAACCCATGTCACCATTAGCGGCCCTTTTCAGATCCGAACTTCAACATTAGAGCACCGGATCCCTTCAGAATACAATTTTTTGGACAAACTTAAAGTTGCTTATGTATTTACAACACTAATGCCAGAAGTAAACGAAAATAAGACTATTGCACAAACACGATTGAGGTTAAAATGGTACAAAGTGATTACATATGCCAGGAAAACATACATAATGCAAGGATAGATAACTTATTTGATTATAACAAATTGATTGGCATCTTTGCTTGGGATGCACTGGAGGCCAAGTATCAGATGTAGAATGCAAAAACTAAGTCATTTTTGATACTAAATACTTATGTAAAAAAATAACTAATAATAAGCTAATAGTAAAGAAATTAACAATATTACAAATATCCCAAATCAATTCACCTAGCATAATATAGGTATGGATGAAAAGGTAACCATGCCATCATAATAGTTTAACTTCCCTTTTCTTGGAATGATAGAAGGAAAAAATCTTAAACATGAGATGGAGGAACGAATATGGATAATCTTACACAGTATTTACAAATGGAAGAATAACATAGGTAAAATGAAATCATTTAACCAATATTGTTTCTATCTAAGATCCATATAGTAAAGGGAAAGGAAGAAACCAATACCTTTCAAAATATTAACCAAAAGAGAAAATTTCAAAAGTAGAAATTTTCATAAAAAAGGGCAAGAGAGTAAATAGGTGCTATTATTGTGGAAAATTTGGTCACTTTAAAATAGATTGTTGTTTCCCTAAAAAGGAATTCCAACTGATAAAGTACAACTCTGTAATATTTGAAATCAAAATGTTCGTAAGAGATGAATCTTAGTGCATCGACTTTATTGCAATTTAGCATAACTTCAATGTCAAAAGTCCATTAAAGAACCTCAAACTTAGTTTAACGATCTGAATTTTATCGCTTTGATTGGTGAGTATTTAATTAATTTTAAATATTTGGTAAAGTAGGTTTTATAATTGAAATAATTTTTTTTAAAGAATAAATAATGATGATGAAATTGTTTTCAAAATTAGCTTACAAAAATAATTAGTTTTGAAGAGAGATGGATGGTTTTTTTTTTTTTTTTTTTTTTTTTTGAGTTTTCGACTTTTTATTAGCTAAAAGTTGTAAGAGATTTTGTAAACTATACAATATAAACAAACATATGTGTTAGTGTGTGTACGCAAATATATGTATATAAACTTAAGTTATATAAAAAGTTTAGATTAGAAACTAAACATTAGTAAGATGTGAAAAAGTGAACATCAAATCATTGGAAATGTAATCAAACATAAGTATATTTGCATTCAATGATTGACTGGTTAAATGGAATAATGAAGGACGTAATTTTCATGAATTTCAAGGGAATAGGGAATAATGGTGATGTTGTGCCGTGAGACTAGTAGAGACTATGCACTTAGGGATATTTTCATAAGTTGATAAAATCATTTGGTATAAAACCTTTTTCTAGTTTCTACCTTCTCATTCCTTTATATTTTCTTCTTTCTCAACTTTGCACGTTCCATTCCAAAGCTTTATCCAAAATACTTATGGACATCCTTAATTTCAAAATCCTAAAAACATTCATTTCAACTTCCCATTCTTGAAAATAATTAAAAATAATCTTCATTTCCTTAATTGACCTCTTTTTTTAGCTAAAAAAAGACATTTCCCCTCAAACCCAAGCACGACCAAGCCTATACTTCATGGCCACACTATATTCTCTTAGACTTTCAAAAATATTCAATTTTTAAGGAAAATGAAATGATCTAGGGCTGTTTCAAGCATTTTGGAAGATTGGTTGAGTAAGTAAGCCTTTGGTTGATTTTTGGTGGGATAAATCTCATACCTTTAATTAAAGATTTAACCTTTATTTTTATTGTTTACTTAGTTGCTGAATGATGCAGATATTGATTTGTATGTATGTGTATATCTATATTTTTTGGATTAGATAGGAATTCTCTCATCCTTCATTCGAGAGGAACTCCAAAACAAAGGGTGTTTAGCGGGGAGGTAATGTCAAAAATCTTTTCCCCCGCGTTACTATGGATGTCCTTCGATTTCAAGATTTAATTAAGAGGACATTAATGTGAAAACATCAGTGTTATGTGTAACACTTCGAAATGTATATCATTGCGTTTGTGGTAATTTTCTGATTAATTTACATATATAATATCTCCCAAATAGAGAACGTACGAGAAAGTTATTAACATTTGAAATCTTATGTGAATATACACGAATATATATATATATATATATATATATATATATTTCACGTACGTGCTTGAATTTGAAATGTGAATATATGCCAAAAATGGGAAAAGAATACATTAAAATATATAAACAAACAAAAACGGTCCATAAATAAATACGCAATGGAACAAAACAAGTAACTAATAAATCACACACAAAATGGTGACCCAATGATTTAATTTAAATCGCATGGGTCAACCCATATGGAGGGTGGGTCGACATAGGTACGGGCATTGGTTGACCCATGTGAGCCTAGAATGTCTTTTTATACGTGATTTCTGGACCTTTTTTGATTTGAATGAAGAGATTTGTACTAATATAAATCTGATAGACGTTTTTCTGTACATATATAAATAAACCTATAGGGGCCTAGCCACCAAACTCATATTTTCTGAAAGGGTGTAGAAGTTTTGCAATTCCTTGCTCCCCTAAACTCTTCAAAAATAGAATATTTTGAATTTAGATTTTTGATTTAAGAACTGGAGGCGAATCTAGTGAATTCAAGGTGTAGATGCCCATGTCCCTTGTCTAAATATTTTTGTAAATACGAACTAAAAAAAAATTCAAAAAATAAAGACAAATCCATGCCTTAGAATGCACTACAGGTGAGTGGATCTAAATTATATTTTCATACAAAGATATATGATATCGTTTGATTCATGTAAAATTTTGTTATTTCGAAATTATGAATTATGGTAATATATTCCATATGAAATGTGGATATAACTCTATGTTAATTTAAATCTTACTGTAAATCCCTGTTGGGATTATATAAGAAATTTCATGCAAAAATAAACCTGTAACTTGATTGTAAAGTTGAGAACTTCTATATTGTTTGTTGAGACTATGGTTCAGATTTTGAATTTAGTAAATCTTAGAATATATAAGAATGAAAAAATAAGCATAAGCCTAATTGTATTTATACTTTCAGGAAATATGTAACAACCCGCATATTTCACGATAACATATTTAAATGTTTTATTTAAATATAACGTCGTTAATCGTTAACTGAATGTTTGTCTAAAAAGTCATATTTTGCATACAGATGAATTTGGACTCAAGACCACTTCTATTGAGTTCAAAATCTTGTTTACATGATTAAAAACTATAAACATCGATATGTTTTGAGTGACTGGAAATTTGGACTTTGGACTTTGGACTTGGGTTTTTGGCTAGGCTGGCCAATTAGCCTACATGACAAAACAGCCCAAGCACCTCCCCTTTCCTCTCATTCACTCCATCCCTCTTCCTAATACATTTCTTTCTTCATAAATGGAGAAAGGAATTGGAAATTAAAATTCCAAACTAGGGCTTCATGCTAGAAGCTTCTATTTGTTTGCAAATTCGAAGAGAAGAAAAGTAATCTCTCTCTACCTTCTCTGGCTTATCTCTCTTCCATTTTTGAGAATTCCTAAGCCTAACATTTAGGGGTTTTGTTTGCATGAGCATTAGAATTGAAGATTCTAGTGTTTTGATCGAAGAGAGCTTGTTCTAGCTTTCTATTGGAGTGATACCATGCTTCCAACAAACAAAGGTGAGTTCTTTATGAACTCACATCTATGTCACTAGCCTTTGGCTTGTAAAAGTATAATCTAGCATTCATTTGAGTTTGCATGTAATGATCCATAATTTTTAACCAATTTAAAATTGGAATTTCTATTACTTAATTTAAATTTAAATTTGACATAAATATATATGGTTAGGAATATTTAATAATTTTGATAAGTTAGAAGATAGATTTTATTTGAATTATAAATGAGAATGATTATTAATAAGTTTGGATTTATTGATACTATTTGTCGCTCGATCGGATTTGTCAAACCATGACATGAATTAGTAGCATTAGAATTAAGTGTTGTCCTTAGTTTTCATAGCATTTCAATGCTACCAAAAGATCACTTTCCCTCCTTAAGACAAGTGTAAGGACACTTGTATTTTTGCATGCCTACTTTCATGCATGGTTTCCACTTGTCCCCTTATGTGTCTTTACCTCCTTACTCCTCCTTTCCTATATAAGGAGATCTTTACTTCATTTTTTATCATCCATTTATATTTTTCCTACCTTCCTTCTTCTTCTTCTTAAGCTTATGGCCATGCTTTCATGGCATAAGTCTTCCTCTTTTCCACCATCACCTTGCCAAAGTTCATCGTCATCCTCCTCCTTCTCCGCTTATAATATAAAGAGAGAGAGATTAATGTATATTATATTATATATATATATATATTGATGAAGAAGACGTTGCGCCGAAATACTGTATAACGGTTCGCTCAGCTAGGCTCGCCTACCGTGGAGATTTGGAAAGCTGTTAGGCGAGAACTCTTTAACCATGGTTTATATATCTTATATATAATAGGAATACCTCATTTTGAATCTTTTGAAATGTCAAAAATATCCTTTCAAATATGTGAGACGAGATGAGGATAGTTTGGTAATTCCCCACGTTTTCATTCAATAACTGTGCTGAAACATTTGGCCCCCATACTTCTTCATTTTCTTCACTTTCGGATCTCCTCCTGCACGTTTTCCTTAACTGTGCCAACAGATGTATCTTTCTCATTCCTCTATATCCATGTTCAACAGTTATTCCTCTTCCTTTCATTGTTAATATTAACTTATCACCTTAAAATATCAACAGACTTCGGCTAAGATCCTGACTTATTTCTTTTATAATTTTTAAACCCCGTATTTGATTATATTTTGACGACAGGCTCAAATTATCAGACGATGAACGAGAAGCATCCGCATGAGTGGCAAGACAGAGGGATTCGTTGAAGATTCGGATTAAAACAAATCAGTACCATTTTTTTACATTTCATCAAATTCTGTTTTGTAGCAGATTTTTATTTCAGTAATTTATTTATTTTATAATTTCAACCATATGACTTCGATTTTCAATTTTTTTTCTTATGATCAAAACTCAAAAGGTCCTCAATCTGCAAAAGATTACTGAAAAATATCCAAATCTAGGGCTGAAGCTCAACCTCCGCTTTCTCAAGATGCCGCTTCTTATATCTTAAACAAGGTACTTTTGATACACCGGATTTTCATACTATTTACCAATCTACTCTTCTTCCTTTTTAACTTTGATTTTTAAATTTTTATGTTTTTCATAGTAGATTACTCTTTCTACTTCTAACCATAAAAGAGGCAGACTGATCTATTTTGACAGCTATAGCTATGATCTGAGATATTTAAGGCTTAGTTTTCCTGACTGTTAACAAAAGGTTTTATTTTGTTTATGTCCATGTTAGATAACCATTTCAGATTTGAGATTATCCATTGGCTGATATGTAGATTATGGAATTCTAATTGAAAGGTTGACTTAAAGGAAATGTTTATCCTATCAAACATGACCGAAAAACTATAAAACTACCCACTTCTCCTTCTGTTGCTAAATGATTTGCTTGCTAAGTTTTGAAGTTGGAAATTTTTATAATTTATTAATGCGTGTGCACTTCCTTTTTGGTGATTAAGAATTAAGTACTTTCTGAAGAGAAGAAGTGTCTTACTGTTTGAGTTTTTACAAAAAAAATATCTATCTTTTATGTGTTTTAGTTACATTCCATTCATTTTTTTGTGAGCAAGAGCAATATTTTTGGTTGCTTAACCTTGGTTGAAAATATTTTGTTGGATGAAACAACATCAATCCTTTGAAATTTTGTAACATTGTTGAATGGTGAGGCACCAGGAATTTCAAATTAAGTTGGATCACATGTAAAAGGTAAGAAGCGTTGGATAAAAATCTAAACTCCATCAACTGTAAATTGCTAAGGTTACATTTATTGCCATATCTCATCTACAACAAATTTCATCTATAAGCTTGAACAGAGTTTTTTTTTTAAAATAGCTCATAAAGTTTACATTACTACTTGATAGTTTTATTAATCGACTCTATTGAGTGCCATATTAATTTTTTATTTTGATTTATTACTTCATAATTTTTCCTACCTTTTGATGTAGACTGCTATAAAATAGCTTGATCGTTTTATTTTGTATATTACTGCAGTTGATTGTGGATTTGAAATATTATTCTTATATTTCACTACTGATTGATTAATGGTTTGATTTTTTTGTGATATTATTTGCTCCTGGCAAAGTCTATTTTGCAGTAGAAAATGAAGGAATAAAAAATATCAAAAAATTATTCTTAGAAGTTTTTGTGCAATTTTCCATGAATACTTCATAATAAAAAGAAGTTAGCTTGCATATCTATTTTTTCATGCATATGACTACAATTTCACAGTAAATGATTTTGCTTTAGATTTTTCACACGTTAGGCATAGAGTTCTCATTCAATAACTTTGCAGTAGGGAAACATTTCGATCATTCATTGTTTCTATAACTTGATATTTTGCAAATCATATAAGAAAAACAATGTTAATTATTACGTACTATGCGTTGTTTCTATAACTTACAAGAAAATTTACAGTCATTTCCATACAGGAATTCAAAATGTTTCACTTTATATTTTGTAGTAGAGCTACGTACGTTTTACTTTATTATTCATTTTGGCTTTCAAACTTCTACATTGGACCAATTTTTTTCACATCTTTCCTCTTATATGTTTTTTCTTTTGCATAGTACGTATATGTGGATTTTGATAAATTAAAATCTAGAACAAATCGTTATGAAGCATTATTCTAATCTATTTTTAAATCCAGGCTTCAAGGAGTTATAAAAACATTAACATCCGCTAACAATGTTAATTTTTAAAGGGCAACGGATTCAGGGGCACATGCAACTCATTGCATCAATTTACATTAGTTCGGTTTAAATTTAATGTATTTTCAGTTGGTATTGTGTAGAATGTAGTTTCTTTTGATTTTGATTTTTTGTTGCTACCTACGTTTATAATCATTATTTGGTATGTTCTTCAAACAGTAATGATTTTTTGATACAACAATTATGTTAGGTAATTAGATCTTTATTGGATATAAGTAAATAAGTAAATTTTTAATGTATCAACAGTTTTGAGTGCTACAATTTGATTTTATATTAGCTTTTAATGTTTGTTAAATTTTGTGATACAAAATCACAAATTGATTGGAACAAATTTGCAAAGAATGGAAAGTAAATATTTTTATAATGGGAATGCATTGATTGCATTTGATGAGGTGGTAGAGAAATAAATGAAGGGATTAATTTCTTCCATATATGCTAAAGAAACGGATTGATTTACTTCCTATGTTTGCACATTTGTTGTTATGGTAATTTGCCTCCATTATATTATTACCATATGTTGGTAATTTAATTGATGACTCACATAGATTTGCACTGACTATATATTGAGTGGTAGACTTTAGTGTAAACCCATCTTGGCTTGGAGCTAGTGATCCCCAATGGTGTCTCTTTTTGTTAAACCTGATTGAGGTTTGGATATGTAAACTCTTATTTTGTAATCTCTTGTAATTCTCTCATGTGGAATAAAATCTCTCTCTGTTAGACTGGACGTACACTATGATGATAGTGGAACCATTATAAATATTATATGTCTCTTTATTTCTCTGTTATAGTTATTTACTATGTTGTTGATGTAATAGAATAATTGCTATCAGATAAGATTGGTGTTCAATTGGGAAATCTAGATCCTGCTTATTGTTCTTCCGCAAAGGCGCAATTTTGCATAACATATTGATATCAGAGCGAGGCGATTTGTTTTAAATTGTGCATCAATTATTTCTACAAAGGTTAGTAGATTCAGTGGTGATTATGCTATTACTATTTTGGAGAAAAGGAGACTTTGGTGGAGGAGATTATGTCGAGAGTGAAGAGCATTCCAATCTGGGAACTTTGACGTGATACGGAATTTATTGTGAAGAATCCCTCTGATATGGATGAGGGAAGATGGAAAAAGACGACGAAGAAGGCGGGTGACGGTTGAAGAACCTAGTCCACAACAAGGTGGAGAGGTTAATATAGTCACTGCTTATGGTCCTAAGGTGGAGGATCATGGTATCGACAAGGGTCTAGATGTTGATGATGCTCGAGGGATCCCGAAGATGAAGAGATCGTGTCAAACGGAAGACGGATGTCAAGTTTTGAAATCCACAAAGACGATGAAGATCTTGTGGTATTGCAAGAACTTTTTAGACCATTGGTTGATGCACGGTGCAGCTTAGGTGGTAGATGCATCTTTTGCAGACGGTGGGTTGTGTTTGTAATTGAGGTGTGGTCGTAGTCCTTTCAAATCGACTGGGTGTATCTCATTGCCCTGAAATCGAGGTTGGTTTTAGTTGAGAGAATTAAATTTTGGCCTTGGCGGTGTTGAGATTACTTTGGTGTTTGCCTTCTTTGTTATTTTGGATATTTGCAACATTTGTTGGTGAGCGAGGACGTAGTCTGAGCCCGTTAACAATTGTGTGATGGGGAGTGGCTTTGCTGGAACCCATTTGGTAAATATTCATTTTTTGGTGTATCTCGTTGTGAGATTTTGATTGAAGGTGGAGTTCTGTTGAAGAGTTTTATGATGAGAAGAGAATTTGACTCAAGGTGGGATGCTGGAGATATGTGATTTTGCATCAAGGTGGAGTGTTAAATTTGGTGATACAAAATCACAAATTGATTGGAACAAATTTGCAAAGAATGGAAAGTAAATATTTTTATAATGGGAATGCATTGATTGCATTTGATGAGGTGGTAGAGAAATAAATGAAGGGATTAATTTCTTCCATCTATGCTAAAGAAACGGATTGATTTACTTCCTATGTTTGCACATTTGTTGTTATGGTAATTTGCCTATATTATATTATTACCATATCTTGGTAATTTAATTGATGACTCACATAGATTTGCACTGGCTATATATTGAGGGGTAGATTTAGTGTAAACCCATCCTGGCTTGGAGCCAGTGATCCCCAATGGTGTCTCTTCTTATTAAACCTGATTGAGGTTTGGATATGTAAACTCTTATTTTGTAATCTCTTGTAATTCTCTCATGTGGAATAAAATCTCTCTCTGTTAGACTGGATGTACACTATGATGATAGTGGAACCAGTATAAATATTGTGTGTCTCTTTATTTCTCTGTTATAGTTATTTACTATGTTATTGATGTGATAGAATAATTGCTATCAGATAAGATTGGTGTTCAATTGGCAAATCCAGATCCTGCTTATTGTTCTTCCGCAAAGGCGCAATTTTGCATAACAGAAGATTTTACTACCAGCAAATATGAGCATCTATAAGATGTTTGAAATATAGAAGAAAAAAAAATCAATTTTGAGAGAACATAACAAATGCTCACTTAGCATTCCTTTTTTTAACACAACAGTAAAGCACAAAATTCTAACATCCATTCAGCAAAAATAATCGCTCTATATCATATTAGTTTCCTATCTTATGAACATTCATGTCATGCATTTACATTTAAAATATTGAATAAATATGGAATTTCAGAACATATAGGAGATGTTATAACCTCCAATTTCAATGGTAAACAACTAGTTTATATGAAATAGTATACATAAATCAAAACTGATATATTTAACTTTGAATACAATTGTTGAATTTTGACATAGATTGGCTATAATATCTTTCATATCTATTTATTTACATGTGCATAATGTAAAATTTATAGTTTCCTATGCAAAATAAAGTTGGTCAAATGGACTTTATATTCTATGCAGTTTCAAGTGTTTTCTTATTATAGATATGCATTTGTAGTATTTGTACCATCAAGCTAACCAACTTGACAAAGAAGAATTTGATATTTAAGAGTTTAAAGCCTTGGAAACTTAGCTTATGTGATACATGATAGGAAATATTTGTGTGCTGCTGCTAAAATTCTTGAAGATGGAAATGGGTAACCAAACAGAGGCATTTAACATTGGTAGTTTAACTTTGTAAGTGTAATTTTTAGGGATTGCGTCTCTAATTATCAGTAGATATTTTGTTATTTATTATATAACTTCTATAATTAATCAACCACTTTTATAGTTAATCAGCCACTGTATTGTCAAACTATTCAAATACCCATTGCCACATTAGTTATGTTATCACTATATCTTTCTAATTACCAATATCATTTTAGTGATACAGCTAAAATGGAAGATTTTGTATACATAAACACACACGCACACACATACACACACATACACGCACACATACACACACACACATACACGAACACATACATACACGCATGCATACATACATGCATGCATACATACATACATACATGCATACATACATACACGCACACATACATACACACATGCATACATACATACATACATACATACATACATATATATATATATATATATATATATATATATATATATATGATCTAATGCTTTTGGGAGTATTAATGTTTTCCTGTTTATGCATTATCGTTTCCACCCGATTTTCTTCAACATTGTTGCTATTTTTTTCCGTAATAGAAGAAAGAAAAATATTTGGGCTTGTCACGTGATACATATACACAACAGTTTTGAAAGGAGTAATGTTTAGTTGAGGTTATCACACAATTCCATGTAAAAAACTTAAAGGGGAATTTCACTAAAATCTCATAGCCTTGGCCCATTTTCATATATAAAGGCAAAAGGTTTCATTTGAAATAATAAAAAGAAAAAAATGGTTTTGCATTCAAATTTTGAGTTGATTTTCACAGCCTACTATTTGTAAAACCCCAGTTGTTTTTGCAAAAAAAAAAAGCACTATTTAATTTTTGTATACCACTAACTGCTGAAAATATTATTGTTTGTTCTATAAAATTATGGGTTTATTTACCAGAGATATAATGATTTAGTTGATTAGTTATTTTGGCGTGATTTTCTCTTTGTAGAATGGAAGTAATGGCTTTTGGATAGTGAAGACCCAATTGTATAAAATGAATGATCAGACCACAAAATTAAGGAGTAGATAACTGTAACATCCCAGGATTTTCGGCCATTTAAAATAGTGAATATTAGGCACACATCCCTAAAACGAAACTTAATTAGGCTCACATCCGGTCATAAACTTATTGTAAATTAGGTCCCTATTTTCAAAAACATATAAAAAAATATAAAAAAATATTAAAAAACCATGTAAATTCGTATTTAATTAAAACAATTAATCGTGAAAAAAATCAGATCAAAAAAACATTAAAAACAACGTCGAAATCACGAAATACAGAAAATCAACGAAATGCAGTAAATTGCATCAAAACATGCATATAAGTCGATTAGTTGCATACCTGTATGCATTTATTTCAAATCTGCGTCAAAACTGCAGTATAAATGCATACATGTATGCACATATTGTTAAAACATGCATCTGCTGATGCATTTGTTTAAAAACTGCATACCTACGTGCAACTTATTCACGTTTGCATGTATTTTGACATATATGCACACATGTATGCAGTTATATAGAAAAACTGCATACATGTATGCAATTTTTCAAACAGGCGTGCATAAATATATGCATGTGTATTCGAATAGTTGCATAAATGTATGCAACTATTTGTAAAAGTTGCATACATTGATGCAACTTTTTTTTTTTTAATTTCTGTGGACTTCCGAGAATATTTACAGATTTTAGAATTTTTTTTTTTTTTTAAGTGATAGCACCTGAAAATTTGGACAGAAAACGAAAGAGGCGGAGGTATGGAAAGTGGCAGGCGGAAGATTCCAGGCGGCAGCTAAAATAGGGGGCGGGTTTACAGAGAAAACATTAATTACAGGGATGTATTGTGAATTTAAAACTTGCAAAATAGTTGCATACATGTATGCAACTTTTGCCAATAGTTGCATACATGTATGCAAGTATTTCTGAAGCTGTTTTAGTTGAAAATGTATGCAGAAACTTGCATACATGTGTGCAACTATTTGAAATACTTGCACACATGTATGCAAGTATTTACATGTGAAAATAAAATATGTGCAGAAACTTGCATACATGTATACAACTATTTTAAATACTTGCACACATGTATGCAAGTATTGCATGTAAAATTATAACAGAGAAATACTTGCACAGATGAATGCAAGTATTCCAAATATGTGCATGATTTGATGCAAATTACTGCATTTTTCGTTGTTTTCTGTATTTTTTCGATTTTGATGCATGTTTTGATTTTATTATGATCTGAATTTTTGGGCGAGTACATGTTTTATTTAAATACGAATTTACGTGATTTTTTTATATTTTTTTAATATTTTTTTTATGAATTTTCGAAAAACAGGGACTAAATTTACAATAAGTTTATGACCGGGTTTTTTTTATATTTTGAAACCTAATAGGGACCTCTAAAAAACGCACCCTTTAAAATATAATATTTAAATCAGTTTATAGTATTTTATTGAAATTTTAATGAATTTTTAATCGATTTTATTTATATTAAAGGATTTTTATATAAATGGAATATTTATTTAAAACTCTTATTTGAAAACTCTTATTTTAATTTTTATGAAGTGGAAATTAGTCCACATGAAAATAAATAAACAAATCAGTGGTATATTTTTATGAAATATACCAACTGTAACATAGTAATAACGCATGTCAATGCAAGATCAAGTAACTAGCTAAAAACTCAAGTTTAACTAATTTATTAGACAACCATTCTCTCCTAAAGTCCAAAGAGGCTTGAAAAATGATCGGTTTCATGAATCAAATAATATGGTTCAGTTTACATGAACGGTCGAATAGTTATAGTAAAAAGATTTGGATTGTACTGGTACATGAACCAACAATTTGCAAATGGAACAAATTCACATGGGATAAAAAAATTACAACTTCTAAGGATTTCAGGTAATAAATCATAAGATCATAAGGACTGTTCTCATTCCATTAAGGATATATTAAAATCCTTAAAATAGTTGGGTAGTTGTCTGCTAATGCGAAAATCTCTTTGTAAGAAAACAATATAAATATGGATGATTGACGGAGCTTAACATGCATTAGATAGCTCAAGTAATTTGGTTTCACTGGTACAAAGTGTCATATACAGGTATGTATATATGTAAGCAAACAATAATGCATTCAAGTGATTAGTAGAAAGAAAAATGGAAATTTTTATAAAACATAAAGATTGTTTACATGGTACAAGTCCAAATATATATTATACAATACAAGTTCTGAACAGAAAGCAAGAAATCAACATTTTTTTTTAGATCATGCTTTTTCTTTTCTAGTGCCGAACCAGTGAAGCTGTCCCCATCGAGTTTTGATCTGCGAAAAGAGGGAAAAACCCATTAATAAGGGTAATGACATCATTTGAACAATAAAGAAGGAAAGATAATATAGCATCCAAAAACCAGAAAGAAATCAACATAGAAGAACATACATTCGTACATGTATGTAATAGTCTTATAACCAACAGAAACCAAAGTATCCATATAAAAGATTAATGTCACACCTTATTGCCTCAAAAATAGTAAAATGAATGGCTAAAGAGAAATAGAAAGGAACTGATATATATATATATATATATTGGTGTACACAAAAAAAAAACTGTATGGCCAACTCAAACAGTAAACTCACATGGATATACAGTAAAATTCTGAAACAAAAACCACTATTCACATGTATTTAAAATGGAAATCAAATCTAGTAGACAGTCCAGAAATCTCTGAGTCAAATCTTTACGAAATCTGAAAAAAATCCACAATACACAGTACAGATCTCTGATTCGAATATACATGGCCTCAATAACCTAATCTATATAGTTCAGTCATAGTGAGATCAAAGGAAGTATCATCAATATCTAAGGCACATGGCTATTCGAAAATACCATACACAATAGCAGTTTTCAATCCATCAAAACAGTGTGTTTCACCTCACATCCACTGATAAAGACATGTCACGGCCATCAACAAATTCCCATTACCAATACACGAAAATCTGAAAAGGGAAGAAAGGGAAAGGGCCTAAGCTAGAGTAGCTGAATCAACCTAGTTAAGCTACTGATGGACAATGTTCCTATCCAAACCAAACCGCAACTATATATATACCCACAATCACTCAACATGATTTCGTTCATTCAAAACAAACCAACACAAAAATCAAACAAAGTATTACAGCAATTAAAAATCGAATAAAAGAGAAAACTTAGCTTTCAATTAAAGACGTTCACAGTCGAAGACCAAGCCTCGGTTGGGTTCACTCGCCGTGGTTCTGGAAAACTCGGGTTGCTCGATAGTGTGGTGGCGGATTGTTGGTATAGCTCGAAGGGGATTGCGAGCCGGGTGTCTCGAAGTGACAGAAGAAAGTGAGGCCTAGGGTTTTTAATTTGGGAACTAAAACGATGAAGGCGGCTGAATAATGAAGAGAAGGGATCGGTGGATTAGGTTTTAACAAGGGAAATGGGTTTGGGCCGGCGGTTTGAAGGTAAAGAAGCCCAATTTTAATTTAAATAAAATCCATGTTTTAATTTAAAAGTTGATTATAAAACTTGTTATACGATTTCTCTCTCGTACGTTATCAGATTTACGCACGGTCAGTTGCGTTGGGACCGTGGAGGCGAGTACTTCGAGGTGGAGCAGGCCTAGTCCAGATCTGAAATGACTGGAATTTTTATTCGAATTAAACATCAGTCTAATAAAAACCAGACTGTTTATCGTCAGACTCAAATCAAGGTGAGTTAATTCTCACACCTTCTGGAATCCTGTGATGTGGTACATTCACAGTAAAAATATATTTTACAGTTAACAGTTTAAATTGGCTGATTGGATGCGATGGATGCAAATTGGTTGATATTGTCTGATTGGTTGCAATTGTTTATTTATTTATTCGTCTATTTTATCAACTGACATCTGTGATGCAGGGAAGGACAGGTTGGAGGGATCCGACCGGATTCCTCAAATATTATATATATTGATTGCTTGTTTCATATCGTTGATGTATGAACGGATTGAACCCCATATGGTTGAAACCCTGTTTGAGTGTGATGGCTGAACAGATATTCCCCCGTGTTGTGTTTAAAATCAACCGATGGTGTTGATTTGGTAATTGGCAGTGAATGGCCTAAAATGTGTGTTTAGACGTCGGTTTTACCGTTCGGTGAAACGACGCGGTTTTAAAGTTATAAACTATTGGTCAAATAAAATATTTGTTGTTAAATAAATAAATGGTAACTTTAAATTAATTAAATTTATTTAATAAGTTTTAAAAAAAAAAGTGAAATGACGAGTGAAATCAGTTAATAGTTAACTGAGATGTACGGTCGATAAATTCAATTGTTTTAAACTGAAGGTGAAAATCGAGTTACTTGGATTCTGAAGTATTCGTTAAATGAAATGAACATATGTTAAATATTAGTTAATCTTAGATTAACTATAAGTTAAAGAAATTATTGAATTGTTTAGTATTACTATAGTTAATTATTTTTCAATGAGCTTTTGAAAGTGATAACGACTTTGTTCTTTGTTAATAATAAAGATATTATATCTAATATAGTAAATAATAAGGTTAATCAAAATTTTAATTAGCAATAATTAAAATGAGGGTTTTTAGTTGACATTCAACTAAGCAAGGATTAAAGTAACGATGGAGTTGAATCAAAAAGGCGATAAGAGTTATGAGAAATTCACACTCCAAGTTCAAACGAGATTTGTAAGTAAAGCTTATAAGTAAATGTGAAAGTTGAGTAAGATTTTACTTAAGTTTTAAAATTAAGTAATGTGAATGTAAGGGGAAGTGAAATCCTTACGGGGAATGGATAAATTGATTTGGGTTATAAGTCGAAGTGTTAAAAGTATGGTTTAAGTTAAAAGTAGTGTTTCATGGACATTTACTTAATCGAACGAATTAAGTAAGGAAGTGATATCGAAAGGAGATTTCAAATGAAAGAAACGGTTCATAAAACCCCGTTGGAGACAAGGTGGTAAATGAGATTTGAAATCAATAGGTAAGTGACGAACTGGTATTATTCTGAGATAAGAACGTTATCAATCAAGGTATGAGAGGTAAATAGAATACCCCAACTTGAACGGCTTCATTTTTATCGGGGAATGGTATTTATTTGAGACGAGTAAAAGATGTTGATATTGGGGTGATATTCCTTACGAGAGTTGAACGCTAATGCGAGATTCGGAATATGATTTGATATTGAAATATTAGTTCAAGGTAAAGAAGAATATTTGATTTTTAATTATGTAATTTAACGTTCGATTTATCAAATCAGAAAAAGGGGAAATGTGATCTATACTATTAGGGATATACATGTATGTATATCGTGAGATGCTCGTGTGTATAGAAATAAGAATATTGATTTCAAAGTATATGGAACAGTTGTTATTCAATTTAAATTGATCGAATATAGTATTTGAAATAAAGCTAGTCAAATATAGTTATTTAGGAAGAGTCGCCATTGTGTACGACTGCTAGCGTAATTCGCAGGGCTGCAGATAGCCTAAGGCGGTCGGATGTTTCCTGAGGGAATCAGGCGTAACCATTGTGATCGCTGCGATCTAGAGTCAAGCGAAGGGAGTGAATCGAATATTAGATAATCAATAGGAGCAATATAGTCAAGTTAGTCCAGTTGAGATAAATAAGTCGAGAGAGTCAAATTAGAGTTAATCGATCAAAATAAAGCAGTTAGAGTTAATCAAGAGGAAATATGGTTTATACCATTGAGTATATACATATGTGGATATCGTGAGTTGTTCGATTATAAGAAAAAGGGAAAAGGTTTTAAAGAAATATATCGATACTTTCAAAAGGGAATGGGAAGCGGGGTGTATACTTATATATATATGCTCGAAAGTGTTAAAATGATTTTTGAATAAATATAATGTTTCAATATATTGGAAGGTTCAAAGGTAAATTAACCATTTTGTTAATATATTGTAAAAGGCCAAGGCATTGCCAAGTACTGAATTAGAAAACTCATTGTGTCACACTATTGTATTTGATAGTTAAAACACCGACTATCAAACCTGACCAATACGATTGTTGGTATGGAAAGACCGGGATCGAATTTACCTTCGAAAACCATTCCGACCAACAAATACGTGAAGATATTTGAAGACGGTCGAGATGGAGCATTGAAGACCGTGGATCTTCATAAGCGGAGGAACTGCTAAGAATCTCTGGTTTAGCGGCCAGAGATAAACTGTGGTTCTGTCGTGGTTGGAATCCACGAGTGCAAGGACTTCTCGCTATTGATCCATGGGGTGATTCCTATATGAAATGCAGTAGGAGAGTACCTTCGGTTCATCCTGTTCCTGGGTGATTTGTATGGATGGATGTCTGACAGAGTATTTCCAAAGGAATTACATGAGTTGATTTCTCCAAACGTACGATAGTGGACGGCGGAGAAATGGTTATTCTCTAGCCATATAGCTAGAGTATGTTTGTGGACGTCAATCAAGTGTGATCTGGCGGATCTGACGATGTGGCATTCAAAGTGAATGATGACCAGATGTTCTAGAGATAAAGTTCTAGCCTCATCAACCGGGAAATGACAAAAATCGGGCAGGCAGCATGGTTATGTGGGTCGCACCCATTAGGATGTATGATCACCTATCTAGAGAAATTCCTATTGCTTCTTTATCTATTCGATGCTGACCCTATTCGGGTGGCGGTTGCTGATCCCAACCGTCGGTGATATACATTCGATACACTCAAGCGAAATGAGTGGTCGGTCATGTGTGGGCCGGGTTGCAAGACGTTCTTGTTGAACCCAGTGTATTCGCCTCTAGAGATACACGTGCGGAAGGTGGTCCCATACCTTGTCAAGTTGGAATCCAATATCCAATAAGCGCCCGCGGTTTTCGATTGTATACTATATTTGGGGAGCGTGAGATGCAAGCGTTCCTCTAGATTGATATTTACTTGTATTTAGGCATTATGATAATATCAGATCAAAGTATGTTTTCGAAAATGGTTTGAGTTATAGTAAGGTAAAAACCGTCCGTGTTTATGTGTGGACTGGTCTTACTATTATCCTTTGATTTTGAAAGGATTTTCCAAAGTTAAACAAGTGTGTGTTATGTGAACTTATCACTGATAGTATTCCAGACTGACCCGGTGTATTTTGTTTTAAATCAAATGTGCTCGGGTCAGACCGAGTATGTTCCAGGTTAGGTTTCGCTTGGAGTTTCAGGAGCTGGAAGCAGGGGCTTCACCGCTAGTTATTCAAAGTTATTATTCCGCTGTGACTAATGTATGTGTACTCTGATGATTGGTATGTTTTATATAGTTCTTTGTATAAAGAGATTTGATATTATATTTTATCTGTTCCGCTGTGAGATTCTGATGTGTTTTTCTTCTTTCTTCTTTCTTCTATTCTAATACTTCTTTCTTTCTATCCTCACCCTCTAAATTCTTTCTCATGACAATCTGGGGGTTCGATACTTGGGTTTTTGGCAAGCAATACGAGTTTATGTATTGTTGTCGAGAACCCGATTGTCGTTCTTTTTCCCCGGGTCGTTACAGTGGTATTAGAGCTATTGGTTGGGTAGTAACCTTGGCTCTGTGGCGTAACTCAATAGAGATGGGGTTAGTAACACCCTAGATTGAGTTGAGTGTATATATATGAGAGCGTATTTGTAAATTTTATTTACAAATGTTTTTGTATTCTGTTTGTTGATCGGTTCAAGTGTTGAAAAGCATAGAACTGACAATGGATACAGTATTGTTTTGAAAAGAGGGTAAACGAAATAAATTTTACCCAATGTATATTTTTATATAGAAAAGGAAATTTAGTTTCAATATTATAGTAATATTGGGTGTTTGGTTGTTTGTTTTGAATGAATTGATTTGAAATCAAATTTGAATTTTGAAATAAAAATAAAATCGTCGATTGAATCGAGTGGAAGAAAAACTGAACCTATTTAAGTAAAACCAATTCAAGGATGAATTCAAATTGAGTGAATGAATTGGGGTTTGAAATTTATTGAATAAATAAATTGGGATTCAAATTAAGTGGATCGCCATTTGGATCTGAATTTTCTTTTCAAAGGAATTGAGGCCCTGAGTGGCAGTGGTAGTCGTGCCAATCGAGCCATGCAAAAGGAGTGCTGGCAGAATTTTAGAAAATCTTTAAATTTAATTTAAAGAAATGATTTTAAAATAATTTGAGTTGGAATATTTGTGAAGACCCGTAACTTCCCCGTAAAGGAAAGCGCCGGATAGTTCGAGAACAATCCACAGCAGAACGCATACAGAAGAACATTTCATTGTATATTACAACAATGCATCAGATTACAAGAATATACAGAGTATGAATAAATATTACACAGAAATATCAGAGTTTTAAATTACATTTAAATACATAGCAGCGGAAAATAATACAATACACAACTAGAATGAGATATACGGATACAAAGCTTTCCGGATATCGTTCCAGCTGTAAACCAGGATCCTGTGAATATAAATCTGCAAAACCGAAACTACTAGCTGCCCGTGTCAAAAATAGGGGCACCCAGAGTTTAGGTTAAAACAATAAACTCCAGGTCAGTCATGTGACTGGTGTGAGAACAAAAACAGTTATTAATCTTTATTTTCAAAGGTAAATCAAGGGACCACGCCATATAACACGGAACGGGTTTCCTCCCAAGAATACCAGTGCATAAAACAACAACGCAATGCTAAATGAAGAAAAATGAAGCTGTTATAAGACCCAGGTCCTATCACACAATGCAACGCAAGCCGGGGGATAGGGTTTTCCCTTATAACAGCCAAAGAATGCTTAATACGTTTTAAAACAAATCATTTGATACTATTATAAGTGCATAGTGTATAAAACAACTTCAAATCATAAGTATCAATCATAGGCGGCATGGGTACCATATATCATGTCGCCATATATAGGTTTACAAATAAAACCGCAAATGTCGTATTGGAAGTTGGGTTATCATTTATGGTATGAACCGAGGCTAGGGATCGTCCTCCACCGATTCGTGACTCTCTAGCCCGAGCCACAGGCAAGCGCGCAGGCAAGCCTTGGAGCGACAGGGCCGGTCCACCGATGTGGATTATTATGCCTGAACACTACGTTTCCCCACCTTATGGGGTGTAAGTCTGGTCCGTCAGCCGACCAGAAGCATCGGCCGAAACCGATATAACCGAGGCGCCTCGCAACATCAACAACCACATAAGTCAAACTCGTCAGGGCGTGTAAAACCACTGACGCCACTTCTAACTAGAAAGAAACGCAAGTCCTCCCTGAGGTCCGTCTCCCGTTTTTGATTCATACCGGGTGTGATACTCGCGAATCAACGTTACACAAAGCTACGCCACACAAGGCCGTGCTTCGATCATCAACCACAAGACTTTGCTTTTCAACAGAAGCCTTGATCAATTGCCACTTAGGCATGCCACACAGGCAATTCACTCCATGCGATTGATATCCATCAATATATAACCCCTGAGCTCGTACGTCTCAGAGAAGGGCGTTAAGCAAGAGAATAAATTCTCCGCCGCCAAACAGATATATATTTAATAGAGATCAATCACACGGACTAAAATCCAATGTCAGACACACAGTCCATTTACAAGTCCGTTCTGGGTCTGAACGAAACCGGAGGCACCTAGTACCTCGCATATCCATCGATCTCCAAGTACGTCTGGACGATCACCAACTGTTTCCATCTTCTTGGGTGTACAGCCCAATCAAGATCATCAGTTATCACCCAAACGACGTGAAGACCTCCGGTCTTCGACCATCGTCTTCATCTTCGACTTATCGTCGTATCAGTTATTCAGAATGGGATAAACCTGGACTTTCCGAATAACTCGCGTATATTTTAAATAAGTGTTACACAAACACAACATACGCCACATTCCAATTCATCAGTCACTAACCATAAATTAATCAAGAGAATAATTTCCCAAACATTAACCCCGAAGGCCGAAACCAACATCAGATCAATATCCAGGAAACCCTTCTGCTTAGCTAACCGACAGTTAGTTTCTAAATTTCACATTCATAGGGAAAGGTTCCCATTAATTTTATCAAAGATAAATTCTTGAATTTATTCTTTAATCTACTTTTGAATATCAATTCAAACTAGTCGGGATTAGCGAACCTTACCGAAGTAATCATTTGTTTTAATTTCCCAATCCCAACCTATTCATCCCATGAAGTAAAACTGGTAATACTTCATATTTAATACCACGGTGTTATCGGTAAATTCAATTACCATTTCACGTTCAAATCTAATTAAAGATTTAACTATCGCCTGGAGCAAAACTGGTGATACTCCATTTTCGACCATTTCAATCTAATTAAAGATTCATTAAAACTCCACTCAGTTTTAATCGTTAACTGGGTTAAAGAATCAGTGTCATTTAAAACACGGTTCACGATAAACCCAAAATCACATTCATTAATTATCGGGTTAAAGAACAAGTGTTATTTAAAACACTGTTCACGATAAACCCAAAAATCAATATCAATTCAATCCCAATTAAATATTATTTAATTGGTACACTTCATTAAATCTAAATAAAAAGATTTAATCTTTTCTCAACTGGGTTCAAGAACAGTGTTAGTGAAGACACCATTCACGACAAACCCAAATCACATTCGATATTAAACACAAGGCTCTGAATAGAAAATATATCGGCCTATATTCAATATCAAATTCTACGATTAACAAATGTCGTAGTGGAAATAACGATATAAAAATATATCTTTCAAATTTCCATAACACCTGTATAATCACGAATTCCAACATCGAAATATTCCGAAGACAATTTCGATTCAAATCCACTCCAATGCAATCATTGGAAATTTTGGTTATTTTCAAAACCCTTTTCGAATTCAATTTATTTATTTAAAAATAAATAGAATTATAATTCTAGTTCAAAACTAGTTCAATTCGATAAAAATCTACTTTTATCTTTTCAAATATGGAGTTTTTCATCCCAATTCTTCCCAAATCATTTCTTATGATTTTACACAAATTATTACTATTTTTAATAATTTTATCAAGGCCCGTACAGTCGATTTCCAACAATGGCCATCGAACTGCACTTACAGCGACCTTTTTCGAATTTGATTTGGACGTATCTCCAAATCCAACCGTTAGATTTCAAATTTCTAATATTCGTTAGAAAGCTCTTTTCGATATGAACCCAACGGTTCCGGTTTTAGGAGAATCCGACGGTCGGATCTCCCGTAATGTCCGTTTGAAATAAATGGTCGAAATTCGCGAACTGCCGCGGCGCGGCGCGTTCTATTCAGGCCATTATATTATATATATAATATATATAATATATATTTCGTCGATTTCTATTCAAAACGAATTATATAAATAGTTTTAAAATCGTTTCAAAACCTATTTCAACTTCCATTTCAATTCAAAGCAAAATTGAATTCTTCTTTATAAATTCGTTTTAAAATTCATTTCTATTCAATTCAAATTTCAATTCAATTTGAATTCATTTCGAAATCGTTTTCAATTCAATTCATTTCGAAATCGTTTTCAATTCAATTCATTTCGAAATCGTTTTCAATTCAATTTGAATTCGTTTTCAATTCATTTCGAAATCGTTTTCAATTCAATTCATTTCGAAATCGTTTTCAATTCATTTCAATTCGAAATAGTTTTCAATTCATTTCAATTCGAATTCGTTTTCAATTCATTTCAATTCGAATTCGTTTTCAATTCATTTCAATTCGAATTCCGTTATATATTCAATTCTTTTCGAAATCGTTATATATTCAATTCATTTCGAAATCGTTATATATTCAATTCATTTCGAAATCGAATAAATCGATATAAATATCGTTTACGTCAAAATGGCGTCAATCTAATCAATACGGCTTCATAAATTTCTATTTTCAAATATTCTATTTCAAATATTTCCTATTATCAAAATATTTGTTATTATCAAAATATTCTTTATTTTCACGATTGGAATGAGGCCCAATCAATTACCATATAAAATTAATTATATGGATTTTCATACAACACATGTATATAATAACATTGAAAATAATCAACCATCAACCAAAGTGCACTACACTGTATAAGCATCAAATATAGATATTCAACGCTTATAACAACCTGTCAATCAATCGATCGACATATTTAATCAATCAGGATGAGTGAAATTCATATTTCATCCCAACACCCGTGTGGGGTTTCAAACAAACAAACACAGATTTTATTTGTGCAGTTGGGCGATGTGTAAAATTTATCGTCCCAATCAATGTCATTCAAATAAGTGTACATAAACAAACCATCTGGTTTGTAAATGAATATTTATTTATTCACTTCACTATTTTCATATTCACGTTAAAAATTATATTTTTAACGATAAAACATTTTATTTCAACCTATGAATTTCTATTCAATTCATTTATTCAATAAAATGATATTTTTATTTTTCTAACATATTTTAGAAAATTTCGGCGGCATAACGGCACGATACTAGAAACGGGACAAGGCCTAGCCTTATCCCCGGTCTAGTGAAGGCCCACGCCATTCACATATCAATTTCCAATTCAACCAATCAATCAAACCCAATCAAATAATCTAACCAATTACACAACCAAACAAACAAGTCCATGGTATGTGGACGGGTGTCGGGTGCTTCTAATAAGCACCGTCTGCATCCTAGTATATATATATAACTAGAAAAATAGAATTTGAGTGAGAAGTTCTCACATATAGCTATCCAATCATCTTGACTCTTCTTTTGCAGAATTCTTCGTCGACCTCGCCTTTTTGTCGCTTTCGCCCGTATTCTCTACATATGTAAAAATCGAATTTTTACTATGTTATTCAATATATAAAAATCGAATTTTTACTACGACTTTCAATATATAAAAATATGATTTTTACTTCGCTATTCAATATATAAAAATCGAATTTTTAGTTCGCTATTCAATATATAAAAATCGAATTTTTATTTCAAAGTTCAATATATAAAAATCGAATTTTTATTTCAAAGTTCAATATATAAAAATCGAATTTTTATTTCAAAGTTCAATATATAAAAATCGAATTTTTATTTCAAAGTTCAATATATAAAAATCGAATTTTTATTTCAAAGTTCAATGTATAAAAATACTATTTTCTTTCGAAGTTCAGAACATAAAAACTATATTTTTCTTTCGAAGTTCAAAACATAAAAACTATATTTTTCTTTCGAAGTTCAAACCATAAAAACTATATTTTTCTTTCGAAGTTCAAACCATAAAAACTATATTTTTCTTTCGAAGTTCAATCCATAAAAACTATATTTTTCTTTCGAAGTTCAAACCATAAAAACTCAAAGTAAAATAAAAACAAATAAATAAATCAGTTTTAAACTTCTTTTATAAATCAGTTTTAAAAATCATTTATAATCAGTTTTTGAAAATCGTAAATAAAAATCATAAAAAGAAAAGGACTTACAGAAGGGGAGGACTGTGCTGGCGACGTCTCGTCGGAGGTGGATGGTAGGGGGGGCGCTCGGCACTGGTGGCGCGTCCTGGGGCGGTGGGTGCGTGGGCGGAGGCGCTTGGAGCGGGGAAGAAGGAGAAGAGGCGTTTTGGGGGCGAGGGGGCTTCGCGGTCGTGGGGATGTACGGCGCCGGGGGGGGGGGGGGGCGAGTGGAGGCGGTGGGGCGATGGTGGAGGGAGGAGCGGCGGTCAACGGAGCGGTGGGTTTTCAGATGAAAAGGAGGCGCGATTTTTCTTTAAAGGGGGTTAGGGTTCTGGGAAGAAAAAAAAAAGGTGAAAGGGTATTTATATTTAATTATATTATTATTTAAATTCTATTTTTCTATTTTACTGATTTATTGCCCTCAACTCCAAACAAACTCCAAACAAAACCCAAAGACTGTAGCCCCTAGCTAAATACCCCCCCTCCAAACACTCTGGGATATGTTCCGCTGGCCAATTCGACTGTTACGATCAGTTTTCGTTGAATTTACATTTAAATCACTATATTGAATTTTAAACGTACATTTCAAATTACCGGGGTCGCATACTAACTCGAAAAATTCCAGAAAAATATTTTCTAGCTTCGTATTGACGATACGGTCCTAACAAAACTAGTTTCGTCGAATTCTAAGACCGTTTGAAAAATGGCCATTTTCCAGTCGATTAAAATCAACTGAAACTGGTCAAACGCGTTTTCCTTTGCTACGCTCACATATTGATTCGAAAAACTATGAAATTTGGAATCTAGCAATAACTTAACATCACGGACCCAACAAAACTGGTTTCGTCGAAATCCGAGGTCGTTTGCAAAATTGCTATTTTTAAGGGCCTTATATATATAAAAATATATATAAATTCCACAGCGACTATTTCTAATTTTAAACTGGGCATATCTTATCATTTCTAAGATGAAATCTCAGTTTGTTAACTTCGTTAGAAAGATATTCTCAATTTGATCCTATCATTTTTGGTTTCACTAAAATCCGGATTGTTTTGCACCCGGTACATCCAATTGAAGTTTGAAATCGAATTATTGAACTACCGCGCCATTTTCAATTCCTTTTATAATTATATATAAATATTTATATTCTAACGACGACGTATATAATTATATACGTTCGAATTATATTCAAAATAAATTTCTCGTCGATATTATTTAAAATAATTCATTTTAAATAATCAAAATTCGCTAAAATGGCCAAAATAAAAATTTTAAACTGGCCCAGATTTTCCGGGTTGTTACAATCTCCCCCACTTAAAACTTTTCGTCCCCGAAAAGGAACAAAGTCGAAAGTGGTTTGATTAATCAACTCTACGCTCGATCTGACTTCCATTCTCCAACTCTTTAGTTTCTGAGAATTTTCAAAATTTCAAAAATTTGGCTAACACCCTAAATTTTCGAAAAATTTCGCCATAACCTCCCCTGCACCGGGAGCATCGGGGAATTTCAAATAGCTTCCCTGGTCCTTCAGATCTCAAAAAGAAAAAGAAAAAGCCAAGCGGCTAGCCAATAGGCTCATAAAATCATCATCACCCAAACAAAACAGTAAATTATGTAGTAAACATGTACCTATTTGTCGGGCAAACAAATTTTATTCTCTGGCTCTAGCCTCCTTGCTATGACCTGTTCAATGTAAGTATATGTATATGCAAGCAAATGCGACCAATTTTCAATATAATTCAATTTTTGATTCAATTAGGCCAAATGGTTCAAAACTATCAAACAATTAAACAAGCAACACAAACATCAATCAATTAGTGAATTAGCTTTTGAAATTCATAATTTTGATACATATACAAAAATCAGATTTTTGATGCCAAATCACAACAATAAGCCCTATCTATTTTAGATTTGGTTCTCACACCAGTCTAATGGAAATATATAGAAAATCACACCTTCGAAACTCGAACATAAATTCGGATGATGATCGATCAATCATCAGAACCATTTCCGGGTGTCTAGAATGTGATTCTATATCTATCCAATATATTAAAATTTCGAATATACGTTCATGACGCGTATATACAAAACCTTTATATATTAGATTGTCCATATTCAAAATAAATAGATAATCAAATACGAATAATTGATTTAAATTTTCAAAACAAAAATTTGTTTTCACTTTCAAAAATATACTCTTCACACTCGTTCTAGGATACTACTGATCCCATCTCTAACGAGTCATTCTAATTGGATATTACTAATCCAATATCTGATGAATTCTTTCGTACGGTTCTAATGTGCCTTGTTCTCTGAGCTTTGTAAACCAAAGCTCTGATACCAACTGTGAAGACCCGTAACTTCCCCGTAAAGGAAAGCGCCGGATAGTTCGAGAACAATCCACAGCAGAACGCATACAGAAGAACATTTCATTGTATATTACAACAATGCATCAGATTACAAGAATATACAGAGTATGAATAAATATTACACAGAAATATCAGAGTTTTAAATTACATTTAAATACATAGCAGCGGAAAATAATACAATACACAACTAGAATGAGATATACGGATACAAAGCTTTCCGGATATCGTTCCAGCTGTAAACCAGGATCCTGTGAATATAAATCTGCAAAACCGAAACTACTAGCTGCCCGTGTCAAAAATAGGGGCACCCAGAGTTTAGGTTAAAACAATAAACTCCAGGTCAGTCATGTGACTGGTGTGAGAACAAAAACAGTTATTAATCTTTATTTTCAAAGGTAAATCAAGGGACCACGCCGTATAACACGGAACGGGTTTCCTCCCAAGAATACCAGTGCATAAAACAACAGCGCAATGCTAAATGAAGAAAAATGAAGCTGTTATAAGACCCAGGTCCTATCACACAATGCAACGCAAGCCGGGGGATAGGGTTTTCCCTTATAACAGCCAAAGAATGCTTAATACGTTTTAAAACAAATCATTTGATACTATTATAAGTGCATAGTGTATAAAACAACTTCAAATCATAAGTATCAATCATAGGCGGCATGGGTACCATATATCATGTCGCCATATATAGGTTTACAAATAAAACCGCAAATGTCGTATTGGAAGTTGGGTTATCATTTATGGTATGAACCGAGGCTAGGGATCGTCCTCCACCGATTCGTGACTCTCTAGCCCGAGCCACAGGCAAGCGCGCAGGCAAGCCTTGGAGCGACAGGGCCGGTCCACCGATGTGGATTATTATGCCTGAACACTACGTTTCCCCACCCTATGGGGTATAAGTCTGGTCTGTCAGCCGACCAGAAGCATCGGCCGAAACCGATATAACCGAGGCGCCTCGCAACAGCAACAACCACATAAGTCAAACTCGTCAGGGCGTGTAAAACCACTGACGCCACTTCTAACTAGAAAGAAACGCAAGTCCTCCCTGAGGTCCGTCTCCCGTTTTTGATTCATACCGGGTGTGATACTCGCGAATCAACGTTACACAAAGCTACGCCACACAAGGCCGTGCTTCGATCATCAACCACAAGACTTTGCTTTTCAACAGAAGCCTTGATCAATTGCCACTTAGGCATGCCACACAGGCAATTCACTCCATGCGATTGATATCCATCAATATATAACCCCTGAGCTCGTACGTCTCAGAGAAGGGCGTTAAGCAAGAGAATAAATTCTCCGCCGCCAAACAGATATATATTTAATAGAGATCAATCACACGGACTAAAATCCAATGTCAGACACACAGTCCATTTACAAGTCCGTTCTGGGTCTGAACGAAACCGGAGGCACCTAGTACCTCGCATATCCATCGATCTCCAAGTACGTCTGGACGATCACCAACTGTTTCCATCTTCTTGGGTGTACAGCCCAATCAAGATCATCAGTTATCACCCAAACGACGTGAAGACCTCCGGTCTTCGACCATCGTCTTCATCTTCGACTTATCGTCGTATCAGTTATTCAGAATGGGATAAACCCGGACTTTCCGAATAACTCGCGTATATTTTAAATAAGTGTTACACAAACACAACATACGCCACATTCCAATTCATCAGTCACTAACCATAAATTAATCAAGAGAATAATTTCCCAAACATTAACCCCGAAGGCCGAAACCAACATCAGATCAATATCCAGGAAACCCTTCTGCTTAGCTAACCGACAGTTAGTTTCTAAATTTCACATTCATAGGGAAAGGTTCCCATTAATTTTATCAAAGATAAATTCTTGAATTTATTCTTTAATCTACTTTTGAATATCAATTCAAACTAGTCGGGATTAGCGAACCTTACCGAAGTAATCATTTGTTTTAATTTCCCAATCCCAACCTATTCATCCCATGAAGTAAAACTGGTAATACTTCATATTTAACACCACGGTGTTATCGGTAAATTCAATTACCATTTCACGTTCAAATCTAATTAAAGATTTAACTATCGCCTGGAGCAAAACTGGTGATACTCCATTTTCGACCATTTCAATCTAATTAAAGATTCATTAAAACTCCACTCAGTTTTAATCGTTAACTGGGTTAAAGAATCAGTGTCATTTAAAACACGGTTCACGATAAACCCAAAATCACATTCATTAATTATCGGGTTAAAGAACAAGTGTTATTTAAAACACTGTTCACGATAAACCCAAAAATCAATATCAATTCAATCCCAATTAAATATTATTTAATTGGTACACTTCATTAAATCTAAATAAAAAGATTTAATCTTTTCTCAACTGGGTTCAAGAACAGTGTTAGTGAAGACACCATTCACGACAAACCCAAATCACATTCGATATTAAACACAAGGCTCTGAATAGAAAATATATCAGCCTATATTCAATATCAAATTCTACGATTAACAAATGTCGTAGTGGAAATAACGATATAAAAATATATCTTTCAAATTTCCATAACACCTGTATAATCACGAATTCCAACATCGAAATATTCCGAAGACAATTTCGATTCAAATCCACTCCAATGCAATCATTGGAAATTTTGGTTATTTTCAAAACCCTTTTCGAATTCAATTTATTTATTTAAAAATAAATAGAATTATAATTCTAGTTCAAAACTAGTTCAATTCGATAAAAATCTACTTTTATCTTTTCAAATATGGAGTTTTTCATCCCAATTCTTCCCAAATCATTTCTTATGATTTTACACAAATTATTACTATTTTTAATAATTTTATCAAGGCCCGTACAGTCGATTTCCAACAATGGCCATCGAACTGCACTTACAGCGACCTTTTTCGAATTTGATTTGGACGTATCTCCAAATCCAACCGTTAGATTTCAAATTTCTAATATTCGTTAGAAAGCTCTTTTCGATACGAACCCAACGGTTCCGGTTTTAGGAGAATCCGACGGTCGGATCTCCCGTAATGTCCGTTTGAAATAAATGGTCGAAATTCGCGAACTGCCGCGGCGCGGCGCGTTCTATTCAGGCCATTATATTATATATATATATAATATATATAATATATATTTCGTCGATTTCTATTCAAAACGAATTATATAAATAGTTTTAAAATCGTTTCAAAACCTATTTCAACTTCCATTTCAATTCAAAGCAAAATTGAATTCTTCTTTATAAATTCGTTTTAAAATTCATTTCTATTCAATTCAAATTTCAATTCAATTTGAATTCATTTCGAAATCGTTTTCAATTCAATTCATTTCGAAATCGTTTTCAATTCAATTCATTTCGAAATCGTTTTCAATTCAATTTGAATTCGTTTTCAATTCATTTCAAAATCGTTTTCAATTCAATTCATTTCGAAATCGTTTTCAATTCATTTCAATTCGAAATAGTTTTCAATTCATTTCAATTCGAATTCGTTTTCAATTCATTTCAATTCGAATTCGTTTTCAATTCATTTCAATTCGAATTCCGTTATATATTCAATTCTTTTCGAAATCGTTATATATTCAATTCATTTCGAAATCGTTATATATTCAATTCATTTCGAAATCGAATAAATCGATATAAATATCGTTTACGTCAAAATGGCGTCAATCTAATCAATACGGCTTCATAAATTTCTATTTTCAAATATTTCCTATTATCAAAATATTTGTTATTATCAAAATATTCTTTATTTTCACGATTGGAATGAGGCCCAATCAATTACCATATAAAATTAATTATATGGATTTTCATACAACACATGTATATAATAACATTGAAAATAATCAACCATCAACCAAAGTGCACTACACTGTATAAGCATCAAATATAGATATTCAACGCTTATAACAGCCTGTCAATCAATCGATCGACATATTTAATCAATCAGGATGAGTGAAATTCATATTTCATCCTAACACCCGTGTGGGGTTTCAAACAAACAAACACAGATTTTATTTGTGCAGTTGGGCGATGTGTAAAATTTATCGTCCCAATCAATGTCATTCAAATAAGTGTACATAAACAAACCATCTGGTTTGTAAATGAATATTTATTTATTCACTTCACTATTTTCATATTCACGTTAAAAATTATATTTTTAACGATAAAACATTTTATTTCAACCTATGAATTTCTATTCAATTCATTTATTCAATAAAATGATATTTTTATTTTTCTAACATATTTTAGAAAATTTCGGCGGCATAACGGCACGATACTAGAAACGGGACAAGGCCTAGCCTTATCCCCGGTCTAGTGAAGGCCCACGCCATTCACATATCAATTTCCAATTCAACCAATCAATCAAACCCAATCAAATAATCTAACCAATTACACAACCAAACAAACAAGTCCATGGTATGTGGACGGGTGTCGGGTGCTTCTAATAAGCACCGTCTGCATCCTAGTATATATATATATAACTAGAAAAATAGAATTTGAGTGAGAAGTTCTCACATATAGCTATCCAATCATCTTGACTCTTCTTTTGCAGAATTCTTCGTCGACCTCGCCTTTTTGTCGCTTTCGCCCGTATTCTCTACATATGTAAAAATCGAATTTTTACTATGTTATTCAATATATAAAATTCGAATTTTTACTACGACTTTCAATATATAAAAATATGATTTTTACTTCGCTACTCAATATATAAAAATCGAATTTTTAGTTCGCTATTCAATATATAAAAATCGAATTTTTATTTCAAAGTTCAATATATAAAAATCGAATTTTTATTTCAAAGTTCAATATATAAAAATCGAATTTTTATTTCAAAGTTCAACATATAAAAATCGAATTTTTATTTCAAAGTTTAATATATAAAAATCGAATTTTTATTTCAAAGTTCAATGTATAAAAATACTATTTTCTTTCGAAGTTCAAAACATAAAAACTATATTTTTCTTTCGAAGTTCAAAACATAAAAACTATATTTTTCTTTCGAAGTTCAAACCATAAAAACTATATTTTTCTTTCGAAGTTCAATCCATAAAAACTATATTTTTCTTTCGAAGTTCAAACCATAAAAATTCAAAGTAAAATAAAAACAAATAAATAAATCAGTTTTAAACTTCTTTTATAAATCAGTTTTAAAAATCATTTATAATCAGTTTTTGAAAATCGTAAATAAAAATCATAAAAAGAAAAGGACTTACAGAAGGGGAGGACTGTGCTGGCGACGTCTCGTCGGAGGTGGATGGTAGGGGGGCGCTCGGCACTGGTGGCGCGTCCTGGGGCGGTGGGTGCGTGGGCGGAGGCGCTTGGAGCGGGGAAGAAGGAGAAGAGGCGTTTTGGGGGCGAGGGGGCTTCGCGGTCGTGGGGATGTGCGGCGGGGGGGGGGGAGTGGAGGCGGTGGGGCGATGGTGGAGGGAGGAGCGGCGGTCAACGGAGCGGTGGGTTTTCAGATGAAAAGGAGGCGCGATTTTTCTTTAAAGGGGGGTTAGGGTTCTGGGAAGAAAAAAAAAAAGGGGGAAGGGTATTTATATTTAATTATATTATTATTTAAATTCTATTTTTCTATTTTACTGATTTATTGCCCTCAACTCCAAACAAACTCCAAACAAAACCCAAAGACTGTAGCCCCTAGCTAAATACCCCCCCTCCAAACACTCTGGGATATGTTCCGCTGGCCAATTCGACTGTTACGATCAGTTTTCGTTGAATTTACATTTAAATCACTATATTGAATTTTAAACGTACATTTCAAATTACCGGGGTCGCATACTAACTCGAAAAATTCCAGAAAAATATTTTCTAGCTTCGTATTGACGATACGGTCCTAACAAAACTAGTTTCGTCGAATTCTAAGACCGTTTGAAAAATGGCCATTTTCCAGTCGATTAAAATCAACTGAAACTGGTCAAACGCGTTTTCCTTTGCTACGCTCACATATTGATTCGAAAAATTATGAAATTTGGAATCTAGCAATAACTTAACATCACGGACCCAACAAAACTGGTTTCGTCGAAATCCGAGGTCGTTTGCAAAATTGCTATTTTCAAGGGCCTTATATATATAAAAATATATATAAATTCCACAGCGACTATTTCTAATTTTAAACTAGGCATATCTTATCATTTCTAAGATGAAATCTCAGTTTTTTAACTTCGTTAGAAAGATATTCTCAATTTGATCCTATCATTTTTGGTTTCACTAAAATCCGGATTGTTTTGCACCCGGTACATCCAATTGAAGTTTGAAATCGAATTATCGAACTACCGCGCCATTTTCAATTCCTCTTATAATTATATATAAATATTTATATTCTAACGACGACGTATATAATTATATACGTTCGAATTATATTCAAAATAAATTTCTCGTCGATATTATTTAAAATAATTCATTTTAAATAATCAAAATTCGCTAAAATGGCCAAAATAAAAATTTTAAACTGGCCCAGATTTTCCGGGTTGTTACAATATTCTTCTTACCTTACAATTTCGAGGACGAAATTATTTTAAGGGGGAAGAATGTAACATCCCAGGATTTTCGGCCATTTAAAATATAATATTTAAATCAGTTTATAGTATTTTATTGAAATTTTAATGAATTTTTAATCGATTTTATTTATATTAAAGGATTTTAATATAAATGGAATATTTATTTAAAACTCTTATTTGAAAACTCTTATTTTAATTTTTATGAAGTGGAAATTAGTCCACATGAAAATAAATAAACAAATCAGTGGTATATTTTTATGAAATATACCAACTGTAACATAGTAATAACGCATGTCAATGCAAGATCACGTAACTAGCTAAAAACTCAAGTTTAACTAATTTATTAGACAACCATTCTCTCCTAAAGTCCAAAGAGGCTTGAAAAATGATCGGTTTCATGAATCAAATAATATGGTTCAGTTTACATGAACGGTCGAATAATTATAGTAAAAAGATTTGGATTGTACTGGTACATGAACCAACAATTTGCAAATGGAACAAATTCACATGGGATAAAAAAATTACAACTTCTAAGGATTTCAGGTAATAAATCATAAGATCATAAGGACCGTTCTCATTCCATTAAGGATATATTAAAATCCTTAAATTAGTTGGGTAGTTGTCTGCTAATGCGAAAATCTCTTTGTAAGAAAACAATATAAATATGGATGATTGACGGAGCTTAACATGCATTAGATAGCTCAAGTAATTTGGTTTCACTGGTACAAAGTGTCATATACAGGTATGTATATATGTAAGCAAACAATAATGCATTCAAGTGATTAGTAGAAAGAAAAATGGAAATTTTTATAAAACATAAAGATTGTTTACATGGTACAAGTCCAAATATATATTATACAATACAAGTTCTGAACAGAAAGCAAGAAATCAACATTTTTTTTTTAGATCATGCTTTTTCTTTTCTAGTGCCGAACCCGTGAAGCTGTCCCCATCGAGTTTTGATCTGCGAAAAGAGGGAAAAACCCATTAATAAGGGTAATGACATCATTTGAACAGTAAAGAAGGAAAGATAATATAGCATCCAAAAACCAGAAAGAAATCAACATAGAAGAACATACATTCGTACATGTATGTAATAGTCTTATAACCAACAGAAACCAAAGTATCCATATAAAAGATTAATGTCACACCTTATTGCCTCAAAAACAGTAAAATGAATGGCTAAAGAGAAATAGAAAGGAACTGATATATATATATATATATTGGTGTACACAAAAAAAAAACTGTATGGCCAACTCAAACAGTAAACTCACATGGATATACAGTAAAATTCTGAAACAAAAACCACTGTTTACATGTATTTAAAATGGAAATCAAATCTAGTAGACAGTCCAGAAATCTCTGAGTCAAATCTTTACGAAATCTGAAAAAAATCCACAATACACAGTACAGATCTCTGATTCGAATATACATGGCCTCAATAACCTAATCTATATAGTTCAGTCATAGTGAGATCAAAGGAAGTATCATCAATATCTAAGGCACATGGCTATTCGAAAATACCATACACAATAGCAGTTTTCAATCCATCAAAACAGTGTGTTTCACCTCACATCCACTGATAAAGACATGTCACGGCCATCAACAAATTCCCATTACCAATACACGAAAATCTGAAAAGGGAAGAAAGGGAAAGGGCCTAAGCTAGAGTAGCTGAATCAACCTAGTTAAGCTACTGATGGACAATGTTCCTATCCAAACCAAACCGCAACTATATATATACCCACAATCACTCAACATGATTTCGTTCATTCAAAACAAACCAACACAAAAATCAAACAAAGTATTACAGCAATTAAAAATCGAATAAAAGAGAAAACTTAGCTTTCAATTAAAGACGTTCACAGTCGAAGACCAAGCCTCGGTTGGGTTCACTCGCCGTGGTTCTGGAAAACTCGGGTTGCTCGATAGTGTGGTGGAGGATTGTTGGTATAGCTCGAAGGGGATTGCGAGCCGGGCGTCTCGAAGTGACAGAAGAAAGTGAGGCCTAGGGTTTTTAATTTGGGAACTAAAACGATGAAGGCGGCTGAATAATGAAGAGAAGGGATCGGTGGATTAGGTTTTAACAAGGGAAATGGGTTTGGGCCGGCGGTTTGAAGGTAAAGCCCAATTTTAATTTAAATAAAATCCATGTTTTAATTTAAAAGTTGTTTATAAAACTTGTTATACGATTTCTCTCTCGTACGTTATCAGATTTACGCACGGTCAGTTGCGTTGGGACCGTGGAGGCGAGTACTTCGAGGTGGAGCAGGCCTAGTCCAGATCTGAAATGACTGGAATTTTTATTCGAATTAAACGTCAGTCTAATAAAAACCAGACTGTTTATCGTCAGACTCAAATCAAGGTGAGTTAATTCTCACACCTTCTGGAATCCTGTGATGTGGTACATTCACAGTAAAAATATATTTTACAGTTAACAGTTTAAATTGGCTGATTGGATGCGATGGATGCAAATTGGTTGATATTGTCTGATTGGTTGCAATTGTTTATTTATTTATTCGTCTATTTTATCAACTGACATCTGTGATGCAGGGAAGGACAGGTTGGAGGGATCCGACCGGATTCCTCAAATATTATATATATTGATTGCTTGTTTCATATCGTTGATGTATGAACGGATTGAACCCCATATGGTTGAAACCCTGTTTGAGTGTGATGGCTGAACAGATATTCCCCCGTGTTGTGTTTAAAATCAACCGATGGTGTTGATTTGGTAATTGGCAGTGAATGGCCTAAAATGTGTGTTTAGACGTCGGTTTTACCGTTCGGTGAAACGACGCGGTTTTAAAGTTATAAACTATTGGTCAAATAAAATATTTGTTGTTAAACAAATAAATGGTAACTTTAAATTAATTAAATTTATTTAATAAGTTTAAAAAAAAAAGGGAAATGACGAGTGAAATCAGTTAATAGTTAACTGAGATGTACGGTCGATAAATTCAATTGTTTTAAACTGAAGGTGAAAATCGAGTTACTTGGATTCTGAAGTATTCGTTAAATGAAATGAACATATGTTAAATATTAGTTAATCTTAGATTAACTATAAGTTAAAGAAATTATTGAATTGTTTAGTATTACTATAGTTAATTATTTTTCAATGAGCTTTTGAAAGTGATAACGACTTTGTTCTTTGTTAATAATAAAGATATTATATCTAATATAGTAAATAATAAGGTTAATCAAAATTTTAATTAGCAATAATTAAAATGAGGGTTTTTAGTTAAGATTCAACTAAGCAAGGATTAAAGTGACGATGGAGTTGAATCAAAAAGGCGATAAGAGTTATGAGAAATTCACACTCCAAGTTCAAACGAGATTTGTAAGTAAAGCTTATAAGTAAATGTGAAAGTTGAGTAAGATTTTACTTAAGTTTTAAAATTAAGTAATGTGAATGTAAGGGGAAGTGAAATCCTTACGGGGAATGGATAAATTGATTTGGGTTATAAGTCGAAGTGTTAAAAGTATGGTTTAAGTTAAAAGTAGTGTTTCATGGACATTTACTTAATCGAACGAATTAAGTAAGGAAGTGATATCGAAAGGAGATTTCAAATGAAAGAAACGGTTCATAAAACCCCGTTGGAGACAAGGTGGTAAATGAGATTTGAAATCAATAGGTAAGTGACGAACTGGTATTATTCTGAGATAATAACGTTGTCAATCAAGGTATGAGAGGTAAATAGAATACCCCAACTTGAACGGCTTCATTTTTATCGGGGAAAGGTATTTATTTGAGACGAGTAAAAGATGTTGATATTGGGGTGATATTCCTTACGAGAGTTGAACGCTAATGCGAGATTCGGAATATGATTTGATATTGAAATATTAGTTCAAGGTAAAGAAGAATATTTGATTTTTAATTATGTAATTTAACGTTCGATTTATCAAATCAGAAAAAGGGGAAATGTGATCTATACTATTAGGGATATACATGTATGTATATCGTGAGATGCTCGTGTGTATAGAAATAAGAATATTGATTTCAAAGTATATGGAACAGTTGTTATTCAATTTAAATTGATCGAATATAGTATTTGAAATAAAGCTAGTCAAATATAGTTATTCAGGAAGAGTCGCCATTGTGTACGACTGCTAGCGTAATTCGCAGGGCTGTAGATAGCCTAAGGCGGTCGGATGTTTCCTGAGGGAATCAGGCGTAACCATTGTGATCGCTGCGATCTAGAGTCAAGCGAAGGGAGTGAATCGAATATTAGATAATCAATAGGAGCAATCTAGCCAAGTTAGTCCAGTTGAGATAAATAGGTCGAGAGAGTCAAATTAGAGTTAATCGATCAAAATAAAGCAGTTAGAGTTAATCAAGAGGAAATATGGTTTATACCATTGAGTATATACATATGTGGATATCGTGAGTTGTTCGATTATAAGAAAAAGGGAAAAGGTTTTAAAGAAATATATCGATACTTTCAAAAGGGAATGGGAAGCGGGGTGTATACTTATATATATATGCTCGAAAGTGTTAAAATGATTTTTGAATAAATATAATGTTTCAATATATTGGAAGGTTCAAAGGTAAATTAACCATTTTGTTAATATATTGTAAAAGGCCAAGGCATTGCCAAGTACTGAATTAGAAAACTCATTGTGTCACACTATTGTATTTGATAGTTAAAACACCGACTATCAAACCTGACCAATACGATTGTTGGTATGGAAAGACCGGGATCGAATTTACCTTCGAAAACCATTCCGACCAACAAATACGTGAAGATATTTGAAGACGGTCGAGATGGAGCATTGAAGACCGTGGATCTTCATAAGCGGAGGAACTGCTAAGAATCTCTGGTTTAGCGGCCAGAGATAAACTGTGGTTCTGTCGTGGTTGGAATCCACGAGTGCAAGGACTTCTCGCTATTGATCCATGGGGTGATTCCTATATGAAATGCAGTAGGAGAGTACCTTCGGTTCATCCTGTTCCTGGGTGATTTGTATGGATGGATGTCTGACAGAGTATTTCCAAAGGAATTACATGAGTTGATTTCTCCAAACGTACGATAGTGGACGGCGGAGAAATGGTTATTCTCTAGCCAGATAGCTAGAGTATGTTTGTGGACGTCAATCAAGTGTGATCTGGCGGATCTGACGATGTGGCATTCAAAGTGAATGATGACCAGATGTTCTAGAGATAAAGTTCTAGCCTCATCAACCGGGAAATGACAAAAATCGGGCAGGCAGCATGGCTATGTGGGTCGCACCCATTAGGATGTATGATCACCTATCTAGAGAAATTCCTATTGCCTCTTTATCTATTCGATGCTGACCCTATTCGGGTGGCGGTTGCTGATCCCAACCGTCGGTGATATACATTCGATACACTCAAGCGAAATGAGTGGTCGGTCATGTGTGGGCCGGGTTGCAAGACGTTCTTGTTGAACCCAGTGTATTCGCCTCTAGAGATACACGTGCGGAAGGTGGTCCCATACCTTGTCAAGTTGGAATCCAATATCCAATAAGCGCCCTCGGTTTTCGATTGTATACTATATTTGGGGAGCGTGAGATGCAAGCGTTCCTCTAGATTGATATTTACTTGTATTTAGGCATTATGATAATATCAGATCAAAGTATGTTTTCGAAAATGGTTTGGGTTATAGTAAGGTAAAAACCGTCCGTGTTTATGTGTGGACTGGTCTTACTATTATCCTTTGATTTTGAAAGGATTTTCCAAAGTTAAACAAGTGTGTGTTATGTGAACTTATCACTGATAGTATTCCAGACTGACCCGGTGTATTTTGTTTTAAATCAAATGTGCTCGGGTCAGACCGAGTATGTTCCAGGTTAGGTTTCGCTTGGAGTTTCAGGAGCTGGAAGCAGGGGCTTCACCGCTAGTTATTCAAAGTTATTATTCCGCTGCGACTAATGTATGTGTACTCTGATGATTGGTATGTTTTATATAGTTCTTTGTATAAAGAGATTTGATATTATATTTTATCTGTTCCGCTGTGAGATTCTAATGTGTTTTTCTTCTTTCTTCTATTCTAATACTTCTTTCTTTCCATCCTCACCCTCTAAATTCTTTCTCATGACAATTTGGGGGTTCGATACTTGGGTTTTTGGCAAGTGATACGAGTTTATGTATTGTTGTCGAGAACCCGATTGTCGTTCTTTTTCCCCGGGTCGTTACAATAACTAATAGAAGTGTAGATAAATTTTCAGAAAATATGCATGGATGATGAGCATTCACTTTTAGTTCTTATTTTGTTGATTCATGAATCTATTACGTAATAATATACTTTTATTGTGTTCAACACTACTGAATTTCCATTTGTTAGTGTGCAGTGTACTTAATTTTTGTTCCATGTTATTGAGTATTATATCCTTTCCAGTGCAACAAGCATTGGATTTTGTTATTCAGAAAGCACTTTATTTCACTAGACATGCTTTAGGTAATACATGTAATAACTTGATTATGATATGATGATCTGCCCCATAGTTTTAAAGAAATAACATAAAATCACATACGCAGTTTGTTGAATTCAGAACTGAAAAAAGCAATGTTCTCAGTCGCAAAACCGTAAGACTATTTACTTTTCTTTCTTTTTTACATATTTTGTTTGTTAAGTATTGAATTTAGTTAATAATTATCTGGAATTCATTTCGTGCATAATATGACTTTATATTAAAGATAAATAGTGTCTTCTCTATGCAGTTACCCGCTTATCCACTAACCCTTAATCTGTTTTCCATGTATATTATAATTTATGCATTAAGGGGAAATAGGATCTTATTTTTAACACTTTCTTTTTTGAGAACTTAGGCTAATTTAGCCGTAATCATCCATGCCAAGAGAGTATCTACGGAGCAAGAGGTCGGGCCCCTTAGACTATTATGATGTATTAACAAAAAAAATTAAAAAGGAAAAAAACCCATAATCATCCATGTTAAATAGTTTATTGCCACTTTATCAGCGATTCTAAGTTGTAAATTGGATGTTTGACAGTGTTAGGTCCAGTCATCGGAGAAGTGCCAGCAGGCAAAAGCAAAGAAAAAGCTCCTGTTTAACTGGGGATTCGAAGGAAATTCATGATCTGGATTGTTAACTATGATTCCTATTATAAAGGCTTAGAATTTTAGGTAGTACGTAGAGATTTGAGTGTAATTGCTGTAATACTTCTGCTTTCGATTATATTATAATCTGTGAAGTATTGGAATTTGAGCAGAGTTTTCATTTGTGTAGTTCCTTTTTACTGTTATTTTAACCATAGTTATCATTTGTTCTCCTTGCTGTTATTTACGCTCATTAGATGTGAAGAATTATTAGCCAAACAAATATATGGATGCGTAGGGTATTTATTTTGAATCATTGGTAATAGCATAAGGCGTAACTTTTCCTCATGCAAATCTTCTAGGCATAGTTGTATGTTTTGAGGTTTAAAAATATACAAGTTATGCCAGGTTTACTAATTACTATATACATCTTATTAAACAAGTAAAGCTGTTGTATACAAAAATATCTACCTGATAAAGTGATAATGCCAAAAAAGCATGTCACGCCATGTTGTGCTATTATAATTTTGGCAACTAATCCAACCGTGAATGGTACAAATGAAATATTGAACAAGTCTGAACACTAGATAATTTTTATCATTGTAGCATATTAGAATAAAATATGTTAAGGTGGAAAATCACATGTTCCAATATTTTTGTTCTTACAGGTATGAAATCAAAACAATATCCATGAAGCTCTTCAATTTCACAAGAGGCGCTCATGATCTTCTAAGCGTCTTTGTATGGAAAATGTGATGTTGGACTTGGTGCAATGCTTTTATGTATGTTTCAAATGTTTATGTATGTCTTCATAATTGACAAAAAAAATTATTTAGTTATATTTACTCTTATTGACATTATGTTGTTGCTAACAAAGTGTATGACTGTAAGTTGCAAGACATTCCATAGCAAGGAATAAGGACACTACACAGGAACGTACAAATAAAATATAATGGCAGCAAAAAATTAAAATAAGGGAACGTTGGTAGCTCATGTAAATGCCAAGGTAAGGAATATTAGGCGCTGAACAAAATTGCAAAGCATGAATTAACACGTCTAGAAATGGACGAATGCAAACACCTGTGACAATTAGTATTAATACATTTCACCAATAGCGTAAACAAACCCAAGTTCAAAGCGCTTAACATATATGCCGTCTCTGATGCATCGGGCAATGTGAGGCAGTGCAAAAATAACACTTGCGAGTAACAATGGCTAACAAAAGTGCAATGGAAGCATCAATTAACAAGTCCACAAAAGGACGCATGAAGGCACGTGTCACAACTTCAACATGCAAACGTGGAATTTTACATTCAAATATAAGAAAATGGGTTCAATTGCACAAGCCCATGGATGAGGTTTTAGTGCCTGGAGCACTTGGCCGGAGTCGGGGTCTCACAATTTGTTTATGTTTTAACTTGAGGTTAAAAATATGGTTAGCTGCGTAGATAACTCACACAATTTGGCAGACATAGATTTTAACATTATCTGCACCACTAATTTTATCTTTTTAACTATTTCCATCACTTACTATATTTTTATCCTTAATACAAGTTATATTAATTTTGTTCATATTTTTATTTACGGTTATCAGTGTAAATCTATAAAATATATTTTCTCCATTCAATATTAAGACATAAAGTTAATTAATGCACCAAATTGTAATAATGAGATCTATGTATATAAGTACATATTTTCCAATGTACACAAAATGTAACTTACATATTTATTTGTATCAACATATTACATATGCATACGACTTAAATTTTACAACTCATAAATTTTGCTTTTGGTTATCTTTGCACACTTCCAATGGACGTGCCTAACGTACTGGTTTAATTAATAGTTAGACTAATTTAAATATAATGATGAATTATTAGTGGTTAATGATGGATTGATATTTATTGTGATGGATGATGGATGTGTAGTTTAGAACACACACACACACACACACTATTAAGCGTTAGTGTTATAACGCTTGTGCACGGTTATGATTTATTTAATTATGTTGATGATGGTTGTTATAGATGTCTATAATGGTTGTAGATGATGTTTTGCACACATTATGAGACAACAAGTATGGTATCACATTGGTGATCGACAAATCTCCTTCGTAATTAGAAGCAATATCATTATTGAAATTGAAGATTAATAATTGGGAAAGACCATATGTATGAATTCATATATATTGATAAAGTTCTTTAAATGAATAAATAAATACCGGAACGTTCAAGGATGACAGAGAGGATAGTGTCTAGGCTTGGGTTTGGAAAATATAGTTTCGTGCTCTCCCTGGCTATCCCTAACTGATCCGACGAATGGGATGGTTAATTTGAAATTATTTGAATTTAGAATTGAATTGGAATTTGATTTATTAAGTAAAAAATAAAGTTGAATTTTGAACCTAAAATAAATTTGGAAAGTCAATGTAAATTACTTTAAATGGTTTTAAATGATTTACATGAGTATATAATGGTTTTCTAAGGTATTTTGAAGTACTGAAGAATAATTTTTATTTCGGTCAAAATAAAGCTTGTCGCACAATGGTAATTTGCATATTTTTGTTACAAACTTTAAACGCTAATAACTTTTGCAATCTAAATCGGATTTCCAGGAAATGAAAAACAATTGATTTATATTAATAAGAGCTTCTAAATGAGTGAAAGCGGTGCTTAATTCGGGTTATAATTTTCAAATTGTGTTAAAAACCATTTTGGAAAAGTCGCTACAAGAGCAGTTGTCAACCATAACTATAAACAGCTATTTTAAATGTTTTAAAAATATGAAAAAATGGTAAAATCATTATAAATTATGTAAAAGTGTTTTGAATCAAAAAGTTCAAGTTTTGGCTAAGATAAACGATATTTTGATCAAAGTAGTTAAGATAGCTGTTTTGTAATGCTTTTTAAACATTATGGCAACTCTTTCTTTAAAAATAATCTATTTTGAAGTGGTAAACCACGAGCTGTTTCCTGAACTATAAGTAATCATTTGTAAATGTTTGGTGGAATGTTTCCAAAGATTTAAAAGTATTTAAAATGTTTTACGTGGAAATTAAATTGATTTATTTGATACAAAAACGGGGTTTTCAATTTTAAATAATTGGATATGGTTGGAGATAAATCTTCAGATGTTTGATATTAATCCGGTAGATGATGACTCTTACTATTTGAGGAATTATAAAGGTAGTTCACTATTATTCCGCTTACAGTGTGAGTTGGATACGGACATTAATATTGAGGATAAGTTGATGATATTTCTATCCAGACCTAATGTCAAAGAGTTCGATAAACCTTTTAAATAAGATACGAGTTTCCCAATTGAATTGGGATAAGTTGGATAGAAATAATCTTCGAATATTTAATATGAAATTCTTTGGTGTAAACGTATACTATTTGAGGAATTTGGAAGATATTATTATTATATCGTTATTCCACTTATAGTATTCATTGATTATGAGAATTAATATCGAATATAAGTAGATACAATTTCTGTGTAACTTATGTTCAATATCGATTGATTTCGGTTTTATCATTAATCATATCCTCAATAATATCATTCTCGAAACCTAATGAGATTGAGTTATGGAAATTCATATCGTAATTTGGGGATATAACCAAATCTTTGATTTGAGGAAATTAAAAATAAGGAACTGGGAAGGAAGAATAATCTTTTAGTTAAGATTACAAAATTGAATGCTGGGAAACCGACTTAATTGGAAACTTTGATCGAAATGTGTGGTAAGGATTTTCAAAGGAATATGGGTTTTTGATAACGAGTTATCAAATGGAAAATTAATTAAGGCTTTGAGGCTAAATTATCTTTGATTTAAGGAATGTGTTTTAAAAGAAAAAGGTTAAATATGGGTTTTTTATAATTTGAGAATGGATTTAAAGAAGTTTAATTTAACAAAATCCAAGATGGAAGGTGATTTGGTTGAAAGCCTATGTGTTCCGTAATTGTATTCTTTTTTTAAATTGTGCTTATTATTTGGAAAGACCGGAATCAAATATATGTTCGAAAACCATTCCAAGTAATAATACGTCGTTATGGAGCAATTCAAGACTTGGAAAACAACGAATGAAGACAGGGATTCTTTGAATTGTTTGGATTGATTGCTGATGTCTCGATTGGATTTATTCCCCGATACGAGGTTATAAGTGGCATGAGGTTAAATATATTTGAAGATTTTCGGATTGGTGTTTTATAATAACCCGGAAATCCGAGCCAATTTAAAATTTTTATTTTGGCCAATTTAGTGAATTTTGATTATTTAAAATGAATTATTTTAAATAATAACGATGCGAAATTTATTTTGAATAGAATTCGAACGAATATATTTATATAGATCGTCGTTAGAATATAAATATTTATTTTAAATTATAAAAGGAATTGAAAATGGCGCGGTAGTTCGATAATTCGATTTCAAACTTCAATTGAACATACCGGGTGCAAAATAAACCGGATTTTAGTGAAACCAAAAATATTTGAATCTAATTGAGAATATCTTTCCAACAAATCCGAAAAATCAAAATTTCATAGCAGGAGTCAAAAGATATGTCCAGTTGAAATTTCAGAATAGTCGCAATGGAATTCGGGCCCTTAAAAATGGGAATTTTGCAAACGACCTCAGAATTCGATGAAACCAATTTTGTTGGATCCGAGATGTCAAGTTATTGCTAGATTCCAAAATTCGTAATTTTTCGAATCAATATGTGAGCGTAGCGAAAGAAAACGTGTTTGACCAGTTTCAGTTGATTTTAATCGACTGGAAAATGGCCATTTTTCAAACGGTCTCAGAATTTGACGAAACTAGTTTTGTTAGGACCGTATCGTCAATACGAAGCCAAAAAATATTTTTTGGGAATTTTTCGAGTTAGTATATGGCCCCGGTAAATTGAAATGCGCGTTCAAATTCAATATATAGAGTTATATGTTGATTTTGATGGAAACTGATCGAAACGATCGAATCAGCTTACGATACATATCCCATTGTGTTCGGAATGGGAGTAATTAGCTATGGACGACAGGCGGTGGGTCTCGTTTGGAGGTTGAAAATAAAAGTTACTTTTTGGGATTAAAATAAATAATAAAATATATTTTCTATTCTCTCTCTCCCCTATTTTACAGTCAAACCCCCTTCTTCTTCATTCCACGATCGAAGCAAAAAAGAAAAAAAAGAAAACCCCGTCGCCCCCATCTTTCGCTCGCCACCGTCGAGCCCAGGTGGCACCGGCCACCACCAAACCCCCTCCGCTGCGCCTTCTCGTCCCTCTCCACCCTCGCTCCTCAAAACCCTCCTCAAATCGAGACCCCTGAAGCCCTATCCGCCACCGCTACTCCCCCTGGACGCCGACGACCACCTCCAACATCCCCTCCGACCAACCGACGAGCCACCACCCACCTGAACGCCCAATCCGACCCCTTCCCTCAAGCGACAGCCAACTCGAGCACCCCCACTGTAAAGACCCGCAAATTCCCACCCTTTGAATCGACCATAAACCACACAGGTCTGACCCAAAAAGTGAAAATCTACGAATACTTTAACTTTGGGCATACAACACATTACAACAGATAACAGAAGACTTTTATAACACTATAATAAATGTTACATCAGAGTACAGAATATACATATCAGAGTACATTGGAATATAATTACAGCGGAAGAATAAGTTACAATTGTAATATACTACAACGGAAGAACACAGCGGAAGACTCTCTATCTCTGGACACAGCTTTAAGCTTCAACCCAGAATCCTGTTTAATATATCTGCAAAAATAGCTACTCGACTGCCCGTGTGGAAAATATGGGCACCCGAGTTTGCCAGTGGACAAACTACAGGTCAGTCATGGGACTGGTGTGAGAATTCTACTTAACCTATATATTATAATAAGGCTAATCACGGGACCACGCCACTTTCGCAGAACGGGTTTTCTCCTATGGATTACCAGTGCATGACTAAAGTAAATCGTCAAAATAACGTAATGCTTTTTTTTTTGAAAAATGAAACCATTATAAGACCCAAGTCCCATCACACAATGCAACGCAAACCGGAGGATAGGGTTTTACCTTATAATGGTCAAAAGATGCTTGATACGATAAACACGGTATTATATAATAATAGTGTGCAACCAATTTGAAGTACATCAAAGTAAATGTATTAATCCTAGACGGCATGAGTGCCTCATCCCACTATGTCGCCATATATAGGTATACAATCAAAACCGCGTGATGTCTTATTGGAAATTTGGGTTTCCATCTGAGTCAAGGCTAGGGAGGAGATCCTTACCGATTCGAGACACTCTAGCAATGCCCCAGGATTGGTACTCTGTCCAACCCTTGGATCCTGCAGGGCCGGTCCACACTTACTTTTGTGGATTAGTTATGCCTGAACACACGCTTCCCGGTCCTTTTGGACCTATACTACGGCCAGTGGCGACCGTATAAACCGAGGCCTCGAACAATCCAACAACCACAATGAATAAATGCCAGCGCTGGTAGGTCCCTGGCACCACTCTAGCTAGAAAGAAACGTGCGCACTCCCTGCGTTCCCTTCTCCCGTTTTAGACTCTACCGGGATGTGAGGCTCGTGAGGTCACGTCATACACAAAGCTATGCCTAAACAGGCTATGCTTTGATCATCAACCACAAGGCTCTGCTTTGCAACAATAAGCCTTGATCAAGTGCAACTTGGCATACCACATCAACAACTCATATCATGCGATCGGTAATTATTTAACATACAAAAGGGTGTTAAGCAAGAGAATAAATCCTCTGCCACCATGCATTTATATATTAAATAAAAACCAATTTAATTACATGAAATAAATTTCAATGTCAGACATGCTATCCATTTACAAGTCCGTTCTGGGTCTGAACGAAACAACGTATCCGTCGATCTCCAGTACGTCTGGAAGATCATCACTTTTACCTTGCCTTGGGGGATCAGTCCCAATTCAAGATATTAGTCACCATCAACCAAACGATGTGAAGCTCTCCGGTCTTCAGTCACCGTCTTCATCTTTGACTCTTGATCGTCGTGATGATTATTCAGAATGGGTTAGACCCGGTCTTCCTGAATAACTCGCGTATCCTTAATTAAAATCAACCATACACCACATTCCAACTTTGAATATCCTTTTAAATAAAAATTATTATTTATGTTAAAAGGTTCTCATTAATTTTATCAAAGATAAAATAAATTAAATTTTTTAATCTTTCTAAAAAGATTTATTAATATTCCAATTTTGATTTAATTTATAAAATAGATTTATAAATTTCAAATAGTAATTTCAATGTAAATTGGATTAAAGGATAAATGTTATTTAAACATCGTCCACTACAAATCCAATCTACATATCAATCACCAAACATAATTACTAAGATCTAATAATCTTAAATAAAATATCTATCTTAAAGATATTAATTCATTACTATATAAAAAAAAACACATTTTAAAATAATCAATAAAATATTCTATATATAAAAGATTCTGAATGTAAAATATACTTTATAATACAAAATCTTTTATTTTACAAAAATCCTTTTATTATATAAAAATTCTTTATTTAAAAAGAAATTCTGCATTGGAATGCGACTCAACCATGTATCATATAATTTGGGTCATATGGGTTTCATACATTTCATGTATAGGGTAATAACAGGAAATAATCCTCAATCCATCCATTAACAACCAGAGTGACAATATCAACTGTGTGAGCATTAAAATAAAACAATAACGCTCATCGCAGCCTGTCGATCAATCGATAGACATATAATTAAACATTGGGATTTGTGTCAGTCAAGTATCGTCCCAATACCCGTGTGGGGTTTTCAGCCAACAAACAAATAATAAATTATTTGTGCACTTGGGCGATGTGTAAAAATAATCGTCCCAATCACATAAACAAGTCGGATGACTTGTAAATGGAAGTGTAATATTCAGTTTTGAATATACTAACATCACATTTAACACATCAAAATACAACATCACAGGCAAATATTTCAATACTCTTTATTATGAGCATATGACAATAAAAATCGTGACTTTTATTTATTTACCAAAAATGCATATTTTTGGTCTCATTCATTTTAATGACAAAATGAATATCTGACTTCATTATTTTTAATGTATAAAAATATACATCCTTAATTCATTCTTTTTAATGTATGAAAACATACATTTTACATCCATTCTTTTTCTCAACATAAACAAATATGATGATTTTGTTTCTTAACTTCTAATGCAACAAAATGAGAATTTTGTCTAATCTTTTTCAATGAATAAAGATGTCTATTTTTACTTCATTCATTTTAATGTGCCAAAAATGTCCATTTTGTCTAATCCACTTTTAATATACAAAAATGAGTATTTTGTTTTAATCTCTTTTCTTATGCATAAAAAAAAATGTTTATTTTTATTCTATTTTTTTTAATGACACCAAGTGTTCATTTCTAATTAATCCTTTTTAATGACACAAAATGTTCATTTTTAACTAATCCTTTTAATGTATAGAAAGGTTCATTTTCAAATTTTGACATGTTCACTCAAAATGACAATTTAAATTCACTAATCAAGTCTTGACAAGAATGTTGTTCTTTTTCATTTACAATAGAAAATGAAAATAAAAAGGATTCACATGTCTTGTTCTTTTATTTACCATAGAAATACCAATAAAATGATCAACATATTCTGGTCTTTTCATTTACAAAAGAAGTTGTAAATAAAGTGGTCCTCATATTTGTACTCTTTTCATTTACAATAGGAGTTGTAAATAAATGATTCTCATGTTCCTGTTCTTTTTATCACATCTAAAATACGATAGAAATGTACCATTAACATCGCTATTCAAATCGCATCAAAAATGTCGAATAAAATGAATCACTAACATTGTCTATTTCTATCACGCTAAAAATGTCGATAAAAATGAATCACTAACATTGTCTATTTCTATCGCACTAAAAATGTCGATAAAAATGAATCACTAACATTGTTTATTTCTATCGCACTAAAAATGTCGATAAAAATGAATCACTAACATTGTCTATTTCTATCGCACTAAAAATGTCGATAAAAATGACAACATTAACCATTCTATTTTCACCGCGTTCAAAATGACGATAAAATATTCAACATTAACAATTCTATTTTTACCGCATTCAAAATGACGATAAAATATTCAATATTAACAATTCTATTTTTACCGCATTCAAAACGACGATAAAATATTCAATATTAACAATTCTATTTTTACCGCATTCAAAATGACGATAAAATATTCAATATTAACAATTCTATTTTTACCGCATTCAAAATGACGATAAAATATTCAATATTAACAATTCTATTTTTACCGCATTCAAAATGACGATAAAATATTCAATATTAACAATTCTATTTTTACCTACTATAGAAAATGTAAATAAATATATTTCTAAATTCTATTCTTTTTATTTACAATTGAAAAGGTAAATAAGTAATTCACATATTTTGTTCTTCTCATTTACAATAAAAAAAATGTAAATAAAATGATTCGTATATTTTGTTCTTTTGATTTTACATTTGGAAATGTAAATATAATGATTCACACATTTATCCTTTTCATTTACAATAGAAAATGATTCACAAATTTTGTTCTTTTTCTTTTACAATAGAAAATGTAAATAAAAGGATTCACATTATCTAGTTCCTTTTTCATTTACAAAAGAAAATGTAAATAAAAGGATTCTCATTATTTAGTTCTTTTTCATTTACAAAAGAAAATGTAAATAAAAGGATTCTCATTATTTAGTTCTTTTTCATTTACAAAAGAAAATGTAAATAAAAGGATTCTCATTATTTAGTTCTTTTTCATTTACAAAAGAAAATGTAAATATGTGTATTTCTAAATTCCATTCTTCTTATTTACATAACTGGTTAACATGTTTTACTCTTTTTCCTTTTCAATGAAAATGTAAACAAAGTGATTAACATGTTTTACTCCTTTTCTTTTACAAAGAAAATGTAAACAAAAACCGTTCACACATTATGTTCTCCTTTGGTTTCCATATAAAATGTAAACAATATGATTTACCCATTATGTTCTCTTTTGTTTTACATATAAATGTAAATAAAAACAATTCACAAATTATGTTCTCTTTTGGTTTACATAGAAAAATGATTTTCTTTATATTTCTGTTCATTTATATACAAAAGCAATGTAAACAAAATGACTAACAAAACTTTATTTCTTTTCTTTCACCATATAAACATCAATAATGTGAATAACATATTTTTGGTCTTATCATTTACAAAGGAAGGTGTAAAAAAAAGGATTAACCTATTTTGTAATGTAAAAATATGACCTTTTCTATTTTACAATGTAAAAATGATAACTCCTCTATTTTAAATATAAAAAGATCATCTTCTTATTTTCATCGTCAAAATTACATCTTTTGTTTTCAATATAAAAAGATTATCTTTTTATTTTAAACATAAAAATATTGTCTCCTTATTTTCAACATAAAAAGATTTAGCCTTTTTTTATTATAATCAAAAACAAAGTTGTAATTTTTATAACCAAAATCAAAGTTGTAATCTTTGCAAACAAAATCAAAGTTGTAATCTTTGTTAACAAAATCAAAGTTTAAATTTTTATAAAGTTTTAATCTTTATAAATAAAAATAAAAGATTTCATGTTTTATAAATAAAACAAAGATTCATTTTATACAAACAAAAACAAAGATTCATTTTAAAGATCAAATCTTTATTAATGTTATTCATTTCAAAATAAAAATCAAAACTTTGATTTGTAAATCATGGTAAAAGATTAAAATTTTATCTATAAATCAAAACAAAAGATTAAAATTTTTATTATGATCTTTCTACTAGACATCGAATAACAATTCCCACCATCAATTCCAACACCAATCATATAACACGTCAATAACAATACATGCCACAAACATCAATTTCCACCATACAACCATTCAATCCATACAACATTCATTTTGTATAATGATAATATAATTAAATTAATTATATATATAATAAAAATAAAATATAGAATCTCACCTTGCTTGTTCCTGAAATGAAGTGATTTAAATCAGATCTCGTGTTTGGAGTCACAGCGGTTACGGATCTGAAAGATTTCAAATTGAAATTTATGTAAAAATTAGAATTCTGGCCTTTAACAACTGACACAGTGACGCTTAAAAGCGTGACAAAATCTGAAGCCATTTACCTCAATTTTTCAGAATTGTTCAAAACTTTGAATGCGGATTTCGGGAGCTATAGTCGACGGTTTTATGAACGGTTTGCGGGAGATTGAAGAGCTACGAGAGGGCTATCTTCACCGGGAAGATGAAGGGGTGCGGCTATCTGTACAGGGGGCGGCGGCAGCATAATGGCGGCGGGTTCGGGGAGGTGAATCGAGAGCTACGGGCAACGGTTTGATGTGAGATTTGTTGGAGAAGAAAGAGTAAGAGAAGAGCTTCAAAAAGTTTCACTACGGCATGGTCTAGTTCTTAGTGGTTTGGGAGATAGGGAGGAAAGAAGTTTCGGCCATTATGGGTTCAAGAGTGCGGCTGAATCACGTTGAGGAAGAAGAAGGACCCGACTTTGATTTTATATTATTATATTAGGTTAATCTAATTATTATTTAATTAGCCCGTTTAAGCCCGTTTTGGTCCGAACTCCGATTTAGGCCCAACGACTGTTGTTCCTACCATTTAGCCCCCATTTCGAACTCATCTAGACGTGTCTCGTCAACCCAAACTGTCATCTAGGCCTCCGTTTTGCAGTTTTAAAATTTAAGTCCTTTATTTCTAATTTTTCCGTACAAATAATTTTACTGGGGACACAAATTAACTCAGAAAAATCCAGAAAAATTATTTTTGGCTTTCTTATGACGACACGGTTCTAACAAAATTTATTTCGTCGAATTCTGAGACTTTTTGAAAAATGGCTATTTTTAAGGCGTTTAAATTTAACTAAAATAGTCAAAACATATTTTCTTTTCCCACTTTCACATATTAATTCGAAAAATTCTGAAAATTGAAACCTAACAATAATTTGACATTCCGGTTCCAACAAAAGTGATTTCGTCGAAAACTGAGGTCGTTTGAAAAATGACTATTTTTAAGGCCAATATATTTAATATTAAAAATACATTTTTAAACAAATAAATCCTGAAACTCAAAATATATAAGTGTTTACTATTTTTCAATGTAGAAACATCATTCTGAACTCAATGGAAGTGGTTTCGAGTTCAAATTCATTCGTATGCAAAAAGTAGCATTTTGACCTTTATAAATTTCATAGCGACCTTTCTAAATATTGAATTGGCCATAACTTTTGATTTCCGTTATGAAATTTCGATTTTTCGGATTCGTTGGAAAGATATTTTTAAATAGATTCTAATATTTTTGGTTTCACTAAAATCCGTTAAATTTTGCATCCTGTACGATCAGTCAAAGTTCAAGTTTGACTTTTCAAACTACCGCGTTATTTCTAACTCTTTTGTTAATTAAAATTAAATCATTCATTCTAACTTTGATTTAAATCAAATTTGTGATCATTATTATTTAAATAAATTATTTTATATTGTCAAAATTCAATAAATTCTCTAAAATAAAAATTTTAAATTGGTTCTGATTTTGCGGGTTGTTACAATCGCCCCCACTTAAAAACTTTTCGTCCTCGAAAAGGAACGAAGCTAAAAATTGTAAAATTAATTATCTTAATTTTTAAATTTTAATGGTAGATTATCTTTTCAAAATATACATAACTTTATGTATATAAAAATCATATTTCAAATAATAGATTATAAATATCAAAAATGCGTTAATTATAAATTTGTAACTCTTAACTCGTTCTAGTGCATTACTAACCCCATCTCTAACGAGTTTACTCATTCTAGGATACTGCTGATCCTATCTCTAATGAGTATTCTTATTGGACATTACTAATCCAATCTCTGATGAGTCTTTTGTTCAGTTCTAACAAGTTGTACCCCAACGATTTGAGCTAACCAGAGCTCTGATACCAACTGTAAAAACCTGCAAATTCCCACCCTTTGAATCGACCATAAACCACACAGGTCTGACCCAAAAAGTGAAAATCTACGAATACTTTAACTTTGGGCATACAACACATTACAACAGATAACAGAAGACTTTTATAACACTATAATAAATGTTACATCAGAGTACAGAATATACATATCAGAGTACATTGGAATATAATTACAGCGGAAGAATAAGTTACAATAATTGTAATATACTGCAACGGAAGAACACAGCGGAAGACTCTCTATCTCTGGACACAGCTTTAAGCTTCAACCCAGAATCCTGTTTAATATATCTGCAAAAATAGCTACTCGACTGCCCGTGTGGAAAATATGGGCACCCGAGTTTGCCAGTGGACAAACTACAGGTCAGTCATGGGACTGGTGTGAGAATTCTACTTAACCTATATAATATAATAAGGCTAATCACGGGACCACGCCACTTTCGCGGAACGGGTTTTCTCCTATGGATTGCCAGTGCATGACTAAAGTAAATCGTCAAAATAACGTAATGCTTTTTTTTTTTTTAAATGAAACCATTATAAGACCCAAGTCCCATCACACAATGCAACGCAAACCGGAGGATAGGGTTTTACCTTATAATGGTCAAAAGATGCTTGATACGATAAACACGGTATTATATAATAATAGTGTGCAACCAATTTGAAGTACATCAAAGTAAATGTATTAATCCTAGACGGCATGAGTGCCCCATCCCACTATGTCGCCATATATAGGTATACAATCAAAACCGCGTGATGTCGTATTGGAAATTTGGGTTTCCATCTGAGTCAAGGCTAGGGAGGAGATCCTTACCGATTCGAGACACTCTAGCAATGCCCCAGGATTGGTACTCTGTCCAACCCTTGGATCCTGCAGGGCCGGTCCACACTTACTTTTGTGGATTAGTTATGCCTGAACACACGCTTCCCGGTCCTTTTGGACCTATACTACGGCCAGTGGCGACCGCATAAACCGAGGCCTCGAACAATCCAACAACCACAATGAATAAATGCCAGCGCTGGTAGGTCCCTGGCACCACTCTAGCTAGAAAGAAACGTGCGCACTCCCTGCGTTCCCTTCTCCCGTTTTAGACTCTACCGGGCTGTGAGGCTCGTGAGGTCACGTCATACACAAAGCTATGCCTAAACAGGCTATGCTTTGATCATCAACCACAAGGCTCTGCTTTGCAACAATAAGCCTTGATCAAGTGCAACTTGGCATACCACATCAACAACTCATATCATGCGATCGGTAATTATTTAACATACAAAAGGGTGTTAAGCAAGAGAATAAATCCTCCGCCACCATGCATTTATATATTAAATAAAAACCAATTTAATTACATGAAATAAATTTCAATGTCAGGCATGCTATCCATTTACAAGTTCGTTCTGGGTCTGAACGAAACAACGTATCCGTCGATCTCCAGTACGTCTGGATGATCATCACTTTTACCTTGCCTTGGGGGATCAGTCCCAATTCAAGATATTAGTCACCATCAACCAAACGATGTGAAGCTCTCCGGTCTTCAGTCACCGTCTTCATCTTTGACTCTTGATCGTCGTGATGATTATTCAGAATGGGTTAGACCCAGTCTTCCTGAATAACTCGCGTATCCTTAATTAAAATCAACCATACGCCACATTCCAACTTTGAATATCCTTTTAAATAAAAATTATTATTTATGTTAAAAGGTTCTCATTAATTTTATCAAAGATAAAATAAATTAAATTTTTTAATCTTTCTAAAAAGATTTATTAATATTCCAATTTTGATTTAATTTATAAAATAGATTTATAAATTTCAAATAGTAATTTCAATGTAAATTGGATTAAAGGATAAATGTTATTTAAACATCGTCCACTACAAATCCAATCTACATATCAATCACCAAACATAATTACTAAGATCTAATAATCTTAAATAAAATATCTATCTTAAAGAAATTAATTCATTACTATATAAAAAAAACACATTTTAAAATAATCAATAAAATATTCTATATATAAAAGATTCTGAATGTAAAATATACTTTATAATACAAAATCTTTTATTTTACAAAAATCCTTTTATTATATAAAAATTCTTTATTTAAAAAGAAATTCTGCATTGGAATGCGACTCAACCATGTACCATATAATTTGGGTCATATGGGTTTCATACATTTCATGTATAGGGTAATAACAGGAAATAATCCTCAATCCATCCATTAACAACCAGAGTGACAATGTCAACTGTGTGAGCATTAAAATAAAACAATAACGCTCATCGTAGCCTGTCGATCAATCGATAGACATATAATTAAACATTGGGATTTGTGTCAGTTAAGTATCGTCCCAATACCCGTGTGGGGTTTTCAGCCAACAAACAAATAATAAATTATTTGTGCACTTGGGCGATGTGTAAAAATAATCGTCCCAATCACATAAACAAGTCGGATGACTTGTAAATGGAAGTGTAATATTCAATTTTGAATATACTAACATCACATTTAACACATCAAAATACAACATCACAGGCAAATATTTCAATACTCTTTATTATGAGCATATGACAATAAAAATCGTGACTTTTATTTATTTACCAAAAATGCATATTTTTGGTCTCATTCATTTTAATGACAAAATGAATATCTGACTTCATTATTTTTAATGTATAAAAATATACATCCTTAATTCATTCTTTTTAATGTATGAAAACATACATTTTACATCCATTCTTTTTCTCAACATAAACAAATATGATGATTTTGTTTCTTAACTTCTAATGCAACAAAATGAGAATTTTGTCTAATCTTTTTCAATGAATAAAGATGTCTATTTTTTACTTCATTCATTTCAATGTGCCAAAAATGTCCATTTTGTCTAATCCACTTTTAATATACAAAAATGAGTATTTTGTTTTAATCTCTTTTCTTATGCATAAAAAAAATGTTTATTTTTATTCTATTTTTTTTTTAATGACACCAAGTGTTCATTTCTAATTAATCCTTTTTAATGACATAAAATGTTCATTTTTAACTAATCCTTTTAATGTATAGAAAGGTTCATTTTCTAATTTTGACATGTTAACTCAAAATGACAATTTAAATTCACTAATCAAGTCTTGACAAGAATGTTGTTCTTTTTCATTTACAATAGAAAATGAAAATAAAAAGGATTCACATGTCTTGTTCTTTTATTTACCATAGAAATACCAATAAAATGATCAACATATTCTGGTCTTTTCATTTACAAAAGAAGTTGTAAATAAAGTGGTCCTCATATTTGTACTCTTTTCACTTACAATAGGAGTTGTAAATAAATGATTCTCATGTTCCTGTTCTTTTTATCACATCTAAATGACGATAGAAATGTACCATTAACATCGCTATTCATATCGCATCAAAAATGTCGAATAAAATGAATCACTAACATTGTCTATTTCTATCGCGCTAAAAATGTCGATAAAAATGAATCACTAACATTGTCTATTTCTATCGCACTAAAAATGTCGATAAAAATGAATCACTAACATTGTTTATTTCTATCGCACTAAAAATGTTGATAAAAATGAATCACTAACATTGTCTATTTCTATCGCACTAAAAATGTCGATAAAAATGACAACATTAACCATTCTATTTTCACCGCGTTCAAAATGACGATAAAATATTCAACATTAACAATTCTATTTTTACCGCATTCAAAATGACGATAAAATATTCAATATTAACAATTCTATTTTTACCGCATTCAAAATGACGATAAAATATTCAATATTAACAATTCTATTTTTACCGCATTCAAAATGACGATAAAATATTCAATATTAACAATTCTAATTTTACCGCATTCAAAATGACGATAAAATATTCAATGTTAACAATTCTATTTTTACCTACTATAGAAAATGTAAATAAATATATTTCTAAATTCTATTCTTTTTATTTACAATTGAAAAGGTAAATAAGTAATTCACATATTTTGTTCTTCTCATTTACAATAAAAAAAAATGTGAATAAAATGATTCATATATTTTGTTCTTTTGATTTTACATTCGGAAATGTAAATATAATGATTCCCACATTTATCCTTTTCATTTACAATAGAAAATGAAAATAAAAATGATTCACAAATTCTGTTCTTTTTCTTTTACAATAGAAAATGTAAATAAAAGGATTCACATTATTTAGTTCCTTTTTCATTTACAAAAGAAAATGTAAATAAAAGGATTCTCATTATTTAGTTCTTTTTCATTTACAAAAGAAAATGTAAATAAAAGGATTCTCATTATTTAGTTCTTTTTCATTTACAAAAGAAAATGTAAATAAAAGGATTCTCATTATTTAGTTCTTTTTCATTTACAAAAGAAAATGTAAATATGTGTATTTCTAAATTCCATTCTTCTTATTTACATAACTGGTTAACATGTTTTACTCTTTTTCCTTTTCAATGAAAATGTAAACAAAGTGATTAACATGTTTTACTCTTTCTCTTTTACAAAGAAAATGTAAACAAAGTGATTAACATGTTTTACTCTTTTTCTTTTACAAAGAAAATGTAAACAAAATCCGTTCACACATTATGTTCTCCTTTGGTTTCCATATAAAATGTAAACAATATGATTTACCCATTATGTTCTCTTTTGTTTTACATATAAATGTAAATAAAAACAATTCACAAATTATGTTCTCTTTTGGTTTACATAGAAAAATGATTTTCTTTATATTTCTGTTCATTTATATACAAAAGCAATGTAAACAAAATGACTAACAAAACTTTATTTCTTTTCTTTCACCATATAAACATCAATAATGTGAATAACATATTTTTGGTCTTATCATTTACAAAGGAAGGTGTAAAAAAAAGGATTAACCTATTTTGTAATGTAAAAATATGACCTTTTCTATTTTACAATGTAAAAATGATAACTCCTCTATTTTAAATATAAAAAGATCATCTTCTTATTTTCATCGTCAAAATTACATCTTTTGTTTTCAATATAAAAAGATTGTCCTTTTATTTTAAACATAAAAATATTGTCTCCTTATTTTCAACATAAAAAGATTTAGCCTTTTTTTATTATAATAAAAAACAAAGTAGTAATTTTTGTAACCAAAATCAAAGTTGTAATCTTTGCAAACAAAATCAAAGTTGTAATCTTTGTTAACAAAATCAAAGTTTAAATTTTTATAAAGTTTTAATCTTTATAAATAAAAATAAAAGATTTCATGTTTTATAAATAAAACAAAGATTCATTTTATACAAACAAAAACAAAGATTCATTTTAAAGATCAAATCTTTATTAATGTTATTCATTTCAAAATAAAAATCAAAACTTTGATTTGTAAATCATGGTAAAAGATTAAAATTTTATCTATAAATCAAAACAAAAGATTAAAATTTTTATTATGATCTTTCTACTAGACATCGAATAACAATTCCCACCATCAATTCCAACACCAATCATATAACACGTCAATAACAATACATACCACAAACATCAATTTCCACCATACAACCATTCAATCCATACAACATTCATTTTGTATAATGATAATATAATTAAATTAAATTAATTATATATATAATAAAAATAAAATATAGAATCTCACCTTGCTTGTTTCTGAAATGAAGTGATTTAAATCAGATCTTGTGTTTGGAGTCACAACGGTTACGGATCTGAAAGATTTCAAATTGAAATTTATGTAAAAATTAGAATTCTGGCCTTTAACAACCGACACAATGACGCTTAAAAGCGTGACAAAATCTGAAGCTATTTACCTCAATTTTTCAGAATTGTTCAAAACTTTGAATGCGGATTTCGGGAGCTATAGTCGACGGTTTTACGAACGGTTTGCGGGAAATTGAAGAGCTACGAGAGGGCTATCTTCACCGGGAAGATGAAGGGGTGCGGCTATCTGTACGGGGGGCGGCGGCATCATAATGGCGGCGGGTTCGGGGAGGTGAATCGAGAGCTACGGGCAACGGTTTGGTGTGAGATTTGTTGGAGAAGAAAGAGGAAGAGAAGAGCTTCAAAAAGTTTCACTACGGCATGGTCTAATTCTTAGTGGTTTGGGAGATAAGGAGGAGAGAAGTTTCGGCCATTATGGGTTCAAGAGTGCGGCTGAATCACGTTGAGGAAGAAGAAGGACCCGACTTTGATTTTATATTATTATATTAGGTTAATCTAATTATTATTTAATTAGCCCGTTTAAGCCCGTTTTGGTCCGAACTCCGATTTAGGCCCAACGACTGTTGTTTCTACCATTTAGCCCCCATTTCGAACTCATCTAGACGTGTCTCGTCAGCCCAAACTATCATCTAGGCCTCCGTTTTGCAGTTTTAAAATTTAAGTCCTTTATTTCTAATTTTTCCGTACAAATAATTTTACTGGGGACACAAATTAACTCAAAAAAATCCAGAAAAATTATTTTTGGCTTTCTTATGATGATACGGTTCTAACAAAATTTATTTCGTCGAATTCTGAGATTTTTTGAAAAATGGCTATTTTTAAGGCGTTTAAATTTAACTGAAATAGTCAAAACATATTTTCTTTACCCACGTTCACATATTAATTCGAAAAATTCTGAAAATTGAAACCTAACAATAATTTGACATTCCGGTTCCAACAAAAGTGATTTCGTCGAAAACTATGGTCGTTTGAAAAATGACTATTTTTAAGACCAATATATTTAATATTAAAAATACATTTTTAAAAAAATAAATCCTGAAACTCAAAATATATAAGTGTTTACTGTTTTTCAATGTAGAAACACCATTTTGAACTCAATGGAAGTGGTTTCGAGTTCAAATTCCTTCGTATGCAAAAAGTAGCATTTTGACCTTTATAAATTTCATAGCGACCTTTCTAAATATTGAATTGGCCATAACTTTTGATTTCCGTTATGAAATTTCGAATTCGTTGGAAAGATATTTTTAAATAGATTCTAATATTTTTGGTTTCACTAAAATCCGTTAAATTTTGCATCCTGTACGATCAGTCAAAGTTCAAGTTTGACTTTTCAAACTACCGCGTTTTTTCTAACTCTTTTGTTAATTAAAATTAAATCATTCATTCTAACTTTGATTTAAATCAAATTTGTGATCATTATTATTTAAATAAATTATTTTATATTGTCAAAATTCATTAAAATTCTCTAAAATAAAAATTTTAAATTGGTTCTGATTTTGCGGGTTGTTACACCCACCCGACACGTCAGCCCCTTCCGCAAGCCCCCTCGGCCTCCTCCTCCCTAAATTACAGTGAGTCCCTTTTATTTATTTTGTTTAATTTAATTCTTTTATATGTTTTATTGTTTTAAAGAATTTATTTTTCTTTGAATTATATTGTTTTAAAAGAATTGATTTTTTAACCTTGTAAAGAATAGGTCTTTAATTTTAAAAAGAAATGATTTTTCACTATAGAAAGAAATGGTTGTTAACACTGAAAAACTAAGATTTTTAGCAATGTAAATATATAATTTTTATAATATAGAAAGGATAAAAATATAATTTTTATAATTTAGAAAGGATAAAAATATATTTTTTATAATATAGAAAGAATAAAAATATGATTTTTATATTGATAGAGTATTAAAATTTTGATCTTTATATATATATATAGCGAAATAAAAATACGATTTTTATTTATTGAATGAAGCAATAAAAATATAATTTTTATTTGAACAGCATGAAAAGAACTGCATAGGAATTTCAAGCTAATTCAGACAGTTCAGCAGTTCAAAAGCAAAGCACAGCGGAGTGGAACCCTCTGTGAGAACTTCTCACCTTTAATTTTAAGATTCTGGTTAAATATATACTTGGGTGCAGACGGTGTTTAGTAGCACCCGACACCCGTCGTCCACAGACCATGGGCGGCTTGTATGCTTGTTTGTTTGATTTTGATGTGTAGTTGATTGTGTGATGTGATGTGAAATGAAATAAAATATTTATATAGTTAAAAATATTTTATAGTTAAAAATAGAATTTTTAACGTGTATATGAGAGGAAATAAAAATAAACAAATCGGACGATTTGTTTATATACACACATTTGACTGATATTGATTGGGACGATAAATTTTACACATCGCCCAACTGCACAAATAAAACCTGTGTTTGATTGTTAGAAACCCCACACGGGTATTGGGATGATATTTGACGTACACTAATCCTGATTGTTTAGTTGTATGTCGATCGATCGATTGACAGGCTGTTATAAGCGTTGAATATTTATATTTGATGCTTATACAGTGTAGAATGCACTTTGGATGATGGTTGATTATTCATCGTTGTTATTGTATACATGTGTTGTAGAAAATCCATATAATTAACATTATATGGTAATTGATTGGGCCTCATTCCAGTTTTGAAATAGAAATATTTGAAATAGAAATATTTGAAAGAAATATTTGAAATAGAATATTTGAAAATATAAATATATAAAGCCGTGTTGATTAGATTAACGCCATTTTGACGTGAACGATATTTATATCGATTTTATTCATTTTATAATGAATATCGAAAGTGATTTCAAAATCTGATATTTTGAAAAGAATTGAAATTCGAACTGAAACTGAATAGAAATGAATTCGAATTGAATTTGAATAGAAATAAATTCGAATTGAAATTGAATTGAATTGAAAACAAACTGAAATTAAATTAGAAATCAATTTGAATTGAAATCGACTTGAAATGAATTTAAAACGAATTTATATTGGAAAGATTCAATTTTGATTTGAATTTGAAAAAGAAGTTGAAATCGTTTTGAAAATGAATTTAAAACGATTTATAGAATACGTTTTAAAAAGGAAATCGATGATATATATATATATATATATATATATATATATATATAATGGCCTGAATAGAACGCGCTGCACCGCGGCAGTTCGCGAATTTCGACCATTGACTTCGAATGGATATTACGGGAGATCCGACCGTCGGATTCTCCTAAAACCGGAACCGTTGGGTTCGTATCGAAAAGAGCTTTCTAACGAATATTAGAAATTAGAAATCTAACAGTTGGATTTGGAATTATGTCCAAATCAAATTTGGAAAAGTTCGCTGTAAGTGCAGTTCGATGGCCGTTGATGGAAATCGACTGTACGGGCCTTGATAAAATTATTAAAAATATCAATAATTTGTGTAGAATCATAAGAAATGATTTGGGAAGAATTGGGATGAAAAACTCCATATTTGAAAAGATAAAAATAGATTTTTATCGAAATGAACTAGTTTTGAACTAGAATTATAATTCTATTTATTTTTAAATAAATAAATTGGATTTGAAATGGTTTTGAAAATAACCAGAATTTCCAATAATTATATTGGAATGGATTTGAATCGAAATTATCTTCGGAATATTTCGATGTTGGATTTCGTGATGATACAGATATTGTTATGGGAATTTGAAAGATATATATATATATATATATATATATCGTTATTTCCAATACGATATTTGTTGGTCGTAGAATTTGATATTGAATATAAGCCGATATATTTTCTATTCAGAGCCTTGTATTTAATATCAAATGTGATTTGGGTTTGTCGTGAATGGTGTCTTCATTAACACTGTTCTTAAACCCAGTTAAGAAAAGATTAAATCTTTTTATTTAGATTTAATGAAGTGTACCAATTAAATAATATTTAATTGGAACTGAATTGGTATTGATTTTTAGGTTTATCGTGAACAATGTTTTATATAACACTTGTTCTTTAACCCGATAATTAATGAAATGTGATTTTGGGTTGTCGTGAGCGGTATCTTCAATAATACTGTTCTTAGACCCAACGGAGTTAAGAAAATCAGAAACTAACTGGAGATTAGTTAAGTTGAATGGTTTCTGGGGTATTGATCTGATGTTGGTTTCGGCCTTCGGGGTTAATACTTAGGAAATTGCTCACTTGCTAATTTACGGTTTGGGACTGATTGAAATTTGATGTGATTTTGGGTTTATCGTGAACCGTGTTTTAAATGACACTGATTCTTTAACCCGGTTAAAGATTAAAACTAAGTGGAGTTTTAATGAATCTTTAATTAGATTGAGAAGATCGAGAAGAGAGTATCACCAGTTTTGTTCCAGGCGATAGTTAAATCTTTAATTAGATTTGAACGTGAAATGGTAATTGAATTTACCGATAACACCGTGGTGTTAGATATGAAGTATAACCAGTTTTTCTTCATGGGATGAATAGGTTGGGATTGGGAAATTAAAACAAATGATTACTTCTGTAAGGTTCGTTAATCCCGACTAGTTTGAAGTGGTATTCAAAAAAAAAGATTAAAGAATAAATTAAAGAATTTATCTTTCATAAAATTAATGGGAACCTTTCCCTAAGAATGTGAAATTTAGAAACTAGCTGTAGATTGGCTAAGCAGAGTGATTTCCTGGGTATTGATCTGATGTTGGTTTCGGCCTTCGAGGTTAATATTTGGGGGATTATTCTCTTGATTAATTTACGGTTAGTGACTGATGATTTGGAATGAGGCGTATGTTGTGTTTGTGTAATACTTGTTTATTATATACGCGAGTTATTCGGAAAGACCAGGTTTATCCCATTCTGATTAACTGATACGACTATAAGTCGAAGATGAAGATGGTGGTCGAAGACCGGAGGTCTTCACGTCGTTTGGATAATTACTGACGATCTTGATTTGGCTGTACACCCAAGAGGATGGAAACAGTTGGTGATCGTCCAGACGTACTTGGAGATCGATGGATATGCGGGGTACTAGGTGCCTCCGGTTTCGTTCAGACCCATAACGGACTTCTAAATGGACTGTAAGTCTGACATCAGATTTCATTCTGTGTGACTGATATCGGTTTCATAGAGTGGTTTGCCTGTGTGGCATGCTAAGATGCAAATAATCAAGGCTTCTGTTGAAAGGCAGAGCCTTGTGGTTGAGGATCAAAGCACGGCTTTTGTGGCGCAGCTTTGTGTAGCGTTGATTCGCGATCCTCACACCCCGGTATGAACCAGAAACGGGAGAGGACCTCAGGGAGGGCCTGGATTTCTTCCTAGCTAGAAGTGGCGTCAGTGGTTTTATAAGCCCTGACGAGTTTGACTTATGTCGTTGTTGCTGTTGCGAGGCGCCTCGGTTATATCGGTCGATCCGGGACCGATGGAGTCATTCGTTGACTCATTTACGCCCCAAAGGGCGGGGAAACGTAGTGTTCAGGCATAATAATCCACATCGGTGGACCGGCCCTGATGATCCAAAGGGTTGATGCGTTCTGAACTTGAGGCTCGGGCTAGGCAGTCTCGAATTCGGTAAGGACTATCTTTTGCCTTGGTTCATGACGGAAATCCAATTTCCAAATATGTGATTTTGCGGTTTTAATTGTAGAACTAGTATGGCGACATGATATATGGTACCCATGCCGTCTTTGATTGATACTTATGATTTGAAGTTGTTTTATACACTATACACTTATGATAGTATCAAATGATTTGTTTTAAACGTACTAAGCATGTTTGGCTTTTATAAGGGAAAACTCTATCCCCCGGCTTGCGTTGCATTGTGTGATAGGACCTGGGTCTTATAATAGCTTCATTTTTCCAAAAAGCATTGCGCTGTTTCATTATATGCACTGTTATTCTTGGGAGGAAACCCGTTCCGTGTTATCCGGCGTGGTCCCTTGATATATCTGATTTAAAGTAAAGTTTTAAATAACTGTTTTAGTTCTCACACCAGTCCCATGACTGACCTGGAGTTTAATGTTTTAACCTAAACTCTAGGTGCCCTTATTTTGACACGGGAAGCTAATAGTTTTGGTATTGCAGATTTATATTCACAGGATCCTGGTTTACAGCTAGAACGATACTCGGAAAGCTTTGTATCCACGTATTACTTCTAGTTGTGTATTGTATTATTTTCTACTGCTATGTAATGTATTGTAATCTCTGATATTTATTGAATGTAGTATTCATTTATACTCTGTATATTCTTGTAATCTGATGAATTATTGTAATTAACAATGAAATGTTCTTCCGTCTGCGTTCTATTTTGTCGTGTTCTCAAAACAATTCGTTCTTTCTCTTCTCTTCGGAGACCGGGGAAGTTTGGGTCGTTTCAGCATGGTATCAGAGCTTTGGTTTACAAAGCTCAGAGAACAAGACACATTAGAACCTTACGAAAGAATTCATCAGATATTGGATTAGTAATATCCAATGGGAATGACTCGTTAGAGATAGGATCAGTAGTATCCTAGAACGAGTGTGAAGAGTATATTTTTAAAATTGAAAACAAGTTTGTTTTGAAAATTTAAATCAATTATTCGTATTTGATTATTTATTTAAATTGATTTGGACAATCCGATATATAAAGATTTTGCATATGCGTCTTGCAAACGTGTATTCGAAGTTTTAATATACTGGATAGTTATAGAATCATACTCTAGTGCCCGGGGATAATTTTGGTAACGGGGCACCATCGCCAGTATTTATTTTCGAGTTTCAAAAGTGAGATTTATATATATTTCCAATTGACTGGTGTGAGAACCGAAACTAGATAGGGATTATTTGTTGTGATTTGGCATCAAAAATCTGATTTTTTGACTATGTATCAAAATTACGAAATTGAAAAGCTAATCAACTAATTGATTGCTGGTTGTGTTGTTTGATTATAGTTTAATTAATTAAATTTTGAGCCATTTAGCAAATATATCAAATAGTGAATTGTATTGGAAATTTGTCGCATTTGCTTGCATATACATGTACTTACGTTGAACAGGTCATAGCAAGGAGGCTAGAGCAGAAGAATAAAATTTGTTTGCCCGACAAATAGGTACATGTTTATCATAATTTATTGTTTTGTTTGGGTGATGATGATTTTATGAGACGATTGGCTAGCCGCTTGGCTTTTTCTTTTTCTTTTTGAGATCAGAAGGTCTGTATGGAAATTTCGGGATTTTCCCGGTGCTCCCGGTGCAGGGGAGGTTATGGCGAAATTTTTCGAAAATTTAGGGTGTTAGCCAAATTTTTGAAAAATTTGAAAAGTTCTTAGAAACTGAAAAGTTGAAGAACTTAAGCCGTAGCAAAAATAATGAAAGTTGAGTTGATTAGTAAAACAACTTTCGGCTTCGTTCCTTTTCGGGGACGAAAAGTTTTAAGTGGGGGAGATTGTAATAACCCGGAAATCCGAGCCAATTTAAATTTTTTATTTTGGCCAATTTAGTGAATTTTGATTATTTAAAATGAATTATTTTAAATAATAACGATGAGAAATTTATTTTGAATAGACTTAGAACGAATATATTTATATAGATCGTCGTTAGAATATAAATATTTATTTTAAATTATAAATGGAATTGAAAATGGCTCGGTAGTTCGATAATTCGATTTCAAACTTCAATTGAACATACCGGGTGCCAAATAAACCGGATTTTAGTGAAACCAAAAATATTTGAATCTAATTGAGAATATCTTTCCAACGAATCCGAAAAATCAAAATTTCATAGCGGGAGTCAAAAGATATGTCCAGTTGAAATTTCAGAATAGTCGCTATGGAATTCAGGCCCTTAAATGGGAATTTTGCAAACGACCTCGGAATTCGACGAAACCAGTTTTGTTGGATCCGTGATGTCAAGTTAGTGCTAGATTCCAAAATTCATAATTTTTTGAATCAATATGTGAGCGTGGCAAAAGAAAACGTGTTTGAACAGTTTCAGTTGATTTTAATCGACTGGAAAATGGCCATTTTTCAAACGGTCTCAGAATTCGACGAAACTAGTTTTGTTAGGACCGTATCGTCAATACGAAGCCAGAAAATATTTTTTGGGAATTTTTCGAGTTAGTATATGGCCCCGGTAAATTGAAATGCGCGTTCAAACACAATATATAGAGTTATATGTTGATTTTCACGGAAACTGATCGAAATGATCGAATCAGCTTACGATACATATCCCATTGTGTTCGGAATGGGAGTAATTAGCTATGGACGACAGGCGGTGGGTCTCGTTTGGAGGTCAAAAATAAAAGTTTCTATTTGGGATTAAAATAAATAATAAAATATATATTCTATTCTCTCTCTCCCTATTTTACAGTCAAACCCCCCCTTCTTCTTCATTCCACGATCGAAGCAAAAAAGAAAAAAAAATAAAACTGCGTCGCCCCCATCTTTCGCTCGCCACCGCCGCGCCCAGGTGGCGCCGGCCACCACCAAACCCCCTCCGCTGCGCCTTCTCCTCCCTCTCCACCCTCGCTCCTCCAAACCCCTCCTCAAATCGAGACCCCTGAAGCCCTATCCGCCACCGCTACCCCCCTGGACGTCGACGACCCCCTCCAACATCCCCTCCGACCAACCGACGAGCCACCACCCACCTGAACGCCCAATCCGACCCCTTCCCTCAGGCGACAGCCAACTCGAGCACCCCCACCCGACACGTCAGCCCTTCTGCAAGCCCCCTTGGCCTCCTCCCCCCTAAATGACAGTGAGTCCCTTTTGTTTATTTTGTTTAATTTAATTCTTTTATATGTTTTATTGTTTTAAAGAAATTATTTTTCTTTGAATTATATTGTTTTAAAAGAATTGATTTTTTAACTTTGTAAAGAATAGGTCTTTAATTTTAAAAAGAAATGATTTTTCACTATAGAAAGAAATGATTGTTAATACTGAAAAACTATGATTTTTAGCAATGTAAAAATATAATTTTTATAATATAGAAAGGATAAAAATATTTTTTTTATAATTTAGAAAGGATAAAAATATAATTTTTATAACATAGAAAGAATAAAAATATGATTTTTTATATTGATAGAGTATTAAAATTTTGATCTTTATATATATATATATAGCGAAATAAAAATACGATTTTTATTTATTGAATGAAGCAATAAAAATATAATTTTTATTTGAACATCGTGAAAAGAACTGCATAGGAATTTCAAGCTAATTCAGACAGTTCAGCAGTTCAAAAGCAAAGCACGGCGAAGTGGAACCCTTTGTGAGAACTTCTCACCTTTAATTTTAAGATTCTAGTTAAAATATATACTAGGGTGCAGACGGTGTTTAGTAGCACCCGACACCCGTCGTCCACAGACCATGGACGGCTTGTATGCTTGTTTGTTTGATTTTGATTTTGATATGTAGTCGATTGTGTGATGTGATGTGAAATGAAATAAAATATTTATATAGTTAAAATTATTTTATAGTTAAAAATAGAATTTTTAACGTGTATATGAGAGGAAATAAAAATAAACAAATCGGACGATTTGTTTATATACACACATTTGACTGATATTGATTGGGACGATAAATTTTATACATCGCCCAACTGCACAAATAAAATATGTGTTTGATTGTTTGAAACCTTACACGGGTATTGGGATGATATTTAACGTACACTAATCCCGATTGTTTAGTTGTATGTCGATCGATTGATTGACAGGCTGTTATAAGCGTGGAATATTTATATTTGATGCTTATACAGTGTAGAATGCACTTTGGATGATGGTTGATTATTCGTCGTTGTTATTGTATACATGTGTTGTAGAAAATCCATATAATTAACATTATATGGTAATTGATTGGGCCTCATTCCAGTTTTTAAATAGAAATATTTGAATAGAAATATTTGAAATAGAAATATTTGAAAGAAATGTTTGAAATAGAATATTTGAAAATAGAAATATATAAAGCCGTGTTGATTAGATTGACGCCATTTTGATGTGAACGATATTTATATCGATTTTATTCATTTTATAATGAATATCGAAAGTGATTTCAAAATCTGATATTTTGAAAAGAATTGAAATTCGAACTGAAACTGAATAGAAATGAATTCGAATAGAAATAAATTCGAATTGAAATTGAATTGAATTGAAAACAAATTGAAATTGAATTAGAAATCAATTTGAATTGAAATCGACTTGAAATGAATTTAAAACGAATTTATATTGGAAAGATTCAATTTTGATTTGAATTTGAAAAAAAGTTGAAATCGTTTTGAAAATGAATTTAAAACGATTTATAGAATACGTTTTAAAAAGGAAATCGACGATATATATATAATATATATATATATATATATATTATTTAATGGCCTGAATAGAACACGCCGCGCCGCGGCAGTTCACGAATTTCGACCATTGACTTCGAATGGATATTACGGGAGATCCGACCGTCGGATTCTCCTAAAACCGGAACCGTTGGGTTCGTATCGAAAAGAGCTTTCTAACGAATATTAGAAATTATAAATCTAACGGTTGGATTTGGAATTATTTCCAAATCAAATTTGGAAAAGATCGCTGTAAGTGCAGTTCGATGGCCGTGGATGGAAATCGACTGTACGGGCCTTGATAAAATTATTAAAAATATCAATAAATTGTGTAAAATCATAAGAAATAATTTGGAAAGAATTGGGATGAAAAACTCCATATTTGAAAAGATAAAAATAGATTTTTATTGAAATGAACTAGTTTTGAACTAGAATTATAATTCTATTTATTTTTAAATAAATAAATTGGATTTGAAATGGTTTTGAAAATAACCAGAATTTCCAATAATTATATTGGAATGGATTTGAATCGAAATTATCTTCGGAATATTTCGATGTTGGATTTTGTGATGATACAGATATTGTTATGGGAATTTGAAAGATATATATATATATATATCGTTATTTCCAATACGATATTTGTTGGTCGTAGAATTTGATATTGAATATAAGCCGATATATTTTCTATTCAGAGCCTTGTATTTAATATAAAATGTGATTTGGGTTTGTCGTGAATGGTGTCTTCATTAACACTATTCTTGAACCCAGTTGAGAAAAGATTAAATCTTTTTATTTAGATTTAATGAAGTGTAACAATTAAATAATATTTAATTGGAATTGAATTGGTATTGATTTTTGGGTTTATCGTGAACAGTGTTTTATATAACACTTGTTCTTTAACCCGATAATTAATGAAATGTGATTTTGGGTTGTCGTGAGCGGTATCTTTAATAATATTGTTCTTAGACCCAACGAAGTTAAGAAAATCAGAAACTAACTGGAGATTAGTTAAGTTGAATGGTTTATGGGGTATTGATCTGATGTTGGTTTCGGCCTTCGGGTTTAATACTTAGGGAATTGCTCACTTGCTAATTTACGGTTAGGGACTGATTGAAATTTGATGTGATTTTGGGTTTATCGTGAACCGTGTTTTAAATGACACTGATTCTTTAACCCGATTAAAGATTAAAACTAAGTAGAGTTTTAATGAATCTTTAATTAGATTGAGAAGATCGAGATTGGAGTATCACCAGTTTTGCTCCAGGCAATAGATAAATCTTTAATTAGATTTGAACGTGAAATGGTAACTGAATTTACCGATAACACCGTGGTGTTAGATGTGAAGTATAACCAGTTTTACTTCATGGGATGAATAGGTTGGGATTGGGAAATTAAAACAAATGATTACTTCGGTAAGGTTCGTTAATCCCGACTAGTTTGAAGTGATATTCAAAAAAAAAGATTAAAGAATAAATTAAAGAATTTATCTTTGATAAAATTAATGGGAACCTTTCCCTAAGAATGTGAAATTTAGAAACTAGCTGTAGATTGGCTAAGAAGAGTGATTTCCTGGATATTGATCTGATGTTGGTTTCGGCCTTCGGGGTTAATATTTGGGGGATTATTCTCTTGATTAATTTATGGTTAGTGACTGATGAATTGGAATGAGGCGTATGTTGTGTTTGTGTAACACTTGTTTATTATATACGCGAGTTATTTGGAAAGACCGGGTTTATCCCATTCTGAATAACTGGTACGACGATAAGTCGAAGATGAAGACAGTGGTCGAAGACCGGAGGTCTTCACGTCGTTTGGATAATTACTGATGATCTTGATTGGGCTGTACACCCAAGAGGATGGAGACAGTTGGTGATCGTCTAGACGTACTTGGAGATCAATGGATATGCGGGGTACTAGGTGCCTCCGGTTTCGTTCAGACCCAGAACGGACTTGTAAATGGACTGTGTGTCTAACATCGGATTTCATTCTGTGTAACTGATATCAATTGCATAGATTGGTTTGCCTGTGTGGCATGCTAAGATGCAAATGATCAAGGCTTCTGTTGAAAGGCAGAGTCTTGTGGTTGATGATCAAAGCACGGCCTTTGTGGTGTATCTTTGTGTAGCGTTGATTCGTGAGCCTCACACCCCGGTATGAACCAGAAACGGGAGAGGACCTCAGGGAGGGCCTGCGTTTCTTCCTAGCTAGAAGTGGCGTCAGTGGTTTTACAAGCCCTGACGAGTTTGTCTTATGTGGTTGTTGTTGTTGCGAGGCGCTTCGGTTATATCGGTCGATCCGGGACCGATGGAGTCATTCGTTGGCTCATTTACGCCCCAAAGGGCGGGGAAACGTAGTGTTCAGGCATAATAATCCACATCGGTGGACCGGCCCTGACAATCCAAAGGGTTGATGCGTTCTGATCCTGAGGCTAGGGCTAGGCAGTCTCGAATTCGGTAAGGACTATCTTTTGCCTTGGTTCATGACGGAAATCCAATTTCCAAATATTTGATTTTGCGGTTTTAATTGTAGAACTAGTATGACGACATGATATATGGTACCCATGTCGTCTATATTGATACTTATGATTTGAAGTTGTTTTATACACTTTACACTTATGATAGTATCAAATGATTTGTTTTAAACGTACTAAGCATGTTTGGCTATTTTAAGGGAAAAACCTATCCCCCGGCTTGTGTTGCATTGTGTGATAGGACCTGGGTCTTATAATAGCTTCATTTTTCCAAAAAGCATTGCGCTGTTTCGTTATATGCACTATTATTCTTGGGAGGAAACCCGTTCCGTATTATCCGGCGTGGTCCCTTGATATATCTGATTTAAAGTAAAGTTTTAAATAACTGTTTTAGTTCTCACACCAGTCCCATGACTGACCTGGAGTTTATTGTTTTAACCTAAACTCTGGGTGCCCTTATTTTGACACGGGAAGCTAGTAGTTTTGGTTTTGCAGATTTATATTCACAGGATCCTGGTTTACAGCTGGAACGTTACTTGGAAAGCTTTGTATCCGCGTATTACTTCTAGTTGTGTATTATATTATTTTCCGCTGCTATGTAATGTATAAAAATGTCTGATATTTATTGAATGTAATATTCATTTATACTCTGTATATTCTTGTAATCCGATGAATTGTTGTAATTAACAATGTTCTTCCGTCTGCGTTCTATTTTGTCGTGTTCTCAAAACAATTCGTTCTTTCTCTTCTCTTCGGAGACCGGGGAAGTTCGGGTCGTTTCATGTTTCGTTCAGATCCAGAACAGACATATATGGATTGTGTGCCTGACATTGTAATTGACTGCGTAGCACTGATCTCTGTTAAATATATATCCCCTTGGTGGCGGAGAATTTATTCTCTTACTTAACACCCTTCTCTAAGACGTATGAGATTAGAGGTTATATATTGATATAAATCAGTGATGCGTTTTGAATGGACAATGTGACATATTAATTTATGGATGAGCTATGGTTGATCAAAGCATGGCTTATTTAAGCGTAGCTTTGTGTATATCGTGACCTTGGAAAATCTCACTCCCCGATAAATGACCGAAACAGGAAGAAATGCAGCAGGGTTATGGGTTATTGTCTCCTTCTAGATAAAAGGTGTACTATGGTATAGAGTCCAGGTATTAATCTACGTGGTAAAAGCATCTAGTTTTGTGTTTGTTTTTGGCGCACGCTCGGAAAGGTTGGTAACGACCGAGATATGACAGGCGTACTCTAAGTTGCCCAGCTAAGGGGTAACCCGGCCTTGTGTTGGCATAAGGAGCATCACTGTTGATCCTCGGACATCCCTCTAGATGTGTTCGAAATTCGGTTCGTAAGGAAGTTCCTTTGCCTGGTCATTGTTGGAAACCCAATCTCCACTACGAGCGCTTATGATTTTGATTGTATACTATACGTCAGTATAGTGTATAATACCTATGCTGGCTAGGATTAATATATTTACTTTCTAAATCGTTTTCACATTATATTATAGTATTGAAAGAGGATTTTCATGTATCAAGCATTTTTGACTATCGAAGGAGAAACCTCGCCCATGTGTACGTTTGCATTGTGTGTGTGCCGCGAAACCTTATGGTAGTTCCATTTTTCAAAAGTCATAGCGAATTTTTATGCAAGGGAATTCATATGGAGTAAACCCGTTCACGTTAGCGGCGTGGTCCGTCGAATTATCCAACTTTAAAATGAATCCTAAATAACAACTGTTTTGAGTTCTCACACCAGTCCCATGACTGACCTGGAGTTTATTGTTCCCACACCTAAACTCTGGGTGCCTATAATTCTGTACGGGCAATCGGTAGTTTAGTCTGCAGGTTTATCTTTCAAGTGTTGGATTCAGGGTTGGAGCTAGAGTTATATTTCAGATTTCCTTAGTCCGCTAATGAGTCTATTTCCGCTGAGCTTATGTTGTACTTTGATGTTCCTGGTAACTCTGATGTAATATTTTGTAATGAAATGAAATGTTCTGATATTTTTTGTGCAAATATGTTAGTACCCATAACAAACCATCTTTATGAATAGTTCAAGTTGGTTTTATTACCAACAAGAACCGGGCAAAAAGCTGGGTAGTTACATTGCATATGCTAGTAAATAGATTAGGTTAGTGTAACTTAGCCGGTTTCTTAAGTTTATGTTTCATTGAATTGAAATTATAGCTAGGAAATTGTTTACATGATTGAATGCATATGCTATGAGTTGTTTTGGCAATATTGTGAAGCTCCGTTGTCACACCGGCAAGTTCTAAGACTTCACATTTCACTTATATCAAATTTGATTTCTTTGATTTAATATTATGTTCATTTTAGAACTTAAAATCAAAATCATTACATTCAGGCTCTATGAGTCGATACTGTGATCGTTAGAGGACTCGTTGACGTCAAGAAGTGTTCAGGAGACTCGAATGATCACGCACGATCGATGGAGGTGGACCGGCGGGATCAAAACCCTCCCTATCTGACCTGAACAACAACCTAAGTTCGGACCAGTTGACTGGTCGATTCGGACCAGCCGACCGGTGGTCTGCCTGGGAAACAACCAGGTACAAACCATTCGTGTAATGTCTCGTATTTTTACCGTATAATAGTTAATCTATTTAATTATTTAAATAGTGATTTAGAGGATTTAATGGTTATTTAATTAATTAACTTTGAATATTTAATTAATATAATAATATGTTTAATTCTGAAATAATCAGAATTAGCTGAAATTTCAATATTGTGTGAATTGGGCAATTCAAAATATATGATTCAGTTTAAAATTTAATTACAATCACAAATATATTATATAAACGATAGTTGACATATGGTTTATATTATAATTATAATCGAGCTCGAAATAGTTCTGCAGTTCGTAATTCTGCGATTCGAACTTCAATTGAATATACAGGGTCGTTTTAACCTTGATTTCTGTGAAATAAGAAACGTTCGGAGCTAGTGAAATATATTTTTCTAATGGAAGAGAAAAATCGGGATTTCATTGTGTAGATTTTGAGTTATGTCTAAATAAAATTTTAAAATAGTCACTATGGAATTCCTTTATAATTTATAACTATTTATTTATATTGTAAATGATTTTTTCAATATAAATTGAATATCGATTCAACCGGGATTTGAGTATCGAGCTATAAATCCAGTTGGAGCTATATGATATTCTACTGTGAATATATACGATAATATTTATTTATAAATATTTAATTTAATTGTTTTCAAATATATTTATATATTTAAATGGGTTATTTAGAGCTTTAAAATAGCCGGTTTTGCAAACTGACTGCGTTTTTTACGAAACTAATTTTGTTGGATCCGTAATATTGAATTATTGTTAGATTTCAATTTTCATGATTTTTGGAGTCAGTGTGTGGCCGTACATATTTTTAATGTGAAAAACAGTCTGTATTTTGATGGTTAAAAATACGTTGTGTGAGCAAACAGACTCGGAATTCGATAAAACCAGTTTCGTTGGGTCTGTAATGTCAAACTGTAGCTGCATGTCCATTTTTATCGAAAACGAAATTCATATGTAGTCATATGGATTTTTAAAAGCTGAATAGAAGCAACGGTTCAATATATATTAATATAAAATTCGAATTAAAAATTATTTAAGCTATCCCTATGAATAACCACGCACCCTTACCCTAAACCTAAACATTTCTACTTCTCTGGTCAATGCATATATGGCTGTCATCTTTTTATTTCCTTCACCGAAATCTAGAAATAAAATTCCATCAAATACAATAAAATTCTACAAATCAAAAGACCTTTATATTAAAGGTCCTGGTGATGAGTTCTTCGCATTGATACCTGTTTATCAACGCTCAATCAGAGTACTATTCGTTGCGTGTATCACAACGAGTCTAGGGTTTAAATTTTTGAGAAAAACTTAAGCTTCGATAGGAGAAATGAGCAGGGTACTTGAGTTTGTGGAGTTGAGAGGAGGATATTGGCAAATTTTGGTGGATTTCGATCATAAAGGGGGACGCGCGATTTCCTGTAATATTGAAAACTGTTGTGCGATGGAATGCTAATGGGAGTGTCGAGCTTTCGTAGAGGAGGATGGGAAGATGGAGCATGGGTCGAGGGGAAAGTTGGTGTAGTCGGAATGTTGAACCGTGATGAAACAGAGGAGTTTGAGTGTTGAGGAAAATCCGCTTATGGCTTTTAACTGGGAGTTGTTGTGTGAGTTCACCGTGAGGATGAGGAAGAAAGGAACAAGGCGGGTTTGGGTTTAAAGTGTAATGGGTTGCGGCCCAAATTCAAAAAACAAAGTATAGTTTTATTTAATTTAAATACCGTATAACTTGTAAATGACATAACTTATACGTACGTTATCAAAAATAGATAAAAATGGATCCGTTGTGATCGTATGGACGGGGGCTACGCCATGAAACTGACTAGGATTGAATCGGGGCTCGTTACAATTTATAGAAAATAAATTGTCTGATCCGAATCAACAACAATTTACCGTTATTTAATGATGAAGTGCTAATGTGAGTAAAACTCACCAACTCTATCAGTTCATATTTTTATAACGTATAATTAGAACTGATAAATGATGATGATTGCTGTGTGCTGACTATTTGATTGAATTGCTGAATGATTGGCTGAAATTTTAGATAATGATATATATATATATATAAATCGCTAACTAAATATTGATTCTGTTTATCAGAATATTTCATACTGAAGTGATATCGATGTGAATTATATTGTGAAACATCTGTGGATGCAGGAAAACAGGTTGGAGGGATCCAACTGGATTCCTCAATATTTATAAAACTGTTCTTTGCATATATCGTAATATATGATGCGATATATAATATGTTGTTGATTATGTGTGTTTGAATGATATTGATCATTGTTATTTGGTATTTTAAATACCGTAAGAAATACTAGGATGTAGAAAAGGGGATTTTCAAAGTGTATTTTGAAAATAAATTATTTATATGAAATCATTGGATTTTATATATAAAAGGAAAAGGATTTTATAAAAGAAAATAATTATAAAATCAAAGGAGATTATAAAAAAAGAAATATTTATTTGTTAAATAAATAGAATTGAAAAAGGAAATATTTATTTGTTAAATAAATAAAATTGAAAGAGAAATATTTATTTGTTAAATAAATAGAATTGGAAAGGAAATATTTGTTGAACAAATAGAAGGGAAAAGAGATATATATTGGAAAAATAAATAGAAAGATAAAAAGGAATATTTATCTAGAAAATAAATAATATATCGTAAAAGGAAATATTTGGAGAGTAAGTAGGATTATAAATGGGATTAGAGTTAATCGATTAGAGTAAATTAAATAGAGTTAATTGAATAGAGTTAATTGATTAGAGTTAATCAAAAAGGAGTTAATCGAATAGGTTTAATCCAATAGAGTTAATTGAAGAGAGTTAATCGAAAATTAGCTTATTCGAAAGGGAGTATCGAATAGAGTTATTCGAAATAAAAGTTATCGAATATAGTTATTTGGAAAATAGTTATTTGAAGAGAGTAATCAAATTTTGTTATTTGAAATCAGTTATTCAGTTAGAGTTAATCGATTAGAGTTAATCAATTAGAGTTAATCGATTATGGTTAAATCAGTTAGAGTTAATCAGTTAGAGTTAGTCGAATGCAGTTTATTCGAAAAAGAGAGATTATTGAATATAGTTTATTCGAAAGGAATTAATCAAATATAGTTATTCGAAAGGAGTTAATCGAATATAGTTATTCGAAAGGAGTTATCGAATATTGTAACACCCGTGAATTCTATGACTGTGAAACTCACAAATTAAAGTATAATTAATTTCAAATCAAAGAACTAAGGGAAACGGGATACGCCATTGCGTTCGTCTCGGAAAAATACGCGAAATAGAGTCCGAGTTTTCGAAAAACGGATATCGTATGAAGAAGTTATGGACGAACGAAGTTGGGCGAAAAACCGAAAAAAAGGGCCAGAATGCACTGGCGCACTTGGGAAGTGCGCCAAAACAAAAATGAACTGGCGCACCTGTGAAGTGCGCCAGTACATTTTTGACCTGGCGCACCTGCCAAGTGCGCCCAGGTCAAAAATGACCTGCTGGCCAGGTCTGGTCTAGCCCTGGCTGGCCAGGTCGGTGTGTGGTCGAATTTCTGTGGTCTGCTTTGTCATTAGGGCTAGGTGGCGGGTTTTTATTGGTCTCTCTTCCTAATGAATGGCTACGATCTAACCTAGCAACATCAATGGTCCTAATCAATTCCTAACCTCTATATAAACAACCCTAGACTAAACCCTAATCTATTCATTCAAAATAAGATTATAGCCGCCATGTTGCTGAGGAACGACAAAGAGTAGTCGCCGACTAGAGAGAGAGTTAGGAAGAAAGTTCTAAAGCCTAAAGCAATTCAAGCAACCTAAAGCTAATCAATTCAACAAAGGAATCGTGTCTCTTAATTAGAGAATTCGCCGCAACCATTGTAAGTAGAGTATTACTTTGGTATAATAAACAACTGTGTTGATGTGTATGCTTGGATTGTGGCAATGGAAGTAATTCATGTTTGTGCAAAATTATGTTATTCATTATAAAGAACTACATGCGGTAGTTCTATGCAAATATACGTTTGGAATATTGCGCAAATTATGTAATCTATGTTGAAGCTACATGTATGTAGTTGAGTGAAATTTATGCAAGTTTGGGGCTTTGTTATTATGTCGTCATGATGTATACTTTGTGCATAAATCGTTTTGCAATCAATTGAGACTAGTTTGGTTGTTATAGTTCATATGAAACTATGTTGGAATTTTGACACCTTAATCCATGTATTAAGTCATGCTTATGAATATGGCTAGGCTATGAATGATATTTGGCATAATTGAAATCTATGATTAAGTCTATCTTGTTTAAAAGAGTTATATGATGACATATGTGAGACATGGCTAGGTTAGACTCAAAAATCCCTTTTTGCAAGTTTAAAGCAAACACCATGATTAGGAATATTTATGCATAAGTATATTTATACCATCGTTATGTGATTAGACTTAAACCATGATTAAGTTGAACTATGCTTTTGTGTTAGTAACAAAGTATCCCCTTTGTAAACATGTAGAAACCTTATGAACATGACTTGTTTATGTTTATGCCATGAACAAATTGAACTTTACCTATGCCATGCTTATGTTTGACATTATGCCTAAATAAGAGTATAGGTTCATGTTGTAGTTAAACCTATGCAAGTTCACATGCTTTGATCTATGTCACCTATGTTGCCACTATGCAAGTACACCAATTTTTATTTTGTATTTCCAACGTCGTATTGCAAGTTCATGCGCTCACCTTCCCCTCTTTGTGTATACGCCATAAGCCTCCCCTTTTCGCATGGCTAAATTGGGCTTTAAAAGGCTAAGCCCAATATATATATAAACGGACGTGTAAAACGGGGGAAAATAACGTTGGGTTAAAAATAAATTAATGAATGAAAATATAAAATAGAAGGGCCCAAATTCAAGTATGGGTTGGGCCCGTGATTGGTGTAACCTTTACACCATTAACTTAATAATGGGCCGCAAATATTTACATATAAATAAAGAAGAATGACAAGATATGTAAATGTAGAATATACGATGTGTTTAACCCGAGGTTGGATTGAGTTGTGATGTAAACCTGCCCAGAACCGCCCGGCTGTCCAGTAGTCACAACAATACCTATCCAATGTGGGAGGTTAAACATGGAGCCCAGCAAGGACCCGAGGTTAGACTGAGTTGTGGCGTAAGACTGCCCGGAACCAACCGGCAACAGGCAGCCACAACAATACCTGTCTAATGTGAGAGGTCAGGGCCTTAATAAGAAAATTAAGGCTGAGTCAGGATTGTTAGGATTAAGTGGACTAAAAACTTAATCAAAATGGAACATGCTAAACTAAACGGACTGGTGGGGGTTAGGTAGGAAACACTTAACCAACTTAGCATGTTGGCTAGAGATAGAAAACCTAGTAACGGGGGACCCTTTTCAGCAGTAACCCTAAAAGGTGTATCATGATACCCTGAAACTAGGCAGGGTGGGGCACGATTACTGGGCTGATTGTAAGAGGTCAAAGCGACGGCGGTGGTGTAGCAGTGTAGGTTCTAACGGAGTGCGGGCGTGCACACACTCCGGCGCAGAAAAATAAGGCACTGGACACCAGTAGCATACCTGTGCACTCTAAGGTTGTGTCGGGTTGCCACTATGGGACTTGATACACCCCATGGTGGGACCAGCATAGGTAACTACAGTCATCGGGGGCCGTAAGACACATGTAACTATGCGAGTAGGAGCCGATCATCATTGAATGGATCACATCACCCTGATTATGGGGTGCAAATTGGAAACTAGTTTATATGGGTTCAGAGATTAACATGGGGTACGATAGTATATTCGACCCTAGGTAACTTAACCAAGTTCATAGTGTTTGCCCACTTCCTGTTTTACTTATCATACCCAGTTCTTTATTCATAGACAAAGTAGTACTAGACTTACTCAGGCTTTATGTCTGACTCTATTTTTCTTTCGTCTTCTTTCTTCCGTTTCCCCCCCCCCAGGTCCTCAGGGAGGGAACACAGCAGCTTGACCAGCCTCAACATCCAGCTTGAAGAAGAGAAATGTATTGCTTGGACTTTCCTGTTTTGAACTATGGCTTTGGACAATCCACTAAGGGGCTTTTGCAGTTTATCTATGTTTTATTTATGCTTCTTTAAATAATGTACTCAAGACAGATTATGAAAGTGTTATGTTATGTTTTTGGAAAGGATGTTGTTGTAACACGTATTTGACTTAATGAAATAAAGCTTGTTGTTCTTCCGCTGTTTTACAAATATGTGTTCTTATATCTGTCTTGTATATCTGTGACTTGTACTTATAAACCTCCACCAAAATTAGGGCATTCCCTTTGAGAGTGACCCTAACGGAGGTGGGGTGTTTCACTTGGTATCAGAGCCAGGTTTACCAGATAAGATAAAAAGTTTTGAAAAATTATTTTCAAAAAGGAAATTTAAAGAAGCATTTTTAAAAGAAAAATATCATTTTATTTTTAAAAGGCAAAGTCCACTGCCCAAAGCCATAGGAACTATCTCTTATTCTTCGTTTTGAATCTATCCTTTTTGTTTCAGCATGTCCCAAGATCTTAACTTGCCTGAAGGGGTGCCAATACCTGGTTGGTTTAGACGGTTCTTAGAAGCAAGGGCCACTCAGCCAGGTCCTACCGTTCCTCCTCCCCCAGCTGAAGAAAATCATCCAGCTGCAGCAGCACCTTTTCCTCCACCTCCTCCTCGGGGAAACGCATTCGCTAAGATATGTAAATATTTTAAAGCCATGGGAGGAAGGGATTTCCATGGAACTGAGTCCTTCGTAGCAGCTAGGAATTGGCTGAAAGAAACTGAAGACCTATTCATCATCTTTGAGGTAGAGGATAGACAAAAAGTACAGTTGGCAGTGTGGCTATTGAAGGGTGAGGCTTCCTACTGGTGGGAAGTCACTAATGCTGAAAGACCAGTGGAGACATGGGAGGACTTTAGGGCAAGGTTTGAGACCAAATTTCTCTCAGATGCAGAAAGGAGTTTGCAGTTGGAAAAATTCTTATTTCTTAAACAAGGGGACAAGACAGTCAGAGAATATGTGAATCAGTTCGATGAGCTGGCTAGGTTTGGGCTTGACCTAGTCAATACCCCGCACAAGAAGGCTCTCCGTTTTGTCAAAGGGTTAAATGAGCCATTACACAGTTTGGCCATGACCCATATACCCATGGGAGCCACGTATGAAAGATTGGTGCAAATGGCATTGCTGAATGAGGAGGATAAGGGCAAGAAGGAGACGAAGGCAGAAAGCTCTCAAGGGAAGAAAGAGGATTTGCAGCCCAAGAAGACAGACTTTAAGAAGGGCGGGAAAGGCAACAAAGAGAAGAGGAAGTGTAATTTTTGTGGCAAAGTGGGGCACTTAGTAAAGGACTGCCGGAAAAAGAAGGCCAAGGAGAATGGTGGGTGCTTTTCATGCGGTCAGACAGGCCACAGGGCTAGGGACTGCCCAAGGAAACGAGGACAGGGGCAGGGCACTGGATCCACCCCAGGGGCACAGGTTCATGTGCTAGAAGCGCCACCATTGCAACAGCGAGGTACAAACACTTCTGTAGAAAGTGTAGTTTATCTTTATGATCACCCCGTTCGCACTTTATTTGATTCCGGCGCATCACACTCCTTTATCTCGTCTGCTTTAGTAGAATCTCTGCACCTAAAAACTAGTATGGTAGAGGACCCCTTAATTGTTTCAAACCCAATTGGGGGCCCAGCTCATTTGTCTATGATCTGTTTGGATTTGAAAATTTCTATTCTAAGCGTAGAATTTCTATGTAGTGCCTTTGTTTTGGGCTTTTCGGGGTATGGTTTGATTTTGGGCATGGATTGGCTATCCAGTAATGGGGCCATCCTTGATTGTGAGAAAAGGGTTGTTAGGCTCCTAACCCAGCTCGGTAATACTTTGGAAATTTCTTGTAATCCCTCGTATGCGGTTATGCTTAGTTATCTTGAATCGCTAGATGCCTCTGTTGAAAATTTGCAATCAGTTAGAGTGGTCCGGGAATATCAGGATGTCTTTGAAGAGGTGAAGGGCTTGCCTCCGAAGCGGGAAATAGACTTCCGCATATATCTTGTAGATAATGCAAAGCCCGTTGCGTTGCCCGTTAGACACATGGCTCCACGAGAAAGGAAAGAGCTCAGTAAACAGATTAAAGAGCTTCTAGAAAAGGGGTTCATTAGGAGGAGCATTTCAGAATGGGGCGCTCCAGTGGTGTTCGCTACAAAGGCGGATGGTTCACTCCGTCTATGTGTAGACTATAGGGAGCTCAACAAGCTAACGAAAAAGAATAGGCATCCTCTCCCTAGAATTGACGATTTATTTGACCAGCTTGTAGGAGCGTCTGTTTTCTCCCAACTTGATTTAGCAACCAGTTTTCATCAGCTAAGGGTGGCTGAAGATAGCATCGATAAAACGGCGTTCAGAACCCCAGACGGCTTCTTTGAATGGCTTGTCATGCCTTTCGGCTTGACAAATGCACCTGCTTACTTCGTGGACCTGATGAGTAGGGTATTTAAGGGCAATCATGGAAACTTTGCGAGTCCATCAACTAAAAGCCAAATTCTCCAAATGCCACTTTTGGAGAGAAGAGGTGAGGTTCCTTGGGCACATAGTATCCAAACAAGGGTTAGCGGTGGACCCTGCGAAGGTAGTGGCGGTACAGGATTGGAAGACACCAAGGAATGCAACTGAGGTCCGAAGCTTTCTAGGACTAGCGGGTTTCTATCGAAAATTTATAAGAGATTTTGCGAAAATCTCAGCTCCGCTCACAAAATTGACTAAGAAGAATCTAGTGTTCAATTGGGATTTGGATTGCGAATTTGCTTTCCAACGACTGAAAAGGGCTCTTACAACAGCCCCAGTTTTGACGCTGCCGGATGGGAGCAAGATGTTCATTGTTTATACGGATGCATGTGGGACAGGGCTAGGCGCCGTCTTAATGCAAGAAGGAAGGGTAGTAGCTTATGGCGGGAGGCATTTGAAGGTGCACGAAAAGAACTACCCAACCCACGATCTTGAGTTAGCCGCCATCGTCTTTGCACTCAAGTCTTGGCAACACTATCTCCTAGGTGAGAAGTTCGAACTTTACACTGACCATAAATCGTTGAAATATCTTTTCTCGCAGAAGGATCTTAACTTGAGGCAACAAAGATGGATGGAGTTTCTTGCCTCGTACGATTTCGAAATCTCCTACACTCCGGGCAAAGGCAACGTAGTGGTAGACGCGTTGAGCCGAAAGAAATTGACCCTAAGCCCGTTGTTTGTTGAAAGACAAAGCCTAGAGTTTATAGCCAGCTTCGACTTTAGGCCTTCCTCCGATTTCGTACCAGGCTTGCTAGCATCTCTCGAAGTGCGCCCAACTTTAGTGGATTCAGTAGGGACAGCACAACGCGAAGACCCTCAACTTGTGGAAATAATTGATAGGCTAATTAGGGGTGAGACTTCAAGTCACCTCAACCGATACTCCATCGACGATAGGGGTTTACTAAGGCGAGACGGAAGACTATGCGTCCCACAAGCAAAAGATTTAGTGAAAAGGGTTCTAGAGGAAGCACATCACTCCAAGATGACGATACACCCAGGCGGGGATAAAATGTACAAAGACATAAAAAGGACTTTCTTTTGGAATGGCATGAAAAAGGACGTGGCAGAATTCGTTTCTAAATGTATGGTGTGCCAACAGGTTAAGGCGGAACAGAAAAAGCCTGGCGGACTACTAGATCCTCTGGAGGTCCCGCAGTGGAAGTGGGATAGCATCTCAATGGACTTCATCGATGGGCTACCTAGGTCTAGGAGAGGCAACACTAGCATTTGGGTAATAGTGGATAGGCTTACTAAAAGCGCCCACTTTTTACCTGTCAAAAGTAAGAGAACTGTCTCATCCCTAGCATCACTTTATCTCAAGGAAATCGTTCGACTCCATGGAATACCATCTAGCATTGTTAGTGACCGAGACCCCATCTTCACCAGCGAGTTTTGGCGGAGTCTCCAAGAAGCAGTAGGAACGCAGTTATGCTTGAGCACAGCCTATCATCCCCAAACCGACGGCCAAACGGAGAGAGTGAACAGAGTTTTGGAAGACCTCTTAAGGCTATGCATCCTTGACTTCGGAGGGACATGGGAAGACCACCTTCCTTTGGTGGAATTTGCCTACTACAACAGCTATCAAGCAACCATAGGAATGGCGCCCTTCGAAGCTTTATATGGAAGACCGTGCCGATCGCCCACTTGTTGGTGGGAGTCCACGGATAAGCTTATACTTGGACCAGACATGATCCGAGAGACTACAGAGAAAGTAGACTTAATACGAAGAAGGATGAAGACGGCCCAAGACAGACAAAAGTCCTACGCCGACAAGAGAAGGACCGACCTTGAATTTGAAGTTGGAGACAGAGTTTTTCTCAAGGTATCACCACTAAGAAACGTTGTTCGTTTCGGAACCACAGGAAAGCTAGCGCCAAGATTCGTAGGGCCATTCCCTATTATCGAGAAAATTGGGAAAATGGCTTATAGATTAGAGCTACCTGAGAAGTTGGCTGGAGTCCACAACGTCTTTCACGTTTCACATCTCCGAAAATGTCTGCATGAGTCTGCTGAAGTGGTAGAGCCAAATATCCTCGAAGAGGTCGAAGTGGAACGCGAGGCAACCATAAGGAAAGTTCCAACCCGCATATTAGGAACGGAAGTGAAGAAACTACGCAACCGTGAAGTCAAGCTCGTCAAAGTTCAGTGGAGTGACGCCGAGGGAGACGCGACTTGGGAAACTGAAGCTAAAATACGCACAGCCTACCCTTTTCTGTTCGAGGGTACATCCTTGATCTTTCCTTTTCCTTAAGTTGCGCTTTTATCTATCTTTTTAGGTATATTTCCTCGACCGTATCTTTTAGATAGAATCTTTTTGGATGGAAACATGTAGTTGAAACATGTTATGGATGATGGTTGCAAGTGGTTGCAAGTGATTGCTAGTGGTTGCTCGTGGTTGCATATACACACACAATCTAGGTTTTAGATCGGCTCAGTCACTTCATATTGCATATGCATATATGTTTGCACTCGTATATGGTTGAACTTTAATGTGTTGTCATGTGGATGCTGCATTTGTATTGAATGATTGTGCACTCATGTAGAATCATGAATAGAAAAATTTGCATACATAATGGATTCATGGCACTTACATAATTCGCATTAAGGAGGTCAACTGAATCAGTAGACCGCCTGATTTTGCATTAGATAAGTTCATGTACACACACACTTTGCATATGATCATGAAGCATTAGAAGTCTTTTAAGGACAATGGATGCTCGTGTTTGATGGATGAGTAGATGGATGATTGGATGTTAGGATATACATTCCTCCTAACTTGAAGATTTCGGGGACGAAATCCTTTTAAGTGGGGGAGAATGTAACACCCGTGAATTCTATGACTGTGAAACTCACAAATTAAAGTATAATTAATTTCAAATCAAATAACTAAGGGAAACGGGATACGCCATTGCGTTCGTCTCGGAAAAATACGCGAAATAGAGTCCGAGTTTTCGAAAAACGGATATCGTATGAAGAAGTTATGGACGAACGAAGTTGGGCGAAAAACCGAAAAAAAGGGCCAGAATGCACTGGCGCACTTGGGAAGTGCGCCAAAACAAAAATGAACTGGCGCACCTGTGAAGTGCGCCAGTACATTTTTGACCTGGCGCACCTGCCAAGTGCGCCCAGGTCAAAAATGACCTGCTGGCCAGGTCTGGTCTAGCCCTGGCTGGCCAGGTCGGTGTGTGGTCGAATTTCTGTGGTCTGCTTTGTCATTAGGGCTAGGTGGCGGGTTTTTATTGGTCTCTCTTCCTAATGAATGGCTACGATCTAACCTAGCAACATCAATGGTCCTAATCAATTCCTAACCTCTATATAAACAACCCTAGACTAAACCCTAATCTATTCATTCAAAATAAGATTATAGCCGCCATGTTGCTGAGGAACGACAAAGAGTAGCCGCCGACTAGAGAGAGAGTTAGGAAGAAAGTTCTAAAGCCTAAAGCAATTCAAGCAACCTAAAGCTAATCAATTCAACAAAGGAATCGTGTCTCTTAATTAGAGAATTCGCCGCAACCATTGTAAGTAGAGTATTACTTTGGTATAATAAACAACTGTGTTGATGTGTATGCTTGGATTGTGGCAATGGAAGTAATTCATGTTTGTGCAAAATTATGTTATTCATTATAAAGAACTACATGCGGTAGTTCTATGCAAATATACGTTTGGAATATTGCGCAAATTATGTAATCTATGTTGAAGCTACATGTATGTAGTTGAGTGAAATTTATGCAAGTTTGGGGCTTTGTTATTATGTCGTCATGATGTATACTTTGTGCATAAATCGTTTTGCAAGCAATTGAGACTAGTTTGGTTGTTATAGTTCATATGAAACTATGTTGGAATTTTGACACCTTAATCCATGTATTAAGTCATGCTTATGAATATGGCTAGGCTATGAATGATATTTGGCATAATTGAAATCTATGATTAAGTCTATCTTGTTTAAAAGAGTTATATGATGACATATGTGAGACATGGCTAGGTTAGACTCAAAAATCCCTTTTTGCAAGTTTAAAGCAAACACCATGATTAGGAATATTTATGCATAAGTATATTTATACCATCGTTATGTGATTAGACTTAAACCATGATTAAGTTGAACTATGCTTTTGTGTTAGTAACAAAGTATCCCCTTTGTAAACATGTAGAAACCTTATGAACATGACTTGTTTATGTTTATGCCATGAACAAATTGAACTTTACCTATGCCATGCTTATGTTTGACATTATGCCTAAATAAGAGTATAGGTTCATGTTGTAGTTAAACCTATGCAAGTTCACATGCTTTGATCTATGTCACCTATGTTGCCACTATGCAAGTACACCAATTTCTATTTTGTATTTCCAACGTCGTATTGCAAGTTCATGTGCTCACCTTCCCCTCTTTGTGTATACGCCATAAGCCTCCCCTTTTCGCATGGCTAAATTGGGCTTTAAAAGGCTAAGCCCAATATATATATAAACGGACGTGTAAAACGGGGGAAAATAACGTTGGGTTAAAAATAAATTAATGAATGAAAATATAAAATAGAAGGGCCCAAATTCAAGTATGGGTTGGGCCCGTGATTGGTGTAACCTTTACACCATTAACTTAATAATGGGCCGCAAATATTTACATATAAATAAAGAAGAATGACAAGATATGTAAATGTAGAATATACGATGTGTTTAACCCGAGGTTGGATTGAGTTGTGATGTAAACCTGCCCGGAACCGCCCGGCTGTCCAGTAGTCACAACAATACCTATCCAATGTGGGAGGTTAAACATGGAGCCCAGCAAGGACCCGAGGTTAGACTGAGTTGTGGCGTAAGACTGCCCGGAACCAACCGGCAACAGGCAGCCACAACAATACCTGTCTAATGTGAGAGGTCAGGGCCTTAATAAGACAATTAAGGCTGAGTCAGGATTGTTAGGATTAAGTGGACTAAAAACTTAATCAAAATGGAACATGCTAAACTAAACGGACTGGTGGGGGTTAGGTAGGAAACACTTAACCAACTTATCATGTTGGCTAGAGATAGAAAACCTAGTAACGGGGGACCCTTTTCAGCAGTAACCCTCAAAGGTGTATCATGATACCCTGAAACTAGGCAGGGTGGGGCACGATTACTGGGCTGATTGTAAGAGGTCAAAGCGACGGCGGTGGTGTAGCAGTGTAGGTTCTAACGGAGTGCGGGCGTGCACACACTCCGGCGCAGAAAAATAAGGCACTGGACACCAGTAGCATACCTGTGCACTCTAAGGTTGTGTCGGGTTGCCACTATGGGACTTGATACACCCCATGGTGGGACCAGCATAGGTAACTACAGTCATCGGGGGCCGTAAGACACATGTAACTATGCGAGTAGGAGCCGATCATCATTGAATGGATCACATCACCCTGATTATGGGGTGCAAATTGGAAACTAGTTTATATGGGTTCAGAGATTAACATGGGGTACGATAGTATATTCGACCCTAGGTAACTTAACCAAGTTCATAGTGTTTGCCCACTTCCTGTTTTACTTATCATACCCAGTTCTTTATTCATAGACAAAGTAGTACTAGACTTACTCAGGCTTTATGTCTGACTCTATTTTTCTTTCGTCTTCTTTCTTCCGTTCCCCCCCCCCCCAGGTCCTCAGGGAGGGAACACAGCAGCTTGACCAGCCTCAACATCCAGCTTGAAGAAGAGAAATGTATTGCTTGGACTTTCCTGTTTTGAACTATGGCTTTGGACAATCCACTAAGGGGCTTTTGCAGTTTATCTATGTTTTATTTATGCTTCTTTAAATAATGTACTCAAGACAGATTATGAAAGTGTTATGTTATGTTTTTGGAAAGGATGTTGTTGTAACACGTATTTGACTTAATGAAATAAAGCTTGTTGTTCTTCCGCTGTTTTACAAATATGTGTTCTTATATCTGTCTTGTATATCTGTGACTTGTACTTATAAACCTCCACCAAAATTAGGGCATTCCCTTTGAGAGTGACCCTAACGGAGGTGGGGTGTTTCAAATATAGTTATTTGAAAGGAGTTAATAGAATATAGTTATCCGAAAGGAGTTATCAAATATAGTTATTCAAAACGAGTTATCGAATATAGTTTATTCGAAAAGAGATTATCAAATATAGTTATTTGAAAGGGGTTACCGAATATACTTATTCGAAAGGGGTTATCAAATATAATTTATTCGAAAGGAGTTATCAAATATAGTTTATTAGAAAGGGTTATCGAATATAGTTTATTCGAAAGGAATTAATCGAATATAGGTATTCAAAAGGAGTTAATCGAATATAGTTTGTTCAAAGAAAGGAGTTATCAAATAGAGATTATTCGAAAGAGAATTATACGTTGAATTCGATTATATCGAATTCGGGAAAGTATTATTCACTTTCCGTTTTTAATCAAGATTTACTTATTTATAAATAAATTAGTTGTTTGTTTATTTATCCAAATTTATAAATAAAAATTATACTTAAGTTATTATATTTCAGAAGCATGGGATTTTAACACTATTGTTAAAATAAAACGATTTCTATAAAAGAAGTGGATTCGTAAATAGAATCGGATAGTTACGTAAGGAAGTTTGTTAAAGATTTAGAAGGTGAACTTTGTCTATTTTCGAAGTTAGAAATGTTGTTCAGTGTGAAAACCCGTAACTTCCCCGTAAAGGAAAGCGACGGATAGTTCGAGAACAAACCACAACAGAACACATATCAAAGAACACTCCATTGCTTATTACAACAATGCATCAGATTACAAGAATATACAGAGTATAAATGAATATTACACAGAAATATCAGAGATTTAAATTACATTTAAATGCATAGCAGCGGAAAATAATACGATACACAACTAGAAGTAGATATACGGATAAAAAGCTTTCCGGATATCGTTCCAGCTGTAAACCAGGATCCTGTGAATATAAATCTGCAAAACCAAAACTACTAGCTGCCCGTGTCGAAAATAAGGGCACCCAGAGTTTAGGTTAAAACAATAAACTCCAGGTCAGTCATGTGACTGGTGTGAGAACTAAAACAGTTATTATTCTTTATTTTAAAAGTTAGGTAAATCAAGGGACCACGCCGTATAACACGGAACGGGTTTCCTCCCAAGAATACCAGTGCATAAAACAAACAGCGCAATGCTAAATAAAGAAAAATGGAGCTGTTATAAGACCCAGGTCCTATCACACAATGCAACGCAAGCCGGGGGATAGGGTTTTCCCTTATAACAGCCAAAGAATGCTTGATACATTTAAAACAGATTGTTTGATACTATTATAAGTGCATAGTGTATAAAACAACTTCAAATCATAAGTATCAATCATAGGCGGCATGAATGGCCCATAACACTATGTCGCCATATATAAGTTTACAATCAAAACCGCAAGACGTCGTATTGGAAGTTGGGTTATCATTTATGGTATGAACCGAGGCTAGGGGCAAGATCCTCACCGATTCGAGACGCTCTAGCCCGTGTCTCAGGATCAGAGCTCGAGTGACCCTCGGAGCGACAGGGCCGGTCCACCGATGTGGATTAAAATTCCTGAACACTGCGTTTCCCCGCCCTTTGGGGCGTAAGCCTGGCCCGTCAGCCGACCAGAAGCATCGGCCGAAACCGATATCACGAGGCGCCTCGCTTTTCAGCAAGTAATAATAAGTAACATCCACATGAGTCAAACTCGTCAGCCAGTTCAAGCACTGACGCCACTCATAACTAGAAAGAAACACATGCCCTCCCTGAGGTCCGTCTCCCGTTTTTGATTCATACCGGGTGTGATACTCGCGAATCAACGTTACACAAAGCTACGCCACAAAGGCCGTGCTTCGATCATCAACCACAAGACTTTGCTTTTCAACAGAAGCCTTGATCATTTGCCACTTAGGCATGCCACACAGGCAATTCACTCCATGCGATTGATATCCATCAATATATAACCCCTGAGCTCGTACGTCTCAGAGAAGGGCGTTAAGCAAGAGAATAAATTCTCCGCCGCCAAACAGATATATATTTAATAGAGATCAATCACACGGACTAAAATCCAATGTCAGACACACCGTCCATTTACAAGTCCGTTCTGGGTCTGAACGAAACCAGGGGCACTTTCCTCGCATATCCATCCATCTCCAAGTACGTCTAGACGACCACCAACTGTTTCCATCTTCTTGGGTGTACAGCCCAATCAAGATCATCAGTAATCACCCGAACGACGTGAAGACTTCCGGTCTTCGACCATCGTCTTCATCTTCGACTTATCGTCGTATCAGTTATTCAGAATGGGAAAAACCCGGTCTTTCCGAATAACTCGCGTATATTTTAAATAAGTGTTACACAAACACATCATACGCCTCATTCCAATTCATCAGTCATTAACCATAAATTAATCAAGAGAATAATTCCCCGAATATTAACCCCGAAGGCCGAAACCAACATCAGATCAATATCCAGAAAACCATTCTACTTGGCTAACCGACAGTTAATTTCTAATTTCACATTCATAGGGAAAGGTTCCCATTAATTTTATCAAAGATAAATTCTTTAATTTATTCTTTAATCTACTTTTGAATATCAATTCAAACTAGTCGGGATTAACGAAACTTACCGAAGTAATCATTTGTTTTAATTTCCCAATCCCAACCTATTTATCCCATGAAGTAAAACTGGTAATACTTCATATCTAACACCACAGTGTTATCGGTAAATTCAATTACCATTTCACATTCAAATCTAATTACAGATTTAACTATCGCCTGAAGTAAAACTGGTGATACTCCATTCTCGATTATTTCAATCTAATTAAAGATTCATTAAAACTCCACTTAGTTTTAATCGTTAACTGGGTTAAAGAATCAGTGTCATTTAAAACACGGTTCACGGTAAACCCAAAATATCATTCCATTAATTATCGGGTTAAAGAACAAGTGTTATTTAAAACACTGTCCACGATAAACCCAAAAATCAATATCAATTCAATTCCAATTAAATATTATTTAATTGGTACACTTCATTAAATCTAAATAAAAAGATTTAATCTTTTCTCAACTGGGTTCAAGAACAGTGTTAGTGAAGACACCATTCACGACAAACCCCAAATCACATTTGATATTCAATACAAGGCTCTGAATAGAAAATATATCGGCTTATATTCAATATCAAATTCTACGACTAACAAATGTCGTATTGGAAATAACGATATAAATATATCTTTCAAATTTCCATAACGACACCTGTATAATCACGAATTCCAACATCGAAATATTCCGAAGACAATTTCGATTCAAATCCACTCCAATGCAATCATTGGAAATTCTGGTTATTTTTAAAACCCTTTTCAAATTCAATTTATTTATTTAAAAATAAATAGAATTATATTTATAGTTCAAAACTAGTTCATTTCGATAAAAATCTATTTTTATCTTTTCAAATATGGAGTTTTTCATCCTAATTCTTTCTAAATCATTTCTTATGATTTTACATAAATTATTACTATTTTTAATAATTTTATCAAGGCTAGTACAGTCGATTTCCATCAACGGTCATCGAACTGCACTTACAGCGACCTTTTTCGAATTTGATTTGGACGTATCTCCAAATCCAACCGTTAGATTTCAAATTTCTAACATTCATTAGAAAGCTCTTTTCGATACGAACCCAACGGTTCCGGTTTTAGGAGAATCCGACGGTCGGATCTCCCGCAATGTCCGTTTGAAATAAATGGTCGAAATTCACGAACTGCCGCGGCGCGGCGCGTTCTATTCAGGCCATCATATTATATATATAATATATTTCGTCGATTTCTATTTAAAACGAATTATATAAATAGTTTTAAATTCGATTCAAAAGCAATTTCAACTTCCGTTTCAATTCAAATCAAAATTGAATTCTTCTCTATAAATTCGTTTTAAAATTCATTTCTATTCAATTCAAATTTCAATTCAATTTGAATTCGTTTCAATTTGCTTTCAATTCAATTTGAAATCGTTTTCAATTCAATTCATTTCGAAATCGTTTTCAATTCAATTCATTTCGAAATCGTTTTCAATTCAATTCATTTCGAAATCGTTTTCAATTCAATTCATTTCGAAATCGTTTTCAATTCAATTCATTTCGAAATCGTTTTCAATTCAATTCATTTCGAAATCGTTTTCAATTCAATTCATTTCGAAATCGTTTTCAATTCAATTCATTTCGAAATCGTTTTCAATTCAATTCATTTCGAAATCGTTTTCAATTCAATTCATTTCGAAATCGTTTTCAATTCAATTCATTCCGAAATCGTTTTCAATTCAATTCATTTCGAAATCGTTTTCAATTCAATTCATTTCGAAATCGTTTTCAATTCAATTCATTTCGAAATCGTTTTCAATTCAATTCATTTCGAAATCGTTTTCAATTCAATTCATTTCGAAATCGTTTTCAATTCAATTCATTTCGAAATTGTTTTCAATTCAATTCATTTCGAAATCGTTTTCAATTCATTTCATTTCGAAATCGTTTTCAATTCATTTCATTTTGAAATCGTTTTCAATATCGATATAAATATCGTTCACGTCAAAATGGCGTCCATCTAATCAACTCGGCTTCATAAATTTCTATTTTCAAATATTCTATTTCAAATATTTCTTTTTCAAAATCGTTGTTATTATCAAAATATTTCGTTCAACACATGACCAATCTCAATGAATGAGTACTGTCAACACATGAACTTTTATTTTATATTGATAAAGATGTAAATTTTATTACTAAAATATTTCGTTCAACACATGACCAATCTCAATGGATGAGTACTGTCAACACATGAACTTTTATTTTATAATATTCTTTATTTTCTAAATTGGAATGAGGCCCAATCAATTACCATATAAAGTTAATTATATGGATTTCCACACAACACATGTATATCATAGCATTGAAAAATAATCAGCCATCAACCAAAGTGCACTACACTGTATAAGCATCAAATATAGATATTCAACGCTTATAACAGCCTGTCAATCAATCGATCAACATATTTAATCAATCAGGATGAGTGAACTTCAAATTTCATCCTAACACCCGTGTGGGGTTTCAAACAATCAAACACATATTTTATTTGTGCTGTTGGGCGATGTGTAAAATTTATCGTCCCAATCAATGTCATTCAAATAGGTGTACATAAACAAACCGTTCGGTTTATAAATGAATATTTTATTCACTTCACGTTAAAAATTATATTTTTAACGATAAAACATTTTATTCCAACCTATGAATTTCTATTCAATTCATTTATTCAATAAAATGATATTTTTATTTTTCTAACTTATTTTAGAAAATTTCGGCGGCATAACGACACGATACTAGAAACGGGACGAGGCCTAGCCTTATCCCCGGTCTAGTGAAGGCCCACGCCATTCACACATCAATCAAATCAATTCGTTATGCAAACCACAAAATTTGGAGTAAGAGTCTAACCTAGCCTTACTCCTTCGCCTTATAACGGCGCACGTCTAATCCTAACCAATTTATCGATTCGATTTTTCACACCACAAACCACATTCAAACCAATATCGCAATCAATAACTAAACAGACAAACAAACAAGTCCATGGTCTGTGGACGATTGTGTCGGGTGCTACTAAACACCGTCTGCATCCTAGTATATATATATATATATAACTAGAAAAAGAAATTGAAAGGTGAGAAATTCTCGCATATAGCTATCCAATCATCTTGACTCTACTTTGATATAGATCTTCTTCGTTCTCGCCTTTTTGTTACCTTTGTCGCCCGCTTTCACTACCTATGTAAAAATCGAATTTTTACTTCGCTATTTAATATATAAAAATCATATTTTTATTTCGAAGTTCAACATATAAAAATCATATTTTTATTTCGAAGTTCAATATATAAAAATCCTATTTTTATTTCGAAGTTCAATATATAAAAATCATATTTTTATTTTCAAAACATCGCTATAAATTTCTTATTTTAAAATTACTGTAAATTTCAATTTTAAAAACACTGCTATTTTTATTTCATAAAACCATGTTATTTTATTTTCAAATCTCTATGCTATTTTTATTCTAAATACACTACTTTTCCCTATTTTAAAACTTTGCAAATTCAAATTCTATATGTATTTTCAAAATAAATTCTTTTACAAATTCTATTTATATTTTCATTTTAAAGACCCTATATTTTCAGATTTAAAAACAATTATTTTCAGATTTTATTTTATATAAAATATAAATAAGAATTTCAGATTTTATTTTATATAAAATATAAATAAGAATTTCAGATTTTATTTTTATATAAAATTTCAGATTTTAATTTTAACTTTAGGCTATCAGAAATAAAAAGAAGAAAAAGTTAAAACCTTTCTGCTGCCGATTCAAAGTACTGGAGCACAACAACCCATCGTCCAAGAACGCTCCGTCCTAGGGCTTCAACGTGCTCCTCTACCGGTCGACCGTCCGAAGATCAGACCACCTCACGTGCTTCGCCGAAGCTCCCTCTCTCCACGCCATGACTGGCGTTCAGCTCGACGGCGCACTGACGCCGATAACCCCCCCAAACAGCGGCGCTTTGAGCTCGAAATTCGAGCAGGTCCCTCCACGAACCATAATCTCCACCGTTGATTCAAAAGGGCTTGAGAATCTCTCCATTTTCCTTTTTGAATTTTTGATTTTCATTACGTATCCTAGGAGATCGAATGGGATTATTTTTGGAGCATTTGGATCGTCGGTTGGGAAGAAGGCGGCTGAACGTGATAAATGATTTAGGGTCAGGTTTGACCGCGTTGACCCCCTATATAGATATTTTTATTTTTATTTTATTTAATTATTTTAATTTCTAAAAAGCTGACTTTCACATACGACCTCTAAACGAGGCCCACCGCCTGTCGTCCATAGTGTTTTACCCCCATTCCGAACACAATGGGACATGTTTCGTAGGTTGATTCGATCGTTTGAATCAGTTTCCATTGAATTTACATTTAAATCACTATATTGAATTTTAAACGTACATTTCAAATTACTGGGGTCACATACTAACTAGAAAAATTCCCAAAAAATATTTTCTAGCTTCGTATTGACGATACGGTTCTAACAAAACTAGTTTCGTCGAATTCTGAGATCGTTTGAAAAATGGCCATTTTCCAGTCGATTAAAATCAACTGAAACTGGTCAAACACGTTTTCCTTCGCCACGCTCACATATTGATTCGAAAAATTATGAAATTTGGAATCTAGCAATAACTTAACATCACGGACCCAACAAAACTGGTTTCGTCGAAATCCGAGGTCGTTTGCAAAATTGCTATTTTTAAGGGCCTTATATATATAAAAATATATATAAATTCCACAGCGACTATTTCTAATTTTAAACTGGACATATCTTATCATTTCTAAGATGAAATCTCAGTTTGTTAACTTCGTTACAAAGATATAGTTATACAGATTCAAATATTTCTTGTTTCGTTCAATTCTGACTTATATTGAATTCTGTATATTCATTTGAAATTAGAAATCGAATTTTCGAACTACCGCGCCATTTTCAATTCCTTTTATAATTATATATAATTATTATATATTCTAACGACGACGTATATAATATATACGTTCTAATTATATTCAAAATAGATTTCTCGTCGATATTATTTAAAATAATTCATTTTAAATAATTAAAACTCGCTAAAATTTCCTAAATAAAAATTTTAAACTGGCCCAGATTTTCGGGTTGTTACAATCTCCCCCACTTAAAACTTTTCGTCCCCGAAAAGGAACAAAGTCGAAAGTGGTTTGATTATTCAACTCTACGCTCGATCTGACTTCCATTCTCCAACTCTTTAGTTTCTGAGAATTTTCAAAATTTCAAAAATTTGGCTAACACCCTAAATTTTTGAAAAATTTCGCCATAACCTCCCCTGCACCGGGAGCATCGGGGAATTTCAAATAGCTTCCCCGGTCCTTCAGATCTCAAAAAGAAAAAGAAAAAGCCAAGCGGCTAGCCAATAGGCTCATAAAATCATCATCACCCAAACAAAACAGTAAATTATGTAGTAAACATGTACCTATTTGTCGGGCAAACAAATTTTATTCTCTGCTCTAGCCTCCTTGCTATGACCTGTTCAAGGTAAGTATATGTATATGCAAACAAATGCAACCAATTTTCAATACGGTTCAATATTTGATTTAATTAGGCATAAATGGTTCAAAATTATCAAACAATTTAAACAAACAACTCAAACATCAATCCATTAATGAATTTAACGTTTCCAATTCATAATTTTGATACATATACAAAAAATCATGTTTTGGTGCCAAATCACAACAATGTATTCTAGCTATATTAGTTTTGGTTCTCACACCTGTCTAATGGAAATATATAGAAATCCCACCTTCGAAACACGAACATAAGTTCTGATGATGATCGATCAATCATCAGAACCATCTCCGGGTGTCTAGAGTGTAATCCTATATCTATCCAGTATATTAAAATTTCAAATACACGTGGATCAGACGTATACGCAAAATCTATATATACTGGATTGTCCACCTCAATATAAATAGATAATCAGATACGAATAATTGATTTTAAATTTTTCAAAACAAAATTTGTTTTCATTTTCAAAAATATACTCTTCACACTCGTTCTAGGATACTACTGATCCCATCTCTAATGAGTCATTCCATTGGATATTACTAACCCAATATCTGATGAATTCTTTCGTAAGGTTCTAATGTGCCTTGTTCTCTGAGCTTTGTAAACCAAAGCTCTGATATCAACTGTGAAAACCCGTAACTTCCCCGTAAAGGAAAGCGACGGATAGTTCGAGAACAAACCACAACAGAACACATATCAAAGAACACTCCATTGCTTATTACAACAATGCATCAGATTACAAGAATATACAGAGTATAAATGAATATTACACAGAAATATCAGAGACTTAAATTACATTTAAATGCATAGCAATGGAAAATAATACGATACACAACTAGAAGTAGATATACGGATACAAAGCTTTCCGGATATCGTTCCAGCTGTAAACCAGGATCCTGTGAATATAAATCTGCAAAACCAAAACTACTAGCTGCCCGTGTCGAAAATAAGGGCACCCAGAGTTTAGGTTAAAACAATAAACTCCAGGTCAGTCATGTGACTGGTGTGAGAACTAAAACAGTTATTATTCTTTATTTTAAAAGTTAGGTAAATCAAGGGACCACGCCGTATAACACGGAACGGGTTTCCTCCCAAGAATACCAGTGCATAAAACAAACAGCGCAATGCTAAATAAAGAAAAATGGAGCTGTTATAAGACCCAGGTCCTATCACACAATGCAACGCAAGCCGGGGGATAGGGTTTTCCCTTCAGCCAAAGAATGCTTGATACGTTTAAAACAGATTGTTTGATACTATTATAAGTGCATAGTGTATAAAACAACTTCAAATCATAAGTATCAATCATAGGCGGCATGAATGGCCCATAACACTATGTCGCCATATATAAGTTTACAATCAAAACCGCAAGACGTCGTATTGGAAGTTGGGTTATCATTTATGGTATGAACCGAGGCTAGGGGCAAGATCCTCACCGATTCGAGACGCTCTAGCCCGTGTCTCAGGATCAGAGCTCGAGTGACCCTCGGAGCGACAGGGCCGGTCCACCGATGTGGATTAAAATTCCTGAACACTGCGTTTCCCCGCCCTTTGGGGCGTAAGCCTGGCCCGTCAGCCGACCAGAAGCATCGGCCGAAACCGATATCACGAGGCGCCTCGCTTTTCAGCAAGTAATAATAAGTAACATCCACATGAGTCAAACTCGTCAGCCAGTTCAAGCACTGACGCCACTCATAACTAGAAAGAAACACATGCCCTCCCTGAGGTCCGTCTCCCGTTTTTGATTCATACCGGGTGTGATACTCGCGAATCAACGTTACACAAAGCTACGCCACAAAGGCCGTGCTTCGATCATCAACCACAAGACTTTGCTTTTCAACAGAAGCCTTGATCATTTGCCACTTAGGCATGCCACACAGGCAATTCACTCCATGCGATTGATATCCATCAATATATAACCCCTGAGCTCGTACGTCTCAGAGAAGGGCGTTAAGCAAGAGAATAAATTCTCCGTCGCCAAACAGATATATATTTAATAGAGATCAATCACACGGACTAAAATCCAATGTCAGACACACCGTCCATTTACAAGTCCGTTCTGGGTCTGAACGAAACCGGAGGCACTTTCCTCGCATATCCATCCATCTCCAAGTACGTCTGGACGACCACCAACTGTTTCCATCTTCTTGGGTGTACAGCCCATTCAAGATCATCAGTAATCACCCGAACGACGTGAAGACTTCCGGTCTTCGACCATCGTCTTCATCTTCGACTTATCGTCGTATCAGTTATTCAGAATGGGAAAAACCCGGTCTTTCCGAATAACTCGCGTATATTTTAAATAAGTGTTACACAAACACATCATACGCCTCATTCCAATTCATCAGTCATTAACCATAAATTAATCAAGAGAATAATTCCCCGAATATTAACCCCGAAGGCCGAAACCAACATCAGATCAATATCCAGAAAACCATTCTACTTGGCTAACCGACAGTTAATTTCTAATTTCACATTCATAGGGAAAGGTTCCCATTAATTTTATCAAAGATAAATTCTTTAATTTATTCTTTAATCTACTTTTGAATATCAATTCAAACTAGTCGGGATTAACGAAACTTACCGAAGTAATCATTTGTTTTAATTTCCCAATCCCAACCTATTTATCCCATGAAGTAAAACTGGTAATACTTCATATCTAACACCACAGTATTATCGGTAAATTCAATTACCATTTCACGTTCAAATCTAATTAAAGATTTAACTATCGCCTGAAGTAAAACTGGTGATACTCCATTCTCGATTATTTCAATCTAATTAAAGATTCATTAAAACTCCACTTAGTTTTAATCGTTAACTGGGTTAAAGAATCAGTGTCATTTAAAACACGGTTCACGGTAAACCCAAAATATCATTCCATTAATTATCGGGTTAAAGAACAAGTGTTATTTAAAACACTGTCCACGATAAACCCAAAAATCAATATCAATTCAATTCCAATTAAATATTATTTAATTGGTACACTTCATTAAATCTACATAAAAAGATTTAATCTTTTCTCAACTGGGTTCAAGAACAGTGTTAGTGAAGACACCATTCACGACAAACCCCAAATCACATTTGATATTCAATACAAGGCTCTGAATAGAAAATATATTGGCTTATATTCAATATCAAATTCTACGACTAACAAATGTCGTATTGGAAATAACGATATAAATATATCTTTCAAATTTCCATAACAACACCTGTATAATCACGAATTCCAACATCGAAATATTCCGAAGACAATTTCGATTCAAATCCACTCCAATGCAATCATTGGAAATTCTGGTTATTTTTAAAACCCTTTTCAAATTCAATTTATTTATTTAAAAATAAATAGAATTATATTTCTAGTTCAAAACTAGTTCATTTCGATAAAAATCTATTTTTATCTTTTCAAATATGGAGTTTTTCATCCCAATTCTTTCTAAATCATTTCTTATGATTTTACATAAATTATTACTATTTTTAATAATTTTATCAAGGCTTGTACAGTCGATTTCCATCAACGGTCATCGAACTGCACTTACAGCGACCTTTTTCGAATTTGATTTGGATGTATCTCCAAATCCAACCGTTAGATTTCAAATTTCTAACATTCATTAGAAAGCTCTTTTCGATACGAACCCAACGGTTCCGGTTTTAGGAGAATCCGACGGTCGGATCTCCCGCAATGTCCGTTTGAAATAAATGGTCGAAATTCACGAACTGCCGCGGCGCGACGCGTTCTATTCAGGCCATTATATTATATATATAATATATATATAATATATTTCGTCGATTTCTATTTAAAACGAATTATATAAATAGTTTTAAATTCGATTCAAAAGCAATTTCAACTTCCGTTTCAATTCAAATCAAAATTGAATTCTTCTCTATAAATTCGTTTTAAAATTCATTTCTATTCAATTCAAATTTCAATTCAATTTGAATTCGTTTCAATTTGCTTTCAATTCAATTTGAAACCGTTTTCAATTCAATTCATTTCGAAATCGTTTTCAATTCAATTCATTTCGAAATCGTTTTCAATTCAATTCATTTCGAAATCGTTTTCAATTCAATTCATTTCGAAATCGTTTTCAATTCAATTCATTTCGAAATCGTTTTCAATTCAATTCATTTCGAAATCGTTTTCAATTCAATTCATTTCGAAATCGTTTTCAATTCAATTCATTTCGAAATCGTTTTCAATTCAATTCATTTCGAAATCGTTTTCAATTCAATTCATTTCGAAATCGTTTTCAATTCAATTCATTTCGAAATCGTTTTCAATTCATTTCGAAATCGTTTTCAATTCAATTCATTTCGAAATCGTTTTCAATTCAATTCATTTCGAAATCGTTTTCAATTCAATTCATTTCGAAATTGTTTTCAATTCAATTCATTTCGAAATCGTTTTCAATTCATTTCATTTCGAAATCGTTTTCAATTCATTTCATTTCGAAATCGTTTTCAATATCGATATAAATATCGTTCACGTCAAAATGGCGTCCATCTAATCAACTCGGCTTCATAAATTTCTATTTTCAAATATTCTGTTTCAAATATTTCTTTTTCAAAATCGTTGTTATTATCAAAATATTTCGTTCAACACATGACCAATCTCAATGAATGAGTACTGTCAACACATGAACTTTTATTTTATATTGATAAAGATGTAAATTTTATTACTAAAATATTTCGTTCAACACATGACCAATCTCAATGGATGAGTACTGTCAACACATGAACTTTTATTTTATAATATTCTTTATTTTCTAAATTGGAATGAGGCCCAATCAATTACCATATAAAGTTAATTATATGGATTTCCACACAACACATGTATATCATAGCATTGAAAAATAATCAGCCATCAACCAAAGTGCACTACACTGTATAAGCATCAAATATAGATATTCAACGCTTATAACAGCCTGTCAATCAATCGATCAACATATTTAATCAATCAGGATGAGTGAACTTCAAATTTCATCCTAACACCCGTGTGGGGTTTCAAACAATCAAACACATATTTTATTTGTGCTGTTGGGCGATGTGTAAAATTTATCGTCCCAATCAATGTCATTCAAATAGGTGTACATAAACAAACCGTTCGGTTTATAAATGAATATTTTATTCACTTCACGTTAAAAATTATATTTTTAACGATAAAACATTTTATTCCAACCTATGAATTTCTATTCAATTCATTTATTCAATAAAATGATATTTTTATTTTTCTAACTTATTTTAGAAAATTTAGGCGGCATAACGGCACGATACTAGAAACGGGACGAGGCCTAGCCTTATCCCCGGTCTAGTGAAGGCCCACGCCATTCACACATCAATCAAATCAATTCGTTATGCAAACCACAAAATTTGGAGTAAGAGTCTAACCTAGCCTTACTCCTTCGCCTTATAACGGCGCACGTCTAATCCTAACCAATTTATCGATTCGATTTTTCACACCACAAACCACATTCAAACCAATATCGCAATCAATAACCAAACAACCAAACAAACAAGTACATGGTCTGTGGACGATTGTGTCGGGTGCTACTAAACACCGTCTGCATCCTAGTATATATATATATAACTAGAAAAAGAAATTGAAAGGTGAGAAATTCTCACATATAGCTATCCAATCATCTTGACTCTACTTTGATATAGATCTTCTTCGTTCTCGCCTTTTTGTTACCTTCGTCGCCCGCTTTCACTACCTATGTAAAAATCGAATTTTTACTTCGCTATTTAATATATAAAAATCATATTTTTATTTCGAAGTTCAACATATAAAAATCATATTTTTATTTCGAAGTTCAATATATAAAAATCCTATTTTTATTTCGAAGTTCAATATATAAAAATCATATTTTTATTTTCAAAACATCGCTATAAATTTCTTATTTTAAAATTACTGTAAATTTCAATTTTAAAAACACTGCTATTTTTATTTCATAAAACCATGTTATTTTATTTTCAAATCTCTATGCTATTTTTATTCTAAATACACTACTTTTCCCTATTTTAAAACTTTGCAAATTCAAATTCTATATGTATTTTCAAAATAAATTCTTTTACAAATTCTATTTATATTTTCATTTTAAAGACCCTATATTTTCAGATTTAAAAACAATTATTTTCAGATTTTATTTTATATAAAATATAAATAAGAATTTCAGATTTTATTTTATATAAAATATAAATAAGAATTTCAGATTTTATTTTTATATAAAATTTCAGATTTTAATTTTAACTTTAGGCTATCAGAAATAAAAAGAAGAAAAAGTTAAAACCTTTCTGCTGCCGATTCAAAGTACTGGAGCACAACAACCCATCGTCCAAGAACGCTCCGTCCTAGGGCTTCAACGTGCTCCTCTACCGGTCGACCGTCCGAAGATCAGACCACCTCACGTGCTTCGCCGAAGCTCCCTCTCTCCACGCCATGACTGGCGTTCAGCTCGACGGCGCACTGACGCCGATAACCCCCCCCCCCCAAACAGCGGCGCTTTGAGCTCGAAATTCGAGCAGGTCCCTCCACGAACCATAATCTCCACCGTTGATTCAAAAGGGCTTGAGAATCTCTCCATTTTCCTTTTTGAATTTTTGATTTTCATTGCGTATCCTAGGAGATCGAATGGGATTATTTTTGGAGCATTTGGATCGTCGGTTGGGAAGAAGGCGGCTGAACGTGATAAATGATTTAGGGTCAGGTTTGACCGCGTTGACCCCCTATATAGATATTTTTATTTTTATTTTATTTAATTATTTTAATTTCTAAAAAGCTGACTTTCACATACGACCTCTAAACGAGGCCCACCGCCTGTCGTCCATAGTGTTTTACCCCCATTCCGAACACAATGGGACATGTTTCGTAGGTTGATTCGATCGTTTGAATCAGTTTCCATTGAATTTACATTTAAATCTCTATATTGAATTTTAAACGTACATTTCAAATTACTGGGGTCACATACTAACTAGAAAAATTCCCAAAAAATATTTTCTAGCTTCGTATTGACGATACGGTTCTAACAAAACTAGTTTCGTCGAATTCTGAGATCGTTTGAAAAATGGCCATTTTCCAGTCGATTAAAATCAACTGAAACTGGTCAAACGCGTTTTCCTTCGCCACGCTCACATATTGATTCGAAAAATTATGAAATTTGGAATCTAGCAATAACTTAACATCACGGACCCAACAAAACTGGTTTCGTCGAAATCCGAGGTCGTTTGCAAAATTGCTATTTTTAAGGGCCTTATATATATAAAAATATATATAAATTCCACAGCGACTATTTCTAATTTTAAACTGGACATATCTTATCATTTCTAAGATGAAATCTCAGTTTGTTAACTTCGTTACAAAGATATAGTTATACAGATTCAAATATTTCTTGTTTCGTTCAATTCTGACTTATATTGAATTCTGTATATTCATTTGAAATTAGAAATCGAATTTTCGAACTACCGCGCCATTTTCAATTCCTTTTATAATTATATATAATTATTATATATTCTAACGATGACGTATATAATATATACGTTCTAATTATATTCAAAATAGATTTCTCGTCGATATTATTTAAAATAATTCATTTTAAATAATTAAAACTCGCTAAAATTGCCTAAATAAAATTTTTAAACTGGCCCAGATTTTCGGGTTGTTACATTCAGTTAAGGTCTGAGAGGTAGTTATACCCCAACTTGTATGACTCCATTTTTAACTAAGGAATGGTTAAGGTTCGATAGTTAAGGTTGGTTAAGTGAATTTAGTTGATGAAGGTAATGGTTTGAGTTGGCATAGCGATGTTTTATTTAAACATCTGTTTAAATCCAATGAATGAGTTTTGGAAACATTTTCCAAATATAATCAAAGATATTTTCTAATCATAGAAAATGAAATGTTTGACAACAAAGAATACTAGAATGATAGTGATACGTGGAAAAGAGACGGAAATGTTTTCCAATGATTAATAACATGTATTTTCTAAATTTAGAAAATAAGGAATGTTGAATATATGGAAATAGGAAATGAAAAATGAATAAATAAATGAACTAAAGAGATAAACGTTAAATGATGATTGATCGATTGAATTTTCATCTGGAAATAATATCGTTGTTTGCACACATGTTTCTCTTTGATTGTTAACTCACCGACTATTGAAGTTTTTGACCATTTTTCCGTCGTCAATACGGAGAGACCGGGATCATTTATATTAACTAAAAACCACTCCGTATGGCATTAGCATTGCGAATCAAATATGATGGAGATAATTGAAGATGGAGTTATGCAAGGGTTGTCCTGTTTACAGAATAGTGCCTTTGGTTTGTCCAGTCCCAGGACGACCTGTATGGAAGAATGTCTAACGGAGTATATTTAATAGATCGCGTAAGTTGATCTCTTCAAATGTATTTACGTTTGGTAGAGGAGGAATTCATTTCTCTTAGCTATATACCCATGGTATTTTTAGGGAAATCAATTTATGATTTGACGGGTATGACGATGTGACATTCAAAGTGAATAATTGTGTGATCTATCAGAGATAAGCGGCCTCTAGCCTCATACAACCGGGAAATGACAAAAATCGGGCTGGCAGCATGGGTAAGTGGTTGGCTGCCAATTAGGGTGTATTATCACCTATCTAGAGATATTCATTTCATTCTTTAATCTATTCGATGTTGTCCCATTCGGGAATCGGTTGCTGATCCCAATCGTTGGTGATATACATTCGATACATTCAAGTGAAATGAGTGGTCGGTCATGTGTGGTCGGGTTGCAAGATGTTCTTGTTGAACCCAGTGTATTCCTCTCTAAAGGTTCAGTATCGGAAGGTGGTTACATACCTTGTCATAGTTGCAAATCCATTATCCAATAAGTGCTTGTGGTTTTGATTGTATACTTTATATGTAGAACGTGATATGAATGCATTTCTGCTACGTGATTATTTAGTTATGGTTGATAGACATTATTATTATTATATCAAAAGAGTTTTGATATAAAGTTTATCGTTCAAAAGGATTTTGAAAGTTAAATCAAATGTTTTGGATTCTCATAAGGAAAAACCTGTTCCATTATACGGCGTGGTCTTATGAGATATCGTTTAATTGCTCAAACTGTTTTAAATGGTTTTACTCATACCAGTCACATGACTGACCCAGAGTTTATTTTGTTTTGTTTTCCCTAAACTCTTAGGTGCCCAATTTTGTACTGGCAGTCAAGTAGTCAGGATTTTACAAATATACTTGGAGAGCTTGGAGCAGGAGGCTTCAGGATTTTATAGCTATTATTGTTTCCGCTGTGTTGTAAATGTTGTACTCTGATAATGTCATATACTAATTTTATTTCAAAGATTTGTTATCTATTATATGTTGTTCGTTCCGCTGTGAGATTCGTGTTACTCTAATGTTGTATGTTCTTCTTCTTCTTCTATTCTAAGTTTCTATCTTATCTATTCTCACCCTCTAATTTCTTTCATGGACTATCCCGTATTTCCGATGCTTGATAGTCGACATTGGGATATATGTCGATTACTCAGGATCGCGAAAACCCGGGTCGTTACAATTCGAGTGGTCTGAAATGGGCCAGTCGACTGGTTTTGGCTGTGGACAGGAAAGACCTCGGTCCATAGTCTAGATTGATCTAGGCTCTTTACCGGTCCAAGCCTGGATCGTTTGGCCTTTTCTGTGACTTTTCAGTTTCTCTAATTCACAGAATTCAGTAACTTGATTATCGACCTTTGATGGATTTTCGATTTATTCGTGGCGAACGAATTTATAATCGATAGTCATGAGATTTTATTTACGTTATTTGAACGTGAATTCTTCGTTTGGTCGTCATTTCGATCGCTATTTCATGAGATTTTCCACTTCAAAATTATATAAAAAGGGTTTTAAATTATTAGTAGATACCAAATCTTTTACTATACAGTTTTTAACTCTAATTCATTATATGAAGTTATTTTCTAAATTGTTTTACTATCTACTAGTATATGATTTCATAAATCTTTTTCTCGTTCGTATGAGAAATCTAATTAAACACCTTAGCAAAAATAAGGACTATGTACCCTTGTGTTTCCTTCGACGTTTAGTTGTTGGATTCGTTCGATTGAACACTGTAGCAATGATCGTTTCTATCTCTATTGTAATATACAACTTGTTCGTAAATATTCAGGCAGAGCAAGTGGTTGTGGGACATGTAGCTTGACTCTTATATTTACTAACTTAGTGTAGTTTACCCTATAAATGATAAATTTTGATTATTAAGAATCTTCCAACCAATCCGACCTTTGGGCCACTCCGATGATCTTCGGATCATCACATCTCTGGAACTTTGGTCCGGGCAATTGTAAGGACCCGCATTCTATGCATCATAGGATCGTAGAATATTTATCTTGTTCGCATATGAAGTCATATGGTTATGTAAATTTGGGAGACGACTAGTGGGGTCATTTCCCATGTTCATGATTTTTGTCGATTTTTAAATGACCATTTTCCCCTAGCTGATCTTGTTTTGACCATAACTTTTGACTGGAAATGAATTTTGACCTGAAACCACTTCCATTGGCTCCGGGTGATGGTTTACCTTTCCGTAGAGTGGTCACATTAGCCAAACGGACTCACCGTTTGGGAGATATGGCTGAAACAAGTTTTAGATGGTGAAAAACAGCTTAATTGGGCTTAACCGGGTGATTAACAGCTAGGCCCAAAGAGGAATTTCGGGATTAGGAGTTTAAAAGGGCTGGAGAATACCTTTTTCTCATTTTTCAGCCGCCACTATTCATTCCTCTCAACCTAGCCATGGCCTCCAACATCTAAAACACCTTTTAATCACCGTTTAATCAAGTATTGGCCTAATCTACATCAAATTGAGGCGGATTAGCATAGAGATTGAGATAGAGCTGCTGTGTTTCCTTGGGAACAGCGCCAAAAAAAAGATTCATTTCAGATCTGAGGTTTATTTATGGCAAAGGTGAGTGATTAACATTGTTATTGCACTAATTACAGTTAATTTGGGTGATTAGTGTTAATTAGCGAATTTATGCACAAATAAATTCTGGAAAAATATTTATAAATTTTGAAATATTGTTTTCGACCTCTGTTAGAAAATTTGGCTGATTTGGTTAAGTTTTGCTAATCCTATTATTAGATTTGCTTAAACATGATTAAGGGGAAAATATGGGTTTTTGGGTATGTTTGATCCATTTTACATGCTATGATTGTTGTTTTGCTGTTTATGGATGATTATACATGTTGCTATGACTGTATGGTATGCTCTGTGATTTCCTAGAAGTGATAGATTGGTCGAAAACGCCGTCGAATGGTGTAAAACAGTCGCTGGAAAGAAGTACAGGAAATTGTATAGGACCGGATCGGATCGCCCCCATGTGCCACGAGCCGCTCCTCCGAACCGAACAGCCTGCATGAAACTCACGAGCTAATGCACCTGAAGCTCCGATTCGATGCACTATGATCCAATGCACCACGAGCCGATCCGATATGATGACGCCGATCCGAACCAGGAGGAGGAGCCACGAGCTGATCTGTGTGTCACGACCCGATCCGTATGCAGCAACCCAATCCGACCCGAGGGGTAAGCACGACCCGACCTGAATAGGGGTGGTGACCATGGACTGAACGAGGAAAAGAGAACTGATCCGAACCAGTATGGTGACCACGAACTGAGCCAGGAAGCTTGAACGCGAGGCATAAACTATGAACTGAATGAAGACCGATCCGGAGGAGAAGACCAAAACTCAAGATGCAAAGGTAGTCCAAGTGGGAAGTTTATACTTAGGATCCAGTTGGGAACCAATGAGTTAACTTCATGAGTTGGGCTTTGCTGCGGGATGTGTGCTAAGGGGTTGTCGATGTCTACGATTTTGGATCACTATGTATGGGAGGTACGTGGACGGATTCAGGGCCACAATGGCATAGGTACCACTAGTAGGCTATAGACCAATGAAGTGGGATCATTTGAAAGGGTTTGGTCATGATCCCATGGGATAAGCTTGGTGGTAGCAGTAGTTGTACAAGTCGAACTTCGCCATTACCTTGATGGGTCTAGTGATCAAAGTGGTGGATATCGTATGCTTTACGCACTGAGTGAGAGAAGTGAGGATGGTTGTCATGCTTGATTTGTTTGCCATCACCATGACATGCACACCCCCACCCCCGTATTATTTACACCATATGTTAGTGGCACCTTAGAGTATTGTACAGTATGTAGTGCTAACTCTTTGGTTGCAGGTCCAGGTTCAGGTATGGTTTAGTATACCTGTTATTGTTCTGTTTAGCTGCTTATCGCTCATACCAGACTTTTTTTCTGACCCAGAGTTTTATGTCTCTTCTTATTACCCTGGGTGCTCTCACGAGCAGACTAGAGACAGGTTAGGTGGTATGCACGAGTAGCTGTACCGGAGACGAGCAGGAGGCTTCCACGTATGATACATATATATAGATATTCTCCCCGTGTTGCTGTAGTCACTACTTTGGGCATTAGTGGTGTACCTTTCTTTCTTTTGTTTAGAGGCAATAATTTGGAAAGTTGTAATAAGATGTATTTGGATTTCCGCTACTCTGATGATGATGTTGATGTTGGTTTTCGTTATCAGCTTATGCACTGTCTCGCCTGTTTTATGTCAAGTATATTATTATATTTTGTTCCATGCGCTGTGAGACATTCTACAGGTTCTTTGATAGTTCACCAGTAAGTTCTCTTCTTTTCCCTTTCTTTGGCGACCGTCCTGTGCCTGTTGGACATAGTACATCGCACTTTCATTGGAAATGTCGGCTGGTGCGGGGCGGGCCGTCATACTTGGTATTAGAGCTCTAGGTTGCATAGTTAACCTAAGGAAGTCATCAGGGAGAGATAGTACACATATATGAGAGGCGTATTTGTGATTATTTTGGTTTTTAAAAGCTATATATATTATTAGTATAGCTAAGGATGAAGTCACACTGCACTGACACCACATAGAAGATGGTTAATCGTTTTCTCTGTGCAGATTAAACGATGAGTCGATATGCAAGGGGTACCGGTAGAGGAGCTAATAATTGGAATGCTGCTGAGATGAGGACAATGTTTACTGATCTCATGAGGGAGATGCTTAGGGCAGAGGGCAGCTCCCAATGCTGGTAATGGAGGTGGTCCAATAGTGCAGGTGCCTAGGGCCGATTTCGCCAAGCTGAACAAGGACTATACTAGTCTTGGTAGGAAGCCATTCCATGGAACCGAGTCGGCTACGGATGTTCAGGATTGGTTGGATAGCTGCGAGCGTATCTTCGAAGACTTGGGTATCGAGGATGCGATGAAGAGGAGGCTAGCATCCCGCCAGCTACAAGGACGGGCAATGAATTGGTGGAACGCTATAAAGGAAGCTACTCCCGAGGATCAGATTACTTGGGATCAGTTTAAGGCTCGCTTTAGCCATAAGTTCATTCCAGCTGCTCAGAAGTCAGTGCTGTTTAAGAAATTCTTGGAACTCAAGCAGAATGGCAGAGCTGTCTCGGAATATATTGCCGAATTCAACACTTTGTCGAAATATGGATTATCCCTAATAGATACTGCCGAGAAGAAGAACGAGAAGTTCATAACTGGCTTGGATGGATACTTGGGGGAAAGGCTTATTAACTACATCGATGAGACGTTTGAATCAATTGTGGGAAAAGCTTTAAGATCGAAAAGTCTTTACCCTAAGTCGAAGATTGAGGTCGCATCTGCAGAGGAGCCAAAACCGCAAGCAAGCGGTGGAGGCAAGAGTGGTTCTCAGAGCAAGAGGAAGCAAAATCAAGCTAAGGATGGCCAGAAGAAGAAGAAAGATGTTAAGTTCTTTAGTTGTGGCAAGAAGGGCCATTATGCCAGTAATTGTCGAGCCAAGCCAGATGACAGGAAGTGCTTCAATTGTGGCCAAGTGGAACATCACAAGGACAAGTGTCCGCAGCCCCCTAAATAAAAGAAGATGGTGAAAGCATATGCCCTTAATGCTATTCCTTCTTCGTCGAATGCCCCAAACTGCGGCAGAGAAGGGAAAGAATGTCGTTATTCAAGGTATGCTTTCTGTTTATGATGTTCCTGTTAGAGTTTTGTTTGATACCGGAGCTTCCAGTTCTTTCATATCTAGTGACCTGGTAGATAGGTTGGGATTAGGACCCGAGATTGTCGATAGACCTTTAGTAGTGACGAACCCAATTGGTGGTTCGACTAACCTTAGCATGATTTGTCGTAATGTGGTCTTATCGAGTCATGGATGCATGTTTGTTTGTGATTGCTTTGTTTTGGGCTTTACTGGGTTTGGCATTATTTTGGGAGTCGATTGGCTCCAAAGATACGGGGTGACGGTAGACTGTGAGAACTTTTTGCTGACAGCTAGAGCGGATGATGGGAAAGGGTAGTGTTTGGTGATCTACCTAGTGATGGGTAATGGCTAGTTTTCTAAATTCCCTCGACATCCCACATAGTGAGTTGTCAGGTTTTCCCGTGGTTGGCCAGTATCCGGACCTCTTCGAGGAAGTGACCGGGCTTCCCACACACCGAGAGATTGAGTTCCGTATTGATTTAGTGAAATATACCAGACCTATAGTGATGCCACTTCGTCGTATGGCACTAAAGGAGCAGCTAAAGCTTGGGGTGCAAGTCAGCGATCTTCTGAAGAAGGGATTTATCAGAAGGAGTGTTTCTGAATGGGGAGCACCAGTTGTGTTTGCTACCAAGGCGGATGGTTCCCTTCGGTTGTGTGTAGACTACCGCGAGTTGAATAAGGTGATGAGGAAGAACAAGTATCCTCTACTGCAGATAGATGATTTGTTTGATCAGTTGAGTGGTGCTAGAGTATTCTCTCAGTTGGATCTCGCGACAAGTTTTCATCAGCTTAGAGTGGAAGTTGAGAGTATAGCTAAAACAGCATTTCGGACGCCGTCTGGATTTTATGAGTGGTTGGTCATGCCATTTGGGATGACCAATGCCCAGCATATTTTGTGGATCTTATGAATTGGGTATTCAAATATCAGTTGAATAAGTTTGTCCTTGTGTTCGTGGATGATATTTTGGTCTACTCGAGGATAGAGGAAGAACACAAGGAACATTTAAGAATAGTGATGGAGGTGTTGAGAAAACACCAATTGAAAGCAAAGTTTTCTAAGTGTCACTTCTGGAGAAGGGAAGTGAGATTCTTGGGCTATGTTGTTTCAGATAATGGTATCGCCGTGGATCCTGCGAAGGTGGCTACGGCACAAGATTGGTCTACGCCCAAGAATGCAACGGACAAACGAAGTTTCTTGGGATTAGCTGGATATTATCGTAAGTTTATCCAAGACTTTTCAAAGATAGCAGCACCGTTGACTCAGTTAACCAAGAAGAATCAAGCTTTCGTCTGGGACGAAAAGTGCGAGAATGCATTCAAGAGCCTAAAAGAAAAGTTGACATGTGCACCAGTGTTAGTCATTCCTAAGGGGAATGAAGAGATGATAGTATATACGGATGTATGTGGTACAGGGCTAGGTGCTGTGTCGATGCAAGGAGGTAGGGTTGTAGCTTATGCAAGTCGGCAACTGAAACCGCACGAGAAAAGATAGCCTACCCATGACTTGGAATTAGCAGCGATCGTATTCGCATTGAAGATGTGGAGACATTATCTCTTGGGAGAAAGATTTGAGTTGTTTACCGATCATAAATCATTAAATATCTCTTCTCCAAAAGGATCTAAATCTCCGACAGCAAAGATGTTATAATTCTTGGCTTCCTATGATTTCGATATCGCATACACACCAGGAAAGGGCAATGCGGTAGCTGATGCATTGAGTAGAAGACATGCCAGTTTAGGAGCTATGTTTCTAGAATGGAAGCAACTGGAGTACATCGCTGGATATGATTTCAGACCTAAGTGCGAATTGGATCCAGAAATGTTAGAAGTTTGACGATCAGACCCACTTTGATTGCGCGGATTGGTTTCGGTCAGAGGAACGATTTTAACCTATTGGAAATCATCTCCAAGTTAGAGATGGGTATCGACGAGGAGATGAACAAGTATGGGCTTGATCGAGATGGATAGCTTAGAAAAGAATGGAAGACTAGTTGTACCCAATGTCAATGGATTGAGAGATGGAGTGCTTAGAGAATGTCATCACTCAAAACTGACCATACATCCTGGTGGTAACAAGATGTATCGAGACATGAAGCAGACCTACTACTGATAAGGGATGAAAAGAGACGTTGGGACGTTAATATCCAAATGCATGAATTGCCAGCTAGTTAAAGCTGAGCAAAAGAAGCCTAGTGGTTTGTTACAACCATTAAAAATTCCAAAATGGAAATGGGAACAAGTGTCAATGGATTTCATTGATGGGTTACCAAGGGCTAGATTGGGCCATGATAGCATTTGGGTGATTGTGGACCGATTGACTAAGAGTGCAAGGTTTATACCCGTCAAGTCAAACAGGACGACAGCTAAGTTAGCGGAGATGTATATAAAGTGCGTAGTGAGATTTCATGCAATACCCAAAGGCATTATGAGTGACCGAGGTCCGTTGTTCAATAGTGGATTTTGGAAGAGCTTACAAGAGGTGTTAGGATCAAAATTACATCTCAGTACCGCGTATCATCCTCAAACCGATGGACAAACAGAGAGGGTGAATCGAGTGTTAGAAGATCTCTTGAGAGCTTGCATATTGGATTTTGGTGGATCATGGGATGACCATCTGCATCTAGTAGAGATTGCATATAATAATATTTCTCAATCCAGTATCGGTATGGCTCCATTTGAAGCTTTGTACGAAAGACCGTGCAACTCACCATCATGTTGGTTGGAAACCGGTGAGAAATATGTGCTTGGACCAGAAGTAATAAGAGAAACATCAGACAAGATTAAGGTTATCCAACAGCGAATGAAGGCTGCCTAAGATAGGCAGAAGAGTTATGCTGATAAGAGGAGAAGAGAATTAAAGTTCTCCATTGGCGACTTAGTGTTTGCCTAGATTTCTTCGTTGAAGGGCGTGATACGATTTGGCAGAAGAGGCAAGTTAGCACCAAGATTTGTTGGTCCATTCTCAGTTCTTGAGCAAATTGGGAATTTGGCATATAAAGTTGAATTACCAGAGAAGATGGCAGGAGTTCATAACGTATTTCATGTTTCCCAATTAAGGAAGTTCGTACACGACCCAGATGTGACTATTTCACCTGGTCAGTTGGATGATATCGAAGTTGAACCCAAGGCGGTTGGGAACCGCAGGCCTATGCGTATTGTTGGGAACGATACGAAGCAACTTCGAAGGAAATCTTTGAAATTAGTCAAAGTTCAGTGGGGTGAGAATGAAAATGATTGTACTTGGGAGACAGAGGAGAGCATTAAGAAGACGTATCCAGAACTCTTCGCCTAGTAAGATTACAGTTTCGATTTAGTCTTTCTGCGTGCTAGGATAGGATTTTTTTTTTTTTTTTTTTTTTTTGCATGTTTGATTGTTGTATATGGCTGATAGGCATGCGGATTCCTTTGTATGTTTTGTTTTAAGGAATTTCGGGGAATAAATTTCTTAAGGGGAGGGGGGTAGAGTGTAACGACCTGCATTCTACGCATCATAGGATCGTAGAATATTTATTTCTTTCACATACGAAGTCGTATGGTCATGTATCTTTGGGAGAAGACTAGTGGGGTCATTTCCCATGTTCATGATTTTTGTCGATTTTTAAATGACCGTTTTGCCCTAGCTGATCTTGTTTTGACCATAACTTTTGACTGGAAAGGAATTTTGACCTGAAACCACTTCCATTGGCTCCAGATGATGGTTTACCTTTCCGTAGAGTGGTCACATTAGCCAAACGGACTAATCGTTTGGGAGATATGGCTGAAACAAGTTTCAGATGGTGAAAAACAGCTTAATTGGGCTTAACCGGGTGATTAACAGCTAGGCCTAAATGGGAATTTCAGGATTAGGAGTTTAAAAGCGCTGTTAGGTTTGGAGAATACCTTTTTCTCATTTTTCAGCTGTCACTATTCATTCCTCTCAACCTAGCCATGGCCTCCAACATCAAAAATATCTTCTAATCACTGTTTAATCAAGTATTGGCCTAATCTACGTCAAATTGAGGCGGATTAGCATAGAGATTGAGACAGAGCTGCTGTGTTGCCTTAGGAACAGCGCCAAAATAGAGATTCATTTCAGATCTGAGTTTTATTTAGGGCAAAGGTGAGTGATTAGCATTGTTTTTGCACTAATTACAGTTAACTATGGTGATTAGTGTTAATTAGCGAATTTATGCATAAATAAATTCTGGAAAAATATTTATAAATTTCGAAATATTGTTTTAGACCTCTGTTAGAAAATTTGGCTAGTTTGGTTAAGTTTTGCTAATCCTATCATTAGATTTTCTTAAACATGATTAAGGGGAAAATATGGGTTTTAGGGTATGTTTGATCCATTGTACATGCTATGATTGTTGTTTTGCTGTTTGTGGATGATTATATATGTTGTTATGACTGTATGGTATGCTCTGTGATTGCTTAGAAGTGTTAGATTGGTTGAAAAAGGCATCGAATGGTGTAAAACAATCGTTGGAAAGAAGTTCAGGAAATTATACAGGACCCGGATCGGATCGCCCCCATGTGCCACGAGCCGCTCCTCCGAACCGAACCGCCTGCATGAAACTCACGAGCTGATGCACCTGAAGCTCCAATCCGATGCACTACGATCCGATGCACCACGAGCCGATCCGACATGATGACGCCGATCCGAACCAGGAGTAGGAGTCACGAGCTGATCTGTGTGTCACGACCCGATCCGTATGCAGCAACCCGATCCGACCCGAGGGGTGAGCACGACCCGACCTGAACAGGGGGGGTGACCACGGACTGAACGAGGAAAAGAGAACCGATCCGAACCAGTATGGTGATAACGAACTGAACTAGGAAGCTTGAACGCGAGGCATAAACTATGAACTGAATGAAGTCCGATCTGGAGGAGAAGACCAAAACCTGAGATGCACAGGTAATCCAAGTCGGAAGTTTGTACTCAGGATCCAGTTAGGAACCAATGAGTTAACTTCATGAGTTGGGCTTTGCTGCGGGACGTGTGCTAAGGGGTTGTCGATGTCTATGACTTTGGATCACTATGTATGGGAGGTACGTGGACGAATTCAGGGCCATAGTGGCCTCGGTACGACTAGTGGGCTATAGACCAATGAAGTAGGGTCATTTTAAAGGGTTTGGTCATGATCCCATGGGATAAGCTTGGTGGTAGTAGTAGTTGTATAAGTCGAACTTCGTCATTACCTTGATGGGTCTAGTGATCAAAGTGGTGGATATCGTATGCTTTACGCACTGAGTGAGAGACGTGAGGATGGTTGTCATGCTTGATTTGTTTGCCATCACTATGACATGCACACCCCCACACCCGTATTCTTTACACCATATGTTAGTGGCACCTTAGAGTATTGTACAGTATGTAGTGCTAACTCTTTGGTTGTAGGTCCAGGTTCAGGTATGGTTTAGTATACCTGTTATTGTTCTGTTTAGCTACTTATCGCTCATACCAGGCTTTTTGTCTGACCCAGAGTTTTATGTCTCTTCTTATTACTCTGGGTGCTCTCACGAGCAGACTAGAGACAGGTTAGGTGGTATGCACGAGTAGCTGTACTGGAGACAAGCAGGAGGCTTCCACGTATGATACATACATATATATATATATATATATATATATTCTCCCCGTGTTGCTGTGGTCAATACTTTGGGCATTAGTGGTGTACCTTTCTTTCTTTTGTTTAGAGACAGTAATTTGGAAAGTTGTAACAAGTTGTATTTGGATTTCCGCCACTCTGATGATGATGTTGATGTTTGTTTTAGTTATCAGCTTATGCACTATCTCGCCTGTTTTATGTCAAGTATATTATTATTATATTTTACTCCATGCGTTATGAGACATTCTACAGGTTCTTTGATAGTTCACCAGTAAGTTCTCTTCTTTTCCCTTTCTTTGGCGACCGTCCCGTGCCAGTTGGACACCAGTACAGCGCACTTTCATTGGAAATGTCGGCTGGTGTGGGGCGGGCAATCTTCGTGTAACGTCCCAGAAATTTGGGCAATTGGAAATGGAATTAATTAAGGATTTAACTATTATTTGGGTTAGAGATTTAAAATTATATATGTTGTTTGAGTTGAACTAAATCAATATTTAATTGAGAACGGTTGATTGGAATCAAATATGTACAGTTGAATATTGAAATTGAATTCGATTGAATATTTGAATTGGATTTGAAATTCGATTGAAAAATATAGATGGTTGAATTTAAAATGAAACGTAGTTGACGACAAACTGAAATAAAATCGGTGAACCCATATAAAATTTAAAATAACGTTGTATACTAACTGAGTTGGTTTACAACCAGAATAATTTTATTGAATTCAGAACGTTGAAACGAAGAAGTACATATAATTTTTGTCGTATTTGGGAGATTGTGTTTATGGTACAAATATTGAACGTTTAATGTCAGTTACGGTGCAGTTGAATATTAACGTAAATATATTTCTTCAAATTTTTACCTACCTTAGAAATGACCTTCCTTAGTAAGGTATTACGCCGACCTATTCTGTCATCCATCGCAACTAACCTAAACTCTATGATGGACGTTATTCTTATCCTCGCATTTCTCTTCTATAAAAATCTCGCTAGCTTCATTCCCTTAGCAACAAATCATTTTCCCCAATCCAAGACAATGGCGGTCACCGCTCCTCCTTCAATGGCCGCTTCACTTTCTTCCATCATTTCACCGTCCCATTTACCTCTTTCCCTTCATTCTATTAATCATGCAGGCCTTAAAAGTCACCTCAACTAAAAATCAAATTGAAGCCCAAAAAATCGCCACCGTCCCCAATCAATTTCATCACTCCTCTCCCCACCGCAGGTTTCCCCTTTTCTCCTTAATTAATTGATCTTTCCCCCAAATCGTTCGCTTTTCGCCTCTTCAAAAATTGTTTCTCCCACTGCTCATCTGTATTGCCATGGCCGAAACCCTCCTATGAAAATCGTTTTTTTTTTCAAATTGAATGGCTCCACTTCCTCCTTCAACCTACCAGAAGTTGACCTCCCTCCTTCACGCTAAGACACGATGATGAACACAATGGTTGACTGGGTATTTCTCGAGCAAAGCAGCACCTGGAGCGCCACGTCGACAAACCCTTGCACCACTTCAAAGTCGCCTGTAAGTGGAGCCTCGAAGCTCCATCTCGTCAGTTTTGAAATTTACTAGTACGCCTTCCCTCCACTGTTTCAAGGTGAGCATCTCACTCACGGTTAATCTTTTTTAAGTAGATTAATCTTAATTTAAACTAAAGTGTAATAGTTGGTTTGGTTTGTTATTGACCACTTTGTGTTTACTATGGAATTTTGGATGTTTATCAGTGAATTTCACCCTAGCGACTGATAAGAACAGATTCAAAACTTGTCCACCCGGCATTTTGATATGGATCGATATGTGCTTGACATTTTGATACCATTCACTGTCTTCAACCTATTTCCGATTATTTAATGATTCGAACATATTACTGATAAGAACCTTATTATACTAGATTTGGCATCTTAAATTCATAGGATAGATCCCTTGCTTGAACTGCCATAAACAAATACCACATTTCTTCATTATTCTATAATGGTCCGTTAGTTTTCTCTAGCCTGATCGTTTGAATTTGCTGTTTATATTTGTTGCCACTAGATTTGTAATACCTTGAATTCTATCACTGAGTTACACTTCCTCGTTCTGTTTATGCTGTCTTGATATGACACAAAAATTGTGAGTCATTGGTGTGGAAATAAACTACCTTCTTAAAACCTAAAAAACATGGATCTACACTGACTAAGCATGAATGGTTGATGAAGATTAAAAATGTTGAACTATGTGGAATGATGCATATAACTTGAACTAAAGACAGTAGAAAGTTTTTTTAAAATAAACTTCATTGAAGCTTCAAATTTTGAAACTGTGACCTGACTATAAACTCAGCATGAATACATATATGTTTATATCATTGATTCTATGATTTTAACTATCCCTAAATGATGGAAGGCGTTAAATAAGAACCATAACAATGACAGTATATTAGTGGTTGTTGTTCATCTTTAACACATGTTGTTAAACATGTACCAAAACATATGTTGGTTTATATCCTAGTCAACTGCATAACTTCTTTAGCCTATTAGCCAAACAGTATTCAGGGAATCCTTTCTTATATATATAGTCATTCTGAAAGGGAAAAATGTATTTGTTGATGAAAGTAATAATAATTAAACCATATCGTCACACTATAATGTCATATGCAGAAATTGCTTGCTGGTAGGAAGCTGTAAACACGTGTTAACCTTTTAGATACCCATATATATGTATTTGCTCAGTAGAGAATAGGTCGGGAAAAAAGAAATTAAGTGATCTTTGACCCGAACTACTCTAATTTGTGAATCTGTTTGCTTAAGTGTCTACACTGTATAATCAGATTATATCTCTTTTTGGTATTTACAAATGTTGTGGCCTAAAGTATCACACACAGTACATTTTCGTGGAATGAATTCATATTAAACTGCTTTTCTCTTTTTGAACTAAGACTAGGTATAAAATTTGAATCTGAATACCTCTGCCTCATCTATGAATACCCCTGACATTGCTTTGTTTACTTGAACACCTTGCCTTCTTTTTACACCTATGAATGCATGAGCTACTGCTACTTGGTGTATTCGTTTTATGAAAAATATATAAATTTGAAGTTCACATGTGTGAATTTGAATGCTATGCATTTGTATGTAATTGAAGCACTAACTTATTATTGTTTTGCTATCTTTGCTGCATTGGACCCTCACTACTTTTAAATTTTGGATCTACCTTTACAGACTTGATGTTGTATTTTTATAAATGTGTATCATGACTTAAGTGGCTTGCTGGAGATACATATCTTCTTTTATAAATGTACATCATGAGCTTGCTGTGAATACAAAATAGTATAGGCATCTATCACCTATATACACCAGGTTATGTACACATAATTTGTGCTTAGCCAAGTATAAGCCAACATGTGACGGATAACCCACCCTGCTCTCACTTAATTGAAGTTTCACATTCTTTTATTTTTGATGCATGGGCACTCTGCTGTCTAGAACTGATTACCAGTTTAGTTACTGCTGATCTAATACATTGATTTTACCAGTTTTAATTAATGCTGAAATAAAACTGCCCTCATCTTTTTGCATACTAACTTATCCCACTGTAGTTTTCCTTATAATTGAACATGCTATTGCCTTGTCATTTAATATAAAATATTATATCCAGCTACTTATAAATATTATATTATATATTAAATGTTTGCAAACTGAAAATCATGAATCCTTGTTATCCTTTTCTGCCTATGCACTGGACATTGATTTTCTTATTGCCAATACCTTTGCTTAATTATATGCTATATAGCCTTGCTATTGTACTTCAAAATGGATGGTCATTGTAGATGCATATATATATATATATATTACTATAATTGCTGTCACACTATCCTTAAATGATTGAATAACCAAGTCCTTGACACGTTCAGAATGACTACATTCGTGTATATGCTTATAATGGAAAGCCTGGAAGAACATATCTTTATGTTGTTATACCCCTTACACTGGTCTTTCATCTAAAACGGGAATACCATGCTGAGCATTTTGATCATATGCTCCTTCGGATTTGTGCATGCACATGCAGTTTTTCATGACTGCATTGCTTTGAGTTGTGTCGTGACTACCAGTTTAGTGCCACATCGTTATTGGCCTCATGCATGCGCCCTGTTACGTTGAAAATTTGTGTACAGTCGTCGAACATCATTACCCTTGTTATTTTTTGGTTATGGAATGATGGGGCAGTGCACACGCGTACCTGTACATGTGCGCACCTGCAGGCTTCCAAGACCATTTGTCCTTAATATAAAAAAAATCTAGAAGCATGGTTTTAGTGTGTGTGTGTGTATATATATATATATTTGTGGTGATCGACGTACACATATGTATATACATACCACTGTGTGTGTGTGTATATGTCATCGGCAAACATATATATATATATATATATATATATAAAAATAAATGTGCCATCTTGAATTTTTCGTCCCAGGTTGTTACACTTAGGGCTAATAAATTTGATAGGCTTAACTATTGTATTTTAGTTTCGGTTGAAATTAATTTACTTTAACATATGATTAATCTTGACTCAAGTGTTTTATGTTTTTGCATGGAACGCTCGGGTCAGATCCTGAGCGATTACAGATTTAAAGATCAGAGCTTAGGATTTGAAGACAGGTGAAGATGGGGATCCAAAGACGTGCGCACTCTGAGATTTTTGAACAGTAAACATTTTTCTTGTATTTAAACTGCTTTAATTCCGCTATATAGAAAATTCCTTGTATCAAAAATTCTAAGTAATATATAAAAGTTTATTTTGCAGTTCAATTCAAATTATTTATTTATTCTGTGTTTTCTGTGTTGATTCTGTCTTTAAACTCTCTAAGATAAATAATGATCTGTCGGTTTGCATGTTTTAAGTTGGTTTAATTACCGATTAGAAACAGTCAAAAAGGCGGGACATTACAAGTGGTATCAGAGTTTTGGTATATTCAAATCTTAGCTTATTGGGTTTAAAAGTGGATCTTGAAAATAAAATGGTTTTGAAAAATAAGTTTTTGAAAGGTAAATTATTTTAGAAATATCAAGTATTTTGAAACTAGTGTTTTGAAACTAATATAACGGAAATAAAAATTTATTTTGAGATTTGAAAATTTTGTTCGGAATCCCCAGTCTTCAGATCCAGGTTTGCAAGAACTAATCTTTGATAAGTTCCCCTTCAGATTTGAATTTCGAATCTATTATCGAATGGTAACAAAAGAAGATAGGTACAGGAGAATCAACGAGTCGATTTCTCTAATTGTGTGTTTTAGCAATCAAAGACAACTGAAATTTATTGGAAATAAGAGTTCAGATGAGAATTTAAATGAGAAGAGGAATTTGAAATCGTTTCAAGAATGAAACGACGAATTTTATTTCGACATTTGAAATGCAAATTAATGAAAATAAAATCGAAAAAAGGTATAATTTGAATTCGATTATGTAAATTTTTTTTAAATGATTTAGAATATGGTAAGATAATTTATAACGTACGATGGAATATATGAATCCGATAATAAGTTGTAAACTTGTTAATTTATTAACAAGAAGTGAATGGTAAATGAGAATTGTAAGTGAAGTGAAATATGGATGGAAATTCTTAATAGATATGAAACTATATTTAATGGAATCGAAATTTTATGCGACGAGTCTGGATTACTACAAAAAGAGTAATATTCCCTTTTTAGAAATGAATACCAAAAATGTTGCAAATGAAATCGAGGATAAAAGAAATTGAGTTGACTAGTATAGTGCGATTATTCTGAAGTTCAAAATATAAATCAAATGAGATTTTTTTGAAGTTCGTAATAAATTATGGAGTAAGAGATTATTCGAAGGAAGTTATTCATGGGAATCAATGTCAAATTTCAGGAAGTGCTATTTTCTTTCCATTTTAATTTAAAATTTAATATATTAATAAAATTATGATTAAAACTGAAGTTTATTTTTAAAGTTACATATCTTTAAGGCGTGAATTATTGTAAAAGAAAGTAAATTCTTAACTCGAGTTTGAAAGTTATGAGAATGAGTGTTTTGTCCATGTTCGAAATTGTGAATTTTATCTATTTCAAAGTTAACGATGTTGTTTAGTTAAGGTCTGAGACGTCAATATACCCCAACTTGATTAGCTTCATTATTGACGAAGAAATGGTTAAGATTCGATAGCAAAAGTGGTTAAGTGAAGTAAGAAATATAGCGTCAGCAGTTAAATGAAAATTGCAGTGTTTTATTTAATGTATGTTTTAATTCAAATAATGAATGTAGAAATGTTTCCCCTTGAGAATAAAGTGCATTTTCTTTGGGAAATAAAGATTGGTGAATGTTTAGAATGTTTTCTAATGGTAATAAAGGATTTTGTATAAATACGATTATTAGAAAAGTTTTTCAAAAGATTTTGAGAGGCTAACAGCTTGTGATAAATTGGAATGGTGAGAACTAAAGAATTAAAGCCATACGACGAGAATAAAGAGCGGCATAACGTAAGAGAAGTGAATTTGTAAATTGAATTCAAGAATTTGCGTATGCAATGATTTAATAAGAAATTAAGAGACGGAGTTAATGAATTTAGAAACTGACTGAAGATTAGTTAAGTTGAATAATTTCCTGAGTGTTGATCTGATATTAGTTTCAGCCTTCGGGGTTGATCCTTAGAAAGTTGTTCGTTTGCTAATTTACAGTCAAAGGTGGTGAATATGAAAGAGTAATAACACGTGAATGAGAAATATGTTATAAGAATGGAAATTCTGAAATTTTGGGAGCATAAAGATTTGAGTTAAGCAATGAAATTAATAACTGGAAAATTGGAATAAAAATTGGGTTATAGAAATGGATTCGTAAGTTTGAGTTTGAAAAGAATATCAAATATCTGAATGAATTAAGAGATCAAAACTGAAATTTTGAAACTGGAATGGAATTCGAGGATATTCAATTCTGGATATAGAAAATTTTGAAGCTTATATAATTTGGAAAATTTGGGGGATATTGAATTGAAAGATATTCGATTTGAGATAAAATCTTATTTAACAAAATTTATATAAGACTGAGTTGTTTGAAAATATGATTTGGAAAAAAAATTCATGTCAATCGACATAAATATGATTTATGAAGATTATGAAATGAAGTACAATATGTACATAGTATTATACATTTTCAAAGCAAAATAAGGAAAGTACCTTCCTTCTCTTTGAAATTCGAGCTTAGATAAGCTGCTGGTGGCAGTAGGCTGTTCGGACATAAAACTCATGAGTTGCCATTGAGCACGACTGCTAGCGTAATTCGCAGGGCTGTAGATAGCCTACGGCGGTCGGATATTTCCTGAGGGAATCAGGCATAACCATTGTGATCGCTGCGATCTAGAGTCAATGAATTCGACCGTGTAGCGTAACTTGCAGGGTTGCAGATAGCCTACGGCAGATGGATGTTTCTTGGGGGAACCAAGCGTAACCATTGTGACTGCTGCGATCTACAGTCGAATTGTAAGGGCGTAATCTGCAGAGCTGTGAAAGCTTACGGGTATGGATGTTTCCTGGGGGACCCAGGCGTAACCATTGTGTAGCTACGGTCCAATGTGATACGTTAGTGATAGTGAGCCACTGTTTGATGCAGCAGTTTGTCTTCGTGACTTGGTTGTCTTTGTAATTTAATTGGTCCTCGTGACTTGATTTATCTTCATAATTTCATGATTTGTTTTTCGTGACTCTGAGAGAGAGAAACCAACGCTCAGTGACCTCATGTTTCCTTTTGATTCTTAAAATATCTTTTGTTGATCTGTCCGTGATGAAATTCGCAGGGAAGTGATTTCCTACGGATACGGATGTTTTCTGGGGGATCCAGACGAAACCGTTGTGTATTTGCGATTCATGAGCAATCAACATATCAACATCACATTGGCACTTTCCGTATCTGTTTTTAAAAGAATTTTTGAAATATTTTTCACTGGGAGTTGAAACAAGGATATTTAGTGCTTGGAGATTTTTTGTCGTGCGTCTGGCCAGCGTATGACTAACATCTGTAAGAACGACAATAGAATTGTCAGACTTTGAGTTATAAGTTAGTTTTAATAAAATGATTTAAATTAAAATATATCTAACTAGATAAGTTAAGTAAGAGAATTTCAGAGTAATGATAATATTTTCTAACAAAAAAAATCATAAATGATTTCGGATTTTGGAAATTTTCAAATCGATACTAAGTAACTTAAAGAGGAGATGTTGTTTACACTCTTCAATGAGTGTTGGGAACGATTAATTGAATTGTAAAAGATTTTGTTTAAGTTGGATTGCAAGGAAAAAGTGCAACGACGGATAAGTGAACATTGACGAATGAGGTTTATAAAGAAATTGATAATAATTTGAGATGCATAAATCCAATTTATGTAGAAATTGAAATTTAAAAGGAGAATGAGTTTGAAAAAAAAATTATATGGTTTTGAATCTTTTAAGGGATTAGATAGAATGAGAAATTGGGAGATATCTCAAAATAATTTGAGAAAGAAATTAGTATAAGAAAATTGACTGTGTTTAAAGAGCATGAAAATAAAAGAAATGTCCTATTTGGTCAAAATTGATTATTGAAAAGAAATGTGATTTTTTTTGAGTTAATTGAATATGATGGATAAACGAAAAGAATCGTTAACTTAATAATCGAGATATTTAATTTAGTTGTGGGAGAAATTTCACACAAATATGAAAATTTGAAGTATACAATGGTATAACTCTAACGAGCTCTTCTTTTCAAGGACGAAAAGTTTAAAAGGCAGAAAGAATGTAACATCCCAGAGATTTGGGCAATTGGAATTGGAATTAATTAAGGATTTAACTGTTATTTGTGTTAGAGATTTTAAATTATATATGTTGTTTGAGTTGAACTAAATTAATATTTAATTGAGAACGGTTGATTGGAATCAAATATGTATTGTTGAATGTTGAAATTGAATTCGATTGAATATTTGAATTGGATTTGAAATTCGATTGAAAAATATAGATGGTTGAATTTAAAATGAAACGTAGTTGACGACAAATTGAATAAAATCGGTGAACCCATATAAAATTTAAAATTTAAAATAAAGTTGTATACTAACGGAGTTGGTTTACAACCAGAATAATTTTATTGAATTCGGAATGTTGAAACGAAGAAGTACATATACTTTTTGTGGTATTTGGGAGATTGTGTTTACGGTACAATCATTGAACGTTTAATGTCAGTTACGGTGCAGTTGAATATTAACGTAAATAAATTCTTCAAAATTTTACCTACCTTAGAAATGACCTTCCTCAGTAAGGTATTACGCCGACCTATTCTGTCATCCATCGCAACTAACCTAAACTCTACGATGGATGTTGTTCTTATCCTTGCATTTCCCTTCTATAAAAATCTCGCTTGCTTCATTCCCTCAGCAACAAATCATTTTCCCCAATCCAAGACAATGGCGGTCACCGCTCCTCCTTCAATGGCCGCTTCACTTTCTTCCATCATTTCACCATTTCATTTATCTCTTTCCCTTTATTCTATTAATCACGCGGGCCTCAAAATTCGCCTCAACTAAAAATCAAATTGAAGCCCTAAAAATCGCCACCGTCTCCAATAGATTTCATCACTCCTCTCTCCACCGCAGGTTTCCCCCTTTTCTCCTTAATCAATCGATCTTTCCCCCAAATTGTTCGCTTTCCGCCTCTTCAAAAATTGTTTCTCCCACTGCTCATCTGTACTACCGTGGCCGAAACCCTCCTCTGAAAATTGTTTTTTTTTTTCAAATTGAATGGCTCCACTTCCTCCTTCATCCTACCGGAAGTTGACCTCCCTCCTTCACGCTAAGCCACGATGATGAAAACAATGTTTGACTGGGTATTTCTCAAGCGAAGCTGCACCTGGAGCGCCACGTCGACAAACCCTTGCACCACATCAAAGTCGCTTACCAGTCGAGCCTCGAAGCTCCATCTCGTCAGTTTTGAAATTTACTGGTACGCCTTCCCTCCACTGTTTCAAGGTGATCATCTCACTCATGATTAATCTTTTTTAAGTAGATTAATCTCAGTTTAAACTAAAGTGTAATAGTTGATTTGGTTTGTTGTTGACCACCTTGTGTTTACTATGGAATTTTGGATGTTTATCGGTGAATTTCACCCTAGCGACTGATAAGAACAGATTCATAACTTGTCCACTCGGCATTTTAATAAGGATCAATATGTGCTTGACATTTTGATACCATTCACTGTCTTCAACCTGTTTCCGATTATTTAATGATTCGAACAGATTACTGATAAGAACCTTATTATACTAGATTTGGCGTCTTAAATTCATAGGATAGATCCCTTGCTTGAACTGCCATAAACAAATACCACATTTCTTCTTTATTCTATAATGGTCCGTTAGTTTTCTCTAGCCTGATCGTTTGAATTTGCTGTTTATATTTGTTGCCACTAGATTTGTAATACCTTGAATTCTATCACTGAGTTACACTTCCTCGTTCTGTTTATGCTGTCTTGATATGACACAAAAATTGTGAGTCATTGGTGTGGAAATAAACTACCTTCTTAAATACCTAAAAAACATGGATCTACACTGACTAAGCATGAATGGTTGATGAAGATTAAAAAAGTTGAACTATGTGGAATGATGCATATAACTTGAACTAAAGACAGTAGAAAGTTTTTTTTTTAATAAACATCATTGAAGCTTCAAATTTTGAAACTGTGACCTGATTATAAACTCAGCATGAATACACATATGTTTATATAATTGATTCTATGATTTTAACTATTCCTAAATGATGGAAGGCGTTAAATAAGAACCAGAACAATGACAATATATTAGTGGTTGTTGTTCATCTTTAACACATGTTGTTAAACATGTACCAAATCATATGTTGGTTTATATCCTAGTCAACTGCATAACTTCTTTAGCCTATTAGCCAATTAAGGGATGTTGTTATTGGGCAAAACGTAGCTTAGCTAGCCAGTATTCAGGGAATCCTTTCTTATATATATAGTCATTCTGAAAGGGAAAAATGTATTTATTGATGAAAGTAATAATAATAAAACCATATTGTCAAACTATAGTGTCATATGTAGAAATTGCTTGCTGGTAGGAAGCTCTAAACACGTGTTAGCCTTTTAGATACCCATATATATATGTATTTGCTCAGTAGAGAATAGGTCAGGAAAAAATAAATTAAGTGATCTTTGACCCAAACTACTCTAATTTGTGAATCTGTTTGCTTTAGTGTCTACACTGTATAATCAGATTATATCCCTTTTTGGTATTTACGAATGTTGTGGCCTAAAGTATCACACACTGTACATTTTCATGGAATGAATTCATATTGAACTGATATTCTCTTTTTGAACTAAGACTAGGTATAAAGTTTGAATATGAACACCTCTGCCTCATCTATGAATACCCCTGACATTGCTTTGTTTACTTGAACACCCTGCCTTCTTTTTACACCTATGAATGCATGGGCTACTGCTACTTAGTGTATTTGTTTTATGAAAAATATATACATTTGAAGTTCACATGTGTGCATTTGAATGCTATGCATTTGTATGTAATTGAAGCACTAACTTATTATTGTTTTGCTATCTTTGCTGCATTGGACCCTCACTACTTTTAAATTTTGGATCTACCTTTACATAACTGACTTGATGTTGTATTTTTATAAATGTGTATCATGACTTAAGTGGCTTGCTGGGGATACATATCTTCTTTTATAAATGTACATCATGAGCTTGCTGTGAATACATAATAGTATAGGCATCTATCACCTATACACACTGTAACAACCCGCAAAAATCAGAACCAATTTAAAATTTTTATTTTAGAAAATTTTAATGAATTTTGACAATATAAAATAATTTATTTAAATAATAATGATCACAAATTTGATTCAAATCGAAGTTAGAATGAATGATTTAATTTTAATTAACAAAAGAGTTAGAAATAACGCGGTAGTTTGAAAAGTCAAACTTGAACTTTGACTGACCGTACAGGATGCAAAATTTAACGGATTTTAGTGAAACCAAAAATATTAGAATATATTTAAAAATATCTTTCCAACGAATCCGAAAAATCGAAATTTCATAACGGGAATCAAAAGTCATGGCCAATTCAATATTTAGAAAGGTCGCTATGAAATTTATAAGGGCCAAAATGCTACTTTTTGCATACGAAGGAATTTGAACTCGAAACCACTTCTATTGAGTTTAGAATGATGTTTCTACATTGAAAAACAGTAAACACTTATATATTTTGAGTTTCGGAAATAATTTGTTTAAAAATGTATTTTTAATATTAAATATACTGGCCTTAAAAATAGTCATTTTTCAAACAGTCTCAGAATTCAACGAAATAAATTTTGTTGGACTCATATCATCAAAACAAAGCTAAAAATGATTTTTTGGTAATTTTTAGAATTAAAATATAATTATAATTTATTTTTCAGTGTAAACGGGCAAATTTTTGACTTTAAAAATTCATTAAAAAATTCATACGAGCTCAGAATCGAACGAAATTAATTTTCATATGTCCACAGCATAAAAACATAGCTAAATATATTTTTCGAGAATTTTTGAAGTTAATTGGTGACCTCGGTGAATTTAAATGTACGGTAGAAATTAAATAATTAATTTAATATTGTATTTTCAAGTAAAACCGAAAAAAAAACTGCTGTATATTTCGGAATTGGACCTTGGGACATAGCCCATCGCGTTCAGAAGGCCTCAAAACGTTAAGATCGACAGTAAGCAGGCCCAAATCCGAGAAAGTCCAAAAATCCACTTTATTTCACGAAATTCGGAATTAAACATTAAAATAATATAAAAATCCGAAACCCTTAAACTCTCTAATGGCCAGCCGCCGCCAGAATTCGATGGCCAGAATTGCTTCAACTTCAAATGCTTAGATCTCTCAATTCGTTCGTCGAAAATTGACGTATGACCTACCAAATCGAAGAGAATTCAGAGAGCTACAAATCTATACGGTCAAGATCGGATTTTGGTTCACGGATTTTGCGGATTTTGGCTGAGAAGGTGCTGCGTTTATGGGTTATTTGTGGGTCCTAGGGGGGTGCGAGTGGGGCCCGGGTCTCGGTGCGGGTGTGTCTCGAGGTGGCCGACGAGGTGGTGGCTTCTGATCGTGGTCCGGGTGCTTGTGGTGGCGTGCGTGTAGAAGGAAGAAGGGGCGGCTATGGGTAGTTCGGCCGAGAGAAGAACGACGGGGAGGATGTTGCATTTTCTTTTTTTTTAATATTATTTTATTATTTAATTATTTAATTTGTCCGATCTTTAAAAATCCATAACTTCTTCATACGAGAGCCGATTGACAAACCGTAAATTGCGTTGGAATCACAAAATTAAGAGCTTCGCGATGGCGCAGACCGCAGCTGAAACGGAGTCAGTAAAATTTCAGCCATAAATCTAGGTGAGAATTCTAATTTTGATTATTTAATTGATTATAAATTGTTTTCTCGCGTTAAAATAATTGTATTATTATATTTATTCAATTCTGAAATATTCTATGTTGTGTGAATTATTGATTGTGCTTGTGATATGATTTGTTGTGTACGATGTGTTAGATTCGCATTGAAATTGCAGATATTATTAAATTTATTTTCAGTTAGAGAATTAGATCTAAAACATAGTTATGTCAGATTTAATCGTATTTATTCAGATCTAGATGTTGAAATTTATTTTGTATAAATTAAATAATATTTTTATTTATTGATTCAACAATAGAATTAGAACGACAAATAAAATATTATTTTTATTTGTTTATTTACAATAGAATTTGAACAATGAATAAAATACATTTTCTATTTGTTTAAATTAAAAGGAATGAATTAAGAAGAATATATTCTTAATGTAAATTTGTTACATTAAGAAGAGTAAATTAAAAAGCATATATTTTCAATATGAAATTGTTTCATTAAAAAGAATGAAATTAAAAGATTACATTTTTTTTGTCATATTAGGATTGAAATTAAAGATTTGATTTTTATTGTCTATTGTTTTCAATAATAGTGATTTCAATAAAATGACATACTATTTGTCACTTTGATTTCAATAAAGGCTGTAACATTAAAAATCTCATTTTTAATGAAATATTGTTTTTGATTAAAGAAGTAATATAAAGAATTTCATTTGTAAGGTAATAGTGATTTCAAATAAAAGAAGCAATGTAAAAGATTATATTTTTATGTGTTCATTGTTTTCAATAGAAAGATGTTGCATTAAAGATGATATTTTTAATGTGATGTAGATTTCACTGTAAAGATGAAAATAAAAAGATTTTATTTTTATTTTTCATTTTGTTGCAATGAAAAGTTCATAATATAAGATTACATTTTTATTGAAATTTTATTCATTGTAATAAATAGAAAAGATTACATTTATATGTAATGAAAGAATGAATAAAGAAGTTATTATTTTCATTGTAAAATAGAAAAAAAGTCATATTTTTACATTGCAAAATAGGAAAATGAATATTTTTACATTGTAAAATAGAAAAGATTATATTTCTACATTGTAAAATAGTAAAGTTGATATTTTTACTTTGTAAAATATAAAAGATCATATTTTTACATCGTAAAATAGTAAAGCTAATATATTATAACTATAAAAAGATGATATTTTTGCATTGTACATAAAAAAAGAAGATGTTTTTACATTGTATGAAATGAAACACATTTTTATATGTTATTTATGAATGATTTTTCATCGTATGAAATAAATTACATTTTTATATGTTATTTATGAATAGATTTCCACCGTATGAATAAAATTACATTTTTATACGTAATTAAAAAGGTGAATTTACTTTGCATAACAAAAGTTACATTTTTATATGTAATTTATATATGAATTTGCACCGTATGACAAAAATTGCATTTTTCTATGTAATTAAAATGTAAATTTACATTGCATGATTTAAATTACATTTTTCTATGTAATTTAGGAATGGATAATAACGGTAGAATGAAAATTACATTTTTACATGTAATTAAAATGTGAATTTGCATTGTAGGATAAAAACTACATTTTTAGATGTAATTTAAATATGAATTTATGTCATATGATAGGAATTACATTTTTCTATGTAATTAAAATATGAATTCCCATCGTATAATAAAGATTACATTTTTCTATGTAATTTAGATGTGAATTAGAACGATAAAATAAAAATGACATTTTTCTATGTAATTTATATATGAGTTATAACGGTTTGATAAAAATTATATTTTTTTCAATGAAATTAAAATATGAATTTGTATTGTATTATGAAAATTACATTTCTTTATAATGTAAAATAAAAATTACATTTTTATAATGTAATAAAGAAGTAAGATTCACGAATAAATTAAAAATTACATTTTTATGTAATGAGATAAGAGAATTTGCATCGTGAATTAAAAAGTTACATTTTATATGTAACTAGAAATTTTAGAATTCGCATGATATTGAAAATTACATTCTTATGTAATTAAAAGACGTGAAATTCGCATCGCATATAAAATGCAATTATTTACATTCTCTTATGTAAATAAAAAGAATAAAATTTAGAAAAATATATTATTTACATTTTTTCTTATGTAAGTAAAAACAATGGAATTTGAAATTACAATTATTTACATTTTCTTATGTAAGTAAAAAGATTGGAATTTGAAATTACAATTATTTACATTTTCTTATGTAAGTAAAAAGAATGGAATTTGAAATTACAATTATTTACATTTACTTATGTAAATAAGAAGAATGGAATTTAGAAATACACATATTTACATTCCCTATTGTAAATGAAAAAGAACAAAATAATGTGAATCCTTTTATTTACATTTTCTATTGTAAAGTAAAAAGAACAAAATTGTGTGAACCATTTTATTTACATTTTCTATTGCAAAGAAAAAGTAAAAAGAAGGGAGTTATATTTCTTATTTGCATTTTTAGATGCAAATAAAGCATAGAAAGAAGATTATACTTTTATTTGTCATTGTTTTGTTAAATAAAAGTAAAAGATTAAAAAGACATTTTATTTACCATTGTTTTGTTAAATAAAAGTACAAGATATAAAAGAACATTTTTATTGACATTGTTTTGTCAAATAAAAAGACAAATACATGAGATACACTTTTATTTGTGTTTTATGTACAAATAAAAGTACAAGATCAGAAATAGACTTTTATTTACATTGTATTTGTTGAAATAGAATTGCTAACAAAATGAGTATATCACTTTCACTCATCTTTGTAGGAAACAGAAATTATGTGCGAATATAAGAATCACTTTTATTTGCATAATATACAGTAGAATTTATACGCAATATAAAATCCAATTTTTATTTGCAAAACTTGCATTAAAATTTATATTCTAATATACAATTGTATTGTTGGTCAAAATATACACTGAAAAGTATTGTAAAGAAACTTCATACAAATGTAATGGAATTTATATTCCCTTTGTCATCCGCAATAAAGCTATATAAATAAATTACTGTTTATGTGACTTTAGAAGTATATAGGGAAGTCATACGAGTAAAATACATTCTTACTCGATATAAGTGACATGTTTAGTGAAATTGAAATTGGTTATACCTATTAACCAATCATGTATTTACTTATTTATATGAAATGTTGTTGGCTGAAAACCCCACACGGGTATTGGGACGATACTTGACTGACACAAATCCCAATGTTTAATTATATGTCTATCGATTGATCGACAGGCTGCGATGAGCGTTATTGTTTTATTTTAATGCTCACACAGTTGACATTGTCACTCTGGTCGTTAATGGATGGATTGAGGATTATTTCCTGTTATTACCCTATACATGAAATGTATGAAACCCATATGACCCAAATTATATGGTGCATGGTTGAGTCGCATTCCAATGCAGAATTTCTTTTTAAATAAAGAATTTTTATATATAATAAAAAGATTTTTGTAAAATAAAAGATTTTGTATTATAAAGAATATTTTACATAAATAATATTTTATTGATTATTTTAAATATATTTAGGATAAATCTTTTATTTAAGATCATTAGATTTTAACAATTATGTTTGGTAATTGATATGTAGATTGGATTTGTAGTGGACGATGTTTTAAATAACGTTTATCCTTTAATCCAATTTACATTGAAATTATTATTTGAAATTTATAAATCTATTTTATAGATTTAAAAGGAATATAAATAAATCTTTTTAGAAAGATTAAAATGTAATTTATTTTATCTTTGATATAATTAACGAGAATCTTTTAACATAAATAATAATTTTTATTTAAAAGAATGTTCAGAGTTGGAATGTGGCGTATGGTTGATTTTAATTACAAATACGCGAGTTATTCAGAAAGACCGGGTCTAACTCATTCTGAATAATCATCACGACGATCAAGAGTCGAAGATGAAGACGGTGACTGAAGACTGGAGAGCTTCACATCGTTTGGTTGATGGTGACTGATATCTTGAATTGGGACTGATCCCCCAAGGCAAGGTAAAAAGTGATGATCTTCCAGACGTACTGGAGATCGACGGATACGTTGTTTCGTTCAGACCCAGAACGGACTTGTAAATGGATAGCATGCCTGACATTGAAATTTATTTCATGTAATTAAATTGGTTTTTATTTAATATATAAATGCATGGTGGCGGAGGATTTATTCTCTTGCTTAACACCCTTTTGTATGTTAAATAATTACCGATCGCATGATATGACTTGTTGATGTGGTATGCCAAGTTGCTCTTGATCAAGGCTTATTGTTGCAAAGCAGAGCCTTGTGGTTAATGATCAAAGCACAGTCTATTTAGGCATAGCTTTGTGTATATCGTGACTTCGCGAGCCTCACAGCCCGGTAGAGTCTAAAACGGGAGAAGGGAACGCAGGGAGTGCACACGTTTCTCTCTAGCTAGAGTGGTGCCAGGGACCTACCAGCGCTGGCATTTATTCATTGTGGTTGTTGGATTTTTCGAGGCCTCGGTTTATGCGGTCGCCACTGGCCGTATTATAGGTCCAAAAGGACCGGGAAGCGTGTGTTCAGGAATTGCCAATCCATTAAGCGTTAACGTTTGGACCGGCCCTGCAGGATCCAAGGGTTGGACAGAGTACCAATCCTGGGGCATTTGCTAGAGTGTCTCGAATTGGTAAGGATCTCCTCCCTAGCCTTGACTCAGATGGAAACCCAAATTTCCAATACGACATCACGCGGTTTTGATTGTATACCTATATATGGCGACATAGTGGGATGGGGCACTCATGCCGTCTAGGATTAATACATTTACTTTGATGTATTTCAAATTGTTTTCACACTATTATTATATAATACCGTGTTTATCGTATCAAGCATCTTTTGATCATTATAAGGTAAAACCCTATCCTCCGGTTTGCGTTGCATTGTGTGATGGGACTTGGGTCTTATAATGGTTTCATTTTTCTAAAAAGCATTGCGTTATTTTGACGATTTACTTTAGTCATGCACTGGCAATCTATAGGAGAAAACCCGTTCCGCGAAAGTGGCGTGGTCCTGTGATTAGCCTTATTATATTATATAGGTTAAGTAGAATTCTCACACCAGTCCCATGACTGACCTGTAGTTTGTCCACTGCCAAACTCGGGTGCCCATATTTTCCACACGGGCAGTCGAGCAGCTATTTTTGCAGATATATTAAGCAGGATTCTGGGTTGAAGCTTAAAGCTGTGTCCAGAGATAGAGAGTCTTCCGCTGTGTTCTTCCGTTGCAGTATATTACATTTTTTGTATTTATCTTCCGCTGTAATTATATTCCAATGTACTCTGATATGTATATTCTGTACTCTGATGTAACATTTATTATAGTGTTATAAAAGGCTTCTGTTGTTGTTGTTGTTTTAATATGTTGTATTCCCAAAGTTAAAGTATTCGTAGATTTTCACTTTTTGGGTCAGACCTGTGTGGTTTATGGTCGATTCAAAGGGTGGGAATTTGCGGGTCTTTACATACACCAGGTTATATACACATAATTTATGCTTAGCCAAGTATAAGCTAACATGTGACGGATAACACACCCTGCTCTCACTTAATTAAAGTTTCACATTCTTTTATTTTTGATGCATGGGCACTCTGCTGTCTAGAACTGATTACCAGTTTAGTTACTGCTGATCTAATACATTGATTTTACCAGTTTTAGTTAATGCTGAAATAAATCTGCCCTCATCTTTTTGCATGCTAACTTATCCCACTGTAGTTTTCCTTATAATTGATCATGTTATTGCCTTGTCATTTAATATAAAATATTATATCCAGCTACTGATAAATATTATATTATATATTAAATATTTGCAAACTGGAAATCATGAATTCTTGTTATCCTTGTTCTGCCTATGCACTGAACATTTATTTTCTTATTGCCAATACCTTTGCTTAATTATATGTTGTATAGCCTTGCTATTGTACTTCAAAATGGTTGGTCATTGTAGATGCATATATATATATATATGTATATATATATATATATATATATATATATGACTGTAATTGCTGTCACACTATCCTTAAATGATTGAATAACCAAGTCCTTGACACGTTCAGAATGACTACATTTGTGTATATGCTTATAATGGAAAGCCTGGAAGAACATATCTTTATGTTGTTGTACCCCTTACACTGGTCTATCATCTGAAACGGGAATACCATGCTGAGCATTTTGATCATATGCTCCTTTGCATTTGTGCATGCATATGCAGTTTTTCATGACTGCATTGCTTTGAGTTGTGTTGTGACTACCAGTTTAGTGCCACATCGTTATTGGCCTCATGCATGCGCCCTGTTCCGTTGAAAATTTGTGTACAGCCGTCGAACATCATTACCCTTGTTATTTATTGGTTATGGAATAATGGGGCAGTGCACACGCGTACCTGTACATGTGTGCACCTACAGGCTTCCACGACCATTTGTCCTTAATATAAAAAAAATCTAGAAGCATGGTTTTAGTATATATATATATTTGTGGTGGTCGACGTGCATATATGTATATACAGACCACTGTGTGTGTGTGTGTATATATATGTCGTCGGCATACGTATATATATGCACACACAAATGTGTCGTCTTGAATTTTTCGTCCCAAGTTGTTACACTTGGAGCTAATAAATTTGATAGGATTAACTATTATAATTTAATATCTATTGAAATTAATTTACTTTAACATATGATTAATCCTGACTCAAGTGTTTTATGTTTTTGCATGAAACGCTCGAGTCAGATCCTGAGCGATTACAGATTTAAAGATCAAAGCTTAGGATTTGAAGACTGGTGAAGCTGGGGATCCAAAGACATGCTCACTCTGAGATTTTTGAACAGTAAATATTTTTCTTGTATTTAAACTGTTTTAATTCCGCTGTATAGAAAATTCCTTGTATCAAAAATTCTGAGTAATATATAAAAGTTTATTTCGCGGATCAATTCAAATTATTTATTTATTCTGTGTTTTCTGTGTTGATTCTGTCTTTAAACTCTATAAGTTAAATAATAATCCGTTGATTTGCATGTTTTATGTTGGTTTAATTAACGATTTGAAGCAATCTAAAAGGCGGGACGTTACACTTCGAATTTTCGGGGTGTCATCTTGTATCTAGTAAGCGATCTTCAGAATCATGGGTAGTGATCTTCGGAATCGCGGGTAGCGATCTTCGGATTCGCAGGGAACTTCAGTTCAAGTTATGTGTGGGTTGTGTAGTGGGGATCTCTTAGAGATGTTGATTTGACATTTTTAGGGTTTTGTGCTTATGGGTGTACATGATTGTTGTTGGTTATATGTCATTATCTACCTATATCTCTATTTCTATCCCAGTTTATTATGATAAGTATAGCTAGACTGATCCGTTTATTGTTTACTTTCTTATAAACAGTACTTGGTTCGGACCGAGTATTACAAGTACATATCATGACTTCTAGCGGGGACCATTCTTGGGTTTTGCTATCTACATTCGAGTTGTGGTTATTGATCTTTTTCTATGTGTAACGACCCGGATTTTGAGCGACTTTGGTTATCGACATAAGCACGATGTCGATAACCAAAACATCGAAAAATCCTGGTAATTAGTGAAAGAAATTAGAGGGTGAGAATAGATAAGATAGAAAATTAGAATAGAAGAAGAAGAAGAACACAACATCAGAGTAACACGAACCTCACAGCGGAACGAATAACATATAATATATAACATAACTTGAAATATACATATGTACTTGAAGATACATCATTATCAAAGTACAACACTTACAACACAGCGGAAATAACTATAGCTATATGATCCTGAAGCCTCCTGCTCCAGCTCTTCAACTATATCTGTAAAATCCCGACTACTTGACTGCCCATACAAATTTAGGCACCCAAGAGTTTAGGGAAAACAACAAAGTAAACTCCGGGTCAGTTATGGGACTGGTATGAGTAAAACAGTTTAAAAACAGTTATACAGGTATACGATATCTCATAAGACCACGCCGCATAACGGAATGGGTTTTTCCCTTATGAGAATCCAAAATATCTTTATATCAAAAACCTTTTGATATTATAATAATGTCTATCAACCACATTATATATAATCATCTAGCAGAAACGCTTTCATCTCACGTCCTACATATATAGTATACAATCAAAACCGCAAGCACGTATTGGGTAATGGATTTCCAACTATGACAAGGTATGGAACCACCTTTCGCTCGTGTACCTCTAGAGAGGAATACACTGGGTTCAACAAGAACATCTTGCAACCCGGCCATACATGACCGACCACTCATTTCGCTTGAGTGTATCGAATGTATATCACCAACGGTTGGGATCAGCAACCGTTTCCCGAATGGGACAGCATCAGCAATAGATTTTTAGAAGTAAATGAAACTCTAGATCAGGTGATTATACACCCTACTTCGGTGCGACCGACTTAGCCATGCTGCCTGCCCGATTTCTGTCATTTACCGGATGATGAGGCTAGAAGCTACGCTTTATCATCATATCAGATTCACTTTGAATGCCACATCGTCAAATTCATCAAATCACCGATTGACGTCCTCAACCATACATTACGCGTTAGCTAAAAGAAGTTTCCTTCTCCGCTTCCACTCTTGGTACAGTTGAAGAAATCAATATACGTGATCGTCTGGACATACTCTGTCAGACATCCGTCCATACAAGTCACCCAGGAACAGGATGAACCGAAGGCACTATTCTGTAAACAAGATAGCCCTTGCATAACTCCGTCTTCAATTTCCTTTGGCATATATGATTCACAATGCTTATGCCAATACAGAGTGGATCTTTGGATAATAATCCAGCCGGTCTCTCCATATTAACAACGTTAAAATGGTCAAAAACTTCGATAGTCTGTGATTTAACTATCGAAAAAAAACAAGTGTGCAAACAACGATATTATTTCCAAATGGAAATTTATATCGATCAAACATCATTCCACTTTTATCTCCTTAGTTCATTAATCTACTTATCTCCTGTTTCCCTATATTCAGTATTTCTTGTTTTCTAAATTTGGAAAAATATACGTTATTAACAATGGAAAACATTTCCATTTCTTGTTTTCTTTATTAGAAAACATTTCTGGTTTCTTATTTGGAAAACATTTCCAAAGCTTCTTCATTGGACTTAGACAGATGTTTAGACAAACCATCGCGATGCCAACTCAAACCATTTCCTTTACTGCCGAACCTTAACTATTCCTTAGTTAAAAACGAAGCCAATCAAGTTGGGGTAGAACTACCTCTCAGACCTTAACTGAACAACATTTCTAACTTTGAAATAGGCGAAGTTCACTTTATATCCCTTTACTAACTTCCTTACTTAACCCTCCTTCGAATAGCTATATTCGATTGACTCTTTCACTTAACTCTATTCAATTAACCCTTATCAATTAATTCTATTGGACTAACACTATTGGATTAACTCTATTTGACTAACGCTATTGATTTACTCATTTCACTTAACTCCTTTCGAATAGACTATATTCGATAACTCCTTTTACTTTCTTCGAATAAACTATATTCGATTAACTCATTTGCTTCTACTCTAATCGATTAAACTAACCTCGATTAACTCCTTTTACTTTAACTATAATCGATTAAACTAACATCGATTAACTTCTTTGCTTTAACTCTAATCGATTAAACTAACATCGATTAACTTCTTTTACTTTAACTCTAATCGATTAAACTAACATCGATTAACTTCTTTTACTTTAACTCTAATCGATTAAACTAACATCGATTAACTTCTTTTACTTTAACTCTAATCGATTAAACTAACATCGATTAACTTCTTTTACTTTAACTCTAATCGATTAAACTAACATCGATTAACTTCTTTTACTTTAACTCTAATCGATTAAACTAACATCGATTAACTTCTTTTACTTTAACTCTAATCGATTAAACTAACATCGATTAACTTCTTTTACTTTAACTCTAATCGATTAAACTAACATCGATTAACTTCTTTCACTTTAACTCTAATCGATTAAACTAACATCGATTAACTTCTTTATTCTATTCGAATAAACTATTCATTTATAAAGATTTACTTTTAGTAACAGTTCTTCACTTTACAAATGATTTCCCCTTTTATAAAACTCTATTCGTTTTAAAAACATTTTTCCCTTTTTATTTACTTTCGAAATATTTCCTTTTATAAAATCTGTTGATTTTATAAAATCCCTTTATTTCAATATACATTGAAATAATTCTTTTTACATCCCAGGGTCTTTATGATATTTACAATTTCGAATAACAATGATCAACATCATTCCAACACACATAATCCATAACTGATTATATAACACATCATATATCACAATATATGAAAAACAGTAAAATAAATGTTGAGGAATCCAGTTGGATTTCTCCAACCTGTTTCCCTGCATCACAGATGTTAAACAATATAGATAACATCACTTCCAGTTCTATATGATAAATTCTGTTAAACAGAATCGATATAGAAAATTCAACTAACTGACTAGCAGTTCAATCAAACAGTCAACACACAATCAATCAGCCAACATCTAACAGTTCTAAAAATACAACATGAAATTATAAACTGTTCAGAGTTAGTGAGATTTACTCACATTGGCGCGTTAACCATTAAATAATCGGTTTGCGTTATTTAACTCAGTCGGACAATTTATTTCGCCATAAATTGTAACGAGCTCGGATTCACTCTCAGTCAGCTCCATTGTGGAGCTCTCGTCCATACGATCCCAACGTAACTTGTTTCGCCCAATTTCGACAAAGTATGATGAAGTTATAATTATCTGAAGTTAGTACACAAATCTATTTTAAATTAATAACTTAAATAAATGGTTTATTGGGCTCACCTTCAACACCACCCCCCTCGGCCCATGAAGCCCAACTCCTTTTAACAAAAACCGGCCCCCTGTTAGTTCTTTACTTCCCCAAATTTATTTTGCTCCCTCCAGAAAATCAATCTCCCTTTTGACCGCCACTTTGACCGGCCGTTCCTCCACCATCGTCCACCAGTCGAGGCCGCAACCATCACCCACGACTTCGCCACAAAAACCTGCACCTACCAGACACCCCCACCTTCAGTTCGACTCCCCTCCGAGAACCAAGCCTGTAGCCTCCCTTTCGTCGTTGCTTCGCCCTTGAGACCATCCGAGTCCTCAAAACCGTGACCAACGGCGGCGCCTCGCATCCACGAACACTGCGCCATCCTCCGTCTAACCCATCTCCTCCTCAGTCGACGTCGAAGTTCAGCCCTAGGTAGCATTGCCGAAACTTCGACCTCCCAAACAAGCATTGGACACCGTGAACCATACATCAGATTGAAGCAAATACTCACGGGGATTCAAATATATACTTATCGAGATTTTTAGGAATTTTTATCATTTCTTCTTGATTTTTCCTTTGGGATTTTTTCTTGCTGTGTTCGGTTTACACGCCTTATATAGGCTTGAATGGGTTAGGTAAGGTTTATGGTGGAGATCAAAGGCCATGTGGTCTGTGCGGAACCTCAGAAAATGGGAGGGATATTTTCAATTTGATTTTTGTAATTTATTTTATTCGATTTCTCCTTGTATCTGCCTTTTAAAAATCCTAGCGACCATATATGATCTCCTAAAATCACGAAAATTGACGTGCCACTAGAGTTTGACATTGCGGTCCCAACGAAACTGGTTTCGTCGAATTCCGACTTCGTTTGCTCACACAGCGTATTTTTAACCATCGAAATACTGACTGTTTTTCACTCTAAAAATCCGTACGGCCACACAGTGACTCTAAAAATCAGGAAATTGAAAATCTAACAACTATTTGATATTGCGGATCCAACAAAACTGGTTTCGTCGAATTCCGACTTTGTTTGCAAAAGTGGCTATTTTTAACGCTCTAAATAGCCTATTTAAATATATAAATATATTTAAATATAATTAAATTAAATATTTAAAGTTAAATATTATCGTCTATATTCACTGTGGCATATCATATAACTTTAGAATATTCCTATATTGATTCCTAGCTCGATATTTCAATCTGGGTCAACCCGATATTCGATTTACATTGAAATTCCTTTTAAAAATATAAATAATTCCTTTTTAAATTATAAAGGAATTCCACAGCGACTTTTCTAAAATTTGATTTGGACAAACATCAAAATCTACATGATGAAATCCCGATTTTTCTCTTCCACTAGAAAGGTATACCCCACCAGCTCCACACGTTTCTTGTTTCACAGAAATCCGGCTTAGAACGAATCCTGTACATTCAGTTGAAGTTCGAATCGCCAAATAGCGAACTGCCGCGCCATTTCAAGCTCTATTTTAATTATATTATAATTATACGTTCAAACTGACGTCGATTGAATATATTCGTCAATATAATTCAACTCCTAACTGATATATATAAATATTTTAGATAAACCAAATTACACCATACTGTGAATTTCACTATTTTTGATTATTACTGAATTATATATATTATTTAATTTATTATTTTAATTAAATATTTACCATTATTGAATTCCACGACCAATAAATTCTTTTAATTACCTTTTAAATAATTAAATAAATTAATTCTAATACCTCTGCCAATGCGGGTCATTACAATCTTCCCCACTTAAAATAATTTCGTCCTCAAAATTGATAAAAGGTAGAGGACGGCCCTATCAACTGGTTAGAACATATTTGTTCACTTCATAACTTCAGTTTCAACTGAACCAATTTAATTTCAATTAAAATATTAATTAATCCTTATCAACGAAAATTTTCAAAAATCCTGAAAATTTTCTAACTCCTTATTTGTTCGAACAATTTCGCCAGCACCTCCTTTGTACCGGTCAAACCACCACTCGCCTCTCTGGGCCATCTCCAACTCAAAAGAAAACCAAACAGCCAAGCGGCTTGCCAAGCGGCTTGCCAATTCGGCTCATAAATCTTATATCCAATAGAAATATAAACTTGTACCTTTTGTCGGCATATCATTTTATCCTTTCCACCTGTTATCAATTCAGCGGATATAAGGGTTATCCCAATCAAATTCCCATCTGCTTTTATCCACAACACAATCATTTGCTTATATCCGAGCCACATATCATTTTAACTCGAGTTCAATTCTTGATTTTCAATTCCTTAACTCCTCAATCCAATACCATTCCGGATTCTAATTTCACAAATCCAATCTTATGCGATTTCAATTCAACTTTAGTTACCACTTAACTGACTTTACTTTAATTCAAATCCGCTTTCACAAATTTCTGTTAAATTTGTTTTTAATTTAAACAGTCTTTCCCTGGGAGTTTTTAAACAGTTTACTCCTTTCAAAAATCAAATTTTCCTTTTGAAATTCAACTGAGCCCATAATCAATATTCCATTAGTTAAATCACTTCTCTATTTCTTTATCAATATTTGTTAACTAAATATTTTCAATAACCATATTGGCCTTTTATGTTATTTGGAAAACATTTCCGAATATCGCCTTCCTTTATTTTCTAAACTTTAGAAAATATATGCTATTTATAATTGGAAAATATTCCAATTACTTATCTCTTTTCCGATCTCGTTTATTTCTATACTTAGGAAATATTCTTTATTATATTTTCAAGCTTACACTTATTTGGGTTAAAACGGATGTTGTGTAAAACATCATTACGACAAGCCAAATACTATATTCAACTAACTCTTATTCAACGTTGATCTTCGAGCCTGAAATCTTACTATTTATTTGTTAATAATGAAATCAATCAAGTTGGGGTATAACTACCTCTCAGACCTTGACTGAATAACATTTATAACGTCAAAACAGATAAAACTACTTACTCGAAAAAATCAATACCATACAACTACTTATTCACTTTTAAACACATATACACCTCCTATTTCTATTCTTACTAGATTTTATTCTAGACTTCCTTTTTGATTTTACTATTCTATTTTTAAGTTCATTTCCTTATCGACTTCTATATATATCGATACGTTGATTTCTAACTATCAAATTATCTTAAAATATTCTAACTCCTTAAATTCCTGGAAAAATTCGCTATAACCTCCTTTGTACTAGGAGCATCGGGAAATTTCAAATAGCCTCCCATGGCCCTCACCAATCCAAAAGAAAAAGAAAAATCCAAGCGGCTAGCCGATACGGCGCATAAAATCTCATATATGAATTAAATACATACCTTTTCGTCGAGCATTCTATTTATATACCCTCATACCTTGTTCCAAACCTGTCTCATGTATATCCATACATTTCTAATTCATTTCAACTTAATCCAATCGTTTTAACTTAGTTCGTTAAGTGATTTTCAAATTACTGGTTTGCCCATTTCACTTTTTTATTTGAATATACATGTTCAAATATAGGTTTAACTTGTTTATCAACTAATTGAATTCCATTTCAATTTTATTTGAATTTCCTATATTCAAATTCCATTTCAATTCTCTTATTCAAATTCTATATTTGAATTTCATTTCAAATCCCTTATTCAAATTCTATATTTAAATTCCATTTGAATTTCTATATTCAAATTCTATATCACTTCCATTGAATTTCATATATTCAAACTCCCTTTGAATTTCTATATTCAATTTCTATTTCAAACTTTCTTTATTTAAATCCTATATTCAAACTCCATTGAATTATATATTCCAATTTCCATTTCAACTCTATTTGAATTCTATATTCAAATTCCATTTAAACTATTTGAATTCTATATTCAAATTTCATTATTACTCTATATGAATTCTATATTCAATTTTCCATTATTTAAATCTTCTTTATTCAAATCTCATTTGAATTTCTATATTCAAATCCCCTTTGAATTTTCTATATTCAAATTCTATGTTTGAACTTCCTTTCTTCAAATTCCTTTTCAAACTTTCTTTATTCATTCTTTACATAAGTCTCGATTTCAATTCCTTTTGAAATCGATATTACTACCTTTGGAAAATAGGTTCCCCTTTCAACTTCACACTTGTATTTTTATTTCTGAATCATCCAATGATAATTCTTTTCACTTCATTTATAAACTTCATTTATAAAGGAACTTCTCGTTTTATTTCTTTTAAAACGAGTTAATATTTCAAATCTATTTAAAAGTTCAAATTCTATATTTTAAATCCCATTTTGAAATTCAACACAACTTGTCTTTCCCAAAACAAATTCAAAACAGTATCTCTGGTAGTAATTCGTCACTTACAACTCGAAAATGAATACTGATGATGCAGCTGTCATCATCAGAATCTATTTTCCAGCGATCGAAGTGAGTTCAATACTATAAAACTATTTCTAAACATTTCCACTTTGAAATTCATTTCAAAATATAATTCATACTGCTTGTAAAACAATTTAAAATCTCCCAGGATCTTAAATTTTCCTTATTTTTAATTCAAATCCATTTACAAACACTTATCCAATTTTCCCGAATTTTAATTCAATTTCTGGTTTAAATTTCATATTTAACTCATCTGATTTCACGTATTTCACTTATATGAATTCTGATTGGTTATTACACAACCATTTAATTTATAATCTTACTCGATTATAATAACAACCAATATATCCAATATATATCAAAATATAATTTGGGTAAAATTATTTCGTTTACCCTCTTTTCAAAACATACCATGCCGACCCATCGTATTCGAGTGTTTACAAAATCCCTACCGATACAGTGGATCAAACTGATCGACCAGAACTCATAAACAACTCAACCAATGAATCTCCACAATATAAAATTATTTTTATATCAAATACAAATACGTTCACTCGTGTATATACACTCAAACTCAATCTAGGGTATTACTAACCCTATCTCTATCGAGTCACGCCACAGAGCCAAGTTAATCAATTAACCTTCTGCTCTGATATCAACTGTAACGACCCGGATTTTGAGCGACTTTGGTTATCGACATAAGCACGATGTCGATAACCAAAACATCGAAAAATCCTGGTAATTAGTGAAAGAAATTAGAGGGTGAGAATAGATAAGATAGAAACTTAGAATAGAAGAAGAAGAAGAAGAACACAACATCAGAGTAACACGAACCTCACAGCGGAACGAATAACATATAATATATAACATAACTTGAAATATACATCTGTACTTGAAGATACATCATTATCAAAGTACAACACTTACAACACAGCGCAAATAACTATAGCTATATGATCCTGAAGCCTCCTGCTCCAGCTCTTCAACTATATCTGTAAAATCCCGACTACTTGACTGCCCATACAAATTTAGGCACCCAAGAGTTTAGGGAAAACAACAAAGTAAACTCCGGGTCAGTTATGGGACTGGTATGAGTAAAACAGTTTAAAAACAGTTATACATGTATACGATATCTCATAAGACCACGCCGCATAACGGAACGGGTTTTTCCCTTATGAGAATCCAAAATATCTTTATATCAAAAACCTTTTGATATTATAATAATGTCTATCAACCACAGTATATATAATCATCTAGCAGAAACGCTTTCATCTCACGTCCTACATATATAGTATACAATCAAAACCGCAAGCACGTATTGGGTAATGGATTTCCAACTATGACAAGGTATGGAACCACCTTTCGCTCGTGTACCTCTAGAGAGGAATACACTGGGTTCAACAAGAACATCTTGCAACCCGGCCACACATGACCGACCACTCATTTCGCTTGAGTGTATCGATTGTATATCACCAACGGTTGGGATCAGCAACCATTTCCCGAATGGGACAGCATCAACAATAGATTTTTAGAAGTAAATGAAACTCTAGATCAGGTGATTATACACCCTACTTCGGTGCGACTGACTTAGCCATGCTGCCTGCCCAATTTCTGTCATATACCGGATGATGAGGCTAGAAGCTACGCTTTATCATCATATCAGATTCACTTTCAATGCCACATCGTCAAATCCATCAAATCACCGATTGACGTCCTCAACCATAAATTACACGTTAGCTAAAAGAAGTTTCCTTCTCCGCTTCCACTCTTGGTACATTTAGAGAAATCAATATACGTGATCGTCTGGACATACTCTGTCAAACATCCGTCCATACAAGTCACCCAGTAACAGGATGAACCGAAGGCACTATTCTGTAAACAGGATAGCCCTTGCATAACTCCCTCTTCAATTTCCTTTGGCATATATGATTCGCAACGCTTATGCCAATACAGAGTGGTTCTTTGGATAATAATCCAACCGGTCTCTCCATATTAACAACGTTAAAATGGTCAAAAACTTCGATAGTCTGTGATTTAACTATCGAAAAAAACAAGTGTGCAAACAACGATATTATTTCCAAATGGAAATTTATATCGATCAAACATCATTCCACTTTTATCTCCTTAGTTCATTAATCTACTTATCTCCTGTTTCCCTATATTCAGTATTTCTTGTTTTCTAAATTTGGAAAAATATACGTTATTAACAATGGAAAACATTTCCATTTCTTGTTTTTTTTATTAGAAAACATTTCTGGTTTCTTATTTGGAAAACATTTCCAAAGCTTCTTCATTGGACTTAGACAGATGTTTAGACAAACCATCGCGATGCCAACTCAAACCATTTCCTTTACTGCCGAACCTTAACTATTCCTTAGTTAAAAACAAAGCCAATCAAGTTGGGGTAGAACTACCTCTCAGACCTTAACTGAACAACATTTCTAACTTTGAAATAGGCAAAGTTCACTTTATATCACTTTACTAACTTCCTTACTTAACCCTCCTTCGAATAGCTATATTCGATTGACTCTTTCACTTAACTCTATTCGATTAACCCTTATCAATTAACTCTATTGGACTAACACTATTGGATTAACTCTATTTGACTAACGCTATTGATTTACTCATTTCACTTAACTCCTTTCGAATAGACTATATTCGATAACTCCTTTTACTTTCTTCGAATAAACTATTTTCGATCAACTCATTTGCTTCTACTCTAATCGATTAAACTAACCTCGATTAACTCCTTTTACTTTAACTCTATTCGATTAAACTAACATCGATTAACTTCTTTGCTTTAACTCTAATCGATTAAACTAACATCGATTAACTTCTTTTACTTTAACTCTAATCGATTAAACTAACATCGATTAACTTCTTTTACTTTAACTCTAATCGATTAAACTAACATCGATTAACTTCTTTTACTTTAACTCTAATCGATTAAACTAACATCGATTAACTTCTTTTACTTTAACTCTAATCGATTAAACTAACATCGATTAACTTCTTTTACTTTAACTCTAATCGATTAAACTAACATCGATTAACTTCTTTTACTTTAACTCTAATCGATTAAACTAACATCGATTAACTTCTTATACTTTAACTCTAATCGATTAAACTAACATCGATTAACTTCTTTATTCTATTCGAATAAACTATTCATTTATAAAGATTTACTTTTAGTAACAGTTCTTCACTTTACAAATGATTTCCCCTTTTATAAAACTCTATTCGTTTTAAAAACATTTTCCCTTTTTATTTACTTTCGAAATATTTCATTTTATAAAATCTGTTGATTTTATAAAATCCCTTTATTTCAATATACATTGAAATAATTCTTTTTACATCCCAGGGTCTTTATGATATTTACAATATCGAATAACAATGATCAACATCATTCCAACACACATAATCCATAACTGATTATATAACACATCATATATCACAATATATGAAAAACAGTAAAATAAATGTTGAGGAATCCAGTTGGATTCCTCCAACCTGTTTCCCTGCATCACAGATGTTAAACAATATAGATAACATCACTTCCAGTTCTATATGATATATTCTGTTAAACAGAATCGATATAGAAAATTCAACTAACTGACTAGCAGTTCAATCAAACAGTCAACACACAATCAATCAGCCAACATCTAACAGTTCTAAAAATACAACATGAAATTATAAACTGTTCAGAGTTAGTGAGATTAACTCACATTGGCACGTTAACCGTTAAATAATCGGTTTGCATTATTTAACTCAGTCGGACAATTTATTTCGCCATAAATTGTAACGAGCTCGGATTCACTCTCAATCAGCTCCATTGTGGAGCTCTCGTCCATACGATCCCAAAGCAACTTGTTTTGCCCAATTTCGACAAAGTATGATGAAGTTATGATTATCAGAAGTTAGTACACAAATCTCTTTTAAATTAATAACTTAAATAAATGGTTTATTGGGCTCACCTTCAACACCCCCCCTCGGCCCATGAAGCCCAACTCCTTTTAACAAAAACTGGCCCCCCGTTAGTTCTTTACTTCCCTAAATTTATTTTGCTCCCTCCAGAAAATCAATCTCCCTTTTGACCGCCACTTTGACCGGCCGTTCCTCCACCATCGTCCACCAGTCGAGGCCGCAACCATCACTCACGACTTCGCCACAAAAACCCGCACCTACCAGACACCCCCACCTTCAGTTCGACTCCCCTCCGAGAACCAAGCCTGTAGCCTCCCTTTCGTCGTTGCTTCGCCCTTGAGACCATCCGAGTCCTCAAAATCGTGACCAACGGCGGCGCCTCGCATCCACAAACACTGCGCCATCCTTCGTCTAACCCAGCTCCTCCTCAGTCGACGTCGAAGTTCAGCCCTAGGTGGGACTGCCGAAACTTCGACCTCCCAAACAAGCATCGGACACCGTGAACCATACATCAGATTGAAGCAAATACTCACGGGGATTCAAATATATACTTATCGAGATTTTTAGGAATTTTTATCATTTCTTCTTGATTTTTCCTTTGGGATTTTTTCTTGCTGTGTTCGGTTTACACGCCTTATATAGGCTTGAATGCATTAGGTAAGGTTTATGGTGGAGATCAAAGGCCATGTGGTCTGTGCGGAACCTCAGAAAATGGGAGGGATACTCTCAATTTGATTTTTGTATTTTATTTTATTCGATTTCTCCTTGTATCTGCCTTTTAAAAATCTTAGCGACCATATACGATCTCCTAAAATCACGAAAATTGACGTGCCACTAGGGTTCGACATTGCGGTCCCAACGAAACTGGTTTCGTCGAATTCTGACTTCGTTTGCTCACACAGCGTATTTTTAACCGTCGAAATACTGACTGTTTTTCACTCTAAAAATCCGTATGGCCACACAGTGACTCTAAAAATCACGAAACCGGAAATCTAACAACTATTTGATATTGCGGATCCAACAAAACTGGTTTCATCGAAGTCCGAATTTGTTTGCAAAAGTGGCTATTTTTAACGCTCTAAATAGCCTATTTAAATATATAAATATATTTAAATATAATTAAATTAAATATTTAAAGTTAAATATTATCGTCTATATTCACTGTGGCATATCATACAACTTTAGAATATTCCTATATTGATTACTAGCTCGATATTTCAATCTGGGTCAACCCGATATTCGATTTAGATTGAAATTCCTTTTTAAAATATAAATAATTCCTTTTTAAATTATAAAGGAATTCCACAACGACTTTTCTAAAATTTGATTTGGACATACATCAAAATCTACACGATGAAATCCCGATTTTTCTCTTCCACTAGAAAGGTATACTCCACCAGCTCCACACGTTTCTTGTTTCACAGAAATCCGGCTTAGAACGAATCCTGTACATTCAGTTGAAGTTCGAATTGCGAAATAGCGAACTGCCGCGCCATTTCAAGCTCTATTTTAATTATATTATAATTATACGTTCAAACTGACGTCGATTGAATATATTCGTCAATATAATTCAACTCCTAACTGATATATATATATATATATAAATATATATTAGATAAACCAAATTACACCATACTGTGAATTTCACTATTTTTGATTATTACTGAATTATATATATTATTTAATTTATTATTTTAATTAAATATTTACCATTATTGAATTCCACGACCAATAAATTCTTTTAATTACCTTTTAAATAATTAAATAAATTAATTCTAATACCTCTGCCAATGCGGGTCATTACACTATGTATATGAGTTAGTGACATCTTTGTATACATATTTTTTTGGCTAGGGCTTGTACCTATTATTTTAATGTATAGTGGATCGACTATGACCACTAACATGTATTTTTACTTATGTGTTATATTCATATCTATTTTCGCCTTAGTGATGTGAATGTTTGTGTCTGACTCTGATTTTGTTGTTACGTATTTTATATTGCTTTCCGAATTATGTATAGCCACTGTGTAGTAGATTTGAACTTGATTAAGATGTATCGGATTTCCTCACGAGATTTAAAAAGTTATACCACATTATCCGACATATTTAACACTCATTCAAAGCTAATATACAGATGGTCACTCCTCAATAACCTTATTCTTCGGGTTAGTTGACACCATTACTTGCAATGGCCTTGGCTAACGCGAGTATAGAGGTGGGGCTTTGCACTTGGTATTAGAGCTGAGTTCGGAACAATATAAGATATTATGGTGAGGATCATTGTCCTAAGTTTCTTAGGAAATCATGTTTAGGATTTTATTTGAGTCTTAGGAACTATCATACCCTATCTTATATCATGATCCTTTGTCTGACCAATCAAGTTTGATTTGATTTCATCTTTATGAAATCTTGGCCTAGACAAACTTAGTGTTCCATCCCTTTTATCAGTAGGAATTCAGAGTTGTTTCCTAGTTTGCGTTGAAACTATCTTCGGGGCTTAGTTTTGAACATTTTTAGAACGTAATTATAACAACACAATAATGATAAACTGAGGAATACTTAACTAAATATTAAGAACTAAGTAAAAAGGACCATGCCATTGCGTTCATCTCGGAATTCTGGTCTGGATAAACATCAAGTTTGCGTAAAACGGATATTGTATGAGAAAGTTATTAAGGTTAGAAGTTAGTATACGCATAAGAGAAATATAAATGAACAAATCAGAATCAGAATTCAAAATAAATCAAAAATTAGAAGCAGGAAATGGGGGGAAAATCGGCCCGTTAGGGGTCGACCCTGTCCTAGGGGTGCCGACCTATGGGTCGACCCCCACACAGGGGTGTCGACGCCCATGTCGACCCCCCCCCCCCCAGATCTGGGCAGAATTCAGTTTTTGAACGTGGACTCATTTCTTAACTAGATTCGTTAACCATAGGCTATAAATAAGACCTTAATCCCATTGTTTTATTCATCTAAATCAATGGCGACAACGAGGTGTTGCCCCAACTAAGAGTAAAATAGCCTATTCTTCTTCTTCAACAACAAGTCATATGTATTCAGAGATCTGTGCTACAATGAGGTGCTGCCCTAACTCAGATTAAAATAGCCTATTCTTCTTCAACAACAAGTCATGCTTATTCAGATATCTGTGCTACAACGTCTGTAATCAAATTCTCTGTTCTTTAGATACAATCACTATGAGTTTATATTATTTTTAGATATAAACACCTCAAACGTAATCTTGACATGTTTATAAGTTTGGATCTAAGCCGTGCTTATTAAAAATCTGAATCACTACAGATCTTCAGTTTCTTATATAATTACTACTTAGATCTCATATGCCTATTCATGATATCCTTATTCTGTAGTTTTCTTAAGCATGTCACTTTATGCCTATTATGTTAGTTTGCCTAATTATGTCATCTTTTGCCAGTTTTATTTACTATGCCTATTCTTGTTTTCTTCTCTCCATTTTCTACTCTTTTTATTTTTATTGCCATGCTACCTTCGAGATTAGGCCTATCGCTGAAATATGCGAACGCACGAGTTTGGAAACAATTGTGAATGATTAATTTAGGGCATAATTCACATTGTAAACATGCTTGGAAAATTTGGGCATAATTTGCATTTTGAGCCAAAACTTGGGATTTGGGGGTATAATCTACATCTTGATCTAGAACTTAATCCGGAGCATAACTTGTATCATAGACCAGACGGGGATTTGGGGCATAATAAACATGAAAATTTGTTAGTAATGAAAATTCCTAGATTTACAGTAATTAGAAACTGTGGCTACTCTTAGACATGAGGTAAGATTACACATGTGGTGGAAGTCTGCCCGGAACCACCCGACAAATTCAGCGACCACAAGTGGTGAATCTAATGTGAAGGGTATAAGTGCATAAACATACACGTGATGGTGCTAAGACACGAGGTTAAGTCTGAATTTGGGAAGAAGTCTGCCCGGACCCAACCGGCATATCCAACATCCACAAGTGGCAGACTTAATGTGGGAGGCCTAGCACAGTAATAACCGTAAATGAATGAATGGTGATAAACTTGTAATACTTAACCTGTTTGAATCCATAAGGATAACACAAACCTGTTAACTTGAGTAGGGGTTAAGTAAACTTGCTTTAATCAGTGGGAGGGTTAAGTAAATCTTCTGGCTGTGGGTAACATTTATATATATAGGCCTACAAACTTAACCTGTGGGGTTATGCAATTTTGTTAAACTGTTAGGCATAACCTGTTGAACTCCTAGTTAGCATATATGGGGTAGTGATATGAAGAGGGTTTTCTTTTGGGATGGGATGAAGAAAGATGTAATGGTGTTTGTTTCTCGATGTTTGATTTACCAATAAGTCAAGGCAGAACAAAGGAAGCCCGGTGGTTTACTTCATTCTTTGGAGATCCCACAGTGGAAGTGGGAAAGCGTCTCTATGGATTTCATTGATGGTTTACCTAGGTCGAGGAAAAGCAATACCAATATTTGGGTTATAGTTGAAAACTTATTAAGAGCGCTCATTTCATTCCTGTTAAGAGTAAGAGGACGACAACATGGTTGGCTGCAGTTTATCTTCGTGTGATAGTTCATCTACATGAAGTACCTTCCAGTATTGTGAGTGATCGTGACCCCATATTCACCAGTGAGTTTTGGATGAGCTTGCAAAAGGTATTAGGAGCACAGTTGTGTTTGAGCACCGCTTATCACCCTTAGACCGATGGACAGACGGAAAGGGTGAATAGAGTTCTTGAGGATCTTTTAAGACTTTGTATCTTAGGCTTCGGAGGGACTTGGGAAGAGCATCTTCCATTGGTAGAGTTCGCCTACAACAACAGTTATCAGGCTAGTATTAACATGGCACCTTTCAAGGCAATGTACGGACGACCCTGTAGATCACCGATTTGTTGGTGGGAGTCTACAGATGAAACGACCCGAACTTCCCCGGTGTGGAAAGCGCGGATAGTTCGAGGACAAGCCACATCAGGACGCAGACGGAAGAACATTTTATTGTATATTACAACAATTCATCAGAATACAAGAATATACAGAGTATAAACAAATAATATACATTCGATAAATATCAGAGATTACAATACATTACATAGCAGCGGAAAATAATACAAAATACAACTGAAGGAGATATACGGATACAAAGCTTTCTGGATATCGTTCCAGCTGTAAGCCAGGATTCTGTGAATATAATTCTGCAAAACCAAAACTACTAGCTGCCCGTGTCAAAGTAAGGGCACCCAGAGTTTAGGTTAAAACAGTAAACTCCAGGTCAGTCTTGGGACTGGTGTGAGAACTAAAACAGTTATTGATCTTTATTCTAATGTTAGGTAAATCAAGGGACCATGCCGCTAACGCGGAACGGGTTTCCTTCCAAGAACACCAGTGCATAAAACAACAGCGCAATGCTAAATAAAGAAAAATGAAGCTAGTATAAGACCCAGTTCCCATCACAGAATGCAACGCAAGCCGGAGGAAAGTGTTTTTACCTTATAATAGCCAAGAATGCTTGATACGTTTAAAACAAATCATTTGATACTATTATAAGTGCATAGTGTATAAAACAACTTCAAATCATAAGTACCAATCATAGACGACATAAGCGCCCCATCCCACTATGTCGACATATATAGGATTACAACTAAAATCGAAACGTTACGTATTGGAAATTGGATTTCCGTCATGAACCAAGGCAAAAGATAGTCCTTACCGAATTCGAGACGCTCTAGCCCACCCCTCAGGCACAGCCGCAACCGTACCTTGGATCGTCAGGGCCGGTCCACACGGAGTGGATTATAATGCCTGAACAATGCATTTCTCCGCCCTTTGGGGGATAAGTGAGCCAACGATTGACTCCATCGGTCCCGGATCGACCGATATTTCCGAGGCGCCTCGCAACAGTAACAACCACATAAGTCAAACTCGTTAGGGCGTGTAAAACCACTGACGCCACTTCTAGCTAGAAAGAAAACGCACGTCCCCCCTGAGGTCCTTTCTCCCGTTTCTGGTTCATACCGGGGTGTGAGGCCCGCGAATTCACGTTATACACAAAGTCACGCCACACAAGCGGTGATTTGATCATCACCACAAGACTTTGCTTTTCAACAGAAGCCTTGATTACTGCATCTTAGCATGCCACACAGGCAATTCACACCGTGCAACTGATGGCTATCAATCACACAGAATAAATTCCAATGTCAGACACACTGTCCATTTGCAAGTCCGTTCTGGGTCTGAACGAAACCGGAGGCACTATATACCTCGCAAACCCATCGATCACCACGTACGTCTGGACGATCACCACTATTTATCCATATTTCGGGATGCCTCCCAATCAGGACCTCGGTTACCATCCAAACGAGGTGAAGATCTCTGGTCTTCGACCACCGTCTTCATCTTCGATTTCTTATCGTTGATTCAGTTATTCAGAATGGGATAAACCTGGTCTTTCTGAGCAACTCGCGTATATAATAAACAAGTGTTACACAAACACAACATAGGCCTCATTCCAGTTCATTAGTCACTAACCGTAAATCAGTAAGAGAACAATTTCCCAAATATTAACCCGAAGGCCGAAACCAACATTAGATCAAAACCCAGGAAACTATTCGACTTACCCAACCTTCAGTTAGTTTCTAAATTTCACATTCTTAGGGAAAGATTCCCATTAATTTTATCAAAGATAATTTCCTTTAAATTTATTCTTTAATCATCCTTTGAAAATCAATTCAAACCAAATTTTGGTTTATCCAAACTAGTCAGGATTCACGAACCTTACCGAAGTAATCATTTGTTTTAATTTCCTAATCCCAACCTATTCATCCCATGAAGTAAAACTGGTAATACTTCATATCTAACACCACGGTGTTATCGGTAAATTCAATTACCATTTCACGTTCAAATCTAATTAAAGATTTAACTATCGCCTGGAGTAAAACTGGTGATGCTCCATTCTCGATCATTTCAATCTAATTAAAGATTCATTAAAACTCCACCTAGTTTTAATCTTTGACTGGGTTAAAGAATCAGTGTCATTTAAAACACGGTTCACGATAAACCCAAAATCACATCACATTTCAATCAGTCCCTAACCGTGAATTAGAAAGTGAACAATTCCCAAAGTATTAACCCCAAAGGCCGAAACCAACATCAGATCAATACCCGAGAGACCATTCAACTTAACTAATCTCCAGTTAATTTCTGATTTTCTTAACTTCGTTGGGTCTAAGAACAGTATTATTGAAGATACCGTTCACGATGGCCCAAATCACATTCTATTAATTATCGGGTTAAAGAACGAGTGTTATTTAAAACACCGTTCACGATAAACCCAAGAATCAATTCGAATTCAATTCCAAATGAATATTATTTAATTGGTCACTTCATTAAGTCTAAATAAAAGATTTAATTTTTTTCTCAACTAGGCTTAAGAACAGTGTTAATGAAGACACCATTCACAACAAACCCAAATCACGTTTGATATTAAATACAAGGCTCTGAATAGAAATTATATCAGCTCATATTCAATATCAAACTCTACGACAAACAAATATGGTATTGGAAATAACGATATAAATATCTTTCAAATTTCCATAACAATATCTGTATAATCTCGAAATCCGACATCGAAATAATCCAAAGACAATTTCGATTCAAATCTGTTCCAATTAAATTATTGGAAATTCTGGTTACTTCTAAAACCCTTTTCAAATTCAATTTATTTATTTAAAAATAAATAGAAGTATAATTCTAGTTCAAAACTAGTTCATTTCGATAAAAATCTATTTTTATCTTTTCAAATATGGAGTTTTTCATCCCAATTTTTTCCAAATCATTTCTTATGATTTTACACAAATTATTGATATTTTTAATAATTTTATCAAGGCCCGTACAGTCGATTTCCATCAATGGCCATCGAACTGCACTTACAGCGACCTTTTCCAAATTTGATTTGGACATAATCCCAAATCCAACCGTTAGATTTCAAATTTCTAATATTCATTAGAAAGCACTTTTTGATACGAACTCAATGGTTCCGATTTTAGGAGAATCCGACGGTCGGATCTCCCGTAATATCCATTCGAAGTCAATGGTCGAAATTCGCGAACTACCGCAGCGCGGCGCGTTCTATTCAGGCCATTATATTATATATATAATATATACTTCGTCGATTTCCTTTTTAAAACGAATTATATAAATTGTTTTAAATTCGTTTTCAAAACGATTTCAACTTCTTTTTCAAATTCAAATCAAAATTGAATTTTCCCTTACAAATTCGTTTTAAATTCATTTCAAATTGATTTCAATTCAAATCGATTTTGAATTCAATTCCAGTTCGTTTTCAATTCAATTCAATTTCAATTCGAATTCCTTTCTATTCAATTTTAATTCGAATTCATTTCTATTCAGTTTAATTCGAATACATTTCTATTCAGTTTAATTCAAATTTTAATTCTTTTCAAAATATCAGATTTTGAAATCACTTTCGATATTCATTATAAAATGAATAAAATTGATATAAATATCATTCACGTCAAAATGGCGTCAATCTAATCAACACGGCTTCATATATTTCTATTTTCAAATATCTTTTTTCAAATATTTCTTTTTCAAATATTTCTATTCAAATATTTCTTTTTCAAAACCGGAATGAGGCCCAATCAATTACCATATAATGTTAATTATATGGATTTTCTACAACACATGTATACAATAACAACGATGAGTAATCAACCATCATCCAAAGTGCATTCTACACTGTATAAGCATCAAATATAAATATTCGACGCTTATAACAGTCTGTCAATCAATCGATCGACATACAACTAAACAATCGGGATTAGTGTACGTCAAATATCATCCCAATACCCGTGTAGGGTTTCAAACAATCAAACACAGATTTTATTTGTGCAGTTGGTCGATGTGTAAAATTTATCGTCCCAATCAATATCAGTCGAATGTGTGTATATAAACAAATCGTCCGATTTGTTTATTTTTATTTCATTTCATATACAAGTTGAAAATTCTATTTTTAACTATAAAATATTTTCCACTATAAAATATTTTATTTCAATAAATATTTTATTTCATTTCACATCACATCACACAGTCAACTACACATCAAAATCAAACAAACAAGCGTACAAGCCGTCCATGGTCTGTGGACGACGGGTGTCGGGTGCTACTAAACACCGTCTGCATCCTAGTATATATATTTTAACTAGAAATAAATTTAAAAGTGAGAAGTTCTCACCGGCTAGCTAATCCAAACGCCTCGACTCTTCTTATGTAGGAAATCTTCATCGTTCCTTCTTTTGTCGCTTTCGTCGTCCGTATTCACTACATATATCAAAATCACATTTTTGCTTCGCTATTCGATATATAAAAATCAAATTTTTACTTTGCTATTCAATATATAAAAATCGAATTTTTACTTTGCTATTCTATATATAAAAATCGAATTTTTTTATATTCTCTACCTTATAAAAATTATATTTTTATTATCATACCTATGTAAAAGTTATATTTTTAACTTCATATTTATCTAAAAATTATATTTTTAACCTTTCTATATTATAAAAATTACTTTTTTAACCTTTCTATAATATAAAAATATAATCTTTTATATTGTAGAAGTATAAAAATATAATTTTTATATTATAGAAAGGGTAAAAATATAATTTTTATAATATAGAAAGGTTAAAAATATAATTTTTAGATAAATATGAAGTTAAAAATATAATTTTTACATAGGTATGATAATAAAAATATAATTTTTATAAGGTAGATAATATAAAAAAAATCGATTTTTATATATAGAATAGCAAAGTAAAAATTCGATTTTTATATATTGAATAGCAAAGTAAAATTCGATTTTTGTATATTGAATAGCGAAGTAAAAATGTGATTTTGATATATGTAGTGAATACGGACGACGAAAGCGACAAAAGAAGGAACGATGAAGATTTCCTACATAAGAAGAGTCGAGGCGTTTGGATTAGCTAGCGGTGAGAACTTCTCACTTTTAAATTTATTTCTAGTTAAAATATATATAATAGGATGCAGATGGTGTTTAGTAGCACCCGACACCCGTCGCCAACAGACCAGGACGGCTTGTATGCTTGTTTGTTTGATTTTGATGTGTAGTTGATTGTGTGATGTGATGTGAAATGAAATAAAATATTTATATAGTTGAAATAAAATATTTTATAGTGGAAAATATTTTATAGTTAAAAATAGAATTTTTAATGTGTATATGAAATGAAATAAAAATAAACAAATCGGACGATTTGTTTATATACACACATTTCACTAATATTGATTGGGACGATAAATTTTACACATCGCCCAACTGCACAAATAAAATCTGTGCTTGATTGTTTGAAACCCCACACGGGTATTGGGATAATATTTGATGTACACTAATCCCGATTGTTTAGTTGTATGTCGATCGATTGATTACCAGACTGTTATAAGCGTCGAATATTTATATTGATGCTTATACAGTGTAGAATGCACTTTGGATGATGGTTGATTATTCATCGTTGTTATTGTATACATGTGTTGTAGAAAATCCATATAATTAACATTATATGGCAATTGATTGGGCCTCATTCCAGTTTTGAAAAAGAAATATTTGAATAGAAATATTTGAAAAAGAAATATTTGAAATAGGATATTTGAAAATAGAAATATATGAAGCCGTGTTGATTAGATTGACGCCATTTTGACGTGAACGATATTTATATCGATTTTATTCATTTTATAATGAATATCGAAAGTGATTTCAAAATCTGATATTTTGAAAAGAATTAAAATTCGAATTAAACTGAATAGAAATGAATTCGAATTAAACTGAATAGAAATGAATTCGAATTGAAATTGAATAGAAAGGAATTCGAATTGAAATTGAATTGAATTGAAAACGAACTAAAATTGAATTCAAAATCGATTTGAATTGAAATCAATTTGAAATGAATTTAAAACGAATTTGTAAGGGAAAATTCAATTTTGATTTGAATTTGAAAAAGAAGTTGAAATCGTTTTGAAAACGAGTTTAAAACGATTTATATAATATGTTTTAAAAAGGAAATCGACGAGGTATATATTATATATATAATATAATGGCCGGAATAGAACGCGTCGCGCTGCAGTAGTTCGCGAATTTCGACCATTGACTTCGAACGGATAATATGGGAGATCCGACCGTCGGATTCTCCTAAAACCGGAACCCTTGAGTTCGTATCGAAAAGAGCTTCCTAACGGATATTAGAAATTTGAAATCTAACGGTTGGATTTAGGATTATGTCCAAATCAAATTTGGAAAAGGTCGCTGTAAGTGCAGTTCGATGGCCATTGATGGAAATCGACTGTGCGGGCCTTGGTAAAATTATTAAAAATATCAATAATTTGTGTAAAATCATAAGAAATGATTTGGGAAAAATTAGGATGAAAAACTCCATATTTGAAAAGATAAAAATAGATTTTTATCGAAATGAACTAGTTTTGAACTAGAATTATAATTCTATTTATTTTTAAATAAATAAATTGAATTTGAAAAGGGTTTTAAAAGTAACCAGAATTTCCAATAATTGAATTGGAATTGATTTGAATCGAAGTTGTCCTCGGATTATTTCGATGTTGGATATCGTGATTATACAGATATTGTTATGGAAATTTGAAAGATATTTATATCGTTATTTCCAATACGATATTTGTTAGTCGTAGAGTTTGATATTGAATATGAGCCGATATAATTTCTATTCAGAGCCTTGTATTTAATATCAAACGTGATTTGGGTTTGTCGTGAATGATGTCTTCATTAACACTGTTCTTAAGCCCAGTTGAGAAAAAAATTAAATCTTTTATTTAGACTTAATGAAGTGTACCAATTAAATAATATTTATTTGGAATTGAATTCGAATTGATTCTTGGGTTTATCGTGAACGGTGTTTTAAATAACACTCGTTCTTTAACCCGATAATTAATAGAATGTGATTTTGGTCGTCGTGAACGGTATCTTCAATAATATTGTTCTTAGACCTAACGAAGTTAAGAAAATCAGAAACTAACTGGAGATTAGTTAAGTTGAATGGTCTCTCGGGTATTGATCTGATGTTGGTTTCGGCCTTCGGGGTTAATACTTTGGGAATTGTTCACTTGCTAATTCACGGTTAGGGACAGATTGAAATGTGATGTGATTTTGGGTTTATCGTGAACCGTGTTTTAAATGACACTGATTCTTTAACCCAGTCAAAGATTAAAACTAAGTGGAGTTTTAATGAATCTTTAATTAGATTGAAAAGATCGAGAACGGAGCATCACCAGTTTTACTCTAGGCGATAGTTAAATCTTTAATTAGATTTGAACGTGAAATGGTAATTGAATTTACCGATAACACCGTGGTGTTAGATATGAAGTATTACCAATTTTACTTCATGGGATGAATAGGTTGGGATTGGGAAATTAAAACAAATGATTACTTCGATAAGGTTCGTTAATCCTGACTAGTTTGGATAAACCAAAATTTGGTTTGAATTGATTTTCAAAGGATGATTAAAGAATAAATTTAAAGGAAATTATCTTTGATAAAATTAATGGGAATCTTTCCCTAAGAATGTGAAATTTAAAAACTAACTGAAGGTTGGCTAAGTCGAATGGTTTCCTGGGTTTTGATCTGATGTTGGTTTCAGCCTTCGGGTTAATATTTGGGAAATCGTTCTCTTACTGATTTACGGTTAGTGACTAATGAACTGGAATGAGGCATATGTTGTGTTCGTGTAACACTTGTTTATTATATACGCGAGTTGCTCAGAAAAACCGGGTTTATCCCATTCTGAATAACTGAATCGACGATAAAAAATCGAAGATGAAGACGGTGGTCGAAGACCGGAGATCTTCACCTTGTTTGGATGGTAACCGAGGTCCTGATTGGGAGGCATCCCGAAATATGGATAATGTGTGGTGATCGTCCAGACGTACGTGGTGATCGATGGGTTTGCGAGGTATATAGTGCCTCCGGTTTCGTTCAGACCCAGAACGGACTTGCAAATGGACAGTGTGTCTGACATTGGAATTTATTATGTGTGATTGATAGCCATCAGTTGCACGGTGTGAATTGCCTGTGTGGCATGCTATGATGCAGTGATCAAGGCTTCTGTTGAAAAGCAAAGTCTTGTGGTGATGATCAAAGCACCACCTGTGTGGCGTGGCTTTGTGTATAACGTGAATTCGCGGGCCTCACACCCCGGTATGAACCAGAAATGGGAGAAAGGACCTCAGGGGGGACGTGCGTTTTCTTTCTATCTAGAAGTGGCGTCAGTGGTTTTACACGCCCTAACGAGTTTGACTTATGTGGTTATTACTGTTGCGAGGCGTCGCAGAAATATCGGTCGATCCGGGACCGATGGAGTCATTTGTTGGCTCACTTTCGCCCCAAAGGGAGGAGAAACACATTGTTCAGGCATTATAATCCACTCCGCGTGGACCGACCCTGATGATCCAAGGTACGGTTGCGGCTGTGCCTGAGGGGCAGGCTAGAGCGTCTCGAATTCGGTAAGGACTATCTTTTGCCTTGGTTCATGACGGAAATCCAATTTCCAATACGTGACGTTTCGATTTTAGTTGTAATCCTATGTATGGCGACATAGTGGGATGGGGCGCTTATGCCGTCTATGATTGATGCTTATGATTTGAAGTTGTTTTATACACTATGCACTTATAATAGTATCAAATGATTTGTTTTAAACGTATCAAGCATTCTTGGCTATTATAAGGTAAAAACCCTATCCTCCGGCTTGCGTTGCATTCTGTGATGGGAACTGGGTCTTATACTAGCTTCATTTTTCTTTATTTAGCATTGCGCTGTTGTTTTATGCACTGGTGTTCTTGGGAGGAAACCCGTTCCGCGTTAGCGGCGTGGTCCCTTGATTTACCTAACATTAGAATAAAGATCAATAACTGTTTTAGTTCTCACACCAGTCCCATGACTGACTTGGAGTTTACTGTTTTAACCTAAACTCTGTGTGCCCTTACTTTGACACGGGCAGCTAGTAGTTTTGGTTTTGCAGATTTATATTCACAGGATCCTGGTTTACAGCTGGAACGATATCCGGAAAGCTTTGTATCCGTATATCTCCTTCAGTTGTATTTTGTATTATTTTCCGCTGCTATGTAATGTATTGTAATCTCTGATATTTATCGAATGTATATTATTTGTTTATACTATGTATATTCTTGTATTATGATGAATTGTTGTAATATACAATAAAATGTTCTTCCGTCTGCGTCCTGATGTGGCTTGTCCTCGAACTATCCGCGCTTTCCTCACCGGGGAAGTTCGGGTCGTTTCAACAGAGAGGCTTCTACTTGGACCTGAGATGATTTGGAAAACTTCAGAGAAGATTGATCTTATTCGCAGGCGCATGAAGACAACCCAGGATAGGCAAAAGTCCTACACAAATAAGAGAAGGACCGATATTGAGTTTGAAATGGGAGACATGGTTTTCATCAAGGTATCACATATGAGGAATGTGGTTCGTTTTGGATCTATAGGGAAATTCGTGGCAAGATTTGTAAGGCCATTTCCCATAACAGAAAGGATTGGTCAAATGGCTTATAGAGTGAAGTTACCAAAGAGAATGGCCGCTGTTCATGATGTTTTCTACGTTTCTCTTTACAGAAGTGCTTGCGGAATACCATATAAGTAGTAGAGCCGAGCATGCTTGAGGAGGTAGAGGTGGAACGGGAGGCGAAAGTTAGACGAGTTCCTACCCGTATTCTCGGATCATAGGTTAAGAAGCTACGCAACCGAGAGGTCAAGCTGACAAAGGTTCAACGTGGGGTAGACCCCAAAAGTGCAACTTGGGAGAGTGAAGACAAGATTCGCGCTTCGTACCCTTTTCTTTTTAAGGGTATGTTCTTAACTTCTTTCCAAAGCTTTTATTCATGCTGGATTTGGATGGATGCTGCATCTGGATGGATGATTTTGCACACATATAGAGTTCACATGATACGCTAGGATTGTTTGCATACATGTTTGATTCATGGCACTAACATACATTGCATTAAGGAGGTCAACTGAATCAGTAAACTGCCTGATCTTTCGCATTAGTATAAGTACATATACACACACCTTTGCATATGTTCATATAAGCATTAGAAGTATTTTAAGGACAATAGATGCCTATGATTGATGGATGATGGATGTTAGGAAATACATTCTTCTTAACTTGGAGATTTCATGGTCAAAATCCTTTAAGTAGGGGAGAATGTAACATCCCATAATTTTAAAGAACACCATAATGATAAATTAAAGAATACTTAATTAAATATTGGGAATTAAGTAAAACAGAATATGCCATTGCGTTCGTCTCGGAATTTTGCTTAAGATAGACTTTGAATTTGCATAAAATGGACATCGTATGAAGAAGATATTAAGGTCTGAAGTTTGTATACATATAAGCATAATATATATACACAGATAAATCCAAAAACTCAGAATCAGAGAGCGGCAAAAGGAGGGAAATCGTCTCATTAGGGATCGACCCCATTCCCATGGGAGTGTCGGTGTCGACCCCTGGGTTGAGCCCAGGGTCGACCCCAGCCAGTTCTAGGGGTAGATCCAGTTCTGTGAATGTGGACTCGTTTCTTAACAAAATTCGTTAACATTAAGCTATAAATAGGACCTCATTCCTATTGTTTTATTCACCCAAAACAATGTAGACAACGAGATATTGCCTAACTCAAATTAAACGTGCCTATTCTTCTGCAACAACTTATAAACATACAAGAATCTCTGCTACAACATCTAGAGTCAATTCTCTATTCTTTAGATTTTATCACAATGAGTTCCTGATATTTTTAGATATAAACATTTAATAGTAATCTTGACATGTTTATAAGTTGGATCTAAACCTGTTAATAAACTAAATCATAACTAAATAGATCTGTCATCACTTGTACACCTGATCCTCTGTTTAGTTCTTGCATGCCTATTCTGTTATTACGCCTGATAGTATCACCATATGCCTATTATGTTAGTTTGCCTAATCATGTCACCATATTCCTATTCTGTTAGCATGACCAATTCTACTAGCATATGCATGTTTCATTATTATGACTATTCTTGTTCTCTTCTCTCCTTCTTTCCCTTTTTATTTTTATAGCCAGGCGACCTCCGAGCCTAGGACCATCACTGAAATATGCGAGCGCACGAAATTTGGAATGGTTGGGAATGTTAACTTTGGGGAATAACTTATATTGTAAAACATGATTGGAATTTGGGCATAATCTATAATTGATCTAAAATATTAATTTGGGGGCATTACTTGTATTGTGAATCAGACTGGGATTTGGTAAATAACCTTGGATAAACATGAAAATTGTTTATTTATGAACGCGCCTAGATTTATAGTAATTAGAAACTGTAACCGCACCTAGACACGAGGTTAGATTGCACTTGTGGTAGAAGTATGCCTGAAACCGCCCGGCAAATCCAGCCTCCACAAGAGGTTAATCTAATGTGAGGGGTCGAGTGCATAAATGTAAACGTAACGGTGCTAAGACACGAGGTTAAGTCTGACTTCTGATAGAAGTCTGCCCGGAACCGCTAGCATATCCAGCATCCACAAGTAGTAGACTTAATGTGAGAGGTCTAGTCCACTAACAACCATAATTATAATAACTTGTTGACCAGTAATACTTAGCCTGTTTAAATCTGTGGGGATTACATAAACCTATCAAATTGAGTAGGGGTTAAGTAAACTTGCTTGAAACAGTAGGGGTTAAGTTAATCTTCTTAAATCTGTGGGGGTGGGTTATATATATAAACACGACAAACTTAACTTGTTTTACATGTAAGGGTTATGCAGTCTTGTTAAATTGTTAGACATAACCTATCAAAATCCTAGTAGTGGGGATGCAAGCCTAGGGGGAAGCTTGTATCATCTGTTGTTTGGGACCTGTATTAGCCAGTAACCCATCTTGGTATCAAATGGGGAACCCCAAACTAGGTCGGGGTCTAGGCACACTTACTAAGTTGATTATAAGATGTTCATTTAAGTGGGGATGTTGACGGTGCACTCCATCTGATTCATGTGCGTGCATGAATTTGCTTGCGTTGGGATAATAAGATGTTGTGACATCAGTAGATGGTTGTGCATCTCGTTAATAAAAGGGGTTGCCACTTTAGGAAGTGATACATCCTATTGTGGGGCCAGCACATGGTGTCTATGGGATAAGGAGCCAATTGAATGGGGTAGTAATGAGGGTACATCTAGTCTTGCTTGTTTAGGAGCCCATTATTATCGTTGGGGGTAATACCTGTCATATCTGTTGGGCTGCTTGTTATTATTGTATGGGGTAAAACCCCTCACTAGAAGTACATCTAAGTCTACCACTTTGTTCTTGTTGGGATCATCTTGTTTTTGTTATACCTGTTATTATTGACCCGTTTTGTTTCCTTTTCTCTTTCTTCCTTTCCCTCCTCGAGTTCTCAGGGTGGGATTACTCAGGCTTGATTAGGATTCTCTCTTTCATTCTGCTTGGAGCTTCTTAGATGTACCGCTTTGATTTCATGTCTTCTCTAATATGACTATATTTGGGGACTATTCTTTTTATACATTACTGTACTCTGATGATTTTAGTAATAACACAGAAATTGTAATGGGTTTACTGTATTTCAGACTTATGATGTAACTGGGTTTTGGACCACAAAGTTTTCAGTTTACTAAAGTTTTAAAATTCCGCTGTTATTTTGTATCTATCTTATGATGTTTATGTTTACCTATAACGCTTCACAAAACTTAATGCATTCTGATAGAGAGTGACATTAACGGACGTGGGATGTCACAATTTATGTTTCATTGAATTGAAATTATAGCTGGGAAATTGTTCACACGATCGAATGCTATGCTATGATTGTTTTGGCGATATTGTGAAGCTCCGTTTTCGCACCGGCAAGTTCCAAGACTTCACATTTTCTTATTCACGTTTGATTTCTTTGGTTTAATATTTGGTTCATTTTAGAGCCTAAAACCAAAATCATTGCATTCAGGTTCTATGAGTCGGTACCATGATCGTTAGAGGCCTAGCTGACGTTAGAAAGTGTTTACAAGACTCGAATGATCGCGCACGATCGATGGAGGTCGATCGATAGGATCAAATCCCTCCCTATCCCACCTGGGCAACAGCCCAGGTTTGAACCAGTCGACCGGTTAATTCAGACCAATCGATTGGTGATCTGCCTGGGTAACAGCCCAGATACAGACCAGTCGACTGGTCTAAAATGGACCAGTTGACTAGTTTTGGCTGCGGACAGCAGAGACCTTAGTCCATAGTCTAGATTGATCCAAGCTCTTTCCTGGTCCAAGCCCAGACTGTTTTGCCTTTTCTGTGACTTCTCAGTTTCTCTAATTCACAGAATTCATCAACTTGATTATCGACCTTTGATGGACTTTTGATTGGTTCGTGGAGAACAAATTTATAATCGATAGTCGTGATATTTTGTTTATGTTATTAGAATGTGAATTCCTCGTTAGGTCGTCATTTCAATCGCTATTTCACGAGATTTTCCACTTCAAAATTATATAAAAAGTGTTTTAAATTATTAGTAGGTACTAAATCTTTTACTAAATGGTTTTTAACTCTACTTCATTATATGAAGTTATTTTCTAAATTGTTTTACTATCTACTAGTATATGATTTCATAAACCTTTTTCTCGTTCATATGAGAAATCTAATTAAACACCTTAGTAAAAATAAGGACTATGAACCCTTGTGTTTGCTTCGACGGTTAATTCTTGGACTTGTTCGATTGAACATCGTGGCAATGATCGTTTCATATCTCTAGTGGAATATACAACTTGTCCGTAAATATTCGGGTGGAGCAAGTGGTTATAGGACATGTAGCTTGACTCTTTTATTTACTCAACTCGCGTATTTTACGCTATAAATGATCAATTTTGATTATTGAGAATCTTCAGATCAATCTGACCTTTGGGCCACTTCGATAATCTTCGGATCATCACATCTCGAGAACTTTGGTTCTGGGCGATCTTCGGATTTGCAGAGAGTCATCTTGTATCTTGTAAGCGATCTTCAAATTTTCATGTCGCAATATTTGGATTCGCGAGTAGCGATCGTTGGATTCGCGGGTAGCGATCTTCGGATTCACGTGGAACTTCAGTTCAAGTTGGATGTGGTGTGTGTAATGTGTGGTTTGCTTAATGGGGATCTCTTAGAGACGTTGGTTAGACATTTTTGGGGTTTCATGCTTACGGGTGAACATGATTGTTATTGCTTATGTATCATTATCTACCTATATCTCCATTTCTATCCCGATTTATTATGATAAGTGTAGCTAGACTGATCCGTTTATTATTTATTTTCTTATAAATAATACTCGGGTAGTATTACAGGTACATCTCATGACTTGTAGCGGGGACCATTCTTGGGTTTTGCTATCTACATTCAAGTTATAGTTATTGATCTTTTTCTATGTACATGAGTTAGTGACATCTTTGAATACATATTTTTTTGGCTAGAGCTTGTACCTATTCTTTTGATGTATAATGGATCGACTATGACCACTAACATGTATTTTTACTCGCGTGTTATATTCATATCTATTTCCGCCTTAGTGATGTGAATATCTGTGTCTGACTCTGATTTTGTTGTTATGTGTTCTATATTGCTTTCCGAATTATATACAGCCGTTGTGAAGTAGATTTGAACTTGATTTAGATGTATCGGATTTCCTCATGAGATTTAAAAAGTTAGACCACATTATCCGACATATTAACACTCATTCAAAGCTAATATACAGATGGTCGCTCCTCAACAGCCTTATTCTTCGGGTTAGTGTAACAACCCGGAAAATCAGAACCAATTAAAAAATATTTTTAAGGAAAATTTGATTAGAAAATGCGTCAGAATTTGAATATTCCATTGTTAAATTAAACTATTGAATATAAATAAAAAAGAAAGAAAAAGAAGCTTTTTTAAGTATAAATATAATGTTATTAATGAGATTTATTAATATATGCTGATAAGTTGATTTAAAATAATATGTAGATTCTAAATGTAATAAATTATGACAAAATGTCATCATGTTATAATAGGTATTGTTAGACAAAATGTCGTTATGTTAGGCATTGTTAGAGAAAAATGTCATTTTGTCATTGTTAGATAAAATAATGTCATCTTTAATACTTTCTTTGTCTATCCAAAGTGTAATGATCATTAATTAATAAATTTTAAAATGTTAATGGCTGCATTCATTTTCAACACTTTCCCCTCTTCATTGTTTCCTTAATGTAGCATTCATTTATTTCCTTTCTACATTCTGTTTACATGTATCTTATTTTGTATTCTCATTTCTTAAATCTACATCCCTTTAAATCTCCTTTCTCCATTTTGTTAAATATATGCATTCCCTTATTTTATTTATATTAAGTTGATCCCTTTAAATCTCCTTTCTCCATTTTGTTAAATATATGTAGTCCCTTATTTTATTTATATTATGTTTTTTATATTCAGAAGTAAACAAAAAGTAAAATAATACCGTAAAACTTTTAATGTTGTCTATGTAACAACACATGATATTTAATACTGTATGTTTAGAAATTTGAAAGGTTGCAAACTTTCTGATAATTAGCATTAAATAATTAATCTAGCATTCATCTCTTTCCATTTATTCTCTCTGTCTCATTGTTATTTACTTTTGAAATTTGAATGAAAAATAAATATTGTCCCATCATGCCTAGTCAGCTAATTTAATTCTTTTGTAACCTACTATATGTGATGAGACACACTAGGGAAATGAAATAAATGCTAGTTGATTAAAAATATTATCCTTGACATATACATGAGTCATATAATATAGACATGTCATAGAAAAATCATTAGATCGTTAAAATATGATTTATTTATTTAACGTAAATATGCTATATAAAAAAATAGTCATGCTAAGAAAAAATTACTAGTTCGTTAAAAATATGGTTTCTAACGTATGTAGACCGTATAGAAAATATATACGCGTTGTATAAACTATATAAACGTTGTATGAAAATATATATAGATATTATATGAAAATATGTATAGGCGTTGTATGAAAATATACATATACGATATATGAACATACATATATGTGATATATAAAATGGACATGAAATGAAGTATTCATTAGTTAGTTAAAAATATATTTTGTTATGCAAAAGCACTGCTATAATTATATTAGTGAAATATGAAATCATAAAAAAAGGGAAAGTCGCCTCCTTCATAAAATAAATGAAGTTTGCAATCATATTCAATGGAAATTAAAGACGTGTCATTCATTGCAAAAAAAAACATGGCGACAATGATAATAATAATTTCCGCATGTGTTTCATTCATATCCTTCAATTCTTTTATGCTCTCTCTCTTCCTTTCATATACATATATGCCATATTTTATACCTTTTATTAAACGACCCGAATTTCTCTGTGAAGGAAAGCCTGGATTGCTTTGAGAATAAGCCACATCGGAACACAAACAGAAGAACATTTCATTACTTATTACAACAATTCCATCGGAATACAAGAATATATAGAGTATGAATAAATATTATACATCAGAAAAATATCAGAGATTTAAATTACATTACATAGCAGCGGAAAAATAATACAAAACACAACTGAAGGTGATATACGGATATAGAGCTTTTCAGATAACATTCCAGTTGTAAACCAGTATCCTGTGAATATAAATCTGCACAACCAAAACTACTAGCTGCCCATGCGGAAAATAGGGGCAACCAAAGTTTAGGTTAAAACAATAAACTCCAGGTCAGTCATGTAATTGGTGTGATAACTAAAACAATTATTAATCTTTATTTTAAAGTTAGATAAATCAAGGGACCGCGCCGTATAGCATGGAACGGGTTTCCTCCCAAGAATACCAGTGCATAAAACAACAGCGCAATGCTAAATAAAGAACAATGAAGCTATTATAAGACTCAGATCCCATCACAAAATGCAACGCAAGCCGGAGGATAGAGTTTTTACCTTATAATAGCCAGGAATGCTTGGTACGTAAAATGTCATGTTTTATTATTACTATAAGTGTACAGTGTTAATACAATTTCAATCACAAGTATCAATCATAGATGGCATAAGTGCCCCATACCACTATGTCGCCATATATAGGTTTACAATCAAAACCGCAAGATGACGTATTGGAAGTTGGATTTCCATCTGTGAACCAAGGCAAGGGATCGTCCTTACTGTTTCAAGACGCTCTAGCCCGTGTCTCAGGACCCATCCTCAGATGGGCCCTTGGATCGTCAGGGATGGTCCACCCGATGTTGATTAAAATGCCTGAACACTCCGTTTCCTCGCCCTATGGGGCATCAATGAGCCAAATGACTCCATCGGTCCCGGATCGACCGATATAACCGAGGTGCCTAGCTATCCATCATCACATAAGTAAAATGTCAGGGCATGCAAAACTCTGACACCACACCTAGCTTGAAGGAAATGCATGCCCTCCCTGATGTCGTCTCCCGTTTCTGGTTCACACCGGGGTGTGAGGCTCGCGAATTAACGCTACATAAAGCTACGTTGTATTAAAGCCGTGCTTTGATCATCAACCACAAGACTCTGCTTTTCAATAGAAGCCTTGATCGTTTGCATCTCAGCATGCCACACAGGCAATTCACGCTATGCAACCGATGTATATCAATCACACAGAATGAAATTCAATGTCAGACACATATCCATTTACAAGTCCGTTCTGGGTCTGAATGAAACCGGAGGAACCTTATTCCTCGCATATCCATCGATCTCCAAGTACGTCTGGACGATCACCAAATGATTCCCTCCTCTTGGGTGTACGGCACAATCAAGATCATCAGTAATCATCCAAACGATGTGAAGACTTCCGGTCTTCAGTCACCATCTTAATCGTCGAATTATCGTCGATTCAGTTATTCAGAATGGGTATAAACCCGACCTTTCCGAATAACTCGCTTATATAATAAACAAGTGTTATAAAACACAACAAACGCCTCATTCCTATCCAGAATATTCCTTTATTCCAATATTCTTATATTTTGGGAAAGGTTCCCATTAATTTTATCAAAGATAAATTCTTTAAATTTATTCTTTAATCTTCTTTTGAATATCAATTCAAACCAAATTATGGTTTATCCAAACTAGTCGGGATTAGCGAACCTTACCGAAGTAATCATTTGTTAAATCTCCCAACCCCAACCTATTCATCCCATGAAGTAAAACTGGTAATACTTCGTATCTAACACCACAGTGCTATTGGTAAATTCAATTACCAATTCACGTTCAAATCTAATTAAAGATTTAACTATCGCCTGGAGAAAAACTAGTGATACTCCATTCTCGATCATTTCAATCTAATTAATGATCCATTAAAACTCCACTTAATTTTAATCTTCCCAAAAATCAATATTAATGATTGTTAAACTTGGGAAATCATATCCCGTCTTTAACTGGGTTAAAGAACCAATGTCATTTAAAACACGTTTCACTATAAACCCAAAATCACATTCCATTCCATCAGCCTTTAACCATAAATTAGCAAGTGAACAATTCCCTAAGTATTAACCCCGAAGACCGAAACCAATGTCAGATCAATACCCAAGAAACCATTCAACTTAACTAATCTCCAGTTAGTTTCTAATTTTCTTCACTCCGTTGGGTCTAAGAACAGTATTTTTAAAGATACCGTTCACGACAACCCAAAATCACATTCCATCAATGATGGAATCTTCATGGAAAACAAATCGATATATATAATCGATATAAACTTCCATATCTGACTAATAATATAAATGGAATAACGACAAAGTCTTTTAAATTCGATATATGTTAGCAGTCCTCACCCACAGAAATTCACTTCGATTATTATCAACTCGAATTCCATTCCATTCCAATTTATTTTATTAAATTGGAAAACTTTACTTTGGAAAATCTCCTTTAAATCTTAACGAAAGATTTATAAATTCCAAATAACATTTTACTGTAAATCGAGTTAAAGAACGAATGTCATTAAAATCACAGTTCATGATAAACCCAATTCATATTCCATTAATTATCGGGTTAAAGAACAAGTGTTATTTAAAACACCGTTCACGATTAACCCAAATCCCAATTCCAATTAAATATTAATTAATTAGTATACTTCATTAAATCTAAATAAAAAGATTTAATCTTTTCTCAACTTGGTTTAAGAACAGTGTTAATGAAGACACCATTCACGACAAACCGAAATCCCATTAGATATTAAATACAAGGCTCTTAATAGGAAATATATCGGTTTATATTCAATATCAAATTCTACGACTTACAAATATCGTATTGGAAATAATGATATAAAAATATCTTTCAAATTTCCATTACAATATCTGTATAATCACGAAATCCAACATCGAAATATTCCAAAGACAATTTCGATTCATATCCATTTCCAATTCATATAATGGAAATTCTGGTTATTTTTAAATCCATTTCAAATCCAATTTATTTATTTTAAAAATATTGGATTTATAATTCTAGTTCAAAAATAGTTCATTTCGATGAAAATATATTTTTATCTTTTCAAATATGGAATATTTCATCCCAATTCTTTTCAAATCATTTCTCATGATTTTACACTAATTATTGATATTTTTAATAATTTTATTACGGCCCTTACAGTCGATTTCCATAAACGGCCATCGAACTACACTTACAACGACCTTTTCCAAATTTGATTTTGACATAATTCCAAATCCAATCGTTAGATTTCAAATCTCTAATATTCATTTAAAACCTCTTTTTGATACGAACCCAACGGTTCCAGTTTTAGGAGAATCCGACGGTCAGATCTCCTGTAATGTCCATTCGAAGTCAATGGTCGAAATTGGCGAACTGCCGCAGGGCGATGCGTTCTATTCAGGATATTATATATATATATATATATATATATATATTTCGTTGATTCCCTTTTAAAACGTATTTTATAAATCGTTTTAAATTCGTTTTCAAAACGATTTCAACTTCATATTCAATTTCAAATCTAAATTGAATATTCCATATCATCGACATATAAATGATAATATTTTCAAAGTGAATATTAGGCTCACGTCCCTATTTTGAAACTTAATTAGGCTCACATCCGGTCATAAACTTAATATAAATTAGGTCCCTGTTTTCAAAACTTATAAAATAATAATTAAAAAAATAAAAAAAATTCGTAAATTAGTAATTAAATAAATTATGCATTATACAAAAAATTCAGTTCAAAAAACAACAAAAATAATGTCAGAAAGAAGAAAACAGCAAAAAAACAGAAAAAACTGCAGTTAAATGCATAATATTATGCACCTTTTTGATTTTATTGCATGCATATATGCAATTAACTACAGTTCTTCCAGCGGATAGATTTAACTTAATATTTCAGTTCATTTTTATTTGCATCCAAATGTGCAAATTTCTCAAAAAAATGCACACATGTGTGCAACATTTTTATAGGATAAAAGTAGGGACCTAATTTATATAAAAAAAAAGATTTGAAAAATTTAAACCCGCCCCTTATTTTATTACTTCCGCCTTTTTTTATTTATTTTTTTAAAAAAGTACGTTCCTTCATAAATTTTTTTTCTAAAATATGGAAATAATTTCAGGATTCTACGGAAATAAAAAAATAGTTGCATACATTTATGCAATTATTACTGATAATTGCATATATGTATGCAACTTTTCCGTAAGCTGTGTTCGGTTTGAAAATTTGAAACTAAACCTGCACAAATGTGTGCAAATATTGGGTATATTTGCACACATGTAAGCATGTTTTTGTATGAATAAAAATCAAGGAAGATGTATGTAGTGTTTACATGTTTTATTTAAATGCGAATTTACGTGATTTTTTTATAATTTTTTTATGACTTTTCAAAAAATAGGGACCTAATTTACAATAAGTTTATGACCGGGTTTTTTTTATATTTTGAAACTTAATAGGGACCTCTAAAAAACGCACCCATTTTCAAAACATTATATTTTGAAATCAATTCCTTTTCGATATTCATTATAAAAATGAATAAAATCGATATAAATATCGTTCACATCAAAATTGCGTTAATCTAATCAACATGGCTTTATATATTTAAATATAATCATGTCCATCCCAAATCGGACATCAAAATCAGATTTTGATTCTTTTCTGAATATTATTTGAAAATATTCATTATTTTAAAATAATCGTTATTTTAAAATATTCATTCTTTCTAAACTAGAATCAGACACAGTCAATTACAATATGATTTGATTATATGGATTTCACACAACAAATGTGTATAACAACAATGAAAACAACAATCCATCATCCAGAGTGCATTCTACACTGTATAAGCATTAAATATAAATATTTAACGCTTATAACAACCTGTCAATCAATCAATCGACATACAACTAATTATTGGGATTAGTGTATGTCCAATTTCATCCCAACACCCGTGTGGGGTTTTCAATCAACAAATAATGGATTTTATTTGTACAGTTGGGCGATGTGTAAAATTTATCGTCTCAATCCATATCAGTCAAATGGGTGTACATAAACAAATCGTATGATTTGTAAATGAATATTCATTTTATTCATAAACACGTTAAAATTATATTTTTAACGATAAAATATTTATTCGGTTCATTTAAACAATAAAAATGATATTTTTTATTGTTTTAACATATTTTAGAAAATTTCAACGGCATAACGGCACGATACTAGAAATGGGATAAGGCCTAGCCTTATCTCCAAGCCTTATCCCCAGTCTAATAATGGCCCACGCCATACACATACCAATTTTAATCAATTCCATTTCATTTCCCAAACCAAATTCAACCAAACAATCCAATCAACCAAACAAAACAATCACACAAGTCGTCCATGGTCTGTGGACGAGGGGGAACAGTTCATATATGCAGTTATAAATAAATAACTGTATAAATAAATTCAGTGAGAGAGTTCTCACCTTGGGGTTCCACTCCATCATTCTTTAATTCTGAACGGTTCGAATTTGCCCAAAATTTCAATGCGATCTTTTCCCGCTGTTCATAGTAAAAATCACATTTTTATTATCACTACATGTACATAAAAAATCATATTTTTATTTCCACTTCACATATATAAAAATCGAATTTTTATCGCCACTTCATATATATAAAAATCGTATTGTTATCGCTACTTCATATATATATATAAATTATATTTTTAAAAATCTACTCTCTATATAAAGATTATATTTTTATTCTGTTCATACAATAAAAATTCAATCTTTTCGTTTATAAAAATCTGATCTTTCTTCTATATAAAAATCTAATCTTTCTTCTATATAAAATTCTACTCTTTATTATTTTAAAAACCAATTTGTAATATTTCTAATAATATAAATAAAAATCATATTTTGATATGAGTAAAAGTCCTATTTTTACTCGATTAAAAATCGCATATTTTCTTAACCAAAAATTGGATTTTTCTAAATTAAAAAATATATTTTCTTTATATGATTAAAAATCATATCTTTTCCTTTCTAAAAATCATATCTTTTCACATTTAAAAATCTTATCTTTTCTAAATTAAAAATCGTAGCTTTATCTTGTTAAAAATCCTAGCTTTATCTTGTTAAAAATTCTAGCTTTATCTTGTTAATATATATAAAATAACAACATTTTAAATTTAATATATTATACAAGAAAGCTGATTTTAAAAATAAACCAAACAAGAAAAACTCACCTTTTCTTTCTTTTTCTTTCTTTTTATATATTACAGGGGGGCCAACGGCTTAAGGAGGAGCGGTGTCGGCGTCATCAGGTGGCGGGGGAGCTGCTGCTGGCGGTGGCGTACTTCAGGTAAAAGGGGGCTAGGGTTCGCGATCTGGGCTGTTTTCCAGCGGAGAGAGAATGGGAAGGGAGGAGTGGAGAGCCGCGGAGCTTGGGGAGGTGGCGGCGTCGGCCCGGGGATGGGGCGGCGTGCCTGCGCCGGCGGTGGCAACATTGGGAGAGGGGGGCGTCGGCTGAAACTAGAACGGTTTTTTTTATTTCCTTCTTTCTGAATGAGCGTTGACCGTTAAAGGAGAAAGGGGAGGATATTATATATTTTATTTATTACTTAATTAAATTTTGAATCGTATAAAGTACCCTTTTCATTTGAACTCAAAATCGAACCCACCGACTGTCCTCCCTAGCTAATTAACCCCGTTTCGAATACAATGGGATATGTTTCGTAACCCAATTTGGATGTTACGATTAGTTTCCATTCAAATTAAATATAAATCAATGTATATTGAATTTGAACGCACATTTCAATTTATCGGGGCCACGTACAGACTCTGAAAATTCCAGAAAAATTATTTCTAGCTTTGTATTGACGATACGGTCCTAACAAAACTAATTTCGTCAAATTTGAAGACTATTTGAAAAATGGTCATTTTCTAGTCGATCCAAATTGATTGAAACTGTCAAAACACATTTAACTTCGACAAGCTCACATATTGATTCAGAAAATTATGCAAATTGCAATATAGCAATAATTTGACATCCTAGATCCAACAAAAGTGGTTTCATCGAAAATGAAGGTCATTTGCAAAATTTCCATTTTTAAGGGCTGAAATTCCATAGCGACTATTCTGAATTTTCACTGGGCATAACTTTTTATTCCCGCTATGAAATTTTGATTTTTTGGATTCGTTGGAAAGATATTTTCAAATAGATTCTAATATTTTCAGTTCCGCTAAAATCCGGTTTATTTTGAATCCTGTACATTCATTTGAAATTTGCAATTGAATTTTCAAATTACCGCGCCATTTTCAATTCCTTTTATAATTAAAAATAAATATTTATATTATAACGTCGATTCAAATAAATATATACATTCTAATTCTATTCAAAATAAATTTTTCATTGTTATTATTTAAAATGACTCATTTTAAATATTCAAAATTCACTAAAATTGCCAAAATAAAAATTTTAAATTGGTTCAGATTTTCTAGGTTATTACAATCTCCCCCACTTAAAACTTTTCATCCCCAAAAAGGAACGAAGCTGAAAGTTGTTTTACAAATCAACTCGACTTTCATTATTTTCATTATGGCTTAAGCTTTTCAACTTTTTAGTTTCTAAGAACTTTTCAAATTTTTCAAAAATTTGGCTAACTCCCTAAATTTTCGAAAAATTTCACCATAACCTCCCTTGCACGGGAGCACCGGGAAAATCCCGAAATTGCCATACAGGCCTCTCCAATCCAAAAAGAAAAAGAAACAGCCAAGCGGCTAGCCAATCGGCTCATAAAATCATCAAAAACCCCAAGAAATACAATAAACATGTACCTGTTTGTCGGGCAAACAATTTTATTCCTCTTCTCAAGCCTCCTTGCAATGACCAGTTCAATGGATACACATGTATATACATGCAATTTCTAACAATTTTCAATACAGTCTAATATACGATACAATTTGGTTATATGTACCGTTCTTTCACATAATGGTTTTATTAGATAACAATTAATCATACAATACAACCATCAATCAATTAGTGAATTAACGTGTCAAATTCATAATTTTGATACATATACAGAAAATCATGTTTTTAATGCCAAATCACAACAAATAATCCTATCTAGTTTTGGTTCTCACACCAGTCAATTGGAAATATATAGATATTCCACTTTCGAAACTCGAACATAAACACTGATGATGAGATCTCAATCATCAGTATCTTCTTCAGGCGACTAGAGTGTGATACTATATCTATCCAGTATATTAAAACTTCGAATGCACGTGGATCAGATGTATACGCAAAATCTTTATATACTTGATTGTCCAAATTCAATATAAAAATAATATTCAAATACGAATAATTGATTTAAATTTTCAAATAAAAATTTGTTTTCATTTTTATTTTAAAAACATCACTCTTCCGACTCATTCTAGGATACTCCTAATCCTATCTCTAACGAGTCATTCTCATTGGATATTACTAATCCAATCTCTGAAGAATTCTTTCGTTTGGTTCCAAAGTGTTTTGTTCTCGAGCTTTGTAAACCAAAGCTCTGATACCACAATTAAACGACCCGAACTTTCCCGTGAAGGAAAGCCCGGATTGCTTTGAGAACAAGCCACATCGGAACACAAACAGAAGAACATTTCATTGCTTATTACAACAGTTCCATCGGAGTACAAGAATATACAGAGTATGAATAAATATTATACATCAGAAAAATATCAGAGATTTAAATTACATTACATAGCAGCGGAAGAATAATAAAAAACACAACTGAAGGTGATATACGGATACAGAGCTTTCCGGATAACATTCCATCTATAAACCAGGATCCTGTGAATATAAATCTACACGACAAAAACTACTAGCTGGCCATGCGAAAAATAGGGGCACCCAGAGTTTAGGTTAAAACAATAAACTCCAGGTCAGTCATGTGACTAGTGTGACAACTAAAACAATTATTAATCTTTATTTTAAAGTTAGGTAAATCAAGGTACCACGCCGTATAGCATGGAACGGGTTTTGTAACGAGCTGGGATTTTCGACTCCGAAAATCAACATCAAACTACCATGTTGACCCTTTCAGACATCGAACATTCCAGATCATTAATAGAAAGAAGTTAGAGGGTGAGAATAGATAAGGTAGAAATATTGAATAGAAGAAGAAGAAGAAACACCACACAACACAGAGTCTCACATCGCAGCGGAACAAATATAATACCGAAATAAATCTTTATTGAGAGCTTTAAAATACTTACAGTATCAGAGTACATCATACACTGGGACAGTTATAATAGCCTGTTCCCATATACAACACACAGCGGAATAGTAGTAATATCATACGTCTGGACTCTTCCAGCTCGTCTCTTCACAACAGTCGATAACCTGAACCTGTACAACCCGGTCTAACCCGAGCATTTACAAAACACCGGGTCAGTCTGGTGAACCAGAGTGAGATAAACTCGCACAGTATAAGGGTAAATCATCCAATCATGATTTTAAAGTTCAAAATCTTTTCGAAAGAAAAGGATAATCGTAAGACCAAATCCACACATAAACACAGACGGTTTTTACCTTACGATAACCCAAAGCAGTTTTGAAACCAATATCTTTTCTGATATTATAATAATGTCTAAGTACAAGTAAATAACAATCTAGTGGAACGCTTGCATCTCACGCTCCACATATATAGTATACAATCAAAACCCGCAGGCGCTTATTGGAGATTGGATTCCGACTTGACAAGGTATGGGTCCACCTTCCGATAGTGTACCTCTAGAGACGAATACACTGGGTTCAACAAGAACTTCTTGCAACCCGGCCCTCACATGACCGACCCCTCATTTCGCTTGAGAGTATCGAATGTATATCACCGACGGTTGGGATCAGCAACCGTCTCCCGAAAAGGGACAGCATCGAAACATAGATTTAAGAAACAAATAGGACTTCCTCTAGATAGGTGATTATACACCCTAATGGGAGCGACCCACATAGCCATGTTGCCTGCCCGATTTTTGTCATTTCCCGGTTGATGAGGCTTGAGGTCAGAATTAACTTCTGATCATCTGGTCACCATTCACTTTGAATGCCACATCGTCAGATCCGTCAGATATCACTAATTGACGTCCACAAAAATACTCTAGCAGTTAAGCTAAGAGAACGGTGACTCCCCGCCAACAACTATCGTACGTTTGAAGAAATCAACGTACGTGATCCTTTGGAAATACTCTGTCAGACATCCGTCCATACAAGTCATCCAGGAACAGGATGAACCGAAGGCACTCTCCTACCGCATCCATATAGGAATCACCCCATGGATCAGTAGTGAGTAGTCCTTGCAACCCGTAGATTCCAACCACGACAGAATCACAGCTTATCTCTGCTTGCCAGGCAGAGAATATTAGTGGTTCTTCCGTTTATGAAAAACCACGGTCTTCAATGCTCCATCTCGATCTTCTTCTGATCTCTTCACGTATTTGTTGGTTGGAATGGTTTTCGAATATAAGTTCGATCCCGGTCTTTCCATACCAACAATCGTATTGGACATGATTTGATAGTCGGTGTTGTAACTATCAAAATATACAGTGTTTCAATCATGACACTCCAATCAATTCACTGGTTAAGTATTCAGCATCACTTGGCCTTTCAACAACTAATTGACTTTGGTTAAATCAAAACTTCTAACTCTGTTAATATTAAAAAAAATATGATATTTGAATAACTCTAATTCGATTTAACTAAAATTCGTCTTAACTCCATTCGCTTGACTCTAGATCGCAGCGATCACAATGGTTACGCCTGATTCCCTCAGGAAACATCCGACCGCCGTAGGCTATCTGCAGCCCTGCGAATTACGCTAGCAGTCGTACGCAATGGCAACTTAGCCGAATAATTATGTTTGTCTAATTCTATCTCGAATAACTATATTCAATTTCCCATTTAAATCTTCCTTCCAATCATCTTTTAAATTCGGAAATCCATTAGTTTTAACAAAGAAATTTATAGCACATATGTTATAACAATAGCGTTATAATTACTATTTAGATTTACAAACAACAACGCTATAATCGCTGTTTAAGTTTACAATCCATTTACTATAGCAAAAGCGCTACAATCGCTATATTAGATTTACAAAACATATATTATAACAACAGCGCTAAAATCGCTGTTTAGATTTTCAAAACATATCCACTAGTGTCTCTTACGATTACCAACTAATACTATCTTCAGATAATCCCGATGTTGTTCAAGTTGGGGTATTTTAATTACCTCTCAGACCTTGATCAACAACGTTCTTATCCTCCGATAAACATAAGTTGTAATCAAAATCAATATTTCATTCTAGTCTCAAACAAATTCCATTTAACTATTGGATTTGGTTAAACAACCCTATAACTCAGTTCTTTACCCAGATTCGCTTATTTCCAATCTCCTTTCAAAATTATTCGACCATTTCCCCATTTTGAAATCTCATTTAAAATTCTCCTTTTTACTTGATCTTGTTTTCAAGTAACGTTAAATAAAATTAACGCCTTAACACATTAAACCTCATTTACACGACCCTGGTTTATATAAACCCTTTACCTTAATTCACATAATTAAACAACACTTAAATTTAAGTTATCATCTTCGCTTGAAATCCTCTTTTTAACATCATTATAAACATCTTAGCATTAAATATAAAACCCGCTCATAGATTCCTTTCACAATCCAATTTGGATTACACTTCTCTTCGATTACTTTTCAAAAGTAGTCTTCTAAATTCTTATTAAAACAATAATTTTCTTTACTCATTAACTACTTCAGTAGTTAATTTCTTTATTTACTAAGATAAATAGAAAATCCTTTTTAAAGATCTTATTTAAAGTTAAAACAATATTCTTTAACTATTTCATTTCGCAATTTCGAAACAAACTAATTTGATATTCGATTCCTGTTTAAATGGTCAATTTTGTCAAGTCAAAATTCGATTATCTCGTAAACTAATTCCAATTAACCTTCACTTTAAATTAATTAAAATATAATTAATTTAAATTATTTCCATTAATTGTTTTCTTTTCAAAACAATTATCAAAGTTTAACCATTCGATTCATTCTCTATTCTCATTCTTTGTAAATCTGATTAACATCAGAATTTACTTTATAAAATAAATTACTAACAAATCAAATCTTAAATAAATAAAATATTTATTTAATTCTCTTTAATAACCTTTGTTCAAAATAATACATTTTTTCCAAAATCTAACTCCAGTTATAAAGTAAATTTTATAACTTCAACTCTATCGATTCACCTGACGGTGAATCACTGTCTATAACCCGATTGATTTTAAAGGCCATACTCTGCCAAACACTTAACCAATATCACCTATTGGTTCAAACCAAACAGATGTTGAATATTCAATTAATAATCAACCATCAAATCAATCACACAAACAGATCAGTTCATATATGATAATATGAAAATAAATAATACATTTGAGGGATCCGGTTGGGTCCCTCCAACCTGTTCTTCCCTGTATTCAAATGGTTATCTCAAATCAGACCATTCAGTTTTGTTTAACTGATAACACTAAATAGCAACCATTCAACATCAACCACAAGCAATTCAAACGATTCAACCATTTAAACACGTTTATAAATAAACGTGGCCAACCAAGGTGAGTTACCTTTATTAATTGGAACCAATCGTTAAAAATAACGATTTGGTATTTCACTGAAATTAAACACAGTTTAATTTCATCGGTTAAATCAACAGATAAGCAGATAACTAGCAAAACAGTCAACCATTGGCAAGCAGAGCACACAAAATAAAAATACCCAATTTATATAAAATATAAAAAGGGTAACTGAGTGAGTTTAACTCACCTTGATTTAAATTCGTCGATCAACAGTCTGTTTTAATCAAATTAAACTGACATTTAATTTGAATAGAAATTCCAGTCACTTCAGATCCGGACTAGGCCTACTCCATCTCGAAGTGCTCGTCGCCACGGTCCCAACGCAACTGACCGCGCGTAAATCCGATACTGTACGTACGAGATATTGTATCATGAACTTTATAAAATAAATTAAATTCTAAAACAAGGTTTATAATATTTAATATAAGGCATTTACCCTAAATTCACCAGCCCAAAGCCCACTACCCGACCCGCTTTGTTTTAAAACCCTCCCACCAACCCTTATCCTCATTTCATTACGCCGCCTCCAAAATAAATCTCCAGACCGAAAAACCCTAATCCCTTTTCTGATTTTGGCAATCGATCAGAGTTTTTGGTGGCGCCGCACCCTTCTTCCGCCATCCCCTTCAATTCCGATGTCACTACAGCTTCATCAATCGACCTCCGTCCCCCTCTAGCACTGCTACGGACACCCAACAAACAACTCGAAGCTGTTACCCGAAGTTTATCCTCACTTTAGTCTTTGACTTCGAATGGTTTCAACCGGAACTTGAATCACGAGCATCCTTGAGACAGATAAGTATTTTAATTAAATTTTTGTTGCTGTATAATTTCTGTTCTGACTTCTAAGTGGTTCGAACATTATCTGTTCATTGTGTTGTTCATATCGTTCTGGGTTCGTGAAACATTATGCGTGTATCGGTATATATAGCTGTGGTTGAATTTAGATAGGATCCATGTCTCTTCGAGGCTTATCATAGGTAGTTCGGCTACCATATGCTTAGGCCCTTCTTTTCAGAACATGGGTACTGTGATGGAAAACGATCTCTACGAAATGGTTTAGTCAATATTTGGTGTAGTGTTTCCATGTGCCTTTGTCTGCTCAGACGTATACACGATCAGCTATTTATTTTTGCTGTTTATAACTTATCCTTTAGCTGTTCAAGATCTATAGATTTGATGTATGCATATATATATATATATATATATATACACACACACACATCTGTTTCAATACAGCTATGCATTGTACCCTCATTAGCTTTTAATTAACTATTATATGCGTATCTTTAGTTGTCCATATAAATGTATATATTTGTTTGTTTCACTACAGCTGCTCATGATCTTTTTTCTATTTCTTTTTTTCTTTATACGGAAATTTGAACTGTATGATTCGTCTATAAAGGCTTATCCTATGTAGTGCGGCTACTATAGGCTGATGCCATTGGTGTTCTTCCCATTTCCAGGTTGTCTGTGTACGGTGATGGAAATCTGATGGGTTGCGTGATGTCTGGCAGAGGTCTTCTTGATGTATATTGTATTGTATTGTCAATACTGGTGGTCTGTTCGAATTTGATAGGACTTGTATAGGTTAGGGGATAGTGGTTCTATGTATTCTTAATTCAGCCAGAGATTTTGAATCTGTAAGTTAGATTTTATATTCCATATTTAAATACATAGCACACTGAAATTGTATAAGAGATGCATGTGAATTATCTGTTCGATATGTCAGTAAAGATTTGGTGTATAAATGTACATATCAGTTCCTCCTTAGCTGTGCAAGTGTATATGTTTTCAGATTTTCACTGTTTGTTGTTCATTGATATGTACAATATTTTTCAGATTTTCAGATTCTCACTCTTTCACTGTTCATTGCTTATAAAATATTGTAAGTCGAATTTTCAAACTGCAGCGCTATATTTCAAGCTCTATTTATAATCATATAAATATATAACGTCGAACTTTGTTTAAATAGTGAATTAGATATTAATCCCATCGATATTCCAAATATAATATTTAAATTAAATAACTTAAATTACATATTCGAGTGCCAAAAACACGGGTCGTTACATTCTTCCCCCCTTAAAATAATTTCGTCCTCGAAATTGCTAAGGTAAGAAAGAACGTTATAAACTTATTAATTTCAAATCTAATTTTATATTAAATTAAAAACCAATTCAATACTGTAAATAAATATTTTCAAAAATATCGAAAATTTTTAACACTTTAAATTTTCGAAAAATTTCGCCAGCACCTCCTCTGTATGGCTCAATCGGCACAACTCCAACTCGCCTCTCTGGGCCTTCTCCAATTCAAAAGAAAATAAAACAGCCAAGTGGCTTGCCAAATCGGCTCACAAATCTCCAAACCCATATAAAAATAAACGTGTGCCTTTTTGTCGGGCATATCATTATATCCTTTCCGTCTGTTGCCCTGTCAGCGTATACAAATGTGTCCCCAAACAAAATTCCAATTTTATCCTCAAACCAAATCCTTCACACGTCCAAGCCAAATCTCATTCTTAACTCAATTTCCATCCATTCTCAATTTCAACTCTTACTTACCAGTCCAACACCCTTTTCAGATTCCTGTCTCCTAATTCCAAAATCTGATTCGGCTTGATATATTATATTCCGATTCAATTTCCAGTTAATTCGTTTCAATTCAATTCATATTTGCTTTCACAATTTCTATTTAATTTTGCCTTGTTCAAACAATTTCCCTGGGAGTTTTTAAACAGTTCAGCTCTTTCAAAAATCAAATATTCCCTTTCAGGGTTCAAAACAACTTGTCTTTCTCAAAGCAATTCAAAACAAAACCTTTGGTAGTAATCCGTCACTTAGAACTCGGAAATGAACACTGATGATGTGGCCAGCATCCTCAGAGTTATTTCCCAATGATCAAAGTGAGTTCAATACTATATCATTTTAAAATTCCAATTTTAAACACTTTCGTTTTGAAATTTATTTCAAAATAAAATTCACGATGCTTGTAAACAATTTAAAACCTCCCAGGATTTTGGAATTCTCAAATATTCAATTCAATTCCATTTGCCGTCACCTTTCCCACTTTTGGGAGTTCTAATTCCAATTCTGATTTTAATTTCAAATTTAACTCCTCTGATTTTCATATATTTCACTTATATGAATTCTTATTGGTTATATATAACCATTTCACATTTTATAATTTTATTGGATTATAATCACAACCAACACATCCAATATATTATAATTCCAGTATATATATTTTCTTTATATCAAAATATAATTTGGGTAATTTTATTTCATTTACCCTCTTTAAAAACATATCGTGACGACCCATCGTATTCGAGTGTTTATAAACCCTTATCGATGCAGTGGATCAAACTGATCGATCAGAACTCATAAACAACTCAACCGATAAATCTCCACAATATAAAACAATTTTTATAAAATCTACAAATACTTTCACTCGTATATATACACTCAAACTCAGTCTAGGGTATTACTAACCCCATCTCTACTGAGTCACGCCACAGAGCCAAGGTAATCACTTAACCTTCAGCTCTGATACCACTGTAACGAGCTGGGATTTTCGACTCCGAAAATCAACATCAAACTACCATGTTGACCCTTTCAGACATCGAACATTCCAGATCATTAATAGAAAGAAGTTAGAGGGTGAGAATAGATAAGGTAGAAATATTGAATAGAAGAAGAAGAAGAAACACCACACAACACAGAGTCTCACATCGCAGCGGAACAAATATAATACCGAAATAAATCTTTATTGAGAGCTTTAAAATACTTACAGTATCAGAGTACATCATACACTGGGACAGTTATAATAGCCTGTTCCCATATACAACACACAGCGGAATAGTAGTAATATCATACGTCTGGACTCTTCCAGCTCGTCTCTTCACAACAGTCGATAACCTGAACCTGTACAACCCGGTCTAACCCGAGCATTTACAAAACACGGGGTCAGTCTGGTGAACCAGAGTGAGATAAACTCGCACAGTATAAGGGTAAATCATCCAATCATGATTTTAAAGTTCAAAATCTTTTCGAAAGAAAAGGATAATCGTAAGACCAAATCCACACATAAACACAGACGGTTTTTACCTTACGATAACCCAAAACAGTTTTGAAACCAATATCTTTTCTGATATTATAATAATGTCTAAGTACAAGTAAATAACAATCTAGTGGAACGCTTGCATCTCACGCTCCACATATATAGTATACAATCAAAACCCGCAGGCGCTTATTGGAGATTGGATTCCGACTTGACAAGGTATGGGTCCACCTTCCGATAGTGTACCTCTAGAGACGAATACACTGGGTTCAACAAGAACTTCTTGCAACCCGACCCTCACATGACCGACCCCTCATTTCGCTTGAGAGTATCGAATGTATATCACCGACGGTTGGGATCAGCAACCGTCTCCCGAAAAGGGACAGCATCGAAACATAGATTTAAGAAACAAATAGGACTTCCTCTAGATAGGTGATTATACACCCTAATGGGAGCGACCCACATAGCCATGCTGCCTGCCCGATTTTTGTCATTTCCGGGTTGATGAGGCTTGAGGTCAGAATTAACTTCTGATCATCTGGTCACCATTCACTTTGAATGCCACATCGTCAGATCCGTCAGATATCACTAATTGACGTCCACAAAAATACTCTAGCAGTTAAGCTAAGAGAACGGCGACTCCCCGCCAACAACTATCGTACGTTTGAAGAAATCAACGTACGTGATCCTTTGGAAATACTCTGTCAGACATCCGTCCATACAAGTCATCCAGGAACAGGATGAACCGAAGGCACTCTCCTACCGCATCCATATAGGAATCACCCCATGGATCAGTAGCGAGTAGTCCTTGCAACCCGTAGATTCCAACCACGACAGAATCACAGCTTATCTCTGCTTGCCAGGCAGAGAATATTAGTGGTTCTTCCGTTTATGAAAAACCACGGTCTTCAATGCTCCATCTCGATCTTCTTCTGATCTCTTCACGTATTTGTTGGTTGGAATGGTTTTCGAATATAAGTTCGATCCCGGTCTTTCCATACCAACAATCGTATTGGACATGATTTGATAGTCGGTGTTGTAACTATCAAAATATACAGTGTTTCAATCATGACACTCCAATCAATTCACTGGTTAAGTATTCAGCATCACTTGGCCTTTCAACAACTAATTGACTTTGGTTAAATCAAAACTTCTAACTCTGTTAATATTTAAAAAAATATGATATTTGAATAACTCTAATTCGATTTAACTAAAATTCGTCTTAACTCCATTCGCTTGACTCTAGATCGCAGCGATCACAATGGTTACGCCTGATTCCCTCAGGAAACATCCGACCGCCGTAGGCTATCTGCAGCCCTGCGAATTACGCTAGCAGTCGTACGCAATGGCAACTTAGCCGAATAATTATGTTTGGCTAATTCTATCTCGAATAACTATATTCAATTTCTCATTTAAATCTTCCTTCCAATCATCTTTTAAATTCGGAAGTCCATTAGTTTTAACAAAGAAATTTATAGCACATATGTTATAACAATAGCGTTATAATTACTATTTAGATTTACAAACAACAGCGCTATAATCGCTGTTTAAGTTTACAATCCATTTACTATAGCAAAAGCGCTACAATCGCTATATTAGATTTACAAAACATATATTATAACAACAGCGCTAAAATCGTTGTTTAGATTTTCAAAACATATCCACTAGTGTCTCTTACGATTACCAACTAATACTATCTTCAGATAATCCCGATGTTGTTCAAGTTGGGGTATTTTAATTACCTCTCAGACCTTGATCAACAACGTTCTTATCCTCCGATAAACATAAGTTGTAATCAAAATCAATATTTCATTCTAGTCTCAAACAAATTCCATTTAACTATTGGATTTGGTTAAACAACCCTATAACTCAGTTCTTTACCCAGATTCGCTTATTTCCAATCTCCTTTCAAAATTATTCGACCATTTCCCCATTTTGAAATCTCATTTAAAATTCTCCTTTTTACTTGATCTTGTTTTCAAGTAACGTTAAATAAAATTAACGCCTTAACACATTAAACCTCATTTACACGACCCTGGTTTATATAAACCCTTTACCTTAATTCACATAATTAAACAACACTTAAATTTAAGTTATCATCTTCGCTTGAAATCCTCTTTTTAACATCATTATAAACATCTTAGCTTTAAATATAAAACCCGCTCATAGATTCCTTTCACAATCCAATTTGGATTACACTTCTCTTCGATTACTTTTCAAAAGTAGTCTTCTAAATTCTTATTAAAACAATAATTTTCTTTACTCATTAACTACTTCAGTAGTTAATTTCTTTATTTACTAAGATAAATAGAAAATCCTTTTTAAAGATCTTATTTAAAGTTAAAACAATATTCTTCAACTATTTCATTTCGCAATTTCGAAACAAACTAATTTGATATTCGATTCCAGTTTAAATGGTCAATTTTGTCAAGTCAAAATTCGATTATCTCGTAAACTAATTCCAATTAACCTTCACTTTAAATTAATTAAAATATAATTAATTTAAATTATTTCCATTAATTGTTTTCTTTTCAAAACAATTATCAAAGTTTAACCATTCGATTCATTCTCTATTCTCATTCTTTGTAAATCTGATTAACATCAGAATTTACTTTATAAAATAAATTACTAACAAATCAAATCTTAAATAAATAAAATATTTATTTAATTCTCTTTAATAACCTTTGTTCAAAATAATACATTTTTTCCAAAATCTAACTCCAGTTATAAAGTAAATTTTATAACTTCAACTCTATCGATTCACCTGACGGTGAATCACTGTCTATAACCCGATTGATTTTAAAGGCCATACTCTGCCAAACACTTAACCAATATCACCTATTGGTTCAAACCAAACAGATGTTGAATATTCAATTAATAATCAACCATCAAATCAATCACACAAACAGATCAGTTCATATATGATAATATGAAAATAAATAATACATTTGAGGGATCCGGTTGGGTCCCTCCAACCTGTTCTTCCCTGTATTCAAATGGTTATCTCAAATCAGACCATTCAGTTTTGTTTAACTGATAACACTAAATAGCAACCATTCAACATCAACCACAAGCAATTCAAACGATTCAACCATTTAAACACGTTTATAAATAAACGTGGCCAACCAAGGTGAGTTACCTTTATTAATTGGAACCAATCGTTAAAAATAACGATTTGGTATTTCACTGAAATTAAACACAGTTTAATTTCATCGGTTAAATCAACAGATAAGCAGATAACTAGCAAAACAGTCAACCATTGGCAAGCAGAGCACACAAAATAAAAATACCCAATTTATATAAAATATAAAAAGGGTAACTGAGTGAGTTTAACTCACCTTGATTTAAATTCGTCGATCAACAGTCTGTTTTAATCAAATTAAACTGACGTTTAATTTGAATAGAAATTCCAGTCACTTCAGATCCGGAATAGGCCTGCTCCATCTCGAAGTGCTCGTCGCCATGGTCCCAACGCAACTGACCACGCGTAAATCCAATACTGTACGTACGAGATATCGTATCATGAACTTTATAAAATAAATTAAATTCTAAAACAAGGTTTATAATATTTAATATAAGGCATTTACCCTAAATTCACCAGCCCAAAGCCCACTACCCGACCCGCTTTGTTTTAAAACCCTCCCACCAACCCTTATCCTCATTTCATTACGCCGCCTCCAAAATAAATCTCCAGACCGAAAAACCCTAATCCCTTTTCTGATTTTGGCAATCGATCAGAGTTTTTGGTGGCGCCGCACCCTTCTTCCGCCATCCCCTTCAATTCCGATGTCACTACAGCTTCATCAATCGACCTCCGTCCCCCTCTAGCACTGCTACGGACACCCAACAAACAACTCGAAGCTGTTACCCGAAGTTTATCCTCACTTTAGTCTTTGACTTCGAATGGATTCAACCGGAACTTGAATCACGAGCATCCTTGAGACAGATAAGTATTTTAATTAAATTTTTGTTGCTGTATAATTTCTGTTCTGACTTCTAAGTGGTTCGAACATTATCTGTTCATTGTGTTGTTCATATCGTTCTGGGTTCGTGAAACATTATGCGTGTATCGGTATATATAGCTGTGGTTGAATATAGATAGGATCCATGTCTCTTCGAGGCTTATCATAGGTAGTTCGGCTACCATATGCTTAGGCCCTTCTTTTCAGAACATGGGTACCTGTGATGGAAAACGATCTCTACGAAATGGTTTAGTCAATATTTGGTGTAGTGTTTCCATGTGCCTTTGTCTGCTCAGACGTATACACGATCAGCTATTTATTTTTGCTGTTTATAACTTATCCTTTAGCTGTTCAAGATCTATAAATTTGATGTATGCATATATATAAATATATATATATATATATATACACACACACACACACACATCTGTTTCAATACAGCTATGCATTGTACCCTCATTAGCTTTTAATTAACTATTATATGCGTATCTTTAGTTGTCCATATAAATGTATATATTTGTTTGTTTCACTACAGCTGCTCATGATCTTTTTTCTATTTCTTTTTTTCTTTATATGGAAATTTGAACTGTATGATTCGTCTATAAAGGCTTATCCTATGTAGTGCCGCTACTATAGGCTGATGCCATTGGTGTTCTTCCCCTTTTCAGGTTGTCTGTGTACGGTGATGGAAATCTGATGGGTTGCATGATGTCTGGCAGAGGTCTTCTTGATGTATATTGTATTGTATTGTCAATACTGGTGGTCTGTTCGAATTTGATAGGACTTGTATAGGTTAGGGGATAGTGGTGCTATGTATTCTTAATTCAGCCAGAGATTTTGAATCTGTAAGTTAGATTTTATATTCCATATTTAAATACATAGCACACTGAAATTGTATAAGTGATGCATGTGAATTATCTGTTCGATATGTCAGTAAAGATTTGGTGTATAAATGTACATATCAGTTCCTCCTTAGCTGTGCAAGTGTATATGTTTTCAGATTTTCACTGTTTGTTGTTCATTGATATGTACAATATTTTTCAGATTTTCAGATTCTCACTCTTTCACTGTTCATTGCTTATAAAATATTGTAAGTCGAATTTTCAAACTGCAGCGCTATATTTCAAGCTCTATTTATAATCATATAAATATATAACGTCGAACTTTGTTTAAATAGTGAATTAGATATTAATCCCATCGATATTCCAAATATAATATTTAAATTAAATAAATTAAATTACATATTCGAGTGCCAAAAACACGGGTCGTTACAGGTTTCCTCCCAAGAATACCAGTGCATAAAACAACAGCGCAATGCTAAATAAAGAACAATGAAGCTATTATAAGACTCAGGTCCCATCATACAATGGAACGCAAGCCAAAGGATAGAGTTTTTACCTTATAATAGCCAAGAATGCTTGGTACGTAAAATCTCAGGTTTTATTATTACTATAAGTGTATAGTGTCAAAATAATTTCAATCATAAGTATCAATCATAGACGGCATAAGTGCCCCAAACCATTATGTTGCCATATATAGGTTTACAATCAAAACCACAAGATGTCGTATTGGAAGTTGGATTTCCATCTGTGAACCAAGGCAAGAGATCATCCTTACTGCTTCGAGACGCTCTAGCCCGTGTCTCAGGACCCAGACTCAGGAGGGCCCTTGGATTGTCAGGGCCGATCCACTCGATGTGGACTAAAATGCCTGAACACTGCGTTTCCCTACCCTATGGGGCGTCAATGAGCTAAATGACTCCATCGGTCTCGGATTGACCGATATAACCGAGGCGGCTCGCTATCCATCATCCGCATAAGTAAAATGCCAGGGTGTGCAAAACGCTGACACCACTCCTACCTTGAAGGAAACACATTCCCTCCCTGATGTCCTCTCCCGTTTCTGGTTCACACCGGGGTGTGAGGCTCGCGAATCAATGCTACACAAAGCTACGATGTATTAAAGCCGTGCTTTGATCATCAAGACTCTGCTTTTCAACAGAAGCCTTGATCATTTGCATCTCAGCATGCCACATGGGTAATTCACGCTATGCAAACGATGTATATCAGTCACACAGAATGAAATCCAATGTCAGACACACATCCATTTACAAGTCCGTTCTGGGTCTGAATGAAACCGGAGGAACCTTATTCCTCGCATATCCATCGATCTCCAAGTACGTCTGGATGATCACCAAATGATTCCCTCCTCTTGGGTGTACGGCCCAATCAAGATCATCAGTAATTATCCAAATGATGTGAAGACTTCCGGTCTTCAATCAACATCTTAATCGTCGACTTATCGTCGATTCAGTTATTCAGAATGGGTATAAACCCGGCCTTTCCGAATAACTCGCTTATATAATAAACAAGTGTTATAAAACACAACAAACGCCTCATTCCTATCCAGAATATTCCTTTATTCAAATATTCTTATATTTTGGGAAAGGTTCCCATTAATTTTATCAAAGATAAGTTCTTTAAATTTATTCTTTAATCTTCTATTGAATATCAATTCAAACCAAATTATGGTTTATCCAAACTAGTCGGGATTAGCGAACCTTACCGAAGTAATCATTTGTTAAATCTCCCAACCCCAACCTATTCATCCCATGAAGTAAAACTGGTAATACTTCATATCTAACACCATAGTGTTATCGGTATATTCAATTACCAATTCACGTTCAAATCTAATTAATGATTTAACTATCGCTTGGAGCAAAACTGGTGATACTCCATTCTCGATCATTTCAATCTAATTAATGATCCATTAAAACTCCACTTGGTTTTAATCTTCCCAAAGATCAATATTAATGATTGTTTAACTTGGGAAATCATATCCCGTCTTTAACTGGGTTAAAGAACCAATGTCATTTAAAACACGGTTCACTATAAACCCAAAATCACATTCCATTCCATCAGCCTTTAACCGTAAATTAGCAAGTGAACAATTCCCTAAGTATTAACCCCGAAGGCCGAAACCAACAGCAGATAAGTACCCAAGAAACCATTCAACTTAACTAATCTCCAGTTAGTTTCTAATTTTCTTAACTCCGTTGGGTCTAAGAACAGTATTATTAAAGATACCATTCACGACAACCCAAAATCACATTCCATCAACGATGGAATCTTCATGGAAAACAAATCGATATATATAATCGATATAAACTTCCTTATCCGACTAATAATATAAATGGAACAACGGCAAAGCCTTTTAAATTCCATATATATTAGCAGTCCTCACCCACAGAAATTCACTTCGATTATTATCAAATCAAATTCCATTCCATTCCAATTTATTTTATTAAATTGGAAAACTTTACTTTGGAAAATCTCCTTTAAATCTTAACGAAAGATTTATAAATTCCAAATCACATTTTACTGTAAATCGGGTTAAAGAACAAATGTCATTAAAAACACAGTTCACGATAAACCCAATTCACATTACATTAATTATCGGGTTAAAGAACAAGTGTTATTTAAAACACCGTTCACGATTAACCCAAATCCCAATTCCAATTAAATATTAATTAATTGGTATACTTCATTAAATCTAAATAAAAAGATTTAATCTTTTCTCAACTTGGTTTAAGAACAGTGTTAATGAAGACACCATTCATGACAAACCCAAATCCCATTTGATATTAAATACAAGGCTGTGAATATGAAATATATCGGCTTATATTCAATATCAAATTCTACGACCTACAAATATCGTATTGGAAATAATAATATAAATATATCTTTCAAATTTCCATAATAATATATGTATAATCACGAAATCCAACATCGAAATATTCCAAAGACAATTTCAATTCATATCCATTTCCAATTTATATATTGGAAATTTTGGTTAATTTTTTAACCATTTCAAATCCAATTTATTTATTTTAAAAATATTGGATTTATAATTCTAGTTCAAAACTAGTTCATTTCGATAGAAATATATTTTTATCTTTTCAAATATGGAATTTTTCATCCCAATTCTTTCCAAATCATTTCTCATGATTTTACACTAATTATTGATATTTTTAATAATTTTATCACGACCCTTACAGTCTATTTCCATAAACGGCCATTGAACTGCACTTACAGCGACCTTTTCCAAATTTGATTAGGAAATAATTCCAAATCCAACCATTAGATTTCAAATCTCTAATATTCGTTAGAAAACTCTTTTCGATATGAACCTAACGATTCCGGTCTTAGGAGAGTCCGATGATCGGATCTCCTGTAATTTCCATTCGAAGTCAATGGTCGAAATTCGAGAACTGCCGCAGCGCGACGCGTTCTATTAAGGCCACTATATATATATATGTTATATATATTATATATTTCGTCGATTCCTTTTTAAAACCTATATTATAAATCGTTTTAAATTCGTTTTCAAAACGATTTCAACTTCATATTCAATTTCAAATCTAAATTGAATATTCCATATCATCGACAGATAAATGATAATATTTTCAAAACAATATATTTTGATATCAATTCATTTTCGATATTCATTATAAAAATGAATAAAATCGATATAAATATCGTTCAAGTCAAAATGGCGTCAATCTAATCAACACGACTTTATATATTTAAGTATAATCGTGTCCATCCCAAATCGGACATCAAAATCAGATTTTGATTCTTTTCTGAATATTATTTGAAAATATTCATTATTTTAAAATAATCGTTATTTTAAAATATTCATTCTTTCTGAACTGGAATCAGACACAGTCAATTATCATATAATTTGATTATATGGATTTCACACAACAAATGTGTATAACAACAATGAAAACATCAATCCATCATCCAGAGTGCATTCTACACTGTATAAGCATTAAATTTAAATATTTAACGCTTATAACAGCCTGTCAATCAATCGATCGACATACAACTAATTATTGGGATTAGTGTATGTAAAATTTCATCCCAACACCCGTGTGGAGTTTTCGATCAATAAATAATGGATTTTATTTGTGTAGTTGGGCGATGTGTAAAATTTATCGTCCCAATCCATATCAGTCAAATGGGTGTATATAAACTAATCGTCAGATTTGTGAATGAATATTCATTTTATTTATATACATGTTAAAAATTATATTTTTAATGATAAAATATTTATTCGGTTCATTTACACAATAAAAATGATATTTTTATTGTTCTAACATATTTTAGAAAATTTCGGCGGTATAATGGTACGATACTAGAAACGGGATAAGGCCTAGCCTTACCCGCAGTCTAATAATGGCCAACGCCATACACATACCAATTTTAATCAATTCCATTTCATTTCCCAAACCAAATTCAACCAAACAAACCAATCAACCAAACAAAACAATCGCACAAGTCGTCCATGGTCTGTAGACGAAGGGGAACAATTCATATATGCAGTTATAAATAAATAACTGTATAAATAAATTCAGTGAGAGAGTTCTCACCTTGGGGTTCCACTCCATCATTCTTTAATTCTGAACGGTTCGAATTTGCCCAAAATTTCAATGCGATCTTTTCCCGTTGGTCATAGTAAAAATCACATTTTTATTATCACTATATGTACATAAAAAATCATATTTTTATTTCCGCTTCACATACATAAAAATCGAATTTTTATAGCTACGTCATATATATAAAAATCGAATTTTTATAGCTACTTCATATATATAAAAATCGAATTTTTATCGCTACTTCACATACATAAAAATTATATTTTTAAAACGCTACTCTCTATATAAAGATTATATTTTTGTTCTGTTCATACAATAAAAATTCAATCTTTTTGATTATAAAAATCTGATCTTTCTTCTATATAAAAATCTAATCTTTCTTCTATATAAAAATCTAATCTTTATTATTCTAAAAACCAAATCTTTATGTTTCTAAAAATATAAATAAAAATCATATTTTGATATGAGTAAAAGTCCTATTTTTGCTCGATTAAAAATCGTATATTTTCTTAACCAAAAATCGGATTTTTCTAAATTAAAAAATCTTATCTTTATATGATTAAAAATCATATCTTTTCCTTTCTAAAAATCGTATCTTTTCACATTTAAAAATCTTATCTTTTCTAAATTAAAATTCCTAGCTTTATCTTGTTAAAAATCCTAGCTTTATCTTGTTAATATATATAAAAAACTACATTTTAAATTTACTATATTATACAAGAAAGCTGATTTTAAAATTAATCAAACAAGAATAACTCACCCTTTTTTTTATATATTGCAGGGGGCCACGACTTAAGGTGGAGCGGCGTCAGCGTCATTAGGTGGTGGCGGCGGTCTTTAGGTGAAAGGGGGGCTAGGGTTCGCAACCTGGGCTGTTTTTCGGCGGAGAGAGAAGGGGAAGGGAGGAGTGGAGAGGCGCGGAGCGTGGGGAGGTGGCGGTATCGGCCTGGGGATGGGGCGGCGTGCCTGCGCCGGCGGTGGCAACGTTGGGGGAGGGGGCGTCGGCTGAAACTAGAACAGTTTTTTTATTTCCTTCTTTCTGAATGAGCGTTGACCGTTAAAGGAGAAAGGGAAGGATATTATATATTTTATTTATTACTTAATTTAATTTTGAATCCTATAAAGTACCTTTTTCATTCGAACTCAAAATCGAACCCACCGACTGTCCTCCCTTGCTAATTACCTCATTTCGAACACAATGGGATATGTTTCGTTACCCAATTTGCATGTTATGATCAGTTTCCGTTCAAATTAAATATAAATCAATGTATATTGAATTTGAACGCACATTTCAATTTACTGGGGCCATATACTGACTCTGAAAATTCCAAAAAATATATTTCTAGCTTCGTATTGACGATACGGTCCTAATAAAACTAATTTCGTCAAATTTGAAGACCGTTTGAAAAATGGCCATTTTCTAGTCGATCCAAATTGACTGAAATTGTCAAAACACGTTTAACTTCGCCACACTCACATATTGATTCAGAAAATTATGAAAATTGCAATCTAGCAATAATTTGACATCCCAGATCCAACAAAATTGGTTTCGTCGAAAATGAAGGTCATTTGCAAAATTTTAATTTTTAAGGGCTGAAATTCCATAGCGACTATTCTGAATTTTCAACTGGGCATAACTTTTTATTCCCGCTATGAAATTTTGATTTTTTGGATTCGTTGGAAAGATATTTTCAAATAGATTCTAATATTTTCAGTTCCGCTAAAATCCGGTTTATTTTGAATCATGTACATTCATTTGAAATTTGCAATTGAATTTTCAAACTACCGCGCCATTTTCAATTCCTTTTATAATTAAAAATAAATATTTATGTTCTAACGTCGATTCAAATAAATATATATATTCTAATTCTATTCAAAATAAATTTCTCGTTGTTACTATTTAAAATAACTCATTTTAAATATTCAAAATTCACTAAAATTGCCAAAATAAAATTTTTTAATTAGTTCAGATTTTCTGGGTTATTACGATTTATAAATACAAGAAAGAAAAATATAAGATAAACGATTATTAAATTTTATTTTACGTTATTTAATATATTATATATAGACCTTTATCTCAAATAGAAATCCTAATTCCATTTGAACAGCCGCCGCCACTCTTCCATGAACGCTCAGAATTGTCCCGTTCTTCTTCCCTTTTTATCTCCTTAATCACTCAATGGTTTCGAGAATTTCAAATACCGAATTGAAGAGCTAAGTGTGTTTGTTCTAACGGTGGAGATCGTTTCTAACCGTTTGGATTGGGAAAATTTCTCCCTTGTATTCATTGCATTTGCAGCAGTTTTTGGAGAGGAAGGAGGCTGCGAGTTGGACTAGGCGGTGGTGAGGGCTTCAAGGTGATGGGTTCAGATCAGGTACCAGGAGGTTCTGGTGATGTGTGATTTGGAGAGATGGATGGAGCTTTTGAATTCCATGGTGTACGGAAGGAAAACGATGAAGTTGAAGTAAATTGAGGGTTAAGTGATTTTAATTAAATTAATTATTCATTTAATTAGTTATTAAATTATCCAATGTAAATAATACCGTAACTCCTTCATACGAGGTCCAAATCTGACGATTTCAGATCCGTTGGAATCATGGTGAAAATATCTTCGTGATGGAACTGACTAGAGCTTAAACGGAGCATATTGGAAATTCAGACAAATTCAAATCCAAACTGTTCAGAAATTCAGAAATGAAAACTGGAGGAGTAAAATCAATGTGAGATTTCTTTTTAAATAATTAAAATTAATCAATTATTATTGTGTTTAGAAATTTCTGTATATATGTTGTTAAATTCAGTTGGTTGTTGTATGCGATTTGATTTGAATTGGTTGATGCTATTTATGGTGATCTGTTTGATTTAATTGAATATAATGGAATTGTTGAAATTTGTATACAAATAAAAAAATTAATTTGTATACAAATAAAAAACATTAATTTTTATTTATCATGTTAAATATTGAGATTTGTATACAAATAAAATTGTTTTTTATTTGTCATGTTAAGATAGAAATTGTTGTCAAATAAAATGTTTTTTTATTTGTCATGTTAATATATAAATTTGTGTAAAAATAAAATTGTCCTTTTTATTTGTCATGTTAAGATAGAAATTGTTGTCAAATAAAAATGTTCTTTTTTATTTGTCATGTTAATATAGAAATTTGTGTAAAAATAAAAATGTCCTTTTTATTTGTCATTGGCAACATAGAAATGTTATGAAAATAAAAATCATCTTTATATTTGTCATATGTAAAAATAGGAATTTGTATACAAATAAAAATTTGTATACAAATAAAAATCATATTTTTATTTGTCATATATGGACATAGGATTATTTAAAAAAATTATCTTTTTATTTGTCATTGGCAACATAGAAATGTTATGAAAATAAAAATCATCCTTTTGTTTGTTATATGTAAATATAGAAACTTGTATACAACTAAAAATCATATTTTTATTTGTCATAGGTTTGGCTGAAAATAAAAATTATCTTTTTATTTGTCATTAGCGACATAGAAATGTTATGAAAATAAAATCTTCTTTTTTATTTGTCATTAGCAACATAGAGAACGTTATGCAAATAAAATATTTTTTATTTGTCATTAGAAAATATAGAAATTTGTAGACGAATAAATACTCTTTTTATTTGTCATTAGAAATGTAGAAAACATGTATGCAAATAAAATACTTTTTTTTTTATTTGTCATTAGAAAGATAGAATTGTGTATATAAATAAAATACCCTTTTATTTATCACTAGAAAGATAGAATTGTGCATACAAATAAAATACCCTTTTTTATTTGTCACTAGAAAAGTAGAAAACATGTATACAAATAGAATACTCTTTTATTTGTCATTAGAAAGATAGAATTGTGCAAATAAATAAAATACCCTTTTTTATTTGTCGTTAGAAAAGTAGAAAACATGTATACAAATAAAATATCCTTTTATTTGTCATTAGAAAGATAGAATTATGCATACAAGTAAAATACCCTTTTTATTTGTCATTAGAAATGTAGAAAACATGTATGCAAATAAAATACTTTTTTTTATTTATCATTAGAAAGATAGAATTGAGTATACAAATAAAATACTTTTTTTTATTTGTCATTAGAAACATTGAAATTATTATGCAAATAAAATATTCTTTTTATTTGTCATTAGAAACATATAAATTGTTATACAAATAAAAATTCTTCTTTTTATTTGTCATGTTAAACATAGGATGCATAGATAATAAAATATTCTTTTTATTGTATGCATATGAAATGTAGAAAATGTATAGACAATAAAATATTCTTTTTATTGTATGCATATGAAATATAGAAAATGTATAGACAATAAAATATTCTTTTTATTGTATGCATATGAAATGTAAAAATGTATAGACAATAAAATACTCTTTTTTTTATTGCAATATGAAATGTAAAAATGTGTAGACAATAAAATACTCTTTTTATTGTAACATGAAATGTAGAAAATGTGTAGAGAATAAAATACTCATTTATTGTAACATGAAATGTGATTGAATCAAATACACTTGGTTTCTTATATTGATTGTGATGAATTGACTGTTTGGATTGTGCTCGACCAGTTTATAAGAAAAATATGCTTTTACATTTTGCATTGGGTTGGGTAAAAATATCTATGTGCTAACACCTTGTGAAACACTTCACGATTTGACTATAAGGTGTTTTGCGATGTTGTTTATTTTAAAATTTAATAAATGATTTTAAAATGAGATTTCTTAAATCAAAAGCATGGTATTCCCGATATTGGACAGGGAACGTGTTATAAAATGTTTTATAAAACAGAAAGGATTTCGAGGGCTATACCCGATGTTTTCGAAATGATTTGGAATTGGAATCTATATAGATTTGAAAGTACTTGTGATTATTATGTTCTGAAATGATTTTTTATACTTCGGGATATGAAATGATTTAGTATGTGGCTAAAGATGCGGGTGATCCGGATGACTAAAACGCAGGGGATGGTGGTGGACAAGAGCGGTGTATGTCTTCTTCGATAGTGTGGGATGGTGCATCGTCAGTGTAGCCTACTCCAAGATGGGAGGTGCGAGCACACACACACACACACACACACACACACATATATATATATATATATATATCAAGTTGGTGAGGTGAGTCATGTAGCCTTGTCTAAGGGGAGCCCGATATTTGGTTGCATATTTATTTTTATGAATTTGTTTTGGAATTCATATTTCCAAATATTTTGTTTTGAGATCCCAAAGTGAAATCTACTTTGATATAAAAGACTAGATATGTATTTCAAATGACTTGAAATAAGAAATTTGAAAATAAAGTCCAAAGGAATAATTTCTATAAAGAGAATTGGATTTTGAAATCTAAGTTTAGGGATTAATCCTAAATGGGTAGATTGAAAAAAAATTGCAAGTTGTATGATGCATTGTAGATCCATAAGTTCATATATGGTTGTTGTTTATGCACTGGCAATCCAATAGAGTAAACCCGTTCCGCGTTTGCGGTGTGGTCCTGTGATTAGCCTTATTATTATTAAATAAGTTAAGAAAGATTTCCCATACCAGTCCTATGACTGACTCATAGTTTGTTTCACTTGCAAACTCGGGTGCCCTTATTTTCCACACGGACAGTCAAGTGGCTTGTTTTGCAGATATTTATTTTTTGAGCAGGATTCTAGATCGAAGCTTAAAGCGGTGTCCAGGGCATTGATAGTCTTCCGCCATGTTAGTTTATTGATTCCGTTGCGTTGTATTGAAATTATAGTAAATTAATCTTCCGCTGTGTTATTATTTATTGATGTACACTGATATATTATGTAACCTAATGTAACATTATTTAATGTTTATAAAAATCTTCTGTTATTTGTTCTGATGTGTTGTATGCCTAAAGTTAGCGTATGCGGGATTCAAACGGTCTTGGTCGATTTAACGATCGATTAGGTCTCAGCAAAATCCGTGTCGTTACAGCTGGTATAAGAGCTTTGGTTAATTCAAATCTTTGGGGTATAACTCATTCGAAATGAACAAAAGACTCAACAGAGGTAGGATTAGAAATATCCTATAAAAGAATACTCATTAGAGATAGGGTCAGTAGTATCCTAGAATGAGAAATCTCGTTAGAGAGTGTAACACCCCACCTCCGTTAAGGTCACTCACAAAGGGAATGCCTTAACTTTGGTGGAGTATTTTAGTAAACAGAACAGAAACTTGCAAGACAGATAAAACAGTACTTGAAAAATTTATAACTTTATTTCAACAGAAACCGAAATAAGCTTTGTTACATCCTTTCAAATCACAATATCAGAATTCATGTACAAAATATCAGTCTTGTACAAAAGCCTTCAGAATGCATAGTTTAAAATCATAATCCCCATAGAAGAAGACAAGCCATACTTTAAGCACTTCAAGCAGAAGAAATCTGAATCAAGCTAGAGTATTCCCTTCTACAAAACCTAGGGGGGAAACGGAAGAAAGGAGGCAAAACAACAAGGGTCAGACAAAAAGTCTGGCAAGTCCAGTGATTTTCAGTTATGAACAGATAATAATAACATGACATGAAAATAAAACTAGATGAGAGATAACTGTAACAGGTGTAGCAGATATAATAGAAGAACAGAATGATATAAGTTATTGCTTTACACTTCTCTGCACTAATACTAGTATACAGGATTGGGTGTCACTCTAATGTCCAAACTAAAACAAAAACAGGTACAGAATAATTTCCACAGAAGAAAATACTAGTAATGGGCCTTTACCACCCAAACAGAAACAGACAGAAACATAATGCTAATAATGGGCCTTTACCACCCCCAACAGAAGGTACAGAAACAGAAATAGATTAATCCCTACGGAAACAGAATGTAGAATTAGGTGTACACTAGTAATTGGGCCTTTACCACCCGAACAGACGGTACCACGCAGAAACAAACAGGTGTTGCCACCCAACAGAAACAGACGGTACCAACAGAAACAGACAGAACTTAGTGTACCCTAAAACCCTACCTCAAGCAATCGGCTCCCTAATACATAAATTACCTGTGTCGACCCCACAGTAGGTTGTATCACTCCCTAAAGTGACAACCAATTGGCACAGACCTATTTATAGATGTCACGGCGTCTTACATCCTCAGAGGCAGACCGGGATCCATGCACGCACATGACCGGGTTGGAACGCACCATCAACACCTCTCGCCATTATCAGAATGAACTGCTTATAATTAGTTCAGTAAGCGTGCCAGGACCCTACCTACTGTTGGGTCAAAGTTTTGATACCAGAAAGGGTTACTGACTAATATGGGTCCCAAACAACAGATGACACAAGTAATTCCCTTCCTATCCTTGTGTCCCTAGACTAACAGATTTCAGATTAACTTGTTTACAAGTTCAGACATACATAATTCAGATCAACTAGTTCACAGACAAGTTTTTAGACTAACGGATCAGATATACAGATTTAACAGACTTACCGATTAACCTGTTACAGATTAACAGACTTACAGATTTGTCTAACTTTGTAATTGGGCCTACAGATTCACGGAACAAATTTATTAAATTCATCAGTCTAGTGGGTTTAACCCTATCCTCCCAACACGTTTTAGACATCATATTTATCTCATATTTGCATTAATTAATTATTAATGCATAGACCTCTCACATTAGGTCGCTAGCTTGTGGCCGCTGGATGGGCCGGGCGGTTCCGGGCAGACTTCTGCCACAAGCCAGACCTAACCTCGTGTCTAAGCATATTATGACTAACTTCTCACATTAGAACCTATTGTTTGCGGCCACTGGATGTGCCGGGCGGTTCCGGGCAAGATTACGCCGCAAACTCATTCTAACCTCGAGTTAGTCATGTTCATCTTTGCGGCCAATTAATTAATAATTTACCATTTATGCCCACGCCTAATATACATGTCAATTATTCCTAACTATAGCCAATTCAGATTATGTCAATAACAGACTAATTATATCAACTCAATAGATATAGCAGATAACAGATTTTGCAGATTAGGCGACTTAACAGATTTAGCAGATTAAGCAAACTAGCAGATTTAGCATATAACAGATTAGGCATCTCAATAGATTTAGCAGTTTAGGCATCTCAACCGATTTAGCAGTTTAGGCATCTCAACAGATTTAGTTTAGCAAATTTGGCATTTTCAACAGACTTAGCAGATGACAAATTTGGCAGATGAACAGATCTAGCAGACTAGGCAGTAGAGCAAAACTAGCAGATTAAGCAATATAACAAAACTAGCAGATTAGGCGATATAACAGAACTAGCAGATTAGGCAAATATAGCAGAACTAGCAAATTAGGCAAATATAACAGATTTAATCACTCCTTAAAGTTTCACAAACATATCTTGCCTAATTATAAATTTGGCCTAAGTTTGCATGCCTAAATAGTTGTCATGATTCACACTATGATCATATACCCCCTGTTTGTATTGAATTTACATGTCACAGATTATGGTCATAATTTACATGTCCCAATTTAGTTCAACTTGCCTAGTACAAAAGATTCACATATAAATTATACCAAATATAGCCATCGATTTCAATGCATGTCGTATATTCAAAAATCTCCTACTTAGGTGTTATTCACATTTGATAGTCATCAAATCTTAATATGGATCTTCACACCTAAGTCATATTCTCTTTCAAATCATGAATTGTTATATAAACAATATGCCCAACAATCTAGTTATAACAGATCTTAATTCAAAATATGCATTATGTCCAATGTCTCAAGTCACATGTTAACATACCATGGTTCCTCTTCTTCCAATTCACAGAATATGCATAGATCTAAATCTAGTTTGCATCCTATGTCCTTTTTCTTAAATCAGTCACAGATTAGCCATGTCCAATTATGCCACATTCATTATTTGTCCCAAACATTTTTGCGTTCGTGCGTAAATCTCTTAGGAGATTGGCGCAGGCTCGTAGTAGCCTGGCTATAGAACAGAAAGAAGAAGAGATACTGAATAAAATAGATCAGAACAGAACATACACAATCTCAAATTCCGATTTACAATCATGTCATAATTATGATTAAAGTTTATATCGGAAAATAACTGCACTTGCCTTGGTTGGATTAAAGAAAGAACTTTAATTGTTGTAGAATCGTTGCAGAAGCTTTAATCTCTAGTTTGAATTGAGTTGCTTAGGTTGATGTTGATTAGCTTCTAGCTTTGATTCCAGCAGAGTAGCGACGCCATTTTTATTTTTATTTAGAACAGAGGCAGAGCAGAATAGAATTGTGTGTAGAGAAGGCTAGGTTAGGGGCTGTTTAAATAGGTTTAGGCAGACAAATCTAGGTAGAAAACGAGACCAGATACATAAGAATGCACCCAGGCCCAAAACCAGGTTCGGGAACCAGGTCGACCCCCAGGTCGACTGCCCTGTCGACCTGGTCGGGGGGTCGACTCCCCAGTCGACTCCCCAGTCGACCTGGGTACTGGGGGGTCGACTACCCAGTCGACTCCCCAGTCGACCTGGGTCCTGGGCGGGAAATTTCCCGCCCAGCCTGCTTATGGGTTTGAATTCGAATTTTGAATTCGAATTTCGAGCTGTTTTCGATTCTGAAAATTCCTGAAACTTCGGAGGGTCATATCTCCTTCATACGGACTCCCATTCTTGCAAACTCGGACTCGCTTCCAAGCAGAATTCCGAGACGAACGCAATTGCGCAACCCGTTTCCCTTGATTCTTATTTTAAAAATTAATTATCCTTTGATTTGTTACTTATACGTTCACAGAAAATACGGGGTGTTACATTCTCCCATCCTTAAAGGATTTCGTCCCCGAAATCTTCAAGTTAAGAAGAATGTGTCCTACCATCCAACATCCATCTACTCAATCATCAATCACTGGCGTCCATTGTCCTTGGAAACTTCTAATGTTGTATGAACATATGCAAAGGTGTGTGTATATGTTCCTTATCTAATGCAAAGATCAGGCGGTCCACTGATTCAGTTGACCTCCTTAATGCGAAATATGCCAGTGCCATGAGTCCAACATGTATGCAATTTTCCTACTCGATACATATCATTTTTATATGAGTGCACAACCATTCAGTCATATGCAATATCCATGTGCTGAGTCAATCATTTTGCATCCACAAAAATTGAAAATGCTCACACATCCATATGTAGTATGAGAGTGTTTTTCGAGCCGATCTAGTGCCTAGTGTGTGTATATGCATCCACGAGCAACCACTTGCATCCACTTGCAACCATCAAACATAACATGTCTCAAACACATGTTTACACCCATTAGTTTCTACCTAAAGTACGAAGATTTGATCGATAGGATACAGTCGAATGATGAAAGCGAGTACAGATAAAACAAAAACTTGGTTCCCATTAGACATGGGTCTTAAGTATCGGCCCCGAAGACCGAAACCAACATCAGATTGACACCCAGATGATTACCCTCTTTAGATAATGTCAAAACTGGAAATCTTAACCCTGTCAGAAATACTCAGATATTTACAGATTACTGGTATAGATCAGATTACCGAATGATTCTTAGGAAACTAAGCATGTTAAATCCCAGAATGTATGCGTCCTACTTGACGCCTAACACGAATATCTCTCAAACCCCAATCACAAACAGATGAGTCATAACCCTTATGGATTTGGGTCTACAGCGGAATCAGAAATAATACTAGTATTAAAGTGCAGAGTATCGATTACAGAATCAAAATGCCAAAATCAGAAAGAGTTTTGACTCAACAATCAGATAAGAAACTTAAACCTTCTACTCAACTTTTCTTATTTCTATCCTATCTACCAGTGCCTTGAGCATTCGCCTGTCCTCCATAAGTGGGTTCTACCCTCTGTCCTTGCCCTCGTTTCTTCGGGCAGTCCCTAGTGAAGTGTCCCATCTCACCACAGTTGAAGCAAGTGCCCTTCCTTTTTCTGCAATCCTTATTCAGATGAGTCGAGCTTCCACAAGTAAAGCACTTTTTCCCCTTCTTATCTTTAGACTCCTTATCTTTCTTTTGGGTTTCCTTTTTGGGCCATGCCTTCTTGTTCGGTGGCTCTTCCTTGTTTGCCTCTTTCTTCTCGGGTGCCTTCTCAGCTTTAGTGCCTTTCTCCTCGTGCATGAGTGCCATGTCTACTAGCTTCTCAAAGGTGGCCCCCATAGGGATGTGGGTCATAGCCAACCACTGCAATGGCTCATTCAAGCCATTAACGAACCTCAGAGCCTTCTTCTCCTGCGTGTTCACAAAATCTAAGCCAAACCTTGCCAATTGGTTAAATTTGTTGACGTACTCTTTCACTGATAGATCTCCCTGCTTCAATGTCAAGAACCTTTCCATGTACAGATTCTCTTCTGCTCTTGAGAGAAACTTTGCCTCAAACCTATGTCTGAAATCCGCCCAAGAATCAACAGGACGTTCCCCATTAGTGACCTCCCACCAAAACGAGGCCTCTCCCTTCATTAACCAAGCTGCTAATTTGACTTTCCTCCCTTCTTCTACTTCAAAGATTTCTTGCAATTCTTCCACCTCCTTAAGCCAATCTCTAGCTTCCACAAACGTTTCTGACCCTTGAAAAGGTTTTCCACCCATAGCCTTAAATTCCTTGCATGTCTTTGCAAAAGTATCAGCGCGAGGAGGGGGAGGAGGAGGAGGAGGAGAAGCGGGTGTAACTGGTGGTGGAGGAACATTGGCTGGACCTGCAGCGGCCCTAGCCTCTAATAACCTCCTATACCATCCTGGTATCGTTACACCCTCCGGAAGGTTAAGATCTTCAGCCATGCTGAAATGAAAAAGGAAAGATTCAAAATGGAGAATTCGAAAGATAAAGATATATGGCTATTGGGGATTATGTTTTTCAAAATAAGCTTTACTTTTGAAAATACTTCCTTTTAAAACCTTTTTGGAAATGGTTTTCAGAAGCTTTTATCTAATCTGGTAACCTTTAGCTCTGATACCAAGTGTAACACCCCACCTCCGTTAAGGTCACTCACAAAGGGAATGCCTTAACTTTGGTGGAGTATTTTAGTAAACAGAACAGAAACTTACAAGACAGATAAAACAGTACTTGAAAATTTTATAACTTTATTTCAACAGAAACCGAAATAAGCTTGGTTAAATCCTTTCAAATCACAATATCAGAATTCAAGTACAAAATATCAGTCTTGTACAAAAGCCTTCAGAATGCATAGTTTAAAATCATAATCCCCATAGAAGAAGACAAGCCATACTTTAAGCACTTCAAGAAGAAGAAATCTGGATCAAGCTAGAGTATTCCCTTCTACAAAACATGGGGGGAAAACGGAAGAAAGGAGGCGAAACAACAAGGGTCAGACAAAAAGTCTGGCAAGTCCAGTGATTTTCAGTTATGAACAGATAATAATAACATGACATGAAAATAAAACTGGATGAGAGATAACTGTTACAGGTGTAGCAGATATAACAGAAGAACAGAATGATATAAGCTATTGCTTTACACTTCTCTGCACTAATACTAGTATACAGGATTGGGTGTCACCCTAATGTCTAAACTGAAACAGAAACAGGTACAGAATAATTTCCACAGAAGAGAATACTAGTAATGAGCTTTTACCACCCTAACAGAAATAGACAGAAACAGAATGCTAATAATGGGCCTTTACCACCCCAACAGAAGGTACAGAAACAGAAACAGATTAATCCCTACGGAAACATAATGTAGAATTAGGTGTACACTAGTAATTCGGCTTTTACCACCTGAACAGACGGCACCACGCAGAAACAGACGGGTGTTGCCACCCAACAGAAGCAGACGGTACCAACAGAAACAGACAGAACTTAGTGTACCCTAAAACCCTACATCAAGCAATCGGCTCCCTAACACATAAATACCCTGTGTCGACCCCACAGTAGGGTGTATCACTCCCTAAAGTGACAACCAATTGGCACAGACCTATTTACAGATGTCACGGCGTCTTACATCCTCAGAGGCAGACCGGGATCCATGCACGCACATGACCCAGTTGGAACGCACCATCAACACATCTCGCCATTATCAGAATGAACTGCTTATAATTAGTTCAGTAAGCGTGCCAGGACCCTACCTACTGTTGGGTCAAAGTTTTGATACCAGAAAGGGTTACTGACTAATATGGGTCCCAAACAACAGATGACACAAGTAATTCCCTTCCTATCCTTGTGTCCCCAGACTAACAGATTTCAGATTAACTTGTTTACAAGTTCAGACATACATAATTCAGATCAACTAGTTCACAGACAAGTTTTTAGACTAACGGATCAGATAAACAGATTTAACAGACTTACCGATTAACCAGTTACAGATTAACAGACTTACAGATTTGTCTAACTTTGTAATTGGGCCTACAGATTCACGGAACAGATTTATTAAATTCATCAGTCTAGTGGGTTTAACCCTATCCTCCCAACACGTTTTTGACATCATATTTATCTCAGATTTGCATTAATTAATTATTAATGCATAGACCTCTCACATTAGGTCGCTAGCTTGTGGCCGCTGGATGGGCCGGGCGGTTCCGGGCAGACTTCTGCCACAAGCCAGACCTAACCTCGTGTCTAAGCATATTATGACTAACTTCTCACATTAGAACCTATTGTTTTCGGCCATTGGATGTGTCGGGCGGTTCCGGGCAGGATTACGCCGCAAACTCATTCTAACCTCGAGTTAGCCATGTTCATCTTTGCGGCCAATTAATTAATAATTTACCATTTATGCCCACGCCTAATATACATGTCAATTATTCCTAACTATAGCCAATTCAGTTTATGTCAATAACAGACTAATTATATCAACTCAACAGATATAGCAGATAACAGATTTTGCAGATTAGGCGACTTAACAGATTTAGCAGATTAAGCAAACTAGCAGATTTAGAAGATAACGGATTAGGCATCTCAACAGATTTAGCAGTTTAGGCATCTCAACAGATTTAGCAGTTTAGGCATCTCAACATTAGTTTAGCAGATTTGGCATTTTCAATAGACTTAGCAGATGACAGATTTGGCAGATGAACAGATCTAGCAGACTAGGCAGTAGAGCAGAACTAGCAGATCAAGCAATATAACAAAACTAGCAGATTAGGCGATATAACAGAACTAGCAGATTAGGCAAATATAGCAGAACTAGAAAATTAGGCAAATATAACAGATTTAATCATTCCTTAAAGTTTCACAAACATATCTTGCCTAATTATAAATTTGGCCTAAGTTTTCATGCCTAAATAGTTGTCATAATTCACACTATGATCATATACCCCCATGTTTGTATTGAATTTACATGTCACAGATTATGGTCATAATTTACATGTCCCAATTTAGTTCAACTTGCCTAGTACAAAAGATTCACATATAAATTATACCAAATATAGCCATCGATTTCAATGCATGTCGTATATTCAAAAATCTCCTACTTAGGTGTTATTCACATTTGATAGTCATCAAATCTTAATATGGATCTTCACACCTAAGTCATACTCTCTTTCAAATCATGAATTGTTATATAAACAATATGCCCTACAATCTAGTTATAATAGATCTTAATTCAAAATATGCGTTATGTCCAATGTCTCAAGTCACATGTTAACATACCATGGTTCCTCTTCTTCCAATTCACAGAATATGCATAGATTTAAATCTAGTTTGCCTCCTATGTACTTTTTCTTAAATCAGTCACAGATTAGCCATGTCCAATTATGCCACATTCATTATTTGTCCCAAACATTTTAGCATTCGTGCGTTAATCTCTTAGGAGATTGGTGCAGGCTCGTAGTAGCCTGGCTATAGAACAGAAAGAAGAAGAGATACAGAATAAAATAGATCAGAACAGAACATACACAATCTCAAATTCAGATTTACAATCATGTCACAATTATGATTAAAGTTTATATCGGAAAATAACTGCACTTTCCTTGGTTGGATTAAAGAAAGAACTTTAATTGTTGTAGAATCGTTGAAGAAGCTTTAATCTCTAGTTTGAATTGAGTTGCTTAGGTTGATGTTGATTAGCTTCTAGCTTTGATTCCAGCAGAGTAGCGACGCCATTTTTATTTTTATTTAGAACAGAGGCAGAGCAGAATAGAATTGTGTGTAGAGAAGGCTAGGTTAGGGGATGTTTAAATAGGTTTAGGCAAACGAATCTAGGCAGAAAATGAAACCAGATACATAAGAATGCACCCAGGCCCAAAACCAGGTTCGGGGACCAGGTCGACCCCCAGGTCGACTGCCCAGTCGACCTGGTCGGGGGGGGGGGGGGTCGACTGCTCAGTCGACTCCCCAGTCGACCTGGGTCCTGGGCGGGAAATTTCCCGCCCGGCCTGCTTCTGGGTTTGAATTCGAATTTCGAGCTGTTTTCGATTCTGAAAATTCCTGAAACTTCGGAGGGTCATATCTCCCTCATACGAACTCCAATTCTTGCAAACTCGGACTCATTTCCAAGCAGAATTCCGAGACGAACGCAATGGCGCAACCCGTTTCCGTTGATTCTTATTTTAAAAATTAATTACCCTTTGATTTGTTACTTATACGTTCACAGAAAATACGGGGTGTTACAGAGATGGGGTTAGAAATGCTCCAGAATGTGTTAGGAGCAACAAGTTTATAATTAACATATTTGTGATTATGTATATAATCCGATCTTAGAAAACATGACTTTTGAACATATAAAAGTTATATATATTTGAAAAGCTAACCAACTATTTGATTGATAATTGTGTTGTGTGACTATTAGTTCGAATAATAAAAATTATTGAAACCAATAAAAGAATGAAAGTTGAGTTGGTTAGTTAAACAACTTTCTGCTTCGTTCCTCTTCAAGAATGAAAAGATTTTAAGTGGGGGAGATTGTAACAATCCGAAAAATCAGATCCAATTTAAAAAAAATAAGGAAAATTTTGTTAGAAAATGCGTCAGAATTTAAAAATTCCATTGTTAAATTAAACTATTGAATATAAATAAAAAAGAAAGAATTTTTTTAAGTATAATTATGAAGTTATTAATAAGATCTATTAACATATGCTGATAAGTTGATTTAAAATAATATGTAGATTCTAAATGAAATAAATTATGACAAAATGTCATTATGTTATAATAGGCATTATTATACAAAATGTCGTTATGTTAGGCATTGTTAGAGAAAAATGTCATTTTGTAAATTTGTCATTGCTAGATAAAAAATGTCATTTTTAATATTTTCCTTGTCTATCCAAAGTATAACGATCATTAATTAACAAATTTCAGAATGTTAATGGCTGCATTCATTTTCAATACCTTACCCTCTTCGTTGTTTCCTTAATGCAGCATTCATTTATTTCCTTCCTACATTCTATTTACGTGTATCTTATTTTTTATTCTCATTTCTTAAATCTACATCCCTTTAAATCTCCTTTCTCCATTTTGTTAAATATATGTATTCCCTTATTTGATCTCTTTAAATCTCCTTTCTCCATTTTATTAAATATATGTACTCCCTTATTTTATTTATATTATGTTGTTTATATTCAGAAGCAAACAAAAAATAAAACAATACCGTAAAACTTTTAATGTTATCTATGTAACAACACATGATATTTAATACTATATGTTTAGAAATTTGAAAGGTTGCAAACTTTCTAATAATTAGCATTAAATAATTAATCTAGCATTCATCTTTTCGGTTTATTCTCTCTCTCTCATTGTTATTTATTTTTGAAATTTGAATGAAAAATAAATATTGTTCCATCATGCCTAGTCAGCTAATTTAATTCTTTTGTAACCTACTATATGTGATGAGACACACTAAGGAAATGAAATAAATGCTAGTTGATTAAAAATATTATCCTTGACATATACATGAGTCATGTAATATAGACATGTCATAGAAAAATCATTAGATGGTTAAAATATGATTTTTTGTTAATGTAAATATGCTATATAAAAAAATAGTCATGCTAAGAAAAAAATTACTAATTCGTTAAAAATATGATTTTTTAACGTATGTAGACCGGGTAGAAAATATATACATGTTGTATAAACTATATAAACGTTGTCTGAAAATATATATAGATATTATATGAAAATATGTATAGGCGTTGTATGAAAATATACATATACGATATATGAACATACATATAAGCGATATATAAAATGGACATGAAATGAAGTATTCATTAGTTAGTTAAAAATAGATTTCGTTAGACAAAAGCATCGCTATTATCATATTAGTGAAATATGAAATCATAAAAAAAGGGAAAGTCGCCTCCTTCAAAAAATAAATAAAGTTTGCAATCATATTCAATGGAAATTAAAGACGTGCCATTCACTACGATAAAATGAAAGAATAAAAACATAATGACAATGATAACAATAATTGTCGCATGCGTTTCATTTATATCCTTTAATTCTTTTATGTTCTTTCTCTTCCTTTCATATACATATATGCCATATTTTATACCTTTTATAAATACAAGAAAGAAAAAATAAGATAAACAATTATTAAATTTTATTTAATATATAATATAAAGACCTTTATCTCAAATAGAAACCTTAATTCTATTTGAACAGCCGCCGCCACTCTTCCATGAACGCTTAGAATTGTCCCGTTCTTCTTCCCCTTCTATCTTATCAATCCCTCAATGATTTCGAGAATTTAAAATACCAAATTAAAGAGCTAAGTGTGTTTGTTAATATGAACGGTGGACATCGTTTCTAACTGCTTGGATTGGGAGAATTTCTCCCTTGTATTCGCTGCGTTCGCAGCAGTTTTTGGAGAGGAAGGGGGCTGCGAGTTGGACTAGGTGGTGGTGAGGGCTTCAAGGTGACGGGTTCAGATTGGGTACTGGAAGGTTCTGGTGATGTGCGATTTGGAGAGATGGACGGAGCTTTTGAGTTCGATGGTGTACGGAAGGAAAACGATGAAGATGAAGTAAATTGATGGTTAAGTGATTTTAATTAAATTAACTATTCGTTAATTAGTTATTAAATTATCCAATGTAAATAATACCGTAACTCCTTCATACGAGGTCCAAATCCGACGATTTCATATCTGTTGGAATCATGGTGAAAATATCTTTGCGATGGAACTGACTAGAGCTTAAGCAGAGCATATTGGAAATTCAGACAAATTCAAATCCAAACTATTCAGAAATTCAGAAATGAAAACTGGAGGAGTAAAATCAATGTGAGATTTCTTTTTAAATAATTAAAATTAATCAATTATTATCGTGTTTAGAAATTCCTACATATACGCTGTTAAATTCAGTTGGTTGTTGTGCGCGATTTGATTTGAATTGGTTGATGCTGTTTATGGTGATCTGTTTGATTTGATTGAATATAATGGAATTGTTGAAATATGTATACAAATAAAAAAATTAATTTGTATATAAATAAAAAAAAGTAATTTTTATTTGTCATGTTATATACTGAGATTTGTATACAAATAAAAATGTACTTTTTGTTTGTCATGTGAAGATAGAAATTGTTGTCAAATAAAAAAGTTCTTTTTTATTTGTCATGTTAATATAGAAATTTGTGTAAAAATAAAAATGTTCTTTTAATTTATCATGTTAAGATAGAAATTGTTGTCAAATAAAATTGTTCTTTTTTATTTGTCATGTTAATACAGAAATTTGTGTAAAAATAAAAATGTCCTTTTAATTTGTCATTGGTAACATAGAAATGTTATGAAAATAAAAATCATCTTTTTACTTCTCATATGTAAATATAGAAATTTGTATACAGGTAAAATCATATTTTTATTTGTCATATATGGACATAGGATTGGTTGAAAATAAAAGTTATCTTTTTATTTGTCATTGGCAACATAGAAATGTTATGAAAATAAAAATCATCCTTTTATTTGTTATATGTAAATATAGAAACTTGTATACAAATAAAAAACATTTTTTTATTTGTCATAGGATTGGTTGAAAATAAAAATTATCTTTTTATTTGTCATTAGCAACATAAAAATGTTACGAAAATAAAATCTTCTTTTTTATTTGTCATTAGCAACATAGAGAATATTATGCAAATAAAATCTTTTTTATTTGTCATTAGAAAAAATAAAAATTTGTAAATGAATAAATACACTTTTAATTTGTCATTTGAAATGTAGAAAACATGTTTGCAAATAAAATACTTTTTTTATTTGTCATTAGAAAGATAGAATTATGTATACAAATAAAATACCCTTTTATTTGTCATTAGAAAGATAGAATCGTGCATACAAAAAATTACCCTTTTTTATTTGTCATTAGAAAAGTAGAAAACATGTATACAAATAAAATACCCTTTTGTTTGTCATTAGAAAGATATAATTGTGCATACAAATAAAATACCCTTTTTATTCGTCATTAGAAAATTAGAAAACATGTATACAAATAAAATACCCTTTTATTTGTCATTAGAAAGATAGAATTGTGCATACAAATAAAATACCCTTTTTATTTGTCATTATAAATGTAGAAAACATGTATGCAAATAAAATGCTTTTTTTATTTGTCATTAAAAAGATAGAATTTTGTATACAAATAAAATACTCTTTTTTATTTGTCATTAGAAACATTGAAATTGTTATGCAAATAAAATATTCTTTTTATTGTATGCATATGAAATATAGAAAATGTATAGACAATAAAATACTCTTTTTATTGTATGCATATGAAATGTAGAAAATGTATAGGCATAAAATGTTCTTTTTATTGTATACATATGAAAAGTAAAAATGTTTAGATAATAAAATACTCTTTTTTATTGTAACATGAAATGTAGAAATGTGTAGACAATAAAATATTCTTTTTTTTTGTAACATGAAATATAGAAAATGTGTAGACAATAAAATACTCTTTTATTGTAACATGAAATGTGATTGAACAAAATACACTTGGTTGCTGATATCGATTGTGATGGATTGACTGTTTGGATTGTGCTCGACCAGTTTATGAGCAAAATATGCTTTTACATTGGGCGTTGGCTTGGGTAAAGATATCTATATGCTAACATCTTATGAAACACTTCACGATTTGACTATATGGTGCTTAGCGATGTTGTTTATTTCAAAAATTAATCAATGACTTTGAAATGATATTTCTTAAATCAAAAAATATAGTATTCCCGATTTTGGACAGGGAACGTGTTATAAAATGTTTTATAAAGAAGAAAGGATTTCGAGGGCTATACCTGATGTTTTCCAAATGATTTGGAATTGGAATCTATATAGATTTTAAAGTACTTGTGATTATTATGTTGTGAAATGATTTTCCATACTTGGTGATATGAAATGATTTAGTATGTGGCTAAAGACGCGGGTGACCCAGACGACTAAAACATAGGGGATGGTGGTGGATGAGGGGGGTGTATGTCTTCCCCGATAGTGTGGGACGGTGCATCGTCAGTGTAGCCTACTCCCAGATGGGAGGTGCGCGCACACACACACACACACACATATATATCGAGTTGGTGAGGTGAGTCCTGTAGCCTTGTCTAAGGGGAGCCCGATATTTGGTTGCATATTTATTTTATGCATTTGTTTTGGAATTCATATTTCCAAAGATTTTGTTTTGAGATCCCAAAGTGAAATCTACTTTGATATAAAAACTAGATATGTATTTCAAATGATTTGAAATAAGAAATTCGGAAATAAAGTCCAAAGGAATAATTTCCATAAAGAGAATTGGATTTTTAAATCTAAGTTTAGGGATTAAGCCTAAATGGGTAGATTGGAAAATAACTGCATGTTTTATGATGCATTGTAGGTCCATAAGTTTATATATGGTCGTTGTCTATGCACTGGCAATCCAATGGAGTAAACCCGTTCCGTGTTAGCGGCGTGGTCTTGTGATTAGCCTTATTATTATTAAATAAGTTAAGAAAGATCTCTTATACCAGTCCTATGACTGATTCGTAGTTTGTTTCACTTGCAAACACGGGTGCCCCTATTTTCTACACGGGCAGTCGAGTGGCTTGTTTTGCAGATATTTATTTTTTGAGCAGGATTCTGGATTGAAGCTTAAAGCGATGTCTAGAGCATTGATAGTCTTCCACCATGTTAGTTTATTGATTCCGCTGCATTGTAATAAAATTATTGTAAATTAATCTTTCGTTGTATTATTATTTATCAATGTACTGATATTATCTGTACTTCGATGTAACATTATAGTAATGTTTACAAAAGTCTTCTGTTATTTGTTCTGATGTGTTGTATGCCCAAAGTTAGCATACGCGGGATTCGAACGGTCTTGGTCGATTTAGTGATCGATTAGGTCTGACCGAAATCCGTGTCATTATGGCTAGTTCACACTATTGCTTGCAATGGCCTTGGCTAGAGCGAGTATAGAGGTGGGGCGTTACAAAATATGTAAAATCAAGGATAAAAGGGGGGGAAATAAAATTTCACGTATACCCATAAAATGAAGAAATAGCCTATATTCATTAATTAGGAAAAGTGGAACATATTTGCATAGTTTGGTCAGTGAGAAAATAGGAAACATAATTGCAAGCATGGAAACAAGTGAAATAGGGTTAGTGCAAAATAGAGAATTAGTTGTAGTGCACACTAATTCAATGACCAATTTTTTTAAAAAGGAATGTCTTTCGATGATGGGTTCTTATTGCAGTAATTATTTAAAACTTTGGAAATAAAAACAGTTTTGGTAACCAATCAATTAGGGATAGGTTTAACTTCGTGCAGAATAAAGCTGTAAAAATGGAAAGAAAAGGGTAAAATAACTAAAAGAGGTTTTGAAAAGGATAGGAATATGAGAGGCTTATTATAAACTTATAACTATAATTTAATAAGCGCGATTCTATGACAATGGTGTGTAATTATACGGTACAAGAAAGGTTATGACATAAAAGTATAATTTGAAAAGTGAAAGGAAAGTAGTAAAGCTTATTATAAATAAACTTGAAATTGGGAATAAAATTTAATAAGCCTAAATATATTATATGGTGGCCCTATGATTAGGCGATATTCGATGGAGGCTTTGTAACTAGGTAATTCTATGGTTATTAAATGGTTTTATCATAACTAATAAAGTTGATTAACAAGTAATGAATATTCAGATTAAATGGATTAAAGAATAATGCAAATCAACAAAAAGAAAAGTAAGTAAAACGCATAATAGTAAATTAGACATAGGGTCTAATATTATAGCGATATGTGTTTGGTCCAGTCCGAAGGAATGAAGAGCCTAATAAGGAAAAATCATCTTAGGTGTTTGGAGACATGGTGGAAGCACGTCCAACTTATTATTCGACAAGACTAGAAGGAAGTGCGAGACTTCTATGGGTCTGAGGATACACTGAGACGACCCTCTGGGGTAGGCCTAATGAAGATGTACCTTAAAGGCAGGTGAGTATAACTTAGCTACATTTATGTTGAGGGTATCTATAAGAACGATAGGATGACTTTTAGGATTCGGCGGCTGCCTCAGCTTCAAGAGCAGGCTTCGTGTCGGGACCCAATTAGTATAGTGAGCAGTCGAATACCTGTCACCGTTAGTTGAAGCGAGTAGGGGAAATAAAGAAGCTAAACCAACATGCTAACGATCTTTCACTATCGGGACATTGGATGAGAGACAACGCCAAATTGGATTCTATGATTGGTTGTTAGGGGAATGATCACTTAGCTCTTAGAATGGTCTTTCGTCGGTGATAGGGTTCGAGTAGGCCCATACACCGAGAAAATAGACAGACCAATCTATAGAGATATGTATTAGAGGCCTAATGAAGCTTTACCTTACAAATATGGAAATCACCCGACTGAGTTTTGTAGTAGAACTGACTGAGTTTTGTAGTAGAACTCAAGGTTACGGCACTTTCATAGCGCAATGATGGAGGCTTATTCTCTTTCGTAGCATAGCCTAATACACTGTCTTATAGTATCGATGGAGACTTAGTATGCTTTTGTAACATGGTCTTGTATGCATTTGTAGCATGGTGATGGAGGTCTTGTATGTTTTTATAGTACAGTGATGGAGACCACTCGAGAAGGGTACTATGAGGAGTACCTCGATATATTAGGCATATAACTACCTTTATATATATATATATATATATATATATGATTTATTAGGTTAATTTACATGGGAGTAAATGGATATGTTTTATGTGTAAATTGAAAGTGTAATGAGCCGAACCCAAATAATTAAATAAATATAAACCGGTGATATAATGGTATATGTAGTGTTATTTATATGTAGTGTTATTTATAGAAAGTATAGTTTTTCCATTTTCCAAAACCTTTGCTCTGACCCGCCTCTCATAAAAAACTCGCAAGTTTGACAAGTGATAAATATTTTACAGCTTAGAACACTTTCTAGGTAGTCTCATTATTATGGTAAATATTTACCTATTATTATATTTATTATGTTCTGCTGTAAGATATTTATTGTGTGCTCATATATATTTATCTTTCCTTTTTTGCAGGATACCAAACAAACCAACTCGAGTTCCAATAGATTTGGATTTTAGCATTTTGCAAAATTCGGGATTGCTGAAATTTGGGTGGTTTCATCTGGTACCAGAGCCAGTTTTATGATCCCTACATAGATAGTGAGTGAATGTATTTGTATTTTTTAAATATAAATATATTATATATATATACAAAGATCCACAAAGGAACGCACTAATTAAGCAAAATTCGGGAATGTTGGTTTTTTTCCATTTAGGAAATGGCTATGGAATTTAAGGAAAGAAGGTCGATGAGGGACTAGAATACAAAGTGCACTAAAACGTTTTGAAAAAAGGGAAGAACTCCATATGTTAATACCTGAAATTTTGGTATTTCAAATTAGTGGATTGGGCAGTATAGCCCTGTAAATTGAGAAAGAATAAGAAGGAAAATGGATTAGGAATTTATATATTTACATTTGATGCAAAAGTGATATTTGGCATAGATTCTAGTTTAGACATAGCTTTAGAGGAATTAGTGTGAAAGAAAATTTTAGTATGGAGAAGTAACTTTGCGTGAAGGATTTGGGAACGACAGCTAAGATACCACTTTATACATAGCCCCACCGGTAAACTTTTTTTTTTTTTTTTGCAAAAAAGAACCTAAAAAAATATATAAAAAAAGATTTCTAGAAAAGTTTTCAAGTTTCAAATTTAAAGGTTAACAACTTTAGAAATTTACCGGCTTGTAATGTTAAGAGTTCCATAAAAATTATTTTTTGAGAAAATTATTCAAATTTGTTTTCAAAAGAAAAAAATGTGTAAGCAAGTTGTGGGGTTAAGCAATATAAGTAGTTAAGAGAAAGCATGAATATAAATGAATTAGACATATGTGGTGCATATGTGACCTTGAGTGAAAGAAAATATAAGAGTTTTTCATAAAGAACAGATTTTGACACACTTTAATGTATTGGAACAAGAAGAATTATAGGATAAGTTTTTATGAATGAATAAGTTTGTAGTAAACGTGTTTTCTTAAAGTAACAAGGAAAGATGCAGCGAAAAAGTGTACTAAATTTAGGTGAAACACCATATTTTGTGCTACCTATTTCAACAAAGAAATGAAAAATACCAAAATAATAAAGTTTCCTCGTTATTTTACACATAACACAGAAGCCTCTTTAGAAAACATATATAGAAACTTGATCTTATTAAATATTCTTGAAAAAGAAATGTGTATTTAAGTAAATAAGAGCTCCAACTGAGTTAAAGTGCATAATCCTCTTTACTTTTGGGAAAATTTTTGTAATAACCCGGAAAATCAGAACCAATTAAAAAAAATTATTTTGGCAATTTTAATGAATTTTGAATATTTAAAATGATTTATTTTAAATAACAACTAGAAATTTTTTTGAATAGAATTAGAATGTATATATTTACTTAAATCGAAATTGGAATATAAATATTTATTTTAATTACAAAAGGGATTGGAAATGGCGCGGTAGTTTGAAAATTCGATTTCAAATTTCAAATGAATGTACATGATTCAAAATAAACCGGATTTTAGTGAAACCAAAAATATTTGAATCTGTTTGAAAATATCCTACCAACGAATTTGAAAAATCCAAATTTCATAGCGGGAATAAAAAGTTATGCCCAATTGAAAATTCAGAATAGTCGCTATGGAAATATAGCCCTTAAAAATGGAGATTTTGCAAACGACCTCCATTTTCGACGAGACCACTTTTGTTGGATCCAGAATGTCAGATTATTTCTTGATTCCAATTTTCATAATCTTTGGAATCAATAAGTGAGCGTGGCGAATTTAAATGTGTTTGGTAATTTCAGTTTGAATTTAATCGACTGGAAAATGACCATTTTTCAAAAGGTCTCCAAATTCAATGAACTTAGTTTTGTTAGGACCGTATCGTCTCAACATAGCTAGATTTATTTTTCTGGAATTTTTAGAATTAGTATGTGGCCCCGATAAATTAAATTGTTCGTTAAAATCAATATTGATCGTTCTATTGATTTATATTTTAATTTTGATAAAAACCCATCGAAACAGCCGAACTGGCTTACGATACATATCCCATTGTGTTCGTAATGAGGGTATTACGCTAGGGGCGACAATCGTTAGGTCTCGTTTGGAGTTCAAAAATAAAAGTTGCTTTTTGGGAATTTAAAAGAATTATATATATATTAAATTATATAACCCTCCTCATACCCCCCTTCTCCTTTTAGTCAACATGAGAAAAAAAAATAAAAAAAATAAAAGGAAAAGAGGAAACGTGCAGCCCTCTCCCCCCTCCCCCCACCCGGTCGACGTCCATCGTCGCGCCCCCCAAGGTGCGCCGCCGCGCCGGAAACCCCTCTCCTCCTCAGGCCCCACCATCTCTCCCCCCTTTTCCCCTTTCTACCTCTAAACCCGCACCTATTTGAACCCACCGCCCCCAGCCTTTGCAACCGCCGCCGACCGTGACCCCACCCCCCACCACCGCGACCCCACTGCGCCCTCCCCGACCCTCTGCACCGCTTTCAGCGCCCCGCCTCCAACTGCCTCCTCCAGCGGCAAAGATCCCATTTTTATCCATGAAAAGTCAGTCTTCTTGGTTTACATTTTTTACATGCTATTAACTTAGTAAAAATTAGATTATACATGAGTAATTTGGATTTAAAAGTGTAATTTTTAGAATGACATGATTTTTAAAATCTAAATAACGAACAAAAAATTCGATTTTTATATGTATGAAGTAGCGATAAAATGTGATTTTTGTATGAATAGATGTAACGACCCAGATTTCGCCCGACCCCAATCGATCGCAAGATCGATCAAGACCGTTCAAATTCCGCGTACGTTAACTTTGGGCATACAACAACATCAGAACAACAACACAGACTTTTATAACATCAATAATAAATGTTACATCAGAGTACAGAATATCAGAGTACATCGATAAATAATACAGCGGAAGATACATTACAATAAATTAAATACATTGCAGCGGAACTAATCTCAGCGGAAGGCTACCAATATTCTGGACCCAGCTTCAGGCTTCGATCTAGGATCCTGCTTAAATACATTTGCAAAAAGCTACTCGACTGCCCGTGTGGAAAGAGGGCACCCGATTTTGCAAAGTGAAACAAACTACAGGTCAGTCATAGGACTGGTGTGAGAATTCTATACTAAACTTATCTAATAAGTAGGCTAATCACAGGACCACGCCGCTAACGCGGAACGGGTTTACTCCATTGGATTGCCAGTGCATTAAATAAAGTAAATCGTCAAATACCGCAATGCTTTTTAGAAAAATGAAATCATTATAAGACTCAGGTCCCATCACACAATGCAACGCACACCAGATGATAGGGTTTTACCTTATAATGGTCAAAAGATGCTAAATACGCAAAATACGATATTATTGTGCGTATATATGTATATATCTAAAACATTTCAAATATAATATCAATCCTAGACGTCATAGTTACCATCTACTATGTCGCCATACTAGTTATACAATCAAAACCGCAAGGGCGTATTGGAAATTGGGTTTCCATCGGGAGTCAAGGCTAGGGAGGAGCTCCTGACCGATTCGAGACACTCTAGCAGTGTCTCAGGATTCGGACGTTGGCGAACCCTTGGATACAGCAGGGCCGGTCCACGAGTACTTTAGTGGATTAGTTATGCTTGAACACACGCTCCCCGATCCTATTGGATCTAGAAATCAGCCGAGGGCGACCGATAAGAATAAACCGAGGCCTCGCAAAAATTCCATCAACCACATAAGCAAATGTCGGGCCGTGTTAATGCCCAACACCACTTCTAGCTAGAAAGAAACGTGTGCACTCCCTGCGTTCCCTTCTCCCGTTTTAGACTCAACCGGTGTGTGAGGATCGCGAAGTCACGATATACACAAAGCTATGCCTAAATAGACTGTGCTTTGATCATCAACCACAAGGCCTGGTTTTCAACAAAGCCTTGATCATTTGCATCTTAGCATGCCACATTGTCAGACCCTACCATATTATTGATCATCTACCAATATATATATATATATATATATATATATATATATAACCTCTAAGCTCATACGTCTTAGAGAAGGGTGATAAGTAAAGAATAAATTCTTCACCACCAAACGGAAATATATAATCAGTAGCGTTCAACAAATACAGTAGAAAGGAATACAATGTCAGACACACAATCCATTTACAAGTCCGCTATGGGTCTGAGCGAAGCAACGTGTCCATCGATCTCCAAATGCGTCTGGACGATCATTACTAAATATGAAGCGACCCGAACTTCCTCGGTCTCCGCAGAGATGAGAAAGAACGAAATACTGTGAGGACAAGACAAATCAGAACGCAGACGTAAGAACATTTCATTGTTATTACAACAATTCCATCAGATACAAGAATATACAGAGTATAAATGAATAAATTACATTCGATAAATATCAAAGATTACAATAAATTACATAGCAGCGGAAAAATATACAAAACACAACTAGAAGATGATATACGGATACAGAGCTTCCCGGATATCATTCCAGCTGTAAACCAGGATCCTGTGAATATAAATCTGCAAAACCAAAACTACTAGCTGCCCGTGTCGAAATAAGGGCACCCAGAGTATAGGTTAAAACAATAAACTCCAGGTCAGTCATGTGACTGGTGTGAGAACTAAAACAGTTATTTAAACTTTACTTTAAAAGAGAGTAATCCAAGGGACCACGCCGTATAACATGGAACGGGTTTCCTCCTAAGAATACTAGTGCATAGAATAAACAGCGCAATGCTTTTTCAAAAAATGAAGCTATTATAAGACCCAGGTCCTATCACACAATGCAACGCAAGCCGGAGGATAGGGTTTTCCCTTATAATAGCCAAACATGCTTGATACGTTTAAAACAAATCATTTGATACTATAATAAGTGTATAGTGTCAAAACATTTTCAATCATAAATATCAATCCTAGGCGGCGTGGGTACCATCTATCATGTCGCCATACTAGGCTCTACAAATAAAACCGAAATACACGTATTGGAAATTGGATTTACGTCATGAGTCGAGGGAAGGGGCAAGCTCCTCTCCGCTTCGAGACACTCTAGCAAATGCCTCGGGACTACACACTCTGGGTAACCCCCGGGATCCTCCAAGATCGGTCCTCTCTTACGTTTGAGGATTAATTATTCCTGAACACACGTTTCCCGGCCCTATCGGACCTATAATCGAGGCGCCTCGCATCCAAACCACAAAGGTGAAAAGTATATAAATGTCAGGGCTGGTAGGTCACTGACACCACCCATAGCTAGAAAGAAACGTCGTGCACTCCTTGGGTCCTCATCCCGTTTTTGACTCATACCGAGGTGTGAGGCTCGCGAATCCACGCTATACACAAAGCTTCCACATAGGCCGTGCTTTGATCATCAACCACAAGACTTTGCTTTTCAACAGAAGCCTTGATCCATGCAACTCAGCATGCCACACAGGCAATTCATGCCATGCGATTGATATCTATCGATATATAACCTCTAAGCTCGTACGTCTCAGAGAAGGGCGTTAAACAAGAGAATAAATTCTCCGCCGTCAAACAGATATATATTTAAAAGAAATCAATCAACACAGAATAAAATCCAATGTCAGACACACAATCCATTTACAAGTTCGTTCTGGGTCTGAACGAAACCGGAGGCACTTTCCTCGCATATCCATCGATCTCCAAGTACGTCTGGACGACCACCAACTGATTCCCTCATCTTGGGTGTACAGCCCAATCAAGATCATCATTAATCACCCAGACGATGTGAAGACTTCCGGTCTTCAACCACCGTCTTCATCTTCGATATATCGTCGAATCAGTTATTCAGAATGGGTGTAAACCCGGCCTTTCCGAACAACCCGCGTATATTAAAAACAAATGTTACACAAACACAACATACGCCTCATTCCAATTCATTAGTCACTAACCGTAAATCAGTAAGAGAGCAATTCCCCAAATATTAACCCCGAAGGGCGAAACCAACATCAGATCAATACCCAGGAAACCATTCTTCTTAACTAACCTACAGCTAATTTCTAAATTTCACATTCTTAGGGGAAAGTTCCCATTAATTTTATCCAAGATAAATTCTTTAAATTTATTCTTTAATCTTCCTTTGGATGTCATTTCAAACCAAATTATGGTTTTCCAAACTAGTCGAGATTAACGAACCACACCGAAGTAATTATTTATTTTATTTCCCAATCCCAACCTATTCATCCCATGAAGCAAAACTGGTAATACTCCACATCTAACACCACAGTGTTATCGGTAAAATTAATTACCATTTCACGTTCAAATCTAATTAAAGATTTAACTATCGCTTTGGAGCAAAACTGGGGATACTCCATTCTCGCTCAATTTCTAAATTTGATAATTTAGATTATCAATTCTCATTTCAATCTAATTACAGATTCATTAAAACTCCTTTTACTGGGTTAAAGAACTAGTGTCTTTTAAAACACAGTTCACGATAAACCCAAATCACATTCTATTATTATCGAGTTAAAGAACTAGTGTTATTTAAAACACCGTTCATGATAAACCCACAAATTAATTCTATTTAAAACCCGTTTCAAACCCAATTTATTTATTTAAAAATAAATGGGTTTAATTTTAGTTCAAAACTAGTTCATTTCGATAAAAATCTATTTTTATCTTTTCCAATATGGAGTTTTTCATCCTAATTTTTCCCCAAATCATTTCTTATGATTTTACGCAAATTATTACTATTTTTAATAATTTTATCAAGGCCCGTACAGTCGATTTCCAACAATGGCCATCGAACTGCACTTACAGCGACCTTTTCCAAATTTAATTTGGACGTATCTCCAAATCCAACCGTTATATTTCGAATTTATAATATTCGTTAGAAAGCTCTTTTTGATACGAACCCAACGGTTCCAGTTTTAGGAGAATCCGATGGTCGGATCTCCCGTAATGTCCGTTCGAAGTCAATGGTCGAAATTTACGAACTGCCGCGGCGCGGCGCGTTCTATTCACGCCATTATATATAATATATATATATATGTATATATAATATATATATATATTATATATATTTCGTCGATTTCTATTTAAAACGAATTTTATAAATAGTTTTAAATTCGTTTCAAAAACATTTCAACTTCCATTTCCAATTCAAATCAAAATTGAATTTTTCCTTATAAATTCGTTGTAAAATTCATTTGAATTCAATTCAAATTTCAATTCAATTTGAATTCATTTCAATTCGTTTTCAATTCAATTCGAATTCAATTCGTTTTCTATTCAAATCAAATTCAATTCGTTTTCTATTCAAATCAAATTCAATTCGTTTTCTATTCCAATCAAATTCAATTCGTTTTCTATTCCAATCAAATTCAATTCGTTTTATATTCAATTTAGTTCGAATTCGTTTTCTTTTCAATTCAATTCAAATTCGTTTTCTTTTCAATTCAATTCGATTCAAATTCGTTTTATTTTAATTCAATTCGAATTCGTTTTCTTTTCAATTCAATTCGAATTCGTTTTAATATTCAATTCAATCCAAATTCGTTTTCTATTCAATTCAAATCGATTCAAATTCGTTTTTTTTCAATTCAATTCGAATTCGTTTTCTTTTCAATTCAAATCAAATTCGTTTTCTATTAAACTCAATTCAAATTCGTTTTCTATTCAATTCGAATTCAATTCGAATATAATCGATATAAATATCGTTCGCGTCAAAATAGCGCATCTCTAATAAACACGGCTTTATATATTTCAAAAATTCCGTTATTCTATTCAACAAATGAATATTTATTCTATTCAATACGTGAATTTATATTTTTGTCAGCACATGACTAATCTCAACGGATGAGTACAGCCAACACATGAACCCTAATTTTATAATATTCTTTATTTTCTAAATTGGAATGAGGCCCAATCAATTACCATATAAAGTTAATTATATGGATTCCATACAACACACGTATATAATAACAACGATAAATAATCAACCATCATCCAAAGTGCACTGCACTGTATAAGCATCAAATATAGATATCTAACGCTTATGACAGCCTGTCAATCAGTCGATCGACATACAATTAATTATTGGGATTAGTGTATGTCATATATTATCCCAATACCCGTGTGGGGTTTCAAACAATCCAACACAGATTTTATTTGTGCAGTTGGGCAATGTGTAAAATTTATCGACCCAATCAATATCAGTCAAATCAGTGTATATAAACAAATCGGCCAATTTGTTTATAAATATTTATTTATTCACTTTCATGATAAAAATTATATTTTTAACGATAAAATATTTTTAACTATATAAATATTTTATTTCCTTTCAACACATGAATATATTTCATTATCTATTTCACATCAATTTCACAAACAAATTTCACAACACATTAATCAAACAAACAAGCCATCCATGGTCTGTGGATGACGAGTGTCGGGTGCTACTAAACACCGTCTGCATCCTAGTATATATATATAACTAGAAAAAGAGATTTTCTGTGAGAAGTTCTCACCGATAGCTATCCCAACTCCACGACACTTCATTTAGAGAAATCTTCATCGTCCTCGCCTTTTGTTTAGCCACTACATATATAAAAATCACATTTTTAGGTTGTTGTTATGTATATAAAAATCATATTTTTATAATCACTCCTTATGGATAAAAATTCTATTTTTACATCGCTGTTCTCAATATAAAAATCTCGCCTTTTCAATTATAAATATTTCGCCTTTTCAAATATAAAGATTTCGCCTTTTCAAATATAAAGATTTCGCCTTTTCAATTATAAAAATCTAATCTTTTCTATTTTAAAAATCTAATCTTTGCTATTTTAAAAATCTAATCTTTGCTATTTTAAAAATCTAATCTTTGCTATTTTAAAAATCTAATCTTTGCTATTTTAAAATCTAATCTTTGCTATTTTAAAAATCTAATCTTTGCTATTTTAAAAATCTAATCTTTCCTCCGCTACTTATATATATATATATATATATATAAACAGATTTTCTATTGGTTAAATAACTTAAAATAAAACTGAAATAAAAATGAAATAAAACAGAATAAAATTTACCGATTATAGAAGGGGGGAGGGGTTCCTTTTGCTGCGTTCGGATTTGAGGGAGGCGGGGTCGGATTGGGGTTCGTGGAGGTGGCTGACGCGAGGCCAGAGGGAGAGGGTACGGGTTCGGTCGGGGAGAAAGGAAGAGGAGGAAGAAGGGAAGAGGGGGGAGGTGACACAGGGGGGGCTCGCGGTTGTATCAATCGATTTGGGGAAAGGGAGGGCGCTTCTTCGCGTCAGGAAGGAACAGGGGAGGAGGCGGCGGCAGGTGGTTGTGCCCCACCTGGGCGGCGGCGACGAGCGAGGGGTGCGGCGATGAGTTCTCCCAGCCGTCGTCCTCTTTCTATTTTTTTTTTTGAAATGATTTTCTAATCGGGGGGGGGGGGGGGGGTGAGTATAATAGGGGAGAGGCTTTTAATTTTTAATTATTTTATTTTTCACCAAAAAGCAACTTTTATTTTCAACCTCAAAACGAGGCCCACCGCCTGTCGTCCATAGCTAATTACCCCCATTCCGAACACAATGGGATATGTATCATAAGCTGATTTGATCGTTTCGATTAGTTTTCTTCAAGATCAACATATAACTCTATATATTGATTTTGAACGCGCATTTCATTTTACCGGGGTCACATATGAACTCTATAAATCCCAGAAAAATATTTTATCGCTTCGTATTGACGATACGGTCCTAACAAAACTAGTTTCGTCAAATTCTGAGACCGTTGCAAAAATGGCCAATTTCCAGTCGATTAAAATCAACTAAAATTGGTCAAACGCGTTTTCCTTTGCCACGCTCACATATTGATTCGAAAAATTATGAAATTTGGAATCTAGCAATAATTTGACATCACGGACCCAACAAAAGTGGTTGCATCGAAATCCGAGGTCGTTTGCAAAATGTTTATTTTTAAGGGCCTGAATTCCATAGCGACTATTCAGAATTTTCAACTGGACATATCTTTTGATTCCCGCTATGAAATCTCGATTTTTCGGATTCGTTGGAAAGATATTCTCAAATAGATCCTATTATTTTTGGTTTTGCTAAAATCCGGTTTATTTTGCACCCGGTATGATCAATTGAAGTTTGGAATCGAATTATCAAACTACCGCGCCATTTTCAATTCCTTTTATAATTATAAATAATTATTATATTCTAACGACGACGTATATAATATATACGTTCGAATTCTGTTCAAAATAAATTTCTTGTCGGTATTATTTAAAATAATCTATTTTAAATGTGCAAAATTCGCTAAAATTGCCAAAATAAATTTTTTAAACTGGCCCAGATTTCCGGGTTATTACAAAATACCTTGCCTTGGAAGGCCAATCCCAATTCAAAATATCAGTCATCATCATCCCAACGATGTGAAAACCTTCGGTCTTCAATCACTGTCTTCATCTTCGACTCTTGATCGTCGTGATGATTATTCAGAATGGGTTAAACCCATTCTTTCTGAATAACTCGCGTACTGTGTGATTAAAAAGAAAATATTGGAAAATCACACATTTCGCCACATTCCAACTCAAAATATTCTTTTAATAAGATATTCGTGTTTAAAGATTCTCATTAATTTTATCAAAGATAAACTCCGAAAATAAAATCTTAAAAGATTTATTAAAAACTCCAGTTTTGATTTGATATCAAAAATCATTATTACAAGATCATTTATTTAAATCTATAAAATAGATTTATAAATTCCAAATAATAATTTCAATGTAAATTGGATTAAAGGACAAATGTCGTTTAAATCACCGTCCATGATAAATCCACTTCACATCTCAATTTATTTCATATCACAAAATATAATTGCAAATCCTAATAATCTTTTAAAAACATATTTTAAAATAATCATGAAATATTCTTTATATAAAGGATTCTAATGAGAAGTATTCTTTATATTACAGAATTTTATTTTTTACAAATATTCTTTGTTTCAACATATACTTGATTAATAATATTTTATGAAAATATATTTACTTTATATAAAAAGGATTTCTAATGTAAAAATATTCTTATTTAAAAGAACACCTGGATCGAAATGCGACTCAATCATTTACCATATAATTTGGACTATATGGATTTCACACACATCAATATAATCATCAAATCATCCATCTACATCCAAAGTGTAATTTCCATTGTGTAAGCGTTAAAATTAAATAATAACGCTCATCGCAGTCTACCGATCTAACGATCAACATACAACTAAATATTGGGATTAGTGTATGTAAATTTTCATCCCAACACCCGTGTGGGGTTTCAACCATCAAACAAATAATAAACTAATTTGTGCACTTGGGCGATGTGTGAAAATAATCATCCCAATCACATAAACAAGTCGGGTAACTTGTGAATGGAAGTGTAATACACAATATATATAGCCATGACAAACAAATAATTAGTTTCAACAAATGTAAATTGACATAAGTAAATAATTGTTCTTAACTAGTGTGAATTGACAAAAGTGAATATTTGTTTTAACTAGTATAAATTGACTAAAATGAATAGTTGTTTTTAACTAATGTAAATTAACAAAAATGAATAATTGGTTTTAACTAATATAAATTTATGATAGTGAATAATTTGTATTTCAATTCTAATATAATATTATAGTGCTATATTTTGTTTCATTCCTTTAATTTGGATAAAATAAGTGTTTTTGTCTATTTTACTTTAATGATAAAAATGTGAATGTTTAGTGATTCATTCTTTTTGAAGTGACAAAAGAACTCATTTTATTACATATAAGATATTTGACAAATTTGCTCTTTTCATTTTATATAGAATTGAAATAAAAATGCATTTTTAAAAACTATTCTTTCTATCAATATTTTATTCATATCAAAATTATAAATCCAAAAATGTAACTTTCATTTTGATGTTTGGTTTGTATGTAGGACTGCAACAAAAATGAAACTTTTATTTAATGTTTTATTTGCAACAAGGAAAGCAATTAACAAATGTAACTTTTTATTTAAAAGTATATTTGAGTGAATGTAAAAAAAGGAACTCATTCCCAATGTGTATTTACATTAGTAAATGTAAATAAAGAAACAAATTTTATTTAAATGTGTATTTGCATGAGTGATTTCCACTAAAAGAACAATTTTTCCTTACAAAAATATATTTTCCTTAATAAGTGCAAATAAAAGAACTAATTTCATTTTCAATGTATTTTTACATTGGTGAATGTAAATAAAAGAATAAATTTTGATTTCAACATATATTTGTATTGGTGAATGCAAATAAATGGGTAAATTTTATTTTCAATGTATGTTTGCATTAGTGAATGCAAATAAAAGATTGAACTCAAAATTTCAATTCTAGAATAACATAAAAAGGGTATTCCATTGTTTTACACTTTTCTATGTGTTCTAATAACAATTAAAAGAATCCTTTTATTTGTTTACACTTTTCTATACATTCTAATAACATATAAAAGAATATTTTGTATATAAATATTTTTCTATGTATTCTAATGTCAAATACAAGCGAATTTTATTTGTATAATAAATACTAATTTTAAATGACAAATAAAAGGTAGATTTTATTCGTCTAATAAATTCTGAGTTTCAAATGACAAATAAAATGTGAATTTTATTTGTGCAACAAATTCTAAGTTTCAAGTGACAAATGATAGTGGATTTTATTTTTGCAACAGATTCTAAGTATATATTTGTATTGTAGCATGTATATAAAAAGATGGACATTATTTCTATGTCATATATGTATGGAAAATACAAATAAAAAGATGAACTTAATTTCTATGTTATAGTTGTATTGAAAAATGCATATATAAAGATAATTCATTTTCTAAGTTATATTTGTATTGAAAGACACACTTTCAATAAAAGATACTTCATTTTCTAAGTTACACTTGTGTTGAAAAACACAAATAAAAAGATACTTCATTTTTTGAGTTACACTTGTGTTGAAAAACACAAATAAAAAGATACTTCATTTTCTGAGTTACACTTGTGTTGAAAAACACAAATAAAAAGATACTTCATTTGCTAAGTGTATATTTGTGTTAAGAACATAAATAAAAAGAAACAATTCAATTTCTATGTTAATATTTGTGTTGAGTACACAAATAAAAGAAGCAATTCAATTTCAATGTTAATATTTGTGTTAAGGGACAAAAATTAAAAGACATTCATTATTCTATGTGTATTTGTGTTAAGAACACAAATATAAAGACATTTATTTTTCTTATGTTTATGCTTGTGTTAAGAATACAAATGAAAAGATGATTCATGTTCTATGTTTATGTTAAGAACACAAATATAAAGATAATTCATTTGTGATCTTATTTTTTATATAATATTTGCATTGTAAAATGCAAATAAATAGATAATTCATATTCTAAGTTTTATTTGTGTTGGTAATCACAATAAAAAGATAATTCTTTTGCTGAGTTATATTTGTGTTAAAAAAAAAAACACAAATAAAAATAATAATTCATTTCTATGCATATATTATGTTGAAAAACACGAATAAAATATCTATTCAATTTCTATGTAACTTCTGAAAATAATTTCTTATTTACATTTAAAATGTAAACAAAATTGTTACTTTCCTTTCAGTAATCAAGTTTTGAAAAAAATGATATTTTCAATTCAATAATCAAGTTTTGATAAAAGTGAAAATTTCAATTCAATAATCAAGTTTTGATAAAAGTGATAATTTCATTTCACTAAAAAAGTTTTGACCAAAAATGTTCACTAATAAATTTTTGGCCAAAAATTTGATCTCTTATTTCAATACCTAAGCTTTAACCAAAATGTTATTTTTATTTCAATACTTAAGTGTTAATCAAAATGTTATTTTTATTTCAATTTTAATTATATTGAAAATATAATCATTTTACTTCAATTTTAATTACATTGAAAAGTGAAATCTTTTTAATTTATTTCTAATTACATTAAAAATGTAACTTTTTGATTTATTTCTAATTACGTTGAAAAATGTAATCTTTTTAATTTTCAACTAAATGACGGTAAAAAGAAAAAAAATGTCCTTTTTAAATCTAGCAAATTTAATAGGGCAAATTGTTCTTTTTATTTCAAACAAATCTCACGGTGAAATAATTTTCAATTTATTCTAACTAATGACAGTTATGATTCGACTACCCAAATATGATAATTTTAATTATCTAATTATAACCAACATGAATACATACAATTCCAAACAGAGGTTCATCGCATTCACCAAACAATCAACATTTCAACAGATACATACAACAGCAACAAGAATCATACATAGATTAAATATATAAATTTCACGATGTAATGAATAAATAATTAATTTATTTAAAATAGGAATCTCACATTGATATGGCTGAAAATTCGACTGTCTCGGATTCAGCTCTGGTCTGCGCCATCGCGAAGATCTCGGAAAGGCTAGTCCAACGCAACTTACGGTTCGTCAATCGGCCCTCGTATGAAAGAGATATTGATTTTTAAAGATTGCAAAAATTAAATATTTAATAAATAAAATAATATTAAAATATACTTCTTCTTCCTCACGCTGTATATCAGCCGAACCCAATATTCCTCCTCCGAACACCCACGTCGCACCCCCCTTTGGCCATCAAGGCGCCGATCAAACACCGTCACTCCGAAGCCCGAGCCGCGAGCCACTACCGCCCAGAAGCCCAGCCAACTCGGCCCCCTCCTCGGCTCGAAATCCGAACCCGAACGCGCCGGCTTCCTCACCAGAATTCGCGAAATCCGTGAACTGAAAACTGATCTTAACCGTACGGATTTGTAGAGCTCTCCGTCCTCTTCGATTTGATATATAGTTTGTAGATTTTCATTAGAAGGATTGAGTGAAATTGATGTTTGAATTTGGGAGATTTCTGGCCTTCGAAAGCCATAGGCGGCGGCTGAAAGAATTAGGGTTAGGGTTTTAATTTTTTTATTATTTTATTATTAAATCATTGAAAAACGTGTTATAAAGGTGAAAATGCGGGTTGTCTCCGAATTGGGCTTGCTTACTGTCGATCTTAACATTTTGAGGCCTTCTGAACGCAATGGGATGAGTCTCGGGGTCCAATTCCGAAATCTGTTGAAAATTTATTTAAAATTCCATTAAAAATTAGTTAATTAAATATTGACCGTACATTTAAATTTGCCGGGGCCACATATGACCTCAGAAAATTCCAGAAAAAATATTTTTAGCTTTCTTATGACGATACGGTTCTAACAAGACTAATTTCGTCGAATTCTGAGACTGTTTAAAAAATGGCTATTTTCAAGTCGTTTAAATTTAACTGAAATAGTCAAAACACATTTTATTTCGCCACGCTCACATATTAATTCGAAAAATTCTGAAAATTGAAACCTAACTATAAATTGACATTCCGGTTTCAACAAAAGTGGTTTCGTCGAAAACATAGGTCGTTTGAAAAATGACTATTTTCAAGGCCAATATATTTAATATTAAAAATACATTTTTAAACAAATAATTTCCGAAAATCAAAATATATAAGTGTTTATACTTTTTAAATGCAGAAACATCATTTTAGACTCAATGGAAGTGGTTTCTAGTCGAAATTCCTTCATATGTGAAAAGTAGCCTTTCGGGCCATATATATTATATATATAAATTCCGAGGTCTTCACATCGTTTGGATGATTACTGATGTCTTGATTGGGCTGTAAACCCAAGACAAAGTAATAAGTGGTGATCGTCCAGACGTACTTGGAGATCAACCGGATATGCGGGGACCTCTCTCCTGTATTGGACATATGGGACGAGGAATAAGGTGCCTCCGGTTTTGTTCAGACCTAGAACAAACTTGTAAATGGATGTGTGTTTGACATTGGATTTTATTCTATGTCGATTGATCTCTATTAAATATATATCTGTTTGGCAGCGGAGAATTCTCTTGCTTAACGCCCTTCTCTGAGACGTACGAGCTCACAGGTTATATATCGATAGACATCAATTGCATGTTGTGTGGCATGCTGAGATGCAAAGGATCAAGGCTTCTATTGAAAAGCAGAGTCTTGTGGTTGATGATCAAAGTACGGCTTTAATATAGCATAGCTTAGTGTATAGCGTTAATTTGCGGGCCTCACACCTTGGTATGAGTGAAAAACGGGATAACGGACAGCAGGGAGTGCATGATGTTTCTTTATAGCTATGGGTGGTGTCAACGTTTTGCAAGCCCTGACATTTTTATATTTTTACCTATGTGGTAGTTGGAATGCGAGTCACCTCGGATATATCGGTTACTACGGAGCCGATGGATTGGTCCTATAGGACTGGGAAACGTGTGTTCAGGAATTGCCAATCCTCAAACGTAAGACAGGACCGGCCCTGCAAGATCCAGGGGTTAACCAGAGTGTGTAGTCCCGAGGCATTTGCTAGAGTGTCTCGAAGCAGAAAGGAGTACATCCCTTGCCTAGACTCATGACAGAAATCCAATTTCCAATACGTGACATTTCGGTTTTATTTGTAGAGGCCAATATGGCGAGATATTGGGATGGGGCACTAGGCCATCTATGATTGATACATTTATATTTGAAGTTGTTTTCTTACACTTTACACTATAATAGTATCAACATTTGTTTTAAACATACCAAGCATGTTTAGCTATTATAAGGGAAAACTCTATCCTCTGGCTTGCGTTGCATTGTGTGATGGGGCCTAAGTCTTATAATAGCTTCATTTTTCAAAAAGCATCGCGCTGTTTATAACTGTTTAAGCACTGGTATTCTTGGGAGGATACCTGTTCCGTGTTATACGGCGTGGTCCCTTTGATATACTATATTTTAAAGCAAAGTTTTAAATAATTGTTTTAGTTCTCACACCAGTCACATGACTGACCTGGAGTTTATTGTTTTAACCTAAACTTTGGGTGCCCTATTTTCCCCACGAGCAGCTAGTAGTTTTGGTTTTGCAGATTTATATTCATAGTATCCTAGGTTACAATTGGAACGATATTCGGAAAGCTCTGTATCCGTGTATCTCTTTTAGTTGTGTTTTGTATTATTTTCCGCTGCAATGTAAATTTGTAAATCTCTGATATTTAGCAAATGTATTTTATCTGTTCATACTCTGTATATTCTTGTGCTCTGATGTAAATTGTTGTAATAAGCAATGAAATGTTCTTCTGTTTATGCTCTGGTTTTTCGTGTTCTTAACTCAATCCGGGCTTTCCTTTACGGGGAAGTTTGGGTCGTATCAGTTTGGTGTCAGAGCTTTGGTTTACAGAGCTCGAGCACAAGGCATATTAGAACCAAACGAAAGAATTCATCAGAGATTGGATTAGTAATATCCAATAAGAATGACTCGTTAGAGATGGGATCAATAGTATCCTAGAGCGAGTGTGAAGAGTGTTATTTTTAAGATAAAAATGAAAATGAATTTTGTTTTGAAAAATTAATCCATTTATACGTATTTGAATATTTTATTTTAAATTGATTTGGATAATCGAATATATAAAGATTTTGCATATATGCCTTCCAAACGTATATTCGATGTTTTAAGATACTGGATAGATATAGAATCACACTCTAGATGCTCGGGGATGTATCTGATGATTGAGATCTCATCATCAGACCTTATGTTCGAATGTCAAAGGTGTGATATCTATATATTTCCAATTGACTGGTGTGAGAACCAAATTAGATAGGATTATTGTTGTGACTTGGCATCAAAAATGGATTTATATATATAAAAAAGTTATGTGTTTGAAACAATAATCAACTAATTGATTGTTGGCTTTGTTGTTTGATAATTAGTTCACTAATTAAATTATTCAAACCCATACGATAATATAAGGTGATTTTAATCAAATTTGAACTGAATTGCAAATTGTTTGGAAATGAATGCATGTACATATATATGTGTGAACAGGTGATAGCAAGGAGGCTAGACCAGAGGAATAAAATTGTATGCCCAACAAATGGGTACATGTTTACTAATTTATTGGGTTTGGATGATTTTATGAGCCGACTGGCTAGCCGCTTGGCCTTTTCTTTTTCTTTTTGAGATGAGAGGGCCTGTGTGGCAGTTTGGGGATTTTCCCGATGCTCCCCGTACAAAGGAGGTTATAGCGAATTTTTTCGAAAATTTAGGGTGTTAGCCAAATTTTTGAAAAAATAGAAATTCTTAGAAACTGAAAGTTGAAGAATGAAAGCTAGAACGAAAGCTGAGTTGATAAGTTAAACAACTTTCAGCTCCGTTTCTTTTCAAGGACGAAAAGATTTTAAGTGGGGGATATTGTAACAACCCGGAAAAACAGAACCAATTTAAAATTTTTATTTTGGCAATTTTAATGAATTTTGAATATTTAAAATGATTTTTTTAAATAATAACGACTAGAAATTTATTTTGAATAGAATTAGAACATATATATTTACTTAAATCGAAGTTGGAATATAAATATTTATTTTAATTATAAAAGGGATTGGAAATGACGCGGTAGTTTGAAAATTCAATTTCAAATTTCAAATGAATGTAAAGGATTCAAAATAAACCGGATTTTAGTGAAACCAAAAATATTTGAATCTTTTTGAAAATATATTTCAACAAATCTGAAAAATCCAAATTTCATAGCGGGAATAAAAAGTTATGTCCAATTGAAAATTCAAAATAGTCGCTATGGAAGTGTAGCCGTTAAAAATGGCATTTTTAAACGACCTCCGGTTTTGACGAGACCACTTTTGTTGGATCCGGAATGTCAAATTATTGCTCGATTCCAATTTTCATAATTTTTGGAATCAATATGTGAGCGTGGCGATTTTAAACATGTTTGGTAACTTCAGTCTGAATTTAATCGACTGGAAAATGGCGATTTTTCAAACGGTCTCCAAATTTAGTGAAATTAGTTTTGTTAGGACCGTATCGTCCCAGCATAGCTAGATTTATTTTTTTGGAATTTTTAGAGTTAGTATGTGGCCCTGGTAAATTAAAATGTACTTAAAATCAATATTGACCATTCTATTGATTTATATTTTAATTTTGTTAAAAACCTATCAAAACAGCCGAATTGGCTTACGATACATATCCCATTATGTTTTGATGGGGGTATTACGCTAGGAGCGATAGTCGTTAGATCCCGTTTGGAGTTCGAAAATAAAAGTTGCTTTTTGGGGACTTAAAAGAATTGAATATATATATTAAATTATATAACCCTCCCCATACCCCCTTCTCCTTTTAGTCAACACGATAAAAAAAATAAAAAAAGGAAAAGAGAAAACGCGTAGCCCTCGCCCCCCATCGACGTCCATCGTCGCGCCCCCCAGGGTACGCCGTCACGCCGAAAACCCCCTCTCCTCATCAGGCGCCACCATCTCTCCCAACTTTTCTCCTTTCTACCTCCAAACCCGCACCCATTTGAACCTGCCGCCCCTAGCCTTTGCAGCGCCACCGACCGTGACCCCATCCCCCCACCACCGTGGCCCCACTGCGCCCTCCCCGACCCTTTGCACTACCTTCAACACCCCGCCTCCAACTGAGCACCCTCCTCGAGCGGCAAATATCCCATTTTTATCCATGAAAAGTGATTCTTCTTGGTTTACATTTTTTATATGCTATTAACTTAGTTAAAATTAGATTATACATGAATAATTTGGATTTAAAAGTGTAATTTTTATAAAGACATGATTTTTAAAATCTAAATAATGAATAAAAATTCGATTTGTATATGTATGAAGTAGCGATAAAATGTGATTTTTATATGAATAGAATAATAAAAATTTGTTTTTTATTGTTTGAATGGCATTATAAAAATATAATGTTTAGAGATATAAAAATATAATTTTAGTGATGTAAAAATATGATTTTTATTATATAAACATCGTTATAAAAATATGATTTTTATAAAGAAAACATTGAATTAAAAATGTGATTTTCATTTATGAACATCATATTAAAAATGTGATTTTACTATGAATAGCGCGAAAAGATGGAGTTGGAATGTCGGGTAAATCCAAACCATCGTCCAGTATAGAATGGAGGAGTGGAAACCCAAGATGAGAACTTCTCACTTTACTTTTATTTTCTAGTTAAAATATATACTAGGATGTAGACGGTGCTTAGCAGCACCCGACACCCGTCATCCACAGACCATGGACGACTTGTTTGATTGTGTGATTTTGTGGATATTGATTGTGCTTGTGATGTGAAAGGGAAATAAAATATTCATGTATTAAAATAAATATTTATAGTTAAAAATATAATTTTTAACGTGTATATGAATAAAATAAATATTCATTTACAAATCGGACGGTTTGTATTTGTATACACATTTGATTGATATGGATTGGGACGATATATTTTACACGTCGCCCAACTGCACAAATAATATTCAGTGTTTGTTGATTGAAACCCCACTCGGGTATTGGGATGATATTTGACGTACACTAATCCCAATTGTTTAGTTGTATGTCAATCGATTGGTTGATAGACTGTTATAAGTATTAAATATTTATATTTAATGCTTATGCAGTGTAGAATGCACTCTGGATGATGGTTGATTGTTTATCATTGTTGTTTAATACATATGTTGTACGAAATCCATATAAATAACATTACATGTTAATTGACTATGTCTGATTCCATTTCAGAAAGAATGAATATTTTAAAATGACGAATATTTTAAAATAATGAATATTTTAAAATAATATTCCATAAATAATCAAAAACTAATTTTGATGTCCGACTTGGGATGGACACGGAAATGTTTAAATATATAAAGCCGTGTTGATTAGATTAACGCCATTTTGACTCGAATGATATTTATATCGATTTTATTCATTTTTATAATGAATATCGAAAAAGAAATAATTTCGAAATCTAATGTTATGAAAATATTATCATTTATAAATTAATGATATGGAATATTCAATTTTGATTTGAAATTAAATATGAAGTTGAAATCATTTTGGAAACGAATTTAAAATGATTTATAAAATACGTTTTAAACGGAAATCGACGAAATATATATATAATGGCCTGAATAGAATGTGCCGTGTCGCGGCAGTTTATGAATTTCGACTATTGACTTCGAATGGACATTACGGGAGATCCGACCATCGGATTCTCCTAAAACCGGAACCATTGGGTTCGTATCGAAAAGAGCTTTCCAAGGAATACAAGAGATTTGAAATCTAACGGTTGGATTTGAAATTATGTCCAAATCAAATTTGGAAAAGGTCGTTGTAAGTGCAGTTCGATGATCGTTTATGGAAATCGACTGTACGGGCTTTGATAAAATCATTAAAAATATCAATAATTTGTGTAAAATCATAATAAATGATTTGGAAAGAATTGGGATGAAAAGTTACATACTTGAAAAGATAAAAATATTTTTTTATCGAAATGAACTAGAATTATAATCCAATATTTTAAAAATAAATAAATTGGATTTGAAATGGTTTTAAAAATAACTAGAATTTCCAACATATGAATTGGAATGGATTTGAATCGAAATTATCTTCAGAATATTTGGATATTGGATTTTGTGATTATACGGACAATGTAGAGGAATTTGGAAGATATTCATATATCGTTATTCCCAATACGATATTTGTTGGTTTCAAAATTTGATATTGAATATATGCCGATATATTTTCTATTCAGAGCCTTGTATTTAATATCAAATTTGTTTTTGGGTTTATCGTGAATGGTGTTTTAAATAACACTTGTTCTTTAACCCGATTAACAATGGAATGAGATTTTGGGTTTGTCGTGAATGGTATCTTTAATAATACTATTCTTAAACCCAATGAAGTTAAGAAAATTAGAAACTAACTGCAGATTAGCTAAGTTGAATGGTTTCCTGGGTATTGATCTGATGTTGGTTTCGGCCTTTGGGGTTAATACTTAGGGAATTGTTCTCTTACTAATTTACGGTTAGAGACTGGTGGGATGGGGTCTCCAGTAACACTGTTCTTAAACCCAGTGTGAAAAGAATAAATCTTTTAATTAAGATTGAAAGAAGAATTACCAATTAATTAACATTTAATTGGAATTGAAAATGGAATGTGAATTGGGTTTATTATGAACTGTGTTTTTAACAACATTCGTTCTTTAACCCGATTTACAGTGAAATATGATTTGGAATTTATAATTCTTTTTATTAAGATTTAACGGGAATTTTCCAAAGTAAAGTTTTCCAATTTAATATATTAAATTGGAATTGAATGGAATTCGATTGATAATAATCGAAGTGAACTTCTGTGGAGGAAGACTGTTAATACCTATGGAATTCAAAAGGCTTTGTCGTTATTCCATTTGTATTATTAGTCGGATACGGAAATTGATATCGATTATATATTGATTTTTTTTCCGTGATGATTCCATAATTAATGGAATGTGATTTGGGTTTATCGTGAACTGTGTTTTAAATGACATTAGTTCTTTAACCCAGTTAAAGGCAGGATTACATGTCTGTCATTGTATTTCGAACTGTATGGTACTAAATATATATCAGTTTGGTGGTGGAGAATTTATTCTCTTGTTTAACACCCTTCTCTGAGACGTACGAGCTCAGAAGTTATATATCGCAGAAATCAATAGTATAGTGTAGATTGTCGATGCGACATGTTTTTGTTTCCAAAGTTAAATAATCATTAACATTGATTTTTGGATAGATTAAAACTAAGTAGAGTTTTAGTGAATCTTTAATTAGATTGAAATGGGAATTGATAATTTAAATTATCAAATTTGAAAATGATCGAGAATGGAGTATCACCAATTTTGCTCCAAGCGATAGTTAAATCTTTAATTAGATTTGAACGTGAAATGGTAATTAATTTTACCGATAACACTATGGTGTTAAGTATTATCAGTTTTGCTTCATGGGATGAATAGGTTGGGATTGGGAAATTAAATAAATGATTACTTCGATAAGGCGTGCTAATCCCAACTAGTTTGGAAAACCTTAATTTGATTTGAATTAATATCCAAAGGAATATTAAAGAATAAATTTAAATAATTTATCTTTAATAAAATTAATGGGAACCTTTCCCAAGGGATACGAATATTAAAATAAAAGAATATTCAAAATTGGAATGAGGCGTATGTTGTGTTTTTATAGCACTTGTTTATTATGTACGCGAGTTATTCAGAAAGGCCGGGTTTATACCCATTATAAATAACTGATTCGACGATAAGTCGACGATGAAGATGGTGGTTGAAGACCGGAGGTCTTCACATCGTTTGGATGATTACTGATGTCTTGATTGGGGTGTACACCTAAGACAAGGTAATAAGTGGTGATAGTTCAGACGTAATTGGAAATCGACCGGATATGCGAGGACCACTCTCTTGTATTGGACATATGGGACGGGGATTAAGGTGCCTCCGGTTTCGTTCAGACCCAGAGTGAACTTGTAAATGGATGTGTGTCTGACATTGGATTTTATTCTGTGTCGATTGATCTCTATTAAATATATATCTGTTTGGCGGCGGAGAATTTATTCTCTTGCTTAACGCCCTTCTCTGAGACGTACGAGCTCAGAGGTTGTATATCGATAAACATCGGTCGCATGGCGTGAATTGCCTGTGTGGCATGCTGAGATGCAAAGGATCAAGAATTCTGTTTAAAAGCAGAGTCTTTTTGTTGATGATCAAAGCACGACTTTAATATAGCATAGCTTTGTGTATAGCATTAATTCGCGGGCCTCACACCTCGGTATGAGTTAAAAACAGGATAGGGGACAGCAAGGAGTGCATGACGTTTCTTTCTAGTTATGGGTGGTGTCAGGGTTTTGCAAGCCCTGACATTTTTATATTTTTACCTATGTGGTTGTTGGAATGCGAGGCACCTCGGATATATCGGTTACTACGGAGCCAATGGATAGGTCCTATAGGACCGGGAAACGTGTGTTCAGGATTTGCCAATCCTCAAACGTAAGAGAGGACCGGACCTACAAGATCCAAGGGTTACCCAGAGTGTGTAGTCCCCAGGCTTTTGCTAGAGTGTCTCGAAGCGGAAAGGAGTACATCCCTTGCCTAGAGTCATGACGGAAATCCAATTTCAAATACGTGACATTTTGGTTTTATTTGTAGAGCCTAGTATGACGACATAGTGGGATGGGGGCACAATGCCGTCTATAATTGATACATTTATATTTGAAGTTATTTTCGTACACTTTACACTATAATAGTATCAAAATGATTTGTTTTAAACGTACCAAGCATGTTTGGCCATTATAAGGGAAAACTCTATCCTCCAGCTTGTGTTGCATCGTGTGATGGAACCTGAGTCTTATAATAACTTTATTTTTCAAAAAGCATTGCGTTGTTTATAACTATTTAAGCATTGGTATTCTTGGTACGAAACTTTTTCCGTGTTATACGGCGTGGTAACTTGATATAGTATATTTTAAAGTAAAGTTTTAAATAATTGTTTTACTTCTCACACCAGTCACATGACTGACCTGGAGTTTATTGTTTTAACCTAAACTCTGGGTGCCCCTATTTTCCACACGGGCAGTTAATAGTTTTGGTTTTGTAGATTTATATTCACAGGATCCTAGTTTACAGCTGGAACAATATTCAGAAAGCTCTGTATCCGTGTATATCTTTTAGTTGTGTTTTGTATTATTTTCCGCTGCAATGTAAATTTGTAAATCTCTGATATTTAGCAAATGTATTTTATTTGTTCATACTCTGTATATTCTTGTACTCTGATGTAAATTGTTGTAATAAACAATGAAATGTTCTTCTGTTTGTGTTCTGATTTGTCATTTTCTCAACTCAATCCGGGCTTTTCTTTACGGGGAAGTTTGGGTCGTGTCAATTTTTGAGAAGATAAATTTTTATAAAAATAAAAATGATTTTCTAAGAATGGTTCGAGTAGTGTGCATGAAAAGTTGGTAAAGGCGTGAGAAATTATTTTGGTATGTGAGTAAACCTTAAAACTTGAGTGGAAATCATAAAGAAGTCTTAATGGGGAAATTAAGATGTATGAACACGAAAAAGTGAACGCTCAAAGACTATGAAGTAATGTAATATAATCAAGAAAAAAAAGAATTTTTGATAAGATGCCTCTCATATGATTACTATTTAATAGAGAAAAGTTAGGGTAATTTTAAGACTTGTATGGTTTATGTGGAAAAGATATAGAGGGATAGATTCTGCATAAATACAAATTTAATCAAGGGCATAAGTTAAAGTGAAAAAAGTTGGCTAATTCGAATGAGAATTAAGTTTCCATGAAATCAGTAATATCTTGGAAAGAGAAAATTGTGAGATTTTTATAGGTGAATTTATGTCATGGTTTGCAATTAATGGAAATCCTTTTTCAACACTTCATGAGGAAGAAGAAAGTTCAACATGTCATCTCACTTTATGGTGAAATGAGAACTAGGGGTACGTAGCATGAGTTCATAGAGAGTGGTAGAGGGATAGGAGGAGCGCTATGATTGTCTAGATTCAGTGATGGGGACCTTTTTATTTCAGAGGGACATGGTCCTAGACCTCCTAGTCCTAGTGGATAGTCACATTTAATTGTTGTATCTTTACTTAATAATGATTGCAATAGAGAATGCTTTTTTTTTAGTATAAATTTGTACTCCTATGTATTATTTTGTTTTATTATTGAACATAACATATTTTAGTATGATATTCTCTTTCTAGGTGTTTGTAGTGATCACTAGACATAGGATTGAAATTAAAATTAAAATTAAAATGAAAGATGAACGAAAAAAAAAAGAAAAAAAAATTTTAGGGAAAGCAATGGGGTTGATTACAACAATAAATGAGAATAATAAAAGAAAATAAATTCTCTTAGAAATTGTAACGACCCGTATTTTTAACGGAGAATAAATAATTTATTTAATTATTTAAAGGATGGTTTGATAATTTAAAGTGACTAGAATTAAATAATATTGAATATTTAACTAATATAATAATTTATTTAAATTCCAGAATAGTCGGAAATAGTAGAATTCACAATATTGTGTGAATTGGATTATTTAGAATATATAATTCAGTTCAGAGTTGTGTTATATTAACGGATATATTATATAAACGATAGCTGAACATATAATTATATTATAATTATAATCGAGCCCGTAATGGTGCGGTAGTTCCTAATTTGGAGATTCGAACTTTAAACGAATATAAAGAATCCGTTTTGAATCGGATTTCTGTGAAACAAGAAACGTTTGAATCTATTGAACGATATTTTTCTAATGAAAGAGAAAAATTGGGATTTCGTCGTGTAGATTTTGATTTATGTCCAAATCAAATTTTCAAAAAGTCTCTATGGAATTCCTTTATAATTTATAATAATTTTATTTATATTATAAAAGGATTTTTAATATAAATTGAAAATCGATTTAACCCGGATTTGAAAATCGAGTTATAAATCCAACTGTGTTTATTTTATATTTGTATGATATTCTGTATGAATATATATACACGATAATATTAATTTATTAATTTTTAATCTAATTATTTTTAAATATATTAATAGTTGAATGGTTTATTTAGAGCTTTAAAAATAGCCATTTTTGCAAACGACCTCCGTTTTCGATGAAACTAATTTTGTTGGATCTGGAATATCAAATTATTGCTAGATTTCAATTTCCGTGAGTTTTAGAGTCCTTATGTCGCCGTACGGGATTTTAATGTGAAAAACAATCAATATTTTCACTTTAAAAATATGTTGTGTGAGCAAACGGACTCGGAATTCGACGAAACCAATTTCATTGGGTCCGTAATGACGAACTGTAGCCGCATAACCTTTTTTATCAAAATTGGGTATTGTATGTGATCGTATGGATTTTTAATTGACAAATGAAATAGCGGTTGATTAAAATTAAATATAATAATTGAATATTAAAATATAAACCTATCCTATAAATACCCTCACCGTACCCTCTCTAAACCTAATTCCTCATTTCTTTGGTCAAACCAATGAGCCGCCAATATTTCTTTCTTCCAATAAACAGTTTTCATCTTCATAAAATCGTTAGAAATCAAATAAAACTTCTTAAATCTCAAAACAACTTTATTGGAATTCGTTGGTTCAAGAGCTTCCTTCCTATGTTAATTTCAAGGGGTGCGATCATTTTTTTTTGTGATTCCAGTTCGAACCCGTAGTCCTAGGGTTGGGTTTTATCGGGAATCCGAGGGGAGATAGGAGAGGGGGTTGTCGTCGTTGGAGTCAGGGTGGAGTGGAGAGGCGAACACCGGATTTTGAGGTGTTTTAGCGTCAATGAATGTCGCACGTATTCTGTGCCGACCTGGGTAAAGTCGAAGTCGAGTTTGGTTAGTGGTTTGGAGTTGTTCAAGGTGGTGTGGAGGAGAAGGAGCTCCGGACGAAGAGGAAGAAGGTGGTTTCGGATTGTAAAAACATGGAGAAATAAGGGAGTAATGATGGAATCAAATTCGATTTGCTGTGTTGATTAAGGGAGGAGCAGTTCGAAGTTATATGGGACGGCAGTGGTGAAGTTCTGTTTTGGGTTTGGCGTTGAGAGGCCGACATGATGGGTTGGTCTACTGAACTGGAACTTGAGTGGGTGAATTAAAAGAGAAACGTGGTTGAGTATGTGGACTAAGAGTGCTCCAGTGGTGTAGAAAAATGGAGAGCTATATTATTGTTTCGATCTGGAAATTTCATGAAGAAAGGTAAACGGCTAATCTTGATTAATGGGTTAATCATGATTATGGAGGTTAGGATAATCATTAATTAATCATCAATTATATTGATTTAAGTTAAATTAAAAGGGAGATGTTGGTGTGGATTTTTCTTGGGTTTTGTAGGAAGTTCGAACTGAACTGGAATGGATTGGCAGTGGAAGCTTGGATGATCAGTAGGGAGATGTTAGTCAGAGTATAGCACTGTCGGTTTTATTTAAGCAAGGAGAAGCGAATTAAATGGTGATTAATAGACCTAATTATTTATTTAATATAATTAATTATGTTTTACTATACTGAAATTATCGTAACTTATGCACACGTGATCAGAACTTGACAAAACAAGATCCGTTGGGATCGTATGGACGACGGCTATGTAATGGAATTGATTAGGAGTGAATTGAAACTCATTACAATTTATAGCAAAATAAATTGTCTGTCTGAATCAACTGACAATTATCATTATTTAACGATAACCATCCAATATGAGTAAATCTCACTAACTCTGTACAGTTTATATTTTTTATAAATATAATCTAGTATCGATAAATGATGATTGTTTGATGTGTGTTGATGTTTGGTTGGATTGCCGATTTATTGGTTGAAATTATAGATAACGATATATATATAAATCGTAATCAAATATTGATTCTGTTTAACAAAATAGTTCATATTGAAATGAAATCGATGTTATTTATATTATTTAACATCTGTGATGCAGGGAAACAGGATGGAGGGATCCAACTGGATTCCTCAATATTTATAATACTGTTTGTTTTCATATATTGTGATATATGATGTGAGATAAAACCTGTGATTTATTATGATGACACTGGTCTGATTAATTGGTATTTTAAATACCAAAAGAAATACTGGAATGTAAAAAGGGAATTTTCAAAATGTATTTTGAAAATGAAATATTTATATGAAATAAATTTGATATTATAAAGGGAAATATTTATATGAAATAAATAGGATATTGAAAAGGAAATATTTGGAAAAACAAACAGAATTATAAAAGAAATTATTTGGAAAACAAATAGAATTATATAAAGAAATATTATTCACATTCTATGTGAAAAATTAGATTAAAGTAAATATTTTGCTAATAAAATATTTATAAAGGAAATAGGGTTTGAAATAGGAAATAAAATGGAGTTAAAGGAATTAGAAACTGACTGGAGATTAGTTTAGTTGAACAGCTGTCTGTGTATTGATCTGATGTTGGTTTAGGCCTTCGGGGTTAATACGTAGGGGGTTGTTCTCTTACTAGTTTACAGTTAGAGACTGATATATGTGAGAAGATAGTGATGCGTGAATCAGAAATGGAAACTTTTTCTAAAGTTAATAAAATTGTATATTTTCTAAAATTAGAAAATAAGGATTCGATGAATATATGGAAATGAGAAATGGGGAAATGAATAAATGTTGATTGATGATTGATCAATAGAATTTCCATTTGGAAATAATATCGTTGTTTGCACACATGTTTTTTTCTTTGATAGTTAGATCACCAACTATCAAAGTTTTTGACCATATTTCCGTCGTCAATACAGAGAGACCGGGATCAGATTCATCATCTGAAAACCATTTTGTATGTGCATTAGCGTTGTGATCAAATATGATGAAGATAATTGAAGACAGAGTTATGCAAGGGTTGTCCTGTTTACAAAATAGTGCCTTCGGTCAGTCAAGTCCTAGGGCGACCTGTATGGAAGAATGTCAGACAAAGTATATTTAATAGATCGCATAAGTTGATCTCTTCAAACGTATTTATGTTTCGTGGCAAAGGAATTCGTTTCTCTTAGCTGTATACCCATGGTATTTTTTGGGAAATCAATTTGTGATTTGGCGGGTATGACGATGTGACATTCAAAGTAAACAAAAGTGTGATCTACACGTTATGGCCTCTAGCCTTACAACCAGGAAATGGCATAAAATCAGGTAGGTCGCATGGCTATGTGGTTAGCCGCCAATTAGGGTGTATTATCACCTGATCTAGAGAAATTCCATTTTACTTCTATAATCTATATCAATGTTGTCCCTTTCGGGAAGCGGTTGGTGATCCCAACTGTTGGTGATAATACATTCAGTACACTCAAGCGAAATGAGTGACCGGTCATGTTTAGCCTGGGTTACAAGATGTTCTTGTTGAACCCAGTGTATTCCTCTCTAGAGATACACTATCGGAAGGTGGTCCTATACCTTCCCAATTGGAATTCATTAACCAATAAGCGCCCGTGGTTTTTGATTATATATTATGTATGTGGAACATGAGATGAAAACGTTCTGCTAGATGATTAATATATTGTGATTGAGAGACACTATTATAATATCAAAAAGAGTTTTGATATAAAGATTGTCGTTTCTTTCAAAAAAGATTTTTGAATGTTGGACCGAGTGTTTTGGACTCTCATAAGGGAAAAACCCGTTCCGTTACACGGCGTGGTCCTATGTGATATCGTTTAATTGCTCAAACTGTTTTAAATTGTTTACTCATACCAGTCCCATGACTGACCTGGAGTTTATTTTGTTTTGTTTTCCCTAAACTTTTGGGTGCCCAATTTTGTATGGGCAGTCAAGTAGTCGGGAATTTACAAATATACTGAAAGCTTGGAACAGGTGGCATCAGGATAATAACTATTGTTATTTCTGTTGTGATATAAGTGTTGTACTCTAATATACAAATACAAACTTGTGTTTCAAAGTTATGTTGTGTACTATATTTTATTCGTTCCACTGTGAGATTCGTGTTACTCTGATGTTGTAGTTGTCTTCTTTTTCTTCTGTTATAATTTTCTATCTTACCTATCCTCACCTTTTAATTTCTTTCTATTAACTATCTGGTATTTCTGATGCTTGTGTGGTCGACTTTGAGTTTATGTCGATAACCAGGATCACGAAAACCCGGGTTGTTACAGTGGTATCAGAGCTTCAGGCTATGTAATTACCTTGGCTCTGTGGCGTAACTCAGTAGAGATGGGGTAAGTAATACTCCAGATTGAGTTGAGTGTATATATACGAGAGAACGTATTTGTAGATTTTATAAAAAATAATTTATATTGTGGAGATTTATTGGTTGAGTTGTTTATGTGTTCTGATCGATCAGTTTGATCCACTGTATCGGTAGGAATTTATAAACACTCGAACATGATGAACCGACACAGTATGGTTTGAAAAGAAGATAAATGAAATAATTTTATCCAAATTATATTTTGATATAAAGAAAATATATATTGGAAATATTTTAGTATTAGATGTGTTAGTTGTTGTAATGATCGAGCAAGATTATAAATTAAATTGTTATGTAAATAGCCAATCAGAATTCATATAAGTGAAATACGTGAAATCAGATGAATAAAATCTGAATTTAAATCAGAATTGGAATTAAAACCCTGGAAGATTATAAAGGTGTTTGTAAATGGATTTGGATTAAGTATATGAGAATTTTAAAATCCTAGGAGATTTTAAATTGTTTTACAAGCATTGTGAATAATATTTTGAAATGTACTTCAAAATGGAAGTAATTAAATATGGATTTTTGAAAGTGATATAGTATTGAACTCACTTCAGTCACTGGGAAATAATTCCGATGATGATTTGGACATCACTGGTGTTCATTTTAAAGTTCTAAGTGATAGATTATTACCAAAGGTTTGCTTTGAATTATTTTAAAAAAAACAAGTTGTATGAATTTTGAAAAGGATTGGTTGATTTTAGACAAATCCAAACTGTTTAAAAAAACTCCAAGGAAAGGATTATTAGAAATTAAAACAGATTAAATAGAAATTTGTGAAAATCAAATTGAAATTGAGTTAAAGCCGTTAAGTAGGAATTTAACTGGATTAGAATGATATCGGGAAAAAAATGGATTTGTGATATAGAAATCTATGATGGTGTTGGGTTGGTGAATTATGAGTTTGGAATCAAGAATGAAACTGAAGTTTGAAATGAGATTTGGTTTGGATTGAAGCGAATAGCTGTGTTAATGATAAATTGATCAGAGTTTGATTGGAATGACATTGTTATATGTTGAATTGGTAGCAGATGGAAACGATATAATGATATGCCCGACAAAAATGTACATGTTTATTTATATATGAGTTTGGTGATTTATGAGCCAATTTAGCAAGCCGCTTGGCTGTTTGATTTTCTTTTAGGTTGGAGAAGGCCTAGAGAGGCGAGTTATAGTTGTATCAATTGACTCGTATAAAGGAGGTGCTAACGAATTTTTCAGAAATTTAAGGGGTTAGAAAATTTTCAGGATTTTTGAAAATTTATATTAACAAAAATGAATTAAATATTTAATTAAATAAATTAATTCAGTTAAAACAGAAGTTAAAAGTAAATGAATAATTTTTACCCAGTTAATAGAGTTTGTTTTCTACCTTAGCAATTTCGAGGACGAAACTATTTTAAGGGGGGAAGAATGTAACGATCCGTATTTTTAACGGAGAATAAATAATTTATTTAATTATTTAAATGATGGTTTGGAAAGCTAAAATGACCAGAATTAAATAGTATTGAATATTTAATTAATATAATAATTAAATAATATATTTAAATTCCAAAATAGTCGAAATAGTAGAATTCACAATATTGTGTGAATTGGATTATTTAGAATATATAATTCAGTTTAGAGTTGAATTATAATAACAGATATATTATATAAACGACAGTTGAACGTATAATTATGTTATAATTATAATCGAGCCCGTAATGGCACGGTAGTTCGTAATTTGGTGATTTGAATTTTAAACAAATGTACAGAATTCGTTTTGAATCGGATTTCTGGGAAATAAGAAACGTTCGAATCTGTTGAACGATATTTTTCTAATGAAAGAGAAAAATTGGGATTTCGTCATGTAGATTTTGATTTATGTCCAAATCAAATTTTCGAAAAGTCGCTATGGAATTCCTTTGTAATTTATAATGATTTTATTTATATTATAAAAGGATTTTTAATATAAATTGGAAATCGATTTAAGCTGGATTTGAAATATCGAGTTATAAATCCAACTGTGTTCATTTTATAGCTGTATGATAATCTATGTGAATATATATACACGATAATATTAATTTATTAATATTTAATTTAATTATTTTTAAATATATTAATATTTAAATTGTTTACTTAGAGCTTTAAAAATAGCCATTTTTGCAAATGACCTCCGTTTTCGACGAAACTAATTTTGTTAGATCTGGAATATCAAATTATTGCTAGATTTCAATTTCCAAGATTTTTAGAGTCCTTATGTGGCCGTACGAGATTTTAATGTGAAAAACAGTCAATATTTTCACTTTAAAAATACGCTATGTGAGCAAACGGACTCGTAGTTCGATGAAACCAATTTCGTTGGGTTCGTAATGTCGAACTGTAGCTGCATAACCATTTTTATCAAAATTGGGTATTGTACGTAAACGTATGGATTTTTAATTGATAAATGAAATAGCGGTTGATTAAAATTAAATATAATAATCGAATATTAAAATATAAACCTATCATATAAATACCCTCACTATACCCTCTCTAAACCTAATTCCTCATTACTCTGGTCAAACCAGCGAGACGCCAATATTTATTTCTTCCACTAAACAGTTTTCATCTTCATAAGATCGTTAGAAATCAAATAAAACTCCTTAAATCTCAAAACAACTTTATTTGAATTCGTTGGTTCAAGAGCTTCCTTCCTATGTTAATTTCAAGGGGTGCGATCATATTTTTTGTGGTTCCAGTTCGAACCCGTAGTCCTAGGGTTGGATTTCATTGGGAATCAAAGGGGTGATAGGAGAGGGGGTTGTCGGCGCTGGAGTCAGGGTGGAGAGGAAAGGCGAACGCCGGATTTTGAGGTGTTTTGGCATCAATGAATGTCGCATGTATTCTGTGCTAATCTGGGTAAAGTCGAAGTCGAGTTTGGTTAGGTGTTTGCAAGTTGTTCAAGGTGGTGTAGAGGAGAAGAAGCTCCGGACGAAGAGGAAGAAGGTGATTTCGGATTGTAAAAGCATGGAGAAATAAGGGAGTAACGATGGAATCAAATTCGATTTGCTGTGTTGAGTAAGGGGGGAGTAGTACGAAGTTATATGGGATGGCAGTGGTGAAGTTCTGTTTTGGGTTTGACGTCGAGTGGCCGACATGTTGGGTAGGTCTGCTGAACAGGAACTTGAGTGGGTAAATTAAAGGAGAAACGAGGTTGGGTATGTGGAGTAAGGGTGCTCCAGTGGTGTAGAAAATGGAGAGCTATATGATTGTTTTGTTCAGGAAATTTCATGAAGAAAGGTAAACGGCTAATCTTGATCAAAGGGTAAAACATGATTATGGAGGTGAGGATAATCATTAATTAATCATTAATGATAATGATTTAAGTTAAATTGAAAGGGAGATGTTGTTGTGGATTTTTCTTGGGTTTTGTAGGAAGTTCGAACTGAACTGGAATGGATTAGCATTGGTGAAAGTATAGCACTGTCAGTTTTATTTAAGCAAGGGGAAGCGAGTTAAATGGTGATTAATAGACCTAATTATTTGTTTAATATAATTACTTTTGTTGTACTATATTGAAATTATCGTACTTATGCATACGTGATCAGAATTTGACAAAACAAGATCCATTGGGATCATATGGACGACGGCTATGCAACGGAACTGATTAGGAGTGAATTGAAACTCATTACAATTTATAGAAAAATAAATTGTCTATCTGAATCAACCGACAATTATCCTTATTTAACGATAACCGTCCAATGTGAGTAAATCTCACTAACTCTGTACAGTTTAAATTTTTATAAATATAATCTAGTATCGATAAATGATGATTGATTGCTGTGTGTTGATTGTTTGGTTGGATTGCTGATTTATTGGTTGAAATTATAGATAACGATATATATAAAAATCATAATCAAATATTGGTTCTGTTTATCAGAATATTTAATATTGAAATGAAATTGATGTTATTTATATTGTTTAACATCTGTGATGCAGGGAAATAGGTTGGAGGGATCCAACTGTATTCCTCAATATTTATAATACTGTTTGTTTTCATATATTGCGATATATGATGTGAGATAAAACTCGTGATTGATTATGATGACATTGGTCTGGTTAATTGGTATTTTAAATACCATAAGAAATACTGGAATGTAAAAAGGGATTTTTCATAGCATATTTTGAGAATGAAATATTTATATGAAATAAATAGATACTATAAAGGGAAATATTTATATGAAATAAATAAGATATTGAAAAGGGAAATATTTATATGAAATAAATAGGATACTAAAAAGGAAATATTTGGAAAAACAAACAGAATTATAAAAGAAATTATTTGGAAAACAAATAGAATTATATAAAGAAATATTATTCACATTATGTGAAAAATTAGATTAAAGTAAATATTTTGCTAATAAAATATTTATAAAGGAATTAGGGTTTGAAATAGGAATTAAAATAGAGTTAAAGGAATTAGAAACTGACTGGAGATTAGTTAAGTTGAACAATTATCTGGGTATTTGATCTGATGTTGATTTCGGCCTTCGGGGTTCATATGTAGAGGGTTGTTCTCTTACTAGTTTACAGTTAGAGACTGATGTATGTGAGAAGATAGTGATGCATGAATCAGAAATGGAAACGTTTTCCAAAATTAATAACGTATATTTTCAAAATTAGAAAATAAGGATTCGATGAATATATGGAAACGAGAAACGAGAATTTCCATTTGGAAATAATATCGTTGTTTGCACACATGTTTTCCTTTGATAGTTAAATCACCGACTATCAAAGTTTTTGACCATTTTTCCGTTGTCAATACGGAGAGACCAGGATCAGATTCATTATCTGAAAACCACAATTTATGGGCGTTAGCGTTGCGATCAAATAAGTGAAGATAATTGAAGACGGAATTATGCAAGGGCTGTCCTATTTACAGAATAGTGCCTTCGGTCTGTCCAGACCCAGGGCGACCTGTATGGAAGAATGTCGGACAGAGTATATTTAATAGATCGCATAAGTTGATCTCTTCAAACGTATTTACGTTTCGTGGCGGAGGAATCCATTTCTCTTAGCTGTATACCCGTGGTATTTTTGGGGAAATCAATTTGTGATTTGGAGGGTATGATGATGTGACACTCAAAGTAAATAAAAGTGTGATCTATACGTTATGGCCTCTAGCCTCACAACCAGGAAATGGTATAAAATCGGGTAGGTCGCATGGCTAAGTGGTTAGCTGCCAATTAGGGTGTACTGTCACCTGATCTAGAGAAATTCCATTTTACTTCTATAATCTATTTCGATGCTGTCCCTTTTGGGAAGCTGCTGCTGATCCCAACCGTTGGTGATAATACATTCAGTACACTCAAGCAAAATGAGTGACAAGTCATGTTTAGCCTGGGTTACAAGATGTTCTTGTTGAACCCAGTGTATTCCTCTCTAGAGATACACTGCCGGAAGGTGGTCCCATATCTTGCCAGTTGGAATTCATTAACCAATAAGCGCCCGCTGTTTTTGATTATATATTATATATGTGGAACGTGAGATGAAAGCGTTCTGCTAGATGGTTATTATATTGTGATTGATAGACACTATTATAATATCAAAAAGAGTTTTGATATAAAGATTATCGTTTCTTTAAAAAGGATTTTTAAATGCTTGACCAAGTGTTTTGGATTCTCATATGGGAAAAACCAGTTCTGTTATACGGCGTGGTCTTATGAGATATCGTTAACCCGTTCTGTTATACGGCGTGGTCTTATGAGATATCGTTTAATTGCTCAAACTGTTTTAAATTGTTTACTCATACCAGTTCCATGACTGACCCGGAGTTTATTTTGTTTTGTTTTCCCTAAACTCTTGGGTGCCCAATTTTGTATGGGTAGTCAAGTAGTCAGGATTTTACAGATATACTGAAAGCTTGGAGTAGGTGGCTTCAGGATTATAGCTATTGTTATTTCTGTTGTGATGTAAGTGTTGTACTCTAATATATAAATACAGATTTTTGTTTCAAGTTACGTTGTATACTTTATTTTATTCGTTCCGCTGTGAGATTCGTGTTACTCTGATGTTGTAGTTTTCTCATTCTTCTTCTTCTATTCTAATTTTCTATCTTATCTATCCTCACCTCTAATTTCTTTCTATTAACTATCCGGTATTTCTGATGCTTGAGTAGTCGACATTGAGTTTATGTCGATAACCAGGATCGCGAAAACCCGGGTTGTTGCAGAAATTATTTTTTTGGAAATGTGAAAAAAATAAAAAGATAAATTATTCTTATGCAAACTATGCTTGGAGAAGAAGATAGGAATTTTTATTGAATAATACAGAAAAGTTCCAAGTATTGGGAAAAAGGCGCGTAGAAGTGGAATTTAAAATATAGAATTTTCCATTTTCTACATTTTTCTAACTTAAGAAATCGAATTTGAAAAAATCAGTTTTTTTATAAATTCGAAAATTTAAAGTTGGTTGGTAGGGTTTAGGTGCAAAAATTGGATGAACTACGCTCTTAATATGTGAAAGTGTGGGAAAATCGGATGAGAAAATATCTTTGTTTTTTCAAATATTGCATTCATATAGAAATTGCCAGTATATTTAGGGTGTGTGTGCATCATGTATTCAAAAGATTTTTAAAAGAAAAGAGCATTCATAAAGAAGATAACGCTTAGGCATTCATGAATTTTTATGGTGTGTTACACTTAGCATAAGTACATAGATGGTTACAGAATTGAATACAAGATGGTTGTAAATTATGTGGGCAGTTACATAATTTTACCCTTACCAAATTTCAAGAAAAAAATTTCCTAAAGGGTGGGCGAGTGTAACACTCTGTATTTTTAAATAATAAAAGGAATTTAAATAATTAAAGAAATAATTATTAACGGAAAATCGACATTTTGGGACTATCACAATTTGGATTCAAAATGTATATCATTGCATTCATGGAATTTTTTTGATTAATTTACATATATAATATTCCTCGAATGGAGTTCGTATGGGGAAGTTAATAATGTTTGAAATATTGGGCAAATATATATATATATATATATATATATATACATATATATATACATATACATATACATATACATATATATATATATATGCGCACGTTTGAATTTGAAATGTGAATATATGTCAAAATCGTAAAATAATATATTAAATATAGAAACAAACAAAAGCGGTCCAAAAATTAAATACACAATGGAGCAAAATGGGCAGCAAGTAAATTATGCAAAACAGTGACCTGTAAATTTAGTTTAAATCACATGGATCAACCCACATAGGGACTGGGTTGACCCATGTGTCAAGCCAGGTATGGGAATAGGTTGACCCATGTCCGCCTGGAATGTTTTTTATAGGTGATTTCTGGACTGGTTTTGTAACGATTGGACTTTTTAACTGGTTTTCACTGGTAATTAAACCAACTTAAACCATTCATAAAGACGGATGGTTATGGGTACTTACATATTTGCACATAAATAACAGAATTTTTCATTTCATTACCATAATATAGTATCAGAGTTACAAGGAATACATCAGAGTACATCGATTACACAGCGTAAGAATGTGAATGCTCCAAAACATAATAGCTCCAGCTAAAAACAAAATCTTGCTCCAATCAACTCCAAGGCTAAATCTGCGAACCAAACTACTAGGCTGCCAATGCAAAATTTTGGGCACCTAGAGTTTAGGTGCGGGAACAATAAACTCCAGGTCAGTCGTGGGACTGATGTGAGAACTCAAAACATCTATTTTTTAGGATTCATTTTAAAGTTGGGTAATTCAACGGACCACGCCGCTAACGCGGAACGAGTTTACTCCATATAAATTCACACGCATAGAAATTCGCTATGATTTTTGAAAAATGAAACTACCATAAGGTCTTGCAGCACACACACACAATGCAAACGCACACATAGGCAAGATTTCTCCTTATGATAGTAAAAAATGCTTGATACGTGAAAATCTTATGATATTATTATTATTATTGCATAGTGTGAAAACAATTTCGTAAATAAATGTATTAATCTTAGCCAGAATAATGTCCTATCCTATTATACTGACGTAATCCTAATGGAAAGAGGCTATAAAACTAAAATCGTATTGGCTCGTAGTGGAAATTGGATTTACAGCAAATGACCAAGCAAAGGAACTTCTTACCGCACCGATTGGTATGCCTCTGGAGGGACGCCGCGAGAACCAAATCGAGCTCTCTGCCAACACGAGGCTGGGTTACCTCTTAACTAGGTAACTAAGAGCACACCTGAGTATATTACTTCCCGGTCGTTACCAACCTTTAAACCGAGCACTTGCAACATCAACATCCACAAAGTAGAAATTATCCACATAGGTTAATACCTAGGATCCATACAATAGCACATCTTTTATCTAGAAGGAAATGACTACCCTTAATCTTGCTGCATCTTTCCTGTTCTAGCCATTTACCGGGTTGTGAGGCTTGCCGAGGCCACGATATACACAAAGCTACGCTTAAATAAGTGATCGACGCTAATCTATGAATTAGAAAAGCGCGACATTTGTAATAAATTCTGCAAGCATACAGGTGTGTAGCATACAGGTCGAACACAGGGAGGTGAATTAAATCAAATTATTTATCTAATCTCTTGGGCGAGTTAGACGATTTTCGAGGTTGGTTTTTGAAAATAATAAAAATTGAAACTGTGATCCAACTCAGAACAAATCTAATTGAACCGACGGTCAAATCACAATTATCAATTGGGAATTAAAATGCAAAACAGAAATAAAATGCAGAAAGTAAAATTGCAGGAAAAGAAGAACAACAAAAAGTAAATTAGGATTGTCGTTGAAACTAATCAAACGACTAATCACTAACAAAAAGTGTAAAATACAATTGGTGTTCTACCGAATCTAATCGTGTAGACAACACTAATCGCTAAGAAAATAGAAAAATGCTAGAAAATAAAAGAAGAAAAGGAACTTTTATTAATGGAGTGATGGAATAGAAAATAGGATGGTGGCTACAATGCCATTACAAGGGTATATATAGGGGATAACCAAACCATAACCCTAACCCTAATGATAACTGGGCCTTGTCATTACATCACTAATTAGTTTACAATGAGAAACATAAATGGGCCTTAGATAAATAAAGCAAATTTGGGCCTTTTCTCTTTTCCTCTTGCTTCCTTGACACTTCTTCATTGATTTGTGATGTGCAAAGCCTTGTTATCAATCCTTTTCTTGTCCAACAGCAACTAGATGTGATATCTTTATCTACAATTCTTCAAAATGCAAATACACAACAAATTGAACTCTATTTCTCTACATTTCTGGTTGCATGCGGGCTGGGTTGGAATATCTGTAAAAATAACAAAACAATACCCAAGTAATATTTATTTATATACAAAAGATAAGAAATAAGAGCATAAAATAAACATATTTCTATGTCAATCAAATACCCCCACACTTATCTTTTACTCGTCCTCGAGTAAAACAAAAAATGAAAAACTAAACTAGATAGGTCACACTTTCGTAGGAAACACGATTGCATTGAGCGTATGCAACAAGCCGTTAAACCTCTAGGTGTCCCTAGTAGGACGAGTGGTGTCTCGTGAGGGTTTTCAGCGGATACTACCCACAAAATCCACGTGCAGTATGTTATGATTCTAATGAAACTACATGAATGCAATGGACATATGCAAAAATAAAAACGAAAAATGACAACACGACTTATTTCAGGAAAGTGGTACAACAAATTAAGTTAATAATTTCTAACCAGTTGATTTTATTTTAGATACCTCGACTTGTCACAAATTTTCAATATAAATCAAGTTTTCAAATGTTAAATTCCAGTTTGGCCAGTTAGTTCGGTCGATAACATAGTGCAGCCATGAAATAAATTCTTAGTTTGCTTGGCACAGTTTGCAAAGTGGTATTCTAATTTTCTCATGTATGGCTAGTCAAATCAATAAGGTCAAGAAGTGTTTGGGTATCATCGCTTATTCTTTATTCTATAAAATTTTAAGATTTATGATTAAGTACATACACCTAACTAAAAAGGCCAAGGTTTACCACCCATGCACTGCCTCGCGGACTAACGGAGAGTAGGTAAAGAGCTTGGCGGATTGTGCAGGCCGACTTTGACTTTGTCAACAACGTGTCGGTAATCCTTAGGTGTCCAATCTCATAAAATGAGACCAAGATATTCCAACGCTGACTTTGTCAACAACGTGTCAGATAGAGCTTGGCGGGTTTGCACACCAACGCTCGATATACAAGCAATGTTGGATACCTTTGGAATACTATTATTCTTATTATCGAAAATATAAGCACAAAAGAGAGTTACGCGAATTCAACTTAACACAACTTAGTTTTAAAGATTTGAAAAGCCAATATAAGTATTTTAAGTTCTCCACTTATTTAAACAAAGTCTACAATATAGAATAGATTTCATGGCCATCACCTAAGAATCTCCCTATATACCGGTTACACTATTATCCCTCAGAATTAAGCTTTTCATTATATTTCCTATTCGATCTAAGTTGAGAGAGAAAAATACTATCAACTGGCTAAAAAATGTAAACTTATTTTGTTGTATCAAACTAAAATGAGTCATGTTTCAAAAAAAAAAAAATGGCATGTTACTACAGTCTAAAATGCATGATGGTCCTATTTAAATGATGGAAATAAAAGAAATAAAAACAAAGAAAAATGAAAATGGATGAAATGCAGACTCCCCCCCACACTTGAACTAAACAGTGTCCACACTGTAATTTTTTTCTATATTTGAAAGATAGTACCCAAAGGTGTATCAAATGCAAAATAATTTGAAGAATGAAATGTAGTTTAGCTATATGTAGGGATGGATCATATGTACAATGATATATGTGTTTGCGGTGCACGCGATGCAAAGAATTCCACCAACTTTTTCCCCCACACTTGGTTCTTGCCCTATGAGTCACATTCCCACTGTGTCTAGACATGTTTTCTAACAAGCAAGAGTTTTTGAAAACCATCTCATCTTTATACCTCGACTTGTAGTCCAGGAGATAAATATCTAGGGTCGTCCTAACCTGAAGTTTTTCAACCAAGCCAGCATTCCAAACGTAATTCATGTATTCAACAAATTTGTCAGTGTAATTTTTCAAAAATTTGTGATCGTATGTAAATTCAGTGAAATTTGACATCTGAGTGGTGTTCAAGACTGTGTGATCACATTTCTCATCATTAACTGTCAACGTATTTTCGACACTGACAATCTCAAGTTCATTTGAAATTTCCTCAAAGTTAAAATTTTCGAACTCGTGACATGAATCCACTTCTTCCTTATTTGGCAATTCATCCTCGTACAAATCAAGAAATTCATGTTCATTAGAATCCAATTCCACTTCTGAGTTTTTGAAAAATTCAACATTTTGATTTGGTTCAATTTCAAAAATTTCAAGCTTCTCACAGCCTGAAAGAGGAAGATCAAAATTTAAGCTTAAATCTTCTTCCTGAAAAGAGTTGAAGTTCAAATCATTGGTTGAATTTTGAAAAACTTCATCAAGATGATTATTCTCAATTTCAAAAGTCGTTATTTGAAAATTTTCAATGTCAGCAAAGAATGGATTATTTCCTGATTCATCGCTTGTTTGAATTTGATTTTGTTGCTCTCGTTGTTCTTTCAAAGATGTCAATAAACAAAGAAGTTCATCCATCTTTCTATCTTTTTCATTAAGCTGTCTATCTAGCCTTTCTACCCTCTCTCTAAAAATGTTAAGACGATCGTTGATTTGAGAGCTCTCGTTTGGAATTTCCTGATTTTCAAAATTATAATCCACATCAATTTCACAATCAATATTATTTCCAATGTGGTAGTTGTTTGAATTTTCAGAAAACTGACAATGATATTGGAAATCATTTTGATCATAGAAATTTTGTTCATAACCAAAACTGTTAAAATTCGAGGAAAACTTGCAATTTTGGTTATTTTCAAGATATTGATATGGGCTAAAACTTTGAAAATTTTGGTCTACAACCCCATATTGATATTGGGATTCAAAGCTGCTTTGATGTGGGTGTGGCCCATAATCGAAATTATTAAAATTTGAATTTAAATCGCAATTTCGATCATATCCATGATTTTGAAAATGTTGGTCGGTTGGAAAATTTTGAAATTTTTTGGCATTGGGCTCACGAAAGTTTGGAAAATTTTGCCTCATGAGTTGTCGTTCATATTCGTATTCTTCCAGTGGACGTCTACTCAGGCTATTATTCCACACTTCTCTCAAAGATTTTTTTGAATCAGACATTTGAATGAAGTCAAGACAAGACGGAATTTATTTTCACTTCAAAATAATATAAAATACTGAGTTGTGCTCTATTAATTAACTGACTCAATTGGAAGGGGGAAGAGGGTCTTATGGCCGTTCACGTATAGTATAAAACTAAGGGATACGACCAATGTTTTACGGGTAGTATGCAACCTCTTTTGTTGGAAGTTCAATAAATTGAACTACTATATATCCGCGATCCAATTATACGAGGCAGTCAATTTCACAAAACACCACTTTTCAATTATATTATTTTGAAAAATCAAATTTTATTGTTGAAAACGATGAGAGCGATGATATAAGGTATGTAAATTCGTTCTTCACAAACAGATTCAGAAATTTCCGTCACAGAACAGACACAGAACAGTAGCAGAATTAAAATTTTTACATTCAAGCCGCTGCCCCTGCAGAAGATTTTTACAACAATTTCTATATATTTTTTTCTTTGCAGCAGAGCACCTGTAGAGTTCAGAAAAATATTACCGTGGGGTATGGCGGTCCTTCCAGTACAATTCAGACCAACTGTTTGCAAATCCGGCATCCTTTGAATTCCTTTTCTGTTGGTTGACACTTTTTCACTTTGGTCCTTTGAATTGCTTGGAACCCTTTTTTTTTTAACAGAAAAGAAATAAGATTGCAAATTGCAAAATGAAACTAGAGAGAAGGAAAAAAAAAACTACTACTAAAATAACAGGATGATTCAAAAAGTCAGAATTCAGTCAACGCGACTCAAACAAAAACAAAAGAACTATCCAAACAAAGAGAACAAAAACTAAAACAACATGCGATCAACTCCAAAGAAAACAACAAATAACTCGGCAAAACAAATAACTCGCAAAACAAAAAAAAAACAGAACAAACAAAACAACAAATCTCGCAAACAAATAACTCGGCGTGGCTTACTAATTAGAAAAGAAAACAAAAGTGAATTCAAAGCCTACACTATTGTCAAACACAACCAATATGCATTTTCCCAATTTAGACAAAACGCCCCTACCAATTTCAGAAAGGCATCAACTTACGCCAAAAAGATGAACAAATATTTGCAAAACAATCAAAGTACCCCTGTTTTATTTTTCTAAACAAACGCACCCCTTGTTTTAAATTCGCAACTCCCCTCTCTCTCTCTCTATTTTTTTCTTTCAGACTAAATTATCAAAAATCGAGAGTCAGGTCTTTGAATTGGGTTTCAGAAGGGCTGATTGTGAAGCAGGGCTCGGAGAAGGAGCTTTGTAGCTCAGATCGGACGTTCGATGTTGTAGAAGGGTTTCGGTTTGAGGTGTTCTGGTTGAGGAATCGCGAATGGGAATTCGGTGATGGAGTGAGTTGGATTTTGGGCGCGGATGGGATGATTTGGATTTGTGGATCTCGAAGTGAGGAGGGGGACGGTGGAAAGGAGATCTGGCAGGGTGGTTTGTGCTGTGTTGTTTGCGTCTGAAGGCTGTTGAAGTGTGGGGGTATTGGTTGTATGTGAAGGTTTGATGAAGGTGTATTTCACTGGAGGGTGTTGTTTTTGTAGATCTGGATTTTGTGATGATGGTCTGGAAGATGGTATGATCGGGTAATGAAGGGGAAACAGTCGGAGTTTGCGGTGATGTACTGTAATGGGATGAATGGGATGAACGTTGTTTGTGCGTGACTAGGATTGGATGAACGGTGGTGTACAAGGTGGATGTGAATTCAGGAAATTTGGTTTCTAGAGTGGACGTGGGAAGATGGGGAAAATTGGATGGTTGCGGTGGACGAAGGGAGATGGTGGTGCTGTAAAGAATATATAAATTTCAGAAGAGGTTCTGATGACTTTGTGGTGGCCGGGAATGAATATAAATTTGTAACAGAGAAGAAGTGGAAAGAAATTTTGTGATTTTTTTTGTTTTTTTTAGACTTGAAAAGAAGGCAGAATTTGTAGAAGAGAAGAAGGAGATTTAGAAATAAAACGGGAAAGACAAAAGAAAAAGTAGCAAGATTTTTTTTTCATTTTTTCCCTTGTTTGTGAGACTTGGAAGAGAAAGAAATACAATATTTCAGAAAGGGAATTGAAAAAAAGAAGGAAATCAAAGAAAATAGGCAATTTTTTCTTTATATAAATATATACAAGAAAACAAAAAGGAAAAACAAACAAAAACTAACACGAATCGGAAATTAAATAAATAATAAAATTTAATCGTTACCTCCCCGGCAACGGCGCCAGAAACTTGATCGACGCTAATCTATGAATTAGAAAAGCGCGACATTTGTAATAAATTCTGCAAGCATACAGGTGTGTAGCATACAGGTCGAACACAGGGAGGTGAATTAAATCAAATTATTTATCTAATCTCTTGGGCGAGTTAGACGATTTTCGAGGTTGGTTTTTTAAAATAATAAAAATTGAAACTGTGATCCAACTCAGAACAAATCTAATTGAACCGACGGTCAAATCACAATTATCAATTGGGAATTAAAATGCAAAACAGAAATAAAATGCAGAAAGTAAAATTGCAGGAAAAGAAGAACAACAAAAAGTAAATTAGGATTGTCGTTGAAACTAATCAAACGACTAATCACTAACAAAAAGTGTAAAATACAATTGGTGTTCTACCGAATCTAATCGTGTAGACAACACTAATCGCTAAGAAAATAGAAAAATGCTAGAAAATAAAAGAAGAAAAGGAACTTTTATTAATGGAGTGATGGAATAGAAAATAGGATGGTGGCTACAATGCCATTACAAGGGTATATATAGGGGATAACCAAACCATAACCCTAACCCTAATGATAACTGGGCCTTGTCATTACATCACTAATTAGTTTACAATGAGAAACATAAATGGGCCTTAGATAAATAAAGCAAATTTGGGCCTTTTCTCTTTTCCTCTTGCTTCCTTGACACTTCTTCATTGATTTGTGATGTGCAAAGCCTTGTTATCAATCCTTTTCTTGTCCAACAGCAACTAGATGTGATATCTTTATCTACAATTCTTCAAAATGCAAATACACAACAAATTGAACTCTATTTCTCTACATTTCTGGTTGCATGCGGGCTGGGTTGGAATATCTGTAAAAATAACAAAACAATACCCAAGTAATATTTATTTATATACAAAAGATAAGAAATAAGAGCATAAAATAAACATATTTCTATGTCAATCAATAAGCCATGCTTTAATCATTCGTAGCTCGTCACATATCTTAGGTATGCCACGTTACCCATTAACAACGCATCACTAATTTTCAATATATAACCTCCAAGCTCATACATTTTAGATAATAATGTTAAGCAAGAGAGTAATTCTCCCTCACCAAACAGATATATATCGATAAAACAGTGCGACGTAGTTAATTACAATGTCAGACACACAATCCATAAATGTCCGTTCTGGGTCTGATTGAAACATCATCCAAAAATCTCCAAATACATTCAAATATCATGCCACTTATAATCTCGGTTGGTTGTATGGACCAATCCGAGATATGAGCATTCAATCCAAATGATTAGGAAATCCCCAGGCTTTACTCGTCGGTTTCCATATCTTACATTGCTTTATAACGCTGTACTATTACTTGGAATGGTTTTCGGAGCTATATCCAATCCTGGACTTTCCAAGTAATAAGCGCACTTCAAAATCAATAGCTATGGACTATACAAATTTCTCTATTCAAATCTCCTTCCCAAATCATTATCAATTCATTTCAATTTAAGGTTAGATTTATTCAATTCTCTTCAACCCCGTTATCATCTTAACCGTTTCCTTGAAATTCAATATTCATATCCAACCTTATATTTCAAAAAACCAAATCCATTTATTCGTCATTATCTCTTTCCATAAGTTTCCAAAACCACCAAATCATAATTTGGATTTAAATCTTCATTTATGATAAATCTAATGATTGATATTTCAAATATAAATTTAAACAAAATTTAATCAACTTATATTTGATATTGATTCACCAACGTGGGAAGATACCATCAGAATCTGGGTATGAATATGTTTTAACATTTGTGACAGTGTCCGTCCAATCATGGGATTCCATATCCAATATCCAACGACTAACTCTATTCAAAACTCATTTCCTTTTTTTATTCAAACTTCCCGTATCTTACTTACAATTTAAATAAATTCATACCGTACAATTTAACTCTTTTAAAATCTTTCAACGCATTTAATAAATCCTTTTTCCAGAATTTAAACAATAGTCCATGGTATATAATCTTAAAATTCCAATCATTTTCAAAGAAATGGTATGACAACGTTAAAAGCATTATGGAAAGCGCTGAGAAATGGCAGTTTAACCAAATAGATCTAAAATCATTCCAAATTCACATATAACGTTTTTAAATATAAATTGCCAAATTCCTCTTTCTAGATTAGATTAAATTCCATAACTTAGATTTAAAACCATATTCTGAATCTCTTTTCCCAAAATAATATTATATTTCCATTCCAATTTCAAAGTAACTTTAATTCAAAATTCATTATTAAGCTTAGTCCAAAATCATTTCACATTTCCAAACCTTCATTTCAAATGAAAATGAGATCTTTATACTTTTCAAACCTAGTTTAATTACTTACTAATAATCATTAAAATTATTTGCATCAAAAAAATATTGAATACTTATTTGAATCTTTGCCTGATTAAAATTTGAAACTTAATTTAAATTTAAATAAGCTATGAGCAATGGGAATTGTTGACAAAACCCTTTTTATTTGAAATTTAAAATTGATATTCATGAATGGTCACTACATGATGTTTATTAATTTAAATTCCAATTTATTTCTAAATTTAAAACAATTTCAAATTTAAATTTCAAAATATATTTTGAATTAATCATCCCGTCCGTCAGATCAGTTAGGGATAGCCGGGGAGAGCAGGAAACAATATTTCCAAACCCAAGCCTAGACACTATCCTCTCCGTCATCCTAGAAAATTCTGGTATCTATCTATATATATTATAAAAAGACTTCATCAATATATATATATATATATATTTAAAATCATGTTCTAATTTCCAAATCTCCTTTCGAATTAAAAATCAATCTTCATTTATATGGAAGGAAGATTTAATCGATCATCTATATAATTCCACAACTACAGTCTGTGTGATTTCACGCAACCATAGTTAAATAAATCAACCATATAAACCAGATGAACATGAATTCATTGTCATCACAACCAATAACCAATCATCTTAACTGTGCACAAGCATTACGGTCAATAACGCTTATCAGTGTTCAGTGTTTTATCTAATTACATGATCATCCATTCAAACATTAACATCCTTATCAACCAAATATCACTAACTAATTATAATCAGTCATAACTAACTATAATTATTAAATCACTACCAATTTAAATAAATAATTAAATTATGAGTTCTCACCATTATAGATCCAAAATCTTCATTACCAGGACGAACAAGCCAATGAACACTGCTACTGCTACTTGTACTGCTTTCGATCCACCTCTATTAGCAACTCATGATTACACTGCTAACTTTTATAGTGATATTAAATTAATAATAACGCTCGTCATATATTTATATACAAGGATTCTTTTTCTTTTGTTATAATTATACTTAAACAAAATGTAACAACAAGGAATTTCACTCTATCCAAATCGATCGCTAAACCGACCAAGATCATTCGAAACCCCTGATTGCTTTGAGGATAAGACGAATCAGAACACAAACCGAAGAACATTTCATTGCTGTTACAACAATTTTCATCAGAGTACAAGAATATACAAAGTATGAATAAATATTACACATTTACCAAATATCATAGATTTAAATTACATTTAAATACATAACAGCGGAAAAATAATACAAAACACAACTGAAAGAAATACACGGATACAGAGCTTTCCGAGTATCGTTCCAGCTGTAAACCAGGATCCTGTGAATATAAATCTGCAAAACCCAACCACTAGCTACCCGTGTGGAAAATTGGGGCACCCAAAGTTTAGGTTAAAACAATAAACTCCTGGTCAGTCATGTGACTGGTGTGAGAACTAAAACAGTTATTAATCTTTATTTTAAAGTTAGGTAAATCAAGGGACCACGCCGTATAACACGGAACGGGTTTCCTCCCAAGAATACCAGTGCATAAAACAAACAGCGCAATGCTAAATAAAGAAAAATGAAGCTATTATAAGACCCAGGTCCCATCACACAATGCAACGTAAGTCGGAGGATAGGGTTTTACCTTATAATAGCCAAAGAATGCTTGATACGCTAAATTTCATCTTTTATTATTTCTATAAGTGTATAGTGTCAAAACAATTTCAATCATAGACATCTTAAGTGCCCCCATACCATTATGTCGCCATACTAGTTCTACAATTAAAACCGCAAAGGTCGTATTGGAAATTGGATTTCTGTCATGAGTCGAAGCAAGAGGCAAGGTCCTCTCCGTCCGAGACACTCTAGAAAATGTCTCAGGACCACACACAGCGATCCTAGATCTTCAGGGCCGGTCCTCTCTTATATTTGAGGATTAATTATTCCTGAACACACATTTCCCGGTCCTATAGGACCTACATCCGAGGCGCCTTGCATCCAACAACCACCCAGGTAAAAAGTATATAAATGTCAGGGCTGGTAGGTCACTAACATCACCCATAGCTAGAAAGAAACGTCGTGCTCTCCCTGCAGTCACTATCCCGTTTTTGATCATCAACAACAAGACTTTGCTTTCCAATAAAAGCTGTGCCACATAGGCCGTGCTTTGATCATCAACAATAAGACTTTGCTTTTCAATAAAAGCCTTGATCATTTGCCACTTAGGCATGCCACACAGGCAATTCACTCCATGCGATTGATATCCATCAGTATACAACCTCTGAGCTCGTACGTCTCAGAGAAGGGCGTTAAGCAAGAGAATAAATTCTCCGCCGCCAAACAGATATATATTTAATAGAAATCAATCACATTGAATAAAATCCAGACAGTCCATTTACAAGTTCGTTCTGGGTCTGAACGAAACCGGAAGAACCTTATTCCTCGCATATCCATCAATCTCCAAATACGTCTGGACGATCACCAACTGATTCCCTCCTCTTGGGTGTACAACCCAATCAAGATCATCAGTAATCATCCAAACGATGTGAAGACCTCCGGTCTTCAACCACCGTCTTTATCTTTGACTTATCGTCGAATCAGTTATTCGGAATGGGTATAAACCCGACCTTTTCGAATAACCCACGTATATAATAAACAAGTGTTACACAAACACAACATATGCCTCATTCCAATTTAGAGTATTCTTTTATTCAAATATTCACATTCTTAGGGAAAGGTTTCCATTAATTTTATCAAAGATAAATTCTTATAAATTTATTCTTTAATCTTCCTTTGGATATCATTTCAAACCATGTTAAGGTTTTCCAAACTAGTCGGGATTAGCGAACCACACCGAAGTAATTATTTATTTTATTTCCCAATCCCAACCTACTCATCCCATGGAGCAAAACTGGTAATACTCCATATCTAACACCGCGGTGTTATCGGTAAATATTAATTACCATTTCACATTCAAATCTAATCAAAGATTTAACTATCGCTTTGGAGAAAAACTGGTGATGCTCCATTCTCGATCATTTCAATCTAATTAAAGATTCGTTAAAACTCCACTTAGTTTTAATCTTCCCACAAATCAATATTAACGGTTATTTAAAGCTAAGAAGTTAATCTTATCTTTAACTGGGTTAAAGAACCAATGCCATTTAGAACACGGTTCACGATAAACCCAAAATCATATTCCATTGTTAATCGGGTTAAAGAACAGGTGTTATTCAAAACACCGCTCACGATAAACCCCAAAAACCAATTTAAATTCAATTCCAATTAAATACTAATTAACTGGACAATTTCACTAAATCTTAATTAAAAGATTTATTCTTTTCTAAGCTGGGTTCAAGAACAGTGTTATTTAAGACACCATTCACGACGAACCCAAAATCCCATTTGATAATAAATACAAGGCTCTGAATAGAAAATATATCAGCTTATATTCAATATCAAATTCTGAAACCAACAAACATCGTACTGGAAATAACGATATAAATATATCTTTCAAATTTCCACAACCACATCTATATAGTCACGAAATCCAACATCGAAATATTCCGAAGATAATTTTGATTCAAATCCATTCCAATTCGTATATTGGAAATTCTGATTATTTTTAAAACCACTTCAAATCCTATTTATTTATTCAAAAATATTGGATTATATTCTAGTTCATAACTAGTTCATTTCGATAAAAACATATTTTTATCCTTTTTAAATATGGGATTTTCACCCCAATTCTTTCTAAATCATTTATTATGATTTTACACAAATTACTGATATTTTTAATAATTTTATCAAGGCCCGTACAGTCGATTTCCAATAACGGTCATCGAACTGCACTTACAGCGACCTTTTCCAAATTTGATTTGGATATAATTCCAAATCCAACCGTTAGATTTCAAATTTCTAATATTCATTGGAAAGCACTTTTCGATACGAACCCAACGGTTCCAGTTTCAGGAGAATACGACGGTCGGATCTCCCGTGACGTCAATTCGAAGTCAATGGTCGAAATTCGCAAACTGCTGCGTCGCGGCGCGTTCTATTCAGGCCATTAATATATATAATATATATATATATATTATATATTTCGTCGATTTCAATTTAAAACGTATTTTATAAATCATTTCAAATTCGTTTTAAAAACAATTTCAACTTCATATTCAATTTTAGATCAAAACTGAATATTCCATATCATTAATATATAAATGATACTATTTTCAAAACGTTATAATTTGAAATCATTCTTTTTTCGATATTCTAACAAAATCGATATAAATATCGTTCGCGTCAAAATGGCGCAAATCTAATCAACACGGCTTTATATATTTCAATAGCTTCGTTATTCTATTCAACAAATGAATATTTTCTTCAACCCATGAATAAATATTTCATTCAACACATGAATATTTATTAATTCTTAATTACAATAAAAATGTGAATTTTATTGTATAAATATTTCGTTCAACACATGAATCGTTTCAACACCTGAATATTTTCAACACATGAATGGTTTCAACACATGAATGGTTTCAACACATGAATATTCTCAACACATGAGTATTGTCAACACATGACTATTTTGTTTATTCAACACATGAATATAATTTATTTTCTAAATTGGAATGAGACCCACTCAATTACCATATAGTGTTATTTATATGGATTCTATACAACACATGTATATAATAGCAATGATAAATAATCAACCATCATCCAAAGTGCACCACACAACTGTCTGTCAACCTATCGATTGACATAAAACTAAATAGTTGGGATTAGTGTACGCCAAATATCATCCCAACACCCGTGTGGGGTTTAAAATCAACAAACACTGAATATTATGTGTGCATTTGGGCGATGTGTAAAATTTATCGTCCCAATCAATATCAGTCAAATGGGTGTACATAAACAAATCGTTCAATTTGTAAATGAATATTTATTTATTCACGTTCACGTTAAAAATTATATTTTTAACAATAAATAATTTATTTCAAAATATGAATATATTTCCATCTATTCCACATCACAATCAATTTTCACCACACAACAAAATCAAACAAGTCGTCTATGGTCTATGGACAACGGGTGTCGGGTTCTGCTAAGCACTGTCTGCATCCTAGTATATATTTTTAACTAGAAAACAAGAATTAAAGTGAGTAGTTCTCACCGAGGGTTCCACTCCGCCATTCTTTATTTCTGAACAGTTTGGACTTCGTTTAAATCTCTGTCTGATCCATCGCCATCTGTTTCACGTAGTTGATTATTAAAAATCACATTTTTATATGGTATTCATATAAATAAAAACAATATCTTTATATGGTTTAAAAATCTTACCTTTGCTTAATTAAAAATCAAATCTTTTTATATTTAAAAATATAACCTTTTCTAAATTAAAGATCTAATCTTTCTATTTCAAAAATATAATATTTTCCTTTCATAAAAATATGGTCTTTTCTTTTGTAAAGATATAATTTTTCTATAAATAGAAATCATTCCTTTTCATTTATAAAAATCCTACCTTTCACGTACATAAAAATCAAATTTTTACCTCGCTATTATATATATATAAATCGTATTTTTATTCGCTAACAATCCTATATTTTTCACGCTATCCATATAAGTAAAAATCATATTTTTATATACGATTTTTATAAGTAAAAAATTTCATTTTTAATTACTTAAACAAATAGAAATGAAAGTAAACGCTCACCACGGTCGAAGGATGCTCGGTTGGCCAGCAACAACGAGATGGTGGTGTCGGCAAAGAGTTTCAGCGGGTTTCCACACGTAGAAAATATAAAATTTGCATTTTTATGGAAGAGGGGCCTCAAGGTCGGAGATGGGGGTGAGGGAGGCAGCGCTGGGCTTAGGGAGGGGCGGTAGAGTCTCGGTTGGCCGGCGGTGGCTGTGTAGGGGGTGGAGGCGGCGGGTTTAGGGGGTAAGGCGGTTTTGGGTCAGTTTGGAGAGAGAAAGGGGAAAAGAAGGAGAGGAGGGGTCGGAGAGAGGTAGCGCCGAGATGGGGAGGTGGCGGTTGAGCTGCGGTGGACGATGGAGGTGGAGCGACGGCGGGAATGGGCTGAAGGGGTGTGCGGTTTTCTTCTGATTTCGGTTTAGAGAAAATAAAAGGGGAGCAATGTGATATATATTATTTATTATTTAATTATTTAAAAAAAGTGACTTTTTATTTCGAACCCCAAACGAGACCCAGCGACTGTCGCCCCTAGCCAATTACCCTTATTCCGAACACAATGGGATATGTCACGTTAGCCAATTCGACTGTTACGATAAGTTTTCGTTCAAATAAAAATATAAATCAATGTATATTGAATTTGAACGCACATTATAATTTACGGGGACCACATATTAACTCTAAAAATTCCAGAAAAATTATTTCTAGCTTCGTATTGATGATATGGTCCTAATAAAACTAATTTCATCAAATTCTGAGATCGTTTGAAAAATGGCCATTTTCTGGTCGGTCGAAATTGATTGAAACTGTTAAAACATGTTTAACTTCGCCACGCTCACATATTGATTTATAAAATTATGAATTTTGAAACCTACCAATAATTTGACTTCCCGGATCCAACAAAAGTGGTTTCATCGAAAACGAAGGTCGTTTGCAAAATTTTCATTTCTAAGGGCCAGAATTCCATAGCGACTGTTCTGAATTTTCAATTAGGCATAACTTTTTATTCCCGCTATAAAATTTCAATTTTTCGGATTTGCTGGAAAGATATTTTCAAATAGATTCTAATATTTTTGGTTTCGCTAAAATCCGTTTATTTTGAATCCTGTACATTCATTTGAAATTTGAAATCGAATTTCTGAACAACCGCGCCATTTTTAATTCCTTTTATAATTGAAAATGAATATTTATTTTATAACGACGATTCAAATACATATATACGTTCTAATTCTATTCAAAACAAATTTCTCGTCGTTATTATTTAAAATAATTCATTTTAAATATTCAAAATTCACAAAAATCGCCAAAATAAAAATTTTAAATTGGCTCAGATTTTCCAGGTTGTTACAATCTCCCCCACTTAAAATCTTTTTGTCCCCGAAAAGGAACGAAGCTGAAAGTTGTTTTACTAACCAACTCAACTTTCATTATTTTAATTATGGCTTAAGTTTTTCAACTTTTCAGTTTCTAAGAACTTTTCAAATTTTTCAAAAATTTGGCTTACACCCTAAATTTTCAAAAAATTTCGCCATAACCTCCCCTACACCGGGAGCATCAGGATATTTCAAATAGCCTCCCAGGGCCCTCACAAATCAAAAAGAAAATTCCAAGCGGCTAGCCAATCGGCTCATAAAATCATAAATCCTCAAGAAATACAATAAACATGTACCTATTTGTCGGGCAAACAGTTTTATTCCTCTACTCTAGTCTCCTTGCTATGACCTGTTCAGTGGATTCACATGTATATGCATGCAATTCCAAACAATTTCAACACAGTTCAATATTTGGTAAAATTTGGTTAAATGGTTCAAATTCTAATTAATCAACCAATAATCAAACAACACAATCAGCAATAAATTTGTTGATTATCACTTCAAATTCATAACTTTGATATGTAGCCCAAAAATCAAGTTTTTTAATGCCAAATCACAACAATAAGCCCTATCTAGTTTTGGTTCTCACACCAGTCTGATGGAAATATATAGATATCCCACTTTCGAAACTCGAAAATAAACTACTGATGTCGTACGTCATCAGTAGAATCATCCCCGGGCGACTAGAGTGTGATTCTATATCTATCCAGTACATTTGAGACTTCGAATATACGTTCATGACGCGTATATGCAAAATCTCTATATACTCGATTGTCCAAACAAATAAAATATTCAAATACGTAAAAAATGGTTTAAATTTTCAAAACAAAACTTGCTTTTTTTTAAAAAAAATAACACTCTTTCGACTCGCTCTAGGATACTACTAGCCTATCTCTAACAAGCCATTCTTATTGGACATTACTAGTTCAGTCTCTGATGAATCCTTTCGTTTGGTTCTAATGTGTCTTGTTCTCGAGCTCTGTAAACCAAAGCTCCGATACGAACTGTAAAAACTAGGAATTTCGTTCGATCCGAATCGATCGCTAAACCGACCAAGACCGTTTGAAACCCCTGATTGCTTTGAGGACAAGACGGTTTAAAACACAAACAGAAGAACATTTCATTGCTATTACAACAATTTCCATCAGAGTACAAGAATATACAGAGTGTGAAAAAATATTACACATTTACCAAATATCAGAGATTTAAATTACATTTAAATACATAGCAGCGGAAAAATAATACAAAACACAACTGAAAAAAATACACGGATACAGAGCTTTCTGAGTATCGTTCCAACTGTAAACCAGGATCTTGTGGATAAAAATCGGCAAAACCCAACCACTAGCTGCCCGTGTGGAAAATAGAGGCACCCACAGTTTAGGTTAAAACAATAAACTCTAGGTCAGTCATGTGACTGGTGTGAGAATTAAAACAGTTATTAATCTTTATTTTAAAGTTAGGTAAATCAAGGGACCACGCCGTATAACACGGAATGGATTTCCTCCCAAGAATACCAGTTCATAAAACAAACAGCGCAATGCTAAATAAAGAAAAATGAAGCTATTATAAGACCCAGGTCCCATCACACAATGCAACACAAGTCGGAGGATAGGGATTTACCTTATAATAGCCGAAGAATGCTTGATACGCTAAATTTCTTCTTTTATTATTACTATAAGTGTATAGTGTCAAAATAATTTCAATCATAAGTATCAATCATAGATGGAGTAAGTGCCCCAAACCACTATGTTGCCATACTAGTTCTACAATTAAAACTGCAAAGGTCGTATTGGAAATTGGATTTTCGTCATGAGTCGAGGCAAGGGGAAAGCTCCTATCCGTTCGAGACACTTTAGCAAATGTCTCAGAACCACACATAGTGATACTGGATCTTCAAAGCCGGTCCTCTCTTATTTTTGAGGATTAATAATTCCTAAACACACATTTCCCGGTCCTATAGTACCTATATCCGAGGCGCCTTGCATACAACAACCACACAGTTAAAAAGTATATAAATGTCAGGGCTGGTAGGTCACTGACATCACCTATAGCTAGAAAGAAGCGTCGTGCTCTCCCTACAGTCACTATCCCGTTTTTGACTTATACCGAGGTGTGAGGCTCCCGAATTAGCACTATACACAAAGCTGTGCCACATAGGCCGTGCTTTGATCATCAACAACAAGACTTTTCTTTTCAACAAAAGCCTTGATCATTTGCCACTTAGGCATGCCACACAGGCAATTCACTCCATGCGATTGATATCCATCAATATACAACCTCTGAGCTCGTACGTCTCAGAGAAGGGCGTTAAGCAAGAGAATAAATTCTCCGCCGCCAAACAGATATATATTTAATAGAAATCAATCACACAGAATAAAATCCAGTGTCAGACACACAGTCCATTTACAAGTTCGTTCTGGGTCTGAACGAAACTGGGGGTACATTATTCCTCGCATATCCATCGATCTCCAAATACGTCTGGACGATCACCAACTGATTCCCTCCTCTTCGTGTACTGCCCAATCAAGATCAGCAGTAATCTTCCAAACGATGTGAAGACCTCTGGTCTTCAACCACCGTCTTCATCTTCGACTTATCGTCGAATCAGTTATTCAGAATGGGTATAAACCTGGCCATTCCGAATAACCCGCGTGTATAATAAACAAGTGTTACGCAAACACAACATACACCTCATTCCAATTTAGAGTATTCTTTTATTCAAATATTCACATTCTTAGGGAAAGGTTCCCATTAATTTTATCAAAGATAAATTCTTCTAAATTTATTCTTTAATCTTCCTTTGGATATCATTTCAAACCGTGTTAAGGTTTTCCAAACTAATCGAGATTAGCGAACCACACCGAAGTAATTATTTATTTTATTTCCCAATCCCAACCTATTCATCCTATGGAGCAAAACTGGTAATACTCCATATCTAAAACCATGGTGTTATCGGTAAATATTAATTACCATTTCACGTTCAAATCTAATCAAAGATTTAACTATCGCTTTGGAGCAAAACTGGTGATACTCCATTCTCGATCATTTCAATCTAATTAAAGATTCATTAAAACTCCACTTAGTTTTAATCTTCCCACAAATCAATATTAATGGTTATTCAAAGTGTAATGACCCGCATTGTCATGGGTATTATAATTAATTAATTTAATTATATATATCGTGATGTAGTGAATTAAATAGAGGTTTAATTAAATAATATGGAATATTTAATTAAATTAAATAATTAAATAATATATTTAATGTAGAAATAATCAAAATATTAGAAATCGCAATATACTGTGAACGGGGTCATCCCTAAGATTTAATTCAGCTTAGAGTTGAATTATATTGACGAATATATTCAATCGACGACAGTTTGAACGTAGAATTATAATATAATTAAAATAGAGCTTGAAATGGCGATGTAGTTCGCTATTTGGCGATTTGAACTTCAACTGAATATACAGGGTTCGTTTTAAATCGGATTTCTATGAAACAAGAAACGTGTGGAGCTGGTGGAGTATATTTTTCTGGTGGAAGAGAAAGATCGAGATTTCATCGTGTAGATTTTGATTTACGTCCAAATCAAATTTCAGAAAAGTCGCTGTGGAATTTCCTTTATAATTTGCAACACTTTATTTACGTTATAAAAGGATTTTCGATATAAACTGAATATCGATAAATCTAAAATCTAAAATATCAAACTGTAAATTCTGATATGATATTCTAAAGCTGTACGATATCATATGTGGATATATACGATAATATTACTTTATTAATATTTAATTTAATTATATTTAAATATATTTATATATTTAAATGGGTCATCCAGAGCTTTAAAAATAGCCACTTTTGCAAACGAAGTCGGAATTCAACGAAACTAATTTTGTTGGATCCGCAATGTCAAATAGATGTTAGATTTCTAGTTTCGTGATTTTTAGAGTCACTGTGTGGCCGTACGGATTTTTAGAGTGGAAAACAGTCAGTATTTTGACAGTTAAAAATACACTGTGTGAGCGTACGAAGTTGGAATTCGACGAAACCAGTTTCGTTGGGACCGAAATGTCGAGTTGTAGCTACATGACCATTTCCGTGATTTTTGAACATCGTGTGTGATCACAGGGATTTTTAGAAGGCAAAACGAATTAACAAAAAAAGGAATATATCGGGAATAATCCTTCTTAAAAAAAAATCTAGATATTTATCTTGGTTATAAATACCCCCCCTTAATAAGATCCTTAAGACCTAATTCACTTTTATCCGCCGTTCTTTTTCTGTCTTCAATGAAAAACAAACCTCATCTTCATGAATAGAAATCAATTCAAGATAAATCCTATAAATCATAATCCATGTATATTTAGCATCCTTAGATGGTCCTCTTCATTTCTATATACTTGTTGTTGAGTTCGGCGTCCACTTTCTCAGCTGCGAAATTGAACAGTGGTTGTTAGGGTTCCACTATACTGCAAATTGGAGCATCGAGGAGCGAAATGGAGTTCACTTTGGGATTCAAAGGATCGAAGAGAGCCTGTGTGCTCGATTTGGGAGGATCCGACGGGTTTTTCTGTCGCTCAAAGTGCTGAAGCACGAGCAGGATACTGTTCGTCGCGATGCAGGGTGTGAGTTCGAGCTTCAAAGGGAGGGAATAGGAGGATGGAGCGGGATTTGGGAAGGAGGTCGGTGGTTCCGGTTTGGTGAATCGATGGGTGATGAAGGTGTTGGGAGGGCTTGAATGTTTGGTAATGGACTGTAAATGTTCTGGAGCATGAATTGGTGATTGGGGAAGAGAGAGTGGGTGCGGACGGGTTTAAATGGAGGTGGGCCTTTTGATGGAAGGTTAGGCCGTTAGTTAAAGGGTAAGGCCCTTTATATATAAAAACAAAATCTTTGTTTTATTTATTTAATAAGCGTTCAAACTTTGAAATGTTATAACTTGAGCATACGATAACGAAATTCAGAAAATCAAGATCCGCTGGGATCATATGGACGAGAGCTCCACAATGGAACTGATTGGGAGCGAACCGGGACTCGTTACAATTTATAGCAAAATAAATTGTCCGATCTGAATTGACGGACGAATATCGTTATTTAACAATAACCAATAAAAGTGAGTAAACCTCACCAACTCTGAACAGTTTATAATTTCATGTTGTATTTTTAGAACTGTTAGAAATTGGCTGATTGACTGTGTGTTGATTGTTTGATTAAACTGCTAGTCAGTTAGTGAAAATTATATATATATGTAATTATATATATATAAACCGTTAAATATTTATATATTGATTCTGCTATCAGATAATTTATATTGAACTGAAAGTGATGATAATCATATTGTGTAACATCCGTGGATGTAGGGAGACAGGTTGGAGGAATCCGACTGGATTCCTCAACAGTTATTTTATTGTTTTTCATATATTGTTATATGATGTGATATAAAATCTGTGGGCGATTAAATGTGCTTGGACGATATTGAACATCGTGATTTGATATGATTGAATACCATAACATACCGAAATGTTGATAAGGGGATTTTCAAAGTGATATTGAAAATAGAATATTTATAAAATGGGATATTTATAAATAAGAGATATTTATAAAGTGGAATATTTATAAATAAGAAATGTTTATAAATTGGAATATTTATAAATAGGAGATATTCAAAAAGGAAATAATTACAAACCATTTTCTTTTTGAATGGAATGGCCTGTGTGGCGGGCTTGGGGATTTTCCCGATGCTCCCGTCACAAAGGAGGTTATGGCGAATTTTTCAGAGAATTTAAGGAGTTAGAATATTTCAAGAATAAATTTGAAAAGGAAATATTTGTAAACCATTTACAAATAGAATTGAATAGGAAACATTATAAAAAGGAAAATCATTTTTAAAGTGTAGAACAGTTATTTAAAAGTAAATCTTTTCAAATGAATAAAACGTTGTTAAAAAGGAAATCTTTATAAAGTGAATAAAGTAAATCAAATATGGTATTTGAAAGGAGTTAAAATCGAATATGGTATTCGAAGGGAGTAAATCGAATATGGTATTCGAAATTTAGTAAAACGAATATGCTATTCGAAAGGGGTTAGTCGAGTTAGTTGAATAGAGTTAACTAGTTCAGTAGAGTTAACCAGCTCAGTAGAGTTAACCAGTTCAATAGAGTTAACCAGTTGGGTTAAGTAAATCAAGTTAACCAGTTGGGTTAAGTAAGTCAAGTTAACCAATTGGGTTAAGTAAGTCAAGTTAACCAGTTGGGTTAAGCAAGTCAAGTTAACCAGTGAGTTAAGTAAGTCAAGTTAACCAGTGAGTTAAGTAAGTCAAGTTAACCAGTTGAGTTAAGTAAGTCGATTTAATCAAGTCGAGTTGATCGAGTTAGAGTTACTCAGTTAGAGTTAATCGATTAGAGTTAAAACGAACTAGAGTTAATCAAATATAGTTATTTGAGACAGAGTTAGTCAAACATAGTATTCAGGGTAAGTTGCCATCTCGTACGACTGCTAGCGTAATTCGCAGGGCTGTAAATAGCCTAAGGCGGTCGGATGTTGCCTAAGGGAATCAGGCGTAACCATTGTGATCGTTGCGATCAAGAGTCAAGCGAATGGAGTTAATCGAATCTAGTTATTCGATAGGAGTTAATCAAGATGAGTTAAATAAGTTAAGTTAATCGAATCTAGTTATTCGATAGGAGTTAATTAAGATGAGTTAAATAAGTTAAGTTGATCGAATCTAGTCATTCGATAGGAGTTAATCATGTTAAGTTAAATAAGTTAAGTTAATCGAATCTAGTTATTCGAGAGGAGATTATCGAATATAGTTAATTCGAAGGAGTTATCAATTATTAGTTATTCGAAGTGAGTAGTCGAATATTGGTTATTCGAAGTGAGTTAATCGAATATTGGTTATTCAAAAAGGGGAGTTATCAAATCAAATAGATTAAAGGAGTTAATCGAATATAGTTTATTCGAGTAGAGTTAGAGGAGTTATCGAATATGGTTTATTTGACAGGAGTTAAGTGAATAGTTAGATTAATCAAAGTGAATTAGTTAAGTTAAATAAGTGAATTAGTTAAGTGAATTGGTTAAGTTAACCAAAGTGAATTTGTTGAGTTAATCAAAGTGATTAGTTCAGTTAATCGAGTTGAATTTGTCAGTCGAGTTAATAAATGGTGTTAGTCAAACCAAGTAAAACCAGTTAGAGTTAATTAATTAAGGTTGACCAGTTAGAGTTAATCAATCAGAGTTAATCAAATAGAGTTAAGTAAAATTAGAACTGACTAGAGATTAGTAAATTGAATGGTTTTCTAAGTGTCTATCTGATGTTGGTTTCGGCCTTCGGGATTTATACTTAGGGAATTGTTCTCATACTAGTTCACAGTCAGGGACTGATAGTTGGGGAAGAGTAGTCATTTGTAAATAAGCAAATGGAAAACGTTTTCCAGTGTTAATAACATATATTTTCTAAACATAGAAAATAAGGCAATGTTAATATAGATATATGTTGATGATTTACCGATATAATTTCCATCTGGAAATAATATCGTTGTTTGCACACTTGTTTTTCTTTGATGGTTAAATCACAGACAATCGAAGTTTTGACCATTTTAACGTTGTTAATATGGAGAGACCGGTTGGATTATTATCCAAAGAACCACTCTATATTGGCATAAGCGTTGCGAATCATATATGCCAAAGATAATTGAAGACGGAGTAAAGTGCAAGGGCTGTTGTATAAGTCTTAGATAACAGTGACTAAGATGGATATACTGAATAGTGCCTTCGGTTTGTCCAGTCCCAGGACAACTTGTATGGACGAAGGTTTGACAGAGTATATCCAATGGATCACGTAAGTTGATCTGTTCAAACGTATTCACGTTTGGTGGCGGAGGAATTCGTTTCTCTTAGCTGTATATCCGTGTTATTTTTGGATAAGTCAATTTGTGATTTGGCGGGTATGACGATGTGACATTCTAAGTGAATGAGTATGACTTGTATGAGTGAATGTCTGACAGAGTATTTCCAGAAAGGTCACGTACATCGATTTCTTCAACCGTACCAAGAGTGGAAGCGGAGAAGGAAACTTCTTTTAGCTGACACATAATGTAGGGTTGTAGACGTCAATTAGTGATTTTCGATGGATCTGACAATGTGGCATTCGAAGTGAATCTGAAGTGATGATAACGCGTAACTTCTAGCCTCATCATCTGGTAAATGACAGAAATCGGGCAGGCAGCATGGCTAAGTCTGTAACAACCCGTATTTTTCGATAACACGTTAAATCAAGAATCAAGACAGAATTAAATTATAAATTCTGAATCAAGTGAAACGGTCTGTGCCATTGCGTTCGTCTCGGAAAATACGCGAAATAGAGTCCGAGTTTTCGAGAATCGGAGTTCGTATGACCCGTTAAAGGCCCAAAGAAGATTTCTGGGAATTTGAATTTCGGAAAACAGTTTTGGAAATCAGATCTGGGGCTAGGCAGGAAGTTTCCCCGCCTAGGCCATGTCGACAGGGCTGTCGACAGGCCTGTCGACTTGGGCCAAGACCAAGTCGACAGCCCTGTCGACTTGCCTGTCGACAGGGGGTGGCCGGGGCAAGTTGCCTGGCGCACCTGTTTGGCTCACCTGGTCTTGTTCTTGGGCTGATTCTGGAAACTTCCGAGATCTGATGGTCCTAATCTATCCTAGGGTTAATCTAAGGGCCTAAAACTATCCTAATCTCTATAAAAAGACCCTAAACCTAACCTAAATCCCTAAAAATCAAACCTAGCAACTAAATGCTGCCAAAATCAATTTTGATCATGGCCTCCATCTCAAATCCCTAGAGCCTATGCATCCAAATCAAGTTCAAATCAAAGGGTGCAAGCTTGCTACACCAAATCAAGGCCAAATCAACATTGCTATGCGAGTTCCATGACGATTCTTCTACAAAGGAGGCACCTTTCTTAGCCAAGATGATTCATGCTCCTTTCCCTAGGCCTAACTATATAAGTTCTAGCTACTTTTGGATCAAAACGGTATTTTTAATGTTGACATGGGATAAAATGAGGCTAAACATGATTATGCGAACCTATATGAACCTTACCTTGCCTCTTGTGTTCATGTTTATGATTTTAGGCCATGTGAGTGACTTAATCATGCCTCTCATGCTATGCATAACCTAGTTTAACTTGCAAGTTTGGATCTTTAGGCATGAAATGCTAGCATGAACCTTTAGGAACCACTTTACGTGTGAAACATTGGCTAAGACAAGATTTTGGGGCTTATGCATGTTTATGAACCCAAACCCCTTATGCTAACATGCAAGTTTGTGGCCAAATCCTTTATGAGATTATGCATGCTCGTGGCCAATCCCCCCCTTTTAAGTTGTGCATGTTTATGGCCAAACCCCTTTTGATAATATGTATGTTTGTGGCCAAATTACCTTATGACACTATGCATGTTTATGGCCAATCCCTTTATGATGTTATGCATGTAGAAGCCAAGCCCTTTTTGGCATCATGCATGTTTTGAGACCAATATGTGACATAGTATCCTTACTATGTTGACTCGCTTTGCTTGCGTTGGGAAAGCACGATTTTTGGGTAGTTAGATAAACATGAACATGTGTTTATACTTGAAAATATGACTTGAAAGATGACATGGAAGTTGACATGTAAGTATGCATAAAAACATGAGCTTGGGAATTTACCTATTAAGTTAGGTCTACCCTTTGGGAATTTACCTATTAAGTTAGGTCTACCCAAATGCTTGAAAAACTTGTAACATGTTTTGGAAACATGATGAACTTAGATAATATGAGTGTGGCCAACTCGAGGTTGGGTTGAGTTTGCAACGTAAAACTACCCGGAACCGACCGGCCTAACTAGTGGTTGCAAGCAATAGGATCCAATGTGAGAAGTTGGTCATGTCACGCTTAAGACCCGAGGTTAGACTAGGTTGTGGTGTAAATCTACCCGGACCCGCCCGGCTTAACTAGTAACCACAACAAGGTCTAATGTGAGAGGTTAAGAGTGCATTAATTAAATTAATGCCACATGATAAGGTTAAGTAAATTTGACTAATGACACTTAACCGATATGACACGAATGGGTAGGTTAAGTGGGACCGGGCTTGATTTCCTTAATGACACTTAACCGTGCAAGATGATTAGGAGATGGGGTTAAGTAATTTACACTTAACTAATCTGACTGGGTAATTAGATGAGGTTAAGTAATTAAGACTTAACTAACCTAACCACGGTAATTAGATGGGGTTAAGTAATCCACACTTAACTAATCTAAACACGGTAATTCGACGGGGTTAAGTTAAACACTTAACCAATTTAAACTTGGTAGTTCAATGAGGTTAAGTAACCAATACTTAACCAACTTAACGTGATAATTTAATGGGGTTAAGCAACTTATACTTAACCAATTATACATGAAGATTTGATGTGGTTAAGTGAACTAAACTTAACCAATCTAACTCGTTAATTTGATTAGGTTAAGTTAATCTATACTTAACCAATCTAACGTGAAAACATGATAAGGCTAAGTCAAGAATCACTTGAATACGCTTGACCGATTTGATGACAAGGTCAAGTTAAATTATATAATTAACCAATCTAAAATGATAATTAGACGAGGTTAAGTCATGGATTCCTTGATATACTTAACCAACTTGACACATGGTTTGTAGGGTTAAGTCTTGGACTTGTATACTTAGCCAATTTTGACATGGTTTGTAGACGGGCTAAGTTATGAACTTAAGTGACACTTAACCCATTAGGTAAACCCTAATTCGGAGGATTAGGTAAATAACCATAGTTAACAAGGATTATGGAAATAAGGCTAAGTGGTAAACCTTAGTTAAGGGAAACTAAGTAATAATTCTTAGTCAAGGAAATTTGGACCATTTCTTAGATAGATTAGTAACCCGATACGTTAGGTCAACGTTTAAGTATGCGTGAAGGAGCAGGCTATCTGATTTAGATAAAGGCTCCAACGAGCTGGGTAACGAAGCAGCGGCTTCGGGGAACGTGAGGATATTCTTGGGATCCCTCTGTGAGCTGCCAGGTCATTATACTAGGCTCACGAGAGGTTGAGGTCTGCGGTAGAAGAACCAAGAATATGCCTTGGTTGCTATGCGAGCGACCTAAAGACAGGGGTGGATAGCAGTGAGTCGGCGAATACATAAGGTGCCCGAGATAGCAAGTTCGTCGATCATCTACCATCTTGAGTCAAGCGTGTACGTACGGAAAGGCAGGGAACACCCAACAGACCATAATTTGCTATCTAATTATGGGTGAGGTAGGCCGTAGGATGTGGGCTGGCCGGAGTGTAGTTCTCATGCAAGATTTTCTCTTGTGTTGCCTTTCACTAGTTGAGGGAGGGGTCTCGTGGGACCATAGCCACGTGTAGAAAAGCAGACCTTAGTATCTGCATCGGCAGATAAATCTAAAGCTCCCGACCGAGTCCTGTATTTCTTGGTTTGCCCTGTGACAGGACTCGGATGGCACGATGTGATACATGTGCATACAGTTATAGAAAAACGATTCACGATGAATGCGTGGGAAAAAAGGGCGCGGTTGAGGGTTAGCGTAATCCCTAGTGGCCTAGGTGGTTTAACCCAAACCGAAATACGAAAGCGTGCAATAGGTAAGCGTAATCCCTAGTGGTGCTAGGTGGCGTAAGTCCTAGTAGTTCAAACGATGATTCATATGGAAGAGCCTAGCTAGAACAAGGGTGATAGTCCAACGATTTCAAGGATAATACGACATGAGGAAGCCCGTACGAGGTACGGCGAAGGACTGAACTTATATACATGAAAAGAAACATATGATTTGAGTAACCTATATATGCGATATTAGGTTGACATGGACCATTACACGACTTTGAGCACGGGACATTCATGGTTAACACATGACGCGGGTAGGGATACTAGTACGAGAGGTGCAGAGCAAATATACATGTTGGAACTAGGAAGAATATACATAATAGATACCGTGGGATGTTGGACGGGGTAGATACCTTGGGATAATGTACTCGATAGAAATCTGACGATGTGATACCTTGACTTATCCTAACACCGTAGTTTATCCTGATACCTTAGTTTACCTTGCCACAGTAGTTCAACCGGCTACCCTGGTTTATCTATCTTGTAGTTATCCTTATGTTTACTTCCAGTTTATGCATGTCATGTTACCTTTACCTATTTTTATACTGGAAGTAGATAGGACTTACTCAGTCTTTTTGACTGACCCGTTTTGTTTCGCCTCTTTTCTTCCGTTCCCCCCCCCCCAGGTTTCAGGGAGGAAACAATGCTGTTTAGTTCGGACTTCTTCTGCTTGAAGGTCATCATGGATGGCTTGGACTTCTCTTGGCTATGGCTACTTTACGGTTTTACTTGGGGAATAATTTATTAAAAAGTCTTTATGCTTCTTTACTATTGCAAGACAGGTTTTGATGTACTCTGATGTAAAAGGCTTTAGACCTTATGTATTCATGTTTATGAAAGTTTGATTTTACTTCCGCTATTTATTTATATATATGTTTTGTCTTGTGATATTTCTGTGCATGTTTACCAATAATGCCCCTCTAAAGGTAGTGCATTCCTTTGCGAGTGACCCTAGCAGAGGCGGGGTGTTACAAAGTCGGTCGCACCGAAGTAGGGTGTATAATCACCTATCTAGAGAATATTCATTTGCTTCTTTAATCTATCAATGCTGTCTCATATATATATATATATATATATATATATATATATATATATATATATACGGGAAACGGTTGCTGATCCCAACCGTTGGTGATGTACATTCGATACACTCAAGCGAAATGAGTGGTCGGTCATGTGTGGCTGAGTTGCAAAATGTTCTTTTTGAACTCCGGTGTATCGTTCCTAGAGTACACTGATCGGAAGGTTGTTCCATACATTGTCATAGTTGGAAATCCATTACCCAATACGTGCTTGCGGTTTTGATTGTATACCATATATGTAGAACGTGAGATGAAAGCGTTTCTGCTAGATGATTATTATATTGTGGTTGATAGACATTATTATAATATCAAAAGGTTTTTGATATAAAGATATTTTGGATTCTCATAAGGGAAAAACCCGTTCCGTTCTGCGGCGTGGTCTTATGAGATATCGTTTACTTGTTCATATACCTGTTTAAACTGTTTTACTCACACCAGTCCCATGACTGACCCGGAGTTTACTTTGTTGTTTTCCCTAAATTCTTGGGTGCCTAAATTTGTACGGGCAGTCAAGTAGTCGGGATTTACAGATATACTTGAAGAGCTGGAGCAGGAGGATTCTGGATCATATAGCTATAGTTTATTTCCGCTGTGTTGTAAGTGATGTACTCTGATAAGTGCTATTGTATACATAACTGTTATATTTCAAAGTTCTGTTATATATTATATGTTATTCGTTCCGCTGTGAGGTTCGTGTTACTCTGATGTTGTGTTCTTCTTCTTCTTCTTTTATTCTAAGTTTCTATCTTATCTATCCTCACCCTCTAATTTCTTTCATTAATTACCAGGATTTTTCGATGTTTTGGTTATCGACATCGATCTTATGTCGATAACCAAAGCCGTTAAAAATCCGGGTCGTTACACAAAGCTAAGAAGTTAATCTTACATTTAACTGGGTTAAAGAACCAATGCCATTTAAAACACGGTTCATGATGAAACCAAAATCACATTCCACTGTTAATCAGGTTAAAGAATAGGTGTTATTCAAAACACCGCTCACGATAAACCCAAAAAACCAATTTAAATTCAATTCCAATTAAATACTAATTAACTGGACAATTTCACTAAATCTTAATTAAAAGATTTATTCTTTTCTAAACTGGGTTCAAGAACAGTGTTATTTAAGACACCATTCACGACGAACCCAAAATCCCATTTGATATTAAATACAAGGCTCTGAATAAAAAATATATCGGCTTATATTCAATATCAAATTCGAAAACCAACAAATACCTTACTGGAAATAACGATATAAATATATCTTTCAAATTTCCACAACCATATCTGTATAATCACGAAATCCAACATCAAAATATTCCGAAGATACTTTCGATTCAAATCCCTTCCAATTTGTATATTGGAAATTCTAATTATCTTTAAAACCACTTCAAATCCAATTTATTTATTCAAAAATATTGGATTATAATTCTAGTTCATAACTAGTTCATTTCGATAAAAACGTATTTTTATCCTTTTTAAATATGGGATTTTCACCCTAATTCTTTCTAAATCATTTATTATGATTTTACACAAATTATTGATATTTTTAATAATTTTATCAAGGCCCGTACAGTCGATTTCCAATAACGGTCGTCGAACTGCACTTACAGCGACCTTTTCCAAATATGATTTAGATATAATTCCAAATCCAACCGTTAGATTTCAAATTTCTAATATTAATTGGAAAGCTCTTTTCGATATGAACCCAATGGTTCTGATTTCAGGAGAATCCAACGGTCGGATCTCCCGTGACGTCAATTCGAAGCCAATTGTCGAAATTCGCGAACTGCTGCGACGCAGCGCGTTCTATTCAGGCCATTAATATATATAATATATATATTATATATATTTCGTCGATTTCAATTCAAACCGTATTTTATAAATCGTTTCAAATTCGTTTAAAAAACAATTTCAACTACATATTCAGTTTTAGATCAAAATTGAATATTCCATATCATTAATATATAAATGATAATATTTTCAAAACGTTATATTTTGAAATCACTTCCTTTTTCGATGTTCTAATCAAATCGATATAAATATCGTTCGCATCAAAATGGCATAAATCTAATCAACACGGCTTTATATATTTCAGTAACTTTGTTATTCTATTTAACAAATGAATATTTTTTTCAACCCATGAATATATATTTCATTCAACACATGAATATTTATTAATTCTTACTTACAATAAAAATGTGAATTTTATTGTATAAATATTTCTGTCAACACATGAATCGTTTCAACACCTGAATATTTTCAACACATGAATGGTTTTAACACATGAATGGTTTCAACACATGAATATTCTCAGCACATGAGTATTGTCAACACATGACTATTTTGTTTATTCAACACATGAATATAATTTATTTTCTAAATTGGAATGAGACCCACTCAATTACCATATAATGTTATTTATATGGATTCTGTACAACTCATGTATATAATAGCAATGATAAATAATCAACCATCATCCAGAGTGCACCACACAACTGTCTGTCAACCTATCGATTGACATACAACTAAATAATTGGGATTAGTGTACGCCAAATATCATCCCAACACCCGTGTGGGGTTTCAAATAAACAGACACTGAATATTATTTCTGCAGTTGGGCGATGTGTAAAATTTATCGTCCCAATCAATATTAGTTAAATGGGTGTACATAAACAAATTGTTCGATTTGCAAATGAATATTTATTTATTCACATTCTCGTTAATAAATATATTTTTTACAATAAATAATTTATTTCAATACATGAATATATTTACATCTATTACAAATCACAATCAATTTTCACTACACAACAAAATCAAACAAGTCGTCCATGGTCTGTGGACAATGGATGTCGGGTGCTGCTAAGCACCGTCTGCATCCTAGTATATATTTTTAACTAGAAAACAAGAATTAAAGTGAGAAGTTCTTACCGAGGGTTCCACTCCGCCATTCTTTATTTTTGAACGGTTAGGACTTTGTTTCGATCTCAGTCTGATCCATCGCCATCTGTTTCACGCTGTTGATTATTAAAAATCACATTTTTATATGGTATTCATATAAATAAAAATAATATCTTTATATGGTTTAAAAATCTTACCTTTTATTAATTAAAAATCAAATCTTTTTATATTTAAAAATATAACCTTTTCTAGATTAAAGATCTAATCTTTCTATTTCAAAAATGTAATCTTTTCCTTTCATAAAAATATGGTCTTTTCTTTTGTAAAGATATAATCTTTCTATAAATAGAAATCATTCCTTTTCATTTATAAAAATCCTACCTTTCACGTATATTAAAATCAAATTTTTACTTCGCTATTATACATATAAAAATCGTATTTTTATCCGCTAACAATCCTATATTTTTCATGCTATCCATATAAGTAAAAATCATATTTTTATATACGATTTTTATAAGTAAAAGTCGCATTTTTAATTACTTAAACAAATAGAAATGAAAGTAAATGCTCACCACGGTCGGGGGATGCTCGGTTGGCCAGCAACAGCGAGATGGTGGTGGTGTCGGCTGAGAGTTTCAGCGGGTTTCCACACGTAGAAAATATAAAAATTTCATTTTTATGGAAGAGGGGGCCTCGAGGTCAGAGATGGGGGTGAGGGAGGCGGCGCTGGGCTTAGGGAGGGGTGGTGGAGTCTCGGTTGGTCGGCGTTGGCTGTGTAGGAGGCAGAGGTGCGGGTTTAGAGGGTGAGGCGGTTTTCGGTCGGTTTTGAGAGAGAAAGGGAAGAGAAGGAGAGGATGGGGTCGGACAGAGGTGGCGCCGAGATGGGGAGGTGGCGGTCGAGCTGCGGTGGGCGGCTGGGGTGGAGCGGCGGTGGGAATGGGATGAAGGGGGGTGCGGTTTTCTTCTGATTTAGGTTTAGAGAAAATAAAAAGGGGGGCAATGTAATATTTTTTTTTATTATTTAATTATTTAAAAAAAGTGACTTTTTATTTCGAACCCCAAAAGAGACCCAGCGACTGTCGCCTCTAGCCAATTACCCCCATTCCGAACACAATGGGATATGTCACGTTAGCCAATTCGACTATTACGATCAGTTTCTGCTCAAATCAAAATATAAATCAATGTATATTGAATTTAAACGCACGTTTCAATTTACCGGGACCACATACTAACTCTAAAAATTCCAGAAAAATTATTTCTAGCTTCGTATTGACGATACAGTCCTAACAAAACTAATTTCATCAAATTATGAGACCGTTTGAAAAATGGCCATTTTCTGGTCGATCGAAATGTACTGAAACTGTTAAAACACATTTAACTTTTCCACGCTCACATATTGATTCAGAAAATTATGAATTTTGAAACCTAGCAATAATTTGACTTCCCGGATCCAAGAAAAGTGGTTTCATCAAAATACGAAGGCCGTCTGCAAAATTTTCATATCTAAGGGCCAGAATTCCTTAGCGATTATTCTAAATTTTCAATTGGGCATAACTTTTTATTCCCGCTATGGAATTTCAATTTTTCGGATTCATTGGAAAGATATTTTCAAAAAGATTCTAATATTTTTGGTTTTGCTAAAATCCGGTTTATTTTGAATCCTGTGCATTCATTTGAAATTTGAAATCGAATTTTCGAACTATCGCACCATTTTTAATTCTTTTTATAATTAAAAAAAAATATTTATTTTCTAACGACGATTCAAATACATATATACGTTCTCATTCTATTCAAAACAAATTTATCGCCGTTATTATTTAAAATAATTCATTTTAAATATTCAAAATTCACTAAAATCGCCAAAATAAAATTTTTTAATTGGCTCAGATTTTCCGGGTTGTTACACAAAATTATCAACATTATATATCAGTGTGTTCTGTTTTTTTGATACGATTCTAACGCCAATAACGGCGAGTTAATTGAATTTAAAACAGCTGAGATATGAGTGTTCAAAGTTTGTAAACTAATATAACCTTAATTAGAATTAAAGTAAAACATACCAAAAAAAAATTTCAAGTTGGCCCAAAGCCCATTCCTCCTACCGACCCGATCTGCACTCCCCTTCTTCTTCCAGGCTTCTTTTCACGCTCATTTCCAGGAAACAAAACGTGCATTCATCGTGCATGGTGCACCATCATTGACTCCACCAATCTTTAATCTGAAACCGCCATCAAGTTTCTCTTTGCCTCCTCTCCTGATTACACCGCGTCACTTGAACTCTGGTCCCCAAAATTGAAATGCGACTTGGTTTCCGAAGCCTGGAACGAGGTGAAATCCCGTGAACCTAACATGCCGCGATCCCAAACTTACACCGATCTTCACCAAATCTTGCCACCGCGAAGCCCATACTTCCCTCATTGTCACGCCACACCCCGTTTCGCCAATCGATGCTTCCTCCATCGACGAACACCAACCCTAGATCTGACTTTTCCGATCATCGACATTAAATCGAACCAATTTCGCATGAAAAATACTACATTCTCCGCTGACCTCAACGGTGCTGATAGCGTCGATCAATTCTTCATGGATTGGGAGATATTACTCTTCGAAGTTTTCCACACCAATTTTCATTTCTCTGTAAATCAGAGATTTCTCTACCGTTTTTCAGTGAAATTTGGATCTGTCAATTTCTAAAAATCAGAAACGACGATCCAAACAAAATTCATGTATATCATTCAAGCAAAATACGAACGGATTGAGAGATGTGGATTTTTGAATGAATGAAAGTGTTTATTTCTATTTATAGGAAATGCAACAGAGAATTAGAAAGGAGGCATAGCTTTGAATCGTGAGATACAGCTTGGAGTTGAGAAGTATATTAGTTTATATAGGCTCTAAAAAGGGTATTTTAGTCATTGATTCACAGGACACTTGGTTTATTTCAAGAAATCTCCTCCAAGCACATTAACACCTAAAAGGATACTTGGAAAAATTATGAAGTCCCTTGCATGCGTGATGACAACCACAAGGACACATCATCCTTGATCTTATCTTAAGGTTTAATTAATTTATTTAAATTAGTAACATAGCTGTAACACTTACAAATGTAGCCAAATTTAGTTATACTTATAAATGTAACATTTATAGATCTTAACTATATAAATATAAAAATTATAAGTTATCCAAATTAAATAAATAATGTTTCAATTCAAAAGTGAAGTCTTTAAAAATAAATTATCTTTTACCGAACCATATTTTTATATTAATATTATCAAAATCAGAAAATATCATTACTCATTAATATTAAAATATTCATAAACCTTATAAATCAAATATAACTTTTTAAAATAAGTTTTCTTATACAAAAATCATATTTATAAGATAAAAAATGATACTTATCCAAATTTAAAACCTGCATTTAGACCTTATTAAAATCAAATTATATTTAGAAAATCTAAATTATAAAATAAAAATCTGAATTAAACTTTAGTTAAAAATTCCGGGATATCATATTCATTTCCCATTGAGACTTTTCATCCTTGAAAATGAATACGTGTAAATTTAAACTCCTTTACTAATTTATTGTAAAGGTCAGAACAAAGATCCATATCATTCTTTGGATATTCTGTCTGATTCTTAATTAAAGGTAGAGATTTCTATAATCTTATGATTACTAGGGTCGTCACTAGTCATGTTCATAATCGAATTTTCTTAGTTAGACCCAAAGCTGCTACCACTACCACAAAGGAGAAACTGGGATGGATACTGTTTAGTACTTAGATGTCTACGACCCTAAGAAAATTTAAGGTTTTGAAATTATCTTTTAACTTATTGCTAAAGTTATGGAACTCATGGTTTACTTAAAAATTTAAGTCAAACTATAAAACTAAGTGTTCATACCTTAAAATTCAATAAAAAACTGAATCCGAATCAATTAATTAATCTTTTTCTCAAATATTTAATTATCTCTCAAAAATAACATTTTGGATCATTTTGAAATTCTTTTGCACTTAATACAAATTCAAGTTCAAATTAAGAGTTAAGAGATAATTCAAAATACTTGTTTCAAATTCAAAACTATGTCACTAGTCTACCTATTCATGTTATCAAAGCAGGGCAAAAGGAAGGGTTCTGGAATAAAGTTGGACAATTAAAAATCCAAGCATGAAAATCAGGGAGATAATGATAATCAAAAGATGACAACAAGTCAAGCAAAACCCAGCGACAAGTGAAGTGGTAGGATTATATTTCAAGAATACTCATTTTAATCAACCTTTATTCAAATTATTTCCAATCTCATATTAATCTGTTTGCAAGTTGAATTTGTGCTCATTTAGTGTTCATACTTTGAATTCCTTACCCAATGTATTCTAACATCTAATCAAGGAACTTAATTTACCTAACTTAGCTCATTCTTTATTCTTACTTACTAACCCAACAATCATTAATAAATAAATGGATTTTTATTTAAGTTCCAGTGTAATTTAACATTCCCTTAATTTTCCTTCTTAAGGGTTTTACTTGCTTATGTTATTTACTACCATATAAGTTTACAAATCCCTACTAATTCATAAGTTAAGGAAAGTTTCTAATATTTCCATAAGTTAATTTCGATTCAAAAAATTCATTATAACACATTGATTTTATTATAAAAAACACTCTCTCAAGCATAATATTCCCAAATATCATTCTAGGGTATTCCTAACCCTATCTCTTATGAGATATTATAACTCTGATGAGTCCTTACTTTTGTTCTAATATATCATACGCCATTGCTTTGCATAAACCAAAGTTCGGATACCAATTTTGTAATGACAAAGCTTTTTAACCGGTACTTAAACCGTTCATAAAGACAAACGGTTACGGGTACTTACATATTTGCACAAAAATAACAGAATTTTTCATTTCATTACCATAATATAATATCAGAGTTACAAGGAATACACAAAAGTACATCGATTACACAACGTAAGAATGCGAATGCTCCAAAACATAATAGCTCCAGCTAAAATCAGAATCCTGCTCCAATCAACTCCAACGCTATATCTGTGAACCAAACTACTAGGTTGCCCATGCAAAATTATGGGAATCCAGAATTTAGGTGTGGGAACAATAAACTAAAGGTCAGTCGTGGATTAGGATTCATTTTAAAGTTGGGTAATTCAACGGACCATGCCGCTAACACGGAATGGGTTTACTCCATACAAATTCTCGTGCATAGAAATTCACTATGACTTTTGAAAAATGAAACTACTATAAGGTTTCGTGGCACACACACAATGTAAATGCGCACGTGGATGAGTTTTCCCCTTATGATAGTCAAAAATGCTTGATAGTGAAAATCTTCTGATATTACTATTAGTGCATAGTGTGAAAACAATTTCACAAATAAATGTATTAATCTTAGCCAGAATAATGCCCCGTCCCATTATACTAACGTAATCCTGCTGGTAGCAGGCTATACAACTAAAATCGTATGGGCTCGTAGTGGAAATTGGATTTCCAACAAATGACCAAGCAAAGGAACTTCCTTACTGTACCGGTGGGTACGCCTCTAGAGGGAAACCCCAAAAGCCAAATCGGGCTCTTTGCCAACAGGAGGCTGGGTTACCTCTTAACAAGGTAACTTAGAGCATGCCACAGTATATCACTTCCCGGTCGTTACTAACCTTTAAACCGAGTGCTCGCAACATCAACATCCACAAAGTAGAAGTTATCCACATAGGTTAATACCTGGGCTCCATACCATAGTACACCTTTTATCTAGAAGGAAATGACTACCTTTAACCTCCCTGCAGCTTTCCTGTTTTAGCCATTTACTGGGTTATGAGGCTTGCCGAGGTCACGATATACACAAAGCTACGCTTAAGTAAGCCATGCTTGAATCATCCACAGTTCATCACATATCTTAAGTATGCCACGTTATCCATTAACAACGCATCACTAACTTCAAATATATATCCTCTAAGCTCATACGTCTTAGAGAAGGATGTTAAGCAAGAGAGTAATTCTCCGCCACCAAACAGATATATTGATAAAACAGTGCTACGCAGTTAATTACAATGTCAGACACATAATCCATAGATGTCCGTTCTGGGTCTGAACAAAACATCATCCAAAAATCTCCAAATACATTCAAATATCATGCCATTTATAACCTCGGTTGGTTGTACGGGCCAATTCGAGACATCAGCATTCGATCCAAACGATTTGGAAATTCCCAGGCTTTACTCGTCGGTTTACGAATCTTAAATTGCTTTATAACGTCATATTATTACTTAGAATGGTTTTCGGACCTGTATCCAATCCCGGACTTTCCAAGTAATAAGCGCACTTTAAATCAATAGCTATGGACTATACGAATTTCTTAATTCAAATGTCCTTCCAAAATTATTGTCAATTCATTTCAATTTAAGATTGAATTTATTCAATTCTCTTCAACCCCGTTATCTTCTTAACCTTTTCCTTGAAATTCAATATTCATTTCCAAAGTTATATTTCAAAAATCCAAATTCATTTATTCATCGTTATCACTTTCCATAAGTTTCCAAAACCACCAAATTGTAATTTGGATTCAAATCTTTATTTATGATAAATCAAATGATTGATATTTCAAATATAAATTTTAATCGACTTATATTTGATTTCCCAAATCATTGTCAATTCATTTCAATTTAAGATTGGATTTATTCAATTATTTTCGACCCCATTATCATCTTAACCTTTTCCTTAAAATTCAGTGTCCATTTCCAACCTTTTATTTCAAAAACCCAAATCCATTTATTCATCGTTATCTCTTTCCATAATTTTCCAAAACCACCAAATCATAATTTGGATTTAAATCTTCATTTATGATAAGTCAAATGATTGATATTTCAAATATAAGTTTTAATCGACTTATATTTGTTATCTATTCACCAACTTGGGAAGATACCATCAGAATCTGGGAACGAACATGTTTTAACATTTCTGACAGTGTCCGTCCAATCATGGGATTCCATATCCAATATCCAACGACTAACTCTATTCAAAACCCATTTCCCTTTTTTATTCAAACTTCTCATATCTTAGTTACAATTTAAATAAATTCACACCATACAATTTAACCCTTTTAAAATCGTTGAACGTAATTAATAAATCCTTTTCCATAATTTAAACAATAATTCATAGTATATAATCTTCAAATTCCAATCATTTTCAAAGAAATGGTATAAAAACGTTAAAAGCATTTTGGAAAGCGCTGAGAAATGGCAATTTAACCAAATAGATCTAAAATCATTCCAAATTCACATATTTTAACTCAAATCATTTTTAAATAATAAAATATGATTTATCATATTTTCATGGATTTTTAAATAATTTTTATAAGCTCATTTTTTTTGATTTTCCATTATGGTCGTCGAACTGCGCATATAACGACCTTTTCAGATTCTAATTTAAACATAACTTGAAAACCATTCGTTGGAATTTGAAAATTCCTTTTCTATTCAAAAACCATCATTAATATAAATCCACCGTTGTTCATTTCAAGTCAATTCGATTCAAAACATTCAAGTATAATCATTTGAAATTTAAAATTGATAATAACGACTGTCGCTGCGCGACGCGTTCGATTCAAGCCGTATAACGTTTTTAAATATAAATCACCGAATTCCTCTTTCCGGAATAGATTAAATTCCATAACTTAGATTTAAAACCATATTCTGAATTTCTTTTCCAAAAATAATATTATATTTCTATTCCAATTTCAAAATAACTTTATTTCAAAATTCATTATTAAGCTTAGTCCAAAACCATTTCAAATTTCCAGACCTTCATTTCAAATGAAAAAGAGATCCTTATACTTTTCAAACCTTGTTTCATTACTTACAAATAATCGTTAAAATTATTTGCTTCAAAACCAATAATGAATACATATTTGAATCTTTTCCTGATTAAAATTCGAAACTTAATTTAAATTTAAATAAGCCATGAGCAATAGGAATTATTTCCAAAACCCTTTTTATTTGAAATTTAAAATTGATATTCATGAATGGTCACTACATGACGTTTATTAATTTAAATTCCAATTTATTTCTAAATTTAAAATACTTTCAAATTAAAATTTTAAATTATATTTTGAATTAACCATCCCGTCTGTCAGATTAGTTAGGGATAGCCAGGGAGAGCAGGAAACTATATCTCCAAACCCAAGCCTAGACATTATCCTCTCTGTCATCCTAAAACATTCTGGTATCTATATATATTACAATAAAAGGAATTTGTCAATATACATATATATATTTAAAATAATATTCTAATTTCCAAATCTCATTTCGAATTAAAAATCAATCTTCATTTATATGGAAGGAAGATTTAATCGATCATCTGTATAATTCCACAACTACAGTGTGTTTGATTTCACACAACCATAGTCAAATAAATCAACTATATAAACTAGATGAACATGAATTCATTATCAGTACAAGCATTATGGTCAATAACGTTATAACAACCCAAATTCCGACAGACACCCTTTTTTTTCAAAAACCCAATCCATACTTGGTTTGCTCTGATATCCTGCAGAAAAGGCAGAGACATAAAACATGTCAGAGTTTGGAAAATATCTCACAGCGGAAGGAATAAAATATAATGTAATTAAAACATAGCTTTAACTTTGTGACAATATTGCTAAACCAGTATCCAAAGCTATACAGTTTCTGTCATGAACCTAACCAGCGAATGTTATGAGGAGGGAGGGTCAGAACACAAGTTCTGGTGACTGGACTTAAATTGCACTTCTAGATAATCCTACATATATCGTTCAATTATATTTCTTATTTATTTGGTTATATGTGTTATTAGCGCTCAAGGCTTACACACACACGTCGCACCCATCTATTCCCTTGAAGATTAACCTAATATAATGTATATGTTGCTACCCCCAAATTGAGGTACACCCCATGGTACCCCACTCACATGGTCTCCTCCGTAACACCACATTTATGTGCGCAGTCCCTCATCCTATGCCATAGTAATGTACATATCTCTTTACATATATAACAACACTACATCCGCATACAACCACTATCGTTGTACTACGTAAGCGTACCGACTTGTGACGACCCAAACTTCCGTGGTACGAAATTAAGGATAATCATAGGAGCATAACATAATTAAAACAATAATAGACCTCAGATAATAGTAGAACATATAAATCATTGCAGCGGAAATGGAATTGTCATCACAAACATCATCACAGAAAATAAAAGTACGCAGTACATGATACACTTAGCAAAATAGATGTCTAAAACAGGGAAAGAAATAAAGTCTCAATCTCCCAAACTACACCAATACTCAATAATGTCTCAATGTCTCAAGAAGAAAATAAAAAGATAAAAAGAAAAGATTCTTCATCTTCATCACCAGCAAGCTCCAGTCCAAAAAATTTCCATACCTAACACCTGTCAATTGGTTGCCCGTGTGGAAAGAGGGCACCCGAGTTTGCAAAGTGAAACAAACTACGAGTCAGTCATGGGACTGGTATGAGAAATCTTACTAAACTAACAATATGGCAAATCACTGGAGCATGCCGCTAACGTGGAACGAGTTTACTCTATTGGATTGCCAATGCATATGTTTTTATAAATTTTAAGTCAAAAATAACGCAAAGCTTTTTAGAAAATGAAATCATTATAAGACTCATGTCCTATCACACAATGCAACGCAAACGGAGGATAGAGTTTTAACTTATAATGATAAAAAATGCTTGACAAGTAGAAAATAATATTTTTAATATTATTATTAGTGTCTAATATGTTTCAAAAATACTTCAAAGTAAATGTATCAATCCTAGACGGCATAGCTACCATATACTATGTCACAATCAAGACCATAATGTCGTATTGGAGGTTGGGTTTCCATCATGAATCAAGGCTAGGGATGATCTCCAAACCGATTCGAGACACTCTAGCAATGTCTCAGGATTCATACGTTGGCGAACCCTTGAATCCTGCAGGGACGCTCCGCAAATGCTTTAGTGGATTAGTTATGCCTGAACACATGATCCCCGATCCTATTGGACCTATAAATTGGCCATTGGCGACAAATAAAAATATCTGTGACGGCCCGCCCAGCACCAGCCGGCATTTCCTCCGAAAATGCGATGTACACATGCCAACTAGCATGGAACGGTCGCCAAAGAAAGGAAAGAAGAGAATGAACTAATCGAAAACCTGTAGAATGTCTCACAGCGCATGGAACAAAATATAATAATAATGTACTTGACATAAAACAGGCGAGATAGTGCACTAAGCTGATAACTAAAATCAACATCAACATCAGAGTAGCGGAAGTCTAAATACAACTTATTACAACTTTTCAAATTTCTGTCTCTAAACAAAAGAAAGGAAGAGTGCACTACTAATGCCCGAAGTAGTGACCAGCAGCGAACAGGGAGAATATCTATATATGTATCATATGTGGAAGCCTCCTGCTCGTCTCCAGTACGGCTACTCGTGCATCACCAGCTAACCTGTCTCTAGTCTACGTGTGAGAGAACCCAGAGTAATAAGAAGAGACATAACTCTGGGTTAGGCAAAAAGTCTGGTATGAGCGATAAAAAGCTAAATAGAACAATAACAAGTATACTAAACCATACCAGAACCTGGACCTGCAACCAAAGAGTTAGCACTACATACCGTACAATACTCTAAGGTGCCACTGAACAGATGGTGTAAAGATAATGGGGGTGGGGGTGTGTGTGTCATAATGATGGAAAACAAATCAGCCATAGCAATCATCCTCACATCTCTCACTCTGTGCGTAAAGCATACGATGTCCACCACTGTCAATCACTAGACCCATCGAAGTAGTGACGGAGTTCGACTTGTACAACTTCTGCTACTACCAAGCTTATCACATGGAGTCATGACCAAATCTTTACAAATGACCCCACTTCATCAGTCTTTAGCTCTTTAGTCGTACCTAGGCCACTGTGGCCCTGAATCCGTTCACATACTCCCTACACATAGTGATTCAAAGTTACAGACATCGACAACCCCTTAGCACATGTCCCGCAGCAAAGCCCAATCATGAAGCTCACTCATTGGTTCTCATCTGGATCCTGAGTCAAAGCTCCTCATTTGGGATTCCCTTGCATCTCGGGTTTTGGTCGAATTGGAGTTGGTCTTCAGAAGAAGTCGTCACGATGAAGTAAAAGTATGTATCGGGTTCGGTTCGGTGCTCCCAACCCGGTTCGGTTCGGTGGTCCTAATCCATGCCTTGATCAGTGCTCCATCCCTCCTCGGTTCGGTCCACTCACGCTTGCCTGGTACGGTTCGGAAGTATGGTGCCTATCCTCTGATCGGTTCGGTGGTTGCTCCCTTCTAGGTATCCCGATCCGATCCCATCCTTCTCCATCCGCCCGATCGGATCCCCTTTTGGTCTATCCGATCTGATCCCCTGTCCAACTCCAACTCTAAGCAAATGGCCTTCCTTCTCGCCAAGTCTCCCTTAGTGCAAAGTTCCGATCCGGATCGGTTTCTCTTCCCAGTCCACCATCCGATCCAAGCCCCCTATCTCGATCCGATCCGAAACCCTGCACTTTTTCCTACAACTTTCCCAGCGGTTGTTTTACGCCATATGACGGCGTTTTCGACCAATCTAATACTTCTAAGCAATCACAAAGCATACCATACAGTCATAGCAACATGTATAATCATCCACAAACAGCAAAGCAACAATCATAGCATGTAAAATGGATCAAACATACCCAAAATCCCATATTTTACCTTAAGCATGTTCTAGCATAGTTAATGATAGGGTTATCAAAACTTTACCAAATTAACCCAAGTTTCCAATAGAGGTCTAAAACATCATTTAAGAATTTATAGATATTTTTCCAGAATTTATTAGTGTATAAATTCGCTAATTATCACTAATCACCCTAATTAACTGTAATTAGTGTCAAAACAATGCTAATCACTCACCTAGGCCACAAATAAAACCTTTAGAACTGAAACTCTACTGTTTGGGCGCGAATACCAATGCAACACAACAGCTCTACCTCGATTCTTGTGCTAATCCGCCTTGATTTGATGTTGCTAAGCCTAATCCTTGATTAGAAAGTGATTTGGAATGATACTAGATGTTGGAGGCTATTGTTAGGGTTTTTTAAGATGTATATGGCGGCTGGGAAATGAGAAAAACTGAAATCCCTAACCCTAACAGCCCTTAAAAACTCCAAATCCCGAAATCCCCGTTTGAGCCTAGCTGTTAGTCACCCGGTTAAGCCCAATTAAGTTGTTTTTCACCATCTGAAACTTGTTTCAGCCATATCTCCCAAACGGTGAGTCCGTTTGGCTAATGTGAGCACTCTACGGAATTGTAAACCATCATCCGGGTCCAATGTAAGTGGTTTCAGGTCAAAACTCCTTTCCAATCAAAAGTTATGTCCTAAACAGTATCAGCTAGGGGTAAAACGGTCATTTATAAATAGACAAAAATCATGAACATGGGAAATGACCCCGATAGTCGTCTCCAAAGTTACATGACCATACAACTTCGTATGTGAAAGAAATAAATATTCTACGATCCTATGATGTGTAGAATGCGGGTCGTTACACTCTCCCCCCTTAAGAAATTTCGTCCTCGAAATTCTTTAACCCAAAACATACAAAGGATCCCACATGCCTACCAACCATATACAACAATCAATCATGCAAGACAAACAAAACAAGCCTATCCTAGCATGCGGAAAGACTAAATCGAAGTTAAAATCTTACCAGGCGAACAGTTTTGGATATATCTTCCTAATGCTCTCCTCTGTCTCCCAAGTACAGTCATTCTCATTCTCGCCCCACTGAATTTTGAAAAATTTCACCGCCTTCCTTTGAAGCTGCTTCGTATCGTTCCCAACAATACACATGGGCATGCAGTCCCCAACCGCCTCGGATTCAACTTCGATATCATCCAACTGGTCAGGTGAAATAGTCACATTTGGTCGTGCACGAACTTCCTTAACTGGGAAACATGAAATACGTTGTGAATTCCTACCATCTTCTCTGGTAATTCAACTTTGTATGCCAAATTCCCAATTTGCTCAAGAACAGGGAATGGACCAACAAATCTTTGTGCTAACTTGCCTCTCCTGCCAAATCATATCACGCTCTTCAACGGAGAAATCTTGATAAACACCAAGTCGCCAATGAAGAACTTTAAGTCTCTTCTCCTTTTATCAGCATAACTCTTCTGCCTATCTGGGGCAGTCTTCATTCGCTGTTGGATAACCTTAATCTTGTCTAAAGTTTCTCTTATCACATCGGTTCCAAGCACAAACTTCTCACCAGTTTCTACCCAACATGACGGTGAGTTGCACGGTCTTCCATACAAAGCTTCAAACGGAGCCATACCAATACTGGATTGATAACTATTATTATATGCAAACTATACTAGATGCAAATGGTCATCCCATGATCCACCAAAATCAAACATGCAAGCTCTCAAGAGATCTTCTAACACTCGATTCACCCTCTCTGTCTGTCCGTCGGTTTGAGGATGATACGCGGTATTGAGATGTAATTCTGATCCTAAAGCCTCTTGTAAGCTCTTCCAAAATCCACTAGTGAACAACGGATCTCGGTCACTCACAATGCCTTTGGGTATTCCATGAAATCTCACTACCCACTTTATATACAGTTCCACTAACTTAGCTGCCTTCCTGTTTGACTTGACGGGTATAAACCTTGCACTTTTGGTCAATCGGTCGACAATCACCCAAATGCTATCATGGCCCGATCTAGTCCTTGGTAACCCATCAATGAAATCCATTGACACTTGTTCCCATTTCCATTCTGGAATTTCTAATGGTTGTAGCAAACCACTAGGCTTCTTTTGCTCAGCTTTAACTAGCTGGCAGTTCATGCATTTGGATATAAACTTCCCAATGTCTCTTTTCATCCCTTCCCAGTAGTAGGTCTGCTTCATGTCTCGGTACATCTTGTTACCACCAGGATGTATAGTCAGTTTTGAGTGATGACATTCTCTAAGCACTACATCTCTCAATCCATTGACATTGGGTACAACTAGTCTTCCATTCTTTCTAAGCCATCCATCTCGATCAAGCCCATAGTTGTTCATCTCTCCGTCGATTCCCATCTCTAACTTTGAGATGATCTCCAATAGGTTAGGATCGTTCCTATGACTGGAACCAATCCGCTCAATTAAAGTGGGTCTGATCGTCAAACTTGCTAACATTTCTGGATCCAATTCACACTTTGGTCTGAAATCATACCCAGCGATGTACTCCAGTTGCTTCCATTCTAGAAACATAGCCCCTAAACTGGCATGTCTCCTACTCAATGCATCAGCCACCGCATTGCCCTTTCCTGGTGTATATGCGATGTCGAAATCATAGGAAACCAAGAATTCTAACCATCTTTGCTGTCGGAGATTTAGATCCTTTTAGGAGAAGAGATACTTTAATGATTTATGATCGGTAAACAACTCGAATCTTTCTCCCAAGAGATAATGTCTCCACATCTTTAGTGAAAACACGATCGCTGCCAATTCCAAATCATGGTTAGGGTATCTTTTCTCATGCGGTTTCAATTGTCGGCTTGCATAAGCTACAACCCTAGCTCCTTGCATCAATACAGAACCTCACCCTGTGCCACATGCATCCGTATATACTGTCATCTCTTCATTCACCTTAGGAATGACTAACACTAGTGCACATGTCAACTTTTCCTTTAGGCTCTTGAATGCATTTTTGCACCTTTTGTCCCAGACGAAGACTTGATTCTTCTTGGTCAACTGATTCAACGGTGCTGCTATCTTGGAGAAGTCTTGGATAAAATTACGATAATATCCAGCTAATCCCAAGAAACTTCTTATGTCTGTTGCATTCTTGGGCGTAGACCAATCTTGTACCGTAGCCACCTTCGCAGGGTCCACGGCAATACCATTCTCTGAAACAACATGGCCCAAGAATCTCACTTCTCTCCTCCAGAAGTGACACTTAGAGAATTTTGTTTTCAATTGGTGTTTTCTCAACACCTCCATCACTATTCTTTAGTGTTCCTTGTGTTCTTCCTCTGTTCTCGAATAGACCAAAATATCATCCATGAACACAAGGACAAACTTATTCAACTGATCTCTGAATACCCTATTCATAAGATCCACAAAATATGCTGGGGCATTGGTCAACCCAAGTGGCATAACCAACCATTCATAAAATCCAGACGGTGTCCAAAATGCCATTTTAGCTATACTCTTAGCTTCCACTCTAAGCTGATGAAAACCTGTCGCGAGATCCAACTGAGAGAATACTCTCACGCCACTCAACTGATCAAACAAATCATCTATCCGCAGTAGAGGATACTTATTCTTCCTCGTCACTTTATTCAACTCGCGGTAATCTACACACAAACGAAGGGAAACGTCCACCTTGGTAGCAAACACAACTGGTGATCCCCATTCAGAAACACTCCTTCTGATAAATCCCTTCTTCAAAAGATCGCTGACTTGCACCCTGAGCTCTCGCTGCTCCCTTGGTGCCATACGACGAAGTGGCATCACTATAGGTCTGGCATCTTTTACTAAATCAATATAGAACTCAATCTCTCGGTGTGGTGGAAGCCCAGTCACTTCCTCGAAAACGTCCGGATACTGGCCAACCACGGGCAAACCTGACAACTCACTATGTGGAATGTCGAGGGAATTCATAAAACTATCCATTACCCCATCACCGGGTAGACCACCAAACACTACCCTCTGCTCATCACCCGTTTTAGCTGTCACCAAAAAGCCCTCACAGTCTACCACCATCCCGTATCTTTGGAGCCAATCAACTCCCAAAATAATTCCAAACCCAGTAAAGCCCAAAACAAAGCAATCACAAACAAACATGCATCCATGACTCGATAGGACCACATTACGACAAATCATCCTAAGGTTAGTTGAACCACCAATCGGGTTCGTCACTACTAAAGCCCTATCGACAATCTCGGACTCTAATCCCAACCTATCTACCAGGTCACTAGATATGAAAGAACTAGAAGCCCCAGTATCAAACAAAACTCTAACAGGAACATCATAAACAGAAAGCATACCTTGAATAACAACATTCTTTCCCTTCTCCGCCGCAGTTGGGGCATTCGACGAAGAAGGAATAGCATTAAGGGCATATGCTTTCACCATCTGCTTTTCTTTAGGGGGTTGCGGACACTTGTCCTTGTGATGTCCCACTTGGCCACAGTTGAAGCACTTCCTATCCATTGGCTTGGCCCGACAATTACTAGCATAATGACCCTTCTTACCACAGCTGAAGCACTCAACATCTTTCTTATTCTTTTTCTGGCCATCCTTATTCTGATTTTGCTTCCTCTTATTCTGAGAACCACTCTTGCCTCCACCACTTGCTTGCGGCTTTGGCTCCTCTATAGATGCAACCTCAGTCTTCGACTTAGGGTAAAAACTCTCTGACCTCAATGCTTTCCCCACAATCGATTCAAACGTCTCATCGATGTGGTTAATAAGCCTTTCCCCCAAGTACTGATCCAAGCCAGTTATGAACTTCTCGTTCTTCTTCTCGGCAGTATCAATAAGAGATAACCCATACTTCGACAAAGTGTCGAATTCGGCAATATACTCCGAGACAGCTCTTCCATTCTGCTTGAGTTCCAAGAATTTCTTAAACAGCACTGACTTCTGAGCAGCTGGAATGAACTTATCGCTAAAGCGAGCCTTAAACTGATCCCAAGTAATCTGATCCTCGGGAGTATCTGCCTTTATAGCATTCCACCAATTCATTGCCCGTCCTTGCAACTGACGGGATGCTAGCCTTCTCTTCATCGCATCTTCGATACCCAAATCTTCGAAGATACGCTCGCAGCTATCCAACTAGTCCTGAACATTTGTAGCCGAATCAGTTCCGTGGAACGACTTCCCACCAGGACTAGTATAATCCTTGTTTAGCTTGGCGAAATCGGCCCTAGGCGCCTGCACTATTAGACCACCACCATTACCATTATTGGGAGCTGCCCTCTGCACATCCCTAAGCATCTCTCTCATGAGGTCGGTAAACATCGTCCTCATGTCAGCAGCATTCCCATTATTGGCTCCTCTATCGGCACTTCTTACGTATCGGCTCATCGTTCAATCCGCAAAGAGAAAACGATTAACCATCTCAATAGTGGTGCTAGTGCAGTGCGACTTCATCATTAGTTATACTAATAGTGTGTATATATATATAGCTTTTAAGAAACCAAAATAATCACAAATACGCGCTCTCATATACGTATACTATCTCTCCCTGATGACTTCCCTAGGTTAACTACGCAACCTGGCTCTGATAATAAGTGTGATGGCCCGGCCCGCACCAGCTGGCATTTCCTCCGAAAGTGTGCTGTACACATGCCAACTAGCATAGAACGGTCGCCAAAGAAAGGAAAGAAGAGAATGAACTAATCGAAAACCTGTAGAATGTCTCACAGCGCATGGAACAAAATATAATAATAATGTACTCTACATAAAATAGGCGAGACAGTGCATAAGCTGATAACTAAAATCAACATCAACATCAGAGTAGCGGAAGTCAAAATACAGCTTATTACAACTTTTCAAATTTCTGTCTCTAAACAAAAGAAAGGAAGAGTGCACTACTAATGCCCAAAGTAGTGACCAGCAGCGACACAGGGAGAATATCTATATTTGTATCATACGTGGAAGCCTCCTGCTCGTCTCCGGTACAGCTACTCGTGCATCACCAGCTAACCTATCTCTAGTTTGCTCGTGAGAGCACCCAGAGTAATAAGAAGAGACATAAAACTCCGGGTCGGACAAAAAGTCTGGTATGAGCGATAAGCAGCTGAACAGAACAATAACAAGTATACTAAATCATACCTGAACCTGGACCTACAACCAAAGAGATAGCACTACATACTGTACAATACTCTAAGGTGCCACTGAACAGATGGTGTAAAGATAACGGGGATGGGGTGTGCGTGTCATAATGATGTCAAACAAATCAACCATAGCAGTCATCCTCACATCTCTCACTCAGTGCGTAAAGCATACGATATCCACCACTGTCAATCACTAGACCCATCGAATTAGTGACGGAGTTCGACTTGTACAACTACTGCTACTACCAAGCTTACCACATGGAGTCATGACCAAATCTTTACAAATGACCCCACTTCTATGGTCTTTAGCTCTTTAGTCGTACCTAGGCCACTATGGCCCTGAATCCGTTCACATACTCCCTACACATAGTGATTCAAAGTTACAGACATCGACAACCCCTTAGCACACGTGCCGCAGCAAAGCCCAATCATGAAGCTCACTCATTGGTTCCCATCTGGATCCTGAGTCAAAGCTCCACATTTGGACTTCCCTTGCATCACGGGTTTTGGTCGAATTGGAGTTGGTCTTCAGAAGAAGTCGTCACGATGCAGTAGAAGTATGTATCGGGTTCGATTCGGTGCTCCCAACCTGGTTCGGTTCGGTGGTCCTAGTCCATGCCTTGATCAGTGCTCCATCCCTCCTCGGTTCGGTCCACTCACACTTGCCTGGTACGGTTTGGAAGTATGGTGCCTATCCTCTATTTGGTTCGGTGGTTGCTCCCTTCTAGGTATCCCGATCCGATATCATCCTTCTCCATCCGCCCGATCCGACCCCCTTTTGGTCTCTCCGATCCGATCCCCTGTCCAACTCCAACTCTAAGTAAATGGCCTTCCTTCTCGCCAAGTCTCCCTTAGTGCGAAGTTCCGATCCGGATCGGTTTCTCTTCCCACTCCACCATCCGATCCGAGTCCCCTATCCCGATCCGATCCGAAACCTTGCACATTTTCCTACAACTTTTCCAACGGCTGTTTTATACCATACGACGGCGTTTTCGACCAATCTAACACTTCTAAGCAATCATAAAGCATACTATACAGTCATAGCAACATGTATAATCATCCACAAACAGCAAAGCAATAATCATAGCATGTAAAATGGATCAAATATACCCAAAATCCCATATTTTCCCTTAAGCATGTTCTATCATAGTTAATGATAGAGTTATCAAAACTTAACCAAATTAACCCAAGTTTCTAACCGAGGTCTAAAACATCATTTAAGAATTTATAAATATTTTTCCAGAATTTATTAGTATATAAATTCGCTGATTATCACTAATCACCCTAATTAACTATAATTAGTGTCAAAACAATGCTAATCACTCGCCTTGGCCACAAATAAAACCTTTAGAACTGAAACTCTACTGTTTGAGCGCGAATACCAATGCAACACAACAGCTCTACCTCGATTCTTGTGCTAATCCGCCTTGATTTGATGTTGCTAAGCCTAATCCTTGATTAGAAAGTGATTTGGAATGATTCTAGATGTTGGAGGCCATTGTTAGGGTTTTTTAAGATGTATATGGCGGCTGGGAAATGAGAAAAACCGAAATCCCTAACCCTAACAGCCCTTAAATACTCCAAATCCCGAAATCCCCCTTTGGGCCTAGCTGTTAATCACCCGGTTAAGCCCAATTAAGTTGTTTTTCACCATCTGAAACTTGTTTCAGCCATATCTCCCAAACGGTTAGTCCGTTTGGCTAATGTGACCACTCTACGAAATTGTAAACCATCATCCGGGTTCATTGGAAGTGGATTCAGGTCAAAACTCCTTTCCAATCAAAAGTTATGGCCAAAACAGTATCAGCTAGAGGCAAAACGTTCATTTAAAAATCGACAAAAATCATGAACATGGGAAATGACCCCAATAGTCGTCTCCCAAAATTACATGACCATACGACTTTGTATGTGAAAGAAATAAATATTCTACGATCCTATGATGCGTAGAATGCGGGTCGTTATAATATCTGAGGCGCCTCATTCCATCAACCACATAAGTAACAATGTCGGGCCTCGTAAAAACCCAAACACCACTTCTAGCTGGAAAGAAACTTGTGCACTCCCTACGTTCCCTTGTCCCGTTTTTGACTCTACCGGGGTGTGAGGCTCGCGAGGTAACGTAATACACAAAGCTATGCCTAAAAAGGCTATGATTTGATCATCATCTACAAGGCTCTGCTTTTCAACAAAAGCCTCGATCAATTGCATCTTGGCATGTCACATTGACAGTTCACACCATGCGATCGACAACTACCAATATGTAACCTTCGAGCTCGTGCGTCTCAAAGAAGGTGTTAAGCAAGAATAAATTCTCCGCCACCACAGATACATATTAATAGATATCAATTTAATTACACAATATGAAATTCAATGTCGGACACACATCCATTTACAAGTCCGTTCTGGGTCTGAACGAAACCGGAGTCACCTTATTCGTTGTCCCGTATGTCCAATATGGAAGTGAGGTGCTCGCGTATCCGGACAATCAATAAGTACGTCCGGACAACTACCAATTTAACCCTTTATTGGTAGCTAGCCAATGCCAGGTATCAGTAGTTATCCTTTCGATGTGAAGATCACCGGTCTTCAATCGCTGCCTTTGAGATATCCAATTCAGATCGTCGTATGACCATTTGAAATGAGTTTTAACTCGGTCTTTTCAAATGATCCTTGCATATATATAATTTAAAATCATTTCATATCGTTAATGGTATTTAATAACGATTAATAGCTATTTTTATTTATATAAAAAGCCAAATTTATTTAACGACGCTTCGGGTCGATAGGCGGCCCTGGTGCTGTTTTTATCGAAATTTAATTTACACTTATCTTGAAATCTAACTGTTGGATTTTAACAAAATTCATATCGATAGAAAGATCTTCCCAAAGCGGTCCTAATGGTTCCAGTTTTGGGAAAATCCGACGGTTGGATCTTTCGCTATAATCGTTTAAAGTTACGGTTGCCAAAATGCGAACTACCGCGCGTGATTCGTTTAATTTTAATATATATATATATATATATATTATTTGTATGGCGATTTCAACTACTTTTGTGACGGCAAGGAATTTCGCTCGATCCGAACCAGTCGTTAAACCGATCTAGACCGTTCAAAACGCCCTATCGTTTGAGAACACGACAAATCAGAACGCATATAAAAGAACATTTCATTGTATATTACAACAATGCATCAGAATACAAGAATATACAGAGTATAAATGAATATTACACAGAAATATCAGAGATACAAATTACATTTAAATACATAGCAGCGGAAAAATAATACAATACACAACTAGAATGAGATATACGGATACAAAGTTTTCCGGATATCGTTCCAGCTGTAAACCAGGATCCTGTGAATATAAATCTGCAAAACCAAAACTACTAGCTGCCCGTGTCAAAATAAGGGCACCCAGAGTTTAGGTTAAAACAATAAACTCCAGGTCAGTCATGTGACTGGTGTGAGAACTAAAACAGTTAATCTTTATTTTAAAGTTAGGTAAATCAAGGGACCACGCCGTATAACACGGAACGAGTTTCCTCCCAAGAATACCAGTGCATAAAACAAACAGCGCAATGCTAAATAAAGAAAAATGAAGCTGTTATAAGACCCAGGTCCTATCACACAATGCAACACAAGCCGGGGGATAGGGTTTTCCCTTATAACAGCCAAAGAATGCTTGATACGTTTAAAACAAATCATTTGATACTATTATAAGTGCATAGTGTATAAAACAACTTCAAATCATAAGTATCAATCATAGGCGACATGAGCGTCCCATGCCACTATGTCGCCATATATAGGTTTACAAATAAAACCGCAAATGTCACGTATTTGGAAATTGGATTTCCGTCTATGAACCGAGGCAAAAGATAGTCCTCAACCGATTCGTGACTCTCTAGCCCGAGCCACAGGCAAGCGCGCATGCAAGCCTTTAGATCGTCAGGGCCGGTCCACCGATGTGGATTATTATGCCTGAACACTACGTTTCCCCACCCTATGGGGTGTAAGTCTGGTCCGTCTGCCGACCAGAATGCATCGGCCGAAACCGATATAACCGAGGCACCTCGCAACAGCAACAACCACATAAGTCAAACTCGTCAGGGCGTGTAAAACCACTGACGCCACTTCTAGCTAGAAAGAAACGCAAGTCCTCCCTGTGGTCCGTCTCCCGTTTTTGGTTCATACCGGGTGTGAAACACGCGAAGTAAACGTTACACAAAGCTACGCCACAAAGGCCGTGCTTTGATCATCACCACAAGACTTTGCTTTTCAACAGAAGCCTCGATCAATTGCCACTTAGGCATGCCACACAGGCAATTCACTCCATGCGTTTGATATCCATCAATATATAACCCCTGAGCTCGTACGTCTCAGAGAAGGGCGTTAAGCAAGAGAATAAATTCTCCGCCGCCAAACAGATATATATTTAATAGAGATCAATCACACGGACTAAAATCCAATGTCAGACACACAGTCCATTTACAAGTCCGTTCTGGGGCTGAACGAAACCGGAGGCACCTAGTACCCCGCATATCCATCGATCTCCAAGCACGTCTGGACGATCACTAACTGTTTCCATCTTCTTTGGTGTACAGCCCAATCAAGATCATCAGTAATCACCCAAACGACGTGAAGACTTCCGGTCTTCGACCACCGTCTTCATCTTCGACACCACGTCGAATCAGTTATTCAGAATGGGATAAACCCGGTCTTTCTGAATAACTCGCGTATATATTATAAAAGTGTTACACAAACACAACATACGCCTCATTCCAATTCAGAATATTCTTTTATTCAAATATTCCTATACTTTGGGAAAAGTTCCCATTAATTTTATCCAAGATAAATTCTTTAAATTTATTCTTTAATCTCCTTTGAATATCAATTCAAACTAGTCGGGATTAGCGAACCACACCGAAGAAATCATTTATTTTATTTCCCAATCCCAACCTAATCATCCCATGAAGTAAAACTGGTTATACTTCATATCTAACACCACGGTGTTATCGGTAAATTCAATTACCATTTCACGTTCAAATCTAATTAAAGATTTAACTATCGCCTGGAGTAAAACTGGTGATACTCCATTCTCGATCTTTTCAGTCTAATTAAAGATTCATTAAAACTCCACTTAGTTTTAATCTTTGACTGGGTTAAAGAATCAGTGTCATTTAAAACACAGTTCACGATAAACCCAAAGTCACATTCCATTGATTATCGGGTTAAAGAACGAGTGTTATTTAAAACACTGTCCACGATAAACCCAAAAATCAATATCAATTCAATTCCAATTAAATATTCTTTAATCGGTACACTTCATTAAATCTAAATAAAAAGATTTAACCTTTTCTCAACTGGGTTCAAGAACAGTGTTAGTGAAGACACCATTCACGACAAACCCAAATCACATTTGATATTCAATATAAGGCTCTGAATAGAAAATATATCGGCTTATATTCAATATCAAATTCTACGATTAACAAATGTCGTATTGGAAATAACGAAATAAATATATATCTTTCAAATTTCCATAACAACATCCGTATAATCACGAATCCCAACATCGAAATATTCCAAAGACAATTTCGATTCAAATCCACTCCAATGCAATCATTGGAAATTCTGGTTATTTTTAAAACCCTTTTTCAAATTCAATTTATTTATTTAAAAATAAATAGAATTATATTTCTAGTTCAAAACTAGTTCATTTCGATAAAAATCTATTTTTATCTTTTCAAATATGGAGTTTTTCATCCCAAATCTTCACAAATCATTTCTTATGATTTTACACAAATTATTACCATTTTTTATAATTTTATCAAGGCCCGTACAGTCGATTTCCATCAACGGCCATCGAACTGCACTTACAGCGACCTTTTTCGAATTTGATTTGGACGTATCTCCAAATCCAACCGTTAGATTTCTAATTTCTAATATTCGTTAGAAAGCTCTTTTCGATACGAACCCAACGGTTCCGGTTTTAGGAGAATCCGACGGTCGGATCTCCCGTAATGTCCGTTTGAAATAAATGGTCGAAATTCACGAACTGCCGCGGCGCGGCGCGTTCTATTCAGGCCATTATATTATATATATAATATATATAATATATATTTCGTCGATTTCTATTTAAGCCGATATATTTTCTATTCAGAGCCTTATATTGAATATCAAATGTGATTTTGGTTTGTCGTGAATGGTGTCTTCACTAACACTGTTCTTGAACCCAGTTGAGAAAAGGTTAAATCTTTTTATTTAGATTTAATGAAGTGTACCGATTAAAGAATATTTAATTGGAATTGAATTGATATTGATTTTTGGGTTTATCGTGGACAGTGTTTTAAATAACACTCGTTCTTTAACCCGATAATCAATGGAATGTGACTTTGGGTTTATCGTGAACTGTGTTTTAAATGACACTGATTCTTTAACCCAGTCAAAGATTAAAACTAAGTGGAGTTTTAATGAATCTTTAATTAGATTGAAAAGATCGAGAATGGAGCATCACCAATTTTACTCCAGGCGATAGTTAAATCTTTAATTAGATTTGAATGTGAAATGGTAATTGAATTTACCGATAACACCGTGGTGTTAGATATGAAGTATAACCAGTTTTACTTCATGGGATGAATAGGTTGGGATTGGGAAATAAAATAAATGATTTCTTCAGTGTGGTTCGCTAATCCCGACTAGTTTGAATTGATATTCAAAGGAGATTAAAGAATAAATTTAAAGAATTTATCTTGGATAAAATTAATGGGAACTTTTCCCAAAGTATAGGAATATTTGAATAAAAGAATATTCTGAATTGGAATGAGGCGTATGTTGTGTTTGTGTAACACTTTTATAATATATACGCGAGTTATTCAGAAAGACCGGGTTTATCTCATTCTGAATAACTGATTCGACGTGGTGTCGAAGATGAAGACGGTGGTCGAAGACCGGAAGTCTTCACGTCGTTTGGGTGATTACTGATGATCTTGATTGGGCTGTACACCAAAGAAGATGGAAACAGTTAGTGATCGTCCAGACGTGCTTGGAGATCGATGGATATGCGGGGTACTAGGTGCCTCCGGTTTCGTTCAGCCCCAGAACGGACTTGTAAATGGACTGTGTGTCTGACATTGGATTTTAGTCCATGTGATTGATCTCTATTAAATATATATCTGTTTGGCGGCGGAGAATTTATTCTCTTGCTTAACGCCCTTCTCTGAGACGTACGAGCTCAGGGGTTATATATTGATGGATATCAAACGCATGGAGTGAATTGCCTGTGTGGCATGCCTAAGTGGCAATTGATCGAGGCTTCTGTTGAAAAGCAAAGTCTTGTGGTGATGATCAAAGCACGGCCTTTGTGGCGTAGCTTTGTGTAACGTTTACTTCGCGTGTTTCACACCCGGTATGAACCAAAAACGGGAGACGGACCTCAGGGAGGACTTGCGTTTCTTTCTAGCTAGTAGTGGCGTCAGTGGTTTTACACGCCCTGACGAGTTTGACTTATGTGGTTGTTGCTGTTGCGAGGCGCCTCGGTTATATCGGTTTCGGCCGATGCATTCTGGTCGGCAGACGGGCCAGACTTACACCCCATAGGGTGGGGAAACGTAGTGTTCAGGCATAATAATCCACATCGGTGGACCGGCCCTGACGATCTAAAGGCTTGCCTGCGCGCTTGCCTGTGGCTCGGGCTAGAGAGTCACGAATCGGTTGAGGACTATCTTTTGCCTCGGTTCATAGACGGAAATCCAATTTCCAAATACGTGACATTTGCGGTTTTATTTGTAAACCTATATATGGCGACATAGTGGCATGGGACGCTCATGTCGCCTATGATTGATACTTATGATTTGAAGTTGTTTTATACACTATGCAATTATAATAGTATCAAATGATTTGTTTTAAACGTATCAAGAATTCTTTGGCTGTTATAAGGGAAAACCCTATCCCCCGGCTTGCGTTGCATTGTGTGATAGGACCTGGGTCTTATAACAGCTTCATTTTTCTTTATTTAGCATTGCGCTGTTTGTTTTATGCACTGGTATTCTTGGGAGGAAACTCGTTCCGTGTTATACGGCGTGGTCCCTTGATTTACCTAACTTTAAAATAAAGATTAACTGTTTTAGTTCTCACACCAGTCACATGACTGACCTGGAGTTTATTGTTTTAACCTAAACTCTGGGTGCCCTTATTTTGACACGGGCAGCTAGTAGTTTTGGTTTTGTAGATTTATATTCACAGGATCCTGGTTTACAGCTGGAACGATATCCGGAAAGCTTTGTATCCGTATATCTCATTCTAGTTGTGTATTGTATTATTTTTCCGCTGCTATGTATTTAAATGTAATTTGTATCTCTGATATTTCTGTGTAATATTCATTTATACTCTGTATATTCTTGTATTCTGATGCATTGTTGTAATATACAATGAAATGTTCTTTTATATGCGTTCTGATTTGTCGTGTTCTCAAACGATAGGGCGTTTTGAACGGTCTAGATCGGTTTAACGACTGGTTCGGATCGAGCGAAATTCCTTGCCATCACAGTTGGTATCAGAGCTTTGGTTTACAAAGCTCGAGAACAAGGCACATTAGAACGATACGAAAGAATTCATCAGATATTGGATTAGTAATATCCAATTAGAATGACTCGTTAGAGATGGGATCAGTAGTATCCTAGAACGAGTGTGAAGAGTATATTTTTAAAATGAAAACAATTTTGTTTTGAAAATTTAAATCAACTTTTCGTATTTGATTATTTGTTTATATTGATTTTGGACAATTCAGTATATAAAGAATTTGCATATATGCCTTGCAAACGTATATTCAAAGTTTTAATATATTGGATAGATATAGCATCGCACCCTAGTCGCCCGAAGATGATATTGATGATAGCGATCACATCATCAACATTTATGTTCGAGTTTCGAATGTGTGATTTTGTATATATTTCCATTAGACTGGTGTGAGAACCAAAACTAATATAGCTAGAATACATTGTTGTGATTTGGCATCAAAACATGATTTTCTTTATATATATCAAAATTATCAATTTGAAACGTTAAATTCACTAATTGATTGATGTTTGTGTTGTTTGTTCATTGTTTGCTAATTTTGAACCGTTATGCTTAATCGAACCAAATGTTGAATTGTATTGAAAATTGGTCGCATTTGCTTGCATATACATATACTTACATTGAACAGGTCATAGCAAGGAGGCTAGAGCAGAGAATAAAATTTGTTTGCCCGACAAATAGGTACATGTTTACTACATAATTTACTGTTTCGTTTGGGTGATGATGATTTTATGAGCCTATTGGCTAGCCGCTTGGCTTTTTCTTTTTCTTTTTGAGATCAGAAGGACCGGGGAAGCTATTTGAAATTCCCCGATGCTCCCGGTGCAGGGGAGGTTATGGCGAAATTTTTCGAAAATTTAGGGTGTTAGCCAAATTTTTGAAATTTTTGAAAATTCTCAGAAACTAAAGAGTTGGAGAATGGAAGCCAGATCGAGCGTTGAATTTATTTATCAAACCACTTTCGACTTTGTTCCTTTTCGGGGACGAAAAGTTTTAAGTGGGGGAGATTGTAATAACCCGGAAAATCTGGGCCAGTTTAAAATTTTTATTTTGGCAATTTTAGCGAATTTTAATTATTTAAAATAGATTATTTTAAATAATATTGACGAGAAATTTATTTTGAATATAATTCGAACGTATATATTTATACGCGTCGTCGTTAGAATATAAATATTTATATATATTTAAAAATAGAATTGAAAATGGCGCGGTAGTTCGATAATTCGATTTCAAACTTCAATTGAATGTACCGGGTGCAGAACAATCCGGATTTTAGTGAAACCAAAAACAATAGGATCTAATTGATAATATCTTTCCAACGAATCCGACCAATCGAAGTTTCATAGCGGGAATCAAAAGATATGTCCAGTTGAAAATTCTGAATAGTCGCTATGGAATTCAGGCCCTTAAAAATGGACATTTTGCAAACGACCTCGGATTTCGACGAAACTAGTTTTGTTGGGTCCGGGAGGTGAAGTTATTGCTAGGTTTCAAATTTCATAATTTTTCGAATCAATATGTGAGCGTGGCAAAGGAAAGCGTGTTTGACCAGTTTCAGTTGATTTTAATCGACTGGAAAATGGCCATTTTTCTAACGGTCTCAGAATTTGACGAAACTAGTTTTGTTAGGACCGTATCGTCAATACGAAGCTAGAAAATATTTTTCTGGAATTTTTCGAGTTAGTATGTGGCCCCGGTAAATTGAAATGCACGTTTAAAATTCAATATAATGATTTAAATGTAAATGCAACGGAAACTGATCGAAACGGTCGATTCAGCTTGCGGTACATATCCCATTGTGTTCGGAATGGGGGTGAAACGCTATGGGCGACAGACGGTGGACCTCGTTTAGAGGTCGTATGTGAAAGTCAACTTTTTAATAATTAAATAATAATAATAAAAAAAATATTTTCCTCCCCTTCCTCCTTTATACTTCTGCCCCCCCCCCCCCTTATTTTCGAAAATTCAATCGTATATAAAAAAAAAGGGAAAGGGAGAAAGCGGGCGACGGAGGGTCGTCGATGACGCCGCCGGAGGCGCTCCACCTCCGTTCACCCCACCACCGACCGAAGTCCCCCCTCTCGCTCGCGATTGCTGTTCGAACCCCCCCCCCCCTCGTGAAAACCGCCGACGCCTGCTCCTCCTCCTGCCGCCGACATCGACGCCCCCCAGAAGCCAGCTCCCTCCACCAAATCGAATCCGATCCAAACCCTAACTGCCTATCTGGAGCGCCGCCGACCACAGCACCACGCACCTCCACTTTTGGCCTCTCCTCCGATGTCACGACCTCCCCAGTAGCCCATCACCCACTGTAAGCTTCTGTATTTATTTTTATTTCATTTATATAAATATAAAAAGCTGAATTTTCATATGCATTACGCTGGAATTAAAATGTGTTTTTATTTACATATGTATGATAATAAAAAAAAAACTGAAATTTTATATAGGCAGTATAATAAAATTGTGATTTTTATTATATAAGAAGTAGCGAGGTTTAGAGGAAAATATTGATCTTCGGAAATAAAAATATGATTTTTAAATATTGATCTTCGGAAATAAAAATATGATTTTTAAATATTGATCTTCGGAAATAAAAATATGATTTTTATATGTTGAACTTCGAAATAAAAATATGATTTTTATATGTTGAACTTCGAAATAAAAATATGATTTTTATATGTTGAACTTTGAAATAAAAATTCGATTTTTATATATTGAATAGCGAAGTAAAAATTCGACTTTTACATATGTAGTGGCTACAGCAACGAAGTTGATAAAAAGGCGAGAATGACGATGATTTCTCTAAATGGAGTGTCGAGATGATTGGATAGCTTTCGGTGAGAATTTCTCACCTTTCAAATTTCATTTTCTAGTTATATATATATACTAGGATGCAGACGGTGCTTAGTAGCACCCGACACAATCGTCCACAGACCATGGACTTGTTTGTTTGGTTGCATAGATTAGTTAGATGATTTGATTTGAAATTGAATTGTTTGGTGAAATGAATGAATTTGATTTATGTGTGAATGGCGTGGGCCTTCACTAGACCGGGGATAAGGCTAGGCCTCGTCCCGTTTCTAGTATCGTGCCGTTATGCCGCCGAAATTTTCTAAAATAAGTTAGAAAATAAAAATATCATTTTATTTAAAGAATGAACTGAATAGAAATTCATATGTTAAAATAAAGTGTTTTATCGTTAAAAATATATAATTTTTAACGTGAATATGAATATAGTGAATGTGAATAAATAAATATTCATTTACAAACCAGACGGTTTGTTTATGTACACCTATTTGAAGGACATTGATTGGGTCGATAAATTTTACACATCGCCCAACTGCACAACTAAAATCTGTGTTTGATTGTTTGAAAACCCCACACGGGTGTTGGGATGAAATATGAATCTCACTCATCCTGATTGATTAAATATGTCGATCGATTGATTGACAGGCTGTTATAAGCGTTAGATATCTATATTTGATGCTTATACAGTGTAGTGCACTTTGGTTGATGGTTGATTATCTATCGTTGCTATTATATACATTTGTTGTATGGAATCCATATAAGTAACTTTATATGGTTATTGATTGGGCCTCATTCCAATTTGAAAAATAAAGAATATTATAAAATAAAGGTTCATGTGTTGACAGTACTCATCCATTGAGATTGGTCATGTGTTGAACGAAATATTTTGATAATAACAACTATTTTGAAAAAGAAATATTTGAAATAGAATATTTGAAAATAGAAATTTATGAAGCCGTGTTGATTAGATTGACGCCATTTTGACGTGAACGATATTTATATCGATTTTATTCATTTCGAAATGAATTGAATTGAAAACGATTTCGAAATGAATTGAATTGAAAACGATTTCGAAATGAATTGAATTGAAAACGATTTCGAAATGAATTGAATTGAAAACGATTTCGAAATGAATTGAATTGAAATAGATTTCGAAATGAATTGAATATATAACGATTTGAAAATGAATTGAATTGAAAACGATTTCGAAATGAATTGAATTGAAAACGATTTCGAAATGAATTGAATTGAAAACGATTTCGAAATGAATTGAATTGAAAACGAATTCAAATTGAATTGAAAGCGAATTGAAATGAATTCAAATTGAATTGAAATTTGAATTGAATAGAAATGAATTTTAAAACGAATTTATAAAGAAGAATTCAATTTTGATTTGAATTGAAAAGGAAGTTGAAATTGCTTTTGAAACGAATTTTAAAACTATTTATATAATTCGTTTTAAATAGAAATCGACGAAATATATATTATATATATTATATATATAATATAATGGCCTGAATAGAACGCGCCGCGCCGCGGCAGTTCGTGAATTTCGACCATTTATTTCAAACGGACATTACGGGAGATCCGACCGTCGGATTCTCCTAAAACCGGAACCGTTGGGTTCGTATCGAAAAGAGCTTTCTAACGAATATTAGAAATTAGAAATCTAACGGTTGGATTTGGAGATACGTCCAAATCAAATTCGAAAAAGGTCGCTGTAAGTGCAGTTCGATGGCCGTTGATGGAAATCGACTGTACGGGCCTTGATAAAATTATTAAAAATGGTAATAATTTGTGTAAAATCATAAGAAATGATTTGTGAAGATTTGGGATGAAAAACTCCATATTTGAAAAGATAAAAATAGATTTTTATCGAAATGAACTAGTTTTGAACTAGAAATATAATTCTATTTATTTTTAAATAAATAAATTGAATTTGAAAAAGGGTTTTAAAAATAACCAGAATTTCCAATGATTGCATTAAAGTGGATTTGAATCGAAATTGCCTTCGGAATATTTCGATGTTAGGATTCGTGATTATACGGATGTTGTTATGGAAATTTGAAAGATATATATTTATATCGTTATTTCCAATACGACATTTGTTAATCGTAGAATTTGATATTGAATATAAGCCGATATATTTTCTATTCAGAGCCTTATATTGAATATCAAATGTGATTTGGGTTTGTCGTGAATGGTGTCTTCACTAACACTGTTCTTGAGCCCAGTTGAGAAAAGGTTAAATCTTTTTATTTAGATTTAATGAAGTGTACCGATTAAAGAATATTTAATTGGAATTGAATTGATATTGATTTTTGGGTTTATCGTGGACAGTGTTTTAAATAACACTCGTTCTTTAACCCGATAATCAATGGAATGTGACTTTGGGTTTATCGTGAACTGTTTTTTAAATTACACTGATTCTTTAACCCAGTCAAAGATTAAAGCTAAGTGGAGTTTTAATGAATCTTTAATTAGATTGAAAAGATCGAGAATGGAGTATCACCAGTTTTACTCCAGGCGATAGTTAAATCTTTAATTAGATTTGAACGTGAAATGGTAATTGAATTTACCGATAACACCGTGGTGTTAGATATGAAGTATAACCAGTTTTACTTCATGGGATGAATAGGTTGGGATTGGGAAATAAAATAAATGATTTCTTCGGTGTGGTTCGCTAATCCCGACTAGTTTGAATTGATATTCAAAGGAGATTAAAGAATAAATTTAAAGAATTTATCTTGGATAAAATTAATGGGAACTTTTCCCAAAGTATAGGAATATTTGAATAAAAGAATATTCTGAATTGGAATGAGGCGTATGTTGTGTTTGTGTAAAACTTTTATAATATATACGCGAGTTATTCAGAAAGACCGGGTTTATCCCATTCTGAATAACTGATTCGACGTGGTGTCGAAGATGAAGACGGTGGTCGAAGACCGGAAGTCTTCACGTCGTTTGGGTGATTACTGATGATCTTGATTGGGCTGTACACCAAAGAAGATGGAAACAGTTAGTGATCGTCCAGACGTGCTTGGAGATCGATGGATATGCGGGGTACTAGGTGCCTCCGGTTTCGTTCAGCCCCAGAACGGACTTGTAAATGGACTGTGTGTCTGACATTGGATTTTAGTCCGTGTGATTGATCTCTATTAAATATATATCTGTTTGGCGGCGGAGAATTTATTCTCTTGCTTAACGCCCTTCTCTGAGATGTACGAGCTCAGGGGTTATATATTGATGGATATCAAACGCATGGAGTGAATTGCCTGTGTGGCATGCCTAAGTGGCAATTGATCGAGGCTTCTGTTGAAAAGCAAAGTCTTGTGGTGATGATCAAAGCACGGCCTTTGTGGCGTAGCTTTGTGTAACGTTTACTTCGCGTGTTTCACACCCGGTATGAACCAAAAACGGGAGACGGACCTCAGGGAGGACTTGCGTTTCTTTCTAGCTAGAAGTGGCGTCAGTGGTTTTACACGCCCTGACGAGTTTGACTTATGTGGTTGTTGCTGTTGCGAGGCGCCTCGGTTATATCGGTTTCGGCCGATGCATTCTGGTCGGCAGACGGACCAGACTTACACCCCATAGGGTGGGGAAACGTAGTGTTCAGGCATAATAATCCACATCGGTGGACCGGCCCTGACGATCTAAAGGCTTGCCTGCGCGCTTGCCTGTGGCTCGGGCTAGAGAGTCACGAATCGGTTGAGGACTATCTTTTGCCTCGGTTCATAGACGGAAATCCAATTTCCAAATACGTGACATTTGCGGTTTTATTTGTAAACCTATATATGGCGACATAGTGGCATGGGACGCTCATGTCGCCTATGATTGATACTTATGATTTGAAGTTGTTTTATACACTATGCACTTATAATAGTATCAAATGATTTGTTTTAAACGTATCAAGCATTCTTTGGCTGTTATAAGGGAAAACCCTATCCCCCGGCTTGCGTTGCATTGTGTGATAGGACCTGGGTCTTATAACAGCTTCATTTTTCTTTATTTAGCATTGCGCTGTTTGTTTTATGCACTGGTATTCTTGGGAGGAAACTCGTTCCGTGTTATACGGCGTGGTCCCTTGATTTACCTAACTTTAAAATAAAGATTAACTGTTTTAGTTCTCACACCAGTCACATGACTGACCTGGAGTTTATTGTTTTAACCTAAACTCTGGGTGCCCTTATTTTGACACGGGCAGCTAGTAGTTTTGGTTTTGCAGATTTATATTCACAGGATCCTGGTTTACAGCTGGAACGATATCCGGAAAGCTTTGTATCCATATATCTCATTCTAGTTGTGTATTGTATTATTTTTCCGCTGCTATGTATTTAAATGTAATTTGTATCTCTGATATTTCTGTGTAATATTCATTTATACTCTGTATATTCTTGTATTCTGATGCATTGTTGTAATATACAATGAAATGTTCTTTTATATGCGTTCTGATTTGTCGTGTTCTCAAACGATAGGGCGTTTTGAACGGTCTAGATCGGTTTAACGACTGGTTCGGATCGAGCGAAATTCCTTGCCGTCACAACTTTCAAACAATCACATGCAAGCCAAATACAGTCTATATTCATGTTAGAGATTTTATATAAGATTTTTATAATCCTACTAACATGATAAAAATGATGATTTGAAATAAATCAAGTCTTAATGACTAATTTTTTTTTCCAATGGTAATTAAGTTACATTGAAAATATGTATTCCTAATGCTCATTCTTTATGTTGAAACCAAACGACAATAAAAGCATGACTTTTAATTCAACTATTTTAATTTCATCCAAAATGACGATAAAAATATGACATTTAAATCTATTCTTTTATTGTATATAAAATGTCAATCAAATGCGACCTTTGATCTTATTCTTTTTATTTCAACTTACATGTAAATAAAAATGTAAATTTTTACCTATGTTTTATTTGTATCTAAAATGCAAACAAAAATGCAAACTTTTAAATCAATGTTTTTATTCACATCCAAAATGCAAATAAATATGCTACTTTTAAATCAATGTTTTTATTTACATCTAAAATGCAAATAAAAATGCAACTTTTAAATCAATGTTTTCATTTGCATCTAAAATACAAATAAAAATGCAACTTTTTTATTCCATGTTTTTATTTGCATCTAAAATGCAAATAAAAATGTAACTTTTTAAGTCAATGTTTTCATTTGCATCTAAAATACAAATAAAAATGTAACTTTTTAAATCAATGTTTTTATTTGCATCTAAAATACAAATAAAAATGTAACTTTTTATTTCGTGTTTTTATTTGCATCTAAAATGCAAAAAAATGTAATCTTCCAATCTATGTTTTATTTGCAACTAAAATGCAAATAAAAAATGTAATCATTTAATCTATGTTTTATTTACAACTAAAATGCAAATAAAAAATGTAATCTTTTAATCTATGTTTTATTTGCAACTAAAATGCAAATAAAAAATGTAATTTTTTAATCTATGTTTTATTTGCAACTAAAATGCAAATAAAAATGTAATCTTTTAATCTATGTTTTATTTGCAACTAAAATGCAAATAAAAATGTAATATTTTAATTTATGTTTTATTTGCAACTAAAATGCAAATAAAAAATGCAATCTTTTAATCTATGTTTTATTTGAACCTAAAATGCAAATAAAAAATGTAATATTTTAATCTATTCTTTGTTTACATCTAATATGTAAATAAAAATATAACTTTTTATTCTATTCTTTTATTTACATCTAATATGTAAATAAAAATATAACTTTTTACTTTACTCTTTTATTTAACTAAATTTTCTATTTACCCAAATGTCCATTGTTGCTGCAAGTTTACTTATAACCACAAAAACAATATTTTATTTGATTGAAAGCTCTAATTCAATCAAACAACAACAAAGGTGATTTTTTTATAAATCAACAAACAAAGTGATATATTTTATATTGAATTTAAAGTTCTAATTCAATTCAGTAACATAAACAAAGTGATGTTTTTTTACTGAATTGACAATTATAATTCAATTCAATAATATAAGCAAAATGATATTTTTATTGAATTGACAATTCTAATTCAATTCAATAATATAAGCAAAATGATATTTTTATTGAATTGACAATTCTAATTCAATTCAATAACATAAACAAAAAGATATTTTTGTTGAATTGACAATTCTAATTCAATTCAATAATATAAACAAAATGATATTTTTATTGAATTGACCATTCTAATTCAATTTAATAATATAAAAAAATGATATTTTATTGAATTGACAATTCTAATTCAATTCAATAATATAATGAAATGATATTCTATTTTTTTTAATATACACGATTCACAAAATATTGAAAAAAATGATTTATTTTAATTTAACCAACACATACAGATCTATAATTTAACTATCAGATCAATGTTTATACGTCACAAACAACTGATCAATCATCCTAAATTTCATCACATCGCAGAACTAATTCATTAACATACATACAACTATTTAACAGCGAGAAAAATAGTTAAATTGATTATTATTTAAAATCAAAAATCTCACAGTCGTGAATCTGAATTATTCGGATCCGCAAATTTGGTCAAAATTTTATCAGCTCGGGATCGCTTCTTGTCAGAACAACGTAGATCTCGTCTCTACGATCGCACATAATCTGAAATTGTTCATTTTCAACATCATATGAATTAGTTATGATTTAAACAAGATTGATAATAGTTTTTAAATTAAATTAATAAAATATTAAAAAGGAATTAACCTTTCTTCCTCAACACAGTAACATGCCGCCGGTTTTGTTTACTACTTCGAACCTAGGATTCCTTTTTTCTCTCAAATCACCAGGCTTCGGGGCGATCGGAATACACCATGAAGGAGACGGGGATGACACGCACCAGGGGGCACCCACGGCCGTGGATGCGATCAAGGCAGGAGGGGGCGGTGGCGCCGCAAAGTCGGCGGGTTTGGGGTGAAAATACTCGGTGGTTGTTCAACTTTGGGTGCTGTTATCCGTATGGATGGAAAGAGAGTGAAAATCTCTTCGATAAACTCCAAAGGAGTGAGGTCTGATTTATGGTGGATGAGTAAAGTTTAGTGGAAGAAGATGGAAGCGTTTTTAGCCATGGATGAACGTAGGCGGTGGCTGTTATAGGACATTAGGCTTTTGAAAATGATTTTCCTATTATTTTTAATATTTTAATGTAAATTTTACAATTAAATCCATACACTCTTAACAACCCCGATTTCAGTCCAACCAGGGTTGATTCTACCCAATAGCCCTAGCTCCGGATCAATGGGCTAGGTCCCGTCAGCCCAAACGACTGTCTGTGGCCTGAATTCTTTAATTTAAATTTTAAATCCTTTATTAAATTAATACAATCGTATATTTAAATTCACCGGGGACACATACGGACTCAGAAAATTCCAGAAAAATTATTTTTGGCTTTGTTTTGACGATACGATCCTAACAAAATTAATTTCATCGAATTCCGAGACCATTTGAAAAATGGCCATTTTCAAGTCGATCAGATTTGACTAAAATTGACAAAACACGTTTTCGTTTGCCATGATCACATAGTAATTCCAAAAATTCTAGAAAATTAAAATTAGAAATAATTTGATATTTCGGATCCAAAAAAGTGGTTTCGTCGAAAAAGGAGGTCGTTTGAAAAATGGCCTTTTATACGGGCTATAAATTATATTATAGCGACCATTCTGAATATTCAACTGGCCATATCTTTTGATTCCCGCTATGAAATTTTGATTTTTTGGATTCGTTGGAAAGATATTTTCAAACAGATTTAGATATTTTTGGTTTCACTAAAATCCGTTCAATTTTGAATCCGGTACATTCAGTCAAAGTCCAGGTTTGACTTTTTAAACTACCATACTATTTCTAATTCCTTTGAAATGAAAATAAATATATTCTCTCTAATTTCGATTAAAATAAATTTTTAATCGTTATTATTTAAAATAAATTATTTTAACTATTCAAAATATACTGAAATAGCCAAAATAAAATTTTAAATTGGTTCGGATTTTCCAGGTTGTTACAATCTCCCCCACTTAAAAGCTTTTCCTCCTCGAAAAGGAAACCATAGTAAAGTAGGAAACAATACGGAAAATGCAAGGTATTATAAATGTACCTCAACACAAGAGTCACTCGGAGATATCCACTCTGCACTTGGGATAGGCTTGTTTGATGCTATCCTCAGTCTCCCATGTACAGTCTCTAGAATCCCCGCTCCACTGCACTATGACTACGTGGATCCTCTTGTTTCTCAGCACTTCGATTTCTTTGCCCACAATTTTCACTGGCTCCCTCCTCACTGCTAGGGTCGGGGTAATCTCCAAATCTTATTGTGTCGCTTCCTCCACAACTAAATCTGGATCATGAACATGCTTCCGGAGTTGGGTACATGAAATACATCTTGGACCCCTGGCAACCATTCGGACAACTGCACTCTATAAGCGAGAGTTCTAATCCTTCCTAGAATAGGGAACAGACCAATGAATCTCGGTGCCAACTTCCCAGTCTTTCCAAATCGAATTATACCTCTCAGTGAGGAAACCTTCAAATATTCAAGATCACCGATAGAGAATTCTAAATCCCTTCTTCGAGCATCTGCATAGCTCTTCTGTCAGCTTTGGGCAGCCAGTAATCGCTTCTTAATAAAATCAACTTTATTTGATGCTTCGCGAATCATGTCAGAATCCAGTACTAATCGATTGTCGGGTTCCACCCAACATGCGGGAGATCTGCATGGCCTGCCATATAATGCTTCAAATGGTGACATCTACAAGCTTTCTTAGTAGCTGTTATTATAAGAGAATTCAACCAAGTGCAAATGATCCTCCCATGACCAACCAAAATCTAGAATGCATGCTCGCAACAAGTCCTCCAATATGCGGTTCACCCTCTCAGTCTTGCCATCTGTCTGAGGGTGATAAGCAGTGCTCATATTCAGCTTAGTCCCTAGCTCTTCTTGGAAAGCTTCCCAGAATTTGCTGGCAAATATCAGATCACGGTCACTGACAATGCTACTGGAAACTCCATGTAGTCTGACAATCTCTCTGAAATAAAGTTGTGCCAAACTCCGAGCTGTTCTATTGGATTTGACAGGGATGAAATGGGCAGTCTTTGTGAAGCGATCTACAATCACCCATATACTATCATTGCCTTTCCTAGTCCAGGGCAAGTCATCAATAAAGTCCATAGAAATTTCATCCCATTTCCAACTTGGAATCCCTAGCGGTTGCAACCGACCTGCTAGCTTTTGCTAATCGCTTTTGACTTGCTGAAAGGTCGGATATCTAGCAACATATATAGAGATGTCTCTCTTCATAGATCTCCACCAAAATGTACGCTTGAGGTCATGGTACATCTTGCTCACTCCCGGATGAATGCTGAGCTTAGACTTGTGACATTCGTCCATTACTTCCTTTCTGAGTTCAGGAAGATTCGGAACACAAATTCGATCCAATAGCCTCAGAACCCCTTTGTCATCAATCTGGAAACTCGTGGGTTCCCTTCCCTGACTCTTTTGCTGATTCTATGAATAAATTCATCATTCTTCTGAAGAGCAGAGATCTTATCGATCAAAGTAGGGGTAATAATGAGATTGGCAAGGATAAGGTTAGTACTGGCTGTATTCTTCCTGCTGAGATCATCTGCCACTACATTGGCTTTCCCTGGAGTATATAAGATGTCCAGGTCATACGGTGCAAGGAATTCAACCCAACGCTGCTGCCTCAAGTTCAAATCTCTTTGCGTGAATAGATACTTTAAGGATTTGTGGTCAGTACATAGCTCGAATTTCTCGCCCAAGAGATAGTGCCTCCATATCTTTAGAGCAAATACGATGGCCATTAGCTCAAGATCATGATTCATGAGTGGCGTAATTCTTTTCATGTGGTTTTAACTGACGGCTAGCATATGCGACAACTTTGTCTCTTTGCATTAGCATCGCACCAATACCTTAAATAGATAAAAGGATAACATGTTAAAATAAGATTTGTCATTAGAAAAATGTCATTTCTGACATGTTTATTTAAATGAAAATTATAGCCTTCTCTAGAAGCGTCTGTCCAGACTTTTAGATCCTGATTGCCATCAATAATGGTTAACACAGGAGTAGTGATCAACCTCTGTTTCAGCTCTTGGAAAGCTGCCTCACATTCGGGTGTCCAAATGAACTTGGTATGCTTCTTAGTTAGCTTCGTCAATGGATAAGATAATTTCATAAAATCCTTGATGAATTTCCGATAATAGCCAGCCAGACCTAAGAAACTTCTGACTTCAGTGGGCGTAGTAGGCTGCTTTCAATCTTTGATGGCCGAGATCTTTCCTGGATCTACTGAGATGCCTTCCTTAGATAAAACATGGCCAAGGAATTTCACCTCTTCTTGCCAGAATATGCACTTGGAGAATTTGTCTTTCAGCACATTTCTTCGCAAAATTTCCAAGACTTCTTTCAGATGCTTTTCATCTTCTGCAGTGGATTTAGAGAAGATTAGAATATCATTGATGAACACCAATACGAATTTATTTAAAACATCGCGGAAGACTCTATTCATCAGATCTACGAAGTATGCTAGAGAATTGCATAAGCCAAGGGCATCACTAGCCATTCATAAAATAAGTCGGGTCCTCTAAAGGCTGTCAAAGGCACACATTCCTCGGCAATGCGCAATTGGTGGAAACATGTAGCTAGGTCCAACCTAGAGAATACTCATGCTCCATTCAAGCGGTCTAGCAGATCATCAATGCGTGGCAGTGGGAATTTATTTTTCAGAGTCTACTTATTTAAATCAAGGTAGTTCACACATAGCCTAAGGGTACCATCTGACTTTGGGACGAAAACCACTGCTGCACCCTAGCTTGAGAAGTTAGGCCTGATCAGACCCTTCCACAAAAGCTGCTTGGTTTGATTGCTCGGTTCCTCTTTTCTTTTCAGTGACATCCTCCGAATAGGGTGTATAACTGGCCTTGCATTTGGAACTAAGTCAATTCTGAAATCGATTTATCTACGTGAAGGTAAGTTGTCAACTTCTTTGAACACATCTGCATAGTTTCTGATGATAGGAATATCCTCAATAGAAGCAGGAGTGACTTCTAGAGAAGACCAGAATTCTTTCCTATTTGTGGCTGAGCCGTGGCATGGAATAGCAATAATGTCTCCAAATTTGGTTTTGATTCTGACCAATCTTTCAACACAAAGTAACTCAGCCTCATATTTTGTTAGCCAGTCCATTCCAAGTATGATATCATACCCGGAGAAATTCATGATGATCAGATTAAAAAGGAAATTGGAAGTAGGAATAAGAAGCAGGCACTCTACAACACTGATCGAGAATAAGCAAACCTCCTATGGGGTTTAGGGCTCTAATCAGTTCTTTAAGTTTTCTAGGTTTTAACTTAAGCTTTTTAATCATGTCATTAGATATGATACTTCTATATGCACCTGTGTCAAACAAAACTATAATAGGAATATTCTTAATGTTAAGAGTACCTCCTAAAACATCAGGCTTACCTGCTCCTTCGGAAGAAGTCAGTGCAGCCGCTCCGTCATAGACATGTGCCACCTAAGATTTCTAGGTGCATTTAATTTCATTGCGTTGAGAGGTCGTATATCTCGGTGCGATTTTAACGGTCAATGTAGCATAGCGGTAACTATGTAAAATCAAAGCTACCGTAATCTAAACAAACATCACGCAGCAGTGTTTTTCTCCATTTCAACTCAAACAATACACCATATGCCAACTTTAGAAAATAAGCCTATCCTATTAACATCACAACAGACGAACGATGTGAAAAATCAACCTAGCCTAATGAAAATGAAAATTCATGCACAGACCTCAATATATTTTTATATAAATACTACCATTTCTTTTCCAATGCTTTTCAGTCGACTGTTTTTCCTACTACCCTGTGTATGAAATGAAAGAAAATCATATACAGATATACTTATCTGTATGAATGCAAACATTTCAGTGGACATCAAAAATATCCTTTGTCTTGTCTCAATAGATATGCCCTATACGTGAAAAGAAAACACATCTGCACACCCTATATTTAACCACATGCTATTTTCTGTCTGAGCCATCTGTCTCCCCTGCATATCCTTTCATTTCGATCTCTCAAGTGACCATTGCATGCCCCCTATGTTCTAGCTGAAGACCTCTTCTCCGAGGCGTACGACGATGAGATGAAATCGTTTCTATCCCCACTCTCTCCTTGTCTATAAATATACAGTGCCTCATTCCTTTTCTTTCCAAAAGAAAAAACATAACGATGCCCTCTCCATTTGCAATCAACTCAAACTCGGTATCTCCTCACACCGAAATATGTATTAAGTAACAACGGGCTTCGGATCATCGATGGGCGTTCATATCGGAGGCAGCACAACAGTTTGGTGGTAACGATGATGGGTGGTCTCTGGTCTGACGTAGCTCATGGGAGAGAGAGTGGTTGTATTCGATTCCAGGGCATGCAGTAGGAAGGATCGAGAGTAGCAACACGTGAGTGAAGCACACTATATGTAAAAAGTTACGACGATGAGAATGGAGGGGACGAACATGCAATACGCAGTGAAGCCGAGAGAAGGATAGGAGAAGTTATAGAAACAGTAAGGGACCAGTTTACTTCTGAAGCATGGAAGGAGATGTTGTGCGAGAGGTACAGGTTTGCATGGAGTTGGTCGTGCGAGAGCAGAGCAGATTTACTAAAGATAAAAAGGAATATCGTGACTGGGTAGATGCGGTTACGTGAAAATGGAGTGAAATAATAATCAGCAAAGTCGGAAATCGAAGTGGGTTTAGTTTTCGGGCACGGTCTGATGAATGGGAGTACGGCAAAAGGAAGATGTTTGGGCTGTTTGTAGAAAAACAGTGCAAAAGAAGAAGGATGGAGTTGTGTGGGATGTTTGCATGCATACAAGAAGGAAGTGTGGAAAAATTGGAATGGCGTTGGAGATATAAGATAGTGTAGTGAGGAGTAAAACGAAGGAAATGAGTATAGGCTTAGCAAGAAGAACGTAGTGCATAAATGGCATGCTAATAGTAAGGTTTTGAAGTGGGTAGTGTTCTGTGGCGTATGCAGTAAACACGGATGGGAGAATAGAATGTCCTGGTATGAGGGAGGAAATTGGTTTAAAACGTGGTCATCGTGGTGATGTTTGTAAATGAAGGTGTGAAGGGATGAGTACATTCGGAAAACATGGACTAGATATTGGTGGTAGGGGATTTGAAGGTGCGGTGGACCGTTGCGTGGGATTAGTGGATGTACGGTGACTATAGAGGAGGTCGGTGCGTCAAAGTCTAAGTAGGGTGAATGGCGTTTGAATGGATGAAGCATGGTCGAAGCAAACGTGAAACAGGGGAGTAGAGAAACATGGTGGTTTCGAAATATAGAAAGGGAAGACGAGACGCCAATGAAAGCAGTGGAGCCGTATGGATAGACGTAACATTTTAGAGTCGGCTTTGTTTAGAGTTGAACGCAGCGGGCAGCTAGTAAAACCAACTGTTTTGGCGACTGATGAAAACCCAGGTGAGTTTAACTCACTCAGTTACACCGTTTGTATAATATATAAACCGGGTTTTTATTTTGTGTGCAATGATTGCTGGTGATTGATGATTGAATGACTATTTGTCTATATGCTGAATATTTTGAATACTCATTGATTAAATTAAACGTTTGTTTAATTTAATCAAATTAAATCGTTATTTCAATGATTATATTCCCAACGAGGTAACTTACCTGGTTGGTTACGTTCATAATTGTAGTGACCCGGATTTTCGGCGACTTTGGTTATCGACGTAAGCTCGACGTCGATAACCAAAACATCGAAAAATCCCGGTAATTAATGAAAGAAATTAGAAGGTAAGAATAGATAAGATAGAACTTATAGAATAGAAGAAGAAGAAGAACATCATCATCAGAGTAAACACGAATCTCACAGCGGAACGAATAAAATATAACATAACATATCTTTGAAATAACATCAGTATATGTATACAATAACACTTATCAGAGTACAACACTTACAACAAAAGCGGAAATAATAATAGCTATAGATTCCTGAAGCCTCCTGCTCCAAGCTCTCCAAGTGTATCTGTAAAATCTCGACTACTTGACTGCCCGTACAAATTTAGGCATCCAAGAGTTTAGGGAAAACAACAAAATAAACTCCGGGTCAGTCATGGGACTGGTATGAGTAAAACAATTTAATACTTGATTTAATAAAGGATATCTCACAAGACCACGCCGCATAACGGAACAGGTTTTTCCCTTATGAGAATCCAAATAACTTTTCAAAGCAATATCATTCTGATATTATAATAATGTCTAAGTACAAATAAATATCAATCTAGCAGAAACGCTTGCATCTCACATTACTACATATATAGTATACAATCAAAATCGCAAGCACGTATTGGATGATTGGATTTCCAACTATGACAAGGTATGGAACCACCTTCCGATCAGTGTACTCTAGGAACGATACACTGGAGTTCAACAAGAACATCTTGCAACTCAGCCATACATGACCGACCACTCATTTCGCTTGAGTGTATCGAATGTACATCACCAACGGTTGGGATCAGCAACCGTTCCCGTATATATATATATATATATATATATATATATATATATATATATATATATATATATATGGGACAGCATTGATAGATTTAAGAAACAAATGAATATTCACTAGATAGGTGATTATACACCCTACTTCGGTGCGACCGACTTAGCCATGCTGCCTGCCCGATTTCTGTCATTTACCGGTTGTGAGGCTAGAAGCTACGCTTTATCATCACAATAGATTCACTTCGAATGCCACATTGTCAGATCCATCGAAAATCACTAATTAACGTCTACAACAATACATTACGTGTCAGCTAAAAGAAGTTTCCTTCTCCGCTTACACTCTTGGTGCGGTTGGAGAAATCAATGTACGTAATCGTCTGGAAATACTCTGTCAGACATCCATCTTCATTCACTTAGAATGTCACATCGTCATACCCGCCAAATCACAAATTGACTTATCCAAAAATAACACGGGTATACAGCTAAGAGAAACGAATTCCTCTGCCACCAAACGTGAATACGTTTGAACAGATCAACTTACGCGATCCATTGGATATACTCTGTCAGACCTTCGTCCATACAAGTTGTCCTGGGACTGGACAAACCGAAGGCACTATTCTGTAAAACAGGATAGCCCTTGCATTTTACTCCGTCTTCAATTATCTTTGGCATATATGATTCGCGACGCTTATGCCAATACAGAGTGGTTCTTTGGATAATAATCCAACCGGTCTCTCCATATTAACAACGTTAAAATGGTCAAAACTTCGATAGTCGGTGAGTTAACTATCAAAGAAAAACAAGTGTGCAAACAACGATATTATTTCCAAATGGAAATTATATCGAACAAACATCATTTAACATAAATCTCTTTAGTTCATTTATTTACTTATCTCCTGTTTCCCTATATTCTAAATTCTTATTTTTTCTTTTATCAGAAAACATTTCTGATTCTCGTTTGGAAAACATTTCCAAAACTCATTTACGATCAAACCTTACCATTTCTTAGTTAAGAAGGAAGTCACTCAAGTTGGGGTATAATTACCTCTGAGACCTTAACTGAACAACGTTATAACTTCGAAATGGTCAAAGTTTATCTTTTAATCTTTAACAACTTCTTTACGCTTTTCTCGGATTCAATTTTACTAATCCACTTCTATATTTAAAACATTGGTTATAACGATAACGTTATAATTCCTCCTTTCGAATGATCTAACTTTAATTATAACTTCTATTCTTATTAGTGAATAATTAACCTAACACTTATTTATTTATAAATAAATAAATCTCTATTTAAACACTGGAAAGTATAAGTACTTTCCCGAATTCGATATAATCGAATTTGCCGATTAACTCTCTTCGAGAAATCTCTATTTGATTAACTCTTCTTTGAATAACCTATATTCGATTAACTCCTTCTCGAATAAACGATATTCGAAAATCTCTCTTCGAATAACTAATATTCGATAACTCTTCCTTTTCAAATATCTCATATTTGAAAATCTCACTTCGATTAAACTATAATCGATAACCCCCTTCGATGAAACTAACATCGATAACTCCTTTCGATGAAACTAACATCGATAACTCCTTTCGATGAAACTAACATCGATAACTCCTTTCGATGAAACTAACATCGATAACTTTAACTCGACGAACTTAACTTGACTCGACTAACTCGACTTACTTGGTTCGACCAATTCGATTCGATTAACTAGGCTCGACTAACTTACCTCGACTTACTTGGTTCGACCAATTCGATTCGATTAACTAGGCTCGACTAACTTGACTAACTTAACTCGACTTACTTGGTTCGACCGACCAGGTTTGACTAACCTGACCCATTTGGTTTGACTGACCAGGTTTGGCTAACCTAACCCATTTGGTTTGACTGACCATGTTTGGCTAACCTGACCCATTTGGTTTGACTGACCAGGTTTGGCTAACCTGACCCATTTGGTTTGACTGACCAGGTTTGGCTAACCTGACCCATTTGGTTTGACTGACCATGTTTGGCTAACCTGACCCATTTGGTTTGACCACTGGGCTTGACTACTTGGTTCGACCACTTGGTTTGACCATTTGGTTCGAATACCATATTCGACTAACTCCTCTCGATTCATTAAAACCGATTAACTCATCTCGATTGACTAAATCAATTAACTCCTATCGATTAACTAAATCGATAAACTCCTTTCGATTAACTAAGTTTGATTTACTCGACTCGACTGACCAGGTTCGATTAACTTGACCAGCTTGGTTGTACTGACCAGGTTCGACTAACTTGACCAGCTTGACTCGATTGGTTCGACTCGACCAGCTCGACTCGGTTGGTTTGACTCGACCATCTTGACTCGATTGGTTCGACTCGACCATTTGGCTCGATTTGGTTCGACTCGACCATTTGGGCTCGATTGGTTCGACTCGACCATTTTGACTCGGTTGGTTCGACTCGACCATTTGGCTCGATTTGGTTCGACTAGCTTGGTTAGACCACTTAACTAACTTGATTCGAATATTTATATCCGACTAACTAACTTTCCTTTTATTTCTATTTATTTTAACTTATATTTATTTCCTAAATAGATTTCCTTTTGTATAATCTGTTTATTTTGCTAAATAGATTTTCCTTTATAACTCTAATTATTTAATCCCTAATTAAATATCCTTTATTCTATTTATTTAATCTAAATAAACATTCCTTTATTTTATTTATTTATTTCTAAATAAATATCCTTTTATAAAATCCTTCGATTTTATAAATAGATTCATTTTCAATATAAATGTTGAAAATCCCCTTTTCTACATTTTCAGTGTTTTCTATTGTTTTTAAACAACCAACTGTCAATGATCAATATCATCCAAACATATACAATCAACACAGGTTATAATTCACATCATATATCAAAATATATGAAAAACAATAAAATAACTGTTGAGGAATCCAGTCGGATTCCTCCAACCTGTTTCCCTGCATCACAGATGTTAGACAATATAGATAACATCACTTTCAGTTCCATATGATATATTCTGTTAAACAGAATCAATATAGAAATTTAACTAACTGACTAGCAGTTCAATCAAACAATCAACACACAGTCAAACAGACAATTTTAACAGTTCTAACAATACAACATGAAATTATAAACTGTTCAGAGTTGGTGAGTTTTACTCACATTGAATTCCACTCGGTTGACGGTTCATTTTCAGTTAAATAAACAGTTGTTAATTTTAACTGAAAAATTCTGTTGCCTCCATTCCTGTTCAGCTCAGTTCCAACATGTTGAGCTCGTCCCCAGGATTTGCAATGTTATTTGCTTCGTCTGATTATTGAAAATCACGGCCCAGGCTTTCTGAGACAATTCCCGTATGCTCCTTCCATCGAGCCATCATCGACCTGCTTTGTTTTACCCCCCTTTTGACCGCCTGTTTGACCAACGTCACCTCCCACCTCGGCAACCAATAACCAGCGCAACCATCACCTTTTCAATCTCCTTCGAATAAGCCTTCCACCCATCCTTGTTTTATAAAGCTCGAACAACCCCTACAGCTTGCGTCGAAGCAGTTCTACACGCCTGTACACCCTTCAGATCCGCTCCTCCTACCATCGTACCCTTCGTCCTCGATCGCACCAACTCCACCGTCCTCCAGCGACCTCACACCACCTCTGGCCAACCCAAAAGTCCTTCGTTCTAATCAGTAGTTCGAACCCTAATAGCCCCTGAAAACAGACCAGCCCCAAAACTCAAATCGCACAAGAAGAAAGGGGCATCAGATTGAAGAGGAGGATCCAACAAGCTCGAATAAATTTGATTCATGATTTATGGAATTTAATTTCCCTTTCTTTTGATTTTTTAAAAAGTGGATTCTCACATTAAAATGATTCTTGGTGGCGGTCTGTTGTGTTGACCTTGAAATGAGAAAATATAGGGTTTAGTGTGATTAAGGGTGGTATTTATAGGGGTTACATATTACTTTTATATTATTTTTAATCCATCTTTGCTTTCTAAAAATGCGTGTGATCACACACGATACCCGAAAATTACCAAACTGGACATGTAGCTAGAGCTCGACATTACGGTCCCAACGAAACTGGTTTCGTCGAATTCCGGCTTCGTATGCTCACACAGCGTATTTTTAACTGTCAAAATACTGACTGTTTCTCACTCTAAAATTCAGTACGGCTACACAGTGACTCTAAAAATCACGGAACTGTAAATCTAACAACTATTTGACATTGCGGATCCAACAAAACTGGTTTCGTTGAATTCCGAATTTCATTTGCAAAACTGGCTATTTTTAGACCCTTGAATAATCCATTTAAATATATAAATATATTTAAATAAATTAAATTAAATATAAATAAATATATATTATTGTATATATTCACAGAAGAATATCATACAGCTCTAGTATATTTATTTACTCGCTATTCCGAGTCCAGATTGAATCGAATTTCAATTTATATTGAAATTCTCTTTTATAACGTATATAAAGTGTTACGAATTATAAAAGAATTTCATAGCGACTATTCTGAAATTTGATTTGGGCATAAATCAAAATCTATACGACGAAATCTCGATTTTTCTCTTCCACTAGAAAGATATACTCCACCAACTCCACACGTTTTCTTGTTTCACAGAAATCCGGCTTAAAATGAATCCTATACATTCAGTTGAAGTTCAAATCGCCAAATAGCGAACTGCCGCGTCGTTTCGAGCTCGTTTATAAATATATTATAAAATATACGTTCAACTGTCGTCGATTCAATATAATCGTTATTATATTTCGAATCGAAACTCCACCAAATCTCGTATGCTATTCAATTCACACGATATTGTGAATTTCACTATTTCTGACTATTTCAACATTATAATATATTTTATTATATTATAATTATTAATTAAATATTCAATATTATTTAATTCACGTTCTCGATATCGATAAATCGATATTTAATAATTAAATAAATAAATTGTTCAACAGCTAAAATGCGGGTTACTACAATCTTCCCCCCTTAATAAAATTTCGTCCTCGAAATTGCTAAGCTAGGGGATGACCCTATCTTCTGGGTAAAAATTTATCTGTTTACCTCTTGTCTCCGGTTTCAACTGAACCAATTATTATCGACTAAAATATTAATTTAGTCCGACTAACTAAATTTTCAAAAATTCTGAAAATTTTCTAACACCTTAACTTTTCGAAAATTTTTAGCAGTACCTCCTTTGTACTGGTCAATATCTCAAACTCCAACTCGCCTCTCTGGGCCTTCTTTAACCCAAAAGAAAATCAAACAGCCAAGCGGCTTGCCAATTCGGCTCATAAATCTCATATCCATATATAATATAAACTGGTACCTTTTTGTCGGGAATATCAACTCTATCACTTCCATATGCTATCAACTCAGCATATACCAGTGTTATTTCCATCAAATTCCAATCAGTTCATATCCTCAAAACCAAATCGAATTTCATTCGAACCCGAATATCAAATTTCAAATTCTTAACTCATCAACCCAATTCCATAACAGATTATTCTCTAATCCAATTCAATTCTATTTAACTCAGTTCAAGTTAATATTTCAATTTATTTCTACTATCTTATTCTATTTAACTTCATAAGTTAAAATTAAATTCCGAAACTTAATTTCCTGGGTCTATTTCAAATCAATTTGAAATTACAATGCCAATTCAAAACCTATGAATTTCTAAACAACTTGTTTTCTCAAAACAATTCAAAAACAAAATCTTTGGTAGTAGTCCGTCACTTAGAACTCGAAAATGAACACTGATGATGTCGCGATTCATCATCAGAATCTATTTTCCAGTTATTGAAGTGAGTTCAATACTATATCACCTTCAGTTTGAAAAACGTTTTCAAAATCTCCCAGGAACTTAAAATTTCCTTATTTTAATTCCAATCTGATTTAAATTTAGATTTTTCTTCATTTTATTTCATATACTTTACTTATATGAATTCTGATTAGTAATTTATAATCATTTTAAATTTTTATAATCTTACTCGATTATAATAACAACCAACACAACCAATATATGTTATACTTCAAATATATATACTTTGGGTAAAATTATTTCATTTACCCTCTTTCAAAGCATACCATGATGGTTCATCGTATTCGAGTGTTTAGTAACCCTTATCGATACAGTGGATCAAACTGATCGACCAGAATTCACAAACAACTTAACCAATGAATCTCCACAATATAAATCATATCATATTGAATAACAAATACGTTCACTCGTATATATACACTCAAATTCAGTCTAAAATATTACTAATCCCATCTCTACTGAATCACGCCACAGAGCCAAGGTAATTACTTAACCAATGCTCTGATACCAACTATAGTGACCCGGATTTTCGGCGACTTTGGTTATCGACGTAAGCTCGACGTCGATAACCAAAACATCGAAAAATCCCGGTAATTAATGAAAGAAATTAGAAGGTGAGAATAGATAAGATAGAACTTATAGAATAGAAGAAGAAGAAGAACATCATCATCAGAGTAAACACGAATCTCACAGCGGAACGAATAAAATATAACATAACATATCTTTGAAATAACATCAGTATATGTATACAATAACACTTATCAGAGTACAACACTTACAACAACAGCGGAAATAATAATAGCTATAGAATCCTGAAGCCTCCTGCTCCAAGCTCTCCAAGTGTATCTGTAAAATCCCGACTACTTGACTGCCCGTACAAATTTAGGCACCCAAGAGTTTAGGGAAAACAACAAAATAAACTCCGGGTCAGTCATGGGACTGGTATGAGTAAAACAATTTAATACTTGATTTAATAAAGGATATCTCACAAGACCACGCCGCATAACGGAACGGGTTTTTCCCTTATGAGAATCCAAATAACTTTTCAAAGCAATATCATTCTGATATTATAATAATGTCTAAGTACAAATAAATATCAATCTAGCAGAAACGCTTGCATCTCACGTTACTACATATATAGTATACAATCAAAATCGCAAGCACGTATTGGATGATTGGATTTCCAACTATGACAAGGTATGGAACCACCTTCCGATCAGTGTACTCTAGGAACGATACACTGGAGTTCAACAAGAACATCTTGCAACTCAGCCACACATGACCGACCACTCATTTCGCTTGAGTGTATCGAATGTACATCACCAACGGTTGGGATCAGCAACCGTTCCCGTATATATATATGGGACAGCATTGATAGATTTAAGAAACAAATGAATATTCACTAGATAGGTGATTATACACCCTACTTCGATGCAACTGACTTAGCCATGCTACCTGCCCGATTTCTGTCATTTACCGGTTGTAAGGCTAGAAGCTACGCTTTATCATCACAATAGATTCACTTCGAATGCCACATTGTCAGATCCATCGAAAATCACTAATTGACGTCTACAACAATACATTACGTGTCAGCTAAAAGAAGTTTCCTTCTCCGCTTCCACTCTTGGTATGGTTGGAGAAATCAATGTACGTAATCGTCTGGAAATACTCTGTCAGACATCCATCTTCATTCACTTAGAATGTCACATCGTCATACCCGCCAAATCACAAATTGACTTATCCAAAAATAACACGGGTATACAGCTAAGAGAAACGAATTCCTCTGCCACCAAACGTGAATACGTTTGAACAGATCAACTTGCGCGATCCATTGGATATACTCTGTCAGACCTTCGTCCATACAAGTTGTCCTGGGACTGGACAAACCGAAGGCACTATTCTGTAAAACAGGATAGCCCTTGCATTTTACTCCGTCTTCAATTATCTTTGGCATATATGATTCGCGACGCTTATGCCAATACAGAGTGGTTCTTTGGATAATAATCCAACCGGTCTCTCCATATTAACAATGTTAAAATGGTCAAAACTTCGATAGTCGGTGAGTTAACTATCAAAGAAAAACAAGTGTGCAAACAACGATATTATTTCCAAATGGAAATTATATCGAACAAACATCATTTAACATAAATCTCTTTAGTTCATTTATTTACTTATCTCCTGTTTCCCTATATTCTAAATTCTTATTTTTTTCTTTTATCAGAAAACATTTCTGATTCTCGTTTGGAAAACATTTCCAAAACTCATTTACGATCAAACCTTACCATTTCTTAGTTAAGAAGGAAGTCACACAAGTTGGGTATAATTACCTCTCAGACCTTAACTGAACAACGTTATAACTTCGAAATGGTCAAAGTTTATCTTTTAATCTTTAACAACTTCTTTACGCTTTTCTCGGATTCAATTTTACTAATCCACTTCTATATTTAAAACATTGGTTATAACGATAACGTTATAATTCCTCCTTTCGAATGATCTAACTTTAATTATAACTTCTATTCTTATTAGTGAATAATTAACCTAACACTTATTTATTTATAAATAAATAAATCTCTATTTAAACACTGGAAAGTATAAGTACTTTCCCGAATTCGATATAATCGAATTTGCCGATTAACTCTCTTCGAGAAATCTCTATTTGATTAACTCTTCTTCGAATAACCTATATTCGATTAACTCCTTCTCGAATAAACGATATTCGAAAATCTCTCTTCGAATAACTAATATTCGATAACTCTTCCTTTTCAAATATCTCATATTTGAAAATCTCACTTCGATTAAACTATAATCGATAACCCCCTTCGATGAAACTAACATCGATAACTCCTTTCGATGAAACTAACATCGATAACTCCTTTCGATGAAACTAACATCGCTAACATCGATAACTCCTTTCGATGAAACTAACATCGATAACTCCTTTCGATGAAACTAACATCGATAACTCCTTTCGATTAAACTAACATCGATAACTTTAACTCGACGAACTTAACTCGACTAACTTAACTTGACTCGACTAACTCGACTTACTTGGTTCGACCAATTCGATTCGATTAACTAGGCTCGACTAACTTACCTCGACTTACTTGGTTCGACCCATTCGATTCGATTAACTAGGCTCGACTAACTTGACTAACTTAACTCGACTTACTTGGTTCGACCGACCAGGTTTGACTAACCTGACCCATTTGGTTTGACTGACCAGGTTTGGTTAACCTAACCCATTTGGTTTGACTGACCATGTTTGGCTAACCTGACCCATTTGGTTTGACTGACCAGGTTTGGCTAACCTGACCCATTTGGTTTGACTGACCAGGTTTGGCTAACCTGACCCATTTGGTTTGACTGACCATGTTTGGCTAACCTGACCCATTTGGTTTGACCACTGGGCTTGACTACCTGGTTCGACCACTTGGTTTGACCATTTGGTTCGAATACCATATTCGACTAACTCCTCTCGATTCATTAAAACCGATTAACTCATCTCGATTGACTAAATCAATTAACTCCTATCGATTAACTAAATCGATAAACTCCTTTCGATTAACTAAGTTTGATTTACTCGACTCGACTGACCAGGTTCGACTAACTTGACCAGCTTGGTTGTACTGACCAGGTTCGACTAACTTGACCAGCTTGACTCGATTGGTTCGACTCGACCATTTGGGCTCGATTGGTTCGACTCGACCATTTTGACTCGGTTGGTTCGACTCGACCATTTGGCTCGATTTGGTTCGACTAGCTTGGTTTGACCACTTAACTAACTTGATTCGAATATTTATATCCGACTAACTAACTTTCCTTTTATTTCTATTTATTTTAACTTCTATTTATTTCCTAAATAGATTTCCTTTTGTATAATCTATTTATTTTCCTAAATAGATTTTCCTTTATAACTCTAATTATTTAATCCCTAATTAAATATCCTTTATTCTATTTATTTAATCTAAATAAACATTCCTTTATTTTATTTATTTATTTCTAAATAAATATCCTTTTATAAAATCCTTCGATTTTATAAATAGATTCATTTTCAATATAAATGTTGAAAATCCCCTTTTCTACATTTTCAGTGTTTTCTATTTTTCTTAAACAACCAACTGTCAATGATCAATATCATCCAAACATATACAATCAACACAGGTTATAATTCACATCATATATCAAAATATATGAAAAACAATAAAATAACTGTTGAGGAATCCAGTCGGATTCCTCCAACCTGTTTCCCTGCATCACAGATGTTAGACAACATAGATAACATCACTTTCAGTTCCATACGATATATTCTGTTAAACAGAATCAATATAGAAATTTAACTAACTGACTAGCAGTTCAATCAAACAATCAACACACAGTCAAACAGACAATTTTAACAGTTCTAACAATACAACATGAAATTATAAACTGTTCAGAGTTGGTGAGTTTTACTCACATTGAATTCCACTCGGTTGACGGTTCATTTTCAGTTAAATAAACAGTTGTTAATTTTAACTGAAAAATTCTGTTGCCTCCATTCCTTTTCGGCTCAGTTCCTACATGTTGAGCTCGTCCCCAGGATTTGCAACGTTATTTGCTTCGTCTGATTATTGAAAATCACGGCCCAGGCACTCTGAGACAATTCCCGTATGCTCCTTCCATCGAGCCATCATCGACTTGCTTTGTTTTACCCCCCCCCCTTTGACCGCCTGTTTGACCAACGTCACCTCCCACCTCGGCAACCGATAACCAGCGCAACCATCACCTTTTCAATCTCCTTCGAATAAGCCTTCCACCCATCCTTGTTTTATAAAGCTCGAACAACCCCTACAGCTTGCGTCGAAGCAGTTCTACACGCCTGTACACCCTTCAGATCCGCTCCTCCTACCATCATACCCTTCGTCCTCGATCGCACCAACTCCACCGTCCTCCAGCGACCTCACACCACCTCTGGCCAACCCAAAAGTCCTTCGTTCTAATCAGTAGTTCGAACCCTAATAGCCGCTGAAAACAGACCAGCCCCAAAACTCAAATCGCACAAGAAGAAAGGGGCATCAGATTGAAGAGGAGGATCCAACAAGCTCGAATAAATTTGATTCATGATTTATGGAATTTAATTTCCCTTTCTTTTGATTTTTTAAAAAGAGGATTCTCACGTTAAAATGATTCTTGGTGGCGGCCTGTTGTGTTGACCTTGAAATGAGAAAATATAGGGTTTAGTGTGATTAAGGGTGGTATTTATAGGGGTTACATATTACTTTTATATTATTTTTAATCCATCTTTGCTTTCTAAAAATGTGTGTGATCGCACACGATACCCAAAAATTACCAAACTGGACATGTAGCTAGAGCTCGACATTACGGTCCCAACGAAACTGGTTTCGTCGAATTCCGGCTTCGTATGCTCACACAGCGTATTTTTAACTGTCAAAATACTGACTTTTTCTCACTCTAAAAATCAGTACGGCCACACAGTGACTCTAAAAATCACGGAACTGGAAATCTAACAACTATTTGACATTGCGGATCCAACAAAACTGGTTTCGTTGAATTCCGACTTCGTTTGCAAAACTGGCTATTTTTAGACCCTTGAATAATCCATTTAAATATATAAATATATTTACATAAATTAAATTAAATATAAATAAATATATATTATCGTATATATTCACAGAGGAATATCATACAGCTCCAGTATATTTATTTACTCGCTATTCCGAGTCCAGATTGAATCGAATTTCAATTTATATTGAAATTCTCTTTTATAACGTATATAAAGTGTTACGAATTATAAAGGAATTTCACAGCGACTTTTCTGAAATTTGATTTGGAAATAAATCAAAATCTACACGACGAAATCTCGATTTTTCTCTTCCACTAGAAAGATATACTCCACCAGCTCCACACGTTTTCTTGTTTCACAGAAATCCGGCTTAAAACGAATCCTGTACATTCAGTTGAAGTTCAAATCGCCAAATAGCGAACTGCCGCGTCGTTTCGAGCTCGTTTATAAATATATTATAAACTATACGTTCAACTGTCGTCGATTCAATATAATCGTTATTATATTTCGAATCGAAACTCCACCAAATCTCGTATGCTATTCAATTCACATGATATTGTGAATTTCACTATTTCTGACTATTTCGACATTATAGTATATTTTATTATATTATACTTATTAATTAAATATTCAATATTATTTAATTCACGTTCTCGATATCGGTAAATCGATATTTAATAATTAAATAAATAAATTGTTCAACAGCTAAAATGCGGGTTACTACAATAATAATATAAACGTATTGAATTAATTGGATGTTTGAATGAACGTTATAAATTGACTATTATCTGTTTATTTCTATTTAATGTGAAATATATTATCGTATTGAATTTGAGGTAACCCATTGTGATGCAGGGAAGGACAGGTTGGAGGGATCCAATCGGATTCCTCAAATATGTTGTTTATATTCATATTATATCACATAAATTATTTAACCAGTATGATTGAATGATGAATTTACCATTGATCGTTGAATTAAAATTCAACATCCATTTGTTATTAACCAACGGATGATATTGGTTGAATAAATGGCAACGATTGGCCTAAAAATGAATCATTTTATGGATGTTGATTTACAGTTTGGTAAATCGTTTGAAGTATGGTTATAAGAATAACCTTTATAACCAGAACGGATTATGAAATCTATTTTATATAGATTATTCGAATAAAGGTTTATTTAAAGAAGAAAATAATTGTTTTTTCTAGTAATTATAAACTGAATACATAAAGTGAATTTTTACATCAATGAGTTTCATCAGTGATGAACGGGGATTAACCAAATGGTTATGGAATGAATAAAGTTTCAAATAATAATTTGCGATTATTTAATTTAATTAGATTGTTAATCAAATTAAAAGGGATTATTTTAAATGATTTACAGAGAGGACTAATGGAATTAGTTAACGGATAAACCTCGTTTTGTGTTGACTACGTCAACTGATTTAAACCAAGATGGATTAATAAATATATTATTGAATCATTTATCAAGTTTTATGATCGATTATTATTTTAATTACCTAAAAGGAAGATCAAATATTAATGCCAAAGTAAACCAATTGATTCCTAAAATGTTGGAATTGATTATTATTTATTTCATAATAATCATAGTGATAAATCTTGAATTTTACTCCCGTAAATGGAAGTTATAAAGTCTTATGTGCAGCTAAGTGGAATTGTTGACTATTATTGAAGTAAATTATTATTTTAAAACAAACTTTAAGGGGAAATTAACTAATTTATTAATAGTTAATGATAAAATAAACTTTTTAATGTAAGGGAGTTGAGATAAATTAGGAAACGATCTGGTAACCGGAACTCGATTAATAGAGTCAAATGTGGTATCAAGACCTTGTTTTAATTGGAAAGGATTTTTAATAAGTTTCACGCATGTTTATGAGTTAGGTTCTTGACTTAATTCCCGATAGAAATTCTATAAAAAAGAAATGTTTTTAACAAGATTCAGTTTGAATTTAAATCAAGCAGAAGTAAGTGAATTGATTTTGATTTTAAAAGTGAAAGAGCTAACGACAAGATTTAAAGACAAAATGTTTGAAGATGAAATGGAGTTTATTGGAAACAAACTAAGTTATGTAGTTATAAAAGAGATTCTAGGATAAGTAGAACTTTGGAATGGTTATTGGAATTTGGAATCTCGTTGATAAACTTCTATTTGTTCTGAAGATAAAAATGTCGTTGTCTCAAGGTCTGAGAGGTAAATAAAATAGCCCAACTTGTAACGACTTCATGATTATCCAAGGATGATATTAGTTTAGAAACGAGGGTAGTGGAAAATATTAAAATAAATATTTCATAAAGGATATCATGAACGATAATTCAAAGAATTATAAGTTGAATAAACTTATTTGGGAATAAAGATTGAGAAGGCGGTAATCCAAATGTCGAAAGTTTTAGAAACATGGTTAACAATTGTTTTAACTAAAGAGGCTAAGTGATGATGTACACTGGACCAGTGAATCCATTTTATTTTCTATGGATGATGGTCGTTTATTTTGGTAGTTAAAACACCGACTATCAAAATCTGGCCAAATCGGTTGTTGGTACGGAAAGACCGGGATCGAATTTATATTCGAAAACCATTCCGACCAGCAAATACGTAACGTTGAAGGTGCTGGTGAAGATGGAGCAATTGAAGACCGTGGATCTTCATAAGCAGAAGGATTAATTATTGAATATTTTCTGGATTGCAACCAGAGGTTGTATGACGTGATTCGGTCATGAGTGGGATTTTGTGGATTGCAAGGACTACTCGCTACTGATCCTTTGGATGCGGTTGGAGAGTGCCTTCGGTTCATCCTGTTCCTGGATGACTTGTATGGACGAGTGTCTGACAGAGTATTTCCAAATGGTCACATACATTGATTTCTTCAAATATGCCCAGTGTATTTTTGAGGTCGTCAATGAGTGATTAAACGGATCCGACGATGTGGCATTCAAAGTGAATAACGACCAAATGATCAAGAAGACGATTCTAGCCTCAAGCCTATCAACCGGGAAATGACAAAAATCGGCAGGCAGCATGACTATGTGGGTCGCTCCCATTATGGTGTATAATCACCTATCTAGAGAAATTTCATTGCCTTCTTTAATCTCTATCATTGTTGTCCCTTTCCGGGAAACGGTGGTTTGAGCCCAATCGTTGGTGATATACATTCGATACACTCAAGCAAAATGAGTGGTCGGTCATGTGTGGCTGGGTTGTAAGACGTTCTTGTTAAACCCAGTGTGTTCCCTCTAGAGAAACACTATTGGCAGGCGGTTCCATACCTTGTCATAGTTGGAATCCAATCTCCCATAAGCGCCACGGTTTTTTTTGTATACTATATATGTAGAGCGTAAGATGCAAGCGTTCTGCTAGGTTATATTTATTTGTACTTATACACTATTATAATATCGGACAAGATATGATTTCAAAACTGGTTTGGGTATAGTAAGGTAAAAACCGTCGGTATTTATGTGTGGGCTGGTCTTACTATTATCCTTTTCTTTCAAAGGGATTTTTGACTTTAAAATCAATATGGATGTTATTTAAACTTAGCGAGTTTTTCTCACTCTGGTTCACCAGATTGACCCGGTATTTGTAATGCTCGGGTTAGACCGGGTTGTACAGGTTCAGGTTATTGGATATTACGAAGTTTAGAAGACGTGCTGGAGGAGTTCAGACATATGGTTTTATCTAGGATATTCCGATGTGTGCTGTATTTGAGGGCAGGTTGTCATAACTGTCCATATTTGTTATGGTACTCTGATGTATGTTAGTATATTAATTCAAGCTTTTAATAAAGTTATTTATGTATTATATTTTGTTCTACTGCGATGTGAGACTCTATGTTGTGATGGTTCTTCTTCTATTCTAATATTTCTTTCTTTCTTATCTCACCCTCTAAATTATTTCTTATAACGATATGTTGTTTTCGGTGTTTGGAAGGTCGACATAAGATATGATAAATGTATTTACGTTGATTTTCGGGGCCGAAAACCCCAGGTCGTTACAGTGGTATCAGAGCTATTAGTTGAGTAGTAACCTTGGCTCTATGGCGTGACTCAGTAGAGATAGGTTTAGAAATACCGAGTGTATATACGAGAGAGCGTTTTTGTAAATTTTATATGAAAATATTTTGTATTGTGTTATTTGATCGGTTCGATTTTGAACTGGCAATTGACCCAGTATTGTTTTATAAAAAGGGTAAATGAAATAATTTTGCCTAAATTATATTTTTATATAAAAAATATATAATTTTCTATACTATCATAATATTGGTTGCTAGATCGTTTTGCTTGATTTGATTGGAATTGAAATCAAATTATGAAGTGAAATTTAACTGATTGAGGAAATCGATTACTCAATTGAGTTTGATAGTTGGATAGAATTAAACTGGTTATAAACTAATTGGTTAGTTCAATATGGAGATGAGAATTAACCTGGAAATAAAAGAGAATAATAAAAATTTGAAAGTGGAAATCGACATAATATATTATAAATATTTAAATGGTCTGAATAGAACGTATCGCGCAACGACCATTCGCGAATTTCGACCATTAACTTCGAATGAATGTGACGGGAGATACGACCGTCGGATTCTCCTAAAACCAGAACCGTTGGGTTTGTATCAAAAAGAGCATTTGAATGATGATAAGATATTTGAAATCAAAAGGTTAGATTTTAAGATATGTCCAAATCAGTCTTGAAAAAGGTCGCTATGGATGCAGTTCGATGGCCGATATTGGAAACCGAATGTAAGGCCTTATTAAAAATATGAATAAATTATGTATGATCATAATAAATGATTTGAAATGATTTTGGACAAACCATTCGTAGTTTTAAAATATAGAAGACATTTTATCAAAATAAGTTGTTACCAACTTGAGTAAAGAATTGAAATGGTTTAATATAACTGAAGAGATTTCAATATGAAATTATCAAATGAGAATTTTTAATGTGAAATTAAAATAATGTCAGAAATTGGATTTTGAAATAAAAGTGAATTGATTAGAAAATCAATTGGTAAATGGAATTGGATATGGAAAATGAAAGATAGTCGGGTTAAGTGAATTAATGTAAGATGGAATTCAAAGTGGAATTAAATGGAATATATTTGGGATGTGGAAAATGAATGAATAATAATGGAAGTAAAATTGGATATTAATGTATGTGAGACCAAAGTGGATGTAAACCAATGAGTATCAATGTTGAATATATTCAAATGATTTGATTGAATATTGGATTTGTTGAATAAAATCCATCAAAGAGGTCAATATAGAACTTGAATGAATTGGGAATAAATTACAATATAAAGAATTAGAAATAAAAGCGATTATGAAATAAATTGAATTATTCAACCTTGGATTGTCATTGGCATTGTGAGTAGAGGAGGTGTTGGCAAAATTTTCGGAAAATTTTAAGGCTCTGAATTTATTTTGGTGATAATTCAAAAATAATTATTTTAAAATAATTGGGTTTGAAGCATTCTTCTTACCTTGTAATTTCGGGGATGAAATTATTTTAAAGGGGGAAGAATGCGTACAATTAATTATTGCTAGATTCCCAGTTTGGAACCAATCAGAGCTGTTTTATCGTTAGCAATATTTAGAGGTGAACTGATAAATTAAAATATCACCGTTGTGCGAACGGAGTCTGTTTTCAGCGAAATTAATTTCAGTGGAACCGGAACGCTAAGAAGTAGCGGTGCATTTAATTTCATTGCGTTGAGAGTCGTATATCTCGGTGCGATTTTAACGGTCAATGTAGCTTAGCGGTAACTATGTAAGATCAAATGTACCGTAATCTAAACTAAACAAACATCACGCAGCAGTGTTTTTCTCCATTTCAACTCAAACAATATACCATATGCCAACTTTAGAAAATAAGCCTATCCTATTAACATCACAACAGACAAATGATGTGAAAAATCATCCTTGCCTAATGAAAATGAAAATTCATGCACAGATCTCAATATATTTTTATACATATATTATCATTTCTTTTCCAATGCTTTTCAATCGACTGTTTTTCCTACTACCCTGTGTATGAAATGAAATAAAATCATATACAGATATACTAGTCTGTATGAATGCAAACATTTCAGCGGACATCAAAAATATCCTTTGTCTTGTCTCAACAGATCTGCCCTATATGTGAAAAGAAAACACATCTGCATACCCTATATTTAATCACATGCTATTTTCTGTCTGAGCCATCCATCTCCCCTGCATATCCTTTCTTTTCGATCTCTCAAGTGACCATTGCATGCCCCCTATCTTCTAGCTGAAGACCACTTCTCGGAGGCGTACGACGATGAGATGAAATCGTTTCTATCCCCACTCTCTCTCCTTGTCTATAAATATACAACGGTCACTCTTTTTCTTTCCAAAAGCAAAAACATAACGTCGCCCTCTCCGTTTGCAATCAACACAAACCCGGGATCTCCTCACACTGAAATATGTATTAAGTAATAGCAGGCTTCGGATCATCGATGGGCGTTCACATCGGAGGCAGCACAACAGTTTGGTGGTAATGATGATGGGTGGTCTCTGGGTTGACGTAGCTCATGGGAGAGAGGGTGGTTGTATTTGATTCCAAGAATGCAGTAGGAAGGATTGAGAGCAGCAACACGTAAGTGAAGCACACTATATGTAAAAAGTTGCGGTGATGAGAATGGAGTGGACGAACATGCAATATGCAGTGAAACCGAGAGAAGGATAGGAGCAGTTATAGAAACAGTAAGGGATCGGTTTACTTCTGAAGCATGGAAGGAGCTGTTGTGCGAGAGGTACAGGTTTGCATGGAGTTAGCCATGCGAGAGCAGAGCAGTTTTACTAAAGATAAAAAGGAATATCGTGACTGGGTAGATGCGGTTACGTGAAAATGGAGCGAAATAATGATCAGCAAAGTCGGAAACCGAAGTTGGTTTAGTTTCCGGGCATGGTCTGACGAATGGGAGTACGGCAAAAGGAAGATGTTTAGGCTGTTGGTAGAAAAACAGTGCAAAAGAAGAAGGATGGAGTTGTGTGGGATGTTTGCATGCATACAAGCAGTAAGTATGGAAAAATTGGAATAGTGTTGGAGAAGTAAGATAGTGTAGTGAGGAGTAAAACGAAGGAAATGAGTATGGGCTTAGCAAGAAGAACGTAGTGCGTAGATGGCATGCTAACAGTAAGGTTTTGAAGTGGGTAGTGTATTGTGGCATGTGCAGTAAACTTGGATGGGAGAATAGAATGTGCTAGTATGAGGGAGGAAATTGGTTTAAAACGTGGTCATCGTGGTGATGTTTGTAAATGAAGGTGTGAAGGGATGAGTACATTCGGAAAACATGGACTAGATATTGGTGGTAGGGGAGATGAAGGTGCGGTGGACTGTTGCATGGGATTAGTAGATGTACGGTAGCTATAGAGGAGGTCGGCGCGTCAAATTCTGAGTAGGGTGAATGGCGTTTGAATGGATGAAGCATGGTGGGAGAAAACATGAAACATGGGAGAAGAGAAACATAGCGGTTACGAAATATAAAAGGGGAAGACGAGACGCCAATGAAAGCAGTGGAACCGTATGGATGGACGTAACGTTTTAGAGTCGGCTTTGGTTAGAGTTGAAAGCAGCGTGCAGCTTGTAAAACCAACTATTATGGCGACCGATGAAAACCCAGGTGAGTTTAACTCACTCAGTTACCCCATTTGTATTATATATAGACTGGGTTTTTTATTTTGTGTGCAATGATTGCTAGTAATTGATGATTGAATGACTATTTGTCTGTATGCTGAATATTTTGAATATTCATCGATTAAATTAAACGTTTGTTTAATTTAATCAAATTAAATCGTTATTTCAATGATTAGATTCCCAACGAGGTAACTTACCAGGTTGGTTACGTTTATAATAATATAAATGTATTAAATTAATTGGATGTTTGAATAGACGTTATAAATTAACTATTGTCTGTTTATTTCTATTTACTGTGAAATATATTATCGTATTGAATTTGAGGTAACCCATTGTGATGCAGGGAAGGACAGGTTGGAGGGATCCAATCGGATTCCTCAAATATGTTGTTTATATTCATGTTATATCACATGAACTATTTAACCAGTATGATTGAATGATGAATTTACCATTGATCATTGAATTAAAATTCAACATCCATTTGTTATTAACCGATGGACGATATTGGTTGAATATATGGCAACGATTGGCCTAAAAATGAATCATTTTATGGATGTTGATTTACAGTTTGGTAAATCGATTGAAATAAGGTTATAAGAGTATACTTTATAACCAGAACAGATTATGAAATCTATTTTATATAGATTATTCGAATAAAGGTTTATTTAAAGAAGTAAATGATTGTTTTTATCCAGTAATTATAAACCGAATACATAATGTAAATTTTTACATCAATGAGTTTCATCAGCGATGAACGAGGATTAACCAAATGGTTATGGAATGAATAAAGTTTCAAATAAAAATTTAATGCGATTATTTAATTTAATTAGATTGTTAATCAAATTAAAAGGAATTATTTTAAGTGATTTACAGAGAGGACTAATGGAATTAGATAACGGATCAACCTCGTTTTGAGTTGACTACGTCAACTGGTTTAAACCAAGATAGATTAATAAATATATTATTGAATCATTTATTAAGTTTTATGATCGATTATTATTTTAATCACCTGAAAGGAAGATTAACTATTAATGCCAAAGTAAACCAATTGATTCCTAAAATGTTGGAATTGATTATTATTTATTTCATAATAATCATAGTGATAAATCTTGAATTTGAGTCCCTTAAATGGAAGTTATAAAGTCTTATGTGTAGCTAAGTGGAATTGTTGACTATTATTAAAGTAAATTATTATTTTTAAAACAACCTTTAAGGGGAAATTAACTAATTTATTAATAGTTAATGATAAAATAAACTTTTTAATGTAAGGGAGTTGAGATAAATCATTTAACTATATCAAGGAAATGATCTGGTAACTGGAACTCGATTAATAGAGTCAAATGTGGTATTAAGACCTTGTTTTAATTGGAAAGGATTTTTAATAAGTTTTACTCTTGTTTATGAGTTAGGTTCTTGACTTAATTCCTGATAGAAATTCTATAAAAAAGAAATGTTTTAAACAAGATTCAATTTGAATTAAAATGAGCAGAAGTAAGTGAATTGACTTTGATTTTAAATGTGGAAGAGCTAACGATAAGATATAAAGACAAAATGTTTAAAGATGAAATGGAGTTTATTGAAAACAAACTAAGTTATGAAGTTATAAAAGAGATTCTACGATAAGTCGAACTTTGGAATGGTTACTGGAATTTGGAATCTCATTGATAAACTTCTATTTGTTTTAAAGATAAAAATGTCGTTGTCTCAAGATCTGAGAGGTAAATAAAATAGCCCAACTTGTAACGACTTCATGATTATCCAAGGATGATATTAGTTTAGAAACGAGGGTAATGGAAGATATTAAAATAAATATTTCCATAAAGGATATCATGAACGATAATTCAAAGTATTATAAGTTGAATAAACTGATTTGGGAATAAAGATTGAGAAGGCGGTAATACAAATGTCGAAAGTTTTAGAAACATGATTAACAATTGTTTTGACTAAAGAGGCGAAGTGATGTTGTACACTGGACCAGTGAATCCATTTTATTTTCTATGGATGATGGTTGTTTATTTTAGTAGTTAAAACACCAACTATCAAAATCTGGCCAAATCGGTTGTTGGTACGGAAAGACCGTGATCAAAATTATAATCGAAAACCATTCTGACCAGCAAAAACATAACGTTGAAGGTGCTTGTGAAGATGGAGCAATTGAAGACAAGGATCTTCATAAGCGGAAGGATTACTTATCGAATATTCTCTGGATTGCAACCATAGGTTGTCTGACGTGATTCGGTCATGAGTGGGATTTTGCGGATTGCAAGGACTACTTGCTACTGATCCTTTGGATGCGGTAGGAGAGTGCCTTCGGTCCATCCTATTCCCGGATGACTTGTATGGACGAGTTTCTGACAAAGTATTTCGAAATGGTCACGTACATTGATTTCTTTAAGTATGCCCAGTGTATTTTTGAGGTCGTCTATGAGTGATTAAACGGATCCGACGATGTGGCATTCAAAGTGAATAACGACCGAATGATCAAGACGATTCTAACCTCAAGCCTCATCAACCCGGAAATGACAAAAATCGGGCTGGCAGCATGACTATGTGGGTCACTCCCGTTAGGGTGTATAATCACCTATCTAGAGAAATTTCATTTCCTTCTTTAATCTCTATCAATACTGTCACTTTCCGGGAAATGGTGGTTTAAGCCCAACCGATGGTGATATACATTCGATACACTTAAGCGAAATGAGTGGTCGGTCATGTGTGGACGGGTTGCAAGACGTTCTTGTTAAACCCAGTGTGTTCCCCTCTAGAGATACACTATTGGCAGGTGGTTCCATACCTTGTCATAGTTGGAATCCAATCTCACATAAGCGCCGCGGTTTTGTTTATATACTATATATGTAGAGCATGAGATGCAAGTGTTTTGCTTGATTCTATTTATTTGTATTTAGACACTATTATAATATCAAACAAGATATGATTTCAAAACTGGTTTGGGTTATAGTATGGTAAAAACCATCCGTATTTATGTGTGGGTTGGTTTTACTATTATCCTTTTCTTTCAAAGGGATTTTTGACTTTAAAATCAATATGAATGTTATTTAAACTTAGCGAGTTTTTTCTTACTCTGGTTCACCAGACTGACCCAGTATTTGTAATGCTCAGGTTAGACCGGGTTGTACAGGTTCTGGTTATTGGATATTACGAAGTTCAGAAGACGTACTGGAGGAGTTCACACGAATGGTTTTATCTAGGATATTCCGCTGTGTGCTATATTTGAGGACAGGTTGTCATAACTGTCCAGATTTGTTATGGTACTCTGATGTATGTAAGTATATTAATTCAAGCTTTTAATAAAGTTATTTATGTATTATATTTTGTTCCGCTGTGATGTGAGATTCTGTGTTGTGTTGATTTTTCTTCTTCTTCTATTCTAAAATTTCTTTCTTTCTTATCTCACCCTCTAAATTCTTTCTAATAACGTCCCGTTGTTTTCGATGTTTGGGAGGTCGACATAAAATACGATAAATGTATTTATGTTGATTTTCGGGGCCTAAAACCTCAGGGTCGTTACAAAGCTCCAGTCCAGAAAATATCCATACCTAACACCTGTCAATTGGCTGCCCGTGTGGAAAGAGGGCACCCGAGTTTACAAAGTGAAACAAACTACGAGTCAATCATGGGACTGGTATGAGAAATCTTTCTAAACTAACAATATGGCAAATCACTGGACCACGCCGCTAACACGGAACAGGTTTACTCCATTGGATTACCAGTGCATATGTTTTTATAAAATTTAAGTCAAAAATAACGCAATGGTTTTTAGAAAATGAAATCGTTATAAGACTCATGTCCTATCACACAATGCAACGCAAACGGAGGATAAAGTTTTACCTTATAATAATCAAAAATGCTTGATATGTAGAAAATAATATTTTTAATATTATTATTAGTGTCTAATATGTTTCAAAAATACTTCAAAGTAATTGTATCAATACTAGATGGCATAGCAACCATATACCATGTCTCCATATATAGGTTTAAAAGTTATGCCTGAACACACGCTCCCCGATTCTATTGGACCTATAAATTGGCCATTGGCGACCAATAAAAATATCTGAGGCGCCTCTTTCCATCAGCCACATATGTAAAAATGTCGGGCCTTGTAAAAAACTAAACACCACTTCTAGCTAGAATGAAACGTGGGCACTCCATGCATTCCCTTGTCCCGTTTTTGACTCTACCGGGGTGTGAGGCTCGCGAGGTAACGTAATACACAAAGCTATGCCTAAATAGGCTATGCTTTGATCATCATCCACAAGTGTAACACCCCAAATCCATTAATGTCACTCACAAAGGGAATGCATTAACTTCCATGAAGCATTATATGTAAACAGAATAGAATATCACAAGACAGATACATAAAGTAGTACTTGAAAATTTTATAACTTTATTACAGCAGAAACATAAGTAAGTTTGGCTTCATCTTTCAAAACGACAATATCGGAATTCAAGTACATAAATATCAGTCTTGTACAAAAGCCTTCAGAGTACGTAATTTTAAAGCCATAATCCCCAACAGAAAATGCCATAAATAGGTAGAATCAAAGCCAAGCAATACTTCAAGCACTCTATCACTTCAAGCAGAGAGAAATCTAAGTCAAGCTCTTACGTTCCCAACCTGAGTACCTGGGGGGGAAACAGAAGAAAAGAGGCGAAACAAATTAGGTCAGACATACGTCTGGTGAGTCTAGTGACTTTCAGCATATAAACAGATAACAGTGTCATGACATGTAAATAAAACTGGATGAGAGACAGCCATAACAGGAGTAGCAGGTTAACAGAAGAAACAGAATGATATAGGCTAAGCTAAGCTCCTTACTTAGTTTTCACTTCTCTGCACTAATACTAGTATAACATAATTAGGTGTTGTCCTATTGTCTAAACAGAAAATAGAATGATCTCTTCAGAAACACGATGCTAGAAATGGGCCTTTACCACCCGAGCAGAGACAGACGGTACAGAAACAGAATCAGGAATGAGATCAGAGACAGAAACAGAATAATCCCTACGGAAACAGAATATTAGAGTTAGGTATACACTAGTAATGGGCCTTTACCACCCCAACAGACGGTACCACACAGAAACAGACAAGTGTTACCACCCCAACAGAAACAGACGGTACCCCAACAGAAATAGACAGAACTAAGTGTACCCTAAATTCTACCCCAAGCGATCGGCTCCCTAATACATAAATACTCTGTGCCGGCCCCATAGAATGGTGTATCACTCCCTAAAGTGGCAACCTATAGACACAGACCTATTTATTGATGTCACGGTGTCTTACATCCTCAGAGTAGACCAGATCCATGCACGCACATGACCCGGTTGGAATGCGCCATCAACACCCCTCGCCATTATCAGAGTGAACCTCTTACTATTAGTTCAGTAAGCGTGCCCGGACCCCTCTTAGTGTTGGGTCATAGTTTTGATACCAGAAAGGGTTATTGACTAATATGGGTCCTAAACAACAGATGACACAAGTAATTATCCCTCCTAACCTTGTGTCCCCAGACTAACAGATTTCAGATTAACTTGTTTACAGATTTCAGATGTACAAAGTTCAGATTAACTAGTTTTCAGATCAGACATACAAGTTAATAGGTTTTCAGACTAACGGATCAGATGTGCAGATTAACAAGTTCTCTGACTGACAGATCAGATATACAAATTAACAGACTTACAGATTGTTTTACCTTACTTTGTATTGGGCCTACAGATTCATGAAACGGATTTATTAGATTCATCAGTCCAGTAGTTTTAACCCTATCCACCCAACACGTTTTAAGCATCATATTTATCTTAGATTTGCATTAATTAAATATTAATGCACAGACCTCTCACATTAGGTCGGTAGCTTGTGGCCGCTGGATGTGCAGGGCAGTTCCGGGCGGTTCTGGGCAGACTTCTGCCACAAGCCAGACCTAACCTCGTGTCTAAGCATCCTTATGCCTACGACCTCTCACATTAGACTGACAGTTTGCGGTTGCTGGTTAAGCCGGTTGGGTCCGGGAAGGCTTCCACCGCAAATTGAGTCTAACCTCGTGTCTCAACATTCTTATTTGTAGCTAAAGTTTTCATTCACAGATTATGCCAATATCAGATTAATTATGCCAATTCAACAAATTAACTTCTTTACAAGTTACAGCAGATTATTCAAAGTCCATTAACATGTTTTGCTCAATTTTAGATCGAGCCTACAGATTACATACCCAAATCACAGTATTCAATCCCAACAAATTTAGCGGATTGGGCAATTTAATAGATTTAAACATATCCTAAAGTTCCATTAACATATCTTGCCTAATCATAAAGTAAACCTCATTTTACATGCCCAAATTATGGTTATAATTTTCAACATAACATATTCCCAAATTTAGTTAGATTTTTCCATAATACAGAATATTCTCTAAAAGCCCCAAATCATGATATACAATATGAATTATGCCAATTTATAGCCGTTGATTACCGCATATGCCAAATATCCAAAAATCCGAATTAGGCGTATTCATATTAATAGTTATCATTATTTTAATATAGGTTTTTCAGGTCTAAGTCACATATCCTTTTTCTTCCAAGTCATAAATTGTCATATAAAATATGCCCTAAATCTAGCTCTTAAATTAAAACATGTATTATGTCCTCAAAATCAGATCTTGAATTATAACATGCATTATGTCCCCAAATTACAAGTCAAATGTTGTTATACATTAATTCTCCTTCTTCCAAATCATAAACCATCATATACAGTATGCCTAGATCTAGATCTTAAATTACAACTTATGTTGTGTTCTCAATTTATTCATAAATCAGTTATGTCCAATTATGCATCATTCAATATTTTACCCAAATTTAGGGTTCGCGTGTCATTCTCTCATGAGAATTGGCTCAGGCTCGTAGTAGCCTGGCTATAGAACAGAAGGAAGGAAGTGATACAAAATAGTTACAATAAGATAGATCTACACAGAAAAACATATCTGATAAACAAGAATAAGATAGATCCACACAGAAAAATAGATCTTATAAACAAGAATAAGATAGATCTCCAATTCAGATTTATACCCATGTCAAGATCATAATTAAATTTCATATCTGGAAATAACTGTACTCACAAATCGTGGTTTAAGAAAGAGAAGAACGATTCTGGAATCTGATTTTCTGGAGTTGATTTAGCTTTCCATTGATGTAGGCGTTGATTTGTTATCTTTATCTTCTCTTTTGAATTGATTGATTAGGGTGGAGGCTAGGTCACTTTAGGTTTTAGGAGCATGGAGGCTCCATTCCTCTTTGTTAATGAATTAGGGTTTAGGTTTAGCTATGTATATATAGATGCCTAGGATCGATTAGAGCTCTTAGATTAACCCAGAAACCATCAGGACCACTCAAATGCCACATCAGCCCTTAGGGCGAATCAGGCCACGGGTTGACAGTCAAACACCCTGGATCGACCCCCAGTTGACCCAACGGGGATCGGGTCGACTCCAAAAATGGTGCGGTTCGGCTATTCCCCCTCCCGATTCGTTGTTTTGAACTTTTTTGAATATTTATTTATTTAATTTTTTATATATATCTAGATATATATTTCTCTCATATGCATACAAACTTCAAGGCTTAATAACATCTTCATAAGGTATCCGTTTTGTGCAAACCAAATGTCTATCTTGACACAAAATTTTGAAACGAACATAATAGCGCAACCCATTTCACTTAATTCTTCTTCTAAAAATTAAGTATACTTTAATTTGTGAATTTTAATGTTATAAAATTATGGGGTGTTACATTCTCCCCTCCTTAAAGGATTTCGTCCCCGAAATCTCCAAGTTAAGAAGAATGTATCCTACTATCCAATCATCCATCTACTCAACCATCATCCATAAGCATCCATTGTCCTTAAAAGGTTTTCTAATTCCATATGAACATATGCAGAATGTGTGTATACGTTTCTTATCTAATGCAAAATCAGGCGGTCTACTGATCCAGTTAACCTCCTTAATGCGAATTATGTTAGTGCCATGAGTCCAATTATGTATGCAAGAAATCCTATTTGATACACATCATTTCTATATGAGTGCATAACCATTCATCCAAATACAACATCCATGTGATGAGTCAATCATTTTGTATCCACAAAAATTGAAAAATGCACACACATCCATATGCAGTATGAGAGTATTTTTGAGCCGATCTAGTGTCTAGTGTGTGTATATGCATCTGTGAGCAACCACTAGCAACCACTTGCAACCATCAAACATAACATGTCTCAAACACATGTTTACACCCATTAGTTTCTACATAAAGGTCGAAGACTCGATCGATAGGATTCAGCCGAGTGATAGAAGCAAGTATAATTAAAACAAAAGTTATGTTCCCATTAGACATCGGTTAAGAGAATAAATCCCTAAGTATCAACCCCGAATACCGAAATCAAAATCAGATAGACACCCAGAGAATTACTCCCATTAAACAATGTCAAAACTGGAAATATACTTCACGCTTTGAGTAAAAACCCCTATCCTTTTCAGAAATATTCAGATACTTACAAACTGCTAGTACAGATCAGATTATCAAATGATTCTTAGGAAACTAAGTATGATAAAACCCTAACATATCCCACAAAAACCAGAATGTATGCGTCATAGTCAACTTAACGCTTAACACAGATATCCTCAAACCCTAACCTATCACAAACAGATGAGTCGTAACCCTTATGGGATTTGAGACTATAGTGGGATCAGAAACAAGACTAGTATTAAAGTGCAGAGACTCAACTACAGAACTAAAATGACAGAATGATCTGATAAGGAAATTAAACTTTCTATGAAAATTTTTCCACCTCTATCTTGTCCACCAATTGCGAGAGCATTCGCCTACCTTCCAGAAGATTCTGACCTTTGCCCTTGCCTTCTGGGGCAATCCTTGATCAGATGTCCTATCTCACTGCACTGAAAACAACTAGTCTTCTTACACGTTAACAAGTCTTTCTCTAAAGTTGCCCCCATCGCACGAAAAACCCTATGAAGCTTGAAAGAGGATTATCCATAGGTGAAATCACTGCAGCTACAGATGGAAGTTAGGCACTTCTTTTCCCTTTGACAGGCACCGTAGTCTCATCATGCCTATGGAATCATGTCGCGATGAGGTTACCTCCCAGAAAGCCAGGAGCCCCAGAGACTCAGAAAAGAAGGAAACATGAATTAAACAGAAAATCAAAAGATAGATATATGGCTTTGAGGATAATGTTTTTCAAAATAACTTTCCTTTTGAAAATACTTCCTTTTTAAAACCTTTTTGAAAATAGTTTTCAAAAACTATTTATCAAATCTAGTAACCTTCAGCTCTGATACCAAGTGTAACACCCCATGTCCGTTAACATCACTCACAAAGGGAATGCATTAACTTCCATGAAGCATTATAAGTAAACAGAACAGAATATTATAAGACAGATACATAAAGTAGTATTTGAAAATTTTATAACTTTATTACAGCAGAAACAGAAGTAAGTTTGGTTACATCTTCCAAAACCGCAATATCGGAATTCAAGTGCATAAATATCAGTCTTGTACAAAAGCCTTCAGAGTACGTAATTTTAAAGCCATAATCCCCTACAGAAAATGCCATAAATAGGTAGAATCAAAGCCAAGCAATACTTCAAGCACTCTAGCACTTCAAGCAGAGAGAAATCTAAGTCAAGCTCTTACGTTCCCAACCTGAGTATCTGGGGGGAAATGGAGGAAAAGAGGTGAAACAAACTAGGCCAGACATAGGTCTGGTGAGTCTAGTGACTTTCAGCATATAAACAGATAACAGTATCATGACATGTAAATAAAACTAGATGAGAGATAGCCATAACAGGAGTAGCAGGTTAACAGAAGAAACAGAATGATATAGGCTAAGCTAAGCTCTTTAGTTTTCACTTCTCTGCACTAATACTAGTATAACAGATTTAGGTATTGTCCTATTGTCTAAACAGAAAACTGAATGATCTCTTCAGAAACACGATGCTAGAAATGGGCCTTTACCTCCTGAACAGAGACAGACGGTACAGAAACAGAATCAGGAACGAAACCAGAGACAAAAACAGAATATTAGAGTTAGTGTACACTAGTAATGGGCCTTTACCACCCCAACAGAAGATACCACACAGAAACAGACAGGTGTTACCACTCCAATAGTAACAGACGGTACCCCAATAGAAACAGACAGAACTAAGTGTACCCTAAATTCTACCCCAAGCGATCGGCTCCCTAATACATAAATACCCTGTGCCGGCCCCACAAAAGGGTGTATCACTCCCTAAAGTGACAACCTATAGACACATACCTATTTACAGATGTCACGGTGTCTTACATCCTCAGAGCAGACCAGATCCTTGCACGCACACGATCCGGTTGGAATGCGCCATCAACACCCCTCGCCATTATCAGAGTGAACCTCTTACTACTAGTTCAGTAAGCGTGCCCGGACCCCTCTTAGTGTTGGGTCATAGTTTTGATACCAGAAAGGGTTACTGACTAATAAGGTTCCCAAACAACAGATGACACAAGTAATTATCCCTCCTAACCTTGTGTCCCCAGACTAACAGATTTCAAATTAACTTGTTTACAAATTTCAGATGTACAAAGTTTAGATTAACTGGTTTTCATATCATACATACAAGTTAATAGGTTTTCAGACTAACGGATCAGATGTACAAATTAACTAGTTCTCAGACTAACGGATCAGATATACAGATTAACAGACTTACAGATTGTTTTACCTAACTTTGTATTGGGCCAACAGATTCATGAAACGGGTTTATTAGATTCATCAGTCCAGTTGTTTTAACCCTATCCACCCAACACGTTTTAGGCATAATATTTATCTTAGATTTGCATTAAATAAATATTAATGCACAGACCTCTCACATTAGGTCGGTAGCTTGTGGCCGCTGGATGTGCCGGGCGGTTCCGGGCAGACTTCTGCCACAAGCCGGACCTAACCTCGTGTCTAAGCATCCTTATGCCTATGACCTCTCACATTAGACTGATAGTTTGCGGTTGCTGGTTAAGCCGGTTGGGTCCGGGAAGGCTTCCACCACAAACTGAGTCTAACCTCGTGTCTTAGCATTCTTATTTGTAGCTAAAGTTTTCATTCACAGATTATGCCAATATCAGATTAATTATGCCAATTCAACAAATTAACTTCTTTACAAGTTACAACAGATTATTCAAAGTTCCACTAACATGTTTTGCTCAATTTTAGATCGAGCCTACAGATTGCATACCTAAATCACAGTATTTAATTCCAACAGATCTAGCGGATTGTGCAATTTAACAGATTTAAACATATCCTAAAGTTCTATTAACATATCTTGCCTAATCATAAATTAAGCCTCATTTTACATGCCCAAATTATGGTCATAATTCTCAACATAACATATGCCCAAATTTAGTTAAATTTTTCCACAATACAGAATATTCTCTAAAAGCCCTAAATCATGATATACAATATGAATTATGCCAATTTATAGCCGTTGATTACCACGTATGTCAAATATCCAAAAATCCGAATTAGGTGTATTCACATTAATAGTTATCACTATTTTAATATAGGTTTTCAGGCCTAAGTCCCATATCCTTTTTCTTCCAAGTCATAGATCGTCATGTAAAATATGCCCAAAATATAGATCTTAAATTACAACATGTATTATGTCCTCAAAATCAGATCTTGAATTATAGCATGCATTGTGTCCCCAAATTACAAGTCATATGTTGTCATACATTAATTCTCCTTCTTCCAAATCATAAACCGTCATATATAGTATGCCTAGATCTAGATCTTAAATTACAACTTATGTTGTGTTCTCAATTTAGTCATAAATCAGTTATGCCCAATTATGCATCATTCAATATTTTCCCCAAATTTAGCATTCGCGCGTCAATCTCTTATGAGATTTGGCTCAGGCTCGTAGTAGCCTGGCTATAGAACAGAACGAAGGATGAGATACAGAATAGTTACAATAAGATAGATCTGCATAGAAAAACAGATCTGATAAACAAGAATAAGATGGATCTACACAGAAAAACAGATCTGATAAACAAGAATATGATAGATCACCAATTCAGATTTATACCCATGTCAAGATCATAATTAAATTCCATATCTGAAAATAACTGTACTCACAAATCGTGGTTTAAGAAAGAGAAGAACGATTTTGGGATCTGATTTTCTGGAGTTGATTTAGCTTTCTGTTGATATAGGCATTGATTTGTTATCTTTATCTTCTCTTTTGAATTGATTGATTAGGGTGGAGGCTAGGTCACTTTAGGTTTTAGGAGCATGGAGGCACCATTCCTCTTTGTTAATGAATTAGGGTTTAGGTTTAGCTATGTATATATAGATGTCTAGGATCGATTAGAGCTCTTAGATTAACCCAGAAACCATCAGGACCACTCAGATGCCACATCAGCCCTTAGGGCGAATCGGGCCACGGGTTGACAGTCAAACACCCTGGATCGACCCCCAATCGACCCAATGGGGCTCGGGTCGACTCCGAAAATGGTGCAGTTCGACTATTCCCCCTCCCGATTCGCTGTTTTGAACTTTTTTGAATATTTATTTAATTTTTTTTTTTGAAAATTGGTTCACTTTATTATTATGATAAACAGAAGTACAAAATAAAGGTTAGCATACTAACCATTAAAACATAATAAAGAAAACGAAAAACAACAAGAAAACTAAATAACAGGCCCATGATGAGGCCATCCTCACAAGCGACAATCCACTCCAGAGCCAAATGCTCCAAACATGCACTATACATCTCAACTGGTCTAAAAGCTCTCAAAGACAGCTTTCCATGCAGAAATCATCTTCATTACTCTGATGCACAATGAACTCCAAATTCCATCTAAGTCCAAAGAACAGCAATACAAACCAATAATTTGCCCATAGAAACAGTCTTGAACGCAAGAAAGCACTCCAATTTCAAGCATTAAATCTGGTTGATGACTCACAGACCCCTATGAATCAGTCTTAATGCTAGAAATGATATGAAATCCCAAGAACTGAATCACCTATAAATGTTGTTCGAACTTTCAAGAACCGGACTCACTATGATAATAGAGATCAAGAAGAAAACTGCACTTATTTTTCCCAAAACCATCTGTAAAAGTAAACCAAGAATCGAACACTATCTTCATCCTCATAACGGGACATGATTTTGAAGAAAACATGCTGAATATTGATTATAACTTGAAAACTTAGATGGAATTTGGGACAGAGATGAAGCTCAAAAACCATAGCATATTCTGAAACTTCGAATCTGACTATTGTATTTTAGATTTGGTGATAAGGTCTCACAGAGGAGAAAACGGATCTAAGCGAATTGTTAAAGTAAGGTAAAGGAAAACAAGTGGCTTATCAATGATAAAATCATTGAAATTTGCAGATAGAAAAACCATGGTAATTCAGGTAAGAAAACTTATAAACCAGATCTAAGTGTAAGAAGAAACCGAAACCACCAATCAGCTTCAACAACAACCAGTATGAAGTATTAAATCGCAATATCTCGAGTGCCAGATGGATTTGAATTGAATCCAAGAAAATAAATGAACGTTTTCTGTAGAAAACCTGTATCCCCACTTTTCTATAATGGATTCAGTAAAATGACTGAAAACATAAATGTTTAAATTATGAAATCATATCACCACCATGAGTAATCTGAAGATTAAACAATGAAGAGCACACTGCTTCACAAAACCATATGCCAGATCGCCAGTTAAACCAATTATTCTTATATGATTTCAGATCGAAGCCAATCCCAACACAATAACCCAACGCAAATATTCAAAGTATCAAATCCAAACATACCAGATCTCGATAATCATTGAAGCCATATCGAAACAGCTATGTATCACCTTTAATGCATATATGCGGAAGGCAACTCTGGGAAAACCTTCAACGATTACAGAATAAGGAAAAATAGGCCCAGGTCACAACAAATCTGGCATGAAAATATAGATCGAAACCCAAATTAGGGATTAAAAAGTAAAATAAAAATTTTCAGATCTGAATATAAGTGTGGAAAAGGGGTGGAAAACTGATGTATTTTCAACGAGAATTCGTTGAAGGTTTCTGAAGAGATCTGCGATTTAATCGACTTTGCATCTCATTATAGGCCAGATCTGGGGATTAATAACAGATCTGAAACGAGAACCAGACGGAAATCTAAAGGATTATCAACAAAATTAACATTGAAGAGTGATAGAGTAAAGGCAATAGTAGGAAATCAGATGAGGAAGATAAAGAGTGAAGGCACTCACGCATGACGAAAGCTGGAGAGATTTTCTCCAGTCGCCATTAACGAGGCTCAGTTTTTTTTATTTATTTAATTTTTTATATATCTATATATATATATATTTCTCTCATATGCATACAAATTTCAAGGCTTAATAACATCTTCATAAGGTATCTGTTTTGTGCAAACCAAATGTCTATCTTGACTCAAAATTTTGAAATGAACATAATAGCGCAACCCATTTCACTTAATTCTTCTTCTAAAAATTAAGTATACTTTAATTTGTGAATTTTAATGTTATAAAATTATGGGGTGTTATAACAAGGCTCTGCTTTTCAACAAAAGCCTCGATCAATTGCATCTTGGCATGTCACATTGACAGTTCACACCATGCGATCGACAACTACCAACATATAACCTTCGAGCTCGTGTGTCTCATAGAAGGGTGTTAAGAAAGAGAATAAATTCTCCGCCACCACAGATATATATTAATAGATTTCAATTTAATTACACAGCATGAAATTTAATGTCGGACACACATCCACTTACAAGTCCGTTCTGGGTCTGAACGAAACTGGAGTCACCTTATTCCTCGTCCCGTATGTCCAACACAAAAGTGAGGTGCTCGCGTATTCGGACAATCAGCAAATACGTCCGGACAACTACCACTTTAACCCTTTATTGGTAGCTAGCCAATGTCAGACATCAGTAGTTATCCTTTCGATGTGAAGATCGCCGGTCCTCAATCGCCGTCTTTGAGATCTCAAATTCAGATCGTCGTATGACCATTTGAAATGAGTTTTAACACGGTCTTTTCAAATGATCCTCGCATATATATAATTTAAAATCTGTTCATATCGTTAATGGTATTTAATAATGGTTAATCGCTATTTTTATTTATATAAAAATAGCCAAATTTATTTAATGACGCTTCAGGTCGACGGGCGGCCCTAGCGTTGTTTTTACCGAAATTTGATTTACACTTATCTTGAAATCTAACTGCTAGATTTTAACAAAATTCATATCGATGGAAAGATCTTCCCAAAGCGGTCCCAATGGTTCCAGTTTTGGGAAAATCCTACGGTTGGATCTTTCGGTATAACCATTTAAAGTTACGGTTGCTGAAACACGAACTACCGTGCGTGATTCGTTTAATTTTAATTAATATTTATATATATATAAATATTATTCGTGTGGCGATTTCAACTACTTTCAAACAATCACATGCAACCCAAATACAGTTTATATTCATGTTAGAGATTTTAGATATGATTTTCATAATCCTACTAACATGATAAAAATGATGATTTGAAATAAATCATGTTTTAATAACCAATTTTTTTTCCAGTGGTAACTAAGTTACATTGAAAATACGTATTCCTAATGCTCACTCTTTATGTTGAAACCAAACGACAATAAAAGCATGACTTTTAATTCTACTATTTTTATTTCATCCCAAATGACGATAAAAATATAACATTTAAATCTATTCTTTTATTGTATATAAAATGTCAATCAAAGGCAACCTTTGATCTTATTCTTTTTATTTCAACTAACATGTAAATAAAAATGTAATTTTTTACCTATGTTTTTATTTGTATCTAAAATGCAAACAAAGATGCAAACTTTTAAATCGGTGTTTTTATTCACATCTAAAATGCAAATAAATATGCTACTTTTAAACTAATGTTTTTATTTACATCTAAAATGCAAATAAAAATGCAACTTTTAAATAAATGTTTTAATTTGCATCTAAAATACAAATAAAAATGCATCTTTTTTATTTCATGTTTTTATTTGCATCTAAAATGCAAATAAAAATGTAACTTTTTGAATCAATGTTTTTATTTGCATCTAAAATACAAATAACAATGTGACTTTTTATTTCATGTTTTTATTTGCATCTAAGATGCAAACAAAAATTGTAATCTTTTAATCTATGTTTTATTTGCAACTAAAATGCAAATAAAAAATGTAATCTTTTAATCTATGTTTTATTTGCAACTAAAATGCAAATAAAAAATGTAATCTTTTAATCTATGTTTTATTCGCAACTAACATGCAAATAAAAAATGTAATCTTTTAATCTATGTTTTATTTGCAAGTAAAATGCAAATAAAAAATGTAATCTTTTAATCTATATTTTATTTGCAACTAAAATGCAAATAAAAAATGTAATCTTTTAATCTATGTTTTATTTGCAACTAAAGTGAAAATAAAAATGTAATTTAATCTATGTTTTATTTGCAACTAAAATGCAAATAAAAAATGTAATCTTTTAATCTATGTTTTATTTGCAATTAAAATGCAAATAAAAAATGTTATATTTTAATCTATTCTTTGTTTACATCTAATATGTAAATAAAAATATAACTTTTTATTCTATTCTTTTATTTACATCTAATATGTAAATAAAAATATAACTTTTTACTTTACTCTTTTATTTAACTAAATTTTCTATTTACCCAAATGTCCATTTTTGCTGTAAGTTTACTTATAACCACAAAAACAAAATTGTATTTGATTGAAAGCTCTAATTCAATCAAACAACAACAAAGGTGATGTTTTTATAAATCAATAAACAAAGTGATATATTTTATATTGAATTGAAAGTTCTAATTCAATTCAATAACATAAACAAATTGATGTTTTTTTTTATTGAATTGCCAATTCTAATTCAATTCATTAATATAAGCAAAATGATATTTTTATTGAATTGACAATTCTAATTCAATTTAATAATATAAGCAAATTGATATTTTTATTGAATTGACAACTCTAATTCAATTCAATAATATAAACAAAAAGATATTTTTATTGAATTGACACTTCTAATTCAATTTAATAATATAAAAAAATGATATTTTATTGAATTGACAATTCTAATTCAATTCAATAATATAACAAAATGATATTCCATTTTTGTTTAATATACATGATTCACAAAATATTGACAAAAATGATTTTTTTAATCTAACCAATACATACAGATCTATAATTTAACTAACAAATCTATGTTTATATATCACAAACAAACAGATCAATCATCCAAAATTTCATCACATCGCAGAACTAATTCATTAACATACATACAACTGTTTAACAGCGAGAAAAATAATTAAATTGATTAATTATTTAAAATCAGAAATCTCACAGTCGTGAATTTGAATTGTTTAGATCCTCAAATTTGGTCAAAATTTTATCAGCTCGGAATCGCTTCCAGTCAGAACAGCAGCGTAGATCTCGTCTCTACGATCGCACATAATCTAAAATCGTTCATTTTCGATGTCATTTGAATTAGTTATGATTTAAACAAGATTGATAATAATTTTTAAATTAAATTAATAAAATATTAAAAAGGAATTAACCTTTCTTCCTTAGCACAGTAACAGGCCACCGGTTTTGTTTACTACTTCGAACCTAGGGTTCCTTTTTTCTCTCAGATCACCAGGCTTCGGGGCAATCGGAATACACCACGACGGAAAGGGGGATGGCGTGCACCATAGAGTACTCGCGGCCGTGGGTGCGATCAAGCAGGAGGGGGAGGCGGCACTGCAAAGTCGGCGGGTTTGGGGTGAAAATACTAGGCGGTTGTTCAACTTTGGGTGATGTTATCTGTATGGATGGAAAGAGAGTGAAAATCTCTTCAATAAACTCCAAAGGAGTGAGGTCTGATTTGTAGTGGATGAGGAGAGTTTAGTGGAAGAAGATGGAAGTGTTTTCAGCTATGGATGAACGTAGGCGGCGGCTGTTGTAGGACATTAGGTTTTTGAAAATGATTTTCCTATTATTTATAATATTTTAACGTAAATTTTACAATTAAATCCATACACTCTTAACAACTCCGATTTCAATCCGACCCAAGTTGATCCTACCTAGTAGCCCCGTTCTGGATCCAATGGGCTATGTCCCGTCATCCCAAATGACTGTCTGTGGCCTGAATTCTCTAATTTAAATTTTAAATCCTTTATTAAATTAATTCGATCGTATATTTAAATTCGCCGGGGCCACATACGGACTTAGAAAATTCCAGAAAAATTATTTCTGGTTTTGTTTTGATGATACAGTCCTAACAAAATTAATTTAGTCGAATTCCGAGACCGTTTGAAAAATGGCCATTTTCAAGTTGATCAGATTTGACTAAAATTAACAAAACACATTTTTGTTTGCCACACTCACATATTAATTCCAAAAATTCTGAAAAATTAAACTTAACAGTAATTTGACATTAAGGATCCAACAAAAGTGGTTTCTTCGAAAATGGAGGTCATTTGAAAATGGCCGTTTATACATGTTATAGTTTATACTATAGCGATCATTCTGAATATTCAACTGGTAATATCTTTTGATTCCCGCAATGAAATTTCGATTTTGCGGATTCATTAGAAAGATATTTTCAAATAGATTTAGATATTTTTGGTTTCACTAAAATCCGTTCAAGTTTGAATCCTGTACATTCAGTCAAAGTTCAGGGTTGACTTTTTAAACTACCGTACTATTTCTAATTCCTTTTGAAATGAAAATAAATATATTCGTTCTAACTTCGATTAAAATAAATTTTTAATAGTTACTATTTAAAATAAATTATTTTAACTATTCAAAATTTACTGAAATAGCCAAAATAAAAAAATTAAATTGGTTCGGATTTTTCGGGTTGTTACACGGCTGTTATCCTCGAACTTTTCTTCGAGTTACATTCCTTCATCGAGTAATGCCCCAGAGTCTACGATACACCACCCAGAGCAGACATGCATGTATCTAGACTTTCCCATGTACGTATCGTCAAACGTATTTGATGCCTAACCCGCACACCTATTGTTTGCATGCTCGAGTTCCGTGGCTGGGCTACACAAGAAACATGGAACTCGATCGGGAGCTTTCCCCATATCTGTGCAGGCCTGCCTTTAAGAGCCTCTCACACAAATATCCCTAGGGTCTTCTTTCTGTGGTGGTTATGGCCCCATCTCAGCCCCTCCCTCAACTAGTAAAGACTACCAGAGCTAAGCGACAAGCCCCTAAGAAAACAATCTAAACATCCATGTGACATCTCCCCTCAACCACCATCCCACGATAGTGAATGGTTAATGGTATCTTGAGTCTAGATCTAGTCTTTCCGCATCCCATGGGCTGTGGTGACAGGCACTCGACGACCTACTATCCTCGTTGGCCCTGACCCTCCACCCCTGTTAAGGCAGCCGTTGAATCACCTTTTCCGTCACCGCATACAGCATTCTGACTGCCAAGATATTCTTGCAGTCAAGGCCCACCCACCTAGTAGTTACGTGCAGATCCAACCTCTGCGGGCACAGCCTTAAACATCTGCCACCACACAGAGGATTACTAGTAGCACCTTTAACATCTCAGGAAGCCGCGTGCTTCCCCTTCCAGTCCTTCGGAGCCGCCAGAATAATTAGATGAATGTGCGCTCCCCTCATGCCTTATGACACCGTGATGATCTACCTCGTTGGGCTATTCATCCTATAATGTACGGACTGCTCCAAGCTCCTCAGTTTAATATGTCATTATACCCTACATCTAATCATTAATTACGCTCTTGCGCCACCTCTTCAGTCTTCTCATTTAACTTGGTTATTCTCATTCACATTGACTTCCTTTTGAAGTTTACCCAGTTATCCTTGCTTATTAATTCCATTTATAACTTAACCCATTTAAGTTTATTAATAAGCCTACAACATGTTATTCTCATAATCTATTCATTATTCCATCTTATGGTTCCCATAACATGTTCTACTTAATTTATAATTAAGTACATCTTAATTCACATATACATTGCTAGGAGAATAACTCCCTAAGTATCAACCCCGAAGACCGAAATCAACATCAGATTGACACTCAGAGAATTACTTAACTCAACCAATCTCCTGTTATTTCCTAATCCCTTTCCATTCATATGACTTATGTTATCTTCATTCGTAGATTTATTCCTGCCTTTATATATTACTTAATTTACAATTAAGTACAACTTATCTTATTACATAAGTTATTTCATTTCCTTATCGTTCCTTATAACATACCTTATTTCATAAGTTATAATGCCTACTTGTCCCTAGGACAAGCCTACCTTATATCTTTCCTTTTCTTATTCAAGTTCATTCATAATAGGTTATTATTATCATTCCCCATTTCGGCAATAATTAAGATCAACTTAACCCTTCCCATTTTATTTTTTATAAGTTTACTTAACCCCTACTCAATTCAACTGGTTCGTAACACCACTACAGGTTTAATTAGGTTAAGTATTCAAATTTAACAATTTATCCACACTGCCCATGTTACCCACTTAATCCCTTTATTATTCCCATGTCTTTACCACATGTCTTATTTTGGTTAAGTGTTCATTAATTCATTATACCTGTAATCATGCAAGACCTCCCACATTAGATTACAGTTTGCTATTGTTGGATATGCCGGGCAGTTTCGGGCAGACTTCTACCGCAAACCAAATCTAACCTCGTGTCTTATCACTATTACGCATCTAATTTCTGCCTTTAACCTCTCACATTAGATTACCGTTTGCGGTTGCTGGATATGTCGGGCGGTTCCGGGTAGACTTCTACCGCAAACCAAATCTAACCTCGTGTTTTAGGCGTACATTATCTTTTCCTTAATTCATGCCCAATTTCAATTCTTGTATTATAGTGAATACAAATTACCCATAATTTCCAATTCAATTTATGCCTATAATCCCATATATAAATTATGCCCAGTTTTCCACATATGTTGCATGTCTTTCTACATGTAATTAACATCATTTAAAATAACATGTAATTCTCAAATAGTGTACTTCTTCCAATTCTACCAATTGTTCATATTCTTTACAGTTATGCCCTAAATTACAGTCTTATATTCTCAATTAAGCGATATCCCTATATTCCCTTTTTCCATTATCATACCCAAACTTTTCCAATTATCTCAATTTCGTTCGTGCGCATATTTCAGCGAGATTGGACTAGGCTCGAAGGGAGCCTAGTCTTAAAAACAAAAAGGGGAAGTAGAGGCAGAAGAACAGAATAAACATAAAATTAAGACTGTAGTAATTAGCATGTTTATCAAATTAATCTTTACATAAATAGGGAACGTCGAACGATAGGTATATTATTATTCAAAATTATAATTTAAACTCACTCACCTTAATTTGCTTTCCCATTTCTGAATAATCTACTATTAGCGTTAATTCTCCCCTTCAGCTCTTGAATAATCTAAATTCTCTTTCTCTAATTCTGAAGTCAGAAGAAGCCTACATCTAATTTTTATTTTTAGAATAGGATTTGGAGGAGAAGAGAAGAGAATTTCTTGAGGAAGAAAAGAGCAGAGTTTTGACGTCTCTTCTGAAATTATGAGAGTGGAAGAAAACCTAGCTATCTATTTATAGGTGGGTTAGAAAAACTGGGCCCTTAGGATTAAATAAAAACTCATCCAAACCGCCCACCTCACCCTAGAAAAGAACATTCTAGAACCCAGCCAACATAGTCAGGGTGTGTTGCACCCATATACCATGCGCAAGGGCATATGCTATTATTATTATTATTATATTCTCTTTTTGATTTGAAATTTTCTTCATTGCACATAAATAAAATTTGAAGACAATCTTTTCTATCTTTGTTTGTTGCTTCTTTGTTCGTGTGCAATGCTTGTTCTAACTTATATTTATTTATATTCCACCTTTGTGTGTAAACTAAGTAATTGTATGTGAACAATTATTTGTCTTATTCTTCCTCTAATCAATTAGATGATTTAATTCTCTTTTTATCCACTGAATGCTCTTAAAAGAAACCGCCTTAACCCTTTTCACACTTAGTGCTCTTTTAAAATGAAACCGCCTTAACCCTTTTCATACTTAGTGCTCCTTTAATTAAAAAAAACCGCCTTATTTCTTTCTAATTAATGCATTACTATACTATTTTTAACGTATAGTAACCTCTTTCCTTTGTGCATTTAATTCTTTTGGCATTCACTTACTTTGATTGCTCATTCTTTCCCTTTCATACAGTTATGGTGTTTCATTTGTGCCATTAGATTTATTGCTTATCTTTCTATATATATATATATATATGTGTGTGTGTGTGTGTGTGTGTGTGTGTGTGTGTGTGTGTGTGTGTGCGGTCTACCTCCTTCTTTTAATTAATTCATCGCTAAAATTATTTAATTGCTTTCTTTCTATTTCTATTGCACACCCTCATTTCTATCAGTTTACCAATTCTTCTTTTTATTTTAATTTATGTTCATGCACATGTATGATTGCAAGCATAAACAATACAAACTTTCATTTATTAATTTTATATTTAATTATGCATATATTCATATGAACGTAATTAATTGCATGCGTTAAATTCTTAACTGTCATGTGTACGTATGTATACACACACACACACATCTTTCTTATTTTTACACAATTAAATTTATTTATTAATTGCTCATAACCTTATTCTTTTTACACCTCATCTTTTCATTAAACTACGTTCACACTAAGTCACTTTTTAACCATTCCCCTAAAACAAAAAAAGGGCACTAGTGGAGATTTATCTCTGTACCTCTTGTATGCAAGTCACATGCTCTAACCAATTATGCTACTTAGTCTTTTGTTAACAAGGCTTAGGACAATGGTAACCATTATTCTTTTCTCATTCCTCTTTTTCATGTTTTGTTGCAATATTTAATTTAAAGATATCTCTTTCGTTTTAAATCGGTTTTCTGCAAACCATAGATCTAAATTGGCCAGAAAATCGCCACGAACGCAATGACGCTAATCCCACGACCAAATTATGGAAGTTCTTCAAATTTTCCTTTTTCTTTTTAAATGTTCGCATGCATTTCTTCGCATTTCATGTATTGCATGTAATTTCTTCTATTAATCTTTTTCTTCATTTCACTGCATTAACTTATTACATGCAATTTTATTGTCATTATTTAATTTTTCTCTCAAATATGTCTATGCATATAATATATATACATATTTCCACATTTTTAATTTCATTAAAAATGCGGTGTGTTACAAACGCTAATCAGTGTTCAGTGTTTTATCTAATTACATGATCATCCATTCAAACATTAGCATCCATATCAACCAATTATCACTAACTAATTATAATTAATCACAGCTAATTATAATTATTCAGTCACTACCAATTTAAATAAATAATTAAATTACGAGTTCTCACCATTATGGATCCAAATTCTTCATTACCAGGACGAATAAGCCAATGAACACTGCTACTCATACTGCTTTCAATCCACTTCTATTAGCATCTTGTCATTACTCTGCTAATTTTTATAGTGAAATTAAATTAATAACAACGCACATTATATATTTATATATAGGGATTCTTTTTCTTTTGCTATAATTTATACTTAAACAAAATTATCAACATTATATACCAATGTTTTCTATTTTTTGATACGATTCTAACGCCACTAACGAAGAGTTAATCAATTTTAAAACGACTGAGATATGAGTGTTTAAAGTTTGTAAACTAATATAACTTAAATTAGAATTAAAATAAAACATACCAAAATAAAATCAACTTGACCCAAAGCCCATTTCTCCAACCGACCCAATCCGCACTCCCCTTCTTCTTCCGTGCTCCGTTTCATGTTCATTTCCTGGAAACAAAACATGCACACATCTACAAGGTGCACCATCATTGACTCCACCGATCTTCAATTTGAAACCGCCATCAAGTTTCTCTTCACCTCCTCACCTAACTGCATCGCTTCTCCTGAACTCCAGTCCGCTGAATCGAAATGCAGCTTGGTTTCCGAAACCTAGAACGAGGTGAAATTCCATGAACCTAACATGTCGCAATCCCCAAACTTACAATGATCTTCACCAAATCTTGCCACCGCAAAGTCCACACTCCCTTCATCATCACGCCACACTCCATTTCACCAATCGATGCTTCCTAATGACGAACTCCAACCCAAGATTTCGACTTGGAATCGAACCAATTTCGCATGAAATACTACATTCTCCGCTGATCTCAATGGTGCTGACAGCGTCGATCAATTCTTCATGGATTGGGAGATATTATTCTTCGAAATTTTCTACACAAATTTTCATTTCTCTATAAATCATAGATTTCTCTTCCATTTTCGATGAAATTTGGATCCGTCAATTTCTAAAAATCAGAGACGACGACCCGGACAACATTCGTGTATATCATTCGAGCCAAATACGAATGGATTAAGAGATGTGGATTTTTGAATGAATGAAAATTTTTATTTCTATTTACAGGAAATGCAATAGAGAATTATAAAGGAGGCATAACTTTGAATCGCGAGATACAGCTTGGAGTTGAGAAGCATATGAGTTTATATAGCCTCTAAAAAGGGTATTTTAGTTATTGCTTCATAGGACACTTGGTTTATTTCAAGAAATCTCCTCCATGCACATTAACACCTAAAAGGATACTTAGCTATATTATGAAGTCCCTCGCATGCATGATGACAACTACAAGGACACATCATCCTTGATCTTATCTTAAGGTTTAATTAATTTATTTAAATTAGTAACATAGTTGTAACACTTATAAATGTAGCCAAATTTTGTTATACTTATAAATGTAACATTATAGATCTTAGCTATATAAATATCAAAATTATAAGTTATCTAAATTAAATAAATAATATTTCAATTCAAAAGTAAAGCCATTAAAAATAACTTATCTTTTACCAAATCATATTCTTATATTAATATTATCAAAATCTGAAAATATCATTACTCATTAATATTAAAATACTCATATACCTTATAAATTAAATATAACTTTTTAAAATAAGTTTTCTTATACAAAAATCATATTTATAAAATAAAACAATATACTTATCCAAATATAATTCCTGCATTTAAACCTCATTAAAATCAATTTATATTCAGAAAATCTAAATCATAAAATAAAAATCTAAATTAAACTTTAGTTAAAATTTCTAGGATATCACATGATTTGATTTGTACGTGGTATTTATACAAATATAAATCATGTGGACATGGTATATCTTGGCATCTAAAAATAAACCTATAGGGGGTGTACCCATTAAACTCATATATTCTGAAGGGGTGCTGAATCTCTACCATTTCCTTTCTCCTCCAAACTCTTTAGAAATAAATATTTTAGATTTAGGATTTATGATTTAAGAATTAGGGGCAGATATAGTAGATTTATGGTGTAGATGTCCATATCCCCTATCCAAAAATATTTGAAAATCCGAACCGAAAAGAAGAAAGAAAATAACGTCAGACCCATGCCTTAGAACGTACTACAGGTGAGTGGATTTTTTTCTTCATATAATTGTATATGATATTGTTTTATTCCTGTAAAATCTTGTTAATTCAGAATTATTGATTATGGTAATCTATTCTCTGTGCAATTTGGATATAATTCTATGTTAGTTTATTACTGCAAATCCTTGTTAGAATGATATAAGAAATTTCATGCGAAATAAACATGTATCTTGATTGTAAAGTTGAGTATTACCATATTCTGCGTTAAGACTATAGTTCAAATTTCGAATTTGGTAAATCTTAGAATAGATTGGAATGGAAAAATGGGAACAAGCCTAATTGTATTCAAAGTTTCAGGAACTATGTCAAATCGAGTGAAAACAGGGAAAACATGAATTCACGTATACCTATAAAATGAAAGGTCAAGAATAGTCAATATCGACTGGTTAGGAAAATAGGAGTATATTTGCATGATTTGGTCAATGAGAAAATATGAAACATGATCACAAGCATGAAAATAGGTGAAACAGGGACTGATGTGAAATAGGGAATAAGTAGTATTGCACACTAATTCAATGACCAAAAATTAATAAAAAAGAATGCCTTGCAACCATGAGTTTCTATTGCAATAATTACCTAAAACTATTAAAATAAATTACAGTTTTGATAACCAATCAATTAGGAATAGGCTTAACTTCCTAAAGAATAAAGTTGCGAAATTTGGAAAGAAAAGGTAACATAACAAAAAGAGGTTATGAAAAGGAAAGGAATATGAGAGGCTTGTTATTTACTTATATCTGTAATTTAATAAACATGATTTTATGGCAATGATGTGTAATTCTGTGGTACAAAAAAGGTTATGACTTACAAGTTATAATTTAAAAAGTGAAAGGAAAGAAGTAAAGCTTATTATGAATAAACTTGAAATTGGGAATTAAGTTTAATATGCCTAATAATGTTCTATGGTTGCCTTGTGATTAGGCGATATTTTATGGTGGCCTTTTGGCTAGGTAATTATATGGTTATTAAATGGTTTCTTGGTAACTAATAGAGTTGATTAATAAGTAATGAATATTCGGATTAGATGGTTAAAGAATATTGCAAATTAGCAAAAAGAAAAGTAAGTAAAACACATAATGGTAAATTAGACATAAAGTTTAATAAAATAGCGATATGCATTTGGTCAGTCAGAAGAGATGAAGAGCACAATAGGGCAAAATCATCGTACGTTCCCGGAGGCATGGTAGGAGCACACCCAACTTATTATTCGATGAGACTGAAAGGAAGTCTAAGCCTTCTACGGAATGTGAGGATAATCTAAGGTATCCCTTTAGGGTAGGCCTAACGAAGTTGTACTACCAGCCATAGTTCTATATGGTTCCATCCATAAAGTATGCCTTGGCAACATTTATGTTGAGGGAAGCAAGAAGTCTGATGGGATGATTACTGGGATTTGACGGGTGCCTCATTTCTGAGAGATGGCTTCGCGGTCGAGACACAATAAGGATAGCAATTCGTCGGATACCTATCACCATGAGCGAGTATGGAAAGACTGGAGCTAAATCATCAGGCTAATGATATTTCACTATCGATACATTGGATGTGGGACAACGCCAAATTGTATGCTTAGATTATTTGTTAGAATCATAGTCACTTAGCTCTTGGAATGGTCTTTTATTAGTTAGGGGGGTCCGAGTGGGACCATAGCCAAAAAGAAAAGAGATAGATCAATTTATATAGGCCTAATGTAGCTTATCTTTACAGATATGGAAATACCCAAATGAGTTCTGTAGTGGAACTCAGGGTTAGGGCGCTTTCATAGCGCAGCGATTGAGACTTAGTGTGATTTCATAGCATGGTCTATTAAGCTTTCATAGCGTGATGATGGAGGTCTAGTACGTTTTCGCAGTACAACGATGTAGACCACTAGAGGAGGGTATTATAGGGAGTACCTCGATATATTGGGAATATAGCTATATATATATATATATATTATTTATTAGTTAATCTACTTGGGAGTAGATGGGTATGTTTTACGCGTAAACCAAAAATGTAATAAGAAATGAACACAAATAATTTAATAAATATAAACCAGTGATAAAACGGTACATGTAGTGTTATTTATAAAAAAGTATAATTTTTCCACTAATCAGAAACTTTGTTTTGACTCCTTGCTCACAACAAACCCGCAGGTCAGACAGGTAGTAAAGATTTTACAGCTTAGAGACACTTGCTAGATTATGTTATTATTTTGGTAAGTATTTACCTATAATCATATTTTATTCCATTCCGCGGTGAGTATTTATTGTGAACTCTGATATATTTGTCTTTGTCTTTCTGTAGGATACTAGACAAACTAACTCAAGTTCCGGTAGACTTGGATTTTAGCATTTTGCAAAATATTCGTGCCTGCTGAAATTTGGGTTATTACGTTATGCCGCTTTTTAAAGGTATAGCGATCAAATCTGCTAACCCACATGCACAAAAACGTGGAACAACGATGATATTTAGTTTATAAAAATTTTGAGATGATAAATCGGTTTCAATAGAAAGTGTTGATGCAATATGATTTGAAGTGAGGAATGATGTTTACATGTAGATATGCTATTTTATGTGCTTTCAGAAAGGGGCACGGGCTCTCTTAACTGCTCAAAATTCCACGAAGCAACCACAATGATGTTGTCAACGATGGTTGAAGCGGGAAAATATAGGACTAAACAAATGACCCACATTTGCGGCATCATGTAAGATTAATGATTGCATTCGCGGGGTGAAGTATATTGCATTCTGATTACCGATTTGGTCTTCAGGGCCGACGTGAAAAATTCAAATGCAAGAAGAAAGTTTGATCTGAGATTCAACGAAAACTAATTATACAAACTCCTGATATCTATGATTGGCCTTTTGGAGATTCAAGGTTAAATGAAGAAGAAGATTGGTAATTCTTGTGTTCATATGATATGGGAGCAGAGAAGGAAAGCACATAAGGAAACTGTTAAATCATGGTTATTTTAACTATTCACACCATATTTTGAAATGTCTAGCAATACTCAACCATACACGTGGAGCGCTGTCTCTGGGAAGTTATACAGTATGATACACGTGAGAATGTTAAGCAGATGGTTTATAGTTGGTCTAACTCTGTAATTGGCAGGCTAACAACTTATTGTAGTGTGCAGGGCTAAACTTGGTAGAATGGTGTATATAAGGGGTTTATGCACTATATGTGTGGTGTATTTTTACTTTGTATCCATGCCAGTATTTTTTGGAAAGGATAACCAGTTATCATAGTGATTTGTAGCATTGTTTTCATTACAATAAATAATGAGTACAAAATAATACAAGAGATAGGCGGATCTCCTACCTGTTACAAACATTTCTTATCCCTAACTACAAACTGTTATAGTCTGATATAATCACCACGCAATGAGATAGTCTAAACTAGTATGTTGAAAGTTAGAAAGCCTAAAAACGATGCACTGCACAACGTCACACAGTGCATTAAATAACACTCAGTTACAAAGCAGAATATAACGCTGAAAAACCTCAAATGGTTGTAAGTATTCCCGATACCCTAACAATCGCAAGTTAAGGCAACAATGACCAATACATGTAAACAACAAATAACTATCTAATAGGCTGCAAGCAGTCCCCAAACACACCAGAGCTCGAAATGACTTGCACAACGTCACCAGAGGCAATAAACGCAATAACTAAGTCACTGTAGCATGGTGCAAAATGAAAAATAACGCTATTAAGATATATACCTATCAAACTCACTAACCAAACCAACCACCAAAAACAGACAACACTGGTAACCACCTCCCTCCAGCAAAAATCACCACAAACACCAAATACCTCCAAATACCAATAGCAGAAAACACCACAACATACGACCAAAACAGACCTAAGACAAAACCTCACCAATCTCAAACACACCACATACACAGACAACAAAAAGCTTAACACCCAAAAAACATCCAAATCCAAACAACCTAAAACAATGTACAACCAAACCTAAATAATTAAGGTGGCTACCGGCACATCAATTTCTCTATCCACAGTTAAAGAGACCACCTTCCGGTGGAGCCAAGGCAACCAAAACCCCTTAGAGCCGAGTTAGGAAGAAAGGATATGAAGGAGTAACGAAATGAAAGCCAGATGTCGTGACAGATAGGGCAGATAAATATAGTGAGTGTATTCCATGGGAAAGTCAAACGAAGATTAGGTGAGTTCGATGAAGGAAAAGGGATAGGTGACTAAGCAGACTAGTAGATCTGGAGAAGATGAACTTAGACAGGGGTGCTAAAAGGGAACGAAGTATTTCAATCTATAAATGAAATAGAAAAGCTTAGCAAAGAATCTAAATAGGGAAGGATAAAAGGTGGATGATGCACGAAAGAAAAGATGGAGAAGAAAAAAGGCGGTTGGAGTTATCGTGACCTAGTCCCCATTGATGGGCAAAAAACAAGCTTTCATGTTTGCAGTGCGTATACTTACATAGTTGTCAAAAAGGTACCCATTTTAAAATAAATAAAATATGTTTTTTGCTGTGTGTATAAACTTGAAAAATATAAGTTAAAGATAAGCTAATTATAAAATTATGGCTTTTGCTAGACATTTTGGCTATAACATGTCTATTTGTCTTATGACTTTTACTTTCGATGTGTTAAACTAAGGAATAATTAGAACTTGTTTTGTACTTTAGTGTGGCATAAAAATTCTTTGTTTAAGACTTGTTTACACTTTAGATATCTTTATGAAAAGTTTTTAAAGTTTCTAACTTTACTTTGTTTGGTTAAAAAATACATAAGTCAAGTTATAAAGTGGGATAAAATATAAAGATTTTAAGAACTAATTGGAATTTCAGGTAAGTTTCATAATTTTTGGGTCATATGACGATTGTCCCTAAAAACATAGTTCGTAAAACGAACTCTTTCGCAAACTTAAAATTTGTTTGTTCTTAAGCATCATTTTAAAAGTGTTTTCAAACATACTATAAGTATATAAAAATAATATTTATTTATTTAATGATTATTTAACTAAGCGATTGAATAAGGTAAGTAGTATTTTATCATTTGTTAATAAAGGTAATTAATACTTAATGAACACCCCAAAATCTAGTACACTATAGCCATACAGTAAAGACAATAAAATGAATATTATATAATTTAATATTCAGAACTAAGTAAAACCGACGTTATTTTTGCATTCATCTTGGAATTCTGGTTCAGATGGACCCCAAGTTTGCGTAAATTGGATAACATATAAAGGAGAAATAAGCTTTCAAACTTTTAACACATTTTAAAATTCAAACAGAAAAATATATAGCGTGAACCAACGGTCATGGGATGACCCATACCAATCGGGATGACCCATACCAACCTATGAGTCGACCCATGTCAAGAGAGGTCGACCCATGGGTCGACCCAGTAGGTAGGGGTTGATCCAATGACATGCTGGCCCGATTCTGAATAATGTATTTGGACTGTTTTGTATATTAGGTTCATTGGATGAGTTATATGGCTAGATTTAAAACCTTAGATTTTATTGGTTAAGAATTGGCTCTGTTAATCTGTAAAAATGGGTCTCTCTCTCTCTCTTTTTATCTACATATAACTATTCTTCACCTCAGTTTGCCTCCATGACATATTATAAATTAAACAATAAAATGAGGAGACACTGCTGAAAATTAAATCAGCAGAGAAGATTCAAGATCTGCATATAACTTACAACTCTGCAATCAACATACAACCTTTTTCAAAAACTATTTCTGAACCAAATACCTAGCCCAGGAAGTTTAAGTTACTTTCAGATATGATACCAAGATATATACCATGACAGTAAATAAAATTGGATCTAGAACATACAACACCTATAAGTTATTTTCTATACATGTTCTTTTACTGTTATTCATCTATGCAGTTCTTATAGTAATATATGTTCTTTTACTGTCAGTTGATTAACCAGTTATGTTCATACATATCTATCTTCCTTTTCCCTATTCTACTATTTTAATCTATTTCCAGTCTTGTTTATATGCCTATTTATACAGTTTGATTTTATTATTCTTGTTTTATTTTTTCCTTTTTATTTACGCTAAGCCTAGGCCATTGAGAGCTTAGGACATGTCCAATTTAATAGTGCACATATTTGAATTTGGGATAATATGAAATGAAAACGGAAAAGGGGAATTTGGGTAAATTGAGGACTTTTTTACTATAATTTGGGCATATTAGAAATTGAGGACTTTTTGACTTTAATTTGGGAATATAACCAAAGGGGAGAATATGCATATATGTATACATGTTAGATTAGACTTAATATAAAAATTAAGTAAAGGACATGTTAAAATGATGTAAGTACCAAACGTACTTAAGAAAAATTGAATTACTATTGCATATATACGCATATGGGAAGGTGTCTGTCTTGGGGAAGGCGTTGTACATACATAATAATATGTAATATTACCATCATTGTTATTAATGAATTTAAACCTCCCAAGTTAAACTTGGTTATTAATAATCTAAGAGATCCCTCGTTCTACTGTTGTATCGGGTTTAGGGACTCTTAAATCCTAGTTACTTAGGGACACAAGCTTAGGTGGCTTGGTTTGTGTCAATCTGCTATATGGGACCCATATCAGTCAGTATCCTTACCGGTATCTTGTTAAGGGCCAAGGAACGCTTTCTTGAACTGGATAGTAAGAGGTTCAAAACGAGTAAGGTGGGTACGGGCGCGTTCCGGTGGAGTCATGAGCATGCATGGGTCCGATAAAGGGAATTAAGTCATTGTAACACCGATAAATAGGTTTGTGCTCTATAAGTTGTTGGGTTCGGGAGTGATACACCCTAGTACCGGGGCTGACACGGGGTATTTACGTAGTAGGGAGCTGATCACATGAGTAGTAATTAGGGTAACACCTAATTCTGTTATGTAATTATGGTATCACCTAGCATTGTTGTGTAATTAGGGTAACACCTATTCCTGTTATGTAATTAGGGTAACATCTAATTCTGTCATGTAATTAAGGTAACACCTAATCCTGTTATGTAATTAGGGTAACACCTAATCCTGTTATGTTATTAGGGTAACACCTAATCTCGTTACACTACTATCGGTGTAGAGAAAACTTGTTCTTGGGATATAAATGAGAAGCTTTACTCGATCATTGTTTTATCTTGTTCTATCTTATTTTATCTAGTTATCTTGTACTTATATGTTACCGTACTTTCTCATTTAGTCTTATTTATCTGTCTTTATACCTCTATTTTATGCATATCCGAAAAATCACTTGAACTCGCCAGGCTTTATGTATGACCTATTTTGTTTCGCTTCTTTCTCTTCCTTTCCCCTCTCAGGTCTCAAAGTGATAACACTCCTCGGTGATTAGGATTTTCTTTCAGCTTGGATCACGATTTCTTCCGATTTTATGTACCACTTTGACTATCTTTCTATAGCAACCCGAAAATTGCTGCCCTTCGAATCGACTATAAACCACATAGGTCCAATCCAAAAGTCAGAAATCCTCGGATTGTTATGGGAATACAACACATTAGAACAAAACACAAAAGAAAATTTCATTTCTTATTACAACAACTTTACATCAGAGTACAGAATATCAAAGTACGATTAATTAATACATAACGGAAGTATAATACATTAATATAATAAGCGAAAGACTGTAAAATAATCCAGAGCATAGCTCCAGCCATATTCCAGGATCCTGTAAAATAGAATATTTGCAAAACCTAAACTACTAGCTGCCTGGGTGGAAATTATGGGCACCCAGAGTTAGGCGAAAAACAATTAACTCCAGGTCATTCATGGGACTGGTGTGAGAACTAAATATAGTTATTAAACTTTATTTTAAAGTTAGGTAAATCACGAGATCACGCCGTATGACACGAAACAGATTTACTCCACATGAATACCATGAAACAAAGCTCACAATGCTAACTAAAAGAAAAATGAAGCTATTATAAGACTTAGGTCCCATCACACAATGCAACGCAAACCGGAGGATAGAGTTTTACCTTATAATAGCCAAAAATGCTTTATACATGAAATTTATCTTTAATTACTATAAGTTCATAGTGTAGAAATCAATTTCGAAAGTAAATGTATCAATTCTAGGCGGCGTAGTACCCCATCCTATTATGTCACCATATAGGTATATAACTAAAACCGCAAAGCTCGTATTGGAAAGTCGGATTTCCATCATGATGGCTACTGATTCGAAAGATCGATCATGTAGTGCAATACTCCAAGGCTTACATCCAGGGCTTTTCGAAAACACCATAATGCACATCTGCACTATATCCAGGAAACAAGTATCACTGTGGCTTACGTCCAAGGCTTTGGAAAACACCGCTTACTTTGTCCATCTGGGAATCAGGTATAAGCCCTATCCCTACTAGGGTAGAGCGACCACACCCAGCACATCTCGGTCGACCGAATCCACGACAACCCTAAAAGTTGTCGTCTATCCTCATCTCGAAAGTATACTGATCTAACCATTAGTTTACCATCATACCTGTAACGACCCGGGATTTTCGACTCCGAAAATCGACATAAAACCCAGCGTCGACTGTTCAGACATCGAAAATACCAGACCATTAATAGAAAGAAGTTAGAGGATGAGATAGAAAAGATAGAACTAATAGAATAGGAGAAGAAGAAGAACACAGCTGAACATAATCAGAGTAAACACGAATCTCACAGCGGAACGAATAAAATATATTATATAACATAACTTTGAAATACAAAACTGTATTGTATATACATACCATTATCAGAGTACAACATAACATTTCATACAGCGGAGATAACTCTAAATAACCAACATTGAAGATTCCTTCTTCAAGCTCCTCCAAGTGCATCTGTAAAGCCTGAAACACTTGACTGCCCATACAAATTTGGGCACCCAAGAGTTTAGGGAAAACAAACAAAATAAACTCTGGGTCAGTCATGGGACTGGTGTGAGTAAACTCCAACCATTCGGTTTAACTTTGAAAATCCTTTTTGAAACAAAAAGGATAATAGTAAGACCAATCCACACACAAACATGGATGGCTTTTACCTTACTATAACCCAAAATATTTTGATATCAAAATCCAGTGATATTATAATAATGTCTAATCAAATAAATAACCAAATAGTAGAACGCTTGCATCTCACGCTCTACATATATAGTATAAAATCAAAACCCGCAGGGCGCTTATTGGAGATTGGATTCCAACTATGACAAGGTATGGGACCACCTTCCGATAATGTATCTCTAGAGGCGAATACACCTGGGTTCAACAAGAACATCTTGTAACCCGGCCCACACATGACCGACCACTCATTTCGCTTGAGTGTATCGAATGTATATCACCAACGGTTGGACTCAAACCACCGTTCCCGAATGGGCAGAATCGATAGATTTAGAAACAAAAGGAATTTCTCTAGATAGGTGATTATACACCCTAATGGGTGCGACCCACATAGCCATGCTGCCTGCCCGATTTTTGTCATTTCCCGGTTGTGAAGCTTGAGTCTACGTCTACCTTTTAGAACATCTGGCCACCATACACTTTGAATGCCACATCGTCAAACTCGTCAAATCACTAGTTGATCTACCCAAAAATATTACAGGTATAAAAGCTAAGAGAAACGAATTTCTCCGCCACCAGACGTAATATCTTGAAAAGATCGTCTTATGTGACCGTTAGGAATACTCTGTCAGACATTCGTCCATACAAGTTGTCCTAGGACTGGACAAACAGAAAACACCATTCTGGAACAGGACGACCCTTGCATTTCACTTCGTCTTCAATTTTCTTCAGCATAATCGAATTCGCAGCGCTTATGCCTATACAGAGTGGTTTCGGATAATATATCCAACCGGTCTCTCCGTATTGACAACGAGGGTCAAAACACTTCGATAATCGGTTGTTTAACTATCGAAGTAAAAAACAACATCCATTCAATGTACAACCAATATCACACAAATCACAGGCACTTTATTTTAACATTCGTTCTTATATTTCTTTGGACAAATGTCATTACTTATTTCTTTTGAATAAGTGAATTTCAAAACAAGCTGTTTCCCTTCCCTAGGAAGTGCTACTGTATATCAACATCACGCTTAAGTTTGGTTAGCAGCGTTTCATTTATCGTTACAGTTCAAACTTGCTATACGCTGCTATATCCCTTTATAACTAATCTTGACATAACAGTCACGCTTAAGCCTAGTCAACAGCGTTACTTTACTGCTATAGTTCTAGACTTGCAATATGCTACTAGATTCCATTTTATAATTAATCTCAACACCTTTTTCCGTTACAAAATCTTGATATCTCCTTCCGTTACAAAAATCTTGACATTTCTAATTCAATAACATTTTAAATGAGGTCTGCTTAAGAACAATTATTTAATTAAAAATAATTAACTAATATTTTACTTTATAAAGTGAACTATAAAGTACCAGTTTATAACAGAATTTCTACTACAGTTTAAAGCTTCGCTTTGATTATAAAAATCTAATTTTTATTATAATCAACTTCGTTGATTACCTGACGGCCAAACAACTTCTCACAAACGATGTGTTTATGGTTGACTGTTGTCACTTTCTAGATCGATATCATTTATTTATTAAAGCAACATAACGTTGAATTTTCATTCAACACGGTTCAAGCAGTGCACAAACAGTCCATATGAATATTTAGGAATCCGGTTGAATTCCTCCAACCGATTTCCGCATCCATAGGTGTTATTCAAATCAGTACCCAACCAATGGTGTGTACATATGCAACGATATATAATATTCAACCAATTTAACCATAATCTGTCTAAACAACCATCACACAACATTCAACCATTATTTAAAATATAATTAAAATATTTTAAATAAAACAAAGTTAGTGAATTTACTCACCTTGGCGCGTTAACCGTTAAAAACGATTTGCGTCAGTCGATTATACGTCGGTAGATTCCCATCGGTCCACGCATGAAACCAGCGTCCTTTAGAAATGAACAGCCAGCACCCTTTCACGTTTGCACCATGAAGTACCATGCCCATCACTTAAATCCTTTCCTAAATGAAAACCCAGACTACAAAATGCGGACCACCCTTCACATTCTCCCCTTTTCATCTCGTGTCCGATGATCCTTCCCACTAGAGCATCTCTCGTTAGTCATTCTCCGGCCACTTGAAACCATTCGCCACCGTGAACTCCACTACTTCCCTGTATTACACCATGCACCAACTTGTTTCCATCCCATATACAAACTTCTCAACTCCTGTTCCTCTATAATTCCATTTGCAAGCACCCTTTCCATGATCACCATGTACACGTCCAACCTCATACTGGCCTTCCTCCCAATATAACTTCTCTGTAAATATCACGCTACAGTCCCCACGTCAGTTTTCCTTTTTGCTCATGTGTGTAGTACACATTTCACTCACGTCTAGCTTACTGTGTACATTGATTTCCCCATGAGCATTTTTCGAAGGTTTAAGCCTTGGTTCGCTCATTGTTTCTTCACCTACCGTACGGTATCACCACCAAACTTCACGTTCAAGCACATCACCCCCACCTTCAGGCACATACCCACGTCTAGCCTATCCTTCCTCAATTTGAAACTTTCTACCCATCACCTTTGAAGACACGGCGCCCCCTCCTTTAAAGAAAAACATGCGCCTCTTCCTGTTTAGAACCCTCACGTCCACTATGCACCAGACCCGCATCCGACAGCCTCCTCTTCCACAAACATACCGCACCCTCCTCCCTTTATTATACAAAATACAAGCTCCCCCTATCTTCCCATAGCGTATCAACAAAGTCAGCTCCTGTCAGCAAGTGCAAGCGAGCACTGGAACCATCCCCATATACACTGGCTTTTTATTTATTTATTTTTATTTTATATTTATCGGCCATTGAAAACACAGCTTTTGATTTCTTGAAATGAAGTGAAGGCAACATGCGTTTAAATAGACGAGGATACTTGGATGGCAAGGAGTAGGGGAATAGGCAAGGTCCAGCTATGGTTGGCCGAGGTACAAGGTCATCTCATATTATGTTTGCCTAAGTACATAACATGAATTTCTTGGCTGTCAAGGAAGTGTAGGACGAAGCAAACCAAATGCTAGTAAGGTTGATGTGAAAATGCCTGGCAGAGCTATGGTAGGGTGAGGCTATTGTACATGGTAGGATGGTTTGGGTTGACAGTTTTTCTCTTGTTTCCTGTCGGCTAATTGTTTGATGGATTACTTGAATTTTCGTCAGCATGTTTGTTCATATCTTAGGTAGGTGTGGTAGAGCTAGTGATTGCCCATTCACGTTTGTGTGATTTCAGCTCTTAGGTAGCGGCATATAGATTGGCTGGTGATTTAACAATACATCTGTCTACTTAGAGTTTTCATTTCAAATGTTTATTCATTTGATTTGCCTGGGAGACACATGCACGAGTTCACCCTCCCCTGTTAAACGCCTGACTTTATTTGTTTAATTCATAAAGTTGTCATGTTTTAGAGGCACATCATTTATCTTTTTACTGTTGATTTGTAGGCCTACGCACATGCCATGTTTTGGTTATATCAAATCCTAATGGTGATGCAAACGTGATTTAATAAGAAGCTTATGGCATGAAGATCTGAAAAGACATAGGCTGTCGTTGGGTTGGAAAACATAGGTTGCTACGGACAGAAGTAAGAGTATAGTCGTGTTCAACGAGGTGTCACGATCCGAAAAATATAATAATATCGGTATGTTGACTCATATTTTGAAACCCCAAAATATTGATATAGGGTGCAAATTACTCCAAATAAAAAGTTGCATATTTAATTAATTAAAAATTACAGTAAAATTCTAAAAATTAAATTATCGCTGCGCCTCAAAAGAACCTTGTCCAGATTTGCAACCGATATCTAGTTATATCAAATAAACTGTTATGGTCGACGAACGATTCTACAGCGACTATTTGAATATTTGATTTGGACATAAATCACAATCTATAACACGAAATCTCGATTTTTCACTTCTGTTAGACAGATACTATTCAACAGATTCCAACGTTTCTTGTTTTGCAGAAATCCGATTTAAAACGAGTCTTGTACACTCATTTGAAGTTCAGAACGTTAAATTACGAACTGCAGCATCGTTATGAGCTCGATTATATTTAATATATATTTTTATATGTTCAACTCCGTTTAATTGATATATAAATTCACTTATATTACGAATTCAATATTTAAACTGATTTAAATATCCACATACAAACCGATAAAAATGCGGGACATTACATTCCTTCCCCCTTAAAATAATTTCGTCCTCGAAATTGCTAAGGTAGGAAAAATGCTACAATTTCTGTTGTAAACATGTTAAAAATCTTTTTGGTTTACTTCATAATTTCAGTTTTCAACTGAACTGATCAAAATATTAATTCCCTTCTTTGTAACGAAAATTTTCAAAATTCTGAAAATTTTCTAACACTTTAATTTTCGGAGAATTTCGTCAGCCTCTCTGCTGCACGGTTCATTCGGTACTACTACCACACGCCACTCTGGACCTTCTCCCTTCATTGGGCATCCAACTTTCTCGCTTCCATTTGCAATCCATTCAGCATACCCAATTGCATCTCCAACTGATCTCCAGTCAGTTTATTCTCAATCAATAATCCCAACTCAAATTTCTTTTTCAAACTCCAGTTCAATTCCAATTCCAAATAATCAAATTCCCAAACCAAGTTCGGTTCCATTCCTAATCTCAATTCACAACTCAACTACTTGGTCAAGTCAAATCCTTATTCTAGTACGTTTTCCCCTTACTTGGCTTTGATTCAACTCCACTTTTATTTGGCTTATTTAAATTCTCTGTTTATTTACTTCATAAGTAAATTTTAAATTTCAGAATTCAAATTCCTAGGGTTTTCATTTCAAATCAGTTTGAAATCATATGTATTCATAACATAGCAATTCAAAACATTTGAATTTCTGAACAATTTATTTCAAAACAAAATCTTTGGTAGTAATCCGTCACTTAGAACTCGAAAATGAAAACCGATAATGGTCGACTTCATCATCGGAATTTATTTCCCAGCGATCAAAGCGAGTTCAATACTATATCACCTTCAAAACTCATATTCAAATACTTTTATTTGAAATTACTTTAAAAACATCTTTCGAAACTTGGATAATATTTCAAAATTTCCCCAGGATCTTAAAATTCCATATATTTAATTCAAATTTCATTTACAAACATTTTCATGTTTCAGAATTTTAATTCCAATCCTGGTTTAAAATTTCAGATTCAGTTCATCTGATTTTATACCTTATACCCATATGAATTTCGATTGGTTATTTACATAACGAACCCACATATAACCTTATTTGATTATAATAACAATCAACATACCCAATATACTATAATGATCTCAAGATATATAGCTCTTTTTATATCAAAATATATTTTGGGTAAAATTATTTTAATTACCCAGCTTTTCAAAACATACCGTGTCGAGTTACTCTGTTCAAGAGTTTAGAAACACTTATCGACACAGTTTGCATTACTGTTTCGACCAGAATTCATAAACCACTTGCCAAACCAATCAACACAATATAAAACAGTTTTTATATTGATTTACAAATACGCGCTCATATACATACACTCAAACTCAATCTAGGGTGTTACTAACCCTATCTCTAGTGAGTTACGCCACAGAGCCAAGGTAATCACTTAACCTTATGCTCTGATACCACTGTAACGACCCGGGATTTTCGACTCCGAAAATCGACATAAAACCCAGCGTCGACTGTTCAGACATCGAAAATACCAGACCATTAATAGAAAGAAGTTAGAGGATGAGATAGAAAAGATAGAACTAATAGAATAGGAGAAGAAGAAGAACACAGCTGAACATAATCAGAGTAAACACGAATCTCACAGCGGAACGAATAAAATATATTATATAACATAACTTTGAAATACAAAACTGTATTGTATATACATACCATTATCAGAGTACAACATAACATTTCATACAGCGGAGATAACTCTAAATAACCAACATTGAAGATTCCTTCTTCAAGCTCCTCCAAGTGCATCTGTAAAGCCTGAAACACTTGACTGCCCATAAAATTTGGGCACCCAAGAGTTTAGGGAAAACAAACAAAATAAACTCTGGGTCAGTCATGGGACTGGTGTGAGTAAACTCCAACCATTCGGTTTAACTTTGAAAATCCTTTTTGAAACAAAAAGGATAATAGTAAGACCAATCCACACACAAACATGGATGGCTTTTACCTTACTATAACCCAAAATATTTTGATATCAAAATCCAGTGATATTATAATAATGTCTAATCAAATAAATAACCAAATAGTAGAACGCTTGCATCTCACGCTCTACATATATAGTATAAAATCAAAACCCGCAGGGCGCTTATTGGAGATTGGATTCCAACTATGACAAGGTATGGGACCACCTTCCGATAATGTATCTCTAGAGGCGAATACACCTGGGTTCAACAAGAACATCTTGTAACCCGGCCCACACATGACCGACCACTCATTTCGCTTGAGTGTATCGAATGTATATCACCAACGGTTGGACTCAAACCACCGTTCCCGAATGGGCAGAATCGATAGATTTAGAAACAAAAGGAATTTCTCTAGATAGGTGATTATACACCCTAATGGGTGCGACCCACATAGCCATGCTGCCTGCCCGATTTTTGTCATTTCCCGGTTGTGAAGCTTGAGTCTACGTCTACCTTTTAGAACATCTGGCCACCATACACTTTGAATGCCACATCGTCAAACTCGTCAAATCACTAGTTGATCTACCCAAAAATATTACGGGTATAAAAGCTAAGAGAAACGAATTTCTCCGCCACCAGACGTAATATCTTGAAAAGATCGTCTTATGTGACCGTTAGGAATACTCTGTCAGACATTCGTCCATACAAGTTGTCCTAGGACTGGACAAACAGAAAACACCATTCTGGAACAGGACGACCCTTGCATTTCACTTCGTCTTCAATTTTCTTCAGCATAATCGAATTCGCAGCGCTTATGCCTATACGGAGTGGTTTCGGATAATATATCCAACCGGTCTCTCCGTATTGACAACGAGGGTCAAAACACTTCGATAATCGGTTGTTTAACTATCGAAGTAAAAAACAACATCCATTCAATGTACAACCAATATCACACAAATCACAGGCACTTTATTTTAACATTCGTTCTTATATTTCTTTGGACAAATGTCATTACTTATTTCTTTTGAATAAGTGAATTTCAAAACAAGCTGTTTCCCTTCCCTAGGAAGTGCTACTGTATATCAACATCACGCTTAAGTTTGGTTAGCAGCGTTTCATTTATCGTTACAGTTCAAACTTGCTATACGCTGCTATATCCCTTTATAACTAATCTTGACATAACAGTCACGCTTAAGCCTAGTCAACAGCGTTACTTTACTGCTATAGTTCTAGACTTGCAATATGCTACTAGATTCCATTTTATAATTAATCTCAACACCTTTTTCCGTTACAAAATCTTGATATCTCCTTCCGTTACAAAAATCTTGACATTTCTAATTCAATAACATTTTAAATGAGGTCTGCTTAAGAACAATTATTTAATTAAAAATAATTAACTAATATTTTACTTTATAAAGTGAACTATAAAGTACCAGTTTATAACAGAATTTCTACTACAGTTTAAAGCTTCGCTTTGATTATAAAAATCTAATTTTTATTATAATCAACTTCGTTGATTACCTGACGGCCAAACAACTTCTCACAAACGATGTGTTTATGGTTGACTGTTGTCACTTTCTAGATCGATATCATTTATTTATTAAAGCAACATAACGTTGAATTTTCATTCAACACGGTTCAAGCAGTGCACAAACAGTCCATATGAATATTTAGGAATCCGGTTGAATTCCTCCAACCGATTTCCGCATCCATAGGTGTTATTCAAATCAGTACCCAACCAATGGTGTGTACATATGCAACGATATATAATATTCAACCAATTTAACCATAATCTGTCTAAACAACCATCACACAACATTCAACCATTATTTAAAATATAATTAAAATATTTTAAATAAAACAAAGTTAGTGAATTTACTCACCTTGGCGCGTTAACCGTTAAAAACGATTTGCGTCAGTCGATTATACGTCGGTAGATTCCCATCGGTCCACGCATGAAACCAGCGTCCTTTAGAAATGAACAGCCAGCACCCTTTCACGTTTGCACCATGAAGTACCATGCCCATCACTTAAATCCTTTCCTAAATGAAAACCCAGACTACAAAATGCGGACCACCCTTCACATTCTCCCCTTTTCATCTCGTGTCCGATGATCCTTCCCACTAGAGCATCTCTCGTTAGTCATTCTCCGGCCACTTGAAACCATTCGCCACCGTGAACTCCACTACTTCCCTGTATTACACCATGCACCAACTTGTTTCCATCCCATATACAAACTTCTCAACTCCTGTTCCTCTATAATTCCATTTGCAAGCACCCTTTCCATGATCACCATGTACACGTCCAACCTCATACTGGCCTTCCTCCCAATATAACTTCTCTGTAAATATCACGCTACAGTCCCCACGTCAGTTTTCCTTTTTGCTCATGTGTGTAGTACACATTTCACTCACGTCTAGCTTACTGTGTACATTGATTTCCCCATGAGCATTTTTCGAAGGTTTAAGCCTTGGTTCGCTCATTGTTTCTTCACCTACCGTACGGTATCACCACCAAACTTCACGTTCAAGCACATCACCCCCACCTTCAGGCACATACCCACGTCTAGCCTATCCTTCCTCAATTTGAAACTTTCTACCCATCACCTTTGAAGACACGGCGCCCCCTCCTTTAAAGAAAAACATGCGCCTCTTCCTGTTTAGAACCCTCACGTCCACTATGCACCAGACCCGCATCCGACAGCCTCCTCTTCCACAAACATACCGCACCCTCCTCCCTTTATTATACAAAATACAAGCTCCCCCTATCTTCCCATAGCGTATCAACAAAGTCAGCTCCTGTCAGCAAGTGCAAGCGAGCACTGGAACCATCCCCATATACACTGGCTTTTTATTTATTTATTTTTATTTTATATTTATCGGCCATTGAAAACACAGCTTTTGATTTCTTGAAATGAAGTGAAGGCAACATGCGTTTAAATAGACGAGGATACTTGGATGGCAAGGAGTAGGGGAATAGGCAAGGTCCAGCTATGGTTGGCCGAGGTACAAGGTCATCTCATATTATGTTTGCCTAAGTACATAACATGAATTTCTTGGCTGTCAAGGAAGTGTAGGACGAAGCAAACCAAATGCTAGTAAGGTTGATGTGAAAATGCCTGGCAGAGCTATGGTAGGGTGAGGCTATTGTACATGGTAGGATGGTTTGGGTTGACAGTTTTTCTCTTGTTTCCTGTCGGCTAATTGTTTGATGGATTACTTGAATTTTCATCAGCATGTTTGTTCATATCTTAGGTAGGTGTGGTAGAGCTAGTGATTGCCCATTCACGTTTGTGTGATTTCAGCTCTTAGGTAGCGGCATATAGATTGGCTGGTGATTTAACAATGCATCTGTCTACTTAGAGTTTTCATTTCAAATGTTTATTCATTTGATTTGCCTGGGAGACACATGCACGAGTTCACCCTCCCCTGTTAAACGCCTGACTTTATTTGTTTAATTCATAAAGTTGTCATGTTTTAGAGGCACATCATTTATCTTTTTACTGTTGATTTGTAGGCCTACGCACATGCCATGTTTTGGTTATATCAAATCCTAATGGTGATGCAAACGTGATTTAATAAGAAGCTTATGGCATGAAGATCTGAAAAGACATAGGCTGTCGTTGGGTTGGAAAACATAGGTTGCTACGGACAGAAGTAAGAGTATAGTCGTGTTCAACGAGGTGTCACGATCCGAAAAATATAATAATATCGGTATGTTGACTCATATTTTGAAACCCCAAAATATTGATATAGGGTGCAAATTACTCCAAATAAAAAGTTGCATATTTAATTAATTAAAAATTACAGTAAAATTCTAAAAATTAAATTATCGCTGCGCCTCAAAAGAACCTTGTCCAGATTTGCAACCGATATCTAGTTATATCAAATAAACTGTTATGGTCGACGAACGATTCTACAGCGACTATTTGAATATTTGATTTGGACATAAATCACAATCTATAACACGAAATCTCGATTTTTCACTTCTGTTAGACAGATACTATTCAACAGATTCCAACGTTTCTTGTTTTGCAGAAATCCGATTTAAAACGAGTCTTGTACACTCATTTGAAGTTCAGAACGTTAAATTACGAACTGCAGCGTCGTTATGAGCTCGATTATATTTAATATATATTTTTATATGTTCAACTCCGTTTAATTGATATATAAATTCACTTATATTACGAATTCAATATTTAAACTGATTTAAATATCCACATACAAACCGATAAAAATGCGGGACATTACAATACCAGTGTGTGAGGCTCGCGAATCAACACTTTATAAAGCTACGCTACTTAAAGTTGTGCTTGATCATCAACCACAAGACTTTGCTTTTAAACAAAAGCCTTGATCCATTCATCTCATCATGTCACATTGTCAATCCATACCATACCATTGATTTCTGCCAATATATAACCTCTAAGCTCGTATGTCTCAGAGAAGGGTGTTAAGCAAGAGAATAAATTCTCTTCCACCAAACAGATATATATTTAGCAGAGATCAACGAATGCAGCATGAAAGAAAACAATGTCAGACATAACATCCATTTGCAAGTCCGTTCTGGATCTGGACGAAACCAGAGGCACCTTATTCCTCGAACTATATGTCCAATACAGGAGAGAGACCCTCGCATATCCGGACAATCAACAAGTATGTCCAGACAACTACCACTATAACCCCTTCATGGGAGCTACCTAAATCCAGGGCATTAGTAGTAATCCATTCGATGTGAAGATAGCCGGTCTTCAAGCACCGCCTTCAATATCTTCGACTTTTAATCAAGTGATAAATACACAAAGGCAACATATATCTCATTCCAATCTAGAATATTCTTTTATTCAAATATTCACATCTTTAGGGAAAGGTTCCCATTAGTTTTATCAAAGATAAATTCTTTTAAATTTATTCTGTATTCTTCCTGTCGATATCATTCTCAAAAGATTTTATTTTATCTTTCCACAACTTAAACCAAATTAAGTTTTAAGAACTAATCGGGATTATTGATCCTTACCGAAGTAACCATTTATTGTATCAATCCCAACCCCAACCTAATCATCCCATGGAGCAAAACTGGTGGTACTCAATATCTAACACCCCCTATGTTATCCATAAATTAAATTACCATCTCACTTTAATTAAAGATTTAACTATCACATGGAGTAAAACTGGTGATACTCCATCTCAAATACTTCTTTTCATTTAAGAAAATCACATTTCAAAAATCATTCATTAAATTTGAAATGAAACAAACAACATCGCTAAACACCATATAGTCAAATCGTACAGTCTTTCACAAGTGTTATCATCCAAAAATTTCTACCAAAACCAATGCTAAATGTAAAAACATATTTTGCTCATAAATTGGTCGAGCACAATCCAAAGAATCAATCAATCACAATCAATATCAACAACCAAGTATATTTGGTTTATACCACTTCTCATATTTTGGTAAATTTAATTACCGTACATCGTACCAAATCTAATTAAAGATTTATTAAAACTCTACTTAGTTTCAATCTCTAAAATCATTACTTAATGATTTATATCTTGTCTTACTTGGGTTAAAGAAAAAATGTCATGTATAAACATCGTTCACAATAAACCCATAATACTCTTCCATTTAATATGGAATCTTCACGGAAATTTGAATAATTTATAATCGATATAAATTTTCGTATCGGACTAATACTATAAGTGGAATAACAGCAAGGCCTTTTAAATTCCATAAATAGTAAACGCCATCCTTCACCAAAGGTCATCGCGATTATTATTAACTCAAATTCCATTCAACTCCAGTTTAATTAAATAAACTAAAAAACTTCTCTAAATCTCATTTAAAAGATTTATTACTTTCACAAGTGGGTTCAAGAACAGAATTATTTAAGATACCACTCACAACGAACTCAAAATCCAATTTCAAATCAAATTCGTTCTCTTGGTTAAATCATTGGCCTTTACCATTCATTTCCTTATGTAAAAGGTTTAATCGAGAATTTAATTCGGTCATCGAATTAAATACTCAAGTCATAACATACCCATATTCATTTTTTACGTGTTCATGCCAAATACTTAACCATTTTTATTTTTCAAATTGAGCAAAAATCAGTTCACACACATTTTAAATTGCTTAAAATAAGTTGAAACAATTTATCAAACGATTTCGAACGAAATCGGGTGCTAGAATCTGCGAAATAGTGAAACTGGCAAGTCACAAACGAAGTCGAAATGGGCTGAAACTCGACCGAGAAAGAGCCTGGATGGATCTAAACTGTTGACCGTGGTATCCACAGGTCAACGGTCCAAAAACAGGATTCAGACATCCAAATTAAAATTTCAAATGTTTGAATTTGCATTTTCCTGAAGTAGCAAGGATTTAGTTCATTTTGGTGCCATTTCAGACATCGTTATTTTTTTGGTTAGACGTTTGAATTAAAATTCAGACATCTGAATTAAAAATTTCACACATCTGAATTGTTCTACTTGTTTCATAATTATTTGAAGTAGGTCATATGTCTGACCTAAAATATTCAGACGTCGGAATCCTGAGCCAGAGCACAATTTGTCTAGATAACAAGCTCAAAGTGATATCGACAAGTGCCCGAAGGCTTATGATGTTATGTGCATGCAAATGAGGCTTCAGTAACTCACCTAAGAAATTCATAACTCCAAAATAACATGCACATTCATTCATACAAGAGATTTGCAATGATTTTGCTTACAAGCTCAAAAAAAATGAGCATAACATCAAACCAAGCCAATGAAACGTGATATGAGCAAATTTTGAAGTCTTAGAACTTGTCGGTGCGACAACGGAGCTTCACAACATCGCCAAAGAAACTTATCACATATGAATTAGATTATGTGGACAATTCTAATCATAATTTTATATTTGATGAAACTAAAACTAATGAACCAAAAAGTGTATACTTGTCTAACTAGTTCATATGCACCACTCAAACAAATAACTAGTAAATAGTTAACTAACTAGCTCTTATTCTTTTAAAGACTCTCACATACTTAAATGACTACATAAACTTCATTTAACACTCAAATATTTTTCATAGCACTTGTCATTAATCCATACCAAAGGTCACGATCCAGAATTTTTAACCAATTTGAAATTGGAATTTTTATTACTTAATTTGAATTTGACTTACATATATATGGTTTAGAATATTTAATAATTTTGATAAGTTATATAATAGATTTTACTTGAATTATAAATGAGAATGATTATTAATAAGTTGGATTAATTGATACTATTTGTCGTTTGATTAGATTTATCAAACCATAACATGAATTAGTAGCGTTAGAACTAAGTGTTGTCCTTAGTTTTTAGAGCATTTTAAAGGAAATGCGACCAAAAGATCGCTTTCCCTTCTTAAGGCAAGTGTAAGGACACTTATATTTTTGCATGCCTCCTTTCATGCATGTTTTACACTTGGCCCCTTATGTGTCTTTGCCTCCTTACTCCTCCTTTCCTATATAAGGATCTCTTTACTTCACTTTTTATCATCCATTTTCATTTTTCTATCTTTCTCCTTCTTCTTAAGTTTATGGCCATGGTTTCCATGGCATAAGTCTTCCTCTTTTCCACCACCACCTTGCTAAAGTTCGCCATCCTCCTCTTCCTCTTCCTCCTATGATAGAGAGAGAGAGAGATAAAGATTAGTATATATATTTTGGTAAAGAAGACATTGCACCGAAATACTATCCGACGGTTTGCTCAGCTAGGATCGCCTACCAGGAAATTTGGAAAGTTGTTTGGTGAGAACTCTTTAACCACGGTTTATATATTTAATTAGTTGTTAGACTAATTTAAATATAGTAATGAATTATTAGTGGTTAATGATGATTGATGTTTGTTGTGATGGATGATGTATGTGTAGTTTAGAACATACACACTATTAAGCGTTAATGTTATAACGCTTGTGCACATTTATGATTTATTTAATTATGTTGATGATGGTTGCTATGGATGTTTATAATAGTTGTTGATGTTGATGTGCACGCACTATGACACAACAATTATGGTATCACATTGGTGATCGACAAATCTTCTTCGTAAGTATAAGCAATATCATTATTGAAATTGAAGGTTAATAATTGGAAAAGACCATATGTATGAATTCATATATATTGCTAAAGTCCTTTAAATGAATAAATAAATACCGGAACATTCTAGGATGACGGAGAGGATAGTGTCTAGGCTTGGGTTTGGAATTAAAGTTTCCTGCTCTCCCTGGCAGTCCCTAACTGATCCGACGAATGGGATGGTTAATTTGAAGTTATTTGAATTTAGAAATGAATTGGAATTTGACTTATTAAGTAAAAAAAATAAAAGTTGAATTTTAGATCCAAAATAATTTGGAAAGTAAATTTAAATAATTTTAAAAGGGCTATATAAGGATATAATGGTTTTCTAAGATATTTTAAAGTATCGTAGAATAATGGTTATTATGGTCAAAATAGAGCTTGTCGCATAACAGCAATTTACATATTTCAGATGCAAACTTTAAACGCTTATAACTTTTGCAGTCTAAATCGGATTTCCATACAATGAAAAACGTTTGATTTCCATTAACAAGAGCTTTCAAATGAGTGAAAGAAGATTTTAATTTTAATTTCGAGTTATAATTTTCAAGTTATGTTTGAAACCGTTTTGGAAAAGGTCGATATAAGAACAATTGTTGACCATAACTACAAACAGCTATTTTTAAATGTTTTAAAAATATAGAAAAAAATTATTACAAATTATGAAAAGGTGTTTTAAATTGTAAAGTTCAAGTTCTGGCTAAGATAAACGATATTTTGATCAAAATAGTTAAGATAACTGTTTTGTAACGCTTTTGTAACACTTTTGAAATGCTATTGTAATGGTTCCTTCGAGAACAATCTATTTTGAAGTTTTAACCCGTAAATCATTTTTTGAACTATAAGTAATGATTTGTGGAATGTTTTCAAAGGTTTAAAAGTATTAGAAATATTTTATATGGAATTTAAACTGATATTAATACGGGTTTTCAATTTTAAATAATTGGATATGCTTGGAGATAAATCTTCGGATGTTTGATATTAATTCTGTAGATGATGATGACTCTTACTATTTGAGGAATTTAAAAGGTAATTAACTTTTATTCTACTTATAGTGTGAGTTGGGTACGTAGATTAATATTGAGGATAAGTTGATGGTATTTTTATCCCGATCTAATGTCAAAAAGTTGGATAAATCTTTTAATTAAGATACAGATTTCCCAACTGGATTGAGATAAGTTGGATAGAAATAATCTTCGGATATTTTATATTAAATTCGGTGGTGTAAACATATATTATTTGTGGAATTTGGAAGATATTATTATATCATCATTCCTCTTAATGTATTCATTGATTATGAGAGTTGATACCGAATATAAGTAGATACAATTTCTGTGTAACTTATGTTCAATATCGATGATTTGGGTTTTGTCGTGAAACATATCTTCAACAATATCATTTTTGAAACCCAATGAGACTGAGTTGTGGAAATTCATATCGTAAATTGGGATTTAATCAAATCTTTGATTTGACAAAATTAAAAAATAAGAAATTAGGAACCAAGTATAATATTTTAGTTAAGATTAAAGAATTGAATGTTGGAAAATCGATTTAATTGGAAACCATGGTTGAAATATGGATTAAAGGAGTTTCAAAGGAAACTGGGTTTTGATAACGAGTTATCAAACGGAAAATTAATTAAGGCTTTGGAGCTAGATTATCCTTGATTTAAGGGATGTGTTTTAAAGAAGAAGGGTTAAATATGGATTTTGTTAAAGATAATTTGAGAATCTGTTTAAAGAAATTTAATTTAACAAAATTTAAGATGGACGGAGATTTGGTTGAAAGCTTGTGTGTTCCGTAACTGTATTTTTTAAAATTGAGCATATTATTTGGAAAGACCGGGATCGGATGTATGTCCGAAAATCATTCCAAGTAATAATATGAAATTGTGGAGCAATTGAAGATATTCAAGAAGTATTGAAGACCGAGACCCTTCATATCGTAAGGACGACTTACTGAATATCTCAAATGGGTAGCTCCCATTTGCAGATGGATCTTATATCAGCTAAGTGGCAAGAAGCCTAAACATATGTGAAGGAATTCCGGATTTATGGTTTCGTTCAGACCCATAACGGACTTATATGGATTGTGTGTCTGACATTGTAATTAATTGCATAGCACTGATCTCTGTTGAATATATATCTGTTTGGTGGTGGAGAATTTATTCTCTTACTGAACACCCTTTTCTAAGACATATGAGCTTAGAGGTTATATATCGATAGAAATCAGTGATGCATTGTAAATGGACAATGTGGCATTGTTAAGTTATGTGATGAGCTATGAATGATTAGAGCATGACTTATTTAAGTGTAACTTTGTGTATATTGGGACCTCGGCAAGCCTCACACCCCGATAATGGCCAAAACATGAAGAAATGCAGCAGGGTTATGGAGTGTTGTCTCCCTCTAGATAAAAGGTGTACTATGGTATGGAGCCCAGGTATTGACTTATGTGGTAAAAGCATATACTTTTGTGGTTGTTGTTGGCGCACGCTCGGAAAGGTCGATAACGACTGGGAGATGACATACTCAGGCATACTCTAAGTTACCCTATTAAGGGGTAACCTGGCCTTGTGTTGGCATGAGGTGCATCACTGTTGATCCTCGGACATCTCTCTAGAGGTGTTCAAAATTCGGTTCGAAACAAAGTTCCTTTGCCTAGTCATTGTTGGATACCCGATCTCCGCTACGAGCCCATATGCATTCAATTGTATACCATATTTCAGTATAGTATATGGTACCAATGCTAGCTAGGATTATGCATTCAATTGTTTTCGCACTATATTATAGTGTTGAAAGAGGATTTTCACGTACCAAGCATTTTTGACTGCATAAGGAGAAACCTAGCCCATGTGCGCGTTTGCATTGTGTGTGTGCGCCACGAGACCATAGGTTAGTTTTTTTCAAAAAATCATTGCGAATTTCTATGCACTGGTATTCACATGGAGTAAATCCGTTCTGCAATAGTGGCATGGTCCGGTGAATTACCTAATTTTAAAATAAACCATAAAAACAACTGTTTTGAGATCTCACACCAGTCCCATGACTGACCTGGAGTTTATTGTTCCCACACCTAAACTCTGAATGCCCATAATTTTTACACGTGCAACTTAGTAGTTTGGTTCGAAGATTTAGCCTTGGAGTTAGTTGGAGCAGAATTTTGGTTTTACCTGGAGCTATTATGTCTTGGAGCATTCGCATTCTTCCGCTGAGTTTAGTATCTTTTCCGCTGTGTAATGGATGTACTCTGATGTACCTCTTATAACTCTGATGTTATATTATTTTAGTGATAATGGGAAAGCTCTTTTTATCTTGTGCAAATGTGTAAGTACCCCTAACAATCCGTCTTTATGAACGGTTTAAATTGGTTTAATTACCAGCTAAAACCGTGCAAAAAGCCGGATCGTTACACCAAACATCATTAAATCATTTCATGCATTCAAATTGATCATTATAGGCCATTAAATGACTCAACCAAGTTCATAAACAATAATCAATAATAACTAGCCCTTTTATAGTGAGGTGTTTCTCACCTTTGCTTGCTAAAGCAAGAAATCGAATCAATGACAAGCTAAAACAACCTCTCTTCCAATATTGCAAGAAAATCACCAATATAAGCACATATAAATAGGTTTCCTAAGAGTTAGGTCATAGGAATCATCCAAAGAGGAAACAAGCTAGAGAAGATGAAGAGGAAGATGGAGAAGCTTACCAAGTTTTCTCTTCAATTTTCCACTTTATTTGGGCTTGGATTTGCAATACCTAGCTTAGGAATTTTAATTTCCCTTTCCACTCTCCATTTTCTAATTTTTATCTAAATATGAAAGTGAATGAGAGGGAGAGGCTAGTTTAGGGGTTATATGGTGGGCTAGGTTTAGCCAAACCAAGACCCAACCAATGTGCCAAAACTCCAAAGCTCGAAATATATCGATGCTTACACTTTTCGACCATGTAAACGACAATCTGAACCTAATGGAAGTGGTTTGGAGTGCAAATTCATTCACATGCAAAAAGTGATATTTTGGTCATACGATCGACGAAAAAGACCAAATCTCACTAACTCAAAAGGTATCAATGTTTACAGTTTCTGATGTCGTAAATGGCAGTTTAAACTCAATGGAAGTAGTTTCGTTGAAAACGGAGGTCATTTGCAAAATATCCATTTTTAAGGGCTATATATAATATTAAAATATACATAAATTCCATAGCGACTATTCTAAATTTTAATTTAGACACAACTTACGATTTATAAAGTAAAATCTCAATTTTTTACATTCGTTAGAAAATTACAATTAAAAATATTCCAATGTTTCTTGTTTTACCAAATTTTGATTTGTGTTGAATTCTATATATTCATTCAAAGTTTAAAATCGAATTTTCAAACTGCCGCGCCATTTTAAGCACATTTTAATTAAATTTTTGACACGTTCTAATTTAGATTAAAATAAATTTTAAATTGTTTATTCTCAAAATAAATCATTTTAAATACTTAAAATCCATTAAAATTTATGAAAAATAAATTTTAAATTGGTTTCAAAAATACGGGTTGTTACAATCTCCCCCATTTAAAATCTTTTCGTCCCCGAAAAGGAAGAAGGAACTGAAGGTCATTTACTTAACCAACTCAACCTTCGCCTGACTCAAGTTCTTCACCTTTCAGTCTCTAAGAACTTTCTAATTTCTCAAAATTTAGCTAATGCCTTAAATTTTCGAAATTTTTTGCCATATTCTCCTTTTTACGGGTTGATCGGTACAACTACAAATGGCCTTTACAGGTTCTCATATATCAAAAGAAAATCAAAAAGCCAAGTGACTTGCTAAGTGGCTTGCCAATCGGCTCATAAAATCATCAAACCCAATCGATATAGTAAACATGTACATTGGTCATGTGTACAATTTTATTCCTCTTCTTAGCTTCCATGGCATGACCTATTCAATATATATGTATATGCTATACCAACTAATTTCAAATTCAACTTAACATTATTGTTAAAATAAACTTAACCCAGTTCAATTACTCGATCTTACATTGGTTATATCATAAAATACTGATATACTTTTAAAACAAAAAGGATCATATCATATATATCCATACATTCAAACAAGCATCCTCATATACATGCATACATCCAAAATCCTAGTTCTTTATATTAGAACTTAACTTCTAGTGAATCGTGCCCACGTCCTGCATAATTTCCAAAGTAGATAGCTCCTTTCCTTTGGAATTCTTATTTATCCCCTTTAACGGACATTTTCGGGCTAGATGCCCTACTTCTTTACATCGGAAACACTTCTTCTCTTTTCCTAGTTTTCTGGATTTTTTCCGAACCTTTGAACGCTTATCTACAAAATGTCTCGTCCGCTTTCATTTGAAACAAACCATGTCCTCTCTTATCTCTTTCTTCTTATTCTTCTTTTTCTCAGGACACAGAACTGCATAATGTTCTTCCTTTTTGCATTTATAACAGTGAACACCCACGCATGTTCCTAAGTCCATCTCCCTTTCCTTTTCTGCTTGCTGATGAGCCTTCATACTTGTTTAGGAGTTATCCAGAATTCAGTTCCAGATAAACTATAGTCATTCTTTTCCTACTTAATATATATTAGGATTTTTCAAGATGGCTAATATTATTTTTTCTTAACAAACATCTTGACTTGAATTTCATCTTTTAAATCTATTTAACTAACATTAGTTAAATTTTAAAATTCATAACATTTCCAAATAATTACTTAAATTCGTTTATGTATATTTTGACATTTAAATTGGAATTATATAGTCATCCCACTTTCAAAACTCAAAAATAAACACTGATGATGCTTAGGTCATAAACAGGATCATTCTCAAGCGACTAGAATGTGATTCTATATCAATCCGTTATATTTGAGACTTTGTATATACGTGGATCAAACATATATGCGAACTCTTTTTATACTCGATAGTCCAGCTTCGACATCAAAATAAACACTAAAAATAATATTAAAATAATCAGATAAGTAATCCATATATTTTCAAATCATATTCCTTTTTGTATTTAAAACATAATCTTTTAAACTCAAGTTCATTTTTATACATATACACAAATTCATTTTCTTCTATATATATAATGCTCTTCTAACTCATTCTAGGGCATTGCTAAACCCATCTCTAATGAGCCACTCATTCTAGGATACTACTGATCCTATCTTTAATGAGTTATTCTAATAGGATATTACTAATCATGTCTTTGATGAATTCCTTCATCTCGTTCCAATACGTTGTATTCCTGAGCTTTGTAAACCAAAGCTCTTATACCACCTGTAGCAACCTGAAAATCGCCCCCCTTCGAATCGATTATAAACCACGCAGGTCCAATCTAAAAGTTAGAAATCCTCGGATTGTTATGTGAATACAACACATCAGAACAAAACATAAAAGAAAATTTCATTGCTTCTTACAACAATTTTACATTAGAGTACAAAATATCAGAGTATGAATAATTAATACATAGAAAAAGTATAATACATGAATATAATAAGCGAAAGACTGTAAAATAATCCAGAGCATAGCTCTAGCCATATTCCAGGATCCTGTAAAATAGAATATCTACAAATCCTAAACTACTACCTGCTTGGGTGGAAATTATGGGCACCCAGAGTTTAGGCGAAAAACAATTAACTCCAGGTCATTCATGGGACTGGTGTGAGAACTAAAAACAGTTATTAAACTTTATTTTAAAGTTAGGTAAATCACGGGATCACGCCGTATGATACGGAACAGATTTACTCCACATGAATACCATGAAACAAAACTCGCAATGCTAAATAAAAGAAAAATGAAGCTATTATAAGACTCAGGTCCCATCACACAATGCAACGCAAGCCGGAGGATAGAGTTTTACCTTATAATAGCCAAAAATGCTGGATATGCGAAATTTATCTTTTATTACTATAAGTGCATAGTGTAGAAATCAATTTCGAAAGTAAATGTATCAATCCTAGACAACATAATACCCCATCCTATTATGTTACCATATAGGTATATAACTAAAACAGTAAAGCTCGTATTGGAAAGTCGGATTTCCATCATGATGGCTACTGATTCGAAAGATCGATCACATAGTGCAATACTCCAAGGCTTACGTCCAGGGCATTTCGAAAACACCATAATGCACATCTGCATTATATCCAGGAAACAAGTATCACTGCGGCTTATGTCCAAGGCTTTGGAAAACACCGCTTACTATATCCATTTGGGAATTAGGTATAAGCTTTATCCCTACTTGGGTGGAGTGACCACATCCAGCACATCTCGGTCGATCGAATCTATGACAACCCTAAAAGTTGTCGTCTATCCTCATCTTGAAATATACCGATCTATCCATCAGTTTACCATTATACCGATGTGTGAGGCTCGCGCATTACTGCTACATAAAGTTGCGCTACTTAAAGCTGTGCTTTGATCATCAACCATAAGGCTATGATTTTCAACAAAAGCCATGAAGCATGTCGCATTGTCAGTCCATACCATACCATTGATTTCTGCCAATATATAACCTCTAAACTCGTACGTCTCAGAGAAGGGTGTAAAGCAAGAGAATAAATTCTCTGCCACCAAACAGATATATATTCAGCAGAGATCAAGGAATACAGCATAAAGGAATACAATGTCAGACATAACATCCATTTGCAAGTCCGTTCTGGGTCTGAACGAAACTGGAGGCACCTTGTTCCTCGTCCCATATGTCCAATACAGGGGAGAGGCCCTTGCATATCTGGATAGTCAACAAGTACGTTCAGACAACTACCACTATAACCCCTTCGAGGGAGTTACCCAAATCCAGGGCATTAGTACTAATCCATTTGATGTGAAGATAGCCAGTCTTCAACCATCGCCTTCAATATCTTCGACTTTTAATCATCGTAGCAATTATTCAGAGTGGGTTAAACCTGGTTTTTTCGAATAACTTGCGCATCTTATAATCAAGTGATAAATACACAAAGATAACACACATCTCATTCCTATCTAGAATATTCTTTTATTTAAATATTCACATCTTTAGGGAAAGGTTCCCATAAATTTTATTGAAGATAAATTCTTTTAAACTTATTCTATATTCTTCTTTTGGATATCATTCTCAAAAGATTTTATTTTATATTTCCATAACTTAAACCAAATTAAGTTTTAATAAGTAGTCGGGATTATCGATCCTTACCAAAGTAACCATTTATTTTATTAATCCCAATGCCAACCTATTCATCCCATGAAGCAAAACTGGTAGTACTCCATATCTAACACCCTATGTGTTATCGGTAAATTTAGTTACCATTTCACATTCAAATCTAATTAATGATTTAACTATCGCATGGAGTAAAACTAGTGATATTCCATCTCGAATACTTCTTTTCATTTTAGAAAATCACAATTAAAAATTCATTCATTAAATTTGAAGTGAAACAAACAACATCGCTAAACACCTCATAGTCAATGCTTTTCGCAACAGGCCATATCTGTTGCAGTAGACCTATTACAACAGACCAACGCCCGTTTACATAGCCGAAGTTGCAAAAAGTCGATCCCTTTTCGCAACAGTTTTTGCCCGTTGCAATAAGATGTTGCAGTATACCTTTTTGCAACTAGCTTTTGTTGTTGCAACAGATACTTTTACAATAGTATAAGCCTATTGCAATAGATTCATAAATCGTTAAAAAAAATTATAGTTTGTAGATATTACATATTAAATATATTCATTTTAGTAATAGTGTATATCACAAAATGAGATAAACAAATAAAAAATTTATTTTAACAAAGTTTTAATATTACAAACAATAATAACAAAAATTTCTATGATTTTCATATCTCCTATAACATTTCGGTAGGTCTTCTACACTACTGTACCACTCTTAAAGCATCTCCGACAAAAAGTGCTTGGTTCATCCGTAATTTTCATATCTCTTGCTCCGAACCCTCCTGCTCTCAAAACATCGTCTGCAGTTATTGTTGCTTCCATGTTGAATTCACAACTCTTTTCACTTGTATAATTGTTTGAAATCAGAGATTCTTTTATCTCGATTAGAAGCCTGTCCACTTCTCTTGTATTCACACATCTGTTGCTATTGTTTTCATCATTTTTGCCTGTAGAAAGGAAGACTGGGATTATGCTTTATCTTTCCACTAGCTGGTAGCATTCTCAAACTATAATATATTTCAATTTTCTTGCTGTAATTGGCTAAAAGTAGTGTGCATTGACTACGTTTATCATTTAAGTTGCACTGAAACACAACATATAACACTAAATGTTTAATTGAAAGGAGAAAAAATCATAGAGATCATAGAGAAACGAAAATGCAAAATGAAATGCTATTTGTAATGCACCTTTGGTTGCCAAATTAACATCCATAGGTTTATTGGTTTCCATTATCTTTAACTGTACCTGCATACAAATCACATAACATGTTAACTGAGACCTCTATAGATTAATTCGCCTAAAAATAGAGGAAGAGAATGAGCCTGCATATAGGTAACATATGGAATAGCAGACATAGAAGAGTAATACACATTAAGGTTTAGTTCCATGACATCAATCAAGAAGCTCAGCAGGGCAGGGATATCCACTGACTTCCTACATACATACATACATAATCCACATATGGATGACATGAGACCACACCTCCTTCAACTCTTTAGGTTTTATTCCTGAAATATAAAATTAGTACATCAATTCGGCATTTTAAGCAGCATACAGGAACGTAGTGCTTCAATTATAAAATTGGTTGTTTTATTCTTGAACCATACCGAGCCAAACATACGTAATCACGCATAGTAGCTTCATTTTGCAAGTGCTTTGATAGCACCACTAACTGAAATCCAAGCAAACACTTACTAAAACTAATTTCACATATGCATATAATAATGATACCACCACTGTAAAATAAGTCCTTAGTCAATTAAGCCAGCTAATGCACCCATAGGTGCAGATTGCATAAAGAATAGGTAAGGACAGAAAAGCATATCATCTAAGTGTATGCATCAATTTCGAGCACCAAGATTCGATTTTGGTGATGATTGATTATACTCGGTAGTTATCTCGAATTAGGGATCCATCCAGTCTTCAGTTGGAGTAGCTTGGGATAAATGGAGTTTCAATGTCGAACTAGGACTACAGACAATAATTTTTTTCCAATTCTTGGGTCGTCCAACTCGGAACTAGGCTTAGGCAGTGGTGGAGTCCGAACTAGGGATATCTGGATTTCAAGTTCTAAGGGTTCCTAGACGCGGAAGTGATTAGACGGAGAGGGTAGGATTAGAGGAGAACGAAAGGGCGACGACGGAGTACGAAGATAAATGGCGAAGAGGTAAGCGGTGAATGGAGATTTTGGGGAGAAGCCGAATTATTTATTTATTTATTTTGTTCTCCAAGCGGCTAAGTAAAAATTAAGCCACATTAGGGAAGATGCCACACGATTTTGAATATATTCCCAGAAGCAACTCTCGATGAAGGGAAACATTTTGGCTTAAATTTTGGACTTGGAGCCAAAATTTTAGATATAAGCGCCAAAAGTTTAATAGTTTGGAGCCAACAAACTTTTCAGATAGGCAAGTGACGAATTGCAAAAAGATATTTGCAAGTATCAATTAAGTAATTAAAGTTGCTATTGAAATCTAATGAATAAATACTAAACTTTAGTTACTTCTTTTTGCAAGGAGATTATACTTTGGTTATTAAACATTAGCATTGATTAATTATTAGTTATTTCATATTAACATGAATTATTTAAATAGCTAAACTTAAAATTTAAGGCGAGACCAAAAAACAATCGATTATTATTTTTAAAATATACAAAAACATCAACTTTTATATAATTTTATATTTATTTAAATGTTAAATTAATATAATTTTAAAAATACTTAAAATAAAGTAAAAATGACAATATCAACAATTACTAATAACAAATAATTAATTAATTCATAAAAATACCTCTTTCAAACATGAATTATAATTAATTCATATAAAAAATATTATTAATCATTAAATACTTTTTAATAATAATATTAATAAAGTATCATTTATTTTTTGATTATGAATTTATTTATTATTTATACATATTCATATTTCAAATTAATTATTAATTTTTATCCATTATTTTATTATTATTACTATTATTTAGTAATTTTTTTAACTGTTAGTTATTAGCATTTGTTAATTATTAATAATAATTATTACTTAATTATCAATTATAAATATTAATTTAAAATAATTAAATTTTATTATTAATTATTAATCTTTTAACATAATTACAAATAGAATAGTAATTATTCAGACTTAATTATTAAAAGTTAATAGTATGTTTTACGCAACTGGCTTTACCAGTTGTAAAAAAAATACAGTTATTGCAAGTGGTGAAAACAGTTGGTAAAGATATTTATTCGCAACAGGCATGCAAGCGCAGTTGTGAATAATATGTTTGTTGCAACTGTTACGGAAGCACTGTTGCGAAAAGTATGTTTTTGCAAAAGGAAGACAAGCGCAGTTGCTAAAAATAGTCTTTTCGCAACTGAAAGAAAAAATCTATTGCTAAATCTCATCTATTGCAACTGCTATAATAGGTCTGTTGCTAAATATCGTTTACCGCAACTGTCATGTGTCGCCTGTTGCAAATAACTAGTTGTAATAGGGTATTTTTCTTGTAGTGTGAAGTGTTTCACAAGGTGTTAACATACAGATATTTCTACCTATCCCAATGCTAAATGTAAAAGCATATTTTGCTCATAAACTGGTCGAGCACAATCCAAACAATCAATCAATCACAATCAATATCAACAACCAAGTATATTTCGTTTCTCGTATTTTAGTAAATTTAATTACCGTATTTTCATACCAATTCTAGTTAAATATTTATTAAAACTCTACTTAGTTTCAATCTCTAAAATCATTACTTATTGATTTTTATCTTGTCTTTACTTAGTTAAAGAGCAAATGTCATGTAAAAACATCGTTCACTATAAACCCAAAATACTCTTCCATTTAATATGGAATCTTCATGGAAATTTGAATAATTTATAATCGATATAAATTTCCGTATCATACTAATACTATAAGTGGAATAACGACAAGGCCTTTTAAATTCCATAAATAGTAAACGCCTTCCTTCACCAAAGCTCATCTCGATTATTATTAATTCGAGTTCCATTCAACTCTAATTTAATTAAATAAACTGAAAAACTTCTCTAAATATCATTTAAAAGATTTAGTACTTTCACAAGTGGGTTCAAGAACAGTATTATTTAAGATACTATTCACAACGAACTCAAAATCCAATTTCAAATCAAATTCTTTCTCTTGGTTAAATCATTGGCCCTTACCGTTCATTTCCTTATGTAAAAGGTTTAACCGAGAATTTAATTCGGTCATCAAATTAAATAGTCAAGTCATAACATACCCATATTCATTTTATATATATTCATGCCAAATCGTACTTAACCATTTTTATTTTACAAACCAAGCAAAAATTGGTTCGCACACATTTCAAAATGCTCAAAATAAGTTGAAACGATTTATCAAACGATTTCGAATAAAATCGGGTGCTGGAATCTGCGAATTAGTGAAACTGACAAGTCACGAACGAAGTCGAAATGGGCCAAAACTCGATTGGGAAAGATCCTGGATGGATCTAAGCTGTTGACCGTGGTATTCACTGGCCAACAGTCCAAAAACAGGATTCAGACGTATGAAATAAAAATTTAGACGTCTGAATTTGCATTTTCCTGAAATGGCAAGGATTTAGTTCATTTTGGTCCATTTCAGACGTCTGAATTTTTTAATTCAGACATCTAAATTAAAATTTTCATACATCTGAATTGATCTGCTTGTTTCATAATTATTTGAAGTAGGTCAGACATCTGACCCACGTTGTGACGACACCAAACCCCGTACAGACGGTGGCAAGGGTAATCATTGGAATATAACACATAAACAGATAACAGTAGAACAGAATTAAATAAATACACCTGATAATGAACAAATAGTACACTGGATAAACATAATCATCAGAGTTACATAGTATACAGGATCATACTTAGTACAAATACAATTCAGCTATACATAAATGTCCACAGCGGAAAACAAACAAAATATGTACAATAGGAGCTGAATAGCATAAAATAGATAAATGATAGAATCCATCTTCATCTCCAGCTATCCAGAGAAAGCCAGCTAAAACTTGAACACAAGGCTGTCCGTGTAGAAAAAGGGGCACCCGATTTTGAAAGTGAAACAAACTACGAGTCAGTCATGGGACTGGTATGAGAAATCTACTCAACACATTTAAAATATGGCTAATCACAGGACCACGCCACTTTCGTGGAACGGGTTTGCTCCATTGGATCGCCAGTGCTTTAAAAACAAATCTTTCTTTTAAACATCGCAATGCTTTTTATAAAAATGAAGCCATTATAAGACACAGTTCCTATCACACAATGCAACGCAAACCGGAGGATAGAGTTTTTACCTTATAACGGCCAAAATATGCTTGATACGAATAAAACAAAAGCATTTGATATTATTGCTAGTGTTTATATGTTTTAAAAACAATTTCAAATTATACCTATCAATCATAGACGATATTAATGCCCCATACCACTTTGTCGCCATATATAGGTATACAATCAAAACCGCACAGTCACGTATTTGGAAAATGGATTTCCGTCATGAACCAAAGCAAAAGATAGTCCTTACCGACTTCGAGACTCTCTAGCCCAAGCCTCAGGATCAAAGCTCGAGTGACCCTTGGATCGTCAGGGCCGGTCCACCGATGTGAATTAAAATTCCTGAACAATGCGTTTCCCCGCCCTATTGGGCGTAGGTGAGCCAACGAATGGCTCCATCGGACCCGGATCGTCCGATCTAACTGAGGCGCCTCGCAACAGTAACAACCACATAAGTCAAACTCGTCAGGGCGTGTAGAACCACTGACGCCACTTCTAGCTAGAAAGAAACGCATGTCCCCCCCAAGGTCCTCTCCCGTTTCTGGTTCATACCGGGGTGTGAGGCTCACGAATTCACGTTATACACAAAGCTACGTCACACAGGCGGTGCTTTGATCATCACCACAAGACTTTGCTTTTCAAAAGAAGCCCTGATCACTGCATCTTAGCATGCCACACAGGCAATTCACACCATGCAACTGATGGCTATCAATCACACAGAATAAATTCCAGTGTTAGACAAACTGTCCATTTGCAAGTCCGTTCTGGGTCTGAACGAAACCGGAGGCACTATATACCTCGCAAACCCATCGATCACCACGTACGTCTGGACGATCACCACTCATTATCCATATTTCGGGATGCCTCCCAATCAGGACCTCAGTTACCAGCCAAACGAGGTGAAAATCTCCGGTCTTCAACCACCGTCTTCATCTTCGATTTCTTATCGTCGATTCAGTTATTCATAATGGGATAAACCCGGTCTTTTTTGGCAACTCGCGTATATAATAAACAAGTGCTACACAAACACTACTACGCATCATTTCAATTCATTAGTCACTAACCGTCAATCAGTAAGAGAACGATTTCCCAAATATTAACCCCGAAGGCCGAAACCAACATCAGATCAAAATCTAGGAAACCATTCGACTTAGCTAACCTTCAGTTAATTTCTAAATTTCACATCCATATCGTTTATAGTATTTTATAACGATTTATCACCATTTTTATTTATTTTAAAATAGCCAATTTATTCAAACGACGCTTCGGGCCATAACGCGGCCGTGGCGCTGTTTTTCTTCAGATTTGTTTTACACATATCTGAAAATCTAACCGTTGGATCATCATAAAATTTACATCATTAGAAAGATCTTTTCAAAATGAATCAACGGCTCCAGTTTCGTGAAAATCCGACGGTCGGATCTCCTAGTATAATCATTTGAAGTTTCGATTTCAAAATACGAACTGCAGCGTCGTTATTCGATTAAATATAATTATATTTATATATATATATATATATATAATATAATCGATTCTGGCGCTGTTTTTCTTCAGATTTGAATTGAACATTTCAGACAATCAAACCGTTGGATTTTTAAAAAGTTGGTGCCGTTCGAAAGATATTTCCAAAGCGAACCCAACGGTTGCGGTTTCGGGAAAATCCAATGGTCGGATCTCCCGCACTAATCGTTTGAAATCACGGTTTCAAAATACGAACTGCAGCTTCGTTATTCGATATATTTTAATTCTATTTATATATATATATATATATATATATATCGATTCTTCTCTTTCAAAGCTATATTCTTTTCATACATTTGACAAAAATTATATTTTTATCTAACTGTCTTCTATTTCAACACTTCACTATTTTTAACAATTCATGTATATAATAAAAATGTGGTTTTTAATGTAAAACAATTTATTTCAAAACTCGACTATTTTATATAGTTAATGTAGGTGATAAAAATAGGATTTTTATTATAAAACAATTTCTTTCAAAACAAGATTATTTTATACAGTTCATATAGATGATAAAAATGTGATTTTTATTATAAAACAGATTATTTCAAAATATGAATACCATTCAACACATGAATTTCAATTCAACGAATGAATTTCGATTCAACACATGAAGGTTTTCTATAGTTTATATATATAGAAAAAAGGTGATTTTTATATTTAAAACACGAATACCATTCAACACATGAATCTCTATCCAACGAATGAATATCGATTCAACACATGAAGGTTTTCTATAGTTTATATATATATAGATAAAAAGGTGATTTTTATATTTAAAACACGGATACCATTCAACACATGAATTTCTATCCAACGAATGAATATCGATTCAACACATGAAGGTTTTCTATAGTTTATATATATCGATAAAAAGGTGATTTTTATATCTAAAACACGAATACCATTCAACACATGAATTTCAATTCAATGAATGAATATCGATTCAACACATGAAGGTTTTTTATAGTTTATATATATCGATAAAAAGGTGATTTTTATATTTAAAACACGAATACCATTCAACACATGAATTTCAATTCAACGAATGAATATCGATTCAACACATGAAGGTTTTTTATACAACGAATAAATATAGTTTCAACAAATGAAAATAATTCTAACACATGAATATTATTCAAAATTTCGGCAGCATAACGGCAGGGTAGTTAAAACCGGGACCGTCCCTAGTACTGCTCCTTGCTCTACCTTAAAACCTCGCGGTTTTTGAAAATGGGGATTCATGCATCTAGTTCGCACGCAAGCGGCATGTATATTTTTTTCATTTCCACAAACTAATCCTACGTGGTTTCAACCAAAAATTTCTCAACCACAAACGGGTATTTTTCAACCACAATCAATCAATTTCAACCACAAACAATTTCAATCAACCATTCGCTATCAATCAATTTTCACACCAATCACAACCAATAAATATCGTCCATGGTTTGTGGACGAGGGGCGTATATATATATATATATATATATATATATAGCAATTCACTTCTATTTCAACACATATATAATTTTTACAATGCATATATAACTTATACATCGAACGTACAACTTATACAACGCTTATACAAGAGGTGTACAACGCTTATATAACTCATACATCGACTATATAATTTATACATCGTCGTTTTCCATATCGTTTATAATTTAGAAATCTCACATTGGGTTCCACTCCACCAAAAATAGCAGAAGGCTCAGAAAAATATGCGGTCTCTTCTAGAATGTAGAAGACGTCCACACGGTCACGATGTTTCCTGTTTCATTGAATTTCATTAAAAAACGAACAAGATATAATTTTTATTGTAAAATCAACATTCGCGACAGTTTTAAACTGTTGAAATCAGCCCAGAGTATAATAGTCGTACCTTTTCAAAACCTATTCGAAACTAGGTTTGAATTTTTCGGCAAATCCTTGAAGCGAGGTGGCGATCGGGCTACCCCATGCGAAAGAGCTTCGAGAGGCGCTCCAAGGGGTGGTGGCATTGGTGAACTCGACACCAGGGAGGAGGCTCGGCGGCTGAAAGTCGATGACTTTCGAGGGTCAGATCTCCTCGAATACTCAGTGGAAATTGGCCAACCTTATATGGACTTGTAGCTCTTGAGAAGATCTACAAAAACCTTAATTGTGGCACTGGATTTCGTGGAGCGTGGAAGGAGTAATCGGAGGGGAAAACAAGAAAGCGGTTTCTGCCGTTTAATCGCAATGAGAAGGTGAAGACGGAGAGAGAGAAAGGTGAGGTGGACCAATTGAATTTTTTATTTTATTTATAGATTTTTTTTTTCAAAAATACCCTCTTTCACACAAGAACACCAATCCAAACCCAACGACTGTCGTCCCTAGTGTTTTACCCCCATTCTGAACACAATGGGATATGTTTCGAAGGCCCATTCAACTGTTTCAGTCAGTTTTACTTCGAATTAAAATATAAAACATTCAATATTCGATTTGAACGTACATTTCAATTTGCCAGGGCCACAAACTGATTTAAAAAATTCCAGAAAAATAAATCTGGCTATATTTTGACGATACGGTCCCAACAAAACTAGTTTCGTCGAATTCTGAGGCCGTTTGCAAAAAGGCCCATTTTTGGTTGACCCAATTTAACTTTAATTGACCAAAACACATTTTCCTTTGCCACGCTCACATACTAGCTTCAAAAATTATGAAATTTGAAACCTAGCAATAACTTCACATCCCAGATCCAACAAAAGTGGTTTCGTCGAATTCTGAGGTCGTCTGCAAAGTGGCCATTTTCACGGGCTATATAAATTCCATGGCGACTTTCTGAAAATTCATTTGGCTATAACTTTTGCTTTCCGCTATGAAACTTCGATTTTTCAGATTCGTTAGAAAGGTATTCACTAACAGATTTAAATATTTTGGTTTCACTCAAATCTGTTTTGTTTTGCACCCGGTACGGTCAGTCAAAGTTTGAATTCAAATTTTGAAACTACCGCGCCATTTTAGGCCTTGTTTATAATTAGAATTAATTATATTCGTTTTCAAATGTCGATTCAAACTCACTTTTCATTTCTATTATTTAAAATATTTATTTTAAATATTTAAAATCCACTATTTTAGCCAATTTAAAAATTTTAAATTGGTTTAGATTTTCCGGGTAGTTACAATCTTCCCTACTTAAAACTTTTCGTCCCCGAAAAGGGACAAAGTCGAAAGTGGTTTGATTAATCAAATCTACGTTCAATTTGACTTCCATTCTCCAACTTTTCAGTTTTTGAGAATTTTCAAATTCTTCAAAATTTTGGCTAACACCCGGAATTTTCGAAAAATTTCGCCATAACCTCCTTTGTACGGGGAGAGGTTTGGAAATTTATTGGGCCTTATTTGGTAACCAATAAATCCTAATAAGCATACACATATTTATAGTGATATATTCTGGTGTTTACAGGGGAGCGTGTATAGATAATAACTCCAGAGAATAAATTCTCGTCACCCTGTCAAAGCCTGAGGGAGTGTGTATTTTAATTGCTCCAGAGGATAAATCCTCGTCACCTCGTCCCGTGTGGGAAATAAATAATCCATGTGCCGTATCTAATGACTAGAGAGACGTGATTATTGTCAATTCCAGACCCGTGTGGTGTTTTTATTAATCTGGGCAATTTATCGTTACAATTAAAATAGTCCATATCAGTCATCAGTTCAACCTGTAAAATATAGTCATCGCCATACAAGCCTCTCGCTCGTATGGTAAATCTTCCACCTCGTCACACAAGCTCCAAATGCTTATGTGGTATATGATGAAGTATGCCTATCTTCAGAAGTATGCCATGCAGTGTAGTTCAAAATTAATTGTTACTATCCTATGGCGATGTTTATTATTACACACAGAATAACCAGCACTCCGCATCGAATGGCATTCATAGGAGTTGTTATAATAATATTTCGCATCCAACTCATTAAGGTTTACCTATTTGTTGGTCACACAAATAAAATCTTTACTCAACAGCTATCCATTTTCCTGTTCAAACATATATAATGCACATGTATATACTTTTATCTATTTTCTAATCAGTTCAACGTGTGATTTAAACGAATAAATTCTACCATTATTCTCTAATTGATTAAATTAACTATCGTTTTAATAATTCAATTAATCAACTCTACAATCACACAACACAAACAACAATCAAATTGTTTTTAACTTCTCAAAAATATACTAATCAATTTCTATACTCTTTTAAAATCATTCAGACTATGGAATTAAAAGTGCACATCCATGGAAAGAAAATAACAATAGAGTAGAGAACTAATTGGTAATGCAAAGTATGGTAAATGTACCTTGCACCGGAGTCAATCAGAGATATCAACTCGACACTTAGGATAGGCTTTCTGAATGCTCTCCTCAGTTTCCAAAGTACAATCTCGCGGATCACCACTCCATTGCACTTTGACTAAGTGAACTTTCTTGTTCCTCAACTCTTTGGTTTCTTTGCCGATAATCTTTAGCGGCTCTCTTCTCACAGTCAATTCTGGGCTAATTTCAATATCCTGTTGAGCTGCTTCTTCCACGATCAAGTCTGGATCATGAACGTGCTTTCAAAGTTGAGATATGTGAAATACATCATGCACTCCAGGCAACCAATCAGGCAATTCCACTCTATAAGCGAGCATTCCAATCCGTTCAAGAATAGGAAACGGATCAATGAATTTGGGCGTCAACTTCCCAGTTTTACCGAACCGGATAACTCCTCTCATCGGCGATACTTTCAGATATACATAGTCGCCAATAGCAAATGATATATCTCTTCTCCTCTTGTCGGCATAGCTCTTCTGTCGGCTTTGAGCGGCGAGTAATCGCTTCTTAATAAAGTCAACTTTGTCGGCAGCTTCTCGGATCATATTTGGCCCCAACACAAGTCTATTACCGGGTTCGACCCAACAAGCAGGAGATCGGCACGATCTACCGTACAGTGCTTCGAATGGCGACATTGTCAGGCTCTCCTGGTAGCTGTTATTATATGAGAATTCAGCCAAATGCAGATGGTCTTCCCATGATCCACCAAAATCTAGAACACAAGCCTGTAATAGATCTTCTAAAATACGATTCACCCTCTCAGTTTGACCATCTGTCTGAGGATGATAGGCGGTGCTTAGGTTCAGCTTTGTTCCCAGCTCTACTTGAAATGCCTCCCAGAATTTACTAGTAAATATTGTATCTCTATCACTGACTATACTGAGCAGCACTCCATGCAGTCTAACTATTTCCTTGAAATATATCTGCGTCAGACTCTGAGCAGTTCTGTTTGATCTGACAGGTATGAAATGGGCGGTCTTCGTGATCAGCCAAATACTGTCATTTCCTTTTCTGGTTCTGGGCAAACCATCAATGAAGTCCACGGAAATATGTTCCCACTTCCAACCAGGAACGTCTAGCGGTTGTAACAGTCCAGCCAGTTTCTGTTGGTCGCTCTTGACTAGCTGGCAAGTAGGGCATCGGTTAACATATATTAAAACATCTCTTTTCATAGCCTTCCACCAGAATGTTCGCTTGAGATCGTTGTACATTTTGGCCACACCAGGATGGATACTCAGCTTGGACTTGTGACACTCGTCTAACACTTCCCTTTTTAGCTCGGGGATGCCAGGAACACAAATCCTTCCTTTCAATCTCAGGATTCCGTAGTTATCTATTTGAAAACACGAGGGTTCGCCTTTCTGAATCCTTTTGATCATATCCTTAATAAAGTTATCCTCCTTCTGAATAATAGATATTTTGTCAATCAAGGAAGTCGTAATAATAAAGCTGGCGATCATTACATTCTTTCGGCTCGGCGCATCGGCCACGACATTGGCTTTCCCTGGAGTGTATAGAATCTCAAAATCATATGCTGCAAGGAACTCTAGCCAACGTTGCTGCCTCAGATTCAAGTCCTTCTGGGTGAACAGATATTTCAGTGACTGATGGTATGTATACAGCTCGAATTTCTCACCCAGAAGATAGTGTCTCCAGATTTTCAAAGAGAATACGATAGCCAATAACTCAAGATCATGAGTTACATAGTTTTTCTCGTGCGGCTTCAGCTGACGGCTAGCATAAGCGATCACTTGACCCCTTTGCATTAACACTGCTCCAAGGCCTTCTCTAGAGGCATCTGTCCAGACTTTCAAATCCTCATTGCCATCTATTATTGTTAACACTGGAGCAGTTGTATGTTTCAGCTTCAGCTCTTGGAAAGCTTCCTCACATACCGGAGTCCAATTGAATCTCGAATGTTTCTTCGTCAGTTTCGTTAAAGAACTAGATGTCTTCGCGAAATCCTTAATGAATTTCCGATAATAACTGGCTAACCCGAGAAAACTTCTAACTTCTGTTGGCGTACGAGGCTGTTTCCAATTCTGAATATGGCCAAGAAATTTGACTTCTTCTTACCAGAATATACATTTGGAAAACTTTGCTTTCAACACATTCTTTCTGAGAATTTCTAACACTTGTTCCAAATGTTTTTCGTGCTCACTTTCTGACTTAGAGAAGATAAGGATATCATCAGTGAAAACCAGAACAAATTTATTCAATACTCCTCTGAATACTTTGTTCATTAAATCGACGAAGTACGCCGGAGCGTTACATAAGCCGAATGGCATTACTAACCACTCATAGAATAGGTATGGACCTCTGAATGCTGTCATAGGAACACATTCTTCGGCAATTCGAAGCTGATGGAAGCCTGCAGCTAGGTCCATCCTTGAGAATACTTGTGCTCCATTCAGACGATCCAATAAATCGTCGATTCGCGGCAATGGATATTTATTCTTTATGGTCTGCTTGTTCAAATCGCGATAATCCACACATAGTCGTAGAGTACCATATGATTTTGGGGAAAACACCACTGCTGCTCCCCAATCAGAGAAACTAGGCCTGATCAGACCCTTCCATACCAGCTGTCGTGTTTGATTGTCAAGTTATTCTTTCTCTTTCAAGGACATTCTTCGAATAGCGTGAACTACCGGCCTTGCATTCGGAATCAAAGCAATCTTGAAATCTATCTCTCTCTGCGGAGGTAAGCGAACAACTTCTTCAAACACATCCGCATAATTTTTGACGACAGGAATATCTTTCACTAGGTTGGGAATATTCTCTGTGACTTCAGGGATATTTTCTAGTTGGGCTGGAGAAACATTTAGAGCCGACCAAAAATCCTTTCTATTTGAATTCGGACCTTCATATGGTATGGTTATATAATTCCCTGATTGGGCCTTTGCCTTAACAACTCTCTTAGCACACCTAACCTCAGCTTCATATTTGGTTAGCCATTCCAATCCCAGAATAAGATCGAATTCAGTAAAATTCATGACGATAGAAATAATAGGGAATTTATAATAGGAAAAAGAGACAGGCATCCCCACAAACCCAACTAAGATCGATGGAACCCCCAACCAGATTTTGGACAGTCATTGGTTCTTTGAGCTTCTTCAAATTCAGATCCAACTTCTTAGCTGCATTCTTGGCGATGAAGCTTTGTGACGCGCCTGTATCAAACAGCACTTTAACTGGAATGTTTTTGACATTAAGCGTGCCTTCTAAAACATCAGCCCTTTCTTGACTGGCTGAGGGCTCAGAAGCTTCTGCTACTTCATTTATATGTACTACTTCTGGTTTTCTGAATATCAGGCAGTTTTCGCAATATGGACCGGCTGGTGACACTTATGGCATCCTCTGTTCTCTTGTAACTCCTTATCGGATTTAGACCCAAACTTTATTTGTTTCTTTAGAGATCTGCAACTGATCGACAAATGTCCTTGCTTATTGCAGTTAGAGCATATAGCAGTTGTTACTGGTTCTTTTCCAGATTTAGCCCTTTTTCTCTTGGCACTGGGCTTCTTACTGATCCCAGGACTATCAGTCACAGACTCCACTTTGTTACTAGAACTGGCCTCTTCTTCGTCACGCAACATACCTTTCTTATGGAGATCTTCATACTGATAAGCCATGTATATCATCTTAGAAAAAGGAAGCTTCACATTCCTCATCACACTATTCTGATATTTCCTTTGCAGGCCATTAATAAATCTTAGATTCTTCCTCTTTGGATCTTGAATCAGACTAGGAGCAAAGTGAGAGAGTTCGTTGAATTTCTTATGATATTTGGGAATGGTCATATCTCTTTGTATCAGATAGGAGAATTCATCACATAATCGCTCCGTCACTTCAGGAGGAGTAAATCTTTCTAGGAAAATCTTTTTGAATCTATCCCAGGTGATATCACCTTCTGGATTATCTTTGATGATTGTTTCCCACCAGATTAAAGCTTCTTCTCTGAGCGCCCAAGATGCTACTAATATTTTCTGATCATCTCTCAACTAGACACGCTCAAATATTCTTTCTGCAGAGCTCACCCAAGCTTGAGTTTGAATAATAGATTCATTGCCCGAGAACTGTGCTCCGTTCAGATTTCGATATCTCTTTAATAGAGCCTCTAGATTGGGTTATGCATTTCTTCTGTTTCTGACACTCATTTTTCTATTAATTCTGCAAATAGCAGATCAAGTGTCAGGTCACAGAAAAGGTATTTTAAAACATAGAAACATATACTTCAAATGTAAATGTGTCTATTGAGGTGTATTTCATTCTGCTTTACTCATACTAGGATATTACTGATCCTATCTGTAATAAGTTACCCGTCCTAGAACACTATTGGTTCTGTTTCTGACGAGTTCGTTAATATGTTATATTCCAGCACTAAGCTTAACCAAAGCTCTGATACCACGTTGTGATGACCCCAAACCCCGTACAGATGGTGGCAAGGGTAATCTTTGGAATATAACACATAAAAAGATAACAGCAGAACATAATTAAATAAATACACCTGATAATGAACAAATAGTACACTGGATAAACATAATCATCAGAGTTACACAGTATACAGGATCATACTTAGTACAAATACAGTTCAGCTATACATAAATGTCTACAACGGAAAACAAACAAAATATGTACAATAGGAGCTGAACAGCATAAAATAGATAAATGATAGAATCCATCTTCAGCTCCAGCTATCCATAGAAAGCCAGCTAAAACCTGAACATAAGGCTGCCCGTGTAGAAAAAGGGGCACCCAAGTTTGAAAGTGAAACAAACTACGAGTCAGTCATGGGACTGGTATGAGAAATCTACTCAACACATTTAAAATATGGCTAATCACAGGACCACGCCACTTTCGTGGAACGGGTTTACTCCATTGGATCGCCAGTGCTTTAAAAACAAATCTTTCTTTTAAACATCGCAATGCTTTTTATAAAAATGAAGCCATTATAAGACTCAGTTCCCATCACACAATGCAACGCAAACCGGAGGATGGAGTTTTTACCTTATAACGGCCAAGATATGCTTGATACGAATAAAACAAAAGCATTTGATATTATTGCTAGCGTTTATATGTTTTAAAAACAATTTCAAATCGTAACTATCAATCATAGACGGCATTAATGCCCCATACCACTATGTCGCCATATATAGGTATACAATCAAAATTGCACAGTCGCGTATTTGGAAATTGGATTTCCGTCATGAACCAAGGCAAAAGATAGTCCTTACCGACTTCGAGACTCTCTAGCACGAGCCTCAGGATCAAAGCTCGAGTGACCCTTGGATCGTCAGGGCCGGTCCACCGATGTGGATTAAAATTCCTGAACAATGCGTTTCCCCGCCCTATGGGGCGTAGGTGAGCCAACGAATGGCTCCATCGGACCCGGGTCGTCCGATCTAACCGAGGCGCCTCGCAATAGTAACAACCACATAAGTCAAACTCGTCAGGGTGTGTAAAACCACTGACGCCACTTCTAGCTAGAAAGAAACGCATGTCCCCCCTGAGGTCCTCTCCCGTTTCTGGTTCATACCGGGGTGTGAGGCTTGCGAATTCACATTATACACAAAGCTACGCCACACAGGAGGTGCTTTGATCATCACCACAAGACTTTGCTTTTCAACAGAAGCCCTGATCACTGCATCTTAGCATGACACACAGGCAATTCACACCGTGCAACTGATGGCTATCAATCACACAGAATAAATTCCAGTGTCAGACAAGCTATCCATTTGCAAGTCCGTTCTGGGTCCGAACGAAACCGAAGGCACTATATACCTCACAAACCCATCGTTCACCACGTACGTCTGGATGATCACCACTCATTATCCATATTTCGGGATGCCTCCCAATCAGGACCTCGGTTACCATCCAAACGAGGTGAAGATCTCCGGTCTTCGACCACCGTCTTCATCTTCGATTTCTTATCGTCGATTCAGTTATTCAAAATGGGATAAACCCGGTCTTTCTGAGCAACTCGCGTATATAATAAACAAGTGCTACACAAACACTACAACGCATCATTTCAATTCATTAGTCACTAACCGTCAGTCAGTAAGAGAACGATTTCCCAAATATTAACCCCGAAGGCCGAAACCAACATCAGATCAAAATCCAGGAAACCATTCAACTTAGCTAACCTTCAGTTAATTTCTAAATTTCACATCCGTATCGTTTATAATATTTTATAACGATTTATCGCCATTTTTATTTATTTTAAAATAGCCAATTTATTCAAACGACGCTTCGGGCCAAAACGCGGTCGTGACGCTGTTTTTCTTCAGATTTGTTTTACACGTATCTGAAAATTAACCGTTGGATCTTCATAAAATTTACATCATTAGAAAGATCTTTTCAGAACGAATCCAAGGTTCCAGTTTCGGGAAAATCCAACGGTCGGATCTCCCGGTATAATCGTTTGAAGTTTCGATTTCAAAATACGAACTGCAGCGTCGTTATTCGATTAAATATAATTATATTTATATATATATATAATCGATTCTGGCGCTGTTTTTCTTCAGATTTGAATTGAACATTCCAGACAATCCAACCGTTGGATTTTTACAAAGTTGGTGCCGTTGGAAAGATATTTCCAAAGCGAATCCAACGGTTGCGGTTTCGGGAAAATCCGATGGTTGGATCTCCCGCACTAATCGTTTGAAATCACGGTTTCAAAATACGAACTGCAGCTTCGTTATCCGATATGTTTTAATTCTATTTATATATATATATCGATTCTTCGCTTTCAAAGCTATATTCTTTTCATACATTTGATAAAAATTATATTTTTATCTAACTGTCTTCTATTTCAACACTTCACTATTTTTAACAATTCATGTATATAATAAAAATGTGACTTTAATGTAAAACAATTTATTTCAAAACTCGACTATTTTATATAGTTAATGTAGGTGATAAAAATAGGATTTTTATTATAAAACAATTTCTTTCAAAACAAGATTATTTTATATAGTTCATATAGATGATAAAAATGTGATTTTTATTATAAAACAATTTATTTCAAAATATGAATACCATTCAACACATGAATTTCAATTCAACGAATGAATTTTGCTTCAACACATGAAGGTTTTCTATAGTTTATATATAGATAAAAAGGTGATTTTTATATTTAAAACACGAATACCATTCAACACATGAATCTCTATCCAACGAATGAATATCGATTCAACACATGAAGGTTTTCTATAGTTTATATATATATATAAAAAAGTGATTTTTATATTTAAAACACGAATACCATTCAACACATGAATTTCTATCCAACGAATGAATATCGATTCAACACATGAAGGTTTTCTATAGTTTATATATATCGATAAAAAGGTGATTTTTATATTTAAAACACGAATACCATTCAACACATGAATTTCAATTCAACGAATGAATATCAAATCAACACATGAAGTTTTTTTATAGTTTATATATATCGATAAAAAGGTGATTTTTATATTTAAAACACGAATACCATTCAACACATGAATTTCAATTCAACGAATGAATATCGATTCAACACATGAAGGTTTTTTATACAACGAATAAATATAGTTTCAACAAATGAAAATAATTCTAACACATGAATATTATTCAAAATTTCGGCAGCATAACGGCAGGGTAGTTAAAACCGGGACCGTCCCTAGTACGGCTCCTCGCTCTACCTTAAAACCTTGCGGTTTTTTACAATGGGGATTCATGCATCTAGTTCGCACGCAGGCGGCATGTATAATTTTTTCATTTCCACAAACTAATCCTATGTGGTTTCAACCAAATATTTCTCAACCACAAACGGTAATTTTTCAACCACAATCAATCAATTTCAACCACAAACAATTTCAAGCAAACATTCGCTATCAATCAATTTTCACACCAATCACAACCAATAAATATCGTCCATGGTTTGTGGACGAGGGGCGTATATATATATACATATATATATAGCAATTCACTTCTATTTCAACACATATATAATTTTTACAATGCATATATAACTTATACATCGAGCGTACAACTTATACAACGCTTATACAAGAGGTGTACAATGCTCATATAACTCATACATCGACTATATAATTTATACATCGTCGTTTTCCATATCGTTTATAATTTAGAAATTTCACATTGGGTTCCACTCCACCAAAAATAGCAGAAGGCTCAGAAAAATATGCGGTCTCTTCTAGAATGTAGAAGACATCAACACGGTCACGATGTTTCCTGTTTCATCGAATTTCGTTAACAAACGAACAAGATATGATTTTTATTGTAAAATCAACATTCACGACGGTTTTAAACTGTTGAAATCAGCCCAGAGTATAATAGCCGTACCTTTTCAAAACCTGTTCGAAACTAGGTTTAAATTTTTCGGCAAATCCTTGAAGCGAGGTGGTGATCGGGCTACGCCACGTGAAAGAGCTTCGAGAGGCGCTCCAGGGGGTGGTGGCGTTGGTGAACTCGACGCCAGGGAGGAGGCTTGGCGGCGGCTGAAAGTCGATGACTTTCGAGGGTCAGATCTCCTCGAATACTCAGTGGAAATTGGCAAACCTTATATGGATTTGTAGCTCTTGAGAAGATCTACAAAAACCTTAACTGTGGCACTGGATTTCGTGGAGCGTGGAAGGAGTAATCGGAGGGGGAAACAAGAAAGCGGTTTTCGCTGTTTAATCGTGATGAGAAGATGAAGACGGGGAGAGAGAAAGGTGAGGTGGACCAATTGAATTTTTTTTGTTTTATTTATATATTTTTTTTTTCAAAAATACCCTCTTTCACACACGAACACCAATCCAAACCCAACGACTGTCGTCCCTAGCATTTTACACCCATTCCGAACACAATGGGATATGTTTCAAAGGCCCATTCGACTGTTTCTTTCAGTTTTACTTCGAATTAAAATATAAAACATTCAATATTCGATTTGAACATACATTTCAATTTGCCAGGGCCACAAACTGATTCGAAAAATTCCAGAAAAATAAATCTGGCTATGTTTTGACGATACGGTCCCAACAAAACTAGTTTCGTCGAATTCTGAGGCCGTTTGCAAAAAGGCCCATTTCTGGTCGATCCAATTTAACTGTAATTGACCAAAACACATTTTCCTTTGCCACGCTCACATACTAGCTTCAAAAATTATGAAATTTGAAATCTAGCAATAACTTCACATCCCGGATCCAACAAAAGTGGTTTCGTCGAATTCCGAGGTCGTATGCAAAGTGGCCATTTTCACGGGCTATATAAATTCCATAGCGACCTTTTTGAAAATTCATTTGGCCATAACTTTTGCTTTCCGCTATGAAACTTCGATTTTTCAGATTTGTTAGAAAGGTATTCACTAACAGATTTAAATATTTTTGGTTTCACTCAAATCCGTTTTGTTTTGCACTCGGTACGGTCAGTCAAAGTTTGAATTCAAATTTTGAAACTACCGCGCCATTTCAGGCCTTGTTTATAATTAGAATTAATTATATTCGTTTTCAAATGTTGATTCAAACTCACCTTTCATTTCTATTATTTAAAATATTTATTTTAAATATTTAAAATCCACATTTTAGCCAATTTAATTTTTTTTATTGGTTCAGGTTCAGATTTTCCGGGTCGTTACATTTTACCCAAAATATTCAGACCTCTGAATCCTGAACCAGAGAACAATTTACCTAAATAACAAGCTCATAGTGATATCGACAATTGCCCGAAGGCTTATGATATTATATGCATGCAGATGAGGCTTCTGTAACTCACTGAAGCAACTCATAACTCCAAACTCACATGCACATTCATTCATACAAGATATTTGCAATGATTTTTCTTATAAGCTCAAAAAAATGAGCATAATATCACATCAAGGCAATCAAATGTGATATAAGCGGATTTTGAAGTCCTAGAACTTGTCGGTGCGACAACGGAGCTTCACAACATCGCCAAAGCAACTTATTGCATATGAATTAGATTTTGTGCATAATTCTTATCATAATTTTTCGACTCAATGAAACTAAACTAATGAACCGAAAGATGTATATTTATCTAACTAATTCATATGCACCACTCAAACAAATAACTAGCAAATAGTTAACTAACTGGCCCTTATTCGTTTAGAGACTCTCACATACTTAAATGACAACATAAACTTCAATTAACACTCAAATATTTTCCATACTACTTGTCATTAACCCATACCAAACATCATTAAATCATGCATTCAAATTGATCATTATAGGCCATTAAACAATCCAACCAAATTCATAAAAAACAATCAATAATAACTAGCCCTTTTATAGTGAGAAGTTTCTCACCTTTTCTTGCTAAAGAAAGAAATCGAATTAATGATAAGCCAAAACAACCTCTCTTCCAATATTGCATGCAAATCTCCAATCTAATCACATATAAATAGGATTCCTAAGAGTTAGATCATAAGAATCATCAAAAATCAAAGAGAAGATAAGCTAGAGAAGATGAAGAGGAGGATAGAAAAGCTTACCAAGGTTTCCTCTTCAATTTCCCCCTTGATTTGGGCTTAGATATGCAAAACCTACCTTAGGAATTTTAATTTCCCATTCCACTCTCCATTTTCGAATTTTTCTCTAAATGTGGAAGTGAATGAGAGGGAGAGACTAGTTTGGGGGTTATATGGTGGGCTAGGTTTAGCCAAACCAAGACCCAACCAATGTGCCAAAACTCTAAAGCTCGGAATATATCGATATTTACACTTTTCGATCATGTAAGCGATATTCTGAACCTAATGGAAGTGGTTTCGTGTCCAAACTCATTCACATGCAAAAAGTGATATTTTGGTCATACAACCAACGAAAAAAAACCAAATCTCACTAACTCAAAAGGCATCGATGTTTACACTTTCTGATGTCGTAAATGGCGTTTTGGAAGTAGTTTCGTTGAAAATGGAGGTCGTTTGCAAAATATCCATTTTTAAGGGCTATATGTAATATTAAAATATATAAATACCATAGCGACTATTCTAAATTTTAATTTAGACATAACTTACAATTTTTAAAGTAAAATCTCAATTTCTTACATTCATTAGAAAATTACAATTCAAAATATTTCAGTATTTCTTATTTTACCAAATTCTGATTTATATTGAATTCTATATATTCATTCAAAGTTGAAAATCGAATTTTCAAACTACCGCGTCATTTCAAGCTCGTTTTAATTAAATTTTAAATTGACACATTCTAATTTCGAATAAAATAAATTTCAAATCGTTTATTCTCAAAATAAATCAATTTAAATCTATTAAAAATAAATTTTAAATTGGTTCAAAAAATACGGGTTGATACACTTTCTACCTTGCTATGGCTTGTAAAAAGGTATGTGATTTTGCTTTATTATACTCTGATGTTTTGGCAGACATTTTTATTTGAAGTATTTGGTATTTGATGATGTAACTAGTTTGGAACAATGATTTTCCTTTAATAATAAAAATTAATTTTCTGTTGTCTATATATATTTTCCTTGTGAAAATTTGTTTCTATTTATCTCTTGCGCTTCACGAAACTTAATATATTCTTTTATGAGTGAAACTAACCGATATGGGGTGTCAAATTTGGTATCAGAGCTGAAGGTTATAAGATCATAGAAAAGAAAAGTATTTTCAAATAGAAACCTATTTTGAAAAACATATCCCCTCAAGCTTTCTATCTCTTTTTGAATCATTGTTTATTCTCTTTTTAGCATGTCCAGGGAACCTAATCTTCCTGAGGGCATTCCACTACTGACATGGTTCTGTAGGTATTTAGAGGCTACGACACCTGCCAGAGTTCAAGGAGATACCCCACTGCTAGCTGCAGCCGCAGTTGCTCCACCTCCTCCTGTAGTCAACTTTTCTAACCTTTGTAAGGACTTCTGCACAACGGGAGGCAAACCCTTTCGAAGTACCGAAAGCTTTGTTGAGGCACGCAATTGGCTTAGAGAAACAGAGAATGTGTTTGGCCTTTTCGAGCTCAATGATAGGAGGAAGACACAGTCGCTGATTGGCCATATTGGTGGGAGGTGACAGAGGCTGGGCAACCAGTAGATACTTGGGTGGATTTCAGATAGAGATTTGAGATGAAATTCTTATCTTAGGAGGAAGAGGAAATGAAGATGGAGAGATTTTTAGCTTTAAAACAAGGAAATATGTCCGTTAAGGAATATGTCAACAAATTTAATCAGCTAGCAAGGTTCGGTCTAGACTTGGTGCCCATAAGAAGGCTCTTAGGTTTGCAAGAGGGTTGAATCAACTTCTCCAAGGACTAGCATTGTCACATATACCGATGGAGGCGACGTCGAAAGGCTTGTTGACATAACTCTAATGCACGAGGATGGTAAGAATGAGAAGAAAGAGGTCAAGACTGAGGATGCACAGCCCAAGGTTGAGGAAAAGAAATGGTGGCCCAAGATGGGAACACAAAAAAAGGAGGAAAGCCTGATAAGGATCAGATCAAGACTGAAGTTAAGTGCCATGGTTGTAGAGATTTGGGTCATTTTGTGTAAGATTATAGAAAGACAAAGAAAGCTTGTTTCAAGTGTGGTCTGATTGGACATTCACTAAGCAATGCCCTAGCAAGCAAGGACAAGGGGCAAGATTTTCTGTAGGACTAGTGCATGCTCTTGAGGCTAGTGGACCTGATCGAGATAGGAAAGTCACAGTCAAAGGTTTGATTTCCCTTTTTGACTATCCTATTAGGAATCTCTTTGATTCTGGCGCTTCTCATTCATTTATACCCAATTCTATGGTAGATAATCTGCACCTAGATACTAGTATTGTTTCTAATCCTGTTGCAGTCTCAGACCCCATAGAAGGTACGACTCATTTATCCATGAAATATTGGTTTTTAAGAATTTCTATCTTGGGCATCGAGTTTGAATGCGACACGTATTTTCTTGGCTTTATGGGTTATGGATTGATTCCAGGAATGGACTGGCTAGCTATGTATGGTGCTATTCTAGACTGTGAGAGGAGAGTTGTTAGGCTTCTAACATGCCAAGGGAGAACTCTTGAGATTTCGTGTGATAACTCTTGAGATTTCGTGTGATCTACTAGGGTTAGTTGCACTCAGTTTTCTAGATTTGCTTGATACTTCTGTTGACGATTTGCGATCAATACCCATTGTCAGAGATTATCTGGACGTATTTGATGAGGTTTAGGGATTATCTCCGAGGCGTGAGATAGAATTCCAGGTTTATTTGGTAGAGAATGTGAAGCCAATCGCTTTACCAATATGCCACATGGATCCTAAGCAAAGGAGGGAGCTCAACAAGCAAGTAGGGGAGCTATTCCAGAAAAGATTTATTAGACAGAGCATATCAGAGTAGGGAGATCCATTCATCTTTGTAACTAAGGCAAATGACTCACTCCGTCTACGCGTGGACTATAGAGAGCTGAATAAGCTCACCAAGAAGAATAGGCACCCACTTCCGAGGAGTGATGACTTGTTTAATCAGCTAGTAGGCGCATTAGTTTTCTTGTAGATGGATTTGGCCATGGGATTTCATCAGGTTAGGGTGGCAGAGGACAATACTGATAAGTCTACTTTCATAAATCCATACGGTTTCTTTGAGTGGCTGATCATGCCTTTTGGGCTAACCAATGCACCAACATATTTTGTGGACTTGATGAGTAGGGTGTTTAAGAGTTTCTGAACAAGTTTTTAGTGGTCTTTGTGGACGATGTTATGATCTTCTCAAAGAATGAGGGGGAACATGCCCTACACTTAGGAGAGGTTCTACGCACTCTTAGATCGAATGAACTTAAGGAAAAAATTTCTAAGTTTCACTTTTGGAGGAAGTAAATAAGGTTCTTAGGGCATGTAGTCTCCAAGGATGGGATAGCGGTAGACCCTGCTAAATTCATCGCAGTTCAAGATTGGAAGGCTTCAAAGAATGCGATGGATGTGATAAGTTTGCTAGGGTTGTTGGGCTATTATAGGAAGTTCATCAAAGACTTTGCAAGGATATCTACCCCGCTCACCCGATTGAAAAAGAAGAACTTGGCTTTTTCTTGGAGCATTGACTGTGAGGATAATTTTCAGAGATTGAAGAAGGATCTGACATCAGCCCCAGTTCTGACTCTCCCCGATGGAAGAAATATGTTCACGGTCTACATAGATGCTTATAGCATTGGACTTGGTGACGTTCTAATGTAAGAAGGAAGGGTAGTTTGCTACGGTAGCAGGCAGTTGAGAGTTCACGAGAAGAACTACCCTACCCACGACCTAGAATTGGCTGCTATGTTGTTCACATGGAAGTCTTGGTGACATTATCTACTAGGAGAAATATTTGAGCTATACACGGATCGTAAGTCACTCAAATATTTGTTCCCACATAAGGATCTCAACTTGAGGCAGCAACGGTGGATGGAGTTCCTAGCGTCCTATGATTCTGAGATAGCTTATACCCTAGGCAAGGGAAATGTAGTGGCGGGCGCATTGAGTAGGCAGAGGATGGCTTTGAGTCCTCTATTCGTAGAGAGGCGGAGCTTGGAGTTTATATCGACCTCTGATTTCAATCCATTTACGGATTTCACATTTGATATTATCACCATTGGAGGTGCGACCTACTCTCCTTGAGCGTATTGGATCTATGCAGCAAGAGGACCTGTAGATAGCAGACATCATGGACAGGCTTAGTAGAGGAGATACCTCTAGTCACCTAAGTAGATACTCCGTGGATGATAAAGGGTGGCAACGACGAGATGGAAGATGCGTTCTTGGTGATAGAGATTTGTATAGGACAGTCTTGAGGAGGCTAATCATTCTCGGATAACTATCCATCCGGGCGGCGACAAGATGTATTGAGACATGAAGAAAGTTTTCTTTTGGGATGGTATGAAGAAGGATGTAGCAGAATTTGTGGCCCGATGTTTAACTTGTTAGCGAGTAAAGGCTGAACAGAGGAAACCTGGCTGATTGTTTCAGCCCTTGGATGTCCCACAATGTAAGTGGGAGAGTGTCTCTATGGATTTCATTGATGGACTGCCCAGATCGAGGAAGGGCAATACAAGCATTTGGGTGATAGTAGACAGACTTACGAAGAACGCTCACTTTGTTCTTGTCAAGAGCAAGAGGACAACAACTTGGTTAGCATCGATATACCTTCGAGAGGTAGTTAGACTTAATGGCGTACCTTCCAGTATAGTAAGTGACCATGACCCCAACTTCACTAGTGAGTTCTAGAAGAGCTTACAAGAAGCATTAAGTACACAGCTACATTTGAGCACAACATACTACCCTCAGACCGACGGACGGACTGGGAAGGTGAATAGGGTTCTTGAGGATCTTCTAAGATTGTGTATCCTAGATTTCGGAGAGACATAGGAGGAGCATCTCCCATTGGTTGAGTTTTCCTACAACAACAGTTATCAGTCATGCATAGGCATGGCACCCTTTGAAGCATTACATGAACGACCTTGTAGATCATCGACTTGTTGGTGGGAGTCTAAGGACAGACTTCTACTTGGACCTGTGACAATTCGAGAGACTTCCGAGAAGATTGATCTTATCTGCCGAAGAATGCAAGCAACTCAGGACGGACAAAAGTCATATGCCGGTAAAAGGAGAACCTATTGGAATTCGAAGTAGGAGATATGATCTTTCTACTTTGTTGAGCTTAAGAAGGGATATGATTTTTCTTTATTGTACTCTGATGTTCTGGAAGACATTTTTATTTGAAGTATTTGGTATTTGATTATGTAACTAGTTTGGAGCAATGATTTGCTTTTAATAGTAAAAGTTAATTTTCCGCTGCTATTTATATTTGTCTTGTGAAATTTTGTTTCTGTTTATCTCTTGTGATTCACGAAACATAATGCATTCTCTTATGAGTGACATTAAAGGACGTGGGGTGTCACACTTAATTATCTACCAAGCAAGTTAATTGTAGTTAGTTAAATAATTAAAAGGCTAATTATTATTTTACTAATTATTTAAGGGTTGATTATTAAGATTGATTATTTATTTATATATGGGTTTAATTATTAATTACTTACTAATCAAGTCAAATTCTAGTTAATTATGATTTTATTATTTTAAATAAAGTTTTAATTTACAACCTAAGTTTTAGTTAAGATCTTTTAACTAACTTAACCAAGATTAAATAATATTTAATTATCATTTAATGTTAAAAATTATATAATAATTAATTAAAGATTAATTATGGTTTAATTACATAAAGGTTGATTATTATTCAATGTTTTATTTAAAAGTTAATTACAACTTAGTTAATGACCAAAGGTTTGGTTACTTTTAAAGTAAGGGGTTCAAATGCTATTTGTTTTCTTTGGGCAAGGCCAGCTAGATTTTAAAGTGGACCATCCACTTTTCGTTACTACAAAGTATGAATACATATTACAAACAGGGTTTATTCCGACCGACTAACTGCAACAAGGAAAAGAAAGCTAAACTAGCTTACAGAATAGGAGCCAGGCAACATACCAGAGCCATTCAAACCAAAAATATCCTTACAAACAATTATCATACAACACGTTGGGTGTTACAATTCTCATGACACAGCAGCGTACAACACATAACAAACTTGAAGCATCACAGTCCTTACGCAGGAAATAACAATGACAAACCGTTGCACCCGCAATCACATCAAAGAACAAAACTAACTTGAAAGCACCAACTAAAGCAAACCCGCTAGAGTAGCATAAACAATACATGTGACGACCCGAACTTCCCCGTAAAGGAAAGCCCGGATTGAGTTGAGAACACAACAAATCAGAACACAAACAGAAGAACATTTCATTGCTTATTACAACAATTTACATCAGAGTACAAGAATATACAGAGTGTGAATAAATATTATACACATAAAAATATCAAAGATTTACAAAATACAATGCAGCGGAAAATAATACAAAACACAACTGAAAGAAATACACGGATACAGATCTTTCCAGATATCATTCCAGCTATAAACCAGGATCCTGTGAATAATCTGCAAAACTAAAACTACTAGTTGCCCGTGTGGAAAATAGGGGCACCTAGAGTATAGGTTAAAACAATAAACTCCAGGTCAATCATGTGACTGGTGTGAGAACTAAAAAAGTTATTAATTTGATTTTAAACTTAGGTAAACCATGGAATTACACCGTATAATACGGAACGGGTTTACCCCCAAGAATACCAATGCATAAAACAAACAAAGCAATGCTAAATAAAGAACAATGAAGCTATTATAAGACCCAGGTCCCATCACACAATGCAACGCAAGCCGGAGGATAGGGTTTTACCTTATAATAGCCAAATAATGCTTGGTACGCAAAATTTAATCTTTTATTATTACTATAAGTGAAGAAAGCAACTTCAAATACAAATGTATCAATCATAGACGACATGAGCGTCCTATGCCACTACGCTGCCAAATATAGATTTACCATCAAAACCGCACATGTCGTATTGGAAGTTGGATTTCCATCATGAACCAAGGCAAGGGATCATCCTTACCGCTTCGAGACAATCTAGCCCATGTCTCAGGACAAGTACTCTGTCAGGTCCTTAGGAGCCACAGGGTCGGTCCAGATTTTAAGTGGATTAATAATTCGCTGAACATGCGTTTCCCCAGCATATGGGGCGTAAACTGGTCATATATCGACCAAACCATCCATCGGCACCGTAGTGACTGATATAACCGAGGCGCCTCGCTATCCATCATCTACATAAGTAAAACGTCTGGGCGTGCAAAACCCAGACACCACTCCTAGCTAGAAGGAAACGCATCGTCCTCCCTGGATCCTTCTCCCGTCTCTGGTTCACACCGGGTTGTGAGGCTCGCGAATTAACGCTATACACAAAGCGGCGCTATATTAAAGCTATGCTTTGATCATCAACCCCAAGACTTTGCTTTTCAACAAAAGCCTTGATCCATGCAACTCAGCATGCCACACAGGCAATTCATGCCATGCAACTGATATCCATCAATATATAACATTTGAGCTCGTACGTCTCAGAAAAGGGCATTAAGCAAGAGAATAAATTCTCCGCTACCAAACAGATATATATTTAATAGAAATCAATCAACACAGAATAAAATCCAATGTAAGACACACAGTCCATTTACAAGTTCGTTCTGGGTCTGAACGAAACCGGAGGCACCTTATTCCTCGTCCTATATATCCAATACAGGAGAGAGGCCCTCGCATATCCGTCAATCTCCAACTACGTCTGAATGATCACCGCTTATTACCTCATCTTGGGTGTACAACCCAATTAAGACATCAGTAATCATCCAAACGATGCGAAGACCTCCGGTCTTCAACCACCATCTTCGTCGTTGACTTATCGTCGAATCAGTTATTCAGAATGGGTATAAACCCGGCCTTTCCGAATAACTCGCGTATATTATAAACAAGTGCTGTAAAAACACAACATACGCCTCATTCCAATCCAGAATATTCTTTATTCAAATATTCACATTCTTAGGGAAAGGTCCCCATTAATTTTATCAAAGATATATTCTTCAAAATTTATTCTTTAATCTTCCTTTGGATATCATTCAAACAATATTAAGGTTTTCCAAACTTGTCGGGATTAACGCACCTTACCGAAGTAATCATTTATTTAATTTCCCAATCCCAACCTATTCATCCTATAAAGAAAAATTGGTAATACTTCATATTTAACACCACGGTGTTATCGGTAAAATTAATTACCATTTCATGTTCGAATCTAATTAAAGATTTAACTATCGCCATACTCCATTCTCGATCATTTCTAGAATTTGATTAATTTAGTTATCAGATTCACATTTCAGTCTAATTAAAGATTCATTAAAACTCTAATTCAGTTTTAATCTCCAGAAATCATTACTTAATGATTTTTCAAAGTTAAGAAACTAATATTATTTTTAACTGGGTTAAAGAGCTAATGTCGTTTAAAACACAACTCATGATAAACCCAAAATCACATTCCATTTACAGTGGAATCTCCATGGAATACAGATTAATATATATATATATATAATCGATATGAACTTTCATATCCAATCGATAATATAAATGGAATAGCGGCAAAGCCCTTTTAAATTCCATATATAGTATCAGTCTTCCTCCACAGGATTTCACTTCGATTATTACTGAATTGAATTCCATTCCATTCCAATTTATTTTATTAAATTGGAAAACTTTCCTTTGGAACCCTAAAACTTAATTAAAAGATTTATAAATTCCAAATCATATTTCACTGTGAATCGGGTTAAAGAATGAATGTCGTTAAAAATACAATTCACAGTAAACCCAATTCACATTCCATTTCAAATCCAGTTAATTGTTAATTACTTGGTAATTCTTCTCTACATCTTAATTAAAAGATTTATTCTTTTCACATGGGGTTTAAGAACAGTGTTACTGAAGACCCCATCCCGTCAGTCTCTAACCGTAAATTAGTAAGAGAACAATTCCATAAGTATTAATCTCGAAGGCTGAAACCAACATCAGATAAATACCCAGGAAACCACTCAACTTAGCTAATCTCCGGTTAGTTTCTAATTTTACTAACTCCATTGGTTCTAAGAAAGTATTATTAAACATACCATTCACAACAAACCCAAAATCCAATTTGACATTAAATACAAGGCTCTGAATAGAAAATATATCGGCCTATATTCAATATCAAATTCTGAAATCTACAAATATCATATTGAAATAACAATATATATATCTTCCAAATCCCACCACAATGTCTGTATAATCATAAAATCCAATATAGAAATATTCTGAAGATAATTTCGATTCAAATCCATTCCAATTCATATATTGGAAATTCTTGTTATTTTTAAAACAATTTCATATCCTATTTATTATTTAAAAATATTGGATTGTAATTTTAGTTCATAACTAGTTCGTTTCGATAAAAATATATTTTTATCTTTTCAAATATGGAATTTTTAATTCTAGTTATTTTCAAATCATTTATTATGATTTTAAATAAATTATTGATATTTTTAATAATTTTATCAAGGCCCGTACAGTTGATTTCCATAAACGGCCATCGAACTGCACTTACACCGACCTTTTCCAAATTTGATTTGGATATAATTCCAAATCCAACCATTATATTTCTAAATTTTTGTATATGTTAGAAAGCTCTTTTCGATACGAACCCAATGGTTCCGGTTTTAGGAGAATCCAACGGTCGGATCTCCCGCAATGTTCATTAGAAGACAGTGGTCGAAATTCGCGAACTGCCGCAGCGCGGCTCGTTCTATTCAGGCCATTATATATATATATATATATATATATATATCATCGATTTCCATTTAAAACGTATTTTATAAATCGTTTTGAATTTGTTTTCAAAACGATTTCAATTTCATATTCAATTTCAAATCAAAATTGAATATTCCATATCATCGATATATAAATGATAGTATTTTCAAAACATTAGTTTTTGAAATCACTTCCTTTTCGATATTCATTGTAAAAATGAATAAAATCGATATAAATATCGTTCACATCAAAGTGGCGTTAATCTAATCAACATGGCTTTATATGTTTAAATATTTTCGTGTCCATCCCAAATCGGACATCAAAATTAGATTTTGATCTTTTACTGAATATTATTTTAAAATATTCATTATTTTAAAATATTCATTATTTTAAAATATTTATTCTTTTTGAACTAAAATCAGACATAGTCAATTACCATATAATATTATTTATATGTATTTCATACAACACATGTATAGAACAATAATGATAAACAATCAATCATCATCCAGAGTGCATAACACAACTGCATATGCGTTAAATATAAATAATTAACACTTACAACAGCCTGTCAACCCATCGATTGACATACAACTAAATATTGGGATTAGTGTATGTCCAATATCATCCCAATACCCATGTGGGGTTTTCAAACAACAAACACTGATTATTATTTGTGCAGTTGGGCGATGTGTAAAATATATCGTCCCAATCCATATCAGTCAAATGTGTGTACATAAACAATCGTCTGATTTGTTTATGAATATTTATTTTATTCATATATACATTAAAAATTATATTTCTAGCTATAAAATATTTTATTCAACCCATGAATATTTTATTCCATTCCACATCACAATCAAATTTTCACAACACAATCAAATCAAACAAGTCGTCCATGGTTTGTGGACGACGGGTGTCGAGTGCTGCTAAACACCGTCTGCATCCTAGTATATATTTTAACTAGAAAATAATCAGAGTGAGGATTTCTCACCTTTGGGATCCACTTTTCCATTTTATTTCTGAATTTCAGAACAGTCCGGATTTGCCCGAAATTCCAACGCAGTTTTTTTTCCACGCTGTTTCATGGTAAAAATCACATTTTTAATATGATGTTTATATTATAAAAATTACATTTTTATATCTCTATTACAGATATAAAAATCAAATTTTTATATTGCTTCATAGATATATATATATCATATTTTTTCTCGCTACTCGTACAATAAAAATATATTTTTATCGCGCCATGTAAATAAATAAAAATCATATTTTTATCTCTTCGCTATATATATATATATATATATATATATATATAAATCACTTCTTTTTAAATAGTTATGCATAATAAAAATCAAATCTTTTTAAATCGTTGTGTAAAAATCAAATCTTTTTAAATCGTTATTCAAATAAATAAAAATCCAATTTTTATTTGCAAAAATTATATTTTTACATAATTAAAAATCATTTCTTTTTATAATTAAAAATACAACATTTTATAATTAAAAATTATAAATAAAAATTTACACTTTATTAAATAAAAATCCAAACTTATGTAATTAAGCATCTTAACTTTTATGTAATTAAAATCAAATCAGAAAACTCACTTTGGTTTGAGGGTTTCGATCACCAAGTGCTCGATGTTGAAGATTCTTTGACGGAGGGGGACTTCGCTGTGATTGAGGAGGAGGAGAGAGAGGTTGAGGTCGGGGGGATGCGGCGGAGCTTGGTGCGGCGGCGCAGGGCGGCGCGACCGCCGGAGGAAAGGGGATGCGACTATGCCTGGGCGGCAGTTTTGGTTGATGGCGTCGCGGTTTATCTCGAGGAAGGGGGAGAGAGGAAGGACGCGCGCCAGAGCGAGAAGGGGGATTTGGCTGGAGGTGCGACGCTAGGGAGGAGGGGCGCACCACGATCGACGACGGGGTGATTTAGGGTTCGCTTCATTTTTTTTCCTCTTTAAATCGATTTTCTGAAATGTAAGATAACCGGGGGGAAGGAAAGAGTAATAATATATACTTAATTATTTTATTATCATAATTTTTCAAAAAAGCAAGTTTTTCATTTGACCTCTGAATCGAGCCAAACGACTGTCGCCCCTAACCAATTACCCCCATTCTGAACACAATGGAATATGTTTCGTAAGCCAATTTGGCCGTTACGATCAGTTTCCATTAAATTTAAAATATAAATCATTTTATTTTAAATTCAAACGAACATTTCAATTTACCGGGGCCACATACAAACTCCAAAAATTCCAGAAAAATTAGTCTGGCTATGTTTAGACAATACAGTCCTAATAAAATTAATTTTGTCGAATTTGGAGACTGTTTGAAAAACGTTTATTTTCCAGTCGATTTAATTCAACTAAAATCGGTCAAACGCGTTTAAATGTGCCACACTTACATATTGATTCAAAAAATTATGAAATTTGGAATCCAGCAATAATTTGACATTTTGGATCCAACAAAAGTGGTCTCATCGAAAATGGAGGTCGTTTGCAAAATGGCCATTTTTAAGGACTATATTTCCATAGCGACTATTCTGAATCAACTGGGCATAACTTTTTATTCCCGCTATGAAATTTAGATTTTTCAGATTCGTTGGAAAGATATTTTCAAACAGATTAAAATATTTCTGGTTTCACTAAAATCCAGTTTATTTTGAATCCTGAACATTCGTTTGAAATTTGAAATCGAATTTTCAAACTACTACGCCATTTCCAATTCCTTTTATAATTAAAATAAATATTTATATTCTAATTTCCATTCAAATAAATATATACGTTCTAATTCTATTAAAAATAAATTTCTAGTCGTTATTAGTTAAATTAAATCATTTTAAATATTCAAAATTCATTAAAATTGCCAAAATAAAAATTTTAAATTGGTTCTGATTTCCTAGGTTGTTACAATCTCCCCCACTTAAAATATTTTCGTCCTCGAAAAGGAATGGAGCTGAAAGTTATTTTACTAATCAACTCAACTTTCAGTTTTGCGTTCATTCTACAACTTTTCAGTTTCTAAGAATTTTCCAAATCTTCAAAAATTTGGCTAACACCCTAAAATTTCGAAAAAATTCGCCATAACCTCCTCTGTATGAGGAGCACCGGGAAAATCCCCAAACCGCCACACAGGCCCTCTCATCTCAAAAAGAAAAAGCTAAGCGGCTAGCCAATCGGCTCATAAAATCATCCAAACCCAAGAAATATAGTAAACATGTACCTATTTGTCGGGCATACAATTTTATTCCTCTTCTCTAGCCTTCTTGCTATGACCTGTTCAATATATATGCCTGTACATGTATGCAATTTCAAACAATTTTCAATTCAGCTCAATATTTGATACAATTTGGCTTAACGGTTCAAAATTTTAATTAATCAAACAACACAACCAGCAATCAATTTGTTGATAAATTTTCAAATTCATAACTTTGATATATATACAAAAAATCATGTTTTTGATACCAATTCACAACAATACCCCTATCTAGTTTTGGTTCTCACACCAGTCAATTGGAAATATATAGATATCCCACTTTCGAAACTCGAACACAAACTGCTGATGCTACGTAGTAATCAATAGAATCATCTCCAGGCGACTAGAGTGTGATTGTATATTTATCCAGTATATCTAAGGCTTCAAATACACGTTGATTGCGCATGTATTAATATCTTCATATGCTCAATTGTCCAAATTCAATACAAATAAAATATTCAAATACGTTTCATAAGGTTTAAATTTTCAAAACAAAATTTGTTTTCATTTATATTTTAAAAATAACTCTCTTACGACTCATTCTAGGATACTGCTGATCCCATCTCTAATGAGTCATCCTCATTGGATATTACTAATCCAATCTCTGATGAATTCTTTCGTTTGGTTCTAACGTGCCTTGTTCTCCGAGCTCTGTAAACCACAGCTCTGATACCAAATGTGATGACCCGAACTTTCCCGTAAAGGAAAGCCCGGATTGAGTTGAGAACACGAACAGAAGAACATTTCATTGCTTATTACAACAATTTACATCAGAGTACAAGAATATACAAAGTATGAATAAATATTATACATCAGAAAAATAGCAGAGATTTACAAATTACAATGCAGCGGAAAATAATAAAAAATACAACTGAAAGAGATACATGAATACAGAGCTTTCCGAATATCATTCCAGTTGTAAACCAGGATCCTGTGAATAAATCTGCAAAACCAAAACTAGTATCTGTCCGTGTGGAAAATAGGGGCACCCAGAGTTTAGGTTAAAACAATAAACTCCAGGGCAATCATGTGAACTAAAACAGTTATTAATTAGATTTTAAAGTTAGGTAAAACAAGGGACCACGCCGTATAACACGGAACAGGTTTACCCCCAAGAATACCAGTGCATAAAACAAATAAATAAATTGGGTTTGAAATGCGAATAAAGAACAATGAAGCTATTATAAGACCCAGGTCCCATTACACAATGCAACGCAAGCCGGAGGATAGGGTTTTACCTTATAATAGCTAAATAATGCTTGGTATGCAAAATTTAAGCTTTTATTATTACCATAAGTGAAGAAAACAACTTCAAATATAAATGTATCAATCATAGACGACATGAGCGTCCCATTCCACTATGCCGCAAAATATAGGTTTATAATCAAAACCGCACATGTCGTATTGGAAGTTGGATTTCCATCATGAACCAAGGCAAGGGATCATCCTTACCGCTTCGAGACAATCTATACCATGTCTCAGGACAAGTACTCTGTCAAGCCCTTAGGAGCCACAGGGCCGGTCCACATTTTAAGTGGATTAATAATTCCCTGAACATGCGTTTCCCCGCCCTATGGTGCGTAACCTGGTCATATATCGACCAAACCATCCATCGGCACCATAGTGACTGATATAACCGAGGCATCTTGCTATCCATCATCCACATAAGTAAAAGTCTGGGCGTGAAAAACCCAGACATCGCTCCTAGCTAGAAGGAAACGCATCGTCCTCCCTGCATCCTTCTCCCGTTTTTGGTTCACACCGGGGTGTGAGGCTCGCGAATTAATGCTATACACAAAGCGATGCTATATCAAAGCTATGCTTTGATCATCAACCACAAGACTTTGCTTTTCAACAAAAGCCTTGATCCGTGCCATACAGTCAATTCATGACATGCGACTGATATCCATCAATACATAACCTTTGAGCTCGTACGTATCAGAGAAGGGCGTTAAGCAAGAGAATAAATTCTCCGTCGCCAAACAGATATATATTTAGTAGAAATCAATCAACACAGAATAAAATCCAATGTCAAACACAAAATCCATTTACAAGTTTGTTCTGGGTCTGAACAAAACCGGAGGGACCTTATTCCTCGTCCCATATGTCCAATACAGGAGAGAAGCCCTCACATATCCGTCGATCTCCAAGTACGTCTGGACAATCACCACTTATTACCTCGTCTTCGGTGTACAGCCCAATCAAGACAACAGTAATCATCCAAACGATGTGAAGACCTCTGATCTTTAACCACCATCTTCGTCGTCGACTTATCATCCAATCAGTTATTCAGAATGGGTATAAACCCGGCCTTTCCGAATAACTTACGTTATAAACAAGTGCTATAAAAACACAACATACGCCTCATTCCAATCTAGAATATCCTTTATTCAAATATTCACATTCTTAGGGAAAGGTTCCCATTAATTTTATCAAAGATATATTCTTCAAAATTTATACTTTAATCTTCCTTTGGATATCATTCAAACCATATTAAGGTTTTCCAAACTAGTCGGGATTAACGCATGTTACTGAAGTAATCATTTATTTAATTTCCCAATCCCAACCTTTTCATCCCATGAAGCAAAATTGGTAATACTTCATATTTAACACCATGGTGTTATTGATAAAATTAACTACCATTTCACGTTCAAATCTAATTAAAGATTTAACTATCGCGATATCCATTCTCGATCATTTCTTGAATTTGATAAATTCAGTTATCAGATTCACATTTCAATCTAATTAAAGATTCGTTAAAACTCTAATTCAGTTTAAATCTCTAGATATCATTACTTAATGATTTTTAAAAGTTAAGAAATTAATCTTATTTTTAACTGGGTTAAAGAGCTAACGTCATTTAAAACACAACTCATGATAAACCCAAAATCACATTCAATTTACAATGGAATCTCCATGGAATACAGATTAATATATATATAATCGATATGAACTTTCATATCCAATCAATAATATAAATGGAATAACGGCAAAGCCTTTTTAAATTCCATATATAGTACCAGTCTTCCTCCAAAGGAATTCACTTCGATTATTACTGAATCGAATTCCATTCCATTCCAATTTATTTTATAAAATTGGAAAACTTTTCTTTGGAAATTTCCCCTAAATCTTAATTAAAAGATTTATAAATTCCAAATCATATTTCACTATGAATCGGGTTAAAGAACGAATGTCGTTAAAAACATAGTTCACAATAAACACAATTTACATTCCATTTCAAATCCAATTAAATGTTAATTAATTGGTAGTTCTTCTCTACATCTTAATTAAAGATTTATTCTTTTCACACAGGGTTTAAGAACAGTGTTACAGAAGACCCCATGCCATCAATCTCTAACCGTAAATTAGTAAGAGAACAATTCCTTAAGTACTAATCCCAAAGGCTGAAACCAACATCAGATCAATACCCAGGAAACCATTCAACTTAGCTAATCTCCAGTTTGTTTCTAATTTTCCTAAATCCATTGGGTTTAAGAACAGTATTATTAAAGATACCATTCACGACAAACCCAAAATCTAATTTGACATTAAATACAAGGCTCTGAATAGAAAAATATACCGGCTTATATTTAATATCAAATTCTGAAGTCTACAAATATTGTATTGGAATAACGATATATATATCATCCAAATTCCTCCACAATGTTTGTATAATCACGGAATCCAATATCGAAATATTCTGAAGTTAATTTCGATTCAAATCCATTCCAATTCATATATTGGAAATTCTGGTTATTTTTAAAACAATTTCAAATCCAATTTATTTATTTAAAAAAATTGGATTATAATTTTAGTTCATAACTAGTTCATTTCGATAAAAATATATATTTATTTTTCAAATATGGGATTTTTCATCCCATTTCTTTCCAAATCATTTATTATGATTTTACACAAATTATTGATATTTTTAATAATTTTATCAAGGCCCGTACAGTCGATTTCCATAAAAGGCCATCGAACAACACTTACAGCAACCTTTTACAAATTTGATTTGGACATAATTCCAGATCAAGCTGTTAGATTTCTAATTTCTTGTATTCGCTAGAAAGCTCTTTTTCGATACGAACCCGACGGTTCTGGTTTTAGGAGAATCCGCCTGTCGAATCTCCCATAATGTCCATTCGAAGTCAATGGTCGAAATTCACGAACTATCGCGGTGCACCGCATTCTATTCAGACCATTATATATATATATATATAATACATATATTATATATTTCATCGATTTCCATTTAAAACATATTTTATAAATCGTTTTAAATTCATTTTCAAAACGATTTCAACTTCATATTCAATTTCAAATCAAAATTGAATATTCTATATCACCGATATATAAATGATAGTATTTTCAAAACATTAGATTTTGAAATCACTTCCTTTTCGATATTCATTATATAAATGAATAAAATCGATATAAATATCGTTCATGTCAAAGTGGTGTTAATCTAATCAACAAGGCTTTATATATTTAAATATTTTCGTGTCCATCCCAAATCGGACATCAAAATTAGATTTTAATCTTTTACTGAATATTATTTTAAAATATTCATTATTTTAAAATATTCGTTATTTTAAAATATTTATTCTTTCTGAACTGAAATCAGACACAGTTAATTACCATATAATATTATTTATATGTATTTCATACAACACATGTATAGAACAACAGTGATAAAGAATCAACCATCATCCAGAGTGCATAACACAACTACATAAGCGTTAAATATAAATAATTAACGCTTACAACAGCCTGTCAACCCATCGATTGACATACAACTAAATATTGGGATAAGTGTATGTCCAGTATCATCCCAATACCCGTGTGGGGTTTTCAAACAACAAACACAGATTATTATTTGTGCAGTTGGGCGATGTGTAAAATATATCGTCCCAATCCATATCAGTCAAATGTGTGTACATAAGCAAATCGTCTGATTTGTTTATGAATATTTATTTCATTCATATATACATTAAAAAATATATTTTTAACTATAAATTATTTTATTCAACCCATGAATATTTTATTCCATTCCACATCACAATCAATTTTCACAACACAATCAAATCAAATAAGTCGTCCATGGTTTGTGGACGACGGGTGTCGGGTGCTGCTAAGCACCGTTTGCATCCTAGTATATATTTTAACTAGAAAATAATCAGAGTGAGAAGTTCTCACCTTTGGGATCCACTCCGCCGTTTTATTTCCGGATTTCAGAACAGTCCGGATATGCCTGAAATTCCAACGCAGTCCTTTTTTCACACTGTTCATAGTAAAAATCACATTTTTAATATGATGTTTATATTATATCTCTATTATATATATAAAAATCGAATTTTTATATTGCTTCATATATATATATATATATAAATCATATTTTTATCTCACAACTCTTACAATAAAATTAGATTTTTATCGCGCCATGTAAATAAATAAAAATCACATTTTTATCTCTTCGCTATATATATAAAAATCACTTCTTTTTAAATCGTTATGCATAATAAAAATCAAATTTTTTAAATTGTTTTGCATAATAAAAATCAAATCTTTTTAAATCGTTATTCAAATAAATAAAAATCTAATTTTTATTTGCTAAAATTATATTTTTACATAATTAAAAATCATTTCTTTTTATAATTAAAAATCGTAACTTTTTATAATAAAAAAATTATAAATAAAAATCCATACTTTCTTAAATAAAAATCCAAACTTTATGTAATTAAGCATCTTAACTTTTTATGTAATTAAAATGAAATCAGAAAACTCACTTTGGTTTGAGGGTTTCGATCTTCTAGTGCTCGATGTTGAGGATTCTTCGATGGAGGGGGGCTTTGTTGTGATTGAGGAGGAGGAGAGAGGGGTTGAGCTCGGGGGGATGCGGTGGAGCTTGGTGTGGCGGCACGGCCGCCGGAGGAAGGGGGTGCGACTGCTCCTGGGCGGCGGTTTTGGTTGATGGCGTCGCAGTTTATCTCGAGGAAGGGGGAGAGAGGAAGGACATGCGCCGGAGCGAGAGGGAGATTTGGCCGGAGGTGCGACGCTGGGGAGGAGGGGCGCTCAACGATCGACGGTGGCAGTGATTTAGGGTTCGCTTTGTTTCTTTAAATCGATTTTCTGAAATGTAAGAAAACGGGGAGGGGAGGAAAGTGTAATAATATATATAATTATTTTATTATTGTAATTTTTCAAAAAAGTAAGTTTTTCATTCGACCTCTGAATCGAGCCCAACGACTGTCGCCCCTAACCAATTACCCCCATTCCGAGCACAATGGGATATGTTTCGTATGCCAATTTGGCCATTATGATTAGTTTCCATTAAATTTAAAATATAAATCATTATATTTTAAATTCAAACGCACATTTCAATTTACCAGGGCCACATACAGATTCCAGAAATTCCAAAAATAAATAAATTTGGCTATGTTTAGACGATACGGTCCTAACAAAACTAATTTCATCGAATTTGGAGACCGTTCGAAAAACTGTCATTTTCCAGTCGATTAAATTCAACTTAAATCGGTCAAACGCGTTTAAATGTGCCACACTTACATATTAATTCAAAAAATTATGAAAATTGGAATCCAGCAATAATTTGACATTCCGGATCCAACAAAAGTGGTCTCGTCGAAAACGGAGGTCGTTTGCAAAATGACAATTTTTAAGGGCTATATTTCCATAGCAGCTATTATGAATTTTCAACTGGGCATAACTTTTTATTCCCGCTATGAAATTTGTATTTTTCAGATTCGTTGGAAAGACATTTTCAAATAGATTAAAATATTTCTAGTTTCACTAAAATCCGGTTTATTTTGACTCATGAACATTCATTTGAAATTTGAAATCGAATTTTCAAACTACCGCGCCATTTCCAATTCCTTTTATAATTAAATTAAATATTTATATTCTAATTTCGATTCAAATAAATATATACACTCTAGTTTTATTAAAAATAAATTTCTAGTCGTTATTATTTAAAATAAATCATTTTAAATATTCAAAATTCATTAAAATTGCCAAAATAAAAATTTTAAATTGGTTCTGATTTTCTGGGTTGTTGCAATACCACAACGGCTACTAGTACCAATAAGGCAATGATCCCTTACTCACAAACGAGATTACAAGAAATGATGAACCCAGACTTTGACAAGTTGCAAATGCAACAATTTTTTGGTACACAGTAGAATTACATGAAAGGTTTGCAAATAAGACCACAATTATGTAACCATTACAACAACCCAAAGAATTTTCCGAGCAATTCAGATGTATAACCAGAGTCAACAGCATTGAGCAAACCCAACGAAACCTCAATACAAAAGGAGAAATAAACCAAATCCCAGCACAAACTTTAAGGGAAAGCATAACACCGAAACACAGAAACACCAACACCTAACTAAGATTGTGAAGACTCATTCTCAAAACCAACGCTAATACTCTAACCGACAACAGTAAAATGGATAGTTGTTTATGCTTTTAGAGGTTGTCGTTGGGTCAGATGGCTTGATGGTTGTTCAAAGACGAAGGAGTGAGGATAGGAATTCGATGATGTCTAACTGAAAGAGGATGCAAGGAAAGGTGATGTAGTTGAAAGATGGGTGGAAAAAAAATCTGGTGAAAAGGTGATAAAATATGGGTTCAAAAGAAGGTGGAAGCAAGCAAGCACTATAAAGCTATGAGGGAGGAAGGAGATCAGAAGAGGGGATGGAGAAGGAAGAGAAATGGAGAAATAATGGAGGTAGCGAAAGAAAGAAACCATAGTCCCCAAGGAAGAGAAATCTCATTTGATTATCTAGTTAATGCTTTAACATTTAAACCTCTTTGTTTTCCAAGATTTGATTTTGTTTTATAGCAACGCTCCTTTAAATTATATTTTAAATCTGAATAATTTCTTTGTTGATCACCCTCAAGTCACCTCAATGATTAAGAACCAAACAGCACTTACTTAGTGTAACCATTCTGTTATAAACTTGATAAATTGATGAAATTTGTAAGCGTAATAAAACCTCATTCCACTAATTAAGATGAATAGTTTGCGTGGATATTTATTTAGCAGAACAAATCACTAATGTATTATTATGTTATTGTGGACATATATTTATATGTCTGTAATGTGGACATATTATTTATTGATAAACACTTATGGAGTTATATATATATATATATATATATATATATATATCTAATGTTATATAAACCGTTGTATTGCGACGTGGATGTCATTATGATAAATCATAATTGATTAAGTATCATCACGAATTGCTGCGACTTTTTTCAAATCATGTAAGTAAATTGATTTTTATAGCTGATTGTTGAATTAAATAACTAGTTTCTAACATATTGGTAATTGATTTATAGACGGTATTAAAGTTAGTTTGATTAACTTAAGAATATGCTTCAATTTTATAAGTATACTTTATGAAAGTAGATAAACATTAAATGAATTGGTCCTATAAGAGGTTTTACTTAATAAAAGAATTAATGGAAACTTAAAAGAATGGTCAGGAGAACCTTGCTCAAAAGAATAGTACATATATTTTATGAAACATTCATAACTTGAGATAATTATCCTCCATCAACTTTGAAAGGTAAACATCACTCAGACAAGTTTAAAAGTTAATAATACCCCAACTTGAACAACTCCATTATTATTGAAGGCTCGGTATTAGTTTGAAATTGGGAGTTGATGTTGGAGTTAAAACAATATTTCCATTAAGGATTTTGTATTCTTAAGATGCAAAGTTTGCAAGTTAAATAAAGTGGTTTGACTTTAGTAACCATTGAAAGTAATTACGAAATGATAGCTTTTATTAAATACTTTTGAAATATATATGTACACCAAAATGTTAAGTATATGTATATTTGAAAATAAAAGATAAGAAATTGAATTAATATGAGATATATTTAATGAGGCCTAGTGGATCCAGTGGGATCAAATTCATGTTGTTGTTTTTTTGATTACTTGATAGTTAAATAACCAGTTATCAAATCTTTAAAAAAATGTAACTATAAGAATATATAAAAGAAACACATGAGTTACGTATCATAGCAATATTTGGTGATGTTGTATTGTGTATGTAAATCTCTTTTTTTTTCTTTTAGAGAAAATGATAAGGAAGTCCATCGATTAAACGGTTAGGACATAATCTTTGCTCTGATCAATTAGCTTATTATTTTCGAAAGTACTGGTGTTGAGTTTGGCGGAAGCTATCATTGTTGATTTTCGAAGAGACCGGAGTCAAACTCTTATTCAAAGCTACTTCAAACTAGTTTAAGCATTTGAATGTGAAAGACATCAAGATGAAGCTAGTGTTAAGATGAAGCCTTTTGTATCACCCAGTAAAATTAACTTGTTTAAAGAGTAATTAAGAGGAATATAATTAAATAGGATAAATACAGAACTGGAATCGTAAAGGCGAAAATGTGACAATAAAATTTACTATTGCATTCGCAGTAGAATTTGGATTAATTTTCAAATATAATATACTGAAAATGGTTCTTGAAAGAAAAAGTTATGAGCGTTGGTAGTTTTTAGATTGATGATAATCTGAATAAGAGTAAAATATAACTAAATAAATAATTCTAGAAATTCAAATTTGAAATAATGGTGCAATTAGATCTCGAGTTTAAGAAGCATTTAAATCAAATTAACAATTAATAATAGCCAATCATGGAATGAAATCAATTACTTATACAAAAGACAACTCATTAATTAATTTTCTTCTTAGAATAAGAGATGCGTTGATTCGTCCCTTTAAGCGGTCAACCTCTTAGAACGAGCGGCGACCTATTCCTATTGTGGAGCCCACTTTTGATGTGTTGTATACTACATATTTAATCATTTTTAGTCTATTCACTTTTAGTGGTTATGGTACATTACCAATCACTAAAAATCAGACCCTAAATGTTAGGACTTCACATTTTGAAGTTCTGATAGTGACAACTATACAAGAATATATCATGTATACTAACCGCTTATGCAAGAAAAGATATTTATAAAAGAATTATCATAAAGATGTACAAAAAGTATTGGAGTATTTATATTGACATACAAAAATAGATATACAAAACTGAGACGACAAAGGTGACAACAGAAACACTGTTAGTCATAGAGTGTCATGTCTAGCATACATATATGTTAAGATCTTTTCAAGAGCAGTATATACATGCATGCTTTGCAAAAATACATGAAGCAAGACTTAAAATCGGGTCACCATCTTGAAAAGCAAGTTCTCTAACTAACTGGGTTGTGACAATTTTTAGTTACGAACAAAATTCAATCGACTAAACTCCTATACCCAGTCGATTGAACCTATGCACATGCATGTATTGTTTCATACTACAAGTCAGTCGATTAGGTGTTCAAAATCACGGGATTACCTATCAAATTCAGTTGACTAGCATTAAAATTCGGTCGATTGAACCGATCTATTTCTAAATTAATTCCTCTTGTTTTAATCCAATCGACTATATATTAATATTCATTCAATTGAATATGTTCTAACTGTCATATTTTCAAATTTGCTAAGGAGACACCTCTCTTTAGCAAAGAAAAATCTCTTCTAGGAAGAGTTACAACCATTTCTTTTGATCTGAACTATTTACAGAGGATTACAGCTGTACAATAGTTATAAATACATATAAGATTCAAGATTAAATAACTCAAACAAAAATTCTATTTTTTTATCTTTCTTCCTAAATTTAAAAGTGCATTCAAATATATATTGTTCTTTCAAACTATAACTTGTGCATTCAGTTCTTTTATCCTCGTGATCAAGTATCCTATATGTCTTCACGAACACATAATCATACCACTCAAGAGGAAGATTATAGGAAAGTGTACTAAAATTGAAAAATCAGTGTTGTAACAAGAACAGACGAAGTCAAGACAATCAACTTATCCTATGTTTGAAATATCGGTGAGCATATAGCCCATTCAAATTAGGTGGATGAGTATGTCGCTGGCTCAAATCAAGAGGGTGGGCTTGTAGGATATAAAGTCAAATGGTGATTGTAAACCTATTCCTCCAGGTGAAGATAGGGTTAGGGCTATAAGTATAACAGGGTCTAAACAAGTATAAAAATCTCTACTGTCATTTATATTATATGTGACAACCCAAATTTCAGTGGGTCTGATTTTTTCGCAAAATGCTAAAATTTAAGTCCAATGAAACCTAAGTTGGTTTGTCTGGTATCCTACAGAAACGCAAAGATAAATATATCAGAGCTCACAATAAAATATTTCACAGTGGAACGAATGTAATATAATAGTAAGTAAATACTCGTCATAATAATTTTACACTGACTTCAAGTGTCTCTAAGATGCAAAATGTCTAACACATGTCTAACCTGTGGGTTTGTTATGAGGAGAGGGTCAGAACAAAAGTTTCAGTGAATGAACAAATTATACTTTTTAGAGATAACACTACACAAATCATTCTATCAATGATTTACTTTTACTAGGTTGTTAGAGTTTATAACACTCTTGTCTCTACGCATACATCGTACCCATCTACTCCATAGTAGATCAAACCTAATAATCCATGTATATGTATCTATATGCCCAATATATCTAGGTACTACACATAGCAGCCTCCCCGAAAGGTCTTCGTTGTCATGCTGTGAAAGCGTACTAGATGTCCATTGACACGCTAGGAAGTGTGCTATCCACTATTTGTGCTCCGCTATCAGGCTAAACCCTTGCACGGAGGTAAAAATCAAACATCCATGATGTACCACCCAGTGTACACCGAGGACCTACTTGCGATCGTACTATCTACTATCTGAGTTCCACTATTGGGCTAAACTCTTCCACGAAACTCAACGAGGGATTTCTACATATTCCTATGATACAGATATCCATAAATTGGTTTGTCGCTTTTTCTTGGTTGCTACGATACCCACTTAACCCCCCAACTAGTGAAAGACCATTTCAAGAGCTAAGTGACTATGCCCCTAACAAACAAACATCCAATTGATGTTGTCCCTTATTCAATCTCTCTATAGTGAAGACCATTGGCAAGTTCGTTTAGCTTCAGTCTTTCCCGTACATGCTCTGACTGATGATGACAAATATCGGATGATTTGTCATCCTTATTTGGTCCTGACTTGGTCCTGACGACGAAACCTGCTCTCAAAACCGAGGCAACCTATGAACCCAAAAAATCATCACATCGGTATTATGGCTTCCCTCATCATAAATACAACCAAGGCATACTCTAGATCGAGCTATAGACCTGCCACTAGGGTAGTTGACTACGGGCATCCCCAAGAGGGCCATATCAGAGCATCCTCACGTCCCGTAGGAATCTCGAACTTCCTACCTCTAGAGCACAGCTAGCCATGGGCTTCCTCCACAAATCTTTCACCAGTTTTGTCGAATATTAAGTTGGACATGCTTCCACTATGTCTTTGGATACCTACTATGATCTACCCCATTGGGCTCTTCTTTCAAAATTCCTTCGAACTGATCCAAACACTTCTCGTTGTTTTATTAGACTCTATGTCTAATCTTTCATTATGTGTTTACATCACTTTTATTTTTTCTAATTATCATTGTTATTCAATTCATTAAATTTTATCTTTATTACTTGTTTATCGACCTTATTAGTGACCATAGAGTCTTCGAATAACCATAGAATTCCTTATCATAAGGCCACTACAAAATAGAATGTTTAATCGCAAGTCCACCATGGAATTGAATGCCTAATTACAAGGCCACCATACAAATTTTCTTATTAAACTTAGTTCACACTTTTAAGTTTATTCATAATAAACCTTTCATTTCACTTTTAATTACAACTTTCAAGTTATTTTCTTACTATAACCATAGAACCATAGCCATAGAATTATGCTTATTAAACTTGATTTACACTTTTGACTTTATCATAATAAACCTTCATTTCACTTTAATTATAATATTCACATTGTAATCAAAACTGCCTATTTGATTCCTTTTTGTCTTCGTACAATTATCATAATATATTACATTCATTTTTAATAGCCAAGTGTTTAACCTGATTTCTTACTTCTCTTCACATATTATTTTTTAGTTATTTTTTCCTTATTCTTTCCATTGTTGTAAATTTATTCCTTAGATTGTTAGATATGTTCCTATTTTATGGGTTACTGAAATTGCACAATAAACTATTTTCATAGTTTACGGTAATTGCAGCTATAGAAACCCATATTTGCAAGATAATCTTTTCAATTATTTTAGGCTGTTGGAAAGTATGTAATATGACTAAATCCCTAGTTTGCACTAATCCATGCCTTTATTTCATTTTATAATTGCAATTATGTTTTCATTTTTCTTACAAATCAAATTATGGAAATTTATTCCATTTTCTTAACCAATCAATCTGGGCTATTCTAACTTCCTATTTTAGTCGGTAAACATTAATTCCTATTCTTTATTTATTTTCCCAATTTGGCATAACTACCGTAAATTTGGGCATAGTTAAGCTTATACCCCTTTTTCTTTCAAACCCAACAATTTGTTTATTCATTCCACTCTAAATCCGAAAGGTGATTTTAACAAATAAATATGGAAATTCTCAGATTTACCATTCAACAACAAATTTATGATACATAATATTAATTATGTCATGTCAACCTATATCATCGTTATTTGACATGTCTTATCAAACTTGCCTATTTTCAGTTCGAGTTCCCATTTTATTACAATTTTGGCATTACATGTTCATTTAGCCCAAATTATCATACTTTTTTTTATAATTGCAATTGAGTCATATTTTCCAATGCACGAAAAATAAAAGATGATATCAATCGCATAAAATTTAGGAGCAAAACTCAATTATGTACATATGCTAATTTTTCAGATTTGGTTATATTTTAGGCATAGCCACAACAAACTATAATATTAGAAATGGCGTCAATACCTCACCGCCTTTTATCTTTCTTCTCCCCCACTTCCTTCTGATTCTGCCTCAAATCTCTTTCTCTGTAACAACCCGAATTTCTGTACTCTTTGAGTCGACTAATATCACCCCACGTCCAACTCAAATTGCACAGAAATACGAATCATTATTAGAAAGAAGTTAGAGGATGAGGAATAGAATGAAAGAAATATTAGAATAGAAGAAAACGAAGAACACAAGTCATACAGTGGAACGAATAAAATATATTATATAACATAACTTTTGAAATACAAATCAGTAACTTTATATACATACCATCATCAGAGGACAACAGTTATCTCTGGATCAGTTATAAACACCTGTTTCCAGATATAACATAGTACACAACGGAAAATATGATTATCTATAGCTGACAGGTGAAGCCTCCTACTTCGAGCTTCTCCAAGCGAAACTGAAAAATCCCGACTACTTGACTGCCCGTACAAATTTGGGCACCCAAGAGTTTAGGGAAAACAAACAAAATAAACTCTGGGTCATTCATGGGACTGGTGTGAGTAAACTCCAACCATTTGTTTAACTTTCAAAATCCTTTCGAAAGAAATGATAATCGTAAGACCGATCCACACATAAACACGGATGGTTTTTACCTTACAATAACCCAAAATATTTTGATATCAAATCCAGTGATATTATAATAGTGTCTACATCAAATAAATAGAATCTAGCGGAACGCTTGCATCTCACGCTCCATATATAGTATAAAATCGAAAACCGCAGGGCGCTTATTGGAGATTGGATTTCCAACATGACAAGGTATGGGGCGTCTTGCAACCCGGCCCTCACATGGGTATCTCTAGAGGCGAATACACTGGGATCAACAAGAACGTCTTGCAACCCGGCCCACACATGACCAACCACTCATTTCGCTGGAGTGTATCGAATGTACATCACCAGCGGTTGGGATCAGCAACCGTTTCCCGAAAGGGACAACATCGATAGATTAAAGAAACAAATGGAATTTCTCTAGATAGGTGATTATACATCCTAATGGGTGCGACCCACATAGCCATGATGCCTGCCCGATTTTTGTCAATTCTTGGTTGTGAGGCTTGAGGTTTGAATTATCTCCCAAAACATCTAGCAACAATTCACTTTGAATGCCACATCGTCAGATCCATTGGAAATCACTAATTGGTTCCCACAAAAATACTCAAATTGTTAGGCTAAAGAAGTTTCCCTTCTATGCCACCAACTTCGTAAGTTTGAAGGGATCAACGTACGTAACACCTTTGGAAATACTCTATCAGATACTCGTCCATACAAGTTGTCCTGGGTCTGGACAAACCGAAGGCACCATCCTGTTAATCCATCTTGAGCAATTTCTACCTAGAATTAACATAACAGCCCTTGCATTTTACTCCGTCTTCAATTATCTTCAACATAAGCTGATTTGTAATGCTTATGCCAATACGGAGTGGTTTTCAGATATTAAATCTGATCCCGGTCTCTCTATATTGACAACGGAGGTATAAAATAAATCAAAACTTTGCTAGTCGGTGATTTAACTAACAAAGGACATCCATGCAATCAACGGTCCTACTTCCAAATGGAAATTTCTATCGATCAACCATAAGACAACACGGGCCCCATTCTATATTAGTTCTTTATTATATTATCGATTTCAAGCCTCTATCTTTCCTATCTTTTCAAAGCTCGATCGCCTCTCTAGATTCTATTGGAAACATTTCCAATATTCTAATTTCCCTATTCAAGAAAATATCTCTTATTTTAGATGGAAAACATTTCTAATTGTTCACGAAATCCTTATTTCTATATTCAGAAAACATATGTTGTGAATATCGAAAAAATATTTCCTTTTCCATTTCTTAATTTCTCGTTGACCAATTCGTTTCATTTTCTATGCGTAGAAAATATCTCTACTTTTATTTGGGGAACATTTCCAAATCCTTTTAAATTAACCTGATGTTATAAAAACATCGTTATCATAACTCAACCCATTTATCGTTTATTAACTAACCATATTGCAAATCCATCTTCACTATCGAACCTTAACCATTCCTCCATCAATCATGAAGCCAGTCAAGTTGGGGTATATTAACTCTCAGACCTTAACTAAACAACATTCTCAACTTTGAAATAGTCAAAGCTCAGAATTTCAAACCTGGCATCGCTTACGCGACTCCCAGATTTAATCTAGGAATCCACTCCTTTTACATATGAACATTGATTATAACGGCAGCGTTATAATCGTTGTTCCAAATATTTGATTTATAAAACCTTTAATTTACCGATAGCTTTACCATCGCTGTTTAGATTTATAACACATATGTTATAACAACAGCGTTATGATTGCTATTTAGATTTAAAAAACAACAGCGCTATAATCGTTGTTTAGATTTTCAAAACAAATATTATAACAACAGCACTATAATCGCTGTTTAGATTTTCAAAGCAAATATTATAACAACAGCGCTATAATCGCTGTTTAGATTTTCAAAACATATATCTTATATAATTGTTTAAAATCAAATTCTTGTTTTAATAAAACAAGTTCCTACTTTTTGACTCCATTCGAAATTACACTTTTTCTTTAAAATATGAATATCCTTTCTTGTAGAAATCTCGTCTCATTAAATCAGTCTGAACTTGATTTTATAAGTAATTATCATTACAGGTTAAGTCTATCTACTAAGTTATTTCCAAAATTTAAAATCCAACTTTGCCTTATAAACTCCGTCTTCAAGTCAATCTTCCCCTTAATCATAAATCTAGTGTGTAACTTAAATCTTGATTACATATGCTATTATAAATTATTGGTTTTAAACCAAATACGAATCGTTTACTCAAATTCTAAAATATAGAATATAAAGTTTCTAAAAATAAACCATTTTAAAACCATTTGATATAGTTGAATTCTAATTACAAATCATTGTCAATACTACTCATATTTCGAATATCGAAATAAGCTTCCACGTTCTCTTTTTAACCGATTATATTTCTAATCTAATTTCATGGTATTCAAAATACCAATAGTTTCGGTGCCAGTGTAATTCTAACATCACAAACACACCATAATTAACCATAATTTATTTGTCACACAATAATATGCAATATATGGAAAAACAAGAATATAATTATTTGAGGAATCCTGTTGGATCCCTCCAACCTGTTCCTTGCATCCACCAATGTCAGTCAACATTAATCATAGTAAATAGCGCTAATAATTGATCAATGGTATAACTATACCAACTATTCAACCAATTTTATCAACCATTCATCCAAACAACCATCACATAGTATAAAATATGTCTATAAATATATCAGAGTTAGTGAGATTACTCACCTCATTTTCCAGTTGACGGTTCTATTTTGATTTCGTTCACAATCAAACAAGCGTTTGATTTTATCACGAAATTCCAATAGCTCGATTCTCAACTACATCAGTTCCATCCTATAAATCTTGTTTTACGATTTCAACGTAACTGACATCGTCCGATTCTGTTAACAAATGACTAAGTTATAAATATTCTAACGTTTTACTTCAATTTAAATAATCTAAATTATTAACCATAGTCATTAGATTTAGTTAATACCTACTTAATGTAAATAAATTGCCGCTAATCACCTTCGATTCTCAGGAAAACCCGGATGCCTCCTCTTCACTAAAAAGAATCGCACTAGTACTCTCCTTTTCACGATATGTGCCTTCACCCATAACATTTGTAACTTCCCTTCGTTAAAGTAAATAATTACGTTTTTAATCCTTTGCAAACCCCTTAAACCGCCAAAATAATCTTGTCTTCCCTGTTTTGCTGAACGAAGCTGCAAAAACCCAGTTCCCTTGACCGAACTTGTCATCCCAAGGCCGTCCCTTTTCCATACAGTATTTCTTTACAGCCAAACTGTGTATTCTTACCCCCACGTCTCGTCCTTCTCTCCATGATTCAATAGGCAAACAATACCAAACTTCCCGTACCCATTGAATAAACAAACTCATGCTCAGGGACCCCCACACTAATCCTCTTCGTTACTCCTTCCTATACCCACAGTAGCTCCACGTTCTCTACACTAAACCCGTCCCCTTCCAATATGAAATCCAAAACAAAATACAAACTTTACCACACATTGGCACATCACCTTGGATCAAATGCTGCTTCAACTACCGTGCTCAACTTGAAGTCGCTCTCGCTATTGCAGCTTCTAGCCGAAGTTCATGCTATCGAGTCCGCACCTAAATCACCCAATCCGCAGTTCACCAGAGCCTTCCCTTCTCAGCCTTCCATCTACTAATATCCAAACTAAGGTCACTAATTTCAATCCACCGTAACTCCTCCAACTTTAAACTTCTCCGTGAGCTTGAACCCTTCCATCGAATCATGACAGCGGACTCCTCCACACCACCTTATCCAAGCCCCGATACCGCGAAAATGACAGCAGCCCTCCCCCTAAACCGAACTGCGTTCCTACGTTCGCACTTGCGCGGAACCTATCGTGCTGCAGTGGGTCAAAGAGCTTCACCATGCTGCTGAGAGGTGCGGTTCTTAGAATATAAGAGATCCACTTTGCTGAACATATCTTAACGTATAGCTCGAGATTTGAGGAGAAAATTATTTTAGAATTCTATAGGGTCTCTTCTGGTTTTAATTCTATTCGTTCACTGGGTTAAGAAAGAAAAAAAATAGAAAAGCCAGAAGTTGAAGAAGAGCAGTATTTAAAGAAGAGGAAAAGCTTGGGGTACACGGAATATACAGCGTGGGGAGCGCGGTTTTAGTTAAATTGGGGAACACGGAAACGAGAATCGTGGGAAGCACGGTTATGAAGCTTGGCGGTCACGTTGTTTCATTTTCGATCATACTGAATAGTGTAAGCTTTTTATTTGTTTGTTATTATCTAGGCTGCAGTTTCATGTGCGTATTTGAATTTTATACTGTGTAGGCATGATTTCCTCTCAGCTTAGCATGTGCTTTCATTTAATTTGTACTGTGTAATGCATGTGCTATTTAATTTCCTTAGACCAGCTATTTGCGCTGAAAGGGCTCAACTAGGCATGTACTCTTCGCATATACACAGAAGGGAATGTCAATTTCAGTTTGTACATAGGAAACCGTTTTCAAACATAGGCATGCGATCTTCTTTATCTTTGCATTAGTTGGATGTCCATTGGCCTCATTTACTAATTTTCCTTTCCCAGCTCTGTGTGATAGATGCAGACATGTGCTCTCATTTAGATTTCTTTCAGACTAGCATGTCCATAGGATAAGGCGTAGAAGATAAGGGTGCTAGAGAATAACAGAAGGTAAGGTAAGACAAGATAATGCGACAGGTAAGAAAATCGAATTGGATGATGACCGAAGATTAAAATGGATTCATTTTTGTTTGCGTACGAACTGCTACAGACAGAAATAAGAGTACGGTCGTGTCCAGCAAGGTACCACAATCCCAAAAATATAATAATATCGGTAGTTTAACTTATATTATAAAAGCCCAAAATATTGATATAGGGTGCAAAATACTCCAAATAAGAAGTTGCGTATTTAATTAATTAAAAATTATAGTAAAATTCTAAAAATTAAATTATAACTATGCCTCAAAAGAATCCTGTCCAACTTCATGACCGATATTTAAATATATTCAAATAACCGTTATGGCCTATTGGCGATTCTACAGCGACTATTTCTAAATTTGATTTGGACATAACTTTTTATTCCCGCTATGAAATCTAGATTCTTCACATTTGTTGGAGAGATATTTTCAAACAGATTCAAATATTTCTTGTTTCTCTAAAATCCGATTTATTATGAAACTTGTACATTCATTTGAAATTTGAATTCGAATTTTCAAACTACCGCGCCATTTAGAACTCGTTTTAATTATATTATAAATTATACGTTTAAATATCATTTTATTAAATAAATTCCTATATATAATTCAAATCAAATATTTAAAACAAATTTAAATATTCAAAATTCAATGGCTGAAAAATCCGGGTCGTTACATTCCTTCCCCCTTAAAATAATTTCATCCTCGAAATTGCTAAGATAGGGAAAGATGCTACATACCCTATTAACTAGGTCCAAAAATCCCTTTTGGTTCAATTCTAAATTTCAGTTTAACTAGACCAAATTATTTCAATTATTATTCTTGCAACCGAAAATTTTCGAAAATTCTGAAAATTTCTAACAATTTAAATTCTGAAAAATTACGGCAACATCTCCTCTGCACGGCTCAATCGGTACAACCACAACTCGCATTTCTAGGCCTTCTCCAATCCCAAAAGAAAATCAAAAAGCCAAGTGGCTTGCCCCATAGGCTCATAAAATCATCAAACCCAAGTAACATTGTAAACATGTACCTTTTTATCGAGCAAAATTTCTATCTCTTGCATTTGCTTCCATTCAATATCTGCTCAGCATACATATATCCATTTCCATTTGATCCCAAATCAATCCAACTTCCAGTTCTTAAATCTCTAATCAACTTCTGATTATTTCACTTCCATTCACTAATCCAACTGAGTTTTGTTTCAAAAATCAACCCCTTTATCCTGCTTGAGTTCAATTCCATCATAGTTCAATTCCAAACAACAGCATCCAATATATATTCACTTGCTAATTCATAAGTCGAATTCATATTGAAAATTCGAATCTCAACATTCCTCATTATTTAATTCCCTTTGGAATTATTTCTAATTCAATCTAATTTTATTTAACTGGACCCAGGTTAAATTCCAATCTATTTGGTTCACTTTTACAATTTCAACCTTCTTAACTTAAGTTAAATTTTAATTCATTTAGTACATTTTACCATTTCAATCTATTCAACTTTTACAAGTTAAATTTTAATTTCAAAATTCAAATTCTCAGGTTTTATTTCAAATCAAATTTGAAATCATATGTATATTTATAATCAACTCAATTCAAAACACTTGAATTTCTAAATCATCATGTCCTTTTCAAACAAATTTTTCATTCCCAAATTACTATGGTAGCAATCTGTCACTCAGAAACTTGAAAATGAATACCGATAATGTCGCGACCCATTATCAGAATTATTTTCTCGTCACTGAAGTGATTTCAGTGCTTAATCCCTTTTAAAATCCATTTAAAATCATTTCTAATTCAAAAATCCCTTCAAATCAATGTTATATTACCTTTGAAATACTTCAAGAAATATTTTCTAAATACCCGAGATTTATATCCACAATTCTGATTTAAACAAAATCTTGGTTTATCTCCTTTGCATACAATATCTGTATACAAATTATATAATCATTTCAATATTTCAGAATTCCATTTTATTGTATTAACAATCAACACCTTCTTATATAATAATCCAAAAATTATTCTTTTTATATCAAAATAATTTTGGGTAAAATTATTTCATCTACCCATTTTAAAACTATACTGTATCGAATTGCTTTGTTCGAGAGTTTAGAAACACCTATCGATACAGTTGTACATCATGTATCGACCAGAATTCACCAACCACTCAACAAACCAGTCAACACAATATAAAACCATTTTTATGCAATCTACAAATACGCGCTCATATATATATATGCACTCAAACTCAATCTAGGGTATTACTAACCCCATCTCTATTGAGTCACACCATAGAGCCAAGGTTATTACTCAACCTTCAGCTCTTATACCAACTGTAACGACCCGAATTTCCGTACTCTTTGAGTCGACTAATATCACCCCACATCCAACTCAAATTGCACAAAAATACGAATCAGTATTAGAAAGAAGTTAGAGGATGAGGAATAGAAAGAAAGAAATATTAGAATAGAAGAAAACGAAGAACACAAGTCACACAGCGGAACGGATAAAATATATTATATAACATAATTTTTGAAATACAAATCAGTAACTTTATATACATACCATCATCAGAGCACAACAGTTATCTCTGGATCAGTTGTAAACACCTGTTTCTAGATATAACATAGTACACAGCAGAAAATATGATTATCTATAGTCGACAGGTGAAGCCTCCTGCTCCGAGCTCCTCCAAGCGAAACTGAAAAATCCCGACTACTTGATTGCCCGTACAAATTTGGGCACCCAAGAGTTTAGGGAAAACAAACAAAATAAATTCTAGGTCAGTCATGGGAGTGGTGTTAGTAAACTCCAACCATTTGTTTAACTTTCAAAATCCTTTCGAAAGAAATGATAATCGTAAGACCAATCTACACATAAACATGGATGGTTTTTACCTTACGATAACCCAAAATATTTTGATATCAAATCCAGTGATATTATAATAGTGTCTACATCAAATAAATAGAATCTAGCGGAACGCTTGCATCTCACGCTCCATATATAGTATAAAATCGAAAACCGCAGGGCACTTATTGGAGATTGGATTTCCAACATGACAAGGTATGGGACCACCTGTCGATAGTGTATCTCTACAGGCGAATACACTGGGTTCAACAAGAACGTCTTGCAACCCGGCCCTCACATGACCGACCACTCATTTCGCTTGAGTGTATCGAATGTATATCACCAACGGTTGGGATCAGCGACCGTTTCCTGAAAGGGACAACATCGATAGATTAAAGAAACAAATGGAATTTCTCTAGATAGGTGATTATACATCCTAATGGGTGCGACCCACATAGCCATGTTGCCTGCCCGATTTTTGTCAATTCCCGGTTGTGAGGCTTGAGGTTTGAATTATCTCCCAGAACATCTTGCCACAATTCACTTTGAATGCCACATCGTCAGATCCATTGGAAAACACTAATTGGTTCCCACAAAAATACTCAAATTGTTAGGCTAAAGAAGTTTCCCTTCTATGCCACCAACTTCGTATATTTGAAGGGATCAACGTACGTAACACCTTTGGAAATACTCTGTCAGACACTCGTCCATGCAAGTTGCCCTGGGTCTGGACAAACCGAAGGCACCATCCTGTTAATCCATCTTGAGCAATTTCTACCTAGAATTAACAGAACAGCCCTTGCATTTTACTCCGTCTTCAATTATCTTCAACATAAGCTGATTTGTAACGCTTATGCCAATACGGAGTGGTTTTCAGATATTAAATCTGATCCCGATCTCTCCATATTGACAACGGAGGTATAAAATAAATCAAAACTTTGCTAGTCGGTGATTTAACTAACAAAGGACATCCATGAAATCAACGGTCCTACTTCCAAATGGAAATTTCTATCGATTAACCATCAGACAACACTGGCCCCATTCTATTTTAGTTATTTATTATATTATCGATATCAAGCCTCTATCTTTCCTATCTTTTCAAAGCTCGATCGCCTCTCTAGATTCTATTGGAAACATTTCCAATATTCTAATTTACCTATTCAAGAAAATATTTCTTATTTTAGATGGAAAACATTTCTAATTGTTCACGAAATCCTTATTTCTATATTCAGAAAACATATGTTGTGAATATCGGAAAAATATTTCTATTTCCATTTCTTAATTTCTCGTTGACCAATTCGTTTCATTTTCTATGCGTAGAAAATATCTCTACTTTTATTTGGGGAACATTTCCAAATCCTTTTAAATTAACCTGATGTTATAAAAACATCGTTATCATAACTCAAACCATTTATCGTTTATTAACTAACCATATTGCAAACCCATCTTCACTATCGAACCTTAACCATTCCTCCATTAATCATGAAGCCAGTCAGGTTGGGGTATACTTACCTCTCAGACCTTAACTGAACAACATTCTCAACTTTGAAATAGTCAAAGCTCAGAATTTCAAACCTGGCATCGCTTACGCGACTCCCAGATTTAATCTAGGAATCCACTCCTTTTACATAAGAACATTGATTATAACGGCAGCGTTATAATCGATATTTCCAAATATTTGATTTATAAAACCTTTAATTTACCGATAGCTTTACCATCGCTATTTAGATTTATAACACATATGTTATAACAACAGCGTTATAATTGCTATTTAGATTTACAAAACAACAGCGCTATAATCATTGTTTAGATTTTCAAAACAAATATTATAACAACAACACTATAATCGCTGTTTAGATTTTCAAGGCAAATATTATAACAACAGCGCTATAATCTCTGTTTAGATTTTCAAAACAAATATCTTATAAAATTGCTTAAAATCAAATTCTTGTTTTAATAAAACAAGTTCCTACTTTTTGACTCCATTCGAAATTACACTTTTTCTTTAAAATATGAATATCCTTTCTTATAAAAATCTCATCTCATTAAATCAGTCTGAACTTGATTTTATAAGTAATTATCATTGCAGGTTAAATCTATCTACTAAGTTATTTCCAAAATTTAAAATCCAACTTCGCCTTATAAACTCCGTCTTCAAGTCAATCTTCCCCTTAATCATAAATCTAGTGTGTAACTTAAATCTTGATTACATGTCCTACTATAAATTATTGGTTTTAAACCAAATACGAATCGTTTACTCAAATTCTAAAATATAGAATATAAAGTTTCTAAAAATAAACCATTTTAAAACCATTTGATATAGTTGAATTCTAATTACAAATCATTGTCAATACTACTCATATTTCGAATATCGAAATAAGTTTCCACGTTCACTTTTTAATCGATTATATTTCTAATCTAATTTCATGGTATTCAAATTACCAATATTTTCGGGGCCAGTGTAATTCTAACATCACAAACACACCATAATTAACCACAATTTATTTGTCACATAATAATATGCAATATATAGAAAACAAGAATATAATTATTTGAGGAATCCTGTTGGATCCCTCCAACCTGTTCCCTGCATCCACCGATGTCAGTCAACATTAATCATAGTAAATAGCGCTAATAATTGATCAATGGTATAACTATATCAACTATTCAAACAATTTTATCAACCATTCATCCAAACAACCATCACATAGTATAAAATATGTCTATAAATAAATCAGAGTTAGTGAGATTACTCACCTCATTTTCCAGTTGACGATTCTATTTTGATTTCGTTCACAATCAAACAAGTGTTTGATTTTATCATGAAATTCCAATAGCTCGATTCTCAACCACATCAGTTCCATCCTATAAATCTTGTTTTACGATTTCAACGTAACTGACATCGTCCGATTCTGTTAACAAATGACTAAGTTATAAATATTCCAACGTTTTACTTCAATTTAAATAATCTAAATTATTAACCATGGTCATTAGATTTAGTTAATACCTATTTAATGTAAATAAATTGCCGCTAATCACCTTCGATTCTCAGAAAAACCCGGATGCCTTCTCTTCACCAAAAAGAATCGTACTAGTACTCTCCTTTTCACGATATGTGCCTTCACCCATAACATTTGTAACTTCCCTTCGTTAAAGTAAATAATTACGTTTCTAATCCTTTGCAAACCCCTTAAACCGCCAAAATAATCTTGTCTTCCCTGTTCAGCTGAACGAAACTGCAAAAACCCAGTTCCCTTGACCGAACTTATCATCCCAAGGCCATCCCTTTTCCCTACAGTATTTCTTTACATCCAAACCGTGTATTCTTACCCCCACGTCTCGTCCTTCTCTCCATGATTCAATAGACAAACATTACCAAACTTCCCATACCCATTGCATTAACAAACTCATGCTCAGGGACCCCCACACTAATCCTCTTCGTTACTCCTTCCTATACCCACAATAGCTCCACGTTCTCTACACTAAACCCGTCCCCTTCCAGTATGAAATCCAAAACAAAATACAAACTTTACCACACATTGGCACATCACCTTGGATCAAATGCTGCTTCAACTACCGTGCTCAACTTGAAGTCGCTCTCGATGTTGCGGCTTCTAGCCGAAGTTCATGCTATCGGGTCTGCACCTAAATCACCCAATCCGCAGTTCACCAGAGCCTTCCCTTCTCAGCCTTCCATCTACTAATATCCAAACTAAGGTCACTAATTTCAATCCACCGCAACTCCTCCAACTTTAAAATTCTCCGCGAGCTTGAACCCTTCATCGAATCATGACAGCGGACTCCTCCACACCACCTTATCCAAGCCCCGATACCGCGGAAATGACAGCAGCCCTCCCCCTAAACCCAACTACGTTCCTACGTTCGCACTTGCGCAGAACCCGTCGCGCTGCAGTGGGTCAAAGAGCTTCACCATGCTGCTGAGTGGTGCGGTTCTTAGAATATAAGAGATCCACTTTGCTGAACATATCTTAACGTATAGCTCGAGATTTGAGGAGCAAATTTATTTTAGAATTCTACAGGGTCTCTTCTGGTTTTAATTTTATTCGTTCATTGGGTTAAGAAAGAAAAAAAATAGAAAAGTCAGAAGTTGAAGAAGAGCAGTATTTAAAGAAGAGGAAAAGCTTGGGGTACACGGAATATACAGCGTGGGGAGCACGGTTTTAGTTAGATTGGGGAACACGAAAACGAGAATCATGGGAAGCACGGTTATGAAGCTTGGCGGTCACGTTGTTTCATTTTCGATCGTACTGAATAGTGCAAGCTTTTTATTTGTTTGTTATTATCTAGGCTGCAGTTTCATTGTGTATTTGAATTTTATACTGTGTAGGCTTGATTTCCTCTCAGCTTAGCATGTGCTTTCATTTAATTTGTACTGTGTAACGCATGTGCTATTTAATTTCCTTAGACCAGCTATTTGCACTGAAAGGACTCAACTAGGCATGTACTCTTCGCATATACACAGAAGGGAACGTCAATTTCAATTTGTACATAGGAAACCGTTTTCAAACATAGGCATGCGATCTTCTTTATCTTTGCGTTAGTTGGATGTCCATTGGGCTCATTTACTAATTTTCCTTTCCCAGCTCTGTGTGATAGACGCAGACATGTGCTCTCATTTAGATTTCTTTCAGACTAGCATATCCATTGGATAAGGCGTAGAAGATAAGGGTGCCAGAGAATAACAGAAGGTAAGGTAAAACAAGATAATGCGGCAGGTAAGAAAATCGAATTGGATGATGAACAAAGATTAAAATGGATTCATTTTTGTTTGCGTACGAACTGCTACAGACAGAAATAAGAGTACAGTCGTGTCCAGCGAGGTACCACGATCCCAAAAATATAATAATATCGGTAGTTTAACTTATATTATAAAACCCCAAAATATTGATATAGGGTGCAAAATACTCCAAATAAAAAGTTGCGTATTTAATTAATTAAAAATTACAGTAAAATTCTAAAAATTAAATTATAACTATGTCTTAAAAGAATCCTTTCCAAATTCAAGTCTGATATTTAAATATATTCAAATAACCATTATGGCCTATTGGTGATTCTACAGCGACTATTTCTAAATTTGATTTGGACATAACTTTTTATTCCCGCCATGAAATCAGGATTTTTCACATTCGTTGGAGAGATATTTTCAAACAGATTCAAATATTTCTTGTTTCGCTAAAATCCGATTTATTATGAATCCTGTACATTCATTTGAAATTTGAAATCGAATTTTCAAACTACCGCGCCATTTTGGACTCGTTTTAAATATATTATAAATTATACGTTTAAATATCATTTTATTAAATAAATTCCTATATATAATTCAAATCAAATATTTAAAACAAATTTAAATATTCAAAATTCAACAGTTGAAAAATCTGGGTCGTTACATTCTCCTTCTCTCTCAATCTCAGATTGCTTTCGCCAGGCCTTGAATCTCATTCTCCTCTTAAATTCCCACTTTCGCTTCCCATATCTTTTTCATTGCTTGACCTTTTCGGCCTCTACTATGCATTTGATGATTCTTAAGCGCTCGATCTTATTCATCATCTTGTTACACTTCGAAATCCATTTAATTAAACATCACATAAAGTCGCCCCTCATTTGTGACCATATACATCTAACAAGTGTAAGGCCTTTTCCAGTTTTTCAGTTTTAATCCTACTTTTATGATGACTATGAGTCATTTTGCCTTTTGGTTTGCATCTTGCATCATTTGGGGTTTTGAAAGTTGATCTGGCATTTTATGTATTTGGTTTTCAATAATTTGAGAGGATTTGGTAGTGTTGTTTGGATTATTTTTCTCGTATGTTTAATGTCTACACAATCAGTAATATTAGTGAAGCTTTTGCTTGTATATTTTCTGGTTTGTGGCAGTATTTTTAATGGTTTTCCAAAACACTTCTTTCCATGTTATCGACCTTCGCTCTTCATGTCAATTTTTTTCTTAATTGGTATTACTATGTTTGTTGATGCTAATTGCTTTGATGGATTGAGTTACGTAAAAAGTTTCATGTAATCAAGCTCTACATCATGGGTTTGTCAGCGTAGTCAGATTGAAGGCTTAGCCTATTACTGTGATAAATTGTTCCAATAGCATGCTCCTCCTCTTTGGCGTTGGTTTGGTGGTCTGCTTGCTTTTCTTGGAGTGTGTGTACTTGTTATATGTCATAACTCTGCATTTAGTAAGATGCGACTACAACTGTAGGGTCCGTGCCCCTATAATTTATCTTGTCCTTTATCCTATGGAGAATTTCGCACTGTTTTGTTTCAGCGTATTGCAACAGTGAGCATTGTATGTTGCTTTTGTGATGTACTTTGTTCTTTTTGTTATGTCACATTTGTTGAAGTATGTAATTGTGCTTTTCTACACACTATGTTATTTAGCTTCCTATTGGAGTCCTTTGGTTGTCTAGTCATTTAGGCTAGCTCTTGTATTAGGAGAATTTATACTTGCAGTGGACATACCACATTAAAATTCGTTTATGGTGGACGTTCCATCTTTAACCGAGAGTAGTAGTTAGATAATCTGTTTCACTCCTATAATAATGTATGTATTATTTGTTATAATGAAAAGTGTTGCAGATCACTCTAAAAACCAGTTGACCTTGCCAAAAAAACTGTAAAATCAGATGCATAAAAGGGGGAAAAGAGGACTGAAAAAATATCTTATTAATTTAACATGAATCAAATGATGATATGCACCGTAATAAAAAATAATAATTTAGATCCTCTCACTCGCAATTTGTGCTCCAAGCAATGGATCTGATATGTATTTAGATTTGTTATCATGGTCATTCCTATTTGCATTACAAACTATATTTTTCACGGATTCACAAATCTGAATCCATGAGGAATAAAAGATATTATTTAAATTCGGATCTGAAGAACTTACCTCATGTAAATGGAGAATTTTGGTATATAAACTTTATATCTATAATGTCTGGCTCCAAACCTTGAATTAGGTAGTCTAAATCTAATATTTTCCGTTCCTGGAGAATTGGAGGAGAAAGGGAATTACAGGGATTTCGCGCCTACTTAGAAAAATATGAGTTTGACGGCTAGTTCTATAGATTTATTTATAGATGTCCAACTAGTTATGTCCGTTCGATTTGAAAATGATATAATCTACATCGTTAAAGCAACAAAACATGTTATTTAATGATGTATCAGTACAACAAAACGACCATATTACAATATTGTAATATACCTTTTACAACGGTGGGCTAACCGCCGTGTATTAAAAAGTTGTAATAGACTGAAATCTTTTACAACTTTTTTGCACCATTGCAACACAGTTGTAATATGTATATTTTACAACTTTTTTCCACCGTTGTACTAAACTTTATTACAACATTTATGCACCGTTGTTGTTGTACTTTTTAGAACTATTTATAACCATTGTGATATATTTTATTACAAATTTTATTTTACAGTTGTAATATATCCACAAATTATATGCATAAGAATCTTATATTTTTTATATATGCAACAATAAATAGATAAATAACATAAGAAATAGATGTAAGTTTAAAGGCATCATAATCCATTCATTGATAAAAATCACAACTTTATATCTAGAATAAAAATTATAAATCATATACCACATAAAAATATATAAAATTACAATTGTCCTTATTTGCCTCTGAAAGCCTTTAATCCAATTACAAAGCTTATTTGCCTATGAAATCTACAAAGCTCATTTTCATAAATCATCTCCTTTTTTTGTGCATTTAAAAAGGAATAAGTAACCTTTAAAAGTCATCCGTCCAAGTAGAACACACCTGAGCCATCAGCGTTGTTGGAATTTGAAGGAAATTAACACCACAAAGAAAAGCAACAGCAACAAATCCACACATATCGCCTATCAATCCGCCATCTAGAGCCATAAATGTTGAATTTCGATCAAACCTACTTTCTATGGCTTTGTCAAATACCTTCATCAACGTATCCTACGAAAACATAAAGTGCAGTCATTAGTGGTACCAGACATTCTTATGTGATATGTATACTTTCCTTAAACAAAGCCAAAGCATATATTCATTATTCATTCAGCCCTGACCTATTCATATGTTCTTCAACATAGTCATCTTGCTAGAATTGCTACTCAATATTCACAAACCACTTGAACACCTTAATTTGCAACATACACTTACAACCATGCTTGACCTTGATGCTCCAGTCTCGAAATTTTTCGTTTGCATTTCTAATATACTACTTCTCTACTCTCTCAACCTATTACCCTTTGGTTGACTCACTTTTAGACTTGGTGGATTCAGGTAGGGATTATGTGTATGATAACATGTAGGCCAATTGAGGTGAATATAGCATCAGCATTTACATACACTGCATGCAGTTTTTAACATTCAGTAAGTTGCAGTAGTTTCATTTTAAATAATGACAGTATCAAATTAACTGTACCTGATATGACTTAGTAAATATATCTATCTATTTTTTGCTAGATTATATGGATATGCTGAATTTATAAAGAGTAATGAACCAAATAAAACATCACTACTCGTTGTACTAGAGGCCTCATTCTGTTTGAGCATAAAAAGTTCTTATTTTAAATAATTTAAACGGCAGCGGTTATTCAACTTTCCTATTAATAATGGTAACATCTTACTAATTTCCAATTCATTTCACATTGTAGCACAAATGAATATGGCGTTATGAAGATATAAAGTAAAAAAATAAGGAAAAAATTAATTGCCTGTTAATGAAATTTATTATATAAGCGATAGACGATTTGGAAGAGCTAACATGTTCACATATTGTCACAACAACATTTTCAGGTGACTCCTACAAAGGCAAAAAATTATACTAACATAGTCAATTTGAAGTAGCAACATAGAAGTTCAAAAAGCATGACCAAAAAAAATGACATGAAGCTACTGGCATGAGCATTTAATTAGTATCTAAATGATCCAAGATGACCGTATGACAATCATTTATGCTAATACAATGGCTAAATGTCCTACAAATTGAGGTGCACTAAGGTCAAGTTGTATTTTTTTTAAAGAAAAAACTTTCATTGTATTTTTCTGTAAACTCTGTGTTAGTCTACTTTTTGTGATAGCACACAAACTCTACTATTTATGATAGCAGTTCAAGAAAGATATCAGGATAAATGGTAGAGTCTATATGTTTTGCTAAAACTCCATAATAGCACTAAAATCTTTATTCCAATTCTCTTACAAATTCTGTCTTTAATATTTCAAAAATCTTTTACTTTCAATTTATTTCAAAATTAAATCCTTTTTAATATATATATATACTGATTATTTAAATTAGTTATTGAATTTTGATCTAACTCCTGATTTAAATATTTTAGATTTTTTTATTTATATTTTAGTTTTTAAATATATGTTTACGTTTAAATAATTAATTTTATATTAAGTTTTATTTACTTATATTCATATTTATAGTTTTATATCTTATGTATTAAAATTCTCAAATTTATGTTTATAGTTTTATATTAAATTTTGATATCAATTTTATAGATTAGAAATATAAGTTTTAAATTTATATTCTTACTCTCTTATACTATTTAATACATAAGAAAACAGTCTGTTTAAACTCCAAAATTACCTTGATTTATTTAAACATCATTTAAAAAAAATTAAACTTCAAGTTTACAAAGGGCATGTCAGCATGCACTACCCCACATGTCGACATCATCCTCGTTTTGTTCAAAAAATAAAAATCAAAAGAGTGTTTATTCATTTAAATCCCTTCCTGAATAGACATGACTATTGAACCCCTATAAATTTGTTTTTTTAAAATAACTTTCATTATCTCCTTCTTTCCTTTTCTCTTCTCCATTTGTACTCTTAATTTTCAAGTTGCCATAACCAAACTGTGCCGAAATTAAATGAGAATCAAACTAGATCATTTCTAGTTTAATTCTCCACCAATCTCTCTCAAAGATCTAAGTGCTATTCAAAGTTATAGGATTATTAATAATCAAAGATTGAAAGACCAAAGTCCTATAGAGTCTCTCTACCAAACTATTACTGAAAAGGTGTAGTTGTAGATTGTCCAAAAAAATTGGATGTGATTATAGCCTCTAAATCAATTAGGTGATCTTGTAGCCTAGTTGAATCAAGAGAACGCCCTGTTCTCGGAAGCATTAGGAGGCGGACCTCGTGGCCCTTGAAATCAAGATTGTAAGATTGGATATTGAAGTTTATTTGAAAAGACATCTGCACAATCCTGAGTTGTATGGGACTAGATATAGTGTAGCTCTGAATCAGTATAAAATCCCAGTGTGTTCTTTCCTTTGTTGCTTTTACTTATCAGTGGCATCCGTGTCTGATTCAGTGATTGATTTATATATGTGATTTGCATTTGATTTTATTAAATTCAAAACTATTTCAAAAAGTTCATAAATTTCGTTAAAAACTATTTCCCCCTCCTATAGTGTTAAGTTAGCTTTAAGATCCGTGATCCACATTTCTCAGCAATTGGTATCAGAGCTTAGGTTATCAAAGATTTCATAATCTGATTTTTTTAAAGTTTTTAAATGTAAACCAACACTGGTAATGTCAACGCTAGTAGTTCTAGTTCATTTGAAGAGGGTCAATCCACTACTAAGCCACCACCGTATAATGGAAGTAATTATGCATATTGGGCAAGTAGAATGAATATATATTTACAATCAATAGGATTAGACACTTGGAACATCACATAAACTGAGTATGTTGAACCCGCGACTAATTTTGCATAGTGGATTGCTAAGAAAAAGGCTACTGCACAAAATAATTCAAATCTATGAATATTTTATTTTGTTTACTTGATAGAAATGAATTTAATAGGGTGTCTGTGTGTAAGTCTGCATATGATATATGGAAAGCTTTGCAAGTTCCTCATGAAGGAACGAGAAAAGTTAAACATACCAAGATATTCATTCTAACTATAATCAGTTTCAACTATTTAAAAAGAATCTGAATGAGTCTATCTCTTAAATGTATTGCAGTTTTCAGGATATTGTGCATTCACTGATTGCCTTGGAAAAGATATTCTTTTAAGAGGACAATGTCGGAAAAATCCTGAATTATTAACTCCAGAATGAAATCAAAAGACTCTGGCAAATGAGGAGGTCAATGATATCAGTACTTTGAACATTGAAGAGTTAATTGTAAATATAATATAATTTGAACTCCAGATACAAGGAAGGAGAGAAAATAAGCCATCAGAAAAGAAATCAGTAGCATTCAATGCAATAACCGTAAATTTAGATTCAAACAGCGATGACGATGAATAGATAGCATTGATGACAAGAAATTTCCAAAAAATTTTAAATACAAAAATATGAACAATCTCAGAAGGAATGAGCATAAGAATTCTATGAAAAATAATGAGATTTCAAACAACGTCAGATGATACAATTATGATGAAACAGGCCACTAAAAGTGAGATTCTCCATATCCAGATAGACAAAATCATCCCCCAAATAACAATTCATCAAAGAAAAGGAAAAGAGCGTATACTGGCACACCAGATGATTCCGATTCATCCTCCAGTGACGAAGAACAGGAGACAAAAACAATTCAAACATGTGCTTTACAACTATTCATAATTCAGAAAATATTGAAAATTGGATCTAAAAATAGGTGTGCGTTTGTTTTACTTTGATTGAAATTGTTTGTATGAATGATTTTTGATTGCTTGTTTTGTTTGAATTCCTTGGATTTTAAAATTGAAAAAGAATATTATTTTAATAAATTATTAATATAAAAAATTTATCTCAAAATTATATAAATAAGAATATTAGATATATATAATTAAAATTAGAAATACACATGTCCTTTGAAAAATTGGACACATGTCGATATTCCCCACTCCCATGTCGACATGCCTCTTGAAATTTTGAATTCAAACTTTGAAATTCCCACCATCTTTTCACCAATTCCAATGTACTGAAAGGGTGCTTATTGACAAAAGAACATGTCTATAGATTCCCTGTAACGACCCGGAAATTTAGCGACTTTGGTTATCGACATAAACTCAATGACGACTAACCAACATCGAAAAATCCCAGTAGTTAATGAAAGAAATTAGAGGGTGAGAATAGATAAGATAGAAACTTAAAATAGAAGAAGAAGAAGAAGAACACAATCATCAGAGTAACATGAACCTCCCAGCGGAACGAATAACATATAATATATATAACATAACTTGAAATATACATCTGTACTTGAATATACATCATTATCGAAGTACAACACTTACAACACAGCAGAAATAAACTATAGCTATATGATCCTGAAGCCTCCTGCTCTAGCTCTTCAAGTATCTGTAAATTCCTGACTACTTGACTTGAATAACTAGTATTCGATAACTCCTAATTTTACTAACTCTGATCGATTTATCCTAATTCGATTAAAGTTAGTCAAATTAGGAGTTATCGAATATTAGTTATTCGAGTCAAGTAGTCAGGCATTTACAGATACTTGAAGAGCTAGAGCATGAGGCTTCAGGATCATATAGTTATAGTTTATTTCCGCTGTGTTGTAAGTGTTGTACTTCGATAATGATGTATATTCAAGTACAGATGTATATTTCAAGTTATGTTATATATATTATATGTTATTCGTTCCGCTGTGAGGTTCGTGTTACTCTGATGATTGTGTTCTTCTTCTTCTTCTTCTATTCTAAGTTTCTATCTTATCAATTCTCACCCTCTAATTTCTTTCATTACCTACTGGGATTTTTCGATGTTGGTTAGTCGTCATTGAGTTTATGTCGATAACCAAAGTCGCTAAATTTCCGGGTCACTACAATCCCTATTTTTCTCTCTATCCTTATCATCACTTTTCACCTTTATTTCAAAATTCAAACTTATCTTCATTATCTTTTACTCTTCACAAAACTACAATAATGGTTTCCTCAAGCACTCCAAGAACTATGAGGTTATCTAAGGCCATCGAAGGCTTTCTTTTCAATGACCCAAAAGCCATCAAAGATTAAATCAACTATGCAAACTTTGGTAAAGTCGATACAGGAAAATTTGCTATCTTTCAAGATTTTGAAATTTATGAGCTTCAATCTCTTTTTGATCAAAATGAAATTCTTAGTTTGATTGATTCTCAGAAAAATGATTATTTGTATTATCTGAATCTTGTAAAAATGTTTTATGCGAATTTGAATCGTGTTTTTTTTGAAGGAAATGAGAATGAAGTATGGAGTAGTGTAAAAAGTACCTAAATTATTTTGGATTGTGATGTTTTAGAAAATATTTTAGGTTGTAAGAGTACCGAAATGGATATTTTCGATTTAAAAATCGATGAACATGACTGAGAGGCCTACCATCAGATCTTTGAAGACGACGATCATTTGGAATTCAAAAGCTGTTATTTTCATCCTAAAGCAAGGATTGTTAATCTACTTTTTAAACATATTATCACACCAAGATCGGAAAATTTCAATAACCCGACTATGAAAGTTTGTAAAGCTCGTTTTGCAATTTATGGAAAATACAACATCAACTGGGCTCAAGTTATTTAAATCAATTTCGACCTAAAAAAATTCGATGGGTGAAAATACATTATATCATGGAATTTACCTTACACATATTTTCAAATTCTTTAGAGTTGATTTTAAAGGAGAAGAGTTTGTCTTCCAAAAGGTTTTTAATAGTGAAAATATATCTCTTATGAAGATTCCGCTAGTATTTCAACCATATGAAACACTTATGGAAAAGGAGGAAAGGTTGGCTCATGAAATGGAAGAAGAAGGAATGAAAATCGAAGAAGAGGAAGAAGATTAAAATACTTCCTTAGAAAGCGTTGAATATCCTGCTAGTACATCTAATCCATCCAATAAATCCTTCTTAAGAATCAAAAGATTATAATGAAGAATCAAAAGATTTTAAAGAGGTCATTTAGTAAGAAAATGGAAAAGATCTCCACAAAGATGAACAAGTTCTTTGGAAAAGTGAGCCACAAGCTTGGATCAGCATCTTCTGCTGAATTCTAGTTTTATTTTCATGTTGTAGTAGTTTATGTTCCTATCGTATTTCAGTTCCATGTTATATATCATTTCTATGTATCGTTATGTAAAATTATCAATGAAGATCATCTATTTATGTTCACTATCTCTAAAACATATCTGAAGTGTTTAATTATTGTGTTAAGGACGTTTAATTCTAAACCAAAACTCAACACAAAACAAAAAAATGCAAAATTGGAAAATTTAAGTACCCATGTCAAAATGTACTACTCCCCATGTCGACATTTAACTACCAAATATTCAAATTTATTCGAATTCAAAAATTGTCTTAACCAAGTTGTATCGATTCATTTTTAAACGAATTCTAGAGCCTATAAATACATATTTCTTCCAAAAAAGTTATCTTTTTCATTTCTCCTTAATATCCATTCATTATCCACTAATTTTATTAATATAATCACTTCTCCAATCCATAACCTGAGTGAAATTCCCGAAGAGGCACTCGATTCCTTCAAAAATATCATTTCTACCATCCTCTGCATCAATGTTACTTAGAATTGAATCAAATGCAGATGATTAAAAACCAAGAAAAGAATTTCAATGACATTCGTTAGATGATCTCTGTACTCAACCAACAAGAAGAAAGTAACGATCCGAAAGGAACTCTTACAAAAGAAAAAGAATAATGGGATGCTTTAAAGGTTGTTCCTATCTTTGGAGAAGAAGAATGAGTATAAGTTCCAAGAAACGTTTAAATTTATGTTTGAATTCGGTGTGCTTGGTATGTTTAATTTGAATTGGTTGTATGTGAAAATTTGAATTAATGGTTTGTAAAAACATGATTTGTATTTGTTGTATTATAAATTGATTTGGATTGATTATATGAATGAGTGTTAACATTATTCTAGTTTAATCTTGATATTGCTTGTTTAAATCTAGATACTGTTTATTGAAGTGGTACCATAGTTTAAAAGGGGATACAAAAGTCATTTTTTATTCTAGATTAAGTGTTATATTAGTTTAAGGGGGAGTATTATAGATTAAACATAGTTATATAGCTTTTATTAATGACAAAGGGGGAGAATTATAAAATAGGGCTTAGATTAAGGGGGAGATAGTAGTTTGAGTTGTTAGAGTTAGGGGGAGTAACTAAAGAATCAAGGTATCAGGTGAGTATATGGTTAATATATTTTATAAACAAAAGTTGTCATCATCGAAAAGGGGGAGATTGTTAGGGATTGAGATGATGGTTTTGATGACAACAACCTTTTAACCTTTTTAACTATTATAATAAAAAATATATACTAACGTTATAATTGTGTATATATATATATATATATATATATATATATATATGTAGGATGTTTATGCAGGTATTGATTATTGAAGACTGTACGGTATAAAGAATCAAGATTGTAAATTGCAAAGAAGAAGAGTTCAACTCATGAGTAACAAGAATTCAAGGGTTCAAGAAAGATATCAGGATAAGTAATAGAGTCTAGAAATTTTTGATAACCCATAATAGCACTAAAATCTTTATTCTAATTCTCTTACCAATTTTGTCTTATAATATTTCAAAAATCTATTATTTTCAATTGATTTCAAAATTACTTCTTTTTTAAAATACATATATCTTCTGATTATTTAAATTAGTTCTTGAATTTAATATAAATCATGATTTAAACTTTGTAGATTTCCTTATTTATATTTTAGTTTTTAAATATATGTTTACATTCAAATAATTATTTTAATATTAAGTTTATTTCCTTATATTTATATTTATAGTTTTATATCATAAGTTTTAAATTTATCAAATTTATATTTATAGTTTTATATTAAGTTTTGATATCTCTTTTATAGATTATAAATATATGTTTTAAATTTATATTCTTACTCTATTATACTATTTAATATATAAAAAATAGTTTGTTTAAACTCCAGAATTACATTGAATAATTTAAAAATCATTCCCATTGTTTTTAAAATTTCAAATTTACAAAGAGCATGTCGACATGCACTAATCCATATGTCGACATCATAGCTTTTTTTCAAAAAATATAAATTTCGAAAGAAGTGTCTATTCGTTTAAATCCTTTCTTGAACAGACATCACTGTTGAACCCTTATAAATACCCATCTGAATTCAATTTTTTATTAACTTTCATTATCTTCTTCTCTCTCTTTCTCCTCTCATTTATGCTCTTAATTTTCAAGTTTCCATAACCAAAATTAAAAGAGAATCAAACCGGATCATTTCTAGTTTGATTCTCTATCACTCTCTCTCGGAAATCCAAGTGTTATTCAAAGTTATAGGAGTATTTGTAATCAAAGGTCGAAAGATCAAAGTCTTATCGAGTCTCCCTGCCAAACTGTTACTGAAAAGATGGTAGAAGCTCATTCAAACCAACTGGGGGTGATTGTAGCTGGCAAATCAATTTGGTGATCTTGTAGTCTTGTTAAATAAAGAGAGCACCCTGTGCTCGAAAACAGTTGGGGTGGACATCGTGGCCCTTGAAAATCAAGAATTGTAAGATTTGATATTGAAGTTTATTTGAAAAGAAATATGCACAACCTAGAGTTGTGTGGGACTGGATGTAGGGTAACTCCAAATTAGTATAAAATCCTAGTATATTCTTTCTTTTACTGCTTTTGCTTATTATTTGCATGTATGTCTGATTCTGTGACTGATTTATATTTATGATTTGCATTTGATTCTGTTAAATTCAAAAAAATCATAAATTACATTAAACACTATTCACCCCCCCCCCCCCCCCCTTTTCCCCTCTAGTGTTAAGTTAGCCTTAAGATCCATGATCTGCATTTCCTAACAGATAGGACATTATATTAAAAAAAAAAAAAAGATTTATCAGGTTGATAGTTTGGTGGTTATGGAGTTGGATTGGAAAAGCTTTAAGGGTTATAATCAGAAATGTTTACAATATAGTTAAGAACGCGTAAGACATTTTCTTATGTAAATTCTAATGCCCAAGTACTATATAGAAAGGCTCGAACTTTTTATTCATTAGACATTGTGGTTCTCTCTCCCTCCTCCTTGCACACAGATTAGGGACAAAGATGTTTTTTGAGAAGACGAAGGCGATGAGAGAGCTTGTGGATGTTACTTTTTTATCCACTTGTGTTATTCCCTTTTATTTCTGATATACCCATTGAAGAATGGTGTTGTATTTTGAAAAATTGTGTTACAAATTATTTGACGGTAGTTTATGGTATTGAGTTATGTTTTTATGACTAAATAAAATGAGCACTATTTCCTAATGACTCTATGTATGATTCTTTATATTAAACACCAATCAATTTTAGAATAAGTGTAAGTTTAGACTCATCTTTTTTGGTTTGAAATTTAAGCTTTTTTCAAAATGGATTGTTAAATTTGATATTAGAATCAGGTTAAAATAATGTAAAGAATTGTATAATTTGAGTTGTTGTAATTAAAAAATTATTTGGTTGCTCAAAATAATATTGAACTCGCTTTGTTGTAAAAAATAACTTGGATGATGTATGCAGTATCGTCGGTATCTATTTTCCAGACTTGGTGTATTGGACGTCAAATACGTTGTGGCATCATGCTCGATCATATTGGAGTGATTTAGTTTTAGTATCATACAGTAAATTATCATATGCTAAATTTATTGCTGCAAGAGTTGCTACTGGATTAGGAGCAAGTTACCTGTATGATGGTTTTTACCCAACCCATTTGTTGTTTGATCGGCGCTATTAGGAGTAACAAGCATGGTCAGATTGGACGACCCTATATAGTACGACTTGTATGTAGATCGTTATCAAGAAAGAGCCTTTTCCTTTCATTTTTACCTAATGTTTTGTGGTTGATACGTGCTCAGCGGACAAGTATACTTTTTACTGTGAAGTATTTGACACACTTAATATGATTGTGGCATACGAAAGTATAAGATACATGAGTTGGTTTTTTACTACATTCATATTTTTGCAAGCTGGCATATTGGTATTTGTATTTTTCTAACTATACGTATCCGCCTCCTGGCATTCCTCTCTTTGCAAAAAAATTCCCTAAAGATTTCTCTGAATTGCGCACAAATTACGTTGACAAATTTTCCAAGACATGGAAGCATTGATCCACACTACAATGATACAACTGATTAAGAAACTAGAGATAGTACAGAAACTAAATGTACAAATAATAATAATAACAAGGAAACTCTATTGGGTCATAAAATAAAAGGACAATCAACGATACAATGAATCTATATTGTTGAATTGTCCTTGATTTTCACTTTTTGCATAAAAACAAAAGCATCAAATGATTCAGATCTCATGCGTCATCAAATGTATCTAATGTTATATTCAAATAATCAATTTCATAATAATAATAATGTATCTAAGTTCATGTTCAAATAACCAATTTCATAATAACAACTATTACTACTGAATCACTCTAGAAAATGACAAGCTTTACTTGTGAGTAAAAAATAAATGATCCAAAAAAGTTAAATTGCACAAACATGTATGTTTCAACCAATTAGGCCTCATACCCCTCACATTTGATTTTGTCTGATTTTTGAGCTTTAAGAAATTTGCAGCACCAAGGCGTTTGACGTTAGGCTGGTAAGTGCATAGCCCTCGGCTTCAAGCTGTTCATAGCATACAAATCAACAGTTAAATTGTGTTGCCGAGCACATTGCTTTTATTTTACACTTGGAATCAGATTCTTGCCTAACTTTAAGTTTTTTATGTAGAAATATGTATGGCAGGCAACTTAAAATTCATATTATCACATCATTATCACTCAATTTATTAACATTTTCGAAATACGCCGATATTTATCAATACAATCGAAATCGTAAAGGTAAATACACAGTGTTTGTGTTAGAATATCAGCAGTATTTTGATTTATTTTTCTCCAAAAACAACGGTGATAGTGATTTACCAGTCCAACTGTAATACATGAATCTTATATAATTTAGTTGTATTTCACGCATTTAGATGAAGGCAAATGAGCAACTTTTGATCAGGACTTAATTGCTTTCTTGTCTTCCATTAAATAACACAATGAAATGTATAATAAAGCAACGTTACACTGTAAATAAATAAATAAGTACAATTCTTTCCATACAAAATTGTAATTTGATATTGTTAATGTAACTGTTACCAATCTGTCAGTAGATCAGTCTTTGATACACAAACAAGACGGAATCAGTAAGCAGTTTTGCTTGCAAACAAGAAAGGAACGCAACGGTATTTGCAAAATGGTAAAGGCAACTGTCACCAATACAACCATATACTTACGCATGCCTTACATTAATCTTGATTTCACAAGCAGAATTGAAGGTTGCGTGTTCTCATTTATTTCCGTTTAACTACATTTTTTTCATGCTAACTGTTCCCAAAGGTAAACTTTTTTATACGGTAATTTCGCCAAAATTTAGCTTTACCAAAACACCCTCTGGAATTATGCAATTTTGCAGAGGCTAATTCTATTTCAACCCAAAGAAATGCTGAGTAGCCCCCCATTTTATTCAAAAAATACGAAGACCAAAATACCCTTTTTCTGTTATATTTTTTTTTCCAGTTTTTTGTACACCCCGTAGTAGTCCTACGTGGTTTCATGGTGTACCTCGTAGTAGTCCTACGTGGTTTCTTAGTGTACCCCGTAAAGCCAGTACGTGGTACTCTAAGGAACCACGTAGGGCTACTACGAGGTACACGGTAAAATCACGCAGTCACCTCACGTGGAAGGGTATTTTTGGCTTTTTTTTAAATTAGCGGGGGACTACTCAGTAAAATTGGGGGTATATCCATTTTTTCAACTTCTGGGGGGCTACTCAGCACATTGCTGGGTTGAAATAGAATTTGCCTTTTGCAGAAGTATATACTCCAGATAGCCGCACAGAGTTACTATACTACACATGACTAAGATAATGGAAAATAAGGTGAGCAGAACAAGGAAGAAAAACAAACCTTCTGTAGGCATCGAAGAGTTATCTTCTTTCTGTTCAAATATCATGAGCCGAAAACTTATAAACAAGCTGGATTAACTATTGCACCTTATGCTGTAAGTTCAAAACCAAATAAATTAGATAACAAAAGGTTATGTGAAATATTCCTTACATAGCCAAAAAAGTTATCTTCGCCATGAGCTCTGCAATGACATGCTCCAAACTTTTGGCGCTCTCTCTGTCTGTATTTTGCAACAGACTCAAACCCAAACTCAGCATTTTCATAACTTCACTGTTATCATCAACGGATTCACAAAACTTTATGATTTTATCGACATGGGGTAAGAGATCAGATTTATTATCACAGCGCCTACAGAAATATTGTACATCCAAATCAACGGAGCCTCCAACTTTTCCAGCCAAATGAGCATGAAGAGCACAATGTATGTGTGCGACATGGCCACATATAAATATGTTTGACACAGGTGCCTCACATTTTATGAAGTCTAAACCCTCATTAGAAAATTCAACAGGTTTGGAACATAGAATACAGCAGCAATCGCGACAAAATCCAGACTCTGAGCAGCATATGTCGCAAGAAATAGGAGGCATAGCATAAGATCTTGATCGATTTTGGCAATTTCTGTTACCCACTTTGCACGTCCCCAACCCATTAGCAACCTCAATTTTTGGTCGAGAAAGTTTCAGTTCTGAAAAATGCAGAGTTGTATAAGCCTACGCTGAAGAATGAACTTGCTAAGCCATATTATTCAATTTGAGCTGTGTGGTGAAAGCCATGGGTTATTAGGAATGTTGCAATATTGTGTGTGCGCACACGCGTGAGTACACCACGCATATATTTTTCTGAAAAATAACAAATTTCAAAGATAGTTATGTTTATATTCAGTTATCGAGCCAATATCTCCATCTAGTCGATTTTTTCCCAACCAGTAGGAAATAGTAAGTGTGCAATGCTAATGGAAGGAAGTGATATTCTAAAAGGCATTATTTCATATAAAACACAATTGCTCAGCAAATTACACAAAATGTCCAAATTAAGGTGCTTTCATAAGCACCCCTTTGGCGCAAATAAGTCTACTAACATCTATTGTTTTATTATGTTTGTCTTCTGAAAATGATGGTGATATTTTACAATGATGCTACATCACCCGAATCCACGACCGAAATTTCGTAAGAGATAAATCTTGACCACTGAACTATAATTGCACCCCCTCAATCCATCATTAAGTCCATAATTGCATGTTTCTGTTTTCCTCCTTTTCTGTCAGACTAGTATATTCTGATATTTTATCCGTAAGCGCACATACTTGAAAATGCATAATCTATTTAAGCTTAAACAAAAGGACAATCTTATATCTAATATACTTTCAAATATGCGTGCTCATTGTTGTGTTCGTCTAATTTCACATTATGTTTTAACTTTTAATGCTCTTAGAATGAGAATATGACAGTAATATTCAATATCAGGATCAACAACTTTGTAATATACCCTTATGTTAAAGAACTGGGTGAAATATAGACATGGAATCAAATTTCAAACCTGTGTAGACATATCCTGATGGAACAAAAGGAATACTTATATTTACCATTTTCTGTCATGTATTTTGTCATTAAATTAAATTAAAACAGAATATTACATGTTTGATCATGTCTTCTAATGGGCTCTTGAGGTTTGTTGGTGTGGCATTTGGGTTCAGTTATTTCAGGGTTGATCTTAAAACTGTGATGAACTAAATCTAGGAAGAATTAAATTTGAATAATGAAGTTATTAGTAAAGTCATGCATTTTGGTTTATTAATGTATGTGAGAGAAGACCGATCACATTGCGTTATGATATGGTTAATGGTGGATAGTGGAATTTTAGAGGAGGAGAAGAGTAGAAATATGAAGATACAGGAAGAAGAAGAAATCAGTAATTCAAACAATTTCCAGTCTACTCATTTCACTGATACGGTTGTTATGTAATTGTTATATAACGACAGCCATAACAAAGCCCATGAATTGACACACACATCAAGTAATTCATATTGTTACGTGCCTACTAACTCGTATTTATACATCATTCCTTCAATTTATTCTGTGATGTGGAACTTTATATTCAAACCGTCATTCATTCCTTAACAACATGCATGACAATCCTAATAGTCTCCTCCTTGACTTGAATCTTACGAGTATCTTTTGAGAACAATGTCTTGCCTGCATGGCTCAGCCCGTAACCTTCGGCTCTGATACCATTGTTATGTAACGGCGGTGGGAACAAAGCCCCTTTCTTCCAGCATAAGACACACGTATATAAGTTGACACACACATCCTTATTTAATAAATTCATGATGTTACGTGTCTACCAACTCATACTTGTACTTCACTCTAATTTATTTCGTGATATGAGACTTTTTATTCAAACCAGTTATTCCTCCTTAACAACATGCGAGGCAATCCTAACAATAATAAACTATATACAATCATTTGTCAACATGTGGCCCTATGACAAATGTGATTCATATTGGTCATTCACTTGTAACTGTAAAAGAAAAATATACAAAGCAAAGGAACCAAATACTGCAAATAAAACGTGATGTCATATTATAATTAGTTGCTAATTTCTATACTTAAATCCAAGTATTTTGCAGGCATCTTTTATAGAGTTTGTGGCTAGTGTGCATGAGTACAAGTGCATCCGTATCATTATCGACCTCTTGAAATTAACCTTATCCTTAAGGTTGGAGATGCTCTCTATGTTTAATGTACCACCAGGATCGAATATAAAAAAATTGCTTTCACATCTCAACATGTTCATTGCAACAAACACGTTGTGCGCAGTAGTCCATTTTTGCTATTTAACCAGTGTGGGATGTAATGCTTGCCTCATGCACAAAACCTGAAAGGGTGCGATTCCAAAGAAGCACACCTCTGGATAATTTTGATCTGACATAGAACTGCCTTCCTTGATAGCGACTTTCGTAGATCCATCATCTCTTATTCAATGTAGACTTTTCTGAATCGGCTTACACTCGTATGCAAAGCTTTGTCAAACTGGTTTGTGACTGATGTAATCTCCACATATGAAAATTGTCCTTCGTGATTTGGAGGCTTAGTTAAAGGGTTGGTTCCTGTAGTAGCAGTTTTGCCAGAGCCAGCAGCACAAGAAAGAGTCGGAATGGAATTTAGGGCTGGTATGGCGGCGTCAAGTTTGGTGGGATCTGAAGGGGAGGAAGTGATTGTAAAGGTAGAAACAGCGTCAGGGAACAGATTCGAAGAAGCCGGAGAATAAGTGAACGATTTGATTAATAGAGCTTGCGTTGTCGACGAGGGTGGTTTTGATATCGGTGATGCTATTTTGTTGAGCATCAATGATGGTTTGATGGTAGACAAGGGTGGTTTGGATGGTGTTAGGTTTGTTGATGTTTGAGTTAGGTGGTGAGTTTGTTCATCCCGATTATGGTATAAAACAAGGGAGATGAGGCCATTAGTGAAAGTTCCAATTTGAACATGGACAATACCTCCACCGACCGCAACCTTCAAATTAATCACATCCTCCACCACCACCATTAACACCACTGTCTCATGTCGTGAAGTCATCATTGCCTCTCATCAATCTAACATCGTCGAGATCAAATATATCCTCAAATTAAGACAGACGGCCCTAGGTTTCATCGCACAAATCATTGCTGACATATCTACGAAACTCTCTTCTAATTCTCCTTCGGCACATCCTAGATTTTTTATTGGACCACCACCCTACCTTCAACCACTTCCACCTGCTGATATTTCATTCAAGGTTAATACAGCGGATCTTCTCTTATCACTACCTTCATACCCACTCATCGCTAGTCCTATAACTAATGACAATCCAAAATCGTCTCGCACCAATCAGATCTTGATCTATTGGAACCATCAGAAGCAAAGGAACTCTCTGGTTATAACATCTCCTATCATGCGCTTGCGATGCCAACAATCCACGCTCCTGACCATCAACACCGACACAGATTTTTCCTCGATCTCCATCAGCACAGCCTAGATCTTTTATTGGACCCCCACCCTACCTTCAACCACTTCAACCTGTTGATATTCCATTCAAGGTTAATACATCAGATCCTCTCTTATCACTACCTTCATAGCCACACATCGCCAATCCCATAACTAATGACAATCCAAAATCGTCTCGCACCAATCAGATCTAGATCCATTGGAATCAACAGAATGAAGGGAACTCTCTTGTTATAACATCTCCTATCACACGCTTGTCGATGCCAACAATCCACGCTTCTGGCCATCAACACCGGCACGGATTTTTCCTAGATCACCCCATCCAACTGCCGTTACTAGTGTTGCAACAATTTCAGCTGCAATCTTGGCTACTTTGACATCCTCTCATGATGCAATCTCTACGATTTTCTCATATTCTTCCCAAAATTATGATACTAGGATGCATCATTATGATACCGGGACACATCGTACTATTAAACAATACAACAGTTATATATGTATGTTATACGGTCAAAATGCAACACTGTGCTACCTGCGAGATGCAAAATATGGAAACATGGCAAGTATTTAAAGGCACTAGAAGATAAGAATAAGAGGCATCTTTTGTTATTTTATTTCTATATTTTCTTGAATTTGTTACAAAAATCTAAGTTAGTTACAGCTTTATTAAGGTATCACTATGTAATGACATATGCTAAAGCAGCATATGAATTGTACCAGCATGCTTTATAAAAGAAATGGCTAAAGCATTGTTGCAGAGATGGAAAAATTGATATAATTTTTCTTTTTAGCTTCCTTCTCTTCTACTTCTCAGACTTTGCTCTCTTTTCTCATATTTGTCTATTTTTAATCCATATCAATTGTTGTTTTCAACTTCGTCTTCTCCTCTTGCCATGTGTGAAACACTAACACTACAACAATTCCTACCATCCGCACTTCTCTACAAGTCATTCAAAGCACTCTCTTTTTGCAAGAGACCATGCTCCAATATGAACATGTTACCTTCACCTATCTAAAATTCACCTTGGCCTTTCAAAATGCAACACTATAACATATCATAAAAACTGTCGGCGAAACATTTTCCAAAATTTCATCCTATCAATCACCACCACTATCTCAATCCAAATCTGCTGCACCACCACAAATGCATGCTGCACCATTAGAAGTCTCACTATCAAACTCCTCCAAACTACCACTTACATAGTTTCCATCAAAATCGGCATTTCTTCTTACTTCATGCCTCCAGTCATCGCCTGTAGTAGCAGTACTTCATGAAACACCTCCTACAACTACGCCAACGATAATGACTGCGACTACAACAATTTCAGTTGATGCTTCTCTTTTGCCTAAGTCCATTTATCTCCACCACAAACATATGCTGCACCACTAGAAACCTCACTACCAAGTCCCTACACTCTACCACTTACGTCATTCGTGCAGACACCGAAACTCATCGTCAACTCATGTTTGTCTCCCTCAGCGCCAAGATCGTTACGGCCTAAATCACATCCTTCGAGAGCTCCAGCTAACACCACTACTGCTGCAAAAGTTTTAGTCGTTTCGGCTATTTTGATATCCCCTCATATTGTGGCCTCTGCGATTTATTCACTTTTATCCATAAAAACCCCTTCCCGTACCATATGATCACCTAACCTCATCAATACTTCTTCCTCTTCATCACATTTGTGTCCTTTTCAACAAACAATCATCACTCCGACTACCATAAATCCACCTCCCTACTACTTCACCAGCAAGATCATTTCCTTTAAAATTGCTCCTTAGTGGTCCATTTAATACAACCAATTTCCAACCTGCAACCCAAATCTGGGCATTAACCGTATCAATGGGTGGACAAACGGCCATGATCAGGATGCATTAGATGGAAATTGGTTGTATTAAATAGACCATTAAGGAACAATTTTAAAGTAAATGGACTTGCTGGTGAAGTAGCAGAAGGTGGATTTTAGTAGTTGAAGTGATGATTGTTTGTTAAAAAAGAGGGCCCAAATGAAAAGGAGAGGAAGAAGTGCTTATGATGGTTAGGTGATAATATGGTGCAGGAAGGGGCTTTTATAGATGAAGGTGAATAAATCGCAAAGGCCACAGTATGAGTGGATATCAAAGTAGTCGTAGCAACTGAAACTTTTGCAGCAGTAGTGGTGCTAGCTGGAGCTCTCGAAGGATGTGAGTTAAGCAATGACGATCCTGGTGTCGAGGCTGACAAACAAGAGTTGACGGCGAGTGTACGTTTCGGCACGAATAACGTAAATGGTAGAGTGTGAGGACTTGGAAGTGAGGTTTCTAGTGGTGCAGCATGTGTTTGTGATGGAGATGTAATGAACTTAAGCAAGCAAAGGAGAAGCATCAACTGAAATTGCTGTAGTCGCAGTAGTTATAGCTGATGTAGTTGTAAGAGGTGTTTCATGCAGTACAGTTACTATTGGCGATGACTGGAGACATGAAGCGAGGGGAAATGTCGATTTTAATGGAGATGTTGTAAGTGGTAGTTTAGAGGAGTGTTAGTGAGACTTCTAATGGTGCAACATGCATTTGTGGTGGTGTCGCATATTTGGATTATGATAGTGGTGGTGGTTGGTAAGATGAGATTTTGGAAAATGTTTCGCCAACGATTTTTGTGATATGTTGGAGGGAACCCCTTATCCTGCAACCCGAATTCAGGCATTAACCTTGTCAATTGGTGGACAAACGGCCATGATCGGGATGCATTAGATGGAAAGTGGTTGTATTAAATGGACCATTAAGGAACAATTTTAAAGGAAATGGACTTGCTGGTGAAGTAGTAGGAGGTGGATTTATCGTGGTTTGAATGATGACTGTTTGTTGAAAAGGAGGGCCCAAATGTGATAAAGAGAAGTGTTGATGATAAGTTTAGGTGATAATATGGTGCGGGAAGGCGCTTTTACGGATGAAGATGAATAAATCGCAGAGGCCATAATATGAGAGGATATCAAAATAGCCCAAGCGACTGAAACTTTTGCAGCAGTAGTGGTGCTAGCTGGAGCTATCGAAGGTGTGATCTAGGCTGTAACGATCTTGACATCGAGGGAGACAAACATGAGTTGACGGTGTGTTTTGGTTTCTGCACGAATGACGTAAGTGGTAGAGTGTAGCGACTTGTAAGTGAGGATTCTAGTGGTGCAGCATGTGTTTTTGGTGGAGATGTAATGGACTTAGGCAAAGGAGAAGCATCAACTGAAATTGTTGTAGTCACAGTAGTTATCGCAAGCGTAGTTGTAGGAGATGTTTCAGGCAGTACCGCTACTACTGGCAATGACTGGAGATATGAAGTAAGGGGAAATGTCGATTTTGATGGAGATGATGTAAGTGGTAGTTTGGAGGAGTTTGTTAATGAGACTTCTAATGGCGCAGCATGCATTTGTGGTGGTGCAACAGATTTGGACTGAGATAGTAGTGGTGGTTGGTACGATGAGATTTTGGAAAATGTTTCGCCAACGGTTTTTGTGATATGTTGTAGGGTTGCGTTTTAAGAGGCCGTGGTGGATTTTAGATCGATGAAGGTAACATGCTCGGATTGGAGCATAGTTTCTTGCAAAGATAGAGTGCTTTTAATGGCTAGTAGAGAAGTGCGGATGGTGAAATGGTAGGAGTAGTTGTAGCGTTAGTGTTTCACCCATGGCAAGAGGAGAGGACGAACGTGAAAGCACCAAGCGATGTGGATTAAAAATAGACAAATATGAGATAGGAGAGAAAAATTTGAAAGGAAGAAGAGAAGTAAGCTGAAAAGAGATATTATATCAAAATTTCTATCTCTACAACAATGCTTTAGCCCTTTCTTTTATAGAGTAGGCTGGTACAATTCATAGGCTGCTTTAGTGTCATGTGTCATTATATATTGATACCTTAATAAAGTTGTAACTAACTCAAATTTGTGTAACAAATTCAAGAAAATAAAGAAATAAAATAACAAAAGATGCCTCTTATTCTTGTCTTCTGGTGCCTTCAAATACTTGCCATGTTTCCATATTTTGCATCTCGCAAGCAGCACGGTATTGCATTTTGACCATGTAATATAGATATATCAATAATAGGATGCATCATTATGATACTAGGATGCATCTCGCAGGCACAGTGCTGCAATATTATGATACTAGGATGCATCATTCAATAATAACACAAAAGTAACACCTGTTGTTGCAAATATTATAACTAAATATAGCTCCTCTGTCATGCGTGGTGGAAAAGAGAACTTTGCTTTCTTATCTTTTCTTTTTCTTTTTCCTTTACATTTTCTTCTTTAGCCTTTTTTTAAAACCCTTTTTTAAAGGCCATTGCGTAAAGTATTAACAAAATAATCAATAACAGAAAGCATGAGAGCTCAAAGCCTTAAAAACATAGAATCTAATTATTCAAATTTCGCTTGGTAAAGAAAGGGTACCCATATTAATCATTTTTGTGTTCGTCCTTTTTTTGTTATGTTTAAAATCATGGATTTGAAACAATCAAATGTATTTTATGTCTCTTTGTAATTTAGTTATGTTTATTTTACATCTTAATTGAAGCAACATGTCACCAAAGTGACATCTTCTGTGTAAATTGTTCACCAGGATGTTAAATATTTCCTACGCACGTGATTTACGTGAATATCGATAGGTCTAAAAGGTCAGTATCTAATCGAATTACACACATATTTAATAATAGAAATGTAACAATCACATAGTGCATAAAAGTAAAGAATACGCATTGTTTTTTATAGTGGTTTGACAAACGTTGGCATACGTCCGTTTTATTTATACTGTCATATTACAACACAGTTTGGTTTTGAGTACAAGAATTAGAAGAATAAAAAGTTGAGATAGAATAATAGCGGTCTCTGCGTAGAGAAACCAAGAGAAGATCCTTTTTCTGAAGACTAGTAGTATATTTATAGAGGAAACAAGTCGAATCGATCCAAAATCGCACTGGAGGACCTACCAATGTAAAGCGACCTGACCCAAGAGGTGGAGGAATCACCCATCTTTGAGGGATTGGTACCAACCTCCTAAGGGAGATCGATACCGATCCTTTGGGAGTTGCACCTTGCAGGGTCCGACCTTCAGATTGGGTCCCCTAATCCATCATCTTGACGTCCGTCTTTGGTTTGGTGATTTGGGTCTCTAATCTCGAGTTATTGATGAAGTTCCAGTCAAATTTCTAAATCCTGAAATTTTGCGTCTCGAATATGTATCGATTCGATATTTAGCCAAATTTGGGGTTCAAAATTCAGTTATTTCTAAAATGCAATCCGAGCAAATCCAGCTATTCGCAGCTTCATACAATCATTTGTACTCGATATTCGAGCTATCCAGTGTCCAAATTCAAAGCGTAACGGCCTTGTAAAAAGACGGATTAACTTTTGCCTAATCCCCCAAAACATATTTCGGTGGAAATATGTGTTGTATAATTCGAAAATTCTAAATCTGAAATGCATAATCCGAGATAAATCTGTGTAAAAGTCATTAGAACTACAATAATAAGATCATAGGAAATCCAATATCTGAAAGCCAAAATCTATAAAACCATGATTGCGTCGAATCGTTGAGATAATTGAAGTCCGGAAAACCCACGATTGCATTGGATCGTTAAGATAATTGAAGTTCGGAAAACCTACGATCGCTCTGAATCATAATTATAATAGAAAATCAAAGTCCGAAATCCGATAAATTCATAATAAAAATCTGACATCTACAATCATGCATGGATCGTTTATTTAATAAAAATCCAAAATATACATATATAAATCAGAAACCCAAAGTTGTTCCAAGCTGAAAATTGTAACAACCTGGAAAATCAGAACCAATTTAAAATTTTTAATTTGGCTATTTTAATGAACTTGGAATATTTAAAATGATTTATTTTAAATAATAACGATTAAAAATTTATTTAAATCGAAGTTAGAACGAATAAATTTATTTTAATTATATAACGAGCCTAAAATGGCGCGGTAGTTTAGAATTTTAACTTTGAACTTTGACTGAATGTACAGGATTCAAAATAAACCGGATTTCAGTAAAACCAAAAATATTTAAATATGTTTAATTATATCTTTCTAAAGAATCTGAAAAATTGAAATTTCATAGCGGGAATAAAAAGTTATGGCCAGTTGAATATTTAGAATAGTCGCTAGGAAATTTAATATAAATATAGCCCTTAAAAATAGACATTTTGCAAACGACCTCCGTTTTCGACGAAACCACATTGGTTGAATCCGAAAGGTCAAATTATGGCTAGGTTTAAAATTTCATAATTTTTGAAATTAATATGTGAGCGTGACAAAGAAAAACGCGTTTGGTAATTTCAGTTTGAATTGGATCGACCAGAAAAAGTCCATTTTTCAAACGGTCTCCAAATTCGACGAAATTAATTTTGTTGGGACCGTATTATCTCAACATATCTAGATTTATTTTTCGCGAATTTTTGGAACAGTATGTGGCCCCAGCAAATTAAAATGTACGTTCAAATCCAAATTTGAACATTTTATATTTTAATTTGAAGAAAAAATGACTGTAACAGTCGAATGAGCTTACGAAACATATTCCATTGTATCCGGAATGGGGGTAATAATATAAATATGGGTCAATCATATTTTTTCTTTCATAATTATATTTTCCAAAAAAAATTAGAAAACCTGATAACTCTACAGTTCGACGGCGGCTAACTACTCTGACCTTCTCTCCTCAATTCCAGTGAATACACTCAACAAAATCAAGTGCTCCATTTGAGGTTTTTGAAGAGCTCCTCCTCCTCTTCAAATCCATACCCACTACACCCCATATGGTTGCGCGAATCTCGAGAACCACATCCCTGAAATCGTCGACTTTCAACCGCCGCCGACCCTTCTGTGTTGCGTCGATCTTGACCGCACCCCCAGGCACCGGTGCGCCGTTCCACCCTCCTCGACGTGGTATACTCCGATTATCACCTCAAGCAACGGTTTGGACGAATTTGCTAAACCTAGTTTCGAACGAAATTGCTGAGTTAATTTTATATGGCTATAACACTTAAAAGCGTTGCAAAGTGTGTTTTATTAATAAAAATCGTATCTTTTTCGTACGTTGTCCAAATCCAGTGAAACAAGAGAAACCGAAACCATGACATCATACGCTACGTTCTAAAAGAGACTAGAACACATTTGGATCTCTCTACGAATTACGAAGGAGTGAAACCCAATGTGAGATTTCTAAATTCAAATTTGAACGGAATAGCGATGTATAAATTATATAATCGTTGTATATCTCACATACAAGCGATGTATAAATTATATATGCGATGTATAAGTTATATAAACGTTGTATAAATTATATATGCGATGTATAAGTTATATATACGTTGTATAAATCATATGTGCGTTGAATGGAATTGAAATGAAATTGAAATGGACATATATATATATATTTATACACTCCCCTCGTCCATAAGACCATGGACGATATAAATTGATTATGTTGTGGAAAATGATTGTGTTGTGAAATTTGGTTGTGATTGTGAATGGTTGATTGGGGTAGCAACGAAATTGGTTGTGTTTGGTGAAAATCTATTGTGTTGTGAAAATGAATGATATTGTAGAAATTGTAGAAATAAACCCTTGTGTCGCCGCGACGCCTAGGATAGCAAAGGAGTCGTGCTGGACACGGTGCCGGTGCTAAATACCCTACTGTTGTAATGCCGAAATTTTCTGAAATATTCTTGTGTTAGAAAATAATTCATGTGTTGTTAAATTTTCATATTTGAAATAAATTGTTTGAACAATAAAAATCACATTTTTATTGTATATGTGAATCGCTAAAAATATTCATGTTTGAAATAAATTGTTTGAACAACAAAAATTACATTTTTATTGTATATATGGATCGCTAAAAATATTCATGTTTGAAATAAAATATTTTAACAATAAAAATCACATTTTTATTGTATGTATGAACCTTTAAAAATATTCAAAGGTTGAATTAGATATTTGTCAGTGGAAAGTAATATTTTTAACATGTATATGAAGTGTTGAAAATAACCATGTGTTGAAATAAATATTTGTTAGTGGAAAATAATATTTTTAACATGTATATGAAGTGTTAAAAATATTCAAATGTTGAAATAAATATTTGTTGATTGAAAATAATATTTTAACATGTATATGAAGTGTTAAAAATAACCATGTGTTGAAATAAATATTTGTTATGGAAAATAATATTGTTAACATGTATATGAAGTGTTAAAAATAACCATAGGTTGAAATAAATATTTGTTGATTGAAAATAATATTTTTAACATGTATATGAAGTGTTAAAAATAGTCATGTATGGAAATAAATATTTGTTTACTAAAAAAATTATTTTTGGCGTAGAGATGCATATATATACATATGCTAAACAGGTAAATGGATTTGAAGTTGAGTAAAGAATTTATTTGCATGCCCAACAAATAGGTAACCTTAATGAGTTGGCTGCGCAATTTTATTTATATATCAACTCATGTGAATGTCATTGGATGCGATGTGCTGATTGTTCTGTGTGGGATTATAAACGTCGCCATAGGATACAATTAATTTTGAACTACACTACATGGCATACTTCGTGAAGATAGCATACTCTATCATATTCCATACAAGCATTTGGAGCTTGTATGACGAGGTTGGAATTACCATACAAGTGAGAGGCTTGTATGGCGATGACTGTATTTCAGGTTGAACCGAAGACGAACTATTGATGTCATAGCATATCGTATTCCATATTAGCATTTGGAGCTTGTATGACGAGGTTGAGATTACCATACTAGCGAGATATTCGTATGGCGATTATTGAATTACAGGTTGAAATGAGGACTGATATGGACAAAATAAACATAACGGTAAATTGTCAGATTAAATTAAAAACCCCACACGGGTGTAGAATTGACAAAAATCACGTCTCTCTAGTTATTAGATACGGCACATGGATTATTTATTTTTCAACACTGGACGAGGTGACAAGATTTATCTCTGGAGTAATTTTACACACTCCCTCGGGCATAGAATAGGACACTAAAAATTGTGTATGCTTATACTTGATTTATTCGATACCTAATACGGCCTAATAACCGCTCCGTACAAAGGAGGTTATGGCGAAATTTATTGAAATTCAAAGGAATTAGCCAAAATTTTGAAGTGAAAACGATTTGGAAATTGTCGAATGAATTATATAGATATATATATATATATATATAAATATAAATTAAAATAAAACGAATCGCGCAGTTGCAGTTCGTGTTTGGAATCGCGATTTTAAACGATTATACCGAGAAATCCGACAATCGGATTTCCCCGAAACTGAAACCGTTGGGTTCGTTTTGAAAATATCTTTCCAACGATATAAAATTTGTTGAGATCCAACGGTTAGATTGTGTGAAATGTTTAAATCAAATCTGACAAAAACGACGCCAGAATGGAATATATATATATATATATATATATATTATAAAATAAAATGAATCGCGCCGCTACAGTTCGTGTTTTGAAATCGTAACTTTAAACGATTACATCGAGAGATCCGACCGTCGGATTTTCCCGAAACCGGAACCGTTGGGTTCGCTTTGGAGAGATCTTTGCAACGGTATTAACTTCGTTAAGATCCAACGGTTAAATTTTGAGAAATGTGTAAATCAAATTTGAAGAAAAACAGCGCCAGGGCCGCGTTATGACCCGAAGCGTCGTTTAATTAAAACGAGTTATTTTTAAATAAAATAAAAATAGTGATAAATCGTTATAAAATATATATAGCGATATGGAATGGAAATAAACCAATTTTACTCGGTTTATCAGATATTTTGATGGTTGGATGTGTTTGACATCAAAATTATATTAATGAACTGAAATGTGGATGTCAAATAATTTAACCATGGAAAGAATTGATTTGAATTCTATATATACGTGAATTATTTGAAAAGACGAGTTAATTCTCATTTTAAATAATTGATCGACGATTAAAAGTCGAAGATATGAAGACGGTGCAAGACCGGTGATCTTCACATCGTATGGATTACTACTGATGCCTTAGATATGGGTAGCTCCCTTGACGAGGTTATAGTGGTAGTGGTCTGGACGTACTTGTTGATCGTCCGGATGTGCGAGGGCCTCTCTTCCATATTGGACATACGGAACGAGGAATAGGGTGCCTCCGGTTTCGTTCAGACTCAGAACGGACTTGTAAATGGATGTGTGTCTAACGTGTATTCCGTGTTGTATTCGTTGATCTCTACTAAATATACATTTATTTGGCGACGGAGAATTTATTCTCTTGCTTAACGCCCTTCTCTGAGACGTACGAGCTCAGACGTTGTATATCGGTAGACATCAATGGTATGGTGTAGATTGACAGCGTGGCATGCAGAGATACAGTGATCAAGGCTTTCATTGAAAAGCAAAGTCTTGTGGTTGATGATCAAAGCACGACTTTAATATAGCATAGTTTTGTATATAGCGTTGATTCGCGAGCCTCTCACCTCGGTATGAGTTGAAAACGGGATCGGACCGTTGGGAGAACATGACGTTTCTTTTCAGCTATGGGTGGTGTCATGGTATGGAGCCCGGACATTTATTATATTTTTACCTATGTGGATGATGGAATGCGAGACGGCTCGGATATATCGGTTACTACGGAGCCGATGGTTAGGTCCGATAAGACCGGGAAACGTGTTCAGGAATTGCCGATCCTCAAACGTAAGAGAGGACCGGCCCAACCAATCCAATGGTTGCCCAGAGTGTCCCAAAGCGGTGAGGAGCCATCCCTGGCCTCGACTCATGACGAAATCCAATTTCCAATACGATATTTCGGTTTTGATTGTAAACCTATATATGGCGACATAGTAGGATGGGGTATTATGTCATCTATGCTTGATACATTATGATTGAAGTTGCTTTTGAAACATATATGCACTAGTGATAATATAAAATGATTTTGTTTTATACGTATCAAGCATATTTTGGCCATTATAAGGTAAAACTGTATCCTTCGGTTTGCGTTGCATTGTGTGATGGGACTTGAGTCTTACAATGACTTCACTTTTATAAAAAGAATTGTGTTGTTCAAAAGATTTACTTTATTTCATGCACTGGCAATCACTGGAGAAAACCCGTTCTGCGTTAGCGGCATGGTCCTATGATTTGCCTTATTATTATTGTTTAACCGGTTAGGTAGATTTCTTATACCAGTCTCATGACTGACTCGTAGTTTGTTTCCACATGCAAACTCGGGTGCCCTTATTTTTACACGGGCAGCCCAGTAACAGGTTATAGGATATATTTTGGCTTAGCACTTTAGCATGGAGTACGTTTTTGGATGATGGCGAAGACTAGCTTTCTCTGTATTTTGGCAATTGACATTTCCGCCAGTATTATCTTATATGTACCGCTGATCGCGATGTAGACTGATTTATCTCTATTATGTATTATCTGATGTATATGTCCCAGTGATCTTGATGTAGACTAATAATTTCCTTTATGCACTAAGTTGTATCCTATAACTGTGGTACTCTGATGTTTATTACATTTTATGATTCCGCTATCATATTGATGTAAATTATTCTATTTAATGTTTATGTTATTATCTGTAATCTGCTAATATTGATTAATGTGTTATATTCCGAATGATTATCCTTAATTCTGTGACACGGGATTTTGGGTTGTCACAGCTGGTATCAGAGCTTTGGTTAATCTTAGTTCTGGAATTAAACACCTCGTCAAAAATAGAATCAGTAGTATTCTAAGGCGAGTAGTTCATTAGAGATAGGATTAGTAATGTCCTAGAATGAGCACAGCAGAATAGCATAATAATTTGATCAGTACTTCATTGTTTTCCTCACGTCCTTCTGCTTTTACCATTCCTTAAAAAAAATCATTTTTGTTGGTCTGACTCTTTTCTTGCTTGTACAGAACTGACTGACATGGCTGCTAGAGCTAGAGGTGGAGGCAGAGCAGGTAGAAGCCGAGGAATGGGGAATATCCCTGCTGCTCTGATTCAGCCTGAACTTGAGGCTATAGTACTACCACCACCGCCCCCGCAACCATTTAACCTTGACTGTGTGGTTAAGAAATACAGAAATCTTGGAGGTTTGCTATTCTCAGGCGACGGTGTAGTAGCTGAAGCACTAGCTTGGTTAAAGTCATGCGAGCGCATCTTCGTTGGCTTAGGACTTGAGGATCATCGAAAGAGATTTATGGTTGTCTGGTTGCTTAAGGGTGAAGCGCTATTATGGTGGAAGGCCATTACTTTGGACGCGCTAGAGATAGAGATGTCATGCGCTCAATTTAAAGTATTGTTCAAAGAGAAATTCATCCCTGAGCAGGAGATGAAACGCCTATACGACGAGTTTGCTAAACTCCAACAAGGAGATCGCACGATTTAGGAATATCTCAACAAGTTTACCCAACCGTCCCGTTATGCGCCCGAGCCTGTTCAGAATGCTAAGGAGAAGAACAAGAGATTCATCCATGGACTTCAGCGCAAGTACCAAAGTAGAACAACATGACACATTAAGCTGCCATTCGCCGAGATGGTAGAGATGGCATGCAACTATGAAAGCTTGGATAAGAGAAGCTTTGAAGAAGACCGTGCAAAGAACCAAACTACCAACAAACGAAAGTCTTCTGGAAAGCAACCCGAGGCAAGCAACACAACAACCGCGAAGCCGCAAGCAAATTGACAACCGTGAGGAAATTGTTATAATTGTGGCCAAAGTGGACATTGGGCCAATAAATGCAACGCTCCGAAGCGTCAGAAGACCGATCAAGCAGGCTCTAGTCAGAATCCCCGCAGTTCTAATGAGTGTTATAACTGCCATAAAATGGGGCATATTAGGAGGAACTGTCTCTTGCTCAAGAATTCGCAGGTGGCTCATGTATATGACGGATCGGATCCGCCAGCTCCTTCTCCGGGAGCAGGTAAACTTGATGTTTTGGGAGGTACCTTTACTATTAAAGATATTCCTATTTCAGTATTATTTGACAATGGTGGATCACAAAGTTTCATTGCAAGTAACACTGTTAAAAAATTAAAGTTAAAACTAAGAAAGCTTAAAGGATCGGTTAGAGTTCATAATCCCATAGGAGGATCCCTTGTTCTCAGTTCATATTGTAGAGTACCTATTTCTTTTTCTCGATATCGGTTTCCTTCTGATTTGATTGTCATGAATTTTTCTGAATTTGATGTCATACTTGGACTGGATTGGTTAACAAAATATAAGGTCGAAGTTAGATGTGCCGAAAGAATCGTTAAGGTTGAAACGAAGCTCGGGAATATATATGTACCATGCCACGGCTCAGATTCAGATAGAAAAGGATTTTGGTCTGCGTTAGAAGTTATTCCCAATTTATTAGAAAATATTAATGTCGTTAAACATTATGCGGATGTATTTGAAGAAGTTGATAGTTTACCGCCGCGAAGAGAAATTGACTTCAAAATCGAGCTAATTCTGAATGCAGCGCCAGTAGTGCATTCCAATCAAAGAATGACCTTGAAGGAAAAAAAAGAATTGAGCGATCAAACTCGACAATTGCTATGGAAGGGTCTAATCAGACCTAGCTTTTCGAATTGGGGAGCAGCCGTAATATTTGTTCCTAAGCCAGACGGTACTCTCCGACTATGTGTCGATTACCGAGACCTCAACAAGCAAACGTTCAAAAATAAATATCAATTACCCTGCATCGATGATTTGTTGGATCAATTGAATGGAGCGCAAATATTTTCCAGAATGGACCTAGCTACAGGTTTCCATTAGCTGCGTATTGCCGAAGAATGTGTTCCTTTGACAGCTTTCAGATGTCCAGACTTATTCTATGAGTGGTTAGTAATGTCGTTGGCTTATGTAACGCTCCAGCTTATTTCGTTAATTTAATGAATAGAGTATTCAGAGAAGTATTGAATAAATTCGTATTGGTTTTCATTGACGACATTTTAATCTTTTCTAAATCCGCTAGCGAGCATGAGAAACATTTAGAACAAGTGTTGGAAATTCCGAGAAAAAACGTCCTAAAAGCTAAATTTTTCAAATGTATATTCTGGTAAGAAGTGAAGTTCCTTGGTCACGTCGTATCAAAAGAAGGACTTTCAGTTGATCCAAGTAAAATTACGGCTATTCAGATTGGAAGCAGCCTACTACACCCACAGAAGTCCGAAGTTTTCTGGGATCGGCTAGTTATTATCGGAAATTCGTTAAGGATTTTTCTAGTCGGAGGAACTCGTCTGCCTCAGAGTAGAAATCTCCAAAGTCTCCAGGAGGGTCCCTCTAAAGGGAGATTTGAAGTCTGTTGTATCCAGAACGCCGGCCATGAGCACCATCGATGGTTCAGGTCGATCAACCAATGCTACAGCCGCGTTGAATCTTTCTAAGGAGCGTAAGGTCTCGCCGGACTGCTGCTTGCTGGAGGGGAGAAACATGACGCTCTTCGACCGAGATATGCAGACTCTGAACAGTTCAATGAAGTGTGTGACCAACATATTCCAATTGTTGATCGATTCAGTTGTTAACTGCCGAAACCACATGGCAGCGATATTAGTTAAGTAAAGGGGGGAACACTTGGTCATGACATTGACAGATGCTGAAAGTACTTCCATGTGACGCATATAGCGCATAAGATGAGTGGTAGGGATCCGTCTTACCGTTGTAGGGTTCCAAGGCTGGAAGCTGAAAGTTTGAAGTTAGGTGGATTACGGGAATTCCTGATTTCACGTGTGAAAACTTGAAGTTAGGTGGATTACGAGAATTCCTTATTTCACATGTGAAAGGGTTACGGTGGACATTGTCCACATCTTGCTGAGAAGTAGTGCCTCGGATGAAGCGCTTTATGATACCAGCGATTTGATTCACACCTCGAAAAAGTCGTTGCCACGAATCCAATTCTACACTGGTGGTTTAAGCCGGGGTCCCAGTACGGGATGGGAAGCATGCCTCGAGTTCTTGGGGCTAGTTTGGTACGGCCCATGAGTGGTGGGTGAAGGTGGTCATCAGCCTCGGTTGTTGATTCCATATTGTCCGGGGATCTGGGGTCGGCATGCGTGTTGGGCCGAACCATATTCATGCCAGTTAGATTGGACCGGTTTGGGTGAGCGTTATCAGCTCGGGGTTCGGCGTTGCTCCCGCCTAGGGCAATGTCTGAGTGGTTTGAAGTAGTGTTTCCTTCCATCGCATTGAAAACTGGTATGGTATAGTGATCTTGGAGAGCATGGTTGTTGCCCCCAACTAAACTAGGGTCGTCGTGCTGGCAAGGTCGATGTGAGATGGCATAAGTCCAGTTTGCGGTAAGATATTGGATCGAACCAGAGGTTGCATCGAATTAGGCTCCGGTAGATCATGAGGTTGCATCGATCGATCGAGATGTTGAGTTGAGCCAGGTCCCGGTCGTCCAAAAAGATGGGTTGATCCAGGTGGTGCAGAGCGATAGACCGATATGGGGCTTGGATTTCATTGGTTGGAAATGCAGTTGTTGCCCCAGCTTCACATGTTGTAGGGAGTGATGGTGGGTTGCTAGGTCTTCCATCCATCTGAGCGAAGAAATTGCTCATCATGTCCTGTTGTTTTTTGAGGAGTTCGTCCTGGTGCGCCATATGTGCTCTGAGTTAGCCAAAACTCTATTCGTCAAGTCCCTAGGCAAGTATTGAAACGGTTCTTCATGAGAGGAGGCCTCTAGGCTTGCCTCCGCTGCTGCGTCTGCTGCGCTAACGATTTGAACATGGGAAGATGTTGCATCATTCTTCCGCTTTACCATTGTTTCTTCAGAAAGTGCCAAAGGTGGTTACGCTTGCCTCCTCCCCTTCCTGGCGCATCAAAGTGTTGACATTAAAAGTTGGTCTAGTGACAGTCAACCACCAAAGTGTGTGGTCCACACACGATTATATTCACATAATACAAAAGAAAATAAATAAACACAGGACACGCAACAATTTTATAGTGGTTCGGGTTCAACCAAGCCTACGTCCACTTTATAATCTTTGTTTATACCGTCGATTACAGGTTACAGTTGCTTTGATTGGAAGAAAGAAGTGACTTATACATAAAATCCTTATGTTACAATGATTTTTGATCAAAGTGTACAGTAGGTTATTTTTAGAATGTCAACCATGAACTTTTCAGAAGAAAGAAAATCTTCCCCTTCCATTTCTGGAAAGGTGTAATTATAGGCAAAATCCCGGGCTGATCGGTGTAACACGTGGCAGCCATCCGATCATGGGTTAACCACGTGTCGCTCGATCCGAGTTATCGGCTACATGTGGCGGGGCATGGTCTCCTGCTCGGGAATAGTTCTCCTCGGTAATTGCTACATACGTGGAGCTCAAGATTTGGTGTGCGACAAGCAGAGTAGGTCTCTGTTGATCGATTATGTAGCCTTGGGAATATGACTTGGTCTTGTAGCACAAAGTTCAGTCCGATATTTAAGGATCGATTTGTTCGATCCACCGACTAGATTTGGAAGTCTAGACTTGGCTTGAAGAAGGACATTTATATCTTTGGCTAGGATGGTTCGGATCGAACCATTATTAGTCGAACCAGATAAGGGTTGATTCTGGAGAGAACGAGTCAGTTCTGCCATCTTCGAGAGTAAATTTTGATCCATTTGAGTTGTGACGACTTTTACCAAAAAGTTGGTCAACAATTATGACAATACATAAAAGGCAATGTTATTTTCCTATAAAAACCAGATCTTAAATAAATCAAACTACGTTGACTTATATTCCTCATTTGAAGGAGAGTGAGAACTGATCAAAATCCTTAAAGCATGTTAGGACAAACTCATTGTTAGCGGATCTGCTGATAAAATGTTATTATCCAGGATTATTCATGAGCATGTTGCCCAAATGAGTGCATTTTCATGTAACAGTAATTTGGTTTAAAAGGGATTTTGTATTTGATGTTGTCATATATTATTGTTCTATACTCCGATTATGGATATATTTTAGCACTTAATTTTTCTGACCAAAAATAAGGTATTAAAATTTTCTTTCTACTCCATATCGTTCAAATATTGACCACCTGCTCTATCCACCTCTGCCTCTTTCAGCTGCATCTTGCAATACCTTAAGTTACCGAACTCCAAATCTAACGTCGTGTTCAACATCCATGTGATTACATATCACAAATCACAACACTTAATACATCTTATTCTTACAAATTAGTTGTTTTACATTTGAATCTCAACATAAATTTTGTTTGACATTTGACGGCTTGGCTAATTCGGGGAGAGAGGGAGGGAGGAGGGGGGAGGAGTAAATAGGCAGCCAAGAATTCAAGTTGTTACCTTATACATGCATGTGTCTGGAACAAACCACATTGTCACCCCCATCTCATACATAAAACTTATAAGGCTATCCACGAACCAAACTTCTTACATTTAACTGATGATTAAACAAGGAAAAAAATGAAACTTCCCAGGTTTCCACAAGTTTCAAAGTATTATTGTAGAAAGTGGTGTGAGTATAGAAAGTCGGGTTTTGCATTAAAAAAAAGGGGGGGGGGGCTGGGGGGGGATGGGGGGCAAGCAAACATTGTTCCCAATTGAACCACGGCTGCTCAATGGACCAGGTCAGTATGTAAAATTGTGTCTTGTGTCCTCAAAAGGCATTTATACATGCATACACAGATACATAAATCTGAGTAGGCTACTGATAGTAGGCCCGGCCCTGGACATAGGCAACCTAGATGGCCGCCAAGGGTCCCGGATTTCAGGTGGCCTTTGCTCAGGGCCTCGGATTTCTTGAGGGCCTCAAACATGCATTTACCTGTATGTGTAAATAATGTTAGCAATGTGAAATTAATCCTGAGGTCGGGGAAGTGGTTAAACTGTGTGACTTGCTTTTTGGGATTTGTCTGTTAGATTCTCTCCTCTGTTATAGGGCGTTCGGTTTTTTTTTTTTTTTTTTTTTCCCTCCTTCCTTACATGTGACTCGTATTACGTCTAGAGCCTCGATAAACTCAGGGCCGGCACTGACTGATAGTTTTCACTATAGGAACAACTAATACTTGAGAGTTAAATTATTACATAAATGACCGGATGGAATACAATAGTCCATTTGAGTTCCACTGTGGAAATGAGAGAACTTAAAAATAATTCGAAAGCATAAGCTCGGAAAAAATGACATCCCCAACTAAAAAAAAAAATAAACTACTATGGAAGTGACTGCAACAATGATGACTCAGAAAAGCTTCCATAAACAGCACATGCAGATATGCATATTGTCCATGAAGGTATACAATGGAAGGTATGCATGAGACTGTTTGAAGCATGAAGTTGTTTCAAACTCATCACTAATCATCTACAAATTTTTAACTAGCATTCGTCGTGCTTATATCCATAACGTAAATGGAGCAATCTGACAGAAAAAGCCAGGTTGTCTATACTGACAATTATATACAGTTGTAAAACAGATTATTTATTTACAATTAGCGGAGATGTGATTTTAAGGAACAAACAAGTTGAGGACAGAATGAAAACGAAGTGGAGTAGTGTGTATTAACACATAAGAACAAAGAAGTCAAAGGAAATAACGAAAAGATGCTACACGAAGTTTTTATATAAGTTTAACAAGCAGCCACAAAAGTTACTGCCGATAGTAGAGAAACAAAAAAATAGAAAATTAAAAAGGATCTTTACATGTTTAAGCAAGCAGCTCGGATGTGGTATGTGGAAACTGATCTGGTTGGAGGAAAGCTGATGACAGAGGGAATTGAAGCAGTTAAGAAAAAACTCAAGTTTTCTTCTTATCCTGAGTTAACAAAGACCCAGAGAGGATCTAGCAGGAAACTATGAGGCACTTCCTCTGTTTGAAACCATCCAGGCGGGAACCATTCATCGGGAAAAGAAGTCTGTAAAATGCTGCTTATTAAGATGGATGACCACTACACAAATGACTACAGGCATCTGCAAGACCTAATCGAAGAGCTGGTTCAGACCAACCATCTGCAACAGCATGTCACAAGCCCAACTGCAATGATGCAGGCAGATAATCCACCATTCACAGTAAGTAACGACCACAGATCTGGTTTGAGACATATAATCCAATGACCAGGTGCACCGTTGTCAAAAATCTTGAAATCCTACGATTTAGAATTCGTTTCAAATTGAATCTTTTCCTTTGCAATTCGATTTTTATTTCGATCCAAATCGGTAAAAACAACTTTCATTCAATACATATCGATACATTCGACATACTTTTTTGAATCTACAACTTCAATTCTAAGTTTTCCTAAACAAAATAAAAAGTTGAATTTCAGGTCTAGATGTAGAAGTTCGAACACAAATGTCAATTTCAAAGTGTATATAAACCTCAAAACATGGATCTAGCATTTTTAATTTGAATCTCGTTTCGATTTAAAATTTTAACCTTACGATTTTAATCTAATTTTGAAAATCATGATCAGGTGGACATGGGCACGTTCATCTTGCTCTCTACTTCTACTTGTTTTTGATAATTAGAAAAATAATTCCATACCACTTACATATGTACGGAAACCGAAGAGAACTCTAGATACGCTTTGAGTCGGATGTTCGGGATGACTAGCTAGGATTTTTGTTTATTTGCTTGGATTTGAACATTTGAATTTTAATATTTCACCGGAAAGTAGTAGCTGATTAGGTCATCTTAGAACTTCCAACCGAAGAGACGGGATTTGAGTGCAAGGTGCGGGTTCCCTCGCTTGAGGGTGAGTAAATGAACTTAATTAGAGTGTAAGGTGCAAGTCTCCTCGCCAAATAGTGAATGGATAGGCCGGTACAAGTTTGACATCTTTAGAGCGGCCATCCGAAGCGGTTGGGTCAAAATGCAAGGAGGTCACGTCATCGGAGAGTGAATGCATGAGATTTCCTAGTCAGTGGAGTCCAAGGAGTGAGCCACATCACCAGAAAGTAAAAAAGAATGGGCTTTTCTGGTCGCATTCGGACAAGGAGTGAGACATGTCACCGAAGAGTGAAAATGATGAGCTTATTTGGTTGTCATAGAGCTATTATCTGGAGATATGGGGTCGGAGCGCAAAAAGTAAGTCGCTCCATCGGAGAGCAACTGGATCGGCTTACTGTCATTGGATCCTCCCATTGGAAAGTAAGCAGATTTGATTCAGCAAGAACTCGAAAAGCTTAAGGGTAGGTCCCATCATCGGAGTGGTAGTGGATGGGCCACTCGATCGTTGAGTCCCGCTTACGGAACAGTATGTGCCCTTGCTGAAGAGCAAGTAAGTTGGATTCAACATGTGGCTGCCAATGATGCAATCTTAAAGTGGATGAAGGACGATCCGGATGGATCGCAACTCAGATTAAAGGATGGACAGTCAGGCAATACCATGCTTTAGAGCAGCTGCGGACTTGTAAAAGGATTTGAACGACTTGAAATCAAATAAGGAAATATCATCCTAGACGAACTCGGAATGATTTGGATTTAGGAGATGAAATTTTCAAATAATTGACTCAGATTTGGAGGAGCTAACCTTGATTGAATCGGTCAGAAAGCTTGATTTTGATTAAGTACAGCCATAGAGCTTAAATGATTTAGCCAGAGAGCTAACTCTTGATTGGAATTTGTCAAAGAGTGTAATCTGGATTTGAATTGGCTAGAAAGTTAGCTCCTATCTTGAACAGTTGTAATATTAGATTCTAACTGAATTAGATAAAGACTTAGATTGGAAATAGCCGCAGGGCTCAACCACCAGACTTGGATTATGGACTATTGGAACCTGTTCTTGAGTAAATCACACCTTACATCCGAAAGACGTACTTTAAAGGGCAGATGTTTACCCTTTTTTATCAAAACAGCTTCAGGATAACTTGGACAATTCAAACGGAATTGGATTGACTTGAGATTAGGAAAGAACGCCTAGAAGAAGCTAAGAAACAAATTGGGGAAATTGCATTCCATTTGGAGTTACCACCTAGATTCGGTACCAACTCATCATGATGAGTCGGGTCAAAATTGATGTGACCTCTTCGACTACTTCATGTATTGCTTATACTACTCAACTACTGTATGATCGATTGTTTGTCAACAATCAGACAAGGATTAGATAATCTATTCTATGAGTCGGATAAACATGAAGAGTTGTAAAGATGCATACTCAATTCAATTCAAAATGACTGGAGATGAAACAAGTGACTCGATTAATGGATGGAAAGACACTGAAATAGAGGCAGTCAAAATATACTAAGTGTATGACTTGGTACCAATTCATAGCCCGTGAGTTGGTACTGAGTCATCATGATGACTCGGCATGTTATGCAACTCATAAAGAGGACTCAGCTATACTTCTGGACTTAGGCGTTGTTGGACTATTGGCTCAATATCTATCCAATTTTCTTATAAACATCTGACCACCTGCATCTGGAGAAGGGACATTGGATCTTCCTCTGAACTTTCAGGGAGATTGGACGTCATTGCTCTACCGGATCTTCTGTAAACTTATTCTGAATCACTGTAATCTATATCTAACGATAAACTAGTTGGAATTCGGAGAGATTCAACTAGTAAACTCATAATAAAAACTGATTGAAGTGGACATGCACCGTGTCGGAGTAAGCTAAACCACTATAAAAACTGCGCCGCTTTTACTGCTTTTCTATTTATTTTTATCTAAAATTGGTGCTTCCATATCTGAATTTGGGTGTAAGTCAATCGACACAATCTCTAACAACTAATATAATTTATCTGTGAATACACCCTAAGTTTGGATTAGTCAAATTGGACACAATAATGTTATCCTATGGAGATGAAGTATGAACAAAATTGCGTTCATCTAGAACTATGTATAAAGTAAAATCAACACTTCCATGATTATAACATGAAAAAAAAAAAAAAAAAAAATCATAGAAGGAAAAAAACAAACCATAGACACAATCATGAGAGGCAGGAACTTGATGGATGAAAGATGAAAAAAATGCATTGACATCTGCACCAGGGAACTCCTTTTCAATATACTGTTGAAGTGAAACACGACTACGAAACCAACCAGATGCTGGAAGATTGGGCAAATGTTTTGGAGGTTGAAGTTGCTTATCGACCCAATGACCAAATTGAGTCATTCTTTTACCAACTTTCCATTTCCATATATCTCCCACGCAAGGCCAATTTTCAGGAGCATAAGGCAAACCTTCGCCATAAGCACCACTTTTAACAGGTATGGCGACTATAGCATTCCCACTAGAACATTGGATGTCATTATGATTATCATCTTTTAATAACCTAACATTAACATCTACATGTTTTTCACCATTGTCCGCTGATGGTTTGAAGCCTTCACTCATTGTGACCTGTATAAATGACATTAAACTGTCAACCATAAAGTTTTGAGAAAAATGAAAAATAAAAATTTGCAAGCTCTGAATTTATGAATTGGAAAATAACAGGCACAAAAGCAACCTATCAAACAGCTGGTGCTTGGTAACAGAACTGAACAGAACACTCAAAGAAGCAGCATAAAACTCTTTGTTTACATTAACAAAAGGAGAGTTAATAAGTCTCCATAATAAGCAAGTTTAGAAAATATCTCAAATGAATTCAAGAATTTTGATTTCACACACACACGTTTCCTATTATCATTAAACACTTAATTCTGCATAAATAAAATCAAAACCTTAAACTGAGAAGTTTAGATTTGATTTGATTGCAATCCGCACACTAACATTAAAAACCAATCACCTGTCTAACTAGTAACTATGATGATCAACTATTTCACTAAAATTAAGCAAGTTCTATTCATACCCTAATTCCGTCATTAACACCACACAAACTCAATCAAGATCGAGGGAAGTGCTAAATACACTTCAATTCCTTTTCGTTTTACCCACCCTTCTTTCTTCCCCACGTCTAATATGTTACTTCTTTTTATCCAGTATACCTGAATCACTTCACCTAAAAGAATCGGCGAAATTTTACCAGTCGGGAGTATATAACCGATTGAACATGCCATATTTCAGTTTTTGCGTCGTGGTTGTTGTCCTACTATTCGTTTCACAATTCATTACTCAATGGTTATATGCAGTAAAACATTACAATATTGCCGACCGATCTATATGCAATATGGAGTCCCGCATTGTTGTTCTTTTTCTTTTCTTTTTCCCTTCTCCTTTGATCCTTTTGAATTTGATAGGATGCAGCATATATTGAGGAGCACTTAACACTGCCCTAAATCACAAATCACAATTTACTTTTTCCACATACCACCCACTTAAGAAATATTCTCATCTATCATACACAAACAACTTCATTCCTTATTTTTCAAATTTTCATAGTGGTTAGTTTTTGATCTACTTTCATAATTTGGTCGTAATTAATCCGTGAAGTGGTCATGAACGTGGTGCCATATTGTTTGAAATGGAGCAAAACATTAAGCCATAAAGTGACTCAAGAGTCCTTACAGTTCCAGGTTGGAAATAGAAGTTTGCAACATAAATATGATACTAATAGTCTTTTCATTAGGGTGTTCCTAAATGCAAATCAAATTACTCAATGCAATTTGCAAAAAATTACCGCACTGTCATTCCTACATGTTTGGATAAAGTCTCCGTACAACCTAGTTTTTTGTGTAAATATTTATTTAAAAATAATAATATAATGTAAAGTAATATAATAATCAATGGACACGCATATACATGCACATAAAACATTTATTAGGCTTCCATAATACACACCGAAGCATTTATTAGAGTTTCTTCCATTTAATACATACAAAGGATATAATAGTAATATACCAGTGTGCATTGACGTAAACTTGATTTGCATTTAGCAATCATGTTTCATTAAATAACCATAAAAATAATTGTAGCCTACAATATGAAATTCAATCAGTCTTAATACGATCATCAATTATTCATTATTTTACTGTGAGTAACACAGATACATCATTTTCTTTTACAATAAGTGTCAAACTAAATCAAGCAATATTTATACATAATAAAATTTATAAATAAATACAATCAAATGTTCATATGCAAAATCAAGAATACTTCAACATAAAAAATATGATAATAGTCAATGGCGACCTCGAGCATTGCGCCTTTGATTTCTCAATCAAATTTGTCCTTCAACCTTACCTCCTCTCAAATCGATCCCCAATCTTCCTTTCCTCCGTCTTCTCTGCCTCCCCCTCCGATTCCTCCATCCCCTGACCCACCACCTGCTACCTCATCCCTTCGCTCTGCCTCAAAAAGCAAAAAGTGGTCGACACTTTTTAAAGCTAAACCCAAGAACGCAGGAGGGTTCTCACCACCTCTGATCCCATTGCAATACTCAGGTAAAGCTCTGGCTTCGTCTGAAGAAATCTTTACAGCAGCAAAGGAAGAATGGCAAGAATATTTGGTTGGGCTCTTTTGGACAGACTTTTATCTTACACAGCTATAATCTCACACCACACACGCCACTGTAAGCCATCGGGAAGTATTAAAGCTAAATCTACAAGAAATGTACTTTTTTTATTCTTTCTAATTCTGTGGATAGAGAAAGAATACTGCGTGCCGACCTAGTCATAATCAAGAATAAGATATTTCTGGTTAAGCCTTGAGATAAGGGTATAGGAAGTAACAGTGTAAAAAGAATACATGTGTGGATTAAGATGTCTAACTTGTCGTTAATCGTTATACGCATGGTCAAAACTGGAACTGTTGGTTAGAAAATTTTTGTGTATGAATATATCAACTGAGAAGATAGAGAGGTTAGAATATGCTAGGTGCATGGTTGAGGTCAACCCCAAAGCAGCACTACCATCTGAGTTCCCTGTGTTGTTGCAGAATGGAACTGAACAAATGTTGTGTGTAGAGTACTTGTGGCAAACTGAAATATGTTTAAGGTGTAAAATCTTTGGACATATTAGTGAAGTGCCAGGAGAAAATTCGATTGCTGGTTCTCAGCCCAGTCTTGACAAGTGTTAAGGATGTTAACAAAGATAATATTGTTGATGTTATGCCTGCTATATTTGGAACTAAGGATGACAGATTAAGGGACAAATCTAGTGTCAAAAGGAAGGACATTTGGAGAAAAGTTATAAGCAGAATGGGGAATACTGTGCTTCCTTTAAGCAAGCGTAAAAGTATGAGAAACCTTGCCCTGTCATCAAGAAAGGAAGTGTCTCTTCCAAATGGAAATTCTAGAGTTTGGAAGGAAACAAGTTCAGTGTCCTTAATGCCGAAGAGAGTGAACTAGCTGTGGTTGAGCAAGAATTTGAGGAGGGCGAGATTGCTAGTATAAATGACATTCTCACTAGAGCCTTCACTTGCACTAGTAGTGTGGTTGGTGGCAAAGAGAAGCAAACCGAATTTGGTTCGTGTAGTGTAACTAAGGTGACAGTTAGCGAGAAACAACATGATTCCCTAGTCCAATCAGTAAGTAAAACTTCACCTCTTCATCTCAACACTGCCAAAAAAAAATCTCCTTTGTCATGCAACCTACAGCTCAAACCAGGTTTTCTTAACAAACAGTCATCCCCTTTGCGATTTAGCAAAGAAGCTAAGTGTTCTCCTTCTTCGAGCAGGACCCCTAGCAAAGTGTTAAAGCCGATTTCTGACAGTGATGTGAATTCGAGCAAAGGAAATCAGGTAACCATTCAAACTCATTCATATGCTCATATTGCACCTCCACCAAGATACAAGGCTCCCCTTCCTACGCCAGCTGCAGTTAAGAAAACCCTTCCCAACTCACCTCTCTCTGCTTCCCTACTGGATACATCACGCGAAGCAAGAAGAACGTGTTGTTGACAAGGAAGCTTTTCGATAATGACCAACAGGGGGTTGTCTGTGCTGTGAAGGTGGGTGCAGCAAGCAACTGAAGTATGTTATATTTTTGTTATGTGTGAAGTTGTGTTGTAGCACTTGTCATGTTGTAAAATGTTATCACAAATTATGTAAGCCTTGTCTGCCGTTAGTAGTGTCCCTTTCCTGCGTGGAAGTTGTTTGCTGTTAGTAGATATACAAGTTGTATATCTCTTGTTATTCATGTGCTTATTATTTTGGTTAATAATAGTAGTGTCTGCGGTCACTTTAAAAACCGGTTAGTCTTGCCAAATATATATATATATATATATATATATATATAATGATAGTAAAAAATTCGATATTTTATTGATAGTAATTACTAGAGGCCATATTCAAAATGTTTCAAAAAATGAATTAGGGAAAGTGTAGTTCTTGATTGATAGCTAATATTGTAATAATGACTTGAGAATTTATCGCTTAGAAATAAAATGAAATTTGCTTATTTTGAATTATAAGTAACTTATGAATTCGATTTCTGAATTTAAACTTAAGATACATACGTCTAGTTTGAATATAAGAAACTAAAACCATCATTTTAATCAAAAGTTAATTGTTTTGAGATTTAATGTGAAACCAATATATAAAATTTACGTTGAAATATGATTTTTTTTTAAATATAAGTTTTTTATGTGAAATTAATTTAGATGATTTAATAACAAAAACGTTGACGTTTGCTTTGTCGAATCTCGATTTCACTAATTCCGTCTATTTCAATTTATAAGGTCGATTTACGATAGCAGTAACCGATAATGACATATAATGGGATTTCACACGAATGATGAAATGTGGGTTTTATGTGCGTTATCCCTTTCGTATCGACACATTGAACACAACCATATTTTATTCCGTGTGTTTGAACACTCGGTTAGAAATGTGCGATATTTTGATTATGGACGGTCGGTGTTCACGTCATCGGACCTTCACATTATATTACCTAGCCTATGTAAATGTGGTTTTGAACATAATCTAATACATGTTTCAAATCTCAAATATACATACATACATATATATATAATCGAAAAGAGGAAAAAATATATATGTATATAAAGCTAAGTTATATGTGGTAAACTCAAATTTTAAATCACGTAAATGTCCCTTACTTACGGAACACATACATTTGTTCATTATCTCCTACCACTTTCATTCTTTTGCCACTTTTCTTCTAACTTTTGAAAAACATCAGAACCCTCCATTATAAAAATAATATTTGAAGTCTGCAAATGTCGAGCCTCCATACACATCGATAGAGATCCAATCACCCGCCTCTCATCACCACCCACCATGTGACCCCGCCTGCACCACCACCGAAAGCTAGCACCCTCATAGCAGACCTGCGCTGGACAGCCTGCACCATACCCGACCCTAAGCCCACACCAGACCTCCAAGACAAACCTACACCACCCAAGTCAGCCACAGCCTCCGTGTCATGGCCATCACGTCGGAGTTGATTCCTGCACATGGTCATCGGCTGGCTTTGGCATTTGTTTCGGTGATCGGACCAATGAGGTAGATAGTGAGTTTTCGGTGTATTGGGTTGTGCACGTGTGTCTCTGTCAATTTGCTCCAGCTTAGTGTGGTTGTTACATGTGATTGTACGTCCTGTTATTGCTTCCAGTCGTTGCAGTGTCGTTTGTGTCATTGCAGCTGTGTGTCGCAACTGAGTCGTGTTGTGTGCGTGTTCACATTTCCAAGTGCCAATGTGTATCGGATCGCTTGTATACATTGAGATTGGAGTTCATCGAATCGAAATCGTCGTTGACGTGAGTGTACTCACTCACATTAACTAATATCATCATGCAAGTTAATAAACTTAAATTTTTTATACATGTGTGTTATTTGAATTTAAATCAATATATGAAATTGTTTGGACGAATATGAAATGTTTGTGATATTTATGCACATATTGACACAATATACACGTCATATATAACTTGATATTGATATGGACACATGTGTAGAAAGTTAATACTTAATATATAATGTCACATCCATGTTATCGATTATTTGATCATTTTATGTTTGATAATAAATCATCATCATAGTTGTGTAATTTCCCTGTTGAGATCGGACATATTTGAACATATTCACTTGTGACATTAGAAATGGTTGAAATAGTATATACTCGTATTTAAGTTATAAATATTCCATTTGGCCTATGTAGAAAATTTGAACTATAAACACCGCTTAATCAAAATAAATTGCTTTTATAAAATAAAATTGTCTTGAAATTTAAATATAAATAAGTTGAATTGATTTATTAATTAAAACTCAATTTTTGAATTTAAATATATAATCGATTAAAATTAAGATTTTGAATATTTTGAATAAACAACGTTAAATTTAAGTCATTAATTTAATTAATGATTTTGAATTTTGATCTAATCTTATTAACTTGAATCTCTAAATTAATGAGATTTTGTAAGGTTCTTATTGAAAATTAATTTTGAATTAAATCAAAGTATAACTTAGTTTGATTTGAATTTAAAATTGAAATTTATCATAAATTTGGTTGCTAAACCTTTTAAAGGAAATTTCTAAATTAATAAATTTAAGACTTAATTTTAAGTGAAATCCATTATTTCAGAATGTGTTATAACTAAATTAAATGGGATTTTATGGAAGAATATTTCAAAAGAAAAACCAAATTTTGAATTAAAATTCTTTTGAAACGAATCCTTGAAAATGTATATTTGGAAATATGAGAACTCGGAGATTTTAATCCATTCCATTTGAACATGATTTTTTTTTTTTTTTGGAAACACAATGATCAAATGGTGTATGAAACGAACGATGGGTTGTTGAAGAGACCAGAGCCAAATATTGGCACTCTCTATTAAACCCAAAACCACTTTGATAACCGTGTACGTGGTAGATGTTATCCACAATGTAGTGGTTGAATTAGTGAACGTTTATCGGAATGAAGTAAGAGAACGATGACGGGTAGTCTTGACACTTATGTCATAATTACAATTACTAAAACAGAAGCCTATGTATGACCAATGAGGTTAGCTACTTCTAATGATATTGATCTCTCGTATAACTATCGTGGTTTTGAACTCAGGTGCACCATTTTGTTTGAATTGATAGACGCGGTCTGCAAATACGGGTTACGACCAACCACGAGGGGTAAACTGATAGAATATTATCTTGGGCATTGTCTCATGTGCCCTGTCATATTTATCCTTATACGAGCCCACTACGATTTTTTATTTGTATTGTACATATAGAGTACCCTCTCATAGCTATCAGTTTACGATAGTGTTACGAAACCTGCATAAACTACAATGCTTGTATAAACGTGTTAACGGGAAATACAAGTAACGGCTTAATGCTATTTTGATATTTATTTTACAGATAGATATCATATATTATAACGTATACTATTATATATTTAAATAGCTTAACGGATCCTTAGGAGATGGAAAACCCGTAACATCTCTTCAATTACTTTTGCATTTATTGATTTAAGTTAGGATAATAGTTTTGACTTGAGTGTTGTGTTTTCATTATACTCGGGTCGGTCTGACTGCCTGAGTATTTTAGTTTGGGAGAGCTTGTTCTGGAGACGAAAGCATTGCTGAAGACTCTGTCCTATTTTGCTATTTAATCAATTACGTTTATTTGGTTATGAATTGTGTACTCACTTCATTTCTAGGTATTTTATTTCCAGTTGTTTAGTTGAGAGAATAATTGTAAACTTATTTTAGAAGCTTCATGACCTACTTAAGTATTTATTTTTTGCTGTGAGACTATGGGTTGTTTATTTTTTTGCGTCTGTGATTGATTTTATTCATACCTCAATAATTATCTATCATTTTGAGCAATTTACATTGTTTAGAATGGTGTGTTGTTACACATATAATTTGAAATGAAACACAAGAGGAAATAAAATCAAATATTACTAAAAAATACTTTCAACAAAAAATCAACTAAGTGCTCAACAGAAGAACTGTATTTAATATGGTTTTTTATTATTAATATATATATATGGTTGTTTTAAAAAACCCGCCTTGATACTCGCCTCAAGGCTCGCCTCGAGGAAATAAAAGATAAAACGCCTTGAGGTTTATTCCAAAAGGCTTTTTACCTCTAAAGCTTACGCCTCAAAAAATTGCGGTATACAAAGCGCATAAAGCTTACACCTCGCGCGCCTCAAGCAGTTGAGGCATATGACTTAAAAACTTGTTTATCTTTAGTTGTAGATATTGACACAGATAAATGTCATTAAACTTTAATTATTTAATGGAAATAAAAAAGATTGTATAATATGCGTAGACAAACATTTCGAATTAATGTAGGCTTACCCTAAAAGCCCTTGTATAGTTGGTTCCTAATTTCAGTTGTTGGCTAGGTTAATTTAAAATGAATAGACGGGATGTTGCATGGAAGTGGTTAAAAATTAAGTATATGTATTGCGCTTTTTCTCTACCCAAAAGGCTTACGCCTCAACGCTTTGAGGCTTACGCCTCGCCTCACGGACCCGAAAACGCCTCACGTACGCCTTTTGCGTTTTAAAACATTGATATATATATATATATATATATATATATACGCACACACATGTATGTGTATAGATTAAAACCAGCAATTTTCTTGGTGCAACAAAAAAAGTTAGTGCTCCACCACCCCCAATGCAAGGTAGAATTAATGCCAAAGCCAAAAGGTGGCATGTCAGAATTGCAAAATACTGCCTAAATGACTATCCCGATGGCCCCCTTGATAGCATAGATATGTCTTGGAGATAGCAGCCATGGTTAGGCTTGCTAGTGGGGGAGACGACACCCATATCAGGTGCAAACTTGATCGTTGTGGAATCCAAACTAGGATCTAACAGACTCCACGAAAATCAAGCTTTGAATCCTACTGTAGGAATTAGCTCACCACATACAGACTATACAAAAACTCGTTTTTTTCCTTACAGTGGCGGTCTTTGTTTGCTTCTCTCCACCAACGATAGTGCCTCCATAACCCAACTTCTTTAACTAACTCCAATATTTGAACTCTTTTAAGTAAATGGACTGGTAGAAGAAAGAGATAAGCATTCATCTATCTCCATACTTCCCTCAAAAAGAAAAGAAAATTTGAAGGTATGGTGTTTTTTTTCCTTCCGTTACTGAGTGTCTGAGGAGGAAGATTGTGCATTAGTGTAAAAGATGTCAGGCTCCGTAGAAACTCACAATTCTTTCTCTCTTTCCAACTCAAATCACCGATAAAAATGAGAACATACAAAATTGAGGGTATGCCAACAAAAAAATTACAACATAATTTACCCAAACATTATAACATAGTTGAACCAAGGGCCTGTGAAAACAATTGATATTTCATACATCTGTTCGCATTCTGCAAATGAAAACCGTGTAGATTCAAGTATTGTTTGTTTGCAACAAGTGGTCACTTTGATCAGTTATTCATGAACACAGATGACGTTTGTGTTCATTAAGCATTAAGAACTAAAACACTTATTTAGTGAAAAAAGTGTTCAGCGCTTTTACATTGTTCTTTCTAGTATTGAATGCTTAATAACATTGTCCTCCGTCTATACCCTTAAGTGCATCTATTGAATTATTTTAAATTTAAACGTCAAATTCAAAGCTTCAAAAAATACAATTGTCGGAAGTTCAAATATTTCCTGAATTTTCAGAAGTTCATAACTTTCAAGATTTGATAACTGTTAGAAATTTTATGTGAATTATTAAAATATTGAGATAAGTGTATGAATGACTCCCTTATGTGAATAGTCTCACATCATGGGATTATATGGAAGAGGCAAGTATTTATATTTGTTTCTAAGAAATCTTGTTGGGGCATTGGGCTCCCAATGCATGCTTTGTTGTGAGGAGGAAGACCATGCATCATGACCACCACACACGCGCGCGCGACCGACCGACTCGGCCCGGCCCGGCCTGGGCTTGTGCCTTGGTTTTGTGGTGTAAACACTTATATTTTTGGTCCAGAAAACACTGCGTTTTTCGAACTATTTTTTAAATACAGAAAATATTTCTGAGCCGACTTTTATTTATGAAGCGGTAAACTCTTGACCCAGTATTTTCAGCAGATCCTATTTTTCTTCCTCTGCCCAGTATTTTCGATTAACCCTAATCTCTGTCTATATATTATCTTCAGTTGTAGACGAGATTACTACAAGAAAAAAAATCTGTTTTCTCTCCCTCCGCCATTAAAAAAAAAGTTTCGGAAATTTTCGAAGAGTTAAATTCGAAAGTGCAAATCTGCACTGATTTGTTGTGCAAAGCAAATCAGTTATTCATTTTACAGAGGCTGTTTTATCCCAGATGCGGCGGCGGAAGTACGAACTGGTTTTGCACCACCGACCAGATCGTCGAATCGTCTTCAAGAAAGCGACCTAGTCCGCGACTCAGCCATTGTTTCCCAACAATTTGAAGACGATAAATGAAACAATGGCTTTGTCTGCTGCCCCATTCAGTCTCGGCGACCTAATCTCAAATCGCACTGTTTAAGAACAAATTCAGTCAACTTGATCAGCATCTGGATCCTCGAGCCAGCGGTACGGGTTGGAGATCTGGACCCCATGGTAGTTGTCGATGATCATTCATTGCGACAAACGATTGGATACTGAAAAGCTGGAATTGGCGAGCAGAACAAATTGGATTTCCTACAGAGACTGCTCATCAAATTGCAACCGGACAGTTGCATTATTTTCCAACAAAGTTCTGCCGCAAGTGGTAGAAGGAGCTGGATAATAAAAAAGGAGTAATCACTTGGAGAATCAGACTTCATGAAGGTACATTCCATTAACGGGATTTATCCTCAATGCTGATTATGTGCAATAAAACAAATATGGAACCATGAATGGTAGATAATTTTTAAACAGGATGCTGCTCATAATTGTTAGATCAAGGAATTTTCAAGTTACACCTAAGATAGTTCCAAATTTGCTTTGAATATGAGCAGTTAAGATAAAGAAGTTTTATGTCTTCAAGAAGGTATTGAGCACAAATTACACTTAGGATCGGTAGATACATTCTAAGTGATAATTTTATCTTTGGTAGTGAACTTATTATTTGAAACCAGCAATGCATTTAAGGACATTCTGGGAGCACAAGTACAATCCCAAATCAGAGAATTTGACCGAACATGGTTCCATACTGAATTAAAATCAAAGTTTTCATTACCAATAGGCAACTAATGTTAGATATCACTGTCTTTTGTGAGATTTCCTTTGTGAGATACATAGCGTAAAGAATGCTTATGCAGATTTTGATTTTCTGACTTAGATCGAGATTGGGTTCTAAGTATCTATTAAGACTGATAAGTAAAAATGCAGAAATTAATTTTTTTCTGTGATTCAATTATGTTAGTCTCTGAGTTTATGAATATTTTCCTATGAGAAAATATAAACTCTCAAGCATATGAACATTTAAAATAGTAAGCATCTACAACCGGCCAGTAAATAACAGAATGGAATCCGCAAGAAAACCATAAACGACAGCAACAACCAACCCAAATGAATGATTCTGGACAGTTATTCTATAATACAAAATTAGAAAACCAGGTCATATGGCACAAAAGTGTCGGAACAGGCCAGACCCTGCACTACAGGCAAACCTGATTGAGGAGCCTCTAACGGCTATGATTACTGAGATTCACCTTGTTGGTGAATCAGAGGGTTGGTGGGCAGACATTGGTGTTTCTCGCCATGTTTGCTATGATCGTGATATATTCACAATATACACGGTTGCTGACGATCAGAAAGTGTGTTGTGAGATCATCACACCACTTAAGCTGTAGAGACTGGTAATAATGAAAATAAAGCATATGATTGGAAAGACATTGATTCTTAAAGATGTAATGCATCTGATATGTTTGAAACATTCAAAATTGAAATCAAGCAAATAGGAAAATTAAGAGACTACATAGTGATAGAGGAACAGAATATGAATCAAATTCTATTCTGGATTTTTTATGTGATATATTGTACATAAGAGAACTGCACCCTATTCACCTGAAATGAACGGTAAAGCTGAAAAAATAGGACCTTTACCGAATTAGTAATTGTCAGTTTATTAAATTTCGGTGCAGCAAAACATTAGTGGGGGGATATTTTATTGACTGCATGCTATGTTATGTTTAGAATCCCTTAATCTAAGAATAAAATTTCAACTTATGAAATTTTAAAAAGAATTATAAATCCAATGTGTCATATTTTAGAATTTGGGTTTGTTTAACATATGTTTGCGCTCCAAACCCTAAGATAATAAAATTGGCTAGTAGAGCATATGAGTGTGTATTTATAGGCTATGCTATTAATAGCAAAGCATACAGTTTTTTTATGACCTAAATACACATAATATAATTGAAACAAATAGTGCCGATTGTTATGAAACAATTTTTTTTTAATTAAGGAATAGTGGAGGCACTTCTAGTATGCCTATTAGAACAGAATTTAATGAAAATTCTGAAGTTGAACCTAAAAGAAGTAAAAGAACGAGAACCGTAAAAGACTTTGGTCTGGATTTTGTGTTTTTACTATAGAGGAGGATCTCTTAAACCTCCAAGAGGCCTTACCTTCTTTAGATGCCAATTTTTTGGCAAGAGGCTATAAATGATGAGATGGATTTTCTGGAATCCAATAAGACTTGGCATTTGGTAGATTTACCCCCGTTGTAAATCTATAGGCTGTAAATGGGTTCTTAAAAATTAAAACCTGATGGCACTATTGATAAATATAAAACACGACTAGTAGCTAAAGGTTTTAAGCAAAAAGAAAATATAGGTTTCTTTGACCCTTTTTCACCAGTAACTAGAATTACATTCATTTGGGTATTAATCTCACTTGCTTCTATTCATAATTTACGAATACACCAAATGGATGTAAAAACCACATTTTTGAACGGTGAATTAGAAGAAGAAATTTATATGGATCAGCCTGAAGGATTTGTAGTACATGGTCAAGAACATAAAGTATGCAAATTAGATAAATCATTATATGGTTTAAAACAAGTATCTAAACAATGGCATGAAAAATTTGATAATTAATCACTTCACATGGTTTTGAAGTTAATAAAAGTGACAAATGCATTTATTACAAATCTGAGAATGACATTTGCACTATTATGTGCCTTTATGTAGATGACCTACTCATCTTTGGGTCAAACATTCATGCCATAAATTCAGTCAAATCCTTATTAAGTGTCAATTTTAATATGAAAGATCTAGGTGAAGCGAGTGTAATCCCTGATATTAAGATTACTAGGTCAAAAAGGGGATTTTCTTTGGATCAATCCCATTGAACTGAGAAGACTCTAAAGAAATACAATTATATTGACTGTAAACTTGCATGGACACCATATGATCTTAGTGTAAAGTTATTTAAGAACACTGGTGAGGGTGTAAAACAGTCTGATTATGAGAGCATCATTAGCAATCTTCGGGATGCCACTGATTGTACTAGACCTGACATTGCCTATGTCATGGGATTATTGTGCAAGTTTACCAGTAGATCTAGTATAGAGCATTAACATGCTATTGAGAGGGTCATAAGATACCTAAAATAAACTATGAATCCTGGATTACATTATGAAAAGTTTTCAGTTGTACTTGAAGGATATTCTGATACAGACTGGAATACTTTATCTGATGATTCTATTGCGAACAATGGTTATATATTTAGCATTGCTGGAAGAACTGTTTTTGGGAAATCTAAGAAACAGAATATCTTGACTCGGTATACTATAGTGACTGAGATAATAGCACTAGCCACAGCTAGTGAAGAAGCAGAGAACTAAAGAAATCTGCTAATTGAAATCCCCATAAGGGAAAAACCGACACCAGTGGTGTAATCGATTGTAATAGTACCGCGGCTATTGCAAAAAGTATATAACCGTTATTACAACGGTAAAAGACGACGTCGTAAGCACAATACTGTAAAAGAACATCACATATATAGTGATGAAAAATTTGACGACTATTGAAAGAAAAACAGAACCGATATTACAACAACAAGAAATGACAGTCGTATGCACGGTATTGTTAGAGAACATCACATATAAGGTGATGATAATTTGGCAGAACCTTTGACGAAAGGACTGTCTAGAAAGAAAGTCCTTAATAATTCTAAAAGAATGGGACTATTGCCCTGTGATTGTTGAATCACGCACAATGGTAACCCGACCTAAATGACTGGAGATCCCAAGAACTAGGTTCAATGGGTAAAAACAAGTTGTGTAATGATAGTAGATGAAGATGCTAAATTTTAGATTAAGAAGCATGTATTACTGAAGTGATTAGAGGATGAGTTAATAAAAACTCTTAATGAGATCTATACTCTATTTGGAGTGGAGTTCCTACCTTCAGGAGTGCTCTTAATAGACTCACATTTGTGAATGTGGAAATTTGGTCGTTTCCTATGAAGTTTTGGGCAAAATTTCTAGAGCGTTCACTAAACTGGGATAGACGTGCATGGCCATAAATGCACGGGTTTATTTGATTGCGCTCTAGAAAAGATTGTGTGTGGTTTGATGTCAGAAATAGAGTTCAAGACTACGTGTCACTCTAGTAAAAACTGAATCTTATTCACTACGCAAAGGTTCAAGTCGGATAACACCTTTGTTTATGCACAGTCTTATGTTTTTAAAAACTGCTCGATAATATTTTAAAAATTCAAGTGGGGGATTGTTGGAAATTTTATGTGAATTATTAAAATATTGAGATAAGTGTATGAATGCCTCCCTTATGTGAATAGTCTCACATCATGGGATTATATGGAAGAGGCAAGTATTTATATTTGTTTCTAAAAAATCTTGTTGGGGCCTTGGGCTCTCAATGCATGCTTTGTTGTGAGGAGGGAGACTATGCATCATGACCACCACACACGCGCGCGTGACCGACCGACCGACTCGACCCGACCCGGTTCGGTTCGGGTTTGGGCTTGGGCCTTGGCTTTGTAGTGTAGACACTTATATTTTTGGTCCAGAAAACACTGCGTTTTTCGAACTATTTTTTAAATACAGAAAATATTTCTGAGCCGACTTTTATTTATGAAGCGGTAAACTCTTGACCCAGTATTTTCAGTAGATCATATTTTTCTTCCTCTGCCCAGTATTTTCGATTAACCCTAATCTCCGTCTATATATTATCTTCAGTTGTAGACGATATTACTACAGAAAAAAATATGTTTTCTCTCCCTCCGCCATTAATATATATATATATATATATATATATATATATTCTTTCGGAAATTTTCGAACAGTTAAATTCGAAAGTGCAAATCTGCACTGATTTGTTGTGCAAACCAAATCAGTTATTCATTTTACAGAGGCTGTTTTATCCCAGATGCGGCGGCGGAAGTACGAACTGGTTTTGCACCACCGACCAGATCGCCGAATCGTCTTCAAGAAAGCGACCTAGTCCGCGACTCAGCCATTGTTTCCCAACAATAACTAATTTTCTTTTCTAGTATTATATTTTGGCTTAATTTTTAAATTTTGACTTGCTTGATTTTTATAGAATTAAAATTCTCAAATATAACAATTTGAAATTTAGACATTTCAAAGCTAAAATCTTCCAATTTTTTAGTCCATTAGCCTTTTTTTTTTAAATTCAAATCTTGCTTAAATTCAAATTTTCAAAAATTTAATCTTTTTAACACTAAAAATATGAGTAATGCTTAATACAAAAAAGATGCACTTGATTTTACCCTATATTGAAGACACCGAGTCTTTTAGAATATCTCCTTGTTACTACACCGCAGTCCTTATTTACTCTAATTTGAAAAAGATCAAAAAAAAAAAATGCGAAAGAAATTATCATGACGCTGTAATGAAGATAAATCAAATAGCCATATTATACTACAAAAATCTACATTTGTCTACCATACACCATAAACTATAACAAAGACAAATCAAATGCTAAAGAAATTATCTATGTTTTTCCTGACCAGAGAAAAGAAGTTGTAATTGGTTTAGGTTGAAAATGGATGGTGGTATTTTTAAGTGTAGGGAAAAGTATTTAAAAAAATGACAAAATATTTTGGGTATTAACTAGTTCTTAGTTAGGTATATTTAGCAATACTCAAAAATATCATAGCTTAAGTTCATCATTTTAATAAACATCATGTGAAAAAACAAGGGCATTGTTATTGACACTCCAAATATTGCTAGGGGGAGGCCAATTTTTTATTTTTTAAAAAATTGTTAAGGGGAGTACCAAGGAGGGAAGTAGCCCCTTAACAAATAATTGTACTTTTACATTATTATCCATTTAGGCTTAAATTGGGTTTCTGTGATTTAGGATATTTATGATTTTACGGTTGGCTAATTCTATTTATACACCAAAAATTGCTAAACATATACCCAAAAATATAATAAATTAATATACACCATATATTACTTTACATACACAGTTTCTTTTACTAAAATATCCATGTTTTCATCTTCTTTTTCTTTCCTTTTTCAAACTTAAAACACAGTTACCAAATATTAGAAACTCTTTGCATCAAATTGAGTAAAATTTTACAAAATGAAATATACTTCTTGTACTAATATTGCAACTTTTATTAACTTTATGAAAAAAAATTCAATTTCAACAAAATTACTGTAATTTTACAAAATAAATCAACACTTCTTAATTAGACCATTATTTATGAATGTTTTCTTAATTGAAATTTTAGATTTCATGATTAAATAATTCATTAATATATCTAGTTTGTATCAAATTTCAATACTTTTAAGAATAATTTGATTTTTTATATGCAGAAGTATTGAAAAAGCAACTATGAGAAAATGGTAATTTAGTAATAAAATTTATGAAAAAAAATAATGGTGTATGTTAAGGAATTTTCGGTGTATAAATAAAGTTCGCCTTTATGGTGAGTAATTTTTAGAAGTAAGGGTAAAAACGTAAAAAATAAAAAAAAATAGTCACCTACATTGATCCCTCCCTTAACAATTTAAAAAAAGTGGAGTGTCCTTAAAATTTGGCCTCCCTTAACAGAAAATGGAGTGTCGATAACAATGCCCAAAAACAACTAAAATAACATTATACAAACAACCAGTTCCTCTAATTCTAATGACAGGTTTTAAAAAATAAACGAACACAACTATCTTTAATCCAGGTTTAGCTATCACCACTCAGGAAATGTTTTACGTTCAGTTTTCAGCATTTTAGACAAACAAAGCCACCTTAAATCAACCCAATCATTTTCAATGGTCTTGAAATATAATTTCATAAATTCTCTTTTTTCCAAGAAGCTTTAATCTAAAATTGGTTTTTCACAAAGCCTTAACCTCAGCTCTTGCAATCGCTTCGAGCTAATCAGCTGCCAACGAGGTTTTCTCATGACGTTTACACAAACACTGATGAAATAGCTAGTTGGTCAATCATCAAAACTCTTCAATGAAACAGAGAAAATAAATAACAATAATAATAAAATAAAAATAAAAAGAAGTACTGTAGTGCTAACATATAACAAGAAATCGAAAAGCTTACAGTAATCTTCGACTTGTTTCTTGCTTCCTAATCAGGAATCGGAAATTCTTAGAAACGAGTTACCAAACTGAAAAATAAATCTCATGGATTTTGCAAATGTCAATTTTAAGGTATACAGCCGTTTTTCGGAAGGGTCCAAGATGAAGTGATAGGGTCCAAGATGAAGTGATTGGCTGAACCGAGATTCAGTGAACCTCGGCAAATTTGCAGTTCAGTGTTTCTAGGCGCAAGCTAAATACGGGATTTCAGCCCGTTATAATTTGTTTGAGTCGGATATTCTCATAAATCAAAATTTTAAAATTTATATTTCGAAATTTCAGTACTTTTCAATATAAATAGTGCATCCACAACTAGTTTTCACTTTACAAACATATAAATAGATAAGATTTCAAATTATACAAAAGTAACATATAAACAGTATCAAAATTACCTTAAAACTTCTTTAAATTACCTTGAAAAGTTTTTAAAATGCTTTAAAATAGTATTAAACTACTTAAAATAATATCTTTTAAATATAAAAAAAAAAAATAGAACTATGTAAAAATTTAACTACACCAATATAACTATATAATGGTGGAATACTAGTCAAGTGAATTATATAATTTTCCAAAAAATATAGTTAATACAACGTTCATTAGCTAGACAGATAAGATGCTAATTATCTCTAATACTCACGTAAATATGTACTTAAGCACATGGCTTTATTATATATTTTTTACAAATATTAGGTTTATTTAATGAATAGCATAAGTAAAGATCATTATTAAATGGAATTTGGAACACAATAACAATAGCTAAAAATACCTAATTTGAAATGCCTATACCCTAGATAAAGCTAAGGTGTAATACCTTATACCAAAGGAAAAGGTTGTGTTTTGCATGCTTGGTTAATATCGAGCTGTAGATTTCGCTATACACTTAGAAATTCATGATCCTTCCCTCGATTAAAAAAATAGCATGAGTGAATCGCATATTTTATATTAATATTTAGTCGTTAAGATTAAATTGCTACTAAACACTTCTAAATGCAAAAAAGATAAACCGTTATCTTCCACCATAAGGTATACAAACAAAGAAAGAAACAAAAAAAATTAAACATATAAACAAAGTGTGAAAAACATTATCAACTTTACTATCAAACTATTAAACACTCAACGGGTTTCGTAAATTGAAATTAACTGTTGACACCAAAAATGGCTCAACACCCTAAAGCCTTTGAGTGCAGAACTAAATATGAAGAAAATAAATGAAAAACAAGAAGACAACGATTTATAGTGGTTTGCCTTGAATATGTCTATGTACACTTTATAATTCTCGCTAGTTTGCACTAAATTGATGATTATAGAGGATAAGATTACCTGAATATTAAGTACATATGAACATGGTAAGTAAACAGTGCAAAAAGTAAAAGAATAGTTCCGTAGAAGTCCCGTGAGGTGGTATTTATAGGGAGGCTCACATCTGATTCGGCATAGTGCTAGGCAGGAGCGGTGGAGTAATAGAAGAAGTGGAAAACGTGGTGTGGAGTGGTGGAGGTCGTGGGTGCGTTGCCACGTAGTTGCCCCCTATTCGGCACGGACCGGTTCGATATACGTCATGCCGAACCGAAATGATGTCGAACCAAAGAGGAGAATTAGCGGAGTTGCTTCACTTAGCCAAGCCAAGGAGGCCTAACCGAAGAGGGGAACCAAGGTGCTACCTTCACCATGCGCTTTCTTCAGTTAATCAAACGTGTTGCACCTTTGTCGAAACAGACGAAGCTTAAATCGGGTCAACCTGCCTTTGAGTATCCGGGACTTGAGTTTAATTGAGTCTTAGTCTTGAGCGACTTGGCTTTGAGAGACCAAGTATGTGGCGTCCTTATCAAAAAGCTGATCAACGTTCTGCCCCCAAAGAATGTCACGTCGTAGATGGGATGTGTTTTGAATAAGATGAATTGTGTATCTCTGTTAATGTAGCCATTTCCATGGAGATAACGACAAGGAAACATCGCGTCCTTTTGGATAGTCATAACGCTTGAGTTTTTTAACTACACATATTGCTAAGCGAACTTCTGGTTGTTCCTCATTGTATTCGTCTGAACAAAATCTTTTGATTAAGAGTCCTGGAGGTCGCAAGTAATTACCCAAACCTCGTCGAGTTAAGAGGTTGAATACACTTTTTATTCAATAGTGGGTGTCAAGTTGTCGGATCCCATGTGCAATTATGCGCCGCAAGTCGTTGTCGCACAAGATTGTTCTTTACGCAAGTTGAGCGCGTTGTCGACTCCAGTCAGTTTCTACACGTGAGTCGACATGTGAAATTGTCAATCGCACAGAAAGGATTTCCAGATTTGTCTTCCTTCCTTTTTTACCTCTCGATTCGGATGCCGAACCAGATGGTTGATGGACTTGGTTCGGTATGGACGAACTGAAATACATGCCTGTCAAATTGGTGGAAGGCGAAAAATCAGAACTTCTTCCTTATAAAATTCGATCTCATCTTTTCCTTCTCTTCTTCTTCTTCTCCTCTACTTTCCTATTAAATCGAAAGAAAATAGCATTCTTCGGGACTTCCTTCTCTCTGAATCCAACCAACTTCTTGGTCAAATCGTTGCCGCTTATCACCAACTTCTCTGAATTAGATAGGTTTTGAAACATCAAATTTGATTAAGTTCTCTCATGCATCATTTATGGCTAGATTGTAGCGAAATATAACTGTAGTGGAGAGAAAGTTGAGTGAGATTGTGATGTAGATAGATAGAGTTCATGCAGTGTGAAAAGTCGACACGGAATTGGTGCACAATGGTGATGAGGGTGGCACGAGGCTTCAGGATGAAGCATTGATGTGGCTTTTAGGTTTAGGGTGTTAGATTTAAGGAGATAAACTCTTCGGTTTGATATGAGCATGTGGAGTTAGGAGGGAGAGCGAAGAGAGTGGAGAATAGAAGAAGGGAAAGATCGAAGGAGTAAGGAGAATGAAGTGCAGTGGTCTGGATCGGAATCCTGGGTTTGGCAAGATGTGAAGTTCGATCCGGACCTAGTTGATCTGGATTTGGCAGATCTGGATTAGGCCAAACCAAACTTGGCCAATCCGAATTCAGGTCAAATTGGATTTGGAAAGATCATTTCATAGGCATGCACTGCACTTGATGGTCCATGGAGGCGATGATGATGCGATCCCCTGCATGAAATGGAAACCTAGACTAGTTGAATATAAAAAAATTCTATATAGTTAGGATCAACATATATCCGGACATCTAGACAATCATAACTAAAGCATATAAACATAGACTGCCCAAACAAATAAGCATCGCCTTTTGTGATAGTCTTGTCCGCAGTTGCTCATGATTGGAGCTGGATTAGAGGGTTGGGAATGATGGTCAATCAAGTCATTGTTTACAACACATCATGAATATTCTATTTATGTTGATGCACATATCCTTATGTCACACTGCACATATCGCACTAGTTCACACACACGAGGGGTGAGGGCTTGGTTTAATCACTCTAACTGGTGATGTTTTTTGAGTAGTACATCTGCTATGTGTCAAAGATATTCTACTAGACCGTCCGAGGCTGGAGCTAAGAAGGATCTAGTTTATGAGGACCCAGACACATGGCCCATCCTTACTGTTGAGTCTAACAACGAAGTGTCTTGGTATCGAGTCCAAACTCTGGGCGATTCATCATCAATTCGCTAGAGGGGGCAGGTCGTAGCCACAAGAGGAGCTAATGTTGTAGGAGTCGCTTCTTCCCTAGACACCCTTCCTAGAGTCATCTTTCTTGATAATCCCATTGATTCCTAACCTTCAACAATGGATGATTCTAAGATGAAAGACTTTGGACCAAGCATGGAATCCCATTCGATCAATTTTGGGTGCTTGTTGTCTTCTAAACACATCGTAATCCTCAAGAAGGGTATATGGCCTGCTCTTTCCATATGTGTATAGTTGCTTATGTCCCTTCATTCAGTCTGTTTGTTCGCACCAATCTTTCTCATATGGATTTAGCGCTGATGCAATTGCACCCAACAACCCATGCCTACCTTCATGCTCTTCACATTCTGTACTCTGAGTATATCCACCAAGAGTATACCATTGATGACGTGTGGTTCTTCTTTAATTTTAAGCATTGTAAAGAAACTCCGTCGTTCACGTATTTTGAAGAAATGTTGAATAATTGAGTCATCATGGACAGGTTGAGTAAGATGAACAGAGTAAAATCAGATTGGTTTTACATTTCGTACTAGAAAGGCTTCACCAGGTGATGGTTGGAAGACAGTAAGTATTCATAGAAGTCATATGCTTCCAATATGATTTTGACTCCATCTAAAACTTCATGTTTTCGTTTGATAAGGGTGATGGATAGGCCTAGCGATAGAGTATATGCATCAAGGCTAGCTACATTGGGAGCGTATCTAGAGGTACAGAGGCGGGTGCATAGATGTATAAATAACGAGTTTTTGCACCGCTAAAATTTATTAAGTCCTCATCAAAGTTCTTGCTTAGGTGGTGCCCAAGTCGAGGGCGGAGGCCTAGCCACTTAAGGAGCCATGCTCCCGGTCGGGGGACCTGTGATCGATGTACCCCGTGGAGAAGTCCATATCAGGGATGCCTCCAAGGAAGCGAGTGACAATACAAGTTACATAGCCATACCCGAGAACGAGAAAGACAAAGAGAGCCCGCCTCCTGTTTTTGAAAAAGAAAGTGGTCGAGAAGTCTACCTCAAAGCACACTCCACAACCCAAGTCTCCAGCCCATGACACCGGATCCGCTAGTACATATGACCTTTTCAAGGGTTTAGGTGATCTAGATCTACTGTACGAGCAATGTAACTTCACAGATCTAAATCTCCGATTATTCTTTCCCACATCGGATGGGGAAAACAACTTTGCTGGAGTTGGGGAAATTATGCCGACGATCAAGGCGTTGGCATCAGGTCTGTCACGGGGATCATTAGGACATACACAACAAGCGCACTGCACATCACATCACCTGTCAAGTATCTGATTTCTTGGTTCTGACATGCACTTACTCTGATTTTCATGTACAATGTTAAGATCGTATGATTATAGGTGACTCGGTCGCAGCATAGAGAAAAGTGGGGTCCCGCCTAAGCATTATTCTGATCGGGAGTGGTATCGTAGAGAGTATCGGTAAAGGGATGGACAAGAGAGAGAGAGAGAAATCACCAATACTATAAGTACCACTCCCATTCTCGTTATCATCTCTAGTCTGCAGCGACACTGACAGACCCAAAAGTCAAAAAAATACACGTAAAAGCGAGATGTCGATGATCATGGCCCAGATCCCTCCGAAGGAACCTCATTTGAAAAAACATTCAAAGCCAAAGAATAAGGGCGCAGAGTGGCCTGTAACTGTCACTAGCAGGCATAAGTCTAAGGCTTTCATAGTTACAAAGCCTACTGTGTCGAAGCCAAAAGTGCAGGAGCAAAAGGAAGAACTTAAGGCTAAATTCCTGGATTACAATTTGGGCGAATGAACTTCCTTCCTCCTCTTCATCCAGTGCTAGAGAATATCGGGGAGAGCCTTAAGAAAAATATTGAAGATATTTGCGGCAATACAAAGAGGCACGTAAATATGCCCGAACATCTATAAAAGATGAACCAGGGGCTCGACATAGCTAACATGAACCAGGAGTGTGATTGCAATAATAGTGCCCTTTCTCATGTGCATAAAGAACTCGAAGAAGACCAAGCCAAACTGAAGGTCATTAAAGTTGAAAAATGTAAGAAGCATTATAATTTCTTCAAAAGCCACTTCCATAAGGAACTCGACGTGGCTAGGTTGAGAACAAAGTCTATAAAAGATGAGCTGAAAGCCATGACTAAGGAAAAATTAGAACTAAAGCTTAGCTCCATTGGTCTAAAAGCAAAGAAAGACACTCTTGAGAAAAAGGAAGAGGAGTTAAAGCTAAGTTAGCAGACGTCGAGGCGCGAGCTAATAAGGCATAGGAGATCGCTCACATAGTAGTTGAATCAGCCTCCAGCTCCAAAATTAACACGATATAGATTTGCAAGAGTTGAGGGATCAGCTGCATGAAGCTAGTAAGGCATAGAAAGAGTTCCGTCCCGATAGGTTTCTTTGCTCGAGTCCTCAGGTTTCGTGACTTATCATAGGTGGAGGACTATCCTCATACTTTACTCAATGCCTAGAGCAAGCTTGTTGAAGTGGATAGATTGGCCTCAAAAGACGGGTCGGTGGATAAAGAAGAGCTTATGCAGTGCTTTTTGCGGGATAATAAACCCGAAATTCTGGAAGAGGGGAGGAGATTATTGAAGGAGGCGAAAAATGCTATCAGACTTCAAGCCAAAGGGAAGTCTTTCATTGAAGGAAGTTCAAGGACTTCTTCTGTCGTCCATGAAGCTGAGGTTGTCGAAAGTTACGGTCCCGACTTCCCAGCTCCTAGGGGTTCCAAACCTTTAACCTTGATCATAGAAGTTCCTGAAACTCTTTGACTTACTGGAGGTGATTTTACGGAAGATATATCTCTAACTTCTTCGTAGTTTGAAAGAGTCCTTCCCACGTGTTGGCGAGCTATAGAGAAGGCAGTCGAGATGCTCATAATTTTGAAAGGACTAACAGTTATTGCATTTCATGTTGTAGGTACTCACCAGGCCATAACATCTCCTAAGATGCAGTCAAAGACTTCGGACAAGCCCCAGATTCCCCCTACCGGAGATCCAAAGAAAGACGAAGAGATGATTGATGCTCTAAAGAGATTAGATGGTAAGAGGTCCTAGACTGAGGTTGAGGAAGATGTCATTTACAATCGAGAGTCCGGGAAAAATGGTGAGATGAGCATGGGAGATTTGTAGGCGCGAAACTAAGGCAAGACCCTTACAAGTTGAGCCGGGTGTTACTGCTTTGGACCCTTTACAAGTAATTTCTCCTTCCCTAGTTGGAAGTCTAAAGATAGATAATCCAAGTCAAATATATCCGCTGAGGAAGTGAAATCTCCCAAGGTAGAGAACTAAGAAGTAAGAAGAAGTTTACAAAGACGAGGAAAGGAAGTGAGGGGTCTGGGAGCGATAAGCCTCATTAATGCAAAATCATCAAGGATTCCATCTTAGAGAAGCTCAAAAAAAAAATCAAGGACCTATGTTTAGCCCAAGGGCATGTGATATGGCCTACAATTGTAAACCTCCTTTTATTTTGTTGGTCGAAGTCTTATGCGAATACAACCCTCGTTTTTGTTTTGTTGCTTGTACAGACCTGCACTTGTGAATAAAATTGTTTATTATATTTAAAAATTGTTAAGTGTTCGCGCTTTCCATTTAACATACTCACAAGTTTTTCAATTACACTTAAACATTAGTCTAGAGGCAGTGCATATGACGTTACTTAACTTCAAGTCACGCAGAGTGTGTGAGGCATATTTGAAGTTATTTCAAAGTCTGCACTCAAGCCCTCAGTCGCAGTGAGGCTAAGTTTGAGTAATTAGACATCTAGTCCTTAAGTTTTATAATCTCTTGTCATTAATCATGTTAGATTTATCGGTTAAGTAATCTTACGCCTTGGCATGCCATTCATGCTTACCTAGTTTTTTTATACTCTTTCTCAAGTCATTTAGAGTTAGAGTTAATTAAGTGAACAGACATGTCACATTTTCTTAAATGTTGGGGTGAGGATCGCCAATCGAGTGATTGAATTCCGCTCGGATTTGGTTAACTTTGGACTGACTAGTCGTAGAGTCAAGTATGCTCATCGAATCGTGAGCAATGAACGTCATTAGGTGATTAGTTACACCTCTCGTTCGAGTTTGACATAAGCTGGTTGGATCATAGCTCTTAGCCACATAATTATAAATAGTCATAGAGTATGGATAGAGCTTTTATTTATGATGTAGCGACAGTCGGCGCCTTATTACATTAATCGAAAGCAAATAGCTATTTACAAAAGTAGCTGAAAATAAAAGCTTAAGTGAAATAATGTTGTGGTTTCTCGGCATTCCATGCTCTTAGGAGTCGATTTCCATCAATAGTCATTAACCTAAAAGCTTCGTTTTCAAGTGTTTGTTGAATGACATGGGGTCCTTTCCACTTTAGGCCCATATGGACATCGCTAGGAAACACACGTTTTAGGAAGAGGTCACCAAGTTCGAAGGTTTTGGTCAAACAAATCGCAAGTCTACCTCCTTTCTCTTCTCGTCGATCATGTCAAGTGATTCAAGGAGGATCTCTTTATTAGTGGGAGGATCGTAATAGGCAGTTCGATAAGATAGGACTTCAAGCATGATAAGTATGACTGTTTCAGAGACATATGCTAATGCAAATGGAGTATGCCCAGTTGCTGACTTGTGGGTTGTTCGTTATGCCTAGAAGTCTAATAGCAGCACATCGACATATTTGCCTCTAGCCTTTTCCAATCGCTTCTTCAAAATGGACTTTATGATCTTGTTCACTGCTTTGACCTATCCATTTGATTGTGGGTGAGCGACTGACATACATCTCTTCTCGATGTGGTATTGCAACAAAAGTCTTTTAATTCTGAGCTATCGAATGGAATTCCATTATCAGTTATGATAGTCCTAGGAAGTCCAAATCGACATACAATTTTTCTGACAACGAAGTTGATTACCCGCTTTGTTGAGATTTTGGTTAGTGGTTTAGCTTCAGCCCACATAGTGAAATAGTAAACTACCACAATCACATATTTAGCTCTGCCTTTGGAAATTGGAAGGCTCTCGATGATGTCTACTCCCCATACCGCGAATCCCATGGACTGAATATTGGGTGAACTGGGTGGCCAAATTTCTTGAAATCTTGGCAAGCCTTTGGCACTTTTCGCAACATCGTGAATAATATACAGAATCTTGATTGATAGTAGGCCAGAAGTAACCATGCTTGAGTATCTTCTTTGCCAAATGTTTCCCCTTAGTGTGGTCACCGCGCTCGCCTTCGTGCATTTCTCACAATTCCCATTTGGTGTCATCGTAGGCTACACACTGGAGTAAAGTCATGAAGATCCCTTTTCTATATATTTTATCTCTCTAAATGATATATCTCGCTGCTTAACGTAAGGGAGCATACTTTTTTGCTTTTCCGCTCAGGCAGGGTTCCGTGCAGAAGCAAGTTTTTGATGGGAGTCATCCACGATTCCCGCTTGGGCTCAACAATCAGCGCCTAGTCGACTTCCATTTGGTCTATGCTTAGGGTGATGTAACAAGTCGCACATCGATTCGCGTAAGATATTGTCTCTAACTTAGCTGCATATAGGAGTGGAATTTTGTTCCTCAAAAGTTCTCGGCGCTATTACGAGGTTAGGCTCTACCACTTAAGTTCTTACTTCATCCAACTTCTGCATATGGAACTTATAATTTCACTCCAAACTAAGGATGTTACAATCTCCCCTCCTTCAAAGCCCAACGTCCTTGTTGGCTCCTCACCTCTGACTACCCAAGCGTTGTGGTCGAGGCACGAGCCACAATTCTGATTGGGTGTTGGCTCTGATACCACTATAACAGCCCACACATTCGTTTGCATAGGATATTGTCCCCAACTTAGCCCTCATATAGGAGTGGGGTTTTGTTCCTCAAAAGGCGTTATTAGGAGATTAGGATCCACTATTTAAGTTTCCATTTCATATCCAACCGCGATGTGGGACTTTTAATTCCACTCCAAATTAAGGGGTGTTACAGGTGCTTAACGTCTCAATCGGGACCAACCCCGTTAACTCCAAATTCTCCAAACTAGATAGCTTTGACAATGAATCGAGTTTTTCATTCTAATCACCTTGGATATGAGAGATACAATAATATTCAAAATCGGTTAGCAACTCCTGAAGCTGATCGAGGTAGGTGGAAAGTTGTGCCCTCTTGGATTGGAACTCCTTCCTGACCTAATATATGACAACCTGAGAGTTGCAAAACAATCGAACTGACTTCATCCTCGGCTTCTTTGCGAGTTTAACCGAATAATCAAGGCTTCAACACTCAGACGCTATCACTGGTCACAAGAAAAACCAAATTCAAAGCATAACAACTTGATTGTTCCTCAGGGGTTAACAAGACAACTCAGACTCCAGAACATAAATAATTACGAGCTTCATTTTTGAATAGCTTCCACCTAGAATTTTGCAGTCCAACGTCTCCATCATTATCGTCTAAAGTTGTGAATTCTACAATGAAATCTTTTAGTGCTTGTTCCTGGATGTCCCTTAGTGAAATGTAGACAATATCGAACTGACTCGGTTCAATATTCTATTTAAACAATCTTCCAAATGCCTCAGGTCGTTGAAGAACATGTCATAGAAGCTGGGTAGTGCACACCTTGATGGGATGAGCCTGAAAATAGTGATGTAGCTCCTTGATGCTATCAGAAGGCTGCAAGCTAGGTTTTCGGTCTTCGGGTAGTTGGGTTTTGGCCCTATCTGTATTTTACTCACATAGTATACTAGTCGTTGGATTCAATTATCTTCACGCACGGGTGCTGAGCTGATGGCATGCAGGTATAACATTCGACACACAAACATGTCTTCATGATCGCCTGCTTCGACAGTATAAGAGGCTTCATCAGGTGAGTCAATAGGTTCCGAAATGTTTCGATACAGTCTGAGGACCAAGCAAAGTCACGCTTTACTCTTTTTATCAGGTTAAAGAAGAGAATGCGTTTATCAGTTGCTTTAGATATGAATCGGCTTAGAGCGGGCACCTTTCATTCTAGCTCTACACATCTTTTATCTTTCTAGGCCCCTAAATGTTCTGAATGACTTCTATCTGCTTGGGGTTGACCTCAATCCCACGAGAGTTAACGAAACCCAAAAAAAATCTAATGCAACGCCAAAAGAGTATTTTAAAGGGTTGAGTTTCATCCCGTACCACCGTAGAATATTAAACATCTCTGCCAAATCATCTATATGACTAGCCGATTGCCGCGATTTTACAAGCACGCCATCTGCATAAACATCCATCTACCTCCCTACCTGTCCTTTGAATATGCGATTGACCAACCGTTAATATGTTGATCCCGCATTCTTCTAACCAAATGGCATCAACTCATAGCAATATGGTCCAAGGTCGTTAATAAAACTAGCATGCTTCAAATATGGCACATACATTGAAATCTGGTTGTAACCGGAGTATGCATCCATGAAGGAGAGAAGCTCATGTCTAGTTGTCGAGTCCACAACCCGATCAATCTTAGGAAGTGTGAAGCTATCTTTGGTACATGTCTTGTTCAAATCAAAGAAATCAATTCAGTCCTGCCATTTCCCATTAGACTTCTTCACGAGAACTGGATTCGATACCCAATCGGGATACAAAACAAATCCCAAATGAATCCATTACTTTTAAGCTTCTTTACTTCTTCTTTCAATGTTGTCGACCTCTCAAGACCGAGTATACATCTTTTCTGCTTTATTGGGGCATACTTCGGGTCAATGTTAAGTGAATAGATTATGATGGTCGGTGATATCCCACACATGTCAGCATGGATCCAAGTAAACATGTTAAGTTTTGCATGGAGAAAGTTGGTTAGTTCTATCGCCGGAGGGGTCCAAGGTGAAATTTGATTTTCAAGACCTTAGAAGGATTATCGTTATCAATTGAGATCACCACCGTTGTCTTGTTGGTTACCTCCTCCTGGTATTCTGACTCTTCATCCTTTCTAAGATCGATGTTTTTGAATTGGTGGTTGTATTTTCCAGGCTAGGATTTGCCCTGTCTTTTCTATGCTGCGACACCCTTTACCCGAAGGGAAGTATCCACAACTTTTCCCTCCTTCTTACTACATGCTTCTTTCCATTCATCCAAGTAGCATGCCCGTGCTGCTTCTTGATCTCCTTGTATAACCCTGAATCCATTCTCAATCAAAAATTTCAAAAGCAGGCGCTAAGGAGCAATGCAAGCTCTATATTCAGCCATGGCCGGTTGACCCAAGAAAGCGTTGTATGGAAAGTTATTGTCCAACACAAGAAATGGAAGGACCCGTACTCTCCTACAGTCTCCCTTATGAAGCTCCACCGGTAGTTCAACATTACCTACAGGTTCATTCGTAAACCCATTGATACTATGTATTCTGGCATTGCATAGCTTCAAGTCCTTAGCCTCTAGCAACATCTGGGTATATGCTCTTCTAAATAAAATATTTACAAAACTTCCGCAGTCAACAAGGATTTTGCATACTAAAGTAAGTCCATTCAAGGCAAAAATTACCAAATGGTCAATAATGGGGGCCTCCAGCCTCTTTGCTTTCTTTTACAGAAGACGACATCATCCATCAACGTCCTTTGTTGCTTCAAAGGAACAACTTCATCTGTAGTGTTGCATTCTTCAATCTTAACATGGTTCACTACATTGGCGTACTACTTCATTGTCCATAGGATGAAACCATCTGAATGTGGTGCTTCAACTATGGTGTTGATAACAATATCTTTCTTTTTAATGGGTCAATCCACTATTAGACAACTATTGTTTAATGGTAGTAATTATTCATGTTGGGCATGTAGAATGAAAATTTATTTACAGTCAGTAGGATTAGACACATGAAATAGTACACAAAATGAATATGTTGAACCTACAACTGCATTTGCACAATGGACAAATAAACAAAAGGTTGCTGCACAGAGCAATTCTAAAGCCATGAATATGTTATTTTGTTCATTAAATAGGAACGCATTTAATAGAGTACCAATATGTAAGACTGCTTACGAAATATGGAGAACTTTACAAGTTACTCATGAAGGAACTAGTAAAGTTAAACAGTCTAAGATAGGCATGTTATTTAATCAATTTGAATTATTCAAAATGAACGAGAATGAGTCTACTTCAGATATGTATTGTACATTTCAAGAGATAGTGCATTCGCTAGTAGCACATGGAAAAACTTATTCAAAAGCAGATCAAGTCGGAAAAATATTGAATTCACTAACTCAAGAATGGAATCAGAAGACTTTGGCTATTGAAGAAGCTAACGATGTCAATAAAATGAAGATGGAAGAGTTAATTGGAAATTTGATGTCATAAAAAGTCCAAATACAGAAAAGAAAAGAAGATAGATCAACTGAAAAGAAATCTATTTCACTGAAAGCAACAATAAATGATTCTGACTCAAGTAGTGAAGATGATGAAGAAACAACCCTCATGACATGTTATTTTAGAAGATTTCTAAAATATAGAAGGAAGGGTTATAATCAAGCAAATTCAAAAATAAATGATGGATGATGTTTTTACTGCAACAAACCAGGTCTTATAAAGAAAATATGTCCATATTCAGACAAATCTACTTAACAAACGGACAACAACAATTCATCAAGGAAAAGAAAGAAAGCATATGCAGCAACATTAGATGATTCAGATTCGTCATCAAGTGATGAAGAACCAGAAACTGGAAATACAAATATATACTTTACGACAATTCAGAGTTCAGAAAATCATGAAGAAAAGGATCAATAAAAACGGGTATGCATTAATTAAATTTTATTTTTATTTGGTTGAACGGTTGTTTTGTTTGTTTGTTTTGGTTTGTATTTAAAACTTTAAAAACAAAACTTTGAAATTAGAAATTCAATTTTGAATTTTGAAATTCAAAATAATAATATAATATTAAATAATCAATAAATTAATAAAATAAAATTGTTGAGTGTTTATTAGGATTAGAATTATTTCAGGAAAAACGTTAAACTTGAAATATAAATCGATAATATATTTCAAAACATATAAATCCAATTTCCTTATGAAATAAGCCCAGTATGTAGACATATAGAAAAATACATGTCGACATATCAAACCAGTTTTGAAATTTAAATTTTGAATTTCAAAAGTTTAAACTCTCAAACTTCTATCCAATCTTTTCACGAACTCCCAAGGTCTGAAAAAGTGTCCTTTCAATCTGAAAAGTTGTGCCTATTCAATTCATATCCATTCAATTCATATCTATTCAATTTCTATATATACATCTATCATTTCTACCTTTCATTCACAACTCAAAACAATATTCTATATATCTATCCTCTTCAAAATTATCATTTCAATGGCTTCCTCAAGTTCATCTTAGAAATTGAAGATAACCAAAACCATTAAAGGTTTGCAATGACAAAGAGGCCATCAAAGCCTACTGTAACTATTTAGCAAATGTGAAACACCCCACCTCCGCTAAGGTCACTCACAAAGGGAATGCCTTAACTTTAGTGGAGCATTATAGGTAAAAGACACAGATAATTTACAAGACAGATATGTATAAGCAGCGGAAAATAAAACTTACTTTATTTCAAACATGGTTCATAACAAAACATTACAGCAAACTGTTTCAAACCAACTTCCAAATCATTACATCATAATTTTTGTCTTGATTATTATATAAAGAAGCATAAAACAAAATAAAACTGCATAAATCCCCAAGTAGTAGTGTATCCAAAGCCATAGCCAAAGGTAAGAGATTCCAAGCTATACATCACAGAGTCTTCAAGCTTGGGAAGATGAACGGTCCAAATTAAGCTGAGTTATTCCCTCCCTGGGTACCGGGGGGACGGAAGAAAAGAGAGCGAAAGAAAATGGGTTAGACATAAGTCTGAGTAAGTCTAGTGATTTTTTAGTGTGTGAATAAGGAAAAGGGTCATGATAGGAATAAACTGAAAATAGGACAGTACTAGAATAGCAAACTAATATAAAACCATATAAGGCAGGATAAACCAAATATACATCGCACCCATGTCTAATTCTCTGCACCTACTTATACTTGTCAAACTAGCACCACGTGTTCATGGTGAAATGATCCCCTTATATCGATCGGCTCCTACTTGCATGCATTTATCACGTGTGTCATTCGGCCCCCGCTTGACTATAGATACCTGTGCTGGTCCCACCATGGGGTGTATCAAATCCTATGGTGGCAACCTGACACGATTCAAGATGCACAGTGTATGACTACTGATACCCAGTGCCTGCCTTTTCCACTTCGGAGTACGTGCACGCCCGTACTCCGTCGGAACCTACACTGACGCACCACCCGCCATCGTTTTGACTGCTTATAATCAGCCCAGTAATCATGCCCCACCCTGCCTAGTTCAGGGTACCATGATACATCTATGTGGGTTACTGCTGAAATGGGTCCCCGTTACTAGGGATTTCTAGCCAACATGTTAAATTGGTAAGCGTCCAAGTTTACCTAACCCCACCCATCAGTTTAGTTAACATGTTGAATTGGTTAAGTGTTTCCTTAATTGACTTAACCCTACTATTTCTGACTTAGCTTTAATTCATTTCATTAAAGCACCAACCACTCACATTAGACCGGTATTGTTGTGGTCACTGGATGTGCCGGTCAGTTTCGGGCAGTTTTACACCACAACTCAGTATAACCTCGGGTTCTTTTGGGCTCCATGCACTAACCACTCACATTAGATAGGTATTGTCATGGGTACTGGATTTGCCAGGCGGTTTTGGGCAGTCTTATACCGTAACTCAATCTAACATCGGGTTAGGCATATTCGTCTTTTTTTTTTTCTAAATTTACATATTTATCCTTTTATGTTTATATGTAAATTTGCTAACAATTTATTGTCATGGCCCACTTTCCCTCTAAATCAAGTTCATAAATTTTTTAGGTATAAAAATTATACCACTTTCATGCCATTTATCATGATTATGCCAAACATGCCAATTACATGTAATTTCAAGTTTTCCCCAACGTTACCCCCGTTGTACGTTCGCAAAATTACATAGGATATTAGGCTCGATATTTTAGCCTAACTTATAAAACAAAAAAGGGGAAAAGAGGAACTTTGCAATATTCCAACATCATACAAGACTATGGATCTAACTACACATGCGTCACATGAATTTGGCATAGAACAATATACTTTTAATTATGAACTTGCTAATTAGATCTATGCAACATGAACCACAAGCATGTGAATTTACATAAAACTATACAAATTAAACTTGGCATGTAGTGGTGAATTTGCATAGGGGTTGAATCAAGTTAACATAGATCTAACATAAAGGCATATGGATCTTACATATAAAGTTGTAGATCTAAACATATAAGGTCGTAGATCTAAACATGTATGCATAATGGATCTAAACAATATGGCATAAACGACATGACTTGGCCTAAAACTTGTATGTATCATAATATCATCAAGGTCTTAGATCTGAACATGTATGCATAATGGATCTAAACAATCAGGCATAAACGACATGACTTAGCCTAAAACTTGTATGTATCATAATATCATCAAGGTCGTAGATCTAAACATGTTTGCATAATGAATCTAAACAGTCAGGCATAAACGGCATGACTTAGCCTAAAACTTGTATGTATCATAATATCACCAACTTACATAGGATAATTTCATTCCCAAATTCCTATACAAATTCATAGGCTTATTCACCAATTTCCACATAACATAATAGGTTCGATAGACCACAATAGTTCATAGGCATATATGATAGAATAGACATGAATAGACCTGAATCAGCATCACATACAACTTGATACAATTCTATTTTACAATTCATTCAAACCATGTCTTTAATTTATTCACATCTGAAAGATAACTACACTTACAACCAAAAAGGAATTCTTGAGTTCAGGGATCTATATTTTGAAACTGAATTGCTCGCCTTTGATGTAGATCATTGAATTCTCTTAGTTAAATTAGATTTGATTTTGATGTAGGTTCTATCTTGCCTTTGAGTTGAAAGAGATGGCTATTCTAGGTTCACCATTGACGGCATGACAGCTCTAGGAATATTTTTGTATGGCTTAGGGTTTAGATTTTGGTTGCTTATATAGAAGTTTGATTAATTTAGAGCCGTTAGATCAACCTAGAAGCGATCAAGACCATCCAGACAAGAAAGAATAGCCAAATCAGCCCTAATGACTCAACAGGGAGTCAGAACACATCAGTTTTCATATATGTCCGAGGGGGTAGGTCAACCCCCAGGTCGACCTGTATGGGGGGAGGTCGACCCCCTGGTCGACCTGGCCTTGGGAGGGAAGTTTCCCGCCCAGCCCGCTTCTACTTCAGATTTTGAATTTTGAATTTCTGAACTGTTTATTTAAATTCTTTAATTTTCTGAAGGTCATAAGTCCTTCATATGGAATCCGATTTACGCAAACTCGGACTCTACCTCAAGCAGAATTCCGAGACGAATACATTGGCATAACCCGTTTCCCTTAATTCTTACATTTGAAATTAATTATTCTTTAATTTGTAACTTTAATGTTTATCGAAATACGGGGTGTTACATTCTCCCCTCCTTAAAGGATTTCGTCCTCAAAATCTTCAAGTCAAGAAGAACGTATATCCTACCATCCAATCGTCCATCTACTCAACCATTAAACACAGGCATCCATTGTCCTTAAAAGACTTCTAATGCTTCATGATCATTTGCATAGTGTGTGTACATGTCCTTATCTAATGCAAAACCAGGCAGTCCACTGATTTAATTGACCTGCTTAATGCAAGTCATGTCAGTGTCATGCGTCCATAATGTATGCAATCTTCCCTAATCATACTTTCTACATGAGTGCACAATCATTCATACAAATGCAACATCCATATGATAACACATCAAGCTTCAATCATATACAAGTACATATTTGCATATGCAATATAAAAGTGACTGAGTCGATCTAATACCTAATGTGTGTGTATATGCATCAACGAGCATCCACTAGCAATCACTTGTAACCACTTGCAACCATCAACCATAACATGTTTCAAATACATGTTTACATTCATTGGTTTCTACCTAAGGATCGAGAACAGCACAGAGGAAAAATACTAAAAAGATAGATACGAGCATGAAAAAATTTAAGGAAAAAGATACCAAAGATGTACCCTCAAAAAGAAAAGGGTAGGTTGCATGTATCTTAGCCTCAGTCTCCCAAGTCACGTCTTCCTTAGCGTCACTCCATTGAAATTTTACAAGTTTGACTTCGCGGTTGCGTAGCTTTTTGACTTTTGTACCCAAGATACGAGTTGGAACTCTTCTCACAGTCACCTCTCGTTCTACTTCTACATCCTCTAATATGCTTGGTTCCACCACTTCCGCGGACTCATGTAGGCACTTTCGTAAGTGAGAAACGTGAAAGGCATTATGAACTCCAGCCAATCTTTTGGGCAGCTATACTCTGTAAGCCATTTTTCCAATCCTTTCAATGATAGGAAACGACCCTACAAATCTTGGTGCCAACTTTCCTGCGGATCTGAAGCGAGCGACGTTCCTCAAAGGAGATACTTTAAGGAAAACCCTGTCCCCAACTTCAAACTCAAGGTCGGTCCTTCTCTTATCTGCGTAGGACTTCTGTCTATATTGGGCAGTCTTCATTCTTTTTCGTATCAAGTCCACTTTCTCTGAAGTTTCTCTAATCACATCTCGTCCAAGTACGAGCTTATCTGTAGACTCCCACCAACAAGTTGGTGATCGGCACGGTCTTCCATATAAAGCTTTGAAGGATACCATGCCTATGGTGGCTTGGTAGCTATTGTTGTAGGCAAACTCCATCAAAGGAAGATGATCCTCCCAAGTCAAGAATGCATCATCTCAAGAGGTATTCTAACACTATGTTCACCCTTTCCGTCTGGCCATCGGTTTGGGGGTGATAGGCCGTGCTTAAGCATAGCTGTGTGCCTACAACCTCTTGCAAGCTCTTCCAAAACTTGCTCGTAAAGATATGATCTCGGTTGCTAACAATGCTGGAGGGTATCCCATGGAGTCGAACTGTCTCTTTAAGGTAAATGGATGCTAAAGATGAGGCAGTCCTCTTAACTTAACAGGTATAAAGTGAGAGCTTTTTGTGAGCCTGTCCAATATTACCCAAATACTGGTATTGCCCCTTCTTGATCTAGGCAACCCATTAATAAAGTCCATTGAAATGCTATCCCATTTCCACTGTAGGACCTCTAGAGAATGAAGCAAACCACCAGGCTTCTTTTGCTCCGCCTGTACTTGCTGGCATGCTAAGCACTTCGAGCCGAATTCAGCTACATCCCTCTTCATGCCATCCCAAAAGAAAACCCTTTTTACGTCTCTATACATCTTGTCTCCATCGAGGTGTATGGTCAACTTGGAATGGTGCGCCTCTTCGAGGACCTTCTTCACGAAATCCTTTGCTTATGGGACGCATTACCTTCCATCCCGCCTCAACCATCCCTTATCATCGATGGAGTATCTATAGAGGTGACTAGAAGTCTCACCCCTAATTAGCTTATCCATCACATCAACTAGCTGAGGGTCTTCATGTTGCACAGTTCCTATTGAATCCAAAAGAATAGGCGGCACCTCTAGCGATGCTAACAAACCAGTCACATGATCGACAAAGGGTCTAAAATCAAAGTTGGCTATGTATTCCAAGCTTTGCCTTTCTACAAAAAAGGGCTGAAGGTCAGCTTCTTTCTACTCAAGGCGTCTGCTACTACATTGCCCTTGCCAGGAGTATAGGAAATCTCAAAATCGTAGGATGCCAAAAATTCCATCCACCTTTGTTGCCTCAAGTTAAGATCTTTCTACGAGAAAAAGTACTTCAACGATTTATGGTTAGTATACAATTCAAATTTCTCACCTAGGAGATAATGGCGCCAAGACTTAAGAGCAAAGACGATAGCAGCCAATTCTAGATCGTGGGTTGGTTAGTTTTTCTCATGTACTTTCAACTTCCTGCCTCCATAAGCTACTACTTTCCCCTCTTGCATCAAGACAGCACCTAGTCCGTACCACATGCATCTGTGTATATGGTAAACATCTTGCTCCCATCTGGCAATGTCAGAACTGGGGCTATTGTTAGAGCTCTCTTTAATCGTTGGAAGGCAATATCGCAATCCAAATCCCAATTGAAAGTTAGGTTCTTCTTCGTCAACTTTGTTAGCGGAGCTGAGATTTTCGCAAATTTTTTTGATGAACTTTCGGTAAAATCCCGCTAGCCCGAGGAAACTTCGGACCTCGGTCGCATTCCGTGGAACCTTCCAATCTTGCACTGCAACTACTTTTGTGGAGTCCACGGTTAACCCTTCCTTGGATACCACGTGTCCAAGAAATCTTACTTCCTCTCTCCAGAAGTGGCATTTGGAGAATTTGGCTTTCAACTGATGTGCTCGAAGAGTATCCATGACTTCTTTTAAATGTTGAGCATGCTCTTCCTCACTCTTTGAGAAAATCAAAATGTCATCTACGAAGACCACCACAAATTTATTGAGGAACTCCCTGAACACCCTGCTCATCAAATCCGCGAAGAAAGCGGGTGCGTTTGTCAGGCCAAAAGGCATGACAAGCCACTCGAAGAAACCATCCGGAGTTCTGAACGCGGTCTTATCAATGTTGTCTTCAGCCACTCTCAGCAGATAAAATCCGGTAGCTAAATCTAGTTGGGAGAAAACCGATGCACCTACAAGCTGATCGAACAAGTCATCTATTCTTGGAAGTGGGTGCCTATTCTTCTTGGTCAGCTTGTTTAGCTCCCTATAATCAACGCATAGGGGAAGCGAACCGTCCGCTTTAGTTGCGAACACGACTGGAGCACCCCATTCAGAAATACTCCACATTATAAACCCCTTCTCAAGCAACTCTTTAACTTGCTTGCTGAGTTCTTTCCTCTCCCTTAGAGCCATGTGTCTAACGGGTAAAGCGACAGGTTTTGCATTATCAACGAGGTATATGCGGAAGTCTATCTCCCGCTTCGGAGGTAACCCTTTAACCTCTTCAAAGACATCTGAGTATTCACGGACTACTCTACCAGACTACAAATCCTCAATATACGCATCAAGAGATTCTAGATAGCTAAGCATAACAGAGTTCATGGGATTAAAAGAAATTTTGAGAGTGTTACCAAGGCGAGTCATGAGTCTAACCACTCTCCTTTTACAATCTAGGATGGCACCATTACTGGATAGCCAATCTATGCCTAGAATCAACCTATAACCCGTGAAGCCCAAAACATAGGCATTGCATCTAAACCCCACACTTAGTATAGAAATTTCCAAATCCAAACAAATCATCGACAAATAAGTTGAGCCCCCAATTGGATTTGAAACAACCAAGGGATCCTCTACTAAACTAGTGTTTAGGTGCAGAGATTCAACTAAAGCAGTAGATATAAATGAGTGCGATGCGCCAGAATCAAAGAGTGTATGAACAGAATGATAAAAAAGATAAACTAAACTCTCAACAGAAACATTTTTACCTTGTTCTTGTGGAGGTTCCATGAGAGCGTGAACCTGCCCTCCCGAAGTAGATCCAGCTCTCTGCCCTTGCTTTCTTGGGCGGTCCCTAGCCATGTGTCCTGCCTCGCCACAATGGAAACAACCATCCATCTTCCTTTTCTTCTTCCCGCAGTCCTTAAACAGATGTCCAGGAATGCCATAAAAATTACACTTCCTCTTGTCACGGGTTTTGTTGTTCTTCCCCCCTTCTTGAAATCTGTCTTCTTACTCTGTGATCCTTCCCCTTTCTTATCTTGAGATGCTTCCACCTTTGTCTCCTTCTTGCCAACCTTATCTTCTTCTTGTAACAGTGCCATGTCCACCAGTCTCTAATAAGTCACACCCATAGGTATATGGGACATAGCTACGCTGTGTAGTGGCTCATTAAATCCTTTAACAAAGCGGAGAGCCTTCTTATGTGAAGTGTTTACTAACTCCAATCCGAACCTAGTGTAATGACCCAGATTTCTGTCGAGTTAATTTTAAAATATTTAATATGGATTTAAATATTGAGTAGATAATAAATGAATTTTTATATTCAGTTATCGATTAAATAATCGATATACAGTTTATTTCGAATATATATATAATCATCGAAATATAAGAATCGGGAATAACTCTATTCGAATTTAAAACGAAGTTAAATTAATTCAAATAATTAATTAGAATTCTGTTTGAATATAAACGATAAATAATATTAAATTATTATCGAAGAATTTATTGGTTTGAAATTTAATTTAAATCGATTTAAATTAATATCTGTTCCAGATGATCAAATGGGGTTTCGATACCTGTTCCAGTGTGTCAGAATAGCGGTTTTACCCTATGAATGTTAGTGGTTGGGTTCAGAAAGGAGTTCGAAACCCGTGGGATAATTTAATTATATCGGTTAATTAAAACTAAAATAAATAAATAAAAATTAAATGGCATCCCTTCTGCCAATAAGCCATATGACGTGACCTTCTCTCCTCTTCAAAAATCCACCACGTTCTCCCCTTCCACTCCACAAATTATTGACCTTGCTGTTCATTTAAAAACCGCAAGAACAAGAAAAGAAACCGTGTCCTCTTTTTCTTCCATCCGTTCACCTCCATTTAAATCGCATCTCCTTATTAATTTGGCTAATTTTCTTCATTCACTGATTATCCCAAATCGGAAAGAATGAAACCGTAACCCTCCACTTGTTTTAAATCTTCTGAAATTAATATTAAATCAGATTCTTTATAAAATCAAACGATTTAAAATTCGATGTGTTCTAGTTCGCAAGGGCTTCACTAACTTTTCTCAGTTCCCGTCGCGATGAAGTCTAAGGGTTTGATAGTCGACGGTTGCAGCTAGGTCTCGACTTGGGTTCGTGATCAATAATCTGGTTCAAAATGGGTGTTCGAAGTCGCATTGGAAATAAGGGTTTGCGGTTGGTGATTTATGGTGGAATGCGTTCTGTCATTGGGAGTTGAGGTGTCGAGAGGTGCGTTGGTGGAAGTGACGAGCTAGGGCAGTTGAGTTTGACAGTTCGAACAGGTTGAAGTAGAGTTTGATCTGGTGTCGTTTGTTAATGAGGGTAGGGATCGAGTGGTAGAAAGCTAGTATGATGGTAATGCTGTTAGGAGGAGATCAAAGTAATGGGGTTCGATTGCGAGTTTTGTTGCGATTTGTAGCATGGATTTCTGGGAATTGCAGTGGCTCACGAAGTCGGATAATGACCAAGGGTTGAGGGAGTGTTGCGATCAAATGAGATGAGTTGGTATGTCGCGATGGGTTTAGCTATGTCGAGGAAGACGCGATGGAATATTGGTGAGAGTTTGGGCTGAATAGTGAAGGAACAGGCGTTGCGATCTTGGTTTTGGGGATGGGTCTGTAAATGGATGTGACGAGGAGGCGATTCCTTGATGCTCAGGTAATCGGAAAGCATGTGCGACGGGGGTCATTACTAGTGAAGCCGACAGTTGTCGAAGTGAGAACTTTGGGGTTTGCTGATGGAATAAGCGTTGTTCGACTTTGGTGATTCCAGGAGTCGGGTGCTTGTTGTTCAAAATCACGATTCGAGCTAGGAAGAACTAAAGCAGAGAAATCAAATTTACAGAAGACGTATGGAGGAATCACGGTGGAAATTATATAATATACTTCAGTGGGTATTCAGCGAAATAAAAATCCCGGTGAGTAAATCTCACTCACCTGTTATTTAGAATTATTTTTATTCGATAAAAATAATTGTTGTTGCTTGTTTGAATGCTTTCTGGTTGATTTAAATATATTAGTTATTTAGGGTTGACTATTATATATATTGGGTTGATGATCGGATTGTTCTCGCAGTCTCATTAGCGGATGCCCGCGGTATCATTAGCGGATGATTTCCCTATGCGCCCCACAAATATATATTAGTGGATGACCTTCATACCGCGATATCCTGCCTCGAAGCAGGATGGGTATTATTTATGTTGACTGACATCTGTGGATCCAGGAAAACAGGTTGGAGGGATCCAACTGGATTCCTCAAAAATATATTATCTGTTTGTTTGTTTGTTTGTTTGCATATATATACTATCATATATGATGTGTTAGAAAATATGAAAAAAATAATTGGTTGTTTGTATGTTTAAATACCACTGGGCCTAAATGTTAATTTATAAAAATATCCTGAAAGGGATATTTGAGATTTAAAAGGAAAATTCTATTTTTGTTCTAAAATTGAATTTGAAATTTGAATAGAATAAAAATATTAGCTTTTTTTAAAAGAATAAAAACAAGTAGTTCTTTTATAAACGAAGTTTATAAATGAAGTGAAAAGAATTATCATTGGATAATTCAGAAACAAAAATACAAGTGTGAAATTAAAAAGGGAAATCTATGTTTCCAAAAGTAGAAATATCAATTTGAAAAGAAATTGAAATCGAGACTTGTTTAAGAATGAATAAAGAAAAATTCAAATAGAAATTGAATAAGGAAATTCAAATATAGAATTTGAATATAGAAATTCAAATGGAATTCAAATATAGAATTTGAAATAGAAAATATAAAGGAAATTCAAATATAGAATTTGAACATAGAAAGTGAAATGGAATTTGAATAAAGGAATTTTGAAAATGGAAATTTGAATATAGAATTCAAATAGAGTTGAAATGGGAATTTGAATATAGAATTCAAATAGAGTTAAAATGGAATTTGAATATAGGATTCAAATAGAGTTAAAATGAAATTTGAATATAGGATTCAAATAGAATTGAAATGGAATTTGAATATAGGAAATTCAAATAGAATTGAAATGAAATTTGAATATAGAAGATCGAAGTATAAATTAATTTATTTCCGAGTTAGGGAAAATCGACAATTTTAGAAGATCGGAAATACTATGTTGAATTGGAAAATTGGATTTGATGTATATTAAAAATATATCAGAATGGAGTTGAATTTATTATAAACGAAGTTAAAACATTTATATTTATAAATATAATTAAAACGAACTCGCCGTAGCGCGGCAGTTCGTAAATTGGCGATTCGAACTTCAATTGAGTATACAAAACTCAATTGAAGTCGGAATTCTTTGAATAAGAACTGTCGGGACCGGTTGAATAATAGTTTTCTAATGAAAGAGAAAATCTAGATTTCGTCGTGTAGATTTTGAGTTATGTCAAAATCAAATTTTCAGAAAAGCAGCGCCGTAATCGTTTAAAAACCATAACGGTTTATTCAAATTTATAAAAGGATTTTAAGGAAATAAAGTCCAAAACTTCATTAGACAAATCTAGACTTGAGTTATAAAATATATATGAACTCAAGTGAAGCAAATGAAATGATTTTTGAAACAATAATCATATTTCTGATTATTGAATAGAATTAACTAAGTAGAAGAGAAATTAGCTGATCAAAGTTTTGAATCGAAATAAGACATTGGAAAGTGAATTGGAATTGTAAATGTATATTCGAAATCGAACATGGAACTTGAATTGAAAAATAGAATTCAACTAGAGTATAAACAAGTTAAAATATATTTGAACATGTCATGTTCAAAGTGAAATTGGCAAAAGAGTTAATTAGCAAACCGATTAATGAATTAAGTTAAAACGATTGAATCAAGTTGACTTTGAATAAGTAAATTTAACTTGTGACTTCATATTCAAATCGAATATGAAACCAGAGTTGGAAAATGGAAATTCAATTAGTTTATGAGTAAGTTGAAATATATTTGAAACATGTTATATTCAAATATACAAGTGAAATACGCAAAGAGTTAATTAACGAGTTGAGTTAAAACGAGTGTATTAAGTTGAAATGAATTAGAAATGTATGGATATACATGAGACAGGTATGGAATGAAGTTAATGAAGATATATATTAGAATGCCCGACAAAAAGGTATGTATTTAATTCGTATATGATATTTATGCACCGTATCGGCAAGCCGCTTGGCTGTTTCTTTTTTATTTTTGAATGGAGAGGCCTGTGTGGCGGTTTGGGGATTTTCCCGATGCTCCCGGTACAAAGGAGGTTATGGCGAATTTTTCCGAGAATTTAAGGAGTTAGAATATTTTTAAGAAAATTTGATAGTTAGAAATCTATATATCGACATATATAGAATTCGATAAGGAAACGAACTTGAAAATAGAATATTATAATCAAAAAGGAAATCGGTAATCTAGAAATAGAAAGAGAAGCGTATACGTGTTTTAGAAATGGAGGATTGGTTTTATAAGGTGTTAATTATTCGAGGTAAGTGGTCTTGTCCGTTCTGAAGTTAAGGATGTTTTCAATCAAGGTCTGAGAGGTAGTTATACGCCAACTTGATTGATTTCGTTTTTAACCGATAAATAGCAAGATCCAGTCTCGAAGAGGAATGTGTGAATAAGAGTTAGTTAGCAGTGTTTGGGTTGTCGTAACGATGTTTACACAACATTCATATTAATCCAAGAAAGTAAACTTTTGGAAATATGATTATAAATATTTCCTAAATCTAAAAATGAATGGTCGGGAAAGAGATAAGTAATTGGAATATTTTCCAATTATAAATAGAAGATATTTTCTAATTACAGAAAATAAAAGAAGATGATATATGGAAATGTTTTCCAATTAACGTAAAAGGCCAAGATGATCATCGAAAATATTTGGTTAACAAATATTGATAAGGAAATGGAGAAGAGATTTAATTAATGAAATATTAATTAAAGAGCCCAGTGATTTGTTTGATATGTTGAATGTACACTTGTTTTTATTCGATAGTTAAATCACAGACTATCGAAGTTTTGACCATCATTGTCAATATGGAGAGACCGGTTGGATTATTATCCGAAGAACCACTCCGTATTGGCAAAAGCATTGTGAACCAAGTATGCTGAATATATTGAAGACGGAGTAAAGTGCAAGGGTTGTTGTATAATTCCTAGGTAGAGATTTCCTAGGATGGATATACTGAATAGTGCCTTCGGTTTCATTCAGTCCCAAAACGAACGTATATGGACGAGTGTCTGACAGAGTATTTCCAATGATCGAATGGGTTGGTCTGTATAAATATATATGGTTGCAACGGATTTTTTCCCTTAGCATAATATCCAAAATAGTTGTACAGATTAATGAGTGATTAACGGGTCTGATAATGTGGCATTCAAAGTGATCGTGTTATCAATGAATGGAAAGTAATCGTAGCCTTTGGCATTTAAACTTCTTTTTTTGAAAAATAGTTTTTAAAATTTTTATCTGTTCTGGTAAACCTTTGCTCTGATACCAAGTGAAACACCCCACCTCCGCTAAGGTCACTTACAAAGGCAATGCCTTAACTTTAGTGGAGCATTATAGGTAAAAGACACATATAATTTACAAGACAGATATATATATATATAAGCAGCGGAAAATAAAACATACTTTATTTCAAACCTGGTTCATAACAAAACATTGCAGCAAACTGTTTCAAACCAACTTCCAAATCATTACATCATAATTTTTGTCTTGATTATTATATAAAGAAGCATAAAACAAAATAAATCTGCATAAATCCCCAAGTAGAAGTGTATCCAAAGCCGTAGCCAAAGGTAAGAGATTCCAAGCTATACATCATAGAGTCTTCAAGCTTGGAAAGATAAATGGTCCAAATTAAGCTGAGTCATTCCCTCCCTGGGTATCTGGGAGGGGGAACGGAAGAAAAGAGAGCGAAAGAAAATGGGTCAGACATAAGTCTGAGTAAGTCTAGTGATTTTTCAGTGTGTGAATAAGGAAAAGGCTCATGATAGGAATAAGCTGAAAATAGGACAGTACTAGAACATCAAACTAACATAAAACTATATAAGGTAGGATAAACCGAATATACATCGCACCCATGTCTAATTCTCTGCACCTACTTATACTTGTCCAACTAGCACCATGTGTTCATGGTGAAATGATCCCCTTATATCGATCGACTCCTACTCGCATGCATTTATCACGTGTGTCATTCGGTCCCCGCTTGACAGAAGATACCTGGGCTGGTCTCACCATGGGGTGTATCAAATCGTATGGTGGCAACCCGACACGATTCAAGATGCACTGTGTATGACTACTGATGCCCAATGCCTTCTTTTTCCATTCTAGAGTACGTGCACGCCCGAACTCCGTCGGAACCTACACTAACGCACCACTCACCATTGTTTTGACCGCTTATAATCAGCCTAGTAATCGTGTCCCACCCTGCCTGGTTTAGGGTACCATGATACATCTATGTGGGTTACTGCTGAAATGGGTCCCCGTTACTAGGGTTTTCTAGCCAACATGTTAAATTGGTTAAGCGTCCAAGTTTAACTAACCCCACCCATCAGTTTAGTTAACATGTTGAATTGGTTAAGTGTTTCCTTAATTGACTTAGCCCTACTATTCCTGACTTAGCTTTAATTCATTTCACCAACCACTCACATTTGACAGGTATTGTTGTGGTCACTGGATGTGTCGGTCGGTTCTGAGCAGTTTTACACCACAACCCAGTCTAACCTCGGGTTCTTTTGGGCTCCATGCACTAACCACTCACATTAGATAGGTATTGTTACAGTTGCTGGATTTGCCGAGCGGTTCCGGGCAGTCTTATACCGTAACTCAGTCTAACCTCGGGTTAGGCATATTCGCCTTTTTTTCTAAATTTATATATTTATCCTTTTATGTTTATATATAAATTTGCCAACAATTTATTGTCATGGCCCACTTTCCCTCTAAATCAAGTTCATAATTTTTTTAGGTATAAAAATTATACCACTTTCATGCCATTTATCATGATTATGCCAAACATGTCAATTACATGTAATTTCAAGTTTTCCTCAATGTTACCCCGTTGTACGTTCGCAAAATTACATAGGATGTTAGGCTCAATATTTTAGCCTAACTTATAAAACAAAAAAGGGGGAAAAGGGGAACTTTGCAATATTCCAACATCATACAAGAGTATGGATCTAACTACACATGTGTCACATGAATTTGGCATAGAACAATATATTTAATTATGAACTTGCTAATTAGATCTATGCAACATGAACCACAAGCATGTGAATTTACATAAAACTATACAAATTAAACTTGGCATGTAGTGGTGAACTTGCATAGGGGTTGAATCAAGTTAACATAGATCTAACATAAAGGCATATGGACTAACATATAAAGTTGTGGATCTAAACATATAAGGTCGTAGATCTAAACATGTATGCATAATGGATCTAAACAATAAGGCATAAACGACATGACTTGGCCTAAAACTTGTATGTATCATAATATCATCAAGGTCTTAGATTTGAACATGTATGCATAATGGATCTAAACAATTAGGCATAAACGACATGACTTAGCCTAAAACTTGTATGTATCGTAATATCATCAAGGTCGTAGATCCAAACATGTATGCATAATGAATCTAAACAATCAAGCATAAACGACATGATTTAGCCTAAAACTTGTATGTATCATAATATCATCACTTACATAAGATAATTTCATTCCCAAATTCCTATACAACATCATAGGTTTATTCACCAATTTCCACATAACATGATAGGTTCGATAGACCACAATAGTTCATAGGCATATATGATAGAATAGACATGAATCAACATCACATACAACTTGATACAATTCTATTTTACAATTCATTTAAACCATGTCTTTAATTTATTCACATCTGAAAGATAACTACACTTACAACCAAAAAGGAATTCTTGAGTTCTGGGATCTGTATTCTGAAACTGAATTGCTCGCCTTTGATGTAGATCTATGAATTCTCTTAGTTGAATTAGATTTGATTTGATTTGATTTTGACGTAAATTCTATCTTGCCTTTGAGTTGAAAGAGATGGTTATTCTATGTTCACCATTGAGGGCATGACAGCTCTAGGAATATATTTTATGGCTTAGGGTTTAGATTTAGGTTGCTTATATAGACGTTTGATTAATTTAAAGCCGTTAGATCAACCTAGAAGCGATCAAGACCATCCAAACAAGATAGAATAGCCAAATCAGCCCTAATGACTCAGTAGGGAGTCAGATCACATCAGTTTTCAGATCTTCCAGGGGGGGTAGGTCGACCCCCAGGTCGACCTGTATGCGGGGAGGTCGACCCCCTGGTCGACCTCCTAGTCGACCTGGCCTTGGGCGGGAAGTTTCCCGCCCAGCCCGCTTCTACTTCATGTTTTGAATTTGGAATTTCTGACCTATATTTTGAAATGTTTATTTAAATTCTTGAATCTTCTGAAGGTCATAACTCCTTCATACGGAATCCGATTTACGCAAACTCAGACTCTGCCTTAAGCAGAATTCCGAGACGAACGCAATGGCGTAACCCGTTTCCCTTAATTCTTACATTTGAAATTAATTATTCTTTAATTTGTAACTTTAATGTTTATCGAAAATACAGGGTGTTACAAAATGCTAAAGTTAACATGGGTGCTTTCGCCGTCTTTAGCAATTTTCCATCTTATGATCTCGTCTCTCTTTTCAAACACAATGAAGTCTTGAGTCTAATTGACTCTCGTGATAACGACGAAGTATGTTATCCCAAACTCATTAAGATGTTCTATGCAAATCTCCATCGCGGATATTACAAAGGCAACGAAAACCAAATTTGGAGTAGTGTCGTGGGAACTCAAATTGTTCTCGATGCCAAACTTTCAGGCGAAATTCTAAATTGTAGAAGCATGGGCTCGGATTTCTCAACTTTTGCTATAGACAAAACTGATATGGAAACCTTTCACGGTATCTTCAGAGATGGTGCTCCAATGGATCTCAAAAATCATTTCTTACGTCCAAAAACAAGAATTGCCAGCCTTCTCCTTCAACACACCATCACTCCTCGTTTCAGAAATTTCAACAATCCAACACTTAAAGTCCAAAAAGCTCTCTTTGCTATTATGAGTGGATATCTTATCAATTTGGCCGAATAAATGAAATAAAGCCCATATATTTATCCGCAAGAGAAAACACTCTATACTATGGTGTTTATCTCACTCGTATTTTCAAACACTTTAATGTTGATCTTCATGAAGAAGAATTTGTCCCAAGAAAAGTGTTTGATGCATCAAATATTCATCTCATGCAAATTCCTCTCACTTTTAAACCATATGGGACATTTGAGGCCAAACAAGCTCGATTGCAACAAGGAAAAGAGCCAATGGAAGCCGAAGAAGAAGAAGAGGCTTCTATGGAAAGCATTGAGTATCCTACCTCAAAGCATGTCTAGAAAGACACGATTATTCAAAATCAAGTGAAAATCATCAACAATCAAAAGAAGCTTAACAAGAGACTTTCCAAAATATCCAAATTCATGGTCAAGATAGGGAGAAAGCTTGGAATTTCATCTTCCTCGTCATCATCCATAAACTAGGCCATCTAGTTTAATCTATCTTCATATATTTCCTCGTATTTGCTTTCGAATCTCGTATTTAAAGTGTGTCTTATTTAGTTGGATGTATTTGCTTTCTACTAATTAATGAATGGAGTTTTATTTGTGATAAAATCATCTTTTTGTTTCTGGAAAAACTATAAAACAAATCATAATATTACAAGAGTTCAAAAGAATTCAAACAAAAAATATATTCAAAATTCACTATATTATGTCGACATGACAAAAAGAGTATGTCGATATATAATAGACATATTTTCAAATTATTTTAAAATTAAAATAACTATTCATGTTCATTCAAAATCCAATGAATTCTAGACCCTATTTAAGTATATTTTCTTCAAAAAAAATTCATTATTCCATTACTCCTTCTCTTTTATTCATTTCTCATCAAATCCATGGCTAATCCTATCCATAATCTTAGTGAAAATCTAGAAGAAAACTCTCTCCATAGTACTACGTAATCAACACAAACTAGAGTTAATTCAAATGAGGATGGTTAAACATTAAGAAAAACATTTTGTTGTGATACGTTGGTATATTTCATCTCATTTCAAAAATGAAAACAACCAAACATCACATAACATCAAAGGAGAATGGAAGGATATTCAGAAGAACCCAAATACTGGACAAGATGAATGGGTTGAAGTTCCAAGAAACATTTAATTATTCGATATGATTTGATTGATTTGTTTAAGTATTCTAAAACATATGATGTGGTGTGATTTGGATTCTATTGTTTGAAACTTGTATATATTAAGACATATGGTGTGAATTGATTTGGTTTGATTTGTATATATATCAGACAAACATATGTAATAAAGATACTTGAATTAATTTTTATTTAATCATCATATTAGGTATTATTATAAGTTTGAATAGATTAAGGGAGTATTCTACTTAGAAACAATTAATAGATTAAGCGGGAGTATTTTTATTGGGATAGTTACTTATGTTCTATTTAAAGAATTATATAATTTAGGGGGGGTATGTTTAGAATTTCTTTTTTGATAATGACAAAGGGCGAGAAATTATTAAATATAGGCACAGTTTATAGGATTCTTACAAACAGGGGGAGTATAGAAGGAACATCACCAAACAGGTATATGCAGGTATGATATTTTATAAACTAAGGTTGTCATCATCAAAAAGGGGGAGATTGTTGGAGAATGGAGTTTTGATGACAACAACCTTATTTCAGTTATCATTGATCATAAAATATATGCTAAATTTTTTGTATAGAATATATATATATATATATATATATATGTAGGAATTATATACAGTAAATATTACTGAAGACTATACAGTTATAAAGATGATAGAGAAATTTCAAAACTCATGAGTAATCAAGATTTCAAGAGTTCAAGATTAATATAGTTATAGAGTCTAGATTTTGTAAGACTCTAAATATCACTCCAGGTTCAAATTCTAATTCTAATTTTAAAATTCTGATTTTCAATTTCTATCCTCAATCCTCTCTATTTTATTCTTCTATTTATTTTTATTCTTCTTTGTTTTCCAAACTTAAGTTTTACATATTTATACTTTATATTTATATTCTTATACTCTATATTTGTATAGTTTAAAACCATATAATTTTATAAATATATTTATATAGTTAAAAATTTATGTTTTCATATGTTTTTCTATCACATAATATTAATTTACAACACTAGATTTTTACCTCAAGAATTTCCAGAATTATTTTAATATCAGAACACTTGGAAAATGCTTTAAAATTCAAAAATACACTAGGGTATGTCGACATACCAAAAACACCATGTCGACATACAACTGTCACTTTTTCCATTTTTGAAAGGAAGGGTCTTTTCACTATTTGAAACGATTCAGAAACGTTGCAACCTTTCATACTGTATAAAAAGGGATTAAACCCAAATTTTTTATCATCTCTTCTTCTCTAACTTCATCCTCTTTCTCTACATCATTATTCTTAATCATTTTAATGGTTTTTACACTTATACTCAGTCGAATTCAATTTCGTTTTGATTAAACTTCTCCTCTTTACACTCTATACTCTCTACTCTTTGAATCAAGTGCCATTGAAGAGTTATAGGCACTGTTTCAAATCTCGCAAATATCGCCCGAGATCTCCTTCGAGATCTCGTTTTGGGCTCCTCCCGAAACGAAACAACAAATATCACCTGAAATCTCCTTTCGAATTTATCTCCCGAGATATTGCAATATCGAACGATATATCGACCGAGACGAAATACTGGAATATCGTCCGAGATCTTAGTTTTTTTGGTTAAAATTTAAATTTGTGCCTGAACTAGAACCATAATTAAAAAACTCAAATTAAGCCATATCAATCTTTTGCTATTTTACATTTTGCATGTTAAATGACTATATTTTATGTTTGTATATGTTTTACAATGCTTATGATTTTCATATTCGTCTTTTTATATACATGTTACTTATGAATTTATTTATTTTACGGTCTATTATGCTGAATTTTTTAATGTTTTGGATCCTTTTAATGTTTCCTGTCTAACAATGTTTCTGTTTTAAGCATATTACGATTTAGAGTATGAATGATCGTTCGTAAAATAAAGAATAATAAAGTTATTTTGCATTTTAAGTTTAAGTTACTATGTTTTTAATAGCATTCATAAAAATTGTTTTGTTAAAATATCTTTTTTTTAACATATCATGTACCCCGATATTGTTCCGATATGAACTTTCAGACCCGAGATGAAAATCCGAGACGAACTCCTGAGTTAGACTCATCTCGTCCGAGATCTCCCATCGATACGAGAACGAGTCTATAAAATCCCCGAGACGAAATGCGATCGATATCCGAGATTTAAAACCTTGGTTATAGGGCTGTTTGTAATTGTTTGAATTGAGTAAAAGTTGTTTAGGTTGAGTAAAAGAGGAATCGGTGTTTTCCTTGTGAGCCGTGAAATCAAGGAAGTAGGAATCGGTGTGTCCTTGTGAGCCGTGAAATCAGAGAAGTAGGAATTGGTGTGTCCTTATAGCCGAGAAATCAAGGAGGTTGTACTTGACTATTGGAAATAGTAATAAAACTCTGTGCAATCCAACGTTGTGCGGGACTGGACGTAGGAGCAAACCGAACCATTATAAAATCCGATGTGATCTTTCCGTTTCTGCATCTTTATTTTGTTTACTTCACATTTATGTTTGAATCTGTGTTTGTGATTGTGTTTGTGGTGTTTGATTCATCCCATATTTCACATTAGTTTTAGTTTTTGTTTAAATTCTTACAAACACTATTCACCTGCCCTCTAGTGTTTGCTTTGCCTTAAAGATCCATTCCGCATTCCCTAACAAGCTTTACAAAACGAGTGTATGAGAAAGCTTTTGAATGAGCTCCTTGGATTGTTTTTAGGATGCATAGTGTAAACGAGCTTCTCATTTTTATACTAGCTAGCCAAGCCTTTCACCTTCTCAAGGGAAGATTCTAGGTACAATATAATTACAAGGCTTCTTTAGATAGTTCTTACAAGTACTTCCCTACACAAAGACTTCTAAATAGTCTACCATGCTCTAGTACTAAGTATAAGTCTCCACTAGGTTCCAGAATATCCTAGTACATATTATATGGTCCTAGACATTTTAAGGACATTAATGAGTTCTACTTAATCTTCCGGACACTTTCGAAATACTTCAATATGTTCCATAATCTTCTAAATCTTCCAGACCCTTCCGAAATCTTCTAATACACTCTGTGATTTTCTATACTATTCTATATTATTATGCTTTGGTTGGCAATGTAATATTCAATGCTCCTCGTTGCCGACCTTCCCTATATGTATCGTCATCTTAAGCATTTTACGGAACTCCTTAATCTTATTTGTAGGTAAGATATTAGTAAAGATGACTGCAACTAAATCTTCTATTTTGACATGCTTCATTTCAATATCTCACTGAAGCACCTTTTCCCATAAGAAATGATATTGCACCTCAACATGTTAGTACGAGCATGAAAGACTGAATTCCTAGCAAACTTGATTGCTGACAAATTGTCACAATACATAGTGACTCCATCTTCAATTGGTTGTTTCAAATCATTCATGATTTATGTCAACCAGGCACATTCTGGTGCTGCCATGACACCAGCTCTATACTCTGCCTCTGTCATTGAAAGGGAAAATTTAGGTTGTATCTTACTATATCATGATGTAACTCCTAACCCAAGATAGAACACACACTATGTTATCGAACGTCGAGTGTCTTGATCTCCTACTTAATCAGCATCATAATAACCACTAATTTTGCAATCTACTCCTTTCTCATAAAGGAGTCCCCAATCAATTTTCCATAAGACATATCTTACGATTCTCCTGGCTAATCCAAAATGTGGCTTCTTTGGATTCTACATAAATATGCTAATAGTGTCAACTCTTTGAGTTTTCACAAATAAGATTGACTCTGTTGGAGCAACATGATAACCGCTCTAGACTAGTAACTCATCATTTTTTCCGCACCATGCTCTTGGTTCCTATTTCAAGCCATGTTGTGCTTTCTTCGAGTTGTATTGATGCTCTAGTTTCTCCTAATTGATAAATCCTTGAGGTTGATCAATATAGATGTCACGATCAAGCTCCGCATACATAAAAATATTATTCATATCCATCTGCCATAATATCCATGGCTTACTTGCTGCTAAGGCTAATAAGACACGACTGTACTAATTTTGGCTATTCGACCAATTGTCTCATCATAATCAATTCCATATTCTTGCGAGAATCCCTGAGCAACTAAACCTAGCCTTGTATCTCTTATTCATTGATATGAGAGAAACTTAAACTTGTAAACCCATTTGCAAGGTACTATTTTTTTTTACCTTCTAGTTTGGGTACTAGATCCCGTGTTTGATTTTTCTTCAAGGCTAAAATCTCCTCTTTTATAGCCTTTCTCCACTCTAGACTCTTTGAGGCTCTTAGAAGGTAGTTGGCTCTTTGATCTCAGCATAGGAAACATCTATGTGCTTTGGATTTGGTCTCATCACTCTTATATACCTTCGCAATTCTCCTTGTGACTACTCTTCCAGCTGCATCTCTAGCTGACTATTCTGCACATCCTGTGGTGTCTCATGTATATCTGTCTTCTAAGGACTTCTTGTCTTGTATTTCTTCTCAAGCTCTTGGGATTTCCCATATGCTGTAAACTTTCGTTCCTTCAATTCATTTAAGCCTTTCAACTTCATTTAAAGCTTTTAAGGTAACTCTTGTGTGTTACCTTATTTTCCCACCATGAAGATGCCTTGTCGAATTCATCATTTCTAGAAACATGTACTCTATCTGTGTTTGGAGCGAACATCTCTAAACCTTTTTTTTGTGGATTATATCCCACAAATATGAATCTAATAGCTTTCTTGTCAAATTTACTTATATGTTCATTTATGATAAACACATAACATACACATTCAATTTTTTTGAAGTAATTGACCGTATGTCTTTCGTTATGAGCCTCTCAAATGGCTAGACAAATCTTAGTCCCAATTATGGTAGTCTATTCATAATGTAGAGCAAGGTGTTCATGCATTCTACCCAAAATCTTGTATCCACATTCTTTGCATGAAGCAGACTTTTGCAATTCTCTATAAGATTTCGATTATTCCTTTTTGCTACTCCATTTTGTTGTGGACTGTTTATACATGTAAATTGCCTTCATATGTTGCAATCCTATAAGTACCTATTAAACTCATTTGAAGTATATTCTCCTTCATTATCTATACGAAGGCATTTGATTTTTCTTCCAAACCACATTCAACTCTTTCTTTTAACTCCTTAAATTTTTCAAAGGCATTATCTCTATTCTTCATAAAACAATCCCAAATATACCTAGAAAAGTCATCAGTAAAGGTTACCATGTATTGATAACCACGAGCTTATGGTTATCTTATGTTTCCTTGCCAATATGAATAAACTAACTCCGATGGCCTCTTTGCTCTGTATTTTGACTTCTTTCAGGGCAACTAGTGTACCTTACCATATTGACCATCAGTGTAGACAATATCGTATCGTATTTCTTTTGCCGATGTCCATTAAGCAATGTTTATGCATCATATATAATCTTCAACTTATTATAGTTGATATTTCTCAACCTTGCATGCCAAAAATCTCCTGTATAACTTTGCATGGTTTTGTCAACATAAACATCTTCAGTTGCCATCATGTAGACAACCTACATTATTTTTACATCCATAATTGGCATACTTTTAACCTTCATGTCTTCATATACCTTTACATCATTAGGTCCAAATACAACTTAGTATCCTGATGAAGTTAAGTGAAATACTGACAACATGTTCTTCTTCATTCCAGGGAAATGATACACATTTGATAGTTGGAGTTCATCATGACCATTTCTCTATGGCAGCTTTATCTTACCAAAAATGTGTTATTGACATATGCATGTTGTTTGCTGTTACACCCACATTGTCTTTATTGTATTTTCTCATACTTAAATAGTTTTGACTCATTTTCGATCATATGATTGGAGCAACTTGAATCAATAATCTATTCATTCTTGTAATCAATTGCATACTCACTTACCATTGTAAGTGCAAGTTCCTTTGTAGGGGTATTTTCTTGTGCATCATCAACATATACCTCCTCCATAAGGAAAGATGTCTCTAAGTCCCAATCTTCTTCTCCATGACACTCATTCTTAGAGGATGTTGCAATATTTCCTTTAACTTTCTTAGACCAACAGTCCCTTGCTTAGCGTCCTTTCTTTCCACAATTAAAAAAATTCAACGCTTTGACGATCTTTTGGTTGCCATTTGTTCTGGTTCATTCCTTTATTTGGAGTTCCATAAGCTCCACCTAACTGGCAACCTTTACCATGACTTCGTTGTTCACCTTTATATTGATTGCTAAATCTCCCTACACCATGTCCTCTACCTAGAGCTCGGCCTCCTCTTTTATTAGCGAACAAGACAACTTCTTCTTAGGAGGTAGTTTCCTAGACATGATTTCTCTAGATCTTCTTCATTAGTTAGCAAATTCTCAAGATCTGCTTATGTTGGTTTGGTGGCCTAGCCACGAGTTGTTTTACAATACTTTTATACTTTGGTTTTAACTCATGGATGATAATTTGTTTCATCCTTGTTTGTGTAATACAGTTCTCGGGATCTAACTTAGAAATCTCATCACATAAAGACTTTACTTTTAAGACACTAATTGACAAATTCCTCTAGGGGTTTCTAAAAGCTCATTTTCAAGCCTTTATAACTTCGCATCACATTTCTTCATAAATATTGATGCCAAAGTATCCCACGCTTCCTTTGGCATTTAGCATCTTTAATCCACTGTAAGAATTCATCTTTAACAACTTCTATTAAAGTATACATGGTTCGACTAGCCTTAACCTTCCATTTCTTCAACTCATCAAGGTTAGACTTTTAAGTAAGATATTCTTGTCGTACCTATGTCCATGATGATGTCTCTGAGATTGAGACTGTGTTTCCTGGCTCCCTTGGTGGTGTTGTCTAACTTCCATCGACAATATCCCATAAATCTTGTCTAAAAAGGTAGAATTTCGTACGAGTACTATATGACCCATAGTTATTGCCATTAAGCTTTTTAATGGACATAATAAAATCTGCCATGATTTAAAAGTACTTTGGAAAGAGTAACACCAAGGGACTTTGACAGTTGGATTGGATCAAACCTGGCTTTGATACTAAATGTTGGAATTACTCAGGCTAAAATATGGTTGGTATTATAATGAATACACAACAATATAATAGCCCCAATTTATCATCAAAACGCCGATCTAATAAATGGAGACCTCTCTGTCGAACACCACGAGCCAAACAAATCCCCAAATTCCGTTGCCACCTCGTGCTCTCCCTAACTCCGACCCCCCTCCCACTCCTGTTCCTTCTTCTACAAATCCACCACCCTACCTCCCTCCTCTCTCTTCAGCTTCACTGAACCAACCTCTGCAGCATGTTAGGTGGTCCTCCCTTTTTGCATTTAAACCACGGAGTGTTGGCGATTTCTCGCCACCGAAGATCACGCTTAATATTTAGGCAAAAGCTTGATATCTACTGAAGACATTGTTTAGGTGAATACATCACTAGTTTCTTACTATGTTCCCCACTTTCATATATTACTATGGTGACACACCTAAAGAGGCTCTGGAAACCACATGGTTCGATCAAGGTAAAATCTAATGGTCAAATGTTTTTCTTCCTTCTTTCTAATTCTGATGATAGGAAGAGGATCCTGAAAGCATATCCGGTTGTGATTAAGAACAAGGTCTTTGTTTTAAAGAAATGGGATGTTTGTTAACGATATTTTTCGTTAACACTTGAGATAGGTCTATGGAAATGGACTTAAGGGGAAAATGGGGTTATTTAGTTTCCACGAGCTTGAGTTAGTTCACCTTTTACTAGATATCAAGGTCTAAAGCCCAAAAGATTAGTTACTCTTCCCTCAAAGGGTGAGCATCATGCTTAAGCGACTTAAGAACCAATAGTTATCTTGGGACAATGATTCCCGAAGCACAACCCTCGGTGTAGGAAATAACTAAGAAAACTCATAAGAAATATGCTAAATGTTGATTTGCTTTTATTGATCTCTTATTCCGAATACATAAGTGATTACAATAGAAATCCCTAAATTGATTTGGAAATTAGGGTTTACTATAGGAGAAAAGAGTACAAGAATGAGAAATGAGAAAATCGCCCCCGAAAGTGAGACCTCTGGGTTTTATTTATAGACAAATCGGGGCCCTTTTATCATTGGGCCAGCAGAAGCCCTTATCGGCCGTTTTTCCCTTTGGTTCCAGTTGCTTTGGCTCTCGACTGCTCTTTTGGCTTTGCTTATTACTTTTAAGGTGCTGGTTTTGACTCTCAGAAGGTTTCCTTTGGTTCTCAGAAGGTTGCCTTCGGTTCTCGGAAGGATGATCTCCTATTCTCGGAAGGATGGTCTTAGTCTTTGGAATTCTCTTTTAACGTTGTATTTTCCTTGCTTATATCGATACCAAGCCTGTTGGTATGGATAGCTTTAGGAAATGCTTTAGGCTTTTGGCTATAGGCTTCTGGTCATGAGCTTTCGGCCTTATTAATCTTTCATGATGTTTGCCTCTGTGTTGCTTCGAGTGTGCGTTTACGGATCCGCCACCTCTGTCGGCATCAACACAAAGTAGATTAGTGTGGATAGCTTGTCTCTCTTCGAGTCTCTGGCTTGCCTTTTGGTAGATTCCTAAGGTGCGCTTTGGCTTTTTGGAGGGGTGCTTCCGGTGATCTATTGGTTTTGTTAAAGTGGCCTTTTAGTGATCATCTAATTGGGGGCCTCGGTGGTTGGCTCCTAGACAATTTCCTCATGTTTCAAAATCTGTGCTTTTGATGCTCTCGTCTCTTAATGTATCGACATTAAGCAAGTTAATGACGGTAGCCCTTTCGTCCTTCTAGGTCTTGATTTGTAGAGTTCTTGGTCTTTCACTTCATCAGCTTCTGGTACTGGATGACTTCTCATTGGCTACCCTTCATGTTGGGACCACTCTGTCATCACTCTTATGTTAGATTTAAGGCTCTTCTTCTTTGATGATGTTGTCGGTTGCTTGTTATTCTGAATGAATCCCTTACTCTTTTTGTTTCATCCGAAACTTGGTATTGGCTTACGAATCGCTCTTTTCTACTCGTGATGGTCTGATACCTCTTTACCGTCAGCCTGTCTCAGTGCTAGTTTTGGTGGTAACATTTGCCCTACCCCTTGTGAAGGGGTAATTTTAACTTTTCAAGTCAGACATGGGATGAATTAACAGCTTTTTTCTTCGTACATATATACCCTCCTTGTTTTAGTTTATTAGCTCCTTCTCTTCTTTATCATTTCCTGAATTCGAAATTTATCTCAGAAAAGCATTAGCAATCTTTAAGTAAGCATCCACTGTTAGTCATTCATACTTGATTTTATAATTAAATTGTTGTTAACATATCCCGAGCTATAGTAACTATCGGACTTGCTTGCCAAAAACTGATTTCAGTTTTCCAATAACCAATTTTCAGCAACCAATTCCAAATTTGTTTGATAGCTTCAATTAGCGTTTTTATTTTCTTTTATTCTCGTGAAGGTGTTCGAGGGATAGCCTCTTATCTTTATCAACACATTATTAGGAGAATAAGAATCCTGTCCTTTCGGGCATTGTTTTTACCTCGTTTTATAAAATTAAACAAACTGTACCTGCCATCATGGGAAAGAAACATATTGCTTTTGAACCTGATAGGAATGGCCCTTTGTCGAATGATTTTTTCTCTTCTAGGAAGGTTAGTGTTGTCAAGAAGCATTCTTTGATTTCATCGCAAGGACAAGTTAATGCTATTCTTCAAGATTTTAGCATTTCTAGCGTTGAAGCCATTCCTCCTCATGAAACGGACACCATCTCTTCTCCTCTGGAGGATTACTTTGCCTACTCTTCTATTCACATCTGGAATGGGATTTTATCCCCTTTCCCAATTTCCTTTGCCGGTACCTGCAATATTTTGGAATTGCTCCCATCCAACTTTCTCCCAACACTTACACTTACCTGTTAGGCTTAGAACTCTTATCCTTTGAATCCGGTAATTGTTCTTTATCCCTTCTACCCTTGATTATTTGGTTCTTCCTTCCAAACTTAGCGATATGAACACTTAGATTTTTCTTTCAAACTCCATGAAGAAATTGTTATCTAAAGGAACAACGAGATTCAAAGACTAGGAAACTCAATTTTTCTTTATTCGTTGCCCTTCCAGTATATCCGGTAGCTTCTACACCCCAAGTATTCAACCTGAATACAATTCTTTCTCATTTTTAATATAGAGGGTTATCTTAGCCTTCGATTTTTTTAGATGTTGCACCTAAGCTGCTGGCTTTTTTGGATAAGGAGAAAATGGATCTCCTTGGTGTTGCTTTAGAGAAGTTTGTCAATAGGTCTTCGCTATTCACTTCTTCTACTCTCTGAAGGCATTCACTATTGCTAGCCGATCAATCCATCATTGGGCAGCCACCTTTGGTCTTACTTGGTAAAGGGACCCTTTTCCTTTAATTGAGAAGAAATGCTCCTTTTTCCCCCAACTCTCCTTTATTTCTTAACAATCCAGGTATGCTCTTTACGTGATAATCTTAAAACGGAGTCGGAACTAGAATTTCATTCAGCTTCTTTTCATTATATGTTAGGAGCTGTCCGCGCTGAGTCTAGTAAAACTGGTTCCACTTCTCTGATTCCAAGAGCTGGAGTTTCTTCTCTTAAGGATGCATTGTTAAAGTGTAGGGAAAACGTAAAAAGAAAGCTTATAGAAAGGATCTTAGAAGATCCTCTACCGAAAAGATCTACGGATGTGGCAGGTCCAGCTCTTTGTTTTGACGTGGTCTCTGACGCTCTGGAGATTACTTCCCCAAAGAAAGTCCCCTGCTCGAACGTTCGTCTTGTCAGGTCTTCCGAAGTCTCGAATAATTACATTATGCAATGGGATTTTCTTCCTCTTTCGAGGACATTGCCCCTCTTGACCTTAACAATCCCGCTAGTGGTTATAGCTTCAATGAATTAGTTAGACAAATTAATTCTTCATCTACTTTTTCCAGTGTTGATTTTTCATTTGATTCCCTTGGTGGTTGTTAAGCTTCGGTTGAACAACTACTCTTGGTATGAGTTTTAATTTCTCTCGTTTTCCCATTCCTCTTTTGTTTGTCTCATACATGACCATTGTGCCCTTTGTAGGCTATCAAGATGTAGTTTTTGACGCATGATAATGCTTCTAAACCTTCTTCTGAGTTGTTGAGGCTAAGAGAGGAAAACATGTTTTCGAGGAAGGAAAATGGTGCTCTTATCCACATTAAAGAAGGTTTAGTTGCGGAGTGAAATAAGCTGGAGTCTACTTTGGCAAAGGCGGAAAACTCAATTGTCACGGGAAAATAATCCCACCTGGCTTTGGCTGAAGAAGCTAGGGCTTTAAAGGGGACCTTGGAAAAATCCAAAGAAGCGATTGTCGTGTTTGGCTCTTGTTGTTCCTCTTTACAAAGACAGAATTTTCTTTTGGAAAAAAGAGAATGATTCTCTCAAGATCGAGCTTGGTAGGAAAGAGGCCTTATTAGACAAGTCTTTCGGTATGGTGAACGATACCAAACAGAGGATCTCTTGTTTTCTCCAGACTACCTTAGACGAAATTATGGTTAATTCTTTTGAGGATGTTTTCCTTCTCCTTTATGAGAATAATATGGAAAGATGCTATGATTTAAACTTTTCTTCTTTCGATCCATCTCTAGTGGAAAGATTTATGCCTAAGATATCCTGTATGAGAAAGAGAGAGGAAGTTCCTAGGAGGAAAGTGACCGAGACGTGGCTGAATTTTTGTTTATTGAAGATATCCCTTTTGTGATGCCACATACTGATGATGAAAGAGATCTCATTAAGGTGACAAAGGTCATTTGTGCTAACGATGATAATTCCAAGTTCAACAATGCTGCTAAGAGCGGAGAAGAACACAATGGCGGTTCGGTTAGTGTTGGTTGCATCTTTTTGGACCTTGACAGTCGGGATGAAGCGTGTGACAAGGATTCTGGAATTGCCGGAGGTGATCTTGTTTTGGTTGAACCTCCCAATCCTTCTGGAGCATGAAAGATGAGGAAAGACCCAAGCATCAAGAGTGCTTCTTCAGTTGAGACTTCTCAAGTCTCTGCTCCTGTTTCTGAGGTATAATAACGCCTATAATATATATTCTTTTTAATTTCTTTCAATAATTGGTCTCTTTTCCTTTTCACTTAGGAAAAAAAGAGAAAATTAAGTTTTAGGTGTTCCATTCCTAAAAAGGCTCGGTTGGAAGTGATTCATCTCACTAGGGAGTTGAACAAACAAACAAATGAGTATAACACCTTGCCCAACAAATACCACCTCCTTTATAAAAGTGCTACAAAATTATGGATTTTTAAAGAGAGGGAAGTCGCCCCTAGGTTGAGAACTGCCCAACTGCGATGCGAGAGGCTTTTATAAGTAAATGATGAGCTCATGACTTTGTTCTGGATGTTAATTAAAGACAGGGACATATTAGTAATCTTCTTGTACCAAATGTATAGTAAATATGAAATAGTGGATTTTTTCCTTTTTAGGTGATCATAGCAGGGGCTTGCTTAGGCGCCTCCATAGAAGGTGCCTAAATGAATGTGATTTGGACCTCCCCCCGGGTGAATGCACGAACCTTCTCTAAGTTACCTTTATTCCCAGAGAGTGGCCTTTAGATAAACTTAAGTTTAATAAGCATTGATTTGTATTCGTGACTTTTAAGAGATCAATCCTGTATGAGCAGGAGGACAATCTGTAATGAATGCACTATCTTAACTTACGATGTAATGAATTGTCTTTCTTCTAATTCCTCTAATACCTTCTTCAGAGTCTATCCTCTGGTTCCAAGATATTGTCCCAACTTAACCACTGTATAGGTGTGGGATTTTGTTCCTCAAAAGGCCTCGACGTTAGTAAGAGACGGGATCAACTATATAAGTACCTAATTCACACGGCCTTCCACGATGTGGGACTTAGGGGTGTTACATTCTCCCCTCCTACAAAGCCCAACGTCCCCGTTGGCTCACAAACACCTCACCTAGGCGTTGTGGTCCACACAGGAGCCATAATTCCGGTTGGGTATTGGCTCTGATACCACGATAACAACCCACACCTCCGTTCACGCAAGATATTGTCCCCAACTTACCCACTGTATAGGTGTGGGTTCTGCTATATAAGTACCCACTTCACACAGGCTTCCACGATGTGGGACTTAGGGGTGTTACAAGTTTTCTTTCTAGGGATTTCTTAGGAGATTACGTTAAGCTGAAAAGAGAATATTGGGAGAAGTCTTTTCTTATTAAGTCTTCCTCATTGGCACAGTATTTCTTCCTAAGGGACCTTGAGAAGGTTTACATTCACTGTCCTTGGATCCGCCTTGATTTCCTTATGGAGAAAAGGATCAACTCTTAAGAGAGATCCGCACGTATCGGACGAAGCTAACTCGAGGTTATGATAGTCTACCCACTGGAGAATGGGACTATCGTAAGTGTCCTTTAGTTTACACACCTGATGGATTTGGAATTCCATTTGATTCCTTACTTAATTTTTCTTCTAACACCTTGAATAAAGTAAGCAGGAACGTTTTTTGCCCTTTGAAAAATACATTAACCACCTGTCATGGCACTTTTGAGCACTAGCTTATGTTTACATACAATCCATAATATTAGAGTCGGGATGTTTTTCCTATTTGGTGACATACTTGTATTGAAATCCTTTTGTAAATAATTATGCGGATTGAAATATATTTGGTGTATTGTACTTCATATGTAATGATTTGCAGCGACAATGCTTATGAATGAAGTTACGACTTGTGCAGGTGTAACCTAATGCATAACCGTAGGTTATGGCGAAGTTGTTCTCTTTCAAGTGTCCTGTCATGCTACTCTATACAAACTCAACACATATGATTTAATGTTAATCTTTATGGCATGCGCATGATAGTTTTTTTTGGTTTTTCATATGCAAAGAAGGTAACCTATTTAGTAAAAGATTCCCAAGAGTTTCCCCTTCGTGAATTATTTGGGAAAAAGGTAAGCTTTGTCGCGTGGCTTTATTAGGGAAATAGGTACTTGTTGGAGCTCTTCCTTGAGCTTATATCCTAGTGTAATGTGCCTATTCTTATCATGTATGCATTCTACATACTTAATAAGGACTTGATATATATGTGTGAGTTAAAGAAATCTCCCTGAGCAAAATGGAAGACCAATATCTTGATTTGAAGGCTTTTAAGTAGTAGAGCCATGCTATCATCCTGGGTATTGGTAGTTGAACCCTTCCTTTGGGATTAGAAGCTTGAATCTTGTGACCCAGATTAGGGTATTAAAGATAACATTCCAGAAATTCGTTTTGATCATGACAGAAACCTTGAACCATCTTAAGTTTTGGTATTACGGGTATGAGACTAGAAATTTGCTTCTGACATTTAGGAATCCGAACAATAACCCAGATTTATGTTATTTAGAAGAAGATAGCAGAAACTCATTTATGGTAATAATAGAAATCCCGAACAAACCCATATTCGGGTATTTAGGGTGAGACCATAAACTTTTTTCTGGTAATTACTCAAAGTTCCGAACCAACCCAGATCCAGGTGCTTAGGAAGAGAAACTAGAAACCCTTTTCCGGTAATAATAGAAATCCCGAAAAAACCCAGATTCGGGGTATTAAGAGGGGGTCGGAAATCTACTTCCGGAAATAGTTTCGTTATCCATTTTTGGGTGTGTTTTGTGAAGCAGATGGTGTACATGCTTCTTGATCCACTTTTTGGGCTTTTATTGTCAAAGCAGAGGATGTACGTGCTTTGTTGGTCACTCTCTGGGCCTTTGCGTCCGGTGTGCTTGGCTAGCTCATCCACAAGCAGGGCCCAAGGACTTACCCGACCTCCCTCCAGGAAGCGCCTTATCCTGACCATTGTAGGTGATCATAAGGTCTTAGACGCTTAGACTGGACCAACGTAGGCGCGAAATTAAGGCTTACTATTTCTATGCTCTACCCTGGCCATTGTACGCGGTGATAGAGGCTTACACTTCACCCCCTCTGAGGGGTGCCTTATCTCAGCCATCGTAGGCAATGATACAGGTTTGTGTTCACTTCTGCGGGTGACGCAGAACATAAGCAGAGGTAGGACATGCTGTCCTGCGAGCAGAGGTAGGACATGCTTAGTTCGTAGCAGAGGCAGGGCGTGCTAATTAGATGCTCCATCATAACAATTTCTGGTGTGGGTCAGAGGCTTACGCTTTCGATGCTTTAACTGGCCCTTTCTGACTTGGGCGCGTAGAAAGGCTTACACATCACCCTCTTCTGGGTGTGCCTTGCCCTGGCCAACTTGGCAGTGACAAGGGATTTATCCATTTTGCAATTTGACCCACCTTGCATTACTTCGAGTTCTCGAGAGGGTTTCCATACCCTTAGTTATGTAGATAATCCTTTTCCTAAATATTTTATTGGACTTAGTTTGATTCTTTTATAAATTCTTGTAATTAGCCTTGATTGAGGAACTTGATGATCATCCCTTCGAGGATTTTGCAGTGGTTAGTTTCATGTCCATTCATCATGTGATAGTGACAGTAAAGCCCTCCAAATTTCTTTTTGTAATAACTAGGAAATCTGAACCAACTAAAAAAATTTATTTTGGCAATTTTGATGAATTTTGAATATTTAAAATGAATTATTTTAAATAATAACGATGAGAATTTATTTTGAATAGAACTAGAATGGGAATATTTATTTGAATCAGCATTAGAATATAAATAATTATTTTTAATTATAAAAGAAATTGAAAATAGCACGGTAGATTGAAAATTTGATTTCAAATTTCAAATGAATGTACAGGATTCAAAATAAACCGTATTTTGGTGAAACCAAAAATATTTGAATCTATTTGAAAATATCTTTCCAACGAATCCGAAAAATTGAAATTTCATAGCGGGAATAAAAAAGTTATGCCTAGTTGAAATTTCAGAATAGTCGCTATGGAATTCTGGCCCTTAAAAATGGAAATTTTGCAAACGACCTTCGTTTTCGATGAAACCACTTTTGTTGGATCCGTGATGTCAAGAAATTTCTAGATTCCAAAATTCGTAATTTTTGAAAGCAATATGTGAGCGTGGCGAGAGAAAACGTGTTTTGATAGTTTTTGTCAATTTTGATCGACCAGAAAATGACCAATTTTCAAATGGTCTCGGAATTTGATGAAATTAGTTTTGTTATGACCGTATCGCCAATACGAAGCTAGAAAATATTTTTCGGGAATTTTTAGAGTCCGTATATGGCCCAGGTAAATTGAAATGTGCGTTCGAATTCAATATATAGATTTATATTTTGATTTTGACAAAAACTGATCGAAAAGATGGAATTGGCTTACGAAACATAGCCCATTGTGTTCGGGATAGGGGTAATTAGCTAAGGGCGACAGTCAGTGGGTTCGATTTCGAGTTCGAAATAAGATGTTGTTGTTTTTGAAATTTAAATATAATAAAATATATAAATTAAAAATAAACCCCCCACCTCTCCTCTCTTCAAAGTCAACTCCTCATTTATATCGTTCACTCTTGAACGATTAAAAAAAGGGGATCGATGGGGGAGGGGAGACGACCGCCGCCACGGCCACCAGGGTCGCCGCGCCTCAAGCGCCGCAACCCCAGAGGACCCCGCAACCCTCTCCTCTCCGCCCTCTCTCGAACCCCCCAAATCCATTCGAACGCGAACCCTAGCCTTCCCCAGCCCCGAGACTGCTGGCCGCGCCCCCTGCGCCCCACCCCGACTCCAGCGGGCCACCTCCGACCGCCACTCCTCCCCGCTTCCCTTTCCAACTTTAAGTGTTTTGATTTTGACTTATATAGGCAATAAAAACGCGATTTTTATATATGTAGATATGAAATAGAAATGTGATTTTTGTGTATGAAGATTGGAAATAAAAATGTGATCTTTATACGTAGTCATTAGAATAAAAACATGGTTTTTAATTTAATAAAGATGCGATCTTTAGTCTGTAAAGCTTTAATTTTTTAAAAGAGAAAAACTATGATTTTTCATTATAGAAAACTATGATTTTTAATTGTAGAAAACTATGATTTTTTCTATATGAATAAAATATGAAAATTCGATTTTTATATATAAAATAGCATAGTAAAAATCTGATTTTTATATACTTAGGGTTGGAATTGAAATTTGATCTTTATTCACACGGAAAGATTAGATTTTTATAACTGATAAGTTTAGATTTTTATAACTGAAAAGATTAGATTTTTATGACTGAAAAGATTAGATTTTTATAACTGAAAGGATTAGATTTTAAAAAAATATACATATAAAGATTCGATTTTTTTAAATATAAAGAAGTGATTTAAAAAAAAAAAATTGATGCGATTTTATTTATATAAAGTTAGAATTTTTAGCGATGTAAAAATAGAATTTTTAACAAAGAGAAAAAAAAATTATAGTTTTGGGCTATGTAAAAATACGATTTTTAAATATACGAACATCATGTTAAAAACGTGATTTTTACTATGAACAGCAGGAAAGGATTGCATTGGAATTTTAGGCAAATCCGAACCATTCAGAAATAGAGAATGGCGGAGTGGATCCCAAAGGTGAGAACTCCTTACTTTTGTTTTATTTGTCTAGTTTGAAATATATACTAGGGTGAAGACGGTGCTTAGTAGCACCCGACACCCATCGTCCACAGACCATAGATGACTTGTTTGTTTGATTGATGTGTTGTGAAATTTTATTGTGTGATGTGTAATGAATAAATATTTTATAGTTAAAAATATAATTTTTAACGTGTATATAAAATAAATATTTATAAACAAATCGAACGATTTGTTTATGTACACACATTTGACTGATATTGATTGGGACGATATATTTTACACATAGCCCAAACTGCACAAATAAAATCTGTGTTAGTTGATTGAAACCCCACACGGGTGTTGGGATGATATTTGACATACACTAGTCCCAATTGTTTAATGGTATGTCGATCGATTGATTGACAGACCGTGTAAGCATTGGACATTTATATTTAATGCTTATACAGTGTAGAATGCACTCTGGATCGTTGTTTTCATTGTTGTTATACACATGTGTTGTGTGAAATCCATATAATCAAATTATATGGTAATTGACTGTGTCTGATTCCAACTGAGAAAGAATGAATATTTTAAAATAACGATTATTTTAAAATAACGAATATTTTCGAATAATATTCAGTAAAAGAATCAAAATCTAATTTTGATGTTCGATTTGGGATGTACACGATTATATTTAAATATATAAAGCCGTGTTGATTAGATTGACGCCATTTTGAGGTGAATGATATTTATATCGATTTTATTCATTTTTATAATGAATATCGAAAAGGAATTGATTTCAAAATATAATGTTTTGAAAATATTATCATTTATAAATCAATGATATCGAATATTCAATTTTGATTTGAAATTGATTACGAAGTTGAAATAGAATTGAAATTCGAATTAAATCGAAATAGAACTGAAATTATATTAAATTGAATTTAAAACGGATTGAAATTGAATTGAAATCGATTTGAATTGAATTTAAGACGAATTTATATTGGAAAATTCAATTTTGATTTGAATTTGAGATGGAAGTTGAAATCGTTTTGAAAATGAATTTAAAACGATTTATAAAATATTTTTTAAATGGAAATCGATGAAATATAAAATCTATATATAATATAATGGCCAGAATAGAACGCGCCGCGCTGCGGCAGTTCGCGAATTTCGACCATTGACTTCGAATGGACATTACGGGAGATCCGACCGTCAGATTCTCCTAAAACCGAAACCGTTGGGTTTCTAACGAATATTAGAGATTTGAAATCTAACGGTTGGATTTGGAATTATGTCCAAATCAAATTTGGAAAAGGTCGTTGTGAGTGCAGTTCGATGGCCGTTGATGGAAATCGACTGTACGGGCCTTGATAAAATTATTAAAAATATCGATAATTAGCGTAAAATCATAAGAAATGATTTGGAAAGAGTTGGGATGAAAAATCCTATATTTGAAAAGATAAAAATAGATTTTTATCGAAATGATCTAGTTTTGAACTAGAATTGTAATCCATTTATTTTTAAAATAAATAAACTGGATTTGAAATGGTTTTGAAAATAATTTTGAACTAGAATTGTAATCGAAATGATCTAGTTTTGAACTAGAATTGTAATCGTGGTTATACAGATATTGTTATGGAAATTTGAAAGACATATTTAATTAATTTTTGGGAAGATTAAAATCAAATGGAGTTTTAATGAATCTTTAATTAGATTGAAATGATCGAGAATGGAGTATCACCAGTTTTGCTCCAGGCGATAGTTAAATCTTTAATTAGATTTGTACGTGAAATGGTAATTGAATTTACCGATAACACCGTGGTGTTAGATATGGAGTATTACCTATTTTGCTCCATGGGATGAATAGGTTGGGATTGGGAAATAAAACAAAGGATTATTTTGATAAGGTTCGTTAATCCCGACTAGTTTGGATAAACCATAATTTGGTTTGAATTGATATTCAAAGGAAGATTAAAGAATAAATTTATAGAATTTATCTTTGATAAAATTAATAGGAACCTTTCCCAAAGTAAAAGAATATTTGAATAAAGGAATATTCTGGATTGGAATAAGGCGTATGTTGTGTTTTATAACACTTGTTTATTATATACGCGAGTTATTCGGAAAGACCGGGTTTATCCCATTCTGAATAACTGAATCGACGATAAGTCGACGATGAAGACGGTGGTTGAAGACCGGAGGTCTTCACGTCGTTTGGATTATTACCGATGATCTTGATTGGGCTGTACACCCAAGAGGAGGGAATCAGTTGGTGATCGTCCAGACGTACTTGGAGATCGATGGATATACGAGGAATAAGGTTCCTCCGGTTTCGTTCAGACCCAGAACGGACTTGTAAATGGATTGTGTGTCTGACATTGGATTTTATTCTGTGTTGATTGATTTCTATTAAATATATATCTGTTTGGCGATGGAGAATTTATTTTGTTACTTAACGCCCTTCTCTGAGATGTACGAGCTCGGAGGTTATATATCGATAGATATCAGTCGCATGGCATGAATTGCCTGTGTGGCATGCTGAGATGCAAATGATCAAGGCTTCTGTTGAAAAGCAGAGTCTTGTGGTTGATGATCAAAGCACGACTTTAATACATCGTAGCATTGTGTAGCTTTAATTCGCGAACCTCACACCCCGGTGTAAACCAGAAATGGGAGAAGGACCTCAGGGAGGGCATGTGTTTCCTTCTAGCTAGGAGTGGTGTTTTTGGTTTTACACACCTGGGCATTTTACTTATGTGGATGATGGATTGCGAGGTGCCTTGGTTATATCGGTCGATCTGGGACCAATGGAGTCATTTGGCTCATTGACGCCCCATAGGGTGGGAAACATAGTGTTCAGGCATTCTAATCCACATCGGTGGACTGGCCCTGACGATCCAAGGGCCCATCTGAGTCTGGGTCCTGAGACACGGGCTAGAGCGTCTCGAAGCAGTAAGGACGATCTCTTACCTTGGTTCACAGATGGAAATCCAACTTCCAATACGTGACTTTGCGGTTTTGATTGTAGAGCCTAGTATTGGCGACATGATATATGGTACCCATGCCGTCTAGGATTGATACATTTATAATTGAAGTTGTTTTATACACTATGCACTTATAATAGTATCAAATGATTTGTTTTAAACGTACCAAGCATGTTGGCTATTATAAGGGAAAACCCTATCCCCCGGCTTGCGTTGCATTGTGTGATAGGACCTGGGCCTTATAATAGCTTCATTTTTCCAAAAAGCATTGCGCTGTTTTGATATATGCACTGGTATTCTTGGGAGGAAACCCATTCCGTGTTATACGGCGTGGTCCCTTGATATATCTGATTTAAAGTAAAGTTTTAAATAACTGTTTTAGTTATCACACCAGTCATATGACTGACCTAAAATTTATTGTTTTAACCTGAACTCTGGGTGCCCCTATTTTCCACACGGGCAGCTAGTAGTTTTGGTTTTACAGATTTATATTCATGGGATCCTGGTTTACATCTGGAATGATATTCGGAAAGCTCTGTATCCGTATATTCTTTTCAGTTGTATTTTGTATTATTTTCCGCTGCTATGTAATGTAATTTAAATCTATGATATTTATCGAATGTATAATATTTATTTATACTCTGTTATATTCCTGTATTCTAATGAATTGTTGTAATAAGTAATGTAATGTTCTTCTGTCTGTGTTCCGATGTGGCTTGTTCTCAACTCAATCCGGGCTTTCCTTCACGGGGAGGTTTGGGTTGTAACAGTTTGGTATCAGAGCTTTGGTTTATAGAGCTCGGAGAACAAGACAGGTTAGAACCAAATGAAAGAATTCATCAGAGATTGGATCAGTAATATCCAATGAGAATGACTCGTTAGAGATAGGATCAGTAGTATCCTAGAACGAGTGTGAGGAGTGATGTTTTTTAAAATAAAATTGAAAACAAGTTTTGTTTTGAAAATTTAAATCAATTATTCATATTTGAATATTTATTTCAAATTGAATTTGGACAATCAAGTATATAAAGATTTTGCATATACGTCTGATCCACGGGTATTCGAAGTTTAATATATTGGATAGATATAGAATCACACTCTAGTTGCCCGGGGATGAAACTATTGATGACTATATAGCATTAGTAGTTTGTGTTCGAGTTTCGAAAGTGGAATTTTTATATATTTCCATTAGACTGGTGTGAGAACCAAAATATAGTCAGAATATATTGTTGTGACTTGGCATCAAAAATGGATTTATATATATATATATATATATATATATATATAAAAATTATGAATTTGAAACGTTAATCAACTAATTGATTGATGGCTGTGTTATTTAATTATTAGTTTAACTAATGAGATTGTTGAAACTGATATGTATATGAAAGGCAAATTTAGGCCACATCGTGCCAAATATTGAACTGTATTGAAAATTGTTTGAAAATGCATGCATGTACATGTGTATCCATTGAATAGGTCATTGCAAAGAGGCTAGAGAAGAAGAATAAAATTGTTTGCCTGACAAATAGGTACATGTTTATTGTATTTCTTGGGGTTTTTGATGATTTTATGAGCCGATTGGCTAGCTGCTTGGCTGTTTCTTTTTGGATTGGAGAGGCCTGTATGGCAATTTCGGGATTTTTCCCGATGCTCCCGTGCAGGGGAGGTTACGGCGAAACTTTTCAAAAATTTAGGGTGTTAGCCAAATTTTTGAATTTTTTTAAAAGTTCTTAGAAACTGAAAAGTTGAAGAACTTAAGCCATAATGAAAGTAATGAAAGTTGAGTTGATTAGTTAAACAACTTTTAGCTTTGTTCCTTTTCGGGGACGAAAAGTTTTAAGTGGGGAAGATTGTAATAACCCGGAAATCTGAACCAATTTAAGATGAATTTTGAATATTTAAAATGAATTATTTTAAATAATAATGATGAGAAATTTATTTTGAATAGAATTAGAACGGAAATATTTATTTGAATTGGCGTTAGAATATAGATAATTATTTTTAATTATAAAAGGAATTGAAAATAGCTTGGAAGCTTGAAATTTTGATTTCAAATTTCAAATGAATGTACAAGAATCAAAATAAATCGGATTTTGGCGAAACAAAAAATATTTGAATCTATTTGAAAATATCTTTCCAACAAATCCGAAAAATTGAAATTTCATAGCAGGAATAAAAAGTTATGCCCAGTTGAAATTTCAGAATAGTCGCTATGGAATTATGGCCCTTAAAAATGTAAATTTTGTAAACGACCTTTGTTTTTGATGAAACCACTTTTGTTGGATCCGTGATGTCAAGAAATTGCTAGATTCCAAAATTCGTAATTTTTGAAAGCAATATGTGAGCTTGGTAAAAGAAAACGTGTTTTGATAGTTTCTGTCAATTTTGATCGACCAGAAAATGACCATTTTTCAAATGGTCTCCGAATTTGACGAAATTAGTTTTGTTACGACCGTATCGTCAATACAAACTAGAAAATATTTTTCGGGAATTTTAGAGTCCGTATGTGGCCCGGTAAATTGAAACGTGCGTTCGAATTCAATATATAGATTTATATTTTGATTTTGACAAAAACTGATCGAAAAGATGGAATTGGCTTACGAAACATATCCCATTGCGTTCGGGATGGGGGTAATTAGCTAAGGGCGACAGTCGGTGGGTTCGATTTCGAGTTCGAAATAAGAAGTTGTTCTTTTTGAAATTTAAATATAATAAAATATATAAATTAAAAATAAAACCCCCCACCTCTCCTCTCTTCAAAGTCAACCCCTCATTTATATCGTTCACTCTTGAATGATTAAAAAAAGGGGATCGATGGGGGGGGGGGGGAGACGACCGCCGCCACGGTCACCAGGGCCGCCGCGCCTCAAGCGCCGCAACCCCAGAGGACCCCACAACCCTCTCCTCTCCGCCCTCTCTCGAACCCCCCCAAATCCATTCGAATGCGAACCCTAGCCTTCCCCAGCCCCGAGACAAATGGCCGCGCCCCCTGCGCCCCACCCCGACTCCAGCGAGCCACCTCCGACCGTCACTCCTCCCCGCTTCCCTTTCCAACTTTAAGTGTTTCGATTTTGATTTATATAGGCAATAAAAACGCGATTTTTATATATGTAGATATGAAATAGAAATGTGATTTTTGTGTATGAAGATTGGAAATAAAAATGTGATCTTTATACGTAGTCATTAGAATAAAAATATGGTTTTTAATTTAATAAAGATGCGATCTTTAGTCTATAAAGCTTTAATTTTTTAAAGGAGAAAAACTATGATTTTTCATTGTAGAAAACTATAATTTTTCATTGCAGAAAACTATGATTTTTCATTGTAGAAAACTATGATTTTTATCTATGTGAATAGAAAGTGAAAATTTGATTTTTATATATAAAATAGCATAGTAAAAATCTGATTTTAATATACACAAGGTTGGAATTAAAATTTGATCTTTATTCACATGAAAAGATTAGATTTTTATAAATGAAAAGATTAGATTTTTATAACTGAAAAGATTTGATTTTTATAACTGAAAGGATCAGATTAAAAAAAGGGGGTTGTTATTGACACTCCAAATATTGTTAAGAGGAGGTCAATTTAATTAGAAAAAGGAATTTGTTAAGGGGGGTATCAATGCAGAGAACACCCCCTTAATAAATAAATTTTATTTTTATCAAATTAGCCTTATTTACAATAATTCTTTTTTTAGATGTTAATATTAAAAAAATTATATGATATATTAGTCGAACTACATCAGATTTTTATATTAAATTATCAATAATTTCATTTGTCGATCACTTTTTTTTAAATAATTTCATTTCTCATTTGCCGTTTGCTTTTTTTAAAATAATTTCAATCCTCATATGTTAAATTATCAATAATCATTTGTTTCAAGTTCTTCATTTGCACCATTATTTCTCCTCAAATGATCACTTTTTTTGTTTACAAATAATTTAAAGATTTTTTTTTTTGCATTTGAAATTGATTGGGATTTAGGATGATAACTGATGTTATTACTAGGGTAATAAGGGAATGTAAAAAATTAAGTATGTGACTCCCCCTAACATTCTTTTTATGATTGGAGTATTTTCAAAATTTGACCTCCCCTTAACAATAGTTGGAGTGTCAATAACAATGCCCTAAAAAAAATATAAAGATTCGACTTTTATAAATATAAAGAAGTGATTTTTTTTTAAAAATACATATGCGATTTTATTTATATATAGTTAGAATTTTTAGCGATGTAAAAATAGAATTTTTAACAAAGAGAAAAAAATAATATAATTTTGGGCTATGTAAATATATGATTTTTAAGTATATGAACATCATGTTAAAAATGTGATTTTTACTATGAACAGCGGGAAAGGATCACATTGGAATTTTGGGAAAATCCGAACCGTTCAGAAATAGAGAATGGTGGAGTGGATCCCAAAGGTGATAACTCCTCACTTTTGTTTTATTTGTCTAGTTTGAAATATATACTAGGATGCAGACGGTGCTAAGCAGCACCCGACACCCGTCATCCACATACCAAGGATGACTTGTTCGTTTGATTGATGTGTTGTGAAATTTTATTGTGAGATATGGAATGAATAAATATTTTATAGTTAAAAATATAATTTTTAACGTGTATATAAAATAAATATTTATAAACAAATCAAACGATTTGTTTATGTACACACATTTGACTGATATTGATTGGGATGATATATTTTACACATCGCCCAAACTGCACAAATAAAATCTGTGCTTGTTGATTGAAACCCCACACGGGTGTTAGGATGATATTTGACGTACACTAGTCTCAATTGTTTAATGGTATGTCGACCGATTGATTGACAGACTGTGTAAGTGTTGGATATTTATATTTAATGCTTATACAGTGTAGAATGCACTCTGGATTGTTGTTTTCATTGTTGTTATACACATGTGTTGTGTGAAATCCATATAATCAAATTATATGGCAATTGACTATGTCTGATTCCAGTTTGGAAAGAATGAATATTTTAAAATAACGATTATTTAAAATAACGAATATTTTCAAATAATATTCAGTAAACGAATCAAAATCTAATTTTGATGTCCGATTTGGGATGGATACGGTTATATTTAAATATATAAAGCCGTGTTGATTAGATTGACGCCATTTTGACGTGAACGATATTTATATCGATTTTATTCATTTTTATAATGAATATCGAAAAGGATTTGATTTCAAAATATAATGTTTTGAAAATATTATCATTTATATATCGACGATATGGAATATTAAATTTTGATTTGAAATTGAATATGAAGTTGAAATAGAATTGAAATTCGAATAGAATCGAAATTCAAATTAAATTGAAATATAATTGAAATCGTTTTGAATTGAATTTAAAACGGATTGAAATCGATTTGAATTGAAATCGATTTGAAATGAATTTAAAACGAATTTATATTGGAAAATTCAATTTTGATTTGAATTTGAGATGGAAGTTGAACTCGTTTTGAAAATGAATTTAAAACGATTTATAAAATACGTTTTAATTGGAAATTGACGAAATATATATTATATATAATATATTGGCCTGAATAGAACGCGCTGCGCTGCGACAGTTCGCGAATTTCGACCATTGACTTCGAATGGACATTAAGGAAGATCCGACCGTCGGATTCTCCTAAAACCGAAACCATTGGGTTCGTATCAAAAAGAACTTTCTAACGAATATTAGAGATTTGAAATCTAACGGTTGGATTTGGAATTATATCCAAATCAAATTTGGAAAAGGTCGCTATAAGTGCAGTTCAATGGCCGTTGACGGAAATCGACTGTACGGGCCTTGATAAAATTATTAAAAATATCAATAATTAGTGTAAAATCATAAAAAATAATTTTGAAAGAGTTGGGATGAAAAATCCCATATTTGAAAAGATAAAAATAGATTTTTATCGAAATGGATTAGTTTTGAACTAGAATTATAATCCGTTTATTTTTAAAATAAATAAATTGGATTTGAAATGGTTTTGAAAATAACCAGAATTTCCAATATATAAAGTGGAAATGGATTTGAATCGAAATTGTCTTTGGAATATTTCGATGTTGGATTTCGTGATTATACAGATATTGTTATGGAAATTTGAAAGATAAATTTATATCGTTATTTCTGGTACGATATTTGTTGGTCGTAGAATTTGATATTGAATATAAGTCGATATATTTTCTATTCAGAGCCTTGTTTTCAATATCAAATGGGATTTGAGTTTGTCGTGAATGGTGTCTTCATTAACACTATTCTTAAAACCCCAATTGAGAAAAAGATTAAATCTTTTTATTTAGATTTAATGAAGTATACCAATTAAATAATATTTAATTGTAATTGATTTTTGGGTTTATCGTGAACGGTGATTTAAATAACATTTGTTCTTTAACCCGATAACTTATGGAATGTGAATTGGGTTTGTTGTGAACTGTGTTTTAGCGACATTCGTTCTTTAACCCGATTCACAGTGAAATGTGATTTGGAATTTATAAATCTTTTGTTAAGATTTAAAGGAGATTTTCCAATTTAAATAAAATATATTGGAATGGAATGAAATTCTATTTGGTAATAATCGAAGTGAATTTCCGAGGATGAGGACTGCTAATATATATGGAATTTAAAAGGCTTTGTCGTTCTTCCATTTATATTGTTAGTTGGATATGGATGTTTATATCGATCATATATATATCGATTTGTTTTCCATGAAGATTCCATGATTAATGAAATGTGATTTTGGGTTTATCGTGAACCGTGTTTTAAATGACATTGGATCTTTAACCCAGTTAAAGACAGGATATGATTTCCCAAGTTAAACAATCATTAATATTGATTTTTGGGAAGATTAAAACCAAGTGGAGTTTTAATGAATCTTTAATTATATTGAAATGATCGAGAATGGAGTATCACCAGTTTTGCTCCAGGTGATAGTTAAATCTTTAATTAGATTTGAACGTGAAATGGTAATTGAATTTACCGATAACACCGTGGTGTTAGATATGGAGTATTACCAGTTTTGTACCATGGGATGAACAGATTGGGATTGGGAAATAAAATAAAGGATTACTTCGGTAAGGTTCGTTAATCCCGACTAGTTTGGATAAATCAAAATTTGGTTTGAACTGATATTCAAAGGAATATTAAAGAATAAATTTAAAGAATTTATCTTTGATAAAATTAATAGGAACCTTTCCCAAAGTAAAAGAATATTTGAATAAAGGAATATTCTGGATTGGAATAAGGCGTATGTTGTGTTTTATAACACTTGTTTATTATGTACGCGAGTTATTCAGAAAGTCCCGGTTTATCCCATTCTGAATAACTGAATCGACGATAAGTCGACGATGAAGATGGTGGTTGAAGACCGGAGGTCTTCATGTCGTTTGGATAATTACTGATGATCTTGATTGGGCTGTGCACCCAAGAGGAGGGAATCAGTTGGTGATCGTCCAGACGTACTTGGGGATCGATGGATATGCGAGGAATAAGGTTCCTCCGGTTTCGTTCAGACCCAGAACAGACTTGTAAATGGATTGTGTGTCTGACATTGGATTTTATTCTGTGTTGATTGATTTCTATTAAATATATATCTGTTTGGCGGTGGAGAATTTATTCTCTTGCTTAATGCCCTTCTCTGAGACGTACGAGCTCAGAGGTTATATATCGATAGATATTAGTCGCATGGCATGAATTGCCTGTGTGGCATGCTAAGATGCAAATGATCAAGGCTTCTGTTGAAAAGTAGAGTCTTGTGGTTGATGATCAAAGCACGGCTTTAATACAGCGTAGATTTGTGTAGCGTTAATTCGCGAACCTCACACCCCGGTGTGAACCAGAAACGGGAGAAGGACCTCGGGAAGGGCATGCGTTTCCTTCTAGCTAGGAGTGGTATTTTGGGTTTTACACACCCGGACATTTTACTTATGTGGATGATGGATTGCGAGGCGCCTTGGTTATATCGGTCGATCCGGGACTGATGGAGTCATTTGGCTCATCGACGCCCCATAGGGCGGGGAAACGCAGTGTTTAGGCATTTTAATCCACATCGGTGGACCGGCCCTGACGATCCAAGGGCCAATCTAAGTCTGGGTCCTGAGACACGGGCTAGACCATCTCGAAGCGGTAAGGACGATCCCTTGCCTTGGTTCACAAATGGAAATCCAACTTCCAATACATGACTTTGTGGTTTTGATTGTAGAGCCTAGTATTGTCGACATGATATATGGTACCCTTGTCGTCTAGGATTGATACATTTATATTTGAAGTTTTTTTATACACTATGCACTTATAATTGTATCAAATGATTTGTTGTAAACATACCAAGCATGTTTGGCTATTATAAGGGAAAACCCTATCCCCGGCTTGCGTTGCATTGTGTGATAGGACTGGGGTCTTATAATAGCTTCATTTTTTCAAAAAGCATTGCACTGTTTTGATATATGCACTAGTATTTTTGGGAGGAAACCTGTTCCGTGTTATACGGCATGGCCCCTTGATATATCTGATTTAAAGTAAAGTTTTAAATAAATGTTTTAGTTCTCACACCAGTTACATGACTGACCTGGAGTTTATTGTTTTAACCTAAACTCTGCGTGCCCCTATTTTCCACACGGGCAGCTAGTAGTTTTGGTTTTACAGATTTATATTCACAGGATCCTGGTTTACAGCTGGAATGATATTCGGAAAGCTCTGTATCCGTATATTCTTTTCAGTTGTGTTTTGTATTATTTTCCGTTGCTATGTAATGTAATTTAAATCTCTGATATTTATCGAATGTATAATATTTATTTATACTCTGTTATATTCATGTATTCTGATGAATTGTTGTAATAAGCAATGTAATGTTCTTCTGTCTGTGTTCCGATGTGGCTTGTTCTCAACTCAATCCGGGATTTCCTTCACGGGGAGGTTCGGGTTGTATCACTTTTCGTACTTGGGCTTCTTCTTTATGGATGGCCAATAGTTTAGTTCACATCTTGTAACACCCCACCTCCGCTAGGGTCACTCACAAAGGGAATGGCCTAGTTTTGGAGGGGTATTATCTAGTAAACAGGCACAGAGATAACACTAGACAGAACATAGATAAGATAGAATATATAAAGCAGCGGATATAAACTTTAAAACCAAATCTCATTACTGAAAAAAAGAGTCAAAACCTCTTACATCAAAATGCCAAGTCATTATTTCATTACATCAAGTTCTAAAGAAGCAAAGTACTTAAAACAACATAAGTAAAATATTATTCCCCAAAAAGTGCATGAGTGCAGCCATAGCATAGCTCAAGACCAAACCGTACATGAGCTGTCCGAAAGCAAGCAAAGTCCAAGCTAAGAGCTAGAGTTTCCTCCCTGAGAACCTGGGGGGAGGGGGGGGGGGGGGGGGAACGAAAGACAAAGAGGCGAAAGAAAACGGGTCAGTCAAAAAGACTGGTAAGCCCTAGTGACTTTCAGCATAGAAACTAGTAAAGTTAACAAGACATGAGTAAACTGGAATTAAACATAGGAATGATGATAAGTCTGACATGATAACTAAGATAACAAGATAACTCAAGTCTAAAATTGCATATTCAAGGTTCGCCATACAAACTATACTGGTATACTAATCCCGTGTCAATTATAAATCAAGAAATAATCCCTTGGCCCAATATCGTGAAGTGACCCAATTCGGGGTCCAACAGTATGGTCTAATCGATCAGCTCCCTACAAGTCTTGATCGTCATGTGTCTGTGTCATACGGCCCTATCACGAATGTAGTCACCTGTGCTAGGTCCACCATAGGGTGTATCAAGCCCTAGGGTACCAACCACCGACACGGATCAAGAATGCACATATAATCCTACTGATGCCCAATGCCTGCTTTTTCAACTCCGGACTAAGTGCACGACCCTAGTCCGCCTGAACCTACAATGGCGCACCAACTCAGCCGTCGTTCTGGTCGCTTACAATCAGCCCAGCAATCGTGCCCCACCCTGGCTAGTCCCAGGGTACCGTGATACATCTAGTGGGTTACTGCTGAAAAGGACCGCGTAACTAGGGTTTCGTTCAGCGGGTTAAGTTTTCATTTAAAATCGAGACTTAACCCCATCTACGTGTCATGTCAAATTGACAAGTGTGTCATTCTAGTTCAAGACTTAGTCCTACGAATCATGTGTCAGGTTGGTTAAGCGTGTTCAAGCGGTTCATGACTTAACCCTATCCAATCAACGTGTCAAATTGGTTAAGTATATTCAAGTGGTCCATGACTTAACCCTATCCAGTGGCATTAATTTACTTAATGCACCCCTAACCTCTCACATTAGACTTGGTTATGGTTACTAGATGTGCCGGGCGGGTCCGGGCAGTTTTACACCATAACCTAGTCTAACCTCGGGTTTTGAGTGCGATATGACCAACTACTCACATTGGGTCCTATTGTTTGCAGTTACTGGATTCGCCGGACGGTTCCTGGCAGATTTATATTGCAGACTCAACCCAACCTCGAGTTGGCCACGTTCAAGTTATCTAAGTGTCATGTCCATGCTTAATTTTTCATGTCAAGTTCAAGTTCGTGTTAACCATGTTCATGATTCAAGTTTTCAAGTATAATTTCATGTCAAGTTTACATGTCATGTTTTCATGTCATATCATGTTAATTTTATAGCCAATTTCAAGTTTGCCTAATCTACCCAAAACGTATCCCCAACGTATGTGAATTCGCATCAACACAAGATATCAAGATAGGGAATAACACAAAAAGGATAGTCATAGGATGGAAAAGGTGTTTACAAGTTAAGCATGATGATTATAACATTTGAGGCATATGAATAAGGGTCTCAACATCAACTTGGCAGAATATGGTGATAGACATGGTAATGGATTGACATAAGATAATATCCCCAATAATAGTTTCAACATCACAGGTAATGTTTAGATAAAGGTCATGAGAGGTTTTAGGTTAATAACATGAATATGTCCCAAATCAAGTTCATACAATAATCCACGAGTCAAAGTTTCACATGAATAGATCTAGGGTGTACAAAATTAGATCTAAAATAGTAGGTCTAAAAAGGATAGTCATAGATCAAGGATTTACAACGATAGATCCGACCTAGTTATCATGTTTAGGCATAATTTCAGTTTACATCGTGTTCATGTTAAATTTACAGTTTAGATCTAAGAGTAACTAGGGCTTACAGATCGTGGTTTTCGAGAACTAAGAACAGAAATTGTTGTAGGATCGTTGCAGAAGCTTCAATCTCTAGTTTGAATTGAGTTGCTTAGGTTGATGTTGATTAGCTTCTAGTTTTGATTCCAGCAGAGTAGCGACGCCATTTGTATTTTTATTTAGAATAGAGGCAGAGTAGAAGTAGAATAGAATTGTGTGTAGAGAAGGCTAGGTTTGGTGTTGTATAAATAGGTTTAGGCAGATGAATCTGGACAGAAATTGGACTAGATACATCAGAACGAACACTGGCCCAAAAATGGGCTCGGGGACCAGGTCGATACCCAAGTCGACTGCGCAGTCGACCTGGTTCTGGGGGTGTCGACTGCCCAGTCGACTCCCCAGTCGACCTGGGTTTGGGCGGGAAATTTCCCGCCCAGTCTGTTCTGCGTTTGAAATTCGAATTTTGAATTCGAATTCGAGCTGTTTTGAACTCTGAATATTTCTGAAACTTTGGGGAGCCATAACTTAGTCATACGGACTCCGATTTTCGAAAACTCGGACTCGATTTCATGCAGAATTCTGAGACGAACGCAATGGCGCAACCCGTTTCCCTTGGTTCTTATTTTAAAATTTAATTCTGCCTAGATTTATGGTTATAACTTGTTATCAAAATACGGGTTGTTACATTCTCCCCTCCTTAAAGGATTTCGTCCTCGAAATCTCTAAGTTAGGAAGAACGTATCCTACCATCCATCATCCATCTACTCAAAACATCATCCACAAGCAAACATTGTCCTTAAGAGATTTCTAATGCTATATGAACATATGCAGAAAGTGTGTGTATATGTTCCTTATCTAATGCAAATGATCAGGCCTGATTGATCTTTCTAATGCAAAATATGTTTAGTGTCATGAATCCAACATGTATGCAAATAATCCTAGTCACGTAAGCACTATATGTGTGCACAAACATTCATCCATATGCAACATTCATATGATAACACATTCAATTTCATCCATAAATAAGTATAAAGACTCATGCATATGCAATATGAAAATGTGTCTGAGCCGATCTAGTGCCTAATGTGTGTTATGCAACCATGAGCCATCACTTGCAACCACTTGCAACCATTCGCAAACATCAAGCATAACATGTTTCAAATACATATTTACATTCATAGGATTCTACCTAAGGTTCTCAAGATAGGATCAAAAGGATATTCAAGATAAAACAGAGTATCTAGGGAAAAGAAGTTAAAGATGTACCCCTAGAAGGTCCTTCTTGCGGAGCTTGCCCTTGCTTCTTAGGGCAGTTCTTGCTGATGTGTCCAGTTTCACCGCATTGAAAACATGCTCCTATCTTCATCTTCTTCTTCCTACAGTCCTGGACTATATGCCCGTCAATACCACAGAAGTTGCATTTTCTTTTCTCATGTGACTTGTCATTCTTGTTGTTGCTGTTCTTTCCTCCTTTCTCGGAGTCTACCTTCTTGTCTTGAGACTCATTCGCCTTGACCTTCTTCTTGCCATTCTCGTCTTCTTCATGAAGTAGGGCCATATTCACCAAGCTTTCAAAGGTCGCCCCCATGGGTATATGAGTCATGGCCATAGTGTGGAGTGGCTCGCTCCATCTTCGAGCAAAGCGTAGAGCCTTCTTCTCAGCCGTGTTGACTAAGTCCAAACCAAACCGAGCAAGCTGATTATACTTATTCACGTATTCCCTAACTGACATGTCCCCTTGCTTGAGTGCCAGGAACCTCTCCATCTGAAGACTCGCTTCTGCGGATGATAAAAACTTAAGCCCAAACCTCTCTCTAAAGTCTGCCCAAGTCTCAATTGGCCTGGTAGCGTTGGTGACTTCCCACCAAAATGCAGCTTCCTCTTTCAACAACCATGCTGCCAACTGAACTTTCCTATGATCCTCCATATCGAAAATGACAAACAAGTCTTCAGTCTCTTTTATCCAGTTTCGCGCCTCAACGAAGGTTTCAGTTCCAACGAAGTTCTTGCCGCCCATTCCTATAAAGTCCTTGCATATTTTGGCGAAGGCGGTACCCGGAGGAGGAGGAGGAGGAACCGCGGCCACCGGGGGAGGAGGAGGAGGGTTATCTGCCGGGCCCGCGCCATTGGCCCTAGCTTCCAAGTATCTTCGGAACCAGGCAGGTATGGGTACTCCCTCAGGAAGGTTAAGATCAGACATGCTGAAAAGTGAAAAGATTCAAACGAGGAAACAAAGGAAAGTGCTAATGGCTTTTGGGGAATAGCCTTTTCATAAAAATAAAACTTTTCTTGAAAAATGCTTCTTTACAAACGGTTTTGAAAATAGTTTCAGAAGGTTTTTAAACTTTTTCCCAGTCCGGTAACCTTCTGCTCTGATACCAAATGTAACACCCCACCTCCGCTAGGGTCACTCACAAAGGGAATGGCCTAGTTTTGGAGTGGTATTATCTAGTAAACAGGCACAGAGATAACACAAGACAGAACATAGATAAGATAAAGTATATAAAGCAGCGGATATAAACTTTAAAACCAAATCTCATTACTGAAAAAAGAGTCAAAACCTCTTACATCAAAATGCCATGTCATTATTTCATTACATCAAGTTCTAAAGAAGCAAAGTACTTAAAACAACATAAGTAAAATATTATTCCCCAAAAAGTGCATGAGTGCAGCCATAGCATAGCTCAATACCAAACCGTACATGAGCTGTCTGAAAGCAAGCAAAGTCCAAGCTAAGGGCTAGAGTTTCCTCCCTGAGAACCTGAGGGGGGGGGGGGGGGGGGGACGAAAGACAAAGAGGCGAAAGAAAACGGGTCAGTCAAAAAGACTGGTAAGCCCTAGTGACTTTTAGCATAGAAACTAGTAAAGTTAACAAGACATGAATAAACTGGAATTAAACATAGGAATGATGATAAGTCTGACATGATAACTAAGATAACAAGATAACTAAAGTCTAAAATTGCGTATTCAAGGTTCGCCATACCAACTATACTGGTATACTAATCCCGTGTCAACTATAAATCAAGAAATAATCCCTTGGCCCAATATCGTGAAGTGACCCAATTCGGGGTCCAACGGTATGATCTAATCGATCGGCTCCCTACAAGTCTAGCTCGTCGTGTGTCTGTGTCATACGGCCCTATCACGAATGTAGTCACCTGTGCTAGGTCCACCATAGGGTGTATCAAGCCCTAGGGTACCAACCACCGACACGAATCAAGAATGCACAGATAATCCTACTGATGCCCAATGCCTGCTTTTTCAACTCCGGACTAAGTGCACGACCCTAGTCCGCCTGAACCTACAATGGCGCACCAACTCAGCCGTCGTTCTGGTTGCTTACAATCAGCCCAGCAATCGTGCCCCACCCTGGCTAGTCCCAGGGTACCGTGATACAACTAGTGGGTTACTGCTGAAAAGGACCGCGTAACTAGGGTTTCGTTCAGCAGGTTAAGTTGTCATTTAAAATCGAGACTTAACCCCATCTACGTGTCATGTCAAATTGACTAAGTGTGTCGTTCTAGTTCAAGACTTAGTCCTACGAATCATGTGTCAGGTTGGTTAAGTGTGTTCAAGCGGTTCATGACTTAACCCTATCCAATCAATGTGTCAAATTGGTTAAGTATATTCAAGTGGTCCATGACTTAACCCTATCCAGTGGCATTAATTTACTTAATGCACCCCTAACCTCTCACATTAGACTTGGTTATGGTTACTGGATGTGTCGGGCGGGTCCGGGCAGTTTTGCACCATAACCTAGTCTAACCTCGGGTTTTGAGTACGATATGACCAACTACTCACATTGGGTCCTATTGTTTGCAGTTACTGGATTCGCCGGGCGGTTCCGGGCGGATTTATATTGCAGACTCAACCCAACCTCGAGTTAGCCACGTTCAAGTTACCTAAGTGTCATGTCCATGCTTAATTTTTCACGTCAAGTTCAAGTTCGTGTTAACCATGTTCATGATTCAAGTTTTCAAGTATAATTTCATGTCAAGTTTACATGTCATGTTTTCATGTCATATCATGTTAATTTTATAGCCAATTTCAAGTTTGCCTAATCTACCCAAAACGTATCCCCAACGTATGTGAATTCGCATCAACACAAGATATCAAGATAGGGAATAACACAAAAAGGATAGTCATAGGATGGCAAAGGTGTTTACAAGTTAAGCATGGTGATTATAACATTTCAGGCATATGAATAAGGGTCTCAACATCAACTTGGCAGAATATGGTGATAGACATGGTAATGGATTGACATAAGATAATATCCCCAATAATAGTTTCAACATCACAGGTAATGTTTAGATAAAGGTCATGAGAGGTTTTAGGTTAATAACATGAATATGTCCCAAATCAAGTTCATACAATAATCCACGAGTCAAAGTTTCACATGAATAGATCTAGGGTGTACAAAATTAGATCTAAAATAGTAGGTCTAAAAAGGATAGTCATAGATCAAGGATTTACAACGATAGATCTGACCTAGTTATCATGTTTAGGCATAATTTCAGTTTACATCGTGTTCATGTTAAATTTACAGTTTAGATCTAAGAGTAACTGGGGCTTACAGATCGTGGTGTTTGAGAACTAAGAACAGAAATTGTCGTAGGATCATTGCAGAAGCTTCAATCTCTAGTTTGAATTGAGTTGCTTAGGTTGATGTTGATTAGCTTCTAGTTTTGATTCCAGCATAGTAGCGATGCCATTTTTATTTTTATTTAGAACAGAGGCAGAGTAGAAGCAGAATAGAATTGTGTGCAGAGAAGGCTAGGTTTGGGGCTGTTTAAATAGGTTTAGGTAGATGAATCTGGACAGAAATCGGACTAGATACATCAGAACGAACACTGGCCCAAAAATGGGCTCGGGGACCAGGTCGACACCCAAGTCGACTGCGCAGTCGACCTGGTCCTGGGGGTGTCGACTGCCCAGTCGACTCCCCAGTCGACCTGGGTCTGGGCGGGAAATTTCCTGCCCAGTCTATTCTGCGTTTGAAAATCGAATTTTGAATTCGAATTCGAGCTGTTTTGAACTCTGGATATTTCTGAAACTTTGGGGAGCCATAACTTGGTCATACAGACTCCGATTTTCGAAAAATCTGACTCGATTTCATGCAGAATTCCGAGACGAACGCAATGGCGCAACCCGTTTCCCTTGGTTCTTACATTAAAATTTAATTCTGCCTAGATTTATGGTTATAACACGTGATCAAAATACGGGTTGTTACACATCTGGTCAAGAAATAAATGTTTTCCATCGATGTAGTAAGGTTGTATCCTTTGTGTGATCTAGGTATAAAATCTTTTTCTTGTCGTTAAAACTTAGCCTTTTTGTTATTGAATTCCACTGCTCGATCTATATCCTTTTTTCTTCTTTTCAAGGTGTTTTGAGACTAAAGCACCATCCTTTTAGTCCATTTGGAAGCAAAGTGTTTAAAATCCTTCATTATTTCCCGTTGGAATATCATTCCTCCGATTTTCTTATGGATAATGTACCTTACATGAGAGAAGAGGCTACATTTTTTTGACGTTGAACCACTTAGAGGAAAGGTTAGGGTTTGTCTTATGTAGGAAGGATTATCGCTCCAATAGCCAGAATCATATTGCTCCATTTCCCTTTTCCATCACATTATTCGCAAGGCTTCCATTCTTAACCTTTGTTCTTCCATCGCTCTTGGGTCAGTAGCATCTAATATATCCATTTGCGATCCAAAAGACTCTTGTTGGGACCTTTTGCCCAATTCTTGCTTCTTCAAAGCTTAGTCCAATCCGAGACAGAACAACACAGTTAGGTATGAGGTAAGGTCAACCACAAGGTCGGAGGTTCAAGCACCCTCCTTCTAGCGCCAAAATGTTAACGATATTTTTCGTTAACACCAGAGATAGGTCTGTGGAATTGGACCTAAGGGGAAAACAGGGTTATTTAGTTTCCACGAGCTTGAGTTAGTTCATCATTTCCTATATATCAAGGTCTAAAGCCAAAAAGTTTAGTTACTCTTCCCTCAAAGACGTGAGCATTATGCTTAAGCGACTTAAGAGCCAACATTTATCTTGGGACAAGGGTTCCCTAAGCACAACCCTCAGTATGAGGCTAAATGTCTTGTAGGAAGGGGTACTGCTATGACCTTACGGAAGGGTTTAGACTTGGATATGAAACCATGTCCATGTATAATGCATATAGTGTGTTGTGGAGGAAATAACTAAGAAAACTCATAAGAAGCCCATAAGAAATATGCTAAGTGTTGATTCACTCTCTTTTGATCTTTTATTCTAAATACATAAGTGATTACAATAGAAATCCCCAAATTGATTTGGAAATTAGGGTATACTCTAGGAGAAAAGAGTATAAGAATGAGAAATGAGAAAGTCGCCCATGAAAATGAGACCCTTGAGGTCTTATTTATAGACAAATCAGGGCCCTTTTGTCATTGGGCGAGAATAAGCCCCTGTCAGCCGCTTTTTCCTTCAGTTTCGGTTACTTTGGCTCTCGGTTTCTCTTTTGGCTTTGCTTGTTGCTTTTAGGGTATCGGTTTCGACTCTCTGAAGGATGCGCTTGGTTCTCAGAAGGAGGATCTCCGGTTCTTGGAAAGATGGTCTCGGTCTTTGGAACTTCTCTTTTAACGTTGTCTTTTCCTTCCTTGTATCCATACCAAGCCTGTTGGTATGGATAACTTTAGGAAAGGCTTTAGCATTTCGGCTATGGGCTTACGGTCATGAGCCTTCGGCCTTGTTGTTAATCTTTCCTGATGTTTGCCTCTTTGTTGCTTCGAGTGTGCGGTTACAGATCCGCCACCCCTGTTGGCATCAACACTAAGTAGATTAATGTGGATAACTTCTCTCTTTGAGGTTCTGGCTTGCCTTTCAGTAAATCCCTAAAGTGCGCTTTGGCTTATCGGAGGGGTACTTCTGGTGCTCTATTGGTTGTTTGTTGAAGTGGCCTTTCGGTGATCATCTAATTGGGGCCTCGGTGGTTGGTTTTCAGACAATTTCTTCGTGTTTCAAAGTTTGTGCTTTTGATGCTCTCGTCTCTTAATGTATCGACATTAAGCAAGTTAACGTCGATAGCCCTTTCATCCTTCTGGGTCTCTGTTTGTAGAGTTCTTTGTCATTCTCTTCATCATCTTCTGGTATTGGATGACTTCTCGTTGGCTACATTCGTTCCAGGACTACTCTGTCATCACTCTTCTGTTCAATTTGAGGCTCTTCTTCTTTGATGATGTTGTTGGTTGCTCGTTATTCTGAATACCTCCCTTACTCTTTTGGTTTCATCTTGCACTTGGTCTTGGATTACAGATCACTCTTTTCTACCCGTGATGGTCCGATCCCTTTCACCATCAGCCTGTCTCGGTGTTAGTTTTGGTAGTAGTAATGTTAATATGGGGAATATGGGTAAATAGGTCAAAAAAGTGCCAGTATGGATAAAGATGTCAAATTTTCCTATGGTTGCTTGGTCTAAGATTGGTATTTGTTGGCTAGCTTCTCACATTGGCAAGTTTCTTTGCATGGATCGAGCAACATAGAGCCTTGAATGGCTTGGTTAAGCACAGGTTTTGGTGGAGATAACTCATGTTAGTGAACTCCCGAACGTGATCTCTTTCATTCTTGGAGATGGTATAGAACACTTTATTTCTATTAACTTCATCTGGAAAACAGACATTTGCCTCTCTTGTAAAAGCTTTGGTCATTCAAATATTAACCGTCCCTGCAGTTTTGAAGACACCTCAATAAGCAGCAATGGTAATTCTGATAAGGAACAGTGAAGCAAAGGAATTGAGTATGTGGAAGTTCAAAAAGCTGGTGGTAATGAGGGTCACAATTAAACTCTAGAAATAATGTCAACGGGAAACCCATTGTCTTACCCTCTAGAGATAATGTTAAGCATAGGGTTTCCCATACTACTATCCAAAAAGAATGGCAGAGGGTAGTTGGTGTGAATGCTAAGAAAGGCAAGAATGTAGGTCTAAACAAATATGATGCAGATGCAGTGCAAACTGGAAATAGTTTTGACACTTTGAACAACCTTTGTGAGGACAATGAAGCACAACTTGATTTGTAAGAGTATGAGGAAGGGGAGTTATGTGAATCTTGTAAGGCACGTGAAATGGGGAACTGTAATGATGGGTGTACTTTGGGCAATGTTATTGTCAGCCCCAATACGACCAATGTAGTTGTGAACAAGGTAGGAGAATTTGAGAGACGAAAGCAGTTTGAGGGAAATGAAGTTGAGACTCTATTGATATTGAGACACAAGATATGAACAGTGAATAAATAGAATTTTTTCAAACCATGAGCGCTGGTGGCTTCGATGTCAATGTCCCACTTATAATTCCCCCTGTGCAAATGTATACAAAGTGCAATTTCAAACCTGGTTTTCTGAACCCCACGACTTCACTCATCAAGCAACAACAAACAATTGACTTGCAGAATCCTTTGAAGGACTTTATTGATGATGTTAAAAGCTTTGGTAATCAGGTGAGTGGCAGTGCTGGGTTGCTAAGATACAACGAGTGCCAATCTCTTCTGACACACAACGAGCTGTAGAGAGTCTGGATAGTTATTTTAAGCAAAACTTCAATATTGATGAACTTGAGTTTGTGAAAAGGAAGGTGCCACCAGACAAGGTAAAAACAAAGACTGTGTATAAAGACAAAAATGTATTGGAGACAATACAAAGTCTAAGAGAGGAAACTGAAACACCCCACCTCCGTTATGGTCACTCACAAAGGGAATGCATTAACTTTGGTGAAGCATCATAGGTAAAAGATACAGATAATTTACAAGACAGACATACAAACAGTGGAAAAACTGAAATCATTTCATAAGCAGCGTGGTTTAGTCAAAACATTACAACCATTGTCTCAAAACCCAACTTCCAAATCATTACAATAAAACCTCTGTCTTGATTCAAAACTCCAAATACATAAAGAAGCATAAAACAGTAAGCAACAATAATCCCCAATAAAAGTGTAACCACAGCCATAGCCCAAGAAAAGAGAATCCAAGCAATACATCTACTCTCTTAAAGCTGGAAAAGGTCTGAACTAAGCTGAAGTATTCCCTCCCTATGGACCTGAGGGAGGGAGGGGAACGGAAGAAAAGAAGACGAAAGAAAACGGGTCTGACACAAAGCCTAGTAAGGCCAGTGATTTTCAGCATGTAAACAAGAAAAAGGATCATGACATGAATAAATCGAATATAAGACAATACCATAGTAACAAGATAACATAAGACAAGATAAGGTAAGATAAACTGAATATGCTATCGCACCCATTTCTATTTCTCTGCACTTACTAACAACTGTTTCAACTAGCCTCATGTGTTCATAATAAAATGATCTGTAATGGCCTACAAATCCATACTATCTGAGTTGACTAATAACACCACACGTCCAACCCAAATTGCACAGAAATACGAATCATTATTAGAAAGAAGTTAGAGGATTAGAAATAAAAAGAAAGAAATATTAGAATAGAAGAAAACGAAGATCACAAACTCATAGCGGAACGAATAAAATATATCAAATAACATAACTTTTGAAATACAATTTAGTAGCTGTATATATACCATTATCAGAGCACAACAGTTATTTCTGGAACAGTTATAAACACCTGTTTCCAGATACGACATAGTACACAACGGAAATATGATAGTCTATAGCTAACTGGTGAAGCCTCCAGCTTCTAGCTCTTCCAAGTGAATCTGAAAAAAAAAGTCCTGACTACTTGACTGCTCGTACAAATTTGGGCACCCAAGAGTTTAGGGAAACAAAAACAAAATAAACTCTGGGTCAGTCATGGGACTGGTGTGAGTAAACTCCAATCATTTGTTTAACTTTAAAAATCCTTTCGAAAGAAATGATAATCGTAATACTGATCCACACATAAACACGGATGGTTTTTACCTTATGACAACCCAAAATATCTTTGATATCAAATCCAGTGATATTATAATAATGTCTACATCAAATAAATAGAATCTAGCGGAACGCTTGCATCTCACGCTCTATATATAATATAAAATCAAAAACCGCATGGCGCTTGTTAGAGATTGGATTCCGACTATGACAAGGTATGGAACCACCTTCCAATAGTGTATCTCTAGAAGGAAATACATCGGTTTCAACAAGAACATCTTGCAACCCGGCCGACACATGACCAACCACTCATTTCGCTTGAATGTATCGATTGTATATCACCAACGGTTGGGATCAACAACCGTTTCCCGAAAAGGGACAGCATCGATAGATTAAAGAAGTAAAAGGAATTTCTCTAGATAGGTGATTATACATCCTAATGGGAACGACCCACATAGCCATGTTGCCTGCCCGATTTTTGGCATTTCCCGGTTGTTGAGGCCTGAGGCTACGATTACTTATCATTCCTTGATAGCACAATCACTTTGAATGCCACATTGTCAGATCCGTTAATCACTAATTGATTTGCGCAAATACATTCTGGATATTATTCTAAGAGAATAAATTCTCCGCCACCATATATATTTACACAGACCAACATATATGATAATTGGAAATACTTTGTCATACATTCGTCCATACACTTCATTTTGGGACTGAAAGAAACCGAAGGCACAATTTCTATTAATAGAAAAAGTCCTTGCACTTTACTTCGTCTTCGATTATCTTCATATAATCTGATTCGCAAAGCTACTGCCAATACGCAGTGGTTCTCGGATAATAATCCAACCGGTCTCTCCATATTGACAACGATATTGGCAAGTACTTCGATAGTCGGTTATTTAACTATCGAAGAAAAACAAACATCCATTCATCCATAACATCAAACCATCACTGGGCCTTTAAATTAATATTTCATTAATTAAAACACTTCTCCATTTCCTTATCCATATTCGTTAACACGATATTTTCGATAATCATCTTCTTGGTCTCTTACGCTATTTGGAAAACATTTCCATACATCGACTTCTTTTATTTTCTATATTTAGAAAATATCTTCTATTTATAATTGGAAAACATTCCAATTACTTATCTCTTGCTCGACTCATTTAATTTTACTCTCAGGAAATATATATTATTATATTTCCAAAATTCCACTTATTTGGGTTAAAACGAATGTTGTGTAAAATATCGTTACAATAAGCCAAAATATTTCATTCAACTATCTTTTATTCAACTACTGATCTTCGAGATTGGGTCTTCGCTATTTATTGGTTAAAAGTGAAATCAATCGAGTTGGGGCAAAATTACCCCTCGGACCTTGACTGAAAACATCCTTAACTTCAAAACAGACAAGACCATTATTCCTGAATAATCAACACCATAAAAACCAATTATCCATTTCTAAAACACGTATATGCTTCTCTTTCTATTTTTAACAAATCTAATTTATAGTTTTCCTTTTTGTTTATAATATTCTATTTTTAAGTTCATTTACTTATCAAATTCTATATATATCGATACATTGATTTCTAACTATCATATTTTCTTAAATGTATTCTAACTCCTTAAATTTCTGGAAATTTTTTCCATAACTTCCTTTATACCGGGAGCATCGGGAAAATCCCCAAACCGCCACACAGGCCTCTCCAATCAAAAATAAAAATAAAAAGGCAAGCGGCTAGCCGATTCGGCGCATAAAATCTCATAAGGAATTTTAACATTTACCTTTTTGTTGGGCACATAAATTTATAAACTTCATACACTTCATTTCCATACCTGCTTAACACATGTTCACCTGTTTTCAATTCAATTCAACTCAATCCAATCGTTTGAATTCAGTTTTGCACATTTATTCTTTAATAAGCTTCTTAGTCTATTTCATTTGTTATTTGAACATATCATGTTCGTATGTATTTTAGTTTGCTTATAAATCAATTGAACCCCATTTTCATTTAAGGTTTCATATTCGATTTCGAATATGAAATCCACAAGTCCCATTTACTTATCAAAAGAAATATCTCGATCTAAAATTCGATTCACAAATTATTCTTCCACTTAGTTAATTCTATTCAAAAATAAATAGCTGATTTTGTTTCAAAAATCAATCTATTTACTCCACTCGAGTTCCTATTTATTTTATAACTCAAGTCCAAAATTTTCAAATGCAAATTTGGATTTTATTCGCTTAAAAATCCTTATATTTATTTATATAAACCATTATGGTTTTAAACGATTTTGGTGCTGCTTTTCTAAAAATTTGATTTTGACATAACTCAAAATCTATCAGACGAAATCCATATTTTTCTCTTCCATTAGAAAACTATTATCTAATTGGTCCTGATGGTTCTGATTTCAAAGAATCCTGACTTAATTTGAGTTATATATACTCAATTGAAGTTCGAATCGCCAATTTACGAACTACCGCATTGCGGCGAGTTCGTTTTAATTATATTTAATATGTAAACGTTTTAAACTTTGTTTATAATAAATTCAGCTCCGTTCAAATATATTTTCAATATATATCCAATTAGTTTTCCAATTCAACATAATATTTTCGATATCTATAATTGTCGATTTTTCCTTACTTGGTAATATATTTATTTATACTTCGATCTTCTATATTTAATTCCAGTTCCTTTTATAAATAAATTATTTATAAAATTCAATATAATCGAATTTCAATTATAAATCCGTTGAATTCTTCTCAATTCAGCTTATATTCCGAATTCTGAAATATAATCAATCGTTTTGTTTCAAAACACTTCCCGGTTTACTTTTAAATTCCTGTTTGAATTTAAATGGTTTAAATAATCCAAATGATAATTTATTTCACCAAATTTATAACACTATTTATAAATTCAACTTCCTTGTTTCATATATTTGAACAAGTTCCCTTTCCCAATTTCTATTTGAACTTCATCCCTTTGATATTCCGAATTGTGGAATAAAAACCGTTGTTCAGTTTCAAATGATTTCAAATTCTATTTTTAAATTCATATTTGAATTTAAATATTTAAATTATCTCTTGATAATTAATTCATTATATTTATAACCACAATTTTATAAATTTCCTTGTTTTAGATTTAAACAAGTCTATTTCGAAATCTATTTAAAACCAAAATCATATTTTGGGAATTTCTGTTTATTTTAACTTATCTATATAAATATAGAATCAACTTTCATATTTAAATTTAAACTTCTATTTAAATATATTCGAACTAATTAAATTCAAATCATAAATCCTTACGGATTTATTTTAGTTCAGTTTATATTCTAAACATCAGAATAAATTCTATCGTTTATTTCTTTAAAACGATTTCCCCATTTCTATTTTTAAATTCACCTTTGAATTTAAATATTCAAATTATCCAAATGATATTTTTTCCACTTTATTTACAAACACTGCTAATAAATTTATTTCAACTCCCCACATTATTCAATTTATAAACATCGTTTATAAATTCAATACTTGTTTTATTTATTTAAAACAAGTAAATATTTTTAGCACATTCTAAATCCAAATCCTATTTAAAAAAATTCCTTTTAAATCTCTAAATCTATTTTCACAATATTTTTATAAATTAACATTTTTGCCCTAGTAGTATTTAAACAATCAAACCACTCAATTATCAGTCAACACATCATATATGACAATATATATGAAAGCAAATAAATAATAATATTTTTGAGGAATCCAGTTGGATCCCTCCAACCTGTTTTCTACATCCATAGACATTAGCTAACAGAAATAATACCCATCCTGCTTTATGGCAGGATATCGTGATATAGAAGGTCATCCACTATCATAGCGTTGGGCGTATAGGGTCATCCGCTAACAATACTGCGGGCATCCGCTAATGGTACTGTGGGAATCCAACCACCAATATACATATATATATATATATATATATATATATATATATAATAACCACAAACACCAATCCTAAATAACTAATATATATTTAACATAGCCATAATAATATTCCAATGCAAGCAAACAACCAACAAATTATTTTCAATGATAAAAATAATTTAAATAAAATTCTTGAGTGAGAATTACTCACCTTATTTTATTTAGCAGTCAATTCCAATCTGATTTCGATCAACTCCAAATACTTAAAACGAATCCCACCGTAAGCCTGCGTTCATATGAGTTCAAAAATTGACGGTCTCGAACGGATATAAATTTAATAAGATACCGCATTATTCCTTCTGCACAAATTTAATTTAAACTAATTTACCAACTAAAACAATTTAATTTAATTAACTTAGTTCACGTTTTAAACACTTTCCTAAATGATACATGTAAGGACACATCACCTACTCCATGTTCTCTCTCCTCCATTTGCTACCTCTACATTCACCTGTTTATGCCACATCCACCACCACTGCATTATCGACAACAGCTCACAACCTTGTTCTTGACCCACGTAACTCTTCCTAGTTCACAATTCAAACCTCCAACCTTCACTGTCGATAACCCCTTCTAGTTTCAACTCCAGTAATTTTGCATCAAACCATTATCACTTCTCACTGTATCGGACACTTTTTCAACATTATAAATTTGTTATTGAACTCCCCTTTGTGCCACTGTCTTGCCTAGTACATCCTCAACAAGTTCGAACTCCAAATCGCAGTACCTAATTTACATCGTAGCCTCTGAATAATGACACCAATCCTCATCTCTTCACTGACCATTTCGTACTTTCAGAGGAAGTCGCGACTTCCTTTATCAATTGTTCTTCGTATTCACGCAGCCGCCACCTTCATTATGCATCATCGCGACCTACCATTTAGCCCAAAACCGCATTGAATCACTGAGGAGCCAAAGCCCTAGGATGCCTGTAGAGAAATCGAACTTGATCGCACCTCAATCATTGACGCAGACACCCTTTCTACAATCCAACGCAATTGAAGACAAAGACACCTTATTTCTATTTCTGGATTTCGAACTCTTTGCGGATTTTAATTCGCGAATCCTCATAGACTCCGCCTTTTGTTAAGGAGAAGAAGAAGCGATTTTAAAGGAGAGGCATTTTGATTTTTCCCTTCTGGTTTGCAGAAGAAATGAAATAAGGGGAGATGCGTGATTATATAGAGGAAGGAAACTTCAGTGTTAAGGAATTGTAGGTCTGCGTTAGTACAGAAGTAGGCATAGGCTTAGGCACCAATTATTTAATATGATTTGATTTGTTTTGACTTCGATTTGATCTCGTATTTAATACGATTCGATATAAAGAGATTTTTATTCTTTTTAAATAGATATCGTTTTGATTAAAGAGATCTTTATTCTTTTAAAACAGATTCTGATTTGATTTCGTACCTATCCACAATCAAATATCTCAGGGTCCATTAATTTAAACCACGAACCGCTATTTTAACGTAGCCATTGTTGTTTCAACAGTACAACACTATTCTGAACTAACTGAATATATTTTGATATTTAATTTGAACGTAAATATAAATAACCAAAATAAATTATTACAGTATAATTTAAATTCAAAAACAAATAAATACCTTGATAATAAATTATTATTATCGTCTATATCTATATTTAAATAGAATATATATTGAAATAGAATTTATACCGGTCATCTGGATTGTTTTGATTCAGTTTAAAATTCTGGATTCAATTTTGTTTTAAATTCAAAGAAAATCCATATTAAACATTTGAATTATTTTAACTCCGTTTTAGTTTCGAATTGAATTATTTCAAATTTCTCGTATTTCGATAATTATAAATATTCGAAATAAATTGTATTTCGATTATAAAATCGATAATTAAATATAAAATCCATTTATATTATCAATTCGATATTAAAAATCATATTAAATATTTAAAATAAACTACTCAAAAAATCCGAGTCGTTACATTCTTCCCCCTTAAAAGAATTTCGTCCCCGAAATTACTAAGGTAGGAAAAATGCTACAAACCCATTTACTTTTCAAAATCTCACTTATGTTGAAACTCAACTCTTCACATTTCAACGAATTTCAGTTCTTCTAAAACTTTTGGTTTTTATTCATCTAATCCGAGTGATCAATATATATTCACATCCAATATATTCACATCTCATTCATATTCCATTTGCATACATTTAAATTCATTCAAATCGATTTTAATCATTTTATTTACATCGATCCATTTAACTAGATTAAGTTAAATTTTAATTCCTGGGTTTTCATTTCAAATTCTTATGAAATCATATATAAATATATACATATATTTATTTCTATCTCAAATTCAAAACATTTGAATTTTCAAACCAACTTGTTTTATTTAAAACAGATTCCCTTCAAATTTTTTTTCTAAGGTAGCAATCCATCACTTAGAAACTCGAAAATGAACACTGATGATGTCGCGATCATCATCAGAATTATTTCCCAGCCACTGAAGTGAGTTCAGTGCTTTATCACTTTCAAATCCATTCAGAAATGATTTTTATTCAAAACCTTCCAAAATAAATCTATTTTAATATACTTCAGAAAAATATTTTCCAACTTCCCAGGATTGAAATTCCAAATTCTAGCTTGAATTTAATTTTAATTTTTCTCATTTGTATATATTTCATTCTTATACAAATTCTGTTTGATTATAAATAACCATTTCAATTTTTATAATCTTATTGGATTAAAATTTTAACAACCAACAGATCCATATAATAAAATAATTTCAAAAAATTGTTCCTTTTCTATCAAAATAGAATTTTGAGTAAATTTATGTCATTTACCCACTTAAAACAATATCATGTCAAAATTTTCTGTTCAAGTGTTTAGATATTCCTATCGACTTTGTGATGTCCCATGATTCGATCAGAATTCATAAACTACTCACCAGACAAGTCAACACAATATAAAACAATTTTTATATCGACTAACAAATACACTATCTCGTATATATATACACTCAACTCATTCTAGGGTACTACTGACCCTATCTCTAATGAGCACAACCCTACCAAAGCCTAGGTATTCGCTCAACCTAAGCTCTCATACCAACTATAATGGCCCGCAAATCCGTACTATCTGAGTTGACTAATAACACCACACGTCCAACCCAAATTGCACAGAAATACGAATCATTATTAGAAAGAAGTTAGAGGATGAGACATAGAAAGAAAGAAATATTAGAATATAAGAAAACGAAGATCACAAACTCATAGCGGAACGAATAAAATATATTAAATAATATAACTTTTGAAATACAAATCTGTATATACATACCATTGTAATAGCACAACAGTTATTCCTGGAACAGCTATAAACACCAGTTTCCAGATACAACATAGTACACAGCGGAAATATGATAGTTTACAGCTAACTGGTGAAGCCTCCTGCTTCCAGCTCTTCCAAGTGAATCTGGAAAAAAAATTCTGACTACTTGACTGCCCGTACAAATTTAGGCACCCAAGAGTTTAGGGAAACAAAAACAAAATAAACTCTGGGTCAGTCATGGGACTGGTATGAGTAAACTCCAATCATTTGTTTAACTCTAAAAATCCTTTCGAAAGAAATGATAATCGTAAGACCGATCCACACATAAACACGGATGCTTTTTACCTTACGATAACCCAAAATATCTTTGATATCAAATCCAGTGATATTATAATAATGTCTACATCAAATAAATAGAATCTAGCAGAACGCTTGCATCTCACGCTCCATATATAATATAAAATCAAAAACCACATGGTTCTTATTGGAGATTGGATTCCGACTATGACAAGGTATGGAACCACCTTCCGATAGTGTATCTCTAGAGGGGAATGCACTGGGTTCAACAAGAACATCTTGCAACCCGGCCCATACATGACCGAACACTTATTTCGCTTGAGTGTTTCGAATGTATATCACCAACGGTTGGGATCAGCAACCGTTTCCCTAAAAGGGACAGCATCGATAGATTAAAGAAGTAAAAGGAATTTCTCTAGATAGGTGATTATACACCCTGATGGGAGCGACCCACATAACCATGCTGCCTTCCCGATTTTTGTCATTTCCCGGTTGTTGAGGCCTGAGGCTACGATTACTTATCATTCCTTGATAGCACAATCACTTTGAATGCCACATTGTCATATCCGTTAATCACTAATTGATTTGCATAAATACATTCTGGATATTATGCCAAGAGAATAAATTCTCCGCTACCATATATATTTTCATAGACCAACATATATGATCATTGGAAATACTTTGTCAAACATTCGTCCATACACTTCGTTCTGGGACTGAACAAAATCGAAGGCACAATTTATATTAATAGAAAAAGTCCTTGCACTTTACTCCGTTTTCGATTATCTTCATATAATCTGATTCGCAACGCTACTACCAACATGGAGTGGTTCTCAGATAATAATCCAACCGGTCTCTCTATATTGACAACGATATTGGCAAGTACTTCGATAGTCGGTTATTTAACTATCGAAGAAAAACAAAATCCATTTATCCATAACATCAAACCATCAATGGGCCTTTAAATTAATATTTCATTAATTAAAACACTTCTCCATTTCCTTATCCATATTCGTTAACACAGTATTTTTGATAATCATCTTCTTGGCCCCTTAAGTTATTTGGAAAACATTTCCACATATTGTCTTCTTTTATTTTCTATATTTAGAAAATATCTTCTATTTATAATTGGAAAACATTCCAATTACTTATCTCTTGCTCGACTCATTTAATTCTACTCTCGGGAAATATATATTATTATATTTCCAAAATTCCACTTATTTGGGTTAAAACGAATGTTGTGTAAAACATCGTTACAATAACCCAAAATATTTCATTCAGCTACCTTTTATTCAACCATTGATCTTCAAGACTGGTTCTTTGCTATTTATCGGTTAAAATTGAAATCAATCGAGTTGGGGTAAAATTACCTCTTAGACCTTGACTGAAAACATCCTTAACTTCAAAACAGACAAGACCATTATTCTCGAATAATCAACACCATAAAAACCAATTATCCATTTCTAAAACACATATACGCTTCTCTTTCTATTTTTAACAAATCTAATTTATAGATTTCCTTTTTATTTATAATATTCTATTTTTAAGTTCATTTACTTATCGAATTCTATATATATCGATACATTGATTTATAACTTTCAAATTTTCTTAAAAATATTCTAACTCCTTAAATTTTCGGAAAATTTCGCCATAATCTCCTTTGTATCGGGAGCATCGAGAAAATCCCCAAACCGCCACACAGGCCTCTCCAATCAAAAAGAAAAAGAAAAAGCCAAGCGGCTAGCCGATTCGGCGCATAAAACCTCATACGTAATTTAAACATGTACCTTTTTGTCAGACACATAAATTTATAAACTTCGTACACTTCATTTCCATACCTGCTTAACACATGTTCACCTGTTTTCAGTTCAATTCAACTCAATCCAATCGTTTGAATTCAGTTTCGCCTATTATTCTTTAATTAGCTTCTTAGTTTATTTCACTTGTTATTTGAACATATCATGTTCGTATGTATTTTACTTTGCTTATAAATCAATTGAACCCCATTTTCATTTCAGGTTTCATATTCAATTTCGAATATGAAATCCACAAGTCCCATTTACTTATCAAAAAAAATATCTCAATCTAAAATTCGATTCACAAATTATTCTTTCACTTAGTTAAATATATTAAAAAATAAATAACTGATTTTGTTTCAAAAATCAATCCATTTACTCCACTCGAGTTCCTATTTATTTTATAATTCAAGTCCAAATTTTTCAAATGGAAATTCGGATTTTATTCGCTTAAAAATCCTTATATTTATTTATATAAACCATTATGGATTTTAAACGATTTTGGCACTGCTTTTCTGAAAATTTGATTTTGACATAACTCAAAATCTATCAGACGAAATCCAGTTTTTTCTCTTCCATTAGAAAACTACTATCTAATTGGTCCTGAAGGTTCTTGTTTCAAAGAATTCCAACTTAATTTGAGTTCTATATACTCAATTGAAGTTTGAATCGCCAATTTGCAAACTACCACGCTGCGACGAGTTCGTTTTAATTATATTTAATACATAAACTTTTTAAACTTCGTTTATAATAAATTCAACTCCATTTAAATATTTTTTTAATATATATCCAATCAGTTTCCCAATTCAACATAATATTTTCAATTATCTATAATTGTCGATTTTTCCTTACTCGGTAATATATTTATTTATACTTCGATCATCTATATTTAATTCCAATTCCTTCTATAAATAAATTATTTATAAAATTCGATATAATCGAATTTCAGTTATAAACTCGTTGAATTCTTCTCAATTTAGCTTATATTCCGAATTTCGAAATATAATCAATCATTTTGTTTCAAAACACTTCCTTATTTACTTTTAAATTCCTATTTGAATTTAAATGGTTTAAATTATCCAAATGATAATTTATTTCACCAAATTTATAACACTATTTATAAATTCAACTTCCTTGTTTCATATATTTAAACAAGTTCCCTTTCCCAATTTCTATTTGAACTTCATCCCTTTGATATTCCGAATTGCGGAATAAAAACTATTGTTCACTTTCGAATGATTTCAAATTCTATTTTTAAATTCATATTTGAATTTAAATATTTAAATTATCTCTTGATAATTAATTCATTATATTTATAAACCCCATTTTATAATTTTCCTTGTTTTAAATTTAAACAAGACTATTTCGAAATCTATTTAAAACCAAAATCATATTTTGGAAATTTCTATTTATTTTAACTTATCTATATAAATATAGAATCTACTTTCATATTTAAATTTAAACTTCTATTTTAATAAATTCGAACTAATCAAATTCAAATCATAAATCCTTATGGATTTATTTTAGTTCAGTTTATATTTTGAACATCAGAATAAATTCCACCATTTATTTCTTTAAAATGATTTCTCCATTTCTATTTTTAAATTCACCTTCAAATTTAAATATTCAAATTATCCAAATGATAAATTTTCCACTTTATTTATAAACACTGTTTACAAATTTATTTCAATTCCCCACATTATTTAATTTATAAACATCGTTTATAAATTCAATACTTGTTTTATTTATTTAAAACGAGTAAATATTTTTAGCACATTCTAAATCAAAATCCTATTTTTTTTAAAAAAATTCCTTTTAAATCTCCAAATCTCTTTTCACAATATTTTTAAAAATTAACATTTTGGCCCCAGTAATATTTAGACAATCAAACCACTCAATTATCAATCAACACATCATATATGATAATATATATGAAAGCAAACAAATATTAATATTTTTGAGGAATCCAGTTGGATCCCTCCAACCTGTTTCCTGCATCCACAGACGTTAGCTAACAGAAATAATACCCATCCAGCTTCGTGGCAGGATATCATGGTATAGAAGGTCATCCACTATCATAGCGTGTGGTGTATAGGGTCATCCACTAATGATACCGCAGGCATCCGCTAATGGTACTGCGGGAATCCAACCACCAATATATATATATATATATATATATGTAGGATCGATAATAACCCTAGAGGGGGGGTGAATAGGGTTTTTAACACTAAATTTAAACTAAACACGATAATAGAGAAATGCAGTAAAAATAAAATCACACGCAGATATACCCAGCTTCGGCAAACTGTGCCTACTGCTGCCTTTCTAAGATTTTTACTAGGAGATACAAACAGATCTCGCTTACAATCCTATGTAAACTCGCAACTCCTGCTCCTGTTTATCCCTAAGCTCAAAATCCTAGACTAGTCTGTATACCCTAGACTAGATTTTCTCAGATTACACTTCAATATTCTGTGCTCCCTAGTTTTACAATAAAACTAGAAAAGAAGTTAAAAAAAAATTCAATAAAAAAACAACAAAGCTTAAAGGAAATAAGGGGAGGAGTTAAAAGTGGGGGGTCATCCCCTTTTCTTTGCACTAGCCCAAAGTGGTCGAGCCACTTTTATTTTGCGGTGCTCCCTTGTGTTTTCTTTAGCCCGATCCTCCCTTTTTCTCTGAAACAAAAGAATGGCGGCTGCGATTAGGGTTTCAGTGATTTTTCCCTAAATCAATCTCGGTGAAGTGTGTAATGGATTTCTGGAAGCTTGTTTTGCTTCTCCAGTGTATCTCCTTCGTCCTTGCGATCAATCTGAGTGAGTTTTATCAACTCTTGCAATTTAGGGTTTCGGATTTCTTTTATAGATTGATTGATTCCTCTGTCGATGATGAAGAGTGTGAATTTATAGGGTTTCCACAACCCTAAACTCTGATTTCGCTGTGAAAGCTTGCCCTTTTTGATGTTTGGAATATTCAGATCGAATTTTTCTTTTTCCTGAAAATGAGTCGTCCAATTTTAAATCAAAAAAAAACTTCCTGATTGTATCCTTGATTTTCTCTGATTGAAATAAACCAAAAAAAAAAAGACCACTGATTTTGAAAAAAACTTTCTTCAAATAACCCGGTTAAAAAAAATCAATTTGAAATCCAATAATTTTGCTGTGTTAAATTCTGCCTAGTCATTATCCATATATGAAAGAATACACTTTTTGATTTCGATTGAGATAAAAAAAGGAAAGGAAAAAGAAACTTCCTTTCTGATTTGTTGCATTCTTTTCATAGTGTGATTCCTACACTGCATTGAATAATTTTTAACCCCTTTGCCGGATTTGGATCTTTATTTTTCTGTTTAGAAACCTGACTTGATTAGCACTAACAAGGAATTTCAGTTTTGGCATGTTCAAATCATTTTTACTGACTTTCTCGCACTCATCATTTCATTGTTGTGAAAAAAAAACTTGTTTCACTTTGCTGATGCCATCACTTGTTTCAGCAGCACTTGTCCACTTCCATATGTACACTTGGGTTTGCTTTGATCCCTGACTTGAAACCATGACATTGCATCCTCATTTTTGTACTTGCAGTCCACTTGTAGTTTAGTACCTGAGTTACACCATGCCTGAATTTGTATATACTGCTATACTGCTTTGAACTGCTTGCTGAAACATCACCATGTTGTTGCTCCATAATCATTTGTCTTTACTCTATTACATGTTCCATCCAGTTTTGCTAAAAACAAATTTGAGCTGCCATGTTGTATGTGCACACTTTTGTTTGCTGACTTGTTGCAAGTAAATCGCTGAGTCATTATTGCTTTGAGCTGTCTTCATGTATATGTGTTTTGAGTCACTTTGCACCTATGTAGTTTCATGCTGCACTTCAGTTTGTCTTTTCATGTATGCTCTTGCATCATTGTACATTGCACACTTGTGTTTCAGAAACTTGTATATGTTTTGTGACAATTTTGTTGTTCCTGCACCATTCTAGACTGTGTACACCATGTTGCTTGTACAACTATGTTCTGTCTGTATATCATGCTCAGTTGCACCATTTTCCTTATCTTGGCCTGACATTTAAATTTGGCTGAAATGTGATACTTGCACTCGACATGCCATTCTCCATGTACTCAGTTTTGCATTCTGCTTGAAGTTGATACATTGCACCATATTTGTGTTGCTCATACTTGTGCTTTACTGTCTTCACTTGTTTCTGTTGCATATGTGTGCTAAACTTGTTCATGTACATGGCTTGACCATTTAGCCTTGCTGTTTTGGCTTGTACTTTGACTTTGTACTTGAACCATGATTTCAATTTCTTGACTTTGATTTTGTCTTGTGACCCTGAAACATTAACAAAAAAAATAGCAGTCAAACTGTACTGTGTTGAGGCTGGTCAGAATCAGTTGGTTCTGATCAGCAAACCAGTATAGTTTTGATGTGGCTGTTCAAGTCTGAAATATGATGAGAAAAACACACAGAAAGCTGAGACAAAAAAAATTGAATCAATCACACAGAGAATCATTTTTGTCAAAAGTATTTGTTTTAGTTCTAGTGTACTGTGTATTTTGCTTTCTTTTGTGACAGGTTACAGGATAATGCTTTGGACAGCTAAGGTGTTCTTAACAAGAATAATCTAGCAAGAAATGTGAAGAAAAGAAAAAATGAAGTGCTTGTAAAAAAAAATTGTATGTACTGAAATTATTTGTAAAGTGATTTGTAAAGTCTTGTGTGTAAATGAATTGTAAAATAAATAATATTATTGGAAATAAAATTTATTTGATTTTTCTATATTCTGTGTAAATTCTGTGTTATTTTATTTTCCAATAATACTAGATAAAACACTCCAGTAACAAAAATCTATTTGTTATCATCAAACAAAAATATTAGTATCAACAAACTCCCCCTTTTGATGATGACAAACAGACTTAAGATTTTTGTGAATAACGAGATGTGTTTGAACAAGGGCTCCCCCTACATTTGAGCTCCCCCTATCAGTTGTAAACAGACATGAGTAAAGAATTTGAAAATAACAAAAAAAATTAAACACTTAGCATTAATGGCAAAATAAAATCTATAGACGTCTGTAAACAACACAAAATCTTAATTTCTTCTCCCCCTTTGTAATCATCAAAAGAATAACAATTCTGGACATTTGTAAAGAGTATGGACTGTAATTAGTAATCAAGTCATTTGACAGTATCAGATTCAAACACTCCGAATAATCAAACAAAAAGATTAGAATAATCTGTAAAAGAAGAACACATTTCACAAGACAGAAAGTGGAACAATGGAATATTTAATATATATCAGGGATTTTTTTTTAAAAAATATATTTCAATAGCAAACTAACCACGCATGACCAGAGCTTGGATTTTTAAATGGAATTAGCTGCAACATGAAAAAAATTCAATACTATACTGACCAAGCATAACCAGATCTTGGATTTTTAAATGGAATCAGTGATAGCATGAAAAATAAGTATTCTCATAACCATGCATGACCAGAGCTTGGATTTTTAAATGAGATTAGATAAATATTTATTATTATTATTTTTTTTTGTGTATACTTAAATTCCCTTGATATATATAAAATAATAATGATTGATAGAAGGGTGATAGAGACAGAAGATGAAAGTGAACAAAAGTTCCTCAATTACTCATATTATAAAGCATATTTGATCGTATCAGAGCTACAAATTTTCAAACATCTCATATTCTGAAAACTTACACAGTCACAAATTTATCATATATGTCCAAAAACAAACTCAAATTTTCAAACATCTCATATTCTGAAAACTTACACAGTCACAAATTTATCATAAATGTCCAAAAACAAACTGGTCTTTTCTTGATGATTTGAAGCATGGATTATTTGTCAGAAAGATAATTGCCAACAGAACATCTTAAGAGAAAATTTATCCAAAAATGCTAAAAGATTAATTTATTTCTATAATTCCCAAATCCAAACGTAATCTGCAAAATCTGTCTTCAGGAAGGGGTTTTGTAAAAATATCAGCAAGTTGAGATTCGGTTGGAATAAATTCTATACAAATATCTTCACAAGCAATATGATCTCTAAGAAAGTGGTGTCTTACATCAATGTGTTTCGTGCGTGAGTGATGTACTGGATTATTTGACAAGTCAATTGCACTCTTACTGTCACATTTTAAAGGAACTCGTTTATAACAAAGTCCAAAATCAGATAAAGTCTGCATCATCCATAAAATCTGTGCACAACAACTTCCTAAAGCAATATATTCAGCCTCAGTGGTGGATAAAGCAACACAGTTTTGTTTTCTACTTGACCACGACACAAGTGAATGACCTAGCATGAAGCACGTTCCACTAGTACTTTTTCTATCTGTGAGTGAACCAGCATAATCAGCATCAGTATACCCAACTAAATTAAAGTTATCACAAGAAGGATACCATAAGCCCAAATTTGGTGTGTGTAACAAATATCTTAGAATCCGTTTTGTGGCTTTTAGATGAGATTCCTTTGGATTTGATTGAAAACGAGCACACAAACAAACAGAAAACATAATATCGGGTCTAGAAGCAGAAAGATAAAGAAGTGAACCGATAATACCGCGATATTTCTTTTGATCCACAGCAACACCTTTTTCATCTTTGTCAAGTTTGGTTGTTGGACTCATCGGTGTTTTCATTGGCTTTGCATCTTGAACTCCAAATCTCTTTAACAACTCCATCACGTACTTCGTTTGGGAGATAAAGATCCCTTTGCTACTTTGTTTGATTTGGAAACCAAGGAAGAATTTCAGCTCTCCAACCAAACTCATCTCAAATTTGCCCTGCATAACTTTTTCAAAATTTTCACACAAGACATTATTAGTAGCACCGTATATGATATCATCAACATAAATTTGGACAATTAAAAAATCATCACCATCATGAGATAAAAACAAGGTTGTGTCAGCACTTCCCTTTTTAAAGCCGTTTTCCAAGAGATATGTACACAGACAGTCATACCAAGCTCGAGGAGCTTGCTTAAGGCCATACAATGCTTTTTCCAGTTTGTATACATGATTTGGATAATCGTGACTCTCAAAACCAGGGGGTTGTTCAACATACACTTCTTCTTTTAGTTCTCCATTCAGAAAAGCACTCTTCATATCCATTTGCTTTAATTTGAACCCCTTAAAGCACGCAAAACTTAACAAAATTCTGATTGCTTCAAGCCTAGCAACTGGGGCAAAAGTTTCATCAAAGTCAACACCTTCGATTTGATTGTATCCCTTAGCGACCAACCTAGCTTTGTTTCTTGTTACGTTTCCAGATTCGTCAAGCTTATTTTTGAATACCCATTTTGTTCCAACAACTGGGTAGTCTTTTGGTCTGGGTACCAAGTTCCAGACTCTGTTTCTCTCAAACTGGTTAAGTTCCTCCTGCATAGCTAACAACCAAAATTCATCATTAAGAGCAACATCATAAGAACTTGGTTCTATTTCAGATACAAAGGCATTATGAATACAAAGAGTACAAACTTCCCTATTGAGAGAGGATCGTGTACGAACACCAGCAGTTGGACTTCCAATTACCAAATCTGGAGGATGACTTGGCTTGAATTTTAGTCTTTCGATATCTGTTGCTGCTTCAGTGGCTTTTTCATTGTTTGTCTCAACATTGTTTTCTTGTTCAATTTCTTGTGCACCAGCATCATCTTTATCATCTTCAGGTATCGTATCCATATCTGATTCATTGAACTTGACGTTGACGGTTTCCACGATTGTTCTTGACTGTTTATTGAAGATTCTGTAAGCCTTACTTCTTGATGAATAACCCATGAAGATTCCATCAACCGTTTTTGACTCAAATTTCCCAAGCTGTTCACCTGTGTTCAAAATGTAACAAGGACATCCAAACACTCTGAAATATGAGATGTTAGGCTTTTTGTTAGACCACAGTTCATATGACGTTTTATTAAGTATTGGTCTAATCATAACTCTGTTCATTACATAGCATGAAGTATTGACTGCCTCAGCCCATAAAGTTTGAGGCAATTGATATTCACATAACATAGATCTAGCCATTTCTTGTAATGTACGATTTTTCCTTTCAACCACCCCATTCTGTTGAGGTGTTCGAGGAGCGGAAAATTCATGTTTGAAACCATTTTCTTCACAAAGATTTTCAAAGTCTAAGTTTTTAAATTCACCTCCATGATCACTTCTTAAAGTTTTAATTGAAACCCCTTTTTCATTTTGGACAAGTTTTGAAAACTTTAAAAAATAATCAAAAGCTTCAGACTTTTTGGCTAGAAAGTAAACCCATGTAAACCTAGAGTAATCATCAACCAATACATAACAATAACGTTTACCATTTAAACTAGCAGTATCAGTAGGTCCAAACAAGTCCATATGAATCAATTCAAGCACTCGTGAAGTGCTAACAACATTTTTTGGACGGAAAGATGAACGACTAAGTTTTCCCATGGTACAAGCTTTACATACTTTGTTATTTTTGTAATTCTGATGTGGTAAACCCCTGACAAGTTCATTTGCTTTCAGTCTTTCAAGAAGACCCATACTTGCATGTGCCAACCTTCTGTGCCATAAGATTGCCTCCTCTTCTGTTGCTACCAAGCACCTAGATACTGTTACATCATCGAAAGAGAGAGTATAGACATTTCCTTTTCTTTTCCCTGTAAACACAACTTTTCCAGAGGAGACCTCAATGATTTTGCAACTATTACTATCAAACACAACATTCATTCCTTTATCACAAAGCTGACTGATAGAGATAAGATTGTGAAAAAGATTATCAACATATAAAACATCAGTTAAGGCAAAGATACTGTTACCTACTTTTCCTTTACCAATAATTTTACATTTGTTGTTGTCACCTAACGTCACATTCCCACCTTTATGTTTTTCCAAGCTAAGGAACAGTCTTTTATCACCTGTCATATGTCTGGAGCAACCTGAATCCAAGTACCATTTTTGTTGCTCCTTAGCCCGCCAACATACCTACACAAACAGAGAAGGAGATGACCTAGAGAAACTTCTAGGTCTAATCATATCAGTAGTAGAAGAATGATAGTCATAAGATTCTTTTGGAATCCAAATTTGATTTTTCTTCTTATTTGTGTTCTAATCTTTGTGATAATCGTGTGCCAAGTGTTTAGGGACCCATACCTTTTTGAACTTCTGAATTTTACTGCTAAACTTGCAATTTTCATGACTGTGACCAATCACCCCACATTTTACACATTTGGGAAAAATACTTTTACCTTTAGCATTGTCACTTCCAGTTATTTCTTGTATCTTCCCAAAACCCAGTCCTTTTCTATTATTCCCAACCAATTGGTTTCCAAGTAACATTTTAAAAGATGTTTGACCGATTGAGAATTTGTTCAATGTGACTTCTAGATCTTGGACTCTTGTTTTTAAGATTGTGTTCTCATTCACAAGTGAAGTGCATCGTTTAATGTAGTTCTTTCTTTTAGTGTCATCTTCAACTTTTAGAGTCAAGTTTTCTTTTTCAAGATTCTCAATGGTGCTCTTGAGTGTTAAAATTTCTAGATTCACATCTTTACACATTTCACAATCTAGATTATTGGTTTTTGAAGCATTTTTAATCTCAGATTCCAACTTCTTATTATTGTGAACAAGGTTGAAGTTTTCCGCTTTCAGTTTCTCTGCGTCTGATTCTAACGTGTCAATAATTTCAGAAAGATGTTTACACATTAAAACTAGATCATCATAACTGTATACCTCAGTGGTTTCCTCGTCAGTATCTTCTAGGTCTGATTTTGCCATGAAGCACAAATTGCTTTCCTCCTCACTGCTGTCTGAATCTTCTTCTCCTTCCTCGTCATCCCAAGTTACGGCAAAAGCTTTCTTTTTCTTCTTGTTTCTTTGGAGAAGTGGACAATTTGGTTTTATGTGTCCAGGCTTTTGACAGTTGTAGCAGAGTGGTTCGTCTTCTGAATTGTTGGTCTTTGGTTTATTTCTTCGAGGTTTGAATTTTCTCCACTTCGTGAGTTGTCTGACTGCCATGGCAAGCTGTTCAATAGGATCTTCACTATCGCTAGTGACAGTGTTGGACAAAGCTATTGACTTCTTTTTCAGATCTGAGTTGTTGCGATCTTCTCTTGCTTTCAGCTCCATTTCATATGTCATCAGATTCCCGATAAGCTCTTCCATGCTCAGCTTGCTCAGATCTTTGGATTCTTGAATGGCTGTGACTTTTGCTTCAAAGTTCATGGGCAGAACACGCAGAATCTTCCTCACAAGCTCCACTTCTGTATAGACCTTTCCAAGGGCTCTGGCATTGTAAACTAGTACGGAGAAGCGACCATACATGTCCTTGATGCTCTCGTCCTTCTGCATGTTGAAGTTTTCATATTCATTACTGAACATGGCAAGACGGGATTCTTTAACCTGAGAAGTTCCTTTGTGTGTGACTTCCAGAGTATGCCAAATTTCCTGGGTTGTATTACAATGAGAAATTCTGTTATATTCTGTTTTATTAAGAGCACAAATCAGAGCATTCATAGCTTTAGAATCTATAGAGTATAATTTCTTATCATTTGCATCCCACCTACTTTTTGGTTTAGGTGTTACAATACCATTAACAGTTTCAGTCGGAGGTGTATATCCAGTTTCAATGATATCCCAGACATCATAATCAACAGACACTAGATAAATTTTCATCCTAGCTTTCCAATACGCGTAATCACTACCATTGAACATGGGTGGTCTAGCAATAGATTGACCTTCTGAAAAAGCATTGTTCATTGAAGTCATGATTCTAGGGTTCAAACACCGGCTCTGATACCAAATGTAACAGCCCTAGGCTTTGCAACCATCAGGCAGTGGGCTAACCTCCCACCGTGACATACAGTGATACCTCAGAACTGATTTTACGGCCAGCCTCTCGACTGCAACAACCAACCCAATCTTCCCATTGGGATGTGTAGGGGTAAGAGTCTCCTGCTCGCCACCAAACAGCCAAGCGAGAACCCCCTATCACATTCTCTAACCAGCTCTGATACCAATTGTAGGATCGATAATAACCCTAGAGGGGGGGTGAATAGGGTTTTTAACACTAAATTTAAACTAAACACGGTAATAGAGAAATGCAGTAAAAATAAAATCACACGCAGATATACCCAGCTTCGGCAAACTGTGCCTACTGCTGCCTTTCTAAGATTTTTACTAGGAGATACAAACAGATCCCGCTTACAATCCTATGTAAACTCGCAACTCCTGCTCCTGTTTATCCCTAAGCTCAAAATCCTAGACTAGTCTGTATACCCTAGACTAGATTTTCTCAGATTACACTTCAATATTCTGTGCTCCCTAGTTTTACAATAAAACTAGAAAAGAAGTTAAAAAAAAATTCAATAAAAAAAACAACAAAGCTTAAAGGAAATAAGGGGAGGAGTTAAAAGTGGGGGGTCATCCCCTTTTCTTTGCACTAGCCCAAAGTGGTCGGGCCACTTTTATTTTGCGGTGCTCCCTTGTGTTTTCTTTAGCCCGATCCTCCCTTTTTCTCTGAAACAAAAGAATGGCGGCTGCGATTAGGGTTTCAGTGATTTTTCCCTAAATCAATCTCGGTGAAGTGTGTAATGGATTTCTGGAAGCTTGTTTTGCTTCTCCAGTGTATCTCCTTCGTCCTTGCGATCAATCTGAGTGAGTTTTATCAACTCTTGCAATTTAGGGTTTCGGATTTCTTTTATAGATTGATTGATTCCTCTGTCGATGATGAAGAGTGTGAATTTATAGGGTTTCCACAACCCTAAACTCTGATTTCGCTGTGAAAGCTTGCCCTTTTTGATGTTTGGAATATTCGGATCGAATTTTTCTTTTTCCTGAAAATGAGTCGTCCAATTTTAAATCAAAAAAAAACTTCCTGATTGTATCCTTGATTTTCTCTGATTGAAATAAACCAAAAAAAAAAAGACCACTGATTTTGAAAAAAACTTTCTTCAAATAACCCGGTTAAAAAAAATCAATTTGAAATCCAATAATTTTGCTGTGTTAAATTCTGCCTAGTCATTATCCATATATGAAAGAATACACTTTTTGATTTCGATTGAGATAAAAAAAGGAAAGGAAAAAGAAACTTCCTTCCTGATTTGTTGCATTCTTTTCATAGTGTGATTCCTACACTGCATTGAATAATTTTTAACCCCTTTGCCGGATTTGGATCTTTATTTTTCTGTTTAGAAACCTGACTTGATTAGCACTAACAAGGAATTTCAGTTTTGGCATGTTCAAATCATTTTTACTGACTTTCTCGCACTCATCATTTCATTGCTGTGAAAAAAAAACTTGTTTCACTTTGCTGATGCCATCACTTGTTTCAGCAGCACTTGTCCACTTCCATATGTACACTTGGGTTTGCTTTGATCCCTGACTTGAAACCATGACATTGCATCCTCATTTTTGTACTTGCAGTCCACTTGTAGTTTAGTACCTGAGTTACACCATGCCTGAATTTGTATATACTGCTATACTGCTTTGAACTGCTTGCTGAAACATCACCATGTTGTTGCTCCATAATCATTTGTCTTTACTCTATTACATGTTCCATCCAGTTTTGCTAAAAACAAATTTGAGCTACCATGTTGTATGTGCACACTTTTGTTTGCTGACTTGTTGCAAGTAAATCGCTGAGTCATTATTGCTTTGAGCTGTCTTCATGTATATGTGTTTTGAGTCACTTTGCACCTATGTGGTTTCATGCTGCACTTCAGTTTGTCTTTTCATGTATGCTCTTGCATCATTGTACATTGCACACTTGTGTTTCAGAAACTTGTATATGTTTTGTGACAATTTTGTTGTTCCTGCACCATTCTAGACTGTGTACACCATGTTGCTTGTACAACTATGTTCTATCTGTATATCATGCTCAGTTGCACCATTTTCCTTATGTTGGCCTGACATTTAAATTTGGCTGAAATGTGATACTTGCACTCGACATGCCATTCTCCATGTACTCAGTTTTGCATTCTGCTTGAAGTTGATACATTGCACCATATTTGTGTTTCTCATACTTGTGCTTTACTGTCTTCACTTGTTTCTGTTGCATATGTGTGCTAAACTTGTTCATGTACATGGCTTGACCATTTAGCCTTGCTGTTTTGGCTTGTACTTTGACTTTGCACTTGAACCATGATTTCAATTTCTTGACTTTGATTTTGTCTTGTGACCCTGAAACATTAACAAAAAAAATAGCAGTCAAACTGTACTGTGTTGAGGCTGGTCAGAATCAGTTGGTTCTGATCAGCAAACCAGTATGGTTTTGATGTGGCTGTTCAAGTCTGAAATATGATGAGAAAAACACACAGAAAGCTGAGACAAAAAAAATTGAATCAATCACACAGAGAATCATTTTTGTCAAAAGTATTTGTTTTAGTTCCAGTGTACTGTGTATTTTTCTTTCTTTTGTGACAGGTTACAGGATGATGCTTTGGACAGCTAAGGTGTTCTTAACAAGAATAATCCAGCAAGAAATGAGAAGAAAAGAAAAAAATGAAGTGCTTGTAAAAAAAAATTGTATGTACTGAAATTATTTGTAAAGTGATTTGTAAAGTCTTGTGTGTAAATGAATTGTAAAATAAATAATATTATTGGAAATAAAATTTATTTGATTTTTCTATATTCTGTGTAAATTCTGTGTTATTTTATTTTCCAATAATACTAGATAAAACACTCCAGTAACAAAAATCTATTTGTTATCATCAAACAAAAATATTAGTATCAACAATATATATATATATATATATATATATATATATATAATAACCACAAACACCAATCCTAAATAACTAATATATATTTAACATAGCCATAATAATATTCCAATGCAAGCAAACAACCAACAAATTATTTTCAACGATAAAAATAATTTAAATAAAATTCTTGAGTGAGAATTACTTACCTTATTTTATTTAGCAGTCAATTGCAATCTGATTTCGATCGACTCCAAATACTTAAAACAAATCCCACCATAAGCCTGAGTTCATATGAGTTCAAAAATTGACGGTCTCGAACGGATCTAAATTTAATAAGATATCGCATTATTCCTTCTGCACAAATTTAATTTAAACTAATTTACTAACTAAAACAATTTAATTCAATTACCTTAGTTCTCGTTTTAAACTCCTTCTAAATGATACATGTAAGGACACAACACCTACTCCACGTTCTCTCTCCTCCATTTGCTACCTATACATTTACCCATTTATGCCACATCCACCACCACTGCATTGTCGACAACAGCACGCAACCTTGTTCTTGACCCACGTAACTCTTTCCACTTCACAATTTAAACCTCACCTTCACTTTCGATAAACCCTTCTAGTTTCAACTCCAGTATTTTTGCATCAAACCATCATCACTTCTCACTGTATTGACACTTTTTCAACATTATAAATTTGTTATTGAACTCCCCTTTGTGCCACTGTCGTGACCAGTACATCCTCAACAAATTCGAACTCCAAATCACAGTACCTGACTAGCCTATGAATAACGACACCGATCCTCATCTCTTCACTGACCATTTCGTACTTTCAGAGGAAGTCGTGACTTGCTATATCAATTATTCTTTGTATTCACGTAGCCGCCACCTTCGTTATGCATCATCGCGACCTCTCATTCAGCCCAAAACCACATCGAATCACTGAGGAGCCAAAGCCCTAGGATGCCTGTAGAGAAATCGAACTTGATCGCACCTCAATCATTGACGAAGACACCCTTTCTACAATCCAACACAATTGAAGACAAAGACACCTTCTTTCTATTTTTAGATTTCGAACTCTTTGCGGATTTTAATTCGCGAATCCTCAAAGACTCCGCCTTTTGTTAAGGAGAAGAAGAAACGATTTTAGAGGAGCGGCATTTTGATTTTTCCCTTTTGGTTTGTAGAAGAAATGAAATAAAGGGAGATGCGTGATTATATAGAGGAAGGTGACTTTAGTGATAGGAATTGTAGGTCTGCGCTAGTACAGAAGTAGGTATAGGCTTAGGTACCAATTATTTAATATGATTTGATTTGTTTTGACTTCGATTTGATCTCGTATTTAATACGATTCGATATAAAGAGATTTTTATTCTTTTTAAGTAGATATCAATTTGATTAAAGAGATCTTTATTCTTTAAAAACAGATTCTGATTTGATTTCGAACCTATCCACAATCAAATATCTCAGGGTCCATTAATTTAAACCACGAACCGCTATTTTAACGTAACCACTGTTGTTTCAACAGTGTAGCACTATTCTGAACTAACTGAATATATTTTGATATTTAATTTGAACGTAAATATAAATAGCCAAAATAAATTATTACAATATAATTTAAATTCAAAAACAAATAAATTCCTTGATAATAAATTATTATTATTGTCTATATCTATATTCAAATAGAATATATATTGAAATTGAATTTATACCGGTCATCTGGATTGTTTTGATTCAGTTTAAAATTCAGGATTCAATTTTGTTTTAAATTCCATATTAATCATTTGAATTATTTTAACTTTGTTTTAAATTCGAATTGAATTATTTCAAATTTCTCGTATTTCGATAATTATAAATATTCGAAATAAATTGTATTTCGATTATAAAATCGATAACTAAATATAAAATCCATTTATATTATCAATTCAATATTAAAAATCATATTAAATATTTAAAATAAACTACTCAAAAAATCTGGGTCGTTACATGATCCCTTTATCGACCGGCTTCTGCTCGCATGTATTTATTACTTGTGTCATTCGGCCCCGCTTGTTTGTAGATACCTGTGTTGGTCCAACCATAGGTGTATCAATCTCCGATGGCGACCCAACACAATTCAAGATGCACGATGTTTAACTACTGATGCCCAATGCCTGATTTTTCCACTCTGGAGTACGTGCACACCCGTACTCCGTCGGAACCTACACTGACGCACCACCTTCCGTTATTTTGACCGCTTATAATCCGCCCAGTAATCGTGCCACACCCTGCCTAGTTCAGAGTACTGTGATACATCTATGTGGGTTACTGCTGAAATGGGTCCCCATTGCTAGGGTTTCCTAATCAACATGTTATAATGGTTAAGTGTTCTCAATTTAACCTAATCCCGCCCATTTGTTTAATTAACATGTTGCATTGGTTAAGTGTCGCTTATTCATATGTTACTTAACCTTACCATTCTTATCATGTCTGTTCATTGGCATTTATTAATTTATTAATGCACCAACCTCTCACATTAGAACTGTTGTTTGCGGTTGCTTGATGTGCCGGGCGGTTCCGGGCAGACTTCTACCGCAAACTCATTCTAACCTCAGGTTTTGGGCTTGATGTGCTAACCTCTCACATTAGACCTATTGATGCGGTTGTTGGATGTGCCGGGTGGTTCCGGGGAGTCTTACACCGCAACTCAATCTAACCTCGGGTTAGGCATGTTTATCTTTTATCCAATTTACATATTTACCATTCATGTCCAAGTCTTGATTTCTGTATGCCAATACAATTGTAGTCAATTCAAGTTATGACCAATATACTTGTTATGTCCAAAATTACTCCAATAGGTTATACCCAATTCCCCGCGTTACAATCGCATGTACAACAAGATTCAACAAGGTTTCCAAATTCCAAGTACTCATAAAATAAAAACGGAAAGGGGATATAGAAGAAACACATGAATTGACATAAGGGGAAATAGGCATGTAAAGGTGTACCAAACACAAGAATCATGGTTCCAATAGGCATGTTTTACATTAACAACGAATATGAGCAAACTAAGGAAAATACATCATAGCTATACAAATTCGATAGGATTGAAGATAAAGAAATTACTAGTTTGATGTACAACATGATAGGTTCAATCAGAACAGTCTCATAGGCATAGGTAATTTCAGATTTGACAAAAGGACAAGCATGAATTAGAATTGATTATCTTACAATTAGGCATAGTTCTAGATTCGATTCATTACAATTATGATTTCTATTATGTGTTCAAATCTGAATAATAACTGAACTTACATCAATATAATTAGAAAAAGAGAATTAGTCGACGTTGTAGCGATTCTAATCATTCTTTGTTGATTGAAGTGGAAAACCTTTTCTTCAATTTGAAGCTCTCTAATTTGATTTCTAGTTTGGAGAAGGAGGCTAGGCTAGTTTAGAGATAGACAGCATGAAGGCACCATAGAATAGGGTTATGAGGTTAGGGTTAAGTTTAGATATGTATTTATAGATGTGTTAGACAAACTATGGCCTTTAGATTAGCATAGGAGCCATTAGAGCCATCCAAACCAAAGAGACACGTCACCCAGCCAACCACAGTGCGACACATAAGCCTTAGTCCTTAAGAATTTGTCACCCAGATCTGGGAAGATAGGGGGGTCGACACCCCTATACGGGGGTCGACACTCTCGACCGGGATTTTTCCCGCTCATCTTTTATTGGTTGATTTCCAAAATTTGAATTTGTTTTCTGATTTTTAATTATTATTTAATTTAATTCTGCTTTGAGCTGAAATCTTCTACGCTTCATAACTTCCTCATACGGTGTCCGATTTACACAAACTCGGACTTTATTCCCACTAGAATTTCGGGACAAACACAATGACGCTATCCATTGTACTTAATTCCTGCTTTTAAAATTAAGTATTTTTTAATCGTTATTTTAATATTCATAGAAAATACGGGGTGTTACATTCTCCCCTCCTTAAAGGATTTCGTCCCCGAAGTCTCTAAGTTGAGAAGAATGTATCCTAACATCCAACATCCATCTACTCAACCATCAATCACAGGCATCCATAGTCCTAAAAAAAGATTTCTAATGTTTTCATGATCATATGCGTAATGTGTGTATATGTCCTTATCTAATGCAAAATCAGGCGGTCTACTGATTCAGTTGACCTCCTTAATGCGAATTATGTCAGTGCCATGAGTCCATCATGTATGCAATTATTCCTAATCGTACTTTATAACTTTTACCTGAGTGCACAATCATTCATACAAATGCAACATTCATATGATAACACATCAAGTTTCAATCCATATACAAATACATATATGCATATGCAATATGAAAGTGATTGAGCCGATCTAGTACCTAATGTGTGTGTATATGCATCCACGAGCAACCACTAGCAACCACTTGCAACCACTTGCAACCATCAATCATAAACATGTTTCAAATACATGTTTACATTCATTGGTTTCTACTTAAGGATCAAGAATAGGATCGAGGAGATATACTTAAAAGATATCATGCATAAACTTATGAAAAAGGGATCAAGGATGTACCCTCAAAAAGAAAAGGGTAGGCTGCGCGCATCTTGTCTTCAGTCTCCCAAGTCGCGTCTTCTTCAGCGTCACTCCATTGTACTTTAACTAGCTTGACCTCACGATTGCGTAGCTTCTTAACTTCTGTTACCAAGATACGAGTTGGAACTCTTCTCACTGCCGCTTCTCGTTCCACTTCTACTTCTTCTAGTATGCTTGCCTCCACCACTTCCGCAGACTCATGTAAGCACTTTCGAAGACGAGAAACATGAAAAACATTATGAACTCCAGCCAATCTTTCGGGCAACTCTACTCTATAAGCCATCTTTCCAATCCTCTCAATGATAGGAAATGGCCCTACAAATCTTGGTTCTAATTTTCCTATGGATCCAAAGCGAACGACGTTCTTCAAAGGAGATACTTTAAGGGAAACTCTGTCTCCAACCTCAAACTCAAGGTAGGTCCTTCTTTTATCCGCGTAGGACTTCTGTCTATCTTGTGCGGTCTTCATTCGTCTCCGTATTAAGTCCACCTTCTCTGAAGTCTCTCTAATCATGTCGGGCCGAAGTACGAGCTTGTCTGTAGATTTCCACCAACAAGTTGGTGATTGGCATGGTCTTCCATATAAAGCCTCAAAGGATGTCATGCCTATGGTGGCTTGGTAGCTATTGTTGTAGGCAAACTTCACCAAAGGAAGATGATCTTCCCACGTTCATCCAAAATCAAGAATGCACAATCTCAAAAGATCTTCTAATACTCTGTTCACCCTTTCAGTCTGACCGTCGGTTTAAGGGTGATAGGCAGTGCCTAAGCATAGCTGTGTGCCTACATCCACTTACAAACTCTTCCAAAACTCACTCGTAAAGATAGGATCTCGATCACTTACTATGCTAAAGGGTATCCTATGCAGTCAAACTATTTCTTTAAGATAAATAGATGCTAATGATGAGGCAGTCCTCCTACTCTTAACAGGTATAAAGTGAGCGCTTTTAGTGAGCCTGCCAACTATTACCCAAATACTGGTATTGCACCTTCTTGATCTAGGCAACCCATCTATAAAGTCCATCGAAATGCTATCCCATTTCCACTGTGGGACCTTTAGAGGATGAAGCAGACCATCAGGCTTCTTCTGCTCCGCCTTGACTTGCTGGCATATTAAGCACTTAGAGATGAATTCAGCTACATCCTTCTTCATGCCTTTCCAAAAGAAATCCCCTTTTATATCTTTATACATCTTGTCTCCACCTGGGTGCATGGTCAACTTAGATGGTGTGCTTCTTCAAGAACTGTCTTCACCAAATCCCTTGCTTGTGGGACACATAGTCTTCCATCCCGTCTCAACTAACTGTTGTCATCTATGGAGTATCTATTGAGGTGATTAGAAGTCTCACCTCTAATTAACTTATCCATTACATCAACTATCTGAGGGTCTTCACGTTGTGCGGCTCCTATTGAGTCCAAAAGCGTGGGTTGCACCTCTAGCGATGCTAACAAACCAGGTACAAACTCAAAGGAGGGTCTAAAGTCAAAGGTTGCAATGTACTCCAAGTTTTGCCTTTCTACAAAGAGAGGACTTAAGGTCAGCCTTTTCCTACTTAAGGCATCTGCTACCACATTACCCTTGCCAGGGGTATAAGCAATCTCAAAATCGTATGAGGCAAGAAATTCCATCAACCTTTGCTGTCTTAAGTTAAGATCTTTTTGTGAGAAAATGTATTTTAATGGTTTATGGTCAGTAAACAATTCAAACCTTTCTCCTAATAGGCAATGATGCCATGACTTAAGATCGAAAGCAATGGCAGCTGGTTCCAAATCATGAGTTGGGTAGTTCTTTTCATGTACCTTCAATTGCCTTCCTCTATAACAAACTACCTTACCTTCTTGCACCAAGACAACACCTAAACCCGTGCTGCATGCGTCTATGTATACTGTAAATATCTTACTTCTATCAGGCAATGTCAGAACTGGAGATGTTGTTAGAGCCCTCTTCAATCGTTCGAAAGCAACATCACAATCCAAATCCCAAGCAAAAATTAGGTTCTTCTTCGTCGATCTAGTAAGTGGGGCTGAGATCTTCGCAAAGTCTTTAATGAACTTTCGGTAATATCCCACTAGTCCGAGAAAACTTCGTACTTCGGTTGCATTCCTTGGAATCTTCCAATCTTGCACCGCCACTACTTTTGCGGGAACCGCAGCTATCCCTTCTTTGGACACCACATATCCAAGAAACCTTACTTCTCTCCAAAAATGGCATTTGGAGAATTTTGCTTTAAGCCGATGTGCTCGAAGAGTATCCATAACTTCCCTTAAATGCAAAGCATGTTCTTCCTCACTTTTTGAGAAAATCAAAATGTCGTCCACGAAGACTACTACAAATTTATTAAGGAACTCCCTAAACACCCTACTCATCAAGTCTACGAAATAGGCAGGTGCATTTGTCAAACCGAAAGGCATGACAAGCCATTTGAAGAAACCATCCGGAGTCCTGAAAGCAGTCTTATCTATGTTGTCTTTAGCCACTCTTAGCTGATGAAATCTGGTAGCCAGATCTAGTTGGAAAAAAAAGATGCACATACAAGCTGGTCGAGCAAGTCATCTATTCTTGGAAGTGGGTGCCTATTCTTCTTGGTCAGCTTGTTTAGCTCCTTATAATCCACGCATAGGCGAAATGAACCATTCTCCTTGATTGCGAACACTACTGGATCACCCCATTCAGAAATACTCTGCCTCATAAACCCCTTTTCGAGCAACTCTTTAACTTGCTTGCTGAGCTCCTTCCTTTCCCATGGAGCCATGTGTCTAACAGGGTAAAGCAACTGGTTTTGCATTATCAACTAGGTATATACGGAAATCTATCTCTCGCTTTAGAGGTAAACCCTTCACTTCTTCAAAGACATCCGAGTACTCACGGACTACTCTTACAGATTGCAAATTTTCAACAGACGCATCTACAGATTCTAGGTAGCTAAGCATAACAGAATTCATACGATTACAAGAGATTTCGAGAGTATTACCGAGGCGAGTCAAAAGTCTAATGACTTTCTTTTCACAATGGAGGATGGCACCATTACTGGATAACCAATCCATGCCTAGAATAAACCCATAGCCCGTGAAAACCAAAACATAAGCATTGCATCTAAACCCAATGCTTAGTATAGAAATTTCCAAATCGAAACAAATCATTGATAAATAAGATGAACCCCCAATTGGATTTGAAACAACCATGGGATCCTCTACTATACTGGTATCTAGGTGCAGATATTCAACTAAAGCAGTAGATATAAAAGAGTGCGATGCGCCAGAATCAAAAAAGGTACGAACAGGGTAATCAGAAAGATAAACTATACTCTCAACAGAAACATTTCTACCTCTTTCTTGCGTAGGTGCTGTAAGAGCGTGAATCTGCCCTCCAGAAGTAGATCCTGTCCTCTGCCCTTGCCCTTGCCTTCTTAGGCAATCCTTAGCCATATGTCCTGCCTCGCCACACTGAAAGCAACCACCCATCCTCCTCTTCTTCTTTCTGCAGTCCTTAATCAGATGCCTAGGTATGCCACAAAAATTACACTTCCTCTTGTCACGGGGTTTGTTATTATTTCCACCCTTCTTATAATCCATCTTCTTATTTGGCGATTCCTCCACTTTCTTATTTAGAGGTTCTTCCATCTTCACCTCTTTCTTCTCGCCCTTGCATTCCTCATGTAACAGTGGCATGTCCACCAGTCTCTCATAAGTCGCGCCCATAGGTATATGGGACATAGCTATGCCGTGCAGTGGCCCATTTAACCCTTAAGAGAAACAGAGAGCCTTTTTATGTGGAGTATTTACCAACTCCAGTCCGAAGCCAACTGGTTGAACTTGTTGACGTATTCCTTAACCGATAGGCTTCCCTGTTTGAGTGCTAAGAACTTCTCCATCTGTAGGCTTTGTTCAGCTTGCGAAAGGAACTTCATCCCAAACTTCATTCTGAAGTCCTCCCAAGTCTCAACTGGTCTCTCAGCATTAGTAACTTCCAACCATAAAGAGGCTTCGTCCTTAAGTAACCATACAACCAGCTGTATCTTCCGCCTATTGTCCACTTCGAAGATAACAAACAGATCTTCTATTTCCTTGAGCCAGTTTCTTGCTTCCACGAGTGATTCAGTCCCATTAAAGTTCTTTCCGCCCATAGCTCGAAAGTCCCTGCATATCTTCGAGAAAGCATTCAGATGTGGAGGAGGAGGAGGAATGGCGTCCGCAGCTGGGGGAGGAGGAGGAGCAACATCTGGGGGTGGGGGATGAGGAGCATCCGCTTGTCCTTCGGCGGGGGCCGTAGCCTCTAAATACTGACGGAACCAGATGGGTACTTGCAATCCCTCTGGAAGATTAAGATCCCCAGACATGCTAAAATGAAAACAAAATGATTCGAAACAAAGGATAGAAAGATAGTACATATGGCTTTGGGGAATATGCCTTGAAAATAAAACAACACTTTTCTTGAAAATGCTTCTTTAAAACTTCTTTTTGAAAAATAATTTTCAAAAACTTTTACCTGATCTGGTAACCACTCAGCTCTGATACCAAGTGAAACATCCCACCTCCTTTATGGTCACTCACAAAGGGAATGCATTAACTTTGGTGAAGCATTATAGGTAAAAGATACAAATAATTTACAAGACAGACATACAAACAGCGGAAAAACTGAAATCATTTCATAAGCAGCATGGTTCAGTCAAAACATTACAACCATAGTCTCAAAACCCAACTTCCAAATCATTACAATAAAGCCTCTGTCTTGATTCAAAACTCCAAATATATAAAGAAGCATAAAACAGTAGTAAAGTAGCAATAATCCCCAATAAAAGTGTAAACACAGGCATAGCCCAAGAAAAGAGAATCAAGCAATGCATCTACTCTCTTCAAACTGGAAAAGGTCTGAACTAAGCTGAACTATTCCCTCCCTGTGGACCTGGGGGGGGGGGGAGGGGGCGAGGGAGGGGGACGGTAGAAAAGAAGACGAAAGAAAACGGATCAGACATAAAGCCTGGTAAGCCCAGTGATTTTCAACATGTAAACAAGAAAAATGATCATGACATGAATAAACCGAATATAAGACAATACCATAGTAACAAGATAACATAAGACAAGATAAGGTAAGATAAACTGAATATGCTATCGCACCCATTTCTATTTCTCTGCACCTACTAACAAATGTTTCAACTAGCCTCACGTGTTCATAATAAAATGATCCCTTTATCGATCGGCTTCTACTCGCATGTATTTATTACTTGTGTCATTCGGCCCCGCTTGTTTGTAGATACCTGTGATGGTTCCACCGTGGGGTGTATCAATCCCTATGATGGTGAACCGACACAATTCAAGATGCACAGTGTATAACTACTGATGCCCAGTGCCTGATTTTTTCACTCCGAAGTACGTGCACGCCCGTACTCCGTCAGAACCTACACTGTTGCACCACCTGCCGCTATTTTGACCGCTTATAATCAGCCTAGTAATCGTGCCCCACCCTGCCTAGTACAGGGTACCGTAATACATCTATGTGGGTTACTGCTGAAATAGGTCCCAGTTGCTAGGGTTTCCTAATCAACATGTTATAATGGTTAAGTGTTCTCAATTTAACCTAACCCCACCCATTTGTTTAATTAACATGTTGCATTGGTTAGATGTCGCTTATTCATATGTTACTTAACCTTACCATTCTTAGCATGTCTGTTCATTGGCATTAATTAATTTATTAAAGCACTAACCTCTCACATCAGAACTGTTGTTTGCAGTTGTTGGATGTGCCGGGCGGTTCCGAGCAGACTTCTACCGCAAAATCATTATAACATCGGGTTTTGGGCTTAATGCCCTAACCTCTCACATTAGACCTGTTGTTGTGGTTGCTGGATGTGCCGAGTGGTTCCGGGCAGTCTTACACCGCAATTCAATCTAACCTCGGGTCAGGCATGTTCATCATTTATCCAATTTACAATTCATGTCCAAGTCTAGATTTCTGTATGCCAATTATCCACAATTGTGGTCAATTCAAGTTATGACCAATATACTTGTTATGTCCAAAATTACTCCAATAGGTTATGCCTAATTCCCCGCGTTACAATCGCATGTACAACAATCTTTAACAAGGTTTCCAAATTCCAAGTACTCATAAAATAAAACGGAAAGGGGATAGAGAAGAAACACAAGATTTGACCAAAGGGAAAATAGGCATGAAAAGGTGTACCAAACACAAGAATAATGGTTCCAATAGGCATGTTGTACATTAACAATGAATATGAGCAAACTAAGGAAAATACATCATAGTTATACAGATTCAATAGGATTGAACATAAAGAAATTACTAATTTGATGTACAACATGATAGGTTCAATCACAACAGTCTCATAGGCATAGGTACTTTCAGATTTGACAAAAGAACAAGCGTGAATCAGAATTGATTATCTTTCGATTAGGCATAGTTCTAGATTCGATTCATTAAAGTCACGATTTCTATTATGTGTTCAAATCTGAATAATAACTAAACTTACAGTGATAGGATTAGAAAAAGAGAATTAGTCGACGTTGAAGCGATTCTAATCTTTCTTTGTTGATTGAAGCGGAAAACCTTTTCTTCAATTTGAAGCTCTCTAATTTGATTTCTAGTTTGGAGAAGAAGGAGGCTAGGCTAGTTTAGAGATGGACAACATGGAGGCACCATAGAATAGGGTTATGAGGTTAGGGTTAAGTTTAGATATGTATTTATAGATGTGTTAGACAAACCATGGCCTTTAGATTAGCATAGGAGTCATCAAAGCCATCCAAACCAAAGAGACACATCACTCAGCCAACCATAGCGCGACACATAAGCCTTAATCCTTCAGAATTCGTCACCCATATCTGGGAAGATAGGGGTCGACACCCCCTGGGGGGGTCGACACTCTCAGACGGGATTTTTTCCGCTCATCTTTTATTGGTCGATTTTCGAAATTTGAATTTATTTTCTGATTTTTGATTATTATTTAATTTAATTCTCCTTTGAACTGAAATCTTCTAAGCTTCATAACTTCCTCATACGGAGTCCGATTTACGCAAACTCGGACTCTATTCCAACCAGAATTCCGAGATGAACGCAATGGAGCTACCCATTTTACTTAATTCCTGCTTTTAAAATTAAGTATTCTTTAATTCGTTATTTTAATATTCATAGAAAATACGGGGTGTTACAAAAATCGAAAGTTGTGAGCTCAGTAATGAGTGAAATCAAAAAGCTAGTGATGGAGAACATGATCAAGAATTACAACACTTATAAAGTAAAATAGCCGGCCTTTTCCAGTCCATATGCGAATATTCCTCCTCCTCCAGGATACAAGGCACCACCAATTGTTGTTGTAGCTGTAAGCGCTGCCCCATTCTTCGTGCGCAATACTGGTATGTCACCGGTCACTTGTAAAATGAAGAGAGCGATGGAGAATTTTGTGTTCGACAATGGTTGAGACACTAGTTGTCTTTGTGAAAGTAGTATGGCACAAGGCACTTATATAAGAAATAATCATGTATTCTATTTGTTGTACTTGCTGTAGAAAAAGTATGTAACCCCCTATGTTGGAAGGTATTCTTGTTGTAGTTGTAAGCTTTGCTTGCCATTGTATCGTTTTTCTTATGTCAGTGGACGGACCACTTCAAAACCATAGTAGTTAATATGTGTATCGCATATCACCCATGCTCAGTTGTAACTTTTTATTTTTTAATAAGTAAAAAAGTGTTACGGATCACTATAAAAACCGATCGGCTTTACCAAGAAATAATATAGCAGCCTTATATATATATATATATATATATATATATATATATATATATATATCAAAGAAGCACTCACAAGGAACTGTGAAGAGGGACAATGGTAAGAACTCACATGGGACTTAGGAACGAACTATTTTTATCGAGCTAGATAGCTTTACAAAAGGAGTGTATAAGAAAGATTTTAAATGAGCTACTTGGATTGTTTCTAGGATGCAAGAAGCAAATGAGCTTCTCATATTTATATTACCTAGCCAAGCCTTCTACCTTCTCAATGGAAGGTTCTGGGTCCTACTAGGTACAATATAAGTATAATGCTTTTGTATATAGTTCTTGTAAGTACTTCCCTACATAAAGACTTCTGGAGTATTCTACCATGCTCTAGTACTAAGTACATGTCTCCACTAGGTTCTTAAATGGACTAGAACATACTATGTAAAAACCCGGGTTTCGACAGACCGAATTTTTCAAAATCCAATCCATCGGACCCCGAGTTGGGTGCTCTGGTATCCTGCAGAAAAGACAGAGAGAAAGAAACATGTCAGAGTTTGAAAAGCAGCTCACAGAGGAAGGAATAAAATATAATTTATTCAAAATAGCATTACCTTAATAATAATACTGCTAAGCCAGTATTCAAGCAATACTATCTCTGTCATGAACCTAACCTGCGCATGTTGTGAGGAGGGGGTCAGAACATAAGTTCTGTGTGACTGGACTATAATAAACTCTTGTGCAACCCTACATATACCGTTCAGTTATAATTTCTTGTTTATTAGGTTATTCACAATATTAGCACCCAAGGCCAAAATTATGTCATTCTCGTCCACTTACTAGTAGACTTAACCTAATACATCGTATATGTAATTTTTCCCCAACACATATAATCCTTTCCATACAGTCCCTTGCCGTATATCGTACGGGCTTTATCACGTAATTCTATACTACTTCAACGTAGTGCCACCATTCTTGAAATCGTTTGGACTACCACCCTTGATCTGACTAGGTTTCCTTATCCTGAACTATCGAGTGTTCAACTAGGATTTATGCCATCTAGGACCACTAAGGATTATGCTACCTATTGAACGTTTTCTATATTCGATTAGGGTTTATGCCACCTAGGACTACTAGGGATTATGCTACCTGTCGAACAACGCCCTTTTCCCACGTATGTATCGCGAATCGTTTCCGATGTCTAGGTGCACATGTACACTATATGTGCGGCCCGAGTCCCGTGACAGGGCTAAATCAAGAAATACGGAACTCGGTCGGGAGATTTAAGTTATCTGCCGATGCAGATGCTAAGGTCTGTTTTTCTACCAGTGGTTATGGTCCCACGTGACCCCTTCCTCAACTAATGAAAGGCAATCCAAGAAAATCAAGCACGAGAACTGTACTCCTGCCACCTATGCCCCACTTTCCTACTGGCCAGCCTCACCCACAACCAGATAGCAAGTATATGGTCTGTTGGGAGTTCTCTGCCTTTCCGTATACGTACTACTATTGACTGAAGATGGTAGGTAGACGATGAGTGCTATCACAGGGCTAAACAAGATATCGCCACCTCACGCTGGTCCATCCTAGTCTTTAGGTTGCCTTATATTGCAACCAAGGCATACTCTTGGTTCTCCTACCGCAGACCTTAACCTCTATAAGCCCAGGCGGATCATCTGCAACCTAACAGAGGGATACCAAGAGTACCCTCACGTTCCCCGAAGCTACGTGCTTCGTAACCCAGTCCACTGAAGCTTTTCTCGAAATCAGATAAACGTTTGCTCCTCGTGTGTTTGTTAAGCGATGGTCTACCGTATCGGGTTATTTATCTATTTATGGACTGTCTCAGTTTCCTTGACTAAGAATTATTACTTAGTTGTTCTTAACTAAGGTTTACCACTTAGTTTCCTTTCCCGTTAATCTTGTTAGCTAAGGTTTACCACTTAGTCCCCTTAACTAAGGATTACAACTTAGTTCCCATTCTCGACCGTTTTCTTAACTAAGGTTTACTGCTTAGTTCCTATTAACTAAGGCTTGTTACTTAGTTATCATTCTCGTTGTTTTACTTAGTCAATTCTCGTTACCTTAGACATCAGACCACATATTCTCGCTTTATAATTCAACTTTTTGACTAAGGTTTTCCCATGAATTCAAGCATAACTTAAGTTCTCTTTTATTCGGTGATAGCGCATGGGTGTTTTCCCACAGTTCTTGCTTAGCTTACCCCATATTATAGGTATCCCACCCTTCAGGTCTTACATTACATCTTAAGTCATAGTCTTTCTCTGTCCCTAGGATAGGTTTACCCCCTAATTTACCCTTCGACTATTTCAACTTCGATTTATAATAGGTAGTTAACATTCCCTATTTCCGTTTTTGGTTAAGTTTTGTTCATATGTTTGTGCCCCATCTCCTTATAACATTCATTCACAAATTTGGTTAAGTGTTGTCTTTGAATTCATGACTTAACCCTAAGAATCATGTGCCATTAATTATTAATGCACCACAACCTCTCACATTAGACCTGTTGTTGTGGTCACTGGTTATGCCGGGCGGTTCCGGGCAGAATCACACCACAACTCAGTCTAACCTCGGGTTTCAAGCGCGATATGACTAACTTCTCACATTAGGACCTATTGTTTGCAACCACTGGTTAGGCCGGGCGGTTCCGGGCAGGATTACATCGCAAACTCATCCTAACCTCGAGTTAGCCACGTTTATGTTTGGTTTATATCTATTCTAATTGGCATATGTCAAGTTCATAATCATGTCAAAAAAATATTAAGTTCATGTTATGCCAATTACCCAACTTACAAGCATGTTCTTATAAATGTCAACTACCAATTCATGCCATGTTCGTGTTCGTTTTAGATGTCAAGTTCATAAGCATATTCTAAATGTCATATTTCAAGTTTCATAATCTTGTCCCTATTTACATTACACAAATTACTCAACCATATTCATGTTCAATGCATTTCAATAGTGCCAAAATTCGAGTATCAAGTTCAATCTAGATGTCAAGTGTCAATTCCCCAAATCCAAGCTTTACCTAAAAACCACTAATTTATACTCATGCTTGTAATCCCATTAACAGGTTACATCTATCATTAAATTCATAATTCATATTCATGTCAATTTCATGTTCAAGTTCTAGATGTAAACTTCATGTCAAATTCCAGATGTCAATTCATATCAAGTTTGTGTTCTTATCCAAATTCAAGTTATAATACATGTTTTATTCTAGAGACATGTGCCCATTAACAAATCCATAAGTCAATTTCATGCTTAAATCAATGATGTCAATTCTACGCCAAACCCCAAATCATGTTCATGCGTATAATTCTAAATTTGGTTTTCGCATTCAGGTTTTGTCAATGTTATATTACGCCCAACCCTCTTTGTAATATATAACCAAACCCTCCAGTTCATGTCATAGCCCAAAACCGAGCGTTTCCCTTTTTCGCTTGCAATAACCATTCAATCATATTTATTTTATGATAGATCTAGGCTCGAGATAGCCTAGCTATTAAAAATCAAAAAGGGAAAGAATAAAAGGAGGCACATAATCGTAGGCATAATAATTAAAATCGAGCACATGATAATATTAAACATTATGGATTCAATTATTTCATTTCATGTTTACATAGGGAATGTTTGAACGATAAATAATAATTTTACACAAAAAGTTCATTATAACTCCACTCATAGTGTTTGTCATCTTCAAAATGTAGATCCTCAATTGCCCCTTTGATTTATGAATTGGATTAATCCTTGAACTGATTTCCCCCTTTCCCTTTTTGTTGCTTTTGATTCATCTTTGATTGATTTCATGTCCAATTCAATTTATCTTTGATTTCATATGGGGCGTAGGTTGCAGATCTGAATTCCTTCTCTTTGCGCAGTGATTTAGATCTAAGCCTCTTTTATTTTTATTCATGGTTATAGTAATTCTAGATCTCATTCTTTTTAATTTTAAGAGTAGATGTTGTGGAGAAAAGAGAGAAGAATAGATCTAAGATTTATTTAGATTAATAGCTTGAGGAGGAAGAAGAAATCAAGTTAGAAGAGAGCCATGACCTTGCCATGAATTGTTGTGGAGTTTAAAATGAGCCTAGGATGTTTATATAGGTGTTAGAGCAATGTACCAGGCCCAAAAACTCATCCAGGTGCTCAAAAATGAACCTGGATAGCTTCTGGGGCGAATTTCCCGCTTCTGAACCAAAATTCTCGCTCCAGGTCGCTACAGGTTGACCTCCCCAAGGGGGGTCGACACTATGGTCGACCTGGTCATTTTTTTTCTGTTCTGGGCTGGGTTGTTTTCTGATTTTTCGCTGAAACTTCGGGAGGTCATAACTCCTTCATACGGACTCCGATTTTCGAAAACTCGGACTCTATTTCATGTAAAATTTCGAGAGGAGCGCAATGGTGATGTCCATTTTACTTAATTCCTGATATTTAAATTAAATATCCTTATTTTACTATCTTCTCCGTTACACACACTATTATCGAATTAATTTTTCTTCTCTTCCATGTATTAATTAATTCTCATTATACATCACCATTATTTACCTATATAAGCATATTTTCATAAATTTTATTTCATTTTTAATTATATTAAAAATGCGGGGTGTTACATACTATAAGGACTTAGACTCTTCTAAGACATTTATGAGTTCTCTATAAACTTCCAGACTCTTCCAGGATACTCCGATGTGTTCCACAATCTTTTGTATTCTTTCGAACCCTTCTGGGATCTTCTAATATACTCCAAGCTTTCTAGACTATTCTATCTTTTCTATTTTGGTTGGCAAAGTAATATTCAACATTAAATGTGTCATTTAATCAATTTTAAAATGTAATTTGTATTAGTTTAACATAATTTTATCTGCTGTTTAACATATAAATTTGAAAATGTGCACAAATTCATTTGATAATAGTGTTCTAAACCTATAGTATGGAAATAATGCTCAAAGTGAGATAGTGTTTAAGTTTGACTTATGAAATAATATTTTCATTATTACAAATTTTGGCTCAATAATAATCAAACAAGAGAAATATTTATAATAGTTTTTAAACATTGTGTTCTTTAATACATATAACATAATATGTCATGAAAACTATGCACAATATAACGTGAATAGTCAAATTTTAGGTCTTTTGTGTTTGTGGTATCATTTTGGTTTATAGATCATGTAATCATTTTTTGACTAATAATTAGGAATAAAACACCCAGTATATTCTTGTTACAGTGTTAAGCTTCTTAAAAAAGCTTAACTTGTTAATTATGCATATTCCAATGTTGATGATTTCAATTCAATCAACATAAGCGTTAGTTGTTTCAAATAATATAAATAAGAGTGACACGACATATTTACTAAAGGTATATTATGGAAAATATAATAAAATAAAATAAAAATTAGTTTTATTCCACCTAAGAAGCAAAAAGATATGTTGAAATAAAATTGGACACCAGTTGAATAACATTATTGAAAATCAGTGTGCATTCGTGGACAATTTTTGTTAAAGATTGGAGTTTGTGGCATTCATGGATAAACAAGAATAAAGATTAGAGATTAGAGGTCGTAATAGAAATGTTCATGTAATATCAAATTTTTTATATTTACAATAATTATTAGTTAATTGAGTTGATTTATTATAATGGATACGAAATGTGATTAATTATTTCCAAAAAAATAAATATGAAAACTAATGTGAATATCAAAAATGGGATTTTGTTCAACTTATCTGAAGTACATTGGATTACATCTCTTTCAAATACTACATTTCTATGTCTTAAAGTGGATCATTTATTCCGCTGTTGCATTAAGTACATCATGCTCATCAAAGATAAGTCAAATGTGAATGCCATTAGCCTATTTTTAGTTAAGCTTATGGGATATATGAAAAGGGCCTTAGTACGAATTGATTCAATAATTAAATTAAATTAATAAAAGGCAACTAATTGTAACAATTCTCAAATTAGTTTATTGACAACGAAATGAAATCAACAACAATTTATTCCTTTTTGGTATAGTTCTTTCCTTTTGAAGAAAGTTTACTTGTAAGCACTATTATTAAACTATCATACAGTTGTAGCAATTTATATGAAAATGATGCAGACTAAGGATCTTAAGGCTAGGTTAACAGTAGAGAGGGAATGAATAGTGTTTTCTTAAATTTGTGAATCTTTTAGAAATATTTTTCATTACAATTATGAGTATATGTATAGAATGATTATAAAATCAAATAAGTAAATAAAAATGCAATAAATTGAAATTAAAAGTATAAAAGGAAAGAAAACACATGAATTTTTATACTTATTCGGAGTTACCTACATCTAATTCCGCATTGCGTGCGGTTTTTTTATTAATATCAACAATTACACTTCCTGATTTCAAGGCCATAAGGAAACACCCTCAAGAACTCAGACCCCTGGACAGACCGATTTGATTTGCGTGACAAAGATCCTTAACTAACTTGATTTCCAAGCAAAAAAGTCGTTATTAATCGCTTATTACTATGCAAAATCAAGCTCAACTAGATTTGGGTCTACCTAATGGTCCTAGTCACACCCATACTGTTTTTTTTAGTGGTTTGTGCTCTGATACCAAATGTGACGGCCGGGAATTTCGCTCGATCCGAATCAGTCGTTAAACCGATCTAAACCGTTCGAAACCCCTGATCGTTGAGAACAGGACAAGTCAGAACACAAACAGAAGAACATTTCATTGTTATTACAACAATTGCATCAGATACAAGAATATACAGAGTATAAATGAATAAATGTACATTCAATAAATATCAGAGATTACAATAAATTACATAGCAGCGGAAAATAATACAAAGCACAACTGAAGGTGATATACGGATACAGAGCTTTCCGGATATCATTCCAGCTGTAAACCAGGATCCTGTGAATATAAATCTGCAAAACCAAAACTACTAGCTGCCCGTGCGGAAAATAGGGGCACCCAGAGTTTAGGTTAAAACAATAAACTCCAGGTCAGTCATGTGACTGGTGTGAGAACTAAAACAGTTATTTAAAGCTTTACTTTAAAGATAGTAATTCAAGGGACCATGCCGTATAACACGGAACGGGTTTCCTCCCAAGAATACTTGTGCATAGAATAAACAACGCAATGCTTTTTCGAAAAATGAAGCTATTATAAGACCCAGGTCCCATCACACAATGCAACGCAAGCCGGAGGATAGGGTTTTCCCTTATAATAGCCAAACATGCTTGGTACGTTTAAAACAAATCATTTGATACTATAATAAGTGTATAGTGTCAAAACAGTTTCAATCATAAATATAAATCATAGACGACATGGGTACCATATATCATGTCGCCATACTAGTTCTACAATTAAAACCGCAATACACGTATTGGAAATTGGATTTCCGTCATGAGTCGAGGCAAGGGGCAAGCTCCTCTCCGCGTTCGAGACACTCTAGCAAATGCCTCCGGGTTACGCACTCTGGGCAACCCTGGATGCGGCTGGGCCGGTCCTCACTTACATTAGAGGATTGGTTATTCCTGAACACACGTTTCCCGGTCCTTACAGACCTATAATCGAGGCGCCTCGCATTCCAACAACCACATAGGTGAAAAGTATAAAAATGTCAGGGCTGGTAAGTCACTGACACCACCATAGCTAGAAAGAAACGTCGTGCTCTCCCAGCGGTCCGTATCCCGTTTTTAACTCATACCGAGGTGTGAGGCTCGCGAATTCACGTTATACACAAAGCTGCCACGTAGGCGTGCTTTGGTCATCAACCACAAGACTTTGCTTTTCAACAGAAGCCTTGATCATTGCAACTCAGTATGCCACACAGGCAATTCATGCTATGCGACTGATGTCCATCGATATACAACCTCTGAGCTCGTACGTCTCAGAGAAGGGCGTTAAGCAAAAGAATAAATTCTTCGCCGCCAAACAGATGTATATTTAATAGAAATCAATCAACACAGAATAAAATCCAATGTCAGACACACAATCCATTTACAAGTCCGTTCTGGGTCTGAACGAAACCGGAGGCACTTTCCTCGCATATCCATCCATCTCCAGGTACGTCTGGACGACCTCCAACTATTTCCATCCTCTTGGGTGTACTGCCCAATCAGGATCGTCAGTAGTTATCCAAACGATGTGAAGACTTCCGGTCTTCAACCACCGTCTTCATCTTCGACTTATCGTCAAATCGGTTATTCAGAATGGGTATAAACCCGGACTTTCCGAACAACCCGCGTATATTGAAAACAAATGTTACACAAACACAACATACGCCTCATTCCAACTCAGAATATTCTTTTATTCGCAAAATCACATTCTTAGGGAAAGGTTCCCATTAATTTTATCCAAGATAAATCCTTTAAAATTTATCCTTTAATCTTCCTTTGGATGTCATTTCAAACCAAATTATGGTTTTCTAAACTAGTCGAGATTAGCGAACCACACCGAAGTAATTATTTGTTTTATTTCCCAATCCCAACCTATTCATCCCATGAAGCAAAACTAGTAATACTCCATATCTAACACTGTGGTGTTATCGGTAAAATTAATTACCATTTCACGTTCAAATCTAATTAAAGATTTAACTATCGCTTTGGAGCAAAACTGGCGATACTCCATTCTCGCTCATTTCTAAATTTGAAATTTAGATTATAGATTCACATTTCAATCTAATTACAGATTCATTAAAACTCCTTTTACTGGGTTAAAGAACTAGGTGTTATTTAAAACACAGTTCACGACAAACCCAAATCACATTCTATTTATTATCGGGTTAAAGAACTAGTGTTATTTAAAACACAGTTCACGATAAACCCATTTCAAATCCAATCGTTATATGTTAGAAATTCCGATTATTTAAAACCCCCTTTTAAATCTAATTTATTTATTTAAAAATAAACCCGGGTTTTAAATTGAGTTCAAACTAGTTCATTTCGATAAAAATCTATTTTTATCTTTTCAGAAATGGAGTTTTTCACCCCAATTTTTCTCAAATCATTTCTTATGATTTTACACAAATTATTGATATTTTTAATAATTTTATTAAGGCCCGTACAGTCGATTTCCATCAACGGCCATCGAACTGCACTTACAGCGACCTTTTTCGAATTTGATTTGGACATAACCCCAAATCCAACCGTTAGATTTCAAATTTCTAATATTCGTTAGAAAGCTCTTTTCGATACGAACCCAACGGTTCCGGTTTTAGGAGAATACAACGGTCGGATCTCCCGTAATGTCCATTTGAAATAAATGGTCGAAATTCACGAACTGCCGCTGCGCGGAGCGTTCTATTCAGGCCATTATATTATATATATAATATATATATATAATATATATTTCGTCGATTTCTATTTAAAACGAATTTTATAAATAGTTTTGAATTCGTTTCAAAAACATTTTCTACTTCCATTTCAATTCAAATCAAAATTGAATTCTTCTTTATAAATTCGTTTAAAAATTCATTTCTATTCAATTCAAATTTCAATTCAATTTGAATTCATTTCAATTCAATTTGAATTCGTTTTCAATTCAATTCAATTCCAAAGTCGTTTTCTATTGATTCAATTCAAATTGGTTTTCTATTCGATTCATTTCAAATTGGTTTTCTATTCGAATCAAATTCGTTATATATTCAATTGAAATCAAATTCGTTATATATTCAATTTATTTCGAAGTCGTTTTCTATTCAATTCATTTCGAAATCGTTTTCTATTCAATTCATTTCGAAATCGTTTTCTATTCAATTCATTTCGAAATCGTTTTCTATTCAATTCATTTCGAAATCGTTTTCTATTCAATTCATTTCGAAATCGTTTTCTATTCAATTCATTTCGAAATCGTTTTCTATTCAATTTATTTCGAAATCGTTTTCTATTCAATTCATTTCGAAATCGTTTTCTATTCAATTCATTTCGAAATGAATAAAATCGATATAAATATCGTTCACGTCAAAATGGCGTCAATCTAATCAACACAGAAATCGTTATATATTCAATTCATTTCGAAATGAATAAAATCGATATAAATATCGTTCACGTCAAAATGGCGTCAATCTAATCAACACGACTTCACATATTTCTATTTCAAATATTCTATTTCAAATATTTCCTATTATCAAAATATTTGTTATTATCAAAATATTTCGTTCAACACATGACTAATCTCAACGGATGAGTACAGTCAACACATGAACCTTTATATTATATTGATAAAGATGTAAATTTTATTATAAAAATATTTCGTTCAACACATGACTAATCTCAACGGATGAGTACAGTCAACACATGAACCTTTATATTATATTGATAAAGATGTAAATTTTATTATAAAAATATTTCGTTCAACACATGACTAATCTCAACGGATGAGTACAGTCAACACATGAACCTTTATATTATATTGATAAAGATGTAAATTTTATTATAAAAATATTTCATTCAACACATGACTAATCTCAACGGATGAGTACAGTCAACACATGAACCTTTATATTATATTGATAAAGATGTAAATTTTATTATAAAAATATTTCGTTCAACACATGACTAATCTCAACGGATGAGTACAGTCAACACATGAACCTTTATATTATATTGATAAAGATGTAAATTTTATTATAAAAATATTTCGTTCAACACATGACTAATCTCAACGGATGAGTACAGTCAACACATGAACATTTATTTTATAATACTCTTTATTTTTCAAATTGGAATGAGGCCCAATCAATCACCATATAAATTTAATTATATGGATTTTCATACAACACATGTATATAATAGCATTGAGAAATAATCAACCATCAACCAAAGTGCACTGCACTGTATAAGCATCAAATATAGATATCTAACGCTTATAACAGCCTGTCAATCAATCAATCGACATATTTAATCAATCAGGATGAGTGAACTTCAAATTTCATCCCAACACCTGTGTGGGGTTTCAAACAATCAAACACAGATTTTATTTGTGCAGTTGGGCGATGTGTGAAATTTATCGTCCCAATCAATATCCTTCAAATAGGTGTACATAAACAAACCGTCTGGTTTGTAAATGAATATTTTATTTTATTCACTTTCACGTTAAAAATTATATTTTTAACGATAAAACATTTTATTTCAACATATGATTTTTATATGACGGCCGGGAATTGAATGTAGACTTTGACCTTTCGATTTTGATTACAGTTGCTTCCGTAACTTTGGTTTGCACTTTAATCCTGGTAAAATTGGAGAAAGTTTGATGTATACCAAACTGAAGAAGAAACAACCTGATTCTATTGATAAACTAGTAAAATATGGTTATAGAAATTAAGAGTTTCAAGAGAATAGTAAAGAGGGTGCAGAAATAAGGAAGAAGTTAGCAATTGTATTTCAAAACGAAGGGTATTTATAGTTTTGAAGAGATATAGATGGTAGAGACAACCTACTGTGAAGAGACACTTCCTTTAAAATTTGAGTTTTGAAAATTTTCTTTTATACGTCAACATATATGGTACCCTTATGTCGATATGTTAAAAACTAGTTTGTTCTGAAATTGGTTTGAAAATATAAATTTATATATAACATTTTAAAGCTTTGTAAACATGATTAATCATAGTAAATGTATAATCTAAACATAGTAAATATTAGGCAAACTTTTTTAAAATATTCAAAAGAATTTAAGCAAAAAGTATATGGAACTATATATAGTGAAAATAAAAATAAAAATATTAAAACTATAGCATTAAATCATAATTGTTGAGTTTAAAAACAAAATCAAAAGTATAGTTAATATTAAAATCTTAAGTAAAAGCAAAATATAAAGTATAATAAATAAAAATATAAAATAAAAATATATTTTTTTATAAAAACTAAAGTTTTATAAGTATAAAATCAAAGAATCAATGTATAAGAATTGAAGTAAGTATTTGGAAAGTATAAAATCAAAACTACTTTAAAAGTATAAGCAATGAAATCAACATATAATAATCGAAGTATAATAGTAAAGTATAGATATTTAAATACAATAATAAGTGTAAAATATTCCAAAATAAAGTTACTATAAAATTTCATTTTGAAAAATCTTTAGAAGGACTATTTTGAAAATTAAGGATATTTGAAAACTTTTTGTAAGAGATCTGAAAATTCTTTTGAAATCATTTTGAAAAGTAGATTTTGAAAAGAGGGAAAGTTAAAGATTATTTTGTAAAAAAATGAATGGAGATCAGGTAAGTGCAACTTGAGTTTTAACATAATTTCTTAGACTTTATAATCTTGGAATTTTGAGATCTTGAAACAAACGAGTCTTCATATTATTGCGCCAACATTGCGAATATACAATCTTGATACTATATAGTCTTAATTATTAATTTCTTGTTTAATATCCTGCAATATACATCAAGCACTATATAATACATTTTTCTAAATAAAAATTAGTACATGTTGAATATAAAATATTCATTATCAGAGGCTGTTATCATCAAAACTACTATCCATGGTACTAACTATCTTTCCCTTTTTGATGATGACAACCATTTTATAAAATATCTTATTATCTTCTTCATAACTCCTCCTTAGTTCAATAACTTTTCCTTAATCTATAGTCCCCATCAATGTATGCGTATTTTTTATTTTCTTCCTCTTTGTCATCAACCAAAATTTCCACAATGACGAATAGTGACTTAACCAAACTAAAATATTAATGAATTATAACATACACATTGACTATAATTTAGATTTATTATAATATGGTTATTCTAAATAATAATTATAAGAAATCATATTTAGGATAAGTGTATGAAACATAAACATGGTACAAAGCATTTCAATCCAATCCAAACTATATCTGTGAATCAAATCATTCATTCAAACAACCAAGCAAATCGAATCAATCCAATCAAGTCATATGTTAAACACACACCAATAAGTCTTTAATATATTAATCCTTAAGTATTTAAAACTAGTAAATTCGAATATTACGTAGCATTTCCACCCAACCATCCTTGACAAAAATAGGATCTTGTCTTATAGCTTTAAATCACCATCATCTTTGGTTGTAGCACATTTAGGATTGGCTTTGGGTTCATCTTTAGAGAGTGAGGAAAACATCCACCAAATGGCATCGAAGTGCCTCTCTTACTCTTTGATCATTTTCATTTTACTAAGTTTGAATGCCTTTGATTTTTGAGTATAAAAGAAAGCATGTTCATGAAAGATTCAAGCATTTGTTCTAAATTTTTACTTAAATTATGGATAGGATTATCCATTATTCTGTTTAAAGATGAAAGAATGAGAAGAAAAGAAGAAGAAAAGATGGTTTTAATTCATTTTTCTGGCCTAGAATGGTAACTTTAGGAAAGAAAAATCGTTTGTAATGAAAAGAAACAAGGTATATTCTTAAACCAATACTCTAAATCTTCAGTCTTGATATTGTACAGTCTTGATTGTTAGTTTTCAACGTTATATCCTACAATACATTCTGTACTATACAATATATACCCCTAGATAATAACCAATACATGTTGAATATAAAATATTCATTACCAAAGGTTACAATAATCAAAGCTACCATCCACGGCACTAAAAATCTCCCCTTTTTAGATAATGACAACAACTTTATAAAATATCTCCTTATCTTCTTCATAACTCCCCCAAATTTCAATAACTCATCCTTAATCTATAATCCCTCCCAATTTATGCATATTTTATGTTTTATCCCCTTTGTCACCAATAAAATCTTCCGTAACTGGCGAACAAACTGACTTGTGTACTAATCGTGCTAAAATATTAACGAACTATAACATATAAACTGAATATAATGTAGATTTATTCTAATAGGGACATTCTAAAGATTAATGATAAGAAATCATATTTAAGATAAGTATATGTAAACATAAACATTGAATAAAGCATTTCAATCCAATCAAACTATATCTATGAATCGAATCATTCATTCCAACTACCAGGCAAATCAAATCAATCAAATCAAGTCATGTGTTTAATGTAAACTAATATCTCTTTAATATATTCATACTTAAGTATCCAAAATAAGTAAAATTAGACATTACGTGGCACTTACACCCAACCATCAATGTCGAAGATAAGATCTTACTTTATAACATTCCAGTTGTCGTCATCTGTGCTTGTAGTGCTTGTAGGATTGACATAAGGTTTATGTGATGACCCGTCTCCTCGATCCATAGAAAATGATACTAATTATCCATGGTATTCGGTTGCCACAATCCAAGTGCTGGGGAGGCAGATTATCATGGGGTAATAAGAGTATAAGATAGATAGATAGAATATCACATCGCATTAACACAAATTTTTACATAAGGTGAATACAAGTGATCAGAGTTATCTTATATGGATAGTTAAAACAGCTTATCCCGTTTATTTGCTAGTAACAACAAAATAAATACTTAATTACAGCTGGAATACTAAATGCTTTAGAGGCTGATCCAAAGTGCTCCAGACTTCAGACTTCCAGCTCCATCCAAAAAGTGTTCTAAAATACTTCTCATAAAAACTTGTCTACTAGGCTGCTCGAGAAAATTAGGGCACCTAAAGTTTAAGACGAGAAAAGAAAACACTGGGTCGGTCATGGGACTGGTGTGAGAAATACAAAACATTTTTTCGAAATAAAAGGTATCTCATAAGACAACGCCGAGCATAAATATGAAACTGGTTTTTACCTTAAGATATCCAAATCAAATTATATATAAAAAATGATATTATTTTTAATGTCTATTCTTTGTAATCATTTCAAATATAAATATTCAAGTACCGAAATTGTTACCATTATTAAATTCCATGGCTACTATGCCACATAATCTAGAATGGGTTTACATACAAAAGACCAGGCTAAAGATTTCCTTTTCCACGATTTGGAACACCTCTAGAGGGATGCCCCAAGAGTCCGAACAACCATGAATTCTCTGCTAACACAAGACCGACCCACCTCTATACATGCCTCTATAGACATGCATCTTAGATGGCACTGAATACCTCATATCTCGGTCGTAACCGACTTTTAATAGAGCACGCTCTCATCCATACACCATATTAAAATATGCCAGAGGACCATAGCGCTTTATCTAGAAGGAAAGGATAATAGCCTTTACCAAACATGACCTGGATAGCCTTGCTGCATCAATCAGATTTTGGCCATTTATGATGTGTGAGGCTCAGTAGATGTGCCTTTTCCATGTCATCTTCATTTTCTTTGATTATTCACATTGCCATATTCTATTTGACTATTATCCTACCTTGTCATAGTATACAACCCCCTAAGCTCAAACATATCAAAGAATAATGTTAAGCTAAGAGAAGGTGTCTTCTTCGCCACTTGATGTACAATTGTTGAAAGTCAAAGCAAGAGGTCTAGAAATACAATCGTCCATACAAGTTCATTTTAGGTCTAAATGAAAGTGAAGGGCTTTCTTACCACATCCAATAAGGATCAGTAGCGAATCAACCTTGCATTGGATAATTAATAACAGAGAACTACTGCTACTCGAATCATTTTAGGATTTTAAACCCCAACTAATCAACAAGTAATTTCCCACTATAATCATCCTAAATCTTCTTTTAAAACTTGCAATAGGTTTACTCTGTACGCAAATTGGTTCGAAGTAGTTTTCAGATAAGAATCATCCAAATCTGTTTTTGGTTCCTTCAAATACAATTACCGATTAATATAAAAGAATACCGATTTAAATCAGACTTTGAGCAACACTATTTTTAATTCATGTTGGTTAATTATTTGTTTAAGAACAAGTCATTTTCTCATTCGGTATGTATATATTCTAAGTTTATTTTTTTGAACCTTTTTTATTCGAATAAATCAAATTCATAATTCCCTCCATAGGGCCAGTACTGGTTTCCAAACCCAAGCCTAAACACTACCGTTCTGTCACCCTAAGGTAGTCAAGTTATTTGATCGATTCTAAACCCTTATTTCGTCTATTTTTAATTTATAGAGTATTCGTGCTTTCCCTTCGATCAGTTCCACTCCTCGGTCAATAAATTGACTCTTACAAATGGTATCCGATGTACTAGTCGTTTTCGCATACTCGATTGTTAATGATGATGCCAAAACTATTATTAATTTTATTTATTCCTTTATTTGGAAAGAATTCTAATTCATTTGAATAGATTTTATTGGAGAAATACAGGTCATATATATTCATCTAAATCTACTAAATATCGATCTTCGTACTCAACAAGTGCTATGGGCGGAATAACAGCTACATTACCTTTTAAATTCGACAAATGGGACGAGTTCCCTTTGGACTTTAATATCCAGTATAAGTAGATCATATCTATGAAATCCAAATTGTTCAATAAATGATTTAATAAATCCAACTTTCAAATAAGTGATTAAAACTTTAAAATTATCTTTATAGTAATTTGATTAGAAATTAGAACATTCTAGGGTTGATTTAAGAAAGAACATTAAGTTTAAATTTTTTATTTCAAAAACTATAGTATTTATAGCATTTCAAAGTGTGCGGAAAGTGCTAATATGACCTGTTCAAATTAAAAACATTTTTTAACGATTGAAAATTCAAACTAAATAATTCAAATATCTTTTAAATCATTTAAAATAATTTATAAAATTTGTTTCATATTTTCCATATTTAAAATATCCACTTATAAAATTTTCCTTTGTGGTCATTTTACTACACAGGCGCGATTGTTGTAGAAAATTATTTTGGACATAACTCAAAAATTACATGATGAAATATTATTATTTTTTCCTTCATTTGAAAGATATTACCATTTAAAACAAAGCCTTTTCATTTCAATGGATTTCAATTTAAACTGCATTCCATATAACTAATTGAAGTTGTTGAGCTAAAACTCGAAATACTACGGTGCGACAAGATAGTTTCAAGTAAATTTCGGATTTTTATACCAGACTTTTCCGAATTACTTGGATATGTGTTATTTTCATTTGTAACAACGTATCAACTTGTGTATACTTCAAAATCAATTGTAACATCCATATATACACATATCAAAGTGGATAATCAATGTCACATCATAATTACTGCTACTTCTCATTAACCATGCAATAAAAAATATTATAATAACGTAACCAATCATCTATCACAATAAAAATGGGGGTACTTGCATATGACATATATACTACATAACCATGATATCTCTAAGTGATACATTAGTGATTTCTCACCTTGGTTTCCACTCCATCAATCTTCAAATTGTCGTTACGCTTTGGATTAGTTTCTATGCTTTGCTTGCTTATATTTTTTCGTTATCTTTAAAAATTCCTTTTTATATGGAAAGGGTTCATCCTAAGGGGTCTAGAGAAGGAGGTTTGGTAGGTGTAGGCTGTGCTTTGGAGGAGGGGAAGGGGAGGCCGAGAGGATTGCGTAGGGTAGGAGGCCGAGAGGGTGAAGGGAGGTGGTGGCATGAGGTTTAAGGGGAGGCCGAGAGGGTTGGAGGAGGTGGTAGTGGTATCGTGGTATAGGTAGGTGGTAGTGGAGGTTGTGTAGTTTAGAAAATGAAGGAGAAGGAAGTGGCTTTGTTTTGTAGAGCCATTGGTGGAAATAGTGTAGAATTTGGACGGTTTTCACAAATGGATTTGTAAAGGAAGGAAGTGGGTGTGGATGCTTGTTTATAAGTGGAAATATTTATTGGCTAAGGAATTAAGGAGTAAACAACGGAAGTGATGGGCGAGGTGATAGTGTCTATTGGCTATGATATGGTAGTGATGATGTAGCCTATGGTAATGGTGATGTAGCATTAATGTAGATGGGAACTATGGTAATGATGGTGTTCGAAATGCACCTTTTCTAGGTGAGATATGATGGATTAGATACACCATTAATGATGATTAGAAACATTAGTGATGATGGTGTTTTGGTTGCTTATTTTCTAGGTAAACATTTCATATCATATAGAAAGTTGTGAAAATAATGATGGCTTTTGTTAATTTCTTATTTAATGTCAACTCTTGTATTAACTTGTGGTAAAGCTTCCTTTTAACTTAACAAACCATTTTCTATTTGTTAAAGGGAGATTTTAACATGTATTAATAGTTTCATATGTTGCAAAACGTTTATACAACTTTTTTTTGTTAAACCGTTAATTTTTGACAAAATGTTTAATGATCATATTTTGATATTTTATTTAACGATCTTGTTCATATAAACCAAATTTAAATATGAATTTCTTATATTATTATATTCATTAAAACATGCTCTTTATTTTAAATTACCTTTTTAAACGATGTTAAAAAGTCAAATGTTTCTCTATTTGAAAAAAAAATCTCATTTTCTAACCTTATACATTAAATTATTTGAACCAGTAATTGGATAAATATGATATAAATAGCTTATCTAGTCGTTATACTTGTATTTAAAAATGATTGTACATATCCAGAATCATGCACGATTATTCCAAATTCACAAACACATGAATTTTCAAAAATATTGAAATTTCTACGTCGTTACAGGTTATCTTTAGAGAGTGAGGAAATCATCCATCGAATCGCGTCATAGTCCTGTTTTACTCTTTGATCATTTGCTTTTAACTAGGTTTTAAATGCCTCTAATTTCTAGGTATAAAAAGCATATTTTTGAACGATTCAAGCGTTTGCTTCATATTATCGATTAAATTGTGGACAATTATCCATTATTTTGTTTATAGATGAAAGAATGAGAAGAGAAGAAGAAAATATGTTTTTAATTCATTTTTTGGTCTATAATAGTATTTTATAGAGAAGATCTTATGGCTAGATTATGACCAGAGAGGGGGAGAGTGGGTGAGTTGCGTTTTCTTAAATTTTTGAATCTTTTAGAAAACTTTTTGATTATGACTATGAGTGTATGTATAAAATGATCAAAGGATCACATAAGTAATTAAAATGCAATAAAAGTTAAAGGCGACAAAGGGAAGAAAACATAAGGAATTTTTATACTAATTTAGATTTACCTCACATCCTCACTACATTCGTTCTTTATTAATATCAACAATTACACTCCTTGATATCAATGCCATTAGGATACACTCACTAGAACACCGACCTCTGAGCCGGTCAATCTGATTTACGGGCCGTAGTACCTTACCCAACTTGATTTTTATGCAAACAAGTCACTCCCAGTTATTTTTTACCAAGCACAATTAAACCCAACTAGATTCAGGGATACCTAGTTACACCTTTATTAGTTTTTGAGTTGTTTGTACAATGAACGTACGCTCGAATATTTTGATCTTGATTACAATTTTCCTAAACTCTAGTTTGCACTTAATTTCTGGTAGAAATGGAGAGAGTTTGATGTAGAATCAAACTGAAGAAGAAATAACTTGTTTTGTTTGATAATTCAGTAGAATATGTTTATAAGATTTAATGATTTCAAGGGAGAAGTAAAGAGAGTGAAGAAGTATGAAAAAGTTGTTCTCGATTCTGGAAGAATGATATTTATATTTGTGAAAAGATATGGCTGTTAGAAACAACTTATTGTGAAAAGACATTTCGTCTCAAACTTGATTTTTGAAAAAAGTTTATGTTATATGTTGACATTCATGGTACCCTGTGTCGACATGTTTTAGTTAAAAATTAAAACTAGTTTGTTTTGAAAATATAAACTTATATATAATGTTTTTAAACTTTGTAACATATTTAATCATAGTCAATGTATAATTTAAACATTTTAAATTATAGGAAAATTTATTTATAATATTTCAAGAGAATTTAAGTAAAAAGTATATGAAAACTATATGTAATGAAGTAAAAAATAACAATGCTAAAACTTTAGTATTAAATTAAAATTGTTGAGTTTAAAAACAAAATCAAAAGTATAGTTAAAATTAAAATCTTGAATAAAATAAAAAAATCCAAAGTGTAGTAAATATAAAAATGAAATCAAAATATATTTTGTTGACATGCTTTTTGGTCAAAGATGTCACACGTCAAGTTTCCAGCTAGTAATGCGTTTAAGCGCAAAGAACGTCACCAAGAAACACAAAGCAATTTGGTCGAAGTCGTGTCGCAAACACATGAAGACCCGAAACTCCTATCAACCGACACCTTTTGGGCCCAAGAACAACTGTCTCAATGCTTTGTACCATAACACCTGTGGAAGGCAGGCCGTTAGCTGAGCCGAAGGCGATCCGTCAATGGGTCCGGGCGCAACGCCGGTGGGCCAGGGGTCCGGGGCCCCACAGTCCCGGCGGAGATTGACCTCGCGATTTTCTTCACTTAGCCTCACATCATCAATCGCCTCACAACCGAAGCTCTGCATCGCTTAGCCTCGCCTCAAAGGTTCTGCATCCTCCACCTCGTTCCCCGCCTTACTCTGCATCGCATCCCCTCATCACCTCGCATCCATCCTCCCTCCATCCGAGCGGCTCACATTATCTTGGATGCGAAATTCGTATCCACCGGGATGCAAATTTCTCATCCACCAAGATGCGAATTTCGCATCCCTGGTAGTGATGCGAAATTTACTAGGCGTCGTGGAGGGGGGTGATGCGATTTTTAGCCATGTGGTCCCCAAAACTCACTTACTCTGCTACCTACTTTAACCTATAAATACCCCAAGCCTTGGCCTTCCTTAGTGTCTTTTTCCCTTGGAATTTTGGCCTTCTAGAGCTCCAAGAGCCTCATTAATGGCAGCCACTTTCTTTTCCATGGCCATTGGACATGACATGGACAATTAAAACGTGACATACATGTTCTCCACCATACTTTGTACATTTGCAAGGATAATTATGCTACTTTTGGGCTGTTTTGGACTTCATGGACATTGGAGCTCAAATTGAACATGGTTGACCAAGTCAACTCATTTAAAGGAAGAAGAAGAAGGGCGTTCCGGTCAAAGTTTAAAACTAACAAGGAAATTGTTATTCTATTGTAATACTTTGTGCTCAAATATTGCCCGAACTTGTATAACATTGTAATCAGATATCATCTAATGAATGATAATTATAAATTGGACGTAGGTTTTAGTGGTGAACCACTATAAAAAGTTGTGTCTCCCCGCATTTACTTTACTACTTGTTTGGATTACTGTGTTGCTAACGCACTTGCATACACATTGGGTGTTGGCGTGTGACCAATTTTCCACGTCAACATATTTGTTTACAAAAACCAAAGTATTAAAAGTATAAAGTTAAAAACATCAAAGTATAAGTATAAAGTAGGTATTTCAAAAGTATAAAATAAAAAATATTTTAAGTTTAAATATTAAAATAAAAATATAATAATCATTGTATAATGGTAAAATAAAGTATAAAGATTGAAATATACTAATAAGTGTAAAATGTTTCAAAATAAATTATTGTAAGATTTTCTTTTTAAAAAATATTTAAAAGGATTATTTTTAAAAACAAAGAATATTTAACAACTTTTTGTAAAGAGATCTGAAAATTCTTTTCAAATCATTTTGAAAACAAAAGAATTTGAAAATTATTTTGCAAAAAATGGATGGAGATCAGATAAGTGTAACCTGAGTTTTAACCTAAATTATAAGACTTTATAACCATGAAATTTTAAACTAATAAAACTCATGAGTCTTCGTATTCTTGAATCAACATTCTGAAACAATATTGATACTGTACAATTTTGACTATCAATTTCCTACATAATACCATGTAATACATCGTGCACTATACAATATATTTCTATGTACAATAATTAGTACATGTTAAATATAAAATATTTATTACCTGAGATTGACATCATTAGGTTTTGATTTGTTTTTATCGTATGGAATAGTATTTATTTGGAAGAAAATTCATTTGAAATGAAAAAAACATAAGGTAGTTATTTAAATTCAATTTTTTTGTATTTTGGCCATTATATCGACATGTATATAAGGCATATGTCCACAGGTTTCTAGCATATTGAAGTGATTTGTCTTTTAGTTTATAAGTTTCATGTCGTTGCTTTATCGATTTCCAATGGCTACTATAGTTGATTGGCATAAAATAGGAGAATTTTTATTTATATTAAACAACGATTACAACTACTACTAGGAATATAAAGTACTACAATGCTTAATAGTCTAAGATCTATGACTAAAACAACATAAGTAAAGATAGATAAACTAGAATGTAGCAGATAAAGAGGGCGATGATGATAAACCTAACTTTTGTCCAATCTTCACAAAGAACTCGTCGTTTTGCTTGAAAATTTTCTTATAGAATGCTTATGAATCTTTGGGTATTCTATATTCTTCTTTTGATTCATAAAAAGATATTTGGTGGTTGGATGGGCCGGGAGAACAAGACTTTCCAAGGAGGCTTCTTCCTCTTTCTCTTATCACTTCCTTTGCTTCTTCCTCGATTTTCATTCCTTCCTCTTCCTCCTTCTCTTCTCTCTCCCTTCAATTCTTCCTCGATTTCTATTCCTTCTTCTTTCTCATTAACGTTTCTTTCATTTATTGTTCATAAGCGTGACTTTGTTTCTTCTCGATGTGTGATTCATAAGGCTCAAAGGTTACAGAAATTTGCATGAGGTGGAAGTTGGCAATAGAAAAAAAATTGAAGAGAAAATTCTTCTCATTTTAAATCAACATCGAAAAACTTCAAATAGGAGTAAGATAGATTCCATGAGAGAGGGTATCTTCATGGATAGAACGATTACTAAGGTAAATTTTGTCAAGTATGATTTGTGCCCAATTTATTTCGTAGTAACAAAGAAAATTAAAAATTGCTTTACAAACTTTAAGAGTCAAGTTGTCATAGTTTCCCGATCGATGAGTACTGAAGCGCTGTAAAAGAATTTTTCTTTAAGATGAAAATTGTGGTTTTTCAATTCGAAATACGAATTGCTTTCAAATATGTGATGGAAAGTCTTTTTACCGGTTTCATTGATTTGAAACATATAAAGACTGGTATCTGTAAATTTACAGTCAAGGATTTGTCCTAAAAGTTTGCAATCCAAAATGATTTGTGTTCCTTTAACACTACTCTAAACTTGGTTTTAATTTCCATCAAAAAAATTCCATTAAAACTAGAATAAAACATTTTAACAAGACAAAGATAGCAAAAATCATTTTTATTTGCGTCAATAAGAGAAAGAGGGGAACTTTCATTGAAAAGAGAATCAAGTTCATAACATGGAAAAAAATGGAAAACCTACCGAGATGGATTATGCCATAATTCATGTACTTGATGTAGGCATTCATGACCACTTGATAATTATAAAATGAGCGTTGGCAGTCTTTATGAGTCTCATGGTGGTAGGAGTATTTGAGGATGAACCCAAAGGAGTTGCAGGAAGATAAGAGTTTTGATAAAGAGAGTTTGAACGTGAAATGTAATGAAATGAATGGATCAATATATATGATGTAAACAGAGATTGAATGTGCACATTCTCTGATCAAAAGTTGCCTATAAATGACATTGAACTTATCAAAAGATAAGGGAAAATTCAGAATTTAAACTCAAATTTGAATTCAAAGATTCTGCCATACATGTCGACATCATGTCAATGGATGAATCAACATGCATGTGTACTTTTGTACAATTTGATTCTTTTCAAATTTTTGTTTGCTTATGCGACTAGATATATGTTTTAATGTATTAATTTTATATTTTTTAAAAAATAGAAATTTATTTTTATATTACTATTTATAAAAAATACTTATTTTAATTTTTTTTATACAGGTTCGGAGTTACCATACATCCAATTTCACACAACGTACGATCTTTATTAATATCAATAATTACACTTCCTAATTTCAAGATCATAAGGAAAACCCTATAGAACTCAGACCTCTAGGAAGGCCATTCTAATTTGCGGGCCATAGATCATCACCAATCTTGATTTCCTGGCAAAAACGTCACACTCAATTGTTTTTTGCCGAGCATAATCAAAACAACTAGATTCAGGGTTAGCAAGTCACACTCATATTGGTTTTTAAGTTGTTTATACAATGAATATTGACTTGGAATTTTCGATCTTGGTTATAGTTTCTTCTACAACTCTAGTTTACAATTTGATTCTAGTAGAAATGGAGAGAGTTTGATATAGAATCAAATCCGAGAAGAAATAACTTGATTCGATTGATAAATCGGTAGAATATAATTATAGAAATTAAGATTTTAAGTGATGAGTATAAAGAGTGAAGAAAAATGAAAGAACTTAGTTATTCTCATTTCTGAAAGAAAAGTGTTGACATGTCTTTTGGGTAAGGTCATCAAGATGCATAATCAAGACAATCGAGACTCGAGCCATGCTTTGAACTAGGATATCAATACTTTGGGATCAACCATACTAGGCTCGGGCCACACGGGCTCGGCCTCTCCTAACTAAAGAGCAAGAAATAGAAACTGAAGTCAAGGGAGGGTTCGGATCGGTATACCGTCCCCTAGTTTTGTGATGGCCCGCCCCACACCAACCGACATTTACTCCAAAAGTGCACCGTACACATGTCCAGTTAGTGTGGGACGGTCGTCAGAAGGAAAGGGAAGAAGGAAATGAACTAACAAGGAACCTGTAGAATGTCTCACAGCGCATGGAACAAAATATAATAACAACATACTTGACATAAAACAGGCGATACAGTGCATAAGTTGAAAACAAACTAACATAGCAGCGGAAAATCCAAGTACAACTTATAATCCAAAGCCAACATTATTACAACTTTTCAAACTGTCTCAAAAAGAAAAAGCAAGATAAGGGAGGTACACTACTAATGCCCAAGTAGCGACCACCAACTACACAAGGAGAATATCTATATATCATACGTGGAAGCCTCCTACTCGCCTCTGAATCAGCTACTCACGCATCACTCGCTAACCTGTCTCTAGTCTGCTCGTGTGAGCACCCAGAGTAATAAGAAGAAACATAAAACTCTGGGTCAGACGTCAGTCTGGTATGAGTGGTAGCAAGCATAAACAGAACAATAACAGGTATACTAAACCATACCTGAACCTGGATCTGCAACCAAAGAGTTAGTACTGCATACTGTACAACACTCTAAGGTGTCACTAACATGTGGTGTGTAAGTATACAGGGGTGGGGGTGTGCATGTAATAGTGATGGCAAACAAACAAGCATAGCAACCATCCTCACATCTCTCACTCAATGCGTAAAGCATACGATATTCACCACTTCAATCACCCAATACTTTGCTACGATCACCTTGCCTCATGAAGTCATAATGGCTTCATCTGCACTGATCCATAGCCACTAATCCTTTGCTATGTCCACTTTGCCCCATGGAGTTGTTCACCCCATCTGCGCTGGCTCATAGCCTTACTAATCCTTTACTATGTCCACTTTGCCCCATGGAGTTGATCACCCCATCTGCGCTGGCTCATAGTCCTACTACGATCACTTTGCCCCTCGAGTCATAGTGACTCTACTGCACTGATAACGTAGTCCTGCTACGATCACTTTGCCCCTCGAGTCATAGTGACTCTACTGCACTGATAACGTAGCCCATCATTCATTTCAGTGGTGAATCGAAGTTATGAACGTCGACAACTCCTTACCACACGTCCCGCAACAAAGCCCAATCATGAAGTGAACTTATTGGTTCCCAACTGGATCCTGAGCTCTAACTTCCAACTTGGACTACCTTTGCATCTCGGGTTATTGGTCAATACTGGATCGGTTCGGTTCGGTCATGTATATGCATCTCTGTTCGGTTCGGGTTCTTCACGTTGCATTGGTTTGGTTCGGGGTACCTTCGTCGCATCAGTTCGGTTCGGCTTCCCTAGTCACGGTCCGATCCGCTCCCCTTTCTCTACCGTTCCGATCCCCCTTCTCTTCATCTCGATCCGATCCGGTCCCCCTTCTCTTCATCTCGATCTGATCCGGTCCCCCTTACTTAACCCGATCCGATTCCAGTTCAACCATGGTGGCCTTCCTTTTTGCCATTCTCCTTCTTGTGCTAAGCTACGGTTCGGTTCGGTGATACTTTGCCCGGTCCGAGCCCATCCATCCGATCCGATCCAAAAGCCTGCACCGCTTTCCTGTGACTGTTTATACGCCTTTCGATGGCGTTTTCGACCATTCTAACTATTCTAAACAATCACAAAGCATACCGCAAAGTCATAGCAACTAGTAGAAGTGACCTCAAACACCAAAACATCAATATGATAGGTTAAAATGGATCAGACATAGCCAAAACCTCATATTTTCCCTTAATCCCTCTTAATCATGTTTAAGCATATAATTAGCAAAACTTATTCAAGTTAGCCAAAATTTCTAACAGAGGTCTAAAACAATATTTAATAATTTCTGAATATTTTCCAGATTTTAATCATGCATAAATTCACTAATTATCACTAATCACCCCTTAATCCCCTAAATTCCGGGATTAGAAAAATTAGTCGAAATTAACCCAAATTCATATCAGAGGCATAAAATGATGTTTTAGAATTTTAGGAATTTTTCTAGATTTTTCTGAGCCATAATTTCGCTAATTTTCGCTAATTACCATAATTAGCCATAATTAGTGAAAAGCAAGCTAATCACTCACCTTAGCCACAAATAAACCTTAGATCTGAAATAAATCTCCAATTTGGTGCGAATCCCAATGCTATACAGCAGCTCTAATCTTGATTTGGTGTTGATCTCTCTTGATTTGATGTTGCTAAGCCCAATCTTCAAGTAGAAAGTGATTTGGAGGTGATTTAGAGGTTGGAGGCCATTTTTAGGGTTTCTTAGAGGTAAGTGGAGGCTAGAAAACTGAAATAAATGAAACTCTAACTCATTTCAGCCTCCCTATAACCCTAATCCTGAAATGGGTTATGGGTCCATTTGCTAATCACCTCATTTGGCCTGGTTTAGCTGTTTTTCACCTTCCAAACCTTATTTCAGCCATATCTCCCATACGGTAAGTCCGTTTCTCACATGTGACCACTCTACGGAAAGGTAAACCATCATCCGAAGCCAATGGAAGTGATGGTCATTTAAAAATCGACAAAAATCAGCTAGGGGCAAAATGGTCATTTAAAAATCGACAAAAATCATGAATATAGGAAATGACTCTAATGGTTGTTTCCCAAAGTTACATGACCATATGACTTCATATGGGAAATAAATAAATATTCTACGATCCTCCGATGCATAGAATGCGGGTTGTTACATTCTTCCCTCCCCCCTTAAGGAATTTCGCCCCCGAAATTTCCTAACCAAAACACACACAAGGGTCCCGCATGCCTATCAGTCATAAAACAGCAATCAAACACCTAAAACAAGCAAAATAAGTCTATCCTAACATGCGGAATAACTAAATTACAAAGTAAATCTTACCCGGCAAAGAGTTCTGGATACGTCTTCCTAATGCTCTCCTATGTCTCCCAAGTACAGTAATTCTCATTCTCGCCCCATTGAACTTTGACTAGCTTCACCGCCTTCCTTCGAAGTTGCTTTGTATCGTGCTCGACAATACGAATTGGCTTGCGGTTACCAACCGCTTCGGGTTCCACTTCGAAGTCCTCTAACTGATTAGGTGAAATAGTCATATCTGGGTCGTGTACGAACTTCCTTAGTTAGGAAACATGAAATACGTTGTGAACTCCCGCCATCTTCTCTGGTAAGTCAACTCTATACGCCAAATTCCCAACTTGCTCGAGAACTGGGAATGGGCCAACGAATCTTGGTGCTAACTTGCCTCTCTTACCAAATCGAATCACGCTTTTAACGGAGAAATTTTGACAAACACCAAGTCGCCAACGGAAAATTTTAAATCTCTTCTCCTCTTATCAGCTTAAGTCTTCTGCCTATCCTGGGCAGCCTTCATTCGTTGCTGAATGAACTTGATCTTATCTAAAGTTTCTCTTACCACGTCTGGTTCAAGCACAAACTTCTCACCGGTCTCTATCCAACACGATGGTGAGTTGCACGGTCTCCCATACAAAGCTTGATATGGAGCCATACCGATACTGGATTGATAACTGTTATTGTATGCAAACTCTACTAAATGCAAATGATCATCCCATGATCCACCAAAATCCAATATACAAGCTCTCAAAAGATCTTCCAATATACGATTCACCCTCTCCGTCTGACCATCGGTTTGAGGATGATACGTGGTACTGAGATGTAATTCCGACCCTAGAGCCTCTTGTAAGCTTTTCCAAAATCCACTAGTAAACAACGGATCTCGGTCACTCACAATGCCCTTGGGTACTCCATGAAATCTCACTACCCACGTCATATACAGCGCCAACTTAGCTGCAGTTCTGTTCGACTTAACTGGTATAAATCTTGCACTCTTGGTCAATCGATCCACAATTACCCAAATGCTATTATGTCCCGATCTAGTTCTTGGTAAACCATCAATGAAATCCATTGAGACCTGTTCCCATTTCCATTCGGGAATTTCTATTGGTTGTAACAAACCACTAGGCTTCTTTTGCTCAGCTTTAACTAGCTGGCAATTCATGCACTTGGATATAAACTTCCCAACATCTCTTTTCATCCCTTCCCAGTAGTAAGTCTGCTTCATGTCTCGATACATCTTGTTACCACCGGGATGTATGGTCAGTTTTGAGTGATGACATTCTCTAAGCACTTCATCTCTCAATCGATTCACGTTGGGCACTACCAGTCTTCCATTCTTTCGAAGCCATCCTTCTCGATCAAGCCCATACAAACTCATCTCCTCACCGTCGATATTCATCTCTAACTTGGAGATGATTTCCAATAGATTAGGATCGTCCCTCTGACTGGAACCAATCCGCTCAATCAAGGTGGGTCTGATCGTCAAACTAGCTAATATCTCTGGATCTAATTCGCACTTTGGTCTAAAATCAAACCCTGCGATATACTCCAGTGGCTTCCATTCAAGAAACATAGCCCCTAAACTGGCATGTCTCCTACTCAAGGCATCGGCTACCGCATTGCCTTTCCCAGGTGTATATGCGATATCAAAATCATACGAAGCCAAGAAATCTAACCATCTCTTCTGGCGGAGATTCAGATCTTTTTGAGAGAAGAGATACTTTAACGATTTATGATCGGTAAACAACTCAAATCTTTCTTCCAAGAGATAATGTCTCCACATCTTCAATGCGAACACGATCGCTGCTAGTTCCAAATCATGGGTAGGATACTTTTTCTCATGCGGCTTTAATTGCCGACTAGCATAAGCTACAACCCTACCTCCTTACATCAATACAACACCTAGTCCGGTACCACAAGTATCCGTGTATACCGTCATCTCTTTATTCCCTTTAGGAATGTCTAATACTGGCGCACGTGTCAACTTTTCCTCTAGACTCTTGAATGCATTCTCACATACTGCGTCCCAGACGAAGGCTTGATTCTTCTTAGTCAACTGAGTCAACGGTGCTGCTATCTTGGAGAAGTCCTGGATAAACTTACGATAATATCCAGCTAACCCCAAGAAACTTCTTACGTCTGTTGCATTCTTGGGCGTAGGCCAATCCTGTACCGTAGCCACCTTCGCAGGGTCCACGACAATACCATTCGCTGAAACAACATGGCCCAAGAATCTCACTTCCCTCCTCCAGAAGTGACACTTAGAGAATTTCGCTTTCAATTGGTGTTTCCTCAACACCTCCATCACTATCCTCAAGTGTCCCTTGTGTTCCTCCTCTGTCCTCGAGTAAACAAGGATGTCGTCTATGAACACAAGAACAAACTTATTTAACTGATCTCTGAATACTCGATTCATAAGATCCACAAAGTAGGCTGGTGCATTGGTCAATCCAAATGGCATGACCAACCACTCATAGAATCCAGATGGCGTCCTAAATGTCGTTTTCGGAACACTCTCATCCGCTACTCGGAGCTGATGAAATCCTGTCGCGAGGTCCAACTGGGAGAACACTCTTGCTCCTTCCAGTTGATCAAACAAATCATCTATCCGCGGTAGAGGATACTTATTCTTCCTCATTACCATATTCAACTCGCGATAGTCCACGCACAAACGAAGGGAACCATCTGCCTTAGTGGAAAACACAACTGGTGCTCCCCACTCGGAGACACGTCTTCTAACAAACCCCTTCTTCAAAAGATCGCTTACTTGCACCCCGAGCTCTCGCTGCTCCCATGGTGCCATACGACGAAGTGGCATCACTATAGGTCTGGTATCTTTCACTAAATCAATACGGAACTCAATCTCTCGGTGTGGTGGAAGCCCGGTCACCTCCTCGAAGACGTCCGAATACTGGCCAACCACGGGCACATCTGACAACTCATTATGCAGAATGTCGAGGGAATTTATAAAACTGGCCATTACCCAATCACTAGGTAGACTACCAAACACTACCCTCCGCCCATCATCCGCCCTAACTGTCACCAAAAAGCCCTCACAGTCTACCACCACCCCGTATCTTTGGAGCCAATCGACCCCCAATATAATGCCATACCCAGTAAAGCCCAAAACAAAGCAATCACAAATAAACATACATCTATGACTCGATAAGACCAAATTTCGGCAAATCATACTAAGGTTAGTCGAACCACCAATCGGGTTCGTCACAACCAACGGTCTATGGTCTATCTCGGGTTCCAGTCCCAATCTATCCACCAGGTCACTAGATATGAAGTAACGGGAAGCCCCAGTATCAAAAAAAACTCGAACTGGTACATCATAAATAGAAAGCATACCATGAATGACGACATTCTTTCCTTTCTCCACCACAGTTGGGGCATTCGACGAAGAAGGAATAGCGTTAATAGCATATGCTTTCACAATCTGCTTCTCTTTAAGAGGTTGTGGACACTTATCCTTGAAATGTCCCACTTGGCCATAGTTGAAGCACTTCTTATCCGCTGACTTGGCCCAACAATCTTTGGCATAATGGCCCTTCTTACCACAGCTGAAGCACGCAACATCTTTCTTTCTCTTTTTCTGGCCATCCTTAGATTGGTTCTGTTTCCTCTTGTTCCGAGAGTTATTCTTGCCTCCACCGCCCGCTTGCGGTTTCAACCCTTCTGTAGATGCAGCCTCAGTCTTTGGCTTAGGGTAAAGACTCTCTGATCTCAAAGGTTTCCCCACAATCGATTCAAAAGTCTCATAGATGTGGTTGATAAGCCTTTCCCCCAAGTATCCATCCAAACCAGTAATGAACTTCTCATTCTTCTTCTCAGGAGTATCGATAAGAGATAGTCCATACTTCGACAAAGTGTGAACTCAGCAATATAGTCAGAGACTGCCCTACCATTCTGCTTAAGTTTCAAGAATCTCTTAAACAACACTGACTTCTGGGTAGCTGGAATGAACTTCTCGCTAAAGCGAGCCTTGAACTGATCCCAAGTAACCTGATCTTTGGGGGTAGCTGTTCTAATGACATTCCACCAATTCATCGCTCGCCCTTGCAGCTGACAAGACGCTAGCCTTCTCTTCATCGCATCCTCGATACCCAAGTCGTCGAAGATACGATCACAGCTATCTAACCAATCCTGAACATATGTGGCCGATTCCGTTCCGTGGAACGGCTTCCCACCAAGGTTAGTGTAATCCTTGCACAACTTGGCGAAATCGGCCCTAGGCGCCTGCACTACTGGACCACCACCATTTCCGGGATTGGGAACTGCCCCTTGAACATCCCTAAGCATCTCCCTCATGAGGTTAGTGAACATCGTCCTCATGTCAGGAGAATCCCCGTTATTGGTCCCTCTACCAGCACCTCTTGCGTATCGGCTCACCGTTCAATCTGTAAAGAGGAAACGATTAATGACCCCATAGTGGTGCTAGTGCAGTACGACTTCATTCTTATAGCACTAATAGTACATATATATATATATTTAAAACCAAAGTAATCAAAAATACGCTCTCTCATATACGTACTATCTTTACCTAGTGTTTTCCCTAGGTTAACTATGCAACCTAGAGCTCTGATACCAAATGTGACGGCCTGCCCCGCACCAACCGACATTTACTCCAAAAGTGCGTTGTACACATGTCCAATTAGCACGGGACGGTCGTCAAAAGGAAAGGGAAGAAGGAAATGAACTAACAAGGAACCTGTAGAATGTCTCACATCACATGGAACAAAATATAATAACAACATACTTGACATAAAACAGGTGAGACAGTGCATAAGCTGAAAACAAACTAACATAGCAGCGTAAAATCCAAGTACAGCTTATAATCCAAAGCCAACATTATTACAACTTTCCAAACTGTTTCAAAAAGCAAAAGAAAGATAAGGGAGGTACACTACTAATGCCCAAGTAGCGACCACCAACGACACAGGGAGAATATCTATATATCATACGTGGAAGCCTCCTGCTCGCCTTCGAATCAGCTACTCACGCATCACCAGCTAACCTGTCTCTAGTCTGCTCGTGTGAGCACCCAGAGTAATAAGAAGAAACATAAAACTCTGGGTCAGACATCAGTCTGGTATGAGTGGTAGCAAGCATAAACAGAACAATAACAGGTATACTAAACCATACATGAACCTGGACCCGCAACCAAAGAGTTTGTACTGCATACTGTACAACACTCTAAGGTGTCACTGACATGTGGTGTGTAAGCATACGGGGGTGGGGGTGTGCATGTCATAGTGATGGCGAACAAACAAGCATAGCAACCATCTTCACATCTCTCACTCAGTGCGTAAAGCATACGATATTCACCACTTCGATCACCCAATACTTTGCTACGATCACCTTGCCCCATGAAGTCATAATGGCTTTGTGACGGCCTGCCCCGCACCAACCTGTTTTTCCTCCGGAAGTGCGCTGTACACATGGCCGACTAGCACGGGACGGTCATCAGAAGAAAGGAAAGAAGGAAACGAACTAATCAAGAACCTGTAGAATGTCTCACAGCGCATGGAGTAAAATATAATAATAATAACATATTTGACATAAAACAGGTGAAACAGTGCACAAGCTGATAACTAAAATCAACATCAACATCAGAGCAGCGGAAATCCAAATACAGCTTATTACAACTTTCCAAATTTACTGCCTCTAAACAAAAGAAAGCTAAAGTAGAAGATGCACCACCAATGCCCAAGCAGTGATCTTCAACAACATAGGGAGAATACTATATATATATTACGTGGAAGCCTCCTGCTCGTCTCCGGATCATCTACCCGTGCATCACCAGCTAACCTGTCTCTAGTCTGCTCGTGTGAGCACCCAGAGTAATAAGAGGAGACATAAAACTCTGGGTCAGACATAAAGCCTGGTATGAGCGATAAGCATCTAAACAGAATAATAACAGGTATACTAAACCATACCTGAACCTGGACCTGCAACCAAAGAGTTAGTACCACATACTGTACAGTACTCTAAGGTGACATAATGAAGAGTGTAAGAATACGGGGGTGGGGTGTGCATGTCATAATGATAGCAAACAAATCAACCATAGCAATCATCCTCACATTTCTCACTCAGTGCGTAAAGCATATGATATCCACCACTTTGGAACACTAGACAACTTGAGGTAACGACGAATTCCGACTTGTAGAAACCCTGCTATGACCAAGCTAAACACATGGAGTCATGACCAAACATTTCAACGACCCATCACATTGGTCGTAGCCCTTGGTCCTACCAATGCCATAATGGCCCTGAATCCGCCTTCGTCCCTCCTACCATAGTGGTCCAAAGCTATAGACATCGATAACCCCTTAACACGCGTCCCGCAGCAAAGCCCAATCATGAAGCGAACTCGTTGATTCCCATCTGGATCTTGAGCTCTAGCTTCTCATTTGGACTTCCTTTGCATCTCGGGTTTTGTCGAATTGGAGTGGGTCTTCAGAAGAGTTGTCGCGCAGTAATAGTCCTAGAATTCGGTTCGATTCGGTGGTCATCACCCTCGTCGGTTCGGTTCGGTGGTCATCTTTTCATTCGGTTCAGGTCGGATACTCCACTTCGGGTCGGGTCGGTGTCCTCCTCCGGGTCGGGTCGGGTTACTGTCTTCCTTCCAGTTTTCTCCGATCAGCTCCCTCGTTTTCCATCTACTCTGATCCGATCCGCTCCCGTTCTCCATCTACTCCGATCTGATCCGCTCCCTTCGCCTTGCTCCAGTCGTAGCCTTCCATTCTTGAGTCGATCCGATCTGGTCTCCATTATTCTTCCGATCTGATTCCTTTGTCCACCCCAACTCTAAGTAAACGGCCTTCCTTCTCGCCAAGCCTCCTCCAGTGACAAGTCCCAATCCAGTTCGGATTCCCTTGGTCAGTTCACTAATCCGATCCGACCCCTGCTCCGACCCGAACCGGTTCGGAACCTGCACATTTCTGCAACTTTCCAGCGAGCTTTCTACGCCATTCGACGGCGTTTTCGACAAATCTAACACTTCTAGTCAATCATAAAACACACCATAGAGTCATAGCAACATGTAAGAGCAACCACAAACAGCAAACAGCAATTCAAATGAATCAAAATAGATCAAAAGTGGCTAAAACCTCACATTTTCCCATAGTCCCTCTTAATCATGTTTAAGCACATACTTAGTAAAATTTAATCAAATCGTCTAAATTTTCTAACAGAGGCATGAAATATTATTTAAGAATTTCTAAACATTTTTCCAGAATTTATTAGTGTATAAATTCGCTAATCTTTACTAATTACCCTTAATTAACTGTAATTAGTGTCAAAATGATGCTATCACTCACCTTGGCCACAAATGAAACACCAAATCTGAAATACTCTCTGTTTGGGTCGAATTCCTATGTATAGCAGCAGCTCCAACCTTGCTCTATTGCTATTTGGCCTTGTTTTGATGTAGTTTAGGCTTAATCTTCACTAAAAATTTGTTTTGGAGTGATTTTAGAGGAAGGAAGCCATTACTAAGGTCTCAAGAAGGTTTGTGGCGGCTCAAAACTGAGATGAAAGTGATTTCCTAACCCTAATCAGTCCTTCTATTCCTCTAAACCCGAAATACCCCTCTGGGCCTAGCTGCTAATCACCCGGTTAAGCCCAATTAAGCTGTTTTTCACCATCTGAAACTTGTTTCAGCCATATCTCCCAAACGGTGAGTCCGTTTGGCTAATGCGACCACTCTACGGAATTGTAAACCATCATCCGGAGCCAATGGAAGTGGTTTCAGGTCAAAATTCCTTTCCAGTCAAAAGTTATGGCCAAAACAGTGCTAACTAGGGGTAAAATGGTCATTTAAAAATTGGGAAAAATCATGAACATGGGAAATGACCACAATAGTCGCCTCCCAGGATTACATGACCATACGACTTCGTATGTGAAAGAAATATATATTCTACGATCCTATGATGCGTAGAATGCGGGTCGTTACACTCTCCCCCTCTTAAGAAATTTCGTCCCCGAAATTCCTTAACCCAAAACATACAAAGGATCCCGCATGCCTAACAACCACATACATAAATCAAACATGCAAAACAAGCAAAACAAACCTATCCTAGCATGCGGAAAACTAAATCGAAGTCAAAATCTTACCAGGCAAAGAGTTCTGGGTGTGTCTTCCTAATGTTCTCCTCTGTCTCCCAAGTACAATCATTCTCGTCCTCGCCCCACTGAACCTTGACTAGCTTCACCGCCTTCCTTCGAAGTTGCTTCATGTCGTGCTCGACAATACGGGCCGGCTTGCGGTTCCCAACCGCCTCGGGTTCTACTTCGAAGTCCTCTAACTGATCAGGTGAAATAGTCATATCTGAGTCGTGAACGAACTTCCTTAGTTGGGAAACATGAAATACGTCGTGAACTCCCGCCATCTTCTCCAGTAAGTCAATTCTGTATGCCAAATTCCCGACTAGTTCAAGAACAGGGAATGAGCCAACAAATCTTGGTGCCAACTTTCCTCTCCTGCCAAATCGTATTACGCTCTTCAACGGAGAAATCTTGACAAACACCAAGTCGCCAACGGAGAATTTTAAGTCTCTTCTCCTCTTATCAGCATAACTCTTCTGCCTATCTTGGGCATCCTTCATTCATTGTTGAATGGTCTTAATTTTATCTGAAGTTTCCCTCACCACATCTGGTCCAAGCATAAACTTCTCGCCAGTCTCTATCCAACATGATGGTGAGTTGCACGGACTTCCGTACAAAGCTTCAAACGGAGCCATACCGATACTGGATTGGTAGCTATTATTATATGCAAACTCTATTAGATGCAAATGGTCATCCCATGATCCACCAAAATCCAATATACATGCCCTCAAGAGGTCTTCCAAAATACGATTCACCCTCTCCGTATGACCGTCGGTCTGCGGATGATATGCGGTACTGAGATGTAACTCTGACCCTAGAGCCTCTTGTAAGCTCTTCCAAAACCCACTAGTGAACAACGGGTCTCGGTCACTCACAATGCTTTTAGGTACTCCATGAAATCTCACTACCCACTTCATATACAATTCTGCTAACTTAGCTGCCGTTCTGGTCGATTTGACTGGTATAAATCTTGCACTTTTAGTCAGTCGGTCCACAACTACCCAAATGCTATCATGTCCCGATCTAGTCCTTGGTAAACCATCAATGAAATCCATCGAGACTTGCTCCCATTTCCATTCGGGAATTTCTAAGGGCTGTAACAACCCACTAGGCTTCTTTTGCTCAGCTTTAACTAGCTGGCAATTCATGCACTTGGATATAAACTTCCCAACATCTCTTTTCATCCCTTCCCAGTAGTAAGTCTACTTCATATCTCGATACATCTTGTTACCACCGGGGTATATAGTCAGCTTTGAGTGATGACATTCTCTAAGCACTTCATCTCTCAATCCATTGACATTGGGTACAACAAGCTTTCCATTCTTTCTAAGCCATCCATCTCGATCAAGCCCATACTTGTTCATCTCCTCATCGATATCCATCTTTAACTTGGAGATGATTTCCAATAAGTTAGGATCGTCCCTCTGACTAGAGCCGATCCGCTCAATTAAAGTGGGTCTGATCGTCAAACTTGCTAACATTTCTGGATCCAATTCGCACTTTGGTCTGAAATCAAATCCCGCGATATACTCCAGTTGCTTCCATTCAAGGAACATAGCCCCTAAGCTAGCATGTCTTCTACTCAATGCATCAGCCACCGCATTGCCCTTTCCCGGTGTATATGCGATGTCAAAATCATAGGAAGCCAAGAATTCTAACCACCTTTGTTGCCGGAGATTTAGATCCTTCTGGGAGAAGAGATACTTCAACGACTTATGATCTGTAAACAGCTCAAATCTTTCTCCCAAGAGATAGTGTCTCCACATCTTTAACGCGAACACGATTGCTGCCAATTCCAAGTCATGGGTAGGGTATCTTTTCTCGTGCGGTTTCAATTGCCGATTTGCATAAGCTACGACCCTACCGCCTTGCATCAATACAGCACCCAGTCCGGTACCACAGGCATCCGTGTATACCGTCATCTCTTCATCCCCCTTAGGAATGACTAACACTGGTGCGCTTGTCAACTTGTCCTTTAGACTCTTGAATGCATTCTCGCACCTTTCATCCCAGACAAAAGCTTGATTCTTCTTGGTCAACTGGGTCAATGGTGCTGCTAACTTGGAGAAACCTTGGATAAACTTACGATAATACCCAGCTAACCCCAAGAAACTTCTTACATCTGTTGCATTCTTGGGCGTAGGCCAATCTTGTACCGTAGCCACCTTCTCCGGGTCCACGGCAATACCATTCTCTGATACAACATGGCCCAAGAACCTCACTTCCCTCTTCCAGAAGTGACACTTAGAAAACTTTGCTTTCAATTGGTGTTTTCTCAACACCTCCATCACTACTCTTAAATGTTCCTTGTGTTCTTCCTCTGTCCTCGAATAGACCAAAATATCATCAACGAACACAAGGACAAACTTATTCAACTGATCTCTGAATACCCTATTCATAAGATCCACAAAATATGCTGGGGCATTGGTCAGCCCGAATGGCATGACCAACCATTCATAAAATCCAGACGGCGTTCGAAATGCCGTTTTAGCTATACTCTCAGTTTCCACTCTAAGCTGATGAAAACCTGTCGCGAGATCCAACTGAGAAAATACTCTCGCGCCACTCAACTGATCGAACAAATCATCTATCCGCGGTAGAGGATACTTGTTCTACCTCGTCACTTTATTCAACTCGCGGTAGTCTACACATAAACGAAGGGAACCATCCGCCTTGGTAGCAAACACAACTGGTGCTCCCCATTCAGAAACACTCCTTCTGATAAATCCCTTCTTCAAAAGATCGCTGACTTGCACCTCGAGCTCTCGCTGCTCCCTTGGTGCCATACGACGAAGTGGCATCACTATAGGTCTGGCATCTTTTACCAAATCAATACGGAACTCAATCTCTCGGTGTGGTGGGAGTCCGGTCACTTCTTCGAAAACATCCGGATACTGGCCAACCACGGGCAAACCTGACAACTCACTATGCGGAATGTCAAGGGAGTTTAGAAAACTAGCCAATACCCCTTCACTGGGTAGACCACCAAACACTATCCTCCGCCCATCATCCGCTCTAGCTGTCACCAAAAAGCCCTCACAGTCTACCACCACCCTGTATCTTCGGAGCCAATCTACTCCCAAAATAATGCCAAACCCAGCAAAACCCAAAACAAAGCAATCACAAACAAACATGCATCCATGACTCGATAAGACCACATTACGACAGATCATGCTAAGGCTAATCGAACCACCAATCGGGTTCGTCACTACTAAAGGTCTATCGACAATCTCGGGCTCTAATCCCAACCTATCTACCAGGTCACTAGATATGAAAGAACTGGAAGCTCCGGTATCAAATAAAACTCTAACAGGAACATCATAAACAGAAAGCATACCTTGAATGACGACATTCTTTCCCTTCTCCGCCGCTGTTGGGGCATTCGACGAAGAAGGAATAGCACTAAGGGCGTAGGCTTTCACTATTTGCTTTTCTTTAGGGGGTTGCGGACACTTGTCCTTGTGATGTCCAATTTGGCCACAGTTGAAGCACTTCCTATCCGCTGGCTTGGCCTGACAATTACTAGCATAATGGCCCTTCTTACCACAGCTGAAGCACTCAACATCTTGCTTATTCTTTTTCTTCTGGCCATCCTTAGTCTGACTCTGCTTTCTCTTATTCTGGGAACCACCCTTGCCTCCACCACTTGCTTGTGGCTTTGGCTCATCTGCGGATGCAACCTCAGTCTTCGGCTTAGGGTAGAGGCTTTCTGATCTTAATGCTTTCCCCACAATCGATTCAAACGTCTCATCGATGTGGTTAATAAGTCTTTCCCCCAAGTACTGATCCAAACCAGTTATGAATTTCTCATTCTTTTTCTCGGCAGTATCAATAAGAGATAACCCATATTTTGACAAAGTGTCAAATTCAGCAATATACTCCGAGACAGCTCTGCCATTCTGCTTGAGCTCCAAGAATTTCTTAAACAACACCGACTTCTGAGCAGCCGGAATGAACTTCTCGCTAAAGCGAGCCTTAAACTGCTCCGAAGTAATCTGATCTTCGGGAGTAGCTGCCTTTATAGCATTCCACCAATTCATTGCCCGCCCTTGCAGCTGACGGGACGCTAGCTTTCTCTTCATCGCATCCTCGATACCCAAATCCTCGAAGATACGTTCGCAACTATCCAACCAATCCTGAACATCCGTGGCCGACTCCGTTCCGTGGAACGGCTTCCCACCAAGGCCAGTATAATCCTTATTCAGCTTGGCGAAGTCGACTCTTGGTGCCTGCACTATTGGACCACCACCATTTCCACCATTGGGAGCTGCCCTCTGTACATCTCTAAGCATCTCTCTCATGAGGTCAGTAAACATCGCCCTCATATCAGCAGCATTCCCATTATTGGCCCCTCTACCGGTACCTCTAACATATCGGCTCATCGTCAATCTGAAAAAGGAAACGATTAACGACCCCATAGTGGTGCTAGTGCAGTACGACTTCATCCTTATACTAGTAATAGTATATATATATAGCTTTTAAAAACCAAAGTAATCACAAATACGCTCTCTCGTATACGTATATTATCTCTCCCTGATAACTTCCCTAGGTTAACTACGCAACCTAGAGCTCTGATACCAAGTGTGACGGCCCGCCCCGCACCAACCTGCATTTCCTCCGGAAGTGCGCTGTACACATGCCCGACTAGCACGGGACGGTCATCAGAAGAAAGGAAAGAAGGAAACGAACTAATCAAGAACCTGTAGAATGTCTCACAGCGCATGGAGTAAAATATAATAATAATAATAACATACTTGACATAAAACAGGTGAGACAGTGCATAAGCTGATAACTAAAATCAACATCAACATCAGAGCAGCGGAAATCCAAATACAGCTTATTACAACTTTCCAAATTTACTGTCTCTGAACAAAAGAAAGCTAAAGTAGAAGATGCACCACCAATGCCCAAGCAGTGATCTTCAACAACATAGGGAGAATACTATATATATATTACGTGGAAGCCTCCTGCTCGTCTCCGGATCATCTACCCGTGCATCACCAGCTAACCTGTCTCTAGTCTGCTCGTGTGAGCACCCAGAGTAATAAGAGGAGACATAAAACTCTGAGTCAGACATAAAGCCTGGTATGAGCGATAAGCATCTAAACAGAATAATAACAGGTATACTAAACCATACCTGAACCTGGACCTGCAACCAAAGAGTTAGTACCACATACCGTACAGTACTCTAAGGTGACATAATGAAGAGTGTAAGAATACGGGGGTGGGGTGTGCATGTCATAATGATAGCAAACAAATCAACCATAGCAATCATCCTCACATTTCTCACTCAGTGCGTAAAGCATACGATATCCACCACTTTGGAACACTAGACAACTTGAGGTAACGACGAATTCCGACTTGTAGAAACTCTGCTATGACCAAGCTAAACACATGGAGTCATGACCAAACATTTCAACGACCCATCACATTGTTCGTAGGCCTTGGTCCTACCAATGCCATAATGGCCCTGAATCCACCTTCGTCCCTCCTACCATAGTGGTCCAAAGCTATAGACATCGATAACCCCTTAACACGCGTCCCGCAACAAAGCCCAATCATGAAGTGAACTCGTTGATTCCCATCTGGATCTTGAGCTCTAGCTTCTCATTTGGACTTCCTTTGCATCTCGGGTTTTGTCGAATTGGAGTGGGTCTTCAGAAGAGTTGTCGCGCAGATCGGTTCGGTGGTCATCACCCTCGTCGGTTCGGTTCGGTGGTCATCTTTTCATTCGGTTCGGGTCGGATACTCCACTTCGGGTCGGGTCAGTGTCCTCCTCCGGGTCGGGTCGGGTTACTGTCTTCCTTCCAGTTTTCTCCGATCAGCTCCCTCGTTTTCCATCTACTCCGATCCGATCCGCTCCCGTTCTCCATCTACTCCGATCCGATCCGCTCCCTTCGCCTTGCTCCAGTCGTAGCCTTCCATTCTTGAGTCGATCCGATCTGGTCTCCATTATTCTTCCGATCCGATCCCTTTGTCCACTCCAACTCTAAGTAAACGGCCTTCCTTCTCGCCAAGCCTCCTCCAGTGACAAGTCCTAATCCAGTTCGAATTCCCTTGGTCAGTTCACTAATCCGATCTGACCCCTGCTCCAACCCGAACCGGTTCGGAACCTGCACATTTCTGCAACTTTCCAGCGAGCTTTCTACGCCATTCGACGGCGTTTTCGACAAATCTAACACTTCTAGTCAATTATAAAACACACCATAGAGTCATAGCAACATGTAAGAGCAACCACAAACAGCAAAAACAATTCAAATGAATCAAAATAGATCAAATGTGGCTAAAACCTCACAATTTCCCATAGTCCCTCTTAATCATGTTTAAGCACATACTTAGTAAAACTTAATCAAATCGTCTAAATTTTCTAACAGAGGCATGAAATATTATTTAAGAATTTCTAAACATTTTTCCAGAATTTATTAGTGTATAAATTCGCTAATCTTCACTAATTACCCTTAATTAACTGTAATTAGTGTCAAAACGATGCTATCACTCACCTTGGCCACAAATGAAACACCAAATCTGAAATACTCTCTATTTGGGTCGAATTCCTATGTATAGCAGCAGCTCCAACCTTGCTCTATTGCTATTTGGCCTTGTTTTGATGTAGTTTAGGCTTAATCTTCACTAAAAATGTGTTTTGGAGTGATTTTAGAGGAAGGAAGCCATTACTAAGGTCTCAAGAAGGTTTGTGGCAGCTCAAAACTGAGATGAAAGTGATTTCCTAACCCTAATCAGTCCTCCTATACCTCTAAACCCGAAATACCCCTCTGGGCCTAGCTGCTAATCACCCGGTTAAGCCCAATTAAGTTGTTTTTCACCATCTGAAACTTGTTTCAGCCATATCTCCCAAACGGTGAGTCCGTTTGGCTAATGCGACCACTCTACAGAATTGTAAACCATCATCCGGAGCCAATGGAAGTGGTTTCAGGTCAAAATTCCTTTCAAGCCAAAAGTTAGGGCCAAAACAGTGCTAACTAGGGGTAAAATGGTCATTTAAAAATTGGGAAAAATCATGAACATGGGAAATGACCACTATAGTCGCCTCCCAAGGTTACATAACCATACGACTTCGTATGTGAAAGAAATATATATTCTACGATCCTATGATGCGTAGAATGCGGGTCGTTACAGGCTTCATCTGCACTGATCCATAGCCACTAATCCTTCGCTATGTCCACTTTGCCCCATGGAGTTGTTCACCCCATCTGCGCTGGCTCATAGCCTTACTAATCCTTTACTATGTCCACTTTGCCCCCATGGAGTTGTTCACCCCATCTGCGCTGGCTCATAGTCCTACTACGATCACTTTGCCCCTCGAGTCATAGTGACTCTACTACACTGATAACGTAGTCCTGCTACGATCACTTTGCCCCTCGAGTCATAGTGACTCTACTGCACTGATAACGTAGCCCATCATTCATTTCAGTGGTGAATCGAAGCTATGAACGTCGACAACTCCTTAGCACACGTCCCGCAGCAAAGCCCAATCATGAAGTGAACTCATTGGTTCCCAAATGGATCCTGAGCTCTAACTTCCAACTTGGACTACCTTTGCATCTCGGGTTATTGGTCAATACTGGATCGGTTCAGTTCAGTCATGTATATGCATCTCGGTTCGGTTCGGGTTCTTCACGTTGCATTGGTTCGGTTCGGAGTACCTTCGTCACAGTCCGATCCGCTCCCCTTTCTCTACCGTTCCGATCCCCCTTCTCTTCATCTCAATCTGATCCGGTCCCCCTTCTCTTCATCTCGATCCGATCCGATCCCCCTTACTTAACTTGATCCGATTCTAGTTCAACCATGGTGGCCTTCCTTTTTGCCATTCTCCTTCTTGTGCTAAGCTACGGTTCGGTGATACTTTGCCCGGTCCTAGCCCATCCATTCGATCCGATCCGAAAGCCTGCACCGCTTTCCTGCAACTTTCCTGTGACTGCTTATACACCTCTCGATGGCGTTTTTGACCATTCTAACTATTCTAAACAATCACAAATCATACCACAAAGTCATAGCAACTAGTAGAAGTGACCTCAAACACCAAAACATCAATATGATAGGTTAAAATGGATCAAACATAGCCAAAACCCCATATTTTCCCTTAATCCCTCTTAATCATGTTTAAGCATATAATTAGCAAAACTTATCCAAATTAGCCAAAATTTCTAACAGAGGTCTAAAATAATATTTAAGAATTTCTGAATATTTTTCCAGATTTTAATCATGCATAAATTCACTAGTTATCACTAATCACCCCTTAATCCCCTAAATTCCGGGATTAGCAAAATTAGTTTAAATTAACCCAAATTCGTATCAGAGGCATAAAATGATGTTTTAGAATTTTAGGAATTTTTCTAGATTTTTCAAAGCCATAATTTCGATAATTTCGATAATTTTCGCTAATTACCACAATTAGCCATAATTAGTGAAAAAACAAGCTAATCACCCACCTTAGCCACAAATAAACCTTAGATCTGAAATAAATCTCTGATTTGGTATGAATCCCAATGCTAAACAGTAGCTCTAATCTTGATTTGGTGTTGATCTCTCTTGATTTGATGTTGCTAAGCCCAATCTTCAAGTAGAAAGTGATTTGGAGGTGATTTAGAGGTTGGAGGCCATTTTTAGGGTTTCTTAGAGGTAAGTGGAGGCTAGAAAACTGAAATGAAATGAAACCCTAACTCATTTCAGCCTCCCCATAACGCTAATCCCGAAATGGGTTATGGGCCCATTTGCTAATCACCTCATTTGGCCCGGTTTAGCTGTTTTTCACCTTCCAAACCTTATTTCAACCATATCTCCCAAACGGTAAGTCCGTTTCTCACATGTAACCACTCTACGGAAAGGTAAACCATCATCCAAAGCCAATGGAAGTGGTTTTAGGTCAAAATTCATTTCCAATCAAAAGTTATGGCCGAAACAAGATCAGCTAGGGGCAAAACGGTCATTTAAAAATCGACAAAAATCATGAATATAGGAAATGACTCTAATGGTTGTTTCCCAAAGTTACATGACCATACGACTTCATATGGGAAAGAAATAAATATTCTATGGTCCTCGATGCGTAGAATGCGGGTTGTCACAAGCTTGCCACTTCATTGGACCTATTCTATCGAGCACTTCTCAGGTCAAATTCTTGAATTTTCTCCTACACCATCGGATCTTGCCATACGTGTCATGCATCCTACGAAGGAGGAACCTTCACATGGATTGAGGACTAACTCCTCCACTTCCCTACTGAATCAGGATGGACGCCACATGGCATACCGAGCCGGATTTGAGATCACCTATACATAGCCCTCCGAAGCTTCAAAAAAGGGACTTTTTCATTATTCTCTTATATACTCTATGTAACAGACTTGTACTTGAGTGTTTGAGAGAAAAGCTGTATTATGCTCGTTCAATTAAACTTATATAAGAATATAAAGTGGATGTAGGCTCATTAACGCCTAACCAGTATAAATCTACATATGTGATTACATGTCCTCTAGTTTACATTTATATTTCTTCATTATTTTCTCTAAATTATTTCTTTTTGAATGTTGTCCCAATTTTTGGTGTCGACACTTTAATGCTTTCACTGAGAATTGAACATTTTTAGCATTTAAAGGATTTTTCTCAACTTTCGGATCATCAAGTCCGAGACGAAATACTAGCTTTCATCATTTTTAGCAACCAATGTTTCTAAATCTCCCACTCGTGTCGTTGTAAAAAAACCTCAATGACCAGACCCTACCATGTGATCAGATACTGCTCTAGTCCCAACACACAATTAAGGACCCTTAGGCTCGACACCTACGGGATCGGTGCTGGACCGAACAACAAACTGCATCTCCTTCTCCTTTACGACCTTCTTCATCTAATTGTGCCCCTTTCTTGGCATTTTCAACATGCAGTGATCTCCTGGAGTTGATGATCCAACTCAAAGAAACAACAACAACACTGAATGCTCAATCATGCGACATGGCCACGATGAGAAGAGAGATGGACCAAATGGCTGGAAATTGGAAGAGTTTCGAAGGAAGAGGACACTATCTCCACCAAATCGCCAAGTAGCAGAAGAAGATTCATCTAATGGAAATGAACAACCACCACGCCAGAGGAGACTAATGGAAAAGGGCTGAGAATCTTCAGTAGCTTTGGTTTGGTTTACTACCTTCCAGGGAGGATGCAGCGGTTAGGCTTGGCCCTAACGAACCCAACTTGGTCGAACCTATCACTACGCCGATCTGACCTCGTACCTCTCCTCGAAACCATGCCACTTCGTCTTGTGTTGTAGTGCTTCCACTTATACGCCCTGTGATTGACCAGGGTAATCAGGACCAGGGAAACACTGCCGAGATGACGGCTCGATCTGACCCCGTACCTCTCCTCGAAACCATGCCACTTCGTCTTGTGCTGTAGTGCTTCCATTTATACGCCCTGTGATTGACCGGGGTAATCAGGACCAGGGAAACACCGCCGAGATGACGGCTCAGGCGACGTTTCCTGATAAGGGACACGAAGGACCCAATGAGCCAAGAGTCCTGAGCAAGTCATCCTCAGCGCTACCAATTTGACTTTTGTGGTGCGTTAGATCATGAACAATAGTAGGGGCTACAGAAACGAAGATTGAGGAATCGACCGTAGCCACACGCCATTTACATATGTTATCTTGCAATCGGAATTTTCAAGAACAATTAATATGCCTCAAATCAGCCATTATTCGGGTACAACAGATCCTTAACAACATTTGATGAGATACTCGTGGCACATGGAGGCAGTAGTAGCACCCGACACAATCAAGTGTAAAGCTTTTCCGATCCTCCTCATTAAGGTAGCACTTATGTGGTTCATGCGACTTCCCCCGAGATCTCTCCTGAATTTTAAGGACTTGAGCGAAAAGTTCTTGAACTAGTTTCGTCTTCATGCCTCTAAGTCCAAGCATGTCATAGTCTTTCAGCAATTAAGAAAGATAAAGGTGAATCTCTAAGAGATTATCTTAATTGATTCAATATGGTCGTTGCCGAAATGAGCAATCCCAATCATGAGATGGAATTAATGGCAATAGTCGACAGAGTCAATAAAAAGACAGAATTTGGAAGGTATCTGGTTGGAAAAACTCCTACAACAATCGAGTTGTCTTATGAGAAGTCTAATATATGATTGTGACAAGAAGATGCACAACTGAACTCAGATGAGGAGCTGAATACCGCACCGAATAAGAAGATTTAGAGCAATGTGGTGGTAAAATAGCCCGGAGGCAATTTTTGGAAGGTGGAAGTAAACATTGGGAATCGTGGCAAATGAAGTAAAAACCAGCTGAAGGATAGCGGTGGAAACCATGGCCAGAAGGGAGATTCAAGAAAGAGACCCTGATTTCAGACACTCGATAGCTATACAACATAGAATAACACGTTAGAGAATATTCACCTCGATACATGCAGTACAGTTCAATACAAGAAGCTACCTCCACGGGAATCCACAAAGAAGGAACACGCAATAGGAATGTTTTGTTTATTCCATGAGATTTACAATCATTCGACTGATGAGTTTCATCATCTTAAGGATATCATCGAGAGGCTGATTAGAGATGGAAAGCTCGATGAGTATAATGCTTCCCCGAGGGACAGGGGACAAGGGAAGTCTGCCCCCAAACAAGGTACGTCGGCTCCTAGAGCCATAACCTAAGAAAAAGGTACAGGAATTGTAATGAACACTGTCGTCGGAGGGCCACATCCAACAGGTCACAGTGCATGGACCGTGGAACAATATTTCAGTTATGTAAAGCATTTGGATGTTGGAGAATCTAGTATCCCTGAAGATGTTGGTTCCTGAAGCAAAGAAGGACAATGACAGTTGGTATTATCTTCCGAGAAACAGAATCAACGGATATGGAGACCCGAGTATCGATCCCTTGGTGATTATGGCCATTATTGGCCAATCCACCATACAGAAAGTCCTTGTTGGCAGCGGGAGTTTCGTAAGCATTCTGTTTAAGCAATGTTATGACCAGATGCAATTAAAAGCAAGAGATTTAAAGCCCTGCACGGGAAGGATACGCGACTTTAGTTCATCCACCGAACCTGTTGAAATTGTGGATTTTCCAGTAAATTAGGAGAGGGGCACCATAGCAGAGTGCAGGTCCTCCCGTTCCTTATGATGTAAATAAACTCTCCATACAATGCCTTTTTGGGCCATCGGCCCTTGCAGAATTCAGAGCCTGCGTCGTCCCCTGGTGCTTGCTCTTAAAGTTTCCAACAGAATACAGAGTTAAAATTGTTCGCGGAGATCAAGTAGCAGGACAAACATGCTACTCATCAGAATGGAAAGAACTCTGCAATAAGGATGCTACGGAGTCAGAAGATAATCCCCTTCCTACAAAGGAGACAATAAAATAACAGCTAAAGAAAACATCCCAGCTAGGGCCATCCAGTCGTCAGCTCGAGGACATTAATCCAAGGGAGGGCAAAGAGCTGGGATGTAGAAAGGAAACCTAAATGAAACAAGGGTGGAATCGATAACGACGACCCGACCAAGCTCATAAAGATCAGATCTTACCAAAACTCCTTTCGAACGAGGGAGGTGACCAAATTTCTCCGCACAAACGTTGATGTGTTTGCATGGACCCATGCTGACATGTGTGGTATATTACCCTCCATCATAACCCATTCATTAAACATTAAACAAAAATATGGTCCTATCAAGCAAAAAAGGCGTATGCTCGGCCCGTAGAGGTCAGCGGCTTTGAAAGAAGAAGTCGAGAAGCTTCAAAATAATGGGTTCATTCGGGATGCAACCTATCCCAAGTGGGTATAGGATATCTAAATCGGTACTTTTAAAGAAAGCCAACGGGAAGTAGTGAACCTGCATTGACTTCTCAAACTTGAATAAAGCATGCCCTAAAGACAACTTCCCACTTCCTAGGATCGACTAGCTTGTCGATTTAATGGCTAGACACGAAATCTTCTCAGTTATGGTGCTTATTTAGGGAATAACCAAATTGCGATGCATGTCGCAGACCAGGAACATGGTAGTTTTATAATGGATCTAAGGCTGTATTGCTATGTGGTTATGCCTTTTGGACTAAAGAATGCGGGAGCAACTTATCAGCGCTTGGTCAACCGCATGTTTCATAATCATATTAGAAAGACAATGGAGGTGTATGTAGATAATATGTTAGTGAAGTCAAAGCAATCGATTGATCACATTCGAGACCTTGAAAATATGTTTGGTGTTCTCTGCAAATACGGGATGAAGCTCAACCCTTTGAAATGCTTTTTTGGTGTTACATCAGGGAAAAATTTAGGCCTCATCGTCATCTCTCATAGGATTGAAATCAACCCCGATCATATACAAGCAATCAAGGGTATCCAGGAAAAATCAGAGATGTCCAAAGATTGACGGGAAAGGTGGCAGCATTAGCGTGATTCATATGCAGAGCTACAAACAAGTGCAAACCCTTCTTTGAGTTAATAAAGCAAGGAAAACACAACTTTACTTAGATGTATGAATGTGCCGAAGCCTTTTAGAATCTTCTCGATCATCTAGAAAGATCTCCTATTTTGTCTAAGGCAGTCGACCATGGAGACTTGTTCATATAGTTGGCAGCATCTATGCATGCTGTCAGCTCGGCATCAGTCCGTAAAGAATATCAGGTGCAGCGACTAGTCTATTATGTAAGCAAGCAACTAACGGGAGCGGAGCATAATTACCTAAAGATCGAGAAGCTTGCAAGCAGTTTGTTGACTACCTCAAGGAAGCTTCGACATTACTTTTAGGCTCACCCCATCAAAATATACACTGACTACCTGCTACGACAGGTCCTGCAACGACCCAAGGCATTTGGAAGGTTGCTTAAATGGAACATTGAGCTAATTCAGTTTAACCTCACCTTTATCCACGAAAATCAACTCGAGGACAAGCATTGGCCAATTTCATAATTGAACTTACGACTCTCTAAGATGACATCCCAGAGGACTGCACTAGTTTTCCTAACGTCATACCAAAATTAGACACTAAGAAGCTGTATACAGATGGGTACCGAAATAATCGACGTTTTGGGGCTGCAGTTGTTTTATTAACTCCTGAAAGATGATCACTTTTTTATGCCCTAAGGTTAAATTTCTCGGCTATCAACAATGACTCCGAGTATGAGGCCCTGATTGGTGGGCTGAAACTCATCAAGGAGTTGGGGGTAACAACTTTAGACATTTTATGTGATTCACAGCTCAATGTGTTTCAGGTTGGGAAGGAGTATCTAACCCAAGGGGCATAACTTGCCATTTATGTCAAACGAGTAGAGGATTTATTGAACAACTTCAATCATCACAGCATCTCCCATATTCCTAGGGAAGAGAACCAAAATGTTGATAGATTGGCAAAGCTGGCCAACTACGAGAGCCAAGGTGAAGTAGAAATTGTCCCGATCGAAACACTCGACATTCCAAGTATATACCAGATGGAGATTGACCCATCCCTGGAGGCCAAACCTGAGAAAGAGTCATGGATGGCCCTGATCAAAAAGTTCCTTCGGCATGGACATCTCTCGAAAAGAATGAAAAGTGGGCTCTCATACGCATGGCCTCGAGATACATTGATTGACATAGAAATGTGTTTATTTTATGCTCTTATATCTTATCTTTTGTATATAAATAAATATTACTTGGGTATTATTTTGTCACTTTTACAGATATTCCAACCCAGCCCGCATGCAACCAGAAAATTAGAGAAATAGAGATCAGATTGCTATATATTTATATTTTGAAGAATTGTAGATGATGATCCCACATCTAGTTGCTGTTGGACAAGAAAATCACTGATAAAAAGGCCATGCACATTGCAAATCAAGGGAGGCTTGTCTAAGAACCAAGAGGAAAAGAAGAAAGGCCAAAAATTTAATAGATTTAACTAAGGCCCATTTGAAATTCTCATTGTAAACTCTTGTGTAAATTCCCTAAGGCCCATCTATCATTGTATTAGGGTTAGGGTTAGGGTTTGGTTATCCCCTATATATACCCTTGTAGTATCATTGTAGCCACCATCCTATATCTCATTCTATTCTCTTCTTCATTAATAAAACTCATTTTTCTTTCTGCATTTATCTATTTCTTAGCAATCGGTGTTGTCTTCACAATTAGTTTTGGAAGAACACCAATTGTATTTTACATTTGTTTAATTAGTGATTAGTCGTTTGATTAGTTTCAACGACAATCCTAATTTTATTTTTGTTGTTCTTCTTATTCTGCACTTTTATTTTCTGCATTGTTGTTCTTGTTTTGCAATTTACTTTCTTTAGTGATTAATCGTTGATTAGAATCAACGATAATCTTAAGTTCGCAATTTCAGTTTGTTTTTATTTCAACAAAATCTCCAGGCTTCGTCTAACTCGCCCAAGAGATTAGATAAATAATTTGATTTTAATTTACCTCCCTATGTTCGACCTTTATGCTACACATCTGTGCGCTTGCAGAATTTTATTACAAATATCACGCTTTTCTGATTCATTAGAAAGCGCCGATCAAGTTTTTGGCGCCGTTGCCGGGGAGGTAACAATTGAATTTTATAATTTATTTAAATTTCTGATTCGTGTTAGTTTTTTTTTCTTTTTGTTTGATTTTGTAAAAAAAAATCTTGCCAAATTTTCTTTTATTTTCCTATTATTTTCTTGTAGATATATATAGATAAAAATCTTGATTAGTTGATTGTGTATCACATACTGATATCATAATCTCTAAGACAAGGAAAAAAATCTTGCCACTTTTTCTTTTAATTTTCCTTCTTTTTTTTCATTTATTTCTTTCCTTTTTTTATTTTGCATTTCTTCCAATCTAATTCCTTCAAGAAGAAAAAATATATATACAAAAAAAGAAAGTTGCTAATTTTTCTTCAATTTCTTTTCATCTTTCTACCACCTTGCTGATTTTCACATTTTTCTTTTCCCTTTCCTTTTCTTTTTATTTGTTTCCATCTTTTGTCTACTTCTAAAAAAACAAACTTTTGCAATTTCTTCTCTGTCTACTTTGTTTTCTTTCTTGTTTTTGTCTGCTTTTATTTCTTTCCTCAATTTCTTCTACCCTTCCTCTCTACTCAAAAAACCTTGTTTTTTTCTCTTATTTCCTTCCTCTTTTAATTTTTTTTCCTTTTTTGTTTGGGTTTTTACCATTCATTTCTTTCCCTTTCTTCTTGTTCAAATTTTCATAAAAAAAAACTTGCATTCTTTTTTTTTCTTTCCAATTGCATTTCTCATTCACCTCCTACAATCTCTCTTTCCATTTTTTTTCATTTATTTCTTTCCGGCTCTCTCCTTCATTGAAAAAAAAAACAACTTTCAATTTTCCTTTATTCTTTCCATCTTTCCACTTTCTTTCCAATTCATCTACATTCTTTTTCTTTTTACAAATTTCAAAAAAAAAAAGATTCCTCTTTTGCAATTTTGTTTCCTTTCTTCTTTTGTCTTTCTTGTTCTCAATACATTTGATTTCTTTTCTTCTCTTACAAATTTCCTTTCTTTTCCAAAAAAAATCCACTTTTGATTTCTTTCCTCTTTATTCCTCCTTTCCAATTTTCAATACAATTACTTCTCATTCTTCTTTTACAAGTTCAAAAAAAAAAAATCTTGCCATTTTTCTTTTATTTCTTCCCTGTTTTCAACTTCTTTCTCCTTTCTTTCATTTGTTTCCCCTCTTACTAATATCTCGCATCCTTTCTTCTTTTACAATTTGCTGAAGAAAAAAATTCCTTATAAAAATTCCTTATATAAATTCATATCAAGGTCAAGGAACATCGTCAAGCAAAGTAAACACGGAACTAGAGGTCAAGTTGATTATAAATGGTGGAGTTTGAAACATGAGCACTACTCAAATTTTCTGAACGGACCGCCATACCCCATTGTAATAATTTCTGAACTCTACTGGTGCTCTGCTGCTTTGAAAATACAGAAATTGCTTGTAAAAATATTCTGCAGGGGCAGCGGCTTGCTTGTACAATATTTTAATTTTCTGTTTTGTGATTATTCTGTGACTGTTGTGTTGTTGATATTTCTGAATCTGTGGTGAGGAACGATTTTCCGTAACTAATCACTCTCGTCGATTTTCAATTTTAACACGTGATTTTGATTTTCAAAATAATATAATTGAAAAGTGGTGTTTTGTGAAGTTGATTGTCTCGTATAATTGGATCGCGGATTTATAGTAGTTCAATTTATTGAACTATTAGCAAAAGAGGTTGCATACTACCTGTAAAACATTGGTCGTATCCCTTAGTATTAATACTATACGTGAACGACCATAAGACCCTCTTCCCCCTTCCAATTGAGTCAGTTAATTAATAGAGCGCAACTGAGTATTTTATACTATTTTGAAGTGAGAATAATTTCTGTTTTGCCGTGATTTCATTTCAAATGTCTGATTCAAAAAAATCCTTGAGAGAATTGTGGGATAATAGTCGAAGTAGACGTCCGCTTGAAGAGTATGATTTTGAATTACAACTCATAAAGAAAAAATTTCCAAAATTTTGTGAGCCAAATGTCAACAATTTTCAAAATGACCAACATTTTCAAAGTTATGATCGAAATGGCGACTTCAATTTAAATTTCAATAATTTCGATTATGGGCCACATCCATATCAAAACGGTTTTAAATCGCAACATACCTTGGATCAACATCAATATGAGGTTGGAAACCAGTTTGAAAATAATTTTGAAAATGATTTTCAAATCGATCAAAATTTCCAAATTTACAACCCACATCCAAATTTTGAATATGACCAAAATTGCAATTTTCCCTCGAATTTTCACAGTTTTGGTTATGAACCTAATTTTCAAAATCAAAATGATTTCCAATATCATTTTTCTGAAAATTCAAACAACTATCACATTGGAAATAATATTGATTGGGAAATTGATGTGGATTATAATTTTGAAAATCAAGAAATCCAAAACGAGAGCTCTCAAATCAAACGACTCTGAAGAATGTAATTTTGATGAGAGGGCGGAAAGGCTAAATAAAAAGGTTGATGAACTTCTTTGTTTATTGACATCTTTGAAATAACAACGAGAGCAATAAAATCAAATTCAAACAAGCCTTGAATCAGAAAATAATCCAATTTCTACTAACATTGAAAATTTTCAAATAATGACTATGGAAATTTAGAATAATCATCTTGATGAAGTTTTTCAAAATTCAACGAATGATTTAGACTTTGATTCTTTTCAGGAAAAAGATTTAAGTTTAGATTTTGATCTTCCTCTTCCGGGCTGCGAGAAACTTGAAAATTTTGAAATTGAACGAAATAAAAATGTTGAATTTTTCAATTCAAATTTGGAAAAGGATTTTAACGAACATGAATTCTTTGGATTATACGAGGACGAGTTGCCAAATGAGGAAGAAGTGGATTCACGTCACGAGTTCGAAAATTTTAACTTTGAGAAAATTTCAAACGAACTTGAAATTGTCAGTGTCGAAAAAACGTTGTCAATTGAGAAATGTGATCACATACTCTTGAACAACACTCAGATTTTAAGTTTCACTAAATTTGTATACGAACACAAATTTTTGAAAAATTACACTGACAAATTTGTTGAACACATGAACTATTTTTGGAATGCTAGCTTTGTTGAAAAACTTCATGTTAGGACGACCTTGGATATTTATCTCCTAGACTATAAATCTAGGTTTAAAGATGATATGGTTTTCAAAAACTCTTGCTTGTTAGAAAACATGCCTAGACACAGTGGGAATGGGACTCATCGGGCTAGAACCAAGTGTGGGGGGATGTAACGACCCGGATTTTCGGCGACTTTGGTTATCGACGTAAGCACGACGTCGATAACCAAAACATCGAAAAATCCTGGTAATTAGTGAAAGAAATTAGAGGGTGAGGAAAGATAAGATAGAAAATTAGAATAGAAGAAGAAGAAGAACACAACATCAGAGTAACACGAATCTCACAGCGGAACGAATAAATATATTTCATAACATAACTTTGAAATACAAATCTGTACTTGAATATACATGTCATTATCAAAGTACAACACTTACAACACAGCGGAAATAACTATAGTCGTATGATCCTGAAGCCTCCTGCTCCAGCTCTTCCAGTATATCTGTAAATCCCGACTACTTGACTGCCCGTACAAATTTAGGCACCCAAGAGTTTAGGGAAACAACAAAGTAAACTCCGGGTCAGTCATGGGACTGGTATGAGTAAAGCAGTTTAAAACAGTTATACAGGTATATGATATCTCATAAGACCACGCCGCATAACGGAACGGGTTTTTCCCTTATGAGAATCCAAAATATCTTTATATCAAAAACCTTTTGATATTATAATAATGTCTATCAACCACAGTATATATAATCATCTAGCAGAAACGCTTTCATCTCACGTTCTACATATATAGTATACAGTCAAAACCGCAAGCACGTATTGGGTAATGGACTTCCAACTATGACAAGGTATGGAATCACCTTCCGCTTGTGTACCTCTAGAGAGGAATACACTGGGTTCAACAAGAACATCTTGCAACCCGGCCACACATGACCGACCACTCATTTCGCTTGAGTGTATCGAATGTATATCACCAACAGTTGGGATCAGCAACCGTTTCCCGAATGGGACAGCATCAACAATAGATTTTTAGAAATGAATGAAACTCTAGATCAGGTGATTATACACCCTACTTCGGTGCGACCGACTTAGCCATGCTGCCTGCCCGATTTCTGTCATTTACCGGATGATGAGGCTAGAAGCTACGCTTTATCATCACATCAGATTCACTTTGAATGTCACATCATCAAATCCATCAAATCACCGATTGACGTCTACAACAATACATTATGTGTTAGCTTAAAGAAGTTTCCTTCTCCGCTTCCACTCTTGGTACAGTTGGAGAAATCAATATACGTGATCATCTGGAAATACTCTGTCAGACATCCGTCCATACAAGTCACCCAGGAACAGGATGAACCGAAGGCACTATTCTGTAAACAGGATAGCCCTTGCATAACTCCGTCTTCAATTTCCTTTGGCATATATGATTCGAAACGCTTATGCCAATACAGAGTGGTTCTTTGGATAATAATCCAACCGGTCTCTCCATATTAACAACGTTAAAATGGTCAAAACTTCGATAGTCTGTGATTTAACTATCGAATAAAACAAGTGTGCAAACAACGATAATATTTCCAAATGGAAATTATATCGATCAAACATCATTTAACATTCATCTCTTTATTTCAATAATTAACTTATTTCCTGTTTCCCTACGTTCAATATTCCTTATTTTCTAAATTGGGAAAATATACGTTATTAACAATGGAAAACATTTCCATTTCTCGTTTTCTTTATTAGAAAACATTTCTGGTTTCTTATTTGGAAAACATTTCCAAAGCTTCTTCATTGGACTTAGGTAGATGTTTAAACAAACCATCGCGATGCCAACTCAAACCATTTCCTTTTACTGCCGAACATTAACTATTCCTTAGTTAAAACGAAGCCAATTAAGTTGGTGTAGAACTACCTCTCAAACCTTAACTGAACAACATTTCTAACTTTGAAATGGCAAAGTTCACTTTGTATTCCATTTACTAACTTCCTTACTTAACCCTCCTTCGAATAGCTATATTCGATTGACTCTTTTTACTTAACTCTATTCGATTAACCCATATCAATTTACTCTATTGAACTAACACTATTGGATTAACTCTATTTGACTAATGCTATTGATTTACTCATTTCACTTAACTCCTTTCGAATAAACTATATTCGATAACTCCTTTTACTTTCTATTCGAATAATTATATTCGATTAACTCATTTGTTTTAACTCTAATCGATTAAACTAACATCGATTAACTCTTTTTAACTTTATTCTTAAATCGATTAACTAACATCGATTAACTCCTTTGACTTTCTTCTCTAATCGATTAACTAACATCGATTAACTCTTTTTAACTTTATTCTTAAATCGATTAACTAACATCGATTAACTCCTTTTATTTTAACACTAATCGATTAAACTAACATCGATTAACTCTTTTTATAAACTACGTTTTCCGTTACAACCATTTCCTTTTTATAACGTTTACTTACCGTTACAAATATATCTTATTTATAACTTCTATTTACCGTTACAAATATTTCCTATTTATAACTTCTATTTACCGTTACAAATATTTCCTATTTATAACTTCTATTTACCGTTACAAATATTTCCTATTTATAACTACTATTTATTTTCTAAATAAATATTTCTTTTCTATTTCTATTTATTTTCTAAATAAATATCCCTTTTATAAAACCGTGTTCGTTTTATAAATATTTCCTTTTATAAAATCCTATGATTTTATAAAATTCCTTTATTTCAATACATTGAAATACTTTTTTTTTTTTTTACATCCCAGGGTCTTTTATGATATTTAAAATATCGAATAAAAATGATCAACATCATTCCAATACCCAAAATCCATAACAGATTATATAACACATCATATATCACAATATATGAAAACAGTAAAATAAATGTTGAGGAATCCAGTTGGATTCCTCCAACCTGTTTCCTTGCATCACAGATGTTTAAACAATATAGATAACATCACTTTCAGTTCTATATGATATATTCTGTTAAACAGAATCAATATAGAAAATTTAACTAACTGACTAGCAGTTCAATCAAACGGTCAACATACAGTAAATCAGCCAATATCTAACAGTTCTAAAAATATAACATGAAATTATAGACTGTTCAAAGTTAGTGAGATTTACTCACTTTAGCGCGTTAACCGTTAAATAACGGTTTGCGTTATTTGATTCAGTCGGACAATTTATTTTGCGATAAATTGTGATGAGCTCGGATGGACTTCCAGTCAGTTCCATTTTGAAATGTCCATTCATACGATCCTTTCGGATCTGATTCTGTCAAATTCTTACTTCGGCCCAATTCCAAACGTTATCACCCAGACCCGCAAAACACTTCCTCTTATTCCCCATTGTTTTCTCAAAGCCGTGCTCCATACTTCATAAACCTTAAAACTGAAAACTCCACAATTTTCCATTGACTTTTTCACCATTTGTTTATCCATGTCGGCCCATCATTTCACCCATGTCGGCCCATCCTTCTTTGACTAAATCAAAACTCATCCTAACTGTTAGTTCCCTCAATGCAATCTCCACTGCCATTGTTTCGAAACTGAACCGACAAAAGAATGGCCATCTCTGATTTTAAACCTGCTTTCAGATCCTTGATGCTTCTTTTGGTTTTAACTCCATGCAAGCGCTACTGCACATAGCGAAGTACTTCATCCCATATAAATGTATTGTACAGCACTTCACCCTCTTCTCAAGTCATCTTGTTTTTGGCAGTCATCCTCACAGCCATTTAATCCCACTCTAATGGCAGAACGCATTGTGGTATTTTCTTGCGATTAAAATTTGTATTCGAACCCATTTTGGAAAGCACAGGTCTTCTTCATGTCGCACCTGCTTCACGTCCAAAATGATTTTGCACCATCAAACTATACCAAAACTCACCAACTCTTGCATACACGTGCGCCTCCCCTCTGCAAATCCTAATGTGAACCTCATTTTGAATTAAACTTCCTTTTTTTTAAACCAACCCCTCATTCCTTCAGCAGCATGGCCGCACAATCCATCATCAAAATCAAGACCACCTCCACAAGTTTACACAGCGAAACTCGAAACAGGAACTCCCAACTTCTCCTCTTTCTAAGACACAGCCCGCACCCCTCCCTTCTTCTTCCATTCATCTTATCGCCAGTGCCTCCCTTGATGACAAGAGTTCGCCGGACCTTGGCCAGCTGACCGCAATTGACTCGGCTACGCCCTTTAATTTACCTCACTGCCCTTTAGTACCCTGTAGCTGTCTTATGAGCTCTAGATATGAACAACCAGTGAGCCACGCTTTGACCCAAAAACCGACCAACAAAAGCCATCGCAACAGTGGCGACCACCGCTACTGGTTGCGCCTCTTATCCTCGCTCTACTTCACTTCAGACTCCAACATACTCCGATGCCCCCTAACGATGGAAAAGTCGAGCCCTAGGCTCACGGTGTAGAGGAACAGCGTACAAAAATCCCAAGCAAACCAGAAGAAAAATGGCATGCTGAAGCTCTCTTTGAAATAAACCCAACCATCTGGGTTTTCGGATTAATAAGAATTTATTTGATTTTAACTTGATTTTCCAAGAGGAACTGTTTATTGAAGATAGAAAATTTGTGGCGGCTCATCGTATGTTGACTGCGGATGAATGAATTAGGTTAGAGAGTGAATAGGTATTTATAGGGGAAAAGGTTTAGATATTTTATTTTAGCAATTTGGGTGACCCTTATACATGAAGTTCTGTTCTTATCCGGACGGCCAACGACAGAAATAAAAATACTGTTGTGACGGGCATCGTGTCACGGTTCCAAAAATGTAATAATATCGGTAGGTGAACTCATATTGTGAAACCCCAAAATCGCTGATTAACGGTGCAAAATACTCCAAACAAAAAGTTGCTTATTTAATTAATTAAAAATTACCATAAAATTCTAAAAATTAAATTATCGCTATGTTTCAAAAGAACCTTGTTTAAATTCAAACCCGATCTCTAGTTATATCAAATAAACCGTTACGGTCGATAAACGATTTTATAGCGACTATTTTAAAATTTGCTTTGGACATATTTCAAAATCTATACGACGAAATCCCGATTTTTCTCTTCCCCTAGAAAGATATACTCCACCAGCTCCACACGTTTCTTGTTTCACAGAAATCCGATTTAAAACGAATCCTGTACATTCAGTTGAAGTTCTAATCGCCAATTTACGAACTGCAATGCCATTTCAAGCTCGATTATAATTATATTATAATTCCTCGTTCAAACTGTCGTCGTTTAAATATATTCGTTATTATAATTCAACTCCAAACTGAATTATATATACTTTGAATTGTCCAGTTCACATTATATTGTCAATTCACTAATTTCGACTATTTCAAAATCAAATATATTATTTAATTTATTGTTTTAATTAAATATTTACCATTATTTAATTCCACGACCATTAAATTCATTAAACCACCATTTATATAATTAAATAAATTAATCATAATACCCCTGCCAATGCGGGTCATTACATTCTTCCCCACTTAAAATAATTTCGTCCTCGAAATTGCTAAAAGGTAGAGGACGACCCTATCGACTGATTAGAACATATTTGTTCACTTCTTAACTTTAGTTTCAACTGAACCAATTTAATTAATTATTAATTAATTCTTATTAACGAAAATTTCCAAAGATCCTGAAAATTTTCTAACGCCTTAACTCTTCGAAAAATTTCGCCAGCACCTCCTTTGTACTGGTCAATCGGTCAAACTCCAACTCGCCTCTCTGGGCCATCTCCAACCTAAAAAGAAAATCAAACAGCCAAGCGTCTTGCCAATTCGGCTCATAAATCTTATATCCAATAGAAATACAAACTTGTACCTTTTGTCGGCATATCATTATATCCTTTCCACCTGTTATCAATTCAACGGATGCAAGGGTCATCCCAATCAAATCCCCATCTGCTTTTATCCACGACACAACCATTCGCTTATATCCTAAGTCGAATTTTATTTCAAATTCGAGTTCCATTCTCGATTTCAAACTCTTAACTTGGTTACCAAATTCACTTCAAATTCGAATCTCCCAAATCCCATTTGTCTCGATATCATTCTAATTCAATCTCAGTTACCACTTTACTGACTTTACTTTTATTCAAATCTGCTTTCACAAATTTCTGTTAAATTTGTTTTTAATTCAAACAGTCTTTTCCTGGGAATTTGTAAACAGTTTACTCTTTTCAAAAATCAAATTTTCCTTTTTGAAATTCAACTGAGCCCATAATCAATATTCCACTAGTTAAATCACTCCTCTATTTCTTTATCAATATTTGTTAACCAAATATTTTCAATAACCATATTGCCCTTTTCTATTATTTGGAAAACATTTCCGAATATCGCCTTCCTTTATTTTCTAAGCTTAGAAAATATCTTCTATTTCCAAGCTTACATTTATTTGGGTTAAAACGGATGTTGTGTAAAACATCGGTACGACAACCCAAATACTATATTCAACTAACTCTCATTCAACATTGATCTTCGAGCCCGAAATCTTACTGTTTATTTGTTAATAATGAAATCAATCAAGTTGGGGTATAACTACCTCTCAGACCTTGACTGAATAACATTTATAACGTCAAAACAGATAAGACTACTTACTCGAATAATCAATACCATATAACTACTTATTAACTTTTAAACACATATACACCTCCTATTTCTATTCTTACTACATTTTATTCTAGACTTCCTTTTTGATTTTACTATTCTATTTTTAAGTTCATTTTCTTATCGACTTCTATATATTTATCGATACGTTGATTTCTAACTATCAGATTATCTTAAAAATATTCTAACTCTTTAAATTCCCGGAAATTTTTTGCCATAACCTCCTTTGTACTAGGAGCATCGGGATATTTCAAATAGCCTCCCATGGCCCTCACCAATCCAAAAGAAAAAGAAAAAGAAAAAGCCAAGCGGCTAGCCGATACGGCGCATAAAATCTCATATATGAATTAAATACATACCTATTGTCGGGCATTCTATTTATACTCTTCTAATGCTCCATTCCAAACTTGTTTAACCTACATCCAACCATTCCCATTTTTGTTTTAACTCATCAAAAGTTTTAACTTGTTTCGTTAAGTACTTCGCTAATTAGCTCTTTTCCTTATTGCACTTTATATTTGAACACAACATGTTCAAATCTAAGTTTAACTTGTTTATAACTAATTGAATTCCTTTTCAACTTTAAGTTCTATATTCAATTTCGAATATCCATTTACGGATCCAATCCACCTTTCAAAGTTCAACTTCAACTTCAAAACTCGATTAACTAATTCCTCTCGACTTAGTTAATTCTATTCAATTTCTATATTCGAATTTCATTTCAATTCACTTATTCAAATTCCATATATGAATTCCATTTCAAATCTCTTATTCAAATTCCATTCGATTTCTCTTATGTCAAATTTTATTCGATTTCTCATATGTCAAATTTTATTTGATTTCTCATATGTCAAATTTTATTTGATTTCTCATATGTCAAATTTTATTTGATTTCCCATATTCGAATTCCTATTTCAAATTCTATATCACTTCCATTGAATTTCATATATTCAAACTCCCTTTGAATTTCTATATTCAATTCCTATTTCAATTCCATTGAATTTCACATATTCAAACTCCCTTTGAATTTCTATATTCAATTTCTATTTCACTTTCGGTATTCAAATCCTATATTTTCAAACTCTATTGAATTATATATTCCAATTCCCATTTCAACTCTATTTGAAATCTATATTCGAATTCCTATTTCAAACTTTCCTTATTCATTCTTCAAATAGGTATTGATTTCAATTCCATTTGAAATCGATATTTCTTCCTTTGAAAGATAGATTTCCCTTTCAATTTCACACTTGTATTTTATTTCTGAATTATCCAGTGATAATTCTTTTCACTTCATTTATAAACTTCGTTTATATAAGAACTATTTATAAACTTCGTTTATAAAGGAACTTCTCGTTTTATTTCTTTTAAAACAAGTTAATATTTCAAATCTATTCAAAATTTCAAATTCTATTATTCAAATCCCATTTTTGAAATTCAACACACCTTGTCTCTCCCAAAACAATCTCAAAACAGTATCTCTGGTAGCAATTCGACACTTACAACTCGAAAATGAATACTGATGATGCAGCTGTCATCGTTAGAATTTATTTTCCAGCGATTGAAGTGAGTTCATTACTATAAAACCATTTCTAAACATTTCCACTTAGAAATTCATTTCAAAATATAATTCACACTGCTTGTAAAACAATTTAAAATCTCCCAGGATCTTAAATTTTCCTTATTTTTAATCCCAATCCATTTACAAACAGTTATCCAATTCTCCTTTTAATTCAATTTCTGGTTTAAATTTCAGATTTAACTCATCTGATTTCACGTATTTCACTTATATGAATTCTGATTGGTTATTTACATGACCATTTAATTTATAATCTTACTCGATTGTAATAACAAGCAATATATTCAAAATATACGTTGGGTAAACTATTTCGTTTACCCTCTTTCAAAACATACCATGATGGTTCATCGTATTCAAGTGTTTAGTAACTCCTACCGATACAGTGGATCAAACTGATCGACCAGAACTCATAAACGACTCAACCAATGAATCTCCACAATATAAAACAAATTTTTATATCAATAACAAATACGTTCACTCGTATATATACACTCAATCTCAGTCTAGGGTATTACTAACCCTATCTCTACCGAGTCACGCCACAGAGCCAAGTAATTCTTAACTTAAGCTCTGATACCAACTGTAACGACCCGGATTTTCGGCGACTTTGGTTATCGACGTAAGCACGACGTCGATAACCAAAACATCGAAAAATCCTGGTAATTAGTGAAAGAAATTAGAGGGTGAGGAAAGATAAGATAGAAAATTAGAATAGAAGAAGAAGAAGAACACAACATCAGAGTAACACGAATCTCACAGCGGAACGAATAAATATATTTCATAACATAACTTTGAAATACAAATCTGTACTTGAATATACATGTCATTATCAAAGTACAACACTTACAACACAGCGGAAATAACTATAGTCGTATGATCCTGAAGCCTCCTGCTCCAGCTCTTCCAGTATATCTGTAAATCCCGACTACTTGACTGCCCGTACAAATTTAGGCACCCAAGAGTTTAGGGAAACAACAAAGTAAACTCCGGGTCAGTCATGGGACTGGTATGAGTAAAGCAGTTTAAAACAGTTATACAGGTATATGATATCTCATAAGACCACGCCGCATAACGGAACGGGTTTTTCCCTTATGAGAATCCAAAATATCTTTATATCAAAAACCTTTTGATATTATAATAATGTCTATCAACCACAGTATATATAATCATCTAGCAGAAACGCTTTCATCTCACGTTCTACATATATAGTATACAGTCAAAACCGCAAGCACGTATTGGGTAATGGATTTCCAACTATGACAAGGTATGGAATCACCTTCCGCTTGTGTACCTCTAGAGAGGAATACACTGGGTTCAACAAGAACATCTTGCAACCCGGCCACACATGACCGACCACTCATTTCGCTTGAGTGTATCGAATGTATATCACCAACAGTTGGGATCAGCAACCGTTTCCCGAATGGGACAGCATCAACAATAGATTTTTAGAAATGAATGAAACTCTAGATCAGGTGATTATACACCCTACTTCGGTGCGACCGACTTAGCCATGCTGCCTGCCCGATTTCTGTCATTTACCGGATGATGAGGCTAGAAGCTACGCTTTATCATCACATCAGATTCACTTTGAATGTCACATCATCAAATCCATCAAATCACCGATTGACGTCTACAACAATACATTATGTGTTAGCTTAAAGAAGTTTCCTTCTCCGCTTCCACTCTTGGTACAGTTGGAGAAATCAATATACGTGATCATCTGGAAATACTCTGTCAGACATCCGTCCATACAAGTCACCCAGGAACAGGATGAACCGAAGGCACTATTCTGTAAACAGGATAGCCCTTGCATAACTCCGTCTTCAATTTCCTTTGGCATATATGATTCGAAACGCTTATGCCAATACAGAGTGGTTCTTTGGATAATAATCCAACCGGTCTCTCCATATTAACAACGTTAAAATGGTCAAAACTTCGATAGTCTGTGATTTAACTATCGAATAAAACAAGTGTGCAAACAACGATAATATTTCCAAATGGAAATTATATCGATCAAACATCATTTAACATTCATCTCTTTATTTCAATAATTAACTTATTTCCTGTTTCCCTACGTTCAATATTCCTTATTTTCTAAATTGGGAAAATATACGTTATTAACAATGGAAAACATTTCCATTTCTCGTTTTCTTTATTAGAAAACATTTCTGGTTTCTTATTTGGAAAACATTTCCAAAGCTTCTTCATTGGACTTAGGTAGATGTTTAAACAAACCATCGCGATGCCAACTCAAACCATTTCCTTTTACTGCCGAACATTAACTATTCCTTAGTTAAAACGAAGCCAATTAAGTTGGTGTAGAACTACCTCTCAAACCTTAACTGAACAACATTTCTAACTTTGAAATGGCAAAGTTCACTTTGTATTCCATTTACTAACTTCCTTACTTAACCCTCCTTCGAATAGCTATATTCGATTGACTCTTTTTACTTAACTCTATTCGATTAACCCATATCAATTTACTCTATTGAACTAACACTATTGGATTAACTCTATTTGACTAATGCTATTGATTTACTCATTTCACTTAACTCCTTTCGAATAAACTATATTCGATAACTCCTTTTACTTTCTATTCGAATAATTATATTCGATTAACTCATTTGTTTTAACTCTAATCGATTAAACTAACATCGATTAACTCTTTTTAACTTTATTCTTAAATCGATTAACTAACATCGATTAACTCCTTTGACTTTCTTCTCTAATCGATTAACTAACATCGATTAACTCTTTTTAACTTTATTCTTAAATCGATTAACTAACATCGATTAACTCCTTTTATTTTAACACTAATCGATTAAACTAACATCGATTAACTCTTTTTATAAACTACGTTTTCCGTTACAACCATTTCCTTTTTATAACGTTTACTTACCGTTACAAATATATCTTATTTATAACTTCTATTTACCGTTACAAATATTTCCTATTTATAACTTCTATTTACCGTTACAAATATTTCCTATTTATAACTTCTATTTACCGTTACAAATATTTCCTATTTATAACTACTATTTATTTTCTAAATAAATATTTCTTTTCTATTTCTATTTATTTTCTAAATAAATATCCCTTTTATAAAACCGTGTTCGTTTTATAAATATTTCCTTTTATAAAATCCTATGATTTTATAAAATTCCTTTATTTCAATACATTGAAATACTTCTTTTTTTTTTTACATCCCAGGGTCTTTTATGATATTTAAAATATCGAATAAAAATGATCAACATCATTCCAATACCCAAAATCCATAACAGATTATATAACACATCATATATCACAATATATGAAAACAGTAAAATAAATGTTGAGGAATCCAGTTGGATTCCTCCAACCTGTTTCCTTGCATCACAGATGTTTAAACAATATAGATAACATCACTTTCAGTTCTATATGATATATTCTGTTAAACAGAATCAATATAGAAAATTTAACTAACTGACTAGCAGTTCAATCAAACGGTCAACATACAGTAAATCAGCCAATATCTAACAGTTCTAAAAATATAACATGAAATTATAGACTGTTCAAAGTTAGTGAGATTTACTCACTTTAGCGCGTTAACCGTTAAATAACGGTTTGCGTTATTTGATTCAGTCGGACAATTTATTTTGCGATAAATTGTGATGAGCTCGGATGGACTTCCAGTCAGTTCCATTTTGAAATGTCCATTCATACGATCCTTTCGGATCTGATTCTGTCAAATTCTTACTTCGGCCCAATTCCAAACGTTATCACCCAGACCCGCAAAACACTTCCTCTTATTCCCCATTGTTTTCTCAAAGCCGTGCTCCATACTTCATAAACCTTAAAACTGAAAACTCCACAATTTTCCATTGACTTTTTCACCATTTGTTTATCCATGTCGGCCCATCATTTCACCCATGTCGGCCCATCCTTCTTTGACTAAATCAAAACTCATCCTAACTGTTAGTTCCCTCAATGCAATCTCCACTGCCATTGTTTCGAAACTGAACCGACAAAAGAATGGCCATCTCTGATTTTAAACCTGCTTTCAGATCCTTGATGCTTCTTTTGGTTTTAACTCCATGCAAGCGCTACTGCACATAGCGAAGTACTTCATCCCATATAAATGTATTGTACAGCACTTCACCCTCTTCTCAAGTCATCTTGTTTTTGGCAGTCATCCTCACAGCCATTTAATCCCACTCTAATGGCAGAACGCATTGTGGTATTTTCTTGCGATTAAAATTTGTATTCGAACCCATTTTGGAAAGCACAGGTCTTCTTCATGTCGCACCTGCTTCACGTCCAAAATGATTTTGCACCATCAAACTATACCAAAACTCACCAACTCTTGCATACACGTGCGCCTCCCCTCTGCAAATCCTAATGTGAACCTCATTTTGAATTAAACTTCCTTTTTTTTTAAACCAACCCCTCATTCCTTCAGCAGCATGGCCGCACAATCCATCATCAAAATCAAGACCACCTCCACAAGTTTACACAGCGAAACTCGAAACAGGAACTCCCAACTTCTCCTCTTTCTAAGACACAGCCCGCACCCCTCCCTTCTTCTTCCATTCATCTTATCGCCAGTGCCTCCCTTGATGACAAGAGTTCGCCGGACCTTGGCCAGCTGACCGCAATTGACTCGGCTACGCCCTTTAATTTACCTCACTGCCCTTTAGTACCCTGTAGCTGTCTTATGAGCTCTAGATATGAACAACCAGTGAGCCACGCTTTGACCCAAAAACCGACCAACAAAAGCCATCGCAACAGTGGCGACCACCGCTACTGGTTGCGCCTCTTATCCTCGCTCTACTTCACTTCAGACTCCAACATACTCCGATGCCCCCTAACGATGGAAAAGTCGAGCCCTAGGCTCACGGTGTAGAGGAACAGCGTACAAAAATCCCAAGCAAACCAGAAGAAAAATGGCATGCTGAAGCTCTCTTTGAAATAAACCCAACCATCTGGGTTTTCGGATTAATAAGAATTTATTTGATTTTAACTTGATTTTCCAAGAGGAACTGTTTATTGAAGATAGAAAATTTGTGGCGGCTCATCGTATGTTGACTGCGGATGAATGAATTAGGTTAGAGAGTGAATAGGTATTTATAGGGGAAAAGGTTTAGATATTTTATTTTAGCAATTTGGGTGACCCTTATACATGAAGTTCTGTTCTTATCCGGACGGCCAACGACAGAAATAAAAATACTGTTGTGACGGGCATCGTGTCACGGTTCCAAAAATGTAATAATATCGGTAGGTGAACTCATATTGTGAAACCCCAAAATCGCTGATTAACGGTGCAAAATACTCCAAACAAAAAGTTGCTTATTTAATTAATTAAAAATTACCATAAAATTCTAAAAATTAAATTATCGCTATGTTTCAAAAGAACCTTGTTTAAATTCAAACCCGATCTCTAGTTATATCAAATAAACCGTTACGGTCGATAAACGATTTTATAGCGACTATTTTAAAATTTGCTTTGGACATATTTCAAAATCTATACGACGAAATCCCGATTTTTCTCTTCCCCTAGAAAGATATACTCCACCAGCTCCACACGTTTCTTGTTTCACAGAAATCCGATTTAAAACGAATCCTGTACATTCAGTTGAAGTTCTAATCGCCAATTTACGAACTGCAACGCCATTTCAAGCTCGATTATAATTATATTATAATTCCTCGTTCAAACTGTCGTCGTTTAAATATATTCGTTATTATAATTCAACTCCAAACTGAATTATATATACTTTGAATTGTCCAGTTCACATTATATTGTCAATTCACTAATTTCGACTATTTCAAAATCAAATATATTATTTAATTTATTGTTTTAATTAAATATTTACCATTATTTAATTCCACGACCATTAAATTCATTAAACCACCATTTATATAATTTAATAAATTAATCATAATACCCCTGCCAATGCGGGTCATTACAGGGGAAAAGTTGGTGGAACTCTTTGCATCGCATGCATCGCAAACACATTTATCATCGTACATACGATCCATTTCTACATATAGTAAAACTGCATTTCATTCTTCAAATAATTTTGCATCTCATTCACCTTTGGGTACGATCTTTCAAATTTAGGAAACGTTCACAGTGTGGACACTGTTTAGTTCTAGTGTGGGGGGAGTCTGCATTTCACTCATTTTCGTTTTTCTTTATTTTTCTTTCTTTTCATTTTCAGCCATTTAAATAGGACCATCATGCATTTTAGACTGTACTAACATGCCATTTTTTTATACGACTCATTTTCAATTGATACAACAAAATAAGTTTACAATTTTTAGCCAATTGATAGTATTTTTCTCTCTTAGCTAAATTTGAATTTGAAATATAATGAAAAGTTTAATTTTGAGGGATAATAGTGTAACTGGTACATAGGGAGATTCTTAGGTGATGGCCATGAAATCTATTCTATATTGTAGACTTTGTTTAAATAAGTGGAGGACCTAAAATACTTATATTGGCTTTTCAAATCTTTAAAACTAAGTTGTGTTAAGTTGAATTCGCGTAACTCTCTTTTGTGCTTATATTTTCAATAATAATAACAGTAATCCAAGGGTATCCAACATTGCTTGTATATCAAGCGTTGGTGTGCAAACCCGCCAAGCTCTATCCGACATGTTGTTGACAAAGTCAGCATTGGAATATCTTGGTCTCATTTTATGAGATTGGACACCTAAGGATTACCGACATGTTGTTGACAAAGTCAAAGTCGGCCTTCACAATCCACCAAGCTCTTTACCTACTCTCCGTTAGTCCGCGAGGCAGTGCATGAGTGGTAAACCTTGGTCTTCTAAGTTAGGTGTATGTACTTAATCATAAATCTTAAAATTTTATAGAATAAAGAATAAGCGATGATGCCCAAACACTTCTTGACCTTATTGATTTGACTAGCCATACATGAGAAAATTAAAATACCACTTTACAAACTGTGCCAAGCAAACTAAGAATTTATTTCATGGCTGCACTATGTTATCGACCGAACTAACTGGATAAACTGGAATTTAACATTTGAAAACTTGATTTATATTGAAAATTTGTGACAAGTCAAGGTATCTAAAATAAAATCAACTGATTAAAAATTATTAACTTAATTTGTTGTACCACTTTCCTGAAATAAGTCGTGTTTTCAATTTTTGTTTTCAATTGCATAAGTCCATTGCATTCATGTAGTTACATTAAAGCCATATCATACTACATTTGGATTTTGTGGGTAGTATCCGCTGAAAACCCTCATGAGACACCACTCGTCCTACTAGGGACACCTAGAGGTTTAACGGCTTGTTGCATGCGCTCAATGCAATCGTGTTGTCTATGAAAGTGTGACCTATCTAGTCTAGTTTTTCATTTCTTGTTTTACTCGAGGACGAGTAAAAGATAAGTGTGGGGGTATTTGGTTGACATAGAAATGTGTTTATTTTATGCTCTTATTTCTTATCTTTTGTATATAAATAAATATTACTTCGGTATTATTTTGTCACTTTTACAGATATTCCAACCCTGCCCGCATGCAACCAGAAAATTAGAGAAATAGAGATCAGATTGCTATATATTTATATTTTGAAGAATTGTAGATGATGATCCCACATCTAGTTGCTGTTGGACAAGAAAATGACTGATAAAAAGGCCATGCACATTGCAAATCAAGGGATGCTTGTCTAAGAACCAAGAGGAAAAGAAGAAAGGCAAAAAATTTAATAGATTTAACTAAGGCCCATTTGAAATTCTCATTGTAAACTCTTGTGTAAATTCCCTAGGGCCCATCTATCATTGTATTAGGGTTAGGGTTAGGGTTAGGGTTTGGTTATCCCCTATATATACCCTTGTAGTATCATTGTAGCCACCATCCTATATCTCATTCTATTCTCTTCTTCATTAATAAAACTCATTTTTCTTTCTGCATTTATCTATTTCTTAGCAATCGGTGTTGTCTTCACAATTAGTTTTGGAAGAACACCAATTGTATTTTACATTTGTTTAATTAGTGATTAGTCGTTTGATTAGTTTCAACGACAATCCTAATTTTATTTTTGTTGTTCTTCTTATTCTGCACTTTTATTTTCTGCATTGTTGTTCTTGTTTTGCAATTTACTTTCTTTAGTGATTAATCGTTGATTAGATTCAACGATAATTTTAAGTTCGCAATTTCAGTTTGTTTATATTTCAACAAAATCTCCAGGCTTCGTCTAACTCGCCCAAGAGATTAGATAAATAATTTGATTTTAATTTACCTCCCTGTGTTCGACCTGTATGCTACACACCTGTGCGCTTACAGAATTTTATTACAAATATCGCGCTTTTCTGATTCATTAGAAAGCGTTGATCATACATCATCCAGGAAGACACGATTATAGGATAGGGTTATCAGTTTCTATGCTCCGGGGCATGGCCGGCGACAACGTCAAGCGAGTACTACGGGAAGTCCATGAAGGCAAATGCGGCGCTCACACTAGAGGTTAGAGCCTGGCAAGGAAGGTGTTGCGGTATTGCTATTTCTGGCCTATTGTTAATAAGGTTGCGGCCAATTATTCCAAATGACGTGCCAGATGGCAGAAGTTTTCTTAGATTCCAGGTACCCCTCCATCAAAACATGCTCAGATGGTTAGTCCGTGGCCTTTCTCTATATATGGATTAGACGTCATCAGAAGCTTTCCAATTTCTAAGGGCGGGGTAGAATACGCAATCGTGGTTGTGGATTACTTTACAAAGTGAGATGAAGCCGAATATTTGACCTCAGTTACGACAAAATGGGTGATTAATTTTATTATCAATAATATCACGTGTGGATTTGGGCTTCCCAGGACCATCATAACAATGAGACCCAATTTGATAGTTCGGAATTCATAGAATTCTTCCAATGATATCACATCGAGAAGAAATACACGGCAGTTGCACACCCGCAGTTGAATGGACAAGTTGAAGCTGTAAACAAAATTATTAAGTCCATCCCGAAGAAACAATTGGAGTAGACCAAAGGCAAATGGATTGATGAGTTACCCTTAGCTCTCTGGGAAGACCGTACCATCCATAAGACTGCCATCGGCCATACCCATTTCGCCTTGTCCTACAGTTATGAGGTAGTTATTCCAATAGACTTGAAAATTCCTTCTCATAGAGCTATATATTATTATCCATTAATGAAAAAGAGTTTCTTCTAGAATCAGCGGACATGATTGACGTAAAAAGAGAAGAAGCCAACTTGCGTGCTACGACGCACAGATGATGAGTCGCTTGATATTACAATAGGTAGGCATGGCTTAAGACCCTTGAATTTGGAGACCTGGTTTTGAAACAAGTCTTCCCAGCCCCAGTCCATGTGGCCCCAAAGTGGGAAGGACCTTACATCATCCAACAAAGGCTTGATAATGGAACCTTCAGGCTAGAGACTGTTGATGGCGATCCCTTCCAGAAATCATGGAATGCTGAGCATCTACGACACTATCTTTCTTAAAGGTTTTTATTTTGTTTATTTCAGTTATTTCTTAGCATTTTAATAAGGCTTGTCTTGCCCCTTTTGTTCATAAATAAAATTCTTCCATGGTTCATCACTGAGTTTATTTATCTCGGCTATATATTATGATTCGACTAATTTGCGCTAAGGATCGAATGAAAAGGAAGAGAAGCTTCCCGATGACGTTCACTGGCTCATGCTCTAATGAGCCGACCTACATTCTGTGACCGATCAGACTTAGATTAAACAAACTCGAGCTAGATATCGACGCTTGTCACGTGGATCCCCACTTTATAAATCGAAGCGAGGAAATGATGCCTAACAAACGTATTCAACTGTTTCCCATGTCTTGACGGGATGAGTATAAACGATAGGGATGTGACCCAACCATCCCTAATGGTGACCTTTGCCCATGAAACGGGGGCACAAAGACTATGCCTGGGCAAATGTGACTTGAGTGCTTACCCAACTAACTCCGTTCCTCAGAGCTTGGGTGGGGTACAAATTAAGGATTAGTGTGATTGCTGCACTAAGACTAATAACCACTCGATTCCCAACTCTAACCCTAGTTGACTTTAGGAGAGTATAAAGGATGATCTAACGATGTCCAAACTTACTCTATTGCCTCCTTGATCGGGGGCAGGAATATAAATGCCTAAGGACTGGACGTTCAAACAAACTTAAGGTGCTGGTTACACGAGCATGAACCAATAAATCGACTTTGAAAACGACTCGAATAAAACTTGTAGTTCCAAATTGATTGAGGGCATGTACAGTGCACGATGCTTAACATCATGAAGCTAATGTTTGGAATTGCGCCTTAAAGTTGGAAGACATCTCTAAAGCAATGTTAGTATTCACTTCGGCGCTCCTTTCCTTACTCTTTGCATCGGCCAACTTGACCTTTAGATTAGCAACCTCCTTCTCAAGTGTGGTTTTCTCAAATCGTTCCCAAGTGAATGCGAACCTTAAGTTGGTATTATCAGTGGTGACATTTTTGCAATCCTCTTTTAGAGTTGTTATCACCTTGCTATTAATGTCAAACTCTGTGTGAAAGTAATGATGCAGTTCATCATGCCTTTTCTTATACTTTACAACTTCTGCTTTAGCCAATTTCAACTTGCCCTCTGCTCCTTCTAACTCTTTTCAGTGGACTGCCTAACCGATCACACTCCCACATATGATTTTGGTTGTCCAAATCCAACTGGAGGTCCGGGATGACTTTAGACAATTTCTGAGCATATTTACATGTTTACTTACATTATTCGTCGACGAACTCTATTTCTTTTTTAACATTGTCCGACCTGTTTTATGGGACCAGCCGGAGATTGGGGACAAAATGCAAATTGCCGAAGTGGTACCGAGGATACTGTTCTTTCAAAATATTAATCCTCTCGGCAGTAGAAGCATCAAGCATGGTGGGATTTGAAGTAGATGTCTCAGTAGAGTTACACTTGGTTGGGATGACTGCCAGACTATCCTTATCCTTGGACTTACCTGTGGGGTCTGAATGTTTCCTCGAAGGTTTATCTTGTGGCAGCGACTGTTTCGGAGGAGGAAGAACTTTAATGATTAATCTATCCCCTTCATGAGGACCATAAGATCTCTTGTGCTTGTTAGTGTAGGAGCGGACTGAGGAGGGAGAGAGCGAGTGAGGATGGTACTTTTGTTGATAATGCCTTCTTTCTCTTTCTAGGTCCTCCCTGTCGCGATCATCTTTATATCCCATCTCCTGGATCAGAATAAGTTTTATATGAGCTGTTGCGAAGCTTCTTGGGGTTGTACCCTAAATGATACATGGTTCCTGCAAATCAAAGTAAACTAGAATTAGAACTAGGAAATGAAACGGCAAACAAGTGATGTGACGTGCTGTTGGGATGCCGTGAGTGTCCTGGTGTATTCCCCCCTCGATAGACCAGTAGTCGATGCCTTGCTGAAAGGCATAGTCTCCTCAGCCGTTGTGACGGCCGGGAATTTCGCTCGATCTGAATCAGTTGTTAAACCGATCTAGACCGTTCGAAACCCCTGATCGTTTTGAGAACACGACAAAACAGAACGTAGACGGAAGAACATTTCATTGTTATTACCACAATTCCATCAAATACAAGAATATACAGAGTATAAATGAATAAATTACATTCGATAAATATCAGAGATTACAATAAATTACATAGCAGCGGAAAATAATACAAAGCACAACTGAAGGTGATATACGGATACAGAGCTTTCCGGATATCATTCCAGCTGTAAACCAGGATCCTGTGAATATAAATCTGCAAAACCAAAACTACTAGATGCCCGTGCGGAAAATAGGGGCACCCAAAGTTTAGGTTAAAACAATAAACTCCAGGTCAGTCATGTGACTGGTGTGAGAACTAAAACAGTTATTCAAACTTTACTTTAAAAGAGAGTAATTCAAGGGACCACGCCGTATAACACGGAACGGGTTTCCTCCCAAGAATACAGTGCATAGAATAAACAACGCAATGCTTTTTCGAAAAATGAAGCTATTATAAGACCCAGGTCCCATCACACAATGCAACACAAGCCGGAGGATAGGGTTTTCCCTTATAATAGCCAAACATGCTTGGTACGTTTAAAACAAATCATTTGATACTATAATAAGTGTATAGTGTCAAAACAGTTTCAATCATAAATATAAATCATAGACGGCATGGGTACCATATATCATGTCGCCATACTAGTTCTACAATTAAAACCGCAATACACGTATTGGAAATTGGATTTCCGTCATGAGTCGAGGCAAGGGGCAAGCTCCTCTCCGCGTTCGAGACACTCTAGTAAATGCCTCCGGGTTACGTACTCTAGGCAACCCTGGATGCGGCTGGGCCGGTCCTCACTTACGTTAGAGGATTGGTTATTCCTGAACACACGTTTCCCGGTCCTTACAGACCTATAATCGAGGCGCCTCGCATTCCAACAACCACATAGGTGAAAAGTATAAAAATGTCAGGGCTGGTAAGTCACTGACACCACCATAGCTAGAAAGAAACGTCATGCACTCCTTGGGTCCTTATCCCGTTTTTGACTCATACCGAGGTGTGAGGCTCGCGAATCCACGCTATACACAAAGCTACGCCACGTAGGCCATGCTTTGATCATCAACCACAAGACTTTGCTTTTCAACAGAAGCCTTGATCATTACATCTCAGCGTGCCACACAGGCAATTCATGCCATGCGATTGATATTTATCGATATATAACCTCTAAGCTCGTACGTCTCAGAGAAGGGCGTTAAGCAAAAGAATAAATTCTCCGCCGCCAAACAGATATATATTTAACAGAAATCAATCAACACAGAATAAAATCCAATGTCAGACACACAATCCATTTACAAGTTCGTTCTGGGTCTGAACGAAACCGGAGGCACTTTCTTCGCATATCCATCCATCTCCAAGTACGTCTGGACGACCATCAACTGATTCCCTCATCTTGGGTGTACAACCCAATCAGGATCGTCAGTAATTATCCAAACGATGTGAAGACTTCCGGTCTTCGACCACTGTCATCATCTTCGACTTATCGTCAAATCGGTTATTCAGAATGGGTATAAACCCGACCTTTCCGAACAACCCGCGTATATTAAAAACAAATGTTACACAAACACAACATACGTCTCATTCCAATTCATTAGTCACTAACCATAAATTAGCAAGAGAACTTTCCCAAATATTAACCCCATAGGCCGAAACCAACATCAGATCAATACCCAGGAAACCATTCTTCTTAACTAGCCTACAGTTAGTTTCTAAATTTCAATTCTTAGGAAAGGTTCCCATTAGTTTTATCCAAGATAAATTCTTTAAAATTTATCCTTTAATCTTCCTTTGGATGTCATTTCAAACCAAGTTATGGTTTTTCCAACTAGTCGAGATTAGCGAACCACTCCGAAGTAATTATTTATTTTATTTCCCAGTCCTAACCTATTCATCCCATGAAGCAAAACTGGTAACTCCATATTTAACACCACAGTGTTATCGGTAAAATTAATTACCGTTTCACGTTTAAATCTGATTAAAGATTTAACTATCGCTTTGGAGCAAAACTGGTGATACTCCATTCTCGCTCATTTTCTAAAGTTGATAATTTAAATTATCAATCCACATTTCAATTTAATTGAAGATTCATTAAAAGTCCTTTTACTGGGTTAAAGAACTAATGTCTTTTTAAAACACAGTCCACGACAAACCCAAATCACATTCTATTTATTATCGGGTTAAAGAACTGGTGTTATTTAAACACTGTTCACGATAAACCCACATTAATTCTATTTAAAACCGATTTCAAATCCAATTTATTTATTTAAAAATAAATGGGTTTTAATTTCAGTTCAAAACTAGTTCATTTTGATAAAAATCAATTTTTATCTTTTCGAATATGGAGTTTTACATCCCAATTTTTCCCAAATCATTTCTTTTGATTTTACACAAATTATTACTATTTTTAATAATTTTATCAAGGCCCGTACAGTCGATTTCCAACAACGGCCATCGAACTGCACTTACAACGACCTTTTTCAAATTTGATTTGGACGTATCTCCAAATCCAACCGTTAGATTTTGAATTTCTAATATTTGTTAGAAAGCTCTTTTCGATACGAACCCAACGGTTCCGGTTTTAGGAGAATCCGACGGTCGGATCTCCCGTAATGTCTATTTGAAATAAATGGTCGAAATTCACGAACTACCGCGGCGCGGCACGTTCTATTCAGGCCATTATATTATATATATAATATATATAATATATATTTCGTCGATTTCTATTTAAAACGAATTTTATAAATAGTTTTGAATTCATTTCAAAAACAATTTCAACCTTTATTCCAAATTCAAATCAAAATTGAATTTTCTATTACAAATCCTTTTTATTTTCATTTCTATTTGATTTCAATTCAAATCGATTTTAATTCGATTTGAATTCATTTTTCTTTTCAAATCAATTCGATTCGAATTCGTTTTCTTTTCAATTCAAATTCGTTTTCTATTCAAATCAAATTCAATTCGTTTTCCAATCAAATCAAATTCGTTTTCTATTCAAATCAAATTCAATTCGTTTTCAATTCAATTCAATTCAAATTCGTTTTCTATTCAATTCAATTCAAATTCGTTTTCTATTCAATTCAATTCAAATTCGTTTTCTATTCAATTGAAATCAAATTTGTTTTCTATTCAATTCGAATTCAATTTATAAAAACGAATATAATCGATATAAATATCGATTCGCGTCAAAATAGCGCGTCTTTAATTAATACGGCTTTATATATTTCAATAATTCCGTTATTCTATTCAACAAATGAATATTTATCTTTTCTCTCAACACACGACTAATCTCAACGAATGAGTACTGTCCACGTGTGACTATTTTTGTTATTTAAAATATTTTACAAAATTTGGGTATCTATCGTTTGATTTTCAATTAGACTCCACCGTGAAGTAGTTCTAATTTTAAATATGATAAAGATGTATATTTTATTATTAAAATATTTCGTTCAACACATGACTAATCTCAACGGATGAGTACTGTCAACACATGAACCTTTATTTTATAATATTCTTTATTTTCTAAATTGGAATGAGGCCCAATCAATTACCATATAAAGTTAATTATATGGATTCCATACAACACATGTATATAATAGCAACGATAAATAGTCAACCATCATCCAAAGTGCACTACACTGTATAAGCATCAAATATAGATATCTAACGCTTATAACAGTCTGTCAATTAATCGATCGACATACAACCAATTATTGGGATTAGTGTATGTCATATTTTATCCCAATACCCGTGTGGGGTTTCAAACAATCAAACACAGATTTTATTCGTGCAGTTGGGCGATGTGTAAAATTTATCGACCCAATCAGTATCAGTCAAATCAGTGTATATAAACAAATCGGCCGATTTGTTTACAATTATTTATTATTCACATTCACGTTAAAAATTATATTTTTAACGACCAAATTATTTTATTCAACCTATGAATATTCTATTCGGTTCATTTATTAAATAAAATGATATCTTTATTTTATTAACTTATTTTAGAAAATTTCGGCGGCATAACGGCACGATACTAGAAACGGGACAAGGCCTAGCCTTATCCCCGGTCTAGTGAAGGCCCACGCCATTCACGCATCAATCAAATCCATTCATTTCACCAAACAATTCAATTCAAACCAAATAATCTAACCAACTACACAACCAAACAAACAAGTCCATGGTCTGTGGACGATTGTGTCGGGTGCTACTAAGCACCATCTGCATCCTAGTATATATATATAACTAGAAATGAAATTGAAGAGTGAGAAATTCTCACCGATAGCTATCCAATACCACGACTCTTCATTTAGAGAAATCATCGCCATTCTCGCCTTTCGTTGCTTTCGCTGCCCATAGCCACTACATGTATAAAAATCGAATTTTTACTTTGCTATTCAATATATAAAAATCGAATTTTTACTTTGCTATTCAATATATAAAAGTCGAATTTTTCCTTCACTATTCAATATATAAAAGTCGAATTTTTCCTTCGCTATTCAATATATAAAATTCAAATTTTTACTTTGCTATTCAATATATAAAAATCGAATTTTTACTTTGCTATTCAATATATAAAAATCGAATTTTTCCTTCGCTATTCAATATATAAAAGTCGAATTTTTCCTTTGCTATTCAATATATAAAAATCGAATTTTTCCTTCGCTATTCAATATATAAAAGTCGAATTTTTCCTTCGCTATTCAATATATAAAAGTCGAATTTTTCCTTCTATAATATAAAAATCATTTCTTTGTTGTTTAAAATATAAACTTTCATGTAATAAAAACATAACTCTTCATCATATAAAAATATCGCCTTTTCAATATTAAAAATATCGCCTTTTCAATATTAAAAATATCGCCTTTCCATTGATAAAAATTCGAACTTTCTAATTTAAAAAAATCCTAACTTAACTATTAAAAATCCTAACTTAACTAAAATCGAATTTAAAGTAAACGCAGAAAAGGAAAAAAGGAAAAAGAATAAAATAAAGTAAAAATAAAAACTTACAGATGAAAACTGGAGAGAGGGGGGTTTTGGTCGAGGCCGAGGAGGAGGATGGGGGGGTGTCGGCGCGAGGCAGAGGAGGTGGGGGGTAGCTTGCGTCAGTTGAGGCAGAGGGGGAGGGGGTAGCTCGGGTCGGTTTTTGGTGGCAGAGGGGGCTGCGTCGCGTAGGTCGAATAGGGGGAGGCGGCGCTTGAGGGGGTGGAGGAGGTCGGCCAGCGGTGGGAGGACCTGGCGGCGGTGGCCCAGGTGCGTCGCGATTTTAGTTTTAGGTTTTTTTTTGTTCTGATTCGATTTAATCGGGGGGTGGGGGGCAAGGTATAGAGATGAAGGGAGATTTTATTTTTAATTAATTTAGTTAATTTATTTTCAAAAAGCAAATTTTCATACGACCTCTAAACGAGGCCCACCGCCTGTCGTCCATAGCTAATTACCCCCATTCCGAACACAATGGGATATGTATCGTAAGCTGATTCGACCATTTCGATCAGTTTCCGCCCAAAATCAACATATAACTCTATATATTGAATTTGAACGCGCATTTCAAATTACTGGGGTCACATACTAACTCTATAAATCCTAGAAAAATATTTTCTAGCTTCGTATTGGTGATACGGTCCTAACAAAACTAGTTTCGTCGAATTCTGAGACCGTTGGAAAAATGGCCATTTTCCAGTCGATTAAATTCAACTGAAATGGTCAAACGCATTTTCTTTTGCCACGCTCACATATTGATTCGAAAAATTATGAAATTTGGAATCTAGCAATAACTTGACATCACGGACCCAACAAAAGTGGTTTCGTCAAAATCCGAGGTCGTTTGCAAAATTCCCATTTTTAAGGGCCTGAATTCCATAGCGACTATTCAGAATTTTCAACTGGACATATCTTTAGATTCCCGCTATGAAATCTCGATTTCTCGGATTCGTTGGAAAGATATTATCAAATAGATCCTATTATTTTTTGTTTCACTAAAATCCGGATTGTTTTGCACCCGGTACATTCAATTGAAATTTGAAATCGAATTATCGAACTACCGCGCCATTTTCAATTTTATTTATAATTATATATAATTATCTATATTCTAACGACGATGCGTATAAATATATACGTTCTAAATATATTCAAAATAAATTTTCGTCGATATTATTTAAAATAATCTATTTTAAATATTCAAAACTCGTCGAAGTTGCCAAAATAAAAATTTTAAACTGGCCTAGATTTTCGGGTTGTTACAATCTCCCCCACTTAAAACTTTTCGTCCCCGAAAAGGAACCAAGTCGAAAGTGGTTTGATTAATCAACACTACGTTCGATCTGGCTTCCATTATCCAACTTTTCAGTTTCTGAGAATTTTCAAATTCTTCAAAAATTTGGCTAACACCCTAAATTTTCGAAAAATTTCGCCATAACCTCACCTGCACCGGGATCCACGGGAAAATCTTGAAATTGCCATATAGGCCTTCTGATCTCAAAAAGAAAAAGAAAAAGCCAAGCGGCTAGCCAATAGGCTCATAAAATCATCATCACCCAAACAAAACAGTAAATTATAGTAAACATGTACCTATTTGTCGGGCAAACAAATTTTATTCTCTGCTCTAGCCTCCTTGCTATGACCTGTTCAATGTAAGTACATGTATATGCAAGCAAATGCGACCAATTTTCAATACAAATCAATATTTGATTCAATTAGGCTAAATGGTTCAAAAATTATTAAACAAACAACACAAACATCAATCAATTAGTGAATTAAAGTTTCAACTTCATAAATTTTGATATATATGCAAAAAGTCATGTTTTTGATGCCAAATCACAACAATGTATCTATCTATATAAGTTTTGGTTCTCACACCAGTCTAATGGAAATATATAGATACCACACCTTCGTCACTCGAATATAAATTCTGACGACGAGTACTCAACCATCAGAATCATCTTCGGGCCACTAGAGTATGATTCTATATCTATCCAGTATATTAAAACTTCGAATATACGTTCATGACGCGTATATGCAAAATCTTTATATATTGGATTGTCCAAATTCAATATAAATATGTAACAACCCGTATTTTCAATAACATGTAATAATGTAAATCGAGGCAGAATCTAATTCTAAAATCTGAATCAAGGGAAACGGACTATGCCATTGCGTTCGTCTCGGAAAAATACGCGAAATAGAGTCTGAGTTTTCGAAAATCGGAGTCCGTATGACCCGATTAAGGCCCAACGAAGTTTTCAAAAAATTTCAAAGTAAAAACAGATTTCAAATTCAAGTTTGAATCTGGAAATTTGGGCCAGTTTGGGCCAGGCGGGAAAATTCCCGCCAGAGCACCTAAGTCGACAGCCCTGTCGACTTGGGAGTCGACTTGGTTGGACCCAAGTCGACAGCCCTGTCGACTTGGCTGTCGGCTTGGTCCAGCCGGGCTGTTTAGCCTGGTGCACCATTTAAAGATTGTGTTGAGCTTGGGGGCCAGATTCGGTTTTAAGGGCTGAGATTGGAACTAGGGTTTAATCCTAAGGCTAGAACTAGTCCTAATCTCTATAAATAAGGCCCTAACCTAACCCTAAATCATCATTATTCCTTCTAGTAACTAAACTATGGCAAAATCAATCCTCTCATGGCCTCCACTCTCTTCATAAAATTCCTAAATAAATTTCTAAGTGATTTTCCATGCATACAAGTGTTTTCAAACTTGTATGAGCATCATTAGCTTGCATTCAAGTCAAGTTTCTATATTTGCATCATAAAGAAAGAGTTTTGATCATTTTGGCTCAAGGGTTTTTATGTTAGAGCTTGCATTTTGGGTCTATTTGATTGCATAAGGGCTTTGTCATATCTTTTGTGCCTTCATAAGTATTGTAAGCCCTATTCTACTTTCATACTTAAACTCTAAAGTTAAATGTATGATATCCAAGTTTATATGTAAGTTTACTATGCTATGATATGCGAGTTTATCATGTTATGATATACAAGTTCATCATGTTATGTTATGTAAGTATGCCATGTCATGATACGCAAGTTTATATGCAAGTATGCCATGTTATGATATACAAGTTCATCATGTTATGTTATGCAAGTATGCCATGTCATGATATGCAAGTTTATATGCAAGTATGCCATGTTATGATATGCAAGTTCATCATGTTATGTTATGCAAGTATGCCATGTCATGATATGCAAGCTTATCGTGTTATGTTATGCAAGTTTGATATGCAAGTTTGTCATATGATATGCAAGTTATGTTATGCAAGTTTGGGTTGAACATTTTGTTCATGCTATCATGTTATGCAAGCTTATCTTGGGTTTATGAACATAAAGCTTCAAGCTTTATGCCAAAGGTTGCATTTTGGCAACATGTAAGTTATCATATCTCTTATGATAACTTGCATGTGAGGCTAGATGCGAACTTATGGCCATTTCTACATGTCATTTAGCACCATGTATCACCAATATGCCAAGTTTGGTTTTATGCATGCTTTTGAGGCCTAAAAATGTAATATGCAAGTATATGAACATATGTCCATTTCATATGCCACCATGTTGAACTTGTGGCTTCAACACCTTTATGTCGTGATTATGCCAAGTTCCCTCTTTCTATCCTTTATGCGCTATGGCGATATGTAAGCGATGGGATTGCGTTTGGGGTTGGGTAAACTTAAAAGACATAAAACATAAGCTTGGGAATTTACCTATTAAGTTAGGTCTACCCATTGGGAATTTACCTATTAAGTTAGGTCTACCCAATTGCTTGAAAATTTGTAACATGTTTTGGAAACATGATGGACATGACACTTAGAAAAGATAAGTGTGACCAACTCGAGGTTGGGTTGAGTTTGTAGCGTAAACCTACCCGGAACCGACCGGCTTAACTAGTTGCTACAAACAATAGGACCCAATGTGAGAAGTTGGCCATGTTGTACCTTGAACCCGAGGTTAGACCAAGTTGTGGTGTAAAGCTACCCGGAACCGACCGGCTTAACTAGTAACCACAACAAGGTCTAATGTGAGAGGTTAAGGCGCAGTAAATTAACTAATGCCTCGTGATTAGGGTTAAGTCATGGTCCACTTAATACTTAACCAATTTGGGCTTGGTAGATTAGTCAGGGTTAAGTCGTGAACTCATCGTTACACTTAACCAAGTTAATCCATGATTATCAAGAGGGTTAAACCGTACTTAACCCACTAGAAAAATCCTAGCAATGGGGGCCCACTCCAGCAGTAATCCCAGTTTATATCATTAAGGCCCTAGGGACTAGGCTAGGGAGGGGGCACGATTACTGGGCTGGAGGTAAGCGACCAAATAAACGACGGCCGGGTGGTACGCCGATGTAGTTCCGGACGGACTATGGTCGTGCACGTAGTTCGTATTTGGAGAAGTCACCCATGGGTACCAGTAGATCGAGACTGTGCACTCATGTTTATGGTGTCCAGGGGTTGGCACCCTAGGGCTTGATACACCCGAAGGGTGGACCCGGCACAGTTCGACTACAATTATGTTTGGGCCGTATTGACACCAACACGTGACGAGTTAGGCTTATAGGGAGCCGATCGACTAGACCGTTTGTTTAGACCTTGTATTAGGGTCATTTCATGTTATTGGGCCAAAGCTTGGGCCAAGGGATCAATACTTGTTTATTCAAGTCATGTTAGTTTACTAGTACACCTGTGGTGCAAAACCTTAATCCTGATTATGCGATGACACCTTTATCTACCTTGTTAGTTAATCATCATGCTAGTATGTTGTTATCCTTATGTTCATCCCTGCTTCTCATGCCAGTTAACTTTATCAGTTTACATTGATTGTAGTAGGGCTTACTCAGTCTTTTTGACTGACCTGTTTTCTTTCGCCTCTTTTCTTCCGTTCCCCCCCCCCCGGTTCTCAGGGAGGGAATATTGGAGCTTAGCTTGGATTTCGGATTGCTTGCTTGTGGGATTTTAGCTCATGTACGGTCTTGACATGAAGCTAGCTATGGTTATCACTTATTTTGGGGATAGTACTTATGTATTTCAGTTTTTCAGTTGATGTTGTTTTTATCTAGACTTGTTTATTTGGAAAGCTATGTTGTACCAGACTTGTTTTGAAATAGTATGAAATCTTCCGCTGTTTTATCTATGTTATTTACTCTGTTTACATATATACATATGTTCTTGTTCTGCCTTGATATATCATTATGCATGTTTACCTGATTCAAACGCCCCTCCAAAGTCAAAGTGCTTGCAAGAGTCACCCTGGCGGAGGTAGGGTGTTACATTTGGTATCAGAGCATATGGTTTACGAGAAGGAACAAAAAGGTTTTTAGAAAACTTTTGGAAAACTATTTTCAAAATCAAGTATAAAGTATTTTCCAAAGAAAAGTCTAGTTTATTTTAAAGGCTATTCCCCAAAAAGCCATTAGCAAAATTCCTTCGTTTTTCTCCATTCTGAATCTATCTTTTTCTTCGTTTTCAGTATGGCCAATAACTTTGCCATTCCGGAGGGAGTACACGTACCTGTTTGGTATAGGAGACTTTTGGAGGCTAGGGCGACCAAAGACGGCCCCGCAAATATTACTCCTCCTCCGGTAGTTGATGTTCCTCCTCCTCCTGTCGCTGAGGTTCCTCTTCCTCCTCCCCCTCAGCATCCACAAAAGGATTTCGCGGAGATTTGCAAAGACTTTAGGGCGATGGGTTGCAAGAATTTCATTGGAACCGAGACTTTCGTAGAGGCCAGGAATTGGTTGAAAGAAACCGAAGATCTTTTTGCCTTCTTTGATATAGATGACCGTAGGAAGGTTTTATTAGCAGTGTGGTTGCTAAAGGAAGAAGCTGCACGTTGGTGGGTGGTCTCCACCGCTACTAGGCCAATTGAGACTTGGGATGACTTTCGGGGAAAGTTTGGACTAAGGTTCCTATCATTGAAGCAAGAGGATATGACTATTAGGGAATACATAGATAAGTTTAATCAACTGGCTCGGGTCGGTTTAGACTTGGTCAACACAGCTCAGAAGAAGGCCCTATACTTTGCCCTAGGATTAAACGAGCCATTACATGGTTTAGCCATGACTCATATACCCTTGGGGGCAACTTTCGAAAGTTTGGTGAATATGGCCCTACTCAATGAAGAGAATAGGAGTGACAAGAAAGAGATCAAGATGAATGATACTCATGCCAAGAAGACTGATTCCCAGTGGAAAGGAAATCAGGGTAATCCAAGTGGTCAGAGCAGTCAAGGCAATAAGAACAAGAACATAAGTCAAGGTAACAAGGGGAACAACAACAAGGGCAATAACAAAAAGGGAAAGTGCTATTATTGCGGTTTAGTTGGGCATCTTATTAAGGATTGTAAGAAGAGGAAAAGAAAGGATGGCGAATGCTTTCATTGTGGTGAGTTTGGACATTTCAGTAAGGATTGCCCGAAGAAGCAAGGGCAAGGCCACGGTCAGACTCAGCGTGCTGGACCTTCAGGAGGGCAAGTTCATGCTCTCAATGTCGCTCCAGTTCCCGATCGAGGTAGTATTTCTGTTGAAAGTCTTGTTTATATTTCTGATTTTCCAGTTCGTACCTTGTTTGATTCTGGTGCATCGCATAGCTTTATCTCATCTGATCTTGTTGATAGTTTGCACCTAAGTACTAGTCTAGTTAATGATCCCGTGTGTGTTTCAAATCCAATTGGGGGTTCCGCCCATTTGTCTATTATCTACGTGGATTTGAATTCTCGCGTGATGCTTATATTCTCGGTTTCATGGGGTATGGGTTGATTTTGACCATGGATTGGTTGTCCAGTTTTGGAGCCATTCTTGATTTTTGAGCATAGGGTTGTGAGGCTCATGACTCGCCTCGGTAATACCCTAAGAATTTCTAGTAACCCTATGAGTCCCGTCATGTTGTGTTATCTTGAACCCCTCGACTCGTCTATCAATAGTTTGTAATCGGTGAGGGTGGTCCGAGAATATCCTGATATCTTGGGTGAAGTGAAGGGGGTTACCCCTAAACGAGAGATTGATTTCCGCATTTATCTGGTTGATAATGCCAAGAAAGTTTCGTGGCCGGTAAGGCACATGGCCCCGCAAGATGAGAGTTAAGAAAGCAAGTCAAGGAGTTGCTTGAGAAGAACTTCATTAGATGAAGTATATCTGAATGGGGAGCGCCTGTAGTATTTACTACCAAGGCAGATGGTTCTCTTCGACTTTGTATTGATTATCGTGAGTTAAAGAGAATAGACAACCATTGCCAAGGATTGATGATTTGTTTGATCAGCTTGTAGGAACATCTGTTCCATCAGCTCAGAATAGCTGAGGATAGTATAGACAAGACTACGTCCAGAACTCCAGATGGATTCTTAGAATGGCTGGTCATGCCATTCGCACCTACCTACTTCGTGGACTTGATGAGTAGGGTGTTCAGGGAGTTCTTGAACAAGTTTGTCGTGGTCTTCGTAGATGATATTCTGATCTTCTCTAAGGATGAGGAAGAGCATGCAAGGCATCTCGTGGAGGTGATGGATACGCTTAGAGCGCATCAGTTGAAGGCCAAGTTCTCCAAAGTGTCACTTTTGGAGAAGGGAAGTTAGATTCCTTAGGCACCTAGTTTCTAAGCAAGGCTTAGCGGTGGATCCCGCTAAAGTAGTTGCAGTTTAGGATTGGAAGACTCCAAGGAATGCAACCGAAGTAAGAAGTTCTCTCAGTTTAGTTAGTTAGTAAGCGTCCCTTGAGTTTAGACCTACCCTTCTGGATCAAGTAGGGACTTCACAGAAAGAAGACCCGCAGTTAGTCGAGATCATGGACAAGTTGACTCGAGGCGAGATGGTAAGTCACCTCGCTATAGATGACAAGGGATGGCTAAGACGCGATGAGAGAAAGAAGGTTCTTGAAGATGCACATCACCCGAGGAGGTGGCCGAGTTTGTCCCAAGGTGCATGTTGTGCCAACAGGTTAAAGGCCGAGTCATAGAAGCCCGGTGGGCTATTATATCCATTGGAGGTCCCCGCAATGGAAGAAGGGAAAACGTCACGAAGGATTTCGTGGATGGACTGCCTAGATCAAGAAAGGGAGTACGAGCATGTGGGTCATAATAGGTAGACTCACGAAGAGTGCTCATTTCACTCCGGTAAAGAACGAAAGGACGGCATCATGACTAGCAACGGATTACTTTCAAGAAATAAAGCGGTTGCACGAGGTTCCCTAAAGTATAGTTAGTAACCATGACTCAATCTTCACCAGTCAGTTTTGAGATAGTCTACAGGAAGTCATGGGCAAGCAACTGAATCTAAGTACGGCCTATCATTCGCAGGCGGATGATCCATTTTGTTCAAGCATGAGTTATAGAAAATCATGTTGGTAAGAGCAATTGGCAACGTGGATTGGTATTTCCAAGAAAAGTTCTGCTACGTGGAATACTTTATAGTAAGTAAACAAGATCCAGGATTCACTAGTGAATTTTGGAGAGCTTGCATGAAACCATGAGGTCATAGTTATGTTTAAGCCAAGAATGTTAGAAGAATAAGTGAAAAAGGAAGACGAGAGGCGATAATGAAATGGGTTCCAACTCATATTTGGAAATAAGAGTTAAGAAGCTAAGAAATCATGAAGTAAAAGACGGTCAAAGCACAGTGGAGTTAAGCTCAAGGAAATGTGACTTAGAAGACTGAAGGCTAGATACGCGCATCATATCTCTTTTTAAGAGCATATCCTTGATCCTTGTTTTCCTGTGGAACTTACTCGCATATTATCTTTTTATGTATATCCTCCCGGTCCCATTTTCGGTCCTATTTCTATCGGGAGGTATGGCTTATTGGCTAGTAATACATGTCAGGGTTTGAAGGGGTCCGTTAGGTTGACTAAACCTTTTGGGATTTTATAGGATATGGGTTGGGTTAGGAAGGGATTTCTTGTAATCCAAAAGGAGTATATCTTGCTTATCTTCCCGATCTCTTTAGCATATCTTTTGCTATCCATGTTTGTCTTGTTTATCTAGTTTATCGTGTTAATCTGGTCATGAGAACCTTAGGTAGAAACCCTTGGATGAAACATGTGTTTGAAACATGTTATGCTTGATGGTTGCAAGTGGTTGCAAGTGTTTGCAAGTGGTTACTCGTGGATGCATTATACACATTAGGCACTAGATCGGCTCACACACTCCTTATATTGCATATGCATGAGTGTTTACGCTTATTCATGGATGGTAATTTTTGTGTTATCGCATGGATGTCGCATATGGATGTATGTTATGTGCACGCATATAGATGTTATACATTATGTTAGGAATTGCATACATATGGATTCATTTCACTAACATAATTTGCATTGATGATATTTGCATTAGATAAGGACATATACACACACCTTTGCATATGTTCATACAACATTTAGAATCTTGTAAGGACAATGATTGCTCGTGGATGATGTTTTGAGTAGATGGATGTTGGATGGTAGGATATGTTCTTCCTAACTTGAAGATTTCGGGGACGAAATCCTTTAAGGAGGGGAGAATGTAACAACCCGTATTTTCAATAACCTGTAATAATGTAAATCGAGGCAGAATCTAATTCTAAAATCTGAATCAAGGGAAACGGACTATGCCATTGCGTTCGTCTCGGAAAAATACGCGAAATAGAGTCTGAGTTTTCGAAAATCGGAGTCCGTATGACCCGATTAAGGCCCAACGAAGTTTTCAAAAAATTTCAAAGTAAAAACAGATTTCAAATTCAAGTTTGAATCTGGAAATTTGGGCCAGTTTGGGCCAGGCGGGAAAATTCCCGCCAGAGCACCTAAGTCGACAGCCCTGTCGACTTGGGAGTCGACTTGGTTGGACCCAAGTCGACAGCCCTGTCGACTTGGCTGTCGGCTTGGTCCAGCCGGGCTGTTTAGCCTGGTGCACCATTTAAAGATTGTGTTGAGCTTGGGGGCCAGATTCGGTTTTAAGGGCTGAGATTGGAACTAGGGTTTAATCCTAAGGCTAGAACTAGTCCTAATCTCTATAAATAAGGCCCTAACCTAACCCTAAATCATCATTATTCCTTCTAGTAACTAAACTATGGCAAAATCAATCCTCTCATGGCCTCCACTCTCTTCATAAAATTCCTAAATAAATTTCTAAGTGATTTTCCATGCATACAAGTGTTTTCAAACTTGTATGAGCATCATTAGCTTGCATTCAAGTCAAGTTTCTATATTTGCATCATAAAGAAAGAGTTTTGATCATTTTGGCTCAAGGGTTTTTATGTTAGAGCTTGCATTTTGGGTCTATTTGATTGCATAAGGGCTTTGTCATATCTTTTGTGCCTTCATAAGTATTGTAAGCCCTATTCTACTTTCATACTTAAACTCTAAAGTTAAATGTATGATATGCAAGTTTATATGCAAGTTAACTATGCTATGATATGCGAGTTTATCATGTTATGATATGCAAGTTCATCATGTTATGTTATGTAAGTATGCCATGTCATGATATGCAAGTTTATATGCAAGTATGCCATGTTATGATATACAAGTTCATCATGTTATGTTATGCAAGTATGTCATGCCATGATATGCAAGTTTATATGCAAGTATGCCATGTTATGATATGCAAGTTCATCATGTTATGTTATGCAAGTATGCCATGTCATGATATGCAACTTATCGTGTTATGTTATGCAAGTTTGATATGCAAGTTTGTCATATGATATGCAAGTTATGTTATGCAAGTTTGGGTTGAACATTTTGTTCATGCTATCATGTTATGCAAGCTTATCTTGGGTTTATGAACATAAAGCTTCAAGCTTTATGCCAAAGGTTGCATTTTGGCAACATGTAAGTTATCATATCTCTTATGATAACTTGCATGTGAGGCTAGATGCGAACTTATGGCCATTTCTACATGTCATTTAGCACCATGTATCACCAATATGCCAAGTTTGGTTTTATGCATGCTTTTGAGGCCTAAAAATGTAATATGCAAGTATATGAACATATGTCCATTTCATATGCCACCATGTTGAACTTGTGGCTTCAACACCTTTATGTCGTGATTATGCCAAGTTCCCTCTTTCTATCCTTTATGCGCTATGGCGATATGTAAGCGATGGGATTGCGTTTGGGGTTGGGTAAACTTAAAAGACATAAAACATAAGCTTGGGAATTTACCTATTAAGTTAGGTCTACCCATTGGGAATTTACCTATTAAGTTAGGTCTACCCAATTGCTTGAAAATTTGTAACATGTTTTGGAAACATGATGGACATGACACTTAGAAAAGATAAGTGTGACCAACTCGAGGTTGGGTTGAGTTTGTAGCGTAAACCTACCCGGAACCGACCGGCTTAACTAGTTGCTACAAACAATAGGACCCAATGTGAGAAGTTGGCCATGTTGTACCTTGAACCCGAGGTTAGACCAAGTTGTGGTGTAAAGCTACCCGGAACCGACCGGCTTAACTAGTAACCACAACAAGGTCTAATGTGAGAGGTTAAGGCGCAGTAAATTAACTAATGCCTCGTGATTAGGGTTAAGTCATGGTCCACTTAATACTTAACCAATTTGGGCTTGGTAGATTAGTCAGGGTTAAGTCGTGAACTCATCGTTACACTTAACCAAGTTAATCCATGATTATCAAGAGGGTTAAACCGTACTTAACCCACTAGAAAAATCCTAGCAATGGGGGCCCACTCCAGCAGTAATCCCAGTTTGTATCATTAAGGCCCTAGGGACTAGGCTAGGGAGGGGGCACGATTACTGGGCTGGAGGTAAGCGACCAAATAAACGACGGCCGGGTGGTACGCCGATGTAGTTCCGGACGGACTATGGTCGTGCACGTAGTTCGTATTTGGAGAAGTCACCCATGGGTACCAGTAGATCGAGACTGTGCACTCATGTTTATGGTGTCCAGGGGTTGGCACCCTAGGGCTTGATACACCCGAAGGGTGGACCCGGCACAGTTCGACTACAATTATGTTTGGGCCGTATTGACACCAACACGTGACGAGTTAGGCTTATAGGGAGCCGATCGACTAGACCGTTTGGTTAGACCTTGTATTAGGGTCATTTCATATTATTGGGCCAAAGCTTGGGCCAAGGGATCAATACTTGTTTATTCAAGTCATGTTAGTTTACTAGTACACCTGTGGTGCAAAACCTTAATCCTGATTATGCGATGACACCTTTATCTACCTTGTTAGTTAATCATCATGCTAGTATGTTGTTATCCTTATGTTCATCCCTGCTTCTCATGCCAGTTAACTTTATCAGTTTACATTGATTGTAGTAGGGCTTACTCAGTCTTTTTGACTGACCTGTTTTCTTTCGCCTCTTTTCTTCCGTTCCCCCCCCCCCCCAGGTTCTCAGGGAGGGAATATTGGAGCTTAGCTTGGATTTTGGATTGCTTGCTTGTGGGATTTTAGCTCATGTACGGTCTTGACATGAAGCTAGCTATGGTTATCACTTATTTTGGGGATAATACTTATGTATTTCAGTTTTTCAGTTGATGTTGTTTTTATCTAGACTTGTTTATTTGGAAAGCTATGTTGTACCAGACTTGTTTTGAAATAGTATGAAATCTTCCGCTGTTTTATCTATGTTATTTACTCTGTTTACATATATACATATGTTCTTGTTCTGCCTTGATATATCATTATGCATGTTTACCTGATTCAAACGCCCCTCCAAAGTCAAAGTGCTTGCAAGAGTCACCCTGGCGGAGGTGGGGTGTTACAAAATAAATATTCAAATACGTATAAAATGGTTTAAATTTTCAAAACAATATTGTTTTCAATTGAAAAATATACTCTTCACACTCGTTCTAGGATACTACTGATCGTATCTCTAACGAGTCATTCTAATTGGACATTGCTAATCCAATATCTGATGTATTCTTTTGTATGGTTCTAATGTGTCTTGTTCTCGAGCTCTGTAAACCAAAGCTCTGATACCAAATGTGACGGCCGGGAATTTCGCTCGATCTGAATCAGTCATTAAACCGATCCAGACCGTTCGAAACCCCTGATCGTTTTGAGAACACGACAAAACAGAACGCAGACGGAAGAACATTTCGTTGTTGTTACCACAATTCCATCAGATACAAGAATATACAGAGTATAAATGAATAAATTACATTCGATAAATATCAGAGATTACAATAAATTACATAGCAGCGGAAAATAATACAAAGCACAACTGAAGGTGATATACGGATACAGAGCTTTCCGGATATCATTCCAGCTGTAAACCAGGATCCTGTGAATATAAATCTGCAAAACCAAAACTAGTAGCTGCCCGTGCGGAAAATAGGGGCACCCATAGTTTAGGTTAAAACAATAAACTCCAGGTCAGTCATATGACTGGTGTGAGAACTAAAACAGTTATTTAAACTTTACTTTAAAAGAGAGTAATTCAAGGGACCACGCCGTATAACACGGAACGGGTTTCCTCCCAAGAATACCAGTGCATTGAATAAACAACGCAATGCTTTTTCGAAAAATGAAGCTATTATAAGACCCAGGTCCCATCACACAATGCAACGCAAGCCGGAGGATAGGGTTTCCCCTTATAATAGCCAAACATGCTTGGTACGTTTAAAACAAATCATTTGATACTATAATAAGTGTATAGTGTCAAAACAATTTCAATCATAAATATAAATCATAGATGGCATGGGTACCATATATCATGTCTCCATACTAGTTCTACAATTAAAACCGCAATATCACGTATTGGAAATTGGATTTCCGTCATGAGTCGAGGCAAGGGGAAAGCTCCTCTCCGCTTCGAGACACTCTAGCAAATGCCTCAGGACTACACACTCTGGGTAACTTTGGATCCTCCAAGGTCGGTCCTCTCTTACGTTTGAGGATTAGTTATTCCTGAACACACATTTCCTGGTACTTATAGACCTATAATCGAGGCGCCTCGCATTCCAACAACCACATGGGTGAAAAATAGATATAAATGTCAGGGCTGGTAAGTCACTGACACCGCCATAGCTAGAAAGAAACGTCATGCACTCCTTGGGTCCTTATCCCGTTTTTGACTCATACCGAGGTGTGAGGCTCGTGAATCCACGCTATACACAAAGTTGCGCCACGTAGGCCGTGCTTTGATCATCAACCACTAGACTTTGCTTTTCAACAGAAGCCTTGATCATTGCATCTCAGCGTGCCACACAAGCAATTCATGCCATGCGATTGATATCTATCGATATATAACCTCTAAGCTCGTACGTCTCAGAGAAGGGCGTTAAGCAAGAGAATAAATTCTCCGCCGCCAAACATATATATATTTAACAGAAATCAATCAACACAGAATAAAATCCAATGTCAGACACACAATCCATTTACAAGTTCGTTCAGGGTCTGAACGAAACCGGAGGCACTTTCCTCGCATATCCATCCATCTCCAAGTATGTCTGGACGACCACCAACTGATTCCCTCATCTTGGGTGTACAGCCCAATCAGGATCGTCAGTAATTATCCAAACGATGTGAAGACTTCCGGTCTTCGACCACCGTCATCATCTTCGACTTATCGTCGAATCAGTTATTCAGAATGGGTATAAACCCGGCTTTTCCAAACAACCCGCGTATATTAAAAACAAATGTTACACAAACACAACATACGCCTCATTCCAATTCATTAGTCACTAACCGTAAATTAGCAAGAGAACAATTTCCAAAATATTAACCCCGAAGGCCGAAACCAACATCAGATCAATACCCAGGAAACCATTCTTCTTAACTAGCCTATAGTTAGTTTCTAAATTTCAATTCTTAGGGAAAGGTTCCCATTAGTTTTATCCAAGATAAATTCTTTAAAATTTATCCTTTAATCTTCCTTTGGATGTCATTTCAAACCAAATTATGGTTTTTCCAACTAGTCGAGATTAGCGAACCACTCCGAAGTAATTATTTATTTTATTTCCCAATCCCAACCTATTCATCCCATGAATCAAAACGGGTAATACTCCATATTTAACACCATAGTGTTATCGGTAAAATTAATTACCGTTTCACGTTCAAATCTGATTAAAGATTTAATTATCGCTTTGGAGCAAAACTGGTGATACTCCATTCTCGCTCATTTTCTAAAGTTGATAATTTAAATTATCAATCCACATTTCAATTTAATTGAAGATTCATTAAAACTCCTTTTACTGGGTTAAAGAACTAATGTCTTTTTAAAACACAGTCCACGACAAACCCAAATCACATTCTATTTATTATCGGGTTGAAGAACTGGTGTTATTTAAACACTGTTCACGATAAACACACATCAATTCTATTTAAAACCCATTTCAAATCCAATTTATTTATTTAAAAATAAATGGGTTTTAATTTCAGTTCAAAACTAGTTCATTTTGATAAAAATCAATTTTTATCTTTTCGAATATGGAGTTTTACATCCCAATTTTTCCCAAATCATTTCTTTTGATTTTACACAAATTATTACTATTTTTAATAATTTTATCAAGGCCCGTACAGTTGATTTCCAACAACGGCCATCGAACTGCACTTACAGTGACCTTTTCCAAATTTGATTTGGACGTATCTCCAAATCCAACCGTTAGATTTGAATTCTAATATTCATTAGAAAGCTCTTTTCGATACGAACCCAACAGTTCCGGTTTTAGGAGAATCCGACGGTCGGATCTCCCGTAATGTCCGTTTGAAATAAATGGTCGAAATTCACGAACTACCGCGGCACGGCGCGTTCTATTCAGGCCATTATATTACATATATAATATATATAATATATATTTCGTCAATTTCTATTTAAAACGAATTTTACAAATAATTTTGAATTCGTTTCAAAAACAATTTCAACCTTTATTTCAAATTCAAATCAAAATTGAATTTTCTATTACAAATCCTTTTTATTTTCATTTCTATTTGATTTCAATTCAAATCGATTTTAATTCGATTCGAATTCATTTTTCTTTTCAAATCAATTCGATTTGAATTCGTTTTCTTTTCAATTCAAATTCGTTCTCTATTCAAATCAAATTCAATTCGTTTTCCAATCAAATCAAATTCGTTTTCTATTCAAATCAAATTCAATTCGTTTTCAATTCAATTCAATTCAAATTCGTTTTCTATTCAATTCAATTCAAATTCGTTTTCTATTCAATTCAATTCAAATTCGTTTTCTATTTAATTGAAATCAAATTTGTTTTCTATTCAATTCGAATTCAATTTATAAAAACGAATATAATCGATATAAATATCGATTCGCGTCAAAATAGCGCGTCTCTAATTAATACGGCTTTATATATTTCAATAATTCCGTTATTCTATTCAACAAATGAATATTTATCTTTTCTCTCAACACACGACTAATCTCAACGAATGAGTACTGTCCACGTGTGACTATTTTTGTTATTTAAAATATTTTATAAAATTTGGGTATCTATCGTTTGATTTTCAATTAGACTCCACCGTGAAGTAGTTCTATTTTTAAATATGATAAAGATGTATATTTTATTATTAAAATATTTCGTTCAACACATGACTAATCTCAACGGATGAGTACTGTCAACACATGAACCTTTATTTTATAATATTCTTTATTTTCTAAATTGGAATGAGGCCCAATCAATTACCATATAAAGTTAATTATATGGATTCCATACAACACATGTATATAATAGCAACGATAAATAGTCAACCATCATCCAAAGTGCACTACACTGTATAAGCATCAAATATAGATATCTAACGCTTATAACAGCCTGTCAATCAATCGATCGACATACAACTAATTATTGGGATTAGTGTATGTCATATTTTATCCCAATACCCGCGTGGGGTTTCAAACAATCAAACACAGATTTTATTCGTGCAGTTGGGCGATGTGTAAAATTTATCGACCCAATCAGTATCAGTCAAATCAGTGTATATAAACAAATCGGCCGATTTGTTTAAAATTATTAATTATTCACATTCACGTTAAAAATTATATTTTTAACGACCAAATTATTTTATTCAACCTATGAATATTCTATTCGGTTCATTTATTAAATAAAATGATATCTTTATTTTTCTAACTTATTTTAGAAAATTTCGGCGGCATAACGACACGATACTAGAAACGGGTCTAGTGAAGGCCCACGCCATTCACGCATCAATCAAATCCATTCATTTCACCAAACAATTCAATTCAAACCAAATAATCTACCCAACTACACAACCAAACAAACAAGTCCATGGTCTGTGGACGATTGTGTCGGGTGCTACTAAGCACCGTCTGCATCCTAGTATATATATATAACTAGAAATGAAATTGAAGAGTGAGAAATTCTCACCGATAGCTATCCAATACCACGACTCTTCATTTAGAGAAATCATCGCCATTCTCGCCTTTCGTCGCTTTCGCTGCCCGTAGCCACTACATATATAAAAATCGAATTTTTTACTTCGCTATTCAATATATAAAAATCGAATTTTTACTTTGCTATTCAATATATAAAAGTTGAATTTTTCCTTTGCTATTCAATATATAAAAGTCAAATTTTTCCTTCGCTATTCAATATATAAAAGTCGAATTTTTACTTTGTTATTAAATATATAAAAATCGAATTTTTACTTTGCTATTCAATATATAAAAATCGAATTTTTCCTTCGCTATTCAATATATAAAAGTCGAATTTTTCCTTTGCTATTCAATGTATAAAAATCGATTTTTTCCTTCGCTATTCAATATATAAAAGTCGAATTTTTCCTTGGCTATTCAATATATAAAAATCTAATTTTTCCTTCGTTACTCAATATATAAAAGTCGAATTTTTACTTCTATAATATAAAAATCATTTCTTTGTTATTAAAAATATAAACTTTCATGTTATAAAAACATTACTCTTCATCATATAAAAATATCTCCTTTTCAATATTAAAAATATCGCCTTTTCAATATTAAAAATATCGTCTTTTCATTGTTAAAAATTCGAACTTTCTAATTTAAAAAAATCCTAACTTAACTAATTTAAAAATACTAACTTAACTAAAATCAAATTTAAAGTAAAAGCAGAAAAGGAAAAAAAGAAAAAGAATAAAATATATAAAAATAAAAACTTACAGATGAAAACTGGAGAGAGGGGGGTTTTGGTCGAGGAGGAGGATGGGGGGGTGTCGGCGCGAGGCAGAGGAGGGGGGTAGCTTGCGTCGGTTGAGGCAGAGGGGGAGGGGGTAGCTCGCGTCGGTTTTTGGTGGCAGAGGGGGCTGCGTAGCGTCTTTCGAAGAGGGGGAGGCGGCGCTTGAGGGGGTGGAGGAGGTCGGCCAGCGGTGGGAGGACCTGGCGGCGGTGGCCCTGGTGCGTCACGATTTTAGTTTTAGGTTTTTTTTTCTGTTCTGATTCGATTTAATCGGGGGGGGGGGGCAAGGTATAGAGATGAAGGGAGATTTTATTTTTAATTTATTTATTTAATTTATTTTCAAAAAGCAACTTTTTCATATGACCTCTAAACGAGGCCCACCGCCTGTCGTCCATAGCTAATTACCCCCCATTACGAACACAATGGGATATGTATCGTAAGCTGATTCGACCATTTCGATCAGTTTCCGCCCAAAATCAACATATAACTCTATATATTGAATTTGAACGCGCATTTCAATTTACTGGGGTCACATACTAACTCTATAAATCCTAGAAAAATATTTTCTAGCTTCGTATTGACGATACGGTCCTAACAAAACTAGTTTCGTCGAATTCTGAGACCGTTGGAAAAATGGCCATTTTCCAGTCGATTAAATTCAACTGAAATGGTCAAACGCGTTTTCTTTTGCCACGCTCACATATTGATTCTAAAAATTATGAAATTTGGAATCTAGCAATAACTTGACATCACGGACCCAACAAAAGTGGATTCGTCGAAATCCGAGGTCGTTTGCAAAATTCCCATTTTTAAGGGCCTGAATTCCATAGCGACTATTCAGAATTTTCAACTGGACATATCTTTAGATTCCCGCTATGAAATCTCGATTTCTCGGATTCGTTGGAAAGATATTATCAAATAGATCCTATTATTTTTGGTTTCACTAAAATCCGGATTGTTTTGCACCCGGTACATTCAATTGAAATTTGAAATCGAATTATCGAACTACCGCGCCATTTTCAATTCTATTTATAATTATATATAATTATTTATATTCTAACGTCGACGCGTATAAATATATACGTTCTAAATATATTCAAAATAAATTTTCATCGATATTATTTAAAATAATCTATTTTAAATATACAAAATTCGTCGAAGTTGCCAAAATAAAATTTTTAAACTGGCCCAGATTTTCGGGTTGTTACAGCCGTGGCCGTAACGGGCTCCTTATTGCGCGAAGGAAAGAATGATTGAGAATCAATGTTGAAAAAATGGTATTGCTTTGACGGAAGGGCCAAACTTTCCAAACCCTGGAAGAGATCATCCAAAGAAAGTGGTCCACCCGCGACATTGGTTGGTGCTCTAACTGTTCTCGCGGAGGCGGGGAATGCGTACACTGCTCCATGATTTCCTTTTGAGTAGTTAACGATTTCTCTGTTATGGACTTCTCGGTAGAAGGAGACTTCTGACCTCCCTCGATTGCCTTGGTGGGCAACTTCTCCTTAATCAATTTCTCTAAATTTTGACTTGTCCCTTGAAAGTCCGCCTCCCAAACGAGTCTTTTTTCTCTTAGCGACCTTCTTCCCCTTGGCAGGCGATCAGGTCACAACAACTGTATCCTCTCCAACTGAGGGTTAGCTCGATGACTCCCTGGCCGGGAGCACATTGAGAGGCAAACCCATAGGCTCCCCAACTGGGGCACGTTCGTGGAAGGAACAATAGCCGGGGAGGGAGCACCACCTATGATGCCCAAGGTCAAGTTGGCGCTGAGCAAGTTGAACCGGTGTACGTTTTCATCCACCATGCATCTTTTAATGGTTCGCTCACTCACAGGAACACTCTTCAAAATGTTTAGATGAGCGAGATACTCATCATCAATTGGCCACTCCGGGATAGCACCTGCAATGAAGTATTAATGTTAGAACCTACCCATTAAGACTCCAAGCAACAGGCATGAATTAAGTACTTACAACATTCTATCCACCGCCGAGCGCAACCCTCCTGTTGTGGGAAACATAATCAGTTTATCCTGATGTTGCTCATTTTACTTTTACCTTCGGTTACAGCTTTCCTCTTCACGGAATATTCAGGAAAGATAAAGTATGGGCTGTCTTTCTGATGTTTAAAATTAGAAAGGTAAGCAATTTCGTTGAATGAAGGTTCACGATCCAAGTTTTCATTATAAAGGACATATAAGGAGAGAAGGTATGCATAAGCCGTCGGATGTAGCTGGATGGAGCGATCTTCATACGACGAAGAAATTTGACGATGTAAGGACTAAATGGTGGAATGACTCCCACCGAGAACATTTGTCAGTCGATGGTCATGAAACCCTCAGTGGGATTATGTGCAGTGTCATCTAGAGTACGCACCCGAACTCGTTCAAAGATATCCTATGCTTCGCACAAAGCCACCGTAACTTTGTCCCGTCCATACTGGAGCAGTGGAAATCCGCCGGGTTATCCAAGAAGATAGTGTTCGCAAAGGTATCGAGAGAACCTTCCTCTACAACTTCATCTCCCGAAGACAATGACGAAGAAGACCTCATTTTGAGATCGCGTCCTTGGACTTTATAAGCTGAATCTTTGTCAATGTCTGTGTCCAAATTGAATTCAATATTAAGGCCTTGAGGGTATCTAATGAAAGTATGCATGCTTTGAGCAAGTAACCTGAATTCCCCTACATGTGTTTTAGTGTAGTGCGTGCAGTGGTCGTGTACATGCACAATTGCAAGAAAAAACATCAGGAATATGCAGATAATTCAGAGATACGAGCGGTCAAGGCCGTGTGAAATTCTAAATATTGTGATGGGATTTATCCTAACTGCCCAGACATTAGATGGAATTCGTTCATTTGTTTGATATTACTTAGATCGGAGGGGAGTGAGGCATCGCTTCGGATTGGTCAACTTCGGGTCGGTGAATCTGGCTCGAGGAGCTTAGTATCGACAGTACCGATCTGGACTGGCAAAAGCTTGGGAAATGGATCTGAGTCTTTCGGATCAGGTCGGCCTAAAACCAGCTTAAGCTTCGCCTTCACCAAACCAAGCGCTCCAGAGTCTTTCCCTTCTCTCCTACCACGGGTCCCACATTGCCTCTACTGTTGTTCCTCCTTTTTCCCTACTTAGTCGCATCGACCCGAACATATGATAGCAGGGAGTTTTCTCTTTACATCCTTATCCCTTCCACTCTTCTCTTCGCGCTAATTCTTGCAGGATCTCAATGTCAACACCTCCTTTCGAAGATACTCGACCGCAATTCCGCCATCGTAGCCATCGTCAACGATGATGGTAGGCATGGTCTTTAAATCAAATGGAATTAGGCCAAAAACCCAAAAAAATGGAAAATATCGAATAGTCTAATATCTATGAAGGGATTCAAGATGGAATCGTGTGAGTTACCTTGATAAATTGATCGAAACCCACCTAAAACAGTCTAATCTTGAGTTTGGACGGATTTGAGGTCGAGTTGAGCAGCAAGTACTCAGATTTTTGAAATCATTTCTGGTCGGAACGGTATGAGCAAAATTAAAGAATTAAAAAATAAAGTGGGCCCAATATTTATAGTGGAAACTGAACTCTCTTCGCCTTCTTCTAATGGAACTGACCGGTCAGGGTCAGATTAGTATACCGATCCGAATACGATGCATACTGATCCAATGCAAAAAAGGGGAAAGGAGAAGAAGGGGTGGAAATGGACGAAGACTATATTCTATTTCAAGAGCCTATGACCACATGCGCTAACTCACATGTGGTCCATAACTCAATTTATTCCGTGCTCGACTTTCACGATGGAACGACGTTGTTTGGTAACAAATCATGTGTAGACTATCGCACGTGGAAGCTAACGACTCGATATGACTTGACCATATGACCAAAGTATTTAATCTCGTGACTCAATGGACTGTATCTGCCTGTGTCTCCCGATGGCTTTCGTCGATGACTTCGACCTGACAAACGTTATCAGGCACATTGTGAAGAATGACTGGCTATTTTTACAAGTGAAATTATCTAAGTATCACGACTCCTCCAAAGGGTTACGGATGCTTAACGACATTTCTCTTCAAAATACTAGTGATCTCTTGGGAAACACGAGTCTAAAGGTTCAAAGAACATCTTGTTAGCGACGCTATGTACTTTGGGGGGGGGGGGTAAAGTGTTGACATGCCTTTTTAGAAAGGCCGTCAGATGCATTATACCGGGATATCAATCCTCTGGGATCAGCCTTACAAGGCTTGGCCTATTCAGGATCGGCCCACCCGGGTATGATCTCCCCTAACTAAAGCACAAGAGATAGACACCGAAGGCAAAGGAGAGTTTAGATCGGTATGCTGACCCACATTATACCAATTCCGGACCTGCCACTCCCTTGGACCTATTCTATTGGACACGTCTTATGTCAAACCCCGATATTTCTCCTACACTACCGGATCTTGCCATACGTGTCACGCATCCAACGAGGGAAGAACTTTCACATAGATTGAAGATCAACTCCTCCACTTCACTACCGAACCAAAATACATGCCACGTGGCATACTGAGCCGAATTAGACATCACCAACAAACAGCCATCCGAAGGTAAAAAACAAAATTTGTCATTATTCTCTTATATACTTTGTGTAATAGACTTGTACTTGAGTGTTTGAGAGAAAAAGCTCTGTTGTCCTCTTTCTACTCAACTTATATAAGAATATAAACTAGTTAATGCTGAACCACTATAAATATGCATGTGTGATTTCATGTCCTCTAGTTTTCGTTTATATTTCTTTATTTATTTCTCTACATTATTTCTTTTTGGGTGTTGTCCCAATTTTTGGTGTCAACAAAAAGTATTTATAATTGTGAAGTGATAAGGTTTTTAAAAACAACCTATTGTGTAAAAAATACTTCCATCCAGATTTAAGTTGAAAATCGTCTGTTGTATGTTGACATGTGATACCCCTTTGTCAACATGTTTTAATTAAAAATTGAAACCAGTGTTTTGAAATTATTTTGAAAATATAATCTTATGTATAATTTTTGAAACTTTGTAAACATGTTTAATCATAGTAAATGTATAATTTAAATGTATAAAACCTTAAGAATGCGTATTTATGTTTTAAAAGAATTTAAGTAAAAAAATTATGGAAACTGTATATAATGAAATGAAAATTATAAATATTAAAACTATTGTATTAAATCATAATTATTGAGTTTAAAACAAAATCAAAAGCATAGTTAAGATTAAAATCTTAAGAAAAATCAAAAGCTAAATATATTTGTTTATATGTGTAAAATTAATGTGTGATATTTTTTCTAATAAAACCTAAAGTATAAAATTAAAAAAATCAAAGTATTAAAGTAATGATTTTGAAAGTACAAAATAAAATTACATTAAAAGTGTAAGTAATAAAATCAAAATATAATAATCAAAGTATAATAGCAAAGTAAAGTACAAATATTGAATTATAATAAATATAAAACATCTCAAAATAAAATTACTACAAAATGTTCCTTTTGGAAATCTTTGAAAGAACTATTTTGATCATAAAGGATATTAGAAAACTTTTTTGTAAAGCGATTTGAAAATTCTTTTGGAATCATTTTGAAAAATAGATTTTGAAAATAGGATAATTTGAAAACCATTTGGTAAAAAATGGATGAAGCTCAGATAAGTGTTACCTGTGTTTTAATATGATTTATAAGGCTCTATAATCTTGAAATTTTGAACTTTTGAAACTCATGAATCTTCATATTCTTGAATCAACATTCTGAATCTTCAATTTTAATACTGTATAGTCTTGATTATCATAATACCATAAAATACATTCTACACTATACAATATATATCTCTAGACAACAGTACATGTTAAATATAAAATATTCATTACTTAAGGTTGTTATCATCAAAACTACCATCCATGGTACTAACATTACAGACATCTTCAAACGCAAATAAAATAAAATAAATATAGCATAAGAAATCTTTATAGAAATAAAAATATAATTGCTAAGATGTTCCTCAACGACTTCAAGTATTCAATGTTAACAATGCACTAAATAGGAAAATTTGTACTTCTCACGAACATTTCATTGCCAGTGAAAGCATAATTGAAAATGTATTACTGTATGTTGGCTAAGACGGGTAATATCTAATTGTACAAAATCTAAGTCTAGGTTGCATATAAAAAAATAAATATTTATACAAGAATAAAGTTTATAAAAAGCATGTTTGTAACAAAACTTCAACATATATACCTCTCTCAAAATGAAATATAGAAATTTGTTGTTTATTCTTTCACCTTATATATGAAATTTTCTCAACTTGATTTCCTGTACACTTATAAATCAAAATGGGAAAACATCAAATGTAACAACCCACCTTTTCAGACATCTTAAGTCAACAATAAATCAAATTTGTCCGACTCAAATATTCGAAAACATATATTATCAATGAGTTTCTTCTAAAGAAAATAAGATGTAGAAGATCACATATATAATCTTAAATATAAAGGACAAAATATAATTAAAAAAATAAAAAACACATAAACATTTCATGAAGTTGTTTACAATAAAATCAGAATTTATATTTTTCACCATAACAAAATTATACATATAACAAACACAGTAAACAAATTCTATAGAATACTAATAATAAACAAGGTCTTCGACTTTTTCTTCGCCTTAAGAAATCAATGTCTTTGTGAGAGGACCCCAGAATTTTCAAAACAATTTTCAATTTATAAGTTTTTAAATTACAGCAGTCCTGGGTCCTCTACTCAAGGGTTATATTCTTATAACCCTTTCACATCAGGATCTCTAAATCCATATATAGAAATATTGGTATAATTCAAAATTTAACTTTTAACTTGTATATATGATGATATACAAGTCTCATTTACTTATATCAGAGTTAAATTAAAAGAAAACACATCAGATTAATTAAAAATAATTAATCACTACACAACATGACAATATTAAAATAGATCGTTTCCTCTATATTACATCATTTTCTCAAAATAGATAACTTGAGAATATCTTAATTATCCTAAATAAACAATAGTATTTGGATTTCATATTGTCATAAAGCATTAATAACCACGTGTAAGCAGTGCTAAAACATTTACCCAGCTTTATTCCAGTCTTATGTAAAAACCCCCATTTACAAATATCATGTATCCGATAGTTACATAAAGCTGCTTATAATATTTAAATATTTCCAATGCCCATTTTTTACTGCAAAAACTAACCGCGTAAAGAAATAGGCATGTCCACACATTAACTTGCATACCATACCCATTCTGTAGTATGCGACTGAACCAACCCCTCAAAACAGTAGCTTATATGCAGTATCAAACACAAATAGTCACAAATTATTATAACATATAAGAACATACAAACTGGCTCATATTTTGGATCAAATACATAGAATACATATATGTATACCTTGATAGTTTCAAAAGAATATTAGAGCAACTGCTAACATATCTATTTCATAAATCTTTATACTGTATATACATTTCTATTAGTGTAACGAACCGAATTTCTATACTATCTAAGATGACTACATACATCACACGTCCAACCCAAATTGTACAGAAATACGAGTCATTATGAAATAAGAAGAAAAAGATAGAACAAGAACATAAACAACACATAAAATCTCAGAACTGCAGCGGAATAAAAATATAATATATAAATAATCACTTTTGAAATACAACTGTATTTGGACTTACATACATTATAAGAGTATATCACAAATACAACACAACAGAATAAACTTTAAATATCAACACTGAAGCCTCCTGCTCCAAGCTCCTTCAGATAAATCTATAAAATCCTGAACTACTTAAATGCCCATACAATTTTGGGCACCCAAGAGTTTAGGTAAAACAAAACAAAATAAACTCTGGGTCAGTCATGGGACTGGTATGAGTAAAAAATTTAAAACAGTTTGAGAAAATAAACGATATCTCATAAGACCACGCCGTATAACACGAAACTTTCAAAATCCATTTGAAAGAAACGATAATATTTATATCAAAACTCTTTTGATATTATAATAGTGTCTAAATCAAATAAATAACAATTTAATGGAACGTTTGCATCTTACACTCCACATATATAATATACAATCAACACTTACTAGGTAATGAATTTCCAACTATGACAAGGTATGGAACCACCTTCTGATAGTGTATCTCTAGAGAGGAATACACTGTGTTCACCAAGAACATCTTGCAACCCGGCCACACATGACCGACCACTCATTTCGCTTGAGTGTATCGAATGTATATCACCAACGATTGGGATCAACAACCGTTTTCCTGAATGGGACAACATCGAATATAATAAAAAATGAAATGAATTTCTCTAGATAGGTGATAATACACCCTAATTGGGAGCTGCCCACTTAGCCATGCTGCCTGCCCGATTTTGTCATTTCCTGGTTGTTGAGGCATGAGGCTACGATTACTTATCATTCATTGATAGCAAAATCACTTTGAATGTCACATTGTTAGATCCATTAATCATTAATTGATTTGCACATCCTGGATATTATGCTAAGAGAATAAATTCTCCGCCACTATATATATTTATACAGATCAACATATGTGATCATTGGAAATACTCCATCAGGCATTCGTCTATACACATCGTTCTGGGACAGAATGAAACCGAAGGAACAATTTCCATTAATCTATCCTACGTAATTTCTACCTAGGATCAATAGGAAAAGCCCTTGTACTTCACTTTGTCTTTGATTATCTTCATATAATCTGACTCGCAACGCTACTGCTAATACGGAGTGGTTCTTGGATAATAATCCAACCGGACTCTCCATATTGACAATGATATTGGCAAATACTTCGATAGTCGATTATTTAACTATCGAAGAAAAAACATCCATTCAAAGCATCAAACAATCACTGGGCCCCTTAATTAATATTTCATTAATTAAATCACTTCTTCATTTCCATATCAATATTTGTTAAGCAAATATTTTCAATAATCATCTTGGCCTCTTATGCTATTTGGAAAACATTTCCATATATCGTCTTCTTTTATTTTCTATACTTAGAAAATATCTTCTATTAATAATTGAAAAACATTCCAAGTACTTCTCCCTTTCAAGACCATTCATTTCTATACTTAGGAAATATTTTTTATATTATATTTCCAAAAGTCCACTTATCTGGGTTAAAACGAATGTTGTGTATAAAACATTGTTACAACAACCCAAAATACCGCATTCAACTAAATCTTATTCAAAACATTTATCTTCGAGCCTGAATCTTACTATTTATTGGTTAATATTGAAATCAATCAAGTTGGGGAATAAATACCTCTCAGACCTTGATTGAATAACATTGTTAACTTCAAACGGACAAGACTACTTGTCCCGAATAATCAACATCATATAAACCAATTACTCATTTTTAAAAACGTGTATACGTTTCTCTTTCTATTTTTACTAGATTTAATTATAGATTTCCTTTTTGTTTATAATATTCTATTTTTAAGTTCGTTTCCTTATCGAATTATATATATATATACCGATATATTGATTTCCAGTTATCAAATTTTCTGAAAAAAATTCTGACTCCTTAAATTTCCGGAAAATTTCTCCAATACCTCCTTTGTATCGGTCAATAGCTCAAACCTCAACTCGCCTCTCTAATCCCTTTCCGTCCAAAAAGAAAATCAAAGGCCAAGCGGCTTGCCGATTCGGCTCATAAAAACTCATATGGAATTTAAACATGTACCTTTTTGTCGGGCACACGAATTATAATCTTCATACACTTCATTCCATATTTATCTAACACAACACGCCCATTCCAAACTTGTTTCAACTCAATCCGGCCATTTTTAACCCAATTTACTAATTTATCTTTAATCTGCTCTTTGCCCATTTCATTTTTAGAATTGAACATATCACTTTCAGATATATTTGCAATTTACTTAAAACCCAGTCTAATTCCATTTTCAACCCAAGTTTCATATTCGATTTCGAATATGAATTCATAAACCCCATTCACCTATCCGGCCCCCAATTTCAATTCATAACCGGGTTAACTAATTATTAAAAAAGAATCTGATTTTTGTTTCAATTCACTTACTCCACTTGAGTTCATATTTATTTTATATCTCAAGTCTAGATTTTTCTAATGGAAGTTCAGATTTTTCTTTACTTAAAATCCTTTTATTTGTTTAAATAAACTGTTATGGTTTTATAATGGTTATGGCGATGTTTTTCTGAAAATTTGATTTTGACATAACTCAAAATCTATAAGATGAAATCCAAAATTTTCTTTTCCATTAGAAAACTATTATCCAATTGGTCCTGACGATTCTTGTTTCAAAAAATTGCGACTTAAATTGAGATCTATATATTGAAGTTCGAAACTCTAATTTACGAATTACCACACTGTGACAAGCTCGTTATAATTATATTTATATATATAAATGTTTAAACATCATTTATAATAAATTTCAACTCCATTCTAATATATTTTGAACCAATTTACCTAATTCAACTAAATATTTCTGATTATCTGAAGCGACTATTTTAAATTTTAAACTGGCCATAACTTTCAATTTATATTATGAAATATCAGTTTTTCACATTCGTTAGAAAGATAAAATCAAACAGATTCAAATGTTTCTAGTTTTACTGGAATCCGTTTTATTTTGAATACTGTATATTCGTTTGAAATTTGAAATCGAATTTTCAAACTACCGCGCCATTTCTGTCTCGTTATATAGTTAAAATAAATTTACTCGTTCTTACTTCGATTAAAATAAATTTTAGTCGTTACTATTTAAAATAAATCATTTTAAATATCCAAAATATGTTAAAATTGCTAAAATAAAATTTTTAAATTGGTTCTGTAAATTCGGGTTGTTACATTATCTATTAATCGTCGATTTTTCCTTACTCAGTTATAAATTTATTTATACTCAATTTGCTATATTAAATCCCAATTCCTTTTATAAATAAAATATTTATAAAATTAGATATAATCGAATTCAAATTATAAATTTGTAGATTTATCTCAATTCCGTTTATATTCCGAATTCCGGAATAACATCTATCATCCACTTTTTGAAATGATTTCCAATCCATTTTTAAATTCATACCTGAATTTAACTTTCTAAATTTTCTAGTGATAATTTACCTCACTTAATTTATAAACATCATTCACAAATTTAACTTCCTTTCAAATCCATTTGAAACCCAATTCCTATTCAAGAATATTTTATTGATTATAACTTATATATATAGTGAATCCATTTCCATATTTAATTTCATATAATCCTAATATATTTTTCTGAAAATATTTATTTAAATAAATTCGATCTAATCAAATTTAAATCATAAATCCATACGAATTTATTTTAAGTTCAATTTACATTCTGAATATCAAAATAGACTTCGTTGTTTCCCTTTTAAACACGGTTCTCAATCCCCACTTTAAATTCATATTTGAATTTAAATATTAAATTATCCAAATGATATTTTTTCCATTTCATTTGTAAATACCATTTATAAATTTACTTCAGGTCCCTGATTATCTAATGAAAATCATTCCATCTTATTTATAAACACTGTTTATAAATTTACTTCAATTTTCTATATTATTTAATTTATAAACATCGTTTATAAATTCAATAGTTGTTTTATTTATTCAAAACAAGTTAATATCTTTATAGCTTATTCGAAATTCAAATTCTATTTTTTAAAAAATAGATTTTTCCCGTTTATCTAAAAATCTCTTTTTACGATATTTTTATATCAATATATTTAAGGCTAGCGATATTCAAACAATCAATAATAATCAATTATCAATCACAGGTTTTTAACACATCATATATGATTATATATACGTGAAAACAAACAATAATAAAATTTGAGGAATCCAGTTGGATCCCTCCAATCTGTTTTCCTGCATCCACAGATGTTAGCCAACATAAATAATACCCATCCTGGTTCAAGGCAGGATATCGCAGTATAAGAGGTCATCCACAATCATATTGTGGGGCGTATAGGGTCATCCGCTGATACTACGGGAATCCAACCACCAATATATATATATACACATATATACATACATATATATATATATTAATAACCACAATAACCAAGCCTAAATAACTAATATATATATATGTATAAAATAGCCATAATAATATTTCAATGCATTCAAGCAACCAAAAATTATTTTTAACAATTAAAAATAATTCTAAATAATAAATTCTGAGAGATTTTTACTCACTTTGATCTTATTTTCGATCCATTCTGATTTGTTTTCAATTAAATTAAACAAATTTTAATTTAATTGAAAATCATAGCTAGAATTCGCTTTAATTTAATACGACTGCGTCGCTATCGTCAATGTGATTCCAACACACTTCGTTTTCTGTCGAAGTCTAATTTCATATGAAGAGCTTATGAAATTTATATTTTTTTCGAAGTTACTATTTGCAATAAAAAAATGCAATTAACCTTAAATAAAAACTTAATTACCTTACTTAAATTTTAAACAGCTGTTGATACTCCTTCCCCTTCCAAAATCACGAGTGTATCACCTTTAAATGACAAACCTGGTCCTGATATTACCATAAATCCTAGTCTCCATCAATATGACTTCCATCATTACCATCAGACCAACACCATTAACTCCGACCACCATTAAAATCCTCACTATCTTGCCTTAGCTACAACTTCCCCTCCTGACCAGTAGTCTTCTCCATTTCATCACACTTGAAATCTCCCTCCTCCAAAAACAATAGGTTCGAACATCCCTTAAATCAACGTCGGTTCTTCGCTCACCATCGCACTACTCAAAATCCTTGAAAAATGCAACATGGTTAAGCCTCAAACTTTCCCAATCATCATACTGTCGATCCCCAGATTAAATCACTCGAACACCACTCCAATCGCCAAATTCCCATTTGAACTCCACTACTGCTCAAAATCGAGCTTCCCACTTCGATCGCAACCCTCCATAGCCATTCAAACCCTAGAATTTTCTCGTTGCCTCCTTGATCGAAGCTGAAGACGAACCCTAGTTTCCGTTGGTTTGAACATTGACGTCTACATAGCATCGCGCGCCATTATTTGAATTCGATTACTTTTTTTCTAATCTGAGGAGGTTCAAATTTATCAAATGGGAAAAAAGTATTCACGTTTAGGAATTGAACTAGGTTATGGTAGAAAAGGGAAATGGGAAACAAGGTTTGGGTTTTTATTCGAAGAGGCCATTTAAATTTTGGTTTGCAGAAGAAAAGGAATGGGAAGAAGTATATGCACGATTTATAGATGGAGATTACTTAGGCATTAAGGAAACTTAGCCAGCGTATGGTACAATAAATTAAATATGATTTGATTTATATTTTAATTCGATTCGACAGAAAGGGGTTTTTATCCTTTTTAGATGGGTATCGATTTGATTTCGAACCTATCTACAATCAAATATCTCGGGGTCCATTAATTTAAATCAAGAACCGCTATTTTAGCATATAGATCGACATTTAAAAGTAATAACGATATTCTGAGCTCAACAGAATATATTCTGAAATTTAATTTGAACGTATATATAAAATAAGAAAAATAAATTAATAGAATTTAAATTAAGAAAAAATCAGTTTCTCGATAATAAATTATTGTTATTATCGTTTATAGTCAAATAAAATTCCTATTTATCATCTGAATCATTTTGATTCAATTTTTAACTTCGATTTCAATTATATTTCGTATTACGATAATTTAATATATTCGATATTGTAACGACCCGGGTCCTCACGATCCTGAGTAATCGACATATAACACAATTTCGACTATCAAGCATCGGAAATACTGGATAGTTAATGAAAGAAACTAGAGGGTGAGGATAAATAAGATAGAAACTTAGAATAGAGGAAGAAGAACAATATACAACATCAAAGTAAACATGAATCTCATAGCGGAACGAACAATATATAATAGATACATAACTTTGAAATAAAACCAGTATATATATACAGTAACATTATTAGAGTACAACACTTACAACACAGCGGAAATAACAAAAGCTATATAATCCTGAAGCTTCCTGCTCCAAGCTCTCCAAGTATATCTGTAAAATCCTGACTACTTGACTGCCCGTACAAAATTGGGCACCCAAGAGTTTAGGGAAAACAAAACAAAATAAACTCTGGGTCAGTCATGTGACTGGTGTGAGTAAACTCCAACCATTTGTTTAACTTTTAAAATCCCTTTAAAAGAAAGGATATTGTAAGACCGATCCACACACAAACACGGACGGTTTTTACCTTATGATAAACTAAATTATTCTTTATATCAATTCTCTTATGATATTACAATAGTGTCTATCAACCACAACTAATAATCATTTAGCATAACACTTTCATCTCACAATCTACATATATAATATACAATCAAAACTGTAGGCTCTTATTGGGGAATGTATTCCAACTGGCAAGGTATGGGACCACCTTCTGACAGTGTATCTCTAGAGAGGAATACACCGGGTTCAACAAGAACATCTTGTAACCCAGGCTAAACATGATCGGTCACTCATTTCGCTTGAGTGTACCGAATTTATTATCACCAATGGTTAGGATCAGCAACTGTTTCCCGAATGGGATAGCATCGAAATAGATTATAGAAGTAAATGGAATTTCTCTAGATCAGGTGACAATACACCCTAATTGGCAACTAACCACTTAGCCATGCAACCTACCCGATTTTATACCATTTCTAGTTGTGAGGCTAGAGGCCATAACGTATAGATCATTTCTTTATTTACTTTGAATGCCACATCGTCATACCCATCAAATCACGAATTGATTTCCCCAAACATACATTCCATTTCTGTCTAAATTTCGAAGTAAGTGAGCCTCTAAATGGGGTATTTGCCTAGTAATTCTTTCGGGACCTTGACTTGTCACATGAATCTGAATTTCATATAGGATCGGTAGGAAATAAAATAGTAAAACTATTATTCCTCAAATGACTATTCATCTATTCTATTTTCATTTGATAAGACCATTCACTATTTCTTGAAGCTCGATCTCCCCCCAGATGAACCATATGGCTAAGAGAAACCATGAACCAGAATAGAAGATCTTGCCCCACCCATGAGTAAATATTTTGTACTCATCTCCACATCATTTCCTAAAATGGTGATCTCATTATTACTTATTCTAGCGAAACCCCCCATCAAGGCTACCGTTAACCATTGGTCCTTGAGACGTATTCTCAAAAGACCTATATCTACCGCAGCAAAAATATTTTTTTTATCCCCTGATAATTTATTTAATATTAATAGAACGAAGATAAATCTATTGGATAGTAGAAGGAGGGAGGAAAAAGATTCATTGGGCAAATATATTGGACTACGAGAGCCAGTGTCTCAGCTTGTGCAATAAACCCCTCCGGTCGAAGATTAGTGATAGGTGGTCCCGCGAAGCTTTCGGAGAAGGGTAGCCTAGTGTGTAAGCACAGCAATGAACCGCAGCGAACCCTCAGACGACCCATCTAAGATTCGAGGGGAGATCCATGGTAGAGCTTCATTATTGGAGCAAATAGCAATAATCGTTTCATCGGACATGCGTATTTTTTATTTTCCGACGGATTTCCATGGTTTCATTAATGGAATTTTTTTGATGTAGTGAGTTTATTTATTTACAATTACAACGGAATAGTATACAAAGTCAATCGGTCTCAACTAATGATTAAATAGGATTTATGGCTACACAAACAGTTGAGGGTAGTTCTAGATCTAGGCCATCGTTCTTCTTTCCTGTAAGGAGGGAAGTGCAGGGAAGAGTCAATGAGTGCTGGGACAAGACAGATCCATCAGTTACACCATCCGTACCTACTATCATAACAGTCAGGCAGGCCGACTCTAGCCTATCTTAGCTGTATCCACTGGATTGAAACAGTATCTTTTGTGCCCGACCTAATCCTCTAGCTCTTTACATGCCAGGAGAAGGCTCGAGAGACCAACAACTGAAACTAGTAGAAAGGGTCCATGAAAAGCTTCAGGAAAGAAGGGCGAACCTCCATCCACTTGGGTTCACTCACATTAACGAAGTCCTATCCTATGAATTGACTTTGGTTTGACTGGTTCAACGGATAGCCAAAGAAAGATCAAGAGCGATCTCATGGATATGCCCTCTACCATATATATACAAATAGAATAGTCTTATACAAAATGGTAAAGAGGGCCCCTCTATGATCTATGATCATATAGATCCGTACAAACCAGGAATGATATTTTTATCCTTACCAACTGGATCTTGTTGTGCCGGGATACAGTTCCAATAAGGTCTGGATGGGAATCTTCTCGGACATCTTTAGTTGATGCAAGATCTTCCACTTACAAGTTAGCCAGGTAAACCCTGGTGGCCTTTAGACTAATAATAGTGCTGGCAACCGGCTAAACTCAATCATTGATGGCTTCCATTTTTTTCTTTACCACATGAAACTTTTATTGGAGCTAAAGCAGCGGCAATGGGAAGTCGCATCAAGCTCTATCCCACTGGGGGACTGCAGGGCCAGATTGTGTTTCTATCTTGAAGATTGTCTTTATCGTCCTATCCTTCATCTTCTTGAAGTCAAAGTCGATTGACCTTACTGGCTCGGTGTCTGTATGAAGATATTCATAGTTCGTGATCCATTCTTTTGGGAATAGGTGCACTAGCTTCTTTGATTTACATATACAACACTTATCACTGTCAAAGGGGAGTTTTTCTTAGTATTTTTTTTATTCAAAATGGAAAGTGCCCAAATTCAATTATAAACTTGAAATGTGTTTTTGAGGATTGATTAAGTACAATGGGATTCGAGATAAAAAACAAAGTTAGTAGTAGAAATATAATATGGCTATATTTTTATCCATTTTATTTTGGATGTTTTACTATTAATAGGAATGCCAACAGGCGTGTGTCTATTCTCTAATTCACCCGACCTGAAAGTACCCATTTTGGGAACGTCCAGTGCCAAAGTCACTGAATGGGTATTGTCAATCCCTTAAATGTACTATGTAATGTACTTTATCCACTAGGTTACGGGTATTGGTGGGTATTTTACTAGAGTTTTCTATCAATCTACCGCTGTGTGATTCCTGTTGAATCATACACTCGGGGGGGGGGGGGGGGGTGGCATGGGGCGGACGATTTCCAAATGGACTCCTCATTCATTAATTAGAGAAGATCACCAAGATTTCGTGATCTGCTGCCGAACCTATTCCAATTCCAACAGCTCGGACTCAGATCGTGGGGATCGCCGGAATACTTCATATCAACAGATAAGATACTCGGTATATCAATATTGATTAGATCCGAAATCTGTTATTGAATTGCTTATTCAATGAGCATTCTCAATATTATGCCTTGAAGAGGACTCGAACCTCCACGCTATTTAGCACGAGATTTTGAGTCTCGCGTGTTTACCATTTCACCAATAAGGCATCTTGAAAGTGAATCGTATTCCATGAATATGATATCTATCTAGTGTGATATATGGAATATATGGACAAAGGTGGATGGAGTGTTGGAGTATTTCTATCGATCGGTCATGTCATATAGGCCCGAATCAGACATCAAATTGCTTCGATTTGAATTATCCGTAGGATACCCTATATATCAAAAAGATGTACAATCAAACCTATTTCTCGATTCAATAGAAGCCCAAAGAAGTGAATATGGTACCCAAATAATGATAGATATGTCAAAAGCAGGTCCAATTATGCCTATTCCAAATCCTAAATAGAATGTAACAATGTAGGGATCCATATGGAAATACAGTATCTATTAACATACGCTCGAATGACCCCTTCTCATAATAAGAATGTACATAACCCTATTCCGCTCTGGTCTAGTATGGAATGAACTTATAATCTGATGATCGAGTCGATTCCATGATTATAAGCCCATAACCCCAGCCCATTTTAGGCGGAAAATCAAGGATTAGTAATCCTTTTTAGAAATCGAATGGAATCGGTCTTATACATACGCGAGGAAGATAATCAAAAAAGAAAGAAGATGAGTTATTCTTTCTTTTATCACTTAGGAGTCGTGCGAGATGAAAGTCTCATGTCAACAAACAATTTGAAATACGTCAACTTTTTCAGAGCAGGTCCGAGTCAAATAGCAATGATTCGAAGCACTTCTTTTTACATTACACTATTTCGGAAACCCAAGGACTCAATCGTATGAATATGTAAAATATAGGATTTCCAATCCTAGCAGAAAAAGGAGGGAAGAGAGGGGTGCCTTCGGGAATGCAGACACAGGTGGTGCAGTGTGACGGCCCGCTCCGCACCAGCCTGCATTTCCTCCGGAAATGCGCTGTACACATGCCCCGACTAGTACGGAACGGTCGCCAAAGAAAGGAAAGAAGGGAATAAACTAATCAAGGAACCTGTAGAATGTCTCACAGCGCATGGAATAAAATATAATAATAACATACTTGACATAAAACAGGTGAGACAGTGCATAAGCTGATAACTAAAATCAACATCCATCACCAGAGCAGCGGAAATCCAAATACAGCTTATTACAATTTTCCAAATTTACTGTCTCTAAACAAAAGAAAGCTAAAGTAGAAGATGCACCACCAATGCCCAAGCAGTGATCTTCAACAACACAGGGAGAATATTATATATATATTGCGTGGAAGCCTCCTGCTTGTCTCCAGGTCATCTACCCGTGCATCACCAGCTAACCTGTCTCTAGTCTGCTTGTGTGAGCACCCAGAGTAATAAGAGGAGACATAAAACTCTGGGTCAGACATAAAGCCTGGTATGAGCGATAAGCATCTAAACAGAATAATAACAGGTATACTAAACCATACCTGAACCTGGACCTGCAACCAAAGAGTTAGTACCACATACCGTACAATGCTCTAAGGTGCCATAATAAATAGTGTAAGAATACGGGGGTGGGGTGTGCATGTCATAATGATAGCAAACAAATCATCCATAGCAACCATCCTCACATTTCTCACTCAGTGCGTAAAGCATACGATATCTACCACTTTGGACCACTAGACAAACTGAGGTAACGACGAATCCCGACTTGTAGAAACCCTGCTATAACCAAGCTAAACATATGGGGTCATGACCAACATTTCAATGACCCACTTCATTGGTTGTAGCCCTTGGTCCTACCGATGCCATAATGGCCCTGAACCCGCCTTCGTACCTCCTACCATAGTGGTCCAAAGCTATAGACGTCGATAACTCCTTGGCACGCGTCCCGCAGCAAAGCCCAACCATGAAGCGAACTCGTTGATTCCCATCTGAATCTTGAGCTCTAACTTCTCATTTGGACTTCCTTTGCATCTCGGGTTTGGTCGAATTGGAGTGGGTCTTCAGAAGAGTTGTCGCGCATTAACAGTCCTAGAATTCGGTTCGGTTCGGTAGTCATCACCTTCATCGGTTTGGGTCGGTAGTCATCACCTTCATCGGTTCGGGTCGGTAGTCATCACCTTCATCGGTTCGGGTCGGATACTCCACTTCGGGTCGGGTCGGTGTCCTCCTCCGGGTCGGGTCGGGTCACTGTCTTCCTTCCAGTTTTCTTCGATCAGCTCCCTCGTTTTCCATCTACTCCGATCCGATCCTCTCCCGTTCTCCATATGCCCTGATCCGATCCGCTCCCTTCGCCTTGCTCCAGTCGTAGCCTCCCATTCTTGAGTCGATCCGATCTGGTCTCCATTATTCTTCCGATCCGATCCCTTTTGTCCACTCCAACTCTAAGTAAACAGCCTTCCTTTTTGCCAAGTCTCCTATGTGCCAAACTCCAGTTCGGGTCGGTTTTCTTGCCCAGTTCACATATCCGATCCGAGCCTCATCCGATCCGAACCGGTTAGGAACCTGCACATTTCTGCAACTTTCCAGCGAGCTTTCTACGCCATTCGACGACGTTTCCGACCAATTTAACTATTCTAATCAATCATAAAAACATACCATAGAGTCATAGCAACATGTAATAGCAACCACAAACAGCAAACAGCAAACAACAATTCAAATGAATAAAAATGGATCAAAAGTGACTAAAACTTCATATTTTCCCCATTGCATGTTTAAGTAGAACTAATCATAGGGTTAACAAAACTCAATCAAATTAAACCAAATTTCTACCAGAGGCATAAAATATTATTTAAGAATTTCTAAACATTTTTCCAGAATTTATTAGTGTATAAATTCGCTAATCTTCACTAATTACCCTTAATTAACTGTAATTAGTATCAAACGATGCTATCACTCACCTTTGCCACAACTAGAACCCCAAAACCGAAATATTCTCTGATTTGGCGCTGTCCCCAATCTTACACAGCAGCTCTACCTCGGTTCTCGTGCTAATACTCCTTGATTTGATGTTTGCTAAGCCTAATCTTCAATTAGAAAGTGATTAAGAGGTGTTTTGAAGAGATTTAGAGGGTGGAGGCCATGGCTAGGTTAAGAGGAATGAATAGTGATGGCTGGAAAATGAGAAAAAGGTATTCTCCAAACCCTAACAGCCCTTTTAAACTCCTAATCCCGAAATTTCCCTTTGGGCCTAGCTGCTAATCACCCGGTTAAGCCCAATTAAGCTGTTTTTCACCATTTGAAACTTGTTTTAGCTATATCTCCCAAACGGTGAGTCCGTTTGGCTAATGTGACCACTCTACGGAAAGAGAAACCATCATCCGGAGCCATTGGAAGTGGTTTCAGGTAAAATTCCTTTCCAGTCAAAAGTTATGGCCAAAACAGTGCCAACTAGGGGTAAAATGGTCATTTAAAAATCGGGAAAAATCATGAACATGGGAAATGACCCCAATAGTCGTCTCCCAAAGTTACATGACCATACGACTTCGTATGTGAAAGAAATAAATATCATACGATCCTATGATGCGTAGAATACGGGTCGTTACACTCTTCCTCCCTTAAGAAATTTCGTCCCCGAAATTCCTTAACCCAAAACATACAAAGGATCCCGCATGCCTAACAACCACATACATCAATCAAACATGCAAAACAAGCAAAACAAACCTATCCTAGCATGCGGAAAACTAAATCTAAGTCAAAATCTTACCAGGCAAAGAGTTCTGGGTGTGTCTTCCTAATGTTCTCCTCTGTCTCCCAAGTACAATCATTCTCGTCCTCGCCCCACTGAACCTTGACTAGCTTCACCGCCTTCCTTCGAAGTGGCTTCATGTCGTGCTCGACAATACGGGCCGGCTTGCGGTTCCCAACCGCCTCGGGTTCTACTTCAAAGTCCTCCAACTGATCAGGTGAAATAGTCATATATGAGTTGTGAACGAACTTCCTTAGTTGGGAAACATGAAATACATTGTGAACTCCCGCCATCTTCTCCGGTAAGTCAATTCTATATGCCAAATTCCCGACTAGTTCAAGAACAAGGAACGGGCCAACGAATCTTGGTGCCAACTTGCCTCTCCTGCCAAATCGTATTATGCTCTTCAATGGAGAAATCTTGACAAACACCAAGTCGCCAACGGAGAATTTTAGGTCTCTTCTCCTCTTATCAGCATAACTCTTCTGCCTATCTTGGGCAGCCTTCATTCGTTGTTGAATGATCTTGATCTTATCTGAAGTTTCCCTCACCACATCTGGTCCAAGCATAAACTTCTCGCCAGTCTCTATCCAACATGATGGTGAGTTACACGGTCTTCCGTACAAAGCTTCAAACGGAGCCATACTGATACTGGATTGGTAGCTATTATTATATGCAAACTCTACTAGGTGCAAATGGTCATCCCATGATCCACCAAAATCCAATATACATGCTCTCAAGAGATCTTCCAAAACACGATTCACCCTCTCCGTCTGACCGTCGGTCTGAGGATGATATGCGGTACTGAGATGTAACTCTGACCCTAGAGCCTCTTGTAAGCTTTTCCAAAACCCACTAGTGAACAACGGGTCTCGGTCGCTCACAATGCTTTTCGGTACTCCATGAAATCTCACTACCCACTTCATATACAATTCTGCTAATTTAGCTGTCGTTCTGGTCGATTTAACTGGTATAAATCTTGCACTTTTAGTCAGTCGATCCACAACTACCCAAATGCTATCAGGTCCCGATCTAGTCCTTGGTAAACCATCAATGAAATCCATCGAGACTTGCTCCCATTTCCATTCGGGAATTTCTAAGGGCTGTAACAACCCACTAGGCTTCTTTTGCTCGGCTTTAACTAGCTGGCAATTCATGCACTTGGATATAAACTTCCCAACGTCTCTTTTCATACCTTCCCAGTAGTAAGTCTGCTTCATATCTCGATACATCTTGTTACCACCGGGGTGTATAGTCAGCTTTGAGTGATGACATTCTCTAAGCACTTCATCTCTCAATCCATTGACATTGGGTACAACAAGCTTTCCATTCTTTCTAAGCCATCCATCTCGATCAAGCCCATACTTGTTCATCCCCTCGTCGACACACGTCTCTAACTTTGAGATGATTTCCAATAGGTTAGGATCGTCCCCCTGACTAGAGCCGATCCGCTCAATTAAAGTGGGTCTGATCGTCAAACTTGCTAACATTTCTGGATCCAATCCGCACTTTGGTCTAAAATCAAACCCCGCGATATACTCCAGTTGCTTCCATTCAAGGAACATAGACCCTAAGCTGGCATGTCTTCTACTCAATGCATCAGCCACCGCATTGCCCTTTCTTGGTGTGTATGCGATGTCAAAATCATAGGAAGCTAAGAACTCTAACCACCTTTGTAGCCGGAGATTTAGATCCTTCTGGGAGAAGAGATACTTCAACGACTTATGATCTGTAAACAGCTCAAATCTTTCTCCCAAGAGAAAGTGTCTCCACATCTTTAACGCGAACACGATCGCTGCCAATTCCAAGTCATGGGTAGGGTATCTTTTCTCGTGAGGTTTCAATTGCCGACTTGCATAAGCTACAACCCTACCGCCTTGCATCAATACAGCACCCAGTCCGGTACCACAGGCATCCGTGTATTCCATCATCTCTTCATCCCCCTTAGGAATGACTAACACTGTTGCGCTTGTCAACTTGTCCTTTAGACTCTTGAATGCATTCTCGCACCTTTCATCCCAGACAAGAGCTTGGTTCTTCTTGGTCAACTGGGTCAATGGTGCTGCTATCTTGGAGAAACCTTGGATAAACTTACGATAATATCCAGCTAATCCCAAGAAACTTCTAACATCTGTTGCGTTCTTGGGCGTAGGGCAATCTTGTACCGTAGCCACCTTCGCCGGGTCCACGGCAATACCATTCTCTGATACAACATGGCCCAAGAACCTCACTTCCCTCTTCCAGAAGTGACACTTAGAAAACTTTGCTTTCAATTGGTGTTTTCTCAACACCTCCATCACTACTCTTAAATGTTCCTTGTGTTCTTCCTCTGTCCTCGAATAGACCAAAATATCATCAATGAACACAAGGACAAACTTATTCAACTGATCTCTGAATACCCTATTCATAAGATCTACAAAATATGCTGGGGCATTGGTCAGCCCGAATGGCATGACCAACCACTCATAAAATCCGGACGGCATTCGAAATGATGTTTTAGCTATACTCTCAGCTTCCACTCTAAGCTGATGAAAACCTGTCGTGAGATCCAACTGAGAAAATACTCTCGCGCCACTCAACTGGTCGAACAAATCATCTATCTGCGGTAGAGGATGCTTGTTCTTCCTCGTCACTTTATTCAACTCGCGGTAGTCTACACACAACTGAAGGGAACCATCCGCCTTGGTAGCAAATACATCTGGTGCTCCCCATTCAGAAACACTCCTTCCGATAAATCCCTTCCTCAAAAGATCGCTGACTTGCACCTCGAGCTCTCGCTGCTCCCTTGGTGCCATACGACGAAGTGGCATCACTATAGGCCTGGCATTCTTTACCAAATCAATACGAAACTCAATCTCTATGTGTGGTGGAAGCCCGGTCACTTCTTCGAAAACATCCGGATACTGGCCAACCACGGGCAAACCTGACAACTCACTATGCGGAATGTCGAGAGAGTTTAGAAAACTATCCAATACCCCCTCACTGGGTAGACCACCAAACACTATCCTCCGCCCATCATCCGCTCTAGCTGTCACCAAAAAGCCCTCACAGTCTACCACCACCCCGTATCTTCGGAGCCAATCTACTCCCAAAATAATGCCAAACCCAGTAAAGCCCAAAACAAAGCAATCACAAACAAACATGCATCCATGACTCGATAAGACCACATTACGACAAATCATGCTAAGGCTAGTCGAACCACCAATCGGGTTCGTCACTACTAAAGGTCTATCGACAATCTCAGGCTCCAATCCCAACCTATCTACCAGGTCACTAGATATGAAAGAACTGGAAGCTCCGGTATCAAACAAAACTCTAACAGGAACATCGTAAACAGAAAGCATACCTTGAATGACGACATTCTTTCCCTTCTCCGCCGCTGTTGGGGCATTCGACGAAGAAGGAATATCATTAAGGGCGTAGGCTTTCACTATTTGCTTTTCTTTAGGGGGCTGTGGACACTTGTCCTTGTGATGTCCCATTTGGCCACAGTTGAAGCACTTCCTATCCGCTGGCTTGGCCCGACAATTACTAGCATAATGGCCCTTCTTACCATAGCTGAAGCACTCCACATCTTGCTTATTCTTTTTCTTCTGGCCATCCTTAGTCTGACTCTGCTTTCTTTTATTCTGGGAACCACCCTTGCCTCCACCACTTGCTTGTGGCTTTGGCTCATCTGCGGATGCAACCTCAGTCTTCGGCTTAGGGTAGAGACTTTCTGATCTTAATGCTTTCCCCACAATCGATTCAAATGTCTCATCGATGTGGTTAATAAGCTTTTCCCCCAAGTACTAATCCAAACCAGTTATGAATTTCTCATTCTTTTTCTCCGCAGTATCAATAAGAGATAACCCATATTTTGACAAAGTGTCAAATTCAGCAATATACTCCGAGACAGCTCTGCCATTCTGCTTGAGCTCCAAGAACTTCTTAAACAGCGCAGACTTCTGAGCAGCTGGAATGAACTTCTCGCTAAAGCGAGCCTTAAACTGCTCCCAAGTAATCTGATCTTCGGGAGTAGCTGCCTTTATAGCATTCCACCAATTCATTGCCCGCCCTTGCAACTGACGGGACGCTAGCTTTCTCTTCATCGCATCCTCGATACCCAAATCCTCGAAGATACGTTCGCAGCTATCCAACCAATCCTGAACATCCGTGGCCGACTCCGTTCCTTGGAACGACTTCCCACCAAGACTAGTATAATCCTTATTCAGCTTGGCGAAGTCGACTCTTGGCGCCTGCACTATTGGACCACCACCATTTCCACCATTGGGAGCTGCCCTCTGTACATCTCTAAGCATCTCTCTCATGAGGTCAGTAAACATCGTCCTCATATCAGCAGCATTCCCGTTATTGGCCCCTCTACCGGTACCTCTAACATATCGGCTCATCGTCAATCTGAAAAAGGAAACGATTAACGACTCCATAGTGGTGCTAATGCAGTACGGCTTCATCCTTATACTAGTAATAGTATATATATATATATATATATATAGCTTTTTAAAACCAAAGTAATCACAAATACGCTCTCTCGTATACGTATATTATCTCTCCCTGATAACTTCCCTAGGTTAACTACGCAACCTAGAGCTCTGATACCAAGTGTGACGGCCCGCTCCGCACCAGCCTGTATTTCCTCCGGAAGTGCGCTGTACACATGCCCCGACTAGTACAGAACGGTCGCCAAAGAAAGGAAAGAAGGGAATAAACTAATCAAGGAACCTGTAGAATGTCTCACAGCGCATGGAATAAAATATAATAATAACATACTTGACATAAAACAGGCGAGACAGTGCATAAGCTGATAACTAAAATCAACATCCATCACCAGAGCAGCGGAAATCCAAATACAGCTTATTACAATTTTCCAAATTTACTGTCTCTAAACAAAAGAAAGCTAAAATAGAAGATGCACCACCAATGCCCAAGCAGTGATCTTCAACAACACAGGGAGAATATTATATATATATATTACGTGGAAGCCTCCTGCTCGTCTCCGGGTCATCTACCCGTGCATCACCAGCTAACCTGTCTCTAGTCTGCTTGTGTGAGCACCCAGAGTAATAAGAGGAGACATAAAACTCTGGGTCAGACATAAAGCCTGGTATGAGCGATAAGCATCTAAACAGAATAATAACAGGTATACTAAACCATACCTGAACCTGGACCTGCAACCAAAGAGTTAGTACCACATACCGTACAATGCTCTAAGGTGTCATAATAAATAGTGTAAGAATACGGGGGTGGGGTGTGCATGTCATAATGATAGCAAACAAATCATCCATAGCAACCATCCTCACATTTCTCACTCAGTGCGTAAAGTATACGATATCTATCACTTTGGAACACTAGACAAACTGAGGTAACGACGAATCCCGACTTGTAGAAACCCTGCTATAACCAAGCTAAACATATGGGGTCATGACCAACATTTCAATGACCCACTTCATTGGTTGTAGCCCTTGGTCCTACCGATGCCATAATGGCCCTGAACCCGCCTTCGTACCTCCTACCATAGTGGTCCAAAGCTATAGACGTCGATAACTCCTTGGCACGCGTCCCACAACAAAGCCCAACCATGAAGCGAACTCGTTGATTCTCATCTGAATCTTGAGCTCTAACTTCTCATTTGGACTTCCTTTGCATCTCGGGTTTGGTCGAATTGGAGTGGGTCTTCAGAAGAGTTGTCGCGCATTAACAGTCCTAGAATTCGGTTCGGTTCGGCAGTCATCACCTTCACCGGTTCGGGTCGGTAGTCATCACCTTCATCGGTTCGGGTCGGATACTCCACTTCGGGTCGGGTCGGTGTCCTCCTCCGGGTCGGGTCGGGTCACTGTCTTCCTTCCAGTTTTCTCCGATCAGCTCCCTCGTTTTCCATCTACTCCGATCCGATCCTCTCCCGTTCTCCATATGCCCTGATCCGATCCACTCCCTTCGCCTTGCTCCAGTCGTAGCCTCCCAATCTTGAGTCGATCCGATCTGGTCTCCATTATTCTTCCGATCCGATCCCTTTTGTCCACTCCAACTCTAAGTAAACAGCCTTCCTTTTTGCCAAGTCTCCTATGTGCCAAACTCCAGTTCGGGTCGGTTTTCTTGCCCAGTTCACATATCCGATCCGAGCCTCATCCGATCCGAACCGGTTAGGAACTTGCACATTTCTGCAACTTTCCAGCGAGCTTTCTACGCCATTCGACGACGTTTCCGACCAATTTAACTATTCTAATCAATCATAAAAACATACCATAGAGTCATAGCAACATGTAATAGCAACCACAAACAGCAAACAACAATTCAAATGAATAAAAATGGATCAAAAGTGACTAAAACTTCATATTTTCCCCATTGCATGTTTAAGTAGAACTAATCATAGGGTTAACAAAACTCAATCAAATTAAACCAAATTTCTACCAGAGGCATAAAATATTATTTAGGAATTTCTAAACATTTTTCCAGAATTTATTAGTGTATAAATTCGCTAATCTTCACTAATTACCCTTAATTAACTGTAATTAGTATCAAACGATGCTATCACTCACCTTTGCCACAACTAGAACCCCAAAACCGAAATATTCTCTGATTTGGCGCTGTCCCCAATCTTACACAGCAGCTCTACCTCGGTTCTCGTGCTAATACTCCTTGATTTGATGTTTGCTAAGCCTAATCTTCAATTAGAAAGTGATTAAGAGGTGTTTTGAAGAGATTTAGAGGGTGGAGGCCATGGCTAGGTTAAGAGGAATGAATAGTGACGGCTGAAAAATGAGAAAAAGGTATTCTCCAAACCCTAACAGCCCTTTTAAACTCCTAATCCCGAAATTTCCCTTTGGGCCTAGCTGCTAATCACCCGGTTAAGCCCAATTAAGCTGTTTTTCACCATTTGAAACTTGTTTCAGCCATATCTCCCAAACGGTGAGTCCGTTTGGCTAATGTGACCACTCTACGGAAAGAGAAACCATCATCCGGAGCCATTGGAAGTGGTTTCAGGTAAAATTCCTTTCCAGTCAAAAGTTATGGCCAAAACAGTGCCAACTAGGGGTAAAATGGTCATTTAAAAATCGGGAAAAATCATGAACATGGGAAATGACCCCAATAGTCGTCTCCCAAAGTTACATGACCATACGACTTCGTATGTGAAAGAAATAAATATCATACGATCCTATGATGCGTAGAATACGGGTCGTTACATGCATGCCTGTCGTTAGCTCGTGCCATAAGGTGTTGGGTTAAGTCTCGCAACGAGCGCAACCCTCGTGTTTAGATGCCACCATTGAGTGTGGAACCCTGAACAGACTGCCGATGATAAGCCGGAGGAAGGTGAGGATGACGTCAAGTCATCATGCCCCTTATGCCTTGGGCGACACATGCTACAATGGGCGGGACAAAGGGTCGCGATCCCGCAATGGTGAGCTAACTCCAAAAACTGGATGAATCTTGCGAAGGAACCCTTAGGTTTTTGGGGCATTGGACTCTCACCAATGTTTGCGTTACTCAAGCCGACATTCTCGCTTCCACTTCGTCCACACCTGCTTTTGCGGGTGCTTCCCTCTAATGCGAAACGCTCCCCTACCGATGCATTTTGACATCCCAGGTTCGAATCCCTCTCTCTCCTTTTTCTTTATTGTGGGATTAAAATTTTTATTTATTCATTTGGATTGACTTGTTTTCTTTCATAAAATAAAGAAGCATGGCTCGGCCAGGTAGGATAGCCGAGCCAGAACAAAAAAAACTCTGAGCTACATGCCCCATCACGTCTCTACTGGATCTGTTCCCAGGAGTACCCTCAAAAAGGAACCCCTCCTCAGCCATTTCGTTTCGGGTTAAGAAGATGTGAAAGTGTGTTTCTCTCTATAAGAACAGTGCGTTCTGAGGTGTGAAGAGGGGGAGAAGAGAGATCTAGTGACATAACGCAGGGACTTCCAAAAGTGGAGCAAATCTTAGAAGTGCGTTCGATTGATTCAATATCGGTGACCCTTGAAAGGAGAGTCAAAGGTTGGAACGAACGTATACCAAGAATTCTTGGAATTCCTAAAGTAGATGAATAAGAATTATGAGTAAGTGAAGTGTGTTTCATTTCTCTATCATTATATTATACAAAATACCATCTATACTTGATTAGATTATGTAACACCCCATATTTTCTGAGAATATTAAAAAAAAAGGTTAATTATGAAGAAGTTATTAAGCCTTGAAGTTTGTATGCATATGAGAGAAATATATATAGATATATATAAAAATTAAATAAATAAACATGCAAAAAGGTTCAAAACAGCGAATTGGGAGGGGGAATAACCGAACCGACCCATTTTTGAGGTCGACCCAAGCTTTGCTGGGTCGACTAGGGGTTAATACAGGTGTTTGGCTGTCATCCCGTGGGCCGATTCGCTCAAATGCAGATTTTGCATTTGAATGGTTCTCATGATTCAGGGTTAATCTAATGGTCCTAAATAACTACCTACACCTATATATACATCCCTAACCTAAACCTAAATCTCATATACAATTCTCTAGCCTCCATTGCTCTCTTCCTCTCTAAAAATAAATAAATCAATGGCGTCTCTACTCTGCTGAAACCTAAGCTAGGACTTGTGCTTCTTCTTCCTCCAATTCTGATTAGGATTAAAAGAGAACAGCTACAACACCTATTTCTTTTAGAATCCAACCAAGGCAAGTGAAGTTATTTTCCGATATAAACTTTAATTATAATTGTGACATGATTGTAAATCTGAATTTGAGATTGCGTATGTTCTGTTCTGATCTGTTTTATTCTATATCTCTTTCTTCTTTCTGTTCTATAGCCAGGCTACCCCGAGCCTGCGCCAAATCTCATAAGAGATTAACGCACGAACGTTAAACTTTGGGACAAATAATGAATGATGGCATAATTGGACATGGATAATCTGTGACTAAAAGGACATAGCTTGTAAACTAGATTTAGATCTGTGCATATTCTGTGAATTGGAAGAAGAGGAACCATTGTATATTAACATGTGACTTGAGACATTGGACATAACGCATATTTTTGAATTAAAGATCTGTTATAATTTAAAGTTCTAGATTGTTGGGCATATTGTTTATATAGAGATTCATGATTTGGGATAAAAAGAGAATATGACTTAGGTGTGAAGATTTATGTTAAGATTTGATAACTATTAAATGTGAATAACACCTAAGTGGGAGATTTTTGAATATATGACATGCATTGAAATCGATGGCTATATTTGGTATAATTTATATGTGAATCTTTTGTACTAGGCAAGTTTAACTAAATTTGAGACGTGTGTTATATGGTAAATTATGACCATAATCTGTGCCATGTAAATTCAATGCAAACGTGGGGTATATGATCATAATGTGAATCATGACAACTATTTAGGCATGCAAACTTAGGCCAAATTTATAATTAGGCAAGATATGTTTATGAAACTTTAAGGAATGATTAAATCTGTTATATGGCCTAATCTGCTAGTTCTGTTATATTGCCTAATTTGCTAGTTCTGTTATATTGCCTAATCTGCTAGTTCTGCTATAATCTTCTATATCTAATCATATACCAAATCTGTCATCTGCTAAGTCTGCTGAAGATGCCTAAACTGTTATATGCTAAATCTGCTAAACTGCTTAATCTGCTGAATCCGTTAAGTCGCCTAATCTGCTAAATCTGTTATCTGCCATATCTGTTGAGTTGATATATTTAGTCTGTTATTGACATAATCTGAATTGGCTATAATTATGAAAATTGACATGTATATTAGGCGTGGGTATAAATGGTAAATTAATAATTAATGGCCGCAAAGATAAACATGGCTGACTCGAGGTTAGAATGAGTTTGCGGCGTAATCCTGCCCGCAACCGCCCGGCACAACCAGTGGCCGCAACCAATAGGTTCTAATGTGACAAGTTAGTCATAACGTGCTTGAAACCCGAGGTTAGACTTAGTTTGCGGTAGAAATCTGCCCGGAACCAACCGGCCTAACCAGTAGCCGCAAACTATCAGTCTAATGTGAGAGGTCTGGGCATTAATATTTAATTAAAGAAAATCTGAGATAAATATAATGTCTAAAACGTGTTGGGCGGATAGGGTTAAACCCACTAGACTGATGAGTTTAATAAATTTGTTATGTGAATCGGTAGGCCCAATTACAAAGTTAGACAAATCTGTAAATCTGTTAAATCCGTATATCTGATCCGTTAGTCTAAAACTTGTCTGACCTGTGAACTAATTGATCTGAATTCTGTATGTCTGAACTTGTTAATCTGAAATCTGTTAGTCTGGGGACACAAGGATAGGAGGGGAATTACTTGTGTCATCTGTTGTTTGGGACCCATATTAGTCAATAACCCTTTCTGGTATCAAAACTTTGACCCAACAGTAAGTAGGGTCCGGGCACGCTTACTGAACTAATTATAAGCGGTTCATTCTGATAATGGCGAGGGGTGTTGATGTTGCGTTCCAACGGGGCATGTGCGTGCATGGATCCCTGTCTGCCTCTGAGGATGTAAGACGCCGTGACATCTGTAAATAGGTCTGTGCCAGTTGGTTGTCACTTTAGGGAGTGATACACCCTACTGTGGGGCCGACACAGGATATTTATGTATTAGGGAGCCGATCGCTTGGGGTAGGGTTTTAGGGTACACTTAGTTCTGTCTGTTTCTGTTGGTACCGTCTGTTTCTGTTGGGTGGTAACACCTGTCTGTTTCTGCTGGTACCGTCTGTTCGGGTGGTAAAGGCCCATTACTAGTGTACTTCTAATTCTACATTCTGTTTCCGTAGGGATTAATCTGTTTCTGCTTCTGTCTGTTTTTGATCGGGTAGTAAAGGCCCATTATTAGCATTCTGTTTCGGTTAAATTATTTTGTACCCGTTTCTGTTTCAGTTTAGACATTAGGGTGACACCTAATTCTGTTATACTAGTATTAGTGCAGAGAAGTGTAAAGCAATAGCTTATATCATTCTGTTCTTCTGCCATATCTGCTACATCTGTTACAGTTATCTCTCATCCAGTTTTATTTTCATGTCATGTTATTATTATCTGTTCATAACTTAAAATCACTGTACTTGCCAGACTTTTGTCTGACCCTTGTTGTTTCGCCTCCTTTCTTCCGTTTCCCCCCCCCCCCAGGTTTTGTAGAAGGGAATACTCTAGCTTGATCCAGATTTCTTCCACTTGCAGTGCTTAAAGTATGGCTTGTCTTCTTCTGTGGGGATTATGATTTTAAACTATGCATTCTGAAGGCTTTTGTACAAGACTGATATTTTGTACTTGAATTCTAATATTGTGATTTGAAAGAATGTAACCAAGCTTCTGTTGAAATAAAGTTATAAAATTTTCAAGTACAGTTTTATCTGTCTTGTAATTTTCTGTTTTGTTTACTAAAATGCTCCACCAAAGTTAAGGCATTCCCTTGTGAGTGACCTTAATGGAGGTGGGGTGTTACACTTGGTATCAGAGCTGAAGGTTACCAGATTTGATAAAAAGTTTTTGAAAACTATGTTTTAAAAAGGAAGTATTTTCAAAAGTAAAGCTTATTTTGAAAAAAAAACATAATCCCCAAAAGCCATATATCTTTCTTTCGATTCTTTGTTTCGAGTTCCTTCCTCTTTCCCTTTTTGAATCTCTTCCTCCGCGTATAGATGCTTTTTCTAAGATATGTAAGGACTTCCGTGCGATGGGCGGAAAACAGCTTTATGGGACTGAGACGTTGTCGAGGCTAGAAGTTGGCTGAACGAAGTGGAGAACTTGTTGGTACCTTTGAGATAGACGATGGGAGGAAGGTTCAACCAGCTGCTTGGTTAATGAAGGATGAAGCTTCATTTTGGTGGAAGGTCACGAATGAAGAACGTACATGGGAGACATGGATAGGACACACGATAAGAAAGTGGATCCAAAGAAGGGCACTTGCTTCAACTGTGGTGAGATGGGACACTTCACTAGGGACTGCCCGAAGAAACGAGGACAAAGGCAGAGGGCAGGACCAACTGCTGGAGGGAAGGCGAACACTCTCGAGGCTAGTGGATAGGATAGGATTAGGAAAACTTTCCGTATGAGGTTTAATTTCTTTATCTGATTGTTGAGTTAAAACTCTTTCTGATTCTGGTATTTTGATTCTATAATCGATACTCTGCACTTTAATACTAGTATTGTTTCTGATTCCGCTGTAGACTCAAACCCATAAGGGTTATGATTAATCTGTTTGTGATAGATTGGGGTTTGAGAGATATATGTGTTAGGCGTCAAGTATGACGCATACATTCTGAGGTTTTGTGGGATATGATTTTATCATGCTTAGCTTCCTAAGAATCATTAGGGAACCTGATCTATATCAGTAGTCTGTAAATATCTGAATAATTCTGATTTCCAGTTCTGACATTGTCTAAAGGAGGTAATCCTCTGGGTGTCAATCTGATGTTGATTTCGGTCTTTGGGGTTGATACTTAGGGGAATTATTTTCTCAACCAATGTCTAATGGGAACCAAGTCTTCATTTTATCTGTACTCGCTTCCATCATTCGACTGTATCCTATCGATCGAATCTTCGAACTTTAGGTAGAAACTAATGGGTGTAAACATGTGTTTGAGACATGTTATGTTTGATGGTTGCAAGTGGATGCAAGTGGTTGCTAGTGGTTGCTCGTGGATGCGTATACACACACTAGGCACTAGATCGGCTCGAAAACACTCTCATACTGCATGTGGATGTGTGAGCATTTTCAATTTTTGTGGATGCAAAATGATTGACTCAGCACATGGATGTTGCATTTGGATGAATGGTTATGCACTCATATAGAAATGATGTGTATCAAATAGGATTTCTTGCATACATATTTGGACTCATGACACTAACATGATTCGCATTAAGGAGGTCAACTGGATCAGTAGACCGCCTAATTTTTCATTAGATAAGAAACATATACACACACTTTGCATATGTTCATACGACATTAGAAACCTTTTAAGGACAATGGATGCCTGTGATTGAATGGTTGAGTAGATGGATGTTGGATGTTAGGATACATTCTTCTTAACTTGAAGATTTCGGGGACGAAATCCTTTAAGGAGGAGAGAATGTAACACCCCGTATTTTCTGAGAATATTAAAAAAAAATGGTTAATTATGAAGAAGTTATTAAGCCTTGAAGTTTATATGCATATGAGAGAAATATATATAGATATATATAAAAATTAAATAAATAAACATGCAAAAAAGGTTCAAAACAGCGAATTGGGAGGGGGAATAACCGAACCGGCCCATCTTTGAGGTCGACCCGAGCCCCGCTGGATCGACTAGGGGTTAATCCAGGGTGTTTGGCTGTCATCCCGTGGGCCGATTCGCTCAAATGCAGATTTTGCATTTGAATGGTTCTCATGATTCAGGGTTAATCTAATGGTCCTAAATAAATTCCTACACCTATATATACATCCCTAACCTAAACCTAAGTCTCATATACAATTCTCTAGCCTCCATTGCTCTCTTCCTCTCTAAAAATAAATAAATCAATGGCGTCTCTACTCTGCTGAAACCTAAGCTAGGACTTGTGCTTCTTCTTCCTCCAATTCTGATTAGGATTAAAAGAGAACAGCTACAACACTTTTTCTTTTAGAATCCAACCAAGGCAAGTGAAGTTATTTTCCGATATAAACTTTAATTATAATTGTGACATGATTGTAAATCTGAATTTGAGATTGCGTATGTTCTGTTCTGATCTATTTTATTCTATATCTCTTTCTTCTTTCTGTTCTATAGCCAGGCTACCCCGAGCCTGCGCCAAATCTCATAAGAGATTAACGCATGAACGTTAAACTTTGGGACAAATAATGAATGATGGCATAATTGGACATGGCTAATCTATGACTAAAAGGACATAGCTTGTAAACTAGATTTAGATCTGTGCATATTCTGTGAATTGGAAGAAGAGGAACCATTGTATATTAACATGTGACTTGAGACATTGGACATAATGCATATTTTTGAATTAAAGATCTGTTATAATTTAAAGTTCTAGATTGTTGGGCATATTGTTTATATACAGATTCATGATTTGGGATAAAAAGAGAATATGACTTAGGTGTGAAGATTTATGTTAAGATTTGATAACTATTAAATGTGAATAACACCTAAGTGGGAGATTTTTGAATATATGACATGCATTGAAATCGATGGCTATATTTGGTATAATTTATATGTGAATCTTTTGTACTAGGCAAGTTTAACTAAATTTGAGACGTGTGTTATATGGTAAATTATGACCATAATCTGTGCCATGTAAATTCAATGCAAACGTGGGGTATATGATCATAATGTGAATCATGACAACTATTTAGGCATGCAAACTTAGGCCAAATTTATAATTAGGCAAGATATGTTTATGAAACTTTAAGGAATGATTAAATCTGTTATATAGCCTAATCTGCTAGTTCTGTTATATTGCCTAATTTGCTAGTTCTGTTATATTGCCTAATCTGCTAGTTCTGCTATAATCTGCTATATCTGTTCATATACCAAATCTGTCATCTGCTAAGTCTGCTGAAGACGCCTAAACTGTTATATGCTAAATCTGCTAAACTACTTAATCCACTGAATCCGTTAAGTCGCCTAATCTGCTAAATCTGTTATCTGCCATATCTGTTGAGTTGATATATTTAGTCTGTTATTGACATAATCTGAATTGGCTATAATTATGAAAATTGACATGTATATTAGGCGTGGGCATAAATGGTAAATTAATAATTAATTGGCCGCAAAGATAAACATGGCTGACTCGAGGTTAGAATGAGTTTGCAGCGTAATCCTGCCCGGAACCGCCAGGCACATCCAGTGTCCGCAAACAATAGGTTCTAATGTGAGAAGTTAGTCATAACGTGCTTGAAACCCGAGGTTAGACTCATTTTACGGCAGAAATCTGCCCGAAACCAACCGGCCTAACCAGTAGCCGCAAATTGTCAGTCTAATGTGAGAGGTCTGGGCATTAATATTTAATTAATGAAAATCTGAGATAAATATAATGTCTAAAACGTGTTAGGCGGATAGGGTTAAACCCACTAGACTGATGAGTTTAATAAATCTGTTCCGTGAATCGGTAGGCCCAATTACAAAGTTAGACAAATCTGTAAATCTGTTAAATCCGTATATCTGATCCGTTAGTCTAAAACTTGTCTGACCTGTGAACTAGTTGATCTGAATTCTGTATGTCTGAACTTGTTAATCTGAAATCTGTTAGTCTGGGGACACAAGGATAGGAGGGGAATTACTTGTGTCATCTGTTGTTTGGGACCCATATTAGTCAGTAACCCTTTCTGGTATCAAAAATTTGACCCAACAGTAAGTAGGGTCCGGGCACGCTTACTGAACTAATTATAAGCGGTTCATTCTGATAATGGCGAGCGGTGTTGATGGTGCGTTCCAACCGGGTCATGTGCGTGCATGGATCCCGGTCTGCCTCTAAGGATGTAAGACGCCGTGACATCTGTAAATAGGTATGTGCCAGTTGGTTGTCACTTTAGGGAGTGATACACCCTACTGTGGGGCCGACACAGGATATTTATGTATTAGGGAGCCGATCGCTTGGGGTAGGGTTTTAGGGTACACTTAGTTCTGTCTGTTTCCGTTGGTACCGTCTGTTTCTGTTAGGTGGTAACACCTGTCTGTTTCTGCATGGTACCGTCTGTTCGGGTGGTAAAGGCCCATTACTAGTGTACACCTAATTCTACATTCTGTTTCCGTAGGGATTAATCTGTTTCTGCTTCTGTCTGTTTCTGATCGGGTAGTAAAGGCCCATTATTAGCATTCTGTTTCGGTTAAGTTATTCTGTACCCGTTTCTGTTTCAGTTTAGACATTAGGGTGACACCTAATTCTGTTATACTAGTATTAGTGCAGAGAAGTGTAAAGCAATAGCTTATATCATTCTGTTCTTCTTTCATATCTGCTACATCTGTTACAGTTATCTCTCATCTAGTTTTATTTTCATGTCATGTTATTATTATCTATTCATAACTGAAAATCACTGGACTTTCCAAACTTTTGTATGACCCTTGTTGTTTCGCCTCCTTTCTTCCGTTTCTCCCCCCAGGTTTTGTAAAAGGGAATACTCTAGCTTGATCCAGATTTCTTCCGCTTGCAGTGCTTAAAGTATGGCTTGTCTTCTTCTGTGGGGATTATGATTTTAAACTATGCATTATGAAGGCTTTTGTACAAGACTGATATTTTGTACTTGAATTCTGATATTGTGATTTGAAAGAATGTGACCAAGCTTCTGTTGAAATAAAGTTATAAAGTTTTCAAGTACTGTTTTATCTGTCTTGTAAGTTTCTGTTCTGTTTACTAAAATGCTCCACCAAAGTTAAGGCATTCCCTTGTGAGTGACCTTAACGGAGGTGGGGTGTTACAGATTAAATCTATGAAATTCAAACTCGTGATTCATTATTACAATCTCATTGATTGTTGTTCCTTATTTTCTTTTCTATATATCTAACTATATATAGATATATAGTTTAGTTAGTGTCTATTTTTTTCATTCCCCTTCTCTTTCATGGATGAATTATCCCTATTTTCACATCTAGGATTTACATATACAACACATATCACTGTCAAGGGGGATTTTTTCTTAGTATTTTTTTTATTCAAAATGGAAAGCTCCCAAATTCTATTATAAACTTGAAAAACAAAGATTGGGTTGCGCCATCAAATAGTATACAATAATGATGTATTTTGTGAATCAAATGCATGGTCAAATAAGAAACTTAATTCATTGATAATATTAGAGGCACGGCCATACATAACATAGAAATCACGCTTGGAAAGGGTGGACAATTAGCTAGAGCGGCGGGCATTGTAGCGAAACTGATCGCAAAAGAGGGTAAATCATAAGTCTATTGGAATTGGCTCTGTATCAATGGAATCTCATCATCCATACATAACAAATTGGTCTGGTATATTCATACCATACCATATGAACAGTAAAAACTAGAATTCTTATCGATACTGGAACTCATAGGGAAGAAATTGGAGTTATGGATGGAATCAAATATGCAATATTTATAGAAAAAAGTATTCGGTTATTGGGGATATGCAGATAATGAAGAACCATAAGACTGAATTACTTGAGATGCCTGTGCCCATAAAAAATCCCGAAGCCAACCATTAATAGTAATGGAACTCTGTGCAAAGTTTCCTCTTGTTATATGAGTTACCAGCCCTTGATCACTTATTGTACCCCAAACATCCATACTTTGGCATCAAAATTTTTTTCTCTGAATTCCAATCGAATGCAACCGGATCTAGTATAGTATGAACTGGCGATCAGAACATATATGGATAGAACTTATAACAGGGTCTCGAAAAGCAAGTAATTGCCCAAAGTCGTTACCTTAACCGCAAGGAGGGGGATGCCGAAGGCGGAGTTAGTGACTGGAGTGAAGTCACAACAAGGTAGCCGTACTGGAAGGTGCGGCTGGATCACCTCCTTTTCAGGGAGAGCTAATGCTTATGCTTGTTGGGTATTTTGGTTTGACACTGCTTCGCACCCAAAAAGAAGTGAGCTATGTCTGAGCTAAGCTTGGATATTGAAGTCTTTCTCGACGGTGAAGTAAGACCAAGCTCATGAGCTTATTATCCTAGGTCGGAACAAGTTGGTAGGATCCCACTTTTTATGTCCCCTTGCTGCTACACGAGAGGGACATGGGGCGCAAATGGGAAAGAGAGGGATGGGGTTTCTCTCGCTTTTGTCCAATATATATATTTTCTTTATATAAAAATATATTTGGGTAAAGTTATTTCATTACCCTCTTTTCAATATATACTGTGTCAGTTCATCGTATTCAAGTGTTTAGAAACTCCTACTGATACAGTGGATCAAACTGATAGATCAGACCCCATAAACAACTCAACTAATAAATCTCCATAATATAAAGCAATTTTTATATTGAATAACAAATACGCTCTCATATATATACACTCAACTCAATTTAGGGTGTTGCTAACCCTATCTCTACTGAGTCACGCCACAGAGCTAAGGTAATTACTTAACCTTAAGCTCTGATACCACTGTAATGACCCGGGTTCTCGCGAACATGAGTAATCGACATATAACCCAATGTCGACTACCAAGCATTGGAAATACTGGATTGTTAATGAAAGAAATTAGAGGGTGATAATAGATAAGATAGAAACTTAGAATAGAAGAAGAAGAAGAACATACAACATCAGAGTAAACACGAATCTCACAGCGGAACGAACAATATATAATAGATACATAACTTTGAAATAAAATCAGTATATGTATACAGTAACATTATCAGAGTACAACACTTACAACACAGTGGAAATAACAATAGCTACATTATCCTGAAGCCTCCGGCTCTAAGCTCTCTAAGTATATCTGTAAAATCCTGACTACTTGATTGCCCGTACAAAATTGGACACCCAAGAGTTTAGGGAAAACAAAACAAAATAAACTCTGGGTTAGTCATGTGACTGGTGTGTGTAAACTCCAACCATTTGTTCAACTTTAAAATCCCTTTAAAAGAAAGGATATCGTAAGACCGATCCACACACAAACACGGACGGTTTTTACCTTACGATAAACTAAATTATTCTTTATATCAATTCTCTTCTGATATTACAATAGTGTCTATCAACCACAGCTAATAATCATTTAGCAGAACGCTTTCATCTCACGTTCTACATAACTTATTGGGTAACGGATTCCAACTGGCAAGGTATGGGACCACCTTCCGATAGTGTATCTCTAGAGAGGAATGCATCGGGTTCAACAAGAACATCTTGTAACCCAGGCTAAACATGACCGGTCACTCATTTCGCTTGAGTGTACCGAATGTATTATCACCAACGGTTGGGATCAACAACCGTTTCCTAAATGGGATAGCATCGAAATAGATTATAGAAGTAAATGGAATTTCTCTAGATCAGGTGACAATACACCCTAATTGGCAGCTAACCACTTAGCCATGCGACCTACCCGATTTTATACCATTTCCGGTTGTGAGGCTAGAGGCCATAACATATAGATCACACCTTTATTACTTTGAATGTCACATCGTCATACCCGCCAAATCACAAACTGATTTCCCCACACGTACCACGGATATACAGCTAAGAGAAACGAATTCCTCTGCCACCAAACTTAAATACGTTTGAAGAGATCAACTTACGCGATCTGTTAAATATACTTTGTCAGGCATTCTTCCATACAGGTCGTCCTGGTACTGGACAGACTGAAGGTACTATTCTGTAAACAGGACAGCCTTTCGATAACTCCATCTTCTGTTATCTTCATCATATTTGATTGTAACGCTACTGCCCATATAGAGTGGTTTTTAGATAATGAATCTGATCCCGGTCTGTCCGTATTGACGACGGAAAAATAGTCAAGAACTTTGATAGTCGGTGATTTAACTATCAAAGAAAAACATATGTGCAAACAACGATATTATTTCCAGATGGAAATTCTATCGATCAATCATCAATCAACATTTATTCATTTCCCCATTTCTCGTTTCGATATATTCATCAAATCCTTATTTTCTAAAAATGAGAAAATTTATGTTATTAACTTTGGAAAACGTTTCCATTTCTGATTCACGCATCACTATCTTCTCACATATATCAGTCTCTAACTGTAATCTAGTAATAAAACAACCCCCTACGTAATAACCCCGAAGGCCGAAGCCAACATCAGATCAATACCCAGACAGCTGTTCAACTTAACTAATCTCCAGTCAGTTTCTAATTCCTTTAACTCCATTTTAATTCCTATTTCCTTTATAATATTTTATTAGCAAAATATTTACTTAAATCCTTTATTCAATTTAATTTAAATAATATTTCTTCTTTACAATCAAAACAGTTTGATTTTGTATTTAAAACAATATCCCAAATCCAATTTCTATTTATACTTCTAATTGTAGAATTATTTATATAAAATCTCATTCTATTATTCTAACACTTGTAATCCCATTTATAATCACCTTTATAAATGCTGCTCAAATTCCATTTAGAATATTTGTGTTAAAACCGATTCCTACTTTTCTATATAAATCCAGCCTTATATATTATGTTTATCAAATTATAAATATTTTATTTAATTTATAAAACATTATTTATAAATTAATCTTCTTAATCTATTTGTTAAAACAGATTTCTATTTAATATCCACTTTAAACAATGTTCTCAAAATTCTTTTATATCTCGTCAATATTCGTTTATAATCCTATTTACTTTCTACATAAATATTCCTTTTATGATTCTATTTGTTTTCTAAATAAATATCTGTTTTATAATTCTGTTTGTTTTCTAAATAAATATCCCTTTTATAATATCCTTTGATTTTATAAACATTTTCTTTTCAATATACACTTTGAAAATTCACTTTATACACTCCAGTATTTCTTATGGTATTCAAAATACCATATAACCATGATCAATATCATCCAAACACACATAATCAACAACAAATTATATATCACATTATATATCGCAATATATGAAACAAAACATTATTTTAAATATTGAGGAATCCAGTTGGATCCCTCTAACTTGTTTTCCTACATCCGCAGATGTTAAACAATATAATTAACATCTACATCATTTCAATATGAAATATTCTGATAAACAGAATCAATATTTGATTAACGATTTATATATATCATTATCTATAATTTCAACCAATACATCAGCAATTCAACCAAACAATCAACACATAACAATTAATCATCATTTATCAATACTAGATTATATTTATAAAAATATAAACCGTACAGAGTTAGTGAGATTTACTCACATTGGTAATTTATCGTTAAATAACGATAAATTATCATCGATTCAAATTGGACAATTTATTTCGCTATAAATTGTAACGAGCTCTAATCCACTCCCAGTCAGTTCCATTGCGCAGCCCTTGTCAATACGATCCCATCGGATCTTGTTTCGCTGAAAACCGATATCGTATGATAAAGTTATTTAATTTCGAAGTTATATGAGTATTTAAATTTAAATTAAAGTTAAAACAATATAAATCCGGGCCTCACCCCTTTAAAAACCTGGCCCATCTCCTTGTGAATACCCAAGCCCGCACCCTTAACCTTCTTCCCTGATAAGCTTAAAACCGTCGCTCCTCTTATATTCCAATTCCAGGAAGACGCCTATCGCACCATTATTTCATCACCAATTTCAAAAACAGAAAACACCAACCAAATCCTCATCTCGTCCTCTACACACCCATATCACTTCCATCCACCTCGGCTACACTCAATCCATCGCGTCGAACAAGGGAACCCACGAACTATAGTATATCGTTCGACACTTTTACACCCACAAACCCCTCAAACTCACACACAAGGTGCGCCTCGCCTTCCCAAGGCCAGTGCCACCCGCGATTCCTCCTCATATCGCCTGTAATCTCCCCAACAGAAAACCCTAGCTGCTGCATTCGAAAAGCAGCAACCCCATATGACCTCGCACTCCCCAAAACTTGTATGAAAATGAAGCGAATAACATAAGGAACCTAAATATATGAGTTATGTGATTTATGGGATTTTCTTTGATTGTTTTGATTTTTTGAAGATGTAGAAATTTTGTTTGGAAGACAAAAGAGAGCGGCGAATTTTCTGTTGACTTGGGGAGGAAAGTGAATTAGGGTTAAGGGATGTAGGGTATTTATACAATGATTTTAATATTTTAATATTAATTATTTTATTCATTTTTAATCTAACGCTATTTGTATTTATCATTAAAAATCCCTGTGATCACATATGATACCCAGAAATCACGAAAATGGATAAACAACTAGAGTTTGACATTACAGACCCAAGAAAACTAGTTTCATCGAATTCTGACTCCGTTTGCTCACACATCGTATTTTTAACCGTCAAAATACTAACTGTTTTTCACATTAAAAATCCATACGGCCACACACTGACTCCAAAAATCACGAAAATTAGAATCTAGCAATAATTTAATATTAGGAATCCAACAAAAATTATTTTCATCGAAAACGGAGGTCATTTCAAAACTGACTATTTTTATAGCTCTAAATAACCCATTTAAATATTTAAATTTTTAAAAATAATTAAATTAAATATAAATAAATTTATATTATCGTATATATTCATAACAGAATATCATACAGCTCCAATTGGATATATAACTTGATATTCAAATCCCGGTTGAATCGATATTCAATTTATATTGAAAAATCCATTTATAATGTAATTAATTGCTATAAATTATAAAGGAAATTCATAGCGACTATATTAAAATTTGATTTGGACATAAATCAAAATCTACACGATGAAATCCTGATTTTTCTCTTCCATTAGAATTACTCCACCAGCTCCGAACGTTTCTTGTTTCACAGAAATCCGATTTAAAATGGCTTCTGTATATTCGTTTAAAGTTTGAATCGCCAAATTATGAACTGCCGCGCCATTTCGAGCTCGATTATAATTATAATTTAAATTATACGTTCAGCTGTCATTTATATAATATATTCTTTAATATAATTCAACTCTAAACTGAAATATATATTATAAATGATCAAATTCACACAATATTGTGAATCCCACTATTTCCGACTATTCCAAAAATTAAATATATTATTCTATTATTTATATTAATTAAATATTCAATATTATTTAATTTTGGTCATTTTAAATTACCAAATCATTATTTAAATAATTAAATCAATTAATTATTATACCGTAAAAATACGAGACATTACAGATATTAAATCAAAATCAATTTTTAAATCGATAACTTAATATAAAAATCCATTTATATTATCAACTCAATATTTAAAACCATATTAAATATTTACAAAAAATCGACCAAAAATCTGGTTCATTACAAATAGTAATTTACCCTCAGCATCACTTATTATTTAGCAAAATAATGAACTCCTGGCTAAAGCATGCCGCATAGAAAATAATTACCCAGGTAGTATGAAATATCCAAAGTTCTAGGTTGGTACTTCTTATTGGTTTATACTGCAAACAACAACCAATTCTCCCTTTCGTGTATATGTAGCTGCTATTAAATTGTTCATGTGCTTGAAAATGTATCATATACACATATATAAACCAAAACGCTGACACTTTCTTATTTATGAAACCTCCCTGCATTGATATGGACTTCTGTACCCTGTAGTAATATGAACATGACGTTTTAAGTAGAGGTATGCTGAAAAATACTCATCAGAATTCGAACAAACTTACAACCTTCACTAAACTTCAATAAACACTTTATATTTTGCACATATTTCATTTTAAACTTTTTGCCATTAGGGTTCATACTGGTGATCATGTGCTAGCAAAAAAATTACATATATTACATGTCTATTGTTCCTAAAAGCCTTCCTTGATTTTCTAATTCATTTCATAATTTTTGTCAAAAAAATACTTCATTATTACATGTTATTTTGGAGATGTCACATCCATTTATCTTCTTAAATGGCATGGCCTTATCCTTCCAAAATAATACTACATATAAACAGTAAACTCATACACATATATACCAAAAATATCAAAGAAGCCGAGTTCCTTACATATTTCAATTCAGGTACTTTAATACATTAACACTAGTTTCTAAAGATTACTATTAAACACACTCCATACATTTCTGCAAACAAACTCCTTAAAACCGCTTATTACTGCATCAATTCCTTTTCCATATTCAGGATGATAACAGTCATAACAGGTAAATTAATCTAGTCATATGAATATGCAATTTTGTTAATCTTCCTACATTGATATTATTAAAATATCACATAATATTTCATCTCAGACTTGTTGTCCCCTTCTTTCAATTCTACATACTTGGTTTCTGCAAACCCCCAGTCCAGCAGTTTATCAACATCATGCATGCTTCCTGCAAACAATCTTTGAGATGCCTCATGGAAGATGAGGCACCCCAATGATTGCATGAAAACCAAAAGGGGTCAGACTGCAAGTTTGTTGTGAGCAAAATCACTTAATATATGTCAACAACCATAATAAATTAGCCAACATGATATTTATGTCATTCAAAATATTGGCAATTTACTTTGTTCATGTACATATGCCATTCTACTAAAATTGTATATGCATAAAACAGGGTTCTCTGTTAACTACTCATACAATACTTATGCAGCAGTATTTAAAAATATCGTATATAGATGTTTCAGCACCCCATTCAACAAAATAATCCATCACATACAAACACATTACACAACCATTCATAGGACAAAACCCATCAGCCTTCCCCATTGTCTCCATTCCAACAATATTATAATGTGTTCCTTATACACACATACACACATATAGGGATATAGGCAGTTTCTAGGCACCTATTTCTCATGGAACAGTTGTGATATAGGGTGTGGGTGCGTATCAGTTTTTCCCATCCTCACTTCTTTTGTCAGTATAAAGCATATATATATTTATATATGATGTCAGGAAATTGTTTATGCACATAAACAAGCACAATAGCAATTAGAACACAACATGGTTGGAAATATTGTAACATAAACGAGATCAGAGGTGCTTAGTGTATAGGACTTACATACATGGTTTTCATTATATAACATCATTAATATTTTAGGAGTCATAGCATAGCATTTCAAACAATAGCATACTTATCGTCAAAATGCTTAACACAATCATCACATCCAATCATTTAATTCATTCGGCACAATCCAACACGACACTAAATCAAACAAACATCCAAATAACTAAAAGAATTAAGTCGCATATAGTTAGGGCTTAATGCCATATAGAAAATGAGAATACTTACCTAAACTCTCGGCATCCGTCTTCTTCATTCTCGATTCAGCCTTGATTCTCGAAGGAGATAATGTTGTCCTTCATCTCGATTCCGTCCTTACTTTGGTTTGCGTGAGGAGGCAGCCTTCAATCCCACGATTTGACTTCCTATTTCTATTGCGAGAATTTCTTTGGAATCCCAGATCTGGCTTGCAAAATCTCCTTTCATTTCTATTTTATTTTTCTTTAGAGGAAAATTGAATGCCCCTTGGCACTTTGTAACGCCCAACCCTGAGACCCATCCTAATAAATAGCATTACTAGATAATGTTGTCTATTAGAGCGGAGAATAGGGCTGGTTAAGTGTGACCACTTGTAGATTTGCATTAACAAGTCATAAGAACGTCGAGAAAGTCACACATTTCCACAATGGATATAGGATCAGCTCAAAGCACAGAATATATGAAAACACAATCATAGTACAAAGAACAGTAACACAATATTACTTCGTTAGAGTACAACCAATACATGTGCTACAATAAGAATAGATACAACACTAACACTTATACAACATGATACAAATGATTCATTGGAAAACCTCTACAGTTCGATCTTAACTAGAAGCTATGATGGAAAAGATGTTCTAAATAACCTGTTAATCCCAATGTCAGCAACTATACCTGAAACATCTCGGTCTGACCCAAGGAATACACACATGGATCGGTCTAGTTTACAATCAGTATAAGAAATAAATAAGCACAAGATGTACAACTCTTTACCCTAAGAGTTGTGAATATGATGGCATAAAGGCGTTAATTGGTTTTAGATCACATATCAGGACACAAGGGAAAATGTACAAGTCTCGTGGACTAGTATTAGGCTAAGTACATCACCGAACTCAAGCCGCAATGAAAACATATACCAAAATCATCAAAATCATCATACACATCTCAAGCAAGTTAAATTATCAATAAACGAAGTACCTCACTCCAAAACATCTAAATCTTAAAATATGATGAACTAAAAATCCAAACGCACTTTGCAAATGTACGATCATCTCGATCAAGTTAAAATCATCAAACCCAACTCACAAAAGAAGTCATAAGAAATGTGTGCATGCCATAGTAACAAAGCCCATCCCGAGCTATAATGTTGCTCATCCCGAGCAATAGCAAAATATTAATTAGCAAATGAAAATCGTCAACATCAAATCATAATATGAAATCGTTAAAATGTGCGTGTGCTATTAATTAAACTATAGCACACCCCGAGCTATATTATTGCCCATCCCGAGCAATAACCAAGTACTTATATGTATTCAAATTTAGTTTCCTCTCACCGCGACTACCCAAGCCGAGTGTATCTTGACCATCCCGATCAAGTGAATACGTATATAAGACCCATCCCGAGTCTCGGCTTCATCCCGTAGCTAGTACTGGCTTAACATCTACAGAATGCATCACTGACTCCTAGTCAGTAATCAAACAGCGATAACGGGGGGCCCAATACCACAAGTTCTCCTTGCTTGGTTTGCTTGCCGCTCATCAACTCCGCATTGGAAAACATCGAAAACACCAAATCATCATTATTAAAACATCTGCTTCAATCAAACAATACTAAAATTAACCGACTTCGTATACTTACGTGTCCCATACCACGGAGTGTATGATGTCGTTTAACATCCAATATGTTATCTCAAAGTGTGCAAGATTGTGTATTTTATATATAAGAAAATACTTGATTTCGAAACAAGTTATGAAATATTTTACGAAACCAATAGTTTTCTTTCTTAGAAAGTTATAGATTTGAAGATAGGTTTTTTTACTATTATTTTGAGGCCACATAGTGTAAAAACTAAAATTATAAATCTCATTTAGCCTCAAAACTATAATGAAAACTTAATTTACACATATATAAGAAAACTAGTTTAAATCGTGCAATGTGTGCTCAAAACTCATCATTAAATACATAAAACCCAAATTATGCATTAGTGATAATTTAAGATTCTCCATTAATAAAGTAAGCCAAAATATAACACAAAAATATGGCTTAAAATTAATCAAGAAAAGCATGAAAACACTTAAGTGAAGACGCCCAAATTTTCACTAAGGCATAAAAATACTCCCAGAAATCAATCCGGGTTACCAATTTCCGGATAGTTTTGAATGACCAAACGATCTCCGAATGGTTTAAATTTTATATGCACAAACAAGAAAGACCTGACTTTTAACTGAAAAAGGATTTGCTAAATTCCGACATCACACAAAAAAGTTATAAAGCTCCAAACATGGACTCTGGACTGAATTTCGGCCTGGGAAGAAATCACTTCTAGGTCCGACTTTGGGACTAGGTTTGAATGGGCAAACTACATCGGATTGACCTAAAAATTTGCAGGATTATAGACAAGTCCCCAAGCTTCAATCACTCAATTTCGATCAACAACGAGGGAGACATAACACCCAGAAGTTGGACCTGGTCGTTGTTATGTTCTAGGTCAATATCCTAGCAAAACCCTTACTTTAGTGACCCGTTCATCCACCCAAATCAACTCTAAATGATACCACAATTTGCAGATATACTCATAAAAAGGTGAACAACAACATTTAAAAAGAATCAAGCAAAACCATTCAAGTATCAGAAATTTATGAAGGCTCAAACATGGGGTTTCTTGTGATTTTAACACAGCGCAAAATGACCAATATGACTCGGAAAAGCGACATATCTTTTACGGACAGAAAATTGATTCAATAAATAGGACTAAACAATGTAAACTCGAAAGTGTGATTCCACCGACTCACCTTGATTAGTTTATTAGAAGAATTCCTCTTGATTTGGAGCTGTAGGAAGCAAATTAACGACATGCACTAACATTTCTCTTTTACAAAAAACCCAATTTTTTTTATTTTGATTTTCCCCTTCATTGGAGATGGATCAAAGCTTGGATCTAGGCTAAGCAATAAAGATAGAGCAAACAATAATATAGTTATACTTAAAATTAAAGCAAGCATGCCTTAACTCATCATCAATTTCCCCAAAAAACTGCATTTTTACCCTCTGTTGCAATAAGGGTTTGGCATAGCAAACTTAGTTATTTTCCTACGAAATGTTTACTGAAGGTGCGTTAATGAGTTGAGAATAACATACCCAAATTTCAAATTTTTTAGATTTCTCTAAAATTACATTTTTATACTAACCTCTATTTTTAGCTCAGATCTGACCCGAAAATCACTAAAGAAAAGAAGACGTTTGATCCATCAACACTAATCCAAATGCCACGAGATTTGGTGTGGAGGTGCTAGAACATCTCAACAACATCGTATAAAAAATTTAGAATTTTTGGAAATTTATTTGATTTTCTATGAATTTTAGAGTATGTAGGATTTTGGGTTTGAGGAGGTAAAGAACCATTTTTTTCTTTGGGAAAGCTATAAAGTATCATCTTTTCATGTGAATGAACGAAGGAGAAACCCTTTTTCTCACTCTCCAGATAATTATTATGTTGAGAGATGATCCAATCCCCGCTACTAATCCCAAAATAATTCAACTAAGCTAGTTAGGTTCAATTACACAAGGCTGGGTACTCCAAACATGGTTTAATCTCTCTCTCTCTCTTTTCTTTTAACTCAACATAAAAATTAACGCACCAAACATATTTACACCGTTTTAAATATTAATTCAATATGATACACTAAAATAATTATGGTTGTCAAAAATATCTCTATTTATACATATGCAATCTCTACAACACAATAAATAAATACAATTAACGACTCATTTTAACAAAACATGCATTTTCTCTTTATTATTAAATACAACAATCTATTATAGCCCAAAATTACAATAATTGTTTTGTTAACAAAATATTTACAATTATTATTATCAAACCATAGTAAAATGGTTTTAACCAAATAATTATAACATAAACACTTCTCATCTTGTTACTACAATTTAAGAATACACACATGTTTATACGTATTGTTGGTATTCAAAAACACAAATTTTCCCAATTTGTTACAATAACAGTGCTATTGTATACTTTATTACTCAATAAATTAAATTTATTATTAACGATAATAAAATGCACCAAGACTATAAATATTGATTCCCATACGATTAACAAACCAATTTATTCATTGATTAACATTTTAAAAGTCACATGTACACTTTAAATTCATTAATGTAATTTAAACACAATTCCTCTATTGATATCATTATCAAAGATACGTCTAGTATTTAAAACGTCAATTAATAATTTAATAATTACAACCAACAATTAATCCCAAATATTGAAAATATATTTTCCCTTTAAGTATTGATTCCAAATCAATATTTTATATTTTCAATATCCCAAAACAGTTTAATTGTGATCTTGAAGTGATAATATATATTGGAATAAATCCCTTATTATGACCAAGTTATTTATATATTTATTCCAAATACTCAGTTTTGAAATGCTCAAAGCTTTATTTTCTTATTTAAATGTTATACGAGTTAGTCTCATAAACTTGTATCATCAACTATTATCTTAAGAATCACAAAAACCCATTAAATTTGTACTTCCAGGTTACCTGAAAATATGGGTTATTACAGACTTCCCCCTTTAAATAAAGTACGTCGTCACAATTTGTTAGATTAGTTCTTCATCTATTTAGATTCTATAACTTTTTTTAATCTCAATTTGCTTCTTAAAAACTTCTTTATTTTGGAAGCTAACACATGGAATTTAGAAAATTTCGTCATATTAAATTTTTAACATCAGTATCTCCCATTTTAACTTACCCAAGCCTTAAATAAAGTTTTAATCATATTCATTCACTCACTAGTATCAATCTTTAAATGCACAACTTATCTTTCACAAGGCATAAGTTGAAATACGCACTCAAGAATTTTTGCTCCTCCATCATTACTTGATGCTACCTTGCAATTTGGAGTTATCTAAATTTCCTCAAAGTATGGCTGCTTCTTGGACTTTTCAATCATCAAATAGCCTCACTATTTCTTGAGGTTTATATCCAACTCTATGGCGACAACTAGCCAAGTGAATGCAATTATGAATGTGTATCCCAAAAGTGACGCTCTTGTTTTTTAGAAAGTTGTATATTTAAAACTACATTATATTTAACCCATTTTAATTTTACATTTATAATTTAATTGGAATAACATTAAACCACTATTTCCCATTAATCCTTCTTAGTACTTGGCTGCGATGTCAACAAATCATCGCCTCACCAAAGTCGGTATACTTTGCATCTCACGTAGTGGTTTACACTATTCCAAAGTGATAATTTCGTATCTTACTTTTCAACAAATTATATTTCACTGCTTATCTTCAGTGTTATGTAGTCTTGAATAAGTGTTTAAATAATTTCTATTAATATCGTTGATCAGACTTATCGACCAAAACCGTTAAGACACTAGTCGGACCATTCAACACCTAAAATGATCACCAATTTATTTTAATTATGGGTTTACAAAGTAATTAACTCATTGATATTTGTAATTTCTCATCATTCTCATCCCTTATCCCATGCTTGAAGTCAAAACCACTTTTAAATTTTAAGTTACAAATACCCTCAAATTCCCTGTTACCAAATACAATAATCAACTCAAATATCAAGGATAAGGTGAAAAATTTTCCCAATTTTTTTACCCAAAGGCCCAAACTTTGAAAGATAAAGAGGACAGAAAGAAACCTTATCAAATCACATTAGGAAAAGAAATATTGACAATGGAGTACTTAAGGAATAATCCCCTTGTTCCTAAATGTATCCCTAAACCACAATTATTTCCTTGATCTTAGATAAGAAACTCAAGATAGGATAACAAAGGAAACAATAAAGTAGACACAATTGTTATCCTTTCACGTTGTAGCACATGTACTATTTTGGTTCTGTTCCGTGTCTAATGTACTTTGTTATGAACTTCTGCCCTGATACCAATTGTAACACCCCACCCTATAACGACCCGATAAAGGAATTCGATGCTCGAATTCCAACAATAATACATAAACCCAGTATTACTCGTCAAAATTCAAGTATAGAAAACACCAAATAGTTATTAGAAAGAAATTAGAGGGTGAGACAAGAAAGAAATATTAGAATAGAAGAAGAAGGACCAACATAACACAGAGTCTCATATCGCAGCGGAACAAAATATAATATAAAAGTAAATCTTTACTGAGAGCTTTAAAAATTCTTAGAATCATCAGAGTACATCAGCTCGTCTAGACAGTTATAACAACTTGTCCTCATATACAACACACAGCAGTATAATATCTATATGATATCATACGTCAGAACTTATCCAGATTGTATCTTCACAGCATCCAATAACCTGAACCTGTACACCGGTCTAACCCGCGCATTACAAACGCCAGATTAGTCTAGTGAACCAGAGTGAGAAAAAACACACTAATTTTATAAAGGTATCATCTATCTTGATTTTAACGTCAAAATCTTTTTGGAAGAAGAGAAGAATCATAAGACCTATCCACATATAAACCGAACGGTTTTTACCTTAGGCTAACCCAAAACATTTTTGAAATCAATATCTTTTCTGATATTATAATAACGTCTAAATACAAATAAATAACAATCTAGCAGAATGCTTGCATCTCACGCTCTACATATATAGTATACAATCAAAACCGCGGGCTTTTATCGGATAAATGATTCCAACTGGCAAGGTATGGGACCACCTTCCGACAGTGTATCTCTAGAGAAGAATACACCAGAGTTCAACAAGAACATCTTGCAACCCGGGCTAAACATGACCGGCCCCTCATTTCACTTGAGAGTACCGAATGTATTGTCACCTTACGGCTTTTTGTCGTGACCACCGTAGTTCCCGGGAGATACAGAAATGAAAAGAAGTAACAAATATGAATATTCTCTAGACGGTGACAATACACCCTACTTGGGTGCGACCCACTTACCCATGCGACCTACCCGGTTTCTATCATTTCCGGTTGATGAGGCTTGAGGCCATAATTAACTTTAGAACATCTGGCCACCATACACTTTGAATGCCACATTGTCAGATCTGCCAGAAAATCACTAATTGACGTCCCCAAAAATATTCTAATTGTTAAGCTAAGGGAACGACTATCCTTCGCCACAACTATAGTATGTTTGAAGAAATCGACTTACGTAATCCCTTTGGAAATACTCTGTTAGACATCCGTCCATACAAGTCATCCAGGAACATGATGAACCGAAGGTACTCTCCTACCACAACCTAGGTATCACCCTATGGATCAGTAGCTAGTAGTCCTTTCAATCCGAAGATTTTAAATCATGACAGAATCACTGCTGAAATATTTCTGGGAGCTAACCAGAGAAATTCAACAAGTAGTCCTTCTGCTCTTGAAGATCCACGGTCTTTAATTTCTCCATCTTCAATCAGCATCTTCCATCTTCCACGTATTTGTTGGTCGGAATGGTTTTCGAATATAAATTCGATCCCAGTCTTTCCGTACCAACAATCGTATTGGTTAGATTTGATAGAAGGTTATTTAACTATCAAATAAACAACCATTCATCCATTAAAAAAATTACTGATTCAGTACTCAGCATCATTTAGCCTCTTTAATTAACCCGTCGCTAATTAAATACTTAACATCAAATTCGAAAAACATTTTCCTTTCTTATTTAATATAAGAATATTCAATTATCATTACACTTCTACTCGTTTTATCCTCATTGTAAATTAGTAAGTGAGTAAATCTCTCAATATCAACCCCGAAGGCTAAAATCAACATCAGTTTGACACCTCGAAAGTTACTCAACTCAACCTATGTACAACAAGTTCCAGTTTCTCAAAAGCCACATTATATTCTTTTTTTAACATTAAAACCGATTACACTCCTTTATAATCTCACTAATCATTTCCATTATATTTTAAGTATCATTTCACAAAACTAATTAAAACAACTCAACTTAACTTTTGAAAATAATATTACAGATTCCATTTCAAAAACCGTTCACTTTTTATTTACAAAATCATTAACCTTACATTTACGAATTCCTTTATCTTCCATAACCACTCATATTATAATTCCATTTCCATTCGCTTTATAAGTCCATTTCTATTCGCTTTATAAATCCATTTCCATTCACTTTATAAATCCATTTCTATTCGTAATTTCCTTTCGACCAGTCTTGTCTTGAAATCCCATCCAATTATACGCCAATATTCATATTCTATTTCATTATTTTGCTAATCTCATTCACAAAAACCCATTTTGTCACATTTCATATAATTATAAATAATGTTTATAAAAATATTCATTAGTTACAAAAAGCCACCTTTCAACTCGTTTAAATCAATTTGTATATTTCCACTTCCATTAGTCCATTCTAACATCTTAAAACTTTTTAAAATTTAATTCACGCTACTTAAGCAATTCTTCTCAATCATTTCAACATTCCCGTTTAGTTTATTCTGTTTAACCATTTATTTATTAATACTTTGGAATTTCCATTTTAATTATGATTTAATTAATTATAAAAGGTAACTAACCTTCGATGTTTAATATTTAAAAAATAAACATCATATTTCAGTCCATATATAAATATAACTTTGAAAACTTTTACAATCAATTTAATATCAATTTTAAAATCTTTTCTTTTATTAACAGAACTGAAGAGGTAAATATCTGCTAAAGTGCCAAACCATGAAATATAAACAAATTTCACGCCCAATGAACACAACAAATCATATTGATAAACATTATCAATATTATTGAGAAATCCTGTTGGATTTCTCCAACCTGTCAATCCCTGCATCACAAATTCATATTCTTTAACAGATAATATAAAATAAAATTTTACAACTATTGTGAGGAATCCAGTTGGATCCCTCCAACTTATTTTCTCTTCATCCAAATACGTTACCTCAATATAATCGTTCAACTCAATATATCGATATAAATTCAATAATCAACTAATAACAACAATTTAACATCAACCATTTAATTTAACATGTTAATATAAATATAAACGTTACCAACAAGGTATGTTACCTTAATTGGTTCAAATCGTTAAAATAACAATTTGGTTTTTCACTGAAATTAAGCAACGTTCAGTTTCAACGGTTCAATCAATATATGAATATATATTTAACAAACAGTCAACCATTAGCAACCATAGCAACCATAACACACAATTATAAAAACCCGACTTATATAAAATATAAGTGGGAAAAGCTGAGTGAGTTTAACTCACCTTGGTTCCATTCGTTATCAAAACGACTTGTTTCAGTCAGTTCCAAATGCGTCCAAACCAGCTTTAAATGTTATGCTAGTCCGTGTGGTCTTGACGCCATTTGTTCATCTGATTCCGGTGCTGTATGGCAACGTCATAAAATTTGTTTGTTATTTCCTATTTATAATTTGTATATTTAAAACAATAATAATTTATTTACTAAGTTTTACTTACGTTCACTAACTTTATTTTAGTGTGGTGCTAAGGGCACCCCAATATGCTCTTCCTAGTACCGCGATTAAAAAAATAAAACTCATTAAATTTTGTATACTTCCTAGTACCACAATACCTCTTCATTCTAATCTCTCACTCAATCATTATTTGATGAACTAATCACGTACTAAGCTAATCTAATTACCATAATTTCTCGTAATAATTGTCTTTTTCGCATCTTTCGCGGAAAAATCCAAATTTGTATGGTAATCTCACAATTGTTTGGTGATCTGAAAACCCTAGTCTCTCACTTCCTCTTTTAGTTTGATTAATTCAAACCTTATTCACGGCTTTTGTATATTGCGGCGTCAAATTCGTTGATCGGTTATAGATCTTGGGTTTAGCTTGTTGATTTGATTCACAAATAAGGACAAACGAATATCGAGCGAAATAGAAATAGGGTAAAACAATGTGGTAGCCCTTATTTTTTAAGTGTTTGGTATTAAGAAGTGTGCAATACTAATTCTTGTGGTATTTTTTAGTCGCGGTATTAGGAATAACATATTAGGGTGCCCTTAGCACTACATTTATTTTAAGCATGCCCAACATGGTTAGGCATATTTAAAAATATATCCCCGCGTACTAACGTGATTAGCACGTGATACTAGCTTCAGGCATTATGTACACATTAAAATGGTTTGGGCACATTCTTAAGGAATTAGGCACAATGTTCATGCATACCAAGCATTTAATTAGGCCACGTCTTAATATATATATATATATATATGTATATATATATATATTAACTTTAACTTTATCCTGGCCATGTTATATCTCATTAGGCATTTTTAAAACTTAAGTATATAATTCTAAATGGCCATGTTAACATAAGAAATCAGCCACGTTAAAGGCGTGTATCACTAGATTAGGCATATTTTAAACGTATTTAGGCATGCTTAATATTGGATTAAACCAGTATTAATTATGATTAGCCACGTTATGTTCTACATGTTGTTTGGCCATGCTTTCCCTCCTTGTGCTTCTTCTCTCCATCTGATCTTCAAACTATCAGATCCCTTTCTCTCTCTATATGTGTATATATATAACTCATCATACATTGCTTTCCTTTCAGCTATAAACACCAACATCACCAATATAAGCCTCCACTTCGTCAGTTCCCAAGCAACTCTACCCGTACAAACTCACCCAATGCTCCTACCATTGTCGAAAATCGGATCCCTTTGCCTGCGTCAGCCCTCGCCTGTAGTGGCAGCTCTAGCTCCCCCCTTCGTCACTTTGCCTAGCTCCACTCCTTGCTCTTTATGGGTGTTTGCGGTATATATGATTCTTTCTTACGAAAGGATGAAAGGAAGGGTTCAATTTTTCATTTTTTTACTTGCGTTGCACAACTAAACGGACAAGGCATGTCGAAACTGAAATAACAGGCACACACGACATGTATATATAACTAAGGGAAATTTATGGATAGAAACAAAGTCCCTTCGGTTAGAACGAGGTTGGCTTGTGAAATTATAGGGTAGCTGCGCAGCAGAGTGTTTTGAATCAAAACACGGTTTCCAGTTTCACTACAAGAATTGAACAGTATTGCAACGGACACTTCCAACGGCCTCCAAGGCCGTTGACCAACGGCTTCCAACGGAAGCCAAAATACGTTTCTTACGTATACAAAATATACGCCGTTGGAAACCGTTTGCGGACGTTGGTTTTTAATCCGTTGGAAGTCGTTGCCCCCCGTTACACAGGATTGAGCACAAACCAGCCAAGAGCTGCTCCTTCTTCCTCATTCTCTCCAAACCCACGAATTTTCTCCCAAAACCCCCAATCTTTCCCTCCTTCAATTCTGAAATCACCAATCCCACACCATCATCCATCTAGGAACTCTCCAAATCAATCAAGGCACTCTCTCATCCTCTTTAAACTCCGATTCTCTCCGATTTCAAGGTATGTGTTTACCCTAAATTTTGTTTAATACCCCATTTAGTAATTTAAGCATAATTAGAGTATGTTTGTGTGTCTAATGTTGTTAATTAGTTGCTAATGTAGGGTTTAATTATTTAAGTTGCTAATTTAGGGTTTTGATTTATAAATTACTTAGTTGTTATGATTTAGAGTTTTAATTAGTTAAGTAGTTGTTGTTAAATAGTTTTGTATTTTTAGATTTACTTGATTATGTTGCTAATCTAGGGTTTAATTAGTTAAAGTTGAATATGTATATATGCATATATATAGTGTTGTATGTATGTATGTATATAGTTGATAATCTATGTATTTGTTTGTTTGGTTGAGCCCCAATTCATTGAAAACAATATTTAATTTGTTGAAAACGTGTCGTGCAACTGGAAATATTTAAGTTTGTGTTTTTTGGGCTAAGGCCTATAAAGGCGCAAAAAGGCGCTAAGGCGCACAAAAGCGTACAAAAAATACGTATTCAAAATATGTTATATTCATAAAGCCTTAGAGAGTTTTGTTGGCCCCGTCTGATAAGTATTGTATATAATCGTGATATGATGTTCATTTTATTAACGGAACGGACATTTATATTCATTGTATACAATATTTATTGGATTTGTCCTTTGTATTGGACAAGTTACGAATACAATAACAAAATTAAATCTCGTAAAGTATTTCATTTTAAACGGTTCTCAAAATTTCAAAAGCACTTCCTTTATGTTCCATGTGTACACGCAATTGTGTACTATTTAGGGAACTAAAGGGAAGTGCTGCCAAAATTTTGTTGAATCGTTTAAATTGAAAAGATTTACGCGATTTAATTACGTTATTGTGTTTGTAATGGGAGGTAGGATAACCCACCATTAAATGATCAATTGACATAACATGCATTAATCACTAAAATTGTTTTAACACATTGTCAATGCAAATTTTATCATCATAATTAATATGTAAAAGAAATGTTGTCATTAAAATACAATCTTAGCGTTTGAGCGATCGAACACAAAAATTATGAATCTAATTTTATATAATTCTTTCTAATTTTATGTGTACTTAGAAAAAATGGACGATTATTTTAATGATCGAAGCTGGATGTACAAACAAAGAGAAACCGATGGCACAATAAACAAACATTTTATTAATGGTGTCAGCGTGTTTATTGATTTCGCTTTAAGTAACAATGGAAACGACGTCGAAATCCGTTGTCCATGTAGTAGATGCAAGTTATTGAAGCATTTGATACCGCAAATGGTCAGAGTTCATTTGCGTCAGTACGGTTTTGCGCCGAACAATTTAGTTTGGGATCGTCATGGAGAACCGTTAGCATCTACTTCTATACAAGTTGAGGAGGTAGCGAATAATGAAATTGCCACGACGAATCTCGTAGAACAAAATTTTGAAGATGCTGCACGTTCTATGTTCCCGGTTCAACAATTTAATGAAAACGTTGGTAATGATGACGATGGTAATGATGAAGAAGAACCAAATATTGAAGCCAAAAAATTATATGACTTATTAGATGCCGCAAAAAAACCCCTTTGGGAAGGCTGTGAAAGCGGAACTCAATTATCAGTAACTGGTGAGTACATTGCGATGAAATCTAAATACAACCTCACAGAAGCTGGATTTACAGCTGTTGTACAAGCTGCGAAGCGACATATGCCTCCCAATAATTTAATGTGCGAAAACCATTATGAAGTAAAAAAATGATGTCGGCCTTTGGTTTACCGTATCAAAAAATAGATACATGTCTAAAGGGTTGCATGCTATTTTGGAAGGAAGATATCAAGCTTAAGAATTGTAGAATATGTAATCAAGAAAGATACAAACCAAGAAAGAAAAAGGGAAAGGAAGTCCCGTATAAACGTATGCATTATTTACCGATTATTCCTAGACTTCAAAGGTTATATGCATCTTCTGTAACCGCGCAACATATGAGATGGCACAAGGTGAGAACACAGGAAGAAGGTACGTTAACACACCCATCTGATGGAGAAGCATGGAAGCATTTTGATCAAAAGTATCCCAATTTTGCATCTGAGAGCCGCAATGTTGGACTAGGTTTATGTACGGATGGGTTTTCACCATTTTCTCAATTTGGTTCTAAATATTCATCCTGGCCTGTAATTGTAACACCTTATAATTTACCTCCGTGGATGTGTATGAAAACTCCTTATATGTTTCTTACAATTGTCGTACCTGATCCTGATGATCCGACACAAGGAATCGATGTTTATTTACAACCGTTGATTGAAGAATTAAAAAAATTGTGGTATGAAGGGGTTGAAACATATGATATTTCCCAAAAGAAAAACTTTCATATGCATGCTTCTCTATTGTGGACAATTAGCGATTTTCCTGCTTATGCGATGCTTTCAGGTTGGAGTATGGCTGGTCGTCTAGCTTGTCCGTACTGTATGGAAGAAACAAGAGCATTTTCTTTACCTATTGGAAAGAAAATTTCATGGTTTGACTGTCATTGATGTTTTCATCATATTAATCATCCTTTTAGAAGGGATAAGAAATTTTTTACAGCTAATAGACTTGAAACTTTACGACCACCTAAAGTATGGACAAGTGAGGAAATTTATGAACTTGTACAAGATTTTCCCAAGATTCATGAAATCGGAGTACAGACAGAAATTCAAGGTAAATCATCAATACATAATTGGTGGAAACAAAGCATTTTTTGGGAGTTGCCTTATTGGAAAGATCTTCTGATTCGTCATAATATTGACGTGATGCATAATGAGAAAAACGTGTTTGATAACGTAATCAATACAATTTTGAATGTCAAAGGGAAGACGAAAGATGATTTGAAATCCAGACGTGATATTGAAGTAATATGTAATCGTCCGGAGCTTCATATAAAGCCAAATGACACCAGAAAACCGAAAGCGTGCTATGAACTGGATACTAATCAAATAAAAATATTTTTAAAATGGATGGAAGGGTTAAGATTCCCGGATGGTATATCTTCCAATCTTCGTAGATGTGTTGACTATAAAAACAGTAAACTTAGCGGGATGAAAAGCCACGACTGTCATGTTATGATGGAAAATTTATTGCCGTCGCTTTCAAAGAACTATTGTCCGTGAAAGTTTGGACTGTTGTAACAGAGCTTAGTTTGTTCTATAAAGAGCTTTGTTCATCTACATTAAAAATTGACCATCTACGTAAACTAGAGGAAGAAATCCCCATATTACTCTGCAAATTGGAAAAAATATTTCCTCCAAGGTTTTTCAATGTTATGGAGCATTTACCTATTCATCTTCCATCAGAAGCACGTCTTCGAGGGCCTGTGCAATACGGATGGATGTATCCATTTGAAAGGTATATTAATATTCAGTTAATTAAATTTTGGTTAAGTGTATGAAAAAATAATTTACAATAATTCTAAATAGGTATTTAAATCATCTAAAGAAAAAAGTGATGCATAAAGCTAGAGTTGAAGGTTCTATTTGCAAATCATACATTGAAGAAGAAGCTTCATTTTTTTTCTCTCATTATTTTAGTGATCATGTGAACATCTCATTTGTAAGTACTGCATGTAATGATGAAGGCATTGATCAAGATGACTGCCAAGCGACTTTATCTATTTTTAAAAAACATGGTCGGCCTTCTGGTAGATGTGTGGAGGAATGGCCGAACGATAAAGATTACAATGCAGCACACACATATATTCTTCTCAATTGCACCGAAGTTGCACCGTTCGTTAGGTACTCTACTTATGCATCTATGTATACATGTATTGTATCTTTAATCATATATGTAATGCATGTCCTATGATTGCAGCATTTATGAATCACAATATCCAAACGGCGATATCAGCAAAGAATTCGCTAGTTGGTTTACTAATTATGTTTTTGATCCAACAAATTGTATTGTGGATGAAGGATTGAAACATTTGGCATTGGGACCTAAAAGAAATGTGAAGACATATCCAATATTTTTTGTCAATGGATATAAATTTAACACTAAAGAATATGGTGCTGAAAAATTAACTGACAATAGCGGTGTATTTGTTAAAGGTAGGGATGATCCAAACGACCATGTACACGATTTTTATGGCGTGCTAAACCAGATTCTACAATTGACATATTTCACAAGACCCGCGGAAGAAATTTTTGTTTAAATGCAACTGGTTCAGTAATGTTCCAGGTTCTGGAATCAACGTGCACCCAAAATATAATCCTATAGAAGTAAGACATACGTCCCATTATTATAAGTACGACCCTTTCGTACTTGCCAAATAGGCTCTTCAATTATATTATGCTCCTTATCCTTCTATGAGAAGAGACAAAATAGATTGGTGGGCTGTTTTCAAAACAAAAGCAAGGTTTACATTTGACAGGCGTAATATTCCCGATGACCAAGCTTATCAAGCAGACGTCGAGGAAAATGCAGAAATAGTAATAACCGACGATCAAACAGATTTTGGACCTCTAAACGATGAATCGAATGCATTAATTGATGTATTTGAGAGTACAGATGAACCATATATGGAGGAGGAAATAAAGTCGGAATCTGAAAGTGATGAGGACGACTAACTAATACTCCTCATTTTCAAAAGGTAATTTTATGTTATGACATTTCTATTTTCAAGTAACCATATATTTATTTTTATGACATTTCTATGAATCAAACTCATATGTTAACTAGACATATCTATGAATCAAACTTATGTTTAACACTTCTATGAATCAAACTCGATCATATGTTAACTAGACAAATCTATGAATCAAACTTATATTTAACACTTCTATGAAACAAACTTGTACTCATGTTATGACATTTCTATTATCAAGTACTCATGTTATCTAATACCATGTTTTTACATATAGTTCGTTCATGTTATGTTATGTTACATCATGTTATGTTATGTTTTGTTATGTTATGTTTTGTTATGTTTTTGTTTGTAACAGGTATGGTGTCAGGTGGCGAGGAGGGTGGTCCATCGTCGGAGTTATCTCGTCCTGTGGTCTGGCTTAAGCCAAAAGCATCAAAAGGGTAAAAACTAAGTTTTTAGTATAAATTTAATTTAAGTACAATAAATTATTTAAATTGTTGTTCTAGCAACCATGTATTTTTTTCCCGTTTAACACAGGGGGTTTGAGTTGGAGCCGTCCAATACCGTTTTGAGGATATCAAAACGTGCTTATCAGGCCTACATGACTGCATGTTGGCCCACTTGGAGCTCGATACCCGACTTAGTTAAGGAGACCATATGGCAGGATTTTTTGGTACGTATGTATGATATAACATTTCTTATATTAAGTACATGCTCCTATTTGATAACTTTATATGTATGCTATTTATAAAAAAAACGCAGGGTGCAGTGGATCTCCAGGAGACGGATTTGGATCTCGTTAAGCGCCACTGGAACAGCAAAGTGGCAGCAAATTACAGACAAACAATGAACACTTTAAAATCAAGTGGGAAAAGGCAGTCTTGGGTGAGCGAGTCAGTGTGGAATGATCTACTTACTTATTGGACTAGTAATGAGGACTTTCTGGTAAATTTTACTACATATTTTTAATTTAAATTATTCTATTCAATTAGTACGTGATTTAGACTATGACATTTTTTTTAAATTTAAATGTATAGGCCTCCTCTGAGAGAAATGCAGCTACTAGGAGCAAGAATCCGGTTACGCATCGAGGTGGGTCCAAGTCATTTCAGCATCATCGTGAGGATCTGGTATATTTTGTAATTGCACAGTTTAAAATTTTAATTCATATCTAGTTAAAATTAATAGTTGATTTAAGTTTAAGTTTTAATTTACATGTGTGCATGCTTATTTCAGGAGAGAGCGCGTATGGCTTCTATGTCGTACTAGGATGTTTTCGAGCATGCACATGCATTGAGTCAGACTGACGACACAGGCTCAGTTTCGTACGCTTGGGACCATGATGATAAGGCGCGTGAGAGATATGTAAGTATAAAATAGTTAAGTAGACTTATAATTTAATTAAAATAGTGTTATCTAAATTTATTTTATTTTTGTTTAACAGGAGAAATTTTAGGAGCAAAGGGCGCAGGTACTGGAAGCTATAGGGAGGACTGAGCTGACCAAGGAAGATGAGGACAAGATATTTGATGTTGTCATGGATCTTGCTACCCGAAACAGACGATATGGTTACGGAAATCTAGAGGTAATACTAAAATTTATAATAAAAACTCAAATGTATTCGAACTACTATTATGAAATACTGAAAATCTGAAATTATATATAGATTACAGTATCTCAGCAGATGTATCAGAAGGCTCAGGAAAAGGAAGAAATCGCACAGTTGAAAGCACATATTGCAGAGCTTCATGAACGTGCTCGTCGCCGTGAAGAGCAAGTGGAGTTGCTTAACCAGCGATTGGCGGAGTACACTGCCCAGCACGGTACGACACCTTCATCTTCATGGGGAGAGTTTTGATCAGGTTAGCTTGTTTTGATGTGTTTTGAGAGTTGGTGAGGCTTTCTACATGCATGGTAGTTGTATATATTTTGTTATGATGGTTTGGACATGATGTTATGATGGTTTGGTGATGGTACAGTTTGGACATGGTGTTGGTTATGTTGTTTGGAGATGGTTATGTTATTTTGGACATGGTGATGGTTTGGTGTTGTTTTGGCGAAATTTGGTGGTAATGTTATGTAAATATTGGTTAATTTATGTGTTTGTTTTTTATTTTGTATTGTGTTTGGGTGTATATATGGTTGAGATTGTGAGTTATATGCTCGAAATGGAGCATTTCAGAATGTTTTATATTTGTTGTGTGGCTTGTAGTGGTAAATCTAAAATCCGCCAAAAAAAAACACCCAGATTTCCAACGGCGACCAACGGCCTGCAACGGCTTACAGGTCATTCCATACAAACGGCTTCCAACGGCCTATTTGCTTAAAACATCATACACGTGTCCTTATTTATCAGTTGCAATCCGTTGGAAATTAAGCGTCGTTTGCGTTGGAAGTCGTTGATCCGTATACCAACGGATTGACCAACGGCTTCCAATGGGGTTTCCAACGGCCGCCAACGGCCCCTGGCCGTTGGAAACCCCTGTTCCTCTTGTAGTGTTTGGATAGGTAGGTGCTTAGCTGTGCATGGTAGGACATGTGTATGTTTTCTCATTTCAATAGTTGTGTGTGATTTAACAGTTCAAGGTGTTGCATGGTTTTTAGGGTAGACAAGGGGTACTATATAGTTTTCTTCACCATGAAAATTTGCTTGGATAAAATATCCTTAGGGTACCTGTGTATATATAGGATAGCTGTGTATTTTTCTAGGCTTCCCATGGTTCTCTTTCATAGCAGCAAGACGTTTGCAGTTTTCTTTTCATGCTTTTTTTATTAGCTCAGAGATGGCATGTATAGTGATATTTGGAACTGGCCGAGGCTATAAGGAAAACACTGAAGATTTCATGGAAGATATGAACATGGACAGGGTATACGATTATATGTATCTTCTTATTTCGGAGTATGCAAATTTTCATGAGTTTAAACCGTCTCTACCTTCATCGTTCGCTACTTTGTTCTTTCTTCTTTTCGTTTATTTGACAAATGCACAAAATTTTAGTGGGTCAATACTTAAGTTTATATGCGGACATGAATTTATTTTGAAGGATTATATCAACTCAAATCCCTTTTGATCCTTAGAATAATAATGATTAGGAGGTATGCTTTAGGTTTGAATAATAATCAAATTACTCGTTTTATTTTTTTTATACCGTTACCATCATATTACACTGACCGTTAAATTTAGATTGGCATACATAATCTCCATACACAATGAAAATGAAGATACCGCTACATCTTAACGTTACGAACTCAACGAATCTTATTTCATTGTAAACGGACTCCGTTTGTACAAATGACCTTAATTGAATTCCAGTTTATTTATCGGTTCACATTAAAATTTCGTCTACTGACAAAACAACTCCGTTTAGCTCCAAACTGAAAATCTAGCAAAACTAGCTATACATTTTCCAATAAAATTCGTTTCGTCGAAAACGGAGGTCGTTTGAAAAATAATTGTTCCTACGGCTCATATTGATATAATATTATATAAATTTCAAAATAATAAAATTAAATAACAATAAATTATCATTATCGTCGATATCCAAATTAAATTATCGTATAGCTTCAATTATAAACATACATGGATTACACAACTCAATATTAACCATTTCGAGTTACTAGTATCCAAATTATATTAAAATCATTAATATTTATTAAATAAACATTATCGTTTATTAACGATTTTCATGTCGACTATTTTAAATTTTGAATTGGACATAACTAACAATCTACAAACTGAAATCTCATTTTTTCTCTTTCATATGAAAATTATAATCTATAAGGTTCTAACGTTTTTTGTTTCATGAAATTTTGACTTATATCGGATCCTAAATATTCAATTAGAGTTCAAAACTCGATATTATGAGCTACCGCGCCATTTTGAGCTCAATTTACAAATATATATAAATTAACATTCAAACTTTGTTTTATACACTACAACAAAAAACACTTTTCGGAACAGGCAATATCTGTTGTAGTAGACCGATTGCAACAGATCCGCACCTGTTGGTATAGCTGAAGTTGTAAAAAGTCAACAACATTTTGTGCCTGTTATAGTTAGATGTTGCAATATAGTTTTTTGCAACAGGCTTTTGCTGTTGCAATAGATACTTTTTGCAACGGTTATTTCCTGTTGCGGTAGACTTTTTTGCAATAGGCTTTTGCTGTTGCAGTAGATCCTTTTGCAACAATGTATATGCTTGTTGCAATAGATTTATAAATCTGTAAAAAAAATATATAGCTTATAGATACTACGTATTAAATGTATTCGTTTTTGTAGTAGTGTATGTCACAGAATGAAATAAACAAACAAAAATTTTATTTCAACAAAGTTTTAATAGTACAAACAATTGCAACAAAAATTTCTACTATTTTCATACACCATTCATGTATAACGATCGTCATTTTTCTACAGAAGAATGCTACTGCAAACCAAAATGTCATCATTTTCATAATGAACGCGCACTTCGCAGAAGCACTAGCAAACCTCCAAGCAATACTTCAGAATATTAGCGCACCTTGATTAAACATATGTAGTTAAACAAAAACAAAACATATATATATATATTGATTAAACATATGTAGCTAATCAAAAACATGTATGCATTTACTCTATGCAAATAAAAAAATACCACGTAATTACTTGCACATACAATCGTAGTTTCACAAGATGGTTTACACAAGTACACAAGATGGTTTACCTAAGACGATTTACACAAGTGCGAAATGAAGCCAATAATGTGGCTGATATCAATTTTGTTGAATGATTCCCAGGACAAAGCCAAAATCATTATGCATAAAAATAACTTAACATCTTAATTATATATAGGTTTTGTTACAATCATCTTATCTGTAATAATCGTGTTATCTGCCTTATCCTTTTTGCCTCTAGATGTTTTAAGTGAACAGTACAACCACACTACCTTAGGGAATGTTTTAAGTGTTTCTTATGAGCTCAATACTTTATCAAAGATATGGGAATATGACTAACACTGAATAGACAAATCTAGAATAAATAGAAAGGGAAATAATATACCCTACTCTAGAAAATACGTTATATAGCATAATGCAGCAACTCAAGTAGAAAAATCAATTGGGTAGATAGCAAACCTTTCATTCTCTAACAACAACTAAAAATTTAGCTTTATCATCATCATCATGAGTAATTCTGAATCCAACATCATCATTTGCCAAGCACTACTGCATGCCTGCATCTCACTATACTACACATAAAATTCAGCTAATAGCAAAAAATAAAAAATCGCACTGTATCTCATTGAAAGAAAGGACTTTTGAAATTAGTGTTGCTTGTAACTCATGGATATCACAATATACTTTTTTGATATAGCTAAACCATGTTTCTTTATAGTAATTTTTTTAACCAAACCATCCATGATTTAAAACAAAAACAGTTATTTTTTCTGTTTTCGTAAGGGATGCATTGACAGTAGCACTTTTTCAAATTAGATAGGATAAATATCTTTTTTCTCTAGTAGGTTCTATTACAAAGTTCATTAATCCTCATCCACCCAAGTCACGGTAAAAGAACATTATACCAAAAAAATTTTGCTGAGGAAACTCTGAAAATTAATTCAAGACAAATGTCTCAAAATTTATAGTACACAAATTATATGGAAATCACATATTTGAAACACTCAAAACTGTAAAATACCTAAACTAAATAGCAACTACTTCAAGAAAAGATATGAGAACCCAGCCTAACATAATAAGCAGGTTTGTGAATTTGAAACTAAAGGTGAGAAACTGCTATAACATATCACCTCTTCCAACTAAAAACAACAAAAACATAACCATACAAACACACCTACAACACAAAAAACCATTAGAAAACGGGACCTAAAAAACACCGCAGAAGACGCAATCCTATAAACACGAACTAAAGACAAAAAACAAGTTGAAAACACCAACCAAATCTCCAAGCAATGTCAAGAAAAAGCTCGATCTATAAACCCGACCGAACTCGAGTAGATAAGTTATGATTACAAGAGCATCTTGAGGAGTGGAGAGGTTCGCTTTTAGAAGAGCGACTTGGTAAAACGGGGAGAAGGCAGTGGAGGAACAGACAGGGCTGCTCAACGTGAGCAGATCTACGATTAGTTTGCGAGTGGCAGAACATCACAAAATGGCAATGTGAAATCGAAGATGGGGAACGGTAAAAAAACAAAAAAGGCAGAAAATACTAACTGGCGATTTGGAAGAATTTGGGATTAGGGCATGGATTTTGGATTAGGGCACGAATTATGGATAGGGCATGTCAGCGAGGTTGGATTGGCGGTAGGTGGCGGCATGGAGGATGAATTATAGGAGGCGATGGAGGGGATGCGACGGCTTTGAAGTGCAATGACCAATTTGGATGATAGGTCCGCAGGATGAAGAGCTATAATATAGATCTGGAGGTAGTTTTGAGTAATTATGGTTTTGATGTGAAGACTAGATACTTCGAGATGCTGATAGAAAAGGAGGGAACATGCAAAATTTGGGTGATGGAGCCAAAAAAATTGGATCGGAGCCCAAATTTTATTGTTGGAAACTAATAAAATATCTTATATATCAAAGCATGAAACTAAAAAAGCTGCAATTTGTATTTGCATTCTTCAACTTTTGAGTTATATTAAAATTTCGAAGGTTTCCAAAATTTTGGATATTTTATGAAATTTTAATCTTTTTACCTTTTTATTTAATGAAAATTTTAGGATTTATTTTCAAATTTTATGAATAGTTTTAAGTTTATTTTACAAAATTTTGATTTTTTTTTTTGAAATATTGAATTTTCTGAAAGTTTCGAAAATTGTCTAAAATTTTAGGTAGTGTTTGGTTTGAAAAAAAAAGGTTTTGCATGTTAGAAACTATTATTGATCATTAATAATTAAATATAATATTCGAAATATAAAAATAATTATTAATAATAACCAGAAACTATTAATTAATTCATAAAAGTACCTCTACCAAACACAAATTATAAATTAATTCATACAAGAAATTATTATTAACTATTAGTTACTCCTTAGTAGTATATTAATCAATTACCGTTTATTTATTTATTATGAATTTATTAATTAATTATTTAACATTTAAACATATTCATATTTCAAATATATTATTAATTATTATCCACTAGTTTTTTATTATTAATTAATAATTATTTATTTTATTATTTTTTAAATGTTAATTATTGATTATTATTATTTAATTATATTTATCAATTATAAAGTCATAATACTTAAATTTTATTGTTAATTATTAAAATTTAATCTTAATTACTATATAATTACACTTAGTAGTTAATCATTTAATAATAACTATTTAAAATTAATTTTTAAAAGTTGATACTTATTTTTAGTATGTTTTTCGCAACCGGCTTGACCTTTTGTAAAAAATAAAATAGTTATTGCAAGTGGCGAAAGCAGTTGTTAAAGATATTTATTTGCAACTGGCTGGGAAGCACAGTTGCAAATTTTGTTGCAACTGTTATGAAGCATAGTTGCTAAAAGTATATGTTTGCATAACGCAGTTGCTAACAATATGCTTTTCACAACAGAAAGAAAAGGCCTGTTGCTAATTCTCGTCTATTGCAACTGCTATAATAGGTCTGTTGCTAAATATCATTTACTGCAACTGTCATTTGTCGCCTGTTGCAAATAGCTAGTTGCAAAAGGGTATTTTTCTTATAGTGTTAGTAACCGAATTCAATAATAAAATCCATTAATATCCCAAATATAATATTTAAAATTATAATAAATAAAATATTTGTCTATCAAAAATACGGGAGATTACACACCCCGAGACCCGCCCTAATAAAGAGCATTACTAGGTAATGTTGTCTATCAGAGCGGAGAATAGGGCTGGTTAAGGGCGAGTACTCGTAGATTTGCATTAGCAAATCTTAAGCACGTCCATAAAGTGCTCATAAATTTTCATTCAAGAGGCTCGACATACTTAATCCTTATGTAATACAATTTCACAGTGGCTATAGGATCAGCTCAGACCACAGTACATATTAAAACATAATCGCAGTACTTAGAATAGTTACACTATATTACATCATTAGAGTACAACCAATACATGTGATACAATAAGAACAGATACAGCACTAGCACTTATACAACATGCTACAAACGATTCATCAGAAAACCTCTACAGATCGATCTCAACTGAAAGCTGCGATAGAAAAGATGTCCCAAATAACCCGTTAATCCCAATGTCAGCAACTATACCTGAAACATTTTGGTCTGACCCGAGGAATACACACACATGTCAGTCTAGTTTACAAATCAGTATAAGAAATAAATAAGCACAAGATGTACGACTCGTTACCCTAAGAGTTGTGAATATGATGACATAAAGGCGTTAATTGATTTTAGATCACATATCATGACACACGGGAAAATGTACAAGTCTCGTGGACTAGTATTAGGATAAGTACATCACCGTACTCAAGCCGCAATGAAAACATACACCAAAGTCATTAAAATCATCGTACATATCTCAAGCAAGTTAAATGATCGATAAAGGGAGTACCTCAGTCCAAAACATCTAAATCTCAAAATATGATGGATTAGAAATCGAAATGCACTTTGCAAATGTACGATCATTCCAATCGAGTTAAAATCATCAAACCCAAGTCATAAGAAATGTGCGCATGCCATAATAACAAAGCCCATCCCAAGCTATAATTTTGCTCATCCCGAGCAATAGCCAAATATTAGCAAATGAAAATCATCAACATCGAATCATAACATGAAATCATTAAATAATGTGCATGTGCTATTAAGTAAACTATATCCCACCCCAAGCTATATTATTGCCTATCCCGAGCAATAACCAAGTACTTATATGTATTCAAATTTAGGCGCATCTCACTGCGACTACACCAACCAAGTGTATCGTGACCATCATGATCAAGTGAATACGTATATAAGACCCATCCCGAGTCTCGGCTTCATAGCGAAGCTAGTACTAGCTTAACATCCACAGAATAAATCACTAACTCCTAGTTAGTAATCCAAACAACGATAACAGTACATCCCATACCACATGTTCTCACGGCTTGGTTACTTGCCGCTTACCAGCTTCGCATTGGAAAACATCGAAAATACCAAATCATCATAAATAAAACATCTGCTTCAATCTAACTATACTGGAATTAACCTATTTTCGTTTCCCGTACCATGGAGTGCACGATGTCGTTTAACATCCAATACGTTATCTCAAAATGTGAAAGATTATTTATTTTATATATAAGAAAAAACTTGATTTCAAAACAAGTTACGAAATATTTTACGAAACCAATAATTTTCTTTCTTGGAAAGCTATAGATTTGAAGATAGGTTTTTCTACTATTCTTTTGAGGCCACATAATGTAAAACCTAAAATTATAAATCCCATTTAGCCTCAAAACTATAATGTGTACTTAATTTACACATATATCAGAAAACTAGTTTAAATCGTGCAATATGTGCTCAAACCTCATCACTAAATACATAAAACCCAAATTATGCATTAGTGATAATTTAAACTTCTCCATTAATAAAGAAAGCCAAATTATAACACAAAAACATGGCTTAAAACTAGATCAAGAAAAGCATGAAAACACTTAAGGGAAGACGCCCAAATTTTCATTAAGGCATAAAAATACGCCCAGAAATCAATCCGGGTTGCCAATTTCAGGACAGTTTTGAATGAAGAAGTGATCTCCGAATGGCCTAAAATTTTATATGCACAAACTAGAAAGACCTGAATTTTAACTGAAAAAGGATTCACTAAATTCTGACGTCACACGAAAAAGTTATAAAGCTCCAAACATGGACTCTGAATTGAATTTCTACCTAGGCTGAAATCACTTCTTGGTCCGACTTTAGGACCAGGTTTGAATGGAAAAACTACATCGGATTGACCTAAAAATTTGCAGTATTATAAAAAGATCCCAAGCTTCGAAACAAAAAAGAATCACTCAATTTCGATCAACAACGAGAGATATACAACACCTAGAAGTTGGACATGGGCGATGTTTTGTTCCAGGTCAATATCCCAGCAAAACCCTACTTTAGTGACCCTTTTACCCACCTAAATCAACTCAGAATGATACCAAAATTTGCAGATATACTCAAAAAAAGATGAACAACAATATTTAAAAAGAATAGAGAAAAAATACTTAAGTATCAGAAAGTGGTGAAGGCTCAAACATGGGGTTTCGTTGTGATTTTAGCACAACGCAAAATGACCAATATGACTCGGAAAAGCATCATATCTTATACGGACAAAAAATTGATTCAATAAATAAAACTAAACAATATAAACTAGAAAGTGTGAGTCCACCGACTCACCTTCATTGGTTTATTAGAAGAATTCCTCTTGATTTAGAGCTGTAGGAAGCAAATTAGCGACATGCAACAACTTTTCTCTTTTACAAAAACCCCAATTCTTCTTGTCTTGATTTTCCCCTTTATTGGAGATGGACCGGAGCTTGGATCTAGGCTGAGAAATGAAGACATAACAAGAAATAATCTATTCATACTTAAAATTAAAGCAAGCATGCCTCAACTCATCATAAATTTCCCAAAAAAATTGCATTTTCACCCTCTATTGCAATAAGGGTTTGTCATAGAAAACTTAGCTATTTCCTACAAAATGTTTACATAACGTGCGTTAATGAGTTGAGAATAATATATCCAAATTTCAAAAAATTTAGAATTTTCTGGAATTAGTTATGATTTTTATACCGGCCTCTGTTTTTATCCCAGATTTGACCTGAAAATCACTAGAGAAAAGAAGACATTTGATCCATCAACGCTAATCCAAATGCTACGAGATTTGGTGCAAAGGTGCTGAAACATCTCAGCAACATCATATCAAAATTTAAGATTTTTGGAAATTTATTTGATTTGTTATGAATTTTAGAGTATGTAGGGTTTTGGGTTTGAGGAGGTAGAGAACCATTTATTTCTTCGGGAAAGCTCTGGAGTATCAACTTTTCACGTGAATGAACGAAGGAGAAACCCTTTTTCTCATTCTACAGATAATTATTAAGTTGAGAAATTGGCTAATCCCCTCTATTAAGCCCCAAAAATTCAATTAAGCTAGTTAGGTTCAATTACACAAGGCTAGGTACTTCAAACATGATTTAATCTCTCTTTTTTTCTTCTTTTAACTCAACAAAAAAATTAACGCACCAAACATATTTACACCGTTTTAAATATTAATTCAACATGATACACTAATTAAAATAATTATGGTTGACAAAAATATCTCTATTTATACTTGTGCAATCTCCACAACACAATAAATAAATACCATTAATGACTCATTTTAACAAAACACGCATTTTCTCTTTATTATTAACTACAACAATCTATTATAGCCCAAAATTACAATAATTGTTTTGTTAACAAAATATTTACAATTATTGTTATCAAACCATAATAAAACGGTTTTAACCGAATAATTATAACATAAACACTTCTCATCTTGTTACTACAATTCAAGAATACACACATGTTTATGTGCATTGTTGGTATTCAAAAACACAAATTTTCCCAATTTATTACAATAGCAATACTATTGTATACTTTATTACTCAATGAATTAAATTTATTATTAACGATAATAAAATGCACAAGACTATAAATATTTATTCTCATCAATATTTATTCTCATACAATTGACAAACCAATTTATTTATTGATTAACATTTTAAAAGTCACATGTACACTTTAAATTCAATAATGTAATTTGAACACAATTCCTCTATTGATATCATTATCAAAGATACATCTAGTATTTAAAACCTCAATTAATAATTTAATAACTACAACCAACAATTAATCCCAAAGATTGAAAATATATTTTCCTTTTGAAGTATTGATTCCTAGTCAATACTTTTTATTTTCAACATTCCAAAATAATTTAATTGCGATCTTGAAGTGATAATATATATTGGAATAAATCCCTTATTATGACCAAGTTATATATATTTATTCCAAATATTCAGTTTAGAAATGCTTAAAGCTTTATTTTCTTATTTAAATGTTATGCGAGTATGTCTCACAAACTGGTATCATCAACGTATTTTCTTAAAAATCACAAAAAATCCCATTAAATTTGTACTTTCTGGTTACTCGAAAATGGGCTTGTTACACACTTATCCTATCGTGATTTTGGATAGTCATGATATTAGGTTTACAAGTGATGGGTAATGTCTATTTTACCCCTAGCTGAAATTATATGGAGCACGATAATGTTGCACTTATTTGTTTAGGCTTGCTACTTCCCTTTACAACTTCATTAGAAAGTGATATTTTTCCATCATTTTATCCAAGTACAAATTTGAATATATTTATCATACACATACAAAAACGCTAGTGATGTATTCATTTATCCACCCCACATATATATAGATTTTATTATAATCAATATAATTTAGGGTCACAAAATTTTGGGTTCTCACACTTTGAGATACTGAAATACTCAATATGACCTGAGCGTAAATACAACAAAACCCCCAAGTCAAGACTGACATTCTTACGGATGTTAAATTAACTCAAGTGAAATGTACAACTAGTTTAAATAAATGAAATGCTCAAGTTTAAATAAGTGGATATTTGTTTCAAGGACAAAATTTGGAAAAAAAATATCTAAGGACAAGCTAAATTTTCTATTTAAATTCTTAACAACTTTCATGTTTTAATTGGAAAAGGTCCAAAAATTTTAAACTAAGGACACATATTGACATTTCACAAATAATAAAAATTAATGCAAAAATATTTCAATGGGATTATAATATTAAAATTTAACAAAAATTAATTAGAAAATAATTTTTTGTTTTGTAAATATGAAAAAAAGACTACAATAAAATTTGCGATAATAAGCTAAATGTATATTGCTTCGTATTTTACATATGGCTTCTTTCGGGTGTAAATGAGATTAGGTATAAAATGACTTAGTTTTGTTTTTAGTGATAGAATACAAGTTACATTTTTAGTGCGGTGTTAAGGGCACCCCAATACGTTCTTCCTAATACTGCAATTATAAAAAAAAACTCATTAAATTTTGTATGCTTCCTAATACCACATTACCTCTCTATTCTAATCACTCACTCAACCGTTATTTGTCGAATTAATCACGTATTCAGCTCTAATTTGAAAACCCTAATCTCTCATATTGGTAATCGATCGTTGTCTTCTACACATTTCTCATTCTCTCAAATGTTTGGTGATCTAAAAACCCTAAAACTATGATATATTGATTTATATTTGTGTTAGTGATATAGCTGGAATGTTCATGCTTCATAAAAAATTCACTGAATATTGTTCAATCATATTTGCGTTAGTGATGTTGATTTTTTTTCTTCATGGAATATGAGTTGCAATTTTTTTCATCGAATGTTATTTAGGGGTTTCAAGCAGAGATGGAGAAATAGAAGAAATACGGTGGTAGCCCCTATTCTTAATTGTTTGGTATTAAGAAGAGGGGAATGTATTATTTTGTGGTATTTTTTAATTGCGGTATTAGGAAGAGCATATTGGGGTGCCCATAGCACCACACTATTTTTAAGTTATAAAATTATATCCAAAGCTTTTCGGGATGATTATTCCTATATGTTTTTATAATAATTGTGAAATCACTTTTTTCTTTCAATTTTATGGGCTATTATTTATTTCCTAATTAATTTAGTAATGATGAGAAATAAAAGTAAGTTCCATGTTGATATAATACAATTTGGTATTTGTTCTTGATCTAATTATTAAAATTAGTTATGTTTTGATCTGTTTTTTTTGTAACAACCCGGAAAATTCTTAGCCAATTTAAATTTTTTATTTTGGCAATTTTCATTAATTTTGAATATTTAAAATGAATCATTTTAAATAATAATGACGAGAAATTTATTTTGAATAAGAATAGAATGTATATATTTATTTGAATTGACGTTAGAATATAAATATTTATTTTTAATTATAAAAGGAACTGAAAATGGCGCGGTAGTTTGAAATTTCGATTTCGAATTTCAAATGAATGTACATGATTCAAAATAAACCGTATTTTAGCGAAACCAAAAATATTAGAATCTATTTGAGAATATCTTTCCAACGAATCCGAAAAAATGAAATTTCATAACGGGAATAAATAGTTATGCCCAGTTGAAAATTTAGAATAGTCGCTATGGAATTTTGTCCCTTAAAAATGGAAATTTTGCATACGGATGAATTTGGGCTCGAAACCACTTCCATTGAGTTCAAAATGCCGTTTACAACTCCAAAATGTATAAGCTTCGATATATTCCGAGATCCGGAATAGTGGCAGTTGGCTGGGGTTTTCGGTTAGCAATACATAGCCCTTAGAAAGTGAAATTTTGCATATGAGCTCAGAATTCGACGAGATAAATTTTTCTGGATTCATAATGACAAATCATTGTTGGGTTCCAAAGGGCGCGTCGAACGGAGTTAGTATGTGGCCGTGCGAGCTAAAACAGTTCAGGGTAAAACAGGCAGTCATTTTACAAGGGAACGTTATTGATACGACCTCAGAATTCGATTCCGTTTTTTTTTTTCTGAATTCGTATCGTCTAATAATGGTTAAATCCAAATGGGCATGATTTTTGGAGTTAGCATGTTAGCGTGCAAGAAGAAATGGTGCGCCAAAATCGCATTTTGAAAGCTTATCTGAGCATTTTTGAGAATTTTAACGGACGGTCAAACGAACTCGGAATTCAACGAAACTTGTTTCGTTGGACTCATCTTCACGTCTCCTATGTCATGTCCGAAATCCGCGGCAATTGGATATCGTCGGCGTTCGGACGATTGGCGAGAAACGAGCATATAATCACTTTACTTCATTTTTTCCTCTTCATTATTTCTCTTTTCCTCCTACCTTCTAAAAACTCAAAAATGGAGAGCTCCTCCCTCCCCTTGGATGCCGCACCCCCCTCAGGCCACCACCACCTACCTCCGGCCACTCCCTCTCCTCCTCCTCTTCTCTTTCTCTCTATTTGCCCTCTTTCAAAACCCTACACCCAAACACCACCACCGCCACCACTCCGGGCCCCACCACCGCCACCAGCGGCCTCCCCCACGTTAATCAGGTCCGGCGCCCCCCTCCAGCCACCTAGCTCCGGCCGTGGGCCCCTCCCCAAAAATCACATTTTTCACAAATTTCCCGTTTTGCAAATAACGCCATGTCACTATTTCGCCAATAACTCACAAACCATGCAATTTTAGCCAAGATTCCACTAAACTAAAGTCGAAGAGCACTCTCTTCTCTTCGATTTGGCTATATGGAAGTCATATTTTGGATTGCGGAGCTGTCCGGAAAACGCGTCCGAAGTCGACCGATCTGCTGGTGTTTTTGGCGATTTCCGGTGAATTTGTGCAGTTTTGGAAGAAAGTCCCCTAGACCAAAGTTATCCGAAATGGCACGTTTAGGCTAGTGACAGAGTTCGGTGAAGTTTGGAGGTCGTATGCAAGTTCTAAAGCCAAAGAGGCGAATTCGAGTGCAGAGAACGACAAAAGCGAGCGCGGCGACAAAGATTTTCTACATTAGAAGAATCGCAACAAATTGGTTTAGCTTATGGGTGAGAAATTCTCACTTTAAATTTTCTTTTCTAATAAAAATATATACTAGGATGCAGACGGTGCTTAGCAGCACCCGACACCTGAAACACCCCACCTCCGTTAGGGTCACTCTCAAAGGGAATGCCCTAATTTTGGTGGAGGTTTATAAGTATAAGTCACAGATACACAAGACAGATATAAATACACATATTTTTGAACAGCGGAAAACAACAGCAACTTTTATTTCATCAAAATACGTGTTACACAAACCATGCCATAATTGTCTTACAATACTTCAAAAAAACATTACATTTTATCTGTCTTGATTTCATAACTTAAAGAAGCATAAAAACATAAGTAAACTGCATAAGTCCCCATAATTGCTATCCAAAGCCATAGTCCAAAATGAAAGAGATCCAACCAATACATTCTTTCTCTTCTAGCTGGATGTGAGAACTGGTCAAGCTGCGGTATTCCCTCCCTGTGGACCTGGGGGGGGGGACGGAAGAAAAGAAGACGAAAGAAAAGTAGAGTCAGACATAAAGCCTGAGTAAGTCTAGGACTATTCAGTCTATGAATAAAGAAATGAGCATGACAAGTATAAACTGGGAATGGGGAAGCACCATAAACTAAGTTAAGTTGTCTAGAGTCGAATATACTATCGTACCCCATATTAATCTCTGCACCCCTATAAACTAGTTCCCAACAGGCACCCCATAATCAGGGTGAAGTGATCCATTTCAAATGATCGACTCCTACTCGCATAGTTACATGTGTCTTACGGCCCCCGAAGCTACCTATGCTGGTCCCACCATGGGGTGTATCAAGTCCCATGATGGCGGCCCGACACAATTCTAGAATGCACATGTATACTACTGGTGCCCAGTGCCTAATTTTTCGGCGCCGGAGTGTGTGCACGCCCGCATCCCGTTAGAACCTACACTGCTGCACCACCGCCGTCGATTTGACCTCTTACTGTCAGCCCAGTAATCGTGCCCCACCCTGCCTAGTTCAGGGTATCCTGATACACCTTGTAGGGTTACTGCTGAAAAGGGTCCCCCGCTACTAGGTTTTCTATTTCTAGCCAACATGCTAAATTGGTTAAGTGTTCTGTAAACCTAACCCCCAACCAGTCTGTATAGTTTAGCATGTTCAATTTTATTAAGTATAAATTCAATTTACCTAATCCTATCAATCCTGACTCAGCCTTAATTGTCTTATTAAAGCCTCGACCACTCACATTAGACAGGTATTGTTGTGGCTGCTTGTTGCCGGTTGGGTCCGGGCAGTCTTACGCCACAACTCAGTCTAACCTCGGGTCTTTATTGGGCTCAATGTTTAACCACCCACATTGGATAGGTATTGTTGTGACTACTGGACAGCCGGGCGGTTCCGGGCAGGTTTATGTCACAATGCAATCCAACCTTGGGTTAAACACATCGTATTTTCTAAATTTACATATTTTGTCTCTTTTCTTTTTATATGTAAATATTTGCAGCCCATTATTCAAATTTATCTTTATTGGGTAAAATTAATTTATACTCCTTAATTGTTTTCAAGGTCGTTGGCATGCGTCAAACATGCCAACACATATGATTTATATTTTTAACCCAACGTCATTACCCCCGTTTTATACGTTCGCTATAATATAACATATGTTGGATTTAACATTTAAGCCCAACTTAGCCACATGAAAAAGGGGAGGCTTAGAACATGGTGTTTATATATTCTAAGTAACATCAAAAGGGGTGTGTGAACGCATGAACTTGCAACATAACGATCTAATTAACATAAATTAGGCACTTGTAAACTTGCATTGTAATAGCATATAATCTTGACATGAAACATACCTAACATGAATCATGGTTTTAATCTAGTCATGTAAACTTGCATTTAAAAATGTGAATCTAACTTAATTATGTGTCACATATATTATCATATGAGTTTGATATCAACATAGGCCTAAAACATGTTTCAATTAGGCATAACACCAAACGTAATCTAGTCATGTTCATAGAATTAATATAAGTTCACAAAGGTGCTTGCTTTTGTCACTAATACAAAAGTATGGTTTTTACACTTGAATCATGATGCCAATTCCAACATAAATTCACATGAATCATAATACTTAATTGGATCCAACTACACACTAAAAATGATTATAAAAATATACATAGATGGATCTAAAATCATGTTGGCATAATGGTGAATCCTATACTTGCATGAGTCTCAAATTTGTTGCAATAAACTACCACAAACATATAGTTGTTAACTTTCAACATGAATCACATACTTGCAAATATCCAATAGGTCTAACATCGTTATACCACAACATCCCAAATCGGTTCATAATTAGAATCATAGCAACATACAATAATGAATTATTATCACCACAAATTAAGTACAATTCCATTTCTCATTTTACACAAACCAAAACTCAATTATTCATTCACATCGGAATAGCACTCTACTTACAACGTATGACGAATCTTCAATTCAGGATTCTGAATTCTGAATTTGGAGATGCTATCCTTTGTTGTAGGCATTGTTTTGATTTAATTGTCGTTGCTTTAAGCTTTTGAATCGACTCCTAATCGTCTCTCAATTTTGACGGCTACTCCTAGACTCACTTCAGCAGCATGATGGTCTCATTCTCATTTTTATTTGTGTGAATTAGGTGGAGTCTTAGGTCCGTTTTATAGAGTTTGTGAATTGATTCGAGCCGTCGATGGAGCTTAGATTAATATTAGCCGTTCATTTCAAAGAGAAACCAATCAGGAGCTGACACCTAGCCCTAGTGACAAGACAAGGCTCAGAAATTCGGCCAAGCACAGACCAGGCCAGCCAGGTCGACTACCCAGTCAACCCCCAGGTCTACTACATAGTCGACCTGGGTGCCCCAGGTCGACTACCCAGTCGACCTGGGTGCCTTGGGCGGGAAAATTCCCGCCCAGCCCAATCTGGGTCCGATTTTTTTGAAATTTGAATTCGTTCTGAACTGTTTCTTTCTGTTTGAATTTTAAACTGAATTCTGAAACTTCCGGAGGTCATATCTCCCTCATACGGAGTCCGTTTTACGCAAACTCGGACTCTATCTCAAGCAGAATTCCGAGATGAACGCAATGGCGTATCCCGTTTCCCTTAATTCTTTTATTTGAAATTAATTATACTTTAATTTGTGAATTTTACTGTTATAGAATATACGGGGTGTTACATTCTCCCCCACTTAAAAGGATTTCGTCCCCGAAATCTTCAAGTCTAGGAGAATGTATATCCTAACATCCAAACGTCCATCTACTCATCCATCAAACACGAGCGTCCATTGTCCTTAAAAGACTTCTAATGCTTCATGATCATATGCAAAGTGTGCGCACATGTACTTATCTAATGCAAGATCAGTCGGTCTACTGATTCAGTTGACCTCCTTAATGCAAATTATGTAAGTGTCATGAATCCATTATGTATGCAAATTCTCCTATTCATGATTATACATGAGTGCACAATCATTCATATAAATGCAACATTCATATGACAACACATTAAACTTCAACCATATACGAACATAAATACATATATGCATATGCAATATGAAGTGACTGTGCCGATCTAAAACCTAGATTGTGTGTGTATATGCAACCACGAGCAACCACTAGCAATCACTTGCAACCACTTGCAACCATCATCCATAACATGTTTCAATTACATGTTTTCATCCAAAGGGTTTCTACCTAAAGGATAAGGTCGAGGAGATACACACTAAAAAATAGATAAAAACACAACTTAAGGAAAAAGAGAGATCAAAAGATGTACCCTAAAAAAGAAAAGGGTATGCTGCGCATATTCTAGCCTCAGTTTCACAAGTCGTGTCTTCCTCGGCGTCGCTCCATCGAACTTTGACGAGCTTGACTTCGCGGTTGCGTAGCCTTTTCACTTCAGTTCCTAAGATGCATGTTGGAACTTTCCTCAGCTTGCTTCGCGTTCCAGTTCAGCTTCTTCAAGGATGTTTGGCTCTACCACTTCAGCAGATTCATGTAAACACTTCCGGAGGTGAGAAACATGAAAGACATTGTGAACTCCGGCCAGCTTTTCGGGTGGCTCTAATCTATAGGCCATCTTCCCAATTTTCTCGATAATAGGAAACGGCCCTACGAACCTTGGTGCTAGCTTCCCTGTGGTTTCGAAACGAACAACGTTCCTTAGAGGAGATACCTTAAGAAAAACTCTGTCTCCAACCTCAAATTCAAGGTCGGTCCTCCTCTTGTCTGCGTAGGATTTTTGTCTGTCTTGGGCTGTCTTCATTCTTCTTCATATTAAGTCTACTTTCTCTGAAGTCTCTCGGATCATATCTGGTCCAAGTATGAGCTTGTCAGTAGACTCCCACCAACAAGTGGGCGATCGGCAAGGTCTCCCATATAAAGCTTCGAAGGGCGCCATTCCGATGGTGGCTTAGTAGCTGTTGTTGTAGGCAAATTCTACCAAAGGAAGGTGGTCTTCCCACGTCCCTCCGAAGTCAAGGACGCACAGTCTTAAAAGGTCCTCCAAAACTCTGTTCACTCTTTCTGTCTGGACGTCGGTTTGGGGGTGATAGGCTGTACTCAAGCATAACTGTGTGCCTACCGCTTCTTGCAGACTCCGCCAAAACTCACTTATGAAGATAGGGTCTCGGTAACTAACAATGCTGGACGGTATTCCATGGAGTCAAACAATTTCCTTGAGATAAAGAGATGCTAGGGATGAGGCAGTCCTTTTACTTTTGACAGGTAAAAAGTGGGCGTTTTTAGTAAGCCTATCCACTATTACCCAAATGCTAGTGTTGCCTCTACTAGACCGGGGCAGCCCATCAATGAAGTCCATTGAAATACTATCCCACTTCCACTGCGGGACCTCTAGAGGATGGAGCAGACCACCAGGCTTCTTCTGCTCCGCCTTAACCTGTTGGCAAGTCATACACTTAGAAACGAAATCTGCCACTTCCTTCTTCATGCCGCTCCAAAATAAAGTTCTCTTTATGTCCTTGTACATTTTATCTCCGCCTGGATGTATCGTCATCTTGGAGTGATGTGCTTCTTCGAGAACCGTCTTTACTAAATCCCTTGTCCGTGAAACGCATAACCTTCCGTCTCGCCTTAGCCAACCCTTATCGTCGATGGAGTATCTATTGAGGTGACTTGAAGTCTCACCCCTAATTAGCCTATCAATCGTCTCCACAAGCTGAGGGTCTTCGCGTTGTGCTGACCCTATTGAGTCCAACAGAATAGGGCGCAACTCAAGGGATGCTAATAAACCTGGTACGAAATCAGAGGAGGGCCTGAAGTTAAAACTAGCTATATACTCTAGGCTTTGCCTTTCAACAAACAGCGGGCTTAATGTTAGCTTCTTTCGGCTCAACGCGTCTGCCACTACGTTGCCTTTGCCCGGAGTGTAGGAGATCTCGAAATCGTACGAGGTAAGAAACTCCATCCATCTATGTTGCCTCAAGTTAAGATCTTTTTGCGAGAAAAGATATTTCAACGATTTATGGTCAGTGTAAAGTTCGAACTTCTCACCTAGGAGATAGTGTCGCCAAGACTTGAGTGCAAAGACGATGGCGGCTAACTCAAGATCATGGGTTGGGTAGTTCTTTTCGTGTACTTTCAACTGTCTCCTGCCATATGCTACTACCCTTCCTTCTTGCATTAAGACAGCGCTTAGCCCTGTCCTACATGCATCTGTATAAACTGTGAACATCTTGCTTCCATCTGGTAATGTCAGAACTGGGGCTGTTGTAAGAGCCCTTTTTAGTCATTGGAAAGCAAACTCGCAATCCGAGTCCCAGTTGAACACTAGATTCTTCTTTGTCAGCCTTGTGAGTGGAGCTGAGATTTTCGCAAAATCCCTTATGAATTTTCGGTAGAAACCTATTAGTCCTAGAAAACTTCGGACCTCAGTTGCATTCCTTGGTGTCTTCTAATCCTGTACCGCTACTACCTTAGCAGGGTCCACAGCTAACCCTTCCTTGGATACTATATGCCCAAGAAACCTTACTTCCTCTCTCCAAAAGTGGCACTTGGAGAATTTGGCTTTTACCTGATGGACTCGCAAAGTTTCCATGATTGCCCTTAGGTGCTGAGCATGTTCTTCTTCACTCTTTGAGAAGATCAAGATATCGTCTACGAAGACCACTACGAACTTGTTGAGGAATTCTCTGAATACCCTACTCATCAGGTCCCCGAAGTAAGCGGGTGCGTTTGTCAAGCCAAAAGGCATAACAAGCCATTCAAAGAAGCCATCTAGGATTCTGAATGCTGTCTTATCGATGCTGTCTTCAGCCACCGTTAGCTGATGAAAACCGGTCGCCAAATCGAGTTGGGAGAAAACTGACGCTCCTACAAGCTGATCAAACAGATCGTCAATTCTGGGGAGAGGGTGCCTATTCCTTTTCGTTAGCTTGTTGAGCTCCGTATAGTCAACACATAGACGGAGTGAACCATCCGCCTTTGTAGCAAACACCACTGGAGCGCCCCATTCTGAAATGCTCCTTCTAATGAACCCCTTCTCTAGAAGTTCTTTAACCTATTTACTGAGCTCTTTTCTTTCCCGTGGAGCCATGTGTCTAATGGGCAACGCAACGGGCTTTGCATTATCTACAAGATATATGCGGAAGTCTATCTCCCGCTTCGGAGGTAAGCCCTTCACCTCTTCGAAGACATCCGGATATTCACGGACCTCTTTAACCGATTGCAAACTCTCAGCAGAAGCATCTAACGATTCAAGATAACTAAGCATAATCGCATACGAGGGATTACAAGTAATTTCCAGAGTGTTACCGAGTTGGGTCAGAAGCCTAACCACCCTTTTCTCACAATCAAGGGTGGCACCATTCCTGGATAGCCAATCCATGCCCAAAATCAAACCATATCCCGAGAAGCCCAAAACAAAGGCACTACATCTAAATTCTACGCTTAGAATAGAAATTTTCAATCCCACACAAATCATAGACAAATGAGCTGGGCCCCCAATTAGATTTGAAACAATTAAGGGGTCCTCTACCATACTAGTTTCTAGGTGCAGAGATTCTACTAAAGCAGATGAAATAAAGGAGTGTGATGCGCCAGAATCAAATAAAGTGCGAACTGGGTGATCATAAAGATAAACTACACTTTTTACGGAAGTATTTATACCTCGCTGTTGTAGAGGTGGCGCTTCTAGCACATGAACCTGTGCCCCTGAGGTGGATCCAGCCCTCTGCCCCTGCCCTCGCTTCTTTGGGCAATCCTTAGCCATGTGGCCTGTCTCACCGCAAGAAAAGCACCCACCATTCAATTTGGCCTTCTTTTTCCGGAAATCTTTCACTAAGTGCCCCACTTTGCCACAGAAATTACACTTCCTCTTCTCTTGGGACTTGTTGTCTTTCCCGCCCTTCTTAAAGTCTGTCTTCTTAGGTTGTAAACCCTCTTTCTTCCCTTGAGAGCTTTCTGCCTTTGTCTCCTTTTTGCCTTTATCCTCTTCGATCAGCAATGCCATCTGCACCAACCTTTCATACGTAGCTCCCATGGATATATGGGTCATGGCCAAACTATGTAATGGCTCGTTCAATCCTTTAACAAAGTGGAGAGCCTTCTTGTGCGGAGTGTTGACTAGGTCCAGTCCGAACCTAACCAGTTGGTCGAACTGATTAACATACTCTTTGACTGTCAAATTCCCTTGCTTAAGAAATAAGAATTTTTCCAATTAAAGGCTCCTTTCAGCTTCTGAGAGAAATTTAGCCTCAAACCTTGCCCTAAAATCCTCCCATGTTTCTACTGGGCTTTCCGCATTGGTAACTTCCCACCAGTAGGAAGCCTATGCTCTGATACCAAATAAAATGCTTTCTACTGGTCTTTTTCCGGAAATCTTTCACTAAGTGCGAACTGGGTGAGTAAATAAAATGCTTCTTTAAATTTTCTTTTGAAAATAAATTTTCAAAACTTTGTATCTTATCTGGTAAACCTATGCTCTGATACCAAGTGAAACACCCCACCTCCGTTAGGGTCACTCTCAAAGGGAATGCCCTAATTTTGGTGGAGGTTTATAATTATAAGTCATAGATACACAAGACAGATATAAATACACATATTTTTGAACAGCGGAAAACAACAGCAACTTTTATTTCATCAAAATACGTGTTACACAAACCATGCCATAATTGTCTTACAATACTTCCAAAAAAACATTACATTTTCATAACTGTCTTGATTTCATAACTTAAAGAAGCATAAAAACATAAGTAAACTGCATAAGTCCCCATAATTGCTATCCAAAGCCATAGTCCAAAACGAAAGAGATCCAAGCAATACATTCTTTCTCTTCAAGCTGGATGTGAGAACTGGTCAAGCTGCAGTATTCCCTTCCTGTGGACCTGGGGGGAACAGAAGAAAAGAAGACGAAAGAAAAGTAGAGTCAGACATAAAGCCTGAGTAAGTCTAGGACTATTCAGTCTATGAATAAAGAAATGAGCATGACAAGTATAAACTGGGAATGGGGAAGCACCATAAACTAAGTTAAGTTGTCTAGAGTCGAATATACTATCGTACCCCATATTAATCTCTGCACCCCTATTAACTAGTTCCCAGCAGGCACCCCATAATCAGGGTGAAGTGATCCATTTCAAATGATCGGCTCCTACTCGCATAGTTACATGTGTCTTACGGCCCCCGATGTTATAGCTACTTATGCTGGTCCCACCATGGGGTGTATCAAGTCCCATGGTGGCGGCCCGACACAATTCTAGAATGCACAGGTATACAACTGGTGCCCAGTGCCTAATTTTTCTACGCCGGAGTGTGTGCACGCCCGCACCCCGTTAGAACCTACACTGCTGCACCACCGCCGTCGATTTGACCTCTTACAGTCAGCCCAGTAATTGTGCCCCACCCTTCCTAGTTCAGGGTATCCTGATACACCTTGTAAGGTTACTGCTGAAAAGGGTCCCCCGCTACTAGGTTTTCTATTTCTAGCCAACATGCTAAGTTAGTTAAGTGTTCTGTAAACCTAACCCCCAACCAGTCTGTATAGTTTAGCATGTTCAATTTGATTAAGTATAAATTCAATTTACCTAATCCTATCAATTCTGACTCAGCCTTAATTGTCTTATTAAAGCCTCGACCACTCACATTAGACAGGTATTGTTGTGGCTGCCTGTTGCCGGTTGGGTCCGGGCAGTCTTACGCCACAACTCAGTTTAACCTCGGGTCTTTATTGGGCTCAATGTTTAACCACCCACATTGGATAGGTATTGTTGTGACTACTGGACAGCCGGGCGGTTCCGGGCCGGTTTATGTCACAACACAATCTAACCTCGGGTTAAACACATCGTATTTTCTAAATTTACATATTTTGTCTCTTTTCTTTTTATATGTAAATATTTGCAGCCCATTATTCAAATTCATCTTTATTGGGTAAAATTAATTTATACACCTTAATTGTTTTCAAGGTCGTTGGCATGCGTCAAACATGCCAACACATATGTTTTATATTTTTAACCCAACGTCATTACCCCCGTTTTATACGTTCGCTATAATATAACATATGTTGGGTTTAACATTTAAGCCCAACTTAGCCACATGAAAAAGGGGAGGCTTAGAACATGGTGTTTATATATTCTAAGTAACATCAAAAGGGGTGTGTGAACGCATGAACTTGCAACATAACGATCTAATTAACATAAATTAGGCACTTGTAAACTTGCATTGTAATAGCATATAATCTTGACATGAAACATACCTAACATGAATCATGGTTTTAATCTAGTCATGTAAACTTGCATTTAAAAATGTGAATCTAACTTAATTATGTGTCTCATATATTATCATATGAGTTTGATAACAACATAGGCCTAAAACATGTTTCAATTAGGCATAACAACAAACGTAATCTAGTCATGCTCATAGAATTAATATAAGTTCACAAAGATGCTTGTTTTTGTCACTAATACAAAAGTATGGTTTTTACACTTGAATCATGATGCCAATTCCAACATAAATTCACATGAACCATAATACTTAATTGGATCCAACTACACACTAAAAATGATCATAAAAATATACATAGATGGATCTAAAATCATGTTTGCATAATGGTGAATCCTATACTTGCATGAGTCTCAACTTTGTTGCAATAAACTACCACAAACATACAGTTGTTAACTTTCAACATGAATCACATACTTGCAAATATCCAATAGGTCTAACATCGTTATACCACAACATCCCAAATCGATTCGTAATTAGAATCATAGCAACATACAATTATGAATTATTATCACCACAAATTAAGTACAATTCCATTTCTCATTTTACACAAACCAAAACTCAATTATTCATTCACATCGGAATAGCACTCTACTTACAACGTATGACGAATCTTCAATTCAGGATTCTGAATTTGGAGATGCTATCCTTTGTTGTATGCATTGTTTTGATTTAATTGTCGTTGCTTTAAGCTTTTGAATCGACTCCTAATCGTCTCTCAATTTTGACGGCTACTCCTGGACTCACTTCAGCAGCATGACGGTCTCATTCTCATTTTTATTTGTGTGAATTAGGCGGAGTCTTATGTCCTTTTTATAGAGTTTGTGAATTGTTTCGAGCCGTCGATGGAGCTTAGATTAATATTAGCCGTTCGTTTCAAAGAGAAACCAATCAAGAGCTGACACCTAGCCTTAGTGACAAGACAAGGCTCAGAAATTCGGCCAAGCACAGACCAGACCAGCCAGGATGGGCTGGGTTCGACCTGGCTCAGGGGCCAGGTCGACTACCCAGTCGACCCCCAGGTCGACTACCCAGTAGACCTGGGTGCCTTGGGTGGGAAAATTCACGCCCATCCCAATCTGGGTCCGATTTTTTTGAAATTTGAATTCGTTCTAAACTGTTTCTGTCTGTTTGAATTTTAAACTGAATTCTAAAACTTCCGGAGGCCATATCTCCCTCATACGGAGTCCGTTTTACGCAAACTCGGACTCTATCTCAAGCAGAATTCCAAGACGAACGCAATGGCATATCCCGTTTCCCTTAATTCTTTGAGTTGAAATTAATTATACTTTAATTTGTGAATTTTACTGTTATAGAATATACGGGGTGTTACAACACCCATCGTCCACAAACCATGGACGACTTGTTTGTTTGGTTGTTTGGTGGTTGATTGAGATATTTGTTTGAATTTTGTTTGGAAAGAATAATGGAATTGATTAGATTGGTATGCGTATGGCACATACCATTATTAGACTGGGGATAAGGCTAGGCCTTATCCCGTTTCTAGTATCGCACCGTTATGCCGCCGAATTTTTCTAAAAATATGTTAGAAAAATAAAAATATCATTTTTATTAGATAAATGAATAAAATAAATATCCATTTACAAATCAGGCGATTTGTTTATGTACACCCATTTGACTGATATTGATTGGGACGACAAATTTTACACGTCGTCCAAATGCACAAATAAAAATCTGTGTTTGTTGATTTGAAACCCCACACGGGTATTGGGATGATATTTGATGTACACTAATCCCAATTATTTAGTTGTATGTCAATCGATAGGTTGACAGACAGTTGTGTAGTGCACTTTGGATGATAGTTGATTATTTATCATTGCTATTATATACATGTGTTGTATGGAATCCATATAATTAACATTATATGGTAATTGATTGGGCCTCATTCCAATTTGGAAAATAAAGAATAGTATAAAAGAAAATTCATATGTTGAGTAAAATATATATCCAATTAGGGAATCGTTCTCTTACTAATTTACGGTTGGAGTTTGATTAAGAATTAAACGATAGAAATCATAATTTTATAAAATATATTAAATGACAAAAATAGTCATGTGTTGACGATACTCATGTGTTGAAAGAAATATATATTCATGTGTTGAAGAAAATATTCATTTGTTGAATAAAATAACGAAGTTATTGAAATATATAAAGCCGTGTTGATTAGATATGCACCATTTTGACATGAACGATATTTATATCAGTTATATTTGTTTTTATAATGAATATAAAAAAGGAAGTGATTTCAAAATATAACGTTTTGAAAATATTATCATTTATATATTAATGATACGAAATATTCAATTTAGATTTGAAATTGAATATGGAGTTGAAATTGTTTTGAAAACGAATTTAAAACGAATTATAAAATACGTTTAGAATTGAAATCGATGAAATATATATATATATATATATATATATATATATATATATATATATATATTAAATGGCCTGAATAGAACGCGCCTCGCCGCGGCAGTTCGGGAATTTCGACCATTGACTTCGAGTAGACGTTACGGGAGATCCGACCGTCGGATTCTCCTGAAACCGGAACCGTTGGGTTCGTATCGAAAAGAGCTTTCCAATGAATATTAGAAATTTGAAATCTAACGGTTGGATTTGGAATTATGTCCAAATCAAATTTGAAAAAGGTCGCTGTAAGTGCAGTTCGATGACAGTTATTGGAAATCGACTGTATGGACCTTGATAAAATTATTAAAAATATTAATAATTTTTGTAAAATCATAATAAATGATTTAGAAAGAATTGGGGTGAAAAAATCCATATTTGGAAAGATAAAAATATATTTTTATCGAAATGAACTAGTTTTGGACTAGATTTGAAGTGGTTTTAAAAATAATCAGAATTTCCAATATACGAATTGGAATGGATTTGAATCGAAGTTATCTTTGGAATATTTCGATGTTGGATTTCGTGATTATACAGATATGGTTGTGGAAATTTGAAAGATATATTTATATCGTTATTTACAATACGATATTTGTTGGTTTCATAATTTGATATTGAATATAAGCCGATATATTTTCTATTCAGAGCCTTGTATTTAATATCAAATGGGATTATGGGTTCGTCGTGAATGGTGTCTTAAATAACACTGTTCTTGAACCCAGTTTAGAAAAGAATAAATATTTTTATTAAGATTTAGTGAAATTGTCCAGTTAATTGGAATTGAATTTAAATTGGTTTTGGGGTTTATCGTGAGCGGTGTTTTGAATAACACCTGTTTTTTAACCCGATTAACAATGGAAAGTGATTTTGGGTTTATCGTGAACCGTGTTTTAGATGACATTGGTTCTTTAACCCAGTTAAAGACAGGATATTGATTTTTGGGAAGATTAAAACTGAATGGAGTCTTAATGAATCTTTAATTAGATTGAAATGATCGAGAATGGAGTATCACCAGTTTTGCTCCAAAGCGATAGTTAAATCTTTAATTAGATTTGAACATGAAAGGATAATTAATATTTATCGATAACACCGTGTGTTAGATATGGAGTATTACCAGTTTTCTCCACGGGATGAATAGGTTGGGATTGGGAAATAAAATAAATGATTACTTCGGTGTGGTTCGCTAATCCCGATTAGATTGGAAAACCTTAACATGGTTTGAAATGATATCCAAAGGAAGATTAAAAAATAAATTTAGAAGAATTTATCTTTGATAAAATTAATGGGAACCTTTCCCTAAGAATGTGAATATTTGAATAAAGAATATTCTGAATTGGAATGAGGCGTATGTTGCGTTTGTGTAACACTTGTTTATTATATAAGCGGGTTATTTGGGAAGGCCGGGTTAATACCCATTCTGAATAACCAATTCGACGATAAGTCGAAGATGAAGACGGTGGTTGAAGACCAGAGGTCTTCACATCGTTTGGATGATTATTGATGATCTTTATTGGGTTGTACACCCAAGAGGAGGGAATCAGTTGGTGATCGTCCAGACGTATTTGGAGATCGATGGATATGCGAGGAATAAGGTTCCTCCGGTTTCGTTCAGACCCAGAACGAACTTGTAAATGGACTGTGTGTCTGACATTGGATTTTATTCTGTGTGATTGATTTCTATTAAATATATATCTGTTTGGCGGCGGAGAATTTATTCTCTTGCTTAACGCCCTTCTCTGAGACGTACGAGCTCAGAGGTTATATATTGATGGATATCAATCGCATGAATTGCCTGTATGGCATGCCTAAGTGGAAAATGATCAAGGCTTCTGTTGAAAAGCAAAGTCTTGTGGTTGATGATCAAAGCACGACCTACGTGGCATAGCTTTGTGTATGGCATTAATTCGCGAGCCTCACACCTCGGTATGAGTCAAAAACGGGATAAGGACCCAAGGAGTGCACGGCATTTCTTTCTAGCTATGGGTGATGTCAGTGACCTACCAGCCCTGACATATATATTATTTTTACCTGTGTTGTTGTTGGATGCGAGGCGCCTCGGATATAGGTCCTATAGGACCAGGAAACGTGAGTTCAGGAATAATTAATCCTCAAAAGTAGGAGAGGAACGGCCTTGGAGGATCCAAGGATCGCTGTGTGTGGTCTTGAGACATTTTCTAGAGTGTCTCGAACGGAGAGGAGCTTGCCCCTTGGCTCGACTCATGACGGAAATCCAATTTCCAATACGTGATATTTCGGTTTTGATTGTAGAGCCTAGTATTGGCGACATGATATATGGTACCCATGCCGCTTATGATTGATACATTTATATTTGAAGTTGTTTTCTTCACTTATAGTAATATTAAAAGATGAAATTTAGCGTATCAAGCATTCTTTGGCTATTATAAGGTAAAACCCAATCCTCCGGCTTGCGTTGCATTGTGTGATGGGACCTGGGTCTTATAGTAGCTTCATTTTTCTTTATTTAGCATTGCGTTGTTTTTTTATGCACTGGTATTCTTGGAAGGAAACCCATCCCGTGTTATACGGCGTGGTCCCTTGATTTACCTAACTTTGAAAATAAAGATTAATAACTATTTTTAGTTCTCACACCCGTCATATGACTGACCTGGAGTTTATTGTTTTAAACTAAACTCTGGGTGCCCCTATTTTCCACGGGCAGCTAGTAGTTGTGGTTTTGCAGATTTATATTCACAGGATCTTGGTTTATAGCTGGAACGATACTCGAAAAGCTCTGTATCCGTGTATTACTTTCAGTTGTGTTTTGTATTATTTTCCATTGCTATGTAATTTATTGTAATATCTGATATTTAGTAAATGTGTAATATTTATTCATACTCTATATATTCTTGTATTCTGATGGAATTGTTGTAATAAACAATGAAATGTTCTTTTGTTTGTGTTCTGATTCGTCTTGTCCTCAAAGCAATCCGCGCTTTCCTTCACAGGGAAGTTCGGGTCGTTATATTTTTTCTCGAAATGCATCCTTAAAACGAAATATCCCTTTAAATAAACGTCGTATTTCACGTCTTAAATCGATTCAATTAAAACATTAATTTCCATTATCATTTCCAAATCATTTCGATATTGAATTTAATTATAGATACAAATTCCCATACTACATTGAAGTTTATTATCAAAACTTCAAATTTCGATTTAGATTTCCATGTAATGGCTTATCTAAATGAAATCTTTATATCCAAAAATTTGAACTTAAACGACACAGCTTGCAAATAGACTTTTATTCAAAAATAATAATATGAATTTAACAACTAAATTTAATATGTTAGATAATATAAAATTTAATTAGTTAAATTTAATACAAAAGTAGTTTAAATAAAATAGTTAAATTTAATATAAAAGTTGTTTTAAAAAATAGTTATAAAATATAAAAAGATAAATTTTATATAAAAACAGTTTAAATAAAATAGTTAAAAAGTATATCAGTAAAAATTTGTGTAAAATAGTAAAAGAGGATTTAGTTTGATTATAAATAATATGCAATAATACTAAATTTAAAAGAACCTTAATATACAATAGTTTGCCTAAATCATATGAACTCAACTTCGAATGATTTAAATTAACTAATGAAATATAATCTAATTTTGTAATTAAATTTAGCTATTTCATTATATTTTTTTAATCTTTAAATTAAATCAGGTCCAATCTTTACATAATTTTAAATTAGTTAATCAAGTTGAATCTAATTTTTCAGATTAAATTTAGCGATTTCATTAAAATTAAAATCAAATAAAAAATTCAATCTTAAAATTTTGATTAAACTTTTCATTAAATCAATTAATTCCAATTTCATAAATTCAAGTTCAAATGTTTATTTAAACTTAATATTGTTCATTAAATTTCTAAATCGTTTTATTTAATCAGAACGTAATTATAAAACTTTGAAAAATAATATTAGTTTGGCCAACAATGTCCACATCAAGTTTTGCACCCTATAGTCAACCGATTCAGATATGTACCATTTTAACTCGTAGTAATTAAATTTTTGGATATATATCATTTTAATAGATATCCCAAGTCAATGTCGAAAATGGTTTACACAAACAGTATATCATATCAGAATTTTATGTGCTGATAAACAAGGATGATATCAAAATGAATAATCTAAATAAATTAACATACAAACAATCATAACATACATGAATCAAACAAGTTATTATTCCATATAAATCCATGCGCTATTACGTTATGTTAACCAATACTATAATCTCATGTGTCAGTCTTATTCAATATCGGGTATCAAGGATGTGAATGTATATTTCAAATCTCAAATTACCATTTAAATTAACCAACAAATAATCTAATTGTCTTGGATTCAATAATCTAATTTACATAAGAATATAATCCTGAGTTATAATACTCACCTTTTATGTTGCGGCAAAATTGTGAATAACTCAACGACGAGCGACGGACATAATTAGACATATACTTGCACTTAGACAAGCAACGTTCCAAGCTTGGACTGTGCGGAGTTTGTTGGAGGCAGTAGATAATGTTAGGATTGCAGTGTGGGTAAAGTCGTGACCGGTAGTTTGTGTCCGTGGTCAGTCTAGTGGTGGAGAAGGTGCTCGGGCTACGATACCTCGTATCTCTAGTGGACTAGGACATCTCTTATTCTTAGTCCTCAAACTGCAAACAGGGTTTTGGGTCTCATTTTTATGTATATATGAACTGGCTTCAGACACTAAAGAATAGGGGAGTGGAGAAGCGGTCTTTGTGCTAGCCAAGCTAGAGGGAAGATGGATGGGCATGAAGGAGGTTTGGTGAGAGCGGGCTCGATAAGCAACAGGTTTTCTATGTGGGTTAAGGGGGACAGGTTTGGTCGGAGGGGAAGGCTAAGGCGTGCAGTTGGGCGGTGGTGCTGCACATTGGTAGGTGGAAGAGCAGGCGGTTGGGCAGTTAGGGTAAGCGGTCTTAGATCTGTGAATAGGTAGCAGCATTTTACATGACTTCAATTATCCTTTTTGAAATATGAACATGCGTGAGCTTCAGATGGTAGAAAAGAGAAGGAGAGGAGCATTTGTGTAACGACCCTTCCACTCAGTCGATCCAAATCGATTGTTAAACCGACTTAAATCGAAAAACGCTAACTATGGGCGCACAACACATCAGAACAAACAACATAAAACTTTTATAAACATCATAATAATGTTACATCAAAGTATCGAAAATAATATACAGCGGAAAATAAATTTACAATAAATGTAATACAATGCAGTGGAAACAAATAAACTAACACAACGGAAGACTATCAATGCTCTGGACACAGCTTTAAGCTTTGATCCAGAATCTTGCTAAATGAAATAATCTGCAAAACCAAAACTACTAGCTACCTGTGTGGAAAATATGGGCATCCAGAGTTTAGGTAGAAACAACAAAGTCCGAGTCAGTCATGGGACTGGTGTGAGAACTCAAAACAGTTATAAAACTTTACTTTAAAATAAGGTAAATCAAGGGACCATGCCATATAACACGGAATGGGTTTAACCCCAAGAATACCAGTGCATAAACAATAACCGATAATAGAAATATGGATCTACTATGCATCATACAACATGAAATTCCTCAATCTACTCATTTAGGCTTAACCCCAAACATAGATTTTCGAAATCCAATTCACTTTACAGAAATTATTCCTTTGGACTTTATTTCCCGATTCTTATTTCAAATCATTTGAAATACACATCTAGCTTTATATCAAAGTAGATTTCACTTCGGGGTCTCAAACCAAAATCTTTGGAAATATAAATTCCAAAATATAACAATGCATACAAACAAGTATGTAACCAAATATCGGGCTCCCTTTAGATAAGGAAAAGGGTACGCACCTCAAGCCCTCGGGGACTACACCGCCGTCTCACCCATACTTTTAGTTAGGGGTGTTACGGTTACGACAACCGTCAGTTTTACCTCCAACCATAACTGCAACCATTGTTGACGGTTAACAAATTTTATAACCGTTACCGCAACCATTACGGTTAATTTACATTGTTATCTATAAATAGTTCAAGTTCTAACTTCTTTTCTTAAGAATCAGTTTGTTTATCTATGAAACAAACCATCCATGTGCATGTTGTCTGTAAATTAAAGCGCAAATAATTTATACATATGTTATTTCTCTGGCTTAAGTTATTAAAAAACACATATTTTTGTATGAAATGCTACAAAAAAATCATGTGCGGTTGGTATGGTTTACCGCGGTTATCAAAATCCACAACCATTACCGTCACCATTACCGTAGTTGACGGTAACCGTGTATATGGTTAGTGTGGTTTGACGGTTGAACGGTCCAACCGTAACAGCCCTACTTTTAGTCGTTCGGGTTACCAGAGTCTTTAGCCACATACTAAATCATTTTTATATTCCGAAGTGGGGAAAATCATTTCACAACATAATAATCACAAGTACTTTCCAAAATATAGTACTTTACATTAACAATTCACACATATGATCAGTCGCTATTAATCACATAACCTTTGAGCTTGTACAAGAGAATAAATTATCCGCCACCAAATAGATACATCATCAATAGCAACTAATCGGTTATGTGATGAACCACAATGTCAAACATAACACATTACTAAATCATTTCTCAACATCGGGTTAGCCCTCGAAATCCTTTCTGTTTTATAAAACATTCCCTGTCAAAAATCAGGAATACATTTCTTTTCACTTAAGAAAAATATCATTTCAAAATCATTCATTAAATTTGAAATGAACTCAACAACCTCACTACACATCTCATAGTCAAATCGTAAAGTGTTTCCCAAGATGTTAGCATACAAATATTTCTACCCAACCCAATGCTAAATGTAAAAGCATATCTTGCTCATAAACTGGTCGGGCGCAATCCAAACAATCAATCAATCATAATCAATATCAACAACCAAGCATATTTGGTTTTATACCACTTCTCGTGTTTTGGCCAATTTAAATACAATCCGTTCATTCAAGTCTAATTAAAGATTTATTAAAACTCCAATTGGTTTTAGTCTCACAAATCATTACTTAATGATTACTCAATCTTAGGAAAATTAATCTTGCTTTTAATTAGGTTAAAGAAAAAATGTCATATAAAAACACCGTTCATAGCAAACCCAAAATCATCTTCCATCAAACGGAATCTTCACGGAAATCATAACAGTATGTAATCGATATAAATTTCCATATCAAATCAATACTATAAATGGAATAATGACAAAGCCTTTTAAATTCCATGTATAGTAACGGTCTTCCTTTACAGAAGTTCATCTCGATTATCAATTCGAATTCCATTCAATTCCAATTAATATTTTAAATTGTAAAACTTTGCTTCGGAAAATTCCATTAAATCCTAATAAAAAGATTTATAAGTTCCAAATCAAATCTTCACTGTCAATCGGGCTAAAGAACGAATGTTATATAAAACATTGTTTATTATAAAACCAAAATCCAATTTGGTATTAATTATAAGGCTTTGAATAGAAATAACATCGACTTATATTCAACATCAAATTCTGAAACCAACCAATATCGTATTGGGAATAACGATATATATATCTTCCAAATTCCTCAACAATATCCATATAATCATGGAATCCAATATCGAAATATTCCGAAGATTATTTCCACCCAAATCCATTCCAATTTATTCATTGGAAAATTTTGGTTATTTTAAAACCCATTTTCAAGTTCAATTTATTTATTTAAAAACATTGGAATTTTATTCTTGTTAATAACTAGTTCATTTCGATAAAAATATATTTCTATCTTTTCAAAACTGGAATTTTTCATCCAAAATCTTTCCAAATCATTTATTATGATTTTACACAATTTTTCCATAATTTTAATAATTTTATTAAGGCCCATACAGTCGGTTTCCAATATCGGCCACCGAACTGCATCCATAGCAACCTTTTCTGAAATTGATTTGGACATATTTTAAAATCCAACCGTTCAAATTTAAATCTCTTATATTCATTGGAAATATCTTTTAGATACGAACCCAACGGTTCTGGTTTTAGGAGGATCCAACGGTCGGATCTCCCATTACACCAATTCGAAGTTAATGGTCGAAATTCGCGAATGGTCGTTGCGCGGCGCGTTCTATTCAAGCCATTAAATATACATCGTCGATTTCAATTTAAAAACATATTTTATAAAATGTTTTAAATTCGTTTTAAAACGATTTCAACTTCATTTTCAATTTTAAACCAAAACTGAATATTCCATATATAGTTAGAAATTATATTTTTAACCACCCAATAATTATTTCATTACATGACAATTTTCTATATCTTGTATATAAGCTAATAATAATATTTTTAGGGAATGAATAATTATTTCAATACATGACCATTTTATACATCTCATATATAATTTATACAACGCATACATATGATTTTCACAACACACACACACACACACATATATATATATATATATATATTACAATGCATATATATTTTATACAACGCATATATATATTTTATATACTCCATTTTACATCACAATCACAACATAATATAGTCAATTAAATCGACCATGGTCTGTGGACGAGGGAGGTGAGCTAACAGGCACCGTATACAATTTATAATAATTAAAAACCGATAAAAATAAATATTGGCAGTTCATATATGCAGTTATAAAATAAATAACTATACAAAAAATTATAGTGAGAAGTTCTCACTTTGGGTTTCCACTCCGTCAGTTTTTATTTTTGAATTGTTTAACTGAATTATACAGTCCATTAATTTCAGTAAAAAATCCCAACAATTCTGTTTCTGTTCTGGTTAGTTCTGAAATGTAATGTTCGTCGCTGCGAATCCAACGCAACTGAAATCATTCAGTTTGAACCTCATATTGAAAAGTTATGATGTTATAAACATTAATTCCATTGTTGAATAATTAAAATAATTAATTTCCTTTTATACCCTCGGTTACATCGTCTTCTTCCTATTGAAACACTAGCCATCGTTCATTCAAATCTAGGGCTTCAATTTGCATGTTGATTAATGCACCGGAGTCAGATCGAACATCCCCACGCGCAGCGCCCTGGCGCTGCCTACCGCCGCCTTGAATGGCGTTCAACTCGAAACCCCCTGCTCCCCTAGAAAAGTGTGCGAACGACGACGCTTCAAGGGCCAAATTCGAATAGCTCACTCAACGATAATTGATCACCCTGGTCTTGATTTGAAGATCTCGACAAGCTCTTGAATTTCCCTTCAGAAAGTTTCGGATTAAAGTGTTTGGATTTAGAGATTTTGGTGGATTTAATTTTGAAGAATGTCGGCCGTCCATTCGATCTGTGGCGGCTGAAGGTTATGAGATGGACTAGGGTTTTGAGCTAATTTATATAAATTTTATATTTATTTTGATTCCAAAAATACATGTTTATTGATACGAACTCCAATTCAAACCCAACGACTATCCTTCCTAGCTAAATATCCCCATTCCGAACACAATGGGATATGTTTCGTAGGCCAATTCGACTGTTTCAATCAGTTTTCATAAAAATTAAATGATAAATCAATATATATTGAATTTAAACACACATTTTAATTTATCGGGGACACATACAGAGTCCAAAAGTTACATAAAAATAAATCTAGCTATGTTTTGACAATACGGTCCTAACAGAACTAATTTCATCGAATTTGGAGACCGTTTGAAAAATGGCCATTTTCTGGTCGATCCAATTCAAACTGAAATTACCGAACACATTTAAATTCACTGTGCTCGCATATTAATTACAAAAATTATGAAATTTGAAACATAGCAATAATTTGACATTCTAGATCCAATAAAAGTGGTTTCATCGAAAACGGAGGTTGTTTGCTAAATGGCTATTTTTAAGGGTTGTATATTATATTAAAATATATATAAATTCCATAGCGACTATTTCAAATTTTAAACTGGACATAACTTTCAATTTATATTTTGAAATCTGAATTTTTCACATACGTTAGAAAGATATTATTAAACAGATTCAAATATTTCTTGTTTTACTGAAGTCCGATTTATTTCGAATCCTGTACATTCAATTGAAATTAGAAATCAAATTTTCAAACTACTGCACCATTTCGAGTTCATTTTATAATTAAAGTAAATTTATACGTTCTAACTTTGATTTAAATAAATTTTTAGTCATTATTATTTAAAATAAATCATTTTAAATATTCAAAACCCATTAAAATATCTAAAATAAAAAAAATAAATTGGTTCAGAAATTCCAGGTTGTTACAATCTCCTCCACTTAAAATCTTTCCATCCTCGAAAAGGAACAGAGCTGAAAGTTGTTTAACTAACCAACTCAAATTTCATTCTGACTTGAGTTCTCCAACTTTTCAATTTCTAAGAATTTTCAAATTTCTCAAAAAATTGGCTAAGACCCTAAATTTTCGAAAAATTTCGCCATAACCTCCTTTGTACAACCCTATCGGTAAAACCACAACTTGCCTCACAGGGCCCTCATCAATCCAAAAGAAAAAGAAAAAGCCAAGCGGCTTTCCAATCGGCTAATAAAATCATCAAACCCTAATAAATACAATAAATATGCATATTTGTTGGGCATACAATTTTATTCCTCTTCTTAGCATCCATGCTATGACCTGTTCATTATATACACATGTACATATATGCATTTCTAATCAATCTTCAATTTAATTCAATATTTGATTCGATTTTGCTTTACTTATCCTTTATCCTCATATCGGTTAAATTAATTATTGTTCCACTATTTTTTTTATTGGTTAAACAAATAATCACACAACACAACCAATAATCAATTAGTTGATTAAATTTTCAAATATATTTAACTTTTATATATTCAAAAACCATATGTTCTAAGATCAGATTATATATATAATCACAAATACGTTAATTATAAACTTGTCACTCTCAACTCATTCTAGGGCATTTCTAACCCTATATCTAACGAGTTTCCCATTCTAGGATACTACTGATCCTATCTCTAATGAGTATACTTATATAGGATATTTCTAATCCTATCTCTGATGAGTCTTTTATTCTGTTCTAACGAGTTGTACACCAAAGATTTGAATTAACCAAAGCTCCGATACCATATGTAACGACCCTCTCTCTCAGTCGATCCAAATCGGTCGTTAAACCGACTTAAATCGAAACAAAAAGGCGGATACGCTAACTTTGGGAGCACAACACATCAGAACAAACAATAGAAGACTTTTATAAACATCATAATAATGTTATATCAGAGTACAGAATATCAGAGTATCAGAAATAATATATAGCGGAAAATAAATTTACAATAAATGTAATACAATGCAGTGTAAACAAAATAAACTAACACAGCGAAAGACTATCAATGCTCTGGACACAGCTTTAAGCTTCGATCCAGAATCCTGCTAAATGAAATAATCTACAAAACCAAAATTACTAGCTGCCCTGTGGAAAACATGGACACCCAGAGTTTAGGTAGAAACAATAAACTCCGAGTCAGTCATGGGACTAGTGTGAGAACTCAAAACAGTTGTTAAACTTTACTTTAAAATAAGGTAAATCAAGGGACCATGCCGTATAACACGGAACGGGTTTACCCCCAAGAATACCAGTGCATAAACAATAACCGATAATAGAAATATGGATCTACTATGCATCATACAACATGCAATTCCTCAATCTACCCGTTTAGGCTTAACCCCAAACATAGAGTTTCGAAATAAAATTCACTTTACAAAAATTATTCCTTTGGACTTTATTTCCCGATTCTTATTTCAAATCATTTGAAATACATATCTAGCTTTATATCAAAGTAGATTTCACTTCGGGATCTCAAAACAAAATCTTTGGAAATATGAATTCCAAAATATAACAATGCATACAAACAAGTATGCAACCAAATATCGGGCTCCGATTAGACAAGGAAAAGGGTACGCACCTCACCAAGTCGATATATAAATGTGCAACTCCCACGATGGAGCAGGCTACACTGACGATGCACAATCCCACGCCCTCGGGGACTACACCGCCATCTCACCCATACTTTTAGTCGTTCGGGTTACCAGAATATTTAGCCACATAATGAATAATTTTTATATCCCGATGTAGGGAAAATCATTTCACAACATAATAATCACAAGTACTTTCCAAAATATAGTGCTTTACATTAGCAATTCACACATATGATCAGTCACTATTAATCACATAACATTTGAGCTCGTACAACTCAAAGAAGGGTGTTAAGCAAGAGAATAAATTCTCCGCCACCAAACAGATACATCATCAATAGCAACTAATCGGTTACGTGATGAACCACAATGTCAAATATAATACATTTCTAAACCATTTCTCAACATCGGGTTAGCCATCGAAATCCTTTTTGTTTTATAAAACATTCCTTGTCCAAAATCGGGAATACATTTCTTTTCACTTAAGAACAATATCATTTCAAAATCATTCATTAAATTTGAAACGAACTCAACAACATCGCTACACATCTCATAGTCAAATCGTGAAGTGTTTCACAATATGTTAACATACAAGTATTTCTACCCAACCCAATGCTAAATGTAAAAGCATATCTTGCTCATAAACTGGTCGAGTACAATCCAAACAATCAATCAATCACAATCAATATCAATAACCAAGCATATTTGGTTTTATACACTTCTCGTGTTTTGGCCAATTTAATTACAATCCGTTCATTCAAATATAATTAAGGATTTATTAAAACTCCAATTGGTTTTAATCTCACAAATCATTACTTAATGATTACTCAATCTTAGGAAAATTAATCCTGCTTTTAATTAGGTTAAAGAACAAATATCATATAAAAACACCGTTCATAGCAAACCCAAAATCATCTTCCATCAAATGGAATCTTCACAGAAATCATAACAGTATGTAATCGATATAAATTTCCGTGTCAAATTAATACTATAAATGGAATAATGACAAAGCCTTTTAAATTCCATATATAGTAACGGTTTTCCTTTACAGAAGTTAATCTCGATTATCAAATCGAATTCCATTCAATTCCAATTTAATATTTTAAATTGGAAAACTTTACTTTGGAAAATTCCATTAAATCCTAATAAAAAGATTTATAAGTTCCAAATCATATCTTCGCTGTTAATCGGGCTAAAGAACGAATGTTATTTAAAACATTGTTCACTATAAACCCAAAATCCAATTTGATATTAATTATAAGGCTCTGAATAGAAATAATATCGACTTATATTCAACATCAAATTCTGAAACCAACCAATATCGTATTGGGAATAACGATATATATATCTTCAAATTCCTCAACAATATCCGTATAATTATGAAATCCAATATCGAAATATTCCGAAGATTATTTTCACTCAAATCCATTCCAATTTATTCATTGGAAAATTTTGGTTATTTTAAAACCCATTTTCAAGTCCTATTTATTTATTTAAAAACATTGAAGTTTATTCTAGTTAATAACTAGTTCATTTCAATAAAAATATATTTTTATCTTTTCAAAACTGGAATTTTTCATCCAAAATCTTTCCAAATCATTTATTATGATTTCACATAATTTTATTAAGGCCCATACAGTCGGTTTCCAATATCGGCCATCGAACTACATCCATAGCGACCTTTTATCAAATTAATTTGGACATAATTTAAAATCCAACCATTCAAAATTAAACCTCTTATATTCATTGGAAAGATCTTTTCGATACAAACCCAACGGTTCTGGTTTTAGGAGAATCCAACCGTCAGATCTCCCGTTACACCAATTCAAAGTTAATGATCAAAATTCGCGAACGGTCGCTGCGTGGCGCGTTCTGTTCAAGCCATTAAATATATATATCATCGATTTCCATTTAAAAACGTATTTTATAAAATGATTTCAACTTCGTTTTCAATTTAAACCAAAACTGAATATTCCATATATAGTTAAAAATTATATTTTTAACCACCCAGTAATTATTTTATTACATGACAATTTTCTATATCTTGCATATAAGCTAAAAATAATATTTTTAGCGAACGAATACTTATTTCAATACATGACCATTTTATATATCTCATATATAATTTATACAACATACATATAATTTTCATAGTGCATATATATATATATATATATATTATACAACGCATATATATATATATATATATTATGTACTCAATTTCACATTACAATCACAACACAATACAATCAATTAAATCGTCCATGGTCTTTGGACGAGGGAGGTGAGCTAACAGGCACCATATACAATTTATAATAATTAAAAAATGATAAAAATAAATATTGGTAGTTCATATATGCAGTTATAAAATAAATAACTGTACAAAAAATTATAGTGAGAAGTTCTCACTTTGGGTTTCCACTCCGTCAGTTTTTATTTCTGAATTGTTTAACTGAATTAACAGTCCGTTCATTTCAGTCAAAAATCCCAACTAGTTCCGTTTCTGTTTTGGTTAGTTCTGAAATTTAATGTTCGTCACTACGAATCCAACGCAACTAAAATCGTTCAGTTTGGACCTCGTATGGAAAAGTTATGATGTTATAAACATTAATTCCATTATTGAATAATTAAAATAATTAATTTCCTTTTATACCCTTGGTTACATCGTCTTCTTCCTATTAAAACACTAGTCATTGTTCATTCAAATCTAGGGCTTCAATTTGCATGTTGATCAATGCACCGGAGTTAGATCGAACCTCCCCACGAGCAGCGCCCTGGCGCTACCTACCACCGCCCTGAATGGCGTTGAACTCGAAACCCCCTGCTCCCCTAGAAAAGCATGCGAATGACGACGCTTCAAGGGCCAAATTTGAATAGCTCACTCAACGATAATTGATTACCCTGGTCTTGATTTGAAGAGCTCGACAACCACTTGAATTTCCCTTTAGAAAGTTTCGGATTAAAGTGTTTAGATTTGAAGATTTTGGTGGATTTAATTTTGAAGAATATCGGCCTTCCATTCGATCTGGCGGCTGAAGGTTATGAGATGGACTAGGGTTTTGAGATAATTTATATAAATTTTATATTTATTTTATTTCCAAAAATACATGTTTATTGATACGAACTCCAAATCAAAACCAATGACTATCGTCCCTAGATAAATACCCTCATTCCGAACACAATGGGATATGTTTCGTAGGCCAATTCAACTATTTTGATCAGTTTTCATCAAAATTAAAATACAAATCAATATATATTGAATTTAAACGTACATTTTAATTTACCGGGGCCTTATACCGACTCCAAAAATTACAGAAATATTAATCTAGCTATGTTTTGACGATACGGTCCTAACAAAACTTCGTCGAATTTGGAGACCGTTTGAAAAATGGTCATTTTCTGGTCGATCCAATTCAAACTGAAATTACCAAACACATTTAAATTCGCTGCGGTCACATATTAATTCCAAAAATTATGAAATTTGAAACCTAGCAATAATTTGACATTCCAGATCCAACAAAAGTGGTTTCGAGGAATCTATAAAAATTATTCAACAGGCTCTAGAAGGAATTCCTGGAGGACCTTATGAGAATTTAGAAGTTCGACGTTTTGATAAAGCAAAAAATTCTGAATGGAATAATTTTGAATATAGATTTATTACTAAAAAACTTTCACCCAATTTTGAATTGTCGAAGCAAGAACTTTATGTGAGAGTAGAAGCCCCAAAAGGAGAATTAGGAATTTATTTGATAGGAGATAATAGTGTTTTCCCTTGGAGATGGAAAATTCGTCTACCCGGTTTTATCAATTTGCAAATTCTCCCTCAACTTGTTAAAAGAATGAAATTGGTAGATATCATGACGATATTAGGTAGTATAGATATCATTATGGGAGAAATTGATCGTTGAAATGATAATTGATATGACAGAAACAGAAATACAAGCTATAAATTCTTTTTCTAGATCGGAATCTTTAAAAGAAGTTTATGAACTCATATGGATCTTTGTTCTTATTTTCACCCTTATATTGGGAATAACAATAGGGGTACTAGTAATTGTGTGGTTAGAAAGAGAAATATCTACAGCAATACAACAACGCATTGGGCCTGAATATGCCGGTCCATTGGGAATTCTTCAAGTAATAGCAGATGGAACCAAATTAGTTTTTAAAGAGGGTCTCCTCCCATCTAGAGGGGATATTCGTTTGTTCAGTGTGGGACCTTCTATAGCGGTCATATCTGTTCTACTAAGTTATTTAGTAATTCCTTTTGGATATCACCTTGTTTTTCTTTGAAGGTTTTTAGAGAAAGATAGAATTAAGAACTAAAAATCGAAAAACGGAGGTCATTTGCAAAATGACTATTTTTATGCGCTATATATTATATTAAAATATATATAAATTCCATAGCAACTATTTTAAATTTTAAATTGGACATAACTTTCAATTTATATTATGAAATCTGATTTTTTTTTTCACATTCGTTAGAAAGATATTATTAAGCAGATTCAAATGTTTCTTGTTTTACTAAAATCCGATTTATTTTGAACCCTATACATTCAATTGAAATTAGAAATCGAATTTTCAAACTACCGCGCCGTTTCGAGTTCGTTTTATAACTAAAATCAATTTATACGTTCTAACTTCGATTTAACTAAATTTTTAGTCGTTATTATTTAAAATAAATCATTTTAAAAATTCAAAACCCATTAAAATAGCTAAAATATAAAATTTAAATTGGTTCAAAAATTCCTGGTTGTTACAGTTTGCATGGCTATAGATTTTTGTGGCAAAGGAAAATGAAGTTTCAGGTTTTGGCATATTGGGAATTACTGGCAAAAGGTGAGCACCTTTTCATTTTTCTTTCTTTTGTGGAAATTTTATGAAAGGAAGAAGTGGAATTCGCAATTGAAAATAAGGCCGAAGAAGATAGGGAGGAAGAGAGAGCCTGAGCGAGATATTTATGAATGGCTGTAGAGTATGAAATGAACTAACGGTCGGGTTCACTGCACAAAAATTAAATTCTTCTCCAAATTCAAAAAAGATGAAGTTTGAATAGAGATAATGGTTACCGTTACCATTTGAAAAATAATATCACCTTTCCCTTTTTATTGATAAGCCAAAATTGTTTACCATTATCATTACCCATCGACTGGTATACCGAAGACTGGTCTATCGATAATCTGGTAACCGTCACACAGATAATGGTAAATTACAGTTTTCCATCAAAGTTTGTACTTGAACATGTTTTTTTTGGCAATGCATCTTTATTATACTATATAAGCAGTGTTAATTAATAAAAGACATAAATAAAAAATACTTCGGATTATTTAATCTGATTATTAAACTAAGTTTTATCATTTTTTTGGTTCTATATGCATGTAATAAAGCATATCAGATGAAGATATGTGTGTTTTAATTTGATTGGTAAAATTTCCATTATCGCTGGTACAGAACAAAAGTTACTGATAATTTACCATAGAAAGTGGTAAATTTACCGTTACTGTAACAACTCGGAAAATTCAACACTCAAATTTCGACACTAATACACTATTTGTATTCACTTGCCAAAACTCAGGTATCAAAAACTTAGATAGTTAAAAGAAAGAAGTAGAGGGTGAGAAGAAGAAAGAAATAAAAGTTAGAATTGAAGAAGAAGAAGAAGAAGAAGAAGAGCATCAACTCTACAAAATCATAGTAGAATAGAATCTCACAACGGAATGAATAAAATATAATATATCAATACTCTTTACACAAGGAGAAAACTGTATATATACATGATTACATAATCAGAGGCACAATTAGATCAGTATAATATTGATAAATACAACACGCACAGCGGAAATAAATTAGTATTAGAAAATAAAGGAATACGTCTCCACTCCAGCTTCTCTCCTGAAGTTCCAAGCAAAACCCAACGCAACCTGAAAAATGTACTCGATCTGACCGAGCCTATTCTGTGGAAAGCATAATCACACGGATTGTCAGTTTGGGATACTTTCAGTAAGAAAACTCATATCATAAACAATGTGCTTAATTTTTAGAAATCTTTTGAAAGAATGGAACAATCATAAGACACGACCACACATAAACATGACACGTGTTTTTCCCTTACGATACCCAAATCACTTTTTATTATAAATCTAATGATATTATAATAATGTCTAACAATCCACAAATAAAATAGCAATATAGCCGAAAAGCTTGCATCTCACTTTTCGACATAGTTAGTTTACATCTAAAACTGTAAGACTCGCATTGGAGTTTGGATTTCCATACATGACTAGTTAAGGAACTACCTTCCGATCAGTGTTCTTTAGAGATGAAACACTGAGATTCTACAAGAACATCTTGCACCCGGGCGCCACATAGAACCGGCCACTCTTTCAACTTGAGTGTACCGAATATATCATCACCATAGTTGTATGTTGACCAACCGTACTCATTCTGAAGTATACAAAAATGGACATCCAAGTTCTCTAGATTAGGTGATGGTGTACCCTAATGGGTATGACCCACATAGTCGTTACTAAATTATAATTACTTTCAATTATAACCACTCTTACTAAATTCATTTATTAAGCAAACCCTTTCTAAAACAAATCTTATTTACTTTAAATATCCTTTATAACATTATTCCCGAAGCCTTGATTCCATTATAAAAAGATTCATTTTATAAAAATCTTTATAAGTCTTAATACAAAATTTATTTTAGTTCCATCTTAATAAAACTACATTTCTTATTTTGAATCCTCGAATTTGAATCGATTCATTTATAACTTAACCTACATGATCAAATTCGGTCAAATTTTAGGCCCCTATTTAGATTTCTAAACTTCACGCCTTTCCAATTCTAACCTTTAACTCCATTTAAGCCATTTCTTAAGTTTATCAATCAATTTATAGAAGTCCTTCCAACAATTGAAATCACTTATAAAACCTCTCTGCTTATAAAATTTAGTTTTTACAAGCTTCGTAAACTTGATAACTTCTCTAAATGAATTCCATTTTAAAAAGGAAATCGCCTTAATAATTAATAATTAACTTCAACATTAACTAAACTAAAAGTAGTTAGCTTCATCAATTCGTTAAAGAATGAAATAAGAGAATCCGATAACGGCAAATTTTTACCTAGGGGTGGAAGGAAATTAGCTGTTGTTGGAGCCCAAAACCTTTATTAAGGGATGCGATCAGTTCATTCTTCCTTGATGGGCTATACAATAAGGGATTCTGTATGTAACGTCCCGCCTTTTTGACTGCTTCAAATCGGTAATTAAACCAACTTAAAATGTCCAAATCGACGGATCGTTATTTAGCTTACAGAATTTAAAAATAGAATCAACACAGAAATACAGAATAAATAAATAACACAATATTGAACAATGAAATAAATCTTATATATTAATCAAAAAAATTGATACAAAGATTTTCTATTCAGCGGAATGAAAATACAGTTTGAATACAAAAGAAATATTTACTATTAAAATCTTCAAAGTGTGTCTCTTTGAAATCCCCAGCTTGTGATCTTTAAATCTGTAACTGCTTAGGGTCTGACCCGAGCGTTCCATGCAAAAACATAAAACACTCGAGTCAAGATTAAATCATAGTTCAAATAAATTAACTTCAATAGAAACTAGAAAAATTGTTGATCCTATAAAATTTCAAGTACACCGAGTCCATGAGAAATTGTTGGAATATATCCTAGCAACGTGGGATGAAACGAATCAGGACATCATATGGATTTGTATATATACACATATGCCGATGACATATATATATATATACGCATACAGTGGTATATTTATATATATATATATATGTGTGTGTGTGTGTGTGTACATCGACCACCACATATATATATACACTAAAACATATATACATATGCCGATGACATATATATACACACATACAATGGTATATATATACATATATGTACTCCGACTACCATATATGTGTATATATATATATACTAAAATCAGGCTTCGGATAAACAAGGGATGCACAACGGGTACAAGCGACACAACTACATGAATATGATTCGGGCATAGGGAAGTTCCAAATTCAAGTAACAGGCATGAAAATGAGTTTTGTATGCACACAAGGCCAGGTTGCAAGTAAACACAGCAAAGCGAAACATGTTTGGTGTTGACAGTAAAGTAGTTCGAAAACACAACTTGTGCAAAGTACAAATTAGAACGGTTCAGGTATAAATACAAATGAATAAATTCAGTGATCAACATGTCAAAGAATACAAAGCAGTTTGGAGTATACATAATGGACTGGCTAACATTATGGACGGTGGCCATGCAACTAATCAAAGGCATATAAGCATGGACAGAATGGGTAGGTACACAACAAATTTTAATGGTCATAGCAAGGAGTAGTAAATATGTTATGGCAGCAACAAACAACCTTGATCATTCATGCAAAAGTAGGAGATCAAATAAACGGACTGTGTACTTCAAGTGACGAAGAGTTTTCTTTTTAGTTTCAGGCTTATATGCTAGGTAAATCTATGTGAACCAAGTATGCAGGTCTCGGCTTTACAAAAGTAAAGTGTCTCAGAGTAAAAATATCAAAGTGATTTTACAACATTGCAGACTATAAATTTCATGCATGCAACTAAAAGTAATAATCTAAATGTACAAGAGCATGGACATGATTCGATGTATGTAACTAATTATTAGGAAAAGGTTTTTTTATTGTTAATATGTTCGCTGTTATTTCTTATCTTAGAGTATAACCTTCAGCAACTTGATTTGCTCTAAGCCACCACTTATCTAGAAATGCTAAGCATGAACTGGCTGACCGACTAGTGCCTATTGTAAGCCATATGTCAACAAAATGAGAGTATCGAGCAAGATAAATGCATCAACAAAATATGTTTAAGGTTAAATAAAGGCCTGGTTACAAAGATATGTTTAAGGCAAAATTATTTTTGTATGCTTTGTAATCAAATCACAAAGTAATCAAACGTCAAGAACGACCATAGTGAATATATTGTTGATTTCAAATACTCATCTTTCTTCATTTCGAAACTTAAAATAGCCCAGGCACTTTGCCTGCTTTTGTTGATTCAAAGTCGACAGAGAATGAAGCGACCCGAAACTTCCCCAGTAGGGAAAGCATGGATAGAATTGAGGACAAGACGAATCGGAACACAAACAGAAGAACATTTCACTGTTTATTACAACAATTCCATCAGAATACAAGAATATACAGAGTATGAATAAATAAAATACATTCGATAAATATCAGAGATTACAATAAATTACATAGCAGTGGAAAAACAATATAAAACACAACTGAAAGTAATACATGGATACAGAGCTTTCCGAGCATCGTTCCAGCTGTAAATCAGGATCCTGTGAATATAATTCTGCAAAACCAAAACTACTAGCTGCCCGTGTCGAAAATAAGGGCACCCAGAGTTTAGGTTAAAACAATAAACTCCAGGTCAGTCATGTGACTGGTGTGAGAACTAAAACAGTTATTTCAAACTTTACTTTAAAAGAGAGTAATTCAAGGAACCACGCCGTATAACACGAAACAGGTTTCCTTCCAAGAACACTAGTGCATATAACAAAACAGTGCAATGCTTTTTGGAAAAATGAAGCTATTATAAGACCCAGGTCCCATCACACAATGCAACGCAAGCCGGAGGATAGGGTTTTACCTTATAACAGCCAAATAATGCTTGATACCGGAAATTTAATCTTTTAATTCTTAATCAGACTCAAACCGTAAATTAGTAAGAGAACGATTCCCTAAGTATTAACCCCGAAGGCCGAAACCAACATCAGACCAATACCCAGGAAATCACCCATCTTAGCTCGTTTCTAGTTAGTTTCTGATTATATATACAATCATAAATATCAATCATAGGCGGCATGAATGCCCCATACCACTATGTCGCCATACTAGGTTCTACAAATAAAACCGAAATATCTCGTATTGGAAATTGGATTTCCGTCATGAGTCGAGGCAAGGGGCAAGCTCCTCTCCGCTTCGAGACATTCTAGCAAATGTCTTAGGGCTACACACTCTGGGTAACCCTTGGATGCTTCAGGGCCAGTCCACACTTACGTTAGTGGATTAGTATTCCTGAACACACGTTTCCCGGTCCTAACAGACCTAAAATCAAGGCGCCTCACTCCAACAACCACATAGGTAAAAATATATATAAATGTCAGCCAGTTTAAGCACTTACACCACCCATAGCTAGAAAGAAACGTCGTGCTCTCCTTGCAGTCCTTATCCCGTTTTTGACTCATACCGAGGTGTGAGGCTCGCGAATCCACGCTATACAGAAAGTTGTGCCACTTAGGCCGTGCTTTGATCATCAACCACAAGACTTTGCTTTTCAATAGAAGCCTTGATCATCTGCCACTTAGGCATGCCACACAGGAAATTCACTCCATGCGATTGATGTCCATCGATATACAACCTCTGAGCTCGTACGTCTTAGAGAAGGGCGTTAAGCAAGAGAATAAATTCTCCGCCGCCAAACAGATGTATATTTAATAGAGATCAATCAGCACAGAATAAAATCCAATGTCAGACACACAGTCCATTTACAAGTTCGTTCCGGGTCTGAACGAAACCGGAGGCGCTTTCCTCGCATATCCATCGATCTCCAAGTACATCTGGACGATCACAAACTGATTCCCTCATCTTGGGTGTACAGCCCAATCAAGATCATCAGTAATCACCCAAATGATGTGAAGACTTCCGGTCTTCAACCACCGTCTTCATCCTCGACATATCGTCGAATCGGTTATTCAGAATGAGTATAAACCCGGGCTTTCTGAATGACCCGCGTATATAATAAACAAATGTTACACAAACACAACATACGCCTTATTCCAATTCATCAGTCACTAACCGTAAATTAGCAAGAGAACAATTCCCCAAATATTAACCCCGAAGGCCGAAACCACATCAGATCAATACCCAGAAAACAATTCTTCTTAGCTAACCTACAATTAGTTTCTAAATTTCACATTCTTAGGGAAAGGTTCCCATTAATTTTATCAAAGATAAATTCTTTTAAATTTATTCTTTAATCTTCCTTTGGATGTCATTTCAAACCATGTTAAGGTTTTCCAAACTAGTCGGGATTAGCGAACCACACCGAAGTAATTATTTATTTTATTTCCCAATCCCAACCTATTCATCTCATGAAGCAAACCTGGTAATAGTCCATATCTAATACCACGGTGTTATCGGTAAAATTAATTACCATTTCACGTTCAAATCTAATTAAAGATTTAACTATCGCTTTGGAGCAAAACTGGTGATACTCCATTCTCGCTCACTTTCCAAATTTGATAATTTAAATTATCAATTCACATTTCAATCTAATTACAGATTCATTAAAACTCCTTTTATTGGGTTAAATAACTAATGTCATTTAAAACACAGTTCATGATAAACTCAAATCACATTCTATTTATTATCGGGTTAAAGAACAAGTGTTATTTAAAACACCGTTCACGATAAACCCAAATCCCATTTGATATTAAATACAAGGCTCTGAATAGAAAATATATCGGCTTATATTCAATATCAAATTCTGAAACCCACAAATATCGCTTTGGAAATAATGATATAAATTATATCTTCCAAATTTCCTCCAAAATATCTGTATAATCGCGGAATCTAATGTCGAAATATTCCAAAGACAATTTTGATTCAAATCCATTCCAATTCATATATTGGAAATTCTGGTTATTTAAAACCCATTTCAAATCCAGTTTATTTATTTAAAAATAATTGGATTTTAATTCTTGTTCAAATATGTTCATTTCGATAAAAATCTATTTTTATCTTTTCAAATATGGAGGTTTTCATCCCAATTTTTCACAAATCATTTCTTATGATTTTACACAAATTATTGATATTTTTGATAATTTTATCAAGGCCCGTACAGTCGATTTCCAATAACGGCCATCGAACTGAACTTACAGCGACCTTTTCTGAAATTGATTTGGACGTATCTCCAAATCCAACCATCAAATTTCAAATCTCTTGTATTCGCTAGAAAGCTCTTTTCGATACGAACCCAACGGTTCCAGTTTTAGGAGAATGCGACGGTTGGATCTCCCGTAATGTCCGTTCGAAGTCAATGGTCGAAATTCACGAACTACCGCGGCGCGGCGCGTTCTATTCAGGCCATTATATATATATATATATATATATATATATATATATATATTATATTTCATCGATTTCCTTTTAAAACGAATTTTATAAATCGTTTCAAATTTGTTTCAAAAACAATTTCAATCTTCATTTCAAATTCAAATCAAAATTGATTTTTCCATTATAAATTCTTTTTACATTCATTTCTATTTGATTTCAATTCAAATCGATTTCAATTCAATTTCAGTTCGTTTTCAATTCGATTTGAATTCATTTCAATTCGAATCCATTTTATATTCAATTCGATTTCATTTTATATTCAATTCAACTCGAATTCATTTTATATTCAATTTTTAAATCTCTTTTCAATATTCATTATAAAAACGAATATAATCGATATAAATATCGTTCGCGTCAAAATAGCACATCTCTAATCAACACGGCTTTATATTTTTCAATAACTTCGTTATTCTATTCAACAAATGAATATTATTCTATTCAACACATGAATCTATATTTCTTTCAACACATAACTAATCTCAACAAATGAGTACTGTCAACACGTGACTATCTTTGTTATTTAATATATTTTATAAAATTATGATTTCTATCGTTTAATTTATAATCAGACTCCAACCGTAAATTAGTAAGAGAACGATTCCCTAAGTATTAACCCCGAAGGCCGAAACCAACATCAGATCAATACCCAGGAGACCGCTCATCTTATCTATTTTCCAGTTAGTTTCTAATTTTATATATGATAAAGATGTAAATTTTATTGTTAAAATATTTCGTTCAACACATGAATCTATATTTCTTTTAACACATGACTAATCTCAACAAATGAGTACTATCAACACATGAATCTATATTTTATAATATTCTTTATTTTCCCAATTGGAATGAGGCCCAATCAATTACCATATAATGTTAATTATATGGATTCAATACAACACATGTATATAATAGCAACGATAAATAATCAACCATCATCCAAAGTGCACCACACAACTACATAAGCATCAAATATAAATAATTAACGCTCACACAGTCCGTCGACAAATCGATCGACATACAACTAAATAATTGGGATTAGTGTACGCCAAATATCATCCCAACACCCGTGTGGGGTTTCAATCCACAAACACTGAATATTATTTGTGCAGTTGGGCGATATGTAAAATTTATCGTCCCAATCAATGTCCTTCAAATAGGTGTTCATAAACAAACCGTCCGGTTTGTAAATGAATATTTATTTATTCACATTCACGTTAAAAATTATACTTTTAACGATAAAATATTTTTAACTATATAAATATTTTATTTTATTTCACATCACACAATCAATTTTCATCACAACAAACAATCAAACATACAAGCCATCCATGGTCTGTGGAAGACGGGTGTCGGGTGCTACTAAACACTGTCTGCATCCTAGTATATATTTTTAACTAGAAAAGAAGATTTAAAGTGAGAAGTTCTCACCGACTAGCTAAACCAAACGCCACAACTCTTCATATGTAGGAATCTTCGTCGTTCTCGCCTTTTGTAACTTTCACTGCCCGTAGCCACTACATGTATAAAAATCACATTTTTATATCTATGCTATATGAATAAAAATTCTATTTTTATATCGCTGCTATATAGATAAAAATTCTATTTTTACTCCGCTACTATATAGATAAAAATTCTATTTTTACAACGGTGTTCATATAATAAAGATCATATTTTTATCACGCTATTCTCTATATAAAAATTATATTTTTATATATCTACTTCTAATACAAAGATCGAATTTTTAAATCATCTCTATAAAAATCACATTTTTATTTCAACATATATATAGTAAAAATCAAATTTCCATTTCGCTACATATATAAAGATCAAATTTTTATTCTCTATATAATATAAAAATCGTATTTTTAATCTTCTACTAACATAAAAATCATATTTTTACTTTGCTACATACATGGAAAAATTATATCTTTCTTCATGTAAAAATATAATCTTTCATATTCAAAAATATAATCTTTCGCATAAATAAAAATCCCATTTTCATATATGAAAAATCCTATCTTTCGTCGTCTGAAAATCATAACTTTGCTAGTTCAAAAATCAAATCCCTTTAATTATAAAAATCTAATCTTTTTGATTATAAAGATCTAATCTTTTCGATTATAAAGATCTAATCTTTTCGATTATAAAGATCTAATCTTTTCGTATGCTAAAAACCAAACCTTTCATGTTAACAAAAATTAAACCTTTCATATATAAAGATCTCATTTTTAATTGCCATACACCTATGTAAAAATTGGATTTTTACACTTATACAAATCATTTCTTCCTCATAATAAAAATCAAACCTTCACTATTTATAAAAATCAAATTTTTATGCCAAAATACATATAAAAAAAATTCATTTTCCTTACATTGAAACTGAAAACAAGTTCCATACTTTATACATAAGTAAGAAGGAAATAATAAAGAAAATAACAATGAAAAATAAATAAATAAATAAATAAATAAATAGGCTTGCTGTTCGTCGAAGGTAAACGGGGGTTTGGAGCTTCGAACGGTAAGAGAGGGCGGGGCGCGTTCGATGGGTGATTGGGCATCGGGGGAGGATGTTGAGCGTCGGTCTCGATTTAGGGCTGAGGAGAGAGAAACGAGGACGGTGGTTCCTCAGCAGGAGGAGAGAGGCGCGATTTGGGGAAGAAGAGGGGGGACGGAGGAGAAGAAGGTGCGGCGGCAGTAGGGGAGGGCGACGCACGGTTGTGGATGAACGGGAGGCGCCATTTTTTTTATTTGGGGATCATGATTTTTGATTGGGGAAAACGGTAAGGGGGGCTTTAAATAAAAATATATATTTTAATTTATTTCTAAAAAGCAACTTTTTAATTCGAACTAAATTTCAAACCCATCAACTGTCATCCCTAGCTAATCACCCCCATTCCGAACACAATGAGGTATGTTTCGCAAGCCAGTTTGGTTGTTTCGATCAGTTTTCGTCAAAATCAAAATATAAATCTATATATTGAATTTGAACGCACATTTCAATTTACCGAGGCCACATACGGACTCTAAAAATTCCCGAAAAATATTTTCTAGCTTTGTATTGACGATACGGTCCTAACAAAACTAATTTCATCAAATTCTGAGACCGTTTGAAAAATGGCCATTTTCCAGTCGATTAAAATCAACTAAAACTGGTCAAATGCGTTTTCCTTTGTCGCGCTCACCTATTAATTCGAAGAACTACGAATTTTGAAACCTAGCAATAACTTAACATCACAGATCCAACAAAAGTGGTTTCGTTGAATTCTGAGGTCGTTTGCAAAATTCCCATTTTTAAGGGCCAGAATTCCATAACGATTATTCTGAATTTTAAACTGGACATATCTTTTTATCCCCGCTATGAAATTTCGATTCTTCGGATTCGTTGGAAATATATTTACAAATAGATTCAAATATTTTTGGTTTCGCTAAAATCCAGTTTATTTTGAATCCTGTACATTCATTTGAACTTCGAAATCGAATTTTCAAACTATTGTGCCATTTTCAATTCCTTTTAAAATTAAAAATAAATATTTATATTCTAACGTTGACCTATATAAATATATATACGTTCTAATTCTATTCAAAATAAATTTCTCGTCGTTTTTATTTAAAATTATCATTTTAAATATTCAAAATTCATCGAAATTGCCAAAATAAAAATTTTTAATTGGCTTGGATTTTCCGGGTTATTACAATCTCCCCCACTTAAAACTTTTCATCCCCGAAAAGGAACGAAGCTAAAAGTTGTTTAACTAATCAACTCAACTTCCATTATTTTCTTTACGGCGTAAGTTCTTCAACTTTTCAGTTTCTAAGAACTTCTCAAATTTTTCAAAAATTTGGCTAACGCCCTAAATTTTCGAAAAATTTCGCCATAACCTCCCCTGCACCGGGGACTTCGGGATATTTCATATAGCCTCCCATGGCCTTCTTCAACCCAAAAGAAAAAGAAAAAGCCAAGCGGCTAGCCAATCGGCTCATAAAATCATCCAAACCCAAAGAAATACAATAAATATGTACCTATTTGTCGGGCAAACAATTTTATTCTTCTGCTCTCGCCCCCTTGCTATGACCTGTTCAATAGATATACATGTATATGCATGCAATTGTAATCAATTTTCAATACAGTTCAATATTCGGTTCAATTTGGCATAATGATTCAAAATTATCAAACCAATAATTAAACAACCCAACCATCAATCAATTAGTGAATTAACGTTTCAAATTCATAATTTTGATACATATACAGAAAATCATGTTTTTGATGCCAAATCACAACAATAAATCTATCTAGTTTCGGTTCTCACACCAGTCTAATGGAAATATATAGATATCACACCTTCGAAACACGAACATAAATATTGATGATGTGGCCACATCATCAGGATTATCCCCGGGTGTCTAGAATGTGATTCTATATCTATCCAGTATATTAAAACTTCGAATATACGTCCATGACGCGTATATGCAAAATCTTTATATATTGGATTGTCCAAATTCAATACAAATAAAATATTCAAATACGCATAAAATGGTTTAAATTTTCAAAACAAAATTTGTTTTCATTTTTGATGCAAAAAGGTAGTGAATTGCTAGATTCACGCCTTCATTCATTCATTAAACATAAAACAAGTACAACGTGTTCAGCATGCATAGGACTAGCTACTAGTTACAAATATTTACATAAATATGTACAACCAAAATACATGCACGCAGGCATGTTTACATAGTGTCCAAAATATATATGAAACAACTACAAAGCAGCATGCGGACCCAGTAAAATGATGCGTGGCATCATCAAGCTCGTCTACCACGAGCCCTATCCATCACTCGAGCGCCGATTGTATCTACAAACTTGATCTCCTCCTTGCCTGACCAAAGAGAAACAAAATTAAGGATGCGAAAAATAACTGAGTTGGGCCGTTTCATTTTGCATTTAAACTTTCGTGAGTTGCGTTCATGCCAGAGGATCCAAACATAAGCAAAGTTCAAAAGGGAAAACATATGGCGCATGTTAGTGTCAGGTAATGTAATAATAGTGCTATGCCAGAAAAGAAATTGATCAGTGATGAAGTGAGACCAGTCTAAACAGATATTAAGGCTAACTAAACACTTCGTCCACACGTAAAAGGCGAAATCACAATCAACAAAAAGATGCTGGTAATCCTCGTCGTCGTCAGCGCAAAAAACACATCCCCCAGTAACATGAACACCTTTTTGCCGTAATCTGTTCACTGTATTGAGCTTGTTGTGCATGATCATCCACATATGAATCTTGACCTTAGCGGGTACAGCCTTAAAACTCCACATTCTCATGAATCCATCATACTTTCTTCCTGCGAAGTTCATCAACTTATAAAGTGCGCTCACGCGAAAGTTATTTCCACCAATCTTCCATACAAATTCATCCTCCTCATTACTACGAAGATGTACATCTTCTAACAAACGAATCAGGCCACATAGCTGAAGAAAAGCATTACCAGCCACAATGCGACAGAAGGACAGGTTCCATTTAAAACTGGCAGAATTCGCATTAAACATTGCACAGACTGAAGCACTTTTGTTGCATGCAATAGCAAACAGATCGGCAAATTCATCACGCAAAGGGATAGGAAGCAACCAGCAGTCATACCAGAAAGAGACGTTGCGGCCGTTTTTAACTACAATCTCAGTCCCAATCTTCATCTAGTGAACGTTTGCCATAACACCACGCCAGAATATCGAGCAATGATAAACGTCCGCATTCCAATCAAAGCTACCACCATAGCAAGTGTTTAAGATCCACTCCTTCCAGAGAACTTTCTTTTCACTAAGCATAATAAACAGCCATTTACAAAGCAATGCAGAGTTCATGTTTTTCAAGTTGATGACTCCCAAACCTCCTTGATCTTTGGACTTGCACACCTGGTCCCACGACACTAGACAGCAAGCTTTACGCGTGTCCTTCGTACCAGTCCAAAAAAAGTTCCGACGAACAGCATCAATCTTCTAAACTACCCAACCTGGAAACGAATAAAAAGAGAGCCAGTACAAAGGGATAGCCGACAGAACAGAGTTCACCAGCACCAGACGTCCATCCTTTGATAGACAATTTCCTTTCCACCTCGCTAATCGCCTGTCAACTTTATCAATCACATATTGCCAATCACTCTTCATCAGTCTTTTTGGACGGATGTAGGCTCCAAGGTGTTTGAGGGGGAAAGAATCCGCCATGCAGTTGAGCATTTCAGCACATTTCCTTTTCACGTCAACGCTACAGCCCAAAGTGTAAACACTGCTCTTATGAAAATTAATCTTTAAGCCAGATAAACTTTCAAAAGCATAAAGCAAAAATTTTAAAGAGGCAATAAACTAGCAATCAGGGTTGCAAAAAATAATGGTATCATCAGCGTATTGTAGTGAATTAATACCCCCAATGATGTGATCTCGCCCAAAGCTTTGAATAATATCATTAGCACTCGCCACCTAAAGGATCCGACAAAAGACATCGGCAGCCAAGTCGAAGAGGAGTGGGGAAAGTGGGTCACCCTGGCGCAGCCCTCGCTTGGATACAATAGTCTTGCCAGCCACTCCATTCACAAAAATATTGGATCTGCTTGATGTTAAAATGCAATGAATCCAGTTTAGCCATCTACACGGAAAGCCTCTCGCGCTAAGAAGATCCATGATGAACCTCCAGTCAACTGTGTCAAAGGCCTTAGCGAAGTCCAGCTTTAGGATTGCGCAAGGCACATTATGTCTATCACTATGGGAGATAACTTCCTGGACAAGTACCGCTCCATCAAGAATGAATCTTCCCTTAATAAATGCTGTCTGCGAAACATCAATCAGGTCATCCATCTTCGCTTTCAGTCTGTTTGCGAGAACCTTAGTGATCAATTTGAAGCTACTATTCAAAAGACTAATAGGTCGAAAATTCGCAGCAGAGACATTTCCTCCTTTCTTAGGGATCAAAACTACATTAGCATACCCCAACATATCCAATCTCAAGGAACCAGAATGAAATTCGTTGAATATGTTGATAACATCATGCTTAATCACATCCCAATATTTCTTATAAAAAATTTGGAAAACCATCAGGGCCAGGGGCTTTATCACCAGGCATTTCATTTAAAGCCGCGACGATTTCCTCTTCCGAGAACTCAGCATCAATGCCACTAAGATCAACAGAAGAAGGATACAGTATCTTCCAATCAACATTCACACGATTCTCAATTCGTTCACCAAAGATTCCCTTATAAAATTCGGTGAAAACTTCTTATATCCTTTGATGATCACAAATTTCAACTCTGTCTTTCCAAATGCTACATATTGTGTTAGTATGCCGTCTACCGTTTGCAACTTTGTGGAAGTAACTTGTGTTACTATCACCAAGCTTAAGCCACTGAGTTCTCGACCTCTATTTCCAAAAAATCTCTTCCTGGTCAATCACCGTTAGAAGCTCCTTTTCTTTAGTTTTTAACAAGGCTCGCTCAGCATCACTTAGATTACGCCCTTCCTCAAGCACATTAAGCTCCATAATCTCAGATTCAAGTCTCTGCTTCTTAACTCTGATGTTCCCAAAGACTTCTCGATTCCATTTGGCTAAAAATTTACGCAGTAGTCTCATTTTCCTACAAAAATTGCTAGCTGCATCCCCAAAGCTGCGAAATTCTACCCACTTCTGGCGCAACATCGCATCAAAATTTGGCTCAATGCACCACATATTCTCGAACTTAAAAAAAGATTTCCTTCTATGATCGACGTTAGTATTTAGAACAACAGGGCAGTGATCATTAATAAGGGAAGTAAGACCTCTTTGAAGAGTCAGGGGGTGCAAGTCATCAAAAGCAGTATTAATGAAGAAACGATCGAGGCGAACTAAAGTAGGAGGGGTCCTACCGTCAGTCCACGTATATTTTCTATTAGTCATGGGTAGGTCAATAAGGCCACAGTTACCAACAAAGTCACTAAAATCGTTCATGTCGCCCAAGCCAGCGTTTTTCACTACATTACGTTCAGACATAAATCTTGTAACGATAAAGTCGCCGCCAATTACCCAGGGACCATACATGAGCTTATAAAAATCCAAACCCTCAGCCCATAAAGTCATTCTTTCTCGTCTTGTATTGGGTCCATAAACATTAGAAAAGAAGTAAAGTACATTTGTAGATTTACATTTAAGGGCCAAATGCAGACAGTAAGTTTGTTTAATTTCTTGCTTAATCAACCAAGAATTACTACTCCAGTCAGTACAAATGCCACCCGAGGTTCCCACAGCAGGTATAAAAGCCCATTCATCAATAACACCCCACCCCAGACATTTAAAAATAAATGGATCAGGGTTCTCAAGCTTAGTCTCTTGAAGCATAATGATGTCGGGTTTTACAGACATGAGATAATTCTTAACCCTAAGACACTTATCAAAAGTTCCTAGGCCTCTAACATTCCAAGTGACAATTATCATGATGAACCATTAGCCCTCTCATTTTCTTTGTTCTTGATATCACTCATCACATCATCATTCAACACAAAACCAGATTTACTTGCAATATCATGAAGTTGATCACTAGACAGAGTATTAAGTATAGCAGGAACAAAAATGCTACCTGCCAATGGATGACCCATCCCCCTTGCACTGCGACGTAGCATGACCACTCCATGATTCAATGCACGCTTGCCTTTACCACTTGTAGCCGAGCATTCCCCTGAGCTGGTTGGGGCCAGCGCCAAATCTCCAGCCAAATTTAGATCTTGTGATTCGTTGTCCATGACCTGTTCCTCCACCACCTCCCTGGCACCTTGCATGTTGCCTCCCTCTCCAAAATCTTGCAAGCCTACTCCATCATTTTCATTGACAGCGATGATCTCCCTGGAGTTTGCACCCACTCCCACAATGTTGCCAACATCATCAACCTCCGCTGCCACCCCATCATCAAATCGAACCACATAGTTGTCATTATTCCTCCTTGCGTAAACATCCCCTTCTCCTTCATTAGCCGAATCTCCCACTGAGGCAATAACTTCCTCCACATGCATTTTGGCTCCCCCATCCTTGCTACTCAAAACTTTAAGCCTCCCGTCGCCATCGGTTGCAAACACCCTTTGCTTGAAAAGAGGGACATTGATTTTTGGCGGTGAGTCCTCCTCACATCTTTCAATCTGCACTACATGAGAAAAACCCTCAATTGGAATTGCCACTGAATCCGGCAATGGGGTGCCCACCTCCTTCGTAAATTTGGCTCGTAAACAAGTATAATCCGCATCATGAATTGCACCATATTGGACCCTCTCCACATCTCCATAATCTTCCAGAGCTGCTTGGAGGACATCAAGTTTACGACATACTAGCGGGGCATTATTCAAGCGGATCCAAAAGGTTTCCTTCTCCCTCGAGACACTGCCGAAACGCGGGATCCACCTCCTCAGGTTAATTCTCCCAATGGTAAAATTGAAGTTATATTGGAAGTTTACTGTCAGCAGATGCTGTGGGAACCGAACAACAAAGAGATCTCCCATTCGCTTGACGTTCCAGTCCCAGGATGGGGCACGGCGACCATATCTGGCCTTCAAAATCTCCTCAATCTGCCGTATAGAGAAAGATCCACTCACAATGGAGATGATTACCATCGATCGAGCCCAATCAAAAGAATTTTGGTAGCGATAAGCAGAAATTTGTTTTTGGGACCTTTCTGCCATTTTTGGGGGTGGAGAACGAATAGATTTGCAATTGAAACCCTTATGCCCTGTTTTATGACATTTAAAACAAATAACTGGATTTCGACATGATCGCGCCCAGTGATCTGTCGATCCACATCTGAAGCAGCCATTTTTTGATTTGACGTTATTGAGATTTTCATTATAGCTGTGGAGAATGCGAGGAGACGGTTTTGACAAAGGCCTTTTATTGTTTAAAAAAATCGGATCTGGATTTCGCTTTACAGCTGGCCTGAGCAGAATATCCTTAAAAGATGGATTAGCAGAAACGTTTTTAACGTTTTCATCTTGGTCAACGTGTAAAGAAGAGATTTGTGAGGAGAAAGACGATTTGAGAGAAGAAAAAGCGTGTTTTGAATTTTCGAAAAGAGATCGCCAAGAAGTCGCCATTAAAAACGTTGACCCAAGAAGAAATTAAAAATTGAATCGATGAAATCAGAGATCGTGCGAGATCATCCTTACCAATATGTCTTGTGAGATGTTCCAAATTGGATGTAAATAAATTTGTTTTCATTTTAAAAATATACTCTTCACACTCGTTCGAGGATACTACTGATCCCATATCTAACGAGTAATTCTTATTGGATATTACTAATCCAATATCTGATGAATTCTTTCGTATGGTTCTGATGTGTCTTGTTCTCGAGCTCTGTAAACCAAAGCTCTGATACCAAATGAAGCGACCCGAAACTTCCCTGGTAAGGAAAGCACGGATAGAATTGAGGACAAGATGAATCAGAACACAAACAGAAGAACATTTCATTGTTTTTACAATAATTCCATCAGAATTCAAGAATATACAGAGTATGAATAAATAAAATACATTCGATAAATATCAGAGATTAAAATAAATTACATAGCAGCGGAAAAACAATATAAAACACAACTGAAAATAATACACGGATACAGAGCTTTCCGAGCATCGTTCCAGTTGTAAATCAGGATCCTGTGAATATAAATCTGCAAAACCAAAACTACTAGTTGCCCGTGTCGAAAAAAGGGCACCCAGAGTTTAGGTTAAAACAATAAACTCCAGGTCAGTCATGTGACTGGTGTGAGAACTAAAACAGTTATTTAAAACTTTACTTTAAAAGGGAGTAATTCAAGGGACCACGCCGTATAACATGGAACGGGTTTCCTCCCAAGAACACTAGTGCATATAACAAAACAGCGCAATGCTTTTTGGAAAAATGAAGCCATTATAAGACCCAGATCCCATCACACAATGCAATGCAAGTCGGAGGATAGGGTTTTACCTTATAACAGCCAAATAATGCTTGATACGGGAAATTTAATCTTTTAATTCTTAATCAGAATCCAACCATAAATTAGTAAGAGAACGATTCCCTAAGTATCAACCCCGAAGGCCGAAACCAACATCAGACCAATACTCAGGAAACCACCCATCTTAGCTCGTTTCCAGTTAGTTTCTGATTTTATATACAGTCATAAATATCAATCATAGGCAGCATGAATGCCCCATACCACTATGTCGCCATACTAGGTTCTACAAATAAAACCGAAATATCTCGTATTGGAAATTGGATTTCCGTCATGAGTCGAGGCAAGGGGAAAGCTCCTCTCCGCTTCGAGACACTCTAGCAAATGTCTCAGGACTACACACTCTGGGTAACCCTTGGATGCTTCAGGGTCGGTCCACACTTACGTTAGTGGATTAGTATTCCTGAACACACGTTTCCCGGTCCTAACAGACCTAAAATCGAGGCGCCTCACTCCAACAACCACATAGGTAAAAATATATGTAAATGTCTGCCAGTTTAAGCACTGACACCACCCATAGCTAGAAAGAAACGTCGTGCTCTCCCTGTAGTCCTTATCCCGTTTTTGACTCATACCGAGGTGTGAGGCTCGCGAATCCACGCTATACACAAAGCTGTGCCACTTGGGTCGTGCTTTGATCATCAACCACAAGAATTTGCTTTTCAACAGAAGCCTTGATCATCTGCCACTTAGGCATGCCACACAGGCAATTCACTCCATGCGATTGATGTCCATCGATATACAACCTCTGAGCTCGTACGTCTCAGAGAAGGGCGTTAAGCAAGAGAATAAATTCTCCGCCACCAAACAGATGTATATTTAATAGAGATCAATCAGCACAGAATAAAATCCAATGTCAGACACACAGTCCATTTACAAGTTCGTTCTGGGTCTGAACGAAACCGGAGGCGCTTTCCTCGCATATCCACCGATCTCCAAGTACGTCTGGACGATCACCAACTGATCCCTCATCTTGGGTGTACAGCCCAATCAAGATCATCAAGAATCACCCAAACGATGTGAAGACTTCTGGTCTTCAACCACCGTCTTCATCCTCGACATATCGTCGAATCGGTTATTCAGAATGGGTATAAACCCGGCCTTTCTGAATGACCCACGTATATAATAAACAAATGTCACACAAACACAACATATGCCTCATTCCAATTCATCCATCACTAATAGTAAATTAGCAAGAGAACAATTCCCCAAATATTAACCCCGAAGGCCGAAACCAACATCAGATCAATACCCAGGAAACCATTCTTCTTAGCTAACCTACAGTTAGTTTCTAAATTTTCACATTCTTAGGGAAAGGTTCCCATTAATTTTATCAAAGATAAATTCTTTTAAATTTATTCTTTAATCTTCCTTTGGATGTCATTTCAAACCATGTTAAGGTTTTCCAAACTAGTCGGGGTTAGCGAACTACACCAAAGTAATTATTTATTTTATTTCCCAGTCCCAACCTATTCATCCCATGAAGCAAAACTGGTAATACTCCATATCTAACACCACGGTGTTTTCGGTAAAATTAATTACCATTTCACGTTCAAATCTAATTAAAGATTTAACTATCGCTTTGGAGCAAAACTGGTGATACTCCATTCTCACTCACTTTCCAAATTTGATAATTTAAATTATCAATTCACATTTCAATCTAATTACAGATTCATTAAAACTCCTTTTACTGGGCTAAAGAACTAATGTCATTTAAAACACAGTTCATGATAAACCCAAATCACATTCTATTTATTATCGGGTTAAAGAACAAGTGTTATTTAAAACACCGTTCACGATAAACCCAAATCCCATTTGATATTAAATACAAGGCTCTGAATAGAAAATATATCGGCTTATATTCAATATCAAATTCCGAAACCCACAAATATCGCTTTGGAAATAACGATATAAAATATATTTCCAAATTTCCTCCAAAATATTTGTATAATCGCGGAATCTAATATCGAAATATTCCAAAGACAATTTCTATTCAAATCCATTCCAATTCATATATTGGAAATTCTGGTTATTTAAAACCCATTTCAAATCCAATTTATTTATTGAAAAATAATTGGATTTCAATTCTAGTTCAAAACTAGTTCATTTCGATAAAAATCTATTTTTATCTTTTCAAATATTGAGTTTTTCATCCCAATTCTTCACAAATCATTTCTTATGATTTTACACAAATTGTTGATATTTTTGATAATTTTATCAAGGCCCGTACAGTCAATTTCCAATAACGGCCATCGAACTGCACTTACAGCGACCTTTTCTGAAATTGATTTGGACGTATCTCCAAATCCAACCGTCAAATTTCAAATCTCTTATATTCGTTCGAAAGCTCTTTTTGATACGAACCCAAGGTTCCGGTTTTAGGAGAATCCGACGGTTGGATCTCCCGTAATGTCCGTTCGAAGTCAATGGTCGAAATTCACGAACTGCCGCGGCGCGGCGCGTTCTATTCAGGCCATTATATATATAATATATATATTATATATATTTCGTCAATTTCCTTTTAAAACGAATTTTATAAATCGTTTTAAATTTGTTTCAAAAACAATTTCAACCTTCATTTCAAATTCAAATCAAAATTTAATTTTCCATTATAAATTCTTTTTACATTCATTTCTATTTGATTTCAATTCAAATCAATTTCAATTCAATTTCAGTTCGTTTTCAATTCGATTGGAATTCATTTCAAATCGAATCCATTTTATATTCAATTCAATTCGAATTCATTTTATATTCAATTTTTAAATCTCTTTTCAATATTCATTATAAAAACGAATATAATCGATATAAATATCGTTCGCGTCAAAATAGCGCATCTCTAATCAACACGGCTTTATATTTTTCAATAACTTCGTTATTCTATTCAACAAAAGAATATTTATTCTATTCAACACATGAATCTATATTTCTTTCAACACATGACTAATCTCAACAAATGAGTACTGTCAACACGTGACTATCTTTGTTATTTAATATATTTTATAAAATTATGATTTCTATCGTTTAATTTCTAATCAGACTCCAACCGTAAATTAGTAAGAGAATGATTCCCTAAGTATTAACCCCGAAGGCCGAAACCAACATCAGATCAATACCCAGGATACCACTCATCTTATCTATTTTCCAGTTAGTTTCTAATTTTATATATGATAAAGATGTAAATTTTATTGTTAAAATATTTCGTTCAACACATGAATCTATATTTCTTTCAATACATGACTAATCTCAACAAATGAGTACTGTCAACACATGAATCTATATTTTATAATATTCTTTATTTTCCCAATTGGAATGAGGCCCAATCAATTACCATATAATGTTAATTATATGGATTCTATACAACACATGTATATAATAGCAACGATAAATAATCAACCATCATCCAAAGTGCACCACACAACTGCATAAGCATCAAATATAAATAATTTACGCTCACACAGTCTGTCGACCAATCGATCGACATACAACTAAATAATTGGGATTAATGTACGCCAAATATCATCCCAACACCCGTGTGGGGTTTCAATCCACAAACACTGAATATTATTTGTGCAGTTGGGCGATGTGTAAAATTTATCGTCGCAATCAATGTCCTTCAAATAGGTGTTCATAAACAAACCGTCCGGTTTGTAAATGAATATTTATTTATTCACATTCACGTTAAAAATTATATTTTTAACGATAAAATATTTTTAACTATATAAATATTTTATTTTATTTCACATCACACAATCAATTTTCATCACAACAAACAATCAAACATACAAGCCATCCATGGTCTGTGGACAACGGGTGTCGGGTGCTACTAAACACCGTCTGCATCCTAGTATATATTTTTAACTAGAAAAGAAGATTTAAAGTGAGAAGTTCTCACCGACTAGCTAAACCAAACGCCACGACTCTTCATATGTAGGAATCTTCGTCGTTCTCGTCTTTTGTAACTTTCACTGCCCGTGGACACTACATGTATAAAATCACATTTTTATATCTACGCTATATGAATAAAAATTCTATTTTTATATCGCTACTATATAGATAAAAATTCTATTTTTACACCGCTACTATATAGATAAAAATTCTATTTTTACAATGGTGTTCATATAATAAAGATCATATTTTTATCACGCTATTCTCTATATAAAAATTATATTTTTATATATCTACTTCTAATACAAAGATCGAATTTTTATGTCATCGCTATAAAAATCACATTTTTAGTTCAATATATATATAGTAAAAATCAAATTTCTATTTCGCTACATATATAAAGATCAAATTTTTATTCTCTACATAATATAAAAATCGTATTTTTAATCTTCTACTAACATAAAAATCATATTTTTACTTTGCTACATACATGGAAAAATTATATCTTTCTTCATGTAAAAATATAATCTTTCATATTCAAAAATATAATCTTTCGCATAAATAAAAATCCCATTTTCATATATGAAAAATCCTATCTTTCGTCGTCTGAAAATCATAACTTTGCTAGTTCAAAAATCAAATCCCTTTAATTATAAAAATCTAATCTTTTTTATTATAAAGATCTAATCTTTTCGATTATAAAGATCTAATCTTTTTGATTATAAAGATCTAATCTTTTCGTATGCTAAAAACCAAACCTTTCATGTTAACAAAAATTAAACCTTTCATATATAAAGATCTCATTTTTAATTGCCATACACCTATGTAAAAATCGGATTTTTACACTTATACAAATCATTTCTTCCTCATAATAAAAATCAAACCTTCACTGTTTATAAAAATCAAATTTTTATGCCAAAATACATATAAAAAAAATCCATTTTCATTACATTGAAACTGAAAACAAGTTCCATACTTTATACATAAGTAAGAAGGAAATAATAAAGAAAATAACAATGAAAATAAATAAATAAATAGGCTTACTGTTCGTCGGAGGAAAAGGGGGGTTTGGAGCTTCGAACGGGAAGAGAGGGTGGGGCGCGATCGCTGGGTGACTGGGCATCGGGGGAGGATGTTGAGCGTCGATCTCAATTTAGGGATGAGGAGAGAGAAACGAGGGTGGTGGTTCCTCAGCAGGAGGAGAGAGGTGCGATTTAGGGAAGAAGAGGGAGGGGACGGAGGAGAAGAAGGTGCGGCGGCAGCAGGGGAGGGCGGCGCATGGTTGTGGATGAACGGGAGGCGCCATTTTTTTTATTTGGGGATCGTGATTTTTGATTGGGGAAAAAAGTAAAGGGGGAGCTTTAAATAAAAATATATATTTTAATTTATTTCTAAAAAGCAACTTTTTAATTCGAACTCAATTTCAAACCCATCGACTGTCGTCCCTAGCTAATCACCCTCATTCCGAACACAATGGGATATGTTTCATAAGCCAGTTTGGCTGTTTTGATCAGTTTTCGTCAAAATCAAAATATAAATCTATATATTGAATTTGAATGCACATTTCAATTTACCGGGGCCACATACGGACTCTAAAAATTCCCGAAAAATATTTTCTAGCTTCGTATTGACGATACGTTCCTAACAAAACTAATTTCATCAAATTCTGAGACCGTTTGAAAAATGGCCATTTTCCAGTCAATTAAAATCAATTGAAACTGGTGAAACGCGTTTTCCTTTGCCACGCTCACATATTGATTCGAAGAATTACGAATTTTGAAACCTAGCAATAACTTGACATCACGGATCCAACAAAAGTGGTTTCGTCGAATTCTGAGGTCGTTTGCAAAATTCCCATTTTTAAGGGCCAGAATTCCATAACGACTATTCTGAATTTTAAACTGAACATATCTTTTTATCCCCGCTATGAAATTTCGATTCTTCGGATTCGTTGGAAATATTTTTACAAATAGATTCGAATATTTTTGGTTTCGCTAAAATCCGGTTTATTTTGAATCCTGTACATTCATTTGAACTTTGAAATCAAATTTTCAAACTACCGCGCCATTTCAATTCCTTTTAAAATTAAAAATAAATATTTATATTCTAACGTCAACCTATATAAATATATACGTTCTAATTCTATTCAAATTAAATTTCTCATCGTTTCTATTTAAAATAATCATTTTAAATCTTCAAAATTCATCGAAATTGCCAAAATAAATTTTTTAAATTGGCTCGGATTTTCTGGGTTATTACAGAGATATATTATTGTTTTCAAATATTCATCTTTCTTCATTTCGAGTTTCAGGGTAACATGTGAGTCATTCTTAGTTTGAACAAGGCACATTCAACAGGGTACTACCAGGATAGTAAAATGTATAACCAGCAAAAGTATAATTATAAAATCCCTTTATATTGCACGCTCCCAGTTTAAAGCAAGCAAGTTCATGAAGATAAATTATGTACACAACCATAAATAATACACATGCACCATGCAATGCAACACACATAACATCTCTATCAATGCAGGCCGACGCAACTCATACACGCAATGACACTTACGCACACTAGAACACATATGTACACATACAATCTTAAAATAAAACTAAGCATCAACTCATGCATTACAAAGCACACTCAAGAATATTAAAAGCAGTTGTGAGTATATGATGGATAACCATTTGAAATATAAATGTAACCAACCAAGCAAACTTTGGAACAAATTTTGGGAAGAAAATCTAAACCATAGAGTCTCACTTTTTTGAATATTTTTCAATTCAAATTATTGCAATAGTTATTCAGTATTTTTCTTCCCAGATTGTCGCAATATTTATTTCAATAAGTCCATATGTTAAACTTAGTTTACAAAAGAATATAACTCTACAATGTCTAAATTCACTACAGTTGTAATAAAGTTTGTTTTCAAAATTTACCTTTCATTAGAATTGTTTGCTACAACACAATATTACATGCAGGATTTGACCAACTTGATAAAAATTGTTTTCTTAACCAGAAACCTGTGGGCCAACATACAATAGTTACAGTCATGGAAAAGTGTTTCTAAAACATGTCACGCAAGTGACTTCATTTGAATATAAAAATATAAATATCAACTTGACTATGTTAAGCATCTCTGAATTACTGAACTTACTGAATTAACCAATACCAATTCTGAACTACTAGTCAATAAAAGTAGCATTTTGCTATATGGGCACTATACAAGGATCGGTATCCATAAATAACCTTATAATGGATATTTCGAAACAGGGAAATGGATATCAATGGTTAACAGCAAAAAGCAAGTCCAAGTCTCGGATTATAACAAGATAGGCAAGACATAAACATCCAAACAGTACACGTATGAAATGTACAGACCCAAAATCCATTAAACAGAATTAAACTATTAAATCCGAGTTTCTAAGGAAGTAGAATACTTGAAACAAGAACTAATTCTAAGCATAACTCACCTCCAATCGGAAGAATGGAAGCGCAGGTAACAGATTTGCGGTGCTGGCTTGGGTGACGATGTGCCGGAGTTGACCGGAAGTGGCTCAACTCGTTGGCTCGGCTACGACGACTCCATTAGCCCTGAAGGTGCAGCGGTGGCTCAGCGACTTAGAGAGGGGCTGATTGACTTCGATTTGGCCATGATTCCTTTGGGAAGAGGAACGATTTGGGGAAAGGAACGATTTTGTGACGATAGAAAGACATTCGGCGACGATTAAGATAAAAAGAGGAAAACGATTGGAATGATTTGGCTTTGAAGAGGTGTGATTTACTTCGAAGGCGGTGGCCATTTTTTTCACTGATTTGGGAAAGAAAACTTTGATTCATTTTTATTCTTTGATTTGCGATCTAGCTTTGGCAATGGATTTTGGTAGAAGGAAATTGTGAAGATAGGAATGATGTCAATCGATAGAATAGCGTAGCGGCCGGTTTTCAGAGGTTAGGTCTGCAAATTTTATTCCAGAGGTAGGTAGTATTTAGGTAGGTGAAAAATGATATTTAATTAAAAAATTTACTATACCTAAATTATCCTTGAACGTTTAATATTTATACCGTTAACACAACTACCAAATGCAACAAAAGTTGCATGTATCTCTTCATCTCTGTGTTCTGGACCCAACTAATTTAATCTGGTTGTAATTTGATTTTGTTTGTATACGACATTATTTTAAATTTTAAACCATTCATCGGTTTACCGATTTTATTCCGTTTGTTCACTAATAGCTCCGTTAGATCCCAATTTTTGAAATATTAATTTCAATTTCATTATACACACATATCTAAGCCAATTTTCCATATATCTCAACAAATAAAATTTCCAATTTATTCAACTTTAATAGCGTTTATTTTAAATTCGACCATTTATATTTTCCCGTCGAATTTCAAATTCGATTCAAATATCCAATCAAATTCAATTCCAATGTTCAACAATACACATTTGATTCCAATTACCCATTCTGAATTAAATATTGAATTTTAATTCATCCACAACAATATATTTGATTTTCAACCCAAGTATTAATATAAAATTAATAGTTAATAATTAAATTTCTAATTAATTCCTTATTCTAGTTGTCGAAATTTCTGGGATGTTACAATCTCCACCCTTTAAAACTTTTCGCCCTCGAAAAGGAGAGATCGTTAGAGTCATACTAATATTGACTTCAAATTTTCACATTCCTGTGTAATTTTCTCATAATTAATTTAAATTCCAATATTTAAATCATCGTCCATCTTTGTTTATTTACCATATTCGACTAACTCGGAAAATCAAATTCCTTTTCAAAATCAATATGTTCTTATACTTCCAAAATCTGGATAAGTTGGATTTACGCATCTCAAATTATTCCAAATTTCTTTACAGACCTCATCTGTCAATGTATACTTATCCATTTTTACACCTCAATCCAAGCTCCTCACATTCAATCCATTTAATTTTCCCCAATACCCATCGAAGAGTGTATATAACATCTCTTCAAGTTACAAATTGTCGACTTGAAAATTTCCCAAAATCCTATATCTTTTATAATTCTTCTATCCATACATGGAATTCATGCAAAATATCTGTATTAGTATTACAAAGCTATAGATTTGAAAATACTTCAAAATTCTCTTTATTAACTTAATTAATTAGGTATATTTTAATTTTAGATTTGAAAATATTTGACAACTCGAAGTTTGACAAGTCTATCGTTGTTCTCGTAGATGTTAGGAAAACGCTGGCCAAACGTAGGGCTAAAATCTCCAAGTACTAATTATCCTTGCTTCAACTCCCAGTGAAAATATTCCAAAAAATTTCTTTAAAAATAGATACGGAAAGTACCAATGTGATATTGATATGTTGACTGTTCATGAATCACGGATACACAATGGTTTCATCTGGATCCCCAGAAAACATTCGTATCCGTAGGAATTCACTTCCTTGTAAATTTCGTTATGGACAGATCAATGAAAAATATTTATGAATCAAAAGAGGAAATTGAGGTCACTAAACATTGACAGCTCTATCTCGAGTCATAAAACAATCATGGAATTATGAAGATACTTCAAGTCGCGAGGACAAATCTAGTCATAAAGAAAAATCAGGTCACGAAAACCAATCAAGTCATGAAGATACAATGCTGCATCAAACATGTGGCTCCACATCACTAAGATATCTCAACATCGCATGGCTCTATTCTACCTTTAGTAACTCTAGCGGTTACATCTCTTTCACTTGTAGATATACCATGTGGACCGCAGGTATACAATAGTTACGCCTAGGTCCCCAGGAAACATCCATACCCATAAGCTTTCACAGCTCTACGGATTATGTCATTATCGCGAATGTAGATCGTAGCAGACACAATGGTTACACTTGATTATCCCAAGAAACATCGGTCCACCATAGGCCATCTACAGACCTACTAATTACGCTACATGATCGTGTTCTTTAAGGAACAATGACAACTCATGAGTTTTACGTTCGGACAACCTACTACCACCAGCAGCACATCTCACTAAACTTGAAATTCAAAGAAGAAGGATGGTACTTCCCTTATCTTAACTAGAAAACATACATTATTTTATTTCATAACTTATACTTATGTCACTTACATAAGATTTCTTCCCAAATCATATTTCAAACATCTCGTTCTTATATAAATTCTGTTACATAAGATTTCATTTCAAATCGATTACCTTTCGAATCAATAATTTTCAATTTCACTAAATTCTTACATAAGTTTTCGAAATTTCCAATATCTAAAATTGAATATCCTCAAATTCCATTCTAATTTCGGAAGTCTAGTTTCATGTCTTAATCAACTCAGCTATTGGATATCCTTTCAACTTAGATTTTTGAATCTATTGGTTATAAACTAAAACTCCTTCCAAATTCCCAACTATTAATTTCATCACTTAGTTCATTTTTTTTTACACTTACAAGATTCTTCTCTTCATCCTTATAAAAAATCCCTCATTCACGCTCTATTTCTCTTTCACACTCACATCCTTCAACTGTAAACTAGCAAGCGAACAACTCCCTAAGTATCAATCCCGAAGGCCGAAACCAAAATCAGATCAACATTCGGAAAATTATTCAACTTAACTAATCTCCAATCAGTTTCTAAATTTCTTAACTCCACTTCTTAATTTCGTATCAAATCAATGCTCACGCAACTCTGGAATTCAATTTACAAATCCGTTTCTCTTACGTTCTGCCGCCCTTCGTTCTCGACATGCGGCTTTTTATTCTTCGGTCCTTGCCATTCTGATTTATCCAAACTCGTTAGCCTCTCACGATCTTTTAAAACATTTTCAATTATCATATTTATTTTCTATAGAAAATACTCTTTATTCTCAGAGGGAAACATTTCTAAATTCGTTATTTAAACAAATATTAATTAAAATATCATTATTCCACTTAACTGTCAACACTCATTTACTTCACTTAACCACTCTTGCTATCGAATCTTAACCATTTCTTATCTACAATGAAGTCAATCAAGTTGGGGTATAATTACCTCTGAGGCCTTAACTGAATAGCATTATTAACCTTGAAATAGATAAAGTTCACCACATTGAATACCCACAAAACATTCATTCTTATAACTTCCAAATTCAAGTTAAGAATTTACTTCTTTTACGAAAATCATTGATTATGACAATAATTCACGCCTTTAAAATATTTAAAATACACTTTATTCATTACTACGAATGCATAAACAATTAATTAAAAATATATTAAACTTTTAATTAAAATAGAAAGTAAACAATATTTTCCTAAAATTCAACATAATCGACTACCATGAATATCTTCATTTCGGATAATCTCTTTTCCGATAATACATTCCAAACTTTGGACAAATCTCATTTGATTTATATTCTGAACTTTAGAATAATCTCACCGCACTGGTCAATTCCATTTCCTTTGTCCAAATTTATTTGCAACATTTTTGCTTTCATCTATTACTTACCTCTAAAAATGAATATCATTCCTTTTATAGGAATCTGAACTCGCCACAGCAAATTAGTTTTGATTTCATTTAAATATCGGTTCATATCTCTTTAAAAATCTTCATTTCAGTTTCGCTTCATTTATAACACGCTTACAATTCACTTTTTATAATTAACTATCAGGTTAACAATTACTATCGAATTCGTATATTCGATTATACATTATTGGTTTGAAACCAATGATAAATTATCTTGCCACGTTCTGAATAATCCAAATAAATTAGTAATAAAATTTGACACAATCGAATTTCAATTGTACTCTTTTTTATTTTATTTTCATTACTCTATATTCCGAATGTCAAAATAAAATCCATTGTTTTGTCTTTGAAACGATTTCAAAATTCCTCTTTTATTCGCATTCCCATTAGAATTCTCATCTCCAATAAATTTTAGTCGTCTTTGATTGTTAAAATACACGACTAGAGAAATCGATTTGTTGATTCTCTTATACTTATCTTCCTTACATACCATTCGATGATGTATTCGAGATTCAATCCTAAGAAGAATTATTGAAGAATAGCTCTGGCAAATCCAGATTCGATGGCTGGGGATTCCAAAAAAAAAAATCTCAAAATTAATTTTCTCCACTGTATTAGTTTCAAAATACTAATTTTCAAAATAAATAATATTTCCAAAATAATTTCTTTAAAATTATTTTCATTTTCAAAATTTATACTTGAAAATCTTTTTATTTCCCAAATTTTCTTTTCTAGTGCCGATCCTACTCATTTAAACTCGATAAGCTATGTTTCGAATAAATCAAAGCTCTGATACCACTTGTAACGTTCCTCCTTTTTGACCGCTTCAAATTGGTAATTAAACCAACTTAAAACGTCCAAATCGACGGATCGTTATTTAGCTTATAGAATTTAAAAACAGAATCAGCACAGAAATACAGAATAAATAAATAACACAGTATTGAACAATGAAATAACTCTTGTATATTCATCAAAAATTTTGATACAAATATTTTCTATTCATCGGAATGAAAATACGGTTTGAATACAAAAGAAATATTTACTGTTAAAATCTTTAGAGTGTGTCGTCTTTGAAATCCCCAGCCTCGTCAATCTTCAAATCCTAAGTTGTGATCTTTAAATCTATAACTGCTCAGGGTCTGACCCGAGCGTTCCATGCAAAAACAAAAAACACTCGAGTCAGGATTAAATCATAGTTCAAGTAAATTAACTTCAATAAAAACTGGAAAAATAGTTGATCCTATCAAATTTCAAGTACACCGAGTCCATGAGAAACTATCGGAATATATCCTAGCAACTTAGGACAAAACGAATCAGGATAGCATATAGATTTATATATATACACATATGCCGATGACATACACATACACATACAATGGTATATATATACATATGTGTACATCAGCCACCATATATATATATATATATATATATACACTAAAACATATATACGTATGCCGATGACATATATATACACATACAGTGGTATATATATACATATGTGTACACTGGCCACCACATATATATACTAAAATAAAGCTTTGGATAAATAAGGGATGCACCACGGGTACAAGGACACAATTGCATGAATATGAATTCGGGTACAGGGTAGTTCCAAATTCAAGTAACATGGCATGAAAATGGGTCGTGCATGCACACAGGGCCAGGTTGCAAGTAAACACAGCAATGCCAAACATGTTTAGTGTTGACAGTAAAGTAGTTCGAAAACACAACTTGTGCAAAGTACAAATTAGAATAGTTCAGGTATAAATACAAATGAACAAATTCAGTGATCAACATGTCAACGAAGACAAAGCGGTTTGGGGTATACATAATGGACTGGCCAACATTATGGATGGTGGTCGTGCAACTTATCAAAGGCATATAACACTACAAAAGAATTCTGAATTCCCTACCCCAATTTGGCGTAGGGACGGCGTAGGGAATCGATTTCCCTACGCCATCCCTACACCATACAAGAACAACCTGTCGCAAATATTTCCCTACGCGTTCCCTACGCCATATTCCCTACCCCCTCCCTACACCATATTCCCTACGACATCCCTACGCCTGCATGCCTACGCATTCTCTACACCAAGTTCCCTACGCTGTCCCTACGTCTGCATGCCTACGTGTTTCATACGCCGCGTTCCATATGCCATGTTCCCTATGCCGTATTCCCTACGCTAGCATGCCTACGTGTTCCCTACGCCAATTTCCATACGCCATCCCTACACCGTATTCCCTATGCCTCCCTACGCCATCCCTACGCCATTCACCAAAATTCAATATGTTTCTTTTATATTTATCTTCATCTACCACATATCATAATAAAACCAAATATATGCAAAATCGTAACAATATATAATAATAAAAATATTGATGTAGAACGAATATCATGACCAAGTTACCATAAACTTGCTACATAACTCAAACATGGTCATTTCACCATCAAACTCACTTACGAAATGAGAATAACTCATAAATGATGTCATATCTCTGGTTCTTGCTCTTGTCTCAATCCTCGTATGAACTCTTGCATAGAACTCATTTGTTCTTGCATGGAACCTAAATCTCCTTTTTGTTTGTAAATCGTGATGCCCATTTCTTGATTTGTACTTCGTAGCTCTTCAACTTCCTTAACGAGCTTGTCACTGTCATCTGAAGATCCAAACCTAGCAGCGTGTGTGTTGTCTTTATATATCTACACATAATTTTTTTAACTTAATTAGCACGAATAAATTTTATAATACAATAAATAAAACGAACATTTTGGCTCAGTTTTAATTGAGCATTTTATAACTAAATGGTAGGCTCGGTTCCAATACAATCAATTTTCTATCAATGGTTTCATGTTTCAGAACTGTGCCTTTTCGGCTCAACGAGAACTGAGCTTTGAGACTCAATTCACTGAGCCTTAAGGCTCAGATTTAACTATGCTTTAAGGCTCATCTCACTGAGCCTTTCGGCTCAGTTTGAACAAAGTCGAAAGGCTCAGCTAACAGAGCATTTAAGGCTCAGTTTGAATTGAGCCTTAAGGCTCACTTTTACTGAGCCGAAAGGCTCAGTTTTAACCATGCTTTAAGGCTCAACTCACTGAGCCTTTTGACTCAGTTTGAACTGAGCCTTAAGGCTCAGTTCAATTCAAACTAACCGAGCCTTTCGACTCAGTTTGAAGTGAGTCGAAAGGCTCAACAAAATGAGCCTTAAGGATCAGTTTTGAACTGAGCCTTAAGGCTCAGTTTGGATCTGAGCCTTAAGGCTCAGTTTGGATCTGAGCCTTAAGAACTACGCCGAAAGACTCAGTTTGAACTGCGCTGAAAGGCTCGGTTCACTGAGCCTTAAGGCTCATTTAAAACTGAGCCTTAAATTTAATAAAATAATTTTACAACCTGAGCCTTAAATTCTACAAATAGTGATTTACCATTAGAAGTATTTACATGCAATTTTACTTTCAAGTTAAATTTAATAAAATAATTCGTCAAAACTTGTTATGAAACATATTCATAAGATAAGGGACAAATTATTACTTCTCATGAATCTCAAACATGTTTCAAGTTAAATTATTACTTCTCATGAAGTATAAGATGTCTCTTTCTTAAACATGCTTTAAACTGTGAATCTCAAGTTGATTTTTGAACCAGAAATGTTTTAAACAATAAGGGTTAACCTATAAAATGAACACGATGCCTTTTCGATAAAAAGAAATGATATCCAACATCTACATAAGCAAAACCAAAAGAATCAGAAACATTGCACTAAAACTGGAAAATAAATAAATTACGTTTTCAGTCAATACTCCAGGAATATTGTCGGTTCCAGGCCTTCGTTTGCTTCTTGAATAAGCGTGTGTCTCACCTTCTCCAGTAAGTTGCATGTAAAGAAGGTTTAGCTCGTCATAAGAGAGCTCCCTACCCCGACTCTCGATCATTTGAGCAACTCGCTCAGTGTATTTGTCCTGTAATTTACATAAAAGTTACATATTGTATTATTTATCAAAATTAGAAATTTGTAAACTATAAATCAAAACTTTTGTTGAGTACATATAGCAAATTGTTCTGAGTACTCATCAATCCATCCACCATCTATAGTATCGTCTGGTTTCTCAACGTAATGTGTTCGAATGTAAACCTACATGTATGTTGGCGTTTGACCTGTTCTTTCTTCTAAAAAATAAAAATAATTTGTCTGGTCATTATTTGGATTATATACTATTATTAGTTAATAATTTAACAATTACCATATCGTTCATCCATTGTGCCATTGATTTAGAACTACATTTATGTAGTCGTGGATTTTTCTTGCGAGCGATTGAGTTCTTTAGAGAAAGCTCCTTCACATCCTCCCTCTCACAGTAGGCTAAAAATTGTTGCCATACCTCATTTGTTATACAAGCATTCTTCTTTTTATATCTTTTTATGTCTCCAACAATCCACCTATACTTCAAAGAACACTTTTGGTCCCATAACAGTCTGACATCAGCAAAAGAGGTAGTGGTATCTCAATTGTACAATGCCTACACAAGAATTTGGGATTGAATAAATAAACTAAAAAAATTAATCATGAATGGACTAAATATTGCAACCTGAATTTCAAAATTATTTTACCTTAAACTCTTTAAACCAATGATTCTTAATATTAGCAAGAATCACACTGAAACAAGGCCAAAATGATGTCAAACGGGCCTTAAGCATAGAAGATAAAGTACAAGATGTCGAGTCACTATTGGAAAATTCCAATCTGTTAATGCAGAAATTATAGTAAATTATGTAATGCATTATTAAAATATACAACAATTCGAAAATTTAAAATTTTACTTACTCGCCACTTTGCCTACAATAGATGTACATGGTGCCAACTGAAGAAGTCGAGCCAGTCTGTGACATTTGTACAGATAGTGCAGGGGTGTTTTGATCATGATCACATCCATCTGAAGGGGTGGATAGTTGATCGGTAGAGGGTGGTGTTGGTTCGATCAAACCCAAACCACATCCACTACCACTACGACCACCACGACCACGAGAACTCATATCTATTACATGAATATGACATTTGTAAATATATATAAGATAATTTAACATTTCAAAATGAATTAGTGAACTTTATTTATGACAAGATTTGAAAACATACATCAAAGAGCATAGAATGTATATCAACAATTGAAAATTTCACTACTAACTAAACATAAACAACTTCATAAACATAAAAGCAACAACGCAACTAAAAACACATGCAAACAATCATAATTAAATATACATACTACCAATCTTCATTATCATCATCACTCTCAATGTTAACACTCTCATCTTCAAGCTCACACCCATCTTCTTCTACTTCAATTTGCTCATCGTCATCTTCATCAACTTCGACCCCATCATTGACGTCATTAATAAGAGATCATATGTCTTCTACTTGTTGTAAAATATCCAGTAGGTCATTAGGTTCTGGATCATTTTGATATGCCATATTGTCGGTTATAATCATGTTTGAGTAAAATGACCATCTCGGTTTTGTTCTAATAACAACCCACCAATCCGAACGACTGTTGTCGATAGCAGGATACAGTGTGAAATAAACTTGTGCAGCTTGTGTCGCCAACACAAACGGATCATACCCTAAATAATTTGTTTTGTGGTTTACTTTAATAAGAGGGTAGTCCTTATGTACGCGCTTTACTCCAATATTCGGCCTACTATCAAACCATCGACATTTGAATAGAAATGTTTTTAACTCCGGCAACACCCCGTAAGTTAACTCGATTATTTCCTCCAATACACCATAATAATCTGTTATGTCATCATCATTGTTCCCACCTTTGATACAAACTCCACTATTAATAGTTGTCCTTTTCTTTCCGTATTCTTCTGTGCGGAACTTATATCCATTTATAAACATTATTGGACATATTCTGTAACTATTACGCGGACCAAACGCAAGTTTCCTATAGCAAATGTCGATGATGTTGTTCGTATCAGCCTATTAGTTTGAATCAAGTACACAAGTTAATATATAATGAATACCGTGCATAATTAAAATACATGACTTATCATACTTACATATTGTTTAAACCATCCTTCAAATTCTTTACATAGTTCAACATTGGGATATTCACTTTCGAACTTGTTGCGTAAACGAAATACACATATTAATATCTAAGGAGTATTGTGTGTGGCTTGAAGAGATTGGCATTAATTTAGTTAATAAATAATCAAATTATTATAGTACCTTATAAGATCAGTTAATTCATTGCAATTAGGAAGCACAGTTGCCTTGGCTAGATCGTAATCCTTTGTTGTAGCAAAACCTTTAACATTCTTCCATTTACCAGATAGACGTCCTTGTTTTTTAAATACTGAGAGAACGTTATCGTTTGAATCATCCACAATACCATTTTCATTGCGATGACTACGATTGAAATTTAAATTCACATGATCATTGAAGTAATGACTAAAAAATATGGGTGCTTCTTCAATAATGTACGCTTGACAAATAGAGCCTTCAACACGTGCTTTGTGTTTCACCTTTTTCTTTAGGTGGCTCAGATACCTTAATAGGAAAATGTGTGAAATTAACTAATGACATATTTTATTTCAAACATTGCGTAAATAAATATAATTATTACATACCTCTCAAAAGGATACAACCATCCATACTGCATTGGTCCCCGTAGTAATGCTTCAGTTGGTAAATGTACTGGCAAATGTTCCATGCAGTTAAACACTCCAAGAGGGAAAATTTTCTCCAATTTACATAGTAATTTAGGTATATCTCTTTCAAGCTTTTGCAAATGGCTTTTAGATAGAGTTGTCGAACATATCTCTTTAAAGAATAAACTGAGCTCTATGATAGGGATCCAAATCTTTTGTGGCAAAAGCTCTTTGAATACTATCAGAAATAAAGTCTCTAAAAATACATGACAATCATGACTCTTCATACCTGACAGAATAAGATCCTTCATATCAACGCATTGTTTCATATTAGAAGCAATACCATCAGGAAATCTCAAAGAATCGACCCACTCTAGTAGTTTTATACAACGAGTCCTATCCAACTCATAGCAAGCAAGAACTTTGAAGTTTGGACGAACATGATTAATTTTAAGCTCTGGACGATTGCAATAGTATTCAATATCTTTTCTTGATCTCAAATCATCTTTGGTTTTTCCTTTCGCATTTATAATTGTATGAAAGAAATTCTCACACATTTTTTTCAATATGCATCACATTTAAATTGTGTCGAATTTTCAGATCCTTCCAGTATGGTAATTCCCAAAATAAACTCTATTTGCACCAATTATGATAATCACCTTTACCAGGAATTTTAGGCTCTTTGTTTCCTGTCTCATGTAATTTTGCATAATCTTGTACAATATCAAATATCTCTTCTCCATTCAAAAATGTTGGTGGTTGCAAATTTACAGTTTTATTTCTTTCAACTTTTTTCTTATCACGACTAAATGTGTCATTTGTATGTAAAAATCGATGATGACAATCCCATCAACACTGCTTACCACCATGCTTCAATGATAAATGCTTTTATTGAATCCATGCACACAGGGCAAGATAATTTACCTCCCGTACTCCAGCACGAAAGTATCCCGTACGCAGGAAAATAGCTTATCATCCATAATAAATAAGCAAATAGTTTGAAAATTTTCCTCTTTGACACGTCATACGTGTCAATACCCTCTACCCACATTTTCTTCAGGTCCTCGATTAAAGGTTGCAAACAAACATCTATTCCATTTTCCGGATTTTTGGGTCCAGGGACAATTAGGGTTAAAAACATGTATGGATTTTGCATACACATCCAAGGAGGTAAATTGTTAGGTGTCAAATAACTGGCCAGGTTGAGTATTTTTTGCCATACTGGCTAAACGGTTAGAAACCATCAGTGCATAAACCGAGCCTAATATTTCATGACTCGTTGGCAAAATCAGGATATTTGTCATCGAAACGTTTCCATGCTTCTCCATCTGTAGGATGACATAAAACCCCAACCTCTCAAACCTGTTCACTATGCCATCTCATGTGCTCCGCAGTGGCATAAGATGAATACAATCTTTGTAATCTAGGAATAATCAGAAGATAATGTAAATGACTAAAAGACAAACTTTTACCGTTACTTTTTTCTTTTCGTATCTTCCTAAGCCACAAAATTTACATTGTGAATGGTCCATGTCTTCTTTCCAATATAGCATACAACCACTTCGACATGTATCGATCTTTTCATATGGCAACCCGAATGCAGACACTTGCTTTTTTAATTGATATCAATTTTCAGCCAATCTAGTTTGCAAGCCGGATGGGACCACAACTCGAATTAAACTAAGAACGTCATTCATTAATTTCTAGGTACTGTTGTTTGTGGATTTTATTGCAACTAGCCTAGCAGTCTTTGCCAACTTTGTCATAGGACATCCATCAAAAAGAGGTTTTTTTATGCTTATAACAATTCAAAAAAAGATCTAGCTTTTGGATTTGGCTCTTCCTTTACATCCAATGAATTAGGCAACATGCTCGGACTAGCGGCATCAATAACCATTTCAGTCATTCTGTTATGTGTATGTAACACCCCGCTTCCGCTAGGGTCACTCGCAAAGGAATGCACTAGCTTTAGAGGGGCATTATTGGTAAACATGCACAGAAATATCACAAGACAGAACATATAAAATAGCGGAAGTAAAATCAAACTTTCATAACATGAATAAATAAGGTCTAAAGCCTTTTACATCAGAGTACATCAAAACCTGTCTTGCAATAGTAAAGAAGCATAAAGACATTTTCATAAATTATTCCCCAAGTAAAAACAGTAAAGTAGCCATTAGCCAAGAAAAGTCCAAGCCATCCATGATGACCTTCAAGCAGAAGAAGTCCGAACTAAACAACAGTATTTCCTCCCTGTAACCTGGGGGGGAAACGGAAGAAAAGAGGCGAAACAAAACGGGTCAGTCAAAAAGACTGAGTAAGCCCTATCTACTATTAGCATAAAAACTAGTAAAGTTAACTGACATGAGAAACTGAGATGAACATAAGCATGATAACAAGATAGATAAGCTAAATCAAAATAACAGGATGAACTACTGAACTCAGATAAACTAAGGTGTCATGATAAATTACGATGTCAAGATAAAACAAGGTATCACATCGTCAGGTTTCTATCAAGTATAATATCCCCAAGATATCTGTCACGTATAACGCCCCGTGATATCTATCCTGTATTTTAGCTCTGCACCTACCGTACTAGTATCCCCACCGTGTCATGTGTTAACCAAGAATGACCCTCACTCAAAAGTCGTGTAATGGTCCATGTCAACCTAATATATCGCATATATAGGTTACTCAACTTGTATGTTTTATTACATGTAAATGTTCAGTCCCTTGCCGTAGACCATACGGGCTTTCCCATGAGATTCTATATTACTTTAACATAGTTCCATGATCCTTAAGATCGGTTTGGACTGTTACCCTAAACCTAGCCAGGGTCTTCCAACATGAATTATCATTTGTATAACTAGGACTTATGCTACCTAGGGCTACTAGGGATTATGCTTACCTATTGCACGTTTTCGTATCTCGGTTTGGGTTCAACCACCTAGGGCCACTAGGGATTACGCTAACCGCCAACCGCGCCCTTTTTCCCACGCATATATCGTGAATCGTTTTTCCATGACTGTATGCACATGTATCACATCATGCCATCCGAGTCCTGTCACAGGGTAGACCAAGAAATACAGGACTCGGTCGGGAGCTTTCAATTTATCTGCCGATGCAGATGCTAAGGTCTGTTTTTTCCTATACGTGGCTATGGTCCCACGAGACCACTCCCTCAACTAGTGAAAGACAAGACAGGATAAATCCTGTATGAGAACACAACACTGGCCAATCCACATCCAAGCCTTACCACAACCATAATTAGATAGCAATTATGGTCTATTGGGTGTTCTCTGCCTTTCCGTACGTACATGCTTGACCAAAGATGGTAGGTAGCCTGACGAAATGCTATCTAGGGTACGACCGTGTATCGTCGACTATCCCCTATCCATCCCCGTCTTTAGGTCGCTCGTATAGCAACCAAGGCATACTCTTGGTTCTTCTAACGCAGACCTTAACCTCTCATGAGCCTAGTATAATCACCTGGCAGCTCATAGAGGGATACCAAGAATACCCTCACGTTCCCCGAAGCCGCTGCTTCGTTACCCAGTTCGCTGGAGCCTTTATCCAAATCAGATACTTGCTCCTACTCGTATACTTAAACGATGACCTACCGTATTAGGTTACTCATCTATCTATGAACTGGTCTAAACTTCCTTGACTAAGAATCATTACTTAGTTATTCTTCAACTAAGGTTTACCACTTAGCATTGTTCCCGTTATCCTTGTTAACTACGGTTATCCACCTAATCCTCAGAACTAGGGTTTACATAATGGATTAAGTGTCACTTAAGTTCATGACTTAACCCGTCTACAAATCCTGTCAAAATTGGCTAAGTATCCAAGTTCAAGGCTTAACCCTACAAACCATGCTCAAGTTGGTTAAGTATATTAAGCAATTCACGACTTAACCTCGTCCAATTATCATTCTAGATTGGTTAAGTATATATTAACTTGACCCTATCAATTTACTTAGTCAAATCGGTCAAGTGTATTCAAGCGATTCGTGACTTAGCCTTATCATGTTTTCACGTTATATTGGTTAAGTATTGGTTAACTTAACCACAATAAATTAACGAGTTAGATTGGATAAGTATAGGTCACTTAACCACATCAATTCATCACGTTTAGATTAGTTAAGTGTTTAACTTAACCCCATTAAACTACCAAGTGGGATTAATTAAGTCTAGGCTAACTTAACCCCATCCGATTTCCATGTTTAGACTAGTTGAGTCTAATCTTAACCCCATTCGTTAACCGTATTTTTCGGTTAAGCGTCATTAAGAAAACTTACTTAACCTTACCAAGTTATCGCGTTGGATTGATTAAGTGTTGGTTAACTTAACCCCATCCGCTAGTCATATAAAAATGGTTAAGTGTCATTAGGCAAATCAAGTTACTTAACCTACCCAACCTTGTCATGTTTTGTTAAGTATCATTAGCCTAATCAAATTACTTAACCCATTTGTCCATGTCGTATTTGGTTAAGAGTCATTAATCAAATTAACTTAACCCTATCATGTGGCATTAATTACTTAATGCACCTTCACCTCTCACATTAGACTTTGTTGTGGTTATTAGTTAAGCCGGTCGGTTCCGGGTAGCTTTACACCACAACTTGGTCTAACCTCGGGTTCAAGCACAACATGACCAACTTCTCACATTGGGTCCTATTGTTTGCAACTACTAGTTAGGCCGGTCGGTTCCGGGTAGTTTTACGTTGCAAACTCAACCCAACCTCGAGTTGGCCACACTTATATTATCTAAGTGTCATGTCCATCATGTTTCCCAAAACATGTTACAAGTTTTCAAGCATTTGGGTAGACCTAACTTAATAGGTAAATTCCCAAAGGGTAGACCTAACTTAATAGGTAAATTCCCAAGCTTATGTTTTTATGCATACTTACATGTCAACTTCCATGTTATATTTCAAGTCATGTTTTCAAGTTGTATTTTCATGTCATTAGAAATTACCCATAACATAACCCAACGCTTTTGAACTCGCATATACGTTCGCGACAACGTAATGGATTAAAAGAAGAGACTTGGCAAAGGCATGACAAAAATGGATATTAAGCCACAAGTTAATCATGGTGGCAAATGAGGCACAAATGTGTTCATTAACTTGCATGTTACATTCTTAAGCCTCAAAACATGCATAAACCCAAACTTGGCACATAAGCGAATCATGGTGACAAAAGATATGGAATGATGACTAGTAACTCGCATATATCATCATATAAGGGTTATGACTTCATATGCAAGTTGACATAAAGGTTATGAGGGTTCTCATGTTGCCTAATGCAACATTTCAACATAAAGGTTGTAGCTTTTAGCTCACAAGATCAAGATAATGACTTCATAAACTTGCATGACATGATAGCATGTATCATACTCAATGATCAAACCCAAACTTGCAACATGAACATTTAACTTCATAGTTAATATCTAAGAGTAGGGAAAGGGCTTACATTGCTATGAAGGCACAAAAGATATGACAAAGCCCTTATGCAATCAAATAGACCCAAAATGCAAGCTCTAACATAAAAACCCTTGAGCCAAAATGATCAAAACCCTTGCTTTATGATGCAAAGATAGAAACTTGACTTGAATGCAAGCTAATGACACTCATACAAGCTTGAAAACACTTGTATGCATGGAAAATCTCTCATAGAAACCATTTAGAAATTTTATGAAGAGAGTGGAGGCCATGAGAGGTGAAATTTTGCCATAGTTTAGTTGCATGAATGAATAATGAGGATTTAGGATAGGTTAGGGTCTTATTTATAGATTAGGCAAGTGTTTTAGGCCATAGGATTAAACCTAGATTCAATCCAAGCCATCAAAGCATGTCTTGGGGAAGAAGTCAAGTGTAGGAACCATCTAGGGCCTTTAGATTAAAGATGAACCATGAGAACCATCCAAATGCAAAATCTGCATTTGAGCGAATCGGCCCACGGGTTGACAGCCAAACACCCTGGATTAACCCCTAGTCGACCCAGCGAGCTCAGGTCGACCTCAAAAATCGGCCGGTTTGGTTATTCCCCTCTCCCAATTCGCTGTTTTGAACATTTTTGCATATTTATTTATTTAATTTTCAATTATATATATATATATATATATCAATATATATATATATATTTCTCTGCGCAACCCATTTCACTTAATTAAGTATACTTTAATTTGGGAATTTTTCGTGAAACTTTGCGAGGCCATATCTTGGTCATACGGACTCCAATTTTCGAAAACTCGGACTCTATTTCGCGTATTTTTCCGACACGAACGCAATGGCATAGCCCGTTTCCCTTGATTCAGATTTTACAGTTTAATTCTGGCTCCATTTATGTTATAACAGGTTATTGAAAATACGGGTTGTTACATTCTCCCCACCTTTTAGGATTTCGTCCCCGAAATCTCCTAGTTAGGAAGAACATATCCTACCATCCATCATCCATCTACTCAAAACATCATCCACAAGCAACCATTGTCCTTAGATGATTTCTAATGCTGTATGAATATATGCAAAACGTGTGTGTACATGTTCCTTAGCTAATGCTAATGATCAGGCCTGAATAATCTTTCTAATGCAAAATATGTATAGTGCCATGAATCCAACATGTATGCAAATAGTCCTAGTCATATAGATACTATATGCGTGCACAATCATTCATTCATATGCAACAATCACATGATAACACATTCAATTTCATCCATAAACAAGTATAAATACTCGTGCATATGCAATATGAAATGTAACCGAGTCGAGCTAGTATCTAATGTGTATTCGCGCATCCACGAGCAACCACTTGCAACCACTTGCTACCATATCAATCATAACATGTTTCAAATACATGTTTACATCCATAGGGTTCTACCTAGGATTCCCTGAAACAGGGTCGAGAAGATAAACAAGACAAACTCCTTACGAGGTTTGTAACAGAAAATAGGACCAAGAAGATGTCCACAAAAGATAGCCTACAAGTAAGCTCTACAGAAAACAGGGATCAAGGATATACTCCCAAAAAGAGATATCATGCGCGTATCTAGTCTTTGACCATCAAAGTCGTATTTCTTCGAGCTTAATTCCATTGTGCCTTGACCGTCTTTTAACTTCGCGATTTCGTAGCTTCTTATTTCCTGTTTCCATAACATGAGCTGGAACTCATTTCTTCGTCGCCTCTCGTTCCACTTGCACTTATCCTTTTCCTAGAATACTTGACGCAAACATGACTGCGTACTCATGATCTCATGCAAGCTTTCCAAAATTCACTAGTGAATCTTGGATCTCGTTTATATACTATAAGGTATTCCATGTAGAAGAACTTTCTCTTGAAAGTAAACAGATGTTAACCAGGTTATCAAGCGCACTTACTAGGGTGATCTCTATAACCCATGCATAAATGAAGTAAACCATTCGTCTTATCGGCGCACACCACTCGATCGGGCTTCAAATTTCCAATAAAGGCATCAAGGGATTCTAAGTAACTAGTCATGACAGAACCTCAAAAAGGTTACATGATACTTCGAGGGCATTACCAAGGCTAGTCAAAAGGTCTAACTACCCTCCTATCAAAACCGAGAGTGGCACCCCCTACTGGATAACCACTTCATCCCTAGAATCCATCCATAGCTTATAAACATAAGCATTATTTCCAAACTCAACACTTGGCATAGACATTCCCAAATCCAAACAAGTCATGTATAAATGGACTGATTCTCCAATAGGACTTTGAGACAAAAATGGGATTCTCTATTACGCTAGTACTTAAGGTGCAGAGACTCAACTACCGAAGCGGACTTAAATGATGCGGGGATCAAAACAAAGTCTTGGCGGGATGATAGAAAAGAATAACTAGATCTTCAACAAGGATGTTACCCCCCTACTCAGGTACTCTAGTGAGGGTATACAATTATCTTCACGATGATCTTGTCCTTGTCCCACAATACTTAACTATCTGTCCCGTTTCACCATACCAAAGATACTTTTTCGTTATGGGTTGAGCCATACCAACAAGTTGCTCATCCTTAAGCTCGTATCCTTTATCCTCTTTCTCACTATCCTTTCTTATAACGCGGCCACTGGTCTCTCGAGAACCACCTCCATCGCATGGAAAGCACTTTCGTAGATAGAAAAGATTAGTCGCAGTTAAAACCACTGTGACTACAGATGGAGGAAAGAAAGGAGAAGAGATTCAAGTAAGGAAACAAGGATAGTGCTAATGGCCTTTGGGGAATAGCCTTTTTCTTTTAAAAGAAAATTTTCTTAAAAAATGCTTCTTTGTAAACGGTTTTCAAATAGTTTTCAGAAGGTCTTTAAAAACTTTTGCCCAGTCTGGTAACCTTCTGCTCTGATACCACGTGTAACACCTCGCTTCCGCTAGGGTCACTCGCAAAGGAATGCACTAGCTTTAGAGGGGCATTATTGGTAAACATGCACAGAAATATCACAAGACAGAACATATAAAATAGCGGAAGTAAAATCAAACTTTCATAACATGAATAAATAAGGTCTAAAGCCTTTTACATCAGAGTACATCAAAACCTGTCTTGCAATAGTAAAGAAGCATAAAGACATTTTCATAAATTATTCCCCAAGTAAAAACAGTAAAGTAGCCATTAGCCAAGAAAAGTCCAAGCCATCCATGATGACCTTCAAGCAGAAGAAGTCCGAACTAAACAACAGTATTTCCTCCCTGTAACCTGGGGGGGAAACGGAAGAAAAGAGGCGAAACAAAACGGGTCAGTCAAAAAGACTGAGTAAGCCCTATCTACTATTAGCATAAAAACTAGTAAAGTTAACTGACATGAGAAACTGAGATGAACATAAGCATGATAACAAGATAGATAAGCTAAATCAAAATAACAGGATGAACTACTGAACTCAGATAAACTAAGGTGTCATGATAAATTACGATGTCAAGATAAAACAGGGTATCACATCGTCAGGTTTCTATCAAGTATAATATCCCCAAGATATCTGTCACGTATAACGCCCCGTGATATCTATCCTGTATTTTAGCTCTGCACCTACCGTACTAGTATCCCCACCGTGTCATGTGTTAACCAAGAATGACCCTCAATCAAAAGTCGTGTAATGGTCCATGTCAACCTAATATATCGCATATATAGGTTACTCAACTTGTATGTTTTATTCCATGTAAATGTTCAGTCCCTTGCCGTAGACCATACGGGCTTTCCCATGAGATTCTATATTACTTTAACCTAGTTCCATGATCCTTAAGATCGGTTTGGACTGTTACCCTAAACCTAGCCAGGGTCTTCCAACATGAATTATCGTTTGTACAACTAGGACTTATGCTACCTAGGGCTACTAGGGATTATGCTTACCTATTGCACGTTTTCGTATCTCAGTTTGGGTTCAACCACCTAGGGCCACTAGGGATTACGCTAACCGCCAACCGCGCCCTTTTTCCGACGCATATATCGTGAATCGTTTTTCCATGACTGTATGCACATGTATCACATCGTGCCATCCGAGTCCTGTCACATGGCAGACTAAGAAATACAGGACTCGGTCGGGAGCTTTCAATTTATCTGCCGATGCAGATGCTAAGGTCTGTTTTTTCCTATACGTGGCTATGGTCCCACGAGACCACTCCCTCAACTATTGAAAGACAAGACAGGATAAATCCTGTATGAGAACACAACACTGGCCAACCCACATCCAAGCCTTACCGCAACCATAATTAGATAGCAATTATGGTCTATTGGGTGTTCTCTGCCTTTCCGTACGTACACGCTTGACCAAAGATGGTAGGTAGCCTGACGAAATGCTATCTAGGGTACGACCGTGTATCGTCGACTATCCCCTATCCATCCCCGTCTTTAGGTCGCTCGTATAGCAACCAAGGCATACTCTTGGTTCTTCTAACGTAGACCTTAACCTCTCATGAGCCTAGTATAATCACCTGGCAGCTCATAGAGGGATACCAAGAATACCCTCACGTTCCCCGAAGCCGCTGCTTCGTTACCCAGTTCGCTGGAGCCTTTATCCAAATCAGATACTTGCTCCTACTCGTATACTTAAACGATGACCTACCGTATTAGGTTACTCATCTATCTATGAATTGGTCTAAACTTCCTTGACTAAGAATCATTACTTAGTTATTCTTCAACTAAGGTTTACCACTTAGCATTGTTCCCGTTATCCTTGTTAACTACGGTTATCCACCTAATCCTCAGAACTAGGGTTTACATAATGGATTAAGTGTCACTTAAGTTCATGACTTAACCCGTCTACAAATCCTGTCAAAATTGGCTAAGTATCCAAGTTCAAGGCTTAACCCTACAAACCATGCTCAAACTGGTTAAGTATATTAAGCAATTCACGACTTAACCTCGTCCAATTATCATTCTAGATTGGTTAAGTATATATTAACTTGACCCTATCAATTTACTTAGTCAAATCGGTCAAGTGTATTCAAGCGATTCGTGACTTAGCCTTATCATGTTTTCACGTTATATTAGTTAAGTATTGATTAACTTAACCACAATAAATTAACGAGTTAGATTGGATAAGTATAGGTCACTTAACCACATCAATTCATCACGTTTAGATTAGTTAAGTGTTTAACTTAACCCCATTAAACTACCAAGTGGGATTAATTAAGTCTAGGCTAACTTAACCCCATCCGATTTCCATGTTTAGACTAGTTGAGTCTAATCTTAACCCCATTCGTTAACCGTATTTTTCGGTTAAGCGTCATTAAGAAAACTTACTTAACCTTACCAAGTTATCGCGTTGGATTGATTAAGTGTTGGTTAACTTAACCCCATCCGCTAGTCATATAAAAATTGTTAAGTGTCATTAGGCAAATCAAGTTACTTAACCTACCCAACCTTGTCATGTTTTGTTAAGTATCATTAGCCTAATCAAATTACTTAACCCATTTGTCCATGTCATATTTGGTTAAGAGTCATTAATCAAATTAACTTAACCCTATTATGTGGCATTAATTACTTAATGCACCTTCACCTCTCACATTAGACTTTGTTGTGGTTACTAGTTAAGCCGGTCGGTTCCGGGTAGCTTTACACCACAACTTGGTCTAACCTCGGGTTCAAGCACAACATGACCAACTTCTCACATTAGGTCCTATTGTTTGCAACTACTAGTTAGGCCGGTCGGTTCTGGGTAGTTTTACGTTGCAAACTCAACCCAACCTCGAGTTGGCCACACTTATATTATCTAAGTGTCATGTCCATCATGTTTCCCAAAACATGTTACAAGTTTTCAAGCATTTGGGTAGACCTAACTTAATAGGTAAATTCCCAAAGGGTAGACCTAACTTAATAGGTAAATTCCCAAGCTTATGTTTTTATGCATACTTACATGTCAACTTCCATGTTATATTTCAAGTCATGTTTTCAAGTTGTATTTTCATGTCATTAGAAATTACCCATAACATAACCCAACGCTTTTGAACTCGCATATACGTTCGCGACAACGTAATGGATTAAAAGAAGAGACTTGGCAAAGGCATGACAAAAATGGATATTAAGCCACAAGTTAATCATGGTGGCAAATGAGGCACAAATGTGTTCATTAACTTGCATGTTACATTCTTAAGCCTCAAAACATGCATAAACCCAAACTTGGCACATAAGCGAATCATGGTGACAAAAGATATGGAATGATGACTAGTAACTCGCATATATCATCATATAAGGGTTATGACTTCATATGCAAGTTGACATAAAGGTTATGAGGGTTCTCATGTTGCCTAATGCAACATTTCAACATAAAGGTTGTAGCTTTTAGCTCACAAGATCAAGATAATGACTTCATAAACTTGCATGACATGATAGCATGTATCATACTCAATGATCAAACCCAAACTTGCAACATGAACATTTAACTTCATAGTTAATATCTAAGAGTAGGGAAAGGGCTTACATTGCTATGAAGGCACAAAAGATATGACAAAGCCCTTATGCAATCAAATAGACCCAAAATGCAAGCTCTAACATAAAAACCCTTGAGCCAAAATGATCAAAACCCTTGCTTTATGATGCAAAGATAGAAACTTGACTTGAATGCAAGCTAATGACACTCATACAAGCTTGAAAACACTTGTATGCATGGAAAATCTCTCATAGAAACCATTTAGAAATTTTATGAAGAGAGTGGAGGCCATGAGAGGTGAAATTTTGCCATAGTTTAGTTGCATGAATGAATAATGAGGATTTAGGATAGGTTAGGGTCTTATTTATAGATTAGGCAAGTGTTTTAGGCCATAGGATTAAACCTAGATTCAATCCAAGCCATCAAAGCATGTCTTGGGGAAGAAGTCAAGTGTAGGAACCATCTAGGGCCTTTAGATTAAAGATGAACCATGAGAACCATCCAAATGCAAAATCTGCATTTGAGCGAATCGACCCACGGGTTGACAGCCAAACACCCTGGATTAACCCCTAGTCGACCCAGCGGGCTCGGGTCGACCTCAAAAATCGGCCGGTTCGGTTATTCCCCTCTCCCAATTCGCTGTTTTGAACATTTTTGCATATTTATTTATTTAATTTTCAATTATATATATATATCAATATATATATATTTCTCTGCGCAACCCATTTCACTTAATTAAGTATACTTTAATTTGGGAATTTTTCATGAAACTTCGCGAGGCCATATCTTGGTCATACGGACTCCGATTTTCGAAAACTCGGACTCTATTTCGCGTATTTTTCCGAGACGAACGCAATGGCATATCCCGTTTCCCTTGATTCAGATTTTACAGTTTAATTCTGCCTCCATTTATGTTATAACAGGTTATTGAAAATACGGGTTGTTACAGTGTAGTAGTAGAATCATCAAAATCAACATCAACATCAACATTTACGTTATCATCCTCAACCACTACCTACGTATTAATAACGTTCACCGCATCTTCACCATGATGTATCCACACAAAATAATCATCCATAAAACCATTTTTGGTCAAATGCTTTTGAACTGTTCCATGGGAATGATGTTTTGTGGTTTTGCATTTCTTACAAGGACAATAGATTTTCGTCATGTTTGACCCATTGGAAGATGCCACTGACATGAACTCGGTTGAACCTCCTACAAATTGAAATGGAATTGTTCCTCAATGCCCAACATCTTTGTACATCCAAGCGCGACGAACTTTTAAATGTTCCGTCTTCTACTGCACAATTAATATATGTTATAATATAAGACGAGTGCTTATATTATTATTATCGTATAAAACTATAGCTATTTCATTATTTTAATTATTATTCAATTATTAGTTCATTTTATTTATATGGATAAAATTTCAAATTCGTACACATACAAATACAATATTAAAGGTAAGCTATTTTAACTTAAAAATTCTTATTCTTCTTAAATGTTTAGATCCTTATATTTTGTGCGAATTAAATATATCTAATTGTAACCCTAATAGAAATTTGCCTACTGATTATTCAAACTTTCCATTCGAAATGTTTATTTATGGGCAAAGTCAACCTACTTCCCATTACAAACAAAACATTATTTTTTACATTTCATAAATCATTTCGCTTCAAGTGGTACAACAAAATTTCGGTAGCACTTCCCCTTATTCCCCATATCATACGCCTATGGGCGTACACAGGGAACAAAGAAGAAGAACTCCCAAAATTTTATCACCACTTGAATTGAAATGATTTATGTAATGTAAAAAATTAGTTTTGTTTGTAACTTGTCCAATACAAAAACAAATTTGACAAATACCGTATTAGATGAATATCGATGCCCGTTTCACAACAAAACGAACATCTATATAACGATCGTATATGATACTTATCAAACAGGGCAAAACATTAATCTATGGAAAACAAAATTTTAATTAACTTCTACTTATCATAGTAATAATAATTGACGTGAATACACTCATGAAACATGTTTTTTTTCTTAAATATAATAATGCAATCTTTGTAATAGCCCAACGAGTTTAAGTGTGCATTTCTTCCAAATTAATCCATAAAAGCATATTGGTTCAACATTAAAGTTAAAAATTATTTAATGCTTATCATCTTAATATGAACCTTAATTATAGAATTAATTTTAGAGTTAAAAAACTATTATAAACTTGTTAATAATGGCAGGAGTAGTGCAAATGATAATTTTAATGTCACACTTAGCCCATATGTAACGGCAAGGAATTTCGCTCGATCTGAATCGATCGTTAAACCGACTAAGACCGTTCGAAAACCCCTGATCGTTTGAGAACAGGACAAATCAGAACGCAGACGTAAGAACATTTCATTGTTATTACAACAATTCCATCAGATACAAGAATATACAGAGTACAAATGAATAAATTACATTCGATAAATATCAGAAATTTACAATGAATTACATAGCAGCGGAAAATATACAAAACACAACTGAAAGTGATACACGGATACAGAGCTTTCCGAGCATCGTTCCAGCTGTAAATCAGGACCCTGTGGATATAAATCTGCAAAACCAAAACTACTAGCTGCCCGTGTCGAAAATAAGGCACCGAGAGTTTAGGTTAAAACAATAAACTCCAGGTCAGTCATGTGACTGGTGTGAGAACTAAAACAGTTATTTAAAACTTTACTTTAACAATAGTAATTCAAGGGACCACGCCGTATAACACGAAACGGGTTTCCTCCCAAGAATACTAGTGCATATAACAAAACAACGCAATGCTCTTTGAAAAAAATGAAGCTATTATAAGACCCAGGTCCCATCACACAATGCAACGCTAGCCGGAGGATAGGGTTTTCCCTTATAATAGCCAAATAATGCTTGATACGTTCAAAACAAATCATTTGATACTATTATAGGTGTATAGTGTCAAAACAATTTCAATCATAAATATCAATCATAGACGGCATGGGTACCATATATCATGTCGCCATACTAGTTCTACAATTAAAACCGCAATATCACGTATTGGAAATTGGATTTCCGTCATGAGTCGAGGCAAGGGGCAAGCTCCTCTCCGCGTTCGAGACACTCTAGCAAATGCCTCAGGACCTCACTATGATCCTTTGGAACCTCCAAGGCCGGTCCTCTCTTACTTTTGAGGATTAATTATTCCTGAATACACATTTCTCGGTCCTTACAGACCTATATCCGAGGCGCCTCGTATCCAACAACCACACAGGTAAAAAGTATATAAATGTCAGGGCTGGTAGGTCACTGACACCACCCTAGCTAGAAAGAAATGTCGTGCACTCCTTGGGTCTGTATCCCGTTTTTGACTCATACCGAGGTGTGAGGCTCGCGAATTCACGTTATACACAAAGCTACGCCACACAGGTCGTGCTTTAATCATCAACCACAAGACTTTTCTTTTCAACAGAAGCCTTGATCAATTGCCACTTACGCGTGCCACATTGGCAGTTCACTCCATGCGACTGATGTCCATCGATATACAACCTCTGAGCTCGTATGTATCAGAGAAGGGCGTTAAGCAAGAGAATAAATTCTCTGCCGCCAAACAGATGTATATTTAATAGAGATCAATCAAAACAGAATAAAATCCAATGTCAGACACACAATCCATTTACAAGTTCGTTCTGGGTCTGAATGAAACCGGAGGCACTTTCCTCGCATATCCATCGATCTCCAAGTACGTCTGGACGATCACCAACTGTTTCCCTCATCTTGGGTGTACAGCCCAATCGAGATCATCAGTAATCACCCAAACGATGTGAAGACTTCCGGTCTTCAACCACCGTCTTCATCTTCGACATCTTGTCGAATCAGTTATTCAGAATGGGTATAACCCGACCTTTCTGAATAACCCACGTATATAATAAACGAATGTTACACAAACACAACAAACGCCTCATTCCAATTCAGAATATTCTTTTATTCACAAAATCACATTCTGGGGGGATAGGTTCCCATTAATTTTATCCAAGATAAATTCTTCTTAATTTATTCTATAATCTTCCTTTGGATATCATTTCTAACCAGTTGGGGTTAGCGAACCACACCGAAGTAATTATTTATTTTATTTCCCAATCCCAACTTATTTATCCCATGGAGCAAAACTGGTAATACTCCATATCTAATACCACGGTGTTATCGGTAAAATTAATTACCATTTCACATTCAAATCTAATTAAAGATTTAACTATCGCTTGGGAGCAAAACTGGTGGTACTCCATTCTCGATCACTTTTTAGATTTGATAATTTAAATTATCAATTCACTTTTCAATCTAATTAAAGATTCATTCAAACTCCGCTTAGTTTTAATCTTTTCAAAAATCAATATCCTGCATTTAACTGAGTTAAAGAACCAATGTCATCTAAAACACGATTCACGATAAACCCAAATCACATTTGATATTAATTACAAGGCTCTGAATAGAAAATATACCGGCTTATATTCAATATCAAATTCTGAAACCAACAAATATCGTATTGGAAATAACGATATAAAATATATCTTTCAAATTCCCATAACAATATCTGTATAGTCACGAAATCCAACATCGAAATATTCCGAAGATAATTTCGATTCAACTCCAGTCCAATCCACGTATTGGGAATATCGATTATTTTTAAAATCACTCTCAAATTCAATTTATTTATTTCAAAAATAAATTGATTTTAATTCTAGTTCAAAACTAGTTCATTTCGATAAAAGTCTATTTTTATCCTTTCAAATATGGAATTTTTCACCCCAGTTTTTCCCAAATCATTTCTTATGATTTTACACAAATTATAGATATTTTTAATAATTTTATCAAGGCCCGTATAGTCGATTTCCATCAACGGCCATCGAACTGCACTTATAGCGACCTTTTCTAAATTTGATTTGGACATAATTCCAAATCCAACTGTTAGATTTCAAATTTCTAATATTCATTGGAAAGCTCTTTTCGATACGAACCCAACGGTTCCGGTTTTAGGAGAATCCGACGGTCGGATCTCCCGCAACGACAATTCGAAGTCAATGGTCGAAATTCGCGAACTACCGCGGCGCGGCGCGTTCTATTCAGGCCATTATATATATATATATATATATATATATATATATTTCGTCGATTTCCTTTTTAAAACGTATTTTATAAATCATTTTAAATTCGTTTTCAAAACCATTTCAACTCTATATTCAATTTCAAATCAATTTGATTTCAGTTCAATTCGAATTCATTTCAATTTTATTTAATTCGAATTCAAATTCGTTTCAATTCAATTCAAATTCTAATTCGTTTCAATTCAATTTGAATTTACCTTCTATTTACTTCAATTCGAATTCATTTCAAATTGATTTCAATTTCCTTCGTTTTAAATTTCATTCAAAACGATTTCCATTCGTTTTAATTCAATTTCAATTTAATTCAATTTGAATTCATTTCTATTTCATTCGAATTCAAATTCACTTTCTATTCAATTTGAATCGAATTCATTTTCTATTCGAATTCATTTCAATTCAATTTCAGTTCGTTTTAAATTTCATTCAAAACGATTTCAATTTGAATTTTAATCTAATTTAATTTGAATTCCATTTCAAAATATTAAATTTTGAAATCACTTTTCAATATTCATTGTAAAACGAATAAAATCGATATAAATATCGTTCACGTCAAAATAGCGCAATTCTAATCAACACGGCTTTATATATTTCAATAAATTCGTTATTCTATTCAACAAATGAATATTTATTCTATTCAACACATGAATCTATATTTGTTTCACCATATGACTAATCTCAACACATGAGTACGTTCAACACATCACTATTTTTGTTATGTAAAATATTTTATGAAATTATGGTATCTATCGTTTGATTTTAATTAGACTCCACCGAGAAGTAGTTCTAATTTTAAATATGATAAAGATGTAAATTATATTATTAAAATATTTTACTCAACACATAAATAGTTTCAACACATGAACGTCGTCAACACATGACTATTTTTATATTCACACATGAATTTTCTTTTATAATATTCATTATTTTCCCGATTGGAATGAGGCCCAATCAATCACCATATAATGTTAATTATATGGATTCCATACAACACATGTATATAATATCAATGATAAACAATCAACAATCATCCAAAGTGCACCACACAACTGCATAAGCATCAAATATAAATAATCAACGCTTACACAGCCTGTCGACTAATCGATCGACATACAATTAAATAATTGTGATTAGTGTATGCCAAATATCATCCCAACACCCGTGTGGGGTTTCAAATCAACAAACATATATTTTTATTTGTGCAGTTGGGCGATGTGTAAAATTTATCGACCCAATCAATATCAGTCAAATCAGTGTATATAAACAAATCGGCTGATTTGTTTATAAATATTCATTTATTCACATTCACGTTAAAAAATATATTTTTAACGATAAAATATTTTTATCTATATAAATATTTTATTTCCTTTCAACACATTAATTTATATTCTCGATTTCACATCAACAACACAAACAAATTTCACAACACATCAAACAAGCATACAAGCCATTCATGGTCTGTGGATGACGGGTGTCGGGTGCTGCTAAGCACCGTCTGCATCCTAGTATATATATATAACAAGAAAAAGAAATTTAAAGTGAGAAGTTCTCACCAATAGCTAATCCAATACCACGACTCTTCATTTATAGAAATCTTCGTCGTTCTCGCCTTTTGTCACTTTCGTTGCCCGTAGCCACTACATATATAAAAATCACATTTTTACTTTACTATTCAATACATAAAAATCGAATTTTCACTTCGCTATTCAATAAATAAAAATCGAATTTTTACTTCGCTATTCAATATATAAAAATCGAATTTTTACTATGCTATTCAATATATAAAAATCGAATTTTTACTTTGCTATTCAATATATAAAAATCCTATTTTTATATTCTATATTCAATATATAAAAATCGAATTTTTATATTCTATATTCAATATATAAAAATCGAATTTTTACTTCGTTATTCGATATATAAAAATCGAATTTTTACATCGATGTTAATAGAATAAAGATTATATATTTTTTATCACGCTATTCTTTATAAAAAGATTTCGCCTTTTCTATAATAAATATTTCGCCCTTTTCTATAATAAATATTTCGCCTTTTCTATAATAAATATTTCGCCTTTTCTATTACATCTGTAACGACCCGGATTTTTGTGCAATTTGTTTTAAATATTTAATATAGTTTTAAATATATTTATGTTAAAATTAAATATCCAAATATAGTCAGTTAGCTCAAAACAGTGTAATTACGTTGGAACGACGGTCGGTACGCTAAATTAGCGGTTCGTGGTTCAAATTTATGAACCCCGAAATAGACGAGGATGGATAGACTCGAAATCAAATCGGTATCTTTATAAAAAGAATGAAAATATTTTTAAATCCAATCAGAATGAATAACAATGTACTTTGCACTGTAAACTCCTTGACGCTGAAGTATCTTCATCTATAAATCACAGAGACCTTTCCTCCTTTTCTCTTCGGAATTTAAATCTTCCAGACAATGGTAATGTCGCTCCTCTTATCTTTTTTTCAGAAGCTTCGAATAAAATCCTATTTGATCGATCTTCACTTCGAACTAAAAATCACGAGACCAGCTCGATGGCAAGCTAGGGCTTCAACCCTATGTTCTTCATGTTCGTGCGACGGGAATTAGGGGTTCGAGCTCGACTTCGAGCATCAGAGACGCTTGCGAATCAGGAGGAAAGGGGTGGGCTTTCAACAGCTTCGTTCGATTCTAGGGTTCGGGAGCGACGTGAATACTCGAGCAAGGGTGCGACGAGACTTCCGAGGGCTCGATTTCTGGCAGTTCACGAGGTGCGACAGCAGCTTTCAGGGGAGGTGCGATTGGGTCTAGGACTGCTACAAGTATTCCGACCCTCGATAGTGGTGCGCGATGGTTCATGGTAACCTCTGGAAGGCCGACGCTGGTTGGATGATAACCTAAAGTTGGGTTCGAACTATATGATTGGTTCGACAGTGAGTAAAGAGGGTGGATTTGATCTTTCTTGTGATGGTAAACTGGGGTTGAACTGGGTGCGGTAGAGTAGTGAATGGAGAGTTCGGGTTTAGGGATTTTAGGAATGATGGATTGCCTGTAGATGCTCGATGGAATGCCGAAAAGACTGATTGCAATTTTAAGAGCTGTCCAAGGATTTGTTTTGTCGATTGGTCAAGTGAATTTGCAGCAACGATGAGGTATACGTTTTACAAAAATCTAAAGTCATAGATCAATTTATTTATTTATCAGTAGTTAATTTAATTTATAATCTAAATCTTATAGTCGTGCATCTTTGCCTTAAAAAGGTCTCGATGGATTCAAGTAAGCGATGTTAAATTCGTATCGTCGTCAACTAAGGAATGACATTTAAATTTGGAATCAGAATGGATCGAAAAAATCATGGTGAGAAAATCTCACTCACCTTTAGAATTATTTTTATTTCATTAAAAATAATTGTTTGTTGCTTGTGTGAATGCTTTCTGGTGTTATATATATATATTAGTTATTTAGGCTATATATATATATATTGGGTTGATTGATTGGTTGGATTCCCGCAGTCTCATTAGCGGATGCCCGCGGTACCATAGCGGATGATTACCCTATACGCCCCACGCTATGATTAGTGGATGACCTTCTATACCGCGATATTCTGCCACGAACCAGAATGGGTATTATTTATGTGCTAACGTCTGTGGATGCAGGGAAACAGGTTGGAGGAATCCAACAGGATTCCTCAAAAATATATTATCTGTTTGATTTCATATATATTCATATATGATGTGTTAAAAATCAAATGAATGAAAATTGGTTGATTTGATTGTTTAAAATATCACTGGGGCTTGAATATTGATTTATAAAAATATTGCGGAAGGGATATTTGAGATTTAAAAGAGGAAATTCTATTTTTCTAAAATAGAATTTGAATTTAAAATGGAATAAAAATATTTAACTTGTTTTAAAAGGAATAAAACAAGTAGTTCATTTATACACAAAGTTTTAAGTGAAAAGAATTATCATTGGACAATTCAAAAGTAAATTATAAGTGTGAATTCGTTAAGGGGAAATCTATTTTTCCAAAGTAGGAAATATTTATTTCAAAGGAAATTGGAAGCGATACTTTGTTTAAAAATATAAACAAGTAAAATAAAAAGGGAATTTGAATAAAGAGAAATTGGAAAAGAAGTTTGAATATTTGAATTCAAATAGAATTTAAAAGAAGTTTTGAATATTTGGATTTCAAATAGAAACCCAAATGGAGTTAAATATTCAAATTCAAGTATGAATTTCAAATATAGGTATTCATAAAACAAAAAAAAGATTTGAATATAGAAATTAAAGTGGAATTTAAATCAAGAAAATAAAGTATGGTATTTGAACTCAACGAGATATAAATATGTTATTTAAATTCAAAAAGAATTTAAATATGGCATTTGAATTCAAGGAAAATTTAAATATGGAATTTGAGTCCAAGGAGAATCAATATGGAATTTGAGTTAAAAGGAGTTTTAAATACTCGGAATTCAAAAAGAGTTGGAATATTTGGAAATTCAAATAAAAGTAGAAATAAGGTTTGAATAATAGAAATTGGAAGAGAATTTGAGAATTTGAATTATATAATTCAAATGGAATTTAAAACATAGAATTTGAAATGGAATTCAAATAGAATTCAAATATGGATTTGAATATAGCAATTCAAATAGAATTTGAATAAATGAATTTGAATATAGAATTTCAAGGTAGAATTGTAATGAAATTTGAATTGAATATGGTTTTGAATTTAGAATTCAAAGAAGAATTGAATATAAACTTCAAATATAATCGAAATAGAGTTTGAATATATAACTCAAATAGAATTGAATATGAAGTTTGAATAGAGATTTGAAATAGAAATTCAAGTATTGAATTTGAATATCAAATAGAAAAGGAATTGGGATTTGAAAATAGAATTCAAAAGTGAGATTGGAATTTGAATCAAGAAATTCAAATAGAGGAAAATGGAGTTTGAATATTAGAAATTCAAATGGAGTTAAAAATGGAGTTGGATTCATTTTAATGAAAGTTTAAAAGTTTATATATATAAATATAAATAAAACGAACTCGCCGCAGCGCTGCAGTTCGTAAATTGGCGATTCGAACTTCAATTGAATATACAGAACCCAATTGAAGTCAAAATTCTTTGAAACAAGAAACGTCAGGACCGATTTGATAATAGCTTTCTAATGAAGGAGAAAAATCTGGATTTCATCGAATAGATTTTGAGTTATGTCAAAAATCAAAATTTCAGGAAAACAGCGCCAAAACCATTATAAAACCATAACGGTTTGTTTAAATAAACTAAAGGATTTTTAAGAAATAAAATCCGAATTTGCCATGAGAAAATCCAGACTTGAGTTGTAAATTAAATACGAACTCAAGTGGTGTAAATGAGATGATTGTTGAAACAAAAAAATCAGATTTTTAATTATTGATTAGAATTGACTAATTTAGAGAAATTAGTTAATGGAATTTTAGAATCGAAATTTGGGTTTTGAATCAGACTAGGGGTGTGTAAATTCATATTCGGAATCGAATATGAAACTTGAATTAGAAATGACATTCGATTGTTGTATCAACAAATTAATATATATTTGAACGTGATATGTTCAAATAACAAGTGAAATAGGCTAAGAAGCTAATTAAAGAATAAATGGGCGGAACTGAATTCAAACGATTGGTTTGAGTTGAATTGAATTGCAAACAGATAAACATGTGTATGCATGTTTGATATGAAGTATATGAAGATTTAAATTTATGTGCTCGACAAAAAGGTACATGTTTAATTCATATATGAGATTTTATGCGCCGTATAGGCAAGCCGCTTGGCTTTTTCTTTTTCTTTTTGAGATGAGAAGGACCGGGAATGCTATTTGAAATTTCCCGATGCTCCCGGTACAGGGGAGGTTATGGCGAATTTTTCCGGAAATTTAAGGAGTTAGAATATTTTTAAAGATATTTTGTTAGTTAGAAATCATTGTATCGACGTATAGAATTCGATAGGTAAGTGAATATAAAAATCGAATATTGTAAACAAAAAGGGAAATCTATAAATTAGAAATAGAAAGCGAACTTTATACATGTTTTAAAAATGAATAATTGGATTGTATAGTGTGTTTATTCGAGGTAAGTGGTTTTGCCGTTTTGAAGTTGAGGATGTTTTTCAGTTAAGGTCTGAGAGGTAATTTTATCCCAACTTGATTGATTTCATTTTTAATGGATAAACAGCAAGATCCAGTCTCGAAGAGAAGTGTTTGAAAAAGAGTTAGTTGAATAAAATATTTTGGGTTGTTGTAACGATGTTTTACACAACATTCATTTTAAACCCAAGTGATGGAATTTTGGAAATATAACAAGTAAATATTTCCTGAGTATAATTAAAATAGTCGGGATAGAGATAAGTGATTGGAATTGTTTCCAAATGCAAATAGAGATATTTTTTAATATATAGAAAATAAAAGGAGTTGATATTGGGAAATGCTTTCCATATAGCGTAAAGAGCCAATATGGTTATTGAAAATATTTGGGTAACCATTTTTGATAAGGAAATGGAGAAGAGATTTAATTAATAAAATATTGATTAAAGAGCCCAGTGATTTGTTTGATATGTTGGATGAACACTTGTTTTTATTCGATAGTTAAATCACAGACTATCGAAGTTTTGACCATCGTTGTCAATATGGAGAGACCGGTTGGATTATTATCCGAAGAACCACTCCGTATCGGCATTAGCGTTGCGAACCAAGTATGCTGAATATATTGAAGACGGAGTAAAGTGCAAGGACTCTTTCTATTAATAGAAATTGTGCCTTCGGTTTCGTTCAATCCCATAACGAACGTAAATGGACGAATGTCTGACAGAGTATTTCCAATGATCAAATGGGTTGGTCTGTATGAATATATATGGTTGCAACGGATTTATCCCTTAGCATAACATCCAGAATATTTGTCCAAACTCAACTAGTGATTAACGGATCTGACAATGTGGCATTCAAAGTGATTGTGCTATCAATGAATGGTAAGTATTCGTAGCTTCAGGCCTCAACAACCAGGAAAGGACAAAAATCGGGCAGGCAGCATGGCTATGTGGGTCGCACCCATTAGGATGTATAATCACCTATCTAGAGGTTCATTTAATTTCTTATTCTATTCGATGCTGTCCCAGTCGGGGGGCGGTTGCTGATCCCAACCGTTGGTGATATACATTCGATACACTCAAGCGAAATGAGTGGTCGGTCATGTGTGGGCCGGGTTACAAGATGTTCTTGTTGAACCCAGTGTATTCCTCTCTAGAGATACACTAGCGGAAGGTGGTTCCATACCTTGTCATGTTGGAAATCCAATCTCCAATAAGCGCCATGCGGTTTTTGATTTTATACTATGTATGTGGAGTGTGAGATGCAAGCGTTCTGCTATTTGGTTATTTACTTGATGTAGACATTATTATAATATCACTAGATTTTCGTATCAAAGTGTTTTGGGTTATAGTAAGGTAAAAACCGTCCGTGTTTATGTGTGGGCTGGTCTTACTATTATCTTTTCTTTTGAAAGGATTTTTTTAAAGTTAAACAAGTGGTTGGAGTTTACTCACACCAGTCCCATGACTGACCCAGAGTTTATTTTGTTTGTTTCCCTAAACTCTTGGGTGCCCAAATTTGTACGGGCAGTCAAGTAGTTGGGATTTTTCAGATTCACTTGGAAGAGCTGGAAGCAGGAGGCTTCACCAGTTAGAAATAGACTATCATATACTCCGCTGTGTACTATGGTTGTATCTGGAAACAGGTGTTTATAACTGTTCCAGGAATGGCTGTTGTGCTCTGATGATGGTATGTATGTAAAGTTACTGATGTGTATTTCAAAAGTTATGTTATATAATATATTTTATTCGTTCCGCTGTGAGATTCGTGTTTACTTTGATTATGCTCAGCTGTGATCTTCGTTTTTCTTCTATTCTAATATTTCTTTCCTTCTATTTCTCATCCTCTAACTTCTTTCTAAAAATGATTCGTATTTCTGTGCAATTTGGGTTGGACGTATGGTGTTTTTAGTCAACTCAGATAACACGGATTTGCGGGCCTTTACAACATCACTATAAAAATCACATCTTTCCTACTTCAAAGATGTAATCTTTTCGCCGTTTCATTATAAAAATCATTTCTTTTCCAATGAAAAATCACTTCTTTTCATAAGGAAAAATCACTTCTTTTCGTAATGAAAAATCACTTCTTTTCGTAATGAAAAATCTCTTCTTTTTCGTTGAAAAATAAAAACCAATCTTTAAATAAATAAAAGTCTAATCCTGTCATAAATAAAAATCTAAACTTGTTATTTATCAAAATTCAGATTTTTATTTAAAACTTCTTCTATATAAAAGAATATAGATTTTTTTCTCTAAACACATTTACTATATATAAACTGAAAAGTAAACAAATAGAAATAAATAAAAATTAGTTAAACTAACAACAAAACTTATTGTTAATAGTCTGGAACCGTTAACCCTAAATTGCACCGCCTTCTTCACCGATCCGCGAGCCACCGGAGGACCAACGGGAGTCGAACGGCCCTGTTCTTCGACGAGGGAAGGTGCGCGCGGTTCTTGATAGAGGAGGAGAGAGAGGCGGCGGGTCAGAGGGAGGTGCGGTGGGCTTGTGGTGGAGCGCAGGTGGGATTAGAGAGGAGGGGGGTGCGGTTTTGGATCTGCGGAGGGAGGCAGTGGAGAGGAGGATCGATTGAGGGAGAGGCGAACGGGGGGGGGGCTGCGCCACCGCGACGGCGACGAGGGGAGGAGCGGCGGCTCCGTCCGTCCTCTTTCTTTTTTTCTTTTTTTTCTTCCTGAATCGAATGAACAAGGAAAAAGGGGGGCAGCGGTTTTGAAGGGGGAGGAGAGAGGAAAGGTTTTATTTTATTTTTTTACTATTTTAATTTCAAAATGTTGACTTTTACATACAACCTCTAAACGAGGCCCACCGCCTGTCGTCTATAGCTAATTACCCCCATTCCGAACACAATGGGATATGTATCGTAAGCTTATTCGGTCGTTTCGATCAGTTTTCGTTAAAATCAACATATACTCTATATATTGAATTTGAACGCGCATTTCAATCTACTGGGGTCACATACGAACTTTAAAAATTCCAGAAAAATATTTTCTAGCTTCGTATTGACGATACGGTCCTAACAAAACTAGTTTCGTCGAATTCTGAGACCGTTGGAAAAATGGCCATTTTCCAGTCGATTAAAATCAACTAAAACTGGTCAAACACGTTTTCCTTTGCCACGCTCACATACTGATTCGAAAAATTATGAAATTTGGAATCTAGCAATAATTTGACATCATAGACCCAACAAAAGTGGTTTCGTCGAAATCCGAAGTCATTTGCAAAATTCCCATGTTTAAGGGCCTGAATTCCATAGCGACTATTCAGAATTTTCAACTGGACATACCTTTTGATTCCCGCTATGAAATCTCGATTTTTCGGATTCATTGGAAAGATATCATCAATTAGATCCTATTATTTTTGGTTTCACTAAAATCCGGTTTGTTTTGCACCCGGTACATTCAATTGAAGTTTGAAATCGAATTATCGAACTACCGCGCCATTTTCAATTCTATTTATAATTATATATAATTATTTATATTCTAACGACGACGTATATAATATATACGTTCGAATTCTATTCAAAATAAATTTTCGTCGTCATTATTTAAAATATTATATTTTTAATATACAAAATTCGCTAAAATTGCCAAAATAAAAATTTTAAACTGGCCCAGATTTTCGAGTTGTTACAATCTCCTCCACTTAAAACTTTTCGTCCCCGAAAAGGAACAAAGTCGAAAGTGGTTTGATTAATCAACTCTACGTTCGATCTGGCTTCCATTCTCCAACTTTTCAGTTTTTGAGAATTTTCAAATTCTTCAAAAATTTGGCTAACACCCTAAATTTTCGAAAAATTTCGCCATAACCTCCTCTGCACCGGGAGCCACGGGAAAATCCCGAAATTGCCATATAGGCCTTCTGATCTCAAAAAGAAAAAGAAAAGGCCAAGCGGCTAGCCAATAGGCTCATAAAATCATCATCACCCAAACAAAACAGTAAATTATATTAAACATGTACCTATTTGTCGGGAAACAAATTTTATTCTCTGCTCTAGCCTCCTTGCTATGACCTGTTCAATGTAAGTACATGTATATGCAAGCAAATGCGACCAATTTTCAATATAATTCAATATTTGATTCTATTAGGCATAATGGTTCAAAATTATCAAACAAATAAACAAACAACACAACCATCAATCAATTAGTGGATTAACGTTTCAAATCCATAAATTTGATATATATACAAAAATCATGTTTTTGATGACAAATCACAACAATGAATTCTAGCTATATTTTGGTTCTCACACCAGTCTAATGGAAATATATAGAAATCACACCTTCGTCACTCGAAAATGAATACTGGTGATGGTATACTTCATCATCAGGACCATGTCCGGGCTACTAGAGTGTGACTCTATATCTATCTAATATATTAAAACTTCGAATATACGTTCATGACGCGTATATGCAAAATCTTTATATATTGGATTGTCCAAATTCAAAGTAAATAAATATTCAAATACGTATCAAACGATTTTAAATTTCAAAACAAAATTGGTTTTCATTTGAAAAATATACTCTTCACACTCGTTCTAGGATACTACTGATCCTATCTCTAACGAGTCATTCTAATTGGATATTACTAATCCAATATCTGATGAATTCTTTCGTATGGTTCTATTATGTCTTGTTCTCGAGCTCTGTAAACCAAAGCTCTGATACCAATTGTAACGGCAAGGAATTTCGCTCGATCCAAATCGATCGTTAAACCGACTAAGACCGTTCGAAAACCCCTGATCGTTTGAGAACAGGACAAATCAGAACGCAGACGTAAGAACATTTCATTGTTATTACAACAATTCCATCAGATACAAGAATATACAGAGTATAAATGAATAAATTATATTCGATAAATATCAGAGATTTACAATGAATTACATAGCAGCGGAAAATATACAAAACACAACTGAAAGTGATACACAGATACAGAGCTTTCCGAGCATCGTTCCAGCTGTAAATCACGACCCTGTGGATATAAATCTACAAAACCAAAACTACTAGCTGCCCGTGTCGAAAATAAGGCACCGAGAGTTTAGGTTAAAACAATAAACTCCAGGTCAGTCATGTGACTGGTGTGAGAACTAAAACAGTTATTTAAAACTTTACTTTAACAATAGTAATTCAAGGGACCACGCCGTATAACACGAAACGGGTTTCCTCCTAAGAATACTAGTGCATATAACAAAACAACGCAATGCTCTTTGAAAAAAATGAAGCTATTATAAGACCCAGGTCCCATCACACAATGCAACGCTAGCCGGAGGATAGGGTTTTCCCTTATAATAGCCAAATAATGCTCGATACGTTTAAAACAAATCATTTGATACTATTATAGGTGTATAGTGTCAAAACAATTTCAATCATAAATATCAATCATAGACGACATGGGTACCATATATCATGTCGCCATACTAGTTCTATAATTAAAACCGCAATATCACGTATTGGAAATTGGATTTCCGTCATGAGTCGAGGCAAGGGGCAAGCTCCTCTCCGCGTTCGAGACACTCTAGCAAATGCCTCAGGACCCCACTATGATCCTTTGGAACCTCCAAGGCCGGTCCTCTCTTACTTTTGAGGATTAATTATTCTTGAACACACATTTCCCGGTCCTTACTGACCTATATCTGAGGCGCCTCGTATCCAACAACCACATAGGTGAAAAGTATATAAATGTCAGGGCTGGTAGGTCACTGACACCACCCTAGCTAGAAAGAAACGTCCTGCACTCCTTGGGTCTGTATCCCGTTTTTGACTCATACCGAGGTGTGAGGCTCGCGAATTCACGTTATACACAAAGCTACGCCACACAGGCCGTGCTTTGATCATCAATCACAAGACTTTGCTTTTCAACAGAAGCCTTGATCAATTGCCACTTACGCGTGCCACATTGGCAATTCACTCCATGCGACTGATGTCCATCGATATACAACCTCTGAGCTCGTACGTCTCAGAGAAGGGCGTTAAGCAAGAGAATAAATTCTCTGCCGCCAAACAGATGTATATTTAATAGAGATCAATCAACATAGAATAAAATCCAATGTCAGAAACACAATCCATTTACAAGTTCATTCTGGGTCTGAACGAAACCGGAGGCACTTTCCTCGCATATCCATCGATCTCCAAGTACGTCTGGACGATCACCAACTGTTTCCCTCATCTTGGGTGTACAGCCCAATCGAGATCATCAGTAATCACCCAAACGATGTGAAGACTTCCGGTCTTCAACCACCGTCTTCATCTTCGACATCTCTTCGAATCGGTTATTCAGAATGGGTATAACCCGGCCTTTCTGAATAACCCACGTATATAATAAACGAATGTTACACAAACACAACAAACGCCTCATTCCAATTCAGAATATTCTTTTATTCACAAAATCACATTCTGGGGGGATAGGTTCCCATTAATTTTATCCAAGATAAATTCTTCTAAATTTATTCTATAATCTTCCTTTGGATATCATTTCTAACCAGTCGGGATTAGCGAACCACACCGAAGTAATTATTTATTTTATTTCCCAATCCCAACCTATTTATCTTATGGAGCAAAACTGGTAATACTCCATATCTAACACCACGGTGTTATCGGTAAAATTAATTACCATTTCACGTTCAAATCTAATTAAAGATTTAACTATCGCTTGGGAGCAAAACTGGTGGTACTCCATTCTCGATCACCTTTCAGATTTGATAATTTAAATTATCAATTCACTTTTCAATCTAATTAAAGATTCATTCAAACTCCACTTAGTTTTAATCTTTTCAAAAATTAATATCCTGCATCTAACTGAGTTAAAGAACCAATGTCATCTAAAACACGATTCACGATAAACCCAAATCACATTTGATATTAATTATAAGGCTCTGAATAGAAAATATACCGGCTTATATTCAATATCAAATTCTGAAACCAACAAATATCGTATTGGAAATAACGATATAAAATATATCTTTCAAATTCCCATAACAATATCTGTATAGTCACGAAACCCAACATCGAAATATTCTGAAGATAATTTCGATTCAACTCTAGTCCAATCCACGTATTGGGAATATCAATTATTTTTAAAATCACTTTCAAATTCAATTTATTTATTTCAAAAATAAATTGATTTTAATTTTAGTTCAAAACTAGTTCATTTCGATAAAAGTCTATTTTTATCCTTTCAAATATGGATTTTTTCACCCCAGTTTTTCCCAAATCATTTCTTATGATTGTACACAAATTATAGATATTTTTAATAATTTTACCAGTACAGTCGATTTCCATCAACGGCCATCGAACTGCACTTACAGCGACCTTTTCTAAATTTGATTTGGACATAATTCCAAATCCAACCGTTAGATTTCAAATTTCTAATATTCATTGGAAAGCTCTTTTCGATACGAACCCAACGGTTCCAGTTTTAGGAGAATCCGACGGTCGGATCTCCCGCAACGTCAATTCGAAGTCAATGGTCGAAATTCGCGAACTGCCGCGGCGCGGCGCGTTCTATTCAGGCCATTATATATATAATATATATTATATATATTTCGTCGATTTCCTTTTTAAAACGTATTTTATAAATCGTTTTAAATTCGTTTTCAAAACCATTTCAACTCTATATTCAATTTCAAATCAATTTGATTTCAATTCAATTCGAATTCATTTCAATTTTATTTAATTCGAATTCAAATTCGTTTCAATTCAATTCAAATTCTAATTTGCTTCAATTCAATTCAATTTGAATTTACCTTCTATTTACTTCAATTCGAATTCATTTCAAATTGATTTCAATTCAATTTCCGTTCGTTTTAAATTTCATTCAAAACGATTTCCATTCGTTTTAATTCAATTTCAATTATATATATATATATATATATATATTTGAATTCATTTCTATTTCATTCGAATTCAAATTCACTTTCTATTCAATTCGAATCGAATTCATTTTCTATTCGATTCGATTTCATTTCAAATTGATTTCAATTCAATTTCAGTTCGTTTTAAATTTCATTCAAAATGATTTCAATTTGAATTTTAATTTAATTTGAATTTCATTTCAAAATATTAAATTTTGAAATCAATTTTCAATATTCATTGTAAAACGAATAAAATCGATATAAATATCGTTCACGTCAAAATAGCGCAATTCTAATCAACACGGCTTTATATATTTCAATAAATTCGTTATTCTATTCAACAAATGAATATTTATTCTATTCAACACATGAATCTATATTTCTTTCACCACACGACTAATCTCAACACATGAGTACGTTCAACACATCACTATTTTTGTTATGTAAAATATTTTATAAAATTATGGTATCTATCGTTTGATTTTAATTAGACTCCACCGAGAAGTAGTTCTAATTTTAAATATGATAAAGATGTAAATTATATTATTAAAATATTTTACTCAACACATAAATAGTTTCAACACATGAACGTCGTCAACACATGACTATTTTTATATTCACACATGAATTTTCTTTTATAATATTCATTAATTTCCCGATTGGAATGAGGCCCAATCAGTCACCATATAATGTTAATTATATGGATTCCATACAACACATGTATATAATATCAATGATAAACAATCAACAATCATCCAAAGTGCACCACACAACTGCATAAGCATCAAATATAAATAATCAACGCTTACACAGCCTGTCGACCAATCGATCGACATACAATTAAATAATTGGGATTAGTGTATGCCAAATATCATCCCAACACCCGTGTGGGGTTTCAAATCAACAAACATATATTTTTATTTGTGCAGTTGGGCGATGTGTAAAATTTATCGACCCAATCAATATCAGTCAAATCAGTGTATATAAACAAATCGGCTGATTTGTTTATAAATATTCATTTATTCACATTCACGTTAAAAATTATATTTTTAACGATAGAATATTTTTATCTATATAAATATTTTATTTCCTTTCAACACATTAATTTATATTCTCGATTTCACATCAACAACACAAACAAATTTCACAACACATCAAACAAGCATACAAGCCATCCATGGTCTATGGATGACGGGTGTCGGGTGCTGCTAAGCACCGTCTGCATCCTAGTATATATATAACTAGAAAAAGAAATTTAAAGTGAGAAGTTCTCACCAATAACTAATCCAATACCACAACTCTTCATTTATAGAAATCTTCGTCGTTCTCGCCTTTTGTCACTTTCGTTGCCCGTAGCCACTACATATATAAAAATCACATTTTTACTTTACTATTCAATACATAAAAATCGAATTTTCACTTCGCTATTCAATATATAAAAATCAAATATTTACTTTGCTATTCAATATATAAAAATCGAATTTTTACTATGCTATTCAATATATAAAAATCGAATTTTTACTTTGCTATTCAATATATAAAAATCCTATTTTTATATTCTATATTCAATATATAAAAATCGAATTTTTATATTCTATATTCAATATATAAAAATCGAATTTTTACTTCGTTATTCAATATATAAAAATCGAATTTTTACATCGATGTTAATAGAATAAAGATTATTTTTTTTATCACGCTATTCTTTATAAAAAGATTTCGCCTTTTCTATAATAAATAATTCGCCCTTTTCTATAATAAATATTTCGCCTTTTCTATAATAAATATTTCGCCTTTTCTATTACATCACTATAAAAATCACATCTTTCCTACTTCAAAGATGTAATATTTTCGCCGTTTCATTATAAAAATCATTTCTTTTCCAATGAAAAATCACTTCTTTTCGTAATGAAAATCACTTCTTTTCGTAATGAAAAATCACTTCTTTTTCATTGAAAAATAAAAACCAATCTTTAAATAAATAAAAGTCTAATCCTGTCATAAATAAAAAATCTAAACTTGTTATTTATCAAAATTCAGATTTTTATTTAAAACTTCTTCTATATAAAAGAATATAGATTTTTTTCTCTAAACACCTTTACTATATATAAACTGAAAAGTAAATAAATAGAAATAAATAAAAATTAGTTAAACTAACAACAAAACTTACTGTTAATAGTCTGGAACCGTTAACCCTAAATTGCACCGCCTTCTTCACCGATCCGCGAGCCACCGGAGGACCAGCGGGAGTCGAACGGCCCTGTTCTTCGACGAGGGAAGGTGCGCGCGGTTCTTGATAGAGGAGGAGAGAGAGGCGGTGGGTCCGAGGGAGGTGCGGTGGGCTTGTGGTGGAGCGCAGGAGGGATTCGAGAGGTGGGGGTGCAGTTTTGGATCTGCGGAGGGAGGCAGTGGAGAGGAGGATCGAGTGAGGGAGAAGGGGGGGTTGCGCCACCGCGACGGCGACGAGGGGAGGAGCGGCGGCTCCGTCCGTCCTCTTCCTTTCTTTTTTTTCTTTTTTTCTTCCTGAATCGAATGAACGAGGAAAAAGGGGGGGCAGCGGTTTTGAAGGGGGAGGAAAGAGGAAAGGTTTTATTTTATTTTTTTATTATTTTAATTACAAAATGTTGACTTTTACATACGACCTCTAAACGAGGCCCACCTCCTGTCGTCTATAGCTAATTACCCTCATTCTGAACACAATGGGATATGTATCGTAAGCTGATTCGGTCGTTTCGATCAGTTTTCGTTAAAATCAACATATACTCTATATATTGAATTTGAACGCGCATTTCAAATTACCGGGGTCACATACGAACTTTAAAAATTCCATAAAAATATTTCTAGCTTCGTATTGACGATACGGTCCTAACAAAACTAGTTTCGTTGAATTTTGAGACCGTTGGAAAAATGGCCATTTTCCAGTCGATTAAAATCAACTAAAACTGGTCAAACGCGTTTTCCTTTGCCACGCTCACATACTGATTCGAAAAATTATGAAATTTGGAATCTAGCAATAATTTGACATTACGGACCCAACAAAAGTGGTTTCGTCGAAATCAGAAGTCATTTGCAAAATTCCCATTTTTAAGGGCCTGAATTCCATAGCGACTATTCAGAATTTTCAACTGGACATATCTTTTGATTCCCGCTATGAAATCTCGATTTTTCGGATTCGTTGGAAAGATATCATCAATTAGATTCTATTATTTTTGGTTTCACTAAAATCCGATTTGTTTTGCACCCGGTACATTCAATTGAAGTTTGAAATCGAATTATCGAACTACCGCGCCATTTTCAATTCTATTTATAATTATATATAATTATTTATATTCTAACGACGACGTATATAATATATACGTTCGAATTCTTTTCAAAATAAATTTTCGTCGTCATTATTTAAAATATTCTATTTCAAATATTCAAAATTCGCTAAAATTGCCAAAATAAAAATTTTAAACTGGCCCAGATTTCGGGTTGTTACACCATATATCCTAAATTTTACGTGAATCTCAAATCCATTTTATGCTTTGTGCAAATTTAAAACCGTTTTAGTGCAAGATAGGTAATATTAGGAGTGTTACTTCTTATATTTATTTATATCTTCGTATCCAAAAATAAATTTTCAGTGATCTTTATTTTCTTTGTTATATCTTATATATGTGTTTAGGAGAATACAATTCTAGAATTTTGAAATTATTTAGATAAAGATGCAATTATTAAATTTTCTTTGTTATATCTTATATATATGAATAACTTAAACACTCCAGTATAACAGTGAATAGTGTAAACATAAAGTGCCCTTTATCACAAAATGAACGAATTACTTGAGTTGCTTATTACAGAAAGGCATAAACCTCATTGTCAAACAACACAAATTTGGTCATTTTAAACAAATTAAACGATACATAAACTATTATGTATTATTTGCCTAAAAGAAATATCATTAACTTATCTAATCCAATTTAATATGATTCAGTTGTTGTTTGAATTATAGGATCAATAGTTTCAAATTTGACCGGACTATTTTACAAAGTTGAAAGGGTAACTTCAGTAACTTAATAGAAATTAACCAAAGACTCAAGACTTGTAAATATGCTTACAGACTTGTAACTTAACAAAAATTAACCAAAGACTCAAGACTATTTTATAAAGTTGAAAGGGTACCTAACATTAAAGAGGCAACGACATGACTAAGGAGATAGGACGGCGCGACTAAGGGACAGCGGCGGCTCGGCGATGAAGGAGCTGCGGCTCTGCGGCATGGCGATGCGGCGAATCGATTGATGCACGGGATCGGCTGCGGCGAGATGATCTATGGTTTCCTTTTTTTAGCGTGAAGAACCGATGGAATGAAATAAGGGGTTATTTTTATTCAACGCGATGAAATGGATGGGGGTGGAGTGTTTTATTTGAACAGGTGCGGTTATTTTGACCATAATTTCATAACCATAAAGTAAATTCCAACCCATATAGAACGCGTAGGGAATGAGTAGGGAATTCCCTACGCAGTCCCTAACCCATTCACATATTTTTACGTTTCCCCCTACGTCGCGCCTACACCGCGTAGGGGATGGCGTATGGAATTTTGGATTGGAAAATTGCTCCTTTTTTTTGTAGTGTAAGCATGGACAGAATGGGGTAGGTGCACAACAAATTTTAATGGTCACAGGAAGGAGTAGTAAATAAATTATGGCAGAAACAAGCAACCTTGATCATTCATGCAAAAGTAGGAGATCAAATAAACAGATTGTGTACTTCAAGTGACGAAGAGTTTTCTTTTTAGTTTCAGGCTTATAAGCTAGGTAAATCTATGTGAACCAAGTATGCATGTCTCGGCTTTACAAAAGTAAAGTGTCTCAGAGTAAAAATATCAAAGTGGTTTTACAACATAGCAGACTACAAATTTCATGCATGCAACTAAAAATAATAATCTAAATGGACAAGAGCATGGACATGATTCGATGCATGTAACCAGTAAGTAGGAAAAGCCTTTTTTTTTACTGTCAAATGTTCACTGTTATTTCTCATCTTAGAGTATAACCTTCATCAACTTGATTTGCTCTAAGCCACCACTTATCTAGAAATGCTAAGCATGAACTGACTGACTGACTAGTGCCTACTGTGAGCCATATGTCAACAAAATGAGAGTATCGAGCAAGATAAATGCATCAACAAAATATGTTTAAGGTCAAATAAAGGCCTGGTTACAAAGATATGTTTAAGTAAAAATTATTTTTGTATGTTTTGTAATCAAATCGGAAAGTAATCAAACGTCAAGAACGACCATAGTGAACATATTATTGATTTCAAATACTCATCTTTCTTCGTTTCGAAACTTAAAATAGCCTAGGCACTTTGCCTGCTTTTGTTGATTCAAAGTCGACAAAGATATATTATTGCTTTCAAATATTCACCTTTCTTCATTTCGAGTTTCAGGGTAACATGTAAGTCATTCTTAGTTCGAACAAGGCACATTCAACAGGGTACTACCAAGATATTAAAATGTATAACCAGCAAAAGCATAATTATAAAATCCCATTATATTGCATGCTCCCGGTTTAAAGCAAGCAAGTTCATGAAGATAAATTATGTACACAACCATAAATAATACACATGCACCATGCACCGCAACACACATAACATCTCTATCAATGCAAGCCGACGCAACTCATACACGCAATGACACTTACGCACACTAGAACACATATGTAGACATACAATTTTAAAATAAAACTAAGTACCAACTCGTGCATTACAGTTGTGAGTATATGATGGATAACCATTTGAAATATAAATGTAACCAACCAAGCGAACTTCGGAACAAATTTTGGGAAGAAAATCTAAACCATAGAGTCTCACTTTTCTAAGTATTTTTCAATTCAAATTGTTGCAATAGTTATTGAGTGTTTTTCTTCCCAGATTGTCGCAATAGTTATTTCAATAAGTCGATATGTTAAACTTAGTTTACAAAAGAATATAAATCTACAATGTCTAAATTCACTACAGCTGTAATAAAGTTTGTTTTCAAAATTTACCTTTCATTATAATTGCTTACTACATCACAATATTACATGCAGGATTTGAACATCTTGATAAGAATTGTTTTCTTAACCAGAAACCCGTGGGCCAATAAACACTAGCTACAGTCATGGAAAAGTGTTTGTAAAACATGTCACGCAAGTGACTTCATTTGAATATAAAAATATAAATATCAACTTGATTGTGTTAAGTATTTCTGAATTACTGAACTTACTGAATTAACCAATACCAATTCTGAACTACTAGTCAATAAAAGAAGCATTTTGCTGTATGGGCACTATACAAGGATCGATATCCATAAATAACCTTATAATGGATATTTCGAGACAGAGAAATGGATATCAATGGTTAACAGGAAAAAGCAAGTCCAAGTCTCGGATTATAACAAGCTAGGCAAGACATAAACATCCAAATAGTACACGTATGAAATGCACAGACCCAAAATCCATTAAACCGAAATAAACTATTAAACTCGAGTTTCTAAGGAAGTTATATACCTAAAACAGGAACTAATCATGAGTATAACTCACCTCTAATCAGAAGAAAGGAAGCTCAGGTAACAGATTTGGGGCGCTGGCTTGGGCGACGATGTGCCGGAGTTGACCGGAAGTGGCTCAGCTCGTTGGCTCGGCTACGGCGACTCCATTGGCCCTGAAGGTGCAATGGTGGCTCAGCGACTTAGAGAGGGACTGATTGACTTCGATTTGGCCATGATTCCTTTGGGAAGAGGAACGATTTGGGGAAAGGATCAATTTTGTGGCGATAGAAAGATATTCGGCGGCCATTAAGATAGAAAGAGGAAAATGATTGGAATGATTTGGCTTCGAAGAGGTGTGATTTACTTTAAAGGTCGGTGGCCATTTTTTCCACTGATTTGAGAAAGAAAACTTTGATTCTTTTTTCTTTTTGATTTGAGTTGGTAATGGATTTTCATAGATGGAAATTGTGAAGATAGGAACGATGTTAATCAGTAGAATAGGGTAGCGGCGCATTTTCAGAGGTTAGGTCTGCAAAAAAATTATCTGAGGTAGGTAGTATTTAGGGTAGGTGATAAATATATTTAATTAAAAATTTTACTGTATCGTAAATTATCCTTGAACGTTTAATATTTGTACCGCTAACACAATTACCAAATGCAACAAAAGTTGTACATACCTCTTCGTCTTCGTGTTCTGGACCCAATAAAATTAATCTGGTTGTAATTCGATTCTGTTTGTATACGACAAATTTTAAACTATTCACCGGTTTACTGATTTTATTCCGTTTGTTCACCAATAGCCCATTCGATCCCAAATTTTGAAATATTAATTTCAATTTCTTTATACACACATTTCTAAGCCAATTTTCTATATATCTCAACAAATAAAATTTCCAATTTATTCAATGTTAATAGCGTTTATTTTAATTTCGACCATTTATATTTTCCCATCGAATTTCAAATTCGATTCACATATCCAATCAAATTCAATTCCAATATTCAACAACACATATTTGATTCCAGTTACCCATTCTTAATTAAATATTGAATTTTAATTCATCCACAACAATATATTTGATTTTCAACCCAAGTATCAATATAAAATTGATCATTAATAATTAAATTCCTAATTAATTCCTTATTCTAGTTATCGAAATTTCCGGGACGTTACACTTTATTTACTTGTCTTAAGGATAGGTTCAAAATAAAATCCCCTAACAGAGGTAGTGACCATCGAAAGGAAAGAAACAATAGCTTGCTTACTATTATTATGGGTCTATGTTTACAAAGATTCTGCCCTTAGGCTTTCGATAATCTAAAAGTCAAAACTTTATTATATCACTATATTTTAATTAAGAAGGCTTTCAGAATTTTCAATAGACAAGGGTATGGTCCTTTCGAAATAGCTTTTGATATGACAATCATCCTTTAGAATTGACCAAAACCCATCGGTTTTGGGATGTTAGCCATATTTATGGCTAACAACTACCAAACTTCAAAGCTTAATTTAATACATAACCACCTTCATATTTGTTTACGAGAAGTACAAAAAATGCTCTGAAAGAAAAAAAAAAAGTTTACATTTACGCAAGAATGCAAGAAAACATGCAATTTTTCGAAAAATTGCAGACATAACAACAATTATATCAATATGTTAATTCAATCCCTACACTTATCCAAACATTACATTTTTGTAGAAAAATCATTAAAAAAAATTGTGAACATTTTATACATATGAAAAATATATCACTTTCAATAATATTGCAGAAATAACGGCAATTATATAGTTTTTTGATGTACTAAGACATATGTGCAATACACCGGGAAATTTTTGCAGATATGTCAGCATTTATTCACAATAAGTGCAGACATTTCAACAACTTATTTTCTTTTACGCAATGTCTGCACTTATTCACAATAAATGCATACATTTCAGCACTTATTTTTTTTTTCTAGTAGCAGTAATACATTATGAAATAGTTGCTAGTTCACAATAAATACAGATAATTCAACAATAATTTTTTTTTAGTAATCTTCTGTTAATATTTATAATTTTTAAAGTTTTTTAGACAACAGCATAAAAATTTACGAAAATACGTTGATACAAATAAATTAATTAATTAAGTTTCACTTTAGGATACGTCTCTAATATTGCTATGAGAAAAAAAAAAAAAAAAAAAAAAAGTTTTTCTGTCGCCAATCCTGTTTAAATTTGTATTCAAACAGTGCTCCATGTGGTAGCCACTATGCTTGCTTATCCAACACGTGACTGTCGAATAAGAAAACGCCACCTATCAAAACTCGCTGATGTGGCTCCATTTCTGACGCAATGCATCAGGATTCAGTACTCAGGTGGAGGCCTACTCCACGATATATTAAAAAAGAAGAATTTAACGAGGTTAAATGTATACAAAAGCCGAAATCAAACATTTTCAGCCAGCAAAACGAAGATCTGCCTGTTAATTTCATGATTATTTGGGATTACAGATTTGGTATCTAATTTAGTATTCGTGACTACAATGGCTGCTCCAATCCATTCATTGCCTTTCCAGCCTTATGTTTATCAGGTACTTTTCTGTTGTTCGTTGTTTTACTAGACAATTATGGAATTGAATTTTTAGTAAGTGCAATATTCGAGCGAATTGAAGTCAACTCTCTCGAATTTTAGGATATAAATCTAATCTGATATCTGATGCGCAATCGTCATCTGAAGATTGGATTGTAATTGTGAAATTGTCGGATTGCCACAGACGTGTATTTGAAGTTGAATATGTTTCTGCTTTCATTTAATTAACATGGATTTTAAGCAGAGTTGACATATTTGGTCATACATATTCTTCCATTTAGCTGGAATCGTTAATGTAGGAGTAACACAAAAACCGTGAACCAAATATAATACTTACTGAGCTGGTAAATGACTCTTCTACACACCCATACTTCATATTGTTAGCTATAATGCTGCAGTGGACTCTATAAATGAGAATTTTGGGATGAATATTTCAGACTATCAGTAGACAGTTACAGTGCCGCTGATTTTCCTATGTTTGTATGCTGAATAATGGTTGTAAACAAAGCATTTGGCCTGATAGACTATATGGTGATTCATGAGGATCAAACAAGATGTGCAAGGGACCATGGGCAAAGAGTGAATAATAAGAAAAATGTTGGAGGGCACATATCAAATGAGAGATTAACTTTTCACTTGACAGTTCTTAGCTGACCTGCTAATATTAGAACCATTCTTCTTCTGCTTCTTTTAAACCTCGGCCATCTAAGATAATACTCGTATTCTTTGTATGCTATTATTCCTTTATTTGGTTTGGCGTCCAGTGTCAAAGTTCTCATCTGATTGCAGTTTCTCCACAGGGTTGCCACTTGCTGGATAGTGTTTTGTGCATTCTTTCTTTTAAGTCTACAACGCGAACGAATGACATAAAAAATCATGGTAAAAATTGTAAAAAAGGTGAAAATGTCAGGCATAACTGTTAACACAAATCGTTATTATTCAAAATGTTTTCTTTATTTAGTAGACTTTTTTCATGCTACTATTTGACATTAGCAGAGCGTTAAGTTATCTTTAAAGAACTGCATATTAAATACAAAACCAAGTAGCAGCCATCTCTTACTTTTATAACTCGCATCCGTAACAAGAAAAAAATTAAATTCAAAATTTTAGTCTAATAAATAAATTTTCCAAAGTAATATCTTCAAAAATATTGTCCTGAATTTTGTTGTGTTTCCTATGTTTTTTTTTTTTTTTTTTTTTTTTTTTTAATAACAGGAGTGACACTTGAGTCAACCCGAGCATATCCAAATGTCCTAGTGGTTTGAACCCACGACCTCCAGAACCTCTATCTAGAGCGTCATGCCACTTGCTAGTTGATTTAGTGGCATAGTTGCGAAATGTGCGCTGTGGCGCACGCCATGGCATAAAGCACAACACATCCTTTGTTCCTTCCTTTTGTATAGCGCGATGCACATGGAAAGACGCAAGGAATGACGCCTATTGCGCAAATGATTTATGGTGCAAAAATGTCGTACATGTTCGTTATTTTATTGTTTCTTACTTCTTTTTATTTTTTAATTTTCCACAATCCAAACCTATTTCCATCAACGGATGAATGTGTGATATTTTTTTTTTCTTTTATACAATGAGATGATTATACTTCAAAATGTCCAAAAGATTTTGAACTATTTATTTATATTATTTTTACGTTGAACTACAATGGAGACTCGAGATCCGCAAGACCAAACAAAATCGTTTCATCCCCGGCTTAAACATTGGATCTCAAGTCGGGTCCAGCTGATGTAAGTAAAACATGAAGACCTGACCTGACCTGGAAAATTTGGACAAAACAATTGAGAAAATATATGCATTTTCACTGTTATTACCCAATAGGATTTGAAGTTTTGAACCGACCCAATCCAAATCTAACTTGAGTTGTGCCATTGTTTAAAAATATGCAAGTTAGATTCGACAAAACCAACCCGACTAAAACGAAGACCTACCAAGGTGGGTCCGGATTCAACCTGACGTATCTGCTTATTTCCGATTCACCAAACAAATAACACTGAATGATAGCATTTTCTGAATCAATCTCAAGTGAACTTTGAACTGTTTGTTTTAATTATTGTTCAACCGAACGAATGGTTGCTTTTAAATCAATCTTCAGTGAATGCCAAACTATTTGTTCCTTTTATGGTCTGCATGGAATAAATTGTCAATCGATAATGGCAAGTGAAGAAGATGCTGGACTTAGGAATTTGATGATGCATAATTTCGAAAATATGATTGCTAAATTGGATTTAGATTTTTAGCTTATCAATAATGTCTAGTATTATCTTGAATTTTGGTTATTAAAGACTATTATGTTTGAAATTATATACTTCTGACATTACATTTGATGTGTGTGTGTGTTTTTTTTTTTTTTTTTTTTTTTTTTTTTTTTTGCGAAATGGCTAAAATTATCTGTATTACATATGCTTTAGTTGAAAAAATTAGTTATATTGAACTTTCTGAACTAATTATTATATATATTAAATCTTTAAAAAAACTAAATTGTACAGTAAATTTAAAAGGCACGTGTCATTTGCTATGCCATGCGCCAAGGCTAGAGCCGGTCCTAGGGTACAGTGCAACTTATTAAATGGTGCCTTATTGTAAAATTTGTTCAATGGTATCGAATAAAATTCTTATTTGTAGTACATAATTAATTTTTGAAAACTCAATACTGTTATTATAAACTAATATTACAAACGTGGAAAATGACAATGACATGATTATAATGCAAAAATTATCAATAATAAGTCCTAAATGATGAGATTTTATGAGTGTTGAAATGTCCCAACTATTAGAAATCATCTTTTGCTTCTTTTGTATGACTAGATATATTTAGCATTACTAATAATACATGTGCCAACATTTCTTTTCAGTTTTGTTCTTGTTACAAGTTCCAAACAGTTAACTTCAAGGGAAAATTATAATTAGCTTTTAGTTTTTTTTTTTCAATTTGAAAATACAACTCCTGTAAACAAAATTACAGCAAAGATAAAATCGTATGATTTGTTAGAAGACTTTGTTGATCAAGAAAATATAAACAAAAAAAACCGACATTTTTTTAACATAATCAGCATTTAGAATTTTTAATATTTAATATTTAATTTGTAGCTAAATTCACATTCTTCTTTAAAATTAAAGAGGAAATCAAATATTTTCCCGAATTGTTCCTTTGAACCCCAAGATCTAACACTGATTTTCTTTCTTTCTAAAATTACTTATAGGAAAAATAGTTACCTGTGTAAACCTAAACCAGAATAATATATAAATTAGGATTACTTGCTTTTAAAGCACTCAAATTCCAGTTCTTCTTCACAAACACAACAGATCATGGTCCACAATTTCGTTTTGCCCTTTCCTTCCCTCAACAGTTGGCCTCTTCCTTCCTTCCTTTCATGATTATTTATGCAATGCTTGAATTTTTTTTTTAAAATCTGATTTCCTTTGCAATTCCACGTTTTCTTCTTTGGTCAATGGTTCTTCTTCCGGCAGTTTTTATGCCCTAGGGCATCTGATGCCATGTGCCATGGCCCAGTTAGCACTGCGCCAAGGCCGGCACTGGGAAAGGCTCAAGTGAGGCTTTGTGCCTTTTTGTGCCATATGTCATTATTAACTATGTCTAGTGGTCCTTGACGTTGCGTTTTCCATGTTTTAAACTTAGGATACTAAGTTTTCAGCATGTTGAATGTCTCAACTTTTAAGTTTTTTTTTTTTTTTTTAAATATATGAGTTTCTTCTATCAAATTGAAATAATCTGAAAATTAAATGATTGGTATTCAAAATATTTCAAACTCTTTCGAACAATCTTAAAATATATTTTATATTTTCAATTTTAATTTCAATTATCTATTCATTTCTTTAGGTATTAATATTCTTTAAAACATTGCATTTTGGATGAAATTTGTTAATTTTTTTGGCGGGAGAGGCTATAATTGTTTTTGTTACATTCTCATCAAAATCCTTTTTTGTCTATTATTTTAAAATTTTGTTAACTTTTTACGAAATGAAACTTGTATTTTTCCTCCTAGATTCCAACTTTTTAGGTTTATTGTTGATCCTTCAGTGAAACGTTTTTTCCATTTTTGAAAAATACTACTGATTTTCTTATCCTTTTAGAACTTTTGAAATTATTAGAAAATGTTAAGTTTTAAAATACAATTTTCTTTGCGATTTTTTTTTTTGAGAAAAATCAATTATTTTAAAAGGCTCGATTTCACAATTTTTTTTATTGATATTTCGGTTTTTTATTTCAAAGCGCATCAGATATTTTAATATAATTTTGAGCATAGATTGAAATTTGATTGTCCATAGAAAATTATTTTATTTTCAGAACTATATTATATATATATATATATATATATATATATATATAGTTTTACAATTTTGATATATTTTCAGAATAAAATTGTATTTTTTTGATTTATTTTTAAGACTCTAAACATTTGATTGTTTTTTTTAAAGAGAAACTTTGTGTTTTTCTAATGAATAGGTGGTCACATCAGTTCGGATTTCGCGTGTATTAGCAGAATCTGTTATTTACTAATGCATATAGTAAATTCTAATTTAGTAAGCAAACATACTCTCTTGTTAATTAATGATGTGTAAGAGAGAGAGTGTGTGTGCGTGTGCACGTGCACGTGTGTTTAAATGCTGTTGTATTAGTCGATTTACAGTAGCTATTGTATGGGCTTTAGGTGTGGCCATGGCGATTGATCAAGTTTAGAGAAATGTCCTTGTAATTGGGATGTAATATATTATAGATGCAAAACATGTTGTAAATTTTATCTTATTAGTTGGCCTTACATATAACAATTTCGTGTTACAGAGTACAAGTGATGCAGTAACACCTTTTCAAATAATAGGTGGAGAGGCCCAGATTGTTCAGGTTATATTTGCAGTATAATTATATCATATTCTAGTTCATCCAATATATTTTTGGAAGTTGATTATCTTTGCCAATGTCCTCAGATAATGGTAAAATCTCAAGAAAAAGTTACTGCAAAACCTGGTGAGTATTGGCCAGTGGCTACGTTAGTAGATCATATTGCTAGTTTAAAATGCTTGTTGAACATTTTCATATTTAATTTGTGCAACTAGTATATGCAGCTTGAGGACTATTCCATTCAGTTGTCGTTTAATTTGAGTTAAATACTTAAACAGGTGACAGTCTTAGTTGTACTTTACCAGTTGAGTCAGCTCTAAACACACTATATCCGACACTACAAACTTTAACTTCTGATTGATACAATTGTTGGGTAATCTGTTTCAGTTCACGCTTAACATACATTGTGAGTCGTTTCTATTATTGTCATTTGTTTTGGAATAGCATTTTACAAGTATTTAAGCTAGTCATACATGATCATAAATTGTATTTATGTCTTGCTACAGAATTTCATGAATGAGAACAACCTAAAATCTGAAACCCAATGGATACTTCATTTGTGGAATTATTATTTTATTCTTCTGTAATAAGCTGGATATGTTAATACTAAAGGTCCTAACTTAGTAAATTCTTACATGTTTACTAGTTACCACATGTGAATCTTTATTTCTTTATTATGCAGTCAAAATTATCAATTTACCTTGCCTTATCTGAGTTGTCCCTCCTTTTTGATGTCATGACCTTTTATTCGCATTATCTGGAATCTCAAAGAAAACACGTTTTCATTTTTGGAAGCAGCCTTCCAAACGTCTATCAATAAAAAAAAATCAATAGTTTTTTTCTTTCACAGTGCTGTGTGGTTACCTTTGACTTTACGATTCTATGTATAAAATATGATTGTTTATCTTAAATTCACGACTGCCTAAGATGTGTTTTCAGAGTAATCACACCAACGAGTCAAACGCCAAAGCAATTGCCAAGTATAATTATTATTGCTTGAGCAATTCGTTAGATTCACTCGACAATTGTGTGAAGGGTGATTTACCAATAGTAATGTAATTGATTTGTTTTAGCAATTAGTGGGCGCGTAGTTGTTTTGTGTGACTGTTAAGTGGGCCTATCAGCATATTGTGAAGCAGTTTCCAAGTATGTCAATTAGCGTATTTATTTGATTAAATATTATAAATGAACTAACAGTCAAGAGTTTAGTTTATATCTGGCTTTGCTTAATGGGTGCAGTTAGGCGATTTTTCCATCAAAATTGTCAAGTAATTTAAATCAATTATTACAAGCTTTAATCTGTGATAACATTGCTAACTGATTATTCTAACTTATCAGGAACCATGTGTTATATGTCTGGGTCAATTCAGATGGACAACATCTTGTTCCCTGGGAATGAAGGAGGTGCATTGCGGTGGTTACTTGGAAAAAATGTAACCAGTATAGTTCTTACGAATGTCGGCACTGAAGATGGATTTGTTGGAATTGCAGCACCATCTCCTGCCAGAATAATCCCGGTCAGTTTATAAGGAAAACTAATTTTGAATACCTAATATTAACATCAAGTGTTTTTGAAATAATATCGCTGTTACCTGCGAAGGACTGGCTTGACATCATAATAACAGTTTTGTTCAAAAATAACAATAACAAAAATAATAATAAGAGGCATAATAATATGTCCATCTGTCTTGGAATTTAATTACAGACATGGTCTCTAGAAATATTATTTGTTCTGAGGTAAGTCTGGTTCACAATGACAATCTTTCCAAACCCTCACATATTGAAAAATTTCTACACTAGATTCCGTCATACACAAACAAAACGTTTGTAGGGGTGGAGGGGTGTGCACACGTGCACGTGCACATGCAAATTTGTTTTTCATAAGCTTTTACTTGATTTTCCTTACGCTCGTATATGAAAATTATCACATTTTTAAGTACATAGTATTATTAAAGATGCAAAATTGCATTTGTTAATTGATTACATTAATAGATAACGCATTGATCTTAGCTTTTTCTATTTAATCTAATCATATCGTTCTTTTCTATTTCTTTTCTAGATTGATCTAGCAAACATTGGTGGAGAACTTCTCATCCAGGTAGATCCTTTTTAACGTTGGCTTTGTATGTATCACTTTGCTAATTATTTGTAGCACTCTTTTATTGTTTGCATCACATTAGAAAGTCATAGACCAATCGTCAGTAACCTTAGGGAGCCTCCAAGTGATTAACCCTGAACCTTAAATTTTAGGCATGATTTTAGGGTACAGTGGTGTATAATTTGTTGATTCTCATTTTCTAAGTCTGAACTGTACATAACGTCGCACTTCATAGGCAAATAAACCTGAAAAGAATGGACCCATGACCACAGTTTATTGGTGTTTAGATGAACCATGTTTCCTTTTAATTTTCACTATCCCAGTGTTCCAGTTTTAAAAATACTAAAATTGCAGACCAAGTTTGTCTTTTCAACCGTTTAAATTGCATGACCAATGTAAGCAACAATATTGTTCCTATTTTTCCTGGGGATACTAATTGGATTAATTTTACATGTTGATGGTTGAAGCCGTGTAAATTATATAAAATTTTCTAATAGTGATGTAAAAGAGATGGTATTGTGATCTTGTAACTGTTCAGTGTCCAGTCCTGTTCTAAGCTTTGAAACAAGTACCAAATTGGACAATGCCATAATTGTACATGGACTCGGACTTATGGAGTAGATATTAACAGTACCATATAACCCCCCCCCCCCCCCCCAAAAAAAAAGAAAAAGAAAAAAAAGGGAGCATTCTACTGCACAAGCTACCATGAATTTGATCCAACATTAAACTGACATCATAAGATAATTTAGATTAAAAAAATCTCATAACCAAATGAAATAATTGCTCACACTTACAGGACTAAGAGGCAAAGGCAAAAGTGTAGCTAGCTAGTATTCGATAACATAACTTGTCTTCTGCCATTCAGCAGTAAATTTACAGAATGCAAAAATATGGGTCTGCCAATTTTGTATATTGAATAACCGTATCAAAATTCTGGTAATTTGGATATCTGAGATAAGCTATTTTATACATTTGTGTCCGTTGTTCTTAAGCTTCTATATGTAGAGGTAGTATGAAGTTCGTATGTTTTGTTGTTAAGAGGTTGTGAGATGGAGATGTTTATATAAGTTAGTCTTCTGTCTTCACCTTTAAGAAAGCTGTTTCACATTCGTGAATTGTATGCTGTAGCCAGATACATTTCTTTGCTCTGTCAATGATGTGACGATAAAAAGCACAGTCGACTTAAGAGATCGCAATGCTTTGTCTGGTTCTGAGGTAAAATTTTCATTATTTCTGAATCAAACTGTATTACTATATGTGTGCTAGTTTTTTTTTTATTTTTCACTGACTGTTTCCCTGGAAATATGTTCCCCACTCATGAACTGTCTTTATTTCAGTTATTTTTAAAACAAAAGCTCGTTGGTCAAGGACTTGCTTTTCTTTGTGGCAGTGGATCTGGTATGTACACGTTTTTTTGCCTGACTATTTTTTCTGTGTTTCACTTCATCCTGTCTTATGAACATTGCACTCTCTTATAATCCAGTAATTTTACTATGCTGCAAATTTGAATAGCCTGATACTGTAAATTCTCTCTTTTCAATTCCTATTGGATTCTGCCAACCATTGGTGCTATAGGAAAGTCAACTGCTTCCAAAAATTCCAAGTACTTGCTGTAGATATTTTCGTAGAGAAGTGATGTTATGTTTTCCATCACCTAACAAATGCTGTTCTCAGTTTTGATTTTCTCAGGTTAATAAGATACTGTTGCCCAATTCTTCACTGTAGTATAGTTATTTATGCACTTTCAGCTCTTTCTTTCTTATGACGGTCTATTTATAGAAGTATCCTTATAACTTGAAAATGTGGAGTATGACCAATATCTGTTTTTGGAGGCTTATCTTCTTCTGTGAGTCTAGTAATATTTTCTGCCATCTAATCGCTTTACTTCTAACAAGTTTTAAATCTATACAAAAAGACTAAATAATGTTATTTTTCCAATCATTGCATTTGCCTAGTCCTTGCTATATCTATGGTTATGTTAAATTTCGAGATACCTCTCTTTGTTCCTTGTACACTAAACCAGTTCTCCATTATATGGGGAATAATCTGTTTTTATGTGCCAGTAAGACTGAAATTCTTCATAGTTACGCATCATCTTGATTATCAGTTATACTTGCATCTTTTTTTTTTTTTTTTTTTTTTTTTTTTTTTTTTAATATTGCAAGTGTATATAGCCTGTGTGATCACTTAACATTACAACTAGGTCTGTAAACGGATGCTTTCGGATACACACAACATCATATTTTGCATCCACACCGGAAATTATTTCCGGATATCCGTATCCTCGGATATGGATGGAGTTCGGATAATTATTCTATTTGCTAACGACTGATAAAATCGAGAAATATAAGTAGAAAATTTTGATTCAACATAAAATTTTTCAATCACATTGAATGAAAGTATGAAAAATAAACAAATAAAATGATAATAAATAGTTTTGATCAAATATTATGCATTAGATTCATATAATACAAACTATTAGTTTGAAAAAAAAAATATTTACGAATGTCTATCGTTGTAACTATAATTTTGACAAAATTTGAATGGATAGTTTTCGGATGCGGCGTACCTTTTTTCCGAATATCGTATATTTATCCGCTTTTTCTGGTATAGATGATGGATGAGTTTCAGATATTTCGGGTATCCATTGATATCCCTTGTTACAGCATATATTCTTGTTTGCTGACTCCTTATGGTGTTAGGGTTCAACTGTGTGTTCCTTCAGGAATTTAGAATTTTTTTCATATGTTCCTTTGCAAAATTGCTTATAAAATTTCCGTGAACTCTGTGCTTATTAGTTTCTAACTGTGGATGCAATGATTTTGAATATAGATGTTGCTGCTAATATATCTACTCTTTAATCCATATATAACTTAGAAGTATCTTTTGTCCGTTGTTGTTCAGTTGTACAAAAAATTCTTGATGTGGGGGAGGTTGCAGTAGTTGATGTTGCCTGCATTGCTGCCGTGACAAACACCATTGATTTCCAATTAAAACACGCCAATCCCGTGAGAAGAGCTATCTTTGGGGTAAGTTTAATTCCCTTATTTCACAACAAGGGCCATTCTTTGTATGTGAACATTTGACTTCCATTCTTTGTATTCTACATTGGTATTTGTGATTAAATCTGTAGGATTTTTTTACAGAACGAAGTACCTAAGTTAGTGAGTTAGAACGCCAATCTCTTAGCTCTCCGTTTGTTAATAAAAGCAGAAGATGTTGAATAAAAGAGAAAAACTACACTTCTTTTACCAATTGGATCTGTATTATGTCCTGTATTTTAAACCTAATAATAGTAGTAGTAGTAGTAATAGTAGTAGTAGTAGTAGTAGTAGTAGTAGTAGTAGTAGTAGTAGTACTACTACTACTATTACTAATAACAATAACAACAGCAGCAGCAGCATCAACGACGACAACAACAACAATAATTATTATTATTCCCGAAGCTGCCGTGTTTCTGGTAAACTCTTTAGTAGACATTGTTTAAACTTCACTGAAATCCCCACTATATTTTGGCCTAAGTTTTTAAATGAATGCCCACTTCTCTTTTTTTAACAAAGAGAATGTTATATTTAAGTTAAAAAAAGAAAGGAAAATTTGGTTTATTTTCCAGTGCCCTTTTTTATCCTTTAGGAGCGGAAAGTATTCTATTAAGCTGAGTAAAATTTCCCAGCTGTTTTTCTCATCATCTAACCATACAAATTATTGCATTCGTGTGATTTTATTGAACAATATCTGACATTTGAGAATTTTAAATTATTTCGTACCTTAGGATGTTTTTCTTTTCATTTGTGACCAAACAAATTATTATTTTACACCATTCTCTTACTCTTGAGCATTCTTGCATTTGCAGAGGTATTGTATACTAATGTGTAATGTGGTGTTTCTTCTTATTATACTGCAGGGTGAAAATCAACTAACTGCTTCTTTAACTGGACCTGGCATTGTCTTCATACAAAGCTTACCCCTCCATCGATTCTCTCAGCGAATAGCCAGGTGGAGGCCCCTTGCAAATTTGTTGCCGTTATATTAGATATAATTCAGATTTAATATTTTCCAACAGTTTATTTATTAGCTTAGCTAGTGTACTGAATTTTGATCCCGCTTTATTTAAGTAAACTATGCCCAAATCAAAATGTCATCATGGTGGGCTCTGGCATTAACCCTAACCTGTCCAAAAGTTAAACTTCCTTTTCATATTGTAAATTCAAGTCGGATCCCTGATTTAAACCGTCTTTCACCATGAAACAAAAAATATTGCACAATTGATAAATTTTTGACTGTCTGCTATGCTTATATCACTAATTGTATGAATATGAAATATATCATTTTTGTATATACCCAAGTACTTTTATCTATTTCAGCAGAAATTTATAATTATTATGCATTTTGAAGTATGGTCATGCAGTAAATTGAACCCAGTACATTGTACACTAAAATTTCACAAACACACACTACTATGAACTTCTTTTTAGGTTAACATTTATCTAACAAGTTTTAATGGAAAAAAAAAAATCCAAAACTTATGTACGTTGCATTATAAAAAATGCTTAAAAACAGGGGGTCGCTTTATATTTTAAGAAAAGAAAAGGAAAATCCCGCTTTATAAGTTGTTAAGATTGAAGAGTCTGCTGTAATGAAAAGAAATGAGAGTGGCTTACATAATTTCCGATATTTCAAATGGATGGGTTAAAAATATAGATGAAGCCTTCTGTGGTCTATGCTTCTAAAACTGACTATCATCAAATTGGCAACTGAGAATTTTACTTTTATTGTCCATATTCAGGGCAGTGGCGCCTCCAGGCATGAGAGAGAGTCCCAAGTTGTTCGTGCAAATCGCAATTTTTTTCATCCTCGCGTACATTATGATTATGTCTTCCTTGTTTTTGACCGATATTTAGCAATGATATTGGACAAAGTAGGAGTTTAGCGCATTATACTCAGGACAAACAGATTGTTCCCCTTATTAGTCTTAGTATGCTGCTCTTGTTGTTTCCCATGTAGATCCTGAATTGGGGAAGGGCAAAACAAAAAAAAAACAAAAAAAAACAAAAAAAAAAAAAAAATGCTTAGTAGAGTTCTTGGTTGTTATTATTCATGAGAACTTTGTTGTTTATATGTAAATGCATTTTCATTGTGATCTTTTTTTTCCAATGAGCCTGTATATTTAATATTTGTGGATGATGTCAACTAATCTTTGAATGTGTGCATGATTCTATATGGGTTTTTTCATTGCTAATGCTGTCATTTGGAAATTTGAACATTCGTTTGTACTTAGTGGCACAACGGGAAGTTTTCAAGCTCTTTTTTTTTTTTTTTTTTTTTTTTTTTTTTTTTTTTTTTTTTTTTTTCTTTCTTTCTCAGGTTGCTTTTTGTTTAGATGATGGGATATTTATGGAGATTTTTGATCATGGGGTCTTAGATACCTCGACTTCATTGCTTTGCTGCATTCTGGCCTATCCTCGCCTATTTTTACAATCTTTAAAATAATGATGCTTCATGTCCCGCGCTTATAAATGAATCATCTTGCATTGCTCTTTATTCTAAAACTTTATATAACATTTCATTTATTGTACATCTCAATATAACATGATTTGAGGTAATGAGTCGATCGGTCTTTTTTCTTCCTAAACTATTCTTATTGATATCACTAATGATAATTATATCACCTTGGACTTCAATGTTCAAATGAAATCAGGGAGTGTCGGATTGACTAGAAAATGCGGGCGATTGAAGATGAATCAAAGGTAGCCCGATGACACGAAAGATGTTATAAACTTGGTTTATTCAAACTGACCGTTAGAGAGTTCTGATTACTATAATCAAATCGATAGTTATGAATATTGTCTAGGTAATGGGTAAAAATAAAACCGTCTGAAACCAAATATGTTCATGCAAAATATGGCACTCTGCTTTGCGATAGTCGTTTCTATATCAAATTCCTTGTTTTCTACTCTTCTATACTCTTCGATCTATCTACTTCAAATCTCTTCATTTTTCCTTCTTTAGAAATTAGCTATTTTTCGGTGTTTACTTATGTCAACTACTCAGTCTCGAAAATTAAACATTTGGAATCTTGGATCTAACCAATTCATCATTCCATTGCTTAAATTGGGGTTTAACAAGTTCAATACTCTATCACATAAATCAACATCCAATTAATCACCTCTACTCCTTCTGTCACCACCAACACTTCGCAACTTGTCCGCTGGCAAGGTTCCTGTGACATCACTAATAGAAATCAATGCACTTGTGGACTAATACAAAAAAATAGTTAACATAGAGAAGATGAAGAGGTTTTGAAGGTGAAGCTTTGAGGAATCACTTATATAATGGATTCTGCTCTAACCTATTGGTACTCTTAAATGCACTCATATTTGTTCGATTGTAATTCAATTAATGAAATATGAGTTAATGCTATTTCAGTTCTGGCAATTATATTAGTTGCTACGGTTTTTATCACTGTGTTTTCTATTAATTTTGAAACCAAAAATGTGTGATCTTCTAATAAAGATGAGAGAGAGCGCGCACGTAGGGGTGTAAACGGGTTGGACCGGACCGGACAGAGGTGTGTCCAAGCTCTGTCCTATAAGAATTCAGACGGATATGGACCGGACATCATATAGCCTCGGACCGAGCCGGACAACGGACTGTCCTGTCCGATATAGCCTTGGATAGTAGAAAAACATCGAACGTTTAAGATCGGACCGAACACTAGTGAGTCCAAGCTCTGTCCTATAAGAGAATCGGTTGGACACAGACCGGACATCTAATAGCTTCGGACCGAGCCGGACAACGGACTGTCATGTCCGATATGCAGCCCTACGCGTGCACGCACACACACAACACACACACACACACACACACACACACACACACACACACATATATATATATATAAAGAAAAAATATAGTCTACAAAGGTTGCCAAAACATGACAGACAAATGAACTCTAGTACAAAACAGCCGCGGACTATGAATCATATGTGTAGTATGGTAGATAGATGAACTCCGGATAAATCATCGCCCATCATACTTCACTATCGAGTTCCGGCAAGGCCACCACCCGATATTGAAGTATATCTACTCTACACAATACCATAGTCCCTCTAATATAATACAAAATCTACAAAAGAATACATGAGAAAAACAATGGTAGAAAGGACACTCCAAAAACAGCTCTCCAATAATCTTCACAGCACAAAACAACTACATGTACCCTGAAAAAGACTAAAACAACTGTAAGCTAACATCACACACACACACACAGATATATATACATATATATGCATATATATATATATATATATGTATATGTAATATATATATATATATATTCATATATATATATATATATATATATATATATGAATAAAATAATACTAAAGCATAGTAATAGGAAGATAAACATTAAAAAAACAGAATTCAATAACAAATGCATAATCTATTAGAACTAAAATACTTATTAAATCTAATAAACAAGCTTAAATTAATTCTAACTTTAACTAGAAATCTCACATATATAGGATCTCTAATTAACTTATATTGAGGGTTAGACATCTAATCCAGATTAAAAGAAACAATATTAATGATTAATCTATCTATAGTAACAGAGCTAGAATGAAACATTCTCTAGCTTCTATTAAACCAAATAAACCAACTAACAATGGTCACTAATGTATCTAGAGCATATCTAGGTTTTGAACTAAAAACAAATCCAAAACTATTCCAATAGAGATCACAATTCGTAAAAATATTAGAACAATTAAAAACGAAAATACATAATACCATTTTTAAAACAAAGGAAGAAAAAGTACAATTAAAGAATAAATGATCCACACTTTCGCCAAAATTATTACAGAAACAACACTTTGAATCAAAAACAATATTTTTCTTTATAAAAGCTCTACAGTATTCAGCTTCTTAGAGACAATAAGCCACATATGAAATTCAGCCTTTGGAGGAGCATTAGTCTTCCAAATAAACTTAAATTTTAAATGTGAAATTCCAGTAAAATTAAGGAGCTTGTACATCGATTTAGATGTGTATTTTAAACTCTTATCAAGTCCCCAAAAAATGTCATCTTCATTATTATCAAAAAGATACAAAGACAACTTAGCTCGCAATAAGGCGAACTGCCTAAACACTATACCATCTAAAATATTTTCAAAAGTAGATTCCCATGGGGTTTCTAAACTAACTCTATAAACCTCCTTAATCAAAGCATTCTTAAAACAACAATTGTCAAAAAGCTCTTTAAATTCAATTTTAAGGGGCACGGGAGAAATCCATGGGTCATGCCAGAAAAAGGTAATATCTCCAGAATGGACGATCGACTTACATCCTAAGTTAAAGAAAACAAAACATTTCAAAACTGACTTCCAAATGAAGATAATCTATTATTCCAATTATAACTAGAATCAAAAATAAATTTGTCACCATTATAATACATTTTATATATAATATGCTTCCACGTAGCAGACACTTCTGGATTTCTAAACTTCCACAACCATTTAGCTAACAACGAGGAGTTAAAATTATAAAGATTGATAACCCCAAGACCCCCATCCTTTTTTGATTTACAACGAACTTCCCAATTAACTAAACATTTGAAGCCTCTACTAATGTTTTTCCCATTCCAGAGAAAATTACGTCTTATTCTATCATTTTTTCGATCACCCACTGAGGAAATTGATGAATAGCCATCCAGTAAGATGGGATAGCCGACAAACCAGAATTCATAAGAACTAATCTACCCGCTCTTGATAAAAAACTGTTATTCCAATTGGATAACCTATTATTAATTTTATCAATAATAATAGCCTAATCTTCATGTTTTAATTTAGAAGGTTTCATCTTAAACGTAAATAATCAAAAGGGAAATTCATGGTTGAATAGTTTAAGGAATTAGCAACATGATTCTCAACAAAATCAAAATCATTTAAAACCATAACCGAGAAATTAGTTCTAATCCATGAAAGCATCTCAAAACAGTATAAAATAAATTTCAAAGCAGTAATATGATTGGGTAAGTGACAGGAAAATAAGAGTATCATCAGCAAATTGAAGTATAGAAATTTCATTATTAAAAACACCATTACCGACAAACCCTAAGAACCTTTCCTCTCCGATCTCTTAATGATTCTGGAGAAAACATCAACCGCAAGATTAAATAGAAGAGGCGAAAATGGATCACCTTGTCTAAGTCCTCTTTTGGACTGTATTCTCTTCCCTACAACCCCATTAACAATAATATTGGAACCCCCGGATTTAAGTAATAACAAAATCCAATTCGCCCATCTAATACTAAAACCCCTAGCAAGTAATAGTTCACAAATAAAATCCCAATCCACCGAATCAAAAGCCTTTCAAAATCAATCTTTAAAACGGCGCAAGAAAAATTATTCTTGCAACATAATTTAATATATTCTTGAACTGCGACCATCCATCAGCTATGTTCCTACCTTTTATAAAAGCAGTTTGGGAACAATCAATTAGATCATTTATCTTTTGGCTGAGCCTATTCGTTAAAACTTTAGAAATAATCTTGACCGAACAGTTGATTAAGGAAATAGGTTTAAAGTCATTCAATTTATTAGCGCCTAATTTCTTATGAATCAGGATAACATTCGCCAAGTTAAAACTACCCATCTGTAAACTCCCATTATAAAAATATTAAATAAATTAATAATATCAAATTTCAAAACATCCCAAAAATGTTTATAAAAAATAATACAAAAACCGTCCGGACCCGGAGCTTTATCACTAAGCATATCATTGATAGCCTTCCAAATCTCTTGTTTTGAAAAAAGTTTATCTAAATCAACTATCTCAATCTAGAATTAGAAGGATATATGTCATTCCATCTAATGTTGATCCTCCTCCTACTTTTAGAACCAAAAATTTTTAGTTGTTAATTAGTTGTTTTCTATTAGTTAGTTGTTAATTTCTTACAATCATATTTTATATAGGACATGTCTTTTACAATCAATGGTTAGAACGTATGTAGTCAATTTTTTTTGCTTGTTTATCCAAGTGCATGCATGCTTATTGATGCAAATTTTGAGAATATGATATGTAAAAAGATTAAATATAATTATTTTTACACATGTTACCATGTTTTTCTTCATGATATCAACCTTATATTCTTCGCGATATCACCATTTACAAAGAAAGATCTGATACATCAGTTGTAAAAGATCAAAAATTTTATGGCTATAAATTTTTAGTGTGTATCACTTGCACATTAATAAAATTTAAATCGCTTTTCTCATTTCTTTTAATTTTCTATGTTCAACGCTATATATTTTTTAGTTTCTACCTTTTTCACGAGGCGAAAAAGTGAAAAATAGGGAGAAGGTCGAACTTTCCAAAAAATTTGGCTAAAAGTATGGAAAGTTTGGTTTTTAGCCAAAGGTCTACAATTTGGTGCAAAATGGAAAATATGGAATTTTGCCTAAAACCAAACTTTCCATAATTTTGACCAAAGAATTTGTTGAGTTTGTCCTTTAAATGAAAATGCTCGGTGAAAAACATGGGCCATATGAACTATGTGAGTTGTTTGCATAATAAGAAGGTAATTTAGTTATTCACTTTATGTAAATGGATTGATATTCTCTTTATATATGTTAGTTGTTTCATATTTCTATACAACATGCTTTGATATAAATGTTGCGTTGATAAAATAATTCGGAACAAAAAAATAACACATCTCTATGAAGATTTATATTAGTTGAATAGGTTAATCTAAATATTGTTATACATGGATAAACTGAAGACTTGTTTCTTGTTCATTCTTTTGATTTGTGAATAAACACTCTTCTTATTTTGCAAAAAAAAAAAAAAAAAAAGATAGAAAGTGCCTTTGTTTTGGAAATGTATAAGTATAAGGAACCCCAAATTATCACAAAACCAATTGGCAATATGTAACACCCCACGCCCGCTATGGTCACTCACTAAGGGAATGCCATAGCATCGGTGGAGTATTTTAGTGAATATAGAACAGAAAAATTACAACAAGACATATATAAATAGTACTTGAAATTTAAAACATCATCTCATAACAGCGGAAATAAACATGTCTGGTTACATCATAAAACCACAATAAAAGTCAAGTACAATATCCATCAAAATAAAGAAGTACATAATCCCACTCTCTCATACAATAGCCAGGACAAAAGAAAAGATAACTGGGTAACTGGAGCTTTACATCTATCCAAGCTCCTAAAGACTAGAACAGCAATCCGATCAAGCTCCACTACTGCTAGGATCCACCGTAGGACCTGAGGGTTGGGAAAAAGATAAAAACAACGGGGTCAGACATAAGTCTGAGCGAGTCCTATAACTTTAACAATACAATCATTAAAGTAACCAGAGAAGACATAAACTTGACATACGGTAATGCCTGGGGATGAATGGCTACACTAAGCAGCTTGGTAGACTTAGGATAAACTAAGATAACCGTAAAGACGCATCTACCCACCCAAGGATAATTACTAACTGCACCACACCAGTCATTCCTACTCAAAGATTGATCCCACCCAAGGACTTAAAAGAAAGATATAACTAGTAGTTTCATGTACCCCTAACTGACCACATAGGTGCCGTCTGCCCCTATCTCCACTAGGTGTACCCCACTACTCCCCAATGATCGGCTCCCTACCGTAGATACCCGTGCTGGTTCCACATCTGGGGTGTATCATTCCCAAAGTGGCCACCTGATAATATCAACGGTGCACGGCTTTATATCTACACGATGCAACAACGACTTATCTATCAGCCCGGGCCCACACACGCATATGAAACCCGATGGACTTGCGTTGCCACCGCTAACCCGTTTTGGCCTCTTATAGTCAAGCCCAATATGCGTGTCCCGTCACCCGACTAGAGTCGAGCCCACAAAGATACGTTTGGGATATTGGTTGAAATGGGCCCCCAAAAAGCTACCCACCTAAGCTTGTCACTTATCTAGTGCATCCCACTTAACCCTTTAATCATGTTTAATTACATGTTTCCACTTGGTTAAGTATTCTAATCGTATTTTCTATTGCCACCCAAGGCAACCCACTAGATTTCCACATGCCACCCAAGGCACCCACTTAACCCCTCATGTCCCTCTACATGCTAATATGGTTAAGTGTTTCTTAATTAATTAATTAAGATCATGACCTCATAAAGACCCCTCACATTAGACCGTCTTTTATGACTGCTGGATATGCCGGTCGGTTCCGGGCAGACTTCTGTCATCAAAAAGGGTCTAACCTCGTGTCTTTACTTTAATCACGTATTTAATTTATGACTAAGACCTCTCACATCGGGCCAATCATTTGTAGCCGCTGGATGGCCGGTCGGCTCCGGGCAGACTTCCGCTACAAAAGGGTCCAACCTCGTGTCTTAGTTGATTAATTACACCTAATTAATCACCCCCATATTAATTATCCCTAATTAATATCAAGTTTTTCATAACATGGGTAGACCTAACTCAATAGGTAAATTCCCATGGGGTAGACCTAACTCAATAGGTAAATTCCCACTTATGTTAATTTATTTTTATGGTATGCTTAATCATACCCAATCATACTTTTATTAACATATTTATTAACCCCATCGTTCCCCACGTAAATCGTTCTCATTTCATGACATAATAAAGGGAAGATCCATCACAAATATCATGGGTTTAACCACATCTTAGCATATAACTTTATCATGGGTTAAGAGGATGTCAACTTGCATATATGAGCATATATTAACCCAACTACATTTAACCCAAACTCGCATATTATCATATACATATCTTGCATAACATGTTGAACTTGCATTAAGCATTCTCATAACTTGCATAACATGTTAAACATGCATTTAAGCATACACATAACTTGCATAAGCATTCACATACTTGCATAATCATGCATAACTTGCATATCACACTAAACTTGCATTTAAGCATATACATAACTTGCATAAGCATTCACATACTTGCATAAGCATGCATAACTTGCATATCACATTAAACTTGCATTTAAGCATATACATAACTTGCATAAGCATTCACATACTTGCATGAGCATGCATAACTTGCATATCACATTAAACTTGCATTTAAGCATATACATAACTTGCATATCACACTAAACTTGCATTTAAGCATCCATATACTTGCATAAGCATGCATATCTTGCATAACTCACTTTGTAAAACATGCATAAATCCACTTATTAAATATGCATAAACCCACTTGTTAAACATGCATAAACCAACTTATTAAGCATGCATAAACCAACTTATCAAACATGCATAAATCCACTTATTAAATATGCATATAGAGTAGCATATCATTACAAATGATTCAAACTCACTAATCCGCATTTAAGACCATAAGTCTCATTACACCCAATCTACTTACTTTAGCAATTGATGTTAAAGTGATAGAAACTCACCAAAACCAAGATTAGCAAACTTATGAAGTGGATTTAGTTGCTAAATATGAAGATGGTGATGATTAGAGATTGATTAGAGAGTGATTAGCTTGCAACTTCCTTCATAAACTAGTGGAGGCTCCTTCTAGGATTTAATTTGGCGGCATGAGGCCATCATTTCTATTTTTAGTATGGATTAGGGTAGGTTTAGGGTGTATTTATAGATTAGGTGAGTGTTTTAGGACTTAGATTAACCCTAGATTAGATTAGGTCCGTTAGATTTAGGAAATCTCTAGAACCCAGCCCTCCTAGCCAGCCTAAAACCCAACCTGGTGCACCCAGGTTCTCTGGACGCCGCGCCCCTGTCGACAGGCAAGTCGACAGGCAAGTCGACCCCCCTGTCGACAGGCCTGTCGACAGCCCCGTCGACATGGTTAGGCGGGAATTTTCCCGCCTGGCCCCGCTGGTTCTATTATGAAATCTGAATTTGAATTTTTAAATCTGTTTTTAGCTTTTATTTTCCTGCAAACTTCTTTGGGCCATAACCGGGCCATACGGACTCCGATTCTCGAAAACTCGGACTCTATTTCGCGTATTTTTCCGTGACGAACGCAATGACGCAACCCGTTTTTCCCAATTCTCACATCTGAGATTATTTATCCTATAATTAGTGAATTTTAGTATTAACTAAAATTCGGGGTGTTACATTCTCCCCTCCTTAAAGGATTTCGTCCCCGAAATCTCTAAGCTAAGGAGAATGCATATCCTACCATCCAAACAACCATTTACTCAAACCATCAACCACGGGCATCCATTGTCCTTAAACAGTTTCTAATGATGTATGAGCATATGCAAAAAGTGTGTGTATATGTTCCCTATCTAATGTATGAACATATGCAAACCATGATAGTGCCATGCATCCATTATGTATGCGAGAGAACCCTATCGACACATACAATATCTACATGAGTGCACAATCATTCACCAAAATGCATCATCCATATGATAACACAATCATTATACATCCATAAATATAGCTTCCTACACACAATTTTATGCAATATGAAGTGACTGAGCCGATCTAGTGCCTAGAGTGTGTGTATATGCATCCACGAGCAACCACTAGCAAACACTTGCATCCACTTGCATCCATCAAGCATAACATGTCTCAAACACATGTTTCAACCATAGGTTTACCCTATCTAAAGGTCAATCAGTACTAACGAGAGGACATACTAGAGATAAGATAAGTACTAGACAACGATAGAGGAGAAAGTAAAGACATACCCTCAAAAAGAAATGGGTACAATGAACGCATCTTCGCTTCCGTCTCCCAAGTTGCGTTGCTCTCATCTTCTCCCCATTGCACTTTGACTAGTTGAACCTCTATGTTTCTCAACTTCCTAGTCTCTGACCCAAGGATGCAGGTAGGAGCTCGTCGAATAGTCGCATCACGCTCTACTTCCACTTCTTTAAGCAAGCTCGGCTCTACCACCTCTGCGGTCTCATGTAAGCACTTCCTCAAATGGGGCACATGGAATACATCATGTACACCACTAAGTCTGTCAGGCAACTCCACTCTATATGCCATCCGTCCAATTCTTTCCTTAATGGGAAATGGCCCTACGAACCTTGGTGCCAACTTCCCAACAGATCCAAAGCGAACCACATTTCGTAACGGAGACACTTTGACAAAGACCATGTCCCCAACTTCAAACTCAAGATCCGTCCTTCTCTTGTCCGCATAAGATTTTTGCCTATCCTGCGCTGCTTTCATCCTTCTTCGAATCAAGTCAATCTTCTCAGAAGTCTCCCTAATCAAATCAGGCCCAAGCAAGATCTTATCCGTAGATTCCCACCAACATGTAGGTGATCGACAAGGCCTTCCATAGAGAGCTTCGAAAGGAGCCATACCAATACTGGACTGAAAGCTGTTATTATATGCGAACTCCACCAACGGAAGATGCTCTTCCCATGTACCTCCAAAATCTAAGATACAAAGCCTCAAAAGGTCTTCTAGAACACGATTCACCCTCTCAGTCTGGCCGTCCGTCTGAGGATGATATGCGGTGCTCAGACACAATTGAGTCCCCACTGCTTCTTGCAAACTTCTCCAGAACTCGCTAGTGAAGATAGGATCTCGATCACTCACTATGCTAGAGGGTACTCCATGTAATCGAACTATCTCTCGAAGATATACTGAAGCTAGCCATGGAGCAGTCCTCTTGCTCTTCACAGGTATGAAATGGGCGCTTTTAGTAAGTCTGTCTACCACAACCCAAATTCCCGTATTACCCTTTCTTGATCTGGGTAACCCGTTAATAAAATCCATCGAGACGCTATCCCACTTCCATTGCGGAACTTCCAATGGGTGAAGCAACCCACCAGGTTTCTTTTGCTCCGCCTTCACTTCTTGGCACACCAAGCATCGAGCGACATACTCGGCCACATCTTTCTTCATACCGGCCCAGAAGAAAACCCTCTTCATGTCTTGGTACATCTTGTCCCCACCGGGATGAATAGTCATCCTAGAACGGTGTGCATCATCAAGAATAGCCTTCCTCAAACCCTCGTCTTGCGGTACACAAAGTCTACCGTCTCTACGCAAGCACCCCCTATCGTCCAGGGTGTACCTACTCAAATGGCTGGATGACTCCCCCCTTATGAGCTTCTCTACCAACTCAACCAACTGTGGGTCGTCCCTCTGTGCTTCTCCAATCCACCCCAAAAGAGTAGGTCTGACCTCCAAGGATGCTAGCAAACCGGGTACATAATCAATGGAAGGTCTGAAATCAAACCTCGAGATAAACTCCAAGCTTCGTTGTTCCACGAACAATGGACTCAAGGACAACCTCTTTCTGCTCAAGGCGTCTGCCACCACGTTACCCTTGCCAGGGGTATACGCTATCTCAAAATCATAGGATGCTAAAAACTCCATCCACCTTTGCTGTCTCAAATTCAAATCCTTCTGAGAAAACAAGTACTTCAATGATTTGTGGTCAGTGAACAATTCGAATCTCTCACCAAGAAGATAATGGCGCCAAATCTTAAGCGCAAAAACAATAGCGGCCAACTCTAAATCATGGGTAGGGTAATTTTTCTCATGCACTCTCAACTGCCTTCCACCATAGGCTATCACCCTTCCCTCTTGCATTAAGACTGCGCCTAGTCCTGTCCCACAAGCATCGATATAGACAACAAATGGCTTGCTCCCATCTGGCAACACTAAAACTGGAGCAGTGGTTAAAGCTCTCTTTAACCGTCGGAACGCATCATCACAATCTACGTCCCATGCGAAAACAAGATTCTTCTTCGTTAAGCGGGTTAATGGGGCTGATATCTTCGCGAAGTCTTTAATAAACTTCCTATAATAACCCGCCAACCCCAAGAAACTTCTTACTTCGGTAGCATTCTTCGGAACCTTCCAATCCTGAATTGATACTACCTTCGCGGGATCCACAGCTATCCCTTCCTTGGAGACCACGTGCCCCAAGAACCACACCTCCTTCCTCCAGAAGTGACATTTAGAGAATTTAGCCTTAAGGCTATGTGCTCGAAGAGTCTTCAATACCTCCCTAAGATGTAGGGCATGCTCTTCTTCACTCTTAGAAAATACTAAGATATCATCCACAAAGACCACCACGAATTTATTAAGGAACTCCCTGAACACCCTACTCATCAAATCAACAAAGTATGCAGGGGCGTTCGTCAACCCAAATGGCCTCACCAACCACTCATAGAAACCATCCGGAGTCCTAAAGGCAGTCTTGTCTTTGCTATCCTCAGCCACCCTCAACTGATGAAACCCCGTGGCTAAGTCCAATTGAGAAAATACTGAAGCGCCAACCAACTGATCGAAAAGATCATCAATCCTCGGCAATGGGTGTCTATTCTTCTTTGTGAGCTTGTTGAGTTCTCTATAGTCTACACAAAGTCTGAGGGACCCATCCACCTTTGTAGCAAATACTACTGGAGCACCCCACTCCGATATACTCCGTCTTATGAACCCCTTCTCAAGCAACTCCCCTACTTGCTTATGGAGTTCCCTCCTCTCACGAGGAGCCATGTGGCGCACTGGTAAAGATACAGGTTTAGCATTATCCACCAGATATATTCGGAAGTCAATCTCCCGCTTCGGAGGTAAGCCCTTCACCTCCTCAAACACATCCGGATATTCCCGGACCACTTTAACAGATTGTAAACTCTCGACCGAAGCGTCAAGTGATTCAAGATAACTTAGCATAACAGAATCCATGGGATTATAAGAAATCTCGAGAGTGTTACCCAAGCTGGTCATGAGCCTAACAACTCTCCTTTCGCAATCAAGAACGGCACCATTACTGGATAACCAGTCCATGCCCAAAATCAACCCATAGCCCGTGAAGCCCAACACAAAAGCATCACATCTAAACTCAATGCTAAGTATAGAAATCTTCAAACCCAAACATATCATGGACAAATAAGTGGAGCCCCCAATTGGGTTTGAAACAACCAAGGGATCATCTACCAGACTGGTGTCTAAGTGCAGTGACTCAACTAATGATGATGAGATAAACGAATGCGATGCGCCTGAATCATACAATGTACGGACAGGATGATCAAATAGAAAAACCAGACTTTCAACGGAAATAGTTCTACCTCTCTCCTGAATCGGTGGAACCGCGAGAGCCTGTACTTGCCCCCTAGCCTGACCCGGTGCCATAAGAACTTGCACCTGTCCTCCTGAGGTAGACCCCGTCCTTTGCCCTTTCTTAGGGCAGTCTTTCACTAGATGCCCTGCTTCGCCACAGTGGAAGCAGCCAGTCTTCTTCTTCTTGCGACAATCATTGCTTAGGTGGCCAGGTGTCCCACAATTGAAACACTTCTTCTTCTTGCCCTTACCACCGTTGCCTTTCCCACCTTTATTTTGTTGTTGTTGCTGAGGTCTCTTTTGATCTCCCTTCTTCTCGGGTGCCTTATTAGCATTGGGACCCTTCTCTTCTTCATGCATGAGTGCCATGTCAACTAACTTTTCAAAGGTGGCCCCCATAGGGATATGAGTCATAGGTAACCCATGCATCGGTTCATTCAAGCCTTTCACGAACCTCAAAGCCTTCTTCTCCGGTGTATTCACCATGTCTAGGCCAAACCTTGCCAATTGATTAAACTTGTTGACATATTCCTTCACCGAGAGATCTCCTTGCTTTAGATTCAAGAATCTTTCCATATACAAGTTTTCCTCCGCCCTTGAGAGAAACTTTGCCATAAATCTTTGCCTAAAATCCGCCCAAGAGTCAACGGGGCGTTCTCCACTAGTGACCTCCCACCAGAACGAGGCCTCTCCTTTCATTAACCAAGCAGCTAACTTGACTTTCTTTCCTTCTTCCATCTCAAAGATATCTATCAATTCTTCCACCTCTTTAAGCCAATCTCTAGCCTCCACAAAAGTTTCAGATCCTTGAAAAGGTTTCCCTCCCATAGCTTTAAATTCCTTGCAAGTCTTAGCAAAAGTATCCGTGCGAGGAGGAGGGGGAGGAGGAAGATCGGGTGCTACGGTTGGTGGAGGAACATTTGCTGGACCCGCAGTGGTGGCCCTAGCCTCCATCAATCTCCTATACCATACTGGTACCGTCACACCCTCCGGAAAGTTAAGATCCTCAGCCATGCTGAAACGAAAAAGGAAAGATTCAAAACGGAGAATTCGAAGGATATAGATATGGCTATTGGGGATTATGCTTTTCTTTCAAAAAAATTTCTCTTAAAAGACATGTCTTTGAAAATATTTCTTCCAAAAATGTTTTAGAAAAATAGTTTTCTAAAAATTTATCTGTTCCGGTAACCTTTGCTCTGATACCACGTGTAACACCCCACGCCCGCTATGGTCACTCACTAAGGGAATGCCATAGCATCGGTGGAGTATTTTAGTGAATATAGAACAGAAAAATTACAACAAGACAGATATAAATAGTACTTGAAATTTAAAACATCATCTCATAACAGCGGAAATAAACATGTCTGGTTACATCATAAAACCACAATAAAAGTCAAGTACAATATCCATCAAAATAAAGAAGTACATAATCCCACTCTCTCATACAATAGCCAGGACAAAAGAAAAGATAACTGGGTAACTGGAGCTTTACATCTATCTAAGCTCCTAAAGACTGGAACAGCAATCCGATCAAGCTCCACTACTGCTAGGATCCACCGTAGGACCTGAGGGTTGGGAAAAAGATAAAAACAACGGGGTCAGACATAAGTCTGAGCGAGTCCTATAACTTTAACAATACAATCATTAAAGTAACCAGAGAAGACATAAACTTGACATACGGTAATGCCTGGGGATGAATGGCTACACTAAGCAGCTTGGTAGACTTAGGATAAACTAAGATAACCGTAAAGACGCATCTACCCACCCAAGGATAATTACTAACTGCACCACACCAGTCATTCCTACTCAAAGATTGATCCCACCCAAGGACTTAAAAGAAAGATATAACTAGTAGTTTCATGTACCCCTAACTGACCACATAGGTGCCGTCTGCCCCTATCTCCACTAGGTGTACCCCACTACTCCCCAATGATCGGCTCCCTACCGTAGATACCCGTGCTGGTTCCACATCTAGGGTGTATCATTCCCAAAGTGGCCACCTGATAATATCAACGGTGCACGGCTTTATATCTACACGATGCAACAACGACTTATCTACCAGCCCGGGCCCACACACGCATATGAAACCCGATGGACTTGCGTTGCCACCGCTAACCCGTTTTGGCCTCTTATAGTCAAGCCCAATATGCGTGTCCCGTCACCCGACTAGAGTCGAGCCCACAAAGATACGTTTGGGATATTGGTTGAAATGGGCCCCCAAAAAGCTACCCACCTAAGCTTGTCACTTATCTAGTGCATCCCACTTAACCCTTTAATCATGTTTAATTACATGTTTCCACTTGGTTAAGTATTCTAATCGTATTTTCTATTGCCACCCAAGGCAACCCACTAGATTTCCACATGCCACCCAAGGCACCCACTTAACCCCTCATGTCCCTCTACATGCTAATATGGTTAAGTGTTTCTTAATTAATTAATTAAGATCATGACCTCATAAAGACCCCTCACATTAGACCGTCTTTTATGACTGCTGGATATGCCGGTCGGTTCCGGGCAGACTTCTGTCATCAAAAAGGGTCTAACCTCGTGTCTTTACTTTAATCACGTATTTAATTTATGACTAAGACCTCTCACATCGGGCCAATCATTTGTAGCCGCTGGATGGCCGGTCGGCTCCGGGCAGACTTCCGCTACAAAAGGGTCCAACCTCGTGTCTTAGTTGATTAATTACACCTAATTAATCACCCCCATATTAATTATCCCTAATTAATATCAAGTTTTTCATAACATGGGTAGACCTAACTCAATAGGTAAATTCCCATGGGGTAGACCTAACTCAATAGGTAAATTCCCACTTATGTTAATTTATTTTTATGGTATGCTTAATCATACCCAATCATACTTTTATTAACATATTTATTAACCCCATCGTTCCCCACGTAAATCGTTCTCATTTCATGACATAATAAAGGGAAGATCCATCACAAATATCATGGGTTTAACCACATCTTAGCATATAACTTTATCATGGGTTAAGAGGATGTCAACTTGCATATATGAGCATATATTAACCCAACTACATTTAACCCAAACTCGCATATTATCATATACATATCTTGCATAACATGTTGAACTTGCATTAAGCATTCTCATAACTTGCATAACATGTTAAACATGCATTTAAGCATACACATAACTTGCATAAGCATTCACATACTTGCATAAGCATGCATAACTTGCATATCACACTAAACTTGCATTTAAGCATATACATAACTTGCATAAGCATTCACATACTTGCATAAGCATGCATAACTTGCATATCACATTAAACTTTCATTTAAGCATATACATAACTTGCATAAGCATTCACATACTTGCATGAGCATGCATAAATTGCATATCACATTAAACTTGCATTTAAGCATATACATAACTTGCATATCACACTAAACTTGCATTTAAGCATCCATATACTTGCATAAGCATGCATATCTTGCATATGAACTTGCATAACTCACTTTGTAAAACATGCATAAATCCACTTATTAAATATGCATAAACCCACTTGTTAAACATGCATAAACCAACTTATTAAGCATGCATAAACCAACTTATCAAACATGCATAAATCCACTTATTAAATATGCATATAGAGTAGCATATCATTACAAATGATTCAAACTCACTAATCCGCATTTAAGACCATAAGTCTCATTACACCCAATCTACTTACTTTAGCAATTGATGTTAAAGTGATAGAAACTCACCAAAACCAAGATTAGCAAACTTATGAAGTGGATTTAGTTGCTAAATATGAAGATGGTGATGATTAGAGATTGATTAGAGAGTGATTAGCTTGCAACTTCCTTCATAAACTAGTGGAGGCTCCTTCTAGGATTTAATTTGGCGGCATGAGGCCATCATTTCTATTTTTAGTATGGATTAGGGTAGGTTTAGGGTGTATTTATAGATTAGGTGAGTGTTTTAGGCCCTTAGATTAACCCTAGATTAGATTAGGTCCGTTAGATTTAGGAAATCTCTAGAACCCAGCCCTCCTAGCCAGCCTAAAACCCAACCTGGTGCACCCAGGTTCTCTGGACGCCGCGCCCCTGTCGACAGGCAAGTCGACAGGCAAGTCGACCCCCCTGTCGACAGGCCTGTCGACAGCCCTGTCGACATGGTTAGGCGGGAATTTTCCCGCCTGGCCCCGCTGGTTCTATTATGAAATCTGAATTTTTAAATCTGTTTTTAGCTTTTATTTTCCTGCAAACTTCTTTGGGCCATAACCGGGCCATACGGACTCCGATTCTCGAAAACTCGGACTCTATTTCGCGTATTTTTCCGAGACGAACGCAATGACGCAGCCCGTTTTTCCCAATTCTCACATCTGAGATTATTTATCCTATAATTAGTTAATTTTAGTATTAACTAAAATTCGGGGTGTTACACAATATCACATATGGATTTATTTTTTTATAAATTATCTGGTGTGGGACTTGTCTCAACACGCCCCCACATATGTGACAATATCACATATGGATCTTAGGAGTGACGTGGGCAAGTGTGGCTTGTGCACACGACTTAAACCTTGCTCTGACACCAAGTTAGAGAACCCCAAGTTATCACATAACCAATTGATAATGTAAAGGGTGGACTCTTAATGTTTATACTGGATTTTTTTTTATTATAAATTCCCAGGTATGGGGCTTGTATCAACATTTTCCTAATGGATGACAATAGAAATTTCAAGATTCACAAAATCATTAGTTTACAAAGGCCAACTTTTTATTAATCAGCATTATCAAACTGAAGTTACATTTATATCATTTGAGGGTTGAAATAAAAGTGTTGTTTTTTTAACAATTTCAACATTGGAAGATTACGACCAACAAGATCCTAAATGTTATCTTTGTATAATTTGGTTTATTTTTGCTGAACTATATTTATACATTAATGCAGTGAAATGTAAATAGGTAAATGGACCCTTGTGTAATCTTCATGCTCCTGCACAAGTATTTAAACATAGAGAAAATAATACATATGAAAGACCCCTTCAATATATAATGTTGTTAAGTGGATGATTTAATCATTGATTGTTAGCCATATTATACCCTGAATTGAAGAGATAAAACTTAATTTTGTTTGGGTAGAAACGATTCGAGAGTTGGAGCATTGATGCTTGAGTTATGGCAAATACACAACTGAGGCGTCATACGTTTGGTTGAAATCCCCAAACGTCTAACCTTAGGGGTCATTGTGACCTAAGAGTCCACTAAGACATCTAGTTCATTTTCCCTGACGTTTGAGTTAAAGCAAAGAGATTCCTGAGGTATCGATCAAATGTCCGATTCATAAGCCCGAATGTTTGAGACATCTAGTTTAGATAACCAGACATCTGATTGCCTAGATCGAAATTTTCTCGTCTCGAGTCAACCACCTAAATTGAAGGTTAGACATCTTATCAGTTGGGCATTGTCAATTCTTCTTATGTTGACAATGAGTATTTGTGCAGGCTTTAAGGGGAAAATGGGTAATTTATCAAGATAAAAATTCTCCTTATATAAGCTAATTTCAGAGTCAAAGAAGGATGACTCTCCTAGTCAAACAAGCGAGAGTTTATCCAAAGGTTTATCAGAACCTACGATTTTTCCAATTCAAATCTCCACGAACCATATTCTTGAGTGATGAGTGATCATCGTATCAATCTCTTATACTCTTCTCATCGTGGTAATAATATCTCTCTCCAAAGTAGATGTACACTAACAATTCGTTATTGGAACTACTATAAATCTCGTATGTGATTTATTTTCTTGTTATTGCTTATTTTAAATTTCTTTATTTAGATTGATTATTTCCTGTTTTGGTGATTTGAATATTTTGACTAGTTATTTTTTTAAGTCTACGATCCATCTCATCTTTTATTGTGATTTTTGAGTTTGGGTTTGAGCATATTTGAGTCTGAACTTTCTAACAACATTTGTTATTAAAGCTTTAGTGATTGTAACAACCCGTATTTTCAATAACCTGTAATAACATAAATCGAGGCAGAATTTAATTCTAAAATGGGAATCAAGGGAAACGGGCTATGCCATTGCGTTCGTCTCGGAAAAATACGCAAAATAGAGTCCGAGTTTTCGAAAATCGGAGTCCGTATGGCCCAGTTATGGCCCGATGAAGTTTGCAGAAAATTTGAAACTAAAAACAGAATTAAGAATTTAAAATTCAGATTTTAAATTGGACAGGCGGGGCCAGGCGGGAAGATTCCCGCCCAACCCATGTCGACAGGGCTGTCGACAGGCCTGTCGAAAGGGGTGTCGACATGCCTGTCGACTTGCCTGTCGACAGGGTGCGACGCCCAGAGAAACTGGGTGCACCAGTTTGTGTTCTTGGGCTGGCTTGCTGGGCTAGTTCTGGAAGCTTCTTGGATCTGACGGATCTAATGGTCCTAAATTAATCTAGGGTTAATCTAAGGGTCTAAAATGCAACCTAATCCTATAAATAACACCCTAACCCTACCCTAATTCATTCATAATTAAACCTAGTAACTAAACTATGGCAAAATGAAACTTGGTCATGGCCTCCACAAATCAATGAAGAGGAAAGCAAGCTCTAATCAATCTCTAATCCATTCTAAGTATCTTAATCTTCTTCATTAGCTTGCTAATTGTGTTTTGGTGAGTTTCTATCACTTTGATGATCAATTGTTAAGATAAGTAGATTAGGTGTAATGAGACATATGGTCTTGAATGCGGATTTGTGTGTTTGAATCATTTGTAATGATATGCTAATCTATGTATAATATGAATCTTAAGTTGAATATGTGAGTTTATGTATGTTGAATATATAAGTTTATGTTGAATATGTAAGTTTATGTTGAATATGAGAGTTTATGCAAGTTGGATATGTGGGTTTATGCATAATAAGTAATTGATTTTATGCAAGTTAAGAATGTGGTTTTATGCATGAGGAGTATGTGATTCTATGCATGCTAAGTATATGATATTGTGCAAGTTTAGTATGTGATTCTATGCATGCTAAGTATGTGATAATATGCATGATTAGTAAGTTGTTTTATGCATATTTAACAAGTGGGTTTATGCATGTTAAACAAGTCCATATGCAAGTTACATGTATGATAATATATGCTATGCAAGTTACATGTATGATAATATATGCTATGCAAGTTACATGTATGATAATATATGCTATGCAAGTTACATGTACGATAATATATGCTATGCAAGTTACATGTATGTTAATATGCAAGATATGCTATGCAAGTTACATGTTTGTTAATATGCAAGTTACATGTATGTTAATATGCAAGATATGCTATGCAAGTTACATGTTTGTTAATATGCAAGATATGCTATGCAAGTTACATGTTTGTTAATATGCAAGTTACATGTATGTTAATATACAAGATATGCCATGCAAGTTACATGTTGGTTAATATGCAAGTATGTGAATGTTATGCAAGTTGTGAGAATGCTTATATGCAAGTCCAACATGTTATGCAAGATATGTGTATGATAATATGCAAGTTCATATGCAATAAGTTATGCAAGTCATGTGCGATAATATGCAAGTTTGGGTTAAATGTAGTTGGGTTAATATATGCTCATATATGCAAGTTGACATTCTCTTAACCCATGACAAAGTTATATGCTAAGATTTGGTTAAAACCCATGATATTTGTGAAGGATCTTCCCTTTTTATTATGTCATGAAATGAAGAACGATTTGCGTGGGGAACGATGGGGTTAATAAATATGTTAATTAAAGTATGGTTGGGTATGATTAAGCATACCATAAAAATAGATTAACATAAGTGGGAATTTACCTATTGAGTTAGGTCTACCCCATGGGAATTTACCTATTGAGTTAGGTCTACCCATGTTATGAAAAACTTGATATTAATTAGGGATAACTAATATAAATTATGAGGGTGATTAATTAGGTGTAATTAATAGACTAAGACACGAGGTTGGACTCAGTTGTAGCGTAAAACTGCCCGGACCCAACCGGCTTAACCAGTTGCTACAAATGTTAGCCCAATGTGAGAGGTCTTAGGCACAAACTAAATACGTGATTAATGTAAAGACACGAGGTTAGACTTGATTATGACATAAGGCTGCCCGGACCCAACCGGCTTAACCAGCGGTCATAAAAGATAGTCTAATGTGAGAGGTCTTTATGAGGATCACGGTCTTAATTAATTAAGAAACACTTAACCATATAAGCATGTAGTGGGGCTTGAGGGTTAAGTGGGTGCCTTGGGTGGCATGAGAAAACTAGTAGGTTGCCTTGGGTGGCAATAGAAAACATGATTAGAATACTTAACCAAAGTGGGACATGTAATTAAACATGATTAAGGGGTTAAGTAAGTGCCTCGGGTGGCATGAGGGAATTAAGTAAAGGACTTGGGTGTCATGTGGAAATCTAGTGGGTGCCTAGAAAGGTAATTAAAATATGATTAATGACTTAACCAAAGTATTTATAACATGTAAGTGAACATGGTTAAAGGGGTTAAGTGGGATACACTAGATAAAATAACAAGCTTAAGTGGTAGCTTGTGGGGGCCCATCTCAACCAATATCCCAAACGTATCTTTGTGGGCTCGACCCAAGTCGAGTGACGGGACACGCATATTGGGCTTGACTATAAGAGGCCAAAACGGGTTAGCGGTGGCAACGTAGGACCAACGGGTTTCATATGCGTGTGTGGACCCGGGCTGGTTAGTAAATCGTTGTTACATCGTGTAGATATAAAGCCGTGCACCGTTGATATTATCAGGTTGCCACTTTGGGGAAACGATACACCCCATTGTGGGACCAGCACGGGTATCTACGTTAGGGAGCCGATCGCTTGGGAGTAGTGGGTACACCTAGTAATGATAGGGGCAGACGGCACCTATGTAGGGGTACTAGAAACTACTGGGTAAAAATTACTAAGAACATTTAGTGGGATCAACCTTTAAGTAGGAATTAATCTTAGGTAGGTAAAACTGGTGTGGTGCAGTGTAGGAATTATCTTTGAGTAGGTCTGGGGCGGTGTAATTTAGTAATTATCCTTGGGTGGGTAAATGCGTCTTTACGGTTATCTTAGTTTATCCTAAGTTTGCCAAGCTGCTTGGTGTAGCCATGCATCCCCAGGCATTACCGTATATCGACTTATGTCTTCTCTGGTTATTTTAATGATTGTATTGTTAGGGTTATAGGACTCACTCAGACTTATGTCTGACCCCGTTGTTTTTATCTTTTTCCCCCAACCCCAGGTTATTAGAGTGGGCCTGGTGCTAGTGGGCTTTGATCTGATGGCTGTATCTATCCTATGGAACTTGGACCTCTGAAGTGAAGCCGAGCTTATCTTTCCTTTTATGGCTATTAGTCCGTAGTGGGATTATGTACTTCTATTTTATCAAGATGGATATTATGTACTTGACTCTGGTTTATGGTTTTGTGATGTAACCAAACATGTATTACTTTCCGTTGCAATGAAATGATGTTTTAAATTTTCAAGTATTACTTATATCTGTCTTGTTGTAATTTTACTGTTCTATATTCACTTAAAATACTTCACCGAAACTAAGGCATTCCCCTGGTATGAGTGACCTTAGCGGACGTGGGGTGTTACACGTGGTATCAGAGCTTAAGGTTACCAGAACAGATAAAAAAAAAAAAAAAATTTTAGAAAAACTATTTTCTAAGAATATTTTTGAAAGGAGTATTTTCAAAAACATGTCTTTTAAGAGAAAAGTTTTTGAAAGAAAAGCATAATCCCCAATAGCCCTATCTTTATCTTTCGAATTCTCCGTTTGAATCTCTTCCTCCCTCGTTTCGAGTTTCCCCTCCGCGTATAGATGACCTTTCTAAGATAGATAAGAATGGAAAACCGCTTCAAGGGAATTGGACGTAAATCAGATTAGAAGTTGGTTCAAGAAGGAGGAGAACTTGTAAGTACTTATTGGATGGACGATGGGAGGAAGGCTCTAATAGTCGTTTGATTAATGAAGGACGAAACCTCATTGATGGGAGGTTACGAGTGGAGAATGGGAAGGAGAAGGCTAGTAGTTATCCTTTTGGGAGGAATAGGACACCTTATTAGGATTGAACAAAGAAGCAAGGGCAAGGTATGGAATCTTCTGGAGAATAGTTATATTTCCTCACGGCTAGGATGCCGGATGGGGATAAGACCGTCTAGGTTGGAATTTGGATTTCTTTGTTATCTGATCCACATTTTATTTGATTCTGATGTATCGAGTTCGTTTATCTCATCATTGTTAGTTGAATCACTGCACTTAGACACCAGTTTGGTAGGTGATCCCTTAGTTGTTTCAAACCCAATTGGGCTCCATGATGTGTTTGGGTTTGGAAGTTGCTATACTTAGCGTTGAGTTTAGATGTGATGCTTGTTGGGCTTCACGGGCTATGGGTTAGTTGTGAGCATGGACTGGTTATCCAGTAGGGGTGCCGTTCTTGATTCTGAAGGGAGAGTTGTTAGGCTTATGACCCGCTTGGGTAACACTCTCGAGATCTCTTGTAATCCCATAGAATCTGTTATGCTAAGATATCTAGAATCGCTTGACACGTCGATCGAGAGTTTGCGATCTGTTAGAAGTGGTCCGGGAAAACTCGGATGTGTTTAGGAAGGTGAAGGGCTTACCTCCGGAGCGGGAGATTGACTTCCGAATATATCTGGTAAATAATGCCAAACCAGTAACTTGGCCAGTGTGCCACAAGGCTCCACGTGAGAGGAGGGAACTCCATAAGTAAGTAGGCGATTGCTTGAGAAGGGGTTCATAAGAAGAAGTATATCGGAGTGGGGCGCTCCAGTAGTTTTTGCCATGAAGGCGGATGGGTCCCTCAGACTTTGTGTAGGCTAAAGAGAGCTAAATAAACCCACAAAGAAGAATAGACACCCATTACCGAAGATTGATAATCTCTTTGATCAGTTGGTTGGCGCCTCAGTATTTTCGCAGTTGGACTAAGCCACATGGTTTCGTCAGTTGGGAGTGGCTGACGATAGTATAGAGAAGATTGCCTTTAGGACTCCGGATGGTTTTATGAGTGGCTGGTGATGCTATTTGGTTTGACGAACGCCCCGCATACTTTGAGAAGGGTGTTCAGGGAGTACCTAAATAAGTTTGTGATGGCCTTTGTAAATGACATCTTGGTCTTTTCAAGGAGCGTAATAAGTTTTCGTATGTGCTCAATAGAGTGAGCAAAGCCAGTTATAGGATAAACGGTGGTTTTGGAGCGAGACTGGCAAGGACATCCAAAGTTGGTCAAAGGCTTAATTGTTTAGCCATTATTATTATTATTTTTAGTATCATCTCACGTAGGTTGCCTGAACTCGAAGGAGATGTCCCTTGGGTGTTTGTCTGATATTGGTTTCGGCCTTTGGGGCTTGCATTTGGGGGATGTCGAATTCGTCTAGGGTGGTCTGCGTGAGAGATGGACAGTTGTGACGATTTTGGATAGGATTCTTAGCATCTTATGTGTTAAGATAGCGTATACCCCTAACAAGGGAAGCATGGTAGCAGACGCCTTAAGAAGAAAAAAAAAGGTTGTCCTTGAGTTCATTGATCGATTAAACGATAGAGTTTAGAGTTTATTCCTATGTTTGACTTTAGGCCTTCCGTTGACTTTGTACCCGGTTTGCTAGCCTCCTTGGAGGTTAGGCCTACTCTTTTGGGACGGGGTGGCGAGGCACAGCAAGACGACCCACAGTTGGTTGAGCTATGAGAGAAGCTCATAAGGGGGAGGAGTCGTCCAGCCATTTGAGTAGGTACACCCTAGATAGTAAGGGGTGGTTGTGTAGAGACGGTAGACTTTGTGTACCCCAAGATGAGAGTTTGAGGAAGGCTATACTTGATGATACACATCGGTCGAAGATAACCATTCATCCCGGTAGGGACAAGATGTACCAAGACATGAAGCAAGTTTTCTTTTGGGCCAATATGAAGGAAGACGCGGCCAAGTATGTCGCTAGATGCTTGGTGTGCCAGCAAGCAAAAGCGGAACAGAAGAAACCCGAAGGGTTGCTTCATCCGTTAGAAGTTCCGTAATAGGAAGTGGGATAGTGTCTCATTGGATTACCGAAATCAAGGAAGGGTAATACGGGGATTGGGCTTATGGTAGATAGACTTACTAAGTGTGCCCATTTCATACCCGTGAAGAGCAAGAGGACTGTTACATGTCTAGCTTCAGTTTACCTTTGAGAGATTATTAGATTGCATGGTGTACCTTCCAGTATAGTGAGCGATCGAGATCCCATCTTCACTAGTGAGTTTTGGAAGAGTTTGCAAGAGGCGGTAGGGACTCAGTTGGGTTTGAGCACCGCATATCATCCTCAAGAGGGTGAACCGTATCTAGAAGATCTTTTGAGGTTATGTATTTTGGATTTTGGAGGTACATGGGAAGAGCATCTTCCGTTGGTGGAGTTCGCATATAATAGCAACTTTCAGTCCAGTATTGGTATGACACCTTTTTGAAGCTCTTTATGGAAGGCCTTGTTGATCACCTACATGTTAGTGGGAATCTACGGATAAGATCTTGGTTGGGCCGATGTGATTAAAGAGTCCTCAGAGAAGATTGACTTGATTTAAAGAAGGATGAAAGCAGCACAGGATAGGCAAAAATCTTATGCGGACAAGAGAAGGACGGATCTTGAGTTTGAAGTTGGGGACATGGTTTTATCAAGATATCTCCGTTGCGGAATGTGGTTCACTTTGGATCTGTTAGGAAGTGAGTACCAAGGTTTGTAGGGCCATTTCCCATTAAGGAAAGAATTGGACAGATGGCATATAAAGTGGAGTTGCCTGACAAACTTAGTGGTGTACCGGATGTATTTCATGTGTCCCATTTGAGGAGGTGCTTACATGAAACCGCTGAGGTGGCAGAGCCGAGTTTGCTTAAAGAAGCAGAGTTAGAGCGCGATGAGACGATTCAACGAGCTCCTACTCGCATCATTGGGTCAGAGACTAGGAAGTTGAGGAACAAAGAAGTTCAGTTAGCTAAAGTGCAATGGGGAGATGACGAAAGCAATGCTACTTGGGAGACGGAAGCAAAGATGCGTTCTTTGTATCCATTTCTTTTTGAGAGTATGTCTTTTAACTTCTCCTTTATTGCTTGTCTAGTACTTATCTTATCTTTAGTATATCCTCTCGCTAATACCTATGACCTTTAGATAGGGTAAAACCTATGGTTGAAACATGTGTTTGAAACATGTTATGGTTGATGGATGCATATGGATGCAATTGTTTGCTAGTGGTTGCTCGTGGATGCATATACACACACATTAGGCACTAGATCGGCTCAGTCACTTCATGTTGCATATTGCATAAATGGATGTGGTAGTTAGATTGATGGATGTATCATGGCTGTGTTATCATATGGATGATGCATTTTTGTGTATGGTTGTGCACGCATGTAGAAATTTGTATGTGTCAATAGGGTTTCGCATACATATTGGATGCATGGCACTATCATGGTTTGCATTAAGGAGGTTTACTGTATCAGTAACCGCCTGATTTTTGCATTAGGTAAGTACATATACACACACTTTTGCATATATCCATCCAGCATTTAGAATCTTGTAAGGACAATGATTGCTCGTGGATGATGCTTTGAGTAGATGGATGATTGGATGGTAGGATACGTTCTTCCTAACTTGAAGATTTCGGGGACGAAATCCTTTAAGGAGGGGAGAATGTAACAACCCGTATTTTCAATAACCTGTAATAACATAAATCGAGGCAGAATTTAATTCTAAAATGGGAATCAAGGGAAACGGGCTATGCCATTGCGTTCGTCTCGGAAAAATACGCAAAATAGAGTCCGAGTTTTCGAAAATCGGAGTCCGTATGGCCCAGTTATGGCCCGATGAAGTTTGCAGAAAATTTGAAACTAAAAACAGAATTAAGAATTTAAAATTCAGATTTTAAATTGGACAGGCGGGGCCAGGCGGGAAGATTCCCGCCCAACCCATGTCGACAGGGCTGTCGACAGGCCTGTCGACAGGGGTGTCGACATGCCTGTCGACTTGCCTGTCGACAGGGTGCGACGCCCAGAGAAACTGGGTGCACCAGTTTGTGTTCTTGGGCTGGCTTGCTGGGCTAGTTCTGGAAGCTTCTTGGATCTGACGGATCTAATGGTCCTAAATTAATCTAGGGTTAATCTAAGGGTCTAAAATGCAACCTAATCCTATAAATAACACCCTAACCCTACCCTAATTCATTCATAATTAAACCTAGTAACTAAACTATGGCAAAATGAAACTTGGTCATGGCCTCCACAAATCAATGAAGAGGAAAGCAAGCTCTAATCAATCTCTAATCCATTCTAAGTATCTTAATCTTCTTCATTAGCTTGCTAATTGTGTTTTGGTGAGTTTCTATCACTTTGATGATCAATTGTTAAGATAAGTAGATTAGGTGTAATGAGACATATGGTCTTGAATGCGGATTTGTGTGTTTGAATCATTTGTAATGATATGCTAATCTATGTATAATATGAATCTTAAGTTGAATATGTGAGTTTATGTATGTTGAATATATAAGTTTATGTTGAATATGTAAGTTTATGTTGAATATGAGAGTTTATGCAAGTTGGATATGTGGGTTTATGCATAATAAGTAATTGATTTTATGCAAGTTAAGAATGTGGTTTTATGCATGAGGAGTATGTGATTCTATGCATGCTAAGTATATGATATTGTGCAAGTTTAGTATGTGATTCTATGCATGCTAAGTATGTGATAATATGCATGATTAGTAAGTTGTTTTATGCATATTTAACAAGTGGATTTATGCATGTTAAACAAGTCCATATGCAAGTTACATGTATGATAATATATGCTATGCAAGTTACATGTATGATAATATATGCTATGCAAGTTACATGTATGATAATATATGCTATGCAAGTTACATGTACGATAATATATGCTATGCAAGTTACATGTATGTTAATATGCAAGATATGCTATGCAAGTTACATGTTTGTTAATATGCAAGTTACATGTATGTTAATATGCAAGATATGCTATGCAAGTTACATGTTTGTTAATATGCAAGATATGCTATGCAAGTTACATGTTTGTTAATATGCAAGTTACATGTATGTTAATATACAAGATATGCCATGCAAGTTACATGTTGGTTAATATGCAAGTATGTGAATGTTATGCAAGTTGTGAGAATGCTTATATGCAAGTCCAACATGTTATGCAAGATATGTGTATGATAATATGCAAGTTCATATGCAATAAGTTATGCAAGTCATGTGCGATAATATGCAAGTTTGGGTTAAATGTAGTTGGGTTAATATATGCTCATATATGCAAGTTGACATTCTCTTAACCCATGACAAAGTTATATGCTAAGATTTGGTTAAAACCCATGATATTTGTGAAGGATCTTCCCTTTTTATTATGTCATGAAATGAAGAACGATTTGCGTGGGGAACGATGGGGTTAATAAATATGTTAATTAAAGTATGGTTGGGTATGATTAAGCATACCATAAAAATAGATTAACATAAGTGGGAATTTACCTATTGAGTTAGGTCTACCCCATGGGAATTTACCTATTGAGTTAGGTCTACCCATGTTATGAAAAACTTGATATTAATTAGGGATAACTAATATAAATTATGAGGGTGATTAATTAGGTGTAATTAATAGACTAAGACACGAGGTTGGACTCAGTTGTAGCGTAAAACTGCCCGGACCCAACCGGCTTAACCAGTTGCTACAAATGTTAGCCCAATGTGAGAGGTCTTAGGCACAAACTAAATACGTGATTAATGTAAAGACACGAGGTTAGACTTGATTATGACATAAGGCTGCCCGGACCCAACCGGCTTAACCAGCGGTCATAAAAGATAGTCTAATGTGAGAGGTCTTTATGAGGATCACGGTCTTAATTAATTAAGAAACACTTAACCATATAAGCATGTAGTGGGGCTTGAGGGTTAAGTGGGTGCCTTGGGTGGCATGAGAAAACTAGTAGGTTGCCTTGGGTGGCAATAGAAAACATGATTAGAATACTTAACCAAAGTGGGACATGTAATTAAACATGATTAAGGGGTTAAGTAAGTGCCTCGGGTGGCATGAGGGAATTAAGTAAAGGACTTGGGTGTCATGTGGAAATCTAGTGGGTGCCTAGAAAGGTAATTAAAATATGATTAATGACTTAACCAAAGTATTTATAACATGTAAGTGAACATGGTTAAAGGGGTTAAGTGGGATACACTAGATAAAATAACAAGCTTAAGTGGTAGCTTGTGGGGGCCCATCTCAACCAATATCCCAAACGTATCTTTGTGGGCTCGACCCAAGTCGAGTGACGGGACACGCATATTGGGCTTGACTATAAGAGGCCAAAACGGGTTAGCGGTGGCAACGTAGGACCAACGGGTTTCATATGCGTGTGTGGACCCGGGCTGGTTAGTAAATCGTTGTTACATCGTGTAGATATAAAGCCGTGCACCGTTGATATTATCAGGTTGCCACTTTGGGGAAACGATACACCCCATTGTGGGACCAGCACGGGTATCTACGTTAGGGAGCCGATCGCTTGGGAGTAGTGGGTACACCTAGTAATGATAGGGGCAGACGGCACCTATGTAGGGGTACTAGAAACTACTGGGTAAAAATTACTAAGAACATTTAGTGGGATCAACCTTTAAGTAGGAATTAATCTTAGGTAGGTAAAACTGGTGTGGTGCAGTGTAGGAATTATCTTTGAGTAGGTCTGGGGCGGTGTAATTTAGTAATTATCCTTGGGTGGGTAAATGCGTCTTTACGGTTATCTTAGTTTATCCTAAGTTTGCCAAGCTGCTTGGTGTAGCCATGCATCCCCAGGCATTACCGTATATCGACTTATGTCTTCTCTGGTTATTTTAATGATTGTATTGTTAGGGTTATAGGACTCACTCAGACTTATGTCTGACCCCGTTGTTTTTATCTTTTTCCCCCAACCCCAGGTTATTAGAGTGGGCCTGGTGCTAGTGGGCTTTGATCTGATGGCTGTATCTATCCTATGGAACTTGGACCTCTGAAGTGAAGCCGAGCTTATCTTTCCTTTTATGGCTATTAGTCCGTAGTGGGATTATGTACTTCTATTTTATCAAGATGGATATTATGTACTTGACTCTGGTTTATGGTTTTGTGATGTAACCAAACATGTATTACTTTCCGTTGCAATGAAATGATGTTTTAAATTTTCAAGTATTACTTATATCTGTCTTGTTGTAATTTTACTGTTCTATATTCACTTAAAATACTTCACCGAAACTAAGGCATTCCCCTGGTATGAGTGACCTTAGCGGACGTGGGGTGTTACAGTGATGGTATGTGTTTCTGGAAATGGTGGAATCGGATAATATCTCGAAGAGTCCCTCATCAGTTAATATAAGTAGTGTTGTGTCGTATGTATGAGGATAGTATGCGACTTATGGATCTCAACTAGTAATAGACAACTAGAATGACGATAATGATTCATAAAGTGATAATAGAAGATATATGTGGTTCTTAGGCAAAATCTGGTGCACCTGGTATGTTTAATACATATTTTTTGCCAACAAACATCTTGAATATTGAGAGAGAAGAAATGGAAGATTGAGGTTCATTACACTTCAACTCGTAATGAGAGAGCGTGATCTCCAAAAGTAGTGGTGATACTACCGCTAAGGGCATATGAGACAAGTTGGAGGAGTTGTATATGAAGGATTCACTTACAAATAGTTTGATCTTATTGCGAACGTTCTTCACCTTTAAGACGAAGGAAGGTACTTTTATTAAGGAACACTTAAATACGGTAAATTTGAAGATTGAGGAAAAGGAAAAAATGATGATATTGCTGTTCGTGGCCAGACCATTATATAGGTGTCTCAAATACTATGATTTATAGCCTGTAAACATTGACTCTCGAATACGTCAAAGAGAGTCTTGTTAGTGGGGAATTGAGAGATCAAATGAAGAAGTTGAGTATGGCAGTGGCCGATCTAATGGTGATCATGGTTTATTTGTGAAAAGAAAAAAAATGTGTAGAAGGGATATCAAGGGCATTTTAGATTAAGGAAGCTTCTTGGAGAAGAAAATCAAGGAGGAGAAGTAACATGTGATTTATTTTTAAGAAGCCCGTTCATTGGAAGAATGAGTGTCCAAATGAAGATAATAATAAGAAGAAAGTAGCATCTTTATTCACAATGATAGGGATTGGTGTTGGTAAGGTAGATGAGAATGTCTCAATTCCGGAAGCATTGGATGCTTCGAGTAGCGAATAAGTGATCGACTCAGGGCTTCTTATCATATGATCACGAATATGAATTGTTTTTCTACTCATGTTAATAAAGAGAGAAATTCGATAGTTATGAGAAATGGTACCGTTAGCAAATCAATGAGCATTGGCTCTGTGATAATAAGAATGTTTGGTGGAATATTCGAATACGTACTAATATGTACTATGTTCTAGGACTTCAGAAATCTCCTATCGCTTTGGGGATATTGGATTCTCTAGAATGTAAGATCACTATTCAGAATGATAGCCTTAAGAATTTCAAAGGGTACGCTTGTAATAACAAAAGGTGCTAGAACTGCTAGAGTTTATTTCCTTTAAGAGTAACCATTAAAGGTAAAATTTGTGTGGATATGGATAGTTCTTGCGCCTTGGATGCGACAAGGTTGTGGCACTTGAGGTTATACAGTCTTATAGGTTACCACGGTGGCGGGTGGTGTATGATCATCTCGAGGCAGCACAAGATCGCCAAAAAACAGAACCCTAGTTTCGACTAAGGGTGGCAGCGTGGCAATCATGAGGCAATCAAAGTTCACAAGATTAGCACTGATGGGAACACCTCAGCTTGGAAAGCTCATTGGGGTCGATTGGTTGAACAATCGAGGTATCCTACGATGTGGCAAGGCAGTTTTTTCTTTTATGCTGATGGGTTCGAATGGACTTTGCAGAGGTAAGAAGAAAAACTAGCATAATTTAATATTATTAATAATACTTAAAATAGTATTATGTTATATTTGTAACAACCCATATTTTTGACGATTGAAGATTTAAATATTGATTGTTAATTATTGATGGTTCCAAAGTGAGATTTTTATTAAACGATCGAATCAAGATTCGAGACCATTTTCATTGAGTTTGAATAGTTCGTTAAGTGGAGATAAGGTATATGGATTGCTATGTTTTGAGGTAGGATACTCCAAGGTAAAATAGTCTCGAAATACGCGCAAAAATTGTCATTTCGGGGCACAATGTCGGATTACAATGAAATTTTTTGTTTTTAGAATCATCACAGTGAGTTGTTGCATGCTACCAAGTTTCTTAACAATCGGACATACCATTTGGTCATGCAAAATTAAAACATTTCTTAGTTTTGGATGTAGAATTATAGACAATTGGAGATAATGATTTTATAAATGCCCCTTATTTTCCATTCATTAGCCGTATACCGTAAACTATCGTCCTCTTCGAATTCATGGCCGCCACTTTCCTCCGACCTTTAAAAAATAATTCCCATTGATCTAGGCTACTAAAAATCATGAAATCATTTTCTAAATCCCTGCATTCAGGGACGAAGGTAGGTATTAGATACCCTGGGCTACATCCCAGGTGCAGTTTCAAAAAAAAGCTATTTGTCAGCCCAATACACTACAAGAAACATTACAAATTTCAACAGGAAGGGGCGACGGTTTCCGCTAGCTTATTTCCGATGGTTTTTGATGGCTTTCGATGGACCGTCGGAAACCGTCGAATATAAACGCGATATCCATCAGCCCGTAAGCCTTTCTTCCCCATTTTCTCAAATCCCCCAAACATTCCAGCACGAAAATAAACCCTACTCATCCCCAAAATCGAAAATTTCACCCGCAATCTTCGATTTCTTCGTGTATAATCCTCCACGGCTTCATCTCTAACCTCTTGGGCAAGTGATTTTAGGTATAATCTTTTTATTTACTTAAAAATCAATTTTTTCCTAAACCTATTTATGTCCTAAATCAAAAATTAAGGTTAATTATTGATTCTAATTGGTTCCAATAGCATAGTAGTGGGTAATAACATCCTATTATGTGCATATTTCATGTGATATTGTGAAATTGAAAATTTTATGTTCAATGTTTGGGTATTTGTAAATATGTTCCCATTTAGCTTGGTTTTTGCCATTGTATAATTTAGGATATTTGTGTATATGTGCGCCGTTGTGCACTTGTCATTCTTGTATGTGTTAGTTGACATACGAAAAAAATGAATGGACGAACTAGGAATAGTACATCGTGCAAATTTTGACTTATGCATAAAAAAGCATGAGTCTAAATTTTAGTTGAGTCTATTGAAATGACGATAATAGAAAATTAGCTTTAAGTTGATTGAAATGTCAAGCAGATGTGATAAAATAAAATAATTTTATGTTGTAGTACAACTGTATTTTTATAGTAAAATGTGCACATCTAATTGACTAATATCCCCTAGAGTGTATTCGGCCTCATCCAACGAGTGTTGTACATGATCGTTATATAAATAGTCATTTTTGTCAAATGAAAAAACAACCGTTTATATTCATCTGGTATAATATTTGTTGGATTTGTCTTTGTATTGGACAAGTTATAAATGCAATAAGCATCTATATTTTGTATACTACTTCGTCTCAAAAGATTCACAAAATTTCGGTTCAATTTTCCTTTTTGTTTTCTACGTGCATGTGTACAAGCAGGAAACAAAAGGAAAATGCTGCTGAAATTTTGTTGAATCGTTTGAGATGAAGTAGTATACAATTGTACATGTTTACTGTGTATATAATAGGAAGTAGGATGCCTGACCATGTAAAAGAGTTGCATTAAAAAAAGTGCCAGATTAGATTTTTTTTAACTTAATGAAAATGTTAATTGCTTTCAACCGTTATATAAACCTGTGTTTTATGACCATAAAAACAAGTTTTTTCGAATTTGTATTCTTGGAAATAAATATTAATTTTTGAACTTGTGACTAAATTTCTCAAATAGGAAAAATGATTGATTATTTTGTTTATCAGATGAGTTGGATGTACCAAAGATGATGACAGAGAGGTTCAATAAAAGAAGATTGTTATAATGGTATAAATGTCTTTGTTGAATTTGCTTTAAGTAATAATGGAAGCGATCCTAAAATTCGTTATCCGTGTAGCAAGTTTACACATTTGAAATATTTGTTACCCGATGTTGTGAAAGTCCATTTGTGCAAAAACGAATTCGTACCCGAGTATTATTTTTGGGATCGTCATGGAGAAGTTGTATCAAATACTCCTATAGAGACTGAGGTAGAAAGTGCTGTTGATGAAAATGTTAGTTCGACCCGTATTGAAAATACGGTCCACTACAACAAAATGACCATATTACAACGATGGAAAACCGTTGTAATATACATTTTACAACGGTGGACTAACCGTCGTGTATTAAGAAGTTGTAATAGACTAAAATCTTTTACAACGTTTTTGCACTGTTGCAGCACCATTGTAACATATATATTTTACAACTTTTTTCCACTGTTGTAATAAGCTTTATTACAACAGTTTTGCACCGTTGTTGTAATTTTTACAACTATTTATGACTGTTGTGATATATTTAATTACAACTTTTATTTTACAGTTGTAATATATCCACAAATTATATGCATAAATATATATATATATATATTATATGTGCAACAATAAACAAATAAATAACATAAGAAATAGATGTAAGTTTAAAGACATCACGATCCATTCATTAATAAAAATCACAATTTTATATCAAGAATACAAATTATAAATGATATACCACATAAAAAATATATAAAATTACAACTGTCCTCATTTGCCTCAGAAAGCCTTTAACCTAATTACAAAACTCATTTGCCTATGAAATAAACCAACAGACCTTATCAACATTAACTTGTGTACTAAACATAGACATCCTATCAACATTAACTTGAGCAACAATATCATGAATTCCAACACAAATGTCAATATGTCATCGGCACCCTGAAAGTAAAAGGATGTTAGGGATACTGAAGTGCAATGCAACTATCATATTCAATAAGAAACATGTAAATCCTGATGTGGCAAATGGCATATTTCTACAAAAATATGCAAAAGAAAAGCAAATCATGCGATCAGACTAAGCACTGAAAAATTGTCTCGAAATATGATAGCTAATAGCATATTTCTACAAAATAACAAATATTGTGATAAAAAAATGGCACCCTGTTGTAAAAATAAAAAAGCAAATACTCACTATTTGGAGAGGATTTCTGCTTGGAAGCGTGGCGCTAAGGATCTTGCGAACCATTAGTGAAAATTATTTTGGAACCTGTCCACATACAGATTTCAACACAATGAACCTTGAATATACACACAACTAGCAAATAAATGGAACACTCAGCTAAGTCCAATATGTGAATTCCTAATTTAGAACTAATTCTTTCTCAGAATAAAGGATGAAAAACTTGAACAAAATGAAACACATGACATGTAATCCAAGTAGCAACTACTGTTATTACATTAAAATATGACATTCTTCATGATAGTCATTTATGTAACTATTAATGACTAAAAGATACATGACCAAAACTGAATGAAAAAAATGTGCTAACCAGCAATTCTAGTCCCTCCATAATATTTGTTTGTTATATATACATCAGGGTAAACATCTCCAAAAATATTTCTACAAAGATCCAAGTGACATCTGTAACTTAAGAACATAAATCAGTGGGCATAAATAATAAACAACAATATAAATTCATGTTATTAAAATAAAATATAGTCGTACTTTGTATCAATCTTTGTTATCATGTACCTATTTGTTTTCATAATTTTGATAAAGAAGACACCTCATTGATAAAATACTAGATTTTAATGCATGAAAAATAAAAGGGAAATACCTTAGCTGCCCCCAAACAAATTCTTCACAGCTATTCTATTAGATTTAAGTTGTTCTTCAACAAATGCAATTATCTCTTGAAGTACTGGTTTACATACAACACCAGCTGACTCTCCACCTTCAAATAAAAACAATAGTCATCAAATAAAAAATGAAAATGCCTGATTAAAGAATAATACATGCTTTTTCACCTTTCATCTTCTTTTTTTCTTCTTTTATTTATTTATTTATTTAATACACTGTCCATATATTCCCTTATGTTGAAGGTAAAGGAATCTATATTTGGAAGCCTAGCATACTTAAATGCAGTTAAACATATCGAATTTCAAAATCTGCTTCTGACTGCCATAAAGGTATACCTGAACACAGATACAGTTTATTATAAACTTAGTTTTAGTAAGCATAGCACCTTCTTGTCGAAATCAGTGAAATTGTACATAGCCTAAACAACTGCTGAGCTGACAAGGCTTCCACAGGTTAAGTAAGGAAATTTTAACTAAACTATGCGCTAAGTGCTCCAAAGTATTTCACAACTGAAATGAACTAACAGGTTTTGATAGCATTTGATCGCTAAGTCTTATAAAAAAACATCCTAAAAAAGATGGATAAGTAAATAATATGGAATCAAGACTTATTTCACTAACTCCAATGAGAAGCGAAAGTTCCTTCTATGCTCAAGTATTGCCTCTTTTTTTGAAAAGATTCACAAAACCATTCAGATAATAACTCAGACGGACTGTGACACCATACATGTTTATATGTACAAAATAGTTGAAGTAGGATACAACAGACTTTGCCCCTGAATGTTGGCAAATTGTACCAAAATACCAATGCATGATAGGAAGCTTAACTATGAATCACATTCATTTGTGACAAATTACGTCACACGCACGCAAAGTGGTTTTATAACTGCCTTAATTTATCCTCTTTCGATTATGAAATTGTGAGCAGAGGCATCTAGCACCTACTACTTTTCCATTTACTACTTGATAATAATTTAGTGTCCGTGTTGCCTCTATTCAACATCAGGGGGCATAAATTATTTATGATAGCAAGTACAAATTTGCCTACTTGGGCGGAATATCTTAGTTGTTTGGTATTCCTCCTAAGACCTTAGTCAAAGTCAGAGATGTATGGAAGCATGAAACAATTAAAAAGCCAATCAGGGATAAGATTGTCACACTTACTGCGCACACGTGTAGGATGTTTCGCCTCAACCCCTATTTCGTGAGGAGCACATTAACTTCAACTCATGGACTGATCAATTGCTTAGCGAATTAAGTCTGGAATGCACTCAATTTTTGTATGATACCTTAAGCAAAATGTAATGTTATGGTGTTAATATTGAATAAACAAAGGAAATTTCACCAGTAAAAAAAATTACCTGAATACAGTTTCAAATCAGGACCGTATATTGCTTGTTTTCTTAATCTTCTTCTTACGGACAATGGCCTCCATATCATAAACAGAACCGCTCTCCAACTTAAAAACATCCTATCATTTATAGTTAAGCAACTAATCCATTTCTGATGCACAAATCAGTACAGATAGTTAGAATCTCTTCCTATTCGCCAAATTCAAATTATAAAGAGTAAATTGAAAGTTATAGCAATATACTCAAAATTACCTGGAGTTTGAAAAAATGGAGAAGTCGCCTCAGATTGGAGTTGCTGCCTCGTTGGATCTGAATCATTTCCTCGGAATTTGATTCGTCGTTGACGATTAGGTCGCCACCGCCGAGCATTCGCCATCATGTACCACTGATTCTCCATGCAGATGCGATTTGATTAAGAGTTTGGATTTGGTTTTTTATCGGGTTTGGGATTTGGATGAGGAACGTTTAGGGATTAGTACTGAAGTTAGCAGGAAAGAGGGAGATAGAGAGGGATTGGGTGAATACACGTGAAAACATGGTTTGGAGCCTAAAAAATTGATTTTGGAGCATAACAAAAGTTTGGATTTGGAGCCAAAAGGAAATTCGGTTGAGCCAAACAACGTTTGGATTTTGAGCAAAAAGGAAATTGTATGGCTTACCATATTACATTACATTATATAATTATCATTTGAAATGTCAAAGTCTATATGCATTCATATTCAAAAACTAAAAATTTATCTACATTCAAAAAACGAATACAAATGCAGTCACATCCACATCTGGTAATTATTCATCCACTTTTAAACAAAAGCATCATTAGTTTTTGGTGCATTTTAGCATATAAAAAAGGTTGTCATTTACCAAAGTAAAATATACTAATATGTGTAAAAGATTAACCCTTTAAATTATTTTCCTATGCATATTTATTATTTTTTATATTTTTAGTACTTCAGTTGATTTATAACGGCTAGAAAGTTTCTATTTGTTTGTTTTGATTTATTACTGTTATTATTCAATATCAAATTTTAACTTTAACCGGTATAATTTAATTATTATTTACTGTAAAATTTTATTATTAATGATTAATTACAGTATTTAATAGTGAATTATTTATAAATTATCATTTAAATATTTAGTATTAATTTATTAACTAAATATCAATTATTAATTAATTATAATTTCTAATATTGATTATCAAATATTAAATATTTAACTACTTATTAATTAGTAAATGTAAATTACTTATTAAATAATAATTATTTATTAAATATTAGATATTAAATATTAATTGAATATTAGTTACTAAAAAAGAATTGTTAAAAATACACATCTATTACAACCAGTGAAAAGGAAAGTTATAATATGTATCTATTACAACTGATGAAATAAAAAAGTTGTTAAAATAAGTTTACTACAATTTTCTGGAAAAAAGTTGTAAAAAATCTTTATTACAACTGTGATTTTCCGACAGTTGTAGTAATACAGTTGTAATATGATATTTTTGTTGTAGTGGTCGAAGATGCAGCACGATCAATGTTTCCTATGGTTGCAGTTGACGATGATGATGGAAATAATGAAGAATCGAATATTAAAGCTAAGAAAATTTATGATTTGTTGGATAATGCTAAGAAACCTATTTGGGATGGTTGTAAAGGCGGCACTCGGCTATCGGTAGTCGCAGAATACATTGCGATGAAGTCAAAATACAACATCACTGAAGTTGAGTTTACGGCTATTGTACAAGCTAAAAAAAGGCACATGCCGCCGAATAATTTAATGTGTGAAAATCATTACAAAGTTAAAAAACTTATTTCAGCATTTGGTTTAACTTATCAGAAAATAGATACATGTTTAAAAGGATGCATGTTGTTTTGGAAAGATGTCGTAAAGCTTAGAAATTGTAAAATATGCAATCAAGAAAGATATAAACCAAGAAAGTAGAAGGGAAAGGAAGTTCCATACAAATGTATGCATTACTTACCCGTTACTCTAAGACTTCAAAGATTATATGCATCTTCTGTAACTGCATCTCATATGAGATGGCATAAGGTGAGATCTGAGGAAGAAGGTACGTTGACCCATCCGGCCGATGGGAAAGCATGGAAGCATTTCGATAAAACTTATCCCAATTTTGTAGCGGAGAGTCGTAATGTCAGACTAGGATAATGTACGAATGGTTTTTCATTATTATCTAAATTTGGTTCTAAATATTCATCATGGACCATTATCATCACACCTTATAATTTATCTCCATGGATGTATATGAAAACACAATATATGTTTCTTAACGTTGTTGTTCCTGTCCCCGATGATCCGGCACAAGGAATTGATGTTATTTACAACCGTTAATTGAAGAATTAAGAAAATTGTGGAACGAAGGAGTAGAAACATACGATGTTTTAAAGAAGAAAATTTTTCGTATGTTTGCTTCTTTATTGTGGACTATAAGTGATTTTCTTGCCTATGCAATTCTTTCAGGATGGAGTATTGCTGGTCGTTTATCATGTCCATATTACATGAAAGAGACACAAGCGTTTTTCATACCGCATGGTAAGAAAATTTCATGGTTTGACTGTCATCGATGTTTTCTCCATGTAAATCATCCTTTTAGAGTAGACAAGAATTTTTTTTTTGGCTAATAGAGTAGAAACCAGACAACCTCCAACGATATGGTCTAGCGAAGAAATATATGAACTGGTTAAAGAATATACAAAGATACATGAAACTGGAGTTCAAACAGAAATTTGAAAAAAACCGATTTATCACAATTGGTGCAAACAATCTATTTTTTGGGAGTTGCCGTATTGGAAACATCTTCTGCTTCGTCATAATATTGATGTGATGCACAATCAGAAAAATGTATTTGATAATGTCTTTAACACATTTTTGAATGTTGAAGGGAAAACTAAAGATGATTTTAAATCAAGGCTCCATATAGAAGAATTATGAAAACGTCCGGAGCTTCATATGAAACCAAATGACAGTAAAAAAACCCAAAGCGTGTTATGAATTAGATAATAACCAGGTTAAAGTTCTGTTAAAATGGGTTGAAGAGTTAAGATTTCCTGATGGGATTTCATCAAACCTTCATAGATGTGTTGACTTCAAAAATGGTAAATTGGACGGAATGAAAAGTCACGATTGTCACATTATGATGGAGCATTTATTACTGCCGTTAAAAGTTTGGAAGGTAGTATCAGAGCTTAATTTGTTTTACAACGAGCTTTGTTCGACTAGTTTAAAAGTGGACTGCTTATGTAAATTTGAAGTAGATATTCCAATATTGATTTGCAAATTGGAGAAAATATTCCTGCTAGGTTTTTTCAGTGTAGTGGAGCATTTACCTGTTCACCTTCCAACTAAAGCACGACTTCGAGGTCTCGTCCAATATGGATGGATGTATCCATTTGAGAGGTAAATATAAACATGTTACCTATTAATTTAATTGCACCTAAAATATTAAATAATATAAATTAATTTTGCATAGATATCTGAATCATTTGAAGAAAAAAGTGAGACAAAAAGCATGAGTTAAAGGTTCGATATGTAAATCTTACATCGAAGAAAAAGCTTTGTTCTTTTTCTCTTATTATTTCAGTAATCATGTGAATATATCATTTTAAAGTATTCCTTGAAACGACGATGGAGACGAACAAGAATCGACTCAAATAGTGTTGTCTATTTTTAGACAACATGGTCGACCTTCTGGGAAATGTGTGGATGTATGGCTAAACGATAAAGATATCCATATAGCACACACTTATATTCCTCTAAATTGTGCTGAAGTTGCACTTTTTGTTAGGTAATCTGAAATATCAATTAGTGCTTTATTCATTCTACATTTTTGCATGTATATGATCTAATGTAAAAATTTTACTTATATTTACAGCGTTTATGAACATGAACATCCAAACGGAGATATTAGTAAAGGATTTTCTGCTTGGTTTACAAATTAGTTTATGAACCCAAAAATTGTTTTGTTGATGAAGGGTTGAAACATCTTGCAATGGGACCAAAAAGATTGGTCAAGACATGTCCAATATACTTTGTTAATGGATATAAATTTAACACCAAAGAATAAGATGCTTAAAAATTAACGAACAACTATTTGTTAAAGGCAGTGACAGTCCTGAAAAATCACATTAATGATTTTTATGGCGTTTTAACATAAATTTTGCAACTGATATATTTCTCACGACCCGCGGAGATGGTGTTTCTATTTAAATGCAATTGGGTTAGCAGTGTTCTAGGATCTGGGATTAATGTGCATAAGGATTATAATCTAATTGAAATAAAGCATAAGTCGCACTATTACAAGTATGATCCTTTTGTACTAGCCAAACAAGCATTTCAAGTTTATTACGTTCCTTACCCGTCTTTAAACAGAGATAAAGCAGATTGGTCGGAAGTTTTTAAAACAAAGGCCAGATTTACGTTTGACAGGAAGAATATTCCGACGAAGGAGCCTATTAAGCAGAACTCGAACAGAACAATGAAATAATAATTGAAGACGATCATGCAGATTTTGGACCTCTAGTCGATGAGAAAAATGTTTTGGTTGAAGCGTTCGAGGGAGCAGAGGAAGATATTGTAGAATCTGATTCTGAATCAGAAGAAGATGATGACTGATATAGATGATGAGTATTATCTTTCTAGTTGTAATGTAATTATGGAGTATACAACATATATTTTGCAGTTCATGTAACTCTGTTAAATTTTTGAATATTATGATCATATTTTTACATCTTTTATGTCATATGCAGTTTTTCCTATTCGTTTATCTTAAATCTGCAATGTAATATGTTACTCCTTAGAACATGAGACCCAATCAAATACAGGTATAAACAATTTCAATATGTTTTATGTCATTTGTTTAGCAGCTTATATCGTTTGTGTAAGGTAGCTGTAAAATAAATTTGAATGTGATGTTGAAGTTATCTTTTAAAATGATTTGTATGTGAAGGTATGTCATCTAGAGGGAATTCTTCAGGCGAGGGTTCTGGATCGCAACCCTCTAAGCGTCCAGTCGTCTCCTTGGTCCCTACGAGTACAGGGTAAAAAATAAACTTTACTTAGCATGTTAATTATTTTTTGCTATACACTTATGTATATCATATTTAACGCAGCATTTTCGATCTTCAACCTTCGAAGGTTCTTTTGGATGTTTCCTGAGCAGCATATAGGGCTCGGATGTCGGGATGTTGGCCTAAGTGGGATCTGATCCCACCTCACATAAAGGAGGTTATTTGGCAGGATGTGCTAGTAAGTATTTTCTTATATGTTTTTTTTTGCATTTTAATTTCTTTTAATCACCGATATACTGTACATGTTTTACTAGTAATGTTTGTTTAACGTGAAACATTGACTGAAGTGGATATACAGACGCATGATTTATAGCTGGCTCGGACATACTGGATGCAGAAAATGAGAAAAAATTATAAAGATGGCATATCAACAATGAAGAAAAGCATGAAAAAACCTCCATGGATGGGAGCAACCTTTTGGGAAGGATTTATGAGATATTAAGATAGTGATGAAGCGAAGGTTAGTGTACTATTTTTTTTAAATATAAAAAATATTTACTCAATAAGTAATGCATCAAATTTTGAATGTATAGGTGGAGTCAGAAAGAAACACTGCAAATCGAAATAAAAATCCAGTCACACATCGAGGAGGATCGAAGTCATTTCAGTAGTATCGGCAAGAGTTGGTAATTTTTTTTAATGCAACTTGTATAAAAATTAATATGCTATATAATTTTGAAAATGTAATAATTGCGTGTAATAATCAAACTCAGGAGGCTGAGGGGAAGGGTCCAGTCTCATATATGGACATGTTCACCCGTACGCATGCCATTAAGCTTATTAATGAAGACGTAAACATCACATGCACATGGCATGACGACAAATCCAGGAAGAGTCACGTAAGATTTCATTATATGTAGAAATATTTGTAGTAATTGTTAAATTATAATAAAATAATATATCATGATATAAATTTTAAATACATTCTTATTTTGTCTTGCAGGAGAAGTTTATGGAGCAACGTCAGAAGCGTTTAGCTGAGACTGGACATGAGAAGCTCACGACCGACGAGAAGGACATCATCTTCTAGTCAGTTGTAACAACCCGCATTCTACGCATCGAAGGATCGTAGAATATTTATTTCATTCTTATACAAAGTCGTATGGTCGTATAACTTTGGGGAACAACTTTGGGGTCATTTCCCATGTTCACGATTTTTCCAATTTTTAATGACCATTTTGCCCTTGGCGAATCTTGTTTCGCCTATAACTTTTGATTGGTAAGGAGTTTTGACCTGAAACCACTTCCATTGGATTCAAGTGATGGTTTACATTTCCGTAGAGTGGTTACATTTGTCAAACGGACTTACCGTTTGGGAGGTATAGCTGAAATAAGGTTTGGAAGGTGGAAAAACTGCATAATTGGGCTTAACTGAGTGATTAACAGCTAAGACCATAACTCATTTCGGGATTACGGTTATGGAAAGGCTGATAGGGTTTGGTAAATCAGTCTTATTCATTTTTCTGGTCGCCATTTACCTTCCTCAAACCCTAGTAATGGCCTCTAACTCACAAATCACCGTTAATCACATTCTAAACCAATATTAAGCTAATCAACATCAAATCAAGGCAAATTAACATCAAATTGGGGGTAGAGCTGCTGGAATACATTGAGATCCATGCCAAATCAGTTAGAGTTTTAGATCTGAAATTTATTTGTGGCTAAGGTGAGTGATTTGCACTTTTATTCACTAATTACACTAATTAGGGATGATTAATGATAATTGGCGAAATTATGCATCATAAAAATATGTAGAAATTTCAAAATATTATTTTATGCCTCTGATAAAAATTTGGGTTAATTTGGATTAAGTTTACTAATCGTATGGTTAAACATGGTTAAGGGGATTAAGGGGAAAATCGTGCTTTTTTTGGGTATGTTTGATCTAAATAACACATAATGTTGATGTTTTAGTGTTTTGGATTGATTACACATGTTATTACTACTGGCCGGTATGCTTTGTGGTTGGATAGGAAAGTTAGAATGGTCGAAAACGTTGTCATGTGGCGAAAATAACTTATTAGAAAGTTGCAGGAAAAAGCAGGTCCTCGATCGTGGAGTACCCCGGCGAGCCGACCCCCACTCGTGCTCACTCCTATGACCACGAATCGGTTCACACTTGAGCTCCACAACCCGACCCTCTCACCTGAAGTGTGTCACGAGCAAAAACCCCGAACCGCGAGCAGGACCACGAACCGAAGTCACGAAGCTAGGACTCACGAACCGCCCTCACGAATCGAATGAAGGACCACGACCCGATCACACAGGTCACAAATCAAAGCCTGGGTCATGACCCGAATGGAGCACCACGAACCGCCTTCTTCCATGAATCACGAACCGAACCAAACCGGAGGAAGACCAAAACCTGAGATGCAAAGGAAGTCCAAATGGGAGGTTATTACTCAGGATACAGATGGGAACCAAAGAGTTAACTTCATGAGTTGGACTTTACAGCGGGATGTGGCAAAGGGATTATCGATATTATAGCTTTAGTTCACCACTGGGAGATGGATTAGTGGCTATGGATCAGCACAATGGGATCATTAGGACTCCCAATAGCAAGGTGATCGTAGCAAGGGATTAGTGGTTATGGACCAGCGTAATGGGGTCATTCAGACTCCCAAGGGCAAGTGGTCGTAGCAAAGGATTTAGTGATCAAAGTGGTGGATATCCTATGTTTTACGCACTGAGTGAGAGATGTGAGGTTGATTGCTATGTTTGATGTTTTCTATCACCATGACATGCACACTTCTACTTACACTTTATGTTAGTGTTACCTTAGAGTACTGTACATCTTGTTGTGCTAACTCTTTGGTTGCAGGTCCAGGTTCAGGTATGATTATTTATATCCATTATTATTCTGTTTTGCTGCTATCGCTCATACCATACTTTGTCTGACCCAGAGTTTTATGTCCTTTCTTATTATTCTGGTGCTCCTAAACGAGTAGACTAGAGACATGTTAGGTGGTATGCACGAGTAGCTGTCCGGAGACGAGCATGAGGCTTCCACGTACTATTTACATATATTCTCCTTGGGTTGTTACTGTTACTGCTTTGGGCATTAGTAGTGTACCTTTTCTATTTTGCGTTAGAGACAGTATTTTGAAGTTGTAATAATGATGGTTTGGATTATAAGCTGTATTTCGGATTCCGCTGCTATAATGATTTAGTTTTCAGCTTATGCACTGTCTTGCCTATTTTATGTCAAGTATGTTATTATTATATTTTATTCCATGTGCTGTGAGGTATACTACATGTTCTTTGGTAATTCATAGTTTCAAATCCCTTTTCCTTTAACGACCGTCCCATACTAGTTGGACATTGGTACATTGCATTTCAGGAAAATGTCGGTTGGTTCGGGGTAGGCCGTCACACTTGGTATCAGAGCCAGGTTGCGTAGTTAACCTAGGGGAAGACATCAGGGAGAGATAGTATACGTATATGAGAGCGCGTATTTATGATATTTTGGTTTTCAAAAACTATATATATATACTATTAGTATATTTAAGGATGAAGTCGCATTGCATGGGCACCACTATGGAGATGGTTAATCATTTTCTCTTTACAAATTGAACGATGAGCCGATATACGAGGAGTACAGGTTTAGGGGCCAATAACAGAAATGCCCCTAATATGAGGATGATGTTTACAACCTTCATGAGAGAGATGCTTAGTGATGTTCAGGGAGCAGTTCCTAATACTGCTAATGGTGGTGGTGCAGCGGTACAGGCTCCTAGAGCCGATTTCGCTAAGCTCTGCAAGGATTATACTAGTCTTGTTGGAAAGCTGTTCCACGGAACAGAATCGACAATAGAGGTTCAGGATTGGCTTGATAGTTGTAAGCGCATCTTCGAGGATTTAGGGATCGAGGATGCGATGAAGAAAAAGTTAGCATCGCATCAACTTCAAGGACTGGCTATGAATTGGTGGAATGCTATTAAAGAAGCTACTCCTGAGGATCAAGTTACTTGGAATTAGTTTAAGACTTGTTTCAGTGATAAGTTTATCCTAGCTGCTCAGAAATCATAGTTGTTTAGGAAATTCTTGGAGCTTAAGCAGAATTGTTGGGCAATATCGGAGTATATTGCTGAATTCGATACCTTATTGAAGTATGGATTATCTCTTATTGATGCTGCTGAGAAGAAGAATGAGAAGTTCATAGCTGGACTAGATGAGTACTTGGGGGAAAGGCTGATAAATCATATAGATGAGACATTCAAATCGATTGTGGGAAAGGCATTAAGATTTGAGAGCCTTTACCCTAAGTCAAAGGCCGAAGGTTCTATTGCATCTGCAGGAGAGCCAAAACCGCAGGCAAGCGGTGGAGGCAAGAATAATTCGCAAAATAAGAGGAAACAAAACCAAGCTAAGGATGGTCAGAAAAAGAATAAGAATAATGTTGAGTGCTATAGCTGTGGCAAGAAAGGACACGATGCCAAACATTGTCGAGCAAAGCCAGCGGATAGGAAGTGCTTCAATTGCGGCCAAGTGGGACATCAAAAGGATAAATGTCCACAACCTCCTAAAGAGAAGCAGATCATGAAAGCATATGCTATCAACGTTGTTCCTTCTTCGTCGAATGCCCCAACTGCGGCACAGAAGGAAAAGGTCGTCGTCATTCAAGGTATGCTTTCTATTTATGATGTTCCTGTTCAAGTACTGTTTGATACCGGGGCTTCCCATTCCTTCATATCTAGTAACCTGGTAGATAGGATGGGAATGGAACCCGAGATTGTCGATAGACCTTTAGTTGTGACGAACCCGATTAGTGGTTCAACTATCCTCAGTATGATTTGTCATAATTTGGTCTTATCGAGTCATGGATGCATATTTGCTTATGATTGCTTTGTTTTTGGATTTACTGGGTTTGGCATTATTTTGGGAGTCGATTGGCTCCAAAGGTATGGGGCGGTGGTGGACTATTAGGGGTCTTTGGTGACCATTAGAGCGAATGATGGGCGGAGGGTACTGTATGGTTGCCTACCTGGTGATGGGGTGATGGCTAGTTTTCTAAATTCCCTCGGCATCCCGCATGATGAGTTGTCAAATGTGCCTATTGCTGGCGAGTACTTGGACATCTTCGGGGAAGTGACTGGACTTCCACCATACCGAGAGATCGAGTTTCAGATTGATTTAGTGAAAGATGCCAAACTTATAGTGATGCCACTTCGTCGTATGGCGCCAAGGGAGCAGCGAGATCTTGGGGTGCAAGTAAGCGATCTTTTGAAGAAGGGATTGATCATAAGAAGTGTTTCTGAGTGGGGAGCACCGGTTGTGTTTGCTACCAAGGCCGACGGTTCTCTTCACTTATGTGTAGACTACCACGAGTTGAACAAGGTGACTAGGAAGAATAAGAATCCTCTTCGCATATAAACGATTTGTTTGATCAGTTGAATGGAGTGAGAGTGTTCTCCCAGTTAGATCTCGCGATAGGATTTCACCAGCTTCGAGTAGCAGTTGAGAGAATACCTAAAATGGCATTTCGGACGTCGTCTGGATTTTATGAGTGGTTGGTCATGCCATTCGGGTTGACCAATGCACCAGCATATTTTGTGGATCTTATGAATAGGGTATTTAGGGATCAATTAAATAAGTTTGTCCTTGTGTTCGTGGACGATATCTTGGTTTACTTGAGGGCAGAGGAAGAACACAAGGAACATTTTAGGATAGTGATGGAGGTGTTGAGGAAACACCAATTAAAAGCGAAATTTTCTATGTGTCACTTCTGGAGGAGAGAAGTGAGATTCTTGGGCCATGTTATCTCAGAGAATGGTACTGCCGTGAACCCAGCGAAGGTGGCTACGGTGCAAGATTGGTTTGCGCCCAAGAATGCAACGAACGTAAGAAGTTTTTTGGGGTTGGCTAGATATTATCGTAAGTTTATCCAAGACTTCTCCAAGATAGCAACACCGTTAACTCAGTTGACCAAGAAGAATCAAGCTTTCGTTTGGGACGAAAGGTGTGAGAATGCATTTAAGAGCCTAAAGGAGAAGTTAACATGCGCACCAGTGTTAGTTATTCCAAAAGGGAACGAAGAGATGACGGTATACACGGATGCCTATGGTACCGGACTAGGTGCTATATTGATGCAAGTAGGTTGTGTTATGGCCTATGCTAGTCGGCAACTGAAACCACATGAGAAAAGATATTCTACCCATGATTTGAAATTGCAGCGATCGTGTTCGCATTGAAGATGTGGAGACATTATCTCTTCGGAGAAAGATTTGAGTTGTTTACTGATCATAAGTCATTAAAGTATCTTTTCTCTCGAAAGGATTTAAATATTCGTCAGCAAAGATGGTTAGAATTTTTGGCTTCATATGATTTCAATATCGCATGCACACCCGGGAAGGGCAATGCAATAGCTGATGCATTGAGTAGGAGACATGCCAGTTTAGGGGCTATGTTTCTAGAATGGAAGCAACTAGAATATATCATGGGATATGATTTCAGACCTAGGTGCGAATTGGATCCCGAGGTGTTAACAAGTTTGACGATCAGACCGACTTTGATTGAGCGGATTGGTTCTAGTCAGAGGGACGATCCTAACCTATTGGAAATCATCTCCAAGGTAGAGATGGGTATCGACGATGAGAGAATGAATAGGTATGGTCTTGATCGAGAGGGATGGCTTCGAATGAATGAAAGACTAGTTGTAACCAATGTTAATGGATTGAGAGATGAAGTACTTAGAGAGTTTCATCACTCAAAACTGACTATACATCCCGGTGGTAACAAAATGTATCGAGACACTAAACAGACCAACTACTGGGAAGGGATGAAGAGAGACGTTGGGAAGTTTTTATCCAAGTGCATGAACTGCCAGCTAGTTAAAGCCGAGCAAAAGAAGCCTAGTGGTTTGTTACAACCGTTAGAAATTTCCAAATGGAAATGGGAACAAGTTTCAATGGATTTCGTTGATGGTTTACGTGGACTAGATCGGGTTATGATCGTATTTGGGTGGTTGTGAATCGATTGACCAAAAGTGCAAGGTTTCTATTGGTAAAGTCAAACAGAACAACAGCTAAGTTAGCGGAACCGTATATGAAGTGGGTAGTGAGATTTCATGGAGTACCTAAAGGCATTGTGAGTGACCGAGATCCATTATTCACTAGTGGGTTTTGGAAGAGCTTACAAGAGGCTTTAGGATCAGAATGACATCTCAGTACCGCGTACCATCCTCAAACCGACGGTCAAACAGAGAGAGTGAATCGTGTATTAGAGGATCTTTTAAGGGCTTGTATATTGGACTTTTGAGGATCATGGGATGACCATTTGCATCTGGTTGAATTCACATATAATAATAGTTATCAATCCAGTATTGGTATGGCTCCATTTGAAGCTTTGTATGGAAGACCGTGCAACTCACCATCATATTGGTTGAAAACCGGTGAGAAATTTGTGCTTGGGCCGGATGTAATAAAGGAAACTTTAGATAAGATCAAAGTTATTCAGCAGCAAATGAAGGCTTCCGAAGATACGCAGAAGAGTTATGTTGATAAAAGGCAAAGAGATTTGAAATTCTCCGTTGGTGACTTGGTATTTGTCAAGATTTCTCCGTTGAAGAGTGTGATTCGATTTGGTAGGAGAGGCAAATTGGCACCAAGATTTGTTGGTCCTTTCCCAGTTCTCGGACAAGTTGGGAATTTAGCGTATAAAGTTGGATTCCTGACAAGATGGCGGGAGTACACGACATATTTCATGTTTCCCAGTTAAGGAAGTTCGTGCATGATTCTGACATGACTATCTCACTCGATCATATAGATGATATCGAGGTAGAACCCGAGGCAGTTGAAAGCTATAGACCGATTCGTATTGTTGGGCACGATATGAAGCAACTTCGGCGGAAGACAGTGCAACTGGTTAAGGTCCAGTGGGGTGATAACGAGAATGGCTGCACTTTGGAAACTGAGGACACCATAAGGAAGTCATATCCAGAGCTCTCTACCTAGTAAGGTTTTAATCATGATGTAGTTACTCTGCATGCTAGGATAGGCTTGATATGTTTATTATGTATGATTGATGGTTGCAAATGGTTGATAGGCATGCAGGACCTTTTGGCTGTTTTCTTAGTTAAGGAATTTCGGAGGCGAAATTTCTTGGGGGGGGGGGGGGGGAAGGGGGGAGTGTAACGACCCGCATTCTATGCATTGGAGGGTCGTAGAATATTTATTTCATTTTTGTACGAAGTCGTATGGTCGTGTAACTTTAGGGAACGACTTTGGGGTTATTTCCCATGTTCACGATTTTTGACGATTTTTAAATGACTGTTTTTCCCTTAGTGAAACCTGTTTTGCCTGTAACTTTTGATTGGGAAGGCGTTTTGACCTGAAACCACTTCCATTGGATCCGAATAATGGTTTACCTTTCCGTGGATTGGTCACATTTGTCAAATGGACTTACTGTTTGCGAGATATGGCTGAAATAAGGTTTAGAAGGTGAAAAACTACATAACTGGGCTTAACCGGGTGCTTAACAGCTAAGTCCATAACCCATTTCGGGATTAGGGTTATGGGAAGGCTGATAGGTTTGGTAAATCAGTCTTATTCATTTTTCTAGCCGCCATTTATCTTCCTCTAACCCTAGCAATGGCCTCTAACTCACAAATCACCTTCTAATCACATTCTAATCACATTCTAATCCAATATTAAGCTAATCAACATCAAATCAAGGCAAATTAACATCAAATTGGGGGTAGAGCTGCTGGAATACATTGGGATCTATGCCAAATCAGTTAGAGTTTTAGATCTTAAATTTATTTGTGGCTAAGGTGAGTGATTTGCACTTTTATTCACTAATTACGGCTAATTTGGGGTGATTAGTGATAATTAGCGAAATTATGCATCATAAAAATATGAAAAAATATGTAGAAATTCGAAAATATTATTTTATGCCTCTGATAAAAATTTGGGTTAATTTTGATTAAGATTGCTAATTGTATAGTTAAACATGGTTAAGGGGATTAAGGGGAAAATCATGCTTTTTTGGGTATGTTTGATCTAAATAACACATAAGTTGATGTTTGATTGATCACACATGTTATTACTGCTGGTTATTATGCTATGTGGTTGCATAGGAAAGTTAGAATGGTCGAAAACGCCGTCGTGTGGTGAAAATAACTTGCTGGAAAGTTGCAGGAAAAAGTACAGGTCCTCGATCGTGGAGTACCCCTACGAGCCGACCCCCACTCATGCTCACTTCTATGACCACGACCCGGTTCACACTTTAGCTCCACGACCTGACCCTCTTGCTTGAAGTGTGTCACGAGCAGGGACCCCGAACCGCGAGCAGGACCATGAACCGGAGTCACGAAGCTAGGACTCACGAACGACGCTCACGAATCGAATGGATGACCAAGACCCGATCACGCAGGTCACGAACCAAAGCCTGGAGTCACGACCCGAATGGAGCACCACAAACCGCCTACTTCCATGAATCATGAACCGAACCGAACCGGAGGAAGACCAAAACCTGAGATGCAAAGGAAGTCCAAATGGGAGGTTATTACTCAGGATCCAGATGGGAACCAACGAGTTAAATTCATGAGTTAGGTTTTGTTGCGGGACGTGTGAAAAAGGGTTATCGATATCTATAGCTTTAGTTCACGACTGAGAGACGAATTATTGGCTATGGATCAGCGCAATGGGATCATTAGGGCTCCCTAGGGCAAGGTGATCGTAGCAAGGGATTAGTGGCTATGGACCGACGCAATGGGGTCATTTAGACTCCCAAGGCCAAGTGGTCGTAGCAAAGGATTTGGTGATCAAAGTGGTGTATATCGTATGCTTTACGCACTGTTTGAGAGATGTGAGGTTGATTGCTATGTTTAACATTTGCTATCACCATGAAATGCACACTTATACTTTACACTTTATGTTAGTGTTACCTTAGAGTACTGTACATCTTGTTGTGCTAACTCTTTGGTTGCTGGTCCAGGTTCAGGTATGATTATTTATACCCGTTATTGTCCTGTTTTGCTGCTATCGCTCATACCAGACTTTTGTTTAACCCAGAGTTTTAGGTCTCTTTTTATTACTCTGGGTGCTTCTAAATGAGAAGACTAGAGACATGTTAGGTGGTATGCACGAGTAGCTGTCCAAAGACGAGCAGGAGCCTTCCACGTACTATTTACATATATTATCCCTGTGTAGTTACTGGTCACTGCTTTGGGCATTAGTAGTGTACCTTTTCAATTTTGCTTTAGAGAAATATTTTGAAGTTGTAATAATGATGGTTTGGATCATAAGCTGTATTTTGGATTCTGCTGCTGTGATGATTTAGTTTTCAGCTTATGCATTGTCTCGCATATTTTATGTCAAGTATGTTATTATTGTATTTTATTCCATGCGCTGTGAGATATGCTACAGGTTCTTTGGTAACTCATAGTTTCAAACCCTTTTTCCTTTGACGACCATCTCGTGCTAGTTGGACGTTGGTACAGTGCATTTCAGGAAAATGTCGGTTGGTTCGGGGTTGGCCGTCACATCAATGATGGATCCAGTGATGCGAAATAGACGTTATGGATTCAGAAATCAAGTGGTAAAGGATTTTTACCTTAATTTAATTTTTAGTTTAGAAATAAAATAACTTTTATGAGTTACAGGTTATTAATAATCGTATATGTTTAAAATATTTTTATATAATTGCTACAGTCCACCATTCAGCAGGCACGGAGCAGATAGACTAGACCTTCCATAGATATCGCAGAGATCGAGGAGTTGACGGCTAGGATGGCACAATTTGAGGAACAGAATCGTCGTCAAGCCATTGAGATGACTCAGCTTCTAGATTGATGCTTAGCGAAGTTTGCACAACAGCACATGCGCTTCCCTTCATCAGCCGGATCTACAGAAGATGACGATGCAAGAGTTGACGATCAGTGATGGATGGATAGATATTTTTTTTGCTCGGGGAATGTAAATATGACTGGGTTGCTGTGACTATGGTACGAGTGTATGACTTTGTTTTGACATTTTGTATGTATTATGACGGTAGACATGCTTTGGTATGGTTGATGTGGTAGACTTGATGTATTTTGTGTTGATGTGATGGTAGACTTGATGTATTTTGTACGTATTTATGTTGTTTTCTGGTTTTTCATGTTTTTTTGGTTGATATGTTGTGTTTTGGAAGAATTTTTGAGTGCTGGGCTTTTAAATTGATGATCTGGTATGATGGCTTGAGATGAGTGTGTGTTGGAAGGCTAAATAGCAGCAAAAACTTTAAAAAAATATGCAGATTTCCTGACGGTTTCCGATGGCTTTCAGGTACACGAATAAGTAACCGTTTATGATGGCTTGGGACACTTATTGGTAATGTGTAAGTAACGGTTTCTGACGGCTATCGATAGCCGACACCAGGTGACTCAAGCCATAGGAAACAAGAACGACGAGCAGTGTCGATAGCCATCAGAAACCCTGTTTCTCGACACCTTAAATTGCTACGGGGATTTCCGATGGCTGTCGACCGATTCCGACAGCCGCCGACGGTTGACAGCTGTCGAAAATTCATATGTTTCTTGTAGTGATTGCCACAAAGGCACAAACTACCTCTAATAAACTAAAATCAGAAGAATACACTACTTATCTTTTTCTTCCCGTAGGTTCAGGCGCTGCAGCAAAACACGCAGTATACAAATATCATCTCTTCCATCGTTATTCAAATCCATCTCAACCGAAATGAAGGTAATTTCTAAATGGAAATTTCTTATGATTTCTTTTTAATCCATTGCAAACTTCAAATTATTTGTCAAATTTTATTCGATTGAAACCTTAATTTCTTCATTAATCAGTACTGTTCAAATTGAATCATTGTGTTGAATGGAATCTATTATCTTTCTCTAGATGTGAATCAAAAATGTTATTAGATAACTTAAGTTTAAAAACATAATTGTTTAGTTATTATTATTGTTATTGAACTAATTTCAATTTAATGTTCATAACTTCATGTTAGTTAATTGTTAGAAAACAAAAGGTTATGCTTAATTTTATTTTTAGAAAATTAACCTAATCTAATCAATTTTTCAGGTAAATGTCAAATTCAAAATCTAGGAAAACATTGTTTTTGTTCTACGAGTTGAAAGGAGATAACTCTTTGGATCCAGAAAATGAAATTTCTCCAAGCTCCATCGAGCAGTGTCCTTGCAAAATTCCAAGTATCATAGTCGACAATGGTGGAGATCATTTTACAACGGATCCGGGAAGACGTCAACAAATATGGACAAAACAAGTAAATTATAGAGATGAGGTTCGGAGTAAATATCTTAGATTATCGCCATTTCAACCATTTCTTGACATAAACCCACCAACAAAAGATGGAAAACAACTTCGTCGATTTTAAAGTAGTTGGTTTAAGAAATATCCATGGATTGAGTATTCGACCAATTGCAATATGGTCTTTTGTTTATATTGTTTCTTGTTTGAAACTAATCCACCAACACGTGCATCATTTACAGTTGACAGATTTAAAATTTGGAAAAGAGTAGGAGGGGTTAATTGTACATTTTTGCAACATGTAGGAGGGCTGGGTTCATCACATTTGTGTGTTGTTAGGGCCGCTGATGATTTAATGAATCCTTCTTTGCATACCAAAAGAGTATTTGATGCGCAATCTAAAGAAATGGTTGAGAGAAATCAATTACGTCTTAAACTATCTATTGAATGTGCTCGATGGCTTACTTTGTAATCATGCTCTGTTAGAGGTAATGATGAATCTCTTGAATCCAAAAATCATGGAAAATTTATTGAGATGATAAAGTACTTAGCAAAATGTAGTGAAGACATATTTAAAGTGGTTTTGGAAAATGCTCCGGGAAATGCAAAGTATACTTCACCTACAATTCAAAAGGAAAATTTAACTATTTTAGGTGATAATGTAAGAAATAAAATTCCAGAAGAAGCTAGAGATGGAAATTTTTTCATTTTTGTTGATGAAGCACAAGGCACTTCCACTAAAAAAGCAAATGGCTATTGTTACAATATTTGTTAATAATGTGGTTTAGTTCAAGAACGCTTCTTTGGGATTGTTTGCGTCGTAGATACCACCTCATTGACTTTAAAAAAATGAAATATTAAAAGTTCTTTCTCTTTTAAATCTTGGAATTAATAAAATGATAGGACAAGGATATGATGGTTCAAGCAACATGAGAGGAGCATGGAATGAGTTGCAAGCGTTATTTCTTAAAGAATGCCCATATGCATATTATGTACGTTGCTTTGCTCATCAACTACAACTTGCATTGGTTTCCGCTTCAAAGGATGTTCAAGATATTTGGCTATTCTTTTCAAAATTGAGTATTTAATCTTGTTGATGCTTCTCCTAAGCGCCATATTGAATTAAAATCAAGTCAGGTAGCGGAAATTGCAAATAAAGTAGCGCTTGGTGAAACTGAAACAGGTCGAGGAGCTAACCAACCTTAGATATTACAACGAGCTAGAGCCACCCACTGAAGTTTGCACTTGAGTTCTGTAAGTAGTTTATTGATCTTTTTTCTCCTTTGTGTGATATAATTAAGAATGTATGGCAAAGTCAGGACATGAAGCCAAATAAATGTGCTAAAGCAAAAGGTGTTTACCTCGCTACGACTTCATTTGAATTTGTTTTCATTCTTCACTTACTGAATGAGATATTAAGTATCATGGATGTGCTATGTCAATCTTTTCAATTAAAAACATAAGATATTGTCAATGCTATGAATCTTGTTATCACTACAAAAACACTCCTTCAAAGGCTAAGAGACAAAGGTTGGCTTACTTTCTTTGAGAAAGTGTAAGAATTTTGTAAGAAATGTTTCGTTGACATGCCTGATATGAATACATCTTACAAAGTGGGCACATCTCATTCTTGCCAACAACATGATGATATTAGTTTTCTCCATCATTATCATATTAATATCTTTAACATTGTTATTGGTTTCAAATTGTTGAGTTGAACACTAATTTCTATGAAGGAGCAATGGAACTATTAATCCTCAACACCGCTTTGGATCCAACAGATGCTTATGGATCGTTGAAAGTTGATGATATTTACACTCTAGCAGAGAAGTACTACCTGCAAGATTTCACATTCCAAGAGATACATATAATAAAGTGTTAACTACAACATTATGAACTTGTTATTCCTTTTCATCCAAATTTCCAAAGTCTATCAACCATCTTTGAGTTGTGTAAACAATTGTTTGAGACAAGAAGGAAAGACATTTATTACTTGGTTGATCTATTGATTCATCTTGTTTTGATTCTTCCAGTTTCAACGGTAACGATGGAGCGTGCATTTTCATCTATGAAGCATGTTAAAACTACTCTACAGAATAAAATGGGTGATGACTTTCTTGAAGATTGCATGATTATCAACATTGAAAGGGAAATTGCTGAAGATATTGACTTGGATTTGGTAGTTTGTGATTCAACTCACGTAAAGAACGAAGAGTCCAATTTGTCTAGATTATTGTATCCACTTTTGTATTTATCTAAGTCGCACATGAGATGTACGTCGATACCTCATATTTTTGTAAGTTTTTATTGATATATAATTAAAAACTGCTTTTTGCGACTTTTGATACTACTTAGCTCTATTTTTTTTTCATTTCTCTAACTTAGTTGTTTGGAACTTTTCTATGGATTAGAAAAGAACAAGTTTATTATAAATTTACTGCAGATGCACAGGTATGTAGTATGCAGGTCGAATACGTGGAGAAAAAAATTAATTTGCTATTAATAAATTTCATGGGCGAGTTAGACGAATTTGGAGGATTTGATTGAAAACAATAAAAATTGAAATTGCAATTTGATTCAGAACAAATCTAATTGTCAATTAAAACAAATTAAAACTACAATTGAATTCACTACAGATTCGTATCTAATCGGATCTATAATAAATTCAATGATAGAAAGACAAACAGAATACTGAAATAAAAATTGTAGAACAGAAATAAACAAACATGATAGTAAAATTAGGATTACCGTTGAATCTAATCATACGGTCAATCAATAATGGTAAAAATAAATGTAATAGCAAATTGTGCTCCACCAAATCTAATTGAATAGACGACAAAAATTTACAGGACCCAGAAGGAGTATAGAAAAGAAAAGAAAACTCTCGAATCCTGGATAGAATTCACAATGAGAACACAAGGGTATTTGTAGGAAAGATAGCCAACCTAAACCCTACTACAAACACAAATGGGCCTTGGTTAAATCTATTAAAATTTGGCTTTTCCTCTTGCTTCCTTGACAAGTCTTCCTTAATTTTTGATATGCATATGCTTTCTACCAATTATTCTCTTATCCGAAAAGGAATTTAATGTGAGATTTTCATCTGCAAGTCTTCATATGTATATTGTAATAACCTGGATTTTTCGAACCTGAATATTTAATTTATTTAAATATGAATGTGAGTGAATTAGAAATTAATTAACTTGAATTCAGAATATACGAGTTATTAAAAACAACTGAATCAAGTAAGGAATTTAATATGGAATTAAATTGAATGAGAAGCTTATGAAAATTCATATTTGAATGGGAATGATAATATTAATTTATCATCGATGAATAGAAGTGTTTGGAAATTGATTGGTATTTATTCGATTTCATTTACACGTGAAAATAGTGTTTTTGCAAACAGTATCGGAATTCGTCGAAACTAGATTTTTTGAGTCCGGAATATTATAATGTAGTAGAATAACAAATTTCATGGAATTCTGATTTGATATGAAGTCGTGATAGCTTATAATGCATGACCGATTATAATAGAAAATATCTTCATAAATATCTAAACCAAAATATCAACAAATATCTAGATATTTCCTTTATAAATACTCCTTTCCCTCTCTTATAACCTAAATCTCCTTTTTTGTAAATCGAATAAAGCAAGCCACCACTCTTCCTAATCTTCTTTGAATTAAATCTCTACTAATACATAATGAAATCAAGTGAGTATTGATTCCTTGAACTCGTACATTCAAGTGCTTTAAATCTGTGCACCCAGATTTTGGTGCGATGGAAATACTGGGTTTGACATTTTTTATTCCGTGGGGCTAGGGAATGCGTCGCTTGTAACTGAGGAGGGCCAGAGGTTGGAGTGATGGCACGGTTGAACTCCTGGTGGTGGTGCGCATCGAATGGAGGGTGTTTGGGGAACTCTAGTCATCGGAGATGGATTGCGACGTCCATGGCAGAACCGATAGCAGGAGCAGGTCTGGTTTTGGATAATGGCAAGGGTTTTGATCGTACAGAGATTAGCATTGAGTTCAGGGGAGCTGCGCGAGTTGTTTGCGAGAATTTAGTGGAAGTCGGAAAAAAAGAATGCCGCACTTATAGGTGGAGCTTCCGTGGGTCCCTGGTAGCCGCGTTTGATTTGTGTGTGTCGGACTAGTGATGAAGGGGTTCGGTAGGTGCGGGTCGAGGAGAGATAAACGTTGGCGAAGTCGGTTTGGTTAACAGAGGGATGGGGCTCGATATCACTGGAATGTCATGCACGGTGATATGGGTTGTATTGCATAGCAGGTCGATTTGTTTTTGGGAAAAAAGGGCATGGGGGCAGTCAAGTGAGGACGGTGAGGGGACTGTTTAATTGATTTAAATTGTTAAGTTTAATTATATTTAAATCCTATATTAACTTGCAACACCCATAAACAGTTCATACGACGTCCGGTTTATGAACCGTCAGTTGCATTGGGATCGTGTTGAAGAACACTGCGCGTACAATGTGGATTGGAATTATTATGGGAAGTCTGGATTTTATCTAATTTCAAATGCCAGTTTGAAATTAGATAAAATAGCGTGGAATCGACGATAGAAATGGATGGTGAGTTTAACTCACGCCTATCGCAATATTATTGTGCCATATAATAATATTGAACTGTATTACATATGTATGTTCCTATATATGAACTGTGATGCAGGGGGACATGTTGGAGGAATTCAACAGGATTCCTCAATATTTTTGTTACCGTATTTATATTCATATGTTGTATTATGAATTGTGTGTTAAACCTGACTATGGACCCCATTGACTGTATAACGTTGTTATATGTGAAATTATTGTGAAGTAAATATGTTATTTTATATAATATATTGAGTTTATCTATTTCACACAAATTGGTGTATTTGGCATAACGGGACTGAATTGGTAAATTATACGAATAGGAACGGAATTGGGAAACTGGAAGTGTATGGTTTATAAGATTTAGAAATGATTTTGGATTATAATGCATCTGTTATAATCAATGATTTTAAAATCACAGTTTTCACCGTATTGACCATTTATCGATATTTACATCTTTAAAGTGATATTTTAAAGATGTGGATAAATATAGAAATGGTTTTGGTTTTACCGTGACAATGTGTTATTTACATTCATCTTTAACCCATTAGGATTATATCGATGAAATTTATATATTGAATCTTTAAATGAACGTTTAAAGATAATTATATTAAAGGAATAGTTTTGGGTTAGTTGTAAATGGTGTTTTAGCAACACTTATTTTTAAAACCTTGGAATATAGTTAAATTGGAAATATACTGTTTAATGAGTTTGAATATACTTAGATCTTTAATAACTGATTTTAAAGATAGAAACAAGTATAGGAAATCTTGCAAGATAAAGATAGTGAACAAGATGTTTAACTTATAAAAGAGAAGAGGTTGTTTATTAAATAATGGTTTAACCTCTTTGATTATATTTTAAGAATTCATAGAAATGAATTATGGTTATACTTATACCGGAGGGACAGGTATACGAATACGTTTTGATGTATTGAAGTTAGAAAGGAAATCTTGAAAATGAATTGTGATTATACTTATACAGGAGGGATAAGTATATTAATACTTTTTAGGTATTAAGGCTATAAAGGAATAAGGAATTCATAGAATATATGCATATGTCTTTTATATGTATAAGTTAAATATATATGCTAGTATATAAAGGAATATTAATCAAGTATTAGTTATTGATTAATAAACAAAATCTTAATTAACAAATGAACTTTTATTAGACAGAAAGAAGTTTTACTAATAAAGGGATATTAATCGAGTACTAGTTATTGATTAATAAAAGAAGTCTTAACTGACAAATGAAGTTTTTTTTAGTTAAAAGAAGTTTTACTAATAGAGGAATATTAATCGAGTGTAAGTTATCGATTAATAAGCGAAGTAGTATTTGACAAATAAGTTTTGTTAGATAAAAGCAGTTTTATAATAACAGAAGTTTTAATTAATGAAAGATTAATTAAATGGAATAGGATTAGAAGCCATTTATATGAGTTAACCGTGCTTCAACTATTTATCATGCTTTGTGATCTTGATAGTGCCTTGAATATTTATTCGTTTGTTATGGAAATTAAGCAGGGCTGTTTTCCATATGCAATCGTCTATTGTATGAATTATAGTCGGTTTTGACTATAGAACTTGACCTTAAATCTACCGACTGGTTTTGAGGAGACTGGGATTGGTAAGTGTTCAACTTATCGAAAACCACTTCAAAACTAGTATACGGGTTCTATGTTTTGGGAGCGGTTGTGAAGTGAAGTCTATATGGGGATTCGAGATCTGTTGAGATGCTCGAACACATATAGTGATTCTAAGATCTGTGAAGGAATCTATGTGTGATTCGAAGATCTAGTGATGTATTGGAATCCATGTGTGATTCTGAGATATATGAAGGAGTTTATGTGTGATTCGAAGATCTATCGAGCTATGGGATTTCATCTGGGAATTCGTATTCTGTTAGAGTGATGAAGACTCGTGTGAAAGATGCCGAACGAAACCTCGACATCGGATATGGCTAAAGACAGAGTAGGCTGCGTGATCTGGGGTTTTGCTGACCCACGACAGGATATATTGACTCCATATCTAGTGTATGCTTATTATCGAATCGTGCGGGAGCTCCTCGAAGTTGCGCGCGGGAGTTGGGTATATTTGGTTCCACCTAGTGCACACCTGTGTTTTCGTGCGTGGGCCAGTCATGCATACCTTACGGTATATTTTATCTAGAGATATACGACGCTTGAAGGTGGTTTCTGATCCTTGTACATGGAGTTCGGATCTATATTTAGAGATCTCCAATGGAAAATCCAATATGCGAACATGCCTTATCGGTTTTGTTTGTATATTTAATAGTTGTCGAATGTAACCATTCCTTCTGTGATGATAAGGAATTTCGCTCGATCCGAATCGATCGCTAAACCGACCAAGACCGTTTGAAACCCGTATTGTTATGAGGACAAGACAAATCAGAACGCAAACAGAAGAACATTTCATTGCTTATTACAACAATTCATCAGAATACAAGAATATATAGAGTACGAATAAATATTACACATTCAATAAATATCAGAGATTACAATACATTACATAGCAGTGGAAAAATAATACAGTACACAACTGAAGGAGATATACGGATACAGAGCTTTCAGGATATCATTCCAATTGTAAACCAGGATCCTGTGAATATAAATCTGCAAAACCAAAACTACTAGCTGCCCGTGCGGAAAATAAGGGCACCCAGAGTTTAGGTTAAAATAATAAACTCCAGGTCAGTCATGTGACTGATGTGAGAACTAAAACAGTTATTTAAAACTTTACTTTAAAATAAAGTAAATCAAGGGACCACGCCGTATAACACGGAACGGGTTTCCTCCCAAGAATACTAGTGCATATAACAAAACAGCGCAATGCTTTTTGAAAAAATGAAGCTATTATAAGACCCAGGTCCCATCACACAATGCAACACAATCCGGAGGATAGGGTTTTCCCTTATAATAGCCAAACATGCTTGGTACGTTAAAAACAAATCATTTGATACTATTATAAGTGTATAGTGTCAAAACAATTTCAATCATAATTATAGACAGCATGGGTACCATATATCATGTCGCCATACTAGGCTCTACAATCAAAACCGCAAATGTCACGTATTGGAAGTTGGGTTTCCATCTGTGAACCGAGGCAAAAGATACTCCTCTACCGATTCGAGACGCTCTAGCCCACCCCTAAGGTCCCAGACTCAGGTGGGCCCTTGGATCGTCAGGGTCGGTCCACCGATGTGGATTAAACTTAAACCCTGGACACTGCATTTCCCCACCCTATGGGGTGTCAAAGAGTCCACTGACTCCATCGACTCCACATAGTCACCGATATATCTGAGGCGCCTCGCAATCCAACAACCACATAAGTCAAATTCGTCAGGGCGTGTAAAACCACTGACGCCACTTTTAGCTAGAAGGAAAAGCATGTCCTCCCTAAGGTCCTTCTCCCGTTTCTGGTTCACAGCCGGGGTGTGAGGCTTGCGAATCAACGTTACACAAAGCTATGCCGCACAGGCGGTGCTTTGATCATCAACCACAAGACTTTTCTTTTCAATAAAAGCCTTGATCATTTGGCACTTAGGCATGCCACACAGGCAGTTCACTCCATGCGATTGATATCCATCAATATATAATCTCTGAGCTCGTACGTCTCAGAGAAGGGCGTTAAGCAAGAGAATAAATTTTCCGCCGCCAAATAGATATGTATTTAATAGAAATCAATCACACAGAATAAAATCCAATGTCAGACACACAGTCCATTTACAAGTTCATTATGGGTCTGAACGAAACCGGAGGCACCTTGTACCTCGCATATCCATCGATCTCCAAGTACGCCTGGACGATCACCAATTTATTCCCTCCTCTTGGGTGTACAGCCCAATCAAGATCATCAGTAATTATCCAAACGACGTGAAGACCTCCGGTCTTCGACCACCGTCTTCATCCTCGACACATCGTCGAATCAGTTATTCAGAATGGGATAAACCCAGTCTTTCTAAATAACTCGCGTATATAATAAACAAATGTTACACAAACATAACACACGCCTCATTCCAATTCAGAACAATCTTTTATTCAAATATTCTTATACTTTGGGAAAGGTTCCCATTAATTTTATCAAAGTTAAATTTTTTAAATTTATTCTTTAATCTTCCTTTGAATATCAATTTAAACCAAATTATGGTTTATCCAAACTAGTCGGGATTAACGAACCTTACCGAAGTAATCATTTGTTTTAATTTCCCAATCCCAACCTATTCATCCCATGAAGTAAAACTGGTAATACTTCAGATCTAACACCACGGTGTTATCGGTAAATTCAATTACCATTTCACATTCAAATCTAGTTAAAGATTTAACTATCGCCTGGAGCAAAACTGGTGATACTCCATTCTCGATCATTTCAATCTAATTAAAGATTCATTAAAAATCCGCTTAGCTTTAATCTTCCCAAAAATCCATATCCTGTCTTTAACTGGGTTAAAGAACCAGTGTCATCTAAAACACGGTTCACGATAAACCCAAATCCCATTTGATATTAAATACAAGGCTCTAAATAGAAAATATATCGGCTTATATTCAATATCAAATTCTACGACCAACAAATATTGTATTGGAAATAACGATATTAATATATCTTTCAAATTTCCATAACAATATCTGTATAATCACGAAATCCAACATCGAAATATTCCAAAGACAATTTCGATTCAAATCCATTCCAATTCAATTATAGGAAATTCTGGTTACTTTTAAAACCATTTCAAATCCACTTTATTTATTTAAAAATAATAATGGGATTATAATTCTAGTTCAAAACTAGTTCGTTTCGATAAAAATCTATTTTTATCTTTTCAAGTATGGAGTTTTTCATCCCAATTCTTTCCAAATCATTTCTTATGATTTTACACAAATTATTACTATTTTTAATAATTTTATCAAGGCCCGTACAGTCGATTTCCATCAACGGCCATCGAACTGCACTTACAACGGCCTTTTCCAAATTTTATTTGGACATAATTCCAAATCCAACTGTTAGATTTCAACTCTCTAATATTCCTTAGAAAGCTCTTTTTGATACGAACCCAACAGTTCCGGTTTTATGAGAATCTGACGGTCGGATCTCCCGTAATGTCCATTCGAAGTCAATGGTCGAAATTCGCGAACTACCGCAGCGCGGCGCATTCTATTCAGGCCATTTTATATATATATATATATATATAATATAATATATATATTTCGTCTATTTCCTTTTAAAACGTATTTTATAAATCGTTTTAATTCGTTTTCAAAATGATTTCAACTTCATATTCAATTTCAAATCAAAATTGAATATTCCATATCATCGATATATAAATGATAGTATTTTCAAAATATTATATTTTGAAATCAATTCCTTTTCAATATTCATTATAAAAATGAATAAAATCTATATAGATATCATTCGCGTCAAAATGGCGCAAATCTTATCAACACGGCTTTATATATTTCAATAACTTCGTTATTCTATTCAACAAATGAATATTTTCTTCAACACATGAATATATATTTTATTCAACACATGAATTTCCTTTTATTCAACACATATATATATTTTATAATATTCTTTTATCTTCCAAATTGGAATGAGGCCAAATCAATTACTATATAATGTTAATTATATGGATTCCATACAACACATGTATATAATAGCAAAGATAAATAATCAACCATCATCCAGAGTGCACCACACAACTGCATAAGCATTAAATATAAATAATTAACGCTTAAAACAGCCTGTCAATCAATAGATCGACACATAGATAATTATTGGGATTAGTGTACGCCAAATATCATCCCAACACCCGTGTGGGGTTTCAAACAATCAAACACAGGTTTTGTTTGTGCAGTTGGGCGATGTGTAAAATTTATCGTCCCAATCAATATCAGTCAAATTGGTGTACATAAACAAATCGTTCGATTTGTAAATGAATATTTATTTTACTTCAACAAATGAATATATATTTTATTTCAACACATGAATATATATTTTACTTCAATACATGAATATATATTTTATTTCAACACATGAATATATATTTTACTTTAACACATGAATATATATTTTATTTCAACACATGAATATTTATTTTACTTCAACACATGAATATATATTTTACTTCAACACATGAATATATATTCTATTTCAACACATGAATATATATTCTATTTCAACTCATGAATATATATATTTTACTTCAACACATGAATATATATTTTACTTCAACACATGAATATATATTTTACTTCAACACATGAATATATTTTTTACTTCAACACATGAATATATATTTTACTTCAACACATGAATATATATTTTACTTCAACACATGAATATATATATTTTATTTCAACACATGAATATATATTTTATTTCAACACAAGAATATATATTTTATTTCAACACATGAATATATATTTTATTTCATCACCATCAACAGCCAAATTTCACAACACAAATAATCACACAAGTCGTCCATGGTCTGTGGACGACGGGGAGCAGTATATATATGCAGTTATAAAATAAATAACTGAACAGAAATTTTTAGTGAGGAGTTCTCACATTGGTTCTATTATTTCTGAATTTCATCACCGTTCGGGTCTGAAATTGTCTAAAATTCTAGCCTGCCCCAAATTGAACTCGGTCATTCTTGCTGTGAAGCCCTCGTCCCCACGATCGCAACATATCCAGTTTCGCATTTTTCCGACCTCGTATGTAAAAGATACGATGATATCAGTGTTAATACATAATTAAATTATTAAAAAAAAAACCTTAATTACCCTTTAATTAATCCTTCCCCCTTCTTCTTCGTTACAAGCCTGAACGAGAAAACTCATATATCGCCAAAAGCTCCAACCTAGGGTTCTGATTATCTCGCAATTGATGAAGCCAGAAATCGATCCACTAGCGCCACCTCGAAGAGCGTCGAGAGGCGAGCCCCTGGGTCCCCGCAACGTTGAACTCGAACTGAGGAGGGAGGCGGAAATCGAGGCGATATGGCGGTTGTTGGTGGCGAGATTTTGAGCAAAATACATAGCGATGGAGGGTGATTCTGGTATGGATGTAAAGCTGGTGAGAAGTACTTTGATTTCCTCCAAAGAACCGTGGGTTAATTTTGCGTGGATTGGAAGATTTTTGAGCTCAAAAATCTGAGCTTTTTCCGCCTTCTATTCGAGAACGACGGTTGAGAGAGAGGGAGTTGACTTGGGTTTGACTATGGCCCTTTATAGGAAATTAAATTATTATTTTAATTAATTTTAATGTCAAAATCGCAAACGAACTCCAAATCAAACCCAACGACTGTCGCCCCTAGCCAAATACTCTCATTCCGAACACAATGGGATATGCCCGATAAGCAATTCGACTGTTACGATCAGTTTCCCTTTGTATTCAAATTAAACGTATATTTCAATTTATCGGGGCCACATACGGACTCTAAAAAATCCCTAAAAATATTTTCTAGCTTCTTATTGACGATACGGTCCTAAAAAAACTAATTTCGTCAAATTCTGAGACCGTCTGAAAAATGGCCATTTTCTGGTTGATCGAAATTGACTACAACAGTTAAAACACGTTTTCTTTTGCCACGCTCACATATTGATTCAGAAAATTATGAATTTTGGAACCTAGCAATAATTTGACATTCTGGTTCCAACAAAAGTGGTTTCGTTGAAAAAAAAGGTCATTTACAAAATTTCCATTTTTAAGGGCCTTTATATATATTAAAATATTTATAAATTCCACAACGACTTTTCTAAATTTTAAACTGGACATATCTTACACTCTATAAAGTGAAATCTCTGTTTCTTAGATCCGTTAGAAAGATATGATTAAACAGATTCAAATATTTCTTATTTCGTTCAATTCTGAGTTATATTGAATTCTGTATATTCATTTGAAATTCGAAATCGAATTTTCAAACTGTCGCGCCTTTTCAGGCTCGTTATATAATTAAAATAATTATATTCTAACGTCAATTCAAATAAATATATACGTTCTAATTCTATTCAAAATAAATTTCTCGTCGTTATTATTTAAAATAATTCATTTTAAATATTCAAAATTCATCAAAATTCCCAAAATAAAATTTTTAAATTGGCTCAGATTTCTGGGTTATTACACTTTCTATGTGAATTTATTTATATTCTACACCCTAGACATTATCAATTTACAACTATACTTCTCCTAATAAATGGTTGGATGTTATTGAGGGAATAACCGTTATAGATATGCGTACGACCTCTCATTGTATTGGGAAGTGTGTTACTTAAATGTTGAGTTATCTCACGCGGTTGCTATCCTGATCTGGGTGTTATTTTGCGCTAATGCTCGGGTCAGACCGGCTATATTTGCAGATCAGATTGGATTGCTTTGGAGCTTCAGAAGTTGAGTTGGTGGCGAGACGTATACCCGTATTCTACTTTCTATTCGGCTGTGTATGTTATTGTATGTATCAGCGATTGTAAGGACAGGTCGTTATGACTGTTCAGGCTGATTCATTGTCTACTCTGATTGATATATGTATATTTTAAAGTTTTTCCGCTTTTTATAAAAGAGCACTATTATTATTATTATTATATATTATTCATTCTGTTGTGAGATTCTATTCTGTGTCCTCATTCTTCTATTCTTCTACCTTCTTTCTTTTCCCCTAACTATCAGACTTTATGGTACTTGATTTGAGATACATGAAGACAGAGTATGTATTAGTATTGATTTTCGAGAGATGAAAAGTCGAGCCGTTACATATATACACAGAATTTTGATCTTTATTTTCTATTTTTTGATTGCATGTGGCTTAGTCGTTATATCTGTAAAGGTGACAAAATAATACCCAAGAAATATTTATTTATATACAAAAGATAAGATATAAGAGCATCAAATAAACACATTTCTATGTTAATCAAATACCCCAACACTTATCTTTTACTTGCCTTCGAGTAAAACAAAAAATGAAAAACTAAACTAGGTAGGTTACATTTTTGTAGGAAACACAATTGCATTGAGCGTATGCAACAAGCCGTTAAACCTCTAGGTGTCCCTAGTAGGACGAGCGGTGTCTCATGAGGGTTTTCATCGGATACTACCCACAAAATCCAAATGCAGTGTATTATGATTCGAATGCAACTTCATGAATGCAACCCAACATATGCAAATGAAAATAAAAATGAAAGCACGACTTGTTTCAGAAAAGTTGCAACATAGCAATATACAATTAAAAATCAATCTATAGAAATTTTTGGTTCCTTAACTATCACAAATTTTCAACATAATTCAAATTTAAATTCTAGTTTGGCCAGCTTGATCGGTTGATAACATAGTGCAACCATGAAATAAATTCTTAGTTTGCTTGTCACTGTTTGCAAAGCGGTATTCTCATTTCCTTGTATATAACTAGTCAAATCATTAAGGTCAAGAAGTGTTTGGGCATCATCGCTTATTCTCTGTCTCTATAAAATTTTAAATTTATGACTGATTACACACACCTAACTTAAAGATTAAGGTATACCACCCATGCACTGCCTCGTGGACTGACGTGAGAGTTTAGGATAGAGCTTGGCGGATTTTGCAAAGCGACACTGACTTTGTCAATAAGATGTTAGTAATCCTTAGGTACCCAACTCATAAAATGAGACCAAGGTATACCAGCCATGCACTGCCTCGTGGACTGATGTGAGGGTAAGGAAAAAGCTTAGCGGGTTTGCACCCCAACACTAGATTTACAAGCAATGTTGGATGCCCTTGGATTATTATTATTATATATGAGAAGAAGAGAGAGTTATGCAATTTCAGCTTAATATAACTTAGTTTCAAAGACTCAAAATGCCAATATAAGTATTTTAAGTCCTCCTCTCATTAAATAAAGAATGCAATTTAGAGTAGATTTCATGACCATTACCAAAGAATCTTCTTATGTACCGATTACACTATTATCGCTCGTAATTCAACTTTTCATTATATTTCTTATTCGATCTTAGTTAAGAGAAAAAATTACTATCAACTGATAAAAAATGTTAACTTACTTCGTTGTACTAATCTAAAATGAGTCGTATTTCCAAAAAAATTATGGTATGTTACTACGATCTAAAATGCATGATGGTTCTAACTAAATGCATGAAGATGAAAAGAAATTAAAGAAAAATAAAAAGGATGTAATGCAGACTTCCCCCACATTTGTTCAAAACAGTGTCCACATTATAAACACATTTCCAAAATTTGAAAGATAATACCTAAAGGTAGATTAAATGGAGAATGATTTGTAAAATGAAAATGCAATTTGACAACTATATGTGAATGAAAATCATATGCAAAATGAAATCTATGATGATGATGAATGCTTTACGAGGAATGAAATTTCCTTTTCCTTCTACACTTTCCTCTATAAAAAATGATGCATGATGATTTCATATTTTAATTGTGAGGTACAATAGGCATATCACTGAATTCTGAAATCAAAATCCTTCCTATGAAATTTTTTGTCGTGCTAGTGATTTATATCATTCAACTGAAGATTATCATAATTCCATAAACTTGAGTTTTATTAATAATTTCATTCGATGGTATGGAATTAACATTATCTTCGAGACATACTCCCAATTCGTCATTTAAAAATTTAAGCTCATCTTCGAATAATTCTTCAAAAGACATAGTGGACATGTCTATCGAGGAAAATGAAGTTTTCTGAGGAGATAATTCAGACATGTCATCTAAAACTGTTTCTATTATGTCGACTTCTCCTATTTCGATCTCTTTGGGTTGATGAAAAACATTTAATTCAATAGCTAAGTGTTAAAATGGTACTCGAAGTAGGCTGCTCCTACAATTAATGATAGCATTTTAGGTAGCTAAGAAGGGATGACCCAATATCAATGGAATCTGACTATTCGAATTCGAATCAGGCTCAGTTTCAAAAACTATGAAGTCAACCAGGAAATAAATTTGATCAATTTAAATAAAACATCTTCAACAATGCCTAAGGGTTTTTTAAAAGATCGGTCGACTTGTTGAATTGTGATATTTGTGAGTATCAATCCCCCTAGTCTAAGTTGACGATAAATAGTGTAGGGAAGAAGATTGACACTTGCACCAAGATCAAGTAAGGCATGACTGATGTGAATATTTCCTATTTTACAGCCGTTTGTAGGGAAACCGAAGTCCTTATACTTGATTGGTGATGGATTTGAGAAAACAGAGCTAGTATTCACAGTCAAAAAAGCAGTTTTAAAAACATTAGTGGCTCGTTTTTGGGTGCGTTGCTCTTTGAGACACTCAGCATATTGAGGAATTTGTTCGATGGTGTCTACGAGTTGAATATTGACACGGACTTGTTTGAAGATTTCAAGAACTTTTTTGAAATTCACATCCTTCTTCCTATTGTTAAGTCTATGAGGATACGGAGCTACTTGTTTATAGAATCTTTCGGAATTTGATTGTTTGGAGAAGAAGGTTTCGATATATAAGAGGTAAGGGCATAGAAGATGAGATATTGGAATTGCCAACATTAGAGGAAGATATATTATCACGGTTGCTGACATCAGAAGAAGAGATGTTGGGATTGCCAATATTTGAAGAAGATGGAGATTTGGAAGGTTCAGAAGAATTGGCCTTGGTAGCCATAAGATTAGTGTCAAGCTTTTGGATAACAGTCGAAATCGAAGGATTGTCGGGATTTCTAACATTGTTGTAAATCTTTTGTTCAGACCTAAGGGTGGTGACAGCGTTAACCGAATTATTTATGTCCTCACAAGAATTCACAGTGTGAGAATTATATTTTGGATTCACCTTGGGTAGACTAGGCAATTTTCCTTTCTCGTTACTTTTTATTAGTTCCTTCATCATATTCATCATTTATTTGGGTTTATAATCTTGATCATTTATTTGTTTCTCTAATCGAACATTTTCTCAAGAATATTGAGAAGATCATGTGAGATGGATTCACAACATTATTGGGATTAGACCATGAGAAATTTGGTTGATTTCTCCAACTAGGGTTATCTGTGCATGAGTAGGGATTATTTTGAGCTATGGCAATGACTTGGTCTTGAGGGTAATACTGGGGTTCTCCTTCTATGATTTGAGGAGTTTTAGTCTCTAAGGGAAAATGAATTGAATCCACGTCATGCACTCCTCTAGTAGAAGTATAAATGGGAACACGAATTGACTCCCATTGCATGTCCTTTTCAGAATAATCTTCTAAGAATTCCTAAGCTTCAACGATTGTTTTAGACATAAATTCTCCTCTACATATTGATTCTAGTTGTGATCTAGTTTGATAGTTTAGCGCCACATATGCAATTTGACATAATGATATTTTGGAATTTCATGATGAGGAAAACTATATAATAATTCGTTGAATCTCTCAAAATATTTTGAAAAAGTTTCCCCCTCGTTTTGAGAGAACTGATTTATTTCAGTTTGGATTTTTAGAGTTTTATGGAACGGAAAAAACTTCTTTAAGAATACAATGGAAAATTCATCCCAAATTCTTATAGAATGTTTTGAAAGAGAATTTAGCCATCTTTTAGCGCTTTTAAGTAGTGCGAATGGAATTAGCCTTAGCTCGACTGATTTATTAGACAATTGTTGCATTTTAGTTGTGGATGCATATAATTCAAATTCACTTAGAAATTCATAAGCATTTTCAAAACCAGTAAATTTTGGTACCCCTTAAATGAAAGATTGTTTAAGCTCAAATTTTCCTTCAATTGGTGGAAACACGATAACAGAAGGTTGAACAGTTCTAGTTGGGTAGCATAGATCTCGAAGAGATAAGGGTCTATCAATTATGACATTAAAATTTTGAAGATTTTGATTAATTCGATTGTAATCCATCTCGTTGAGAAAGTTTTGATTTATGTGAGAGCCCCTAGGAGAATTATAGTGGCTAAATCTCTTTTCACTCATCGTTGCTGAATATAAAAAATTCAAGACTTAAGGTTGACATAAGTAGATCTTATTACAAAATAAATAACGTACTTAAGTATATCTTATTAGTGGATAATCTCGATTTGAAGGGTCAAGAGGGTCTTATGGCCGTTCACGTATAGTACAAATACCATGGGATATGACCAATGTTTTATGGGTATTATGCAACCTCTTTTGCTAGAAGTTTAATAAATTGAACTAATATATATCCGCGATCAAACCCTTGAGAGAATCAATTTTGTAAATTACACTCTTGTAGTTAACTATTTTGAAATATCTAATCAGATTTTGTGGTTGAAAAACGATAAGAATAATGACAATATTTATGGAAATTTAAGCCAATCACAACAACCAGACAATAATAACTGCAAATAATTTTTTTTACAAGCAAGCCGCTATAATTGCATATATTTTTACAAGCAATGTCTATATATTTAAGCAACTGCAACACCTGTAGAGTTAGATTTTTTTTTACAATAGAGTATGGCAGTCCGTCAAGAGTAGTTAAGCGATGCTAGTGTTTTAAAGTCAATTGCATGCTTAATTCTATCTCACTTTGCTCTTTACCCTTCTTCTTTTTGGGAAACAAAACAAATACAAACAAAGGGAAAATAAAATCTGACTAGAAACTAACCTAAAAGACCTGACTGGACTAAAAAAACTAAACTAAAAAATAAAATAAAAAATAAGCCTTAAAAAAATAATTAAGACCCACACATCAAATAAAAGGAATTATCCTATAAGTCAATACTAATGCTCATGCACTAAAAGTATGGGTTCTGAATTTTTATTTTAAATAACACAAACCACTGAAACTCTTACCCAAAGAAAAGACAAAAGACGGTTAGCCGCTTCAAAAATGATCAAGATTTTCTTCTCTTTTTTTCTTTTGTATATAAAATACAAAGCTCCTAGAAAAACACTTAATAAGTGGATCTCACTTCCAAAATCAACCCATGCTCCTTTATTTTTTTAAAGCAAATCATGTAAAAAAAGAAAAAAATTGAAACAAATCACTTTCCAAATCAATTTAGTACCACGCAACTAAACATTCAAATAAATCATGCACCGAACCCTATTTCTCAGAAACACAAAAATGCTGAAAACAAATCAAAGTTATTTTTTTCTCAAAAACAATCAAATCGTGATGTTGATTTGAGGGAAAAAAATCGAAATCCAGGCATTCGGTTGAGTTTCTAATAGAAGCAAGAGATTCGATCCCGATTTGAATCGGGGTTTCAGGATTTGCTTCGGTTTTAACAAATTGCGAACCGGGTATTGCATTTTGGTGTTTAGGAGGATCAGGAGTGGAGTTGTTTGTGATGGGTATGGTTTGTATTGGTGATTTTCAGGACTGGGTGTGCGAAATTGATTTTCGAATTGTATTGGATTTTGCCGATGTTTGTTCGTGGTTAGGGTTGTAGAAGGCTGTTGCTTTTTGTTTGTTTAAATTGCAGATGGGTGTTTGTGTTGGGATTTGTTGACCGCGGGGCTGATGGGCGATCTTGGCAAATATGGTTTCTAAAAATCGCGAATGCATTTGGGGTATTTGCTGATCCTTTTGATGTTGTGATTATGGAGGATTTAGAGTATGGTGGGGATTAGGATTGATGAGGCTTGGCTTTATTGTGATTGTGTTAAGGATGAGGTAAAGATGAAACTGGGAAGAGGATGGTCGGTGTTGAGTTGCCAGGAAGGAAGAAAGAAACTGCTTTTGAATTGGTTATGCTTTATGTTGTGCACGGTGAAATTGTGGATGTAGAGGAGGTCTAGCTGATGAAGAAATTGATGATGAGACGGGTGGCGGTAAGATGTGTGGTGTGGAGAAGATGAGCTGATTGTCGTTTGCATCGAAGATTTGTACTTTTGTTTTGAACTCGTAAAAGAAGAAGGACATGTAATTGTATTGAAAATTGAAAAGTAGGAATAAAGGGTAAGAAATCGGAAAAGCTTTTTCTTTTTTTAATAGATAAAGAAAAAGGAAATACAATCAAGGAAATGTGACAAATATTTTCTTCTTCTCTTGTTTAGAAGATTATAGTATTAATGAAATGCCCTATCAACTAATCAAGAATTTTCTTCTATATATAAAATAAAACAAAAGGAAAAAATAAATAAAAACTAACACGGATCGGAAATTAAATAAATAATAAAATTTAATTGGCTCCCCGACAACGACGCCAAAAACTTGTTTGGCACTTTTCTATGGATTAGAAATGCGCAAATTAATTATAAATTTACTGCAATCGCACAGGTGTGTAGTATGCAAGTCGAACACAGGGAGGAAAATTAAATTTTATTGTTTATATATTTCTTGGGAGAGTTAGACGAATTTGGAGGATTTGATTGAAAACAATAAAAATCGAAATTGCAATTTGATTCAGAACAAATCTAATTGAACCGACGACCAAATCACAATTATCAACTGGAACAAATTAAAACCGCAACTGAATTCACTAATGGTAAAAATAAATGCAATAGCAAACCGTGCTCTACCAAATCTAATTGAATAGACGACATAAATTTACTAGACCCAAGAGGAGTATAGAAAAGAAATCTCTCAAATCCTAAATAGAATTTACAATGATAATACATGGGTATTCATATGATAGATAGCCAACCTAAACCCTAATACAAACACAAAAGGGCCTTAGTTAAACCTATTAAATTTTTTCCTTTACTCTTTTCCTCTTATTTCCTTGACAAGTCTTCCTTGATTTGTGATATTCATATGCTTTCTACCAATTATTCTCTTGTCCAAAAAGGAATTTGATGCGAGATTTTCATCTGCAAGTCTTTATATGTATATACACAACATTTTGATCTTTATTTTCTATTTTTCTCACTACATGTGGCTTAGTCGGCATATCTATAAAAGTGAAAAAATAATACCCAAGTAATATTTATTTATATACAAAAGATAAGATAAAAGAGCATAAAATAAACGCATTTCTATGTTAGTCATTAGCCCAGGTCACATTGAAATCCTGGCTCCGTCCCTGCCTGCTTTGAGTCTAAAATCCTATAATAATTTTAAGGCACTTAATGAATATTGTGGTATTGGTCATGCATCTCTATTGACCTAGGGTTCGAGTTTCCGAGACCTAGGAGCACCGTTTGACGAATTAGATGTGTGCATTGCGAATCTCATATAGAGGGAACCTATGGCCCGAATTTTGTAGTTATCGGCACTTAGGAGGAGAGTGCGACACTTGGCTTGTCGCATATGGATCTACAGTTCGCGACTTACTCAAGTGAACCAATCCCTTCCATTTTGGCTCGAGCACAACTAGGTCGCGTAGCGTGGTCCAGTGGTGAAGCTGGTGTCAGAAACCATTAAGAGATGGTGAAGGTAGGAAGAGAGAGAGAGAGCTTGAAGGGGTGTTTCTTTTCTTGGGTATATGCGTGCATGCTGCAGGTTTGGGGAAGAAGACTTAGGAAATTATGAAAGTGATCGTTAGTTAGTTAATTAAGTGGCCTTGTTATATTAAATGAATCTGGGAACTTATATCATGTATAACTTTTGCTTACAATACCATAGTTGGACGCCATTTCTTCAGTTAAACTCGTATTGGTGAGCTCTACATTTTGACATTAATTTGGTCTGATTTGACAAAGGTGAGTGATATCGTCTCTCACTGATCTGTAATTAGTTGTACGGTTAATAATTGACATATGAAAATGATTTATAACCTGAAGATATAATTTGTAGAATAGTTGAATATAGAAATAAACAAATAAAAGTAATTTGGTTAAATTAAATATGAATATCACGTTCACTACAGCAAATTAAGGTTTTAATAGCATCATTCATAGAGTTTCCACGTCTTGTACTATTTAACTCGAATAGACTAAAAAAAACTCCTAAATATTGAACACTATATGTTTCAAGTGTACGCATAACTTAGTTTTAAATTTATCATTACGCTGTACACACAGAACATGAGTTCTTTTCATTCCCCCTTTTTGGTTTGCCTCTTAAAATTTTATTTCCCATCAAATTTCCTTTATTTTATCCAAACTAATCAATTTCATGCCTTAGATTTTAATCGCCCCAACCCAATTGCCCTCAATTTCATTCATTACATTGCCGATTTCATTCCAAATCACAATAGTCCAAACTAGTTTCAGAACGCCTAGTAGATAGCCCTCGCATCTTCATCTTTGAGTGTTGTTGAACTGTTCAGATCTAGACGGCTAAACCATAGTTTCAAGCATTATTTGTTTATTATAAGGGAAAACCCTATCCTCCGGCTTGCGTTGCATTGTGTGCTGGGACCTGGGTCTTATAATAGCTTCATTGTTCTTTATTTAGCATTGCGCAGTTTGTTTTATGCACTGGTATTCTTGGGAGGAAACCAGTTCCATGTTATATGGCGTGGTCCCTTGATTTACCTAACTTTAAAAATAAAGATTAATAACTGTTTTAGTTCTCACACCAGTCACATGACTGACCTGGAGTTTATGTTTTAACCTAAACTCTGGGCCCCCTATTTTCCACACGACCAGCTTGTAGTTTTGGTTTTGCAAATTTATATTCACATGATCCTGGTTTACAGCTGGAACGATATTCAGAAAGCTCTGTATCCATTTATCTCTTTCAGTTGTGTTTTGTATTATTTTCCACTGCATTGTAATTTGTAAATCTCTAATATTTATCAAATGTATATTAGTAGTTCATACTCTGTATATTCTGTACTATGATGTAAATTGTTGTAATAAGCAATGAAATGTTCTTCTGTTTGTCTTCTGATTCGTCTTGTCCTCAAAGCAATTCGTGCTTTCCTTCACGGGGAAGTTCAGATCGCTATAGTTGGTATCAGAGCTTTGGTTTACAAAGCTCGAGAATAAGGCACATTAGAACCAAACGAAAGAATTCATTAGAGATTGGATTAGTAATATTTAATGAGAATGACTCGTTAGAGATGGGATCAGCAGTATCCTAGAACGAGTGTGAAGGGTGAATTTTTTGATAAAAAAATGAAAAAACAAATTTTGGTTTGAAAATTTAAACCTTATGATACGTATTTGATTATTTATTGTATATTGAATTTGGACAATCTAGTATAGGGAGATTTTGGGTATAGGCTTGACGGGGCATATTTTCGAAGCCTCAGATACTAGATAGATATAGAATCACACTCCAATCGCTCAGAGATGATTCTGATGATTGACGCGTCGTCATCAGTACTTATGTTCGAGTTTCGAAAGTGAGATGTCTATATATTTCCAATTGACAGGTGTGAGAACCAAAACTAGATAGGGCTTATTGTTGTGATTTGGCATCAAAAACAGGATTTTGAATATTTGTATCAAAGTTATGTGTTTGAAACGATAATCACTAATTGATTGCTGATTGTGTTGTTTGATTAATTAAAATTTTGAATCATTAAGCCAAATTGAATCAAAATATTGAACTGAATGGGAAATTGTTCGAAATTGCATGCATATACATGCACATATATTGAACAGGTCATAGCAAGGAGGCTAGAGAAGAGGAATAAAATTGTATGCCTGACAAATAGGTACATGTTTAATAATTTATTGGGTTTGGACGATTTTATGCGGCGATTGGCTAGCCGCTTGGCCTTTTCTTTTTGAGATGAGAGGGCCTATGTGGCGGTTTGGGGATTTTCCCAGTGCTCCCCATACAAAGGAGGTTATGGCGAAATTTTTCGAAAATTTAGGGTATTAGCCAAATTTTTGAAGAATTGGAAATTTCATAAAAACTGAAAAGTTGAAGAATGAAAGCCAAACTGAAAGTTGAGTTGGTTAGTTAAACAACTTTCAGCTTCATTCCTTTTCGAGGATGAAAAGATTTTAAGTGGGGGAGATTGTAACAATCCAGAAAATCAAAACCAATTTAAAATTTTTATTTTGGTAATTTTAGTGAATTTTGGATATTTAAAATGAATTATTTTAAATAATAACTACAAGAAATTTATTTTGAGTAGAATTAGAACATATATATTTATTTGAATCGATGTTAGAATATAAATATATATTTTAATTATAAAAGGAATTGAAAATGGTGCGGTAGTTTGAAAATTCGATTTCTAATTTCAAATGAAGGTACAGGATTCAAAATAAACCGGATTTTAGTGAAACCAAAAATATTAGAATCTATTTGAAAATATCTTTCCAATGAATATGAAATTTTGAAATTTCATGCGGGAATAAAAAGTTATGCCCAATTGAAAATTCAGAATAGTCGCTATGGAAATTTAGCCCTTAAAAATGGCGATTTTGCAAACGATCTCCATTTTCGGTGAGACCACTTTTGTTGGATCTGGAATGTCAAATTATTGCTTGTTTCCAATTTTCATAATTTTTGGGATCGATATGTGAGCGTGCAAAAGAAAATGTGTTTTGTCAATTTCAGTCAATTTGGATCGACCAGAAAATGGCCATTTTTCAAACGGTCTTCAAATTTGACAAAGTTAGTTTTGTTAGGACCGTATCTTCAATACAAAGCTAGAAATAATTTTTTTGGAATTTTTGGAGTCCGTATGTGGCCCCGGTAAATTGAAATGTACGTTTAAATTGAATATATATAGATTTATATTTTTAATTTAAACGGAAACTGATCGAAATGTTAGAATTAGCTTACAGGACATATCCCATTGTGTTTGGAACGGGGGTAATTAGCTGAAGGCAACAGTCGATGGATCTCGTTTGGAGGTCGAAATAAAAAGTTGCTTTTCAGGGTAATTAAATATAATATAAATTAAATATAAAGTCAATCCATACTCTCTCTCCCCCCTCACATATCTCATCCATCGGTTTTGAATAAAAAGAAATAAAAAACCTAGATCCCTAATCGATCGAGCGCGCCCCCCTCTGCCTCATCGCGACGGCGAACTTCACCCCCTCACCTCGTCGGAGCGATGCCGCCCTCTCCCTTTCTTCTTCGAACATCCCGAGCCCCATAGCCTCTCCATCGATGAACCATAGCCCGAATCAGTGCCACCCCTGCCCCTGAGCCTCTGCCGCCGACCTGATGAGGCACTCCGCCACTTGCGCCTCCTCCATTGCCCAATGACGACGTGAAACCCCCCCTTCAAACCGCTGTGAGTTTTTTTATTTACTTTACATTATTTTAATTGTGCAATGTAATTAAAAATATGATTTTTAACTGAAATAACCTTGTTTTAAAAGTACTCGATCTATATGTATAACGCGTTGAATTCATTCTCAGATTTAGAGTTATAAAGTTTGGATTTTTATAATCTAAGAAGCGTTGTAAAGAATGGATTTTTATATTTGAAAAGATTTGATTTTTCTATATTAAAAGATTTTATTTTTCTATATAAAAAGATTTGTTTTTTCTATATGTAAAATATAAATTTTAGCGAAGTAAAAATATAATTTTTAGCGAAGTAAAAATATACTTTTTAGTGAAGTAAAAATATAATCTTTAGCTATGTAAAGATTCAGTTTTTATATATATAATAGCGAGATAAAAATGGGATTTTTATATGAATGGAATGAAAATAAAAATATGACTTTTATATAAGTAGCGATATGAAAAATGTGATTTTTACTCTTAATAGCGGGAAAAGTTTGCGTTGGAATTTTGAATAGAATCCAAGCCATCGTCCGTTAAAGAATGACAGAGTGGATCCCAAGGTGAGAACTTCTCACCAAAATTATTGTTATACAGTTATCTATTTCATAACTGCATATATGAACTGTTCCCCGTCGTCCACAGACCATGGACAACTTGTTTGTTTGATTGTGTTGTGAAAATTGGTTGAGATGTGAAATGGAATAAATAAAATATTCATGTGTCGAATAAAATAAAATATTCATGTGTTGAATAAAATAAAATATTCATGTGTTGAATAAAATAAAATATTCATGTGTTGAAATAAAATAAATATTCATTTACAAATCGGACGATTTGTCATTGTACACTCATTTTACTGATATTGATTGAGACGATAAATATTATACATCGTCCAATTGCACAAATAAAATCTGTGTGTGTTGATTGAAACCCCACACGAGTGTTGTGGTGATATTTGACGTACACTAATCCCAATTGTTTAGTGGTATGTCGATCATTTAGTTGACAGGCTGTGTAAGCGTGAATCATTTATATTTAATGCTTATGCAGTTGTGTAGTGCACTTTGGATGATGGTTGATTGTTTATCATTGCTGTTATGTACATGTGTTGTATGAAATCCATATAAACAACATTATATGGTGATTGATTGTGTCTGATTCCAGTTCAGAAAGAAGTAATATTTTAAAATAACGAATATTTTAAAATAATGAATATTAATATTTTAAAATAATCAGTAAAAGATCAAAATCTGATTTTGATGTCCGATTTGGGATGGACACGAATATATTTAATTATATAAAGCCGTATTGATTAGATTAACGCCATTTTGACGTGAACGATATTTATATCGATTTTATTCATTTTTATAATGAATATCGGAAAGGAAGTGATTTCAAAATCTGATATTTTGAAAATATTATCATTTATATATATTAATGATATGCAATATTTAGCTTTGATTTGAAATTGAATATGAAGTTGAAATCGTTTTGAAAACGAATTTAAAACGATTTATAAAATACGTTTTAAATGGAAATCGACGAAATATAATATATTAAGAGATTTCGATTTTGCAACATTTGGTTATAGATTTCGATTTTGCAAAACGAAAATGGAAGTATCACGAAGGAAAAGGTAAAAGTGGATAAATTCAACCCGAGGCTTCAATCAAATAGGATGAGCATAGGAGGGGTGCTTCTGTTTTGCTTAAACGTGGGAACAAGGAGAAAGAGATGATTTCACTGGCCTTGGGATACTCTTTTTCTAATGAAGCCTTTAATAAAGAGAAGAAAGGGGTCATTGATGCTTTAGTAGACATGGTTTCTTCCATAAAGCACGATTACTATGCCTACTCTTATGGTTTTGATTTGCATGCATGTATTCTTTTTTTACTTTACTTTTTCTCGATAATGTGAGGCTGAAAGTTTCTAATGATCATAATTATGATTTGACTAGATATGGGGACGATGTAGGTGGTTCTAATTGAGTTTGATGAAAATTGTGAAATATAGAAGTTGGAGGAAGAGAAATGATGTATTATTGCATTAGAATGAAATAGTTTGCAATGTACAGTGGGCTACATACATATAGCCGAGAAATAATATAGGTGGGCTATTGTAATAAAACATACAAATAAAAATGGGCTTCGACCCATGTGCTGATGATTTGTTTAATATTAAGAGAAAGGAGCTTGTGGATATTTGTTCACTATTCATTATTTGTATCATTGCTATCCCCCTCGAAACTAAGGTACTGGAAACCCTAGTCTCGAATTTCACGGTGGCACTTCATATCTTTCCAATCTGAATGATGAAAAATGTATTAAAGAGCTGGCAGATGCTTAGATATAATAGATAGAAGTTGAATAACACTATAAATCTGAGTTAATTTCTGAAGATACGGAAACCCTAGTTTATCGATTTGATGATTTTAGGGTTTTTATGTCTTTTCTGGTGGCTTTCCTTTCTTCTCTTCGATGATTCTAGCTGAATCTTGTCTTTCAGAGAAGCTTGTTGTTCCAGGATTTTGATGTTCATCTCGGATCTGAATCTGGTAAAATTAGTGATAGATATAGCCTTGGTCAATATGTCAGCCCTTTGGTAAGCGTCTGATATGAGATTAACTTGAACTTCTCCTTTTTGAACCATTTCTCTGACAAAATGTAAATCGATTTCTATATATTTTGTCCTAGCATGTTGAATTGGATTCCCTGACATGTGTACAACATTTTTATTATCACACCATATAGTTGGTTTTATGTCTGGCTTTAGCTTCAGTTCAAACAGTATAGATTGTATTGATTTGATTTCTACAGCAGTGTTTGCTATACTTGGATACTCTACTTCATTGCTAGATCTAGAAATTGTAGGTTTCATTTCAGAACACCATGAGATTAAGCTTTGACCTATGTGGATACAGTCTCCAGTTGTTAATCTCCTGTCTTCTGGATCTGAGGCCTAGTCGGCGTCTGAACAAGCATTTATGTTTAGATGTTGACTGGCTTTAAGAATTAATCCATAATTGATGGTTCCCTTGAGATATCTCAGAATTCTTTTGACTGCTTTCCAGTGAACATCCAAAGGGTTCTGCATAAACTAAGATACTTTATTAACACTGAAAACAATATCAGGTCTTGTTATAGTAGCATATTGCAATGCCCCTGCAACATTTCTATATTCAGTAATGTTTGATATTGCTTCTCCCCTATATTTTGAGTAGTGTTGATTTGTTATCATATTAGTAGGTTGGGGATTTGCATTTATCATTTGGATCTTGATCAACAGCTCAGTGATATATTTGTTTGGCATAAAGTTATTTCATTGTTAGTTCTTGTGACTTATATGTCTAGAAAATAATTTACTTCACCTAGATCCTTAATGGAAAACTTTTGATCAAGATACTGGGTTATTTCTTCGAACTCAACAAAATTGGTGCCAGTGACAATTATGTTATCTACATATATTAATATGTAAATGACAGAATTATTATTTGATTTTATAAATAGTGATATGTCTGATTTGGTAGACTTGAAAACTAATTTTGAAAGTGTATCTTTGAGTCTATCAAACAAAACACGAGGAGCTTGTTTCAAGCAATAAATGGCTTTATTTAATTTGCATACATAATTGGGATTGAAATTATAACCTGGTGGTTGTTGGATGTAAATCTTCTATTCTAATATACCATTGAGGAATGCATTATTAACATCCAAATGTTTGATGAGCCATTTCTTGTACAAAGCTATAGTTAGAATCAATCTTATAATAGTAGATTTTACTACAGGTGAAAAAGTTTGATTGAAATCAAACCCATAATCCTGTGTAAATGTTTTTTCTACCAACCTAGCTTTTTACTTGTTAATGGTACTATATGGATTTCTTTTAAGTCTGTATATCCATATACATCCAACTATATTTTTATTTATGGGTGGACATACAAGACTCCAGGTTTTATTTTTGATGAAAGCATTGTACTCTTCATCCGTTGCTGCCTTCTAGTTTTTGTTTTTGATAACCTGATTAAAGGATTCAGGTTCAATTGAACAAGATGTAACAACGAATAATTTTGGTTTAAAGACACCATTTTTATCCCTTGTAATCATGGGATGACCAGTGTAAACTGGTTGCTCACCTTGGTGAGTTAACATTGTTTCCAGTACTTGTCAGACTTCCTTTAATATTCTGATTACTTGATTGTTCATCTTCATTTTGTTGACTTTGACTTTGTGTTGCAACACGTATAGGTGATGTTTGACCGAGAGAATCAATAGTATCATGACCTTCAGTATTTGGAGGAAGTGTGCCGTGAGCATCAGTGACTTAACCAACTTCCACTGGCTGCCAATCCACATCAGGATCAGGTATAATTGGGATTGATGTTTTGGTATTAACCACCTTACTCATGGTTTTAATATCTTTTTTGCTGAAAGGGTAGACCCTTTCATTAAATATCACACGCCTGATAATATACACTCTGCCACTTTCATCAATGCACTTATATCCTTTTTGGTTAGTAGTATAGCCAAGAAATGTACATTGCTTTGATTAAAATTTAACTTATTAGAATTATAAGGTCTTAGATATGGATGACATTGGCAACCAAAGTTTTTTAGGCTGGTGTAATTTGGTTTGATATTATATAGTTTTTCCAGAGGTGTTGAGCCCTTTAATACAACTGTTGGTTTTATGTTAATTAAATATACTACTGTATTAAAGGCCTTAAGCCAAAATTTTAAGGGCAAGCTAGCTTAAGCTAGTAATGTCAAAACAGATTCTACAATATGCCTATACTTTCTTTCAACCAGTCCATTTTGTTGAGATGTATATGGACATGTGGTTCGATGAAAAATACCTTTTGTTTTAAAAGTATTGTTTAAACATTTAAACTCACTTCCACCATCAGTTTGTATAACCTTGAAAGATAACTTTACTTACTTTTCAATCATAGTTATAAATTTAAGACAACATTATATGCTTCAAGTTTGGCTTTACGAAAATAAATCCAAGTATATCTTGAGAAAGCATCAACAAAAGAGAAGTAATATATATAGCCAAAATCTGAGTATATAGGAGATGAACCCCATAAATCTGTGGATATTAATTGCAGTGTTTCAGTAAATAGAATACATGAATCATTGAAAAGTAACTTGTGACTCTTACCCATTTGACAATATTTGCAAACATAAGGCAAATTTATAGGATCAAATTTTATTTTATTGTCATTCATTATTTTCAGAACAGTTTTTGTACTTGGATGTCCAAGTTCATAGTGCCAAAGATCAAAGATATCTTTCATGTTAGCCGCATTTTCCATTTCATTCAAGTTACAACTCTTACGTTGATTTACAGCATAACACTTTTCATTACATACATCATTTTGGCTGCTAACAGAATTAAACTTGTACATGCTATGGTTGACATTACCCTGTAAAATGATATCTTTGGTTAGAATATCTATAACCAAGCAGTATTTAGCGAAAAATTCAAAATAGACTTTATTGTTATGGGAAAATTTTGATACACTAATTAATTTTTTTAGTGGTCTTTGGAACTCTAAGCAAATTATGTTAATATAATTTCCTTTTGCTTGGAACATATGCATTACCAATATGAGAAATATTAATATGTCTACCATTACCCATCAAAGTAGATTGATTACCTTTATACTTTTTGCATCCAAGATTCAGATTATCCAGTGTAACAACCCGGAATATCAAAACCAATTTAAAAATTTTATTTTTAGAAATTTTAACAGAAATTGAATCAGAATTTAAAATTTTGATTTTAAAATTATAACAAAGCCCTTAAAAATAGCCATTTTGCAAACGACCTCCGTTTTTTACGAAACCACTTTTGTCGGATCCATAATTTCAAATTATTGATAGGGTTAAATTTCCATAATTTTTGGAATTAATATGTGAGAGTGGTAAATTAAAATGCGTTTGTCAATTTCAGTCAAATTGGATCGACCATTAAAAAGACCATTTTTCAAACGTCTCCAAATTCAGTGAAATTAATTATTATTATTTTTTTGGCAAAGCCGACCGGTTTTTATAGTGTTCCGTAACACTCTTTTATTTATTACAAAATAAAAAGTACAAATAAGTTCAGGTGATATGCACTATACATATCAACTATAGTTCGGTTTTTAAGGTGGACCGTCCACCGCTAACGGCATTTATAGTGGGCCGTCCACTATGTATTTCCCTAGCACTTCACACAGGAAGGCAAACTTACATCGCTATTTCCATACTCACCACGTAGGGTGAATTACATAACTTTATTAAATTACATCTTGAGTTCCAAAACAATTCAGCCTGGCTAGAAAGCTCAGCAAGTACCAAGGACATACTGGAGCATGACTAGCCGTTGAAAATCCTTCGTGAACAGTGAACTCAAGGACATAGCAGTGGATTGGCTGTATACAGCTTTAGGAAATGGAGACCATATGCAAAGCACAGTACCAAAATAGTCAGCAAGCACCAGAAAGTACTCATCAATCACATCAAAGAACTTTCCATTACACGCACAAAACTGACAGCAAAACAGAGAGGAAGGATAGGATTACACTGTGATAACGTGCGCGTGAGCATCACCATGGATCAGCAGTGAACAAAATTTAATAGCAAACCAAACTCTGATTACCCAGTACTGGACGTGTTAATTACATAAGCAAATTATCATGGCAAGACACAGAGCTTCTTACAACAGCCAAGGGGATAGTCCAGTTAAAGACACCCAGAATCTTGAAAAAACAGGTGAGTCGACAAATCTGTCAAACCAAATTATGAACCAACTAAGTAGAACATACCAACTATGTAGAGGAGCAACCAGCATCGCAAAACGATCTATTCGTTGTCGTTCACTCAGAGAGCAGGCAAGGAACTGCTATTCGGAACTCCGACCAGAGAAGGCATAGACACCACGCTGTCCAAGAGAAGGGCTCAGGAGCACCACAAGTCTCAGCAAGAACCTAGAATCTCAAACTAACAAAAGAAGAACGGGCTGTTAGAAAAGCGAGCCAAAGTCTCCTCAACTAAGCAGAATGCCAGATCCGCAAATTCAGGAAACATCAAGTCCTACTTCGCTTCGGTAAACTACCGAACCACCAAAACTAGCAGTTTAGTGGGCTCAAGAGCATCAAAAGCAAGACATCGCATTTTAGAACTTAGATCTGGAGTAAAGGTTAGGCTTAGAGAAGGAGACGCAAACGAGCTTAGTTTACAAACATAAGAGAAAGCAAGGAAGGAGGCAGCGAAGAGAGGCGGAGCAGAAAAGAGGAGATCTGAAGAGAGGGGTGATTAAGAGAAGAAGAAGGCGGAAGGTGAAAGAAAGGGATTTCCTTGTCCCCATGGCATAGACCAAGCTCGTTTTGACTAAGGATGAAATTTTCACAGTGAAATTAATTTTGTTAGGACCGTATCATAAAAACATAGCTAGATTTATTTTTTGGGAATTTTTGGAGTTAGTGTATGGCCCCGATAAATTAAAAATGTACGTTCAAATTCAATATTGATCGTTATATTAATTTATACTTTAATTTTGATAAAAACTGATCAAAAAAGTAGAATTGGCTTCCGAAACATATCTCATTGTGTCCGGAATGTGGGTATATGGTTAGAAACGACAGTCGTTGGAGTTCATTTGGAGATAATGGAATTAAATAATAATATAAAATAGGGTATAAATAGTCCATCTTCAGCCTAAACCCTCATTATCAAAACCCTAGCTGCCGGTTTCATTTCATGGCTGAAATAATTCAAATTTCTTTCCCACTTTTCTCTCAATCCATCAAGAATTAGAAGATGATTTCTGCATGAAAGTTGTAGAGATTCACATGCTCTACAAATTCATACGGTTAAGATCATGTTTTCGGTAGCATTTTTCCCGACTCTCAAGCCTCAAGGGCTGCGGTTTGGCTGCAAAATTATAGCCGTGGGGGAGCTCAAATTCAAAGCTATTCATGGTGAAGATGGAGAAGAAGAAGGCCTTCGATGTGGTGTATTCAGATCGGGGTACCGGAGGTTCTGGTGATGTGCGATTTGGAGAGATGGACGGAGCTTTCGGGTTCGATGTTTACAGTAAAACAAACGATGGAGAGAAAGGGTTAAGCCATAATCATGTAATTAAGTGATTAATTATAGTTATTAACAAATTATGTAATCAAAAAGTTTAATTAACGATATCTTGTTTATACGGAAACGGAATCAAACGATTTCGAATCCGTTGGAATCGCAGAAAAGAGATCTACAACATGGAACTAACTGAAACAAAAATGGAGCTTGCTACCAATCCAGAAGAAGTAAAATCAAAGTGGGATTTCTTTTTAAAATTAAAATTAATTATTACTGCGTTGATAAATTTATTTATGTATACGCCATTAAAAATTCAGTTGTATGTGGTACGAGATTTGAATTGATTTATTCTGTTTGTGGTGATTCATTGGATGAAGCAAGTTGTTTAAGAAATAAAAATACATTTTTGCGTAATATTAAAAGATTTCATTTTTCTATGTAATATTAAAAGATCACATTTTTCTATGTAATGTAAAAATGATTACATGTTTAATGTAATATAAAGATTACATTTTTATACAATGCAAAAAGAATTACATTTTTAATGTAATATAAAGATTACATTTTTATACAATGTAAAAAGGATTTCAATTTTATGTAATATAAAAAGATAACATTTTATTGTAAATGAGTCAACTTTAGAATTCACATTTTTAATGTAAATGAATCATTAGAAAAGATTCATTGTTTTTGATAAATTATGTTAACATGAGAACTTACATTTTTATTGTATATGAAAATGATCCATTGTTGCATTAAAATGTTTAACAATAAAAAGTTCACATTTTTATTGTAAAAAGAGATTATATGAAAATGATTCATTTGTTGAATTAAAAAGTTAAACAATAAAAAGTTCACATTTTTATTGTAAAAAGAGATTATATGAAATGATTCATTTGTTGAATTAAAAAGTTAAACAATAAAAAGTTTACATTTTTTATTGTAAATGAGAAAATACGAAAAATAATTCATTGTTGAATTAAAAAGTTAAACAATAAAAGTTTACATTTTTATTGTAAATGGGAAAATAGGAAAAATGATTCATTTGTCCAATTAAAAGTTAAACAATAAAAAGTTTACATTTTTATTGTAAAGGAGAAAATATGAAAATGAACATTTGTTTGAATAGAAAAGTTAATAAAGTTGTGTTTACATTAAAATTTACATTTAAATGTATGTATGGATCATATTAAAAGATACATTGTAGGAAATTTGTATGTAACATAAAAATTTACATTTTTATGTAATAGTGATTCATTAAAATGATTCATAGCTTGTTTAAAAATGATGTAACATAAAAATTTACATTTTTATGTAATAATGATTCATTAAAATGATTCATAGCTTGTTAAAAATGTTTTAACATAAAAGATTACATTTTTATGTAACAGCGAATCATTAAAAAGATTCAGAAGTGATAAAATGTTTAACATAAAAGATTACATTTTTATGTAATAGTGAATCATTAAAAAGGATCAAAAGTGATAAAAGATGCTTGTTTGATAAAACTGTATTAGCATAGAAATTGTTATGCAAATAAAATATTCTTTTATTTTTCATCAGAATACATAGAAAAATGTATGCAAATAAATTATTCTTTTATTTGTCATTAGAATACATAGAAAAATATGTACAAATAAATTATTCTTTTATTTGTCATTAGAATACATAGAAAAATGTATGCAAATAAATTATTCTTTTATCTGTTAGTAGAATATATAGAAAAACGTGTACAAATAAATTATTCTTTTTTTTTGTCATTAGAATACACAGAAAAATGTATGCTAATAAATATTCTTTTATTTGTCATTAGAATACATAGAAAAATGTATGCAAATAAATTATTCTTTTATTTGTCATTAGAATACATAGAAAAATGTGTACAAATAAATTATTCTTTTATTTGTTATTAGAATACACAGAATAGTTTAACAATAAAAATTCACATTTTTATTGTATGTAAGAAGTAATAAGAAATGATGATTATTTGAAATAGAAAAGTCCAACATTGAAAATTTACATTTTTATTGAATGTAAAGAATGATTCATTAAAAAGATGTATCATTTGATAAAATATGTTAACATAAGAAATTACATTTGTAAATGTAAAATGACTCATTAAAAGATGTATCGTTTGATAAAATATGTTAACATGAGAAATTACATTTGTTAATGTAAAATGAATACTAAATGATGCATCATTTGATAAAATATGTTAACATAAGAAATTACATTTGTTAATGTAAGAATGTGTGAACAATAAAATATTCTTTTATTGTATGCATATGAAATGGAAATAAACCAATCTCCCTTGGTTTATTAAGTAATTATTAGTGTGTTAAAAATACGATTTTTAACATATGTTTGCAATATATAAAAGTGACATGTTATGGTTGATTGATTGAATGGATTGTGCTCGACCAGTTTACGAGAAAAATAGGTTTTTACATTTAGCATTGGGTGGCTAGAAATATATGTATGCTAACATCTTGTGAAACACTTCACGATTTGACTATAAGGTGTTTAGCGATGCTGTTTGTTTCAAAATTTAATAAATGATTTTGAAAAGTGATTTCTTAAGTAAAAAAGAATAGTATTCCCGAATTTGGACAGGGAATGTTTTATAAAATAGAAGGGATTTCAAGGGCTATACCGGATGATTTCGAAATGATTTGTAAGTAGAAATCTATATAGATTTGATAGTATTTGTGATTATTATGTGTGAAATGATTTTCCCTACTTCGGGATATAAAATGATTTAGCAAGTATGTGGCTGAAGATGCGGGTGACCCGAAATTGACTAATAGTGCAAGGGCGTGCATGTCTTCCCTAATTGGTGGGATGATGCATTGTCAGTGTAGCCATTAGGTGCATATATATATATATATATATATATATATATATATATATATATATATATAGGTTCGGTTAGGGTGCGTACTTCCTGGACCTGAGGGAACATGACCGATATTTGGTTTCATACTTGTTTGTATGTTTTGTTACGTTTTGGAAATCATATTTCCAAATGTTTTGTTTCAAATCCCGAAGTGAAATCTTCTTTGATATAAAAAAATAGATATGTATTTCAAATGATTTGAAATAAAAGAAATCGCGAAATAAAGTCCAAAGAAATAATTTCTGTAAAGTGAATTGGATTTTGAAATCTAAGTTTCGGGATTAAGCCTAAATGGATAAATTAAGAAATTGCATGTTGATTGATGCATTGTAGATCCATATGTTTATTTATGGTTGATGTTTATGCACTTGCAATCCAATGGAGTAAACATGTTCCGCATTAGCGGTGTGGTCCTGTGATTGACCTTATTATTAAATAAGTTAAGTAAGATTTCTTATACCAGTCCCATGACCGACTCGTAGTTTGTTTCACTTGCAAACCCGAGTGCCCTCTTTTTCACACGGGCAGTCGAGTAGCTTGTTTTGCAGATATTCATTGCAGGATTCTGGATTGAAGCTTAATGTAATAACCCGGAAAATCAGGGCCAATTTAAAAATTTTATTTTAAAGAATTTTGTTGGAAAATGTGCCAGAATTTAAAATTTTCAATTTTAAATAATATTAAAGCCACTGAAAATAGTCAATTTTCAAACGACCTCTGTTTTTGACGAAACCACTTTTGTTGGAACCGGAATGTCAAATTATTGCTAGGTTTCAATTTTTAGAATTTTCCGAGTTAATATGTGAGCGTGGCAAGAGAAACTGTGTTTTGTCAATTACAGTTAAATTTAATCGACTTAAAAATAGCCATTTTTCAAACAGTCTCAGAATTCGACGAAATTAGTCTCGTTAGAACCGTATCGTCAAAACATAGCCAAATATAATTTTTCTGTAATTTTTGGAGTCCGTATGTGGCCTCGGTGAATTTATTTGTACGACAGAATTAATTTAATAAAGGAATTAAATATTAAAATAAATAATTCAGGCCACAGACAGCCGTTTGGGCTGACGAGGCCTAGCCCGTTGAATCCGAAATAGGGACTATTGGGTAGGGTAGACTTCAGTTGGACAGAAATTGGTTTAGTTTGAAATATAGGGATTTAATTACAAAAATTACATTATAAAAAGAATTAGAAAATCATTTAAACCCCAATTTACATCGTATACCAGCCGCCACTACCCATCATCCATGGCCGAAATGCTCCCCTTTTCATCCCCTAAGTTCTCCCTCTTCTCCACGAATTAAACTCCATCCTTTACATCATATTGAAGCTCTTCTCCCCCTCCTCCTTTTCATACGGTCGGATCAATTTCTAGTGGCCCAAACCCATAGGTCCAGCGACCCAAACTCCGGCCGAACACACCCGTCGCCGTCCCCCTAGGCACAACCGATGTAACGACAAGGAATTTCGCTCGATCCGAATCAGTCGTTAAACCGATCTAGACCGTTCGAAAACCCTGATCATTGAGAACAGGACAAAACAGAACACAGATGGAAGAACATTTCATTGCTATTACAACAATTCCATCAAATACAAGAATATACAGAGTATAAATGAATAAATTACATTCGATAAATTATCAGAGATTACAATAAATTACATAGCAGCGGAAAATAATACAAAGCACAACTGAAGGTGATATACGGATACAGAGCTTTCCGGATATCATTCCAGCTGTAAACCAGGATCATGTGAATATAAATCTGCAAAACCAAAACTACTAGCTGCCCGTGCGGAAAATAGGGGCACCCAGAGTTTAGGTTAAAACAATAAACTCCAGGTCAGTCATGTGACTGGTGTGAGAACTAAAACAATTATTTAAAACTTTACTTTAAAAGAGAGTAATTCAAGGGACCGCGCCGTATAACACGGAACGGGTTTCCTCCCAAGAATACCAGTGCATAGAATAAACAACGCAATGCTTTTTCGAAAAATGAAGCCATTATAAGACCCAGGTCCCATCACACAATGCAACACAAGCCGGAGGACAGGGTTTTACCTTATAACAGCCAAACATGCTTGGTACGTTTAAAACAAATCATTTGATACTATAATAAGTGTATAGTGTCAAAACATTTCAATCATAAATATAAATCATAGACGGCATGAGTGCCCCATCCCACTATGTCGCCATACTAGGCTCTACAAATAAAGCTGAAATACACGTATTGGAAATTGGATTTCCGTCATGAGTCGAGGCAAGGGGCAAGATCCTCTCCGCGTTCGAGACACTCTAGCAAATGCCTCGGGACTACACACTCTGGGTAACCCCTGGATTCGGCTGGGCCGGTCCTCACTTACGTTAGAGGATTAGTTATTCCTGAACACACGTTTCCCGGTCCTTACAGACCTATAATCGAGGCGCCTCATTCCAACAACCACAAAGGTGAAAAGTATATAAATGTCAGGGCTGGTAAGTCACTGACACCACCATAGCTAGAAGGAAACGTCGTGCTCTCCCAGCGGTCTGTATCCCGTTTTTAACTCATACCGAGATGTGAGGCTCGCAAATTCACGTTATACACAAAGCTACGCCACAAAGGCCGTGCTTTGATCATCAACCACAAGACTTTGCTTTTCAACAGAAGCCTTGATCATTGCATCTTAGCGTGCCACACAGGCAATTCATGCCATGCGACTGATGTCCATCGATATACAACCTCTGAGCTCGTACGTCTCAGAGAAGAGCGTTAAGCAAAAGAATAAATTCTCCGCCGCCAAACAGATGTATATTTAATAGAAATCAATCAACACAGAATAAAATCCAATGTCAGACACACAATCCATTTACAAGTCCGTTTTGGGTCTGAACGAAACCGGAGGCACTTTCCTCGCATATCCATCCATCTCCAAGTACGTCTGGACGACCACCAACTATTTCCATCCTCTTGGGTGTACAACCCAATCAGGATCGTCAGTAATTACCCAAGCGATGTGAAGACTTCCAGTCTTCAACCACCGTCTTCATCTTCGACATATCGTCGAATCGGTTATTCAGAATGGGTATAAACCCGGTCTTTCCGAACAACCCGCGTATATTGAAAACAAATGTTACACAAACACAACATACGCCCCATTCCAATTCAGAATATTCTTTTATTCACAAAATCACATTTTTAGGGAAAGGTTCCCATTAATTTTATCCAAGATAAATTCTTTAAAATTTATCCTTTAATCTTCCTTTGGATGACATTTCAAACCAAATTATGGTTTTTTTTACTAGTCGAGATTAGCGAACCACACCGAAGTAATTATTTATTTTATTTTCCAATCCCAACCTATTCATCCCATGAAGCAAAACTGGTAATACTCCATATATAATACCATGGTGTTATCGGTAAAATTAATTACCATTTCACGTTCAAATCTAATTAAAGATTTAACTATCACTTTGGAGCAAAACTGGCGATACTCCATTCTCGCTCATTTCTAAATTTGATAATTTAGATTATAGATTCACATTTCAATCTAATTACAGATTCATTAAAACTCCTTTTACTGGTTTAAAGAACTAGGTGTTATTTAAAACACAGTTCACGACAAACCCAAATCACATTCTATTTATTATCGGGTTAAAGAACTAGTGTTATTTAAAACACCGTTCACGATAAACCCATTCAAATCCAATCGTTATATGTTAGAAATTCCGATTATTTAAAACCCCTTTTTAAATCTAATTTATTTATTTAAAAATAAAAACCCGGGTTTTAAATTGAGTTCAAACTAGTTCATTTCGATAAAAATCTATTTTTATCTTCTCAAATATGGAGTTTTACACCCCAATTTTTCCCAAATCATTTCTTATGATTTTACGCAAATTATTGATATTTTTAATAATTTTATCAAGGCCCGTACAGTCGATTTCCAACAATGGCCATCGAACTGCACTTACATCGACCTTTTCTGAATTTGATTTGGACGTATCTCCAAATCCAACCGTTAGATTTCAAATTTCTAATATTCGTTAGAAATCTCTTTTCGATACGAACCCAACGGTTCCGGTTTTAGGAGAATCTGACGGTCGGATCTCCCGTAATGTCCGTTTGAAATAAATGGTTGAAATTCACGAACTGCCGCGGCGCGGCGCGTTCTATTCAGGCCATTATATTATATATATAATATATATAATATATATAATATATATTTCGTCGATTTCTATTTAAAACGAATTATATAAATAGTTTTAAATTCGTTTCAAGAACCATTTCAACTTTCATTTCAATCTAAAGAAAAATTGAATTCTTCTTTATAAATTCGTTTTAAAATTCATTTCTATTCAATTCAAATTCCAATTCAATTTGAATTCAATTCAATTCGTTTTGAATTCAATTCAAATCGGTTTTCTATTCGATTCAATTCGAATTGGTTTTCTATTCGATTCAATTCGAATTGGTTTTATATTCGATTCAATTCAAATTGGTTTTCTATTCGAATCAAATTCGTTTTCCATTCAAATCAAATTTGTTATATATTCAATTGAAATCAAATTCGTTTTCAATTCAAATTCCAATTCAATTTGAATTCAATTCAATTCGTTTTGAATTCAATTCAAATCGGTTTTCTATTCGATTCAATTCGAATTGGTTTTCTATTCGATTCAATTCGAATTGGTTTTATATTCGATTCAATTCAAATTGGTTTTCTATTCGAATCAAATTCGTTTTCCATTCAAATCAAATTCGTTATATATTCAATTGAAATCAAATTTGTTTTCAATTCAAATCATTTCGAATTCGTTTTCAATTCATTTCGAAATCGTTATATATTCAATTCATTTCGAAATCGTTATATATTCAATTCATTTCGAAATCGTTATATATTCAATTCATTTCGAAATCGTTATATATTCAATTCATTTCGAAATCGTTATATATTCAATTCATTTCGAAATCGTTATATATTCAATTCATTTCGAAATCGTTATATATTCAATTCATTTCGAAATCGTTATATATTCAATTCATTTCGAAATCGTTATATATTCAATTTTAAAATGAGTAAAATCGATATAAATATCGTTCACGTCTAAATGGCGTCAATCTAATCAACACGGCTTCATATATTTCTATTTTCAAATGTTCTGTTTCAAATATTTCTTTTTCAAATATTTCATTTCAAATATTTCGTTTCAAATATTTCGTTTCAAATATTTCGTTCAACACATGACTAATCTCAACGGATGAGTACGGTCAACACATGAACCTTTATATTATATTGATAAAGATGTAAATTTTATTATAAAAATATTTCGTTCAACACATGACTAATCTCAACGGATGAGTACAGTCAACACATGAACATTTATATTATATTGATAAAGATGTAAATTTTATTATAAAAATATTTCGTTCAACACATGACTAATCTCAACGGATGAGTACAGTCAACACATGAACATTTATATTATATTGATAAAGATGTAAATTTTATTATAAAAATATTTCGTTCAACACATGACTAATCTCAACGGATGAGTACAGTCAACACATGAACATTTATATTATATTGATAAAGATGTAAATTTTATTATAAAAATATTTCGTTCAACACATGACTAATCTCAACGGATGAGTACAGTCAACACATGAACATTTATATTATATTGATAAAGATGTAAATTTTATTATAAAAATATTTCGTTCAACACATGACTAATCTCAACGGATGAGTACAGTCAACACATGAACATTTATATTATATTGATAAAGATGTAAATTTTATTATAAAAATATTTCGTTCAACACATGACTAATCTCAACGGATGAGTACAGTCAACACATGAACATTTATATTTTAATATTCTTTATTTTCTAAATTGGAATGAGGCCCAATCAATCACCATATAATGTTAATTATATGGATTTTCACATATCACACGTATATAATAGCATTGAAAAATAATCAACCATCAACCAAAGTGCACTACACTGTATAAGCATCAAATATAGATATCTAACGCTTATAGCAGCCTGTCAATCAATCGATCGACATATTTAATCTATCAGGATGAGTGAACTTCAAATTTCATCCCAACACCCGTGTGGGATTTCAAATCAACAAACACAGATTTTTATTTGTGCAGTTGGGCGATGTGTAAAATTTATCGACCCAATCAATGTCCTTCAAATAGGTGTACATAAACAAACCGTCCGGTTTGTAAATGAATATTTTATTTTATTCACTTCCACGTTAAAACAATATTTTTAACGATAAAATATTTTATTTCAACACATGAATTTCTATTCAGTTCATTTACACAATAAAAATGATATTTTTATTTTTCTAACATATTTTATAAAATTTCGGCGGCATAACGGCACAATACTAGAAACGGGACGAGGCCTAGCCTTATCCCCGGTCTAGTGAAGGCCCACGCCATTCACACATCAATCAAATTCACCAAACAACCAAATTCAAATCAAATCATCTAACTAATTTTTGCAATCAAACAAACAAGTTCATGGTCTGTGGACGATTGTATCGGGTGCTACTAAGCACCGTCTGCATCCTAGTATATATATATATATATATATATAACTAGAAAAGAAATTGAAAGGTGAGAAATTCTCACCGATAGCTATCCAATCATCTCGACTCTTCTTATGTAGAAAATCTTGTCGTTCTCGCCTTTTGTCACTTTCGTTGTCCGTAGCCACTACATGTATAAAAATCACATTTTTATTATCTACATTATATAAAAATCTTATCTTTATATCTTCTATAAGTTAAAAATCGGATTTTTATCCTCTCTATAATATAAAGATCATATTTTTATTTACTTCATATGTCAAAAACTGTAGAAGCTTTAAAATGGAGAAAACTCACTTTTTTTTCTAACGCCCGGATTCGCTGTTCGGGTCCTAGACTTTGCAAACGAGCTTCAATCTTCACACCATCTTGTTTTTGGCTTAAACACGCCATTCCGGACAACTTTCGCCTAAGGGTCTTTTGGCCGAAAATGCTCCAATTCGCCCGAATTCGCGAAAGTACACGAATTTTACCGCTTTTGAACAGCAGACTTCGAACGTGTTTTCCGAGCAGCTCCGAACTCCAAAACATGACTTCCATATAGCCAAATCGAAGAGAATTTCGTGCTCTACAACTTTGGTCTAGAGGGACTTTGGCCAAAAGCGCACCGTTTGGGAGTTATTGGCGAAATACGGTCAGGGACTTATTTGCAAAACGGGCGATTAGTGTAAAATGAGTTTTTGGTGACCGGGGGGCCCACGGCCGGAATTGAGGAGGGGGAAGGGGGCGCCGGACCTGATTGGACATGGGGAATCCGCTGGTGGTCGGCGGTGGTGGAGGTGGTGGCCGTGGTGGCCGCGGTGGTGGTGGTTGGCTCGTAGGGTTTGCGATTGGAAGAGAGAAAGAGGAGGAGAGAGAGAGGAGGAGAAAGAGGAGGAGGAGGGGAGAAGGAGGAGGCCGACGGTGGTTGTGGAGGTGGAGGAGAGGGGCGGCAGCGGCAAGGAGGAGGCGGCGGCCATTAACGAGTTTTTTTGAAGAAAGAGGAAGAGGAAGAAAGTGAAGAAGAAAAGGAAGTAAAAGTGTTTATATGCTAGTTTCTCGCGTATCGCCTGAACGCTAGCGATCTCCGATGGCCGCGAATTTCGGACACGAGATAGTAGACGTGAAGACGAGTCCAACGAAATAAGTTTCGCCGAATTCCGAGTTCGTTTGACCATTCAAAAAAAATCACAAAAATACTCAGATAAGCTCTAAAAATGCGATTTTGGCGCCCTTTTCTTCTCGTACGCTCACATGCTAACTCAAAAAATCAAGCCCTTTTGGATTTAACCATTTTTAGACGATACAAATCCAGAAAAAAAAAAACGAAATCGAATTCTGAGGTCGTATCAATAATGTTCCTTTGTAAAATGACTGCTCGCTTTACCCGGAACTGTTTCAGCTCGCACGGCCACATATTAACTCCGTTCGACACGCCATTTGGAACTCAACAATGATTTGTCATTATGAATCCATAAAAATTTATCTCGTCGAATTCTGAGCTCGTATGCAAAATTTCACTTTTTAAGGGCTATGTTTTGTTAACCGAACAGCTCCAGCCCATAGCCACTATTCCTGATATCGGAATATATCGAAGCTTATACTTTTCGGAGTTCTAAACGGCATTTTAAACTCAATGGAAGTGGTTTCGAGTCCAAATTCATTCATATGCAAAATTTGACTTTTTGGGTCATGTATAATTTGCATAGCGACTATTCTGAATTTTCAACTGGGCATAACTTTTGATTCCCGCTATGAAATTTCGATTTTTCAGATTCGTTGGAAAGATATCTTCATATAGATCCTATTATTTTTGGTTTCACTAAAATCCGGATTGTTTTGCACCCGGTACATTCAATTGAAGTTTGAAATCGAATTATCGAACTACCGCGCCATTTTCAATTCTCTTTTTAATTATATACAAATATTTATATTTTAACGACGACGTATAGAATATATACGTTCCAAATATATTCAAAATATATTTTCGTCGATATTATTTAAAATAATTCATTTTAAATGTTCAAAATTCGCTAAAATTGCCAAAATAAAAATTTTAAACTGGCTTAGAATTTCCGGGTTATTACAACCGAGCTTCACCATAGTGGCCCCCCTGGTGCGCCACTCGTAGCCCGAGACCGTGGTGATCTCTGATTTCCCCCTAGCCCCTTGTGTCGAGTGGAAAACTGTGCCCTAGTATTGAACAGCTCGTGAAAAGCTTACGGCCGAATTTGATTGAGGTAGAAGAAGAGGAATATTCCCTTTTGATTCCTTTTTTCTCTAACTTAAATGAATCGTAACTCGTTCGTTTTAGCTTAGAATTTGACGAATTCGGAAGCGTTGGAATCGTAACAGCAAATAGAACGTGTTGAGACTGACTGGAGTTGATTCTGGGCTGTTTGGAATTTTGACAAAAATCGCAAAACGGTGAGATATTCTAAACTTTTAATTAAATCTAAATTTAATTATTTTCTCTTGCCTTAAAAATCTTTGGATAAGCATGTTTATGTGAGAATTATCTGAAATGTATGTATGTATGATAATAATGGAATTGCATTGCTGTTTTTGTTGTGATGATGTTCATATGAATTGCAATGTTATGATTGTATGTGTTGACTTGGGTATATATTATCCTATTTGAATCATCGATTGAATGGATTGGAATAAATAAATTGGTTGTGACATAACTTGAATAGTAGTTGATTTTTTTGATGACGTTGGTTTTTTTTAAACCAAAAAGGTTGGATTTTTATTTTATTATTAAAGTCAAAAAGATTTGTTTTTATTATAAAAGATAATAACTTTTGGTTTTGTTACAAAGATCATAACTTTATTTTTATATATAAAAGATGAAACCTTTGTTTTATTTTTTATAAATGAAATCTTTGTGGTTAGGTTAAAATATAAAACCTTTATTTTTATAAATGAAAACTTTGTGTTTGTAAAAATAAAAACTTTATTGTGTTTTTTATTTATTTATTAAAGGTGAAAACCTTGTTTTGTTTATTGAAGATGAAGACTGTAGTTTTGTTATGAAAGATTAAAACTTTATTTTATAAGATTGAAACTTTAATTTCTTTTTATCTGTTTTTGTTGAAACATTAAGAATGAAAAATAATGTTTTGTTTTTGTTGAAACGTTGAAACATTAAGAATGAAACTAATGTTTTGTTTTTGTTGAAACATTTGGAATCAAATTATTGGTTTGTTTTGTTGAAACATTATGAACCAACTTATTGTTTTGCTTTGTTGGAATTATGAATCAACTCATTTTATTGAAACAAAGTATAAACCTTTATTTGTCTTGTTGAAATAAAGTAAAAACTTTTACTTGTTTATTGAAATGAAAGCTATAACTTTTATTTTTATTCTATTTTGTTGAAACAAAATACAACCTTTTTATTCAATTTGGTTGAAACAAAATATGAACCTTTATCTTGATTTTATTGAAACAAAGCTTGAACTTAATCTGTTTCATTGAAAACAAAATGAACCAATTTTATTTTAGGTTGTTGAAACAAAAAGGAACCATCTTTAGGTTGTAGTCCAGTTGAAAACAATGTAGTAACATTTTTTTATCATTGTAGTTGAATCTTTGCAAGGACATTATATTGTTATAGTTGAGACAAATAAAATAACATATGTTGGCACCGAAATTAGTATGAAATGCAAACATATAATTAGCACTATGGTTGAACATGAAATGCAAACATATAATTAGCACTATGGTTGAACATGAAATGCAAACATATAATTAGCGCTATGGTTGAACATGAAAAGATAAAAGTAGATTTATAATTAGTAACAGTTAATTATAATCATAATTTTAGCATTATTGGAATGTATGAAATACAGGTATATAATTAACGTTATTGGAATTTATGAAATACATGTATATAACTAGCGTTATTGAAATTTATGAAATGTAGTCATATTTTCACCGTTATTAATTAATATGAATTATAACTTTATTTTTACCGTTGTTAATAAAGGTGAATTATAATCATATTTTTACCGTTTTCAATAAAAATAAAGTGTAGTCTTATTTTTACCATTCTTAATAAAATTTAGTTATAAGTTCATTTTTACCGTTGTTAATAAAAACGAGTTATAAGTTTATTTTTACCATTGTTAATAGGAATGAATGGAAAGTTTATATTTTCATGTAATACAAGAACGGTGTAAAAGTTAACAATAAATATGGAAAGTAGATTAGAGATTATCGGTGTTACAAAATATGAATTATGGTTACCCAATTAGCATTAATAGGAGTCATAAACTACAATTTTAACGTTAATGGATTAAGTGAAATAGAATTATAAAATTAGCATTATAAGAAAAAGTGATTTATAATTATAATTTTAGCATTATAAGAAAAAAGTGATTTATAATTATAAAATTAGCATTATAAGAAAAAAATGATTTATAATTATAAAATTAGCGTTATAAGGAAAAGGTGATTTATAATTATAACATTAGCATTATAAGAAAAAGTGATTTATAATTTTAGCGTTAATAGCAAAAGAGAATTGTACTCATATTTTTGACATTATTAATAAAACAGAATTTTAGTCATATTTTCACCGTTCTCAATGAAAATGAAAAGAAGTCTTATTTTCACCGTTTGTGTTAAAGTAAGAAATTAGGATTATTTTTACCGTTTAAGTAAAAATAAGAATTTAAGATTATTTTCACTATTATGTTGAATTATGAAACTTAGGTTATTTTTAACGTTATTTGAGAAACATGAAAATAATCCTATTTAGAAAAAGAAGTCATGTTTAATATATGATATATATTGATATATTAGAATCATGAGACTGCATATGAAATAAAACATGTCGAAGGAGCATGAGACTGCATATGAAATGAAACATGATTTAGAAGCATGAACCGCATATGAAAATTTAACATGTTCTAAAAAGCATGAAGTCGCATATGAAATGCATAATCAAGAAACCGCATATGAAATAAAAATTCATGTTTAGAGTAGTATTACTGCATATGAAATGAAAGGCAAATCTTGAGATAGCGTTAATATATGTATGATATTCAAACATACTTAAGGTTTATGCTACCATATTAAAAATAAATATATTTTTAAGATCATGTTCATATAGTAAAAATGAACATATTTTTGATGTCGTGTCTATATATTGAAATAAGGTCCTTTTTATTTGAAAAGAATTAAACGTTTAAAAGACTTTAATTGTATATATGTTGGCTTTAATGAAATGATATAAAATAAAATATCATTTTTATTTTGTATGATTGTTGAAATAAAAAGAATAAATTGTTGAATTATAAATTCTTTGACACGATTAACGAATGGACGATATATTTATATGCACGATTAACGAATGGACGATATATTTATATGCACGATTAACGAATGGACGATATATTTATATGCACGATTAATGAATGGACGATATATTTATATGCACGATTAATGAATGGACGATATATTTATATGCACGATTAATGAATGGATGATATATTTATATGCCCGATTAATGAATGGACGATATATTTATATGCACGATTAATGAATGGACGATATATTTATATGCACGACTAATGAATGGACGATATATTTATATGCATGAAATGAATGGACGATATATTTATATGCATGAAATGAATGGACGATATATTTATATGCATGAAATGAATGGACGATATTTATGAAATGAATGGACGATATATATATATATACATGAAATGAATGGACGATATTTATATTTATAAAAGAATAAATAACGATATAGAATGGTTTGCAAATTAAATATGCGAAGATTATTTGGAAAGTCCGAGACTCATCTCATTCCAAATAATTATACGACGTTAAATCGGAAAATTGAAGACGGTGACAAGACCGACAATCTTCATATCGAACGGATGTGATGCTATTGAGGCCCATGATGGGAGTAGCTACCTTGAAGGGGCTGAGATGGTGTCCGTTCGGACGTTGCGTTGATTTGTACGGGTTTGACTTTTGCTCAAACCCAGGGCATAAGTTTATAAATGGAATGTATGTCTGACGTTGTAGTCCTTTATACTACATTCGTTGATCTCTCTTAATACATATCTGCTTGGTGGTTAACACCTTCTCTGAGACATATGAGCTTAGAGGTTATATATTGGCAGAAATCAATGGTATAGTATGGACTGACAATGTGGCATGCTAAGATGCATTGATCAAGGCTTTTGTTGGAAAGCAGGCCTTGTGGTTGATGATCAAAGCACGGCCTGTTTAGGCGTAGCTTTGTGTATAGCGTGACTTCGCGAGCCTCACACCCCGGTATGAGTCAAAAACGGGATATGGACTACAGGGAGTGCACACGTTTCTTTCTAGCTAGAGTGGTGTCAGCGACCTACCAGCCCTGACATTTTACTTATGTGGATGATGGATTTTGAGGCACCTCGTTTTTTTTATAGGCCGTTGGTGGTCATACTATAGGTCCAAAGGGACCGGGAAGCGTGTGTTCGGGCATAACTAATCCACTGCCCATAGGCGGGGACCGGCCCTGAAGATCCAAGGGTTCACTGCGGGGGATCCTGAGGCATTTGCTAGAGTGTCTCGAATCGGGGAGGAGCTTGCCCCTAGCCTCGACTCGTGATGGAATCCAAATTCCAATACGACCTTGCGGTTTTGATTGTAGAACTAGTATGGCGACATAGTAGGATGGGGTACTATGCCGTCTATGATTGATACATTATGCTTTAAATGTATATTATATATATACCTATATATATACACACTAATAGTAATAATATCGTTTTATACGTATCAAGCATCTTTTGACCATTATAAGGTAAAACCCTATCCTCTGGTGTGCGTTGCATTGTGTGATGGGACCTGGGTCTTATAATGGTTTCATTTTTCCAAAAAGACATTGCGTTATTTCTCGATTTACTTTGGTTTATGCACTGGCAATCCATAGGAGTAAACCCGTTCCGCGAAAGTGGCGTGGTCCTTGGATTTGTCTTATTAATTATGTTAGTTTAGAATTCTCACACCAGTCCCATGACTGACCCGTAGTTTGTTTCACTTTGCAAACTCGGGTGCCCTCTTTTCCACACAGGCAGTCGAGTAGCTTTTTGCAGATATCTATTCTTTTAGCAGGATCCTGGATCGAAGCCTAAAGCTGTGTCCAGAGCTTAGTAGTCTACCGCTGTTTACTGTATTTTATTTAATGTATTAAATATTTTGTAATTTATCTTCCGCTGTAATTTTATTTCAATGTACTCTGATATATTCTGTACTCTGATGTAACATTATTATAATGAAATAAAAGTCTGCTGTTGTTGTTCTGATGTGTTGTATGCTCAAAGTTAAAGTATTCGAAGATTTCCAACCTTTGGGTCAGACCTGTGTGGTTTATGGTCGATTCAAAGAGCGGGAATTTCCGGGTCTTTACAGTTGGTATCAGAGCTCTGGTTAGCTCAAATCTTTGGGGTACAACTCGTTAGAACTGAACAAAAGACTCATCAGAGGTTGGATTAGTAATGTCCAATAAGAATACTCATTAGAGATAGGACCAGCAGTATCCTAGAATGAGAAAACTCATTAGGGATGGGGTTAGTAATACCCTAGAATGAGTTCAGAGTGATAAGCTTATAATTAACGTATTTTGATTATATATATAATCCTATTTTTGAAAATATGATTTTAAATATATAAAAGTATATATATATATATTTGATAAGTTAGTCAACAAATAAAATTAAAAAAATAAAATTAAAATTTGGTTAGATAATTAAACAACATTTAGCTACGTTCCTTTTCGAGGACGAAAAAATTTTAAGTGGGGGAGACTGTAACAACCCGGAAAATCAGGGCCAATTTAAAATTTTTATTTTAAAGAATTTTGTTGGAAAATGTGCCAGAATTTAAAATTTTCAATTTTAAATAATATTAAAGCCACTGAAAATAGTCAATTTTCAAACGACCTCTGTTTTCGATGAAACTACTTTTGTCGGAACCGGAATGTCAAATTATTGCTAGGTTTCAATTTTTAGAATTTTCCGAGTTAATATGTGAGCGTGGCAAGAGAAACTTTGTTTTGTCAATTACAGTTAAATTTAATCGACTTAAAAATAGCCATTTTTCAAACAGTCTCAGAATTCGATGAAATTAGTCTCGTTAGAACCGTATCGTCAAAACATAGCCAAATATAATTTTTCTGTAATTTTTAGAGTCCGTATGTGGCCTCGGTGAATTTATTTGTACGACAGAATTAATTTAATAAAGGAATTAAATATTAAAATAAATAATTCAGGCCACAGACAGCCGTTTGGGCTGACGAGGCCTAGCCCGTTGAATCCGAAATAGGGGCTATTGGGTAGGGTAGACTTCAGTTGGACAGAAATTGGTTTAGTTTGAAATATAGGGATTTAATTACAAAAATTACATTAAAACATTATAAAAAGAATTAGAAAATCATTTAAACCCTAATTTACATCGTATACCAGCCGCCACTACCCATCATCCATGGGCGAAATGCTCCCCTTTTCATCCCCTAAGTTCTCCCTCTTCTCCACGAATTAAACTCCATCCTTTACATCATATTGAAGCTCTTCTCCCCCTCCTCCTTTTCATACGGTCGGATCAATTTCTAGTGGCCCAAACCCATAGGTCCAGCGACCCAAACTCCGGCCGAACACACCCGTCGCCGTCCCCCTAGGCACAACCGAGCTTCACCATAGTGGCCCCCCTGGTGCGCCACTCGTAGCCCAAGACCGTGGTGATCTCTGATTTCCCCCTAGCCCCTTGTGTCGAGTGGAAAACTGTGCCCTAGTATTGAACAGCTCGTGAAAAGCTTACGGCCGAATTTGATTGAGGTAGAAGAAGAGGAATATTCCCTTTTGATTCCTTTTTTCTCTAACTTAAATGAATCGTAACTCGTTCGTTTTAGCTCAGAATTTGACGAATTCGGAAGCGTTGGAATCGTAACAGCAAATAGAACGTGTTGAGACTGACTGGAGTTGATTCTGGGCTGTTTGGAATTTTGACAAAAATCGCAAAACGGTGAGATATTCTAAACTTTTAATTAAATCTAAATTTAATTATTTTCTCTTGCCTTAAAAATCTTTGGATAAGCATGTTTATGTGAGAATTATCTGAAATGTATGTATGTATGATAATAATGGAATTGCATTGCTGTTTTTGTTGTGATGATGTTCATATGAATTGCAATGTTATGATTGTATGTGTTGACTTGGGTATATATTATCCTATTTGAATCATCGATTGAATGGATTGGAATAAATAAATTGGTTGTGACATAACTTGAATAGTAGTTGATTTTTTTGATGACGTTGGTTTTTTTTAAACCAAAAAGGTTGGATTTTTATTTTATTATTAAAGTCAAAAAGATTTGTTTTTATTATAAAAGATAATAACTTTTGGTTTTGTTACAAAGATCATAACTTTATTTTTATATATAAAAGATGAAACCTTTGTTTTATTTTTTATAAATGAAATCTTTGTGGTTAGGTTAAAATATAAAACCTTTATTTTTATAAATGAAAACTTTGTGTTTGTAAAAATAAAAACTTTATTGTGTTTTTTATTTATTTATTAAAGGTGAAAACCTTGTTTTGTTTATTGAAGATGAAGACTGTAGTTTTGTTATGAAAGATTAAAACTTTATTTTATAAGATTGAAACTTTAATTTCTTTTTATCTGTTTTTGTTGAAAAATTAAGAATGAAAACTAATGTTTTGTTTTTGTTGAAACGTTGAAACATTAAGAATGAAACTAATGTTTTGTTTTTGTTGAAACATTTGGAATCAAATTATTGGTTTGTTTTGTTGAAACATTATGAACCAACTTATTGTTTTGCTTTGTTGGAATTATGAATCAACTCATTTTATTGAAACAAAGTATAAACCTTTATTTGTCTTGTTGAAATAAAGTAAAAACTTTTACTTGTTTATTGAAATGAAAGCTATAACTTTTATTTTTATTCTATTTTGTTGAAACAAAATACAACCTTTTTATTCAATTTGGTTGAAACAAAATATGAACCTTTATCTTGATTTTATTGAAACAAAGCTTGAACTTAATCTGTTTCATTGAAAACAAAATGAACCAATTTTATTTTAGGTTGTTGAAACAAAAAGGAACCATCTTTAGGTTGTAGTCCAGTTAAAAACAATGTCGTAACATTTTTTTTATCGTTGTAGTTGAATCTTTGCAAGGACATATTATATTGTTATAGTTGAGACAAATAAAATAACATATGTTGGCACCGAAATTAGTATGAAATGCAAACATATAATTAGCACTATGGTTGAACATGAAATGCAAACATATAATTAGCACTATGGTTGAACATGAAATGCAAACATATAATTAGCGCTATGGTTGAACATGAAAAGATAAAAGTAGATTTATAATTAGTAACTGTGACGGCAAAGAATTTCGCTCGGTCCGAACCAGTCGCTAAACCGACCCAGACCGTTCGAAACGCCCTATCGTTTGAGAACACGACAAAATAGAACGCATATAAAAGAACATTTCACTGCTTATTACAACAATGCATCAGATTACAAGAATATACAGAGTATAAATGAATATTACACAGAAATATCAGAGATTTAAATTACATTTAAATACTAGCAGCGAAAAATAATACAATACACAACTAGACGAGATATACGGATACAAAGCTTTCCGGATATCATTCCAGCTGTAAACCAGGATCCTGTGGATATAAATCTGCAAAACCAAAACTACTAGCTGCCCGTGTCAAAATAGGGGCACCCAGAGTTTAGGTTAAAACAATAAACTCCAGGTCAGTCATGGGACTGGTGTGAGAACTAAAACAGTTATTAATCTTTATTTGAAAGTTAGGTAAATCAAGGGACCACGCCGTATAACACGGAACGGGTTTCCTCCCAAGAATACCAGTGCTTGAAACAACAGCGCAATGCTAAATAAAGAAAAATGAAGCTGTTATAAGACCCAGGTCCTATCACACAATGCAACGCAAGCCGGGGGATAGGGTTTTCCCTTATAACAGCCAAAGAATGCTTGATACGTTTAAAACAAACCATTTGATACTATTATAAGTGCATAGTGTATAAAACAACTTCAAATCATAAGTATCAATCATAGGCGGCATGAATGGCCCATAACACTATGTCGCCATATATAAGTTTACAATCAAAACCGCAAAACGACGTATTGGAAGTTGGGTTATCATTTATGGTATGAACCGAGGCAAGGGGCAAGATCCTCTACCGATTCGAGACAATCTAGTCCATGTCTCAGGACCCAGACTCAGGTGGGCCTTGGATCGTCAGGGCCGGTCCACCGATGTGGATTATTATGCCTGAACACTACGTTTCTCCGCCCTTTGGGGCGTAAATCTGGCCCGTCAGCCGACCAGAAGCATCGGCCGAAACCGATATCACGAGGCGCCTCGCTTTTCAGCAAGTAATAATAAGTAACATCCACATGAGTCAAACTCGTCAGCCAGTTCAAGCACTGACGCCACTCATAACTAGAAAGAAACGCATGCCCTCCCTGAGGTCCGTCTCCCGTTTTTGATTCATACCGGGTGTGATACTCGCGAATCAACGTTACACAAAGCTACGCCACAAAGGCCGTGCTTCGATCATCAACCACAAGACTTTGCTTTTCAACAGAAGCCTTGATCATTTGCATCTTAGCATGCCACACAGGCAATTCACTCCATGCGATTGATATCCATCAATATATAACCCCTGAGCTCGTACGTCTCAGAGAAGGGCGTTAAGCAAAAGAATAAATTCTCCGCCGCCAAACAGATATATATTTAATAGAGATCAATCACACGGACTAAAATCCAATGTCAGACACACAGTCCATTTACAAGTCCGTTCTGGGTCTGAACGAAACCGGAGGCACCTAGTACTCCGCATATCCATCGATCTCCAAGTACGTCTGGACGATCACTAACTGTTTCCATCTTCTTGGGTGTACAGCCCAATCAAATTCATCAGTTATCACCCAAACGACGTGAAGACCTCCGGTCTTCGACCATCGTCTTCATCTTCGACTTATCGTCGTATCAGTTATTCAGAATGGGATAAACCCGGTCTTTCCGAATAACTCGCGTATATTTAAATAAGTGTTACACAAACACAACATACGCCTCATTCCAATTCATCAGTCACTAACCGTAAATTAATCAAGAGAATAATTCCCCAAACATTAACCCCGAAGGCCGAAACCAACATCAGATCAATATCCAGAAAACCATTCTGCTTGGCTAACCGACAGTTAGTTTCTAAATTTCACGTTCATAGGGAAAGATTCCCATTAATTTTATCAAAGATAAATTCCTTGAATTTATTCTTTAATCTACTTTTGAATATCAATTCAAAACTAGTCGGGATTAACGAACCTTACCGAAGTAATCATTTGTTTAATTTCCCAATCCCAACCTATTCATCCCATGAAGTAAAACTGGTCATACTTCATATCTAACACCACGGTGTTATCGGTAAATTCAATTACCATTTCACGTTCAAATCTAATTAAAGATTTAACTATCGCCTGGAGCAAAACTAGTGATACTCCATTTTCGATCATTTCAATCTAATTAAAGATTCATTAAAACTCCACTTAGTTTTAATCTTCGACTGGGTTAAAGAATCAGTGTCATTTAAAACACGGTTCACGATAAACCCAAAATCACATTCATTAATTATCGGGTTAAAGAACGAGTGTTATTTAAAACACTGTTCACGATAAACCCAAAAATCAATATCGACTCGATTCCAATTAAATATTATTTAATTGGTACATTTCATTAAATCTAAATAAAAAGATTTAATCTTTTCTCCACTGGGTTTAAGAACAGTGTTAGTGAAGACACCATTCACGACAAACCCAAATCACATTTGATATTCAATACAAGGCTCTGAATAGAAAATATACCGGCTTATATTCAATATCAAATTCTACGACTAACAAATATCGTATTGGAAATAACGATATATATATCTATATCTTTCAAATTTCCATAACAACAGTTGTATAATCACGAAATCCAACATCGAAATATTCCGAAGACAATTTCGATTCAAATCCTCTCCAATGCAATCATTGGAAATTCTGGTTATTTTTAAAACCCTTTTCGAATTCAATTTATTTATTTAAAAATAAATAGAATTATAATTCTAGTTCAAAACTAGTTCATTTCGATAAAAATCTATTTTTATCTTTTCAAATATGGAGTTTTTCATCCCAATTCTTTCTAAATCATTTCTTATGATTTTACACAAATTATTACTATTTTTAATAATTTTATCAAGGCCCATACAGTCGATTTCCATCAACGGCCATCGAACTGCACTTACAGCGACCTTTTTCAAATTCGATTTGGACGTAACTCCAAATCCAACCGTTAGATTTTAAATTTCTAATATTCATTAGAAAGCCCTTTTCGATACGAACCCAACGGTTCCGGTTTTAGGAGAATCCGACGGTCGGATCTCCCGTAATGTCCGTTTGAAATAAATGGTCGAAATTCACGAACGGCCGCGGCGCGGCGCGTTCTATTCAGGCCATTATATTATATATATAATATATTTCGTCGATTTCTATTTTAAAACGAATTATATATAAATAGTTTTAAAGTCGTTTCAAAAGCAATTTCAACTTTCTTTCAATTCAAATCAAAATTGAATTCTTCTTTATAAATTCGTTTTAAAATTCATTTCTATTCAATTCAAATTTCAATTCAATTTGAATTCATTTTCAATTCAATTCATTTCGAAATCGTTTTCAATTCAATTCATTTCGAAATCGTTTTAAATTCAATTCATTTCGAAATCGTTTTCAATTCAATTCATTTCGAAATCGTTTTAAATTCAATTCATTTCGAAATCGTTTTCAATTCAATTCATTTCGAAATCGTTTTCAATTCAATTCATTTCGAAATCGTTTTAAATTCAATTCATTTCGAAATCGTTTTAAATTCAATTCATTTCGAAATCGTTTTAAATTCAATTCATTTCGAAATCGTTTTAAACTCAATTCATTTCGAAATCGTTTTCAATTCAATTCATTTCGAAATCGTTTTCAATTCAATTCATTTCGAAATCGTTTAAAATTCAATTCATTTCGAAATCGTTTAAAATTCAATTCATTTCGAAATCGTTTTAAATTCAATTCATTTCGAAATCGTTTTCAATTCAATTCATTTCGAAATCGTTTTAAATTCAATTCATTTCGAAATCGTTTTAAATTCAATTCATTTCGAAATCGTTTTAAATTCAATTCATTTCGAAATCGTTTTAAATTCAATTCATTTCGAAATTGTTTTCAATTCAATTCATTTCGAAATCGTTTTCAATTCAATTCATTTCGAAATCGTTTTAAATTCAATTCATTTCGAAATCGTTTTAAATTCAATTCATTTCGAAATCGTTTTCAATTCAATTCATTTCGAAATCGTTTAAAATTCAATTCATTTCGAAATCGTTTAAAATTCAATTCATTTCGAAATCGTTTTAAATTCAATTCATTTCGAAATCGTTTTCAATTCAATTCATTTCGAAATCGTTTAAAATTCAATTCATTTCGAAATCGTTTTAAATTCAATTCATTTCGAAATCGTTTTCAATTCAATTCATTTCGAAATCGTTTTAAATTCAATTCATTTCGAAATCGTTTTCAATTCAATTCATTTCGAAATCGTTTTCAATTCAATTCATTTCGAAATCGTTTACAATTCAATTCATTTCGAAATCGTTTAAAATTGATATAAATATCGTTCACGTCAAAATGGCGTCAATCTAATCAACACGGCTTCATAAATTTCTATTTTCAAATATTCTATTTCAAATATTTCTTTTTCAAAATAGTTGTTATTATCAAAATATTTCGTTCAACACATGACCAATCTCAATGGATGAGTACTGTCAACACATGAACCTTTATTTTATATCGATAAAGATGTAAATTTTGTTACTAAAATATTTCGTTCAACACATGACCAATCTCAATGGATGAGTACTGTCAACACATGAACCTTTATTTTATATCGATAAAGATGTAAATTTTAATATTAAAATATTTCATTCAACACATGACCAATCTCAATGGATGAGTACTATCAACACATGAACTTTTATTTTATAATATTCTTTATTTTTCAAATTGGAATGAGGCCCAATCAATTACCATATAAAGTTAATTATATGGATTTTCATACAACACATGTATATAACAGCAACGATAAATAATCAACCATCAACCAAAGTGCACCACACTGTATAAGCATCAAATATAGATATCTAACGCTTATAACAGCCTGTCAATCAATCGATCGACATATTTAATAAATCAGGATGAGTGAACTTCATATTTCATCCCAACACACGTGTGGGGTTTCAAACAATCAAACACATATTTTATTTGTGCTGTTGGGCGATGTGTAAAATTTATCGTCCCAATCAATGTCATTCAAATAGGTGTACATAAACAAACCGTCTGGTTTGTAAATGAATATTCTATTTTATTCACTCACGTTAAAAATTATATTTTTAACGATAAAACATTTTATTTCAACATATGAATTTCTATTCGGTTCATTTATTCAATAAAATGATATTTTTATTTTCTAACATATTTTAGAAAATTTCGGCAGCATAACGGCACGATACTAGAAACGGGACGAGGCCTAGCCTTATCCCCGGTCTAGTGAAGGCCCACGCCATTCACACATCAATCAAATCAATTTCATCTCACCAAACAATTCAATTCAAACAAATAATCCAACTAATCTATGCAACCAAACAAACAAGTCCATGGTCTGTGGACGATTGTGTCGGGTGCTACTAAGCACCGTCTGCATCCTAGTATATATATATATAACTAGAAAAATAAATTGAAAGGTGGGAAATTCTCACATATAGCTATCCTAGCTCCACGGCACTTCATTGATAGAAATCTTCATCGTTATTGCATCATCGTCATCTTTGTTGCCCGTAGCCACTACATATGTAAAAATTGAATTTTTACTTTGCTATTCATATATAAAAATCATATTTTTGTCTCGCTATTCAATATATAAAAATCGAATTTTTGTCTCGCTATTCAATATATAAAAATCGAATTTTTATTTCAAAGTTCAATATATAAAAATCGAATTTTTATTTCAAAGTTCAATATATAAAAATCGAATTTTTATTTCAAAGTTCAATATATAAAAATCGAATTTTTATTTCAAAGTTCAATATATAAAAATCGAATTTTTATTTCAAAGTTCAATATATAAAAATCGAATTTTTATTTCGCTTCTCAATATATAAAAATCGAATTTTTATTTCGCTTCTCAATATATAAAAATCGAATTTTTAATTCGAAGTTCAATATATAAAAATCCTATTTTTCTATTTTATAAACTATGTATATTTTATTACAAAAACAATGTGACATACATTTTCAATACAACATTCTAAGTTATATTTTCAAAATCGAATTCTAGTTCGTACCTTTCAAAAACAAAGGTATATTTACATTTTTATAAAAACAACTTCGTATATATTTTATATAAAAACAACTTCATATTTGAAAACCAGATTTTTCATTTCATTGTTGTCTATTGCAGAAATTATATTTTTATGCAAAGTTATATATAAAAATTCAGATTTTACAATAATGTATATATAAAAAAAAAAATTTGAATAGTGTATATTGAAAAGGGAAAGCTCACTGTGTTCATCTTCCTTCAGGAAAACACTCTTCAGGGAAAACATGTATTCGAACCCATTTGTCGACAAAGAGAAACCGGTCACTGCTCTTGTTTTCCTCGTTGGTCTTCATCAAGAAAACGACGAAATAGCTTAGCCCCTGGGGCATCATCGCGCCACCGCCAGGCAGAGCTGGACCCTGATCGACGAACGCCAAGAGATGCGCTGGAGTGCCTCCTTCCCCTGTTGGCCACCGCGTCGGACTCGAAGTCCCTTCCCTCACCAGAAAGCCGATCTAACTCCAAGCTTGGAGCCCAAAATCCGAGTCGATTTCAGCACCAGAGAGGATCACATTCACATGAAATCGAAGATGGATCTACCATTTTTGTTTAGGAAGTTTTGAAATTAGTTTGAGGATTTAGAAAAATCGGGGCATGTATTTTCGAGCATCCTGGACCTTCGATTAGCAAATGACAGCGGCTGTTTTGGGAACGAGGGTTTTAGTTAGGGTTATGGGGAAAATTTGTTAATATATATTATATTAAATAATATTTTATTCAATCCTTATGAAATTTTACATTCGAACTCTAAACGAATCCCAGCGACTGTCGTCTATAGCTAATTACCCCCATTTCGAACATAATGGGATATGTATCGTAAGCTGATTTGACTGTTACAATCAGTTTCCGTTAAATTTACATTTAAATTACTATATTGAATTTTAAACGTACATTTCAAATTACCGGGATCGCATACGAACTTTAAAAATTCTAGAAAAATATTTTCTAGCTTCGTATTGACGATACGGTCCTAACAAAACTAATTTCGTCGAATTCTGAGACCGTTGGAAAAATGGCCATTTTCCAATCGATTAAAATCAACTGAAACTGGTCAAACGCGTTTTCCTTCGCCACGCTCACATATTGATTTGAAAAATTATGAAATTTGGAATCTAGCAATAACTTAACCTCACGGACCCAACAAAACTGGTTTCGTCGAAATCCGAGGTCGTTTGCAAAATTGCTATTTTTAAGGGCCTTATATATATAAAAATATATATAAATTCCACAGCGACTATTTCTAATTTTAACTGGACATATCTTATCATTTCTAAAATGAAATCTCAGTTTGTTAACTTCGTTACAAAGATATAGTTATACAGATTCAAATATTTCTTGTTTCGTTCAATACTGACTTATATTGAATTCTGTATATTCATTTGAAATTAGAAATCGAATTTTCGAACTACCGCGCCATTTTCAATTCCTTTTATAATTATATATAATTATTATATATTCTAACGACGACGTATATAATATATACGTTCAAATTATATTCAAAATAAATTTCTCGTCGATATTATTTAAAATAATCTATTTTAAATATTCAAAATTCGCTAAAATCGCCAAAATAAAAATTTCAAACTGGCTCGCATTTTACGGGTTGTTACAATCTCCTCCACTTAAAACTTTTCGTCCCCGAAAAGGAACAAAGTCGAAAGTGGTTTGATTAATCAACTCTACGATCGATCAGGCTTCCATTCTCCAACTCTTTAGTTTCTGAGAATTTTCAAAAATTTGGCTAACACCCTAAATTTTCGAAAAATTTCGCCATAACCTCCCCTGCAATGGGAGCATCGGGGAATTTCAAATAGCTTCCCCGGTCCTTCAGATCTCAAAAAGAAAAAGAAAAAGCCAAGCGGCTAGCCAATAGGCTCATAAAATCATCATCACCCAAACAAAACAGTAAATTATGTAGTAAACATGTACCTATTTGTCGGGCAAACAAATTTTATTCTCTGGCTCTAGCCTCCTTGCTATGACCTGTTCAATGTAAGTACATGTATGCAAGCAAATGCGACCAAATTTCAATACAATTCATTATCCGATCAAATTAGGCTTAATGGTTCAAAATTTTCAAACAAATAAACAAACTACACAACCATCAATCAATTAGTGAATTATCATTTCAAATTCATAATTTTGATATATAGTCAAAAATCAGATTTTTGATGCCAAATCACAACAAAGGGTTCTAGCTATATAAGTTTTGGTTCTCACACCAGTCTAATGGAAATATATAGATATCACACCTTCGTTACGCGAACATGAATACTAATGACGACTAGTCAATCATCAGAATCATCTTCGGGCCACTAGAGTATGATTCTATATCTATCCAGTATATCAAAACTTCGAATACACGCGGATCAGACGTATACGCAAAATCTATATATACTGGATTGTCCACATCAATATAAATAAATAATCAAATACGAATAATTGATTTAAATTTTCAAAACAAAAATTGTTTTCATTTGAAAAATATACTCTTCACACTCGTTCTAGGATACTACTGATCCCATCTCTAACGAGTCATTCTCGTTGGATATTACTAACCCAATATCTGATGAATTCTTTCGTATGGTTCTAATGTGCCTTATTCTCTGAGCTTTGTAAACCAAAGCTCTGATACCAAATGTGACGGCAAAGAATTTCGCTCGGTCCGAACCAGTCGCTAAACCGACCCAGACCGTTCGAAACGCCCTATCGTTTGAGAACACGACAAAATAGAACGCATATAAAAGAACATTTCACTGCTTATTACAACAATGCATCAGATTACAAGAATATACAGAGTATAAATGAATATTACACAGAAATATCAGAGATTTAAATTACATTTAAATACATAGCAGCAGAAAATAATACAATACACAACTAGAAGAGATATACGGATACAAAGCTTTCCGGATATCATTCCAGCTGTAAACCAGGATCCTGTGGATATAAATCTGCAAAACCAAAACTACTAGCTGCCCGTGTCAAAATAGGGGCACCCAGAGTTTAGGTTAAAACAATAAACTCCAGGTCAGTCATGGGACTGGTGTGAGAACTAAAACAGTTATTAATCTTTATTTGAAAGTTAGGTAAATCAAGGGACCACGCCGTATAACACGGAACGGGTTTCCTCCCAAGAATACCAGTGCATGAAACAACAACGCAATGCTAAATAAAGAAAAATGAAGCTGTTATAAGACCCAGGTCCTATCACACAATGCAACGCAAGCCGGGGGATAGGGTTTTCCCTTATAACAGCCAAAGAATGCTTGATACGTTTAAAACAAACCATTTGATACTATTATAAGTGCATAGTGTATAAAACAACTTCAAATCATAAGTATCAATCATAGGCGGCATGAATGGCCCATAACACTATGTCGCCATATATAAGTTTACAATCAAAACCGCAAAACGACGTATTGGAAGTTGGGTTATCATTTATGGTATGAACCGAGGCAAGGGGCAAGATCCTCTACCGATTCGAGACAATCTAGTCCATGTCTCAGGACCCAGACTCAGGTGGGCCTTGGATCGTCAGGGCCGGTCCACCGATGTGGATTATTATGCATGAACACTACGTTTCTCCGCCCTTTGGGGCGTAAATCTGGCCCGTCAGCCGACCAGAAGCATCGGCCGAAACCGATATCACGAGGCGCCTCGCTTTTCAGCAAGTAATAATAAGTAACATCCACATGAGTCAAACTCGTCAGCCAGTTCAAGCACTGACGCCACTCATAACTAGAAAGAAACGCATGCCCTCCCTGAGGTCCGTCTCCCGTTTTTGATTCATACCGGGTGTGATACTCGCGAATCAACGTTACACAAAGCTACGCCACAAAGGCCGTGCTTCGATCATCAACCACAAGACTTTGCTTTTCAACAGAAGCCTTGATCATTTGCATCTTAGCATGCCACACAGGAAATTCACTCCATGCGATTGATATCCATCAATATATAACCCCTGAGCTCGTACGTCTCAGAGAAGGGCGTTAAGCAAAAGAATAAATTCTCCGCCGCCAAACAGATATATATTTAATAGAGATCAATCACACGGGCTAAAATCCAATGTCAGACACACAGTCCATTTACAAGTCCGTTCTGGGTCTGAACGAAACCGGAGGCACCTAGTACCCCGCATATCCATCGATCTCCAAGTACGTCTGGACGATCACTAACTGTTTCCATCTTCTTGGGTGTACAGCCCAATCAAGATCATCAGTTATCACCCAAATGACGTGAAGACCTCCGGTCTTCGACCATCGTCTTCATCTTCGACTTATCGTCGTATCAGTTATTCAAAATGGGATAAACCCGGTCTTTCCGAATAACTCGCGTATATTTAAATAAGTGTTACACAAACACAACATACGCCTCATTCCAATTCATCAGTCACTAACCGTAAATTAATCAAGAGAATAATTCCCCAAACATTAACCCCGAAGGCCGAAACCAACATCAGATCAATATCCAGAAAACCATTCTGCTTGGCTAACCGACAGTTAGTTTCTAAATTTCACGTTCATAGGGAAAGATTCCCATTAATTTTATCAAAGATAAATTCCTTGAATTTATTCTTTAATCTACTTTTGAATATCAATTCAAAACTAGTCGGGATTAACGAACCTTACCGAAGTAATCATTTGTTTAATTTCCCAATCCCAACCTATTCATCCCATGAAGTAAAACTGGTCATACTTCATATCTAACACCACGGTGTTATCGGTAAATTCAATTACCATTTCACGTTCAAATCTAATTAAAGATTTAACTATCGCCTGGAGCAAAACTAGTGATACTCCATTTTCGATCATTTCAATCTAATTAAAGATTCATTAAAACTCCACTTAGTTTTAATCTTCGACTGGGTTAAAGAATCAGTGTCATTTAAAACACGGTTCACGATAAACCCAAAATCACATTCATTAATTATCGGGTTAAAGAACGAGTGTTATTTAAAACACTGTTCACGATAAACCCAAAAATCAATATCGACTCGATTCCAATTAAATATTATTTAATTGGTACATTTCATTAAATCTAAATAAAAAGATTTAATCTTTTCTCCACTGGGTTTAAGAACAGTGTTAGTGAAGACACCATTCACGACAAACCCAAATCACATTTGATATTCAATACAAGGCTCTGAATAGAAAATATACCGGCTTATATTCAATATCAAATTCTACGACTAACAAATATCGTATTGGAAATAACGATATATATATCTATATCTTTCAAATTTCCATAACAACAGTTGTATAATCACGAAATCCAACATCGAAATATTCCGAAGACAATTTCGATTCAAATCCACTCCAATGCAATCATTGGAAATTCTGGTTATTTTTAAAACCCTTTTCGAATTCAATTTATTTATTTAAAAATAAATAGAATTATAATTCTAGTTCAAAACTAGTTCATTTCGATAAAAATCTATTTTTATCTTTTCAAATATGGAGTTTTTCATCCCAATTCTTTCTAAATCATTTCTTATGATTTTACACAAATTATTACTATTTTTAATAATTTTATCAAGGCCCGTACAGTCGATTTCCATCAACGGCCATCGAACTGCACTTACAGCGACCTTTTTCAAATTCGATTTGGACGTAACTCCAAATCCAACCGTTAGATTTTAAATTTCTAATATTCATTAGAAAGCCCTTTTCGATACGAACCCAACGGTTCCGGTTTTAGGAGAATCCGACGGTCGGATCTCCCGTAATGTCCGTTTGAAATAAATGGTCGAAATTCACGAACGGCCGCGGCGCGGCGCGTTCTATTCAGGCCATTATATTATATATATAATATATTTCGTCGATTTCTATTTTAAAACGAATTATATATAAATAGTTTTAAAGTCGTTTCAAAAGCAATTTCAACTTTCTTTCAATTCAAATCAAAATTGAATTCTTCTTTATAAATTCGTTTTAAAATTCATTTCTATTCAATTCAAATTTCATTTCAATTTGAATTCATTTTCAATTCAATTCATTTCGAAATCGTTTTCAATTCAATTCATTTCGAAATCGTTTTAAATTCAATTTATTTCGAAATCGTTTTCAATTCAATTCATTTCGAAATCGTTTTAAATTCAATTCATTTCGAAATCGTTTTCAATTCAATTCATTTCAAAATCGTTTTCAATTCAATTCATTTCGAAATCGTTTTAAATTCAATTCATTTCGAAATCGTTTTAAATTCAATTCATTTCGAAATCGTTTTAAATTCAATTCATTTCGAAATCGTTTTCAATTCAATTCATTTCGAAATCGTTTTCAATTCAATTCATTTCGAAATCGTTTTCAATTCAATTCATTTCGAAATCGTTTAAAATTCAATTCATTTCGAAATCGTTTAATATTCAATTCATTTCGAAATCGTTTTAAATTCAATTCATTTCGAAATCGTTTTCAATTCAATTCATTTCGAAATCGTTTTAAATTCAATTCATTTCGAAATCGTTTTAAATTCAATTCATTTCGAAATCGTTTTAAATTCAATTCATTTCGAAATCGTTTTAAATTCAATTCATTTCGAAATCGTTTTAAATTCAATTCATTTCGAAATCGTTTTCAATTCAATTCATTTCGAAATCGTTTTAAATTCAATTCATTTCGAAATCGTTTTAAATTCAATTCATTTCGAAATCGTTTTCAATTCAATTCATTTCGAAATCGTTTTCAATTCAATTCATTTCGAAATCGTTTAAAATTCAATTCATTTCGAAATCGTTTTAAATTCAATTCATTTCGAAATCGTTTTCAATTCAATTCATTTCGAAATCGTTTAAAATTCAATTCATTTCGAAATCGTTTTAAATTCAATTCATTTCGAAATCGTTTTCAATTCAATTCATTTCGAAATCGTTTTAAATTCAATTCATTTCGAAATCGTTTTCAATTTAATTCATTTCGAAATCGTTTTCAATTCAATTCATTTCGAAATCGTTTACAATTCAATTCATTTCGAAATCGTTTAAAATTGATATAAATATCGTTCACGTCAAAATGGCGTCAATCTAATCAACACGGCTTCATAAATTTCTATTTTCAAATATTCTATTTCAAATATTTCTTTTTCAAAATAGTTGTTATTATCAAAATATTTCGTTCAACACATGACCAATCTCAATGGATGAGTACTGTCAACACATGAACCTTTATTTTATATCGATAAAGATGTAAATTTTATTACTAAAATATTTCGTTCAACACATGACCAATCTCAATGGATGAGTACTGTCAACACATGAACCTTTATTTTATATCGATAAAGATGTAAATTTTAATATTAAAATATTTCGTTCAACACATGACCAATCTCAATGGATGAGTACTGTCAACACATGAACCTTTATTTTATATCGATAAAGATGTAAATTTTATTACTAAAATATTTCGTTCAACACATGACCAATCTCAATGGATGAGTACTGTCAACACATGAACCTTTATTTTATATCGATAAAGATGTAAATTTTAATATTAAAATATTTCGTTCAACACATGACCAATCTCAATGGATGAGTACTGTCAACACATGAACTTTTATTTTATAATATTCTTTATTTTTCAAATTGGAATGAGGCCCAATCAATTACCATATAAAGTTAATTATATGGATTTTCATACAACACATGTATATAACAGCAACGATAAATAATCAACCATCAACCAAAGTGCACCACACTGTATAAGCATCAAATATAGATATCTAACGCTTATAACAGCCTGTCAATCAATCGATCGACATATTTAATAAATCAGGATGAGTGAACTTCATATTTCATCCCAACACCCGTGTGGGGTTTCAAACAATCAAACACATATTTTATTTGTGCTGTTGGGCGATGTGTAAAATTTATCGTCCCAATCAATGTCATTCAAATAGGTGTACATAAACAAACCGTCTGGTTTGTAAATGAATATTCTATTTTATTCACTCACGTTAAAAATTATATTTTTAACGATAAAACATTTTATTTCAACATATGAATTTCTATTCGGTTCATTTATTCAATAAAATGATATTTTTATTTTCTAACATATTTTAGAAAATTTCGGCAGCATAACGGCACGATACTAGAAACGGGACGAGGCCTAGCCTTATCCCCGGTCTAGTGAAGGCCCACGCCATTCACACATCAATCAAATCAATTTCATCTCACCAAACAATTCAATTCAAACAAATAATCCAACTAATCTATGCAACCAAACAAACAAGTCCATGGTCTGTGGACGATTGTGTCGGGTGCTACTAAGCACCGTCTGCATCCTAGTATATATATATATATATAACTAGAAAAATAAATTGAAAGGTGAGAAATTCTCACATATAGCTATCCTAGCTCCACGGCACTTCATTGATAGAAATCTTCATCGTTATTGCATCATCGTCATCTTTGTTGCCCGTAGCCACTACATATGTAAAAATTGAATTTTTACTTTGCTATTCATATATAAAAATCATATTTTTGTCTCGCTATTCAATATATAAAAATCGAATTTTTGTCTCGCTATTCAATATATAAAAATCGAATTTTTATTTCAAAGTTCAATATATAAAAATCGAATTTTTATTTCAAAGTTCAATATATAAAAATCGAATTTTTATTTCAAAGTTCAATATATAAAAATCGAATTTTTATTTCAAAGTTCAATATATAAAAATCGAATTTTTATTTCAAAGTTCAATATATAAAAATCGAATTTTTATTTCGCTTCTCAATATATAAAAATTGAATTTTTATTTCGCTTCTCAATATATAAAAATCGAATTTTTAATTCGAAGTTCAATATATAAAAATCCTATTTTTCTATTTTATAAACTATGTATATTTTATTACAAAAACAATGTGACATACATTTTAAAAACAACATTCTAAGTTATATTTTCAAAATCGAATTCTAGTTCGTACCTTTCAAAAACAAAGGTATATTTACATTTTTATAAAAACAACTTCGTATATATTTTATATAAAAACAACTTCATATTTGAAAACCAGATTTTTCATTTCATTGTTGTCTATTGCAGAAATTATATTTTTATGCAAAGTTATATATAAAAATTCAGATTTTACAATAATGTATATATAAAAAAAAAATTTGAATAGTGTATATTGAAAAGGGAAAGCTCACTGTGTTCATCTTCCTTCAGGAAAACACTCTTCAGGGAAAACATGTATTCGAACCCATTTGTCGACAAAGAGAAACCGGTCACTGCTCTTGTTTTCCTCGTTGGTCTTCATCAAGAAAACGACGAAATAGCTTAGCCCCTGGGGCATCATCGCGCCACCGCCAGGCAGAGCTGGACCCTGATCGACGAACGCCAAGAGATGCGCTGGAGTGCCTCCTTCCCCTGTTGGCCACTGTGTCGGACTCGAAGTCCCTTCCCTCACCAGAAAGCCGATCTAACTCCAAGCTTGGAGCCCAAAATCCGAGTCGATTTCAGCACCAGAGAGGATCACATTCACATGAAATCGAAGATGGATCTACCATTTTTGTTTAGGAAGTTTTGAAATTAGTTTGAGGATTTAGAAAAATCGGGGCATGTATTTTCGAGCATCCTGGACCTTCGATTAGCAAATGACAGCGGCTGTTTTGGGAACGAGGGTTTTAGTTAGGGTTATGGGGAAAATTTGTTAATATATATTATATTAAATAATATTTTATTCAATCCTTATGAAATTTTACATTCGAACTCTAAACGAATCCCAGCGACTGTCGTCTATAGCTAATTACCCCCATTTCGAACATAATGGGATATGTATCGTAAGCTGATTTGACTGTTACAATCAGTTTCCGTTAAATTTACATTTAAATTACTATATTGAATTTTAAACGTACATTTCAAATTACCGGGATCGCATACGAACTTTAAAAATTCTAGAAAAATATTTTCTAGCTTCGTATTGATGATACGGTCCTAACAAAACTAATTTCGTCGAATTCTGAGACCGTTGGAAAAATGGCCATTTTCCAATCGATTAAAATCAACTGAAACTGGTCAAACGCGTTTTCCTTCGCCACGCTCACATATTGATTCGAAAAATTATGAAATTTGGAATCTAGCAATAACTTAACCTCACGGACCCAACAAAACTGGTTTCGTCGAAATACGAGGTCGTTTGCAAAATTGCTATTTTTAAGGGCCTTATATATATAAAAATATATATAAATTCCACAGCGACTATTTCTAATTTTAAACTGGACATATCTTATCATTTCTAAAATGAAATCTCAGTTTGTTAACTTCGTTACAAAGATATAGTTATACAGATTCAAATATTTCTTGTTTCGTTCAATACTAACTTATATTGAATTTTGTATATTCATTTGAAATTAGAAATCGAATTTTCGAACTACCGCGCCATTTTCAATTCCTTTTATAATTATATATAATTATTATATATTCTAACGATGACGTATATAATATATACGTTCAAATTATATTCAAAATAAATTTCTCGTCGATATTATTTAAAATAATCTATTTTAAATATTCAAAATTCGCTAAAATCGCCAAAATAAAAATTTCAAACTGGCTCGCATTTTACGGGTTGTTACAGTAACAGTTAATTATAATCATAATTTTAGCGTTATTGGAATGTATGAAATACAGGTATATAATTAACGTTATTGGAATTTATGAAATACATGTATATAACTAGCGTTATTGGAATTTATGAAATGTAGTCATATTTTCACCGTTATTAATTAATATGAATTATAACTTTATTTTTACCGTTGTTAATAAAGGTGAATTATAATCATATTTTTACCGTTTTCAATAAAAATAAAGTGTAGTCTTATTTTTACCATTCTTAATAAAATTTAGTTATAAGTTCATTTTTACCGTTGTTAATAAAAACGAGTTATAAGTTTATTTTTACCATTGTTAATAGGAATGAATGGAAAGTTTATATTTTCATGTAATACAAGAACGGTGTAAAAGTTAACAATAAATATGGAAAGTAGATTAGAGATTATCGGTGTTACAAAATATGAATTATGGTTACCCAATTAGCATTAATAGGAGTCATAAACTACAATTTTAACGTTAATGGATTAAGTGAAATAGAATTATAAAATTAGCATTATAAGAAAAAGTGGTTTAGCATTATAAGAAAAAAATGATTTATAATTATAAAATTAGCGTTATAAGGAAAAGGTGATTTATAATTATAACATTAAGATTATAAGAAAAAGTGATTTATAATTTTAGCGTTAATAGCAAAAGAGAATTGTACTCATATTTTTGACGTTATTAATAAAACAGAATTTTAGTCATATTTTCACCGTTCTCAATGAAAATGAAAAGAAGTCTTATTTTCACCGTTTGTGTTAAAGTAAGAAATTAGGATTATTTTTACCGTTTAAGTAAAAATAAGAATTTAAGATTATTTTCACTATTATGTTGAATTATGAAACTTAGGTTATTTTTAACGTTATTTGAGAAACATGAAAATAATCCTATTTAGAAAAAGAAGTCATGTTTAATATATGATATATATTGATATATTAGAATCATGAGACTGCATATGAAATAAAACATGTCGAAGGAGCATGAGACTGCATATGAAATGAAACATGATTTAGAAGCATGAACCGCATATGAAAATTTAACATGTTCTAAAAAGCATGAAGTCGCATATGAAATGCATAATCAAGAAACCGCATATGAAATAAAAATTCATGTTTAGAGTAGTATTACTGCATATGAAATGAAAGGCAAATCTTGAGATAGCGTTAATATATGTATGATATTCAAACATACTTAAGGTTTATGCTACCATATTAAAAATAAATATATTTTTAAGATCATGTTCATATAGTAAAAATGAACATATTTTTGATGTCATGTCTATATATTGAAATAAGGTCCTTTTTATTTGAAAAGAATTAAACGTTTAAAAGACTTTAATTGTATATATGTTGGCTTTAATGAAATGATATAAAATAAAATATCATTTTTATTTTGTATGATTGTTGAAATAAAAAGAATAAATTGTTGAATTATAAATTCTTTGACACGATTAACGAATGGACGATATATTTATATGCACGATTAACGAATGGACGATATATTTATATGCACGATTAACGAATGGACGATATATTTATATGCACGATTAATGAATGGACGATATATTTATATGCACGATTAATGAATGGACGATATATTTATATGCACGATTAATGAATGGACGATATATTTATATGCACGATTAATGAATGGACGATATATTTATATCCACGATTAATGAATGGACGATATATTTATATGCATGAAATGAATGGACGATATATTTATATGCATGAAATGAATGGACGATATATTTATATGCATGAAATGAATGGACGATATTTTTGAAATGAATGGACGATATATATATACATGAAATGAATGGACGATATTTATATTTATAAAAGAATAAATAACGATATAGAATGGTTTGCAAATTAAATATGCGAAGATTATTTGGAAAGTCCGAGACTCATCTCATTCCAAATAATTATACGACGTTAAATCGGAAAATTGAAGACGGTGACAAGACCGACAATCTTCATATCGAACGGATGTGATGCTATTGAGGCCCATGATGGGAGTAGCTACCTTGAAGGGGCTGAGATGGTGTCCGTTCGGACGTTGCGTTGATTTGTACGGATTTGACTTTTGCTCAAACCCAGGGCATAAGTTTATAAATGGAATGTATGTCTGACGTTGTAGTCCTTTATACTACATTCGTTGATCTCTCTTAATACATATCTGCTTGGTGGTTAACACCCTTCTCTGAGACATATGAGCTTAGAGGTTATATATTGGCAGAAATCAATGGTATAGTATGGACTGACAATGTGGCATGCTAAGATGCATTGATCAAGGCTTTTGTTGGAAAGCAGGCCTTGTGGTTGATGATCAAAGCACGGCCTGTTTAGGCGTAGCTTTGTGTATAGCGTGACTTCGCGAGCCTCACACCCCAGTATGAGTCAAAAACGGGATATGGACTGCAGGGAGTGCACACGTTTCTTTCTAGCTAGAGTGGTGTCAGCGACCTACCAGCCCTGACATTTTACTTATGTGGATGATGGATTTTGAGGCGCCTCGTTTTTTTTATAGGCCGTTGGTGGTCATACTATAGGTCCAAAGGGACCGGGAAGCGTGTGTTCGGGCATAACTAATCCACTGCCCATAGGCGGGGACCGGCCCTGAAGATCCAAGGGTTCACTGCGGGGGATCCTGAGGCATTTGCTAGAGTTTCTCGAATCGGAGAGGAGCTTGCCCCTAGCCTCGACTCATGATGGAATCCAAATTCCAATACGACCTTGCGGTTTTGATTGTAGAACTAGTATGGCGACATAGTAGGATGGGGTACTATGCCGTCTATGATTGATACATTATGAATTAAATGTATATTATATATATACCTATATATATACACACTAATAATAATAATATCGTTTTATACGTATCAAGCATCTTTTGACCATTATAAGGTAAAACCCTATCCTCTGGTGTGCGTTGCATTGTGTGATGGGACCTGGGTCTTATAATGGTTTCATTTTTCCAAAAAGACATTGCGTTATTTCTCGATTTACTTTGGTTTATGCACTGGCAATCCATAGGAGTAAACCCGTTCCGCGAAAGTGGCGTGGTCCTTGGATTTGTCTTATTAATTATGTTAGTTTAGAATTCTCACACCAGTCCCATGACTGACCCGTAGTTTGTTTCACTTTGCAAACTCGGGTGCCCTCTTTTCCACACGGGCAGTCGAGTAGCTTTTTGCAGATATCTATTCTTTTAGCAGGATCCTGGATCGAAGCCTAAAGCTGTGTCCAGAGCTTAGTAGTCTACCGCTGTTTACTGTATTTTATTTAATGTATTAAATCTTTTGTAATTTATCTTCCGCTGTAATTTTATTTCAATGTACTCTGATATATTCTGTACTCTGATGTAACATTATTATAATGAAATAAAAGTCTGTTGTTGTTGTTTTGATGTGCTGTATGCTCAAAGTTAAAGTATTCGAAGATTTCCAACCTTTGGATCAGACCTGTGTGGTTTATGGTCGATTCAAAGAGCGGGAATTTCCGGGTCTTTACACTTAAAGCTGTGTCCAAAAGAAATGATAGCCTTCTGCTGTGTTAATTATTCGTTGCCGCTACATTGTATTAAAATTATTGTAAATTAACCTTCCGCTGTATTATATTTCAATGTACTCTGATATTCTGTACTCTGATGTAACATTATTATAATGTTTATAAAAGTCTTCTGTTATTTGTTCTGATGTGTTGTATGCCAAAGTTAGCATATTCGGGTTTTTGAACGGTCTTAGTCGATTTTGCGATCGATTAGGTCCGAGCAAAATCCGAATCGTTACAATTGGCATCAGAACTTTGGTTAATTCAAATCTTTAGGACACAACTCGTTAGAACTGAACAAAAGACTCATCAGAGGTATGATTAGAAATATCCTATAAAAGAATACTCATTAGAGATAAGATCTGTGGTATTCTAGAATGAGAAAACTCGTTAGAGATAGGGTTAGTAATGCCCTAGAATGAGTTGAGAGTGACAAGTTCATAATTAACGTATTTGTGATTATATATATTTAATCCGATTATAGAAAATATGATTTTTGATATATAAAAGTTATATATATATTTGAAAAGCTAATCAACTAATGGATTGATGATTGTGTTGTGTAATTATTAGTTCAACTAATAAAATTATTGAAACCAATAAAAGAATGAAAATTGAGTTGGTTAGTCAAAACAACTTTCAGCTCCGTTCCTTTTCGAGGACGAAAAACTTTTAAGTGGGGGAGATTATAACAACCCGAAAATTCGGAACCAATTTAAAAATTTTATTTTCAGAAATTTTAACAGAAATTGAGTTAGAATTTAAAATTTTGATTTTTAAATTATAACAAAACCCTTAAAAATAGCCATTTTGCAAACGACCTCCATTTTCAATGAAACCACTTTTGTTGGATCCGGAATATCAAATTATTGCTAGGTTTAAATTTCCATAATTTTTGGAATTAATATGTGAGCGTAGTAAATTAAAATGCGTTTGTCAATTTTAGTCAAATTGGATCGACCATTAAAAGACCATTTTTCAAACGGTCTCTAAATTCGACGAAATTAATTTTGTTAGGACCGTATCGTCAAAACATAGCTAGATTTATTTTTCGGGAATTTTTGGAGTCAGTATGTGGCCTCGATAAATTAAAAATGTACGTTCAAATTCAATATTGACCATTATATTAATTTATATTTTAGTTTTGATAAAAATTGATCAAAACAGTATAATTGGCTTCTGAAACATATCTCATTGTGTTCGAAATGAGGGTATTTGGTTAGGAACGACGGTCGTTGGAGTTCGTTTGGAGATCGGCCGCAAAATTTCACTTTTTGAAGATAATGGAATTAAATAATAATATAAAATAGGGTATAAATAGCCCATCTTCACCCCCAAACCCTCATTATCAAAACCCTAGCCACCGGTTTCATTTTATGGCTGAAATAACTCGAATTTCTTTCCCTCTTCTCTCTCAATCCATCAAGAATTAGAAGATGATTTCTGTATGAAAGTTGTAGAGATTCACATGCTTAACAAATTCATACGGTTAAGATCATGTTTTCGGTAGTGTTTTTCGCGACTATCAAGCCTCAACGACTGCGGTTTGGCTGCAAATTTATGGCCACGGGGGAGCTCAAATTCAAAGCTATTCATGGTGAAAATGGAGAAGAAGAAGAAGGCCTTCGATGTGGTGTGTTCAGATCAGGATATCAGGAGGTTCTGGTGATGTGCGATTTGGAGAGATGGACGGAGCTTTTAGGTTCGATGGTTACAGTAAAATGAATGATGGAGAGGAAGGGTTAAGCCCTAATCATGTAATCAAGTTTGATTAATTATAGTTGATTAATAAATTATGTAATCAGAAAATTCAATTAACGATATCTTGTTCATATGGAAACGGAATCGAATGATTTCGAATCCGTTGGAATCACAGAAAAGAGATCTACAACATGGAACCAACTGGAACAAAAATGGAGCTAGCTAAAAATCCAGAAGAAGTAAAAATCAAAGTGAGATTTCTTTTAAAAATTAAAATTAATCATTACTGCATTGATAAATTTATTTATGTATACGCCGTTAAAAATTCAGTTGTATGTGGTGCGAGATTTGAATTGATTTATTCTATTTGTGGTGATTCATTGGATAAAGTAAGTTGTTTAAAAAATAAAATACATTTTTGTGTAATATTAAAACATTTCATTTTTCTATGTAATATTAAAAGATCTCATTTTTCTATGTAATGTAAAATGGATTACATGTTTAATGTAATATAAAGATTACATTTTTATACAAAGAAAAAAGGATTACATTTTTAATGTAATATAAAGATTACATTTTTATACAATGCAAAAATGATTTCATTTGTATGTAATATAAAAAGATTACATCTTATTGTAAATGAGTCAACATTAGAATTCACATTTTTAATGCAAATGAATCATTAGAAAAGATTCATTGTTTTTGATAAATTATGTTAACATGAGAATTTACATTTTTATTGTAAATGAAAATGATCCACTGTTGCATTAAAATGTACAATAAAAAGTTCACATTTTTATTGTAAAAAGAGATTATATGAAAATGATTCATTTGTTGAATTAAAAAGTTAAGCAATAAAAAGTTCACATTTTTATTGTAAAAAGAGATTATATGAAAATGATTCATTTATTGAATTTAAAAGTTAAACAATAAAAATTTTACATTTATATTGTAAATGAGAAAATATGAAAATTGATTCATTTGTTGAATTAAAAAGTTAAACAATAAAAAGTTTACATTTTTTATTGTAAATGAGAAAATATGAAAAAGATTCGTTTGTTGAATTAAAAAGTTAAACGATAAAAAGTTTACATTTTTATTTTAAATGAGAAAATATGAAAAATGATTCATTTCTCCAATTAAAAGTTAAACAATAAAAAGTTTACATTTTTATTGTTAAGGAGAAAATATGAAAAATGAACATTTGTTTGAATAGAAAAGTTAATAAAGTTGTATTTACATTAAAATTTACATTTTAGTGTATGTATGGATCATATTAAAAGATACATTGTAGGAAATTTGTATGTAACATAAAAATTTACATTTTTATGCAATAATGATTCATCAAAATGATTCATAGCTTGTTTAAAAATGATGTAACATAAAAATTTACATTTTTTTGTAATAATGATTCATAGCTTGTTAAAAATGTTTTAACATAAAAAATTACATTTTTATGTAACAGTGAATCATTAAAAAGATTCAAAAGTTATAAATTGTTTGACATAAAAGATTACATTTTTATGTAATAGCGAATCATTAAAAAGGTTCAAAAGTGATAAAAGATGCTTGTTTGATAAAACTGTGTTAACATAGAAATTGTTATGCAAATAAAATGTTCGTTTATTTGTCATTAGAATACATAGAAAAATGTATGCAAATAAATTATTCTTTTATTTGTCATTAGAATACATAGAAAAATGTGTACAAATAGATTATTCTTTTATTTGTCATTAGAATACGTAGAAAAATGTATGCAAATAAATTATTCTTTTATCTGTCACTAGAATACATAGAAAAATGTGTACAAATGAATTATTCTTTTATGTGTCATTAGAATACATAGAAAAATGTATGCAAATCAATTATTCTTTTATTTGTCATTAGAATACATAGAAAAATGTATGCAAATAAATTATTCTTTTATTTATCATTAGAATACATAGAAAATTGTGTGCAAATAAATTATTCTTTTATTTGTCATTAGAATACACAGAAAAGTTTAACAATAAAAATTCACATTTTTATTGTATGTAAGAATAATGAGAAATGATTAGTATTTGAAATAGAAAAGTTCAACATCGAAAATTTACATTTTTATTGAATGTAAAGAATGATTCATTAAAAAGATGTATCATTTGATAATATATGTTAACATAAGAAATTACATTTGTAAATGTAAAATGACTCATTAAAAGGTGTATCATTTGATAAAATATGTTAACATAAGAAATTACATTTGTTAATGTAAAATGAATCATTAAAAGATGTATCATTTGATAAAATATGTTAACATAAGAAATTACATTTGTTAATGTAAAATGAATCATTAAAAGATGTATCATTTGATAAAACATGTTAACATAAGAAATTACATTTGTTAATGTAAAAATGTGTGAATAATAAAATATTCTTTTATTGTATGCATATGAAATGGAAATAAACCAATCTCCCTTGGTTTATTAAGTAATTATTAGTTTGTCAAAAATATGATTTTTAACATATGTTTGTAATATATAAAATTGACATGTTATGGTTGATTGATTGAATGGATTGTGCTCGACCATTTTACAAGCAAAATATGTTTTTACATTTAGCATTGGGTGGGTAGAAATATATGTATGCTAACACCTTGTGAAACACTTCACGATTTGACTATTAGGTGTTTAGCGATGCTGTTTATTTCAAAATTTAATAAATGATTTTGAAAAGTGATTTCTTAAGTAAAAAGAATAGTATTCCCAATTTTGGACAGGGAATGTTTTATAAAAATGTTTTATAAAACAGAAAGGATTTCGAGGGCTATACCCGATGATTTCGAAATGATTTGTAAGTAGAAATCTATATAGATTTTATAGTACTTGTGATTATTATGTGTGAAATGATTTTCCCTACTTCGGGATATAAAATGATTTAGCAAGTATGTGGCTGAAGATGCGGGTGACCCGAAATTGACTAACAGTGCCAGGGCATGCATGTCTTCCCCAGTTGGTGGGATGGTGCATTGTCAATGTAGCCGTTAGGTGCGCGCACGCACACACGCATACACACACACACAAACACACACACACACACACACACACATATATATAGGTTCGGTTAGGGTGCATACTACCAGGGCCTAGGGGAACATGACCAATATTTGGTTTCATACTGGTTTGTATGTTTTGTTATGTTTTGGAAATCATATTTCCAAATGTTTTGTTTTCAAATCCCAAAGTGAAATCTTCTTTGATATAAAAAAATAGATATATATTTCAAATGATTTAAAATAAAAGAAATCGGGAAATAAAGTCCAAGGAAATAATTTCTGTAAAGTGAATTGGATTTTGAAATCTAAGTTTCAGGATTAAGCCTAAATGAGTAGATTAAGGAATTGCATGTTGATTGATGCATTGTAGATCCATATGTTTATTTATGGTTGATGTTTATGCACTGGCAATCCAATGGAGTAAACCCGTTCCGCGTTAGCGGCGTGATCCTGTGATTGAACTTATTATTAAATAAGTTAAGTAAGATTTCTCATACCAGTCCCATGACTGACTCGTAGTTTGTTTCACTTGCAAACTCGGGTGCCTTATTTTTCACACGGGCAGTCGAGTAGCTTGTTTTGCAGATATTCATTTTTGAGCAGGATTCTGGATCGAAGCTTAAAGCTGTGTCCAGAGCAATGATAGCCTTACGCTGTGTTATCTATACGTTGTCGCTACATTGTATTAAAGTTATTGTAAATTAACCTTCCGCTGTATTATATTTCGATGTACTCTGATATTCTGTACTCTGATGTAACATTATTATAATGTTTATAAAAGTCTTCTATTATTTGTTCTGATATGCTGTATGCCCGAAGTTAGCGTATTCGGGTTTTTGAACGGTTTTAGTCGATTTTGCGATCGATTAGGTCTTGGCAAAATCCGAATCGTTACATCCAGATTATGAGTAATGTGATTTGTTGCTCCAGAATCAGGAAACTAGCTGTCATCTTGTAAGTGTTCCATTGCTGCAATTTCATTGCTGCCTCTTTGTGGGTTGTTACTACTGGTATCTTAGTTGATCTATGCAACATTTGCACTTGGATTATTGTTGTTCCCCTGATTTTGATTGCCAGAATAGTATTGTTGTACCTGAAATAGCACTTAAGCGTTGTATGACCAACTTTTTGACAAATCTGGCATTTGGATTTGTTGCTATTTTTCCAACGACCTCCGCCTCTTCCTCTGGTTGGACCATTTCCTCTCTGGTAATTGTTTTCAGGTTTGTTCCCATATTGTTCTTTGGTTTGCAACCAGTAGCAAGATTGACATTATAAGCTGTTTCTTGAATTATCTTACTACTGATTCTTGCCTCATGTGATAATAAGATTGAGTGAACTTCAACTATAGGTGGGACTATCTTTTGAGATGTTATAACAACTGCTACAGCTTCATATTCATCATTTAAACAATTTAACAAGTATATTACCTGATATGAATTCTGAACAACATTTCCTGTAGCATTGAGTAGATCACATAGCTTCTTGAACTTTGAGATGTATTCCCTAATACTAAGATTTTCCATTCGAATAATCTGTAACTGTTTCTTGTAGTGTAGTACCTTAGCAGATGATTGATTATTGAATTCCATTTCAACAGTGGTCCATATATCATTTGAGGAACTATAGCCAATTACAAGTGGTAACAAATTGGCACAAATCGATGAAAGAAGCCAGAAACTTATCAGTCTATCTTGTTTATGATATTAAGTATATTATTCATTGGCAATAGTCCTATTGTTTTGATTAGTAACAAATTTTGCTGGTATGGCGATAGTTCCAAAAATGAACCCTTCTACACCATATCCTTAAACCACAGTCTCGATTTGCAGTTTCCATAGTAAGTATTTATCTTCTTCAAGATGAACAATAATTAGTTGACTCTTATAACAAATTATAGTCTTTAAAAATTGCTATGCAGGTGTTATGGTTGGATTTTGTGGACTGATACCAGAGGTGGATTCAGAAACGCTGGACCGATCTTCCATATTTAGAGAATCTGAAGATGGGATATATGAAGAGAATCAACAAATAACTATGGATTGGATGCCGAATAGGATCAGAAGAGGCAAGAAATAATGAAATCAAGTATGTGCCGCCAAAAATGATTGATGAAGAGGTAAGATCTCCACTAATTCTTTCTAAATGAATTTTTGGCACGGGTTTAATTGATTTTATTGATCTTCTTGAACTTGTTCCTAATGACCAAATATAAACAATATATGAAATACTGTACAGATGATCAACAGTAGCCCGATTCTTGAGAATTACAGGCAAGGCACTAGTGACTAGTGCGGTATTTAACTCTCAAATGATGAGTACACAACTCAGATGAGAGAATACCTAGTTGATGGAACCTTTCTGATGGGTATAATACACATTGTCACACTGTCACAGAATCTTTGATGTTGTTAGGCGAAGAATAGCTCTCATACAAAATTGAGTTTGATGATAATTGTGAAATACAAAAGTTGGTGGAAGAGAAATGATGCATTATTGCGTTATAATGGAATAGTTTACAATGTACAGTGGGCTACATATATATAGCCAAGAAATAATAACAATTGGGTTATTGTAATCCTTATTAGAACTACAGTGTTTTCCAATGTCCAGTTTTCCATGGCCGCCAACGGCTCATTGAATTCTAAACAAGCCTTTTGGAGCTGTTGGAAACCGATGAAATAATTTCCATTTGCGGCCGTTGGAAGCCGTTGGAAATTTCCTGCATATTTTCCAGAACATGCGACCTAAAGCTTTCATTCTCCATTCCAACTTCCCCAAACGTTTCCCCCCAAATTCTCCATTCCCCCATCTCTAAATTCACTACCACCACCCCCAAACACCTCCGATGCCATCTACAAGCATCTCTAACCCCTCTCCACCCTCCAAGCCATCCAAATCGGTAATTTTCCTAAACCTAATTTTTAGTTTTTTTTTTCGATTTAAGGTTTAATTTGAATTGTGATTGATTCCTACTTCTTAGTGTTACTATGTTACATCATGTTACCCCCTAATTGCTATTATTCTTAGCATAATGATCAAATTATTACCGATTGAATTTTTTTCTTTCTAATTTGGTATATTGCGTTAACTTATGTTGATTTGGTTAGTATTGAACGTATGTGTGTGATAGAGTTTGCAAATAGTATAATTTATGCCCACACGAAGTTTATATTATGTTAGATGTGATCTTGGTTTTGGATAATTTGTGCGAACATAAGTTTTGTGCTTATGGCGTGAACACACAAATTGATTTGGTATATAAATGATTTTGATAGGAATCGTCGTAGTTAGATTCAGTAAATTGTAAAAATATATAATTTAGTACATATGTAATAAAACGATATAATATTTAAACAAATTATATATTTAAATTTAATATAAACAGATATTTAAACCCTTAGATATTATTCGGCCCCGTCCGACAAGTGTTGTATGTGATCATTATATGGATATTCATTTTTTTACAAAACGGATACTCTATTCATTTGATACACCATATGTTGGATTTGTCCCTGCATTGGATAAGTTACAAACACTATAAAGAAATTATATTTTGTAAATAATAACACTTTAAATGGTTCATAAAATTTTGATGACATTTCTTTTACGTTCCTTGTGTACATGCATTTGTGTACGATACAAGAAATATTGGGGAAATGCTGCCGAAATTTTGTGAAATCGTTTAAAATGATATTATTTATGGAATGTAATTAATATTGTGTTTGTAATGGGAAGTAGGGTGATCGACCATCAAAGAAGACACATAAGTATCAATGAACCAATAGTATATTTAAAATAAAGTTTGTAAAAAATATATAAAATTTAGTACATGTTTAAAATCAGTAAATAAAATTTACACAAAATATAAAATTGACGATTTTTTTTACTTCATCATAGGTTTTAAGTAGGAAAAATGGTCAATTACTTTATTGATCGGAGATGGATGTATCAAAGAAGAGAAATTAGTGGTGCAATAAGTGAACATTTTCAAAACGGGGTACAAGTGTTCATCGAATTTGCTTTAAACAATATTGGAAAGGATGAAGAAATTTGTTGTTCATGTAGTAGGTGCAAACTGTTGAACTGCTTAACACCAAATATGGTTAAGGTTTATTTGCGCCAATACAGTTTCGTAACAGACACGAATAGACTATGCCAGCCATGGCATTCAGGGGTATCAGTCCCAAACTCGTCAACTTTTAAAGACACAACCCTACCTACCGCTGTTACAACATCTTATCTTCTCCCATCAGACCCATACACGCTCATGACTCTGCCGCAATGCGCCCGTACCCACCTTCAGAATTTGTACCTCTTACAACCATCCATTAGTAAAGTGTTCCCAGGTCTCTACATAGTGCGAGACTCATTTGATAATAGGTGGGTACCAATTGATATGGGTTGCAGGAAATCAGCAAATTTACACAACCACCCTAGGCTTGGCCCTCAAACTAGGATTTTAATAGCCCCCCCCCCAAATAATTTAACAGTAGACATGGACCTCTTAGCTTATTAATCAGACATGATTAACTTAGCAGGTTTAGGGTTAATAATAAGCTTAATATAGCCCCATGTTATATTCCACGGTTGTAAATAACATTTGTTATTAAATGTAATTCTTTATACAACCCTTCCCAAATCAGACATGCACCTGCTTATATGTTTACAGATTACAATAACATGTTTTACTTGATATACATTTGATTCTCATATGACATATTTACTTAGTATTCAATTAAGTAAATCTTATTCGAGTTTAAACGTTTTCTATATTCATGTTAACACTTAATTAAGTACCATTAATTCCGATACAGATTACCCAGTGTCATATTAAATACAATTAACATATTTCTCATATTAATGTCAAATTAACATGCTTTTCAAATTAACATCAAATGAACATGTCTTCCATATTAATGTCAATTGAACATATTTTCCAATTTAATGTCAAAATAACATGTTTACATATTAATGTTAAATAACATATATTTTTTCCAATATCAGTGTCAAATAACATATTTACAATTTGATGTCAAATAACATGCTTTCCAAATGAACGTAAATGTCTAATTAACATGTTTTCCCAAATCAACAGCAAATGAACATAAACATCAAATGAACACAAATGTATAATTAACATGTTTTCCCAAATTAACATTAAATGAACATAAATGCCTAATTGACATGTTTTCCCAAATTAACATGAAATGAACATATACGCCTAAATGACATGTTTTTCCCAAATTAACATGAAATGAACATAAATGTCTAATTTACATGTTTGTCCCATATTAACATGAAATGAATATAAATGTCTAATTGACATGTTTTTCCCAAATTAACATGAAATGAACATAAATATCTAATTGACATGTTTTCCCAAATTAGCATAAAATGAACATAAATGTCTAATAGACATGTTTTCCCAAATTAACATATTTACAAATTAATATCAAATACATTATTCCATTCAATACCATATTAACATGTTTACAATCAGTGTCAAATAACATGTTTACCAAATTAATGCTTTGCTCACAAATCAATGTCATATAACATGTTTTCCTATGACATGTCTACTTAAGTTCAACTGATTCGTGTTTATATATTCTTCCTTTATTATAATCCCAATTTACAGTTCATAATTCACAAATTCTAATATGCTAAATTCCCTCTTTTAACGTTATTTCATATTATTCCAGTTCTATGCAACTCAAAAGGTAAAGGCATAATAAGACTGTAAATAAATAATGATGGAATGGGGATAAGGAAGAAGAATGTACATGTAAATAAATAATGAAGGAATAGGTAATTGACGGTAATTAAAATGAACAATTAGAATAAACTGATACTTTCAGATCCAATATGTTTTACTGTTAATTTTTTTTTTTTTTAGATTACTACAACAACTATTGTATCTATTCTAACATTAACTTAGAAGAAATACGAAAATCACGTAATACTCACATAAAATTGTTGTAGATCTAGAAAAAGACCTTTAAAAAAGAAGTAGAACAAGAATATCCTTTCAGATCTATAATTTGATAGCATTTAGGCTTTTTCCCTAATTTTTTATTCAGAACATTATACCGTGGAGGCTAAGAAGATGAAGAAGAATAGATATGGGAAAGAGTAAGGGTTGATAGCCTTTTTATAGTAAAGTTAGTTTCTAGGTTCATTAGATTTATTTTCCAAGTTCAATGTATTTTACACATCATCAATACATAAGCAATTATCCATAACTAGGCTCGAAGGTGGGTCGACCCATGTATCGACCCAATTAAGGGTTGGGTCGCCCCATTAACTGTTGCCTTATTTTCTATTTATTAATTAAATTCTCTAATTTAATTGCAAACTTTGATTGATCATAACTTGTTCATTTCTTATATTATTTATGCAAAGTAAAAGTCTACCTATATCAGAATTTCATTACGGACGCAAAGAAAAAATTATTTGACTCAATTCTCAATAATTTTCTAATTAATATTTATTTTATTAGTTTATTTTTAAATTAATTAGTACATTAATTAATTATTGTTTGTTAAAAATTTGGGTTGTTACAATTCATATGGCACAATCATATAATAACATTCATTTATATCATCCATAAAAATAATATAAAATGCACACACACATCTATGGGCATACATAAGTGCCCTATTAGCCACTTCAACCAAGTGTGTGTATATGCATCCACTACATCTACTTGCAAACACTTACAGCCACTTACATACCTCATGTATAACATGTTGTGATAAAATGTTTACAACAAATCCTCCATCCACAGGCTTAATCCTAATATCTACTCTTCCCACAAATATTTAGAAGAAAGACCATGATCGAAGGAAAAATCTAATGATAGGATATCAAAAAGGAAACATTTGTTAAATGATCACAAGTAAGAAACTTGAATTCCTTGAAGACACACAAGTCGTTATAACTAGAAGTTCTCCCTATGATGTAAACTTTTCCATTGCTGAGTTAATTAATGACTCATCACAATTAACTCATACTTTTCCTCTAAACTTCCAACCGGTATGGTTTCTCTTATAACTGTCGAGTTATTCTAACCAGATTCGTTGAAGGTCCTTTCTATCTTACCTATCTTAAATCCTTTAGGCAAAAATATTCCAAGTTTCTATTTTCTCCTTTTTTCGAACTAATTTAACATAGCCAAGACGTTTGGTTTTAAAAAAACTGTTAAGCCTACTCTACCTTACAAGTAGGGTCACTTTGTATCACATCTACAATCTGATTTCTAGTCTTTACCTTTACTATATTTTTCCCCTATTATTTCCACTTATATTGTCCAATCCCTTAAGGACTCATTTTTTTAAATTTCATATATATATATATATATATATATATGTATGTATATGTATATATTTCAAAACCCATATTCCTATTCCTATTATATTTTGTTCAAAACTTCATATGAAAAATCTTAGTGAGATAATTTGCTATTCATGTGGTCACAATAATTTCTTTATGGAAAAATATATATAGTTACTTCAGGAAAATGGACTGGAGGAACTTATCTTTTTTTGGCCCTACGGACGTAGTATGTTTGTTTGAAGGACACAGGTTATAACTATTCGTTCTAAGGACAAATATTCTGTAAGATTTAAATCTCTTTCTATTTTCTTCTTCATCTTCATTGGTGATCTTATTCCATCTATTCTCAATTCAAGACGTGTGTTTCATTAATTTTGTATTCGATCTTCTCCATTGTTGATCGATCTTGATCTTCTTCCTTACTGTTGATCTTCATTCGCAATTTCGATCTTCATCAAACAATTTGGTAAATTCGGTTATGTTGCTTTTATTTGTTAGATCATTTCTTATTTTTGTTTCATATTATTATTGGTGATTATTAAGAACATTTTTGTTCATCTATGTTATACGGTTTGTGTTCTTCCAGTTTTCGATCATAATTTTGGATCTATTTCTATGGAAAAGTTAGAATTTTAATGTTTATATTTCTTTACCACTGTTTATTGTTTTACAGTTTTATTGCATTCGATCGTTCCAGTAAATCTTATTTGTGGTCCATTACGTTATACAATGTTTACATAGCATTCGTTGATGTAGTATTCATGTTTAGTTTTAATCTTGTTATTCTATGTTCATTTATCATATGTTTTTTTTTAATTATTTGTACTAGTTTAATTTAGCACTTAATTTGATTTTCATTTGTTATTCTATGTTAATTTAGCATTAGTTGTTGATGTTGTGTTCATTTAAGTATTCAAGTTTTTTTGGCAGTCCTGATACTATCAGTGATGAAGCAAATAGTTTTCTACTTAGTTTTGAACATAATGAGAGTTGTTTTACTCGACTTACCACTAGCTCTTCTTTATTTGGTGTCAAGAGTGAAATCTGTTATGTTTGGAAATACCTTAGTCAATTTTCTATTGAGATATCTTATGTTCTTGAGAATAAGAATATAATTATCGACACTGATTCAGACTTGCTTAGCATTTTTTGTTTTCTAATTTTTAAGAAGCGTCAATATTTTAAGTTTACTATTAAGGAAACTATTTGTGCTATGGAAGCTGATATTGGTGGTTGTGGTTTAGGTTCTACAAGTGTACAAAGCAATTCAATTAGTAGTAGTTCTGGAACAAATATTGAGTCACATGCTGATTCATCTCATTACTTAAAAGATATGTTGAAGAAAGGTTCCCAAAAAACTATTGTGGCTTTTCTTGGTTTTTGTTTTAACGGATTTTGGGAGTTTTTAATGGCATATCAAATAAAAAATGGCTAAGATTTGATTTTTGTAAGAAAATCTGCAGATAGATTTTCGGTTAATTGCTCTTGGATGAAGGATGGCTGTAAGTTCAATTTTAATGTTTCTTCTGATCTGGGCTTACTCTCTCGGTTTTTTATTAGAACCTACAATTTTGATCATTCATGTGGGGTAGGTTTTTGAGATGTTAATAGAGCTAATATTTCAAGTAAATTTGTTAAATCTTTGATTGTGGATCAAATTCGCGATGCTCTTATGAAGAAGCCAGAGGATATTATGATGGAATTTAGAAGAGAGTACAATTTCAATGTTTTATATTATTATTCTTATAGGGGAAAACAATTTGCATTGAAAGAGATATATGGGGATGATGCAATGTCGTATAATGATTTACATTTGTATTGGAAGACATTTAAGAAGTATTATCTTGGTAGTTATGTGGCAGTGGATGTTAATGCTTCAACAAATCAGTTTGAGAGAGTTTGTATTGGTTTTGATACTTGCCTTCTTGGTTTTAAAAACTATCGACAAATAATATTTTTAGATACCATTGCTTTTGAGGGAAGGCCTGGAGTTTTGTTAACTGCCACTTGTAAAAATGGTAACCAAGGTATGAGTTTCATTTTACTTTTTTTGCTTATTTATTTTTCTAGTTATGGTATATGAAACTATCATTGTTCAATACGTTATTTAATTTTAATGCATCAATGCTTACATTAGAATTGTTTCTTTATTTATTAAAGGTTTGAACTATTTTTTATAGTATCAACGTTTAAACAAAACAGTAAGTTACTAAAAGACTGTAATATAACATATGATATATTCATATATCATTTTGAGTCTAATTCAATTGTGTATGTCATATGTTATTATCATGTATATTTGTACTAAGAAGTCATTAATTATTTGTTTTGTAGGTTTCTTTCCTCTTGATATGGGTATTGCTTCACACGAAAACGAATCTATCTGGTCTTGATTTTTGTCCCATTTGAAAAGAAATGATGAATGAAGACCAGTCTCTAATTTTTAAGCCTGATTGTCAATGGGGTCTCATTTTAGGTGTCCTTAAAATATTTCCTTCTTCATAACATACATACTATTTACTTCATGTGGAAGTGAATATGTAAAGACCCGTAACTTCCCCGTGAAGGAAAGAGCGGATACTTTGAGGACAAGACAGATCAGAATGCAAACAGAAGAACATTTCATTATTTATTACAACAATTCCATCAGAATACAAGAATATACAGAGTATGAATACATAAAATACATTCGACAAATATCAGAGATTATAATAAATCACATAGCAGCGGAAAAATAATACAATACACAACTGAAAGTAATACACGGATACAGAGCTTTTCGAGTATCGTTCCAGCTGTAAACCAGGATCCTATGAATATAAATCTGCAAAACCAAAACTACTAGCTGCCCGTGTCAAAATAAGGGCACCCAGAGTTTAAGTTAAAACAATAAATTCCAGGTCAGTCATGTGACTGGTGTGAGAACTAAAACAGTTATTAATCTTTATTTTAAAGTTAGGTAAATCAAGGGACCACGCCGTATAACACGGAACGGGTTTCCTCCCAAGAATACCAGTGCATAAAACAACAGCGCAATGCTAAATAAAGAACAATGAAGCTATTATAAGACCCAGGTCCCATCACACAATGAAACGCAAGCCGGAGGATAGGGTTTTTACCTTATAATAGCCAAGAATGCTTGGTACGCGAAATTTCATGTTTTATTATTACTATAAGTGTATAGTGTCAAAATAATTTCAATCATAAGTATCAGTCATAGACGACATGAATGCCCCATACCACTATGTCGCCATATATAGGTATACAATCAAAACCGCAATTGTCACGTATTAGAAATTGGGTTTCCTTCTGTGAACCGAGGCAAAAGATAGTCCTCTACCGAATTCGAGACTGTCTAGCCCGAGTCTCAGGCAAGTACTCAGTCAAGCCTTTGGAGCGACAGGGCCGGTCCACCGATGTGGATTAAAATGCCTGAACACTGCGTTTCCCCGCTCTTTGGGGCGTAAATGAGCCCAATGGCTCCATCGGCTCCACACAGTCACCGTTATATCCGAAGCACCTCGCAACAGCAACAACCACATAAGTCAAACTCGTCAGGGCGTGTAAAACCACTGACGCTACTTCTAGCTAGAAGGAAACGCATGCCCTCCCTGAGGTCCTTCTCCCGTTTCTGGTTCACAATCGGGGTGTGAGGCTTGCGAATCAACGCTACACAAAGCTATAACACACAGGCCGTGCTTTGATCATCCACCACAAGACTTTGCTTTTCAACAGAAGCCTTGAACATTTTTCCACTTAGGCATGCCATATAGGCAATTCACTCCATGCATTTGATATCCATCAATATATAACCCCTGAGCTCGTATGTCTCAGAGAAGGGCGTTAAGCAAGAGAATAAATTCTCCGTCGCCAAACAGATATATATTTAATAGAAATCAATCACACAGAATAAAATCCAATGTCAGACACACAGTCCATTTACAAGTTCGTTCTGGGTTTGAACGAAACCGGAGGCACCTCGTACCTCGCATATCCATCGATCTCCAAGTACGTCTGGACGATCACTAACTGATTCCCTCCTCTTGGGTGTACAGCCCAATCAAGATCACCAGTAATCACCCAAACGATGTGAAGACCTCCGGTATTCGACCACCGTCTTCATCCTCGACACCACGTCGAATCAGTTATTCAGAATGGGATAAACCCGGTCTTTCTGAATAACTCGCGTATATAATAAACAAGTGTTACACAAACGCAAAATACCCCTCATTCCAATTCAGAATATTCTTTTATTCAAATATTCTTATACTTTGGGAAAGGTTCCCATTAATTTTATCAAAGATAAATTCTTTAAATTTATTCTTTAATCTTCTTTTGAATATCAATTCAAACTAGTCGGGATTAGCGAACCACACCGAAGTAATCATTTATTCTGTTTCCCAATCCCAACCTATTCATTCCATGAAGTAAAACTGGTAATACTTCATATCTAACACCACAGTGTTATCGGTAAATTCAATTACCATTTCACATTCAAATCTAATCAAAGATTTAACTATCGCCTGGAGCAAAATTGGTGATACTCCATTCTCGATTATTTCAATCTAATTAAAGATTCATTAAAACTCCACTGGGTTTTAATCTTCCCAAAAATCATATTAATGATTGTTTAACTTGGGAAACCATATTCTGTCTTTAACTGGGTTAAAGAACCAATGTCATCTAAATACAGTTCACGATAAACCCAAAATCACATTCCATTAATCATCGGGTTAAAGAACAAGTGTTATTTAAAACACCGTTCACGATAAACCCAAAAATCAATTCAAATTCAATTCAAATTCAAATCCAATTAAATACCATTTAATTGGTACACTTCATTAAATCTAAATAAAAAGATTTAATCTTTTTCTCAACTGGGTTTAAGAACAGTATAAATGAAGACACCATTCACGATAAATCCCATTTGATATTAAATATAAGGCTCTGAATAGAAAATATATCGGCTTATATTCAATATCAAATTCTACGACCAACAAATATCGTATTGGAAATAACGATATAAATATATCTTTCAAAATTCCATAACAATATTTGTATAATCACGAAATCCAACATCGAAATATTCCAAAGACAATTTCAATTCAAATCCATTCCAATTCACTTATTGGAAATTCTGGTTATTTACAAAACCATTTCAAATCCAATTTATTTATTTTAAAAATAAATGGAACTATAATTCTAGTTCAAAACTAGTTCATTTCGATAAAAATCTATTTATATCCTTTCAAATGTGGAATTTTCCATCCCAGTTCTTCACAAATCATTTCTTATGATTTTACACAAATTATTAATATTTTTAATAATTTTATCAAGGCCTGTACAGTCGGTTTTCAATAACAGCCTCCGAACTGCACTTACAACGACCTTTTCCAAATTTGATTTGGACATAATTCCAAATCCAACCGTCAGATTTCAAATTTCTAATATTCGTTAGAAAACTCTTTTTGATACGAGCCCAATGGTTCCGGTTTTAGGAGAATCCGACGGTCGGATCTTCCGTAATATCCATTCGAAGTCAATGGTCGAAATTCGTGAACTGCCGCGACGCGGCGCATTCTATTTAGGCCATTATATATATTATATATATATAATATATATATATATATATTATATATATAATATATATATATATATATATTATATATATTTCATCGATTTCCTTTCAAAACGTATTTTATAAATTGTTTTAAATTCGTTTTCGAAACGATTTCAGCTTCATATTCAATTTCGAATCAGAATTGAATATTCCACATCATCGATATACAAATGATAATATTTTCAAAACGTTATATTTTGAAATCACTTTCTTTCTTATAATCAGTATAAAAATGAATAAAATTGATATAAATATCGTTTACGTCATAATGGCGTCAATCTAATCAACACGGCTTTTATTCAACACATGAATGTTTATTCTATTCAACACATGAATTTTTATTTTATTCAACACATGAATTTATATTATTAAATACATGAATTTTCATTCTATTCAACACATGAATTTTTATTCTATTCAACACATGAATTTATTTATTCTATTCCTTATTTTCCAAATCGGAATGAGGCCCAATCAATTACCATAAAAGGTTAATTATATGGATTTTCTACAACACATGTATATAATAGCAACGATAAATAATCAACCATCATCCAGAGTGCATCACACAACTGCATAAGCATTAAATATAAATAATTAACGCTTACACAGTCTGTCAACCCATCGATTGATATACAACTAAACAATCCAGATTAGTGTACGTCAAATATCATCCCAGTACCCATGTGGGGTTTCACATCAACAAACACAGATTTTTATTTGTGCAGTTGGGCGATGTGTAAAATTTATCGTTCCAATCAATATCAGTTAAATCGGTATACGTAAACAAATCGTTCGATTTGCAAATGAATATTTATTTTATTTCAACACATGAATATATATTTTATTTCAACACATGAATATATATTTGATTTCAACACATAAATATATATTTTATTTCAATACGTGAATATATATTTTATTTCAACACATGAATATATATTTGATTTCAACACGTTAAAAAATATATTTTTAACTATAAAATATTTATTTAATCCACTACACACAATCATTTTTCACAACACATCAATCAAACAAACAAGCCATCCATGGTCTGTGGACGACGGGTGTCGGGTGCAGCTAAGCACCGTCTGCATCCTAGTATATATTTCAACTAGAAAGTAAATTAAAAGTGAGAAGTTCTCACCGAGGGTTCCACTCCTCCACACTTAATTTCTGAACGGTTTGGATTTGTCTGCCATGCCAACGCAGTCTTGTCTACGCTGTTCATATTAAAAATCAGATTTTTATTTCGCTACATATATAAAAATCATATTTTTATATTTCCTATTATATAAAAATTCTATTTTTAATCCTCTACTCATATAAAAATCGAAATTTTATTTCGCTACAACATATATAAAAATCATATTTTTATATTTTCTATCTTATAAAAATCATATTTTTATAATCTCTACTAGATAAAAATCATATTTTTAATCCGCTACTATATTTATAAAAATAACAATCACATTTTTATCCTTATACTATTCATATAAAATCACATTTTTAGTCTTATACTATTCGTATTTTGTATACCAAATCTTAACTTTATATGACTAAAAATCATATTTTTATACCGCTACATATAAGGTAAAGTTCATATTTATATCATAAAAAATATAATCTTTATATCGTTAAAAATATAATATTTATTTAAATAAAAATCAAAACTTTTCTTTAAATAAAAATCAAACTTTATATACTAAAAGATCCTCACTTTTATTTAGTTTTCATGGAAAATGAATAAGGAACAAAATTTAAAAATAAACGGAAAATCATGTTCATTATAAATGTAACCTTTCTATAAACAAAAAGCAACTTTTTTTAATCAAAGAAATCATGTATCTACATAATTAAAATCGAAATAAGGAGAAAAACTTACAATTTTCGGGTGTAGGAGGGTAGAGGAGGGGCTGACGTGGCGGGGACGCCTCAGGGGGCGGTGGAGGACAGTGCAGGCGGAGGTGGTGGGGTTCGGTGGTAATGGCATTGGTTTTTTTAGCATTTGGGGGTTTCAAAGAAAGGGGTTAAAAGGAGGCGACGCAGGGCAAGGGAGGGTGGATGGAAGCTGGCGGCGCTGGTGGGTGGGCCTGACGATGGAGCGGCGGTGGCAGGAGGGACGGTGGCAGCGTTTCCACGATCGCATTAGGGGGGGTTTCTGAACGACGGGTTGGAGTTTTAAATGAAGGGGAAAGAGAAATAACAGGGGAGGGCCCTATATAAATTATAATTTAATTGTTTTATTTTTCCAAAAGGCAACTTTTTAGTTTGAACTTCAAATCACGTCCAACGACTGTCGCCCTTAGCTAATTACCCACATTCTGAACACAATGGGATATGCTGCCAATTCAGCCGTTACGATCAGTTTTCGTCAAAATCAAAATATAAATCTATATATTGGATTTGAACGCATATTTCAATTTACCGAGGCTACGTACAGACTCTAAAAATTCCCAAAAAAATATTTTCTAGCTTCGTATTGATGATACGGTCCTAACAACACTAATTTCGTCAAATTCTGAGACCGTTCGAAAAATGGCCATTTTCTGGTTGATTGAAATTGACTGAAAATGTCAAAACACGTTTTCCTTTGCCACGCTCACATATTGATTCAGAAAATTACGAATTTTGAAATCTAGCAATAATTCGACATTCCGAATCCAACAAAAGTGGTTTCGTAAAAAAACAGAGGTCGTTTGCAAAATTTCCATTTTTAAGGGCCAGAATTCCATTGTAACACCCCGCCTCCGCTAGGGTCACTCGCAAAGGAATGCACTAGCTTTAGAGGGGCATTATTGGTAAACATGCACAGAAACATCACAAGACAGAACATATATAAATAGCGGAAGTACAATCAAACTTTCATAACATGAATAAATAAGGTCTAAAGCCTTTTACATCAGAGTACATCAAAACCTGTCTTGCAATAGTAAAGAAGCATAAAGACTTTTTAATAAATTATTCCCCAAGTAAAACAGTAAAGTAGCCATAGCCAAGAGAAGTCCAAGCCATCCATGATGACCTTCAAGCAGAAGAAGTCCGAACTAACCAGCATTGTTTCCTCCCTGAAACCTGGGGGGGAGGGAACGGAAGAAAAGAGGCGAAACAAAACGGGTTAGTCAAAAAGACTGAGTAAGTCCTATCTACTTCCAGTATAAAAACAGGTAAAGGTAACATGACATGCATAAACTGAAAGTAAACATAAGGATAACTACAAGATAGATAAACCAGGGTAGTCGGTTGAACTACTGCGGCAAGGTAAACTAAGGTATCATGATAAACTACGATGTTATGATAAGTCAAGGTATCACATCGTCAGATTTCTATCGAGTGCATTATCCCAAGGTATCTACCCCGTCTAACATCCCACGGTATCTATTGTGTATATTCTTCCTAGTTCTAACATGTATATTTGCTCTGCACCTCTCGCACTAGTATCCCTACCCGCGTCATGTGTTAACCATGAATGTCCCGTGCTCAAAGTCGTGTAATGCTCCATGTCAACCTAATATCGCATATATAGGTTACTCAAATCATATGTTTCTTTCCATGTATATAAGTTCAGTCCTTTGCCGTACCTCGTACGGGCTTCCTCATGTCGTATTATCCTTGAAATCATTTGGACTGTCACCCTTGTTCTAGCTAGGCTCTTCCATATGAATCATCGTTTGAACTACTAGGACTTACGCCACCTAGCACCACTAGGGATTACGCTTACCTATTGCACGCTTTCGTATCTCGGTTTGGGTTAAACCACCTAGGCCACTAGGGATTACGCTAACCCTCAACCACGCCCTTTTTCCCACGCATTCATCGTGAATCGTTTTTCTATAACTGTATGCACATGTATCACATCGTGCCATCCGAGTCCTGTCACAGGGCAAAACAAGACATACAGGACTCGGTCGGGAGCTTTAGATTTATCTGCCGATGCAGATGCTAAGGTCTGCTTTTCTACACGTGGCTATGGTCCCACGAGACCCCTCCCTCAACTAGCGAAAGGCAACACAAGAGAAGATCTTGCATGAGAACTACACTCCGGCCAGCCCACATCCTACGGCCTACCTCACCCATAATTAGATAGCAAATCATGGTCTGTTGGGTGTTCCCTGCCTTTCCGTACGTACACGCTTGACTCAAGATGGTAGATGATCGACGAACTTGCTATCTCGGGCACCTTATGTATTCGCCGACTCACTGCTATCCACCCCAGTCTTTAGGTCGCTCGCATAGCAACCAAGGCATATTCTTGGTTCTTCTACCGCAGACCTCAACCTCTCGTGAGCCTAGTATAATGACCTGGCAGCTCACAGAGGGATCCCAAGAATATCCTCACGTTCCCCGAAGCCGCTGCTTCGTTACCCAGTTCGTTGGAGCCTTTATCTAAATCAGATAGCCTGCTCCTACACGCATAATTAAACGTATCGGGTTACTAATCTATCTAAGAAATGGTCCAAATTTCCTTGACTAAGGATTATTACTTAGTTTCCCTTAACTAAGGTTTACCACTTAGCCTTATTTCCATAATCCTTGTTAACTATGGTTATTTACCTAATCCTCCGAATTAGGGTTTATCTAATGGGTTAAGTGTCACTTAAGTTCATAACTTAGCCCGTCTACAAACCATGTCAAAATTGGCTAAGTATCCAAGTCCAAGACTTAACCCTACAAACCATGTGTCAAGTTGGCTAAGTATATTAAGCAATCCATAACTTAACCTCGTCTAATTATCATTTTAGATTGGTTAATTATATAAATTAACTTGACCTTGTCAAATTACCGAGTCAAATCGGTCAAGCATATTCAAGTGATTCGTGACTTAGCCTTATCATGTTTTCACGTTAGATTGGTTAAGTATAGGTTAACTTAACCTCATCAAATTAACGAGTTAGATTGGTTAAGTATAGGTCACTTAACCTCATCAAAACATCGTGTTAAATAAGTTAAATGTTTAACTTAACCCCATTAAATTACCAAGTTGGATTAATTAAGTCGAGGCTAACTTAACCCCATCCGATTACCATGTTTAGATTAGTTAAGCCTAATCTTAACCCCATCCATTAACTGTATTATACGGTTAAGTATCGTTAAGAAAATTTACTTAACCTTATCACGTTATCGTGTTGGATTGATTAAGTGTTGGTTAACTTAATCCCGTCCACTAGTCGTATAAAAATGGTCAAGTGTCATTAGGCAAACCAAGTTACTTAACCTACCCAAGCTTATCATGTTTTGTTAAGTATCATTAGCCTAATCAAATTACTTAACCCATTTGTCCCTATCATATTTGGTTAAGCCTCATTAATCAAATTAACTTAACCCTATTATGTGGCATTAATTTAATTAATGCACCCTCAACCTCTCACATTAGACCTTGTTGTGGTTACTAGTTAAGCCGGGCGGGTCCGGGTAGATTTACACCACAACCTAGTCTAACCTCGGGTCTTAAGCGCGACATGACCAACTTCTCACATTGGGTCCTATTGTTTGCAACTACTAGTTAGGCCGGTCGGTTCCGGGTAGCTTTACGTTGCAAACTCAACCCAACCTCGAGTTGGCCACACTTATATTATCTAAGTTCATCATGTTTCCAAAACATGTTACAAGTTTTCAAGCATTTGGGTAGACCTAACTTAATAGGTAAATTCCCAAAGGGTAGACCTAACTTAATAGGTAAATTCCCAAGCTCATGCTTTTATGCATACTTACATGTCATCTTCCATGTTATCTTTCAAGTCATATTTTCAAGTATAAACACATGTCATATTCAAGTTAAGATTTTGCGACATGTTCATGTTTATCTAGCTACCCAAAATCGTGTTTTCCCAACGCAAGCAAAGCGAGTCAACATAGTAAGGATACTATGTCACATATTGGTCTCAAAACATGCATGATGCCAAAAGGGCTTGGCTTCCACATGCATAACATCATAAAGAGATTGGCCCTAAACATGCATAGTGTCATAAGGTAATTTGGCCACAAACATGCATATTATCAAAAGGGTTTGGCCACAAACTTGCATGTTAGCATAAGGGGTTTGGGTTCATAAACATGCATAAGCCCCAAAATCTTGTCTTAGCCAATGTTTCACAAGTAAAGTGGTTCCTAAAGGTTCATGCTAGCATTTCATGCATAAAGATCCAAACTTGCAAGTTAAACTAGGTTATGCATAGCATGAGAGGCATGATTAAGTCACTCACATGGCCTAAAATCATAAACATGAACACAAGAGGCAAGGTAAGGTTCATATAGGTTCGCATAATCATGTTTAGCCTCATTTTATCCCATGTCATTATCAAAACTACCGTTTCCATCTAAAAGTAGCTAGAACTTACATAGTTAGGCCTAGGGAAAGAAGCATGAATCATCTTGGCTAAGAAAGGTGCCTCCTTTGTTGAAGAATCGTCATGGAACTCGCATAGCAACGTTGATTTTGCCTCTCTTTGGTGTAGCAAGCTTGCATCTTTTGATTTGAACTTCATTTGGATGCATAGGCTCTAGGGATTTGAGATGGAGGCCATGAGAGTAGAAATTTGGCCATAGTTTAGTTACATGAGTGAATAATGAGGGTTAAGGGGTAGGTTTAGGGTCTTTTTATAGATTAGGCAAGTGTTTTAGGCCATAGGATTAAACCTAGATTCAATCCAAGCCATCAAAGCATGTCTTGGGGAAGAAGTCAAGTGTAGGAACCATCTAGGGCCTTAAGATTAAAGATGGACCATGAGAACCATCCAAATGCAAAATCTGCATTTGAGCGAATCGGCCCACGGGTTGACAGCCAAACACCCTGGATTAACCACTAGTCGACCCAGCGGGCTTGGGTCGACCTCAAAAATCGGCCGGTTCGGTTATTCCCCTCTCCTAATTCGCTGTTTTGAACATTTTTGCATATTTATTTATTTAATTTTCAATTATATATATATATATGTATATCAATATATATATATTTCTCTGCGCAACCCATTTCACTTAATTAAGTATACTTTAATTTGGGAATTTTTCGTGAAATTTCGCGAGGCCATATCTTGGTCATACGGACTCCGATTTTCGAAAACTCGGACTCTATTTCGCGTATTTTTCCGAGACGAACGCAACGGCATAGCCCGTTTCACTTGATTCAGAATTTAAAATTAAATTCTGCCTTGATTCTCGTCTTAATCATGTTATCGAAATACGGGTTGTTACATTCTCCCCACCTTTTAGGATTTCGTCCCCGAAATCTCCAAGTTAGGAAGAACATATCCTACCGTCCATCATCCATCTACTCAAAACATCATCCACAAGCAACCATTGTCCTTAGATGATTTCTAATGTTGTATGAATATATGCAAAACGTGTGTGTACATGTTCCTTAGCTAATGCTAATGATCGGGCCTGGATAATCTTTCTAATGCAAAAATATGTATAGTGCCATGAATCCAATATGTATGCAAATAGTCCTAGTCATATAGATACTATATGCGTGCACAATCATTCATTCATATGCGACAACCGCATGATAATACATTCGATTTCATCCATAAACAAGTATAAATACTCGTGCATATGCAATATGAAATGTGACCGAGTCGAGCTAATATCTAATGTAAATTCGCGCATCCACGAGCAACCACTTGCAACCATTTGCAACCATATCAACCATAACATGTTTCAAATACATGTTTACATCCATAGGGTTCTACCTAAGATTCCCTGAAACAGGGTCGAGAAGATAAACAAAACAAACTCCGTACGGGGTTTGTAACAGAGACAGGACCGAGAGGATGTCCATAAAAGATAGCCTACAAGCAAGCTCAACAGAAAAACAGGGATCGAGGATATATTCCCAAAAAGAGATATCATGCGCGTATTTAGTCTTCAGTCTCCTGAGTCGCATTACCTTGAGCTTAGTTCCATCGTGCCTTGACCGCCCCTTTTTACTTCACGATTTCGCAGCTTCTTACTTCCTGTTTCCATAACATGAGTTGGAACTCATTTCCTCGTCGCCCCTCGTTCCACTTGCACTTATCCTTTTCCTAGAATACTTGACGCAAACATGACTGCGTACTCATGATCTCATGCAAGCTTTCCAAAATTCACTAGTGAATCTCGGACCTCGTACCATAAGGTATTCCACGTAGAAGAACTTTCTCTTGGAAGTAAACAGATGCAAACCAGGTTATCAAGCGCACTTACTAGGGTGATTTCTATAACCCATGCATAAGTGAAATAAACCATCCGTCTTATCGGTGAACACCACTCGATCGGGCTTCAAATTTCCAATAGAGGTATCCAGGGATTCTAGGTAACTAATCATGACCAAACCCAAAAGGTTCCACGAGACTTCGAGGGTATTACCAAGGCTAGTCAAGAGTCTAACTACCCTCCTATCAAAACCGAGAGTGGCACCCCTTACTAGATAACCACTTCATCCCTAGAATCCATCCACAACCTATAAACATAAGCATTATTTCCAAGCTCAACACTTGATATAGACATTCTCAAATCCAAACAAGCCATGAGTAAATGGACCGATCTTCCAATAGGACTTGAGACAAAAACGGGATCCTCTACTACGCTAGTACTAAGGTGCAGAGACTAAACTATCGAAACGGACTTAAAAGATGCGGTGATCAAAACAAAGTCCCGACAGGATGATAGAGAAGAAAAGCTAAACCTTTAACAAGATCGTTACCCTCCTTCTGAGGTACCCTAGAAATGAGAGCATACTATTGCCCTCCGAATGATCTTGTCCCTGTTCCATGATACTTAACTATCCGTCCCGTTTCACCATGCCAAAGGTACTCTCTCGTCATGGGTTTCATTGTTCATCTTTCTCCCTCCTTTTAGGACTCAGCCATACCTACATGTTGCTTATCCCTGAGCTCGTATCCTTTATCCTTGTTCTTACTATCCTTTCATGCATAACTCTGCAACGGTCTCTCGAGAACCACCTCCATCGTACGGGAAACACTTACGCAGCTAGAGAGACTAGTCGCAGTCAAAACCACTGTGACTACAGATGGAGGAAAGAAAGGAAAAGAGATTCGATCAAGGAATCAAGGATAATGCTAATGGCCTTTGGGGAATAGCCTTTTTCTTTTCAAAAGAAAATTTTCTTGAAAAATGCTTCTTTGTAAACGGTTTTTCAAATAATTTTCAGAAGGTCTTTAAAAACTTTTGCCCAGTCTAGTAACCTTCTGCTCTGATACCAAATGTAACACCCCGCCTCCGCTAGGGTCACTCGCAAAGGAATGCACTAGCTTTAGAGGGGCATTATTGGTAAACATGCACAGAAACATCACAAGACAGAACATATATAAATAGCGGAAGTACAATCAAACTTTCATAACATGAATAAATAAGGTCTAAAGCCTTTTACATCAGAGTACATCAAAACCTGTCTTGCAATAGTAAAGAAGCATAAAGACTTTTTAATAAATTATTCCCCAAGTAAAACAGTAAAGTAGCCATAGCCAAGAGAAGTCCAAGCCATCCATGATGACCTTCAAGCAGAAGAAGTCCGAACTAACCAGCATTGTTTCCTCCCTGAAACCTGGGGGGGAGGGAACGGAAGAAAAGAGGCGAAACAAAACGGGTTAGTCAAAAAGACTGAGTAAGTCCTATCTACTTCCAGTATAAAAACAGGTAAAGGTAACATGACATGCATAAACTGAAAGTAAACATAAGGATAACTACAAGATAGATAAACCAGGGTAGTCGGTTGAACTACTGCGGCAAGGTAAACTAAGGTATCATGATAAACTACGATGTTATGATAAGTCAAGGTATCACATCGTCAGATTTCTATCGAGTGCATTATCCCAAGGTATCTACCCCGTCTAACATCCCACGGTATCTATTGTGTATATTCTTCCTAGTTCTAACATGTATATTTGCTCTGCACCTCTCGCACTAGTATCCCTACCCGCGTCATGTGTTAACCATGAATGTCCCGTGCTCAAAGTCGTGTAATGCTCCATGTCAACCTAATATCGCATATATAGGTTACTCAAATCATATGTTTCTTTCCATGTATATAAGTTCAGTCCTTTGCCGTACCTCGTACGGGCTTCCTCATGTCGTATTATCCTTGAAATCATTTGGACTGTCACCCTTGTTCTAGCTAGGCTCTTCCATATGAATCATCGTTTGAACTACTAGGACTTACGCCACCTAGCACCACTAGGGATTACGCTTACCTATTGCACGCTTTCGTATCTCGGTTTGGGTTAAACCACCTAGGCCACTAGGGATTACGCTAACCCTCAACCACGCCCTTTTTCCCACGCATTCATCGTGAATCGTTTTTCTATAACTGTATGCACATGTATCACATCGTGCCATCCGAGTCCTGTCACAGGGCAAAACAAGACATACAGGACTCGGTCGGGAGCTTTAGATTTATCTGCCGATGCAGATGCTAAGGTCTGCTTTTCTACACGTGGCTATGGTCCCACGAGACCCCTCCCTCAACTAGCGAAAGGCAACACAAGAGAAGATCTTGCATGAGAACTACACTCCGGCCAGCCCACATCCTACGGCCTACCTCACCCATAATTAGATAGCAAATCATGGTCTGTTGGGTGTTCCCTGCCTTTCCGTACGTACACGCTTGACTCAAGATGGTAGATGATCGACGAACTTGCTATCTCGGGCACCTTATGTATTCGCCGACTCACTGCTATCCACCCCAGTCTTTAGGTCGCTCGCATAGCAACCAAGGCATATTCTTGGTTCTTCTACCGCAGACCTCAACCTCTCGTGAGCCTAGTATAATGACCTGGCAGCTCACAGAGGGATCCCAAGAATATCCTCACGTTCCCCGAAGCCGCTGCTTCGTTACCCAGTTCGTTGGAGCCTTTATCTAAATCAGATAGCCTGCTCCTACACGCATAATTAAACGTATCGGGTTACTAATCTATCTAAGAAATGGTCCAAATTTCCTTGACTAAGGATTATTACTTAGTTTCCCTTAACTAAGGTTTACCACTTAGCCTTATTTCCATAATCCTTGTTAACTATGGTTATTTACCTAATCCTCCGAATTAGGGTTTATCTAATGGGTTAAGTGTCACTTAAGTTCATAACTTAGCCCGTCTACAAACCATGTCAAAATTGGCTAAGTATCCAAGTCCAAGACTTAACCCTACAAACCATGTGTCAAGTTGGCTAAGTATATTAAGCAATCCATAACTTAACCTCGTCTAATTATCATTTTAGATTGGTTAATTATATAAATTAACTTGACCTTGTCAAATTACCGAGTCAAATCGGTCAAGCATATTCAAGTGATTCGTGACTTAGCCTTATCATGTTTTCACGTTAGATTGGTTAAGTATAGGTTAACTTAACCTCATCAAATTAACGAGTTAGATTGGTTAAGTATAGGTCACTTAACCTCATCAAAACATCGTGTTAAATAAGTTAAATGTTTAACTTAACCCCATTAAATTACCAAGTTGGATTAATTAAGTCGAGGCTAACTTAACCCCATCCGATTACCATGTTTAGATTAGTTAAGCCTAATCTTAACCCCATCCATTAACTGTATTATACGGTTAAGTATCGTTAAGAAAATTTACTTAACCTTATCACGTTATCGTGTTGGATTGATTAAGTGTTGGTTAACTTAATCCCGTCCACTAGTCGTATAAAAATGGTCAAGTGTCATTAGGCAAACCAAGTTACTTAACCTACCCAAGCTTATCATGTTTTGTTAAGTATCATTAGCCTAATCAAATTACTTAACCCATTTGTCCCTATCATATTTGGTTAAGCCTCATTAATCAAATTAACTTAACCCTATTATGTGGCATTAATTTAATTAATGCACCCTCAACCTCTCACATTAGACCTTGTTGTGGTTACTAGTTAAGCCGGGCGGGTCCGGGTAGATTTACACCACAACCTAGTCTAACCTCGGGTCTTAAGCGCGACATGACCAACTTCTCACATTGGGTCCTATTGTTTGCAACTACTAGTTAGGCCGGTCGGTTCCGGGTAGCTTTACGTTGCAAACTCAACCCAACCTCGAGTTGGCCACACTTATATTATCTAAGTTCATCATGTTTCCAAAACATGTTACAAGTTTTCAAGCATTTGGGTAGACCTAACTTAATAGGTAAATTCCCAAAGGGTAGACCTAACTTAATAGGTAAATTCCCAAGCTCATGCTTTTATGCATACTTACATGTCATCTTCCATGTTATCTTTCAAGTCATATTTTCAAGTATAAACACATGTCATATTCAAGTTAAGATTTTGCGACATGTTCATGTTTATCTAGCTACCCAAAATCGTGTTTTCCCAACGCAAGCAAAGCGAGTCAACATAGTAAGGATACTATGTCACATATTGGTCTCAAAACATGCATGATGCCAAAAGGGCTTGGCTTCCACATGCATAACATCATAAAGAGATTGGCCCTAAACATGCATAGTGTCATAAGGTAATTTGGCCACAAACATGCATATTATCAAAAGGGTTTGGCCACAAACTTGCATGTTAGCATAAGGGGTTTGGGTTCATAAACATGCATAAGCCCCAAAATCTTGTCTTAGCCAATGTTTCACAAGTAAAGTGGTTCCTAAAGGTTCATGCTAGCATTTCATGCATAAAGATCCAAACTTGCAAGTTAAACTAGGTTATGCATAGCATGAGAGGCATGATTAAGTCACTCACATGGCCTAAAATCATAAACATGAACACAAGAGGCAAGGTAAGGTTCATATAGGTTCGCATAATCATGTTTAGCCTCATTTTATCCCATGTCATTATCAAAACTACCGTTTCCATCTAAAAGTAGCTAGAACTTACATAGTTAGGCCTAGGGAAAGAAGCATGAATCATCTTGGCTAAGAAAGGTGCCTCCTTTGTTGAAGAATCGTCATGGAACTCGCATAGCAACGTTGATTTTGCCTCTCTTTGGTGTAGCAAGCTTGCATCTTTTGATTTGAACTTCATTTGGATGCATAGGCTCTAGGGATTTGAGATGGAGGCCATGAGAGTAGAAATTTGGCCATAGTTTAGTTACATGAGTGAATAATGAGGGTTTAGGGGTAGGTTTAGGGTCTTTTTATAGATTAGGCAAGTGTTTTAGGCCATAGGATTAAACCTAGATTCAATCCAAGCCATCAAAGCATGTCTTGGGGAAGAAGTCAAGTGTAGGAACCATCTAGGGCCTTAAGATTAAAGATGGACCATGAGAACCATCCAAATGCAAAATCTGCATTTGAGCGAATCGGCCCACGGGTTGACAGCCAAACACCCTGGATTAACCACTAGTCGACCCAGCGGGCTCGGGTCGACCTCAAAAATCGGCCGGTTCGGTTATTCCCCTCTCCTAATTCGCTGTTTTGAACATTTTTGCATATTTATTTATTTAATTTTCAATTATATATATATATGTATATCAATATATATATATTTCTCTGCGCAACCCATTTCACTTAATTAAGTATACTTTAATTTGGGAATTTTTCGTGAAATTTCGCGAGGCCATATCTTGGTCATACGGACTCCGATTTTCGAAAACTCGGACTCTATTTCGCGTATTTTTCCGAGACGAACGCAACGGCATAGCCCGTTTCACTTGATTCAGAATTTAAAATTAAATTCTGCCTTGATTCTCGTCTTAATCATGTTATCGAAATACGGGTTGTTACATCCATAGCGACTATTCTGAATTTTCAACTGGGCATATCTTTTTATCCCCGCTATGAAAATTCAATTTTTCGGATTCATTGGAAAGATATTCTCAAATAGATTTTAATATTTTTGGTTTCGCTAAAATCCGGTTTATTTTGAATCCTGTGCACTCATTTGAATTTTGAAATCGAATTTTCGAACTACTGCGCCATTTTCAATTCCTTTTATAATATAAAATAAATATTTATATTCTAACCACGATCTATATAAATATACACGTTCTAATTCTATTCAAATAAATTTCTCGTAGTTATTATTTGAAATAATTCATTTTAAATATTCAAAATTCACTAAAATTGCCAAAATAAAAATTTTAAATTGGCTCTGAATTCCGGGTTATTATAGAATATTGGTACTATTGTGAAGGCAGCCAAAGGTGATTCTTCTTTTGTGGACTTATTCAAACTTTGTGCTAGAGCTTTTAATATGTATGATTTTGAGCGATATCTTTCTAAGTTTAAGGATATTCGGTGTATGGCTGCAGAAAATTTTCTACGAGACAAACCTTTTGACCATTAGGTAGGTTTGTTTTTTCAAGGAAAGCGGTATGGTGAATATTCTTTAAATGTTGCAGAAAGTTTCAACTCTTGGGTTTTGAATGATTGGGTAATGCCTATAACTTCTTGTTTGGATGGTATTTGAGTGAAAGTTATCGAGCAAATGGCTAAGCGAAGGGAAAAATGTCATTTGTGGACAACGACTCATTGTCCTATTATGAAGGAACTCTTGTCTAAGTTAGTAGTTCATGGATTTGGTTGAGATGTTTACAAGCCTTTGTAGTTTGTGTTTGAAGTTAAATCTCCTATGTCACATGTTGTTGGTCTTAAAAATCATTTACGTAGTTGTAATTAACGGAGAGTTACAAGTTTTCCATGTGCACATGCAATCAAGTGCATTAACAAGTCTAAGTTATCATTTTGTGGAGGAATTTTTTACTGTTAGTGCTTTCAGATCTTCATATGCTAATGCTATCAGTCCAATTCCATATTTTGATAAGCCAGTGGTTGTTGAAAATGATATTTTGATTAGGTCTCCTAAACATTTTTATGGTGTGGGAAGACCATCTACAAAGAGGCGTAGTGGATTTGTATATTCTCAAAATAAAAGAATAGATGCAGTCATTGTAATGAAGTTGGCCAACATAAAAGGAACTGTCTTACTTGTTCAAAAAGAAAAAAAATATGTTTTTTTGTTAGTGTAAAGGATTTATTTTTCAGTTTAAAGCTACAACTTCTTATAGAAAATTGAAGTCATAATATATGAAATATTTACAATAGAAATTGAAATGTTCTATTGCATGTTGTTCTGTTTAATCTCTAATGTCATGTTATTTTGTTTTGAGAGTATCCAAATGTTTAATGTCTATTATTTTGAAGTAAGGTTATGTTTTTGTAGCTAGGTTATTTTGTTCAGTGCTAATTGTACTTTAGTCGAATGCATGAGGTCTGAATTTCAGTATTACCAATTCTATTCAATGCTAATTTTACTTGGAATTTCAATCAAATGCTAGTTGTAACTAGCATTCCATTATAATTAGTATGCATGTCACCTGAAATACAATTTCCACATTAAAATGTGTAATCATAATTTCTATCTGTCATAATGATACCAAAATTTAACACATGAAATTTATTTTAACATAATGTCGTTCTATGTAGCATTTCAATATAACTTTAGTCATCACATCAAAAATACAGAAAAACCATCTAAAATCACGTGACAATTACATTTTCATATACTCTCAGTAGTTTGTATAAAGAAAACATATAACTATAAATTCAATTCAACAATTACAATCGCACCTAAGAAGTTTATATAACGAGAAAAAATTAAAAGCTTTAGAAATTTTTTAGACTCATCTCATACTCCATCTCGGTTTAATAGACAGTAGTTGTTATCAACAGCAGTTATCATCACACTGAATATTTCTCTGCTGACCAACTGTATTGCCTATCGCTTAGTACATCGAACACTATTGCAACTCTTAGAATTTTGATAGTCTCTTTTGTGTACTTCTCTGGAAATTCATCTTTTTCTAACTTTTTCGTGTTTGCCACTACGTAGAAACCACAATCAAGTCTGTTTCAGATGTAGAAATATTAGCAAATATTACAATGTAAACTCATGCTAAAATAAGTTGACATTCTTTATTTCAGAACTATGAATGTAGCTTTATATTTGATCATAATATTAATTACTATTTTTATAGAGATACTATTGTTGATTGTTCAATGAACTGTCTATTATGAATGCTAGATTTAAATATCATTTTGCATATTTATGCAATTCAGTGCAATTAAAAATACAAATGATATTTTTACTGTTAGTTTGTGTAACAACCCGTATTTTTATAACATGTTAAAACCATAAATCAAGGCAGAATTAATTTTTAAAATAAGAACAAAGGGAAACGGGTTGCGCCATTGCGTTCGTCTCGAGATTCAGCTTAGAAACGAGTCCGAATTTTCGAGAAACGGAGTCCCTATGAGGGAGATATGACCCTCCGAAGTTTCAGGAATTTTCTGAATTGAAAACAGCTCGAAATTCGAATTCAAACCCCAGCTCAGACTGGGCGGGAATATTCCCGCCCAGGACCAGGTCAACCTGGGGGTCGACACTACGGTCGACCGCCCAGGGACCAGGTCGACCTAGGGGTCGACCTGGTGCCAGAACCCAGTTTTGAGCCTGGGTTCATTCTGATGTTTCTGGTCTCGTTTTCAGTCTAGATTCGTCCGCCTAATCCTATATGAACAACCTCCTAGCCTCATTCTCTTTACACCATTCTTCTCTAACCTTATGCTGCACAAATTCCTGATGGACATGGCTTCTTTTAAATTAAATTAAAATAAAACACGAAGACTATTTCTTGAAGACTACGGTTAGGAATTGCATATTGGAGATTTGCTTCTATAATCAAATTAAGATTCAATGATTCAACAATTCAACGACTAGTTTATAGATTCAACTTCTGCATCTCAATTTCTTAGACTACGATCTATAAGTTTTGGTTACTTTGAGATTTAAACTTGTTAATTGTAATTTGGACATGAGATAAAGTGAAACTGGACTTAAGTATGATAATCGATTCACATCTATTCTAGTTTCCATCTTAGATCTTGACATTTGGGAATATTGCTATGAAATCAGTTTGGACCTATTCATGTAGTAAATCAAACCCCTTTTGTCCGTAGTATTATCATGCCTGTGATGTTGAATCAATATACTTTTCACAAGTTTGGATTATCACCTTTATCATGACTATCACCTTATTATGCTAGATCTGTTTTGGGACTATTATTCTATATGCCAGTGATGTTAACCAATTATCTCAAGTTATATCATGCTAGATTTATCACCTTATGCTCGTTCTTTTTCCCATCATAGTTTGATGCTATTCCCTTTATTTATGGATTTGGATTTACTTGTAATTTAGATCGATTCACGTTTACGTGCGATGGGAATACGATTTGGGTAGATTAGGCAAAACATGAATTGGTTATGAACATGAATCATGAACTTGATAAATAGGCATAAGTTGAAACATGACATGACACTTTCCATGAAACTTGACATGAAATTTGAACATGGACATGACACTAGAATGAACTTGAAAATGTCCAACTCGAGGTTGGGTTGAGTTTGCAGTGTAATTCTGCCCGGAACCGCCCGGAAAATTCAGCGACTGCAAACAATAGGATCCAATGTGGGTAGTTGGTCATATCACGCTTGAAACCCGAGGTCAGACCGAGTTATGGTGTAATTCTACCCGGAACCGCCCGATATATCCAGTGACCACAACAACAGGTCTGATGTGAGAGGTTGGGGTGCATTAATAAATTAATGCCACATGATAGGGTTAAGTCATGAACATGAAAGACAACACTTAACCAACTTGACACAGGATTAGTGGGGTTAAGTCATGAAATTGAAATACAACACTTAACCAACTTGACATGCTAGACTGATGTGGTTAAGTCATGAATTTAAATGACAACACTTAACCTGCTGAACGAAACCCTAGTTACACGGTCCATTTCAGCAGTAACCCACTTAGATGTATCATGGTACCCTGGAACTAGGCAGGGTGGGGCACGATTACTAGGCTGAATTGTAAGCGACCAGAACGACGGCTGAGTTCGTGCGCCAGTGTAGGTTCAGGCGGACTATGGTCGTGCACGTAGTCCGGAGTTGAAAAAGCAGGCACTGGGCATCGGTAGGTTTACCTATGCATGCTTGATTCATGTCGGTGGTTGGCACCATAGGGCTTGATACACCCTGTGGTGGACCTAGCACATGTGACTACATTCGTGATAGGGCTGTATGACACAGACACATGACGAGCTAGAACTTGTAGGGAGCCGATCGATTAATGGATCGTTCCATATGACCCCAAAATGGGTCATTTCATGATACTAGGCCAAGGGATCATTTCATGGTTAATATATGACATGGGTTTGGGATACTAGTACAGTTGCTACAGCGAACCTTGAACATGCGATGCTATACTTGATTTATACTTGAATTATCATGCTATCTTAGTCTATCTTGCCCATCTTGTCATCATCCTTATGTTTACTTTTAGTTTATACATGTCATGTTACCTTTACCTGTTTGTATGCTGAAAGTCACTAGGACTTACCAGTCTTTATGACTAACCCGTTTTCTTTTGCCTCTTTTTCTTTCGTCCCCCCCAGGTTCTCAGGGAAGAAACTCTAGCACTTAGCTTGGATTTCGGTTGCTTTCAGTTCAGCTCATGTATGGTTTGATCTTGAGCTATGTTATGGCTGCATTTCTGCTACCTTTGGGGAATTAAGCTACTTTTGTTGTTTTAAGTTTATGCTTCTTTATTTATGCAAGACATAAATTGTTGTAATGGAAAATAATGACTTTAGCTATTTGGTACTTTGGATGTAAAAGGTTTTGACGCTTCTTGAAAGTAATGAAATTTATCTTCTGATTCTTCCGCTGTTTTATTTGTGTTCTGTCTTGTAATATTTCTGTGTTTGTTTACCTTGAAAACGCTCCTCCAAAATTAGTGCATTCCCTTTGTGAGTTACCCTAGCGGAGGTGGTGTGTTACAGTTTGCATTTTTAGTTTAGTCCAGAAGGCTTGAAAATTATGTATTCTAGTGTAAACAATCATTTGGATGTGTGATAAATTTATATGCACTAAAAAAGTATAGATGATAGTTTGAATTGTCATTTTACCAATTTTATGTTCATTGGAACATTCAGTTGTAGGTTTAACTATTGTTTGAACATTCAGAATATTCATCTGTATTTTACAAAATAAATACGATAATTGGATAAATATACATTACCATCTCATATTACAATATGATGCATTTAAATCAAATGATATATTGAATTATCATTAAAAGTTGTCCATCTAATTATTGTCTATTGTTTAATGAATATTGAAATTTTGTTTTCATCTATCATCTATCATTGCATCATAACACATACAATTAACAAAGTGAGAAGAAAAAAAGTTACTTATGAATCGGAATCCTATGGTGGACTTTTTGGCTGCATCACTTTTGGTTTGTTAAATTTCTTGTTTAGCATACCTTCTTTCGCCCTCATTTCCTTGAACAATAATTCAATCATTTTTCTATAAAAAGAAAAATTAATGTTGAATTTTACTTTCAGTGTGTTTAAAAAAATCATACTTCTCTTACAATAATGATGGCTTGGTTATAGCTGGGATTTTATGTTCGTGTTGATATGGTTTTTGATTTGGTTGAATCGTAGTGACTCCACTGCATTGTTTCATAATTCAGCATAAGCAAGCTCCAATGGTTTCTTTAATGCAGAGGGAAGAAAATCTTCTCCGAAAACTCATCTTTCACAATCTTATGTATTGTTGGTAGGATTGTCATGGATCAATATTTGCTAGTCATTTGTTAAAGCATTCTGCATATTCATTCGTATTAGAAGACAATATATTATTTTTGAAAATTTATAATTAATGGCTTATACTTACCATCATTAATGTAGTGAAGTAATAACTATGGTCGTACATTTCTTGATTGTAATAAGACAAGTCAATCAACTGTTTAACCAAATAAAGAAAGTAATAAGTTTTATTGAATAATTAATTTTTCTACATTTTTAAACTAGGAACTAATGCTAGTTTTCACTATCATTTACATGTTTACTACACTAAAAAATGCAAATGACAGTTTAAACTATCATATTGGATATTCGATATATTTATATGCACTCAATAAATACTAATACTATTTTTAACTCTCTTTTTGTTGTTCAATACATTTACATTCAGTCTGGAAATTTGAATGCAAGTTTTAGCTATCATTCTATCATCCTATACATTTATATGCACTAAACAACCATTAATGCTAGTTTTAATTATCATTCTCCCATCCTATAAAAGGTATTTAAAAAATAGTGATGCTACTCCTAGCTATTATTCCGCCATTTAATTCATATATATATATATGTGTGTGTGTGTGTGTGTGTGTGTGTGTGTGTGTGTGTGTGTGTGTGTGTGTGTACTAAGAATACTGCTCAAAATATGAAAAGATGAACGCTTTATTTACCAGCATTATCTCATTTTGTACATTTTCTTACTCTTTTTTTTACTGTCATAATTATAGTTTGATGTATACATGACCATTAATAAGCCCCTCAAAAAGAACATCCTCTAGCATAGATTTCACTATAGTGATTCCTCCTTGATCTCCTTCATCTTTGCGGTATTCTATAGTGTTGCAATTGATTATTAATATTATATAAGTCAGTTTTTTATTCCATTTTATTTAGTTAAAAATATAAAGAAAGAAAATAAGTCACAAATCTTACTTTTCATTTTCATTGAATTTGACGAAAGCAAGAATTTTCTGTTGTTGTTCTTCATTCAATAATTCTAGGATACCACTTTTTGTGATATCTTTGCATTTGTAACCTTTTCTTCTTAGTGAATATCCATCAATATCAATCAGTTTTTCATTTTTAGCTGTTTTAGTTTCAATTCCTCTTCATAATCAAATCCTTCATTTTTCTTCTTCTTTTTCTTGTTCACTTTTGTCACCTTCTTCACCTTTTCAGCTTCTTCAACTTCTTTAGCTTCTTCACAATCTTCACCTTCTTCATTTTCACGTATAATAGCTTATTCAACTTCTTTGTTTTTAGCTTCAATAGCTTCTCTAGCTTCTTCAACATTAGTTTACTTCTTGTTCTCTTTCTTTCTTGGTATTATTTCGTATTGGGATTCCAGATTCAATTTACTCCTTCGTTGGCGCTTTTTAACCCTCCGAACTAAAGAGATTGGCTTTTTCCATGTACTGACAGGAGTTTCTTTGTTTTCTTTGAACTTTTGTGTTGATCCTCTTGTTCTTTTTTGTTGCAGCATTTGCGTTTGTTCAGTTATTTTGAGATCAAATGTTGGTGGTTCTGCTTCTTGCACTTGTTTTGATACCAACATTTTTATTTCCTTTCTCATCTCTACGACAAAGCCTTCAACATGCCTGTAACACGCCGTAATTTTATAACACACTATAATGATAAGTTAAATAATACTTAATTAAATATTGATAATTAAGTAAAACGGACTATGCCATTGCGTTCGTCTCGGAATTCTTCTTAAGATAGACACCTGGTTTGCGTAAAACGGACATCGTATGAAGAAGATATTAAGGTTTGAAGTTTATAAGCATATATATATATATATAAACAAAATAAATCCAGAATTCAAATTAATTCAAAATCAGAAGGCGCAGGACAGAGAGGGAGTTCAGCCCGTTTGTGATTGACCCCGATCCTCATGGGTGTCGAACCATGGGTCGACCAGTGTCGACCCACGGTCAACACACTAAGGGGGCCGACCCCCATACGCATCTGGGCAGATCCCTGCCTCCGAACTAGGACTGATTTCTGGCCTAGATTCATTGGCTGATGGCTATAAATAGGACCTCATTCTCATTGTTTTATTCATCCAAAAACAATGATGGCAACGAGGTGCTGCCCTAACTTAGTTTGATCTAGCCTATTATTTTTCAATAACAAGAGTTAGACAAATTCAAAGATCTGTGCTATGTCATCTACGTTTTATTCCTTGTTCTTTAGATTCAATCACAGTGAGTTTATGTTGCTTTTAGATATAAGCACCTAAAATGTAATCTTGACATATACATGAATTTGGCTCTAAAACTATTTCTAATCAGTTCAATTATCACATGTTCATCAGATCTGTTCTTATATGCCTAACTTGTCATTATGCCCAATTCTGTCACTATATGCTTATTCAGTTGCTATGCCTATTTCTGCCATCATATGTCTATCTTGCTGTTATGCTTATTTATGTTTTCTTCCCTTCTTTTTTTCCTTTTTATTTTACAGAGAGGATACCTTCGAGTCTAGGCATATTGCTGAAATATGAAAACGCGTGCAATTGGGAACGAGGGGAAACATTAAAATTGGGGCATAACTTGTATTGGGAAATTTGGGCATAACTTTAGTTGAAAACATGAATATGGATTTGTTGCATAAACCAAACTTGGATTAAAGATCTTAATTTGGGGGCATATGGTACATGATGAATATGACTTGGGAAAGGGGCATGAAAACCTATAATGAAATAGGAATAATTGTTAAAGAATGAATATGCCAAGATTTACAGTAATTAGAAATTGCAACCGTGGTTAGACACGAGGTTAGACTACACTTGTGGTAGAAGCCTGCCCGGAACCACCCGACATATCCAGCATCCACAAGTGATAAATCTAATGTGAGGGGTCTAAGTGCATAAACATGTGATGGTGCTAAGACACGAGATTAAGTCCGACTTGTGGAAGAAGTCTGCCCGGACCCAACCGACATATCCAGCATCCACAAGTGGTAGACTTAATGTGAGAGGTCTAGCACATTATAACCATAAATGAATGTATGGTAATGAACTTGTAATACTTAACCTGTTTGAATCCATAAGGATTGCATGAACCTGTTAACTTGAGTAGGGGTTGAATAGATTTTCTTGAATCAGTGGGAGGGTTAAGTTAATCTTGTTAAATATGTGGGGACGGGTTGTACATATGAACCCGACAAACTTAACCAGTTGGGGTTATGCGATTTTGTTAAACTTGTGGGCATAACCTATTAAAATCCTAGTAGCGGGGATGCAAGCCTAGGGTGAAGCTTGTATAATCTTGTGTGTGGACCAGTATCTGTCTATAACTAATATTAGTATCAAACGGAAAAACCCGAACTAGGTCGGGATCAAGGCACGCTTACTGAGCTGGTTATAAGAGGTCACTTGGGAGAAAGGTGTCTGACGGCGCTTTCCATTGGGCTCATGTGCGTGCATGGGTCCGCCTTCTCGGGAAGATAAGGCGTTGTGACATTAGTAGATATAGTTGTGCATCTTGGAAATAACGGGGTTGCCACTTTAGGAAGTGATACATCCTACTATGAGGCCAGCACGGGTATCTACGAGTTAGGGAGCTGATCGATTGGGGTAGTAATTAGGGTACATCTAATCTTGTCTGTTTAAGAGCCCATTATTATCGTTGGGGGTAACACCCATCATTTCTGTTGGGCTACCTTATATTGTATGACGATAAAACCTCTCACTATAAGTACACCTAAGTCTACCATCTTGTAATTATTAGGATCATCTTGTTCTGGGTATACTAGTATCGGTGCAGAGAACGAAAAGTGTTAGCGAAGCACTATGTATTCTATTTTGTTTATCCTGTTCACCTTGTCATACCTGCCTTATATGTTGTATCTCTCTTATCCAGTTTATATGCCTGTTATGATGCTTTTACTTATTTATATGCTAAAAGTAACTGGACTTGCCAGACTTATGTCTGACCTAATTTGTTTCCTCTTCTTTCTCTTCCGTTCCCCCTAGGTTCTTAATGTGGGAGTACTCAGGCTTGATCAGGATTCTTCTTTCATTCTGCTTGGAGCTGCTTAGATGTACTGCTTGATTTGCTATCTTCTCTAATATGGCTACATTTTGGAGATTATGCTCTTTTCATGTTTATTGTACTCTGATGATTTTAGTACAAGACAGAAGTTTTAAATTGATGTACTAGGTTTTATGCATTTCATACTTATGATGTAAATATGTTTTGAACCACGATGTTTTCTGCTTAAATAAAGTTTTAAATTCTGCTGCTATTTTACATCTATCTTGTGATGTTTCTGTTTACCTATAACGCTTCATGAAACTTATTGCATTCTGATAAAGAGTGACATTAACGGACATGGGGTGTCACATTTGGTATCAAAGCTGAAGGTTACTAGATCGGATAAAAGATTTTGATTTTTTTTCAAAAAGGTTTTAAAAGAAAGCATTTTCAAACGAAAAGTCTATTTTGGAAAACATATTCCCCAAAGCCATATGTAATGTCTTTCTATTCACTATTTGAATCCCTTTTTCCTTTTCTTTTCAGCATGTCTGGGGAACCTAATATTCCTGAGGGCGTTACTATAACTGGTTGGCTCCATAGGTATCTTGAGGCCACGTGCCGGCCGGAGGTCAAGCAGACGTTCCTCCCCCAGTTGCACCCGTTGTTCCTCTTCCTCCATGTGTTGATAATTTTTTTAAGATATGCAAAGATTTCTGTGCTATGGGCGGGAAGCCATTCCGAGGAACTGAGACTTTAGTGGAGGCAAGGAATTGGCTTAAAGAGATGGATGATTTGTTTGGAATTTTCGAAGTTGACGATCGTAGTAAGATTCAGTTGGTCGTTTGGCAGATGAAAGATGAGGCTTCTTTCTAGTGGGAAGTGATGCAAGCAAGGCATCCAGTGGAGACTTTGGATGATTTCCGTCAGAGATTCGAAATGAATTTCTTTCTCAAGCCGAGCAAAGTATGCAAATGGAAAGGTTTTTGGCATTTAAGCAAGGAGCCATGTCTGTGAAAGAGTATGTTAAAAAGTTTAACCAATCGGCGAGGTTTGGTTTGGAGCTAGTAAATACCCCACACGAGAAAGCTTTGAGGTTTGCTAGAGGATTGAATGAACCCCTCCATAGGTTGGCTATGTCTCATATTCCGATGAGGGCAACTTTTGAGAAACACGTTGATATGGCATTGACGCATGAAGAAGATAAAGGTGAAAAGAAAAAAGCTAGCATTGAGGAAAAACAAAATAAGAAAGTGTGGCCCAAGAAAGGAAAGCAACAACAACAAAAGAAGGGCCGAAAGGACGGAAACACGTTTGAGAATATCTGTGTTCGACGCCGAGTTTGAGTGCGACGCATATGTGCTTGGTTTCATGGGCTATGGTTTGATTCTAGGGATGGATTGGCTAGCCATGTATGGTGCCATTCTAGATTGTGAGAGGAGGGTCGTTAGACTTTTTACTTGCCATGGGAGGACCCTCGAGATTTTTTACGACCCTAAGGGGTCTGTCATGCTTAGTTTCCTAGAGTCGCTTGATGCATCTATCGATGATTTACGATCTGTACCAGTAGTATATGCGTATCCTGATGTTTTTGAGGAGGTTTGGGGCTTACCTTCGAGGTGCGAGATTGATGTTCATATATACTTGGTGGACAATGCAAAGCAAGTTGCATTGCCTGTGCGCCATATGGCTCCAAGAGAAAGGGGGAGCTTAGCAAGAAAGTGGGGGAGCTACTTGAGAAAGGGTTTATTACGCGAAGCATATATGAATGGGGTTCTCCAGTAGTATTCCCAACTAAGGCGGATGGTTCACTTCGCTTGTGTGTGGACTGTAGAAAGTTGAATAAACTCACTATGAAGAATAGGCACCCACTTCCTAGGATAGATGATCTGTTTGACCAGCTTGTTGGTGCATCTGTTTTCTCTCAGTTAGACTTGGCCACAAGGTTTCATCAATTGAGGGTAGCCGAGGACTGTATAAACAATATTGCTTTTAGAACCCCAAATGGTTTCTTTGAGTGGCTCATTATGCCTTTTGGGTTAATGAATGTACCCACCTATTTTGTTGATCTGATGAGTAGGGTGTTCCGGGAGTTTTCAAATAAGTTCTTTGTGGTCTTTGTTGATGACATTTTGATTTTCTCGAAGAGCGAGGAAGAGCATGCCCTACATTTAAGGGAGGTTTTGAAAACTCTCTATGCGCACCAGCTTAAGGCGAAATTCTCCAACTGTCATTTTTGGAGAAAACAAGTGAGATTTCTAGGGAATGTGGCCTTTAAAGATGGGATAACAGTAGATCCCGCGAAGATAGTTGCAGTTCAAGTTTGGCAGATCCCAAAGAATGCAAGAGAGGTGAGAAGATTTCTTGGATTAGCGAGCTATTATAGGAAGTTCATTAAGGACTTCGTAAAGATATCAGCCCTACTCACTAGACCGACGAAGAAGAATCTTACATTTTCTTGGGATATAGACTGTGACGATGCTTTTCAGCTATTGAATAGGGCTCTGACAACAACCCCAGTCTTGACCTTGCCCAATGAGAATAAGGTGTTCACAGTATACACTGATGCATGTAGTGCAGGGCTTGGTGTGGTTCTGATGCAAGAGGGAAGGGCAGTATGTTATGGAGGTAGATAACTAAGAGTTCATGAGAAGAACTACCCTACCCATGACTTAGAGTTAGCTGCCATAGTATTCGCGCTTAAGACTTGGCGCCATTATGTACTTGGAGAGAAGTTCAAGTTGTACACCGATCATAAATATCTCAAGTACTTGTTCTCACAGAAGGGTCTTAATTTAAGGCAACAAAGATGGATGGAGTTCTTAGCGTCCTATAACTTTGAGATTGCTTATACCCCTGGCAAGGGTAATGTGCTGGCAAACGCATTGAGTAGGCAGAGGATGGCCTTAAGTCCTCTGTTTGTGGAGAGGAAAAGCTTGGAGTTTATATCGACTTTTGATTTTAGATCCTCCACCGAGTTTACACCTGGTTTATTGCATCACTAGAAGTGCAAACTACTCTTTTGGATCAGATAGGAGCTTCACAGTGACAGGATCCACAGATTTCAAACATCTTGGATAGGCTCGGTAGAGGGGAGACTTCTAGTCACCTTGGTAGATATTCCATGGACGATAGAGGGTGGTTGCGACGAGATTGAAGGCTTTGTGTTCCCTTAGTTAGGAGTTCGTTGAAGACAGTCCTTGAGGAAGCCCATCATTCTAAGATAATTATTCATCCAGGCGGTGATAAGATGTATAGAGATATGAAGAGGATTTTCTTTTGGGCTGGGATAAAGAAAGATGTGGCAGAGTTTGTTTCTCGATGTTTGGTTTTCCAGCAAGTCAAAGCTGAGCAAAGGAAGCCCAGTGGTTTACTACATCCTTTGGAGGTCCCACGGTGGAAGTGGGAGAGTAGGGCAGCACAAAGTATGGGTTGGGTCGGGTTGGACCAAATACTACATCCGACCCGCATAGGTATGAGTTTAGGGAAGTTCAACCCGTATCCGACCCTATATGAGGTTGGATATGGGTCGGGTTGAAGTATGGGTTGGGTCGGGTTAAGTAGGGTTGGGTTGCTTGAATATAATAAAAAATGAGAATAGAGGAATTTTTTTAAAAGTCGTATTAAAATATTTAGCTTAATATATCAGATTTTTGCTAGCAAAATGCATTTAAAATAACTGATTCATCAAAAGATATATTTTATTAAAAATTATTGTAATCACATCATATAAAATTAATTTACTACATAGTAGAACTAGTGTTTCATTTTAAGATACATTGAAATGCACTTTAAAATATATTTCCCAACTTCTGTCTAGTTTGAATTGACATGAAATATGTTTTTTTTTGTATATTTACTGTAGAATACATAAACATTATTCTAGGATTATATAATTCTAATTTTAAGTAGGTTGATATTAAATTTGTTTTTTAATATAGGGTTGGGTTGGGTTAAAATAAGGTTGGGTTGAACAAAATATCAAACCCGACCCGTATGTAGTATGGGTTACATATTGTAACCCATATCCAACCCGAACTAGGATGGGTTGGGTTGGGTTAATGTGGATTGGGTCGGGTTGGTGGGTTGGGTCGGGTTGGATATGGGTTGTGTGCAGCCCTATGGGAGAGCGTCTCGATGGATTTCATTTATGGTTTGCCTAGATCGAGGAAAGGCAACACCAGTATTTGGGTTATAGTGGATAGACTTACTAAGAGCGCTCATTTCATTCCTGTTAAGAGTAAGAGGACAACAACATGGTTGGCAGCAGTTTACATTCGTCAGATAGTCCGCCTTCATGGAGTACCTTTTAGTATCGCAAGTGATCGTAACCCCATTTTCACTAGTGAATTTTAGAGGAGCTTGCAAGATGCATTAGGTATACAGTTGCGTTTGAGCACCGCTTATCACCCTCAGACCGATGGACAGACGGAAAGGGTGAATAGAGTTCTTGAGGATCTTTTAAGGTTGTGTATCCTAGACTTCGAAGGGACTTGGGAAGAGCATCTTCCTTTAGTAGAGTTCGCCTATAACAACAGTTATCAACCTAGTATTGGCATGGCACCCTTTGAAGCATTGTATGGGTGACCCTGTAGATCACCGACTTGTTGGTGGGAATCTACAGAAAGGCTTCTACTTGGACCCGAGATGATTAGAGAAACTTCAGAAAAGATTGATCTTATTCATAGGCGCATGAAAACAGCTCAGGACAGGCAGAAGTCCTACGTAGATAAGAGAAGGACTGGCATTGAGTTTGAGGTAGGAGACATGGTTTTCATTAAGGTATCACCTTTGAGGAATGTGGTTCGCTTTGGATCTGTAGGGAACTTAGCACCAAGATTGTGGGGCCATTTCCCGTAACAGAAAGGATTGGCCAAATGGACTACAAAGTAAATCTACCGGAGAGACAGTCTAGCGTTCATGATGTTTTCCACGTTTCTCATTTACGGAAGTGCTGGCATGGTACCGTAGAAGTAGTTGAGCCCAGTATGCTTGAGAAAGTAAAGGTAGAATGGGAGGCGACCGTTAGACGAGTTCCTACCCGTATTCTTGGATTAGAAGTTAAGAAGCTACGCAACTGAAAAGTCAGTTTGATGAAAGTTCAATGGAGAGATAACCAAGTGGATGCAACTTGGGAGACTAAAGACAAGATTCGAGCTTCGTACCCTTTTCTTTTCAAGGGTATGTTCTTAAATTCCTTCCCAAAGCTTTTATTCATGCTTGTTTCTATCATTTAAGTATATCCTATCGATCAAATCTTTGGCCTTTAGGTAGGAATCCCATGGATGTAAACATGTGTTTGAGACATGTTATGTTTGATGGATGCAAGTGGATGCAAGTGGTTGCTAGTGGTTGCTCGTGGATGCATATATACACACATTAGGCACTAGATCGGCTCAATCACTCTCACACTGCATATGGATGCGTGTGCATTTTTCTTCTTTTTATGGATGAAAGTGGGTGTATCATCATGTGGATGTTGCATTTGGATGAATGATTGCAAGCATATATAGAACCTTCATGTTATAATAGGATTATTTTCATACATGTTGGATTAAGTGCACTAACATACCTTGCATTAAGGAGGTCAACTGAATCAGTAAGCTGCCTGATCTTTCGCATTAGTATATGGACATATACACACACCTTTGCATATGTTTATATAAGCAGTAGAAGTCTTAAAGGATAATGGATGCCTGTGATTGGTGGATGAGTAGATGAATGATGGATGTTAGGATATACATTCTTCTTAACTTGGAGATTTCCGGGATGAAATCTTTAAGTAGGGGAGAATGTAACACTCCATAATTTTATAACACACTATAATAATAAATTAAAGAATACTGAATTAAGTAAAATGGAATGCGCCACTGCGTTTGTCTCGGAATTCTTCTTAAGATAGACACCTGATTTGCGTAAAACGAATATCGCATGAAGAAGATATTAAGGTTTGAAGTTTATAAACATATAAGTTGCTTATATATGAACAAAATAAATCCAGAATTCAAATTAATTCAAAATCAGAAGGTGCGGGACAAAGCGGGAGTTAGCCCCATTAGGGGTCGACCCCGTTCCCTATGGGTGTCGACCCCATCAAGGGGGTGCTGACCCCTGTGTCGACCCCTGGGTCAACACAATAAGGGGAGGGGTCGACCCCCATATGGGTTTGGGAAGATCCCTGTCTCCAAACTCGAACTGATTTCTGGCCTAGATTCATTGACTGAAGGCTATAAATAAGACCCCATTCTCATTGTTTTATTCTTCCAATAACAATGGCGACAATAAGGTGCGACCCCAACTTAGTTTGATCTATCCTATTCTTCTTCAACAACAAGAGTTAGAAAAATTAAGAGATTTATGCTATGTCATCTACGTTTTATTCCTTGTTCTTTAGATCCAATCATAGTGAGTTTATGTTGCTTTTAGATATAAACACCTAAAATGTAATCTTGACATATATATGAATTTGGATCTAAAACTACGTCTAATCAGTTCTATTATCACATGTTCATCAGATCTGTTCTTATATGCCTATCTTGTCATTATGCCCAATTCTGTCACTATATGCTTATTCAGTTGCCATGCCTATTTCTACCATCATATGTCTATCTCGTTATTATGCTTATTTCTGTTTTCTTCCCTTCTTCTTTTCCCTTTTTATTTTATAGCTAGGCTACCTTCGAGCCTAGGCATACCGCCGAAATATGTGAACGCGTGCAATTGGGAACGAGGGGAAACTTTAAAATTGGAGAATATCTTGTATTGGGAAATTTGGGCACAAATTGAATTGAAAACATGAATATGGATTTGGGGAATAAACCAAACTGTGATTAAAGATCTTAATTTAGGGGCATATGGTACATGATGAATACGAGTTGGGAAAGGAGCATGAAAACCTGTAATGAAATAGGAATAATTGCTAAAGAATGAACATGCCAAGATTCATAGTAATTAGAAATTGCAACCGTGCTTAGACACGAGGTCAGATTACACTTGTGGTAGAAGCCTGCGCGGAACTGCCCGGCATATCCAACATCCACAAGTGGTAAATCTAATATGAGGGGTCTAAGTGCATAAACACGTGACGGTGCTAAGACAAGAGGTTAAGTCCGACTTGTGGAAGAAGTCTGCCAGGACCCAACCGGCATATCTAGCATCCACAAGTGGTATACTTAATATGGGAGGTCTAGCGCATTATAACCATAAATGAATGTATGGTAATGAACTTGTAATACTTAACCTGTTTGAATCCATAAGGATTGCATAAACCTGTTAACTTAAGTAGGAGTTAAGCAGATTTTCTTGAATCAGTGGGAGTGTTAAGTTAATCATGTTAAATATGTGGGGACGGGTTATACATATGAACCCGACAAACTTAGCCAGGTGGGGTTATGCGATTTTGTTAAACTAGTGGTCATAACCTGTTGAAATCCTAGAAGCGGGGATGCAAGCCTAGGGGAAAGCTTGTATCATCTTGTGTGTGGACCCGTATCAGTCTGTAACCTATATCGGTATCAAATGGAGAACCTCGAACTTGGTCGGGATCAAGGCACACTTATTGAGCTGGTTATAACAGGTCACTTGGGAGAAAAGGTGTCCGACGGTGTGTTCCATCAGGCTCATGTGCGTGCATGGGTCCGCCTTCTCGGGAAGATAAGACGCTGTAACATCAGTATATATAGTTGTGCATCTTGGAAATAACATGGTTCCACTTTAGGAAGTGATACATCCTACTGTGGGGCCAGCAGGGTATCTACGGGTTTGGGAGTTGATCGATTGGGGTAGTAATTAGGGTACATCTAGTCTTGCCTGTTTAGGAGCCCATTATTATCGTTGGAGGTAACACCCGTCGTTTCTGTTGGGCTACCTGTTATTGTATGGGGGTAAAACCTCTTACGAGAAGTACACTAAAGTCTACCATCTTGTAATTATTTGGATCATCTTGTTCTGGTTATACTAGTATTGGTGCAGAGAAAGAAAAGTGTTAGGTAAGCACTATTTATTCTATTCTGTTTATCCTGTTTACCTTGTCATACCTGCCTTATATGTCATATCTCTCTTATCCAGTTTATATGCCTATCATGATGCTTTTACTTATTTATATGCTAAAAGTAATTGGACTCGCCAGACCTATGTCTGACCTATTTTGTCTCCTCTTCTTTCTCTTCCGTTCCCCCCAGGTTCTCAGGGTGTGAATACTCACACTTGATCAGGACTCTTCTTTCATTCTGCTTAGACCTGCTTAGATGTACTACTTGATTTCATATCTTCTGTACTATGGCTATGTTTTGGAGATTATGCTCTTTTCATATTTATTATACTCTGATGATTTTAGTACAAGACAGAAATTTTAAATTGATGTACTGGGTTTTATGCATTTCGGATTTATGATGTAACCATGTTTTGAACCATGATGTTTTCTACTTAAATAAAGTTTTAAATTCCGCTGCTATTTTATATTTGCCTTGTAATGTTTCTGTTTCTGTTTACCTATAACTCTTCACGAAACTCAATGCATTCTGATAAAGAGTGACACTAACGGACGTGGGGTGTCACAATGCCTTCATTTATGTTGTTCATTTTCAAATTCTTCTTTTTCTTCTTCAGTTTACACTCAAAATCCATAACATATTGATGCAAAGACTTTACTTGTTCTTTCGTTGTATCTTCTATATTTTCTGCTATTTACATCCCCATATTTTCATTGCTACCAATTTGAAGAGGTCTTTGTTAGGGCCTTTCTTCAAGAAGTGTTTTTTCAACTTCTGTTGTGTCTCTCATTTCAACCAAAATCTATAAAATAACATAAACAAAAATGACTGAGTAAGACCCAATGAATTAACTAATGCTATGTATAATTATCATTTTCCATTTGATGTTATATCTGACTATCATTCTTTAGAAATATCAACATTTTTTTTTTGTAGAAATGATAAACGTGACTATCATTTAAATTATGACTGTATTATAATAACATGACTACCGTCAATATATACTAAGGTAAGATATATTTATCTACAATTATGTATTTGTGTGATAAATTATACTTTTCCATCATCCATGTTTGCCAAAATTTATCTTGAAATAACCTTCTTCAAGCTTGCAACATTCCAGCTCCCAAATCTTGGTAATGTAGAACAATAGTTTGTTATTGGTGATATTAAATTAACATGCTCACGCAAAAAAACTACAAATAATTTTTTAGTTGTTAAAATATATAATTTGTATAATTTAATGTATAGAAATAGATGCGTTAATATAAAGTTAAAATGTTGTATTTACCATCGAAAGCATGGAATAATCCGACATGTTTCTTGGCTTTATTTTAAACGCCATCAAAGATTTAAATAATTAACGATGGATCTAAATTGGGCAAGATACCGAGTTCATTTTATTTAGATCAATGATATAAAGAATGTATCCCTATGGCAAATATCTTTGGTTATCGGGAAAAAGATGGCGATCATTGCAAGAATTAAGATCAGTTTTGGAAAATCGGTTTCATTTTTGTTTTTGTTTTTGGTACATTGTTTATTTTTAAAATTGCAAGGACTTTGGTGATGTGCTCTATGGTACCAAAATTTCCTAAAACAAAGTCTTTACAATTTTCTGGAAGCACTTGCAAACTCATTTTAAGTACTGGAAACATGTTATTTCCAAAGATAGGTAATCTAAAAAGAATTGAAATATCTTCTGGTTTCAATTTTAGAGACAAATTCCTAATTTTAAAAGTTTGTTCTTTAATAGAAAATGTTTTTGCTATATCATCTAAGGTAGTAGATGATTTAGTGAAAGAAGACATGGTTAAAATTTGTTTGAAAAGGACAAGAACAACCATTTTAAATGGGGTTTGTTTTGAATATTTTAACTAATTTACATGATCAACCCTTTTTCGATAATTTTGTAGAAAGTTTTGGTCATAGGCAGCAAGCTACAGCGATACTGAATTTTATCTTGAGATCATTTTTTTTTTCTTTTTCCTCTGTTGCTACCTTTGTTTTCTTCATTCTTTTCACTATTGATTCCTGCACATAATAATAATGAATGAATCATTCTATACATAACAAACTTTAATGCTATTTTCACCTATCATTAATACCCAATTATATGATATATGAATCTATCATTTCAAATGCCATTTTCATCGATCATCAGTAAACAATTATATGATATATGAAATTATCATTTCAAGTTTCATTTACATCTATCATCAGTACCCAAGTATATGATATATGAAACTATCATTTCAAAAGTCTTTTACACTAATCATTAGTACCTAAGTATATGATATAGAAACTATCATTTCAAATGTCATTTACATCTATTATTAGTACCCAATTATATGATATATGAAACTATCATTTCAAGTCATTTACATCTATCATTAGTACCTAATCATATGATATATGAAACTATCATTTCAAATGGCTTTTATTCTACCATAACTAGGCTTTCTCCTTACAATTCTAACCTAGGTTTGAATCCAGATGTCCTTTACATCCCATAAGTACCTGCTTAGGTTTAAGTTCCGCTGTCCTTTACATCCCATAAGTACCCTCTTAGGTTTGGGTTCAGCCATCCTTTGCATTCTTTTAGTTTGTTAGGTTAACCAATATATTTTGAGTATAGATTGGTTTTCAAAGGTACCAGATTAGGTTTGAGTCTGGGCATTCTTTACATCTCAAAAGTACCAGCTTAGGTTTGAGTATGGCCGTCCTTTGCATTCTTTCAGTTTGTTCAGTTAAACAATATATTTTGGGTATGGATTGGTTTTCAAAGGTACCCGATTAGGTTTGAGGAATGTCATCCTTTACATCATGTAAGTTCCCGCTTAGGTTTATGTTCGGACGTCCTTTGAATTCTTTTGGATTGTTCGGTTAAACAAATATTTTGGTTATAGATTGGTTTTCAAAGGTACCCGATTAGGTTTGAGTCCGATTGTCCTTTACATCCTATAAGTAACCGCTTAGATTTGAGTTCGGTAGTCCTTTGCATTCCTTTAGTTTCTTCGGTAAAACAATATATTTTGGGTATAAATTGGTTTTCAAAGGTACCTGCTTAGGTTTGAGTCCGACTGTCCTTTACGTCCCAATAGTACATGCTTAGGTTTGAGTCTGATCATCCTTTGAATTCTTTCAGTTTGTTCGATTAAACAGTATGTTTTGGGTATAGATTGGTTTTCAAAGGTAACTAATTAGGTTTGAGTCTGATCGTTCTTTACATCCCATAAGTACCCGCTTAGGATAGAGTTCGACTGTTCTTTGAATCAATATACTTTGGGAATATATTGGTCTATAAAGGCACCCGATTAGGTTTGAGTCCGGGCATCCTTTACCTCTCGTAAGTACCCACTTAGGTTTGAGTCTGGTCGTCCTTTGCATTCTTTCAGTTTGTTCGGTTAAACAATATATTTTGGGTATAGACTGGTTTTCAAAGGTACCGGATTTGGTTTGAGTCATGTCGTCCTTTACATCATATAAGTTACCGCTTAGGTTTAAGTCCGGAAGTCCTTTGGATTCTTTAAGTTTGTTCAGTTAAACAATATATTTTGGTTATAGATTGGTTTCAAAGATACCCGATTATGTTTGATTCCGACCATACTTTACATCCCATAAGTACTCGCTTAGATTTGAGTCTGGTCGTCCTTTGTATTCTTTTAGTTTGTTCGGTAAAACAATATATTTTGTGTATAGGTTGGTTTTCAAAGGTACCTGCTAAGGTTTGAGTTCGACCGTCCTCTACGTCCATTAGTACCTACTTAGGTTTGAGTCCGTCTGTCATTTGCATTCTTTCAGTTTGTTCAGATAAACAATATGTTTTGGGTATAGATTGGTTTTCAAAGGTAACCGATTAGGTTTAAGTCTGGTTGTCCTTTACATCCCATAAGTTCCCGCTTAGGTTTGAGTCTGACCGTCCTTTGCATTTTTTTAGTTTGTTCGCTTAAACAATATATTTTGGGTATAGATTGATTTTCAAAGGTCCCTGCTTTGGTTTGAGTCTGGTCGTCCTTTACATCCCATAAGTACCTACTTAGGTTTGAGTCCGGCCGTCCTTTGCATTTTTCATTTTGTTCGGTTAAACAACATGTTTTGGGTTTAAATTGTTTTTCAAAAGTACTCGATTAGGTTTGATTTCGGTTGTCCTTTACATCCCATAAGTACGCGCTTGGGTTAGAGTCTGACCGTCCGTTGAATTAATATATATATATATTGGTTTTCAGAGGTACCCGATTAGGTTTGAGTCCTGGCGTCCTTTACATCTCGTAAGTACCCACTTTGGTTTGAGTCTAGCCGTCATTTGCATTCTTTCAGTTTGTTCGGTTAAACAATATATTTTGGGTATAGATTGGATTCCAAAGGTACCCGATTAGGTTTGAGTCATGCCGTCCTTTACATCATGTAAGTTCCTGCTTAGGTTTTAGTTCGGACGTCCTTTGGATTCTTTCAGTTAGTTCAGTTAAACAATATATTTTGGTTATAGATTGGTTTTCAAAAGTACCCGATTAGGTTTGAGTCCGACCATCCTTTACATCCTATAAGTACCCGCTTAGATTTGAGTCCGCCGTCCTTTTAGTTTGTTTGGTTAAACAATATATTTTGGTATAGATTGCTTTTCACAAGTACCCGATTAGGTTTGAGTCTGGCCATCCTTTACGTCGCATAAGTACTCTCTTAGGGGTTAGTCTGGCCATCCTTTGCATTCTTTCAGTTTTCGCTTAGGTAATTGGGTAAATGTCATACATGTAGCAAAACTTATTGCTAATGTAACCTAGAAGTTTTTAATTAAATGTCATACATGTAGCAAAAATGATAACATATACTAGAATTTCTACAAGTAATACTACAACCAAATGCTAATTTAACCTAGCATTTTCTACAATTATCAGATTTCATTACATAAAATGCCAATTCAATTTAACATAAATTTAGTATATAGTAATTTAAATGTAACCTAACATTTTTTAAATAAATGTTCTACATGCAGCAAAACTTAATGCTAATCTAACCTAGCATTTTTTAAATAAATGTCATACATGCAGCAAAACTTAAAGCCAAAGCTCGGTCAAGGGCTCGGTCATGGGCTCGGTCATGGGCACGGTCAAGGGCTTGGTCAAGGGATCGATCAAGGACTTGGTCAAGGGCACGATCATGGTAAATATAGCGCAAATATAATTTAGCATTTGTACTCAGCCATGGGCTCATGTGCTCGGTTATATGCTTGACAAATATAATGCTAATATAATTTATCATTTGTGCTAAGTTAGTCTACATTAATTTTACTTAATGATTATCTACAAAAATTTAGCTACTGCTAATATAATTTAACATTTTTTTCTTCCATAAAGTTGATCTTACAGTAAAAATAATACCATTAACTACCATTTCTACAACAAGTTATACTATAACCGAATGCTACTTTAATCTAGCATTTTTTCTTCCATAAGGTTGATCCTACGGTAAGAATGATACTCTTAACTATCCTTTCTACCACATATTATAATCTACTTCTAATTAAATCTAGCATTTTAAAAATTCCTAAAAATTTATAATGCTAATGTATTTTAGCATCTGTGTTATGTTAGTCTAAATTTAATTCTAATCTAATATAGCATTGTTTTAATGCTATAAAGCAATTTTCTACACTGGGTAACACTACAATTCAGTGCTAAATTAATCTAACGTTTTATAAAAGGCTTTTGTTTACTTTTCCCCAATTAACCAGTACAAAATTTAAAACTACAACTATAGTTACTACATACACAAAATTTAAGCATTTTTGTTAAAATTTGTCTAAATATTGTTGTACCTGATCTCATTTTCTCTTCTCTACCTCCATCATTTTTTTCGCCTTTGTCTCTACTAGTGATAACTTTGATGAAACAACCATAGTTTCTATTTCCATCATCTATCATTTATCAATGCACCATAACACACATCAAACAAAGTGACATGTTCAACTATAACTATGTCATGCTATACTTGTCTATCATTTTTTTCAACGCTGAATTTACTTATCATTCCATTGCTATTCATCAAACTTTTGTCTATCGTCTTCCAAACACTAAATGCTACGTTTGTCTATCATTTATCATTTACTATACTACACATAACAGCAAAAACCTCATATATTCAATTATAACTATGTCATGCTATATTTGTTTATCATTTTTTTTCAATGCTATATTTACTTATAATTCCATAGCAATCCATATAATATTTCTGTATGATGCATGCAACTAATAAGATGATATATTGAACTATCTCTTTAAAATTATACTTTATTTAGAAAATAATAATTAGATTTTATACCTTTGTTTTACTTTTCCTAGTGATTATTTCATCATATAGCTTTTGTTGCTTTCGTTCATCTTCTATCTCAGTTTCACCTGCCATTAACCTTCTCATTTTTTTCTTTTCTCATGAATAATAGTGGAATCGTATGGTTTATACTTTCGTTGAGAAGTCCTAGTTTCTAATATTTGAGCTTTTCATATGGAAGCCATATTTTTGGAGAATTTCGATGCTTCGTTTTTTATGAATAATTAGTCAAAATTGGCATGTTCATGTCCATTGATTGTGTGAGGAATCCCTAGTTTATGATTACTGAAGAATTTTAATTTGTGTTTAGGCTGCCAATGTTTGTTAAAGGTTGAAAAAGTTATGTCGTAAAGGAAACGAAAGTGAAGCGGCATGATGGAGAAATTTTCCGCTTGTCGTAATAACGGAAGCTAAAAGTTAACATACATTAAAATTAAATTTTATTAAACTTTTTCCTTTAAACTAATTTCCTATAGTTACTTTTATGAAATTCCCCAAAACATGAGTTTCATACCAAAACATATTTGCCCTTTAAAATTTCTTTTTCTGAAATCATACATATATATGTAGGGTTAGACTCAACGTGGTTCTACAAATTTCCCTTTTCCTCAGAACACCTTTTTTAAATTCTTTCCTTAGAACATAAATATTTGTCATGCCAATAATTTATTTGAAATCTTTATATACTTTTAATCATTTATCCACTAGCCAAACCGTTTATTTACATCAATTTGGTGATCATATAAAGATTTATTTTACTGATATGATCCATATAATTTGGTTTGAAATTGTCTTATAAATCATTTTTTTCATCAAACGAAATTTCTAAGATCCTCGTCTCATTCCTCAATGACATAACCTTTGATGAACACCAAACTATAATATAGAGTGTAACTAATGGTAAGTTCCTATAAATAATGTCAAGTTATTTTTTTTTGGTTTAAATCCTTTAAGGTTCTTACCATATTACAAGGTATTACCATGGAAGCTACATGAACTCTTATACCTTAAAGCCAAGAACCTAATGTCAACTACGTTCTTACTTTTACAAGGAGATCCCAAAAATCATTGTACATTCGAATTCAACTAATCATCCTTGTCTTAAGTTCTAATTCCATACAAGGAACAACTGTAACACCCTGCATTTATAATTAAATAATAAAATAAAATTTTGAATAGTTTTCAGAATTTGGTCACAGAATTAGCGTCATTGCGTCTGTGGCGATTTTCCTATCAATTTAGACTTATGGATTGCTGAAAACAGATTTAAAACAAAAAAGTTATCTTTAAATGAAGTTTCCGAACAATTATGAAGAAACAAAATATAAGAAAAACACGAATAAGAATAATAAATACCAATGTTTTTAGTCATACGAACAAAAAGGCTAAGTAGATGAGTTGGTAGAGGCATGTCTCTCCCATATGAGTCGTACAAGTTCGAGTTCCGTCAACGTTATAGTTTTAATTTTAGAGGGACGGCTACATATATGCATGTTCTTATACAAAAATATATATAAATGTACACATAAGGAAAATTATACATATAGTTGAGTGTGTGTATATATATATATATATATAAACACACACACATGCATATGTGTATATATATGTGTATGTGTGTGTTTCTATATATATATATATATATATGAATAGGAAATCCAAAAGTAATTTGCAAATAATAAAATTGAGTAAGAAATAAATGTCGGCATAACGTCGTTTGAATTTTGAAAAGAAATGATATTGTGCATAGCTATGTATTTAAAGCCCTGCTAAAGCCTCACAAAATCCCCGCTATAGCCCATAGCGCCCTTCAACCGCTACGCTATTTATATTTAGCGCAGATGAATAGTGCATCCACTTTATGCCCCGCTATTTCCCGCTGCACCCACTAAATCAACGCTTTTTAGCACCTGCTTTAGCAATATTAATATACTAAGTTTGATTTGACTAATTCTATATTAAAGAAAATAAATAAAGTTAGTGTAAAGATATTTTTAATAGATAAGTGCCCAATATATGGTAGATGTTACTACCAAAATCAACATTAAAGAAAAGTCAGCGGCGAAGGGGTATCCAATATCCGAAAACTCGCGAAAGGACTTAGCAAAAAGTAGGGTCTGGCAAAAAAAAGAGCAAAGGTAGAAAGGCATAATCCGAAAGACCGTATTAACAGCAACGTTCCTCTTTCATTCCCTCTAAAGAGAAAGTCGTAAAAGAAAACTAGGGAGCTTAACCGACAGGGCCACTGTAACGACCCGAACTTCCCCGGTTTCCGAAGAGAAGAGAAAGAATGGATTGTTTGAGAACAAGACAAATCAGAACACAAACAGAAGAACATTTCATTGCTTATTACGACAATTTATATCAGAGTACAAGAATATACAGAGCATGAACAAATAATATACATTTGATAAATATCAGAGATTTATAATTTACAATGCAGCGGAAAATAATACAAAACACAACCGAAAGATATAATCGGATATAGAGCTTTCCGAATATCATTCCAACTGTAAATATGATCCTATGAATATAAATCTATAAAACCAAAACTACTAGCTGCCCGTGTGGAAAATAGGGGAACCCAGAGTTTAGGTTAAAACAATAAACTCCAGGCCAGTCATGTGACTGGTGTGAGAACTAAAATAGTTATTTAAAAATTTACTTTAAAATATAGTATATCAAGGGACTACGTCGTATAACACGAAACGGGTTTCCTCCCAAGAATACCAGTGCATAGAATAAACAGCGCAATGCTTTTTGAGAAAACGAAGCTACTATAACCCATCACACAATGCAACGCAAGCCGGAGGATAAGGTTTTACCTTATAATAGCCAAATATGCTTGGTACGTTTAAAACAAATCATTTTGATACTATTAAAGTGTAAAGTGTATGAAAACAACTTCAAATATAAATGTATCAATCATAGGCGGCATGAGTACCATCTATCATGTCGCTAATACTAGGCTCTACAATCAAAACTGAAATGTCACCTATTGGAAATTGGATTTCCGTCATGAGTCGAGGCAAGGGATGTACTCCTTACTGGCTTCGAGACACTCTAGCAAATGCCTCAGGATCTCCCGTAGAAGAACCTTGGATCCTCCAAGGCCGGTCCTCCCTTACGTTTGAGGATTGGCAATTCCTGAACACACATTTCTCGGTCTTGTAGGGCCTATATCCATCGGCTCTGTAGAGACCGATATATCTGAGGCGCCTCACATTCCAACAACCACAAAAGTAAAAATAATATAAATGTCTGGGCTTGCAAAACCCCGACACCACCCATAGCTAGAAAGAAACGTCTTGTCCTCCTTGGGTCCCTTTTCCCGTTTTTAACTCATACCGAGGAGTGAGGCTCGCGAATTAACACTATACACAAAGCTATGCTATATTAAAGCCGTGCTTTGATCATCAACCACAAGACTCTGCTTTTCAATGGAAGCCTTGATCATTTGCATCTCAGCATGCCACATAGGCAATTCACGCCGTGCGACTGATGTCTACCGATATATAACCTCTGAGCTCGTACGTCTCAAAGAAGGGCGTTAAGGAAGAGAATAAATTCTCCGCCGTCAAATATATATATATATATATATATATATATATTTAATAGAGATCAATCAACACAGAATAAAATCCAATGTCAGACACACATCCATTTACAAGTTCTTTCTGGGTCTGAACAAAACCGGAGGCACCTTATTCCTCGTCCCATATGTCCAATACAGGAGAGAGGTCCTCGTATATCCGATCGATCTCCAAGTACGTCTGGAACGATCATCACTTATTACCATGTCTTGGGTGTACAGCCCAATCCAAATATCCGTAATCATCCAAACAATGTGAAGACCTCCGGTCTTCAACCACCGTCTTCATCGTTGACATATCGTCGAATCAGTTATGTAGAATGGGTATAAACCCGGCCTTTCCGAATAACTCGCGTATATAATAAACAAAAGCTATAAAAACACAACATACGCCTCATTCCAATTTAGAATATTCTTTTATTCAAATATTCACATCCTTAGGGATATGTTCCTATTAACTTTATCAAAGGTAAATTCTTTAAAATTTATTCTTTAATCTTCCTTTAGATATCATTCAAACCATATTAAGGTTTTCCAAACTAGTCGGGATTAACGCACCTTACCGAAGTAATCATTTGTTTAATTCCCAATCCCAACCTATTCATCCCATGGAGCAAAACTGGTCATATCCCATATCTAACACCAAAGTGTTATCAGTAAATTTAATTACCGTTTCCTATTCAAATCTAATTAAAGATTTAACTATCGCTAGGAGCAAAACTGGTGATACTCCATTCTCGATTATTTCCCAAATTTGATAATTTAAATTATCAATTCACATTTCAATCTAATTAAAGATTCATTAAAACTCCACTTAGTTTTAGTCTTCCTAAAAATCAATATTAATGATTATTTAACTTTGGAACCACTAACATGTCGCATTGACAATCTATACCATACTATTGATTTCTACTGATATACAACCTCTAAGCTCGTATGTCTTAGAGAAGGGTGTTAAGCAAGAGAATAAATTCTCCGCCACCAAAAAGATATATATTTAGCAGAGATCAACCAAACAGTTCGAAATACAATGTTAGACATGTAATCCTATCTTTAACTGGGTTAAAGAACTAATGTCGTTTAAAACACAGTTCACGATAAACGCAAATTACATTCCATTAATTATGGAATCTTCATGGAAAATAGATCGATATATATAATCGATATCAATTTCCGTATCCAACTAATAATATATATGGAATAACGATAAAGCCTTTTAAATTCCATATGTATTAATAGTCTTCCTCCACAGAAGTTCACTTTGATTATTATCAAATCGAATTCCATTCAATTACAATTTAATATATTAAATTGGAAAACTTTACTTTGGAAAATTCTCATTAAATCTTAATAAAAAGATTTATAAATTCCAAATCCCATTTCATTGTGAATCGGGTTAAAGAACGAATGTCGTTAAAAACACAACTCACGATAAACCCAATTCACACTCTGTTTTATTCCAATTAAATCTTAATAAAAAGATCTGTTCTTTTCACATGGGGTTTAAGAATGGCTTTAATAAAGACACCATTCACGACAAACCCAAATCCAATTCCATATTAAATACAAGGCTCTGCATAGAAATTATATCGGCATATATTCAATATCAAATTCTGAAATTAACAAATATCGTATTGGGAACAACAATATATATATCTTCCAAATTCCTCCACAATATCCGTATAATCACGGAATCCAATATCGAAATATTCCAAAGATAATTTCGATTCAAATTCATTCCAATTCAAATATTGGAAATTCTGGTTATTTTTAAAACCATTTCAAACCCAATTTATTTATTTAAAAATATCGGATTATAATCCTAGTTCATATCTAGTTCATTTTGATAAAAATATATTTTATCTTCACAAATGTGGAATTTTTCATCCCAATTCTTTCCAAATCATTTATTATGATTTTACATAAATTATCGATATTTTTAATAATTTTATCAAGGCCTGTACAGTCAATTTCTATAAACGGTCATCGAACTGCACTTACAGCGACCTTTTCCAAATTTGATTTGGACATAATTCCAAATCCAACTGTTATATTTCAAATCTCTTATATTCGTTGGAAAGCTCTTTTCGATACGAACCCAATGGTTCCAGTTTTAGGAGAATCCGACGGTCGAATCTCCCGCAATGTCCATTCGAAGTTAATGGTCGAAATTCGTGAACTGCCGCGGTGCGGCGCGTTCTATTCAGGCCATTAAATATATATATTATATATATTTCGTTGATTTCCATTTAAAACGTATTTTATAAATCGTTTTAAATTCGTTTTCAAAATGATTTCAACTTCATATTCAATTTCAAATCAAAATTGAATATTCCATATCGTCGATATATAAATGATAATATTTTCAAAACATTAGATTTTGAAATCGCTTCTTTTCGATATTCATTATAAAAATGAATAAAATCGATATAAATATCGTTCACATCAAAATGAAGTTAATCTAATTAACACGGCTTCATATATTTAAATATTTTCATGTCCATCCCAAATCGGACATCAAAATCATATTTTGATCCATTACTAAATATTATTTTAAAACATTCATTACTCGACATTTTAAAATATTCTTTAATTTAAAATATTCGTTCTTTCCGAATTGAAATCAGACACAGTCAATTATCATATAATTTTATTTATATCATACACACATGTACACAATAATAATCAAACACAGTCAACCATCATCCAAAGTGCATTATACAACTGGATAAGTGTTAAATATAAATAATTAACGCTTACAATAGTCGTCAACCCATCGATTGACATATAACTAAATATTGGGATTAGTGTATGCCCAATATCATCCCAATACCCATGTGGGGTTTTCAAACAACAAAACGGATTATTATTTGTGCAGTTGGGCGATGTGTAAAATATATCGTCCTAATCAATATCAGTCAAATGTGTGTACATAAACAAATCGTCCAATTTGTAAAGGAATATTTATGTTATTCATATACATGTTAAAAATTATATTTTTAACGATAAACTATTTATTTCAACACATGAATATTTTGTTTATTCCATTCCACATCAAAATCAATATTCATAACATAATAAAATCAAACAAGTCGTCCATGGTCTGTTGATGACGATGTTGGCTGCTGCTAAGCACCGTCTGCATCCTAGTATATATTTCTAAGTAGAAAATAAATTAAAGTGAGAAGTTCTCACCTTTGGGTTCCACTCCTCCAGTTTTATTTCTGAATTTCTGAACCGTCTGGATTTTCCCCGAATTCCAATGCAGTCTTTTCTACGCTGTTCATATTAAAAATCTCATTTTTAATATGATGTTTATATATTTAAAAATCGCATTTTTATATCGCTATACACACACACACACACACACACACACATATATATATATATATATATATATATATCATATTTTTATATAACTAAAAATCGAATTTTTTATCTAACTAAAAATATTATGATTTTATACAATAAAAATCTGATCTTTTTATATTTGAAAATATAACCTTTTCTATTATAAAAATATAATCTTTTCATATATAAAAATATATTCTTTTCATTTATAAAAGTATATTCTTTTCATATATAAAAATACATTCTTTTCATATATAAAATATGTTCTTTTCATATATAAAAATATATTATTTTCATATATAAAAATAAATTCTTTTCATATATAAAAATATATTCTTTTATTTTAGAAATCAAATCTTGTTCATTTTAAAATCAAATCTTGTTTTATTCAGATGAATAAAAATCCTATTTTTATACTAATAAAAAATCGTATTTTCTATACTAACAAAAATAAACAAAGTCAAAAAAGAAAAGGAAAAGGAAAAAACTTATTTTGATTGGTTTCCTACAGGGGGGGGGGTTCAGTTTCTCGCGGGTGGTCGGGGGGTCTGGGGTGCTCGAGATCGTCGGAGGGGGTAGGGAGAGTGGCGACGCCTGCGGGGAACGGGGGTGCGGTCGCGAGAAGGGGGTTTCGGGATTCAACGAGGGAGGGGGGAGGAAGGACCCGCGAGGAAGAGGAGGAGGAGAAGGAAGGGAGGCGGTTGAGGATCGGAGGGGGGGCCTCTGGCGACGGCCATCGCCTGGCGGTGGTCGCGATGAGGAAGGGCGACGGGGTCTGGGCGGTTTTTGTTGTTTATTTTTTATTTTTTCTAGATCTCGATCTGAAACCCATAGGGAGGGTGGGGAGGGGTGGTAATAGAAAGTATAGTGTTGACCGTAAAGATAGAGAGAGAGAGGAGAGGGAATTTTATAATTAATTAATTTATTATTATTTTTAATACAAAAAGGTGAATTTTTGTCCGAACTCTAATTCACATCCAACGACTGTCACCCCCAGCTAATTACCCCCATTTCCAATACAATGGGATATGTTTTGTAACCTAATTCGGCTGTTACGATCAGTTTCCGCTAAATTTAAAATATAAATCATTGTATTTTAAATTCAAACACACATTTTAATTTAACGGAGCCACATACTGACTTCAAAAATTCCAGAAAAATAAATCTAGCTATTTTTTGACGATACAGTCCTAATAAAACCAATTTCGTCGAATTTGGAGACCGTTTGAAAAACGGTCATTTTCCAGTTGATTTAATTCAAACTGAAATGACCAGACACGTTTAAATTCACCACGCTCACATATTGATTCCAAAAATTATAAGAATTGGAATCAATCAATAATTTGACATTCCGAATCCAACAAAAGTGGTCTCGTCGAAAACAGAGGTCGTTTGCGAAATCCCCACTTTTAAAGGCTATATTTCCATAGCGACTATTCTGAATTTTCAAGTGGGCATAACTTTTTATTCCTTCTATGAAATTTCAATTTTTCAGATTCGTTGGAAAGATATTTTCAAACAAATTTGAATATTTATGTTTTCACTTAAATTCGGTTTATTTTGAATCCTGTACATTCATTTGAAATTTGAAATCGAATTTTCAAACTACTGCGTCATTTCCAATTCCATTTATAATTAAAATAAAAATTTATATTCGAATTTCGATTTAAATAAATATATGCATTCTAATTCTATTCAAAATAATTTTCTAGTCGTTATTATTTAAAATAAATCATTTTAAATATTCAAAATTCATTAAAATTGCCAAAATAAAATTTTTAAATTGGTTCTTATTTTCCGGGTTATTACAGCCACCCTCCGCCAAAATCAATCCAGCAAGACTCTTTCGACAGTATCGGCTCAACGAAAGGCTCCGTGTAAAGAACCACCCTGACCTAGAGCCAAGGAAATCAGAGGCAACAAACCCGACAGACAAAGCCCGAGAGGGAATCTTCAATAAAAACATATCCTACACCGGTACATCCAAAGGCGAAAGCACTGAAAATTCTACACCAAAGGAGCACGAGGGTTACCCGGAACCAAATCTAGGAGCATCTACCGTATGGACACCAAAAGGATGAAGTCACAAATAACAGGAGTAGCGTCGGAAGCCCTCCCTCGGGAATCTAGGTTACCACGGAAACCCCACTGAAAGATTAACCGAGACCCAAGCGGATACACATGCTACTCGTACTAATTCACTTAGTACCGAAACCCGTGATGGTTTCGAACCGGCATATATCAACATGCACCATGAGGCCTAGTCCCTCCATGTATTCACGATAAAGCCGAAAGCCTACATCCGGAAGCTCATATCCGCAAGCCTACATTCATGAGTCACTTCCAGAGATTCAATTATCGTTCAGGGACCGTGACCAGTGCACCGAAAACGGCCAAAGATCTCACACCCGAAGCTAAGAATGAAGCAACTGATAAGGATCCCTACGGACCCACCAGCCCATCAACGAAAGGACTCCTGAACCACTATAAATAAGGCCCCGGATGCCACATTAAAAAAGGGAGACTTTTTCCTTACTTTTTGTATCCTCAGAAATAACTTAGAAAATCATCAATGTAGAATTCTTTTTCTGCGACATCTATATATTCTCATTAAAGCTTAATAAAGGCAGAACTTGATGAAAATTTCTCTGTAAGTGTGCACATTTATTTCTCTAACTGTTATCGTCGCGATCTATTATCCATTTCTCCAAAGGAGCTCAGGTTTACACCCATCACACCCTTGAATGGCGACCGAATTCCATTCACTGAGCCTAGATCCAATCTAGTAGATCACAATGAGCCTACGTCTAAAGCTCCTAACATCCCAGTCCACCATTAAAATCGAATGGAAAGAGAAACAATCCACCTGATTTTCCCTTAAGATTTTCCCCCATTGATTCATTTCCAGTGTTGACGAAAAATATCGTTAACATTTTGGCACTAGAAGGAGGGCCCTGAACCTCTTACCTTGTGGTTAACAGCCGCACCCCATACCTATCTGTGATTGTTCCATCCTGAACTAAGATCTTGCGAACCTTATGAGTAAGGGATCTCCACCGATGACTGAGGGATTTCCCACAGTTGAGGCGAATATCAACGAGCCATAGGCAGTTGAAAGATCCAAACTAGAAAACCTCCATATCCAAGAGAAAAAGATGGACATGGAGCACTATGACCCTGATCGATGGAGCATTAACCCCTTCCATGTAGGATCAACACCGATTTTTTCCCTGTATCAACCCTCAACTGAGAAACACAATTCCTTTCTCCTTGCCAAAAGAGCCATTCTCGTAAAGGCCAGAGAAACCATAATCGAACGAGGTATAGAGAAAATTCCTATCCCCCTAACTGACATAAATTCTAAAGAAGATATACCCCCATATCGAAGAGTAGTAAAGAAAATGTGTAGAGATAATGAAGGAATAACAAAGCTAAGTGGCAAAAGGCCAAGATGCAGCGGCAGAAAAAGGATTTCGAGTCAAGGTTACCAAAGGGTTATAAGCTTACTGTATCGATTGAAGGTATCTATTTTTTGACTAAACATGAGTTAAACTTCTGTCCATCGCCCAAAAATGAAGCTAAAAGAGGAGGATCATATTGCTACTACCATATGGTAAATGGACATGAAACCAACCATTGCAGAGTATTAGAGGGAATGATCATTAGGTTCCTGAACCAAGGAAAATTACAAAATTATGTAAGGAAACATTAGGAGGTTATGCCATCAAAATCTTACTGTGATAATGAGAGAAAGATTATTCCCTATAAACAAAATGACCAAGGAATGGTCATGCCACAAATGGATTAAGAGAAGGGAAACCCTCGTCATCGCCAAATTGGCAGGGGTGAGGCATCCCCCAGGGGGGATGATTGTGCTAGTCTTTCTCCTTGCCCAAACTAGAGGGGGCAGGGTTAAAGCATCGAAAGCGTAAGCCGCCGTTTCACACCAGAAATGGTCTTGGCGGTGCATCTAAAATTAGCATGCCCTGCCTCTGCTCGCAGAAGAGTACGTCTTTTCTCTGCTAGAACTAAGCACGTCCTACCTCTACACGTAGAAGAGCACGTCCTACCTTTGCTTATGTTCCGCATTACCCACAAAAGTGAGCGCAAACCCCTATCATCGCCTACGATGGTCAGGATAGGGCACCCCTTGGAGGAGGGTGGCGTATAAGCATCTATCAGTGCCTACGATAGCCTGTGTAGAGCATCAAAAGAGTTAACCTTAGTTCTGTGCCTACGATGGCCCCGTCTAAGTTTCTAAGCCCTTATCATCGCCTACGATGGTCAAGATAAGGCGCTTCCTAGAGGGAGGTCGGGTAAGTCCTTGGGCCCTACTTGTGGATAAGCTAGCCAAGCGCACCGGATGCACAGGCCCAGAGAGTGGCCAACAAAGCACATACATCCTTTGCTTTGACTATGAAAGCCCAAAGGGAGGCTCAAGAAGCACGTACAACCTATGCTTCCAAAATCAAATCCGAAGGGGATACTCGCTCTATTAATACCAAAAGAGGTTTCGATTCTCTATACTAATACCCGAATCAGGGTCGATTCAGCGTTCTCTTAATACTGAAAGAGGTTTTGGTTGTCTTACTAATACCTGAATCTGGGTCGATTCGGCGTTCTCTTAATACCGAAAGAGGTTTTGGTTCTCTATACTAATACCCAAATATGGGTCGGTTCAGCGTTCTCTTAATATCGAAAGAGGTTTCGGTTCACTATACTAATACCCGAATCTGGGTTGATTCGGCGTTCTCCTAATATTGAAAGAGTTTTGGTTCTCTATACTAAAACCCAAATCTGGGTCGATTCGGCGTTCTCTTAATACTGAAACTGGTTTCGGTTCTCTATATTAATACCCGAATCTAGGTCAATACGGCGTTCTCTTAATACCGAAAGAGGTTTTGGTTCTCCATACTAATTCCCGAATCTAGGTCGATTCGGCGTTCTCTTATTGCCGAAAGTGGTTTCCGTTCTACTATGCTAATACCTAAATTTGGGTCGATTTGACACTCTACCGATACCGAAGGATGTTCTGGTCTTCTATGCTACCACCCAAATCTGGGAAGATCCAACTTTATATAAGGAACGTCCAAGATTCTGGCTAACTATTATCGATGCTCGAATCTAGGCAAGCCTCGGTGTTTCGCCCATGCCAAAGATGTTTCCGGTCTATTACAATTTACCCCCGAATCCGAATCGATTCTACTTTGAACAAATGCCAGAAGGGAGGCAAGTTTCAACATATTAACACCTGAGACTGGGTGGAAGAAACTTTTTGTAAGTATCGGAAGGAGGCTCCAACCGTTGGAATGACGGTCTTAAGACTTCCAAGATAGTTGTCTCAAATTAGGACATCCGTAGGGTGCCTACGAAAGAAGACCCACAAAAGTCGGAAGCAAACGAAATGGCCATCAACGAAAACGAGGTCAGGTAAAAAAAGTGGGGAGGGTTGTGTTTTTCCGTACTTAAAGAAGACCTCTTAAGTCATTCATCATACAAGTAAATCGCATTCATGTCCTATACTAATAGGCATTTACGTATTACATGTTATCAATACATAAGTTTATTTATTAAAAAGTTTACATCATCACCATTAACGTAATGCAAAATCATGTGTAACCATCACAAAATGTCACTGAACATCTGGGTCCTATCCATCCTTGGGTAAAGGGGGGTCGATGGCATGACGAAGTGCCACGCCTAATAATTTATTAAGTCTTTGAACTTTCCTACCTGTCTCGTCTAAGTAACCGGAAGTTTGTGGTTGGGGCTGCAAAGCTCTGTTGTAAGCGCTACACATCGCCCTAAGAGATTTGTTTTCCTTTTCCAAATCAAAAGTGCTCATATGTAAATCATGATTTTCTTCCTGCAGATGTCTGATCTGGTCGGCATACTTGACGACACAGTCTTGGGAGTCCTTGATTAATCTAGTGTGATAAATTCCTTTCATTTCGGCAACCAAACTTTTACAACACTTAGAAATAATTGTTTCCTTTAAACCAGGTGGAGGATTATTCAAGTAATAACACCTCTGAGGAGCGGAGGCCTTATGCGTTGTCGCGACGTCAGGGGATGAAGTTCCTATCATTATAGGGAAGTTCTCATAACAGTGTTCCCACATCTCACACTTTGTACTAATATTGTTTAAATTAATTTCCAAGTCAATGATGCGTGACGAGGATTTTTTAGCTCGTCCTCAAACTCGATGGAGGGTTTAGTCTTTATGTATGTCCTCAACTGTAGAATGGTTCTATCCTTCTGTTCCAACCGTCTTCTCAAAGTATTCATCCTCTTGGTTAAATGTTTAATGGATAAGTCTTGATGTAAGAGCTTCCTTTCATAAGATATAGGAAGCACCTCTTTTTCCAATGGCGTTTTGTCCCAGAAGGAAGGGGTCTCACGCTAATCAACCTGCCCACAAACATACAAAAAGGAAAACTGATTACAACTTTATTTTCAAAGGTCGTATTCCCCTGTCCTCCTTATACACCATTAAATGGATCAAACCCAAGGCCTGCCAACTATAACATATGTGTAGAAGGGCGAATTATAAGTACGTCATTGTTTCACACACCTACTATTTACATAGTGCTTGAGCATTTTCAATCCTAAGATTTCTTATCATAGCACTATGGTCCCCGCTCCACAAGTTCAAGAAGAGCTGAGGAAATGTAATATAAGAACACTCATGCCCTTCGAGGAAACGTGTTTCCTTGAAAGCAGGGATAGGCGTCGCGCACAACCCTTTTTTTTAACCTACAAGCTATGCGTAATGCCTCCTTATAGTAAATTAAGTTGTCATAATGCAAATAACCACATTATGCCTCGCTGACAACAAAGGGGGACCTCATACAAGTGTTGCATAGGTTACAGAATTAAATATACAAGTGTACTTTCTGTTCAACATAAAAATGGTTTGAACTTTTGTCATCCAACTTTGCTTAAGGCAGGAAAAAGGTTTCTTTTTATCTACTAGAACAATTGGAAAATGTTCAAGCCAAACATTCAGAGAAAAGAAAGATACACACAAGGAAAAAGTTATACCCGAAGAGAGGAAACTTCGTGATCAACAATTTCTCTCCCTCCCAGAAGGCCAGGAGGTCCACCCTCTCTGGGTAATGGCAATTCAGAATCATAGATGACATGCCCGCCTGGACAGTCACCATCCTTTGGATCGATACCCTCTCTCTCTTTATTGCTGCCCAAGGAAACAGGGGCTACCCCATCCTCGCCTAAGTCATCCAAAAGTCTGTCAATGTATAAGAGTTCCTCGGCTATAGGGTCACCCCTCCTCGGCGCATCCACTCCTTGCTCACCCAACTTAATCCTTTCCTTAAACCGATCCAGGATAAAGGGAGGAATGTAGGAGGCTTGGAGTTTAGAAAAAAGAGAAAATAAAGCGTCTTCATAACAGTCAGACTTGATCCGTGGGAGATGGACTTCCAAAAAATATGAAATCCTATCTTGGGATGCATAAATGATCTGGGCGGCATGAGAAAGTTCTTCATCTTTCTTTCGAAGCTCATCAGCATGGGCAATCACATCCTCTGCCATCTGATGCTCTAAAGATGAAACCCTACCGGGAGTTGCATCCCTAGTCTGCCTCTCCTTCTCCAAGCCCAACTCAGCATGTTCCAAGGAAGCCTTCAGCCTCTCGCATTCTTCGCTCAAACTTTGTTGGCCTCCTTAAGCCGAGTAATTTCAGTAGCAGAGGAAGAAGGGATAGACTTAGGCACATTTCATCTCTTAATGGCCTGTGAAGGTACGAACACTCAGCATACAGTTGCGATACACAGAAAGCCTAGGAATGAAAAGAAAAGCGTTGTACTTTGAGATGTTGGGCAATCAGGTGTCGATAAAAATCCATCGTGTCGAGAGGAGTGGAATGTAACGAAACGTTAGAAAATTCAAGTTCGGAGAGAATGAGCTTCACGAGATCAGTAAAATCTAGCGAAAGGCCAAGAGGCTTTGAAGAACCGACAGTCTGAGAAGCAGAAGTATACGGCATCGCACATATACCCATTCTGGATGTGCTTGAAGAAAACAGTGAGGAAACACCACTTCTTACTCTCTTGTCAAAGACATCCCTAGAAGTCGTGGAAGTAGGAGTATTGGGTTTCAGTCTCTTAGTTGGCGGATCAGCAGGAAATTCGGCTAGCATCTTAAGAGCAGCTGCGGAAGCCTAGTTCAACGCATCGGCAGAAGTTGGAGCTTCCGCGATTGAAACCCCTAACCAAATGGAAGGTCAGGAAAAGGTCAAAAGCACGAAATAGTAGTGTCAAAAGAAGATCTCAGCATGGAAAACTGTTGAATCAATAAAACGTACCAAGGATAATGGAGCTGAAGGAGTAAACACTTCCGAACCTGCCAATAGATGATTAGTACCAGGAAGACAAATCGGTGGACACCCCAATATTCTCTTACCATGAGGAAGGAGATTGTGAAAACACAGCTTATACTTGGTTAGTAGAGTGGATTGACTCTGCGGCTTCTCGAGCAAATCCAAGATGAGCTTAATCATGCGAGACTCGCTCTCTGTTAGGGGAACCCCCTCATAAGCCAAATCTGAAAATAGAAGAATTAAAGATGTATCGCTAGTGATAAGATAACCACCTGCGAAAGGTCAAGGGAACTCACTATAATCGGCAATTCGGCCAAAAACACTGGCAGGGCATTTAAAGAAAAAGAATTGGTCTTTCCAAGGCATAACCTTCCCTGCACCATCATTAACAACCTTCCGTAAAGGGGAAACGTGGAATAAGTGAAGGACCTCATCCTTTGAAAAGCGCACCAAATGGTGAACAAGGTTCGACGTAAGAGAAATTTGGCCTAGTTCCAGAGCAAGAACTTCCGAGCATAAAAATGTGTAAGTGTTTGGTGAAAATTGAATTGGCACGACTCCCAAATCCTGCAGAAGTCGAAGCATGAAGGGTGGAAAAGGAAAGAAGCCCCTATGCCAAACATGAATGGCTGAGTTGGCAAAATATCCCTCAGGAGGATGCATGATGTCATGACAGTCAGCAGCAGGAACGACCTCCACATCGTCCATTCCAAAACTGGCGAGAATGGAATTAACTTCATCATGAGAAGTAACCAGCGATTTATTCAAAATAAATTTTCTCCTCCGAGAGGGACTGTAGGCATACATGGGTGATAAACCAGAACTCATCTTGTCAGATATGGCACTTCCAGGTGATGTAATTTCGTGAATATATAAAATTTATATCCCATACATTAAAACATTTGGAAGAGATTATGCTTAGGCCTAATGGAAACAAGCGGCCAGAACGATGAAATCTTCAAACACAAAATTTTTGGCTTCTAAACCCTAGAATTGATATTTAGGAGTAGTGGGAAGTAGGTTGATCACCATGAAATTATCTCGCAGGTTGTTAAAATACAAACAATCTGTGTCCTATATGCAAAGCCCTAAGTGAATTTGGGCGAACAATCCTATTCCCTACTAAAAAAAAAATCTTTTTTATGCTTACCAGTAAGTAGTCAATTCCCTACGATGAACTTCGGACCTCCAAAAAACAAATAATCTAGTTCGAGAAATTAATATTGCAGGTAAAAGGTGAAGAAAAAGCAGTGGTAATTGTATAAGGATACCTACTCCAATCTACACCATCTAAACAAGGGCCAATCGATGTTCCCCTACAAAAGAAGATCAAGGGGCTCCGATATGACGCTTCAAAAGAAATCAGGAGTTTGACTTGAAAAGTCGAAAATACCCCTTCACTCGAGGGGGGCAAATGTTACTTCCAAAATCAACATTAAGAAAAGTCAACGGCGAAGGGGTATCCGATAACCGAAAGCTCGCGAAAGGGCTTAGCAAAAAGTAGGTCTGGCAACAAAAAGAGCAAAGGTAGAAAGGCGTAATCCGAAAGACCGTATTAACAGCAACCTTCCTCTTTCATTGAGAAAGTCGTAAAAGAAAACTATGGAGCTTAACCCACAGGGCCACCCTCCGCCAAAGTCAGTCCAGTAAGACTCTTTTGACAGTATTGGCTCAATGAAAGGCTCCATGTATAGAACCAACCCGACCTAGAGCCAAGGACATCATAGGCAACAAACCCAACAGACAAAGTCCGAGAGGGAATCTTCAATAATAACATATCCATAGACCGATACATCCAAAGGCGAAAGCACTGAAAATACTACACCAAAGGAGCACGAGGGTTACCCAGAACCAACTCCAGAAGCACCTACCATATGGACACCGAAAGGATGAAGCCACAAATAACAGGAGTAGCATCGGATGTCGTCCCTTGAGAATCCAGGCCACCACGGAAACCCCACCGAAAGATCAACCGAGACCCAAGCGGATACACAGGCTACCCGTACTAATTCACTTAATACTGAAACCCGTGGCGGTTTCGAACCGGCATATATCAACATACACCACGAGATCCAGTCCATCCACGTATTCATGATAAAGCCGAAAGCCTACATCTAGAAGCTCATATCCACAAGCCTACATTCTCGAGTCACATCCAGAGATTCAAGTATCATTCAGGTATCATGACCAATGCACCGAAAACGGCCAAAGATCTCACATCCGAAGCCAAGAATGAAGCGATCGATAAGGATCCCTATGGGCCCACTAGCCCATCGACGAAAAGAGTCCTGAACCACTATAAATAAGGCCTCAGATGCCACATTAAAAAAGGGAGACTTTTTCCTTACTTTTTGTATCCTCAGAAATAACTTAGAAAATCATCAATGGAGAATTCTTTTTCTACGACATCTATGTATTATCATTAAAAGCTTAATAAAGGGAGAATTTCTTGATGAAAATTGCTCTGTAAGTGTGCACGTTTATTTCTCTAATTGTTATCATCGCGATCTATTATCCATTTTTGCAAAGGAGCTCAGGTTTTGTAACAACCCGCATTTTATGTATCGGGAGATCGTAATTTTTTTTATTTTATTCCCTGAAGGTTGGATCATTCTCATCTTTCAATATGTTGCTTATGGGGATGTGAGACATGTCCATAATTTTAACCAATTTTGTTTGTGACCATTTTGCCCCTATCAGTCTTGTACAGGGCATAACTTTTGACTCATGTCAGATTAGAGGATGAGACCTATGCCATTGGAAAGGAATTGATGATTGTCTTTCCGTAGAGTGGTCACATTAAAGTCTTGGCTCAGCGATTTGGGAGAAATCGCTGTTTTAAGGTTTTTCAGTTAGTTGTCCAGGTTTTTGGGAGTCTAATGGGCTGATTTGGGGAAGGCTCATTAGTGGGCTGATGGAAGGGTATAAATAGGGGGTGAGGGATATGGTAAGTAGGTTAGTTTCTCATTCTCCCATTTGGTGCCTTGTGCTCCTCCTTCCTCTAACACCTTTCTACCTTTAGAAATCATAATCCAAGGAGGGGAATCAAAGATCTACACCATTGGAGGCTAGATCTACATCAATTAAGGCAAGGATTCATCGGATTAGGGTGTTTGGTGAGAGGTGCTTATTGTCCGGATTCTTACTTCATCAATTCTAGCTTGTTTTGGAGAATCGGTGAGTGGTTTACATCTCTCACATGGATTCAACGAAGTGTATGAGTGTTTGATCATATTTTTCATCAAGTTTAAGTGTTTAACCATCGATCTATGCCATATTTTGTCCATTTTCATATGAATCACCCTATGATATCAATTAGCATGTTTAAATCATTGATTCCATATTATTCCATATGATTATGCAAGTTAGATCTTTAGTTTTGTTCTTATGTTCATTCATGATGGTTTTTGGAGTGATTGTGTATGATCTGGGTGAAAACTATTGTTTTTATATTGTTGGTAGATTCACACCGTATTTTTGATCATATTTGATGGATTGGACAAGTTGGTTTCATGGAATCTATCGTTTGGAAAAGTTTTGGTGGAAATCGAGGTGGGAATGGTGAAGAGCGGGTTTTAGGTCGCATATGGGGGGTCGTTCGCACATGGTGTGTTTTATTGGAGAACAAGACAGGCCTAGGAGTCGGTTGCACGTAGCAGAAGCGATCAAGGTCGGTCGTGCAAGTGGAAAAAGGCATGGATTTGCCTTTAGGAAGCAGGTGATCGGTCACTCCTGGTGTTAGATCGGTCGTGCATTCTTAAATGGTTATTTTGTTTGAGCGAGCTTGGATGACAGGTTTGAGCGAGCCTATGGGTGAATTAATCTGGTTGGACGGTCATCTACTGGTCGTACCTGGATGAGCTAGTCGGTCGTACATGTTTTAAAGCATAGATGTATGGGCCAACTTAAAGATGTCGGTCTAGCCAAGAAGTACGGGTCGGTGTCTACTAAAAGCATAGATCTAGGTTTGCACATAGATGTATGCCTACTATGGGCCTTGGGTTTATCAAGCCTGACCCATCAGCAGATAATAACATTCACACAGACGTCATAATGTCTTGTTTTCCTTAGTCGGGTCAACACACGCACATTAAACTGCCGAAACAAGCCCGTACCCAGCTCTATTTGGAGATCTTACTATCTAGCTCAGCATGGTGCTTTCCCTCATATCTTATGAGACCAAACATGATAAAAAGTGTGCCAATTGGTATAGATCCCCAACAAACAAATTCTACTTGCCTAAATCCACCTTGATCAGGTCCCCATAGATTTACCATAGAATAAACACAAAATTAAGCTTATAACGTAACATTAGTTTGATTATTATATTAATCCTATTTGTTTGTTTGTTTACCATTGAATGCCTAATCGTTAAGCCACCATAGAATTACTGTAGAATGCCTAATCACAAGGCCACCATAGAATTGCCTAATCACAAGGTTACCATAGACTTGCTAATCCTGTAACGACCCAGATTTTTCAGTCATTTGAACTTGTTTTAAACGTCTAATTAGAAATATTAATGGATTTTTATATGGAATTTATTATTTAAATAACGTTTGAATGTATAAATTTATATTTAATTTAAAAAGAGCTCACAACGGCGTGGTAGTTTGTAATATTGAGTTTGAATTCAATTCAATATATAGAATCCAAAATAGGTCAAAATTCTTTGAAACAAGAATCATATGAATCTATTTGATTATAATTTTCTAAAGAAAGAGAAAAATCAAGATTTCATATTATAGATTATTAGTTATGTAGAAATCAAATTTTCAGAAACTCGATATGAAATCGTTTATAGACCATAACGTTTATTTGATAAATTTAAAAAGGATTTTTATATAATATGGATGTCATTTAACTCGAAAATTTTAAATATTAAGTTTAATATCCATATTGGTTTATATTTTAAGCTATATATTTTCCATGTTCATAAATATGTTGATAAAAATTAATTATTATTTAATTAGATGGATTGGAATTTATTTATATTTTATTGATATTATATAAGCCTTAAGAATAGCCATTTTACAAATGACCTCTATTTTTGATTAAATTAGTTTCATTGGATTCGTAACGCTAAATTATTGTATGAAACCAAATTTCATGGCAATCGGATGTCGTATGCGACAACGGTAACAATAAACGCTTAGTCGTTTTGTATAGCATGTAATCAGATAAATTTAATTTAAATAGATGAATATTTATGCGTAACTTGAGGAAACAATCGAATTAAGCTATGAGATTGATTTCGTTGAATTTGTATCAGCGTTTAGAGTCAGGATAGGTAGGTAGTTTGTTATTTTTGGAGATCGAGTATTTTGGTGTCCAAAACAGCATCCATTTGCGTATAAAATATCATTTGGGGAAATAGTCTTGGAATGCACAAAAATTGTGCCATTGGATCTGTATTAGTTAGTTATTATAGAATTTCAATTTTCGCATCGATTGGACTTACTGTCTGATCGTGCGAATGGTAAATGCCTAGATTTTTATTTAATCGTTTTATCGATTTAATATGAAATTATAGAATAACCAATTTTCTAACGAACTCGAGTTTTGACGAAACTAATTTTTTAAAATCTGTAATGGTTAATTATTATAGGATTTTAAATTTCAAGTTAATTGGATTTATTATGTGATCGTGCGCAATTTAAATGCGTGTTAATTCACATTGTGAATTATAAAGGAATTTTTACAAGCAATCTCGTAATTCGACGAAACCTGTTCCATCGTGTCTGGAATATCATTTTATGCTAGGTTTTCAATTTTTATCTCAATCGGAGGTCGTCTGTGGTTGTTTTTGTATGTTACTTCACGCCTAAGTTTTATAAGGGCGATTTTCACTTAAAGGGTTTGTTTGTTCAGGGTAATAAGTTTTAAGGACAACATTTCTGAAAAATTAGTTTTAAGGACAATTCTGCACGAAAAAGATAAAAGCGATTATCTTTTTATGTTATATAGAAATAAAGATAACCACTTTTATCCTTTTCCTGTATAACTTAAAAAGATAATCGCTATTATCTTTTTCGTGCAAAATTATGCTTAAAACTTATTATCCTACAAAAAGAAGCCCTTTAACAGAATTTCCACTTTTATATAATATTATTATAATAATAGTTTGTCTATAAATGGGATACTGACCCAAACTTTTTAGGTCAATATTTTCTTCTGTGGTCAACTTCTGAAACCTGCCTCCATTTCGAAACAAACGACCAGGAACGATCGAATCTTCTTCCCTTTTTAACCCCAAATTTGATCATCTTTAGAGAAAACCTCCAACTAACTACAAATACGCCAGGCTAGTCGAGATCCTAAAGTTGAAAGGTGGCGATCGAATATGGCTGGTCGTGGTGGCCATAATCATGGCTAAAAGTGGCGGCATTCGAAGTGAGTTTGAGTGCAGGTAAGGATGTTAAGTTGCACGGATTCATGGTGCAGGCAGAGGATGTTGAGGTGATGGTTGCAGGGGTGCTAGATTGATCGTCGATGGATGAACATGCATGGTAGTGGGTCAGGATTTCATCGCTGTGGTGAAGTTTGGGAAGGTCAGGTAAAACAAAGAGCGTTGCTGGAACGAAATAGGAAAAAAATGGGGTTGGCCTGGTTGTTTATAAATCAAATGTAATTAGTAAACTAACTTATAATTAGTAATAAATTATTTTAATTTAAATTGTGTAAACTTATATTGTTAGTAAGTCATTCATATGTCACCAGAATTGGACAAATCAAGTGGCGTTAGAATCGTCTTGGCGGGATCTACGCCATGGAACACAATTAAATGTGTTTGGATGCAAGTGGAATTTCCAGTTAAATTAAATGCGTGTTTAATTTAAAGTGAAAACAGTCATTATCTCGACGAATGGAAATCAAGATGAATTTACTCACTCGGTTTGTCCCACTTATATTTTATATAAGTCGGGTTTATAATGTGTGTGCTATGGTTGCTAATTTTTGAATGTGTGTTAGCAATATATATTCATGTAGTGAATGAATCGATGAAATTAAATGTTTGTTTAATTTAAATTGAAACTCAAATCATTATTTTAACGATTGAAACCAATGAAGGTAACTTACTTGTTGGCCACGTTTATATCGATATAAACGTGTTAAATAAAATAGTTGATGTTAATTTTTTTTATTGACTATTTATAGAAATCATCATTTAATTGAATTGAATGATCTTATTTGAGGTAATCTATTTGGATGCAGGAAATAATAGGTTGGAGGGATCCAATTGGATTCCTTACTAGTAGTTGTTAAACTTTATATATTATAATATATGTTGAAAAATATGAATTTGTAATGCAGAATTTGGAAGGTTAGAGGAATCGAACATGATTCCTCACTAATATTGATAACATTTATAAATGTGATTTGATATGTTTGTTTTAACGTGAAATTGGTTGATATTTCATGGGTTGCTACTTTAGTTGACATCTGCCTCTTTAGTACCATTGATAAAATAAAAGATTGTTGGAATCAATGTTAAATCAATTTTGAACATTTTCAAAGTTATATTTATATAAGCATTTGAAATAGGACTTTTGTTTTAAAACAAACGTCTAAATTTTATTTTATGTTTTAATAATCATTTAAATAATAACTAAAGTCGATTCCGCCATATTTTTGAATAAATGGTTAAAGTGTTGTATAACTGGCTATGCTAATGAATTTAAATGTAATGGTAAGTACATTTAAGTGTAGTAAAAGAAAATTTATAAGATTTCAAAATATTGAGATGGTTTAATGGGATCGTATGAGGATATATTAAAGGGTTGAAAAGTGATTTTCTATAACTAATGAACATTTTTGCAATGTTGTTTATAAATATTCGAAATGTGGTCAAATAGCATTTTGTGAATGAGAATATCAAATAAATGGAATTGGAAATGGGATACTGATTTGAAAATGTAACTGTGATTTGGGTAAAATATTTAGAAATTAAGTGTTCAAGTCAAAATTTTCCAAAAGTAGTTAAAAATGGGAATGAATATATAAATGGGGTTATATGGGAATAGAGTTATGAAATGGATATTCTATAATCAAAGAATTAGTCAAGTAGAGTTAAATGTTGAAAAATGGAAAGAATATATGTGAAGTAAAAGAATCTCAGTTATTATCAAAGTAATTGCAAATGGAAAGGATATGATAAATGAAGGGTAAATGGTTTTTGAAATGAAATCTGTAACATTTATTTACAAAGGTTAAGTTGAACTATTTTATTTAGCATTATGAAATGATATTTAAAAAATTAAAGTTCGAAATGATTAGTTGAGATTATAAAGGGATATAATCATTTAAATGATGCGAGAGAATTAAATCGAACACCGAGAATATTCAAGGAAATTAGGAATTATGTCTTAAATGAAGTTCAAATGAAGATTTTAATAATATATTAGTTTTTTTCCTATGTATCGGAAAAGAATATTGGAAATATATTAGATGTATAAACTAAATGAATTCTATAATGTAAGTTGTTTAAAAATATATTTTTACACATGGTAATTAAACTCTAATTCTAATATTTGGAGTTGTCGTAATGAGGTTTTACGTGAAATTACTGAACCTAAATTGTGATATATGTACATGTATTAAATGTTTTCTTAAGTAAATAAATTAGTTTTAAGAATACTCTTATATTAAAAAATAAGAAGTGAGATGTTGTTTTTCCAAATATTGAAATATTTAATTAGTTTTAATTAATGAGGCTAAATGATGTTGGGTATTGAATTAGTGAATTCATTTTCTTTTTATGAATGAATAGTTGTTTATTTGATAGTTAAATAACTGACCATCAAATCTGGCTTATACGATTGTTGGTACGGAGAGATCGAGGTCGAATTTATATTTGAAACCATCCTGAACCAACTAATACATAAACGTGGAAGATGCTGATTGAAGATGAAGCAATTGAAGACTATGGATTTTCATAAGCGGAAGGGCTACTTGATGAATATTCTCTGGATTGCAACCAGAGGTGTTTTTATGGTTATCCGGTCGTGGTTGGAATCTACGGAATGCAAGGACTACTCGCTATTGATCTTGGAGTGAATACTATATAAGGATGTGGGAGGTTGGTGTCTTCGGTTCATTCTGTTCCTGGATGACTTATATGGACGGATGTCTAACAGAGTATTTACAAAAAGGTAGTGTGCGTCGATTTCTTCAAACGTACTATAGTTGGTGGCGAAGAAGGCAACTTCCCTTAGCTTAACACCTAGAGTATCTTTGGGGAAATCAATTAGTGATTTCTAGTAGATCTGATGATGTGGCATTCAAAGTGAATTGTGATGTGCTGTCTTGAAGAGTAAGTATAACCTCAAGCCTCATCAATCGGGAAATGGAAAAAATCGGATAGGTCGTATGGCTATATGGGTCGCTCCCATCAGGGTGTATTGTCAACTGATTTAGAGAAAATCCACTTGCTTCTTTATTTTGTCATTTTTGTATGCTTCTGATACTGTGGTTTGAGCTTATCCGTTGGTGATAATGCATTAGGTACACTCTGTAAAGCCCGCAAATCTGTACTATTTGAGTTGACTAAATATCACACACGTCCAACCCAAATAACGTAGAATTACGAATCATTATGGGTTAAGGAAGATAAATGTAGAAGACGAACTTAAAGAAACACCAGAATTTCACAGCGGAACTCAACAAAATATAATATCATATAGCATAAATTTGAAATACAAATCTGTATTGTATATACATACCATATCAAAGTACAACACATATACATCACAGTGGAAATAACTCAAAATAACCAACGGTGAAGCCTCCTTCTTCAAGCTCCACCAAGTGTATCAATAGAATCCAGGAACACTTGATTGCCCATACAAATTTGGGCACCCAAGAGTTTAGGCTAAAATAAACAAAACAAACTATAGGTTAGTCATGGGACTAGTGTGAGTAAACTCCAACCATTTTGTTTAACTTTGGAAAACCTTTTGAAAGAAAGGGTAATCGTAAGACTGATCCACACATAAATACAGATGGTTTTTAACTTATGACAACCAAAACATTTTTGATATCAAAATCCGATGATTATAATAATAATGTCTAATCAAATAAATAACCATTTAGCAGAATGCTTGCATCTCACGCTCCACATACATAGTATAAAATCAAATACCGCAGGGCATTCCGACTATGAAAAGGTATAGAACCACCTTTCGATCAGTGTACTCTACAGGGGATACACTGGGGTTCAACAAGAACGTTTTACAACCTGGCCACACATGACCAGTCACTCATTTTGCTTGAGTGGACTGAATGTATTATCATCCACGGTTGTCGGCCATCCAACCGTAATCCGTAAGATACAGTAACGAAAGAAGAACAATCAAATTTTCTCTAGATCGGTAATAATATACCCTGCTTGGGTGCGACCCACTAGCTATGCCGCCTGCCCGATTTTTGTCATTTCCCGGTTGATGAGGCTTGAAGCTACGTTTACCATTTTAGAACATCAGGCCACAATTCACTTTGAATGTCACATCGTCAAACCCGTCAAATCACCAGTTGATTTCTCCAAAAATATTATGGGTATAAAAAGCTTAGAGAAACAATTTCTCCACCACCAGACATTATACTTTGATGAGATTGTCTTATGTGATCCGATAGGCATACTCTGTCAGACATTCGTGCATACAAGTTGTCCTGCGATTGGACAAACCGAAGGCACTATTACAGAATATCCCTTGCACTTTTACTCGGTCTTCAATTGTCTTCAAGCAATCTATTTTGAAACGTCTATGCCAATACGGAATGGTTTCTGGATAATAAATCCAACCGGTCTCTCCGTACTAACAACGATGGTCAAAATCTTCGATAGTCGCTTATTTAACTATCGAAGAAAACAAAACATCAATCCAAATTTCCAACTGTAAATATTATTGACTAAACATCAACAATCACTGGACCCTTTTTAATTAATATTTCATTTATTAAATCATTTCCCAGATTCTTCCAATATCTTTACCCAATATTTCCAAAAACACTTTAGCTTCTTACGATATTTGGAAAACGTTCCATATCCCATCTTTTTTTATTTTTTGTACTTAAAAAATATCTTATATTTATGATTGGAATTGGTTTCAAATTACTTCTCCCTTCACGACCTTTCATTTCTATTCTTAGGAAATATTTATCCAAAATTTTACTTACTTGGGTTAAAACGAATGTTGTGTAAAACATCGTTACAACAACCCAAAGTATTGCATTCAACTAAATCTTATTTAAATATTGATCTTTGAGACTGAATCTTTTCTATATATTGGTTAATAATGAGATCAATCAAGTTGGGTATAATTACCTCTCTGACCATGACTGAATAACATTCTTAGCTTCAAAATAGACAAGACCACTTATCTCGAATAATCGACATCATATAAAATCAATTATTCATTTTTAAACGTGAATATGTTTCTCTTTCTATTCTTACCAGTTTAAAATATATAGATTTCTTGTTAGTTTATAATCCTATTATAAGTTCCTTTCCTTATTGAATTATATACATATATATATCTCGATATATTGAATTTTATTTATCAAATTTTCTTAAAAATATTCTAACTCCTTGAATTTCCAAAAAAATTCGCCAATGTCTCCTTTGTACGGCTCAATCCGTACAACTACAACTCGCCTCTCTAGGCCCTTTCCATTCAAAAAGAAAATCAGAAAGCCAAGCGGCTTTCCCAATAAGCTCATAAAATTTCATAGGGAATTTAAACATGTAACTTTTTGTCGGGCACTCAATATATATATTCTTCATTCTTTTCATTCCATATCAGTCTAACATATATTCAACCATTCACAATTTATTTCATATCAATCCAACACTTTTTTTAACTTTAATCACTTTTCATTCGCTAATTAATTTTCTAATTATCTTCTTTGCTTAATCTATTTTTAATTTGAACATATCACATTCAAATATATTTGTATTCATTTATATAAAAATTGAACTCAAAATTCTTGCACACTTTCAAATTCTAATACAAGTTTCATATTCGAATTCCAAATTTAAATTAACAAATTCAATTTACTTAAACAAAGTTAAGTTCGATCCAAAACTCTATTAATTAATTTCTTTTGAAATTAGTTAACTTCACTTGATAATTAAAAATCTGATTTTTGTTCCAAAAATCAATCCATTTACTTCATTTGAGTTCATGTTAATTTTATAACTCAAATCTGGATTTTTCTAATGGAAATTCGAATTTTTATTAACTCAAAATCCTTTTAATAAAGCGTTATAGTTTATAAACTGTTTACAATGACTTTTCTGAAATTTGATTTGGATATAACTCAAAATCTATAAGACGAAATCCATGTTTGTCTTTTTCATTAGAAAACTATCATTTAATAGGTCTGAGCATTTCTTGTTTCATCGAATTCCGACTTATATTGAGTTTTATATATCAATTGAAGTTCGAATCATTAAATTACGAACTACAACGCTGCGGCAAGTTCGTTTTAATTAAATTAAACATAAACATTTAAACTTAGTTTATTAAAAGAAATTCAACTTCATTTTTCAATATTTTAAAATAATTCAAGCGCGTTACCCAAATCTGACTTAACAATCCCGATTATTCAAACTTGTCGATTATTTTATTCCACATTCATAACTCGGTTATGAATTTATTCGAACTCAAATTCTGTATTCAATTCCAATTCACATGCAATTAATTTATTTATAAAATTCAATATAATCAAGTTACAATTATTGATCCTTCATTTTATATTCCGAATTTCTAAATAAAATCTATCGTTCCCTTTTCCAGATGATTTCTAATTCATTTTTAAATTCATATTTGAATTTAAACTAAAAAATCGTCCAATGATAATGACTTTACTACATTTATAAATTTAGTTACTTGTTTTCAACAAGTTCTCATTTCAAAATTGATTCGAAATTTAAATCCTACTTTGGAAAACTATTTTCCCTTTTAAATCTCACATTTCCTTTTTATTTTACATTCGAGAATATTTTATTATTGTAACCTATATATATTAGAATAAAATCTATTTTAAATTATGGTTTCTATCTTAGAAAAAGGAAATTATTGTCCATGGCGACAGGCAAATCGCCTGCTTTCGCTCATGCGTGAGTATTTCCTTTATCTAAATAATTCTATGAGATTTTCATCTGTTTTCTTCCGGATTCACTTATGATTTCTATCAGTTTCCGCTATAAAATTTTATCCCACTTTTTCGAACCCAATCTTTATGGAACCCTAGATCTGATACTACTGAAGCTAGATCTGGTCTTCGTTCGCCTTCTCTCTGAAGGCGCTGGAGATTTCGATCTAGTTTTCAAGCGTTTTGTTGTTGGAGTGGATTGGTGATATCGGTTTTCTTGTTTCTCAGATCTGGTTAGAGATTTTACTTCAACATTTAACACTTGTTCTCCATCTGGCACTTGAGATGTTGCGATTTAGTACTTCATACTGGTTGTTGTTGGCGTAGATTGGTGGTTTCGGTTTCTTCTTACACTCAGATCTGATTGATAAGTTTTTCACCTGAATTACTATAGTTTTCTATCTGCAAATTTCAATGATTTTTTCATTGATAAGCCACCTGTTTTCTTTCACCTTACTTTAACAATTCGTTTTAGATCTGTTCTCTCCTCTGTCAGACCTTATCACCAAATCTAAAATACAATAGTCAGATCCGAAGTTTCAGAATATGCTTCGGATTTTTAGCTTCATCACTGTCCCAAAATCCATCTAAGTTTTCAAGTTATAATCAATTTTCTGCATGTTTATTCAAAATCATGTGACCCGTTATGATGATGAAGATAGTGTTTGATTATTGATTTAATTTTATAGATGACTTTTGGGTATAATAAGTGCAGTTTTTTCTTGATCTCTATTATCACAGTGATTCCGATTCTTGAAAGTTCGAGCAGCATTAATAGGTGATTCAGTTCTTGGGATTTCATATCATTTCTAGCATTAAGACTGATTCATAGGGGTCTGTGAGTCGTCAACCTGATTTAATGCTTGAATTTGAAGTGCTTTCTTGCATTCAAGACTGTTTTTATGGGCGAATTATTGGTTTGTATTGTTGTTTTTTGGGCTTGGATGGAATTTGGAATTCATTGGTATTGCATTAGAGATATGAAGATGATTTCTGCATGGAAAGCTGCCTTTGAGATCTTTAGATCGGTTGAGATGTAGTGTGAATCTGTTTGGAGCCTTTGGCTCTGCAGTGGATTGTCGTTTGTGAGGATGGCCTCATCATGGGCCTGTTTGTTAGTTTTTCTTGTTGTTTTTTGTTTTCTTGTAATGGTTAGTATGCTAACCTTCATATTGTACTTCTGTTTGTTATAAAAATAAAGTGAACCAATTTTCAAAAAAAATGTTTTCTATTTTAGTACCATTTCCAAAAACCCTTTTTGAAAATAAATTATCTTTATAAATTCGACATAGTCGAATTCCAGTTATAAATCCTTATGAATTAATCCTAATTCCATGTACATTCCGAATAACGGAATAAATTACCTCGTTTCCTTTCTCCTCAAAAAGATTCCTAGTTCCCTTAAATTCATACTTGAATTTATATCCTATGATAATTATTCACTTCCATTTATAAATGTGATTTATAAATCACATTACTTGTTTTAAATATTAAAACAAGCTTCTATTTCAAATTCCATTTGAACCCAGTTTCCACTTTGGAAAATAAATTTTTCCTTTTTAAATTCATACTTAAATTTGAAATTTAATATTATCAAATGATAATTTTCTTTCCATTTATCAACAGCGTTTACAAATTTAGTTACTTGTTTTCATTATTAATAATAAGTTAATATTTGTCCTAGCCAATTCGAAATTCAATTTCTATTTCAAAAAAATAATTTTTCCGTTTTAAACTAAAAAATCCTTTTCATGATATTTTTTAAATATCAATATCTAGGGCCAGTGATATTCAAACATCCAAATACACAAATCATCAATGTAATTCATCCCATCGCACGAATATAAATATGTAAGCAACAATAAATAAATTTTGAGGAATCCAGTTGGATCTCTCCAACCTGTTTTCCCTGCTTCCATATATGTTAGTCAACATAAATAATACCAATCCTGCTTCAAGGCAGAATATCGTGGTATAGAAGGTCATCCACTATATATATTGTAGGGCACATAGGGTCATCTGCTAATGGTATTGTGGGAAATATCAAAAGCCTAAATATAAATAATATATAAAAGCGACAACCACCAAGCCTAATATAACTAATATGCACAATTCATCAACAATTATCCCACGCATTCAAACAGAAAACAAACAACATATAAAAATCATTTAAAATAAAAATTTAAAATTATAAACGAATCCAGAGAGTGAGTTTACTCACCTTGATTTTATTTGCGCCGCATACCCGTTGAAATTTCCAAATCGTCTAGGCTACGAATTTACTCGAGTCGTATCTAGTACCTATGATTATTTATTTTTAATTAATGATTAAGCAGTTTTTAATTTAAACTAACTTATCAAATAAATATATAAATTCTATGTATTTTAAATTTGTAAAACTTATACCTCATTCCCCTCATCCAACTATGAAGCAAGTTCAATGAGCTGATGCATTCCTATAGAAATCATCCCAAGTAGTCCAATCAGCGCTGAAAACTAACCTGGACCTTCTTTGACATTTACTCGAACACCTCGTAGGGAACTACCTTCTCTTCCTTTATCCACTATCGTTACCACTTCATCATCATCTGACTTCTCTGATCATTCAAACATTAACCACCGTTCACGAATTTCCTTTCCGAACCTGCCCCCAGCCTTACCTTCTAAAGCTCGACACAACCCTTACCCCCTATAATATCTTGCAGATCCCCCTTTCACCATTGACAACAACCAGAACCCAACGTCCTCCTCCAATACGCGACCTCATACAATCACCCACATATGCGCAGTACTGGTGCGAACTCCAAACAAAACCCAAACTCCTCCCATTTGAACGATGTTGAATTGTAGAACCTCGAACTACCAAAATCATGCGTTCAGCCCTAAGACATTGCAACATCCTCAAATTACACAGACCACCTCCCACACTTATTCACTTGTCGATCCCTAACATCCAATCCACCGGTATCGCACCCTTTCGGTATCGATTTACAACACCTCCGATACCTCATCGTCAATTGCGGTTCATCAAAGTGTGGAATTTCCCACTGCAAATCCCACGACAACCCTATCTTCTATATACGAGAGCCTCTAGTCAAAGTCGAACTTAAGAGGACCTGCCGGTCTTCTATCACGATCCCTAACTCACGAGCTTCTTCAACGTTGAATCAATCTTCAGATCTTTGTGTTTTTCAAATTACGATTTTTGATTTCTATATATATATATATATATATATATATACATATATTTATTTGGAGGTATGGATTTCAATTTATTGGGAAAAAGAAGAATTAATGAAATGGGCTTGAAATTTGTCTTCATTTGATTTTAGAATGGAAAAAATGCAGGGCAATAGTTTGAATTTATAGTTGCAAATGAGAGACAGAAGGTAATGGTCATTAAATTCTTGCTTTACTTTGTTGGGAAGGAGGAAAACAAAAATTTCTGCATGTCTGCGCGAATTTAGTTTTAGAGTCGGTTTATTTAAAAGGTACTTTTGCGCCACATCCCTATTACAGATTGAAACAGAAGCCATGTCCCTTCCTTTTTTTCATATCTAAACCTGTCCCTGTTTTTGACTTCCGCCCTCCTGCTTTCTAATGTTTCGCCTCCTTCATTTTGTGCCAAAAAAAAGTGGCACTGAGATAAAAAAAATAAATCTAAAATCTGGAAATAATCCCAGAAGTCTATGCCAATTTAAAAAAATTGCGTACATGTATGCAACTATTGCATAAAGGAAATTCAACTAACATTTTGCCTGCAGATATGTTGCACACATGTGTGCATGTTTTCTGTTTTACTTGCACACTTGAATGCAAATAAAAATGAACTGAGTTGCACCATTATGAGTTATTGCACATTTTTATGCTAGAATTATGCAATAATTGCACTAAAATATGCAAGGAAATCAACGCAGATACAAAAACTGGAATACATGCACATATGTATGCAATAAAATTCAAATATGTACATAATATTATGCATTTAACTGCGCTTTTCAATGTTTTCTTGTTTTGTCGTGTTTTAAGATGTTTTTTGGACTGAATTTTTTGTCGAATGCATAATTTATTTTAATATCAATTTATGTATTTTTTTATTTTATTTTGTTTGACCTATTTTTGAAAAATAGGGACCTAATTTATAATAAGTTTATGACCGGACCTAAGCCTAATTAAGTTTCGTTTTAGGGATGTGCCTAATATTCACTTATCACTAAGCCATAGATAGCCTACGGCAACCCCAGAGTAGTGATGCAGTAGGTGCCAAAAAGTGTTGCTATAGGCAAAAAATGATCTGTGACAACACTTTTTTGGGGTTACCTTTTGCCACATTTCCTTAGAGTCAAAGGCAACACCTTTGTGACCCTATAGCAATATCGGTACACGTGTTGCCACAGGTACCAATACAACAAAAAATACTCTTTCACAACTGCCAAAAATAGTTGTAATATGTCTATTATAGCTTGCATGCATCACTAGTTATATTGAAATCGTAATAAAGTCAACCTTTTTTACAACTGTTTCTAACAGTTGTTAAATTTTGTTTTACAACTGCTAAAAGCAATTATATCTCAACTGCTATTAATTTAAATTTCCATAATATTATAATAAGTATTGTTATAACACAATATTTTATCCAAATAAATATTTTATTTCAACATTTCAAATAGTACAATTTTTTTGACTTCACTATTGTAAATTCACTCGTATATTACACAATCAATCATATTTACATACATTCCTCATTACATTGTCACTCGATTCACTCATATATAGACTCACACATACAATCATAAGCAAGAAAAAGTACACAAAAATAATTATGTAAACTACTACCTTTATTTTTTCCTTTTGGATGATTTGCTCGCAAAGTATGCGCAACTTCTCTAGTTCAATCATAAATGAGCAAGACCCTTATAAATGTAATATGAGAAGAGTTAAAGACTAAAACTGGATTTGATTATTTTAAAATAGATAATAATTATCTAACTGGTAATTAAAAAACATAAGAAAAGTTGGTGAATCGAATAACGACCGTTGTCTCTGCCTGAGGCAATCAAACTCACTATTACGACCGTAGCCTTCACAGTTGTATATCTTTATCTACTGAAACAAACTATCAGAGCTAGAATCTCTATTTCCCTCGACTTATAAAATGAGGATTGTATCCTACTGACAACAAATGACACAAGGAATTATATCCCTAAGGGTGCAGACTGTGTGATCATGTTGCTCTAATTTAAGTGCAACCAGTGTGATGGAAAAACAAGATATTAATGAAGAAATAAGATGCAAGTTCCATTTATATATCAACTAAACATCGCAAGAAATATTTACCTGCATATGAGGATGGTTCTTAGCATTAGGGTACTCTTTAGGATGTTTATGTGAAGTCTTTCTTATAACATAATTTTCATGCTCTATTTTTCTATTACTCATTTCCTAAATCCTAATTCACCTTATTTTTTTTTAAAAGCAAGCAAAAATGTTACCGATAAAGCATGTAATTGAATATAGAAGAAAGATTACTTGAATTTAACTTCAGTTTTACCTTAATAAGAAAGTCATTAAATGTCTCCACAACATCTTCACATGTCCAGCGAGGCTGCAAAAGTAACAAAAAACAAGGTTATCATAATCACAAATAGAAAAACAAAATAAAATAAAACAAACCATTTCTTGGTTGAATTTGCATGAATGATAAGAATGCATACCCCTTAAGTTTCCAATAGACCAGCTACCAAAAATTTTGCAAATTGGGTAGAAGAAACCCAAGGTGGCAATTCATTTGCACTTCCGTAGTTAAGTGAAACTTCAAAGTCTGCATATGTACTCGGTTAAATGCTTTATACAGGGGAAAATATTATATTGGTTTACTCGCACTTAGGTACATATCATATGTACACTGCCACATTGTCATATTGATGTGCTATTATTTCAGTAGATATACATTAATACAAATGTTACACCAAAATAAGGTGATATCATCAAAGGAATTTAAACAAACTGTATGCCTCATTTTATGATTCCAGTACATTGGAAAACAGAATATTACTTCTCAAAAGAAGTACCACGCCACTCACTTAGACACAACACTTATTTTTATACAAAACAGGGCTCTTCTTATTCATCCATTTTCCTTCGGAAGCCAAACTAAGTCTTAGAATCATACAACTTTTAGAATTAAAATATGGTTTGTACCCTTTTTCTTTGTGCGTCGGTTCTATAAACATGGATTGGTCTGTCATATTGCCTAGTTTGTGCTAGCTATAAAGCACCTAAATTCAGCCATACTTATATATACACATATACCAGCAATAAGCAGTAACATCAAAAACTAGCAGTATATATATCACGACACTACTACCCAATTCCTAAAACTTTCACGTAATTGCTCCCAGGTAATTATTTAGCATGACCCATGTAAAGAGCATTCAACTTAAGAGAGCTTTTGCTGCAATTCAGATTCATTCGATTCTTAAGTCACAACAGATTAACCAAGGCAGCTTCTCTAAGAAATACATGAATCATTTATCATACATTAGTGTACTTAAAACAGAGCATGATATAGTCATACTATTGCCTGGTGTGAGTAAATTCACTTAACACATGACATTGAGCTTGTTAAATTAGCCAAGTGTGTTACCTATATGTATATATACAGGGGTATTGGCAGTTTCTAGGTACTTGTTTCACATGGCACAGTCATGATATTGGACGTGTGGGAGCTTATCAGTTTTCCCATACTCATTTGTTTCAGCAATGAAAAAACATATATACAGGCATAAATAACAGTCGGAGCAACAACAAAGAATGGCTAGAAATATCATATCATAAATGAGATCAGAAGCACTTAGTGTATAGGACTTATAAACAGGGTTTTCATCATTTATCTTCATTAATACCTTTAAGGGTCATAGCATAGCATTTACAACCATTGCATACCCATCACCAAAATGTTTAACTCAATCATCACAGCCAATCATCCAATTCATCCAACACAATCAAGCATAGCACTAAACAAAACATACATGCCAGTAACTAGAAGAATTAAGGCTGCCTATAATTAGGGCTTAATGCCAAATAGAAAGCGCCTAAACTCTCGGCTTCTCTCTTCTTCATTCTCGATTCGGCCTTGGTTCTCGAAGGAGCTGCTGCCTTCATCTCGATTCCGTCTGCACTTTGTTTTGCGAGGAGACAGCCTTCGATCCCACGATTTGGCTTCCTATTTCTATTGCAAGAAAGCATTGAAGTTTGATTCTGGAAGTCAGACTGACGCATAACTGGATCGATCGACAAGGGAACGAGCGCACGCGAAATAGCTGCAGAGGGAAGAAGAACTGACCGCATCTTGAATCTAAATCTAGATCTGAATCTAATGACGATGACGAGGGTTTTCAAATACCCTTTTTCTTATTTGGGGATTTCTGTAGGTTTTGATTTGATAATTTAGGGTTGGGAATAGATGGAAAGGGGATGAAAAGAGGCAGAAAATGAAAATTAGGGATTCCGAAATATTTGCGAAGTTTTGGAGGCGGGAAGGGAATAACAAAAGAAAAGCAGGAGAATGAAAATAAAAGTAAGAAATAGAGATGAATGAGGTGTGGATGAACAGTTGAGATTTGATTTTAACCAATTGTGCGGATCGCTGAGGTGTAATTTTTATCTTTATTTTTATACTTAGAATATATCTATAGCCATCGCAACACACTGCTGATAACTATGCTAACACATTGAAGCGTGCGTTGCAATAGACAAAAAACAGTATAGCAATGGCAACGTTGTAGCTAGCAACAACATGGGTTTTCGTTGCCATATGCAATCTATGGCGTAGTGTATTTAAATTTTAGGTCGACTGATGATTTTATAATATTGTATTCCAAAATATCTCGTTGCCCATAACTTGCAAATCCCAAACTGCTATTTTAATGTAATGACCAATGTTACAGGATTATAACGTTATTCTGAACTCAACAGAATAGATTCTGGATTTTAATTCGATCATATGGAGAAGATGTAGCTTTAAATCGACGATTTTAAATTAAACTAAATTAAATTATTTCTAGATGTTTTCTAACCGTACAATCAAACGATAAATCCAAATGCTACGAAATTTGAAAACCAATAATAATATACTATTTCGGATCCTATAAAACTGGTTTTGTTGAATTCTAAGACTATTTGAAAAGTCGCTATTTTCATATGTTAAATTAATTGGACTATAATATAATTCGATTCAGAACCATCAAATTCACTGATAATAAATATCATTATGATTTGCTTTCAAATAGAATTCTCGACTGAATTGTTTAGATCCAGTTTTAATTTAGAATCCAATTATTGTCTATTTCATATCACGATAATTCAATAGTAAATCGATAACTTCATATTAAAAATCCATTTATATTTCTAATTCAACATTTAAAATAAATTGACTAAAAATCAGGGACATTACACACTCGAGCAAAATGAGTGCTCGGTCATGTTTAGCCGGGTTGCAAGATGTTTTTGTTGAACTCAGTGTATTCCTCTCTAGAGATACACTATTGGAAGGTGGTCCCATACCTTTCCATAGTTGGAATCCATTCTCCAATAAGAGCCCACGGTTTTTGATTATATACTATGTATATAGAGCTTGAGATACAAGCGTTTCTACTAGATGGTTATTTATTTGATTTAGACACTATTATAATATCAGAATAGTCAAAGAAAGCCCATCCCACAAGGATGTCAAAGAAATACACACACTAAGCAATGCAACAGAATCAAAAGGGAAAGAACAAAAGCAGAGGAAAAAGCCAACCGAATGGGTAGGACATCAGAGAAAGAGGCCTCGGATCTAACAAGAAGATTGGCCATGTCAGAGAAGATGCTGATTCATGGATAGCTACCACTGTAAGTCGAAAATCTGTATATATCTATGCCTCTCACAACTATTCAGATTGAAACGAAAGGGGACTGTCTTGAAAAATACTAATGAGGAAGGATATTCAATATAAGGGAAGCTTTTGTAACACCCTCAAGGAATCCATCGAAGCCAATCCGCGCCTATAGTTAGGACACTGTAAGACCAAGATGGGGGAGTGAGGGTTGATTTTCCAAAATTTATAACCTCTTAATGCTGAGTATGACCCTAATTTTTGAATCATTTTGGGGAAAGAATTTGTAATATTGCATGTGCTCAATAAAGGAGAAATATATGACAATTAAGGTAATTATGAGATATCTCATTTCAACTATGTATATTATTTCTATCGTTCACTAACATTGCAGGTACGAAATGTGAATTATTCATATAATTAGATCTATTTCATGCCCTAACCCATGACTACCCTTAAGAATCTTAGATCATGGAATTATGACTACCCTTAGCTTGTTAACCATAGTAGTAACCCGATATTGTGTTGGGATCTCCTTATTCAGAGTCTTGCTAGATTTAGATGCTCAATTGGGATTAGGATTATATTTCTGTTATCCTACTAGGGCTTTGAGAAAACAGGAAGACCTACGAAAACCTATCATTTGATGTTTGTTTGAGAAGATCCGACCTATTAGAGTTCAGTTTTGTGATCTATGAGTATCTAAAGAAACTTCTCTAGTACCTCAAGGCAATTCTAATAAAATGTACTACAAATGGATAAGCCTTTTTCAGGAATCAAAGAAAAGTTCATGATTTTTTTATCAACAAGAAATTTACTTTCAATGTCTTACAGGAGCATTTCGGCAAGAACCCTAAACAACAGCAAAAATAGAGTCTGAGTTCTCTCCTATCACAAACCAAGACTTCTATGGTTAAATCTCATTTTGGGGTGTTAACCATAAATTTGGCTAACATATACATTAAATGAAAACGTCTTGCACTATCGTAGAATCTAGCTCATCGCTAGGTCCATCCTTTATCTTTAGATATGCTACTAAGTTCCAATGTCTTTTCGCCTACAAATCTGTCACCAAGTTCTAATGTTTCTCCTTCGTCACATCATTTAGTGGAACACACCAAAAGAATTTATCGTGTCGTTCCGACATTTGATCCGTCTTCAGCTTTGAAGTTCTTTCATGAATTTATCTTGTTTGTTAGAGTCTATCATCATTATGCACTTAATCAATATAAACTAGCTTGTATGTTTGAATGATACACACCAAACTCTTACAAATGTTATTTCCCCTAATATTTAATTGCCTACGAATGGCATTTCAAGCTAAACTAAGCAAACAATTCAACCATGCAACTAATAGTCGTACAAAATCCTAAACTAGCATACAAAACATCCATGACAACATTAATACATTAAATAGAACTTATCTACAGAAATCAAAAGTGAAATAAATGTCAAAATAATATAAATCTAGCAGTGTATTCAAAATAGCATGTAATAATGCGCCAATGGGTAAATAGCACGCAAATAGGTAAAAATGTGATATTCATGTTACAATCGCTAAAATTACTTTTATATATTTTTATTCACTATTTATTAGATTCAACTATTCTAAAAATCATGTTTTACAATTAGAAATCAGTTCAAAGCGTCAGATTTATACTTTGCAAATAAATACAATTCAGTGAAAGACAATATCATCCATCTCAACCAAATCAGTCCAAATCAGTTCTGATGCGTATAGCTTGCCAATACGAGTCAAATAGAAGAAACGATTTCCAAATCAGAACCGTTTGCAAAATTTAAAAATATTAAAAGTTTGTGGATTTATTTGATATAACATGATAAGTTAATTAACTAATTAACATACAAACCACATCCATAATTACCTAACCTAAAAAATCCATGTCTTAAAACAGATCAAACATCAATGGATTTGGAAACCGTTTGCACCGTTGATCATCTCTTTGGATCCCCGACCCATGCATGTCAATATCATCAACCCACGAGTCCCCCTTCATAATTCATCCTCTACGTCAGACCCAACCATGTACATAATGCATGTCATCAAAGAGGACCATACCCTACGAATCACATCACCAGATGCAACCTCCCGCCCTAAAGCTAGATCTGTATCTATTTATCTTATTTTCGAGCATTGTCACCAATGTCTCCAACTTTATATGATTAGATTGTTGTATATGACGCAGTTGTATACACAATTGTATGATTTTTGTTTGATGATAACAACCAAATAAATATTATTTTAAAATGTGTTTGTTGCTGAACTGATATACATCACAGACAGAAATATAATATTTATATTTAAATAGAATACGAATGCATAGACATTCATATATTCATATGGTATTTTATTTAAATTGAATATTATATTTCAAACATTCAAACAATACAACTATTTATAACTCCACTATTTATTCAATTTACGTGAGATTGTACATGTAAATAAACTGAACACGATAGACAAGTTTGTTTGACAACAATAAAATAATTTTTTATTTAATCAAATTTGTTTATTACATATATCAGTACAATTCTCTCACAGCTCCTCACTACAGTTCATTCATCACTCAGTACATTTTCATATACACTACTATCAGTTTACAAACTCACTCATATACATATATTCTTATATATTTTTCTCTGTCATCTTCTGTCTTCACAGCTTTCAGTCAGTCCCGTCTTCATACCTGTCATATACAGAAACACACACGCAGTAATCTGGAACGAAAATAAAATTAAATACAAACAAATAAAAATTTATTTTCAATTTTTATTTACCTCAGAATTACGGTGTGTTTCTCATCATTTTCCTAGACTTAGTCTGATATGCAGGGACAGAAAAAATTGTCTGATGGCTGCATGTACACACGTGTATATATACACGTGTGCACTGCCTCGCCAATTCAGTGTGCAACTGAGGAGTAGCCACAAGGACCATCTCCACTCAGTGCAACCAGTACACATGTATGTAAAATATGGTCGACCACATGGCACATGCATGTACACGAGCAAGCCAGGAAACAACATGCAACTGTTCAAGTTTTTCAGCAACAATATATGGTGCAGATCAGGACAAAGCAGGAAAGCGGTCACGAAACATGTGCCAACATGGTTGAAAACACTTTCAATTAAGGCATTCATACATGGTAATGGTCGAGCAGCTACAAGTAAGCATCAAGTACAAGCAAGCAAGATGATTCAAGACTGGCTCAACAACAACACAATGATTCAAGATCTTTTAAAATGTTCATGCATCATGGTGGTAACAGATGACACAAGAAGTGGTGTATCTCAAACAACAAAGCACAAGTACTCGAGCAAGTGTTGCCAAGTACTCAGCAGCAAATTTCAAGTTAGTTGTTTCATGTGTCAAGTGATCAAATACTGCATGAATTTATTTTTCAGCTGATGGTGCAAAATGGTCTAGTCGACATGTGTGGTCGAGTTCAATTGTGCAGCATGTATATACATAATAATGTACACAATGGGTATCGAATCATGGTTAAACAACATGGGTGATGCAACAAATTACAAATTATCAAAGAATGATCACAGCACTCCAAGAGTGTAGGCAGATTAGAAAATAAGCAGCATGAGACTGTCACACACATGCAAGAACACATAAGTCTGCAGGCATCAATCTGTGGTGAAACCAATACAATGCAAGTATAGACCAAAGTTCAAATGGCAAGACTCAAGTGTAATGGTGTATACATGAACATGGTGCAACATTCAAATGGAAATCTACATGACTGCTAGATCAATGGTGCATATAAAGGTCATGACACAAGTTTCAGGTTCGAGCATTTACAAGTAAACACACGGAAATGGAAATCAACATAACTTTATACAAACTCAAGTTTCAAGTAAAAAGAAGTGTTTCAGTCAAAACTAAAGTGGCCAGGACAAAGACAAATGATTCAACATTTACAAAAAGGTGGCATATCAAATAAAGAAACTGTTCTTATCAGTTCAAGTATTAGTTCATATACTAGAAAAACACAAGCATGTCAAATGATTCCTGTGCAAAGAATGGTATGGGAAAATAAAGTATAAGATCTGTTCAAGTGTGTTTTATCACAAGAAAAAAAGATTCCATTCGAATCTTTGGTAAAATATCTAGATTGACCAAGTTCAAGATTTCAAGTGTAGTAACAATTCCAAAAAAAAATATACGGATTTTTCTTAGACCAATTCAAAGCAATGAAGTCACACGCAAGTAATATATAAAGTTTGAAGATTTTCAAATCCATCAAATAAAAAGCCCCAAAATACACGCAACAGCAAGAACAATTCAAAGCCGTGGATCTCAAGCTCCAATATTTCGGCGTATATCAAACCAAGTTTAAACGTATGAAATCAGAGATTTTTTATAGATTAGAACACTATGAATACACCGATTCATCACTGGTTTCTATTATCCAAGTTCGAACAAAATAAAAAGCATAAATTCAAAAATCATTCCATATTATCAATAAAGTGCTTGGATCAAATAGAAGTGCTTCAACTTGTATAAGCAACATTGGAAATTCGAGGGAATCACACTAGAGTGCGGCAGCTTCTAATCGAAGAAGAATCGAAACCCTAAATCAACAAATTTCCAAATCGTGAAGAGAGAAGCACCAGAGATTGACCAAGAACATCAACGAGATTTCAAGCATCAGAAAGCCATCTTGATTTAAGGATTTGGAGAAACCCTGTTTTCAGTTGCCATTATCAAGAGAGAAAGAGATCGGGTGAACCAAATCAAAAGAAGGCCGGCCAAGTTTGATTGAAAGGGATAAAGACTAAAGGAGTTGTTAAATAGAAACTAGGGTTTTATTCTAAAGGTTTTTTAATTATTTTAATTTTTTTTTTATTGTTTTCAATTTTTAATCGTCTTAGAATTTTCTAGTTTGTCTCTAAAACTAGGGAGATGAATTACGGTATTTGTAATTCAGGGAAATCTGGTTTTGGGGATAAAAACTAGTGCATGGTTTTGAGCGTAGGGTTAAGAACAATTGGGAGCGAGTGTCGCGAGTTTATAGGGGATTGTAAGGAAAGAGATTGTTTTAACTCCTAGAAGAAGCCTTGGGGAATGCAACAGTAGGAAGGGTTTTGCCGAAGCTGGGTATATCCGTGTGTTATATATTTTCCGCATTTACTCTGATTATTATCTGTGATTGTTATTATTTAATTATTTAGCGAAAATCTACGATAAACCCTATTCACCCCCCTTAGGTTTAATTTAGATCCTACAAGTGGTATCAGAGCAGGTATTTTTTATTTTATTTTAACTCTAGAGTCATGAATCTGTCTAATAACGCTTTTTCTGAGGGTCAGTCCATAGCTAGGCCACCAATGTTTAATGGAACTGATTATTCTTATTGGAAAGCCAGGTTGAAAATTTATTTGAGTTTAGTCGATTATGATGTGTGGGATATTATTGAAATGAGTTATAGATCTCCTACTATTATTGCTAATGGTAGTGAAGTTCCGAAATCAAAAGACAGGTGGGATGCTAATGATAAAAAAATATTTTCAACTAATGCCAAAGCGATGAATGCGTTAATCTGTGCTCTTGATAAAACAAAATTTAATCGAACTTCTCATTGTGAAATTGCACAGGAAATATGGCATACGTTGGAGGTCACATACGAAGCTACATCTCACGTAACGAATCTCTTCTCGCTCTACTCAGAAACGAATATGAAATTTTCTCTATGCAAAAGGACGAAGATATAAAAGAAATGTATGGACGCTTCTCATCACTAGTCTACAATGCAAAAGCTCTTGGAAAAACTTATATCGAAGTGGAATTGATCAGAAAAATATTGAGAGTGCTGTAGATGAATTTTGAATCTAAGGTGGGGGGATTCAAGAATCAAAAGATCTGAACAAAATAAGCATGGAAGAGTTGATCGAAAATCTGATTACTTAAGAGATGGAGTTAAAAGCAAGAGAAGAACGAAAGAATTTGAATCAAAGAAAAAGATGATCGCTCTAAATAATATTGTTGAAAATGAGGATGAAGATTCCGCTGAAGAGCTAGCCATGGTTTTGAGAAAGTGGGCCAAAGGAAAGTACAAGCCACAAAAGAAGAATTCAAAAACTAATAAGTCCGAAAGTTCAGACGATGAAGTATTTTGCTACAATTGCAAGAAACCCGGACATATCAAAACAAATTGCCCACAGCTTGAAAATGAAAAGAAGAAGAAGTTCAGAAGAAAGAAGAAGGCTTTTGCTGCAACATGGGATGATGAGGAAGGAGAAGAAGTTTCTGAAAGTGATGAAGAGGAAGCTAATTTGTGTGTTATGGCATGATCTGATCTGGAATGTAGTGAAGAGGATTCAAGCGAGGTATCAAATTTTACGTATAAAGAATTAATTTTAATGTGCCACGATCTCACAAAAACCATTGATTCTATTGAACTAAAATAAGAAACTGAAATCTAATAGGTCAAAATTAGTTCAAGAAAATAACAGTTTAGAAAAAAAACTTGAAAAAGTTAAGAATTCACCGTTTTCAGAATGCGAAAAATGTCAATTTTTGAGTAATGATCCTTTGAAATTCAAAACTAATTTTGAATCACTTAAAAGTGAAAACGTGAATTCGAAAAATGAAAATCGTGATTTTGAGAAGGAGATTTAGAGAATCTGAAAATTTTGATTTTGAAAAGCGAAAACAATTTGAAATTGAAATTTCTAAGTCCAATGCTAAAATCAAAGCACTTGAAAACGAAAATTTGGTTTCAAAACAATCTGATGCTGAAAAAAAGAAAATTGCTATTAATCGTTATTCAAATTTAATGAAAAAAAATAGCGATCTTAAATTAAAATTCAACGACTTGAGTCGACTTTGACTAAATTTTCTAAAAGAGAGAAATCGTTGAATATGTTGTTAAAAAACCAATTTTTTGTTCAAAATAAAAAGGGACTTGGTTTTGGATTTGATCAAGTTGAAAAACGAAATCCTAATGATTTTAAAAATCCTTTAAATGATTTAGAAAACGATCAAATTGAAATTTTGAAATCTAATAATTTCAAAGGGTTTTTAAATCATAAACAGAATAATAATTCGTTTAAAAACAATTCATTTAAACATGTTCGGATTCCAGAAAATAACAAAATGATTTTGAATAAGTCTAAACGAATTTGGGTTCCAAAGGGCACGCTAGTGGATAGTAATGGATTGTTATATAAATGGGTTTGGGTACCAAAATGTGTAAATGAAGATAAGAGTGGTAAAACAATTTTTGTTAGGCCACTCGATTCTATAAACATTTAGGCACCGGGGATAGGCTAAGGAACAACTGTGTTTAAGAGATAAAAATTCAAATTGTTCCATTTTATTGAATTGTTCCTTAGCCATAGATTCAGAGTTGAGATTCATTGGATCACATCGATTATGGTAAGTCAGGTATGATCTCTAAACTCGTAATTTTGTTTTATTTCACTTCCTTTTTAGTTTATTTCCCTATTTAGTTTTTTGTTTCTTTTATTTTTTTAGGCTGATTTTTGGTTGATAAGGCTGCAATTTTTTTAGCATATCTTGAACACGGTAAATTGGAATTTTTAAAAAATTTATGATGTTCTTGAATGACTATTGAAATTTCATACATTTTTGCTGTTTTGAGTTTTTCTTCATATTCACTTTGAAAAATATTGAAATACTGAATTCAATAAAACAGACTACTTGAAAGCCATGATTGATTAGTTATGAAAATTTCATTTTTTTTACATGGCTTGATTTTGAAAACATTCATTATTGATTGTTGAATTTCTTGGATTATAAAAATTTGATTTTTTCAAGTGATTTCAAATAATTGTCTTCAGATTTGATCGTTGACAGTTTCTTGCTCTTGTTTTAAAAAATTCTCTGAAAAATTCACTTGTGATTCTTTCTTTGAAAATGATCTTATGCTACTCTGATAAGGAAATAGATTTGATTCATTTATTGGACGATGGGTTGGAAAATTAGTGACTGGATTTCATTAAAATTCATAGGCAATCTGAATTAAATATATAAGTGGTTTTAAAATTATCGAGGAGTAATCAGTGTTAAAAATATTATAAAATTCCATTTTCTTCTAATTATTATTTTTTGAAACTGACGTTCAACTTGCATTGATATTTTCAAAAACTCCTCTTGAAATTGATATTTTCAATTTTAAAATTATTTTTGATTATTTATTCAAAAATTGAAATTATTGATTGATTTGAACCGTTTTTTGTGACTCATCAAAATTATTAATAGATTTATAAAATTGTGATGAGTTATGACTATGTTATAATTCATCACTAGAGGAGATGTTATTTTAAATCTCATGATGATTGGACAGATGTTATAATATCTTTGAATTAGAGCTTATTTCACGACCATCTTCTATGTCTATCATATTTCTGTTATTCATCATGGTTTATTTAATTTGGAGAGTTCAAATTAGTTTTGGAAAGAAAAATATCTTGAAAAAGAAAAATAAATAATTTATCCTCGGTATTCACTCCCATTTAAAAGTCCTCGCGGTTATGCGTGGGTGAATTGCCTTAATCTCTATGTGCTTCCATTCTCACTTAAAAGGCCTTTGAGCTGTGCATGGATGGAACTCATTAGAGAGGATAAAGTTAAGTTACTATAACCCCATTTAAAAGACCTTTGGGCTATGCGTGGTTAGCAAGTGCTTAACACATTTTAAACTTATTTAAAATCTTTGAAATTCATATTCAAATATTCAATTTTATTGAACTCTCCTCATTCTATAAAATCCATCGTAAATCCATTCATTCTAAAAGTGAAATTTTCTTTTGATTTAAAGATTATTGTGATTTTTGTTTGATTAAATGGGTTTTGCGATATATATTCTCTCTTAATTTGAATTTATATTTATGGTCTATATTCATCACTGTTTCAATTTCAAATATCCTTTTGATGATAACAAAAGGGGGAGAATGGTCAAGATTTTGATTGATGAGTATTTAATTCAAAAATATTTTAAGACTGGAAATTAAATATCTAGAGGAATCTAGAGGAAGAATGGTCAATTGGATTTCATCATTCATATTTTCCACATATATTGGAGAGTTCAGTTGTAGGGGGAGCATACAAATAGGGGGAGTTCAATATTTACTATCAAACACATTTATTGTGCTCAAAATCTTTTATTTGTTTGTCATCATCAGAAGGGGGACATAGTTGTATACACAATTGTATGATTTTTGTTTGATGATAACAACCAAATAAATGTTATTTTAAAATGTGTTTGTTGCTGAACTGATATACATCACAGACAGGAATATAATATTTATATTTAATTAGAATACGACTGCACAGACATTCATATATTCATATAGTATTTTATTTAAATTGAATATTATATTTCAAACATTCAAACATTACAACTATTTAATAACTTCGCTATTTATTCAATTCACATGAGATTGTACTTGTAAATAAACTGAATACGATAGACAAGTTTGTTTGACAACAATAAAATAATATTTTATTTCAATCAAATTTGTTTATTACATATACCAGTACAATTCTCTCATAGCTCCTCACTACAGTTCATTCATCACTCAGTACATTTTCATATACACTACACTCAATTTACAGACTCAGTCATATACAGATATTCTAATATATTTTTCTCTATCATCTTCAGTCTTCTGTCTTCACAGCTTTCAGTCAGTCATGTCTTCATACCTGTCATATACAAAAACACACACGCAGTAAACTAGAACAAAAATAAAATTAAATACAAACAAATAAAAATTTATTTTTAATTTTTATTTGTCTCAGAATTACGGTGTGTTTCTCATCATTTTTCTAGACTTGGTCTGATATGCAGGGACAGGGATAATTGTCTGATGGCAGCATGTACACACGTGTGCACTGCCTTGCCAATTCAGTGTGCAACTGAGGAGTAGCCACATGGACCACCTCGACTCAGTGCAACTAGTACACATGTATGTAAAATATGGTCGAGCACATGGCACATGCATGTACATGAGCAAGCCAGGAAACAACATGCAACTATTCAAGTTTTTCAGCAACAATATATGGTGTAGATCAAGACAAAGCAGGAAAGCAGTCACGAAACATGTTCCAGCATGGTTGAAAACACTTTCAATTAAGGCATTCATACATGGTAATGGTCGAGCAACTACAAGTAAGCATCAAGTACAAGCAAGCAAGATGATTCAAGACTGGCTCAACAACAACACAATGATTCAAGATCTTTTAAAATGTTCAGCCAACATGGTGGTAACAGATGACACAAGAAGTGGTGTAGCTCAAATAACAAAGCAAAAGTATTCGAGCAGGTGTTGCCAAGTACTCAGCAGCAAATTTCAAGTTAGTTGTTTCATGTGTCAAGTGATCAAATACTTCATGAATTTATTTTTCAGCTGATGGTGCAAAATGGTCTAGTCGACATGTGTGGTCGAGTTCAATTGTGCAGCATGTATATACACAATAATGTACACAATGGGTATCGAATCATGGTTAAATAACATGGGTGATGCAACAATATAAAAATGATCCAAGAATGATCACAGCAGTCCAACAGTGCAGGCAGCATGAGATTGTCACACACATGCAAGAACATATATGTCAGCAGGCATCAATCAGTGTTGAAACCAATACAATGCAAGTATAGATGATTGACATAGAAATGTGTTTATTTTAAGCTCTTATATCTTATCTTTTGTATATAAATAAATATTACTTGGGTATTGTTTTGTTATTTTTACAGATATTCCAACCCAGCCCGCATGCAACCAGAAATGTAGAGAAATAGAGTTCAATTTGCTGTGTATTTGCATTTTGAAGAATTGTAGATAAAGATATCACATCTAGTTGCTGTTGGACAAGAAAAGGATTGATAACAAGGCTTTGCACATCACAAATCAATGAAGAAGTGTCAAGGAAGAAAGAGGAAAAGAGAAAAGGCCCAAATTTGTTTATTTATCTAAGGCCCATTTATGTTTCTCATTGTAAACTAATTAGTGATGTAATGACAAGGCCCAGTTATCATTAGGGTTAGGTTAGGGTTTGGTTATCCCCTATATATACCCTTGTAATGGCATTGTAGCCACCAGCCTATCATATATCTCATTCTATTCTCTTCTTCATTTATAAAACTCATTTTTTTATGCAATTTTCTATTTCTTAGCAATTAGTGTTGTCTACACGATTAGATTCGGTAGAACACTATTTGTATTTTGCAATTTTTTCATTAGTGATTGACCGTCTGATTAGATTCAGCGGTAATCCTAATTTTTATTTTCTGTTCGTTTAATTCTGTTCTGCAATTTTATTTCCAGTGTTCTATTTAATCTTTAATCGTTGAATTTATTACAGATCTGATTAGATTCGAATCTGCAGTAAATTTAATTGCATCTTTTAATTGTAGTTTCACTTTTTATTTTGGTTTGCAAAATCAACCTCCAGCTTCGTCTAACTCGCCCAAGAGATTAGATAAATAATTGATTTAATTCACCTCCCTGTGTTCGACCTGTATGCTACACACCTGTATGCTTGCAGAATTTATTACAAATGTCGCGCTTTTCTAGCGTCGATCAAGTTTTTGGCGCCGTTGCCGGGGCGGTAACGATTAAATTTTATTATTTATTTAATTTCTGATTCGTGTTAGTTTTATTTTTATTTTGTTCCCTTTTTATTTTAATGTATATATATATATATAATATCTCTTAATAAGTTGATTTAGTATTACAAACTAATGCTATAATCATCTAAACAAGAAAAAAAAAATAACTTGTCATTTTCATAGATTTCCTGCTTTTATTTTCTCAACCCCTTTACATTATCTTCCCTTTCCTTTACCTAATCTTCTCTCTCTACGGTTTTCTTCTGGAAAAAAACAAAAAAAAAACAAGAAAAAAAACCCCTTTGCAATTTTCTCTCTCCTCCTGATTTCTTTCTGTTTTTCTTCTACCCACCACGCACAGACCTCATTCAAACCCACAAACATCATATCCGAACATCATCGCAGATCCACCGTACCATCTACCAACGTTCAACCCCATCCAGCAATACCCAATCCGGAAATATCCCAAACGGACTCGATCACCAGTTCACCGAATTCAAGCAACCGTGGTCCCGTACCCAAGCCCTAAATCCAATACCATGCAAGCAAACCCCTTTGCGTCATCTCCTCTCCATTTCTAGTATCTTTCAGTTCACCCTAACCAAAGACTGTTCCGAAACCACAAGTCGAACACAGTTCGAACACCCGCATAGCAATTACCGAGACCCAAAATTGATTTTAAAACCAGAAGTGCCAATTCAAAAAAAAAAAGAAGAGAGAGGGCGTAACTGACTTGAAACCCTGATTCAAAGGGATTCTGATTTCTAAAAACTTTTATTTGCTTGATCGATTGTAGGAAAGATATAAGAGGGCGTTTTTATTTGTCTTGTGCTGGGGTGCGTGACAGAGGGTAGACGTGGTTTGATTTTTGCTGAAACCACTGAGTCCATGCTTATTATACGTGAGGAAAGTGAATTTGGGCATCCTGATATTTCGCGTCAAATAAAAATTCAGAACGAGATTCATGGCAATTGCCCAAAATAAATCACGAAACAAAATCTTTCCTTTCCTTCTCTCTGGTACTCGGGTATTTTTACTGCGAACCCAAATTGACTTGGTTTAGCGTGTTGATTATGCTAAAGCAAACAAGGAAAGAAATAATTTTGTTTGTGTTTGTTTTGTGAGTCGTGATCCTTGAATTGTTTTCCTTTTCCATATATATATATATATATATATATATATATATATATATATATTTTGGGCTTTGTGATCTGGGACACAGTTTTGTTTGTGTGAATTTGTTTTTCCCCTCTTTCTTTTAAATTTGCAAATTTAATTGCATTCTAAAAAAAAGGAGAATTTTTCAAAAACAGGTACAGCTGAAATTTAAAAAAAAACGGGCTCCTAGCCCGAACCCGTGCCGCAGCGCAGTCAAGCAATTAATAGAAGGGGACAACAACAGAAAGCAGCGGACGATTCAGATGGGTTGGAGCGGTTGCACACCAAGTGGGGTGTGAACGCGCTAGCGCTACCAAATTTCACTGGAGGACTGCCGATCAAGGTGATAAATATTTCTAACTCTACAGGTGCTGAAGCTGCATTGAAAAAAAAGTATATTGAAATTGTTGTAAAAAAAATCTGCAGGGGGAGCGGCTTGAATGTAAAAAAAAAAAAAAAAATTTCTCTGCAATTTATATTGCTGTGACTGTTCTGTGACTGAAATTTCTGAATTAATTTGGTGCGAACTGATATTTCCATAATTGAAATCTTCATTCTCATTGTTTTCATCAATAAAAACAGAAGTTGCACAATAATATAATTGAGCAGTGGTGTTTTGTGAAGTTGACTGTCTCGTATAATTAGATCGCGGATATATAGTAGTTCAATTTATTGAACTATTAGCAAAAGAGGTTGCATACTACCCGTAAAACATTGGTCGTATCCCTTAGTGTTTACACTATACGTGAACGGCCATAAGACCCTCTTCCCCCTTCTAATTGAGTCAGTTAATTAATATAGCACAACTCGTCCTTTTATACTATTTTGAAGCGAGAATAATTTATGTCCTACCCTGACTTCATTCAAATGTCTAATTCAAACAAATCCTTGAGAGAAACATGGGATAATAACTTGAGAAGACGTCCTCTGGAAGAATATGAGTATGAATTGCAACTCATGAGGCAAAATTTTCTGAAATTTCCTGAACCCAATGGCAACAATTTTCAAAATTTTCCAACAGACCAACATTTTCAAAATCTTAGAAATGACCGAATTTGCGATTTCAATTCAAATTTCAATAATTTCGATTATGGACCACACCCACATCAAACCGATTTTGAATCCCAATATAGCTTTGATCCACATCAGTATGGAGTTGGAAACCAATTCGGAAATAATTTTGGATATGAAAATGATTTTCAAATCGATCAAAATCTTCAAAATAACGACCCATATCCACAACTTGAATATAACCAAGATTGCAATTTTCCCTCGAATTTTAACAGTTTTGGTTACGAACATAATTTTTATGATCAAAATGATTTCCAATATCAAAACGGAAATTCAAACAACCACCACATTGGAAGTAATTTTGATTGTGAAATTGATATGGACTATAATTTTGAAACTCAAGAAATCCAAAACGAGAGCTCGCAAATCAACGATTTTGAAGAATACCATCTTAACGTTTTTAGAGAGAGGGTAGAAAGGCTAGATAGACAGCTTAATGAAAAAGATAGAAAGATGGATGAACTTCTTTGTTTAATGACAACTTTGAAAGAACAGCGAGAGCAACAAAATCAAATTCAAACATGCGATGATTCAAATAGTCCATTCTTTACTGATGGTGAAAATTTTCAGAGAACAACTTTCGAAATTGGAAATAATGATCTAAATGAAGTTGTTCAAAATTCAACGAATGATCTGGACTTCGATTCTTTTCAAGAAAAAGATGTAAGCTTAGATTTTGATCTTCCTCTTTCAGGCTGTGAGAAACTTGAAATCTTTGAAATTGAACAGAATAAAAATGTTGAATTTTTCAATTCAAATGTGGAAAAGGATTTTAACGAACATGAATTCTTTGGATTGTATGAGGAAGAGTTGCCAAATGAAGAAGAAGTAGATTCACATCATGAGTTCGAAAAATTCGATTTTGAGGTTACAAACGAACTAGAATTTGTCAGTATTGAAAATACGTTGTCAATTAACGAAATTGAGAAATGTGATCACACAGTCTTGAACACCACTCGGATGTCAAATTTCACTGAATTTATATACGATCACAATTTTTTGAAAAATTACACTGACAAATTTATTGAATACATGAATTACTTTTGGAATGCGGGCTTGATTGAAAAACTTCAGGTTAGGACGACCCTAGATATTTATCTCCTGGACTACAAATCGAGGTATAAAGATGAGATGGTTTTCAAAAACTCTTGCTTGTTAGAAAACATGTCTAGACACAGTGGGAATGGGACTCATAGGGCTAGAACCAAGTGTGGGGGAAAAAGTTGGTGGAATTCTTTGCATCGCATACATCGCAAACACATATATCATTGTACATATGATCCATTCTTACATATAGTTAGATTGCATTTCATTCTACAAATAATTTTGCATCTCATTCACCTTTGGGTGCGATCTTTCAAATTTAGGAAACGTTCACAGTGTGGACACTGTATAATTCTAGTGTGGGGGGGGGGGGGGGGGGAGTCTGCATTTCACTCATTTTCGTTTTTTTTCTTTATTTTCTTTCTTTTTCAATTTCAGCCATTTAAATAGGACCATTATGCATTTTAGACTGTACTAACATGCCTTTTTTTTTTGAAACATGACTCATTTTAGATTTGATACAACAAAATAAGTTAACAATTATTAGTCAGTTATTAGTATTTTTCTCTCTCAACTTAGATCGAATAAGAAATATAATGAAAAGTTTAATTTTGAGGGATAATAGTGTAACCAGTACATAGGGAGATTCTTAGGTGATGGCCATGAAATCTATTCTATATTGTAGACTTTGTTTAAATAAGTGGAGGACTTAAAACACTTATATTGGCTTTTCAAATCTTTAAAACTAAGTTGTGTTAAGTTGAATTCGCGTAACTCTCTTTTGTGCTTAAATTTTCGATAATAATAATAATAGTATTCCAAGGGTATCCAACATTGCTTGTATATCAAGCGTTGGTGTGCAAACCCGCCAAGCTCTATCCGACACGTTGTTGACAAAGTCAAAGTTGGAATATCTTGGTCTCATTTTATGAGATTGGACACCTAAGGATTACCGACACGTTGTTGACAAAGTCAAAGTCGGCCTGCACAATCCGCCAAGCTCTTTACCCACTCTTCGTTAGTCCGCGAGGCAGTGCATGGGTGGTAAACCTTGGTCTTTTTAGTTAGGTGTATGTACTTACTTATAAACATTAAAATTTTATAGAATAAAAAAATAAGCGATGATACCCAAACACTTCTTGACCTTATTGATTTGACTAGCCATACATGAGAAAATTAGAATACCACTTTGCAAACTGTGCCAAGCAAACTAAGAATTTATTTCATGGCTGCACTATGTTATCGACCGAACTAACTGGCCAAACTGGAATTTAACATTTGAAAACTTGATTTATATTGAAAATTTGTGACAAGTCGAGGTATTTAAAATAAAATCAACTGATTAGAAATTGTTAACTTAAATTGTTGTACCACTTTCCTGAAACAAGTCGTGTTTCCATTTTTCGTTTTTATTTGCATATGTCCCTTAGAACCATATCATACTGCATTTGGATTTTGTGGGTAGTATCCGCTGAAAACCCTCACGAGACACCACTCATCCTACTAGGGACACCTAGAGGTTTAACGGCTTGTTGCATACGCTCAATGCAATCGTGTTTCCTACGAAAGTGTGACCTATCTAGTTTAGTTTTTCATTTTTGTTTTACTCGAGGACGAGTAAAAGATAAGTGTGGGGTATTTGATTAACATAGAAATGTGTTTATTTTATGCTCTTATATCTTATCTTTTGTACATAAATAAATATTACTTGGGTATTGTTTTGTTATTTTTACAGATATTCCAACCCAGCCCGCATGCAACCAGAAATGTAGAGAAATAGAGTTCAATTTGCTGTGTATTTGCATTTTGAAGAATTGTAGATAAAGATATCACATCTAGTTGTTGTTGGACAAGAAAAGGATTTATAACCAGGCTTTGCACATCACAAATCAATGAAGAAGTGTCAAGGAAGCAAGAGGAAAAGAGAAAAGGCCCAAATTTGCTTTATTTATCTAAGGCCCATTTATGTTTCTCATTGTAAACTAATTAGTGATGTAATGACAAGGCCCAGTTATCATTAGGGTTAGGGTTAGGGTTTGGTTATCCCCTATATATACCCTTGTAATGGCATTGTAGCCACCAGCCTATCATATATCTCATTCTATTCTCATCTTCATTTATAAAACTCATTTTTTTTATGCAATTTTCTATTTCTTAGCAATTAGTGTTGTCTACACGATTAGATTCGGTAGAACACTATTTGTATTTTGCAATTTTTTCATTAGTGATTGACCGTCTGATTAGATTCAGCGGTAATCCTAATTTTTATTTTCTGTTCGTTTAATTCTGTTCTGCAATTTTATTTCTAGTGTTCTATTTTATCTTTAATCGTTGAATTTATTACAGATCTGATTAGATTCGAATCTGCAGTAAATTTAATTGCATCTTTTAATTGTAGTTTCACTTTTTATTTTGGTTTGCAAAATCAACCTCCAGCTTCGTCTAACTCGCCCAAGAGATTAGATAAATAATTGATTTAATTCACCTCCCTGTGTTCGACCTGTATGCTACACACCTGTATGCTTGCAGAATTTATTACAAATGTCGCGCTTTTCTAATTCATAGATTAGCGACGATCAATAGACCAAAGTTTAAATGGCAAGACTCAAGTGTATTGGTGTATACATGAACATGGACATGGTGCAGCATTCAAATGGAAATCTACATGACTGCTAGATCAATGGTGCATATACAGGTGATGACATAAGTCTCAGGTTCGATCATTTACAAGTAAACACATGCAAATGCAAATCTACATGACTTTATACAAACACAAGTTTCAAGTAAACAGAAGTGTTTCAGTCAAAACTAAAGTGGCCAGGACCAAGACAAATGATTCAGCATTTACAAAAAGGTGGCGTGATCAAATAAAGAAACTATTCTTATTAGTTCAAGTATTAGTTCATATACCAGAAATACACAAGCATGTTAAATGATTCAAGTGCAAATAATAGTATGGGAAAATAAAGTATAAGATTTGTTCAAGTGTGTTTTATCACAGGAAAAAAGATTCCATTCGAATCTTTGGTAAAATATCCAGATTGACCAAGTTCAAGATTTCAAGTGTAGTAACAATTCCAGAAAAATATATACGGATTTTTTTTGGACCAATTCAAAGCAATGAAGTCACACGCAAGTAATATATAAAGTTTGAATATTTTAAATCCATCAAATAAAAAGCCCCAAAATACACACAACAGCAAGAACAATTCAAAGTCGTGGATCTCAAGCTCCAATATTTCAGCATATATCAAACCAAGTTTAAACGTATGAAATCAGAGATTTTTTATAGATCAGAACACTATAAAAACGCTGATTCGTCACTGGTTTCTATTATCCAAGTTCGAATAAAATAAAACGCATAAATTCAAAAATCATACCAGATTATCAAGAAAGTGCTTGGATCAAATAGAAGTGCTTCAACTCGTATAAGCAACACTGGAGATTCGAGGGAATCACATGAGAGTGCGGCAACTTCTAATCCAAGAAGAATCGGAACCCTAAATCAACAAATTTCCAAATCGTGAAGAGAGAAGCACCAGAGATTGATCAGGAACATCAATGAGATTTCAAGCATCAGAAAGCCATCGCGATTTAGGGATTCGGAGAAACCCTATTTTTCAGCCGCCATTATCAAGAGAGAAAGAGATCAGGTGAACCAAATCAAAAGAAGGTCGGCCAAGTTTGATTGAAAGGAAAAAGGCCTAAAGGAGTTGTTAATTAAATAGAAACTAAGGTTTTATTCTAAGGCATTTTTAAATTATTATTTTTTTATTGTTTTCAATTTGTATTCGTCTTAGAGTTTTCTAGTTTGTCTCTAAAACTAGGGAGACGAATTACGGGATTTGTAATTCGGGGAAATCTGGTTTCGGGGATAGAAACCAGTGCAAGGTTTTGAGCGTAGGGTTAAGAACAGTTTGGAGCGAGTGTCGCGAGTTTATAAGGGATTGTAAGCGAAGAGATTGTTTTAACTCCTAGTAGAAACTTTGGGGAATGCAGCAGTAGGCAGGGTTTTGCCGAAGCTGGGTATATCTGTGTGTTATTTATTTTCCGCATTCACTCTGATTATTATCTGCGATTGTTATTATTTAATCATTCAGCGAAAATCTGCGATAAACCCTATTCACCCCCCTTTTGGGTTAATTTAGATCCTACATAGATATCCATGCCTCCACCAGAAATCATCACGGAACCTTGCAAACTATATGTGGGTGTGAAGCTCACGTCGATTGGAGTTCTATGCAAAAGATTTTTGAATTTTTAGCGGATAGAATTGAGAGATATGGATTTTTAAAGTTTGACGATGAAGCAGATAGTGTTCCTGAATAGAACAGTAGAAATCAAAATGACAAGTGGATGGGTTTTGGAAGATAAATGTTTAGGGTGATTTATTAATATAATATCCTATCTCAATTTGAGTTCTCTAATAAAATGAACACATGTTTTATTTTCACACAATTGAACGACAAGTCCGTTAGCTACGGAATTTGAGAGCTCGTATCACCACAACGATACGATTCTAATAGTACATGATTCTTCATAATTCGATATTGTGTCCCGAAACGATAATTTGTATATATTTCGAGATCGTTTTGACCGAAAAATGGTTCATACTCAAATTATAATGATCTATATACTTTTTATTCACGTAATGAACAATTCAGACTCAATGTAAATGATCTAAAGATCTGGTTCGATCGTATGTGAAAATTCATCTTTGGAATTGTCAATTAATTGATGATTAATATTTAAATAACTATTTGGATATCCAATCTTTAAAATAAGGGTAGTTACAAGATTATGGAAGAAGAAGAAGATGATAAGAGGGAATTGAAAAGTTATGTAGTGTGGAAATTAAAAAAACTGCAGGCAACTAAAAATATTAAGGGGGGATTTCACTACAAACTTAATCGTTTTTGCTAGCTTTTCTATCGATCGAATAGAGGAGGAGAAATGTTAATAGTTTCTCTTATGTGACAAATGCCACCGTGTAGTGCAACTAATAATTTCTTCTTTTGTAGTAATCAGTTGGCTTGTTTTATGGTGAAGTAAATGTTGATGTCTCTCTTAGATATGTTATACTATGATTTTGGTTATGTTGAGGATATAAATGGATGCAAGTCAGCGTCATGTTATGTTTTACACTTGATAAAGGCTTGGAAATGTGGAGATCAAGTGTCTACTTTGACTTTATCAGCTAATGAGGAAAGAGTTAGTATCGATTATGGACGAGACTAAGAATAGATTGTATTTACTTCGGTAATTGGATAATCTTCCTATTGTGTAGCGGACTATAGAACTATTTTCAAACAACTAGAGCGTGATTCTTCTTATAGAGAATCAAGCTTATAGTTCTTATTCAAAGCATACTGATGTGAGAAGCCTCTTTCTTATTCTTCAAAAAGAATGAATAAAATAAAATTGGTGAAGTGAGTACTATGGTAATCCTTCAAATATGATGACTACCATTTTTTAAGGAAAAGTATGAGCATTGCTCAAACTAGATAAATTTATATCAGTTGCTTATGTGCCATGAGGCGCATACCCAACAACTCTTATGACTATTTTATTGATCGTTAAAGAGACCGACATATTTTGAATTACGATGCAATGTTGATGTTATATGATTTATGTACATGTGTGAGTATTTTTTATTGAAGATATAGTGTAAAGAATCGTATTAGAAGAGAAAGGAAGTTTATTAGAGGAAGTGATCAGTTTTAATGGAGAAGAGAACCTGTCAGTTGCTAGTGCCAAATCTGACTATTTATCAGTCATTTTCCTACCCTAGTCAGATGCGTGAATGCTTAAAGATTTAAACTTTAGCAACTTCTATTAAAACCGACATCAAAATTAAGGAGCTAAACGTATGAATGCTTGCATTTCGCAACCATGTGTTTTGAAGTTCTACAACGACATTTGACTTAGGGGCGGGGGCTGTGTCAAATGTTCGAGTTCTTGTACTTTACAAACCATAGAGTTTTCTAATGTTCTTCAAAGATGTATGACCCCTCAAGCCAAAATTTAAGTTGTTGTAGCGATGTTTTTCAAGGGCGTGTCTGATTCGAACTTATAAGGGCGGTTTCATCATTTTCATGCAAGTTTATCATCAATGGATGGTGCAAATTTTTATAATATGATCTGATGTTCTACAGTAATTAAAGACTTCCATATCAGCCTCCTGGTCATTTTCTTAATCAATGATTATTAGGTTTTCAATCATTGTAATTAACAAAAATCTTAGCTCATCGAATTTAAAGATTTTTCTTTTTGAGCGTCGATTCTTCAATTTATGGTTGATTAGAGAGATGCTCCACATCTTATAACTTTATAATCATTCATTTGGCTTGTAGTTTCTTGTAATTGTTGACTAAAATAAAAGGGTTGTTGGACCTACATGAACATTGAATTTAAATATGAGCCACGTTAACTCTTACATATCATTTCTTTCTGTTATTTGATATGGTGTGATTGCATATTTGATTTTGAATTGCAGTAGTATTCGAATTGAATTTTTTTGGACTATTACTAATTGCTTTTGCATATTTATGATAAATCATTACCTAATGTTGACCTGGGAAATTGGTCATATCATGCCAATGCCTGAGTTTAATGCATTATGTAGTAAAACCAATCACAGAGATGCGAGAAGAATGAATAACACCATAGATTTATAATGGTTCGGAAATTTGTGCGTACGTCCACTCTGAGTAATTTCATATATTTATACAGTATAGTTACAAGTACAGTCCTTTATATTACAATATAAGTATTAACATTAGCAAAGCCCTTGCTAAAGCAAACAAGTCCACTTTAATATCTAAATGTCCAAAAATGAAGCTTTAACGTCCATAAAGCTTCTATGTCCAAAAGTATGCAAATACCAAGCCAAGTGTCCAAGAGAGTCCAGGAATCCAACCCAAGTGCTAAACAGAAATTCATAAATCAGAAATGTTTTCAAGGAAAAAGGAGCCATGATGGAAGACATTAAAAAGTTCCAAATCATAGAATCCCAATGCACCCGCAATGAGCCAAAAGATATTGAAAACAACCCACAAGAGGGATATTTATAGGCAGGGGGATATAGGATTTATATCCCAAAAATTTTGTATCTTGGTATCGGTACCGATTCGCGGATCGGTACCGATTCACAAATCGGTACAACTCGATACTTAGCCACTTCCATGACTTCACTTCGAAGCCTTGATTCCATCACCAAATTTTCATCTTCGTCTTCATATCGAGGATATAAAATGTATTATGCCAATCCCAAAAGCCTTAACTCCATCGCCAAAGTTCCTTCTTTGTAATGGTATTACGAAATAACCAAATGCCAATCCCAAAAGCCTTATGTCCATGCCAAAGTTCCTTCTTCATAGTGGGATTATGAAATAACCAAACGTTGATCCCTACAAAGCAAGTTTTGGGGATATGAAATCCTAAGCGCCCGAAGTGGGATACGAAATTCCCATGCCAACATTACTGATCTCGGGACCTTCATCGGGGATAGGAGATTGCACATCACAATAATACCAATCTTAAAAGTCGAAATGTCAATATCGATCCCGGGATAGTTTGCCAAACTTTTCCATTTTATGAATCTTCATGAATAACAATCCTGATGTGTTTCCAAGAATTGTACCAATCCCGAGATACTTAGTCATATTTCCAAGATTTTTGTGAATTCGTCCGAATTTCTCCTAACTTTCTAGTGTTCATACTCGAGTCCCGAGCACTCCGATAGCCAAAAGTTTGATGTATGACTGCCTTGTAAAAAGGCGGGTTAATACTTGCCTCCAAAAACATGTCTTCTGTATAATCCAGAAATCCATGAATCCAGTAGTCACAATCCAAGAGAAGTCTGAGTATAAATCTAATAACTAGAAAGCTAGAAATCCAAAAGCCATGATAGTGTCAAATCATATTAATAGAAATCCAGAATCGAAATCTAAAGAAAACCAAATTCAAAGACCACTAGAATACCAAAATTGCTCTGGATTGAATTACGAGCGAAAGCCAAAACAAGAATACCCAAAATCCAGGAAATCCAATATCCAAAATCTAATGAAAACCGAAATCCAGAATATCCATAGCTGGTATAGTCTATACCAGCAAAAAACCAAGTGAATCATTTTGTCAAGTTCTAACAGAATGACCCACAACCAATGGAGTATAGTCCATACACAAGCCATGACCAAACAATATTGCAGAATTCTGACAAGACCATCTTAATCCAACTGAAAGACCAGATGAGATGCCTACCAAATCCTGATAGAACTACCCTAAACCAATCGGGTAAAGTCTTTACTCGATACTAGACTAGGCGGCCTTGCCAAGTCCTAACATGACGACCTATCCCTTCCTAAGAATAGACCATGCTTGGGGATTGGATTTTTAAACTTAATGAACGAAGTCCTTACTCACAAAGTCGTTAAACTTTGAAATTCCAATTCCCAATTTCATACTTCACAAACAAAGTCCTTATGAGTGAAGTAATTTTATTATAGTTTCGAAAAAAAATTAAGTTTTTAATAAATTCAAAAGAAAATCTAATGGTTTATCGTCGGGTACAGAGCAAGCCTATGTGCTAAGTCCTAACCGCATATGTAGGTGAGATGACTTAGCGGTTTTTATTTCAATTTTATTAAGTCTTGTTAAGTATGAAAGTGGATGGTCTATCATCAGGTACAGAGCATGCCTGGGGATCAAGTCCTAATCTCGTATATGGGGTCGACTTAGCTATCCTAAGCTAGAAAACCAAGAAAATCTATTAACCATAAGATGGATGGTTTATTATCGGATACAGAGCATGCCTAAGTATTAAGACCTAATCCCGTACATAGGTAACTCGACTTATCCATCCAAAACCAAAATACCAGAGAGCCATATCCAAAGCCAAAAGAACAAAATGCCAAATCCAATAACCATTGAAACTGAAATGCCAGAATCCTCTTGAAACCGAAATGCCAGAATCTGAAAGTCGAGAAACCGAAAAATGAAAATCCAAGGGTTTGAAAACTAGATACAAGAATCCAAAATCTAAAAGACCATAATACAAAAAAGCCAAAGCTTAAGTGCCAGAAATCCAAAATCCAAGCAACCAAAATCTGAATCCAGATTAGTTGACCACTAAGCGAACTATGTCCTAGCCTAATTCATTATCCAAGCCTGCACGCACCCACAATCAAGTTCTGAGATCCATAATCCAAAGTCCTTATAATCTAATAAAATCAAAGTCCACAATCCAAACACACATGTGCTCGTGTTTGAAGTGGATTTCCAATTCTTGAATCCAAAGCCCGACCAAATAGAACATCATCAGCCATCCTTGCATCAGGATTAAGGGAGTTTCCCCAAAGTTTTGGGGGAGCTTCCCCCTAGTTCACATCAGTGCCCCTGGTACTTCAACCTAAGTTGTAACATCTACCATTCTCTTTTTCACTATTCTTAAAATTTTGAGAAATCCAAATCCTTAGCAATCCAAAGTTATGTTTGTCCCTTTCTGGCATTCTAAAATGTTGACATGGGAAATTGGTCCTTTCACGCCAACACCCGAGTATAATGCGTTGCATAGTAAACCAAGTCACAGAGATGCAAGAAAAGTAAATAACACCAAATATTTATAGTAGTTCGTTATAGTGTGCCTACGTCCACTCTAAGTAACTTCATATATTTATACTGTATAGTTACAAGTACAGTTTTTATATTACAATATAAATTTAACAATGACAACGTCCTTGCCTAAAGCTAACAAGTCCACCTCAATATCCAAATGTCCAAGAATGAAGCTTTAATATCCATGAAGCTTCTATGCCCAAAAGTGTGCAAATAGCAAGCCAAGTGTCCAAAAACACATTCCAATGTCCACGAGAGTCCAGTAATCCAACCTAAATGTCAAAGAGAAATTCACAACAAGGAAGAAGAAGCCATGAAGAAAGCCACTAAAAAGCTCCAAATCCAAAATCTAAAGTGTAGCCACAATGAGCCAAAAGATGTTGATAATGTCCCATAAGAGGGATACTTATTGGTAGGAGGATATGAGATTCATATCCCTAAAATTTCGTATTTCGAGATCGTACCAAACCCGGTACTTAGCCATTTTCCTAGCTTCACTTCGAAGCCCTGATTCTATTGCCAAATTGTCGTCGCCATCTTTGTAACGACCCATATTTTTACACATCAAACGATTTTAAAATAATTATATTTTATTCCGTAGTGGTCAGATCATTCTCAGGTTTTAATATGTTGTTCATGGGGATGTGAGACATGTCCCTGATTTTTACTAAATTTAAGTTATGACAATTTTCCTTTTAGTTTACTGTCTATCCTATAACATTTCATAGAGATCGAATTAGGTGCTAAAACCGGTCTCATTAGATTGGAATGTTGGTATGCGATTCCTTAGAGTAGTCACATGGAAAATTCGGTTTAGTAGTTTAGGAGGAATCTCTATTTTAATTTTCATCTTCTGTTAGGTAGACTAATTAGCTGCTAATGGGCTGATTAGTCAAGCCCATTAGGCTAATGACCTGCAGCTACAAATAGGGGGATTTGGGGAGAGAATAATATTTCTCTCTTCATTCAAACATTAGATTAAGTGAATGTGATTCTCTAATTCAACCTAAAACCCTAATTCTCCATTCTTTTCATTTGAATTCATTGTTTTTTTCACATAGCCGATTGGTTTTTAAAATGACTGCAAACACTTTTATTATAACTAATAGTAAATACAATAATAATAGGAGGATTATGGTTTCCAACCTACTAGTTCGGTTTATAAAGTGGATCGTCCACTATCATCGGCATTTAAAGTGGGTCGTCCACTATTTCTATCCTAGATTAAAGTGCAAGAGCTAGCTAATTACTAGACTACTATTACATATCATTATACATCAGTAGATAAATTAAAATTTTGAATTCAAAATAATTCAGCAAACTATTAACTAAGAAGTACCAAGGTACAATCTAGAGCTTGAAAAGTCACTGAAATAATATGTGGAACAGAGAACTCAAACAGTAGCACAACAGAAGCTATACTAGCAACTTGACATTTTGGAAGTTGTACACCCAAATAATAGTGCATAGTAACCAAACAATAGGAAAGGACCAAAGGTCCATCCAATCGCATCCGAATAATATTGCATAAACACAGAAAATTGCATAATACGATCCATAACATATCCAATGACCATCACCAGAATAACATTGAATCATCCAGTAGTCGAAACAAGAGTAAAATGGAAACGATAGGAAATGGATACCAAGCAACAATGTGAGCATGAAGCTTCCCATGTTTTGCGAGACAAACAATAAACTATCACTCCATCACTATAATAAGTAGCCACAACGAACAGGATAACCCGAAAATTACATACTACAAACATGATACGTGCTCCTCAACATAAACCGAGTAGCATCACAGACACCAACCAAGAATGATAACACACACTCAGACCTCCCCCAAACAACTCCTTGTAGGCACCACCAATTCAAATTACCAAGACGAACAAAACTCACACCACAATCAAATAAAATAGCCAAAACACCTCCATCACATACCAAATAACGAGACTAGACAATCTGGTAACAAAAAACTAGCTCAACAGGCTTGAGACATTGAATCGCTCACCTTTTAGGCATACTGTAATGACCCGCATTCGCAGAGGGTATTATAATTAATTTATTTAATTATTTATATAGTGATTAGAGAATTTAATGGTCGTGGAATTAAATAATGATGAATATTTAATTAAAATAATAAATTAAATAATTATTTAATTCTGAAATAATCAGAATTGGCTGAAATGGCGATATGGTGTGAACTGTGATCATGTGTGATATTTAATTCAGCTTGGAATTGAATTTGAATAACGAATATATTTAAATAACGACAGTTTGAACGTATGATTATATTATAATTAAAATCGAGCTTGAAACGGTGCTGTAGTTCGTAATTTTGCGATTTAAACTTCAACTGAATGTACAGGATTCGTTTTAAATCGGATTTCTGTGAAACAAGAAACGTGTGGTGCTGGTGGAGTATATCTTTCTAGTGGAAGAGAAAAATCGGGATTTCGTCGTGTGGATTTTGATTCACATCCAAATCGAATTTCAGAAAAGTCGCCGTGGAATTCCTTTATAATTTATAAAGGAATTATTTATATTTTAAATAGGAATTTCATTTTAAATCGAATATCGATTTAATCGGGATTTGAAATATCAAGTTATAAATCCTAGTAGAGTTGTATGGTATTCCATTGTGGATATATACGATAATATTTATTTTTAAATATTAATTTTAATTATATTTAAATATATTTATATATTTAAATGGGTCATTCAGAGCTTTAAAAATAGCCAGTTTTGCAAACGACCTCAGAATTCAACGAAACTAATTTTGTTGGATCCGCAATGTCAAATTATTGTTAGATGTTAAGTTTCGTGATTTTTAGAGTCATTATGTGGCCGTACGGGATTTTAATGTGAAATACAGTCGATATTTTGACGGTTAAAAATACGCTGTGTGAGCAAACGGAGTCGGAATTCGACGAAACCAGTTTCGTTGGGACCGTAATAACGAACTGTAGCTGCATGTCCATTTTCGTGATTTTTGGGTATCATGTGTGACCAGAAAATTTTTTAAGGACAAATGTAAACAGCGTTGATATAAAAATCGATTAGAAAAATAATATAATTTGCCAATAAGTATCCCTCAACTTTTCTAACCTAATTCACTTTCTTTTTCTTCATCGGTCAAAGATATGAGCCGCCACATTTCTTTTTCCCAGAAACAAAATCTCGTGACTTTATAATCCATTTTAAAGTCATCGAAGAATTCAAAAATCCTAAAGCCAACATCTTTGTGCTCGTGAAGGCTAGAACTTCCCACTGGAGTACCTATTTGTTAGGTCGATCAGTTTTTCTGTTTTGCGATGGCTTTTAGGGTTCGTAAAATTGGGGAAATGGTTTAGCTGTGTGGGGTTTTGAATTTGAAGTGTTGTTTGTGACATCAGGGGTCGTTCGACGTCATTGATGGCGTAGCAAAGGGGTTCCAGGCCCTGTAAAATGTTGCGATGGTTGTGATGTTGAGTGGGATTGGTTGTTTGACGCAATGGTGATGGGACGAGCGAGTTGTTCAAGATGGGATTCCGATGAGGTCGAGTTGGTCAGAAGCGGTGAATCGGGAGGGGATGAATGGGATTGAGTTTTAAACATTTTATGGTTATTCAAAGTTGACAGGGATTTCAAGGAGCAGGTTAAAGTTTTAAACAGTAATTAAGGTTTTGATTTTTCTTGGAGGCCGATTAAGTATTGATGAAGGGGTTCAGGGATTTGTACAGGGGATAGTGTACATGCATGAGAAGATGATGAGCAGTGTAATGGTGGGTTTTGTATTGGGTTTCGTTGAAGGAGTGAGGTGTGGTGGAGGCACAAAGAATCGGAAATGGCCATCGTTTGGCACTGGAGAACTCAGGGCATGTTTGGGAAGAAAGGAATCGGGAGTGGGTACGGGCCTTGGTGGATTGGAGATGGGCCGGTGATGATGTTAAGGTTAAAGCCCATAAGTTTAATTTAATTAAGTTTATTCTAATTTAATAGTATACAATCTTATAAATCGAATATCTCGGTCATATGAAATCAGAATCACGAACCGTCAGTCACGTTGGGACCATATGGACGAGAGCTTCACAATGAAGCTGACTGGGAATGGATTGGGGTTCATTACAATTTATAGTGAAATAAATTGTCCATCTGAATCAACGACAATTATCGTTTTAACGATGATAGTCCAATGTGAGTAAAATCTCACTAACTCTGTACAGATTATAATTTCATGTTGTATTTTTAGAACTGTTAAATATTGGCTGATTGACTGTGTGTTGACTGTTTGATTGAACTGCTAGTCAGTTAGTTGAATTTCTATATTGATTCTGTTTAACAGAATATATCATATAGAACTTAAAGTGATGTTATCTATATTGTTTAACATCTGTGATGCAGGGAAACAGGTTGGAGGAATCCAACTGGATTCCTCAACATTTATTTTACTGTGATTCATATATTGTGATATATGATGTGATATATAATCTGTTGTCGATTATATGTGTTTGAACGATATTGGTCATCGTGATTTGATGTGTTAAATACCATAACATACCGGAATGGTGGAAAGGGATTTTTCAAAATGAATATTGAATATAGATTATTAATAAAATCAAAGGATTTTATAAAAGAGATAATATTTATAACAATCGAAAAGGAGATTTTATAAAAGGAACTATTTATAAATGGAATATTTATAAATAGAAATTTATTTATAAATGGATTATTTATAAATAGAAAATACTTAGAAATGAAACCCTAAAGGAATTATTTGCAAACCATTTGCAAATAGATTAGAACGAGAAAGGTTTGTAAACAATTTACAAATCAATCAGAAGGAGGAATATTTGTAAAAACCTTTACAAATGAAATCGAAAAGGAGATATTTGTAAAACCATTTACAAATAGAATCGAAAAGGAAATATTTAGAAAATAAATAGAGTTATAAAAAGGAAATTTGTTTATAATCGAATAGGATGTTATAAAAAGAAAAATTATTATAAGAAGGAAATCATTTAAAGTGGAGAACCGTTACTAAAAGTAAATCTTTAAAAATGAATAAACGTTGATAAAAAGGAAATCTTTATAAAGCGAATAAAGTCAGTAAATCGAATATGGTACTCGAAAGGAGTTAAATCGAATTAGTTATTCGAAGGGAGTTAAATCGAATATGGTATTCGAAAGTTAGTAAATCGAATTAGTTATTCGAAAGGGGTTAGTCGAGTCGAGTTAGTTGAATAGAGTTAATCGAATATTAGTTATTCGAATAAGAGTTAACCAGTTAGAGTTAACCGGTTAGAGTAAATCAGTTAGAATTAACCAGTTAGAGTTAGTCAGTTAGAATTTACCAGTTAGGGTTGACCAGTTAGAGATTACCAGTTAGAGTTAAGCAGTGAGGGTTGACCAGTTAGAGTTAGAGTTAACTAATTAGAGTTATTCAAATGGAGTTAATCGAGTAGAGTTATCGAATATAGTGTATTCGAGAGGAGTTATCAAATCTTGTTATTTGAAAGTAGTTATCGAATATAGTTTATTCGAATAGAGTTAGAGGAGTTAATCGAATATAGTTTATTCGAAAAGAGTTAGAGGAGTTAATCGAATATAGTTTATTCGAATATAGTTAGAGGAGTTAATCGAATATAGTTTATTTGAATAGAGTTAGAGGAGTTAATCGAATATAGTATTCAAATAGAGTTAGAGGAGTTATCGAACACAGTTTATTCGACAGGAGTTAAGTGAATAGAGTAAATCGAATAGAGTTAAGTGAAAAGAGTCAATCGAATATAGCTATTCGAAAGAAAGGTTAAGTAAGGAAGTTAGTTAAAGAAATTTAAAGTGAACTTTGCCTATTTCAAGGTTAGAAATGTTGTTCAGTTAAGGTCTGAGAGGTAGTTCTACCCCAACTTGATTGGCTTCGTTTTTAACTAAGGAATGGTTAAGGTTCAATAGTAAAGGATGGTTAAGTGAATTTAGTAATTAAAGGAAATGGTTTGAGTTGGCATCGCGATGGTTTGTTTAAACATCTGTCTAAGTCCAATGAAGGAGCTTTGGAAATGTTTTCCAAATAAGAACCAGAAATGTTTTCTAATAAAGAAAATAAGAAATGGAAATGTTTTCCATTGTTAATAACGTATATTTTCCAAATTTAGAAAATAAGAAATATTGAATATAGGGAAACATGAGATAAGTAAATTAATAAAATAAAGAGATAAATATTGAATGATGTTTGATCGATATAAATTTCCATTTGGAAATAATATCGTTGTTTGCACACCTATTTTTCTTCGATAGTTAAATCACAGACTATCGAAGTTTTGACCATTTTAACGTTGTTAATATGGAGAGATCGGTTGGATTATTATCCAAAGAACCACTCTGTATTGGCATAAGCGTTGCGAATCATATATGACAAAGGAAATTGAAGACGGAGTTATGCAAGGGCTATCCTGTTTACAGAATAGTGCCTCATTTCATCCTGTTCCTGGATGACTTGCATGGACGGATGTCTGACAGAGTATTTCCAGACGATCACTTATATTGATTTCTCCAACCATACCAAGAGTGGAAGCGGAGAAGGAAACTTCTTTTAGCTAACACATAATGTATGGTTGAGGACGTCAATCGGTGATTTGATGGATTTGACGATGTGGCATTCAAAGTGAATCTAGTGTGATGATAAAGCGTAGCTTCTAACCTCACATCCGGTAAATGACAGAAATCGGGCAGGCAACATGGCTAAGTCGGTCGCACCGAAGTAGGGTGTATAATCACCTGATCTAGAGTTTCATTTACTTCTAAAAATCTATTGTTGATGCTGTCCCATTCGGGAAACGGTTGCTGATCCCAACCGTTGGTGATATACATTCGATACACTCAAGCGAAATGAGTGGTCGGTCATGTGTGGCCAGGTTGCAAGATGTTCTTGTTGAACCCAGTGTATTCCTTTCTAGAGGTACACTAGCGAAAGGTGGTCCCATACCTTGTCATAGTTGGAAATCCATTACCCAATACGTGCTTGCGGTTTTGATTGTATACTATATATGTAGAACGTGAGATGAAAGCGTTTCTGCTAGATGATTATTATATTGTGTTGATAGACATTATTATAATATAAAAAGGTTTTTGATATAAAGATATTTGGATTCTCATAAGGGAAAAACCCGTTCCGTTATACGGCGTGGTCTTATGAGATATCGATTACCTGCTTGAACTGTTTTAAACTGTTTTACTCACACCAGTCCCATGACTGACCCGGAGTTTATTTTGCTGTTTTCCCTAAACTCTTGGGTGCCTAAATTTGTACGGGTAGTCAAGTAGTCGGCATTTATTCATTCCGCTGTGAGATTCGTGTTACTCTGATATTATGTTCTTCTTCTTCTTCTGTTCTTAGTTTCTACCTTATCTTTCCTCACCCTCTAATTTCTTTCATAAATGACCGGTGTTTTTTTATGTTTGTTTAGTCATCATTGAGTTTATGGCGATAACCAAAGTCGAAAAAATCCCGGGTCATTACACATACCTTCTTGGTTGATGTGTTTACGCATGGCTTCTAGAAGGCTACAAGGAAGAGACGCGAAAGCGTCCTTCGAAGAGAACACAATTGCGATACAAGGTGACTCCACAGTAAATTGAAACTTCGACGAGCAGATAAGCCGAACCAAAGCTAGCGAACAGACAACTCCAGATCCAGTGCCAAAGTGAGACGACCCAACAAACACCTCCCATCTGACCCTAATTAGGCACATTACGGCCAGACCTAGTTGGATATAAATTCACCAGGCAATGCAGCACCTACTCGCCTAGAACCCTAATTAGGCACATTACTGGGAACAGTGAAGGCATGTCACAAAATTGGGAGAGTGGTTGCAAGAATACAAAGCATATAGTTGATAGATTTAGACACTATGTTTGCTGCCAAAGTAGTGGAGATTGAAGGCGAAGGTGGAAGGAAGTGAGGGTGGTGCGAAGATCGAAATAATAGGTCGTGATAAGGGTTTTAGATCTGAAACCAATTTGAGAATACTTGACGGCAAATACTACGATGGCAAAAACTAGGATGGAGCGGAGAAGGGGATGGGGTTATTGGACTGAGAGGAGCGCAGTGGTGAAGGAGATGGTTACGCTAAAGAACAATGAAAGAGAAGAAGGGGAGAATTTAGTTTTAGTCGCCATTAATAGTATTTGCCGAGGAAAACCCTTGCTTATTGCTTTATGCCGAGAATTAATAGTATTTGAATTCATTGTTGATTGCATCTAGAAGGTAGATTATCATCAAGGAAGATTAGATCACATCAAATTTCATCAAATCTAAAGGTTTTCAACGCCATCTAGATCTAATCTCATCGGATTTCCATTAAACTGAGGTTTAGGTGAGAGATAAATATCTCTCACATGGAAGCAAAGGGTTGTATGGGTTAGATCTATGTTAATTTTATTCATATATGTTAAATTCACCATATATCTATTCATGTAAGTTCATTTCAGATCTAGGTATGTTCATATGCTCTAGTTTAACCTATAAACCAAAAATTCATACGTTTCATTGGAAGACGGGTGTGTAGCATGGTGCTACACAGCCGGTTACGCATATATATATATATATATATATATATATATATATATATATATAGCTAGAAATATAATCTAGTTGACAGGCCCAATCAGTGGCAGATACAGTCTAGAGCATATAGGTAAATATAGAAAGTCCAAGCATAACATATAGATACATAACCAAAATACAACATAGTGATGAGATATAACTCAAGCCTGTCATCAGTAAGGGAAGAGAGAGCTACTGCCTTGCGTTCCAGGGGACTGCGGCTTCGGAAGAGAGAGCCTGAAACGTGCATGCCTAGCCATGCCTATCCATAGTTCGAAAAGATGCACGATGTGATAATATGCTCCCATCAAGAGTCTCTTTGGTCTGCCAAAGACATGAGCATTTCGTAACTAAATGCTCCAAGAGAAGAGAGCCACTAAGGAATCCAGTTTGGGGTTGGGGGTTATGCAGCTAGTATTCAAAGAAGGATCAAATAAAAGGGATGAAACCAAGCAGAAATGAAATGATTGCAGCCCATACTGCGAAGGAGAAGTATCATTCAAAAAAAAGATGGGATATAGATTCATTTTGATGGTTGCAAGGCACACATATCGGATTGAAATGACAGATTCTATCTTTGGTGTTTAAATGATTGGGAATAAGAAGCCATTGGAAAAGGATAACATCAGGTGGAAGGTGACATTTCCAGATGCGAGAGAAGGTAAAACAACGGCCTGGGTGGATCAAGAATTTGTAGCAGGCCGCAATTGAGAATTTATTAGATGAGCCCAAGGCACAACTGAAAGAATCAGGCCCACTGGATCAAAAATTCATACGTTAATCATGATTTTAGGTATGTTTAGATTTATAGTTTTTATTGATTCAGTGTTATATTATGTTTTGATGATTCGGGTTTGTTTGTATGCTCATGTACTAATGTGTCAATGCTGGTTTTGATGAAATCGGATGCATTGGTTGAATTGCATGTTAGAACTGGTTGTCTTAGATCTTAGGATTGAAGAATAGAGAAAATCAGAGGTTTTGATGATCAGATTCCAAATAAACTTGGCGTAGGCGCTTTGAAAGACGAAAGGAAGGAACCCAAAAAATTGGGCTCGAGAAAAGCTAAATGTGAGGACCGATACCACTCCATATGGATCAGTACCAATCACGATGTGATGGATGGCGACTAAACTTGGGGCGAGGCATCGTGATGGTAAATCGAGGCTGCCTACAAATTTTCAAGTCATTCGAAGTTGATTTGAGATGGGTCGAAGATTCATTACTCGAGTGCAAAGATGGACAGATAGAGGTTTCAATAGGAATGTCGAATATCTTGGAAAATGGACTGGTAGAAAGCATTTGAGATATGGATTATGTGAGTGCCAACATTTAAGCTATCTTAGGCTAAGTGTATGGACTGGTACCGGTCCATGGATGATGGATCGGTACAGATCCATCAGACCATGATGGATGATGGTGAAACTTGGGGAGCTTGGATATGATGAATTCTAATGGTTTCTGGTGAAGTTTAGTTATGAACAAATTTTTGATGGTTGATGTGAAACTCAATAATGAATAGTGCTTCGATCGTGAACTCAAATTAGAGTGGTCGGACCTGGATAGATGTGATACTGGTCGGGATGCGATTTTACGATTCAGAATGATGATATATTGACTAAGGTGAGAGTTGACCGATGATGATAATGGAATGATTCGAGAATTGTCATAGTCATTGATAGCTCGACCAATTTGAAGTTCCAAGGAATCGTTGGTTATCGAAGGTTCTAAGGGGCTCAAAGATGGGGTATTGTGGTGACGCCCATTAGGATCTTGATGGATGGATCATAAACCCTGAGTAGTCATATGGACTTAGTTGTCTTAGTTGATAAAGGCAAACATACGTAGTCACAATGGAGTATGGCACTTTGGCTATAATCGGGGTTTTCCATTAGCCCTTTTGATCGTTGAAATCAAATTCGATAATTGATGGATTTAAGGTTGTAGATGGTGATAGCTAGGATATTAGATGTTATGGTTGATTGTGTGCTTTATTCTCTGTTTTCTTTGGGTAGGCTATCACCATAGGATGTCGAAGAAAATCGGGATTAGGGTTGTCCTATCTTATTCTGAAATGACATGTGATGGATGGTTTCCACGTGTTAACTTTATGGCTGTCAGATAGATTAGACGATTGAACTGTCTATACACATATTTCATATGTAACTACTGTTGGTTATTTTATCGCTCACTAAGACTGTTGTTTGACTCAAGGTTTTATATTTTCCTCTTATTACCTAGGGTTACTCATCAATATTTGTGGTGAGCAGACTGAGATAGCAAGCAGAAAGTTTTTATGTAGATGACGCTGTGCAATGACGAGCTGGAGGCTGGCATATTATTTTCTACTATTTAGTACTTTTTGTTTGTCCCTTAAAAATTACACACACAATTGATAGAATGAATCTACGTTAAAACAGTGGGTCAAGCATGTCATCATTAGGTTGGAAATCATTCAATCTTCTGGTCGGTCGTCCACTCTCAAAGTCGCACACAAGGTTGGTCGGTCGCGCACTCTTTCGGTCAGGCACTATAGGGTTCAAACATGGAGAGGTCGCGCATCATATAAGGACGAGCACCAATCTACTTGGTCACAAGCATGGTAATACAGGCGGTCGTGCATCAGTTGGGTCATTCGCACATCGACTTAGATCAAGCACCATCTTTTGGTCAAGCACGGACAGGGCACGTGCAGCTTCTTGGTCGGTCGTGCATCCTCTAGGTCAGTCGAGCATTGATCTGATCGAGAAGAACAACTAGCAACAGCTGGCAACAACTAGCAGTGGCATTTTCGTAATTATCTCGTAAACGATCGGTAGCCTGTACATATGAGTTTCAGCTCACTACTTTATTCCAACTTCTCCTATAAATAGACCATGACTTCCACATTAATGGGTATCGATTCCACACACCACGAAGTGCTGCCCAACTATTTTCTCCATCATCTCAAACAATTCAAACCTCCATTACACTCCTCCAAGCTAAGATCTATCATGAAATCTTTTATGGAATTGATCAAAATCGTTCAAGTATTCAAGTGTTGAAGCTTTCTGTTATGCAATCTCCATACTTAGAGGGATTTAATCAATCCATCGATAGATTCTAGTGGATTAAAGAGAATTTAAGGAAGTAAAGAGAGAATTATCATAAAAAAGAGGAGAGAACGGGTGCAAAAGCATATTGTGTGTACTTTGTAAACTCAAATATGATAATGAGAAGTGACTCTATAGTGGATGTATGTTATTTCTAAGCTGAACCACTTTAAAAATCCTTTGTTCTCTACTTTCTTTCTTTTATTTTGTGTTTGTGGCTCCGTTATTTCAAGTCAAACTATTTGGTGAAGTATCCTAGAGATACCTTTGGTGTTAGGTCAAATTTTGACTTCAACATTTGGCGCCCACATGGGGCCACGTTCACACTCTTATTCTCTAAATGCATCATGGAGATAGTGTTTGAAGCCCGATCCTACTATTGATCTTTCAAATCTAAAGTCCGGGCCAATTAACAAAGTTCTCTTCAAAACTCAAAGCTTTATCCGAGATAATGGAAAGACAGAAGAAAAACGTAAGTAAAACCGTTGGAGAAACTGATAATGCTGCCAACAAAACTACGCCACGTACCTACCACATTGAAGTTGGTGAATCTTCTAGAGCCGGAGCTGGTGTAACCAGGGAGGAGTTGGATAAAGTTGTCGCCGGTTTGACAAGTCAAATGGAAATCTCAACAAATGTTACGATGAAGAAACTAAAAACTATGTTCTCTCTTCAAGCCGCCACAGCAAAAGTTACTACCAAGGATACCCGTGTTGAAGTTGCATATTCTCCTACCACTACTCCAAATCGAAATCAATCCGTTCATGAGATTGATGAATCAGACGGAGTCAATCATGAAGATTCAAAACCACCTGCTTGGAACTATATTGAGAAAGCAATTTCTCACAACGCGACAAGCACCACCAAAGGGGCACCTCCCCATGAGAGAGGCACCGGGCCCTAAATCCGTAGCCGAGATCGTTTGCATAAGCAAACATCCGGTGAAGGTGACGATGCCCACCCCGTGGATCAACGCAATGAGAAGGATCATCTGGAGGATATGGTCTGACAAATCATGAAAGAAAGTGCCAACCGAAAGGATGACAAAAAAGAGTGGGAGTTCGCTCCATTTAAAACTCCGCTCACAAAAAGGATCAAGTTCACCAAGTTCCCATGAAATTTCAACCTGCCAACGATCCAAGCTTATAATGGAACGGGAGATCCTAACTTGTTCCTATATAAATATGATCAACATATGGACAGGGCTAGGGCCACGAACGGGCTCAAATGTCTATGTTTCCCTATGTACTTGGAAGGAGTAGCCTCGCTTTGGTTCACTAAGCTCCCTCCAAAGTCTATGGATGACCTATGCTCTTTGGCTAAGAAGTTTAGGGAACAGTTCAGGCTACAGACTACAAAAGTCAATGACGTGAAATCACTGAACGACATAGAGCAGAGGCCAGAATAATCAATCAGAGCTTTCCTTGCTCGATTCAATGCTGCAGCAGCGGAAGTGGTAGATCTGGAACCCCGATTAGTTCTAATGGCATTGAAACACGTTATTATTAAGAAATCAAAATTCGGGAAGTGGCTCAAAATGAAAAATCCAAAAACCTTGGAGAGATTTTACGCAAAGGCTAAGGAATATATCGATGTGGAAGATGACCCATCCTTTGTTATGGATGTAGCTGAGGGAAACACAGTTCCATCAAAGGAAGAAAAAGATGTTTCACATAGCTAGAAGAATAGTCAGAGTAAAAAGTGAGAAGATGACGCTAAAAACAACCGAAACAACAAGAAGCTCCGCTTTTTTCAAAAACTCAGAGTTGACCCTGCTCACTGATACTTTGGAAAAATGTGTTTCTCGCCACTAAAGATACCAAAGACTATCTACAGCCGAAGCAACTAAAGATTACTGATGCTAATGTAAGTTCCGATAGATTTTGTCACTTCCATAACCAGCCAGGCCATAACACAAACAAGTGTAGGCACTTGAGAATCTTGGTTGAGGAACTGATTCGGAAAAATAGGCTTTAGCAATACGTAATGAATCCGAAAAAGACTCAAGCTGCCCAGGGACAAGATCAAGAGAGAGGGCTCCAGCCTCCTGTCAATCCTTGACCAGTCATTAACACGATCCCAGGAGGACCACATCCAGTTAGAGGAAGATGGGGAGACATGGAGACATATGCTAATGAATTGAAAACCCCCTCGGAGGAGGAGAAATGCATGGTCTTAAGTAGCACATTTCCAATGAAGATGCCACGGACTTCAAGCGAGGATATGGTGTTTAAGGACAGGGATTCCAATGGATTGCTAATGAAAACGGTCGATCCCATGGTTGTTACCGTTGGCATCGATCCTGCTATAGTGAGAAGGGTATTACTTGATAGTGGGGTATCCATCAATGTGCTTTTCATCAATGCAGTTAGTCAAATGAAACTCTCTATGGCAGATGTGTGAGCCCGCCCGAATAAGATACACGGATCCACCAGACAACCTACTCAACTAATAGGCATGATAGACCTCCTTATGGAATTTGGCGAAGAAGAGAAAAAGGTCACAATGATACATACTGTCGTAGTGGTGGACGAACTTTCATCTTATAACGCGTTCCTTGGAAGGCCAGCGTTGACCGCTTTCAGGATTGCACTAGCTCCATGGTGCCTAACCATGAAATTTCCAACTGAAAGGGGGGCTGGTGTGATTGAAGGTGATCGAAAAATGACTAGGGAATGCTATATGGTAGAGTTGGTTGAAGCCAAAAGAGAAGAGATGGGAAAGAATGCAGGGCCTCCCCTCTGCATCCACGACACCACCTTATAGCAATTAGGGCGGGGCCCCTGTATTGGTGAACATAGCGAGACCCAAGAGGAGATGGATCCAACGAAGACCAGTTCAGGGGAAGACCGCGCAGCACCAGCTGAAACCACAATTTTAATCCTAGTTCACGACAATGATCTGGACAAGGTATTGAAGATAGGCTCTCAGCTGGGCCTCAAGTTACAAAAAGATTTGACTATGTTTTTAAGGGCAAATTTGGATGTTTTCGCCTCGAGTCATTCCGACATGTGTGGTATATCTCCTGATGTAGCATTACACAAGTTGAATATTAATCTGAGTATGGCTCCAGTGAAACAAAAAGGGAGAACCCAAGGACCTGATAGATCTAGAGCGCTCAAACAGGAAGTGTATAGATTAATGGAGAATGACTTCATACGTGAATCCACATATCCAAAATGGATCTATAATCCAGTACTTGTAATGAAATCCAATGGCAAATGGCAAGTGTGTATCGACTACTCTGATCTCAACAAAGCATACCCGAAGGACAGTTTCCCACTTCCCAGGATTGACTAGCTTATTGATGCAACCGCAAGGCATGAGCTTCTATCTTTCATGGATGCTTATTCGAGATACAGCCAAATAATGGTGCGACCAAGAAAACATGATCTTTATAATAGATCTAGGCTTATATTGTTAAAGGTCATGCCGTTCGGATTGAAAAACGCAGGAGCGACTTACTAGCGTCTTGTGAATGCAATGTTTAAAGCACTAATTGGAAGAACCATGGAAGTGTATGTTGACGACATGCTGGTTAAGTCAAAGATGGTATAAGATCATTTAGAAAATCTCGCTGAAATGTTCCACATACTCAAGAATTATGGGATGAAGTTAAACCCGCTCAAATGCTCCTTTGGAGTTGCATCCAGAAAATTTCTTGGGTTTATGGTCAATGCAAGGGGCATTGAGGCCAATCCCACTCAGGTCACAGCTTTGCGAGATATGCGCGCTCCTAAGACGAAGAAAGTACTTCAAAGCCTAAATGGCAAGGTAGCTGCTTTGAGTCGATTCATCTCAAAGGCGATGGAAGGGTGCATTCTGTTGTTTGATGCATTAAAGAAGGGGTAGAAAGATTTCCAGTGGACTCCCGAATGCCAAGCAGCCTTTGGAGAGTTAATCAAACACATGGAATCGTCACCAATGCTGTCAAAGCCCAAGGATGGGGAAAGCTTATTTCTGTATCTAGCAGTTTCATCTCATGCCTTAAGTGCAGCTTTCGTTCGAGAGGATGACAAGGTTTAGTGGCCGGTATATTACATTATTAAGCAACTCACTGGGGCAGAGCTGAATTATCCTAAATTGGAGAAGCTTTCGTACAATTTTCTCATCACCTCGAAGATGCTTAGGCCGTACTTCCAAGCCCACTCTATCAGAGTTCTCACGGATTAGCCTCTAAAGCAGGTCTTATTCCGCCTAGAGACTTCGGGAAGATTATTAATGCAGAATATTGAACTTAGCCAATATGGCATCACTTACCATCCTCGAAAACCAATTAATGGGCAAGCTTTAGCGGATTTCATCGTGGAATTTATGGATAGAGGGAAGGAGAAAGAAGAACTATTGAAGCAACCACCAAATGGAAGTTGTTCGTTGATGGGGCTAAGAATGATTATTGCTCCGGGACAGGGATAGTTCTAGAAACCCCAGAAGGCCAATCTATATGTTGTGCTTTAAGGTTGGAGTTCCCTGTAACTAACAACGAGGCGGAGTATGAAGCACTAATTGTTGGGTTGAAAATCTTGAAAGAGTTGAGCTTGAAAGCCTTATAAATATCCAGCGACTCGCAGCTTGTGGTATCTCAAGTCCGAGGAGAGTTCCAAACCAAATGAGGAAAATCTTCCAGCTTATCTATCCAAAGTTAGAGAACTTCTTGATGACCTGGAATACTACATGATATCTCACATTCCTAGAGAAGAAAACATGAAAGAAGATTCACTTGCGAAACTTGCCAATACATGAGATGCTCGGATACTGGGACTAGTTCCTGCTGAAGTCCTTTCAAATCCCAGCATTAATGATAATGACATAGATTGGATCATGGAAACTGCCATAGAGCCAGACTCATGGATGACTCTGATCAAAAATTATCTCCTCACGGGAGAGCTCCCAGATGATTTAAAGAAACGAAAGAAATTTCTTCGAAAAGCATCTTTATATCTCATCCGGGATGGTCATCTATATAGACGGGGCTTCTCTACGCCTTTGCTTCGATGTGTAACTAAACAAGAATCTAGGGAGATTTTAGCAGAAGTTCATGAAGGAGAATGTGGAGGTCCTATTAAAGGACAGACATTGGCCAAGAAAATTCTGCGATACGACTATTTTTGGCCTGACATAAACTTAGACTCTGTAACTTACACCAAGAAATGTGATCGATGTCAGAGGTTCGCAAAAATCCCTAGGGCACCATCTACAGAACTAACTCAAATGGTCAGCCCATCTCCATTTGCAGTCTAAGGCATCGACTTAATTAGAGCACTCCCTATAGAAAAGTCCAATTTCAAGTATGCCATTGTAGCCATTTATTACTTCACTAAATGGGCGAAAGCAGAGCCACTGGCCACCATCACTTCATAAAGGTGATCAACTTCGTCTTAAAGAACATCATATGCAGATTCGGTGTGCCACAGAAGATAATCACGGACAATGGAACATAATTCGAAAGCGATGAGTTCAAAAGCTTTTGTACCAGGTACAAGATTCGGAAGAGCTTCACAGCATTTTCTCATCCGCAGGCCAACAGGCAAGTCAATGCAGTGAACAAGATCATAAAATCAACTATCAAGAAGCATCTTGAAAAAGCCAAAGGTAGTTGGGTAGACGAGCTTCCACTTGCACTACGGGCATATCATACAACTCACAAAACTATGACAGGGCATACTCTGTTCTTGCTTGCCTTTGGGTCCGAAGCTATGATTCCGGTAGAGCTAGAAGTACCTGCTCACCGCAGAATTTATTTCAACCAAGCAGAGAATGAGAAGTTGTATCTCGAAGCACTTGACCCACTCGTGGAAAGAAGAACAGAGGCATAACTAAGATTCACTTACCACCAAAGGAGGGTTGCAAGGCAGTTCAATTCGAAAGTCAAACAGAGAACCTTTGGAGTGGGAGATCTAGTGTTGAAGAAGATAATGACTAGAACTGGGGTTTTCAGACCCAACCGGGAAGGACCCTTTGTTATAAGTCAGAAAATCTTTGACGGAACTTTCAAATTGAAGTAAACAGATGGGATAGTAATCCCAAGTGCGTTGAATAGCGATCATCTATGTCGCTAATACAATTAACTTTTCATTCACGTTCCTATAAAATTTGCAAATACTTTCCATGCATTCTAGTTAAACTTTATGTACATATGAATGAAAATTGAAGATTGCTTTCCTAAATCTTATATATGCAAACCTTTGATTAATCATTCGAAGTTGCTAAAAACGATTTTTGATTGCTGGTCATTGAACGATTGCCTACTAACAACCTGAACAAAATCTAGTGACCTCCACAGCAAATCCGGGTAGGGACAGCTTAAGCAATGAGAGCCTTAAACTCCATTCGTAGCAAATACAAGGGTGTAAAGCACCACCTTGCCAAGAAAAATGAAGGCCACCAAGATTTGGATAGCAAAATGGTGTAAGGTCAAAATTAAAGACGGGAGAATTGCAAGTTTCACCAAAAGGGCAGCTTCTTAAAAGGGAGACTCACGACCCTCTCCCCATACTAGGTTTGCTTGTTACGACATCCATCTGGTAATGGAACTGGCGTCCACCCTGTGGAACTACGCAATAACCAAGCCCTTCATAATGAAGCAAATTAAAGACCTCTTCGAGGAGCTCGATTAGTTTGATAGGGTCTGCTGATCACAGACTCGGCAATCGGCGGGATACAAAGACCTCTTTGGGGGCACCTGATTAGTTCGTTAGTGTCTGTTGATCACAGACTCAACGATTAACAGGCTCCAAAAAACCCCTTCAGGGGCAAAAGTCCTCTCCGGGGGCACTAACTGATCGTCAGTACCAGGAATTACTTGGTCATATTACGACAAGCATTGGGCTTCAAAGACATCTTTGAAGGCAAATTACCTCTACGGGGGCGTCCGACCAGATTAGTGTCCAATTATTTCAGACTCGTTGATCGGCGGACGCAAAAGACCTTTTTGAAGGCGTCTAATTAATTCAATTAGCATCTGATCCATTCAAACCGCAACGAATGTTGGATTTTAACTAAATGCCTTCTCTTCGGAGGCACCCAATGAAATCACCGATTTTAGAATACATCAACCTAGTGAGCATCTCCTATGTCTGAATTAATAAGTCGAAAAAAGATAAACATTGAGCCAAAAGTATAAGACCTCTCAAGTAGGGGCACAAAAATTAGGAAATTCCTCCAACTATAAAGGCATAATTCTGGTCAACTTAGCTAAGAATCCTTGATTACTAAGTAGAGCAGGAGGTTCCAAGCATAGTGGTGAAAGCAATAGACTTAGCCATTAAAGCAGGAACTTCTCGTGTTTTAGCTATAACCAAGGAACTCTAGTATAGTTGATCACATCCAGCCTATAAAGCTTGTAATGACCTTTTGGTATGGGGGCACCACCAACGCATTAAAACAAATCAGTAATGCTCTCAAAACATACCATAAGATCGCCATAACTTACTAAACAAAAATAACTTGCATTGTAAATGTGTAAAGAAACAGGAGTGGAATGCAAAACAAGAAAGTACGATAAAGCTTAAGTACAACAAGCAGAACACAGAACACACATCACATCAGCAACAGCTCAAGTCAGACACAAAGTCAAGTACAAAAGTTTCATACACAAATGTGTGTAAAGTAATAAGCATAAAGTGATAAGAGAGAACCGGTACTCGCATATACAACTGATCTAAATGTAGTACATAAAAGGAAATGACAAAAGTAAAGAAAGCTAGGCATAGGCACTTCTTCTTCTTCTTCTTATTCTTGGAGTCACTAGACCTTAAAGATAACTTGGTGGAAGAAGGAGGAGGAGTACTAACTGGCGGGTTCCCGTCTTTGATCATCGAACCAATAGGACTCTCTTGAGAGGATAGGTTGATGAGTCCTCCTTTTTTCCTAATGGTGCACTTCCTTCTCCCGCATTTCGAAATTTACGGAAGCTTGGTTTTCTGCTTCTCTGGATCCTCAGCATCCATTTTTGGAGTCTCGTCGGTGTTGTCAGAATCTTCGTTGCTGGGGATATAGTCAACATCATCATCCAAGTTGGCAATCACACCAATCTAAGTATCTTGTGATCCTGGGGTCTTAGCACCAGGCAAAGATGCATCACCCGAAGGAGTAGTAACTGGGGCAAGAGGAATTGACATTAAAGTTGAATCGATAACAATGGCCTCAGTTGTCGTTGTCTATCCTACAGTGGGGGAAGGTTGTGGTGAGATTAAACCTAAAACAGATGAACAATAAGCATAGAATGTAGTTGTCCCAGGTGAAGGGCATAGGAAGTCTAAGTATTACATAGCTTGGACAATTTCAGTTTTACTGTGGCTTCAAGATTCGCTTAGATATTTCTGTATTCAACCTTAAATATGTATGCATCATTATCGTCTCCCTCATTATACCCATCGTGCTCCTCAGTAGTGCCTCCTTCAATATTGTGTTCCTCGACAACTGTGTCCTTCTCTTTGAGAGTAATATTAGGATCAATAGGAGTTTGCGAGCTAGTGGCCTCAATATTAGCAGGAATGGCCGGGGCATCAATATTGGTCGTATCCTGGGCTTACTCCCCAAAAGGTCCAGCCCTGTCGCTTAGCAATCCTCGCACTTTTTTTAACCGAATCTTTCCCTCAGCTAAGGCTTCGCAGGATTCTTCATCTAAAAGATCTTCAATAAGATCATCTTCATTATGATCTCCTCTATCAATCTTAAGTACCTCTTCCCAGACAAGAGCTAAAATTACTGTGAAATTCTCTCCCAAGTAGCGTAGGCTCCTACAGCTTATGACGCTGTAGACATAGAATTTGAATAAAGTAGCGTCAGCACCCGCCTTGGCCTTCTTATAAGCGGCCACAGCTTTGGTTTTATCCTCTTCAAGAAATTCAACATTGGTAGTTAGTACTTTGAGAGCCATACTTTGAGAAGTAATCTTGTTCCGGAGGGTCACGTTCTCTTGCTGATAAGTAGCGGAAGCACTCCTTTCTATAGCTAGTTGAGATCCAACAAGTTGTTAAGCAGATTGAGCCTCTTAAACTTATGTTGCTAGCATGCTTTCCTTCTTTTTCGCAGTGGCAAGTTCTTCTTTGAGCCTCTTATTCTCGGCCTCTGAGCCCGCTCGCTCTGCATCTTTTTGAGTGGAAGATGCAATAATTTTGTCTCGAGATTCAATAACCTTGACCAACTCATCTTTGTCATATTCTATTGTGGCAAATCAATCAATATTGATTCCATTTAGCCTCTGAAGTTCGTGTGTAGAAACATACCATTGGCCTAGTTGCTTCTCAGCATAGCCTTTAATTGTATGTAACTGAACTTCAAGTTGACTCTTGGCTGTGTCAAACTGTGTAGACATGCGATTCTTCAAGTGATCGAATGATTCAAGAATGTTCCGCTTGTTAGAAGGGTATATGTCTAAACTGAGGTACATCGCTCTTAAACACCAACCTGGGAATCGGTCAGCAAAACTAAAGTCAGCTAGTCCAGGAATATAGCGGGGCCTATTTATAATCGCTTGAATATCAGCAGGAGTTAGTGTAATGGATGGAGAGTCCAGGGACGGTTGACCGCAAGTAGTCTGAATATGCGGCATTGGAAGTTTGTCCGACTTATGACGCTTCCGAGAGTCACCCTTGCCTTTATCACCCTTGTTTCTCTTCTTTTCTTCTTTTCTTTTTTTCTTTTCCTCTTCTTCCCTCGTCTTTGCTTCCAACATATCAAGGTGGTCGTGCCTCCACTGCCTTTGCTGATCAGTCTCAATGAGATCACGAGTTTGTTAAGGATGATAGACAGGCTGCGGGTGTTGAGATTGGTGAGATTGCTTTGAGTGTTGTGAAGACCGGGGTGTTAGAAGATACTTTGGATTGTAATACTTGGTGCTTTATTCAAAATTCTTTGCAAATGATTGACTCATTTCTGAACCTGAAAAAAGGGGAGAGCAAAATTTCAGTACTTAAATTGAGAAGTATTGAAGTGAATTGAAAAGGCTTATGCAAAGCATTGGAAACTTAAAGCATAAGTAAAACACTTGCTAGTATGTATCTAATAACGAACCAATTTTTATAGTCGGTTCTAAGTCAATCCCTAGATCTGCAAGCATTTCCCTGGTAAAGAGATGGGAACTTCGAGTGTATTAATTCCTGTAACTGTAGCTTGGGGTTTAAGTGCTTGGACAACAATATCACTCTAGATGAGATCTTTAGCCAAGCTAAGATCACTTAGATTCCTAAAAGTGTCTAAGACGCTTTCTCCTTGAATATCTTGAATAACGGGATTTGCGTCAACTTTCTCAGTACCTAAATTTTCCTTAGAAGTTACTCCGGCCTCTTCAGATTGCTCAATCTCCTTCATCAATTCCAAAATGTTTTTTGAAGTGGTTTCATCCTCCTCAACCTCCTCAGTTTCTTTCATAGGGTCTAGAGCAGTGTTTCCTTTCTCAATCTATTCAGACAAGGTCATATGACTCTTACCCTCTCGTTGTTTGAATGCTTCTTCCTCGATAGGGGTCAATTTAGACTTGGGAGGTGTCTTACTGCTTCCCGCAGGGTCGGAGCACTTCTTTAGATGAGCTTTCTTAGCTGGAGATTTGCTAGCGGTATCTATCTTATCAGTTTAGTCTACCATAAGAGACCGTGAAGGATGAAGCAAGTTATATTGGTAGAGAAATCCATCTGTAATCAAGAACTTTCTGCTCCTTTCACTCCCATTGATAGCTTTTAAAGAATAAAGAAGAGCTTGATTGAAGATAGCATCCTGATTAAAAGGAACTTATGAGAAACAAAGAAAGATTTGAAAATCAAGACTCAGAAGGAGAAAGAAATGAAAACTCTAAGTAAAGATGTTCACCTCGTTCCACCCATTGGCCGTAGAAGTTATCAGGGCACTGGATATATAAGTATTAGTATGGAAATCCTCGAATGCTCTCTACCAGATCAGTAATAATATTGGAGCCCCGACTTTCAACAAAAATAATCGACGGATGATCCTTCTTCCTTCTTCTAAAAGCATATAAAGAACAAATATCCTGAAATGTGGGCGCGTTGTTTGACCCTCATAAAAAGTACATAAAGACCTATTAAAATGTGATAACCATTCAGGTGTAATTGATATGCGGCAATAGCCAATCATCAAAGGATTGATTCTAAGTAAGTATTAAAGGGAGGAACTACTCCACTTAATAGCATGTGACGATTAACTGTAACATACCCAACAGGTGTAAGGTCAGCAAAATCCTCCTTCCCCAGGAATTTGGCCTCGTCCTTTTCTGAGGTTCTAAATTGTTTACACATTTGCTGATACAAACTAAAGGAAAGAGTTGTTTCATGTCTTTCAAGAGGTACATTAGTAAGAGGTCAGGGTTAAGGAAAATTCTGATTAACATTCACTCCCAGGATAATATCTGATGTGGTTTCAGTAACATGAACAGAACTTCCAACTTCACTGGACATAGTTGCCTCCCCAGGGTTTTGACGTGACTTTTGTCTAGATACCATTTCTTCACAAATAGTTATATTTGAAAATGAATTACAGGTGCGCGCTTCCTAACTCAAAAGGAGTATTGTGCATGTTATTATAAGGTGAGACCCGGGATTTAAAATCAGCATATACTGATTATCTGATTCCAAATGTCATTGAAAATTGATCTTAGAATGGTTATACTTGCGCAGGAAATATTCTACTTAATTATAAACGATCAAACAAAAACAATTATGTGCAAGTATGTCATTCAACCTAAGTCATAAGCTATGTTGCACTCTTAACCTTTTACACTAACCTGTTGTTGGTGTGAGCAGTCAACAACAAAATTATAGCTCAAAAACATGCAAATATTTCAGTTATTACAAGTTTATTGGTGCAAAAAGATTCAGCGATCAATAGAGACCCTAACACAAATAATTTCTAAAAAATGTGAACTAACTGACCCAAAGTATACCAAGCATAACCGACCCAATACGGGTCGAGCATGATCGAACCCATATAGGGGTCGAGCATGCCCGACCCGACGTGGGTCGAGCATGACCAACTCCGTAGGGATCGAGCATGACCGACGACTTGGGGATCAAGCATGACCACCCCTATAGGGATTGAGCATGACTGACCCCCTCCCCCCGTAGGGGCCGAGCATGACCGGCCTGATGGAGGTCGGGCATGGCTGACCCCTTAGCGATCGAGCATGAACGACCAGGTATGGGTCGGGCTTAGGCAGCCAATAACGGGTCGACCAGGCGTGTTAATGTGCTACAAAACTATGACAAAGGGTTTTCAGGCAATCAAGCCTACATGACCATGCAATCCAAATTGACAATTTTAACATGGTCGAAGCCAATGATGACCAAAGCAATGAGAATTCGTTACAATAATTGAGAATCAAACACCATCAAAAGGCATCACACAAATGTTACTCTCAAAGTGGGAGTGCTCATATTGGTGCAACATCGACAAATTCAAAACAATCAATGTGCTAATCAGCACGCTTTGTAACATAAATTGTCGGACAAGTAAAGTACATGGACGCGTGATTTAGTTTGTTCTAAAAAACAATTAATTAGGTCAATACGTCCATTATTACAACATACGAAACAAACTACAAGACAATTAAACCCAAATGAACAAGAAAATCAAAGAAGCATACAAGATTTTACGACTCAGGCATTTCATCAAACACGTTATAGGCATACAAATCAAATCAGGATTTGAAGGATCTTGAGTAATTCGAATTCCTCAATCACTCATACACAACATTTAACCCAATCCAATCTAATCCATTCTAATTTTCAATCATTAAAGTCACCAAAAATTCAACCTAATTTCGAACCGTACCCAAATGCCATATCTGTTCGAGACCCAAGCTGTTCATCAAACCAAATCAACGTGAAATTAAAAGAGGAATCACCTGTAGAAAGCACAACGCTCCAAATTTTAAGGGATTAGTCCAATTTTCTTCGAAGCCAATGGTGCTTTGCAACGGAGAACGAGCCCGATGATGGATTTGATATTCTTGATAATCAGTGACGCAAATCCAATCAAAAAAGAAGCTAGATTAAGCTGATTTGGTGCAAGATTCCTCAAGAGGGTTTGGTCGCCATTAAATTGTTTTTTCCAGAAAAAAGAAATGGAGTGCAAAAACGAAGGGTAGGAGGCAATATAAAGAAAGGAAGATGAATGGCCGGCTCGACCTAGTGGACTAGTTCGACCCAATGAACTTGACTTGCTCGACCCATAGTTCGGTCGTTCATACACATTGACTTGCTTGACCCATAGCTCGGTCGTTCATACATGAAGGTGACCGACCTGTGGTGACATCGCAAGACCGACCTGGTCATGTTACGTGGAACCGTCCTGTGAGAAAATTCAATTCATCAAATTGAGCTATATTTAATCATTTCGAAGCTTGTAGATTTTTGCGATTCATAAATTACAAACTTCGAGGGAAAATGTTTATCCCTTAAAAATTACACACACAATTGATAGATTGAATCTATGTTAAAATAGTGGGTCGAGCATGTCGTCATTAGGTTGGAAATCATTCAGTCTTTTGATCAGTCGTCCACTCTCAAAGTCGCACACAAGGCTGGTCGGTCACGCACTCTTACGGTCAGGAACTACAGTGTTCAAGCATGGAGAGGTCGCGCATCATATGAGGACGAGCACCAATCTGGTCGGTCACAAGCCGGGTAATACAGGGGTTCGTGCATCAATTAGGGTCGTTCGCAAATCGACTTTGGTAAAGCACCATATTCTGGTCGAGCACAAGGAGGGCTCGTACAGCTTCTTGGTCGGTCATGCTTCCTCTAAGTCGGTCAAGTACTGATCTGATCGAGCAGGACAACTGGCAACAACTGGCAGTGGAATTTTAGTAATTACTTCGTGAACGACGCGTAGCCTGTACATATGAATTCAGCTCACCACTTCATTCCAACTTCTCCTATAAATAGACCATGACTTCCACATTAATGGGGATCGATTCCACACACCACGAAGTGCTGCCCAACTATTTTCTCCATCATCTCAAGAAATTCTAACCTCCATTACACTCCTCCAAACTAAGATCTATAATGAAATCTTCCATGGAATTGATCAAAATCGTTCAAGTATTCAAGTGTTGAAGCTTTCCGTTAAGCAATCTCCATACTTATAGGGATTTAATCACTCCATCGATAGATTCAAGTGGACTAAAGAGAATTTAAGGAAGTAGAGAGAGAATTATCATAAAAAAAGGAGAGAATGAATGCAAAAGCATATTGTTTGTACTTTGTAAACTCAAATATGATAATGAGAAGTGACTCTATAATGGATGTAGGCTATTTCTAAGCCGAACCACTTTAAAAATCTTTTGTTCTTTACATTTTAACTTTTATTTTGTGTTTGTGGCTCCGTAATTTCAAGTCATACTGTTAGGTGAAGTATCCTAGAGATACCTTTGGCGTTGTGATCAAATTTTGACTTCAACACTTTTTATTTTTGTTGTATGTTGATGATTTTGAGACTTTGGGTGATATGTAGTGAGGTTGATGTATGGATTACTCATTTAGACAAATGTTTAGTATTGGTGACTCTAAGTTGTTATGATATTTGAGTTTTCGTTTTTATTATGCTTCACTACTATATCATGTTGTGTATTTTTTATTATATGTTATCCACGCATTGTGAGTTATACGACTGGTTTTGTTTCAAGTTATTCTTCCTTGATGATCATCCCACATCGGCTTGACACATCATACTATGTGTCATTTCTTAGTTCGGTGCAGAAGATACTAGCGGGTCGTCACATTTGGTATCAGAGCTTTGGTTAAATGATTTTACCCAAAGTTTGCAAACACAAATGTCTATGAAAGACGCACTTGTAATATTTATTGGATGATTACTATATTATAATATATAATTTAGTAGGTTAGTAAGCACTTGAGCACAATTGTCGCCTTACTCTAATGTGAATTGATCATTCCCGTTTCAAATAGAGAATGAGTCAACAAACTTTGAGATACACTACTAGAGATGAGCCTGCTATTGGAGGGGTCGACAAGGGTAGCCAGCCGGGAGCTGCAACTACTGTGCCCGATCATCCTACTATGTTCGAGGTCATGCTAGGAACGGTCATGAGGAGGATGCTCACTCCAAAAGAGGCAGTAGAGCGTGGTGTTCCTTTGTAGGCACCTAGGGTTGTCATTTTGCGAAGCTCTGCAAGGTCTATTCTTCTCTAGGTGGTAAGCCATTTGTTGGTACAGAACTTACTATTGAGATTCAAAATTGGTTGGATACTTGTATTTAGATTTTTGGAGATTTAAGAATTGACGGTGCAACTAAGAGGAAGCTGCATCGAGGAAGCTACACGGATGAGCAATGGATTGGTGGAACTCTATTACTTTGGAGACTCCAAAGAACTAGATCACTTGGGACCAGTTTAGAACTAAGTTAGAGGAGAAGTTGATTTCTACGGTCCAAAGTAGATACTCTTCAAGAAGTTTGTCGAGTTTAAGCAAGGAGTTCGACTAGTATTTGAGTATATGGTCGAATTTAAACCTTTATCGAATTATGCTCATTAGTATATTGAGGCTCCTTATCAAAAGGACGAGAAGTTTATCAAGGGCTTGGACGAGAGTCATAGAAAACAACTGATCGACCATATTGATGATCCTTATTCATATCCTAATTCGAGCACTCAGGATTTAATATCCCTAAAGCTTGCTTCGTGAGAATCGACATTTGGTTATTTCGTAACCCCATTACGAAAAAGGAACTTTGGTGACAGAGATAAGGCTTTCGGGGTCCGCATAATACATTTCGTATCCTCAATATGAAGATTGTGATGGCCGGCCCGTATCTCCTGCACTAAACTAAGAAATGATGCGTTGTATGATGTGCCAGGTTGATATGAGACGACCATCAAAGAAGAATAACTCGAAACAAAATATGTCGTATAATTCACAGCGCATGGATAACATATAATAGAAAATATACAGTATGATATAGTAGTGAAGCATAACAGAACATAAAACTCAAATCTCATAACATCTCAAAGTCACCAATACAAAACATCTGTCTAAATGAGTAATCCATATATCTCAGAAGGCAAATTTATATATCTCTCTTCTTCATCGCTGTATAATTTTAGAGAAGAAGTAAAGAAGGATTGTTGAATTTCCTTGCATACAACAAATTAGAATGGTAGGCATTATATAGCAGTCTTACATGTCAATTTATACTCAATTGACACCACCTTTCATCGATAGACATTTCCAATAGACATTACCTTTGGATATGAAAGATATTTCAAATAATTACAAACTAATAATTTTAACAGCTCGTTCGCCCATCTCCAAATTGAGAGAAAGAGAATGTAGCTGAATATGTCGCTTGTTAGGAATGGTCTCAGATATGTTTTATGTGGCACTCTGTACGATGTAGTAGTGTATTTTTGGACTAGTTCCCACCCTTTATATGAAAATAACTAAACCTAATCAAGCTTCAAAAGAAAGAAAAAACGATTTGTTAAGGTAAGTTCTGTTGGATTAAACTTATGCCTCTTATAGTTAAATACTAATTATTTCAATTGTACAGAGAAGTGCATTTACAGTCACATCAAATGCAAAAATGAAAGCTAATATTTTGATAATATTAATTCGAATTTAATAATTGTTTTATGATGTTTTAGTTTCAATTTTAGAAATATATGTATATGCAGAACTCAAAGGGTCGTCAGATATGTCATATACTTCTTTTGTTGTTGAAATACGAGTGTAGGACCATTTAGAGTTTTGTAATCAAGGAACTTGCTCAGTGGCACATACATTGCACCAAGGATCTCGTCAATGTTAATCCATATATAAAAGCCATATAAAAGAAAGAATGCAATAATGATTACAATAAAACAAAAGCAAAAGATATTTAAAGGGTGGGCTTGAGAAATTATCGATTTCAAAGGTGTAAAATTAGAATTTAAAATATTTAGTCTAGATTGAAAATGATGTTGCAGATTTTATATACTATGTACTAATTCATTGCAATGCTACAAAGTTAAGTTGAGAAACACTGCTATCATAAAATTACAAGGTAGTTTCTTGTATTTTCATGGTGAAACTGAAAAAAATAAATGCTACCATATAAATGATGCTTGAAGAATTTAGCTATCAAGTAGATTTTTGAATAAAGCTAACGCATGCAATTTTTTGTTCATCCCCCCGAGGGTGGAGGATGCACCAAATCTGTACTGAAAATGAATTAAAAATCAAACCTGTGGGTTGTTACTCTGGGTGATACCGCAATGGAACAAAATTTTTAGGAACATTTCGAGGGTAGAAAATAATTATAAATTCAGTTAATCTGCTAAGTATAAGATGTTCTTATTTATTAAGCAAGATAATAATTAATTTGCAAACACTATTCTCCCTTATTCATAGGTTTACTGAATATCGTCGCATCTTATAGACAGATTTACATTTATCCTTAGTTTAACCATTATATATACATCCATCCAGTTAATTAACGTTCCACATCTCCAGCATACAAAACAAAAGGTTCAAGAAATTTCTTTTCTACAAGCTCTACAAGTATTGCCAGTAAGAATGTTAACTAACTTCATTTTGCTGATCTTATACATAACCTTTGATATCATCATTCATACTATTTCATTATGATGCACTTTGATTATTTTCTCTTGTAATATTATCGGTTTACATATACTGTTTTTTAATTATGATGCAGTTTGTTGATTTATTATGTTCTCTCGGGTTATACTGTTTTGGATGCACAATGTGCAATAGGTTTCCTAGCAGTACAGTTTTAGGGTTTTTCTTTTTCTCCGTTCTTTTACCTCTCATTTTGACGTGAAGTTGTGGGAAGCCATAATGCAAGTTTTAATCTGTTTTTAATTAACATAAATGCTGCTGAGTAGTAGAAGTTACAGAGCATGAATGCTGCGTACATATTTCAATTTTAATTGAATGACTTATTGCTCATGGACAAGAAAATCTGCTTTAAATGTTGGCAGCAAGAAAATAAATTTGCTGGTGATGATACCGATAATGTATATTCCTGATCTAAAGCAAGAGTAGGTACATGAATTAGTAATTAGAATAAAAATCCTGATAATTAATGTTTTGAATCTTTTGATTCACATAAATAATCCATGGGGGATAAGTTATTTCAGCATGTAAACCAAGCGTAGATCAGAAATATATATTAAATATTTAACCAAAATAACGTCTAAAATAATCTATGCAAATAACCACCACATCTGATATTACTACAAAGATCAGAAAAGAAATCACTCTACGATGTTCTTGGGCAAGAACAGATATTCATATTTGTGCTTAAATACTCCGAATCCTGCAATATAAATCATAATCTTACGTGAGTAATTCATAATAGGTAATAACACTCAGGAATGGACAGTCAAGGAGAACAGACGTCAAACAATGTCAGCGAGGAAGTTGAAGAGGTCCAAGAGAGATTTATATGCCCTTATGTGCACTGTGACAAGACATTCCCAAACTCTCAATCACTGGCAGGCCATTGTAGGCTTCATTCATTCCGAAACGAGCAGTACAAGCCTGGAAGACCAAGGAAATCACAAAGGGCACGCCGAGCACAGGCTGCGCAGCAGCAGCAGCAGCAGCAGGCGCAGCAACAAAATGAGGAACCAATAATGGCAGTGCCTTTAAGGCAGTTCAACCCTGCTAGCGTGCAGCGCAGGGAGAATGCTTCACAGATATTATCGAGATTACTGTCCGTTCAGCGAAGTAGCAATAGCAGCCCTCCAATAATACTGAGAAATGTTCAACATCACCATCACCATATTCATTTGCCAACTCCTTTTTCCCGGCCTCAGCTACCATTTTTGTCATCTAGTGTTAACTTCAATCAAAATCAGAACTCATTCACTGGTTTAAATGGTTTAAATCGCGAGGCTGAAAGGATGGTAAGAGCAACAAGGCCGTTATTTTCTGTTGCCTCATCGGGGGGAGTTAGCAGTGTCCAGGACAGTGGTGTTCGTAGCGTCGAAGAGTTGGATCTTACCCTTCGTCTCGGAAGATAAGTTATGTTGAACCCTGGTTTAGAAGGTAGGTTCCCTTGCTGCCTTTGCTATGGTTATGTATGGTTTTTCTTCTTCTTCTTTTACCTTCTGTAATAAATAATGCTTTTGAGAGTCAATTTTATTATGTGGCGGATGATCAGTATGAACTGTTAGAGATATTTCTCTAAATATATTGGATGATTATCTGCTACATGAAAACCTCCAATTAGCTTTCTAGCGTCCATTTGTGTTACTTGGCCTTAGCAACATGTCAGTTGGTAATAATAAAGTGTGAAATTCAGATACCGTTTTGCTGGGAGTAACCAAAAAAATGCAGGAAAAATCGTAAATATCATATTTTTTCAAGATTTAAAGTTTTCACAATGAGATTCAAATCATAAACCATAAAATTTAAACTTTATATTGAAAGAAACGGATTTAAATCCTAAATTGTAGAGTTAAAAAAGTTTGTATACAATAATCTAAAACCTTATTTCTCCCTTATTCCAATTTCATTTTATTGGGAAATTAATAGAATTGTGATTGTAGATCCAAATCTGTACGTCGAGTACATCAATTCTGATTGAGTGATTTTTCTAATTCGTTGCATTAGCTAGATTTGAATCAGAATATAAATCAAATCGCAGAGAGGGGATTCAATATGAAAATGGATTCAGATCGTCGGATTTAAAAGGTTTTTGACAACAACGTTCATGAAAAGTAGGCCATAGCTAAGAAGTAGGTTTTACAAACATATAAAAAGTTAATCAAAGGAAACTGCAAATAGAAAAGCGTACTCGTGTAGCTGAACTAAACAAATTAACTATGACAAATCCCCAAGTTGCAAAAGAAAATATAAGTTAATTTTAAATATATATATATATATATATATATATATATATATATATATATATATATATACAAAGTCGTCCATTCACTGCAAAACCGTAGCAACATGAAGTAGTTTTGTTGTCGTTTGGCAATAAAGAACAATGAGAAGATACAATAAAATAAGATAAAACAACAATATAATTTAGGGAGTGGCTACATAAACACAAAAGTTAGACACAAATTAGACACAAAATCTCAACTACATGATTAATTTGTCTTTATGTGAAAGGTGCAAATCATAGAGTAATCCTATAATTTTTTTGTATCTCTCAATTTGTTTCAAACATCTGTCTAACTAGACTTTCTATATAATTTATTATAGTTTTTTGCTAATACCCTACTATTGTTATTCAAAAGAAAGCTACATGTATAAAGAAAAATGTTTTCCAATTACAAAATGAAAAATAAAGAAAGCAACATAATACTCCATCCGCTAAGAAACTTTTGACAAAATTAAACATAGAGCCCAAAACAAATTATGACCGCATGCCCTAACTCAACAAATAAAATATAATCAATTTTACTTGATCCTGCTCTTAAACTAGTGAAAAATGATCACGATAGAAAAACAACGAGCATAGAGAGTAGATATAACTTCTTTCGCAATAGGGCAGCAACAATTTTTTAATGCTGATGAACTTGTATTGTAATTTTATCATTCGTTTACTTTACCAGAAAAAGTCATAACTTCGATGGGTACAAAATAGTTGTCGGTAGACGATTGAAAAGGACATCAAAAGAGGGGTCGACATTTAGACGGCTCCTTCAACCATCAGTCTTTTCCAGACTGTTCAATGGCTTTGTCGACTCATTACATGTGGCAACTGTGGAGACAACCATCATTAGCCAATTTTTTATTACTATTAGCCAATTTTTTATTACTGGACGTCGAGAAACAAAAACCGATAGGCCATCGAAAGTCGTCAAAATTCTAGAACATGTTTTTTTTATTGTAATCATGACTCGTTCCATAACCAATAAGCTCACATATTCTAATATATCGCAATTTAATTTCATATACATAAATCATTCATATACAAGCCTGAACATTTCATAACATATGTAATAAAATATATCATATAAATAATAACAAATCATCAATATATAAGATAATCATATTTTAGACATTCATCAATATACCACAAATCAAAAACATTCGTCAACATCTATATCATACATTACATCAGATCAACCACACCGACCCATCGACAATTCAAATTGTATCATACAATATCACTACAAAAATAGTGGTTAGTGGAGACTTTTTATTTGGTATCTAATAGAAAGATTTTGTCTCTAGTAGTTGAGATCACTTAAAACAAATAATTTTGTCTTTAATTAAATCAAGTCTTAAAAAAATAGAGAGAGAAAATGTTGGTCTAAATAACTTTAAAAATCTAAATGGTGGTTTTAACAACAAAAGTGTTGGCTACTCTCAAGTTATCTCAAATTATACTATAACATGAAGAATGGGATGACGTTACACAAAGATAAATATAGATACAAATGGATGGGCCGCTCTTTTATTTTTTATCTGTTACTTGGATCAAATACTATGTCTGTACATATTTGTATAAATAATGCCTATCGCTGTATCATTAACATATACAATAATCTCTGTAAAGACTTAACGTTCTATCAATAATACAGAGAATTCACTTCTTATTACAAATATCAAACAATTGAATTACTTAGTTTCTATCTTGGTATCAGAGCATATTCGATCAATGTCGCTGCAGATAATCTGGAATTCATCTGTTATGGTGATTAAGGAGAGTCTATCAGAGAAATTTCATCACTTGGATCTCTTAACTCGTCAAGAATTGCTTGAATTCCATCCTCTGAGTTTGTTTGATCAATAGAACACAGTGCCTCGCCAAAATTCATGGCTGCAACAGCGTTTTACTAATCAAATTGAGGAAAAATAAGTCTAAATCACTTACGATCGATCAAAGAAAGCAAGGTGTTCACTGCCAAGAAATTTTATTTAAGAAAGATTTCAAAAAATCAATTTCTCATTGAAAATCAGTAAAGACTGTCGATTTCATCAGTAATCGAGGATTGCCTTCTTCACTGTGAATCTATGCAATGCTGGTCTTTAATTCAAAATTGCAAGGTCAAAATTTGTTTACCTCATATTTCCTGTTAACTGTGCATCATCATTGTTGTAGCTCATGGCGCATGACTACAATTCTGTGTCTTCTGCTGATCCCAACGCCTCACAAGGGACAATAGTCGAACACCTGATCATAACTGGCACCATCCCACAAAGTCAGTTAATCACCATTCATCTGGACATGACCAACTATTTGCTTTGGAAACTTCAAGTGGAAACTGCAATACTAGGGTACGGATTAGAAGGGTATGTTCTTGGAACAATACCTATACCACTCAAATTCATTACTAATAGTGCCAATACTATAGTTAGCAATGAGGATTATAATAAATATTACAGACAAGAAAGACTTATCAGTGCTTGGCTATTGTCATCCATAAGCTCGAATTTACTATCTTGTGTTGTAGGCTGTAAGACAACAAATGAAATATGGTCAACTATAGAAAGAAACTTTGATACGCAATCTTCAGCCAAAGCCTTACATTATAAAAGGCAACTGCAAAACTGCAGAAAAGATAACTCGAGAATGAGTGAATATCTAGCCAAAGTTAAGAACATATGTGATCTGCTAAAAACTATTGGCAGTAATGTCGAAGAATCAGATCATGTTTTGTATTTTTTGAATGGACTAAGTGTTGAATATGAAGCAGTAATTGATGTTATTATCTCTCAAAAGATCACAACCCTTTTAGATGATGTTCGTGCTATGTTTCTTGGTCATGAAGCAAGAATTGACAATAGAAAGTCAACTGAAAATGAGTACTCACTCAATTACGCTGCAAGCAACAGAGACCGTAGCCAAATCAACTTAAGAAATGATAAAAATTCGAATCAGAGAGGGGGATTTACTGGCAAAGATAGAGGAACAGGTAGGTGGTCCAACAAATATAAACCCAAAGTCAGATATATGAGAGGGTAGGCCACACTGCATTCAAATGTTACTACAATTTTGACAAGAATTATGTGCATAATCAAGGTGAAAACAAGCAAAAGATGTTCAATCCTAATGCCAACCTAGCTCAGGCACATACAGAATCTACAAGTAATGCTGATAACAAAGGTCACAACCAAAGAGAATGTGCAAGAATCGAGACTATTCAAGACGATAATTGATATCTAGATTTAGGAGCGACTAACCACATGACAAACAACTTGGACAACCTCAATCCTAGAAATAAAGAGTATGGAGGTAAACAGACTATAAGCATGAGAAATGGTAAGTGCATCAAAATCTCTCATACTGGTAGTGCTATGATTAAAGGGAAGAAACAGCTATATTTACATAATCTTTTAAGAGTGCACTATTGTTTAGTAAAAGACATTCTTACTAGAGATATTTTATTGTAGGGTGATTCAGTCAATGGACTCTACAGATTCAGATTTAGTGACTACATGAACTCTACAACAAAGACTCAATGTTACAACTCTATAATAAGTCGGAATGGCAATAACTTGAGTTTATTTGATCTTTGGCACTATAAACTGGGTCATCCCAATGTCAATACTATGAAGAATATTTTTAGTAGAAATAATATTTCATGCAATGATATTAGCCTACCATATATATGCACATATTGTCAAATGGGAAAGAGTTACAAATTGCCATTTAATGATTCTCTAACTACTTGTAATAAACCATTTGATCTTGTCACTACTGATTCATGGGGACCATCGCCTGTATTTACTGATTATGGATACATGTGTTATATATTATTCGCAGATGCACACTCTAGATATACATGGATATATTTATCTAAATATAAGTCTGGAACCCATGATGTAGTGGTTAGTTACAGTAAAATGGTTGAAAATCGGTTTGGTACTAAAATAAAAGTCATTCAGTCTTATGGTGTGTCTGAATATAAGAGTCTGAGTGGTTATTTCAAAGATATGGGAATTATACATAGATTCACATGTCCTTACACATCTAAACAGAATGGTATCGTTGAAAGAAAACAAAGACACATCGTAGAATCGGGCTTGACACTATTAGCACATTCTTCTATGCCACTCAAATTCTAGTCTAAATCCTTTAATACTGCTGTTTAATTAATAAATAGAATGCCATCAAAAGTATTAAATGGGCCTCGTAGAAAAACTATATAATGTCAAGCCTGACTATCATAGTCTAAAAACTTTTGGGAGTCTATTTTTCCATACTTAAGGCCATACAATGCAAATAAATTAAAGTTCCGGTCAAAACCCTATACTTTTATACGGTATGCTATTAAACAAAAGGGATATAGATGCATTGATGAAAATGGCAGAGTATTTATAAGTAGACATGTTGTTTATAATGAAAGTATATTCCCTTGTAGTTCTACTGAGATAAAAACAATGAACAAAGTGTATAATACTTGTTAAAGTAAACTTGTGATACCAGAGTATTCTAGTATTCAGCAGAGTGCTAATGAAGAAGTGACTGTGGTTGCTCAAGAGCCATAGGCTACAAACACAAGTCAGTCAAGTATAAAGCTATTGAGCCATCCAGCCCTGCAACACCTTTACCTACAAATGCAGAAATGAGTAACAATGTTAACACAAAAAATCAGCAAAGTGAAAGTGAAAGAAACAATTCAAGTAGTTCAAGTACTAGCATACCAACAACTACTAATAATACTACTACACAACCTGATCAACCTGCTAATCAGCCACCTACTCATACTGGTCATCACATGACAACCAGAGCCAAACGTGGCATTTTCAAGCCAAAGGCATATAGTGCCATTATGAACAATGAAGAGCCAGTCATATACAGTCAAGTAATTAGAGATAAGAATTGGAAGAAAGCTATGGATGATGAATTTAAGGCTCTGACTACAAACAAGACTTAGAAACTTGTACATAACCTAGATAACAAGAATTTAATTGGTTGCCAATGGACATTTAAACTCAAGAAAAATCCTGATGGGAGTATAAACAGGTATAAGGCAAGATTAGTTGCCAAAGGTTATACTCAAGAATACAGCTTTGACTACAATGAAATATTCTCTCTTGTAGTTAAACCATCAACTATAAGGCTAATACTCACTATATCATTGAGAAATCAATGGAATATAAAACACTTTAATGTCAATAACGCATTTCTCAATGGAGTTTTACTGGAGGAAGTTTATATGCAGCAACCAAAGGGTTATGTACAAGGCTCAAGTCTCGTACGCAAATTAAACAAGGCAATATGTGGATTAAAACAGGCCCCAAGGGTCTGGTTTGACAGATTTAGGACAACTCTTTCAAAAATGGGATATAATCCTATAAAATCTGATAATTCCTTGTTTATTAAAATTTGCAGCAGTTCAACTATTTATATTCTAATATACGTTGATGATTTGATAGTGACAGGTAGCAATGAAGCAAAGATATGCAAATCACAAATTATCTCAATGGAGAATTTTTTATTAAGGATTTGGGTGATATATCATATTTTTTTTAGCAAAGAGGTTACAAGAACGTCAAATTCAGAAATTTTCCTATGTCAAATGAAATAGATTTCAGAACTACTGCTTAAAACTGAGATGTATGAAGCAAAATACAACCTACACCAATGATTTCAGGCCAACATTTTTCTAAATACAAGGGAGAAATCATAAATAATATTAAGCAGTACATGAGTGTTGCGGGAGCATTACATATGCCACCATAACCAGGCCTGATATAGCGTTCAGTGTTAATAAAGTATCTCAATTTTTACAGGAACCAAAGAGTGAACACTGGATGATTGTTAAGAGGATTCTACGCTACCTAAAAAAGGAACAATAACTATGGTCTCACACTCAAGGGCAGCAAGGAGCTAAAGATCACTGGATATTTAGACTTAGACTAGGCTGCTGATCCAGATGACAGAAGATCTGTCATTGGATACTGTATCTATGTTGGGGACAATCTGATTTCATGGAGTTTGAAAAAGCAATCAACCATATCAAAGTCAAGTACTGAGGTTGAATACAGAAGCATTGCTAGTGCAACAACCAAAAAAATATGGTTACAATCTATTATTAAGGAGCTATAGCTAGACTTATTTGATAAAGCTACAATATGGTGTGATAATCAAAGCTCAATCTACATGTCATCAAACCCTATTCATCATGCAAGGACTAAGCATATTGAAATTGATATACATTTCATTCGAGAACAAGTCAGTAAGGAAAAATTGCAAGTAAACTATATACCATCATACCATCAACATGTAGATATCCTTATAAAGACACTATTAGCAAGAAACTTTTGCCATCTTCGAGAAGATCTTAGAATATGAAGTTGCATCTCTCTCAAATTTCCCCTTTCTGATACACAAAAGCCTCTTTCAAGCAAACAAAAGCCAGATCCGCAAGTATTACTCTCAAGCTCAAGCAAGACAGCCACAGCGAGGAGATCTCAACTTTACAACTCCGATTCGAAGAGATAAAGTTGATACACCTTCATTTTCTCTCAAGCATGAATGCTAACATACATATTTGAGCTCGAGTGGACCAAAATCGTGAATTTCCTTTCAATTGCCAATTTAGGGTTATAAGACAAAGTTGATACACCTTTATTTTCTCTCAAGCATGAACCTTAACATACAGATTTGAGATCGAGTGGACTAAAATCATGAATTTCCTTTTAATTGCCAATTTAGGGTTACGAAATAAACCCTAACCCCAAATTGAGAGTGGAAGATAAAATATGAAGTGTCAGCTACTCTCATGTTATATTATTACATGAAGAATGGGTTGACGTTACACAAAGATAAATACAGATACAAACGAATGGGCCGCTCTTTTGTTTCTTTTATCTATTACTGGGCTCAAAGCCTACATTTGTACATATTTGTATAAATAATGCTTATCGCTGTATCATTGACGTATACAATAATCTCTGTAAAGACTTAATGTTCTGTTCTATCAATAATACAGAGAACTCACTTCTTAGTACAAATATCAAACAATTGAATTACTCAGTTTCTATCTCATTCAAGTTTATCTTGTGCATGTATGTAGAACTTGATGAATTTTCAGTTTTGTAGGTCTCTTTCGATCTTGTTGACGGAATTAGTACCTTCTAGAAGTATATGCCTATAGAACAACAATATATGTACTAAGAAAACTTTAATTTGCACAGTAAATGCTTTCGAGTATGTAGATCTTAATCGAGGTTGATTTAATCCGATCGGCCAAGGGTTTCATAGAGCTTCAAGGTTATCGAAAGATCTATTTTTGGATGTGGTAGACATGGTTTATGATGAGATACATACATTGGTTAAAGGAATCTTGAAGAAAGCTATTTTGTTGATTGATAAACCCTTTCGATTACATAATTGAATTTCTTTAAGGATGGCAGTAAGCAGCTTTTGTATAGAAAATTAGTACATTATATATATATATATATATATATATATATATATAAAGATTTTACATCTACAGTTGTACAACTTCAAAACAAATGACGCAGGACTCAACTGAAAACTCACTCATACTGAAGTACACCATACAAACTACATATATAAAATAAAAATCCACTATTAGATTATACCTATGCAAGACCAAATATAAGGCAGCGCTATATATACTTAAATACTATACATCGTCCTTACTCACTAAAATAAAAGCTCTACGATCCTAAGGAAATGCTTGGACCGGGGCAGGTTAGAGTCGATAGTTTCTTGAATTTCTTAGATTTTTTCCCTCTTTGACTTAATATTACAAATTATAGAGTTCCACGTTAAGTTTTCGATTACTCTAGAATCAATATCCACTTGAACGTCAAAAGATGCATTATCAAAACTGCCCTTACATACAACCTTAGACTTCATCCTTAATTTTTTTATAGTTTCGTTACTCAAAGTATTGTCATCGTGGTCTGTCACATCCTCTTCTGTAGCCATTGAGTCCAAATCATAAGTACCAGAGGCAAGGCTAACGTCTTCATTATGCATTGGGATCAGCTCCTGGGCAGTGCTACAAACATTCTGAGGTAAAGCCTCTTTATTGACTCTTTGCATAAAATTACCAATTACTTCAGAAGGTTGCATTCCTAGCTCTATGTTTACAGAGCTAACATTACAACTTTGAGGAATATTTTTCTTAGGAACCCATATTCTATTAAATGAACAAACATTATCCATGTGTTCAAATCTATGACAGTTCGAACAAGCTAAAGGGAACCACTCATATTCCATATTCTACATAATCAACTGATCATCTTCTGACATAATTGGAATTTTCTTGGGATACAAAAATGGATTGAAACTTCTACTAGGACCACTACAAACAAAACATCTATTTGCGATGGCAAAAAAGCGTCAGTGGTCGTTGCAAGCCCATGCAAATAACCGTTGCAATTAAAGCCGTTACCCACAGGAAAAACAACGGAAAAAGTGATGGCCCCGTCGCTAATTTAGCAATAGTCTGCAATGACAACTTGTCCAATTTGCATTAGGCGTGTAGGTAGTTTTTCCCAGGAAGCCGTTAAAAGTCATTGCAAATCTAGAACATTTAGCCATCGCAAGCCATTGCAAATTTTGACATGTAGGTCATCGCAAGCCATCGCAAATCTCGGTAGTTTTTTTTGGCAAAGCCGTCTGGTTTTTAAGGTGACTGCAAACACCTTTTTATTATAACTAATAATAAAAAATACAATATGGTATGGGTGATTGTAGTTAACAATCAACTGCATCGGTTTTTAAGGTGGACCGTCCACCACTTACGGAATTTAGAGTGTTTCGTCCATTCTGCCTAATAGGCTTATAGTAATGGATCTAGTCAAATTTAACTAGTCTACAATTCACATCTCCATGTAGGGAGCAATTACTAAAATTTATATACTAGCTACACATAACTGCAACAAGTACACACAGAAGTAATCCATTGCATTTATTGTACTTGAAAACAACAACATTTCTTGAGCCACGAACTGATAGAACACACTGTACAATACGCGCAGCAGTTCCCATTTTCATGCTAGCCCAGCTAGACTAATTATTGCTTGTTTGACATTTTCATGGTTCTAGACTGAGATCTGACATCATAAATTTTCATAGAGGCCTCCATGGCATGGCAATACAATCACTGATAGATGGCCAGAGGTAGCAAGAGCGATGAGTGAGGAGGTGAAGATGTCACACCAAAAATCCAATAGCATAATCAAGAGCTCTCGCTTCACCTGTAATACTAATGGATTTGGTGAATCACATTGTTCCAGAACACCAAAACTCAAAGCCCCTACCACGATGAACCACACAGATTTTCATAGAAGCAATACATAATAAAGAGACTACTCCACATATGCCAGCGAGACAACCCATACATCCAACAAAACGAATTTCATCTTTCAAAACCGTAAAACTGACAACAAAAACCACTAACAAGATGAAAATCTAGGACAACACTGAACACCATCATCCCAAATCGAACCATCACAAACAAAAACAGCAACTAGAATTGCAAAAAACATCCAAAATCCCACTGAGCAAAGGGCGGAGAAAATACTCAATAAACAATTTATGTGCAAAATACTAAACATCGTTGGTTGAGATGCGAATCAACTCGAGAAAAGGCACTACTGCTACCCTAAATTTCTCCACGTCGGCAGCTTTCCACATAATCACCACAAGTCATACTGCCAGTTGAATAACATGTAGAGGCATGTGGTTGCCTGAAGCAGCCACTACGCAATGATAAGTGGATTCAACAGATATGGGTCTAAAAGATGAAGGATGTTGAGGAGAGGATTGAAGAATCTAGGGTATATGGGAGAAAGAGCTCAAACCTGGGAAAGACGTTGCAAATCTCAAAGGAAAACAACGCATGACGTAAACTAGGGATAAATTGAAGAAAGGAGGGGAATGGGAAGTGAAACGGAGAGAAAAGATGGAGTTTTGAAGAAAGGGGATGAATTGAAGAGGATCCCTACACCCCATTTACAGACTTCTATCAAGAAGGAGCTCTCCTTACTTCTAAGATTTAAAAAGAAATCATGGTAGTTTTTATTTCACTACGCATCGATTCCTTTCCCTCAAACCACAAATGTATAATCAATTCACCAATATCAAATCTCATCACTATTGTTCCAACATAACAGACACCAAATCCAATATAACACTACCAAATCATAATATAAATCAAATCCATAACACTACCAATAGCATTCCATCATAACAAAACCAAATCCATAACATTCCATTATAACATACCATCATAATATATACAAAATGACTACTAGCCTGTTCAATTGCCACAAAATCCAAAACACTACCAAATCCATCATAACGTTACTAACAAAAATATACACATACCTATAAGAAAAATCAAACTATGTGTCCTCCTCTTCGTCTTCGTCGGCAGCAACATTCCCTCCACAAGCATCGACCTATGCTCCTGATAGTACGCTGCAATACACTCATCTATCTACTGGGCCAATCATTCACTCATCCAGCTAATGCTGGATCCGAGCTATATTCTCTTCTTTCGTGGACCTCCTATAAGTTCGCTAAAAAGTAATAGTCTGTGAAATGATTCAAGTTAACATTAAAGTTAGCAATTCAAGTTAATAATTCAAGTTATCATAAAAGTCTAAAAAAGGTTTACCTCCTGATTGCCGAAGGCATGTCTCCTATTTCGAGTAGGAGGATCAATGATAGAATCCTATATAAGATTGGACTCTACGAGCAATAGCTCCTCTCCTCCACTAGCATGTGGCACTCTTGCCTACTCTTCTTAATATCTCTCATCCAACACCAATATAATTTTGATACAACTGCTATATAATTTACTTATATACTGTGATATAAACGAATATGAAACAATTACAGATAAAAATATTTACCATTACATTCGCAGCCTTTTGGTCTGCCCAGTCATATGAAACGTTCTCTTTTCCATCAGTCTGCTCCATCTCATGTGTATGTCTAAAAACCCCTGCTATAGAAGGCTCCCTTCCATACTTTGTGAACTGAAAATATACAGTAATAAAATTATTGAAAATAAGAATGAATGATTTTCATAAGGATATATATGTGAACATATGCTAAAAATATTGAAAATTTATACCAATTCTCTCATATGTTGTTGGAAAGATTTTGAGCCACCGCAGTGTAAAGCTGGATTCTTATTTCTATTTGCCTTATTTCTTGCTGCTACGTCCTATTAAATTTAACACACGATTAACTAAAATAATGCAATAAACAAAAATATGAATATTTACATTATAGCTTACTTTAGTTGCTTAGGTATCCCAGTATCTTTCAAATGCAGCCCAAACATCGTCACTCATCCAACTTGGCTTTTTACCAGAGTTCTTTGCTTTTGAAATTGCCTCTCTATAATTTTTGTTCATTTTCATGTTCTAGTTAGACATAAAAACTTTCAATCATGCAGCTTTACACGTACAGCAACCTGCATATTTAATTTATTTTTAATTATGTATAGTATATTAATTTTCAATAGTAATATAAAAATATACTTACCATCAAGTTAGCTGAAATAGCGTTCTTGATATGAGGTGGGATACTATCCCGGTGCGTCCAACAACCTGACATCCTACTCCTATATAACTGCTTCGATACTTCTAGAATAAATAATGTTGGCTCGACCTCGAAACCCCTGTATACATGTTGACGTAGATATTTCATATATTTTAAATAATCTAAATTGAAATAAATTTTATATTTACCCAGCGCTCTTGGGAACAATCTCTGCAACTCGACATAGACTTGGCTCCAAGCTACTAGGATTTGCTCCAGTTGCAGGAGATAGTGAAGGAGATGGCTGAGACGTACTCCTGGATCGTCGTCTATCAGGCATACCTATCACAATTATATAATGCATACAAAATAATAAAGAGCACATAAGCATCACACAATCATTAATCATCACACAATCATACCCTGCCATAATCGGCACATAATCATACATTAAAAGAACAATGCATAACATATATAGTCATCATTAATATTACCAAAACGAGATAGTAAAGAACATAAGTAAATTTATAGCTAAGAACATTCATCATCATTATTTTTACATAGCTCATAATCATACATAACATAAGTAAATTTATAACTAGTTATCATGTATGATCAGTCTTCATCATCTTCTGATCCAGACCAAGTCTCATACTCTATATCGTTTTCTTCAGTACTTACAAATGCATCTACTAATACATTCGCTTCATCATTCAACGACCCTATATAAATGTCATCGGCTATCATTATTTCAGTATTTGGCTCAAGATCCACTTGATATGCTACTTTATCTGGAATATTATTTCCATCAAATGTAAATTTTGCCTTTGTTTTAACAACAGCCCACCAATCTTCTTTATCTTTTTTAAAGACGGATACAGAGCAAAATAAACTTGTAATGCTTGCTTAGCTAATATGATAGGATCATATTTATAGTAATGCGATGTATGCCTTATTTCAATGAGCTTATAATCTTTGTGCACATTAATTCCAAAACCAGGAACATTGCTAAACCAGTTACATTTGAATAGAAAAACTTTCTCTGCAGGCTGTGCATAATATGTCAACTCTATAACTTCCATTACGACACCGTAAAAATCTTTTATATGCTCCTCTGGATCATCACTATCTTTGACAAATACACCATTGTTATATGTTAACTTTTTCATCTCCATCATCATTGGTGTTGAATTTAAATCCATTGACGATTGGATAAGTTTTGACATTTCTTTTTGGTCTGATAGCAAGATGTCGTAATCCTTCATTAACAACATAGTTTTTGGGATCATAAACATAGTCTGAACACCATCCAGCAAATTCTTTACTGACATCGCCAAATGGATGTTGTGATTCGTATATGCTGCAAATATGTGTTATGTTCCTTTTTATTAATATAAATAAATCAATATATATAATTGAATTGTACATGAATTTAGTATTACCTGATAAATGGTGCCACTTCCACGCAATTTAAAAGAACATATGTGTGTGCCACATAGTAGTCTCTATCGGTTAACCATATTTCCACACATTTTCCAGCAGGCCTTCCGTGTTGTCTAAAAATAGATAACGTTGTTTGAGAAGACTCATTTTCAATTGCTACTTCATTACGAGGAACAACTACAAAAGATAAGTCCATATCTTCACTAAATAAATGGGAGAAAAAAATGAAGCTTCCTTTTCAAAGTACGATTTGCAACTCGTACCTTCTACTCTTTTATTGTCTAGCTGTTTCTTCAAATGATTCAAGTGCATGTAATAAGATTAATTAAATTTATATGTTGGTACAAAAATCTAAATTGTAATCTATCAAGAATATTGTGGATATACAAAATTGCCTCTCAAATGGATACATCCATCCATATTGCACAGGACCTCGAAGAAGTGCTTCAGACAGAAGATGAATAGGTAAATGCTCCATTACATTAAAAAAACCAAGTGGGAATATTTTCTCGAGTTTGTAGAGCAGTACAGGGATTTTTTACTTCAAGCTAACATAGACGATCTACATTTAACGTCATTGAATAAGGTTGTTTATTAATTCTGTTATAACACTCCATACTTTCGTGGGCAATAGTTCTTTGAAAATCACAGGTAAAAAAATATTCCATCATAATATGGCAATCATGGCTTTTCATCCCACTCAATTTACTGTGTTTAAAGTCCATGCATCTACGAAGGTTAGAAGAAATCCCATCAGGACATCTTAATCCTTCCACCCACTTTAGTGCGAGTTTTACTTGCCTGTTATCTAGCTCATAAAATGCTTTGGTTTTTTTATTATCGTCGTACAAGTGAAGTTCCGACCGTTTACAGAAGTGTAATATATCACGTCTCGAATTCACATCTTCCTTGCTTTTCCCCTTTACATTCAAAATTGTATTAAAAACGTTACTGAAAACATTCTTTTCATTATGCATGACGTCAATATTATGTCAATGTAATATCCCGGATGTTCTGGCCATTTATTTGAAATATTTTAATTATTTGAATTTAAATAATGGATTCTGACCATTTAATTTGAATATTTAAAATTATATTAAGAATATAGTAATATTTTATTTATGGGATATTGGGAAAATGGTGAATTTGCGGTATAACGTGAACGAGTGATTTAAAGGAGTTTAAATATATTTTTTTGAATTATATAAATATATTCGTTATTTAAAAATGATGTCAAAACGTTTAATTTATAATTTTATTATAAACGAACTAGAAATGGCACGGTAGTTCGTAAATTTCGTTTTGAACTTCAAATGAGTATACAGAATTCGTTTTAAGTCGAAATTCTGTGAAACCAGAAACGTTGGAATCGATTTGATTTTATTTTTCATATGAAAGAGAAAAATCGAGATTTCGTGTTATAATTTATTAGTTATGTCCAGTTGAAAATTTGAAATAGTTGCTATGGAAATCGTTATAAACGATAACGTTATTTAATAAATTAAATAAGAAATTTATATCGGTTAAACCAAATTTTCGAATGCCGAGTTTGAAAATCAGTCTTAGTCTGATTTGGAATATACGATATCTCATTTGAATATAATTGATGATATTGGTTTAATTTTATTCAACTATTTTAGAATTTAAATTATATCGTACCACAGTATATAAGATTTGAAAATAACCCAAACTAAAGTTTGTGGAAAATATATCCATCCGCATTTTCACTTGGTTTAATGAAAATGGGCTATGCTAACACAAGAGGACGGTACATATATTCTGAACTGTATGAAGGCAAAACAAAATAAAAGGCTAAAACAATTCATTCAAGAATTCAAATACACAACATCCCTTTTGTCTCTTGAACAACTAAAAGTACATGGAAACAATATATGTGTACATGAAAACAACAGATCAAACAGTAAAATACGGCTTCATGTACAGAAAATTTTATAGATAAATCTTCTTGCCAATACATACATCAGTTCAAATGAATACACAACAAACTTGAACAAGAAATTTGAGCGGACCACGTATGATACTTAAAAATGGACACCAGCGCAGCCATCACTTCAGGGCATCACTGTCCTGGAAGAAGAAGAAGAACACAGCTATTAGTAGCTAATAGGAAAATATATGTCAAGCTGTAAAGAAGAGAAAAAGAGAATCAGTGAAATAACAGAAACGGAAACATTGATTCAACAACTTCTGAAACAGTAAAAATAAAAATAAAGAGATGATATGTAACATAGGGCCGAACGGACAACAGAAAGAACAGTTAATGAAACAAATATAAATATGTACACCATCCAATCTATACCAACAATCGTACCAGCTAAATATGCATATACAGTTCAAATCTTATGTTCAAATCTATTAACATCCTTTTTTTTGAAATGAAGTACAAAGGCCATGTTCTTTTCTGAAAAACAAAACAGTAGAAAACCCAAATCAAATCTATATATATTCAGAAAATCTGTTATACAAATCTAGAAAAAGCTGTTCTGCTATTACAATGCAGATCTGGAATTCAAATTAAAATAATGTAATGGCAGACAATACCATGTGAAATATCTATAGATGTTCAGCCTAAACCTTAGGGACAGTGGAGCAGGAGTGTACATGGAGGAAAAATCTAACAGGAAATCCTCAGGCAATACAATACGAACAAGACAACTCGAATATAAATTCATATGAACAGACAATATTAATGAAACAATTCAAACAAAAAGACCATGTAAATGAAAAAAATTCGTAGCTTTTAATCTACATAGGGGTACCCAAAATCTTTGCACTGCCTGTCAAGGTAATACAGCCATCAAAGTTCCATCATCAAAAGTTCTGTCACGTTTTACACTGCTGAATCGAAAAGGGTACAACACCTAAGAACATGGTAACAGCAAAATCTAAACTAGGATGTAACAATACATGAATCACTGTAACACTTTCTACTATAAATACAGGGTGCAAGATCAACACGGTTGGAAGTAAAACCGAATTCGATACCACAAACAAACACTGAAATAAATAAGGGAAAAAGAAAAATCAAAACCAAAACAGAAAATAATTGGGAAAATCACTTAGCTTTTGTGGAGGAGGCTTCGGCCTAGGTTAAATCGAGTGGAAGGAGGGTGGCGGAGCGACTGATGGTGAGGCCGAGGCAGTGGGGCGTCGCAGTGGAGGCAATCTTCGGTCTTCGACTTCGGGTCTCGTCTTCGTGGGTTGGCGGAGCCACTGGACGAGGCTGAGGCGAGGTAGAAGCGGGCGACATGGTCTATGTGGTCGGAGGGAGCAGCGACGAGTGGGGTTTCGGGGAAAAGGGTTTCGGGTTCCTCCATTTTCGAGTGGCGGCAGAAGATTGTAGATGGGTCTGAGGGTTTGAAGAAAAAAGAAGGGGATCCGATAATTTATTTAAGTGATGCGGGTTGGTTTAAAATGGTGATGGGCTGGACAATGAAGTAAGGCCCATTCTTTTTAATTTATTTAAAAGTTTAATTAATTTAAATGTTTATAAAAACTTCGAATATTAATTACGAATGCATACGTAATCAGAATTCGAATAAACGAAAAGCGTCGGGACCGTGAAGAGGAGTAATACGCGATGGATGAGAACTGAGCAGGGCAGGCAACAGATGGATTTTTCAGAAAAATGAAACGTCGTTTAATTCAACTGGAAACAAGCTGATTTATCGACGAAATCAAATTCAAAGGTGAGTTAAACTCACTCAGTTATTTCTCGCTTATATTTTATAAGTTGGGTTTTTATTTTGAGTGCTATGGTTGCTAGTGATTTACTGATTGCTGATATATATTCAGTTATGGTTTGAACTAATGAAATTAAACGTCGTTTAATTTTAGTGAAACCCAAATCGTTATTTTTAACGATTGGTTCCAATTGAGGTAAGTTACCTTATTGGTCACATTTATAAACGTGTTTTAAATAAATGAATTGTTTTGATTGATTGTAGTGGTTGATATCGAATTGTCGTTATTGACTGTTATGAGACCAGTATTAAATTATTTTGATTAAATGGTTGAATATTGACCTGATGATTCATCATTTGTTGGGTTTAAACAAATGGTATTATTGGTTGAGGGATCGACAGTACATGGCCTATGAATTTATCATCGATTTACCGTCAGGTAAATCGACGAGATAAAGTTATAAAATTTATTTTATAACTGAAGAAAAAAATGGATTTTTTTAAATGGATTATTTGGATTAAAGTTTGTAAAACAAATAAATATTTATTATTTATTTATTTATTTAATTTATAATTGGTTTTTAAATGATTTTATAAAGAAAAGTGATAAAAGAAGGGTTATATAGGACCATGTTTTATAAACGAAATTTATAAAAAGGAATGAGGTGTAAGGATTTATAAATATTACTCAATAAAGGAAATTAAGGGAAATTTATGAAATAAGACTTTAAAAGAAAGGCTTAAAGGTGATGTGGTAAGAAATAGGATTTTAAAAAAAATTCAGGTGATAAGATGTATCGTCTAGAAAGGAAAAAGGGAAACGTGATATTTTATAAATAATTTTCTTAATCAATGAATTAAGAAGTATGGTTATACTCGAGACGGAAGTTTCAAAAGATAAGAAGTTTTATCGATAAGATAGCTAAATGAAGTGTATTCGATATTAAAATAAATATCTGTTTTGAGTTACAACTGATGTTTATCTAAAGGTAAGACCGTTGTTGATCAAGGTCTGAGAGGTAAATAAATACCCCAACTTGAATGACTTCAGAATTATCGAAGGATGACATTAGTTGTAATAGTAGGGATGTTAAGATAATAAATTTCGTGAAGTAAAGTTGTAACGTTGTTCGAAGGAATCGAAATATATGATGGGATTCCATGTAAAGAGGAATTAAAGAGGGGCTTGAGAATATGAAGTGATATTCCCAAAATAAAGGAAATAAAAAGGGAATTTTCGGAAACATGACTATATTTTCAAAGTACGAACATGAGATTTGAAAAAGGATATATTTTGAAAACGGAAGTGACGCTTATGGCAATCGAATAACGAAAACAAAGGGAGGTTTTGTAATATGTCTATGAGTAGGATAGATTGCTCGAAAATAGATAATAAGTGATGATTAAAACAAATATTTTGAAATAGAAGCTAATGGTATATTGAATATAATTCAAGGCATTTTTCTATAGGAATAGAAATGATTTGAGATTTCTAGTATAGTAAAATTGATATATTATTTTGGTATTTCAAATTGATTTATATAAAGGCCAAGTGGCACTGTATGTTATGACAATGGATTCCTTGTGTTGTTTTATTTTGATAGTTAAATAACCGACTATCAAAATATGGCCCAACGTTGTTGGTACGGAAAGACCGGAATCGAATATATATTCGAAAACCATTCCGACCAGCGAATACGTGAAAGAAGATTATCAAAGATGGAGCAATGGAAGACCGTTGATCTTCATAAGCGGAAGGACTACTGATTGGATTTCTCTGGTTTAGCGGCTGGAGATATTTTCAACAGTGATTCTGTCGTGATTTGAAATCACGGATTGCAAGGACTTCTCGCTACTGATCTGTAGGGTGATTCCTGGGATGCAGTAGGAGAGTGCCTTCGGTTCATCCTGTTCCTGGATGACTTGTATGGATGAGTGTCTGACAGAGTATTTCCTAAGGAATTACATGCGTTGATTTCTCCAAACGTACAATAGTTGATGGCGGAGAAATGGTTATTCTCTAGCCAAATAAATTAGAGTACTTTTTGTGGACGTCAATCAGTGTGATATCTAGCGGATCTGATGATGTGGCATTCAAAGTGGATAGTGGCCAGGTGCTGTATGGGAGTTCTAGCCTCAAGCCTCATCAATCGGGAGATGACAAAAATCGGGCAGGCAGCATGGCTATGTGGGTCGCTCCCATTATGGTGTATAATCACCTATCTAGAGAAATTCCTTTTGTTTCTTACTCTATCGATTCTGCCCATTCGGGAACGGTGGTTTGAGTCCAACCGTTGGTGATATACATTCGATACACTCAAGAGAAATGAGTGGTCGGTCATGTGTGGGCCGGGTTGCAAGACGTTCTTGTTGAACCCAGGTGTATTCGCCTCTAGAGATACATCAGCGGAAGGTGGTCCCATACCTTGTCAAGGTCGGAATCCAATCTCCAATAAGCGCTTGCGGTTTTGATTGTATATTATATGTGGAGCGTGAGATGCAAGCGTTCCACTAGATTGTTATTTACTTGTATTTAGACATTATTATAATATCAGAAAAGATATTGTTTTCAAAACTGTTTTTTTTTGGGTTATCGTAAGGTAAAAACCGTCCGTGTTTATGTGTGGATTCGGTCTTACGATTATCTTTTTCTTTCGAAAAGATTTCGAACTTTAAAATCATGATTGGATGATTCACTTTAAAACTGTGCGAGTTTATCTCACTCTGGTTCACCAGACTGACCCGGTGTTTTGTAAATGCTCGGGTTAGCCCGGGTTTGCAGGTTCAGGTTATTGAACACCATGAAAGGCGTGCTGGAGAAGTCCAGACATATTGGGTGTTATTCCGCTGTGTTGTTTATAAGGGCAGATTATTACAACTGTCCAGTGATGTTAATGTACTCTGAGATTGTAAGTTTTATCCAAAGCTCTCAATAAAGATTTATTTCTATATTATATTTTGTTCCGCTGCGATGTGAGACCCTGTGTTGTGTTCTTCTTCTTCTTCTATTCTTATATTTCTTTCTTTCTTATCTCACCCTCTAAATTCTTTCATTGACAATCCGGTGTTCTCGGTGTTTGAAAGTTCGGCATGAGATACAGTACAGGTATTTATGTCGATTTTCGAGGCCGAAAACCGCTGGGTCGTTACAGTGGTATCAGAGCTATTGGTTTAGTAATAACCTTGGCTCTGTGGCGTAACTCAATAAAGATGGGGTTAGTAATACCCTAGATTGAGTTTGAGTATATATATGTATGAGAGCGTATTTGTAAATTTTATATACAAATGTTTTGTATTGTGTTGTGGATCGGTTCAAGTGTTGAAAAGCGTTGAACTGATAAGGGACACAATATTGTTTGTAAAGGGGCAAATGAAATAATTTTACCCAAAATTTATTTCTGTATAAAAATGAAATAATTTTCCCAAATTAGTTAAGCTATGGCGTGTCGACTTATTTGAATGGAATTCAAAATTGGTTAAAACTTTGAATTAAAACTTAACTGGGTTAAGTGAAACTGAAATAATTATATTGGAATTAAATTAAGAAATAGTGTTGAAATTAAACAAATTTGAATGGAATTTGGAAATTTAATGAAGAATAATAGAAATCGATCGAATAAGTGGTTGATATTCAAATAGATTGAATTCAATTAAATAGTAAAATTGAATGTGAATTTGGTTGATTGATTAAGTTTGTGGTGCCCTGGTTGTTGATTCATGGTTTATTGGTTGTTGGATTGATTGAATTAAATTCATAATGGGTTAAGGTAGAGTTAAACAAACTAAACCTTAGAAAGTGAAATGTTATTTAAATATATTTTAAAAAAAAATTACTAGAATTTACAACATTTTTCTTACCTTAGCAATTTGGAGGACGAAATTATTTTAAGGGGGGAAGAATGTAATATCCCAGATTTTCTGGCCATTTATTTGAAATATTTTAATTATTTGAATTTAAATAATGGATTCTGACCATTTAATTTGAATATTTAAAATTATATTAAGAATATAGTAATATTTTATTTATGGGATATTGGGAAAATGGTGAATTTGCGGTATAACGTGAACGAGTGATTTAAAGGAGTTTAAATATTTTTTTTTGAATTATATAAATATATTCGTTATTTAAAAACGATGTCAAAACGTTTAATTTATAATTTTATTATAAACGAACTAGAAATGGCGCGGTAGTTCGTAAATTTCGTTTTGAACTTCAAATGAGTATACAGAATTCGTTTTAAGTCGAAATTCTGTGAAACCAGAAACGTTGGAATCAATTTGATTTTATTTTTCATATGAAAGAGAAAAATCGAGATTTCGTGTTATAATTTATTAGTTACGTCCAGTTGAAAATTTGAAATAGTCGCTATGGAAATCGTTATAAACGATAACGTTATTTAATAAATTAAATAAGAAATTTATATCGGTTAAACCAAATTTTCGAATGTCGAGTTTGAAAATCAGTCTTAGTCTGATTTGGAATATACGATATCTCATTTGAATATAATTGATGATATTGGTTTAATTTTATTCAACTATTTTAGAATTTAAATTATATCGTACCACAGTATATAAGATTTGAAAATAACCCAAACTAAAGTTTGTGGAAAATATATCCATCCGCGTTTTCACTTGGTTTAATGAAAATGGTCTATGCTAACACAAGAGGACGGTACATATATTCTGAACTGTAACACCCCACCTCCGCTAGGGTCACTCTTTCGGGGGCACTAGCTTCTGGGGGGCGTTAGAACTGGGTAAGCATGCATAATGATATATCAAGGCAGAACAAGAACATAAATGTATATATGTAAAACAGAGTAAGTGAGAATAAAACAGCGGAATATCTCAAACCATCTCAAAACAAGTCTAGTACATCATAAAGTCATCTGCCAAAATAAACATGTCTAGTACATCATAAACAGAAATACTGAAATACATAGTGCTATCCCCAAAATAAAGATGATAAACCATAGCGAGCTCAATATCCATACATACATGAGCTATCCAGAAAACAAGCAAGCGATCCAAGCTAAGCACCACTGTTCCCTCCCTGAGAACCTGGGGGGGAAACGGAAGAAAAGAAGCGAAAGAAAACAGGTCAGTCAAAAAGACTGGTAAGCCCTACTACGATCAGTCTATAAACTAATAAAGTTAACATCATGATGGAAACTGAGATGAACATACTGGCAATAGATAAAGGTGTCATCACATAAAGAAGATTAAGCTTTGCACCACAGTGTACTAGCAAACTAACATAACAGGTATTAATCCCTCAGCCCAAACTTTGGCCCAATAGCATGAGGTGACCTTAATACAAGGTCCAGCCCAACGGTCTAGTCGATCGGCTCCCTATAAACCTAACACGTCAAGTGTTGGTGTCCATACGGCCCACATATGGTTGTAGTCAGACTGTGCTGTGTCCACCTTCGGGTGTATCAAGCCCTCGGGTGTCAACCCCAGACACTTAAGCAATAATGCACAGTCTAAACCTACTGGTACCCGTGCCTCGAGTTTGTCCAACACCGGACTACGTGCACGTCCATAGCCCGCCTGGACCCGCACCGCTGTACCACTCAGCCGTCGCTTTGGTCGCTTACATCAGTCCAGTAATCGTGCCCCGCCCTAGCCTAGCCTCTAGGGTTGTGAATGATACCAAACTGGGATTACTGCTGGAACAGACCACGTTGCTAGGGTTTTCTAAGAGGGTTAAGTGTGGTTTAACCCCTCACTAATCATGGATTAAATTAGTTAAGTGTAACCAACAGTTCACCACTTAACCCCATTTAATCCCTCGTATCCCCAAAATTGGTTAAGTATTAGTGGGCCATGACTTAACCCTAATCATGAGGCATTAATTTAATTGTACCTTAACCTCTCACATTAGACTTTGTTGCGGTTACTAGTTAAGCCGGGCGGGTCCGGGTAGCTTTACACCACAACTTGGTCTAACCTCGGGTCCAAGGTACACATGACCAACTTCTCACATTGGGTCCTATTGTTTGTAGCAACTAGTTAAGCCGGTCGGTTCCGGGTAGGTTTACGCTACAAACTCAACCCAACCTCGAGTTGGCCACACTTATGTTTTCTAAGTGTCATGTCCACTTTATTTTCAAAACATAATTACAAGTTTAACAAATACTTGGGTAGACCTAACTTAATAGGTAAATTCCCAAGGGGTAGACCTAACTTAATAGGTAAATTCCCAATCTCATATTTTCATGTATTTTAAGTTTTACCCCCCCCCCCCCCCCCCCCACGTCATTCTATCGCTTACATATTCGTCATAACGCATAAAGGATAGAAAGAGGGAACTTGGCACAACATACATGATAAATCTTACATATCATAATAAACATGCATAACGTGTTGGACTTGCATAACTTAGCATAGTGAACTTGCATAAACATGCATAACTTGTTAAACTTGCAAATCATGGCATAGTGAACTTGCATAAACATGCATAACTTGTTAAACTTGCAAATCATGGCATAGTGAACTTGCATAAACATGCATAACTTATCAAACATGTGTAACATAGCATAGTGAACTCACATAAGCATGCATAACTTATTAAACATGCATAACATAGCATAGTGAACTCGCATAAGCATGCATAACTTATTAAACATGCATAAATCCCAACTTTCATCACATATTAACTTTAGAGTTTCTAAAATGAAGGTAAGAGGGCTTACAAATATTATGAAGACACAAATCTACTAATAAAGATTGAGAAGCCCTTTATGCAAGCATATAAAAACCCAAAACAAAGCTCCAATTAACAAAAATCCCAAAAACTCTAGCTTAGCAAATAAAGCTTGCAACTTGATGATGTATGCAAGCTAATGATCATTCATACAACTTAGAAATGCTTGTATGAACATCAAAATCTTCATAGGAATGATTTTTGAAGAGGGTGGAGGCTAGGGTTTTTAGGTGGAGGCCATTTGAGAATTCAATTTGACATAGTTTGGTTGCTAGAATGAATAATGAGTGACTTAGGGTAGGTTAGGGTCTTATTTATAGATTAGGCTAGTGATTTAGACCATAGGATTAACCCTAGGTTGAATTAGGTCCATCAGATTTCGGAATTCTCCAGAACCAAGCCACACAACCAAGCCCAAATCAAAAATGGTGCGCCAGGCAAAACTGCCCGGCCACCCCGTGTCGACAGAGCTGTCGACAAGGCAGTCGACACCCTAAGACCCCTGTCGACATGCCTGTCGACATGGGGGTCTTGGCGGGAGTTTTCCCGCCTGACGCCAGTTAGCCCTAATCCTTGTTTTTGAACTTAAAATTTAAATTTGTTTTTATCATGGAAATTTCTGAAAACTTCAATGGGCCTTAACTGGGTCATACGGACTCCGATTTTCGAAAACTCGGACTCTATTTCGCGTATTTTCCCGAGACGAACGCAATGGCATAGCCCGTTTCCCTTGATTCAGATTTTAGAATTAAATTCTGCCTCGATTTATGTTATAACAGGTTATTGAAAATACGGGTTGTTACATTCTCCCCTCCTTAAAGGATTTCGTCCCCGAAATCTTCGAGTTAGGAAGAACGTATCCTACCATCCAATCATCCATCTACCCAAAGCATCATCCACGAGCAATCATTGTCCTTAAAAGATTCTAAATGCTGTATGAACATATGCAAAAGTGTGTGTATATGTACTTATCTAATGCAAAGATCAATGCAAAATATGTTAGTGAAATGTATCCATATGTATGCAAATCCCTAACATAATGTATAATATTTACATGCGTGCTCAATCATACATCCATATGCAACATCCATGTGATTGCATACAAATTTCATCCAAGAATAAGCATAAACACTCATGCACATGCAATATGAGGAGTGTGTGAGCCGATCTAGTGCCTAATGTGTATCATGCATCCACGAGTAACCACTTGCAAACACTTGCAACCACTTGCAACCATCAAACATAACATGTCTCAAACACATGTTTCTTCCAAAGGGTTTCTACCTAAGGTTCTCATGACAAGATTAGCACGATAACTAGATAAACATGGATAGCAAAGAGAAAGATATGCTAACAAAGGAAAGAGATTGAGAGTGTACCCTCAAAAAGGAATGGATAAAGCCCACGCATCTTCTCCTCGGTTTCCCAAGTTGCGTCTTCTTCGGCTTCACCCCATTGAACCTTCACCAACTTGACCTCTTGATTCCTTAGCTTCTTGGTCTCCGTCCCCAAGATACGAATCGGAGCTCTCCTCAAAGTTGCCTCTTTCTCTACTTCCACGTCTTCAAGAATGCTAGGTTCAACCACCTCAGCGGACTCATGTAGGCACTTTCGGAGATGCGAGACATGAAAGACATTATGCACTCCGGACAGCTTCTCGGGCAATTGCACTTTATAAGCCATCTTCCCAATTCTCTCTATGATAGGGAAGGGTCCAACAAATCTCGGTGCTAACTTCCCAACAGCTCCAAATCGGACCACATTCCGCAAAGGAGAAACCTTTACGAAAACCATATCCCCAACTTCAAACTCCAAATCGGATCTTCGCTTATCAGCATAGGATTTCTGTCGGTCTTGGGCCGCTTTCATTCATCTCCGAATCAACTCGATCTTCTCGGACGTATCTCTGATCATATCAGGCCCAAGTATGAGCTTCTCTGTAGTTTCCCACCAACATGTAGGCGACTTGCACGGCCTCCCATATAAAGCTTCAAATCGTGCCATCCCTATGCTTGCCTGATAACTGTTATTATATGCAAACTCAACAAGAGGAAGATGGTCTTCCCAAGTTCCACCAAAGTCCAGAATACAAAGCCTCAATAGATCCTCGAGTACCCTATTCACCCTTTCGGTTTGGCCGTCCGTCTGTGGGTGATAAGCAGTACTCAGATTCAACCTCGTGCCCATAGCCTCTTGCAAGCTATTCCAGAATTGACTTGTAAAGATTGGGTCACGGTCACTGACAATACTAGAAGGGACTCCATGAAGTCTCACAATCTCACGAAGATATACGGACGCTAGCCAAGATGCGGTCCTCTTGCTCTTTACTGGAATAAAATGAGCACTCTTCGTAAGTCTATCTACAATAACCCAAATGCTCGTATTCCCTTTCCTTGACCTTGGAAGCCCATCAATAAAGTCCATGGAGATACTCTCCCACTTCCATAGCGGGACCTCTAGCGGATGCAATAGCCCACCGGGCTTCTTCGACTCGGCTTTTACTCTCTGACAAACAACACATCTAGAGACAAACTCCGCCACATCCTTCTTCATTCCAGGCCAGAAGAAAATGCGCTTCATATCCTTATACATCTTATCTCCACCCGGATGTATTGTCATCTTGGAGCGTTGTGCTTCATCAAGAACTTTCCTCACCCAGTCTTCCACCATCGGAACACAAAGTCTTCCGTCTCTCCTCAGCCAACCCTTATCATCTATAGAATATCGAGCAAGGTGACTAGATGTCTCCCCTCGAATCAGCTTATCCATAATCTCAATTATCTGAGGGTCTTCCTTCTGCGAAGCCCCAACTTGATCTAGAAGGGTAGGCCTGAGTTCCAGAGATGCTAAAGAACCGGTCATCGACTCCATCGCCAAAGAGAAATCAAAGGTTGCCACATACTCTAAATTCTTCATCTCAACGAATAGAGGACTTAGGGTCAACCTTCTTCTACTCAATGCATCAGCCACCACATTCCCCTTGCCAGGGGTATAAGCTATTTCAAAATCATAGGACGCCAAGAATTCCATCCATCTTTGCTGCCTCAGATTCAGATCCTTCTGAGAAAAGAGATACTTCAAAGACTTGTGATCGGTATAAAGCTCAAATCTTTCTCCCAAAAGATAATGGCGCCATGCCTTGAGTGCATATACTATTGCTGCCAACTCTAAGTCATGAGTGGGATAATTCTTCTCATGCACTTTGAGTTGTCTACCGCCAAAGCATATCACTCTGCCCTCTTGCATCAGAACAGCTCCCAACCCCGTGCCACACGCATCGGTGTATACTGTAAATAATTTCCCTCCATCGGGCAAAGCTAGAACGGGTGCTGATTTGAGAGCTCTCTTGAGCTTCTGAAAAGCAAGCTCGCACTCTAAGCTCCAAGCAAAAACTGAATTCTTCTTCGTCAATTTAGTGAGAGGAGCAGAAATCTTCGCGAAGTCCTTGATGAACTTCCGGTAAAAACCCGCAAGACCTAGAAAACTTCTCACCTCGGTTGCATTCCTTGGAGTCTTCCAATCTTGAACTGCAACCACCTTAGCGGGATCCACCGCTAAGCCTTGCTTGGATACGATATGCCCAAGGAATCTAACTTCCCTTCTCCAAAAGTGACACTTGGAGAACTTGGCCTTTAACTGATGCGCTCTAAGCGTATCCATCACCTCTACAAGATGCCTCGCGTGCTCTTCTTCATCCTTGGAGAAGATCAGAATATCATCCACAAAGACCACGACAAACTTGTTCAAGAACTCTCGAAACACCCTACTCATCAAGTCCACGAAATACGCGGGTGCATTCGTCAAACCGAACGGCATAACAAGCCATTCAAAGAATCCATCTGGAGTTCTGAATGCAGTCTTGTCTATACTATCTTCAACCACTCTGAGCTGATGAAATCCAGTAGCAAGATCAAGCTGAGAGAAAACAGAAGCACCGACAAGCTGGTCAAAGAGATCATCGATCCTCGGTAATGGGTGTCTGTTCTTCTTAGTCAGCTTATTCAACTCTCTATAGTCAACACATAGTCGGAGAGAACCATCCGCCTTGGTAGCAAATACCACAGGCGCTCCCCACTCAGATATACTTCGTCTAATGAAGTTCTTTTCAAGCAACTCTTTCACTTGCTTGCTCAGCTCCCGCCTTTCACGCGGAGCCATGTGTCGAACGGGCAAAGAAACAGGCTTAGCATTATCCACCAGATAAATGCGAAAATCAATCTCTCGTTTTGGGGGCAACCCCTTAACTTCTTCAAAAACATCTGGATAATCTCGGACCACCCTTACAGACTGAAGGGCTTCCTCTGACGAGTCGAGAGATTCAAGATAGCACAACATGACGGGATCCTTCGGATTGCATGAAATCTCTAAGGTGTTGCCAAGGCGAGTCACAAGCCTCACAACCCTATGCTCACAATCAAGAATGGCTCCATATCTGGACAGCCAATCCATGCCCAATATCAATCCGTATCCCCTGAAACCAAGAACATACGCACTACACAAGAACTCTACACTGAGTATAGAGATCCTCAGATCCTCACATATCATAGATAGATGAGCAGAACCCCCAATGGGATTCGAAACACAAACGGGATCATCCACTAAGCTAGTACTAAGGTGCAAACTATCAACAAGATCAGATGAAATAAAGCTATGTGATGCACCAGAATCAAACAAGGTACGAACTGGAAGATCGGAAACATAAACAAGGTTCTCAACAGAAACACTACCTCGATCGGGAACTGGAGCGGTATTGAGAGCATGAACTTGCCCTCCTGAAGGTCCAGCCTGCCCTTTCTTCTTCGGGCATTCCTTGCTGAAGTGTCCAGTCTCACCACAGGAAAAACATCCACCACTAAGCTTCCTTTTCTTCTTCCTACAATCCTTAGCAAAGTGTCCAGGCACACCACAGTAATTGCACTTTCCCTTGCCTTTGTTGTTGTTCCCCTTCTTGTTCTTGCTCTGATTCCCCTGACTGCTTTGACCACCTTGATTGCCTTTACCTTGAGAATCAGTCTTCTTTGCTTGAGTATCACTCGATTTGACCTCTTTCTTTCCATCTCCCTGAAGTAGAGCCATATCGACCAAACTCTCAAAAGTAGCCCCATGCGGAATATGTGACATCGCCAAACCCTGCAGCGGCTCATTCAATCCTCTAGCAAATCGAAGAGCCTTCTTCTCAGGAGTGTTCACCATATCCAAACCAAAACGGGCCAGCTGATTAAACTTGTTCACATACTCCTTGACAGACATATCACCTTGCTTTAATGCAATGAACTTCTCCATCTGTAAATTCGCCTCAGCAGAAGATAGAAACTTGGCCACAAATCTAGCCCTCAAATCGGCCCAAGTCTCGACGGGCCTCGTCCCATTGGTGACCTCCCACCAATAGGCTGCTTCGTCCTTCAAAAGCCACACTGTCAATAAGATCTTCCTCTCGTCATCAATCCTAAAGATAGCAAACAAGTCCTCAGTGTCTTTCAGCCAATTCCTAGCTTCAACAAAAGATTCCGTGCCTAGGAAATTCTTGCCTCCCATCGCCTTGAAGTCTTTACAAACCTTCGTGAACTCAACCTGGGGATGCTGAGGGGGAGGAGGAAGAGGAGCCTCAGCAACAGGAGGAGGAGGAGCATTAGCAACGGGGGGAGGAATATTAACTACTGGAGGAGGAGGAACAGGAACCACCGGAGGAGGGACATTAGGGGGAGGATTCTCAACTATAGGAGGAGGAGTGGGAGTGGGGTTTGCGGGGCCGGCTGCCGCCCTAGCTTCTAGAAGTCTCCTATACCAGAGTGGTACATTTACTCCATCCGGGATGGTAAGATCCTCAGCCATACTGAAACGAAGGATAAGATAAGATTAGGTCAAGGGAACGAAGGATAACGCTAATGGCTTTTTGGGGAATAGCCTTTTAAAATACTAGACTTTTCTTTGGAAAATACTTTATACTTGTTTTGAAAATAGTTTTTCAAAAGTCTTTTAAAAACTTTTTGTTCTTTCTTGTAAACCTTATGCTCTGATACCAAATTTGTAACACCCCACCTCCGCTAGGGTCACTCTTTCGGGGGCACTAGCTTCTGGGGGGCGTTAGAACTGGGTAAGCATGCATAATGATATATCAAGGCAGAACAAGAACATAAATGTATATATGTAAAATAGAGTAAGTGAGAATAAAACAGCGGAATATCTCAAACCATCTCAAAACAAGTCTAGTACATCATAAAGTCATCTGCCAAAATAAACATGTCTAGTACATCATAAACAGAAATACTGAAATACATAGTGCTATCCCCAAAATAAAGATGATAAACCATAGCGAGCTCAATATCCAGACATACATGAGCTATCCAGAAAACAAGCAAGCGATCCAAGCTAAGCACCACTGTTCCCTCCCTGAGAACCTGGGGGGGAAACGGAAGAAAAGTAGCGAAAGAAAACAGGTTAGTCAAAAAGACTGGTAAGCCCTACTACGATCAGTCTATAAACTAATAAAGTTAACATCATGATGGAAACTGAGATGAACATACTGGCAATAGATAAAGGTGTCATCACATAAAGAAGATTAAGCTTTGCACCACAGTGTACTAGCAAACTAACATAACAGGTATTAATCCCTCAGCCCAAACTTTGGCCCAATAGCATGAGGTGACCTTAATACAAGGTCCAGCCCAACGGTCTAGTCGATCGGCTCCCTATAAACCTAACACGTCAAGTGTTGGTGTCCATACGGCCCACATATGGTTGTAGTCAGACTGTGCTGTGTCCACCTTCGGGTGTATCAAGCCCTCGGGTGTCAACCCCAGACACTTAAGCAATAATGCACAGTCTAAACCTACTGGTACCCGTGCCTCGAGTTTGTCCAACACCGGACTACGTGCACGTACGTAGCCCGCCTGGACCCGCACCGCTGTACCACTCAGCCGTCGCTTTGGTCGCTTACATCAGTCCAGTAATCGTGCCCCGCCCTAGCCTAGCCTCTAGGGTTGTGAATGATACCAAACTGGGATTACTGCTGGAACAGACCACGTTGCTAGGGTTTTCTAAGAGGGTTAAGTGTGGTTTAACCCCTCACTAATCATGGATTAAATTAGTTAAGTGTAACCAACAGTTCACCACTTAACCCCATTTAATCCCTCGTATCCCCAAAATTGGTTAAGTATTAGTGGGCCATGACTTAACCCTAATCATGAGGCATTAATTTAATTGTACCTTAACCTCTCACATTAGACTTTGTTGCGGTTACTAGTTAAGCCGGGCGGGTCCGGGTAGCTTTACACCACAACTTGGTCTAACCTCGGGTCCAAGGTACACATGACCAACTTCTCACATTGGGTCCTATTGTTTGTAGCAACTAGTTAAGCCGGTCGGTTCCGGGTAGGTTTACGCTACAAACTCAACCCAACCTCGAGTTGGCCACACTTATGTTTTCTAAGTGTCATGTCCACTTTATTTTCAAAACATAATTACAAGTTTAACAAATACTTGGGTAGACCTAACTTAATAGGTAAATTCCCAAGGGGTAGACCTAACTTAATAGGTAAATTCCCAATCTCATATTTTCATGTATTTTAAGTTTTACCCCAACCCCCCCCCCCCCCCCCCACGTCATTCTATCGCTTACATATTCGTCATAACGCATAAAGGATAGAAAGAGGGAACTTGGCACAACATACATGATAAATCTTACATATCATAATAAACATGCATAACGTGTTGGACTTGCATAACTTAGCATAGTGAACTTGCATAAACATGCATAACTTGTTAAACTTGCAAATCATGGCATAGTGAACTTGCATAAACATGCATAACTTGTTAAACTTGCAAATCATGGCATAGTGAACTTGCATAAACATGCATAACTTATCAAACATGTGTAACATAGCATAGTGAACTCACATAAGCATGCATAACTTATTAAACATGCATAACATAGCATAGTGAACTCGCATAAGCATGCATAACTTATTAAACATGCATAAATCCCAACTTTCATCACATATTAACTTTAGAGTTTCTAAAATGAAGGTAAGAGGGCTTACAAATATTATGAAGACACAAATCTACTAATAAAGATTGAGAAGCCCTTTATGCAAGCATATAAAAACCCAAAACAAAGCTCCAATTAACAAAAATCCCAAAAACTCTAGCTTAGCAAATAAAGCTTGCAACTTGATGATGTATGCAAGCTAATGATCATTCATACAACTTAGAAATGCTTGTATGAACATCAAAATCTTCATAGGAATGATTTTTGAAGAGGGTGGAGGCTAGGGTTTTTAGGTGGAGGCCATTTGAGAATTCAATTTGACATAGTTTGGTTGCTAGAATGAATAATGAGTGATTTAGGGTAGGTTAGGGTCTTATTTATAGATTAGGCTAGTGATTTAGACCATAGGATTAACCCTAGGTTGAATTAGGTCCATCAGATTTCGGAATTCTCCAGAACCAAGCCACACAACCAAGCCCAAATCAAAAATGGTGCGCCAGGCAAAACTGCCCGGCCACCCCGTGTCGACAGAGCTGTCGACAAGGCAGTCGACACCCTAAGACCCCTGTCGACATGCCTGTCGACATGGGGGTCTTGGCGGGAGTTTTCCCGCCTGACGCCAGTTAGCCCTAATCCTTGTTTTTGAACTTAAAATTTAAATCTGTTTTTATCATGGAAATTTCTGAAAACTTCAATGGGCCTTAACTGGGTCATACGGACTCCGATTTTCGAAAACTCGGACTCTATTTCGCGTATTTTCCCGAGACGAACGCAATGGCATAGACCGTTTCCCTTGATTCAGATTTTAGAATTAAATTCTGCCTCGATTTATGTTATAATAGGTTATTGAAAATACGGGTTGTTACATGAACTGTATGAAGGCAAAACAAAATAAAAGGCTAAAACAATTCATTCAAGAATTCAAATATACAACATCCCTTTTGTCTCTTGAACAACTAAAAGTACATGGAAACAATATATGTGTACATGAAAACAACAGATCAAACAGTAAAATACGGCTTCATGTACAGAAAATTTTATAGACAAATCTTCTTGCCAATACATACATCAGTTCAAATGAATACACAACAAACTTGAACAAGAAATTTGAGCAGACCACGTATGATACTTAAATATGGACTCCAGCGCAGCCATCACTTCAGGGCATCACTGTCCTGGAAGAAGAAGAAGAACACAGCTATTAGTAGCTAATAGGAAAATATATGTCAAGCTGTAAAGAAGAGAAAAAGAGAATCAGTGAAATAACAGATACGGAAACATTGATTCAACAACTCCTGAAACAGTAAAAATAAAAATAAAGAGATGATATGTAACATAGGGCCGAACGGACAACAGAAAGAACAGTTAATGAAACAAATATAAATATGTACACCATCCAATCTGTACCAACAATCGTACCAGCTAAATATGCATATACAGTTCAAATCTTATGTTCAAATCTATTAACATCCTTTTTTTTGAAATGAAGTACAAAGGCCATGTTCTTTTCTGAAAAACAAAACAGTAGAAAACCCAAATCAAATCTATATATATATTCAGAAAATCTGTTATACAAATCTAGAAAAAGCTGTTCTGCTATTACAATGCAGATCTGGAATTCAAATTAAAATAATGTAATGGCAGACAATACCATGTGAAATATCTATAGATGTTCAGCCTAAACCTTAGGGACAGTGGAGCAGGAGTGTACATGGAGGAAAAATCTAACAGGAAATCCTCAGGCAATACAATACGAACAAGACAACTCGAATATAAATTCATATGAACAGACAATATTAATGAAACAATTCAAACAAAAAGACCATGTAAATGAAAAAAATTCGTAGCTTTTAATCTACATAGGGGTACCCAAAATCTTTGCACTGCCTGTCAAGGTAATACAGCCATCAAAGTTCCATCATCAAAAGTTCTGTCACGTTTTACACTGCTGAATCGAAAAGGGTACAACACCTAAGAACATGGTAACAGAAAAATCTAAACTAGGATGTAACAATACGTGAATCACTGTAACACTTTCTACTATAAATACAGGGTGCAAGATCAACACGGTTGGAAGTAAAACCGAATTCGATACCACAAACAAACACTGAAATAAATAAGGGAAAAAGTAAAATCAAAACCAAAACAGAAAATAATTGGGAAAATCACTTAGCTTTTGTGGAGGAGGCTTCGACCTAGGTTAAATCGAGTGGAAGGAGGGTGGCGGAGCGACTGATGGTGAGGTCGAGGCACTGGGGCGTCGCAGTGGAGGCAATCTTCGGTCTTCGACTTCGGGTCTCGTCTTCGTGGGTTGGCGGAGCCACTGGACGAGGCTGAGGCGAGGTAGAAGCGGGCGACATGGTCTGTGTGGTCGGAGGGAGCAGCAACGAGTGGGGTTTCGGGGAAAAGGGTTTCGGGTTCCTCCATTTTCGAGTGGCGGCGGAAGATTGTAGAAGGGTCTGAGGGTTTGAAGAAAAAAGAAGGGGATCCGATAATTTATTTAAGTGATGCGGGTTGGTTTAAAATGGTGATGGGCTGGACAATGAAGTAAGGCCCATTCTTTTTAATTTATTTAAAAGTTTAATTAATTTAAATGTTTATAAAAACTTCGAATATTAATTACGAATGCATACGTAATCAGAATTCGAAGAAACGAAAAGCGTCGGGACCGTGAAGAGGAGTACTACGCGATGGATGAGAACTGAGCAGGGAAGGCAGCAGATGGATTTTTCAGAAAAATGAAACGTCGTTTAATTCAACTGGAAACAAGCTGATTTATCGACGAAATCAAATTCAAAGGTGAGTTAAACTCACTCAGTTATTTCCTGCTTATATTTTATAAGTTGGGTTTTTATTTTGAGTGCTATGGTTGCTAGTGATTTACTGATTGCTGATATATATTCAGTTATGGTTTGAACTAAGGAAATTAAACGTCGTTTAATTTCAGTGAAACCCAAATCGTTATTTTTAACGATTGGTTCCAATTGAGGTAAGTTACCTTATTGGTCACATTTATAAACGTGTTTTAAATAAATGAATTGTTTTGATTGATTGTAGTGGTTGATATCTAATTGTCGTTATAGACTGTTATGAGACCAGTATTAAATTATTTTGATTGAATGGTTGAATATTGACCTGATGATTCATCATTTGTTGGGTTTAAACAAATGGTATTATTGGTTGAGGGATCGACAGTACATGGCCTATGAATTTATCATCGATTTACCGTCAGGTAAATCGACGAGATAAAGTTATAAAATTTATTTTATAACTGAAAAAAAATGGATTTTTTTAAATGGATTATTTGGATTAAAGTTTGTAAAACAAATAAATATTTATTATTTATTTATTTATTGAATTTATAATTGGTTTTTAAATGATTTTATAAAGAAAAGTGATAAAAGAAGGGTTATATAGGACCATGTTTTATAAACGAAATTTATAAAAAGGAATGAGGTGTAAGGATTTATAAATATTACTCAATAAAGGAAATTAAGGGAAATTTATGAAATAAGACTTTAAAAGAAAGGCTTAAAGGTGATGTGGTAAGAAATAGGATTTTTAAAAAAATCCAGGTGATAAGATGTATCGTCTAGAAAGGAAAAAGGGAAACGTGATATTTTATAAATAATTTTCTTAATCAATGAATTAAGAAGTATGGTTATACTCGAGACGGAAGTTTCAAAAGATAAGAAGTTTTATCGATAAGATAGCTAAATGAGGTGTATTCGATATTAAAATAAATATCTGTTTTGAGTTACAACTGATGTTTATCTAAAGGTATGACCGTTGTTGATCAAGGACTGAGCGGTAAATAAATACCCCAACTTGAATGACTTCAGAATTATCGAAGGATGACATTAGTTGTAATAGTAGGGATGTTAAGATAATAAATTTCGTGAAGTAAAGTTGTAACGTTGTTCGAAGGAATCGAAATATATGATGGGATTCCATGTAAAGAGGAATTAAAGAGGGGCTTGAGAATATGAAGTGATATTCCCAAAATAAAGGAAATAAAAAGGGAATTTTCGGAAACATGACTATATTTTCAAAGTACGAACATGAGATTTGAAATGGGATATATTTTGAAAACGGAAGTGACGCTTATGGCAATCGAATAACGAAAACAAAGGGAGGTTTTGTAATATGTCTATGAGTAGGATAGATTGCTCGAAAATAGATAATAAGTGATGATTAAAACAAATAGTTTGAAATAGAAGCTAATGGTATATTGAATATAATTCAAGGCATTTTTCTATAGGAATAGAAATGATTTGAGATTTCTAGTATAGTAAAATTGATATATTATTTTGGTATTTCAAATTGATTTATATAAAGGCCAAGTGGCACTGTATGTTATGACAATGGATTCCTTGTGTTGTTTTATTTTGATAGTTAAATAACCGACTATCAAAATATGGCCCAACGTTGTTGGTACGGAAAGACTGGAATCGAATATATATTCGAAAACCATTCCGACCAGCGAATACGTGAAAGAAGATTATCAAAGATGGAGCAATGGAAGACCGTTGATCTTCATAAGCGGAAGGACTACTGATTGGATTTCTCTGGTTTAGCGGCCGGAGGTATTTTCAACAGTGATTCTGTCGTGATTTGAAATCACGGATTGCAAGGACTTCTCGCTACTGATCTGTAGGGTGATTCCTGGGATGTAGTAGGAGAGTGCCTTCGGTTCATCCTGTTCCTGGATGACTTGTATGGATGAGTGTCTGACAGAGTATTTCCTAAGGAATTACATGCGTTGATTTCTCCAAACGTACAATAGTTGATGGCGGAGAAATGGTTACTCTCTAGCCAAATAAATTAGAGTACTTTTTGTGGACGTCAATCAATGTGATATCTGGCGGATCTGACGATGTGGCATTCAAAGTGGATAGTGGCCAGGTGCTATATGGGAGTTCTAGCCTCAAGCCTCATCAATCGGGAGATGACAAAAATCGGGCAGGCAGCATGGCTATGTGGGTCGCTCCCATTAGGGTGTATAATCACCTATCTAGAGAAATTCCTTTTGTTTTTTACTCTATCGATTCTGCCCATTCGGGAACGGTGGTTTGAGTCCAACCGTTGGTGATATACATTCTATACACTCAAGAGAAATGAGTGGTCGGTCATGTGTGGGTCGGGTTGCAATACGTTCTTGTTGAACCCAGGTGTATTCGCCTCTAGAGATACATCAGCGGAAGGTGGTCCCATACCTTGTCAAGGTCGGAATCCAATCTCCAATAAGCGCTTGCGGTTTTGATTGTATATTATATGTGGAGCGTGAGATGCAAGCGTTCCACTAGATTGTTATTTACTTGTATTTAGACATTATTATAATATCAGAAAAGATATTGTTTTCAAAACTGTTTTTTTTTTGTTCTCGTAAGGTAAAAACCGTCCGTGTTTATGTGTGGATTCGGTCTTACGATTATCTTTTTCTTTCGAGAAGATTTCGAACTTTAAAATCATGATTGGATGATTCACTTTAAAACTGTGCGAGTTTATCTCACTCTGGTTCACCAGACTGACCCGGTGTTTTGTAAATGCTCGGGTTAGCCCGGGTTTGCAGGTTCAGGTTTTTGAACACCATGAAAGGCATGCTGGAGAAGTCCAGACATATTGGGTGTTATTTCGCTGTGTTGTTTATAAGGGCAGATTATTACAACTGTCCAGTCATGTTAATGTACTCTGAGATTGTAAGTTTTATCCAAAGCTCTCAATAAAGATTTATTTCTATATTATATTTTGTTCCGCTGCGATGTGAGACCCTGTGTTGTGTTCTTCTTCTTCTTCTTCTATTCTTATATTTCTTTCTTTCTTATCTCACCCTCTAAATTCTTTCATTGACAATCCGGTGTTCTCGGTGTTTGAAAGTTCGGCATGAGATACAGTACAGGTATTTATGTCGATTTTCGAGGCCGAAAACTGTTGGGTCGTTACAGTCAAAGTATGAGATTTTTCAGTAAGTTAACTCCCAAAATATACTTTGCTTGCATCAATTATGAATATCTAATTTACCTGGAATTTCAACCTGTTCCCCGGTTCCATGTATCTTTGGATAGTCTTTCACGATTTCATGTATCTCTTCACTTGTCCAAACTTTAGGCGGTAGCATACTCTCTACTCTGTTAGCTTTAGAGTTCTTTCTATCCGTTCTAAATTTATGATTAATATGTAGAAAGCACTAATGATAGTCAATCTAAGAATTTTTTTTAATACTTTAATGAAAATGCTCATGTCTCATCCACACAATGAGGACAAGCTAGATGTCCAGATGTGTTCCAACCTAAAAGCATGCCATGCGCGGGGAAATCACTAACAGTCCATAATAAAGAAGCAAACATTTGGAAATTCCTTTTTCTCATAATGTTGTATGTTTCAACTCCTTCATGCCATAGTGTTTTCAACTCTTCAATCAGTGTTTGTAGATAAACATCAATTCCTTGTGTCGGATTATCGGAATCGGTGATGATAATTGTTGGAAACATATATGGATTTTTCATATTCATCCATGGAGGTAAGTTATAAGAAGTAACAATGATAGGCCATGATGAATATTTACTACCAAACGGAGAAAATGGTGAAAATCCATCGGTACATAAACCGAGCCTAACATTACAGCTCTTTGCAGCAAATTCAGGATAAGTCTTATCGAAGTGTTTACATGCTTCACCACCAGACGGATGTATCAAAGTTCCTTCTTCTGGTGTTCTCACGCTGTGCCATCGCATATGACATGTTGTAGAAGAAGATGCATATAGTCATTGAAGTTTGAGAGTTATGGGTAAATAATGCATTCTCTTATATAGAACTTCTTTTCCTTTCTTTTTTCTTGGTTTATATCCATCTTCGTTCCAAAATTTGCATTTTCTAAGGTGAACGTCTTCTTTCGAATACACATGCAACCTTTTAGACATGTTTCTATCTTCTGATACGGTAGTCCAAAAGCAAACATAAGTTTTTTCACTATATAATGACTACCACACATCAAATTATTGGATGGCATGTGTCGTTTTTCAGTTTGTACAACTGCTGTGTATGCAGCTTCTGTAACATTGAATTTTGATTTCATAGTTATGTATTCGGCGGTTATAGATAATTTGATTCCACTAATACACCCATCCTACAATGGTCTCTTAGCAGGATCCAATACATCGTAAATTTTTATAACTTCCGCCATTGGTTCTTCAACATTTTTGTTCTCATCGTCGCCTTGATTAATGGTAGGAAACAATGATCATGCTGCATCTTGCACCATATTTTCAATCGGATTCGTTATTGTATTATCGTCCTCTACCACTACAGGATTAGATGTAGGTTGAACAAGTTCTCCATGACGATTCCATAAGTAATAATTTGGCACAAAACCAAATTTATGCAGATGTACTTCTACTACATTTGGCTTCCAATGCTTCAAATGTTTGCACTTATTACACGGATGACAAATGTCTACGTTACTTCGATTATTAGATTTAGAAAATCTAATAAATTCTTGGACACCATTACAGAAATGTTCATTTATCGAGCCTTTCATACCAATTCGGTATCCATAAATCCAACTGGGATCAAGAAAATAATCGAACATTTTCCTGATTTGTAAGAAATATGTTTGAAAATTCGATCAAACACTTTATATTAATTGTAGTCTTATAAAATTTAATTTATAACTACTCCATTTGTTTTGGTTTATTGGTTCATTTCTTTTTACTTTGACGGCTGGTTTACCTACTTTCCATTACAAATATAATAACATAAACATATTTTATAAATCATTTAGGTTAAACGGTTCAACAAAATCTTGGCAGCACTTCCCGTTGGTCCCTGTATCGTACACAAATGTGTGTGCACAAGGAACAATAAGAAAGTGCCATTAAAATTTTGTTAACCGTTTAAACTGAAATGATTTGTAAAATATGCTTACGTTATTATATTTGTAACTTGTCCAATACTGGGACAAATCCAACGAATATTGTATCAAATGAATATTAATTTCCGTTCTATGTAAAAACGAATATACATATAACGATCATATATAACACTTGTCAAACGGGACCAAAAATCTCTAAGGGGTTCACATAAGTAAAACACATTATATAATTTGTATTTTAAATCTACATAATATTTTTAAACAAATTCAATAAATATTTTTTAATAATAGTTTAAATTTTAAAACGTATTGTGACTTCCATTCAAAAGATTTGAATTTGAAATATTAACACGTAATTAAAATTTTAGCCAACTATGTCAACTTTAAATTATGGTATTTTTATAAATAAAAAAAACAAAAGCTATCACTTTTAATAAATTAAATTCTAATTATTTTAACTTATGATAATACATACAACTAATACACGGTAATAGCAATTTTACTATAGTAAACATATTTTTGCCTAAACGACAACAAACATTGCTTTCAAATACTCGCACGAACTTATCAATAAACATGTTAATAATAGTACACACTAATTTTCAGATCACCTAACCAATCAACAATTCAACATCATACAACACAATAATCATGACAACAGCAATGTGATAATCATCGTTTTCAGCCTCCTAATCAACACAATTACTCCCAAATCACCTATAACATAATCATCATAATAAGCATCCCACATGTCAACCAATTTCATACCTATAAACAATTAATTTTTCAAACCCATATAAACATGCAACCAAACCCTCTGATTAAACCTAATTAAACATAAAATAGGGTTAGAAGACATACCGACATGAAATTAGGAAGGAGGTGAGTTTGGAGGCTTGAAGGTGCTGCAGCAAGGGGAGGTGATGGGAATAAGGGTTTGTGAAAATATTTAGGGAAAAAATAATGAGGAAGGAGGAGTAATGGCTGTTGTTTCTATCCGCAGACCATGCAATGGCTCGCGATGGCTTGCAATAGCAGCTTGTTTAGCCATCGCAAACCGTTGCCCTGGGTTGTCGTATTTTGGCTTACATCATGTAGTGAACACGTGCAAAAGCACTATTCCTAATTCCATTAGTAAAATTATGAAATTTTAAAGGGTAACCAATGACAAATGCAATCCTACTGATCCCTTCCTTTGTCTAATACTCTAGGGGAAAACCAGGTAACTGAATCCATATGAGAATATTATGCAATAATTCTTTATTAAGCTTTATTCCCATTATACAATGTTTCATCATCATTAACTTCCTATTTTAAAAATAAAGGCCACCTTCCAAAATTCTGTCATAATCTTCCTTAATCTCAAATTTAATAATATAAAACCAATCTTCTTTAGAATAAATAGTGAAATCTTCTACTGGTCTCCATACCCTATGGATATACACTTTAAAAAATGCGTAGTGTGGTCTAGAACCAACAATATAAATTACAATTGTATTTTCCCACTATTGTCTAGCCTTACGAACCACATCATTAGACATTATGGAACAATTCAAATTATTAAGCTCCACAGGCTGGTAAAATTTAAGTGTAATATAATCTGGCACTTAATTACCAGAAACCGCATCCTTCTAGGTTATGATAGCTTCCGAAGCAATATTGACATTCGGATTAGAAGCCCCTAAATATGAATCAGAGGGTCCAAGAAGAAGGAGAGGAGGGGCATGAAAGGTGCCAGTTGTTTGGGAAGAACTCCTCAATGTCTTTGGATGATTTGGTTTGCATGTAGCATCCAACTGAGGAAGTTCCTCATGATTTAAAATACCCTTTCCATTATTTCTCAATGATTCCATGGATGTATGTGCTAACCGATGGAAGACGAGTTGGGTCTAGTCCATGTCGACCGCAATAGAGGAAGTGTAACACCTCGCAATTTTAAAGAACACTATAACGATAAACTAAAGAATACTTAATTAAATATTGGGAATTAAGTAAAATAGACTGTACCATTGCGTTCGTCTCGGAATTCTACTTAAGATAGACTCCGATTTTGCGTAAAACGAACATGGCATGAGAAAGTTGTGAAGCTTAGAAGTTTGTATACATAAAAGAGTTTTATATACATACAAATTAACCCAGAAATTCAAATTCAGCGAAGCGGGGAAATTTGGATCGACCCGTTAAGGGGGTCGACCCATGACCAGGCTGGGTCGACCCAGGTCGGGGAGGTTCGACCAAACCAATATCTGGGCGAGTTCTTCGAGCGTTTCTGGACATTTTCTTGACTAGGTTTGTTAGCGGTAGGCTATATATAGGACCTCATTTTTATTGTTTTTACACATAAAAAACAATGGAGTCAACGAGATGATGTGCCCACTTGGATTGAAGTAGCCTATTTTCTCCAACAACAGCTTATACGCATACACGAATTTCTTCTACAGCTTCAGCCCAGTTATTCTCTGTTCTTTAGATCCAGTCTCTGTGAGTTCATGTTATTTTTAGATATAAACATTTAACAATTAATCCTGATATGTTCATAAATCTGGATCTAAACCTATGCCTGTTAATGGACCTGATTCATACCTAAAACAGATCTGCCATTACATGTATTCCTCTGTATACCTGATCCACTGTTCAGTTCTTACATGCCAATGTCTGATATGCCTATTTTAGTTCTCTTCTCTCCCTCTTTCCATTTTTTATTTTTATAGCCTAGACTACCTTCGAGCCTAGGCATATCGCTGAAATGTGTGAACGAACGAAATTAGGAATGGTTGGGAAAGATAAATTGGGGCATATCTTGTATTATGAAACATGACTAGGATCTAAGGGCATAACCTACACTGCGATGTATGACTAAAATTTGGGGCATATCTTATACTGTAGATTACGACTTGAGGGTTGGGGCATATACATCTGTAGGCTTAATTTATTGATTAAGCGAAACATGTAATGAAACTGTAAACAACATGTGAAACCTGCTTAGATTTGTAGGGGGGAGTTATATGAACCTGTTACCTATAATACTTAACCTATGTAAATCTGTGGGGGTTATATGAACCTGGTAAATAGTAAGGATTAAGTAAACTTGTTTAAATCTGTGGGGGTTAAGTAAATCCGTTAAATCTGTAGAGGGTTATGCGAACCCGATAAACTTAACCTGTTATTTCTGTTAGGGTTATGCGGGCTTGTTAATCTGTTAGGCATAACCTGTCAAAATCCTAGTAGTTAGGGATACAAGCCTAGGGGGTGGCTTATGTCATCTTTTGCTTGGGACCCAGTCAGTAACCCATTCTGGTATCAAAGGGGGACCTCGCACTAGGTAAGGGTCAGGGCACGCTTACTGAACTGATTATAAGAGGTTCATTTGGGTGGAGGTGTTCTGATAGAACATTCTAATGGAGTCATGTGCATGCATGGGTCCGGCTTGCTTGGGAAAATAAGGAATTATAACACCAGTAAATAGGTCTGTGTCCTTCTGGGGGTTGCCACTTTAGGAAGTGATACATCCTACTACGGGCCGAAACAGGGTATTTACGGGATAGGGAGCCGATCAATTGGAGGTAGTAATTAGGATACATCCACTCCTGCTTGTTAGTTGCCTATGGTTTCTGGTTGAGGTTACACCCGTTATTTCTGTTGGGGTACCGTTATTTTTGTTTGGGAGGTAAAACCCATTACTAGAAGTACACCTTAGTCTACCATTATGTTTCTGTTGAGATCGTATCAGTTATACTAGTATTGGTGCAGAGAAAAGTATTTGAGAAGCATAATCTATTCAGTTCATTCTTCTTATCATGTTCATACATGTTATATGATAATGTTATCTATTATCCAGATTATATGCATGTCATGATGCTTTTACCTATTTATATGCTAAAAGTAACTGGACTTGCCAAACTTTATGTTTGACCCATTTTGTTTCCTTTTCTCTCTCTTCATTTCCCCCTACGCTCTCAGGGTGGGAACACTCAGGCTTGATTAGGATTCTCTTTTCTGTTTATCCTTGAATTTGGAATTGCTTTGATGTTTTCTATCGAAAAAATAAAGTTTTATATTTCCGCTGCTATTTTATATATCTGTCTTGTGATATTCTGTTCTTTTTATCTATAAAGCTTCACAGAACTTAATGCATTGTATTAAAGAGTGACATTAATGAACGTGGGGTGTTACATTTGTTATCAGAGCTGAAGGTTACAAGATCGAATAAAAGGTTTTGAAAATTGTTTTCAAAAGGTTTCAAAAAGAAAGTATTTTCAAAGGAAAAGTCTGTTTTTGAAAAACATATTCCCCAAAGCCATATGAAATATCTTTCGATTCTCTGTTTGAATCCTTTTTTCCTTTTCTTTTCAGCATGTATGGGGAACCAAATATTCCCCAGGATGTTCAGATACCGGCTTAGTTCCTTAGATATCTCGAGGTTACGACACCTGCCGGAGGCCAAGCAAACACCCCTCCCCCAGTTGTAGCCGCTATTCCTCCTCCTCCACCGGCAGATAATTTCTCCAAGATATGCTAGGATTTCTGTGCTATGGGAGGAAATCCATTCCATGGAACTGAGAGCTTTGTGGAAGCACGGAATTTGCTAAAAGAGATAGAGGATTTGTTTAGGATTTTTGAGGTTGACGACCGTAGGAAGATTCAGTTGGCCGCTTGGTAGTCGAAGGGTGAGGATTCATTCTGGTGGGTAGTGACGCAAGCAGGGTGTCCAGTTGAAACTTGAGATGATTTCTGATAGAGATTCGAGATGAAGTTTCTTTCTTAAGTAGAAGAAAGTATGCAAATGGAAATGTTTCTTGCACTTATGCAAGGAAAGTCTATTAAAGAATATGTCAATAAGTTCAATCAGTTGGCTAGGTTTGGGCTGGAATTGGTGAATACCTCGCACAAGAAAGCTTTGAGGTTCCCGAGAGGATTGAATGAACCTCTCCAAGGGTTTGCATTGTCTTATATTCCTATGGGGGCTATTTTTGAGAATCTGGTTGATATGGCATTAATGAACGAAGATGGTAAGGATGAGAAAAAGGAGGCTAAGACTTTAGAGACACAAAACAAGAAAGTGTGGCCTAAGGAAGAACAACAACAGCAAAAGAAATGCAGAAAGAATGACAAAGCTCAAGGAAAGAAGAAATGTAATGGCTGTGGGAATGTGGGGCATTTGGTCAAAGATTGTCGAAAAATGAAGAATGCTTGTTTCCACTGTGGTGAGGTCGGACACTATTCTAGGGAGTGCCTGAAGAAGCAAGGACAGGGCCAATGGGCAGATCTTCTGGAGGGCAGGTGCATGCTCTCGAGGCCAGTGTACCGAATAGAGGTAGGAAAGTTTCTGTTGAAGGTTTGATTTCTCTTTTTGATAATCCTGTTAGGACTCTTTTTGATTCTAGCGCTTCGTATTCTTTTATATTTGATTCCGTGTTTGAGTCTTTGCACCACAGTACTAGTATGGTTTCAGATCATGTTGTTGTCTCAAACCCTATTGGGGGCATAGCTCATCTGTCTATGATTTGTCGGGGTTTGAGGATATCGGTGTTAGGCTTCAAGTTTGAGTGTTATGCGTATGTGCTTGGTTTTATGGGCTATGGTTTGATTCTAAGGATGGATTGTCTAGCTATGTATGGTGCCATTCTAGACTGTGAGAGGAGGGTCGTTAGACATTTGACTTGCCGAGGAAGGACTCTCGAGATTCTTTGTGCCCAAAGGGGTCTATCATGCTTAGTTTCTTAGAATCACTTGATGCTTCTATCGATGATTTACGATCTATACTGGTAGTCTATGAGTATTCGGATGTTTTGAGGAGGTTAGGAGCTTACCTCCGAGGCGCGAGATTGACTTCCGGATATATTTATTGGATAATGCGAAGCCAATCACATTGCATGTACGCCACAAGGCTCCTAGTGAAGGGAGGGAGCTCAACAAGCAAGTAGGGGAGCTACTTGAGAAGGGGTTTATTAGGCGAAGCATATCTGAATGGGGGTGCTCCAGTCGTCTTTGCAACTAAGGCGGACGGCTCGCTTTGCTTACGTGTGGATTATAGGGAGTTAAATAAGCTCACTTAGAAGAATAGGCACCCACTACCGAGGATTGATGATCAGTTTGACCAGCTTGTTAGTGCATATTTATTCTCTCAGTCAGATTTCGCCATGGGGTTTCATCAGTTGAGGGTGGCCGAGGACAATATAGACAAGACCACTTTAAGAACTCCAGATGATTTCTTCGAGTAGCCATTCATGCCTTTTGGGATGACGAATGGACCCGCATATTTTGTGGATCTAATGAGTAGGGTGTTCCTGGAGTTTCGGAATAAGTTCGTTGTGGTCTTTGTGGATGACATTCTGATCTTCTCGAAGAACGAGGAAGAGCATGCCCAACATTCAGGGGAGGTTTTGAAGACTCTCCGAGCACACAGCTTAAGGCGAAATTCTCCAAATGTCATTTTTGGAGAGAGGAAGTGAGATTTCTAGGGAACGTGGTCTCCAAGGATGGGATAGCAGTGGATCCCGCGAAAGTAGTTGCAGTTCAAGATTGGAAGGTTCCAAAGAATGCAACAGAGGTAAGGAGTTTTCTTCGTTTAGCGGGTTATTATAGGAAGTTTATTAAGGACTTCGCAAAGATATCAGCCCCACTCACCAGACCGACGAAGAAGAATCTGATCTTTTCCTGGAGCATTGACCGTGAGGATGCTTTTCAGCGATTGAAGAGGGCACTGAGAACAACGCCAGTTTTGACATTGCCTGATTGGAGAAAAGTGTTCAGAGTGTACACCGATGCATGTGGTACAGGGCTTGGTGTTGTCTTGATGCAAGATGGAAGGGTAGTATGTTACGAAGGTAGACAATTAAGAGTTCAGGAGAAGAACTACCCTCCCCATGATATAGAGTTGGCTGCTATAGTATTTGCGCATAAGACTTGGCGACATTATCTGGTTGGGGAGAGATTCGAGTTATACACAGACCATAAGTCGCTCAAGTATCTGTTCTCGCAAAGGGATCTCAGTTTGAGGTAGCGGAGATGGACGAAGTTCCTAGCGTCCTATGATTTTGCGATTGCTTATACCTCTGGCAAGGGCAATGTGGTGGCGGACACATTGAGTAGGCAGAGGATGACTTTGAGTCCTATATTCATAGAGAGGCGGAGCTTGGAGTACATATTGACCTTCGATTTTAGGCCATTTACGGATCTCATACTCGGTTTGTTGGAATCCATAGAGGTGCGACCTACTCTTGTGGATCAGATGGGATCTTCGCAGCGAGAGGACCCACAGATAGCAGACATCTTGGATAGGCTCAGTAGAGGCGAGACTTCTAGTCACCTTAGAAGATATTCCACGGATAATAGAGGGTGGTTGTGACGGGATGGAAGGCTTTGTGTTCCCCGGGTTGGGAGTCTGTTGAAGACAGTCCTTGAGGATGCCCATCACTCTAGGATGACTATCCATCCGAGCGATGATAAGATGTATAGAGATATGAATAGGGTTTTATTTTGGGGTGGGATGAAGAAAGAAGTAGCGGAGTTTGTCTCTCGATGTTTTGTTTGCCAGAAATTCAAAGCTAAGCAAAGGAAGCTCGATGGTTTACTTCATCCTTTAGAGGTCCCACAATGGAAGTGGGAGAGCGTCTCTATGGATTTCATTGATGGTTTGCCTAGATTGAGGAAGGGGAACACCAGTATATGGGTTATAGTAGACAGGCTTACTAAGAGCGCTCATTTCATTCCTATTAAGAGTGAAAGAACGACATCATGGTTGGCATTAGTTTATCTTCGTGAGATAGTCTCAAATCTTTTGAAATGAAATGAGTTCTTGAGGATCTTTTGAGACTGTGTATCCTAGACTTCGGAGGGACTTCATAGGAGCATCTTCCCTTGGTTGAGTTCACCTACAACAACAGTTAACGGGCTAGTATTGGCATGGCACCTTTCGAAGCATTGTACGGACGACCTTGTAGATCACCGACTTGTTGGTGAGAGTCTATAGATAGGCTTCTACTTGGACCTGAGATGATTAGAGAAACCTAAAAAAAGATTGATCTTATCCGTAGACGCATGAAGACAACTCAGGATGGGCAGAAGTCATATGCAGATAAGAGAAGGACCGATATTGAGTTTGAGGTGGGAGACATAGTTTTCATCAAAGTATCACCTCTGAGGAATGTGGTTCGCTTTGGATCTATAGGGAAACTTGCACCAAGGTTTGTAGGGCCATTTCCCATAGTGGAAAGGATAGGTAAAATGGTCTACAGAGTAAAGCTACCAGAGAGATTGGCAGGTGTTCATGATGTTTTCCATGTTTCTCATTTGCATAAGTGTCTACACGATACATCAGAGGTAGTTGAGCCGAGCATGCTTGGGAAGTAGAGGTAGAATGGGAGGCGACAGTTTGACGAGTTCCTACCCGTATTCTTGGATCATAGGTTAAGAAGCTTCGCAACCGAGAGGTCAAATTGATGAAAGTTCAATGGGGAGATGACCACGAAGATGCAATTTGGGAGACTGAAGACAAGATTCGTGCTTCGTACCCTTTTCTTTTCAAGGGTATGTTATTAACTTCTTTTTCCAAGCTTTTATTAGTACTTGCTTCTGTCATTTGAGTATATCCTATCGATCGAATTTTCGAACTTTAGGTAGGGAACCAATGGTTGTAAACATGTGTTTGAAACATGTTATGTTTGATGGATGCAAGTGGTTGCTAGTGGTTGCTCGTGGATGCATATACCCGCTTACACTAGGCACTAGATCGGCTCAATCACTTATATATTGCATATGGATGTGTGTGAATTTTAAATTTTTATGGATGGAAATAACTGTATCATCATATAGGTGTTGCATTTGGATGGATGATTGTGCACAAATATAGAGTTTACATGATATACTAAGATTATTTGCATACATGTTGGATTCATGGAACTAACATACTTTGCATTAAAGAGGTCAATTGAATCAGTAGACCGCCTGAGTTTTCGCATTAGCTCAGAGGACATATACACACACATTTGCATATGTTCATATAAGCATTAGGAATCTCTTAAGAATAATGGATGCTTGTGATTGATGGATGAGTAGATGGTTGATGGATGTTATTATATACATTCTTCTTAACTTGGAGATTTCAGGGACGAAATCCTTTAAGTAGGGGATGATGTAATACCACGTAATTTTAAACAACACTATAACAATAAAATAATGAATACTTAATTAAATATTGGAAATTAAGTAAAACGGTCTATACCATTGCGTTCGCCTCAAAATTCTTCTTAAGATAGACTCGAGTTCGTGTAAAACAGACATCGTACGAGAAAGTTATAAAGCTTAGAAGTTTGTATACATATAAGAGTTTTATATACATACAAATCAATCCAAAAATTCAAATTCAGCAAAGTGGGGGAATCTGGATCGACCTGTTAAAGGGGTCGACCCATAACCCGGTTGGGTCGACCCAGGGGGTGGGTCAATCTATGGGTCGACCCAGGTCGGGGAGGGTCGACCCAACCGAGATCTGGGCGAGTTCTTCGAGCATTTCTAGACGTTTTCTTGACCAGGTTCGTTGGCGGTAAACTATATATAAGAACTCATTTCTACTGTTTTTACACATAAAAAACAATGGAGACAACGAGATGTTGCCCCAGCTTGGACTGAATTAGCCTATTTTCTCCAACAACAGCTTATACGCATATAAGAATTTCTTCTACAGCTTCAGCCTTATTAATTTCTGTTCTTTAGATCTAGTCTCTGTGAGTTCATGTTATTTTTAGATGTAAACATTTAACAAGTAATCCTAACATGTTTATAAATTTGGATCTAAACCTATTCCTGTTAATGAACCTGATTCATACCTAAAACAGATCTGCCATTGCATGTATTCCTCTGTATACACAATCTACTGTTCAGTTCTTACATGCCTATTTCTAATATGCCTATTCTATTATTATGCCTATTTTTGTTCTCTTCTCTCCCTCTTTCCTTTTTTATTTTTGTAGCCTAGGCTACCTTCGAGCCTAGGCCTATCGCTGAAATATGCGAACGAATGAAATTGGGAATGGTTGGGAAAGATAAATTGGGGGATATCTTGTATTACCACATATCTTTAGGAACCTTCGATGGGTTTAGGGATTAGTTGATTACAAAATGGGTCTCTTAGGTTGTATTTTGGTTGTCGATACCATTTTATTTTCCAATGAACCCTTTGTCGATATTAGAGGATAATTCCTTTCGGAGCCAAAACCTGTAAAACTAAGATATAATAATATAACAATTCAATAGTAATCTTCACATTACCTTAATTGATCGAAACTCAATTCCTTTTACTAATAATTATGAATACTATAGAGCACTGTTTTCGATCTTGAAAAAATCGCCCGATATCTCATTCATGATCTCATTTTGGACTCTTCCCGAAATGAAACAACAAATCTCACTGTAAATCTCATTTTGAATATATCATTTTACATATTGCAATATCGAACGAGATATCACCGAGATGAGAAATTGAAATATTGACTGAAATCTTGGTTTTTCTGGTTAAAATTTAAACTCATGTCTGAACGAAAACAATAACTAAAAAAACCCAAATTTAGTCATGATAACCTCTTGCTACTTTACATTTTGCATGTTAAATCGGCATATTGTATATTTATATGTATTCCACATTACTTATGATTTTCTTATTTGTCATTTTGTTTACATGCATGTTATTATGAAACTACGCATTTTATGTTTAACTTATGTTGGACCGTTAAATGTTTTAGATCTTTTTTACATTTTATGTCCAACCATAATCATTGTTCATGGATTATAAATTGTAAGCACTAATCTGTTTGTATTGTGTTTTATTATCTTAAGCATATTATGATTTATAAAAATGAATGTTCTTCTATAAATTAACAAAAATGAAGTGATCTTGTAACTGAAGTTCAAGCTACCCTCTTCATTTCGAAGCATAATCAACACTCCTTCAACAACCATCAATTCATACTCTTTACAAGCTATCTCCCCCCTCTTCAATTTCTCCACCTCTATTCAATGCAATATCATTCCCGACCACATCACAGTGCTCATCTGTCTTGTTAACCATTTAACCATCAACCGGAAAATGAATAGGTTACAACGAACATAACCTACTGCTCTTCTTAATCACTATAAGATAATACAGTAAGATAATATGGAGGGATATACTAAGTGAATTTAGATTTAATTACACTGAGTAGTAAAAATAATCTTCTTAATCATTGTAAGATAATACAGTAAACAAACAAAAATCTACAATGCAACCCAAAACCATCCGCCATTATCCATTTCCTAACCCTGTCCAGTCATTAAAAAAAATAAAAAAACATGCCTTAATGAATGTAAAATTTATTATGACGATATCCACAATAAATGAAATAAAAATTGTTAGAGACTTAACGAACGTAATATAAAGAGATACTTCCCTTAGCAAGGAGGGTATATGTGACACCCCACGTCTGTTATTGTCACTCTTTATCAGAATGCATTAAGTTTCGTGAAACATTGTAGGTAAACAGAAATAGAATTTCACATGGCAGATATATAAAAATAGTAGCGGAAATTTAAAACTTCTTTATTGAACAAAAAAATAGTCTCAAATCCAGATACAACATCGGGCTAAAATATTTGAACCAAATACATCGAACAAAAACATCCATCTTGCATCAAAAAACATCAGAGTACAGAAATGTAAAGTCATAATCCCCATGAGTAGCCATAACAAAGTAGACAAGTAATTGAAGCGATACATCAAAGCTAATCCAGATCTAAGCAGAAACAGAAGAGAGAGAGAGAGAGTCCTAATCATGACTGAGCGTTCCTACCCTGAGAACCTAGGTGGAAAGAAAGAGAGAAAAGGGAAACAAAAAGGAGTCAGCCGTAAAGCCTGGCAAGTCCAATGACTTTTATCATATAAAGAAGTAAAAGTATCATGAAAGGTAAATAAACTGGATAAGAGATAACTGTATCATACAACAAGTATAAACAGGATGAACAAGACAAGTATAATAAACAGGGTAATATGGACCTAGCTATGCTTCTCACTTACTTTTCTCTACACTAGTATAACAGGATTTATGACAGGATTAGGTGTTCCCTAATTACTTAACATAAACAGAATGATCTAAACAGAAATATAATGGTAAGATTATATGTACTCTAGTTACATAACGGGCTGTACCGAAACAAGCTTATGTCCTCCAATTAACTAGGATTTTTAACCGGTTAAGTCATATAGATTAACAGGTTCGTATAACCCCAACAGATTTAATAGATTTACTTAACCCTATAGATTTAATAGATTTACTTAACCCCACAGATTTATCAGATTCCACAGGTTACTTATAGTTTCATTAACATGTTCCACTTAATCTTTGAATTAAGCCTACAGATTTATATAACCCCAAATTTCCAGTCATATTCTACAGTACAACATATGCCCCAAATTTCCCTCTATTATTATCATTCCCAAATTATCCCAATTTCGTTCATACGCATGTCTCATCGAGATTGGCCTAGGCTCAAAGGTATCCTAGACTTATAAAATAAAAAGGGAACAAGAGAGGGAGAAAAACAGAAATAGGCATATCATAACAACTGATCAACAGAACATATGTATAGAAAAATACGTGTAATTATAGCAAAACTGTTTAGATATGAATCGGTTTATTAACAGGCATAGGCTCAGATCCAGGTTTATTAACAGGTCAGGATTACTATCAAAATTTTATATCTAAAAGTGACATGAACTCACAGAAATTGGATTTAAAGAACAGAAGATAATATGCTGATATTGCAGATGGGAATCTTGTATGAGTCAGGTAAGAATTGTCTCGATTCAATCCAAGTTTCGGCAGCATCTCCATATCCTCATCTTAAATTTTTAGAATAGAAGTTTGAGGAAGAAGTATAAAGAAATGTAATTGATTTAACAGGAGTGCATGTTGTTATTTAGAGTTCACAAGACAAACTTAACTGTCAAATCCCTGTTTTTCAATCCAACCGCTTAGTAAAATAATAAATCTAGTTATAAAACAATCCAAAAATAGAAATATTAATCTCGCCAGATCGTGTGTGGGTCGACCCACCTACCACCTGGGTCGACCCATGGGTCGACCGAGACCAGGCGTAGGACGACCCACAATAGGTCTGGTTCTCGCCCTTGCTGCCTTCGTTTCCCGCTTTGTTTCTTTCTGATTTGTTTTGAACCAATTTAAATTATATTTACGTATATCCTACTTATATGTGTACAAACTTCTAACCTTTATATCTTTTCTCATACGATATCCGTTTTACCCAAATTCAAAGTCTATCTGAACCAGAATTCCGAGACAAACACAATGGTATAGTCTGTTTTACTTAATTACTAGTATTTAATTAAGTATCCTTTAATTTATTTTCAATAATGTTTTTTAAAATTACGGGGTGTTACATTCTCCCCTACTTAAAGTATTTTCTAGCTGAAATCTCTAAGTTAAGAAGAATTTCTATTACATTCACCTACAATCATCTACTCATCCATCATCCATAGGCATCCATTATCCTTAGGGATTCCTAATGCTTGTATGAACATACGCAAAGGTATGTGTATATGTCCTTATCATAATGCAAAAATCAGGCGATCTACTGATTTAGTCGACCTTCTTAATGCAATATGTCGGTACCATGTATCCAAAGTTTCTGCAAAGGGATCCTAATATATTATATAAGTTCTATGTATGTGCACCACCCTCCATCAATACGCAACATCCATGTGATGAGTCATCCATTTTCCACTCATTAACAAGTAACATGCATATACATCCATATGCAGTATGAGAGTGTTTGTGTCGATCTAATGACTAGTGTGTGTGTGTGTGTGCATGTGTGTATGCATCCACGAGTAGCCACTAGAAACCACTTGCATCCATCAAACATAACATGTCTCAAACACATGTTTAAATTAAATCCATTGGTTTTCTACCTAAAGGTCGACGATCGATAGGATATTCCCGAATGATAGAAGCAAGTATGGATAAAAGCTTGGAAAAAGAAGGTAAGAACATACACTTGAAAAGAAAAGGCTACGAAAGTGCAAATCTTGTCTTCAATCCCCTAAGTTGCATCCTCGCGGTCCTCTCCATATTGCACTTTTATCAACCTAACCTCTCTGTTGTGCAGTTTCTTAACCTCTGATCCAAGTATATGGGTAGGAATTCACCTAACTGTTTCCTCCTTTTCTACCTCAACTTCCTTAGGCATGCTCAACTCAACCACCTCTACTATATTGTAAAGACATTTCCGCAAATGGAAAATATGAAAAACATCACGAACACCCACCAATCTCTCCGATAATTTCACCTTATAAGCCATCTGACCTATCCTTACTACTATGGGAAATGGTCCTATAAACCTTGGTGCCAATTTCCCTACAGATCCAAAGCAAACCATATTCCTCAGAGGTGATACTTTGATGAAACCCATGTATCCTACCTCAAACTCAATGCCAGTCCTTCTCTTATCTGCGTAGGACTACTGCTTGTCCTTAGCTGTCTTCATACATTTGCGGATAAAATTAATCTTTTTTGAAATCTCTCTAATCATCTCAGGCCCAAGTAGAAGCTTACCCATAGACTCCCACCAATAAGTTGGTGATCTACAAGGTCGTCCGTATAGTGCCTCGAAGGGTGCCATGCCTATACTAGTCTGACAACTGTTGTTGTAGGAGAACTCGACCAATGGGAGATGCTCTTCCCAAGTTCCTTCGAAGTCTAGGATACACAGCCTCAAAAGATCCTCAAGAACTCTATTTACCCTCTCAGTCTGTGTATTGGTCTGAGGGTGATACGCGGTGCTTAAACATAATTGTGTAACTAGTGCCTCTTGCAAGCTCTTCTAGAACTCACTAGTGAAGATGGGGTCACGATAACTCACTATGATATAAGGTACTCCATGAAGACGGATTATCTTATGAAGATAAACTAATGCTAACCATGCCACTGTTCTTTCGCTCTTAACCGAAATGAAATGAGCGCTCTTAGTAAGCTTGTCCACTATAACCCAAATACTGGTGTTGCCTCTCCTCGATCTAGGCAAACCATCAATGAAATCCATAGAGACGCTCTCCCATTTCCATTGTGGAATATCCAAAGGATGAAGCAAACCGTCGGGCTTCTTTTATTCAGCTTTTACATGCTAGAAAACTAAACATCAAGCTACAAACTCCACTACATCTTTCTTCATCCCAGGCAAAAAGAAAACCCTCTTCATATCTCGATACACCTTATCACCTTTGGATGGATAGTCATCCTAGAATGATGGGCTTTCTTAAGGTCTGTCTTCAATAAATCTCCAACTCGAGGAACACAAAGCCTCCCATTTCGTCATAGCCACCCTTTATCATCTGTGTAATATCTACTAAGGTTACTAGAAATCTCCCCTCTACTGAGCCATCCAAGATGTCTGCTATCTGTGGGTCCTCTCACTGCAAAGATCCTATCCGATCCATAAGAGTAGTCGCACCTCCAAAGATGCCCATAAACCAGGTGTAATGGCCTAAAATTGAAGGTCGATACTACTCCAAACTTCGCCTCTCTATGAATAGAGCACTCAAGGTCATCCTCTGCCTACTCAATGCGTCCACCACTACATTACCTTGCCAAGAATATAAGCAATCTCAAAGTCATAGGACGCTAGGAACTCCATCCATCTTTGCTGTCTCAAGTTGAGATCCTTCTACGAGAACAGATACTTGAGCGATTTATGATCTGTGCATAACTCGAACCTCTCTCTCTAAGTAGATAATGTCTCCATGTCTTAAGTGCAAACACTATAGCATCCAACTCCAAATCATGGGTAGAGTAGCTCCTCTCATGAACTCTCATTTGTCTACTACCATAATCTACTACCCTTCCTTCTTGCATCAAAACGACACCAAGCCCTATACCACAAGCATCAATGTACACTATGAACACCTTATTCCAATCGGACAAAGCCAAAACTGGGTTGTCGTCAGAGCCTTCTTCAACTGCTGAAAAGCATTATCACAATTAATACTCCAAGAAAAGTAATGGTTCTTCTTCATCAGTCTGGTGAGTGGGGCTGATATCTTTGCAAAAACCTTGATAAACTTCCTATAATAGCCTGCTAAACCAAGAAAGCTTCTCACCTCCGTTGCATTCTTTGGAACCTTCCAATTTTGAACTGTAATCACTTTCGTGGTATCTATCGCTATCCCATCTTTGGTGACCGCATGCCCTAGGAATCTTGCCTCCTTTCTCCAAAAGTGACACTTGGAGAGTTTTGCCTAAAGTTGGTGTGCTCTGAGATTCCTCAAAAAACTCCCCTAAATGTATGGCATGCTCTTCCTCGCTCCTTGAGAAGATCAGGATGTCATCCACAAAGACCACAATAAATTTATTCAGAAACTCTCTAAACACCCTACTCATCAGATCCACAAAATACGCAGTGCATTCGTCAACCCAAAAGGCATGACTAGCCACTCGGAGAAGCCATCCGGAGTTCAGAAAGTGGTCTTATCTATACTGTCCTCGGCCACCCTCAACTGGTGAAATACCATGGCCAAATCTAACTGCGAGAAAACTGATGCGCCGACAAGCTGGTCAAACAGATCGTCAATCCTCGGGAATGGGTAACTATTCTTCTTGGTGAGCTTATTCAATTCCTTGTAACTCACACATAGACAAACTGATCCATCCGCCTTGGTCACGAAGACGACTGGAGCACCCCATTTTGATATACTTCGCCTAATTAGTCCCTTCTCAAGTAGCTCCCTTACTTGCTTGTTAATCTCCCTCCTCCCTCAAGAGCCATGTGATGCACAGGAAATTGGTTCCGAAGTTATTTGGCAACTCTAGTTAGCCTTTTTACTTGATTCCATTTTACTGATTGCATTAGAGATATAGTCCCTTGTAATTATTAGGGTCTTTTCATAATAACAGGATTCCTATTCTTTTAGGTATTGTTCTTACCTTGCTACATAGTATTAAGAAAATTATACTTGGCACTTTGGGGAAGAAGCATATTGCCTTTAAACCTGGTAGGAACTGCCCTTTGCCAACTGATCCTTCTGCTTCTAGGAAGATTAGTGCTCTCGAGAAACATTCCTTGATTTCGTTTCAAGAGCAAGTTAATGTCATTCTTCAGGATTTTGGGATTTCGGGTGTTGAACCGTTCCTCCTTATGAAATGGACACCATCTCTTCCCCTCTAGAGGGCTACTTTGCTTACTCTGTGATCAACATATGGCGTGGAGATTTCATCCCTTTTCTTGGCTTCCTTCATCGGTATCTATAACATAGGTGAATTGCTCCCATCTAACTTTTTCCTAATACTTACACCTATTTACTAGGCTTACAGTTATTATCCTTGGAATCGGTTAATGGTTCTTTAAGCCCTTCTACACTTGATTACTTGGTTCACCCTTCCAAAATTAGCGACATGTACCCTCAGATCTTCCGTGCAAACCCTACAAAGAAATTGTTATCAGAGGGGACAACAAGATTTAAAGACTGGGAGACCTTTTTATTTTGTTTTGTCTGTCGTCCTCCCAGTGTTTCCAGAAGCTTCAACACTTAGAGTATATCCGAAAGCACTTCTTCCTCTTTCTCTTTTTTTACACTATCTTATCATCTGCATATGCCTTTGTAGGTGTTGCACCCAAACTGCCGAGTTTTGCGGATAAGTAGGTAATTAAGTTCCTTGGCACTGCTTCTTGTCAGTATGGTAACAAGTCTTCACTACTTACTTCCTCTATTCTTCGGAGGCACTTCCTCTTGTCGGTTGGTGAATCCATTATTGGGCAACCACCTTTGGTCTTGATTAATAAAGGGACCCTCTTTTTGTCACTAGGAAGAAATGGTCCTTTCTCCCCCAATGCTCCTTTATTTCTTGACAATCCAAGTATACTCTTAATGTGATGTTTTCAGAATGGAGTTATAATTAGGATTTTATTCAGTTTTTATTCAGTGCATGTTAGGAGTTGTACATACTAAGTCTAGTAAGACCGACTCTGTTTCCTCGGCTCCAAGGGCTGGAGTTTTTTCTCTTAAGGATGCATTATTAAAGTCCAGGGAAAATGTAAAAAGGAAGCTTATGGAAAGGAGTTTGGAAGGTCCTCTCCCAAAAATACCAAAAGATTTGGAAGGTCCATCTCTTTGTTCCGATGCGGTTTCTGATGCCTCAGAGATTACTTCTCCAAAGAAGGACCCATGTTCGAACATTCGTCTTCTCGGGTCTTCCGAAGTTTCCAGTGAACTGCACTATGTGAAAGGATTTTCTTCTTCTTTCGAGGATACTGCCCCCTGGCTTTATCAACCCTTCTAGTGGCAATAACATTAATGAATTGGTTGGGCAGATTATTTCTTCTTCTACCTTTTCCAATGTTGACTTTTCACCTAACTTCCCCGGCGGTTGTCAAGTTCTAGTCGAACAACTTCTACTGGTATGAACATTACCTTTCTTGGTTTCTTGCTTTTCTTTTGACTGTCTCATCTATGTCAATCATGTTCTTTATAGGTTAGTAAGCGGTGGTTTTTGACACATGAAAATTCTTCCGAGCCTTCTTCGGAGTTGTGGCGATTGAAAGAAGAAAACATGTCTTTAAGAAAGGAAAACAATGCTCTTATCCTTGCTAAAGAATGTTTGGTTGTGGAGCGAAGTAAGTTGGAGTCAATTCTGGCAGAGGCGAAGAACTCAAATATCGTGGAAAAGGAATCTCGTTTAGCAATGGCTGAAGGAGTTAGGGATTTAAAGAGGACTTTGGAAAAATCAAAAGAAAAAGTTGCATTTCTTGATTCTCGTTATTTCTGTTTACAAAGGCAAAATTCTCTTTTAGAAAAAGAGAACGATTCTCTTAAGATCGAGCTTGGCGGGAAAGATACTTTATTGGCCAACTACGTCAGAGTGGTGAACAATGCTAAACAGAGGATTTCTTGATTTCTCCAAACCACCTTAGACAAAATTATGGTTACTTCTTTTGCGGATGCTTTCCTTTTTGGAAATGTGCTTATTTTAAAATCCTTTTGTAAATAAGTATGCAGAATATGAGGTACTTGGTGTACTACATTTCAAATTTAATGGCCTACAATGATAATGCTTATGAACGGGGCTATGACTTATAGAGGTGTTACTTAACACATGGCCACAGCCTATGATGGAAACATTCTCTTTCCATAATTCCATTGTAGCATTGTGTATAAGTTTAATGCACTTTTTATTCTAGGCCGACTAAAAAGATACTCATTTAGTATTACTTGTTTTTATAGAAAGTAATAACATCATGATACTGAAGGTATAAAATAACTAATGAGTTTACTTATATTTCAAACATTAGTAAAAGCCTTTTAATATAGTGGATATTTTTTGGAAATCTCCCTCTACGGAATTTTTAAGAAACAATGGAACTCCTCTCCCAGGGCTTTATTGAAGGGAACCTTAGATATACGCTTAATCTTTCGCATGGATTTGTATTCTAGCACTGTGTGATAATGTGTGTTGCATATGTATTTTGCATAATGAATTGACGTATGTATAGGTTAACGAAACTTCCCTGAGCAATATAGAATGTTCCTATCCTTGTTAGAAGGGCTCTCAAGTAACAAGCTCCACTTATTAAATTGATGGTACAACCCTTACTTAAGGATTAGAGCTTTGCGACGCGGATTAGGGTATTAAGGATAGATTTCCAGAGATTGCCTTTTAATAGCGATAAGACTCTGATTCATCTCCTCGGTTAAGGTGAAAGACTAGGAATCTGCTTCCGGTAGTAATGGAAGTCCGGTTCCCAACCACATTTAAACTATCAGGAAGGTCAAATATCTCTTTTTTGGATAATAGTTGAGCTTCCGAACCGACCCAGATTTGGGTATTTAAGACGGGTCAGAAATTACCTTTTAGCATCAATTGAGATCTGAATCAACTCAGATTTGGGTATTTCATAAGAATCCTGAACTAACCCAGATTCGGGTATTTAGAAGATTAAAGACCAGAATTTCACTTCTGGTATTAATAGAAACCCCGAACCAGCCCAGTATTCGAGCATTAGAAGATTGAAGACCATAATTCAATTTCTGGTGTTAACGTTTTGTTATCCCTTTAGGTTCGATTTATGAAGCAGAGGTTATATGTGCTTCTTGAGCCACTCTCTGGGTTTTTATTGTCAAACCAGAGGATGTACATGCTTTGTTAGCCACTCTCTGGGCTTGTGCGTCCGGTGGGCTTGGATAACTTATCCACATGCAGGGCCCAAGGACTTACCCTCCCTCCCTTCAGGAGCTCCTTATCCTAACCATCGTAGGCAATGATAAGGCCTTAGATGCTTAAACCGGGCAACCATAGACGCGGAATTAAGGCTTACTCTTTTGATGCTCTATCCTGGCCATCCTAGGCGGTGACATAGGCTCCACCCCCTCCAAGGAGTGCCCTGATCTGACCATCATAGGCAATGATAGGGGTCTGTGCTCCCTTCTGCGAGTAACGCAGAACATAAGCAAAGGTAGGACGTGCTCTTCTACAAGCATAGGTAGGACATGCTTAGGTCATAGCAGAGGAAGAGGATACTCATTTTTGAGCAGAGGCATGAGATGCTAATTAGATGCTCTGTCATGACCATTTCCGGTATGGGTCGGAGGATTACGCTTTCGATGCTTCAACCTAGCCCTTTCTGATTTGGGTGCGGAGAAAGCCTTACTATAACACCCCGTATTTTAATAACACTAAAAAGGAAAAATTAAAGAATAATCAATTTAATAATAAGAATTAAGGGAAAGGGACTACACCATTGCATCCATCTCGAAATTCTGGTCAAGATAGACATTTGGTTTGCGTAAAACGGACAACGTATGAAGAAGTTATGAAGGTTTGAACTTTGTATACGCGCAAGAGAATTATATATTTATATAATTCAGAAAATCAAATTTCAGAGAGCGGCAAAATTCCTGCCCGAGGGGTGTCGACCCCATAAGGGGTGTCGACCCCTGGGTCGATCCCTCAAGTGGGGTGTCGACCCATGGGTCGACATCCTAAGGGGGGTCGACCCCCCCAAGGCACATGTGGAAGATCGGTTATGGGTGCTGGCAGCTATAAATATAGCCTCATTTTTCTTGTTTTCTCACACTGAAAATAATGGAGGCCTAGATGTTGTTTGTGACACCCCACGTCCGTTAATGTCACTAATTACGAGAATGCATTAAGTTTCATGAAGCGTTATAAGTAAACATACACAGAACATTACAAGACAGATATAAAAGATAGCAGCAGAATTTAAAATTTTATTTAAAACATAATCCATAACATCATGGTCCAAATATCACAAGTCTGGAACTATATAAAAACCATTACAGTAACATAAAACTTCTGTCTTATACCATCAGAATACAGAAATACATAAAAACATAATTCCCCAAAAGAGACAAAGCCATAGTAGCAAAGACGAGAACTTGAGCAATACTTTGAAAGCAACTCCTAGCAAGATGATAACCGAGTCCTGACTAAGCCTGAGTATTCCCACCCTGCGAACCGGGGGGAGGGGGACGGAAGAGAGAAGAGGAAACAAAAAGGGTCAGACATAAAGACTGGCAAGTCTAGTTACTTTTAGAAAGTAAATAAGTAAAAGTATCATGATAGACATATAAGGTGGATGAGAAAGATAACATCATAAAAGATAAGTATGACAAGGTAAACATGATAAAGTGTGTACGCTTCTCCAATGATTACTCTGATTCTCTGCACTAATACTAGTGTAACCAGAATAAGATGATCCCAACAACTATCAAATGGTAGACTTAGGCGTACGTCCAGATGTACCCTAACTACTACCCTAATTCATCAGCTCCCTACTCCGTGTATACCCTGTGCCGGCCCCATAGTAGGAGGTATCACTTCCTAAAGTGGCAACCCTTTATTGATGTGCACAGCCATACATACTGGTGTCACGATCGTCTTTTCCCACTCTACCCGGGCCATGCACGCACATGTCCCCGGTCGGTTTGCGCCGCCCACGCTGTCCTCCTCGTTTGGATCTCTTACAATTAGCCTAGTAAGCGTTCCCCAACTCCGACCTAGTTCGGAGTACTCGTTTGATACCTATTAAGGGTTACTGACTGAAATGGGTCCCACACAATATGATACAAGCCCTCCCCTTTGTCTTGAATCCCCTCTAGGATTTCCATCGGTTATGCTTACCTAAAAAGGTATCTTTATTTACATAACCCTATCATTTCCACTAGTTATGCTTACCCTAAAAAGGTGTCTTTAGTTACATAACTCCAACATTTCCACAGGTTATGCTTACCACTAGGTGTCTTTAATTACATAACCCTATCAGGCTAAGTTTGTGGGCCTATATGTAAATATTACCCACCCCCTCAGATTTCCTTAATCCATCCACTGTTCAACCAAATTTACTTAACCCTAATTTAAGTTTATGTTCATACAATCCCTATGGATTCAACTAGGCTAAGTATTCAAGCTTTATTACCATATTTTCATTTATGGTTATAATATGTTAGACCTCTCACATTAAGCCTACCATTTGTGGATGCTGGACATGCCCGGCAGGTCCGGGCAGACTTGTTTCACAAATCGGGATTAACCTCGTGTCTTAGCACGTCTCGTATTTTTGCACCTAGACCTCTCACATTAGATTCACCACTTGTGGTCGCTGGATATGTCGGGCGGTTCCGGGCAGACATCCACCACAAGTGTAATCTAACCTCATGTCTAGGCGCAGTTACGGTTCTAATTACTGTAATCCTAAGCATTCCATTATTAGCCAATTTTACCTATGTCGTTATAGGTTTCATGCCTCTTTTCCCCAAACATGTTCATAATGAATTATATGTCCAAATTCATGTTCATAACATTATTCAAGCTATGCCACATTTCCCTTTTTCAAGTTATGTCAAAATTTAACGTTTTCCCCCTCGTTCCCGAACTAATGCAATCATATAATTTTAGTGGCATGCCTAAGCTCGAGAATAGCCTAGCTATATAAAAGGGAAAGGGTGAAGGGAAGAGGACAAAAAGGATTATACTAACAAAATTGACGTAAACATATAGTGGCATATAGATAAGATGGGCATATGAGATCAGATCTGGTGAACATAAGATAATAGAATTGTTTCTAACATAGTAGGGATGTCATAATAGGCATGATTAGATGAGAACAAGGATTTAAATGTCCAACTAATGATAGATCCAAACTAACCACAACATGATAGGCATAAGATTATCTAAATAGCAAATTAGATCTATAATCAAAAGTAGATCTGACATGATAAAGGTTGAGATCCAAGTTACAGTTATGTCAGAATATCATAGACTCTCAAATTACAATAGATCTGGTATGATTCGGTCACAAGGATAGATCCAAATTACAGTAATGTCGTGTTTTACTTCTAATTATTTAAATCTAAAAGTAACTTAAAACTCACAGTGTTCGGATCTAGAACAATAAAAGGAGTATAGTGAAGGTTGAATCTCATATCTACACTTGAATCTCTAAACTTTGATTGTAGAAGAAGAAAGAGATTTGATTCAGTCCAAGCACCGATAGCATCTAGGCCTCCACTGATTTCCAGTGAAGAAAACAAGAGAAATGAGGATATGTTTATAGCTTCCAACCCCCAAAAACCGACCTGCCACGTTAACACTAGGGGGGTCGACCCACCCCTAAGGGGGTCGACACCCCCCTTAAGGGTTCGACTCTCCTAGAGTGGGAAATTTGTCGCCTCTTTATTTTCGGATTTCAAACTATTTTTCTAATTTTCTAATTATATATATATATATATATATATATAATTCTCCTGTGCGTATATAAACATCAAACCTTCATAACTTCTTCATTCGGTGCCCGTTTTATGCAAACCAAATGTCTATCTTGACCAGAATTTCGAGACGGATGCAATAGCCCAATCTGTTTCCCTTAATTCTGAACAATAAATTAATTATTATTTAATTTATCCTCTTTTAGTGTTGTTAAAATATGGGGTGTTATACTGTTAATGCCCGGAGTGAATCAAATCTTTTTCTTCTTCCACAATCAAGTTTAGAGATTCAAGTGTAGATCTGTAATTCAACCTCCGCTTTTTTCCTTCTATTTTTCTAGATCCGAACACTATGAGTTTAAGTTACCTTTAGATTTAATTAATAATTAAAAGTAAGACATGATATGACTGTAATTTGGATCTATGGTTGTGAATGAATCATATCAGATCTATTGAAACTAGTGAATCTATGATACCTTGACATAACTATGACCTAGATCTCAACCTTTATCATGTTAGATCTACTTTTGATTATATATCTTATTTACTATTTAGATCATCTTGTGCCTATCATGTTTGTGGTTAATTCGGATCTGTCATTAGTTAGACATCTAAATCCTTGTTAAGATCTAATCATGCCTATTATGACATCTGTGAAAATCGCTCATAACCCCTGCACTAAACAAGAGGAACAATGCGCTGAAGGGTATGCCAGGCTGCTATCGACGATCATCAAAGTAGGTAACAACACCGGAACCTATCGTAAAACTCACAGCGCAAGGATAAAATATAATAGAACTTATACAACTTGTAATAGCAATGAAGCATCATATAGCAAACTTTTGAAAACTTTCTCAACATCCTGAAAGGTTATCCAACTAATACCAAAGTTTTTACATAAGGCCTCACTACAACCCTCATAGAGCACTCAAACAGGGGAAACATTAATACTAGATAGTAATAAAACTGGTATGTCAGCCTCTTGCTCGCCTCCTCACAGCAGCACCGTCCTCACTAATCAGCTGTAACCCACTACTTAGCCTGCCCATCCACAACCGGATGAACAACCCAAGGTAATAAGAGGAAACATAAAACCTTGAGTCAGACAACAGTCTTAGTGAGTGATAAACAGCTAACAAAGCTTCAAAAATAAATTATATGAGAACAGGTAGATTAACAAACCAATCTACCAAACACTAGAGAAGAACTTAACTCCCGTCTTCCCCATATTGGACAGTGATAGCCTTTACGATAAACAATTTAACCATTCATCCGTGGAAACCATAACACCCATTCAATCATGGTAAAACACTCATAACATCCAATATATGTATCTCATGTAAACCATCCTAATCGAATTCAACATCCCTCAAGCACAAGCCCTAAAGGCCTAAACCAGTATCAGACAAGCACACATGGAACATCTCCTTCGACGTTGGACAACCTACATAGGACGGTACAAATAGAACAACTAATCATCCATGACTGACTTTAGCTATCACCACCAATCCTGTTTTGAAACCATCATTCATCGTATGACGACCAACCTTGCCATATGTCAAGGGCTAATGGTAACCCCTGTTCTAGCATTAACTCCGTACGCTTTTCAACGATACATATGTATGTCCAACCTTGACAACTAGGCCTTTCAACGATACCCAAGGTACTCAACCTACAACCGGTCTTTTGGGTGCCCCGATCATACCCCTTCTTTGAGCCGGCTAGAACTTGCGACCACGATAATCTCTCGGCCTTCGCATCTCTAGTCATCCAACTCGACGACTTTTCATAGCCCAAGCAACCTTCTCGAGCAACCATTATCCATCAACTCATGACCTTTGAGTTGTCACTTCATTCGCTGCTCTACACCAATCAACGGACACCTTTCAACACTTTGAACCTTCCAACTTGAATTTACTTCAAAGTCACATCATCACCAAGCGAATTACATCACCGCACTGCGGCTAGAGTTCAGGGGGTTGCCCCTGAAAAATATTATTTTCAGACCTTTTTGTTCAAACCTGAGTCGTACCCGAAAATATTTTTTTTAGAAATTTGCCTTATGCGACCGACCCTTCATACTGCTCGACCGATCAGAGTGACCGACCCTTCCAACTTGGAGCAACCAACCTGCCACTTTACCACTTCCAGGCTTCACGGTCGACTCGATAGGACCGACCAATCCGATTCAAAAGTGAGACCAACCCCAGGCTCGCTCGGCCGACCCTTTTACTCTACCATATGCTCGCTCGACCGAACCCTTTTTCCTCCAGTCTTGCTCATCTTCTTGCCTTACACCCAGCTCGCTCGACCGACCGACTCCCCGGCTCGCCCAAGCCTTCCTTTTGTCTTGTTTCCCAAGAAATCATGCTCTGGAGCGAACGACCTCCTCCCCACGTGTGACCCAAAACCTACACTTCATAATTTCCACTCCGATTTCCACCGAAACTTCGCCAATGATTGATTCGACGAAATCAACTTGTCCAATCCATCAAATATGATAAACAACACTGTATGAATCCGCTAACAACATGAAAACAATAGTTTTCTCTAAATAATGCAAATCACTCCACAAATCATAATGAATGGTCATAAGAACAAAACTATAGATCTAACTTGCTTAATCATATGGAAAATCATAGAATCAATGATTTAAACTTACTAAATGAGATCATAAGGTGATCCCTGTAAAAAGGGACTTAATATGGAATAGACCTATGGAAAAACACTTAAATATAATGAAAAACATGATCAAACACTCATACACTTCATTGAATCCATGTGAGAGATGCAAACAACTCACCGATTCTCCCAAACAAGCAAAAATCAACGAAATATGAATCCGAACAGCAAGCACCTCGCACCAAATAACTTGATCCATGAATCCTTGCGTCAATTGATGTAGATCTAGCCTCCAATGGTGTAGATCTATGATTTTCCTCCTTGGATTTGGATTTCTAATGGTGGAAAGGTTTTACAGGATGGAGGAGCACAAGGCACCAAATGAGAAAATGGAAAACTAAAACCATTTCCCATATCCCTTGCCCCCTATTTATACCCTTCCATCAGCCCACTAATGGGCCTTTCCAAATCAGCCCATTGTGGTTCTCAAAACCTGAACAGCCAACTGAAAAAACTTAAAACAGCGATTTCTCCCAAATCGCTGAGCCAAATCTTTGATGTAACCACTCTACAAAAAGGCAATCATCAATTCCTTTCCAATGACACAGGTCTCACCCACTGATTCGACCTGAGTCAAAAGTTATGCCATGTACAAGACTGATAGGGGAAAAATGGTCACAAACAAAATTGGTAGAAATTATGGACATGTCTCACATTCCTATAAGCAACATACCAAAAGATGAGAATGATCCAACCCTCAGGGTAAAATAAAAATATTTTACAATCCTATGATACGTAAAATGCGGGCTATTACAACATCCCTACTATGTTAGAATCAGTTTTATTATCACATGTTCACCAGATCTGTTTTTATATGTCCATCTTATCATTATGCCATTACATATTTATGTCAATTTTGTTAGAATAATCATTTCTATCATCTTCCCTTCACCCTTTCCCTTTTATTTTATATAGCCAGGTTATTTTTTAGCCTAGGCATGCTGCAAAAATTATGTGAATGTAATAGCTCGGGAACGAGGGGGAAAATGTTGAAATTGGGCATAACTTGTAAATGCGAAATTTGGCATAACTTGAATAATCTATATGAATATGAATTTGCACATATAATCCATTATGAACATAATTAGGGGAAAAGGGGCATGGAAACCTATAACGACATTGGTAAAAAAAATTGGATAATTCTGAAATGCCTAGGGTTACAGTAAATAGAAACTGTAATTGTGCCTAGACACGAGCTTAGATAACACTTGTGGTGGAAGTATGGCCGGAACCGCCCAGCATATCCAACGACCATAAGTGGTGATTCTAATGTGAGGGGTCTAGGTGCACAAACACGAGACGTGCCAAGACACGAGGTTAAGCCCGATTTGTGGAATAAGTCTGCCCGGACCCGCCCGGCATATCCATCATCCACAAAATGTAGGCTAAGTAAATTTGTTTGAACAGTGGGTGGGTTAAGTAAATCCGAGAGGGGTGGGTAATACTTATATATATAGGCCCACAAACTTAAACCGAGGGGGGTTATGTAATTAAAGACACCGATAGGTATACATAGCCTGTTGAAATCCTAGTGGGGATGCAGGACAAAGGGGAGAGCTTGCATCATCTTGTGTGTGGGACCCATTTCAGTTAGTAACCCATATAATGGTAACGAATGAGTACTCCACCCTAGTTTAGAGTGGGGCACGCTTACTGGGCAGATTATAAGAGATCCAAGCGTGGAGGACGGTGTGGGTGGCGCAAACCGACCGGGGACATATGCGTGCATGGGCCGGGTAGAGGGGGATTAGACGACCGTGACACCTGTAGATATGGTTGTGCACATCAACGAAGGGTTGCTACTTTAGGAAGTGATACCTCTTACTATGGGGCCGACACAGGGTATCTATGGAGTAGGGAGTCGGTCGATTAGGGTAGTAGTTAGGATACATCTGGACTTTGGTAAAGTTTAGGAGCCTGTTAGGTTGGGCTACCTATGGATTGTATGTGGTTAACACCTCTCACCAGAAGTACGCCTAACTATTAGGGTAGTAGTTAGGATACACCTCTCACCATCTTATACATGTTGGGGATCATCTCATTCTAGTAATACTAGTATTAGTGCAGAGTAATCATTAGAGAAGCGTATACACTCCATCATGTTTACCCTGTCATACCTGCCTTTTATGATGTTATCTTCCTTATCCATCTTATATGCCTGTCATGATACTTTTACCTATTTACTTGTTAAAAGTAACTGGACTCGCCAGATTTTATGTATGACCCTTTTTGTTTCCTCTTCTTTCTCCCGTTCCCCTTCCCCCGGTTTCTCAAGGTGGGAATACTCAAGCTTAAACAGGACCCGGTTATCATCTTGCTAGGAACTGCTTTTGAAGTATTTCCCAAGTTTTTATCCTTAATACTATGGCTTTGTCTCTTTTGGGGAATTATGCTTTTTCTTTTATGTATTTCTGTACTCTGATGGTACAAGACAGAAGATTTATATTATTGTAATGGTTTTTATGTAGTTCCAGACTTGTGATATTTTGGACCACAATGTTATGTATTATGTCTTAAATAAAATTTTAAATTCCGCTGTTATCTTTTATATCTGTCGTGTAATGATATGTGTCTGTTTACCTATAACGCTTCACAAAACTTAATGCATTCTCTTATTGAGTGACATTAACGGACGTGGGGTGTCACATTTGGTGTCTGTGCTGAGGGTTACTAGATTAGAAAAAAGTTTTTGAAAATTATTTCCAAAAAGGTTTTAAAAGAAAAAACTTCAAAAAGAAAAGTCTGTTTTGGAAAATATATTCCCCAAAGCCATATGTAATATCCTTCGGTCCTTTGTCTAAATCTCTTTCCTTTTCTTTTCAGCATGCCTGGGGAACCTAATATTCCTGAGGGCATTATGATACCAGGCTGGTTCCGTAGGTATCTAGAGGCCACGACGCCTGGTGGAGGTCAAGCTGACATTCCTCCCCCAGCTGCACCTGTCGTTCCTCCTCCTCTTCCAAGAGCAGATAATTTCGCTAAGATCTGCAAAGATTTCTGTGCCATGGGAGGCAAGCCATTCCATGGAACCGAAACATTCGTAGAGGCGATGAATTGGCTTAAGGAGACTGAGGACTTATTTGTAATCTTTGAAGTGGAAGATCGAAAGAAGATTCAGTTAGCTGCCTGGCTACTAAAAGATGAAGCTTCGTTCTGGTGGGAAGTAACCCAAGCTGAACGTCCGGTGGAGACATGGGATGATTTTAGAATGAGGTCTGAAATGAAGTTTCTTTCTCAAGGTGATAAAAGTGTTCAAATGGAGAGGTTCTTAGCGCTAAAACAAGGAAACATGACTGTTAAATAATATGTGAAAAATTCAACTAGCTAGCAAGTTTTGGATTGGAACTGGTAGATACTCCGCATAAGAAAGCTTTGTAGTTTGCTAACGGGTTGAATGAACCCCTTCATGGGTTAGCTATATTCCATATTCCAATGGGAGCAACTTTTGAAAGGCTTGTTGATATGGCCTTGATGCATGAGGAAGACAAAGTAGAAAAGAAGGAAGTTAAGGTTGAGGAAACAACGCAAAATAAGAAGGTACGGCCCAAGAAAGGACAACAACAACAACAAACAAAAGAATGGCAGAAGGAATGATAAGGCTGAGGATAAGAGGAAGTGTCATAGTTGTGGACGTGAGGGTCAATTGGTCAAAGACTGTAAAAGAAGGAAGAATACTTACTTCAGTTGTGGTGAAGTCAGACACTTTGCTAGGGAGTGCTCGAAGAAGCAAGGATAAGGACAAAGGGCAGGAAAATCTGGAGGGCAAGTGCATGCTGTCGCGACCAGTGCTCCAGAAAGAGGTAGGAAAGTTTCCGTGGAAGGTTTGATTTCTCTTTCCAGTCACCCTATTAGAACTCTTTTTGATTCTGACACTTCACATTCATTTATATCTAGTTCTGTGGTTGAATCACTGCACTTAAATACCAGTATGGTAGTGGATCCCGTTGTTGTATCAAACCCACTAGTGGTTCAGCTCATTTATCCATGATTTGTCGGGGTTTGAGAATATCCGTGTTAGGCGTCGAGTTTGAATGCGACACATATGTGCTTAGGTTTATAGGCTATGGGTTGATTCTAGGGATGGACTAGCTAACCATATATGGTGCCATTCTGGATTATGAGAGGAGATTCGTTAGGCTTCTGACTTGTCAGGGGAAGACCCACGAGATTTCTTATAACCCGCAAAAGTCTGTCATGCTTAGTTTCCTAGAGTCTCTTGATACATCTATTGATGATCTACGATCAATACCAGTAACACGTGAGTATCCTAATGTCCTTGATGAGGTTCGGTGTTTACCCCCAAGGCACGATATCGATTTTCACATATATCTAGTGGATAATGCAAAGCCAACTGCATTACCTGTGTGCCATATGGCTCCAAGAGAAAGGAGGGAGCTTAGCAAACAAGTAGGGGAGCTACTTCAAAAGGGTTTATTAGGAAAAGCATACCTGAATGGGGTGCTTTAGTGGTATTCGCAACTAAGGTGGATGGTTCGCTTCGCCTATGTGTAGACAATAGAGAGTTGGACAAACTCACTAAGAAGAACAGGCACCCACTCCCAAGGATAGATGATCTCTTTGACCAACTTGTTGGGGGCATCAATATTCTCATAGTTAGACTTGGCCACGGGGTTTCATAAGTTGAGGGTGGCTGAGGACAATATAGATAAGACCGCTTTTAGGACTCCATATGGCTTTTGTGAATGGCTAGTTATGCATTTTGGGTTGATGAATGCACCCGCCTATTTTTTTGATCTGATGAGTAATGTGTTTCAGGAGTTTCTAAATAAATTTGTCATGGTCTTTGTTGATGATATATTGATCTTTTCAAAGAGCGAAGAAGAGCATGCCCAGCATTTGAGAGAAGTTTTGAAAATTCTCTATGCACATCAGTTTAAGGCAAAGTTCTAATAAATGCCATTTTTGGAGAAAAGAGGTGAGATTTCTAGGGCATGTGGTTTCTAAATATGGATAGCTATAGATCTCACAAAGGTAGTTGTAGTTCAAGATTTGGAAAATTTCCAAGAATGTAACGGAAGTGAGAAGCTTTCTCGTATTTGTAGGCTACTATAGGAAGTTCATTAAGGACTTCGCAAAGATATCAGCCCCACTCACCAGGCTGACAAAGAAGAATTGGGGTTTTCATGGGATATAGATTGTGATGTTGCTTTCCAATGATTGAAGAGGGCTCTGACAACAACCCCAGTCTTGACCTTGCCTGATGGGAATAAAGTGTTTACAGGGTTTGGTGTGGTTCTGATGCAAGAGGGAAAGGTAGTATGTTATGGGGATAGACAACTAAGGGTACATGAGAAGAACTACCCTACGCACGACTTAGAGATAGCTGCCATAGTATTCGCACTTAAGACGTGGTGCCATTATTTGCTTGGAGAGAAGTTTGAGTTGTACATTGATCATAAATCTCTCAAGTACTTGTTTTTGCAAAAGGATCTTAATCTGAGGTAGCAAAAGTGGATGGAGTTCTTAGCGTCTTATGACTTCGAGATAGCTTATAACCCTGGCAAGGGTAACATGGTGATAGACGCACTGAGTAGACAGAGGATGGTCTTAAGTCCTTTGTCTGTAGGAAGGAAAAACTTGGAGTTTATATCAACTTTTGACTTTAGACCCTAAACCGAGATGTTACCTGGCTTATTCGCATCACTGGAAGTGCGGCCTACTCTTATGGATCAAATAGGGCTTCGCAGCGAGAGGATCCACAGATTTTAGACATCTTGGATAGGCTCAGTAAAAAGGAGACTTCTAATCACCTCGGTAGATACTCCACAAACGATAAAGGGTCGTTGCGACGAGATGGAAGGCTCTGTGTTCCCTGAATTGGGAGTTTGATAAAAAACAGTCCTAGTAGAAGCCCATCATTCTAAGATGACTATTCACCCAGGTGGCGATAAGATGTATAGGGATATGAAGCGGGTTTTCTTTTGGGCTGGGATGAAGAGAGATGTGGCGGAGTTTTTTTCTCAATGTTTGGTTTGCTAGCAAGTTAAAACTGAGCAAAAGAAGCCCGGTGGTTTATTTCAACCTTTGGAGGTTCCACAGTGGAAGTGGGAGAGCGTCTCTATAGATTTCATAGATGGTTTGCCTAAATCAAAGAAAAGCAACACCAATATTTGGCTTATAGTGAATAGGCTAACAAAGAGTGCCCGTTTCATTCCGGTTAAGAGCAAAAGGACGGAAGCATGGTTGGTAGCAGTTTATGTTCGTGAGATAGTCCGTCTTCATAGAATACCTTCCATCATCGTAAGTGATCGTAACCCCACCTTCACTAGTGAATTTTCGAGAAGCTTGCAAGAAGAGTTAGGTACACAGTTATGTTTGAGCACCGCTTATCATCCTCAGACCGATGGACAAATGGAGAGGGTGAACAGACTTCGGAGGTAATTGGGAAGAACATCTTCCTTTAGTAGAATTCGCGTACAATAATAGTTTTCAAGCAAGCATTGGCATGACACATTTTGAAGCATTATACGGGCGACCCTGTAGATCACCGACTTGTTGGTGGGAATCTATAGAAAGACTATTACTTGTACCGCATATGGTTAGAGAAATGTCCGAGAAGATTTATCTTATTGGGCGACGAATGAAGACCGCTCAAGATAGGCAGAAGTCCTATGCAGACAAGAGAAGGATTGACATTGAATTTGAAGTAGGAGATATGGTTTTCATAAAGGTATCTCCATTGAGAAATGTGGTTCGGTTTGGATCTGTAGGGAAACTGGCACCAAGATTCGTAGGTCCATTTCCCATAACAGAAAGGATTGGCCAAATGGCTTACAGAGTAAAACTACCTGAGAGACTATCTGGAGTTCACGATGTTTTCCACGTTTCTCATTTGCAGAAGTGCTTACATAATACCGCAGAAGTTGTCGAGCCAAGTATATTAGAGGAAGTGGAAGTGGAATGGGAGGCAATAGTTAGACGAGTTCCCACTTGTATTATTGCATCATAAGTCAAGAAGCTATGCAATAAAGAAATCAAGTTTATGAAGGTTCAGTGGGGGGATAACCCGGAGGATGCGACTTGGGAGATTGAAGAAAAGATTCGTGCTTCGTACCCTTTTCTTTTCGAGGGTATGTTCTTAACTCCTTTTCCCAAAGCTTTTATATATACTTGTTTTTTATCATTTAAGTATGTCATATCAATCGAATCTTCGACCTTTAGGTAGGAGTCCCATGATTGTAGACATGTGTTTGAAACATGTTATGCTTGATGGATGCAAGTGGATTCAAGTGTTTGCTAGTGGTTGCTCGTGGATGCATATATACACACATTAGGCACTTGATCAGCTCAATCACTCTCATACTGCATATGGATCTGTTTACATTTTTCTTCTTTTATTGGATGAAAATGGATGTATTATCATATGGATGTTGCACTTGAACGGATGATTGTTCACACATATAGAACTTACATGTTATAATAGGATTACTTGCATACATGATGGATTCATGGCACTAACATACATTGCATTAAGGAGGTCGACTGAATCAATAGACTGCCGGATTTTCGCATTAGTATTGGGACATATACACACACCATTGCATATGTTCATATAAGCATTAGAAATATTTAAGGACAATGGATGCCTATGATTGGTGGATGAGTAGATGGATGTGGATGGTAGGTTATACATTCTTCTCAATTTGGAGATTTCGGGGACGAAATCCTTTAAGAATGGGAGAATGTAACACCCATATTTTAATAACACTAAAGCATAAAAATTAAAGAATAATTAATTTAATAATCAGAATAAAGGGAAATAGACTACACCATTGTGTCCGTCCCGAAATTCTGGTCAAGATAGATGTTTGGTTTGTGTAAAATGGACATCGTATGAAGAAGTTATGAAGGTTTGAAGTTTGTATACGCATAAGAGAATTATATATATTTATATATATAATTAAGAAAATCAGAAAATTTAATTTTAGTTCGAAAATCAAAATTTCAGAGACCGACAAAATCCCCGCTCGAGGGGTGTCGACCCCTGGATCAATCCCTCAAGGGGGTATCGACCCCCTTAGGGTACAAGTGGAAGATCGGTTCTCGGGGCTAGCAGCTATAAATATAGCCTCATTTCTCTAGTTTTCTCACACTAAAAATAATGGAGGCCTAGATGCTATTGGTGCCTGGACTGAATCAATTCTTTTTCTTCTTCTGCAATCAAGTTTAGAGATTCAAGTGTGGATCTGTGATTCAACCTCCGCTTTTCTCCTTCTATTTTTATAGTTACGAACACTGTGAGTTTAAGTTACCTTTAGATATAAATAATTTAAAGTAATACATGATATGACTGTAATTTGGATTTATGCTTGTGAATGAATCATATCAGATCTATTGAAATTTGTGAATCTATGATATCCTGACATAACTATGACTTGGATCTCAACCTTTATCATGTCAGATTTACTTTTGATTATAAATCTAATTTACTATTTAGATCATCTTGTGCCTATCATGCTTGTGGTTAATTCTAATCTGTCGTTAATTGGACATCTAAATCCTTGTTTAGATCTAATCATGCCTATTATGACATCCCTACTATGTTAGAATCAGTTTTATTATCACATGTTCACCAAATCTTTTCTTATATGCCCATCTTATCATTATGCCATTATATGTTTATGTCAATTCTATTAGAATAATCATTTATGTCATCTTCCCTTCACCCTTTCCCTTTTATTTTGTATAGCCAGGCTATTTTGGAGCCTAGTCATGTCGCTAAAAATATACGAATGTGTTAGTTTAGGAACAAGGGGGAAAATGTTGAAATTGGGCATAACTTGTAAAAAGGGAATTTGGTATAACTTGAGTAATGTATATAAATATGAATTTGGAAATATATTCCATTATGAACATAATTGGGGGAAAGGGGCATGAAAACCTATAATGACATAGGTAAAAAAATTGGCTAATAATGAAATGCTAGGATTACAGTAATTAGAAACTGTAATTGCGCCTAGAAATGAGCTTAGATTACACTTGTGGTGGAAGACTTCCTGGAACCGCCCGGCATATCCAGTGACACAAGTGGTGAATTAATGTTAGGGGTCTAGGTGCATAAACATGAGACGTGCCAAGACACGAGGTTAAGCCCGATTTGTGGAATAAGTCTACACGGACCCGCCCGACATATCCAGCATCCACAAATTGTAGGTTTAATGTGGGAGGTCTGGCACATTATAACCAGAAACGGACATGGTAATAAATTGGAATACTTAACCTAGTTGAATCCATAGGGACTGTGTGAACATGAACTTGAATATATAGGGATCAAGTGAATTTTTTAAAATAGTGGGTGGGTTAAGTAAATCTGAGAGGGGCGGGTAATATTTAAATATATAGGCCCACGAACTTAACCAGAGGGGCGTTATGTAATTAAAAACACCGATAGGTATACATAGCCTGTAGAAATCCTAGTAGGGATGCAAGACAAAGGGGAGAGCTTGCATTATCTTGTGTGTGGGACCCGTTTCAGACAGTAAAACATATAACGGTATCGAACGAGTACTCTGCCCTAGGTCAGAGTGGTGCATGCTTACTAGGCTGATTGTAAGAGATCCAAACGTGGAGGATGGTGTGGGCGGCGCAAACCGAATGGGGACATGTGCGTGCATGGGTCGGGTAGAGGGGGATAAGACAACCTTGACACCTATAGATATGGTTGTGCACATCAACCAAGGGTTGCCACTTTAGGAAGTGATACCTCCTACTATGGGGCTGACATAGGGTATCTACGGAGTAGGGAGACGATCGATTAGGGTAGTCTAAGGGTACATCTAGACTCTGGTAAAGTTTAGGAGCTTGTTAAGTTGGGTTGCCTATGGATTGTATGGGGTTAACACCACTCACCAGAAGTACGCCTAAGTCTACCATCTTATACATGTTGGGGATCATCTCATTCTGGTTATACTAGTATTAGTGCAGAGTAATCATTAGAGAAGCGTATACACTCCATCATGTTTACCCTTTCATACCTGCCTTTAATGATGTTATCTTCCTTATCCATCTTATATGCCTGTCATGATACTTTTACTTATTTACTTGCTAAAAGTAACTGGACTCGCCAGACTTTATGTCTGACCCTTTTTCTTTCCTCTTCTTTCTTCATTTCCCCCTACCCCAGTTTCTCAAGGTGGGAAATACTCAAGCTTAACCAGGACCCGGTTATCGTATGGCTAGGAGCAGCTTTTGAAGTATTGCTCATATTCTTATCCTTACTACTACGGCTTTGTCTCTTTTGGGGAATTATGCTTTTTCTTTTATGTATTTCTGTACTCTGATGGTACAAGACAGAAGCTTTATATTATTGTAATGTTTTCTATGTAGTTCCAGACTTGTGATATTTTGGACCATGATGTTATGAATTATGTTTTAAATAAAATTTTAAATTCCGTTGCTATCTTTTATATCCGTCTTGTAAGGTTCTGTGTCTGTTTACCTATAACGCTTCACGAAACTTAATGCATTCTCTTAATGAGTGACATTAATGGATGTGGGGTGTCACACTTACATACCCCCCCCAGGGGGTGCCTAGCCCAAGCCAACTCGGCGGTGACAGGTTTTTTTATCCCTTTCTGATTTAACCCACCTTGGGTTATTTAGAGTTCTGAAGAGGGTTTCCACATCCTTAGTTATGTAGATAATCCTTTTCCTAAGGATCTCATTAGGCTAGATCTGATCTTTTTACAAAATCTCATTGTAACATCCCCATTATTTTAAAAGGCATTATTGAGATAAACTAAGGAATACTTAATTAAATATTAGGAATTAAGTAAAATGGACCGTACCATTGCATTCATCTCGGAATTCTGCCTAAGATAGACTCCGAGTTTGCGTAAAACGTACATCGTATGAGGAAGTTAGTAAGCTTAAAAGTTGTATATGTACAAGAGAATTATGTATAAACAAATAAAAACAACTCAGAATTTTCAAATTGCAAAGAGAGAGAAAGAGGCGGGCGTAGGTGGGAACTAGACCCACGCCTAGCCTGGGTCAACCATGGGTTGACCCAAGGCCAAGTGGGTCGACCCAGGCCAGGGCGGTTAACCCAAACGAGATCTGGCCAATTATCTTGGTTGTTTCTGGATGTTTTTGTGATGGGGTTCGTTGGTGGTCGGCTGTATATAGGACAACATTTCTATTGTTTTATTCACCTAAAACAGTGGAGACAATGAGATGCTACCCCAGTTTGGATTGAATTAGCCTATTTTCTTTAACAATATCCTACATACATACAAGAATTTCTTCTGCAACTTCAGCATACTATTCTCTGTTCTTTAGATCCAATATCTGTGAGTTCATGTTACTTTTAGATATAAAAATTTAACAGTAACCCGGACATGTTTATAAACCAGAATACAAACCTATGTCTGCTAAGAATCTGATTCAATTTCTTATATGTCTATTTCTAATATGCCTATTTCGGTTATCATATGCCTATTCTGTTATTATGCCTATTTCTGTTCTTCTTCCTCTTTCATTCCCTTTTTATTTTTATAGACATGCCACCTTCGAGCTTGGGCCGATATTGCTGAAATATGCGTACGAATGAAATTGTGTTAGATTGGGAATGGTAATTTGGGGGCATAACTTATACTATGCGATAAGACTATAACTTGGGGGAATATTTTATACTGTGAACTATAACTTGAGATTTGGGCATATAAACCAGTAGGTTTAATTTAAAGATTAAACAGAACATGTTAATGAAACTGTAAGTAGCTTGTGAAACATGTGGGGTTTATGCGTACCTATTAACCTGTTAAATCTGTGGGGTTTATATACAAATAAACCTGCTAATCTGTGGCTTGTTTAATTTGTGGGAGGGGTTAAGTAAACATGTTAAATATGTTGGGGGTTATACGAACCCGTTAAACTTTGCCTGTTTTATATGTTGGGGTTATGCGGTCTTGTAAATCTGTTAGGCATAACCTGTCAAAATCCTAGTTAATTGGGGATGCAATCCTAAGGGGTGGCTTGTGTCATCAGTTGTGTGTGGGGACCGTAATAGTCAGTAACCCATTATGGTATTAAAGGGGGGCCCGCACTAGGTAGGGGTCAGGGGCAAGAGGTTCATTTGGGTGGAGGTGTTTTGATGGCGCGTTCCAATGGAGTCATGTGCATGCGTGAGTCCATCTTGCTAGGAAAAATAAGCCACTATAACACCAGTAAATAGATCTGTGTCCTTTTGGATGTTGCCACTTTAGGAAGTAACACACCCTACTATGGGTCCGACAAAGTGTATTTACGAGTTAGGGAGTCGATCGCTTGGGGGTAGTAATTAGGGTACATCTAGTCATGTCTAGGTACCTGTTATTCTTGTTTGGGGTAAAACCCATTACTATAAGTACACTTAAGTCTATCATTTTGTTATGTGGGGATCATTCTGTTTCTGTTAAGTAATTGGAAACACTTTATGCGGTATAATAGTATTGGTGCAGAGAAAGTAATTGAGAAGCATAGTTTATCCTATTTATACCTGTTATCTACTACAGCTATCTCTCATCATGTTTATTTACAGCCATGATATTTTTACTTCTTTATATGCTAAAAGTCGCTGGACTTGCCAGACTTTATGTTTGGCCCGTTTTGTTTTCTTTTCTCCCTCTTCCTTCCCCCCTCCCAGTTCTCAGGGTGGGACGCTCAGGCTTGCCTAGGATTTTCTCTTCTGTTTCTGCTTGTATTTCGGATCAGCTTTGATGTATCGCTTTGACCACTTGTATACTTGCTTATGGCTACTTATGGGGATTATGATTTTTCATTTCTGTACTCTGATGGTTTTTAGTGCAAGACATATGTTTTTACTTGATATATTTGGTTCCAGTATTTTAGTCTAATGTTGTTACTGGATTTTGAGACCATGATGTTTTCTATTGGAAAATAAAGTTTCAAATTTCCGCTGCTATTTTATATATCTATCTTATGAAATTCTATTTCTGTTTACCTATAATGCTTCACGGAACTTAATGCATTCTGATAAGGAGTGACATTAACGGACGTGGGGTGTCACACTCGTAGTTGGTCCTAATTGAAGAATTTAATGATCATCTCTTCGAGAATTCTGTAGTGGTTAGTCTCATGTCCATTCATTATGTCATAGTGGCAGTAAGGCCCTCCCAATTTCCTTTCATACTTGGGCTTCTTTTTTGTTGATGGGCAATAATTGAGTTCCTATTGAGTTAAGAGGTAAATGTTTTCCATTAAAGTGGTAAGGTAATAGCCTTTGTGTTGTCTTGGTGTAAACTCCCTTCCTTGCTGATGGGGCTCATCCCTTCTATTATCAAACCTTATTGCTTCACTCATATCCTTGTTTCCTCTTTCCAAAATAAGTTGAGGCTGGAGTGCGATCCTTTTAGCCCATTTGGAAGAGAAGTGGCTGAAACCGTCCGTTATTTTTCGTTCGAACACCCTCCCTTTTATTTTCTTGCGGGGAGCTTTCGTTATATAAGAGAAGATGTTATACTCCCTTGATGTAGAACTACTTGGAGGAAAGGTTATGGTTTGTTTTAGGTAGGAAAGGCTATAGCCCCAATGACCAGAATCACATTGCTCTACTTCCTTTTTCACCTAATTATTCGTAAGGCTTCCATTCTTAACATTTGTTCTTCTGTCACTCTTGGGTCAGTAGTACCTGACATGTCCATTTGAGGCCCAATAGACCCTCGTTGGTAACTTTTGCCCATAGTCCTGCTTCTTCAAAGCTTAGTCCAACCTTGGACGGAACAACACAGTTAGATTGCGGCTATTAACCACAAGGTCAGAGGTTCAGACCCTCCTTCTAATGCCAAAATGTTAACGATATTTTTCATCAACACTAGAGATAGGTCTACAGAAGCGGACCTAAGGGGAAATGGTTTTTTTTGGCTTTCACGAGTTTGAGTTAGATCACTGTTTCCTAGATATCAAGGTTTTAAGCTCAAAGGATTAGTTACTCTTCCCTCAATAGGGTGAGCATCACGCTTAAGCGACTCAAGATCCAACAATTATCTTGGGGCAAGGGTTCCCTAAGCACAATCCTCAATAAGGGCTAAATGGCTGGTAGGAATGGGTTTCGCACTAACTATGCGGAAATATTTAGGCTTGGGCAAGAAATTGTACGTAGGTAGTAAGAAAATAACATGTTGCGCTGGTGATAGATAAGAAATTGCATGAGAAACTCATAAGGAAATCTACTAAGTATTGATCCGCTATTTATTGATCTTAATTTACAATACACAAGTGATTACAATTGAAATCCTCAATTTGATTTAGGAATTAGGGTTTACTCTAGTGAAAAAGATTAAAAGAATGAGAATGAGATAACTGCCCCGAAAACGAGACCCCTGGGGTCTTATTTGTAGACAAATCAGGGCCCATTTTGCTATTAGGCCAGCAGTACCTCATGTCGGCCGCTTTTCCCTTCGGTTCTGGAATTTCTGGCTCTCGGCCACCTTTTCTTTAGATTCTGAAGGCTTTGCTTACTGCTCTTTGAGATGTCGGTTCTTGCTCTCGGGGGGAGGGTTCCGGTATGCGGAACTCCTTTTTGATTGCTTGTCCATCCACTTTGTATTGATCGCGAGTTTGTCGGTGCGAATGGCTTTCGGAAGATTTCGGCTTTCGAGTATAGGCTCTTGGTCTTGTTATTGGCATTTTGTGGAGCTTGCCTTTGTGATTCAAGTGAAAGGTTGTCAGGTCCGCCACCCATGTAGGTATTGACTCTAAGAAGATTAGTGTGGATAGCTTGTCTCTCTTCAGGGTTCTGGCTTGTCTTTCGGTAGACGCCTGAATTGTATCTTTGCTTTTCTGAGAGATTACTTCCGGTGCTTTGTTACTTACTTATTAAGGTAACTTCTCGGAAACCAACTAATGGAGGTCTCAGTAATTGGTTCCTGGATAATCTCCTATGCCTTAAACTTTGTATCCTTGATGCTCTCGTCTCCTTCTGTATTACTATTAAGCAGGTTAATACCGATAGCCCTTTCGTCCTTTTGGGTGCTAGTTTGTAGGATTATTAGTCTCTCTCCATTGGCTTTTGGCTTTGGGTGCCCATCCATTTTTTGTTCATCGTGCCAGAATCACCCTGCCGGTATCCTTTCTTTGTACAGATTTTGAGTTCTTTATTTCAGCGATGGTGTTGGTTGCACAACTCACGGATTGTTCCCTTACGTTGTAGGCTTTTTCTTGTGTTGAACCTTTTGTTGACGGAAGATTTATATATGCTTGTTCCATTCCTCTATCCCTTCACTATTAGCCTGCTCGGGTGCTTTATTTTGGTGGTAACAACTATAAATCTATGTGTGATTGTTCTTTTTGCATTTTCCATTTTATGTGTCTTCACATATTCTCTACAAATTTGTTTTTTGGGTGTTGTGCTGATTCTTGGCATCAACGGATCATATCTACTCGCACGAGTGTGTATATACATATTTATTTTCTTCTATTTCTCAAAACACAATTTCACTTAAATAATTTGGTTAACTCATTACAACATAACATTAAGTCGCTAAATTTATTCGATGGCCGCAATTCAATTCCATGTTGATATTGCCTCGCCATGATTAGCTACCTTTCATAATCTATTCATTGGCTTAACAATATTTTGACACTAATATTTTTCTTTTGTTAATTTCTATTACCCAAATAATATGTTCAAATGTCTCATATTAGTATTTAAAAGATTCTTACTAATAAGGTTGATCCGGTGTATCGATAAGAATTCTTAAAATAATAAATGGTCAATTCTATGCAATAGATAATCACAAGTTCTCCCTTGTAACACCCCATAAAATAAACCTAAAATAGACATAAGGAAATTTAATTTAAAATAAATAATAATAACCAATAATAAGTAAATGGGAAGAAAAATAGAATTTTGAGTAATTGGGAACTGGGCCATGAAAGTATTACTATTGTGTTTATGGCGAGATTCTGATCCGTTTTCATATTTTATTTACTAAAAATAGAGTCCAAATGTAAAAGATAGTAATAAAACAATTTGTATGTAAATATTAGCAAACAAACTATGAAATTCAAATAGATTATAAATATATTTGGAATATATTAATTATGGATAGGTATGAAAAGAATATTGCAAGTGAATTTGAAATTGTGTGTATATATTCATATGCAGTAGGGGACAAGAATTTATAATAAAGAAATGTTCCAGGAGAATTAAATTCTCCCAACCGACCCCAGAAAGGGGTCGACTGCCCCTATAGGAGAGGGTCGACCGCCTTTCTAGGTGTAGAGGAAGGGAGAGTGTGTTTTACTAGGGAGTGTTATACAAATTGCATTAGCTGGACTGTCCATATTTAATTTAAATAATCTAATGGTCTATACTTACACTTTCAACTATAAAAGGAGCTCCCTAGCCACACTCAAAACCTATTCTCATTCCTCTCTACGCCTCCATTCTGCTCTTCTGCCATTGCCAATTTCCAAGAAAGGTAAGGATCTATTCTACCTCTCTTATCTTCAATCTACCTTCTCTAATCTAAGTTTTTCTATAGATTTAGAATTCTAGAAATTTGCTTTATATATATACAAGATTCTAATTCATATATACGTAGATATATATATATAATAGAAGGACTAGGGTGTAGTTTCATAGGGTGAATCCATATTTTAATTCTACAGCAAATTCTTCTATTTTCTATCTGAAGTCAATGTGAGCAGAATTTTTTTAAATTTGCTATTCACTATGATTTGATAGTATAAATTTTGATTATTGTGGCTAAGAAAATTTGGGTTTATATGAAAGAAAATAATATCAAATCTTTCATTATATATGTTTGTACATAAAAATGGTTAGTCAATTTTAGTCAGGTTTGGATTGTTGATGTAACATAAGAAAAGATATTTGGGTATTTGTATGATTCTTGAATATGGTCTAATTCTCTTATTTTAAACCTTATATATATATGTATATGTATATATCGGTTGCAAAAGCTTAAGAACTTGAATATTGCAATTTGAATAGGTTCAAAACATCTATTTCTGAAAAGATCATTTAAACGTATTACTTGCAAACTATTAAAATATTAAGAGCACGAAAATTACATAAAAAGGGGTTTAGTAGCGAACTGAGGATTTTACTTACGTATTTAGGAATATTATACCATGTCTCTATTCTGTTATTGAAATAATAATTCAAGACTTGGTTACAAGTTGTATGTTGATGTTGTTATTGGTATATATTAGGAAAACATCCCTAAAACCAAACTTAATTAGGCTCACATCTAGTCATAAACTTATTGTAAATTTAGTCCCTATTTTTTGAAACTTTAGTAAAAAAAAATATATGAAAAAAATCACGTTTAAATAAAACAATTAAAAACTGAAAAATTCAGATTTAAAAACAATAAAACAAGACATCAAAAAACAAAAAAACAAAGAAAATGCAGTTTACTGCATAATACTATGCAAGTATTTGTATTTTCCTGCATACATTCGTGCATGTTTTCAACTCGTGCATCTATTTTTGATTTTTTTTTTGCATACATCTATGTAGGATTGCATAATTTTGGCAAACAGATGTGCAGAAATTCCCATGCATAAGTATCAGTACAAATTTCTGCATGAAATATTTGCATACATGTGTGCAAGTGTTCTAAATAATTGCACACATGTATGCAAGTTTAGGTCCAGATTTTCAGTAGAAAACAACGTACGAAATAGGCGCATACATGTATGGAACTATTGGCAAAAGTTGCACACATGTATGCAATTTTTTTTTTTTGTGGACTTCCTAGAATATTTCCAGATTTTAGAATATTTTTTTCAGTTGGTAGCGCCAAAAATTTTGGCTGAAAATTGAAAAAGGTGGAATTTTTCAAAACAGCATGCGGAAGTGAGAAAATAGGGGGCAGATTTGAAAGTGAAACATGACAAGGATGTGGCGTGTATTTTAAACTATAATTGGGATGTGAGGCAAAAGTACCCTTGTTATTTTCCTTTTTATCATATATTGTGAATATGCATGTTGGACCATGTTGATGGATAGGGAAATTAACTGTATACTTTATTAGTGATTGTTAGGATTGACATTTCAAATATAGTTAGGACATTAATCTCGTTCGCATAGTTCGCACCTACATATATATATATATATATATATATATATATATATATGTATATGTATGTATATGTATATTAATAGTGTAATAAACGTATCATCAATATGCATTAAGTGCGTACTAAATACGTTTAAACTAGGAATAGAATTTGAATGTCCTCATAGGAATTTTATTCATGTGTGTGTTAATGGCTTTAATTATAATTAATAACACATAGACACGGGGTTTACCATTACTTGTAATAGAAGTCTTCCCGGAACCAACCGACATATCAAGCATCTACAAGTAAGATTGGTTAATGCAAGAGGTCCAAGTGTCATGGGCCATTATAATAATTATTTTATGATGAAAGGTTAAGTCCAACTTGTAGTATAATATAACGACCCGCATTCTACGTACCGAAGGATGGTAGAATATTTATTTCTTCCACATACGAAGTCGTATGGTCGTGTACCTTTAGGAGATGACTATTGGGGTCATTTCCCATGTTCATGATTTTTGACAATTTTTAAATGACCATTTTGCCCCTGGTGAATCTTGTTTTGCCTATAACTTTTGATTGGTAAGGAGTTTTGACCTAAAACCACTTCCGTTGGATTCAGATGATGGTTTAGCTTTCCGTAAAGTGGTCATATTAATCAAACGGACTTACCGTTTGGGAGATATGGCTGAATTAAGGTTTAGAAGGTGAAAAACTGCTTAACCAGGCTTAACTGGGTAATTAGCAGCCGAGCCCATTGGGGGATTTCGGGATTAGGGGTATTTAAGGACTGAACGGGACTAGAGAAATCCTTCTCTATCATTTTTGCAGCCGCCACTTTCATTCCTTCAACCCTAGTAATGGCTTCTACCTTCTAAAAACAACCATAATCACTTTCTAATCAAGGATTAAGCTAATCAACATCAAATCAAGTTAAAATAGCATCAAATCAGAGCTGGAGCTACTGTGATGCATAGAGATTTGATCCAAATCAGAGATATTTTCAGATCGAAGATTAATTTGTGGCTAAGGTGAATGATTTGCATTGTTTTTCACTAGTTACGGCTAATTAGGGGTGATTAGTGATAATTAGCGAAATTATGCCTTATAAAAATTTGAAAAAACGTGTAGAAATTCTAAAATATTATTTTAGGGTTCTGATAGAAATTTGGGCTAATTTGGATAAGTTTTGCTAATTGTATGATTAAACATGATTAAGGGGGATTAAGGAGAAGACATAGGTTTTTGGGTAAATTTGATCCATATTGACATATTAAATTGTTATTTTGGTGTTTATTGTTGATTCTCTATGTTGCTATGACTATATGGTATGCTTTGTGATTGATTAGAAAATTTAAAATGGTCAAAAACGCCATCGTATAGCGTAAAACAGTCGCTGGAAAAGTTGCAGGAAATGTGCAGGTTTCGGGTCGGATCGGATACAGGACTCAGATCGGATAGGAGAACCGTGCAAGGAGATTCGATTCGAATCGGAATTTGGCACTGGAGGAGGCTTGGCAAGAAGGAAGGCCACTTGTATAGAGTTGGAGTAGGGACTGGATCGGACCAGAGCCTAGCATGGGGTGGATCGGACCGGAGAAGAGGAGCTGGAGCAACGGATGGGATCAGTTCATCGTAACCGAACCGAACCGGATGGAGATGACCAAACCGAATTGAATGAGAGACCCGAACCGAACTGAAGAAGACTGGAGCAATACATGTATTCAAACCAAACTGAGGCGTAGGCTATGAGCACCGAACCGAACAGGGTATGGAGACCGAACCGAACCGAATTTGGAACTACTTCCATGCGATGACTCTTCTGAAGAACAACTCTAATTCGACCAAAACCCGAGATGCCAAGGAAGTCCAAATAGGAAGTAGAACTTAGGATCTAGATGGAAACAAACTAGTTAACTTCATAAATTGGACTTTGCTGCTGGATGTGTGCAAAGGGGTTATCGATGTCTATAGCTTTGACTCACCACTAAGAGACGGATTAGTGGCTATGGATCAGTGCAGTGGGGTTGTTATGACTCCATGGGGCAAAGTGATCATACAGGGCTGTGATCCAGTACAGTGGAGTTGTTATGACTCTATGGGGCAGAGTGGACATAGCAAAGTATTAGTGGTTACGGATCAGTGCAGTGGAGCCGTCATGACTCCATGGAGCAGAGTGATCGTAACAAAGAATTGGGTGATCAAAGTGGTTGATATCGTATGCTTTACGCATTGAGTGAGAGATGTGAGGATGATTGCTATTTTTGTTGTTTTGCTATCACTATGACATGCACACCCCCTCCCTATTATTTTCACACCATACGTTAGTGTCACCTTAGAGTATTGTACATCTTGTTGTGCTAACTCTTTGGTTGCAGGTCCAGGTTTAGGTATGGTTATGTATATATGTTATTGTTTTGTTTTACTGCTTATCGCTCATACCAGACTTTTGTCTGACCCAGAGTTTTATATCTCTTCTTATCACTCTGGATGCTCTTAAACAGGCAAACTAGGGACAGGTCAGGTGATTATGCACGAGTAGCTGTACCGGAGACGAGCAGGAGGCTTCCACGTATGATATATATATATATATATATATATATATATACACGTATATAATCTCCCTGTGTTGTTGTCGGTCACTACTTTGGGCATTACTAGTGTACATTTTTCTTTTGTTTTAGAGACAGTATTTCAAAGTTGTAATAATGTTGGTCTAGGTGATAAGATATATTTTGGATTTCCGCTACTATAATGGTTTAGTTTTCAGCTTATGCATTGTCTCGCCTATTTTATGTCAAAGTTATGTTATTATTGTATTTTATCCCATGCGCTGTGAGACATTCTACAGGTTCATTGTTAGTTCAAATCCTTTTTTTTTCTTTGGCGACCGTCCCATGCTGGTTGGACATCGGTACAACGAATTTCAGGTAAATGTCGGTTGGCGCGGGGCGGGCTGTCACATATAAGCCTGCACGAAACCATCCGGCAAATCCAGCATCTACAAGTGGACATCTTAATGTGAGATGTCTAGTGTGTATATATTTATTTATTTTTTGTGTGTAGACCTGCCTTAGGGAAGGTATTAAGTGGCTAGTCTACCTCTTGTTAGGTATTAAGTAGTTAGGACTAGGTGTGCACCAAATTTCACTCCTCGGTTCTAGACCCATGTCATATAACCCGTCCTTCGAGGATTTAAGTGGTCTTTATGTCTGCCTTTCTCCCGTATAAGGTAATAAATGGTCTTATTAGACGATGGTGTATGTGTAGGGTAGTTCTCCAAATAATGTTTGTTTCTTATTTAGGGGCTTAGTGAGGGCTCGCCTAGGGATGATTTATATAAAAAGGCCTAAAGGAACCATTGTCTAAGGGAAGTATTAAGTGACCAGGAGTTCACCCATTGGGACGTCTAGACAATAACAAGATGGTGCTCTAGGAGGGTCTTTGATGGTGTCGCTCTCCTACCTAAACCTGGTATTAAGTGGCTGATACTATTTCTCGACTTACAAAGAGAGCATATATATATTTTTTGCGACGTTGATGTTAGGACAAGGTCTTAAGTGGCTAGGGGCTCACCATGGTTATTAAGTGACTGTAAGGATTCCCATCCTTAACAAATTAGATAATGGCCTTAAGTGACTAGGTATAACCCGTCTCATAGGGTATTAAGTGACTGTAAGGATGTCTGCCCTTAGAATTATTTATAGGGTTTAAGTGACTGTAGGGATGTCAATCCTTAGATTTACATATGGGCCCTAAGTGACTGTGAGGACGTCAGCCTTGTATGTTTAAGTTATGTGTGTTGCGTATACATAACGTGAAGAGTTTACACTACAAAATATAGGAAATAATCATTCCTAAACTTATATGTTTTTCATTAAGTTCTTACCTCTCTCTTCTTAACATCAACAGGTTAGTAGGTAAGGACCCTGCATCAACGATGATTAGTGGTTTCTTAGAGGAATATCCTTTCGATGGAGATTCAGTTATTCTTGGTAGTAGTAGTATTATTATTGTTGTTATCATGTACTTTAGGATAATTATCGATGTACCTGTTATCTTCTAAGACTTATTGTATTTGACATTTATGATTTATCTATGGTGCATCTATTTATGATATATTATATTTTATCCCTTCCATTGTGTGAGATTCTAATTTTGTTTAGATTACTCTGTGATATCTATTTTTAGTATTTCCTTATAGGAACCAATGATCCATTTAGAATGGCTCTAAGAGCGGATGGGCTTTTTCTAGATCGGAACTTAGTCCCATTCCGGGAGGGTTGTTACATTTGGTATCAGAACATAGGTTACCCGAATACGGGGAAATATGCATAAGAGAGACGTATTTGTTATTTGAAAAGGTTTTCAAAACTTAATATATACGCATACACTATAACCCATAAACGTACGCAATTATACTAGGCAACCTTATCTTTCTTATTTTTTAGGCATTGATACTATCTTAGGAGTCCATTGAAGGGTATTTCCTTTTTCAGATAATATAAACGGTCGATAACCAGCCCGAGTAGGGGAACCCGGAAAGGCCTCGATACTTGCCTGATTGGTTCCAACAGTATCTTAGGACTGTGGAACAGGTCCCTACTGCCAATCCTGCCAAGCAGAATCAGCAGCTCAGCCAGCTGAAGGATCCCTCAGCTTTCCTCTTCTTTGCAAATATTTCGTTAACTTATGAGGCAAGCCATTTTTAGGAATTGAGAGCTTCCTCGAAGCAAAAGCATGGATAACAGAGTGTGAATGGGTCTTCGAGGCTATCGGATGGGATGACCAGTGTAACACCCCGTAATTTTAAAGAACACTATAAGGATAAACAAAAGAATACTTAATTAAATATTGGTAATTAAGTAAAACAGACTGCATCATTGTGTTCATCTCGAAATTCTGCATAAGATAGACTCCAAGTTTACGTAAAACAGACATCGTATGAGAAAGTTATTAAGTTTAGAAGTTTGTATACATATAAGAGAAATATAAACAAACAAAGTCCGAAATTCAAAATAGTTTGAAAATCAAGCGGGATTCTGACCCATTGGGGGTTGACTCATGCCTCAAGGGGGTTGACCCACTCAAGGGGGTGTTGACCCTAGGATTGACCCCAGGGTCGACCCACCCCAGATCCATCCAGGTTCATTTCTGAACCTGGACTTGTTTCTGAATGAGATTCGTTGGCAATAGGCTATATATAGGACCTCATTTTTATTGTTTTTAGACATAAAAAACAATGGAGAAAGATATGGTGCCCCTGCTTGGATTGAGTTAGCCTATTTTTCTTCAACAACAGCCTATACGCATATAAAAAAATTCTTCTGCAACATCTGCTTGTTATTCTCTGTTCTTTAGATCCAGTCTCTATGATTTCATGTTATTTTTAGATATAAGAAATTAACAAGTAATACTTACATGTTTATAAATCTGGATCAAATTCTATGCCTGTTAAGAATTTAATTCAGACCTAAAATAGATCTGCCACATGTACTCCTCATCTAATGTTCAGTTGTTATATGCCTATTTCTGTTATCATATGCATATTCTGATATTATGCCGATTTCTATTCTCTTCTCTCCCTTTTTATTTTTATAGCCTAGGCTACCTTCGAGCCTAGGCCTATCGCTGAAATATGAGAACGAAATTGGGAATGGTTGGGAAAGATAAATTGGGCCATAACTTGTACTGTGAATCATGACAGGGATTTGTGGGCATAACGTATACTGTGATCTGAGACTAAAATTTGGAGCATATCTTATACTGTGAATTATGACTTGAGGATTGGGGGCATGTAAATATATAGGCTTAATTAATAGATTAATAAGAACATGTAATGAAACTGTAATACTTAACCTGTTTAAATCTGTGGGGGTTATATGAACCTGTTAAATTGTGTAGTGGTTAAGTAAACTTGCTTGAATCTGTGGGGGTTAAGTAAATCTATTAACTCTGTGAGGGGTTATACGAACCTGATTTACTTAACCTGTTTTATATATTGGGGTTATGCAGGCTTGTTAATCTGTTAGGCTTAACCTGTTAAAATCCTAGAAGTGGGGATACAAGCCTAGGGGTGGCTTGTGTCATCTGTGGTGTGGGACCTGTATCAGTCAGTAACTCATTCAGGTATCAAAGGGGGACCCCGAACTAGGTAGGGATCAGGGCACGCTTACTGAGCTGATTATAAGAGGTTTATATGGATGGAGGTGTTCTGATAGCGCATTCCAACAGAGTCATATGCGTGCATGGGTCCGGCTTGCTCGGGAAAATAAGACGCTATAACAGAAGTAATTAGGTCTATGTCCTTTCGAGGGTTGCCACTTTAAGGAGTGATAGATGCTACTATGGGGCCGACACAGGGTATTTACGGGATAGGGCGTCGATCGATTGGGGGTGGTAATTATGGTACATCTAGTCTTGCCTTTTTAGGTGTCCGTGGTCTCTGGTTAGGCTAACACCCGTTATTTCTGTCTGGGTACCTGTTATTACCGTTTGGGGGTAGAGACCCATTATTAGAAATGAACTTAAGTCTACCATTACGTTTCAGTTGGGATCATATCTGTTATACTAGTACTGGTGCAGAGAAAAGTATTTAAGAAGCGTAATTTGTTCAGTTCATCCTGCTTATCCTGTTCAGCTTGTTATAGCCATTATATGATACTGTTATCTCTCATCCGGTTTATATGCCTGACATGATGCTTTTACTTATTTATATGTTAAAAGCCACTAGACTCGCCAGACTTTATGTCTAACCCGTATTGTTTCCTTTTATCTCTCTTCCTTCCCCCCTCCCCCAGATTCTCTGGGTGGGAACGCTCGGGCATGATTAGGAATCTCTCTCTTTTGTTTCTGCTTGGAGGTTCTTAGATGTACCGTTTTGACTATTTGTCTACTCTACTATGGCTCTTTTTTGGACTATGATTTTAGATTACTATACTCTGATGGTTTTGGTATAAGGCGTATACTTTTATTTGATGTAACTGGTTTTTAGCATTTTAGATTGATGTTGTAACTGGATTTTGGACCACGATGTTTTCTGTTGAAAAATAAAGTTTTAAATTTTCGTTGCTATTTATATATCTGTCTTGTGATGTTTCGGTTTCTGTTTACCTATAACGCTTCATGAAACTTAATGCATTCTATTAAAGAGTGACATTAATAGACGTGGAGTGTCACATTTGGTATCAGAGCTAAAGGTTACAAGGTTGGATAAAATATTTTGAAAATTGTTTTCAAAAGGTTTCAAAAAGAAAGTATTTTCAAAGGAATGTCTATTTTTGAAAAACATATTCCCTAAAACCATATAAAATATCTTTCGATTCTCTATTTGAATCCCTTTTCCTTTTCTTTTTAACATGTCTGGGGAATCGAATATTCACGAGGGCATTCAGATACCAGGTTGGTTCCATAGATATCTCGAGGTTACGACACCTGCCGGAGTCCAAGAAAATGCCAATCCCTCAGCTGCAGCCGCTGTTCCTCCTCCTCTGCAAGTGGATGATTTCTCCAAGATATGCAAGGATTTCTGTGCTATAGGAAGAAAACCTTTCTGAGGAACAAAGACCTTTGTAGAAGCAAGGAATTGGCTTCAAGAGATGGAGGATATGTTTAGGATTTTTAAGGTTGACGACCATACAGTTGGTTGCTTGGCAACTGAAGGATGAGGCTTCGTTCTGGTAGGAAGTGATGCAAGCGGGGCATCTAGTTGATACTTGGGATGATTTCCGACAGAGATTCAAGCTGAAGTTTCAATCTTAGGAAAAAGAGAGTATGCAAAAGGAAAGATTTCCGACACTTAAGCAAGGAACATGTTTGTCAAGGAGTATGTCAATAAGTTCATTCAGATGACAAGGTTTGGTTTGAAGCTGGTAAATACCCCGCACAAGAAAACTTTGAGGTTTGTAAGAGGATTGAATGAACCCCTCCATAGGTTGGCTATGTCTCATATTTCGATGGGGGCAACTTTCGAGAAGCTCGTTGATATGGCATTGATGCACGATGAAGATAAAGGCGAAAAGAAAGAGGTTAAGACTGATAAAACACAAAATAAGAAGGGTAGCCCAAGAAAGAACAACAAAAAGAAGATGGGAAGAACGATAAAGCTAAAAAGAAATGTCATAATTATGGATGCGTGGGTAATTTGATCAAAGATTGCAGAAAAAGGAAGAATGCATGTTTCCACTGTGGTGTGGTCGGACACTATTCTAGAGAGTGCCGAAGAAGCAAGGACAGGGATAAAGGGCAGGATTTTCTAGAGGGCAGGTGCATGCTCTCGAGGCCAGTGTACCGGATAGAGGTAGGCAAATTTCTGTTGAAGGTTTGATCATCCTATTAGGACTCTTTTTTGTTCTGGTGCTTCACATTCTTTTATATCTGATTATGTGGTTGAGTCTCTACACCTTAGTACTGGTATGGTTTTGGATCTCGTTGTTGTCTCAAACCCCATTGAAGGCACGGCTCATCTGTCTATGATTTGTTAGGGTTTGAGGATATCTATTTTGGGCATCGAGTTTGAGTATGACGCATATGTGCTTGGTTTTATAGGCTATGGTTTGATTCTAGGGATGGATTGACTAGCCATGTATGGTGTCATTTTAGACTTTGAGAGGAGGGTCGTTAGACTTTTGACTTCCCATGGGAGGACTCTCGAGATTTCTTATGACCCAAGGGTGTCCGTTATGCTTAGTTTCCTAGAATCACTTTATGCTTCTGTCGATGACTTGCGATCTGTACCTGTAGTCTATGAGTATCCAGATGTTTTTGATGAGGATAGGGGCTTATTTCCGAGATGCAAGATTGATTTCCAGATATATTTTGTGGATAATGCGAAGCCAGTCGCATTGCCTATGCTCAGCAAGCAAGTAGGGGAGCTACTTGAGAAGGGGGTTATTAGGAGAAGCATATCTGAATGTAGTGCTTCAGTCGTCTTTGCAACTAAGGTGGATGGCTCGCTTCGTTTATGTGTGGATTACAGAGAGTTGAATAAACTCACTAAGAAGAATAGGCACCCACTTCTGAGGATAGATGATCTGTTTGACCAACTTGTTGGTGCATCTGATTTCTATCAGTTAGACTTGGCCATGGGTTTTCATCAGTTGAGGGTGGCCGAGGACAGTATAGACAAGACCGCTTTCAGAACTCTATATGGTTTCTCCGTGTGGCTAGTCTTTCCTTTTGGGTTGACGAATGCACCCGCATATTTTGTGGCTTTGATAAGTGGGGCATTCCGGGAGTTTCTGAATAAGTTCATTGTGGTCTTTGTGGATGACATTCTGATCTTCTCAAAGAGCGAGGAAGAGCATACCCTATATTTATAGGGGTTTTAAAGACTCTCTGAGCGACCATCTTAAGGCAAAATTCTCCAAATGTCATTTTTGGAGAAAGGAAGTGAGATTTCTAGGGAATGTGGTCTCCATGGATAGGATAACAGTGGGTCCCACGAAAGTAGTTGCAGTTCAAGATTGGAAGATTCCAAAGAATGCAATGGCGGTGAGGAGTTTTCTTAGTTTAGCGGGCTATTATAGGAAGTTTATTAAGGATTTCGCAAAGATATCAGCCCCACTCACCAGACTAACAAAGAGGAATCTGACCTTTTCTTGGGATATTGACTGTGAGGATGCTTTTCAATGACTGAAGATGGCTCTGACAACACCCTAGTTTTGACTTTTCCTGATGGGAACAAAGTGGTCATAGTGTACACTGGTTTATGTGGTACAGGGGTTGGTGTCGTTTTAATGCAAAAGGGAAGGGTAGTATGCTATGGTAGTAGGCAGTTGAGCATTCATGAGAAGAACTTCCCTACCCATGATTTAGAGTTGGATGCTACAGTATTCGTGCTTAAGACTTGCCGACATTATCTACTTGGAGAGAAGTTCGAGTTGTATACCGATCATAAATCTCTCAAGTATTTATTCTCGTAGAGGGATCTCAATTTGAGACAACAGAGATGGATGTAGTTCCTATCGTCCTATGATTTTGAGATTGCTTATACCCCTGGAAGGTAATGTGGTGGCAGACGCTTTGAGTAGGTAGAGGATGACTTTGAGACCTTTATTCGTAGAGAGGCAGAGCTTGGAGTACATATCGACCTTTGATTTTAGGCCATCTACGGATTTTGTACCTGGTTTGTTGGCATCCTTAGAGGTGCGACTTACTCTTATGGATCAGATAGGATCTTCGCAGCGAGAGGACCCACAGATATCAGACATCTTGGATAGGCTCATCAGATGGGAGACTTCTAGTCACCTTAGTAGATATTCCACGGATGTTAGAGGGTGGTTGCATTGGGATGGAAGGCTTTGTGTTCCCCGAGTTGGGAGTTTGTTGAAGACAGTCCTTGAGGAAGTCCATCATTCTAGGATAAATATCCGGCCGGGCGGTGATAAGTTGTATAGAGATATGAAGATGATTTTCTTTTGGGCTGGGATGATGAAAAGATGTAGCGGAGTTTGTCTCTCGTTGTTTAGTTTGCCAGCAAGTCAAAGCTGAGAAAAGGAAGCCCAACAGTTTACTTCATCCTTTGGAAGTCCCACAATGGAAGTGGGAGAGCGTCTCTATGGATTTCATTTATGGTTTTCCCAGGACGAGAAAAGGCAACACCAGTATCAGGGTTATAATTGGCAGGCTTACTAAGAGCGCTCATTTTGTTCCTATTAAGAGTAAAAGAATGGTAGCATGGTTGGCATCAGTTTATCTTCTAATATAGTCCGTCTACATGGAGTACCTTCTAGCACAGTAAGTGATCGTGACCCCATCTTCACTAGTGAGATCTGGAAGTGCCTGCAAGAGGCATAGGGTACACAGTTATGTTTGAGCATTGCATATCAGCGTCAGACTTGAGAGGGTGAATAGATTTCTTGAGGATCATTTGAGGCTATGTATCCTAGACTTCAGAGGGAGTTAGGATCAGCATATTCCTTTGGTTTAGTTCGCCTATAATAACAGTTATCAGGCTAGTATTAGCATGTCCCCATTTGAGGCATTGTACAGACGACCTTGTAGATCACTGACTTGTTGGTGGGAGTCTATAGATAGACTTCTACTTGGACCAAAGATGATTAGAGAAACCATAGAAAAAATTGACCTTATCCGCAGACACATGAAGACAGCTTAGGACAGGAAGAAGTCATACGCGGATAAGAGAAGGACCGATATTGAGTTTGAGGTGGGAGACATGGTTTTCATCAAAGTATCACCTTTGAGGAATGTAGTTCGCTTTGGATCTATAAGGAAATTGGCGCAAAGGTTTGTATGGCCCTTTCCCATAACGGAAAGTACTGGTCAAATGGACTATAGAGTAAAGCTACCGAAGAGGTTGGCTGGTGTTTATGATGTTTTCCATGTTTCTCATTTGTGGAAGTATCTGCACGATACAACAGAGGTGGTTGAGTCGAGCATGCTTGAGGAAGTAGAGGTAGAGTAAGAGGCGACACTTAGACAAGTTCCTACCCGTGTACTTGGATCATAGGTTAAGAAGCTTCACAACCGAGAAGTCAAATTAATAAAAGTTCAATGGGGAGAAGACCGCAAAGATGCAAATTGGGAGACTGAAGACAAGATTCACACTTCATACCCTTTTCTTTTCAAGAGTATGTTCTTAAATTCTTTTCCAAAGCTTTTTATTCGTACTTGCTTCTGTCATTATAGTATATCTTATCGTTCGAATCTTCGACCTTCAAGTAGAAACCCAATATACGTAAACATGTGTTTGAAACATGTTCTGTTTGATGGATGCAAGGGGATGCAAGTATTTGCTAGTGGTTGCTCGTAGATGCATACACACACTAGGCACTGGATCAGCTCAATCACTTTCATATTGCATATGGATGTGTGTACATTTTAAATTTTTATGGATGGAAATGACTGTGTCATCATATGAATGTTGCATTTGGATGGATGATTATGCAAAAAAGTAGAACTAACATGATATACTAGCCTATTTGCATACATGTTGGATTCATGGCATTAACATACATTGCATTAAGGAGGTCGACCGAATCAGTAGACCGCCTGGATTTTCTTATTAGTATAAGGACGTATACACACACCTTTGCATATGTTTATATAAGAATTAGAAATCTCTTAAGGACAATGGATGTCTATGGTTGATGGATGAGTAGAAGATTGATGGATGCTAGGATATACATTCTTCTTAACTTGGAGATTTCAAGGACGAAATCCTTTAAGTAGGGGAGAATGTAACACCTCGCAATTTTGAAGAACACTATAAGGATAACTAAAGAATACTTAATTAAATATTGGAAATTAAGTAAAACGGACTACACCATTGCATTCGTCTCGGAATTCTACGTAAGATAGACTCCGAGTTTGAATAAAACAGACATTGCATGAGAAAGTTATTTAGCTTAGAAGTGTGTACACATATAAGAGAAATATATATAAACAAATCAAGTCCTGAATTCAAAACAGTTCGAAAATCAAGTCGGATTCTGACATGTTGGGGGTTGAACCATGCCCCAAGGGCGTCAACCCACCCCAAATCCACCCAGGTTCATTTCTGAACCTGGACTTGTTTCTGAACGAGATTCGTTGGCGGTAGCCTATATATATGACCTCATTTCTATTGCTTTTAGACATAAAAAACAATGGAGAATGAGATGCTGCTCCTGCTTGGATTGAGTTAGCCTATATTTCTTCAATAACATCCTATACGCATATAAGAAATTCTTCTGCAACATCTTCTTGTTATTCTCTGTTCTTTAGATCCACTCTCTGTGAGTTCATGTTATTTTTAGATATAAACATTTAAAAAGTAATCATGGCATGTTTATAAATCTGGATTTAAACCTATGCCTATTAAGAATTTAATTCATACCTAAAACAGATCTGCTATTACAAGTACACTTGATCTACTGTTCAGTTCTTATATGCATATTTCTATTATCATATGTCTATTCTGTTATTATGCCTATTTCTGTTCTCTTCTCTCCCTCTTTCCCTTTTTATTTTAATAACCTAGGCTACCTTCGAGCCTAGGCCTATCGCTGATATATGCAAATGAACGAAATTGGGAATGATTGGAAAAGATAAATTGGGCCATAATTTGTACTATGAATCATGACTGGGATTTGGGGGCATAACCTATACTATGATCTAAGACTAAAATTTGGGGCATATCTTATACTGTGAATTATGACTTGAGAGTTGGGGGCATGTAAATCTATAGGCTTAATTAATAGATTAAGCAGAACATGTATTGACCCCGATAAACTTAACCTATTTTATATGTTGGGGTTATGCAGGCTTGTTAATATGTCAGGATCCTAGTAGTGGGTATACAAGCCTAGGGGTGGCTTGTGTCATATGTGATGTGGGACCTGTATCAGTCAGTAACCCATTATGGTATCAAAAGGGGACCCAAACTAGGTAGGGGTCAGGGGACGCTTACTGAGTTGATTATAAGAGGTTCATATGGGTGGAGGTGTTCTGATAGCGCGTTCCAACGGAGTTATGTGCGTGCATTCCAGCTTGCTCGAAAAAATAAGACGCTATAACACCAGTAAATAGATCTGCGTCCTTCTGGGGGTTTCCACTTTAGGGAGTGATACATCCTACCGTGGGGCTGACACAGGGTATTTACGCGATAGGGAGTCGATCGATTGGGGGTGGTTACTAGAAGTACACCTAATTCTACCATTATGTTTCTGTTGGGATCATACTTGTTATACTAGTATTGGTGCAGAGAAAAGTATTTGAGAAGCGTAATCTGTTCAGTTCATCCGGCTTATCCTGTTCAACCTGTTATACCCATTATATGATACTATTATCTCTCATCCAGTGTATATGCTTGTCATGATGCTTTTACATATTTATATGCAAAAAGTCACTAGATTAGCCAAACTTTATGTCTACCCATTTTGTTTCCTTTTCTTTCTCTTCCTTCCTCCCCCAGGTTCTTAGGGTGGGAACGCTCAGGCTTGATTAGGAATCTCTCTCTTCTGTTTCAACTTAGAGCTGCTTAGATGTACCGCATTGACTATTTGTCTACTCTCTATGTCTCTTTTTGGGGACTACGATTTTATATTACTGTACTCTGATGGTTTTAATACAAGGCAGATACTTTTATTTGATGCAAATGGTTTTCACTATTTCTGACTGATGTTGTAACTGGATTTTGGACCACGATGTTTTCTGGTGGAAAATAAAGTTTTTAAATTTCCGCTGCTATTATATATATATGTCTTGTGATGTTTCTATTTACCTATAATGCTTCATGAAACTTAATGCATTCTGTTAAACAGTGACATTAATGGACGTGGTGTGTCACAACCAGCTTAAGCATAGGATATTGGCTTGGCATTTGAAAGGAGAGGCCCTAGAGTGGTGGAACATGATTTCAAAAGAGAATGCAGGTAGAGTGTTTAGTTGGGTAGGGTTTAGGACTTGCTTTAAGAGTAAGTTCTTACCTAATGCATAGATGAGCCTATAGATGGAAAAGTTTATTCAGTTGAAACAAGGAGATCTAAGTCTGAGAGAGTATGCAACAAGATTTACGGAATTATCCAAGTTTGGAAGAGGGCTGGTTGACATCCCTTTGAATAAAGCCCTTAAGTTTGTTAAAATATTGAATTCTTCGTTGAGGGAAATGCTATCGGCTCAGGTGACGTTTGGAGCTACGTCCTAAGCCCTTATTAAGACAACTATCCTGTATACGGTTGGGTAGATTAAAGAAGTTAAGAATGATAAAGGGGAAGGTACCTCTAGCTTTGGAAAGAACAAAAAGAAAAGTTTTCGCCTGAAGAAGGAGTAATATAGTAAATTTAATAAGGAAGCCAAGACGTGTTCAAGGTGCCATGAAAAATGGTATGAGGCGAAGGACTGAGAGAGAACTTAGCAAAGCCAGAATTTAAAGGAAAATGCTTTAACTATCATGAGTACGGACACTTGGCTAGGAACTGCCCTAAACTGAGAGTAGTGCAGAGCGAACAAAACTATTCCTTGAAGGTAGCACCAGTTCGAAGTCAACCCCCGAGAGATCAAGGACAACCTGCACTAGAAGGTATTGTTTCTATCCTAGCAATTTCTTTGTGTACCATGTTTGATTCGAGAGCCACCCACTCCTTCATTGTCGGGAGATTTTTGATTCTTTGAAACTTCCCTTATCCTTTTCTAGCCATCTGATAGAGGTATCCAACCCTATCGGAGGGATTATGCAACATTCGTTTACGTGTAAAGACCTAGTATTGGATGTCAATGATGTTGACTTCTTTTTTGACGCGTACATACATAATTCAAGAGGGAATGGTCTCATTCTAGGAATGGACTGGGTATCATTTTATAGGACCATCCATAACTGTGATAGGAGAGTCGTTTGCTTGAGAATCCATGGAGGCCCAGCTTAGAAATCCCAAATAGGACTGGGAATAGGGATTTGGCCTTATTTTCCCTATTGTCTTATCAGAAGAACCATTTTCGATGTCGATTTTTTATGAGTTTCTAGATGTTTTTGAGCTCAGGTGACGTTTGGAGCTACGTCCTAAGCCCTTATTAAGACAACTATCCTGTATACAGTTGGGTAGATTAAAGAAGTTAAGAATGATAAAGGGGAAGGTACCTCTAGCTTTGGAAAGAACAAAAAGAAAAGTTTTTGGCTGAAGAAGGAGTAATATAGTAAATTTAATAAGGAAGCCAAGACGTGTTCAAGGTGCCATAAAAAATGGTATGAGGTGAAGAACTGAGAGAGAACTTAGCAAAGCCAAAATTTAAAGGAAAATGCTTTAACTATCATGAGTACGGACACTTGGCTAGGAACTGCCCTAAACTGAGAGTAGTGCAGAGCGGACAAAACTATTCCTTGAAGGTAGCACCAGTTCGAAGTCAACCCCCGAGATCAAGGACAACCTGCACTAGAAGGTATTATTTCTATCCTAGGAATTTCTTTATGTACCATGTTTGATTCGAGAGCCACCCACTCCTTCATTGCTCGGGAGATTTTTGATTCTTTGAAACTTCCCTTATCCTTTTCTAGCCATCTGATAGAGGTATCCAACCCTATCGGAGGGATTATGCAACATTCGTTTGCATGTAAAGACCTAGTATTGGATGTCAGTGATGTTGACTTCTTTTTTGACGTGTACATACATAAGTTCAAGAGGGAATGGTCTCATTCTAGGAATGGACTGGGTATCATTTTATAGGACCATCCATAACTGTGATAGGAGAGTCGTTTGCTTGAGAATCCATGGAGGCCCAGCTTAGAAATCCCAAATAGGACTGGGAATAGGGATTTGGCCTTATTTTCCCTATTATCTTATTAGAAGGACCATTTTCGATGTCGATTTTTTATGAGTTTCTAGATGTTTTTGAGGAGGTCATATGACTCCTACCCGATAGAGAAATATCTTTTAGGATAGACCTTGAAAAGGATACGAGGCTTGTAGCATTGCCTTTAAGGTACATGGATCCTAAGGAAAGGAGAGAGATAGATAGACAAGTCTCTGATCTATTGCAGAAAGGGTTTTTTCAAAGGAGTACGTCTGAGTGGGGTGCACCAGTAGTGTTTGCCACAAAATCTGATTGATCTTTGAGGCTATGTGTGGATTATAGGGAACTAAATAAACCGACTAAGAAGAATAGATACCCCTTACTGAGGATTGATGATTTGTTTGACCATTTGGGGGGTGCCTAAATATTTTAGTTGAGGATTTCAGATGTGAATAAGCCTAAGATAGTGTTTGGGATGCTAGATAGATTGTTCGAGTGGGGGGTTATGCCTTTTGGATTGATAAATGCCCCCGCTTTCTTTGTAGACCTTATGAGTAGAGTATTTAAGGGCATACGCGATAAGATTACGGTTGTGTTTGTAAATGACATTCTTATTTTCTCCAAGGATTTTAAGGAGCATGAACACTTAAGAAAAGTCTTGGGAATTCTGAGGGAAAACCAACTTAAAGAAAAATTCTCAAAATGTAACTTTTGGAAGAGAGAAATCAAGTTTCTTGGGAATATATTTTTAGGAAAAGGACTAGAAGTAAACCCCGCTAAGGTAGAGTCTGCTCAAGAATGGAGGATATCCCGTAATGCAATGGAGGTTAGGATTTTCCTTGGGTTAGTGGGCTACTACTGAAAATTTATCAAGGACTTCGCAAGGATTGCAACCCCTCTAACCCAATTGGCAGAAAAGGATCATAAGTTTGTATGGACTGAGAAGTATGGTATTTCTTTTGAGATGTTGAAGGAATCTCTCATGATTGCTCCTATTCTTTTTATTCTGGATAGAACGAAGATGTTTACAGTCTTAACTGATGCTTGTGGGGTTTAGGAGCGGTACTTATGCAGAAGGGTAGAGTAGTTGCCTATGCAAGTAGAAAACTTAAGAACCATGAGAAAATGTACCCCTTCCATGACTCAGAGTTAACAGCTGTAGATTTTTCCCTAAAGATGTGGAGACACTATGTCCTAGGAGAGAAGTTTGAGTTACTCACTGACCATAAGTCTCTTCGATATTTGTTTTCTCAGCGATAATTGAACCTTCGACAGTAGCGATGGATGGAATATCCAGCATCATTCCATTTTTCCATTCAGTATACCCCTGGTAAAGGTGATGTCATATCCGATGCTTGGAGTCGGAGGCATGGTACTCTTAGTTAGATCATCCAGTGGAAGCAGTTAGAGTTTCCTTGCAGATTCAATTTGCAGCCACCACTTGAGGCAACCAAAGGGTTTCTTGAAGTTATGGAGGTTAGAACAGTCTTGACAGAAAGTATTAAGAGTGAGCAATACCATAATAATGAGTTAAGGTCACTAAAGGAATAGATTTTGAAGGGATGGCCGACTTTGTATCTCTAAGAGTGAAGACCTTAGGAAGGATATCCTCGAGGAGTGTCATATGTCGAGGGTGACCATAAACCCCGAAGGAGACAAAATGTTTAGGGATATGAGAAGAAGCTATTATTGGTAAGAAATAAAGAAGGACATTTCAGAATTTGTTGCCAGATGTTTGACTTATCAAAAAGTCATGGGCGAGCAAGGTAAGCCAGGAGGGACGTTATTACCCTTAGAGATACCCACTTGGAAATTGGAACACATTTCTATGGATTTTATTTATAGGCTTCATAGGAGGCAATAAAGGAATGAAGATATTTGGGTCATTATGGATAGATTAACGAAGAGTGCCAATTTTATTCCAATCAAGAAGAGTAAGACCGCCACCCTATTGGGTCAGTTGTATGTTAAAGAGATTGTTAGACTGCATGGGATTTTGACCTCTATAGTTAGTGATAGAAACCCATTGTTTACTAGTGAGTTTTGGAACAGCCTTTGGGAAGCCTTGGGAACGACGCCGAGTTTGAGTACAATCTATCACCCACAACAGATAGTCAGACAGAGAGGGTCAATAGAGTTCTAGAGGATTTTCTTAGAGCCTACATCGTCAACTTTGGAGGATTGTGGGAGCAGCACTTGCCTTTTGTAGAATTTTCGTATAATAGTATTTACCAAGCAATGATTGGTGTGGCCCCTTACGAGGCATTGTACAGGTAGCCATGAAAATCGCATACTTGTTGGTGGGAAACAACTGGGAAGATTCTACTTGGACCAAACATTATCCATGAGTCTACTAAGATTATCGCTTTGATTCGATAGAGAATGAAGGTTTTCCAGGACCGGCAGAAGTCATACGCTGATAGAAGGAGGAAGAAACTAGAATTTAACGTTGGAGATTTGGTATTCGCTAAAGTTTCTCCTCTTAAGAAGATAATGTGGCTTGGAAAGACTGGGAAGTTGGCTTCTAGGTTTATTGGGCTTTTAGGACCATAGTTAGAACTGGGAAGATGACTTATTGTGTGGATCTTCCCGAGCATTTAATAGGGATCCATAACATTTTGCATGTTTCTCACCTACGAAAATGCCTTCACGATTCAGCCACCGGACTCGAACTAGATGATATTATGGACTTAGGAGCTTCGATTTGGATTCTAGGGTGCCACGTGCCACTGCAAGGTTTATGGAGCACGGAATCAAAGACTCCGCAACAAATCCATTTGCTTAGTCTGAGTACAGCGGGGAGATAACCCTATGGAAAGCACCTGGGAAACTAAGGAGAAGACTAGGCACACTCATCCATAGCTTTTCTTGGGTTATTATTTCCTCTCGAATTCTCGTTTTTGGTTGCATTGTGGTTGCCAGATTAGATGGTAGGAGATGGTTGTAACATAAAACCGTCGTGCACTCATGTAGAACTACATGCATATTAGGGTGTTTTGTATAAATATTGCATCACTTATGACACACACAATAGGATCGGTCTTGCTTTAGCAAGCCTGCAGTTCATAATCACTATGAGTTATGGAAGCTTATAAAATAACATAGGTATATAATATGGTTATTTAGAGCGAGTTATGTTCTTAGCCCTTTCAAAAGATTTCGGGACGAAATCTCTTATAAGGGGCGAAGAATGTAACACCCGTAAAATAAACCTGAAACAGACATAAGGAAATTTAATTTAAAATACATAATAATAACTATTAATAAGTAAAGATGATGGAAAATAGAATTTTGAGTAATCGGGAATTGGGTCACGAAAGTATTACTATTGCGTTCGTGGCGAGATTCTAATCCATTTTCATGTTTTATTTACTGAAACGGAGTCCGTATGTAAAAGATATTAATAAAACAAGTTGTACATAAATATTAACTAACAAAGTTTAAATTCAAATAGACTATAAATACATCCGGAATATATTAATTATAGATTGGTATGAAATGAATATTCCAAGTGATATTGAAATTGTGTGTACATATTCACATGCAATAGGGGATTAGAATAATCAATCAACAGAAATAAATATTCAGAATTTATAACAAAGAAATGTTCCAGGAGAATTAAATTCTCCAAACCAACCCTAGACGGGGGGGTCGATCGCCCTCTTATAGAGGGGTCGACCCCTTTTTGGGTGTAGAGGAAGGGAGAATGTGTTTTGTTAGGGAGTTTTATACAAAGCGCATCAGTTGGACCGTCTGGATTTAATCTAAATAATCTAACGGTTTACACTTACACTTGCAACTATAAAAGGAGATCCCTATCCATACAAAAAACTCTATTTTCATTCCTCTTTACGCCTTCATTCTGCTCTTCTGCCATTGCCAATTTTCAAAGAAATGTTAAGATCTCTTCTACCTCTTTTATCTTCATTCTACCTTATGTAATCTAAGCTTTCTATAGATTTAGGATTCTGCGATTTTGATTTCTATATATACAGGATTCAAATTATTATATATATATATATGTATATATTATAGAAGGATTAGAGCACAGTTTCCTAGGTTAAATCCATATTTCAATTCTACAACCAATTCTATTGGTTTCTATCTCAAATCAATGTGACTGGAAATCATTTAAGTGTTCTATTTACTATGATTTAATAATATAAATTTGTATTACTGTGCTTAGAAAGATTTGGGTTTATACGTAAAGAAAACAATATCAAATCCCTCAAATCTTCCATTATTTATATTTGTACGTAGAAATGGTCAATCAATTTTAGTTGGGTTTGGATTATTGGTGTAACAGAAAAAAGATATTTGGATGGTTGTATGATTCTTGAATATGGTCTAATTCTCTTAGTTTAAACCTTTCATATATATGTATATTTTGATATCAAAACCTTAAGAACTTGAATATTGCAATTTAAATAGGTTTAAACATTTATTTCTGAAAAAGAACGTTTGAACGAGTTACTTGCAAACTATTAAAGTATTTGGTTTTTGTAGATGAAAATTACATAAAAAGTGGATTAGTACCAAATTGAGAATTTTACTTACGTATTTAGGAATTTACACCTTGTCTCTATTCTGGTATTGAAATAATCATTCGAGCCTTGGTTACAAGTTGTAGGTTGATGTTGTTATTTCCCTTTTTATCATTTATTGTGAACATGCAATTTAGACCATGTTAATGGATAGGGAAATTAACTTGTATATCTTATTAGTGATTGTCAGGATTGACATTTCAAACATGGTTAGGACATTAATCTTATTCGCATAATTCACACTTATATTTATTTATATTAATAGCGTAATAAACGTAATACTAATACGTATTAAGTGCATACTAAATACATTAAAAATAGGAAATAGAATTTGAATGTCCCCATAGGAATTTGTATGCATGTATGTGTGTTAATGGCTTTAATCATACTTAATGACACAAAGACATGATGTTAACCATTACTTGTAGCAGAAATCTGATTAGAACCGACTGGCATATCCAGCATTTAAAAGTAAGACTGATTAGTTTGATAGGTCTAGGTTCCATGGGACATTATAACTATTACACTATGATGTGAGGTTAGGCACAACTTGTAGTAGAAGCCTGCCCAGAACCATTTGGAAAATCCAGCATCTACAAGCGTATGACTTAATGTGAGATGTCTGATGTGTGTGTGTGTATATATACACACACATTTGTGTGTAAAGTAGTCCTGTCTTAGGGAAAGGGATTAAGTGGTTGGCCTGCCTCTTGTTGTGTATTAAGTGGTTAGGACTAGGTTTGTTCCTAAGGTTCACTAAGTCATGAGACTCATCCTTCGAGGATTTAGGTGGCCTTTGGGTCCGCATTTCTCCTATATATGGTATTAAATGGTCTTAGTAGACAATTACGTATGAGTTGGGTAGTCCTCCATTAATATCTGCTTCTTATCTAGGGGCTCGCTGAGAGCTGACCGAGGGACGGTTTATATAAAAATGCCTAAAGGAACCACCTTCTAAGGGAAGTATTAAGTGACTAGGAGTTTACCGTAGGGACATCTTGATAGTAACAAGATGACCCACTAGGTGGGTCTGAAATGGTGTCGTGCTCCTACCTAAACCTGGAATTAAGTGGTCGTTACTATTTCTCGACCTACAAAGGAGCACATATATTTTGTGACGTTGACGCTAGGATGAGGTCTTAAGTGGGTAAGGATCCTACATGGTTATTTATTGACTATAAGGATGTCCTCCCTTAATAAATTAAATAATGGCCTTATGTGACTAGGTATACCCCGCCTCGTAGGGTATTAAGTGACTGTAAGGATGTCCAGTCTTAGATTTATTTGTAGGGTATTAAGTGATTGTAGGGATGTATACCCTTAGACTGAAATATAGTCCCTAAGTAACCGTAAGGACGTCCGCCTTATATGTTTAAGTTATGTGTGTTTGTTGCATAGATATAACACGAAGAGCATACACTGCCAAATATAAGAAATAGTCATTCCTAAACTTATATGTTTTTCATTCACCAGAACTTTATGTTATGACCTCCCTGGAGGAGGAGCCTTCCGATGGAGATTTAGTTATTCTTGGTCGTAGTACTATTATTGTTGTTATCATGTACTATAGGACAATTATTGATGTACCTGTTATCTTCTGAGACTTGTGGCATCTGACGTTTATGATTTTATCTATTGTACATCTATTTGTGATATATTATATTTTATCCCTTTCATTGTGTGAGATTCTAATTTCGTTTAGATTTCTCTATGATATCTGTTTTTTGTATTTCCTTATAGGAACCAACGATCCATTTAGAATGGCTCTATGTTCCGATAAACCTTTTCTAGGTCAGAATTTAAGCCCATTCTGGGTGGGATGTTACATCTCTCTTGGTTGTATTTATTTTAATCTAAATAAAAATAACCCAACAATTAATTTTCCATGATAAATCAACCATTTATTTACCCCTTTCAATTATTCTCATGCATGGATTAATAATTTATGTTGTCGGCCGAAATATAATACTAGTTTCCGCTATGCACTTTAATAAATTTATGTTATTCACATTTATTACCCGATATAAGTCTCAAATTTTTATCCTGATTATTAGTTCATTATTATGGAACTCAGACTCATGAAGAAAATCCCAATAAGGAAGATTTGAATCTAATTCTTGAGTATCGGTGAAACGATCTCATAAACTAGGACAAACTTCAACACTAACTTTAGAATAGAAGGATCTGTCATGAGGATGATCATGAATATCATGAAAAGGTAAAGCCTTAAGTTCTAATGATTGTTTCTTGAATTCTTCATTCTTCTGTAGATTTTCTCATGAGAGGACGAATGACAGATTTAACACTAGGAAAAAGATCAATACGAAGTTCAATTGCCCGCTTGGGTAGCAAACCTGAAACATGCTTAAACACATATAAATATTCACAAACATCAGGAGTATGAGATATATCATCATTACCTCGGGATTCAAGGATAATAAAGGAACTTCGAAATCATAAGCGAAGTCCTAAAGTATAAGACATTTTAGATCAATCTAACCGACATACCCATGACTCACGATTCTTTTAGAACTCAAGAATTGAACTGCATATCAAACAAGCCGATCATTCCCAAAAATTATCCAAACCAAGATAGGAAATTACATACTGATTCACACGGAAAGAGGGCTAAAGGAAATTTTCAACATCCTTAATAATCACACTAAGTGTTTTAAGTTCCCTGGTAAGTTTCACCATGGTTAAAGTAATCACTAAGCAAACTACTTTTAAGGGTACACTATTTACAATCTTTCAATACGAGTGAGTACGATGCATCTGTATCGAAATAACTCAAATAAAGCAATCATAAATTAAAATAAAACCTTCTAGGATAAAAATGGGTACCTACAGGCTGCGAAGATTTACCAAGAGCATGCCCAATGATGAGTTTTCCAAAATTAGATTTTTTCTGATTTTTGGGACACGTAAGGACCAATGTCCCTCTTTCTTGCAGTAATGGCAAGTGAGAGGCATGGGACAATCACAGAAGAAGTGATCACGGGATTTGAGATTGTGCTACGTTCTTTCTCTTGGAGGTGTTGTAGCCGAATAAGAACTAAAACCAACTTGCTTCATCTTCTTGTTACATTGAATTGATTTTTGATTCATGGGAATAAACCTCCTCTTATTCAATTTCTTCTAAGACATCATTACATTCTTTTTCTTTCTCAACTGATTTTACACGAAAAGCTGAGTTAACTGGTTCTCCAAAAGAAACCTTAAGTTGATGCGTTGCTTCCTTTTTAGGAGAAGGAGATGAATAAGTAGAGACTAGAGGCTAAGAACCATGATTCAGCTCCATTAGTTGTTCAACAAACATGTAGCTGCCCTCTAGGTGTGGACCGCTGAACTGCCAAGCACCAAGATATTTCCACTACCTTTTTAGTCGTTAGTTCAAAGATGAACATAAAATATAGATTATTCACATGGGTAAGATATTATTTACTAAATTCAATATGGAATACTACAGAATATAAAATTCATTCTTAGACATATTCCAACTTATATCTACCCTTCCCCTCCTACCCCTCCCCCCCCCCTCCCCCCCTCCCCCCCGCCCTAAGGACACAAAAATTTAAGGACATGGTTAGGAAAGACTTCAATTGGGGACGAGGCTAACACTCGTATTATACTTCGATGTACTGTAGTATGTATATTGCTCTATGTTTATTACTCTTTATTCTGTAACTCGCTCTGATACCATGTTGTGACGCCCTACCCTAAGACCCACACTAACAAAGAGTATTACTAAGTAATACTAGCAACTATTGCAGAGAATAGGGCTGGTAAGGAGCAACCATCTATGAGTCATATACTAAATAAGTATCAAATACGTCGATAATGCTCATGTTTTCTTATTTTGCGTTGATCGACAAACTTAATTCTTGCCCAATACAATACTACAGTGGTTAACGGATCAGTTTAGAACAAAACATAACAATAATAGTAGTAGTAGTAGCAGCAGCAGTACTAATAATATATGCTACAAATCACAAAACAAACAAACACATCTATACACACATATACATCAAGTACAATACATAGTGATACATATAGGTGTAGTTATACAAACCACACACATATATATATAACAAGTGTATAAAAGAATATGTATGTAACAAATTCATGCTAATAAACTATAGGATAAGTTAATCAAAAGATATGCCTAAGGATCCAAAAGGTCAATAGAGAAGTCCATAGTAAAAACAATTAAGCAAGTACCAGTGATACTTTTACCCGAGTCCACAAAATACATGGATCAACCTAGCTTATCAAGATAGTTAGTGTATGACAATGAAATATAATGTCACATGAGGGATATAATTCCTTTCATTAGAAATGAGAATAACATATAGACTCGGTAGTACATGTGATAAGTTCACTTAATCAACTTATAAGTTACTCTTGTAGGGTAAATACACTAACAGAGATGTTTCCATCAATATAAATTACTATGGCTATAAAACTATGATTTTTCAGATTTTTAAATCATATAAACATAGGATGGAAACAAAGAAATCATAAAACACGGAAACTCGGTTAGGAGCTCAAAGAACTGAAATGTAATCACCATATATATATATATATATATATATATATATATATATCTCAAAGGCTATAAAGACATATAATCATCATCAAAATGATGAAAACATTTAGAAATCTCATATTCTATTAAATCAGAAATAATGAAATCTAGAAAATATCCTAGAATGGATCCATATCACATACGAAGACCGAAGCAACGCCTCATGTTCATATCCCAAATAGACGAAGCCTGCCAATTACTAAGCAATATATATAAGGTAGCTATCGCAAATGACCCGAAGGTCTAGTTATGGATGGCTTAAGCCTAAAGTAGATGACCCAAAGGTCTAGCACTGGAAATATAATAGAATGTGTCACAAACTAATAGTAACCCAATTATGGTAATAGTGTGTCTCATACCGCATATTCTCACTTATCGGCTTACTATCCGTCAGCTAATTACACATTAAAAATAGATTCGACTGGATAAGTCAGGATTAACCGATATAATAAACCAATATGTCACATACCTCATGGTTTACTACATCCTTAAAATCAAAATCTCGCCTTCTCGAAGAGTGCAAAAACGTATAATTTTATATAAGAAAATATACTTTTAAAAATTGGGTTTTTAAAACGACTTGGAAACTGATTTGCATATAATTAATTTGAAAATCTCTTTATAATAAGAAATATTTGTATATTGATAATTTTGAAATAATTATAATTTTACAGAACAATATTGAAATATTTTTTTGAAAACGTTATTTATATATATAAAGCCTTTTTGAAATAACACATGCAACATGTAAGCAAAATCATGAAATATTCTTGCAATAAACATATAAATATTTAATTCGAAGTATGGATTGACAATAATATCGGTTTTTCCATTGTAAGAAGAAACCTAATCAAAACACATGAAATCTTGTTACAAATCAATCAAAAACAACTCAAGAATCACTTGAAACATACAGGAATTAATATAAATTCCTACATGCAAAACACATGCAAAAAGAGAAATGCAAGACTCGACATGTGCCACCTTTAGGCCGACCGACCTAAGGGTTGACCTATGGGTCGACCCATGGAGAGTCTTAATCGATCTAATGTCGCGATTTTCAATTGAGAATATTTTTCAATCTGATTCCAACTTTGAGACGGGTTTTGATTAACTTGTTGAACTAGAAATGATTTGACATTTGATATCCACAAACTAGACAACACATGCATAGTTAAAGCGCTTGGCGATTCCACAACGATGGAGGTCCAAAAAGCTAAGACGGGATAAAGCGAGATATAGATAATGTGCACAAGGGCTCATAAAATGTGAAACTAAATATTTAAAATGGATTAATTATCATTGTAATGACCCGCATTCTACGCATCGGGGGATCGTAGAATATTTATTTCCTTCTCATATGAAGTCGTATGGTCATGTAACTTTGGGAAACATCTATAAGAGTCATTTCCCATGTTCATGATTTTTGTCGATTTTTAAATGACCATTTTGCCCCTATTTGGTATTGTTTTGGCCATAACTTTTGATTTGAAAGGAATTTTGATCTGAAACCACTTCCTTTAGATTCATTTGATGGTTTACCTTTCCGCAGAGTAGTCATAATAGCCAAACGGACTTACCATTTGGGAGATATGGATGAAATAAGGTTTGAAAGGTGAAAAACTGCTTAACCGGGCCAAATCGGGTGATTAATGAGTAGGCCCATAACCATTTCGGGATTAGGGTTATGGGGAGGCTGAAATGAGATAGAGGATCATTCCATTTCAGTTTTCTAGCCTCCACTTATCACCAAGGATCCCTAAAAATGGCCTCCAACCTCTAAATCACCTCCAAATCTCCTTTTGGTCAAGGATTTGGCTTAGCAACCTCTAATCAAGGAAGATCTTCACCAAAGCAACATAGGAGCTGCTGTTTGACATTGAGATTCACATCAAATCAGAGAATTATTTCAGATCTTAGTTTATTTGTGGCTAAGGTGAGTGATTTGCATAGTTTTACACTAATTATGGTTAATTAGGGGTGATTAGTGTTAATTAGCGAATTTAAACATGATAAAATTCTGGAAAAATGTTTATAAAATTCGGAATGATGTTTTAGACCTCTGATATGAATTTGGGCTAATTTGGTTAAGTTTTGCTAATTATATCATAAGTTTCACCTAAACATGCTTAAGGGGAAATATGAGATTTTGGCTATGTTTGATCCATTTTAACCTATCATATTGTTGTTTTGATGTTTGTGGTTGATGATGCATGTTGCTATGACTGTATGAAATGTTTTGTGATTGGTTAGAATAGTTAGAATGGTTGAAAAAGCCGTCGAGGGGCGTAAACTGCTCGTTGGAAGAACTGCAGGAATCTGCCTGAACCGGACTGGATCGGTGGGCATAGGGGCGATCCGACCCGAAGACAGCGATCCGTATGGCCACCCCCGATCGCGAATCCTCTCCACGATCCGATTCAGCTTGATGAGGCGTCACAATCCGAAGGGAGGAGCACGACCCGATCCACTTCAGAAGCTCACGAGCTGACGACCTGGGAAGATGCACCCGACCCGACCCGACCAGTGGGGGGGAACACGAACTGACGTGAAGGAGGAACCACGACCCGATCCGTAAGGGTGACTACGATTCGATCTGATTGGATGCCACGACCCGATCCGTATGGGTGACCACGACCCGATCCGTATGGGTGACCACGAGCTGATGGCGTGACTCGATCCGAACCGTGGTGACGAGGGGAAACTGGACTCTGAACCGAACCGCTATGACCTGAAGGCTACGACCCGATCCGTTCTGGTGATGACCAATAACCCGAGATGCAAAGGTAGTCCAAATGGAAGTTAGAGCTCAGGATCCAGTTGGGAACCAATGAGTTCACTTCATGGTTGGACTTTGCTGCGGGACGTGTGCTAAGGAGTTGTCGACGTTCATAACTTCGATTCACCACTAAAAATGGATGATGGCTACTTATCAGTGCAGTAGGGTCATTATGACCTGAGGGGCAAAGTGATGGTAGCAAGACTACGTTATCAGTGCAGTAGGGTCATTACGACCCGAGGGGCAAGGTGATGTGTGGTAAGACTATGAGCCAGTGCAGTGGGGTTCTTGAGACTCCATGGGGCAGAGTGGACATAGTAAGGATTAGTAAGGCTATGAGCCAGTGCAGTAGGGTTCTTGTGACTCCATAAGGCAAAGTGGACATAGCGAAGGATTTGTGGCTACGTTATCAGTGCAGTGAAGCCATTTATGACTTCATGGGGCAGAGTGATCGTAGCATGGTATGTTGGGTGATCGAAGTGGTGAATATCGTATGCTTTACGCACTGAGTGAGAGATGTGAGGATGGATGCTATGTTTGATTGTTTGCCATCATTATGACATGCACACCTTCCCCACCTCCGTATCTTTACACTGTTTGATATGGTACCTTAGAGTGTCGTACTGTATGTAGTGCTAACTCTTTGGTTGCAGGTCCAGGTTCAGGTATGTTTTTAGTCTACCTATTATTGTTCACTTTAGATGCTTATCGCTCATACCAGGCTTTATGTCTGACCCAGAGTTTTATGTCTCCTCTTATTACTCTGGGTGCTCACACGAGCAGACTAGAGACAGGTTAGCTGGTGATGCGCGAGTAGCTGCTTCGGAGGCGGGCAGGAGGCTTCCACGTATGATATATATATACACATTCTCCCTGTGTCGTTGGTGGTCGCTACTTGGGCATTAGTAGTGTACCTCTTTTATCTTACTTTTGCTTTGAGACAGTTCGAAAAGTTGTAATAAATTATATTTTGGATTTCCACTGCTATGATGCTTAGTTCTGGTTTAACTTATGCACTGTCTCTCCTGTTTTATGTCAAGTATGTTATTATTATATTTTATTCTATGCGCTGTGAGACATTCTACAGGTTCCTCGTTAGTTAATTCCCTTCTTTCCTTTCTTCTGACGACCGTCCCGTGCTAGTTGGGCATGTGTACGGCGCACTTTCGGAGGAAATGCAGGCTGGTACGGGGCGGGCCGAAACACTTGGTATCAGAGCTCTAGGTTGCGTAGTTAACCTAGGGAAAGACACTAGGGAGAGATAGTACGTATATGAGAGCGCGTATTTGTGATTATTTTGGTTTTCAAAAATCTATGTATATATATACTATTAGTAGTATAAGAATGAAGTCGCACTGCACTAGCACCACTATGGGGTTGTTAATCGTTTCCCTTTTTCAGATTGACGATGAGCCGAGACACGAGGGGTGCTGGTAGAGGGACCAACCAAGGGAATGCCGCTGACATGAGGGCGATGTTTACTAACCTCATGAGAGACATGCTTAGAGAAGTGCAAGGGGCAGTTCCCAATCCCGGAGTTGGAGTTGGCCCAGTAGTGCAGGCGCCTAGGGTCGATTTCGCCAAGTTGTGCAAAGATTACACTAATCTTGGTGGAAAGCCGTTCCACAGAACGGAGTCGGCCACGGATGTTCAGAACTGGATGGATAGCTGTGACCGTATCTTTGATGACTTGGGTCTTGAGGATGCGATGAAGAGAAGGCTAGCGTCTCGTCAACTGCAAGGGCGAGCGATGAATTGGTGGAATGCCATTAGAACAGCTACTCCAGAAGATCAGGTTACTTGGGATCAGTTCAAGGCTCGCTTTAGCGAGAAGTTTATTCCAGGTGCCCAGAAGTCAGTGTTGTTTAAGAGTTTCTTGGAACTCAAGCAGAACGAAAGGGCAGTTTCTGATTATATTGCTGAGTTCGACACTTTGTCGAAGTATGGACTGCCTCTTATCGATACTCCTGAAAAGAAGAATGAGAAGTTCATTACTGGCCTGGATGGATACTTGGGGAAAAGGCTTATTAATCACATCGATGAGGCTTTTGAATCGATCGTGGGGAAAGCTTTGAGATCAGAGAGTCTTTACCCTAAGTCAAAGACTGAGGCTGCATCTGCAGAAGGGCTAAAGCCGCAAGTAGGTGGTGGAGGCAAGAATAACTCTCAGAATAAGAGGAAGCAGGACCAATCAAAAGGTGGCCAGAAAAAGAGCAAGAAAGATGTTGAGTGCTTCAGCTGTGGTAAGAAGGGCCATTATGCTAAAGAATGTCGGGCTAAGCCAGCGGAAAGGAAGTGCTACAACTGTGGTCAAGTGGGACATCATAAGGATAAGTGTCTGCAACCTCTTAAGGAGAAGCAGATTGTGAAAGCATATGCTATTGATGCTGTTCCTTCTTCGTCGAATGCCCCAACTGAGGCGGAGAAAGGAAAGAATGTTGTTATTCAAGGTATGCTTTCTATTTATGATATACCAGTTCGAGTTTTGTTTGATACTGGGGCTTCCCGTTCCTTCATATCTAGTGACCTGGTAGATAGATTGGGACTGGAACCTGAGATAGTCGATAGACCATTAGTTGTGACGAACCCGATTGGTGGTTCGACTAGCCTTAGTATGATTTGCAGGAATTTGGTCTTATCGAGTCATGGATGTATGTTTGTTTGTGATTGATTTGATTTGGGCTTTACTGGGTATGGCATTATATTGGGAGTCGATTGGCTCCAAAGATACGGGGTGGTGGTAGACCGTGAGGGCTTTTTGGTGACAGTGAGGGCGGATGATGGGCGGAGGGTAGTGTTTGGTAGTCTACCTAGTGATGGGGTTATGGCTAGTTTTGTAAATTCCCTCGACATCCCGTAGGATGAGTTGTCAGATGTGCCCGTGGTTGGCCAGTATTCGGACGTCTTCGAGGAGGTGACCGGGCTTCCACCACACCGAGAGATTGAATTCCGTATTGATTTAGTGAAAGATGCCAGACCTATAGTGATGCCACTTCGTCGTATGGCACCAAGGGAGCAGCAAGAGCTCGGGGTGCAAGTCAGCAATCTTTTGAAGAAGGGACTTATTAGAAGGAGTGTCTCCGAGTGGGGAGCACCAGTTGTGTTTGCCACTAAGGCAGATGGTTCCCTTCGTTTGTGGTGGACTATCGCGAGTTGAATAAGGTAACGAGGAAGAATAAGTATCCTCTACCACGGATAGATGATTTGTTTGATCAGCTGGAAGGAGCTAGAGTGTTCTCCCAGTTGGACCTCGCGACAGGATTTCATCAGCTACGAGTAGCGGATGAGAGTATTCCGAAAACGGCATTTAGGACGCCGTCTGGATTTTATGAGTGGTTGGTCATGCCATTTGGGTTGACCAATGCACCAGCCTATTTTGTGGATCTTATGAATCGAGTATTCAGAGATCAGTTGAATAAGTTTGTTCTTGTGTTCGTGGATGATATCCTTGTTTACTCAAGGACAGAGGAGGAACACAAGGGACACTTGAGGATAGTGATGGAGGTGTTGAGGAAACACCAATTGAAAGCGAAATTCTCTAAGTGTCATTTTTGGAGAAGGGAAGTAAGATTCTTGGGTCATGTTGTTTCAGAGAATGGTATTGCCATGGACCCTGCGAAGGTGGCTACGGTACAGGATTGGCCTACGCCCAAGAATGCAACAGATGTAAGAAGTTTCTTGGGATTAGCTGGATGTTATCGTAAGTTTATCCAGGACTTCTCCAAGATAGCAGCACCGTTGACTCAGTTGACTAAGAAGAATCAGTCCTTCGTCTGGGACGGAGTGTGTGAGGATGCCTTCAAGAGTCTAAAAGAGAGGTTGACGCATGCGCCAGTGTTAGTCATTCCTAAACGGAATGAAGAGATGACGGTATACACGGATGCTTGTGGTACCGGACTGGGTGCTGTGTTGATGCAAGGAGGTAGGGTTATAGCTTATGCTAGTCGACAGCTAAAGCCGCATGAGAAGAAGTATCCTACCCATGATTTGGAATTGGCAGCGATTGTATTTGCGCTGAAGATGTGGAGACATTATCTCTTGGGGGAAAGATTCGAGTTGTTTACCGATCATAAATCGTTAAAGTATCTCTTCTCCCAGAAAGATCTGAATCTCCGTCAGCAGAGATGGTTAGAGTTCTTGGCTTCGTATGATTTTGATATCGCATATACACCTGGGAAAGGTAATGCGGTAGCCGATGCCTTGAGTAGGAGACATGCCAGCTTAGGGGCAATGTTTCTTGAATGGAAGCAACTGGAGTATATCGCGGGGTTTGATTTCAGACCAAGGTGCGAATTGGATCCAGTCATGCTAGCTAGTTTGACGATCAGACCCACTTTGATAGAGCAGATTGGTTCCAGCCAGAGGGACGATCCTAATCTATTGGAAATCATCTCCAAGTTAGAGATGAACATCGACGGTGAGGAGATGAATGTGTATGGGCTTGATCGAGATGGATGGATTCGAAAGAATGGAAGACTAGTTGTACCCAACGTGAATGGTTTGAGAGATGAAGTGCTTAGAGAATGTCATCACTCAAAACTGACTATACACCCCGGTGGTAATAAGATGTATCGAGATATGAAGCAGACTTACTACTGGGAAGGGATGAAAAGAGACGTTGGGAAGTTTATATCCAAATGCATGAATTGCCAGCTAGTTAAAGCCGAGCAAAAGAAGCCTAGTGGGTTGTTGCAACCATTAGAAATTCCCGAATGGAAATGGGAGCAAGTCTCGATGGATTTCATCAATGGTTTACCAAGGACTAGATCGGGATATGATAGCATTTGGGTAATTGTGGATCGATTGACTAAGAGTGCAAGATTTATACCAGTCAAATCGACCAGAACGACAGCCAAGTTGGCAGAATTGTATATGAAGTGGGTAGTGAGATTTCAAGGAGTACCCAAAAGCATTGTGAGTGACCGAGACCCGTTGTTCACTAGTGGGTTTTGGAAGAGCTTACAAGAGGCTCTAGGGTCAAGATTACATCTCAGTACCGCATATCATCCTCAGACCGACGGTCAGACAGAGAGGGTGAATCGTATATTAGAAGATCTCTTGAGAGCTTGTATATTGGATTTTGGTGGATCATGGGATGACCATTTGCATCTAGTAGAGTTTGCATATAATAATAGCTACCAATCCAGTATTGGTATGGCTCCATATGAAGCTTTGTACGGAAGACCGTGCAACTCACCATCATGTTGGATAGAGACTGGCGAGAAGTTTGTGCTTGGACCAGATGTGGTGAGAGAAACGTCCGATAAGATTAAGATCATTCGGCAAAGAATGAAAGCTGCCCAAGATAGGCAGAAGAGTTATGCTGATAAGAGGAGAAGAGACTTGAAATTCTCCGTTGGTGACTTGGTGTTTGTTAAGATCTCTCTGTTAAAGAGCGTGATTCGATTTGGCAGGAGAGGCAAATTGGCACCAAGATTTGTTGGCCCATTCCCTGTTCTTGAACTAGTCGGGAATTTGGCATATAGAGTTGGCTTACCAGAGAAGATGGCGGGAGTTCACAATGTATTTCATGTTTCCCAACTAAGGAAGTTCGTTCACGACTCAGATGTGACTATTTCACCTGATCAGTTAGAGGACTTCAAAGTAGAACCCGAGGCGGTTGGGAACCGCAAGCCAATTCGTATTGTGGGGCACGATACGAAGCAACTTCGAAGGAAGGCGATGAAGCTAGTCAAGGTCCAGTGGGGCGAGAACGAGAGTGATTGTACTTGGGAGACAGAGGAGAGCATTAGGAAGACATATCCAGAACTCTTTGCCTGGTAAGATTTACTTTGTAATTTAGTTTTCCGCATGCTAGGGTAGATTTGTTTTGCTTGTTTTGCATGTTTGATGGTTGTTTTATGATTGATAGGCATGCGGGACCTTTGTGTGTGTTTTGATTAGGGAATTTCGGGGCGAAATTTCTTAAGGGGGGGAGAGTGTAATGACCCGCATTCTACGCATCGGGGGATCGTAGAATATTTATTTCCTTCTCATATGAAGTCGTATGGTCATGTAACTTTGGGAAACATCTATTAGAGTCATTTCCCATGTTCATGATTTTTGTCGATTTTTAAATGACCATTTTGCCCCTAGTTGGTACTGTTTTGGCCATAACTTTTGATTGGAAAGGAATTTTGATCTGAAACCACTTCCATTAGATTCTTTTGATGGTTTACCTTTCCGTAGATGGTCATAATAGCCAAACGGGCTTACCGTTTGGGAGATATGGCTGAAATAAGGTTTGGAAGGTGAAAAACTGCTTAACCGGGCCAAATCGGGTGATTAGTGAGTAGGCCCATAACCCATTACGAGATTAGGGTTATGGGGAGGCTGAAATGAGATAGAGGATCATTCCGTTTCAGTTTTCTAGCCTCCACTTATCACCAAGGATCCCTAAAAATGGCCTCCAACCTCTAAATCACCTCCAAATCACCTTTTGGTCAAGGATTTGGCTTAGCAACCTCTAATCAAGGAAGATCTTCACCAAAGAAACATAGGAGCTGCTGTTTGACATTGAGATTCACATAAAATCATAGAATTATTTCGGATCTTAGTTTATTTGTGGCTAAGTGAGTGATTTGCATAGTTTTACACTAATTATGGTTAATTAGGGGTGATTAGTGTTAATTAGCGAATTTAAACATGATAAAATTCTGGAAAAATGTTTATAAAATTTGGAATGATGTTTTAGACCTATGATATGAATTTGGGCTAATTTGGTTAAGTTTTGCAAATTATATCATAAGTTTCACCTAAACATGCTTAAGGGGAAATATGGGATTTTGGCTATGTTTGATCCATTTTAACCAATCATATTGTTGTTTTGATGTTTGTGGTTGATGATGCATGTTGCTATGACTGTATGAAATGTTTTGTGATTGGTTAGAATAGTTAGAATGGTCGAAAACGCCGTCGAGAGGCGTAAACTGCTCGCTGGAAGAACTACAGGAATCTGCCTGAACCGGACCGGATCGGTGGGCATAGGGGCGATCCGACCCGAAGACAGCGATCTGTATGGCCACCCCCGATCGCGAATCCTCTCCACGATCCGATTCAGCTTGATGAGGCGTCACGATCCAAAGGGAGGAGCACGACCCGATCCACTTCAGAAGCTCACGAGCTGACGACCTGGGAAGATGCACCCGACCCGACCCGACCAGTGGGGGGGGGGGACACGAACTGACGTGAAGGAGGAACCACGACCCGATCCGAAAGGGTGACTACGATCCGAATGGATGCCACGACCCGATCCGTATGGGTGACCACGACCCGATCCGTATGGGTGACCACGAGCTGATGGCGTGACTCGATCCGAACCGTGGTGACGAGGGGAAACTAGACTCTGAACCGAACCGCTATGACCTGAAGGCTACGACCCGATCCGATCTGGTGATGACCAATAACCCGAGATGCAAAGGTAGTCCAAATGGAAGTTAGAGCTCAGGATCCAGTTGGAAACCAATGAGTTCACTTCATGGTTGGACTTTACTGCGGGACGTGTGCGAAGGAGTTGTCGACGTTCATAACTTCGATTCACCACTAAAAATGGATGATGGCTACTTATCAGTGCAGTAGGGTCATTATGACCTGAGGGGCAAAGTGATGTTAGCAAGACTACGTTATCAGTGCAGTAGGGTCATTACGACCCGAGGGGCAAGGTGATGCGTAGTAAGACTATGAGCCAGTGCAGTGGGGTTCTTGAGACTCCATGGGGCAGAGTGGACATAGTAAGGATTAGTAAGGCTATGAGCCAGTGCAGTGGGGTTCTTGTGACTCCATGGGGCAAAGTGGACATAGCGAAGGATTTGTGGCTACGTTATCAGTGCAGTGAAGCCATTTATGACTTCATGGGGCAGAGTGATCGTAGCAAGGTATGTTGGGTGATCGAAGTGGTGAATATCGTATGCTTTACGCACTGAGTGAGAGATGTGAGGATGAATGCTATGTTTGATTGTTTGCCATCATTATGACATGCACACCTTCCCCACCTCCGTATCTTTACACTGTTTGATATGGTACCTTAGAGTGTTGTACAGTATGTAGTGCTAACTCTTTGGTTGTAGGTCCAGGTTCAGGTATGTTTTTAGTCTACCTGTTATTGTTCACTTTAGATGCTTATCGCGCATACCAGGCTTTATGTCTGACCCAGAGTTTTATGTCTCCTCTTATTACTCTGGGTGCTCACACGAGCAGACTAGAGACAGGTTAGCTGGTGATGCGCGAGTAGTTGCTTCGGAGACGGGCAGGAGGCTTCCACGTATGATATATATATATATATATATATATATATATATATATATATATATATATATATATATATACACATTCTCCCTGTGTCGTTGGTGGTCGTTACTTGGGCATTAGTAGTGTACCTCTTTTATCTTACTTTTGCTTTGAGACAGTTCGAAAAGTTGTAATAAGCGATATTTTGGATTTCCACTGCTATGATGCTTAGTTCTGGTTTTAGCTTATGCATTGTCTCTCCTGTTTTATGTCAAGTATGTTATTATTATATTTTATTCTATGCGCTGTGAGACATTCTACAGGTTCCTCGTTAGTTAATTCCCTTCTTTCCTTTCTTCTGACGACCGTCCCGTGCTAGTTAGGCATGTTTACGGCGCACTTTCGGAGGAAATGCAGGCTGGTACGGGGCGGGCCGACACAATCATTCTCGCATTATTTGTGCAGAAAAAACTAATATTAATTAATCATGTATAACTAAATCAAAGAATATCATAGTTGTTCACCCTAGACTTTATAATTATGATAAATTTCTATCATATACCTTAAAATCTGCTCTTCAATCTAGTCTTATTGATTTTTTAAAATAGAAATAATCAATCAAGCTCTGTATATTAACATTGTTGAAACAGGGGCTGAAATGCTTTGATTTAGCAGACGCAGTAGGAAAAGTGGGACTTAAAATGGATCCACTGTTCATCAATACTAAATTGAAATAGCGTAGCAGTTGAAGAGTGCTACAACCTATAATGGGAATTGGCGGGAACTTATTAGTAGGGCTTTAAGTGCATAGGACAACACTACTATCAACTGGAAAAGATTTCACACAATTCTGCATGAAACAAAGAAGTTATGCAACCACAAAGAAGGACATAGACACTATTTTATTATAACCCAAGAAACTTCGCAAACTTGCTACAACAAACAACTAATTCATAGAAATTTATACAGATTCATCACATACATAGTTTGATCAAGCTAAAAGATGTGAGATGAATTCACATTTGGTTTATGGCGGCGATTTTGTAATTTACAAAGAATTTTTGGTGCAAAGCTGAAGCTTTTTGGCTTGTAGGAGATCATAACAACCTGTAAAACCATTAAGACACATGTAGGGAAGATTAAGCAAACAATGAACAAAAACTCTCAGATTCGAGATGAAACCGAAATAAATCTAAGGTTTTTTATAGATTACCAATAGGAAATTTGCTAAAAAGCTCTTTCTTCAATTTGATTTAATGTTTTGGGTTGGGTTTGAAAATTTTAGAGGAGGATTTGCTAACTTGTTTTCCTTGTAAGCTTTCTAAAAGAAGGAGGTGTTTGAAAAAAAGTACGTATTTTCTTTTTGTTCCCCTTCTAGATGTATCCTTTCCTAATTATGTTAAGTGTGTGCTTAATTAAAGTCCAACTAGGCTTAGGTTAATTAAATTAGGCTCAATTACACAAGATAACCCATATTTTTTGGGCAAGGCGGACTGGTTTTATAGTGATCTGTAACACTTTTTATTTTAATAAATAAATAATAAATCAGTACAAATATGAGTTAGTAGGTGTGGCAATCAGACCCGACTCGTTGGACCCGGGGTCTCGGTTCTAGGCGGGTCGGGCTTTGTCGAGTCTAAACTACACTTTTCAAAATTCTGGACCCAGGCAGGGTTGGATTCGGTTAGATAACAACACTAAAAATACATATATTTCAATGCTTTTGGACCGGGTATTTCGGGTCGAGTTTAATTGGGTCTTTATTGTATTTTTCATCACCTAGATCTGACCCGAGACCCATCGAGTAGGGTCATTTCGGTTTTTCGGTTTTTAGTTCTAATTGCCGGCCCTAAGAGTTAGCTAGATTGCCTAACTACTACACTCATTTTTTATAGTGCATCGACTAATGGATCTCACAGTTTTAAAGAACAGGAGCTAGGACTGATTCCTAGACTACATAAATCTCATTCATAATGTAGGGAGAAAATTTACAACAAATACAAATGACCCAATCTGACATTTAGAAAACCTACAACAGCAAAACTACACCAAAGCAGGGTTAAATGACATGAAACTATCATGAGCACCAAGCATACTACAGGGATCCAAGACCAGTGCAACCAGGCCGAGAAGCCACCACAATACATCACATTTCAACCAGACTACCCCAAAAAACATAAGCTACCAACTACATAACATCACAAACATTCCGAAACTACCAATAGCTACCAACCCCCCTCAAACAAGTCGACACCAAAATGCTAACAGAAAACTCAAAACCCAGCCGAACACCAACATACAACCAAACTACACAGCTATAACATAGAAAGCCAAACAAAAGGGAACACTATGTGGAAGCTCACCAAGCTAAAGCAGATCAGTGCTGACAAACACTGTTTAAAAGTGCTACTAATGAACAACCAACTTAGTAAGGCCAAAGAAAGGTGAAGTCGCGAATTAAGGCGTGGTACGTGGACAATGAACTAAAAACAGTAAGGAGCACCATGTTTGAGGCAAGACTTCCAAAACTATACAAGTCGAAACACAGAATGAAACCAGCAAAACACTCGTTGGATTCAACATTAGAGAGCACCAACAAATAACAGACTACCACAAAAACTCCAGAACAAGTTGCCAAGAAGTAAAACACTCACCAAGTAGAGGAGAAAATATCATAACTCCCATTAGAAAATGAACTAACTTCGCAGTTATATGCACAGAGAGGGACCACCTTGGTTACCTAGAGCTTCACCACTAAGCAAAAAATCCAAAGAATTAAGGTAGCCAAAAAAATCGCGAAGCAATCAGAAGTAGACTCCAACAAGAGTATACCCGGAGCCAACACTGAACACCACGAAATAGCTCTAGAAGGGAAGGATGCAGCCAATCAGAACAAGCGAAGGCTTGGAAAGGAAGCCAAGAGCTGAAACGAGGCGGGGTAATCGAAGAAACACGAACTCCTTCCAAACAAACAATGGGAAAAGCATGGGAGACAAGCGATTAGAAAAAGAAGATGAAAGGGAGACGAAGGAGGAGAAAGTTAGAGGTGATGGTGAAAAGGGGGAAAACCCTAGTCCCCATGGCAAAAGGAAGGAGCCGTGTCAAAATTTTGTTATGACATTAATGAAGATAACCCGTATTTTACATTATTGACATATATTTATGCATCTTGAAATTACCCCTACTATAAATACTTTCTATTCTTTCATTAATTCAACTTACAAAGTTGTAAAGAATATGTATAAAATATTTTAAACATTAATTCATAACATAAATACTTAAAAAGTTGCATTTTTCTCAAACCACTTATCTTACATTTTATTTTGTTTGAAACTTACGAATTTAACATTAAAGTTGCACAAAACACATTGTTTTTAACAAAATAAATATACAACTATATTAAGATTATTTTGTCACTCAAATATTAATTTTCAGTCAATATTCTCAATTTGCATTTTGTTCCCAACTTAAATACTTTTAAACATACAATTTCACCTCAAATGCATTGTTTTGACAAATATACAGCAAACTTTGTTTAAACTTAATTTTAACAGTTCTAATATTGATTTTTAGTCTACAATGGCATTTTATACTTTATTTTTATCTCAATTGAATTTAAGAACACAATTTTACATTGGAGTTCTTTATTCATCTATATATTGTAATTTATGGTAATATAATATATAAAATCTATTAAACACATGTTTTATCACAATTTTGTCAATAAGACCTCCTGAAACTTTAATTTTTACGTATTTAAATTTATTTATCAATCCAGTATTGAATCAAATCCTTTTATAAATTTATTCGATTCAATTTCACCACAAATCCAATTGAATTTCCCAAAATTTCCAAAGCCAACTCAAACTCGTTATTTAATCATCTTAATTGTTAATTAAACTAATTTTTCCAATTTTCCACAAATTAACAAAAACCCAACACAAACACTTAAAATTTCCCCACTTTACCTAACTTAATAGTTAAACAATTAATTTCCTTTAAAATTATATTTATTTTACTTAGGTAAAAAATTATAAATATTGTCATAGTTGGTTTCTACAGGTAATCGCAACATTAGGATTGTTACATGTTTCTAATCTCTGAGCATATAGTCAAAGCCAAGCAGTTATTGTAGACACCTAAACCCGAGTGGACTATTTTTGAAGCAATGCACATAAGACTGAAGATTCTCAGTCTGCCCCTCCCATATGTTACCTAGATACTGGCCATCATGGCACGCGGTTTTTGTAACACCCCACATCCGTTAGTGTCACTCACAAAGGAAATGCACTAAGTTCTAGGGAGCATTTAGGGTAAAAGATGCAGATAAATTACAAGACAGACAGAAATTAAACAGCAGAAAACAAAACTTTGCTTTATTGATAAAATGGTTTGTACAATGATTTTCTTTACAATATCAGAGTATCATCTGTCTTACAAAATAAAGAAGCATAAAACAACATTTATATTCCCCCAATTTTTAGCAAGAGCCAGCCATAGCATCTGAAAAGAGAATCCAAGCAAACTTCGACAAATCTTCGAGCTGGGAAAGAGTGGCAGTCCAACTTAACCTGAGCTAAACTATTCCCTCATTTACTACTTGGGGGGGGGGGGGGACGGAAGAAAAGAAGACGAAAGAAAAACAGAGTCAGACATAAAGCCTGAGTAAGTTCAGTAACTTCTAGCATGTGAACATGGGAAAACAAAACGACATGAATTAATTGAATACAAGATTACACCATAACGATAGGGTCAACAAGATTCGACAAGGTTAACACAAGATATGCTAAGCTAAGATAAACTGGATATGCTCTAATACTTTCGCCGCTTCGCTATTTCCTTGTTATACTTGTTTCTATATATCTCTGCACCGCCTATCTAGTGTCCCAACTAGTAACGATAACGTGATCCCAATCCCTGTTTTTTCCATTGCCTTCCGGCATACATTCATTATTTATTACCTATATCAAATCTAGGGTTTTCTATCAAGTGCTTTCTAGATGTAACTAGAGTTTTACGCTGTCTTTTGAACGCTTCTCGGATCCAGGATTTATGCCACCTAGTTCAACTAGGGATTATGCTACCTGTCGAACGATGCCCCCAAGTCTAGGACACACTACCCAGAGTGGTATATGTTCCTGTACTTTCCCATGCATGTATCGCGAATCGTTGTCGCTTGTCTAGATGCACATGTCCCGTAATGTGCGACCCGAGTCCTGTGTCAGGGCAAATCAAGGAATACAGAACTCGGTCGGGAGCTTTCAGATATCTGCCGGTGCAGATGCTAAGGTCTGTTTTTATTTCAGTGGTTATGGTCCCACTTGACCCCTCCCTCAACTAATGAAAGACACACCTTGTAAAATGAGAACTATACGCCGGCCCCTGGTGCCCCACTATCCTATGGCCATCCTCACCCATAACTAGATAGCAAGTATATGGTCTTTTGGAGTTCTCCGCCTTTCCGCTTCACGTATCTCGATTGACTCAAGATGGATGGTAGACGACGAGTCGCTATCACAGGGCTACCATTTGCTCGCCGAATCACGCCGGTCCATCCTAGTCTTTAGGTTGCCATGTATTGCAACCAAGGCATACCCCTGGTTCTTCTACGCAGACCTTAACCTCTGTGAGCCTAGGAGGATCATCTGCAGCCTCACAGAGGGATACCAAGAGTACCCTCACGTCCCCTCGAAGCCTCGGGCTTCGTAACCCAATTCGTTGGAGCCTCCTTTTTTACTCAGACGGACATTCGCTTCTTCCCGTGTTATACTAAGAATTACTACTTAGTTTTACTAACTAAGACTTACCACTTAGTTTCCAGAATCGTTGTTTTCTTAACTAAGGTTTACTACTTAGTTCTCTTTCCCATCAACTCGGATTGGTTAAGTGTCATTAGTCAATTCCAGCTAACTTAACCCCCTTCATTTATCCTGTTAAACTGGTTAAGTGTTATCAGTAATTCATGTTGACTTAACCCTACCACAAACCAAGTTATATTGGTTAAGTATTCCTTATTACTTAACCCTACCCATTCATCCTGTATTGGTTAAGTGTTCCTTTTAACTTAACCTTGCCCGTCTGTTTTAACTAACATGTTATTAATGGTTAAGTATTATCCCTTCATGTTTTAGACTTAACCCTGTTCCTTTATCTAAATCCGATGGTTAAGTGTTCAAGTTTACTTAACCCTACAGTCTAGCCCAGCTAACATATCAAATTGGCTAAGTGTATTAAATCTTACTTAACCCCAACCTCTAGTCCAGTTAACATGTTAATTTGGCTAAGTGTATTAACTTTACTTAACCCCTACAAATCTTGTCTTGTTACGATGTTAAGTTTGGTTAAGTGTCCCTATGGACTTAGCCCTCCCATCCTAGCTTAACTGTGTTAAGTTGGTTAAGTGTTCTTATGGACTTAACCCTCCCATTCTAGCTTAACTGTGTTAAGCGTCAGTCTGAACCTAACCCCACCCATCAGTTTAGTTATCATGTTGAACTGGTTAAGTGTCTTAGTTAACTTAACCCTACCTTTCTTGTTCTAGCTTTAACTAAATAAATTAAAGCCGCGACCCCTCACATTAGACAGATATTGTTGCGAATTCTGGATGTGCCGGTTGGTTCTGGGCAGGTTTACATCGCAACTCAGTCTAACCTCGGGTTAGGCATATTCGTGTTTTCTAAGTTCAAAGGGTTTTGATTAGTTTTCAAATCAGGTTTTGAAAGTAACCATCCCGTCCGTCGGATCAGTTAGGGATAGCCAGGGAGAGCAGGAAACTTGTATTTTCCAAACCCAAGCCTAGACACTATCCTCTCTGTCACCCTAGAACTTTCTGGTGTATTATTAAAATAGATGTCGTTAAGAAACCTTTAATTTGTCTAAATTTACATTCTCTCATTTAGGACAAATTCTATAAGTAAATTATTCCTAATTTACTTATTTCCCAATTACTCTTTTAATATAAATTGTCAACCTTCGTTCTTATGGCCCATTTTCCCCTCTATATCATATTTAGGCTTTTTGGTATGTAAGCTATACCAAATTAGGTGTCACTAACCATGATTTTACTAAACCTGACAATTATTCCCAATTATGGCCAATTTCAATTTTATGCCAATACACTTATTACGCCAAATTAGCTAATCCAATTCTGTTTTAACATTCTAGTTCATGTCAAACTAGACTTACTATTCTAGTTCACAGTTCATGTAAATGCTAGCTTTACAAGTCAATACTAGATTCAAATTACACATCCTATAATTCATGTCAAATTTATCCAATTTGCATTTCTATGAACATGCCATAATACATGTTCCCAATTTATGCCAATTTCCAAGTTAAAACTACGCTTTTAGTAAATTTCATATTTTGCCCAAATCGTATTCCCACCGTTCGTAAAATCGTGATTTAATCTAGATTATAGATAAATCTAGATTCGTAGAAAATAGGGAATGAACCAAAGATGCTATGCAAAAGATAGACATGCTAACTGGCATAAAGAGGGTTGAATAACGATGTCGGTTCAAGAACATGGGTAGACCTAACTTAATAGGTAAATTCCCAAGGTCTAAAACCAAGAATAGACAGAATAAAGACATAGGTTCAGGAACATGGGTAGACCTAACTTAATAGGTAAATTCCCAAGGTCCAAAACCATAGAAAACAAAGAACAGACAGAATAGATAATCGGGTTTAGACCCAATTTCACAGTCACATAACTTAAACACTTTCCTAGTCATGAACCATAGGTGCTTAATCACAGTTGTCCCATTTATGTCATAGACAATAGTTTTGCTTCCTAATCAAAGGTATAGGCTTGTGTTCATAGTCATAGGCAATGTTCATAGTCATAGGCAATGTTCATAGTCATAGGCATATGGTTCTAAGGTCCATAGTTTCATAGTCACGGTCTTGTTTGTCCTCGAAATCATAACAGTTCTTAATTAGGTTCAAGAGTATAGGCACTGACTCGAATAGAGAGAGAGATTTTGCATATTCTTTTATTCCTTTAATTTCATGTCACGAACAGAGAAAAACGTTCAAATATAAAAATAACTGACTTACAGAGATTAGATTAGAACAAAAAGATGGAGTTGCTATGATTCCTAAAAAAACAGTCGTTGAAGTCGTTTGAACCTCCTCTTGAATCCTAGCTTGACTTGAACCTCTTCTTGAAAATCTTTTAGCAGCATAACCTTGTCTTGAATTTCCGTAGTATTTTCTTTTATTTATTTATTTATATATATTTTCTCAGAGGCAGCATAAGGATAGAAAAGAATTGTGAATAGAGAAGAAGACCAGGGCTATTTATATAGTGTTAGGCGGACGAACCTAGGCAGAAACATGAAAAAATTCATCCGAACGAACCAGTGCAGAAAACTGGAAAAAGCGGGGTGGGAGGGGTCGACCCCCAGGTCGACTACCCAGTCGATCTGGGTGCCTTGGGCGGGAAAATTCTCGCCCAGCCCATTCTGGGTCCGATTTAAATTTTGAACTTGGCCTGTTTTGAAATTTGAACTTCGCTGAATCTTCTAGAGGCCATATCTTCCTCATACGGACTCCGATTTACGCAAACTCGGACTCGTTTTCATGCAGAATTCCGAGAAGAACGCAATGGCGTAGCCCGTTTCCCTTGATTTTGATTTTAACTTTTAATTCTGCCTTGATTTGTGAATCTTAGCGTTACAGAATTACGGGGAGTTACATTCTCCCCCACTTAAAAGGATTTCGTCCCCGAAATCTTCAAGTTAGGAAGAATGTGTCCTACCATCCAATCACCCATCTACTCAACCATTCACTCACAGGAATCCATTGTCCTTAAAAGATTTCTAATGCTTTCTTGTTCATATGCATAGTGTGTGTATATGTCTTTATCTACTGTAAAATCAGGCGGGCTACTGATTCAGTCGACCTCCTTGATGCGAGTCATGTCAGTGCCATGCATCCAATCATTTATGCAAGCATCCCTACTTATGTAAATACTACATGCATGCACAGCCACTCATCCATATGCAACGTCCATATGCTAACATGTCAAGTTCAACTTACAAACAAATACATATCTGTAAATGCAATATGAAAGCGCCCGAACTGATCTAGGGCCTAATACATATGCATATGCATTCACGAGCAACCATTTGCAACCACTTACAATCATCAACCATAACATGTTTCAAATACATGTTTACATCCAAAGGAGTTTCTACCTAAGGATCGAAGATACGACCTAGAGGATATACTTTGGAAAGAGAGAAACAATTATGCGTAAAGCTCCTACCAAAGAAATCAAGGATGCACCCTTAAGGAAAAAGGGTACGATGCTAGTATCTAGCCTTCTTGAGCTTTACTCCACTGTATCTTAACTAATTTTACTTCACGATTGTGAAGTTCCGGATCTCCATTTCCAAAATAAACAGATGTCAATCACGGTACCAGGTATACGTACTAAGATGATTAGAGGTTTCCCTCTTATCCACCATGCCATAACTATAAGGGTCGAAAGGTCACTACGTGCTTTTTGGAGTGCCTTCCACAACTATTCATCTCTCACGCAAACCATCCAAACCGAACTCGACATTCCTCAAGTACAAGCCCCAAAGGCCTAAACCAATATTAGACAAGCACCCAAGGAATATCTCCCCCGAATTTAGAAGATCTACGCGAGACGATATAAGCAAACTCGATAGCTATTCTCAAATCCCTACTAACCAAAAATAAACTGGTCGCACCACCAATTGGAATTGAGACTCTAGTGGGATCTTTCTACTATACAAGTACTATGGTGCAGAGACTCAACTATGGAAGTGGATATGAACAAATGAGAAGCGCTAGAACCTAAGGAAATAGTACGAACAGAAAACTAGACTCTTCCAACCGAACTACCTTTCTCCTAGGTACGCTTGGTGGCGAAAGCATGTACTTGTCCTTCTGAAAATCTCGTCCTCGTTCTTGCCGTTGTCCTTAAGTATATGCCCTATCATACCCTAGTAAAGATACTTCCTCTTGTTTTAGGTTTTATAATTTCTTCCTCCTTCGTGTGTTAAGTCTACATCCATGAATTCCTTATCCTAGGGTTATGCTTCTTAGCCAAACTCCTCATCCCCTTCTTTGTGTAGTCATGTTGACAAATCTCTCGAAAGCTGCTTCCATCGTACAGAAAACCCTATAAGCTTGGAAGAAAACTGGCCGTAGGTGAAACTACTACGGTTATAGATGGAAGTCGGGCACTACTTCGTCCTTCGATGAGGTTACCTCCCAGAAAGCCAGGAGCCCCAGAGACTCAAGAAAGAGGGAGACAAGAATTCAAATAGAGGAAGAGAAGATAGTGCGTATGGCTTTGAGGAATATGCCTTTAAAACAAATCTTTTCTCTTGAAAAATGCTTCTTTAAAAACCGTTTTGAAAACAATTTTTCAAATCTTTTATCTGATCCGGTAACCTTCAGCTCTGATACCACGTGTAACACCCCACATCCATTAGTGCCACTCACAAAGGGAATGCACTAAGTTCTGTGGATCATTTAGGGTAAAAGATGCAGATAAATTACAAGACAGACAGAAATTAAACAGCGGAAAACAAAACTTTGGTTATTGATAAAATGGTTTGTACAATGATTTTCTTTACAATATCAGAGTATCATCTGTCTTACAAAATAAAGAAGCATAAAACAACATTTATATTCCCCCAATTTTTAGCAAGAGCCGGCCATAGCATATGAAAAGAGAATCCAAGCAAACTTCGACAAATCTTCGAGCTGGGAAAGAGTGGCAGTCCAACTTACCCTGAGCTAAACTATTCCCTCCTTTACTACCTTGGGGGAGGGACGAAAGAAAAGAAGACGAAAGAAAAAACAGAGTCAGACATAAAGCCTGAGTAAGTTCAGTAACTTCTAGCATGTGAACATGGGAAAACAAAACGACATGAATTAATTGAATACAAGATTACACCATGACGATAGGGTTAACAAGATTCGACAAGGTTAACACAAGATATGCTAAGCTAAGATAAACTGGATATGCTCTAATACTTTCGCCGCTTCGCTATTTCCTTGTTATACTGGTTTCTATATATCTCTGCACCGCCTATCTAGTGTCCCAACTAGTAACGATAACGTGATCCCAATCCCTGTATTTTCCATTGCCTTCCGGCAAATATTCATTATTTATTACCTAGATCAAATCTAGGGTTTTCTATCAAGTGCTTTCTAGATTTAACTAGAGTTTTACGCTGTCTGCTGAACGCTTCTCGGATCCAAGATTTATGCCACCTAGTTCAACTAGGGATTATGCTACCCGTCGAACGATGCCCCCAAGTCTAGGACACACTACCCAGAGTAGTATATGTTCCTATACTTTCCCACGCATGTATCGCGAATCGTTGTCGCTTGTCTAGATGCACATGTCCCGTAATGTGCGACCCGAGTCCTGTGTCAGGGCAAATCAAGGAATACAGAACTCGGTCGGGAGCTTTCAGATATCTGCCGGTGCAGATGCTAAGGTCTGTTTTTATTTCAGTGGCTATGGTCCCACTTGACCCCTCGCTCAACTAATGAAAGGCACACCTTGTAAAGTAAGAACTATACGCCGGCCCCTGGTGCCCCACTATCCTATGGCCATCCTCACCCATAACTAGATAGCAAGTATATGGTCTTTTGGAGTTCTCCGCCTTTCCGCTTCACGTATCTCGATTGAATCAAGATGGATGGTAGACGACGAGTCGCTATCACAGGGCTACCGTTTGCTCGCCGAATCACGTTGGTCCATTCTAGTCTTTAGGTTGCCATGTATTGCAACCAAGGCATACCTCTAGTTCTTCTACGCAGACCTTAACCTCTGTGAGCCCAGGAGGATCATCTGCAGCCTCACAGAGGGATACCAAGAGTACTCTCACGTCCCCTCGAAGCCTTGGGCTTCGTAGCCCAATTCGTTGGAGCCTCCTTTTTTACTCAGACGGACATTCGCTCCTTCCCGTGTTATACTAAGAATTACTACTTAGTTTTACTAACTAAGATTTACCACTTAGTTTCCAGAATCGTTGTTTTCTTAACTAAGGTTTACTACATAGTCCTCTTTCCTGTCAACTCGGATTCGTTAAGTGTCATTAGTCAATTCCAGCTAACTTAACCCCCTTCATTTATCCTGTTAAACTAGTTAAGTGTTATCAGTAATTCATGTTGACTTAACCCTACCACAAACCAAGTTATATTGGTTAAGTATTCCTTATTACTTAACACTACCCATTCATCCTGTATTGGTTAAGTGTTCCTTTTAACTTAACCTTGCTCGTCTGTTTTAACTAACATGTTATTAATGGTTAAGTATTATCCCTTCATGTTTTAGACTTAACCCTGTTCCTTTATCTAAATCCGATGGTTAAGTGTTCAAGTTTACTTAACCCTACAGTCTAGCCCAGCTAACATATCAAATTGGCTAAGTGTATTAAATCTTACTTAACCCCAACCTCTAGTCCAGTTAACATGTTAATTTGGCTAAGTGTGTTAACTTTACTTAACCCCTACAAATCTTGTCTTGTTACGATGTTAAGTTTGGTTAAGTGTCCCTATGGACTTAGCCCTCCCATCCTAGCTTAACTGTGTTAAGTTGGTTAAGTGTTCTTATGGACTTAACCCTCCCATTCTAGCATAACTTGTTAAGTTTCAGTCTGAACCTAACCCCACCCATCAGTTTAGTTATCATGTTGAACTGGTTAAGTGTCTTAGTTAACTTAACCCTACCTTTCTTGTTCTAGCTTTAAATAAATAAATTAAAGCCGCGGCCCCTCACATTAGGCAGATATTGTTGCGAATACTGGATGTGCCAGTTGGTTCCGGGCAGGTTTACATCGCAACTCAGTCTAACCTCGGGTTAGGCATATTTGTGTTTTCTAAGTTCAAAGGGTTTTGATTATTTTTCAAATCAGGTTTTGAAAGTAACCATCCCGTCCGTCGGATCAGTTAGGGATAGCCAGGGAGAGCAGGAAACTTGTATTTTCCAAACCCAAGCCTAGACACTATCCTCTCTGTCACCCTAGAACTTTCTGGTGTATTATTAAAATAGATGTCGTTAAGAAACCTTTAATTTGTCTAAATTTACATTCTCTCATTTAGGACAAATTCTATAAGTAAATTATTCCTATTTTACTTATTTCCCAATTACTCTTTTAATATAAATTGTCAACCTTCGTTCTTATGGCCTATTTTCCCCTCTATATCATATTTAGGCTTTTTGGTATGTAAGCTATACCAAATCAGGTGTCACTAACCATGATTTTACTAAACCTGACAATTATTCCCAATTATGGCCAATTTCAATTTTATGCCAATATACTTATTACGCCAAATTAGCTAATCCAATTCTGTTTTAACATTCTAGTTCATGTCAAACTAGACTTACTATTCTAGTTCACAGTTCATGTAAATGCTAACTTTACAAGTCAATACTAGATTCAAATTACACATCCTATAATTCATGTCAAATTTATCCAATTTGCATTTCTATGAACATGCCATAATACATGTTCCCAATTTATGCCAATTTCCAAGTTAAAACTACGCTTTTAGTATATTTCATATTTTGCCCAAATCGTATTCCCACCGTTGTAAAATCGTGATTCAATCTAGATTATAGATAAATCTCGATTCGTATAAAATAGGGAATGAACCAAAGATGCTATGCAAAAGATAGACATGTTAACTGGCATAAAGAGGGTTGAATAACGACGTCTGTTCAAGAACATGGGTATACCTAACTTAATAGGTAAATTCCCAAGGTCTAAAACCAAGAATAGACAGAATAAAGACGTAGGTTCAAGAACATGGGTAGACCTAACTTAATAGGTAAATTCCCAAGGTCTAAAACCAAAGAAAACAAAGAACAGACAGAATAGATAATCGGGTTTAGACCCAATTTCACAGTCACAAAACTTAAACACTTTCCTAGTCATGAACCATAGGTGCTTAATCACAGTTGTCCCATTTATGTCATAGACAATAGTTTTGTTTCCTAATCAAAGATATAGGCTTGTGTTCATAGTCATAGGCAATGTTCATAGTCATAAGCAATGTTCATAGTCATAGGCAATGTTCATAGTCATAGGCATATGGTTCTAAGGTCCATAGTTTCATAGTCACGGTCTTATTTGTCCTCGAAATCATAACAGTTCTTAATTAGGTTCAAGAGTATAGGCACTGACTCGAATAGAGAGAGAGAGATTTGGCATATTCTTTTATTCCTTTAATTTCATGTCACGAACAGAGAAAAACGTTCAAATCTAAAAATAACTGACTTACAGAGATTAGATTAGAACAGAAAGATGGCGTTGCTATGATTTGTAAAAAAACAGTCGTTGAAGTCGTTTGAACCTCCTCTTGAATCGTAGCTTAACTTGAACCTCTTCTTGAAAATCTTTTAGCAGCATAACCTTGTCTTGAATTTCCGTAGTATTTTCTTATACTTATTTATTTATATATATTTTCTCAGAGGCAGCATAAGGATAGAAAAGAATTGTGAATAGAGAAGAAGACCAGGGCTGTTTATATAGTGTTAGGTTGACGAACCTAGGCAGAAACGTGACCAAATTCATTCAAACGAACCAGTGCAGAAAACTGGAAAAAGCAGGCGGGTCGACCCCCAGGTCGACTACCCAGTCGACCTGGGTGCCCCAGGTCGACTGCCCAGTCGACCTCGGTGCCTTGGGCAGGAAAATTCCCGCCCAGCCCATTCTGGGTCCGATTTGAATTTTGAACTTGGCCTGTTTTGAAATTTGAACTTCGTTGAATCTTCCAGAGGCCATATCTTCCTCATACGGACTCCGATTTACGCAAACTCGGACTCGTCTTCATGCAGAATTCCGAGACGAACGCAGTGGCGCAGCCCGTTTCCCTTGATTTTGATTTTAACTTTTAATTCTTCCTTAATTTGTGAATCTTAGCGTTACAGAATTACGGGGTGTTACAGTTTTGAAAGCAAAGAACCGAGTCTTTAAATCAATGCAAAACTGGGCCAAAGAAGGGATATTATCCTGGTGTATAGGGGTGGACGTGGTTCGATCTGGTGCCGTTCGGAGCCCAAACCGCTTCCGCACCGTAACAAATGGTAGATCAAAAATACAAACCATTACACTGACCATTCAAAGGGTTCAGTTTCGGTTCGTTTTTAATTTAATACGATCCAGTTTTGGTTCGCTTTGGTAAGAACCCATATTAAATATGAAATAAGAGAACTACTTCCATCAACAATCATTTTACAATTGTATGGCGTTGCTGCTTAAAGGTTAAAACACATAGTGTAATCCTGGATTGAAAGATTAGTTTCTAGTTGTAAGAATACTTCAGTTTTATATTTAATAAAAAGTAAAAAAAATAGTACACTAACCATGTGTCAACATTAATTAATGTATAAATATTAAATAAGATAACTCAAATAAGATTATCACTAGCATTATCCAAAAAAATGATATGGAAACTATTATACTGAAATTATAAATTTTTCCTTTGTGATAACAATTAATATTAATATAATAACAATATACGTTGAAAATAGAACATGTATCGTTAAAATAAAAAATTAGTTAGATATCAGTTATATTTATATCATAATATTATTAGTGCAGGTATTCGGTTCGGTTTGGTCTAATATGGTTGGGTCAATAGTTCAAACCGCAACAGAATCATTTCATTGTGGATCAGTTCGGTTTGGCGTATTTGCTTTAGAGAGAGGGTTTGGCTTAGTTTTCAGCACTATTTGTGGTCCGGTCTAAACGATTTCCGTATTGCGGTACAGTTTATGCCCATGTTTAATGGTGTGGATGTAGAAACCCTTTGGAAACCCAGTTCTTTGATAATGAAAGGGAAGAGTAAGCACTTTGCAAGGCCAAAAGGCTAAGTAGCCCAAGTAATAGAGTTACACAGAAATATACACATTGAATGGTCATTATTTGATTTCATATGATCTACGTATCTATCACCTCCCCGTGCTAACTGCTATGCACCACATACATTACTGGAAAGTTTATCACATTTACCAAGTTATGATAGAAGTAGAATCATTATAGAAATATATGTTGGAAGTTTTTCCAAAACCTTTGTCAAATATGATCCCCTACGGAGGGGGGTCCAAGGGGGGTGGTAACCCCCCAAGGTGGGTTGTGGGGGCAACGCTTCCGCTAACGGGGTTCGACCTGCCCGGTTAGGTCGCGGGTGTCCAGGAGGCAGCGTCCCCGGTAGGGTGCGGGGCAGCGCCCCGTCCGAAATGTACATTTTGTGTACTGTTGAATTCGAATTCAACAGCCAACAATAACGACCGTTGGAAAAAGTCACGACCGTTTAGATCAAAGGACACACCTACAAACGAACAGATGTTTCGTCGCCTCTATAATACAGCGTGCCCTCATCACGGATTACACAATTCATTTTTTCTTTCTTGAATTCCTCAATCTTCTGCATCATCAAAATAACTTTAAAGTGCTTCTTCTGATCTGTGCAAGTAATTACAACTTGCATAGATATCCTCCATTGTATCCTGAAAGAAGGTTTTCAATCAACCCATTGTGATTTAAAAAGAGGAAAACATTCTTGAAAGACAACGAATCTTTCGTGCCTTAGAGAGAATCTTACTCAATAATTAACAACAGTTTCATGAATGTCTTCTGTTCAAGATTCGTCGCTCAATAGAATTACAGCGCAATCACTCCAAGTAATGAATCAGGATCTCACCCGCCTTGAAAGATTTGATGGCAATAATTTTACACGCTGGTAGGAAATAATTTTGTTCTTTCTTACTACCATTGGTCTGAACCATATAATAAGTGATGATTTAGAACCAATTCCTGAAGAAAAGGCTGCAGATTCATAACAACGAAAGAAGGAGTTATAGGAATTAAGGCAGAAGCGAAAGAATGAAGACTTTCTTTGTCGATGGCACATTCTTAATGCACTTTTAGATTCATTATACAGTGCACACAGAACTATAGATGGCGCAAAAGCTCTTTGGATGGCTCTGGATGTCAAGTACCGCATTGAAAAGGCAAGTAATCAGAAGTTTCTAATAAGTAATTATATCAATTATAAGATGAATGATGATGCTGATATTGTTTCCCAAGCCCATGAATTAAATTTGATTGTTAGTAAACTAACAGATGCAAAAATAGAACTTCCTGAAACATTTCAATTAGGAGTAGTAACTGCAAAATTACCTAGTACTTGGAATGGCTACAAAAAGAAACTGATGCATGAGGAAAAAACACACTCTCTGGAATCCCTCTAACGACTTTTGCGTATTGAGGAAGAATCTTATAACAGAAATAAGAACGAAGATCAGGAAATAGAAAAAGCAAATGTGGTTCGGGGAGAAATCTCTAAGAATCATAGTAATGGGAAGAAAGGGAAAGATAATTCCAAAGGGAATAAATAGGGGAAATCCAAGAAGCCCAAAGGTGATTGCTTTTACTGTAAGAAACCTGGTTATTATGCCCGAGAATGCAGAATTCACATAAGAGATGAGAAAGAAAAGAATAAATAGGTTAACATTGTTGCTGATTTTGAAAACGAACCTAAATTGGTCGTTGTTGTAGACGAAGCCAACTCTGTTATAGTTGAAGATGGATGGTGGTTAGACACAGGAGAAACCATTCATATCTGTAATGACAAGGCACAGTTTTAGACTTATAAAGAATGCAGCGAAGTAAAGGAAGTCAAAATGGGTAATAATGTTCGTGCCAAAGTTGCTGGTATTGGGAATATTACTCTGAAGTTTACTTCAGGGAAAATTCTGACTTTGGCTGATGTATTTCATGTTCCAGAAATGATGAAGAATCTGATTTCTGGAGATCGTCTCAATAAAGGAGGGTTTAAGTTAGTCATTGAATCAGTTAGTGTTGTTATGTCCAAAAATAATATATTTATTGGAAAAGGGTACTCATGTAATATAATGTTCAAAATGAATTTAATAAAATCAGTTTCTGCTTATATAGTTGAATCTTTAACCCTATGGCATGGTAGATTATGCCATATTAACTATAATGCTATTCGAAATATGCATAATCTAGGACTTATTTTGAAATGCAACAGTGAGATTGTTGATAAGTGTGAAATATGTGTGCAAGGAAAATTAACTTGTAAATCACATAAATCAGTAAGTAGGACAACTGAATTGCTTGGACTTGTGCATACTGATGTTGTAGACTTACATAGTAAAGTTTCACGAGGAGAAAACAAATACTTTGTAACGTTTACTGATGATTATTCAAAATATACTTATATATATACCTACTAAAAAGTAAGGACGAAGTTCTGAGCAAGTTTCTTATATATAAAGCAACAGTTGAAAATCAATTAAACCGTAAAATTAAAGTACTAAGATCCAACAGAGGTGGCGAATATAAATCAATAGAATTTTTAGAGTTCTATGAATCTAATGGGATAGTCCATGAATTTACACCACCATATTCACCAGAATCAAATGGTATTGTTGAACGGAAAAAAAGAACTTCAATGAGTATGGTTAATTGTATGTTGTTAAGTTCTGACTTGTCTGATTGTTGGTGGGGAGAAGCACTTCTAAGTGCATGTTATATCCTAAACATAGTTGCTATGAAAAGAATTAGCAAAACTCCTTACGAACTGTGGTATAATCGAAAACCTAATCTTAGTCGTTTAAAAGTATGGGGATGTTTGGCTTATGTAAGAAAACCACACCCAGAAATGACAAAGTTAGGAAGCAAGACATATAAATGTGTATTTGTTGGATATGCACAAAATAGTTCTGCATATAGATTTCTGAAGTTAGAAACAAATGATGTGACAGAATCAATCGATGCAGAATTTTTTGAGTATATGTTTAATCTTCCTCGGAAGATAATACCAAAATTCATGGTACTGCTAAATAGATTCACGAAGAATCGACTTCACCAAGTTTGGACATAGAACCCCGCAAAAGCAAAAGACAAAGGGTTGAAAGGAACTTTAGTCCAAATTTTTTGACGTACTTGGTAGAAGGAGATATAAATGAAATCACAAACCAAACTAAGATAACTCTTAGTAATGATAGTGATCCACAAACTTATAGGGAAGCAGTAACTTTTCGTGATGCAAATTCTTGGAAAGATGCGATTAAAGATGAGAGGAATTCTATCTTGTCAAATCAAACTTGGACTTCGGTTGATCTACCACCTGGATCAAAACTAATAGGAAGCAAATGGGTTTTCAAAAGAAAATTAAATGCCGATGCCTGAATTAATAAATACAAAGCAAGGTTGGTTGCTAAAGGATATAAACAGTGCCATGGTATTGATTACATTGATACATATGCTCCAGTAGCAAGAATATCTTCAATACGTCTGTTATTATCACTTGCTTCAATTCACAATTTAATTGTCCTTCAAATGGATGTAAAAACTGCATTTCTAAATGGTGACTCGGAAGAAGAAGTGTACATGGAACAACCTGAGGGATTTGTTTTATTCGGACAAGAGAAGAAAGTTTGTAAACTCTCAAAATCTCTTTACGGATTAAAACAAGCTCCAATGCAATGGCATGAAAAATTTAATAAAGTCATGCTGTCACAAGGGTTCAAAGTGAATGAAGCAGACAAGTGTACATACTCCACATACAAAGATGGAATACGTGTAATTGTCTGTTTGTATGTGGATGATATGCTAATATTTGGTTCAAATATAGAAAGTGTATAGAAACTAAGAAGTTTCTAGAATCTAATTTTGACATGAAAGATTTGGGAGAAGCAAATGTAATCTTAGGAATCAAAATAGTGAGAAAAGAAGGATCAACCTTATTAAAACAATCTCATTATATTGAAAGCGTTCTTAAGAAATACAATCACTTAGATCTCCCTTTAGCAAAAACACCCATCGATCCTAGTGTCAAATTAATGAAAAATACTGGTAGATGTTGTGATCAGTTGAAATATGCCAGTGTGATCGGTAGTCTTATGTATGCCATGCACTGCACTAGACCAGATATAACATATGCTATAGGAATTTTGTGTCGATTCACTAGTAATCCAGGAAGAGAACATTGGATTGCAATATCAAGAGTTCTAAGATATCTGAAATGGACTATGAATCATGGCTTGGTTTTCAAGGGAGAGCCATAAGTACTTGAAGGTTACAGCGATGCAAGTTGGAAAAACATAGAATCCAACTCTAAGTCCACTTCAGGATGGATATTCACAATAGGTGGGGTTGCCATATCATGGAGTTCTAAGAAACAAACATGCATCTCAGACTCGACTATGTTGGCAGAGTTTATAGCACTTGCAGATGCATGTGAAGAGGCTGAATGGCTAAGAGAGCTATTGATAGATATTCCGATTTGGATGAAACCTACTCCAGCTATTAAGGTACATTGCGATAGTCAAGTTACTTTGTACAAAGTGGCACAAAAGACTTACAATGGTAAATAAAGACATCTTAGCCTTCGACATCAATTAATTAGAGGATTACTCAAACGAGGAGCAATTACAGTCGATTTTGTTGAATCAAAGAATAATTTAGCAGATCCTTTGACGAAAGGACTGGGTAGAGAGATGATTGCGAAAACATCGATAGGAATGGGATTAAGGTCAATGTGAATTCATTCTTCAATAGGAACCCTACTTATGTTTTGAAAAACAGACAAAGTTCAAAAGGTAAAAACAAGTTGAAGTATGAAATTGGTGATACATTAGAGTACAATAATAAGATCCCATTGTAAAAGAAAAATCTGTAGTGTATAAATTCTACAAGATAGAGGATGATGTAAATTCTTAATGGGTTCAATTGTATGAAGGAGTGACTTGCAGAATCACTTTAGTTAAACCCACCTATATGAATGAGAAAGTTAGGCCGCTTTCTATGAGATTGGACCATCTCTATAACATTTATGAAATCAGGATATTACGCAAGACCATTAATGCATATGAATAAAGAATTGCACTTTGCTGTGAAATTAGTATGTGTGATGACTCCGGTAAGTCACAAAAAGGTCCTTGGTTCAAGACACGTTCACCATAGCACCTTGACAAACTTTGAGTTGTTTACACTAAGTGAAAGTTCAAAGCCGTAAGCTACTTTCATATATGTACTTCTTTCTATGGTGATGCTTAAGATATTGGTTCATAGGTGAAGTTTTGAAAAAAGGTGGGGAATGTTGGAAGTTTTTCCAAAATTGTAACAACCCGTATTTTCTGTTAACATATAGTAACGAATTAAACAATACTTAATTTAAAATGTGAGAACTAAGGGAAACGGGTTACGCCATTGTGTTCGTCTCGGAATTCTGGTTGAGATGGAGTCCGAGTTTGTGTAAATTGGACTTCGTATGAAGAAGTTATGGATGTCGGAAAATTCCAGAAAATTCAAATAAATTCAAACAGCTCGAAAACAAATTCAAATTCAAATCAGAAGTCAGAAGTGGGCTGGGCGGAAAATTCCCGCCCAGGACCCAGGTCGACCAGAGGGTCGATCCTCGACATGGGGGTCGACTTCCCCCCCCCCCTCCCGGGCAGATCTGAATGGTGACGATTTTGTGACTCAGTGTTAAGTCACTAGGGCTGAGGTTTCACCCTATCTTCACTGGATGGTTGTGGTTAACCCTAGGATCATCCGACGGCTTAAATTGAGTTGAAATTCTATATAAACAACCCTATGCTCAAACCTAAAAATCACACAAAAAATAATCCTAGAACTATCATGCTGTCAATGGAAAACTTGGAGTAGCCGTCACCAATTCAAAGACAAGATAAGAACTTGAATCAAAAATCAAATTAAAAGATTATCGAATTCAACGATCTACATCAAAGGCGAGCTTACCAATTTCAGAATTCAGATTTCAGAACGCAAGAATTCCTTTTAGTTTGTAAGTTGGTTATTACGCAGATTTAAAAGTTCCTTCAAATGAAATCGTGACATGTTGTAATGTGAATATAGAATGATGCTTATGTATAAGATTTGATTCCCGTTTATCCTAAAGTATCGTTGTAATTAATCATGTCTATATGCTTGTGGCGATGAACATATTGTATATTAATCATGTCTACATGCTTGTGGTGATGAACATATTGTATATTAATCATGTCTATATGCTTATGGTGATGAACATATTGTATGTTATTGGAATCTATTATGATTGGGTAATGGATTTATTTTACCAATTAAATGATAGAACATGTTATGTTATAAATTAGTGGTTATTTGCAAGTTTATGATCTAAGACACATGCTTATATGTTAGATCAACATTCATGTTATCCATGTAAGGTTGAATCTATTTATGTTGAAAAAAAACTTGGAATTGTAGTCTCTTATGTTTTAACACATAAGTCATCATGTTAAGTTATGATCCAAATATGTTGATAGTAGTTTTCTTATGTTTTGACATACATAAGTTAATATGCTAAGTTATGGTTTAAAACTGTGATTATATGTTAAACCTCCATCCTAGACCTTTGTCAAGTTTACATGACAACTAGACCCAACTTAGTCACAAGTTCACCTTTGCCCATTTAGTTAAAGTTAAATGATACCTCTATGCCAAGTTACACATGACAAGTTGAAATTATGCTATTTTATGTTTATTTCAAGCCTCTTGTTTATTACCCTTTTTCTTGTTTATGGGTTGGGCTAATTTACTAGCCCAACATTTAATGTGATTCATGCGTACGTTCCACGGGGGTAGCGATGGGAAAGATATGAAAATTCATGGCATAGATTTGATCATAAAATGGTATATTTGATATACCATTTATGGTGAGCATAATCAAAGGATAATTATGGCACGATTAAATAAAATTTAATTTACATAAAGAAATTAGACATATATAGAAAAATGTGAATTTAGAAAAAGACGAATATGCCTAACCTGAGGTTAGACTGAGTTGTGGTGTAAATCTGCCTAGAACCAACCGGCATATCCAGTGACCACAACAAGACCTGTCTAATGTGGGTGGTTAGTGCATCAAGCCCAAAAAGAGCCCGAGGTTAGACTGAGTTGTGGTGTAAACCTACCCGGAACCGACCGGCACATCCAGTGACCACAACAAGACCTGTCTAATGTGAGTGGTTGGTACTTTAACAAATTAAAGCTAAGTCAGGATTGGTAGGGTTAAGTCAATTAGGAAAACACTTAACCGATTCAACATGTTAACTAAACGAATGGGTGGGAGTTAAGTAAACTTGGACACTTAGCCAAATAAATATGTTGATTAGAAAACCCTAGTAACGGGGACCCATTTCAGCAGTAACCCACATAGATGTATCATGGTACCCTGAAACTAGGCAGGGTGGGGCACGATTACTGGGCTAAGTATAAGTGGTCAAAACGTCGGCGGTTGGTGGGCCAGTGTAGGTTCCGACGGAGTATGGGCGTGCACGTACTCCGGAGTGGAAAAATCAAGCACTGGGCATCAGTAGTATACAATGTGCACCTTGAATCGTGTCGGGTTGCCACCAGAGGGACTGATACACCCCATGGTGGGACCAGCACAGGTATCTACAGTCAAGCGGGGCCGAATGACACAGGATATGAATGCACGCGAGTAGGAGCCGATCATTAAGGGGATCGTTTGTTATAAACACGTAGGGCTAGTGGATCCAATGGTTAAGTAGGTGCAGAGATTATAGTAATGGGTGCGATCACATGTTCCTCTTATCTTATATTACGGTATTATCCTATGTTCTGTTATTACTGTCATGATCCCTTTCCTTGTTTAAATACTAGTAATCACCGAACTTACCAAACTTATTATCTGACCCGATTTCTTTCGTCCTCTTTTCTTTCGTTCCCCCCCCCCTCCCCAAGGTCCACAGGGAGGGAATACTGCAGCTTAGTCATACCCTTTGCAAGCATCAAGAAAGTAGATGTATGATTTGGACTCTTTTTCAATCTTGGCTATGGATCTTGGACATTATCCTTGGGGATTTATGTTGTTTTATTTATGATTTATGGTTCTTTATTAAATAATCAAGACAGAAATTATGTTGTAATGTTTTGGGAAGTTGTTTTGAGACAATTTGATGTAATGCTTTTGTATTGAACCACGTATTCAATAAATGATTTGAATTCCGCTGCTTATACTTATCTATCTTGTAAAATTTTCTGTGTCTTGTACCTATTACCCTCCACCAAAGTTAAGGCATTCCCTTTGTGAGTGACCTTAACAGAGGTGGGGTGTTTCACTTAGTATCAGAGCAAAGGTTTATCAGATAAGATAAGAGTTTTTGAAAATTATTTTCAAAAAAAAAAATATAAAGAAGCATTTTAAAAGAAAGTGTGTTGTTTTAAATTTAAAAAGGCATAATCCCCAAAGCCATATGCACTATCTTTCTATCCTTCATTTTGAATCTTTTCTTTTTTCGTTTCAGCATGTCTGGGAATCTTAACCTTCCAGAGGGCGTACCGATACCTGGCTGGTTCAGGAGGTACTTAGAGGCTAGGGCCAACGACGCAGGCCCAGCAGATATTCCTCCTCCTCCAGCTGCAGCGGTTTCTCCTCCTCCTCGTGCAAATGATTTCTCAAAGATTTGTAGGGAATTTAGGGCCATGGGTGGAAAGGATTTCAAGGGAACTGAATCATTTGTAGAAGATAGGAACTGGCTCAAAGAAATTAAGGATCTGTTCGTTATCTTCGAGGTGGACAATAGGCAGAAGATACAGCTGGCTGTATGGTTGCTCAAAGACGAAGCTTCCTATTGGTGGGAAGTCACTAACGCTGAAAGACCAGTTGACACATGGATGGATTTCAGAATAAGGTTTGAGATGAAATTCCTCTCACAAGCTGAGCGAAGTCTATAGCTGGAAAAGTTCTTATCTATTAAGCAAGGAAGTATGACAGTCAAGAAGTACGTCAATCAATTCAATCAACTTGCCCGATTCGGACTGGACTTAGTGAATACTCCTCATAAGAAGGCTCTCCGTTTTGTCAAAGGATTGAATGAGCCACTTCACAGCTTGGTTATAACCCATATACCTATAGGGGCTACTTTCGAGAGTTTAGTGGACATGGCACTCTTACATGACGAAGACAAGGGCAAGAATGAGGAAAAAACGGAAGTGCCTCAAGATAAAAAGGGGGAGGGGTCACAGAATAAGAAGTCTGATTCAAAGAAAGGCCGAAAAAACAACAAACCCCGTGAAAAGAGAAAGTGTAATTTCTATAGCATTCCCGGACATCTGATCAAAGACTGCAAGAAGAAGAAAAGGAAGATAGGTGGTTGTTTCCACTGTGGTGAGACATGACACATGGTTAGAGCTTGCCCAAGGAAGCAAGGGCAGGGAGCTGGACCTTCTTGTGGAGGACAATTTCACGCTCTCACGGCACCTCCACAGGAAAAGGTAGAAATATTTCTGTCGAAAGTTTAGTCTATCTTTTTGATCATCCTGTTCGTACACTATTTGACTCTGGCACATCGCACTCTTTTATATCTACTGCTTTAGTGGAATCTATGCACTCAGACACCAGTATAGTAGAGGATCCCTTAGTTGTTTCAAATCCAATTGGGGGCTCAGCTTATTTGTCAATGGTTTGTTTGGATTTGAAATTATCTATACTAAGCGTTGGGTTTAAACGTAATGCCTTTGTTTTGGGCTTCACGGGCTATGGGTTGATTCTAGGCATGGACTGGCTATCCAGTAATGATGTCGTCCTCGATTGTGAAAGAGAGTGGTTAGACTCATGACTCGCCTCAGCAACACTCTCGAAATTTCTTGTAATCCTATGAACTCCGTTATGCTTAGTTACCTAGAATCTATTGATGCGTCCATTGAGAACTTGCAGTCTGTAAGGGTAGTCCGTGAATACTCAGATGCATTTGAAGAGGTAAAGGGCTTACCTCCAAAGAGGGAGATAGACTTCCGCATATACCTAATGAACAACGGAAAACTCGTTGCTTTACCCGTTAGACACATAGCTAGGAGGGAGAGGAAAGAACTCAGCAAGCAAGTTAAAGAATTGCTTGAGAAGGGGTTTATAAGGAGGAGTATTTCTGAATAGGGTGCTCCAGTAGTGTTCACCACTAAAGAGGACGGTTCGCTTCGCCTGTGCGTTGATTATAGGGAGCTAAACAAGCTGACCAAAAGGAATAGGCACACACTCCCGAGAATAGATGATTTGTTCGATCGGCTTGTAGGTGCATCGGTTTTCTCCCAATTAGATTTGGCTATCAGGTTTCATCAGCTAAGGGTGGCTGAAGACATCATTGATAAGACCGCGTTCAGAACTCCAGATGGTTTCTTCGAGTGGCTTGTCATGCCCTTCGGTTTGAAAAATGCACCCGCTTACTTCGTTGATTTAATGAGTAGGGTGTTCTGAGAGTTCCACAATAAGTTTGTGGTGATCTTCGTAGACGATATTTTGATCTTCTCAAAGAATGAGGAAGAGCATGCTCAGCATCTAAAAGAAGTCATGAATACTCTCTGTGCACATCAGTCAAAGGCAAAATTCTCCAAACGCCATTTCTGGAGAGAAGAAGATAGGTTCCTTGACACGTGGTGTCAAAAGAGGGGATAGCTGTGGACCCCACGAAAGTGGTTGTTGTGCAAGATTGGAAGGTTCCTCGAAACACAACCGAAGTCCGAAGCTTTCTTGGGCTAGCAGGCTTTTATCGAAAATTTATCAAAGATTTTGCAAAAATCTCAGCACCACTGACAAGGTTGACAAAGAAAAACCTAGCTTTCAATTGGGATTTGGATTGCGATATTGCTTTCCAACGCTTGAAAAGGGCTCTAACAACAGCCCCAGTTCTGACATTGCCTGATGGAAGCAAGATGTTTACGGTTTACACAGATGCTTGCGGAACGGGACTAGGCCCTGTTCTGATGCAAGAAGGGAAGGTAGTAGCTTATGGTGGAAGGCAACTGAAAGTACACGAGAAAAACTACCCAACCCACGACCTAGAGTTGGCAGCCATCGTTTTTGCGCTCAAGTCTTGACGCCATTATCTCTTAGGTGAGAAATTTGAATTTCATACTGACCATACATCGTTGAAATACCTTTTCTCGCAGAAAGATCTCAATTTGAGGCAGCAAAGATGGATGGAGTTTCTTGCCTCGTTCGATTTTGAGATTTCCTACACTCCTGGCAAGGGCAATGCAGTAGCAGACTCCTTAAGTAGAAAGAAGCTGGCCTTAAGCCCTCTCTTTGTGGAAAGGCAAAGCTTGGAGTTCATAGCAAGCTTTAACTTCAAACCCTCCTCTGACTTTGTACCTGGCTTGCTAGCAACATTGGAAGTGTGACCAACTCTATTAGACTCAATCGGAGCCGCGCAAAGAGAAGACCCTCAGCTAGCCGATGTGATGGACAAGTTAATTAGGGGTGATACTTCCAGTCACCACAATAGTTACTCCAGTGATGCCAAGGGCTGGTTGAGATGAGATGGAAGACTATGCGTCCCCCAAGCAAGGGATTTGGTAAAGGCGGTTCTAGAAGAGGCACACCATTCCAAGCTGACCATACACCCAGGCGGAGACAAAATGTATAAAGACATCAAAAGAGTTTTCTTTTGGAATGGCATGAAGAAAGACGTAGCTGAATTTGTTTCTAAGTGTTTAATATGCCAACAAGTCAAGGCAGAGTAGAAGAAGCCTGGTGGTCTGCTCCATCCTCTAGAGGTCCCACAGTGGAAATGGGATAGCATCTCGATGGACTTTTTAGATGGGTTGCCTAGGTTAAGAAGGGGCAATACCAGCATTTGGGTAATAGTGGACAGGCTCACAAAAAGCACCCACTTTATACCTGTCAAGAGTAGAAGGACTGCCTCATCTCTAGCGTCCATATATCTCAAAGAGATAGTTCGACTCCATGGGATACCATCCAGCATAGTGAGTGATCGAGACCCTATCTTCACGAGCGAGTTTTGGAAGAGGTTACAAGAGGCTGTAGGCACACAGTTATGCTTAAGCACGACCTATCACCCTCAAACCGATGGCCAGACGGAAAGAGTCAACAAAGTATTAGAAAACCTCTTGAGACTATGCATTCTTGACTTCGGAGGTACATGGGAGGATCATCTACCTTTGGTGGAATTTGCTTACAACAATAGCTACCAAGCCACCATAGGCATGGCGCCTTTCGAAGCTTTATACGGAAGACCGTGCAGGTCACCAACTTGCTGGTGGGAGTCCACAGACAAGCTCATACTTGGACCAGATATGATTAGGGAAACTTCAGATAAAGTAGACTTGATACGAAGAAGAATGAAGACTGCCCAAGATAGACAGAAGTCCTACGCAGACAAAAGAAGAACTGACCTTGAGTTCGAAGTTGGAGACAAGGTGTTCCTTAAAGTATCTCCTTTGAGGAACGATGTTCGCTTTGGATCCTCAGGAAAGTTAGCACCAAGATTTGTAGGGTCATTCCCTATCATCGAGAAGATTGGGAAGATGGTTTATAGAGTACAACTCCCCGAAAGGTTGGTCGGGGTTCATAATGTCTTTCATGTCTCTCACCTGCGGAAATGCTTACACGAGTCTGCGGAAGTGGTAGAACCAAGTATGCTAGAGGAAGTTGAAGTTGAACGAGAAGCAACTGTGAGGAGAGTTCCAACCCGTATCTTAGGAACAGAAGTCAAAAAGCTAAGCAACCGTGAAGTTAAGCTCGTCAAAGTTCAATGGAGCGACACCGAGGAAGACGCAACTTGGGAAACTGAGGACAGAATACGTGCAGTCTACCCTTTTCTTTTTGAGAGTACATTCTTAATCTCTTTTTCCTCAAGTTTATACTCGTATCTATCTTTTATCTCCTCGATCATATCCTTTATCCTTAGGTAGGAACCCATTTGGATGTAAACATGTAATTGAAACATGTTATGATTGATGGTTGCAAGTGGTTGCTAATGGATGCATACACACACACGTTAGGTATTAGATCGGCTCAGTCACTTCCATATTGCATATGCATATATGTATTGGTGTATGGATTGAAACTTGATGTGTTATCATATGGACGTTGCATTTGTATGAATGATTGTGCACTCATATAGAAAATTTTGAGTAGGAAAAATTGCATTCATAATGGACTCATGGCACTGACATAATTTGCATTAAGGAGGTCAACAAAATCAGTAGACCACCTGATTTTGCATTAGACAAGGACATGTACACACACAATGCATATGATCATGAAGCATTAGAAATCTTTTAAGGACAATGGACGTCTGTGTTTGATGGTTGAGTAGATGGGTGATTGGATGGTAGGATATAAGTTCTTCTCGACTTGAAGATTTCAGGGACGAAATCCTCAAAGGAGGGGAGAATGTAACACCCCGTATTTTCTGTTAATGATATAGTAACGAATTAAACAATACTTAATTTAAAATGTGAGAATTAAGGGAAATGGGTTACGCCATTGTGTTCGCCTCGGAATTCTGGTTGAGATGGAGTCTGAGTTTGCGTAAATTGGACTTCGTATGAAGAAGTTATGGCTGTCGGAAGATTCCAGAAAATTCAAACAGCTCGAAAACAAATTCAAATTCAAATCAGAAGTCAGAAGCGGGCTGGGCGGGGAAATTCCCGCCCAGGACCCAGGTCGACCCTAGTGTCGACCTCCCCCCCACAAGTCGACCTACCCCCCCTCCCCCCGGGAAGATCTGAATGGTGATGATTTTATGACTCAGTGTTGAGTCACTAGGGCTGAGGTGTCACCCTATCTTCACTGGATGGTTGTGGTTAACCCTAGGATCGTCCGATAGCTTAAATTGAGTTGAAATTCTATATAAACAACCCTATGCTCAAACCTAAAAATCACACAAAAAATAATCCTAGAACTATCATGCTGTCAATGGAAAACTTGGAGTAGCCATCACCAATTCATAGACAAGATAAGAACTTGAATCAAAAATCAAATTAAAAGATTATCGAATTCAACGATCTACATCAAAGGCGAGCTTACCAATTTTAGAATTCAGATTTCAGAACGCAAGAATTTCTTTTAGTTTGTAAGTTGGTTATTACGCAGATTTAAACGTTCCTTCAAATGAAATTATGACATGTTGTAATGTGAATATAGAATGATGCTTATGTATAAGATTTGATTCTCGTTTATCCTAAAGTATCATTGTAATTAATCATGTCTACATGCTTGTGCTGATGAACATATTGTATATTAATCATGTCTATATGCTTATGGTGATGAACATATTGTATGTTATTAGAATCTATTATGATTGGGTACTGGATTTATTTTACCAATTAAATGGTAGAACATGTCATATTATAAATTAGTGGTTATTTGCAAGTTTATGATCTAAGACACATGCTTATATATTAGATAAGCATTCATGTATATTCATGTTAGGTTGAATCTATTTATGTTGAAAAAAAAAACTTGGAATTGTAGTCCTCTTATGTTTTAACACACAAGTCATCATGTTAAGTTATGATGTGAATATGTTGATAGTAATTTTTTTATGTTTTGACATACATAAGTTAATATGCTAAGTTGTGGTTTAAAACTGTGATTATATGTTAAACCTCCATCCTAGACCTTTGTTAAGTTTACATGACAACTAGACCCAACATAGTCACAAGTTCACCTTTGCCCATTTAGTTAAAGTTAAATGATACCTCTATGTCAAGTTACACATGACAATTTGAAATTATGCTATTTTATGTTTATTTCATGCCTCATGTTTATTACCCCTTTTCTTGTTTATGGGTTGGGCTAATTTACTAGCCCAACATTTAATGTGATTCATGCGTACGTTCCACGGGGGTAGCGATGGGAAAGATATTAAAATTCATGGCATAGATTTGATCATAAAATGGTATATTTGATATACCATTTATGGTGAGCATAATCAACGGATAACTATGGCATGATTAAATCAAATTTAATTTACATAAAGAAATTAGACATATACAGAAAAATGTGAATTTAGAAAAAGACGAATATGCCTAACCCGAGGTTAGACTGAGTTGTGGTGTAAATCTGCCCAGAACCAACAGAATCTAGTGACCACAACAAGATCTGTCTAATGTGGGTGGTTAGTGCATCAAGCCCAAAAAGAACCTGAGGTTAGACTGAGTTGTGGTGTAAACCTGCCCAGAACCGACCGGCACATCCAGTGACCACAACAAGACCTGTCTAATGTGAGTGATTGGTGCTTTAACAAATTAAAGCTAAGTCAGGATTGGTAGGGTTAAGTCAATTCGGAAAATACTTAGCCGATTCAACATGTTAACTAAACGAATATGTGAGTGTTAAGTAAACTTGGACACTTAGCCAAATAAACATGTTGATTAGAAAACCCTAGTAATAGGGACCCATTTCAGCAGTAACCCACATAGATGTATCATGGTACCCTGAAACTAGGCAGGGTGGGGCACGATTACTGGGCTAAGTATAAGTGGTCAAAACGTCGGCGGTTGGTGGGCCAGTGTAGATTCCGACGGAGTATGGGCGTGCACGTACTCCGGAGTGGAAAAATCAAGCACTGGGCATCAGTAGTATACAATGTGCACCTTGAATCGTGTCGGGTTGCCACCAGAGGGACTGATACACCCCATGGTGGGACCAGCACAGGTATCTACAGTCAAGCGGGGCCGAATGACACAGGATATGAATGCACGCGAGTAGGAGCCGATCATTAAGGGGATCGTTTGTTATAAACACGCAGGGCTAGTGGATCCAATGGTTAAGTAGGTGCAGATATTATAGTAATGGGTGCGATCACATGTTCCTCTTATCTTATATTACGGTATTATCCTATGTTCTGTTATTACTGTCATGATCTATTTCCTTATTTAAATACTAGTAATCACCGAACTTACCAGACTTATTGTCTGACCAGGTTTCTTTCGTCCTCTTTTCTTTTGTCCTCCCCCCCAGGTCCACAGGGAGGGAATACTACATCTTAATTAGTCAGACCCTTTGCAAGCTTAAAGAAAGTAGATGTATGATTTGGACTCTCTTTCAATCTTGGCTATGGCTCTTGGACATTATCATTGAGGATTTATGCAGTTTTATTTATAATTTATGCTTCTTTATTAAATAATCAAGACAGAAATTATATTGTAATGTTTTGGGAAGTTGTTTTGAGACAATTTGATGTAATGCTTTTGTATTGAATCACGTATTCAATAAATGATTTGAATTCCACTGCTTATGCTTATCTGTCTTGTAAAATTTTCTGTGTCTTGTACCTATAACCCTCCATCAAAGTTAAGGCATTCACTTTGTGAGTGACCTTAACGGAGGTGGGGTGTTTCAAAAACCTTTGTCGAATATGATCCCCCTACGGAGGGGGTCCGGGGGGTGGTAACCCCCCAATGTGGGGGTGCGGTGGCAACGCCCCCGCTAACGGGGTTCGACCTGCCCGGTCAGGTCGGGGGGGTCCAAGGGGCATCGTCCCCTCATCATGGATTACACAATTCATTTTTTCTTTCTCGAATTTCTCAATCTTCTGCATCATCAAAATAACTTTAAAGTGTTTCTTCTGATCTGTGCAAGTAATCACAACTTGCATAGATATCCTCCATTGTATTCTGAAAGAAGGTTTTCAATCAACGCATTGTGATTTAGAAAGGGAAAAACATTCTTGAAAAACAGCGAATCTTTCGTGCCTTGAAGCGAATCTTACTCAATAATTAACAACAATATCTTATGTTCTCCATAATCACAACTTTATTTACTACACTCTTTCATCAGTGCAACTTTAAAGTTGTAACAGCGAACAACAACTGTCGTTATTCTGCTACAGAATGAGCTCGCAAAATTGTAGTGAATTTAAGAGATTTAACACTATTTGTGTACTTCCACCGCTTTTCTTTTCATGACCTCAAGATGCTCTTATTTGAACAAATTTTTGATCTATATAGGGAACGAGTGCCAATAGTAAGCTCCATCTAAAACATATTGTAAAAATGGGGGTTTGCTTTATAATAAATTTTGATTTCGAGAAAAGTTTTGTTTTAGATGAAACTTGATATTACAGTAACCTTAATTTAAAAATAACTTTTTCTTCATTCATTCATAACCCATGCAATTTGGTGCATGCGCTTTGGATTCTAACAATAAAAAATACGTTTTATAAAGATGTAATGTAACAAGAAAGGTCGATATCCACGTAACGTAACAAGAAAGGTCGATATCCCATCGTATTTGTCAATTAGGGGTGGCAATTAGACCCGATCCGAACCCATCCCAGCGAGTCTCGGTTCTAGGTGGGTTCGGTTTTGTCGGGTCTAAACTATACATTTCAAAATTTTGAACCCGACCCGAGCCGAGTTTCGGTTCGGATCGGGCCGAGCCGGATCGGTTCGGCTCCGACTGAATAATAATACTAAAAATACATATATTTCAATGTTTATTGGTCGAGTCTTTTGGATCGGGTCTATATGGGTCGGGCTTGATCGGTTCTTGATGGTATTTTTTAATACCTAGACCCGATCCGAGACACATCGGGTTCAATTCAGGTTCGGGTCTTTTCGGGTCGGTTCGGTTCGGGTTTTCGATTCTCGGTTCTAATTGTCAGCCCTAGACGGTAAAACATATTGTCGATGGTGGACTTTTTTTTTAAGAATGACTATTCATTCTTATCATTAGAGAACGTTTTATTCTCGGCATTCCAAATTCTCATCCTACAGGAGCGTCTGACATACGACAATGGGAAATCGACGACGATGATGCATAGAAAAATGATGCTGATGACAGCGACCAAAAGATGGAATCCGTTTCGGAGGGCGATTGTGAACGCTTGACCCGTCTTTTCTAGATATATACGAGGACACATCCCTATAGGATCAGAAGTGTGCCGAGGGGCCCTTGAGTCATTGGCTTCAAAAGACAGTTTAAAAGCTACACTAAAGAATAACTACAATGACTGTTTTCCATGCATGGCCAGCTCCGGATAGATTTTTCTAGATACCATATCCATTGTTTTCTTTAGCTTCACACTAACTGATTTTTTAACCCTACACAAACAAAACAATTAAAAAACTGATTTTGGAAAAAAAAAAAAAAAAAAGAAGAGAAATTAAAGGGTAAATTTGTTTTGCAACGGTAAAAGAAAATATTCTGGATTGAATCCCCTATGCAATCTGAAAAGTACGAATCGGAATTAAAACGTAACTAAACCATAACACCATCAACAAATGAGAGCTTGAAATAATAAACAAGGGCAAAATAATAAACATAGTAAACCATATACTCGTTCTTTTCTTACGAAATAACAGGGTTGAAACATCTAATTTTTTGACGCTTCAAGGTAACACTTCACTTGTGCAGCATGTCGACTGAAACGAAATAAAATACAAAGTGGAAAATAAAAAGGCCAACATGCCAACATCCTAAGATAACAGATTACAGTACATTTTTGCTCATTCAAACAAAATCCATCGAACACCATTGAGGGAGATTCCAAATTTTATTCACGTAAACATTCAAGAGCAAAACCAGAGCAAAAATGGATACAGCACAAAGGAAAAAGAACAAAGAATTGACTTAACATTCAGGGGCAGCTGCAGCCTACAGACAAATACATGAAACTATAACATCCTATTGCAGAAAACTTACATTTCCATCAACCAAATGCACAGGGTTAAAGATTCCAATGTTGGAAAATATGCTTATACTACATGTAGCTTAGAGAATTTTGATCATCTATCTTTGCCCTAAAGCGCTCGCTGCCTCCTACTCAGCAATGGGACAAGCATGAGAAGAAACATAATTTAGTATGAGAGTGAATTATCAGCATTTGTAATCTGGAACTTTGTACTCCGGTATGTCCCTTAGCCCTAGTTTCGAAAGCACCATGGTGTATGAGTCCCAATCCGTTCTTCGAAGGTATTTTAGAAGCTTCTTTCTCTTTTGGACCATTTCATTTAACCCCTTTCTTGAATGCTTGTCCTGATAAAAGATAATAAAAGGTACTACTACTATTAAATATAAGATTAATACATACCCTTTTTTTATTGAAAAAGAAAAGATAAAGATAAACGTACCTTCTTATGTAAAACAGATGACAGGTGCTTGATCTTTGTTGTCAGCTGTGCGACTGAAATACATGAAATTAAAATCAGGGTGATACTCAGATAAAAAATAAGCAGTCTGTTATGCATGAGATGATAAATGTAAATGATTATTAACACTAGTGTAAAACGCACATACGTGCAATTAACATCCAGAAATATTTATTTTTTATTATTTAAAAAAAGTGGACAGATGAGTGTGTTGTAAGTGCAAAGGTTTTGATAGTCGCAACATTTTTATTTCAAGTTGTTTTTGTTGGTGGTATCAATGGCAAACTAATAGTAATTTTTATCCATGGAAGTTGGAAAGGAGATGATGATGATGAAGGCTGCAAAACTATGGTGAGATTGCGTTGATATATGAGATATTTTCGAAATTTCAAAAGGAAAGGATGGAAATCACATGCACTGAATTTTCTTTACTGAATAGCTTGATTAAAGTCCCTATTAAGTTTCAAAATACACCAAAAGTCATTTCCCAAAAAGTATGTAAATTAATCCCTTGGAATTAACTTATCAAATCAGTGTATAATTTTTATGCAATTATTCAACGAATAATTGCAGACATTCATGTAATCATATTCAAAAATTGCAGACATTTCCCAAATTATTCAATGAAATTTTACGAAAATTTCTGCAATTATTCATCAAAAAAATCTTGGAAATTTCCGTAATAATTTAAAAATGCTGTGGAATTTCCACAACCATTCATCACAAAATTTACGGAAAAATCCGCAATTATTCACTAAATAATTGCATAAATTTATCCAATTTTTGTATGTAATAGTTTAAATATCTGTAATTATTCACTCAATAATTGCATAATTGAAGCAATTATTCTATAATTAAATTCCAAGGACCTAATCTACCATCTTCTTTTATAAAGGAATTTTCGTGGATTTATTTTAAGGGCCTATGGCCAATATTCACTTCTCTTTACTAATAGTAAAGAGGTAGAGATAAATGATTAGCTTTGAGTTTAGGAACAGTTTGTCCAACACACTTGGAAAATTCAACCAAATCCTCCTCCCAAAAGCACGTTCCAAGAAACAATCATAGAATTATTTCCGCTAAAAGTACTTATTCTTTTGGTTTTGCTTTATAACAAGTTAAATCTGCTTTAAATCGTAACTTAATCTAAACAAATATCGGACCATAGTTGTTAAGGCGCGCGCTTAAGCGCGCCTAGGCACGCCTAAGGCTCAGGCGCAGGCTTTGCGCCTCGCTGGCCTTCGAGGCGCATTGGCTAACTGAGGCGCAAATAAAGCGCGCTTTTTCTCAAGGCGCTGAGGCTCAAAAAGCACGCCTTGTGAAATAATTGATTTTATGCCAAGCCCACTTTTGTTTGGACCCGATCCGACTCTCAACCTTAAAATTCGAACAGGTTTGGTCAACTTTGTGGGTTTTCCCTTTCGTTTTAACGCATTCGACACTAAAAGAAATTGTTGTCGTCTCCTACTGTTGTTGCTACAGTCATGTGTGTGTGTTTCAAATATCAACATCAGTTTTCTTTTTAAATTGTTTTCATTTTAAAGGTTTAATTGTTAATCTAAACTTGTTAGTTAATTTACTGAGTTATGTTTTAACTTTTAAATTAAAATTTAGATATGTTTTGAAATTTATTAAGTTATGTTTTAATTTTAAAGTTAAAAGAGTTATGTTTTAAGTAATTAAATTTGTTGAATTTGTGATTGTTTTAGTTCCGAAATTGCATTTGTGACTTCGTACCTACTAATCAAAGTTTTTGTATCACTAAATTTATCATTTTTAGTAGAATTTTATAGTACAGTTTCTTTCTAGCAAAAAACACACTTGTATAAAAGTCGCACAAAAATGCCCAAGGCTCAAAAAAGCCCAGGGCTCAAGCCTTGTGCCTTTTTGCGCCTTTGCGCCATAACTACTATGTATCGGACTAAAAATTCAAAAAAAATTGTTTTTTCTGAACAATTATAGCTTTTGGTGCAAAGATTTAGAGAATAAATGCAAATATTCACACTGAAACTATAAATTTTGAAAAGAAAAAAATTGTATTAAAACTGCAATTTTCTGAAAATAATTCCAAGGCCGATTCCTGGATTGCATTTACACAACGGTCTAACGTCAGAGTTCTTATAAAACTGACAGTTGGTAAAGTTACTCTATGCAACCTTAAAAAAAGTCATCTATGGTTTCCAACGCTGAAAAGGCATTTGACATGCAAATTATCCTATACTAAAAGGGATTATCTGACAAGGCTATATTAACACATGACAGTAACCAGGAAAGCCTCCTAATGGAGAAGGGAGGATGGAGGGTTGGGGCGAGAGGGGAGTGAGCATGTAACTATGGAAGTAACTTTGATGTTTATAATGAAATAAGTTCTCTTTTATTAACAATACAGACAAAGAAGCTAACTTGATATTTCAACTTACACCAACATCATGACCATGTAATTACATGTTATCTACACTAATGAATACGCTCATGATTATTTTGTTGCGGGTATGTTTATTACATTTAAATAAAGCGTGCCTGAAATAAGAGAATCAAACATACAAAGTCAAAGCTAGAGAGCTCGATACAATTACCATACGGATTGTTTTTGCCTTTAAACTTGCACTTAACGGATTATTATGTATTTTTTACTGCAATATACCATTTAGTTATCTAATACTAAAAATAAAATAGAATTAAATGCAAATTTCAATTGTTAATTGTAGTTAAGCATACCTATGGATGGGCTAGTGGAAGCTACAAAATAGTTTTGGAATTTCAAAAAGGGAGAGTTCAACTTATACCATCCCAGTGACCATGTAACTTGAATTATTTGCAATTACTTAAAACCCTCGTGATTTTTCATTGCTAGCATGTTCATTAAATTGTAATAAAGTTTTGCTCAGAATTAGAGGATATTTGCCTAGAATAAGAGAATAAGACATACAAAGTCAACACTCTTTAGCGCACTGCTTGAATGTAAAGCGGTTTATTAAAAGGTTGAGCTAAGTAACCATCACCATCTGGCCTACATAGGGCCCCTCAAAATATGAGGACATACTTCTGTTTACATATATATAGTCGGTGGTGACTAAACCACAGGAAGTAAACTGCAAGCAAAAAAACCAAGATTTGAGAACTTGGTCGAGGTTTCGTTCTTTGAACTTTGATGGTTTCGATAAATTTCGGAAAATTTGAAAGTTTTTGTTTCGGTTCCAGTCTCAATTTCCATAACATTAGTTTGATTTGTCATGATGTAGCTAAGTATTAAATACAAATTAAATATGAAGCTTTAAAATCAGATTAAATATTATAATTTATTTGTAAGCCTAAACTAGAACTACTTAAGGTCCTAAACCAAGCAGATCCAGTTTTAGAACGAATGTTATACTTCATTTAATATAGAAGGCTCAACTATACTTTAATTTATAGGCCCAAGCAACATCCTCCAAGATATATTACTCAAAAATTACAAGTCCCTTTTCTAAAACATTCTCATCATCGTCTTTTTGTCAGAGACAAAAAGCCTCTCTTCTTCTACCTTTTAGTCGATCTGATGTCGATCGTAGAAAAAGTAGGCTGCCTCACAAATAAACTTCAGCTCAGCAGTTCGATTGAAATTAGATACTACTTTCCCAACTTGCACAAATCGATTTTGGTTCTTGGTGATTGATTTTCAGATTATTATTTTTCCGATTCAGTTACCTTTTTTTTTCTTTCTGCTTTTGATCTTGTTATATTCGGAAAAAAATTGTTTCTTTGCTGAGATCTAGCTGGACAATTTTTTGCCCTAAACTAGTCCCGCCTCCAGCCGGAACCAAACCAAGATGGCCGAAAACTCGGAGTTCCATCCGGCTGGAATGTCATACCTTGGTTAAAACGCATTAGCTATCAATGAACAAGTGTAATTTATGGTATCTACTCTCCATCTAAAACACCATCAAACACTTTTGCCAAAATATTAAAATCCTACCCCTTTATATCTCTTTTCAAATCGAATCACTACAATCAAAATTTTGTTGTTTTTCAAACAAAGTAAAGATAAAGTCCAAGGTTTCAATTCTTGAATTTCAGACAAGATCTCAGACTGGAATCCCGATTGATTTCTCGGATTGAAATTTTAATATCACATGTGAGATGAGCGTCAAACTTAGATGATAATTACATTTGAAGGTTTATCTCATCCAAGAAAAAGAAAAGAAAATATAAGTAGAGATCTCAGACAAATGGATGGATTTCAAAACTGTGAATAGAAGAAGAGAGAAGAAAATTACACTCGACCGTAGAAGTCCAATTATTAAATCAATTTCAGATATACAAATTCTTAATGTGGAAAGAAGAATCGATACTTTTACTCACTTAAATTATCACTTTACAATTCATAAAGATCGAAATTTCAACAACTATATATTACAACATAAATCTTTATGAATAACGATTTAATTCCAATTTTGTTTTGAAGTTTAAATTTGATTATATCATCATTTCCCCTTCTCAAGTGACTAACCATCAAACAAACGAATTTTAATGCCCTTGTATTATTTTCAATCAAATGCGGTATCACACGTGAATGGATCATCTTCAGGATAATTATCATGCTGTGAGGTTTTCGTCGGAACACCAGGATTTTGGCGTCCAGGTTTCGTTCCCACCTGAACTAAGGCCAAAATCCAGTTTTGGCCAAAATTCTCAACTTTTTCCTGAAAACTGTGCAACGAAGGGAAGAGAAGAAATCAAAAGAAAGAAAAAGCTCAAATCACAAAAACCCATGAATTCAACAAAATTAGAAAACTCAGAAGAACCTCGAGGCAATTATTTTGCTGATTTACATAAATCAAATTCGAGTTCCTCTTTGGTAATTTCAGAATCTCGATTCTTTTACAGAAATTATGATCAAATTTTGAAACAGCACAAAATTTTCAACCCTAATATGAGAGCAACGAGAGAAAGACAGCAGTGTGAGCTTCTAAAGTTACTAAGACTGAATAGGTCTTGTTAATATTGACATGGGTTGGGATTTTATATATATGGGGATGAGATATAACTCTTGTTTTGTAGGTTAAGGTATCACCATGTGAGGCTGAGATATAACTGTGTGCTTGTAGGCTAGTTGAGCTTATTTAGTCTACATTTGCCAATTCTGTTTTATTAAGGGGTTAGAGTTTGGGATAGTAGTGTAGAATTGGAATTGACTGAGATGAAATTTGAATAAAAGTTTTGCTGACTTGGAACAAATTTAAGTTAATCTAAGTTGATTTACAGAATTAAGTTAATTTGGATCAAAATTGAAACTTTCCAAATTTCTGACACTGATCGAAACTATGAAATTCCACTAAACGAAACCGAAATCAAAACTAAAATCAAGTTCTCAATCTAATTGCAGGACCCTATATAATATGTTTGGAATATGTTTCAGAATTATATCGTTCATCATACTATTAACTTTACTTCAACACAACCATGGTTTAATTATCATGGTAAATGATTCCATTCATTTTTCAAATGTTTACTCAAGTAATCAAATCATATAACACGCACGCACGTTTACTAAATGCTTTTACCTAAAGATTGATTGGCCTTCCAAAAGATCCAACTTCCAAGATGAAAATTGCTTTGCGCTTAAGTTATTTCCTCTAGAATTCGATCATCTAGGTGCATTCACTTCGTCGATAACCCAATATGTTAACATTGTTCTATATGGTCAAACTAACACTTGGATGCAAAATAGAGTTAATTACAAGTGTTCTATACATGCAAACTCATGTTCTAGTTGCAATGTTCGGAAGCGCAAGTGTAGGACACTCCTTTGCCTGTGAAAACAATCGTGCATGTGTGCACGTGCGCGTGTGCTATCACGTGTGCGTGCGTGGAATTGCACACTTCAGGTACATTTGAACACTTACTTTGAACACGTGTAGATCCACAATCGGACTCTGACATCTTATATTCATCCCTAACCTTCTTGAGCTCCAACTTCATTTTCTCAGCGGAAGACATGTGATCTGGATGGAAGTACTATTCAAACAAAACATTCAGCCAACAACACAACCTGAGAGTACATAATATATTTCTGTAAAAGAATACTGCTACTTACATTATCTAATAACTGCTCTTGTGGTGGATTAAGCATATATTTTGGAGTCGTCAATGAACCGACCTTGTCAAATATCGACCTGCTCTGTGCTGCTGAAACAAAACAAAAAAAAAAAAAAAAAATTACAAATCTACGAAGTAAACATCACATCATGAAGGCTAACCAGTAAATTTTGCATTTTCATATGGTGCAATTGATTTATATAGCATGATGATGATGATGATGGAATACTAACCTGCAGAGTTTACACGCAAAAAATGTTAATAACACACACACACACACAAAAGCGTATAAATGTAAATGTATAAATCAGTGGGATGTGAAATTCTCTTACGGCAAATTCCTTAAGATTTTTTCCCACAGGGTTAGGGAATTTTTTTCATTAAGATCCATGATGTTTTACAATATACTTCTTTTAGTTTTTCGTGTAATATCTATACTGTATTATAATTACTGAGTTTGGTTTCAAGAGCTCATAGGAAATCCAAGTGTGCTTCCTAATTTTAAACTCAAATGTCACGTATCATGTTTCCTTCTGCTCTTTTTCTCTGCCCTGCATGTGTCTTTTACCATTCTTTCTTTCTTTCTTTTTTTCGACCTAGATAATGAAGCCTCTCTCGAATTGCCACTTATTCACTCTGCCCTCCTTCTCTCCTGTTGAATGTCGACTTTAACTGCTGGATTCCGGTTGCATGGAATCAGTTCATCGGACGGTTTAATGCGAACTTGCTAGCTCTTCTCCCAAAGTAATACTAAATTTTTGCGCTAGGTTTAGATTGGTTAGGTTTCTCTTATTTTCATATTTTTCTTAGATAAGAGTTGTTGATTTCTGCTCTCAGAAACAAATTTGTTAACTTGGTTAGGTTTTTTCCAAGTCACGATTTAGGGTTTCCGATGAGGGTTTAAAACAGGGTATGTTGCTTAAATTCTGGAATAGTTTGAGATATGGAAATTGAGTAACAATACATTTTGTGTTTCTCAGTTTAAATGAGAAATGTGAATCAGCTGTAAGAGTTGTGATCAGCCATATAAAAGTTCATTGAATTTTAGCCTTCTGTTTTTCTAATATTTGTTGCATATCCATATATATTATGATTCTAAACAACTAACAAATTTTATTTTTTTTGGGGCACAGTAGAGATCGGTTAAGAGAATACTTCTGCGGATGTAAGCCATATTCAGGCAGGACATAGTAGTATACCTTCTTATTAAAGAATTGAGAAATGCATTGGTTTGTCCCTATTGTCATAACTTACCCTGTTGCATTATCTTTCTTGAGCTTATTACAGTTGGTCAATAAATATATTTTCTGTTAAATAAATTTTTTTCCCACGAAATAATGCTATATGTTTCTTGAACCATGTTAAGGCTTGCCAGTTAATTTGATTTTCTAATTTATGCAATTTGTAACGTTACTTTATCGAGGTTTTCATTTAGTTCAATTTAATGATGCAACTGTTGTACTTTTAGTCAAATAAAAAAAAACAGATCTGGTAAGGCGTTGTCTATTTGGAGTTTCAGTGTTTTGAACAATTTGCACAGTGCAAAGGCTCTTTCAGAACAAATCTCAAGTCGTGTATCCTGTACTGTTTAGTTTACATTTAAGAAGATTACAAGATGGACTGATTGTGATAACAGTTGATTACCTTTAAGGTCTATTATTTTAGAAGGATTTTTTTAGGATTCATGAATGAGTGTTTTTTATGATGACTGAAGAATACTTGAAGCCTGGACATTGTGTAGCTTTTGAGAATATTTCTGTGTTTCTTCTCACCAAACTGTTATAGCTATGAGAATTAGGTAGTCAGCGGTATCATAAATTTCTAAATGAAAGTTTTAAAATCTTGGCTTCAGTTCAAATTTTAAAATAAAAGTTTGAACTTGCTAATGCACTATTATTCTATATAATATTTCAAACTTATAAAAATGTGTACAAGTCAACCTCTATTTCTAAACAAAATTTAAGTTGCGCTCTCATTGGCATTCAGTTTTGTAATCTATTATATTTAATTGTATATGCAAAGTGAAGTTATTCTATTTATAGTTTATTAGTATTACAATTCAATTTCTATGTAGGATATTTTTTTTATATATATTTATGGCTGTTTACGCTTGTTTAAATTATATAGGACGTTGAAAAGTAAGCACTTTGGTCAATGCTTTAGACCCTTGCTTTGTAAAAAAAAAATTTGCAATTAAGCCCTCTGTTTGGTGTTAAGGGTCAGCAGTGCAAAAATATGGTTAGGGGAGAAACATAAGAATGTAAGCAAATGGGAAGTACATAGTTTTAGTATTTTAACTAGATTAAAATTAAAATTGCGCAATTTGATTAGTGTCTTAATCCGCTGATGCTACATGAAAAAAAAAATAAAAAAAAATCTTTTAAGTGTATCTTGAATACCAACGGACTTGCATACATTGGAGATTACCAAGCATATATAGAATGGAGATAGTTTAGATATAGATGTTAGGTGGATATTACCAAGCAAAGGATGTTTTCAACTATATGACTCGAGAAGTTTAATAGGCCTTCATACAAAGTTGAGGGTCATTCCTACGATTTTCTAATAAGCATTAGGACAAAAGATTATTAGAGTGAATGACATACAAAAAAGTGATAGTAAATAATCATTGGCCAACAAAAATGAAAATTCAATTTGTGCAATTTACCATTAAAGGAATAAACAATGTTCAGACTATGACCACGAAGATTTTTTTATAGAAATTTTGAGCATAAGAGAAACATACGTACTGTCTTCAAATAAATTATACAATTTGGCTTGCCGATACTTTTAATCATAATTTTGAATACAGATCTCGATGCATTGGCCCACATATACCTATTTGCGGGCTCACGTAGTTATGGTTCCATTATTGGAACAGTTGAAATTTTGTTTGTCATATCCGGTTGCGTCCCTCAGCAAAATTATACTATAAATATCGACATGCTAAATAGAAGAAAATAAAATGTTTACTGGAATCAAATCTTGGTTTAATGTTGCAAAGGTACTAAAGGTAAAATGTTTAGCTGTTTAATGAAAGTAAGTCACATATTCACGCAAAGTTACTGCAGATTTCTATCTGAGCTAACAGTCCAAAGCGCGGAGAAGAGATAACGTTTTCGTTCTGCTATTAGCTGCAATTTATAACATCGTATATGTTGTGGTTCTTTACAGTCACAGCGATTCCTCTATATGGAGTTGTATTTATGTTTGATGTTCGTGGCTTTTATAATTATACTTAGTCTTGATTGATAAAAATTTCAGTTTTTTTTTTAAGTAGCGTTATACCACATAATGGTTATGTTGTGCCTAAATATAGACAGGCCTCATCATACTTATAGGAATCAAGGCCTAAAACTGTCATGCATCTTTATCATATAGTTCATATACTTTGCATATGATTATTAATAAAAATTATCATCTGTACTTTGTGGATTATGAGAACTTGAACATATACACTATGATTGAACATACAACTTTTTAAATTTGATGGTAATTATTTTTGTTTATTCATTTTCCTATAAAGCATAGTGTTCTCCATATAACATACAACTATTTGATGTTTATGATGAAAATTTTACTGTTTCGTTATTTCTGCGTGACGTTTGGATAATTTTTGTTTTTTATATCATACAAATTCAGATAATGATCTTCGCAGATTGAACTTTGAGAATTCTGTTACAAGCTTCCAGAATGCAAGAAGCTGATTTGCCACATCGTTCAAATAGGAAAATATTAGGTAATATTCTTTTCTATGCCTTTATGGAGCTTAAGAATAGAAAATATTTTTTATGCTGCTAGAACAATATATTCGCTACCTGTACCAAAACTACTTTTTAGTTTAAGCATATTCAATTTATTAAATTTGAATTTATTTTGAACATAATTTTGGAGTGAATGATGTAGAGAAAGGAGGTTCCAATAGCTCTTAACAAGGAATAAAATGGCTCTTTATGAAAAGAATCCCTTTTATTCAGTTTACCTGATCAAAAATTTATAATAATCAAGTTGTTTGCCCAAATTATTTGCTGTTCATAGCCAGTAGGATATCTGTTGTCTAATTATCTGAATTTTCTTATTTATGTAGTTTTATACCTTTGTTTTTCTTTCAGAATAAAATATATTGAGGCGGTTATTATTTAACTGAAAAAGATGTAAACATGCTGATTAAAAAACGAGAGTAACAATGATTTTTGGCGGATAGAAAATACATGTCAATGTTGTCTTTTTAATCAACTACAATTTACAAACCACATTAACGTGGTAACACATAATTATACATTGTTTTTTACATAAAATATAATCCGTAGCAACTCTTTCACGTATTTTGAGAAATTCAGAAACTCAAAAGCTTATAGTCAATGTTTCAAAGTAACTCATCCACCCATTACAAATATGGATGAAAATTGGACAAAATAGACGAAAGTGAAAGTTTATGTTGGTTCAAGTGATAGCTAAAATAGTCTCAGTTCATTAAAAAGTGCTTATAGATTGCTCCATTCCAATAAACTATCATGCTTATTAGGTTTATTCAAATAAACAGGTTTGTCCTATTTTAGTTTAATTAGATACTTTTGAAATTCAAAATGTTTATTAAAAAGTATTATTGACAACAACGGGAAATGGTCAGAGGTTGAACCATTGTTATTATGGCGGTAAGTCGAGTCGAGTCGATAAAGGTCTAGTTAGTCGACTAGTTGATTAGTCATAGACTAGTCGTAGACTAGCCGACAAATATATTGCTGCCACCAAAAAATTATCAATTTTAATATATTGCTACCAACAAATATATTGCAACTGAACAAATAAAATAAACAAAAGATGCATAGGATTTAATAAAGTACAAGTTGCAAGATGGCAGTGGAAAGACGATGCTGCAGGTTCAGGGTATCGATCGACTTTCGATCTAAGTTTGGGTTCGAAGTTTTTTTTTTTGTTCGATAATCGATACTAGATCTTTTTCAATTCGAAAATTTTAAATCGAATTTCGATCGATTTGTTTTTTGATCTATACTAGGTATCGATCATTTTCTACTGTTTTTTTTTATTATTCGATACAAGTATCGATAACTTTCAGTTTTTTTTCATGTTTGATGTATCGGTAACTGTAAGGGGTTCTGGTTTTTTTTCTTTCTAAAATGGGCCAATACCAAACCAGTCGACACCAATAACAGCCTAGTCGACTCGACTAGTCGATTAGTCAACTAATTTCTACTTAGAAACCCAAAATTCATACAAAAAGCAAGTCGAGACTTCATGTCGATGATTTGATCTCGATTAATTGACTAGTCAAGCGCCGTGAGAACAATAAATTGAACGCCTGAATTCACCAGATTAAGATTTTTATTTTTTGGACTTATTTAATAATAAATGATTAATTTTCAGAAAACCAGTTCTATGTTTTGGAATTTAATAGGGAGCAAAGCTGAATAGTACTAGGTGTACGTGAAAAAGAGGAAATGACAAAATAATTTTGTTTTTTTACAAAAAAAAAATAAGTTTCTATTTGTCCAGTAGAATAACAAAAATAATATTTCTTCACATCTATGCGGTCAACTGTACGCCTTTTTGATGCATATGTTCCTAGATCTTCAACTCTACTTCTTCATAATAACATTTATTAATCTAAAAGATTAATATTTAGTAAACTTTGGTCTATAAGTGCATTTCTAAAATATCTGTGTTAGCCTACTTTGTGAACTAGGCTACACAAAGTTAAAGAATAAAATAATGAAGAACGCTCTGTCAAACATTCGGATCGGATCAGGTTTTCTTTGGACAGAGACAAACCAACACAAAGCAATGAAGGAAAGGATGCAGACCGGACCGGATCAGAAGTAGCAAGGCCGATCCGAACCCCATTTAATAGTCCATCCGATTCGAGCCCAGGATGTCAGCAGCTTCACTCACACGTTTTCCTTAAGAATCGGGGCGGTTAAACACACTTCTACCCACGATGGCCACTAACCAGATGTGTTGTCCTCACCAAAATCCATCCGAACCCGAAAGTGGCGGGGTGAAGGCCACGCGGACCCGAACCGATCCAGTCCCAGGAGGATTTTACCGTTTTACGCCTATAAATACTCCATCAAGAGGCATTTGCAGGGATCTTTTGGCACTTTCAGGATTAAAACTCCTTTGCAACCCGAATTTTATCAACTTGTTCAGCCTACAATCATCTTTCAAGTCATATTGAAAAAGAAATTGAGTGAATCAATGTATTATTGAATGAGTGAGAATTGAGTGAAAATCATTGTTATATTCGCATTCAATACATCAATCAAAAAAAAAGAAAAGTGGACGTAGGCTGTTTAACGCCGAACCACTATAAATCGTGTGTTTTCTCCGTTTTAATTTTCATTTCATTAGAATTTTTACTAGTTTGGGTGTTAGAGCCAATTTTGGATCTAACATTTTGGTGTTTTCACTGAGAGATCTTCGAATTCTCAGCCTTTTGGGATTATCATTCTATTATTTGGACCCTCAAGTTCAAAGAAGTTAATCCTCTGTTTCTGACATCTTTAAGTACTTGTTGACTAACTGTTGAATAATCGAGTATCATGACCAAGACAAAAGGAAAAGAAGTGCAAGGCGCTAGGGGAAACGATGCTAGAGAAGATCAACAAGTCATCGTGTTAACGAGGTCGCGCGCTCAAGGCTCCGGAGCAGACCGCTCCGGTCAGGAGGGTCCGAACCGGATGGAAGACTCTGATCCAACCAGTCCAATGAAGTTGAGGACACTCACTCTCCCCATCCTAACCGCTCAGGTCAAGCCACTGCACACCGATTCGATCCGAACCAGAATGAAGCTGGAACTTCTACTCGAGCTACCACCAACGCTCTGATTCCAACCACGACGACTAATGTCCAGCCTGATCCATCTGCACCCATTACACATGGAGATTTTTCACGCTTTCTTCACATGCTCCAGAGCACTAAGGAAGCATTGGAAGCCCAAAGACGTGACAGTCTTCGCATGCAGGAAAACATGATCACTATGGATAGAGAACTCCAGGAGCTCCGGAGACAGAAGACTCCTTCCCCAACACGCTGCCTTGCTACAGATGATTCGTCTTCTTCAGACGAGGGACGCCCTCGTGAGAGAAGGCCGCTTGAACGACCTCAGAACCTCGATCAGTTAACTTTTGGATTTTTAGGATCCCGAGAAGATGTTGCTCGTGTATTGGGGCCTGATGACCCAAGCCTGCAACAGCCTATGTTGTTACCCATGCGTGGATCTCACGTCCTACCCAGGGATCCTAATATTACCAACCCTATGCAACATCAGCTTCTTCAACCTCTACCTCCTGAGATCGACCGAGAGTGCAGAGAGCAGTATAGAGGAGCTGCCGCTAGAAACAGGAGATTATCCCCTAATCAGGAACCCAGGGGTAATCCGAACGTCAGACCTAGAGAACCTGTGCAGACATTAACAAATGCCGATGTATGGGCAATGATACGCCAGATTATGTCTGAGAGCCGACGGTATACTAATGAAGATTGGGGCATTGAGCGAAGTCATACCCCCTTCACGGATGATATATTGGACTTCCAGTTCCCTCGGCGATTCAACTTGCCTCAGATGGATCGATATTCAGGAAGAACGGACCCAGGGCATCATCTGATGAGATATGCACGGTTCATGAATACTGCAACAGCTCCAGATACTGTAAAATGCGAAGCTTTTCCAATTTATCTTGAAGACGTGGCGTTAATGTGATTCACCCGACCCCCCCTCGGTCGATATCAAATTTCACAGAATTGAGTGAGCGCTTCATGAATCAGTTTCGACTTCATGCCCGAAAGTCCAAGAGCGTCATAAAGTTGTCACGAATTAAACAGGCCCCAGAAGAATCTTTGAAGTCATATCTAGATCGCTTCAACTTGGTCGTCACTGAAATTAGTGATCCTCATGAACCCACTATCCTGATGGCCTTGATAGGAGTAGACCCTGACACAGAATTTGGGGATTACTTGTCTGGGAAACCGCCTCCCATTAGAGAATTGTTCTATGAAAAAACTAATATTCGCTTAAGGCGAGAAGAAGCTCATGCATAGCAATTAAGGGGCGACCAGGCTACGGGACGAGCTTGTTACATGACGGAGTTAAAGATGCTATTGAAGGGGTTGAATATGGAAACTAAGGACGATTCTGCCCCTTCAAAGGAGAACTTAGCATAGCAATTAAGGGGTCCTGCCCCAAGAGAGTCGCCCTCAGATGTGCTCGAGGATATGGATCCCAGAGAGGATAGAGGACCCGAGGATAGGAAGACGACTCCCAACGAAATAACAGTAGATATACCTATCGATGAGACAGATTCGACAAAAATAATAAAGATCGGCTCACAACTAGATCCAATCCGAGCGAAAGAGTTGGCTGATTTTTTAAAGGCAAATCTGGATGTGTTTGCCTGGACTCACGCTGACATGTGTGGGATTTCGCCTGCCATCATGAGCCACTCTTTGTGTATTAATCCAAAGCACCCACCAGTCAAACAAAAGAGACGGATATTAGGCTCAGAGCGGTCAGCAGCTTTAAATGAAGAGGTAGAGAAATTAAAAGATAATGGATTCATTAAGGATTCGAAATATCCCGACTGGATATCGAATCCTGTCCTGGTCAAAAAGTCAAACGGGAAGTGGCGAACATGTATCGATTTTTCTAATTTGAACAAGGCTTGCCCGAAGGATAGCTTTCCTTTCCCCAGAATTGATCAGCCAGCAGATTCGACGGCGGACATGAGCTTTTATCCTTTATGGACGCCTATTCCCGGTACAATCAAATTCCCATGCACATACCAGATCAAGAGCATACAAGCTCCATCACAGACTTGGGGTTATATTGTTACGTGGTAATGCCATTTGAGTTAAAAAATGCAGGAGTCACGTATCAGCGCCTGATCAACCACAAGTTTTATAATCAAATTGGGAAAACCATGGAGGTTTACGTGGATGACATACTTGTGAAGTCTAAACAATCTTCCGACCATACAAATGACTTAGCTGAAATGTTTGATATTCTTCGAAGGTATGGGATGAAGTTAAACCCCCTAAAATGTTCGTTTGGGGTCACATCTGGAAAATTCCTTGGGTTTATTGCGAGTTCTTGAGGAATTGAGATAAACCCTAGCCAAATAGCAGCAATAAGGGATATTGAAGAACCACGCAAGATCAAAGACGTTCAAAGCTTCGCCGGAAAAGTTGCTGCATTGAGTAGATTTATCTCTAAAGCTACGGATAGATATGTACCTTTCTTCGATCTCATAAAACGAAGAAAGCGAAATTTTGAGTGGACCCCCGACTGTGTGGAGGCGTTCCAGAATCTATTAGACTTCTTAGAAAAACCTCTAATATCATCAAAACCTGTGGAACATGAGGATTTGTTCGTCAACTTAGCGGTATCATCTCACGCCGTCAGTACGGCATTAGTACGTGAACAGAATAAACAATAAAGTCCAGAAACTTGTGTATTACGTGAGCAAAAAGCTAGCTGCTGCGGAACGTAACTATCCGAAGATAGAAAAGCTTGCTTATAGCCTCCTGATTGCTTCCCGTAAACTTCGTCATTATTTTCAGGCTCACCCGATAGTTGTATATACCGATCAACCTTAGAGACAAGTGTTGCAAAAACCCGAAGCATCCGGGCGGTTGCTTAAATGGAACATTGAGCTGAGTCAATTTGATTTGAACTTTCAACCACGAAGATCAATAAGGGGGCAGACATTGGCTGACTTTATAGCTTGATTTATAATTCCCGAAGAGGAAACGGTGGATGACAAGGTAGTTACTTTGGATCGAGAGTTAGAGCTTAGTCCGTGAAAACTATATACGGACGGAGCAAAAAAATGATCGAAAGTCCGGCGCCAGAGTTGTTTTAATAACTCCTGAAGGACGATCTATTTGCTATGCATTACGATTAGAGTTTGCTGCTACTAACAACGATTCCGAGTATAAAGCCCTGATTGTCGGGCTGAGACTCGCCAAAGAATTGGGAGTGAAGACACTAGATATATATTGTGATTCCAAGATAGTTGTATGCCAAGTTCGGGAAGAATTTACTGCTAAAGGACCTCGACTCATTACTTATCTCAAAAAGGTAAAGGAGTTGTTGGAAAGTTTGGAGCATTATAGCATAATGCACATTCCAAGAAAGGAAAACTAGAAAGCAAATCGACTGGCGAAGATGGCAAGTTTTGATAATCCTAAAGAAACAGAAATGGTTTCGATAGAGGTTTTGAAATCACCGAGTTTCGACCTAATGGAAGCGGAGCTAGCCTTGGAAGTCGACCCAGAGAGAGAATCCTGAATGACATCGATGAAGAATTTTCTCAAAAATGGAACCTTCCCGGTGAAAAAGAGCGAAAGACGAGTTGTAAGACGCAAGGCTGCAAGATACGTTTTACAGGACGACATCCTTTATAGTCAAGGGTTTTCAATGCCCATATTACGGTGTATCGCACACGACGATATTAAACGTGTACTGCAAGAAGTATATGAAGGTGAGTGTGGAGACCACACTGGGGGCTAGATCATAGCAAAGAAAGTATTACGGTATGGATATTTCTGGCCTACCGCGAATAAAAACGCGGTTGATTATTCACGACGCTGCGACAGATGTCAAAGATTTGCCAAAGTTCCCAGAGCGCCTCCGACTCAGTTCAAGTCGATGGTAAGCCCATGGTCGTTTGCCATGTGGGGAATTGACATTATTGGGGTGTTACCTATTGCCAGAGGAGGAGCTAAGTACGCGATCGTTGTCGTGGACTATTTCACAAACTGGGTGGAAGCTGAACCCTTAACAACCATCACGACCAAGAAGATGATCAGTTTTGTGGTCAGAAACATTATTTGTCGATTTGGGATACCGAAGACCATCATAACTGATAATGGGACGCAGTTCGACAGCATCGAGTTCAGAAACTTCTGCCAGAAATACAAGATTGATAAACGATACACAGCAGTAGCTCACCCGCAGCCAAATGGCCAGGTCGAAGCCATAAACATGGTCATTAAATCTATTCTGAAGAAGCGGTTGGAGCGGGCCAAAGCCAGATGGGTAAACGAGTTGTCACTAGCTTTATGGGCCTACAGGACAACCTTTAAGACGGCTACCGGCCATACTCCCTATTCAATTTCCTTTAGGTCAGAGCAGTGATCCCGGTAGAATTGGAAGTCCCTTCTCATCGAGTCGCGTATTATGACCCGATGACAAATAGAACACTCCTCCTAGAATGTCTTGACATGATTGAAGAAAAAAGAGACGAAGCTGACTTGCGTGCCTCGAGACATCGACATTAAGTAGCACGTTATTATGATCAGAAAGTTCGCTTTAAAACCTTTGAACCAGGAGACCTAGTACTGAAACGAATCTTCCCGCCTTCGACCCAATTGGGTCCAAAATGGGAAGGGCCATACATCATCCAACGGAAGCTTGATACAGGAGCATTCAAGCTAATGACCGTGGACGGTGAAGAGATTCCCAGAGCTTGGAACGCTCAGCACTTACGACGATATCTGAGCTAAATATGAAATGTCATCCTTTTTGTTTTTATAAGCTATGTAAAAAGGCACGACTTGCCTTAAAAAGTCTGTTTATATGAACAAAGGATTATGAAGTGGATGTAGGCTACGACTTAGCTGAGCTGAACCACTATAAAAATATCGTGTGTCATTTACTTTTCTGCATTATTTATATCTTCAACAATCATTCTACCATGACCATGAAACACGAAATATTAAATTAGATTTAGAAAGTTGGAGATGACCTATGTGCAGGAGCAAATAAAATGACCGTTTGCACGAAAAAACACAAAAGAATGGGAAGACGACATTCTTAACTTTAACTCTCAAGAATCGAGAGAGAGTATAAAGGACGGGAAGACGACGTCCCTTGAGGCGTGAAGGTGCACCCAGATGAGAGACCGCCTCAACGATACTCTAACCTGGTTATGAGGCAGGAGAGTATAAATATGCTAGAAGGAATAGGCATCAATGACGAAAGGAAAATGACCCCGTCGGAGAATCGAGGGCAATTGGATTTCTAATTTAATCAGTCTTGAATAATTCTTGCTCAGTTATTCAAGATTGACTGGGGGCATATATATGTACACATATTCCCCTCAATAATGATTTCATTATATAATTGTAATACGACATGCTTTTGCATTTTTACTTAAATACTAAACTAACAACTATCGGGCATTGCAGGTAATAAATTATTATTATTTACAAACACGTGAGTTTGTATAGGGAAATCAAGCAAATGATGCAAGGGCCACACTCGCTGCAACAATTGCGGACCAATTGAATGTCATAATAAAACAAAGCACTTCGTCACTTGGGCTTTGGAGCGGACTTGGATTTTTTGGCAGCTCTATGAGTAGCCCTAACCTCTTTTTCAGCATCAGTCATAATGCGCTTTGGCCTTTTCTTCTCTGCAGTCGAAGTGCTAGAATCGGTTGATTTTTTCCCAGGCGTCGGAACACTGGAATCAAGAGAATATTTTTTAACAAGCTCTTCTGTAATAGACCTAGTTGAAAGCTTAACGACTAACCTTGATTCAGGATCCACCACTGCAAGAGGCTTAAGGCTTTCAGGGTTCAAGTCTTCAACTTTTAGCTGCATACGTTTGTCTTGTTCGGCTTTCATTTCAGCCAAAGTGATGTCATCGACACTTTTTGAATCCCCAATTATAGCCACATCAGGATCTTCTTCATGCCCCTCGCTATCACCGTCGTCTTTTAAGGCATCTATCATCTCGTCATCATGAGAAGTGTCGGCCTTAGACAGTTCAGCTCCCCCTCCTGACTCAACAATGGTAGCTTTATCCTGTTTTCCTTGAGTCTTTTCCACAGATTTTTCCCCAGTAGTGGTTCCCTGAGGCATGTCAGTCTCCTCGGCCGGTGCAACTACTACAGAATGAGAAGCAACAGTTATCAACTCAGGAGAAAATAAAGGATCCTCCATTGATTGCCCAATTATGTGATGAAAGGTGGAGACGGCATTGACAAATTGAGGTGAAAAGGTAGAAATACCTTTCGATGGTCTCTCAATTGGAGTGACTACCGTCTCTGATGCTGATTCGGGTATAGGAGATAAAAGAGACGCCTGAGGAATCCCCGGGTTTTCGGGATCATATCCCTCGACTTCAGTAGTTTCAGCGGTAGCAGAAGAAGAACCAGCCTCAGGGATATTCTTTTGTTTGGCCATCCGCTTCTCCTCCTCCATAGCAGCGGCAATGAGATGACGCCCCTCGGTCAGGCGTGCCGGTTCATCATCTCTCAGATATTTTTCCATAAGTTTATCTTCATCAACAAAGTCTACCTTAAGTTCCTCTTTCTCTCATTCGATGATTTGACTCCATACGTGAACTAAGGTAGTTGGATAGTCTTCAATCCAAGAGATGTTTCAGTGACGAATTATGTGCGCGAAGAATTCAATCAGTAGTTCGCCAAAACCGTGCACTTCGTCCTGAGCCTCTGATAGCTGTTTACGGGTCTCTTCAGCAGACTTAATGACGTTCTCCACATTCCCCTCAGCTAGGGCAGTCCTATTCTCGGCTTCCATTAACTTGGACTCCAAGTCAGCATTTCGTTTCTCCAGTTCAGCATTTTTTCTCGCTAACTCGGCTTTTTCTTGCTCAAGAGTATTATAAGCCAGTTGCATTTTGACATTGTCCGACTTGGCGTCTTCCGCCTGTTTCTTCAACTTCAAACGCTCTTGACTACGAGATTCCAGCAAGTCATGATAACGCTTATGCAACTCCTCAAATTGTTGTTTGAAGTTGTTGGCGTCTCGTTGAGCGATGACGAGTTGAGCCCGTGTGTCTTCCAGGTCCTTCTCCAAATTTTTCAAGGCTTTTTCGTCGGCATCCGCAGTCTTTTTCATCGAATTAACATCTATAATTAAAGCCCGAATAATTCTGGAGAAATTGCGTGAATATTTGAACATCTCCGAGTATTGCTTCTCGACTGCGTCAATCTTTGCTTTAGCCTCATCTGCCCACTTTGAGGAAATAGACTCGAGTGCGGGTAAAAAAAGTCAGATTCTCAAAGTAATGATCTGGGAACTGCTTCTCCAGATATGCCAGCTTAACTTTGGACTCAGCATCCAGTGGTGGAGGTTTGCAGTATGTTGGTTCAGTGTCTTTTCGCTTAGTTGGGACGATAGTTGTATCACCCTTTCCAGATCGCTTTTCAGAAACCTTGTGTTTGTCTCGTGAGTCGGTATGTTTCAGTGGACTTTTTTCCTGACTGTGTTTGTCTTGAGGAGAAGTTCGGTCTTTAGGCTGCGATGTATCTTCCCCTCGACGACTCTGGTAGCTCTTATATCTATCCGGAACTGAACGGACGGGGGAACGAGAACGCGAAGTATGTGGTTGATAAGAATCATGAGGCCTTCTGTCATCTCTGCCCCGGCTCTCACGGTAATCACGCTCGATATCGAAAGGAGGTCTAGACATGCTACGGCGCATTTTCCTGACATCGTAATAAGGACGAGACATTGTACCTCCGTAGCAATGTAAGTGGAATTCAGAATCAGTGTTCACATAAAAAGTGAGTGTTGTGATGTGTGGTGCTAATGTGTTAAGTACATCCTAAGTGGTGTTTCCCCCGACAAACCCGAGTCTGAAGCCAGACTAGCGCGAGTGGGCTCTTGGGCCTTCACGGGAATAGTCTCCTCTGAAGATGTGAAAGTTAAAGGATTTGTGCCAAAGTCCTCTGAAGTATAGATGGTTTCAGGCAGGGGGAGATCTCCTAAACCCTGAAATGTGGAATCGTCGGTAGTAGGGACATTTCCTTGAGAAGCGTCTGTTGGCAGCTCTTTAGGGGATGTTAACTTCTCAGAAGAAATAGCATCATCAGGGACGGTATACCATTCTCTGTGCTTTTCAGCTATGTTGGCTAACTCGTCGTCCTGAGTTGAAGATGGAGAAGGTGAAGTCCGAAGGGGAATTGTTGGACCTTTCGAGCCCTCGCCCGTCCCAGGAATAATGTCTACTGGGGTATGTACACATATGGACCCGTCCCATGACCTATGCTACGGGTAATGGATAGTAACCCGTGATGGTGGAGATACTCATCCTTAAGAACTTAGTCGATGGTTAGAAACTTTTGATCGCTATCGAGAAGCCGATTCAAACGATCAAAATACAATTGATCCGATATTTGTTTTGGGTTATCAACTGCGAATAAAAAAGAAAGCAAGTTAATGTGTTGGCATGAACATTCAAAATTGAGATCTAGAAAATCGGTGCTTTACCTGATTTGGTCCATCTCCTGGCGCACCCCGGTTGTTGCCTGATATAAAACCATTCGAGCTTAGAATCGCCAGTCTTGCTGCTGAATGGAGCTGAAATAATTTTCCTTTTTGTGACTGATTCAAAATAGGAGTCGTCTCTTGAGTCCGATGTTTGAAATTATAAAAAAAAAGTGGACGTCATCGAAGGTAGGCTCTATTCCTAAAACCTCTTTGTATGTTATATACAAGGTGTATAAGTAAGCATAAGAGTTGTGATGTAATTGCATGGGGCCAATCCACATCTGTCTCAGAAAATCAACAACAAAAGGCGGAAACGATGGAATAGCCCCTACCATACACATCAACCGGGGTAACTGCCATAAATCCTTCTGGAGGGTTGTGGGGGTGATCTGTTTTCGATGGCACAATGGTATCTCTTTTCAGTATCTCATGTTTTAGACATATTCGAACAAGTCTATCGTCATCAATCGTCGATTCAACAGAATCTTTGGGTAACTCCAATATAATGGCAGACTCAAACTCATCAGGAGCTCGATTATCTCATATTCCTCCTTCCTCTACATCGCCAAGAGAAACTTCACTATCGGAAGGTATTTCACTATTATGTGTTTTTATCTCATAATCTGGGCCCTCATCGTCCCATTCAGGATATGAAGGAGAGGATATATCATCAAGAGTGAATCTATCGGAAGTTTCTGCAGTTTCTCTCTGCTCTGCTAACCTAGACGAACGTCTCTCTGCTATGATCACTAGACTACTGAAGAAGCAATAACATAAGTTAGAGTAAGATAGCCCGTATACCCCCGTGTGTGTATGTGAACTAAAGTGTGTGCTACGTGTGCAAAAGATGCAAAGTAAACACATGAGAGCGTGAAACAAAGGTTCAATAAAGCAGTAATGTGCAGAATGGTCCTTGATGTTCGTCTATGTCCCGAAGACACTATCCTAACTGTTCTTTAAGTTGAAGGTTATGTCAAACATTGATTTAGCCAATTGGACAAATTCTCGTGCATTAAGATGGACTGCTTCGGTTCGGTTCGGGTGTATGTGTTGGGATCGGATCGGGAAGCAAAGTCATGCTTTAGTCTGAAGCAGATACTGACACCTATTAAGCGAAATCGGATCGGTTCGGAGGCAGACATTCGGGGCAGTCCGGATTGACATGAACACCCATGCCTCTCTTCCTCCTTGTTTCTCACTCCGACCCGACCCGGTCAAGTGAGCTTTGTTTCCCCTCTTTGCTTTTTTTTTACTCCGATCCGATCCGGTTACATGAACTTCTCTGCCTTCCCTTCACTTCAACGTTTCTCCACCCGAACCGATCCCAACCCCTCTCCTCCTCCTCTTCTTCTCTGTCTTCCATCTCATTCAACTGACACCAAACCCAACTCCATACCAAAATTAAGGCCGAGCACTTGTATGCTCAAATATCCAACAATAAATCTTAATCCCATCTCCCAACGCCTCGAGATGATGGCGGAGCCACCAACGACGACGGCGAGGGAAGAGAGGGGCCACGACGTCTAAGCTGGGCAAACTCCATGTCCAAATCGTTCAAATTGACTACTACTCGTAACTAAAATCAGTTATTACGAAGGCGAATTGAAGTTTTAACCTACCTACGAATTGAAGTTTTGTGAAGTCCTTTGTTGAAAGCTAGGGTTTCGATGTAGGGAATAATAAACGGAGCAGCAAAAGGAAGGAGGAGGAACTAGATAGGTGGCGGATTTATATACATCTTGATGGTGACTACTCGTATTCCCATCCTTTTTCCCGCTCGGACCGGAGTACAAGCCCACCAACCAATTCTGGCCTGCAAACCCAGTATCGAGCGATAAAAGAAGGAAGGCTGTTCGGATCGGGACCCGATCCGAATGGAATTAAACACAATAACTTGGCACGCAAATTAAATTCAAAGGAAAATAAAGAGAAAGATTACCTAGAGGGACCGCTGGAAATCAAGAAGAGTTCTTAAATTTGTTAAAAATGAAGGAAGTAATCCACACGCTTCGCGATGTATATATAGATAGCGAGAGATACGACTTTCTGAAGCAACATATCCATATACGTCAATGGAAGCGACCTTTTAACGATTCAAATTCGAAGACCAATGAGCAGATGATGTCAAGGCACGCTCCATCTTCGATAGAAGCATCCCTTGAGGGGGCAAAATGCATGCCTACTTTGTGAACTAGGCTATACAAAGTTAAAGAATCAAATAATGAAGAACACTCTGTCAAACATTCGGATCGGATCGGGTTTTCTTTGGACAGAGACAAACCAACACAAAGCAATGAAGGAAGGGATGCAGACTGGACCGGATCGGAAGTAGCAAGGCCGATTCGAACCCCATTTAATAGTCCATCCGATCCGAGCCCAGGATGTCAGCAGCTTCACTCACACGTTTTCCTTAAGAATCGAGGCGGTTACACACGTTCTGCCCACGATGACCACTAACCAGATGTGTTGTCCTCACCAAAATCCATCCGAACCCGAAAGTGGCGGGATGAAGGCCACGCGGACCCGAACCGATCCAGTCCCAGGAGGATTTTACACCTATAAATACTTCATCGAGAGGCATTTGAAGGGATCTTTTGGCTCTTTCAGGATTAAAACTCCTTTGCAACCCGAATTTTATCAACTTGTTCAGCCTACAATCATCTTTCAAGTCATATTGCAAAAGAAATTGAGTGAATCAATGTATGAAATGAGTGAGAATTGAGTGAAAATCATCGTTGTATTCGCATTCAAGACATCAATCAAAAAAGAAGAAAAGTGGACGTAGGTTATTTAACGCCGAACCACTATAAATCGTGTGTTTTCTCCGTTTTAATTTTCATTTCATTGGAATTTTTACTAGTTTGGGTGTTAGAGCCAAATTTGGATCTAACAATCTGTGTGTGTGTGTGTGTGTATATATATATATATATATGTATGTATGTATGTGTGTGTGTGTGTTTTACAAGTTTATACCAGAATATGATCTTTAGTGTTCATTATTTTTTAGAAGAAAAAAAAAATCAATGATTGCCATTATGATGGACAGTTTTTCGTGCAGGTATTCTCATAATAGTAAGGATGAAATTACATGTAAATAACCTTTTGGACTTGGATCATGGTTTAATAAGCTCACAGTCCTAATAAAAGTTGGGTACATGTGATTTTGATGTTATTGCTTGCTTAATAATTTGAGAATTTATTTTCAGTAATGTTACCTTGTGTTTGTGTACAAATTAAAAAAAAAAAAAATGCATCATGCATAGTCATTTAGTTCCTCCCCATTTATTAGTAGATGTTGTCAATCAGAGATCATTTATTTCAGTTTTCTGCATAGGCTTTTGGAAATGTTATTGGTGAGTATTTAAAAAATGTTATATTTTGGCATTTGCAAACACTAGAGCTTCCCAGTTGACCAAAAGGAAAACCTTACTGTACACCAAAAAGAAAAACAAATAGCTATTCCTGAACAATTTTAAGGTAACCATATACTTTTAGTTCTTCGTTTTCTCTAGAAACACAAAAGACATGGTATATTTGGACATTTAAATACATGAATTGGAAATGCAACATGACATGGTTTTTCTAGGTTATATTGTGCATACATAGCATTGTACATGGTCATAGTATTACAAAAAAATTAAGCGTTTCCTCATTATTTAAAAAAAATGTAACTATATTAAATTTAAAAGTAAAACCAGAAAGTAACTCATGTATACCATCTAGCGTTCTATAAACGCACTAGAGACTGAGGATGAAGGGGAATGAGCATACAAAAAAGTTACATGTTGGTACGTGATAGGTTGGCCTGAGAGAATCATGATAGACTGAGTAGCAAGTGTGGCCTGCAAGCGCAGGAGAAGCGTACCTAAAAATAACACAACCTCTACTCCAGCACGTGAAAGGTTAGTGCCAAAAAATGAGGCAACTACAGTTTTTATACCATTGTTTCATTTTCGCTGCATCTACAGAGATGAGCTGAAAAACCAGAACTTGAACCGCAAATTAAAATTCAATGTACCATAAAGAAAGAGATTTTGTGGAGACAGATACAATATAGACAATAAAAAGGTCATTTTCCACAACCTTTTTTCTTTTTTTTTTTTTTTCTTTTTTTTTTTTTTTTTGCCACTCTATTATTGGCATTCAATTTATTATTTCGTGTACTTGCTCTTCAACACCTGTTTACCGTGATTCAATTGAATTTGACGTGCTCTATCTATTTTCAACGTTGACCATCATATACTAAAATCATGTAAATAGGGAAGGTTCAAAATTGACAACAAATATTATTTTATAGTTTTTCAGTTCAATTTGTCGTTGAGACCTCATAGTTCTTCTCTTCTACCATTAAATTACAAATTAGATTTCCATGTTAAGTTAATTTAGCAAAGTGTTTACATGAAATTTTTGTAATATACTACAGGCATTCTAAGAAGCACCTACATAATTTATTGTCGTTGGCGTCTCTATCACCCTGAGTTTGATCCAAACATAATAATTGAAGATTCACAGACAACCCTTTCAATGTTTTAAATTTCAGGACTTCATTATCATAGCTAAAAATTGGAAACTTGTAACAGCATTCTATTATTACTATGGAAATATGTCTGCCTGTTGTTCCCTTATGGTTGTTTATGGCACAAATTTCTAGATTGATTATACCTAATTTAACATAAATAACTCAAACTGACGACCTCCTGTGTAGTAACATTATCAGAATTTGTTACATTATAATAAGAGACTTAATATGTTATTTTATTTTTCTCATCCAATTAGTTACAAAATACTTAGTGTTAACTCTAACTAAAGGCTGGCCAAACTATATACTGGCCGACTACACAAATCTATGGTCATTGATTGTTGTTCACTTTCTTTATAGTTGGTTGTGGAATTTCAGAATTCCAGCCCTCTTATTGTGCTACCTACAAACAACCATGTAAAACAGACAGAACATTTTTGATTGACAGGCACAGATCTAAGTCTTATACTGATGGAATTTAATAGCCATTTGTTGCATGCATATCCATTTCTCACCTCCTTTGCTAGAAAGTAACCTCCCCATACACTCAATATCGTGCCTGAAAATCAACCTGTATGCTACTTATTGGTATTAATGCGACCACATTGGCTATCACCTATATATTACAATTTCATAGTTAAGATATAATTCAATCATCTAAAATGAAGTATAACTCCATTTCACTTTGGTTTTAATTAGCAACTTGTGATAGGCAGTATACATGAGAAATTTAATCTTTCATGGATTTGTCCTTTATCCGTGTTTACATTGATTTTACCAACGCTATATTTGTCATCGCGCTTGAGTACGGGAGCCTTTGGCACTGGGTATCCACCTTTTATATTTCCTATCCTGGGTACTACAGTAGACCATGCAGACATGAATAAGACAACATACCTCACATTTATAGCTGTAAGTGTATCCAATGAAATAAATTTAATCAAATGATGCTTGAGTCTTAAGTTTGCAGGAAACGTTTTGACTTTCTTTGAATAAATTTAACTTGATATGGAACTTTTGGTACACTATATTTTATTACTTTATACCTTGCATTAGCTCGCTTCTTTAGGTACTTCATAAACAGAGTAACGTATGCTATATCCAAGGTGTAGCACAGGCACAAAATCTGCAATTTAAAGATCTGAACTATTCCGCTTAGGGCGCATTTTATGTGGTATCAGAAGATAAATTGCACTGCATAAGCTGATCAGATGCTTCCAGCATTTCTACTAGCTTGATATATTCCATTGGATGTTTATGGACATTTGCATTTATAATATCTCTATTTAACTATCATCGTCATTATATGTAAGGTGACATGCAAACATATTGAGCTCTCCTTAAGTAACAATGCTGCTGTTTATAACATTTGTGTATTAATACAAACACAATTTATTTATGGATGGAATGCAAAAAATTATTCCCTGTAGCATTTTATTTTACTATACGAACATGATTAACAAAACTAATTGTGACATTTACTTTATGATCATGAGAAGTTGTTTGTAATACCAATTGACTGCATTATTGATATAATCAACAATGCCACGCTACATCATATAAATTAGAAATTTAATATCAAGTACTTCGGATTTGATAAGGAACTTTATGAGATGAAGTTGTTGTTGAAGGTTAATATCAAGTACTTGAAATTTATGAGATGAAGTTGTTGGAGGAGGTTGCAGCTGGAGTTGTTTCTGGTTGTATAGTGGTCAGTGAAGGGGACTAAAGTGAAGTGAGGTTGTAGGAGGTGAGGGGTAGCTTTTGATTGTATTGGGTTTTAGAAGAAAATGATTGATTTGAAACAGCAGAAATAGATAAATGCATGCCAACAGTAAATAAAACACTGTAAACTGCGAAATGCAAACGGTAGAAACAGAGAATGAATTATTTTCTAAGTCAAAATGCAACGTATTGATTTTTTTTTTTAAGATATGCAACACAGAAATTAGAATGACACAAAATGCAACGCAGTTTCTTTTAATATAAATGGAAAAGAAAAAACAACAAAGATGTGTGCGTTTGAATGGAGAATATAAAAAAATTGATTTTTTTCGGAACATTGACCTATAAACATTTTTTAAGGTTGTCATGGCCTATGCGGTACACTTTATGACCAAAAAATGGAAGGAAAGAATTACGTAGGTTTTTTCTCTTCATGTTTTTGGTTTCGTTATTTTCTCTTCATGTTTCATAAATTTGCATATAATTTGTGCAGTCCTATGTATTGTTAAGTTAGGATATTTTTTGTAAACTTAATGAATATATTTTGTCCTGTGCTTGACGTTGAACTATTTAACCTTTATTATAAAAATTAACATACCGATTTTATATTTGACATAGCTATGTATTTGAGTTTTACTGTTTTAGACTACTTTCAAATTGCATACCAAAAGTCATTACAAATTAAAATTTGTTTTTAGGAGGATATGCCTTATAAATTTTGATTTAATGACTAAACGTTTGATGAAATGAGGGAATGATAAGTTTTTTATCTCCTGCTGCTGCAAACTAAAAGTGCACTATATTCCGGTCAAGAGAGGGTAAAGGAAAATCAACAATGAACGCCTCAAAAAGTGTAATCCTGAACTGTGAATTCAAGTGTTGTTACCGTGATTTCAATACAACCCGCCATTGGCTTTGCAAGGCAGAAGGTTCCAATTAACCTTATAAATTAGTTTGTAGTATTCTATTCCTCTCAAAAAAAATTCATTTGTTATGGTTCTGATATGCAACATTTTTTAAATGACAAATTTGTATTATTTTTTGCTTTTTGCTTTTTTCCAATGTGTTCAAAATTTAGAACCCATATTTATCAAATATTCTTTTCATCCTCTAATTTTATGCCATTGATTAAGCGATTTTCCTAGCATTTACTGAATTGAAATTAGCAATATTATGAAATTTATTATGGTAATGCAACAAACCTTAGGAACTCCCACTAATTTCAATAATTTTGTGTAGTTATTCATAATACCCTCTCTTTCTGCAATAGAATTTAGTTGTGATCAACTGTTCCATGTATACACATGTGGGAAGCACGGGTTCGCACTTGTTTACAAAAATGTTAAGCTATCAGAATCTTGATGCATAATTAACAGTTCAAAACTAATGAGAATCAGTTTCATAATCGGCTCGGTGTCAGCTACGGCTTATGACCATCAACCAACCAATACCTCAGTCCACTTTTATATATCGATTTTCACACAATATAACAAAATACAAAGCCGTTACGTTGACTGCTTGAGAAATAGGAACCATTTTGTTTATTATGTGATAGTAGTATGATTTTAATGTAAAGTCCTTGTATTCTTGATTATTGCTAATGCCATGCCTATGTAAAGTATGTAAAATTTAAAAATTCATATGTCAACAATAAAATAGTTCAATTTTTTTTTTCTTTCTGGAAACAGTCATTTATGTTAATTCTTATTCTTTAGCTAGACTCGAGGCAGTCAACCAACAAACCCGCAGCCAATGGAACGTTACCCGCCGATCATGGATGACTGAGACTGCTTTAATTGTAAATGAATTAAAATAAAACCAGGTTGTTGCTTTTGACTGATACGAAATTACTGTCTTTATTGCATAAATATTTTAAATGAGTATTAGAAAAATATTTCCAATCATGTTTCAAAACCCGATTATTGATTTGTAATAAGTTATCACTGCAAAAACAATTATTGAGAACTATCACCCCCAAGCCTCCAAATTTTGTTACAGTTGCGAGTTGTGACCAATGTATTAAAAAACGCGCCTGAGGCGCGCCTCAAGGCGAGGCGCTGCCTGAAACGCCTTCAGGCGTGCTTCAGAAGGCGGTTTCCTCCTAAGGCTCACGCCTCAGTGGCTTGAGGCGTTGAAATCGCGAAAAACGCACGCCTTAGAGCCTCAACTATCTGAGGCGTGCGTGCGTGCGTGTGTGTGTGTGTGTGTGTGTGTATATATATATATATATATATATATAAACCTAACTTACCTTCACTTTCACTTTCACGCTGCTTGTTTCACTTTCACTGCAAACTTCACACGTCGAAAAGAGGTAAAAATTTTGAATTTTCATCGATTTCGATTCCAAAACAGGAATCGAAATCGATTCCTTAACAGGAATCGAAATCGATTCCTGGAATCGATGATGAAAGAGGCTTTTTTTTTTAATGTCCAGACTCAGTAAAATGCGGCTGTTTTTAAAAACTGTTGTGTCTCTTTTAAAAACTGCTGTGCAGTGTGTTTTTGTTCTGGCTTTTTCTTTTGTTGTCTTTCTTTCTTTCTTTTTTCAGCTTGTGCAGTGTTTTTTTGTTCTGGTTTTTGCTTAGTACTTGACGCTTAATGTTAATTCATATTAAAAATTAACGATATGTGTTGCGCTTTTTTTTTTTCCGAAAGGCTTACGCTTCGAGGCTTACGCCTCGCCTCACGGACCCGAAAACGCCTCGCGTACGCCTTTTGCGTTTTAAAACATTGGTTGTGACCCACCAGCTTAGAATCATGGCTCCCTCACTATATGCACATAACGTGCGTGTGTGTGCACGCGCGTGTGTGTGTGCGTGCGTGTGCGTGTGTGTGTGTGAGTGTGTGCGTGAGAGAGAGAGAGAAAGAGATCCACAACTAATCTCTTATATAGTCCCATTTCAGTGTTTAGTGTCTAATGTTTTGAAAAGAGCAAAATTATGTAGAAATTTACATGCTTTTAAGATCCTCCAAGGAAATATTTGGAGCAATTCAAAATTTCTAACTTGTTTTAAAATTATGACTCTAATCGACGTTTAACATATACGTTTGATGGCACATTTGATTTTTGATTTGGAAGGATTTGTCCAAATAATGTATATTTGCTTTTGTGTCTTGTCCTACGTGTGTGTGTGTGTGTGTGTATAGAACACATTGTCCAGTGACCCTGATAAACACAATGATAAGGAATAGGACTCACCCATCTGTTTATTCCTGTTCATAGTCTCTCTCTGGGTAATATGCTTTATAGTGTCTGTCAAATCTGCAAATGAAAGCCCATGCACCTTCTGATCCTTCTCTTTCTGCTCCAACTCCCTCAACTTTGACAATCTAACATTCAACTCTTCAAGTGAAAACCAACCATTCTTCCCTTCTTGCGAATCCTCAGGCCTCAAACTCTTTAACTTCTGCCCCAACTCCTCATGAGTATAAATTTTTAGGAATTCTGTGCTTGCCAGTTTACCTGTTTCCGCTTCCTCTTCTACCCCGCCAAGTTTCTCCCTTAATTCTTTCTCAAATACCGACTCTGGTAATTTTGATTTCTCCAAATCCCCAACAGTTGGAGTCTCCAGGTTTCTTCTGTTAGGAAACAAATTGAAACCTCTCATTGAACTTTGTGGGTTCGGTCTGAAGTTCTTCAGGCTCTCGCGTATAGCATCAAAATTCATTTTGGCGTTTGTGTTTTGGGTGCTTTGGTTATTAGCACGCCGGTTCATGATATCTTGGATTGATACTGTTCCCCAGTTAGGTTTAGCGTTGCGGAAAGGATTTTGTTGGCGGAACTGTGACAGGTGCATCTGGATTTCACAAATATTTGCGTTTTTTCCGCTATTGTCGGAGGATGGAGGCGGAGGAGAGGGGTCGGGAACGACATTGGACGGTGGTTGAGGTGGTTTTAAATTTTTCTTTATGTCAGAGAAAAAGTTTTCTTTGGGGAACGGTGGAAGGGAAGACGAGGAGAGGTGGCGGCAGGGAGTTAGGGCTCGGATTTGGAGATTGGGTTTGAGCATCATAGCCATAGCCATGGCCGTTGTCAGAGATTAGTTTTTGGAAAGGTAAATATGATAACGAAGGAAGAACGTAAATAGACCAAGGGTACAGTGGACGGAAAAGAAAGGCTATGCGTGTAATGCCTACGTATTGCAAGGGTGTACTATTTGCAAGCGGAAGCGGAGATTTTGAGCGGAGAATGTTAGCGGAGAATTGTAGTTAGCAGAGAATGTATTCTTTGCGTTAAGCGGAGAATTTTAGCGGAGCATTTAAGCGGAGTATTTTATTTTTATTTTTTAATTTAATTAATTAATGGTTAATTAATTTATCATTTGTTTTTAATAAATAATATATAAATAATTTACACAAATAAATAAATTAATTAAAAAATTGATAAAATATAAGTTGCTCCAATTCGGTTCAAACTAACTCCATTACGTAGAACATTTCGATACGATCGCAACGCAAAAAACCGCGTCTCAAACGGATCTCGTATGCAAAAGTTATCAATTTTTAAAGTTTTTAAAAACTTAAAATAATTAATTAAACCAAATAATTAAGCTTAATATGATTAATTAAATTCGACGCGTCGGACGCGTCGGACCCCAACGGACCAATTTTGGTCCGTTGGGAAAACTGTCCAAAATGGACAGTTTGGAAACGGACGCGTCGGACGCCTCCGTTTCCAAACTGTCCGTTTTGTGTAAAAGAACAGGCCCCAAATGTGAATTGCAGACCAATTCAAAAGCCCTAAAAAGAGCAGTGCCTCGAATGAATCTCGGACCGGAGAAGAAAAGAAAACTCACATAAATCCTCAAAATTTATGTATATTTCGGTATGCCGCTCCGCGAGCAAGAAGTGCCGCGAGCAGAGTTAGTTCGACCTTGAAATACCGAAATTGCCCCTCATTTTTTAAATATCACATAATACTCACTACTTTTGGCTTCCTCACTTTTTAAATTTCACCTAATGCTCACTACTTTTGGCTCTGTATAATTATTTCCTTAAAACTTTGCATGCAACATTTCATAAATAATTTGACAATATATACTACCTTTCATAAAACTTTGCATGCAACCTTTGATAAATAATTTGGCTGTATATAATAATTTGGCCATATATATCTTCCCTAAAACGAACATAGTATACAAATTTAAATTATATTTCTATATTGTAACTATCATTGGTTTACTAGAGGATAAATGAGGCACAGTAAAATAATATGTCATGTCACAATAAAATAATATTTTATTTCAAACAAAATTTATTTATTACAAATATCTGTTCAATTCTCTCTGCAACACTCATACAGTCACTATGTCTATACAAATCATATATACATACATTTTCACTTTCATATACAGACACTTATACAATCTCACTGACACATAGTACACTCTACTGTTATTGTCTTTAGTCTTCTGTCAGTCCAGTCACGTCAGCACAGTCAGTCCAGTCTTCATGCTTACCTGTCACATGAAAAACACACACAGTACACTACAATAGAATTAAAACTGAATGCACGCGAATATAAATTTTATTTTAAAAATTTATTTGCCTCAGATTTCTGGTGTGTTTCTCATCATTTTTCATGACTTGATCTGATTCATCTGTGTCTAATCAGTTTGTATATGTATAGTACAGGGACAGAAATTTTGTCTGATGGCTACATATACACACGTATATAGATGTACACGTGTGCACTGCCTCGCCAATCAGAATGCAGTGGCGAGCAACTGAGGAGCAGCCACATGGACCAACTCGACTCAGTGTAACTTAAGCAATACAGACATGGTCGAGCTGACATAAATACACTCAAATGTACAAGTCAGAGTCAAACCAGCAAGTCCATGAGTCGAGCAACAAAGTCAACACATCTCAAAGTACAAAGCAGAATGGTCGAGGCAACAAAGTGCCAAATGCAGCAAGTCAAAAACAGGCACAAAAATTAATGAAGCAATACATGGTTATGGTGGAGCATAGTACAACATTTCAAATGCAATTCAAGTGGACAAGTATGCGTACATTTGTGTACACAGTGTCAAACAAATGGTGCAGCTCAATGTCAATAGCAAACAGCAATGATGTAACAAAGGGTGTACAATTGCATGAAATCACACAACAAAGAATTGATCATGTGGAGCATGATTTAGCACTTCAGCAAGAAGACATAATTGATATTAATATGATGCAAGCAAATCTGGACAGAGCATGTTAGCATGCATCAAAACAGCATTGTATATGGGTGATGATCAGTTTATTCGAAGTGTGAGAGCACAAACATGAGCATGCATGCCAATATGATCAAGTTAAATGACAATAGCAACAAGAAGCATGATACAAATGGTTGAACAACAAAACTCAAATGGAAGAATAGTGTTTCAGCAAGGTTCGAGCAAATGATTGTGCAGTTGGACACATCAACAACATGAAGCATGGCAAATACTCATTGGTGGATATGTTTGAATATGGAAAATCAAAACAGCAGTGTTGTGGTTCAAATGCATCAAATGAAACAGCAAAGTGGAATAATAGCATGGCAGGGATGTATATATGTATATGGCAGCTTATGCATTTATCACTTATACATGGTATGGGTGGTAATGTCATCAGGTTCACAAATGTGTGTGCATATACACAAAGCAGTTTTCAAGTGTGTAAATGAAGTTTTGTTTGGCAAGCAAGTGTTTTCAGAAATGCAGAGAAATAAGAGATTTTTGTTGGGGCAAAATATTAAATTCATGTTTTTTATTTCAGAAATAAAACAGCATGGAAAATATGCTCAGGAAATTGCATATATGTCATGTTCAACACAATTTTGAATACATATACGGCAAAACGTCATTCCAGAAATGAACAATATTAAGCAAGGGAATAAGTGTTTTTGGCAAGTGTTTAAAAAGGAGCAAAATCAAATAAAATATTTCCAATGTTACTAGAAATGGTTTCGAATATATATATATATATATATATACATATATATATATATATATATATATATAATTGGCAAAGAATTCTTTCCAACTTTTTGTATGCATATAATTCATTGTAGAGCATCTATCAAGCAAGGGACTAAACAATTTCCAGAATTATTTTATTTAATCAATGCCGAGGAAATCAAGTTCACAGTTTGGGCAATATTTCATCAATTCAATCGAGGCACAAAAAGGCAATAGTTTTTTTTCTTGGCAAGGAAATTCTTTCAGAATTCAATCCAGAAACAAATCATTTCACAATTAAAACATTCCAGAATTGATAAACACGGTTTCAAAGAGCAGCAAATCGAATAAGTATTTTCCACAAACCACACAATAATCTCGCAACTAAAAGGGGGAACACAAAATCAATCGGGTCAAGCCACATACATGAAATCAGAGATTTAGGGTTTGCATTTTAACCCTATAAAAACCAATCATCACAGGCAAATTATCTCATCGAAAACAAAAAATCAACGCGAGAGCTAAAGTTTCAAATCAGAGAGTACTCACAAATTTTCCATCGTTTTCAACCGAGCAAATTCCAAATTGAAGCATCAGAAAGCAACAGAGAGTTCTAGCATCAGAGATTGATCCATACATCAAGCTAACGACTTCCTTTTGGGATTTAAAGAAGAAACCCTAGAAATTTCCTGAGAGCCGCCGCCATTTTTTCTTTAGAGAGCAAACTGATCGGGAGTAAAAAATATGGGTGAACACAATCAAAAGGGGCCGGCCAGTTTTGGTTTTTAAAGGGATATTTGAATTCCTTTATAACCTAGGGCTTTGTTTTGTTTATTTCTGTATTGTTTTTTTATTTTGTGTTGTAAAACGATTCAAACAGTTCTAGGTCTGTAAAAACTAGGGGAAACCACTTAGGGTGTTAACTGGCAATTTACTAGAATCTGTAAAAACAAGGGATACGGGTTACGAGGTAGTAATCCGGGAACAACTAGTCGAGGGGATATCGGTCAGTCTAGGGTTTTGAGCGTAGGGTTAGAATAAGAGCGAGGGGTCGCGAGTGTACACAATCTTGTATGCGGGATATGTTCTATCACCTAGTAAAAACCTTAGGAATGCAGCAATAGGCAGGATTTTGCCGAAGCTGGGTATATCTTGTGTTATTTACTTTCTGCATTTCTATATCTGCTATATCTTGTGATATGTGTATTTTTAATATCTTGTGAAAATTTTTAATTAACCCTATTCACCCCCCTCCCCCCGGGTTAATCTAGATCCAACATATTTCGATTCACAAACATAAATTCATGACTGGTCCGACATGAAGAATCATCGTATTTTAAAATTTCGAAGATCATGATTTTCACAAACAAAAAACATAAGCTCCGAGGGGCAAACGTTAATTACGTTGTTAAAACATAATTCGAAAAATAATATAAACGATGATAAAAAAAACTTAATGGATCGTGCACGTTTCAATGTGATGGATCGGGCTAAATAATTTGTTATGGATCAGGCAAAATATACGTGAATGGATCGAGTGAAATTGCTTGTATATGGATCGGTCATAAAAAATTCCATGGATCGCATTATTTCAATATGTGATGAACTGGCCCAACATATATGCAGATGGACCGCTCTTTGTATTAATATGATCGTATATAACTTTAAATCATGGAATGTTATGAATTAAAAACCACGATCCATGCGTTAGATTATGACCATTCCTTATTGTAAAGTATGCACGAAAACAATAGCACATGTCAGCTCATTGGATTGTTTATATCCGTGTATGGATTGTGTTAAGTCCAAATACATAAACATGAAGGATCGGTTCTATCTGCATGAGGGTTCGTGGCAATTATATATCATATGCATCGAACATGCTTAAAATTGTGGATTGGCAGTATATTCACCAATGCATTTGCAACGTCGCCTTGTTTAACGCTTCGAATAAGGTATATTGATACGTCCACAGTATAACGCTGAAGCTCCAGATATATATATATACACACACACATACATATATATATATATATATATATATATAACAACTATGGATTGCTCCAGAAACATAATAATGGGATGTGGCCTAAAATGCATAGGATTGTTTCACATATTTCAGGCACATGAGTACATGGAAGATCTAGAGCTTCTACCCATGGATCGGGCACTTTGATTATGCATGGATCGATCAGTATTAACATGCGGTGGCAAACAAGTAAATACAATGGATCGGGCAGTTTGTATATCCATGGATCAGGTAGTTTATATATTATTGAGCGGGCATAAAGTAGTATGGATTTTCCACATTTAAAATCGTGGATTGGCATGGCTTGCAAACAGGAGAAATCATGACTTGGCTGATTACACAACGGGGTATCCAACAGTTCTTATGGACAGGGCAGACTTTATCCATGGATCGTGCATGGATCGGGCACTTCTACCTGATGGAACAGGCACGCCTACCTGATGGATCGGGATAAATATAATCCCTGCCATGGATCGATTATAATAAGAGTGACAGTAATGTGGTGGCAAAGTTGTAAATTCAGTGGATCGGGCAAAACAACATTTGCCAAAATACTGCAATGCGCATGATAAAATGGATGATCTACATGGATGCACACCATAGGATTAGGGCATCTTCTTGGATCTGGCAAAACCCTGCCTCGATGGATCGGGCTAAATTAATTGGTGATCAGCCATATACACAACATGATAAAATTATTGATTTGCACGTGTGGCGCATGGAGAAATGGAGCAAAGACAAGCGGCATTGGCTTGGCAAGTGCCAGATTTGGCAAAGTGGTAGTACTATGTTTCATGGATCAGGCTAAATGGCTAAGTGCCAGATGCAAACACCAAATACGCTGCGCACGGTGAAAATCTTGATTTGCACGGGTGCACACCAGCGGATCACTCTATTTTTTAGTACCAAGTGCCAAGTGCTAAAGTGTCAAATGCCGAACACATGAAAATTAGTGATTTGCATGAGTGCAACATGGGGGATCAAGCTGTTTTTCTGAACTGAAGTGAAATGATTTTTTTATGAGTCGACGCGGCGGATGTAGGCTGACGTGGCCACTATATGCCACGTGACACATCTCGACCACTCCATATACATTCCTACACACATGATAATTACAATTTTGCCCCTACATTTGGATTGCACCTATAAATATTCCACCACTTCATTCATTTTGGGGGACCCGAATTTTCTAACGACGAAGTGCTGTCGTTATCATTCTTCGAACAACTCAAACTCCATTAAATCTCTCTCAAAGAAGATCGAAGCTTCATCATCATCAATTCATTCCAGAAAAACGTCAAAGTTTTTCGCATATCATGATTAATGAAGAATCACTTCAATAATCGTCGATACTTATGGGATTTGATCGTTTTTACTTTGGAAATAGAAAGTGATCGAAGAAGATAGAAAATTCGTAGAGAAATAAATAAATATTCATTGTAAAAGAGAAATGATGTATGAAACGATTGTAAATGTGTACCTTGTATTCGAGATGATAATGGATTTCTCTATTAAAGTGGACGTAGGCCAATTCTGAGGTCAAACCACTATAAAATCTCTCTTGTTCAAATTTCCCCGCATTTTTTTACTCTTAGCCTTGTGTTAATCATTTGTAAAGTGTTGAATTACACCTTAGGGTGATAGTACATTTTTTGTATTAACATTTTTGGCACCCACCGTGGGGCTCGAACCCACAACCACAAACCTTATTCGGGGACATTCAATATTGAAGCTTGATTTTTACGATAGATCTGCATGGTCTAAAAGTCAGGCCAGTTGAAGAGTTTTCTACAAATTCTAAGTGCTTGTATGAAATAATGGCACCAGGCGGAAAGAAAGTTGCTAATAAGTCTGCAAGAGCTTCGAGCTCGAAGGATGTTATTGATGATCCTGTAACTCCACGAACTAATCAGCATGAAGTTGGCCAAAGTTCTGGAGCGGGAGCTGGCGTAACCAAAGGAGAATTAGGTACTGTTGTTGCTAATCTGACTCAGCAGATAGAAATTGCAAATAAAACCATGATGGACAGGCTTGAAGCTCTTTTCGTTGCTCTGGCTAAACCAGCGATTCAGAAGGCTCATGCTGATTTAGACGAAAATGCTAATTCTTCTGCCTCGGATCTTCGCCATAAGAAAATGGTAGAAGATGTTGATGACTCTTCAAGTGAGGAGGAAGATGCTAATGTTGAAGAATCCAAACCTATTGCCAAGAACCGTTCGTAAGAGGAACTTCTTGAACCGTGGTTAGTCTCACCAAAGGGGCACCTCCCCAAGAGGGAGGCACAGGTCCCCGGATCCCAAACTGAGATCGTCCGCTTAACATCCGGCAAGGGTAATGGCGTCCGCCCGTGAGACGACATGGTGAAGAGGAACTTCTCTCGGATATGGTGAGGCACATCATGAAAGAAAATACGAAAAGAAATAACAATGAGAGTGAATGGGACTTCGCCCCGAGCAAAACCCCTTTTACTGAAAGAATTCGGAAAGCCCAATTTCTAAAGAAATTCACTCCTCCAACCATGACAACCTACAATAGGGTCAGAGATCTTAACTTGTTCTTATTCAAGTACGATCAACATATGAACAATGCTCGAGCTATGGATGAAATAAAGTGCTTGTATTTCCCAATCTATCTCGAAGGGGTGGCGTCGCTTTGGTTTACCAAGTTGCCACCAAAGTCTGTGGATAATTTCTCTGTCTTGGCAAAGAAATTCAGAGAGCGGTTCAGGCTATAGACTACAAAGGTCAAAGACGTGATGTCATTGAATGATGTAGAGCAAAAACCGGGTGAGACAATCACAACGTTTCTTACTCGTTTCAATGCTGCTGTAACTAAAGTAGGGAATCCTGAGCCCCGTATGGTGTTGATGGCATTGCACAATGGTATTGATAAAAGGACTAATCTTGGAAGATGGATTAAAATAAAGAAGCCTGAAACTCTTGAAAGAATCTATAAAAAGGTAGAAGAATTCGTCAGGGTTGAAGATGTAATTCTCCTTCTATTCAGAATGTTGTTGGAAGTATTGTTGTGCTGGAAAAGAAGGATAATGGCGTTCAAGTCAATCAGAAGAATGCTGGAGGTCAAAAGAGAGCAAACGATAGAATGGATAACCAAAATGGCAAGAAATTTCGCTTTTTCAAGAATTCCGAATTTATTCCATTGACAGAGACCCCAGAGAATTTCTTTACAGCTACTAAGGTTACCGAAGATTATCCAGCATCGAAACCGCAAAGGATCAGTGATAGCCAGGCAAACTCTGGAAGGTTTTGCCGCTTCCACAATCAACCAGGTCATAACATGAATGAGTGCAGACATCCAAGGAGCTTGATTGAGGAGTTGATTCAAAAGAACAGGTTGCAATAGTATGTGAAGAATTAACAAGCCTCCAACTCTGCACTAGCTCTTTAGGGGAAAAGTGCACCAACTAGTCAATCTGGTTCAAGCAATAGAGCTCCAACACAGATTAATGCAAGGCCCGTGATTAACTTAGTGATATGTTCAAAATTTCTTGTAAAAAGTCTGTAATATTTTACAAATACTGTACTGAACACTGGCTCTATGAATAAGAGCATGCCTGCTTGAATCAATCTCTTATTTGCAAGATTTTCGTTAATTCAAAATTTGCTTAAAGTTGATTTTATATTGCAGGCTATCCGACGAGCGCTTGTTTCTTTAAAGTCCGACAAGATGTCACGATCCCAACAACACTAGTTCAAGCACCGAGTGTTGTAAATGTCAATATGCACAAGTGCGAAGATGAAGAGCGCTACCTTGAAAAGTAAGTGGAAAGAGTTGCAAAGAGTCAAACGATTAACAAGCACCGCAGCAAATGAACGCAAGGGTATTAAGTTTCACCGAAAGGGCACCTCCCTAAGCAAGAGGTCCAAGGCCCTAGTCCTTTAGCTAAGATAACTTGTCAAGTCAAGCGTCCGGTGAAGGAATTGGCGTCTACCCCGTGGAACGATGCAACAATAGAAAGCCTCTCATAGTGAAGCCTATAGAAACCTCAGCCAAAGAGGAGCACCCGATGAGATCATCAGTCTTAGGGAATACTTGACCCGATTACAACAAGCATTGGGGTAACTTTAATGACATCTTCGGAGGCGTCCATTCAACTCATGTTGTGTTTGGTCATCCCAGATGCGATGAAACGAGTGTTGGGCTTTAAAGACCTCTTTGGAGGCATCCATTCAACTTGTGTTGTGTCTGGTCATCCCAGATGCGATGAAATGAGTGTTGTGATTTAATGACCTCTTCTGAGGAGTCCATTCAACTCGCGTTGTGTCTGGTCATCCCAGATGCGATGAAACAAGTGTTGGGCTCTAATGACCTCTTCAAAGGCATCCATTCAACTCGCATTGTGTTTGATCATCCCAGATGCGATGAAACGAGTGTTGAACTCTAATGACCTCTTCGGAGGCATCCATTCAACTCGCATTATGCCTAGTCATCCCAGATGCGATGAAACGAGTGTTGGGCTTTAATGACCTCTTCGGAGGCGTCCATTCAACTCGCGTTGTGTCTAGTCATCCCAGATGCTATGAAACGAGTGTTGGGCTCTAATGACCTCTTCGTAGGCGTCCATTCAACTCGCGCTGTATCTGGACGTCCGAGATGCGATGAAACGAGTGTTGGGCTCTAATGACTTCTTCGTAGGCGTCCATTCAACTCGCATTGTGTCTGGTCATCCCAGATGCAATGAAATGAGTATTGGGCTTTAATGACCTCTTCGGAGGCGTCCAATTAATTCGCGTAGCATCTGACTTATTTTAATGCGATGAATGTTAGGCTTCAACCCAAATCCTCTATGCGGGCACCTTTGCGAGTCTACCGACGCTTGAATTAATTCAGTTTAATTGATTGAAGAAAGTCTTCAATGCCTGAATTAAATAGCTAGATAGTAGACAAACATTGGGTCAAAAATAATGTGAGACCTCCCAAGAGGGGGCACAAGAAATAAAGACCTCTCCACAGAAGAAATATATGATCAGATAATAAAGTCGAGTTCCTTAATATAATGACAAACTCAGAAGCTCCACTCATGTTGGCAAGAACAAAGAGCTCTCATCAACAAAGTGGAAACTTCTAGTATGTCAACCAAAATTAATGGAACCCGATAAACTGATCACATCTGGTTTTCGCAACTCGTGACGACCTATGGTATGGGGGCAACATAACCACATCAGGATTGAGCCATGCTTGGAAAACATACCACTGGTTCATCACAACATCGCAAAAAGCTTGCACTTGACAAAAAAACGTATACACTTGGAAATAAGTAAGCTAGAGTGTAATACACAAGAGGTCTCGCTATCAAAAGTGGGGCACGTGAAAATTTTGCCAAATCGATATGCTCGATACGTCAATGAAGGCTCATTACACCGATGAAATTCAATCTTGGAAATCCAACTAGTTAACGTCAACTGATTGCGAGCCTCATAGAGAAGAAAAGGTAAATATATCGTTCGAATCAAATCAAAATAAATCTCCTACAAGAGTCAACTAATTCACTGGGCAAACTTAGAATCTCTAAACGCAAAGGCTCCATTGCTTGCAAAGATCTAATCGTAAATGTCAAAGAACCCGATGGTATTATGTTTCAAACCTGAGGATAGATGATGCTTAAAAGGCGACTGTGCGAGTATGACATAGTCTGACTCCAATAAAGTAGTAACGCTTTCCGAGGAATAGAGGCTAATACCCATCAATGGTGTCAGTATAAGATATAAAAAGAAGATTGAGCAATAGTCATGCACTGGGGCAAGTCGTTATACTGCAGTTGTGATTCAAAGTCTTATACAGCCCGGGATGATCCACGATATCAAACACTGTTGGAAGAGACAACAATACCGTGTGGCTGCAATATAAAGCCCGGGATGATCCATAATATCAAACACTATTAGAAGAGACAACAATATTGCGAGGCAGTAGTATACAAAGAGCATCCCAAAATACAGAGAAAGCTAATATGAGCAAAGGCATTAATAACAAAAGAAGTGATTTATTTCTGCACAACATTTAAATTCCAGGAGCTAGCTCTAAGGCTCACAGTCCTAATGATGGATGTTGTAGAAGCGGAATGTAAGATACCGGCTTAGTACAACTTATTAAGCGATACGCATAAGCTGCTTAGTTTCCCCGAAAATCCCGCTGTCATTGCCACCCAAAAGGATTGCAGGAGAACATGAGTAAAGCTACTCAGTTTCCCGAAAATCCCATTGTCACATATTAGGGTTGCATTTGTTTTAGCTAAGAAGTGTTGAATAGAGTGCTGAATCCAACTCTTTTCAGCGTTAAGAAGATTTGAAGAAGTTTGTGCGGATCAGTAATTCAATGATTTAGAAGATCAACACGCTGAAACTAATCGACATTAAAATATCGCTTTTTGATACCTCTGAATTTGAATGAATCTTTTTTCCTTCGAATACCCTTTTGGACTCCGTATGAACTCAAGTATGCCTACATCTGCTAACAAACCATAAATTTGGATTTCAATAAGATTACACGCTAACAACTAGATTTGGAACAAAATAGCTTTTGATATGCTTAGACAAGCAGAATTTAATTAGAGGGTAAAAGCAAAAGGTTGAAGACAGCGAAGACTCAGTTATAAAAAACACTATTTCCCCTTTTTATTCTCCTTTAGATTGATTTCATTCCTTTCCTTCCAGTTAATTTACCTATTTCCTTCCGTTTGAAGTCTTCTCAAGCAAAAGATGGGTGTTTTCTGATCTGGGCCTCAATTAACTGAATACGAGTTATATGTGTTGAATTATGTATCCTTTTTTAGATTAGGTGAGACTTTTTTTGAGATGTTATTTCAACGAAATTGTTGTGTTGAGCTATAAGCGAGAATTTCAATTCTATACTTTGCAGATTTTGATGTCGAATTGTTTGATTTGAAAGTTAAAAAAAAACGTTTATGGAAAATTTACATGATAAAATTGTTTATCTTCTCTAGCATCCCTTTTGATTTAATTAATAATTATCATGCAGATTGTATGTCAATATTTCTTTTATTTAACATTCCACTTGTAAGCATGATAAAAACTCCAAATTAATGAATTGTTAACAAAGGCAAGGGTATTTTTTTAGAATTTACGGTAAGGGTAATTTTTTCAAATAACTATTTGTATTTGCAATTCTATTTTCTGTTCAGCACATAACCAAACATTGTATCTTCCATTCAGCTTTCAGCATCCAGTGTTCAACTTTCATCTTTTTAAACAAACAGAGCCTAGGTTTTGTAATGAAAAGGAAGAGCGTAAATAGACGAAGGGTACAGTGCGACCCAGTGAGACATTCCAATGAAGGATTTTTGTGTGTTGTGTCGTGTTCTGGTTGTATCATGTAAGACTTTCGTACTTTGATCGAACAAGAAGTTGGCTCAAATATTATTCGTAGAAACTGGATAACGAATGAACGTTCAGACAATAGAAAAATATCGAACATTTTCGGATGTACATATTTTCGTACACATTTTCTTATTCTAAATGACAATCGTACGAACATGGACTGGACACCTCACCCCTTCGGACCGAGTCATACAATGGACCGTCCTATCCTATTAACACTCCCCATTGTGAAAGCATTCAATTTACATAAAAAGGTGTCTTTTAATATAAACAAATTGAAAATAATATAAAGAATACAATTGTAATAAAATTGTTATTACATGCTCTGCTTGCAAACTTATTTACGTTTTGAAATTTCATAGAAAAGTATATGTTAGTTTTTGTTCTCGTTATGGGTTGAACACCTGAACTTTTATTTATATAAGGATATTTTGGAACTTCGTAGTCGGATTAAAATAAAGGGATGCACGTGATGGCTCACTGGACAACTCGCCTTTATATCTTGCACGTAAAATGAATTAAGGTGTTACATACTTAACAAAAAAGGTGTTACATATATAATGTTAAACCTCTTTTTATAAGGTTGTTACGCTTTGGATTGGATGCTCGAATATCTCAGGGGTTGAGTGTGGATGGTAATTTGACTCTGTGCTTGGATGAAGCGTCTGGTTAGGAATAACCTGGATATACCCTAGACCAGGATCGGAACAGTCAAGCACTCACACCCTGTATTTGATCGGCGTGCATTCATATGGAGGGATCGGTCTAGAACATATAACTCAGACTGACATGGTTAGAAATGCATCGGATTGACACATGAAGACTTGGATCAGTACTCGGCGAGGAATCATAAGCTTGGGTTCGGATTAGTCCAACCATCGTGGACCCCGGTCGATACCGATCCGAAATATAAGTGTTGGGCGACCCATCCCATGCTTTATTGACTTGGTCGCTTTTTTACTTAATATTTCTCTAGATTTTTTGATCAATCTGAGCCCATCTGCAGCTATAAATACATGAATTTGACAATTGTTTTGGAGATCCGTTTGGCTTCTCTTCTTAGGGACTCTACCATTTTCGAACATCAGCTTCTTTCTTCCATATTCTTGTAATTCAAATGGTATTGTATTGTAATCTAATATATAAGTAGTATATTATCTTACAGTGGACATAGGCACAATGTCGAACCGTTATAAATTATGCGTGTGTTTTATTTTTCATGTATTCTCGGTGATTTGGATTTGTGTTTATCTGTATGATTGATCTGTAAATTGGATATTTAGGGTTTTAGGCTCGATTGACCGAAAATCCAACGTAGTAGTTTTGGTGTGTGGGGAAGGGTTTCGCCTTTGATTCGGGTTGAATTTGATTAAGGATTGGACATGGCTATGAAGAAGAAGAAGAAGAAGAAGACAGACGCTCAATGTGAAAAAAATAAATTGGAAGGATGTCAGGAGGCTTCCTCTGAAGGAACTCATTTCTTTATCCCATCAAGGAAAAGATGGATGGAGTGATCAAGCATTTGAAATCTAGGTTGGAACGCCAAAAGGATTTTCTCAAGTAGCTAGTGGAGATGATGATTAATTTTCTCAATCAAATCGAATAACAAAGAAGACAAGGATGTCAGGAAGGAATTGCGGGAGTCAGAGCTAGAAGAGTGGAAACTATTAGATTGGACTCAGGGGAAACTTCTCTGAAACATTTCAAATCAATAACGATCATGATCCTTTGATCTGTACTAACCTGGTTCACACTAGGGACAACCCCTTTTTAGGTTCTGGCATAGCTTTGAATACTTTGAGAATTTGGGATTTAGGAGTTGATTATGGAAATCAAGTACACCGATCAGGATATCGTATTGGATAGGACGTCCCGTATCTGGAAATTGAATCGACTCTGAACACTTACCTTAAGTTGGTGTCGATCTAGATGTTGCTTGTGGGGTTGGTAACCCTGGATCGGATGGTCTTTACACCCCGATCATGAGTGCTAGTTCTGGTGATTGGCAATAGCTCTTGGGCAATGATAACATGATAATGGATGTGATTCAAAGAGTTTCCAAAGGAGGATTATATCGACAGGATTTAGATAGTGTTAATCAAAGTCCGTTTACTTTGAATATAAGGAATTCAAGGAATCTACCAGATTCCAAACTTCTAACGCTGGAGGCTTATGATGGGCGGAAAGATCCAGCCATTCATCTTATGGCGTATAAGAAACATATGGAAGTACTTGGGGCATCGAAAGAAACAATGACAAAGTACTTCCCTCCTTTTCTTTTGTATATATAGCTTTCATGTGGTTTAGGCAGTTGGAAAATGGTTCTATTGGAAGCTGGAGTGAAGTTTTTGAAATATTTTGGAACAATTTTGGGTCCACATCACTGGATTTAAGAATGTAATGCTATTACTATTAAGCAGAGGCTAGAGAGACTCTGCAGATATTTCTTAAGAGGTTTAAGCGACGGCCGTGTCAATAGACAGACTGGATCTATCTATGGTGTTAATGGCTGCAATTTCAGGAATATTGGAAAATTTTGATTATAAGGCTTCTTTGGAGGGAGATCCCCAAGGGATCTTGGTGAGTTTTATTATGAGGTTGAAATGTTTCTTGGGAAGGAATATATAAGGGAAGATAGGGAGACTTTTAAGGTTAATATAGTTATAGACGTTGGACCGCCTGGTCTTGAAAAGGATCAAGGAAAAAGGAGGGCTACACTATACCATATTGCCAGTTTTGTCATACACAAATGCGAAAGAATTGCCACGGACTAAAGCCGGCTTTTAGCCGTGGAAAAATGGATTAACATGGCTTTTGACCGTGTTAGTTTAGGAATGGGTTCAGACCATTCCAATTTAAGGGAAAATTTTCATGATACCCATACCTTTGTCCCAATTAATTCACGCCCCTATCGAAAGCGAAAAAAAGCCCGTCCCAAAATAAACACTCCTCAAATCTATCTTCCACTAATTCAAAACAATACAACGCTGCTTCAATTTCACCAATATATTTGTCCAGCTGCCATTTCGTGTTTTCCTCTCATTCCAAGATTCTCACTCGAATAATTTTGTAATGATACGGGTTTCGCCCTGACCTAATCGATCGCTAAACCGACCAAGACCGTTCGAATCCCGCATACGCTAACTCTGGGAATACAATACATCAGAACAAATAACAGAAGACTTTTATAAACATCATAATAATATTACATCAGAGTACAACATATCAGAGTATATCGAAAAATAATAATATGTTGTATATAACGGTGTTGTATACACAATTAAATGATTTTTGTTTGATGATAACAACCAAATAAATATTTATTTTTAATGTGTTTGATAATGTACTGTTATTATACATTACAGACTGGAATATAATATTTATATTTAAATAAAATACGACTGTACAGAAATTCAAATATTAACACAGTATTTTATTTAAATAAGAATATTTTATTTAAATGTTCAAACAGTACAAATTTTATACTCCACTATTTGTACATCTCAGCATTGCAATACGTTTCACACCCACAATTTCTCATTCAACACTCATACACATTTTACACTCAGTTGTACATTTTCATCTATACATACACTGTTACAAACACTCTTTAACTGACACTGTTCTGGACTTCATTCTTCAGTCTTCACTTCGTTGTCAGTCCAGTCATCATCTTCATACCTGTCACAATGAAACACACACACAGTACACTGCAATAGAATTGAAACAGAATATATGCGAATATAAATTTTATTTTTTAAATTTTTATTTGCCTCAGTTTTCTGGTGTGTTTCTCATCATTTTTCATGACTTGATCTGATATATAAATATAGCACGCGCACGATACATGTATACACATAGATGTGTATGTATATACACATATTACAGTGCAGGGACAGGAAAACTCGTCTGATGGCTGCATGTACACACGTGCACAAATATACACATGTGCACTACCTCGCCAATCAGTGTGCAACTGAGGAGTAGCCACATGGACCTGCTCGACTCAGTGCAACACACAGACATACCATACATGGACGAGCATCTCAAAAGCAAAACATACATACATACATATATATATATACACATATGTGTATATATATATATACATATGTACATATGAAGTGTTCAAGCTCATGGAACAGCAAAAATATGGTCAAGCCATATCAAATCAGCCCAAAATTCAAATTGGTTCAAGTGTATCAAAACTGAATGTATACAGCCAAGACAAGTATGGACATGCGGCAGTAACATAGAGCAGCGAAACATCATGGAACACTGTAATGCAACAGCTCATGGCCGAGGCAACCCAAATATGTACAAGCCAAGTACATGCCACCACAACATGAATCGGTACAAATGCACAAGCTTGCATAGTCAAATCATAGCCAAGTCAAAAGTCAAGTTTCAGCAAACAAGAAGTGGTTTGCATAGGTAATAAGACTCAAAACAAAGCAATAAGGTGCATGGATCAAGCATGACAGCAAGGTCAAATATGGCAGCAAACAAGTCGAGAGCAGTTTAATTCAATGTTCATGACAAATACACAAAGATGGTCAAGCCAACGTACAAATGATGTGTCATAGTGGTGCAAGGTGAATCGAGCAAATTTTGATGTTCAAGTGAACAACTCAGGAGTGCAAAACAGTTTGGTTCATGGTCAAGGTAACATGTTGTGTAGCAAGCAGTCGAGCAAGTGGACAAAGCAACAATGATCAATATACAATGGTGTTTTAGTTCATAGCAGTAAAGCAAAAGAGCCCAGCATGGAGCAAAGATAACATGGCAGCATGGATTTCATGGTATGTTACATTTTAGGTCAACCAACATATGCATGAAATGGTAAGCACAAGACAATGATCAAGGCAGTGAAAGAATGGTGTAACTCATGTTTCAGCCGAGTGACATGTACAAGCAAGAAAATGAGTTCAGTACAGGTTCAAGAACATATAGACAGCATTGATATACAGTTCAGTCAAACCATGCACAAAACAAAGCAGTTCAAGTGGCAAAGTTTTTTTTATTCCAAATATTCAAGACAGAGCCAAAATCAGTGTAAGTCAGAATCGAGCAAGGTATTCAATGCAAGAAGTATACTTTCAGAAAATCAGCAAGTTTTTTTTAAAGCAAGAGAACTTTTTTTTTCCAGAAATCATAATGCTCTTTTGGGAAGCTTTAAATCAGTTTTTTTTTATGAAATCATATTTGGCAAGCATCTTTTCAAAATGCAATCAGGAAACATACTTGGCAAGAGTAATTTTTCTTTCCACAATTCAATCAAAGAATGATTTATGGGAAGCTTTTAACAGTTGCAGGAAATCAAAATTTTTTGTTAATAGACAAATCTCACAATCACTTTTTGGCAAGAAACTGGTTTTCGTTTCATTCAGATATCACACAAGGATCAAAAGGGGCCACAGATATTATCTGTCTGTTTTACTCAAATAAATGCAGATTGAATTCAATCTATGGTAACAAAGTAAGGCAAGCAATTTACAGAGCATCAATTCAAGACAGTTTTTAAATCGAAAAAGGCAATAGTTTTCTTGGCAAGGCAATTCCTTTAGGATTCAATCAAGGCAGAGAATCACGCAAGGAAATTCAAGGATATGTTTTCCAGAATTACTCAATCACAATTAAAGCCGAGAAATTCAAATACACACACAAGAGACAATTATCATTCAAGCCGAGATTTTTCAAAAAGGGAAATTCACACGCATGAAATCAGCCAAGTCACTATAACGAAATCAGAGGCTATCGAAGGGTTTGTTAACCCTATATATTTTCACCAAATCATCACAGGCAAATGATCGAAATCCAACAACAAAAATCGAAGAGCATACAGAGAATTAATTTATTTTTTACTTACAATCGATTTCGATCACAGACCCAAGCCAAATCGTCAGAAAGAGGACAACTCAAGCTTTCGAAGTTCATCAGAGAATCATTTCATCACAACATCGATCTGGATTTGGGAAGTTTTGAAGAACCCTAATCGCTGCCGCCATATTTGTTTCCCAGAGGAACAAAGTAAGAGATCGAGTCAAAGAGAGATACGGGTGCAACACAAATGAATGGCCGGCCAACCCTAGTTCAAGTGTTTAAAGGGAGAATTTATATTTCTTTCTTAAAGACTAGGGTTTTTATTTTTATTTTTATTTTTATTTTGTATTGCGTTTGAATTCAAGTTGTAAATTGTTTGAACAGTTTTCTAGGTCTGTAAAATCTAGGGGGATCCAGCCAGAGTGTTGACTGACAGTTGACAGAGTCTGTAAAATCTGTGTTACTGGTTACGGGGTTGTAATCAGGGGAAATCTGATCGAGGGGATATCGAACAGTCTACGGTTTTGAGCGTAGGGTCAGAATAGGAGCAGGGTTGCGAGTGTACATGGTCTTGTATGCGGGGTCTGTTCTATCACCTAGTAGAAACCTTAGAAATGCAGCAGTAGGCAAGGTTTTTGCCGAAGCTGGGTATATCTGTGTGTGATTTATTTTCTGCATTTCTGTTTCTGCTATATTCTGTGATCTGTTTATTATTTTAATATCCTGTCAGTTTTTCAATTCAGTTTAAAAACTGTGAAAAACCCTATTCACCCCCCCCCCCCTCTAGGGTTATTCTAGATCCAACAGTGGTATCAGAGATAGGTATTTGTGTTTAACTCTAGAGTCATGGGTAATCCTAGTTGTCAGTCTAGTGAGAGTCAGTCCAGATCATCTCCAACTATTTTCACTGGAACAGATTTCTCAAACTGGAAATCCAACATGGAATTTTATTTAAATCTGTTAATATTAAATGTTGGGATGTTGTTATTAATGGGTTTAATAGTGTAGATATTACTTTCAATGCTCGTGCTATGAAAATTATATTTGATTATCTTAGTACTGAACAGTTTAATCTTATATGTCATTGTTTATCTGCACAGGAAGTCTAGAGAACTCTCAACAAGCTGTATGGAAAACCTGACAACAGCTCAAAATCCCAGGATGACAACTCAGACTCAGATCTGTGCCTAACAAGCCATGCAGACGAAACTTCAGATGGAACAGATGATGGAGAATCAACAAATGCTGAAACAGAAAATTTCTCATATGAAGATCTGGTTTACATGTGTCTTGATTTAACAAAATCTGTTGATAAACTCCAAATGAAAAATAAGTCTCTGAAATCTAGGAATTCTGAGTTGATCAGCAAAATTGATTATTTGGAATCACAACTTGAACGTTTTAAAAATCCTTCAAATTCAGATTGCAAAAACTGTTTGAAATTGAAAACCAATCTTGTTCATCTCAATAAAAATATTCAAAAGTTTGAAAAGGAAATTCTGATCTTAAAAGAGAACAAGATTGAGTTATCAAGTTTGAATAACTTTTTACAAGAGGAATTTGAGATTTTTAAGGCTGATATATATTCCAAATTTGAAATTGCTAAAAATGAAAATTTGGTGAAAAGTGGTTTGATTTTGAAGGAACTTGAAAATGAGATTGAAAAATCCAAGAAGTTTGAGTCTGAAAAGCAAAAACGATTTGAACTTGAAATTTCCGAATCCCAAGCCAAAATTAGATCGCTTGAAAATGAGAATTTAGTTTTGAAACAGACCAATGCTGAACAGATGATCGCTATAAATAATTGCTCAAATTTATTAAAAGAAAATAGCGATCTGAAATCTAAAATTCAACGATTAGAATCAACATTGTGTAAATTTTCCAATGGGGAAAAATCGTTGAATATGCTGTTACAAAACCAAGTTTATAGTGGAATTAAATCTGGTCTTGGATTCGGGAAAAACGATGTTTTTAGAAATCAAAATTCTTGTGATTTTAAAAATCCCTCAAATCACTTTAGAAATGTTTGTTTTGAAAATTTTAACTATGAAAACTTCAAAGGATTTGTAAATCACAATCGAGATGATGATTTGTTTTATAACAAACCATTTAAACATTCTTGGATCTCAAATGGAAATAAAGCAGGTTTTGTTAAATTCAAATCGATTTGGGTTCCTAAGGGTACAAAAGTTAATTCTAATGGTTTGTTGTATAAGCAAGTCTGGGTACCAAAACGTATGAATACAACTGTGAGTGGTTTTACTAATTTTGTTAGACCACTTGATTCCTTGAACTGTTAGGTACCAGTGGAGGCTGAGGAACTGCCGTGCAAAAAGAATTGTGAAATCAAGTTGATTTATACTTCTGTATCATTCACAGTTCCTCCAGCCAGGATTTGTTGAGTTAGAGATTCTGATTTACATTGGATTCTGGTATGATCTCTAAACTCATCTTTGTAAATATTCTCTTTTTTATTTTTGTTTACTTCTCCTACTACCCCCCTCTGTGTATTTACTTTATCTCTTCTGTTTTAATTTTTCACTGTCACATCACTGTAACTTCTTCTGGGCTTCATTAACTTCCAATTGAAGAATTCATATTTTCTGGAAATTTGCCTTAGTTGAATATAATTCTGATATTTTAATCATTTCCAGACCTTGTATTTAAACTTGTAAATATCTACAATTGTTTTGAAGTTTAGTTTCTGATTGTTGAATTCATAACAGTGTTGATGCATTCATATCATATCTTGAACACTGTTAATTAGAATTCTAAATTTTTTTTTGAAGATCTGAATAATTAATGAAATTTCACACGCTTATGCTGGTTTGAGTTTCTTCCAATTCATTTTGGAAACGCTGAAAATATTATACTCATTACAGTACACTTTGTTATTTATCAGTTGTGATAATTTCAGAAATTTTCAGATCGGCTTGAATATTGTAAATTGTCTAGAATCTCAGTGATACATCTTGAAATCCATCTTATATTCATGATTATTATGGTTGAAATTGGTTTGTTTGAAATCATCTGAAATTCTTGATATTTTGAATCTCACATACCTCTTAAATTTGAAATTATCGATCTTGTGTGAATGATTCATTATATCTCAAACTTGACATTGATTCAAGTGATTTCAAATAAATTATTAATTTTCTGGATCATGATTACCTTTCAAATTTGATGTAAATGATCTGAAATTTCTCTTATACATGTCAGAAAATTCTTGTGAAAATTCTTTGAAAATCCGGTCGTGGATTTCTTTGTTATTTCATGATTATATGATTTAAATATTTGTTTGTTTAAAATCATTTGAAATTATTGATTTATTAAATCTCACACATATCTCAATTCAAAAATTTATAAATTGGTGTGATTGATTTATTAAATCCTGATATTTTCATATTTCTTCAAATGATTTAAAATAAATGGTATTTTTAATCTTGGATCGTGAATCATATTCTGTGACCATCAGAAATGTCTTGACAAGTGTGCTTTGAAACTAATTTTGTGCTGCTCTGATACTGTTTTTTGAAAAATGTTTGTTCTGGAGTCATGCTGCTCTGATTAGAAGAAATTGACTTGAAAATATTTGTTGATGACTGCTTGTTTTGGTATCAAATACATACCATGCTCTGATACATGAAATTAATTTGCTTGATCTGCCTGGGCTTTGTATTTAAAATTCATTTGTCTGTGATATACTTGTTTGTCTCCAATGTCTTGTTACCATCCTCATAAATAAAGACACCAAGTGGTATCAGTTTTTGAGTTGCTTGCTTTGTAATTAAGTCTTTTCTGTTGACTGAGATACCCTTGTTTAGCTGCCAGTGTCTTTTAAAAAAAAATCCTCATTAATAGAGACTACAAGTGGTATCAGATTAGGGAGTGCTGAATTCTTTTTTTCTTATTCTCATCATGTATATATATATATATATTTTATCCCTCTTGTCCTCTATAGCTCTTCATATTCCTCTTGTAATTGTTTTTCAATTTTAAAAATATTTATTTTTTATTCATACAAAAATTGAAATCAATATCCATATTGAATTGTATTTATAATTCATCAAAATAATTAACAGATTTTGGAATTGTGATGAATTATGACTGCAATATATTTCACAACAAGAGGAGATTTTATTTATATTTCCATGATGGCTGAACAGCTATTATAATATCTTTGAACCGACAATTATTTCACGACCATCTCCTCATTATCTATCATCATTCTGCCATCCTTGATAAAAAAATTTTGGAGAGTTTATTTTTTTTAATCATATTAAATAAACAGTGAAAATAATTGTGATGGAATTGTGGTTATGTTATTTTTTCAGAATTAGTGTCAATTGAAAATTTTCAATAATCCCGGTACAGTTGGTCATATTTCATAATATTATTAATTTAGAAATTTATTTCACAGTCCATTTCTGTACTTACCACATTTCTGTCATTCATATTGGTTGTATATACCGAGGAGTTTTTCTATTTAGAGCTGAAAATGTTAAAATATATGACCAATATATAAGTGTGTCACTAACCTCATTTAAAAATCCAAGTTCTGGTCATGCATGGTTAAGAGACAACTTATAATTTAAGCTGCGACTGACTTCATTTAAAAATCCAAGTTCTGGTTATGCGTGGTCAGTGTGCTCTTAAATAAATAAATAAATAAATAAATAAATAAATAAAATGTGCTATAAATTGAAATTAATATGAAACTCTCCTTGGTGTATAAAAAACAGCCTATCAATCCATCTTTCTAATCTGTGAAATGTGTTGAAATTTTATGACGTATTATGATTTGTTGATTGATAGGTATTGGGATTTGAGATTATACGATTTTGTCACTTGAATTGAATTATTAATTATAGTCCAAATCCATCACTGTTTTTGTGCTTTATTTTTTTTTTTAAAAAAAATAATCTTTAGAAAATGATTGGAAATGATTTGTTTTTAAAACTCTCTCCATTTTATATAAAATTCATCGTATATTCGTCATTCTCTACAATGTGAAATATGCCACCTGTTCTTAGAATATTATGATTTTTGTTTGACTGATTGAAATTTATGATGATCGTTCTTCCTCGTATGCTGAAATTATTTTTTTTGTCATGTTTCATCTGTATTTTAAATTCTGTATCCTTTTGATGATAACAAAAGGTGGAGAATGGATTAGATTTTGATTTATAAGTGAATATTTTATAAATATTTTTAATTTTGAAAATTCATTATTATTTATACATTTCACTCATGCACAGTTATAGGGGGAGTTATCTGTTGTAGGGGGAGTTCATTTTTCACTGTAAAACACATTTGTTGGATTCAAAATCTTTTATTTGTTTGTCATCATCAAAAGGGGGAGATTGTTGTATATAACGGTGTTGTATACACAATTAAATGATTTTTGTTTGATGATAACAACCAAATAAATATTTATTTTTAATGTGTTTGATAATGTACTGTTATTATACATTACAGACTGGAATATAATATTTATATTTAAATAAAATACGACTGTACAGAAATTCAAATATTAACACAGTATTTTATTTAAATAAGAATATTTTATTTAAATGTTCAAACAGTACAAATTTTATACTCCACTATTTGTACATCTCAGCATTGCAATACGTTTCACACCCACAATTTCTCATTCAACACTCATACACATTTTACACTCAGTTGTACATTTTCATCTATACATACACTGTTACAAACACTCTTTAACTAACACTGTTTTGGACTTCATTCTTCAGTCTTCACTTCGTTGTCAGTCCAGTCATCATCTTCATACCTGTCACAATGAAACACACACACAGTACACTGCAATAGAATTGAAACAGAATATATGCGAATATAAATTTTATTTTTTAAATTTTTATTTGCCTCAGTTTTCTGGTGTGTTTCTCATCATTTTTCATGACTTGATCTGATATATAAATATAGCATGCGCACGATACATGTATACACATAGATGTGTATGTATATACACATATTACAGTGCAGGGACAGGAAAACTCGTCTGATGGCTGCATGTACACACGTGCACAAATATACACGTGTGCACTGCCTCGCCAATCAGTGTGCAACTGAGGAGTAGCCACATGGACCTGCTCGACTCAGTGCAACACACAGACATACCATACATGGACGAGCATATCAAAAGCAAAACATATATACATACATATATATATATACACATATGTGTGTATATATATACATATGTACATATGAAGTGTTCAAGCTCATGGAACAGCAAAAATATGGTCAAGCCATATCAAATCAGCCCAAAATTCAAATTGGTTCAAGTGTATCAAAACTGAATGTATACAGCCAAGACAAGTATGGACATGCGGCAGTAACATAGAGCAGCGAAACATCATGGAACACTGTAATGCAACAGCTCATGACCGAGGCAACCCAAATATGTACAAGCCAAGTACATGCCACCACAACATGAATCGGTACAAATGCACAAGCTTGCATAGTCAAATCATAGCCAAGTCAAAAGTCAAGTTTCAGCAAACAAGAAGTGGTTTGCATAGGTAATAAGACTCAAAACAAAGCAATAAGGTGCATGGATCAAGCATGACAGCAAGGTCAAATATGGCAGCAAACAAGTCGAGAGCAGTTTAATTCAATGTTCATGACAAATACACAAAGATGGTCAAGCCAACGTACAAATGATGTGTCATAGTGGTGCAAGGTGAATCGAGCAAATTTTGATGTTCAAGTGAACAACTCAGGACTGCAAAACAGTTTGGTTCATGGTCAAGGTAACATGTTGTGTAGCAAGCAGTCGAGCAAGTGGACAAAGCAACAATGATCAATATACAATGGTGTTTTAGTTCATAGCAGTAAAGCAAAAGAGCCCAGCATGGAGCAAAGATAACATGGCAGCATGGATTTCATGGTATATTACATTTTAGGTCAACCAACATATGCATGAAATGGTAAGCACAAGACAATGATCAAGGCAGTGAAAGAATGGTGTAACTCATGTTTCAGCCGAGTGACATGTACAAGCAAGAAAATGAGTTCAGTACAGGTTCAAGAACATATAGACAGCATTGATATACAGTTCAGTCAAACCATGCACAAAACAAAGCAGTTCAAGTGGCAAAGTTTTTTTTATTCCAAATATTCAAGACAGAGCCAAAATCAGTGTAAGTCAGAATCGAGCAAGGTATTCAATGCAAGAAGTATACTTTCAGAAAATCAGCAAGTTTTTTTTAAAGCAAGAGAAACTTTTTTTTCCAGAAATCGTAATGCTCTTTTGGGAAGCTTTAAATCAGTTTTTTTTTATGAAATCATATTTGGCAAGCATCTTTTCAAAATGCAATCAGGAAACATACTTGGCAAGAGTAATTTTTCTTTCCACAATTCAATCAAAGAATGATTTATGGGAAGCTTTTAACAGTTGCAGGAAATCAAAATTTTTTGTTAATAGACAAATCTCACAATCACTTTTTGGCAAGAAACTGGTTTTCGTTTCATTCAGATATCACACAAGGATCAAAAGGGGCCACAGATATTATCTGTCTGTTTTACTCAAATAAATGCAGATTGAATTCAATCTATGGTAACAAAGTAAGGCAAGCAATTTACAGAGCATCAATTCAAGACAGTTTTTAAATCGAAAAAGGCAATAGTTTTCTTGGCAAGGCAATTCCTTTAGGATTCAATCAAGGCAGAGAATCACGCAAGGAAATTCAAGGATATGTTTTCCAGAATTACTCAATCACAATTAAAGCCGAGAAATTCAAATACACACACAAGAGACAATTCTCATTCAAGCCGAGATTTTTCAAAAAGGGAAATTCACACGCATGAAATTAGCCAAGTCACTATAACGAAATCAGAGGCTATCGAAGGGTTTGTTAACCCTATATATTTTCACCAAATCATCACAGGCAAATGATCGAAATCCAACAACAAAAATCGAAGAGCATACAGAGAATTAATTTATTTTTTACTTACAATCGATTTCGATCACAGACCCAAGCCAAATCGTCAGAAAGAGGACAACTCAAGCTTTCGAAGTTCATCAGAGAATCATTTCATCACAACATCGATCTGGATTTGGGAAGTTTTGAAGAACCCTAATCGCTGCCGCCATATTTGTTTCCCAGAGGAACAAAGTAAGAGATCGGGTCAAAGAGAGATACGGGTGCAACACAAATGAATGGCCGGCCAACCCTAGTTCAAGTGTTTAAAGGGAGAATTTATATTTCTTTCTTAAAGACTAGGGTTTTTATTTTTATTTTTATTTTGTATTGCGTTTGAATTCAAGTTGTAAATTGTTTGAACAGTTTTCTAGGTCTGTAAAATCTAGGGTGATCCAGTCAGAGTGTTGACTGACAGTTGACAGAGTCTGTAAAATCTGTGTTACTGGTTACGGGGTTGTAATCAGGGGAAATCTGATCGAGGGGATATCGAACAGTCTACGGTTTTGAGCGTAGGGTCAGAATAGGAGCAGGGTTGCGAGTGTACATGGTCTTGTATGCGGGGTCTGTTCTATCACCTAGTAGAAACCTTAGAAATGCAGCAGTAGGCAAGGTTTTTGCCGAAGTTGGGTATATCTGTGTGTGATTTATTTTCTGCATTTCTTTTTCTGCTATATTCTGTGATCTGTTTATTATTTTAATATCCTGTCAGTTTTTCAATTCAGTTTAAAAACTGTGAAAAACCCTATTCACCCCCCTCTAGGGTTATTCTAGATCCAACATAATCTAGCGGAAGATTTGCTTATAATAAATGTAATACAATGCACAGCAGAAGACAAATAAACTAACACAGTGGAAGACTATCAATGCTTGGACACAGCTTTAAGCTTCAATTCAGAATCCTGCTCAATATATATTTGCAGAATAAAACTACTCGACTGCCCATGTGGAAAATTGGGGCACCCGAGTTTGCAAGGGAAAAACAAACTACAGGTTAGTCATGGGATTGATGTGAGAAACTCTACATTTAAAATTAACTTATATAAATAATAAGGCAAATCACAGGACCACGCCGCTAACGCGGAATGGGTTTAACCCCATGAATGCCAGTGTATAAACAACATCAGTAATAGAGATATGGATCTACTATGCATCAATCAACATGCAATATCCCAATCTACCCATTTAGATTAATCACCACACTTAGATTTTCCAAATCCAATTCAACTTATAGAAATTATTCCTTTGGACTTTATTTCACGATTTCTATTTCAAATCATTTGAAATACATATCTGGCTTTTATATCAAAGTAGATCTCACTTCGGGATCTCAAACCAAATCATTTGGAAATATGAATTCCAAAACATAACGATGCATACAAACAAATATGCAACCAAATATTGGTCTTCTTCCCTCAGACAAGGCTATACGCGCCTATCCAACTCGATATATATATATATATATATATATATATATATATGTGCACCTCCCATGATGGAGCATGCTACACTGACGATGCACCATCCCACACTTTGGGGGAAGCATACACATCCCTCACACTTTTAGTCGCTCTAGGGTCACCCGATCTTTAGCCACATACTAAATCATTTCATATCCCAAAGTAGGGAAAATAATTTCACAACATAATAATCACAAGTACTTTCAAACTATAGTACTTCACATCAGCAATTCATACATATGACCGGTCACTATTAATCACATAACCTTTGAGCTCGTACATCTCAATGAAGGGTGTTAAAGCAAGAGAATAAATTCTCCGCCATCAAACAGATACGTTATCAATAGAAACTAATCGGATACGCGATGAACCACAATATAAAACCATAATACACTTCCAAATCATTTCGAAATCATCGGGTTTAGCCCTCGAAATCCTTTCTGTTTTATAAAACGTTCCCTGCCCAAAATCAGGAATACTATTCTTTCACTTAAGAAATATCATTTCAAAATCATTGAAAACATTCCCTGTCCAAATCGGGAACAACACTTCTTTCCATTTAAGGAAATCCCATTTCAAAATCATTCATTAAATTTTGAAATAAATAACATCGTTAAACAACTTGTAGTCAAATCATGAAGTGTTTCATAAGGTGTTAGCACACATATATTTTTACCTAACCCAATGCTAAATGTAAAAGCACATTCTGCTCATAAACTGGTCAAGCGCCATCCAAACAATCAATCAACCACAATCAATATCAACGACCAAGTAAATTTGGTTCAATCACTTCACATGTTTTGGTAAATTCAGTTATCATTTATTCATTCACAATCTAATTAAAGATTTATTCAAACTGCAATTGGTTTCAATCGCAAAAATCATTTCTTATTGATTGTTCAACTTTCTGGAAATTAATCCTACATTAACTGGGTTAAAGAACCATTGTCATTTAAACACAGTTCATGACAAACCCAAATTTTAGTTTGATATTAAATAAGACTCTGAATAAAAATAGTATTGGCTTATATTCAACACCAAATTCTGAAACCAACAAATATCGTATTGCAATAACGTTATATATATATATATATATATATATATATATATATATCTTATATCCGTATAATCACGAAATCCAATATCAAAATATCCGAAGATTATTTCTTTTCCAATTTATTCATTGGAAAATTCTGGTTATTTTAAAACCCATTTTAATCCAATTTATTATTTCTAAAAATAATTGGATTTTTATTCTAGTTATTAACTAGTTCATTTGGATAAAAATATATTTTTATCTTTTCAAACTTGGAATTTTTCATCCAAAATCTTTCCAAACCATTTATTATGATTTTACACAATTTTCCTATATTTTTAATAATTTTATTAAGGCCCATACAGTCGGTTTCCAATAACGGCCACCGAACTACATTCATAGCGACCTTTTCTGAACTTGATTTGGGAATAATTTAAAATCTAATAGTTATATTTTAAATTTCTTATATTTATTGGAAATCTCTTTTCGATACGAATCTAATGGTTCCGGTTTTAGGAGAATCCGACGGTCGGATCTCCCGTAACATCAATTTGAAGTAGATGGTTGAAATTCGTGAACGGTCCCTGCGCGGCGCGTTCTATTCAAGAAATTAAATATATATAATATATATCGTCGATTTCTATTTAAAACATATTTTATAAATTCGTTTTAAAAACGATTCCAGCTTCCATTTCAATTTTAAATCAAAATTGAATATTCCATTACATGACAATTTTATATATCTCGTATATATGCTGAAAATAATATTTTTAGCCAAACGATAATTATTTCAGTCCATGACAATTTTATACAGTCCATATACATGTTAAAAATTATATTTTTAATGAATAAATAATCATTTCAATCCATGACAATTTTATATATTGCATGTATAATTTTATACAATGCATATGTATATTTTTCTTCACAACACATATATATAATTTCACAACGCATTTATATTTTATTACAATGCATATATAATTTTCACATCGCATATTTTTTTTCACAACGCATATATATATATATATATATATATATATTTCACATCGCATATATATTTTATTCACATCACATATATATATTTTATTCACATCGCATTTTTTTTTACATCACACAAACACACACACACACACACACACACACATATATATATATATATAAATTTCACATCGCATATATATTTTATTCACATCACATATATATATTTTATATGCATCGCATATATATTTTATTCACATCACATATATATATATTTTATTCATATCGCATATATATATTTTATTCAGATCACATACATATATTTTATTCGCAACGCATATATATATATATATATATTATTTCATTTCACATCACAATCACAACATAATACAGCCAATTTAATTCGTCCATGGTCTGTGGATGAGGGAGGTGAGCCAACAGGCACCGTATAACATTTGTAATAATTAAAAACTGATAAAAAAAAAATCTACACTGGCAATTCTATATAATTTTATACATGAATACAATAACATGATAAAATATAATTTAGTGAGAAGGAGTTCTCACATTCGTTTCCACTCAATCAGTGTTTATTTCTGTATTTCTGTACTGTTCGGATTCAAAATTTGCCTGAAATACTAATGTGCCCCGTTTCTAGGGGTGAGCATTGTTCGGTTAAACCAAATAAACCAACCAAACCAATTTATTTTGGTCGGTTTGGTTCGGTTTTGAAATTAAATTGGTTTGTAATCGGCCCGGAAAATTATTAAGTTCGGTTATCGGTTTAACCAAATTAACCAAACTTTTACTATATTTTCGAAATTATCGACAATATAATAAATATTTTTGGTTAGTTCAGTTATTTAAGTAAATTTTAATCATCACCTATGTGTCAAAATTGATATTAGAAAACATAAAAATCATAAATAAAAATACTCTAATCATATATTTATAATTTATTTCAAATTATACTGAACATTCCAAACATAAAGTGTAAATTATTTTTAGTTCGGTTTAATCGGATAACCAACCGAACCAACCAAACTTAATTTGGTTGGTTTGGTTTGATTCTCATTTTTATTGGTTCTAGTTTGGATTGACAAATTCTATCATCGGATAAACCAAACAACCAAACGCTCACCCCTACCCGTTTCTGTCCCAGTCAATTCCATTGTGTAGTGTTTGATCCCACGATTCCAACGTGTTTGAAATCGCCGGATTTGGGCCTCGTATGATAAAGATATGTGATTATAAAGTTTGAATACAAAAATTAAATTAATTAAACATTAAATAAATCCTTAATTACTTTTTATAACACTAATCACCGTTACAAAGTTTTACCCGTCGTCTTCTTTATCTCCGCGCCGCCACTGGAGAGGCTTGGACGTCGATCAAGACCCACGACATCAAAGGCCACGGCGAGCTCCTCCAACGCCTAGGATCATGGAGAACTTGAAGGTCATCTGGCCCTGATAAACGGCCTTGAATGAAGGACTATTGAGGGCCAAAATCAGCCACCACGGTGCGAAATTTCAGATCTTGACCGTCCGTCTTAAAGAACTTGTTACGCTGAACAATTTCCGCTTTGAAAATTTCCTGATTTACTGATCAGATTGGAAGCAAAGATCAAATAAAAATCGAAGCCTTTTGGCCATCTATTTTTAGCTGGCAGCCCAGTTTTGAATGGGAAAGAGGAATGATGGTTTCGACTTGTCCAAGGGCATATATATATATATTATTTAATGATATTTTAATTTCAATATTAGTTGCTTATCAATTCGAACTCCAAATCAAGCCCAACGACTGTCACCCTAGCTAAATACCCCTATTCCGGACATAATGGGAAATATTTCGTAAGCCAATTCGACTGATTCGATCAGTTTTTCATTAATTTAAAATATAAATCAATATATTGAATTTTAAATGTATATTTTAATTTACCTGGGCCGCATACTGACTCCAAAAATTCCCAAAAAATAAATCTAGCTATGTTTTGATGATATGGTCCTAATAAAACCAATTTCATCGAATTTAGAGACTGTTTTAAAAATGGCCATTTTCTAGTCGATTAAATTTAAACTGAACTGACAAAACACGTTTAAATTTACCACGCTCACATATTAGTTCCAAAAATTATGAAAATTGAAACCAAACAATAATTTGACTTTCCGGATCCAACAAAAGTGGCTTCATAAAAAACGGAGGTCGTTTGCAAAATGGCTATTTTAAGGGTTATATTTTATATTAAAATATATATAAATTCCATAGCGACTATTTTAAATTTTAAACTGGACATAACTTTCAGTTTATACTATGAAATCTCAATTTTTCACATTTGTTAGAAAGATATTGTTAAACAGATTCTAGTATTTCCAGTTTCACTGAAATCCGATTTATTTTGAATTTAGTACATTCAGTTAAAGTTTAAAATCGAATTTTCAAACTACCACGCCATTTCAGGCCCGTTTTATAAATAAAATAAATTTATACGTTCTAACTTCGATTTAAATAAAATTTTAGTCATTGTTATTTAAAATAAATCATTTTAAATTCTCAAAATACATTAAAATAGCTAAAAAAAATTAAATTGGTTCTGGAAATCTGGGATGTTACAATCTCCCCCACTTAAAATCTTTCCATCCTCGAAAAGGAACAGAGCTGAAATTTGTTTAACTAACCAACTCAACTTTCATACTGGCTTTCATTCTTCAACTTTTCAGTTTCTAAGAATTTTCTAATTTTTCAAAAATTTGGCTAACACCCTAAATTTTCGAAAAATTTCGCCATAACCCCCTTTTACAGCCCTATCGGTAAAACCACAACTTGCCTCACAGGGACTCATCAATCAAAAAGAAAAAGAAAAAGCCAAGCACCTAGCCAATCGGCTCATAAAATCATCAAACCCCAATAAATACAGTAAACTTGTACCTATTTGTCGGGCATACAATTTTATTCCTCTTCTTAGCTTCCTTGTTATGACCAGTTCAATATATATATACATGTACATGTATGCAATTCCAATAAAGTTTCAATTCAGTTCAATATTTAATTTGATTCGGCTATTATTTACCTTATTAGTTTTATCATTCCAATATTTTAATTAGTTGAACTAATAACCATACAACATAACCATCAATCCATTAGTTGATTAACTTTTCAAACATATATCTTTTATATATTCAAAAATCATTTTTTTAAAGATCGGATTATATATATAATCACAAATACATTAATTATAAATTTGCCGCTCTCAACTCATTTTAGGGCATTACTAACCCCATCTCTAATGAGTTTCTCATTCTAGGATAGTACTGATCCTATCTCTAATGAGTTTTCTTTCATAGGATATTACTAATCCAATCTCTGATGAGTCTTTTATTATGTTCTAACGAGTTGCTCCCCAAATATTTGAGTTAACCAAAGCTCTGATACCAGCTGTAACGATAAAGATTTCGCTCGAACCTAATCGATCGCTAAACCGACCAAGACCGTTCAAATCCCGCATGCGCTAACTCTGGGCATACAACACATCAGAACAAATAACAGAAGACTTTTATAAACATCATAATAACGTTACATCAGAGTACATAATATCAGAGTATATCAAAAAAAATACATCGGAGATTTATTTACAATAAATGTAACCCAATGCACGTCAGAAAACAAATAAACTAACATAGCGGAAGACTATCGATGTCTAGACACAGCTTTAAGCTTCAATCCAGAATCCTGCTCAATATATATATTCAGAATAAAACAACTCGACTACCCGTATGGAAAATAGGGGCACCTGAGTTTGTAAGGGAAAAACATACTACAGATCAGTCATGGGACTGGTGTGAGAAACTCTACATTTAAAATTAACTTATATAAATAATAAGGCAAATCACAGGACCATGCCGCTAACGCAGAACGGGTTTACTCCCATGAATGCCAGTGTATAAACAACATCAGTAATAGAGATATGGATCTACTATGCATCAATCAACTTGCAATATCCCAATCTACCCATTTAGATTAATCACCACACTTAGATTTTCCAAATCCAATTCAATTTACAGAAATTATTCCTTTGGACTTTATTTCCCGATTTCTATTTCAAATCACTTGAAATACATATCTAGCTTTTATATCAAAGTAGATTTCACTTCGGGATCTCAAACCAAATCGTTTGTAAATATGAATTCCAAAACATAACGATGCATACAAACAAATATGCAACCAAATATTGGTCATCTTCCCTCAGACAAGGCTGTACGCGCCTATCCAACTCGATAGATATATGTGTGCACCTCCTAAGAGGGAGAAGGCTACACTGACGATGCACCAACCCACATTCTGGGGGAAGCATACACCTTCCTCACACTTTTAGTCGCTCTCGGATCACCCGATCTTTAGCCACATACTAAATCATTTCATATCCTGAAGTAGGGAAAATCCTTTCACAACACAATAATCATAAGTACTTTCAAACTATAGTACTTCACATCAGCAATTGAGACATATGATCAATCACTATTAATCACTTAACCTTTGAGCTCGTACATCTTAAAGAAGGGTGTTAAGCAAGAGAATAAATTCTTCGCCACCAAACAGATACGTTATCAATAGAAACTAATTGGATACGCGATGAACCACAATGTAAAAACATAATACATTTCCAAATCATTTCGAAATCATCGGGTTTAGCCCTCGAATTCCTTTCTGTTTTATAAAACATTTTATAAAATGTTCCCTATCCAAAATCAGGAATACTATTCTATTCACTTAAGAAATTTCATTTCAAAATCATTGAAAACATTTCCTATCCAAAATTGGGAACAAAACTTCTTTCCATTTAAGGAAATCCCATTTCTAAATCATTCATTTAATTTTGAAATAAACAACATCGTTAAACAACCTGTAGTCAAATCGTGAAGTGTTTCACAAGGTGTTAGCACAGAGATATTTTTACCCAACTCAGTGCTAAATGTAAAAGCATATTCTGCTCATAAACTGGTCGAGCACCATCCAAACAATCAATCAACCACAATCAATATCAACAACCAAGTAAATTTGGTTTAATCACATCACATGTTTTGGTTAATTCAATTACCATTTGTTCATTCATAATCTAATTAATGATTTATTTAAAATCCAATTGGTTTCAATCCCAAAAATCATTTCTTGCTGATTGTTCAACTTTCTAGAAATTAATCCTGCATTAACTGGATTAAAGAACCATTGTCATTTAAACACAGTTCACAACAAACCCAAAATCCAATTTGATATTAAATATAAGGCTCTGAATAAAAATAGTATCGGCTTATATTCAACACCAAATTCTGAAACCAACAAATATCGTATTGGAATACCGATATACATATATATATATTTATTTATATACATCTTCCAAATTCCACCATAATATAAGTATAATCACAGAATCCAATATCGAAATATCCGAAGATTATTTCCATTCCGAATCCATTCCAATTTATTCGTTGGAAAATTCTGGTTATTTCAAAACCCATTTTAATCCAATTTATTATTTCTAAAAATAATTGGATTTTATTCTAGTTATTATCTTGTTCATTTAGATAAAAATATATTTTTTATCTTTTCAAACTTGGAATTTTTCATCCAAAATCTTTCCAAATCATTTATTATGATTTTACACAATTTTTCCATATTTTTAATAATTTTATTAAGGCCCTTACAGTCGGTTTCCAATAACGGCCACCGAACTGCGTTCATAGCGACCTTTTTTGAAATTGATTTGGACATAATTTAAAATTTAACCATTAGATTTCAAATTTCTTATATCCATTGGAAAGCTCTTTTCGATACGAACCCAAGGTTCTGGTTTTAGGAGAATCCGACGGTCAGATCTCCCGTAACATCAATTTGAAGTCAATGTTTGAAATTCGCGAACAGTCGCTGCGCGGCGCGTTTTATTCAAGCCATTAAATATATATAATATCATTGATTTCTATTTAAAACGTATTTTATAAATTCGTTTTAAAAACGATTCCAACTCCCATTTAAATTTTAAATCAAAATTGAATATTCCATTATATGACAATTTTATATATCTTGTATATAAGCTAAAATTAATATTTTTAGCCGACCGATAATTATTTAAATCCATGACAATTTTATACAGTCCATATACATGTTAAAAATTATATTTTTAATGAATAAATAATTATATCAATCCAAGACAATTTTATATATTGCATATATAATTTTATACAATCCATATGTACATTTTACTTCACAATGCATATATATAATTTCACAACGCATTTATATTTTAATATAACTCATATATAATTTTCACATCGCATATGTATATTTTTCACAATGCATTTTTTTTAACATCGCATATATATTTTATTCACATCACATATATATATATATATATATATATATATATATATATATATTATTCGCATCGGATATATATTTTATTCACATCACATATATGTATTTTATTCGCATCGCATACATATATATATTATTTAAAAAAAATATTTAATTCACATCACACACACACACACACACATATATATATATATATATATTATCCGCATCGCACACAAACACACACACACACACACACACACACACACACACATATATATATATATATAATTTCATTTCACATCACAATCACAATCACAACACAATACAGTCAATTTAAATTATCCATGGTCCGTGGATGAGGGAGGTGGGTTAACAGGCACCGTATAACATTTTTGATAATTTAAAATTGATAAAAAAATCTACACTGGCACTTTTATCTATTTTTGTACATGTATACAATAATATGATAAAATATAATTTAGTGAGAAGGAGTTCTCACATTCGTTTCCACTCCGTCAGTGTTTATTTTTGTATTTCTGTACTGTTCGGATTCAAATTTGTTTGAAATTCTAAAGTGCTCCGTTTCTGTCCCAGTCAATTCCATTACGTAGTATTTGATCCCACGATTCCAACGCGACTGAAATCACCGGATTTGGACCTCGTATGATAAAGATATGTGATTACAAAATTTGATTACAAAAATTAAATTAATTAAACATCAAATAAATCCTTAATTACTTTTTATAACACTAATCACCTTTACAAAGTTCTACCCATCGTCTTCTTTATCTCCAGATCGAGGAACCCACTATCCCAAGTAATCCCTCATCTCGTGCCGCCACTGGAGAGGCCTGGACGTCGATCGAGACCCATGACATCAATGGCCACGACGAGCTCCTCCAACTCCTAGGATTGTAGCAAAATCGAAGGTCATCTGGCCCTAACAAACGGCCTTGAACGACGGACTGTTGAGGGCCAAAACCAGCCACCACGGTGCATAATTTTAGATCTTGACCGTCCATCTTGAAGAACTCGTTAAGCTGAACAATTTCCACGTTGAAAATTTCCGGATTTCCTGATCGGATTGGAAGCAAAAATCAAACGAAAATTGAAGCCTTTTGGCCATCTATTTTTAGCTGACGGCGTGGTTTTGAATGGGAAAGAGGAATGAGGGTTTTGACTTGTCTAAGGGAATATATATATTATTTAATAATACTTTAATTTCAATATTAGTTACTTATCAATTCGAACTCCAAATCAAACCCAACGACTACCATCCCTAGCTAAATACCCCCATTTTGGACACAATGGGATATGTTTCGTAAGCCAGTTTGACTATTTCGATCAGTTTTTCATTAGTTTAAAATATAAATCAATATATTGAATTATAAACATACATTTTAATTTACTGGGGCCACATACTGACTCCAAAAATTCCCGAAAAATAAATCTAGCTATGTTTTGATTGATACGGTCCTAACTAAACTAATTTCGTTGAATTTGGAGGCCGTTTGGAAAATGGCCCTTTCCCGGTCGATTAAGTTTAAACTAAACCGACAAAACACGTTTAAATTTACCATGCTCACATATTAGTTTCAAAAATTATGAAAATTGAAACCTAATAATAATTTGATATTTCGGATCCAACAAAAGTGGTTTCGTCGAAAATGGAGGTCGTTTGCAAAATGGATATTTTTAAGGGCTACATTTTATATTAAAATATATATAAATTCCATAGCGACAATTTAAAATTTTGAACTAGACATAACTTTCAATTTATATTATGAAATCTCAATTTTTCACATTCTTTAGAAAGATATTGTTAAACAGATTTTAACGTTTCTAGTTTCACTAAAATCCGATTTATTTTGAATTTTGTACATTCAATTAAAGTTTAAAATCGAATTTTCAAACTACCGCGCCATTTCAGGCTCGTTTTATAATTAAAATAAATTATACGTTCCAACGTCAATCTAAATAAATTTTTAGTCGTTATTATTTAAAATAAAACATTTTATATTCTCAAAATCTATTAAAATAACTAAAAAAAAAAAAAATTGGTTCTGAAAATGTGGGTTGTTACAAATTTTTCAGGTATTGTTCTGTTGTTGCAATAAAAATCGAAACCATAACTTATATGACTTCGTTCAAATCAATTTTTTTTTATTATTATGTTGTTGTAACATTGTTGAAATCGAAACCCAAACTTATACGATTTTGTTCAAATCCGGGTAGGTAAATATTAGGTTTGTTGTTGAGAGAGGGAATTGTGTTTTTAGATGTTGACTCGCACAACTTATCTTGTACATGATGTTGATTCACATAGTTTATCTCGTACATAATTTGAAAATACTTCATTCCCATGTTAATTTTGAATCAAAAAATACAAATTTATCTAAGAAAATCGTTCACAAACTTATCTTCTTCGATTATTGACGATTAGTCACATAATATGATGTTATTTCTGAAATTGGTTTTATACTTCGTACATGTAACAAATATTTTAAAACACTGAAATACAAGAATACGGAGTAAGGTGACTTTTTTGGGCATAAGTCATTATTTCATGTATAGCTTGTTATAAGGGCTGGTAAATATTCACTCTACTTCTAATATTGTCTAAAAGGTAAAACATAACTAGGTTGTTCTGATTGCCTTTTATTGCTAACTACCACTGCATATTGTAAACCTATAGGTTGCTGTCTTTGGCAAGCATCTTGGTGGATTATAAAGTTAAATAAAAGGAATTTCTTCAGAATTAAGCAAAATTCCTAAATATACATTCCATTTTTATTAGTAAATAGTCCTTACCGATGAAGGCAAAATGTTATGTTCAAATAATTTTTGAAAAAACAATCAGAAAACACAGTAATATTTCATACATTCAGATATTAATATAACTTTTATTGTATATTAAAATCATTTGATCAATTAGCTGATGTCTTAATTATGATTTGTTTGAAGGAAAAAAATATGAATAAAAATTGGTTTCTTTTTTCAATTTTGTATGGCTCTCGTCTATCTTTATGTCTTTAATAAACTTTATATTGAAGAACTACTCATCATGAGTAAAGGAATAAAAGAATCATTGTGAGGAATATTATAACAATAATGACTTTAGGGAAAAATTAATTTTGATAATGATGTTCCTAGAAAAAAATTGTGAAAATGTTACTAAATATCTATAATGGTTTCCAAAAAAACTATTTACAATGTGATTCTGTGAATATATCCGAGAAAACTAACTATCTAATAATTATTCATTTTATTTTTACGAGCGTTACGGCACGTGCTCCGCGCGTGATGACGGCACGCGCTCCACGCGTGGATTATTATTTCTAAAATATTTGTGTATTTTATGTATTTATTTGAATGTGAATTATGTTGTCACTAAAAAGAAAAAAATAGAAATCACTAAATAGTAAACTGATATATAAATGGCATAAACGAAAGTGAAGTTTTAAATATAATACAATTTGTAACATTGAGGTCTATTTCATTTCAAATGAGTTTTCTTCTTAAAGCAGTGTATAAAAATATATATTTTTCTTATTGAACAATAACTATATAAACATTTTTTTCCAAAAATAAATAATTTTTTCTGTTTGAACACTTGTGGAGACAAAGTTAGACAGCTCAAATATACAAACTTCTAAATAAGTTATTTCCATCTTTATTTTTCACAGAGAAGAGCTGAAAACCACATGCATCTCTCATATCGATCCATCCCATATAGTTGCATAAACCAACATTGGCTTAGAAGGATACTATATCTCCCGTTTCAGAGTTGTGATCAACATATTGAATCGGCCATGTCAAATCCGAAACACACAAACGACGATGATATCTGTATATATATTATATATGGTTTAAAGTACACATCTGACTCTAACTACCGTAATTAACTTACATTATTTCATTGTTGTTCCAAAGAATAGAGTATCGATGGTGGGATCATAAGGGATGACTCATTATATCCACACAAAAAAAACAAATTGAACCTGTGGAAAATTTTAAAAAAAGTACCGACTTCCGTCTAGAAGAATTGGATAAAGCGTGTTATATCAAAGGTGGAATTAACAAAATGAGATGAATAAATTTATAAAATAATGATTGAATTGTTCCAACAGATTATATAAAATAGAATAGCAAACCTGCATAGCCGATAGATTGGACGTAAATCCATCAGTGCAAAGTATCATTTCCTTGAGCTTGCTGAATGAGAAACTATTTGGAAGGAAAAGAATCACCTGATTAAAATTGCTTATAGCTTTGTGATTATAGATCTCAGCGATTAATTCATGTTGTAAAAATAAAATCATACCTGCACGTTATTTGCAAAGGTGACTTAGAAATTGCTCGGTTGGACCAATTTGATTGTCAGGCTTTCAAAAGTAGCATAAAAAATGTGCAAGAAGAAAGAATTAGATCTGAGGAAGGAGAGATTTGTAAAAAAAAGTGGTGTTGATATAAAAGCAAGAGGTAATTGCCTACAAACTTGGTCAAAATTGAATGCAAATCCAGGTGATACATCAAATAATAGCTTTGAGAATTTCGGAACCATTCAAATACGGAAGTTGTTGTGTATTCGTAGATGCTATTTCTTAGGCTTTTTTCCTTTTTCGAATTGACTTATTATGCTATTTCGATAGTGCATTTTAGGAATTGGATAAAATATATACTATTTTGATAGTGCACTATTTCGACAGTGCATTTTAGGAATGGGATAAAATATATCATCCGAACATAATTCTATTAGTTAATGCATTGTTTTTGCCATATAAAGAATGCATCATCCTACCATAATTCTCTTAATTAATAACCAAAAATCTTTATGAGTTACTTCTATTAATGAATGCATGATTTATGGTTTAATTAAAAATGATCAATGCGCTCAAAAGGTATGTCCCGATATTCATGCAGATTCTTATGTAAGGGCATTTTGGGAAGTTCACGGTCGGACCAAAAATATGTGTTTCCAAGAGAATTATTAATAAAGATGGTCAATGCGCTCAAAAGGTATGCCCCGATATTCATGCAGATTCTTATGTAAGGGCATTTTGAGAAGTTCACGGTCGGACCAAAAATATGTGTTTCCAAGAGAAATATTAATAAAGATAAGCTTTGGTCTTGAGTATAGAGTTTTTCCCGTGGTGGCTCCTATGTTATATTAAAATAAAATTATACTGTTAAGATTCCCCATTAGCATTTTTTGGAGAATAATTGAAGTGATTTGAATGCATCTTTTTTCCTTTGAATTTTCTTTATAATGTTTTTTAAGCGTGATTAAACTATTTAACTTTTCTAATGATTTTGAATTTTTATATGTTTTATATTATTCATTGGTTTCCTTAGCACCCCAGAAATTGTAATTTCAAAGATTTGGATCATTAAAATTAAAATATAGAATATATTTTCTATTTCTTAGATACATTTTAGATGATTTATAAATATACTAATTTTTAATTATTATGGTTTTAAACATCCTGTAAAATTCAAATTTGGAATAAAATTATGATTTTGACAAGGTTTGTTTTATCAGCTTCCAAATGGTAAACAAGTTGTTGAGGCATTAAATTAAGAAATAAAGGATGTGGAATTCATGGAGTTCAAGTTGTTATTTATATGAATAGGCAGTCATGACACAAACTCCCAGTACTTTGATTGTTAGTATGTTAGGCATGGTCATACAACCTCAAAATTTCAGTGAAATTGACTATTATTATTTAATTATGTCGCCTTTTATCTATATTTTCATTTTCAAGTTTGATTTAATTTTTAATTCATTTTTTTTCTTTGAAAGATTTAATTGGCATATTTATATTGAATGCAATGAACTTTTTTGACAATTTTTCTCTAAAAGGTTTTGTTGGCATACCTATATTGAACGCAATGAAGATTTTGATAATCTCTTCCTGGTAGCATATTATCATTCTAGTAAGGAGGCAGATTCTTCTTCTCTAGAAATCCACGTATTTACCTTTACTACCGGCAATTTCTAATGATAGGATATATAGTTGTGAAACTTTTGCTATTTATGTACGTGGATAGTCTGAAAACTTAACTTCTGATATTGATAGTGTTCCACTAAATTTTACACACTCGGTCTCAATAGTTTAGTCACTAACTCATCATAATTTGTGGTTGCTAAAATCAGATGAGGTATCATTCGTTTCCCTCTGTATTAAATCTACAAAATCACATATGAGAAATTGCGCTACCAGATAAGCATACTTACCTATTTTTGAGTGAGTCACCACACATATTTGGGAAAATTACTACATGTATATGCAGTTATGTTTTTTTTTTGAATTGGTGAATTGTTGCAAATTGGCACTTATGATTGAGCTTGTACTCTTTTTCTTATGGGAACATGGATTATGCCTTTTACTCATTCGGTGAAATGCAAGAAAGATATTTGCATATTTAAGCATTTGGCAAGTCACATTTGGTATCTCAAAGCTTACGTACATAAGCATGAGGTGTGATTATAAAGAGGCGCCCATTGCGATTGGTTTTTATCTTGTCTATTGTTGATCGATGTATATAAATTATTATGTGTTTGTTTGTTTTATATCTAGTTTTTAACATTGAACATTAGTTGTATCTTTACCTTACTTATTGACATGAAAAAGGTATAAATTTGTATTTCCTTTAGGATTTCTTCACACAAGTTTGTTCTTACGTGATTTAAAGTTTGGTTAAGTTTATAAATTTGATTTTGATGTTATAGCCTTTACATTTAAACCTAAGACTAATTTTTCTTCTTCTTATTTTATCGTTTTATTACTTGGAACCAAATTGATATTTGTACTATGGATCCAAGTATCTTGAACTTGTATTATTATTTTTTACCTAGGAGAGCTCTAATTTGCATGATTAATTTAGAAGGTACAAACCTTCAATGGCATTGATATTTAAGAACACTGCAAAGCCGATGCAATATTATCTAAATTTTTGCATACATATGACAAGCATGAATTTTTTTTTGAATTTCGGGTAATAACATATGTTAGTATTTTTGTTAATTATTTATGGTCCTATTCTGGGTAATGTTTCTCGAGGTAACATCAATTAGAATTTTGCTTTAATCATGTAGATCATCCCTCCAGGACAAAAACTCATCAAACGATGCTTCTTTGTGTAGGACAAAAACTCATCAAACGTGCTTCTCGGGATCTTATCTCGAAGGAGAACGAGAATGTGTTGGATGAGGCTGATGGGAATCACAGTGTTTCTTACTATCTCTTCCCCGACTATCACTGCGATCATGCTCAGGTGCCGGATTAAGTCTGGGCGTGCACTTACGAAGTTCACGATGAGAATAGGAGCGGCGACGAGGCATCTTTCCAGCAAAAATCACAAGCAATAATAAGGACCATGAGTACATGTAGTGTATGAATGTTGTGACGTGTGGTGCATGTGATGTGTATGTCCCGTGTGATCCCCCAACAGACTAGGTCCCGGAGCTAGGCTCGTATGTACAATTTCCTTCTCTTTGACTGGAGTGGATTCTTCCTCGGAGATAGGGAAGAACAGTTTCGCTCCAAAGTCCTCAGATGCGTAAATGTTATCCGATAGGGGGAGCTTGTCTAAATCCCCATATATCTGTTCCACCGTTAAAGAAACATGAGTCGAAGGTTTAGTCGGCGATGGTGTTTTTTGAGATGAATCTCCTTCGGGAACGGAAGCATCCCGAGGTTCGTTGGCACGAACTTCACCTCCTTTGTATATGTTCATCTCTTCGTCATCTGGAACATCCATAGGCGAAGGACTTTTAGGAAACTCTATTGCCTTGGTAGCTTCCGTGGTCACTTCCCCCTCGGTAGGGGGCATGTTGCTAGACTCCCCGATCACTTGAGTAGGGGACACATACTTGTAAGGACTGCCATCTTTACCAAGACCGAATCTTACATCGAGAAGATGATGTTTATGAAGATTCTCATTGGTTATACATTGCTTGATTTTAGATAATCAGATTTGCTCTTTATGAGGCGGGACAAGCGATCTTCATACACTTCACACTCTTGCTTCTTGGGGTTGGAAACTGTGAAAAGAAATTAAGTATTAGTGCTTTGGTTTATGAAGTTAAAGTAAATATCCGAGGATCTAAGGCTTACTTGATTGTAACCATCTCCTGGCACACCCAACCTAGTGCTTTATATAGAACCACTCCGATTTAGCATCCCCCAGATTACTATGTCCCTCACTCAGGACTTTTTTGGCGGGAATAGACTCGAAGAAAATAAAGTTCGGGGTCCCTATGGAGCGATGTTTAAAATGGAAAGTTTAAGTCCTTATACACCAACTCGGTTTTCAGAATCTCTGTGTATGCAACGTACAACGTGTACAGGGCAACATAAGCATTGGGTTGAAGTTGCATAGGAGCAATGCGTAGTCGCCTCAAGAGGTCAATAACAATCGAAGGAAACAGAGGAATAGCGTCTATCGAACACATGACCTTGCTGATGGCCATATATTCTTCTATAGCAATACAGGGTCTATCCCCTTTCTCTGGGGTTTTAACATCATCCCATGGGATCCCATGCCTCAAACAGATTTTTTTTTAACTTTAAATCATCCAGTTTGGAAGCTATGGAATCGCTCGGCTTATCTAATTTTTCAACACCTTCGAGTTCGTCAGGATCTCGATCATATTCCTCTTCTTCAAGTGATGTTCTCTCAGAAGGTATTGATTCTGCATCATTATCTGTCTCATAGTTAGATTCAGAATTATTCCAATCTGGGTCCGACGGAAGTACGTCAGGATTATAATAGCTTGACGACTCTGGATCTGCACTCTTCTCTGATAGTCTTGTTGAGCGTCTATCAGACATGTCTGCTGTGTTGGTGAACAAACACAAAAGATTAGAATGTAGTTGTCCTTGAACCCCGTGTGTGAAAGTGCTAGTGTGTACAAGTATGTGCAGTACTGAAAAGAAAAGCATGAAGTAAAGCAGATGAAAGAATAATTAGTCTGTGCATGTCTTTAAGTTAAGTCCCTGTTCAAATCTAGTTCAAGAAGTTCGTCTCGAAGGCTCTAACCAAACTGTTCATCGGTTCGTTCGGGTTATAGTTGATTTTCAGCTGGAGTATAAGTTGACTTGTTTGATTAGTTGATGCTAAAAGTCGAGTATAGAGTATAACAAGAATTGGCTCAAAGGAAAGTTGGTTTGTGAAGGTGTGGGGTTCGACTCGTAAAAGGGAAGCCCGGTTCACGGTTCAACACCGATTCGTGGATAAGCGTCGTCTTGTGCTTTATATCGACTCTCCCTCTCAGAAAATAGCCCGACTCGTGATGAGAACCTGACTCGTGATATAGGCTTAGTTCATTTTTTAGACCTCGGCTCGTGATGCCTGATGGGGTCGTTCCATTCGTGATAGTTATAAGCAAATGTTGGGTCAGCCCATTCATGCAGAGTACCCTTCCCATGAGCCGGCATGCTTATCCTCCCCATGAACCAACTCGTCACTTCGATTCACAATCCGACTCCTATTTCCTCACCATGACCCGAACGTGTGTAGCTCCCTTCCTCTCTCCAACTATTACCATGAACTAAATCCCAACAGTGAAATAGTCTTTAAGTTTCTGAACCCTTCTTCCTCAATCCGCCATCGTACACCACTCCTTTTGATTCCAAACTCCATCCGTCTCTATGAACGAGAATTCCACAATAACTCTATCCACAACTTAATCGTCAACCATCAAACCAACGCATGTTCCCAAGGCCACCGTCTAAGCGCTTGGCACCATCGGCACTGGCAAGGTCATCGGCAACGTTGATAATGGGGTTCTCAGCGGCGGAGGACCAGGATTCACGTAAGAAGTGATTTTTTGGTTTGAAAATCGTGTAAATCAACCCATAAGAGGCAACGGAATTTCAGAACCTTGACATACATGTTCTGGATGTCTTCCTCCACAGGCGACTGAACCCGGAATTCTATGTCCTCTAACTGCTCTCTCAGTTTTTCCACCTCTCTCAGATAAGACGCCCTCAATCCATCCATTGTACCCAACACATCCCGATTACTAGCCTCCGCATCCTCCTTTGCCTTTTTCATCTCCTCAAAATGTCTCTTCAGGATGCCATTCTCTACTTTCATAGCATTGTTGTCATTTTGAAGGTCGAAGACTCTCGCGTTATCCCTTTCCAGATCGGCATACACTTTATCTCCCTCAGCCTTGTCCCTCTTTAGGGTCGTGTTCTCGGTGGTCAGATTAGCTACAGATTCAATGAAAACGGATCGAAAGTGATCGGCCTCCCTCTTGAGGGTCTCGTACCCTTTCTTCATCCCAGCTACCATAACAAGATTGACAAGTTAGCATGTGAAGAAACGAGAAATGGATGACAATGTACCTACGTACGGTACAAAAAACCAACTTACCTATTTTAGCATTCAGATTGCCGACGGTGACCCATTCAGCATCGATAACCAACTCCTGGTTGATGAGCTCCAGGTTTTTCTTTCTAATCATCTTTGAGAGTTGGCAGGAGTACTTCAGAAGTTGGTTGGCCTGATGGTATTCAGCCCTTTGCACGCATCCAGACATCGTCGGACTCCCAGACAGAGGATGGTTAGAGGTCTGGAAGGAACTTTATTTCAACGAAATAATGATGAGGAAATTCCTACTTCAGTAGCGCTTTCTTTTCATCCATAGGGAGCCCTCGCCTATCGGGCTCTGTAAGGTCTTGCTTCCCCGCAATGGTTGTCCTCTCCGGACTTGATTGGCCAAGTGGAGGCTCCCTCCCTTTAGTAGTTGGAGTAGGAGCCAAAGGCGCCGTGAGTGAGAATGTTGTCAAAGAGGGACGCCGAGTACCCCCAAGGATAAATCGGGAATCTCCCTCGGACACCCGAATCGGAGGAGGAGGAGCCGGAGATCGTCGAGATTGATCCCCACCTTGGTGCTCACTACCACGACTAGGCGTGGGTGGAGTATCGTACAAGCTGGTCCCTCTTCTAAAGCCCTCAAAGAAAGGACCTAGAGTGTTGACGGCCTTCATGCCCATAACCTCGTCCTCCGCACCCTCTAGCCATATCACATGTCAAAGAAATGAAACAAAACCAGTTAAATCTCACGTTCAGATAAGCTGCTATGCTATGTAGTGTTAATGAGTGTATGCCCTATGTGTTCTCTTAACAAACCAGATTGTGGTCCACTTGAAGGAGTTAACCCCTCCACTGCAAGAGCTAGTTCTTCCATGCTAGTCGGAGTCGGCCACGGGGACACTTCTAGGTCAAGTTTATTTAAGCCATCAAACTGGCGTTCGTCCTCAAGAGGGATGGCAGCTCCAGAAAAACCACTGGAGGCAATGGCCTAATCGACACTCCTTCCCCTACCCCTCCTGTCGGGGACGGGACGGGAACATTCAATGGGCCTTCATCTCTAGCTGTGGCCTCCTCACCGTGAGCCCCATCTCTACTAACGTCTCCTTGGAACTTAACAACCTTTTTCAGCTTGGGCCCAGCAAATGGCAACTTTCTTTTCAGACCAGGGGTCACAAGGCTTTTCGCCACCATTTTTTTAGGCACACTGCTCGCCACTGTGGGCCTAATTATAGCCCAATCATCAGGAAGCAACCCCGCACGACAAAGGCTCTCTTGGGTTGTCACAGTATCAGTTTTGTGAGACTCTTCAGGAATTGCTCGCAGGGCGTCAAGACGCTGCTTGTACTCTTCACCGGTGGGTACCTCCGGATTCCCTACCGCAATAAAAAAAGAGTAATAAGGAGACATAGGTTCCGATAACTTTATAGTAGGGAAGGGAGTTCGAAAGTACTTACTACCTTCTATCCACCTCCTTGCAAATCCAGGAGGGCAGCGCACAAAGAACCAGCCTTGTTTAAACACTGATGGCCTGGGCCACGTCCCGATGAAGAATTTGGTAGCGGTTGTCGCTTCCAGGAACCATTGGGAAGGCAGTCCGATAGACTTCTCCTCAGACTGAAGAAATAACGAATGTCCTCTCCAGTAGGTTCCAAGTGCAGAAATTCTTGGTATAAAACGTAAGTGCCTAAGAGCGATGAATAAGCATTCAGATGTAGTTGCAAAGGTGCAAGGCAGAAATAAGATAACATGTCCCGAATGAAGTCATTGGCTGGGGGCACGCACCCCGCAAAACAAGCTTGCCTATTCCAGGCGGTCAAACCCTCAGGCGGCGCATGAGCCCGACCACCCTCTCCCGATGCATAGACATCGCCCTTCGGTATATTGAGTCGCAGCACCATTTTTCTAACTGATGTTGCATCCATGCGCGACAGTACCAAGTCTATCGAATTTTCCAAAATAACTGCGCCGGGCAGCATACCCGGGGCTACTGGAGCCACCGGTGCGCCCTCACTAGTAATATCCACATTCTCAGCCTTTTCATTTATGATCGAAGAATGTAACCTCTCAATTTGTTCACGGTGATCAGATACTTCCGGTGAACTAGCCGTCTGAGAAGGAATGGATCCTTCAGTAGTCTCAAGCTCGCTGCCACTTGAGCTACCACTATTGGTAGAATCAGATGTATGTGACGATGGCGAGGAAGCAACGGCTTCCAGGATTTTTCCAGTCTTTGATCTTGTTTGCATGGCTAGCTATACTTTAACTCGCTAGTATTAGACATCGCATAGGAATAACCTGTACCCCTCATGCTGGTTAAACTTAATAGGTGCATGCGGTGTCATGCAAAATTAAGATGTACAAAGGAAATTAAAACAGTCCAACAGTTCGGTCACAGTTCGAATATATGCTCTATCCTATGTGGAAAAGTCGTAATGTGTACAGTACCACAGGTACTCAGGCAACGCGGAGGATATAAAGACCGAAGGATCGAAAGCTCGAACCACGATAGGGTTCGAAAGCTTGAACCCCCACGGGGTTCGATTTCTCGAACTCCATAAGGGTTCGAAAGTTCGAACCTCCCAGGGGTTCAAATGCTCGAAACCCCAGGGGTTCGAATGCTCGAACCCTCCTGGGGTTCGAATTCTCAATCCCCCAAGGGGTTCGAATGCTTGAACCCCACCAAGGTTCGAAAGATCGATCCCCCAGAAGTTCAAACACCCGAACCACAGCAGGGTCCAACATATTGAGACCCCAGGGTTCGAATGTTCAAACCCAGCAAGGTTCGAAGGCTTGAACCCCAGCAAAGCTGGAATACTCGAACCTCGACGAGGTTTGAACGTTGAGCCACTGCAGGTTCGAGCGCCCAAACCTCCTCTGAGTTTGAGGCTCCCCTCCGCGCTCGCTTCCCAGCGCCTTCCTCTCCTTCGCGCGTGCCTCCAAAAATCTCGAAACTGACCTAATTGTCACGTTCGAATTTGGAAGTACTAGGGAATCAAAGATTTTTTAATGGCGGTCGACATTGAAAATTAGAAGGAAGAAGTAAAATGAAGAGGGGGGCTATTATAATAAAAAGGAAAAGTCCCTTGGTATTCCAGGAAATCCCGAGTTCATGGGTTCAAAATTTCGAGCCTGTGAGCTTCGAAATTTCGAACCTCGAGCTCTCGAATTCCGAAACTCGAGACCTCGAAATCTCGAACCTCGAGGCTTTGAAATTTCGAACCTCCAGGAACCGAAGTTTCGAACCTCAGGGTCACGCGATTTCGATTCGCAACGTTTCGAAATTTCGAACCCCTACGATTCGAAATTTCATGCCCCAAAATTAAATAAAAAATAAACTGAATTGAACCCCCGGGTTCGAGATATCATCCCGCGTGTTCATGAATTCCGCGCGAAGACCATCCCCAATGAACGTGCAAAAGTGCACCGCGAATATTTAACGACATGAGCTCGGCGCCGCACCAGCAACAACTCGCTCGCAATGCCATGAAGAACGAGCTTGTTAACTAACGTATGTTTTCCTTTAATTTACAGGATAAACTCGTAACTCGATTACAACACCAACCAATCCAAAGCACATCGTGTCATGATAAGATGTACTGTAACGACCCGCATTCTACGCATCGCAGGATCGTAGAATATTTATTTCTTTCAAACATGAAGTCTTATGGTCATGTAACTTTGGGAGACGACTATTGGGGTCATTTCCCATGTTCATGATTTTTCCCGATTTTTAAATGACCGTTTTGCCCCTAGCTAATACTGTTTTGACCATAACTTTTGACTGGAAAAGAATTTCGACCTAAGACCACTTTCATTAGATTTGTTTGATGGTTTACAATTCCGTAGAGTGGTCACATTAGCCAAACAGACTCACCATTTGGGAGATATGGCTGAAACAAGATTCAGATAGTGAAAAACAGCTTAATTGGGCATAACCGGGTGATTAACAGCTAGGCCCAATGGGGAATTTCGGGATTAGGGTTATGAGGAGGCTAAATCAGTTAGAGAACGATCTTATTTTCATTTTTCAACCGGCACTTTCATTCTTGAAACCCTAACAATGGCCTCCGACACTCAAATCAACTTCTAATCACTTTCTAATCGAGTTTTGGCTTAATCAACATCAAATCAAAGAAGATCTTCACCAAATCAGTATTAAAGCTGCTGTTAGACATCAGTATTCGCCCAAATCAACGAGGTTTCAGTTCTGAAAATTTTAATTGTCGCCAAGGTGAGTGATTTGCATAGTTTTGCACTAATTAAGGGTAATTAGTGAAGATTAGCGAATTTATACATTAATAAATTCTGGAAAAATATTTGTAAATTCTTAAATAATGTTTTAGACCTCTGTTAGAAATTTGGTTTGTTTTGGTTAAGTTTTACTAATCATATTATTAGTTTTTCCTAAACATGCTTTGGGGAAATATGGGGTTTTGGGTATGTTTGATCCATTTTACATGCTATGATTATTGTTTTGATGTTTGTGAATGATTATACATGTTGCTATGACTGTATGGTATGTTTTGTGATTGATTAGAATTGTTAGATTGGTCAAAAAACACCGTCGTATGGCGTAAAACAGTCGCTGGAAAGTCGCAGGAAATATGCAGGGTTTCGAACCGGATTAGATCGGATTATTGGGCTCGGATCGGATAGGGGAACCGGGCAAGTGAACTGGATTCAGATTGGAACTTAGCATAAGGGGCTTGGCGAGAAGGAAGGCCATTTTATTAGAGTTGGAGTTGGACAGGGGATCGGATCGGAGGAACCAAAAAGGATAGGATCGGATATGGTGAATGAAAAGGATAGGATCAGATCAGGCGAATGAAGAGGGACAGGATCGGATCGGGTGAATGTAGAGGGATGAGATCGGATCGGACATCAAGGAGGGAGCAACCACCGAGTCGCACCCAGACAGAGGGCATCCGAACCGAACTGAGCTAATGGGGAACATCCTAACCGAACCGCACCCAGGAGCATACTAAGAGGCACTAGACCGAACCGAATCGATGAGGACTGGAGCACTATGCATATCCGAACCGAGTGCTATTACTACTACGCGACGACTTTCTGAAGACCAACTCCAATTCGACCAAAGCCCGAGATGCAAAGGAAGTCCAAATAGGAAGTTGAGCTCAGGATCCAGTTGGGAACCAACGAGTCGACTTCATGAGTTGGGCTTTGCTGCGGGACGTGTGCTAAGGGGTTATCGATGTCTGTAACTTTGAATCACTATGTGTAGGGAGTACGTGAACGAATTCAGGGCCACAATGGCCTAGGTACGACTAAAGAGCTATAGACCAATGAAGTGGGGTCATTTGTAAAGGTTTGGTCATGACTCCATGTGGTATGCTTGGTAATACCCGTAGTTGTACAAGTCGAACTCCTTCACTTCGTCAATGGGTCTAGTGATTGACAGTGGTGGACATCGTATGCTTTACGCACTGAGTGAGAAATGTGAGGATAGTTGTTATGGTTGATTTATTTGCCATCATTATGACATGCACACCCCCACCCCGTTATCTTTACACCATTTGTTCAGTGGCAACTTAGAGTATTATACTGTATGCGGTGCTAACTCTTTGGTTGCAGGTCCAGGTTCAGGTATGGTTTAGTATACCTGTTATTGTTCTGTTTAGCTGCTTATCGCTCATACCAGACTTTTTGTCTGACCCAGAGTTTTATGTCTCTTCTTATTACTCTAGGTGCTCTCACGAGCAAACTAGAGACATGTTAGCTGGGTATGCACGGGTAGCTGATCCGGAGACGAGCAGGAGGCTTTCACGTATGATACATATAGTATTCTCCCTGTGTTGTTGAAGATCACTGCTTGGGCATTAGTAGTGTATCTTCTACTTTAGCTTTCTTTTGTTTTAGAGACAGTAATTTGGAAAGTTGTAATAAGCTGTATTTGGATTTCCGCTGCTATGTTGATTTGGTTTTCAGCTTATGCACTGTCTCACCTATTTTATGTCAAGATTATGTTATTATTATATTTTGTTCCATGTGCTGTGAGACATTCTACAGGTTCTTTGTTAGTTCATTCTCTTCTTTCCTTTCTTTGGCGACCATTCCGTACTAGTTGGCATGTGTATAGCGCACTTTCGGAGGAAATGTCGGCTAGTGCGGGGCGGGCCGTCAAATTTGGTATCAGAGCTCTAGGTTGCGTAGTTAACCTAGGGAAGTCATCAGGGAGAGATAGTATACGTATATGAGAGCGCGTATTTGTAATTATTTTGGTTTTCAAAGCTATATATTTATTATTATTAGTATATCTAAGGATGAAGTTGTACTGCACTAGCACCACCATGGGGATGGTTAATCGTTTTCTCTTTACAGATTGAATGATGAGCCGATACGCAAGAGGTGCCGGTAGAGGAGCCAATAATGGGAATGTCGCTGACATGAGGACGATGTTTACTGACCTCATGAGGGAAATTCTTAGGGATGTGCAGAGGGCAGCTCCCAATGGTGGTAATGGTGGTGGTCCAATAGTGCAGGCGCTTAGGGCCGATTTCGCCAAGCTGAACAAGGATTATACTAGTCTTGGTGGGAAGCCGTTCCACGGAACGGAGTCGGCCACGGATGTTCAGGATTGGTTGGATAGCTGTGAGCGTATCTTCAAAGATTTGGGTATAGAGGATGCGATGAAGAGAAGGTTAGCATCCCGTCGGCTGCAAGGACGGGCAATGAATTGGTGGAGTGATATAAAGGCAGCTACTCCCGAGGATCAGATTACTTGGGAGTAGTTTAAGGTTCGCTTTAGTGAGAAGTTCATTCCAGCAGCTCAGAAGTCGGTGTTGTTTAAGAAATTTTTGGAGCTCAAGCAGAATGGCAGAGCTGTCTCGGAGTATATTGCCGAATTTGACACTTTGTCGAAGTATGGGTTATCTCTTATTGATACTGCCGAGAAGAAGAACGAGAAGTTCATAACTAGTTTGGATCAGTACTTGGGGCAAAGGCTCATTAACCACATCGATGAGACGTTTGAATCGATTGTGGGGAAAGCATTGAGGTCAGAAAGTCTTTACCCTAAGTCGAAGACTGAGGTTGCATCTGCAGAGGAGCTAAAACCACAAGCAAGTGGTGGAGGCAAGAGTGGTTCTCAGAATAAGAGGAAGCAGAACCAGAATAAGGCTAGCCAGAAAAAGAATAAGAAAGATGTTGAATGCTTCAGTTGTGGTAAGAAGGGCCATTATGCTAGTAATTGTCGGGCCAAGCCAGCAGATAGGAAGTGTTTCAACTGTGGTTAAGTGGGGCATCACAAGGACAAGTGTCCGCAACCCCCTAAAGAAAAGCAGGTGGTGAAAGCATACGCCCTTAGTGCTATTCCTTCTTCGTCGAATGCCCCAACAGCGGCGGAGAAGGGAAAGAATGTCGTCATTCAAGGTATGCTTTCTGTTTATGATGTTCTTGTTAGAGTTTTGTTTGATACCGGGGCTTCCAGTTCTTTCATATCTAGTGACCTGGTAGATAGGTTGGAATTGGATCCCGAGATTTTCGATAGACCTTTAGTAGCGACGAACCCGATTGGTGGTTCAACTAACATTAACATGATTTGTCGTAATGTGGTCTTATCGAGTCATGGATGCATGTTTGATTGTGATTGCTTTGTTTTGGGCTTTACTGGGTTTGGCATTATTTTGGGAGTCGATTGGGTCCAAAGATACGGGGTGGTGGTAGACTGTGAGGGCTTTTTGGTGACAGCTAGAGCGGATGATGGGCGGAGGGTAGTGTTTGGTGGTCTACCCGGTGATGGGATAATGGCTAGTTTTTTAAATTCCCTCGACATCCCGCATAGTGAGTTGTCAGGTTTGCCCGTGGTTGGCCAGTATCCGGACGTCTTCGAGGAAGTGACCGGGCTTCCGCCACACCGAGAGATTGAGTTCCGTATTGATTTAGTGAAAGATGCCAGACCTATAGTGATGTCACTTCGTCGTATGGCACCAAGGGAGCAGCGAGATCTCGGGGTGCAAGTCAGCGATCTTTTGAAGAAGGGATTTATCAGAAGGAGTGTTTCTGAATGGGGAGCACCAGTTGTGTTTGCTACCAAGGCGGATGGTTCCCTTCATTTGCGTGTAGACTACCGCGAGTTGAATAAAGTGACGAAGAAGAACAAGTATCCTCTACCGCGGATAGATGATTTGTTTGATCAGTTGAGTGGCGCGAGAGTATTTTCTCAGTTGGATCTCGCGACAGGCTTTCATCAGCTTAGAGTGGAAGCTGAGAGTATAGCTAAAACAGAATTCCGGACGCCGTTTGGATTTTATGAGTGGTTGGTCATGCCATTCGGGCTGACCAATGCCCCAACATACTTTGTGGATCTTATGAATAGGGTATTCAGAGATCAGTTGAATAAGTTTGTCCTTGTGTTCGTGGATGACATTTTGGTCTATTCGAGGACAGAGGAAGAACACAAGGAACATTTAAGAATAGTAATGGAGGTGTTGAGAAAACACCAATTGAAAGCAAAGTTTTCTAAATGTCACTTCTGGAGGAGGGAAGTGAGATTCTTGGGCCATGTTGTTTCAGAAAATGGTATTGTCGTGGATCCTGCGAAGGTGGCTATGGTACAAGATTGGTCTACGCCCAAGAATGCAACGGACATAAGAAGTTTCTTAGGGTTAGCGGGATATTATCGTAAGTTTATCCAAGACTTCTCCAAGATAGCAGCACCGTTGACTCAGTAGACCACGAAGAATCAAGCTTTTGTCTGGGACAAAAAGTGTGAGAATGCATTCAAGAGTCTAAAGGACAAATTGACATGTGCACCAGTGTTAGTCATTCCTAAGGGGAATGAAGAGATGACGGTACATACAGACGCATGTGGCACTGGGCTAGGTGCTGTATTGATGCAAGGAGGTAGGGTTGTAGCTTATGCAAGTCGGCAACTGAAACCGCATGAGAAAAGATACCCTACCCATGATTTGGAATTGGCAGCGATTGTGTTTGCACTGAAGATGTGGAGATATTATCTCTTGGGAGAAAGATTCGAGTTGTTTACCGATCATAAATCGTTAAAGTATCTCTTCTCTCAGAAGGATCTAAATCTCCGACAACAAAGATGGTTAGAATTCTTAGCTTCCTATGATTTCGACATCGCATATACACTAGGAAAGGGCAATGCGGTGGCTAATGCATCGAGTAGAAGACATGCCAGTTTAGGGGCTATGTTTCTAGAATGGAAGCAACTGGAGTACATCGCTAGGTATGATTTCAGACCAAGGTGCGAATTGGATCCAGAAATATTAGCAAGTTTGACGATCAGACCCACTTTGATTGAGCGGGTTGGTTCCAGTCAGAGGAACGACCCTAACCTATTGGAAATCATCTCCAAGTTAGAGATGGGTATCGACGGAGAGATGAACAAGTATGGGCTTGATCGAGATGGATGGCTTAGAAAGAATGGAAGACTAGTTGTACCCAATGTCAATGGATTGAGAGATGAAGTGCTTAGAGAATGTCATCACTCAAAACTGACTATACACCCTGGTGGTAACAAGATGTACCGAAACATGAAGCAGACCTACTACTGGGAAGGGATGAAAAGGGACATTGGGAAGTTTATATCCAAATGCATGAACTGCCAGCTAGTTAAAGCTGAGCAAAAGAAGCCTAGTGGGTTTCTACAACCATTAGAAATTCCAAAATGGAAATGGGAACAAGTGTCAATGGATTTCATTGATGGGTTTCCAAGGACTAGATCGGGCCATGATAGCATTTGGGTGATTGTGAACCGATTAACTAAGAGTGCAAGGTTTATACCCGTCAAGTCAAACAGGACGGCAGCTAAGCTAGCTGAACTATATGTAAAGTGGGTAGTGAGATTTCATGGAATACCCAAAGGCATTGTGAGTGACCGAGATCCGTTGTTCACTAGTGGATTTTGGAAGAGCTTACAAGAGGCGTTAGGATCAGAACTACATCTCAGTACCGCGTATCATCCTCAAACCGATGGTCAAACAGAGAGGGTGAATCGTATATTAGAAGACCTCTTGAGAGCCTGTGTATTGGATTTTGGTGGATCATGGGATGATTTTGCATCTAGTAGAGTTTGCATATAATAATAGTTATCAATCCAGTATCAGTACGGCTCCGTTTGAAGCTTTGTACGAAAGACCGTGCAACTCACCGTCATGTTGGTTAGAAACTGGTGAGAAGTTTGTGCTTGGACCAGATGTGATAAGAGAAACATCAGACAAGATTAAGGTCATTCAACAACGAATGAAGGCTGCCCAAGATAGGCAGAAGAGTTATGCTGATAAAGGGAGAAGAGAATTAAAGTTCTCCATTGGCGACTTGGTGTTTGTCAAGATTTCTCCGTTGAAGAGCATAATACGATTTGGCAGGAGAGGCAAGTTAGCACCAAGATTTGTTGGTCCATTCCCAGTTCTTGAGCAAATTGGGAATTTGGCATACAAACTTGAATTACCAGAAAAGATGGCAGGAGTTCACAACGTATTTCAAGTTTCCCAGTTAAGGAAGTTCGCACACGACCCAGATGTGACTATTTCACCTGATCAGTTGGATGACATCGAAGTTGAACCCGAGGCGGTTGGGAACCGCATGCCTATGCGTATTGTTGGGAACGATACGAAGCAGCTTCGAAGGAAGGCGGTGAAATTAGTCAAAGTTCAGTGGGGCGAGAATGAGAATGACTGTACTTGGGAGACAGAGGACAGCATTAGGAAGACGTGTCCAGAACTCTTCGCCTGATAAGATTTCAGTTTCGATTTAGTTTTTCCGCATGCTAGGATAGGTTGTTTTGTTTGTTTTGCATGTTTGATTGTTATATATGTGATCGGTAGGCATGCAGAATCCTTTGTATGTTTTGGGTTAAGGAATTCCGGGGACGAAATTTCTTAAGGGGAGGAGAATGTAACGACCCGCATTCTACGCATCGTAGGATTGTAGAATATTTATTTCTTTCACACACGAAGTCATATGGTCATGTAACTTTGGGAGACGACTATTGGGGTCATTTCCCATGTTCATGATTTTTCCCGATTTTTAAATGATCGTTTTGCCCCTAGCTAATATTGTTTTGACCATAACTTTTGATTGGAAAGGAATTTTGACCTGAAATCACTTCCATTAGATTTGTTTGATGGTTTACAGTTCCGTAGAGTGGTCACATTAGCCAAACAGACTCACCGTTTGGGAGATATAGCTGAAACAAGTTTCAGATAGTGAAAAACAGCTTAATTGGGCATAACCGGGTGATTAACAGCTAGGCCCAATGGGGAATTTCGGGATTAGGGTTATGAGGAGGCTAAATCAGTTAGAGAACGATCTTATTTTCATTTTTCAGCCACCACTTTCATTCTTGAAACCCTAACAATGGCCTCCAACACTCAAATCAACTTCTAATCACTTTCTAATCGAGTTTTGGCTTAATCAACATCAAATCAAAGAAGATCTTCACCAAATCAAAATTAGAGCTACTGTTAGACATCAGTATTCGCCCAAATCAGCGAGATTTCAGTTCTGAAAATTTTAATTGTGGCCAAGGTGAGTGATTTGCATAGTTTTGCACTAATTACGATTAATTAAGGGTAATTAGTGAAGATTAGCGAATTTATACATTAATAAATTCTGGAAAAATATTTGTAAATTCTTAAATAATGTTTTAGACCTCTACTAGAAATTTGGTTTGATTTGGTTAAGTTTTACTAATCATATTATTAGTTTTTCCTAAACATGCTTAGGGGAAATATGGGGTTTTGGGTATGTTTGATCCATTTTACATGCTATGATTATTGTTTTGATGTTTGTGAATGATTATACATGTTGCTATGACTGTATGGTATGTTTTGTGACTGATTAAAATTGCTAGATTGGTCGAAAACGCTGTCGTATGGTGTAAAACAATCGCTGGAAAGTCGCAGGAAATATGCACGGTTTCGAACCGGATCGGATCGAATTATTGGGCTCGGATCGGATAGGGGAACCGGGCAAGTGAATTGGATTCGAATTAGAACTTAGCATAAGGGAATTGGCGAGAAGGAAGACCATTTTATTAGAGTTGGAGTTGGACAGGGGATCAGATCGAAGGAACCAAAAAGGATAGGATCGGATCGGGTGAATGAAAATGATAGGATCGGGCGAATGGAGAGGGACGGGATCAGATCGGGCGAATGTAGAGGGATGAGATCGGATCGGATCGGACATCAAGGAAGGAGCAACCACCGAGCCGCACCCAGACAGAGGGCATCTGAACCGAACCGAGCTAATGGGGAACATCCTAACCGAACCGCACCCAGGAGCATACTAAGAGGCACTAGATCAAACCGAACCGATGAGGACTGGAGCACTATGCATATCCGAACCGAGTGCTATTACTACTACGCAATGACTTTCTGAAGACCAACTCCAATTCAACCAAAGCCCGAGATGCAAAGGAAGTCCAAATAGGAAGTTGAGCTCAGGATCCAATTGGGAACCAACGAGCCGACTTCATGAGTTGGGCTTTGCTGCGGGACATGTGCTAAGGGGTTATCGATGTCTGTAACTTTGAATCACTATGTGTAGGGAGTACGTGTACGGATTTAGGGCCACAGTGGCCTAGGTACGACTATAGACCAATGAAGTGGGGTCATTTGTAAAGGTTTGGTCATGACTCCATGTGGTATGCTTGGTAGTAGCAGTAGTTGTACAAGTCGAACTCCGTCACTTCTTCAATGGGTATAGTGATTGACAGTGGTGGACATCGTATGCTTTACGCACTGAGTGAGAAATGTGAGGATGGTTGTTATGGTTGATTTATTTGCCATCATTATGACATGCACACCCCCACCCCGTTATCTTTACACCATTTGTTCAGTGGCACCTTAGAGTATTATACAGTATGTAGTGCTAACTCTTTGGTTGCAGGTCCAGGTTCAGGTATGGTTTAGTATACCTGTTATTGTTCTGTTTAGCTGCTTATCGCTCATACCAGACTTTTTGTCTGACCCAGAGTTTTATGTCTCTTCTTATTACTCTGGGTGCTCTCACGAGCAGACTAGAGACATGTTAGCTGGGTATGCACGGGTAGCTGATCCGGAGACGAGCAGGAGGCTTTCACGTATGATACATATAGTATTCTCCCTGTGTTGTTGAAGATCACTGCTTGGGCATTAGTAGTGTATCTTCTAATTTAGCTTTCTTTTGTTTTAGAGACAGTAATTTGGAAAGTTGTAATAAGTTGTATTTGGATTTCCGCTGCTATGTTGATTTGGTTTTCAGCTTATGCACTATCTCTCCTGTTTTATGTCAAGATTATGTTATTATTATATTTTGTTCCATGCGCTGTGAGACATTCTACAGGTTCTTTGTTAGTTCATTCTCTTCTTTCCTTTCTTTGGCGACCGTTCCGTACTAGTTGGCATGTGTATAGCGCACTTTCGGAGGAAATGTCGGCTAGTGCGGGGCGGGCCGTCACACGTACTTTGGCGAGCAAATGTTAATTGGCTTTTTGGTCCGGTTCCCAAAAATACACAAGACACGCTCGACTCAACGCATCACATGGAACTGAAGCAGAAAGGGACGCTTAGGAGCGAAGGAAATAGGATGAAGAGGGATCGCGCCAGCAGAGACCTCGCGACACCCCAAACACGTTTCCGAACCCGGGCCTCGAATCCCTAAGACTCATAAGCCCGGATCTTGGGCCCCCCAAATGCCTATTCATGCAGCCTCCACGCGCCTCATAAAGTGAATTTCGTACCCCCAGGAGGTGCGAATTTCGCACCTCCTAAGGGTGCAAAATTTACACCCAACAGGGTGCGAAATTTGCACCCACCAGGGTGCGAAATTCGCATTCCACAGGGGTGTGAAATTCGTACCGTGGGATGCGAATTTCGCACCCCAGGAGGTACGAATTTCGTACCCTCATGGGGAACGAATTTCTCACCCGCAAGGTGCGAAATTTCGCACCCCAGGCCCAGGTGCGAATTTCCAGCGTGCGCAGGCTCCAGGTGCAAAATTCTGGCATGGGCATGGTTCAAATGCGAATTTCTGGGTGTGGTCCCATGTTTCTACCTACTCACACCTACTCTTACCTAACCCCATTCCTACAAATACCCCATGACTTCACACTTGAAAGGGGTTGGAATTTGTGAGCTCAAGACCCCTAGAGAGCTAGTTTAATGGCATCTCCCATTTGAGGAAGAAGAAGGGCCAAAGTGTCTTTTTCATAATATATTAAATATATGATAATTATGGCATTGTATATGATAATGATGACATCATGTCTTAGAGATGACATCATATAGCCTTAGAGATGACATCATATAGCTTAGAGATAACATCATATGGCTTTGAAATGAACGTAATGAGATGTCATTAGAGGGTCTCAACCTTGTAAACTTTTGTGATCAATAATATTCCAACAATGCTTCCAAGTGGATGTCGGCCCCTCATGAGGTCGAACCACTATAAATCTCTTGTGTTATTTTACTGCTTTCCACTCTTGTCTGTGCGACCAAATTAACTATTCCTAGTAATTGGAATCTTTGGTGTTTACGACATTTTTTGCCGTCAACAAGTAAAGTAATCGGTGGTATCCCATGTAGCTGTGAAATTAAGGATGGGTAATCAGTGGTATCCCTTGTAGCCGTGAAATCAAGGAAGGTATACTCGATCAAGTGTGTGGGTGGAATCGGTGATATCCCTTGTAGCTGTGAAATCAAGGAGGGTTGTAATTGGATATTGATATAGTAATAAAACTCTGCGCAATCCAGCGTTGCGTGGGACCGGACGTAGAAGCAATTCCGAACCAATATAAGATCTGGTGTGTTCTTTCCTTTTCTGCACTCTATTTTTGTTTATCTTTGTGTTTGATTCTGAGTCTGTGATTGTTTCTGTAGTATTTGATTCAAATAGTAGATCATATAAGTTTTAAATTTTGTTTAAATTCTCAAAAAACACTATTCACCCCCCTCTAGTGTTTATTTTGCTTTACGATCCATTCTGCAATCCTTAACAAATTTTCCCTCCAAAATCAATTTATTTGCCTATTTAAACTTCTTAATTTCGAAATTTTATGTCTCTTAACTTATTTCTCGCTGTAATTAACTTGAACACAATAGTTAATGGCTTCCTCATCCAACATAAACAAATACAACATCCTTTCTTTCTCTTTGCCTTTACGGGGACCATTTCAACATACTACACTCACTTGTGTGATGAAAGTAGACGAATCTTTGAAAGATTCTCTAGAAATGATTAGTGAAATACAAGTGATGCAGGGGAAATCCTTATGAATATACAAAAATTCTTAATGGCTAATTGTTTTAACCCTACCATTATTGAATATGATTCTTACAACATACAAATTCGTAACCCTATGGAAGATGATGAAGAAGAGGAAGACGAATAAGTACAAGAAGAAGACATACATATGGAAGAAGATGACAAATTTATATGCATTGTAGAAGTATGCTTTGATAAATTTTAAAATGTGATTGAACAATATGGAGGTTTTTTCTTTATTATCCAAATTTTCCAATTCACAAATCGTTAATTCTCAAAAACAGTCGTTAGCTAAGTTGCCTTTTTTGTAAACAATCATTGTATAATCTAACATTTCTGTTATATATTTAGATGGTTTTATAGTCATATATCTGTAATATTACATTATATATAATAAATATAAGTTTAGTTCAATTACTTTATCTTCTTATTAAGTTTTATAATATTAGTTTAAGCAGGAGTATTATAGTTTATATGTAACTATATAGTTTTTTTTATGACAAAAGGGGGAAGTATAAAATAGGTTAGACTAGGCTTAGATTAAGGGAGAGTTAGTAGTTTAAGAGGAGTTGTTGGAGTAAAGAGGAGTAATTGAAGAATCAAGGTAACAATATGTATATTTTATAAACAAAGGTTGTCATCGTAAAAAAGAGGGAGGTTGTTAGTTCCTAAGATGATGGTTTAGATGACAAAAACCTTATGACTTATTATATACTAACATTTTATGTTGTGTTATATAAGTATATGCAGGATATTTATAAATAGGTATTGGAAATGAAGATTGTACAATATAAAGATTCAAGATTGAAAAATATAGTGGTGAAGACTCAAAGATTAAAGACTCATGAGTACCAAGAGTTCAAGATATCAAGAGAAGTAATAAAGTCTACATTTATGTTAAAACTTTATACTAAACACTAACATCTTTTCTTAGTTTTTAATTGTGGAATGGAATCCCCTTTCTCACTTTATAGTGGGATGGAACCCATAGTGCGATGGAACCTACTACCTACTCTAGTGGGATGGAACCATAAATTTCAAAAGTATTTATTTAGTTATATTATCTTTAGAATGTTATACAAGTCTTAGAATTGATTTAACAAGTTTTAAAATCAAAATTCTTTTGAAAACAAGTTTTTTATATAAATTTAAACATAGGCATGTTGACATATGCCATCCCCCCCATGCCAACGTAGTTCCCATTTCAGCCAAAAAATAGATTTCAAAAGAAGTTTCCATTTATCGTTTTTCGTCGCAATTAGATATAACTGTTGTTTTCCTATATATACTTGATGCTTGAACGAGTTTTAAATAACTTTCTCTTTATTATCCTTCACTCCTTCTTCTCTATTCCATTTCCTTTTTAAATTTCAAGAATTCTTAACCAAACTCTGCCAAAATTCAAACTTCAAAGTGAATCAAACTAGATCACCTATAGTTTGATTCTCTGTCGTTCCCTCGGAAATATCTCAATGCTATTCAGAATTATATGAGCATTAGTAATTAAAGATCGAAAGATCAAAGTTCTATCGAGTCTCTCTATCAAATTAGTATTGAAAAAGTGTTGTTGTGGCCCATTTAAGTCAAGCGGGTGTAGTATAGCCATTGTAACAAGCCGAATTTTTATAATGGGAATATTTAATTATTTAAATATTCAAAATGGTTTATTTTAATGTTTTGCTGATTTGGAATGTCAATTCAACTTAAATTTGAAATATTTAAGTTTAAAGTCAACTTAAGTTATTTTAAAGCCATGGACAATGCTATTTGGATATGAACAATAATAAGAAATTATTATTGATAAATTTGAACATTTGTAAATCTAAGTATTGGAATTCGTGATTTAAATATTAAATAATACGAATTCGATAAATTTATTTATCATTCTTTAGTTAATCGATATTGAATATAAATCCATTTTGTAAATTCATTGATAATAGTAAATAAATTGGAATTAAATCGATATTTAGATTACATTTTAAAATAATATTTTAATATGGAAAATAGACAATTTTCAAATGATCTCTGAATTCGATGAATCCAGTTTCATCGGATTCGAAATAGTAAATTATTGTAAGATTTCAATTTTCATTTCCATTGGAGCTATTTTTTGGTCATGCACGATATAAACGTGTATCAATAATCGATTTGAATTTATAATTTGTTCTAAAAATAACTGTTAAACAAGATTGAACTAGCTTTCAAAACAAGTTCCATTGTTTTTTAAATGTGGGTTATTAGCTATGAATGACAATTATAACAACTTGTTTCGAGTTCGGAAATTTTCGAACTCAATGAATATTATTTTGAAGAGGCTATATAAGCATCTCGATCCCACTTCATTCTAAACCCTAGCATCCACTTATTTTTTCTTCAATCCAATGTCCATAATTTAATCTTTCAATCCGTCCACAATTAGCAAAAAATCCCAACTAGAAAGTTGTTTGCATCGACGTTTATAGTCCGTCATGCCGGCCACTCGACCATCGGAGGTAGGAGGTGGACAAAATCTGACCAATAACCGTGATGGATGTAGTTTCAATCTTTTTCTATTAGCTAGTGTCATCATCGTCGATCCTTAGGTAATAGGGTTTGAAGGAGAATTGTGGAGAGTGGCAAGCTCAACACGCTGACCAAATCTAGTTGTAAATGGTGGCTCATGGTGGTCGATAGGGTGATTTCACCCTTTTTCGTCCATCTCGATTCTCTGGCATGGCGGTGGAGCGTTGGGGGTCGTGTTTTCCAGCGATGGGACGTGGTGAGGCGGCGACGGCGATGTAGGTAGGGTGACCTCCGGCAGTTCGTTGGGTGATGCATAGGAGGGGGTTTGGTTTCGTGATTTCGAAACCTGTAAGTATCACGATTTATTAATCACATATTTGTGCTAATAAAGGGATTAAGGTAGATAATGATTTCATTAATCAATTTATAAATTATTTTTATTCAAGCTAAAATTGTAATGATTATAACTTGTTCGTACATGACATATTTCGATGAAACAAGTCGTGTTGGATTCGTATGGATAAACACTGCGCATTCGAGTTGGGATTGGTGTGTTTTGGAGGTGCTTGGATTTTTGTGTAACTTCAAACGCCTACTTGAAATTACATACACTACAAGAAAAATACCCTGTTGCAACTAGCTATTTGCAACAGACTTCAAATGACAGTTGCAGTAAATGATATTTAGCAACAGGCCTTTTGTTGCTGTTGCAATAGATAAGATTTAACAACAGACTTATTCTTCCTGTTGCGAAAAGCATATTTTTTGCAACAGTGATTTCGTGTCCGTTGCAAAAACATACTTTTTGCAACTGGACTTCCATTCCTGTTGCAATAGAAATATTATTTGCAACTACACTATATATTTAGCAACTGTCTTTACCAGTTGCGATAACTGCAGTTTTTTTGTAAGTGGTAAAGCCTGTTGCGAATAACGTACTTTTGAAAATTATTTTTTCTCCAAGTAATATCCGGTTGTAATATAAGAAGTATAAGCATAATAGTTTATATATATATATATATTTGAAAATTATATGATTAACCAATATATATACATATATATATATATTTGAAAATTATATGATTAACATTTGGTTATAGTTCCGAAACAACAAGTAATCAATAAAAATTTGTAAATAATGAGTTATATTTTAATAAGTAATTAGCATAATATTTATTAATGTATGATATTTGATAATCATAATTTAGTTCTCATATAATTTTAAAAGTTATTATTGTTTGATTTTAAAAGTTATAATTTGGTTATGAGTTAATAAAAAATCCTATGCAATTAGTCACGCGTACAACACTACAGCAGTACTCAATTTCAAAAGTATAAACTTAACGTATTATTAAATTTCAAATGTCATCCGTCCAGGAGCACTCCATTAAGTAATAACGCGTTTAACCCTTCTGTTGCGTGAAACTTTATCAATCTCCTTTCCTCGCTTTCCACTTCGTAACCCTAGTTGCGATCCCACATTTCCTCCGTCTTCAATCGATCCGCCGCCATTCGACATCTCATTCAATCGATCCATCCAGAAGCTCTCAATTCGTGCCAACGTTCAATCTCCAGTCTCAAAATCGATCCACTTCGTGTTGGCGTTCTGGTATCAGGTAAAATTCAGACCCTACGTTTCCTTCATTGTAATTGTTTGCTCGATTTCGATTAATCCCCATCCTGTTCAAATTTGTGATGAAACGAGTTTAAGATTCAATTTTGTTTTACTGTAGAAGCTGTTCATAAACTAAAATCATTAGAAGATTCAGAACTAAGGCCTATATTATTAGTTCAAATATAAATGCAAACCTTTTCGGAAAATAATCGGAGACCTTTACTGTTTTCACATGTTTTTTGGGACCATGTCAGCAGAGATTGGTCTCTGTGAGAATTTTATTAACCTTTTGTTAGATATAACTTGAAAGGAAAGAGTACTCTTGAGCTAATGTAGTTAAATACTATTTATTGTTAGCATGTTATATAAGCATCTTGATTCCTGATATGGAATGGAGTTTTGCTTCCACTTAAGAGTAGTAGGAAGTTTCGTGTTCCTATTGTGTGCAATGTTCAACAAGATAATCTTTGGGAGGCATGACAGTTAGTCCGTATGAGAAACTAATTTCACTGAAATGCAGGCCTGCCAAAATGCAAACTGAAACATTGCTAGCTGGTCATTGTACTACTACTATATTTACTTAGACTTGTCTTCCCAGAATCAAATAAAACACTGTAACCATTTTTCTTTCCAATAATACACTATTATCATAACACACTCCAATATATAATATCCATCTTGATTTTATTTCATTTTTTGAGACATTTTAGTTAATAGTTGTAAATATGCTTTAACGACTACAAAATTATTTAAATTTAAAATCACATTCTAAAAATAAAAATAGCATCCGTGCATGTAAATTTGAGTTTTATGTGTATCTTTCTCCATTGTTCTATCTTATGTAGCTTAAAACAAATTGTTACCATCTTAATCTTTTATTTAACAAACACGTTCATCCATGTAGATAGTACTAATTCATATGTTCTAAATTATATTTTGCAAACTTGCACAACCAACTTGATAAACTATTGCCAGATCTGTTAGAACACATGAGCTTGATACATCTTATATCACTATGACTTGAATATACTCAGTGCACATTTAACTATCAGTTTGAACCACTCTTCTGTTCACAACACATCTTTAATTTTGCTGCATTAAAGATTATCACAGCTGCATCAAACATTCCTGCTTGTATCTTCAGTTGCTAATGTGGGTAAGTGTATATTATTCAACTATTAATTTATAAATTAAAATGAAAAAGTGTTATATAAGGAGAGGTGAAACTATATATCTAAGCAGTGGCCTAACCCAGGTAGAAATGAAAAATTAAACATGTAATCATGGTATAAATTAATACTTATACTTTTCCAATCTTTATTTCAATCCCGCTTGAACATCAAATGGAAAACATCACGGAAAACATCAAAGAGATTAAGTGTGTGCATCATGTGCACAGTTTGCGTGTTTATGCACCAGAATTCAACATAAATACATAATGTACAAGTTATACCGGTCTCCCTAATATCAGTAGTATTCCAAGAGGCTATGACTTGGAGTGAATTTAACTAGCATAGGAGGTTTTTTATAAAGATGAGAAAAAAATTATAGGTAGTTTGCTTACGTGCATAATCAACTAAACCAAAGTTTGATATTCTTTAGTTAGAAACCAAGGATTAGTTTTTTTTTATTTAGTCGAATTAGGTTTCAAGTACAAAATATAAACATTATAGACTGCAGGCAAAACATGGCTCGTTTTAGGGATTGAAAGGGTTTTAGGTTTCTACTACCCCCTTATCACTCACACCATTGATTTATTTTGGGAATTTCAGGTTTTTAGGAAAGGCTAAGATTTTAGAGGATCGTCAAGATGGACAAAACATGGATCTATCTACCAAGGTTTAGTTAGTTTTGGTTATTAATTTCATAGTTGCAATTATTTAAGATATATTACCAATATCTTCATGTTTTATAGAATGACAGAAGAATATAAGCAAGCTGTTTGGAATTTTGTATATGGGCATGCAGAAAGGGAGGGAAATCCATAGAAAATTATTTGTCCTTGCTTAGAATGTCGGAATCTTAACAGGGAATCGCCAAGGAATGTCGTATCACACTTGATTTGCTATGGATTTGACCTAACATATGATGTTTGGATTTTTCACGGGGAAGAACATCCTTCACAAAATGAAGTAATCGAGGCAATGAAGTGTCAGATGCATATAGAATGTGCTTGGATACACAAATATGTAATGAGGAGATGGAAGGTCATGCTAATGTAAGACATGGAGAAGGGATTAATGAGATCCTGAAGAATGTTGAAATTCCTTTGTATCCCGGGTGTGCAAGCTACACAAAGCTATCAGCTACAATACTTCTTTATAAACACAAAGCTCGAAACGGTTTAACTGACACAGCATTTACGGAACTTCTTAAACTTTTGAAGGATATGTTGCCTGTAGAAAACACGCTTCCTGATTCCACGTATGTGTGAATGATTGTTGTCTATTTCGAAAAGAGATTGCACATAGTGATTTTTGTCCTAAATGTGGTAAGTCTCGTTGGAAAAAAAGCAAGACAAAGACAGACGAAAAGGATGCCAAAATGCCTATGAAGATTTTGAGATACTTTCCAATAATACCTAGATTGAAAAGAATGTTCACGTCCTCAGAAACATCAGAGCAATTGAGATGGCATAGCAACCATAAGAGTGAAGATGATAAATTACGTCATCCAGTAGATTCTTCCCAGTGGGCTACAATTGATAGGATGTATCCATCTTTTGCATTTGATTCACGAAATTTAAGGCTTGGTCTTACAAGTGATGGCTTTAATCCCTTTGGCAACTAGAACAGTAAATATAGTTGTTGGCCTGTGTTTCTTGTTGCGTACAACTTTCCTCCATGGCTTTGTATGCACAAAGGCAATATGATGTTATCTTTATTAATTCCTGGGCCATGACAACCAGGAAATGACATCGATGTGTATCTGCAACAACTTAATTGATGATCTAAAAAATATATGGGACAAAGGGGTAAAGACTTATGATGCGTATAGTCATAATGAATCCAAATTAAAAGCCATTTTAATGTGGACAATAAGTGATTTTCCAGCTTATGGAAATCTAGCAGGTTGCACAGTAAAGGGTAAGAAAGCATGTCCTGTTTGTGGCATCAATACTTGCTCGACATGGTTGCCTTTTAGTAGGAAGTGTGCTTAACTGGGTCATAGGAGATTCCTTGACCCTAATCATGAGTATCGCCAACGGAAAAACTTGTTTGATGGAATTGTAGAGAATAGACAAAAGCCTCCAGTACAAACCAGTACTCAAATCTTCAATTGTATTAAAGATATTTGTAATGAATGGGGAAAAAGACAAAGGAGGAAAAGAAAGGGAAAGAAATAAAGAAAAGGAAAAGGGGAGATGGGAAGAAAAACCGAAGTCAAATATGGAAGAAGTCGATATTTTTTTATTTGCCTTATTGGGAGGTAAATTTTAATTTAAATTTTTTATCTATCAAAGTATCTAGTACTTTATCGTTAGGTATTTACATGAAATTATTTTTATTTTTTCAGGCACTTCCTTTGCGTCACAATCTAGATGTAATGCATGTTGAAAAAAATATTGGTGAGAGCATTCTTAGCACGTTACTTGATATTAAAGGGAAAACAAAAGATGACATCAATGCACGTAGAGATCTAGAAGTAATGGGTATTAGAAAAAAGTTGCATCCCATAGATATAGGAAGCAAAGTGTTACTTCCAGCTGCACCATGCACTTTAACTGACTAAGAAAAAGAGATATTTTACTATAAAATGAGTAATTTAAAAGTACCTGATGGATATAGCTCCAATATTGGAAATTGCTTTGCAAAACAAGATAAAATTTCAAATCTGAAGTCTCCTGATTATCATGTTTTGATACAGCTATTATCTGTATCACTGCGAGGACTTCTACCCGAAGCAACAAGGAACACATTACTTTGATTATGTTCTTTTTACAATGACATTTGTCAAAGAGTTATTGATAGAGATAAATTAGGATTCGTTGAGAATCAGGTTGCGGTAATACTATGTGATCTTGAGAGATTCTTCCCTCCTTCCTTTTTTGATATCATGGTTCACTTGACGGTACATTTAGGGTGAGAAGCAAGAATTTGTGGTCCAGTACAATATCGATGGATGTATCCGTTTGAGAGGTAAAATTTTAACATGAGTATATAAAGTAGTTAATGGCGTATGTATTTATGGGGAAATTTTATGTATGCATCTTGATTATAGGTATATGAAAACATTGAAAGCATATGTTAAAAATCAAGCTCGGGCCGAAGGGTGCATAGCTGAGCGCTATTCTTCCGAAGAATGCATGAAATATTGTGCTGAATATATAAAGATGGGTTAGAAATTGGGAAAAGAAGAAATAGAAATGAAGTGCAACAAAGTGATTCCATACTTGAGGGACGCCCTATCTCCAAAGGAAAACCTATGGTAGTCACCAAGGATGTGATTAATGCTGCTCATCGGTATGTGTTGTTCAATACCGAAGAAGTGGAGTCGTATATAGAGTAAGTATAAAGTTAATACAACTATTATATTTGAAACAACTTAATTTTTGATTCATGCATTTTCGTGTACAGAATGCACAAGGAAGAGCTAAAACGTTTGCCTCCTCGGCTTTCACGAGATGTTGTAGAACTTTCAAAGCTGCATTCAAAGACATTTAGCAATTGGTTTGAAAAAAAGGTCGAAAGTGTTATAAATTTTGTTTGAGATTGATAAGTTTGAGGTAGAAGTATTTTTTATATACTATTATGTTTTTTTCAGGTTAAAGATGATAGACAAACATCGAATGTTAGCGAAATAGTGAATTGGCTTTCGTATGGACCTCGCCATCAAATAATATCTTATACCGGCTATATTATTAACGGTCGACGTTTTCATACAAAAGAGTATGAGAAGTCTACACAAAATAGTGGTGTTTCTATCGAGGCAAGTACTATTCATGAAGATGGGTCCATTGAGAAAATAATTTATTATGGGGTTCTACGTGAGATTTTATTACTAGACTACCGCCGATTTCAACTTGTCCTGTTTAAATGTGACTGGGCAAATATTAATCGTGGATTGAAGGTTGAAAATGGATTCACATTAATCAATTTACATCAGTTCCAAAATCAATTTGCAAGTGACCCTTTCATTTTAGCTACGCAAGCTACACAAGTATTTTTTTGTAAAGAAAGCAACTCATCAAATTGGTATGTTGTATTGAAAGCACCACCTCGAGGTTTTCATGAGTTAGAAAACTATGATGAGGATGAAGGACCAACTAGTAAACCTACAGACGAGTCACAAATTGTTGATAGAGATGTAGACAATGGAGACGAAAGTTACATAAGAAAGGATTGTGAGGGCATTTTGGTATGAAACAAACATCTTTTATTGATTTTTGTCATATAACCATTTTCAATTCTAGAAAAGTATTTCTGTTTATTATTTTCAATAATTACCATTATATATGATTTTTATATATAAGATTCAAAATTTGGGATTGAACTTACACTGATATGCAACTAGACCTAGACATGAAAAATCCAATATTGTGTCACCTTTTTTCAACGGATTAGGCACTAGTAAATAGACGAGGCATGCTATTTTGACGTGTATTATATTTAGCCGACATTTGCATGCTGTATTCTATTTAGCTGACATTTGCATGCTGTATTCTATTTAGTTGACATGCATGCTGGATTCTATTTTGACGTGAAAATCCAAGTACCGACACTTAGCTGACATTTGCATGTTGTATTCTATTTAGCTTCTAATTGTTATGGCATAACACATTTTCTCCTTTTATTGTTATTTGTGGCAGTATGTATACTGATATTTTTTATTGTTGTTTATTAAACTGTTTGTGTATTTCAGATAAATTCTCCCGTACTGGTAATATGCTATTTCTAACACTTTGTATACTGATTTTTCGTTTTCTTTTTTTTAGGTTGAAGATAACTGAACAATAAGTATCAATGGGGAAAAAGGACCAAGACTTAATAGAGGTAAGATATTTAGAAACATGCAAGTAATCAATTTTTATGTAGGAATTCCTGTCAGATGATGTTATGTGCACTTTTTCTCTTTATCATTTATGTCTTTTATTACGTGATACAGTGTGCATACAAACAAAATTAGCTTCAACTTTTAAAATATTAACAAAAACTTACTAGATGAGGCTGCTTAGATTGCATTGTCCAAAACAAATGAAGCACAAGTTTGGAATGTCTTCATGAATGTAAACTGGTTTGCCAAAATTAGTGATAAAACGTTGCGTGAAAATGATATTGAACTTAACATCTTTTCGACCATGCACACCGGAAAACATCTTTTGCTAGGTATACGTTGCGTGAAAATTAGATTGCATTGTCCACTACCTCAAATACCAATTTCTTTTCAATATCCAAATAGTGAACATGATTTCTTATTTGAATGAGGTAGTATGCGTTAGTACATGTGTTCCCATGATTATGTGCAGTTTGATTAATTGTGAACAAGTTGAACCATATACATGTATGATTGTGTAGTTTAATCTAAACCTACTGGAAGGTATAGATTATAAGCGCGTCTAATGTATCATTTTGATTAAATATATCATTCATAACATTTAAAAATAATAATAGTACTTAATGCAGTATTGATACAACAAACTGACTGCAATATGCACTTGTTGATTTCAAATTTCACACGATGATGATTAGATTGGTATGCTTACTGTGGATACTCTACGGCTAGATGGGGTCAGCTTTTGCATTATTGTATAACATATATCCAAACGATTTAATTTGCAAATAGCCGTTCTGTCGGCGCCAAACATCCCATTTCTTCTTGCAATGTATCACTTTTAGATACTATTTCTCTCTACTATTTTTTTGCACACCATATTGCTATGCCTCAAATCCCTACTAATTTAAACATCTATTTTTTTAAATAATATGATTTCTTTTCGCTGAATTAACAAAAGAGTAAAACTTTGTTATTTAGACAGAATATGTGGCTGAAATCATTGAATTAAATAAGATTAATTCCTTTATTTGTAAAAACTTACGTGGCCCATGTAGTCTAAACTCAGGGTGGGTTCAAAGATTTCAATTGCCCAAGACGAATTTTCATGAATGCTAAACATTTAAGGGATTCCAAATTAAGAATATATGCTTAAATGACATTGAATTGGTCGGCATCAATTCTTCTGCTAATCAAGACACCTCAAAGAAGCTGAAATAATATTTGCAGCTGCTACATACACGTGTGTGTACATATATACGTATATGTATATGTATGCCTGTCTGAACACCCAAGAGCTATAGTTCTTTGTTTTTCTATATCTGACCAGGGTATTGAACTGTTGGTAGACCTTGCTTGGATTTAAAAAAACAGAAAAAGGGTAAACTGTTTTACATATAGTTAGGTTTATTTTGCACTAACATCTAACCTGATATTGTGTATGTTATTGTTTGCAGTTGCTTCTAGTTTGACAATTGTATATGTTTGTAACTGTCTTTTATTTATTCTTAAGCGCAAGTGATGATATGCGTGCTTTTGACTGATAATTCCAATAATGTATCATCATCATCATAACATGCAGAGGTCGACTGCTTATAAATAAAAGATGTTTGTGACAAATTCATATAATATACATAATCATTTTATAATTGTGAACAAGTTGAAGCATACACATAGCTTTTGATAAACTTATCTGGAATTAGCAATCTTATACTTTCCGGGAGAACTTAGAATTTATGCTACAACTTAGTATTTATATGATCCCATTTCTTCTTGCAATGTATCGCTTTTAGATACTATTTGTCTCTACTATTTTTTGGCACACCATATTGCTATGCCGCAAATCTCTTCTAATTTAAACATCTAATTTTTTAAATAATATGATTTCTTTTCGCTGAATTAACAAAAGAGTAAAACTTTGTTATTTAGATAGAACATGCGGTTGAAATCATTGAATTAAATAAGATTAATTCCTTTATTTGTAAAAACTTACGTGGCCCGTGTAGTCTAAACTCAGGGTGGGTTCAAAGATTTCAATTGCCCAAGACGAATTTTCATGAATGCTAAACATTTAAGGGATTCCAAATTAAGAATATATGCTTAAATGACATTGAATTGGTCGACATCGATTCTTCTGCTAATCAAGACACCTCAAAGAAGCTAAAATAGTATTTGCAGCTGCTACATACATATGTGTGTACATATATACGTATATGTATATGTATGCCTGTCTGAACACCCAAGAGCTATAGTTCTTTGTTTTTCTATATCTGACCTGGGTATTGAACTGTTGGTAGACCTTGCTTGGATTAAAAAAAACAGAAAAAGGGTAAACTGTTTTACATATAGTTAGGTTTGTTTTGCACTAACATCTAACTTGATGTTGTGTATGTTATTGTTTGCAATTGCTTCTAGTTTGACAATTGTATATGTCCGTGACTGTCTTTTATTTATTCCTAAGCCCAAGTGATGATATGCGTGCTCTTGACTGATAATTCCAATAATGTATCATCATCATCATAACATGCAGAGGTCAACCGCATATAAATAAAACATGTTTGTTTCAAATTCACATAATATACGTAATCATTTTATAATTGTGAACAAGTTGAAGCATACACATAGCTTTTGATAAACTTATCCGAAATTAGCAATCTTATACTTTCCAGGAGAACTTAGAATTTATGCTACAGCTTAGTATTTATATGATCCCAAAATTATAAAGTTGAAGCTTATTTATTAATTCTTTTTGTTGCATCAACTAACCATATTCCTTTTAGCTAACCTCATTTGTTGTATGCTAATTTCAGAGCTCACTTGCAGCACTAAGACGATAAAAAAGGCAGAGTTTAGCTGCACTTATAGCTTCGCGTGCATTCGGCGATAATACAGTTAAGAACAGTGGTGTAAAAATAAAATAAAAGGGTGATGTTGAAGTTGAAGCTGCTCAGATTTTAAACACTAATGTTAGAAGATCTCCTCGCAAGCGTCCTGTTCAGCCTTGTGATGTTGAAGCTGCTCATATTTTAAACACTAATGTTAGAAGATCTCCTCACAAGCGTCCTGTTCAGCCTCAACCCGAGGAAATTCAGCATCAACCCGAGGAAATTCAGCCTTTTTTGTTTCTCCTGGCCCTAATTCAAACCCATCTCTGAATATTACTCCAAACTCAACTGACACGCCTACTGCCATGGACCCGGATGTTTGCAATGAAGATTGTTGACTAGAGCCGGCCAAGAAAAAAAGAGGAAGGACGACGATGAAGAAATTTTCCTTGATTCCTGACGAGAAGCCTGAAGTGGAATTCAATGATTTAGGTCAACCGGTAGGTGACAATTCTCATCACTTGTCATCTTACATCGATATATTAGTAAGGGAAATGGTTCCTATGACCATTAGCGAGTGGAAAAAAGTCGACAAGCACCTAAAGGATGATTTATGGACTTGTATACAGGTATGACCATTGTGATTCTGTGTTTATATTTTTATTTGTTTCTGTCAAGTTTTTGTATTTTACCTTAATTGATTTCTTTTTCTAGAAACTATGTTAGATAAACCATTAAATCGAAAATTCTAAACAATTATTGCTATTTTCTAAAAAATAAAAATTACATAATGTTAGCCCTTGAACCTATTTTCTTAAAAAAGAACGAAAATGAGTTCGGATCCAGAAAATAAACTCAACCATACTGATCATTAATTTGACTTTTTTTTAAATAAAAATTACATAATGTTAGTCCTTGAACTTATTTCTGCTTGGATTTATATAGTATCTACGCATTTGTTATCGACGGCATTAGAAGATTAAATCTAACGAACATGCAAAGCAATTTCGTTAGTTATACATTTTTATTTTTTCTAAAGGCAACTATGAATACATCATGAAGTTTTTCAATAATATGATGCTGTTTTATTGCTGTTTCTGCTGTGCAGACGAGATTCAAGGTAGATGCAGTTTACAAGGACTTGTTGTTTTAGATGATGGGAGCACGATGGAAAGAGTCAAAATCGAGATTGGTTTTTGCTATTAAATTGGCGTCTGCTTCTCCCGACTCTTCTTCTAGGTTAGCCATGCTAAAACCAGTTAACATAAAGAGTGATGGAGAGTGGAATGACTTTGTAAAGGAAAAACTGACAGAAAATTTTGAGGTAATAAGCTTTATCGGTTATAAATTCAAATGTAAATTACATTTTACTAACGAAATTGTCTTGTGTAGCAAACCAGCAATAAATTCAAAGCACTTAGAGAAAAGAACAAAACTCCACACACAATGGGTAGAAAGGGTTACGCAAGGTTAGCAGAAGAAATGGTAAGAAAATGCATGTTTGGGTTATGTTCGCATCCATTATATATATATATTTTCTTCATTTCTTACCCTTTTTTTGGCTAGAAAATGGAAAGTGGAACATCGGATGTTAACCAAGACGAGCTATCGTGCGAAGCCCACGTCAAAAAAATGGGAAGCCGCCGAATTCTGTTGTGGCTAACTGCATTGTAAGAATTTATTTATATTAATATTGTAACTTTGTTACATATATGCTTCCGTTTTCTCTTTTTGTGATGAAGATGATGATTCTGGAGGTGAATAACTGATAACCATAATTAGTTTTTATTAGTTGGAAATACTTTATGATCATATGAATAAGAGTGTCAAAGGATTTTCTGCAATTCCAACAATATAGTCACTGTTGTAGTGTACATCAAGGGCGGATCCAGGAATTAACACAAAATGGGGCTGACTTTAACACTATTTTTTTTAAGTTACAATGCAATTCAAACTACTGCTAATAAGCAATAATCAAAGATTTTTTTTAATAATAACAAGTAGATTCAAATTGCATTTTCAATCCATAACATTTAGCTTAACTGTGCTCGACGAGCCTTTACAGAGTCAAAATTTTTAACTATATAACCCAAATCAATCTTTTAATCAAAATCTCAATACTTTAATATAAGCTATTAAATATTACATCATGTAATTAGCACAATTAAACGTTATCAAATTTGACAAAACAACCAGATTAGTTTACCAAGGTAATTTTTTTTCTTTAAAGAGAAATAAGCCTCAACAATAAGGTATTAATTATTACTTTTTAAGAAAACTATCAGTCGTTTTCAATCTCATTTTACATAAACTTCTTGAGTAAAAACATAATTTAGCAGCAACTTTAAAAGTAGGTTACCAGTTCAATTATCAAGCGAAAATTAGTCGGTTTAACCATCACTTAGGGAGAACAGTCATAGACAATTAAATAAAATGTTTTCATATTGAAATATAGTCAACGAATGGTAAGTTAAACTAGCAAATAGCAATAGAATAGAAACCGATTATCCTACAGCCTAAAGAAAAAATATGCAATAATGGAAACCGCAAAAAAATTGAGATTTGAAAAATGAGAAGTTCTACGGCCAGGCTTTTACATTCAAATTGTTAATATACTATATAATAATTTACTAGCAAATAATTAATCACCTGAATGGTTGACTTGGTTAATCTTTGTTATTGAATTTAGTCGGCAGCCAAAATTAAAAAGAGTCGTTTCTTTGTGTGAATGAGTGATTCACCGTGTAGAAAATTGGGAGAAAGAACCAGGAGCACAGAAGGTTGGCCTTCCTTCAATTTTAGGCTGGGCAAGATTATGCATTGGAGAACTTAATTTTACTTCCATCTATTTGGCTTACCCCGGGCTGCAGCCCAGCACTGCCCAGGGCTCAATCTGCCCTTGGTGTACACATTAGTTTACTGGATTACATGGTTATGCACATTGTATCACAGTACCAATCTCAGCTGATACATAACGTATAGCTTCTGTAGTTATGTCTACGTAGGAAATATATGTGTAATTTTTTTTACCTCTGAGGCAAAACAATGTTCGCCGCTACATGAAAAGTGCAGTTGATGACAAGCTTTGTGTTGGATCTTTTTGCCTTGTTTTCTGTAAAACTACAAGTTCTTTCTCTTATTTTCCGTCGCACGCAGTTAAAAATTCTTGTCAAATTCCGTCGGTTCCCCAGTAGATTCTGACCGTTTATATCTCACAAATAATTAAACGTTATATTTTACATCACATCTAGATAGTTAGCAGTAGTACATATTTCATTTATTAATGTTGGATTTTTTTTATTTTTTATTTACAAAAATCTGCAGGCTAAGATAAAAGAGCATAGGAGTAGCACTCATAGCTCTAAGGGAATGTCATCGATAGGTGAAGATGGAGTGTTGAAGGTTTTTGGCACCGAGCATAAGGGAAGAGTGAGAGGACTAGGCTTTGGCATTGTACCATCTCGAATTGGTATTCATGTAAGCAATTCAAAAAAGGTGCCTGTATTGGAAAACCAAGTTGCTATCTTGACGGCTAAAGTAGAAAAGTTAACTAAATTGGTCATTACAGTGAGTTACATATAGTTAGCCCTATTTATGAATATATGGTATGTTACAATAAGTTATAGTATCTAACATTATACATTTTATAGAACACAAATGAAAAGAGGATCGATAATGCACCACATTCAGAGACTCCTTGTGCTCCTACGCCACAGGTAATATATGATCTGATTTCGAAAGATATTTTGATGGTTCTATTCTAATGATGTTTGGCTTGGTTATTGCGTAAGACCATCAAAACAGTCGTTTAGAGCCTTCAGTCACGTATTGTATATATTTGAACATGTTTCGAAAGACTAAAACCACCACTATTTCGATCTGTTTAGAACCTTTGATTTTTCTTAATTTTATTTTTTGAGATTTTAGAACCAACCCTTATCGTAAGCACGTTTCAAGCTTGGAAAAAGAAAATAAACAATAACATTTTCAATTTTTCTCATAACGACGATCTATAAGCGATAATACGTGATAAACAGTTTTCAAAAAACTATTTATAAATTTTAAAAGATTAAAACAAAAGAAACCAATTCCTCCAACTCCAATGTTGGATTGTTAGAAATTAAGAAGCAACCTTCAAGTTATATTATAATACCTTGCAGCTGGTTAGAATCCATTATATTTAAGATTCCATTTTCAGTTTACAAGATGCACGTGGAGATTGTGAAAATGGTCGGTGTTTGCCTGTCGGAAAAGGAATCCAGTACTATAAAAGACAAAATAACATAAGATCAAAGCTTCAATACTGAATACCCCTCCAAATTTTAGAGTTTCACCAAAAAAAAAAAACTTAAAAATAAGCACATACAGAACCCTTTCTCTACGATAATACCTCTAACGCATTATACTGAATAATGAGAAGGGATATCGACAGGTTTCCACCATATTGCGAAAAAAACATTTTTGGTAGTCCTTTCCATTTTTTTAACCATATTGCATTATACTGAATAATTAAATCTTGGCATGGTATTATCAAAAAGTTGATGGAAATGAAAATTTCAGTAGTCCTTTCAAAATAACTATATCGACATTTTTTTTTGGTAGTCTTTTTTTTCCATCTTTAATTGACACTGAAGAAATTGATGCTGAAGTGTAGTAGCTCTGTAATTGATACAGAAGCATTGTTGATAATTAAAACCTAACTCAACAAATGGTTAAATAAAAAGATAAATTAATTAATTAAACTGAAGAATAATAATAATCTATTTTCATGTTGAATGAAATGTACACAGAAGGTTAAACATAAAATAAGAATCAATAATTTTCAACTTCTATACTTTTATTTTGCTGAGTTATATCAAAATGAGACCAATAGCCAAATAAATAATTGAAGGCTTTGAACAGTACTGGATTCTTTACCAAGGTTAGAGCCATCCCAGTTTATTATGCTCATATCGTTCAAATATATATATATATATATATATATATATATATATATATATATATATATATATATAGGTATAACTCCAGCAGTTTTAAGGTTTAAATTATAACAAATACAAGTTGTAAATTAATCAGTAATTGTAAGCCTGGTTCCCTTGTTCCACAATTTTACTTAGCTTTAATGAACTCTAATATAAGCCGGTTACAACTAGATTTTACCAATCTCAATATTTGAAAATACGATTTCTATGAAAAATAATCAATTTTTATAGTAACTAAAAAATCATGTAATTTGTTATTATACTTCGTTCGTTAAAAGTATAAAAACTGACATTTTTTAACACAACTAGCATTTAGGAATTCTAATTTATGTATCTAAATTTGAATTCATCATTATGAATCCAACTAGATAGTCATTACTATGTTGGTTCTGTTATGATTTTAAAATGCCTAAATTAGGGAAAAATTGCAACTTTAATGACTAAATATAAACAAAATGAATTTTAATTGAATTATTTTTAATTTTTTACCCAAAGTTTCCATTGACTATAGCTAAACTGGACCTTGAGCTACTGGTATTGATTCTTTGTTGCCCTTCTTTTTACTTTATTCTTAAAATAGACTGTCCAGATGTAAACAAACTTTAAAGGGAAACATAGGCACATCAATGAATCAACTGATAACCCCATATCATAAACGCATAAAGAACAAGACCGAATTTCCAAATTAGGGTTAGCCGCTGCTTACTCAAATTCTTCTTTTCCTTCGATGCAATCGATGGCCCATTATCCTCAACTAACACGCACAGCTCTTTTTCTTCGATTTTCCTCGCTTGATTTTTCTTCCGTTATTTTTTATGTGAATAAGCATTTTCTTATTTTCGTGCCCTAGCCGCGTGTGATTCCCTGTGCGGTGGCCCAGTTAGCACTGGGCCAGGCCGATGCTATATATACATACATACATACATACATATATATATTAGGTATAACTCCAATAGTTTTAAGGTTTAAAGTATAACAAATACAAGTTGTAAATTAATCAGTAATTGTAAGCCTGTTTCCCTTGTTCCGCAGTTTTACTTAGCTTCAATGAACTCTAATATAAGCTGGTTTCATAGCAAAACCTATTTAGTTATGATTATAACCTTGGAACGGACCTATCAGTCATAAACTTGAAATTTTGCTACTGATGGTTTTATACTTTTATTTTGTTGAGTTATATCAAAATGTGACCAGTAGCCAAATAAATAATTAAAGGCTTTAAACAGTACTGGATTCTTTACCAAGGTTAGAGCCATCCCAGTATATTATGTTCATATCGTTCAAATATATACATATATATATATATATATATATATTTAGGTATAACTCCAGCAGTTTTAAGGTTTAAATTATAACAAATACAAGTTGTAAATTAATCAGTAATTGTAAGCCTGTTTCCCTTGTTCCGCAGTTTTACTTAGCTTCAATGAACTCTAATATAAGCTGTTTTCATAGCAAAACCTATTTGGTTATGATTATAACCTTGGAACGGACCTGTCAGTCATAAACTTGAAGTTTTGCTACTGATGGATGGCTTCAAGTTCACAGTTAACGCCATAAACAAAAGTAAACATTGTTGATTTCTTGGTTTCTAACATAACTGTTGATGTCTTGGCCACATGCAGTGCATTACAGCATAGTGCAGGCACTGTTACATTACAAAATGATGAAGTCGAAAGTGGGTAGGCAAAACAGTAAGGGACCAGATGTTAATTATGACAGTGATCCTATTCTTATCATTATTTTCAATACAGATTATTATTAGTTTTCTGAATGATCAAATGCTTATCGTTATTTGTGTCTATTATGTGGATTATATTCTTCCAAAGGCATGGAAGCAACTAGGATTTGGTTGTAGGAAACACAGATTTACGTATAAATGCTACTTGAATGTTTGCTTTACTATATTATCGATAAAAATGAGTTAACTATGGAGCTCAACCGGTAACTTTATATATGCCGGTAGATTTATGCAATCTATGCACAAATATCAGAACCAGGAGAAAGCAAATTAGTGTACCCAAGCATCCAGCCAATTTTTTCAGCTCTGTTTCAACTCTGTTTCAGCCAACTTTTTTTTTTGTAGTCGCACCGTGCAAGTAATAATGTGCAAATTAAAGATGGTCAAAATAGCAAAAGTCCCGAAAGTTTGCTTAAAAGGAAGTGCAACTTATTGGGTTTGAGAAAGAACATAGTTGCAGAAGGAACGATTACAAGCACCGATCCGAATGCTACGGTACACTTTATGAAACTTGGGCAGGACTTCTGGAAGGTATGGGTTAATAATGTGATATCACCTTGATCTTAGTGTTCTGGGTAGTAAGTGGTTTTATTAAGAAAAAACAGAATTTGTACAATTACTCATACCGTAATATATAAACTCATCAAATAAGTAAGTGTTCCGGTTTTATATGCTTGCAAGTTAAAAGCTTGTCATGTTAATATAGCTTACAGTTTATTTATTATATTATCATTAGTTGACAGAACATAGAATTCAGCACGTCACCTACCTTACAAAAAATTCAACTGCAAGTCAGAAAAAAAATCTTTACAAACATTCGAACATGTCACATATGGAGGAGCACTGAAGCATTTTTCTATTTGATGTGGCACAACTGCACTAACAAATCTGAGTGCATATATACTTCATTATTAATGGGTTAACCCTTCATTATTAGAGTAGAGATGATCTAAGACCTTCATAACTATAGTACGATTATCGATTAATATTAATTAATCGTCTGAAGCGCTATAAGCAAGTATATATGCAGCAATATTATATGTTTATCCTCTACAAATTGTGTGCAAGCTGTATTGTTTTTGCTAGTTAAACTATTTATGGTTCTCAGGTTTTTTTTGTGATATTTTTCTTGTATTGCTCAATTTACATTATAAGTAAGATGCGAGACACATAGCAACTTTCAGAGCTGCTATCTTTCTAATCCACTTTTTTTCAGTATGTTGGTATTTGCTTTCACTATTTGTGTTAAAATTAGAATTTTAATGTGTATTGTATTGCTTTTGGAAGGTATGGGTTAACATAGCCGTGGATCCTGAAGCTTTTATACTAAGGCTAAGTTCGGAGATGAACACCATCAAAGAGGCCACTGGAACAACCGTGGCGTGGCACAAAGATTTCATTTCAGTAGAGTAATATGTGCTGCTTAGCTTTTAGATGTTATGTTATGCTATATTTTGGAATTGTTGGTACGGTGTAACGGTATGCATTTATATTATGTATGGATCGCGTTTGTTACTATGCTAATTTTGGAATGTAACTTCAACTAATCTTTTGGAATGTTCTGAAGTTAGTGAATCTATTGTTTTTTCAATGTCTTTTCAAATGCACGTGTATTTATTTGTAATGTCTTATCGGTACTACAATAAATTATCGAATTTAGATATTGATGAATTTAATGTAGTATCTGCAACTGTCAGTTGCAGTTGAGTCATTAGCAACAGTAAATAGTAGTTGTACTTGAACTTATTGCAACGGTATAAAATAGTTGTGGTATCACTATCTGTTAAAAATTAAAATTACCTATTGCAACGGTTAATAACTGTTGTAATTTGACTTACTGCAACTGTCAAAAATAGTTATGGTATCATCTTTGTTGATGCCTAATATGGACTATGCAACGGTCATTTGTTGTTGCAAAAGGAGATATGGCAACAAAAAAAGTCCGTTGCAAAAAAGTATACCGCAACATCTTATTGCAACAGGAAAAAACTGTTGCAGACCTTTAGCAACTTGGGCTATACAAACGGGCGCTGGCCCGTTGCAATAGGCCTACTGCAACGGATTTTGCCTGTTGCGAATTTTTTGTTGTTGTTGTTGTCGTGATAAAACGATGCGAAATGGTTGAATTGGAATGGATGGTGAGTTAACTCTCACAATTTCTAGAGTACTATTATATCATACCGTATAATATAAATATCTATTGTTGAATCAATATTTATTTGTGTGATACGTTCAATTATTTATTTTATTGATTGTGTGATTTATTGCTTTGGTTGTGGTTGTCAAAATATATATATATATATATATATATATTCCCGTTTATGAATGGATGACCTTTGACATTACCTGCCTTTAAGCGGAAGATTCATTAAATGAATTAGATTATATTATCGGTTTTATATGCACATAAATATCCATTTTGTTGTAAGGGACAGAATAAAAGGTAAAACATAGTGTACGTAACTAATCAGGTCATGACGGAACACTCCAAAATATACACATTTATATGTGGTAGATAAGGAATAAATTGTTCCTTTGTTGATGTTCATATGTTATTCACATTCATCGATTCATCTATATTAATATTTTCTTGCATTTGTTTGTTATATTCATTTATCATCCGAATTTACTTAGGTGTGTTCCCTTATAGTTTTGGTTGTTGATGATTAAAGTAAATTAAGCATTTTGTTTAATTTAAGCTTGGGTTTTCACAGAATCGATGTTTGAATAAAATTATCATTTTAATTAATGATATTTATAAATTTACTTATTATTCGAGTTAAGAATAATGAGAATCAATTATCTATTTTATCGAATGACAATTGAGTTTGATTTTGCTTAAGTAACAAACTAAAAGTTAATTATTCATTCCAATCAATGATAATAGAATTCAATTATCTATTGTAGTTATTGAAACTTAAATTCAATTAATTATTTTTAATAATGATTAATTGAAATTAGTAATCATTTTTTGTGTGTAATGCCTTAAGTCTAGTATCTTATTTAACCTAATGAGATTTGGTTTGATTGATCCGTTTCCATCAAGTTGCTTTAAAACTAAAGTTAAATTGATGTAATGAAATGAATGAAACTACTTTAATTTATTTAATATAAAAGATTTAAACATAGTTAACTGACGTATAAGAGGTTTTTAAAATCAAATTAATTTAAGAAAGGTTTCTAAAAATGGACGTACTGGTTGTGAAAGACATATATGTGATTATCTATCTTTTGGGATATTTAATGTTGTTTTAAGATTTATAAATAAATTTTGTATCTGGTTTGTTTTCTTTTAAGAATATTAAAATGTTTTCTTAAATTTATAAAAAGGAGTTTATAAAATTATCTTTCAGGATGATTTATATTTGTTTAAGTATATTGAAGTAATTGAATGTAACAAATTATCCTGTTTGGATAAATGATATCGTTAAAATCTTTTAAACAATAGTTTTAAATAAGAATGCGCTTTTCAAATGGAAAATGTTTTGAAAGTTAGTCTAAATGTAATGTGAATTGGATTTTATAGAAATTGATGCTTTGATTTAACATTGATTTCAACTTTTCTTTTAAATACACTTAGAATATTACTTATCTCTTTAAAACTAATATTTTAAAAAGTATTGTTAAAAATGTTTCTCATTCAAATGTTTGAAATGTGAAAATAAAGCATAAGCTCGAGTTTTTGAAGTTAAAAGGTTTTCGATACGAATATGAAAAGAAAGTTCCATAAACGATATCGCTAATATGTAAAATAGTTAGTTATACTCTTATCACCAGATATCGAAATATAGAAAGTTCCCCTATCTCGAAGTTTAAAAACATCGTCTGGACGATGCCTAGAGGTAACACTACCTCAACTCGTCTAACTTTATTTTTAATCATGAGATAGTATAAGTTTAGGAACGATAAATAATGATAAGAGAATGTGATTTAGTTTCCATGTATGGTCATTTTGATTATTCCAGATAGTTGATTTAACAACTATTGATTCATCTTTCTTGAGTTGTATCATCAAATCAAAACGATTTGTTTCACTTTGAGCATTGTTATCCTTTGTTGTAAATTACTAAATCCAGAAAGCGAATGGAAGTCTAGCTATGCAGGGTTGCTCCCATTAGGATAGTTTTACATCTACTCTAGAGTTAGTTTGGTTGTTTGCGCGCAAGATGTGAAATACTCGGATACTCGGTAAAGTTGGCGGGGTCTGGCTAGTACATATCCAAGAATAGTGTAGTTCTCAAGTATATTCCATAGGTACACTATTCGGTAGGGTGGGCACACCCTCTTAGTCATTATTAGTTGCAAAATTTCTCATTCTATTCCTTCAATTCCGAATTTATGAGTTCTCCTATTTTAATCTCATCAGGAGGATAAAATATTTGCAATGTTTAATTATTCTTATCCATGGTGAGATTGGATGTTGTTGTAAGTGGCCTAGTCCACAGTAAGTGGTGTGGTCCAATTATTCTGGGAAAATTAACCTTTTCCTTGTTTGATCCAAATATTGGATCAGTTTCTTTGTTTCCATCGAGAAGTGTCATGCACTCTTCTTAATGGGGGTGTTGTTCTACTATTACTTTAATGTTGGCAAACTTTACATATGAAACCCATTCCTTATTGTTTCGATGAAGTGGTTTTATGTAGATGATTATTCATATATGTTATTCTTGTGAGGTAAAAACTCATTCCATGATCAGCGGCATGGTCTGACCGAATTATTTTGCTTTTAGTTACATGAGTTTTCTCGTATTGGTATTCCAGATTGATCCGTTTATCATTTCATTATAATGCTCGGGTTAGACCGAGCATGTTTCTAGGTTGTCGCTATTGGATGTGGAACTAATGGAGTAGAGTTGGAAGTTTGCTTGTTGCATTAATTTATTTTCGCTGTATTTTATTTTACCTATTAGCATTTGTAAGGTTAGAATTTTATAACTATCCTGCTAATAAGATTTGTATTTAACTCTGATATACATTATATATTGGAGTGATAGTTCATCTACAGTTGTTAGTTTCCGCTGTGAGATTCTGTGTTTCTTCTGTTCCTTTCTTTTTCCTTTTTACCCTAACAGTCTACAATTTTGACGATTGGATGTTTGACATTAAATTATAGTAATCGTATTTAGTGTCAACTTTGATGGTCAGGAAGGAGGGACATTACATTTGGTATCAGAGTAGAAGATTAGACAGGAACCTTGGCTTTGGTGGGGTAATTCATCAAGATCGGATAAGTGAGTGCCATATATGAGTTTGAGAAAGTATGTTTAAATAGGAGAGCGTATTTGTTAGTATTATAAAAACATACTGTGTTGATTAGTCTGTTAAGCTATTTATAAATTCTAGCCGAGATGTGGGATGCCACGGTGTCGGTAGTGATTTCTAAACACTTGAACAAGGAAGGTGGACACAATATTGATTTTTGAAAATTTGGTAAATGAAATATTTTACCTAAGATATATTTTATATATAAAGAAATAATTTTTCTAAAGGTATATAGCTATATATATTGTGTTTGTTAATGGTAGTATTAAATCATTATCATTATCGTTCGATTGATCATGCTAAAGTAATTTAGGAGCGTTGACTATTACTTGTTCGTTGTTGTTATATGTTCTATTAACTTATGGACATTTATTAATAGTTTAAGTTTACTGTAATCGAATAACTTGTGAATTAAATTTCACAGTTTGATTATAAGGCGTTCGATATAGATATTAAGTTAAAATCAAAATTTTATAGAAGATAGTTAATATAATCTAAATGGTAAATTGAACATTTAGAAAATAAAATTTTGTGAAAATTTTATTATAATGTAAGTTGATTATATGTATATTGGCAGTTAAGTAAGTTTAGTAGTGAAATAATATTTTGAAAATGGTTTTGATTAAAATACTGCCAAGTTTGTTCAAAATAATTTCTAAAGATTTCATTAGAATAAAAATAGTAATTTTAGTTAAAAGATAGTGAAAATAAGCCACACGTCCCTAAAAAGTTTGCAAATACAAACGACATCCTCCCCAAACTTTCATTATAAAGCGGGTCCTTATTTTGGTAGTTACATGTTTTTCAAAGAAATTATGCGCTACACTATAAAAAAAGTCCAAAAAATTGCAAATATTCCCATAAGCAATCTGAAAAAAGGCAAAAAAAACTGCATGCATGTATGCAAGTATTCAGTTTTATTGCGTACAATTCATGCAGAGTTTATGTTGAAAAATTTGCATTAATTATTGCATATATGTATGCAATTATTGAGTTTTATCTTATACATGTATGCAAATAAAAATGAAATAATATGCATGAGCTACGAATCATTGCAGAAAGGTATGCATTTATTCTGAATATAGGCATACACGTATGCCTATATTCATCCAGAGTTTCTATTGAAAATCTGGATGAATATATGCATACATGTATGCAATTATTGAGTATTATTGCAAGCATGTATGCAAATAAAGATGAACTAATATGCATGGGCTACGAATTGTTGCAGAAATGTACGCATTTATTATATGCATATATGTATATAATAAAGGTTAAAAGGGATGCATAACTGCAATAGTTGCATACATGTACGCAACAATTGCAAATGTGTGCATCCTTTGATGCAATAAATTGGAGATTCGCTGTTTTTTGTTTTTTGGTGGGTTTTTAGTGGTTTTAATGCCCGAATTTGATGATGTTTACATGTTTATTTAATAATTATGAATTTACTTTTTTTGATGAATTTTTAAAAATTAAGGATGTAATATATATCAAAATAACACAGGGACGTAAGCCTAATTTCAAAACTTATTAGGGATGCGAGCCAAACTTACCCTAAAAGATATTTCGAAGCTTAGATATTCCAAATTTTAAAGTTTCCTTAAAAGAAACTGTTATGAATTAAAATCCGTTTTGTAAAATGAGTTCATAATCAAAAATTTTAAATTATAAATTGGTAAAGAAACATTATTAGCTCATGTTCAAATGAGCTAAGTGGTAGGAGAGTTTTAATAAGCTCAATTTATTTAAAACCATAAATTGGTATAAACACCAAAGTTTAATGAATCGTTTAATGTTGTTTGAGCTAACCTGCTAATCATCTTTTCTTTAGACATCCTAAAGAAAATGCGTCGAAGGGTTGACTCAGTTGGAAAATCCGTTTTCTTAGTATCGATTTGAATTTTGAAATGAAATAAATAAATCGATAAGTAAAGGTAAATTTAGTGCTATATATATGCTCTTAAGAATCAAAGGAGTGTTATGGAGAGTAGATCTAATTGGAGTTATTTGATTTTGTTTCTCATTTGATGTGATGTTTCATATGTTAATTGTAAATGAAATGGAAAATTCGATGATTTTGGATAGTGGAGATTTTCAAGTTGAACAGGGAAACATGGCTTAGTCTATAAGTAAACTTAAGAAAAAATGATTATGATTAATATATTTAGTGAAGTTTGAGCGCATAAATCAAGTTAAATAGAGCTCGCCGATTAGAGGTAGTTTGTAAATTCTGAGTTGAAGTTCAAAAGAACTTGTAGGATCTAATATAAGTCGGAATTCTTTAAAACAAGAATATGTAGGATCTATTGGATTATAGTTTCCTAGTGAAAATGTAAAATCAAGATTTCATCTTGTAGATTTTGAGTTATGTAAAAATCAATTTTTCAGAAAAATCGCGATTTGTAGTTTGTAAATTTAAATTTAATAATTGAATTTAATAGTGAAAGTGATTTTGTAATGATTGGTATAATTAAGAAACCAGTCAAAATAAGTAAATAGGATATACGTAGGTTGTTTGGTGGTGTATGGCCTAGAGTTTGGATACGCAACTTCGTGGTAATTTACACCAATCAGGAAAAAGATTTCTCACTTGATTCTGATAGCAAACACTTGATTTGGATTCATGGTATGATACATAAGTTTTCCATCATAGTTGAGGCTATGTAAGGAAGACAAATGTTCTTATCAAGAAACCCAATCACAGTCTGCACTAGAAAGGTCGAGTAAGCTATACTAGTTCTGAAATGAAGCCTATGTATTCAAGAAAGTGATTAGGTCAAATTTAGCATATGAATGATTCATGTATATCATATGAACTTGATCATAATTAAATTGGTAATTGTGACTCATCCAAAAATCTAGGTGATCTTTATTTGACATTTTAAATAATGTCAAGTGTTAGATTTCCCTTATGAATTCTGTTTTATTTTTGTGTTGATATTTTCCATTTTTTGTAATTTGATTGTTTTTGGTTGGTTGATTGTGTGCTTTTATTAACTACGGTTTATAAAAATTTTGTTGTTCAATTACGACTTAAATCCTAGTAAATTTGAAAAAGTGATTTCAAAAGAGTTTGATAAAAAAAATCATTTGTTGCAAATTTTTGGATATTTAGTTATTATTAAATTGGGCTTTTGGAAGTTTTTCCGTTCCGAAGACTTGCCAAGTAGATTTGATTACTCTAGCCGTTGTTTTTGGAAGAACCAAAATACCACTAGGCGCTCTATGTTTTTGTTTTAGAGTTATACCATGCTTCGTTAGGAGGAGCACTCTCCATGTCATAATTGATTTTTATTTGATTGTGTCCATATTTAAAGAGTTTTGAATATATAATTTGAGTATTAGAACCGGAAAGGTAGTACTAACATTTTCTTTCATAAAATTACATGCATATTGGTTTGTTTTAAGATAACCCTATGTAAATTGGTTGCATATGCTTGTTTGTTGTTCATTGCACAATTATTATCAGTTGCATCATGTTTGGTTGTCGTTGTGATTGTTGCGTTGTTTATACATATGTTACTTGATGTTGTATTATTTGTTTATTTTCTTAAATATTTTTTGGGTTACATAAATATGTACAGGTTTAGAAGAAAAGGCTTGCTTGCTTATAGCTTTTGATTTCATGGTAAGATATATTTGCCCAACAAAATGGTACATATTTCGGATTACATACCATACGTGGGCCTTATATATTGTTTCTCCATGGTTTGAGATGCCTCATCATTAAGATGAAATGTACAATGTCATATATTATTGTTATGAAAATTTTCTAATCGAGCCGTACAAAGGAGGTGCTGCAGAATTTTTCCAGAAATCTTAGGTATTAAATTTTTTTAACACAATTTTTGTAAGAAATGTTTTTGAAGTAAAATTAACCAAAAGTTTAAACTTAGGGATTTATTGTCATTCCTTTTCTTTAGGAGTTTCGTGGATGAAATTCTTTTAAGGAAGGTGAATGTACCAACCTGGATTTTTACAATGGGAATATTTAATTATTTAAATATTCAAATTGATTTATTTTAAGATTTACTGATTTGGAATGTCAATTTAACTTGAGTTTGAAACTTTTCAGTTTAATGTCAACTTAAATTTTTTTGAAGCCATGGGAAATCCTATTTCGATATGAAGGATAATAAGAAATTATTATCGATGAATTTGAATGTTTGTAAATCCAAATATTGGAATTTGTGATTTAACTATTAAGTAATACGAACTTGATAATTTTATTTATCATCGTTTAGTTAATTGATATTGATTATAAATCCATTTTGTAAACTCTTTGATAAAAATAAATAGTTTGGATTTAAATCGATATATAGATCATATATTAAAATAATATATTAATATGGCAAAAAACCAATTTTCAAACGGTCTCGAAGTTCGACGAAACAAGTTTCATTGGATCCAAAATAGTAAATTATTGTAGGATTTTAATTCTTGTTTCCTTTGGAGTTGTTTTATGGTCGTACGCTATATAAAAATGGAACTAAAGAGACAGAAGACTACTAAAGTACCAAACAATGAAATATCCGCCAATTTTATATCCAATCAACACATCTAATCCCATTAATAAACATTATCAATATCAGTGAGGAATCATGTTGGATTCCCTCAACCTGTCATTTCCTTCACCACAAATTCATGTTTTTTAACATTTATTATAATATATAAAATTTAACAACTACCGATGAGGACAGTTGGATCCCTCCAACCAGTTTTTCCAGCATCACAAACATGTTATCACAATATAATCATCCATTAGAATATCCAATTATACTGATGATTTTTATAATAGCTAATAACATTAATTTAACCTCAACCATTTTATTTAATACGTTTATATTGATATAAATGTGGCCAACAAGGTAAATTACCTTTTTTGGTTCCAATCATTAAAACAATGATTTGTTTTTCACTTGAATTTAGCAACATTTAATTTCATCAATTCGTTAAATATATGAATATATAACTAATATGCATTCAAAAATTAGCAACCATAGCACACACGTTATAAACCCAACTTATATAAAATATAAGTGGAACAAACCGAGTGGGTAAACTCACCTTGATTTCCATTCATCGAGATAACAACTAATTTCAACCAAATTAAACACACGTTTAATTTAACTGGAAATTCCAGTTGCATCCAATTGCGTTCAAATCTGCCCCGTAACGAAGATCTTGTCAAGACAATTCCAACATCTCTTGTTTTGTCTGAATTGGACCCAGCAGTCAAAAGTTATTAACATTTTAAGGAAATTACTAATTACATTGGTAAAGAGAAATAATCGACCGATTTGAACTCTTTCTCCCACGTCTTCGTTCAGGCTTCCGATAACCCAAACCACGCACGACCTAAACTCAGCCGCTCCATCGTTCATCGCCTGGCCATCGATTAGACACTACCAGCACTCACGCGCCAACCCACTCCTCCTTCGCACATAACCTTGTGCCGCCCAGGCCACACCATCGCCGGTAGTAACCCAATAACCATCAGTGCCTTTGGACCCCTTTCCGGCAACGACGATCCTCGAAATCCGATCGCCACCATCCAACATCTAGATCTCATTGAGTCCAACAATATTGTAGTTGAATGTTTTTCAAATAAGGGCATTGAGTGAAAATTCAAAGAGAAGAGGGGTACATTCTGGCCATTTGTTTCAATGATGGAGGCGGATGATTTAGTTGACCATGCAATTTCTATTTGACCGTGTATATAGGTTTTGGATGGTTGTTTATACAGGGAAGTATTTATAATATTTTATTATTTTATGAAACTTACGCATGAAGTAACACGCTAAACTACTCCATACGACCTCCGATTGAGATGAAAATTAAGATCTTAGCATATCTCAACATTTTGGACACAGTGGAACTGGTTTCATTGAATTCCGAGATAATTTATAAAAATTTCTTTATAATTCATAACGTAAATCGATACGCGTTTAAATTTTGCACGATCACAAAATAAATCTAATTAACTTGAAATTTGAAATATTACAATAATTATCATTACGGGTTTAATAAAATTAGTTTAATTGAAATCCGATTCCGTTTGAAAATTGTTTATTCTTAAGTTCCACTTTAACTCATAAAATATAAACAATTAAATAAAAATCTAAGTGTTTATCATTCGCACGTTCAAATGGTAAGTCCGATCGATACGAAAATCTAAATCCTACAAAACTAACTAATATGGTTCCAACGGTATAAATTTCGTTGCATTCCGAGATTGTTTCCCGGGAATGATATTTTATACGCAAAACGATGCTATTTTGGATACCAAAATACCTGATCTCCAACGAACTATATACCTATCTTGACTCTAAATGTCAATATGAACTCAACGGAACTGGTTTCGTGTATCAATTCAATCATTATCTTGAGTTAAGCACAAATCCTTTCAAATTAAATTAAATTTATAATTAATCGTTATGGTTTATAAACGATTCCACAATGGCTTTCTGAAAATTTGATTTTGACATAACTAAAAATCTATAATATGAAATCTTGATTTTTCTCTTTCATTAGAAAATTATAATAAAATAGATTCAAATGATTCTTGCTTCAAAGAATTCCGACTTATATTGGATTCTGTATATTCAATTGAAGTTCAGAACTCAATATTACGAATTACTGCGTTGCTGCGAGTTCGTTTTATCCATTAATATTTCTAATATAACATTTTAAACCAGTTCAAATTCAAATGACTGAAAATCTAGGTCGTTACACTCTTCCCTCTTAATAGAATTTCGTCCTCGAAATTACTAAGTAAGAAGAATTCTACAAACCCAATAACTTCCAAAATAATCATTTTAGAATTATTATCAAAAATTAGTAAGTCTTAAAAATTTACGAAAAATCGCCAACACCTCCTCTGTGCAGCTCGATCAGAACAGCTACAAAAACCACTCTGGACCTCACATCGATCAAAAGAAATCATAGGCCAAGCGACTACCCATATCAGAGGTAAATTTAAACGTGTGTTGAAATTCAATTATATTCAATAAAAGCTAGAAATAAGGCTATTTTTCAAGTGGTCTCCAAATTCGATAAGACTAGGCTCGTTAGAACCGTATTTGTGAAACTTAGTAAGATTTCAAATTTTGTAACTTTTGGGGTTAGTATTTGGTCGTGGAAAATTAAAACTTACGTTGAAATTCAATATTTAATGTTATAATGACTTATATTTTAATTTTGAAAAAACTGATTAAAACAACTGTATTAGTTTCTGAAACATATTCCATTGTATCCGGAATAAGGTTATTTGGTTAGATGCGATGGTCGTTGGAGTTCGGGTGCGAAACTTCACCATGAAGTAACGATTAAAATAAAATATTAATAAACAAAGGGTATAAATAACCCTTAAATCACTCAAACCCTAATCCCATATCACAGCGTCGCCACCCTCACTCGAACATCCCAGATCGTCCTATTTGAAATCATTAATCACGACCAAAATATGGTGAATTAGGTTATGATTTCTTCATGACAGTCGTAGAGATTTTGAGGGCTTCGATTCTATGTGGTTGTTATGGAATTAATGGTGTGGATTGCTTGATTTCTGAGCTCAAAATCGCCGTGTTCGAGCACGTTTCCAGGTCAAAGGGGAGGGTCGAGTTCGGCGCTGCTCACGGTGTGAGGGGGCGACGTGAAGGGCTTGGAGGTGGTGCTCTCCGATCGGGGTCACGGTGATTATGGGTGGCACAACGAAGGAAGAGGAGGGTGGAGCTCGTTCATGTTGAAGTCTGGAGTAATATACGAAGGGGAAGAAGATAAAACGTGGGTTAAGGGAAAGTTAATTAAATTAATTATATTTAATTATCTTAATAAATGTCATTAGCGCATAAACTATCATATCTTATTCATACAACAAAAGAATGAAGCGAAACCAGTTCCGATAGGATTGCATGGACGGGAGCATCGTGACGAAACCAATTTGGACAAGATTGGGACCAGTTGGAATTTTTGATAAATGTACTTTTCAATTTAAATTAAACATTCGTTTTACAACGATTTCGAATCGATCAAAGTGAGAACTCTCAATTAGTTGAATTTTTATAAGTTATTATAATCTTGTTTGATTATATGTATTGATTGCCTGTGATTGCAATGTTTGCTTTGTGATTGATGGATGTTGTTTACAGTCTACTATTATTATTATTATTAAATTGTGAATATAAGCGTTGATGATGGAAACACTTATATTATTATCAACGATTGATGGCTGATAGTTAATGTGTGAAATCCAATGATATGTGAAATCCATGTAACTGAATTATATGGTAATTGGTTGGATCTCATTCCAATTTGGAATTTATTGTGAATATTTTATTAATAAAATATTCGATGTCAAAATGGAAATTTGAATTTTAAGTTCAAATTGGTTTGAAAAGATAGTTTAAATGATTACAAATAAATTCCATAAAAACTAGAATTTTGATTTGAATTAATTTTCAATTAATTGAGGTATGTTTTCAATTTTAAATTGTAATGAATAGTAACAGATGAAAGTAAATTCGAGAACTGATGTCGGAAAAGTTTGGATTTCAAGAACTGATATTTTGGAAAATATGATTATTTTAATATTATAATAATATAATATATTCAATTTTGGTTTAAAATTGAATTTGAGATTGAATTATTTATAAAACGAATTTATAAAATACGTTTTCGATAAATTTTATTTAATTGGTTCGATAGGACGAGTCGCGCAGCAACTGTTCGCGAATTTCAACCATTAACTTCAAATTAACGTAGAGGGAGATCCGACCGTCGGATTCTCCCAAAATGAAAAATGTTGGGTCCGAAATGAAAAAAAACTTTCAAATGAAATGATTTTTTTTAAATCTAATGGTTAGATTTTGAGATAAATCCAATTCAAATTTGAATAAAAACAGCGTTATTGTTGTAAAAGACCTTAACTTTGTTTTTAAATAATTGAGCTATTTTTTAATTATTAAAAATAGGGATAAATTATGTTAAATCATAATAAATGATTTAAAAGTGATTTGAACTAAATATACTTAGTTTTGGATAGTAGAAAGATATTTTGTTAAAATTAGCTATTTAACAAATGTGATTGAAATGGTTTGAAGTTAATTAATACTTAACCATGTTAAGGTTTTCCAATATATGAATATTGGATTTGAATGGGAATAATTTTCGGATATTTCGATATTGGATTCGCAATTATACGGATACTGTTCTAAGGAATTTGGAAGATATTGATATCGTGATCCGTTGGTTTCAAAATTTGATATTGAATATAAGTCGGTATTATTTCTATTCAAAGCATTATATCTGATATCAAATTAGATTTTGGGTTTATCATGAATGGTTCCTTTAATAACACTGTTCTTATACCCATTTGATAATGAAGATTATGGAATAAATCTTTTACTTAAGATTAATGAAGTTTTCCAAAATGAAGTTTTCTAATTAATGAATTTAATTGGAATTGAATGGAAATCAATTTAGAGATAATCGAAATGAACCTCTGTGGAGGAAGACCTTTACTATTTAAGGAATTTAAAAGGCTTTGCCATTATTCCGCTTATAGTAATAGTCTGATACGGAAATTTATATCGATTGTGAACTGACATGATTTCCTTGAAGATTCCAATTCTAACGAAAGTTTGATTTTGGGTTTATATATCGTGAATGATGTTTTAAATAACATTTGTTCTTTAACCTAGTTAAAAGGAAAGGTGATTTCTCAAGTTTGAGTTGTAATGAATGTTTCAATAAAGATTTAATTTAATGAAATGGATATTAAAACCATGTTACAGTTTTAATAAATCTTTCAGCAAAGATTTGAAAAGTGAGTAAGTGATTTTTTTTTGGCATAGCCGACCGGTTTTTATAGTGTTCCGTAACACTCTTTTATTATGACTAATAATAAAATTACAATATAGTACAGGTGACTGTAGTTAGCAGTCAGCTACTTCGGTTTTTAAGGTGGACCGTCCGCCGACAACGACATTTATAGTGGACCATCCACCGAATCTAATCTAGATTATAGTTCAGGAGCTAGAGTAATTTTCTAGACTACTATATACTACTCCACGTAGGGAGAGCTACAATAAGAGTTACATATTTGTTTACATTCTACATAATAACTAAGTACAAATCCTAGTACAAAGAGTACACGGCAAGGACCAAGTAGCATAAAGGTGTAGCCGTAAATCCATATAGGGGACACATAAGTGTACCGAGCCCATCCAAAGACATGACATCAACAAGTACCGTCTCTCGCAATTTCATGAACTCCTCACCCTTAAGCAAGCAGCACATCTATGACACATTATAATTCCTGATAGTAGTTCAGCATACGCCAGAACCATCTCGTATAAAGGCCAAAGTAGAGTAACACCATGTGACTGGGAGGAAAGGATTGAAAACTGAGAACGATATCAACTTTGAGTGCAAATGCATCACCTATGTTGATACCATTGGCAGTAAATAAAGATAAACCAGCTCGCCCAAAAAACACATGAAAGAACCTACTGAGACCTTGTGCTTACATACCAGTTTGACTTGAACCTCCATTTCGCAAAAAACTTTCACCATCTCCAGAAAATAGCAAACACTCAAAAACCGCAGTCCACAAACGATTCAACAAGGCGAACAGGAAGAAAAATCACTAAAGAAAAGACGGTACAGAATGCCCAACATAACTACCAAAACCCAGAAACTTCTTCCACCATGAGCTCACCAAGTAAGAGAATATAACCAGTGTTTGTTGCGTACTTGGTATAAAAAGGAAGAAGCATACCAGATCTGCTTGAGCAGTCGCGAAACAAACCAACACTGGATTCCATAGAGAGCCACTACTGACTCCACGTTCGCACCGTACATCCTCATCCACAGCAAGTCGAACTGAACCATAGACCGAACAGAAAGCCAACTACAGGAAAGGACACCACGCCATGAATGAAGAGCATGAACTGAGGTGTGGATGTTGTTGTGAGATGGATTGGTGAAGGATTGAAGCGATGGGATAAATGAAGGAAGAAAAGGGCTAGATCTGTAAAGTGAAAATTAGGGTTTGCAGAAACTCACGATGACGAAATCAGAAGCCAAAGACAGGAGGAGTGAGATGTTAAAGAAGTGATGTTTGATTCGGAGGAGACGAGAGAGTGAAGAAAAGAAAGCGACGAGAGAATCGCCTTGGCCCATGTCGCCATTAACAAGTTTCTGCAAACTCAAGCCTTTTTTATTATTACACTGTTCAATAAATATTAACTAAAAAGTTGAAAGTGAGTAAGTAATTAAACTTATAGAAACATTAGGAGTATTAGATATGGAGTACTATCAGATTTACTCCATGGATTAGTTCAATCTTTAATTAGATATGGAATAAAGGTATGTAATTAAATTTACCGAAACCCTAGGGGTGTTAGATATGGAGTACCACTAGTTTTTCTCAATGGAATGAATAGAATGGGAATGGGATAACGATACGAGAGATTACATTTTTGTTAGGCTCGATAATCCAAGTAAGGCTTATAAACCTTGATTTTAGTTAAGTTTCTGAAAAAAGATTATATAATCTTTCGAAATGATTTCCAAGGAAAAAATTAAATGAGAAGTTTAAATGATAAAATCTTTGATAAGATTTGTGGGAGTAATTCCCAATGTGAAAAAAAATTGAATAAAAGAATAGTCTGAATTGGAATGAGGCTTACGATATGTTTAGATATCACTTGATTTAATGATTCGATAGTTATTTGGAAAGACCGAGTTCAATTCATTCTGAATAACTGATACGACGATTAAAAGTCGAAGATATTGAAGACAGTGGTTGAAAACCAGAGATCTTTACATCATTTGGATTATTGTTGATGTCTCACTTGGAAAGTACACCAAAGACGCGGTTACAAGTGGTGGTCGTCCATACGTTCTTGAAGATCGACCGGATATGCAAGGTCCTCTCTCTTGTATTAGACATATAGGACGATGAATAAGGTGCCTTCGGTTTCGTTTAGACCCAGAACGAACTTGCAAAAGGATTGTGTGTCTGACATTGTAATTTATGTTGTATAAATTGATCTCTACTAAATATATATATTTTTGGTGGCGGAGAATTTATTATCTTAGCTTAATACCCTTCTTTGAGATGTATGAGCTTAGTGGTTATATATTAATATACATCAGTTGTATGGTGTAGATTGACAATGTAGCATGCTAAGATGATGACTGATCAAAGCTTTTGTTGAAATGCAGAGCTTTGTGGATGACGATCAAAGCATGGCTAATATAGCGTAGCTTTGTGTCGAGATGTGACTTCGGCAAGCTTCACTTCTCGGTATGAGCCAAAAACGGGATGACATACGTTTCTTTCAAACTAGAATTGATGCCATGGTATGGATCCCAGGAAATTTATTTATGTGGATGTTGGAATTAAGGCGCATCAGATATGGTCGAATATGGTGGTCGACGTATTGACCAGAAGGTCCGATAGGACTAGGGAATGTTATTTTCAGGTAATTATCCAACCAACGACGTATTGTTGGCCGGCTCCGCCGCTCCAAAGGAGTGTTGTTTTCCCTGTACATTTGTTACAGATGTTCCGAAGTTCGGGTAAGGAAGATTCTTTGCCTTGGCTCATGATGGAAATCCTACTTCCAATACGAACCTTGAGTTTTCAATTGCAAACCTATATGGCGACATAAGAGGAGGGAGTATTGTGCCATCAAAGATCGATACATTTATTCTCAAAATTGTTTTCCATGCAATGCACTAATAATAATGAAAGAGAAATTTTGCGTATCAGGCATGTTTGGCTATTATGAGGCAAAACTCAATCCTCCAGCTTGTGTTTGCATTGTGTGATGGGACCTGAGTCTTATAATAACTTCATTTTTCAAGAAACATTACGAGTTTTTATTTATTGTTATTCATGTGAAGGAAACCCGTTTTGTATTATAACGCGTGATCCCATGATTTACCCAACTTTAAAATAAAATTAATAACTGTTTTTGATTCTCACACTAGTCTAATGACTGACCTAAAGTTTACTCTTTTCCACCTAAAGTCTGGGTGCCCATATTTTCCACACGGCAGCTAATAGTTTTGGTTTTGCGGATATTTTTAAAAATAGAATTCTGGATTTTGGCTGGAGCTATACTCTAGATAATTTCGAGTCTTCAGCTTTATATATTTATGTTTTCCGCTGTATTATAATTTATCATTTTGATATTTTTCCATTGTGTATCGATATATGTTCTCTTATATATTATGTAATCTGATGTAAAATTATTGTAATAGCAATGAAAGGTTCTTTTGTATTTTGTTCTGATATGTTGTATGCCCAAAGTCGACGAGTCGAGAATTTCTGTCGTTTTGGAACGGACCTGTTCGGCTTACGGTCGATTCGAAAGGCAGAGATTTTTGGGTCGTTACAAAACCAATCAAACAAACCAATATCTCAATATTTTGATAAAATTATTTCTTTTATATACAAAAATATAATATGGGAAAAATTAGTTCATTTACCCTTTTTACAAAACAATATTGTGTCAGTTGCATGTTCAATAGGATCTCTAGACACTTGAACCGATCGAACAACACAATACAAAATATTTATATATAAAATTCACATATACGCTCTTATATATATGTACATACATACACGTATATACACTCAACTCAAAATAAGTACTCATCCATTACCTTATCTCTTACCGAGTTTACCCTATAGAGCCAATGTTATCACTTAACCTTGCTCTGATACATCATGTGACGACTCGAACTCCCGGTACCCTTTGACCCGACCAAAACAACACAAATCCAACCCAAAATGCACTGGAAACCCAGATGTCAATAGAAAGAATTTGAGAAAAAGATAAGAAAGAAAGATTGGAATATAAGAAAAGAAGAAGAACCAAACTAACCAACAATACACAGAGTCTCACATCACAACGGAAAAAAATATAATACAGAAATAAATCTTTACTAAGAGCTTGAAATAATACTTACAATCATCAAAGTACAACGGACATTCAATACATCTGGATGGTTTTAACAACCCGTCCTCATATACAATACACAGCGGAAAACACTAGATACAAATCATATGTCTGAACTCTTCCAGCATGCCTTCTGGGATTCACAGCTTCCTATCCTGAACCTGTAAAACTCAGCCTGACCCGAACATTGCAAACGCCATGTATCAGTCTCTTGGACCAACATAGGAAAACTCAAAAACTCACTAAGTTTATAGGTACCATCCGAATGATTTACAAGTTAGAAATATTTTTGGAAGAAAAGGATAATCATAAGACCATTCCACACATAAACACGGATGGTTTTTACCTTACGATAATCCAAAACATTTTTTATATCAAAACTATTCCGATATTATAATAGTGTTTATATCAAATAAATAACCATCCAGTAAAACGCTTGCATCTCATACTCCACATACTTAGTATATAATCAAAAATTGATGGCTCTTATTAGAGAATGGATTTCAAATATGGCAAGGTATGAGACCACCTTCCAAATAGTGTATCTCTAGGGATGAATACACTGGGGTTCAACAAGAACATCTTGCAACCCGACTAAACATGACCGACCACTCATTCTGATTGAGTGTACTAAATTCATCATTACCACGGTTGGGGCCAGCCAACCGAACCGAAAGCATATAAAAAGGGACAACCAAAGGCATTTTATTTCTTCAGATCAGGTAATGAAATACCCTTATGGATGCGACCCACATAGTCATGTAGCCTACCCGATTTCTTTCATTTTCCTGGACGATGTGGCTTGAGGTCATGCTTACCCTTCAGAATAACACACCACCATTCACTTTGAATGTTACATCGCTAGATCCGCCAGAAATCACAAATTGATTTCCACAAAAATACTCTGAGTGTTAAGCTAAGAGAAGTTGCCCTCTCCAGTACCAACTATGGTACATTCGAAAAAATCAATGTACGTGGCCCTTTTGGAAACACTCTCTCAAACTTCCATCCATACAAGTCATCCAGGAACAGGATGAACCGAAGACACCCTCCTACCACGTCCTAGAAATCACCATATGAATCATTAGCGAGTTGTCCTTGCAAATTCTAGATTCCAACCATGACAGAATCACGGTCAAAATATCTTTAGGCATGAACGAGAGAAATTCAACAAATAGTTCTTCTGCTTATGAAGATCGACGGTCTTCACTACTCCATCTCCAACCAGCTTCTTCCATGTTTATGTATTTACTGGTCAGAATGGTATTCGAATATAAATTAGACCCCGATCTTTCCGTGCCAACAATCGTATAGGATAGATTTGATAGTTGGTTATTTAACTATCAAATAAAAAATCATTCATCCATAAAAAGAAAATGAATTCACCGATTCAATACACAACATCATTTATTCTCTTTAATTAACCATCGGTTAATTCAAACGTCTAAATCTTACCATATTAGGAAAAACAATTCCTTTTCTTATTTAATATAAGAATATTCAATTATCACTTCACTTCAAACATCTTTTTATAAATATTATTTTACAAATCATTTGCAACAACTATTATTCATTATTTAAAATAGTATATGAAAATCTTTCACAAAATCTTACGTTTATTAGCTAAAATTGTTCAACTTAACATTTGTAAACAAATGTTACAGATTTCATTTCCAAACCTTATAATTTATCATATCCTTTCTATTTGAAAATAGTTTGCAAATGATTGGGATTCTTTTACTTAACCAATTTTCCCACATTTAACTCTAATTCGACAAATTCTTTTATTATATAGGAAGCTCTTCCATTGCCTTTTCCCGTATACGCATTCCCTTTTATAATTACTTTTGAAAATTCTTGACTTGAAATCTCAATTTCAAAGTATTTGTTTTAAATCCAGTTACACTCCTAAATCAATATCCCACTTCCAATTCCATTGATTCACTAATCTCATTCATGAAAAACCCATTTAATCACATTTCACATATTTAAAAACAATGTTTGCAAAAACATTCATTGTTATGGAAAATCACTTTCAACTCTTTTAAATTAATTCATGAACACTTACAATTCCTTTAACATATTTAAATATTTTAAAATCTTATAAATTCCATTCACAACCCTTTAATGTCCTTAACACGATCATTACATTTAAATTCATTAGTACGACCAATTATATAACACTTAACCAGTAATTTAGTAATATATGGGAATTTCCATTAGTTATAACTTAAATGATTATAAAAATGTAAATAAAAATTCAGCGTTTTACTTTTAAAACAAAAGTCGTATTTCAAATACATATATAAATATAACTTTGGAAATGTTCAGAATCGATTTAACATCGATTTCAACAATCTTTTATTTTTATCGACGGTACTAAAGAGATAAACGACTGCTAAAGTACCAAATAGTGAATTATCAACCAATTTCACGTTCAATCAATACATCTAATCCCATTGATAAACATTATCAATATCAGTGACGAACCTTGCTGGATTCCCCCTAACCTATCATTTCCTGCACCATAAATTCATGTTTTTTAAACATTTATTATAATATATAAAATTCAACAACTATTGGTGAGGAATAAGTTAGATCCTTCTAACATGTTTTTCCTGCATCGCAAACACGTTATCACAATATAATCATCCATGAGAATATCCAATTAAGCTAATGATTTATATAATAGCCAATAATAGTAATTTAACATCAACCATTTTATTTATTACGTTTATATAGATATAAATGTAACCAACAAGGTAAGTTACTCATTTGATTCCAATCGTTAAAATAACGACTTGGTTTTCACTTGAATTAACATTTAATTTCATCCATTCGTTCAATATATGAATATATAACTAATATACATTCGAAAATCAGCACCATACACACACATTATAAACCCGACTTATATTTTATATAAAATATAAGTGGGACAAACTAAGTGAGTAAAATCACCTCGATTTCCATTCATCGAGATAATAACTGATTTCAATTAAATTAAACACACGTTTAATTTGACTGGAAATTTTAGCTGCATCCAAACGCGTTCAAATCTGTTCCATAACGAAGATCTCGTCAAGACGATTCCAAATCTCTTGTTTTGTCCAAATCGGACCTATTAGTCAAAAGATATTTACATTTTAAGGTTAACACAATTTCTAATTAGAATACAATTAATTCCTTAATTAATATATTTAATTATTAATTACATTGATTAATATAAATAATTGGTCGATTTAAACTCTTTCTCCCACGTCTTCGTTCAGGCTTCAGACACCCGAACCATGCACGACTTCAACTTCACCGCATCGTCGTTCATCACCTGGCCATCGATCAAACATTACCAGCACTCGCATGCCAATCCACTCTACCTTCGCCCAAAGCCTTACCTCACCCAGGCAACTCTATCGCCAATAGTAACCCAATAATCGCCAATGCCCTTCGGCCTCTTCCGGCCACCACGGTCCTCAAAATATGATCGCCACAATCCAATATCTAGATCTCGTTGAGCCTAACAATAATGTACTTGAATGTTTTCAATTAGGGGCGTGGATTGAGTGAAATTCGAAGAGAAGCAGGGAGACATTTTGGCCGTTAAATTCAATGGTGGAAGTGGATGATTTAATTGACCACGCAATTTTTGTTTGACCGTGTATTTAAGGTTTTGGCTGCTTGTTTATATAAGGGAGTATTTATAATATTTTATTATTTTACGAAATTTATGCATGAAGTAACATGCTAAAACGACCTCATACGACCTCCAATTTAAAATGAAAATTGAGATCCTAGCATAACTCAATATTCTGGACATAATGGAACTGGTTTTGTCAAATTCAATTAACCTAAAATTTGAAATCTTACGATAATTAATCATTATCGATTTAATAAAATTAGTTTCGTTGAAATACAAACTCGTTTGAAAATTGGTTATTTTTAAGTTCCATATTAACTAAAAAAATATAAACGATTAAATAAAAATCTAAGCGTTTATCATTCGTACGATCAAATAGTAAGTCCGATCGATACGAAAATCAAAATCCTATAATAACTAACTAATATGGTTCCAACATCACAAGTCTCATCGCATTCCGAGACTATTTCCCCGGAATGATATTTTATACGCAAAACGATGCTATTTTGGTCACCAAAATGCCTGATCTCTAAAAATAACGAACTATATATCTATCTCAACTCTAAACGTCAATACGAACTCAAAGGAATTGGTTTTGCATTTTAATTCGACCGTTTTCTCAAGTTACGTACGAATTTCTTTCAAATCAAATTAAATTTATGTAATTAATCATTATGGTTTATAAACGATTCCATAATGACTTGCTAAAAATTTGATTTTGACATAACTAAAAAACTATAATATGAAATCTTTATTTTCCTCTATCATTAGAAATTATAATCAAACAGATTCAGATGATAGATGTTTCTCCGACTTATATTGGATTTTATATATTCAATTGAAGTTCAGAACCCAATATTATGAACTATCCGATGCTGCAAGCTTGTTTTAAATTAAATATAAATTATACATTCAAACATCATTTATTGAATGAATTCTATATAAAAAAACCATTAATATTTCAAATATAACATTTAAAACAAGTTCAAATGTACAAATTCAAATGACTGAAAAATACGGGTCATTACAGGACGAAATTAAGTATAGGACGACCCATTTATATAATTCTAATGGCTTCAGAATGAGTTAAACAATTCGGGTCATCATCTTTTTATTTATTAAACGAATAAACTAAATTTAATTTAATCGAGCTCTCCGTGTAGTGGAAGTTCGTAATTTGACGAAACAAACTTCAAGTTAATACATAAAAATCAAAGATACGTCGGAATCCTTCCAAACAAGAATCTTCAGGATTTACATGAATATAAATTTTAAATTAATGTCAACGTTCTTGACTAGGTCTTATACATTTTACGATATGTAACCTTAGATAATTAACTAAATCGATTATTTTAAATTATAGAGTTTATATAATTCATAATGGCTTCAGATGAGTTAAACAATTCAGATCGTCCTCTTTTAAGATAATATTAAGGGAATAGATTTGCTTTAGTATACTTTCATAATAACCGTTGTATATTGTGTAAACATATTATATAAATGGGCGAGCATTTTCAATAAACAAACATAAAAAAGCTAGAAAAACACAAGTCTATAGTTGAAGCAATGCTTATTCATATCCATATTGTGTAAGCCAACTATAGCGAAGTTCATATGCTTCATGACCATCAAATTCTAATATGCATTCTGATAGGTATTGTGAATTAAATGTAGAACGACTTGCTTGAAAAACGTCTTCTTATTCAACAGTCTCGATAATCTTACAGTACCGCTTAGAAGCTTCAGCAAACCTATAATACGCTTGATGGATTTCTATATACGACCGCCTAGCAGGACAAACAAGATTGTAATCATAAACTTTTGTCGCCATGTTCCATAAATCTTCATGGGTTAGACCCTCATCTATACGCATCATAGTATCATCCATGTGATCAACTTCGAGATACGCTTTCATGAGAACGAGTAACTCCAAAGAAGATAAATTAATGCTGGACATTTTTATTTAGTAGGTTATGTATAAATTTAGAGAAGAAGATGAATATTAACACCAAAATTCGCACTGGCCATATATAAAGAAGCAGAAGCTCCAAAGCCGAAAGAACAGAGGGTTTCGGGTTGCAAAACCAAGATCATGAAGAAAAGGATAGAGCTAAGGAGATGCCAGAAGAAGAGTCCGAGAGCCGGCAGCAAACAGAAAGTAGATACCGGCAGCCAAGAAGATTCAGAGCACGGGAATTTCGGTGCGACACCAATAGCAGCAAGAAAAGAGGAAGATGTAACCAGTGTTCTATCAGTGCAAGCATAATGGGTAGAAGACTAGAACCAATACAAGGAAAAACTTCGGAAGGGCAACAAAGACACTTAATGAGATAAAGAGAAGCGATCCCGGAAATACTCCATATAATACCGAGGGCCGATGACAAGAGGTTGCCAGAAGGCATGTAGACCGAGACTAGGAGTTGCCGGAGAGGGAAAAGAGATGAAAGCGACTAAGGCATAAGAAACCAAAACATAAGGATACCTTCCGGAATCCATCAACCAAGACCGAAGCTTAATGATCAACGAATGAAAACTTTAGCAGCCAAAAAGAAGTGTACTGGAAGTATCCCTCCGGAAAATCGGAAGCTACTTCAGAAACCTACCGGGAGCAGATCAGAGCCATTGGGAAGAAAAGCCTTCTGTAATGACTTACTCAATGCTAATCCCGAAAGGGGTAATGGGTCCCAAGACATAAATATCTAAAGCACAAGGCCAAAAACATCACAAAGACCTAAAGCTAAAGCCGAAAGATATGGATATAGGCCGAGACCAGTGGTCCCAAAACCGAGAGCCACCAAAGTCAAGCTCTCAGATTCCAAGACCGATCTGCCGAAAGGCATGTCAATGGAACCACCCCCGAAAGCTCGAGATTGACATTCCGAGGACAAGTAGACTTTAATGAAGACATTCAATAAAGGAAAAAGCGGCCGTGACCTTCCTGCCGGAACCAAAAACTATAAGAGCGGCCGAAACCTTAGTCCAGCATCAGAAAGAGATGACCCTAATTTGTAAATCAATTTGGGGGTTTCTTATGTAACCTCCTCCATGAATAAAATCATCAAAGCCCTTAAAGTGGACGTGGGTTCAATCTGAACCGAATCACTAATAATTGTTGTGTTCTTTATTATTTTGCGTATTCTATAGTATATTATGATGCTATGTTAGTTAACGCTTCACAACTCAATCCTTTCAACGGATGCCAAGTTGTCTCATGTTTTCCCTAGAATAAAGGCTTTATACGCAAGCCTCATCCTTGAGCCTAGGCCTCATAAACATCTTATGATTTCTCTCAGTGAAAGCCTTCCCACACAAACCTTACTCACAACCTTAGATCATTAAGTAATCCTTCCCCAAGCTGTTTAGCTTCCTAACTTGTGTCGCGCTTAGGGAACCCTTATCCCAAGGTAAATGTTGGTCCTAGAGTCATAGAAGCATGATACTCACCCCTTGAGGGAAGAGTAACTAATCTTCGGGCTTAAGACCTTGATATCTAGGAAACAATGAACTAACTCAAGCTCGTGGGAGTTGAAAAATCCTATCTTTCCCTTAGTTCCATTTCCTTAGACCTATCTCTGGTGTTGATGAAAAATATCGTTAACATTTTGGCACTAGAAAAAGGGCCTGAACCTCCGATCCCTTTCCTATTTTTAACCCTTTAGATAACCTTGACACGTTTCTAACTGTTTGTTCCGTCCAGGATTGGCATACGCTTTGAAGAAGCAAGATTATAGATAAAGCCTTGATAAAGAACATATGAAGATCGATCAACCCCTTGAAACATCGTTGATCCAAGCTATTTAAAGAGTAGCATAACCTTGAATCTCCAACCTTGTTTCCTATACTTTCACCCCGTTGTTAACCTTCATTTCTCTCACCTTTGTCCCTATCTTAAACCTTCCGTCATAAGGCCTTCACCTTATTTCCCTTTCCAGTACCCATTGAAAATGGTTAGACCAAGAAAGAATCATGAGCAAGATTTCAGTATATCATGTACCCTAGAAGATGGTGTACACCCAGACTTCAACTTAGTAGGTTTGCAAATTGGAGAACCATTAAGCCTAATGAAAGAGGAAAGTTATGAGTTGGTGGTATTGCATTTAGCTTCACAAATCGATGCTGCAAGAAGGCTTATTGAAGAAAACATGGTCGAATAGACCTTTGAAGCAAAACCTGATGAAGTGGAATCAAGAGCGATGGAACCTCAAGGGATCAATATACAAGATAGTACTACACCTAGTCCACATGACATTTCAGTCATGTAAGGAAGCAAACAATTATTAAAAGGAGTAAACGGTTTGAAAGAAAACGAGAGCCCCATGTTGCCAGAAGATAGGAATCTACAAGGAATTACCTTCTCTAACGAAATAAAAACGGCTAGAGCTTCATTTGATATGAAAATGCCGCCACTTCTATATGATGGAACTACGGACCCCAAAGACCACCTTTATGTCTTAAAAAACTATATGGATTTATATAACACCCCCGAAATCCTTCGTTGCAAGATTTTCCTAACAACGCTTCGTGGAAAAGCCATCAAATGGTGCAAACATTACCATGGCCTAGTCATCACTACCTGGAAACAACTATCTACTATGTTTAATGAAAAATTCCATGTGTGCAAGGACACATCAATTAGCATTTACGATTTAGCCACCATTGAACAGAGATAAGAGGAATCACTCAATGATTATCTGAAGAGGTTTCATATGGAGTCGCTCAAAGCGGAAGGAGGAACATACAGAGAAAAGCTAATAGCTGTGTATTCAGGATTGCTTGCACCAACACCTTTCTGGAAGGAGCTTATCTTAAACGAATGTAAAAGCTCGAGTAATTTTTATTCTAGATCTGACTAATTCATTCGTATGGAAATGATACTCAACACAAGGAAGAGCTTAGGGAAAAATCAAAAAGCAAAAGAGTCTAATTCTGATTCCTTTGCAGTCAACTCTCAAAAGTCAGATGAAGGGAAGGACTATTGTTCTTATCATAAGACAAAGGGGCATCAAACCAGTCAGTGTCGTGCGTGACAAATAGGATCCAAACCAAAGAATAAAAAGAACCTATTTTAGAAGGGTAGAAAGGTGACCAACGGGATAAATGGCCGAAAACACTCCCGCATTGGCTTAGGATCTAATAATGAGTTTTTTTGTTACATATTCCATTTTGCTTTAGTCATTTCATGTTAGATCTTGTTTGGAATCATATAAATATTAATACAAGTTCAAGTGTCTTTACAGGTAAAAACCTAACCCTGTTCAAGCTTGTGCATGCAACAAAGGCTCAAAGGGGGCGTCTTCTGTCTGTGACTCGTCCTGTAGAAGGGAACGAAAGCTCAAAAGGGAGCACTTAAGGAACACAATGTGTGAATAAATGCACGACAAAGTTATCAATCATTGACAAGCTTCGGTGGAAGCTATCCAGATAAACATGCAACAAACTCCAATAAAAGTTGCACTAGGAAAACAACCGAATGCCCGATACCGTTTCAGACTGGATATGATTCTCTCATATCCTTTTACTTTAAGGTTACACAGAACACTGTCACCAGGCTCATTTATTGACATACACGAATGTTTCTGTGAAAGGTATGGAGCATGCAATCAATAAAGATTTGGAAGAAAAAGCAAATCAGCAGAGCCTTCGAAGGGAAGGGTGAATCAATAAAGCCTTTGGGAGGAAAGGCACAACAAACAAAGCTTCCAAAGGGAGAAGCTACATCAAAAAAAAAACTTCCAGAGGGAGAAGCTACATCAGAACAAAGCTTCCAGAGGGAGAAGCTACATCAAAATAAAGATTCCCAGAGGGAAAAGCCACAACAACACAACCTCCCAGAAAAGGAGCGTCAAACAAAGCTTCCATAGAGAGAAGCCACGACAGACAAAAGCCTCCATAGGGGAGCAACAAAGCTTCCAAAAAGAGAAGCTACATCTCCTATGAGGGAGTGCCTTTCAAGCAGGGCTACAATGCTTGCATCTCCAGCAGTGGAGTGCCCTACGGTGGGCCTAAATATACGTGCATCTATGGTTAGCAGAGTTGCCCCTTAAGTGTGGGCTAGTTATGCATCTACCCATAAAGGGACTTGCATCGCTCTCCTAGAGAGCATTCATTTATTGGCATATCCTGGGGGTTAGGAATAAGACTAGACGTTAGATACCCTATGAACAAATAATCAAACGGTACTTCTCGCCAAAAGGTTGATAACTAGATGACTCAACGAACTTCTCGCTGAACGACTGTGGATTTAGATAGCCAAATGGAACTACTTGCTGAACGATCAAACAATTGAAAGATTGAACGGAACTACCCGCTGAATGGCTAAATGATGAAACAATTGAACGGAACTACTACTGAAGGGTCAAATAGTTTGAAAACTGAACGGAACTCTTGCTGAATGACTATTTGGTTCATGATAGGGTTAATTTATTTCAAAAGTAGTCCTCTACATATGCGTCCGAGAAGTTATTCCTCGGTGCATCTACGACTCTTTCATTCGTGTGGTTTCTCTGGATAAACTTCCGAGAGACCCAGAATAACCTATGATTACTTGAATCGCCTTTACTAATGTTTGGATGGGTTGACACTGTACCATATGTAATTGTTGGATGATCTGTGGTGACTTTCATTAGACGACCTTTGAGTGAACTTTCGATGCTTGCTTTATACTCTCATTAAGACATTCCCCTTTACAGAATTTTCTGGTAACTACTAATTGTAGCATGGTTTCTGCATGATTTCTATTTCTATTTACTCAAGTGTGAGTCTCAGGGTTTCTATGTGAATTTATGCTTTCTGTTTACCCAAGCATGAGTCTAGGATTCCTATTTCCACTTATTCGAGTGTGAGTCACAGGGTTTCTATATGACTTCTGATTTACACTTACCCGAGTGTGAGTCTCGAGATTTTCTTATGTTTTATGATTTCTACCTGAGGGTGAATCTTAGTGTTTTCATATGATACTTGATTTATGTTTACCTGAGCGTTCGTCTTAGGGTTTCCATAAGATTTCTGACTTTCGGTTACCCCAATGTGAGTCTCGGGGTTTTCATATGGTTTCTGGTTTCCAACTTACCCGAGTGTGAGTCTCGGGGATTTCTACATGATTTCTAATTTATACTTACCCGAGTGCGAGTCTCGGGGTTTTTATGTGATTGATGATTGTACTTACCCGAGTAAGAGTCACGGAGTCTCTATAGGATTTTTGATTTCTATTTACCTAAGTATGAGTCTTGGGGTTTCTTCTAATTTCAGTTTGCCAGGTTCCGATCTTCTATCATAAATACCCAGATTTAGGTATTGGACTTCTATTATTGCTAAAGGAATTCTGTTACACTAACTTAAATTAGAGCTTTGGGCTTTTCCCACATTATTCCAGAAGGGATTTCTGAACTTTTGTGGTTATATCCAAATATGGAATTCAGTCCTACTACTTCATTTCCTAAAAGAGAATTTTTCATATCAATACTCAAGTTGGAACCTCAGGTCCCCTGTTCTAAAACCTTCTAACGAGAGTTATGATTTCTTAAACACCTCACACAGGGAGCTAGGTTTTCCTAACTTATGATAGTTGAAACCATTGTATTATTATCACACGTTTTATTTTCTATGTGATTATGATTAAAAAAAATGCTTGACACATTGCATGTGGAATCGTGAGCACCATGCCAATCATATTACTTTTGTTTTCTACACTATCTTTATCAAGGGTGAACCCCTTATCTTCTATTGAGAATACTCAAGGATAAGAGTATTAGTTTTCCCATTCAATGATAGAAGGGAGTTAAGCTGTAAAACTATAGAATTCCGCATGCAAACATGTTTGAGTATGCACAATATTCAGAACTAGATTCATAACTTGAAAGCTATATTTAAGTTCTATCCATTAATCAAGTTCTTGTTTCCCCCTTGCATCACTGTTTTGAAATTACATGAAATTAATGCTAAGAACCTTTCTAATATGTCTTAAGTTACAGAAAAGACAGTACAGGAATCACAAGATTTGTCTTAAAGAACAAAAGCTTCTTTATACTTTGAGGGGGGGGGGGGAGGGGCTAAATGTTAACACCAAAATTCGCACTAGCCAGATATAAAGAAGCAAAAGCTCCAAAGCCGAAAGAATAGAGGGTTTCGAGTAACAAAACTAGGATCATGAAGAAAAGGACAGAGCTAAGGAGATGCAATAAGCAGAGTCCGAGAGTCGACAACAAACCGAAAGCAGATACCAGCAGCCAAGAGGATTCAGAGCATAGGAATTTCGGTCCGACACCAATAGCAGTAAGAAAAGAGGAAGATGTAGCCAGTGTTCTATCAGTACAAGCATAATGGGTGGAAGACTAGACCCAATACAAGGAAAAACTTTGGAAGGGAAACATCGACACTTAATGAGATACAGATGAGTGATCCCGAAAACACTCCATATAATACCGGGGGCCGGTAACAAGAGGTTGTCGGAAGGCATGTAGACCAGGAGCAGGAGTTGCCGTAGAGAGAAAAGAGATGAAAACGATAAAGGCACAAGAAACCAAAACATAAGGATACCTTCCGGAAGCCATCAACCGAGACCTAAGCTTGATGATCACCGAATGGCAACTTTAGCAGCCAAATATAAGTGTACCGGAAGTATCCCTCCAGAAAACCGGGAGCTACTTCAGAAACCTACGGGGAGCAGATCAGAGCCTTTGGGAAGAAAAGCCTTCTACGTTGACTTGCTCAGTGCCAATCCCGAAAGGGGTAATGACTCCCAAGACATAAGTATCCAAAGCATAAGGCCAAAAACATTACGAAGACCTAAAGCTAAAGCCGAAAGATATGGATATGGGCCGAGACCAGTGGTCCCAAAACCGAGAGCCACCAAAGTCAAGCTCTCAGATTCCGAGACTGATCTACGGAAAGGCATGTCAGCGGAACTACTCCTAGAAGTCCGAGATTGATATTTCGAGGACAAGAAGACTTCAATGAAGACATTCAATAAAAGAAAAGGCGGCTGAGACCTTCCTGCCGAAACCAAAAGCTATAAGAGCGGTCGAAACCTTAGTCCAGCATCCGAAAGAGGCTTCTGCCGGGCTCACAACAAAATGGGTGTCCGATTTGCATATAAATAAGACCCCAAGGGTCTCATTTTGAGGGAACTTTTCCTCATTCGACAATCTTTCCCTCATTTCCTAAAGAGCTAACCCTAATTTGTAAATCAATTTGGGGATTTCTTATGTAACCTCATTCATGAATAAAATCATAAAGCCCTTAAAGTGGACGTAGGTTCAATCTGAACCGAACCACTATAAATTATTGTGTTCTTTATATTTACGTATTATATAGTATATCATCATGCTATGTTAGGTAACGCTTCACAGGTCAATCGTTTCAACGGATGCCAAGCTGTCTCATGTTTTCCATTGAATTAAGGCTTCATACACAAGCCTTATCCTTGAGCCTAGGGCTCATAAACACCTTATGCTTTCTTCTCAGCAAAATCCTTCCCATACAAACCTCACTCACAACCTTAGATCATCAATTAATCCTTCCACAAGCCGTTTAACTTCCTAACTTGTGTCGCACTTAGGGAACCCTTATCCTAAGGTAACCGTTGGTCCTAGAGTCGCAGAAGTGTGATACTCACCCCTTAAGGGAAGAGTAACTAATCTTCGGTCTTGAGACCTTGATATCTAGGAAACATGAATTCATGGGAGCTGAAAAATCATATCTTTCCCTTAGACTTATCTCCGGTGTTGATGACAAATATTGTGAACAATGAACATTTATATGCAATAGAAATAATAAATTTAACGAAAGTGGGTTGTTGGTTGCATTCATGATCTAGTCACATTCAGCGTTAGGACAAATAGTATAGCCATATCATGTAAAGAAAGTGATTACAGTGTTTTAGTCGCATTCAGTGTCAGAACAAACACTGTAGCTATGTTATAATGAAACATAGGAACAAACACTTACACGAACTTCGACAAACATACAATGAAAATACATGACTACATAAACGTACACACACAATGAGAGTACATAACTACATAAACATACAATGATAACTCTGATAATATAAAACAACATCAGTCTGTGTGAGGGGAACCATCAACGATCTCCTCGTCATCGCCACCATCATCGTCATCACTATTCATCATTTATGTTATTGAAATCATGCAGTTGCTGCTGAATCTGAGTCTAGTACTCATGCAACTGAGTCTCATACTGTTTTTGCTGCTGCATAGCAGTCTGATAAATTTGATACATAAGATGACATACTTAAGCATCATCTGCTCAAATGCAGCAATAACCAATCAATCATGACTCATATACTGAGCAAACTAACATTTAAAAATGGAAGTTATATATGTTTTTATATCAATGCACACAATAAATAGAAGTATTATGTAAAAGTTGTACATACCTCGTGTGGATGATACAAACCGACAGATGGTACACCATGAATATAGTCGTTTGGAGGAAACTATAGTGGATAGTCTAGTAACTCACCCTGTAAGCCATAAACTCTGAATGGATGCTAAGGGGATCGAATGTGGGAGGTTATGTATAGTATACTAAGACGATGTAGGTTCAAAGGTGGTCGGTGGCAATGGAACTCTACTAGAAGAAGTACGTGGGCCAATATGATCGGAGTTCAGACCCCATACATAATTTGGTAAAGCATAAAACCGTAGGGGAACTCGAGACCAATATGAATCAAAATCTCCAGCCATCTCTATACCAGTGAGCATGTAACAATCTAAGAGAGTCAATCCTAACTCAAAATCAAGAAAATGAAATGTATGGGTGGTAGACCACCATCTCTCGCTAAGTGCCACAGCTATACAACGGTCATGTGTGAAAATGCATGTAATTGTAAAAATTCACCAAAAGGTGATACTAGCAGCCCGATCCTAATCAGGTTAGGCAATGTGTCAAAATATTCGGTAATATGTTTTTGCCAATTACTACACATATTAACGCGATGAAGCTAAATAAATAATTATTGAACGAGTGTGCTAATCGTACTAGTAATTAACAACATATGCCACAGAAGTATTAATTTATCGGCTAAAAATTAAAATTATACATGTGGTGTTGCCAATAGTGAATTAAGACGATGTGATAACATTGGTGGTAGCTCATGCAATACTCGCATGTCATCTCGTTGGTCCTGCATTGAAAGTAATATGAGTTGGTCCAGCATTGTCTTCCTCTGTGTAGCGTACAGTACATTGACCAACTTTTACAGCTCGTTTCATAGCTCGTGGCGGCATCTCGACGTCTCGACCGATAAAAGAAAGAAGGAAGAGGAAAGAAACGATGAGGTAAAAGTTAAAAGTGAATAAGAAAATTGACAATTGCATCTTAAGTACAAAGAAGCTCATTTTCTGTTGGGAGAGACTTCAGTTTACATTTTGTAATTGGAAAAAAATGTAATTTTGAATTGGCAAATTGTTCAACAGACGTCCAGTTTTAAGCGATGTTTGAACAGGCGCTCCATCTCCGACCTTTGGTCAAACGCTGTCCTGACTGATTATGTTTTTGTAATCAAATTTGTTTGATTTGCAACCAATTACAAAATATATACTCTATTTAAGATGAAAATTGATATATTACAAAAACATAATTTTCACACTATGTGCAGGTGCTCTAATTTAAAAATACAGTTACTCAGAGCAACCTGTGCAGAATTGATATCCCAAGTTGTATCTTTAACTCATCGTCCATGCAGGTTAACTGTTAATAAGCAGAAAACCAAAGTGAAACACACGCACTGGCACTATAGTTTGAGTTTACTTGTAGCCGGTGGATGCATTTTTAGCCCTATATATTCAGAATGAAATGCTTCCTCCTCTCTTAGTTTTCACCTTGTTATCATGATTTCCTGCACCTACAAATTTTCTCCTATCGTTTCCTTTGATTTGTTTGCATCATTCGTAAGTTTGTTGTTATTAGCTCTTCCATAATTCAAATGATGATGGTTCCAAATTGGCATCCACTGTGTTTTATATCATGATACACCTAAATTTAGAAAATAATAATAATAATAATAATAATTCCTATATTGAGATTAAAATGAAACCTACACAAAACCGTTTTCAATGGCAATATGAAAAGAATAAAGTAAAGGAAAAAAGCACACAATCCAGTAAAGCGAAGGTTACTAACAAGAAAACTGAATCAAACACGCTTAGATTGAAAAAGAACATAGGGCCTCATCAAAACATTACATTTCGATGAACTATAATGAAAGGGAAAACAGACAGTGACAACGACAAAATTACAACATATTCAAAGATCGAAGAAGATAAGAATATTAGCCCATACACATGGCAAATTTCTTCACTTGATTCCATGAAACGAAGGCAAAACAGCAACGAGAGGGTCACCGAAACCAACTGGCTCTGTGCAAAATATAGCATTTTAAAGTCAGATTCTATTTCAGCTTCATTTGCATTTCTAGCACTGTGCAGTACTGACATATGATTTCCATAAGGATTAATCAGATATTGTATAATTGACCATGTTAGGCGCTTACCCCCATCTTTGCATAAGATCTTTAGAACTTCTCCAGCCACGCTTGACTGCAGATGAAAAAGAAGAGAAGCCAATGAAATAGCAAAAAAGAAACAGATCAGATATTTGTTTCCGGTTTTTTGAGCTTAGTACAAACATGCCAATGAAATAGCTATATTTGCTCAATATAATAAGATGTTTTAAAAAAAAAAAAAATACAACTTACTTTGACCGGAAGTTCGCTGCCGAACTGATCCAAGAAACCAATTGTTTGCCCTTCTTTGATCACATCACCCTGTTATTAAGAAATTTGGTTTTTACATCATCCTGCTTACTCATAAAAAAATCATCATGACAAACTATACATGAATAAAAGGTCCAAGATTGAAGTTCAAAACTTTTTTGAAGATTAATTTTGGCTTTCTCTGTGAATTGATACAGGCATTGCTTGCACAAAAAATATTAGGTGATCAAGAATAGGGTTTATATGTGTGTATTATATCAAGCGATATTCTGTATCAACATGGTATAAACAAAGATTGCGATAATACATTCATAAGCCTCTAGTTTTTTCATAAAAGGTAAACAGCTAGGTCATAAGACATGATCGAATATATTTGCGGCTAACGATAAAGTTTGGTTAAAATGATGTAATATAGAACACAACACCTATTTATGTTAATAATTTTATTTAAATACACAGTGTACAACATACACGTAACAAACACATTGTTTATAATGCAAGGTAACGTTCTTCACAAATTACAATAATGTTGAAGTGATTGTTTATCAAGAATTACCTCTTTGCAGCTGGAAGGTTGCTTTTTCCCTTTCAGTGTCCTACCACTGCGAAACGTCCCAACCTACAATGGTGAATACAGTACAAGGGGTTGTCAAATTCATTGTTTTCCAATTATATATAACCTAGTCATACGTTACCCCTGAACTTTTAGCATTTGCCATTACACTGAAAGATAAAATATAGTTGTTACTTAATTAGTAAAAGGGACCGGCAGTTTGAACGCAAAATTAAACACAAACAATAACACAAAAGATCTAGACCACTGGATTTTTTTTGTCTTTATATGGAAGATGGAATTTAGAGGATAACGAACAATGGAGATTCTCTGTGCCATCAACTGTGTCTATAATTTATTTCTAAATAGACTTTTCCTTAGTAAAGGGAAAGGCTATTTGAACACAAATCGTGACAAAAAAAAATCTGGATCATTGGATTACTTTTTGGTCTTTATGTGGAATGTGGGCAGTCCAATGATGAAAATTCTTAGTGTCATCTATTGTGCTTATATTTTGTCTAAATAGTCCTTCCCTTGTTAAAGGAGCAAAAAGGCACTTTTGGTCCCAACTTTAAACAGAATACTGAGAACTTTGGAACAATTATAACATGATGTGATACCAAATTAGAGGATATACAAGCAGTATGGAGGAAAAAAAGCTTTTAGAACTTCATATACCGTAGGTGAAGATACTAGCAAATATGTGTTTGACCCAGAAGCTTCTAGAGCAGCAAGCTTTGTAGCCTTGGAAGATGAATCATTGGAAAATGGACTTGATTTTTTCGGTGTAGCTTGTGCAGGAGGAGATGCTGCTTCAACCTTTGGTTTACTTGAAGCAGGTGGAGGGGAAGGAGGAGGCGGTGGTGGTGCAGATGGTGCAATGAGAGTAGAGGATGCTGGAGATCCTATGTCTCTTTTCAGATGCATTTCAAATTGCCCAACCTGGTTTTCAAGAATTTAATATACAGTAATGATATCTCTGATAAAACAACCTACAAATGATAATACAATATACAGTTGATTATAGTTATGTCACAACTTTTTGGCACCCTAGTTTTGCAGCGTCCCCTTTAGCACCCTTATCGTATCCTACAATACATCATTCCCAAATCTAACAGAATTTTGTAGATGTTCAATCCTCATATAGAGGAATCATCCATATAAAATTTGCATACACACACACACACACACACACACACACACACACACACACACATATATATATATATATATATATATATGTGTGTGTGTGTGTGTGTGTGTGTACATGTATGTAACACACTGATAACTAATCAAAAAAAGTAGAATTTAAACGATGAATAATGATTGAAAAATAAAACAACAAGCTTCCAAACATGATCGGAAAAAAAAAAGAACATAAAAATTTGGTTAAGAAAAGGATAACAGATTTATAAGAAAACGAGAAATAGAAAATGAAATGAATATCTTTAGCATAATTTGTATATAATTTTTCAAATAAATAAATAAATCATTCTATCAAAACTGTAGAACCTACGGATTTTAAAATCTGTAAAATATACACGTACAAATGTCCATGTTACAGGGGAAAAACCAGAGATATATATATATATATATATATATATATATATATATATATATAATAAAATAAAGGGGGAGGCCATTTTGGAAAGTAAATTAGGATACAAAAGATCTCGACCATTGGATCTTTTTTTCCTTGTATGAGAAGTGGAATCAGTGGGCAATCCAATAGTAAAGATTCATTGTCTCATCAATTGTGTTATATTTTGTATCCAAATAAACTTACCCTAAAAAAAAGTCTAGGTAATTCCAACACTTCTTCGCCTTTTAAGCAGAAGTTCTATAATTGACGGATACAATTTTGTCTTCTATCACGGATAAAGAACCTCACACTAATCCCTAATTCTTATTTAGCAATCTTACTATTTTTTTTTTATTCATTTCTCATTTATAAGTTTCTGTGGACACAAATTTTTGTCTCTACAAAGGCATATAAAATAAGTTTGGCAAACAATATATAAATTACAAATCTTTTTTATTTGATACAATACATGATTTGAATTTTTTAATTTATAATTTATAGATCAGACAAACCTTTGTCCAAACTTGTTAAGACATTTGGACATAGCGCAAAAAGGTCACGGGTTCGATTCCGGATCAAACTCATTTATCATGTAGTATGTTATATACTACCTAAATTTGTATATAAAGTACTGAATTTCAAAAAAAAAAAAAAAAAAAAAAAAAAAAAAAAAAAAGAAAGAAAGAGAGAGAGATATCATAGATGATAACTTTTATTATATTCACATGTGTGATGCACATGTCAAAGTACCAATGAAGATAACAATTTTATTATGCAATTGTAGCAACTTTAATTCACAACTGTACATTATAAATGCAAGTACCAAATATGTCCTTAGTTTGATATTAGGAAGGATTCATTTGTTATTAAAAATGGTTACCTGAAAATTAGAAACTAAAATAAGTTCGCATATAAATTTATAAGATATACATGGTGAAATTCAAAATTACAGAAGGAAAACAGAACAGTTTTCAAAATAATTATCTAAAGACTAGGGATAAGAATCTAAAAATTATATCAATTTATACAGTCTATATTATATAATAAATTTTCAATAGAAAAATGAAAGAAACAAAAATAAAATAAAATGATACATGCTTTTTTTAAAATAAAATATAACTTGATCCTATTTCTTTAAGAATTTAATCACATATCAACGTATTAGACATAAATTCACACTAAGTCTTTTATGGAACTTTACAGCAAATTTCTAGAAGCGGTTTCGTAAAATCTAAGATGGTGTTTGGTTTATATTTTATTCTGTGTTTTGAGTTTTCAACGTCAATCACAAAAAAATAAGAAGTTTTAAGGGACGCCGAAGTGAGTGGAAGGACGACGGAGGTGACAACGGAGGGATAAGTCGTCTCTCGTTTTTTTCATTACTTTCCAAATTATGCAAAAAGAAAAAATTGTGTCTTAACTTCATTTTCTAGAAACGGCCTTTTTTCATGATATACATGTGTCGTTCATAATTTTATATGGACGAAAATCCAAAATCAAAACGGACAAACCAGACATCACTTGAAATTTTAATAGAATATATATTCTCAATTATAATTCTATATAGTTTATGAAAATGGATAAAAATGATATTAGAAATCTACAATTTAAACCTTCCAACTTTTCCAACAAAAAATAATAAAAGATATTTCAGATATCTAAGATCCATTATCACTTAAGAAAATAATAACCAATTTTTTTTTTCTAATTTGAATTTCTACACTTTTGTGATATTTGAAACACACAAAATTCTTAAAGTTGAATTTATATGCTTTCTTTGTATTTTAAAGCATGAAATTCTTAAAGATTTGATTTTTTTTCTAGTATTGCATTTTAATGGATATAACATTTATATTTGATATCTCAAAAAAAAAAAAAAAAAAAAAAAAAAAAATACTTAGAAGTCGTTATGTTGATTAATAAAAAAATAAAATGTTAATCAAACTACTGTTTTTTGATATAACTCCCATATTAATTTTTTGCTCTAGAATTGCATAGAACCAGATAAAGATAACATAACTGTAGAGTATTATAACTGATTTCTATTGTTATTTTTATTCCAATTTCAAACTTTACAGAAGCTGAATTCATTTTCCTGTAGAATCAGAGTATTTGAATTAATTTTGAATTTTAGCAAACAAAATTGATTTTTAGTCAAGGTTCCAAATTCCGTCCGGCATGCTGGAACTCCGACTGTCCCACTCTGTTTCCGGCAACGATTGGAACGGAATCCGTCAAAAATCCTGTTCAGTGCAAACGACCAGAACTTTATCGCTTCAATCAATTTCAAATTTTGCAAAATTCAAACCAGTGCGATCATATTTAGTCATGGACTCCTTGCAATCGCGACTTAATCTCAATTCTTGATTTGAAGTGCATGAGCAGTTGCGTGCTTGTAGCAAGTACTTTGATTTTTATTCCCCTTCTGTATCCATGAATCAAATAGAAACATATTGAAAAAGGGATGAAATAGGCAAATATTTCGAGCGGTAATGAAAAAGCTACGGCAGATGTATCTGATATGGACATTAGGTGAAATGGGTTAAGAATACTGTGTTGTTCTAATGATTAGATAATTAAACAGACTTGTTTACATCCAACAATTAGGACAAATTTGAGTACGAAGATGTATTTGATTGTATTTTTTTTAATCATTAGGATAATTTGGGTCCACTAAATGCAGTTTATAACTTGAACAGCTCAGCCCCAACAATTTATAAAAACATATATGTAATTTTACAACTTGATTAGACGGAAGATGATATTAATTAATTTATGTTATATAAATTTTATATATTTTTTTAATAATTTTATGTACTAAAACCTTATAATTTAGTATTAGTGCGGCATATTTATTAGCATGGTTATTATAAAAATACGGAATTCGCAAACCGGAGTCAGAATGGAATGTTCAAATTTTCGAAACATAACCGAAATTTTGAATTTTTCCAACAACCAGAACGGAAATGGAAAACAGATTTCAAACCTCGGTTTTTGTTTTTTGGCCCAGGGTTCATTTTATAAACAAGCTTCTAAAAAACATATAGCAAAAATAAACGAAACTTAACGAATGTAAAGTGCACATACACATTTATGTATTGCACATGTGAATTGTGCATGCATTTAGGGAGTATGCATGCACAAATTCAAAAAATATACATGCACATTCCATGAATTTCAAAATTTTCAGTTTCCTGATAAATTCCAACCAGAGCCCATTTCAACAATACGTTTTCTAAGAAAGTCTGATTTATAGTTAACTCTTTGTTGAAATATGAGATTTAATATTTTCTTATTTAACTCAAATTATAGTTATTCATCTAATAAATCGAAACGCACCATATGCGCAAACAAGCAAGGGTATTATTATCTCATCTATATTGTAAAACATAAAAACAAAATATTCAAATATATCTACATAATTTAGGTTTGATTCACATATATAATTTTATCTAAATTGTAGATTCGTTGAAAATTTGGTAATAAGCTATGTAAATATGAAATAATATTTATCATCTCTCTTTGAAAAAGTGCAAATAGATGAAAACATCCTTATAAAATAACAAAATAAATATCAGTGAACAGCAAGTTTCATTGATTATTATATTTCACTTTAAAAAAATAAAATAAAATAAAAAACTGATTGTCCAAATTTTGTCTGAAAATCATCTTAAAATTTGAATTTATTCTATAAGCATGCTAGTGTCACTGGTAAATGATCAGTGCACCTCCTCTGGTTGTAGTTATCAATTGTAAAAATAAAGTGATAGAATTGGAGATGGTATTTTTGAGATTACAAAATGACACCATTAAATTTTATGAGATTAGTTTCTTATATACTAAAGCTTTTTTCAATTTTGATATTCTTTATAAAATGAAGTAACTACTGCTGGCTTTATTTTCATATAGAAGTATTGTTAGGGTTTCCGCAAGACCACTACACAGTTAGATTTTGAAAGAGGGAAGAAGATAACATTAACAAGCAAATTCCTCCAAAAAAAAACTTTATTAATCCACCAATTGATTACAAAGAAAGACCTAAAATTGAGAGGATATCTCAATCTCTAAAACAAAAAACAATTTTTTCTACCTTAAAAAGTACAAATAAATCTCTCTCTAATGAGATGCTTATATAAGCAAATAGAAAGAGTAGATCAAAACCCTAACTGGACCCTAAAATATCTTAGAAATAAATACTCCTTAAAACTTGCGCAAAATAATAACTTTTCTAAAATTTCTCAACAGATCCATAAAATTCGCATTAGATCCTTAAATTCCGCAACTTCCAATTTCTCCATCTTCAATATCCATGTGATAAATATCACAAACCATAACACTCCACCTTGATATGAAATCACTCCAACAATCAACTGGTCCATAAACAAAAAAACTACCCATAAATGATGCATCTCTCACATGAGATACACCACTTAACAATAATCTCAAAATTGTTTATAATACCATAATGGCCTCCATGTAGACTTTGTGGCTTTTCGTTGATGCCTCCACCTTGATTTAGATGAACTTGCCTCTCCTAATCCAATTGGAGAACTTATAACATTTTCCACCGTTTTTCCAAGCAATTTATATATGTTACCGTTTCCCCGTTTTGCGCGTAGAAAGCTCCTTGTTACCCCTCCAAACCCTTGTGACTCTACCTCTAGTTGAGAAATTGCAGCCTTTTTATTTCAATTGTCCAATTGAACCAAGATTCTTCTTAATTTCTGAGATGTACCTAACTCCCGTTAGCTTCACCATTTTTCCATCATTCATCTTCAATCGAACTGAACCTATATCTTTAACATGCAAATCTCGACCGTCAGCAAATTTCACTTTACTAGTTTGTTCTTCATAATCAATAAATATTTTCTTTTGATGATATACGTGGAAACAAGCTCCTGAATCAAATATCCAATCTTTGCTTTCACCTTCATTAACGCATAAAACATTTCCTTTAATGCATAAAACATTTCCTTCAAGCTCCTCACCAAAATCACTTCATTACCGTTGTTTTGTTTATCCGACTCTTCTTCCAATGCCTTCATCTTCTCCTTATACCTTTTAAGCTTATGACAAAATTTCAGTTGATGACCGGGTTTGTCGCAGTAAAAACAAATGTATACATTCTTCATTTCTGGTCTATTTGATTGTCTTTCCATATTTCGTTGATTAATCCTCCTTGCAATAAAAGCTTTTTCAATTTTTGTTTCCTCCTTATCTTTTCCTTCCATAAGACTCATCCTCCGCATCTTTTCATTAAGCAAGCTACTAACCACAGACCCCATTGAAATAATGTTATCCGAATTTGAGTTATTCAATGCAACCACAAGTGTTTTCCAACTCTTGGGCAATGAACTCATCATCGTTAAAGCTTGTGTTTCATCATCCACCTTGAAATTCACAGCAGCCAATTGATTCACCATTTCCTGAAAATCATTAAGATGCTCTTCAATTGATCCACCTTCCTTAAGCTTTAGATTCACCAATCTTCTCATAAGAAGAGCCTTATTTGTTGCGGAGTTCTTTGCATAAACCCCTTCCAATTTCTTCCCTATTGCATAAGAAGATGTTTCATTAGCAACAATATGAAACGCTGAATTATCCAAAAAAACATCGAATAGACGCAGCAGTTTTTCTATCCAAAGTCCTCCATTTTGCTTCGGATAGATTGCTAGGTTTTTTCCCCATTATTCTCCAGTGGCTGATGAAGATCATTAAGATAAAGAAAATCTTCCATCTTTGCCCTTCATAATCCTCAATTTCTTCCATTAAGCTTTTCAATAATTATTTTATCCATATTCAAACCCTCTCCAAAAAATTTGTGTAGAAGGCTCTGATACCAATTGTTAGAGTTTCCGCAAGATCACTACACAGTTAGATTTTGAAAGAGGGAAGAAGATAACAATAACAAGCAAATTCCTCCATTTTTTTTTATTAATCCACCAATTGATTACAAAGAAAGACCTAAAATTGAGAGGATATCTCAATCCCTAAAACAAAAAACAAGTTTTTCTCCCTTAAAAAGTACAAATAAATCTCTCTCTAATGAGATGCTTATATAGGCAAATAAAAAGACTAGGTCTAAACCCTAATTGGACCCTAAAATATCTCAGAAATAAATACTCCTTAAAACTTGCTCAAAATAATAATTTTTCTAAAATATATCAATAGATCCATAAAATTCGCATCAGATCCTTAAATTCTGCAACTTCCAATTTCTCCATCTTCAATATTCATGTGATAAATATCACAAACCATAACATTATATAACTTTTTTAAAAAAAATCTCTCTACATTTGTTTGTCTAATATCACTTAGTAAAAGTTTCAATAATGGATTTTAGGATCAACGATGATCATTGTATGCACGTGAAGTAGTTTTCACAATACATACGAAATTTATTTTACCAATAGCTATTGAAATATCCTTCTGCTTGATTTGAATTAATGTTACTACACTTAGCTAAGATGCATAATAAGCAAACTTTTACCTTCAATTTCAATTCTGCAATGTCTGTCTCATCACACACTCCCAGTACCAATGCCTACAATTCAAAAAAAGAGTTCAAATAATTAACAACTTTAGTATTGAGAGCAATGCCACAAAAAATTAAAGAAACTAAATGCAAAAAGAGATTTGACAAATGATAACACAGATACAAACAATAAGCTGTTAGGCACGTGATAACTTAGGAGATTCCTCTTTTAGCGTAATGCATTGGCATAGCAACTTTATCAAGACCACACACATATAAATATTTAGGATGTCTCAAGATCACCGCATTTTAATTTTTGAATTTCGTGTGTTGACTTTTTCGTAAAAAAAAACTGGCTGTTAGCCTGTTACTACTCATTACATGCATACCGTTCTTGTAATGCAAATCAACTATTCAAATTTTGTAGCTATTATGAAATTTTAACTAACCCTTCTAAATTAAGTTTTAAACCAATGGTTGAAATAAATAGTTTTGACAGTCCGTATTCATATACACTATTAAAGAGACTAAATGTTTCAGATTATAAAAAGAAAAAATTAACTGATGTACAGTATATGCGTGTATTAAAAATTAGCTTAATCTGAAACTACTTGGTACAGAAATATGATAGAGAAATGAAAATTGAATGGGATGGACACATGCGTGACCCATATATTTTGATGCCATATATACCGTGTTTTGTGTCTTGTTTATTAATACATGACCTTAAAAATACTCACAGATATAAATATGGTTATCATATTCAGAATTTTTTTTTACCATGGGAAATGTTGAGTGAAATATGGTTACTGCACCTAGTTTGAACAGTAACTATCATAAATGAAAACCATGTGCATCCTATAAAAATATCTTGTTCTAGATCCATTTTGAAGCCCAGATAAGAATTGGCACAAGGCTTCCTTGAATAGCCTTGAGGTGCCACCTTAAGGTGAAAAGATTTTTCGAGATACTTCTAGGTGTCACCATCAGGTAAGAACCTTTCACTAGAATCCTGAAGGTGTCAACATTAGCGAAACACTTTTTAGATAAACATTGGAGTGTCACCATAAGATGAAAAGCCTCCTTAATAATCTTTAGAGTGTCGCCGTAAGATGAAAAGCCTCCTTAATCATCTTTAGAGTGTCATCATAAGGTAAGCACCTTTTGAGATGTCTTGTCATAGTGAAAAGCTTTCACCATATGAGAAGCAACCCCAAAATAGTCAACACAATACCATAAGTCTTATAAAAGTTATTTCATAAAAATAATTCTAAAGGTAAATTGTAAACAAACGTATCTTAGACTATAAGGTTATCCTTTTCAACTAACCGATCTATAGTGGAATAGAATTTGTTAAACAGGCTATGTGATTGATGGTAGATGATACTGATAAGACATCATTGATATATCATATATCAAATTTTAAATGACATATTTTCCAAAATATTATTTAAAATATCAAACAATAATATATTTGTTATATGTTTAATAGAATTTTGATATATTGGTGATAGTTGTTGATATCTCGGCGATATTAAACTTGATTCAAATATCAATGAAACAAGTCAAATACTGTTATTCCAAGATTAAAAAAAAAACATGAATACACTGTATTTCAACAGTAATCTAGAGTATATATGCAAACTTTACCAATATAATATCATCAAACAGTTATTGTAGCACCTTTTGTTATTATCGTAGTTATTTTTTAACTTGCTCACAAATGTTTACATATCAATATTATCCTTTGTTATCCAATATTATTGCGATATTTTGCAATTATCACATAACGGCCCTCGATTGATATTTTTTTGCCAATGCTGATAATAACTATTTAGCAAAAAGGAGCTGTATTTCCCCAGAATGATTTTAGACCTGCAATGCAATTTAAACAATTTGTATTCCTACAAGGAAAACAAAACTGACCTCAAAACCATTTGGAAATGTTGATTTCTTATCTTTCTTCTCCAGAGCAACCCCCTTAGAAGCTGTATTACAATTATAATTCACATAAAACCTTGATTCCGATCATAACTGAATGGAAGATATAAATATGATTCCTTTTTTTTGGAACATGGTTCATTGCTACAAGAATATGAAGTTAGCAAGGATTGAACCTTTGACCTTACATGTCCTAACCAACCGTGCTATCCTTATGGGCAAACATTATAATATGATTAGACCATGTGATAAATATTTTAAGTTCTAACTTTATGTGATAAAAGTTAACCAGGTCCTTTATCATAAATTTATTTATATAGCAAAAAGGATTTGATTAATTTTGTTTTTACCTCATCTCAGTCATTTCCTGGTAACGTAACTTTATAAGCCTCTTAAGATATTCTTTAGTTTGGAAACGACCCCTTTTTTTTTTTTTTTTTTTTTTTTTTGCATTTGCAATGTGTATTTTAAAATGCTATGAAGAGGAGAACAGCTCGGAAAGAGTGGATTTCGAAAATGGTTTTAACATATAAAATTAAAGCTGGCTTTTTCCAGTTTTCCACCTTGGGTGAAATACCAAAAACTATCTCCTTCCTTCTTTTTCTCCCTTGTGTTGGAATAAACAGAATTTTCCAATTTCTCCTTTTCCCCCGCATCATTTGATATGCATATTAAACACACAAAATAGAGAACTCATTTCCAAATCAAACAGTGCTTGAGTCAAAAAAAAAAAAAAAAAAAAAAAAAAAAAAAAAAAGAACTTGGATAAGATTTGCAATATTGAAGGTTAGTTACTAATTGTTATATCAAGTTGAACCCTTATGCGTTGTCTTGTGAGCATATATATCTTACAAGTTAGGATCTTCCAAGGCAGGGATGGAGCAAGGAATTCATGGAGGTAAAGCATAAATGCTTCAGTTCCAAAGTTCAAAAAATATTGCCATATGAAGTTCATCATACCATCGTACTCCAGTGTACATCAAAAAACATAACTAAATATCTCTACCGATATATAATACTACTTCATTTCAACTATATGTAACTTATCCAAAATTCCAACTTTTCTTGCATTACTTTATTTTGCAATACAAATTGCTTCATTCAAAGGTTTGCAAGAACATGTTCTTATAGTATGTATTAAGCGTTTTCACACGTACTTTTATGCATACTTGATGAACAATCAAATATCACATAATCACAATTTTGTCAGTGACAATATGTATCATATGCATGTACATCATGTAAGTCATACGCAAATTTATGTTATCAGCATAAATTTTACAAAATAGTATTTAGAGTCATTTGGACTGCTATCCCAACAATGCAACATTTACTAAACTATAAAAATGAATACTCTCGATGCATATTGATAGTTATGGCAAAAGTCGGGTATGTTTTACTCACTGCTGATCTTTTTTTCATCTCATTATCCTTTCATTCCTTTCTTTTTTTCATTCGTTTTTTGACATATTATTCAATAAACTAGTTCTTCTTTCTAGAATTTCTAAACCCTAGTTGTATTCTTTTCAACTCTCTATTCTGCACTCTATTGAATTTCATTTCAAAAAAAAAAAAAAAAAAATTGAGCGGCATGGCTTCATCTTATACCACAAATCATGGATATAAAAAAAAAAGTGCATGGTACTCATTCACCTTCGGACGTCAAGATTGACGTAGTCTCTGCAGCCTTCAAAGAAAACAGTGATCTTTTCAGGAATGAGCTCCTCCGAGTAGCATCCTTTAAAAAAGGAACTGACAGAGTTGGCACATGTACAGTAAATGGTGTAACACCTAATAGCATAATTAGCAAAATATTAGAGTGAAAGAAATGAGTGGACAGAATTATTCTATCATCAATGTAATTCCAGGGAAATTTAAAAAAAAAACTAAAACAGTCTTAATTTCAGTCATCTAGTCAAATAAATGCAGCATTTGGCAATGGAATATCAAGCACACCAGCAGGAATGGAAAATAGCTGACCATCCTGGAACTATTTTGTAGCCCCTAATATCAGCCATGTGTTTCTATTTAAATATTTATTCTTTCTCTCTCCAAGTCACATGGACCAGATATTTAAATATAAACTTGTGGTTGATATCATAATGGAAGTATTGATCACACACACACATACACACACACACACACACATACATACATACATATATATATATAGACATATATATATATATAGACATATACATATATGTTGTGACACACACACACACATACATACATATATATATATATATATATATATATATATATATATGTTGTGTGTGCATGTACACACATAGATAGTGTTTGGAGAGAGACACACATGCAATGTATGTAAATTAAGCGTGTTAATTCCAACCATCTAGACCAACCTAGTGCGCACATACATTTAGTATACAGATATCGGATCACCTCCTGTCTTACATTTCCGACCCATTTCAATCATTGTTCCCCACTTTATCGTTTTTCAGAAAGTGATATATATATATACAATATATATGTATATATATATATATATATAAGTTTATTTATTTCTCTCTTTATCAAGAAAAAGCTAGGGACTGTTCGAAAAAAATAACACAAAACCAAACAAAACAACAATAATGTATAACAAAAAAACTTTTAAATTCACATCTAAAGTGGTGCTTAACAAGATCAAGTGTTATCACTTGCAAATGCTTATAAATTAAAAGTGTATCATTTTTGCATTAGAACAAAATACGTCTCTGGTTTTCATGACATATCAGTGCAATACAAGCAGATTTCCTTTTCTTATATAAACTAATAATTGACGGACAAAGAATTTGAACCCAAATCCAAAAGATCCACTCTAGAGAAGTGGTCCTCAAAGATACAAATGATAATCATATGAAGCTTTTTTCAAATATAAGTGTTTTTTTTCTTCTAATATTTGTCTTGCACTCCATATGCAGGCCCGGCCCTGGACCTAGTCCCGCTAGGCGGTGGCCTAGGGCCTTCAAGATTTGAGGACCTTATATATATATATATATATATATATATATATGTATATGTATGTATGTATGTATGTATGTATGTGTTACTATCATGTTACACAAAAGTGTATTTGGTTTGGTGGTTGCATTGCAGAACTTTTTCCAAACGGCCTGTGTTCAAGTGTTAGCAATTTCAGTTGCAAATTTTACTTTTCTTCAGCCTCATATCTCCTAAACTCAACATTTTTTAGCCTTGGGCCTCCAACCACTCAGGGCCGGGCCTGTCCATATGGCATAAATATTTTTATTGATGTATATCTTACCAAATGCATTTTTATAAAGAGACATTCACTATTGGACTCGTATTAAGTTCAACTTTACTATTTATTCATTTTGCTAGAAAGCACCTAGGTTCAAAATCTTTTAGAAGGTCAGCATTTCTAAGTAAGAAAGGTGAATTCTAATCGGGGAAATTGATAGAAGCCATTATAAACTAAAAATGTGCATTTTCTCTATGACACAAGAGCATTTCTGATACAAGACCAAATATCAAAGAAGAACAAGCCTCCAACAAAAGCCGGAAAATGTTTGTACATCCCGTTCAAATCAAAGTCAAGTTAGGGAAAAGTTAACCCAAATTGGTTACCCTTTCTTATTTGCTCACATAATGTGTATGCCCATGTGTGCACTGTGCAACACTGCGGGACATACAAAATGGTTGAACCGTTGATGCCAAGCTTCATATTATAATATAATCAACTATTTAAAAAAGAAGGATAAATTAAATAAACTCCAAAATTATAGCTCTACAATCACAACATTGAGCTCTCTTCTACACAAGTATTATTATTCAGTCAAGTGCTCGAACTCCGATGCATTCCCGAAACAATGCTATAAACTGAAATAACTAGGCAAGATCCAAAGGGGATGCATTCTAACTAATAAAATTAATCAAGCTGAAATTCAAACTTATCAAAGAAATAGCCGATCAAACAAATACCGTAAATAATCAACGGTTAAAACGCGGAAATATTACCTCTAAGAGATGTTAGAGCAAGGGAAGATTCCATCGCAAAGCGAGCTCGGATCTAGCTGCTGATTCGAGAAATGTGGAAGAAAGGGTGAACGATTACAGAATAATGTTTTAATTAATAACAGCGGAAGAGTGAGGGGTGCTTTGAAATATCCGCCTTTACATAAGTTCGTTCGTCCAAAACAACACTCTGCATTTAACGTAAATAGATTTAATAAATAAATAAATGAAATGGTACTTCTTTTGGAAGGCAAAATCAAAATTGTACTTTTTAGATTTAGCCAAATTTTACGGTAAATGAAAGCGGAGTATTTTAATGGGAATTTTTAGAAGATCATTTAATTAAACAAAGAATGCATTTACGGGTTTAAACGGACCATTTTTTTTTTTAATTTAATTAATTTATATTAAAAATAGAACAACATCACTAAAGCAAAAAAGCACGGTAAACCAAATAGAACAGTCCACTAAATAATAATACAAAAACTGGTAAAATGCAAAAATACAACACAGTACAAATCAATCCTTGCAACCTTGCTGTAATAAGTTCGTCTCTTATTCTATCTCGAAGGTCATCTCAATGTTTTGATTTCGTCAAGTCGGTGCTAGTTCTCTGTTTCCGACGTGTTTAAACCAAAAAACGTTCAAACACAAAAAAAAAAAAAAAAAAAAAAAAAAAAAAACACGTCACCAAGTAAATGGTATGGAATTATGAAGCCATGAACACAAAACAAAAGTAAAAAAAGTAATAAGAAGACAAAGGAATTTTTATAGTGGTTCGATTCGCTATGAATCTACGTCCACTTTTCAATCACTTTTCATCATTATGGAGAGAATTACAAATTTCATCATCTCATACATCGCATTAATTACACTTGACCACTTTTGTGATAATCCTTCACTTATCGCTCTCTTTCCGCTTTATATCGCACTTTAATCCGAGAAGGAACGGATTGGATTGCGTAATTATATGCTTTTCCTTGGTTCCATCATGAAAACGATTTTAGATCCGTGCATTAAGGAGGAACTATGGCGATCGGAGATCACTTGGAGTAGATCGGAGTGAATTAATGGTGCTTGGAGAAGATAAGATCCATCTCATGTTAGAGGAAGAAGGAGAGAAGTTTGGCCACCATTAATCATATTTTTGAAGCTTTTAGAGAGGTGTAGGAATGGTTTAGGCGGCCCTTCAGGGTCAAGAAATCGGTCCCTTGAATTGTGGAGCAAGGGGCTATTTATAGAAGAAGTTTGGAGGTGATGGCAGTTTCGTAATTACGGAGTGCAGAGTTTGGCTCGGGCATAGATCTAACTCGGGCTAAACATTATTTACAGAAATGCGATTGGTCCACTTTACAGCTGTGTACAGCTGTCATGGTCCAATATTTACGGTTCTGCCACTGCTGTGTAGTTTGGATCGGGCGTAGTTTGGATCGGGATAGTCTTGGATCGGCTGAACTGACCCGTACTTTTCTTTGAAAGTCCCGACCCAGTTTCTATTTAATTACTTTCTTGCCACCGCACACATTATGTGCCCGAGCTAGTTATATATCAACAGACCGATCCATTTATTTACCAATATGTCACCGCATATATGATGTGCCCGAGCCAGTTTAACATTATATACCGGTCCACCTATTGTATTAAATGGTCTCGACCCGATTCAGTATTTGCTTCAGCACCAACCAGCTTTCACTTTGCACCCCGACCAGATTTGAGCTGCTACGCGTGTATCAGTTAAAACCGCTCAGCATTTGCCATGCAAATTAGAATATAGGAATGGTAAGTGCAAATATGCCGTTGTATTGTTCTATTATGTTGAACTACAGTTTTTGTCCATTTATAAATGCATGTCCACTTGTCACGTAAATGATGCCAACTTGTTATATGGCAGGAACACTATTTCCTATCAATGTTAATGCCTTGCCAAAATTATATACTTTGCACCGACCAAGAAACAGCTGTGACACAGACTCAGATACGTTTATTAGTACTGACCCGGTCCATTTTAATGTATAACGTGTCCATCCCATATTTGCATGGTTTCGCATGATAGCTCCAGGTGTGAAGTGCCAAGTATATATTAATATATGTACATATTGAATTGCACGCCCTGTTCATTTCAGAGGACCGACCCGATCTGTAGCTTCACCGCGACCGATCCAAATATTGTAACTGACCGACCCGATCCACTGACATTGACCGACATGGATCCTTTTTAGTGTCTGACCCAACCCATTAATACAGATCGAGTCGTTGTAATGACCGCCCCGATGCTTCGCAACTGACCAATCCGAACCGTTGGAACTGACCGACCCGGTGCTTAGAGCCGTGTTTTAACAGGGTTAACATTTGCCCCTCAAAGCTTGTATTTTTGCTTGTGGGAAATACAGGCTTCAAAATGAACATTGCTACTGTTAACATTTTCTGAATTGAGGTCCAGTTACAGCTTTTGGCCTAGCTATGGCGAACCATTCTTTGAATTTATGTGCTTTATGTTGCCTGTTCTGTAATTAAAACAAACATCCGTGCAATTTTGGACTTATACTTCACTATCGGTCGTCCGTATCGATACCGATAGCGGATTAGTTAATAATTAAAAATGATATGTAGCGAATCTTATTCTAAATTGAATAAAATATCTGCACAGAATTGTTCTACTCAGCGGTTTATAACTCACTGAATATTGTCTGTACAAATACAATATTTGAACTCGAATTCGCCTTGACGCTCAAAATCAAATAATCGACTGAGCCAACTGTGGATTTTGAACGCTATCATTTTAATGACTTATATGATGATGTATGGATTTCACATTTGAGAAGCACGCATTTGTGATTATTCTCTGCTTCTATTCAGAGAAGTTTTTGATTATTAGTGGCCCAGCTCTGAAGGTCATCACCAGTCTTCATTATGAGAAGAATTTTTATAGCTCAATTTTTTGTTGATCAGTTTTGATGTTGGAGACCCTGTTGGATGCCCCGTGTTTTAGAGAGGTCATTTTAATTCAACGTTTTGTCTTCTCTTGTCGACTGAGTCAAAATGATGGAGCTCATCGAGCGTTGTTGATTTTTCCTATAGAGAAATTGCTTTCCTTATGGAAATGATTCCTGGTTGTCGCGTCGTTTCGCAGTGCGAACTTCCGTGAAGTTTGGGTGAGGTTGCATCGATCCGTAGAGCGAACATCAGTCATCGGTCGGAGTCACTTAACTTGCTAAGTGATCGCTGCCAGACTGAGGTGCCCTGGACTCCCACGAACCTTTGGTTAAGGCTATATCGATCCACGGAGCGGGTGTCAGTCATCGGCCGAAGTCACTTTCGCTGCCCGACTGAAGCATCCTGGACCTCCATGAACCATGAGGTAAAGGTTGTTTTGATCCACGGAGCGGGCATCAGCCATCGGTCAGAGTCACTTAACTTTGGTAAGTGATCGTTGCCCGGCTGAAGCACCTGGACCTCCATGAACCATGAGGTAAGGTTGGGTTGATCCACGAAGCGAGCCATCGGTCGGAGTCACTTAGCTTTGGTAAGTGATCGTTGCCCAGCTGAAGCACCTGGACCTCCATGAACCATGAGGTAAGGTTGGGTTGATCCACGAAGCGAGCATCAGCCATCGGTCGGAGTCACTTAACTTTGGTAAGTGATCGCTGCTCGGCTGAAGCACCTGGACCTCCATGAACCATGAGGTAAGGTTGGGTTGATCCATGGAGCGGGCATCAGCCTTTGGTCAGAGTCACTTAACTTTGGTAAGTGATTGATGCCCGGCTGAAGCACCTAGACCTCCATGAACAATGAGGTAAGGTTGGGTTGATCCACGGAGCAGGCATCAGCCTTCGGTCGGAGTCACTTAGCTTTGGTAAGTGATCGCTGCCCGGATGAAGCACCTAGACCTCCATGAACCATGAGGTAAGGTTGGGTTAATCCATGGAGCGGGCATCAGCCTTCGGTCGGAGTCACTTAATTTTGGTAAGTGATCGCTGCCCGGCTGAAGCACCTGGACCTCCATGAACCATGAGGTAAGGTTGGGTTGATCCACGGAGCGGGCATCAGCCTTCGGTCGGAGTCACTTAACTTTGGTAAGTGATCGCTGCCCGGCTGAAGCACCTGGACCTCCATGAACCATGAGGTAAGGTTGGGTTAATCCATAGAGAAGGCATTAGCCTTCGGTCGGAGTCACTTAACTTTAGTAAGTGATCGCTGCTCGGCTGAAGCACCTGGACCTCCATGAACCATGAGGTAAGGTGAAGGTTGCATCAATCCGCAGAGCAAACGTCAGTCATCAGTCGGAGTCACTTAACTTTGGTAAGTGATCGATGCCGGACTGACGTGCCCTAGACTCCCGCGAACCTTTGGGGGATGAGGTTTTGAATCAGGGATTGCTTGATGCTTTATTGTACGTTTGACTCATCGGGGATTTCTCGATCTACCATCGAATTGGTGTTATCGGGGTTGTCTCACTTCGTCGGGTTGTGAGGAAGCAAGCGCTCGTCGGATAGCCCGTAATGAGAAATTGTCTATTAGAAAATTTTCGTATAAATTTGGCCAGTCAGAGATTTATACAGACAGGTAATACTTCATTCATAGAGCTATTTTTTGGTACACTGCATGTGAATCATTACAGACTATTTACACGAAAGTAGAACATAGTGGAAAGTAAAGTAATGCAAGAAGTAAAGTAAATGCGATAGAGATCGCTTGTTTTGAGTTGTAGATATTAGATCATCATCAACGGTCATCAGTTGATTATCAGCCTTGGTATAGTGTGAGCAGAAGCTACGTTGCTTGGACCAGAGTGGTCATTCGATGCCCGTTGCCCTTGGGTAGTCACAGAAGGATTTGCATCTTGATAATTTTTTACATACTGTTGCAAACGGTTCTTCTTAATCAGCTCTTCGATCAATGATCTTAGTTGCCTACACTCATTGGTGTTGTAGCCTGGCTGATTATGATACCGACAAAACTTTCCAGATTTGGTCAGATGGTCATTCATTCTCGTTGGCCGAGGCTTTGGATAATCTTCTGCATCCTTTGTGGCAAGGTAAATGTTCTCTGGAGTATTCTTCCGACTGGGTTGAACAACTGCACTTTTAGGAGCCCTAAGGAGTTGGTTACCACCAATGATCTGAAGAGGTATAGGGTTATCGTCCACTCTCATGTACTCTTCTGCTTTCTTATAGAACTTGTCAAGCGTAGTTGGTTCCTTCATCTTTATCCATCTTCCGAATTCGCTTGCTTTGTCTATAGCATCGAGTAGAGCCATGAGGACTATACATGGTTCCAGATTCCTTACTTCCGACAAGGCGATATTGAATCGACCAAGGAAGGCTTTGACAGTTTCCCCTGACTTCTGCTTTATTGCTGTGAGAGTTATAACGTCATTGGCTTTGGTAGCATACAAGCGGAACTGCTCCTTGAACTTTTTGGTTAGGTCAAAGAAACGGTCTATGGATTTGGGTGGCAGCTTTGTGAACCATAATGACGCGGCACCTTCTAGATAAAGGGGGAAGTAGGTGCATCTCATTTCGTCAGTCGCTTTAGCTGCGCTCATATGCCACTCATATTTGAATAGGAAGTAGTTGGGATCAATAAGGCAGCTGTATGGAGGCAAAGTCGGAGATTAAATTTCTTTGGACATTCTGCTTCGAGGATCCTTTCGGTGAACCGAGTCCTAACAGGGGAGAAGTCCCATTCTCTTTCGTCGTCTTTGCTAGCTTGGTTCTTTTTCATGGCTCGTTCTATCATATCCGAAATGTATTCTTCAGTGTTATGGCGCTCTATGAAGCTGAGCTCTTTACCAAATGTCTGTCTAGACATATGATCTCGATTAGAGAGCTTAGGTGCTTTGCTTTCTCGACGAGGGGGTGCCCCCGTGTCAGGGTTAGCAATCTTTCAAGCATCCATTTCGGAATGATTCTTAGATTTTGATCTCAATTCTTCGATGTAAGCTTCTTCCCTGTCACTTGCCCAATCATAATCGTCTTCCATATTTTCGTTACGGTTATGATCGGAAGTGGGCGATTTATCGTTCTCTTCGGGATCTACATGCACTTTCGGAGGGGTTGGATTTGATCGAGCATTAAGAATTGCGTCAAGTTTCTCTATCATCATTTTAGTAGAGGCATCCATTCGGTTGTTGACGTTGGCAATAGCGACTTTTAATTCATTTCTGGTCACACCGGCTCCGCTTTCCGAATTTTCGTCAAATTCAAAGCGGTTTGCGAGCGGTGTTTCTTCATTGAAAACATTATCGGCTTCTACCATGGCCTTGCTAGTGGTCTTCTTAGACTTTGCCATGATCTCGGATAAGGTCTTGAATTTGGAAGATAATTCGTCGACTGGCCTAGATCTTAGATTTGAGGAATCTATGGTAGAAGTAGACTTAGAACTTCAATGTGAAGGAAGGAGATGCGAACGCGGCCCCACGGTGGGCGCCAAATATTTAAACCAAAAAATGTTCAAACACCAAAAGATGCTAGAAAAGCACGTCACCAAGTAAATGGTATGGAATTATGAAGCCACGAACACGAAACAAAAGTAAAAAGGTAATAAGAAGACAAAGGAATTTTTATAGTGGTTCAATTCGCTATGAATCTACGTCCACTTTTCAATCACTTTTCATCATTATGGAGAGAATTACAAATTTCATCATCTCATACATCACATTAATTATACTTGACCACTTTTGTGATAATCCTCCACTTATCGCTCTCTTTCCGCTTTAGATCGCACTTTAATCCGAGAAGGAACAGATTGGATTGCGTAATTATATGCTTTTCCTTGGTTCCATCATGAAAATGATTTTAGATCTATGCATTAAGGAGAAGCTATGGCGATCAGAGATCACTTGAAGTAGATCGGAGTGTGAATTAATGGTGCTTGGAGAAGATAAGATCCATCTCATGTCGGAGGAAGAAGGAGAGAAGTTTGGCCGCAATTAATGATGTTTTGTAGTTTTAGAGAGGTGTAGGAATGGTTTAGGCAGCCCTTCGGGGTCAAGAAATTGGTCCCTTGAATTGTGGGGCAATGGGCTATTTATAGAAGAAGTTTGGAGGTGATGGCAGTTTCGTAATTACGGAGTGCAGAGTTTGGCTCGGGCATAGATCTGGCTCAGGCTAAACATTATTAACAGAAATGCCACTAGTCCATTTTACAGTTGTGTACAGCTGTCATGGTCCAATATTTACGGTTCTGTCACTGCTGTGTAGTTTGGATCGGGGTAGTTTGGATCGGGATATACTTGGATCGGGCATAGTTTGGATCGGGATAGACTTGGATCGGGTAGAACTGACCTGTACTTGTCTTTGAAAGTCCCGACCCAGTTTCTATTTAATTACTTTCTTGCCACTGCACACATTATGTGCCCGAGCCAATTATATAACAACAGACCGATCCATTTATTTACCAATATGACACCGCATATATGATGTGCCCGAGCCAATTTAACATTATATACCGGTCCACATGTTGTATTAAATGGTCTCGACCCGATCCAGTATTTGCTTCAGCACCGAACCAGCTTTCACTTTGCACCCCGACCAGATTTGAGCTGCTACGTGTGTATCAGTTAAAACCGCTCAGCATTTGCCATGCAAATTAGAATATAGGAATGGTAAGTGCAAATATGGCGTTGTATTGTTCCATTATGCTGAACTGCAGTTTTGTCCATTTATAAATGCATGTCCACTTGTCACGTAACTGATGCCAACTTGTTATATGGCAGGAACACTATTTCCTGTCAATGCTAATGCCTTGCCAAAATTATATACTTTGCACCGACCAAGAAACAGCTTTGACACCGACCCAGATACGTTTATTAGTACCGACCCGGTCCATTTTAATGTATAACGTGTCCATCCCATATTTGCATGGTTTCGCATGATAGCTCTAGGTGTGAAGTGCCAAGTATATATTAATATATATACATATTGAATTGCACGCCCTGTTCATTTCATAGGAACGACCCGATCCGTGGCTTCACCACGACCGATCCAAATATTGTAACTGACCGACCCGATCCACTAACATTGACCGACCCAGATCCTTTTTAATGTCCGACCCGACCCATTAATACGGACCGACTCGTTGTAATGACCGCTCCGATGCTTCGCAACTGACCAATCCGAACCGTTGGAACTGGCCGACCCGGTGCTTAGAGTCGTGTTTTAATAGGGGTTAACACAACATGTGCAACCGACGGCCCTTTTCATTGTGTTTTTCATGCAAATACAATCCAATAATAGTGATATATTCCATATCTTCAGAATTCGAATCGTCTGAGTCCGGGATTGAACTGACCATCGAAGAAAATGGAAAAGAGAGAGTTGAAGACGATAATGAAAGAGGAGAAGGGAGAGGAGGGGGTAATATAAAGGGGGGTAGGAGCTAAAATGTTGTCGTTGAGAGAAGAAGCGTCCGACGTGTTGTCTCCCAATGGCCACATTCTGACCATTGCGACAACGGTCCGAAATGCACCGTTATCGTTTCTGATGCATCTCAGACCGTCGAACGCTCTCTTAATTGCTAGCCTTCAAGAATTTACTAAATTTTTTTGCAATCCAATTTATGCATCGTAGATTACTATACATACTAACAGTTTGCTAAAGTCAGACAGAAGTAATCAATCCTAAGGAAAAGCCGAGGCTATTCTTAATTTAAAGGATATAAGTTTTAAAATCTAGTCGTAAGGACAACATAATGATATTCATATGTATCATTGCACACATATTGTGCTATGTCCATATAACATTACATATGTATAATGTTGGGAAACTTATCATACATTGTAATATATATATATATATATATATATATATATATATATATGTCGTTGACTTGGAAAGTTGTCGCTTACTCAACACACGCCAACGCCCGAGTGTGTGTAGTGGAAATGCAGTAATCCAAACTGAAAGTGAAGTAGTATAGGAGAACATGGCTTTTTATAGTGGTTCGGCACTAACGCCTACATACACCTTATAGTGATCATTTATCATGTACTTGCTGATTAGAATGTTTATTCGAGTTCAGACAATTTCGGTGTACAAAGGTGTATGGTATGACAACAAATGACTCACTAATTCTAAACTTTGTCCGAAAAGTCCTTCTTCTTCATTGAGCGGAAGAAGTGTTGACTTGGTCAACAATTCCAAGAAATCCAAATATGTTCCAAACAATCCAAAAGTGGTGGTTTTATCCTTATAGATATCCAAAATATGATGGAAAACGTGTATGCAACATTTTAATTGTCCAAGCTATGTCCAATAGCCTTGGGAAGAAGATGGAAGCCATTAATGGTGCTTGAGAGCTTCAAAAGTTAAAAAAATCCAACCCCTTTGAATGAGAAGATTGGAGGTATTTATAGGAGTGATTAGGTAGTGGAGTAGGTGAGATATGGGGTCCACTGCCAAAAAATCACATCACGTATAGCCCATATATGAAAAATTGCATCACATCATGTTCGGGTATGAAAAATCTCATCAAAACCCTCGTTGCATCAGAAAAATCGCATCATAGCTTGGTTGGAGTATAAAAATCGCATCCGAGCCGTCAGAAACTCGCATCACCAAAATTCTAGAAAATTTCACATCCCTTCTAGGGGATGCGAATTTCGCATCACGAGGGATGTGAAATTCGCATCCTGTAGGGATGCGAAATCTCGCATACAAGGGATGCAACTTTTCGCATCCGAGGAATGCAAACTATGGAGGGATGCGAGGCGATACGGATGATGCAAATTGATGGGATACCGGAGAATGATGTGATGAGGTATGGAGGGAAATGATGCGATGGAGGAGTGATGTGATGCGGCGTGAGGCGAGGTGAAGGGATGCGAAATTGTTGGATGCAAGGCATGGGAATGTGGAATCCTGACCTTGCCATTACAAACTGTGCGAGCAGCTTTGAATGATTGACGCGCGTTCACGAAAACGGACGTAACTTTTAAATCGTAAGGTCGTTCGGGCCAAGCGAAAGTTGTACCGGAAGCTTACTCAGAGGGCTACAATAGTTACCGTGCTAAACAACATAATTGACGTTTTCGGGCCCTGAAAAGGTCATCTTAAAGGGTTTCGGGCCACTTTTGTGTCTGCATCGTGACTTCGACCAAAACGCTTTGTGTTTTCAGATGATGTTTTGATGCCTCAACACGCTGTTAACAAAAAACTTGACGTGTGATAGCTTTGACAAAAAAGTGTGTCAACATATATATATATATACACACATATATACATACATACATACATACATACACACACGTGTGTGTGAGTGTTGGCGTGTGTGCTTTTTTATAATTTATTTATAAGTAGATGTTATGTTTTAAATAAGGATCAAAGAAAAAGGGTCCTCTTTTTTTAGAATTTTGTGTGGTTTATATTTTTTACTAGTGTTACTGTGTTAACGTAATACCCCAAAATTACAAACAGTAAGATTTATTAAAAAATGAACTAAATATAAAACATTTTATATATGTTTGAATTTGGCTACGAAAACTTAATCATTGATTCTTGGTGATTTTCCGACAATTTTCATACATGTAATTATCCGAGCTAAAATGGAGTAAATATGAGAAAATCAATATTTCAAAATCTTTAAATTCGGATTTTTCAACTTGAAATGAAAGATAAGTATAAAGTAAGTCTTTACCTAAAAATACAAATTATGTGTCGCCCGGTCAACTGTGGCGATCGATCGTCCCTAGTAGCGGTTGACCTAGGACATGTGTATCTAACCATTTTTCTGGCTAAGTACGTTGAGCTTTTAGGCAGAATTCTGAGCGTGTAAACCGACCTATTTATGATGGTAAGATGTGAGTTTCAGTCACATTTCTTAATCATGGTGGTCATATTTCCAATCTGATTCGGCATAGTCGAACCGAATTTTGAGGCAGTAGTAGGTTGGTTTGCTTCTTCTTGCAAGTAGTTGCCAGAAGGTCATGTGGTTGCACGCTTTAACACCATTTTTGCTGAAAATGACGAATTAAAGGATTTTCTTCCCGGACTTGGTGATCCAAAAAGTAGAGTAAAAAATTCCTAAATGCTGCGAATTCAAAGTTTCACAATGAAAGCATCAGAATGTTTACATCTAAAATGACACAAACACTCAAAGATTATAAAGAAGTGGATAAAAGTGGTGAAAACATAAAATGAGAAACAAGAGCACATACAAATTTACAGTGGTTCAGCTATCGATTGCCTACACCCACTTTATAACTTCTCTTAGATTAGTATAAGAAATTGAGATTACAGAGCATTGAGATTATGTAATCTCAAGTGTAGAGTTTTTGCAGTAATCAATATATGTAAGAGAAGTTAAAAGTCCTTCTTCTGATGCTCTATGGAGCTATTTATATAAGAGGCACGAACCTGGTTCAGCTTGAGACATATGCGGGAAAATAGGAGTAGTTGAACGAGCGGAGGAAGTGGGGCACGTCATCAGAAACCGTCCAATCCAGATCGATATGGATCCGGTTTGACATAGTCAAACTAGATATTGGTCGATTGGGATGTGGCATGCTTCTCTCCATCGAGCCGAGTCCTCAGTGGATCCGATTTTTCAACCTCGTACTTATTCAATCTGGACAATGTTGAACCAGGTATTGTACACATCTTATCGCGACCCATAATCCCAGCCGGCCTGAACCGAACGAGAAGGCGGACTGTTTTGAGAACACGACTCATCATAACACAAAAATGAGAACATTTTATTGCTATTACAACAAGTTACATCATAGTACAAGATATCATAGTACAAATAAATAATATACAATGGAAAAATAATATTAGAGATTTAAATTACAAAGTAGCGGAAAAATAAATACATGAATATAACGTGCAGTGGAAATTATCAACTACCACAGCGGAAAGAAATACACGGACACAAAGCATTCTGAATATAGCTCCGGCCGTAATCCAGGATCCTGTGAAAAGAAATATCGGCGAAAAACCAAAACTACAAGCTGCCTGTGTGGAAAATACGGGCACCCAGAATTAAGGTGGGAAATAATAAACTCTAAGTCGGTCATAGGACTGGTGTGAGAACTAAAACAGTTATTAACTTTATTTTATTGTGGGGTAAATCAAAGGACCACGCCGTATGACACAGAACGGATTTTCTCCCAAAAATACCGTAAAATAAACAACGTTATGTTAAAAGGAAAAATGAAGCCATTATAAGACTCAGGTCCCATTACACAATGTAATGCAAGCCAGAGGACCTTATAATAGCCAAACATGCTTGATATGTGAAATTTATCTTTTATTATTATAGGTGTAGAAATTAATTTCGAATATAAATGTATCAATCATAGGCGGCAAAAGTACCATATATTATGTCGCCGTATAGGTTTACAACTAAAACCGAGAATCACGTGTTGGAAATTGGATTTCTATCAATGAGTTGAGGCAAAGGATGTTCCTCATTGATTAGGGTCACTTCTAGCAAGATGACCCAGGATCACACCTCTGGGCAACCCTGGATCTTGTAGGGTCGGTACGCACTTACTTTTGAGGATTGGTCATTCCTAAACAATACGTTTCCCGGTCCTATTAGACCTGCACTTGGTCAGTATGTCGACCAATCAAGGGCCTTTTAGTCGACCATATCCGAGATACCTCGCTATCCATCATACAACATCCACATAAGTAAAATGTATGTGCTCCATACCATGACATCACCCAAAGCTAGAAAGAAACGCATGCACTCCCTGCTGCACCATTCCGTTTTTGATTCATACCGGAGTGTGAGGCTCGTGAATTAACGTTATACACAAAGCGCTGGTATATTAAAGTTATGCTTTAATTATCAACCACAAGGCTCTGCTTTTCAACAAAATCCTTGATCTATGCATCTCAGCATGCCACTTTGTCAATCCATACCATACCATTGATTTCCACCAATATATAACCTCTAAGCTCGTACGTCTCAGAGAAAGGTGTTAAGCAAGAGATTAAATTCTCTGCCACCAAACATATATATTTAGCAAAGATCAACGAATACAGCATGAAGTACAATGTCAGACATACAATCCATTTGCAAGTTCGTTTTGGGTCTGAACGAAACCGGAGGCATTTTATTCCTCGTCCCATATGTCCAATATAGGAGAGAGGCCCTCGCATATCCGGTCGATCTCCAAGTACGTCTAGATGACCACCACTTATTACCTCGTCTTAGGTGTACATCCCAATCAAGACATCGGTAATTATCTAAATGATGTGAAAATCGTCGGTCTTCAACCACCATCTTCATATCTTCAACTTTTAATCGTTGTATCAGTTAATCAGAATGGGTTAAACCCGGTCTTTCCGAATAACTCGCGTATCTTATAATTAAGTGCTATGAAAACACATCATACGCCTCATTCCAATCCAGAATATTGTTTTATTCAAGTATTCTTATTACTGGGAATTATTCCCATAAATCTTATCAAAGATTTAATTCATTTTAACCTCTTGTTTAAATAATTCTTTGAAAACCATTGCAAAAGATTTTATATCATCTTTACACAACTTAAACCAAATCAAGGTTTATCAACTTGTTGGGATTAACGAGCCTTACCGAAGTAATCATTCATTTTATTATCCCAATCCCAACCTATTAATCTCATGGAGCAAAACTGGTAGTACTCCATATCTAACACCTATTGTGTTATCGGTAAAATTAATTACCATTTAACATTCAAATCTAATTAAATATTTAACTATCTCATGGAGTAAAACTGATGGTACTCCATTTCTAGTATTTCTTGAATTTGACAAATTTGATTATCCCATTCACATTTCAATATAATTAAAGATTCATTAAAAGTCCATTTTGGTTTTAATCTCAAAAATCGTTACTTAATGATTATTCAACTGTAGGAAATTAATCTTGTCTTTAACTGGGTTAAAGAACGAATGTCATTTAAAACATTGTTCACGATAAACCCAAAATCCAATTTGTTATTAAATATAAGGATCTGAATAGAAATCATATCAACATATGTTCAACATCAAATTCTGCAACCAATAGATATCGTATTAAAGTAACGATATCTATATCTTCTAAATTCCTCAACGTTATCCGTATAATCACAGAATTCAATATCGAAATATTCGTAGATAATTTCCATTCAAATCCAATCCAATTCCTATGTTGGATAATTCTGGTTATATTAAAACCATTCGCAATTCAATGTATTAGTTTTAAAACATTGGATTCTTATGCTAATTGTTAATTAGCCTATTCAGATCAAAATATCTTTTACCTTTTCATAATTGGAATATTTCGATTCAAAAATCCTTTCAATTATTTATTATGATTTAACATAATTTTCCCTATTTTTAATCATTTAAAAATGGGCCCTTTCAGTTAAATGACGTTTCATGTCATTTAGCTGCACTGGAGCTGTTTTTATTCAAATTTGAATTTGACATTTTTCAACATCTAACCATTGGACTTTAAATCTCATATATTCATTTGAAAGATCTTTTCGATACGAACCCAATGGTTTTGGTTTCAGGAGAATCCGATGGTCGGATCTCCCGTTACGTCAATTCGAAGTCAATGGTTGAAATTCGCGAACGGTCGCTCTGCGACATGTTCTATACAAACCATTTAAATATATATAATATATTTCATCGATTTCCATTTAAAACGTATTTTAAAAACGTTTATAAATTCGTTTAAAAATGATTTCTACTTCCATTTCAATTTTAAATAAAAATTGAAAATCCATACTATGATAATTTTAAAATAATAATATTTTTAAAATATCGGATTTTGAAATCAAATCTTTTCAATATTCATTATAAAAATGAATAAATCGATAGAAAAAATCCGTTTGAGTTAAAATAGCGTTTATATCCTTAACTCGTCTTCATATATTTCAATATTTTCGTGTCTATCCAAAATCACATTTTGATTCTTCACTGAATATTATACTAAAATATTCATTATTTCCGGATTGGAATGTGACTCGATCAATTACCATATAATGTTAATTATACATATTTCATACATTGCATGTATTCAACAATAGTGATAAACAACTATTAAACATTCAAATAACATCCAAAGTGCATCTACAACTGTATAAGCATTAAATAATTAAATAACGCTTACAACAGTTTGTCAATCAATTGATTGGCATACAATTACACACAAGGGAGACGTGCGAATTAATTATCATCCCAAGACCCGTGTGGGGTTTTCATCCATCAATAATGATTATTATTTGTACACTTAGGCAATGTGTAAAATTATCGTCCCAATACCGTGTAGGGTTTGCGTCACAGTCTATGTGAACATATCTATATATTTGGGAGACGGGTGGGTAAATCGTCATCCCAGAATAATTTATAATATAAATGTTTTATTTATCAATACTTATAATCATAGTTTAATAATGATAACATTAAAACTGCAAACATCCATCAATGACCGGTTTCGAAATCATTAATTAGCGATTGTTTAAACCGAACTAAATCGTGCGTTCAATTCAGTCAAAAATTACAGCAAGCTCAAATCTCATTCCAGTCAGTTCCATGGCGTAGATCTTGAATTTACGATTCCAATGGATTTGCTAAATTCTGATAATTTATATGAAAGTTTTACCATTTATAAGTTTTAACTTAAACAATATAATTTAATTATATTTTCATTATCCACTAATTACCTTCATTAACTACTAATTAATCATTCCTAGGGAATTAAACCCGTCATCTTCTCTTGTTCCCAGGTCCAACATCGAAACCAACTAACACATGCCCTAACCAAAATCCCATGCCACCTCGTGAAGCCGGCCATCTATCAACGTTGACCACTGTGAAGCCCTCACCTCATCCTCCCTACGACAACCTCCATAGCCCATTTGAGGTCCTCCTCTGCCTCGAAAACCGAACCAAATGCCCGACCTTCGAACCAGAAATTCTCCCCAACGATGATCTTAAACCCCATCACCACAGTCTATTTTAGAGATCTCGTCTAGCTAGTTAATATTGTGAGATAAATGAGATCCAAATTCTGAACACGGTGGCCATTAAAGCGTATAAAAGGCGGTGTCTTGTATAAATGAAATTAGGGTTTAGATTTTCTAGGTTTATATTTATATTAAATATTATTTTATTTCAATATTTCTTGTTTAACCTTCGAATTCCAAATCAAATCTAATGACTTCGCCGCTAACCAAATACCCCCATTCCGGACACAACAGGATATGTTTCGTAAGCTGGTTTGATCAGTTTTTATGAAAATTAAAATGTAAATCTATATAATATTCAAAATTGATTTTCAACATACATTTTAATTTGTCACGACCGCATATTGACTCCAAAAATTATGAAATTTGAGATCTTGCTATATTTTGAATATGAAGTTCTAACAGAACTAATTTCGTCAAATTGGAAACCGTTTGAAAAATAGCCTTATTTCTAGCTTATTGAATTTACAATTAAAATTGAACACACTTTTAAATTTACCACGCTTACATATGAATTCCAATTGACTTGAAATTTTAAACTTGACAATAATTTGATGTTCCAGATCCAACAAAATTGGTTTCGTCGAAAACGGAGGTCGTTTGCAAAATGGCTATTTTTAAGGGCTTAAATAATATTAAAATATTAATAAAGTCCATAGTGACTATTTTAAATTTTAATCTAGACATAACTTACAATTTATATTATGAAATCTTAATTTCTTACATTCATTAGAAAGATATTACTAAACAGATTCTAACGTTTCTTGTTTTATCAAAATCCGACTTATTATGAATTATGTATATCCATTTAAAATTCAAAACTAAATTTTCAAACTAACGCACCATTTCAAGCTTGCTTTAATTAAATTTTAAATTTATACGTTCAAACTCGTTTTTAAATAAATTTCAAGTCGTTATTCATTGAAAATAAATCATTTTAAATATTTAAAATCCAATAAAATCAATTAAAAATCAAATTTAAAATTTTTAAATTGGTTCCGAAAATCAGGGTAGTTACAATCTCCCCCACTTAAAACTTTTTCGTCCCAAAAAAGAAACGGAGCTGAAATTTGTTTAACTAACCAACTTAACTTTCATTCTGGCTCTAGTTCTTCAACTTTTCAGTTTATAAGAACTTTCAAATTTTTCTGAAATTTGGCTAACACCCTAAATTTCTAAAAAAAAATCATCATAACCTCCTTTGTACAAGTTGATCTGAACAAATTTATATAGCCTTATCAGGCACCTAATAAATCAAAAAATCGCATACAAATTAATTGTGACTTATCTATGCTCAAGGGAGATGTGTTAAAAATCATCTCTTGACCCAGTGATGGGAATTAGTCATAATTCATGTGTCGTATCTACAACAAGAGAGACATGTACTTTTGTCATCTCAAGACCCAGTGATGGGGTTTATTATTAATCCATCAATTTCTGTTATAGGTTATTAAGTCCATAATCAATCTTCAAACCAACCTGTAGTTCAGTCATCGTCATACAAACATCTCTCTCATATGGTAATTCAAACCTCGTCATATAAGCACCAAATAGTTATATGGATATGCTACGCTATGTTGTCTTCAATAATATGCTATGTGGTGTAGTCCATAATTATTGTTACTATCTTATGGTGTATGTTTAATTTCACTCAGAGTAACCATCGTAGCGCATCCAAATAATTAACAATACTATAGTAATAAATAAAATTGTGCAACCAACTAATAAAGGTGCACCTGTGTTCATCAACGAATATTCTATGAATTAGAATACCATCGCGAAGTGTAATAAACCGCAAGTACACGACGTACAATTATTAGTACGTGGCGAATACGAGTCGAAACACAGGGAAAGAATTAATTCTAGATTTTACTCAATCAAATTAAACCAAATTCAAGTGAAGTTTTGACTAATAAAAGCTAATGAAAACTATAAACTAAGTTGAGAACTGAATATGAAATGAAAGCAATTTAGAGGCAAATCAAGTCTCACATTTATGTAAGTTATCAAAAATACAATTTATGATCTCCATTAGTGATATAAATGCATTATTTAAACCACTTATAATTTTCATGAAAATGGAACTAAAGCAAAACTATTCTAAGTATGGTCTATGAATTATTAACTAAAACTTTAGACCATCAGATTATGTTCTTACTTTCATTTCAAAATCAATAGCCACTTAACAAATATTGATGTAATTTGTGTTTACATTGACTAAGCATAGCCTATTTTGTTGTCAACAAACATAGACTATCAAAACCATTTGTATAAACTTATATCAACATTCACTAATATGAAGCACAAATTAAAGATCACAAATCATACAAATGTTGAACTTACATGAAGTTAGAGAGCATCATTACCCCTAAATCAAGGGATTAGCCACTCATATGTGTTATCATATCAACACATGTAATTTTCAACATTAGAAAATAAAGCAAAATGAAAGAAAAACTAAGTAGAACAAGAATAGAACTAAACTAAGAACATAAAGTAAATATAAGATATGAGCATAAAGTAAATGAACAAGAAAGTAAATCTAAGCTATGAATATGAATGTAAATCTAAGTTATGATCATGAAAGTAAAGAGCGTATATATTAAATTGCATTAAAACAAAGAAGTTACATAAAGAAAATGGCTAAGTAGCCATGGAAGTACAAGAGAGCTTGTGCTCCTCTCAACTAAACTAAAGAAGGAGATAAAAGAGAAGGATATCCGCCGTATTTACATTACATAAAGGGTATATATACATGTCCTAATCCCTAAAACCCTAATTACGTTTGTTGGGAACTACCAAAAGTACCCCCTTCATGAAGCTACGATTTTGTTTCCATCCACTAACGAGTCATGTAAATTCCATGAGGCCTTTAATTGTTTCCATAAGCCAACAGATTAGCCACTAATAGCTCCATTAAAGAAAGAGGGAGAGTGGGAGGGGTCCTCCACTATATAGTGTATGAATTAATTCCATCTCATATTCCTTTGTCTTCATTTTGTGCATGCATATCTCATGTAGTCCAATTGTATTTGTAGCCATTTCCTACAAAACAACATGAAAAATGAACAAGTAAACGTTTTCAAAATAAATACATGCACAAATGATCATAATGCTATAATATGAAGATGAATTTAAGAACTTTTGGGTTTTTGGTTAAAACGTGTAAAAATAGCCAATTATGTTATTTATTTAACTAAAACTAGAACAAATGTTTGAATACTTATTTCAAGACTTGAGGGTTGATCATCATTTTGAAAATTTGGTGGTGTAAAATCAGGATTATTTGTACAGTAGTTGTTATTAAAATATCCATATGAATTTGGTGTAAAATTATATGGATTATATTGATTTTCACAACTATCATAAAATCGGTAGAAATAGGGAAATTGGGACATTTTCAAGAAAGTTTTTTTTTTAAAAAAAGATTTTGGATTTTTTGTATATTTTTTATGTTTTTTTCATATATGCATGAACCTAATGCAACTATATGAATGCAAATTAATTATTTATAGATTTTCTAGAATTATATAATGACGGTTTGATTAATTTCAACAAAAGATTTCTCAGCCAGTTAACAGACATGAGTTATCGATGCACCAGGAATCACCCTAGCAATGCAGCCGAAGGTTTAAGTACCTTCAGAGGAACAACCGATATAATATTTACGAATCACTGTAATATTTATAAACGGTTATTACTCTGTCGTAGTCTAGACATCGAGAAATAAATCGTTAGAAAGAAATCAAGTTGTCAAAATATAACAGTGTCCTTAGAAAAATAATTAAAAAAACAAAATAAGATGAGTGCAAAACAGAAATTAAACGTGAATTAACAATGCAAACTACCAATGAATTTTATTTTATTTTTGGATTTTTTTATGCAAATGCAAGAAAACAACAATGTGCATAAAATAAATACAAGGAAAGAAAACATATACCAGTGCGTGCAGAATTTTTAGCAATTTTATTTAGTGGCGCTTTTTTTGGCAAGCAAACAAGATAGCACAGATTTTGACTAGCAGTTTGTGCAAACCAATCCCAAGCAAGTAAACAATTCTCCATCCTTTACTTTCTGCATTCTGAAAAGATATTTGTACAAGAGGGCCTCTCTTTTTTGTGAAAAAGGTAAACAAATAAAACAAACAAAAAGAAAAACTAAACAGGAACAGAAACTAAACTTTAAAAACTAAACTAAAAGCTAAAAAACCAGGGAAAACTAAACTGAACAAAAAACAAAAACTAGGCTCAAGCTCAAGCTCAAGCTAAGCGCTCACTCAATCCGTGGTGCACTCAAAGTCACGCAATCAGATAAGGGAAAAATATATGACATCCCAAATACACAGCACATACCAAATCTTGCTCTAAAATATATGGCATCCCAAATACACAGCACATACCAAATCTTCCTCTTTTATTTTATTCTAAACAAATTGTTCCCCAAAAAAGAAATAAATAAATCACTCCCTTTGGATTTCTCTGTATATTTGTAAGAAGAAATCAAATTTGGGTCAATAAAATAGACCAATCAATCAAATAATTTTTTTGTAAAATCGCAGTGCTTTCAGATTGCGATTTGGGGGATTCGATTCGGGTTCAGGTAGGATGGTTTGTGGTGTATGATTATTGAGGAGGAGGTAGTAATCGTAAATATGGGTGATGTATGAGTTTGAGAAAATTTTGAGGAGTGATGAAGTGAATATGAATATGGAGTTAAGAAGATAGTCGTACCTGAATGAGATGAAGTGAGGATGGTTGTGAAGTTGGTCAGAGTTTGACGGAGTTATCAGGATGAGGTTTGTGGACTGGATGCTGGTGTTCAGGTACTGTTGCAAGTGAGATGAGATGGTTCATGTTGTATGGCTGCTGTGAGTTGGTTGATGCTGAGTATTATGTTGACAATCTGGTCTGAGACAGTGCAGTTCTGGCAGGAGTTTAGTCGAGGGAATTTGGTGGTTGTTGATGTAGGTGTTGTGTAATGACTGGAGGTGGATGTTTTTTCTGGAGTATGCAATGTGGTTAAAAGCAGTGTAGCAGTGGTGATGATGAAGGTTTGATGTAATGATGAGGATGGGCTGTTAAGGTTTTGGCTTTTAAAGATGAGAGAATATGTAGATTGGGAAGAGATATGCAGTAATGGGAAGGAATTCAAGGCAAAGAAAACAAAAGAGGAAAGCAATACTTTTTATTATTTTTTATTTATAAAAAATGTAAAAAAGGAAAGAAAATTGAAAACAAAGACAACGAAAGGGGAAAGAAATAAAAAAATGCAATTTTTTTCCCTCTCTTAATTAGAAGATCATAATCAGCAAAACCAAATCAAATCTAATTAAGAGATATATTATAAAAAGAAAAGAGATAAATGAAAGAGGGAAAGAAATTTTATAAATGAAAGAAATCAAATGTACAAGGAAAAAACTGTATTGAAAACATAAAAGGCATTGAAAACAAAAGGCAAGTTTTTTTTTTTTAAGAGAGAGGAAATAGAAGAACTAACACAATATGAAATCTATCATCACACATACACACAAAATAAAAACACACAATTAAAAAGAAACAACACGCAAACAGCAATAAAACAAAACACAAGAACAAAATGGAACAAAAAACACAACTCCTTTTTTTTTAAATGAACACAAAAACAAGCACACACAAAATGAAACAAAAGATCAAAACAAACCAAAAAAACTATGAACAACACACAAATTTCCCTCTCTTTTTTTTAGAAAAACAAACAAGAAAATTAATTCGAGGAACAAAACTAAAATTAAATTCTTTCCCCAGCCACGACGCCAAAAACTTGTTCGCCGACGAATATTCTATGAATTAGAATACCATCGCGAAGTGTAATAAACCGCAAGCATACGGCGTATAATCATTAGTACGTGGCGAATACGAGTCGATATACAGGAAAAGAACTAATTATAGATTTTACTCAATCAAATTAAATCAAATTCAAGTGAAGTTTTGACTAATAAAAGCTAATGAAAACTATAAACTAAGTTGAGAACTGAATATGAAATGAAAACAATTTAGAGGCAAATCAACTCTCACATTTATGTAAGTTATCAAAAATACAATTTATGATCTCCATTAGTGTTATAAATGCAATATTTAAACCACTTATGATTCTCATGAAAATGAAACTAAAGCAAAACTATTTTAAGTATGACCTACGAATTATTAACTAAAACTATAGACCATCAAATTTTGTTCTTACTTTTATTTCAGAATTAATAACCACTAAGCAAATGTTGATGTAATTTATGTTTACATTGACTAAGCATAGCCTATTTTGTTGTCAACAAACATAGACTATCAAAACCATTTGTATAAACTTGCATCAACATTCACTAACATGAATCACAAATTAAAGATCACAAATCATACAAATGCTGAACTTACATAAAGTTAGAGAGCATCATTACCCCTAAATCAAGGGATTAACCACTCATATATGTTATCATATCAACACATGTAAGTTTCAACATTAGAAAATAAAGCAAAATGAAAGAAAAACTAAGTAGAACAAAAATAGAACTAAACTAAGAACATAAAGTAAATCTAAGCTATGAGCATAAAGTAAATGAACAAGAAAGTAAATCTAATCTATGAACATGAATGTAAATCGAAGCTATGATCATGAAAGTAAAGAGCATATAAATTAAATTGCATTAAATCAAAGAAGTTACATAAAGAAAATGGCTAAGTAGCCATGGAAATACAAGAGAGCTTGTGCTCCTCTCAACCAAACTAAAGAAGGAGATAAAAGAGAAGGATATCCGCCGTATTTACATTACATAAAAGAGGATATATACATGTCCTAAACCCTAAAACCCTAATTACATTTGTTGGCAACTACCAAAAGTACCCTCTTCATGAAGCTACAATTTGTTTCCATCCACTAATGAGCCATGTAAATTGCATAAGGCCTTTAATTATTTCCATAAGCCAACACATTAGCCACTAATAGCTCCATTAAAAAAGAGGAAGAGTGGGTGGGGTCCTCCACTATATAGTGTATGAATTAATTCCATCTCATATTCCTTTGTCTTCGTATTGTGCATGCATATCTCATGTAGTCCAATTGTATTTGTAGTCATTTCCTACAAAACAATATGAAAAATGAACAAGTAAACGTTTTCAAAATAAATACATGCACAAGTGATCATAATGCCATAATATGAAGATGAACGTATGATTATTTAAGAATTTCGGTTTTTTTAGTTAAAATGTGTAAAAATAGCCAATTATGTTATTTATTTAATTAAAACAAAAACAAATGTTTGAATATAAATGTGCACATTTACGTGCACATCAACCTGTTTATCGGGCACGCAATTTATTTCTCTACTCAACCTTTTAAATCAATAACCTGCTCAACATATATATATATATATATATATATATATATATATATATGATCCAATTTGAACTAAATTTTCAATTCAGTTCAACATTTAAATTCAGTTTGGTTTGATTTACCTTCCATTCATATATTGGTTTTATTAGTCCAATATTTAATCAGTTAGATTAACATAATCAGCAATCATTTTGTTAATTAGTTTATCAAATATATAATTTTTATATACTCAAAAATCTATTTTCAATGCCAAATCACAGACAATAAGCTCTAACTAAGTTTTGGTTCTCACACCAGTCAACTGGAAATATATAGATATCCCACTTTCGAAACTCGAAAATAAATATTTATGATGGCGCGCCATCATCAGAGTCATCCACGGGCGACTATAGTATGATTCTATATCTACCTAGTGTATTTGATACTTCGTATATGCGTTCGCGAGACGTGTATGCAAAATCTTCTTATACTCGATAGTCCAAACTCAATATTAAGTAAAATACTTAAATCTTATAAGATATAAATTTTCAAAATTAAAATCATTTTTATAAATAACACTCTTCGAACTCGTTCTAAGGTATTACTAACTCTATCTCTAACAAGTCATTCTTGTTACTAATCCTATCTCTAATGAATTCTCTCGTTCGGATCTAATGTGTCTTATTCTCGAGCTTTGTAAACCAAAGCTCTGATACCTCCTGTCGTGACCCGAAATCCTGTCCGGCCCGAACCGAACGAGAAGGCGGACTGCTTTGAGAACACGACTCATCAGAACACAAACATGAGAACATTTTATTGTTATTACACCAATTTACATTAGAGTACAAGATATCAGAGTACAAATAAATAATATACAACGTCGGAGATTTAAATTACAAAGCAACGGAAAAATAAATACATGAGTATAATGTGCAGCGGAAATCATCAACTACCATAGCTGAAAGAAATACACGGATACAAAGCATTCTGAATATAGATCCAGCCGTAATCCAGGATCCGGTTAAAAGAAATATCTACGAAAAACCAAAACTACAAGCTGCCCATGTGGAAAATATGGGCACCAGAGTTTAGGTGGGAAACAATAAACTCCGAGTCAGTCATGGGACTGGTGTGAGAACTAGAACAGTTATTAACTTTATTTTAATGTCGGGTAAATCAAGGGACCACGCCGTATGACACGCGACGGGTTTTCTCCTAAGAATACCGTAAAACAAATAACGGGATGTTAAAAGGAAAAATGAAGCCATTATAAGACTCAGGTCTCATTACACAATGCAACGCAAACCGGAGGATAGAGTTGTACCTTATAATAGTCAAATACACTTGATATGTGAAATTTATTTTATTATTATTATAAGTGTAGAAATTAATTTCAAATATAAATGTACCAATCATAAGCGGCATGGATACCATATACTATGTCGCCATATAGGTTTACAACTAAAGTTGAGTCGTGTATTAGAAATTGGATTTCCATCTATGAGTCGAGGAAAAGGATGTTCCTCACCGATTAGGTCACCTCTAGCAAGATGACCCAGGATCACACATCTGGGCAACCCTGGATCTTGCAGGGCTGATCCACACTTACTTTTGTGGATTGGTTATTCCTGAACAATACGTTTCCTGGTCCTATCAGACCTATCACCTAGTAAGTATGTCGACCAATCAAGGCCATTTAGTCGGCCATATCTGAGGTACCTCACTATCCATCATCCAACATCCACATAAGTAAAATGTCAGGGTTCCATGCCATAACATCACCCATAGCTAGAAAGAAATGCATGCACTCCCTATTGTCCCATCCCGTTTTTGACTCATACCAAGGTGTGAGGCTCGCGAATCAACGCTATACACAAAGCGACACTATATTAAAGCTATGACACATTGTCAATTCATACCATACCATTGATTTCCACCAATATATAATCTCTAAGCTCGTACGTCTCAAAAAAGAGTGTTAAGGAAAAGAATAAATTCTCCACCACCAAACAGATATATATTTAGCAACGATCAACGAATACAGTGTGAAGTACAATGTCAGACATACAATCGATTTGCAAGTCCATTCTGGGTCTGAACGGAACCGGAGACACCTTATTCCTCGTCCCATATGTCCAATACATGGGAGAGGCAATACACCAGAAATGCAATTAGGCAGTGCTCATGACCGTATCAAATTCGATTTGGCAGTGCTATGGACCGTATCAAAAATTGGCATCTTTGCCAATTTGATATGGCCATAAGCCATATCAAATTGATAATTTGATACGGCTTATGACCGTATCAAATTTTCAATTAGATATAGTCATGAGCCATATATAATTATCAATTTTATACGGCTCATGGCTGTATCTAATTTCCAAATATATACAGCCATGAGCCATATCTATTTTAAAATTAAATATGGCCATGAGCCATATCTATTTTAAAATTAAATATGGCCATTAGCCGTATCAAATTAAAAATAATAATTAAAAATTACATTCCATATATAATAAAGGAAAAATAATAATTTGAATTCCACTGTCCATATCAACATATATTATACCGTTATTGGGAATTTCATTCACCTATATATTTACAGACAAAAAATAAGTTTATTTACAGATGTTCCACATAGTTTACATTCCTTCATCAGCTCATCTTCACTCTTGTACAAAGTCTGCAGGACAAGGCATAACAAACCAAAAAGAAAATAAAAAACTAAAAGAAAAATATATAAGAGAAAGAGCAGAAAAATAGAAACCAAATGATAGTGAAGCATGACAAACCTGATTATGAAGACGTAGAGCACCATTCGCCAATTTCAGTTGTTGGCCACCATTAAAATTTACAAGTTTTTAGGCTGATGCCCATTGCAATTCCTACATAGAAGGCATACAGGAGTCCCATTAGAGTGCACAACACTTGCCAGAACATAATATGAAATAGACTATGTAGTTAAAAAACAAATTTATTCTACAAAAGATTTAACACTATGCTTGAGCTATTGGTAATGGCAACACTGATATAAATTTTTTGAACTCGTACGACTTATTAAAAATGGTTCAATTTGTTACAAAATGACCATATCTATGCTTTTCAGTATAATTTTACAAAAGGTCATGTGTAACATTAAGAGCTTTATATTACAAAAGGTCATGTGTAACATTAAGAGCTTTCTGTTACAAAAGGTCATGTGATACGGAATGGCACCTAACGAGTTTCACTACTGGTTAACATAAACCAAGCTGGCATAACAAATTTCCTAAGCAACTCAAACCAATAGTATCTCCACACCAGAATTCTACCATTTTGAATGCAACCATTCCTTTGCAACTGAAATCAGCGACTGGATCATGTGTGCTCATGATTCTACCCATTTTGAATGCAACCATTCCTCTGTAACTGAAACCAATTACACTGCACTTGTTTACTTTAGCTTTTCCACTGCTTTTATCACACTGTCATCTTGAAACTGTCAACCATGTGAACAAGCACCAGCACTTTGACTCGACACAAGATCACATTTGCTCGAAAAGAAGTTGTAAAGCTAACAGAATTTTACAAATGATACATACAAGCTAAAAGAGATTGATTGTTAGACCAGTTTGTCTCCTCGCTTTATCACACCACTCTAAACCATTTCTCTGTAAAAGTCAATCCCTTCACTTGTATGCTCACACTCTAAACCATTTCTCTGTAAAAGTCAATCCCTTCACTTGTATGCTCACCAAAACCAACAACCATGAAGAAACCCTTATAATGTGACAAATTCAGTGCTGATGCAGATCTTCACTAAACCACAATGCGCTCGATTCACGTATACTAAACCTCAATTTGCTCAACTAGTTACCTGCAAGTACACCCATAATTTGCATCAACTTATATGTTCATATAGTAACCAACTGTCTATAGTTTGCTTCATGTATGAATACAACCTTCTCTGGTAAACAATAAAAAAAGTACATGCTGCAAGTCCACACATAAAAGAATGCATAGATATGAAAATACACCCAATATGGTCATATACATGTGACCTAATTTTATACCAAATAAAGAATAATAAGAAGAGACTAAACAAGTCCAATGCATATATGTTGCACTACATTATAACCATTGCATTAGCATTTGAATATCCTATTATATTGAGTTCTTGACACAAATATGATACCTGTAAGAAGTCATTACTTCAGGGTCCCTTTAAAAAAAAAATCTCTCTCTGTGCAGGACATTCACAATAAGAAAATACAGAAGCTACCGCAATTTATAAGGTAGGCACAATGAACAACCATGTCGACAAATATGGTTTATCTGCCATGTAAGGTTATGTTATTTTTACCGGTCTACTCTTTGGATGTATGGCAGCAAATATTTTTGTATCACACCATCTTACCATGAAAAAGCTATACCTGAAATATGTGGTTCTTTATGATTTATCTGCTACGTAAGGCTATGTTATTTTTACCAGTCTACTCTCTGGATGTATGGCAGCAAATGTTTCTGGATCAGACTATCTTACCATGAAAAAGCTATACCTGAAATATGTCGTTCTTTAGTAAATATTTCGTCATAAATGATTAAAATGCATTTACAAATGCAAAAGGGAAAATTAGTTGGCCCAACAAAATGGCTAGTTAAACATACAAATTCTTGTGTAGAGGAAAATTTTTGATTGACGGCCGAACCATCATTATAAATCAGATACAAAAGAAATCATAGGCTTAAAAATTTTGATTGACGACCGAACCATCATTATATGTTTGACTATCTAGCATAATAAAATACAAACCTCCTTTTAGTTTTCATATAGAAGACAAATGTGCGTTATCTAGTAAAAATTAGTCCCAAAAATATACATGGAAAATTATGACTTTTTAAAGGATAGGAAATCTCAAACAATATCTAAACAATCACAGCCCAAGCATCCGTGTATTTAGTGAATACAAACTTAGAAATTATTTTGAAGTACCTTTTGTAGGATTTGCAAAGAAATCAGTTTACCAATAAATATATTGCCATCAAATATGGAAGGAAGGTATTATCAAAGTTTTAACAAATTGACTGCACAATACTTCAATAGTCAAAGATTAGCTGACTAAAGTGGCATGTATTGATGTTAGATGTTTTTGGAATAATTAGTCCAATACAAATTAGTAATTGATAATCACATAAAAAGGGAGGAAATCAAACTTAATAGTTCTAAAAAACTTAATGGTTTTGAGAAAAAGGCATTGCTCCATTATAGAAAATTTATGCTTCGAGCCATTTATGTTAATGAATTCAAGGTGTTTAACATCTTCAGCAAATGAAATATAACAAAAAGTCACTAAGTTATAAAGTCTGCGTAGTTTGTATTCATCACAAGTGGTTCGTTTCATTTGCTTAGAAGTATTTTCACATTAAAAATAAAACATATCAATACACAGTGGTAAAAAAAAAAAAAAAAAAAAAAAAAAAAACAACTTACATGAACGGAAAATTTTAGCTTTTTGTTACCTAAATGAACATAGCTATTACCAAATCAGGTAAAAATATTAAGCCCATTTAACCATTGCAAAAGAAAATTTAATGTTCAGATTTTAATGCTTATACATATTTCTATTAATCATTATGATCTTGTAGAATGGAAGCTGGTTTCTCTACATTTGAAAATCTCCTTGCATATTCCACCATAAATAAAATGCTTACTCAAAACACACCTTGGGATCTAGTTTCACCATTTTAATTTAATTCCGTAAAAGACACAATCAAGATAAAGCAATTAAAAAATTGAATAGCAATTGATGCAATCAAAGGGTGTCTTTTTCTATTTATTATTTGCTAATTGTGCACAAAACTGGTACATTTCTTCATACTACAAAAGGAATGCACAGGCTTCAATTTGTTAAACTCAATTACATTTTGAAATTATTATGGTATTCGCTATTCTTTTTATAAAGCAGCAAATGATACGTTGAATGGTTACCATCATTGTTGGTAGAAACAAGATTACATGTGATTCTAAAAATGTTTATAATATGTTATGATAATAACTTATAGAGAATCATATGTGATTAAAGAAATGAGAAAATAAGTTTAAAAGCCTGGTTAAAACTATTAGAAACCGGTACATAGGTTTGAATTAATAGACAAAAGAGAATACAAACTGACAAATATTTCCTTCCCTATATAATGGAATAGAATGGATTTGTAGGTTAAAAAAAAAAGATAATTAATATATTTGTAAATAATAAATCATACCTTATAGCATTATATTTGATAATAAAAAAAGTTGTCTATTAGATTATAAGTCTACTAATGAAGGAGAATAAATGGTATATTTATAAAGTGATTTGCGGTAATATGTATATCATGCAGTCACAATTATCAATATTACCAAATTAAGTTTCAATTCAAGATAAAATCATCGAAGAGTCCCTTAAATTAAAAATGCTTGAGGCTTATGATATAACAATCTCAAAAAAATTATATTAAAGTCATCAAGACTAAAGCTGGTTTAAATAGAAATAGAAATTTATAAGTTCCATCAAATCCTATATTATCATGGCTTTAGAGAAGATCAAAAGGTGTAGCTCACCAAATACTGAGTGGATGTTAATCTATACGTTAACTGTTAATGGTGTTGGTTATCATACTCAAAAGCTGACAATAATAACTAATAAAGGTTGAAAGTACAAACAATGAGAAATTAGAAAGAAAAAAAAAGTCCATAGTAGTATAGTGTGCTAAAAAGAAGTATATATTTAACTCTTTTGAACTATTTAATTATACGTTCATTCAATAAAAGGAAAATTTAATGGGAATTGGTTCTCTCCTTAACATACATTTGGATGATAGGAATATATGATATATCATGATAATAACCTGTGAAATATATGATATACCCTGATCAACAAAATCAAAAAGTATATTGCCGTGAATGATATGCAAAGAAAAGAAAACTGACATGCTACCTCTATAAGTGCTACTTCAGGCAGTGTTGCTCCAAAGAATGCTACAAATGCAGCAATGAAGCATGATAAATGCAACTTTTGAATTATGAATGCTGAGTATAAAAAAGTGGCTTTCTTTTTTCAGTTTTATAACTATGTAATTAAAAACTTAGCAAGAAAAATAAAATTCATCCTCAATACAAAACATATTGAATAACCTCGAAAGTGTAAATATAAATATTTCGAAGATTCATGATTTATACAATAAAGAACACATAAAACGAATTATCATTTTATAAAAATACATACTTAAGATATGCTTTCATCGTTAGAAACACACATGTCACATAACATGTTAAAGGAACATTCAAAGCTACTGCATACTAATCAAGTGACATATGTGAAATACAGCTAGCAGTTGGCACCTAGCACAGATCCATCTAGCAATGTACTTCTAACTAAAAATTTATACCAAAAATAAACAAAAAAATAATATGTAGCAGTATTCAGAACACATCTGCCAGCAACAGTTTAGCAGACAGATTCACATTTCAGTTCCAATTCTATAAAGGGTGCTAATTTTAAAGCTTACCTAGCTGAAGTAAAAGGAATAAATTCTCATTCAGAAATGGGAGACTGATTAAAAAATCATGGGTAACTTTACTCTTAAGCGATACTTCGAAGAAAGCTATGTCGATAAAAAAAGGGGAAACACAAAATAAATATGAAACAAAGATGTAACGAAAGCTAGAGAAGATTTTACCTTCCTCCTTAGCAAAAACTATAAGGAAAGCAGCTGCCATGTAAAGGGAAACGAAGATTTAAGGTTAGGATGAGAAATGGGAGAAGGGTAAGAAGAATGACGTAAAAATTAAAACAGGCCGAAGAAACATTGAGTTCTAAAATCCAAGGGGAGGAACGAAGAAATGAAGATTTTTCGTTCGGGGAATGAAGATCCGAAGTTTCAAGGGTCTATAGCTAGTTTTCAAGGACCAGGTGAGTTGCAGATCGGTTGAGTTGTAGCAAATGAAATTTGATACAGCTATTAGCTGTAGCAAATTTGATTGATCGATATTCAATCATAGTAAATTTCCATATCCTAGTCCTAGTGTACCAAATTTGTTGTTTTGGTGTAATGAGGCCTTCGCATATCCGGTCGATCTCCAACCACGTCTGGATGACCACCACTTATTACCTCATCTTGGGTGTACTTCTCAATCAAGACATCGGTAATCATCTAAACGATGTGAAAATCTCCGATCTTCCACCATCGTCTTCATATCTTCGACTTTTCATCGTATCAGTTAATCAGAATGGGTCAAACCCGGTATTTCCAAATAACAAGCGTAACTTCTAATCAAGTGCTATAAAAACATATCATGCGCCTCATTCCAATCCAGAATATTGTTTTATTCAAGTATTCTTATTACTGAGAATTATTCCCATAAATCTTATCAAAGATTTAATTCATTTAAACCTCTTGTTTAAACCATTCTTTGAAAACCATTGCAAAAGATTTTATATCATCTTTACACAACTTAAACCAAATAAAGGTTTATCTACTAGTCGGGATTAACGAGCCTTACCAAAGTAATCAATCGTTTTATTATCCCAATCCCAACCTATTAATTCTATAGAGCAAAACTGGTAGTACTTCATATCTAACACTCATTGTGTTATTAGTAAAATTAATTACCATTTAACATTCAAATCTAATTAAAGATTTAGCCATCTAATGGAGTAAAACTGGTGGTACTCCATTTCAAGCATTTCTTGAATTTAATAAATTTTGATTATCCCATTCACATTTCAATCTAATTAAAGATTCATTAAAACTCCATTTTGGTTTTAATCTCAAAAATCGTTACTTAATAATTATTCAACTGTAGGAAATTAATCTTGTCTTTAACTGGGTTAAAGAACGAATGTCATTTAAAACATTGTTCACGATAAACCCAAAATCCAATTTGATATTAAATATAAAGATCTGAATAGAAATCATATCAACACATATTCAACATCAAATTCTGCAACCAATAGATATCGTATTAGAATAACGATATCTATATCTTCTAAATTCCTCAACGTTATCCGTATAATCACGGAATCCAATATCGAAATATTCGTAGATAATTTCCATTCAAATCCAATCCAATTCCTACGTTGGAAAATTCTAGTTATATTAAAACCATTCGCAATTCAGTTTATTAACTTTAAAACATTGGATTCTTATGCTAATTGTTAATTAGCCTATTCAGATCAAAACATCTTTTATTTTTTCAAAATTGGAACATTTCATTCAAAAATCCTTTCAAATCATTTATTATGATTTAACATAATTTTTCCTTATTTTTAATCATTTAAAAATTGGCCCTTTCAATTAAATGATGTTTCATGCCATTTAGCTACACTGGCGCTATTTTTATTCAAATTTGAATTTGACATTTCTCAAAATCTAACAGTTGGATTTTAAATCTCATATATTCATTTGAAAGATCATTTTGATATGAACCTAACAGTTCCAGTTCAGGAGAATCTGACGGTCGGATCTCCCGTTACGTCAATTCAAAGTCAATGGTTGAAATTCGCGAACGGTCGCGCATCGACACGTTCTATTCAAACCCTTTAAATATAGCTACTATATTTCGTCAAGTTCGATTTAAAATGTATTTTAAAAACGTTTATAAATTCGTTCAAAAACGATTTTTACTTTCATTTCAATTTTAAATAAAAAATGAAAATCCATAATATAATAATTTAAAATAATAATATTTTCAAAATATCGGATTTCGAAAGCAAATCTTTTCGATATTCATTATAAAAATGAATAAAATCGATAGAAAAAATCCGTTCAAGTTAAAATTGTGTTTATATCCTTAACTCGGCTTCATGTATTTCTATATTTTCGTGTCCATCCAAAATCGGACATTAAAATCATATTTTGATTCTTCACTGAATATTATACTAAAATATTCAATATTTCCAGATTGGAATGTGACTCAATCAATTATCATATAATGTTAATTATATGTATTTCGTACATCGCATGTATTCAACAATAGTGAAAAACAATTGTTAAACGTCCAAAGTGCATATACAACTGTATAAACATTAAATAATTAAATAACGCTGACAACGGTTTGTCAATCAATTGACTGACATACAATTACACACAAGGGAGACGTTTGAATTAATTATCATTCCAAGACCCATGTGGGGTTTTCATCCATCAATAATGATTATTATTTGTACACTTAGGCGATATGTAAAATTTTTGTTCCAATACCTGTGCGAGGTTTACATCACAGTTCATGTGAACATATCCACATATTTGGGAGACTGGTGGGTAAATTGTCACCCTAAAATAATTTACAGTATAAACATTTTATTTATCAACACTTATAATCACAGTTTAATAATAATAACATTAAAACTGTAAACATCCTTCAATCACCAAACAAATATTGCAATCACAGGCAATCAATATATATTTAGTTATAAAAATAAATAACTGTACAAAATAATTGAGTGAGAGAGTTCTCACCTTGACCGGTTTTGAAATAGTTAATTAACGATTATTTTAACTGAACTAAATTTTGCATTCAATTCAGTCAAAAATTATAGCTAGCTCCAATCTCGTTCCAGTCAGTTGCATGGAGTAGATCTTGAATTTACGATTCCAATGGATCTGGTTTTGCTGAATTTTGATAATTTATGTGAAAGTTATACCATTTATAAGTTTTAACTTAAACAATATAATTTAATTATATTTTCATTATCCACTAATTACCTTCATTAACTAATAATTAATCATGCTTAAGGAATTAATCCCGTCATCTTCTCTTCGTTCCTTGGTCCAACATCGAACCCAACTCATGCATGCCCTAACCAAAATCGCACGCCACCTCGTGAAGACGACCAACGATCAAGGTCGACCACCATGAAGCCCTCACCTCGGTTTCCCTACGACAACCGCAATAGCCCACTCGAGCTCCTCCCCAATGACGATCTTAAACCCCATCACCATCGTCCATTTTAGAGATCTCGTCTAGATGATCAATTTTGTAGTTGGTAATATTCGATTTTAATGCTTGGATTGTGAGATAAATGAGATCCAAATTCTGAATACGGTGGCCATTAAAACGCACAGAAGGCGGCGACTTGTATAAATGAATTTAGGGTTCAGATTTTCTAGGTTTATATTTATATTTAAATATTATTTTATTCCAATATTTCTTGTTTAACCTTCGAACTCCAAATCAAACCCCCAATGACTTTCGCCTTTAACCAAATACCCCCATTCCGGACATAATGGGATATGATTCATAAGCTGGTTCGGCAATTTTAACCAGTTTTTGTGAAAATTAAAATATAAATTAATATAACGTTCAAAATTAATTTTTAACATACATTCTAATTTGCCACGACCACATACTAACTCCAAAAATTACGAAATTTGAGATCTTGCTATATTTTGAAAATAAAGTTCTAAAAGAACTAATTTCGTTGAATTTGGAGATCGTCTGAAAAGTAGCCGTATTCTAGCTTATTGAATTTTCAATTAAAAGTGAACACGCATTTAAATTTACCACGCTTACATGTGAATTCCAATTGACTCGAAATTTTAAACCTAACAATAATTTGATGTTCCTAATCCAACAAAATTAGTTTCGTCGAAAACGGAGGTCGTTTGCAAAATGGCTATTTTTAAGGGTTTAAATAATATTGAAATATTAATAAAATCCATAGCGACTATTTTAAATTTTAATTTGGACATAACATACAATTTATAATATGAAATCTCAATTTCTTACATTCATTAGAAAGATATTATTAAACAGATTCTAACGTTTCTTGTTTTATCAAAATCCGACTTATTATGAATTATGTATATCCATTTAAAGTTCAAAACTAAATTTTCAAACTACCGCGCCATTTCAAATTTGTTTTAATTAAATTTTAAATTTATACGTTCAAACTCGTTTTTTAAATTTCGAGTCGTTATTCATTAAAATAAATCATTTAAAATATTTAAAATCCAATAAAAACAATTAAAAACCAAAATTTTAAATTTTAAATTGGTTCCGAAAATCGGGGTTGTTACACATCTCCTTAGTCGAACCTGAAAAAGTCGAGCTGGATTTACTTTGCAACACAGCCTTAACCGAACTGGGTCTTGGTCGAACCAAATGTTGGAGGGCGTGTGAGGTTGCTTCTATGCCAAGATTGCTTTGATCACGAGTTATTATGCGCTTTACAGTGTTGTCAAAAGGCAGATCAACAATGTGTGTGTAAAGGCCCGTAAATCCGTACATTTTGAGTTGACTAATGTTACACACGCCAAACCCAAAATGCATGAAAATATGAATTTTAATAGAAAGAAAATTAGAGGATGAGAAAGAAAGAAAGAAATATTATAATAAAAGAATAAGAAGAAGCACCAACACCACACAGAGTCCCACATCGCAACGGAATAAATATAATACAGAAATAACTTTATTGAAAACTTAAAATAATACTTGCAATCATCAGAGTACAACAATTAAACCGATTTGGATAATTATAATAAACTGTCCTTAATACAACACACAACAGTATAATATCATATATATTATACGTCTGGACTTCCCCCGCTCGTCTCTGAACTTCACAGCATCCGATAACCTGAACCTGTAACTCGGGCTGACCCGAGACATTACAAACGCCACAGACCAGTTTGGTGAACCAACGTGAGCAGATCAGTAAGTTTAAATAACATCCATATTGCTTAACTTTGAAAATAATAATTTCAAAGAAAGTGTAATAATAAGACCAGTCTACACATAAACACAAACGGTTTTTACCTTACTATACCAAAATATTTTTGAAATCAATGCTAGTCTGATATTATAATAGTGATGTAAATCAAGTAAGTAACCAAGTAGCATAACGCTTGCATCTCACGCTCTACATATATAGTATAAAATCAAAAACCTCGGGGAGCTTATTGGAGATTGGATTCCAAGTATAACAAGGTATGGGACCATCTTCCGATCAGTGTACTCTAGAGAGGATACACTAGGGTTCAGCAAGAATATCTTGCAACCCGGCCACACATGACCGCCCAATCATTTAGCTTGAGTGTAGCGAATGTATTATCACCCGATAGTTTTAAGGGTCCATTGTCCATCTGTGAAGATACAGAATCGAAAGAAGAACAAATAAGGATTTTCTCTTGATTGATGATAACACACCCTGCTTAGGAATGACCTACCTAGCCATGCTGCCCGCTTAATTTTTGTCATTTCCTGATTGATGAGGCTTGAGGCTACATTATCTTCTAGAACAGCATACCACCATTTACTTTGAATGCCACATCATTAAATCCGCTAAATCACAAATTGATTTCCCCAAAAATTATACGGGTATAAAGCTAAGAGAAACGAATTTCTCCGCCACCAAACATAAATACGTTTGAGTTAATCAACCCGTAATCTATTAGGTATACTCTGTCAGACATTCGTCCATACAAGTCACCCAGAAATAGGATGAACCGAAGGCACCCTCCTACCACATTCAAAAGATCAGCAGCGAGAATTTCTTGCAATCCGCAAAATTTCAACCACGACCGAATCACGTCATAATACCTCTGGTTGAGCTCTAGAGGATATTCGACCATTAATCCTTCCTCTTATGAAGATCCACGGCCTTCAATTGGTCCATCTTGATTAGCATCTTTCACGTTTTCGTATTTGCTGGTCGGAATGGTTTTCGAATAAAAATTCGATCCCAGTCTTTCTGAACCAACAATCGTATTGGCCAGATTTTGATAGTCGGTTATTTAACTATCAAAATAAAACAACCATTCATTTATAAAAAGAAAATGAATTCACTGATTCATTACTCAGCATCATTTGGCCTCTTTAATTAACCATCAGTTAATTAAACTCATAAAATCTTTACTCTTTCAACATTCGGAAAATATTTCCATTTCAATTATACTATCCAAGTTAAAATACAGTTTTTAAAACCATCAACGCTTATTAACTCACTTCGTTTAACCATTCCTCTTATTGAACCCGACCATTCCTTAGTCAACAATGAGGTCAATCAAGTTAGGGTATAATTACCTCTCAGACCTTAACCGGCAACGTTATTAACTTCAAAATAGGCAAGGTTCACAACTTCGAATACAACCAACATTTACTTCTGTAACCCTTAAATTCAGTTTAAAAATCCACTTCTTTTATGGAGATAACATCAATTATAATAATAGTCTTATAATCCATACTTTCAAAATATTCATCCTTAAAATGTATTTTTGTTTCGTTAATCAAAATAAACAAATAAACAATTAAATACTTAAATAAATCATTAAATTTTTTTACTTCACCATTTATTATTATTAAAATATTAAATCTTTCTCTAAAGGTCATCTAAAGAATAATCGACTAAAAATAATAACCAATGATTCAATAATTTATTGAAAATCGATTCTAGTTAGAAAATGTTGATTTAGTCAGCTCAAAGAATTGTTAATTTATTAACCAATTCTAGTTAACTAATATAATCAATTTAAACAAATTCCATTCAGGCCAGTACTTACGCTTATAAACCACGTTATAACTCGTTCTATTAGTTTGAAACTTTACAAATCTTATTCATAAGAATTTGGTTTTCAAAACCTATTTTATACACATATCTCCATTTATAACTATTTCTATCGATGGTACTAAGAGGCAAATGTTTACTAAAGTACCAAACCGTGAAATATCAGTCCATTTCGCATTCAATAACAATTTATAATCATTTTGATAAACATTATCAATAATAGTGCGGAATCCGGTTGGATTCCTCTGACCTGTCCTTTCCTGCATCACATTGGGTTATCTTAGTTTCAATATGACAATATAGTTATCACAATAAACGGAAGTAAACAATTTAACGGTCGACAATCAATTAACAACATTCATTCAAGCATCCAATTATTTATTAAATACATTTATATTATTATAAACGTAATCAATAGGGTAAGTTACCTTGTTCGGAATATAATCGTTGAAATAACGATTTATTTCAATTAAATTAAACAAACGTTTAATTTAATCAATAAATATTAAAATATCTAACATCCATGCGAACAATTATCAAATAATAAATCATTAGCAACCATTGTGCACAAAATAAAAACCCAGCTTATAGAAAATATAAGTGGGATAAACTGAGTGAGATAAGCTCACCTTGACTTTATTCGTCGATAAATAAGTTCGTTTTAATAAAATTAAACAGATGTCTAAATTTATTAGTAATCCCAGTGGCTTCTAGTGCTGTCCGAACCAGCTCCATATTGTCGTTCTCGCCGACACGATTACAACATCCTCTGGTTTGTTAAATTCTGTTATCATATGAATTTGATATTAGTAATTCAATTTTATACAAATTAAACTAATAAAATTAGTTATTTAATTTTCCTAATTATAATATTGTAACATAATAATTACCTTTTCTTTAAATAACTAATTATATATGTCGAACCAACAAATATAATGAGCCCCGCGTTTATTACTTCCCATGCACGTCCTCTTTCCCAATTCAAATAAAAACTAAATCACGATTTGCACAAATATGTTTGATGCTTCTTAGTATAAAAGCCATACAGGACGCCTTCTCCAATTTGAACAACTGCATCTTCCATCCATTGTTGTTTTTTTCCTTTTTTTTCCATCTTACATATGTCAGCGTGGCCATGGATCTCCTTCTACTTGCGCGTTCTCCTTCCAGAATATGACCCTTCCCACCATTTTGAATTGCACCTACCGCCATGCTGTTGCAGACATGCGGAAACTCCCCATGCACGTTTTTCATCCCCTTCTTCTCCACTCTGTCTGCTGTTCTCGCTAACTCCCCTTTTGTTTGTTTTACCACAGTTCACTGCTCACACTCCTCATGGTTGATCACTGAACTCCCTGCTTCCACCAATGCCCCATTGACTCTGACCGACCCTCAGTCATCACTGCGCCTCATTCTTCTCTTCCGCACATGATACTTCCTATTTCCCTTACTCCATGCTTCTCACGTATCTACGCGTGCGCTGCTCACCCTAACTCCACTGATTTTACCATGTAGAACACTCCCATACGCCACTCACACCCAACCAATAACTGATTAACGCGCCACTCCGACTGTCTGCACTAGACGGTGTTCGCCCCGATATGCCACCCCACGCCCCTGAAATGTTCTCCGTCACCAAAGATCGTTGTAGCACCCTCGCATGAAAAAAAAACTGCCATCGTGCCCAATTTTAAAAAGAGTCGATGTCTTCTTTGTGTTTTGATGAGAGAAAGGACTTGCGTTTTAAGGGAGAAGGGATCGGCTAATTTTTACTAGAAAGAAAATTACTATGAGTGGCTTCGTTTGTTTGAGAAGGATTTTTACTGAAGAGGTTTTCATTTGTTAGCGCTGAAAAGAATTGTATCGAAGAAACAACAGGCTTGTTTGACTGTACGTGTGTGTGTGTGTGTGTATATATATATATATATATATGCAATAGAACAGATAACAACAACATCGCATCATTTTTTTGGTACGAGTAGGTCTGCGCTTCCCTTAGGTAGCTGTGTTTCTCTGTCTATTGAAGGACAAGCGGAAGAATTTGTTTATATATTTTTTCCCTTTTTGGTCGGCTGAAAATGAATACATGTCTCTCCAATTAGCTGTGCAAGATTTAACGAATGAAACGATGTTTTGGCAGATTAAATTTTAAGTAGCATATGAATTTTGGACAAATATAAGTCAGAAAAGAAATATTGGAGTTGGTGCATTTGTACTTGGTTAGGTAGGCGTGCGTGGACACTTAAAAGCAACTAATAGGGTAGGTCATATTTTATATTTTACACTGTTACCATATTTTAACATCGTACGCTCTAAATTCGCACCGATATTCACAAACTCAAAACACAACGAAAATGGATAAACCGCTACGACTTAACGTTCCATTTCCAATGAAACTTGTTTCATTGAAAACAGATTCCGTTTATACAACAGCGTTTTTTTAATTTATCGGTTCACCTTAAATTTCGTCTGCTGACAAAATAACTCTGTTTGGCTCCAAATTGGAAATATAGCAATAATAAATTATACGCATTCCAATAAAATTTGTTTCGTCGTAAACGGAGGTTGTTTGCAAAGAAAGCTATTTCTAAGGCTTATATATTATCGATAAAATATAATAAAATTTAAAACAATATTATTTAAATAATTATAAATCGTTATTATCATACATCTCCAAATGAAATCTTATACAGCTTCAGAATAAGCCGATATATATATATATATATATATATATATATATAACTCAATTTTACATAATTTTGGTTTAAACGATATTCAAATTATATAGAATTTCCTTTATATTTATTTATAAATCATTTAAATTTATAAACCATTCCATAGCGACTATTTGGAAATTTGAATTGGACATAACTCACAATCTATAATACGAAATCTTCACTTTTCTCTTTCATTAGAAAATTATAATCAAATCGATCTGAATGATTCTTGTTTCATAGAAATCCAACTTATATCGGATCATATATATTCAATTAAAGTTCAATACCCAATATTACGAATTACCGCGTTGTTATGAACTCGTTTTAATTAATATATAAATTTAAATTTTCAAAATTCGTTTTAGATAAACAAATTCGATAGAAATCCATCGAATCAATATTTAAAACATATTTAAAAATTCGTAAATAATGTTCAAATATCTGAGATGTTACAGTGTGTTTGTATTTGTTAGGTATATATATATTTATGCATATGTAAGGATGTATATGTGTATGTCATACATGTGCATAAAAACAATTCTCATAGACTTTGAACAACTTCCGTTCGTTAAACCTTTGAAGAAGTGAAAACTGATTCTTGTCACATTTTTCTCTTATAATTTAAACTACACATAAATGTAAACCAAACAAAATAAAATTTTAATCATTATTAGTTAATCAACATGACCACATTCTGTTGTAAAACTATATAAATTAATATTAAATGAGTATTTATAAAAAATGATACTACATCGATAAAGCGATATCGATTTTCCTTTTGTATTCAAATCATGTATGTGTGTGTGTGTATATATATATTCTAAATATTCTAAAAAGCACGATTTATTTATTTACTTGCATCTAATTTAGGTATAAGCTTTCTGACTTGTCCATTTGAACCGAGATGTCAGTTTTGCTTATATAATCTGAAAAGAAAGGACAACTCGGTTGGAAGAGCATTTATCCTAAGTTTAAGGCTGATATTGCTATCGTTCCATAAGAGGAGCCAAAGCCGCAAGCTGGCAAAAGGGGAAGAAGATGATGGAACATTCTTCTCTATTAATGGCTTCCTTTTTCTAAAATCACCATTTTGACCTTACTTTAACTAGTTAATCACATAATTAAGAGAAGATTAGCGTAAATCAATCTCAAAGTTGGAGAAAGAGCTGCTGCAAAAACCTATGGTTTTGAGCAAATTACTGTTCATAAGAGATCAAGGGAAGGGATTGGATTAGTGTTAGTTATTAGTGTTCATCTTTGCTAGTTAGGAGGTATTTGGCTATAGATACTTCCTAAAATCTCATTTAAATGTTCATAAATCACATTTAGTTATGTTCTCACACACATTTATAAGTTTAGATTGACTTGGATCACATTTATAAAATTGAGATAATAAGGTACCCATGTATAAAGATACGAACATAAGGTAGTTTCCCTTTCTCTTCAAATTTTTTTAGTCATCATTTTTCAAACGTTTATATATTCAAATTAAATATATATCAGTCTTGGTCACAACTTCAACTTTTCCAAAATGGTAGCGCTAAAAATGGCACTAACACCTAAAAGGGAGATTTAAAAGGGACTAATGAAGATAGTCAAATGAATAAGTAAAAGCAGTAAGAAGTACACATTTTTTTTAATGGTTTCACATTAAAGTGCCTATATCCATTTTTCAAAATATCACTCTTTTTCCATGATTTTTGTGACTACAAAATTTCCGATCAAGAAAGATCCAGATTGGTACAAAAAACAGAAGATTTCCAAAAGTTCCGCCTTTTATGGGAGTTCCTAATAGGTGAAAGTGAGCTTATTTAGACTGGAAGATCCATGATGGTAGCTGAATTAGTGGAGATACTAGAAGTAGCGGAGTTAGTGGAGTAACAACATTCTAAAGTTTAGGTAGGTCAGTTATTGGAGGAGCTTGGATTAGTACTTGTACGAAAATTCAGAAGTAACTAGGTCTAAAGGCTAGTAACACTTTATAAAACTGATTAACATAGAAATGTGTTTATTTTACGCTCTTATATTTTATCTTTTGTAAATAAATAAATATTACTTTGGGTATTTTTGGTGTGTTTTCGCAGGTTGTTCAATAAATGTCTCCTTCATTCAGTTAAAGACCAATTGAATAGAAAATGCTACTTTTTGTAATCAATAAACTTTCAATCACAAAGGAAGTTGTAGCACACTAGTAAAGGCCTGGAAATTTGGATAGAGTGGCTTGAGTTCGATCCTTGTCAAGCCCTATTTTTACTGAAGAAAGGAGCATCGATATATGCACATCGCTTCCTTTTCTCTAAAGAAATATATGGAATAGTGGTATTATATATATATATATATATATATATATATATAACATATGCACTAATAAAGATTTGAAGAGTTGGGCATATTCTTCTCATGGAAATCAAATCATCCATTTTCAACTACTATGTACAAGAAGATTTGATTGAATTATTGTCAGGGAAAAGACAATCAATCTGCCACATGTAATCAGAAAGAGGAAATCTGCATGGAATATCTCAAGTCTATCTTCATATCTCTTTTATTTGTAAATAAATTATTTCAAGAGATTCATTCTTGACCCAATCATTTACATAGAAAGGAGACTACATCCCCTATAAATACCCATTGTATTCATTGTAAACCTTTTGTTCATTTTTCTATAACTTCTTCACCATTAATAAAGCTCTTTTCATTTATTTTTCTGTAATTTTATTTTTCAAGCAACTTGTGCCGTCTATACAATTAGATTTCGTAGAACACAAGTTGTCGTTGCAATTTATTTTTCTAATTAGTGATTGATCGTTTGATTAGATTCAACGGTAATCCTAATTTTTATTTCTGTTTGTTTATTTCCTTTCCGTAATCTATATTTCAGCATTCTGTTTATTTTTCTACCATTGAATTTATTATAGATCCGATTAGATTCGAATGTGTAGTGAATTCAATGCACTTTTAATTTGTTTTAATTGATAATTGTGATTTGATCATCGGTTCAATTAGATTTGTTCTAAATTATACTGCAATTTCAATTTTTACTGTTTTCAATCAAATCCTCCAAAATTCGTCCTACTCGCCCACGAAATATATAAATAATAAAAATTAATTTTCCTCCCTGTGTTCGATGTGCATACTACACACCTGTGCGCTTGCAGTAATTTATTTCAAAATTTGCGTTTTTCTATTTACATAGGAAAGCGTCAAACAATTAGTTTTTTTCGCCGTTGCCAGGAGGCGGCAAATAAATTTTATTATTTATTTAATTTCCGATTCGTGTTAGTTGTTATTTTTTTTCCTTTTATTTTCTTGTATATATGAAAAAATAATCTTTAGTAGTGATATGGTGTACCAATTACTTGGTACTATCATAAACTAAAGAAGAAGAAAATACCAAATTTTCTCAAATCTCTTTCCATCTTTCAATCACTTTTCTAATTTTCATATTTTTTTCTTTATTCTTTCCTTTCTTTTTTTCTTTTTGTTTCCCTCTTCTTTCTACAATTTCTTTCCAAAGAAATCTTTTTGTAATTCTCTTTCCCTTCTCTGTCTTGTTCTCTGATCATCTCAATTACCAGTCTGAACCGTCCACTAACAACCGCCTACTTTTCTACCAATTCACAGAACATCCTCCCTCTGTCCACCATCTTCACATCCAAAAGTCTCACCCTTCTTCACGTCACAAAACCAACCAGAGTACCCACGTTCATCAGTTTACCCTTCAACCTGCCGCAACAACCACCATCATCTAATCGACCATCAGTTCACCAAATGATAACAAGTACCAACCCATCTCTTTGCCATATACAGCAAGACCCAGCCGTATGAACTTACAGACCTTCTTCATTAGTCATCAACATATACCCTCTCCACGTTCATCTTCACAACAACCATCCTTCACAACATCTCTGTCAAAACCAACTACCCGAATCAGCCTATGTACATACTACGTTACACCGCAACCCTTTGATTGCTCATCGAACAGCAAGCCACTACCACACCATACCACAAACGCCAATCAGACACTTGCACCATCTTACACTGCAATTCATACATTACCACATTTCCAGTCAAAACCATTATCATCAAATAACCACACTGCTGAATCAGCACGCACAACATCCATTCATCATCAACTCTGTTCTTCCCTTTTGCCACCCCATATCGATCAACCCTTCTGCGTCAAAATCATCTTCAACCCCCGACCATCAATCCAAATCACTAATTAGCAGAAAACATCGCCACAACAGTTTGCACCCACTGAACACCGTTCTCTCTTCGTCGTCCAAATCAATCCCCTTCACTGATTAACAGACAAGCATGAACCCATCGGCAAACCCCCACGCAAACCAGATTTGAACCAATCGATCTTACTTTGTATTGATTTTAAAAAAAAGGAGAATATTTTCTGCGTTCGTACAACAAGGTTTCCTGATTTCATATTTAGGGGCATCTTGAGTTTCTGGAGTTTAATGGGGGTGCGTTTATTTTGTAAAAGGAAATAAAAGGGGTGTGATTTTATTTTGGGCATCTAGGGTGAAATTTCCATATTTATTTGGCAAGTGGATTTATTCCAATATTTATTTGGCAAGTGATTTCATATTATTATGAGCTTGTCATATATCCATTGTTCCTTTGTTGAGTCAAATTTTACTTTTTTTTGTTTAGATTGAGTGAGTGTGTGGCTTGAGATTGTTGTTAACACTAAAATTCGCACTGGTCAGATATAAAGAAGCAGAAGTATCAGAGCCGTAGTAAAAAAAGGTCTCCTAATGGAAAACTAGGATCATAAAGAAAATGGAAAATCTAGGAAGCTACCGGAAGCGGAATCCGGGAGTTGGCAACAAGCCGAAAACTGATATCGGGAGCCAAAGTGATTCAGAGCACAACAATATCGGTTCAACACCGATGGCAGAATGTTGAATGTAGTAATAAAAACTTAGAGAGGATAAAAAAGGAGGAAGATTAAAGCCGACATAAATAAGGAAGATTCTTGAAAAGCAACACCGACACTTAGTGAGATGTAGAGGAACAATCCCGAAAAACATTACATATAATACCGGGAGCTGGTGACAAGAGGTTGTCGGAAGGCATATAGACCGGGACCAAGGGTTGCTGGGAAAAGAAAGCAGATGAAAGCATCAAGGTAAAGAAACCAGAACGTAAGGATGCCTTCTGGAAGCCATCAACCGAGACTTAAATTCGATGATCACTGAATGGGAACTTTAGCAGTCAACAAGAAATGCATCGGGAGTATCCCTCTGGAAAAACCGGAAGCTACTTCAAAAACCTGTCAAAAGCAAATCAGAGCCTTTGGGAAGAAGAGCCTTCAGCAATGACTTTCTCAGTGCCAGTCCGAAAGGGGTAACGACTCCCAAGACGTAGGAGTGTAAACAGGTCGGACGGAGGTGTGTCCAAGCTCTATCTTAAAAGAATTCGGACATACACAGACCAGACATCATATAGCTATGGACCAACCCGAACAACGGAATGTCCTGTCCGATATAGCCATGGATAATAGAAAAATATCGAACATTTTAGATCGGACCGAACACTAGTGTGTCCAAGCTCTGTCCTATCAGAGAATCAGATGAACACAGATCGGACACCTTATTGCTTCGGACTGAGCTGGATAACGGACTGTCCTGTCCGATATACAACCTTACCAAGATGTAAGTATCCAAATCATGAGCCCAAAACATCACGAGACCTAAACTAAAATCGAAAGATATGGATACAGACCGAGACCAATGGTCTCGGAACCGAGAACCACCAAAGCCAAAGTAACCAGAACTCGAGAATGAACAACCGAGAGGTATATCAGTGGAACCCCTCCCGAAAGCTCGAGATTAACATTTCAAAGGCAAGAAAGCATTAATGAAGACACTCGATCAGAGAAAAGGCGGCCAATACCTTCTTGCGAGAACTGAAAACTTTGAAAGCGGCCGAAACCTTTAGTCCAACATCCTAAAGAGGCTTTTGCTGGGCTCACAACAGAAGGAGGCCCGATTTGCCTATAAATAAGACCCCGGGGGTCTCATTTTAGAGGGACCTTTTCTCGTTCTTCAATCTTGCTCTCATTTCCTAGAGAGTAACCTAACCTGTAAATCAATTTGGGGTTTTCCTATGTACCCTCCTCTATGAATAAAATCATCAAAACCTTTAAAGTGGATGTAAATTCAATCTGAACTGAACCACTATAAATTGTCATGTTATTTATTATTTATGTATTCTATTGTGTATTATCGTGCTATGATAGTTAAGGTTTCACAGCTCAATCCTTTCAACGAATGTTGTGTTGTCTTATGTTTACCCTTGAATAAGGGCTTCATACACAAGCCTTATCCTTGAGCCTAGGTCTCCTAAAACACCTTACGCTTTCTTCTCAATGAATGTCTTCCCGCAGAAACCTTACTAACAACCTTAGATCATTAAGTAACCCTTCCACAAGCTATTTTGCTTCCTAACTTGTGTTGTGCTTAAGGAACCCTTATCCTAAGGTAACTATTGATCCTAGAGTCATAGAAGCGTAATACTAACTCCAAGAGGGAAGAGTAACTAATATTCGGACTTGAGACCTTGATATCTAGGAAACAGTGAACTAACTCAAGCTCGTGGGAGCTGAATAATCGTATTTTCCCCTTAGGTCCATTTCCTTAGACCTATCTCCGGTGTTGACGAAAAATATCGTTAACATTTTGGCGCTAGAAGGAGGGACTGAACCTCCGATCCCTATTCCAATATTTAACCCTTTGGATAGCACTGCCACGTTTCTAACTGTGTTGTTCCGTCCCGGATTGGACTAAGTTTTGAAGAGGAAAGATTGTACGTAAAGAGTCTTAATAAAGAGCATATGAAGATCGATCAACCCCTTGAAGCATCATTGATCCAAGCTATTTAAAGAGTAGTGTAACCTTGAATCCCCAACCTTGTTTCCTATACTTTGACCCATGTTATTAACCTACATCTCACCTACCTTCATCCCTATCCTAAACCTTCCATCCTTACTGTTCCCTTTTCGGCATAAGGTCTTTACCTTATTTCTATTTTTACCATAAAAAAGAGCTCCCAATACTCATTGAAAATGGTTAGACCAAGAAAGAATCTTGGGCAAGATTTCAATGCATTATCTACCCTAGAAGATGGTATACTCCCGAACTTCAACTTGGCCGGTTGGCAAGCGGGGGAACCATTAAGCCCAATGAAAGGAGCGAGTTATAAGTTGGAGGTATTGCATTTTGCTTCACAAATTGATATTGCAAGAAGCATAATTGAAGAGAATATATTCAAAAGGTCTTCCAAAAAAGAACTTATGAAATAAAGTCAAGGACAGTAGGACCTTAAGGACTTAATACTCAAGTTAGTACTATACCAAACCTACAGGACATTCCAGTTATGCAAGTAAGCAACCAATTATTAAAAGAAGTAAACGGTTTGGAAGAAAGCGAGATCCCTATGTTGCCAGATGATAGGAATCTACAAGGAATCACCTTCTCTAATGGAATAAGAACGGCTAGAGCTTCATTTGATATGAAAATGCCACCACTTCTGTATAATGGAGCTACGGACCCAGAAAACCACCTTTGTGTCTTTGAGAACTTCATGAATTTATATAACACACCAGAAGCACTCCGTTGCAAGATCTTCCTGACAATGCTTTGTGGAGAGGCCATCAAATGGTGCAAACATTACCATGGCCCAGTCATCACTACTTAAAAACAACTATCTACTGTGTTTAGTACAGAATTCCATGTGTGGAAGGACCCAACAATTAGCATTTATGATTTAGCCACCATTGAACAGAGATCAGCGGAATCACTCAATAATTATCTGAAGAGGTTTCATATGGAGTCGCTCAAAGTGGAAGGAGCGATGGACAGAGAAAAACTAATAGCCGTGCATTCAAGGATGCTTGCACCAACACCTTTCTAGGAAGAACTTTTCTTAAACGAGTGCGAAATTTGAGTGATTTTTATTTTAAAGCTGATTTTGAAACCAAAAATGGTCACAACACCAAAGTTGTGAGATCACACTACACCAAATGGTAAGATTGAGAAAATAGAGCCACGAAGAATAAAAGGAAGTAAAGAACACAAGAATTTTATAGTATTTCGATCTATAATAGATCTACATCTACTTTGGAAGTGATTTCATTATCATATGTGATATTATAAAGTACATCTCTTTTCCATTTTTGCTCATTCTCTCTCTTTATAATGATTTCCCTCACTTTATTCTCTTTACTGACTTGATTCTCTCTAATCCACTATGGAAATAGTTAGATCCTTATGAATGCGATGATTGCAGGAGTATATGTTCCACAGTTTGAGCACTTAGAGGATAATTGACGAATCCATGGTGGTTGAGATGCAAATTGAAGCTTAGAGGTGGATTAATGGCGGTTGGAGAGAACTTGAATGGAGCTTAAATGGATCTCTAGTGGAGATTAGAGAAGTTTTGATCAACTTGGCATTAATTGGCGGAAGATGGAGCGAGTTTGAGAAGCCATTAATGGAGCTTGGAGTGCTTGAGAGAGGTGGAAAACCAAAATGACAGCCCTTTGGGGTGGAAAAAGTAGGTCCCTTGAATGGTGGAGAAGTGGGCTATTTATAGGCGGAGTTTGGAGGTAGTGGTAACGCTGTAATTATGGTGTATAGAATAGGGGTCATTCATTAGTATATTTACGAAACTGCCACTGGACAGCTGTACACAGTTGGTAGCAGCTGGTAACAGTAGCATGATCGACAATTATCGCACAACCCGGAGATAAAGTGCGAGCAACCCAGAACTTTTAATGCGCGAGGGACTCAGAAAAATGATGTGCGAGCGACTCTTGTATTCAAATGGTGAACGACCCCTCTATACTGTTGTACAACTGTCTCGCTTTATTGCCATGTATGTCTCCACTTGAATTTATGTGCGACCAGGAATACAGCTCGAGTAGTATTTGTAAACTATTATGCCTTTTTCCCTTTTTGTCTTTTCTATGACCGACCCTTTAATTAACGGAATTGCCACCGCTCCATATTTTCTCTTCTAGATGACTTACCCTTTCATCCAACCATTATTTCCACGTGTCTACTCTCTAAGGCTCACCTTCAGATATGTATTGAACATAACATGGTTGTTGCGTTGTGTATCCATCCAATTGTGAACCAACCCAATGCTTAGTGACTTGGTATACGAGAGCATCTCGACGCCATAACGGATCTGGCACTAAGATGAGCGACCCATTGATCTGCTTGTAGTCCGTGAATGTGCACTGCATTTTTATCATTGATCATTGAGTGTTGTAAATGCGCACTTCATATTTTTTGTGTTGTTCAAGCTCCATGCATTATATATACTTCATGAACTGATCAGAAAAGTTATGTATATACGACACATCGGTCTAGTTTCATCCATGATCCATATATATTATAAGGTATATGCTTCATTCTTTATGGCTTAAAATGTAGTCTCAGTGATCTACTATAACGTGAATAGGCCACGCGTATTGTTTGCCTGGAACGCAGAGTGTATGCCATACATTTTCATGGCTTGGCCTTATGAAGACAACAGTATACTCATACTCTGTATCGCGTGACCAGGCTTGCATATGTGACTAGAAAACAATGCACGACCCCTTTTTTCTGATGCTGCTCGACCTATATGATGGGCGAGTGACCCAAATTTGGATGAAGCTGCTCGACCCAATTTTCCATGTATGACCGATCTGAATGTTCATGAACGATCAGAACTTGTTGTGCGTGACCGAGTTTGTGATCTTGTACGACTGTCTTATGCTCAACCAGGCTAGTGCTCTTACACTTTGAGATGCATCCGAACCATTGTTTTACGAATTGTGTTTCATAATGGGGTTAACATTTGCCCCTTGAAGCTCGTATCTTTTGCTTGCAAGAAATGCGGCCTTCGAACCAAACATCTTTAATACAACTTGCGTCGAGACTCAGTCGTAGCTTTTTGTTTGCTATGGCAAATCATGCTATGACGCTTGGACTAGTTGACCCCAATAGATTCAGGCACAAAACTTGTTAGTTGGATTTATATGCTTCATGAAACCTGTTCTGTAATTAAAACAAGCACTTGCACGATTTTGGACTTATACTTTGTTATTGATCGTCCACATCAATAACGGATTAGTTAATCATTTAAAAATGAATTACAGTGAATTTTGCGACTTGGATTGAATAACGTATCTATACAGAACTATTTTGTTTAATTGTTTATGATTCTTAAACATTGTCTGTATAAATATGATACTCTAATCCGAATTCACAACGATGCTTGAATTCTTCTAACCGATATGTATATCGAATATAGATTTCAAGCTTCACTCTTCTAATGGCTTTTATGATGTTGTGCGGTGGTTTATATTTTATGAAATGTGTACCTGCTCAGGTTGGAACTTTGGTTTGAGTTTTTGAGGTTAGAGTGACCGCAGCTTGCAAATGAATCAGTCTTTGGTTATTTCTTGTTATTCTGACAACCGGTCGGAAAGACGCCCTTTTTGTGCTAACTCAATATGTATTTAATCGAGCGTGCACTTATTTCGGCATTCCCAATTTTGTGTAAATTTGGAAAAGAAATAAGAATTTGTTGTTTGTTTATTTTCTGGCATATAAGCTATTGGATTTGAGCACTCAAGCTTTTGCATTGCAAATGGAGATTGGATTCCAATCCAATCATTATTAAATTTTCAATGTTGAGTACTTGAAAGCTTGCTGGTGATGATCTAAACTCAAACAAGCTCTTAAGTGCTATACCCTATCCTGAAATAACAGAAAACATTATGTGTTTTTGGGCGAATTTTTTGCTATTGACTGCCCATATCAATAACATATTGGTCAACTAAATTATTTTTATTTAATGGAGAATTTATTTTTTGAATTGAATGATGTATCCATATAGAACTGTCATATTCAACGATTTATAACTCGTCGAATATTGTCTGCATAAACATGATATTCTTATTCGAATTCGCATTGATGCTTACGATCAATTAATCGATAAGAGCCGACTGTGGATTTCAAGCATCATTGTTTTAATCGACTTATATGATGGTGGTTGACGTGCTAGAGGCTTTTACTTTGTTGGATAAAGTTATTTAAACTTGCCAATCATGCATAGAACCTCTGAACTTTGTCACTTCAATAGGAATTCTGACTTTACTAACTGGTTTGGTACTTCTTCTTGGAGAAGTTTATATATCTTTGTGCCCCCACTAGAGGAGGACTTATATCTTGTGCCCTCGCTAGGGGAGGACTTTGGATTTCGTTCCCAACTCGGGGAGGTCTTGTATTTAGTGTCCCACTCGGGGAGGTCTTTGAATTTAGAGCCCCCACTTGAGGAGGTCTTTAGATTTAGTGCCCCCGCTCGGGGAGGTCTTGGGATTTAGTACCCCCGGTCGGGGAGGTCTTGGGATTTAGTGCCCCCACTCAGGGAGGTCTTTGGATTAATGCCCCCACTCGGGAAGGTCTTGGGATTTAAGGCCCCCGCTCGGGGAGGTCTTGGGATTTAGTGCCCCCACTCAGGGAGGTCTTCGGATTTAGGGCCCTCGCTCGGGGAGGCCTTTAGCTTTCACTAAGGAAAGCTGCTTCACTTGGGAAGACTTTCGCCTCACTCAGGAGAACTTTAGCTGGTGTATCGTTTCCTGGGTCATACATCAGTTCCTTTGTCGGATGCTTGACTTGGCAAGCGTTCTTAGTTAAAGGACTAGGACCTTGGACCTTTTCTCGGGGAGATTCCCCTTCAATGAAACTTACAACTCCCAAGCTTGTTTGCCCCTGCGCTTGCTCATTATTTGATCCTTCACGACTCTTTTCATTCACTTTTTCAAGGCGATGCTCTTTGTTTCTACATTTCTGTATATTGAGGTTTATAGCACTTGACACTTGGACTAGTGTTGTTGGGGTCGTGAAGTATTGTCGATTTTCAATGGAACATGGCGCTCGTCGGGTGTCCTGCAATATAAAACCACTTTTAAGGCACATTTTGATTTGACAAATTTTTTGCAAGTGAGAGATTTATTTAAGCAGGTATGCTGTAAAGTTAATGTTTAGAACAATGTTCGTAAAATATTATAGACTTGTTTACAAGAATTCTGAATATATCAGTAAGTAAAGCATGAAGTAAAATAATGGCGATAGTCATTGCTTATTCCTAGCCATTGAAATTAGAGCACAACTGGTTATCAGTAGATGATCGGCTTTGGTTTGGTTTGAGCAGGAGCTTCGTTGCTTGGAATGGTCTGGTTGCTTGATTCCCCTTGCCCTTGGGGAATTGGAGCAGTGTTTGAGGATTATGGATTTTTCACATACCGTTGTAGTCTGTTTTTCCGAATCAACTCCTCCATCAAACTTTTGAGATGCCAGTATTCATTTGTATCATGACCGAGTTGATCGTGAAATCGATAGAACTTTCCAGAGTCCGCAGCCTTCTTTGAAATCTTCAACATCAGTGGTTTTGGATAGTGTTATGTATCTTCCGTGGCAGAGAAAATGTTCTCCAGAGGGGTGAGCTCCGAAGGGTTGTGAAAGCGAAACTTCTTGTTAGCCTTGTTGTCTTTCCGGTCATTGGCTCGCTTTTGCCCCTGATCACTCTTCTGATTAGGGCATAGGATTCCATACTTCGAATGCAACAACATTGAAACTTTTGAGGAAAGCTTTGACATATTTTCCTGTATTCTACTTCAATGATGTAATAGAAATAATGTCCTTAGCATTCGTAGCTTGCAGCCTGAACTGCTCTTTGAATTTCAGAGTCAAATCGTCAAATCGATCGACGGATTTGGGTGGGAGCCTTGTGAGCCCTAATGATGCCACACCTTCTAGATAAAGAGGGAAGCAGAGGAACTTGATCTCGTCTGTTGCTTTGGCTTCGTTCATATGCCATTCATATTTGTATAGGAAGTGATTTGGATCAGAAGTCCCATTGTATTGAGGTAGAATAGGATGAGCGAACTTTTTGGGGAATTCTGCTTTGTGGATCCTCTTCGTGAATGGAATTTTGCTGAAGGAGAAGTCCCATTCCCTTTCACTATCTTTGCGAGCCATGTTATCTTCCATGATTTTCTTTACCATATCCGCGATATATTCCTTCGAGTTGTGTTGTTTCGGAGAGCGGACTTTGATCTCTTTTCCGGATGCTCGTCGTGGGGAGCGATTGTTATTAGAGGACCTAGGTCTTTTACCTCCACTATGGGAAGGTGCCCCCATAACGGGACTTGCAACTCATCAGTTATTTCGATCAGAATAGTTTTTAGCTTTCAGCTTTTAGTCTTCGATATTAGCATTGTCTTTGTCAACAAGTCCTTCCAAGTTGTCATTATGATGATGATCGGAGGATGATGAATTTGCATTCTCTTCAAGGTTGACATGGATTTTCGAAGGAGGAGCAGGATTCACTTGAGCGTTTAGGAGAGCACTCATTTTATCCATTAAAGCTTGATTAGAATCCATTAATGTTTTATTAGCATTCATTGAAGTTCTATTGGAGGCTTCCATCCGTTGACTCAAATTGGCAACGACGACATCTAATTCAGCTTTGGTTACTCCAGCTCCACTTTATGAGTTTTCTCCAACTTCAAAGCGGTTGGTAAGTAGATTAGCTTCGTTGTTAGCAACATTGTCAATTTCTTCAACGGCTTTACTTGTGGTTTTCTTAGATTTAGCCATTATCTCAGACAAGGACTTGAATTTGGAAGAGAGTTCGTCAATTAGCCTAGATCGTAGATTTATAGAATCTATAGTAGAAGCAAGCGTAGACTTCAATGCAAGGCTTTTAGACTTGAGAGAAGAGTGAACATGGCCCCAGGGTGGGCGCCAAATGTTGAAACCAAGAATGATCACAATACCAAAGGTGTGAGATCACACTACACCAAACGGTTTGAGCACTCAGAGGATAATTGACGAATCCATGGTGGTTGAGATGCGAATCGAAGCTTAGAGGTGGATTAATGGCGGTTGGAGAGAACTTGAATGGAGCTTAAATGGATCTCTAATGGAGATTGGAGAAGATTTGATCAAATTGGCACCGAAAGAAGATGGTGCGAGCTTGAGAAGCCATCAATGGAGCTTGAAGTGCTTGAGAGAGGTGGAAAACCGAAAATGACAGCCCTTCGTGGTGGCAAAAATCGGTCCCTTTAACGGTGGAGAAGTTGGCTATTTATAGGTGGAGTTTGGATGTAGTGGCAATGCTGTAATTATGGTGCACAGTGTAGGGGTCATTCATTGGTATATTTACGAAACTGCCACTGGACAATTGTACATAGTTGGCATGGCCAACCATGATCGCACGACCCAGAGATAAAGTGCGAGCCACCCAGAACTTTTAATGCGCGAGCGACTCGGAAAAATGATGTGCGAGCAATTCTTGTATTTAAATGGTGACCGACCCCTCTATACTGTTGTATAACTGTCTTGCTTTATTACCATGTATGTGTCCACTTGAATTTATGTGCAACCAGGAATACAGCTCGAGCAGGATTTGTAAACTATTATGCCTTTTTCCCCTTTTGTCTTTTTTGTGACCGACCCTTTAATTTACAGAATTGCTACCGCTCCCTATTTTCTCTTCTGGATGATTGACCCTTTCATCCAACCATTATTGCCACGTGTCTACTCTCTAAGGATCACCTTCAGATATGTATTGAATAGAACATGGTTGTTGCATCGTGTATCCATCTAATTGTGAACCGACCCAAAGCTTAGTGACCTGGTATATGAGAGCAACCCGTGGCCATAATCGACTTGGCACTAAGATGAGCGAACCATTGATCTGCTTGTAGTCCATGACTGTGCACTACATTTGTATCATTGATCATTGAGTGTTGTAAATGCGCATTTCATATTTTTTGTGCCATTAAAGCTCCATGCATCATATATACTTCATGAACTGATCAGAAGTGCTATGTATGTACGATGCATCGGTCTAGTTTCATCCATGTTCTATATATATTATAAGGTATACGCTTTATTCTTTATGACTTAAAATGAAGTCTCAGTGACCCAATTATAATGTGAATAGGCCACGTGTATTGTTTGCCTGGAACCAAAGAGGTATGCCATACATTTTCATGGCTTGGCCTTATGGAGACAACAATGCACTTATACTCTGTATGGCGTGACCAGGCTCGCATGTGTGACTAGAAAACAATGCGCGACCCCTTTATCTGTTGTTGCTCGACCTTTATGATGGGCGAGTCCAAATATGGATAAAGCTGCTCGACCCAGTTTTCTATGTATGACTGATTCGAATGTTCATGAACAATCAGAATATGTTGTGCGTGACCGAGTTTGTGAGCTCGTACAACCGTCTTGCGCTCGACCAGGCTAATGCTCATACACTATGAGATGCGTCCGAACCATTGTTTTCCGAATCGCGTTTCACAACGGGGTTAATAGCTGACAAATTCATACATATGGTGTAACACCCCACCTCCGCCAATGCCACTCTTGCAAGGACATTAGCTTTGGAGGGGCGTTAAACAAGGTAAACATGCATGCAGATATCACACGACAGAACATATAAGTAAAACAGAGTAGTAAAGCAGTGGATAAAACCTAGCATTTCAAAACCATAGTCATGTTACAACAAAGTACTTGGTCATTATTTTCCAACAACAAAGTCTAGATAAAAGCATAAACTGAAAAACTGAAATACATAAAGTACTATCCCCAAAATGAAGTGATAAACCATAGCTAGCTCAATGTCCAAAACCGTACATGAGAAAATCCAGTAAGCAAGCTGTAAAGATCCAAGCTAAGCTCCAATGTTCCCACCCTGAGAACCTGAGGGGGGGGGGGACGGAAGAAAAGAGGCGAAAGAAAACAGGTCAGTCAAAAAGACTGGTAAGCCCTACTACTATCTGTCTATGAACTAGTAAAGTTAACTGGCATGAGAAGCTGAGATGAACATAAGGATAACAACATACTGGCATGATGATTAACTAACAAGATAGATAATGGTGTCATCGCATAATTAAGGTTAAGTTTTGCACCACGGGTGTACTAGCATTCTAACATGTCAAGTAAAAACAAGAATTGATCCCTTGGCCCAAGCTTGGCCCATCATCATGAGGTGACCTAAATTAAGGTCCAACTACACGGTCTAGTCGATCGGCTCCCTATAAGCCTAACTCGTCAAGTGTCGGTGTCATACGGCCCAAACATGCAATGTAGTTAAACTGCGCTAGGTACACCCTAGGGTGTATCAAGTCCTAGGGTGTCAACCTCAGACACAAATCAAGTATGCGCAGTCTAGATCTACTGGTACCCGTGCCTGATTCTCCAACTCCGGACTATGTGCACGACCATAGTCCGCCTGGACCTACACTGGCGTACCTACTCAGCCGTCGTTTTGGTCGCTTACATGTCAGCCCAGTAATCGTGCCCCACCCTAGCCTAGTCCTAGGGTCTTATGATACTATCAAGAGGGTTACTGCTGAAACGGACCACGCAACTAGGGTTTCCTTAACGGGTTAAATGTGGTTAACCCGATCCAAACGTGGATTAAATTGGTTAAGTATACCCAAGGTTCGTGACTTAACCCCGATTAACCCATCCAGCCCAAATTGATTAAGTATTAAGTGGACCATGACTTAACCCTAATCAGGAGGCATTAATTAACTTAATGTGCTTTAACCTCTCACATTAGACTTTGTTGTGGTTACTAGTTAAGCCGGGCGAGTCCGGGTAGCTTTACACCACAACTTGGTCTAACCTCGGGTTCGAGCACAACATGACCAACTTCTCACATTGGGTCCTATTGTTTGTAGCCACTAGTTAAGCCGGGCGGGTCCGGGTAGATTTATGCTACAAACTCAACCCAACCTCGAGTTGGTCACACTCATATTTTCTAAGTGTCATGTCCATTATGTTTCCAAAACATAATTACAAGTTAACATATCACGTTATGTTATAAAAATCATGTTCATGTCATAATTTTACCCAACCCCAACGTAATCCCATCGTTTACATAATCGCAACAACGCATAAAGGGTAAAATAGGGAACTTGGCATAATCATGACAAAAAGGTGTTGAAGCCACAAGTTTATCATGGTGGCATATGAGATGTACATATGTTCATATACTTGCATATTGCATTGTTAGGCTTCAAAAGCATGCATAAAACCAAACTTAGCATATGAGTGATACATGGTGATAAATGACATGTAGAAGTTGCTAGAAGTTCGCATTTAGCCTCACATGCAAGTTATCATAAGGGATATGATAACTTTCATGTTGCCAAAATGCAACCTTTGATATAAAGCTTGGAGCTTTATGCTCACAACATCAAGTTTAACTTGCATAACATAGCAATATGTGCCATACATAATGATTAAACCAACTTGCATGGCATAATGATTAACCAAACTTGCATATCATAATAATCAACCAAACTTGCATATCATAATGATCAACCAAACTTGCATATCATAATGATCAACCCCAAACTTGCATCATTCATTTAACTTTAGAGTTCAATAAAAAGAAAGTAGAAAAGGGCTTACTACGCTATGAAGACACAAATGAATATTTATTATAAAGATTGAGACGAAGCCCTTATGCAAGCACCAAAATATGAAAGCCCCAATTGAAAAACCCTTGCGCCAAATCAATAAAAATCCTTGCTTTGAAATAGAAATGTTGCAACTTGACTTGAATGCAAACTAAGAACACTCATAAAAGTTTGAAAGCACTTGTATGAACTCACAATCTCTCATAGAAATAGGCTTAGGAATTTTAGCATGAGAGTGGAGGCCATGAGAAGAACAAATTTGACATAGTTTAGTTGTAGGATTGAATAATGGTGATTTAGGCTAGGTTTAGGGGTCTTTTTATAGAGGATTAGGAAAGTATTAGCCATAGGATTAACCCTAGATTCAATCCAAGCCATCAAAGCATGTCTTGGGGAAGAAGTCAAGTGTAAGATCCATCTAGGGCCTTTAGATTAAAGCTGAACCATGAGAACCATTCAAATGTAAAATCTGCATTTGAGCGAATCGGCCCACGGGTTGACAGCCAAACACCCTGGATTAACCCCTAGTCGACCCAGCGAGCTCGGGTCGACCTCAAAAATCGGCCGGTTCGGTTATTCCCCTCTCCCAATTCGCTGTTTTGAACATTTTTGCATATTTATTTATTAAATTTTCAATTATATATATATATATATATATCAATATATATATATTTCTCTGCGCAACCCATTTCACTTAATTAAGTATATTTTAATTTGTGAATTTTTATGTTCAAATTACGGGGTTTTACATTCTCCCCTCCTTAAAGGATTTCGTCCCCGAAATCTCCAAGTTAGGAAGAACGTATCCTACTATCCATCATCCATCTACTCAAAACATCATCCACGTGCAGTCATTGTCCTTAAAGGATTCTAAATGTTGTATGATCATATGCAAAGGTGTGTGTATATGTACTTATCTAATGCAAAAATCAGGCGGTTACTGATACAGTAAACCTCCTTAATGCAAAATATGTTAGTGAAATGAGTACATATGTATGCAAATTCCTAACATAATTTATAATCTCTACATGAGTGCACATAATATTCATCCATATGCAACATCCACGTGATAGCTCAGTAAGTTTCATCCATGAATAAGTATAAGCACTCATGCATATGCAACATGAAAGTGTGTGAGCCGATCTTAGTGCCTAATGTGTATCATGCATCCACGAGTATCCACGTGCAAACACTTGCAACCACTTGCAACCATCAAGCATAACATGTTTCAAATACATGTTTCAACCAAGGGTTTCTACCTAAGGTTCTCATGACAAGATCTACGAAACAAGATAAACTAGATAAACGCGGATAAAAAGAAAGATATGCTAATTAGGAAAAGAGATCGAGAATGTACCCTCAAAAAGAAATGGATAAAGCCCACGCATCTTCTCCTCGGTTTCCCAAGTTGCATCTTCGTCGGCTTCACCCCACTGAACTTTCACCAACTTGACCTCTCGATTCCTTAGCTTCTTGATCTCTGTTCCCAAGATACGAATCGGAGCTCTTCTCAAGGTTGCTTCTTTCTCTACCTCAATGTCTTCAAGAATGCTTGGTTCAACCACCTCAGCGGACTCATGTAGGCACTTTCGGAGATGCGAGACATGAAAGACATTATGCACTCCGGCTAGCTTCTCGGGCAATCCCACCTTATAGGCCATCTTTCCTATTCTCTCTATGATAGGGAAGGGTCCTACGAACCTTGGTGCCAGCTTCCCCGCTGCTCCAAAACGTACCACATTTCGCAAAGGAGAAACCTTCACGATAACCATGTCTCCCACTTCGAATTCCAAATCTGCCCTTCGCTTGTCAGCATAGGATTTCTGTCTATCTTGGGCCGCTTTCATCCTTCTTCTTACTAATTCAACTTTCTCGGATGTGTCTCGTATCATATCGGGCCCAAGTATAAGTCTATCTGTTGTCTCCCACCAACAAGATGGTGACCTACACGGCCTCCCATATAAAGCTTCAAATGGTGTCATCCCTATGCTGGCTTGATAGCTATTATTATAAGCAAATTCTACAAGAGGAAGGTGGTCTTCCCAAGTACCACCGAAGTCGAGAACACAAAGCCTCAAGAGATCTTCTAGCACTCTATTCACCCTTTCGGTTTGGCTATCCGTCTGGGGGTGATAGGCTGTACTCAAATTCAATCGCGTACCCATCGCTTCTTGCAAACTGTTCCAGAACTGGCTAGTGAAAATCGGGTCATGATCGCTAACTATGCTAGAAGGAAATCCATGCAACCGCACTATTTCTCGGAGATAAATAGAGGCCATCCCTGATGCGGTCCTCTTGCTCTTTACTGGGATGAAGTGAGCACTCTTCGTAAGTCTGTCGACTATGACCCATATGCTTGTGTTCCCTCTCCTTGACCTAGGCAATCCATCCACAAAATCCATAGAAATACTCTCCCACTTCCATTGTGGGACCTCCAATGGATGTAATAGCCCACCTGGTTTCTTTGACTCGGCCTTCACTTGTTGGCACACCATGCACCTTGAAACATACTCTGCCACATCTTTCTTCATTCCATCCCAAAAGAAACTGCGCTTCATATCTCTATACATCTTATCTCCTCCCGGATGTATAGTCATCTTCGAGTGATGCGCTTCTTCAAGAACTCTATGGACCAAATCTCACACCCGAGGAACACATAATCTCCCATCACGCCTTAGCCATCCTTTATCATCAATAGTATATCTGGCAAGGTGACTAGACGTCTCACCCCGAATCAACTTGTCCATAACTTCGACTATCTGTGCATCTTCCCTCTGCGAAGCCCCAACTTGATCAAGAAGTGTGGGTCTAAGCTCAAGGGATGCTAATGAACCCGTCATCAACTCAACAGCCGTCGTGAAATCAAAGGTTGCCAAGAATTCCAAGTTCTTCATCTCAATGAACAAGGGGCTTAAAGTAAATCTCCTTCTGCTTAGTGCATCTGCCACAACATTACCCTTGCCAGGGGTATAAGCTATCTCGAAGTCATAAGATGCCAAAAATTCCATCCACCTTTGCTGCCTTAGATTCAGATCTTTTAGCGAGAAGAGGTATTTGAGTGACTTGTGATCAGTATACAACTCAAACCTTTCGCCTAGAAGATAGTGGCGCCAGGATTTGAGTGCAAAGACGATCGCCGCTAACTCCAAATCATGAGTAGGATAGTTCTTCTCATGAACTTTAAGTTGCCTACCCCCATAACATATCACTCTTCCCTCTTGCATCAGAACAACTCCTAACCCTGTGCCACATGCATCTGTGTACACGGTAAACATCTTACCACTATCGGGTAATGCCAAAACTTGAGCTGAGGTAAGGGCTCTTTTGAGCTTTTGAAAAGCAAGCTCACACTCCAAGTCCCATGCAAAGACTAAGTTCTTCTTCGTCAACTTAGTGAGAGGGGCCGAAATCTTAGCGAAGTCTCTGATGAACTTCCTATAGTAGCCGCCAAACCGAGAAAGCTTCTTACTTCGGTCGCATTCCTAGGAGTCTTCCAATCTTGAACCACAACCACTTTCGCGGGATCCACCGCTATGCCTTGCTTAGAAACTATATGTCCAAGAAACCGAACTTCCCTTCTCCAGAAATGACATTTGGAGAACTTGGCTTTCAACTGATGCGCTCTAAGCGTATCCATCACTTCCTTGAGATGTCTGGCATGTTCTTCCTCGTCCTTTGAGAAGATCAGAATATCATCCACGAAGACAACAACAAACTTGTTGAGGAACTCCCTGAACACCCTACTCATCAAGTCTACAAAGTAGACGGGTGCATTAGTCAATCCGAATGGCATGACAAGCCATTCAAAGAATCCATCCGGAGTCCTAAACGCAGTTTTATCAATGTTATCCTCAGCTACTCTAAGCTGATGGAATCCGGTGGCTACCTCGAGCTGAGAGAAAACAGAAGCACCTACAAGCTGGTCAAAGAGACCATCAATCCTCGGTAACGGGTGCCTATTCTTCTTTGTCAGCTTGTTCATGTAACACCCCACACCCGCTCTGGTCACTCGCTAAGGGAATGCCATAACAGTGGTGGAGTATTTTAAGTGAATATAGAACAAAAAAATTACAACAAGACAGATATAAGTAATACTTGAAAATTTTAAAACATCATTTCATTGCAGCGGAAAGTAAAACATGTTTGGTTACATCACAAAACCATAATAAGAGTCATGTACAAAATATCCATCCTGATAAACAAAAGTACATAATCCCAATACATGAACTGATAGCCATAAAAGAAAGGGTAAGATGAGCTTTACATCTATGGTCCAAGCTCCAAAAGAGTAATAAAGCAGCCTGATCAAAGCCCACTCGTGCTGGGCCCACTCTGAGAACCTGAGGGTTGGGAAAAAAGATAAAAACAACGGGGTCAGACATAAGTCTGAGCGAGTCCTATAACTTTAACAATACAATCATTAAAGTAATTAGGGTATGATATAACTTGGTACGGTGTGACTGGGGATAAATGACTACACTCAGTAGCCAATCAGACTTAGAATGAACTAAGATAACGATAAAGACGCATTTACCCACCCAAGGATAATTACTACACTGCACCACACCAGTCACTACTAACTTAAAGGTTGATCCCACTAAGAGTACTTAGTAAAACTTAACGGTAGTTTCGTGTACCCCTAGCTGACTACATAGGTGCCGTCTGCCCCTATCTCCACTAGGTGTACCCACTACCCCCCCATTCGATCGGCTCCCTAACGTAGATACCCGTGCTGGTCCCACAGTGGGGTGTATCATCCCCGAAAGTGGCAACCCGATAATGTCAACGGTGCACGGCTTACACCTACACGATGCAACAACGTCTTACCTACCAGCCCGGGTCCACACACGCATATGAAACCCGTTGGACTTGCGTTGCCACCGCTAACCCGTTTTGGCCTCTTATAGTCAAGCCCAATATGCGTGTCCCGTCCTCGACTTGGGTCGAGCCCACAAAGATACGTTTGGGATATTGGCTGAGATGGGCCCCCATCACTTGGCTCAAGCTATCCACCTAAGCTTGGCCCCCACTAGTGAATCCCACTTAACCCTTTAACCATGTTCACTTATATGTTATAATCTTGGTTAAGTATACTAATCGTATTTTCTATTGCCACCCAAGGCAACCCACTAGTTTTCCTCATGCCACCCAAGGCACCCACTTAACCCCTCATGCCCCACTACATGCTAATTTGGTTAAGTGTTTCTTAATTAATTAAGACCGTGATCTTATAAAGACCCCTCACATTAGACTGACATTTTATGGCAACTGGATATGCCGGTTGGTTCCGGGCAGTTTTACACCATAAAAGAGTCTAACCTCGTGTCTTTACAACTATCACGTATTTAATTTATGCCTAAGACCTCTCACATTGGGCCAATCATTTGTAGCTGCTGGATTTGCCGGTTGGTTCCGGGCAGACTTCCGCTACAAAAGGGTCCAACCTCTTGTCTTAGTCGATTAATTACACCTAATTAATCCCCCCATAATTTGTATTAATTATCCCTAATTAATTACACATTTTTAAGAATATGGGTAGACCTAACTCAATAGGTAAATTCCCAATTCCATAGTATGGGTAGACCTAACTTAATAGGTAAATTCCCAACTCCATAATATGGGTAGACCTAACTTAATAGGTAAATTCCCAATTATGTCCATTCATTTTATGTTATGCTTAATCATACCAACTTCACACAATTTTGTTAACACGCATATTAACCCCATCGTTCCCCACGTAATTCGTTCACACAACATGACATATAAATGGGAAGATTCATCATAATTATAATGGGTTCCACTTATCATAACATTAGCATTAACATGGGTTTAAAAGGTGTCAACTTGCATCATAACATTAAACCCAACTAGCATAAATCATTAACCCAAACTTGCATATATTATGCATATCATAAAAAGAGACAAACTTGCATATGAACTTGCATATAAACTTGCATAGAACTTGCATAACATGTCATACATATAGGCAAACTTGCATATGTTGTGCATATCATAAAAAGAGGCAAACTTGCATATGAACTTGCATATAAACCCACATATGAACTTGCATAACATGTCATACCTAGAGGCAAACTTGCATATGTTGTGCATATCATAAAAAGAGACAAACTTGCATATAAACTTGCATATGAACTTGCATAACATGTCATACATATAGGCAAACTTGCATATGTTGTGCATATCATAAAAAGAGGCAAACTTGCATATGAACTTGCATATAAACTTGCATATGAACTTGCATAACATGACATACATAGAGGCAAACTTGCATAACTTACAAATAGCATAAACTTGCAAACTAATCATTATGCACATATAGCATATGACAACCACAACTTGCATATATCCACATTTACAACCATAGCCTCATAATATCCTATCCTAATTAGTTTAGCAATTGCTTGCTAAAGGCATAGGAACTCACAATTAACTAATTAGCACTCCAATGAGGAAGATTAAGTTGCTAGAGTGGATTAGAACTTGATTAGAGTTGATTTGAGATGCTAACTTCCTCTCAACTTTGGTGGAGGCTCCTTCTAGTTTTAATTTGACGGCATGAGGCCCTTGAATCTATTTTTAGTATGAATTAGGGTAGGCTTAGGGTGTATTTATAGATTAGGCAAGTGTTTTAGGCCATTAGATCAACCCTAAATTAGATTAGGACCATCAGATCTCGGAAGCTTCCAGAAAACAGCCCCAAAGCACAGCCAAACCCTAAAATGGTGCACCAGGCCAAACTGGCCGAGCACCCCCTGTCGACACACAAGTCGACAGGGCTGTCGACTTGGTCCTAGCCAAGTCGACTGCCCAGTCGACAGGGCTGTCGACCTGGTTAGTTAGGCGGGAATTTTCCCGCCTGCGCCCAATGGCCCCAATTTCGAAATTTGGACCTGAATTTTAAATCTGTTTTGAACTTTGAATTTTTCTGAAAACTTCATTAGGCCATAACTGGGCCATACGGACTCCGATTCTCGAAAACTCGGACTCTATTTCGAGTATTTTTCCGAGACGAACGCAATGACGCAGCCCGTTTCCCCCAATTCTCACATCTGAGATTATTTACTCTGTAATTAGTGAATATTAGTATTAACTTAAATTCGGGGTGTTACATTCTCCCCTCCTTAAAGGATTTCGTCCCCGAAATCTCTAAGCTAAGGAGAATGCATATCCTAACATCCAAACAACCATCTACTCAATCCATCAAACACGGGCATCCATTGTCCTTAAAACAATTTCTAATGATGTATGAGCATATGCAAAAAGTGTGTGTATATGTTCCCTATCTAATGTATGAACATATGCAAACCATGATAGTGCCATGCATCCAATATGTATGCGAGAGAACCCTATCGACACATACTATATCTACATGAGTGCACAATCATTCACCAAAATGCATCATCCATATGATAACAAAACCATTATACATCCATAAATATAGCTACCTACACACCTAATTATATGCAATATGCAATATGAAGTGATTGAGCCGATCTAGTGTCTAGAATGTGTGTATATGCATCCGCGAGCAACCACTAGCAAACACTTGCATCCACATGCATCCATCAATCATAACATGTCTCAAACACATGTTTCAACCATAGGTTTACCCTATCTAAAGGTCAAAAGTACTAACGAGAGGACATACTAAAGATAGATATGTACTAGACAAACGATAAAGGAGAAGTTAAAAGACATACCCTCAAAAAGGAATGGGTATAGTGAACGCATCTTCGCTTCCGTCTCCCAAGTAGCGTTGCTCTCTTCTCCTCCCCATTGCACTTTGACTAGTTGAACCTCTCGATTCCTCAACTTCCTAGTCTCAGACCTCAAGGATGCGAGTAGGAGCTCGTCGAATAGTTGCATCACGCTCTACCTCCACTTCTCTAAGCAAGCTCGGCTCTACCACCTCAGCGGTCTCATGTAGGCACTTCCTCAAATGTGACACATGGAATACATCATGTACACCACTAAGTCTGTCGGGCAACTCCACTCTATATGCCATCCGTCCAATCCTTTCCTTAATAGGAAACGGCCCTACGAACCTTGGTGCTAACTTCCCAACAGATCCAAAGCGAACCACATTTCGTAATGGAGATACTTTGACAAAGACCATGTCCCCAACCTCAAACTCCAGATCCGTCCTCCTCTTGTCCGCATAAGATTTTTGCCTATCCTGCGCTGCTTTCATCCTTCTTCGAATCAAGTCAATCTTCTCAGAAGTCTCCCTAACCATATCAGTCCCAAGCAAGATCTTATCCGTAGATTCCCACCAACATGTAGGTGATCGACAAGGCCTTCCATAAAGAGCTTCGAAAGGACCCATACCATTACTGGACTGAAAGCTGTTATTATATGCGAACTCCACCAATGGAAGATGCTCTTCCCATGTACCTCCAAAATCTAAGATACAAAGTCTCAAAAGGTCTTCTAGAACACGATTCAACCTCTCAGTCTGGCCGTCCGTCTGAGGATGATATGCGGTGCTCAGACACAATTGAGTCCCCACTGTTTCTTGCAAACTTTTCCAGAACTCGCTAGTGAAGATAGGATCTCGATCACTCACTATGCTAGAGGGTACCCCATGCAATCGAACTATCTCTCGAAGATATACTGAAGCTAGCCATGGAGCAGTCCTCTTGCTCTTCACAGGTATGAAATGAGCGCTTTTAGTAAGTCTGTCTACCACAACCCAAATTCCCGTATTATCCTTTCTCGATCTGGGTAACCCGTCAATAAAATCCATCGAGACGCTATCCCACTTCCATTGCGGAACTTCCAATGGGTGAAGCAACCCACCTGGTTTCTTTTGCTCCGCTTTCACCTGTTGGCACACCAAGCATCGAGCGACATATTCAGCCACATCTTTCTTCATACCGACCCAGAAGAAAACCCGCTTCATGTCTTGGTACATCTTGTCCCCACCGGGATGAATGGTCATCCTAGAACGGTGTGCATCATCAAGAATAGCCTTCCTCAAACCCTCGTCTTGCGGTACACAAAGTCTACCGTCTCTACGCAAGCACCCCTATCGTCTAGGGTGTACCTACTCAAATGGCTGGACGACTCCCCCTTATGAGCTTCTCTACCAACTCAACCAACTGTGGGTCGTCCCTCTGTGCTTCTCCAATCCGCCCCAAAAGAGTAGGTCTGACCTCCATGGATGCTAGCAAACCGGGTATATAGTCAATGGAAGGTCTGAAATCAAACGTCGAGATAAATTCCAAGCTTCGTTGTTCCACGAACAATGGACTCAAGGACAACCTTTTTCTGCTCAAGGCGTCCGCCACCACGTTACCCTTGCCAGGGGTATACGCTATCTCGAAATCATAGGATGCTAAGAACTCCATCCACCTTTGCTGTCTCAAATTCAAATCCTTCTGAGAAAACAAGTACTTCAATGATTTGTGGTCAATGAACAATTCGAATCTCTCACCAAGAAGATAATGGCGCCAAATCTTAAGCGCAAAAACAATAGCGGCCAACTCTAAATCATGGGTAGGGTAATTTTTCTCATGTGCCCTCAACTGCCTTCCACCATAGGCTATTACCCTTCCCTCTTGCATTAAGACTGCGCCCAGTCCTGTTCCACAAGCATCGGTACAGACAACAAATGGCTTACTCCCATCTGGCAACACTAAAACTGGAGCAGTGGTTAAATCTCTCTTTAACCGTCGGAACGCATCCTCACAATCTACGTCCCATGTGAAAACAAGATTCTTCTTCGTTAAGCGGGTTAATGGAGCTGATATCTTCGCGAAGTCTTTGATAAACTTCCTATAGTAGCCCGCCAACCGTAAGAAACTTCTTACTTCGGTAGCATTCTTCGGAACCTTCCAATCTTGGATGGACACTACCTTCGCGGGATCCACAGCTATCCCTTCCTTAGAGACCACGTGCCCTAAGAATCGCACTTCCTTCCTCCAAAAGTGACATTTAGAGAATTTAGCCTTAAGGCTATGCACTCGAAGAGTCTCCAATACTTCCCTAAGATGTAGGGCATGCTCTTCTTCACTCTTGGAAAAGACCAAGATGTCATCTACAAAGACCACCACGAACTTATTAAGGTACTCCCTGAACACCCTACTCATCAAATCAAAAAAGTATGCAGGGGCGTTCGTCAAACCAAATGGCATCACAAGCCACTCATAGAAACCATCCGGAGTCCTAAAGGCAGTCTTCTCTATACTATCCTCAGCCACTCTCAACTGATGAAACCCCGTGGCTAAGTCCAACTGCGAAAACACTGAGGCGCCAACTAACTGATCAAAGAGATCATCAATCCTCGGCAATGGGTGTCTATTCTTCTTTGTAAGCTTATTGAGTTCTCTATAGTCTACACAAAGTCTGAGGGACCCATCCGCCTTCGTGGCAAAAACTACTGGAGCACCCCACTCCGATATACTTCGTCTTATGAACCCCTTCTCGAGCAACTCACCCACTTGCTTATGGAGTTCCCTCCTCTCACGAGGAGCCATGTGGCGCACTGGCAAAGATACTGGTTTAGCATTGTCTACCAGATATATTCGGAAGTCTATCTCCCGCTTCGGAGGTAAGCCCTTCACCTCCTCAAACACATCCGAGTACTCCCGGACCACTCTAACAGATCGCAAACTTTCGACCGACGCGTAGAGTAACTCAAGATAACTTAGCATAACAGATTCCATGGGATTACAAGAGATCTCGAGAGTGTTACCCAAGCGGGTCATAAGCCTAACAACTCTTCTTTCACAATCAAGAACGGCACCATTACTGGATAACCAGTCCATGCCCAAAATCAACCCATAGCCCGTGAAGCCCAAAACAAAAGCATCACATCTAAACTCAACGCTAAGTATGGAAATCTTCAAACCCAAACACATCATGGACAAATAAGTGGAGCCCCCAATTGGGTTTGAAACAACCAAGGGTTCATCTACTAAACTGGTGTCTAAGTGCAGTGACTCAACTAATGATGATGAGATAAACGAATGCGATGCGCCAGAGTCGAACAAAGTACGGACGAGATGATCAAACAGAAAGACTAGACTTTCAACGGAAATAATTCTACCTCTCTCCTGAATCGGTGGAACTGCGAGAGCCTGAACTTGCCCCCTTGCCTGACTTGGTGCCATAAGAGCTTGCACCTGCCCTCCAGAGGTAGATCCCGTCCTCTGCCCCTTCTTAGGGCAGTCCTTCACTAGATGCCCTGCTTCGCCACAGTGGAAGAAGCCAGTCTTCTTCTTCTTCCGACAATCTTTGCTTAGGTGGCATGGTGTCCCGCAATTGAAGCACTTCTTCTTTCCCTTGCCACCGTTGCCTTTCCCTCCCTTGCTTTGCTGTTGTTGAGGTTTCTTCTGATCTCCTTTCTTTTCGGGTGCCTTATTAGCATTGGGACCCTTCTCTTCCTCATGCATAAGTGCCATGTCTACTAGCTTCTCAAAAGTGGCCCCCATAGGGATGTGAGACATAGCCACTCCATGCATCGGTTCGTTCAAGCCTTTAACGAACCTCAAAGCTTTCTTCTTCGGAGTATTCACCATGTCCATGCCAAACCTTGCCAATTGATTAAATTTGTTGACATATTCCTTCACCGATAAGTTTCCTTGCTTTAGAGTCAAGAACCTTTCCATGTACAGATTTTCTTCCGCTCTTGAGAGAAACTTAGCCCCAAACCTTTGCCTGAAATCTGCCCAAGAGTCAACAAGGCGTTCTCCATTAGTGACCTCCCACCAGAACGAGGCCTCTCCCTTCATTAACCAAGCAGCTAACTTAACTTTCTTTCCTTCTTCCATCTCAAAGATGTCTATCAACTCTTCCGTCTCCTTAAGCCAATCCCTAGCTTCCACGAAAGTTTCTGATCCTTGAAAAGATTTCCCTCCCATAGCCTTAAATTCCTTGCAAGTCTTAGCAAATGTATCCGTGCGAGGAGGAGGAGGAGGAAGATTGGGTGCAACGGGTGGTGGAGTAACATTTGCTGACCCCGTAGCGGCGGCCCTAGCCTCCATCAATCTCCTATACCATACTGGTATCGTCACACCCGGAATGTTAAGATCTTCATCCATGCTGAAACGGAAAAGGAAAGATTCAAAACGGAGAATTCGAAAGATAAAGATATGGCTATTGGGGATTATGCTTTTCTTTCAAAAACTCTTTCTCTTAAAAACATGTTTTTGAAAATACTTCTTCCAAAATGTTTTAGAAAAATAGTTTTTCTAAAAAAATTATCTGTTCTGGTAACCTTCAGCTCTGATACCACGTGTAACACCCCACACCCGCTCTGGTCACTCGCTAAGGGAATGCCATAACATTGGTGGAGTATTTTAAGTGAATATAGAACAGAAAAATTACAACAAGACAGATATAAGTAATACTTGAAAATTTTAAAACATCATTTCATTGCAGCGGAAAGTAAAACATGTTTGGTTACATCACAAAACCATAATAAGAGTCAAGTACAAAATATCCATCCTGATAAACAAAAGTACATAATCCCAATACATGAACTGATAGCCATAAAAGAAAGGGTAAGCTGAGCTTTACATCTATGGTCCAAGCTCCAAAAGAGTAATAAAGCAGCCTGATCAAAGCCCACTCGTGCTGGGCCCACTCTGAGAACCTGAGGGTTGGGAAAAAAGATAAAAACAACGGGGTCAGACATAAGTCTGAGCGAGTCCTATAACTTTAACAATACAATCATTAAAGTAATTAGGGTATGATATAACTTGGTACGGTGTGACTGGGGATAAATGACTACACTCAGTAGCCAATCAGACTTAGAATGAACTAAGATAACGATAAAGACGCATTTACCCACCCAAGGATAATTACTACACTGCACCACACCAGTCACTACTAACTTAAAGGTTGATCCCACTAAGAGTACTTAGTAAAACTTAACGGTAGTTTCGTGTACCCCTAGCTGACTACATAGGTGCCGTCTGCCCCTATCTCCACTAGGTGTACCCACTACCCCCCCATTCGATCGGCTCCCTAACGTAGATACCCGTGCTGGTCCCACAGTGGGGTGTATCTCCCCGAAAGTGGCAACCCGATAATGTCAACGGTGCGCGGCTTATACCTACACGATGCAACAACGTCTTACCTACCAGCCCGGGTCCACACACGCATATGAAACCCGTTGGACTTGCGTTGCCACCGCTAACCCGTTTTGGCCTCTTATAGTCAAGCCCAATATGCGTGTCCCGTCCTCGACTTGGGTCGAGCCCACAAAGATACGTTTGGGATATTGGCTGAGATGGGCCCCCATCACTTGGCTCAAGCTATCCACCTAAGCTTGGCCCCCACTAGTGAATCCCACTTAACCCTTTAACCATGTTTACTTACATGTTATAATCTTGGTTAAGTATACTAATCGTATTTTCTATTGCCACCCAAGGCAACCCACTAGTTTTCCTCATGCCACCCAAGGCACCCACTTAACCCCTCATGCCCCACTACATGCTAATTTGGTTAAGTGTTTCTTAATTAATTAAGACCGTGATCTTATAAAGACCCCTCACATTAGACTGACATTTTATGGCAACTGGATATGCCGGTTGGTTCCGGGCAGTTTTACACCATAAAAGAGTCTAACCTCGTGTCTTTACAACTATCACGTATTTAATTTATGCCTAAGACCTCTCACATTGGGCCAATCATTTGTAGCTGTTGGATTTGCCGGTTGGTTCCGGGCAGACTTCCGCTACAAAAGGGTCCCACCTCGTGTCTTAGTCGATTAATTACACCTAATTAATCCCCCCATAATTTGTATTAATTATCCCTAATTAATTACACATTTTTAAGAATATGGGTAGACCTAACTCAATAGGTAAATTCCCAATTCCATAGTATGGGTAGACCTAACTTAATAGGTAAATTCCCAACTCCATAATATGGGTAGACCTAACTTAATAGGTAAATTCCCAATTATGTCCATTCATTTTATGTTATGCTTAATCATACCAACTTCACACAATTTTGTTAACACACATATTAACCCCATCGTTCCCCACGTAATTCGTTCACACAACATGACATATAAATGGGAAGATTCATCATAATTATAATGGGTTCCACTTATCATAACATTAGCATTAACATGGGTTTAAAAGGTGTCAACTTGCATCATAACATTAAACCCAACTAGCATAAATCATTAACCCAAACTTGCATATATTATGCATATCATAAAAAGAGACAAACTTGCATATGAACTTGCATATAAACTTGCATATGAACTTGCATAACATGTCATACATATAGGCAAACTTGCATATGTTGTGCATATCATAAAAAGAGGCAAACTTGCATATGAACTTGCATATAAACCCACATATGAACTTGCATAACATGTCATACCTAGAGGCAAACTTGCATATGTTGCGCATATCATGAAAAGAGACAAACTTGCATATGAACTTGCATAACATGTCATACATATAGGCAAACTTGCATATGTTGTGCATATCATAAAAAGAGGCAAACTTGCATATGAACTTGCATATAAACTTGCATATGAACTTGCATAACATGACATACATAGAGGCAAACTTGCATAACTTACAAATAGAATAAACTTGCAAACTAATCATTATGCACATATAGCATATGACAACCACAACTTGCATATATCCACATTTACAACCATAGCCTCATAATATCCTATCCTAATTAGTTTAGCAATTGCTTGCTAAAGGCATAGGAACTCACAATTAACTAATTAGCACTCCAATGAGGAAGATTAAGTTGCTAGAGTGGATTAGAACTTGATTAGAGTTGATTTGAGATGCTAACTTCCTCTCAACTTTGGTGGAGGCTCCTTCTAGTTTTAATTTGACGACATGAGGCCCTTGAATCTATTTTTAGTATGAATTAGGGCAGGCTTAGGGTGTATTTATAGATTAGGCAAGTGTTTTAGGCCATTAGATTAACCCTAAATTAGATTAGGACCATCAGATCTCGGAAGCTTCCAGAAAACAGCCCCAAAGCACAGCCAAACCCTAAAATGGTGCACCAGGCCAAACTGGCCGAGCACCCCCTGTCGACACACAAGTCGACAGGGCTGTCGACTTGGTCCTAGCCAAGTCGACTGCCCAGTCGACAGGGCTGTCGACCTGGTTAGTTAGGCGGGAATTTTCCCGCCTGTGCCCAATGGCCCCAATTTCGAAATTTGGACCTGAATTTTAAATCTGTTTTGAACTTTGAATTTTTCTGAAAACTTCATTAGGCCATAACTGGGCCATACGGACTCCGATTCTCGAAAACTCGGACTCTATTTCGCGTATTTTTCCGAGACGAACGCAATGACGTAGCCCGTTTCCCCCAATTCTCACATCTGAGATTATTTACTCTGTAATTAGTGAATATTAGTATTAACTAAAATTCGGGGTGTTACAGTTCAACTCTCGATAATCAACACATAAACGAAGCGAACCATCCGCCTTAGTAGCGAATACCACCGGAGCACCCCATTCAGAAATGCTTCGTCTAATAAAACCCTTCTCAAGCAGCTCCTTGATTTGCTTACTGAGCTCCCTTCTCTCATGAGGGGCCATGTGCCTAACGGGCAATGATACTGGCTTGGCATTATCGACTAGATAAATGCGGAAATATATCTCTCGTTTAGGGGGTAACCCCTTAACTTCCTCAAAGACATCAGGATAGTCTCGAACCACCCTTACAGATTGCAGATCATCGATGGACGAGTCGAGAGATTCAAGATAGCATAACTTGACGGGACCTCTAGGGTTACAAGAAATTTCTAGGGTATTACCGAGGCGGGTCATGAGCCCCACCACCCTATGTTCACAATCGAGAATGGCTCCATAACTGGACAACCAATCCATGCCCAAGATTAACCCATATCCCGTGAATCCGAGAACATAAGCATTACACGCGAATTCTATAGTCAAGATAGAAATCTTCAAATCCACACAAATCATAGATAGATGGGCGGAACCCCCAATTGGATTTGAAACACAAACGGGATCCTCAACTAAGCTAGTACTTAGGTGCAAACTTTCAACAATGTCAGAAGAAATAAAACTATGTGATGCGCCAGAATCAAATAAGGTGCGAACAGGATAATCAGAAATATAAACAAGACTTTCTACAGAAATGCTACCTCGATCCTGAACTGGAGCGGCGTTGAGAGCATGCACTTGCCCTCCAGAAGGTCCTGCACGCTGATTCTGCCCTTGCTTCTTGGGGCAATCCTTGCTAAAATGTCCGGTCTCTCCACAATGAAAGCATTCGCCCAACTTCCTCTTCCTTTTCTTACAGTCTTTAGCTATGTGCCCTACATTCCCACAGTAGTGGCATTTTCTTGGGTCCTTTGCCTTGGCCTTGTTGCCCTTATTGTTCTTATTGTTTTTGTTTTTCTGATTACTCTGATTTCCTCCCCACTTGGAGTCTGTCTTTTTGGCTTGGGTCTCATTAGCCTTCACTTCCTTCTTGCCATTCTTATCGTCTCCTTGAAGCAATGCCATGTCTACTAGACCTTCGAAAGTGGCCCCCATAGGTATATGAGATAGGGCTAAACCTTGTAGTGGCTCATTCAACCCTCGTGCAAAGCGCAAAGCCTTCTTCTGGGGAGTATTAATCATGTCCAAACCAAATCGGGCGAGCTTGTTAAACTCATTCACGTACTCCCTCACTGTCATGTCTCCTTGCTTCAAAGATATAAACTTCTCCAATTGCAAATTCGCCTCAGCTGATGATAGAAACATAAACCCAAATCTTGTCCTAAAGTCGGCCCAAGTCTCTATAGGCCTCGTAGCATTGGTGAGCTCCCACCAATAAGCATCTATTTATTTCAATAACCATGCTGCCAATAGAACCCTTCTATGATCTTGCACATCAAAGATGGCGAAGAGATCTTCAGTTTCTTTCAACCAATTTCTTGCCTCCACAAAAGTCTCCGTCCCAATAAAGTTCTTGCCACCCATCGCCTTAAATCTTTGCAAATCTTAGCGAAATCTGCTTGGGGGTTCTGAGGAGGAGGAGGAGGAACCTCAGTTATATTGGGGGTATTTGCTGGGCCCACATCGTTGGCCCTAGCTTCCAAGTATCTCCGGAACCATCCGGGAATGGTCACTCCCTCGGGAAGGTTAAGATCGGCCATACTGAAAAAGGAAAAAGATAGATTCAGAACGAAGAAACGAAGGATAGTGCTATGGCTTTTGGGGAATAGCCTTTTTAAAATAACTAGACTTTTCTTGGAAAATACTTAATTGGTTTTGAAAATAGTTTTTCAAAAGGTAAGTTTCAAAAACACTTTTGCTCAAATCTTTTAAACCTTATGCTCTGATACCAAATGTAACACCCCACCTCCGCCAATGCCACTCTTGCAAGGACATTAGCTTTGGAGGGGCGTTAAACAAGGTAAACATGCATGCAGATATCACAAGACAGAACATATAAGTAAAACAGAGTAGTAAAGCAGCGGATAAAACTTAGCATTTCAAAACCATAGTCATGTTACAACAAAGTACTTGGTCATTATTTTCCAACAACAAAGTCTAGATAAAAGCATAAACTGAAAAACTGAAATACATAAAGTACTATCCCCAAAATGAAGTGATAAACCATAGCTAGCTCAATGTCCAAAACCGTACATGAGCAAATCCAGTAAGCAAGCTGTAAAGATCCAAGCTAAGCTCCAATGTTCCCACCCTGAGAACCTGAGGGGGGGGGGAACGGAAGAAAAGAGGCGAAAGAAAACAGGTCAGTCAAAAAGACTGGTAAGCCCTACTACTATCTGTCTATGAACTAGTAAAGTTAACTGGCATGAGAAGCTGAGATGAACATAAGGATAACAACATACTGGCATGATGATTAACTAACAAGATAGATAAAGGTGTCATCGCATAATTAAGATTAAGTTTTGCACCACGGGTGTACTAGCATTCTAACATGTCAAGTAAAAACAAGAATTGATCCCTTGGCCCAAGCTTGGCCCATCATCATGAGGTGACCTAAATTAAGGTCCAACTACACGGTCTAGTCGATCGGCTCCCTATAAGCCTAACTCGTCAAGTGTCGGTGTCATACGGCCCAAACATGCAATGTAGTTAAACTGCGCTAGGTACACCCTAAGGTGTATCAAGTCCTAGGGTGTCAACCTCAGACACGAATCAAGTATGCGCAGTCTAGATCTACTGGTACCCGTGCCTGATTCTCCAACTCCGGACTATGTGCACGACCATAGTCCGCCTGTACCTACACCGACGTACCTACTCAGCCGTCGTTTTGGTCGCTTACATGTCAGCCCAGTAATCGTGCCCCACCCTAGCCAAGTCCTAGGGTCTTATGATACTATCAAGAGGGTTACTGCTGAAAAGGACCACGCAACTAGGGTTTCCTTAATGGGTTAAATGTGGTTAACCCGATCCAAACGTGGATTAAATTGGTTAAGTATACCCAAGGTTCGTGACTTAACCCCGATTAACCCATCCAGCCCAAATTGATTAAGTATTAAGTGGACCATGACTTAACCCTAATCAGGAGGCATTAATTAACTTAATGTGCTTTAACCTCTCACATTAGACTTTGTTGTGGTTACTAGTTAAGCCGGTTGGGTCCGGGTAGCTTTACACCACAACTTGGTCTAACCTCGGGTTCGAGCACAACATGACCAACTTCTCACATTGGGTCCTATTGTTTGTAGCCACTAGTTAAGCCGGGCGGGTCCGGGTAGATTTATGCTACAAACTCAACCCAACCTCGAGTTGGCCACACTCATATTTTCTAAGTGTCATGTCCATTATGTTTCCAAAACATAATTACAAGTTAACATATCACGTTATGTTATAAAAATCATGTTCATGTCATAATTTTACCCAACCCCAACGTAATCCCATCGTTTACATAATCGCAACAACGCATAAAGGGTAAAATAGGGAACTTGGCATAATCATGACAAAAAGGTGTTGAAGCCACAAGTTTATCATGGTGGCATATGAGATGTACATATGTTCATATACTTGCATATTGCATTGTTAGGCTTCAAAAGCATGCATAAAACCAAACTTAGCATATGAGTGATACATGGTGATAAATGACATGTAGAAGTTGCTAGAAGTTCGCATTTAGCCTCACATGCAAGTTATCATAAGGGATATGATAACTTTCATGTTGCCAAAATGCAACCTTTGATTTAAAGCTTGGAGCTTTATGCTCACAACATCAAGTTTAACTTGCATAACATAGCAATATGTGTCATACATAATGATTAAACCAACTTGCATGGCATAATGATTAACCAAACTTGCATATCATAATAATCAACCAAACTTGCATATCATAATGATCAACCAAACTTGCATATCATAATGTTCAACCCCAAACTTGCATCATTCATTTAACTTTAGAGTTCAATAAAAAGAAAGTAGAAAAGGGCTTACTACGCTATGAAGACACAAATGAATATTTATTATAAAGATTGAGACGAAGCCCTTATGCAAGCACCAAAATATGAAAGCCCCAATTGAAAAACCCTTGCGCCAAATCAATAAAAATCCTTGCTTTGAAATAGAAATGTTGCAACTTGACTTGAATGCAAACTAAGAACACTCATACAAGTTTGAAAGCACTTGTATGAACTCACAATCTCTCATAGAAATAGGCTTAGGAATTTTAGCATGAGAGTGGAGGCCATGAGAGGAACAAATTTGACATAGTTTAGTTGTAGGATTGAATAATGGTGATTTAAGCTAGGTTTAGGGGTCTTTTTATAGAGGATTAGGATAGTATTAGCCATAGGATTAACCCTAGATTCAATCCAAGCCATCAAAGCATGTCTTAGGGAAGAAGTCAAGTGTAGGATCCATCTAGGGCCTTTAGATTAAAGCTGAACCATGAGAACCATTCAAATGCAAAATCTGCATTTGAGCGAATCGGCCCACGGGTTGACAGCCAAACACCCTGGATTAACCCCTAGTCGACCCAGCGAGCTCGGGTCGACCTCAAAAATCGGCCGGTTCGGTTATTCCCCTCTCCCAATTCGCTGTTTTGAACATTTTTGCATATTTATTTATTAAATTTTCAATTATATATATATATATATCAATATATATATTTCTCTGCGCAACCCATTTCACTTAATTAAGTATACTTTAATTTGTGAATTTTTATGTTCAAATTACGGGGTGTTACATATGGAAAGGACGCTTGTCACAAGGAAAGGCTTAGGGAAAAACCAAAAAGCAGAAGAGTTTTATTCTGGTTTCTTTGCAGTTATCTCCAAAGAGTCAAATCAAGGAAAGGATTACTGCTCTTATCACAAAGCGTAAGGGCATCAAACCAGTCAGTGTCATGGCGTGACAAATAGGATCCAAACCAAAAAGTAAAAAGAGCATATTTAAGAGAGATTGGAAAACGGCTAGCGAGAGAAATGGTCGAAAACACTCCAGTAATGTCTTAGGACCTAACAATGAGTTTTTTGTTTCATATTCCATTTTTCTTTAGACATTTCATGTTATATCTTGTTTGTAATCAAACAAATATTAATACAAATTCAAGTGTCTTTACAGGTAAAAACTAAGCCTTGCTCGAACTTGTGCGTGCAACAAAAGCTCAAAGGAAGCGCCTTTTGCCTACATCTCGTTTCGTAGAAGGGAACAAAAGCTAAATCAGGAGCATTCAAGGAACACAATGCGCGGCTAAGTGCGCAACAAAGTTGTCAGCCAACGGAAAGCTTCAAAAGAAGCCTCCCAAAGGAATATGCGAAAAAAGAAGCAACTAAACGCCAAACACTGCTCGGCTTAAATGAGATTGCTCAAAAACCTAATCTCATTTATCTTAAAATTTCATATAAACACTACCATCAATCTTATTTATTGACATGTACAAGTGCTTCCGTGAAAGGTGTAGAACGTGCAATCAATAAAGCTTTAGAAGAAAAAGCAAATCAGCAAAGCCTTCGAAGGGAAAGGAGAATCAATAAAGACTTTGGGGAGGAAAGGCACAACATCAAAACAAAGCTTCCAGGGGGAGAAGCTACTTCAAAACAAAGCTTCGAGGGGGAGAAGCTACATCAAAACAAAACTTCCAACGAGAGAAGCCACAACAAACACAACCTCTCGGACGAGGAGAGACAAACAAAAGCCTCCAAAGGGGAGCAACAAAAGCTTCCAAGAAGAGAAGCAACATCTCCTACGAGGGATTGCCTTTCAAGAAGGGCCACAGTGCTTGCATCTCCAGCAATGGAGTGCCCTACAGTGGGGACTAAATATACCTGCATCTCCAGCTAGCGGAGTTTCCCCTTAAGTAAGGGCTACTTATGCATTTACCCATAAAGGGACTTATGTCGCTTTCTTAGAGAGCATTCATTCATTCACATATCCTTGGGGTTAAGATTAATACTAGACGTTAGATACCCTATGATCAAATGATCAAACAGAACCTCTCACTGAATGACTGATAACTAGATGACCTAACGGAACTTCTCGTTGAACGATTGTGGATTCAGATAGCCAAACAGAACTACTTTATGAACGATCAAACAATAGAAAGATTGAATGGAACTACCTGCTGAATGGCTAAGTGATGAAACAATTGAATGGAACTACTACTGAAGGGTCAAATAGTTTGAAAACTGAAAAAAACTACTGCTGAACGACTATTTGGTTCAAGATAGGATTAATTTATTTCAAAAGTAATCCTCTACATATGTGTCCGAGAAGTTATCCCTCGGTGTATCTATGACTCTTTCACTCGTGTGGCTCCTCTGAGTAAACTTCCAAGGAGCCCAAGGTAACTTATGGTTTCTTGATCACTTATATCAATAACATTTGGATAGATTAACACTATGCACATATATAATCCTTTGATGATTGTGGTACTTTCATTAGATGGATTTTGAGTAAACTTTCAATGACTGCTTTATACTCTCCTTAAGATATTCCCTTTACGGCATTTTCCAGCAACTACCAATTGGTGCATGATTTCTGATTTCTATTTTACCTGAGTGTGGGTCTTGAGATTTCCATGTGATTTAATAATTTCTGCTTACCCGAGTGTGAGTCTCGGGGTTTCCATATGATTTTTGATTTCTATTTTACTCAAGCACGAGTCATGGGGTTTATGTGTGATTGCTAATTTTCTATTTACCTGAGTGTGAGTCTCATGGTTTCTATAAGAATTTCTGATTTCCTATTTACCCGAGTGTGAGTCTCGGGATTTCCATATGATTTTTTGATTTCTATTCACTTGAGTACGAGTCTCAAGGTTTCCATAATATTTTTGACTTTCATTTATTTGAGCGTGAGTCTCGGATTTTCTATATGATTTTGGACTTATGCTTACCCGATTGTGAGTCTCAGGGTTTCCATAAGATTCCCGGCTTTCTACTTACCCAAGCGTGAATCTAAGGGTTTCTACATGATTTACAATTTCTACTTTCCTAAGTGTAAGTCTCATAATTTTCTATGAAATTTAGGATCTCTATTTAACCAAGTGTAAATCTTGGGACTCCTATTACGACTTTCAGATTTTTGCCATAGGTTCAAGTCTTAACACTAGAACCATCTTCTTGTTTTTTCTAATAAAATTCTCTAGTCTTATCATACCTTCAAGAAATAAACCTTTAAGTTTTGCATGTTTTGACAACCAAGTTTAGTTGCGAGTTTCTCACGTCTGTTTTCAGAGTGTACATTTAAACTTTCTTTATCACATTCGCATATGAAGTGTGTACCTACCACATATGTTCCAAAGTAAAGGTTCCTAAGTTAAAGCATAAACATGTACTATGGACCTCTCATCCGAAGCCTTCCAACAAGGATTATGGTCTCATAACGCTTCGTACAAGAAATTTTCTAAACTCTTGACATACTTACCCTTAATGTTTGCCACTATGAATTATGGTCAAAACTATGCTAGGCACCTCATAGATAAATACCGAGCATTTTGTGAGTTATATCGCCCCTGCTGGCACTTCATGATCATTAGTAGAGAATTTCTAGTTTTATAAATATAGACTGTGGGTTCGCTACTTCACTTTTCTTGATAGCTTAATGTCTACATATGAATATTAGGCTTCCCATTTAGTTATATCATGTTCCCCTCATATCACTATTACGAAGTCATGCAAAACTAACGCTAAAACCATTCCAATTTCTTAAGTTACAAAAACAGTACAAGAATCACAGGGTTTGTCCTAAAGAACAAAAGCTTCTTTATACTGGGAGGGGGGCTAAATGTTAACACTAAAACTCACACTGGCCAAATATAAAGAAGTAGAAGTATCAGAGCCGGAGAAACAAAAGGGCTCCATACGACAAAACCAGGATCATAAAGAAAAGGGAAAATTTTGGGAGCTACTAAAAGCGGAATCTGGGAGCTGGCAATAAGCCAAAAGCCAATACCTGCAGCCAGGGAGATTCAGAGCATAACAATATCGGTTCAACACCGATGGCATAAGGTAGTAATAAAGACTCCGAGAGGACAGAGAAGGAGGAAGCTTAGAGCTGATATAAATAAGGAAGATGCTGGAAAGGCAACACCGACACTTAGTGAGATGCAGAGGAACAATCCCAAAAAACATTACACATAATACCAGGAGCAGGTGATAAGAGGTTGCCGGAAGGCATATAGACCGGGACCAAGGGTTGCCCGGAATAGAAAGGAGACGAAAGCCTCAAGGGTAAGAAACCATAACATAAGGATACCTTCTGGAATCCATCAATCGAGACCTGAATTCGATGATCACCGAATGGAAACTTTAGCAATCAACAAGAAATGCACCGAGAGTATCCCACCGGAAAACCGGAAGCTACTTCAGAAACATACCAAAAGCAAAACGGAGCCTTTGGGAAGAAGAGCCTTCTGCAATGACTTGCTCAATGCCAATCTCGAAAGGGGTAACGGCTCCCAAGACGTAAGTATCTAACGCACGAGGCCAAAACATCACGAGTCCTAAAGCTAAAACCAGAAGATATGGATACAAACCGAGACCAGTGGTCCCGGGATCAAGAACCACCAAAGCCAAAGTAATCAGAACCCGAGAATGAACCGCCGAGAGGTATATCAGCGGAACCCCTCCTGAAAGCTCGAGATTAACATTCGGAAGACAAGGAAGCATTAACGAGGACACTCGATAATAGAAAAGGTGGCCGAGACCATCCTGTCAAAACCGAAAACTATGAAAGCAACCGAAACCTTATTCCAACATCCTAAAGAGGCTTCGGCTGTGCTAACAACAGAAGGGGGTCGGATTTGCCTATAAATAAGACCCCAAAGGTCTCATTTTGGAGGGCCTTTTTCTCTTTCCTCAATCTTTCTCTGATTTCCCAGAGAGTTAACCCTAATATGTAAATCAATTTGGGGTTTTAGTATGTACCCTCCTCTATGAATAAAATCATCAAAGCCCTTAAAGTGGATGTAGGTTCAATCCGAACTAAACCACTATAAATTGTCGTGTTCTTTATTATTTACATATTCTATAGTATATATTGTGCTATGATATTTAAGGTTTCACAGCTCATTCCTTTTAATGTACGTCGTGCTGTTTTATGTTTCCCCTTGAATAAGGGCTTCATACGCAAGCCTTATCCTTGAGCCTAGGTCTCCTAACAACCTTAGAGCATTAAGTAACCCTTCCACAAGTTGTTTAGCTTCCTAACTTGTATTCTGCTTAAGGAACCATTATCCCAAGGTAACTGTTAATCCTTGAGTCGCGGAAGCGTGAATACTCACCCCTAGTGTGACGGTCCGCCACGCACCAGCTGACATTTCCAATGAAATGCATTGTACCGAAGTCCAACCAGCACGGGACAGTCGTCAAAAGAAAGGAAAAGGGAAGGAATTTGAATGGTGAACCAACAAAGAACCTATAGTACATCTCACAATGCATGGAACAAAATATAATAATAACATAACTTGACATAAAACAGGCGAGACAGTGCAAGCTGAAAACTAAACCATCATAACAGCGGAAAATTTCAAAATACAACATATTATCTAAACCACCATTATTACAAATTTTAATACTGTCTGTAAAGAAAAATAGGAAGGTACATTACTAATGCCCAAAGTAGTGACCAACAACAACATTTGGAGAATATATGGAAATGATACGTATAAGCCTCCTGCTCGTCTCTGGATCAGCTACTCGTGCATAACCAGCCAACCTATCTCTAGTCTGCTCGTTTAGGAGCACCTAGAGTAATAAGAAGAGACATAAAACTCTGGGTCATACAAAAGTCTGGTATGAGCGATAAGCAATAAAAATAGAACAATAACAGGTATACATAACCATACCTGAACCTACAACCAAAGAGTCCGCACAACAAGATGTACAATACTCTAAGGTAACACTAGCACATGGTGTGAAAATAATGGGGAGCTATGTGCATGTCATGGTAATAGCAAACATCAAACATAGCAATCATCCTCACATCTCTCACTCAGTGCGTAAAGTATATGATATCTACCACTTTGATCACCCAATTCTTTGCTATGATCACTCTACCCCATGAAGTCATAACGGCTCCACTGCACTGATCCATAGCCACTAATCCTTTGCTATGTCCACTTTGCCCCATGGAGTCATGAGAACTCCACTGCACTGGCTCATAGCCTTGCTACGATCACTCTGCCCCATGAAGTCATGACAACTTCACTACACTGATCCATAGCCAATAATCCGTCTTTCAGTGGTGAGTCAAAGCTATAGACATTGATAACCCCTTTGCACACATCCTGCAACAAAGTCTAACTCATGAAGTTAACTCTTTGATTCCTATCTGGATCCTGAGTTCTACTTCCTATTTGGACTACCTCTGCATCTCGGATTTTGGTCTTCACCCCGGTTCGTGACTCTTCAACTTGGCTCATGATCCTCCATGTCAGCTCGTGGTGTTCCAAGGCTTCGGTTCGTGGTTCGTGACGGCGGTTCATGGTCCAAGCTCTGGTTCGTGATGAGCATCCGGTTTGTGGCCTTCGTATGGACCCGGTTCGTGACTTGTGCTCTAGTTCATGAGTCTTCAATCTGGTTCAAAGTCCACTAATTCATGAATCCACTTTGGGTCGTGATGCTCCTTCTAGCTCGTGGAGGTGGTTCATGGGGAGGGCTGGTGTCACGATCGGCTCGTGGTGGAGGGTGCCTCACTAACGGGTTACTAACCAATTTCCTACAACTTTTCCAGCGAACAATTTACGCCATACGATGACATTTTCGGCCAATCTAACTTCACTAAGCAATCACAAAGCATTCCAAACAGTAATAGCAACATGTACAATCAATCATAAACACCAAAGCAACAATCTAACATGTCAAGATGGATCAAACATACCCAAAACCCATGCTTTTTCCCTTAATCGAGTTTAATAAATCTAATATTAGGATTAGCAAAATATGTCCAAATTAACCAAAATTTCTAACAGAGGCATAAAATAATAATTCGGAATTTCTACATATTTTTCCAGAATTTTAACATGCATAATTTCGTTAATTAACACTAATCACCCCTAATTAGTCGTAATTAGTGTAGGAACAATGCAATCACTCACCTTAGCCACAAATAAAACTTTAGATCTGAAACTCTACTATTTTGGGTTGAATTCCTATTCAACACAGCAGCTCCAACTCTGATTTGTCGCTAATCTTCTTTGATTTGGTGTAGATTAAGCTAATACGCGATTAGAAAGCGAGTTGGGAGTGATTTAGAAGATGGAGGGCATTGCTAGGGTTTCAAGGATATAAATGGCAGCTGGAAAAATGAATAAAACTGAATTTCCTAACCCTTTCAGCCCTCCCATAACCCTAATCCCGAAATGGGTTATGGGCATAGCTGCTAATCACCCTATTTGGCCCAATTAAGCTGTTTTTCACCTTCCAAACCTTGTTTCAGCCATATCTCTCAAACGGTAAGTCCGTTTGGCTAGTGCGACCACTCTACGGAAAGATAACCCATCATCTGAATCTAACAGAAGTGATTTCAGGTCAAAACTACTTACCAATCAATTGTTATAGATGAAATAAGATTCGCCAAGGGCAAAACGATCATTTAAAAATCAGCAAAAATCGTGAACATGGGAAATGACCTCAATAGTCGTTTCCCAAAGTTACACGACCCTACAACCTCATAAGAAAATAAAATAAATATTCTACGATCCTCCGATGTGTAGAATGCGGGTCGTTATACTCCCCCCCCCCTTAAGAAATTTCGCCCCTAAAATTCCTTAACCAAAACATACAAAGGAGTCCTGTATGCCTATCAACCTTTTACACACAATCAAACACACGTAATAACAGAACAAGCTTATCCTACCATGCGGAATAACTATATCGCAATTAAAATCTTACCTGGCAAAGAGTTCTGGATACAACTTCCTTATGCTTTCCTCTGTTTCCTAAGTACAGTCATTTTCATTCTCACCCCACTGAACCTTGACCAGTTTCACCATCCTCCTTTGAAGTTGCTTCGTATCGTACTCGAAATATGGATCGGCCTGCGGTTCCCAACCGCCTCGGGTTCTACTTCAACGTCGTCCAACTGATTCGGTGAAATAGCCATACCAGGGTCGTGTATGAACTTCCTTAACTGGGAAACATGAAATACGTCGTGGACTCCCGCCATCTTGTCAGGCAACTCAACTTTATATGCCAAATTCCCAACTTGCTCGAGAACTAAGATGGACCAACAAATCTTGATGCCAACTTTCCTCTCCTACCAAATCGAATCACGCTCTTTAGCGGAGAAATCTTGACAAATACTAAGTCGCCAACGAATAATTTCAAGTCTCTTCGTCTCTTATCAGCATAACTCTTCTGCCTATCTTGGGCAACCTTCATTCGCTGTTGGATAACCCTGATCTTGCCTGAAGTCTTTCTTATTACATTTGGCCCAAGCACAAATTTCTCACCGGTTTCTAACCAACATGATGGTGAGTTTCACGGTCTTCCGTACAAAGCTTCATATGGAGCTATACCAATACTGGATTGACAATTATTATCATATGCGAACTCAACCAGATGCAAATGGTCGTCCCATGACCCTCCAAAATCTAATATGCATTCTCTCAAGTGATCTTCTAATACTCGATTCACCCTTTCTGTTGGACCATCGGTTTGGGGATAGTACGCGGTACTAAGATGTAATTCTGACCCAAAAGCCTCTTGTAAGCTCTTCCAAAATCCACTAGTAAACAATGGATCTCAGTCACTCACAATGCCTTTGAGTACTCCATAAAGTCTCACTACCTACTTCATATACAGTTCTGCTAACTTAGTTGATGTTCTGGTCGACTTGACTGGTATAAACCTTGCGCTCTTGGTTAATTGGTCCACAATCACCCGAATGCTATCATGGCCCAATCTAGTCTTGGGTAATCCACCAATGAAATCCATTGAGACTTGCTCCCATTTCCATTCGGGAATTTCTAATGGTTGCAACAAACCACTAGGCTTCTTTTGCTCAGCTTTAACTAGCTGGAAATTCATGCATTTGGATATAAACTTCCGAACGTCTCTCTTCATTCCTTTCCAATAGTAGGTATGCTTCATGTCTCAATACATTTTGTTAACATCAGGATGTATAGTCAGTTTTGAGTGATGAAATTCTTTAAGCACTTCATCTATCAACCCATTGACATTGGGTACAACCAATCTCCCATTCTTTCGAAGCCATCCTTCTTGATCAAGCCCATACTTGTTCATCTCCTCATCAATACCCATCTCTAACTTGGAGATGATTTCTAATAAGTTAGGATCGTTCCTCTGCTAGAACCAATCTGCTCAATCAAAGTGGGTCTGATCGTCAAACTTGCTAACATCTCTGGATCTAATTCGCACTTTGGTCAGAAATCGTACCCTACGATATACTCCAGTTGCTTCCATTCCAGAAACATAGCCCATAAACTGGCATGTCTCCTACTTAATGCATCAGCTACCGCATTGCCCTTTCCTGGTGTATATGCGATATCGAAATAATAGGAAGCCAAGAATTCTAACCATCTTTGATGACGGAGATTTAGATCCTTCTGAGAGAAAAGATACTTAAATAATTTATGATCGGTAAACAACTCGAATCTTTCTCCCAAGAGATAGTGTCTCCACATCTTCAATGCGAACACGATCGCTGCCAACTTCAAATCATGGGTAGGATATATTTTCTCATGCCGTTTCAGTTGCCAACTAGCATAAGCTACAACCCTACCTCCTTGCATCAGTACAACACCTAGTCCGGTACCATAGGCATCCGTGTATACCGTCATCTTGTAACAACCCGGAAATGCGAGCCAATTTAAAAAATTTCTTTTGGCAATTTTAATTGATTTTTCATATTTAAAATGAATTATTTTAAATAATATCGACGAGAAATTTATTTTGAATTGAATTCGACGTATATAATTATATACGTCGTCGTTAGAATACAAATAATTATGTATAATTATAAAAGGAATTGAAAATGGCGCGGTAGTTCGATAATTCGATTTCAAACTTCAATTGAATGCACCGGGTGCAAAATAAACCGTATTTTAGTGAAACCAAAAACATTAGGATCTAATTGTGAATATCTTTCCAACGAATACGAAAAATTGAAATTTCATAACGGGAATCAAAAGATACGTCCAGTTGAAAATTCTGAATAGTCGCTATGGAATTCAGGCCCTTAAAAATGGGAATTTTGCAAACAACCTCGGATTTCGACAAAACCACTTTTGTTTGATCCGTGATGTAAAATTATTGCTAGGTTTCAAATTTCATAATTTTTCAATTCAAGGTGTGAGCGTGGCAAAGGAAAACGCGTTTGACTAGTTTCAGTTGATTTTAATCGACTGGAAAATGACCATTTTTCCAATGGTCTCAGAATTCGACGAAACTTGTTTTGTTAGGACCGTATGGTCAATACGAAGCTAGAAAATATTTTTTTGGAATTTTTAGAGTTCGTATGTGACCCCGGTAAATTGAAATGCACGTTCAAATTCAATATAGAGTTATATGTTGATTTTGACGAAAACGGATCGAAACGATCGAATCAACCTACGTGACATATCCCATTGAGTTCGGAATGAGGGTAATTAGCTATAGATGACAGGCGGTGGGCCTCGTTTGGAGGTCGTATGAAAAAGTCAACTTTTTGAAATAAAATAATTAAAAATAAAACCCTTCTCTCTCATCCTCTCTTATACCCTCAGGCCCCCCCGATTTAAATCAGAAATCGAAAATAAAAAAATAAATAAAAAGAAGAGGATGGAGGGGCGGAGCGGCCTCCTCCATCGGCGCCGCCACCGCCGAACTTCGCTTCCGCCTCCTCCTTGGCCACCCGCCCTTCCCACGACGCCCTTCCCTCTTCCTCCTTCTCCGCTTCCATTCCCCCATCCTCCAGCACCCTATCGACGAAACCCAGCCCCAAACCCCCCTTTTCCACCCGACACTCATCGCCTCCAGCGTCTGAGGGCATCCATCGCCGCGCGCCTCGCGTCAGGCCCCACGCTCCAGCACCGAATCCGCCAGAAATGGCTGCGCTCTGACCACCCAAGGCTGCCGCAGGTTCGGCGAGCCTCCCCACCCTTGAGGCCAACGTGGATGCACCCCCCCGCAGTCGAACACTGTAAGCTTCTTTTTTTTTTTCTATTTTGTTTTGTTTTTATTTAATAAAATCAGTTTGTTTATAAAATAAAATCAGTTTATTTACATAGTAAAAATATAATCTTTTATATTATAGAAGATGAAAAATATAATCCTTTATATTGTATAGATGAAAAATGAAATCTTTATATTTGAAAAGGCGAAATCTTTATAATTGAAAAGGCGAAATCTTTGTATTTGAAAAGGCGAAATCTTTGTATTTGAAAAGGCGAAATCTTTGTATTTGAAAAAGCGAAATCTTTATATTTGAAAAGGCGAAATCTTTATATAGAGAATAGCGGTGTAAAAATAGAATTTTTATCTATATAGTAACGATGTAAAAATATAATTTTTATCTATATAGTAGCGATGTAAAAATAGAATTTTTATCTATATAGTAGCGATGTAAAAATAGAACTTTTATCCATATGGAGTGATTATAAAAATATGATTTTTAAATTGAAAGTGAACAAATAAAAATGTGATTTTTATTTTAAAGACAACAGTATAAAAATGTGATTTTTATATATGTAGTGGCTACGGGCAACAAAAGTGATGAAAGGCGAGCACGGTGAAGATGAACTACATAAGAAGTGTCGTGGTATTGGATTGGCTAGTCGGTGAGAATTTCTCACTCTTCAGTCTCTTTTTCTAGTTATATATATACTAGGATGCAGGCGGTGCTTAGCAGCACCCGACACCCGTCGTCCATAGACCATGGACGACTTGTATGCTTGTTTGATGTGTTGTGAAATTTGTTTGTGATGTTGATGTGAAATCGATAATAAAATGTAGATGGTTGAAATAAATTAATTATCGTTAAAAATATAATTTTTAACGTGAATGTGAATAAATGAATATTTATAAACAAATCGGCCGATTTGTTTATATACACTGATTTGATGGATATTGATTGGGATGATAAATTTTACACATCGCCCAACTGCACAAATAAAAATCTGTGTTTGTTGATTTGAAACCCCACACAGGTGTTGGGATGAAATTTGGCGTACACTAATCCCAATTATTTAATTGTATGTCGATCGATTGGTCGACAGGCTGCGTAAGCATTAATTATTTATATTTGATGCTTATGCAGTTGTGTGGTGCACCTTGGGTGATGGTTGATTGTTTAAAATTGTTATTATATACATGTGTTGTATGGAATCCATATAATTAACATTATATGGTGATTGATTGGGCCTCATTCCAATCGGGAAAATAATGAATATTATAAAACAAAATTCACGTGTTGAATATAAAAATAGTCATGTGTTGACGATGTTCATGTGTTGAAACTATTCATGTGTTGAGTAAAATATTTTAATAATAAAATTTACATCTTTATCATATTTAAAATTAGAACTACTTTACGGTTGAAGTTTAATTGAAAATCAAACGATAGATACCATAGTTTTATAAAATATTTTACATAACAAAAATAGTTGTGTGTTGACAGTACTCATGTGTTGAGATTAGTCGTGTGTTGAAAATATAGATTCATGTGTTGAATAGAATATATATTCATTTGTTGAATAGAATAACGAATTTATTGAAATATATAAAGCCGTGTTGATTAGAGTTGCGCTATTTTGACGTGAACGATATTTATATCGATTATATTCGTTTTTATAATGAATATAGAAAAGAAGTGATTTCAAAATATAACATTTTGAAAATATTATCATTTATATAGTAATGATAGGAAATACTCAATTTTGATTTGAAATTGAATATAGAGTTGAAATGGTTTTGAAAACGAATTTAAAACGATTTATAAAATACGTTTTAAAAGGAAATCGACGAAATATATAATATATATATATAATGGCCTGAATAGAACGCGCCCGCCGCGGTAGTTCGTGAATTTCGACCATTGACTTCGAATTGACGTTGCGGGAGATCCGACCGTCGGATTCTCCTAAAACCGGAACAGTTGGGTTTGTATCGGAAAGAGCTTTCCAATGAATATTAGAAATTTGAAATCTAACGGTTGGATTTGGAATTATTTCCAAATCAGATTTGGAAAAGGTCGCTGTAAGTGTAGTTCGATGGCCGTTGATGGAAATCAACAGTACGGGCCTTGATAAAATTATTAAAAATATCTATAATTTGTGTAAAATCATAAGAAATGATTTGGGAAAAATTAGGCGGAAGAATTCCACATTTGAAAAGATAAAAATAGTTTTTTATCGAAATGAACTAGTTTGAACTAGAATTAAAATCAATTTATTTTCGAAATAAATAAATTGAATTTGAAAATGATTTTAAAAATAATCAATATTCCCAATACGTGAATTGGACTGGAGTTGAATCGAAATTATCTTCGGAATATTTCGATGTTAGATTTCGTGACTATACAGATATTGTTATGGGAATTTGAAAGATATATTTTATATCGTTATTTCCAATACGATATTTGTTGGTTCCAAGATTTGATATTGAATATAAGCCGGTATATTTTCTATTCAGAGCCTTGTATTTAATATCAAATGTGATTTAAGGTTTGTCATGAATGGTGTCTTCATTAATACTGTTCTTAAGCCCAACAGGGAAAAAGATTAAATCTTCCTATTTAGATTTAATGAAGTGTATCAATTAAATAGTATTTAATTGGAATTGAATTTGAATTGGTTCTTGGGTTTATCGTGAGCGGTGTTTTGAATAACACCCGTTCTTTAACCCGATTAACAAAAGAATGTGATTTTGGGTTTATCATGAATCGTGTTTTAAATGACATTGGTTCTTTAACCCAATTAAAGACATGATATTGATTTTTGAAAAGATTAAAAATAAGTGGAGTTTTAATGAATCTTTAATTAGATTGAAATGTGAATTAATAATTTAAATTATCAAATCAGAAAGGTGATCGAGAATGGAGTACCACCAGTTTTGCTCCAAAGCGATAGTTAAATCTTTAATTAGATTTGAACGTGAAATGGTAATTAATTTTACCGATAGCACCGTAGTGTTAGATATGGAGTATTACCAGTGTCTCCATGGGATAAATAGGTTGGGATTGGGAAATAAAATAAATAATTACTTCGGTGTGATTCGCTAATCCCGACTAGTTTGAAGTGATATCCAAAGGAAGATTAAAGAATAAATTTAAAAGAATTTATCTTGGATAAAATTAATGGGAACCTTTCCCTAAGAATGTGATTTTGTGAATAAGAGAATATTCTGAATTGGAATAAGGCGTTTGTTGTGTTTGTGTAACATTTGTTTATCATATACGTGGGTTATTCAGAAAGGTCGGGGTTATACCCATTCTGAATAACCGATTCGACGAGATGTCGAAGATGAAGACGGTGGTTGAAGACCGGAAGTCTTCACATCGTTTGAGTGATTGCTGATGATCTCGATTGGGCTGTACACCCAAGATGAGGGAAACAGTTGGTGATCGTCCAGACGTATTTAGAGATGGATGGATATGCAAGGAAAGTGCCTCCGGTTTCGTTCAGACCCAGAACGAACTTGTAAATGGATTGTTCGTCTGACATTGGATTTTATTCTGTGTTGATTGATCTCTATTAAATATACATCTGTTTGGCGGCGGAGAATTTATTCTCTTGCTTAACGCCCTTCTCTGAGACGTACGAGCTCAGAGGTTGTATATTGATGGACATCAGTCGTATGGAGTGAATTGCCAGTGTGACACGCGTAAGTGGCAATTGATCAGGGCTTCTGTTGAAAAGCAAAGTCTTGTGCTTGATGATCAAAGCACGGCCTGTGTGGCGTAGCTTTGTGTATAACGTGAATTCGCGAGCCTCACACCTCGGTATGAGTCAAAAACGGGAGACGGACCGTTGGGAGAGCACTACGTTTCTTTCTAGCTAGGGTGGTGTCAGTGACCTACCAGCCCTGCATTTATATACTTTTCACATGTGTGGTTGTTGGAATGCGAGGCGCCTCAGATATAGGTCTGTAAGGACCGGGAAACGTGTGTTCAGGAATTGCCAATCCTCAAAAGTAAGAGAGGGCCGGCCCAGCCGATTCCAAGGATCAAAGTGGGGTCCTGGGACATTTGCTAGAGTGTCTCGAACGCGGAGAGGAGCTTGCCCCTTGCCTCGACTCATGATGGAATCCAATTTCCAATACGTGTGTTTCGGTTTTATTTGTAGAGCCTAGTATGGCGACATAATGGGATGAGACGCTTATGTCGTCTATGATTTATATTTATGATTGAAATTGTTTTGACACTATACACCTATAATAGTATCAAATAATGTGTTTTAAACGTATCAAGCATGCTTTGGCTGTTATAAGTTAAAAACCCTATCCTCCGGCTTGCGTTGCATTGTGTGATGGGACCTGGGTCTTATAACAGCTTCATTTTTCTTTATTTAGCATTGCGCTGTTTGTTTTATGCACTGATATTCTTGGGAGGAAACCCGTTCCGTGTTATACAGCGTGGTCCCTTGATTTTCCTAACTTTAAAAATAAAGATTAATAACTGTTTTAGTTCTCACACCAGTCACATGACTGACCTGGAGTTTATTGTTTTAACCTAAACTCTGGGTGCCCCTATTTTCTACACGGGCAGCTAGTAGTTTCGGTTTTGCAGATTTATATTCACAGGAACCTGGTTTACAGCTGGAACGATGCTCGGAAAGCTCTGTATCCGTGCATTACTTCTAGTTGTGCTTTTGTATTATTTTCCGCTGCGATGTATTTAAATGTAATTTAAATCTTTGATACTTGTTGAATGTAATTCATTCATTTATACTCTGTATATTCTTATATCTGATGGAATTGTTGATATAACAATGAAATGTTCTTCGGTTTGCATTCTATTTTGTCTTGTCCTCAACGCAATCCGTGCTTTCCTTCACGGGGAAGTTTGGGTCGTGTCAGTTTGGTATCAGAGCTTTGGTTTACAGAGCTCGAGAACAAGACGCATTAGAACCATACGAAAGAATTCATCAGATATTGGATTAGTAATATCCAATTAGGATGACTCGTTAGAGATAGGATCAGTAGTATCCTAGAACGAGTGTGAAGAGTATATTTTTTCAAATGAAAACGAATATTGTTTTGAAAATTTGAATCGTTTTATACGTATTTGAATAATTATTTATTTTGAATTTGGACAATCGAGTATATAATTTTTTTGCATATACGCGTCATGAACGTATATTCAAAGTTTTAATATACTAGATAGATATAGGATTACACTCTAGTCGCTCGGAGATGATTTTGATGATGGAGCTCCATCACCAATATTTATGTTCGTGTTTCGAAGGTGTGATTTCTATATATTTCCATTAGACTGGTGTGAGAACCAAAATATAGCTAGAATACATTGTTGTGATTTGGCATCAAAAACATGATTTTCTGTATATGTATCAAAATTATGAATTTGAAACGTTAATCCACTAATTGATTGATGGTTGTGTTGTTTGTTTATTTGTTTGATAATTTTGAACCATTTAGCCTAATTGAATCAAATATTGAATTGTATTGAAAATTGGTCGCATTTGCATGCATATACATGTACTCACATTGAACAGGTCATAGCAAGGAGGCTAGAGCAGAGAATAAAATTTGTTTGTCCGACAAATAGGTACATATTTACCATAATTCACTGTTTTGTTTGGGTGATGATGATTTTATGAGCCGATTGGCTAGCCGCTTGGATTTTTCTTTTTCTTTTTGAGATCAGAAGGCCTATATGGCGTTTTCGGGATTTTCCCGGTACTCCCGGTGCAGGGGAGGTTATGGCGAAATTTTTCGAAAATTTAGGGTGTTAGCCAAATTTTTGAAAATTTGAAAAGTTCTTAGAAACTGAAAATTTGAAGAACTTAAGCCGTAGTCAAAATAATAGAAGTTGAGTTGATTTGTTAAACAACTTTCGGCTTCGTTCCTTTTCGGCTTCCATTGTTATGTTCCTTTTCGGCCTTTGATTTAGAGAAGATTAGAATATCATCAATAAAAACCAGAACAAATTTATCCAATTAAATCACACATTGAACTGATTAGAAAATAGTTAGAAATATATACTTGTGCATTATATATGTTTGAACAGGAAATTGGATAGCTGTTGAGTAAAGATTTTATTTGCGTGCCCGACAAATAGGTAAACCTTGATGAGTTGGATGCGAAATATTATTATATCAACTCCTGTGAATGTCATTGGATGCAGAGTGCTAGTAATTCTATATGAAATAATAAACATCGCCATAGGATATGAACAATTAATTTTGAACTACATTACATGGCATACTTCTGGAAGATAGGCATACTTCATCATATACCACATAAGCATTTGGAGCTTGTGTGATGAGGTAGAAGATTTACCATACGAGCGAGAGACTTGTATGGCGATGATTATATTTTACAGTCTGAACTGATGACTGATATGGACTATTTAAATTATAACGATAAAATTGCCAGATTAATAAAAATCCCACACGGGTCTAGAGTTGACAATAATCACGTCTCTCTATTTATTAGATACGACACATGGACTATTTATTTCCCACACGGGACGAGGTGACGAGGATTTATCCTCTGGAGCATTTAAAATACACACTCCCTCAGGCTTTGACAGGGTGACGAGAATTTATTCTCTGGAGTTATTATCAATACACGCTCCCCTGTAAACACCAGAATATATCACTTTAAATATGTGTATGCTTATTAGGATTTATTGGGTACCTAATACGGCCCAATAAATTTCCAAACCTCTCCCCGTACAAAGGAGGTTATGGCAAAAAAATTCGAAAATTCCGGGTGTTAGCCAAACTTTTGAAGAATTTGAAAATTCTCAGAAACTGAAGAGTTGGAGAATGGAAGCCAGATCGAACGTAGAGTTGATTAATCAAACCACTTTCGACTTTGTTCCTTTTCGGGGCCGAAAAGTTTTAAGTGGGGGAGAATGTAACAACCCAGAAATGCGAGCCAATTTAAAAGTTTTCTTTTGGCAATTTTAATGAATTTTGCATATTTAAAATGATTTATTTTAAATAATATCGACGAGAAATTTATTTTGAATTGAATTCGATGTATATAATTATATACGTCGTCGTTAGAATATAAATAATTATATATAATTATAAAAGGAATTGAAAATGGCGTGGTAGTTCGATAATTCGATTTCAAACTTCAATTGAATCACCAGGTGCAAAATAAACCGGATTTTAGTGAAACCAAAAACATTAGGATCTAATTGTGAATATCTTTCCAACGAATCCGAAAAATTGAAATTTCACAGCGGGAATCAAAAGATACGTCCAGTTGAAAATTCTGAATAGTCGCTATGGAATTCAGGCCCTTAAAAATGGGAATTTTGCAAACGACCTCGGATTTCGACAAAACCACTTTTGTTGGATCCGTGATGTCAAATTATTGCTAGGTTTCAAATTTCATAATTTTTCGATTCAAGGTGTGAGCGTGGCAAAGGAAAACGCGTTTGACCAGTTTCAGTTGATTTTAATCGACTGGAAAATGGCCATTTTTGCAACGGTCTCAGAATTCGACGAAACAAGTTTTGTTAGGACCGTATGGTCAATACGAAGCTAGAAAATATTTTTCTGGAATTTTTAGAGTTCGTATGTAACCCCGGTAAATTGAAATGCACGTTTAAATTCAATATAGAGTTATATGTTGATTTTGACGAAAACGGATCGAAACGATCGAATCAGCCTACGTGGCATATCCCATTGAGTTCGGAATGGGGGTAATTAGCTATGGACGACAGGCGGTGGGCCTTGTTTAGAGGTCGTATGAAAAAGTCAACTTTTTGAAATAAAATAAATAAATAATTAAAAATAAAACCCTTCTCTCTCATCCTCTCTTATACCCTCAGCCCCCCCCCCCCCGATTTAAATCAGAAATCAAAAATAAAAAATTAAATAAAAAGAAGAGGACGGAGGGGCAGAGCGGCCTCCTCCATTGGCGCCGCCACCGCCGAACTTTGACTCCGCCTCCTCCCTGGCCACCCGCCCTTCCCACGACGCCCTTCCCTCTTCCTACTTCTCCGCTTCCATTCCTCCTTCCTCCAGCACCCCATCGACGAAACCCAGCCTGTGACGATCCCAAAATCCGAGGGGCGGTATTAAGGATAATCATTAGGAAATAACACATTAATCATCATAGCAGAGTGCAGATAATAGCAGAAACAATAAATAAAATAATTTTACATGGATATGACAGCGGAATCACAACATGTAGGAATATCAGAATAGCATAACGTGGGATATAACTTAGTAAATAAAAGGAAAGTGATCAGTCATCATCGCCAGAGGCGGAATACATACATGCAGTGAGACATAATAAGGGTATCAGTCTACATTGCCGAAGGCGGAATACATATACATATAGTGAGAAATACGGAAAGTAAATCAGTCTGCATCGCCAGAGGCGGAATCATAATGTAAGTACAGTAATGGCAGAAAATGTCAAAGTCATCTCTGTGAAGTCAGCCTCGCCATGAGCCAAAAATGCACTCTATGCAGCAGTGCAGAGCCAAAAACAACCTGTCACCTGTGTAATAGGCTGCCCGTGTGAAAATAAGGGCACCCGCGTTTGCAAAGTGAAACAAACAACGAGTCAGTCATGGGGACTAGTATGGGGAATCTATTTAATAATTAAACAACAGTAAATAGCAAATCATAGGACCACGCCAATTTCGCGGAACGGGTTTACTCCAGTGATTGCTAGTGCATTTAAAACAAAGTAAATTCTTTTTAAAACAACGCAATGCTTTTTGAAAGAATGAAGCCATTATAAGACTCAGGTCCCATCACACAATGCAACGCAAGACGGAGGATAGAGTTTTACCTTATAATAGCCAAATATGCATGATACGTAAAAAGCGAAATCATTTGATATTATTACTAGTGCATATATGTTTCAAAAAGTGAATAGCATCATAAATATCAATCATAGACGGCATAAGTGCCCCATACCACTATGTCGCCATACTAGTTCTACAATTGAGTCCGTTATTTCGTATTGGAAATTGGATTTCCGTCATGAGTCGAGGCAAGGGGCAAGCTCCTCTCCGCTTCGAGACACTCTAGCAAATGCCTCAGGACTACGCACTGTGGGTAATCCTGGATCTTCAGGGCCGGTCCTCACTTACGTTAGAGGATTAATTATGCCTGAACACACGTTTCCCGGTCCTTACAGACCTATAATCGAGGCGCCTCGCATTCCAACAACCACAAAGGTGAAAAGTAGATATATATGTCAGGGTTGGTAAGTCACTGACACCACCATAGCTAGAAAGAAACGTCGTGCTCTCCCTGCAGTCCGTATCCCGTTTTTAACTCATACCGGGGTGTGAAGTTCGCGAATCTACGAAATACACAAAGCTAGGCCACGTAGACCTTGCTTTGATCATCATCCACAAGACTTTGCTTTGCAATAGAAGCCTTGATCACAGCATCTTGGCATGCCACATAGGCAGTCCACTCCATACGATTGATTTCTATCGATATATAACCCCTGAGCTCGTACGTCTCAGAGAAGGGCGTTAAGCAAAAGAATAAATTCTCCGCCTCCAAACAGATATATATTTAACAGAGATCAATCGGTACAGAACAAAATCCAATGTCAGACACACAGTCCATTTACAAGTCCGTCCTGGGTCTGAACGAAACCGGAGGCGTCAAATCCCTCGTATATCCGTCCAATCAACACATACGTTCAGACGGTTACTACTTCCGTCCCTTTCCGGTAGCTACTCCGGTTAGAAACTTCAGTAGCGCCCATCCAACCGATACGAAGATCGTCGGTCTTGAATCGTCTTTGCATTTTCCAATTCGAATCGCTCGATAAATTATTTGAAATGAGGGTTAGCTCGGCCTTTTCAAATAATTCACGTCATTAGAATTTAAATCGATTCATTTTATGGTTATATTATTCGACATCCATCTTTCGGTTCTTTAGTGTTATATTCATGTCATACACATACAACCATCAAATATCAAACAATTCAAGCCCAATTGGTTTATTCTCAATCAATATTGCTTATGATATTTTATAACGATTTTTCGCCATTTTTATTTATTTAAAAATGGCCATATTTAATTAAACGACGTTTCAGGTCGTGCCGTGGCACTGACGCTGTTTTTCCCTTAATTTGTTTTACACATATCGGAAAATCTAACCGTTGGATTTCTACAAAGTCTATATCAGCGGGAAGATATTCCCAAAGCGAACCCAACGGTTCCAGTTTCGTGAGAATCCGACGGTCGGATCTTCCACACCAGTCGTTTGAAGTTATGGTTTAAAAATTCGAACTGCAGCGTCGTTATTCGATTTAATTTAATTATATTTATATTTATATATAAATATAAACGATTCTGGCGCTGTTTTTCTTTAGATTTGAATTAAACATTCCGGACAATCCAACCGTTGGATTTTTACAAGGTTGGTGCCGTTGGAAAGGTATTTCCAAGGCGAACCCAGCGGTTGCGGTTTCGGGAAAATCCGATGGTCGGATTTCTCGTACTAATCGTTTCAAATTACGATTCCGAAACGCGAACTGCACGGCCTCTATTCCTTTTAATTATATTTATATTTATATATATAAATATAGTTCATCCTATAATTTCACTTATAGTTCATTTTATATTTTCAACTTCGTTTTCACTTCAAATATTTCACTAACGCCTTAATATTTCGAAAAATTTCGCCATAACCTCCTTTGTACGGGGAGGGGTTTGGAAATTTATTGGGCCGTATTAGGTACCCAATAAATCCTAAAAAGTATTCACATATTTATAGTGATATATTCTGGTGTTTACGGGGGAGCATGTACTGATAATCACTCCAGAGAATAAATTCCCGTCACCCCGTTTCCGTGTGGAAATAAATAGTCCATGTGTCGTATCTAATAACTAGAGCGACGTGATTATTGTCAACTCCAGACCCGTGTGGGGTTTTTATTAATCTGGCAATTTATCGTTATAATTTATATAGTCCATATCAGTCATCAGTTCAACCTGTAGAACATAGTCATCGCCATACAAGCCTCTTGCTTGTATGGTAAATCTTCCACCTCGTCACACAAGCTCCAACTGCTTATGTGGAATATGATGAAGTATGCCTATCGTCAAGAAGTATGCCATGTAGTGTAGTTCAAAATTAATTGTTACTATCCTATGGCGTTATTTATTATTTCACACAGAAAAACCAGCACTCCGCATCCAATGGCATTCACAGGAGTTGATATATAAATAAAATTGCGCAGCCAACTCATCAAGGTTTACCTATTTGTCGGGCACGCAAATAATTTCTTTACTCTACAGCTAATCCATTTTTCCTGTTCAACACATGTATATATATGCAGAACAAAGCTAATAATGATATTTCTAGCAAACTACTATTTATTTCAACACATGTGTATTTTTAACTAAGCGTATACATGATAAAAGGAATATTTTTATCATCAAAAATATTTAATCGACACATGTGTATTTTTAACTAAGCGTATACATGATAAAAGGAATATTTTTATCATCAAAAATATTTATTCGACACATGTGTATTTTTAACACTTCATATTCACTATAAAAATATAGTTTTCATTGTCGATTCATTTTATTTTTAAAAGATGATAACATTCAACACATGAACTTCAACTCAACGAATGAATTGCAATTCAACACATGAATATTCTATATAGTTTGTATATATATAAAAATGTGTTTTTTTATCGCTAAAGCCATTTGTTTAAATTCAAATAATATTCAACACATGAATTTCAACTCAACGAATGAATTGCAACTCAACACATGAATATTCGATATAGTTTGTATATATATAAAAATGTGATTTTTATCGCTAAAGCCATTTGTTTAAATTCAAATAATATTCAACACATGAATTTCAACTCAACGAATGAATTGCAACTCAACACATGAATATTTCAGAAAATTTCGGCAGCATAACGGCAGTGTAGTTAAAACCGGGACCGTCCCTAGTACGGCTCCTCGCTCTACCTTAAAACCTCGCGGTTTTTGACAATGGGGATCATGCATCTAGTTCGCACGCAGGCGGCATGTTTTATTTTCAATTCCACAATCCTATTCTATTTTGTTTCAACCACAAGAGGGTATTTTTCAACCACAAAGGTATTTTTCAACCATAAAGGTATTTTTCAACCACAATATCAACCACAAACAATTATTTCCAACCATTCGTCATACCATATAATATCACGTCAATCACAAGCAATAAATATCGTCCATGGTCTGTGGACGAGGGGAGTATATATATATAATATAATAATTCACTTGCATTTTATCACAATTCCAAGCATATATGTTTCATTTAACGCTTGTATAATTTATACATCGCTAATATAACTTATACAACACATGTACATGAGGTATACAATGCGTATATAATTTACACTTCGCTTATATAATTTATACAACGCGATTTCATTCACACAAACAGTTTAGATTCCTCACATTGGTTATTGCAGTGCTAAAAATCGTAGGAAGGTCAGAAAAATCTACGGCTTCTTCTAGAATGTAGAGAGCCTCCTTGCGGTCAGGATGTCTCCTGTTTCATCAAATTTCGTTAAAGAACGAAAAAGATATTATTTTTCAAAGTTTTGCAACACTTAAAAGTGTTATTTTCATTTCAGAATTTTCATCAGAAAAGTTTTTAAAACCTCCGAAACTAGGATCACGATTTTTCAGCCAATCCGTACCTCGATGCTTCGATCAGACCTTGCTGCGTCAAAGAGTTACGAACCACCTCCAGATCGGCGGTGGTTGCGAAGGGTTCGGTGGCCTGTGCTCGTCGCGGCGGCGCTCTGAAGGTCGCGCCTTTCTTGTCGAATTCCGACGTCGATGGTTGATGTTAGGGGTCGTGGGTTGGTCGGATGTGGAGAGGAGGCGAAGGCGGTCGGAAGTCTTAACTGGCGGCGGCGGTGAAATCGCCTGAGGTGGCGGCTAAATGGACGTGAAGGTTAGAGCACCCTACGTCGTCCATATCGTCTCTGGCGGCTAGGGTTTTAGGTTTTTTTTTTTTAAAGAAAAATTCCTATTGGTCCATGCTTTATAGAAATTTTAAATAGTGTTTTTGCAAACGGACTCCTTTTTAAACCCAACGACTGTCGCCCCTAGCTAAATACCCCCATTCCGGACACAATGGGATATGTTTCGTTGGCCATTTCGACTGTTACAGTCAGTTATTTTTCAAATTAAAATATAAAACATTCGATATTTAATTTAAACGTACATTTCAATTTGCCAGGGCCACAAACTGAATCGAAAAATTCCAGAAAAATAAATCTAGCTTTGTTTTGACGATACGGTCCTAACAAAACCAGTTTCGTCAAATTCTGAGCTCGTTTGAAAAACGGCCATTTTTAGGTCGACCCTTTTTAACAGAATTTGACCAAACACATTATCTTTTGCCCCGCTCACATACTAGCTTCAAAAATTATGAAATTTGAAACTTAGCAATAATTTGACATCCCGGACCCAACAAAAGTGGTTTCGTCGAATTCCGAGGTCGTATGCAAAATCTCAATTTTCAAGGGCTATATATACTATATAGCAACCTTTCTGAAAATTCATTTGGCCATAACTTTTGATTCCTGCTATGAAACTTCGATTTTTCAGATTCGTTAGAAAGGTATTGATAAACAGATTTAAATATTTTCAGTTTCGTCAAAATCCGTTATATTTTCCACCCGGTATAGTCAGACAAAGTTTGCATTCAAAATTTCAAACTGCCATACCATACCAAATTCTATATTTTACGGAAATAGGCTATTTAAATTATTCAAATTCTTTGGTAATAACCTAATTTTTAAATTGGTTCACATTTTCCGGGTTGTTACACAGCCCTAAACCCCTCTTTTCCACCCGACACCCATCGCCTCCAGCATCTGAGGGCATCCATCCCCGCGCGCCTCGCGTCAGGCCACACGCTCCAGCACCGAATCCACCAGAAATGGCTGCGCTCCGACCACCCAAGGCTGCCGCAGGTTCGGCGAGCCTCCCCACCCTCGATGCCAACGTGGACGCCCGCCCCCCCTACAGTCGAACACTGTAAGCTTCTTTTTTCTTTTTCTTTTTTTCTATTTTGTTTTGTTTTTATTTAATAAAATCAGTTTGTTTATAAAGTAAAATCAGTTTATTTACATAGTAAAAATATAATCTTTTATATTGTAGAAGATGAAAAATATAATCCTTTGTATTGTATAGATGAAAAATGAAATCTTCATATTTGAAAAGGCGAAATCTTTATATTTGAAAAGGCGAAATCTTTATATTTGAAAAGGTGAAATCTTTATATAGAGAATAGCAGTGTAAAAATAGAATTTTTATCTATATAGTAACGATGTAAAAATAGAATTTTTATCTATATAGTAGCGATGTAAAAATAGAATTTTTATCTATATAGTTGCGATGTAAAAATAGAATTTTTATCCATATGGAGTGATTATAAAAATATGATTTTTAAATTGAAAGTGAACAAATAAAAATGTGATTTTTATTTTAAAGACAACAGTATAAAAATGTGATTTTTATATATGTAGTGGCTACGGGCAACGAAAGTGATGAAAGGCGAGCACGGTGAAGATGAACTACATAAGAAGTGTCGTGGTATTAGATTGGCTAGTCGGTGAGAATTTCTCACTCTTCAATCTCTTTTTCTAGTTATATATATATATATATATATATATATATACTAGGATGCAGACGGTGCTTAGCAGCACCCTACACCCGTCGTCCACAGACCATGGACGGCTTGTATGCTTGTTTGATGTGTTGTGAAATTTGTTTGTGATGTTGATGTGAAATCGGTAATAAAATGTAAATGGTTGAAATAAATTAATTATCGTTAAAAATATAATTTTTAACGTGAATGTGAATAAATGAATATTTATAAACAAATCGGCCGATTTGTTTATATACACTGATTTGACGGATATTGATTGGGATGATAAATTTTGCGCATCGCCCAACTGCACAAATAAAAATCTGTGTTTGCTGATTTGAAACCCCACACGGGTGTTGGGATGAAATTTGGCGTACACTAATCCCAATTATTTAATTGTATGTCGATCGATTGGTCGACAGGCTGTGTAAGCGTTAATTATTTATATTTGATGCTTATGCAGTTGTGTGGTGCACCTTAGGTGATGGTTGATTGTTTATCATTGCTATTATATACATGTGTTGTATGGAATCCATATAATTAACATTATATGGTGATTGATTGGGCCTCATTCCAATCGGGAAAATAATGAATATTATAAAAGAAAATTCATGTGTTGAATATAAAAATAATCATGTGTTGACGATGTTCATGTGTTGAGTAAAATATTTTAACAATAAAATTTACATCTTTATCATATTTAAAATTAGAACTACTTTACGGTTGAAGTCTAATTGAAAATCAAACGATAGATACCATAGTTTTTTAAAATATTTTACATAACAAAAATAGTTGGTTGTTGACAGTACTCATGTGTTGAGATTAGTCGTGTGTTGAAGAAAATATAGATTCATGTGTTGAATAGAATATATATTCATTTGTTGAATAGAATAACGAATTTATTGAAATATATAAAGCCGTGTTGATTAGAGTTGCGCTATTTTGACGTGAACGATATTTATATCGATTATATTCGTTTTTATAATGAATATAGAAAAGAAGTGATTTCAAAATATAACATTTTGAAAATATTATCATTTATATAGTAATGATAGGAAATATTCAATTTTGATTTGAAATTGAATATAGAGTTGAAATGGTTTTGAAAACGAATTTAAAACGATTTATAAAATACGTTTTAAAAGGAAATCGACGAAATATATATAATATATATATTATATATATAAAGGCCTGAATAGAACGCGCCGCGCCGCGGCAGTTCGTGAATTTCGACCATTGACTTCGAATTGACGTTGCGGGAGACCCGACCATCGGATTCTCCTAAAACCGGAACCGTTGGGTTCGTATCAGAAAGAGCTTTCCAATGAATATTAGAAATTTGAAATCTAACGGTTGGATTTGGAATTATGTCCAAATCAGATTTGGAAAAGGTCGCTGTAAGTGCAGTTCGATGGCCGTTGATGGAAATCGACTGTACGGGCCTTGATAAAATTATTAAAAATATCTATAATTTGTGTAAAATCATAAGAAATGATTTGGGAAAAATTGGGCTGAAGAATTCCACATTTGAAAAGATAAAAATAGATTTTTATCGAAATGAACTAGTTTTGAACTAGAATTAAAATCAATTTATTTTTGAAATAAATAAATTGAATTTGAAAGTGATTTTAAAAATAATCAATAGTCCCAATACGTGAATTGGACTGGAGTTGAATCGAAATTATCTTCGGAATATTTCGATGTTAGATTTCGTGACTATACAGATATTGTTATGGGAATTTGAAAGATATATTTTATATCGTTATTTCCAATACGATATTTGTTGGTTCCAAGATTTGATATTGAATATAAGCCGGTATATTTTCTATTCAGAGCCTTGTATTTAATATCAAATGTGATTTAGGGTTTGCCGTGAATGGTGTCTTCATTAACACTGTTCTTAAGCCCAATAGGGAAAAAGATTAAATCTTCCTATTTAGATTTAATGAAGTGTATCAATTAAATAATATTTAATTGGAATTGAATTTGAATTGGTTCTTGGGTTTATCGTGAGCGATGTTTTGAATAACACCCGTTCTTTAACCCGATTAACAATAGAATGTGATTTTGGGTTTATCGTGAATCGTGTTTTAAATGACATTGGTTCTTTAACCCAATTAAAGACATGATATTGATTTTTGAAAAGATTAAAACTAAGTGGAGTTTTAATGAATTTTTAATTAGATTGAAATGTGAATTGATAATTTAAATTATCAAATCTGAAAGGTGATCGAGAATGGAGTACCACCAGTTTTGCTCCAAAGCGATAGTTAAATCTTTAATTAGATTTGAACGTGAAATGGTAATTAATTTTACCGATAGCACCGTAGTGTTATATATGGAGTATTACCAGTTTTCTCCATGGGATAAATAGGTTGGGATTGGGAAATAAAATAAATAATTACTTTGGTGTGATTCGATAATCCTGACTAGTTTGAAGTGATATCCAAAGGAAGATTAAAGAATAAATTTAAAAGAATTTATCTTGGATAAAATTAATGGGAACCTTTCCCTAAGAATGTGATTTTGTGAATAATAGAATATTCTGAATTGGAATGAGGCGTTTGTTGTGTTTGTGTAACATTTGTTTATCATATACGTGGGTTATTCAGAAAGGCCAGGGTTATACCCATTCTGAATAACCGATTCGACGAGATGTCGAAGATGAAGATGGTGGTTGAAGACCGGAAGTCTTCACATCGTTTGGGTGATTGCTGATGATCTCGATTGGGCTGTACACCCAAGATGAGGGAAACAGTTGGTGATCGTCCAGACGTATTTGGAGATGGATGGATATGCGAGGAAAGTGCCTCCGGTTTCATTCAGACCCAGAACAATCTTGTAAATGGATTGTGTGTCTGACATTGGATTTTATTCTGTGTTGATTGATCTCTATTAAATATACATCTGTTTGGCGACGGAGAATTTATTCTCTTGCTTAACGCCCTTCTCTGAGACGTACGAGCTCAGAGGTTGTATATCGATGGACATCAGTCGCATGGAGTGAATTGCCAGTGTGACACGCGTAAGTGGCAATTGATTAGGGCTTCTGTTGAAAAGCAAAGTCTTGTGGTTGATGATCAAAGCACGGCCTGTGTGGCGTAGCTTTTTGTATAACGTGAATTCGCGAGCCTCACACCTCTGTACGAGTCAAAAACGGGAGACAGGCCGCTGGGAGAGCACGACGTTTCTTTCTAGCTAGGGTGGTGATAGTGACCTACCAGCCCTGACATTTATATACTTTTCACCTGTGTGGTTGTTGAAATGCGAGGCGCCTCGGATATAGGTCTGTAAGGACCGGGAAACGTGTGTTCAGGAATTGCCAATCCTCAGAAGTAAGAGAGGACCGGCCCAGCCGATTCCAAGGATCAAAGTGGGGTCCTGGGACATTTGCTAGAGTGTCTCGAACGCGGAGAGGAGCTTGCCCCTTGCCTCGACTCATGATGGAATCCAATTTCCAATACGTGTGTTTCGGTTTTATTTGTAAAGCCTAGTATGGCGACATAGTGGGATGGGGCGCTTATGTCGTCTATGATTTATATTTATGATTGAGATTGTTTTGACACTATACACCTATAATAGTATCAAATAATGTGTTTTAAACGTATCAAGCATACTTTGGCTGTCATAAGGTAAAAACCCTATCCTCCAGCTTGCGTTGCATTGTGTGATGGGACCTGGGTCTTATAACAGCTTCATTTTTCTTTATTTAGCATTGCGCTATTTGTTTTATGCACTGGTATTTTTGGGAGGAAACCCTTTCCGTGTTATACGGCGTGGTCCCTTGATTTACCTAACTTTAAAAATAAAGATTAATAACTGTTTTAGTTCTCACACCAGTCACATGACTGACCTAGAGTTTATTGTTTTAACCTAAACTCTGGGTGCCTCTATTTTCTACACGGGCAGCTAGTAGTTTCGGTTTTGCAGATTTATATTCACAGGAACTTGGTTTACATCTGGAACGATGCTCGGAAAGCTCTGTATCCGTGCATTACTTCTAGTTGTTCTTTTGTATTATTTTCCGCTGCGTTGTATTTAAATGTAATTTAAATCTCTGATACTGGTTGAATGTAATTTATTCATTTATACTCTGTATATTCTTGCATCTGATGGAATTGTTGTAATAACAATGAAATGTTCTTCGGTTTGCGTTCTATTTTGTCTTGTCCTCAACGCAATCCGTGCTTTCCTTTACGGGGAAGTTTGGGTCGTGTCACATCTCTTCATTCCCCTTCGGAGTAGCCAACACTAGTGCACAAGTCAACTTCTCCTTTAGACTCTTGAATGCATTCTCGCACCTTCCGTCCCAGATGAAAGCTTGATTCTTCTTGGTCAACTGAGTTAACGGTGCCGCTATCTTGGAGAAGTCTTGGATAAACTTACGATAATATCCAGCCAATACCAAGAAACTTATCACGTCTGTTGCATTCTTGGGCGTGGACCAATCTTGCACCGTAGCCACTTTTGCAGGATCCACGGCGATATCATTTTCTGAAACGACATGGCCCAAGAATCTCACTTCCCTCCTCCAAAAGTGACACTTAGAAAATTTTGCTTTTCATTGGTGTTTTCTCAACACCTACATCACTATCCTCAAATGTTCCTTTGTTCTTCCTCTATCCTCGAGTAAACAAGGATATCATCCACGAACACAAGAACAAACTTATTCAATTGATCCCTGAATACCCTATTCATAAGATCCACAAAATATGCTGGTGCATTGGTCAACCCGAATGGCATGACCAACCACTCATAGAATCCAGACGGCGTCCGAAAGGCCGTTTTAGGAATACTCTCAGCTGCTACTCGGAGCTGATGAAATCCTATCGCGAGGTCCAACTGGGAGAACACTCTCGCTCCTTCCAGTTGATCAAACAAATCATCTATCTGCGGAAGAGGATACTTATTCTTCCTAGTCACCTTATTCAACTCGTGATTGTCTACACAAAACCGAAGGGAACCATCTGCCTTAGTGGAAAATACAACTGGTGCTCTTCACTTGGAGACACTTCTTCAGATAAATCCCTTCTTTAAAAGATCGCTCACTTGCACCCCGAGCTCTCGTTGTTTCCTTGGTGTTACACGACGAAGTGGAATCACTATAGGTCGGGAATCTTTCACTAAATCAATATGGAACTCAATCTCTCTGTGTGGTGGAAGTCAGGTCACTTCCTCGAAGATATCCGGATACTGGCCAGCAATGGGAACCCTTGATAACCCGTCCTGCGGAATGTCGAGGGAATTCAGAAAACTAGCCATCAACTCATCACTAGGTAAGCCACCAAACAGTACCCTCCGCCCATCATCCGCCTTAATAGTCACGGAAAATCCCTCACAGTCTACCACCATCCCATATCTTTGCAGCCAATAGACTCCCAAAATAATGCCAAACCCAGAAAAGCCCAAAACAAAGCAATCACAAGCAAACATACATCCATGACTCGATAAGACCAAGTTTCGACAAATCGTGCTAAGGTTAGTCGAACAACCAATCGGGTTCGTCACCACTAAAGGTCTATCGACTATCTCGGGTCCCAATCCCAACATATCTACCAGGTCACTAGATATGAAGGAACGGGAAGTCCCGGTATCAAACAATACTCGAATAGGAACATCATAAACAGAAAGCATACCTTGAATAATGACATTCTTCCCTTTCTCCGCCGCAGTTGGGGCATTCGACGAAGAAGGAACAGCATTGATAGCATATGCTTTCACAATCTGCCTCTCTTTAGGAGGTTGTGGACATTTATCCTTATGTTGTCCCACTTGGCCGTAGTTGAAGCACTTCCTGTCCGCTGGCTTTGCTCGACATTCTTTAACATAATGGCCCTTCTTGCCACAGCTAAAGCACTCTACATCTTTCCTGTCTTTCTTTTTCTGATCATCCTTGGTCTGACTTTGCTTCCTTTTATTTTGAGAATTGTTCTTGCCTCCACCGTTTGCCTGCGGCTTTGGCCCCTCTGCTGATGCAACAACGACTTCAGTCCTGGGCTTAGGATAAAGGCTCTCTGATCTCAATGCTTTCCCAATGATCGATTCAAAAGTCTCATCAATATGGTTCATAAACCTTTCTCCCAAGTATTGATCTAAACCAGTTATGAACTTCTCGTTCTTCTTCTCGGCAGTATCGATAATAGATAATCCATACTTCGATAAAGTATCGAACTCGGCAATATATTCCGAGACCATCCTACCATTCTGTTTAAACTCCAAGAACTTCCTAAACAACTCCGACTTCTGGGCAGCTGGGATAAACATATCACTGAATTGGGTCTTAAATTGATCCCAAGTAAGTTGATCCTCGGGGTTAGCTGCCTTAATAGCGTTCCACCAATTCATAGCCCGTCCTTGCAGCTGGCTTAATAGCTTTCTCTTCATCGCATCCCCGATACCCAAATCTTCGAAGATGCACTCACAGCTATCAAGCCAATCCTGAACTTCTATGGATGATTCCGTTCCGTGGAACGAATTCCCACCAAGACTACTGTAGTCCTTATAGAGCTTGGCGAAATCGGTCCTAGGCGCCTGCATTGCCGCACCACCACCATTAGCAGCATTAGGAACTGTCCTCTGAACATCCCTAAGCATCTCTCTCATGAAGTCAGTAAACATCGTCCTCGTATCAGGAGCATTCCTATTATTGGCTCCTTAACCAGTATTCCTTGTATATCATCTCATCGTCAAATCTGTAAAGAGAAAATGATTAACCATCTCCATAGCGGTACCAGTGCAGTGCGACTTCATCCTTAGATACGTTAATAGTATATATATATAGCTTTTTAAAACCAAAATATCACAAAAACACGCTCTCATATACGCATACTATCTCTTCCCGGTGTCTTTCCCTTGGTTAACTACGCAACCTAGAGCTCTGATACCAAGTGTGACGGCCCGCCATGCATCAGCCGACATTTCCAATGAAATGCACTGTACCGAAGTCCAACCAGCACGGGACGGTAGTCAAAAGAAAAGAAAAGGGAAGGAATTTGAACGGTGAACCAACAAAGAACCTGTAGTATATCTCACAGCGCATGGAACAAAATATAATAATAACATAACTTGACATAAAACATGCGAGACAGTGCATTAGCTGAAAACTAAACCATCATAGTAGCGGAAAATTTCAAAATATAGCTTATTATCTAAACCATCATTATTACAACTTTTCAAACTGCCCCTAAAGAAAAATAGGAAGGTACACTACTATTGTCCAAAGTAGTGGCCAGCAACAACACAAGCAGAATATATGGAAATGGTATGTATAAGCCTCCTGCTCGTCTCCAGATCAGCTACTCGTGCACAACCTGCCAACCTGCCTCTAGTCTGCTCATTTAGGAGCACCCAAAGTAGTAAGAAGAGACATAAAACTCTGGGTCAGACAAAATTCTGGTATGAGCGATAAGCAGCAAAAATGAACAATAACAGGTATACATAACCATACCTGAACCTGCAACCAAAGAATCAGCGCAACAAGATGTACAATACTCTAAGGTAACACTAGCACATGGTGTGAAAATAATGGGGAGGGGTGTGCATGTCATGGTAATAACAAACATCAAACACGACAATCATCCTCACATCTCTCACTCAGTGCGTAAAGTATACGATATTTACCACTTTGATCACCTAATTCTTTGCTACGATCACTCTACCCCATGGAGTCATAACGGCTTCGCTGCACTGATCCATAGCCATTAATCCTTCGCTATGTCCACTCTGCCCCCACGGAGTCATGACAACTACACTGCACTGGCTCATAGTCTTGCTATAATCACTCTGCCCCATGAAGTCATGACAACTTCACTGCACTGATCCATAGCCAATAATCCGTCTTTCAGTGGTGAGTAAAAGCGATAGACATTGGTAACCCCTTTGCACAAATCCCGCAACAAAGTCCAACTCATGAAGTTAACTCGTCGATTCCCATCTGGATCCTGAGTTCTACTTCCTGTTTGGATTACCTTTGCATCCTGGGTTTTGGTCTTCACCCCGGTTCGTGACTCTTCAACTCGGCTCGTGATCCTCCATGTCAGCTCGTGGTGTTCCAAGGCTCCAGTTCATGGTTCATGACGGCGGCTCGTGGTCCAAGCTCCGATTCGTGGTGAGCATCCAGTTTGTTGGCTTCGTATGGACCCGGTTCGTAACTTGTGCTCTGGTTCGTGAGTCTTCAATCTGGTTCAAGGTCCACCAGTTCGTGAATCCACTTCGGGTCGTGATGCTCCTTCCGGCTCATGGAGGTGGTTCGTGCAGAGGGGTGGTGTCACGATAGGCTCGTGGTAGAGGGTGCTTCACGAACGGTTTATTGATCAATTTCCTGCAACTTTTCCAGTGAGCAATTTACGCCATACGACGGCGTTTTCGACCAATTTAACTTCACTAAGCAATCACAAAGCATTCCAAACAGTAATAGCAACATGTACAATCAACCATAAACACCAAAGCAACAATTTAACATGTTAAGATGGATCAAACATACCCAAAACCCATGCTTAAATTTTTAACAGAGGCATAAAATAATATTTCGGAATTTCTACATATTTTCTAGAATTTTAACATGCATAATTTCGTTAATTAACACTAATCACCCCTAATTAGCCATAATTAGTGTAGGAACAATGCAATCACTCACCTTAGCCACAAATAAAACTTTAGATCTGAAACTCTACTGTTTTGGGTCGAATTCCTACTCAACACAGCAGCTCCAACTCTGATTTGACACTAATCTTCTTTGATTTGGTGTAGATTGAGCTAATACGCGATTAGAAAGCGATTTAGGAGTGATTTAGAAGGTGGAGACCATTGCTAGGGTTTTAAGGATGTAAATGTCGGCTGAAAATTAAAATGAATAAAACTGAATTTCCTAACCCGATTAGCCCTTCCATAACCCTAATCCCGAAATGAGTTATGGGCTTAGTTGCTAATCACCCTATTTGGCCCACTTAAGTTGTTTTTCACCTTCCGAACATTGTTTCAGCCATATCTCCCAAACGATAAGTCCGTTTGGTTAATGTGACCACTCTACGGAAAGGTAACCCTTCATCCGAATCCAATGGAAGTGGTTTCAAGTCAAAACTCCTTACCAATAAAAAGTTATAGATGAAACAAGATTCGCCAGGGGCAACACTGTCATTTAAAAATCGGCAAAAATTTTGAATATGGGAAATGACCTCAATAGTCGTTTCCCAAAGTTACACGACCCTACGACCTCATACAAAAATGAAATAAATATTCTATGATCCTTCGATGCGTAGAATGCGGGTCGTTACACCTAGAGGGAAGAGTAACTAATCTTCGGGCTTGAGACCTTGATATCTAGGAAACGGTGAACTAACTCAAGTTTGTGGGAGCTGAATAATCTTATTTTCCCCTTAGGTCCATTTCCTTAGACCCATCTCTGGTGTTGACGAGAAATATCATTAACAATTGTGTTTTTGTTTTTGTCAAGCTTATTTTTTTTAACTTTTCTTTTCTTTTTCTAGCTTAGATTCTAGTTTTTATTTAGTTTTTCCTTTTTCTTTTTCTATTTGTTTTTGTTTTGTTTTTTCTTTCTTTCGTATTTTTTTTATTTGTTTGGTTTTTCTTTTTCAATTAAAAAAAAGAGAGTTTCAAATCAAAGAGCTACTTCGAAGTGAATCGTTCAAGCAAAGCGAACTAAGATATAGGAGTCAAGCAAATTGCAAAACACTGAGATTTTAATCGCTGTAGCTACTCAACTGCTCTCGACATACTTCGACACCCCACTATATTTTTTTTAACTCTATAGGATCTCTGCTGAAAAGATTTCTTTTATAGAAATTGCTTGTAAAAAAAAATTCTACAGGGGTAGCGACTTGCTTGTACAATTTTCAAATTCTGCAATTATTACTGTTTGATTGTTGTGTGGCCATAATTTCTGAATTAATTTGGTGAGGAATGAATTTCCATAACTAATCACTCTCGTTGATTTTCAATTATAAAACCTGATTAGATATTGCGAAATATTTAATTACAAGAGTGTATTTTATGAAACTGATTCTCTCAAGGGTTTGATCGCTAATATATATTGGTTTAATTTTTTGAACTTCTAGCAAAAGAGGTTGCATACTACCCGTAAAACATTGGCCATATCCCTTAGTATTTATACTATACGTGAACGACCATAAGACCTTATTCTCTTTTCAAATCGAGATTATCAACTAATAAGTTATATTTGAGGAAGTTATTTATTTTGTATAACAGTTACTTGTGTCAAGATTAAGTTTTGGATTTCCCGCATTTGATAACGTTGAGTGAGAAAATTTTTAGCCACCATAATTCTTCTAGGGATTTCGATATTGATAAAATTGACACGATTCAAATGATAGTTGATGAAACCTTTATTGACACTTCTGAAGCCTTAAAAATGTGTCTTGACCATTTCAACTCTTATTTCGATGAGCATGAATACATTTCTTAACTAAACGAACTTCTTGACTCAAAACCATTACCATCTGAGTCTAAACAAGAAATGGTGACCAATGTCAGCACACAAGAACATCCTAAGTTGGACCTCCAACCCTTACCACAAGACTTTAAGAATGCTTACTCAGACATTACAGGAAATTTTCCATAATCTTGGACTTTGATCTTATCGAGGACCAAGAAGAAAAACCTTTGAAAATTTTACAAGAAAATAGAGAGGCATTAGGATGGGAATATGATAATATCCATCTGAATTGTATAAATCGTTGGTACGACAATATTTTCATTGGAAGCTCTTTCCCAACTCTCTGTCAGTCTGCGAGGCAGTGCATGGGTGGTATACCTTGGTCTTTTAAGTTGGTGTGTGTAACCAGTCATAAATTTAAAATTTTATAGAGATAGAGAATAAGCAATGATGCCCAAACACTTTTTGACCTTATTGATTTGACTAATCATACACAAGGAAACGAGAATACCACTTTACAAACTGTGACAAGAAAACTAAGAATTTATTTCATGGCTGCACTATGTTATCAACCAAACCAACTGGCCAAACTAGAGTTTAACATTGAAAACTTGAATTATGTTGAAAATTGATGACAAGTTGAGGTATATAAAATACAATCAACTGACTAGAATTGTTAACTTAATTTGTTGTACTGCTTTCCTGCAATGGGTCATGTTTTCATTTGCATATGTCCATCGCATTCATGTAGTTGCATTAGAACTACAACATACTGCATTTCGATTTTGTAGGTAGTATTCGCTGAAAACCCTCACAAACCACCACTCGTCCTACTAAGGACACCTAGAGGTTTAACGGCTTGTTGCGTATGCTCAATGCAATTGTGTTTCCTACGAAAGTGTGACCTATCTAGTTTAGTTTTTCATATTTTTTTTACTCGAGTATAAGTAAAAGATAAGTGTGGGGGTATTTGATTAACACAGAAATATGTTTATTTTATGCTCTTATATTTTGTCTTTAATAAATAAATAAATAAATATTACTTCGGGTATTTTTGGTGTGTTTTCACAGGTTGTTCAATAAATGTCTCCTTCATTCAATTAAAGACCAATTGAATAGAAAATGCTACTTTTGTAATCAACAAATTTTCAATCACAAAGGAAGTTGTAGCACACTGGTAAAGGTCTGTAAATCTGGACAGAGTGGCCTGAGTTCGATTCTTGTCAAGCCCTATTTTTGCTGAAGAAAGAAGCATCAGTATATATGCATCGCCTCCTTTGCTCTAAAGAAATATATGGAATGGTGGTATATATTATATGCATATATATATATATATATTCATATGTATGTGTATAATATATGCGCTAATAAAGATTTGAAGAGTTGGGCATATTCTTCTCATGGAAATCGAATCAAATCATCCCTTTTCAACTACCATGTAGAAGAAGATTTGATTGAATTATTGCCAAGGAAAATGACAATCAGTCTGCCATATGTCAGTAATCCGAAAGAGGAAATCTGAATGGAATGTCTCAAGTCTATCTTCATATCTCTCTTATTCGTAAATAAATTATTTCAATAGATTCATTCTTGGCCTAATTATTCTCATAGAAAGGAGACTACACCCCCTATAAATACCCATTGTATTCATTGTAAATCTCTGGTTCATTTTTTTGGTAACTTCTACTCCATTAATAAAGCTCTTTTCTTTTATTTTTCTACAATTTTATTTTTTAAGCAACTTGTGTCGTCTATATAATTAGATTTGGTAGAGCACAAGTTGTTTTTGCAATTTATTTTTCTTATTAGTGATCGATCGTTTGATTAGATTCAACGGTAATCCTAAATTTTATTTTTGTTTGATTATTTACTTTCAATAATTTTTATTTTAGTATTCTGTTTATTTTTCTGCCACTGAATTCATTAAAGATCCGATTAGATTCGAATATGTAGTGAATTCAATTGCACGTTTAATTTGTTTCAATTGATAATTGTGATTTGATCGTCGGTTCACTTAGATTGGTCCTGAATCAAATTGCAATTTCAATTATTATTATTTTCAATCAATTCCTCCCAAATTCGTCTAACTCACCCACGAAATATATAAATAATGAAATTTAATTTTCCTCTCCGTGTTCGACCTACATACTACAAACCTGTGCGCTTGCTGTAGTTTATTTCAAAATTTGGGCTTTTCTATTACATAGGAAAGTGTCAAACAAAACCTGTTATGAATGTTTTATCATCACCATGTAACTGATTAAAATGAGTTATTATCATTTCAAATAATTACTAGATTAATTATAATAATTGTTAAATCATTTAATATCCATTAAAATCCATAAATCAAATATTAAACATGATGGACGTACTAATTATGTCATAATACATTTAACTTCCAAAAATAATATAAAGAAAATTTATTTTATACTCTCATTCAGTTATAAAAATAAGTGTATGTATCCAAAGCCGTACATGATTCTTATGATTTAAAATTAGTTTTATTGATAAAAGGTTTTTGGTAAATTTATCGTTATTTTTCAAAAGGAAATATTTTTTTGAACACTTTTCCAAACATTTTTACTATTTATCACTTAAAACTTGATTATTAATTGGAAAGAAATTACATTTTGAATATTTTAAATAATTTAATATTCCTAATCAAAGTGATCAATTTTGGGGTCATTATGTACCTCTCCTTTAAGAGAATTTCATCCTTGAAATTACCCTAAAGAAAACCTAAAAGTGTTCTCCTAAAATATTATTTTACATATAGTTGTATATGGATCATCCGTACGTAGTATCTAATTTGGACTTCTATTCAAATTAACTAATTTACTTTCAGAACTAGTATCGATCACCTTATCCTATAGTGCAGACTCTGAACAGAGCCTCATTTTCCCTATATAACTCTCGCATATGGTAGAAAACAAAAGTGTTGAACCATAAATCTTGATCCATGTTAGCCGTCAAGAACTGAGTGATAAATCCTTTTCTGGATCGGTATAAATGCCTCAAATTTCCGAATACTAGAATCTGGATCAAATCAATGCATATAAAATGATTTATGTACAACTTATGTATTTATCCTATTAGTTTCTTAACTACAAATATATTTTATTTATTCTTTTATGAAAATATTATGACATTTTATACCAATCATTTATGCGTTCTACCATCAATCATTATTTCAAGTTTATACTCATTTTATAACTTCAGTTCATACATGGATAAAAATCCACTACATCCTACGAGTAGATACAAACATCAAATTTATTTACAAAACATGTATGTTCAATAAATTCTAAAACTTGTTTCAAAATTTCTAACTTCTTAATTTAAGTGTTATATAAACTCGAATTTATATTTCCGTAAATGCTTAATTTCAAGTTCTATAATAATTCCAAAGTTTCAACTATCCAAAATTGTCGAAAATTCTGTTTCATAATAACAGATGAAATATACTAATCATAACAAGATGTACATCCATAAAATCTTAGTGCATAGACTACATGTATCCTTAAAATAACTTAACAAATCTTATTATGTTATTAAGCACACATTACCCCATAAATGAAAGCTTTAATTATTTATTCCAAACTATGTTACTACCACTTAAGCGCCATAAATATAATAATTTTCTATAAAAATAGTTTGTAACAATCCATAAAATTACCATTTAGAAATAATGAAATTATATTTTATTTATTATAAAGTAAAATTTAAGAATTTAATTTTAAATTTAAGCTGCGATATTTAGTTTAGATGAAAGAAATTAAAATGATCGTTAGAAATGAAAATTTATTCGATTCTAAAATGCTAAAATAAAATTAATTGACAATACAATGGTAAATGATTGATTTTTGAAACTAAAATATTTTACAAAAAGTTGTCCTAGAGAATTTTATAATTAAAAGGTCAATGTTTGTTTTGTCGGATTTCAATTTCTCATGCTCTGTTTAAGTCGATTTATATATTGGTTAAAAATTAACTATAGCATATATAACAAATATAATGATATTTTGCATGAACATTGAAATTTAGTTATTCAATGTTCCATTTTGTTCGTATTGACACACTGAGAAAAATGATAATTTATTTCACATGCTTAGTTATTTGGTTTGAGCTGTAGTATAGTTTGAAATTCAATTTCCGATGTATCGGGTTAATTGTGCTTTCCAGTAACAAATAAAGCGATTGTAAAAAATAAAAATAATAACATAACATAAATACATGTTAAATCTGCAAATGAACATATCTATTTCTTTAGTGATTTTGGGCATAGTGCGTGAAATGGTAACGATTTGAACACATACTAATTCCACTTTATGGCAATTTAAAATCTCATGCATGTTGCTGCGAAAACATAGTCTTTATTTTATTCTTCAAAGTTCCATCCTTCGCTTTCTTCCAAACTGAGCTCATGCATATATATTTATATACATATACATGAGGAGTGTTTCTCTGCACCTCTTATTTTGTACATGAAATTCCCCCTGAATTCCAACCACACATTCCGATTTTAATATTCATTCTTTCTCTTATTTTCCACTTAAATAATATAGTGCAGTGGAAAGAGAGAGAAAAAACGAATATTAAAATCGAAATGTATGGCTGGAATTCGGGGGGAATTTCACGTGCAATATAAGAGGTGTAGCGGAATGTTCCTCCATATACATATACATATACATATACATATACACACGCATATATGTATGTATAAATGAATTGTATTATCTTTACCGCATCATTCCGGTTAACCTCCACCTTTACCTTCCATCATCTTCAACCTGCCTACTAGCAACTACCTACCACAACATTGCCTCCAGAAGCCTGGGTCAAGACTATTCATCTCCAGAAGCCTCGACCAATCGAAACCCATCAACAACCCGCCAACACCCTCTAGCAAACATCGTCGCCTCCTCCTATCATTTCTCCCTAACTTGACCTCCACCCTTGCCACCTAGACACCAACTGACCCATCATAATCTCTTATGAACCTCCCAACTGCCTCATGCCTCCATTGCATCACAACTAAACCTCTATCTCTCCTCAACCATGTTCATCGACTACCAGCGTCTTTCAAAATGCTTGCACTATAGCCATACCACTTCAAAGCCATCCAACTTTTATGCAACACCAGACCACACCGCTACTGATGACAATAGGGCGGTTCTAGGGTCCAAACCCGGTTGATCTACCCCTATTTTGACCCATTTAGACCTGCCCCATTGGGTCTTCGGAGCGCGTAGACCTACGACCCACTTTCGGAGGTTTGGGTCTAGGGTCGGGTCTGGGGCATGACTAACCCATCCCAACCCGACCCGCATTATTGAAACTTTATTAACACACTTTATAACTATAATGATTATTAATAATTCTTCTTAGATATATGTGGTTATGACATGAATATTATGTTCTTTCAATCACCAAGCTATAAATTTTTCATAGTATTAAGTTGCATCAATGATAATCATACAATAATAAATACATACAATTTGAATAATTATCTTACAACTCAATTTATTATATTCTCTTATCATTGTAAACGCATTATTATTTGAATACAATTTATCATTTAATGATAAAAATATATAAGAATATAAGTTTGTATACATTAAAACATAATTTCATCAGGTCATGGGGCGGGGCAGGTCTACCCTGACCCCTACGAATTTCGGGTACGGGAGAAATTTCTATACCCGTACCAGGTCTACTGGGTGGGTCTAGGGCGGGGTTTAAAAAATTCGGAGTGGGTCTAGGGAATAAGAAACTCGCCCCAACCCGCCCCATTTCCGTTCCTACACACAGCTGCGCCAGCCTATGAGTTCATGTTCAACCATAATCATCCAGTCGGAGTGGAGATAGTTGTCGTGTCGCCATGGTGTTCATGCAGTCGTTGTTCGTGTACTCATAGTCGAAGCGTGAACTATACCACAGAATGTGTCATGTAATTTCGTAGAGTGCTTGCATACATTGTACGTTGTAGATGCCTAACTTATGGATTGAATTTCAATTGAAGATCCATGTCGAGGTGAGTGCTTAAAACTCACTCATGCTATATTAACATTATCATGTAAATTTAATTTAATTACGTTTCGTCATTGTTAGTTGAAACTTAAATTGGCATATAGTTAATTTGATTTGGTTATGTAGTAATTGTTATGTGTTATATACACTTGTTTACATTATATGCACTTGTAGTTTGAAACTGGAAAATATTATTACATATAAATTTAGGAAGTTTAATTATGATCCAATTATAATGTAACTTTGCATTAAACGGTTGTTTACATAAAAGGATGATCTCCAATTATAGTGTAAATTTCGAACATATTTTTCAATTAACTATTTAATATTTTAATACTCAAGTACATTTTTTTCGTTACACGCTTGTGAATCTAAGTTGTTTCAGTTTATTTAAAGACATAATTCGAAAGATACAAATGAATATTGTAGTCTGTATGGCATGTTTTTATCACTCAGTTTTCTTAAACATGTGTCGTTGACTATACTTTTGTAGACATGTGTTGCCAACTGTATTTCTGTAGTCCTGTATCACCATTAATACCTTCTATTGGTATGTGTTTCCATTACAATGTTTTTCCATATTAAAGATTATTCATACTAAAATTGCAGATATTTTATTCGTTGAGAGTGAGTGGTATATTTGGGTTAAGCTGCATGTAAATAATATCTCCTTTATTGATGTTTACTAGATTTTGATGATGATTTCTAGAAATGGATGATTCACCCATTTGACTTTATATCTTAATATCTAATTTGATGAACTTGTATAAGTGATATGACACATTTATACATGATATTGCGGTGATCAACATTACACTATACTTCTAGTGTAATGGTCGAGAATTTTGTCGTTTTAGCTTGAGAATATTTAATTTGATTTAAATATTTAATTAATGTCTTTATTATTTAAATAGTCTCTCATTAAATTTATGACTAATGGTAGAAAATTTTAAAGTTTTGGTTTACGTAAACAAATAGTTTGATCAAAAACTAGAAATATGACTAGAAAGCAACTTTCAAATTTTCATCTTTTTATGGAATGATAAGTTACAGAAGTGTGTTATCTTCAAAATTGCCTTTGAAAAACATTTAAAATGATTAGCATGCTTTTAATTTGAAACAAAAAAGCATAATAAAATAGTAACCATGAACTTTGTTTAAAATTAGAAATGGTTATAATTACATGATAATATTAAATAGTAAAGTGAAAAATATGTTTGAAATTTCATAAGCATGAAAAATGATTTAATGTTTCGTGTTACTAATTGAAATTTGAAATTTGAAAATGCGTAAAGAAGGGATTTAATGTCTTAGGTTAATAAGTCAACATGGTAAAGGATTAGCTTATTAATCATTCTTTTCAAAAGACATGTACTAGGAATAGACTTTTGTCCACTATTTATCTCATATGGTTAGTGCATCTCTAGCAGCTTGTCAATTTCATGAGGAAGAGACAAGAAAAAAATGTTGAAACCTCCCACTTTTTTAGCAACAAATAGAGGTGAGTTTTTTCCTTTTGAAAAACCTATAAATAGTTTTCTGAAAATCATTTATAGGATAATCGGTTTTCAGAAAACCATTTTTGGTATATTTTTATTCTTATTTAAACATTAAACCGATTGCTATTTATAGCGTAAACAACAATCCGTTTGTTTTTTAAAGTATAAATGGGGATCATTTCCCCGTTTATGAGCACCCACTGAGAAAAAAAGGGATAAAGCCCCATTTTAATCTCTTTCTTATGCTCGAATTTGCACTGCAACAACATAGGGGAGAGATTTAAAATAAGGATTTGCACTCATTTTAGAGCATCTCCACACCAGTGGAGATGCTCTTAGTACTTTATTGACTTTTGAACGGTGGTAGGAAGAAAATAGAGATTAAGGGTATATTGGTCCTAGTATTTTCATTCATTATAAAAAGAAAGCTTTACTTCACTTTTTATTTGATTTCCATCCCCATTTTGTTTCCTAATCCCATTTTCCGACATCTCTTCTTTTTCTCTTAAATCTTCTCTTTTAAGTTAAATTTGGAAAATCTAGGTTGAAACTTGTTGGGTAGACCCCTAGGTGTAACAACCCGAAAATCCGAGCCAGTTTAAAAATTTTATTTTGGCAATTTTAGCTAATTTTGAACATTTAAAATGAATTATTTTTAAATAATATTAACGAGAAATTTATTTTGAATAGAATTAGAATGTATATATTAATATACGTCGTCGTTAGAATATAAAATATTTATTTTAATTATAAAAGGAATTGAAAATGGCGCGGTAGTTCGATAATTCGATTTCAAACTTCAAATGAATGTACCGGGTGCAAAATAAACCAGATTTTAGCAAGACCAAAAATATTTGAATCTAATTGAGAATATCTTTCCAACGAATCCGAAAAATCAAAATTTCATAGCGGGAATCAAAAGATATGTCCAGTTGAAAATCCTGAATAGTCGCTATAGAATTCAGGCCCTTAAAAATAGCCATTTTGCAAACGGCCTCGGATTTCGACGAAACCTCTTTTGTTGGATCCGTGATGTCAAATTATTGCTAGGTTTCAAATTTCATAATTTTTCGAATCAATATGTGAGCGTGGCAAAGGAAAACGCGTTTGACCAGTTTTAGTTGATTTTAATCGACTGGAAAATGGCCATTTTGCAAACGGTCTCAGAATTCGACGAAATTAGTTTTGTTAGGACCGTATCGTCAATACGAAGCTAGAAAATATTTTTCGGGAATTTTTCGAGTTAGTAAGTGACTCCGGTAAATTGAAATGCGCGTTCAAATTCAATATATAGAGTTATATTTTGATTTTGACGAAAACTGATTGAAACAGTCGAATCAACCTACGATACATATCCCATTGTGTTCGGAATGAGGGTAATTAGCTATGGACGACAGGCGGTGGGCCTCGTTTCGAGGTCGAAATAAAAAGCTGCTTTCAGGGGGTTTAAAATATAAATAAATTATAAAATCCTTTCTCTCTCCCTCCCCATACCTTCACAGTCAACGCCCCCCCTCCCATTTCAAAACCGATAAAGAAAATAAAAATAAAGGGGATAGACGGAAGCTGGAAGCCGCTCCTCCCCACGACAACTTGCCGTTCGTCGGACCTCCGATCCTCCAGCCATCCCCACGCCGCGCCTCAGCCTTCTTCACCTTCGCCCCTCCTGAACGAAAACCCTACCCTCTTGCGCCAAAATCAACCCACTGTCAAAACCCTAAATTGAGCCACGTGGACCCCCTATCTCAGGACGTCACGCCCTCCACTTTTCATCTCCTCCTCCTCGTTCCACGAAACCGCAACCCCCTCTAGTACGAGAAACCCGTTCCAGCACAGCAAACCCCCCTTTTTTCCCCCTCCGACGCAACCCCAAAACCCCCCTCTCGTTAAGAAAAAAACCACTGTAAGTTTTTTTAGCCTTGTTTATTTATATGATTTTTAGTGTATATAAAATTTCGATTTTTACGTTATAAAAGTTTGATTTTTTATGTTATGAAAGTTTTGATTTTTATTATAGCCTAGCGAATAGAAAGATGGAATTTTTTAAAAATATAATTCTTATAGTTACAAAGGTTAAAAATATAATTTTCATACTAGTGGCATAATAAAAATATGATTTTTACTTAGGTAGAGTATTAAAAATATGTTTTTTATTAAAGAAGAAATATAAAAATATAATTTTTATATGGTTATGATAATAAAAATTCGATCTTTTTATAAGAAGTAGAAATATAAAAATATAATTTTTATATAGGTAAGATAGTAAAAATATCATCTTTATAAACATAGCAAAATAAAAATCTGATTTTTGTTATATATATGTTGAAATAAAGAGGTGATTTTTATAGTGATGAAATAAAAATTAAATCTTTATATTTGAAAAGGCGAAGTCTTTATATAGAGAATAGCGTGATAAAATTATAGTCTTTATTATATGAACACCGTTATAAAAATAGAATTTTTATCTATATAGTAGCGATGTAAAAATAGAATTTTTATCTATATAGTAGCGATATAAAAATAGATTTTTTATCTATATAGTAGCGATGAAAAAATAGAATTTTTATCTATATAGTAGCGATGTAAAAGTAGAATTTTTATCCATATGGAGTGATTATAAAAATATGATTTTTATATACATAGCAACAATATAAAAATGTGATTTTTATATATGTAGTGGCTACGGATGACGAAATAGACGAAAGGCGAGAACAACGATGACTTCTACATAAGAAGAGTCGAGGCATTTGGATTAGCTAATCGGTGAGAACTCCTCACTTTTAAATTTAATTTTCTAGTTAAAATATATACTAGGATGCAGACGGTGTTTAGTAGCACCCGACACCCGTCGTCCACAGACCATGGACGACTTGTATGCTTGTTTGATTATTTGTTGTGATGAAAATTGATTGTGTGATGTGAAATAAAATAAAATATTTATATAGTTAAATATATATTTTATCGTTAAAAATATAATTTTTAACGTGAATGTGAACAAATAAATATTCATTTACAAATCGGACGGTTTGTTTATGTACACCTATTTGAAGGACATTGATTGGGACGATAAATTTTACATATCGCCCAACTGCACAAATAATTTTCAGTGTTTTGTTGATTTGAAATCCGACACGGGTGTTGGGATGATATTTGGTGTACACTAATCCCAATTATTTAATTGTATGTCGATCGATGGGTCGACAGACTGTGTAAGCGTTAATTATTTATATTTAACGCTTATGCAGTTGTGTGGTGCACTTTGGATGATGGTTGATTATTTATCGTCGCTATTATATACATGTGTTGTATGGAATCCATATAATTAACATTATATGGTAATTGATTGGGCCTCATTCCAATTGGAAAAATAAAAAATATTATAAAATAAAGGTTCATGTGTTGACAGTACTCATCCGTTGAGATTAGTCATGTGTTGAACGGAATATTTTAACAATAAAATTTACATATTTATCATATATAAAATTAGAAACTAACTGGAAAATAGATAAGATGAGTGGTCTCCTGGATATTGATCTGATGTTGGTTTCGGCCTTCGGGGTTAATATTTGGGAAATTATTCTCTTACTAATTTACGGTTGGAGTCTGATTTGAAATCAAACGATAGATACCATAATTTTTATAAAATATATTAAATAACAAAAATAGTCACACGTGGACAGTACTCATTCGTTGAGATTAATCATGTGTTGACAAAAATATAGAGTCATGTATTGAAAGAAATATAAATTCATTTGTTGAATAGAATAACGAAGTTATTGAAAAATATAAAGCCGTGTTGATTAGAGATGCGTTATTTTGACGCGAACAATATTTATATCGATTATATTCGTTTTTATAATGAATATTGAAAAGAGATAAAAATCGAATATTTATAACAGGAATTCGAATTGAATTGAATAGAAAATGAATTCAAAATTAAATTGAATTCAACTGAAAATGAATTTATAAGGAAAAAAATTCAAATTTGATTTGAATTTGAAATGGAAGTTGAAATTGTTTTGAAACGAATTTAAAAAGATTTATAAAATACGTTTTAAAAGGAAATCGACGAAATATATATTATATATATAATATATATAATATAATGGCCTGAATAGAACGCGCCGCGCCGCGGCAGTTCGTGAATTTCGACCATTGCTTTCGAACAGACATTACGGAAGATCCGACAGTCGGATTCTCCTAAAACTGGAACCGTTGGGTTCGTATCGAAAAAATCTTTCTAACGAATATTAGAAATTTGAAATCTAACGGTTGGATTTGGAGATACGTCCAAATCAAATTTGGAAAAGGTCGCTGTAAGTGCAGTTCGATGACCGTTGATGGAAATCGACTGTACGGGCCTTGATAAAATTATTAAAAATATCAATAATTTGTGTAAAATTATAAGAAATGATTCGTAAAGAACTGGGATGAAAAATCCCACATTTGTAAAGATAAAAATAGTTTTTATCGAGATGAACTAGTTTTGAACTAAAGTTAAAACCCAATTATTTTTAAACAAATAAATTGGATTTGAAAGGGGTTTTAAATAATAGGAATTTCTAATATAGTTGATTGGAATTGAATTAGAATTGATTTGTGGGTTTATCGTGAACGGTGTTTTAAAATAACACTTGTTCTTTAACCCGACAATAAATAGGATGTGATTTGGGTTTATCGTGAACTGTGTTTTAAATGACATTTGTTCTTTAACCCAGTAAAAGGAGCTTTAATGAATCTGCAATTAGATTGAAATGTGAATTGATAATTTAAATTATCAAATTTGGAAAATGAGCGAGAATGGAGTATCACCAGTTTTGCTCCAAGCGATAGTTAAATCTTTAATTAGATTTGAACATGGAATGATAATTAATTTTACCGACAACACCGTGCTATTAGATATGAAGTATTACCAGTTTTGCTTCATGGGATGAATAGGTTGGGATTGGGAAACAAAATAAATAATTACTTCGGTGTGGTTCGCTAATCTCGACTAGTTTGGAAAACCATAATTTGGTTTGAAATGATATCCAAAGGATGATTAAAGAATAAAATTTAAAGAATTTATCTTTGATAAAATTAATGGGAACCTTTCCCTAAGAATGTGAAATTTAGAAACTAACTGTAGGTTAGCTAAGAAGAATGGTTTCTTGGGTATTGATTTGATGTTGGTTTCGGCCTTCGGGGTTAATATTTGGGGAATTGTTCTCTTGTTAATTTACGGTTAGTGACTGTTGGATTGGAATGAGGCATATGTTGTGTTTGTGTAATATTTGTTTATTATACGCGGGTCATTCAGAAAGGCCGGGTTTTATACCCATTCTGAATAACCGATTTGACGATAAGTCGAAGATGAAGACGGTGGTTGAAGACCGGAAGTCTTCACATGGTTTGGGCGATTACTGATGATCTTGATTGGGCTGTACACCCAAGATGAGGGAATCAGTTGGTGATCGTCCAGACGTACTTGGAGATCGATGGATATGCAAGGAAAGTGCCTCCGGTTTCGTTCAGACCCAGAACGAACTTGTAAATGGACTACGTGTCTGACATTGGATTTTATTCTATGTCGATTGATCTCCATTAAATATACATCTGTTTGGCGGCGGAGAACCTATTCTCTTGCTTAACGCCCTTCTCTGAAACGTACGAGCTCAGAGGTTGTATATCGATGGACATCAGTCGTATGGCATGAATTACCTATGTGGCACGCCTAAGTGGCAAATGATCAAGGCTTTTGTTGAAAGGCAAAGTCCTGTGGTTGATGATCAAAGCACGTTCTTTGTGGCATCGCTTTGTGTAGCGTTGATTTGCGAGCCTCACACACCGGTATGGTGGTAAACTGATGGTTTGATCAATCTACTTTCTTAGAGGATAGACGCCTTAGTGGTGTCGTGGATTCGGTCGACCGAGATGAGCTTAGTACTCAGAGGGATAGAGTAAGCGTGTTTTCTCTCGCTGGGACGTAAGCTGCGGTGGTACTCGAGTCCCAGAATTGCGTATGTGCATTACGGTGTTTTCTCTTGCTGGGACGTAAGCCGTGGGGAATTGCACTACGCGATCGATCTTTCGAATCAGGAGCCACCATGATGGAAATCCAACTTTCCAATACGTGTATTTTGGTTTTATTTATAGAGCCTAGTATGGCGACATAGTGGGATGGGGCGCTTATGCCGTCTATGATTGATACGTATGATTTGAAGATGTTTTATACAATATGCACTTATAATAGTATCAAATGATTTGTTTTAAACGTATCAAGCATTCTTGGCTATTATAAGGTAAAAACCCTATCCTCCGGCTTGCGTTGCATTATGTGATGGGACCTGGGTCTTATAATAGCTTCATTTTTCTTTATTTAGCATTGCGCTGTTGTTTTATGCACTGGTGTTCTTGGGAGGAAACCCGTTCCGTGTTATACGGCGTGGTCCCTTGATTTACCTAACTTTGAAAATAAAGATAAATAACCGTTTTAGTTCTCACACTAGTCCCATGACTGACCTGGAGTTTATTGTTTTAACCTAAACTCTGGGTGCCCTTTTTTCGACACGGGCAGCTAGTAGTTTTGGTTTTGCAGATTTATATTCACAGGATCCTGATTTACAGCTGGAACAATGCTCGGAAAACTCTGTATCCGTGTATTACTTTCAGTTGTGTTTTGTATTATTTTTCCGCTGCTATGTAATTTATTGTAATCTCTGATATTTATCGAATGTATTTTATTCATTCATACTCTGTATATTCTTGTATTCTGATGGAATTGTTGTAATAAACAATGAAATGTTCTTCTGTCTGCGTTCTATTTTGTCTTGTTCTCCAGGTAATCCGGGCTTTCCTTGCTGGGGAAGTTACGGGCCATCACAGTTGGTATCAGAGCTTTGGTTTACAAAGCTCGAGGACAAGGCACATTAGAACCATACGAAAGAATTCATCAGATATTGGATTAGTAATATCCAATTAGAATGAATCGTTAGAGATAGGATCAGTAGTATCCTAGAATGAGTGTGAAGAGTATATTTTTTTCAAATGAAAACAAATCTTGTTTTGAAAATTTAAACCATTTTATACGTACTTGAATATTTATTTATTTTGAATTTAGACAATCGAGTATATAAAGATTTTGCATATACGCGTCATGAACGTATATTCGAAGTTTTAATATACTGGATAAATAGAGATTCACACTCTAGTCGCTCGGAGATGATTTTGATAATGGAGCTCCATCACCAATATTTATGTTCGTGTTTCGAAGGTGTGATTTCTATATATTTCCATTAGACTGGTGTGAGAACCAAAACTTATATAGATAGATTTATTTGTTGTGATTTGGCATCAAAAACATGATTTTCTGTATATATATCAAAATTATGAATTTGAAACGATAATTCACTAATTGATTGATGTTTGTGTTGTTTGTTTATTTGTTTAATAATTTTGAACCATTTAGCCTAATTGAATCAAACATTGAACTGTATTGAAAATTGGTCGCATTTGCTTGCATATACATGTACTTACATTGAACAGGTCATAACAAGGAGGCTAGAGCAGAAGAATAAAATTTGTTTGCCCGACAAATAGGTACATATTTACTATAATTTACTGTTTTGTTTGGGTGATGATTATTTTATGAGTCGATTGGCTAGCCGCTTGGCTTTTTCTTTTTCTTTTTGAGATCAGAAGGCCTGTATGGAAATTTCGGGATTTTCCCGGTGCAGGGGAGGTTATGGCGAAATTTTTCGAAAATTTAGGGTGATAGCCAAATTTTTGAAAATTTTGAAAAGTTCTTAGAAACTGAAAAGTTGAAGAACTTAAGCCGTAGTCAAAATACTGAAAGTTGAATTGGTTTTTAAAACAACTTTCGGCTTCGTTCCTTTTCGGGGACGAAAAGTTTTAAATGGGGGAGATTGTAACAACCCGAAAATCCGAGCCAGTTTAAAATTTTTATTTTGGCAATTTTAGTTAATTTTGAACATTTAAAATGAATTATTTTAAACAACATCAACAAGAAATTTATTTTGAATAGAATTAGAATGTATATATTTATATACGTCGTCGTTAGAATATAAAATATTTATTTTAATTATAAAAGGAATTGAAAATGGCGCGGTAGTTCGATAATTCGATTTCAAACTTCAAATGAATGTACCGGGTGCAAAATAAACCGGATTTTAGCGAAACCAAAAATATTTGAATCTAATTGAGAATATCTTTCCAACGAATCCGAAAAACCCAATTGCCTTGGTAGATTCGAAGGCAAAACCATCATGGAAATGAATAAGGAGTGATATACCTTTTGGATGAATGGAAGTAACATGTCTACGCTACCCAAGTGAGGCGATACACACTAGAGTTGTTGTGGAGCGGAACAAGCCTACAAGTGAATAGCGGTGATACAAATGCATAATGAGGTGAAAAGAAACACCCTCAACATCTTTTCGGAGTGACACAACTATCCAAGTTTCATGAACCGAAACCGGTCTTTAATCACCTTGTCGTGATGTAACAACCAGTATTTTACGTATTGGAGGATCGTAAAATATTTTTATTTTATTCCCTGAGAGTTGGATCATTCTCATATTTTGATATGTTATTTATGGAAATGTGAGACATGTCCATAATTTTTACCAATTTTTTTTTGTGATTATTTCCCATATCAGTTTGTATAGGGGATAACTTTTGACTCGGGTCAATTCAGGTGCTGAAATCGGTCTCATGGGAAAGGAAACGATGATTCTCATTCCGCAGAGTGGTCACATTAAAGATTCGGCTCAACGGTTTGGGAGGAATCACTGTTTTAATGTTTTACAGTTGTCTGTTCAGTTTTTAAGCCATAATGGGCTGATTTGGAGAGGCCCATTAATGGGTTGGTTGAAGGCTATAAATAGGGGATAAGAGGCATGGAGAATAGTTTACTTTCTCTATTCTCTCATTTGGAAGAACTAAAGGTCCCCCATTTCTCTATCTTCTTCACATTTCCACCATTAAAGCTTAGAGAATCGAAGGTCTACATTGTTTGAAGCTAGATCTACGCCATTTCAAGAGAGAGTTCATCGAATCGAAGAGTCTAGAGAAAATTCTTCGCTGTTCAGATTTAGATCTAAGTGTTTTTGGTTTGTTTTAGAGATTTGGTGAGTGATATACATCTCTCATGCGGATTCAATTAAGTATGAGTTGTATGATCTTAATTTCATCATTTTCAAGTGTTTTCTCCTAGATCTACACTGTGGTAAGTCAAATTTCATATGAATCACCATAGGATCTAGTTAAGTAACTTAAACCAATAATTTCTATATATTTTTATATATTTATGCAAGTTAGTTCCATAACTTTAGTTCATATGTTCATTTATCATGATTTTGGTAGTTTACATAATTTGTGATGATAATGGTTGTTTTCATGATGTTGGCAAATTCATAACATGCTTGTAGTCATATTGGATGAATTGGTTTCGTTGAGTTTGTGGTTTGGCGATGTTTTGATCAAATTTCGGGTTGAAAGTACGATGGATCAGATCTGGAGGAGTATGGGTCAGTCAGGAAGCATGGATCGGTCGAGACAAGAAGCAGATGAGTCGGTCGGGTTGCAAAGTGTCTTGGAGAACACGTCATGAAGGGTCGGTCTGCACCCAAGGGGTCGATCGGTCATGTACCCAGGGGGTCGGTCGGTCTACACCCGGGAGGTCGGTCGGTCGGGCATCCAAGGGGGTCGGCCGGTCATTGGGTCGATCGGTCCATTGGGTTGGTCGGTTGGTCAACGTTTGGAAGTAAGGGTCAGTCGGATCGGGTAGGTCGTGATGGTTCAGTTGTGAAGGGCAAGTCATGATGGGTCGATATGTAAGGGTTAAGACAACGCTTCTAGACGTTGTGGTTTGTTTCTATGACAAATAGACGAAATGCCATGGATCGATGATGACCAAATAAGGTGTGTTTTGGATCAATGATGGATGTGACTTCGACAAGAGTTCAGGTGGAAATGTTCGAAGTAATGTGAGGTGTTCGTTGGACGTTGTAATGCAACGAATGAGAAGACGACTCAAGGTAATGAGTTCGTGGATGAAGTGGCTCGAGAAGGTGCTTGAGCTATGACTCAAAGTGGTGAGTCGGTGAATAATGGTTGCTCGAGAAGGTTGCTTGAGCTATGAAAAGTCGTTGGGTTGCATGACTAGAGATGCGAAGACCGAGAGATTATTGTTGTCGTAGGTTCTAGCGGGCTCAAAGAAGGGGTACAATAGGGCACCTAAAAGATCGGAAGGTTACTGGTCGAGTACCCTGGGTATCGTTGAAAGGCTTAGGTATGTATCATTGAAAGGCGTATGGAGATTCTGCTAGAACCGGGGTTACCATTATCCCTTGACATATGACAAAGTCGACCGTCATATGATTAACGATGGTTTCAAAGCAGAATTGGCGGTGATATCCAGAGTCTGTCATGAATGATTAGATGCTTGGTTTGTACCGTCTCACATAGATTGTTCAACGTCGAAGGAGATGTTCCTTGGGTGCTTGTCTGATATTGGTTTAAGCCTCTGGGGCTTATGCTTGAGGGATGTTGAATTCGATTAGGATGATTTACGTGAGATATACAATCTGGATGCTATGCGTGTTATGGTTCGATTGCTTCCGATTGCCATGGATGTATGGTTGAAATGTGTGTTGTAAAAGGCTATCACTGTCTGATGTGGAGAAGACGAGAGTTGAGTTCTTCTCTGGTATTGTGGACAAATTAGTTCGTTTATTTACCCATTCTCATATACTTTATTATTGATGTTTGTTAGCTATTTTATCACTTACTAAGACTGTTGTCTGACTCATGGTTTTATGTTTCCCTCTTATTACCTTGCGTTGTTCATCCGGTCATGGATTGGCAGACTGAGTAGCAGGTGACAAGTGATAGCTTAGTGAGACGATGTTGCAGTTCGGAGGCGAGCAGGAGGCTGGCGTACTATCTTTTCTACTATATAGTATTTGGATTTCCGTTGTTTGTTATTCTTCTCTGAGTGTTGTAGTAAGGCAAATTTGTACAGACTTATGTTGTAATCCTAGTGTTTGGATATACGTTCTAGTTGTTATAAAAGTTTTGGTGTTTTCCGTTCAAATATGTTTTACTAATATTACCTGTCGTATTCATTCTATTATATTTTATCCTTGCGTTGTGAGTTGTACAACAGGTTCTGTTTGTGTTATCATACCTAGATGATCTTCCACAGCTATCTAACACGTCTTTCATCGCATTATCCTCTTGTTTAGTGCAGGGGTTGTGGGCGGTCGTTACAGGTGACACACTCATTCCAAAAATGAGGTGACATGGGTATTGGCCAGCGGAAACTAAACTTGTAGAGGCGAAGATACCAATTGACTTTTAACATTGTTGGAGGACGAAGTGGCTTTATTACTTTGTGGTGTTGATACCCTTTGTTGACGATACAGGGTCGATGCCACACTTTTTAATGTGGAGAAGCAAAACATTTATGAAGCGACACAACTTTTGACTTCGAGGAAGTGAAGCACTTTCTCATGAAGTTGTACAAGTGGCTTAACGCTATTAATAAATTCGAGATGATACAAGATTTTCACTAGTTTGAAGGTACACTATCTTCAAAGGTGATAAAAATATAGTGTAATAATTATATAAATGAAATATCAAATATATGTTTGTAAATAAAAATCATGAAAATACATATTAAAAAATATGCATTATTAATATGTTGGTAAAGACTTATTAAATAAAATATTGAGTATGTGTATCTATAAATAAAACTACACTTCAAAAGGAAATAATGGCATTATATAAGTTCATAAATCAAATAATATGAAAACAAAATAAAGTTTTTACCTAAGCTAGGATCAGAACTCGCAAGCTTATGAAAAATAAAATGTATTTATGTTAGGAAAGAGATTTGATCTAGTGATCTCATAAAAAATAAAAATATATTATAAACCAAGAACGGGATTCGAACTTGTGAACTTATTTGCTTAAACATAGGGAATCTTTAGAAGCTTACGCTTATGCACAAAAAAAGTATCAACAACAAAGTTAGTACAACAATTACTTAAGATATAAATGTGTGTATTTCAATTAATAATATCTAATATAGTTAGAAAAAAAATATTACCAATAATTAGTTCTTAATAGTTATTTTTCTCTTAAAAATTGTATATTGAACACTCGTAATGATTCTTTTTTATACTACCATTGTTTATTTAAATTATTCAAAATAAGGTAAGTCATATTGTTGTTATCTATTGCATTAATCGAAAGTCTTCATAACATAACAATGATCCAATGAATTTATTGTGCTCAAACTCACCAAAAATTCAAAATACGGTCAATTTATTTGCAATAATATTAATTCAGTCAAAGTGATATGTTGAATATTCTTCTTCCAGGTCTCTTTTTCCCTGATTGTCATATCTCAAAAATATATAATCTGTCTCCTTTATGCTATTCAATATAAATTTGAATTATTCAAAATCAAATAAGTTGTATAAATTTTACCATTGTTATCTATTTTGCTAGTCAAACAAGTTTGTAATATAAAAGTTATTTGCTAACTTTAGGAAAACCATAATCGTGTTTTAAGCATGGCGTAAAGAAAATAATTTTAAAAAAAAAATCCAAAACCATTAATAATAAGAAAAGGAGAAAAAAATTGGCTACGTTTAAAGAGCATGTGCCTGTCCCTACATCTATCTTAATCTTAGGGTGTGTTTGTATTAATGGGTGCCTAATATCGCCATCGTGGTTCGAACCATGCACCTTCGTCTCGATAGTTTGGTTCTATACCCACTTAATCACCTTTAGAGTTTAGGCGGTCAAGTGTTTAATCACTAACTTGTTGAGGAGAAGCTGGAATGGTGCATAACGTGCAAAGTGTGAAACACAATGGTAGTATAAAACAAGCTAAGATGGATATTCGTAGTTACATCCTTAATTATTTTAGATAATTTGCACATCTTATATTACTTTTATTTCATGATAATGTAAAGGCTAAAAGTTTTCAAAAAGATTGGTAGATTTTTAGCCAAAGATATTTGATATTTGTTACTAAAAGTCAATTTTCTAATTATATTCATTCTGCACTTTTATGATTAAATTTACCTGCATGTTTCAAAAAATATGGATATACTGTATTTTCTTTAAATACCATTTTAGTTCATTTCATAAAGTTGTAACATAAATGATAACTTTAAGTTTTTTTGATGGCATAATTACGTTTTCAAGATTGCAATAATTACATTGATATTTTTCGTAATTTTAAGTAGTTATTTTTTTTTCAGTCACTCAATTCATGTCATTTGATTTGTAATTTTCAATTTTGGATTTTTATTTAATAAAATATATTGAAATTTAACAAACAGTCAATTCGAAAAATGATTTTAACATATAAAATTGAAAACAATACTATTATTTTTTGGTTTCTCACCTCCATGCCTTTTGTTTTTTCCCCTCCCAACATCACCTATGCCCTTCAATCTTTCTCATGTCGTCCTGATATTCCACACCTTTTTTGAATATATATTGAAAATGGAAAACCAAGAATTCTTTTTTCAAAGCAGACAGGTTCTTAATTTTCGATCGATCTATTTTAAATTGCCAATCATGTTGGAATTTCTACACAAAGCATTAATGGAAAATTAAATTATATTTTATATTACTTATTTTCATTCTAAAATATTGTACTTTCTACACAATCGTTTTCCTAAACATATAAGAATTGTGTTCAACTTTAAGCTCTAAGGTCTTAGAAAAGTATAAGAAGAAACTACATTTGTAGTTGAACCCCTTTACACATTTAGTCGTTTTAATGCTCAAATTTTTTCAAGAAGAGAGATATTGAAATAGACATTTTTTTGAAAGTGACTGTTTTAGTACTTCATTGTATTCATCATGCAATAATACTATGTTAGAAATTGCTTTTATACACTCATGTGTAACCTCATATGATGGTTATTCTTCATTATATTGATATGTCAAGATTCACCTAAACCTTTTTCATGATAATTATTCATTTATTAATAATTTATTAAGATTCTTGGGTTCAAGGTTTCGAGGTATAAATTTCCGTGAAAACAACAATTTATTATTCAAAGACTCCAACGGTTGAGGAAGAGGAAAGAACGGGATAGCTTTAAGTTATATAAATTGTTTGTGCTTACAGAGTGAAATTCACAAGAATATGAGAAGTAATTGTAGAAATTTATTAAAAAAAAAGAACATAAATAGTCAATTTTCACAGTTATTCAACATAAAAAAGAATTGAAGCAACATATTTAGATTAAAACCTAAAAAAATTAAAGACTGACGCTGGGACATAATCATAATAAGATGCAAAAAAATTTGAACAATTTGTATGTCGACAGTCAAGATAAGTTTATCGAAAATAGTAAACAACGAATTAGTCGCAGATGATAAATTTCTACAGAAAAACAAACAGAAATTAACAGAGACTTACCCAAAATATATCGCTGGATGAAGGAAGCCGGCAAATATCGATGAATTTAGCTTCAGATTTGTAGTGAGATAAAAGTGGGACGGTGAACTACAAGGTTTTTGAACTTCCTTTGTTGAAGGATAACATTTTAGGAAAAGAAGATGGAGCGTGGAGAAGAAACATTGTCATGGAGAACAACAGTTTTTTTTAGAGAACTTGGTCATTTGTCTAGTTAAGGAAAAGTTTAAAAATAAACCGTTCGCAAGCCAGAGCGCTTCTATTTCGAAATAAAGTGTGTATGGGATATCCACGTAAGCAATGTTAGTTTCCTGATTTACAATTTAAGTAACAGATTTGAAAAATTAAAGGCTACTTGATTCTGGTGATTCATTGTATAAAGCGATTGATTCTTCCATAAGGCATAACAGAAACTTATCCAAGAATTTTACATCATTCTTAGGTTCTTCCATAAGGCACAACAAATAACTTATCCAAGAAATTCACTATTCGATTATTTTTTAGTGTAGTTAAAGACTATACTAACCGTCTAGCTCTTTACAACATCAGCTATGGCACAACAGAAACTCATCCACCAACCATTGTTGCTTACTCCAATAACAAGTAGCCCAAAAGCACATATCACTATAATTTTCCATTTAAGCTTAAACCAAAACAAGCAAAGTTAACGTTTTCTAACAAAATACAGACTAATATTGTATCCAAGTACACAAGACGCTAATTGTTTAATAAATATATTGTTTCTGAAAAACGAAAAGGGGAGGCCAGCATTTAACCATCTCAGTTTACAGGACAAAGCAGTAAATAGCTTCTCACGGAATGAATAGTATTAAACCATCTTTGCAAAGGATTTATTCACCACATATCACTAACACAAGGCCACATATGATCCTTCGTAGAATAATTAACAACATCATTTCCAAAAACAATCAAAACTCTGCATTAGACTCATTCACTATCGCTGTCATAATCCTGACAAAGCGAGAGAAGTCCATTTTCAGCTTGGACACTGTCTGTAGTAACATTTGATTTGCTATTTTCAGCATCGGATTCGACGCAAAGCTTCTTTGCGGGTTGAATATTCGACTTTCTCTTCACAATGAATATGGGCTTCACTCTAGACGGTCCACTTCTGCTACCTGATTTTTTTTTTTTTTAATAAATTTTAATTATTACAAATATGTAATAATCAGCTAAGTGCCTAAATGCTAGGAAATGCTGGATATCACGTATAGGTAATTTGAACCACAAAATGCTTTTCAGAAGTCAATCATGAATCGTAATATTACACAGAAATTACAAAAATGTAACCGCCCAGGTGCCTAAATGCTAGGAATTTCAATTTTCAAACATCCAGATGTATGTTCAACAAACTACTATTTTGTAATCCCCCCAATTTTAGTATTATTATTTTATTTTATTGAAAATTTATAAAAAGTTTTTTGTAGTTGCAATTTGCAATCCCTTGGCCACTGGAGATGCTCTAAATGTTTGATAGGAGCAGAGCATAATGTGGTGTTGACCAGCTCAATTTTTATCTTCTAAATGTTATGAATGTAACATATGTATGACATCCAGGATGATCTGAATTCTGACTACTGCAGTTGTTAACGGATACCCGAAGGATGTTAAATTCGTATGCATCCATATCTGATAAACCTAAATACCCACTATACGGAAAATATAATACAGACGCGGATATGAAAATATCCATGCTGTGTCCATTTAATTCTTGTAGAAAATGTAATTTATATTATGTATATGATGAAAGTATAATAATGAATAATATTTATTTTAATAGTTTTACCAAAATAATAGTTTATGTTATCTGTACCTATTTAAATGCATGTTCACTGTTCAAGACAGAATTTTATCATTTTCTTTTGTTCTGTTTTTGTTTCTTTATGCTATTCTCTATTTATATCCACGGATATGATAGTATCCAATATTCGTGGATAGTATCTATATTCATCGACAAACTTGGTTTGATCTTAAGTAGCAATCAGAAAGTGCTGAACTAAAATAATATTTCAACAAAAGGGGAAGACAAAATCAAACCCTTCAACATAACCTACTACCTTCAGTGTTCTTAGAGCTATTAGAGATGCCTGTTTTACTCAAAGTGTCCGTGGGTTTCTCCACTATGTTTGGGACGACTTTACTTTTCCCCTGCAATTACAAGTGATAAATACATCAGAAAAGCACTTTTGCTTATCCGGTGCCTATTTTTGATGCAGCGACCAATAAAAAGAGAAAAAAGTCCAGACGCCAATGAATATGCAAATTAAATACCTGTTTTTGAAAGATAGAAATCGTGAACTGAATTGCTTTTTCCAGGAACTTAATCAAAATAAACATAAACAAACTGCCTTGTAATTTTCATAGACATGTATACTTGATATTTAAGTATGCTTTTTACCAACAAATTCAATTTTTGCCATTATAAATATTTCACCGAATTTTTAGAAAACTTTTCAAAATGTGCAGCCAAGCTTCCAAAAAGCGCAAGTTGGTTTTTGCTTTGTGTCTTTGGCAAATAGGGATCTATCTGCTTTACATATTCATTAAACATTTCTTACAAACACGTCAATATATGAAACTGATATTTTATCTAAATCGGAAATTCAGGATGACTAAATGTCTGTATTTGTAAAAGGTCAAGGATATAATGATGAGAAAAATCAACATAAAATCAATATAGCTATAGCAAACAAAATCATTACCTTCTCGTTGAAATCATCTTCGTCCTCATCCTCATTGTCGTCCTCATCATCATCTTGTATTCTTCTGATGTACTCTTTATGACCCTGCAAACGTGAGTTTTGATTAGCAAATCATAACATTTAGTGAATAATAATGGACCGACTTTTTTTGAAAAGAAAAGGAAGAAGAGAAAAACATATGAAACATATACTAACAGGAAATACTATTGATTTGATAACTTCTTCGTCTGCTTTATCTATTTCATCCATCATCTTTTGCTCCTGGAGAAGTAAATGGGTTCAGCAAAGATAACAGAATATCTGTGCTAAGTGATATTGTCTAAATTATTTAGATCTAAAACCTAATCTACCATATGAAAATTATATGCACTCATCAATCTTGCTCGTTAGCAATTTAGATGTACATTTACATATGTCCGTTATAGCCTTATATTTTGTTTTGTCAGCAAATATACTCCTCTTCATGGTTTATGCAAAATGGCTGTATGCCTTTTTCAGTCTACTCAAAAGTCCAAACCATTGGAACTATGTCATCTTGCATATTGTATAGGAGTTTATAAGCCACCTTGGCAAATACTTTTATCAATCTCAAAAACCGTATGTTTACTTGCATTTATTACAATTTTATTTTTTATACTAATATATGTGTCAGGTCAGTTTCCAGTTCCTAATTGTGGATGGAAGTTTAGACGTTTAGTTATCAACTGTAATACAAGAAAATACTTCAGCAGTGCATTGTTACTAGCACATCATCTGTGCAAGCACGTCATTCAATGACACCAACATGGCAAATACATAATCAATCTAGCAAACTACAAGTTTATTTTGCTTCGGAAAAACTAGTGCATTTATTAAAAAATCAAGATGATATTACACTAGCATATTATGCTAGTTTAGCTATCAGTTCCTAAATACTGCCATCAATCAATTGCCATAAAGGAAATGAATGCCTCAGCAGTCTATAAAAAGCAAAATGACGAGAAAATAAAGATATACTGACCTTTTCCTGCTTTATATGATGCAATGTTGCTAGCACATCATCTATACTTACTGTGGCATGTCTGGACTGATGAATAAAAACATCGATGAGTTAGTATAATATAAGGGTTGCAAAGGCTGGAAGTCACAGATAAATTCTAGCATTGATCTGTTAGAACATTCACCTTCAGTGATCTCATTTCTTCAAGGCCAGCCATTATGTCCATATCTTGTTTTGAATCCAGCGCCCTATTCTCTAATGATTTCATTGCATCTCCCATTTCTTCCGCTTCTCTTTTTCTCTTCTCAATTTCTACTGCCTGAAATTACACATGTTAGATCTTGATTCCATATGAATGAAACGCTGAAGTGCAAATAACATTTCTCACCTCATCGGTTGCCCGCCAAGGCTCATAATTCCGGGCTGCTCCTGATTCTACAACATAATCAGAATTTTGAGGATCTGTCTTCATAGTCAACTCTGCCGAGCATTTTGTGCATTTAAAATAAAACCTAAATATTTGGATCCCTAGATAAGTCTGCATAATCAATTTGTGTAGAATCAGTAAAATTTCTTCCAAAACAGATGAACTCAATGAGAAGTCCAGATTAAATTTTAACACTACTACTAAAAAGTGATGGTGCATATTTTTGTGAATAAGATATCAAGCTCTTCCAGTACACTGAAACCAATTAACTTAATATTTTATATTCATCCAACTGATGAAAACAGACGGATGCGTAGAGTAACTCTGTCAAAAACATGATGGACTGGACCAATAAATTATGATTTTATCCCTCCAATTACCAAAGTATTTGACAAAACTTCTCTCCGGGTGGTGGATCAACCTACTTGTATAAAGAAGGAATGCATATAAACTTTACTTTTTGCCCGCTCTATGTTGATGTAAATATACGTTTTTATTGATGAATTACATTGCCAAAATCACACATGAAATGACTGCATTACATAAATTTTGTTTACTTTGTGGGCTAGCACAACCACTGCATCCATTTTACTGAAAGAAATTTATGATTATGTACATATACGTATGTGCACACGCGCTTGAACCTTGAATAAAATCAGAAAGTGTTTATTGCACTAGGAAAAATCACTAAGATCCCATACACCAGCGTGTAGGCTTAATAACATTGGTGGTTACACGTCATATTGCTAAATATCCAATGATATGCCATTCGCTATCAAGACAACATGTTTGGATGGAGTTGTTTTTCATCTACAAAACAGTTCACTGGAATAGATTTTAAATAAGATGACATTTCTATACCTAATTCAACTAAAACAGCATCTATAACTAAACTGAAATAATCGACTCAAAAACTTAAAACCTTTTTTTATTTGGGAAAATATAATTTATTACCTGTAAGAAAGTAAAGTCCACTCATTTGTATTCTTACACGTGCCCAAACATTTATATTCATACTCACTGACTAGCCAACAATTAATACTCTCCCAAAATTTGACCTTTCCCTTCTCGCAAACACGGGTCTCCTCTCTTCCTGAGATCCCCAATTAATTATCATCTACGAAAAATACCAACCATGGCTTAATTTTTCCTAACCTAGCCAGTGAATAATCAATGCCTACTGATATCTTCTCTTTCGGTACGCTCTCAAGTAAATTACTTCTCTTTTCAGCAGTTTCGACTGTTTTACAAATTTGTATTACTCTTCTCAATTTCTAATTGCAATAAATTTCATTTTTACAGTAAACGGTAAAACGCGTACTTGGGATGGTGTATTCGTTGACATGTTTGGTAATTTTGACAATGTAAAAGTTGATTTACTTTGATTCCACGGGTTTGATTTCTTACAGTTTTTCTTTTCGAGTTATGTGTTATTTAAATTTTATTTCAATTATCTTTAGTGCATGCCTCTTCACATATGTGAGGGAAAGGCTTTGGCACTAATCGACCACCCCCAGAGCCAGGAAAGCCGTGAGAATAGTATCAGAACGGGAGACTGACCTGGGAAATCCTCTCGTGCTTGAGTACGGGAGCCTTTGGCACTAGATATCCACCTTATCTTTAGTGCATGCCATTATTGAAATATTGTCTTACATTTGGAGTTGGAACAAAAAATATGTAACAAAACATGTATTTCACAGATAAAACATTTAAAATTTCTACATTGCTGAATCTGCCAGATGACTTTTTGCATGAACCACAATTCAGCGACATGTTTATCACCAGCATAATGAATTACTGATGATATCTAACATTTGACTATAATTCTTCATCAATTCTGCTAATTGTCGCCATTTTGAATCTGTCACAATGAAAACATGTCTGAAGTTATCAAAGAATTTCACGACTATTTTAAGTTACAGTAAAGAAAAACTTCTAGTCATTCGTCTTGGTAAATGCTTGATCTTGACATGAGATTTGATTTGTACTATATGTTTAGCACTACATAATATATAGAGATTTCATTACACCGCTCTAATATGGGATTCCTCGTTTAAACTTACCATTTATTATCGATTATGAAGTAGGAAGTTTGACCATACACCCATTTAAGTTTATCTAAATTGTTTGTTAAGTGAAGTTATTTATATATTGAGTTTGTTCAACAAAAGACTTTGAGACCTACATAATCTCCATGTTTTGCTGCAATATATAATTGGAGTTTATTTCTACAAAAAATGCTCTGATTAAACAGCTAACCATTTAAAATAGATTTATTTTTTAAATGAAAATAAATATATTAGGTTATGCTCAAGAACAAACTTCATAACTGGTGGAAGCACATTGCCTTGCTTTATTACAACACCTGATTTATTGGTAAACAACTTCTAACGTGTCATGTTTAGTTCAGAAAAAAATAAAGAAGCATAATGATGCTAATTCACGTTTGTAGCACTCATGAGTATAAATCATCTTCCCATCATAACTCAAGACTATGTGCTTCGAAAAAACTACCACGTTATGTTTTTCCCCTCCCACAATGACATCAGCTACTGTATTCAATGATTAATCATATCTTCTTCCATCCAGCATATTGTTAGTGATATCTTCAATATTGTTAGTGATATCTTCAATATCGCGATAATTTCTGTCGTATTATTGGGTCACTATTCATGAAAAATGAATTTCATTATTAATATAGATAGATAGATTGTCACGACGGTGAAAATATTGCAGGATGTAAGAAAATATTCCAGAAGAAGAAGAGGGAGCTTGCTACTTAAGTACAAATATTAGAAGCATATTACAAAATCTGCAATGTATCACACTTAATGTTAGCACAATCACTATGGAAATGTATGTTATATCTGATTAAAACATATGGAACTTCTAATGCTATTCGGTGCTCAAGACAAGTAGGTTTTGCTATTAGAGCTACTAGAATAATTAAATGAAGTTATTTATCAAGGCCAATGTATGGAACAACCAACTTGAGTGTACTGTTAAAATCATTATAAAATTTATCACTTTTTCAGTTGAACTTTATTCTTTACTTCAAAAGAAAAAAATGGATGGTTTAAGCATTTATATACACACACACGTACACATACATACAGACTACTCCACAGCACTCCCCTTTGCAGCACCCTAAAAGCCCCTGATATTAGAGTGCAAAGGGATGCTGCAAACAAATGTGTTGTGAAGCACATTTCATATATATATATATATATATATAATTATATAATTATATATATATATATATACACACACACACATACACACACACACACACACACACATATATATATATATATAAGATAGGATCGCGCGTCCCAAATAGTGCAGCACCCCTTTAGCCCCCCTAATTTCCACCACATAATCATCTTTCCCTCTCCTCCCACTAACTCTTTCTCCCACTCACACAATATTTAAATATATATGAGTGGCTATAATTGAAATGCAAAAAGAATGTCATAAAAAAGATGCTATATAACCCCTTATATATATATATATATATATATACACATATATATATATACATATATATATATATACATATATATATATATACATATATATATATATACATATATATATACATGATAGCGTCCCTTTTGCACTTCATTTTAGACCAATCATTTATAATTTAGTAAGTTAGTGGAAAGAGAGAGAAACAGTAATGTGATGGAAAAACAAGGGGGCTATAGGGATGCTGCACTGTTAGGGGTGCTCTCAATCCTATCTCTCTCTCTTACACACACACACACATACATATATATACACACACACATATACATACATATATATATATATATATATATATATATATGCTAAATTTTCATTTTGAGGAATGACAAAAAATCTATTTCAATTTTAGGCATCATCTAAAACTTATTACGAAAATAGGTCAGCCTTCCCAACATAACATTCTTGTAACTTGCACACTTTCCAAAGTGCACAAACATATTTATAATAAAAAATGTGTTCTAAGTTAAAAACACAAAGAATCAAATAGCTATGTTGACTCTTCCATCTTGGCCAACCTGTAACATGAAAAAGCTTAACAATCAGATGTAAAGTTGGGCAGTCCTAGTTGAAGAGCTAGTAATTGTCATTTTAGGCGAGATTAATTTTTATAATTGAAGCATTTCACAACTCCACACATATAATAAAATATTATTGTCAACTAACTGTAAATAATTGAAACCATACTTGCATTTATCAAGTTCTGAAATTTGTTATGTTTCATGTAATCTAAGCACCATATTAAACAACTACCAAATATATAACTATCTTTTCTATTTCAACGCAGATTTTCCAAAATGATTTAGGGCTCACACATGTTGACATGAATGCAGGTTGAAATATGAAGACAGGCAGCACGTTTCAGATGGGTTTTTTCAATTTTATTCTTTCCCAAAATGGTTATTTAAATTGTATTTTTCACATATAGTTTCATACATGAACAAAATGCTATCCTAATTGATCAATGGTTAGCTTGAGAGTTAATCTTCACGCCAACATGCTCGGGTAACAAGAAAAACTAAGCTTATCATATATATGTTACTTTTGTCTTTTGTGCGGTTGGGAAATTTCATTAACTCTACCCGGTTTTTGAATGGGCATGCTACAAGAAGACGAGATGTTAGGATCTCAAAATTTTCAGCATATACTCGATGTTGTTTATATGATGGTATGTATATTACTCTATTTATATGTGGAAGCTTCATGAATTTAAATTTATTAACATAAACAAAAACTATTTATCACTTCAAAATATTATCTTCATGATACTATATTATAATCCACTAAAGCCTAATGATAATAAATCCGTCCCTTCCTCCCTCCCTCTTTGTGCGTGTGTGTGTGTGTGCATACGCGTGTATGAATGCACATCTTTGGATTATTCTTATTTATACTTGGGGACTATTATGTTCTATGTAACAATTGCCTTTGTAGAGGTTCAGTATGCTTGAGTATATCTGCACACACAGCGACGCTAATCATAAATATATGTATGTATGTTGTATATATATATATACACATTAATTAGTCTCCATGGTAACTTATTTTCCTCCAGAAAATTGCTCTAACATAAGTTATAGCTTACTATGCAGAATTTATATAGATGTCATGTATAACTATAAGCAACACATGATAAAGATGCTGTTGTTGAGAACAAAGCAAATGGCAAAAGTAAACTCCGTAGCTTTTGAAACATCTTTGCAATTTTAAGCTGCGGTCTACATATGCATGCAATGGTCAATGTTCCTTGCAAAATGTTATGATAATGCCTTCATATTCACATCCCGCATATGTTTGATACTCATATGTTATATAATTCCTGAATATCCATGTGAGGTATACATTTTTTACTGATGAAGTTATTTTTTATATGTACTCGATGTCAGTCTTTTTTAATAAAAACAATAATTATCTTTTGAACAGACAAATCATTCTTTACACCAAAGATAACAAATCAACTATTATAAACACATAAAAAGCTACTTGGCCAAAAATTTGCTTGATGGAATATTATTATTTTGAGATAACTATGTATTGGTTCATGCTATTGTTCAGGCAATTGTGTGATGCTATATAATTAATAGTTACTATGTATAAAACAATAGAAATAATAATTAATAATAAATTTTAAGCTTCCAGCAAACTGAAATGCTACATGATGCCACACTAGTTCTATGTTATTGATTATGCTTTTAGATGTCAATGCCATAATATACTGTTCAAAATGATGTTTAATTGAGTTTCCTATGGCAATAGATAAGTTTAGCTACAAGGCTGCTAAGGAGAATTCATTAGCTATAATTAAATAAAGTGAAAATTGAAGTCTTAAATATGATGTAATACAATATTTGTACAAATGAATGATTATCTTACATCATTTTGAAAATCTTGAATCATTCGAAAATTTAGCATGACATAAAATATTTTCAAGTTCAATTTAATTTCTTATATTCTTCCTTTTGGCAGTGGGTTTGGTTTTGATGTTTGAAGGAGATTCTTATGAATATATATACTCATAGCTGGAAAATTCTATTTTGTTTTAAACTGTGTGATTTACTAAAATTGCGCATATGTTTGGTTGTAAAATTCAAACTGAGAGCTTCTTCAGATTAACCAAAATAGTGCATATTTCTTGCTGTTCGGTCAAATTGAAAGTGTTGATGGAATACTAATTACATAGATCAGTACTAAGTTCATGAAGTATAATATAACTTCATAAAGTATTATATAGCTTTTGATGTCATACTAGACATATATTACCTCAATGTCATAAGCATCACACGATATAATAATACAAAACTAGTTATTAACGACATGAACATACTTCATTACTACCTCTAGGACTATTGGAATGCGACGAAGTGTTCGTATCTTTGATAAAGTAACATGAAAATAAAAGTGCAAATTAATAATTCTATAACATGATTTTCATCAACCAATAATTTTAGTTCCTAAACGTTACAGCCTGAAAAATGTCGAAAAATGCCTTACAATAATTTAAAAGCTCGAAAAATGCAAATCATCCTCAAAAAAAATAAAAATAAAATGCTGCAGGAACGTATATACCATTAGTGCTATTGGTACAAACTTCTAATGTTCAAATATTGCACATGTGCATAGCACGGCCCACACACTACTTAGCATAAACATGTTCCTTTTTTCAGTTGATACTTAAGATTTACCCAGCATATGACATGATTATACATAAACTATAGAATCACATCCCAAAAACAAGGTCTGCAAAGTCGAGGGACCATATTGGCTTTGATCCATTAGCGTGCCTTATCTAATTCAGCATTTGGTTGATTAGTCAACAAAAACAAACATTTGAAGTTGGTTCTTTCGGAAAGGAACAATTACTTTCAAAAGGAAGAAAAAACATAATAACTACGGGGAACCTGATTATAATTTAGTTTAAAAAAAAAAAACAGTCAAAATATTATTTATACCTCGCCGACAACATCTTCTTTCCTAGAATTAAACTTTGTCCCTTTATAAATATATGTGCCACAGGTGTTGCACCGAACGCTCATTGGAAGCATCATGCGCACTTTAATTTGCTGATTCTTAGGCCGCTGTGCCCTGGGGATTTTGGCTGGATCAAAATCCGGTGGGTAGTATTTATTCAGCACCTTTCTTTCTCCCATCTTTCAGATTTATCCGACTTGACTCTGATTAACTCCGGCTTGAAAATCCTAAACCAACATTTTAGTCAAAAATCAGGAGAGAAAATGACAAAATAAATTGCAGGAAATCAGGTCAGTTGAAAAAGAAAATAACGAACATTTTTATCATTTTCATTCTTCATCATATTTCCTATACGTTCTCAATTTAATAAAAAAAAAAAAAAAACTTTAATTGTATCAGTTTAAACATATTAATTTTGATATATCTAATTGTAACAAAAAAAACTGAAATTTTATAGGCAAACAGTTGAATTTAGGAAATGAGAAAATAAATTTATCCGAATTGACTCTGATTAACTCCGGTTTGAAAACCTTAAACCAACATTTCAGTCAAAAATCAGGACAGAAAATGACAAAATAAATTGCAGCAAATCAGGTCAATTGAAAAAAATAACAAACACTTCAATCATTTTCATTATTCATCATATTTCCTATACATTCTCAATTTAATGGAAAAAATAATCTTTAATTATATCAGTTTAAAGATTGATATATCTAATTGTAACACACACAAAAAATTATAGGAAAACAGCTGAATTTAGGTAACTTTGTCCCTATTTCTCCGATAATTCAAATCTCCAAATCGAAATCCTTCTTGACAAAAGAAGCAGCAGCATCCACATTAAGTAATCAATAGAATCAATGGCGCAAACAGTGGAATAATAATCCAAATCAAGCAATCACAAAAGGTCAATGGCGATACCTTCAACAATTTACGTCGGACTGCGAGTAGGCAAGGGGCAGCAATCTCCGAGAAGCCAAACAGGGCAGCGAGAGGCAGAGGCGTAGAACGAGTATGCGCTCAATTAGTGGTGGCGACTGGCTTGAGGTAGTGCAGCGCAGTAATTTGCTGGAGCAATACTGCTACGTTGATGCAAGGGATTCGCGGTTAGGGTCATTCGGGATGTTTCAGCTTTTTTCCTTTTGCGCTGTTATCCTGTGATTTGGAAGGCAGACGGGAGAATGATTTGTGGTTAAATAACGCGGATCTAGAAATATACAGCAGAAATTTACAGGGTCAAAACAGTATTTCCGAATTTGGAATAACACTGGATGAGAGAATACATTGGAGGAGGAGAAAGAAACGGGATAAATTTTTTTTGAGTAATCCGACTACAAATGAAAAGGGACTCAAGTCTGGAGGATAAATCTTAATTTGGTAACTGTTATGAGTGGTACAAAATAAATTTGTCTTTCCTTAAACATATAAATTAAAATTCCGATATTAACCTTCTATAATTCTCATTAATAAAAATCGTAAAACCTAAATCTTAATTAATACTTACAATTAACGCGGCACATAAAAATAAAAATAAATGAATATAATTAATGTAATGGAGACGCAAGAATGTTTTATAGAAGATCGAAAAACATCAGATCATGTAATTAAATGTAATTTCATATTGGAATTGATATGTTCAATTTAAATTAAACGCAAAATCGAAAATTTTGATCTAACATGCTGCGTAGTTTATATTCTTATTTATTTTGTCAACAAATTTTTTCTTTTTTACATTTTTTTTAATTTCTGGAAACACGCTTTTGTAATTTAATTTGAATTTAGTATGTTAGAATTTAACACAAGTGACGAGCTAGGGGCATTTGGGTCTCTTTTTCTTTTTCATTTAAAATAATCTAGACCCCGTTAACAAAATAAATTTAAGATGGGGTCCCCTTAAAATTATCCTCCCTTAACCAAATTTGAAGTCCCTTTAACAATCCCCTTTACCAAGGCCAAAACCAAAAGTAATGATCTAAATCCAGGGAAATAATAAGAAAGTACAAAGTAAAGTATTCACGCTTTGTGAAAGTTAAAGTGGAAGACTTTGATTTATCAGATATCAATGTTATGCCATTTTAAACATGGATAATATCCATTCAATTTTATTCCTCGGGTGTGCCCCTCAAACCAAATTGGCAAATTCTATTTAAGCCGTCATAAGTGCTGAGTTGCCTAAACTAGTTCCCCCCCCCCCCCCCCCCAGTTTTCCTGAGTCCCCCCCCCCCCTCCTCCCCCTTATTTAAAAAAAAATTATCCGAAAATACCCTCGCTCGTAGGGCGGCTGCGTGGTTCCATCACGAACCACACAGGGCAAGTACGAGGTACAATAAGTAACCTTGTAGAGGCACTACGAGGTTAGCTAGTGTACCTCGTAGTTGCCCTGTGTGGTTCGTGATAGAACCACACATCCGCCCTACGAGGTAACCTGACGATTTGAAAAAAAATTAACACGAAAAGGGTAAACTTGTCATTGAAAATCTTGATTAAAAGGGGAGGGGGGGCAACTCAGCACTTATGGCGGTTGGAATAAAATTTGCCAACCAAATTTCATCTACTAGCGTTTAGCAATCTCCTTTGCCCATTCTTATTTTAATAACGTGATCCGAGAGAAAGGTTAATCACATAATAACACTTAGAAAAAAATATGTCTTTCTTTTACAAATCATCCGCCAATTATAAACAAAACGAACAATTTTATTTATTTGTATTGCTAAAGCTGGTTGAAATAACCATCAACTCTCAATTAAACATGATCTTTCATGTTATATCTTGAACTTCCGATGCAACTTGAATAATAAAAGATTAAAATTTAACTTCTGCAATTTTATTATTATCTTGCAACCTTTCCGCACTTCACTGAAAAATCTTATAAACAGACCTGAGCAATGTAATGAACACTTTTTTTTAATGCTCGCTTGTGATTCAGCAATAAAAATCCAATTTTGTTCTATATTTTCCTTTTATCTTATAATATTGCAATTGTAATCTGTAATTTGCACATGCAACTACATAATTACATCATTTCCTATTGTTATTTTCAAAAATCTGAAAAAAGGAAGAAGATTGAAAGAAATACTTGAAGCGTATCCTCGATATCCTTTGATACTGTTTTATGCTTCATGATCTGGTAGAAAATATGAGAATGTCTGGTCAAAAAAATAAATCATCTAGACGGAATTAACAATAGTTAAAAACAAAAAAACACAAATGCATAGTAACCTATAGTAATAATCATCAACTGAAATTTCAAATCCAAATCTTGTGCATCAGTCAGTTCAAATAATGAGATATCTATTAGAAAAAACTATAGAAAATATGTTTAAACTAGTTAGAAATAAATCATACGAATCATTGGAAAAAATAGTTGCATAGCTTGATATTTGATGGTACCTGAACTTTAACACCTATCTAGAAGAGTGAAACTTTCATTGAAGTTTCAATACAATAACATTTTTTTAATTATCAATCTCATACACAAATTAAAATAATAGTAATTTTATTTGAGGTATATTGCAAAATAAGCAAATAAGAACATATGAAAAAGTTTTACTAAGGCCAAAGCCAAAAATAATGATGAACAAGTTCTAAATAGTAAAATCATGAATGTTATACATATAAACATATGACTTACGCTGATCCATAACCTGATACTTACTTGTGTTGAACTCTTAATCCGGCTTCGTCTACTTTCTCATAATCCCAAATACATGTTATAACGGTATTATCAAAAAAATGAAATAACAAGTGAATATGAAGATTGCCTCCATGAGAATTTGGTAGTAATTATGTAAACAAATCAAATGAAACAATGTAAAACACAATAACATACGTGAACCGAAGTCATTTTATATTAGTTAATGTTTCTTATGCTTGTATAAATAGTTGGCTACGACAAATTTACAGTTCATACATGTCAATTAAAATATCTTTTAATAAGAAAAGGAAACCAATGAAAATTATAACATATCTTGTATACTAGTAGAAAAATATATAGAACATACCTCGTGTTGATCACAAATGATGAATTAAATAGATCGTTAAAAGGTTTGTGATTGAGTTTTTTTACATATAACTTGTCTACCCTACTGATCAAGCATGCCTGCAATCATGTCTCAATAACTTTTCAAGCCATAGACAGTAGAAAATGACTCAGCTTGGTTAGTATCCTGCACCTACAATATTAAAATATATGTTATTCCATATATAAACTAATGACAAAATAAATTCTTATTTTTATTGAAATAAAAAAGCAATATTAGTTCCATATCAAAATGCAATATGTTCATAAGATATAATGAAATATATTATATGCTCATCTTTACTAATTTTGTGTAAGTATAATTACATTCACCTACAGTGAAAATACAACAGAAAAAAAATTGAAATTTATTTAGCTAGCATTGTATATTCTTACATAATTCTAATAAGGAACGTATGTTCAAATGAACAATCTAATATATTGTCTTATCTATATTACAATATGTGTAAATCTTATCTTATGAAAACAACAATTGATCAACTAATTAAAAATTAAAAGGTGCAGAAGAAAAGGTCAACGACATGCGTGTTTAGAAAGCCTCCAAGCATTTAATAAAACCAAATTTAGTTTCCCTTTCTATAGTATAGCATAGATTACTGCTAATTTTCAACCAATTAGCACTTCATTCTCCGTTGCTAAAACTAAGATGAGAGATATACAAAACATTCCATAAAACCACATAACTGAGAGTTATCCTTGTGTATTTTTGATATCTTACAAAAGCAATAATTTTAAAAGTATTAACAATATAATGCATGAGCAATCATACGAATGTCATAATTTATAATTCTAAACAAATGTTTAAATTTATATGCAAATCCTCAAATTTGAAAACAAATATTAAAGACAATTTGCTCAAGCTATTTATTATTTTTCCTCCAACTAATTAATGGTTAGGGAAAAAATTCAATTTTATCTCTAATCGTGGTACTTTAACATGCACAAAGTTGGTAGTGGTTTTTCATACTAAATAATGCAAAGACAGTTACGTTAGTTGAAAATTTTATAGATTCGAGACCTCTATTTTCATTTATGCTTTAGTCACTTAATGTTTTTAAAATTCTAACTTGCTATATGATAAAAATAACATGTCAAAACGTATTCATGTTATTTAGGTTTAAATTGTAGGTCGCGTGGAAATGAGACAACAAGGCTAAGTTCTGAGACTACCAAATTGAGTAGAAAAACTGATGAGCTAAGTAATATATATGCATGTGTGTATGTATACATATACACACGCGCACATACACACATTGTTAACACTAAAATTTAATTATGTGTGTTGTTAATAACAAAGGATTTCATATATTTTCTATAGGTACTTTTTGTAGTAAAGGCAACATTGGATGAAGTTTGTGCACTAAAGGCAATTGTAACAACCCGTATTTTTTATAACATGTTAAAACCATAAACTAAGGCAGAATTAAGGCAGAATTAAGCCAGAATTAAGGCAGAATTAACTTGGGAAGTGCACCCATGCAATTTTGCATTGGCGCACTAGGCAGGTGCGCCCAGGCCGAGCAGAAACCTGCTTGGTCCGGCCCTGGCTGGCCTGGTCGGGTTCTGGTCGAATTTCTGAGCTCTGGTGTGTCATTAGGGCTAACTTGTCACTTTCTGATTGGCTTCTCTTGAGATGGATGACCTTGATTAACTCTAGCTTCATCGACGGCTCTAATTAGTTTGAAATTCTATACAAACAGCCTCCTAGCCTCATTCTCTTTACATCATTCTTCTTTAACCTTATGCTGCTCAAACTCTTGATGATCATGGCTTCTTCTTCTTCCTCTAAATTAAAATAAATTAAATTAAAATAAATCGTAAAGATTATTTCTTGAAGACTACGACTAGGAATTTCTTACTGGGGATTTGCTTCTACAATCAAAGCAAGATTCAGCGATTCAACAATTCAATGACTAATTTCTAGACTTGACTTCTGCATCTAAATTTCTTAGACCATGATCTGTAAGTTCCAGTTACTTTTAGATAAAAACTATAAATCGAATATGAGCACGGTATAAATTGGAAGTGATTTATGTATGGTTCATATCTATTCTTGTTTTCTTCTTGGATCTTGACTATTGAGAATATTGCTTATGACGTTGAAACTATTGTTAACGACCTATGACTATGACAGTGAATATAAGACTATGTCTATGACTATGACGGTGAACATAAGACTATGCCTATGACTATGACGGTGAACATAAGACTGCCTATGACTATGAACAATAAGACTATTTTCTATGACTATGACAAGGACAATTGTGGCTAATCACATATGATTCATGACCATGAGGTTATCGCCTAGAATTGTGACTATGAAATTGGATCTAAGCTTGATTTTCTAATCAGACCTATTTTCTTTATTTTGTCCGTGGATCTTGATTTTGGTAATTTCTCTATTTAAGTTAGATCTACCCATGTTCTTGAACCTAGATTATTATTCAAACCTTTTCATGTTCATAATGTTATCAGATCTATATGCCTGCGATGTTTTAATCAATTTATTCAGTTATGTCATGCCTTAAAAATAGATTGATAATAGAATAATGTTGATTATGTTATATATGGAATTAAATGATATTGATCTATGCCTGTGGTTCTATTTTTATTATCATGTTGAATTGGGAGTTAATGAATAAGTCTATTCATGTGTATATGAACTTGAAGTATAACCCGTTATGACAAGTTGTGTAGTTGATCATGTTATGCAAGTTTTAGGTTGTAAAATCATATCACATATGTGACCAAATGTTAGATCTACTTGTTTATGTGTATATGTTAAACCTATGTCATATTTTAAGTTCACACTTATTCATATGTTCGTGATTGATTTGCAAGTTCACATATATGTAAGTTGATTTAGTCTATGTTATAAATTCACATATATGTATGTTGGTTCAGTCTACGCTGCAAGATCACACCTATGATATTCATGTTGATTATTTTGCAAGTTCACACTTATGATGTTCATATTGACTATGCCGATGATGCCAAGTTTACGCCTATGTCATGCTTATGATAATAAATTGCTTTATGCCAATTTTGTGTACGTTAAATTAGGCTAAGTTTTTAGCCTAATATTATATGCCAAAAACCATGCAGACGGAAATTAGGCTAAGATAGTTAGCCTAATATTTAGACGGGGTAACGTTGGGAAAAATTGGTAATTATAGGAAGCTTGACATGAAACTTGCCTTGAAAACTTTACACGAACTTGACATGAAAACTTGAACATGGACATGACACTAGAATGAACTTGAAAATGGCCAACTCGAGGTTGGTTTGAGTTTGCAGTGTAAATCTGCCCGGAACCCCCCGACAAATCCAGTTACTGCAAACAACAGGATCCAATGTGGGTAGTTAGTCATATCGCACTTGAAAGCCCGAGGTCAGACTGAGTTGTGGTGTAATTCTGCCTGGAACCACCTGGCATATCCAGTGACCACAACAATAGGTCTGATGTGAGAGGTTGGGGTGCATTAATGAATTAATGCCACATGATAGGGTTAAGTCATGAACATGAAAGACAACACTTGATCAACTTGATACATGATTCGTAGGTGGGTTAAGTCACGAACTTGAATGACAACACTTAACCAACTTGACATGCTAGACTGATAAGGGTTAAGCCACGGATTTAAATGACAACACTTAACCTATTGGATGGAAACCCTAGTTACGCGATCCGTTTCAGCAGTAACCCACTAGATGTATCATGGAACCCTGGAACTAGGCAGGGTGGGGCATGATTACTGGGCTGATTGTAAGCAACCAGATCGACGGCTGTGTTGGTGCACCAGTGTAGGTTCAGGCGGGCTATGGTCGTGCACATGGTCCGGAGTTGAAAAAGCAGGAATTGGGCATCAGTAGGTTTATCTGTGCATGCTTGATTCGTGTAGGTGGTTGGCACCCTAGGGCTTGATACACCCTATGGTCGACCTAGCACAGGTGACTACATTCGTGATAGGGCCGTATGACACAGACACACGATGAGCTAGAACTTGTAGGGAGCCGATCGACTAGTGGATCGTTTCGTTGGACCTAGAAATGGGTCATTTCATGATATTGGGCCAAGGGATCATTTCATGATTTATATAAGATATGGGTTTGGGATTCTAGTATAGTTGATGCAGCGAACCTTGAACATGTGATGCTATACTTGATTTGTACTTGATTTATCATGTTATCTTAGTCTATCTTGCCCATCTTGTCATCATCCGTATGTTTACTTTCAGTTTATATATGTCATGTTACCTTTATCTGTTTTTATGCTGAAAGTCACTTGGACTTACCATTCTTTTTGACTGACCCGTTTTCTTTCGCCTCTTTTTCTTCCGTTCCCCCCCCCCCCCCAGGTTCTCAGGGAGGAAACTCTAGCACTTAGCTTGGATTTCACTTGCTTTCGGTTCAGCTCATGTACGGTTTGATCTTGAGCTATGCTATGGGTGCATTTCTGCTATCTTTGGGGAATCAAGCTCCTTTTGTTGTTTCAAGTTTATGCTTCTTTATTTATGCAAGACAGAATTTATTGAAATGGAAAATAATGACCTTGGCTATTTGATGTAAAAGGTTTTGACTCTTTTTGAAAGTAATGAAATTTATCTTTTGATTCTTCCACTGTTTTATCTATGTTCTGTCTTGTAATATTTCTATGTTTGTTTACCTCGATAACGCTCCTCCAAAACTAGTGCATTCCCTTTGTGAGTGACCCTAGTGGAGGTGGGGTGTTACATTTGGTATCAGAGCAGAAGGTTACCAGACTGGGAAAAAGTTTTTAAAACCTTCTAAAACTATTTTCAAAACCGTTTACAAAGAAGCATTTTTCAAGAAAAGTCTTGTTTTATTTAAAGGCTATTCCCCAAAAGCCATTAGCACTATCCTTTGTTTCCTTATTTGAATCTCTTTTCCTTTCTTTTCTCCATCTGTAGTCGCAATAGTTTTACCTACGGCTAATCTTCTTTCTAGCTTCGTAGAGGGTTTTCCATACGATGGAAATAGTTTCTGTGAGGCTTGTTAACATGTTACATAAGAAAGGTATGAGTGATAAGTTAAGGCGGATGAGTCTCAGAACGAGAAGAAAGAATTCCAAAAGGGAGGCGAGAACAACGACAACAATAATAACAAGTCAAGTGATAAGAGGAAGTGCGACTTTTGTGGTATAGTTGGGCATGTTATCCAGGATTGTAGAAAGAAGAAGATGAAGATGGGAGCATGCTTTCAGTGTGGTGAAACTGGACATATCAGCAAGAACTGCCCTAAGAAGCAAGGGCAAGCCCCACAGGCAGGACCTTCTGGGGGTACATCTTTAACTTCTTCTCCTAGATGCTTTGTTTTATCTTGCTTATCTCCTCAATCCTATCTTGAGAACCTTAGGTAGAACCCTTTTAGATGTAAACATGTGATTGAAACATGTTATGGTTGATGTTTGCAAATGGTTGCAAGTGGTCGCAAGTGGTTGCTCTTGGTTGCATAACACACATTAGGCACTAAATCGGCTCAGATACATTTTCATATTGCATGTGCATGAGTGTTTATACTTGTTTATAGATGAAATTGAGTGTGTTATCATATGAATGTTGCACATGGATGGATGTTTGTGCACACATATAGTGTTTATGTGACTAGGACTATTTGCATACATGTTGGATTTATGACACTAAACATATTTTGCATTAGGAAGATCAATCAGGCCTGATCATTTGCATTAGATATGGAACATATACACACACTTACTGCATATGTTCATATAGCATTAGAAATCTTTTAAGGACAATGGTTGCTTGTGGATGATGGTTGAGTAGATGGTTGATTGGATGCATTCTTCCTAACTTGACGATTTCGGGGACGAAATCCTTTAAGGAGGGGAGAATGTAACAACCCGTATTTTGATAACATGTTAAAACCATAAATCAAGGTAGAATTAATTTTTAAAATAAGAATCAAGGGAAACGGGTTACGTCATTGCGTTCGTCTCGGAATTCTGCTTGAAATAGAGCCTGAGTTTGCGTAAAACGGATATTGTACGAAGAAGATATGGACGAACGAAGTTAGGCAGAAAAACCAGAAACGGACCAGAATGCACTGGCGCACTTGGGAACTAGAATGCACTGGCGCACTTGGGAAGTGCGCCAGAACAAAATTGCACTGGCGCACTTGGGAAGTGCACCCATGCAATTTTGCATTGGCGCACTTGGCAGGTGCGCCCAGGCCGAGCAGAAACCTGCTTGGTCAGGCCCTGGCTGGCCTGTCGGGTTCTGGTCGAATTTCTGAGCTCTGGTGTGTCATTTGGGCTAACTTGTCACTTTCTTATTGGCTTCTCTTGACATGGATGGCCTTGATTAACTCCAGCTTCATCGACGGCTCTAATTAGTTTGAAATTCTATATAAACAGCCTCCTAGCCTCATTCTCTTTACAACCTTATGCTGCTCAAACTCTTGATGATCATGGATTCTTCTTCTTCCTCTAAATTAAAATAAATTAAATTAAAATAAATCGTGAATATTATTCCTTGAAGACTACGGCTAGGAATTTCTTATTGGGGATTTTCTTCTACAATCAAAGCAAGATTCAACGATTCAACAATTCAACGACTAATTTCTACACTTGACTTCTACATCTAAATTTCTTAGACCAAGATCTGTAAGTTCCAGTTACTTTTAGATAAAAACTATAAATCTAATATGAGCATGGTATAAATTGGAAGTGATTTATGTATGATTCATATCTATTCTTGTTTTCTTCTTGGATCTTGACTATTGGGAATATTGCCTATGACGTTGAAACTATTGTTAATGGCCTATGACGGTGAATATAAGACTATGTCTATGACTATGACGGTGAACATAAGACTATGCTTATGACTATGACGGTGAACATAAGACTGCCTATGACTATGAACAATAAGACTATTTTCTATGACTATGAAAAGGACAATTGTGGCTAATCACATATGATTCATGACCATGAGGTTATCGCCTAGAATTGTGACTATGAAATTGGATCTAAGCTTGATTTTCTAATCAGACCTATTTTTTTTATTTTGTCTATGGATCTTGATTTTGGGAATTTTTCTATTTAAGCTAGATCTACCCATGTTCTTGAACCTAGATTATTATTCAAACCTTTTCATGTTCATAATGTTATCAGATCTATATGTCTGCGATGTTTTAATCAATTTATTCAGTTATGTCATGCCTTAAAAATAGATAGATAATAGAATAATGTTGATTATGTTATATATGGAATTGAATGATATTGATCTATGCCTGTGGTTCTATTTTTATTATCATGTTGAATTGGGAGTTAATGAATAAGTCTATTCATGTGTATATGAACTTGTAGTATAACCTGTTATGACAAGTTGTGTAGTTGATCATGCTATGCAAGTTTTAGGTTGTAAAATCATATCACATATGTGATCAAATGTTAGATCTACATGTTAATGTGTATATGTTAAACCTATGTCATATTTCAAGTTCACACTTATTCATATGTTCTTGATTGATTTGCAAGTTCACATATATGTAAGTTGATTTAGTCTATGTTACAAATTCACATATATGTATGTTGGTTCAGTCTACGCTACAAGATCACACCTATGATATTCATGATGATTATTTTGCAAGTTCACACCTATGATGTTCATATTGACTATGCCGATGATGCCAAGTTTTTGCCTATGTCATGCTTATGTTAATAAATTGCTTTATGCCAATTTTTGTACGTTAAATTAGGCTAAGTTTTTAGCCTAATATTATATGCCAAAAACAATGCGGACGGAAAATTAGGCTAAGATAGTTAGCCTAATATTTAGACGGGGTAACATTGGAAAAAATTGGTAATTGTAGGAAGCTTGACATGAAACTTGCCTTGAAAACTTTACACGAACTTGACATGAAAACTTGAACATGGACATGACACTAGAATGAACTTGAAAATAGCCAACTCGAGGTTGGTTTGAGTCTCCAGTGTAAATCTGCCCGGAACCGCCCGGCAAATCCAGTTACTGCAAACAGTAGGAACCAATGTGGGTAGTTGGTCATATCGCACTTGAAAACCCGAGGTCAGACTGAGTTGTGGTGTAATTCTGCCCGGAACCGCCCGGCATATCCAGTGACCACAACAACAGGTCTGATGTGAGAGGTTGGGGTGCATTAATGAATTAATTCCACATGATAGAGTTAAGTCACAAACATGAAAGACAACACTTAACCAACTTGATACATGATTCGTAGGCGGGTTATGTCACGAACTTGAATGACAACACTTAACCAACTTGACATGCTAGACTGATAAGGGTTAAGTCATGGATTTAAATGACAACACTTAACCTATTGGACGGAAACCCTAGTTACGCGGTCCGTTTCAGCAGTAACCCACTAGATGTATCATGGTACCCTGGAACTAGGCAGAGTGGGGGCACAATTATTGGGCTGATTGTAAGCGACCAGATCGATGACTGTGTTGGTGCGCCAGTGTAGGTTCAGGCGGGCTATGGTCGTGCACATGGTCCGAAGTTGAAAAAGCAGGCATTGGGCATCAGTAGGTTTATCTGTGCATGCTTGATTCGTGTTGGCGGTTAGCACCCTAGGGCTTGATACATCCTATGGTCGACCTAGCACAGGTGATTACATTCGTGATAGGGTCGTATGACAAAGACACACGACGAGCTAGAACTTGTAGGGAGCCGATCGACTAGTGGATCGTTTCGTTGGACCTAGAAATGGGTCATTTCATGATATTGGGCCAAGGGGTCATTTCATGATTTATATAAGACATGGGTTGGGATTCTAGTACAGTTGATGCAGCGAACCTTGAATATGTTATGCTGTACTTGATTTATACTTGATTTATCATGTTATCTTAGTCTATCTTGCCCATCTTGTCATCATCTGTATGTTTACTTTCTGTTTATACATGTCATGTTACCTTTATCTGTTTTTATGCTGAAAGTCACTTGGACTTACCAGTCTTTATGACTGACCCGTTTTCTTTCGCCTCTTTTTCTTCTGTTTCCCCCCCAGGTTCTCAGGGTGGAAACTCTAGCACTTAGCTTGGATTTCACTTGCTTTCGGTTCAGCTCATGTACGGTTTGATCTTGAGCTATGCTATGGCTGCATTTCTGCTATCTTTGGGGAATTAAGCTCCTTTTGTTGTTTCAAGTTTATGCTTCTTTATTTATGCAAGACAGAATTTATTGAAATGGAAAATAATGACCTTGGCTATTTGATGTAAAAGGTTTTGACTCTTTTTGAAAGTAATGAAATTTATCTTTTGATTCTTCCGCTGTTTTATCTATGTTCTGTCTTGTAATATTTCTGTGTTTGTTTACTTCGATAACGCTCCTCCAAAACTAGTGCATTCCCTTTGTGAGTGACCCTAGTAGAGGTGGGGTGTTACAGCAATGCTGGACGAAGTTCGTGCACCGAAGGTAGAAAAAGTGAACTGACTAAGACACGGTATTGGTGCTTTTTTTCTACTAGTTTTAGCCAGTTCACTTTTTCTATCTTCGGTGGACGAATTTCGTCCAGCGTTGTCTTCAGTGCATGATCTTCGTCCGGCGTTGCCTTTACTATAAAAAGTATCTGTAAAAAATATATGAAATCCTTTGTTACTGACAACACAAATAATCAAATTTTAGTCTTAACAATGTGTGTATATGCGCGAGGTATATGTATACATACACACATGCATATATATTACTCATTTCGTCAGTTTTCCTACTCAATTTGGTAGTCTCATAACTTAGCCTTGCTGTCACTTTTCCCCGCGACCTACAATTTAAACCTAAATAGTATGAATAGTTCTGACATGACATTTTATCACATAGCAAATTAGACTTTTAAAAACCTCAAGTGATCAAAGCGGAAATGAAAATAGAGGTCTTGAATCTATAATTTTTTTAGCTAACACAACTATTTTTACATTATTTAGTTAGTATGAAGAACCACTACCAATTTTGTGCATGTTAAAGACCTACGATTAGAGATAAAATTGAACTTTTGCCCTTATCATTAATTAGTTGGAGGCAAAATAATAAATAGCTCAAACAAATGTTTTTAATATTTGTTTTCAAATTTGTAGATTTGCATACAAATTTAAACATTTGTTTAGAATTATGACTTTCGTACGATTGCTCATGCATTATATTGTTAATACTTTCAAAATTATTGCTTTTGTAAGATACCAAAATTACACAAGGATAACGATAACTCCCAATACAAGCATGCCGTATGATTGCTCATGCATTTTATGTAATATTTTGTACATCTCTCATCTTAGTTTTAGCAACGGAGGATGAAGTGCTAACTGGCTGAAAATTAACAGTATATTATTATACTTTAGAAGGGGAAACTGAGTTCGGTTTTAAGTGCTCAGAGGCTTTCTTAACATGCATGTCGTCGACCTTTTCGTCTGCACTTTTAGCACCTGAATATATGTAAACTGAACTTAGGTAACTTTGTCCCTATTTCTCCAATTATTCAAATCTCCAAATTGAAACCCTACTTGACAATACAGGCAACAACATCCACATTAAGTAATCAATTGAATCAACGGCGCAAACAGCGGATAATAATCCAAATCAAGTAATCACAAAAGGTCAATGACGATGCCTTCAACAATTTACCTCATTCTGGTAGGCAAGGGGCAGCAATCTCCTAGCAGCCAAACAGGGAAGCGAGAGGCAGAGGCATAGAGCAAGTACGTGTTGGATTAGTGGCGGCGACTGGCTTGAGGTAGTGCAACGCAGTAATTTGCTGGAGCAATACTGTTACAATGATGGACGGGCTTCGCGGTTAGGGTTATTTGGGATGTAGTTTCAGCTTTTTCCTTTTGCGCTGTCATCCTGTGATTTGGAAGGGAGATGCTAGAATGATTGGTGGTTCAATAACGTGGATCTAGAAATATACAGCTAAAATTTAGGGGGTCAAAACAGTATTTCCGAATTTGGAATAACATTGGATGAGAGAATATATTGGAGAAAAGGAGAAAGAAACAGGTTAAAAAATATTTGAGTAATCGGGCTACAAATGAAAAGGTTTTGCTAAGGCCAAAAACTAAGTTGTTTTATTTAATGTTTGTTACGCTTGTATAAATAGTTGGCTACCGCAAATTTACAATTCATACATGTCAATTAAAATGTGATTTAATAAGAAAAGGAAACCAATGAAAATTATAGCATATCCTATATATTAGTTGAAAAAAATACAGAATATACGTTGTAACACCCCGTATTTCTATTAACACTAAAGTTACTAATTTAAGAATAACCAGTGCTTAATATAATAAATGTGTAAAGGGGGGATGTATCTAATGTGCATACAAATTTAATAATAAATGTGTAAAGTGGGGGATGTATCTAATGTGCATACAAATTTAATAATAAATGTGTAAAGGGGAGATGTATCTAATGTGCATACTAATTTAATAATAAATGTGTAAAGGGGAGATGTATCTAATGTGCATACAAATTTAATAATAAATGTGTAAAGGGGGGATGTATCTAATGTGCATACAAATTTAATAATAAATGTTAATAATGTACATTAAGAAAGTAATTGTGAACATAATTGGCTTCTCTTTAGAACGGATGGCTTTGATTAACCTTGGCTTCATCGACGACTCAAATTAACTTGCAATCCTATATAAACAGCCCCCTAGTCTCCTTCTCTTTGCACCATTCTTCTCTAACCTTATGCTGCACAAATTCTTGATGGACATGGCTTCTTCTTCCTCCTCTAAATCTAAATAAATAGATTATAATAAAATATAAATCAAGACGAGGGTATGCTGCTTAAGTCTTTCAAGAGAAGATTCAAAACAAGTTAGGATTCAAGTAAAGATTCAACGGCTTTAAGCAACGCTATCTTTCTATTCTTTTCTAGATCCAATCAATGTAAGTCGGTTACTTTTTAGATTTGAACGCTTTTTCTATTTGTGACATGAAATTAAAAGAATATAAGAAATATGCCTTATCATTTCATTGAATCTGTGCTTGTTTATGACTTTGGATCTGATTCTTGATTATGGCCTAGAACACATTGTGACTAAATTGCCAATGCTTAAGATTATGACTATGGAACTGTGGCCTTTGAAACCATAAGTCTTTGACTATGAACATAAGCCTTTGACTATGAACATAAGTCTTTGACTAGGAGCATAAACCAATGCCTATGACTATGACAAGGACAATAGTGGATAATTACCTATGATTCATGAACATGATATTATTGCCTAGGATTATGACTGTGAGATTGGATCTAAACTTGATTATCTATTCAGTTTATTCTTAATTATCCTTGGATCTCTATTATGGGAATTTATCTATTAAGTTAGATCTACCCATATACTTGAACCTATGTTATTTGTTCAACCCTTTTTATGTCATAATATTATCAGATCTATAGGCCTTCGATGCTTTAATCAATTTATTCAGTGTAATTTGTTAGATCTGTGATTAGTGAATTATCATCTTCTTCCAGTCATTATGTCTATCTTTTTATGGCATTTTGGTTCATTCCCTTTTTATCCACGAATCTAGATTTATCTATAATCTAGGATGAAATCACGATTACACGAACGATGGGAATACGATTTGGGCAAATCATAAATTTGACTTAAACATGGTTGTAAACTTGGAAATTGGCATAATGTGGAACATGAACATAATTATGATTGACATAATTTAGAACATGTATTATGGCATGTTTATTAGAACGCAAATTTGAAAATTTGACATGAATTATGGAATATGTAATTTGACATATTAAATTTAGTATTGGCAAGTAAGCTAAGTTTTAGGCGTAAACGGTAAACTAGAATAATAATTCTAGTCTTGCCATAAACTGTAAATTAGGATGTTAAATCAGAATTGGGTCAATTAAAGTTAATTTGGCATAATAAGTATATTAGCACAAATTTTGAATTTAGTCATAATTGTGAGTAATTGTCATGTTTAGAAAAATCATGGTTAGTGACACTTAATTTGGTATAATTTACATACCAAAAACTATAAATATGATATATAGGGAAAATGGGCCATAATAATAAATGTTGACAATGTACATTAAAAGAGTAATAATGGAATAAGTGAATTAGGGAAAATTTACTTATAGAATTTATCCTAAATGAGAAAAGTAAATTTAGACAACACGAACATGCTTAACCCGAGGTTGGATTGAGTTGTGATGTAAACCTGCCCGGACCCGCCCGGCTGTCCAGTGATGAAACACCTCACCTCCGTTAGGGTCACTCTCAAAGGGAATGCCCTAATTTCGGTGGAGGTTTATAAGTATAAGTCACAGATATACAAGACAGATATAAGAACACATATTTGTAAACAGCAGAAAAACAGCAACTTTTATTTCATAAAAGCAAATACGTGTTACAACAACATTACCATGATTGTCTTACATCCTTTCCAAAAACATAACATAACACTTTCATAATCTGTCTTGATTACATTATTTAAAGAAGCATAAAAAAACATAAATAAACTGCAAAAGCCCCATAGTGGTTGTCCAAAGCCATAGTTCAAACGAAAAGGTCCAAGCAATACATTCTTTCTCTTCAAGCTGGATATGAAGGCTGGTCAAGCTACAGTATTCCCTCCCTGTGGACCGGGGGGGGGGGGAACGGAAGAAAAGAAGACGAAAGAAAAGTAGAGTCAGACATAAAGCCTGAGTAAGTCGAGGACTACTCTGTCTATGAATAAAGAACTGAGTATGATAAGTATAAACTAGAAATGGGGAAAACACTATAAACTTGGTTAAGTTGTCTAGGGTCGAATATACTATCGTACCCCATATTAATCTCTGTACCCATATAAACTAGTTCCCAATAGGCACCCCATAACCAGGGTGAAGTGATCCATTTTACGATGATCGGCTCCTACTCGCATAGTTACATGTGTCTTACGGCCCCCGATGTTGTAGTTACCTATGCTGGTCCCACCATGGGGTGTATCAAGTCCCATGGCGGCGACCCGACACAATCCTAGAATGCACAGGTATGCTACTGGTGCCCAGTGCCTTATTTTTCTGCGCCGGAGTGTGTGCACGCCCGCACCCCGTTAGAACCTACACTGCTGCACCACCGCCGTCGATTTGACCTCTTACAATCAGCCCAGTAATCGTGCCCCACCCTGCCTAGTTTTAGGGTATCATGATACACCTTATAGGGTTACTGCTGAAAAGGGTCCCTCGCTACTAGGTTTTCTATTTCTAGCCAACATGCTAAGTTGGTTAAGTGTTTTATAACCTAACCCCCAATCAGTCTGTTTAGTTTAGCATATTCCATTTTGATTAAGTCTTTAGTCCACTTAATCCTAACAATCCTGACTCAGCTTTAATTGTCTTATTAAAGCCTTGACCTCTCACATTAGACAGGTATTGTTGTGGCTGCCTGTTGCCGGTTGGTTCCGGTCAGTCTTACGCCACAACTCAGTCTAACCTCGGGTCCTTATTGGGGTCCATGTTTAACCACCCACATTGGATAGGTATTGTTGTGACTACTGGACAGCCGGGCGGTTCCGGGCAGGTTTACATCACAACTCAATCCAACCTCGGGTTAAACACATCGTATTTTCTACATTTACATATTTTGTCTTTCTTCTTTATTTTTCTTATATGTAAATATTTGCGGCCCATTAAAAATCAATGGTGTGAAGGTTACACAATCATGGGCCCAACCCATACTTGAATTTGGGCCCCTTTTCTTTATATTTTCATTTATTAATAAATTTAACCCAACGTTATTTTCCCCTGTTTAATACGTCCGTTTATTATACATATGTTGGGCTTAGCCTTTTTAAGCCCAACCTAGCCATGCGAAAAGGGGAGGCTTAAACCGTGATTACATACACAAAAAGGGGAGTGTGAACGCATGAACTTGCAACGTGACGTTGGAACTACAAAATAGAAACTGGTGTACTTGCATAGTAGTAACATATACTTTGGTCATAAAGCATAAGTGACATGAATCAAACCATGTAAACTTGTAGTTAAGTTAAGAATATCACTATTGACACATAGGCTTAACTGCAACATAAACCTATATTTTATTTAGGCATAATGTCAAACATAAGCAAATCATGTTTATAAGATTACTACATGTTTACAAAGGTGCTTACTTTTGTGACTAATACAAAAGTATAATTCAACTAGAATTAATCCAACTTAATCATGATTCTAAATCTATTCACATAACCATGGCACACATATACTTATGGCATAAATATTTCTAACATGAAATCATGATTTTTTACTTTAGTCATGCAAACTTGCAAATGGGATTTTGAATCTAACCTAGCTATGTACCACATATGTCATCATATAATTCTTGTTAACAATATAGACCTAACATGGTTTTCAATTATGCAAAATATCAATCATAGCCTAGTCATATTCGTAAGTTCACAAAGAGGTTTTCTAGTACAAAAGTATGGCTTAATACATAGATCATGATGCCAAATTTTCAACATAATTTCATATGGATTATAATAACCCAAATTTGCTCCAATTACTCTCAAAATGATTTTTGTATAAAAATACACATTATGATGGCATAGTAGCAAAACCCCAAACTTGCATGAATTTCAATTAAACAACTACATACATGTAGCTTCAACATGGATTACATAATTTGCGAATATTCCAAACGTATACTTGCATAAAACTACCGCAAACATGTAGTTTTTATAATGAATAACATGCTTTGCGAATATCCAAACGTATACTTGCATAAAACTACCGCAAACATGTAGTTTTTATAATGAATAACATAATTTGAGAATATCCAAACGTATACAATATTCCAAATCGATAAGAATCATAGTAACGCACAAATATGGATTACTTTATCACCACAAATCAAGTATACAAACCAACACAGTTATTTGTTCATACCAAAATAATACTCTACTTACAATCGTGTGGCGAATTCTCCAATTCAGGAATTTGGAGATGCGACTCCTTGTTGATTTGATTTGTTTAAGTTGCTTAATGCTTTAGAATTTGCCTCCTAATCTTCTCTCAAATTGGTGGCTACTCCTAGTCGCTCCTCTGCAACATGATGGCCTCGTTCTTATTTTTGAATGAATAGATTAGGTAGAGTCTAGGGTCATTTTTATAGAGTTTATGAACTAATTAGGACCATCGATGTTGCTTGGATTGATCGTAGCCATTCATTCGAAAGAGAGACCAATTAGAGCCTGCCACCTAGCCCTAATGACAAAGCAAGCTTCTGAAAATCGACCAAACACAGACCTGGCCAGCCAGGACTAGACCAGACCTGGCCAGTAGGTCATTTTTGACCTGGGCGCACTTGGCAGGTGCGCCAGGTCAAAAATGTACTGGCGCACTTCCCAAGTGCGCCAGTGCATTTTTGTTCTGGCGCACTTCCCAAGTGCGCCAGTGCATTCTGACCCGTTTTCCGGTTTTTCGCCCAACTTCGTTCGTCCATATCTTCTTCATACGATATCCGTTTTACGCAAACTCAGACTCTATCTCAAGCAGAATTCTGAGAAAAACGCAATGGCGTATCCCGTTTCCCTTAATTCTTTGATTCAAAATTAGTTATAGTTTAATTTAAGAATTTCACAGTTATAAAATACACGGGGTGTTACATTCTCCCCCACTTAAAAGGATTTCGTCCCCGAAATCTTCAAGTTCAGGAAGAATGTACATCCTAACGTCCAAACATCCATCTACTCATCCATCAAACACGAGCATCCATTGTCCTTAAAAGACTTCTAATGCTTCATGATCATATGCGAAGTGTGTGTGTACATGTACTTATCTAATGCAAAATCAGGCGGTCTACTGATTCAGTTGACCTCCTTAATGCGAATTATGTGAGTGCTATGAATCCATTATGAATGCAAATCCCCCTATTCATGATTCTACATGAGTGCACAATCATTCATACACATGCAACATCCATATGACAACACATTAAAGTTCAACCATATACGAATGCAAACATATATGCATATGCAATATGAAGTGACTGAGCTGATCTAAAACCTAGATTGTGTGTGTATATGCAACCACGAGCAACCACTAGCAATCACTTGCAACCACTTGCAACCATCATCCATAACATGTTTCAATTACATGTTTTCATCCAAAGAGTTTCTACCTAAAAGATAGGGTCGAGGAGATATACCTAAAAAAAAGATAGATAAAAGCGCAACTTAAGGAAAAAGAAAGATCAAGGATGTACCCTCGAAAAGAAAAGGGTAGGCAGTGCGTATTCTAGCTTCAGTTTCCCAAGTCGCGTCTCCCTCGGCGTCGCTCCAACTGAACTTTGACGAGTTTGACTTCGCGGTTGCGTAGCTTTTTCACTTCCGTTCCTAATATGCGGGTTGGAACTTTCCTTACGGTTGCTTCGCGTTCCACTTCAGCTTCTTCTAGGATATTTGGCTCTACCACTTCAGCAGACTCATATAGACATTTTCGGAGATGTGAAACATGAAAAACGTTGTGAACTCTGGCCAATCTTTCGGATAGCTCTAATCTATAGGCCATTTTCCCAATTGTTCCTATCTAAAGGTATAGTCGAATGATAGAAGCAAGTAAAAACTTTGTGCCCATTAGGCAATGTCAAAACTGGATATCTATGCCACATATATATTGATTAGGAGAAGAACTCTCTAAGCATCAGCCCCGAAGACCGAAATCAACATCAGACTGACACCCAAAGAATTACTCAACCTAACCACTATACATGATTCTAGGAAACTAAGCACGATGGACTCCTTTTAGGTCACAAGGGAGTCCCTCCCTAAGACCAACCCGTATCCTATAAAACCCAAAAAGTTTAGTCAAACCAACGAACACCCTCGAGCCCCAACATGTGTTACTAACAGATGAGCCATACTCCCTATGGGGTTTGCAACAGAAATTGGATTGAGAATGGGACCGAGAGGATATACACAAAAGATAGCATGCAAGTAAGCTCTACAGGAAGAGAGGGATAAAGGATATACTCTTAAGAAGAGATATGATGCACGAATCTAGTCTTCAATCTTCTAAGTCGCATTCCTTGAGCTTAACTCCATTATGCTTTGTCCGTCTTTAACTTCACAATTTCGTAGCTTCTTAATTCTTGTTTCCAAAATATGAGTTGGAACCTATTTCACTGTTGCCTCTCGTTCCACTTTCACTTATTCTCCTTCTAGTATACTTGGCTCAAGCATAACTGCGTACTCATGGTTTCATGCAAGCTCTCCAAAATTCACTAGTGAATTTTAGATCTCGTCCACTTACTATCAAGTATTCCACGTAGCAGAACTATCTCTTGGAAATAAATGCCAGCCATGTTGCCAAATGTACTTACTAAGGTGATTCTCCACAACTCATGCATAAGCGAAATGAACCTTCTGCCTTAGTGGCGAACACTACTGGAGCGCCCCATTCTGAAATGCTCCTTCTAATGAACCCCCTTTCTAGAAGCTCTTTAATCTGTTTACTAAGCTCTTTCCTTTCCCGTAGAGCCATGTGTCTAACGGGCAACGCAACGGGCTTTGCATTATCTACAAGGTATATGCGGAAGTCTATCTCCCGCTTCGGAGGCAAACCCTTCACCTCTTCGAAGACATCCGGATATTCCCGGACCACTCTAACCGATTGCTAATTTTCAACGGAGGCATCTAGCGATTCAAGGTAACTAAGCATAACCGCATACGAGGGATTACAAGAAATTTCCAAAGTATTACCGAGCTGGGTTAGGAGCCTAACAACCCTTTTCTCACAATCAAGGATGGCCCCATTACTGGATAGCCAATCCGTGCCCAAAATCAAACCATATCCCGAAAAGCCCAAAACAAAGGCACTACACTTAAATTCTACGCTTAGAATAGAAATTTTCAATCCCAAACAGATCATAGACAAACGAGCTGGGCCCCCAATTGGGTTTGAAACAATTAAGGGGTCCTCTACCATACTAGTTTTTAGGTGCAGAGATTCTACTAAAGCAGACGAGATAAAGGAGTTTGATGCGCCAGAATCAAATAAAGTGCGAACGGGGTGATCATAAAGATAACTACACTTTTTACAGAAGTATTTATACCTCATTTCTTTGGGCAGTCCTTAGCCATGTGGCCTGTCTCACCGCAAGAAAAGCACCCACCATTCATCTTGGCCTTCTTTTTCCGGCAGTCTTTCACTAAATGCCCAACTTTGCCACAGAATTTACACTTCCTCTTCTCTTGGGACTTGTTGTCTTTCCCGCCCTTCTCAAAGTCTGTCTTCTTAGGGCAGTCTTTGCTGATGTGTCCAGTCTCCCCACAATGAAAACATTCTCCTTGCTTTCTTTTCCTTTTTCTACAATCCTTGGCTATGTGCCCTTCCATACCACAAAAATTGCATTTCCTTTTTTCTCGTTTTTTATTATTACTGTTACGATCCTTTCTTGAATGACTATTATTCGTCTTCCTACTCTGGGACTCTTCCGCTTGCTGGTTCACGCGGAGGAGGAGGAGGAGTGAAAGCGTCAGCAGCTGGGAAGTAAGGTCTCCAGACATGCTGAAACAGAAGGGATAGATTCAAAACGAAGGATAAGAGATAGTACCTATGGCTTTGGGGGGGGACTTTGCCTTTTAAAATAAAATAATATTTTATCTTTTAAAAATGCTTCTTTAAATTTCTTTTTTTTTTTGAAAAATAAATTTTCAAAACTTTTTATCTTATCTGGTAAACCTATGCTCTGATACCAAGTGAAACACCCCACCTCCGTTAGGGTCACTCTCAAAGGGAATGCCCTAATTTTGGTGGAGGTTTATAAGTATAAGTCACAGATATACAAGACAGATATAAGAACACATATTTGTAAACAGCAGAAAAACAGCAACTTTTATTTCATAAAAGCAAATACGTGTTACAACAACATTACCATGATTGTCTTACATCCTTTCCAAAAACATAACATAACACTTTCATAATCTGTCTTGATTACATTATTTAAAGAAGCATAAAAAAACATAAATAAACTGCAAAAGCCCCATAGTGGTTGTCCAAAGCCATAGTTCAAACGAAAAGGTCCAAGCAATACATTCTTTCTCTTCAAGCTGGATATGAAGGCTGGTCAAGCTACAGTATTCCCTCCCTGTGGACCTGGGGGGGGGGGGGGAAACGGAAGAAAAGAAGACGAAAGAAAAGTAGAGTCAGACATAAAGCCTGAGTAAGTCGAGGACTACTCTGTCTATGAATAAAGAACTGAGTATGATAAGTATAAACTAGAAATGGGGAAAGCACTATAAACTTGGTTAAGTTGTCTAGGGTCGAATATACTATCGTACCCCATATTAATCTCTGTACCCATATAAACTAGTTCCCAATAGGCACCCCATAACCAGGGTGAAGTGATCCATTTTACGATGATCGGCTCCTACTCGCATAGTTACATGTGTCTTACGGCCCCCGATGTTGTAGTTACCTATGCTGGTCCCACCATGGGGTGTATCAAGTCCCATGGCGGCGACCCGACACAATCCTAGAATGCACAGGTATGCTACTGGTGCCCAGTGCCTTATTTTTCTGCGCCGGAGTGTGTGCACGCCCGCACCCCGTTAGAACCTACACTGCTGCACCACCGCCGTCGATTTGACCTCTTACAATCAGCCCAGTAATCGTGCCCCACCCTGCCTAGTTTCAGGGTATCATGATACACCTTATAGGGTTACTGCTGAAAAGGGTCCCCCGCTACTAGGTTTTCTATTTCTAGCCAACATGCTAAGTTGGTTAAGTGTTTTATAACCTAACCCCCAATCAGTCTGTTTAGTTTAGCATGTTCCATTTTGATTAAGTCTTTAGTCCACTTAATCCTAACAATCCTGACTCAGCTTTAATTGTCTTATTAAAGCCTTGACCTCTCACATTAGACAGGTATTGTTGTGGCTGCCTGTTGCCGGTTGGTTCCGGGCAGTCTTACGCCACAACTCAGTCTAACCTCGGGTCCTTATTGGGCTCCATGTTTAACCACCCACATTGGATAGGTATTGTTGTGACTACTGGACAGCCGGGCGGTTCCGGGCAGGTTTACATCACAACTCAATCCAACCTCGGGTTAAACACATCGTATTTTCTACATTTACATATTTTGTCTTTCTTCTTTATTTTTCTTATATGTAAATATTTGCGGCCCATTAAAAATCAATGGTGTGAAGGTTACACCAATCATGGGCCCAACCCATACTTGAATTTGGGCCCCTTTTCTTTATATTTTCATTTATTAATAAATTTAACCCAGCGTTATTTTCCCCCGTTTAATACGTCCGTTTATTATATATATGTTGGGCTTAGCCATTTTAAGCCCAACCTAGCCATGCGAAAAGGGGAGGCTTAAAGCGTGATTACATACACAAAAAGGGGAGTGTGAACGCATGAACTTGCAACGTGACGTTGGAACTACAAAATAGAAACTGGTGTACTTGCATAGTAGTAACATATACTTTGGTCATAAAGCATAAGTGACATGAATCAAACCATGTAAACTTGTAGTTAAGTTAAGAATATCACTATTGACACATAGACTTAACTGCAACATAAACCTATATTTTATTTAGGCATAATGTCAAACATAAGCAAATCATGTTTATAAGATTACTACATGTTTACAAAGGTGCTTACTTTTGTGACTAATACAAAAGTATAATTCAACTAGAATTAATCCAACTTAATCATGATTCTAAATCTATTCACATAACCATGGCACACATATACTTATGGCATAAATATTTCTAACATGAAATCATGATTTTTTACTTTAGTCATGCAAACTTGCAAATGGGATTTTGAATCTAACCTAGCTATGTACCACATATGTCATCATATAATTCTTGTTAACAATATAGACCTAACATGGTTTTCAATTATGCAAAATATCAATCATAGCCTAGTCATATTCGTAAGTTCACAAAGAGGTTTTCTAGTACAAAAGTATGGCTTAATACATAGATCATGATGCCAAATTTTCAACATAATTTCATATGGATTATAATAACCCAAATTTGCTCCAATTACTCTCAAAATGATTTTTGTATAAAAATACACATTATGATGGCATAGTAGCAAAACCCCAAACTTGCATGAATTTCAATTAAACAACTACATACATGTAGCTTCAACATGGATTACATAATTTGCGAATATTCCAAACGTATACTTGCATAAAACTACCGCAAACATGTAGTTTTTATAATGAATAACATGCTTTGCGAATATCCAAACGTATACTTGCATAAAACTACCGCAAACATGTAGTTTTTATAATGAATAACATAATTTGAGAATATCCAAACGTATACAATATTCCAAATCGATAAGAATCATAGTAACGCACAAATATGGATTACTTTATCACCACAAATCAAGTATACAAACCAACACAGTTATTTGTTCATACCAAAATAATACTCTACTTACAATCGTGTGGCGAATTCTCCAATTCAGGAATTTGGAGATGCGACTCCTTGTTGATTTGATTTGTTTAAGTTGCTTAATGCTTTAGAATTTGCCTCCTAATCTTCTCTCAAATTGGTGGCTACTCCTAGTCGCTCCTCTGCAACATGATGGCCTCGTTCTTATTTTTGAATGAATAGATTAGGTAGAGTCTAGGGTCATTTTTATAGAGTTTATGAACTAATTAGGACCATCGATGTTGCTTGGATTGATCGTAGCCATTCATTCGAAAGAGAGACCAATTAGAGCCTGCCACCTAGCCCTAATGACAAAGCAAGCTTCTGAAAATCGACCAAACACAGACCTGGCCAGCCAGGACTAGACCAGACCTGGCCAGCAGGTCATTTTTGACCTGGGCGCACTTGGCAGGTGCGCCAGGTCAAAAATGTACTGGCACACTTCCCAAGTGCGCCAGTGCATTTTTGTTCTGGCGCACTTCCCAAGTGCGCCAGTGCATTCTGACCCGTTTTCCGGTTTTTCGCCCAACTTCGTTCGTCCATATCTTCTTCATACGATATCCGTTTTACGCAAACTCAGACTCTATCTCAAGCAGAATTCTGAGAAAAACGCAATGGCGTATCCCGTTTCCCTTAATTCTTTGATTCAAAATTAGTTATAGTTTAATTTAAGAATTTCACAGTTATAAAATACACGGGGTGTTACAAGTGATCACAACAATATCTATCCAATGTGGGAGGTTAAGGCATTGAGCCCGATAAAGGCTCGAGGTTAGACTGAGTTGTGGTATAAGACTGCCCGGAACCAACCGACATACCGACAGCCACAACAATACCTGTCTAATGTGAGTGGCAGTGCTTTAATAAGACAATTAAAGTTAAGCTAGAATGGGAGGGTTAAGTCCATAAGAACACTTAACCAACTTAACACAGTTAAGTTAGAACGATAGGGTTAAGTTAACTAGAACACTTAACCAACTTAACATGGTAACAAGGCAAGATTTGTAGGGGTTAAGTAACTAAGAAAAACATTTAGCCAATTTAATATGTTAACCAGACTAGAAAGTGGGGGTTAAGTAAATTCAATACACTTAGCCAATTTAACATGTTAACTAGACTAGAGGTTGGGGATAAGTAAAGTTAATACACTTAGCCAATTTAACATGCTAACTAGACTAGAGGTTGGGGTTAAGTAAATTTAATACACTTAGCCAATTTAATATGTTAGCTGGACTAGACCGTAGGGTTAAGTAAGCTTGAACACTTAACCATCAGAGTGTGATAAATGAATATGGTTAAGTTATAAACATGAAGGGACAATACTTAACCATTAGAACATGTTAATCAAACCAATGTTAGGGTTAAGTTAACTAAGGGAACACTTAACCGTTACAACATGTTAGTTAAAACAGATAGGCAATGTTAAGTTAAAAAGGAACACTTAACCAATACAAGATGAATGGGTAGGGTTAAGTAAATACTTAACCAATATAACTTGATGCTGGTAGGGTTAAGTTAACGTGAATTACTGGTAACACTTAACCAGTTTAACATGACAAATGAATAGGTTAAGTTAACTTGTATCGACTAATGACACTTAACCAATCCAACTTGACGAGAAAGTGAACTAAGTAGTAAACCTTAATTAAAAGGACTAAGTGGTAAACCTTAGTTAAGAAAACAACGATTCAGGAAACCAAGTGGTAAACCTTAGTTAGGAAAACTAAGTAGTAATCCTTAGTATAACACGACGAGGAGCGAACGATCTTAAAGAAGGCTCCAACGAATTGGGTTACGAAGCCCGAGGCTTCGAGGGGACGTGAGGGGTACTCTTGGTATCCCTCGGTGAGACGGCAGATGATCCTCCTGGGCTCACAGAGGTTAAGGTCTGCGTTAGAAGAACCATTGGTATGCCTTGGTTGCAATATAAGGCAACCTAAATACTAGGATGGACCAACGTGATTCGACGGGACAAATGGCCATGTGATAGCGACCCGTCGTCTACCTACCATCTTGAGTCAATCGAGATACGGAAAGGCGGAGAACTCCAAAAGACCATATACTTGCTATCTAGTTATGGTTGCGGATGGCCATAGGTTAATGGGGCATAGGGGGGCCTGCGTATAGTCAAGGTGTGCCTTTCAATAGTTGAGGGAGGGGTCAAGTGGGACCATAGCCACTGAAAAAAAAATACCTTAGCATCTGCATCGGCAGATAACTTAAAGCTCCCGACCGAGTTCCGTGTTTCTTGATTTGCCCTGCCACGGGACTCGGGTCGCATATATAGAGGACATGTGCATCTAGACAACGATAACGATTCACGACACATACGTGGGGAAAGTCTAGGAACATATACCGCTCTAGGTAGTGTGTCCTAGACTAGGGGCATCGTTCGACAGGTAGCGTAATCCCTAGTTGGACCTAGGTGGCATAAACCCTGAATCTGTGAAGCATTAGATAAGCCGCGTAAACCCGAGTGGAATCTAGGAAGTACTTTGATATAAAACCCTAGATTAGATCTAGGTAATAAATAATAAATGTACGCCTAAAGGCAACCACAATTACTGGGATTGGGATCGCGTTATCATTTTAGACAAATTACTAGTTGGGACACTATATAGGTGGTGCAGAGACATAGAAACCATAATAACAGGTTAATAGCGAAGCGGAGAAAGTATTAAAGCACATCCCGTTTACCTTGTCTTAGCATATCTTGTGTTAATCTTATCCTATCTTGTTGGCCCTATCATCATGGTATTGTCTTGTATTCAGTTAATTCATGTCGTTTTGTTTTTCCTTGTTCACATGCTAGAAGTAACTGAACTTACTAAACTTTATGTCTGACCCAGTTTCCTTTCGTCTTCTTTTCTTCCATCCCCCCCAGGTAGTTAAGGAGGGAATAGTATAGCTCAGGTTAGATTGGACCGTCACTCTTCCCAAGCTCGAAGATTCTTTGACAAAGTGCTTCGGACTCTCTTTTTCTGCTGCTATGGCTGGCTTATGCTACATTGGGGAATATAGATGTTATTTTATGCTTCTTTATTTTGTAAGACAGATGATACTCTGATATTGGAAAACAATTGTTGTACAAACTATTTTATCAATAAAGTAAAGTTTTATTTTCCGTTGTTTTAATTTTGTCTGTCTTGTAATTTATCTACATCTTTTACCCTAAATGCTCCACGGAACTTAGTGCATTCCCTTTGTGAGTGACACTAAAGGATGTGGGGTGTTACATACGTCGTGTTGATGGTCACAAATGATGAATCAAACAGGTTGTTAAAAGATTTGTAATTGAGTTTTTTAAATATGACTTGTTTGCGACCTATTGATCAAGCATGTCTGCAATCATGTCTTAATAACTTATTAAGCTACAGACAGTAGAAAATGACTCAGTTTGGTTAGCATCCCCCACCTATAATGTTAAAATATAATTTAGTCCATATATAAACTAATGACATAATAAATTCATATTTTATCGAAATGAAATAGCAATATTAGTTCCATATCAGATGTAATATGTTCATGAAACATAAGGGAACATATAATATGCTCATCTTTAGTAATTTTGTGGAAGTATAATTACATTCACTTATAATAAAAATATAAGAGGAAAAAATGGAAATTTATTTAACGAGCATTATACATTCTTACATAATTCTAATAAGGAACGAATGTTCAAATGAACAATCTAATATGTTATCTTATAAGATTTAAATCTTTTCTTATTAAAACAACAATTGATCAACTAATTAATACAAATTAAAAATCAAAAATTGTTAGGCATAATTAACTTCGACTGGATCATGTACTTTGTCACACTCTTGATCATTCTGAGCGTTCTGCTCGAAGAAGTAAGCAGTACGAGAAAAACAAATATCGTCACCTCTAAGATAAAACAACCTCTCTAATCTAAAAAATATCGACCTGTTTGCATTGAAAAAATTTACTATGATACGTGCTTTGAAATACTGATCAAGGTGTATGGTTTAGTTGAAGGGAGAGGGAAAAAAAGAGAGAAATGGCTGTTATTTTATTTTATTTTTGAAGGAAGACGAAAAAGAATTCTTATTTCTCTTCTGCCTACCCATCATTTAAATAGGAAGAATGAATATGTACATTACTAAAGGGATGGAATGTTATGAATTTTAATTTATTCTCATTTAAAATAATATTGTAATATCATTAAATTTTGTAATGTCACATAAATATATTACTTTTGTGCAAGTGTAACAAAGCAGTTATAATAATGATTCATAAGTATATTACCGTTATAAACTTGCAACAGCTCAATTATAATAATTAATAAATATATTTCTGTTGTAAACTTATAACGGCTCAATTACAATAACGATTCATAAATAAGTTACCATTAACCTATTTTTATTTAACTTTTTTTTTTATAATAAATTCACTTCCTAAACAAAAATATTTCCAACAATTCTCTACTTCAATTTTGAAAATATATGTTTCGAACAGTTCCTGAAAACATAAGATTATACTTGAAGAAATGTGTTTTTGACTAAAACAATTGCATAGTGGATAAGATTCAATTTTTATAAAGTAACACGTAGCCTTGAGCTATATTCCTAATATTAGACCACACACGATCTTTTTAGAGTGCAATCAAATAAGCCCGTGCATTTATGGTCATGCACATCTAACCCAGTTTAGTGAATGCTTTAGAAATTTTGCTCAAAAATCCATAGGAAACGACCACGTTTTCACATTTAGATAGGTTAGTCTATCAAAAGTACTCTAGAGGATAGGTACTCTGCTCCAAATAAAGCATAAATCTCATTAAAAGTTTTTATTAACTCACTCTCTAATCACTACAGCAATACATGTTTTTCAATATAAAAATAGCATGTTCAACAAATATCACTTTACAACTTGTTCTTACCCATTCAACCTCTTGGAATCTCCAGTCATTAGATCTGGTTACCATCATGCATGGCTTAACAATCTAAGGACAATGGTCTCATTCATTTAAAAGTTCTAAGGACTTTCTATCTGACCACATATTTCGTCAAAGGATATGCCAAATTCTCATCACTGCCAATAGTGTTGTGCTTACGACATATTTGTCATCTCTTACCATTGCAACAATGATTTTGTACTTTTTCTATAGTCCTGGTACTATCGCAATGGATCAACATAGCTGGTATCGGTCTTTCCCGTAAAAGAATCTCAACTAACAGATTTCTTAAGTTCTCTGCTTCTTCACTTATTGTGGTTGGTGCTGTCATCCCAGACTCCATATAAAACAGATCCAAAATTGCATGATTCTTGGATTTCCAAGAAATATCTCTTCCACCAATGCTAAAGATATAGTCATTGATTACTTTTGAATCATCAGATAAAGTGTTCTAGTTTGCATCAGTATAACCTTCAATGGCAGATGAAAACTTTTCATAATGTAAATCATGATTTATGATTCGTTTTAGATATCTCATAGACTAGGTCTATTAGTAAACCTGCATAATAATCTCACGACCTAAGTAATGTCGGATCTAGTACAATTAATGGTATACCGAAGACTGTCAATGATGACCGCATAATCAGACTATCTTACACCTTCACCATCATTCTTAAATAGCTTTATACTAAGATCATATGATGTACATGAAAATTTACAGTCAAAGTAATTGTATTTCTTTAGAATCTTCTCAATATAAAGAGATTGATCCAAAAAAAACCTTTTCGAACCTAGTATTCTTAATTTGTACACCTGCTTCACCTAGATCTTTCATATCGAAATTAGCACTTAACAAAGATGTAACAGTGTTTATGGCATGAATGCTTAACCAAAAGTTAGTAGGTTATCTACATACAGACATATGGTTGTGCAAAGGGCATTCTCATGTTTATAGTAAATGCAACTGTCACTTTCATTAACTTTGAAACCATGTGAGATTATTAAATTATCAAAATTTCCATTTCATTGTTTGGGTGCTTGTTTTTAGCCATATAATGATTTATATAACCTACAAACTTTATGCTCTTTATCATAAACTACAAATCCTTCAGGTTGGTCCATATAAATTTCCTGTTCGAATTCAACATATAAAAAGGTAGTTTTAACATCCATTTGATGTATTATTAAATTATGAATAGATGCAAGTGAAATTGACACTCGAATGGATGTACGTCTAGTTACAGATGAAAAGATGTAAAAACTTTTACATTTTCTTTTTGTTTAAATTCTTTAGCTATTAAACGGGCTTTAAAATTGTCAATTATACCATTAGTTTTTTTAAGTACCCATTTATAGCCTACAGAATTACAATCAAGTGGTAGTACTACTAAGTGCCAAGTCTTTGTATTTTAAACTATCCATTTCATCATTTATAACCTCTTCTCAAAAATCGACATCTAAGGAAGACAAGGTCTCTTGGAGGTTTAAGGGATCCTCCTCTATAGTAAAAGCACAAAAAATCTATCTTTTGTAGTCCTTCCTCTTTTACTTTTCCTAGGTTCATTTTCAGAAGGCTCATTAAGTTCTATTCTAGGTGTGATGTCACTTGATGTGCCCTCACTATTCCTCAATTTAAACGGAAATCTAAATTCCTAAAAATTAGCATCACTAAATTCTATTATATTATATGTATTCAGGTCATAAAATCTATATGCTTTGTTATTAATAACATAGCTAATAAATAACATTCATATTATTTACTTTCTAATTTTATTCTTTTAGGGTCTGGTATACAAACATATGCCACACATCCCCAAGTTCTAAAATAAGACACATTTGGTTTATATTTCTTAAAATTTCAAAAGGTGGGATTTTACTTTTTGATTTAAGGGTTCTACTCAATACATAGCATATAGTCAATAAAATATCCCTGCCAATGTTTTGCTGGACCCGATATTAATAAGATAGCAACAACTAATTCGGTAAAGATGTTATATTTGGCTAATTCTATTCATATACCCATAATTTATTAACACACACACACCATGAAACGAAATGAATTAGTATACACCACAGATTTCTTTTCATACACCATGTCTTTCGCAAAATTACCCTTTTATATTTTTATCATATTTCCTCCACTACTACAAAACAGGTCAGTTGCTTCGGTTATTTACCCCATGTTGCTTCTGTTCTGGAACCGAAGCAACTGTAGAAGACGCAACAGACCAAAATTTGTTGCTTCGGACAAACAACCGAAGAAAATAATAATTTTTGCTTCGGTTATTCACCTCATGTTGCTTCATTTCAATAACCGAAGCAAATGAAGAAGACGCAAAAGGTCTACACTAGTTGCTTCTGTTCTATGTAGGAAGCAAATGCCCAATATTTTGCTTCAGTTGCTCCAAACAACCGAAGCAAAAAAGTGGTTGAATCAAGAAAAAATAATACTGCTTTAGGTTCTAATTAAAGCTTGAAACAACATCAGATTTCATTTAAGGTCAGAATAAAAAGCACAACAATATCACTAAACTTGACTACAACAACAATATAAAACATTGAAATAAAACTAAATACCAATACTATATCTACATATAATATTGAATTCTAACTAAATGTCAATGTTACACAACAGAATAAAACTAAATAGTATAAAAAAGTGAAATAAGACTAACTGTAGTATCAAGTTCAGCCAATACACAACACACATCGCCCTGGTATTTGCTAAAAATAGAAAAATAAATTCAGGGTATAAGCATGTGAATGTCAAGAGCTCGTATGTTCCACAAATGCAAATAAAACAATTATAAGCTTAATGCAGTGAATACAAATGTATGATGAATACAGATGCAATTAAAAACAAATTTGACTAATTTTTTAAAAGGAAATCATGTTGCAACTATATTTATTTCTAAGAGAACATATCCGAGATACTTAGAATTTAAGAACAATCAGAATGTACTTGATTACTCTGTACAAATAAGGAGCACTCTCATATACGTCGACAACTCGCTTACTCAAGCTTGGTGCATGTTCCAAAACCAAATGCGCATGGAGCATAAAACAAATAAAAAAGAATGAATTATTAATTTATCACATATTTACTCTTGTAAATATGCAGCAAGATACTTAGTGGCACCAATTCACAATGCAACTTCTTTTTTATAGGCAACAAGACAGACAAACAATGTTTGTTATATGAGTGAAACTAATAAAATAAAATCTATTTCGCAGTATGTACATACAACGTTCGTTCCATAGGTGTGAATATCATTGCAAAATATGCATCAAACTTTGAACAGTAGTGTTTGTCTATTAAATTGTATGGTACAAGAGATATCAAACTTTGAACAATTGTACATTTTACTAAATTGTATGACAAAAACAGTATGCAATATGCAGATAGCTGGATCATATGCAGATATGGAATAATAATTTGTTAATCAAAGAGAGATTATACTGCATATACTATATGCAACCTACACATGTTACACCTACAGTGTAGTTAAGGCAAAAAAGCCCCATGCTGGTGCCTAAAGCTTTTTTGGGTGCCTTGAGCATGACTTCTGCTATTTTACAACAAAAAAAACTGCACTTAAAAACTGTACTTATCAAAAACTGCACTTGCTCAAAATAAAAAACTGCATATGTTCCAAAAAAAAAAAAAAAATTGTTCCAACCTTCCAAAAAAAACTGCATTTGTTCCAAAAAAAAAATCATATGTTTAAAAAAAAAACTGCACTACACTTGTTTTATTAAAAAACTACATTAGTTCAAAACAAAAAACTGCATTTATTCCAAAAAAAAAATGCATTTAAAAAATTGCATTTGTTAAAAAAAACAGCATTTGTTTTGAAAAAAACAGCATTTCTTCAAAAAAAAAAAAAAAAAAAAAAAACACTTGCACTTGTTTAACAAAAAATAGCTGTTGTTCAAACTTGAAAGAAACGGGAAGAAAAACTTATAGAAGAAACAGCTGCTAAAGGCTCGAGCTTCAGATGATGCCGATCAAACAAGATTCAATTGGATGAGAACAAATATTACAACCCATCCTGTTGAGGGTCCGTTAACTAGAGACCGACCTCCTATTCGTTGCGCTCTCAGTTGCAAGACAACTGCCCAAGCTTGCATTGCATGAGCTATATGGCCAATCCAAAAGCGTTATATGATAACCTATAAGATGTTAATAATACGTGGCATGTCAATTATCTTTCAAAGTTTGATTAGTTTCTCTACCAAATATAGTCGAGTAACAATGAAGGGAAAGTCCGGGGAAAAAAAAGTAAAGTAGCAAGGAAGAAGAAATGAAAATAGTTGTAACAAATACTGAAGAACCATCTTTAAATTAAAGTTATATTCATGTAAGAGAAAGAAGAGGCCAAGTAATAGATAGCCGTCATACGAAGCACCCAAAACTCATACGAAGCACTCCACTTTCATGAAAACACTGCTTCTTTTGATAGATTGTTGCATCAGAAAAGAATTTTTCAAATATTTTATCAGTTCATGAAAATTGGCGTGATAGATTATTAAGAAGGAAAGTCATCATTTGTTATGACATAAAGTCAGTACAAAATAATTCTTTCTATCACAAGGGTATAAAGAGGAATGTTGTGGTTGGCTTTCAAAAGTAATAATAGATTATGAAAAGTCATCTAAGAATGTAAAAAAAAAACTCCAGGAACACTTACAACAAAATAATGTGAAAATTTCCTCACCATAATCACACAAAAACCAAGCATAGGAATTGATCGTAAAGAATATGAATCCATAAACGTATCGAGCATTCATAGATTGCTTCTGTTCTATCAAATACATTGTTTGCTTGCTTGTAATTGATTTTTCATTTGACTTTACTTCTCTGCTTGCATCGACATCTGTAACGAGTTTGCTGAATAAACCAGTAGGGCAATCAAAACTGCAAATTATGTAGATGCCAAAAATACATAAGCATTAAAGCACTTAATCATGTAAAAATAAATATATGTATGAAGAAAAATGTGGTAGCCACTGATACATACCAATTAAAACCGGTATGATTTGTCACAGCAAGACTTCAACGTATGCCCTACTATCAGGCATGCACAACACAATTCCATTGAAATATATACATACTATTGAAGGAGGGCTAAGGACCTAGGGTTGCTGCATTTCTGTTGAAGGAGAGGGTTGCTCATCTCTGTTGGAAGAGGAGATTCCAGAGAAAGGTGGAGGCACAATTTGGTGACCGAAAAACCCACCCTAATTTGGGTTTTTGGTCACCATTGAAGTAAAACAGAGGGAAAGGGGAGCGGCCAAATTTTTTATTCCATGTGCCAAATGGGATGCACAATATGATACACATTCGATTTGGCCCAAAGCCGTATCAAATTAACCGATTCAGAGCTTTGTTGACGAACGGTCATATTTAAGGTATTTGGGATGGTGAGGATCGCAAAATGTATTTGATATGGATCTTAGCACAATCAAATTTGATATGGCTTTAAGCCATATTATATCTCTGCATCCTTGTGTGCCAAATTTGTTGTTTTGATGTAGTGACTCAACGTACAAACAACAACTAAGAATAAGAAATTGATGATGAGGAAATTGATTTCATGACCAGGAATTGCAAGAAATTCTTGAAATGATGGAAAATGGAAAAACTTTGAAAAACTAACTACAATAATTCCAAAAATGGAAATATTAAGTGTTTCGAATGTGATAAACTGGTCATTTGTAAAGAGACTGTCCAAATCAGAAGAAACCAAAGTGCTTTTCAAACACTTTCAGTAAGAAGAGAAAACATGACTTTAATGCAGCATATGACGATTTTGATACATCATCAAGTGATTGTGATTTGAGGTAGATTATGTGTAACAACCCGTAATTTTGGAACCAATTTAAAATTTTTATTTTAGCAATTTTAATGGATTTTAATATTTAAAATAATTTATTTTAAATAATAACGGCGAAAAATTTATTTAAATCAAAGTTAGAATGAATAATTTTATTTCAATTATATAACGAGCCTAAAATGGCGCGGTAGTTTGAAAAATCGATTTCAAATTTCAACCGAATGTACAGGATTTAAAATAAATCAGATTTCAGTGAAACAAGAAATATTTGAATATGTTTAAAAATATCTTTCCAACGAATCTGAAAATTTAAAATTTCATAATGGGAATCAAAAGTTATGCCTAGTTTAAAATTCAGAATAGTCGCTATGGAATTTTTTTTTATATATATATTTTAATATTAAAAATAGCCATTTTGCAAACGACCTCCGTTTTCGATGAAACCACTTTAGTTGGATCCGGAATGTAAAATTATTGCTATATTTCAATTTTCAAAATTTTTGGAATTAATATGTGAGCATGGAAAAAGAAAACGTGTTTTGTCAATTTCAGTAAAATTGGATCGACCAGAAAATGGCTATTTTTCAAACGGTCTCCAAATTCGATGAAATTAGTTTTATTAGGACGTATTATCAAAACATAGATAGAAATATTTTTTTGGAATTTTCGGAGTCGGTATGTGGTCCCGGTAATGTAAAATGTAAGTTTAAATTAAATATATATTGTTTTCTATTTTAATTTTGATAAAAACTGATAAAAACAGTCGAATTGGGTTACAAAACATATCCATTGTGTTTAGAATGGGGTAATTAGTTAGGGGCGACAGTCGTTGGGATTTGTTTGGAGATCGTGACAATAAACAAGTTATTTTTGAAATTAAATAATAAAATATTATTAAAAAAATTAGTATAAATACCCCATGTTCTACCCAAACCCTAATACGCGTATCTCAAATTCCAGGCCGCCGCTACCCTCATCTCTACGGCGGAATTCATCTGGATTTCATCGCTTAAATTCTTCCAAACAAAAATGAATTAAATATGGAATTCAACACAAAAGTGGAAGAGCATTTCGAGTTCAACAAATTGGTACGGTTATGATCAAAAACCATTGCAAGAATCGCTCGAAATCTTGTCTCAACGCCGCCGCAATTGCACGAGATCATGGACCCATGGTTGATCGAGCGCTGAGCTGTTTCTGGCGTAGGGGGAACGGAAGACGTCGGTTGAGGTGGTGGTTGCTGATATACTTCTGGTGCATCAAGGCGCGTGCTAAATGGAACCCTAGAGCTCGAACTTATGGGTTTAAACGATAACTAGAAGCAGTTACCTAGAGGAAGAGAAAGGTTAAGAAGAATCATTTATTTAAAATTATATTGTCTAAAAATCTGAATTTAAATTAAAACTGTATTGTTTAAAAATCTGAAATTAAATTAAAACTATATTATTTAAAATTTTGAAATTAAATTAAAACTGTATTGTTTAAAAATCTGAAATTAAATTAAAATAGTATTGTCTTTGAAAATGAAAATAGCATTGTTTTAAAAAGAAAAATAAACATTGTTTTAAAAAGAAAAATATACATTGTTTTTCAAATAAAACATACATTGTTTTTTTTTTAAAATAGAAAATCGCATTATTTTGTAAATAGAATTGCATTGTTTTGAAAATGAAATTTGCATTGTTTTTAAAATGAAATTTGCATTGTTTTGAAAATGTAAATTGCATTGTTTTAACAATAAAAAAAGATATGATTTTTAAGAAATATATAAAGAGATGAAAATATGATTTTTATAAAATAAAAATATAAATAAGCTTTGTATTTGAAAATAAAAATGGCATGATAATAAAAAGATGATTTTTAAATCATATACATTATTTTAAAAATAACATGATACTAAAAATATGTTTTTCATTATAAATAACTTTGTTTTAAAAATATGATTTTTGAAAATATGTAAAACAGTTTAAAAAAATGTGATTTCTAATTATATATAACATCGTAATAAAAAAATGATTTTTAATATAAAAATCGTGTGAAACAGATTGCGGTGCAACCGACTGGAAGCGAACAGATTGCCAATAAAGAATGACGGAGTGGAAACCAAAGGTGAGAATTCCTCACTAAAAATTCTGTACAGTTATTTATTTATTTTCATAATTGAAAAATATATAGAATTTCCAGTATAGATTTTATCAGTTTAATTATTATAAATTGTGTACGATGCATGTTAGATCACCTTCCTCGTCCACAAAATCATGGACATTTTAAATTGACTGTATTGTGTGTTGTCTATGTTGTTGAAATGTTTGACACATTTAAAAATGTTAATATTAATGTGATAGTGAAATTAGATTATAAATATTCATTTATAATTTGAAAAGTGAAAATTAGTTAAATTTATCAATCAATAACTTGTTTAAAATAAATTGTTGTTGTTTGAAAACCCCACACGGGTATTGGGATGATATTTGACATACACTAATCCCAATGTTTAATTATATGTCAATCGATGGATTGACAGGATGTGATGAGCGTTATTTATTTATTTTAATGCTCACACAGTTGTAAATTTCACTTTGGATGCGATTGGACTGTTTGATGATTATTTATCATTATTGTTGCATACATGCGATGTATGAAATCCATATAACTGAAAATTGTATGGTAATTGATTGAGTCGCATTTCGATTCAGAATATAAAGAATATTTTAAAATAAAATGTTGAAACAATAAAAAATTACATTTTTATTGAGTGTACAAAACATGAAGAATATTCATATGAGAAATGAAAATTATTTGAAGTTATAAAAATTATATTTTTATTGTATGTACCAAATACTCATTGTTTGTAGAAAAAGGTTTAACAATAAAAATTCACATTTTCATTGTATATAAGAAATAGGTAAAATGATCATTGTTATAAAAAAAACAAAAAGTTAACAATAAAATTTACATTTTATTGTTTATAAGAAATGATGTAAAATGATCATGATTTGAAATAGAAAGATTTAACAATTAAAAGTTTACATTTTGATTGTATATATATAAAAAGATTCTAGTTTAATAAATTTGTGTTTACATTAAAAAGTACATTTTTAATGTTAGATGAATCATATAAAAAGATTCAAGTTTGATAAAATTGTGTGTACATTAAAAATTACATTGTTAATGTAATGAATGAATCGTTAAAAAGATTCAATGTTGACAATTCAATGTTTACATTAAAATGATCATTAAAAATTACATTTTTATGTAAAAGAAATATTTTTATGAAAATCATTTTTATATAAAAGAACATTTTAATGTAAAAGATCATTTCAATATAAAGAATATTTTTAAATAAAGAATAATTTAAAATAATGAATATTTTAAAATAATATTCAGTGAAGAACAAAATCATGATTTCGATGTCCGTTTTTAGATGGACACAAAAATATAAAAATGCGAAGCCGAGTTAAGTAGCAAACGCCATTTTAAGCCGAACGGGTTTATCGATCGATTTATTTCACTTTATTATGAATATAGAAAAGAAGTGATTTCAAAATATAATATTTTGAAAATATTATCATTTTAATATGATAAAGATATAGAATATTCAATTTTTATTTAAAATTAAAAATGAAGTTGGAATCACTTTAAAATGAAATTATAAATATTTTATAAATACTATTTAAATGGAAATCAACGATACATATATTATATATATTTAAATGGCCTGAATAGAGCACGCCGCGCAGCGACCGTTCGCGAATTTCGACCATTAACTTCAAATTGGAATAACGGGAGATTCGACCGTCGGATTCTCCTAAAACCAGAACCGTTGGGTTTGTATCGAAAAGTGATTTCTAATGAATATAAGAGATTTGAACTAACTGTTGGATTTGGAATTATGTCCAAATCAAATTTGGAAAAGGTGGTTGTAAGTGCAGTTCGGTGGCCGTTATTGGAAACCGACTGTACGGACCTTGATAAAATTATTAAAAATATGGAAAATTATGTAAAATCATAATAAATGATTTGGAAAGATTTTGGATGAAAAGTTCCATATTTGAAAAGATAAAAATATATTTTTGTCTAAATGAACTAGTTATTAACTAGAATAATAATTTAATTATTTTTAGAAATAAATAAATTGGATTTGAAAATGGTTTTAAAATAACCAGATTTTTTTCCAATATATATTGGAATGGATTTGAATGGAAATTATCTTCGGAATATTCCGATATTGGATTCCGTTATTATATGAATATTGTGAGGAATTTGGAAGATATATATATATATATATATATATATATCGTTATTCCCAATACAATATTTGTTGGTTTCAGAATTTGATATTGAATATAACCCGATGTATTTTCTATTCAGAACCTTATATTTAATGTCAAATTGGATTTTGGGTTTGTCGTAAATAGTGTCATTAATAACACTGTTCTTAAACCCAGTTTAGTAAAGAATAAATCTTTTAATTAAGATTTAGAAAATTTTACCAATTTATTAATATTTGATTGAAGTTGAATTGAAACTGGGTTTTGGGTTTATTATGAATGGTGTTTCAAACGACATTTGTTTTTTAACCCAATTAACGGTGAAGACATAATTTGGAATTTATAAATCTGTTATTAAGATTTAAATGGAAATTTTCCGAAGTAAAGTTTTCCAATTTAATATATTAAATTGGAATTGAATGGAATTCGATTCGGTAATAATCGAGATGAGCTTCTGTGAATAAAGACCGTTGCTATATATGGAATTTAAAAGGCTTTACCACTATTCCATTTATATTTTTGGTCTGACACGAGAATTTATATCGATTATATACTGTTGTGATTTCCGTGTAGGTTCCATTTTGATGGAAGATGATTTGGGTTTATCGTGAACAATGTTTTTAAATAACATTTGTTCTTTAACCTAGTTAAAGATAAGATTAATTTCTTAAATGTGAATAATCATTAAGAAATGATTTTTGAGATTAAAACTGAATTAAGGTTTTAATGAATCTTAAATTATATTAATAACGTGAATATTTTATTAAAAATATTTTGAATTGAAATGAGGCGGATGGTGTGTTTTTATAGCACTTGATTATAAAATACGCGAGTTATTCAGAAAGACCGGGTTTAACCCATTCTGAATAATTAATATGACGATCAAGTGTCGAAGATGAAGACGGTGGTTGAAGACCGGAGTTCTTCACATCGTTTGAGTGATTACTGATGTCTTGATTGGGCCGTACACCCAAGACAAGGTAATAAGTGGTGATCGTTCAAGCGTACTTGGAGATCGACGGATATGTGAGGACCTCTCTCTTGTATTGGACATATGGGACAAGGAATAAGGTACCTCCGGTTTCTTTCAGACCCAGAACAGACTTGTAAATTGATGGTATGTCTGACATTATATTCCTTTATGCTGTATTCGTTGATCTCTGCTAAATATATATCTGTTTGGTGGAGGAAAATTTATTCTCTTGCTTAACACCCTTCTTTGAGACATACGAGCTTAGAGGTTATATACTGGCAGAAATCAATTGTATGTTATGGACTGACAATGTGGCATGCTAAGATGCAAATGATCAAGGCTTTTGTTAAAAAGCAGAGCCTTGTGGTTGATGATCAAAACACAACTTACTTAGGCATAGCTTTGTGTATAGCATTACTTCACGAGCCTCACACCTCGGTATGAACCAGAAACGGGAGAAGGACCCCAGGGAAATGGATATATGTTAGTTTCGAGCTAGGAGTAACGTCATGGTATGAAGCCCAGATTGTTTACTCATGTGGATGTTGCTTATTACTTAATGGATAGAGAATCGCCTCAGATATATATATATATATATATATATATATAGTGGTTTGGTCGACACTACTGACTAGATTATTTTATGCCCATAGGGCAGGCTAATATATAGTTTTTGGTATAACTAATCATCGACGGATGACCGGCCTTGATGCTCCTAGCTGCAGTTGCGGCTGAATCCTGAGGCACAGGCTAGAGTGTCTTGAATTCGATAAGGACGATCCCTTGCCTTGGTTCATAGATGGAAATTCAACTTCCAATATGACATCATGCAGTTTTGATTATAGAACTGGTATGGTGACATGATATATGGTACCCATGCCGTCTATGATTGATACATTTACATTTGAAGTTTTTTTAAACACTATGCACTTATAATAATATCAAAATAAATTTGTTTTATACGTATCAAGCATATTTGGCTATTATAAGGGAAAACTTTATCCTTTGGCTTGCGTTGCATTGTGTGATGGGACTTGAGTCTTATATTAGCTTCATTTTTCCAAAAAGCATTGCGTTGTTTTATTTTTAAACTTAGATTCATGTGGAGTAAACCCGTTTCGTGTTTTACGGCATGGTCCCATGATTTATAAAACTTTAAAATCAAGTTAATAATTGTTTTTAGTTCTCATACCAGTCCCATGACTGACCTGGAGTTTATTGTTTTAACCTGAACTCTAGGTCCCCGTATTTTCCACACGAGCAGTAAGTAGTTTTGGTTTTTCAGATATTATGTTCACAGGATCTTGGTTTATAGCTGAAGCGATATTCGGAAAGCTCTGTATCCGTGTATTCCTTCCAGTTATGTTATGTATTATTTTTCCGCTGCATTGTAATTATAAACCTTTGATATTATTGTATTTATCAAAATGTATATTATTTATTTATACTCTGTTATATTCTTGTACTCTGATGTAATTGTTGTAATAAGCGATGAAATGTTCTTCTGTTTGAGTTCTGATGAGTGTTATTCTCAAAGCAATCTATACTCTCCTTTATGGGGGAAGTTTGGGTCGTTTCATTGTGCCAACATGTGCTTCATCGCAAAGGATAACCGGATATGGAAATAATTTAATAATGTCTTAAATTGTATTATAAGGTATTTTAAATACTTAGGAAAGAGTAAGAGAATAGTCTAGCAGAGACGGATAAGCTAAAAATGTTTAATGTAAGGTTACTTAAAGAAAACAATGTCTAGGAGATGAAACCGAAAGACTTAATGGGTAAAAAATGGAAAGAACTTAACATTTGAAAGTTTTGAAAACCAGAAAGTGAAAATGAGTCCTTAAATTCATAAAATCTTTCAATGAAGTCAAAGATCAATATCTGAATGAATAATAACATGTCTGGACAATGTTATTCTTAACTGTAATAAAAATATTAATAAAATAAAAACTAGTGTTGATAAATTTAACAAAAGGAAGGATAATCTAGAAAAATTACTATTTGCATGTAAATTCACGAACAATAAACATGGAAATAGGTACACTCATACGCTCAAATCAAATAAAAATTGTACTTAATGTACTAAGTTTGTTAAGGGTACCAAGTTCAAAACTTCAGACCAAATTCAAGGAAATTGAAGTTTAAATCACCTTGTAAGTCTATTAATTTGTTGGTTCCTAAAAGGTTATATATAATAACTTTATTAATATAGGTTATTTATCCAACTATTTATATTTTGAAATGGTATCCAAACTCTCCATGAGTTTGGCTTCACAAAACTTAACCGGATGGAACCAAAACAAATAGGGTACCAGTGCATGTATTTTATATTTTTAAGATAAAAAATGGATACCCAGCAAGATTATATACAAAGATGGTGCATTGGATATTATTCAAAAGGATTGGCATCAGAAAATAAACAACTCTAAAACTTCTATGTTTTAAATAATTTGTTTCATGTTGTATATTTATTGATTCATATCACAAATTTTATTTATATATACATTAATCTCTATATGCAAACTCTATACATATTGTCTAAACGTTATGATTAAACAGTTACTTTTCACCCTTTCTGTGATGACAAGGGGGAGATATTATATAAATTTTCTAGGCAAAATGGTAGGGAGAGTACATAGAGTCAAGGTGAAACAAATATAAAGTTATTATATTTTGTCTCTCAAATATTTATATGGTTATCATCATCAAAAAGGAGGAGACCGTTAAAAATCTGAGTATTGGTTCTATTGACAAAAATCATATAAATATTACTAGTAATGTATCCCCAAGTTGTGTAGTTATTTCAGATATATAATGGAGACATTTATAGAGATAAACAAGGATTCCATGAAAGCAAATGAATTATGTAGGAAGAATAATCAGATAAACAGAAGAACAAAGCTTACTGAGGAAGAATGTTGTAACATCCCCAAATTTTTGGTGAACGTTATTCAGTAATTTAAAGATAAATTAAGTAGGAATAATGTGATGGATAAAGAAATGAGATTTGCACATAAAGAACTAATTAATAGGTTTTCCTTAGAAGTTAATTCACTTGAAATACAATACAAGGAAGGAGTATTATGGGAGGGGAAAAGTGGGAAATTTATGGTGTTAATCGTTTGGCTCGGTTACCAAAATAGCCCTAGCCCACATGGTTCGGCCCATCGTGTAGTTTACTAAGCTAGAAGTGTCACTTAGATGCCCAGAAACAAATCCCGGATGGAGTCGTATGAGAACAATCATCATAGTTTTTCGAAACTGCTTAAATCTACCTAGGCACTTGGGATCGGTATAGGCCTCCCCCAAAAACTTGCACCCTCCATTTTGTATCAACGAATCTCTCCACCACATTTCATATCCCGGACTCGTACCTCCATTCTGTATCCCCGAATCTCACCCCCACATTTCGTATCTAGCCTATATTCCGTGATTTTATATCCGAATCCAAAACGCATATCTCCATAGCCAAGCTCCTGGATCGTCACAAACATCAAACCATTGGGATATGAAAGAATCAAAGTCATGGCTTCGAAGTGCCCACGGGATATAATGTCAACCAAGCATTTATGGGGTACGAAATACACAAAGTTTCAGAGCTTCAAAGTGAAGATCAACAAAAAAACTAAGTCTCGAGACCGGTGCCGATCCCGAAATATGAAATGTGGGCATGTGCCTCACATCCTACCTACTTCTACCTGATCCACTTCCTTCATCTCTCTTATAAATACCTTCTAACCTACAACGTTCAAATAGTTGGCTCCAAGCTCTTTGAACACCTTGAGAAAAAGATAAGCATTCTTGGGTCTCTCTGTCGCTCTCCATCACTTTGGCAAGAAGGAACAAGCTAATTCTTTGACATTTACACCATCTTCGGCTGCATAGGCATTTCAAGAAGATAGAAGTCACCTCCATTTTGGACATACTAGAACTTTGTTTCCACCATTGTCATATTAGTGACATGGAACTATTGTTTCCACCATTGTAAATTTGTATAAAGAACATAGTAAAAGAGCAAAGCCATTCAAAGTGGACGTAAGCCCAGGCAGACCAAAGCACTACAACTACTGTGTTATTTACTTTCCTGCACGTTCTTCATTTTGGAAGTTTAGTTTCATTGTTTTGCAACTTCTTGAGTGTTTCCCCCACTTTGTGCATCAACATTCTGATCTTTCATTGAGAACATAAAGACTACGCCTTTTTCCTATCGTCTTCTATTTAGAACATAGAGTGCTACTTAGGTCTTCTCGACTTACCTAGCAAGTTTGCTTGCAATGGATAAGAAAGGAAAAGCTGCCATGCTTGGACCTTCCAACGCTGAATCGTAAAACTATCCTCAGCCTCGGCATTCCAAAATTCCAACCACCATGCATATGACTACGTTTAACCTCCTGAGGCTTCGGCTTCCCATAGTCAAATTTGTCGAAACCATGAAGAAATTAGGAGAAATATAGAGAAGCCTCAACAAGAAAATAGAGCGCAACCTTGAGTTGTCTCAAGCGCTTCAGGTATATGCTCAATGGGACATCTTTCGCCTTCAAGCATATATGATCGCTCGACCTCCTCCAAATCACGTCCCATCAAGCTTTACTTTTGTTTCCTCCCATAGTAACCAAGGCTAACATCGAAGAATTGACCACAACGACGTCGAAATTTCCATCATAGAGGGAATGCATCATCTTGACCATTCCCGACTTAGGCCTAGTCTCGACCAAAGGATTAGCGCTCAACCCCTTACCGGGCAGAATAGACCTATCTCGATTCAGAACCTGGAATCTAGCTACGTGCAACAAACCAGGCCCAAGTTCTCATCTATTGACCTCGCGGAATTAAATAATTGAGGATGAACGCTCTTTGGATGAAGATGACATCCATCCATGAAGACATCCAAGGACATGTACGCATGAGTCGGATCACAACCGTTGGAATTAGTGAAGACTCGACTTCCCGTCCTTGCCAACCTGGTTTGCAACATCATGAAAGAATCCCGGGGCCGCGTCACCGACAATTGGGAAACCAATGCCGGTGTAACCCTTCCATAGAGGATGCACTCAATGTCGAATGGCCTGAACACTTCAACATGCTACAAGTAGAGGTTTACTTGGGAAAACATATCCTTGGAAGTTTATAAACCGTTATGCATTGCATTTGGATTCCGCTCGCGCTACTGGCAATGTGAAGTGCAAGTGCTTCCCCATCATTCTAGAATGCGTGCCTCTGTTATGGTTTGCTCGATTCCCTCCAAGAACCATCTTAACTCTCGACCAATGAGCCAGGAGGTTAGTCAAAAAAATCCAGGATGCACGTCACTCGACCCAATGCCATCCTGATAATCTCTGACATTTTCCAATAACCCGATAAACCACTTAAGAGCTACTTGGAAAGATTCAATGACGCCCTGGTTGAAATAGAGGATCTAGAGTCCCATGCCGTCCTCATCCAGCTAGTTAGAGGTGTACTTCCCAATTCCAAATTCAGGGCATGGATCGACTGAGAGCGATCCATGCCTTTGGAAACCTTCTACGAGAAAGCTAACTAGTTCCTATGCCAAGAAGAAGCACATAAGAATTGACCTCCTCATTATGACTATCCATCCGAGAGGAAGTCCATTGCTTTAACGGATCCAATCCCAGTGCTCCAAAAAGAATTGCTAAAGGCAGAACAATGGAGGTAGTTGCAATAAGAAGAAGGAATAGGCCAGACTCCAATCTTTCCACAACTACACTCCACTAAACGACTCCTTCGGAAACATCTATATTGAAATCTGTAGCACACTCCAGTATATGAAGCTAAATCTTAGAGAATCGTTAGATAAGGATAAAGAATTTGAAAAATATCGACGGTTCCATAGTGTGTATGGCCGCAACACAAATGAATGCCACCATCTGAGGGATGACATTGAAAAACTCATTCGTTAGAAAAAGCTTGAGCAGTACTGATAGGGTCCCTCAAGAGAAATTCCTGAGCCTTCCAATTCTCACCAAGGATTTTGATCAACCAGAACGTTGACTAACAGCTAGATCCTCAGGGATAGCCTTTTCGACTCAGCAAGAATGCAGCAAAAATAAGTGTCTTAGATTTGCGTCCCCATAATGCCTTATCTTGCTTGAGTCACACCCATATGAACTTAGTTGTTTTTATTTCCTGAAGTGGTTTGATTGTATATTATAATTTCGAAAAGTTTCTTGAGTTGTGATAGACCAGATCTAGTTGCAATCCTTGTGCGAAGTGCCACAACATTAGCCTCAATCTTCAAAATTCATTTACGGATCAACCGCTAATGTAAATGCAATCAAATGAACTCAACCATGCTTACCTCTGAGCTTAGGAGTAAGCACCTTAAGTCCAGTAGATTTAGCATGACTTACCTACGCTCAAGCGTACCCAGGAGTCGGTATGTTGGCACCACCTTAAGTCCAATAGACTTAGCATGATCTATCTGACCTCTAGCGTACTCAGAAGTCGGTATGTTGGCACAACCTTAAGTCCAATAGACTTAGCATTACCTACCGATGCTCAAGCGCACTTAGGAGTCGGTATATCGGTACCATTTCACTTGAACTCTGTACGACTTGAGTCTATCAAGGGTGGAGTTTTGATCGACCCGAATCTAAGTACAACAGTTACATCACATGAGTACAACCACCAGAAAGTGTGCAAAAATACTCGACCACTTAGATCAAATAATTCCATGACGTAGTGGTCTCTAGGATGATCTTGGGAAGAACTAATTTGTAAACTTCTCCCAATATCATCTTCCTCGTCGAAGACGGAACGGGAGCAGAAAGCAGACCCTCTCCTCTTATAGAATCCTCCTCATTGTTGTTGTCATGGTCTCTTTCTTTCTTCTGAGCTCCTACCACCTCCCATTCAGCTGAGGGCACGTTGAGATGTCCAATCGAGGGAACTTCTGGATGCAGAACCAGTGGACATATCTCCTCCACCAGTTCCCGTAATGGCGCTATCTTCTCGGAAACCCGTGGAGCCACCTTTGTGTAGCAGACCCGATTTATGGAGAAGATGGTACAGAATCAAAGTCTAGTCCCCGGAAGTCATTTTTGACATCCGTCAGTGCCAAGACTTCATGCACGCTCTAATGCCGCGTGACTTGAGCTTTTCAGGAGTGAAGTTGCAAACAACTCAGATTTAAGTGTAACAATGCATACATTTACGTGAGTACAGAAATTGAAAAGCATAGACAAAAATTTGAACACTTAAAGCAATATGTGATGTAAACAAGGTTAACCAACTTTCATTCCCAGCCAAAAATACAACTATCTTTCTTTCTAACGACACGATGTACATAAAATCACACCGTGTCTCTAAAAACGAATGTCGTACGCGCATATCCTACCGGCCTACAAAACAAAATCATATACAATAATCACTTGGATGAGCCACCCCTCTTCTTCTTCTTCTTGTCGGACTCTTTTTTTGGAAGCTCATCCTTCTTCTTCCTCTTCCTCATCCTCTTCGTTTCACCGCTCCCTCTAGATCCTTTAACCTCTTTCATTGGAGTCATAAAGGAGCAAGGCTTGAACTCATAGCCAACGGTAAAGGATGCGAGGAGGATCCACATTCCCTCTTATATATGGTTTCAGGATCGAGGAGGATCGCCTTCAGTGGAGGAGGGACAGCTTCGATGATGGCCCTAGAATTTTTATTTTTCTACGCCTCTTCCTTAGTTTTCCTGGCCTCCTTTTCGGCTTTCTTCTTTGCATATCTTTTGGCCTTCTTCTCCGTCGGCTGCTCGGCCTTTAGCTTCACCTCCTCCTGAACCTTCAATCTCTTAAGCTCTTCCTCATCCCATTTCCGAGATGCCTCCTCCATGCCTTATTTCAGGTATCTTCCTGAATCTTAGCTTGGGGCTCAGTTTCGGCCTTCTTTATGGATTACTCCTGATCTTTCAGCCTCACCTCCTCGCCTGCTTTCCTCTTATCCTCAACTTCCTCAGACTTCGCCTATATTTGGATCCTTTTCTTTTCAACCTAATCATGCATTGATGGCCCACTTGCTTCTGCCTGGCCTATTGTCTAAGGGTCCACTTCTTGCATCTCCTTGTCCTCATCGAAGAGTTTGGAAAAAAATCTGTTCCTACCTCACCGACCTCCTGATCCAAAATGTTGAGATCCCTAACCTCCTCGCCCATTTGTCTCTTATAGGCCTTCATATCAAATCTAATCGCAAAAGCCATTGCCATTTCAATGCCAAATGTCGTTCCCACTCCAGAGGTACCTGCGTCTTGAAGTGGCAGACAAACTAGTCTAATACTACTTATCATTATCATCTTTCCGAGGATCAGAGAGAATGTGGGTATACCTTCCATCGTTTTCTATGTGGAAACTGTAGGAGTTGAACATTCGACTATAGATGGAAGAAAACCTATGGATCCCTGCCATGGGCATTTAGGGTCATATTCTGTGATAGTAGGGGCTAGGGCGGGAGGGGCCATCAACGGAAGCAAAAAGAGTGACTTGTTGTTGTAGGGAAGCAACCGCGTGAGCAACTACGAGGCTCTAGATTAAAATTGCATTTTTTTTCAACAATACACCTTTCCACCTCTTCCTTCTCGGCGTCCTCCTTAAGCAATTTCCTTCCTTCGGCCAACACCCGACGTTCATCATCTGTCAAGTTCCTAGCGGAGTTCCTGAACCATGAGATCCGACAGTGTCTAAGTGTTGGTAAACACCGGCCCAGAACTGTTGGCTCTATGTCTACCTCCTCTCAAGCTCCCCTAGCTTGGGCTCTGAGCTCTTCAAGCCGAGCTTCTTACTCGGCTCTGACCCCCTCAGATTGATTAAGCATTTCCCTATTCGAAGCATGTACTACCTCCTTCTACTTTTTGGCTTGCTCAAGCTCAGCACGATGTGTTGCAAGAGCTTGTCTGAGTTCTCCATTTTCCTTTATCGTGTATTGAGTTGCCTTGTTCTCCTTTCGAAGCCTCTCATTCTCAATGCCTGGTTGTCTTCTTGGAGCTACTGGACCTCCTAGTTGTCCTCCCACAGCCAGGCATTCTCCCTGGAAACAACTTTTTTGTCCATATTTAGTGTGGTTGCTCGTGCTGTGGTCGAGGTTAACAAGACTTTTTGCACTTCGCGTGCCCAAACCATATCTTCCTTAACCTTTCCCAGTTCCTTCTTTAGTCTGTCTATTTCTATGACAAAGAGTTAACAATAAATATGTTTCCCGAATACGTTGAAATAAGCGCTGATCTTCTTACCTATCTCGACTTCTCGATTTTTGAGGCTTTCATGTTCAAACTAAATCTTGAGTTGTAAACCTTTGATCTCACCATTCTTTCTAAAAATTAGCTCTAAAAGTCTCTTGGAGTACCGATATAACTTCGATATTAGCTATAAATGTCATATACCCAGTCCCCTGTGTCTTTACCGATATGTAATGGGATCTGATGAAGTTTTGGCATCTATATCATTTACTCAACGTAGAACCGAGAATTAAATCTTTAAGATTTCCTTCTTCTGCCCATCCGTCAAGACCGAGATTTCTGGCATTTCAGGTAGTGCCAGTCCATGCCTTCTTCCACTCGTCCCCATTCCTCTACTAGGCATGTCCCTGCCTGAGGCTGTAGCCACCGATGCAAGGATTGGAATATAAGGTGAGGGGGTGGTCGTTGCCGACTGTTTTGTGCTAACAATATATGTTCTCCTTCTGACATCCACTAGTCTTGTGCTCATTGGCAGAGGCACCAAATGCTGGGATTCTCTCGATGGAAAAGGCTGCTCTTAGTCTCATGTGGATTCTTCTTCATATGCAGTTGTATACCTTCAAAAGAATTACCTTTGATGTTTCCTTTTGACCGTCGAGAGTATCCCCGATCTTGATCTTTGTCACTCTCCCGGGTTATAACACCTATACAAGAAAATCTTGAATCAGAATTTAATATCCTATATGCACGAGTCAAGTGTTGTGCTATGCAGTGCTTGTGAGTGTGTATATCCTTGGTATTCCTCTTACGGACCATATGTCAGTTTTATTGAAGGGGTGGCCTTCCCAATGCTCAGCAATAAGCTTTCAAGCAAAGGATGACGTCTCTGTCGGAACCATTTCCAACCCTTTGAACCAATGTTAAACCTCCATCAATGCTATAGTACCTGAGGCTGTAACTGGAGAACTTGGTTTAAAATGCCCTCCCAGCATCATCTCCTCTATTGGGGAGAGAACAGGAGTGGATTTCGAACCATCTCCTCCGGTGGGCTCCTCCTTATCTCCGTCATTGCCGTCACCTATATCTCCTTGTGCTCCTATAATGTCCTCCTCAATGGAGGGTACGTCGAGAAGCATGAAGGGGTCACCTCTTCTTGCTAACCTAGAGGAATTTATCCTCTCTCAGCTTTCGTCGTTCCCACTTCTCCTTCATTTCCATCCCTATGGCCCATCGAGCAACCTTCGGGAAGCAGATCCAACAGGTGAAGGAGATAACCAGACAATAGAGTCTAGGCACTACGAAAGCACTTTGACACATTCCTCAATGCCAAGACACTCATAAGGTAAACTCCACCGCTTGGAATCCGGGAAGTACGTTCCACATGAAGTTTCAAGTTAGTTTGGAGCTTACGACTCAATTAGCTTGAAATACAACGCAAGTATTAAAGCACTTAAGACCCGCAAGCCATCTCCTAGCAAATTCAGGTGGGCATCGAACGTAGAACCAATCATGTTTAAAATATCTATACTTGTTTCACGCTCTTAGGATGAAGCGTTGTTGGCCTGCGCCTCTAAGTAAACAAGGGAAGGCGAGATAGTGTTTCTTCTCTTCATGGAGTAGAGACACCATATGTCTTCCCCGGTTGATTCTACGCCAACACTCTACATATATGATGTAAGTGTCAAGCAGGAAGGCATACGCGCTAGGGTGAAACTAAGTTGACGATAGGTGAAAGAAATACAGAATATCTTAGATGTATGGACACAACGGGGGCATGCATCTAACAGATCACATACGCGTGTACTAAGCAGTACACCCCTCTGAGGTGTGTTCACCCTATCCTCCCTTCTAGGAATCCAGACATCGTCCCAAGATATTCTGTAAATATTCCATATTTCGCACAATTCTTCCTCAACAAAGCTTCATTGATTTGCAAGACAACTGAACCAGGGGCATTCTCAAGAATCGTAGTGCCTTCTGTCATATTGGCGCTACGATAACACCTTCCCCCTCTTCCAGCGGACCCATTGTTGTAGGTTATGCTTCTCCTTGAACTACTGGCTCATCTAGTGCTCGCTGGAATGATGTGATCCCTCTGATTGTCCTTCTTAATCATGCATGCTAGATGGGCCCACTTATTGAAAAGGGGTGGAAGCTATAGAGCGTGATCACTAATGGTAGACTAGAATCGTACAAAGACTCGTAGGATGGGGCACTTCAATGATTTCGGCTGCCAATCCCCGAATTCGTCTATAGCTTCATCTTACTATTGCAAACTATACTTGTAAGATAATTGCATTAGTTACCATATTGAAATACACACCTCTCATGTTAGTGTGAACTAATGTGGAACATGCAGTGTCGTGCGATAGTAGAAAAACACTTTGGAACACAACCATGACTTTTAATTTTTGAAACGAAAACCACCATCATCGCTGACTAAGTGTAACGACCCGGGTTTTCACGGCCTTGGTTATCGACATAAACTCAATGTCGACAATCCAAACATTGGAAATACCGGATAGTTAATGAAAGAAGTTAGAGGGTGAGGATAGATAAAATAGAAAATTAGAATAGAAGAAGAAGAAGAAGAACAGAATCAGGGTAACACGAATCTCACAGTAGAACGAATAAAATATAACATAACTTTGAAATAAAAACCAGTATATGTATACAATAACGTTTATTAAAGTACAACATTTACAACACAGCGGAAATAAACACTAGCAAGAAAATGCTATTGAAGCCTCCTGCTCCAGCTCTCCAAGTATATTTGTAAAAACTTGTCTACTTGACTACCCGTACAAATTTGGGCACCCAAGAGTTTAGGGAAAACAAAACAAAATAAATTCCGAGTCAGTCATGGGACTGGTATGAGTAAACAATTTAAAATAGTTTGGGAAAATAAGCGATATCTCATAAGACCACGCCGTATAACAAGGAATGGGTTTTCCCTTATGAGAATCCAAACACTTGATTTAACATTCAAGATCCTTTTGCAAGAAATGATAATCTTTATATCAAACTATTTTGATATTATAATAGTGTCTATCAACCACAATATATTTCGTGTCCATCCCAAAGCGGACATCAAAATCAGATTTCGATCTTTTACTGAATATTATTTTAAAATATTCATTCTTTTTGAACTGAAATCAGACACGGTCAATTATCATATAATGTTATTTATATGGATTTCATACAACACATGTATAGAGCAACAATGATAAACAATCAACCATCATCCAGAGTGCATTCTACACTGCATAAGCATTAAATATAAATATTCAACGCTTACACAGCTTGTCAATCAATCGATTGACATATAACTGAACATTGGGATTAGTGTATGCCCAATATCATCCCAATACCCGTGTGGGGTTTTCAAACAACAAACACTGATTATTATTTGTGCAGTTGGGCGATGTGTAAAATATATCGTCCCAATCAATATCAGTAAAATGTGTGTACATAAACAAATCGTCCGACTTGTAAATGAATATTTATTTTATACATATACACGTTAAAAATTATATTTTTAACGATAAATTATTTATTTCAACACATGAATATTTTATTTATTCCATTCCACATCACAATCACTTTTCATAAGACAATCAAATCAAACAAGTCGTCCATGGTTTGTGGACGACGGTGTCAGGTGCTGCTAAGCACTATCTGCATCCTAGTATATATTTTAACTAGAAAATTAAATTTAAGTGAGAAGTTCTCACCTTTGGGATCCACTCCTCCTTTCTTTATTTCTGAACGGTTTGGATTTGTTTCACGTCCATTCTATCGCAATCTGTTACACGCGGTATATGTTAAAAATCATGTTTTTACCATCGTTATATATATATAATTAAAAATCACATTTTTATATCGCTTTTCATATAATAAAAATCATATTTTTATTCCAAAGCCATGTATATAAAAATAAATTTTTTACTTCACTGCTATATAAATAAAAATCTCGTCTTTATATAAATAAAAATCTCGTCTTCCATGTATATAAAAACTATATGTAAAAATCATATTTTGAATTGCATAAATGAATAAAATTGAAATAAAAGCTCACTGGCGTTGTCGGGTGGCGGAGGAGGCTTAGGGAAGGGCTGAAACGAGTCGGCGGTTGAAATGCACAACTGGAGATGATAAAAATTGGACTTTTAATAAGTGGGGGACCGACGGTCAGAGGTGACAGAAGGGGAAGGTGGCGCACGGCTGCTGGGGTCTGGGCATGGCAGCGGCTGGCCTGGTGGTGGCAGTCAGGGTGGTGGAGGTGTTGATTTGGGGCGTGTGGTTTTAAATAAGAAGAGGAGAGAGAAGAGGAGGTCGGTGGAGGGGATGATCGGAGGTGAAGGGGCGGCGGTGGGCGCTGGGTGGCCAGCGGTGGTCTAGCATTGGAGGATTTGGGAGGGGTGACGGGATCGGCTGGGTGATTTGGGGGAGAACGGGTTTGCCCCCTTTTTTATTTCTTTAATGAAACTTAGGGTTAGGATTTCTTATATATAACTTTTCCACTCGACCACCAAATTGAACCCACCACCTGCCATTCCTAGCCAAGTACCCCTATTCCGAACACAATGGGATATGTTTCGTAAGCCCATTCGACTGTTACGATCAGTTTCCGCTAAATTTAAAATACAAATCATTATATTTTAAATTCAAACGCACATTTTAATTTACCGGGGCCACATACGGACTCCAAAAATTCCTGAAAAATAAATCTAGCTATGTTTTGACGATACGGTCCTAACAAAACTAATTACATCAAAATTGGAGACCATTTGGAAAATGCCCATCTTCCAGTCGATTAAATTCAAACTAAAATGACCAAACGCGTTTAAATCCGTCACGCTCACATATTGATTCCAAAAATTATGAAAATTGGAATCAAGCAATAATTTAACATTCCGGATCCAAAAAAAGTGGTCTTGTCGAAAACGGAGGTCGCTTGCAAAATTTCTATTTTTAAGGGCTATATTTCTATAGCGACTATTCTGAATTTTCAACTGGGCATAACTTTTTATTCCCACTACGAAATTTTGATTTTTCAGATTCATTAGAAAGATATTTTCAAAAGATTAAAATATTTTTGGTTTCACTAAAATCCAGTTTGTTTTGAATCATGTACATTCATTTGAAATTTGAAATTGAATTTTCAAACTACTACGCCATTTCCAATTCCTTTTATAATTAAAATAAATATTTATATTCTAACTTCGATTTAAATAAATCTATACATTCTAATTCTATTAAAAATAAATTTCTAGTCTTTATTATTTAAGATAAATCACTTTAAATATCCAAAATTCATTAAAATTGCCAAAATAAAATTTTAAATTGGTTCTGATTTTCCGGGTTGTTACAATATAATAATCATCTAGAAGAACGCTTTCATCTCACGTTCCACATACATAATATATAATCAAAAACCGCAGGCGCTTATTGGGTAATGAATTCCAACTGGCAAGGTATGGGACCACCTTCCGACAGTGTATCTCTAGAAAGGAATACACCGAGTTCAATAAGAACATCTTGTTACCCAGGCTAAACATGACCGACCACTCATTTCGCTTGAGTGTACCGAATGTATTATCACCAACGGTTGGGATCAGCAACCGTTTCCTAAAAGGGACAGCATCGAAATAGATTATAGAAGTAAATGGAATTTCTCTAGATCAGGTGATAATATACCCTAATTGGTAGCTAACCACTTAGCCATGCGACCTACCCGATTTTATACCATTTCCAGTTGTGAGGGTAGAGGACATAACGTATCCTTTACAAACCACATCTTCATTCACTTTGAATGTCACATCGCCATACCCACTAAATCACAAATTGATTTCTCCAAACATATCATGGGTAAACAGCTAAGAGAAACGAATTGCTCCGCCACCAAACATAAATACGTTTGAAGAGATCAACTTACGCGATCTATAAAATATACTTCGTCAGATATTCTTTCATACAGGTTGTCCTGGGATTGCACAGACCGATGGTACTATTCTGTAAACAGGACAACTCATGCATAACTTCGTCTTTAATTATCTTCATCATATTTGATTGCAACGCTAACACCCATATAGAGTGGTTTTCAGATAATGAATTTAATCCCGGTCTCTCCGTATTGACGACGGAAAAATGGTCAGGAACTTTGATAGTCGGTGATTTAACTATTAAAGAAAAACATGTGTGCAAACAACGATAATATTTCTAGATGGAAATTCTATCGATCAATCATCAATCAACATTTATTCATTTCCCCATTTCTCGTTTCCATATATTCATCAAATCCTTATTTTCTAATTTTAGAAAATAAACATTATTAACTTTGGAAAACGTTTCCATTTCTGATTCTGGCATCACTATCTTCTCTCATATATCAGTCTCAAACTGTAAATTAGTAAGAGAACAACCCCATACGTATTAACCTGAAGGCCGAAACCAACATCAGATCAATACCCAGATAGCTGTTTAACTTAACTAATCTCTAGTCAGTTTCTACTTCCTTTAACTCCATTTTAAATTCCTATTTCAAACCCTATTTCCTTTATAAATATTTTATTAGCAAAATATTTACTTAAATCCTTTATTCACATTAAATGTAAATAATATTTTTTCTTTGTAATCAAAACAGTTTGATTTCGTATTTAAAACAATATCCCAAATCTAATTTCTATTTATAATTCTAATTATAGAATTATTCACATAAAATCTCATTTTATTCTTCTAACACTTATAATCCCATTTATAATAACCTTTATAAATGCTGCTCAAATTCCATTTAAAATATTGGTGTTAAAACCGATTCCCACTTCTCTATATAAATTCAGTCTTATACATTCCGTTTATCAAATGATAAATATTTTATTTAATTTATAAAACATTATTTATAAATTAATCTTCTCAATCTATTTATTAAAACAGATTTCTATTTAATATCCACTTTAAACAATCTTCTTATAATTCTTTTATATCTCGTCAAATATCCCTTTTATAATTTTATTTACTTTCAAAATAAATATTCCTTTTATACTTCTATTTATTTTCTATATAAATAATCCTTTTATACTTCTATTTATTTTCTATATAAATAATTTTTTTATAAAATTCTTTGATTTCATAAATATTTGCTTTTATAAAATACTTTGATTTAATAAATATATTATTTTCAATATACACTTTGAAAATTCCCTTTTCACATTCCGGTATTTCTTATGGTATTTAAAACACCAAATAACCATGATCAACATCATTTACACACCCATAATCAATCATAGATTATATATCACATAATATATCACAATATACGAAAACAAACAGTATTATAAATATTGAGGAATCCAGTTGGATCCCTCCAACATGTTTCCCTGCATTCACAGATGTTAAACAATATAAATAACATCGATTTCATTTCAAAATGAAATATTCTGATCAACAGAATCAATATTTGATTAATGATTTATATATATACATATCTTTATCTATAGTTTCAACCAATACATTAGCAATTCAACCAAACAATTAACACATAACAATTAATCATCGTTTATCAATACTAGATAATATTTATAAAAATAAAAACTGTACAAAGTTAGTTAGATTTACTCACTTTGGTTGGTTACCGTTAAATAAAGATAAACGTTCAATTTTGATCCATTCAGGCATTTTATTTTTCCATAATTCCAAACGAGCTCCAATCCACTCCAAACCAGTTCCATTGTGAAGTGCTCGGCCATATGATCCTAACGGATCCAGATTTGTCGGATTCCGATAATGTATGACAAAGTTATGAATTTTACAATCTATATGCAGTTTGAAATAAATTAACACATCATTAATTAATAAATTTATATTAACCTTAATCCGTTGATTAGTATAAAATCTTCTTCCACCTGAGAAATAAATGAGCCCGTAACTCCCTTTCAAAATCCCATTACCGAACTCCTTAACATCTTCAACATTCCACCATCCCCAACATCGAGATCATCAGCCCTCATCCGTTCTAACACTCCTCCTTGCCATCACTACCAAGAGGAACTCGCAACTCACTGCAAAAATCATGTCGCTCCCTATAAGATTCGAACTCTAGAAAATACATATGCCATTTCGAAAAAAGTATTGATCATCATTTTTCCTTGTAATGTCGTAAACCAACGGATCAAACACTTAACATTTCCCTAGCATGTCCTCCTCCTTATTCCTTCTGACGCAAGCTCTAGGATCCTGGCCATAGCCGCACTTCTCCACCAAGACTCACCGATGTCAGTGATGAACCCCCAGGCCATCCCCCGTGATTTCTAACATCAGACTCTCCATCTCCAGACTGTTAGTACGGCGCGAGCCCTCCTTCTAAAATGCGATTTCACAGACCTACTACAGTGAACCCATCGACAAAAGATGTCACCGAACTCCACAAAAAAAATGCAATCACAGTCTCCAGCTGCCACGAACCCAAAATCATTCCCAAAAACATGAATTTGTGTTTCAAATGCCCAAATCGAAAAACCCTAGGTCGTTGTCCAACAAATCAGCATGAAGAACGAACGTCGAACGCGGTGAATCGTATGCCAACATGAAGCTAATGTGTTAGGGGATCCAAAAATATACATATCATGATTTTTTGTATTTTTATTTGATTTTATATGGATTTTCGAGGTAAGAATTTATGCTCAACGGAGAAGAACAATGGCGGCTTGATGAAATTGACCATGGAAAAATGATTCTAGGTTTAGAAGGGTGTTAGGCTCATTTATAGGATAATTGTATATTTTTTAATCGATTTTTATATTAATTTCTATTAAACCATTACTTGTTTTGTATTCTAAAAATTTGTACGATCACATATGATACCCAAAAATAACGAAAATGGACATACACCTTCAGTTTGACGTTACAGACCCAACAAAACTTGTTTCGTTGAATTCCGACTCCATTTGCTCAAGCAACGTATTTTTAAGGGTCAAATTATCAACTGTTTTTCACATTAAAATTCGGTACGACCACATACTGACTCCAAAAATCACGGAAATTGAAATCTAACAATAATTTAATATTCTGAATCCAACAAAATTAGTTTCGTCGAAAACCGAGCTTGTTTGCAAAAGTGGCCATTTTTAAATCTCTAAATAAACCCATTTAAATATTAATATATTTAAAAAAAATCAAGTACAATATTTATAAATAAATATCATCGTATAAATTCACAATAGAATATCATACAGCTATAAAATAAACATAGTTGGATTTATAACTCGATATTTCAAATTCGGGTTAAATCGATATCCAGTTTATATTAAAAATCCTTTTATAATATTAATAAATCATTACAAATTTTAAAGGAATTCCATAGCGACTTTTCGAAAATTTGTTTTGGACATAACTCATAATCTACACGACGAAATCTCGATTTTTCTCTTCCATTAGAAAAATATACTTCACCAGCTCCGAACGTTTCTTGTTTCACAGAAATCCGGCTTAAAACGGATTCTATATATTCGATTAAAGTTCGAATCGCCAAATTACGAACTACCGCGCCATTTCGAGCTCGATTATAATTATACATTCAACCGTCGTTATTTAAATATATTCGTTATAATAATTCAATTCTAAACTAAATTAAATCCCTCATAAATAATCCAATTAACACAATATTGAAAATTCCACTATTTCCGACTATTTCAGAAATAATTTATTATTCTATTATTTATATTAATTAAATATTCAATATTATTTATTTTTGGTCATTTTAAATTACCAAACCATCATTTAAATAATTAAATAAATTATTTATTATCCGTTAAAAATACGGATCGTCACATTCTTCCCCTCTTAAAATAGTTTCGTCCTCGAAATTGTTAGGGTAGAAAACAAACCCTATTAACTGGGTTAAAAATTATTTGTTTACTTCTTAACTTCAGTTTCACTGTACCCATTAATTTCAATTAAATATTATTCATTCTTGTTTACGAAAATTTTCAAAAATCCTGAAAAAAAATTAACGCCTAAATTTCTGAAAAATTTCGCCAGCACCTCCTTTGTACGGCTCAATCGGTACAACTCGCCTCTCTGGGCCTTCTTCAACCCAAAAGAAAATCAAACAGGTAAGCGGCTTGCCAATTCGACTCATTAAAACCTCATACCCAATATAAATATAAACTGGTACCTTTTTGTCGGGCATATCAATACATCCTTTCCATATGTTACCAATTATGCATATACCAGTGTCATCCCAATCATTCGGTTATGTCCAAGCCAAATTCTGTTCTTAACTCAGATTCCATTTTTAATTTCAACTCTTAACTTACCTATCCAATTTCATTTCGGATTATCTCTTATCCAAACTAATTCGATATTTTCTATCTCAATTCATTTTCCACTTAACTGATTTTAATTCAATTTCAATTTGCTTTCACGAATTCATATTTAATTTGTTTTAGTTCAAACAATCTTTCCCAGGGAATTTCAAGCAGTTTAGCTTTTCTAAAACCATGTATCCCATTTCAGGATTGAAAACAACTTGCTTTCCACAAAACAATTCAAAAACAAAATCTTTGGTAGTAATCCGTCACTTACAACTCGAAAATGAACCTCGATGATGGTCGACTTCATCATCGGAATTTATTTTCCAGCTATCGAAGTGAGTTCAATACTATATCACTTTCAAAGCCATTTCTAAACACTTCCATTTTGAAATACATTTCAAAATATCATTCACAATGCTTGTAAAACAATTTAAAATCTCCTAGGATTTTAAAATTCCCATATATTTTATTTTATTCCATTTACAAACACTTTTCATGTTTTGGAATTTTAAATTCCAATTCTGATTTAAGTTTCAGATTAAATTCATCTGATTCCATATACTACACTTATATAAATTCTGATTGGTTATTTACATAACCATTTAATTCATAATCTTCCTCGATTATAATAACACCCAATATATCCAATATATTATAATCATTCCAATATAAATCTTTTGTATCAAAATATAATTTGGGTAAAATTATTTCGTTTACCCTCTTTCCAAAACATATCACGTCGGTTCATTGTATTCAAGCATGTATAAACCCTTACCGATACAGTGGATCAAACTGATCGACAGAACCCATAAACAACTCAACCAATAAATCTCCACAATATAAAACAATTTTTATAAAATATGCAAATACGTTCTCTCGTATATATACACTCAACTCAATCTAGGGCATTACTAACCCCATCTCTACTGAGTCACGCCACAGAGCCAAGGTAATTACTTAACCTTCAGCTCTGATACCACTATAATGACCCGGGTTTTCGACATAAACTCAATGTCGACTACCCAAGCGTCGGAAATACCGGATAGTTAATGAAAGAAGTTAGAGGGTGAGGATAGATAAGATATAAAATTAGAATAGAAGAAGAAGAACAACAACAACAGAATCAGAGTAACATGAATCTCACAGCGGAACAAATAAAATAAAACATAACTTTGAAATAAAAACCAGTATATGTATACAATAACATTTATCAGAGTACCACACTTACAACACAGCGGAAATAAACAATAGCAAGAAAATGCTGTTGAAGCCTCCTACTCCAGCTCTCCAAGTATATCTGTAAAAACCTGACTACTTGACTACCCATACAAATTTGGGCACCCAAGAGTTTAAGGAAAACAAAGCAAAATAAACTCCGGGTCAGTCATGGGACTGGTGCGAGTAAACAATTTAAAACAGTTTGGGAAAATAAGCGATATCGAATAAGACCACGCTGTATAACACAGAACAAGTTTTTCCCTTTTAAGAATCCAAAACACTTGATTTAACATTCAAGATCCTTTTGCAAGAAATGATAATCTTTATATCAAAACTATTTTGATATTATAATAGTTTATATCAACCACAATATAATAATCATCTAGCAGAATGCTTTCATCTCACGTTCCACATACATAATATATAATAAAAAACCGCAGGCGCTTATTGGGTGATGAATTCCAACTGGCAAGGTATGGGACCACCTTCCGACAGTTTATCTCTAGAGAGGAATACACCAGGTTCAACAAGAACATCTTATAACCCAGGCTAAACAAGACCGGTCACTCATTTCGCTTGAGTTTACCGAATGTATTATCACCAACGGTTGGGATCATCAATCGTTTCCCGAAAGGGACAACATCGAAATAGATTATAGAAGTAAATGGAATTTCTCTAGATCAGGTGACAATACACCCTAATTGGCAACTAACCACACTTAGCCATGCGACCTACCCGATTTTATAACTTTTCCGGTTGTGAGGCTAGAGGAGGACATAACGTATCCTTTACAAACCATATCTTCATTCACTTTGAATGTCACATCGTCATACCCGCTAAATCACAAATTGATTTCATCAAACATATCACGGGTAAACAGCTAAGAGAAATGAATTCCTCTGTCACCAAACGTAAATACGTTTGAAGAGATCAACTTACGTGATCTATTAAGTATACTACATTAGACATTCTTCCATACAGGTCATCCTGGGATTGGACAGACCGAAGGTACTATTATGTAAACCGGACAGCCCTTGCATAACTCCGTCTTCAATTATCTTCATCATATTTGATCGCAACGCTATTGCCCATATAGAGTGGTTTTCATATAATGAATCGGATCCTGGTCTCTTCGTATTGACGATGGAAAAATGGTCAAGAACTTTGATAGTCGGTGATTTAACTATCAAAGAAAAACATGTGTGCAAACAACGATATTATTTCTAGATGGAAATTCTACCGATCAATCATTAATCAACATTTATTCATTTCCCCATTTTTCGTTTCCATATATTCATCAAATCCTTATTTTCTAATTTTAGAAAATATACGTTATTCACTTTGGAAAACATTTCCATTTCTGATTCATGCATCACTATCTTCTCACATATATCAGTCTCTAACTGTAAACTAGTAAGAGAACAACCCCCTACGTATTAACCTCGAAGGCCGAAACCAACATCAGATCAATACCCAGACAACTTAACTAATCTCCAGTCATTTTCTACTTCCTTTAACTCCATTTTAAATTCTTATTTCAAGCCCTATTTCCTTTATAAATATTTTATTAGCAAAATATTTACTTACATCCTTGATTCACATTAAATGTAAATATTATTTCTTCTTTGCAATCTAAACAGTTTGATTTCGTATTTAAAACAATATCCCAAATCCAATTTCTATTTATACTTCTAATTATAGAATTATTCATATAAAATCTCATTTTATTCTTTTAACACTTATAATCCCGTTTATAATCACCTTTATAATTGCTGCTCAAATTCCATTTAAAATATCGATGTTAAAACCGATTCCTACTTCTCTATATAAATTCAGTCTTATATATTCCGTTTATCAATTGATAAATATTTTATTTAATTTATAAAACATTATTTATAAATTAATCTTCTCAATCTATTTGTTAAAACAGATTTATATTTAATATCCACTTTAAACAATCTTCTCATAATTCTTTTATATCTTGTCAAATATCCCTTTTATAATTCTATTTACTTTCAAAATAAATATTCCTTTTATACTTCTATTTATTTTCTATATAAATAATCCTTTTATACTTCTATTTATTTTCTATATAAATCATCCTTTTATAAAATTCTTTGATTTTATAAATATTTGCTTTTATAAAATTCTTTGATTTTATAAATATATTATTTTTAATATACACTTTGAAAATTCCCTTTTCACATTCCGGTATTTCTTATGGTATTTAAAATACCAAATAACCATGATCAACATCATTTACACACCCATAATCAATCACAAATTATATATCACATCGTATATCACAATATATGAAAACAAATAGTACTATAAATATCGAGGAATCCAATTGGATCCCTCCAAACTGTTTTCCTGCATTCACAGATGTTAAACAATATAAATAACATCGATTTCATTTTAATATGAAATATTCTGATAACAGAAACAATATTTGATTAACGATTTATATATATATATATATATCATTACCTGTAATTTCAACCAATACATTAGCAATTTAACCAAACAATCAACACACAACAATTAATCATCATTTAGCAATACTAGATTATATTTGTAAAAATATAAACTGTACAGAGTTAGTGAGATTTACTCACTTTGGTTGGTTACCGTTAAATAATGATAAACGTTCAATTTTGATCCGTTCAGGCAGTTTATTTTGCCATAATTCCAAACGAGCTCCAATCCACTCCAAACCAGCTCCATTGTGAAGTGCTTGTCCATATGATCCTAATGGATCCAGTTTTGTCGGATTCTGATAATGTATGACGAAGCTATGAATTTAACAATCTATATGCAGTTTGAAATAAATTAACACATCATTAATTAATTAAATAATTAATTTATATTAACCTTAATCTATTGATTTGTATAAACTCTTCTTCCACCTCAGAAATAAACGAGCCTGTAACTCCCATTCAAAATCCCACGACCGAACTCCTTAACATCTTCAGCATTCCACCATCTCCAACATCGAGATCATCAGCTCTCATCCCTTATAACACTCCTCCTTGCCATCACTACCAAGAGGAACTCGCAACTCACCACAAAATCACGTCGCTCCCTGTAAGATTCGATCTCCAGAAAATACACAGGCCATTTCAAAAAAAGTATCGATCATCATTTTTCCTTTTAATGTCATAATACAACGGGTCAAACACTTAACATTTCCCTAACCTATCTTCCTCCTTATTCCTTCTGACGCACGCTCCAGGATCCTGGCCATAGCCGCACTTCTCCATCAAGACTCACCGATGTCAGCGATGAACCCCCAGGCCATCCCCCGTGATTTCTAACATCAAACTCTCCATCTCCACACTGTTAGTACGGCACGAACCCTCCTTCTAAAATGCGATTTCATAGACCCACTACAGTGAACCCATCGACAAAAGATATCACCGAACTCCACAAAAAAATGCAATCATAGTCTCCAGCTTCCACAAACCCAAAATCATTCCCAAAAACTTGAATTTGTGTTTCAAATGCCCAAAACAAAAAACCTAGGTCACTGTCCAACAAATCAGCATGAAGAACAAACGTTGAACACAGTGAATCGTATGCCAACATAAAGCTAATGTGTTAGGGGATCCAAAACTATACATATCATGATTTTTGTATTTTTATTTGATTTTATATGGATTTTCGAGGTAAGAATTTATGCTGAACGAAGAAGAACAGTGGCGACTTGATGAAGTTGACCATGGAAAAATGATTCTAGGTTTAGAAGGGTGTTAGGCTTATTTATAGGATAATTATATATATTTTTTTAATCGATTTTTATATTAATTTCTATTGAACTGTTACTTGTAATTGTATTCTAAAAATCTGTATGATCACATATGATACCCAAAAATCACGAAAATGGACATACACCTTCAGTTCGATATTACGTACCGAACGAAACTTGTTTTGTCGAACTCCGACTTCGTTTGCTCACACAGCGTATTTTTAAAGGTCAAATTATCAACTATTTTTCACATTAAAATCCGGTACGACCACATACTGACTTCAAAAATCACAGAAATTGAAATTTAACAATAATTTAATATTCCGGATCCAACAAAATTAGTCTCGTCGAAAACGGAGCTCGTTTGCAAAAGTGGCTATTTTTAAAGCTCTAAATAAACCCATTTAAATATTGATATATTTAAAAATAATCAAATTTAATATTTATAAATAAATATTATCGTATATATTCACAGTAGAATATCATATAGCTATAAAATAAACACAATTGGATTTATAACTCAGTATTTCAAATCTGGGTTAAATCGATATCCAATTTATATTAAAAAGCCTTTTATAATATAAATATATCGTTATAAATTTTAAAGGAATTCCATAACGACATTTTGAAAATTTGATTTGGATATAACTCACAATCTACACGACGAAATCTCGATTTTTCTCTTCCATTAGAAAAATATACTTCACCAGCTCCGACCGTTTCTTGTTTCACAGAAATCCGGCTTAAAACGGATTCTGTATATTCATTTAAAGTTCGAATCGCCAAATTACGAACTGCCGCGCCATCTGGAGCTCGATTATAATTATAATATAATTATACGTTCAACTGTCGTTATTTAAATATATTTGTTATTATAATTAAATTCAAAACTGAATTAAATCCCTCATAAATAATCCAATTTACACAACATTGTAAATTCCACTATTTCCGACTATTTCGAAAATAAATATATTATTCTATTATTTATATTGATTAATTATTCAATATTATTTTATTCTGGTCATTTTAAATTACCAAGCCATCATTTAAATAATTAAATAAATTATTTATTATCCATTAAAAATATGGGTCGTTACAATAAGTTCTTGGAATTTGGATTGAATCAAGATCACGTCATGATTGAGTTGAGAATCAAACCCCATAATTCTTGGTTTAGTAATATGTCTAAAGTCTGATTTTATGCTCTAATCCTGTATGCATATTTGAATTGTGTCTAGATAAAAAATCGAGCGTCAGTGCGTTAGGTAACGAAATCTTCAATTTAAAACTCAACTCTATCGTGCAATGTCGTATGATGACCCAAATTCATGAATGGAAGTTTCAGAGTTGGATTTCTCGCAAGTAACTTTGTTTCGTATCCCTACAAGCTTGGACATTTTCCATCCTCAAACTTTGACTCCCAAACGACTAAGTGTCAGGATACGAAATCATTGCTTCGTATCTCCAAACACATTGCAGGCCATCCTCCAAACCAGCTATGTCTAAGGATACTAAAATTCTTTTCATATCCCCTAAAAAAACTTAGCCTCCCTGTCTTCAAGTTAGTGCATTCACCATCACTGATTCCACACCTCTCCCTTTCTTATCGACCTTGCCTCTCTCCAATCCTCGTCTCCTAATCCATCCACATCCAAAGCACCAATATAAAGCGAGTATACAGATACAAAATCACTATTTCATATCACTAAATCTTGGGGGGAAGGGACCAGCAAGTCAACGGGATATGGAATCACTTTTGTATCCATACAACTTGTTGTTTCTTCTTTCCTCCACAAATAATACTCCCTTTATTTTCCCAACTTGTCCTCCGTGCTCCAAACATCGCTCCGCCATGGCCACGAGAATCCGTCGCTTCGACCACCAATTCCAACATCTCGTTGTTCACTCCATTCTCAATCCAAGGTCCTTGACAAATGGCTTAAATCAATTCGAAGTCGTAAAATGGGAGTTTGGGTTAGTTTCCATGCAAGCTCAAGGTAAAAACCCCTATTAATGATTGAGGATGGAGGAGTAAGAGGTGGTTTAATTTTGTCGATGATTGGAACAAAGGCGTAGGGGTTTCAAGCTTCTTTGGTTCTGAAATTATCCCTAAGTTTTAGAGTATGAAAAAGCAAGTAAGGAGAAAAATTCAGATTTGGCTTTTATAGGGGAGGTGGGGAGCAAAATCAGAAACTTAGAAAAAAAAAATTAAGTAACAGGACCTGTACCGATCCACGAACGGGTACCGATCATGTTAAAAAAAACAAAGTGAAAAAAAGGGAGAATGGCAAACCAAACTCGATCACTTCGGGATCAACGAAAAGCTTTTAAGCTCAAACGGTGGGGATGATCATGCATATGAATTTTCGAAAACTACGAACGTCGACTCGAGCTATTAACCGACTGTATACTCATGAATCTGAACAATGCTAGGGTACATGTCGAACGCTTAAGTCTGAATTCAACAGTCTTTTAAAACTAACTTATGTTGTCATGCACCCAAACTATGGCTATGATCACACACATGCTTTTGAAATCTCGAACTTCGAAACCGACTCGAATCGTTAACCAATCATGTACTTGCAAACTTAAACATTCTAAGAGTACACTCCAAATGATCGACTTTCGATTCGATAACTTTTCGAAAGCTAACGTGAGTTATCGCACACACAAAGTGTAGCATTTTAATTATGTTTACTTTCAAACCCCGCTCATATCGCATGAGATCATGTGTAAACGTGTAAGTGCATACGTGACTCGGTCTCGACAACAATTCGTTCGCGCTCCGACAAAAGCAAGCATTAGTTGCTAATGTTTAATTTCTTGAGTCAATAAAAATTGCACGCTTGCCAAAGCAATCTATTAAGATTCCAGTCCGAGTAGTAAGAAATCTCAACAATGCTTGAATTCCATACTCATATCGATGAACTTCGACAAAGAACCGTGACTGGTTAGAGACGTCATGCCTTCTGAATTGCACTATCCAAAAGAATGGTCACGACCAGCAACTCGACATGACTTTGAGATTTTTCTGGGTCTTAGGAATGCTTGCCTCAACTCAAAGTACGTCATGTTATCACAAGACATCCTTGGGGGTCCAAGTGTTAACCGACCTTTTAGCTCGGTTACCAAAAGCAGTTCTAGCCCACACGACTTAACCATATACATGATTTAATAGGCCAGAAGTCGCCAAGATACCCAAGAACAAAGCCCAAATGGAGTCATATGAGAATAGTCATCACGGTTCGTCAAAACCACTCAAATTTTCTTAAGTACTCGAGAACGGTACAAGCCTCCTCCGAAAACTCGCACCCTCCATTTTGTACCCCCGAATCTTACTACCTCATTTTGTGTCCTAGACTCGCACCCTCCATTTTGTATCCCTTAATCTTACCACCACATTAGGTGTTCGGTTTATACTCCACAATTTCATTCCTCAATCAAAAATTCGTATTCCCATAGCCAAGCTGCAAGATCGACAAAAACATCAAACCATCGAGACACGAAAGAATCAAAGTCATGGCTTTGAAGTGCCCATAGGATACAAAGCCTACCAAGCATTCATGGGGTACATTGTACATACAGTTTCAGAGCTTCAAAGTTCACAACAACCAAAAAGATAAGTCTCGGGAGCGATAACGATCCCGATGTACAAAATGTGGGCCCCACATCCTACTTAATCCTTTCTGCTCTACTTCCTCTAGCTCTCCTATAAATACCTTTTAACCTAGATCATGAAAAGGGCTGGCTCGAAGATCTTTGAACACCGTGAGAAGAAGATAAGCTTCTTTGGGTCTCTTTACCATTTTCATCACTCCAAGAAGAAGGAACAAGCTACTTCTAGGATGCTTTAACCATTTTGGGCTATATAGGCATTTCGGAAAAAGTAACTCACCTCCATTTTGGACTTACTAGAACCTTCTTTTCACCATTGTCATTGTAGTGACATGGGTTAACTATTGTTCCCACCATTGTAATCTTTTACAAAGACCACTATAAAAGATAAAAGTCATTTAAGTAGACGTAGGCACTCATAGACTGAACTATTATAAATACCTTGTTATTTACTGCCCTGCACATTCTCCATTCTAGACGTTTAGTTACATTGTTTTGGAATTTGTTGGTTGTTGCTCCCACTTTTTTACGTCAACATATGGCCTCATATGAATGCATATTCTTCCATCTTTTATTATTTCACTTTCATTTATAAAAACCTAAAAGAAATTATTAGGAGACTGGTCATTAAATCTTAGGGAAGAAGAAGGAAAACTGAAGAAAAATAAGAGTATTAAAGCTTAGCAAATCAATCTTTACAAATCTCAAGTCTTTTTATCCGAACAAGGTGTCCTATGGTTTGATTCAGTTATTTGCTTATATCTGAATGGTTTATGATCATTCATGATTGTTTTTATGTTTGTATTGATGTTATTTGATTGTTTAGCAAGACTAATATATAAATTTGGATTATATGTTTGATTTACATGAAAATGAGTAGGTTTTAGATCAAAATCTATAGTTACAGATATCCAAATGCCATGAAATTTTGTTGTGATGTGTATTACATGATTTTTGAATTACATAATTTTCCATGCTTGTGTAAATATTTTTGGATTATCCAGATGGAACTCTTGGTATTTTTGGTTTTATTATTTAAAAGTAACAGAATAAACTATTTTGGTTTGAAAATTTTATATAGAATAAAAGAAGAGATATTCTTCATGGTGTAAAATTTTGGAATATTCCCATTTTCAATTAATTGTTGTGAATTTCTTAGAGTTATTTTGCTTAGGAAGACTTAAGCACAATCAACGGAAATCGACTCCATATACGTGCTTTGTACATTGATAAGTACAAAGTATTAAAAAGGACCATATTTTGTCAAACGTACATTTTGTACACTTAAGAGATTTCAACAAATTTAGTGGAGTTAGTACAAAGTGTGGATTTACAAAGAAATAAATCAGTTTTACCCATATTTACTGCTAGTGTCATTCCAAGACTGGATTTACCCTTTGGATGCTTTCAGAAGCTAGCATTCATTAGCATTGGATGCTTAGAATGCCACAAGTATGGCATATGAATTATTTAAGATTTTGCTTTTAACTTTCGAGTTCGGACTTAGATCTGATACTTCTTTTTCTGTTTTTAAGGATAGCCACTCCACAAAAGGCTATCTCCTCAACACCTTCGACTGGGTTGAAACGTTCTTTTCCTTACAAGAACCCATTTTGTAAAATAACCTAGGGTTTGAAACCTTAGTACCCTTTTCCTCAAACGAAAGGGGTCATTTTTACTTAATAAAGATAGATCGAAAAGAATAGGAGATACCATCTCTGTACCGTTCGACATAGCGGAAAGGGGAGCTATGCTTCAAACTTTATTTTATATAAAGAATAAGGAGGTTACCACCTTGATACTTTTCGGAGGAACCAAAAAGGGTTTGTTTTATAACTTCAAACCAAAGAATAAGAGGCAACTCCTCAACACCCTTCAGTGGAAGCAGAAAGGTGAGTTTCCCAACATAATCCTTAGTTTATCAAAGTTCTTGCTTGTGGTATGCTTTCAATCTATTACCCACTTGAGCCTGTCGATACAAAAACTATTATAGGGAATTAGTTGTGGCTCTTTGCATTAGAGTCAGGTTGACACTGATGTTATTGAAGGGAATGTTTGCATAAAATTTCTCTATATAAACCGCTTTCTAGACCAAGGTTTACGCAAACGACTATGTCGATGTCTATAGTTTCAGTGGGGCCTAGTTTTCTAACTTGAAGCTCATGCTTATAGAAATCCTAAGAGTCATTGCCTTCAACAATCGGGCTTTATAAACTAGTTTTCTAACTTACTTCCTTGGACGTAGTTGCAGTTGACAAGGAAGCCTATTTTTAACTTAACATTTTGAGGCTTTGCCTCTGTGACTTGTTGATGTCTGCAGTGTTGAAAAGAGAACTCTTTATCAAATTTTCTCTCTAAGTTGGTTAAAGGCTTTTTCCTCTATTACCTGTCTTCATTTTATTTGACGACAGGGTTTAACTGCTAGTTTGCATGAAGTCAATAGGGTCTCATATCACAAGAGAATACATAGAAACTTCGACACCAAAAAGGGATTCGAGCGTGATTAAGGGACAACTAAGGTGTCGCTCTTATTGAAACATACATCATATTGACATAGAAAGTCATTGAAATGCTTATATTTTTTGGTAGATATCCATCGCCATGACATTACATTTATGTGAACACACCGAAAGGACCAATGAGAGGTTTAGTTTGCGGAGATGCCAATTAAAATAAACTTACAAATGAAGGTAGAAACAGTTGAGGCATTCGTAGTTTAACGAAGGATAAAACTATGTGGTGTGGCAGAAGATTGCATACCTAAGGGTTAGAGTCAATAGAAGGACAAAACTATGTGATTCTTAGTTATCCAAAGGACGAAACTATATAGTTCTTAGTTATCGGAAGGAAAAACTACTTCAGAATTAGGATTTATTGCCTAATTGGATTCCCCTACGAAGCATAGTATAGGACCTAAAATTAAAAAATGTATCAGGTAGATTGGATATTATTCACGTAATCTGTTTGACTGAACCATTGTTTTTGTTTTCCCCCCTTAAACTCTTGGATACTCATTTGAATCGGCTGGGATTTAAGGTCGTTCAGTTTTATCTTCTTCATAATAAGCTTTCGGTGTAAGCATAAGGCTATAACTGTTTAGGAGTTGGTTTCGTTGTGTGTGCGTCTATGCTTTTGGATGCATCTAAGGAAAAGTTGTTGTTTCCTATATATTTTGAACTTTATTCAACCATAAGGGAATTGTAACACCCTACGTCCATTAATGTCACTCACAAAGGTAATGCATTAACTTCCATGGAGGTTTTAAGTGAATATAGAACAGAAAAATTACAACAAGACAGATAATAAGTAGTACTTGGAAATCTAAAACTTCATTTTATTACAGCGGAATTTAAACATGTTTGTTACATCATAAAACCATAAATCAGAGTCAAGTACAATATCCATCTTGATAAAAAAAATACATAATCCCATTACATAAATAACCATTAAAGAAGATAACAAGCTAGACTTTACTTCAACGGTCCAAGCTTTCCAAAGAGAGATGAAGCAATCCAATAAAACTCCACTAGAGCGGGGTCCACCCTGAGGACCTGGAGAGGGAAAAAGGATAGAAATAGAGGGGTCAGACATAAAGTCTGGCGAGTATGATAATTCTAACAATACTATTATCAAAATAACTAGACCAAGGCATAAGCTGGAAAACAAGGAAATGTCTGTGAACTATTGCGTATGGAAAAGCAGATAAAGATAACGTTAAAGGCACACCTAATTACTAACGAATAATTACTACACTGCACCACACCAGTCACCCTCAAAGTTGACCCCACTTGCTTCACACAGAAACTATATAAATAGCCTTGCGTACCCCTAGCTGACTACATGGGTGCCGTCTGCCCCTATCTCCACTAGGTGTACTCCACTACCCACTTTCGATCGGCTCCTTACTCGTAGATACCCGTGCTGGCCCCATAGTGGGGTGTATCACTCCCCTAAAGTGGCAACCCGATACAACTTGAGAATGCACGGCTTATACCTACACGATGCAACAACGTCTTACCTACCTGCCCGGGTCCACACACGCATATGAAACACATTGGACTTGCGTTGCCACCACTACCCCGTTTTGGCCTCTTATAGTCAGACCCAGTATGCGTGTCCCGTCCTCGACTTGGGCCGAGCCCACAAAGATACGTTTGGGTTACTGGTTGAAATGGGCCCCCACAAGCTACCCACCTAAGCTTGTCACCACTAGTATATCCCACTTAACCCTCTTAGTCATGTTCATTTACATGTGCGTTTGGTTAAGTCTTACTAATCGTATTTCACATGCCACTAAGGGCACCCACTAGATTCCTCATGCTACCCAAGGCACCTACTTAACCCCTATGTCCCACCTTACATGTTTATCTGGTTAAGTATTTCTTAATTCATTCAGGCCATAACCTCATAAAGACCTCTCACATTAGACTGGCATTTATGGCAGCTGGATTTACCGGGCGGGTCCGGGCAGTCTTACACCATAAAAGAGTCTAACCTCGTGTCTTTACAACTGTTATGCTTTAATTTGGGCCTAGGACCTCTCACATTGGGCTGACATTTGTGACCACTGGATTTGCCGGGCGGGTCCGGGCAGGTTTACGTCACAAACGAGTCCAACCTCGTGTCCTAAGCATTGATTATCACTTATAATCTTTTACCCCAGTTTTGAATATATCCCTATTCAAATCATTAATTAATTCCAATTTTAATGATGTCCATAATTGACTCAATTATGGCCATCCATTCATGGCATGCAAAATCATATCAATTGCACCCCAACTTCTTAATATTAAATCCTTAATATTACCCCTACCCCACGTTATACGTTCGCTTATTCAACGCAAAATATACGTTAGACTCGAATAGTCTAACTCATAGCACAAAGATAAATTATCACAACATATAGACAAATAAAATAATCTAATCATAATAGGGGTGGAACTTGCATAAAACTACACATGTCATGGACCTAAAGGTGTCAACTTGTTTGGTAAAATGTCACAACTTAAATGATATGATCATAACCCAAATTCATGTATAAACTTGCATATGGGGTTTTATGCAACATAATGATGGTGTGAACTAGCATCTAATATATAGAATCCACATATGTCATAGCATAATTCTAGATGTCATAATTCTAGATCTAAATAGATGTCATGGCATATGTTCATAATCTTTACTAATCAATCTAAACTTGCATATGTGATTTGTCATATAGATCAACATAGCCCAAACATTATGATTTGATTAACATGAACTAATTAGCATAGATAATAACATCATGACTTTATAACATGTATGATTTATCACAACTTAGCATAGAAAATTACAACCTATACAATATCATCACAGCATGATTTACAACATATAGGATATCATCATCACATAACATAGGATAGCATAAGGTTTACAACAACATATATGACAATTCACATCATTCACTCATAATCCATTCATAACTTAATCTAATTAGTTTAACAATAATCTTGTTAAGATCATCATACTCACAATTAAAAGAGAAAGAGAGCCTTGATTTGCTTTAGAGTTGAGTAGAATTAGGGTTTTGATTAGCTTTTCTTCCTTCTTAGTTGGCGGCGGCTACACTGAGTTCCATGGCGGGGTATGACGGTGGCTATTCTATTTTCCATGTGAATTAGAGTGAGAGACTACCTAGGTATTTATAGAGTTTAGGGTTTATTTAGACCGTCAGATCAACTCAGAACTAAACTGAACCGTTTTATTTGCCAACTCAGCCCTAAAGACACATCAGCCAAACCCTAGCCGCCTGGACAGGTCGACACCCAGGTCGACTGCCCAGTCGACCTGGGGGGGGGGGGGTGTCGACTGCCCAGTTGATCTGGGGTGCTGGGCGGGAATTTTCCCGCCTAGCCTATTTGACTTCGAATTTTGAATTTTAAATCTTCTGAAATCTGTTTTGAATTTTCTGAAACTTCTGATGGCCATAAAATTTTCATACGAAGTCCAATTCACGCAAACTCGGACTCTATTTCAACCAGAATTCCGAAACGAACACAATGGCGCAACCCGTTTCCCACAATTCTCACATCTGAGATTAGTTATTCTTTAATTTGTGAATATTAATATTAACAGAATTACGGGGTGTTACATTCTCCCCTCCTTAAAGGATTTCGACCCCGAAATCTTCAAGTCAAGAAGAATGTATATCCTAACATCCAATCGTCCATCTACTCAACCATCAAACACAGGCATCCATTGTCCTTATAAACTTCTAATGCTTTCATGTTTAAATGCACAGTGTGTGTATATGTCCATATCTAATGCAAAATCAGGCGGTCCACTGATTCAGTTGACCTCCTTAATGCAAACCATGATAGCGCCATGCGTCCATTATGTATGCAAAAGTTCCTTAATGCTACATATTATCTCTATATGCGTGCACAATCATCATCTGAATGCAGCATCCATATGATAAAAAAATCGTCATACATCCATTTTACTAAATACATCCATTTATATGCAGTATGAAGTGACTGAGCCGATCTAGTGCCTAATAGTGTGTGTATATGCGTCCACGAGCAACTACTAGCAAACACTTGCATCCACTTTGAATCCATCATACATAACATGTCTCAAACACATGTTTCAACCATAGGATTATCCTAACTAAAGGTCAAGAATAATAGCGAGAGAATACTCTAAAGGTAAGATAAGTACAAGATAAGCGATAAAGGAGAAATTAAAGGACATACCCTCGAAAAGAAAAGGGTACAACGAACGCATCTTTTCTTCCGTCTCCCAAGTAGCGTTGCTCTCATCATCTCCCCATTGTACTTTAACTAGTCTGACCTCTCGATTCCTTAGCTTCTTGATCTCTGACCCAAGAATGCATGTAGGAGCTTGTCGAATCGTCGCATCACGCTCTATCTCCACCTCTCTAAGCAAGTTCGGCTCTACCACTTCCGCGGTCTCGTGCAAGCACTTCCTCAAATGTGACACATGGAATACGTCGTGTACACCACTAAGTCTCTCAGGCAACTCCACTATATACGCCATCTGTCCAATCTTCTCCTTAATAGGAAACGGCCCTACGAACCTTGGTGCTAATTTCCCAACGGACCCAAAGCGAACAACGTTCCGTAATGGAGACACTTTGATAAAGACCATGTCCCCAACATCAAACTCAAGATCTGTCCTCCTCTTATCCGCATAAGATTTCTTCCTATCTTGCGCTGCTTTCATCCTCCTTCGAATCAAGTCGATCTTCTCCGAAGTCTCCCTAATCATATCGGGCCCAAGTAAGATCTTATCCGTAGATTCCCACCAACATGTAGGTGAACGACAAGGTCATCCATAAAGAGCTTCGAAAGGTGACATGCCAATGCTGGACTGAAAGCTATTATTATATGCGAACTCTACCAATGGAAGATGCTCTTCCCATGTACCCCCAAAGTCTAGGATACATAGCCTCAAAAGGTCCTCTAGAATGCGATTCACCCTCTCGGTCTAGCCGTCCGTCTGAGGATGATATGCGGTGCTCAAATATAACTGAGTCCCTACTGCCTCTTGCAAGCTTCTCCAAAATTCGCTAGTGAAAATAGGATCGCGGTCGCTCACTATGCTAGAAGGAACACCATGCAAACAAACTATTTCTCGATCGTACACAGAAGCTAACCATGAAGTAGTCCTCTTACTCTTCACGGGAATGAAATGGGCGCTTTTAGTAAGTCTATCTACTATAACCCAAATCCCCGTATTACCCTTCCTTGATCTTGGTAATCCATCCACAAAGTCAATCGAGACACTCTCCCACTTCCATAGTGGAACCTCCAATGGGTGAAGCAACCCACCGGATTTCTTTTGCTCCGCTTTTACTTGTTGGCACACCAAGCATCTAGCGACATACTCGGCCACATCCCTCTTCATACCGGCCCAAAAGAAAACTCGCTTCATGTCTTTGTATATCTTGTCCCCGCCGGGATGAATGGTCATCTTCGAACGATGTGCATCATCAAGAATGGTCTTCCTTAGGTCATCGTCTTTTGGTATACAAAGTCTACCGTCCCTACGTAACCAACCCTTATCATCTAGGGTATACCTACGGAGATGGCTTGATGACTCCCCTCTTTTGAGCTTTTCTACTAACTCAACCAACTGTGGGTCGTCTCGCTGTGCCTCGCCAATTCGTCCCAAAAGCGTATGTCTAACCTCTAAGGATGCTAGCAAACCGGGTACAAAGTCAACGGAAGGTCTAAAGTCAAACATCGAAATGAATTCTAAACTTCGCCGCTCAACAAACAAAGGACTTACGGATAATCTTTTCCTACTTAAGGCATCTGCCACCACGTTACCCTTGCCAGGGGTATATGCCATCTCAAAGTCGTAGGATGCTAACAATTCCATCCACCTTTGCTTCCTTAAGTTCAAGTCCTTCTGAGAGAACAAGTATTTTAACGATTTGTGATCAGTGAATAATTCGAATTTCTCGCCAAGAAGATAATGACGCCAAGACTTAAGCGCGAAAACAATAGCGGCCAACTCTAGGTCATGTGTAGGGTAGTTTTTCTCATGCGCTCTCAACTGCCTTCCACCATAGGCTATTACCCTGCCCTCTTGCATTAAGACTGCACCTAGACCTATGCCACAAGCATCGGTATAAACAGTAAATGGCTTACTCCCGTCTGGCAATACTAAGACTGGAGCTGAGGTGAAAGCTCTCTTTAAACGTTGGAACACATCACAATCTACGTCCCATGCGAAGACTAGGTTCTTCTTCGTCAGGCGTGTCAATCGAGCTGATATCTTTGCGAAGTCTTTGATAAACTTCCTATAGTAGCCAGCCAACCCCAAGAAACTTCTTACTTCGCTAGCATTTTTAGGGACCTTCCAATCTTGGATGGCCACCACCTTCGCGGGATCCATAGCTATCCCTTCCTTGGAAACCACGTGCCCTAAGAATCGTACTTCCTTCCTCCAAAAATGACACTTAGAAAATTTAGCTTTAAGATTATGCGCTCGTAGGGTCTCCAACACTTCCCTAAGATGTAGGGCATGCTCTTCTTCATCCTTAGAAAAGATCAGGATGTCGTCTACAAAGACTACCATGAATTTGTTAAGGTACTCCCTAAACACCCTACTAATCAAATCAACAAAGTATGCGGGGGCGTTTGTCAAACCGAAGGGCATCACTAGCCATTCATAGAAACCGTCCGGAGTCCTAAAGGCAGTCTTGTCAATGCTATCCTCAGCCACTCTCAACTGATGGAAACCAGTGGTTAAGTCCAACTGCGAAAACACTGAGGCGCCAACTAACTGATCGAAGAGATCGTCAATCCTCGGCAGTGGGTGTCTGTTCTTCTTAGTAAGCTTATTAAGTTCTCTATAGTCCACACAAAGTCTAAGGAACCCATCCGCCTTCGTGGCAAATACTACTGGAGCACCCCACTCCGATATACTACGTCTTATGAACCCCTTCTCAAGCAACTCCTTCACTTGCTTATTGAGTTCCCTCCTTTCACGAGGAGCCACATGGCGTACTGGCAAAGATACTGGTTTTGCATTATCCACAAGATATATTCGAAAATCTATCTCCCGCTTCGGAGGCAAGCCCTTCACCTCCTCAAACACATCCGAATATTCTCGGACCACTCTAACAGATCGTAGATTCTCCACAAACGCGTCAAGCGATTCTAGATAACTTAGCATAACGGAATTTATGGGATTACAAAAGATTTCGAGAGCGTTGCCAAGGAGAGTCACGAGCCTAACTACTCTCCTTTCACAATCAAGAACGGCCCCATTTCTGGATAACCAATCCATTCCTAAAATTAGCCCATAGCCCGTGAAGCCCAAAACATAAGCATCACATCTAAACTCAACGCTAAGTATAGAAATTTTCAAATCCAAACATATCATGGACAAATAAGCTGAGTTGGATTCGAAACAACTAAGGGATCCTCTACTAAACTGGTGTTTAAGTGCAGTGATTCAACTAATGATGTAGAGATAAACAAATGCGATGCGCCCGAATCGAATAAAGTACGGACAGGATGATCAAACAGAAAAACTAAGCTTTCAACAGAAATGGTTCTACCTCGTTCTTGCAGCGGTGGGACCGCGAGAGCCTGAACTTGTCCCCTTGCCTGCCCTGGTGCCATAAGAGCCTGCACCTGTCCTCCCGAGGTAGACCCTGTCCTCTGCCCCTTCCTTAGGCAGTCCTTCACTAGATGTCCTGCTTCGCCACAGTGAAAACAACCAGTCTTCTTTTTCTTTCGGCAATCCTTGCTAAGATGGCCTGGTGTCCCACAGTTAAAGCATTTCTTCTTTCCCTTGCCATTATTGCCTTTACCACCCTTCTTGTTTTGCTGTTGTGGTTTCTTCTGATCCCCTTTCTTCTCGGGTGCCTTATCAGCTTTAGTGCCTTTCTCCTCGTACATGAGTGCCATGTCTACTAGCTTCTCAAAGGTGGCCCCCATAGGGATGTGGGTCATAGCCAACCCTTGCAACGGTTCTTTCAATCCATTAACGAACCTCAGAGCCTTCTTCTCCGGCGTGTTCACTAAGTCCAAGCCAAACCTTGCTAACTGATTAAATTTGTTGACATATTCTTTCACTGATGAGCTTCCTTGCTTTAATGTCAAGAACCTTTCCATATATAGATTCTCTTCTGCCCTTGAGAGAAACTTTGCCTCAAACCTACATCTGAAATCCGCCCAAGAATCAACAGGACGCTCCCCATTAGTGACCTCCCACCAAAACGAGGCCTCTCCCTTCGTTAACCAAGCTGCTAATTTGACTTTCCTCCCTTCTTCTACTTCAAAGATTTCTAGCAATTCTTCCACCTCCCTAAGCCGATCTCTAGCTTCCACAAACGTTTCTGACCCTTGAAAAGGTTTTCCACCCATAGCCTTAAATTCCTTGCACGTCTTTGCAAAAGTATCAGCGCGAGGAGGAGGAGGAGCTGGTGCAACTGGTGGTGGAGGAACATTGGCTGGACCTGCAGCGGCCCTAGCCTCTAATAACCTCCTATACCATCCTGGTATCGTTACACCATCCGGAAGGTTAAGATCTTCAGCCATGCTGAAACGAAAAAGGAAAGATTCAAAATGGAGAATTCGAAAGATAAGGATATATGGCTATTGGGGATTATGTTTTTCATAAAAACTTTCCTCTTTAAATTACTCATCAAAACATGTTTTGAAAACACTTCTTCCAAAAATACTTTTGAAAAATAGTTTTTTCTAAAAAAATTATCTGTTCTGGTAACCTTAAGCTCTGATACCACGTGTAACACCCCACGTCCATTAATGTCACTCACAAAGGGAATGCGTTAACTTCCATGGAGGTTTTAAGTGAATATAGAACAGAAAAATTACAACAAGACAGATAATAAGTAGTACTTGGAAATCTAAAACTTCATTTTATTGCAGCGGAATTTAAACATGTTTGTTACATCATAAAACCATAAATCAGAGTCAACTACAATATCCATCTTGATAAAACAAAATACATAATCCCATTACATAAATAGCCATTAAAGAAGATAACAAGATGGACTTTACTTCAACGGTCTAAGCTTTCCAAAGAGAGATGAAGCAATCCAATCAAACTCCACTAGAGCGGGGTCCACCCTGAGGACCTGGAGGGGGAAAAAGGATAGAAATAGAGGGGGTCAGACATAAAGTCTGGCGAGTATGATAATTCTAACAATACTATTATCAAAATAACTAGACTAAGGCATAAGCTGGAAAACAAGGAAATGTCTATGAACTATTGGGTATGGAAAAGCAGATAAAGATAACGTTAAAGGCACACCTAATTACTAACAAATAATTACTACACTGCACCACACCAGTCACCCTCAAAGTTGATCCCACTTGCTTCACACAGAAATTATATAAATAGCCTTGCGTACCCCTAGCTGACTACATATGTGTCGTCTGCCCCTATCTCCACTAGGTGTACCCCCACTACCTACTTTCGATCGGCTCCCTACTCGTAGATACCCATGCTGGCCCCATAGTGGGGTGTATCACTCCCCTAAAGTGGCAACCCGATACAACTTGAGAATGCACGGCTTATACCTACACGATGCAACAACGTCTTACCTACCAGCCCGGGTCCACACACGCATATGAAACCCGTTGGACTTGCGTTGCCACCGCTACCCCGTTTCGCCCTCTTATAGTCAGACCCAGTATGCGTGTCCCGTCCTCGACTTGGGCCGAGCCCACAAAGATACGTTTGGGTTACTGGTTGAAATGGGCCCCCATAAGCTACCCACCTAAGCTTGTCACCACTAGTATATCCCACTTAACCCTCTTAGTCATGGTCATTTACATGTGCGTTTGGTTAAGTCTTACTAATCGTATTTCACATGCCACTTAGGGCACCCACTAGATTCCTCATGCCACCCAAGGCACCTACTTAACCCCCATGTCCCACCTTACATGTTTATCTGGTTAAGTATTTCTTAATTCATTCAGGCCATAACCTCATAAAGACCTCTCACATTAGACTGACATTTATGGCAGCGGGATTTGCCGGGTGGGTCCGGGCAGTCTTACACCATAAAAGAGTCTAACCTCGTGTCTTTACAACTATTATGCTTTAATTTGGGCCTAGGACCTCTCACATTGGGCTGACATTTGTGACCATTGGATTTGTCGGGCGGGTCCGGGCAGGTTTACGTCACAAACGAGTCCAACCTCGTGTCCTAAGCATTGATTATCACTTATAATCTTTTACCCCAGTTTTGAATATATCCCTATTCAAATCATTAATTAATTCCAATTTTAATGATGTCCATAATTGACTCAATTATGGCCATCCATTCATGGCATGCAAAATCATATCAATTGCACCCCAACTTCTTAATATTAAATCCTTAATATTAACCCTACCCCACGTTATACGTTCGCTTATTCAACGCAAAATATACGTTAGACTCGAATAGTCTAACTCATAGCACAAAGATAAATTATCAAAACATATAGACAAATAAAATAATCTAATCATAATAGGGGTGGAACTTGCATAAAACTACACATGTCATGGACCTAAAGGTGTCAACTTGTTTGGTAAAATGTCACAACTTAAATGATATGATCATAACCCAAATTCATGTATAAACTTGCATATGGGGTTTTATGCAACATAATGATGGTGTGAACTAGCATCTAATACATAGAATCCACATATGTCATAGCATAATTCTAGATGTCATAATTCTAGATCTAAATAGATGTCATGGCATATGTTCATAATCTTTACTAATCAATCAAAACTTGCATATGTGATTTGTCATATAGATCAACATAGTCCAAACATTATGATTTGATTAACATGAACTAATTAGCGTAGATAATAACATCATGACTTTATAACATGTATGATTTATCACAACTTAGCATAGAAAATTACAACTTATACAATATCATCACAGCATGATTTACAACATATAGGATATCATCATCACATAACATAGGATAGCATAAGGTTTACAACAACATATATGACAATTCACATCATTCACTCATAATCCATTCATAACTTAATCTAATTAGTTTAACAATAATCTTGTTAAGATCATCATACTCACAATTAGAAGAGAAAGAGAGCCTTGATTTGCTTTAGAGTTGAGTAGAATTAGGGTTTTGATTAGCTTTTCTTCCTTCTTAGTTGGCGGCGGCTACACTGAGTTCCATGGCGGAGGTATGACGGTGGCTATTCTATTTTTCATGTGAATTAGAGTGAGAGACTACCTAGGCATTTATAGAGTTCAGGGTTTATTTAGACTGTCAGATCAACTCAGAACTAAACTGAACCGTTTAATTTGCCAACTCAACCGTTTAATTTGCCAACTCAACCCTAAAGACACATCAGCCAAACCCTAGCCGCCTGGACAGGTCGACACCCAGGTCGACTGCCCAGTCGACCTGGGGGGGGGGGGTGTCGACTGCCCAGTCGACTCCCTAGTCGACCTGGGGTGCTGGGCAGGAATTTTCCCGCTTAGCCTGTTTGACTTCGAATTTTGAATTTTAAATCTTCTGAAATCTGTTTTGAATTTTCTGAAACTTCCGATGGCCATAACTTCTTCATTCGAAGTCCAATTCACGCAAACTCGGACTCTATTTCAACCAGAATTCCGAGACGAACACAATGGCGCAACCCGTTTCCCACAATTCTGAAGTCTGGGATTAGTTATTATTTAATTTGTGAATATTAATATTAACAGAATTACGGGGTGTTACTGGAATCTTCGTATGTCTCTCTTTGAGATAGTATTTTGCAATAAGTGTATTTTGATTTGAAAGGGGTTGGGAATGTAATGTAATGAACGTTTATTAATGAATGTAGTTTCAAAAAAATTCATGTTCACATGCTATTTGATGTTATGATTCATTAACAATCTATTTTCTATTGCCGAAATTTAATAGTATATATGATTGCAGCATCTGTGGAACCTCATTTGGTCTTTAAAGCATGGTGTGTTACAAATGCTAAAAGGACAGAGGTGCTTGAAGTAGTGAGTAGTTGATTGAACCTTAGAAACTCTTGTAAAGATTCCATGGCAATGTTACTTGAAGGACATCAACCATCACTTCAATCAAGTCACAAGAATTCACAATCAATAAGTAACTTAAAGAATTTGAAATTTACCAGATTTACTGGAGCTACCGATCCATTGGTGAATATGAAATTTGCAATACTTCTATGTCAACATATGATCCAAAGTATGTTGATATATAATGTTGGGAAGTTTTTTTAAATTCAAATCAAAGATTTTCCCGCCATCTCTTCACCAAAAGATACATCTCTTTAACCACTATATGAAGGCTTTAGAAAATGAGTCTTCCAGTCAATTTTCACTTCATTCTCTTTCTCTTCCATACTTTTGCATAAGAAAACCACTAAATACTTTCCCATTATCTTTTTAGATTGATACCATTTCATCTAATTCTTTATCGGTTTGCAAACCACACAATATTTGAATTCATGTCATTCTCCCTCTCTGATTTCATTCTATTCCTGAAAGAATGCAAATATATATTGTCATTGGAGGTCTATAGGATCATTGTAATGAATTTACCCGAATTTATGTTTAAAACTACTTACCATAGTTTATTGATATTTGTGAAATGGAGAAGGTGTTCTTGTATCCCTTGAAATCTAGAGGGTGTATCTTGTGACTCGTGGAATTAAGATTGTTAAGGTGTTCTTGCTATCTATGGAAAATAAGCAGTTATAGTGAAATGTTAAATGATGAAGTGCAAGACTAGATGTAGAATTGGCTAATCCAAACCAGTATAAATATCTGGATGTTATTTACTTTACGGTGTTTCATTTTATACTTGCTTCTTTTTGTTTGAAATTTGAGTAGATATAGTGTCAAATTCATAAGTTCATTCTATAGGTTTGAAATATACTATGACAACTGCCATACAACTCCTACACTAGTCTATGGGAAATGTGCATTGTATAACATGCTAGGCCGATATAGGGAGACCATCAAGGAAAATAATTCGAAGCACAACATGTTATATAACTCACAGCGCATGGACATTAGTGGCACTAGTTGATTGTTTGCACTTAGATATTTTCCAGACTCAGTAGTAGTTTCTTAAAACCCCGTAAGAGGACCGACATGGTTATTTATGACCAATCGGGGCATGAAGCTAGAAATTCTATATATAGAGGATGCTTAGGGCATTTCCGGGTATTGGTTGCTTTTGGATCCATATAAGGTAGCTATATAATTGATTATCCTTGATTTTGACACTGGTAGTACAGTTTGACTGGGATGCTTATGTTTTGAGATTTCCAAGATTGCAAAATTTTGAGAATGCATTAGCTAGCTATGTATGGGGATAGTTTGGCTGCAAGAGGAGAATTGTCCGGCTATGGTATACAGCAGATGAAATCTAGAGATTTATTGTGACCCGAAGGGTTGGTCATATTGAGTTTCCTATTTTCCTTCGTGCATTACTAGATGATATCGATCCAGTTCCTATTGTGCTAGACTTTCGAAATATTAGAAAAGATTAATGAGCTACCTCTTGGAAGAGAGATTGATTTTTGTATTTATATTTATGAAAATGCTAAATATATAACATTACCAATAAAGCACATAAGTTCTAAGGAGAAGATGGGAGTTGTGTTTCATATATATGGAAGAATTTTTTTCTAGATATATAGTGATACTTATACCATTGCTAGGCATGGATTGGATTGGAGTTTAGATATGCTAGATATATGATGAGTCATCCCAGATGTTGAGACGAGGATAATTACTTAGGGATATGCATTGTATACGTATCCTAGGATTGACCTATGAAGAATCAGTTAAAATGGGTTATTTTACTTCTTTAACCTATTTTCAGATAGATTGAGTTTAGTGCCTATTATATGAGTTTTCCACATGTATTTTGAGGAAGCCAAAGGATTTTAGCAATAGTAGGAAGATTTTTGGAAAATCAAATTAAAGAACTTCTGGAAAAGATTGGTAAGAGTAAGCATTCTTGGAAGAGAGACATCACTCATCTTTGCAGCAAAGATAAATAGTTCCGTTGGCTCTGTAATGTTCTTAAGTAAATTGTTTTAGTAGAACCATTACTCTTCACCTCATGTAGATGGACTTTTTGATTATTTAGAGGGAGCAGATCTTCCTATAACAATATTCTTTGCTAATGAACTCCACCAAGTTTAGAGTGTGAAAAGGATTAGAGAAGTTATTCATTAAACATCCGGTGGATTTTTATAGAAGTTTCTGTACCTTTTGGACTAGCTTGTTCCTAAGTCTAATTGTCAACTTGTGTGTTAGAGTGTCGGTAAGTGTTTTGGAGTAAGTTGGTAAGAGTCTATGTAGATGACATGTTGGTTTGACCAAAAGATAACAAGGGATAAGTTTGGAATTTTATTGAGGAACTCAGTACCTTATAAGCACATGGACCCACGACCAGGTTCTCTAAGGATCACCTTTGAAAGGTAAGGAACTTTTTTGGATTAGTAAGTAATATAGAAAATTATTAGTTTTTTTTGCAAGATACAGTTTTCTTAACCTACGTCATCGAGAGAAGTTTTAACTTTTGTGGACAAAAATTGGGAAACTATTTTTTTTAAGAGTTTTGATTAATACATTAGTAAAAGGACCCCATAAGGGTAGTTACCTTGGAGTAACAACCATCAGTTTTTTGGTCAGCCCATGAGGGCATAACCTATCATGAGAAAGGTTGGAAACTTCAGTAACCATAGATTGCTGGTTCGTTGTCCCCTACAAAAATTGGTACTAAGACAATAAAGATTAATTAAGTTCAAGTGTCTGATGATTTTTGGTTTTTCATGTGCTCTTTGTAAAAGTAAGAATGTAGTTGACATTGAATTTTTAGCTTTTGGTATAAGAATTCTCGGGACAGAAGCATTGATAATATGTGTAGTTTCTATGGAACTTATAGGGTGTTGTGAAAAGATCTATAAGAATAAATAAGAACCCAGACTAAGTCAAAGCATAGCAATTAAAACCTAAAAATATTTAACTTGGAAGTATACCCTGAAATTTTGATATGAGGATGAATCTCGTCGTTAGTTACGCTCAATGATCGAGAGTTTGGCATTCTTCAAGGATATGTCATTTGGGCAAGAGATAAGGACCCTATAAATTTTATTTGAAGAGAAATAACTTATAAGGATAAGTTGGTGCCTAATTATGAGAGTCAAATTAACAAAATAGAACTTTATATTAGCTATTATATCGAAGTAAGAGATAAGTTTGGCTAGTTGATAAGCAATTGAATGTTTATATAAAAGGATATAAAGATTTCAAATGGATTAATGATAGGGTGAACAATGTTGTTCCAAGAAAAGAATTTAAAGAAGAGTATTTTGAAAAAAAAGGGAATCCACTTTGAGTCTAAACCCCACATTTATATACATATATAGTTCTGGAAACAGAAATTTCAAAGTTCATTATGTTCTGTTATGAAATTCGCAATTCTCGGAAATTTCGTGAGAACAACTATTTATATATTTTGAAAAGAAATTGGTTTATAACTCAATGAATAATAAGCCTTCTTTCTAAGAATTTTTTTTCAAATAAGATTTTAAAAGATAAAAAAATAAAAAAAATGGAAATAGAAAGTTTAAAAAGAAGTACGTCCTTATGGGGTTGGACAATATAGTGGAACAAATAGAGGAATACAAGAACGTAAAGGTAAAGATGTGAAATAGAAATATGGATATGGCAAAAGTGACTTTACTTGGAAGGTGGAGTAGGCTCTATAATTTTAAACTCGAGATATAGCAACTTGGATATCTTCGGAAAATTCAAGTTTCTTATCAGTGTTCTTTTTACAAACATTTCCTTTTAGACATTCTATCATTATATCTTTCCTTTAATTAGGAAACTTTCTCTAAATATTCTTGGGAATGGTAGATCTTAGGATATAACCTATGGATGATAGGATTTGGAAATATGCTGATAGAACATATTATGTGTGATGTACGCAAGTGGTTATAAGTGTTTACAAGTGGATGCAGTGGATGTATACAAACACACTATGCACTACTAGTGATTGGAAAATTAGGATACTAAGTGTATGTATATGGATGTATGTGTGTTTTTAATTTATTTCCATGGTCGATATAATGGATCATTGTCAAATGATTATTGCATATGAATGTTACTTTGAAGCACCCATGTAGAAATATCCGTTGTCATTAGGATTTTTTTCATACATTTGGATATACTGCACAAGCATAATTGCATAAAGAGGAGGTCAACTGAATCAGTAGACCGTATAATCTTTTGCATTAGTTACGGACATACCCACACACTACATTATTGCATAACTAGAAATCCTAATGAAATTGGATGTTGATGGATGATGTCCTAGTAGATGGTAATAGGTATTTGGATGAAAACACTTATCTCGTTCTTCTTTCCTCGGAGATTTCGGGATGAAATCCTTCAAGGAGAGGAAAATGTAACAACCTGGATTTTCAAGAGATGTAGTAGTTAACTAACAAATTAATTAGTAAAATAATAAGTTGTAAAATTATTAGAATATGACTATAGAAGTTACACCATTGGATCTTTGGCGATTTTCTGATCAATTTACATATTTGTTTTGTCAGAAACGGAGTTAGAACGAAGAAGTTATTGTAACAATCAAGAATTTCAGAACCAATTTAAAATTTTAATTTAATCTATTTTATTGAATTTGGAATATAAATTGCTTATTTTTGCTAAATAAATTTTGAGAATAATTTTAAAATTAGTTTTTATATTTTATTTGACTTAAAATAAGCTCAGCAAAATTATTAATTTTATTTATAAGTATGAATCTTAAAATCGATATTTTAAAAGCTATATTGATCACCTGAAAAAGGACCATTTTTCTACCAGTCTCAGAATTCAATGAAACCACTTTTGTTGGATCCGGAATGTCGAAATATGTCAAGATTCAAATTTTAAAATCCAACAGAGTTCGTATGTGAGAGAACGGTGTATAAACATAAGCTGAAAATTCAGTCAGTTTTCAGTTTAAAATGAAAATAAGGTCATTTTTTGAACGGCCTCCAAATTCGACGTAGTAGGTTCATTGGAACCGTAATTCCATATTGTAGCGAGATTCCAAAGCTTGTAATTTTTGGAGTTAACGTGTGACCATGAAGCTAGAACGAAGTTTGCATGGTATAATTAATGTTTGACTTTAAACATCACTTCATGAATAGTTTCAACCCAATCAAAATTAGTCAAACCCTCACCTCTCTCTGTCACTTGCCTTCCTCCCATTCATCTAGTCATTCCTTGATATGACTTAATCCTAAGTGGACTGAATTAAGTCTAAGCTTCTCTTCCATTTGTTAAACTTCATTTCCAAGCTTCAAAACCTAATTAATGGAGACAACCTCTTTCCTCCTCCTTTGTCTCCCCACCACCGCCACCTATGCAGCCACCTCCGGTCATGACCTACTACCCCAGACCCCCTCTGCCCGTCCAGCTTCAGCGAAGTGGACCCCTCCTCCCCCATTTTCCAAAAACCCCTCCATCTCTTCTAAATTGCAAAAGGAAGCACTTTTACACCCTAAACCAACTACAAACACCTCCTACCTCCTCCTACCGGCCCTACATCACCACGCCGGACCCCGTAATCCTTCATCAACCCCGCACCACATCAGACCCTACTGGATAGTGAGCCTGTGGGTCCCACGTGCCCGCAAATCCATAAAAACCACATTTTTCTCAAAATACAAGTTGCAAAAACAACCCCCGACCTTCTTTGCTCAACATCTTTCGATCCATGCATTTCTGGCCAAGACCCCATAAAAGAAAGTTGTAGTTCTCATTTTTCTCTACGAAATTGACATATCACAATTGAATTTTGGAGTTCGGAGCTGCTCGAAAAACACGTTTGAAGTTTGCAGATCTGGAGTGAAGATCTACGATTTTTGGCGAATTGGTGCATTTTTGGAAGAACGTCCACTAGGAAAAAGTTGTTTGGAATGACGCTTTTGTGCTAGTGACAAACTTTGGTCAAGATTGGAGGTCGTATGAATTTCTAGAATGACGAATTCGAGTGCGGAAAGCGACAAGCAGTGAAAGCGCAGCGAAGAAATTTCTACATTAGAAGTATCGTAGTGTTTAGTTTAGCTTATGGGTCAGAACTTGCTTACTAAATTATTTTGTTAGGTTATTATATCATGATTTGTTTAGTTATGCGTTTTAAGTTGCAAATTATAAATGTATCACGTAGTTATATTACCCTTTTTGGAGTTCAAAAGTGCATTAGAAGCGTTATATGAATATGTGACACCCGCAATTCATATGAAGTAGATGGACACCTTATGGCACCTTAAATGGCATTGGATAGTTGAGTATTTATTTATTTATGACTACGGTGTGTGAATTGTATGCGAGTGATGATTCATTAAATAATTGTTGTTGGTTGAAAACCCCACACAGGTTGTAACACCCCCACCTCCATTAAGATCACTCACAAAGGGAATGCCTTAACTTCAGTGGAGCGTTTTAGGTAAACGGACACAGAATATCACAAGACAGATATAAAAATTTTGCAGTGGAAAATAAACAACTTTATTAAATCACCAAAATACTTTGTTACATAATACCATGAGTCATAAATCAGTACTACAAAACACTTCTGTCTTACATTATCATAGTACATAGGTATTTAAAAGAAAAACATCATTCCTCATATTAAAGAGAAAGCCATATAAGAGACAGAGACTCGAGCCATACTTCAGAAGTAGCTCCTAGAAGATGATATCCAAATCCTGACTAAACCTAGGTGTTTACTCCTTGAGAACCTGGGAGGAGGGGGACGGAAGAAAAGAGACGAAACAAACTAGGTCAGACATACGTCTGGTGAGTCCAGTAACTTTTAGCCAGTAAATAAATAAAGGTAAACATGACAGGCATACAAAGTGGATAAGAGGATTCACGGTACATATGGCAGGTATGACAGGACAAATAAGTTAAGATGTATGCTTCACTACAAACTATTCTGCACTTATACTAGTAAAATCAAGATGGGATGATCCCTTCTGCTAACCATAATAACGATAACGATGGTGGTAGTTTCATGTATTCCTAGCTGCTGTCATAGGTGCCGCCTGCTCCTATCTCAACTAGTCTTACCCACTACCCTCCTACTATAAATTGGTAGACTTAGGGCATACATCCGGATATACCCTAACCACTACCCTAATCGATCGACTCCCTACTCTGTAGATACCCTGTGCTGGTCCTACAACTAGGGGGTATCACTTCCCTAAAGTGGCAACCCGAGGTGTGCACAGTTATACCTACTGGTGTCACGGTCGTCTTGTCCCCCTCTGCCCGGCCCATGCACGCACAAGTCCCCTGTAACGACCCAGATTTTCGGCAACTTTGGTTATCGACATAAGCTCGATGTCGATAACCAAAACATCGAAAAATCCCGGTAATTAATGAAAGAAATCAGAGGGTGAGAATAGATAAGATAGAAACTTAGAATAAAAGAAGAAGAAGAACACAACATCAGAGTAACATGAACCTCACAGCGGAACGAATAACATATAATAGGTAACATAACTTTGAAATATAACAGTTATGTATACAATAGCACTTATCAGAGTACAGCACTTACAACACAGCGAAAATAAACTATAGCTATATGATCCAGAAGCCTCCTGCTCCAGCTCTTCAAGTATATCTGTAAATCCCGACTACTTGACTGCCCGTACAAATTTAGGCACCCAAGAGTTTAGGGAAAACAACAAAGTAAACTCCGGGTCAGTCATGGGACTGGTATGAGTAAAATAGTTTAAACAGGTATATGAACAAGTAAACGATATCTCATAAGACCACGCCGCAGAACGGAACGGGTTTTTCCCTTATGAGAATCCAAAATATCTTTATATCAAAAACCTTTTGATATTATAATAATGTCTATGTACAAATAGATATCAACTAGCAGAAACGCTTTCATCTCACGTTCTACATATATAGTATACAATCAAAATCCCAAGCGCGTATTGGATAATGGATTTCCAACTATGACAAGGTATGGAACCACCTTCCGATCAGTGTACTCTAGGAACGATACACTGGAGTTCAACAAGAACATCTTGTAACTCAGCCATACATGACCGACCACTCATTTCGCTTGAGTATATCGAATGTACATCACCAACGGTTGGGATCAGCAACCGTTCCCGTATATATATGGGACAACATTGATAGATTTAAGAAACAAATGAATATTCTCTAGATAGGTGATTATACACCCTACTTCGGTGCGACCGACTTAGCCATGCTGCCTGCCCGATTTCTGTCATTTGCCGGATGATGAGGCTAGAGTTACGCGTTATCATTACATCATATTCACTTCAAATGTCACATCGTCAGATCCATCGAAAATCACTAATTGACGTCTACAACCATACACTACGTGTCAGCTAAAAGAAGTTTCCTTCTCCGCTTCCACTCTTGGTACGGTTGAAGAAATCAATGTACGTGACCTTTCTGGAAATACTCTGTCAGACATTCATCAACACAAGTCATCCTCATTCACTTAGAATGTCACATCGTCATACCCGCCAAATCACAAATTGATTTATCCAAAAGTAACACGGGTATACAGCTTAAAGAAACGAATTCCTCCGCCACCAAACGTGAATACGTTTGAACAGATCAACTTACGTGATCCATTGGATATACTCTGTCAGACCTTCGTCCATACAAGTTGTCCTGGGACTGGACAAACCGAAGGCACTATTCAGTATATCCATCTTAGTCACTGTTATCTAAGACTTATACAACAGCCCTTGCATTTTATTCCGTCTTCAATTAACTTTGGCATATATGATTTGCAACGCTTATGCCAATACAGAGTGGTTCTTTGGATAATAATCCAACCGGTCTCTCTATATTAACAACGTTAAAATGGTCAAAACTTCGATAGTATGTGATTTAACCATCAAAGAAAAACAAGTGTGCAAACAACGATATTATTTCCAGATGGAAATTATATCGGTAAATCATCAACATATATATATATATATTCACATTGCCTTATTTTCTATGTTCAGAAAATATATGTTATTAACACTGGAAAATGTTTCCATCTGATTATTTACAAATCACTACTCTTCCCCAACTATCAGTCCCTGACTGTGAACTAGTATGAGAACAATTCCCTAAGTATAAATCCCAAGGCCGAAACCAACATCAGATAGACACTTAGAAAACAATTCAATTTACTAATCTCTAGTCAGTTCTAATTTTACTTATCTGTATTTGATTAACTCTGATTGATTAACTCTAACTGGTTAATTCTAACCGATCAACTCTAACTGGTCAACCTTAATTAATTAACTCTAACTGGTTTTACTTGGTTTGACTAAATCAATTTATTAACTCGACTGACTAATTCAACTCGATTAACCTAACTTGATTTACTTATCTCGATTAACTGAACTAATCACTTTGATTAACTCGACTAATTCACTTTGGTTAACTTAACCAATTCACTTAACTAATTCACTTAGTTTAACTTAACAAATTCACTTAACCCCTGTCGAATAAACTATATTCGATAACTCCTCTAACTCTATTCGAATAAACTATATTCAATTAACTCCTTTACTCTATTCGAATAAACTATATTCGATTAACTCATTTACTCTATTCGAATAAACTATATTCGATTAACTCATTTACTCTATTCGAATAAACTATATTCGATCAACTCATTTACTCTATTCGAATAAACTATATTCGATTAACTCATTTACTCTATTCGAATAAACTATATTCGATCAACTCATTTACTCTATTCGAATAAACTATATTCGATTAACTCATTTACTCTATTCGAATAAACTATATTCGATCAACTCATTTACTCTATTCGAATAAACTATATTCGATTAACTCATTTACTCTATTCGAATAAACTATATTCGATTAACTCATTTACTCTATTCGAATAAACTATATTCGATCAACTCATTTGATTTAACTCTAATCGATTAACTCCATCGAATAAACTATATTTGATAACTCCTTCGATTAAACTACATTCGAAAATCTCCTCTCGAATAAACGATATTCGATAATCTTCCCTTTTGATTTAACAAATCGATAACTCCTTTTCGAATAACTAAATTTGACAACTCCTTTCGATTTAACTAATCGATAACTACTTTTCGAATAACTAAATTTGACAACTCCTTTCGATTTAACTAATCGATAACTCCTTTCGATTAAACTATAATCGATAACTCCCTTCGATTTAACTAATCGATAACTCCTTTCGATGAAACTAACATCGATACTCCTTTCGATGAAACTAACATCGATACTCCTTTCGATGAAACTAACATCGATTAATTTAACTCGACTCACTTATCTCGATAATCTAACTCAAGAACTTAACTCGATTAACTTATCTCGATAATCTAACTCAAGAACTTAACTCGATTAACTTATCTCGATAATCTAACTCAAGAACTTAACTCGATTAACTTATCTCGATAATCTAACTCAAGTTGATTAACTCCTATAGAATAACTAATATTCGATTTAACTCCATTCGCTTGACTCTAGATCGCAGCGATCACAATGGTTACGCCTGACTCCCTCAGGAAACATCCGACCGCCGTAGGCTATTTACAGCCCTGCGAATTTTGCTAGCAGTCGTACGAGATGGCAACTTACCTTGAATACTATGTTTGACTAACTCTGTCTCAAATAACTATATTTGATTAACTCTAGTTCGTTTTAACTCTAATCGATTAATTCTAACTGATTAACACTAATTGGTTAACTCTACCTGGTTAACTCTAACTGGTTAACTCTAACCGATTAACTCGACTTGATTAACTCGACTTACTTAACCCAACTGGTAAACTCGACTTACTTAACCCAACTGGTAAACTCGATGTACTTAACTGAACTGGTTAACTCTACTGAACTGGTTAACTCTAACCGATTAACTCTTCTCGAATACTATATTCGACTAACTCCTTTTAACAACGTTTTATTCATTTGAAAAGATTTACTTTTAAATAACGGTTCTACACTTTAAAAATGATTTCCTTTTTATAACGTTTTCCTCTTTATAACGGTTTCTGCTTTATAACGTTTTCCCCTTTTTCATTCTATTTGTAAGTGGTTTACAAATATTCCCTTTTCAAATTTATTCTTGAAATATTCTAACTCCTTAAATTCTCTGAAAAATTCGCCATAACCTCCTATGTAACGGGAGCATCGGGAAAATCCCCAAACCCGCCACACAGGCCTTTCCATTCAAAAAGAAAATGGTTTGTGATTATTTCCTTTTTGAATATCTCCTATTTATAAATATTCCAATTTATAAACATTTCTTATTTATAAATATTCCACTTTATAAATATCTCTTATTTATAAATATCCCATTTTATAAATATTCTATTTTAAATATCACTTTGAAAATCCCCTTATCAACATTTCGATATGTTATGGTATTCAATCATATCAAATCACGATGTTCAATATCGCCCAAGCACATATAATCGCCCACAGATTTTATATCACATCGTATAACAATATATGAAAAACAATAAAATAACTGTTGAGGAATCCAGTTGGATTCCGCCAACCTGTCTCCCTGCATCCACAGATGTTACACAATATGATTATCATCACTTTCAGTTCAATATAAATTATTCTGATAGCAGAATCAATATATAAATATTTAACGGTTTATATATATATATATATATATATAATTTTCACTAACTGACTAGCAGTTTAATCAATCAACCAACACACAGAAATCAAAAAATGATTAACAGTTCTAAAAATACATTATAGAAATATAACTGTCCAGAGTTGGTGAGTTTTACTCACATTGGACTGTTATCGTTAAAAACGATAAACTGTTATTTGATTTGAATCAAACAGTTTATTTCTTCATAAATTCAAACGAGCTCAAATCTACTTCCAGTCAGCTTTATTTCGAAGTTCTCGTCCATACGGTCCCAACACAACTTATGGTTCGTCAATCGGACTTCATACGAGCTAGATACAAGCAATACAAGTTAATACACATTTTAATTAATTTAAAACCTTGAATTAAATTTTACATTGGGCTTTCACCTTTTTCCAAGGCCCACTACCCTTCAGCCCAACCCGTACCTCACCACACTGTCTTCCCTAAAACAGAAATCCCGAACCAGTCATCCTGATAGCCATCGCGTTCATCTTCTTGGGTACAAACTTCCACTTCTCTCCTTTATAAACTAAAAACACATTTAATCAATGCCTTAACAATATCCCCTTAATCACGTTGTTAACGCAAATCACCGCCCTCATCCTCATTCTTCCCAGATCCATTTCGTTGCTCCCAGTACAACTCCGCCACCACCGAACTCCTTCCATCCATTAATTCCTCCTTCCTTACATCACGATGAAACCAACCAACTATACCACAAATCTCTTCATTAAATCCTCTTTCATCTCCACCCCTTAATGTAAATCTCGAACAGCAGCATCTGGCTTTCGTCGCTCACCCTGACAGCAGCGTCCGAATGGTTTCACCACCGAACTGCTCCTCCCTCAGATCGCCGAACCCCTCCTGTCTGCCACCGCGGCCTCTGCCATCGACTAGACCACCCTCCGTACCACGTTGGTCACCTGAATTCGCCAGGAACAGCTCGAACCCGCAAGCCCTAGTTCCTTCTGCTGAACAGGACCTCGAACAAACCATGTTCGAACCAAATAAAAAGCACCCAGAAAAGAAGAGCAAGTCCCTACGAGTTCGAATATATGAATAACCTGATTTGTGGAATTTCTTTGCATTTGATTTTTTATTTTTCTTGTTGATTTCTCTTTTGCGATTTTCATCCGAGAATTTGGTGGCTGGAGAAACAAATGCGTGGGCTTTTTTTTAGGTTTAGGAATGGACTGAGGTGTATTTATAGTGTTGGCAAAATATCTAGATATTTTACAGAAGGCGTATTCCTGGTATATTCCCATGTATATATATTCATTTTGATTTCTAAAAATCCGTGTGATCACACATGATACCCAAAAAATCACGAAACTGGACATGCAGCTAGAGTTTGATATTGCGGATCCAACAAAACTAGTTTTGTCGAATTCCGAGTTCGTTTGCAAAAGTGGCCATTTTTAAAGCTCTAAATAGCCTATTTAAATATATAAATATATTTAAATAAAATTAAATTTAATATTAAAAATTAAATATTATCGTCTATATTCACATGGAATACCGTACAGCTTCAGAATATTCCCATATGGATTTACAACTCAATATTACATCGTCAGGGTTATATCGATGTTCGATTTCTATTTAAATCCTTAAAAAATAATATAATTAAATCGTTATGGTTAGGGTGCTGCATTTCTGAGAATTTGATTTGGACATAACTCAAAATCTACACGACGAAATCCCGATATTTCTCTTCCACTAGAAAGATATACTCCACCAGCTCCACACGTTTCTTATTTCGCAGAAATCCGATTTAAAACGAACCCTGTATATTCAGTTGAAGTTCGAATCGCCAATTTACGTACTGCAGCGCCATTTCGAGCTCGATTTTAATTATAATATAATTATACGTTCAAACTGTCGTCGATTGAATATATTCGTCAATATAATTCAACTCTAAGCTGAATTAAATCTAAGGGACGACCCCGTTCACAGAATATTGTGATTTCCAATATTTTTGATTATTTCTGAATTAAATATATTATTTAATTATTTAATTAAATTAAATATTCCCAGTTATTTAATTCCACGACCATTAAATCCTTTCATTCACCATTTATATAATTAAATAAATTATTTATAATACCTCTGCCAATGCGGGTCATTACATTCTACCCCACTTAAAATAATTTCGTCCTCGAAATTGCTAAGTTAGAGGACGACCCTATCTATTTGGTAAAAGCTTATCTGTTAACCCTTATCTCTGGTTTCAACTGAACCAACTAATATCGATTCCAATATTAATTCCTTCCGACCAACTAAAATTTTCAAAAATTCTGAAAATTTTCTAACACTTTAAATTTTCGGAAAATTTCGCCATAACCTCCTTTGTATTAGCCCTATCGGTAAAACCACAACTCGCCTCTCTAGGCCTTCTCCAACCCAAAAGAAAATCAAACAGCCAAGCAGCTTGCCAATTCGGCTCATAAATCTCATGCTTATATCAAATATAAACTTGTACCTTTTTGTCGGGTATATCAACTCTATCACTTGTATCTGTTACCAATTCAACCTATACTCATGTTATCTTAATCAAACTCCTTAGCTCAAGCACTTGGTTTTATTCAAGTCAAATTCCATTCAAACTCCGATATCAGATTTTAAACTCTTAACCCTTCAACTCAATTCCAATCCAGATTATCATCAAATCCATTTCAGTCTTACTTAACTCCACGAGTTACATTTAAATTCTAGAATTTAAATTCCTGGGTTTTTCAAATCAACTTGAAATCATAATAGCGATTCAAAACTTTTGAATTCTTGAACACCTTGTTTTCGCAAACAATTTGAAAACAAAACCTTGGTAGTAATCCGTCACTTATAACTCGAAAATCACACTGATGATGTGTACACCATCATCAGAATTATTTTCCAGCCATCAAAGTGAGTTCAATACTATATTCCTTTTAAAAATCCCAACTCAAACACTTCCATCTTGAATCAGTTCAAAATATCCTTATTAAAACAAAATTAAAAACCTCCCAGGATTTTGAAATTCACATATCCAATCCAGATTCAATTACAGACACTTATCTGAATTTCCAGTTTTAAATTTTCAATTCTGATTTTAATTTCAGATTTATTTCATCTTATTTCATATATTATACTTATATGAATTCTGATCGATTATTTACATAACCATTATATTTATAATCTTACTCGATTATAATAACAACCAATATATCCACTATATTATAATTTTGATATATATATATATATATCTTCTCTATATCAAGATATACCTTGGGTAAACTTATTTTAATTTACCCTCTTTTCAAAACATATCGTGTCGACCCATCATATTCAAGTGTTTATTTACTCCTACCGATATAGTGGATCAAACTGATCGACCAGAATTCATAAACAACTCAGCCAATGAATCTCCACAATATAAAACCATTTTTATATCAAATACAAATACGTTCTCTCGTATATATACACTCAACTCAATCTAGGGTATTACTAACCCTATCACTACCGAGTCACGCCACAGAGCCAAGGTAAAACTTAACTTAAGCTCTGATACCAACTGTAACGATCCGGATTTTCGGAGACTTTGGTTATCGACATAAGCTCGATGTCGATAACCAAAACATCGAAAAATCCCGGTAATTAATGAAAGAAATTAGAGGGTGAGAATAGATAAGATAGAAACTTAGAATAGAAGAAGAAGAAGAACACAACATCAGAGTAACACGAACCTTACAGCGGAACGAATAACATATAATAGGTAACATAACTTTGAAATATAACAGTTATGTATACAATAGCACTTATCAGAGTACAACACTTACAACACAGCGGAAATAAACTATAGCTATATGATCCAGAAGCCTCCTGCTCCAGCTCTTCAAGTATATCTGTAAATCCCGACTACTTGACTCCCCGTACAAATTTAGGCACCCAAGAGTTTAGGGAAAACAACAAAGTAAACTCCGGGTCAGTCATGGGACTGGTATGAGTAAAACAGTTTAAACAGGTATATGAACAAGTAAACGATATCTCATAAGACCACGCCGCAGAACGGAACGGGTTTTTCCCTTATGAGAATCCAAAATATCTTTATATCAAAAACCTTTTGATATTATAATAATGTCTATGTACAAATAGATATCAACTAGCAGAAACGCTTTCATCTCACGTTCTACATATATAGTATACAATCAAAATCGCAAGCGCGTATTGGATAATGGATTTCCAACTATGACAAGGTATGGAACCACCTTCCGATCAGTGTACTCTAGGAACGATACACTGGAGTTCAACAAGAACATCTTATAACTCAGCCATACATGACCGACCACTCATTTCGCTTGAGTATATCGAATGTACATCACCAACGGTTGGGATCAGCAACCGTTCCCGTATATATATGGGACAACATTGATAGATTTAAGAAACAAATGAATATTCTCTGGATAGGTGATTATACACCCTACTTCGGTGCGACCGACTTAGCCATGCTGCCTGCCCGATTTCTGTCATTTACCGGATGATGAGGCTAGAGTTACGCGTTATCATCACATCAGATTCACTTCAAATCTCACATCGTCAGATCCATCGAAAATCACTAATTGACGTTTACAACCATACACTACGTGTCAGCTAAAAGAAGTTTCCTTCTCCGCTTCCACTCTTGGTACGGTTGAAGAAATCAATGTACGTGACCTTTCTGGAAATACTCTGTCAGACATTCATCAACACAAGTCATCCTCATTCACTTAGAATGTCACATCGTCATACCCGCCAAATCACAAATTGATTTATCCAAAAGTAACACGGGTATACAGCTTAAAGAAACGAATTCCTCCGCCACCAAACGTGAATACGTTTGAACAGATCAACTTACGCGATCCATTGGATATACTCTGTCAGACCTTCGTCCATACAAGTTGTCTTGGGACTGGACAAACCGAAGGCACTATTCAGTATATCCATCTTAGTCACTGTTATCTAAGACTTATACAACAGCCCTTGCATTTTATTCCGTCTTCAATTAACTTTGGCATATATGATTCGCAACGCTTATGCCAATACAGAGTGGTTCTTTGGATAATAATCCAACCGGTCTCTCCATATTAACAACGTTAAAATGGTCAAAACTTCGATAGTCTGTGATTTAACCATCAAAGAAAAACAAGTGTGCAAACAACGATATTATTTCCAGATGGAAATTATATCGGTAAATCATCAACATATATCTATATATATATTCACATTGCCTTATTTTCTATGTTCAGAAAAAATATGTTATTAACACTGGAAAATGTTTCCATCTGATTATTTACAAATCACTACTCTTCCCCCACTATCAGTCCCTGACTGTGAACTAGTATGAGAACATTTCCCTAAGTATAAATCCCGAAGGCCGAAACCAACATCAGATAGACACTTAGAAAACAATTCAATTTACTAATCTCTAGTCAGTTCTAATTTTACTTAACTCTATTTGATTAACTCTGATTGATTAACTCTAACTGGTTAATTCTAACCGATCAACTCTAACTGGTCAACCTTAATTAATTAACTCTAACTGGGTTTACTTGGTTTGACTAACTCAATTTATTAACTCGACTGACTAATTCAACTCGATTAACCTAACTTGATTTACTTATCTCGATTAACTGAGCTAATCACTTTGATTAACTCGACTAATTCACTTTGGTTAACTTAACCAATTCACTTAACTAATTCACTTAGTTTAACTTAACAAATTCACTTAACTCATGTCGAATAAACTATATTCGATAACTCCTCTAACTTTATTCGAATAAACTATATTCGATTAACTCCTTTACTCTATTCGAATAAACTATTTCCGATTAACTCATTTACTCTATTCGAATAAACTATATTCGAATAACTCATTTACTCTATTCGAATAAACTATATTCGATCAACTCATTTACTCTATTCGAATAAACTATATTCGATTAACTCATTTACTCTATTCGAATAAACTATATTCGATCAACTCATTTACTCTATTCGAATAAACTATATTCGATTAACTTATTTACTCTATTCGAATAAACTATATTCGATTAACTCATTTACTCTATTCGAATAAACTATATTCGATTAACTCATTTACTCTATTCGAATAAACTATATTCGATCAACTCATTTGATTTAACTCTAATCGATTAACTCCATCGAATAAACTATATTCGATAACTCCTTCGATTAAACTACATTCGAAAATCTCCTCTTGAATAAACAATATTCGATAATCTTCCCTTTCGATTTAACAAATCGATAACTCCTTTTCGAATAACTAAATTTGACAACTCCTTTCGATTTAACTAATTGATAACTCCTTTTCGAATAACTAAATTTGACAACTCTTTTCGATTTAACTAATCGATAACTCCTTTCGATTAAACTATAATCGATAACTCCCTTCGATTTAACTAATCGATAACTCCTTTCGATGAAACTAACATCGATACTCCTTTCGATGAAACTAACATCGATACTCCTTTCGATGAAACTAACATTGATTAATTTAACTCGACTCACTTATCTCGATAATCTAACTCAAGAACTTAACTCGATTAACTTATCTCGATAATCTAACTCAAGAACTTAACTCGATTAACTTATCTCGATAATCTAACTCAAGTTGATTAACTCCTATCGAATAACTAATATTCGATTTAACTCCATTCGCTTGACTCTAGATTGCAGCGATCACAATGGTTACGCCTGACTCCCTCAGGAAACATCCGACCGTCGTAGGCTATTTACAGCCCTGCGAATTTCGCTAGCAGTTGTACGAGATGGCAACTTACCTTGAATACTATGTTTGACTAACTCTGTCTCAAATAACTATATTTGATTAACTCTAGTTCGTTTTAACTCTAATCGATTAATTCTAACTGATTAACACTAATTGGTTAACTCTACCTGGTTAACTCTAACTGGTTAACTCTAACCGATTAACTCGACTTGATTAACTCGACTTACTTAACCCAACTGGTAAACTCGACTTACTTAACCCAACTGGTAAACTCGACGTACTTAACTGAACTGGTTAACTCTACTGAACTGGTTAACTCTACTGAACTGGTTAACTGATTAACTCTTCTCGGATACTATATTCCACTAACTCCTTTTAACAACGTTTTATTCATTTGAAAAGATTTACTTTTAAATAACGGTTCTACACTTTAAAAATGATTTCCTTTTTGTAACGTTTTCCTCTTTATAACGGTTTCTGCTTTATAACGTTTTTCCCTTTTTCATTCTATTTGTAAGTGGTTTACAAATATTCCCTTTTCAAATTTATTCTTGAAATATTCTAACTCCTTAAATTCTCTGAAAAATTCACCATAACCTCCTATGTAACGGGAGCATCGGGAAAATCCCCAAACAAACCCGCCACACAGGCCTTTCCATTCAAAAAGAAAATGGTTTGTAATTATTTCCTTTTTGAATATCTCCTATTTATAAATATTTCAATTTATAAACATTTCTTATTTATAAATATTCCACTTTATAAATATCTCTTATTTATAAATATCTCATTTTATAAATATTCTATTTTAAATATCACTTTGAAAATCCCCTTATCAACATTTCGATATGTTATGGTATTCAATCATATCAAATCACGATGTTCAATATCGCCCAAGCACATATAATCGCCCACAGATTTTATATCACATCATATAACAATATATGAAAAACAATAAAATAACTGTTGAGGAATCCTGTCGGATTCCTCCAACCTGTCTCCCTGCATCCACAGATGTTACACAATATGATTATCATCACTTTCAGTTCAATATAAATTATTCTGATAGCAGAATCAATATATAAATATTTAACGGTTTTTATATAAATATATATATAATTTTCACTAACTGGCTAGCAGTTCAATCAATCAACCAACACACAGAAATCAACAGATGATTAACAGTTCTAAAAATACATTATAAAAATATAACTGTTTAGAGTTGGCGAGTTTTACTCACATTGGACTGTTATCGTTAAAAACGATAAACTGTTATATGATTTGAATCAAACAGTTTATTTCGTCATAAATTCAAACGAGCTCAAATCCACTTCCAGTCAGCTTCATTTCGAAGTTCTCGAACATACGGTCCCAACACAACTTATGGTTCGTCAATCGGACTTCATACGAGCTAGATACGAGCAATACAAGTTAATACACATTTTAATTAATTTAAAACCTTGAATTAAATTTTACATTGGGCTTTCACCTTTTTCCAAGGCCCACTACCCTTCAGCCCAACCCGTACCTCACCACACTGTCTTCCCTAAAACAGAAATCCCGAACCAGTCATCCTGATAGCCATCGCGTTCAACTTCTTGGGTATGAACTTCCACTTCTCTCCTTTACAAACTAAAAACACATTTAATCAATGCCTAAACAATATCCCCTTAATCACGTTGTTAACGCAAATCACCGCCCTCATCCTCATTCTTCCCAGATCCATTTCGTTGCTCCCAGTACAACTCCTCCACCACCGAACTCCTTCCATCCATCAATTCCTCCTTCCTTACATCACGATGAAACCAAATATACCACAAATCTCCTCATTAAATCCTCTTTCATCTCCACCCCTTAATGTAAATCTCGAATAGCAGCATCTGGCTTTCGTTACTCACCCTGACAGCAGCGTCCGAATGGTTTCACCACCGAACTGCTCCTCCCTCAGATCGCCGAACCCTCCTGTCTGCCACCGCGACCTCTGCCATCGACTAGACCACCCTCCACACCACGCTAGTCACCTAAATTCGCCAGGAACAGCTCGAACCCGCAAGCCCTAGTTCCTTCTGCTGAACAGGACCTCGAACAAACCATGTTCGAACCAAATAAAAAGCACCCAGAAAAGAAGAGCAAGTCCCTACGAGTTCGAATATATGAATAACCTGATTTGTGGAATTTCTTTGCATTTGATTTTTGATTTTTCTTGTTGATTTCTCTTTTGTGGTTTTCATCCGAGAATTTGGTGGCTGGAGAAACAAATGCGTGGACTTTTTTTTTAGGTTTAGGAATGGATTGAGGTGTATTTATAGTGTTGGCAAAATATCTAGATATTTTACAGAAGGCATATTCCTGGTATATTCCCATGTATATATATTCATTTTGCTTTCTAAAAATCCGTGTGATCACACATGATACCCAAAAATCACGAAACTGGACATGCAGCTAGAGTTTGATATTGCGGATCCAATAAAACTAGTTTCGTCGAATTTCGAGTTCGTTTGCAAAAGTGGCTATTTTTAAAGCTCTAAATAGCCTATTTAAATATATAAATATATTTAAATAAAATTAAATTTAGTATTAAAAATTAAATATTATCGTCTATATTCACATGGAATACCGTACAGCTTCAGAATATTCCCTTATGGATTTACAACTCAATATTACATCGACAGGGTTATATCGATTTCGATTTCTATTTAAATCCTTAAAAAAAATATAATTAAATCGTTATGGTCAGGGCGCTGCATTTCTGAGAATTTGATTTGGACATAACTCAAAATCTACATGACGAAATCCCGATATTTCTCTTCCACTAGAAAGATATACTCCACCAGCTCCACACGTTTCTTGTTTCGCAGAAATCCGATTTAAAACGAACCCTGTATATTCAGCTGAAGTTCGAATCGCCAATTTACGAACTGCAGCGTCATTTCGAGCTCGATTTTAACTTTAACATAATTATACGTTCAAACTGTCGTCGATTAAATATATTCGTCAATATAATTCAACTCTAAGCTGAATTAAATCTAAGGGACTACCCCGTTCACAGAATATTGTGATTTCCAATATTTTTGATTATTTCTGAATTAAATATATTATTTAATTATTTAATTAAATTAAATATTCCCAGTTATTTAATTCCACGACCATTAAATCCTTTGATTCACCATTTATATAATTAAATAAATTATTTATAATACCTCTGCCAATGCGGGTCATTACATCCTCGGTCGGTTTGCGCCGCCCACACCATCCGTCTCGTTTTGGATCTCTTACAATCAATCAGTAAGCGTGCCCCTTCCCCGCCTAGTACAGAGTTCTTTACTTTGATACCCCTCTGGGTTACTGACTGAAATGGGTCCCACACAACATGATACAAGCTCTCCCCTATGTCTTGTATCCCCACTAGGTTTTCTACTGACTATGTATACACTAAGGTGTCTTTAATTACATAGCCCTCAATCAGTTATGCATACCTATAGGTGTCTTTAATACATAACCCTTAATCTACCTATCAGTTATGCTTACCTATAGGTGTATTTAATACATAACTCTATCTATTCCCATTAGTTATGCGTACCCCCAAGGGTGTCTTTAATACATAACTTTACTATTTTGCCCCGGTTATGTATACCATTAGGTGTCTTTAATTACATAACCCTTTTTATCCGGTTAAGTTTGTGGGCCTATATATATTAATATTACCCACCTACCCTTTAGCTGGACTTAACCCCCCCCACTGATTTAATCCTATTTATTTAATGGTTAAGTTTGTGGGCCTATATTACCCACCTACCCATCAGTAGTACTTAACCCACCCACAATCCAACTCATTTTACTTAACCCTAACTTATGTCTATCATCATACAGTCCACATGTATTAAGTTAGGTTAAGTAGTCTTTTCTTATTACCATGTCCAATTATGGTTATGTTGGGCTAGACCTCCCACATTAGGCCTACAACATGTGGATGCTGGATATGTCGGTCGGGTCCGGGCAGTCTTATTCCACAGTTGGGTCTAACCTCGTGTCTTAGCCCGAGTCGTATTCACACACTTAGACCTATCACATTAGGTTCAACATTAGTGGCTGCTGGATATGCAGGTCGAGTCCGGGCAGACTTCCACCACTAATGTAACCTAACCTCGTGTCATAAGTGTTAATTAAATTCTCAGACTTTAATTGCTTAAACATTCCTCTTTTGATTAATTAAGTTAATTAATTAATCCTTTCCTTTTTATAGGTTTCAATACCTATTTTATTAACAATTTGAATTTCCTATCCATAAATGGTCATATTCAAATTATACCATTTTTACTCAACTTTACCTATGTCATAATAGGTAATTATTTATATATTTCCCTACTAGAACTATGTGTCCAATTTATATAATCACTTTGTAAACTATGCCTATTACAAATTCCCCTTTTTCCCTGTTTCTTAACTAGCGTAATCACGTGCATTTTGGCATTATTGAGGCTACAAAGTAGCCTCGCCACAACAATAAAATAAAGGGAATGACAAGGTGATTGTTTTAGTACAATTTTTGGCATAAGCATGACAACTAGGGAAAATGACATGATAACTTCGCATATAATTATGATTCACCACATAATTAACAACTTGCATAGATTCATGATTTTGCAACATAACAACTTGCATAGGTTCATGATTTTCAACATAACAACTTGCGTAGGTTCATAAATTAACAACAAATTAACAACTCACATAGGTTCACAACATAACAATTTGCATAGGTGACTTGCATAGGTTCATGATTCACAACATTACAACTAGCATAGGTTCATGAATTCATCACACAATAACTTGCATAGGTTTATGAATTTCACTTGCATGATTTCATGATTCACCACAACAATAAACTTGTATAATTTCATGATCCACAACAACAATAAACTTGTATAATTTCATGATCCATAACAACAATAAACTTTCATAACAACATACACCCAAATCATAGTCTACCACAATTCACTTTTATTTATTTAAACCTAAAAGTGACTAGAACTCACATAAAAAGAGGGTCTTGAGTTCTGGGATCTGAATTCTGTAATTGATTAGCATTCCCTTATTGTAGACAATTTCATTGTTGAGATTAGACTTTGATTTGAATATAATTGAGTTGCTTTACTTTGCTTCTAGTTGGTGGCGCTACTCTAGGTTTTGGAGAGACAATATGACGGCCATTGATCTAATTTTTATTTGATTCTAGGGTTTAAGTCTACCCATGTATATATAGAATTTCAATTTAATTATAGCCGTCGGATGATCTTAGGGTTAATCAAAACCACTCAGTTAGGATAGGGTGACACCTCAGCCCTAATGACTCAGCAATGAGTCACAGTGTGGATCAGATCACACCAGAAAGCTGTGCAGGCTTTCTGCTTGGCCTGGGCGCACTTGGGAAGTGCGCCAATGTATTTTTGTACAGGCACACTTACCAAGTGCGCCAGTGCATTTTTTTTCTTTTTCTACTTCTGGTTTTTCCGCCTAACTACGTTCGTCCATATCTCCATCATATGTTGTCCGTTTTATGCAAACTCGGACTCTATCTCAAGCAGAACTCCGAGACGAACGCAATGACGCAACCCATTTCCCTTAATTCCTACATTTAAAATTAAGTATTCTTAAATTTAGTTAATCTGATTATTCAAAAATTCGGGGTGTTACACAGGTCTTGGGATGATATTTGACTCACACATCTCCCTTGTGTGAAATTTCGGTTAATCGGTTGATTGATGGATTTATGTAAGCGTCAATTATTCGAATAAAGCTCACATGAAAATAAAATGCACATTGGATGTCATTTTAGATGTTGATATTTGTTTGCAACTATTGTTGGGTGCATATGATGAATGTAATCCATATAAATTTATTTATATGGATATTGGTTGAAATTTTATTCCAATCCGGAATAAATGTGAATATGTTTATAATGTAATATTCAAGGAAAATTGGAATTTAATTTTGATGTCCGATTTTGGATGGGCACGAAAATATAAATGTGAAGCCGAGTTAACTAGAAAACACTATTTTAACTCAAATGGATTTCTATATCGATCTTATTTATTTTAATAATGAATATCGATAAGATTGAATTTCAAAATATTACATTTTGAAAATATTACCATTTTGAGATTGTAATATAATGGGATGTTCAATTTTTATTTAAAATTGAAATGGAACTTGAAATCATTTTCAAACGAATTTATAAACGTTTTATAAAATACATTTTGAATGGAAATTGACGAAATATATCATATATATATTTGAACGGGTTGAATAGAACGTGCCGCATGGCGACCGTTCGCGAATTTCAACCATGAACTTCGAATTGACATAACGGGAGATTCGATCATCGGATTCTCCTAAAATCGGAATCATTGGGTTCGTATCGAAAAGATCTTTCCAATGAATATATAAGATTTGAATTGAATGGTTGGATTTTTAAATATGTCCAAACTAGTTTTGGGAAAGGTCGCTATGGATGCAGTTCGGTGGGCGACATTGGAAACTGAGTGTAAGGGCCTTAATAAAAGAATTAAAAATGTGAATAAATCATGTAAAATCATAAGAAATGATTAGGAAAGATTTTGGATGAAATATTCCACAGTTGAAAAGATAAAAGTATTTTTATCCGAGTGAAATAGTTAATAACTAGAATGACAATCCAATGATTTTTTTTAGAAATAATAAATTGGATTGTAAACGGTTTTATCATAACTGGAAGTTTCCAACATATGAGTTGGAATTAAATGAAAAATGGGATTTTAGGTTTGTTGTGAATGGTATCTTAAATAATACCGCTCTGAACCCATTTATGAATGAAATAAATATTTTAATTAAGGTTTGGAGAAAGTTTTCCAGTTTATTTAATTAAATTGGAATTAAACGGAATTTGATTAATAATAATCAACATGAACTTTTGTAAAGGAAGGCATTTACTATTTATGGAATTAAATAGGCCTTGTCGTTATTCCACTTATAGCATTGGCCAAATACGGAAATTTATTACATGGAAGATGATTTTAGGTTTATTGTAAACAGTGTTTTTACATGACATTTGTTCTTTAACCCAAGTGAAGACAAGATTGATTTTCGAGGGTTGAATAATCATTAAATAATGATTTTTGAGATTAAAACCGAACTAGAGTTTTAATGAATCTTTACTTGGAATGAAATGTGAATGAGGTAATTAAATTTATCAAAATTAAGAAACGTTCGAAATGGAATTCCACCAGTTTTACTCCATGCAGTAGTTAAACTTTTACTTAGATTTGAATGTTAAATGGTAATTAAATTTACCATTAACACAATGGTTGTTAAATATGGAGTACTACGAGTTTTGCTCCATAGGATGAATAGGTTGGGATTGGGATAATAAAATGATTGATTACTTCGGTAAGGCTAGTTAATCCCGGCTTGTTGATAAACCTTAATTTTGTTTAAGATTGTTAAAAGATAGTACAAAATCTTTTGCAATGGTTTTCAAAGAAAGATTTAAACAAGAGGTTTAAATGAATCAAATCTTTGAAAAGATTTATGGGGATAATTCCCAGTAATAAGAATATTTGAACAAAAAATATTCTGGATTGGAATGAGGTGTATGATGTGTTTTTACAGCACTTGATTATAAGATACACGAGTTATTCGGAAAGACCGGGTTTAACCCATTCTGAATAACTGTTACGACGATTAAAAGTCAATGATGAAATGGTGGTTGAAGATCGGAGATCTTCACATCGTTTGGCTATTGGTGATGTCTCACTTGGAAAGTACACCTAAGTAAAGGTTATAGGTGGTGATTGTCCAGACGTACTTGGAAATCGACCGGATATGCAAGGACCTCTCTCTTGTATTGGATATATGGAATGAGGATTAAGGTGCCTCCGGTTTCGTTCAGATCCAGAGCAGACTTGTAAGTGGATTGTATGTCTAACATTGTATTTTGTCTTGTATTGTTGATCTCTGCTAAATATGTATCTTCTTGGTGGCGAAGAATTTATTCTCTTGCTTAACATCCTTCTCTGAAATGTAAAAGCTTAGAGGTTATATATTGGTGGAAATCAATGGTATTATATGGATCGTCAATGTGGCATGCTGAGATGCAATAGTCAAGGCTTTTATTGAAAAGAAGGATTTTTCGGATGATGATCAAAGCATGACTTTAAATAGCGCAGCTTTATGTGTAGCATTGATTCACGAGCCTCACACCCGGTATGAGTCAAAAACGGGATAGTGACTGCAGAGAGTGCATGCATTTCTTTCTAGCTAGAAGTGGTGTCATGGTATGGAGCCCATACGTTTTTACTTATGTGGTTAATGGATTGCGAGGCGCCTCGGATATATTGGTCGACAATGGCCATTTTGAAGGTCCGATGGGATCGGGAAACGTATTGTTTAGGAATAACAAATCCTCAAAATAAGAAATGACCAACCCTGAAGATCCAAGGGCTCACCAATGTCTGAGTCCTGAGGCATTTTCTAGAGTGTCTCGAAACCGGTGAGGAAGACCCCTTGCCTCGACTCATAGATGGAATCCAATTCCCAATACGCGACTTTTCAGTTTTGGTTGTAAACCTATGTATAGAGACATAATATATGGTACCTATGCTGTCTATGATTGATATACTCGAAGCTGTTTTTAACACTATACACTTATAGTTATATTAAAGTGATTTGTTTTAAAGCGTATCAAGCATGTTTTGCTATTATAAGATAAAACTCTATCCTCCAGCTTGTGTTACATTGTGTGATGGGACCTAAGTCTTATAATAGCTTCATTTTCGAAAAGCATTGCATTGTTTATGAACTATTTTATTTCTGCGTATTCATGGGAGTGAACCCGTTCTGTGACATAAGGCGTGGTCCCGTGATTTACCCTATTTTAAAGTAAAAGTTTAATAACAGTTTTAAGTTCTCACACCAGTCCCATGAATGACCTGGAGTTTATTGTTTTCGCCTAAACTCTGGGTGCCCATATTTTCCACACGGGCAGTCGGTAGTTTCGGTTTTGCAGATATCTATTTAACAGGATCCTGGTTTACAGCTAGAGCTATATTCAGAAAGCTTTGTATTCTTGCATCTCTTTCAGTTGTGTTAGTTGATGCATTCCTACTGCGCATTATATTTATACATTTATATTTCCGCTGCTATGTAAATTTTTAATCTTTGATATTATTTTTTTACTGCGTAATATTTATTCGTACTCTGATATTTATGTCTATGATGAAAATTGGTGTAATAGCAATGAAAAGTTTGTTCGTTCTGTGTTCTGATGAGTCGTGTTCTCACGTAATCCGCGTTCTCATTCGGTCTAAGCCAGATAGGGATTTTGGGTCATGTCAGTTATGGTGAAAACAAAATTAATGAAAAGGAATAATAACAAGAACATACCCGTTGTGGGTCGACCTATGGGTCGACACTTGGGTCGACCCACCCGTATGTTTGGGAGCAGGTCGTGTACTGGCGAGATGCGTGACAATTCATTCTTTTTAAATACTGATGTGGCTTAATTCTATATGTTGGTTTTGAAATTTTCGCTGATGTGGCAAGTTCCTATTAGTTATGTGACATATTTGGTCTAGGTTTAATTTGAAAATCCAACGGCCTAGAATCTCTATGCTAACCTATAAATAGACCCATATACCTAGCTAATTCTTCACAACATAACCTCTTCCATGCTGGGCTAGCTTTTTTGACACAGACCAGACCTAAAAAATTTAGAGGAAAAGATTTTTTGAAATAAGTATTTTTATATATGCATATATACACACACACCCCCTTTTGGAGGTAGGATCTACAGTAGCTATAGATGAACGCTTTGGACCACGGGTGAGTGTATAATTATTCAGACTTTTGGTAATTTAAGAAAATAGGATTCATAATAGTCATAGAGTTTTTGGTAGTTTTTCTTACAATTTTTATTAGTTTTCTATAAGTAGGTGTTCTCTGGAAGATATTTTCTACAAGATTTTCCAGTCTTTTTCTTAAAGTTTTATTTTATTCAAGTACTGCAAGGTATTCTTTCAGTCTTCTTCCCTCTTTATGTGTTTGTATCTATAAATTATTTTATAGTTTCTATACTTATTTGTGGTTTATGCCTAAAACATGTCGACGCCTATAAATGTTAGTATTTTGACGACTAATGTAATCCCTTTTGTCTTACGCATAGAAAAATAAAATTAAAGAGATAATTGTACAAAGGTACATTAAACATAAGAGGCTAAATTTACAGAAATGCATACATAAAATATAGATTTTTAATTAAAAATGGATTGGACTGAAATAAGCAAATTAATATAGATCTGCAATTAAATTATAACATGGATTGTAATTAGAAAAGATTGAACATATTTACAAGAAGAAATATTATGAGAAATTGTACAGACAAACACAGAAATTATAATGGATAAACTGGGCTTATTTGCAAAAATAATTATAAGATAAAGGTTATAGTTTAATGAATTGATGAAAATGCTTATTATTAACATAAACTTAAATTTGAGGTTAAGTTTAGTAAACATGTACTGGCTGTTGTCTTTTCCTGAAGAACGGAACTGATTTGGGAAAATAAATGACATAAATTAATAAACATACACTGTTTGCGGTCCGTTCCGACAATAAGTGAGCTAAATGAGAAAACTAAGTGACCAATAAAATTTAATAAATAGATAGTGATAGTCTATACGAACAGCAAATGCCAAATTGTGGTAGATAACCAACTAATAAGTAAATAGTGATAGCCCATACTAACCTAAGATGCAGAATTATGGTTGACAACCGGCTAAAAGATAAATGCTGGAGATCTGTATCAATGGCGAAGGCCAAATCGTGATAGATAATAAACTATAAACAAAATTAGGTCATGGGGACTTTGATGAGGATGCAACTAGGATATTGATTGAAGAAGTCTGTACCAGTGGAAAATCCGACATGCATGCTGAATCATGGTAGACACGCTCAAGAGGAGACACGCTTACCGAATTATGGTAGATAAATGGCCAACTAGAAGAAGGATCTCGAGGCAATGCATACCAACGATGGTCGAGCGTGTGACACATCCAGTAGTGGTAAAGAAGACATTGTGGACCCTAGCACTAGATAAATGTCCATCTGAAGGCATGTCCACGGACGAGTGAAGTTAAGGAAAGAATCTAGTTCACATCAGGGCAGGGTTGATTCAGTGTAAGGGACTACCATAATAGTTTGATTGTAGGGAGGAAGCTGATCTGAGTATTACTAAGAAATTATTTTATTCGTGTTGGTTAAGTTCAAAATTGAGAAAGTGCAAGTAATCAAAACCACTCGAACTAGATAAACAATCAAACAAATATTTACTCCTACAGTTCAAGTATATTTCCTTGTACATTCTTTTAGTATGTATACCTTTTGTAGTAGTACACAGACATTTACCGTATCTGACACTAGAACTATTATTGAGTTCCTTTATTACTCAATCACGCTAGTAATTACATCACTCACAAAACTTTATGTCTAACCGACTACTTTTTCTTTCTTTTTCCTTCCTCCGATAGGCTCACAGGGCTGGGATCGACTGATACTAGCAGCTTTGGAGGATTAAGATGTACTATATTCTTTCTATTTGGTGTACTTAATTTTATGATGGCTTGTTTGTCATGTACAAATTCGAGAGGGAAAATGTTCTATTGTATACTCTGATTTTGAGCTGAGACTATATAAGACATATATTTTGTATTAAAACTTATTTTGTGTAAAGTATTTGTTTTGGAATAATATGCAATTGTAAAAAAAAAATGTTTCTGTTATTTCTGTTTTATATCTTTTGAATCTTTGCCTTTATGATTAGTTTGTTTATACCTACAACGTTCCACATTCCTTAATACGACCTTTATATGGAATACTAAGGTGTGTTGGTTATTTCATTTATACTACCATTGCTTATTTAAATTATTCGAATTAAGATAAGCCAAATTGTTGTCATCTTCAGCATTAATTGAACATCTTCATAAGATAATAATGGATGGTGAATTTGTTGTGCTAAAACTTGCCGAAATTTAGGATATTGAAAATTTATTTGTGATAATATCAAGGTTTTAAATCTTGGATATCTTTCGCATTTCATCTCGAGAATTTTAGAGACTTGATCTCCTATCTGGGGGGATCTCGAATGAGAAGAGCCTAACTCGGGGGTTCGTCTTGGATTTCCATTCGAGTCTGAAAGTTCATATCCACATAATCTCAGGATACATGATATGTTAAAAAATAATAATCTTACACAACGATTTTTATAAATGCTATTATAAACATAGTAACTTAAACTCAAAATGTAAATCATTTCATTTACTCTTATTTTACAGTAGATCATTCATACTCTAAATCGTAATATGCTTATAGTAGAAATATAACACAATGCAAATAGATTAGTAATTACAACATGTGATCCATGAACATGAATTATTGTTAAACATAAAACATAAAAAAGGTCCGAAACATTAAAAAATTCAGCATAAGTAAAACATAAAATACAAAATTTCATGGGTAGCATATAGGTAAAAAAAATGATGAAAACCATAAACATTGTAGAGTATATATTAACAAACAACATGGTCATTTAACATGCAAAATGTTAAATAGCAGGAGATTATCGTAGCTATATTTGAGTTTTATAATTATAGTTTTAGTTCAAACATGAATTTAATTTTTAACAACAAAAACCATGGTCTTGGTCGATATTCCAATATTTCATCTAGATTGATGTATTGTTCGATATTGCAATATCTCAAGCGATATTTTCGAAAGGAGATTTAAAGTGACATTTGCTATTTCATTTCGAAAGGAGCTCAAGATCTCATACAAGATCTAGGGCAATATTTTCGAGATCTGAAACAGTGGGTAATACTAATTCAATCATTGTGAAATGTTGAATATGTGAGATCATTTTCCATGTCTCTTTTCCCATTAGTGTCATATCTCAAAATATATAAATTTATCCTCCATGCTATTCAACATAAGTCTGAATTATTCAAAATCAAATAAGTTGTATAAAATTTATTGTTGTTATCTATTTCACTAGCCAAAAAAGTTTACAACGAAAAAGTTATTTGCTAACTTTAGGCATAAAGAATATAATCTAAAAATTCCAAATCCATTAATTATAAGAACAAAAAAAGGGAAAGTTTACTTAAGCACAAAAATTGACACGAATTGGACAACACAAAATCTTATCATTGGATTGTCTTTTGGTTTTCACCTCTCGTATAAGACAAATTGATCCAATAACCGATGTGATGACCGCTATGTACTAGTTAACGCCCAATTAAGCGTTGTGGTAGTGTTCGGCAAATACGGTACGATCATCAAGGAAATAATGAAAAAGATAGTAGGATCATCCCAAAACCTGTCATATATATCTCACAACGCATGATATAAAGCATAATATAAACATAACTGGTATAAAACAGGCGAGATAGTACAAGCTGTAAATAACCATAATCATTAGAGTACTAGAATTATTACAACATAAATGTCAAGTGATTAAATACAAATACATCTTCAAGATAAACTGTCTCCACTCGACTATACCACTAATTCCTAAAGTAGTGAACACATAAATAGACATTGATATATTGTGTGTGTGTGTGTGTGTATATATATATATATATAATACATGGGAGTCCCCTGCTCATCTCCGGCCAACTACTCGAGCACATCAATGTACCTCTAGTCTGCTCATTTAAGGTCACCCAGAATAATAAGAAGCAAAGCTATAACCCCGAGTTAGACAATGTCTGATGTGAGAAATAGCATCAAAACTACTACATATACAATCCAGTTATAAAGAATCCTACCTGACCTGTACCTATATCCAAAGAGTTAGCACATAACATTAGTGTACTACCATTCGAAGGCAATCATGTCATTGAGATTTTACTAAATGATGGGCATGTCAAAACAAGAGCAAACATTCAAGCATAACATACAACCTCACAGCGCTCATTCAATGCTTGGACATACGACATTTCTTGATCGTCTCTGTACTCGTGGGTATGGACTCGCACCTGTCCTATGTGCCACTAAATCTCCATACCTGGAGAAAAGAGGAGCTCACACTATTCCAACGGCTCATAAACTATCACTAGCTCCTGGTACCCAAGACCGACCTTATGTATCGACATTCCCTTAGCGTACGCACCTGCAACCAAGCTCAATTAGAATTTATTACAATTGTTCCCATTCAGATCCTACGTAGCGACTTCCCATTGAACCCTCCTCGCATCTAGGGTTTATATTAGTCAATAAGAATTGTTCTCCAACATGCAAAGTAGTTACAATAAGATCCTTGCTCCATCTCCCGAGGAGTCTCCCGAACACTGACCCCTACATGCTACCGTCCACCCATTTATAGCTCCTGGTCGACTAGGTCGATATGGACCCTATGTTCACTCGAGTTGAATGAATCGACCCGAATCCCCATCGATTCCCTGCATGCCTTCTTCACGAACCCAGCCTCCTTCGAGTCCAATTTATTTCTCCTATAACTCGCTTATCTCAACTCCGTTCGACTTGAAATTTTAACTATGCTTCTTGGGACCTTCCTTGTTATTCCTACAAATTTTGGTGTAATTCTAGTGAAAAATAGCCCGACTCGATATGGTCGAGCCCACTTGGTTGACCCCAGACCTGAAGCATTTTTGAAGCAACTAACATCAATTCTATTTCACCATTCGATAGTGTTTTCATCCATTCTAAGGTTCCTAGACAACTTGCAAGCATACAAAACATATACAAACAACTTCTAAACCAATATACATCATAAAACAACCAAATTAGGGCTTTGGAAGCATTATTCTTTTTCCTTCCCTAATTTACGAGATTAACAAACCTCATCCAAACCAACCCAAATTCATATATGTGACAAATGACAATGCACATTAAACTATGATTTATAAGTATTTTCCCATAATTTTGAAAAGAGATTTACAACTAGTTAATCCTAATTAGTGAGTAATGAAGCTAATCAGTCATTTTAAGTGCCCCCAAAGATGACATATCTAAAATTAATGTTGATTAGGCTCGGATTCCAATGCAAGAAAGTAGATCCAAAGTTCATTTGTTGTCGAAATGATAGATCCTTCGCTAACCTTTAGTTAGGGCTAATTAAAGTATGGATTTGGGGGTAGTTTAGAAGTTGGAGGCCATTAGAGATGAATAAGACCTTTATTGGGAGTTGGGAAAGTGAAAAATAACCATTTACTTACCCCACTCAGCTCCCACATATCCCAAATACCGAAATGAGTATTGGTCTCCACCCTAACAACACATTTCAACCCAATTAAGCTACTTAATCCCCTCCAAAACTTATTTCATCTTTTTCTCCCTAATGGTAAGTTTGTTTTCTTAATGTGATCACTCTACGGGATGGGAAACTATCATCTGAATCCCATGGAAGTGGTCTCAACCCTGTATCACTTATCAATCAAAAGTTATGTCAAAATAAGATTCGCCAAGGGCAAAATAATCACATTGAAATCCGAAAAGATGGTGAAGATAGAAAACGACCCTAATAATCATTTTCCATAATTATGCAATTATACAAACTCATATGAAAATAATATAAATATTTTATGATCTCCGATACGTAGAATGCAGGTCGTTACATTCTTTGACCCATAAGAATTTTTGCCCCCTGAATTCTTTAAGTAACTACTAAGATGGTTCTGCATGTCGACCAATCATTTAAAAGCAATCAACACATATGAAAAAAAACATTTGAAAACCTATCCTAGCATACAAAATCCTAGACAAGAAAGTTGACGATATTGAAATCGAAGTTAAAGGCAATATAAGAATCATACCAAGTAAACAGTTCTGGGTATGTCGCCTTCTTGCTTTTCTCAGTTTCCCAAGTACAATCGCCTTTGCTTTCACCCCATTGAACTTTGACAAAGTTCACTACCCTCCTCTTAAGCTGCTTCATATCTATACAAACCGGTTTACGGAGTCCGGCGACTTCTGGTTCCACCTAGATATCATCCAACTGATCTGGTTATACAGTTACATTGGAATCATGCATAAACTTTCTCAAGTGTGAGACATGAAACACATTGTGTACCCTGTCCATTCTCTGAGGTAACTCAACCCTGTATGCCTAGTTTCCTATCCGCTCAAGGATTAGAAAAGGTCCAAGTAAATTGTGTGCTAACTTTCCTCTATTACCAAACTGGATCACACTCCTTAATGGAGAAATTCTAACAAATAACAAATCGCCAACGGAAAATTCTAAATCCCTACGCCTATTGTCAGTGTAACTCTTTTGCCAATCCTGGACAACTTTCATCCTCTGTTGAATGATCTCTATGTTTTCAGAAGTTTCTCTAATCATATCTGGTCCAAGAATAAGTTTTTCGCCCACCTCAAACCAACATGAAGGGTGTAACACACCACACTTTTCTGATCCCGAATTGCAACAAAAATCGAAACTCAAATACATCCAAGAATAGGGGTATAAATCTCGTACCTGCAAATAATGAGAATAAGCATAATCATAACAAAATAGAACTAACTCACAGCAGAAACATATAAGATAACTAATATCGATTAAGATGACTACCTTAAAGCATGTCGCTACATATATATTGAGCAATTGGGAATGTGAACTAAAAAACCAAACTGGACACCTGCTAAGACCTGTCTTCCCCGATTTGAACCTGAAAGTTGTTATGAGAAGGGGGGTCAGAACAACAAGTCCTGATAAGTATAAAATGTACAAAACTGTCTACAATACACAAATATATCTTTTTTGGTTAGATCCAAAACATATATCTAATAAGGCTAGTAATTCTAACCTAAACTTGAGAGGATATACATAGGACGACAAACTACCATTCCCAAGGTAGTTTCCCAAACACAATGATATAGCAATACTGAGATAGTTGTTTACACATAATTATAAAGCCTTTGAACCACCGCTCGAAAATTACTAAAACTAAGAGGTATGCACTCAACTACTCAATATACCATGAGGAGGTTAATTATTTTTGTATAGCCACTTAAGATCTCACTACCCATGATTAGTAAGGGTGGATCCTTTCGATCGCTTAAGACCCAATGTAGGCCCATCAGCCACTTATTACCCGGTGGTTTACTCCACACAAATATAAGTTAGATGACACTAGCTACAAGTCCTACTAATCTAAGGCAACTGCCATTCGCGCATACACATTCCTCGCATAAGGCGAGAGATAGTAAGCAGTCACTTAATGCCAAGTTTAGGTGGGAGCACGACACAATTTAAGACCCTCCTAGCGCACCCCTATGTTACTATCTAGCCGACCTTATTAGATAATCCCATAGCCACATAATACTTCCCGCACGGTAGGCAGACCTATGGTACCTCCATGGCAGACATTTAATACATAATCCCAAAGCGGACCATGGACCCAGTCACTTAATACCTAGAGGAAGCAGACCTTAGTAAGGATTACCTATCTTGTACCCAACAACCATTTAGCAATTCTTGATTATGTGGAGGTGAGCTACGTGATCACTTAATACCCTGGATCTAACTACTTAATACCTCTATCCCGAAGCAGGCTTACACATATATATATTATTTCCTTCTAAGGTTTCCTCTTTTGGGACTGGAGGCGGGTCCTATAACCACTTAATACCTCACACTTGAGAAAAACCTTATTTTAGGAAATAATCGTCGTTACGCAATTAACAACCGTCACGGGTTCCTATGGTTAATGATATCTCACATAAGTTGTACATATATTCAACTATTGGAAAGTGCAAACTTCTATTGAATAAGGCAACTGACCTAGCATCGTTAACTTACTAAGTCCAATTCTTGTTCTTAATTATATTAATTCTTGGCTAACTATAAATAAATAAGGAAAACCTACAACTTCCTAATCTAGGATATTTGTTTATTAATTTCCTTATTGGACTTAGTACTTACTACGACAATCACTACCTATCAGTCCCTATTTGATTTCCATTTACTATTATTAATTTGAGCTCCTACCAATTATGACTCTAACGGTCATATTTTCTAAGGCATTAATTATCCCAGTAAATGTCATTTATTACCAATAATTAGCATTAATGTTGTTTTATGAACATAACGGTCACATTTTCCTAAGGCATTAAATGTCCTTCTTATATCAGTCCCATTTTAAATTCTAATCTATTCATCGTAACTTCTTAAACTTCTCTATATTACTTTAATTTGATTCAATTCATATTTGCATGCATATATTTGTTTACAAGTATTATTTATTTACTTCCTTAATTAGAGCTATAATTCATATTCCTAACACAATTCAAATTGTAACCATATAGGCATGCTCATCCTATCAAATTCATTTTGCCAAATCAATTATGGTTATAATGTTTATTACATAACTTATGACCATTTATTCATTTATAGCAAATCAATTGTATTTACTGCTATAACCGTCATACCAATCATTTCCATTTAACATGGGTTATAATTCCGTATATATATTCCATAAAACAAAAACTATTCAAACACACAACAATGTCAACAAACATTTATTATAATATAATATTTTAACGTTAATTACGTAGATTTGGACGAATAAGGTTATTATATATTTATTTAAGCGCAATTACCATAGTTAGTAAGTTTTATTTATTATTATTAGCCATTTATGTTTTGGCCTAAACTAATGACTAAATAAACCTTTTTATATTTAATATTGTTTAAGATTAAAAATATTATAAAACGTTAATAATTGTAGTTATTGTAAATATTTTCCCAAAATAGTTAACAGAGGAATAGGCATATTTCAAATCACAAGAAATGTGTAGTACGTACATCTTTGGGATGGCTGTTATAAATTACGTACAAATATACGTGAATTTACACATCCCTTCCTATTTGATTTATACACATTTCTTGTTGATTCCGAAAAAAGAACAAAAAGGGCATATTTACAATAACCAAGTCAAAAACAAACAACATCAAACATAAATAGACATATCTTTTTAATCAAAATTTACATAATTTACAATCAACACAAAATCTAAGAATCTGGAATAATTACTACAATTTTAGCAATGATTTAGGGAATGATTTTCAGATCCAAAATATTTACAATAACCACAAACAAATCTATCAACAATCGTAGGCAATATAATTAAATTAACCAAAAAGGCCTACAAACTCAATATTCAAACCACAACCTATTATTTTAGATTTGACAAAAAACAATAAACAAATCTAATAAACTTTTAGGCATATAATTTTCCACTCACCTAAAAGCTATCCAAATCTGAATCTGTACAGGCCTACAATTCTTAAATCTTACATATCAACAATTATTTCAAAAAGGAGATTCTTTTAGACTTGTAGATCTACAAGAAATATGAAAGAAGGAGGAAATGTGATTGGAAGAATGCCTACTCGTAGCACCATCTCTTTTGCATAAGAATCTAACTTCAATCTTCTCAAATCTATGTTTATTTAATAATGTATTGGTCTAGATTTGATTTAAAAGAGATTTGGAAGAAGAGGGAAATGGCGAAGCTTTGCTACTGTTTTCAGAATTGTGTGCAAAAGAATGAGGCCTAACCCTTTATTTGTAGGGATTTGAATGGCCTTAGATTGTTAGATTAACTTTAATAAAGATCCGTCCATTTATAATATATATATATATATATATATATATATATATATCCTATAAACTATGCGTTTTAGACCAGAGGGGTCGACCGCTCTAGGTCAATTTTCCTAGTAAGACTTGGTTATTAATGGTATATATTAATTTAAAGATTCTTTTGATTTATTTTCCATCTGTTTTGTATTTCGTCCATAACTTTTTCATACAGACTCCATTTGCGAAGTTCCAAACATGAAAGTTAACCAAAATTATGTAACAAACGCAATGGTGCAAGTTTCATGGTCACAACCCATAACTTGTGAAAATTCCAATTTTGAAAATCTAATTAAGTAACTAATTTATTTATTACTAAAATTTCGTGTTGTTGCATTCTCCCCTTCTTAAAGTGGTCTCGTTCCAAAATATTAACACTTACTTATTCCATCTTACACAACCAATTTGTGTATGTCCATACCAAGTGCGCATGTGCACAGTGTACATAATGCATCGCTACCACAAAACATGTATGCATAGTGACTCTAAATCAGATCCTTCTATATGTATGCACTTTATTTTGAAAATGCTTTTGAAAGCATGATGCAAACATCCTAAAATATACTGGCAGTTCTATATGAATGAAATTTTTGAAAACCCTTTTTCATCCGAAACCCTCACACAACCACAAATAGAAGTATGGGGCAACCATTTTACATCCAAATCTTACCATTCAATGTGTCAACGCATCTAATCACTTCCTTTTAATTTCTCCTAATCTGGGGAAAAGGAAACCAAAGCGGAGAAATTCCACGTCCTTTCCATTTATAAATGTTCCAATTCCTGTCCTATAGTGGAATTTTACCTCAATAACCCCAAAATACTCCAAAATTTTCCATTTGTAAACTGCAAAGGAGGCTTGACACAAGTTCTAGAAAATAAAATGGGATAATTAATAACACTTGCGCATCATCTAAAAGGTATGAAAACAACGTTTTCATGGCTAAAATAGCATTTCCCTCGTTATTGTTAACGTTTTTAACACATTGTCGTTTCTAATGCACCACTCAAACTACAAACAAACCATCCAAAAATCTTCCTTATGCCTTTCATGTGACCAAAAATCAAAATTTTCTCATTTACCACTTTAAAACTTTCATTAAAAGTTTAATAAATTCCTTTTAATATTGCTTTACTTCCCACATTGGATTTGCATAAAAACTAAAATTTTGATAACGTGCGCATTACTGTATTTAAACCATCACAAAACAAATGTTTAAATATATGTAAACTACCATACCAAGATCCACATTTTTGCATAAATTGGATTTAAAATATAAGGTTTTGAAAAGGAAAGAGATTTGTTTCAAACAGCATTTGCAAAAAGGTTTTAAAATATTTTTTGCGGAAACTTAAACGATTCAAGTCACATGTTGATGTCGAGGAAGTTGGTCACACAAAAGCACGATAACAGAAACCACACCAGCAAGCCCAAAAATAAATTTTAGCTCAAAAGGAACAAGCGAAAAATAATCAATATACCCGTGATGAAACAACGCGAAAACCTGTCATTCTCTAAAATTTACCCAACACAGAAATATATATTTTCCAACTCTAAGACAATTGTTAGTTAGATAAGAAAATGTGATTCCATCACAAATAGACAAGCGTGAATAACACAAAATATTTCAAACACAAAACTCATTATTCGTCATGCGATTTCAAAGTCAATAACATAATTACAATGCTTACTACAACTTCAAAGATAAAATGTTGGATAGGGAAACACACGATACAAGATACAAAACACACACCAGATACAGGTTAACACCGCCTACAGACTAAGGGATGGTAGGGCTCCACGGTTGGAACTCGATCCATTACCATGCCACGCCAGGAACATAGTATAGAAGAAATGCAACCAATCTCATGCGCATGTCGACGTTGCTCCCTATGGACCTCATGAAGCTTATTTTGGATATCGTGGGGATGAAGAGCACTGGGATTTCCTAGCCAGGCTAGTGCTAGACTAGAGCAGGAGGTGCTGGGACCGGAGCAACGGGCAGTTGAATGCCAATCATGCGGAGAGTGGCATTGTCGATAACAACTAGTGCAATGACCAGCTATTTTTAATGTGTTGAATCAGTAATTAAACCAACTCCAGATGCTCAAAATGACGAATCGTTATTTAGCTTACAAGTTTAAACAGAATATCACACAAAATCACAGACACAGAAAAGAAAACAATAGCTCACAAAGGAAATTTTATACAAAATAGTATCAGAGTTAATACAATATTTTTATTTTACAGCGAAAGAATTTAAAATAAAATATATACATTAATTTACAAAAAAAAATTACAGTTCAGTCGACCTTTGCATCACATATGCGTCTTCACGTTCCTCTCCAGTTTTTGTGAGCTAAAAACTCTAAATTTGAAACACTTAGGGCCTGACCCGAGCGTTCAATGCAAAAAACACAAAACATCCGAGTTAGGATTAAACATGTTTCTAGTCATTCACTTCGAAATAAACATGTAAATATAATTTGTTTAACGTTAACAAGTTATTAAAATAATTCGAGTATCACAGTGATCAGTATACTACCTAAATATAGTCAACATCAAACGAGGTAGAAATGGGTGAGGCATGAGCCTGGTAACAAAACCAGTGAGAAGCATGATAAAAGAGATGCAAAAGGCCAATAATAAAGTATGCAAGGTCCTACTACCAACCAACAATAATTAACGATGCAACCCGTCATGTGCATTGGTTCAAAAGAGAAAATCATTCTACCCCAAACAAAAGAGAAAATCATTCTACCAACCATATACAGCTTTTTAAAAACCAAAATAATCACAAATACGTGCTCTCATATACGTGTACTATCTCTCCTTGATAACTTCACTAGGTTAACTACACAACCTAGAGCTCTGATACCAAGTGTGACGGCTCGCCCCGCACCAGCCGGCATTTCCTCCGAAAGTGCGTTGTACACATGCCCGACTCGCACGTAACGATCGCCAAAGAAAGGAAAGAAGAGAATGAAATAATCGAAAACCTGTAGAATGTCTCACAGCGCATGGAACAAAATATAATAATAATATACTTGACATAAAACAGGCGAGACAGTGCATAAGCTGATAATTAAAACCAACATCATCATCAGAGTAGCGGAAATCCAAATACAGCTTATTACAACTTTCCAAATTACTGTCTCTAGACAAAAGAAAGAAAGGTAAACCACTAATCCCCAAAGTAGTGACCGCAGCAACACAGGGAGAATATATATATATATATATATATCATACGTGGAAGCCTCCTGCTCGTCTCTGGCACAACTACTCGTGCATAACCAATTAACTTGTCTCTAGTCTGCTCGTGAGAGCACCCAGAGTAATAAGAAGAGACATAAAACTCTGGATCAGACAAAAAGTCTGGTATGAGCGATAAGCAGCAAAACAGAACAATAACAGGTATACTAAACCATATCTGAAACTGCAACCAAAGAGTTAGCACTACATACCGTACAATACTCTAAGTGCCACTAAACATGGTATAAAGATAACGAGGGAGGGGGTGTGCATGTCATAATGAAGGCAAACAATCAAACATAGCAACCATCCTCACATCTCTCACTCAGTGCGTAAAGCATACGATGTCCACCACTGTCAATCACTAGACCCATCGAAGTAGTGACGGAGTTCGACTTGTACAACTACTGCTACTACCAAGCTTACCCTATGGAGTCATGACCAAATCTTTACAAATGACCCCACTTCATTGGTCTATAGATCTTTAGTCGTACCTAGGCCACTGTGGCCCTGAATCCATTCATGTACCCCTTACACATAGTGATCCAAAGTTACAGACATTGACAACCCCTTAGCACACGTCCCGCAACAAAGTCCAATCATGAAGTTAACTTGTTGGTTCCCAACTAGATCCTGAGTACAAACTTCTCTCTTGGACTACCTTTACATCTCGGGTTTTTGGTCTTCTCCTCCGGATCAGTCTTCATTTGGTTCGCAACCCATACCTCGCGTTGAGAACTCCCGAGTTCGGTTCGTGGTCTTCCTCCTCCTTCGGATCGGTTCGATCCATCTACATCGGATCGAGTCGTGGTGTCCTTCCTCTAGTAGTTCAGGTCGGGGTCCACATCTCCAAGCGGTTCGGATCGTGGGGAGCTCCGGATCGGGTCGAGCCTTCCTCACCAGCTCGGATAGTTGAGCGTTGATTGGATCGGGACTCCTGGTCGGATCGGGATCTCCAAGCAGTACAGGATCGATGCCCTAGCTCATGGCGCAGTAGTTCAGAGGAGCGTCTCGTGGGTGGTTGTCACGATCGGGTCGGTTCGGGTGTGCGATCCGATCTGGTTTCCTGCACAGTTTTTCTACGACTTCCAACAACCTGTTTCACACCATTCGACGGCGTTTTTGACTAATCTAACTATTCTAATCAATCACAAAGCATACCATACAGTCATAGCAACATGTAGAAATGACCATAAACACCAAAACAATAATTTGAAAAGTTAAAACGGATCAAACATAGCCAAAATCCTATATTTTCCCTTAAGCATGTTTAAGCAAAACTAATCATAGGATTAACAAAACTTAACCAAATCAACCCAAATTTCTAACAGAAATATAAAACAAGATTTCAGAATTTATATATATTTTTCCAGAATTTATTTATGCATGAATTCACCAATAAACACTAATCACCCTAATTAACTGTAATTAGTGTCAAAACAATGCTAATCACTCACCTTTGCCCCAAATAAACTTTAGATATGAAATGATTCTCTGTTTTGGCGCTGTTCCCAAGGCAGCACAGCAGCTCTATTTCAATCTCTTTGCTAACCCGCCTCAACTTGATGTAGATTAGGCCAATACTTGACTAAACGGTGATTAGAAGGTGTTTTAGATATTGGAGGCCATGGCTAGGTTGAGAGGAATGAATAGTGACGACTGAATAATGAGGAAAAGGTATTCTATAAATCCTAACAGCCCTTTTAAACTTCTAATTCCGAAATTCCCCTTTGGGCCTAGATATTCATCACCCGGTTAAGCCCAATTAAGCTGTTTTTCACCACCTGAAACTTGTTTCAGTCATATCTCCCAAACGGTGAGTCCGTTTGGCTAATGTGATCACTCTACGGAATTGTAAACTATCATCCGGATCCAGTGGAAGTGGTTTTAGATCAAAATTCCTTTCTAATCAAATGTTATGGCCAAAACAAGATCAATTAGCGGCAAAACGGTCATTTAAAAATCGGGAGAAATTTTGAACATGGGAAATGACCCTAATAGTCTTCTCCCAAAGTTACATGACCATACGACTTCGTATGTGAAAGAAATAAATATTCTACGATCCTTCGATGCATAGAATGCGGGTCGTTACACTCTCCCCCTTAAGAAATTTCATCCCCGAAATTTCTTAACTCGAAACATACAAAGGATCCCACATGCCTACAAGCCATACTCAACAATAAAACATGCAAAACAATTAAAACGAACCTATCCTAGCATGCAGAAAGACTAAATCGAAACTGAAATCTTACCAGGAAAAGAGTTCTGGATACGTCTTCCTAATCCTCTCCTCTGTCTCCCAAGTACAGTCATTCTCATTCTCGCCTACTGAACTTTGACTAATTTCACCGCCTTCCTTTGAAGCTGCTTCGTATCGTTCCCAACAATACGCATAGGCATGCGGTTCCCAACCGCCTCAAGTTCAACTTCGATATCATCCAACTGATCAGGTGAAATAGTCACATCTGGGTCGTGTATGAACTTTCTTAACTGGGAAACATGAAATACATTGTGAACTCCTGCCATCTTCTCTGGTAATTCAACTTTATATGCCAAATTCCCAATTTGCTCAAGAACAGGGAATGGACCAACAAATCTTGGTGTTAACTTGCTTCTTCTGCCAAATCGTATCACGGTCTACAATGGAAAAATCTTGACAAACACCATGTCGCCAATGAAGAACTTTAATTCTCTTCTCCTCTTATCAGCATAACTCTTCTGCCTATCTTGGGCAGCCTTCATTCACTGTTGGATAACCTTAATCTTAGCTGAAGTTTCTCTTATCACATCTGGTCCAAGCACAAACTTCTCACCAATTTCTAACCAATATAACGGTGAGTTACACGGTCTTCCATACAAAGCTTCAAATGGAGCCATACCAATACTGGATTGATAACTATTATTATATGCAAACTCTACTAGATGCAAATGGTCATCCCATGATCCATCAAAATCCAATACACAGGCTCTCAAGAGGTCTTCTAATATACGATTCACCCTCTCTGTTTGACCGTCGGTTTGAGGATGATACGCGGTACTGAGATGTAATTCTGATCCTAACGCCTCTTGTAAGCTCTTCCAAAATCCACTAGTGAACAATCTCGGTCACTCACAATGCCTTTGGGTATTCCATGAAATCTCACTACCCACTTTACATATAGTTCAGCTAACTTAGCTGCTGTCCTGTTTGACTTGACGGGTATAAACCTTGCACTCTTAGTCAATCGGTCCACAATCACCCAAATGATATCATAGCCCGACCTAGTTCTTGGTAGCCCATCAATGAAATCCATTGAGACTTGTTCCCATTTCCATTCTGGAACTTCTAATGGTTGCAACAAACCACTAGGCTTCTTTTACTCAGCTTTAACCAGCTGACAATTCATACATTTGGATATAAACTTCCCAACGTCTCTTTTCATCCCTTCCCAGTACTAGGTCTGCTTCATGTCTCGATACATCTTGTTACCACCGAGGTGTATAGTCAGTTCTGAGTGATGACATTCTCTAAGCAATTCATCTCTCAATCCATTGACATTGGGTACAACTAGTCTTCCATTCTTTCTAAGCCATCCATCTCGATCAAGCCCATACTTGTTCATCTCTCCGTCGATTTCCATCTCTAACTTTGAAATGATTTCCAATAGGTTAGGATCGTCCATCTAACAGGAACCAATCCGCTCAATCAAAGTGGGTCTGATCGTCAAACTTGCTAACATTTCTGGATCTTATTCGCACTTTGGTCTGAAATCATACCCATCGATGTACTCCAGTTGCTTCCATTCTAGAAACATATCCCCAAAACTGGCATGTCTTCTACTCAATGCATCAGCCACCGCATTGCCCTTTCCCGTTGTATATGCGATGTCGAAATCATAGGAAGCCAAGAATTCTAACCATCTTTGCTGCCGGAAATTTAGATCCTTCCGAGAGAAGAGATACTTTAACGATTTAAGATCGGTAAACAACTCAAATCTTTCTCCCGAGAGATAATGTCTCCACATCTTCAATGCGAACACGATCACTGCTAATTCCAAGTCATGGGTAGGGTATCTTTTCTCGTGCGGTTTCAGTTGCCGACTCGCATAAGCTACAACCCTACGTCCTTGCATCAATACAACACCTAGTCCGGTACCACATGCATCCGTATATACTATCATCTCTTCATTCCCCTTAGGAATGACTAACACTAATGCACATGTCAACTTTTCCTTTAGACTCTTGAATGCATTCTCGCACGTTTCGTCCCAGACGAAAGCTTGATTCTTCTTGGTCAGCCGAGTCAACAGTGCTGCTATCTTGGAGAAGTCTTGGATAAACTTACGATAATATCCAGCTAATCCCAAGAAACTTCTTATGTCTGTTTCATTCTTGGGCGTAGACCAATCTTGTACCGTAGCCACCTTCGTAGGATCCACGGCATACCATTCTCTGAAACAACATGGCCCAAGAATCTCACTTCCCTCCTCCAGAAGTGACGCTTAGAGAACTTTTCTTCCAACTGGTGTTTTCTCAACACCTCCATCACTATCCTCAAATGTTCCTTGTGTTCTTCCTCTGTCCTCGAATAAACATGTATATCGTCCACGAACACAAGAACAAACTTATTCAACTAATCTCTGAATACCCTATTCATAAGATCCACAAAATATGTTGGCGCTGGCATCACCAACCACTCATAAAATCCAGACGACGTCCGGAAGGCCGTTTTAGCTATACTCTCAGCTTCCACTCTAAGCTGATGAAAATCTGTCGCGAGATCCAACTGGGAAAATACTCTCGTGCCACCTAACTGATCAAACAAATCATCTATCCGCGGTAGAGGATACTTATTCTTCCTCGTCACTTTATTCAACTCACGGTAGTCTACACATAATCGAAGGGAACCATCGTCCTTGGTAGCAAACACAACTGGTGCTCCCCACTCAGAAACACTCCTTCTGATAAATCCCTTCTTCAAAATATCGCTGACTTGCACCCCGAGCTCTCGCTGCTCCCTTGGTGCCATACAATGAAGTAGCATCACTATAGGTCTGGCATCTTTCACCAAATCAATACGGAACTCAATCTCTCGGTGTGGTGGAAGCCCGGTCACTTCCTCGAAGACGTCCGGATACTGGCCAACCACAGGTAAACTTGACAACTCACCATGCGGGATGTCGAGGGAATTTAGAAAACTATCCATTGCCCCATTACTAGGTAGACCACCAAACACTACCCTCTGACCATCATCCACTCTATCTGTCACCAAATAGCCCTCACAGTCTACCACCACCCCATATCTTTGGAGCCCATCGACTCCCAAAATAATGCCAAACCCAGTAAAGCCCAAAACAAATCAATCACAAACAAACATGCATCCATGACTCAATAAGACCACATTACGACAAATCATGCTAAGGCTAGTCGAACCACCAACCAAGTTCGTCACTACTAAAGGTCTACGACAATCTCGGGCTCCAATCCCAACCTATCTACTAGGTCACTAGATATGAAAGAACTGGAAGCTCCGGTATCAAACAAAACTCTAACAAGAACATCATAAACAGAAAGCATACCTTGAATAACAACATTCTTTCCATTCTCTGCCGCAGGTGGGGCATTCGACAAAGAAGGAATAGAATTAAGGGCATATACTTTCACCATCTGCTTTTCTTTAGGGGGTTGCAGACATTTGTCCTTGTGAAGTCCCACTTGGCCACAGTTAAAGCACTTCCTGTCTGCTGGCTTTGCTCGACAATTACTAGCATAGTGGCCCTTCTTGCCACAGCTAAAGCACTCAACATCTTTCTTCTTCTTCTGACCATCCTTATTCTGGTTCTACTTCCTCTTATTCTGAGAACCATTCTTGCCTCCACCGCTTGCTTGCGGTTTTGACTCCTCTACAGATGCAACCCCTGTCTTCGACTTAGGGTAAAGACTTTCCGATCTTAAAGCTTTCCCCACAATCGATTCAAACGTCTCATCGATGTGGTTAATAAGCCTTTCCCCCAAGTATCCATCCAAGCCAGTTATGAACTTCTCGTTCTTCTTCTCGGCAGTATCCATTAGGGATAACCCATATTTCGACAAAGTCTCGAATTTGGCAATATACTCCGAGACAGCTCTGCCACTTTGCTTGAGTTCCAAGAATTTCTTAAACAACACTGACTTCTGAGCAGCTGGAATGAACTTATCGCTAAAGCGAGCCTTAAACTGCTTCCAAGTAATCTGATCCTCGGGAGTAACTGCCTTTATAGCATTCCACCAATTCATTGTCTGTCCTTGCAGCTGACGGGATGCTAGCCTTCTCTTCATCGCATCCTCGATACCCAAGTCTTCGAAGATACACTCGCAGCTATCCAACCAATCCTGAACATCCGTAGCCGATTCTGTTCCGTGGAACAACTTCCCACCAAGACTAGTATATTCCTCATTCAGCTTGGCGAAATCGTCCATAGGCGCCTGCACTATTGGACCACCTCCATTACCAACATTGGGAGCTGCCCTCTGAACATCCCGAAGCATCTCTCTCATGATGTCAGTAAACATCGTCCTCATTTCAGCAGCATTCCCATTATTGGCTCCTCTACCGGTACCCCTTGCGTATTGGCTCATCGTTTAATCTGCACAGAGAAAACGGTTAACCATTTCCATAGTAGTGCCTGTGCAGTGCGACTTCATCTTTAACTATACTAATTATATATATATATATTGGTTTTTAACCAAAATAAACACAAATACGCACTCTCATATATGTGTACTATCTCCCCCTGATAACTTCCCTAGGTTAACTACGCAACCTAGAGCTCTGATACCAAGTGTGACGGCTCGCCCCGCACCAGCCGACATTTCCTCCAAAAGTGCGTTGTACACATGCTCGACTAGCACGGAACGGTCGCCAAAGAAAGGAAAGAAGAGAATGAACTAATCGAAAACTTGTAGAATGTCTCACAGCGCATGGAATAAAATATAATAATAATATACTTGACATAAAACAGGCGAGACAGTGCATAAGCTGATAATTAAAACCAACACCAACATCATCATCATCATCAGAGTAGCGGAAATCCAAATACAGCTTATTACAACTTTCCAAATTACTGTCTCTAAACAAAAGAAAGAAAGGTACACCATGCCCAAAGTAATGACCGCAGCAACACAAGGAGAATATCTATATATATCATACGTGGAAGCCTTCTGCTCGTCTGTGGCACAACTACTCGTGCATAACAAACTAACCTGTCTCTAGTCTGCTCGTGAGAGCACCCGGAGTAATAAGAAGAGACATAAAACCTTGGGTCAGACAAAAAGTCTGGTATGAGCGATAAGCAGCAAAACAGAACAATAACAGGTATACTAAACCATACCTGAACCTGGAACCAAAGAGTTAGCACTACATACCGTATAATACTCTAAGGTGCCACTAAACATGGTATAAAGATAACGGGGGAGGGGGTGTGCATGCCATAATGAAGGCAAACAATCAAACCTAGCAACCATCCTCACATCTCTCACTCAGTGCGTAAAGCATGCGATGTCCACCATTGTCAATCACTAGACCTATCGAAGTAGTGACGGAGTTCGACTTGTACAACTACTGCTACTACCAAGCTTACCCCATGGAGTCATGACCAAATCTTTACAAATGACCCCACTTCATTGGTCTATAGCTCTTTAGTCGTACCTATGCCACTGTGGCCCTGAATCCGTTCACGTACCCCCTACACATAGTGATCCAAAGTTATAGACATCGACAACCCCTTAGCACACATCCCGCAGCAAAGTCCAATCATGAAGTTAACTTGTTGGTTCCCAACTGGATCCTGAGTACAAACTTCCCTCTTGGACTACCATTACATCTCGGGTTTTTGGTCTTCTCCTCCGGATCGGTCTTCATTTGGTTCGCAACCCATACCTCGCGTTCAGAACTCCTGAGTTCGGTTCGTGGTCATCCTCCTCCTTCGGATCGAGTTGTGGTGTCCTTCCTCCAGCAGTTCGAGTCGGGGTCCACATCTCCAAGCGGTTCGGATCGTGGAGAGCTCCGGATCGGGTCGGGCCTTCCTCACTAGCTCGGATCGTTGTGTGCTGATCGGGTCGGGACTCCTGGTCAGATCGGGATCTCCAAGCAGTACGGGATCGATGCACTAACTCATGGCGCAGCAGTTCAGAGGAGCGACTCGTGGGTGGTTGTCACGATCGGGTCGGTTCGGGGGTGCGATCCGATCCGGTTTCCTGCACAGTTTTTCTGCGACTTCCAGCAACCTGTTTCATGCCATTCGTTGGCATTTTCGACCAATCTGCCTATTCTAATCAATCACAAAGCATACCATACAGTCATAGCAACATGTAGAAACGACCGTTAACACCAAAACAACAATTTGATAAGTTAAAACGGATCAAACATAGCCAAAATCCTATATTTTCCTATAAGCTGTTTAAGCAAAACTAATCATAGGATTAACAAAACTTAACCAAACCAACCCAAATTTCTAACAAAGGTATAAAACAAGATTTCAGAATTTATATATATATTTCCAGAATTTATTTATGCATGAATTCACCAATTAACACTAATCACCCTAATTAACTGTAATTAGTGTCAAAACTATGCTAATCACTCACATTTGCTCCAAATAAACTTTATATCTAAAATGATTTTCTGTTTTGGCACTGTTCCCAAGGAAACATAGCAGCTCTATCTCAATCTCTTTGCTAATCCGCCTCAATTTGATGTAGGTTAGGCCAATACTTGGCTAAACGGTTATTAGAAGGTGTTTTAGAAATTGGAGGCCATGACTAGGTTGAGAGAAATGAATAGTGATGGCTGAAAAATGAGGAAAATGTATTCTCTAAACCGTAACAGGCCTTTTAAACTCCTAATCCCGAAATTCCCCTTTGGGTCTAGCTGTTAATCACCCGGTTAAGCCCAATTAAGCTGTTTTTCACCATATGAAACTTGTTTCAGCCATATCTCCCTAACGGTGAGTCCGTCTGGCTAATGTGACCACTCTACGGAATAGTAAACCATCATACGGATTCAATGAAACTGGTTTCAAGTCAAAATTCCTTTCCAGTCAAAAGTTATGGCCAAAACAAGATCAGCTAGGGGCAAAATGGTCATTAAAAATCGGGAGAAAATATGAACATGGGAAATGATCCCAATAGTCGTCTCCCAAAGTTACATGACCATACGACTTCGTATGTGAAAGAAATAAATATTCTACGATCCTTCGATGTGTAGAATGCAGGTCGTTACAGTTAGAGTGTTCATATGTATGCTTACATGTGCTATAATGGATTGAAGTTCAAGTTACAAGTGTAAAATCCAACAACTAATGTACAAGTGGCTAATTCCATAAATAATTTATCTCTAAGTACAACTATTATGTATTACCCTAAGTTTATACATACAAGTGTATTTCAAATTTAATTTTAATTACATATTTATTAAAATAAAATTTTCAAATACAATCTCAAATAAATAAAACCAAATTCAAATCCAAATAAATTTATTTTAAATTCAGTTATAATTATCACGTCAAATTGAAAATCAAACTTATAATTCCCCAACAATATCTCAATAAATTCTAAAATATAGCTAAGGCTTAAATTAAATAAAGCTATTTAGATTCAAATAAAATTAAAATATAAAAATTTATTATAAATAAATTCTCAAACAATATATTATATCAATTAATTTAAAAATATCACTAATGTTTAATTTAACAAAATATTTAAATCAAAATAATAATAATTTATACTTATAAAATTGATTTAAACCAAATAAAATAGATTAAATTTCAAATTTAAAATCACATATCAAGTATAAAAATAAATTTCTGACACTAAACTCTAAAATTTTAAATGCCGAAAATTCTAATTCGTTACAACCTCTCCCTTTAAAGCTTTTCGTCCTCGAAAAGGAGAGAAGTAGAGATTGTAAAATCATACATATATATATATATATATATATGTGTGTGTGTGTGTGTGTGTGTGTGAAACAATATATTTACCAATACCATATTAGATTTTAAAACAAATAAACAATAAAATTTAGAACTTGAAAATCAAAGCATGAAATAATTTCTTTGACTAAAGATCTTGTTTTAATTTTCAAATCATTAGGACCACTATATTGTTTTCATATCGAATCATACTTTCTTCGGGATTTGAAAACCAAAAATCATTTCAAAATTTTCAAATATTTCACGATAAATGACATAAAACATTTATGTCCCAAGTCGGGAGGTTGCTCCCAATGACAAGGCCACTAGGCACGGCCTACGCTCGCATCAATATAGTAAATGATGTCTCTCCGGACCCCGGAGAAGACCATCAATCAAGAGCTTACACCCACATCATACCTTTCTTTAGTCACGGGTTACTCGATCTTAGTAACAAATCATTTCATTTCATATCCCAAAGTTATAAATCATTTCGCAATAACAATTTTCAAATACTTTCAAATCATATTATTGTTGTTTTCTAAACATTTCAAAATATCAGGATTTCAGGTCGTCAAAATTTCTTTGTTTATAAAATGCTTTACAAAATATTTTTCATATTCCAAATTATTGGAGAATCAATTTTTATCCATTTACAATACAATTTAAATTGTATCGAGTATTTTGCAAACATCCAAATCATAAGTCTTATAAACCATCTCAACCTATAAACCATATAAATTTCCATACAAATATATTTCAAAATTTTCTGGAAACATTCTCGAGAAAATATATTTCCCATGATTACATATAAAATAATATTTCCAAGAGTCATATATGTTTCCTTTTCAAATTTCATTCCCAAAATCATTTACAAAGTCATATTGGATTCTATTCGTTCAAGTTTCAAGTATTTAAGTCTCATTTGAAAAGGAAAAATTACACTATTCGGATAGTTGAAAAATAACTTGGAACAATTTTATTTGAAGTTATCTTCATGCTTCGCTGCGCTACTCTGATCTAGTATATACATATTTCAGACTAATTTTGTTTAAAAAGTTATTGATGATCGATTTCAAAATTTGGAAATCAAAATCTCAATTAACGTTTTTTTCAATATCTCACTTGTCCATAGTTTGGTCGATCCAAGGCAAAGGATTCGGGTAAGAATCAGACAGTCTCAAAATTTAAGCACGAATGGTTCGAATCGGTAAGCGAAGAATGACGGCAAGTCAAGGAAAACAATCACAACAACAAGCAAAGAGGCAAAATTATTTTTCAAAACTTTCAAATTATTTCCAGTTTCATCTTTATATCATAAGCAAAGTCAATTTATTTCGCTAACAATGGAAACGTATTTCATTTAAATTTTGCTTATCTATGTTTCAAAACATTTTACAAAAATTTACCCATACATTTTCAAACACCTATTCACACAGTTTCAAATATTTCTCGACGTTTAAATCGGAATCATACATTCATCCCATTTTCGAAACTCGAAAACAAATATCTGATGATGTCGCGATCATCCCAAGAATTATTTTCAAGCGATTAGAATGTGATTCTATATCTGTCTAGTATTTATTGGACTTCATATATACATTAATCAGGCGTACATACTAAATAGTCCAATCTCGACGTCCAATAGTATACTCAAAAAACTTATCATAAATTATATTTTAAAATAATTACGCTTTTCAAAATGATTTATTAAATTTCAAAATAATTTATATTTCATAACTATGTTGTCTCTTCAATGATTCTTGGGTCAGTTCTACTCATTTTAGAGTATTGCTACTCTATCTCTAATGAGTTTTTAAACCCGATAAGCTAAACTTTGTCAAACCAAAGCTCTGATACCAACTGTAATGACCTACTGTTTTTAACGTCTCGAATCAGTAGTTAAACCAACTCCAGATGCATAAAAAGGGCGAATAGTTATTTAGCTTACATGTTTAAACAAAATATCACACAGAATCACAAATACAGAAAATATAACAATAGCTTACAATGGAATTTTTATACAAAATAATATCAAAGTCAACAATTAAACCAACTCAAAACATTCATAACGACAGATTGTTGTTGGCTTATAGGGTTTAAACGGAATTAAACACAAAATCCAAAAGTACAAATATTTGCAGCTGAATAAAATCTTACATAAATATCAGAGGTTTACAGAAGTTTTGTACAGTAGGATAAATATAAATTTATACATAAATTTTCTTCAAACAAATTTATTGTTTTGTCGAGCTTAGCGCGCACATATGTCTTCACGTGCCTCTTTATTTACAAGCTGAAATCATTGAACCTGAAACACTTGGGCCTGACCCGAGCGTTCCATGCAAAAAAAACAAAAAACAGCTGAGTTAAGATTATACTTATTTCAAGTCATTCACTTCTAAATAAACATATAAATATAATTTGTTTAACCATAACAAGTTATTAAAATAATTCGAGTATCACAATGATCAGTGTACTACCAAAGTATAGTCAACATCAAGCGAGGTAGCAATATGTGAGGCACGAGCCTGGTAAAAAAACCCAGTGACAAGCATGATAAAAGAGATGCCAAAGGCCAATAATAAAGTATGCAAAGTCCTCCTACCAACCAACAATAATCAACGACGCAACCTGTCGCGTGCATTGGTTCAAAAGAGACAATCATTCTACCCTAAACCAAAGAGAGTGGTGGTTCAAAAAGACAATCAATACTAGAAATCCTTGCACACAATACAAATGAAGCAGGAAAAATGATGGGGTCCAAAGTCATAAGGCTAATAAAGATAACAACCAGCCCTTACTAGTCTACATATGCATGCAAAATAAGTAACCAAATCCAAGAAAACTTTGCCAAATAACCTGCAAGTTAATGCAATAGGTGCAACACATATTTCTAAGAGTATATGTATTTATTAATGAGGAAAACCGGGAGTTTATACCCAAAATGGAAGGGACGGTAGGCATACATGGGTAGCCTAAATCACACGACAACCAAGGGACAAGGAAGCCTTGTTATGTATATACACCTAAGGCTCAACAAAATCCATCCTGAGTTAATGACAATAGGGTGACAGGTTCAAATATCACAAGATGTTTATGCAAATAAAATGTAGAAAACATATGGAGAACTCATTTTTCCAATATATATTACAATGCATGATTTCTTCTTCTTAGGAGTATGAAAAATAACAACAACTTTGAACCAAACAAAGCCAACAAGATAATAGCAGCAACATGCTCTAACAAATCATACTCGGTGAAGCCGAAGTAGCAGAATTGAAAAAGGTTTAATCGTAAGAAAACTTACCATCAGTCATGCTTTTCATAGGCAAAGGCGATGGCTTCTCTCGCTGGTTGAAGGTGAGCTGTGGTTCGGTGTAAGCCGTTGACATGACGTGGTGGCAGCGCAGAGCTTCCGATGGGGTTCGAATGAGTCCATTTGCCGGTAATGGACGACTTGCGTGTTTGGGAAAGAGGCGGAGGACAGTTCGAAGGTAAAAGGGAGAAGCGGGCCTCGGTGGCGGTTACTACTATTGCATAGGTTTCAAGCGCGTCGGGTTTTCGATGGTGGAGGAAGTGACAAGGAGGATGGAGTAGCCATTTGCGGAGCGACGGTCAGTGGGGCGGAAGGCGATTGTTGATGGTACGAGGCTGCTCTTCGATTTAGGGATTTAAATTTTGGGTGAAGGACATTAATAAGTTTTTGGGGAAAGTAAGATGTTGGCAAAAATTTGATTCTAGGAAATAATTGAATTGGGGTCGGCTGTTAAAAGCAAAGAAGAGGAGTAGAGTTCGTAGAGCAAATGTGTTAGAGTGTTCAGATGTATGCTTACATGTGCTATAATGGATTGAAGTTTAAGTTACAAGTGTAAAATCCAACAAACATACGTGCAAGTGGCTAATTCCATAAACAATTTATCTCTGGGTATAACTACTATGTATTACCCTAAGTGTATACATACAAGTGTATTTCAAATTTAATATCAATTACATATTTATTAAAATAAAATTTTTAAATACAGTCTCAAATAAATAAAACCAAATTCAAATCCAAATAATTTTATTTAAATTCAATTATAATTCTCACGTCAAATTGAAAATTAAATTTATAATTCCCCAACAATAACTCAATAAATTCTAAAATATAGCTAACGCTTAAATTACATAAAGTTATTCAGATTCAAATAAAATTAAAATACACAAATTTATTTTAAGTAAATTCCCAAACAATATATATATTATATGAATTAGTTTAAAAGTGTCACTAATGTTTAATTTAACAAAATATTTAAATCGAAAGAAAATTTTAATTTATACTTACAAAATTGATTTAAACAAAAATAAAATAGATTAAATTTCAGATTTAAAATCACATATCAAGTATAAAAATAAATTTCCAACACTAAACACAAAAAATTTAAATGCCAAAAATTTTGGTTTGTTACAGCAAGAGTCTTCTTGACCGATGTCTCTCCACTCAGCCTAACTCCAAAGTATTGAAAGATACGGTTGAGAAGATGGCTATACGGAAAATATCTCCTTGGTGTACCAGCAAAAGGCTTAGAAAGGTGATTCATAAGCATGCGCATATAATTGACGACTATGCAGCCAAGAATAGAATACGTGGCTCGATGCACCGAATGGTAGATCTGCTCGAGGCTTCCCGTCTTAGGGATGATGTTGTACTGTATAATACGCATAACCACATAGGCGATAGGTTGCAGGTATTGGTCTCCCAAACACCAATAGCTCCTAAACAAAATTATAAACGCACCATAGGGTAAATCGAGATTGGTCGAATGTTCGATCTCAAAAGGCTTCTAGCCTTTAGTCATTTAAAACCTATTAAATTGTCCTATGACTCCTCATCGTCGAAGTAATTTAAAGTAGAATAAGAAAGACAAAAGAAAATAGAAAAGAAATTCAAATACGTTCTCTCACTATTCCTAATTTATTAATTCCTATGATCGTCTAAACCTATGCTCTGATACCAAATGTAACACTCCACAGTTTTTAGAGCCCAAATTTTGATGAAAATTGAAACTCAAACCCATTTAAGAATGATGAGTATAAATTTGGTACCTGCAAATAATGAGCATGAGCATAATCAGAGTAAAATAAACTAACTCGCAATAGAAACATGATAAGATAACTAATATCGACTACATGTCTTCCCCGAGCAAAACATGAGAGTTGTTATGAGGAGGGGGTCAGAACAACAAGTCCTGGTGAGTAGAAAATATACAATATTGTCTACAATACAGAAATATATCCCGTCTGATCAAAACTAAAACATATGTCTAACAAGGCTAGTAATTCTAACCTAAAATTGAGAGGATTTACACACAACGACAAACTACTATTCCCGAGGTCGTTTCCAAACTCAATGATATCGCGATACTGAGATAGAACATTTACGCATAATTATTAGCCTTTAAACCACCACCCAACTAATTAATAAAACCAAGAGGTGGGCACTCAAATACTCGATATACCATAAAGAGGTTAATTATTTCTATATAGTCACTTAAGACCTCACTACCCATGATGGGTAAAGGTGGATCCTTTCGATCACTCAAGGCGGGCCCATTGGCCATTTAATATCCTACTCAATGGTTTTTTCTACACTAATATAAATTAGAGGACACTAGCTACAAGTATGACTAATCTAAGGCTTCCTTCATTCATGCATGCACCCATGCCCCGTCTAAGGTGAGAGATAGTAAGCAGACACTTAATACCAGGCTTAGGTAGAAGCGCGACACCATTTAAGACCTCCTGGCGGACCCCTATGTTACTATTTAGCTAACCTTATTAGATAATCCCATAGACAGTTAATACTTCTCGTAGGATAGGCGGACTTATGGTACCTCTATCGCGGTCATTTAATACCTAATCCCAAGACGGGTCCTGGACCCAGTCACTTAATACTTAGAGGAAGCGGACCTTCGCAAGGATGACCAAACTCCTACCCAATAGTCATTTAACACTTATCGATTATGAGGAGATGAGCTATGCTATCACTTAATACTATGGATCTAACTACTTAATACCTCTATCCCGAAGTAGGCTTACACTTATAAATTATTTCCCCATCTAAGGTTTCCTCTTTTGGGACGTTAGGTCCTGCAACCACTAAATACCTCACACTCGATAAAATCCTTATTTTAGGGAATAATCATTGCTACGCAATCAACTACCATCACAAGTTCCTATAGTTAACGATATCTCACATCAGTTGTAGATATATCTAACTGCTGGAAAGTGTAGACTTCTGTCGAATAAGGCAACTGATCTCGCATCATAAACCTACTAAGTCCAATTCTTATTCTTAATTATATTAATTCTAGACTAACTAGAAATAAATAAGGGAAACCTAGAACTTCTACTCTAGGATGTTTATTTATTAATTCCCTTATTGGACTTAGTATTTACTACGACAATTGCTACCCATTAATCCCCATTTGATTTCCATTTAGTATTATTGATTAGGGCTCCTTCCATTTATGAGTCTAATGGTCATATTTTCCTAAGGCACTAATTAACCTATTAAATTCCGTTTATTATCGTTAATTAACATTACTGTCGTTTTATGAATCTATCAGCCATATTTTCCTAAGGCATTAAATTTCCTTTTTATTTCAGCCCCATTTTAAATTCTAATCTACTTATTGTAATTCCTTAGACTTTTCTATATCTCGTTAATTTGATTCAATTCTGGTTTGCATACATATATCTGTTTATAGGTGTTGTTTATCTACTTCCTTAATTGGAGCTATAATTCCTACTCCTAACGCAATTCAAATTGTAATCATTTAGGCAACTCATCCTATTAAATTCATTTTCCCAAATCAATTATGGTTACAATGTTTATTACATAGTTTATGACCGTTTATTCATTTGTAGCAAATCAATTGTATTTATTGCTATAACGGTCGTATCATTCATTTCCATTTAACATGCGTTGTAATTCCATATATATATATATTCCCATACAATGGAAAATTTTCAAACACACAACGGTGTCAATAAAAAATTATTATAATATATTATATTTGCGTTATTTACGTAGATCTGGACAGACAGGTTATATAAATAAGCGCAATTATTGTAGTTAGTAAGGTTCATTTATTAATATTATTAAAAATTTATGTTTTGTCCTAAACTAATGACCAAAACAAACCTTTTTATCTTTAATATTTTTTAAGATTCAGAATCTTATAAAAAGGTAAATAACTGTAGTTATTGTAAATTTAGCCAAAATAGTTAACAGATGAATAAACACATTTCAAATCACAAGAAATGTGTAGTAAGCATATCTTTGGAATGGCTGTTATAAACTACGTACAAATTTACTTGGATTTACACATCCCTTCCTATTTGATTTATACATATATTTTGTCGATCTTAAAAAAAGAACAGAAATGGCATATTTACAATAACCAAGTAAAACCCAAATGACATTAAACATAAATAGGCATATCTGTTTAATCAAAATTTACATAAACCACAATCAACACAAAATCTAAGGATTTGGAATAATGACTACAATTCTAGCAATGATTTAGAGACTGATATCTAGATCCAAGGTGTTTACAATAACTACAAAAAAATCTATGAACAATTGTTGGAAATATAATTAAATTTACCAAACGGCCTACAAACTCGATTCTCAAACCACAACCTATTCTTTAGATTTGACAAAAATAATAAACAAATCTGATAAACTATTAGGCGTATAATTCAGAACTATACAAACAAGTTAAATAAGTTATTATAAACGATGTATATAATTTCCCACTCATCTGAAAGCTATCCAAATCTGAATATGAATAAAAACTTAGGCGTACAATTCCCAAATCTTACAGATCTACAATTACTTCAAAAGGGAGATTCTTTTAGATTTTTAGATCTACAAGAAATAGGAAAGAGGGAGAAAATCTGAATGGAAGAACGCCTATTCGTAGAACCATATCATTTATTCAAAAATCCGATTTCAGTCTTCTCAAATCTATGTTTATTTAATTTTGTATAGGTTTAGATTTGATATAGAAGAGATTTGGAAGAGGAAATGATAGAGCTTCGCTATTACTTTCAGAATTGTGTTCAAAAGAATGGGCTCTAACCACTACGCCATAAGTGGCCTTCTACAATAGATTTATAAGGTGTTACCAGCTAAAATGTTGCAATAGCTATAAAATTTTGGTCCTACTACAATGTTGTATTTTTGGAGTTACCTTAGCCATAAACATGTGTTGCATTAGCTATAGACATATTCAATTAAAAAAATTAGCAATCTGAACCATCGCTTTAGTATAGATCTAACCATTTACTCTGAATTTCTAACTTAAATCCAACAGTACACATCTCAGATCCGCATGCTACGTTCTAATTGGACACTTAAAACAACTAAGCCCTAATGTTGTAATTGGCAACCATCAAAAAGTCACACTTGAATTCTTTTATCGGTTAATTTCCTCCTCCTTCTCGATAGCAATGTTTTCCCGGCTTCATTAACCAGATCTATCTCTCCTCATCATCGCTCTCCCTCTATCCCCAAGCTCAATGTCTTCTCACTCTCCATGCCTCGCCAGACTAATTGATTCTTCCCTCTTTGTATGGAATCTGAAGGTGACTGTCGTGACCCAATCTTCTCATTCAACAGGGAACATTTCTTGTTTGAAGTTGCCATTGCTTTTTTTGTTATCGGTCTCATACTTCCTCCACCAATACATTTTGTTTTTCATTCCCAGTTCTTAAAATTTCTAAACCCTAGCTTTAGGTTTAATCGCTTTTTCAATCCTGAACATTTTATTTTTCTAGTAGTTATACAGTTTTGGTTTGTGTTACTTTTCGTTGCGCATACCTTTTTAAGTGAGCATGACATAATGGATCTCCAAAACACATAAATTAGGACATACAAGATGTTTTTGTTCTAATTTACAGGTTAACGGAATACTTTGTTGCTCTTATTCACTATTACACTTCCTATAGAATTTGAAAACATTATTGTTTTCAACTATGACCCTGACATATGATTTTGATGCACAAAGTGACTCATAATTGCTTTCATGCAAATTTACGTTGTTAGCTTCCCTTGATATGCTGTTTGTTGTTCCACCAAATGGAGAAACAAACACTGTTGCACTGTTCTTTTGAACTGAAACAGGTACACGAGGTCTTAAGTAGTTTTTGCATGCAATTTGACATCCCATGCCTATCAAAAAGCGATTAATTGTTCTATACCCAAATTGGGTGTTCCCATGTGTCGGAACAATCCTAACCACTGATTTGCACAAAATCTAATGGTTTTGAGTAGATTGTAGGATCCGTTCATTAGATTATTAATAATATGTGTGGTTGTGATTTGTCGGGCACACGGGAACACCCGAATTGGGTACAGAAGAATTGACCCTGTCAAATAATTTATCAATGATAGCTGTATTTGCTTGATTCAAAGAAAAAAGGAAATGGTTTTCAATCATAAACCAGTAAAGTTTAAACATGCTGAAGAGACATCTGGTCTGAATCTTATACATTGAGAGAATAATGATTATTAATGCATACCTTCTCTAATTTTGTGATTGTCAGCCTTCTTTAATCTATGGTTCCCGCTTTGACACTTTTCGATGCTCTAAATTCAGCTAAAAATTGTTTTCCTTCAGCTGTTGTTGCTATGCTTGCTCATCATTGCTTTTCTTACTGTTGAGCTGAAAATAGGGGCTTGATAAGGAGAGTCCTCTTGTGATATATTTATTTATCTTTCGTAATTGCAGGGGAAAACCAGAGGACCTTCCTAAACATAGCAGACAAACCAATGGACATCTTTAGTGAAACAAGCATCTTTAATAGCTCTAAGAAGAGCAAACGTATGTTGCATGGTTTATATTTGTGCTTTCCTTTTGGTTAAAACTAGTCTAATACTTTCCTAATTTCTCTAAGAATAGCCATCAGCACATTAGTGTACCAAGTCTAAAAAGACGATGAGAAGCACACCAGAAATCTATAGCAAAAGAAAAATCAAAATAAATTTGTATTTACTCGTATTTAATTTTATTTTTATTCCATTTTATTTTGTGTTTTTCTATTATTGACAGATGTGCTGATGGCGGTTCCATAAATTGAAGAGGATGTAAGTGTGTTACAGAAGTGGAAGTTTGAAATAAAACAACGTCGTTTCAAAGAAGGCTTGGTCTTCCGAAATCGGACGAATCGGGCGGTTCTCACTTGTTCGACCTAACCGGGTAGGTTGATTGAGTCCGGGACTGTGGGTCCCCGGACCCCTGCCAGTGCTGCTCCCGGATCTGCTACTCGGCTTGCCTTCGGCTCGACACATGGCTCGCCTTCGGCTCGACACATGGCTCGCCTTCGGCATATATTTGTCAATGTTTGTATATTGAAACTGAATATGTAATTTGTGAACCGAGCGATGTAGTGAGGAATATCTGTATTTGTGAATAATCAGTGTTGTAGTAAATCATTGAGTTATAAATAGTTGAAGTCAGAAATTTGTACTATTTTAGTTATTAAAATAAAATATTTTATCTAATGAAACACTGTTTGAATTCGAATTCTCTGCAGTGGTATTTTATTAAATAAATAATTAATCATGTTAGAGATGAAATATCTATAGCAACATTTTTGGAATGTTGCTGCAGACATCTAAGGATGTTGCTATAGACCCGAACATGGTTTAATTGAAATAATATTTGTTATCTTTTCTTAGATTGTCAAAATTTTGCCTATGAGGTATGCAGCAACGGTGAAAATTGCATCATAGTAAAAGTGTTGCCAATGACCTATGCCAACATTTTTTGGGCTTGACCCAACATTTTTTTTCAGTTGTAGAAGGCCATTTATGGCGTAGTGAAACCTTTGCTTGTAGGGGTTAGAATAACCATCAACCATCAGATTAATTTTAATAAAGATCTTTCCGTTTATAACATTTATACATATATATAAATACCCTCAAAAATCTAGCCGTCACTGGGTGTTTTCGACTAGAGGGATTTATTCCTAAGTTGACCGCCTGGTCGACCTCTTTGGGTCAATTTTCCCAGTGAGGTTGGGTTATAAATGGTATATATTAATTTAAAAATTCTCTTGATTTATTTTTCTGTTCATTTTTGTATTTTGTCCGTAACTTTTTCATATAGACTCTGTTCGCGAAGTTCCAAACATAATAGTTGATCGATATTCCGTAATGAACGCAACGATGCAAGTTTCGTGATCACATTCCATTGTTTGCAAAAATTCCTATTACGGGAATTTAATTAAGTAACTAATTTATTTATTGCCAAAATTTCGGGTTGTTAAAAAGGGGTGTTGCACGACCTCCAATATAAAGCTTTGTATGGAGCCATACAGATACTTAACCAATAACTATTATTGTATGCAAATTCCACGAGTTACAAATGGTCGTCCCACGACCCCCCAAACTCTAGTACACAATCCCGTAAGAGATCTTCTTATATACGATTCACTCTCTTGGTATGACCGTCAATTTGAGGATGGTAAGCGGTATGAGATGCAACTTTGACCCTAATGCTTCTTGTAAGCTTTTCCAAAACCCACTGGTAAACAATAAGCCTCGATCACTCATTGTTCCCTTTGGATTTCCATGGAACCACACAATCCATTTAACATATAATTCAGCTAACTCGGTTGCGGCTCCATTCAACCTGACTGGTATGAATCTGACACTCTTGGTCATTCAATCCAGGATGGCCCGAATACTATCATTCTCTACCCGAGTTCTTGGAAATCCATCAATTAAATCCACTGAAACTTGTTCCCACTTCCACTCGGGCATCTCTAGCAGCTGTAGCAAACCACTAGGCTTCTTCTGCTCTACTTTTACTAACCAGCAATTCTTACACTTAGATATAAATATCCCAACATCTTTCTTTATACCTTTACAATAGTATGTTCCTTTCATATCACGATACATCTTGTTACCACTTGGATGTATAGTTAACTTCGAGTGATGACACTCTCAAAGCACCTCCTACTTCAACCCATTGATGTCGGGTACCGCTAACCTTCCATATTTCCAAAGCCAACCATCACGGTCAAGTTCGTAGACTTTTGCATTATCCAATCCAACATATTCCCCAACTTCTGTACCGAATTCCACCAATTTGGGATTGCTTCTCTGACTAGAACCAATCCCCTCAATAAAGGTAGGTTTAGATGTTAAATTTGCCAATATTTCTAGTTCTAATTCACCTTTACGCCTGAAATCATAACCCACAATATACTCCAGTTGTTTCCACTCTGAGAACATAGCCCCCAAGTTGGCATGTCTCCTACACAATGCGTCAACCACTGCATTACCATTCCCTATAGTGTATGCGATATTAAAATAGTAGGAAGTCAGAAATTCCAACCATCCCTACTTGCATAGATTTAAATCTTTCTAAGAGAAAAGATACTTCAATGACTTGTGATTGGTAAACAATTCGAATCTTTCTCCCAAAAGATGGTGTCTCCACATCTTCAATGCAAACACCCTCAAAGCTAGTTCCAGATCATGTGTGGAATATCTCTTCTCATGTGGTTTCAATTACCGACTAGGATAAGTGACAACGTTACCTCCTTGCATTAATATTGGACCTAACTCATTACCACAAGCATCAGTGTATACTGTCATCTCTTCATTTCCTTTTATAATAACTAACATCAGCGCACTTGTCAACCTCTCCTTTAGATTCTTGAATGCGCCCTCGCATCTTTTATTCCAGGCAAAAGCCTGATTCTTCTTAGTCAACTATTCAGAGTTCCAATCCCAATCTATCTACCAGGTCACTAGATATGAAGGAATGAGAAGCCCCTGTATCAAACAATACTAGAGTATGAATATCAAAGATGGAAAGCATACCTTGGATAATAATGCCTTTTTCCTTCTCCGCCGCTACTGGGGCATTCGACGAAGTAAGGACAACATTGATAGAATATACTTTGACTAATTGCCTACGCTTGGTCGGTTCAGAGCAATCCTTCTTTTGATGTCAGGATTGTTATAGTTATAACACCTTTAATCCCTAACCTTGCAATCCTTAATGAAATGGCCTTTCTCCCCGCACTTGAAGCAATCCCGCTCGGCTTTGAGCTTCTTTTTCTGTCCTCCTTTAAATGAGATTGGTTTCTTTTTGTTCTTGTTAGTCCACTTCTTCTTTCTTCCACCACTCACCTACAGTTTTGGTTCTTCTTTACAAATAACAGTGGTTTCCTGATGACGACTTCCATCTTTTTCTTGGGGTAGAAGCTCTTGGACCTTAAAGCTTTTCACAAGATGGACTCGAAAGTTTCATTAATATGATTTATCAGCTTCTCCACCAAGTGATCGTCTAACCTAGTGGTGAAACTCTCGCTCTTCTTCATGGTATTGTTGAGTTTAAGATCCTCAAAGAAGCGCTTGCAGGTATCAAGCCAATCCTGCACTTCCATAGCTAATTCCGTCCCATGGAATTGCTTGCCTCCCAAACTAGTATACTCTTTGCAAAGCTTAGTAAAGTCAACTCGATGCGCCTGCACTATTGCACCATCTCCAGCATTACTCGGAGCAACTCCTTGGGTATTCCTCACCATGTCCCTTAAGAAGGCAGCAAACATGGTATGTATGTCGCGCGTATTAGTAGCATTCTCCCCGGAACAAGCTCCTTCCTCAACTCCAGAAGTAGAGTTCCTAGCAGCATTCCTTGCATGGCGACTTATCACTCAGTCTGTAAAGAAAGTGATTAGTCCCTTCTCCAGACTAAACGCTGTGATGGTGTTTGGCCAATACAGGAGGATCATCAATGAAAGAATGAAAAAGATAGAAGGATGATCCCAAAACCTGTCGTATATCTCACAGCACATATTATAAAGTATAGTATAAACATAGATGATATAAAACAGGCGAGACAATATAGTTGTAAATAACCATGATCATCAGAGTATCAGACCCATTACAACAAAATTGTCAAGTGGTTAAATATAGATACATCTCTAAAATAATCTGTCACTACTCGACGACACCGTTAATGCCCAAAGTAGTGATCACAGAAATAAACAGGAATAGAGTACATACATATAATACATGGGAGCCTCCTGCTCCTCTTCGGCCAGCTACTCGAGCACACCAATATGCCTCTAGTCTTCTCGTTTAAGTGCACCTAGAGTAATAAGAAGCAAAGCATAAAACCTCGATTCAAAAAAAGTTTGGTGTGAGCAATAAGCATCAAAACTACTACATAAAAAAGTTAGGTATGAAAAATCATAATTGACCTGTCCCTACATCTAAAGAGTTAGCACATAATAGTTATGTACTACCACTCTAAGTCAATCATATCACTGAGATTTTACCAAATGATGTGCATGTGAAAACAAGAGAAAACATTTAAGCATAGCACACAACCTCAGTGCTCATTCAATTCTTTCCTGCTTGGACATACGACGTTGCTTGATCGTCTCAGTACCCTTGGGTATAGACTCGACCTGTCCTATGTGCCACTAAATTTCTTCACCTGGAGAAAAGAGGAATTCACACCTGTTCCAATGCCTCATAAACTATCACTAGCTCTCGGTGCCCAAGATCAACCTTATGCATCGACATTCCCTTAACATACATGCCCACAGCCAAGCTGAATTAGAAGTCAATACAATGGTTCCCATCCAAATCCTACATAGTGACTTCCATTGAACCCTCCTTGCGTCTCGGGTTTAGATTAGTTGATACGACATGCTCTTCAATATGCAAATTAGTCACGAGAAGATCCATGCTCTAGCTCCCGAAGAGTCTCCTGAACATTGCCCCTTACATGTCACGATTCACCCATTTACAGCCTTGGGTCGACCACGTCGACCCAGGCTATAAAGCACTCCTGGGTTGACCAACCAACCCGGGCCCCTACACTCGTTCTTGGGTCAACTCTATCGACCCTGCATGGTAAAGCTCCCTCGGGTCGACTTAGTCAACGCGGGTTGGGGTTATGTTCCCAGGCTGACTTAATCGACCCAAGGGCCATATAATATGGATGGGTCGATTAGGTTGACCTGGACCCCATGTATACTCGGGTCGAATGAATCGACCTGAATCCTCTTCGAATCCTCGCATGTCTTCTTCACGAACCCAGCCTCCCTCGAGTCTAATTTCTTTCTCCTATTACTTTCTCTCCTCAATTTTGTTCAACCTAAAATTTAACCATGTTTTCTTGGGACATTCCTTGTTGTCCCCCAAAATTTTGGTGTAATTCCGGTGAAAACATGCCCGACTCGATATGGTCAAGCCCACTTAGTTGACTCGAGAGCTGAAACATTCTCGTAGCACCTAACACAATTCTATTTCACCATTCGACGGCGTTTTCATCCATTCTAATGTTCCTAGACACCTTACAAGCATACAAAACATGTACAAACAACTTTTAGACCTATAATACATGGTAAAATAACCAAATCAAGGTTAGGGAAGCATTGTTCTTTTGGATTCTCAAATTTCTGGGATTAACAAACCACATCCAAATCAACCAAATTCGTATATGTGACAATACAAACTAAACTAGGATTTATAAGCATTTTCCCATAATTTTCAGAAGAGATTTACGACTAAATAATCATAATTACTGAGTAAGAGGCTAATCACTCACCTCAGTTCCCCCAAAGACGTCAGATATGAAATTAATGTTGATTAGGCTCGGATTTCAATGCAAGGCAGCAACTCCAAAGTTGATTTGATGTTGAAATGATAGATCCTTCTCAAATCTTGAGTTAGGGCTAATTAAAGTAAGGATTTGGAGGTGGTTTAGTAGTTGGAGGCCATTGGTGATAGACTATACCTTTCTTAGGAGTTGGGAAAATGAAAAGTAAAATCTACTTACCCTACTCAGCCCCCACATATCCCATATCCCAAAATGGGTATTGGGCTCCACACTGACAACCCATTTTAGTCAAATTATTCTTTTCGCCCAAATGGTAAGTTCGTTTTCTTATTGTGACCACTCTACGGAACCAAAAAATATCATCTGAATCTTGTGGAAGTGGTCTCAACCCCATATCACTTATCAATCAAAAGTTATGGTCAAAACAATATTTAACAAGGGCAAAAAAGTGACATTAAAATCCAATAAAAATGGTGAAGATAAGAAATGACCCTAATGATCATTTCTCGAAATTATACCATAACGACCCGAATTTTCCGTACTATTTAACCTGACATTTTACTACTCATGTCCAATTCAAAAGGCACAGAGAAGCTGATTATTAACAGAAAGAAGTTAGAGGGTTAGAAAAAAAAGAAAAAAATATTAGAATAGAAGAATAAGAAGATCAGAGTCTCACAGTGGAGTGAACAAAATATAATATATAAAAAAAAATTATACAAAAAGAAACTGCATATACATGAGTTACAATCAAATTGCACATTTATTTCAAAACAACTCACACACATCGGAATAAGTTAATACTAAAAAATATGATATACGTCTTGAATCGAGCTGCTCCTCTGGAGCTCCAAGCAAAACCTAACCTGGAAATCTATTTGGTCTGACTCGAGCACATTTTGAAGCAAAGAAAAATTAACCTGGATCAGTCCAGAATACTTTCAGTGAAGTTCATATTACAAACAACTTGTTTAACTTTAGAAATCCTCTGAAAGAATAGAACTCTCGTAAGACATGACCACACATAAACATGGCACGTGTTTTTACCTTATGATAATTGAAAAAACTTTTTAAATCAAAATACAGTGATATTATAATTGTGTCTATGAACCCACTAATAAATAGGAATATAGCCGAAAATCTTGCATCTCACTTTCCAAAATAGTTGGTATACATCTAAAAATGTATGGCTCATATTAGAGTTTGGATTTTCAACATGAAAAGTACGAGACCACCTCCAGAATAATGTACCTCTAGAGAGCAATACACTATGGCTCAACAAGAAAATCTTGCAACCCGACCATACATAGCTGGTCACTCATTCAACTTGAGTGTACAGAATATATTGTCACCCACAGTTGATAGCTTGTCAACCGTATTCCGTAAGCATACAAAAACGACAGAAGAAGGAACAAATGAAATTTCTATATATGGTGACAGTGCACGTTAATGAGAATGACCCACATAGCCATGCCGCCTTCCCGATTTTTGTCATTTCTTGGTTGATAAGGCTTGAGGTCACGATTTACCTTTCAGAGAACATCACATTACTTTTAATGCAACATTACCAGATCCATCGAATCACTAGTAGACATCCACAAACATACTGTGGATGTTAAGATAAAAGAAGTTTCCTTCTTCGCCACTAAACTTGGTGTATTTGTAAAAATCAGCGTACGTGATTATTTGGAAATACTCTATTAGACATTCGTCCATACAAGTCATTCAGGAACAAGAAGAACCAAAGGCACCCTCCTACTATATCCTATATAGGAATCACCCCAAGGAACAGTAACAAGTAGTCCTTGCAACTCGAAGATTTCAATCACGACAGAATCACTGTCAAAATAACTCTGGTTTTGTCATAGAAGTTCAATAAGTAGTTCTTCCGCTCATGAAGATCCACGGTCTTCAATGCTCCATTTTTAAAAGTATTCCTGCAAGTTAGTTTTCGAACGCACGTTGTTCGAAGTGGTTTTGGGTCTATTTACCATCCTAGTCTCTTCGAACTAACCCGTCAATGGGAGAAAAGGGATATTTATTTGATAGTCGGTTCTTTAACTATCAAATCAAACAGTACAAATATGTACATCAGCAGCTCAGGCCATGTCAATTTAAAACCATTCATTTCAAAACATTCCATCGATTTAAAAAATCAAGTGCATATATTTGTCTTAACAAATCTCTCATGTTTCCGTTACTTTGAAAATATTATTCGATACTTATATTTTTAGAATGGACATGTTCACCAAACTTCTTTCTTATTTCCCTCATCTCGAGATATCGCTATATATTTCCAAATCCCATTTGTATTTCCTTTACTTTGTTATATATACATCCTCAAATTTTCCTTTTATTTCCTTTACTTTGGAAATAATGTTCTATTTACTTAACCAAACGGTATAATCTAATTATCACTCTTATATTTGGGCCAAAATGATGTTATTTGACACGTTGTTTATACTATAGCTCTAAACGTTTATTTAACTTCCAGACTTCCAGATTAAATTTAATGATATGGATTATGGAAATATTATCTCAATTTCCAATATTCATTTCTGTCTCAATACTTATATAACTTCTTGTTCCATTTTTCTCAAAATCCTAATTATTTACTTATTTTATTAAATAAACGTATTTATAAAACTTATTATTTTCATTACTTAGAAAATAGTGCCATTTACTTAACCGAAAGGTATAAGTATGGTCACACTTTATTTAATCCAAACAATGTCAAATAACACGTTGTTTATTATAAAACCCAATGGTTTTATTTCATTTTCTTAAACCTTGCAAACAAAGATGCAATATTATTTTTCTATGGAAAAATAAAAATAATTCCAACATCTTACCATTACAAACTGATACCATCCACATATAATCCTGAAGTCATTCAAGTTAAGGTATTTTATTTACCTCTCAGACCTTGATTGACAACGTTTTTACCTTTAGATAGATAAAAGTTTGTAACTTCAAAAGATGATATTACTTATAATATCAATCAAATCTTTTTTCTATTTAATTTAAAATATAGTTTTATAAATCATATCCTTACTTTTGAAAATCCCTATCAATTATAACTATTTTTACTAAATTCATTGATTAAGAAAATTATTAACTAAAACACTTACCTTTCGCTTTAAAATATCTTTATACAATTCCATTTATGATTTTATTATAAAACTGAATTTGGATTCTTTTAATAGAACTCCAATTATATCCTTCCTTTTAATCACAACATTTACTTAATTCGATTCTTAAGTAAACGTCAAATTTAAAATCAGCGTTTTAAATTTAAAACCTCATTATAAACTTGGTTTATAAGTATAAAATCCTTTAAACATATTTCCTTGCATTCTTTCTAGCTCCGTTTATCTCAATTTAAATATTAAGTAAAACATTTATTTTCAAACTATCGCATTGACTAAACGTCTCTTTTATAAACTTTGTTCATAAATCTCGAATTTTATTTTAGAAATCCATTCATGAACTCCTTCCAAATCCAACTAGATTTCATTACAAACCCGATTACTTTCTTAAATGAATTTCATTTAAAATGTAATCACATTAATTGTTATTAATTAAAATAATAATTAACTTTATCATTGACGACTATAGAAACAGTTAACTTCTTTATTAACTAAAAATAATATAGTTACTTTCCTTTCAAAAACCTTATTAGAATAATAGTTAATTCATTAATAATAATCAACTTGATAAATAACTTTAGACGCTATTAATATAAAGATTAATTAATTTAATTAAGACAAATTGGTCTAACGACCAATTTTAATTAAAACAGTTGACTTAGTCAACTTGAGAACAGTAGTTAACCCTGTTAACCTATTTCCACAAACCCCCTTCTTATTAGATTAATTAATAACCTAATTAATTCAACAATGTCACTTAATTGTTTCATAAAACAATTACCTAAATTATTAACCGTAAGATTAATTTCTAATCTTACCTGCTTATAAATGTCATAAAACTATAAGAACTTTCTAAAATTCATTTTATGATACTTCTATAAAATACGATTATAAATAATGGCCTAATTATAAAAATAATAAATTAAATATAATTTAAAATGTTGCTTTAGTTATAAAATTAAATTTTATAACTTCAATTGCATCAGTTCGCCTAATGGCAAATCATCGTCAAGAAATGGGTTTTCGGTCATTCGCTGCCAAACACCCAATCAATACTGTCTATTGATTAAAATATAACAATTACTAAATTAAAATTTAACGTGAACATCCAATCAACAACGAACCTCTAAATATAATGTTATTTGAGATGAACAATTCATATATGGATAATATAAAATAACATACAATTTATTTGAGGAATCCAATTGGATCCCTCCAACATGATTTTCCATGCATCACAATTCATAATATCATATTATAATAGCATATAAAATAAATTTCTAATATAAACATTTAAACGATGGAATTAAAAATATCGACAAACATCGATCAATGACCAACAAAATCATCCATAGCATCCAATCATCAAATTTGTACTATCAATGATAAATTTTAGTTATATGAATTAAATCACATCATAAAATTGTAGAAGGTGTGAGAGTTAACTCACCATTTCATTTTTAATTTAACGATGTAGCTTTGTTTCACTTTGTTTTAAACAAGCGTATAAAATTAAACGAGATTCCCATCGCTTATGATCCTAACCAAACCAACTCAACAACGAAGTATTTATTTCCACAATTCCAGCGGATCATGTTTCACGTAATTCCATGTACGTATAAATAAGTTATGATCATTACAATATTAGACTTTGAATACAAAATAATATAAATTTGTTAATTCTATCATTACCTCTTAAAGACCGTAATTATTTTAGCTAATCATCCCCTAAACATGTTTAAACCGTGTTTTTACCTCGTCTTCATCATTCAGGAGCGAACGAACTCATCCCCTCCGTTGTCAACAACCACGCCACCTCCATACCTCTGGAGCTCCCGCCAACGCCTCCCACACCTGCTCCGATCCAATACGACCCTATGCCCAGAATCCCCAACATCGCCGCCCCCTCCATCGCCAGTAAAAATGCTGAAATCGAAAAATAGAAAAAGTCCAATTCACCGCCGACCGACATCTGCAAGCCCGAGACCACCATCACCTAGACCCCCTCGCTTCCCTCTTCCACTTCCACTTCAGGGTCGACCATTTGAAACTTCCTCCATTACGTCCAAATCACCACAAATTCGAAGACTACACCAAAAATGACAAGTCCTCGTTTATACTCGATTTATCCCACCTCCGACCACCATAGGTTAGCGCACCAGTGCCAAAATCTCCACCTCTCCCCCTTTATAACTCTCCTTCAGGTCCCCTCACCCGAAACTCCACGGTTTGCACGCCAACTAAGGAATAGAAAAACTGCTTTGTTTGTTGTTCTTGGCGATTTCCGGTCACCACAAGTGATCGTTGGTTACCAAATTTCACTGTAGGTCGATTGCATCATGTTCTTCAACTTTTTCGTTGATGACTTCCACCAATTCCTTACAGATTAAGAGATAAAAATTAAAATTTGCAATAGACTAAAATATGAAATAGTGGTTGTTGATTTGCGAATTTAAGGTTATGGTTTGGGTGTTTATATAGAGGATATATATATATATATTATTTTGGAGTGACTAACGATGTTTTTCTGAAAGTGACAAATATTATTTCGAACTATTTTTATTTAATTCATTCTTGCATATTGCCATTTCCGTTCGACGTTTATTTAATCGTATGATCATATACGAACTTCGATTGCATTCAAAAGAGACATCATGCTATGGTTTTACAGTCCATACCCAACGAAACTTGTTGCGGATAAATTCGAATCCATTTGCACGAACAACACTAGTTTGAGTTCAAATTATCGATTTATTCACATTTTAATTTGCGTATGCTCACAAAATAATTCTGATTGACGTGATACTTGAAATCTTACAATAATTAGTCATTACGGATTTAGTAAAATTTGTTTCGTTGGAATCCGAGGTCGTTTGAAGAACGTCTCTTTTTAAAGATCTAAATTAAATCGATATAAACGATTTCAAAACAATTCAATATGATAATAATAAATTATTATTATCGTATATATTCAAGTAGAATTTTATATGGCTTCAATTAAATTACTTCTGATTTTAAACATTTTAAATTCCAAGTTAAAACGATATTAAGTCTATAATTAATTTCTAAAGAGGACTACTATGAAAATAGGTAGACTAAACTTGACATTCAGACAGTGCGGATATTCAAAGGAAGAGGTGAAACATAATTTTTCAACAAGCTCTGTTAGTCAAGCACATCAGTTTCGTTCCTTTGCGGATGTGGTAAGGCAGCCATTGACTGGTATGCCAAAATGGAACTCGTCATTGTCTAAATATACTCGTTTTGAGGAAAATGTGAGTGATCGAGTTTGTTTTCAATGTGTTGATTCCTATCGTCTAGCGGAGGATTGCAGAAATGGCTTACAGTGTTTTAATTGTGGAGGAGTGGGACATCGTAAGAGTAGTTGTCCAGAGACGTTTACTGGTAAAACAGTGGTGGAGCTGATGCACCACAATTGTTTGATGATATACCTGATTATGACTGAATTATTCGATTTGTATATTCTGGATTTTAAAGTGAGTGAAATGAAGGGGCTTATCTGCTATTGTTGATGGGGTGGAATTTGGAAGGAATGGTGGATGGGATTCTGTGGAGTAAGCGTGCGGATGTTGTGAATGTTTATCCTCCGTTACCTTGTCCGATGACAAGAAAAGAACATACCTTTGCTTTTAGTTTGAATCTCGTTAAGTTAAGGAGACTATACACTGATTCGATGACAAGGAATAAGAGAGTGGTATTTAGGTTGTTGGATAAGATTCTGCAGCACTTCGATACATTGAATACTGTTATTAATTGTGAGTATAGAGATGTGGATCTTCGGTTTAAGCCCGAAAGTGTTATTCATGTTAATGCTGGGATGGAAGATAGTTGTCAAACAATGGAAGAAATAGGTGCAAATTCAGATATGGTTGTCGTTGGAGGGGTTTGCTTTGAAGGAAGGGTGATGGGTGATGTTGGTATTTTTAGGCCTTTGTGGAGAGATCCGATGTTATTGGATCCGTATGTGCTGTATTGCATGGCCCTTGGTAATGATGATTGGCTTAATGGTGGTTCTAATGGTGGGTTTAATGGTGGTTCGATTGACACAAATGTGGAGGCTAGAGAAGTGATGACAGGCGTGGACGATGTGGACATGGGCAATTATGTTTCTGCCTGTGTCACTTAGAATGAATTGGATAGTGTATCAGATGTGGTAGAGGAGATGAACTAGTTTGTGGCAAAGGATGTAAAACTTTCGAATAGCTTTGAATTGTTAGAGGGTTGCGATGATAGGTTGGATGCAGGGACGGTGGGGATGGATGTTTCTAATGTGGAGGCTGTTGCAAAATGTGATCCTTTGTCGCGGAGGGGTTTTAGGGTGGGGAGGGTTAATTGTGGTAGGGTGGCTCATAAGAAGGCTTGGAGGAATGTTAGTCTTGAGCGAGACAAGGAGGTGTTGGCAATTAATGAGAGGAAGGTCAAGGGAATCAGTTGTTTCGCTAATGCTGATATAGTGGATGGGGAGCAAGTGGTAAATTCTTCGGGTACTGATCTCTTTGGGGATGAAGATGTGTTTGGGTGTGCAGGACAGAGTGGTGAGGTTGTGAAACAATTTGTTGAGACTGGGTCAGTTATCCAAGTGTCAGTCAGAGATGATTTGGCATTATTGGATAATGGTTTTGTAGGATTTGATTCTGAATTGGGCTGTAGTTCGTATGGCTTTACTTTTTCATGGGAACAATATACATGCTCAGTGATTGTGTGTTTGAAGCTTGTGAAGCTTATTGTCTTGTATTTGAGACCGTGTTCTGGTATTTTTAGTTGGGATGGTGACTATTTGTGCTCGGAGTTTTCTACTTGAGTTTTTTCGAGTTCCTTGAGTAGGGATGGACTGATGGAATCTAGTGAGGTTATTGTTCAGAGAAGGGTTGTTCCCACTTCTTCGTCTAAGAGGGGGAGGTGAAGGAGAGCAATACCCAGTTCGGGCTTAATTCGTCGTAGTGCCAGGATCAGATCTAGTACTTCTCTTTTTCGAGGTAGATTCTTGAGCTAGAATGCTAGTAGTAGCAATTCGGATTTGGGCTCAGGTATGACTTCTATTTATGGCAGTGAGTATTCTCCTTATGCTTTGGGTAGTCTTTCGACTAGTCAGTTATTTCAGCTTGCCAATGATACAGCTTTTATTTTTACGGATATTGAGTTAGATGCTGACTTTATTAGGAGTAGAGAATTAGAGAGAGTTTCTTCTTTGAATAGATGAGGATTGTTAGTTGGAATATTAGGGGTTTAAATAAACCTAAAAAATGTGCTAAGCTTAGGACTTTCTTTGTTGATTATTATATTGATATTGTATTGCTATAAGAGACTAAAATTGAAAACCCTGATTTTAGTTTTTATGCGAGTTTAGGTGGGTCCCTTATTAGTAATTGGGCCTGTCTACCAATAGTTGGTAGTGCAGGGGGGCTTATGATTGGTTGGAAAGATAACCAATATAGACTTGTTCAAGAATTTCCTAAGTCACATTCACTACACGTTATATTAGCTTCACTTAATGATAATTCTTCTTTGGGCATTACTAATGTGTATGGTCCCCACACTAAGATTGAGAGGAGACTTTTGTGGGATGAATGCTCTGACTTTAGAAATCTTGCCCCCAACCTTTGGATTGTGGGGGGGGGGGGATTTCAATGTTACTAGGTTTTTAGGAGAGATCTCCTCGAGAAGGAGATTTCTCTGATATGGAGGAATTCAATAATTTCATTCTTGATAATAATTTGATCAAGATTCCGCTTAATAATCGTTCATTTACTTGGTCTAATGTTAGAGACAATCCGTCTTTTGCTTTATTAGATAGATTTTTAAGTACGGAGGTTACTGATAGATTTCCTATTTGTAAAGTAAAGGGTTTACCTTTTTTATATTCGGATCATTGTCCCTTAATTCTTTCGTGTGAATCAAATATATTGGTAAGTAATAATTTTAAATTTGAAAAGATGTGGCTTTTGGACACTAATTTCATTAAACTTGTCACTGTTAAGTGGAATTCGTTATTCTATTTTAATAATATATATAATGGTAATTCTGCGAAGATTTTTGTTTCAAAACTTGGTAAATTAAGATTTTTTCTTAAGAGGTGGAATAAATTTATTTTTGGAAGTGTCAGAATTAAGAAAGATAAGATTTTATGTGAAATGCTAGATTTAGATAAGTTGAGTGAGTCAAGGACTCTTAAACTCATTGAGAGAGATAGACTTTTTAATCTTAGAAATGATTTCAAATTGATATTAGAAAAGGAAGAAACTATGTGGAGGTAAAGATCTTGAGTTCAATGGATTAAGGAAGGGGATAATAACACGAAATTTTTTCATAGTGTGGCAAATAAAAGGAGGCGGGATAATTTGATTCACTCTATATTTATTAATGATGAGGAATTGACAGTTCAGCGAGATTTAAATGAAGATTTCACCAGTTATTATAAACAAATTTTTGGGACTAGGATCAAGAGAAGAATTAATGTTAATTGGAATGACATCTACCCTAATGATGTTAAGGGAGAGTTAGTAGATTTAGTTAAGCCTTTTTCTGAGCTGGAGATTCGGAAGGCTATTTGTGATATGCCTAGTGACAAAGCTCTAGGGCCTGATGGTTTTTCTGTTCTACTTTATAAACAGTTTTGGGAGGCATTGAAATCTGATATTATTAAATTATTTAATGATTTTTATAAAGGGGATTTGCGTCTAGGTAACTTTAATTTTGCTAATGTCATCCTTATCAAGAAGAGAGAGGATGCAAATTTTTTAAAGGATTTTAGACCTATCTCTTTAATAAATGTATCTGTTAAGATTATTTCTAAAGTTCTAGCGAATAGGCTTAGTAGTAAGATGAATGATCTCATAGATCATTCGCAAACTGCTTTTATTAAAGGTAGACAAATAATGGATGGAGTGGCAGCTGTACAGGAGTACATTAATGTATGTGTTAAAAATAATTTTTCATGCGCCATTTTGAAAATAGATTTTGAGAAGGCATTTGATTCTATTGATTGGGATTACATCTGCGAAGTATGTCTTGCTAGAGGTTTTAGTGTTAGATAGATTAACTGGATTATGCTGCTACTTAGGTCGGGTAGTTCTAATATTGTTGTCAATGGGGTTGTGGGGAAGAAGATCCAATCTAAGAGGGGACTTAGACAAGGAGATCCCCTGTCACCTCTATTATTTAATTTAGTTGTTGACGTTTTTACTAGAATTATTAAGAGATCCGGAAGATTAGGTGTTTTGGGCAATGTTGGTAATGAGGAATTTAACAATGAATTATCTATTCTTCAATTTACGGATGATACCTTATTATTTTCTTCTCATTTACCAAAGCATATTATTGCGCTTAAGTTTATTCTTTATTGTTTTGAGATGTTATCAGGTCTTAGAATTAATTTTGACAAGATTTCTGTTATGATCATTAATGATTTTGATAATGTAGAGGATATGGTTGCGAGCACCTTAAACTGTTCTGTTACGAAATTTCCTTTTGTTTATTTGGGTTTTAAGATTAGGCCTTCGAAACTAAAGAAGGAGGATTGGTTAGTCATAATCGATAAGATTAATAGTAGACTATCAAGCTGAACAATATATTTTTGTCAAGAGCAGGTAGATTAGTATTGGTTAACTCGGTACTAACTGCTGTCCCTACTTATTGGATGTTTGTACATAGATTTCCTCAATGCGTTATTGGAAAAATTGATAGAATAAGACGTAATTATCTATGGAGTGGGGGTGATGATCCTATTTGTAGGGGTTACAAATGTTTTTTAAAGTGGGAGGTGTGTTGTAAGTCTAAAAAAGATGGGGGATTGGGGATCATTAATTTATTTAATTTTAACTCTTCCTTATCAGCCAAATGGTTATGGAAATTTAGGTGTCCTGTAGTGTCGACTACATGGAAGGTTATTGTATCTAAATTTTACTATTCAGGTGGAGAGTTTATTGTTGGATCTAGTGGTAGTTGGTATAATAGATTATCCTACTTTTGGAAGTCAGTATTAAAATGCTTTGATTTTTTCAACTTAGGTTATAAGGTGATTGTTCATTCGAGTAATATGTCTTACTTTTGGCATGATACGTGGATTTCTCGTTTACCACTTAAAATTGAATTTAGAGAGCTCTTTAATAATTGTAGTTTTAAAAATGCGTTGATTAAAGATGTTTATAGAAGGGATTTGGATCCTCCATGGGAGTTTTCTTTTGATAATATTTTAGAAGGGGAAATGATAAGGCAATTAGCTTTACTTTATGCTAAGTTATCATTATATCACATTGATGAGCGTAGGGACTTAATTAGTTGGGATATGGATAAAAGTCAAGTTTATTCGGTTAATTCAATGTATAACTTTATAAATTTTTCGGGAATCTCATTACGGCCGTTTAAGTTTATTTGGAAATCAAATTCTCCTCCTAAAGCTAAATTTCTAATGTGGTTAATCACTCATAAGAAACTTAATACGGTTGAGCTTCTAAAGAGGAAGAATATCATTTTTGATGTTAAGTGTTATTTTTGTAATCTTTTGAATGAGGATGTTGATCATTTATTTTTCTCATGCAATATCACAAATTTTATATTTAATATGGTTTTAAGGATTTTTGTTTTTGATTGTCCTAATTCTTTCAATAGTTGTGTTGATTATTGGGATTCTTATAGATTTGATTATAATGTTAATAAAAGATACATATTATATTCCTTAGTCACTATCATAAGTTGGTTCATTTGGTTTGAGAGAAATCAGAGATCTTTTCATTCTAATTCTGTTTCTTCGGATAATTTAATTATTAAAATAGTTTATTTTAGTTTGGTTTGGATGTCTAATTCACATTACAAGCTATTTGCGAAATTGGGCTTTGAGAGTTTTTTGATTAAGGTTAGATTTAATTTGAATCTATTTATTAGAATCAATTGTTTTTTCGTAACAGATATCACATTGGCTGTTAATTTCTTTTACCAGTTTTTTCTTGTATTTTTTCTTATACACATATATGTATGGTTTATACATATGTATGAATATATATATATATATATATATATATATATATATATATTCATACAATATATATATATATATATTCATACATTTATATTTCCATATATATGTGTGTGACAAATTACTAATAGTTTGTTGAGCTTTATGCAGATTCAGGTTGTTGATAAAGAGGAAGAGCTTAGCGGATAACTGGATGGATTGATTGCAGTTTTTATGGGGGCTGTTTTTTATAGTTAGACTTGGAGTGTTGTATTTGGTTGTTTTTTTACCTTATGGCTATATCGATGTGTTTTGTTTGTATTGGAGTAGATATACTTTAATATCGGGTGGTGGCCTTGTCGGAATTCGATATTGAAGTATGATGGGCGGTGGTTTATCCAGAGCTCATCTATCTACCTCCTCTACATTTATATAGAGGGATTTTTCCCACAAGGACAAATCACCAAATTATTTGCCTAAAAGGATAACCACCAAAAAACTTGCCCAAAAGGACAAGTTTTAGTGCAAATGGTGAATTTCAGGGGGGTCCCATGTTTTTCCACTTTGCACTAAAACTTGTCCTTTTGGACAAGTTTTTTGCCACTTATCCTTTTGGGCAATTTTTTTTGGTTTTTTTGTCCTTCACAATTTTTTCTTGTTTAGTTTATATAGCAGAGTCTGGTTGTATGTAGTTGAATTTTGTAATTTTTGGATATATATATATGTGTGTGTGTGTGTGTGTGTGTGTGTGCGCTCTCTTCTTTTCAGAAGATCACATATTTTATTTTCAAAAAAATAAGTCTATAATTAATTTCCTTCTATTTTATTAAATAAATAGTTATGGTTCATAAACGATTCCATAGCGAGTTTCTGAAAATTTGATTCGGAGGTAACTCAAAATCTACAAAAAAATCTCAAAATTTCTCTTTCAATAGAAAATTATAATAAAATAGATTCGGAGATTCTTGTTTCAAAGAATTCCGACTTATATTGGATTTTGTACATTCTTTTAAAATTCAAAACGTAAAACTATGAATTACCACGACTTTGCAGGCTCGTTTCAAATTAAATTATTAATTATTCGTTCAAACGTCATTTAATAAACGAATTTATTATTATAATTCAAATTTAAACTTATTTAAATATTTTTATATTCTCCCATTCATATTATATTGCAAATCCAACTAATCTAGACTATTTCGAGATTAAATTATTATTATATTATTTAAATTGAATTAATATTCAAAATCGTTGAATTTGAGTTATTTAAATTATCAAATCAACTTTTTAAAATCAATTTTAAATGTTTTAACTTAATGGTAAAAATCCAGGTTGTTTCATATACAATTATACGACCTCATATGAAAATAATATAAATATTATATGATCCTCCGATACATAGAATACTGGTCGTTACAGTGAGATTTTATGTCTCTCAGTTTATATGTCTAAATAGTTGCTCCTAGTAAAAAAAAATAGCTAAGTTTAAAGTGTATTTGCCTACCCCAACAAGTATCATATTATTAAGGTTGTATTAAACTATGCCTAACGTCGCCATTGCGGTTCATCTCGATAGTTGGTTTTATACCCACTTATTGAGAGAAAGATGCATAGTGCGCGAAGTAAGAAACAAAATGCCGATATAAAAATATGCTAAGATGGATCCTTAATTATTTCAAATAATTTTCATTTAGAGTATCATTTTATTTCAAATAAAAATGTAAAGCTTAGAAACTTTTCAGAAATATGAGTAGAGTTAGGCCCAAGATATTTGATATTTGTTACTAAATAACAATTTTCTAACAACCTTCATTATGCACTTTTATGGTCAAACTTTACCTGTATGTTTCGAAAAAAATATGGATTTGTTATAAAATAAAGAAATTACAATCCATTGGAGAGAAGAAAGAAAAATTCTTTTATTCATTCAAGATATTAGTTATCTATTTATATTACATTGGCTCTATGCTAAGAGTTTCATTGCAACAATTCTTAAACTAAGAAATAATCTACTCATCATGAATTATTTCAAAATTTTCATTACAACAATACTTAAAAGAACTTCGTAATCTACATTTCTTGTTCTTTGCAATCTTTATCACTATCAAAGTTATTTACATTCTTCTAAAATTTGTATACTTTCATTTTTATACCATTAGGTTATTTCAAATGTTTCAAACACTTTCAGTGCTTTAATCAATTCAATTATCTCTTAAACTATAATGTGCATGACATATAACATATTGTTGACACTGTATGGTGTTTCAGTAATTTTAGTGTGCTTTTGCCATTTAATATATATGTTTTCAATTATATTTTGCAGACTATAGGTCCACATTTTTCATTTAGGAAAGCATTCAGACGACCATCATGTTCTCCTCTAATTTAAGGGTTTTTTATCTCTAAATTAACATAAACGCTTTATTATTTACAAATTCATCATCGACGGTTATCTATTGCACTCGATATGATTTGTTGATATTTTTTCTTGTTTTAGTATGTAAGCCACTTCTTCAATTACTTAACAATCATGTCATGAGTCTCCATCAAAACACCCTTCAGTGTTTCTTTAAGAACACTCACCTGCTTTATTTGTCATCTTTATAACTTGCTCTAAAAATATTTTGAATTGACTTTTATACCATATTTCAGCTATGTTTTACACCTTTTGATCCTTCAGGAATTTTGATTTATATGGGAGAAAGTCTACAAAGGATATAATTGATAATTTACTCAAGTTACTTAATACTTTGCATCACCGTATATGTTAACAAATATTTGACACTGATGATTGACATGAACTTGTATCCCTTTATTCTCCCACTCAATGTTGACAAATATTGTCACATTAAATAATAGCTCTCTTTGTATTCTAATTGTGACAACCCATATTTTTTTCGAAAATTTAAATTATTAAATTTAATATGATTTTTGAATATTTTATGGTTAGAAATAAAATTTTATAATTTAATGAGGAGCGCTCTGTGGCATCCCTATTTTGCACAACCCCTGTTGCACCCTACCAATCCGTGAGCTACGGTAATCCGAATCCAACGAGATTTTGTATATGTTCAATCCACATACATATTATCATCTACCCAAAATTTGAGCTCCTTCCAACATTCGTAACATCTTCAAAATCTTAACTCAATTATCCACCGTTCAGACATTTATTCTAACTGTTAAATTTAAACATAAGATATATTATTATTCTATGATTGCCGGAAGGAGCTCAAATTTTGGATAGATGATAATATGTATGTGGATTGAACATCCACAAAATCTCATTGGATTTTGATTACCGTAGCTCACAGATCAGTAGGGGATGCAACAGGGGTGCCCTGGAACATTCCTCTAATTTAATTATGTAAGTTTATTGTAAACTTAACTGAATTGATTATGTAAGGAATTTCAACTGGTTATAACAAGTAACTTGCGTTGATTTCAAACATAACTACGATTTTGATTTGTATTGTTAAATATTGGAGCATGAACTTAATATTATATTATTTAAATGAATTGATTTGATTAAATTATAAATGAAACCCAATTGGATTTGAAAAATAATCAAAATTAAATTCAAAATAAGTGAAAGTTTAATTTATAAGGTTTATGTGAATGCTATTTGATTTGATTTAAGTTAATAAACCTTTGAATCGAATTAAAATATGAACAAATGGAAATTTTATATTTTATTATATTAATGAACCTATTAAAATAGCTATTTTGAAAACGATCTCGGAATTCGATAAAATTAGTTTTATCGGATCTGGAATTGTAAATTGTTGTAAGATTTCAAGTTTTGCGTCAATTGAAGTTGTTATGTGGGCGTGCTCGATATAAACACGTATACCGATTTGTGATTTAAGAATAATAGCCATTTTTCAAACAACCTCGAATTTCAATGAAACCAGTTTCATCGAATCCGGAATAATGAATTATTGTACGATTTTAAATTTTGTAGCCATTGGAATTATCGTTTGACCGTATGAATTTAAAACATGTAAGAAATTATGTGTAATTTAATAAGAATAAACAGTTTTTAAGTAAAACCTCTGTTGATTCCTGAATTGTGCTTCTCCACTAGTCCCATTGCGTTCAGAATGCCTTAAAACCTATAGGTAGGCTATAAGCAAGCCTGATTTGGATAGAGGCTCATTTTTTTACTTTAAAAAATGTGAAAAAAGATATTATTATTTTCCGGAACCCTAAACATGGTAGCTGCCTCTATTGATTTCGATGGACGAAATTATTCCTTCTTCCCTTAATCTCTCTGCATCCGTGTAGTGACTTGATGAAGTTTCAAAAGCAAGTAGAAGATTGTAACGATGGCTTCGCATTCGCATGGTAGCTTGTCTTAATTCGATCGGTATTCGCCAGAATTTGGTTATGAACGTGGCGCAGGTTCGAGTTATTTTTTTCGGTGGACGAGGCCACCGAGCGAGGCAGGTTACAGGGCATCGGAGTCTTCGACAGCGGAATTGGTGGTATGGTTGGATTGTGGTCCGGTGGTCCATGTGGCGAACGGTGGTGAAAGGAAATGGGTGGTTGTGTATTTCTTTGGTTCGTTGCTATATACAACGTGTTGGAGTAGAGGGGTCAGGGTGTTGATGTGGCGAAACGTGACTGGGTGAGAAGATTTATTAAATTATTTTATATATTATGAAATTCATGTGTTTAAACGCGTATAACTTTTGCATACGAACTCTGATTGACGCATGGTTGGATCCGTTGGGATCGTATCGAAATTCTGGGCGACGTGGAGATGTCACATACCGATTCTAAAACTGTTAAAATTTAGGCCTCAAATTGGATTTCAAATGCGTTTGAAATCAAATGTGAGCGATTAAACCCACTCACACTTAAGTAAAATATTCGACTATTAGTTAAATTAATATCATATTATGATACGATTGTATTGATTGATGTTTGGTAGTTTAAATTGCATATTTATATTGATTTGCATCGATAGTGTAGTTTAATTTGACTGTTAGATTTAATTTTATAGTTAGGTTAAAATACAACTTTTAATTGCCAGTTCAAAACTAACATCTAATAACTAGAAATTTATACAATATTGGATTGTTTGGATGTATTGATGTGATGGATGGCTTGGATTTGATATGTATAACATCTTGATGTTTAATTGTGTGAATTTACACGTTAGTCACTTTAATTATATATGACCATTGTTTGTGTTGATTAATCTCAATTATTTACCCTAGATGTTACGGGCATCAAATAAACCCATGACTAATCATTAAAATGAATTAAGAACGTAGGTTGAACTGATATATACCTATAACCTCAGATTTGGATTGAAATTATATATATATATATCCTTTCTCAAAATACTAAGATTAAATATTAAGTATTACTTGGCCATAAGATAGTAAATTATATACGGACACCGTTTGGTTAAATAGAAATTGTTTTAACCATGACTCTTGAAATATTGTTTTAAAAAATTATACGCGATGTTTTATAAATCGATTTCCTTTGAACTTAAAACGTTGATTTTTAAATATAAAAGCTAAAGGAAATTATTTGATGTTGTAAATTAATGTCAAATTAAAATTGAATACGAATCGAACCTATCAAAATTGAATTGTTTATCCATCTATGAAATTTATTTTAAATTAACTTGATTTAAAGTAATAGTTGGATTGTAAACTCGAGATTTTATAAATTGAAATAATGCAAAGAGAATTATAATTGAAAGTTCAAATACTTGAATCGAATTTGTTAAATCAAATTGTTTGAATTGAATTGTTGAATCAAATTAAAATATAAATGGGAAGTTGAATCGATTTGAATTGAGATATCAAAATTTAGTTGAATTGATTTGAAATTGGAATATGATTTCCAATTTGTTTAAAATTTAGAAGACACAATTCCAATTTAAATTAATTTATTTAAAATCTTATATACTATTTTTACTTATTAATTATTTTACTTTATACACTATGCTATTTTAACTTATACATAGTAACTATTTTAAATAAAATACTTCAATAAATAACTATTTTACATTTTAAACTATTTATTTTTATACATTATTTTTGATAAACCGTTTTTAATGATTAACTATCTATTTTATGAACTATTTTAATATTTTTAGCTATAGAATTTACTAAATTTTGATAATTCTAATTTAAATACAAACTATTTATTTTCAAACTTTTTTAAATATGTCTAAACTATTTAATGTATGTATATAAATTTAATTATTTAGTATTTAAATTATTTTAAGATTTGAATTGTTTGAAGATTCTATGTTTGATTTAAATAGATTTTTTAGTATGGAAGTATATTCTTTTTGGATATAAATGATTTGAAAGCAAAAATACAATATTTTGATATGAAGTATGAACCATTTGAAATGTATAAATCTGATCGATATGAAAATTGTAAATGTTTGGTTGTTAAAGAGACCGGAATCAGATATTGTCATACTCTCTACCAATACTGAAAACCACTTTAACAACTATGTACGTGGTGGAGAATCCAGAATGAAGTAGGTTGGTTTAACGAATGCTACTGGAATGATGTAAGAGAACAATGATGGATATTCTTGATCTTTGGGTCATAACTGAAATGACTACAACAGGAGCCACGGTATGGCCAATGGGAGGGAGCTCCTTCGATTGTACATACTTCTTCGATACCATATCTATTACTTTGTGATTTGATTGGTAGCCACCCGCGATTTTTCAGAGTGTTGTTCGAGGTGGGAGGTAGTAGCTGTTATGCGCTACTACCAGCTCAGTCTAGCAATCCGGTAGAATCCTGCTGTTGGGTATTCTTTGGTGCCTTGTCATATTATCCTGATCGTTCCCACTACAATTTTGTTTTGCGTTGTATCTATAGAGTGCTCCCGGATAGGCCACCAATTTGGTGGAGTTTACAATACTGTATAGACTACAATGTTTATAAACGGTGTAAGGGTAAAAATGTAATCCTGCTTACTCTATTTTGATACTTTACTTTACTGATAGACACTATTATAATAGCGAAATTATATTATATAGTATCATTTTTGATGGACCCTTAAGATATGGGAATTCCCATAACTTCTCTTAAGCTATTTCACTCACGAACACCTTGGATATGAGATGTGAATTACCGTAAGCATCTCTGATGTCATGACACTCATATTATTACCTGATTTGGATTTGACTAATATGAGAATATTTTAGTGCTGATCCGAGTACTTTTGTATTTTCAATGGTGCTCAGGTCAGCCTGAGTTTTTCAGTTAGCAAAGACCACACTATATTGAAGATGAAGATTGAGCTTGACAGATGTAATTGCTAGTATTATTCCACTGCATATACTGGTATGTATTATGTTAGTTAACTCTGATGTATTGTGCAATTTATAATCAAATGTATAATTTAACAACTTCATGAACTGTTATTTGATTATTATACTTTTTCCTTCTGCTGTGAGGTTCTATGATTGTTTTTCTTCTTCCTTCTTTTTCTTATATTAATCCAATTAATTATCTGTATTTTAGATTTGTTTGGGCTAACATGTATGGATTATTATAGACTTAACGGTCAAATATGCAGGTCATTACACTATTTTTTTTCATTTTATAACACTTTATCAGCACGACATTGATCAAATCTTTTATGTATATCCATGTTTATTTCTTCTCCCCAGTATGAATTTCAGGCCAGATAATAGATCTTTAAAATGATAAGTTATTTCCTGATTTTATGATCAAATCTTTCAAATATTATTGTGTTTGATTATATTTCTTTTACATCTCATTATATCATTGATCTACTTACTTATATCTGATTTCATAACTTTCTAATATAAATAATAACTTTTAGTTTTTTAGATGGCACAATTAAGTTCTCAAAATTGCAATAATTACTGTTAATCCATAAAAAATATGGAAGGATTATGAAGTATTACAAGGTGAAAAAAGATAGGTCGTCAGTCTTTAGGTCGTACGGGACTTAGATCGTCATTCAGTAAACCAACCAGCAAAATGTTTCACTAGGTCATTCTAAAGTTAGGTCGTTCAGCGGCCTAACAGATCAGGTCGTGGAGCTCGTATACAAGTAGGTCGGTCTGGTGTGGATAAGCTTCCGTCGTTCTCATATGCTCAGGACAGGTCATCTCATGATAGGTCGTAACCGACCTAAGGCCTTAGGTCGTAGCCGACCTAAGGGGTCAGACCATAACCAACTCAGAGTTGCAGGTCGTGTCGTGGAGAAGGGGAAAATCGGGTCAATGAAGTTTGGACCGTATGTTAAATCAGGTCGTTTGGCACTGAAGGAAGCCATATCATTTCTTGGAGATCACGACACAAGTCAGGTCGTTATCACCTCAGGTCGTAACCGACTCAGAGTAAGGTTGCTTTGATGACCTGATTTCCTGTACGCCCTATTTTCAGACCACACCACCTCACAACCACTTTAGTACCCCTACTCTTCCACCCTGAAAGGAACCGAATTTTCTCTCCATGAATTGCTGCTAAAATGATTTATAAACTCCTCCAAACCAATTCAACCACCATGCATCCTTCTCCAAACTTAGATTCAACATCAAAGCCTCCGTGGAGTCATTCATAATCATCCAAGTGTCTATTTGTTGAAGATCTACATCAATAATCATCACGCTTAGAGAGATCCAGCTATTTCCTTGGCGGATTCAAGTGAATTAAGAAGTAAAAGAGAAGAAGTAGAGAAGATTGGTGTAAAAAGAGAGAAAATGAGTGAAATAAGAGAAATTATGTACCTTGTAAATTTAATGATGATAATGAGAATTCCTTCCACAGTGAACGTAGGCCGATTCTCGGTCGAATCACTCTAAATCTCCTTGTCTTTACTTGCTTTTTATGTTTGTGGCTCCATATTTTTAGATATTACTTATTTGTGAAGTGTTGTAAAAACACCTTGGGTGTTGTTGTCCATTTCTGACATCAACATTTTGGCACCTACCATGGGGCCACGTTCACATTCTCAAGTTTAAGTGTCTTGTTGAGGTGTTGAAGTTCGAAGCCTATTTCTACGATAGATTCTCCAAATCTAAGATCTGGGCGGAATGCTGAATTTTCCTTAATGTTTAAAATTTTGTCCAAGATAATGCCACCAAAAAAGCCACCGACTAGTAAGACTGTGATAGCTTCGGGTTTTGGAAATGTAGCGGATGATCCTATCACTCCGCAAGCTAATTTTGATGTTGGTCAATCCTCCAGAGCAGGAATTGGTGTGACAAGGGACAAGTTGAACGAAGTCGTCGCTGGTTTGACTCAGCAAATGGAGATCTCAAATAATGCCATGACAGCAAAATTGGAAACTCTCTTTGCTCTCCAAGCTGCCACGACAAAAGTCAATGTTAAAGCCACCCATGCTGAGGGTGCTAACTCTTCCTCCGCAAGTCCAAATCGTGACTGGTTCGTTTAAGGGATCGACGATCCGGACGATGTAACGACCCGTATTCTACGCGTCATAGGATCGTAGGATATTTATTTCTTTCACATACGAAGTCGTATGGTCATGTAACTTTGGGAGACGACTATTGGGGTCATTTCCCATGTTCATGATTTTTCCCGATTTTTAAATGACCATTTTACCCCTAGTTGGCACTGTTTTGGCCATAACTTTTGACCGGAAAGGAATTTTGACCTGAAACCACTTCCATTGGCTTCGGATGATGGTTTCTCTTTCCGTAGAGTGGTCACATTAGCCAAACGGACTTACCGTTTGGGAGATATGGCTGAAACGAGTTTCAGATGGTGAAAGACAGCTTAATTGGGCTTAAGCGGGTAATTAGCAGCTAGGCCCAAGGGGAATTTCGGGTTTAGAGGTATAGGAGGTCTGATTAGGGTTAGGTTATCACTTTCATTTCAGTTTTGAGCCGCCACAAACCTCCTTGAGACCTTAGTAATGGCTTCCTACATCTAAAACACCCCAAATCACTCACTAATTGAAGATTAGGCTTAGCAACACCAAATTAAGGAGAAAAAGCACCAAAGCAAGGTTGGAGCCGCTGTTAGACATCAGTATTCGCCCTAAATCAGAGGAGTTTTAGTTCTGAGAATTTCATTTGTGGCCAAGGTGAGTGATTTGCATAGTTTTTGCACTAATTACGGTGATTAAGGGTAATTAGTGAAGATTAGCGAATTTATACGTAAATAAATTCTGGAAAAATTCTTAAAATTCTAAAATAATGTTTTAAGGCTCTGTTAGAAATTTGAGATAATTTCGATGTGTTTTGTTAATTGTATGCCTAAACATGATTAAGAGTGCTTAAGGGAAAATATGAGGTTTTAGCCACTTTTGATTCATTTTGATTCATTTAAATTGTTGTTTGTTGTTTGTGGTTGCTATTACATGTTACTATGACTCTATGGTATGTTTCATGATTGATTAGAATAGTTAAATTGCTCGAAAACGTCGTCGAATGGCGTAAAAAGCTCGCTGGAAAGTTGCAGAAGTGTGCAGGTTCCGAACCGGTTCGGATCGGAGAAAGGGGGTCGGATCGGATTTGTGAACTGACCAAGGGGATTCGAACTGGATTGGGACTTGTCGCTGGAGAAGGCTTGGCAAAAGGGAAGGCTGTTCACTTAGAGTTGGGGTGGACAAGGGGATCGGAACTAGGGAGCGGATCGGATCGGAAGAGTGATTGGAGGCCAGATCGGATCGATTGAGATGCAGGGCTCGGATCGGAAGCAAACACTCAGGAGAACTAGCAAGAGGGAAGGCCACGCGGATCAGACGGCAAGGAGGGATCGGATCGGAATACGTGAAGAAACAAGCCAGGGATTGGAGCGCTGGAGGGAAGGACACCCGACCCGACCTGGAGGAGGACCCCGACCCGACCCGGAGCGAAGTACCCGACCCGAATTGAATGAAAGAAGACAAGAGGAAGGTGGCACTCCGAACCGAACCGAGCATGGGTGACCGAACCGAACCGAATTCTAGAGCTGCTACTGCAAGACAACTCTTCTGAAGACCCACTCCAATTCGACCAAACCCGAGATGCAAAGGAAGTCCAAATGAGAAGTTCGAGCTTAAGATTCAGATGGGAATCAACGAGTTCACTTCATGGTTGGGCTTTGCTGCGGGACGCGTGCTAAGGAGTTATCGACACCTATAGCTTTGGACCACTATGGTAGGAGGTACGAAGGCGGATTCAGGGCCATTATGGCATTGGTAGAACCAAGGGCTACGACCAATGAAGTGGGTCATTGAAATGTTTGGTCATGACTCCAAGTGTTTGGCTTGGTCATAGCAGGGTTTCTACAAGTCGGGATTCGTCGTTGCCTCAGTTTGTCTAGTGTTTCAAAGTGGTAGATGCCGTACGCTTTACGCACTGAGTGAGAGATGCGAGAATGGTTGTTATGGATGATTTGTTTGCTATCATTTTGACATGCACACCCCACCCCCGTATTCTTACACTATTTATTATGGCACCTTGGAGTATTGTACGGTATGTGGTACTAACTCTTTGGTTGCAGGTCCAGGTTCAGGTATGGTTTAGTATACCTGTTATTACTCTGTTTAGATGCTTATCGCTCATACCAGGCTTTATGTCTGACCCAGAGTTTTATGTCTCTTCTTATTACTCTGGGTGCTCACACGAGCAGACTAGAGACAGGTTAGCTGGTGATGCACGGGTAGATGATCCGGAGACGAGCAGGAGGCTTCCACGTACTATATACATAATATTCTCCCTGTGTTGTTGAAGATCACTGCTTGGGCATTGTTGGTGTATCTTCTATTCTAGCTTTCTTTTGGTTAGAGACAGTAAATTTGGAAAGTTGTAATAAGCTGTATATGGATTTCCGCTGCTTTGATGTTGACATTGATTATTAGTTATCAGCTTATGCACTGTCTCGCCTGTTTTATGTCAAGTATGTTATTATTATATTTTGTCCCATGCGCTGTGAGACATTCTACAGGTTCTTTGATTAGTTCATTCTCTTCTTTCCTTTCTTCTGACGACCGTCTTGTGCTAGTCGGGCATGTGTACAGCGCACTCCTGGAGGAAATGCAGACTGGTGCGAGGCGGGCCGTCACACTTGGTATCAGAGCTCTAGGTTGCGTAGTTAATCTAGGGAAGTTATCAGGGAGAGATAATATACGTATACGAGAGAGCGTATTTGTGATTACTTTGGTTTTTAAAAGCTATATATATATATACTATTGGTAGTATAAGGATGAAGTCGTACTGCACTAGCACCACTATGGAATCGTTAATCGTTTCCTTTTTCAGATCGACGATGAGCCGAGATACTAGAGGTGCTGGTAGGGGAACCAATAATGGGAATGCTGCTGACATGAGGACGATGTTTACTGACCTCATGAGAGAGATGCTTAGAGAGGTGCAGAGGGCAGCTCCCAATGGTGGAAATGGTGGTGGTCCAATAGTGCAGGCGCCAAGAGTCGACTTCGCCAAGCTGAATAAGGATTATACTAGCCTTGGTGGGAAGCCGTTCCACGGAACGGAGTCGGCTACGGATGTTCAAGATTGGTTGGATAGTTGCGAACGTATCTTCGAGGATTTGGGTATCGAGGATGCGATGAAGAGGAGGCTAGCGTCCCGTCAGCTGCAAGGGCGGGCAATGAATTGGTGGAATGCTATAAAGGCAGCTACTCACGAAGACCAGATTACTTGGGAGCAGTTTAAGGCTCGCTTTAGTGAGAAGTTCATTCCAGCTGCTCAGAAGTCAATGCTGTTTAAGAAATTCTTGGAGCTCAAGCAGAATGGCAGAGCTGTCTCGGAGTATATTGCTGAGTTTGACACTTTGTCAAAGTATGGATTATCTCTTATTGATACTGCCGAGAAAAAGAATGAGAAATTCATAACTGGTTTGGATCAGTACTTAGGGGAAAAGCTTATTAACCACATCGATGAGACGTTTGAATCGATTGTGGGGAAAGCGTTAAGATCAGAAAGTCTCTACCCTAAGTCGAAGACTGAGGTTGCATCCGTAGATGAGCCAAAGCCACAAGCTAGTGGTGGAGGTAAAGGTGGTTCCCAGAATAAGAGAAAGCAGAATCAGGCTAAGGATGGCCAGAAGAAAAAGAATAAGCAAGATGTGGAGTGCTTCAGCTGTGGTAAGAAGGGCCATTATGCTAGTAATTGTCGGGCCAAGCCAGCGGATAGGAAGTGCTTCAACTGTGGCCAAATGGGACATCACAAGGACAAGTGTCCACAGCCCCCTAAAGAAAAGCAAATGGTGAAAGCATATGCCCTTAATGCTATTCCTTCTTCGTCGAATGCCCCAACTGCGGCGGAGAAGGGAAAGAATGTCGTCATTCAAGGTATGCTTTCTGTTTATGATGTTCCTGTTAGAGTTTTGTTTGATACCGGAGCTTCCAGTTCCTTCATATCTAGTGACCTGGTAGGTAGGTTGGGATTGGAGCCCGAGATTGTCGATAGACCCTTAGTAGTGACGAACCCGATTGGTGGTTCTACTAGCCTTAGCATGATTTGTCGTAATGTGGTCTTATCGAGTCATGGATGCATGTTTGTTTGTGATTGCTTTGTTTTGGGCTTTACTGGGTTTGGCATTATTCTGGGAGTAGATTGGCTCCAAAGATATGGGGTGGTGGTAGACTGTGAGGGCTTGTTGGTGACAGCTAGAGCGGATGATGGGCGGAGGATAGTGTTTGGTGGTCTACCCAGTAAGGGGGTATTGGCTAGTTTTCTAAACTCCCTCGACATTCCGCATAGTGAGTTGTCAGGTTTGCCCGTGGTTGGCCAGTATCCGGATGTTTTCGAAGAAGTGACCGGACTTCCACCACACCGAGAGATTGAGTTCCGTATTGATTTGGTAAAAGATGCCAGGCCTATAGTGATGCCACTTCGTCGTATGGCACCAAGGGAGCAGCGAGAGCTCGAGGTGCAAGTCAGCGATCTTTTGAAGAAGGGATTTATCAGAAGGAGTGTTTCTGAATGGGGAGCACCAGTTGTGTTTGCTACCAAGGCGGATGGTTCCCTTCGTTTGTGTGTAGACTACCGCGAATTGAATAAAGTGACGAGGAAGAACAAGTATCCTCTACCGCGGATAGATGATTTGTTTGATCAGTTGAGTGGCGCGAGAGTATTTTCTCAGTTGGATCTCGCGACAGGTTTTCATCAGCTTAGAGTGGGAGCTGAGAGTATAGCTAAAACGGCATTTCGAACGCCGTCTGGATTTTATGAGTGGTTGGTTATGCCATTTGGGCTGACTAATGCCCCAGCATATTTTGTGGACCTTATGAATAGGGTATTCAGAGATCAGCTGAATAAGTCTGTCCTTGTGTTCGTTGATGATATTTTGGTCTATTCGAGGACAGAGGAGGAACACAAGGAACATTTAAGAGTAGCGATGGAGGTGTTGAGAAAACACCAATTGAAAGCAAAGTTTTCTAAGTGTCACTTCTGGAAGAGGGAAGTGAGGTTCTTGGGCCATATCGTATCAGAGGATGGTATTGCCGTGGACCCAGCGAAGGTGGCTACGGTACAAGATTGGCCTACGCCCAAGAATGCAACTGATGTAAGAAGTTTCTTGGGGTTAGCGGGATATTATCGTAAGTTTATCCAAGGTTTCTCCAAGATAGCAGCACCATTGACCCGGTTGACCAAGAAGAATCAAGCTTTTGTCTGGGATGAAAGGTGCGAGAATGCATTCAAAAGTCTAAAGGACAAGTTGACAAGCGCACCAGTGTTAGTCATTCCTAAGGGGGATGAAGAGATGACGGTATACACGGATGCCTGTGGTACCGGACTGGGTGCTGTATTGATGCAAGGCGGTAGGGTTGTAGCTTATGCAAGTCGGCAATTGAAACCGCACGAGAGAAGATACCCTACCCATGATTTAGAATTGGCAGCGATCGTGTTCGCGTTAAAGATGTGGAGACACTATCTCTTGGGAGAAAGGTTTGAGCTATTTACGGATCATAAGTCGTTAAAGTATCTATTCTCCCAGAAGGATTTAAATCTCCGTCAGCAGAGATGGTTAGAGTTCTTAGCTTCCTACGATTTTGACATCGCATACACACCAGGAAAGGGCAATGCGGTGGCTGATGCATTGAGTAGGAGACATGCCAGCTTAGGGGCTATGTTCCTTGAACGGAAGCAACTGGAGTTTATCGCGGGGTTTGATTTCAGACCAAAGTGCGAATTGGATCCAGAAATGTTAGCGAGTTTGACGGTCAGACCCACTTTGATTGAGCGGATCGGCTCTAGTCAGAGGGACGATCCTAACCTATTGGAAATCATCTCCAAGTTAGAGATGGGTATCGATGAGGAGGTGAACAAGTATGGGCTTGATCGAGATAGATGGCTTAGAAAGGATGGAAAGCTTGTTGTACCCAATGTCACTGGATTGAGAGATGAAGTGCTTAGAGAATGTCATCACTCAAAGCTGACTATACACCCCGGTGGTAATAAGATGTATCGAGATATGAAGCAGACCTACTACTGGGAAGGGATGAAAAGAGACGTTGGGAAGTTTATATCCAAGTGCATGAATTGCCAGCTAGTTAAAGCCGAGCAAAAGAAGCCTAGTGGGTTGTTACAGCCCTTGGCAATTCCTGAATGGAAATGGGAGCAAGTCTCGATGGATTTCATCGATGGGTTACCAAGGACTAGATCGGGATATGACAGCATTTGGGTAATTGTAGACCGACTGACTAAAAGTGCAAGATTTATACCAGTCAAATCGACCAGAACGGCAGCTAAGTTAGCAGAACTGTATATGAAGTGGGTAGTGAGATTTCATGGAATACCTAAAGGCATTGTGAGCGACCGAGACCCGTTGTTCACTAGTGGGTTTTGGAAGAGCTTACAAGAGGCTCTAGGGTCAGAGTTACATCTCAGTACCGCATATCATCCTCAGACCGACGGTCAGACGGAGAGGGTGAATCGTATTTTGGAAGATCTCTTGAGAGCATGTATATTGGATTTTGGTGGATCATGGGATGACCATTTGCATCTAGTAGAGTTTGCATATAATAATAGTTACCAATCCAGTATCGGTATGGCTCCGTTTGAAGCTTTGTACGGAAGACCGTGTAACTCACCATCATGTTGGATAGAGACTGGCGAGAAGTTTATGCTTGGACCAGAGGTGGTGAGAGAAACGTCGGATAAGATCAAGGTCATTCAACAACGAATGAAGGCTGCCCAGGATAGGCAGAAGAGCTATGCTGATAAGAGGAGAAGAGACTTAAAATTCTCCGTTGGCGACTTGGTGTTTGTCAAGATTTCTCCGTTGAAGAGCGTAATACGATTTGGCAGGAGAGGCAAGTTGGCACCAAGATTTGTTGGCCCATTCCCTGTTCTTGAATTAGTCGGGAATTTGGCATATAGAATTGACTTACCGAAGAAGATGGCGGGAGTTCATAACGTATTTCATGTTTCCCAACTAAGGAAGTTCGTTCACGACTCAGACATGACTATTTCACCTGATCAGTTAGAGGACTTCGAAGTAGAACCCGAGGCGGTTGGGAACCGCAAGCCGGCCCGTATTGTCGAGCACGACATGAAGCAACTTCGAAGGAAGGCGGTGAAACTAGTCAAGGTTCAGTGGGGCGAGGACGAGAACGATTGTACTTGGGAGACAGAGGAGAACATTAGGAAGACTTATCCTGAACTCTTTGCCTGGTAAGATTTTGACTTCGATTTAGTTTTTCCGCATGCTAGGATAGGCTTGTTTGCTTGTTTTGCATGTTTGATTTTTGTTATATGTGGTTGTTAGGCATGCGGGATCCTTTGTATGTTTTGGGTTAAGGAATTTCGGGGGCGAAATTTCTTAAGGGGGGGAGAGTGTAACGACCCGTATTCTACGCGTCATAGGATCGTAGGATATTTATTTCTTTCACATACGAAGTCGTATGGTCATGTAACTTTGGGAGACGACTATTGGGGTCATTTCCCATGTTCATGATTTTTCCCGATTTTTAAATGACCATTTTACCCCTAGTTGGCACTGTTTTGGCCATAACTTTTGACCGGAAAGGAATTTTGACCTAAAACCACTTCCATTGGCTTCGGATGATGGTTTCTCTTTCCGTAGAGTGGTCACATTAGCCAAACGGACTTACCGTTTGGGAGATATGGCTGAAACGAGTTTCAGATGGTGAAAGACAGCTTAATTGGGCTTAAGCGGGTAATTAGCAGCTAGGCCCAAGGGGAATTTCGGGTTTAGAGGTATAGGAGGTCTGATTAGGGTTAGGTTATCACTTTCATTTCAGTTTTGAGCCGCCACAAACCTCCTTGAGACCTTAGTAATGGCTTCCTACATCTAAAACACCCCAAATCACTCACTAATTGAAGATTAGGCTTAGCAACACCAAATTAAGGAGAAAAAGCACCAAAGCAAGGTTGGAGCCGCTGTTAGACATCAGTATTCGCCCTAAATCAGAGGAGTTTTAGTTCTGAGAATTTCATTTGTGGCCAAGGTGAGTGATTTGCATAGTTTTTGCACTAATTACGGTGATTAAGGGTAATTAGTGAAGATTAGCGAATTTATACGTAAATAAATTCTGGAAAAATTCTTAAAATTCTAAAATAATGTTTTAAGGCTCTGTTAGAAATTTGAGATAATTTCGATGTGTTTTGTTAATTGTATGCCTAAACATGATTAAGAGTGCTTAAGGGAAAATATGAGGTTTTAGCCACTTTTGATTCATTTTGATTCATTTAAATTGTTGTTTGTTGTTTGTGGTTGCTATTACATGTTACTATGACTCTATGGTATGTTTCATGATTGATTAGAATAGTTAAATTGCTCGAAAACGTCGTCGAATGGCGTAAAAAGCTCGCTGGAAAGTTGCAGAAGTGTGCAGGTTCCGAACCGGTTCGGATCGGAGAAAGGGGGTCGGATCGGATTTGTGAACTGACCAAGGGGATTCGAACTGGATTGGGACTTGTCGCTGGAGAAGGCTTGGCAAAAGGGAAGGCTGTTCACTTAGAGTTGGGGTGGACAAGGGGATCGGAACTAGGGAGCGGATCGGATCGGAAGAGTGATTGGAGGCCAGATCGGATCGATTGAGATGCAGGGCTCGGATCGGAAGCAAACACTCAGGAGAACTAGCAAGAGGGAAGGCCACGCGGATCAGACGGCAAGGAGGGATCGGATCGGAATACGTGAAGAAACAAGCCAGGGATTGGAGCGCTGGAGGGAAGGACACCCGACCCGACCTGGAGGAGGACCCCGACCCGACCCGGAGCGAAGTACCCGACCCGAATTGAATGAAAGAAGACAAGAGGAAGGTGGCACTCCGAACCGAACCGAGCATGGGTGACCGAATCGAACCGAATTCTAGAGCTGCTACTGCAAGACAACTCTTCTGAAGACCCACTCCAATTCGACCAAACCCGAGATGCAAAGGAAGTCCAAATGAGAAGTTCGAGCTTAAGATTCAGATGGGAATCAACGAGTTCACTTCATGGTTGGGCTTTGCTGCGGGACGCGTGCTAAGGAGTTATCGACACCTATAGCTTTGGACCACTATGGTAGGAGGTACGAAGGCGGATTCAGGGCCATTATGGCATTGGTAGAACCAAGGGCTACGACCAATGAAGTGGGTCATTGAAATGTTTGGTCATGACTCCAAGTGTTTGGCTTGGTCATAGCAGGGTTTCTACAAGTCGGGATTCGTCGTTGCCTCAGTTTGTCTAGTGTTTCAAAGTGGTAGATGCCGTACGCTTTACGCACTGAGTGAGAGATGCGAGAATGGTTGTTATGGATGATTTGTTTGCTATCATTTTGACATGCACACCCCACCCCCGTATTCTTACACTATTTATTATGGCACCTTGGAGTATTGTACGGTATGTGGTACTAACTCTTTGGTTGCAGGTCCAGGTTCAGGTATGGTTTAGTATACCTGTTATTACTCTGTTTAGATGCTTATCGCTCATACCAGGCTTTATGTCTGACCCAGAGTTTTATGTCTCTTCTTATTACTCTGGGTGCTCACACGAGCAGACTAGAGACAGGTTAGCTGGTGATGCACGGGTAGATGATCCGGAGACGAGCAGGAGGCTTCCACGTACTATATACATAATATTCTCCCTGTGTTGTTGAAGATCACTGCTTGGGCATTGTTGGTGTATCTTCTATTCTATCTTTCTTTTGGTTAGAGACAGTAAATTTGGAAAGTTGTAATAAGCTGTATATGGATTTCCGCTGCTTTGATGTTGACATTGATTATTAGTTATCAGCTTATGCACTGTCTCGCCTGTTTTATGTCAAGTATGTTATTATTATATTTTGTCCCATGCGCTGTGAGACATTCTACAGGTTCTTTGATTAGTTCATTCTCTTCTTTCCTTTCTTCTGACGACCGTCTTGTGCTAGTCGGGCATGTGTACAGCGCACTCCTGGAGGAAATGCAGACTGGTGCGAGGCGGGCCGTCACAGACGATGTCGGTCATGTAGAATCCAAACCACCTACTCGGAACCATGCTGAAAGAGCTACTTCTCGAAAAGTGAATAGTTCCACCAAAGGGGCACTTCCCCATAAGGGAGGTACAGGCCCCAGATCCCCAACCGCGGCCATTTGCTTAGGCGAACGTCTGGTGAAGGAGACGACGTCCACCTCGTGGATCGGCATGACGAGAAGAAGCGTCTTGAAAAAATGGTTCGTTATATCATGAAGGAAAATGCAGAGCGAGATGACGATGAGAAGGAATGTGAGTTTGCTCCAACGAAGACTCCACTCACTGGAAGGATCAAAATGACCAAGTTCCCAAGGAAGTTCAATCTGCCGATGATTCAAGCTTATTGTGGGACTGGTGATCCAAATTTGTTTTTCTATAAGTACGATCAGCACATGGATGGTGTGTGAACTACTGATGAGCTCAAGTGCTTATATTTCCCGATATATTTGGAGGGACAGGCTTCGCTCTGGTTCACCAAGATACACCCAAGGTCCGTTGATAACTTTTCCTTCTTGGCTAAGAAATTCAGGGAGATGTTCAGGCTGTAGTCCACGAAGGTCAAAGATGTAATGTCATTGAATGACATGGAACAAAAACCGGGTGAGACAATCAAAGCTTACCTTACACGATTTAACGTTGTCGCAACAGAAGTTGGGGTCCAGAACCTCGACAAGTATTGATGGCATTAAAGCGAGCTATAGACAAGAAATTGGAGTTCGGAAGGTATATCAAAATGAAGAAGCCTAAACCCTTGGAACAGTTTAATGCTAAAGTAGAAGAATACATTGATGTGGATGATGATCCTTCTTTTGCTATGAATTTTGCTAAGGGAAGTTTGGTACCAGAGAAGAAAAATAATGGTGTCCAAGGCGGTTAGAAGAATAATGGAGGTCAAAAGCGAGGGAATGATGGAAAAGATAACCGAAATGGAATGAATATGCGCTTCTTTAAACCCGCTGAGTTGATCCCATTAACAAAGACTCTGGAGAACATTTTTGTCGCTACCAAAGATACCGAAGATTGCCCAAAGCCAAATCCGTAGAAAATAGGTGACAATAGGCGAATTCTGGAAGGTTTTGTCAATTCCACAACCAATTAGGCCATAACACAAATGAGTTCAGACATCTAAAAAGTTTGATTGAAGAATTAATCAGAAAGAACAGTCTTTAACAATACGTGAAGAATTCGTAGTCCGTCAATCCTGCTCAAACCTCCCAGGGGCAGAATGCATCGGGATCAGGGGACAAGGCCCCAGTATTGGATACTTAGAAGCTCGTGATTAACACCATTTACGGGGTCCCCATCCAGCGGGGGAAGTTGGGGAGATATGAAAAAAAATGCCAAAGCACTTAAGAATGTTTCAAAAGAGGAAAAGTGTTTGATCCTGAGCAGTACCATGTTTGTAAAGCAACAGAAAACTTCTTTCGAATATGTCACGTTCGATGGAAAAGATGAGGAAGGAATGATCACTCCAATGCAAGACCCTATGGTAGTAATGGGTGGGATAGTCCATCCACTATAAAAAGGGTGCTAGTCAACTATGGAGCCTCAGTAAATAGGCTGTTCAAAAACACTTTCAGTAAAATAAAGCTTTCCATGTCAGACGTACGAGCTTACCAGAGGAAAATCCAAGGATTCACAGGTTAACCGAAGCAACCCGTTGGGGTTATTGATCTGCTTGTGGAACTTGAGGATGGAGAGAGGGAAGCCAGTTTGATGCGGTCCTTTGTTCTTGTGGATGAATTGTCTGCATATAACGCTTTTCTTGGAAGATAGCCCTGGCAGCCTTTGGAATTGTCTTGGCCCCCTGGTGCTTAACGATGAAGTTTCTAACAGATAATGAGGTCAGTGTAATTAAATAAGACCAGGAGATTTCCAGAGAATGCTATATCAAAGAGCTAAGGGAAGCAAGTAAGAAGGACAAGGGAAAGGATATTGAAGTTCCCATCCGCATCCACGAAAATGCCTTATAGCAACTAAGGCATGGCCCCTGCACAGGCAAGCATAGCGCGACCTAAAAGGAGATGGATCCAAGAAAAGCCGGTACATGGGAAGATCGAGCGACGCCAACTGAAGTCACAATTCAATTTCGGTTCATGGTAAAGATCCTGATAGAGTGCTAAAGATAGACTCTCAGCTGGGCCCAAAACTGCAAAGAGAGTTGATTGCATTTTTAAAGGCTAATCTGGATGTGTTTGCCTGGAGTCATTCCGACCTGTGTGGTATCTCTCCTGATGTGGCGGTTCATAAGCTGAATATTGATCCAAGCGTAACACCAGTAAAGCAGAAAAGATGATCATGGACCGGAAGATCCCGAGCTCTTAAGGAAGAAGTGGATAGACTAATGGAGAATAATTTCATATGAGAATCCACATATCCTGATTGGCTCTCTAATCCGGTGCTTCTAAAGAGATCCAACGGTAAGTGGAGAGCATGCAATGATTATTTAGACCTCAACAAAGCATGTCCCAAGGATAGTTTCCCGCTACCCAAATTAAATCAGCTCATTGATGCAACAACGGGGCATGAATTACTATATTTCATGGATACATATTCGGGGTATAACTAAATAATGATGCACAAGCCAGACCAAGAGAATACGAGCTTTATAACTAACTTGGGCCTATATAGCTACAAAGTTATGCCGTTTGGATTAAAGAACGCCGGAGCGACTTACCAACGCCTTGTAAATGCAATGTTCAAATTGCAAATCAGCAAAACTATGGAGGTGTACGTCGATGATATGCCAGTGAAGTCAAAGAGAGCTACTGACCACTTAGAAAACCTGGCAGAAATGTTTCATATCCTCAGGAAGTACGAAATGAAGTTGAATCCACTTAAATGCTCGTTTGGAGTCACATCAAAAAAATTCCTTGGGTTTATGGTCAATGCCAGGGGCATCAAAGCCAATCCCACTCAAGTCTTGGCTTTGTGAGAGATGCATGCTCCTAGAACGAAGAAGGAACTTCAAAGCCTGAATGGCAAAGTAGCTGCATTGAGTCAATTCATTTCAAAGGCAACAGATTGGTGCATTCCGCTTTTCGATGAATTGAGAAAAGGGAAGAAGGACTTCCAATGGACTCCCGAATGTTAGATGGATTTTAAGGTGATAATCAAGCACATGGAATCACCTCCGATGTTGTCAAATCCCAAGGATAGAGAAGGATTATTTCTATATTTGGCGGTTTCATCTCATGCCTTTAGTGCAGCATTGGTTCGAGAATATGCAAAGGTTCAACGACCAGTATACTATATTAGTAAGAGGCTTGCCGGGGAAGAACTGAACTATCCCAATTTAGAGAAACTTGCATATTGTCTTCTTATCGCCTCGAAAAAGCTTAGGCCATATTTCCAAGCCCACTCTATCAAAACTCCCATAGACCAACCTCTAAAGCAAGTTTTATTCCATCCAGAAACTTCAAGAAGATTGTTAAAGTGAAATATTAAGCTCAGGCAATATGACGTCACTTACCATCCCCGAAGAGCTATTAATAGGTAGGCTTTAGCGGGTTATTGCTAAATTTACAGGTAAAGCGGAGGAGAAGGAAGAACCAGCTGAGGCAGTTGTTAGATGGAAGTTGTTTGTTGATGGATCCATGAATGATTATTGTTCAGGGGCAGGAGTGGTTCTAGAGACTCCTGAAGGGCGCTCTATGTGCTATGCCTTGAGGTTAGAATTTCCATCAACCAATAGTGAAGCCGAGTATGAGGCGCTTATTGCAGGGCTGAAAATAGCGAAGGAGCTAAATTAGAAAACTTTACGGATCTTCAATGACTCGCAGCTAGTGGTTTGTCAAGTTCGAAGAGAGTTCCAAGCCAAGGGCGGAAATCTTCCAGCTTGTCTATCTAAAACTTGGGAACTTCTTAATGATCTTGACAGCCACACTATATCCCATATTCCTAGAGAAGAGAATATGAAAGCAGATTCACTCGCTAAATACGCAAGTTCAGAAGATGCACATTTACTGGGATTAGTACTTCTTGAAATCCTTTCAAATACCAGTACTGAAGATGTGGATGTTGATTGGATCATGAAGACTATTCAAGAACCAGATTCGTGGATGACTCTGATCAAAGAGTATCTTCTTAATGGAACACTACCAGAAGAATCAAAGAAGCGAAGGTAAATTTTGCGAAAGTCCCCAATGTATATTATCCAGGGTGGTAGACTATAAAGGCGAGGCTTCTCTATGCCTCTGCTTCGGTGTATAACTAAGGAAGAATCCAGAGCAATTTTTGGCATAATTACACGAAGGTGAATGTGGAGGTTACACGTGTGGACAAACATTTGCCCAGAAAGTTTTGCAATATGGTAATTTCTGGCTTGATGTGAACCTGGATTCTGCAACATACACCAGGAAATGTGATAAATGTCAGGGATTTGCGAAGATTCCAAGAGCACCATCCACGGAATTGACTTAAATGGCCATCCCATGGCCATTTACTGTCTAGGGCATTGACTTGATCGGAGCATTACCTACAACAAAATCTAACATGAAGCACACTATTGTAGTCGTAGATTACTTCATCAAATGGGCTGAAGCAGATCCACTAGCCACCATAACCTCAAAGAAAGTCATCAACTTTGTCTTGAAAAACATCATTTGCAGGTTTGGTGTGCCACAGAAGATAATCACAGACAATGGAACTTAGTTTGAAAGCGATGAATTCAAAAGCTTCTGTACTAAATACAAGATTCAGAAAAGTTTTGCAGCAATGGCTCATCCGCAGGCTAACGGGCAAGTCGAAGCAGTGAACAAGATCATAAAGTCAACCATCAGAAAGCATCTTGAGAAAGCCAAAGGTGGTTGGGTAGACGAGCTACCACTTGCACTATGGGCGTATCACACTACTCCCAAATCTGCGATTGGACACACCCCGTTCTCTCTAGCATTTAGATCCGAAGCTATGATCTCGGTAGAGTTGGAAGTTCCCACTCACCGTAGGTTTCACTTCAACTAAGAGGAGAATGAAAAGCTGCAGCTTGAAGCACTTAACCAACTCGAAGAAAGAAGAAATGAAGCAGAGCTCAAAGTTGTTGCTCATCGAAGAAGGATTTCCAGGCATTTCAACTCCAAAGTCAACAAAGGACCTTCGAGATCGGGGACCTTATATTAAAGAGAGTGATGACATGGACTGGAGTCTTTGGGCCGAATTGGGAAGGACCCTTCATCATAAGCCAATGATTTTGATTGCAGGCGACAGATGGAAATCAAATTCCCAGAGCTTGGAATAAAAATCATCTCTACCATTATTTCACTTGATTTTTCATTTATATTTCTTGTAAAAATGTTGTAAATATTTTGCAAGCATTGTAATGAAACTTTATACATATGAACGAAAGAAGTTGATTTGCTTGCCTAAATCATACACTTGCAAACTCTTGTCTAATTATTCAAAAATTGCTAAAAATCGATTTTGATTGCAGGCCGTTTAAAGAACGTTTGTTCACTGGCAACCTGATAAGACCTGGTGACCTCTATAGCACATCCCGATGGAGACAGCTCAAGTTTCGAGTGCCATAAGCATCCTTCGCAACAAGTACAAAGATGTAAGGAACTACCTTGCAGATAAAAGTAAAGTACACCAAGAATCAAATGGTTAAGAAGTACAACTTTCAAATTAAAGATGATAGTTGCAAGTTTCGCCAAAGGGGCACCTCTTAAAGTAAGAGGTCTAGGGCCCTGGCTCTGTCACTGGGATAGCCTGTTAAATCGGGCGTCCGGTGGAGCTGGCGTCCACCCCATGTAACAAATGCAATAATAAATCCTCTCACAGCGAAGCTTATCAGAAGTCCTGCCGTAAGGGGGCATGAATTCAATCCAGTCTCTAAAAGGCCTGGATTAACAGATTAGAGGGTCACATGGTTGAGTTCATAAGAAGTCCTTGCCGAAAGGGGACATGAATTCAATCCAGTCTCCGAAGGGCCTGGATTACTAGGTTAGAGAGTCACACGATTGAGTTTTATAAGAATTCCCAACCGAAAGGGGGTACCCGATGAGATCGTCAGTGTCAGGAAGTACCTTACCCGATTACGACAAACATCGAGAATAAATGACCTCTTCGGAGGCGTTTGATTAGTTTGTTAGTGTCTTCTAATCCCAGACTTGGTGATCGGCGGGTTTGAATAACCTCTTTTGAGGCGTCAAATTAGTTCGTTAGTGTTTGCTAATCCCAGACTCGGCGATCAGAGGGCATGAAGGACCTCTTCGAAGGCGTCCGATTAGTTCGTTAATGTCTGCTAATCCTAGACGTGGCAATCGGCAAGCTTAAATGACCTCTTCATAGGCATCCAATTAAGTCGATCAGCGCTTGGTTCATTCAAGTTGCAATGACTATTGGGCTTTAACCAAAGACTTCTCTGGGGGCTCCCTGTGAAATTAACGATGCTAGAAATAATCAGTCCAATTGCAGATTAGAGTCTCCAATGCCTAAATTAACCAGATAGAAACAAATGAACACTGGGCTAAACATATAAGACCTCTCAAGTAGGGGCACCAAAGCAAGAAAAATTTCCTCAACTGAAGGCACAAGTTCGATCAACCAAACTGGATTTCATAGTTAATAGGCAAGCTGGGAAGCGCTAAGCGTAATGACAAAAAGCAAGAGACTTAGTCAATTGGGTAGGAACTTCCAGTATTTTAGCCATAACCAATGAAACCCAATAGAGTTGACCGCATTTGGTCTAATAAGTCTATGACAACCTTTGGTATGAGGGCATCATCACGGCATTAATACAAATCAATAATGCTCACAATACATACCACAAGCTTGTCATGACTTCACTTAAAGCCAAAAGACTTGTAATTTACAAAGAAGAAAATGCATGAGAAAGTACAACAAAGCCACGGTAACAACTTACAACTAAAGTACATAAAATGCAATAACAAGCTTCATAACAACAGTAACACAAGTCTCAAGTGTGAATAAGCATAAAGTAATAAGCGAGGACCGACACCCGTATAAACATCCGGTCGAAGAAAACGACAAGTAATAAAAGCTGCAAAAGGCAGAGCAAATAATTAAAAGTCCTAAGCATTCTTCTTCCCACTTTTAGAAGCATTGTCAGATCTGAGTATGGGCTTTGGAAGTTTGGGAGGAGAAGGCGTGACTTCGGAATCACTCTCATCCTTGGCTTCTTCGTCATTCTTCGGTTCCTCAGGAGATGTCTGGGTAGTTCCTCCCTTCTTCGAAACACTGCGTTTTCCTCCACTCCTTGAAGAGGAAGACTTTCCCTTTTTCTTCTGCTTTCCTTAACTTTCTTCTCCGGGTTCTTATCAGCATCAAGATCCTCTACTTCGTCACTAAGAGTGTAGTTAGCATTGTCCAAATCGACAATTGCACTAATCTTTGCATCTTGTGACCATGGTTCTGAAGCAAGAGTAGAAGCACCAAGTAAAGATGCATTGCTTGGAGGAGTGGTAGTAATCAAAGCAGTAGTAATGGACATCCGAATTGAGGAGGTCATAATAGCTTCGTTCGTTGTTTCAAACACTATAGGAGGGGGTTGTGGCGACATCAAGCCTAATACAATTGAATAATGAGCATGGAATGCAATAGACTCAAGTGAAGTACAAAGATAATCTAAGTCTGATACGGCTTGTTCAATATCAGTTTTACCAGTGGTTGGAAGATTTCTATGCTCAATTCGGTAATAGTCTGGGTTGTCCTTATCGCCTTCACCATCTCCGATAGGCTCCTCAGTAATGCGCTCCTCGATAGTGTGCTCATCGATTGCCTTTCCCTTCTCCTCATGAGCCATAGAAGGACTAGTAGAAGGCGCAATCAGAGTCTAAGAATTGGAAACCTCAACGTTAGCAGAATCAGTAGGGGCGTCGGTGGTGGTTGCATCTGGGGATTCCTTTTCATAGGACATAGCCTCGTCACCCAATAATCCTCGTTCCCTCATGAGCTTTTTCTTCCCCTTGGCCACAGCCTTGCGGGATTCCTCATCCAGGAGATTGTGCAAGAGGTATTCTTCATCGTAAGTACCTTCAACGATGCAAGTACAGATTCCCAGATCAGGGCCAATGTCGCTGCAAAATCAGGTCCCAAAGAGTGTAAGCTCCCTCGGCTCATAACGTTGAAGACGTAAAATTTAAATAAAGGGGCATTGGCATCCGTCTCAGCATCGGTAAATGCTTTCCTAGCAGCCGCTTTGTTAGCCAAAGATTTATCTCTTACATGCTCAAGAAGTTTTGCCTTATTTGTCAACACAGAAATAGTCAAATTTTGAGCAGTGTTTCTCTTATGAAGATTGGCATTCTCTTGTTGATAAGTTGCAGAAGCTTTCTTTTCCACAGCTAGTTGGGTTTCAGCAATCTATTAAGCAAACTGAGCATCTTTAACCTGTTTCATAAGCTTAGTTTCTCTCAATTTAGCAACAGCAAGATCTTCTTTGAGCCTTTGATTCTCATCCTCTAAACCCTCTAGCTCTGTATTCTTTTGTGTGTGAGAGGAAATGGTAGCATCCCGAGATGCATGAACCTTGGTCCATTTAACCTTGTCATTCTCTAACGTAGCAATTCAATCAAGGTTGATCTTGTTAAGCCTCTGGAGATCTTTGGCAAATTTGTACCATGAATATAATTGCTTATCAGCTCGGCTCCTAACCACGTCTAACTGCGTCTTGAGCTGACTTTCAGAGGTGTCCATCTGCTTAATGATATTGCCCTTCAAGGTATCTAGCTCTTTAAGTATATCCTTCCTATCAGACGGGTATATGCCCAAATCAAAGAACATTTCTTTTAGGCACTGACTCTTGAATCGTTTGGAAAGTCCGGAAGGTGCTCGTTCAGGTTCATGGCGGGGCATATGGATGATTGTTTGGATATCGGCAGGAGAAGGAGTAACAGATGGCGTAGCAAGAGATACATAGCCAGAAGTAGTTTAAGTAGCAGGGACGGGAAGTTTATCTGATCTGAGGCACTTCTGAGGATCATCCTTGCGTGGACTATCCCTACCTCTTTTCTTCATTCGGCTTTCCTCTTCCTCCTGTCCACTCCGCTCGTGACGAGCATCATGATGATCATCGTAACGGTCATCATATCTATCCCGGTCACCATGAGAACCTTGATCCCTCTCATCTTTCTCTATTTGATCTTGGGCCTCGTGTCTCCACCTCCTTTGTTCATCAGTTAATATGTAAACATGGGTTTGCTGAGACTGATAAGAATATTACGAGTGCTGAGATTGCTGAGAGTGTTGTGAGTGCTATAAACGATGAGACTATATGAGCTGCTTTGGATTGTAAGAGTCAATTCGTTGTTTAAAGCTCTTCAAATATGGATGATTCATATTTGGATATGAAATAAGGAAAAGCAAGATCTCAGTATTTAAATCAGAAAGTATTAGGACAAGCTGTAAAGCATATGCTAAAAAGGAAAAAGCTTAAAGCGCGTGTAATCTAACGCGCATATAATAACGAACCGCTCTTGGTGGTGAAGATACTGGAAGACCTTTGTCCGCAAATGTTCTCCATGATGGAGGAGTTGGAGCTACAAATATATCAATTCTTGTTTTTGTGACTTTGGGTGTAAGCTTTGAAGTCACAATCTCACTCGGAAGGTCCTTTGCAGTGCTAAGATCACTTAATGTTCTAAAAATATCTGTGGAACTCTCCTCACGGGTGTCTGGAATAGTGGGGTCCTTGCCAACCTTCTCAACATCTAAGTTGTCCCCGGGAGTCGTCTCAGCCTCTCCGGTCTATTCAATTTCCTTCATACGATCCGGGGTGCTCTCATCCTTCTCGACTTGTTCGGTAGAAGTCATAAGGCCTTTACCTTCACAATGTGTATTCTTCTTCTTCGATAGAAGACAATTTAGACTTGGAAGGAAATTTCCTACCACCGGCAAGGTGTGGACACTTTTTCAGTAAAGGTTCGTCAGCTTGATTTTACGATGCACCATCGTCCCCAGATGTACAAACATCTAGTGTTGCAGACGTACACTTAGGTGTGGAAGGTTCTCCTTTGGAAGGGAATTTCCTTGAATAATGAAGCAATCCGTATTTGCAGAGAAATTCTTCTTTTGTCAAATATTTTCTGTCTCTATCTACTTCGCTGACGGCTTTAATAGCCTCGTAAATGGGCTTATACGGGGCATCATCTTTATCCTTAATTGAAGCCGGAACAACTGCAAATAGGAAAGTAAAGTTTAATAACCGAGACTTATGGGGAATTAGATAGGAACTGTTTTATGTAAAAAAGTTTACCTCCTTCTGTCCAATTCCCACGAAAAGTCTTAGGGCAACGAATGAAGAAAAACTGAGTTAAGATTCTCGAGACACTCTCTGGCAAATCAACTATGAGTTTCCAGTTCTGGGCATCCTCTACATCTATAATAGATGAAGTGTCTTTCCTCCTCTTGAATGGGCATAAGTAGCAGTTCTCTTGAAAAGTAGGCTCACGCTCCTTTTCTTGCATAGAAAGCATGTAAAGTCCTAACATGATGATATAGCCGTTTGGATAAAGTTGGAAAGGGGCAATGGCCATACAGTTTAGGATTCTCTCTAAGAAAGGATTAAAGGGAGGGATGGCACCACTTGCGAACATATGTCGATTTACAGCCATATAACCAACTGGGGGTTGATCTGCAAATACGCCCTCACTTGGCAATATCGCATCAGTAATACGAAATAATTGACTGCATAACTGTTCGAACTGGTCCTGGTTTAAAGTGGTAGAATGCCTTTCTAAAGGTGGAGCACTAAGAGGACGAGGCACTGGAAATGGTTGAGCAGGAACTTGACCACGGGCTGCAGTTGTTATGGTCTCAGGTGCAGTAGTAGAATTATCATCTTGAGCAGAAGATGTCCCTTCAATTTGAAGACGAGATTGTTGTTTAGTAGTCATTCTATAAAAATATACTTGTTTATAAACGTATCACAGGTACATATTCCTTAAATGAGAAATATCATACGAAGTTCTGCAAGTTATATTAAAGTGGGGCTTGAAATCTACAGTTCGGCTTATGTCGATTATTTGATCTCAAGCACCGCTAATAACTTAAACTAAAAAGTGTCGTATGTGTTCAAGCAAGAGTTGACATGTTATAAAATGTCAAACAAAGTAAGCTTGTATAGGTGCGTCATCCAGCTTAAGTTCTGAAATTTATTCTGATATGATTTATTATCTAATCCGCTGTCGAAGTGGGCAATCGATGGTGATGAATAAGCCCAAAAGTATGCAAATGTTTTGCTTTCATTAGGCAGGAAATAGGGCATGGAAATGTTCAAAATCTTAAGTGCTTGAGTCAACAACCTTAAAAAGAAAAAAGTTCAGATGTCAAAAGTTAGGTCATCCAATGGCCTAGTAAGCAGGTCGCTCGCCGACCTAACTAAGCAAGACACTCTACGATATTGTGTAATAGGTCGTGCAACGACCTGAGGAGTTCAAGTCGCTACAAAACTTTAAGGGTTCAGGTCGTTAAGGATTTGGGTCGCCCTAAAAAGTTCGGTTTGTTCCAACGGATTGTGATCTCAGGTCGTTTTAAGGGTCCAAAGTCCTAGGTTGTTCCACGGGGCCTGGACCTTAGGTCGACTTAATGATCTTAAGATTTAGGTCATTCTCTGGCTTAAGACTTCTGAATATTCAACGACCTAGTGTACGGGATGCTCGGCGACCTAGTGACTAGGTCGCAAAACGACCTAGCATTCACATCACTCAGCAGTCCAAGGTCTAAGGATTCAATTAAGTCTAAGGAAGAAGCATCAGCCGATCTGAGGAACTAGGTCGTCAGGCAATTCAAAGTATCAAGTCGTGCATCAGTTGAGGGCTTTGGGTCGCTCTAGCAATCTAAGGACTTAGGTCGTGCTAACAATCTACGACCTTAGGTCATGCTTACGATCTAAGATCTTAGGTCGTGCTAACGATCTAAGACCTTGTTGAGTTGTGATATTTTCGATTCATGACAACATGGAAATGAAGATCAATGAAGATCGGATTGAAGAGCTAAAGTCATATATATATATAAGTACTTAGTTGGTTAAAATCCATCCTCATAGTATAGCACAAATGCACGAATTTCTATATATATATATATATATATATATATGAATATATGATCAGAAAATAACAATACTAGACTGGTTACACACAACCAGCCGATTAGTGAAAACCAGACCAATCGAATGGTTAATGTTACCAAGCCCAGTAATGGCTAGTTTCCTTTCATATTCAATATATATATATACACACACACACACGATTTTCTTTGATCAACCAGTTGACCGATGAAATGCAGATCAGTCGATTGATTCGAAACAACAACTATTTATATGAAGAGTCACCTCCTTTCATGAATAGATTTCTATTCATTTTTTAATAGAAATGGCCATATATCTTCGATATAATTATTCATGAAAGGTTTCTGCTCTTCCACTATTATATATACACTACAAACATGATTTCCAAATCACCGATTCTCACTTATTCTATTATAATTTCTGATTTACAACTCTAAACTCTTCCGCATTCTAAAAGCTCTTTAATACTCAAATTACTTCTTGAATCACTGAAATTATTTCATATCTCTTGATTCAATAAGTAATATATTTCCTTCAATCTTCACATACACATCAAATACTTGAGGATAAGATAATAGGAAGGGTGTACTTAATCGTTGGCTATTCATTGTTGATACAAGAACACATTCAGAAGTCAAAATATTTTGTAATTGTGAAGTCATGTGTTGGTGTTCAGGCGTGGACATCCTTGTTGGTGCTCGGGTGTATAGTGACATGTTCCTCCGGGTGAAGAGAGGGAGTTATTAGTGAATTACGAAGAAGAGCTTAGGGACTGGACGTAGGAAGGGAAGTCCAAACCAGTATAAAATTATTGGTGTCACTTTACTTACTGCTTTTACTTGTTTGTGATATATCTATATTTATTAGTTTTATCTGCATAACTATTGTACTAAACTAGCTAGTATATCATAATCATTCCGCTTAAATCCATACAAAGATTCTTAAGTCATACACGACTTTTCATTTGGTATCAGAGCAAGGCCATCACTTAACCATAAAACTATTATTTGATACATAGTTAATATGGATAATAACACTAATACTAGATATACTAAAGGCCAATCTACTTCACGACCACTCTTTTTCAATGGCATGAATTATAGTTATTGGCCTACACATATGAAAATATATATGCAAGCCAATTGTTTTGATGCTTGGAATATTACTCTAAAAGAATACACACAACCCACTACACCTTATACTGAATGGTCTGCAAGTGAAAAAGCAGAGGCTACTGCTAATGCTAAAGCTATGAATATGTTGCATTGTGCCTTAGATAGAAACGAGTTTAATCGAATTTGTATGTGCAACTTTGCATATGAATTTGGCGAACACTCAAAGTAACTCACGAAGTAACTAGCTAGGTCAAACAAAGCAAGATGTTCATGCTTAAAAACAAGTTTCAAAATTTCAGGATGAATGGAAATGAGTTCATAAATGATATGTACTCACGATTTCAAAACATTTATCATTCTCTATTAGGTTTAGGAGAAAAATATTCAGACTTTGATATTGTTTCAAAAATATTAAACTCTTTGTGGATGAGTGAGAAAGAAAGATTTTAGCTAACGAAGAAGCTAATGATCTTTCAGCCATGAAACTCGAAGAGTTAATTGGTAATCTTATGCCATATGAAGTAAATTTGCAAGCAAAGAAGACTCATGCTCAAGATAATTTTTTTTAAAGCTTTTCATGCTAAAAAGATGAGTTAGATTCGGACGAAGAAGACATTGCATTTGTAGCCAAAAAAATTCGAAATATAAGAAGAGCCAAAATAATAATGCAAAGAAGAATTCTACAAAAGAACTTGACCCAGCCTTGGTGGAATGTTTCAACTATCACGAAACTGGACATTATCAAAAGAATTGTCCAGAACTAAAATAGAATAGCAACAAAAAGGAGAAATCAAAGAGGCAAGCTTTCTCAGTCACTTGGAATAATTCAGATTCATCATCTTCTGAAAGTGACAGCGATAATGACAATGAACAAGCAAATATGTGCTTCATGGCAAAAGACACCGAGGTCAGTGATTTTACTTATGATTAATTAATGGAAATTAATACGGAAGTTTTAGAATCTAGAAACAATTTTGAAAGAAAATATAAACAAGCAAATGAAGATAGAAAGAAAGCAGAATTTGAAAGAGATTTATTAAAGGATGAAAAAGAAATTCTAGAGGATGAAGTTAGAAAGTTACAAGAATCTCTATCCAATGCAAATTCTCAGATTTCGTTATTAAGTCAGAAAATTGAAACTCAGAAAGAAAAGAATGATTTGCTTGCTATAAAAAAATTCATGATTTAAATTCAAAAGTTAAAATTATTGAGTTAGAAAATTCTAGTTTTAAATTAAAATTAGACAATATCTCTAAGAATGTGAATAATTTTAATAAAGGAAGAGAGAATCTGTCTAGGATTTTAGAAAATTCTCAGCCTTCTCATATTAAAAAAAGGACTAGGATTTATTCCAAAAATCAATACTAAGAAAAGTTCTAACAAATCTGTTAGTACTAAGAAGAGTATTGAGTTTGTTTCTGCAAGTATAAAGAAAAATCATGTTTCAAAGAAAAAATCATTTAAAAATATCTGTATTTGGGTACCAAAAACAAATAACGTGCTAATTAGGAATAAGTATATCAAAGATTTTTTTAGATACTGTTCATAATAATATTAATTATATTTTTAAAAGGGACTCTGAACCCTCTTGGGTTCGGTTTCCTAAGATTTAACCCTTAGGACCCTAACAGAGGAAGTGGATACCGATGAATTTTGAATTTTTTTTGCAAGTACTGCTTAACAAAAACAGAGGGAAATGGATTCTAGACAGCGGTAGCTCAAAATACATGACATGAGACAAAGAGATGTTAACTAATATTATCTACTTAAAAGGAGGAATTGTCACTTTTGGAGATAATTCCAAAGGATATATAATCGCCAAAGGCGATGTGAGCAATTACAGAAATCGCACAGTAAGTATATGTTATACTACGAACTAACAAAATAATGCAGAAAATCAGGGGGAGCTAAATATATATACAAGCATACATTCAGGGGGAGCAATTCAATATTTCAATAGAATGCGAGATGTTGTCATCAATCAAAAAGAGGAAGAATGTTGAGTCGTGATATTTTCGATTCATGACAAAATGGAAATGAAGATCAGTGAAGATCGGATTAAAGACCTAAAGTCATACATATATAAGTATTTAGTTGTGTTAAATTCTATCCTCATAGTATAACACAAATGCACGAATTTCTAAATACATATACAGGGGCGGAGGCACATTGTGCCTGGCATGGGCACGTGCCCCCCCAGAAATTAGAGGAAAAAAAAACTATAACAGTACTGAAATGCTAAAACAAAAATAGTGGCCTCTCATTGTGTCTTCTTCCACTCCCCCCTCTAACTTTTTTATCCGCTCGTCCAACTCTTCTCAGCCACTTTCCTGCCTCCCACCTCCAAACTCAATGCCGAAAAACAAGAAGAATAAGCCACGCCTCTTCTTGCTGGAGCCAAGACTGTAGACCATTGGACAGATATCAACATTTCAACAAATTTTGAAGCACTAAGCAAACTGAAACAACCATGTAAAAGAACTGCAAGTCCCCTAAATCATAACTTGGCTGATAAGATGGAGAACGAAAATATTGATTTGGGTATAGGCGGTTTGAAAATGGATCATGAGTTACAGAAATGTGGTACTGGTAACGTGAAAAATGTTGCTGAGCTACCCATGGATAAAGCAACCCATACATCCTCTCTGGTTTTGTTAGCACGTCATGTGCTTGTGCAAATGACTCAGTTGAACCTGCTGTGCAATCCCCTTTTAAAAAAAATTGGGGGCTACCGCCCTCGAAACCAACAACTTGCCCCTCCCAGCAAAGTTTCCTGGCTATGCCACTATACATACATACATATATATATATATATATACACACACACACACACGATTTTCTTTGATCAACCAGTTGGCTGATGAAATGCAGATCAGTCGACTGATTCGAAACAACTATTTATATGAAGAGTTACCTCCTTTCATGAATAGATTTTTATTTATTTCTGAATAGGAATGACCATATCTCTTCGATATAATTATTCATGAAAGGTTGCTACTCTTCTACTACTATATATACACTACAAACATGGTTTCCAAATCACCGATTCTCACTTATTCTATTCTAATTTCTAATTTAAAACTCTCCTGCATTCTAAAAGCTCTCTAATACTCAAATTACTTCTTGAATCACTGAAATTATTTCATATCTATTGATTAAATAAGTAATATATTTCCTTCAATCTTCGCATACACATCAAATACTTAAGGATAAGATCATAGGAAGGGTGTACTTAATCGTTGGCTATTCAATCTTGATACAAAAACACATTCAGAAGTCAAAATACTTTGTAATTGTGAAGTCCTGTGTTGGTTCTTAGGCGTGGACGTCTTTGTTGGTGCTCGGGTGTATTGTAATTTGTTCCTCCGGGTGAAAAGATGGAGTTGTTAGTGAATTCCGAAGAGGAGCTTCGGGATTGGACGTAGGACGGGAAGTCCGAACCAGTATAAAATTCCTGGTGTCACTTTACTGCTTTTACTTGTTTTTAATATATCTATATTGCTTAGTTTTATTTGCATAACTATTGTACTAGACTAGCTAGTATATCCTAATCATTTCGCTTAATCCATATACAAAGATCCTTAAGTCATACATGAATTTTCAGACCTTAGGTTGTCTACAACCTAAGACCGTAGGTTGTTCAACGGCCTAAGAGCATAGATTACCAGGACGACCTAGTTACTCTGTAACCTTGGGTGAAAGTTTTAAAGCAGCTAAGTATTGGTCCCATGTGCATCGTTAACAATTCTTGAAGCAAATGAACAAGCTCACCCATCAAAAAACAAGATTGCAGCTAAAATGGTGTAAGAATTTACACAACATGCAGCGTAATTAAAAAAGAAAAACAACAACATAGTGATGCTGGAAAATTCAGAGCATAGCAAGAATTTACGGGACAATAAAAATCCAAATACACAAAGTTGTTCTACTACAGATTTCGGTTACAACAAAACTTAACATTCCAACTCAAAGTCAGCATGATATATGAATCGATCTCGGCTGAGAACAGGAATCTGGAATTGAATCAAAATTGGGGATTAAAATTTGGTTTTATTCAAGATCGAAAATCTCCCAATTAATACATGAATTCAATTCCCAAGTACAATCAAAACTTGAGGCAATACATGTTCAGGTCAGCTCATCGGTTTTAATTTCAAATCACAAAGCCTCAAGCAACCAATACGGGTTAAATTATACAATACAATCGCCCAATTCGATTTAAATCCTAAAATCAGAAAAAAGTAAAGTGAAATTTAGACCTGATTTCAAGTCAGGATCGCTTTGCAGAGCTTATGAATATTCGACAACAACGAAGCACTTTGGATTGGAAAGGTTAAACCTCGATTTGAATCGAAGCAGCTTTGCTTGATAATGCAATCGAGTTCGTCGAAGTTTAAATCACTGGTAGATGGCAGCAGCTAAATGGATCCAAGCAACGGCGTTAGATTCGAGTAATAGTTAGGAGGAAAAATCTTCAGAGTACGGCCGCCATTAACAAGTTTTGTTGGTTGAAGATGGAATGAAAGATGACGGTCTGAATTGAGATATAAAGGCAGAAGCTGGGTCGTGAGTTTCTCAAACCTAAAAACCCGACACGACCGAATGAATAGAAGGACCAAACGACCTGAACGTCATCCCGTTTTGAAGACAATATTCAAGTGGAAGCTTATATTATTTGACAATAAATACGAACTCTAAGGGGCAAATGTTGATCCATAAAAAAATAGATGGATTCTGAAGTACTACAAGATGAAAAACGACAAGTCGTCAGTCTTTAGGTCGTTCGGGACTTAGATCATCATTCAACAAGCCGCTTAGCAAAATGTTCCACTGGTCGTTCTAAAAATTAGGTCGTTCAGCGGCCTAGCAGATCTGGTCGTGGAGCTCATATATAAGTAGGTCGGTCTAATGTGGACTGTGGAAAAGCTTGGGTCGTTCTTAAATGCTCAGGAAATGTCATTTCATGATAGGTCGTAACCGACCTAAGGCCTTAGGGCGTAGCCAACCTAAGGGGTCAGACCGTAACCAACTCAGAGCTGCAGGTCGTGTCGTGGAGAAGGGGAAAAGCGTGTCAATAAAGTTTGGATCGTGTGTTAAATCAAATCGTTCGGCAGTGCAAGAAGCCAGATCGTTCCTTGGAGATCACGACACAAGTCAGGCTGTTATCACCTCAGGTCGTAACCGACTCAGAGTAAGGTCGCTTCGACGACCTGATTGCCTGTACGCCCTATTTTAAGACCACATCACCTCACAACCACTCCTATAAATACCCCACTCTTCCACCATGAAAGGAGCCGAATTTTCTCTCCACGAAGTGCAACTAAAATCATTTCTAAACTTCTCCAAACCAATTCAACCACCATTAATCCTTCTCCAAGCTTAGATTCAACATCAAAGCCTCCATGGAATCAATCAAAATCATCCAAATGTCCAATTGTTGAAGATCTACATCAACAATCATCACACGTAGAGAAATGTAGCTATTTCATTGGCGGATTCGAGTGAATTAAGAAGTAAAAGAGAAGAAGTAGAGAAGATTGGTGTAAAAAGAGAGAAAACGAGTGAAACAAGAGAAACTAGATACCTTATAAATTCAATGATGATAATGAGAATTTCTTCCATAGTGGACGTAGGCCGAACCACTCTAAATCTCCTTGCCTTTACTTGCTTTTTATGTTTGTGGCTCCATATTTTTAGATCTTACTTGTTTGTGAAGTATTGTAAAAACACCTTGGGTGTTATCCATTATTGACATCACCAAGTACAGTGGCATTTTTCGTACTTAATGTTTTTTCAATAACTAAATTCGTGTAGAAACATTAAGGAATCGTTTGACTTGTAACTTCCAATTTTGGATTTTCATTTGTTAAACCGCATTGGAATTTAAAAAACGATCAATATAAAAAATGATTTTAACATACAAAATTGAAAACATTTTTTTTCTTTTGTTTCTCGCGCTTCCATTCCTATTCTTTTTTCCCTTCCCGGCATCGCCTACGCACTTCAATCTTTCTCATGCCGTCCTCGTATTTCACTCCTTTTTTGAATACATGCTGAAATTGCAAAACTCAAAATTCTTTTTTCAAATCAAACAAGTTCTTGGATTTTCATCCATCTACATTAAATTGCAAAACCTACTGGGATTTCTGCGCTTCTAAGAAATTAAAGACTGTTCGATTATGGTTGATCGGAGAGAGCGACAGACTATTCAACAAGGAGCTTACACTTATAATCTAGCTCTTTACTACACCACCAATGGCACAATGAAAACTTATCCACTAGTTATTGTTGCTTACTCCAGTAACAAGTAGCCCAAAAGCACATATCAAGGTTGAGCTATATCACTATAATTTTCCATTTAAGCTTAAACCAAAACAAGCATAGTTAATGTTTTTTAACAAAACACGGATTAATAGTAATTAGTAGTGTATCCAAGTACACAAGGCGCTAATTGTTTAACAAATATATTGTTTCTGAAAAATGAAAAGGGGAGGCCAACATTTAGCCATCTCACTTTACAGAACAAAGCAGTAAATAGCTCCTCATGGAATGAATATTATTTAGCCATCTTCGCCAAAGGATTTATTCACCACATATCACTGACACAAGACCACATACGATCCTCCATGGTATAATTAACAACAACATTTCCAAAAACAATCAAAACTCGGCATTAGACTCATTCACTATCGCTATCATAATCCTGACAAAGCGAGAGAAGTCCATTTCCAGCTTGGATTCCGTTTGTAGTAACATTTGATTTGCTATTTTCAGCATCAGATTCGACGCAAAGCTTCTTTGCGGGTTGAATATTCGACTTTCTCTTCACAATGAATATGGGCTTCACTCTAGATGGTCCACTTCTACTACCTGATTTTTTTTTAATAAATTTTAATTATTACAAATATGTAATAATCGGCTAAGTGCCTAAATGCTAGGAAATGCTGGTTGTTGGATATCATGAATAGGAAATGCCTAAATGTCTAATTTGAAGCACAAAATGCTTTTCAAAAATCAATTATGAATCGTAATATCACACAGAAATTTCAAATATTATCACAAATGCATGACATCCAGGATGATCTGAATTCTGGTTACTGTTGTTAACGGATACCCGAACGATATTAAATTTGTATGCATCCATATATGATAAACCTAAATATGCACTATATGGAAAATAGAATACAGACGCGGATATGAAAATATCCATATTGTTGTATCCATTTATTTCTTGTAGAAAATGTAATTTATATTATGTATATGATGATAGAATAATAATGAATAATATTTATTTTTATTGTTTAACCAAAATAATAGTTAATAATAGTTTATGTTATATGTGCGCATGTTCACTGTTCAAGACAAAATTTTGTCATTTTATTTTGTTTGGTTTTTGTTTCTTAATACTTCTCTCTATTTATGTCCGTGGATAGGATAGTATCCAATATTTGTTGGTTATCCGCGGATACGGATATCTATATTCACTAGTGTTTGGCCCGTGCTACGCACACGGACAGTTGATAATTTAAAAGTGTTGATGATATGAACATCCTAAAATATATCGTTATTCATGTATTTTACAGTAACAAAATATTGTGGTTCGTATTTAGTTTGATATGTACTTTAATTTGAACTAATATGTTGAATGATATTTATCATCTTATGCATTGTGTACCAAATTAAATTTGGTAACAGGAACAACAAAAAAAAAATCAAATCAGAAATTTAGTGAAATTTCATTAATCTGCAAAAGTAGTTCAACAAATTATTGACTCTATTAATGAACTATAATCTTCTTTAGAGTTCAACATGTTAGTCAAAATTTATATCTTCTATCGATAACACCAGAACGCAATAAGTAGATTTTGTGTATAAAGCTTAAGCAGAAAATTTTGAGTAATAAACAACAAACAAAGTATTCAGATTATGTAAAAAAAGTATTAGAAGATTGAACGGATGAATGATATATATGTAAAAAGTGAATTTCTATGTCTAAATAGTTACATCATCCAAGTAATGCTGATTTTTTAATATTATGTAAATTGACTGTGACTTGCTTATTCGACTTTGAGATAAAACCTTTAAACCTTTGCAAAATATAGGTGTTGACATCATGTTAGGTCAATATGATAAAGTACATAGATATAAGTTATGGCTTATTCAGATTTGATAGTATTCAAGAAAGTAAGTCTAACTCCTCTTTAGAACGTAATGTCATCTTCCATTGCAATCCTCTTTCTTATCAATATTTTGTTAGAAGACAGTCAAATACTATCATATTAGACATCATAGAAATATAGTTGTTGTTATATAATATATTATGTGGCTCAAAGACAATGCAAAGAGAAAATCCTTGACCAACTTAGACATGATGTTGCTATGTAAAGCAAATCAATTATTATGATACTATGTTAAATACACGAAGCTATCCATTTAACAAACAGATACTTGAAGCTCTACTTTCAAAAGGCAATCTTGTATATTTTCATTAATCATGATCGATAATAGTATCGAATATAATAATGTCAACAATTAATTTCTAAGTTTAAATAAAAGAGTTATCGCATTAATTAAAATTTAGTGGAAATCACATTATACTCTAAGATTAGTGTTTGAAATCCAAATTATGTCCAACTCCATCATCAACATAATAAAAAATGCTTTCCAGTAAAAGCTAAATCACGTAAAATAACATGTTTTAGTATCACTGTAAAGCACATGCGAATAATTTTAAAAAGAAACTGTTATTTACAATTTTAATGTTCTTGTTTAGCCATTGGAAAACATACATGAATTGTTGCTTGCCAATTTTATACCTATGTTGAAGTGCTTAATCAAATTTGAGATGCGTTGATTTGGAGAAGACAATTGTTGCTGAAAGCTATGAGAAAAAAATGGCATGCACAAGGCTTTTGAAAAGTAGGCATGATCAAAAGATGATAAAACAACTGTTTAATGGCCTTTTTCACACGTTTGACTATGATTTTCTCCAGGTTACAGTTTCTAATACATGCGGCACAAATGAGAAATTGTTCAAGTAAAATGGGCTGAATATAAAAATACGAAAAATTATGTGTTATGAGAGAGTGAGTTTTTATTGGAAAATGAAAATCATTCCTGCAATAATATAAAAATCGGCATACTCAATTTTCATGGAGCTGTTCATTTTGTCAACCTCAAATCAGTTTACATATACACACATAGGGGATATCAAGTTGTAAAGGCTCATTTTATGCAGCCCAATAAGCATACAGTAATAAAAAAATAGAATAATGTAAAATTACTTGCATCAAACAAAATATCAATCATCAGCTATCAAACTAACCAAATGCACTTAAAAAGAGAGGAAAAAAAAAAAAAAAAAAAAAAAATCAACGCATGGAGAACAGTTAGTATAGGCATAATCTGCATATATACATGGCATAATAATGTATCCTTCATTGCAACAAAGATGATTCCAGCTGCTGAAGCAGATTGTAAAACCAAATGCAGTACATGGCTTTAGTTTCCAAAAGACCAAATTAAAAAATGTGTTCAGTCTCCAAATCCTCCTCGTGATGTTTCTGGAAGAATATTAGTCGTGGGATGCTAACAAATCCTCCAAACATATACCCCATACCTTATAGCATGAGGTACAACAATTAAACTATTCCTGTAATCAGTTATAAAAAGGAATTAAAAATGACAGATAGGTAATGCAATTAAATTTACATATTTACCTATAACTGTAGTGTTTCAAGTTAAGATATAATGTAGGTTTTAACATTGACAATCTTTCATATGCTCTGCCACCAGCTTGAACTTTTGGTTTAAAAAAGGGTAAAATATAAATTGACTGAAGTACTCCTGAATTAATCTACCATGGTAAGCGAATTCTAAAAGGGGCACAAACATTAATTTCCATATATTTGAGATTAATTTGTTGTTATAAAAATCTATGAAGCAAGTAGAGAATTATATGGCCACCATTATGAAATTTTGAGACAAATTATCGGCACTATCTTTTATGTCCTCACATTGTCTCAATGAAACTTAGATTTTTTTTTTTTTTTTAATTTGCCCAACATTCTACTAATTGGAAGGAAAAGATTTATTGTGCTAAACGGGCTTGATTTGATAACTGATTAATTTATTCCTAATTGATTTGCTAACTTTATAGGTTACTTCTTTAACAAACATCGATGTTTTAAATATAATGTATTTAGAAGTTACAATGCTAGAAATTATGCCATGAGCATAAATTATTCAGAATGCAAAAATTGAATGACGAACAAGTATAGAAGAAGTAAAAAAAATATTAGTAAGAAGTTATTAGTTCAGAATGTAGGATGTGGACATAGAAGAATCAGAAATTTTAAAAAAAGAACCAAAAAAAAAAAGTGCAGATCATAAATACAAATGGGTTCAAAATAGAAACTAGGTAAAATAAATAACATTAAACATTTTTTCTCATATGGCAAGGAATCAAAGAAGAGAAAATGATAGGACAGTAAAATGAGAAATATGTTGAGGTATAAAGTCAAACAACTCAGTGCCATAAAATCACCTAATAGTAAGTAGTAATAAATTCAAAAACATCTATAATCAAACAATTAAGATACAAATGAAAGGTGTGAAATGGGCAATATAAAAGTAAACAACTGCATAATATTTGCAACTTTATATGCAGCTAATATCATATCCACTTAGCCATTTCAATAAAACATTTAGTGAACTTATATCTTAATGAGTTTTTGTGCAAAATCAGTCATGGAATGTAATTCTAAAATTAGCATCAGTTTTTTGGCTTGAATCAAATATGCACTTTACAAAAAAATGAAGTTTAATTAATAAATATAGGATCCATAAAAGAAAAATTGAAAATAAGAAAAATAAATTACAATACTGCAACTTTTAAGGGCCAGAATAAGAAACTCTTAAAAAGATACTACTATTTTTTGAAAAATATATCAATCCGAGCTGAGAATATGAGCATAAAACCACCACGCCTGCTTTAAACTATTGTTTGAAGTTCGAACTACATGTCTTAAAACATATTTCTTCAAAACAGGAAACAAAATGATAGAAATAAAAGCAGCAAGATTAAAAAATATACCAAAAAAACCTTTTTTTGCATCTTTATAAAAAAAATAGCCTATCGGTATGTTCAACTTAATTATGTACACATAAGTCGTAATTTTGGACGACTAATTAAGAAATTAAAATTGAGTTGAAGCTTTTCGTAGTGAGGAAATACTATTAAAACATAATTTTAGTTTCAGTCCGGCATTGAAATATGAAAAATAACATCTTATAAACTTATATGTTTCTCCTTTTGTTCCATAATAGAATCTTTTCTTTAGAATATTGGTTAAGAGGAGTCAGATCAACGTCCTAAAGAAGTGTTGGGAAGCAAAAGTAGAAGAAATCATATCCCCGATCTGGAATCATCAAGCAATATGAAAAATTTAAAGATGTGACTACCCTAATATAATAAACAAAAAAGAAAAAAAATAGTTATGAATTTTAAATAAAAATGTAAATTATGTGAGAAGTTTTCTATGGTTTTAATCGTTGCAGTTCAAAGAACATTTGAAAAATGTAATGAATTTTCACTTGAGAGCAAAGTTTTGACTAAAAAAAGTAAATCCTTATCGCATAATTCTTTAAATCAAAGGGAGCTTGACTTATTGGTAGCCTGTCAAGAGTTTTGACATAATATGAGTTAGGTTTAGCAACTCATTATAATTATCTTGACAGAAAAGATGTAACATTCATTCATAGTTAGCCTAACAATGCTGTTTTAAAACTTTTATTCTCACTTTTCCAAAACATTAAAAAAAAAATGAGAAATTTTTATGAAGTACTTAAATTTATATGTAGTTATTAGTGACAACACAGAACGAACCATAACAAATATACAAACCTGTATTTCAATAATACAATGGTCATTCATGTGAATTTGTAGTTCAATAGCCTTGTTTATAAGCATCTGACATAATATGAGTTTGTTTTACTAATTAATTACATTTGCCCACACTCAAAGTTATGGCATGGATTATGAGCACACATAAAAAAGTTTTTAGACAAATTTGTACCTAAATAAAAATTGTAAGACTACGTAGATAAATACGTATGAATGCAAAAGAAAAAATGACAACTTTAACTATTTAAGAAAACCTGCAAAGAAAGTGATGCTATAAATCCAAGTTGATAATACGTATGATTGGGTATAGCATGCTTTGTTTTTGGGATAATTTAAAAAAGAATCAACAAATTTCAAATCTAGTAATGCAAGATTTACTGTCAAGATGAGCAACATGCTATCCAATGTAATAATTCTTAAAAAACTCACTCCATATTATTCTACATTTAGTTCAATCATTATGCTATCCATTGGGGACTTTTGGCCACTTAGTATATGCGCTAAAGATGAATCAGAAACTCTTTTGTTATATTATAACTGACCGAACAACTTTATAATGTAGATTGCTACATGCATGACCAGGCACAAACAATTACAAACCTACACAACCTCATGTTATCATCAAATGAAAGGTAACTTGTTGAATGTTTTGCCTCGCAAAATCATCATTGATTTATGATAAAACATGACACACTCACAGGTTGTACGTAAAATAAAAAAAAATAAAAATAAAAATAAAAAAAAGCAAGGATCACAGCCACAACCAGAGAAAGGCATAGTAAAATATTATTTGAAATATAAAAATTTCATGTTTGTAATTCTAGATAAGAACACAGACAGGTTTCTAGCATTTAACATAAAGTTACCTTCCATGCTTTTCAATTAACAAAAGATAATTGTCAGGTTCATGGTTCATTAAAACAGATATCATGTTTGCTCTACAGTCTTTAGAGTTCCTGTTTTCTGTATTCAAACTTACCAAACTGCATGAAATTAAAGACAAAATAAGAATCTGGTATTAACTTAAGATCTATCGCAGTTTCTTAAGTTTTTATTAATTAGGGAATTTAACATAGGTAACAGTAAATTAAACTGTGTAACAACAGCACTTAAAAATAATGCTTTAAAAGTGAACTAAACGTAGTTAAATGGTATGTTTGAACAATTTATAATAGTAAATACAATTCTTAATTCAATGCAGTTACCTAAAATATGTCATTATATTTTAGTCAAAGCAACAATCTGGGAAATGAAATATGGTGGTATTGAAGCATATGATTGTAAAATAAAGCATATAATAAATTATTTTAATGGTCAAATTTTCAGTTTGAACTCAACAGGGAAAAAACGCCACTAAGATGCACTAATCGTCTTGCATAATCTAGCATCAAACAACTTCAGTTTACATCAGACCAGCATAAAATTTAGATGTAGTTTAATCTTTGTGAGGCAAGGTCTATGCATCGCCAATTCGAAATAGGAACTAAAGGAATAAAGAAGATTGGCAAAGATTCATTTACAATGAAACACATAATTTTTTTCTCGTATTGTCCCAATGAAACATAGATTTTTTTTTTTTTTTTTTTTTTTTTTTGCCCAACATTCTACTAATTGGAAGGAAAAGAATTATTGTGCTAATTGGGCTTGATTTGATAGCTGATTAATTTATTCCTAATTGATTTGCTCACTTTATAGGTTACTTCTTTAACAACCATTGATATTTTAAATATAGTGTATTTAGAAGTCACAATGCTAGAAATTATGCCACGAGCATAAATTATTCATAATGCAAAAATTGAATGACGAATAAGTATAGAAGTAAAAAAAATATAAGCATGACGTTGTTAGTTCACAATGTAGAATGTGGATATAGAAGAATCAGAAATTTAAAAAGAAATATCCAAAAAAATTGTGCAGATCATAAATACAAATCGGTTCAAAATAGAAACTTGATAAAATAAATAACATATGGTATTAAACATTTTTTTCTCATATGGCAAAGAATCAAAAGAGAGAAAATGATAGGACGGTAAAATGAGAAATAATCCTGGATACTTGTTGAGGCATAAATTCAAACAACTCACTGCCATGAAATCACCTAATATCAAGTAGGAATAAATTCAAAAACATCTATAATTAAACAATTAAAATACAAATGAAAGGCGTGAAATGGACAACATAAACGTAAACCACTGCATAATATTTGCAACTTTATATGCAGCTAATATCATACCCACTTAGCCATTTCAATAAAACACCAATAAGAATCATATGTAAGAACCAATAAACATTTAGTGATCTTTTATCTTAATGAGTTTTTGTACAAAATCAGTCATGGAATTTAATTATAAAATTAGCATCAGTTTTTTTGCTTGAACACTTTACAAAAAAATGAAGTTTAATTATTAATAAATATAGGATCCATAAAAGTAAAATTGAAAATAAGAAAAATAAATTACAATACTGCAACTTTTAAGGACCAGATTAAGAAACTCTTAAAAAGGTACTACCACTTTTTGAAAAATATATCAGTCCGAGCTGAGAATATGATAAATAATATGAGCATAAAACCACCACGCTTGCTTTAAACTATTGTTTGAAGTTCGAACTACATGCCTTAAAACATATTTTTTTCAAAACATGCAAGTTATGTCAGGTGGAAACAAAAAGACAGAAATAAAAGCAGGAAGATTCAAAAATATACCAAAAAAAACTTTTTTTGTATCTTTATAAAGAAATAGCCTATCGGTATGTTCAACTTAATTATATACAATAAGTCGTACTTTTGGACGACTAATTAAGAAATTAAAATTGAGTTGAAGCTTTTTGTAGTGAGGAAATACTAACAAAACACATTTTTAGTTTCAATCCTGCATTGAAATATGAAAAATAACATCTGATAAACTTTTATGTTTCTCCTTTTGTTCCATAATAGATTCTTTTTTTTTTAGAACATTGGTTAAGAGGAGTCAGAGCAACATCCTAAAGAAGTGCCGGTGAGCTAAAGTAGAAGAAATCATATCCCTTATCTGGAATCATTAAACAATTTGAAAATTTTAAACTTGTGACTACTCTAATATAATTAAAGAAAAAAGAAAAAAAATAGTTATGAATTTTGAATAAAAATGTAAATTATGTGAGAAGTTTTCTATGGTTTTAACCATTGCAGTTCAAAGAACATTTGAAAAATGTAATGCATTTTCACTTGAGAGCAAAGTTTAGACTAAAAAAAAAGTAAATCCTTATCGCATAATTTTTTAAATCAAAGGGAGCTTGACTTATTGATAGTCTGTCAAGAGTTCTGACATAATATGAGTTAGGTTTAGCAGTTCATTATAATTATATTGACAGAAAAGATGTAACATTCATTCATGGTTAGCCTGACAATGCTATTTTAAAACTTTTATACTCACTTTTCCAGAACATTAAAAAAAATGAGAAATTTTCATTAAGTACTTAAATTTATACGTAGTTATTAGTGACAACACAGAACGAACCATAACAAATATACAAACCTGTATTTCAATAATACAATGGCCATTTATGTGAATTTGTAGTTCAATAGCCTTATTTATGAGCATCTGACATAATATGAGTTTGTTTTACTAATTCATTACAGTTGCCCAAACTAAAAGCTATGGCATGGATTATGATCCCAAATAGAAAAAAAATTAGATAAATTTGTACCTAAATAAAAATTGCAAGACTACAAAGACAAATACGTATGAACGCAGAAAAAAAAGGACAACTTTTACTCTTTAAGAAAACCTGCAAAGAAAGCGATGTTATAAATCTAAGTTGATAATACGTACGATTGGGCATAGCATGCTTTGTTTTTGGGATAATTTAAAAAAGAATTAACAAATTTCAAATCTAGTAATGCAAGATTTACTGTCAAGATGAGCAACATGCTATCCAATGTAATAATTCTTAAAAAACTCACTCCATATTATTCTACATTTAGTTCAATCATTATGCTATCCAGTGGGGTTTGCTGGCCACTTGATATATGCGCTGAGGATGAATCAGAAACTCTTTTGTTATATTATAACAGACCGACCAATTTTATAATATAGATTACTACATGCATGACCAGACACAAACAATTACAAACCTACACAACCGCATGTTATCATCAAATGGAAGGTAACTTGTTGAATGTTTTGCCTTGCAAAATCATCACTGATTTATGATAAAACACGACTCATAGGTTGTACGTAAAAAAATCATCAATGATTTATGATAAAGCACAACTCATAGATTGTACGTAATTAAAAAAAAAAAAAAATGCAAGGATCACAGCCATAGCCAGAGAAAGGCATAGTAAAATATTATTTAAAATATAAAATTTGCATGTTTGTAAATTCTAGATAAGTACATAGATTGGTTTCTAGCAATTAACATAAAGTTACCTTTCAAGCTTTTCAATTAACAAATATCGTCAGGTTCATGGTTCATGGTTCATTATAAAACAGATATCATGTTTGTTCTACAGTCTTTAGAGTTCCTGGCTTTTGTATTCAAACTTACCAAACTGCCGATGAAATCAAAGATAAAATAAGAATCTGATATTAACTTAAGATATATCGCCATTTCTGAAGTTTTTATTAATTAGTGAATTTCACATAGGAAACAGTAAATTAAACTGTGTAATAACAGCACTTAAAAATAATGCTTTAAAAGTGAACTAAATGTAGTTAAATGGTATCTTAGAACAATTTATAATAGAAAATACAATTCTTAATTCAATGCAGTTACCTAAAATATGTCTTCATATTTTAGTCAAAGCAACAATTTTGGAAATGAAATATAGTGGTAGTGAAGCATATAATTGTAAAAAAAAACCGATTTGAACACAACAGGGAAAAAACGCCACTAAGATGCACGAATCGCCTTGCATAATCTAGCATCAAACAACTTCAGTTTACATCAGACCAGCATAAAATTGAGATGTAGTTTAATCTTTGTGACGCAAGGTATATGCATCGCCAATTGGAAGTGGGAACTAAAGGAATAAAGAAGACTGGCAAAGATTCATTTACAATGAAACATAGAATTTTGTTCTCATATTGTCTCAATCAAACATAGAATATCTTTTAAATTTTGCCCAACATTCTACTAATTGGAAGGAAAAGATTTATTGTGCTAATTGGCTTGATTTGATAGCTGATTAATTTATTCCTAATTGATTTGCTTGATTTGATAGCTGATTAATTTATTCCTAATTGATTTGCTTGCTTTATAGGTTACTTCTTTAATAACCATTGATGTTTCAAATATAATGTATTTAGAAGTTACAATGCTACAAATTATGCCATGAGCATAAATTATTCATAATGCAAAAATTGAATGACGAATAAGTATAAAAGAAGTAAAAAAAATGTAAGTATGACGTTATTAGTTCACAATGTAGAATGTGGATATAGAAGAATCAGAAATTTAAAAAGAAATATCCAAAAAAAATGTGCAGATCATAAATACAAATCGGTTCAAAATAGAAACTTGATAAAATAAATTACGTATGGTATTAAACATTTTTTCTCATATGGCAAAGAATCAAACGAGAGAAAATGATAGGACGGTAAAATGAGAAATAATCCTGGATACTTGTTGAGGCATAAAGTCAAACAATTAAGATACAAATGAAAGGCATGAAATGGACAATATAAATGTAAACCACTGCATTATATTTCAACTTTATATGCAGCTAATATCATATCCACTTTGCCATTTCAATAAAACACCAATAAGAATCATATGTAAGAATCAATAAACATTTAGTGATCTTATATCTTAATGAGTTTTTGTGCAAAATCAGTTATGGAATGTAATTATAAAATTAGCATCAGTTTTTTGGCTTGAATCAAATATGCACTTTACAAAAAATTGAAGTTTAATTAATAAATATAGGATCCATAAAAGTAAAATTGAAAATAAGAAAAATAAATTGCAAGACTGCAACTTTTAAGGACCAGATTAAGAAACTCTTTAAAAGGTACTATTACTTTTTTGAAAAATATATCAAATTGAGCAGGGAATATGATAAATAATATTGAGCATAAAACCACCACGCTTACATTTTCACTACAATGCACAACTTTCAGGAATCTATCAGAGAAAAAATAACATGCTTCAATTTAGCCAGTTCAAAACAATGGGAGCAACTTCCACTTCAAATCGGGAACATGATTAGCAAAAATTGCTGGAAAACATGAGGCTAAAAACGTATGTGGTAACATTATGACGAACCTAGAGCATGTTGTTTGATTAAAACTATTGTTTGAAGTTCGAACTACATGTCTGAAAACATATTTCTTCAAAACATGGAAGATATGTCAGGTGGAAACAAAATGATAGAAATAAAAGCAGCAAGATACAAAAATATACCACTTTTTTGTATCTTTATAAACAATTAGCCAATCGGTATGTTCAACTTAATTATATACACATAAGTCATACTTTTGGACAACTAATTAAGAAATTAAAATTGACTTGAACCTTTTTGTTATGAGGAAATACTAACAAAACACATTTTTAGTTTCAGTTCCGCCAAATTAAAATATGAAAAATAATATCTGATAAACTTTCATGTTTCTCTTTTTGTTCCATAATAGATTCTTTTCTTTAGAATCGTGGTTAAGTGGTGTCAGATCAACATCCTAAAGAAGTGCCGGGGAGCTAAGTTAGAGGAAATCATATCTCTGATCTGGAATCATCAAGTAATATGAAAATTTTAAAGGTGTGACTACTCTAATATAATTAAACAAAAAAGGAAAAAAAATAGTTATGGATTTTAAATAAAAATGTAAATTACGTGAGAAGTTTTCTATGGTTTTAACCATTGCAGTTCAAAGAACGTTTGGAAAATGAAATGATTTATCATCACTAAATAATTGTGTTACTTACAGAATTGCATAGATAAAATTAGCATTTTAAAATCAATAAATTCAAAGGACAAAAATATTGAAATTTCAGTCAAATTACTACAAATGAGGACTGGTCTGATGCACCGTCATCTTTGCCGGATTGTTCTTCTCCATGGATACAGTAATGAAACTATTATAGCTTTACATGTTGGGATCATGGGGACTGGAAGTAAAACTGTCATGAACGAAGAAGAAAGGGAATGAGGATATTGCTGAAATGCGTTAACACGATGATCTACAGATTGTATGAGAAAAGTTACTTACAAATTAATACTGGAAACCAAATTATTGTCTCTTAAATGATTGCTTAGCTGTCCTATTCTGAAATTTTCTCCCGTCAATTTATCAATGCAACCTCAAATAAAAAAAAATAGCGTCTTCCATTCATGCTAGAATAGATGGATCGAATACATAAAAAATTAAAATAAATTTTAAATTGTCATTCAAAACATTAGACTGTAATCAAGTTGAACCAATTCGGATGAGCAACGTATTCACAGAACATATATGTTCTTCTGAGATGCATATCTGATTCATGAACGAATAATCAAAATTCTAGAAACTGGTTGATAGTTTTAACTTAGTAACTAAAATAAGTTTGCCTTTTTTTATTCATTTTCTTTTAATTAAATCTTTAAGTCAAATAAGTATTACAGGAGCAAAAAAATGCGAAAAGTGTAATAAATGTACAAAATTGTAACCAGAATATTCAGAAAATTGTTAAAAGTATGTATGCACATTTAAACATTCACAATCACCAAATAACTCTGGCGCTTGGTTTAAAGCAATTTACTTCATGGTATGTGTATCAAAGAATTATTGGATTTGCATGATTTTCATACATTTTAAACTTAATTTGCCACACCAAATTGTATTATGTTTCCAACAGGGTACCATATTCACGTGTATACCTAAGAATCCAAACTGCATATATACCTGATTATATTCTTGAAAACAGCCTATATGGAACATTTACATACATAAAATTTTCACCTTTATTCTATAATCAATCATTGATTCCTTACTTCAACTTATGACTGTACAATTCCAATCCAGACACTTAAAACTGAGAAAAAAATTAGTAAACAACTTTAACATACTTTGTGACACCGAAAGAGATAGCCACCAATTTATGATTTGGAACTACACCTGCATCTCGATCTACTGCGGCAGATTGAAGAAAATCGGCAGACGCACAACCGCCGAACCACTCTTGCAACTCGATCCGGATATAATCAGCCAATCGGCATGTCGTCAGAAATAGAAATCGATTAATAAATTTTGGGTTGGCCAACGTATAATGGAAAGAAGTTGGAATTGGGGGAAGAGAGTAAAAAAGGAAGGAAGTTACGCGGAGGGAAGAGAAAGAATTGAACTTGGCAGATGCGCAGTTTTTTTAGTAACCGACTAACCCTAAAGTAGAACGTTCTATCAAAAAGGGAAGGGGCCGCGGTTGAATGCCACGTTGGATTTAAAACAAAAGGAAGTGGTCCAACTAAGTTTTTTTACCATTTTATTTTCTATTATAGGTAATAGATCGACAAACTTGGTTTGATCTTAAGTAGCACATAAAAAAGTGCAAAACTAAAACAATATTTTAACAAAAGGGGAAGACAAAATCAAACCCTTTTAACAAAACCTACTACCTTCGGTGTTCTTAGAGCTATTGCCTGTTTTACTCAAAGTGTACATCGGTTTCTCCACAATGTTTGGGATGACTCCACTTTTCCCCTGCAATTACAAGTGATAAATACATCAGAAGAGGACTTTTGCTTATCCGGCCCCTGTTTTTGATGGAGCAGCAAAAAAAAAAAGGTCCGGATGCCAATGAATATGTGAATTAAATACCTATTTTTGAAAAATAGAAATCATGAATTAAATTGCGTTCTCCAGAAACTTGCTCAAAATTAACATAAATAAACTGGCTTGCAATTTTCATAGACATGTATACTTGTTATTTAAGTATATTTTTTACCAAACAAATTCGTTTTTTTACCATTATAAATAGTTCACCAAATTTTTAGAAAACTTTTCAGAATGTGTAGCCGAGCTTCCGAAAAGCGCAAGTTGGTTTGTGCTTTGTGTCTTTGGCAAATAGGGATCTATCTACTTTACATATTCATTAAACATTTCTTACAAACACGTCAATAATATGAAACTGATATTTTATCTAAATCAGAAATTCAGGATGACTAAATGTCTGAATTTGTAAATGGTCAAGGATATAATGATGAGAAAATCAACACAGAATCAATATAGCTATAGCAAGCAAAATCATTACCTTCTCGTTGAAATAATCTTCATCCTCCTCCTCCTCATCATCCTGTATTCTTCTGATGTACTCTTTCTGACCCTGCAAACATGAGTTTTGTTTAGCAAATCATAACATTTAGTGAATAATAATGGACTCGCTTTTTTTTAAAAGAAAAGGAAGTAGAGAAATGTAACGACCCACCATTTTGACCGTGCTGAATCGACAAAACATGTCAACTCGAATCGTCCAAAATGACATATTGTTATTAGCTTATGAGGTAAATAGAATAAATCACAGAATCACAGATCACAGACACAGAGCAATATAACATCTCACAGCGGAAATAAATAATACAATAGTAGTTCATGAAGCTACTAAATAAATTTTACATTAGAGTTTACATAAATAATACAGCGGAAATATAATACAATAAATAATGATAACAGTCAAAAATAGAAATGATAGAAATAACTGGATGACTGAACAGGTAGTATAAATGAGCAAACCCAATAATCTTCAAACTCCAAGAGTGGATCTCGAAAGCTGTGATAATCGATCTGACCTGAGCAATAATGCAAACAAAACAACTCGGATCAGGACTAACATTCTCATGGAAGTAAATCAATTCAAATGAAATGTTCGATGAAATGCAATCAGTAACTTAAAGGATGTTTGGGATCACCATCCTCTAAGGATCCGTCAAACTAATACTGTAAACTATAATACGCTATATACAATAGTGTCTATCAGTAAAGTAAAAATATCAAAATAGCGTAAGCGGGATTACCATGATTACCCTTACACTGTTTATATATTCCCGTAGTATATACAGTACCGTAATTCCTCCGTAAACTGGAGGTTGATCAGAGGGCACTCCATATAAAACAGTACAAAACAAAGTCGTAATGGGCTCGTATAAGGCATGTGACAAGGCACGCAAGGAATGCCAGGGTGGATTCACCGTTTGCAGAGCCGGACTGGTGGTAACGCATAGTAGCTATTACCGCCCACCTCGATACACACTCCCATAATCAAATGGGCCCAAATCGAATTTCAACAGTAATAGAATAATATCGAAGAAGTGTGCTCGATAAGAGGTATGACCTCACTTGGTCCGTGCATAGCTCCTGTTTTAGCCACATCAAGCTGACTCAAGGCAGCCAGGGTCTCGTAACTAATATGTAATACAAAATGGAGTCGTTCGCTAAATCATCCCCTTAGTTCTGGAACTCCACCACGTACACAGTTGTTAAAGTGGTTTTCGGTATTGGCAGAGAGTATGACAATAGCCGATCCCGGTCTCTTTAACAACCAATCATTTACATTTTTCACACCGTGGTCGTTATTTTATAAATCACTTTATAAAATAGTTTATACGAAATCTCATATTCGAATATGAATTCAAAGTTAAATATCTAACTGCGATTATGTTAAATAAAAAAACAACTCACTTAAATCATTCAAATTGAACAAATAATCGTATTGTAAGGTTCTTGAAATATAGTATAACTAATACCATAATATTTACTTTCAAATTTACATAATTCAAAACAAGTCATATATTTCAATTTTAGCAAAACGTACCATATTCCTTAACTCAAGTCGTGTAATTCATAACTTATAAATTCCAAATGATTTCAAAATCATTATTTAGAGATTAAAACAATTATAAGATATTCTCATAAACTCGAGTGATACAACTTCTTAATTCATACCCAATCAACTGCATAATCGATTCCATAAAATTATCGAATTCATTTCTATGTCAATTTTATATTCAAAACTAACTGTAATTCAAGATCGTTTCTTATAAGAATTCAAAACCAAATTCAAATTCGTATTCAGTTGATTTATAATCAAATTCATTCCTTAAATTTGGAAATTCAATTTCAAAACAAATTCACAATTCAAGTTCAACTCTTATAAGTTCAACCCAATTCGAGTTCAAATTCATCTCTACAAAAGTTCGTATCAGTTCGAATGCATAAATTAGTATGAGTTCATTTGTTATTCAAATATTTTTATATTTATCTTCATCTTTAAACTTCGAATTTTAAATCACGAAATCTAACTTATCCATCTGGAGTTTATTATTAAAGTTTATAAAATATATATAAGAAAATAAATTTTGAAAATAGATATGTATATATATATATATAAGTTTAATATAATATAAAAATAGATTTAAAGAAATATTTATTGTAATAAAAAAAATTAAAATACTTATATGAATAAATTATATGGTTTAAAATAGATAAAATTATAAGTAAAATCTTAAACAAACATTTAAATCTATATTTACTCATAAAACCATTTCAAACATATAATTTAAATTTTATAAAATTTAAGTTTAAAATCTTAAATTAATATAAATTTAAATTTCTCAAATCAGTTAACTTCGAAAACATGACCAACGGTGTCCGTATATAGTTTTCTACCCTATGGTCAAGTAATATGGATATTTATCATTTCAATCCGCGATTTATAAAATTTCTACGGGTCTATCATTTCAACCCGCGATCCCAAATTCAGTAAAAATCATTCAGGTCTATCATTTCAACCCATAACGATTTTTCCCTATTCTATTGTCCGTTCGGGTTTATATCATTTCAACCCTTAGTGATTTTTCCTAAACTGGGGTATTAACAATCACAAGTAACAATCGCATAGCAATAATCACAGCATATATATCATTAGTGCAACTACGTGTCATATGAATATCGTGTCACATATGAAATGTGCATATATATCAAACCAAAAAAAATTGTATCAGCAGTCCTATACATTTCATATAACAGTTCATTATTGATCTATCATCCATGAAATAAATGTGAGTCAGGTGTGATATAAACTCACCTTTCGTGGCATCCAAAAATGATGATACAGACGGATACGTGATAAACGAGAAATCCGAACTCATTCAAGATCGAATCAAATTGGTGACAAACGAACCAAATCTGTTCAAGTTACATACATAAAATAAGTTACTAATTTATATATATAACATAACTATAAACTATAAGATAGAAAGTAATAATATATTATAAATATATTAAAAAAATGCATGGCTAAAGCCAAACATGCATGAAACCATGTTTCCAAACGTTTGTTGCAAGGGAAGCAAACTATATATATAGTTCGTATTCACTGCAAAATCAAATTTAATAATTAAATTTATTTGCAAATAGATTCAAACAAATGGCAACACGCATTTCATTGTATGTTACTAGGAAACAATCAAAGCTATAATAAGATATACTTTAGCAAAACAGTGCAACTAAGAGTTTTTATTATTATAATTTTTTTTAAATAAAATAGAGATTAAATACTCACTGCAATACGAACAGAAGCTCCACCAATGAATAGAAGCATGGGAAACAAAATTGCTCGGCTTCAATAAGGAGAAGAAGAGGTTTGGTTGGCGCCTGAAGTTGAACGGTGACGGGATCCGGTTGCGGAGCTCCGGTGGTGGCTGCTATAGGTCCTGATTGAGGGAAGGTCGGAAATCAGTCAGGTGACGGATGGAGGTTGTGCACGACGACTAGATGTAGAGGTGAAGCAGCGTGCTTGTATGATGTTTGCATATATTTTTTCGGCGGTTATAGCTTTTGCAATATGCAGAAGAATGAAAGACTGTAAGGAGGCAAAGGTTTATAAATGCATGCATACATTTCTTTTGGCGTGAAATTTGGATCTAAACTTACTTTTTCTAACAATCATATTTTTGAACGCGAAGTGTAACCTATGGGATGGTTTGGAAAAAAGATAGGAAAGTGAAATTGAAACGATCAAAGCTTGAAAACAAACGTGTCCATCTAAGAGTAGAAACCAAACGCAAGCAAGGAAAACAAAATAGAAAGACAACGTGCATGCAAAGTTTGACAAATTAAGTATTGAAAGTGTCCACTTCTAGGCTTTCCGGAAAACAAAAAAATAAACGGATGGCTTAATAAAATAAAAAGACATGTTTTGCAGACCCAAATTAGTTAAAAAAAAAATATGTAAGATCGGAAAGGGACACATCAAACTCAGATGGCTCTTTTTCAAAAATGAACTGTGCAAGCATTTTCACAATTTCAGCGCGAACCGAACACCGAAACTGACAAATGAATATATTGTGGTAATCAGCGCGACGAGACGGACACAACGATATGAAATTTGCAGTGTCAGGATGCTCCGTTCAAAAGCGCGTTACGGACCCCTTTGACGTAAAAATGCGGACGGAAAACGGAGGTCAAAACGTCCGATTTTCGCGAAACGAATTTCGCCGTCGGATTCGTGACAACTAATAGAATATTTTTCGTGTTTGTCCGAACTGGTTTTGAAGAAATTTTAAAATCGCTAAAATTTGATCTGTTATGCGCAGCTTGCATTGAAAATTGCACGATCGACAAACATTCAAATTTTTCGATGAAATTTTCACTACTGCTATATCTAACTGTACGTAATTCAAATTCTAAATTCCTGTTACGAGAAACCATAGAATATTTCAAAATAAAAGTATCGATTTAAATCAGAATTTAAATCGTTAAAAATAACGGGTTGTTACAATTTCCCCTACTCAAAACTTTTCGTCCCCGAAAAGGAACGAGACAGAGAAACAGTAATTAAATAATTTAATATATTTAAATCAATGGTTCATATTTATTATCATATATGTATATGTCAAAAGTTAAATATTTCAAACATTTCAAAATAGTTTCAAGTATCCATTCGACGCCTCGATTGGCAATATATATCCATTCCACTTTCGAAACCCGAAAATAGATATCGATGATGCTGCAGTCATCACCAGAATCATTTCCAAGCGACTAGAGTGTGACTTTATATCTATCTAATACGTATAGGATTTAACATATACGTTGATCAGACGTATACACCAAATCACTAAGTATTCGGTAGGCCAATTTTAGCGTCAAATAATTACTCAAAACATCTTTCTATATTTAAACATAATATATAGCAAAATTTTCAAATTATATATTTCAAATCATTAAAAATAAGTAAGGAAAAATTATATCTCTCCTCACTCGTTTATTTAATAAAATTCAACAATAATCCATAATAAACATACAAACAATATTTTTATTGAATCAAATACATAATTATATTATTCAATCAAGATAAACTTAATTTCTTACAAAGTGTACATCTTTAAAACTAATCCAAAGTATATATATGTACAAACTTAAAGCATGAACATAAAATCTTTCGAAATATTGGTTTTACCAAAAACATAATGTTATTCACAGATATACATATCAAATTTCAATATTGCACCAAGAAAACTTATATTATAATATCTTTAAAACAATTATTTCAAACCAACATTTAATAAGGAAGGATCTCTAGAAGATTTATACTCTCGTTCTACTTCTTACCCTGTCAAGGATAAGTTATAGAATTCGATTTAAAAGCTGAACGAACGAAAGAACCTAATCAAAGAGGATCTACGAAGGAAGATGGATTCAAATGGAAAGAAAATTCAGAAAAATATTCAAATATTAAACGAAATTTTATATTCGAAAACATTTGCTTTAAAACATTTAAAATCATTTTAAAACTAATTATACTTTCAAAATACGCTCTCTCAAAATACCCTGTCTCTAATGAGCCTTTACCCCATAGGCTAAAGTTTTGATAAAACCAAAACTCTGATACCAACTGTAACGACCTGCCATTTTGACCGTGCTGAATCGACAAAACATGTCAACTCGAATCGTACAAATGACATATTGTTATTAGCTTATGAGGTAAATAGAATAAATCACAGAATCACAGATCACAGACACAGAGCAATATAACATCTCACAGCGGAAATAAATAATACAATAGTAGTTCATGAAGCTACTAAATAAATTTTACATTAGAGTTTACATAAATAATACAACGGAAATATAATACAATAAATAATGATAACAATCAGAAATAGAAATGATAGAAATAACTGGATGACTAAACAGGTAGTATAAATGAGCAAACCCAATAATCTTCAAACTCCAAGAGTGGATCTCGAAAGCTGTGATAATCGATCTGACCCGAGCAATAATGCAAACAAAACAACTCGGATCAGGACTAACATTCTCATGGAAGTAAATCAATTCAAATGAAATGTTCGATGAAATGCAATCAGTAACTTAAAGGATGTTTGGGATCACCATCCTCTAAGGATCCGTCAAACTAATACTGTATAGTATAATACGCTAAATACAATAGTGTCTATCAGTAAAGTAAAAATATCAAAATAGCGTAAGCGAGATTACCATGATTACCCTTACACCGTTTATATATTCCCGTAGTATATACAGTACCGTAATTCCTCCGTAAACTGGAGGTTGATCAGAGGGTACTCCATATAAAACAGTACAAAATAAAGTCGTAATGGGCTCGTATAAGGCATGTGACAAGGCATGCAAGGAATGCCAGGGTGGATTCACCGTTTGCAGAGCCGGACTGGTGGTAACGCATAGTAACTACTACCGCCCACCTCGATACACACTCCCATAATCAAAAGGGCCCAAATCGAATTTCAACAGTAATAGAATAATATCGAAGAAGTGTGCTCGATAAGAGGTATGACCTCACTTGGTCCGTGCATAGCTCCTGTTTTAGCCACATCAAGCTGACTCAAGGTAGTCAGGGTCTCGTAACTAATATGAAATATAAAATGGAGTCGTTCGCCAAATCATCCCCTTAGTTCTGGAACTGCACCGCGTACACAGTTGTTAAAGTGGTTTTCGGTATTGGCAGAGAGTATGACAATAGCCGATCCCGGTCTCTTTAACAACCAATCATTTACATTTTTCACACCGTGGTCGTTATTTAATAAATCACTTTATAAAATAGTTTATACGAAATCTCATATTCGAATATGAATTTAAAGTTAAATATCTAACTACGATTATGTTAAATAAAAAAAACAACTCACTTAAATCATTCAAATTGAACCAATAATCGTATTGTAAGGTTCTCGAAATATAGTATAACTAATACCATAATATTTACTTTCGACTTTACATAATTCAAAACAAGTCATATATTTCAATTTCAGCAAAACGTACCATATTCCTTAACTCAAGTCGTGTAATTCATAACTTATAAATTCCAAATGGTTTCAAAATCATTATTTAGAGTTTAAAACAATTATAAGATAGTCTTATAAACTCGAATGATACAACTTCTTAATTCATACCCAGTCAACTGCATAATCAATTCCATAAAATTATCGAATTCATTACTATGTCAATTTTATTTTCAAAACTAACTGCAATTCAAGATCCTTTCTTATAAGAGTTCAAAACCAAATTCAAATTCGTATTCAGTTGATTTATAATCAAATTCATTCCTTAAATTTGGAAATTCAATTTCAAAACAAATTCACAATTCAAGTTCAACTCTTATAAGTTCAACCCAATTCGAGTTCAAATTCATTTCATTTTTACTTAATTCAAATTCATCTCTACAAAAGTTCGTATCAGTTCGAATCCATAAATTAGTATGAGTTCATTTGTTATTCAAATATTGTTATATTTTTCTACATCTTTAAACTTTGAATTTTAAATCACGAAATCTAACTTATCCATCTGGAGTTTATTATTAAAGTTTATAAAATATATATAAGAAAATAAATTTTGAAAATAGATATGTGTATATATATATAAGTTTAATATAATATAAAAATAGATTTAAATAAATATTTATTGTAATAAAAAAAATTAAAATACTTATATGAATAAATTATATGGTTTAAAATAGATAAAATTATAAGTAAAATCTTAAACAAACATTTAAATCTATATTTACTCATAAAACCATTTCAAACATATAATTTAAATTTTATAAAATTAAGTTTAAAATCTTAAATTAATATAAATTTAAATTTCTCAAATCAGTTAACTTCGAAAACATGACCAACGGTGTCCGTATATAGTTTTCTACCCTATGGTCAAGTAATATGGATATTTATCATTTCAATCCGCGATTTATAAAATTTCTACGGGTTTATCATTTCAACCCGCGATCCCAAATTCAGTAAAAATCATTCAGGTCTATCATTTCAACCCATAACGATTTTTCCCTATTCTATTGTCCGTTCGGGTTTGTATCATTTCAACCCTTAGTGATTTTTCCTAAACTGGGGTATTAACAATCACAAGTAACAATCACATAGCAATAATCACAGCATATATATCATTAGTGCAACTACGTGTCATATGAATATCGTGTCACATATGAAATGTGCATATATATCAAACCAAAAAAAAATTCTATCAGCAGTCCTATACATTTCATATACCAGTTCATTATTGATCTATCATCCATGAAATAAATGTGAGTCAGGTGTGAGATAAACTCACGTTTCGTGGCATCGAAAAATGATGATACAGACGGATACGTGATAAACGAGAAATCCGAACTCATTCAAGATCGAATCAAATTGGTGACAAACGAACCAAATCTGTTCAAGTTACATACATAAAATAAGTTACTAATTTATATATATAACATAACTATAAACTATAAGATAGAAAGTAATAATATATTATAAATATATTAAAAAAATGCATGGCTAAAGCCAAACATGCATGAAACCATGTTTCCAAACGTTTGCTGCAAGGGAAGCAAACTATATATATAGTTCGTATTCACTGCAAAATCAAATTTAATAATTAAATTTATTTGCAAATAGATTCAAACAAATGGCAACACGCATTTCATTGTATGTTATTAGGAAACAGTCAAAGCTATAATAAGATATACTTTAGCAAAACAGTGCAACTAAGAGTTTTTATTATTATAATTTTTTTTTAAAGAAAATAGAGATTAAATACTCACTACAATACGAACAGAAGCTCCACCAATGAATAGAAGCATGGAAAACAAAATTGCTCGGCTTCAATAAGGAGAAGAAGAGGTTTGGTTGGCGCCTGAAGTTGAACGGTGACGGGATCCGGTTGCGGTGCTCCGGTGGTGGCTGCTATAGGTCCTGATGGAGGGAAGGTCGGAAGTCAGTCAGGTGACGGATGGAGGCTGTGCACGACGACTAGATGTAGAGGTGAAGCAGCGTGCTTGTATGATGTTTGCATATTTTTTTTTCGGCGGTTATAGCTTTTGCAATATGCAGAAGAATGAAAGACTGAAAGGAGGCAAAGGTTTATAAATGCATGCGTACATTTCTTTTGGCGTGAAACTTGGATCTAAACTTACTTTTTCCAACAATCATATTTTTGAACGCGAAGTGTAACCTATGGGATGGTTTGGAAAAAAGATAGGAAAGTGAAATTGAAAGATCAAAGCTTGAAAACAAACGTGTCCATCTAAGAGTAGAAACCAAACGCAAGCAAGGAAAACAAAACAGAAAGACAACGTGCATGCAAAGTTTGACAAATTAAGTATTGAAAGTGTCCACTTCTAGGCTTTCCGGAAAACAAAAAAATAAACGGGTGGCTTAATAAAATAAAAAGACATGTTTTGCAGACCCAAATTAGTTAAAAAAATATGTAAGATCGTAAAAGGGACACATCAAACTCAGATGGCTCTGTTTCAAAAATAAACTGTGCAAGCATTTTCACAATTTCAGCGCGAACCGAACACCGAAACTGACAAATGAATATATTGTGGTAATCAGCGCGACGAGGCGAACACAACGGTATGAAATTTGCAGTGTCAGGATGCTCCGTTCAAAATCGCGTTACGGACCCCTTTGACGTAAAAATGCGGACGGAAAACGGAGGTCAAAACGTCCGATTTTCGCGAAACGAATTTCGCCGTCGGATTCGTGACAACGAATAGAATATTTTTGTGTTTGTCCGAACTGGTTTTGGAGAAATTTTAAAATCGCCAAAATTTGATCGGTTATGCGCAGCTTGCACTGAAAATTGCACGATCGACAAACATTCAAATTTTTCGATGAAATTTTCACTACTGCTATATCTAACTGTACGTAATTCAAATTCTAAATTCCCGTTACGAGAAACCATAGAATATTTCAAAATAAAAGTATCGATTTAAATCAGAATTTAAATCGTTAAAAATAACGGGTTGTTACAATCTCACCTACTCAAAACTTTTCGTCCCCGAAAAGGAACGAGACAGATAAACAGTAATTAAATAATTTAATATATTTAAATCAATGGTTCATATTTATTATCATATATGTATATGTCAAAAGTTAAATATTTCAAACATTTCAAAATAGTTTCAAGTATCCATTCGACGCCTCGATTGGCAATATATATCCATTCCACTTTCGAAACCCGAAAATAGATATAGATGATGCTGCAGTCATCACCAGAATCATTTCCAAGCGACTAGAGTGTGACTTTATATCTATCTAATACGTATAGGATTTAACATATACGTTGATCAGACGTATGCACCAAATCACTAAGTATTCGATAGGCCAATTTTAGCGTCAAATAATTACTCAAAACATCTTTCTATATTTAAACATAATATATACCAAAAATTTCGAATTATATATTTCAAATCATTAAAAATAAGTAAGGAAAAATTATATCTCTCCTCACTCGTTTATTTAATAAAATTCAACAATAATCCATAATAAACATACAAACAATATTTTTATTGAATCAAATACATAATTATATTATTCAATCAAGATAAACTTAATTTCTTACAAAGTGCACATCTTTAAAACTTATCCAAAGTATATATATGTACAAACTTAAAGCATGAACATAAAATCTTTCGAAATATTGGTTTTACCAAAAACATAATGTTATTCACAGATATACATATCAAATTTCAATATTGCACCAAGAAAACTTATATTATAATATCTTCAAAACAATTATTTCAAACCAACATTTAATAAGGAAGGATCTCTGGAAGATTTATACTCTCGTTCTACTTCTTACCCTATCAAGGATAAGTTATGGAATTCGATTTAAAAGCTGAACGAACGAAAGAACCTAATCAAAGAGGATCTACGAAGGAAGATGGATTCAAATGGAAAGAAAATTTCAGAAAAAGATTCAAATATTAAACGAAATTTTATATTCGAAAAATCAGAAAGTGAGTATAGAACTAGGAAAAATCACTTAGATCCCCTCCACCAGCGTATAGGCTTGATAACACTGGTGGTCACCCGTCATGTTGCTAAATATCCTACGATATGCCTTTTCCTATCAAGACAACATGTTTGGATGGAGTTATTTTTTATTTAGAAAACAGTTCATTGGAATAAATTTTAAATAAGATGATATTTCTATACCTAATTCAACTAAAACAGCATATATAACTAAACTGAAATAATCAACTCAAAAACTTCAAACCATTTCTTATTTGAGAAAATATAATTTATTACCTGTAGGAAAGTAGAATCCACTCATTAGTATTCTTACACGTGCCCAAACATTTATATTCATACTCACTGACTAGCCAATGATTAATACTCTCCCAAATTTTGACCTTTCCCTTCTCGCAAACACGGTCCTCTCTTCCTGAGATCCCCAATTAATTATCATCTTCGAAAAATACCAACCATGGCTTAATTTTTCCTAACCTAGCCAGTGAATGATCAATGCCTACTGATATCTTCTCTTTCAGTATGCTCTCAAATCGATTGCTTCTCTTTTCAGCAGTTTCGACTGTTTAACAAATTTGCGATTACTCTTCTCAATTTCTAATTGCAATAAAATTTATTTTTACAGTAAATAGTAAAACGTGTACTTGGGATGGTGGATTCGTTGACATGTCTGGTAATTTTGACGATGTAAAATCTGATTTACTTTGATTCCACGGGTTTGATTTCTTACAGTTTTCATTTCGAGTTATATGTTATTTTAATTTTATTTCAATTATCTTTAGTTCATGCCATTATTGAAATATTGTCTCACATTTGGAGTTGGAACCAAAAAACATGTAACAAAACATGTATTTCACAGATAACATCTAAAATTTCTACATTGCTGAATCAGCCAGATGACTTTTTGCATGAACCACAATCCAGCGACAAATTTATCGCCAGCATAATGAATTACTGGTGATATCTAACATTTAACTAAAATTCTTCATCAATTCTGCTAATTGTCGCCATTTTAAATTTGTCACAATGAAAACATGTCTGAAGTTATCAAAGAATTTCACGACTATTTTAAGTTACAGTAAAGAATAACTTCTAGTCATTCGTCTCGGTAAATGTTTGATCTTGACATGAGATTTGATTTGTACTATATGTTTAGCACTACATAATATATAGAGATTTCATTACACCGCTCTAATATGGGATTCCTCTTTTAAACTTACCATTTATTATTGATTATGAAGTAGAAAGTTTGACCATACACCCATTTAAGTTTATCTGAATTGTATGTTAAGTGAAATTATTTATATATTGAGTTCGTTCAACAAAAGAGTTTGAGACATACGTAACCTCCATGTTTTGCTGTAATATATAATTGGAGTTTATTTCTGCAAAAAATGCTCTGATTAAACCATTAACCATTTTAAATAGATTTATTTGAAATGAAAATAAATATATTAGGTTATGCTTAAGAACAAACTTCATAACTGGTGGAAGCACATTGTCTAGCTTTACAACACCTGATTTATTGGTAAACAACTTCTAAAGTGTCCTGTTTAGTTCAATTTTTTTTTTTTTTATGCATAATGATGCTAATTTCACTTTCGCCGCACTCACAAGTATAAATCATCTTCCCATCATAACTCAAGACTATGTGCTTCGAAAAACCTACCACGTTATGTTTGTTTTCCCTCGCACAATGACATCAGCTACTGTATTTAATGATTAATCACATTATTCTTATCTTCTTCCATCCAGCATATTGATTGTCTCTTCCATCCAGCATATTGCTTGTGATATCTTCAATGTCGCGATAATTTCTGTCGTATTATTGGGTCACTATTCATGAAAAATGAATTTCATTATTAATATAGATAGATAGATTGTCATGATGGTGAAAAAATTGCAGAATGTAAGAAAATATTCCAGAAGAAGAAGAAGGAGCTTGCTACTTAGGTGCAAATATTAGAAGCATATTACAAAGCCTGTAATCTATTACACTTGATCTTAGCACAATCACTATGGAAATGTATGTTATGTTTGATTAAAACATATGGAACTTCTAATGCTATTTGGTGTTTAAGACAAATAGTTTTGCTATTAGAGCTACTAGACCAATGAAATGAAGTTATTTATCAAGGCCAATGTATGGAACAACCAACTTGAGTACACTGTTAAAATCATTACAAAATTTATCACTTTTTTCAGTTAAACTTTATACATTACCTCAAAAGGGAAAAAAAATGGATGTTTTAAGCATTTATATATATACACACGTACACATACATACAGAGACGTGCTCCACAGCACTCCCCTTTGCAGCACCCCAAAAGGCTTGTCAAGCAAATATTTAAATACTTGTTAATGCAAACTAATTATTAAACAAAACAAATGTTCTGTAAAGCATGTCTCATATTAGAGTGCAAAGGAAGATGCAAATCACTCTCAACACACACCAAAAAGAAAAGTGTTCCTTTTTTCGGGTGATACTTAAGATTTACACAGCATATGACATGATTATACATGAACTATAGAATCGTATCCCAGAAACAAGGTCTGCAAAGTCAGAGGACCATATTGGCTTTGATCCATTAATGTACTTTATCCAATTCGGCGTTTGGTTGATTAGTCGACAAAAATAAACATTTGAAGTTGGTTCTTTCGGAAAGAAATAATTACTTTCAAAAGGAAGAAAAACATAATAAATATGAGGAACTTGACTATAATTTAGTGAAAAAAACTCAATCAAAATATTATTTATACCTCGCCAGTAGCATCTACTTTCCTAGAATTAAATTTTGTCCCTTTATAAACATATGTGCCACAGGTGTTGCACTGAATGCTCATTGGAAGCATCATACGCACTTTAATTTGCTGATTCTTAGGCCATTGTGCCCTAGGGATTTTGGCTGGATCAAAATCCGGTGGGTAGTATTTATTCAGTACCTTTCTTTCTCCCATCTTTTAGATTTATCCGAATTGACTCTGATTAACTCTGGCCTGAAAACCCTAAACCAACAATTTAGTCAAATATCAGGACACAAAATGACAAAATAAATTGCAGCCAATCAGGTCAACTGAAAAAAATAACAAACATTTTTATCATTTTCATTCTTCATCATATTTCCTATACATTCTCAATTTAATGAAACAAAATAAGCTTTACTTATATCAGTTTAAACATATTACTTATATCAGTTTAAACATATTAATTTTGATATATCTAATTGTAACCAAAAAAAATGAAATTTATAGATAGGCAAACAGTTAGGTAACTTTGTCCCTGTTTCTCCAATATTCAAATCTCCAAATCGAAATCCTTCTTAACAAAAGAAGCAGCAACATCCACATTAAGTAATCAATAGAATCAATGGCGCAAACAGTGGAATAATAATCCAAATCAAGCTATCACAAAAGGTGAATGGCGATACCTTCAACAATTTACCTCGGTCTGCGAGTAGGCAAGGGGCAGCAATCTCCGAGCAGCCAAACAGGGCAGTAAGAGGCAGAGGCGTAGAGCGAACTCAGTTTCCCCTTCTAGAGTATAACATAGATTACTGTTAATTTTCAGCCAATTAACACTTCATTCTCCGTTGCTAAAACTAAGATGAGAGATGTACAAAACATTCCATAAGATCACACAACTGAGAGTTAAACTTGTGTAATTTTGGTATCTTACAAAATCAATAATTTTGAAAGTATTAACAAATATAATGCATGAGCAATCATACGAAAGTCATAATTCATAATTCTAAACATATGTTTAAATTTTTATGCAAATCCCCAAATTTGAAAATAAATATTAAATGCATTTGTTTGAACTATTTATTATTTTGCCTCAAACTAATTAATGGTAAGAGCAAAATTTTAATTTTATCTCTAACCGTGAGACTTTAACATACACAAAATTGGTAGTGATTCTTCATACTAACTAAATAATGCAAAGACAGTTGTGTTAACTGAAAAATTTATATATTCAAGACCTCTATTTTCATTTTCGATTTGGTCACTTGAATTTATAAAATTCTAATTTGTTATATGATAAAATGTCATGTCAAAACGTATTCATGCTATTTAGGTTTAAATTGTAGGTTGCGTGTAAATGAGACAGCAAAGCTAAGTTCCGAGACTACCAAATTGAGTAGGAAAACTGACGATGTGTGTGTATGTACATATACACACACGTGCACATACATATATTGTTAAGACTAAAATTTGATTATTTGTGTTGTCAATAACAAAGGATTTCATATATTTTGTACAGATAATTTTAATAGTAAAAGCAACACTGGACAAAGTTCGTGCACTGAAGGAAACGCTGGATGAAGTTCGTGCACCGAAGGCAGAAAAAAGTGAATTGGCTAAAACATCGTATTATTGCTATTTTTCTGCCAGTTTTAGCCAGTTCACTTTTTCTGACTAAAAATAGCACCAATACCGTGTTTTAGTCAATTAACTTTTCCTACTTTGGGTGCACAAACTTCGTCCGGCGTTGCCTTCAGTGCACGAGCTTCGTCAAGCATTGCCTTTACTACAAAACATATATGTACCAAATATATGAAATCATTTGTTATTGACAACACAAATAATCAAATTTTAGTTTTAACAATGTGTGTATGTATACATACAAACACATGCATATATATAACTCACGCTGTCAGTTTATCTATTCAATTTGATATTCTCAGAACTTAGCATTGTTGTCTCATTTCCACGCGACCTACAATTTAAACCTAAATAGCATGAATACGATTTGACATAACATTTTATTATATAGTAAATTAGAATTTTAAAAAGCTCAAGTGAGCAAATCGAAAATGAAAATAGAGGTCTTGAATCTATAAATTTTTCAGCTAACACAACTGTCTTTACATTATTTAGTTAGTATGAAGAACCATTACCAATTTTGTGCATGTTAAAGGCCCACAATTAGAGATAAAATTGAACTTTTTCCCTTATCATTAATTAGTTGGAGGCAAAATAATAACAGCTCAAACAAATACTTTTAATATTTGTTTTCAAATTTGGGGATTTGCATAAAAATTCAAAAATTTGTTTAAAATTAATAAATTATGACTTTCGTATGATTGTTCATGCATTGTATTGTTAATACTGTCAAAATCATTGCTTTTGTAAGATACCAAAATTACACAAAGATAACTAATTGTGAGGTTTTATAGAATGCTTTGTATATCTATCATCTTAGTTTTAACAATGAAGAATGAAGTGCTAATCGATTGAAAATTAACAAGAATCTATACTATACTCTAGAAGGGGAAACTGAGTTCGGTTTTAAGTGCTCAGAGGCTTTCTTAACACGCATGTTGTTGACCTTTTTGTCTGCACATTTTAATGTCTGGATATATAAATAAACTGAACTTAGCTAACTTTGTCCCTATTTCTCCAATTATTCAAATCTCCAAGTCGAAATCCTTCTTGACAATAGAAGCAGCAACATCCAAATTAAGTAATCAATAGAATCAATGGCGCAAACAGTGGGATAATAATCCAAATCAAGCAATCACAAAAGGTCAACGACGATACCTTCAACAATTTACCTCAGTCTGCGAGTAGGCAAGGGGAAGCAATCTCCGAGCAGCCAAACTGGACAGCGAGAAGCAGAGGCGTAGAGCGAGTATGCGCTCGTAATTTGCTGGAGCTATACTGTTACGTTGATGGAAGGGCTTCGGGGTTGTTTGTAGTCTCAGATTTTTCCTTTTGCGTTGTTATCCCGTGATTTAGAAGGGAGACACTAAATGATTTGTGGTTAAATAACGCCAATCTAGAAATATACAAATTTACGGGGTTCTCAAAACAATATTTCGAAAACTGAATGTATTTGCAACCCGCTTTTTTCTTTTCTCACCCCATCGTCTAAATAAAAAACATCACACACCACTTTTTGCTTTTCCCACCCCAAAAAATATCAGAACTACCTTTTATTTTATTTTATTTTCAAAAACAAATACCTTTACATTAACAACGGAAACAAATAACATATGAGATCAAAAAACGATAAAGCTATAGGCTACAAATTTTTTTGTACTTTTTGCAATCTACAAAAAATGTTATATTTTAGTCCAATTTAAAAGCAACTAAACGATGTATATACTAAAAATCTTAAAATCAAATAACGTTAAGCGAAAAAAACATGAATAATGAAAAGAGCAAATTTGAAATTAACACCATTTTCTTTATAAACATATTATTTATACCCGGAATCATTTGTGTTTTCAAAATATATTAAAATCGTTGTAAGTTTTAATTAATAAAATGTATAACATAATAGAAAAGTGAATAAGTTAACTTGAATAAAAAATAAGGGTAAATTTGTCATTTTATTTTTTAGAGATTTCAACGGGGTGGGAAAGGCAATAATCGGGGTGGCAATAGAATTAGCCTATTTCGAATTTGCAATAGTGGAAAATAGGGAGTAGGGCAAACTTAACAAAAGACAAAATGGTGAAAAGTATGGAAAGTTTAAAATTTAGTGAGAAGACCAAATGATAGTGTAAATGAAAAAATGTTAGTAGGGCCCCATGAATTCCACATTGAGTGTAAATGTGTTCTTCTCCCTTATTTTGAAACTTCCCATACTTTTCACCAAAAAATTCCAAAGTTTGTCTTTTAAAAGAAAATCCTCGAATAGAATAACCTGGATGAGAGAATAATATATTGGAGAATGGAGAAGGAGAAAGAAACGGGAAAAAAATATATTTGTGTAATCGGGATACAAATGACAAGGTTTTCACAGAGGCCAAACCAAAAGTAATGATCGTAAATCCAAGGAAATAATAAGGGTGTATTTGGCGCAAGAGGAAACGAAGAATTTAAAAGGAAAATTTAAGAGGAGAATTTTAGTTAGCGAAGAATGTGTTTAGCGCGTTAAGCGGACTATTTGAGCGGACCATTTATGCGGACTATTTTTTATTTTATTTTGTAATTTAATTAATTAATGACTAAAACATAACAGTAAAATTAAAGTTAAATAATATAGTAAACCAAACATAACAGTGCATTACATAAAAACAATACAGAAAGTGATACAATGCAAAAATACAAAGAAGTACAATCTATCAGTGCAACTCTGCTGCAACAAGCTTTTAATAACCCGGAAAATACGAGCCAATTTAAAATTTTTAAATTGATGATTTCATAAGGATTTGAACAATTGAAATAGAATATTTCAATAAAATAGGGAATTAGAAATAGTGAGTCGGTTTGAAAATTTGAATTCAAACTTTGACTGACTGTGCAGGGTGGAAAATATAACGGATTTTAGTGAAACCAAAAATATTTAAATTTGTTAGTCAATACCTTTCTAACGAATCTGAAAAATCGAAGTTTCAAAACGGGAATCAAAAGTTATTGCCGAATGAATTTTCAGAAGGGTCGGTATATAGAATATATGGCCCTGGAAAACTGATATTTTGCATACGACCTCGGAATTCGACGAAACCACTTTTGTTGGGTCCAGGATGTCAAACTATTGCTAGGTTTCAAATTTCATAATTTTTGAAGCTAGTATGTGAGCGTGGCAAAAGAAAATGTGATTGGTCAAGTTCTGTTAAATTGGATCGACCAGAAAATGGCCATTTTTCAAACGACCTCAGAATTCAACGAAACTAGTTTTGTTGGGACCGTAGCGTCAAAACATAGCTAGATTTATTTTTCTGGAATTTTTCGAATCAGTTTGTGGCCCTGGAAAATTGAAATGTGCGTTCAAAGTTAAAAATTAAATGTTTTATACTTTAATTTGAAAAATAACTGACTGTAACAGTCGAATTGGCCTACGAAACATATCCTATTGTGTCCGGAATGGGGGTATTTAGCTAGGGGCGATAGTCGTTGGGTTTAAAAAGGAGTTCGTTTGAGAAAACACTATTTAAAAATTTAATATAGTCCTCGGCCAATCAAAATTTTCTTTTCATAAATTTTAAAAATAAAAAGAAAAAAATAAAACCCCCTCGAACGAACGGCGACCCGAGCTCCCGACCTTCTCTCCTCCGCCGCCGCCGCTACAGCCACCTACAGCCTTCGCCACCGCCACCATTCGAAGCGCCTCCGCCCCCTCGTCAGATCCGACCCCAGCATCGCCACCCTCGTCGCCTGTGCCGCCGGAATCGAAGCCAGGAAGTCCCGACCTTCCCAGCGCCGCCGCCGCTCCGATCTGCCACCGCACCCCCTCAAACCACCAGCGCCGTGAAGCCCTTGCCGTCCTCTTCCACGTCAGCACCCCCGACCGTCCCTACGTGCCACTGATTTCGCGAAAACTGTAAACCTAGTTTTGAAGCTTCGTGAAAGTGAGTTTTTCTTTGATCTTTACACTTTGAAAAATCATATCTTTTTGGTGTGTTGACGAAATTCGATGAAACAGGAAACATCGGGACCGCAAGGAAGCTCTCTACCCAATAGAAGAAGCCGCGAATTTTTCTGACATCGTATCGATTTTTAGTGCTCCGAAAACCAATGTGAGAAATCTAAATTAACGTGAAATTGAATGGAAAATGTCGTGTATAATTTATATTAGCGAAATATAAATTACATACGTGTTGTATATCTCATGTACATGCGTAGTGTAAGCTATATAAGCGAAGTATGAATTTTACATGCATAGAATAATTGATATATGTGTTGAAATGCAAGTGAAATATAGTAATTATATGTATATATATATATATATATATATATATATATACACATATATATATACATACTCCCCTCGTCCACAGACCATGGACGATATTTATTGTGGTGAATTGGTGTGAAATATTGGATGAAAAATACGAATGGTTGAATAATTGTTTGTGGTTGATATTGTTTGGTTGTGGTTGAAAAATACCCATTGGTGATTGAAATGAATTGGAAATATTTGTGGAAATAAAAATAAACATGCCGCCTGCGTGCGAATTAGATGCATGAATCCCCATTTTCAAAAACCGCGAGGTTTTAAGGTAGAGCGAGGAGCCGTACTAGGGACGGTGCCGGTTTAACTACCCTGCCGTTATGCTGCCGAAATTTTGAATAATCTTTGTGTGTTAGAATTATTTTCATATGTTGAAATTATTTTTCATGCGTTGAAATTAAAGCCATATGTTGAAATTATATCCATGTGTGGAAATATTCATGTGTTGAAAAGTGTGGTGTGAAAATTAAATTCAATTGTGAATGAACGAAGTGTTTAAACAATAAAAATCACATTTTTATATGTATATGAAGTATGAAAAATATTCTCCTTATATAAATAGTTTCAACAACAAAAATTCCATCTTTCTAATATGAACAACATAAATAAAATGTCCATGTGTGGAGATACTCATTTGTTGAGAAGTGTGTGTAGTGGAAAAGTTTATGTGTTGAATAAAAAGATCGAATAATAAAAATTACATTTTTATTGAAACTATGAAGTGTTGAAACATCTATTTGTCGAATAAATATTTTAAATGATAAAAATATCATTTTTATCATATGTGTGATATGCTAAAGATATGCGGACGTTGAAATAAATATTTGTGAAAGAAATATTATTTTTAACATGCATAGGAACTAAATAAAATAGTCATGTGTTGAAATATATTTTAGTTCGCCAAGATTATCATCTTTGAAATGTGAAGTGTTAAAAATAGCCACTTGTTCAAATAATCGTGCATGAGTTGAAATATACATTAACTAGCTAATGATATGATTTTAGCCTATGCATGCAACATTAGAATGAATGGTGTTTTTAAACCAAAGCAAATCAAATATGAAATTGAATGGAAAATGATAAATGTTAGAAATTGTATATATGTACATGCATATCTATTGAACAGGTTAAAGAAAAGGGGCTAGAGAAGAGAAATAAAATTTTGTGCCCGACAAATAGGTACACATTTACCGCTTTGTTTGGGTGATGATTTTATGAGCCTGTTGGCTAGCCGCTTGGCTTTTTCTTTTTCTTTTGATATGAGATGCCCGTGTGGCTATTTGGGAATTTTCCCAGACCCTCCCGTACAAAGGAGGTTATGGCGAAATTTTCCGAAATTTAAAGGCGTTAGTGAAATAATTGAAGTGGAAACGATATAGGAATTTTTGAATGAACTATATTTATATAAATATATAAATATAAATGAAATTAAAACGAAACGTGGCCGTGCAGTTCGTGTTTTGAAACCGTGATTTCAAACGACTAATACGGGAAATCCGACCATTGGATTTTCCCGAAACCGCAACCGTTGGGTTCGCCTTGGAAATATCTTTCCAACGGCACCAACTTTGTGAAGATCGGACGGTTGGATTGTCTGGAATGTTTAATTCAAAACTGAAGAAAAACAGCGCCAGAAACAATTATATATATATATATATATATATATAATTAAATTAAATCGAATAACGACGCTGCAGTTCGTAAATTGAAATCATAACTTCAAATGGCTAGTGTGGAAGATCCGACCGTCGGATTTTCCCAAAACTGAAACCGTTGGATTCGTTTTGAAATGACCTTCCTAATGATGTAAAATTTGTGAAGATCCAACGGTTAGATTTTCAGATATGTGTAAAACAAAATTAGTGGAAAGCAGCGCCAGTGCATCGACACGACCCGAAACGTCGTTTAATTAAATATGGCCGTTTTAAATTAAATAAAAATGGCGATATATCGTTATAAAGTACTATAGACAATATAGAGTGGAAATAAACCAATTTTCTTGTGTTTGCTTGATATGTGATGGTTGAATGTATTTGACATGAAAATTATAACTAAATAACTGAAATGTGAATGTTGAATAGTCCAACCATGTGATTAATTGATTTGAAAATCTAAATATACGTGGGTTATTTGAAAAGGCCGAGTTTATCTCATTTCAAATAATCGATCGACGTTGAGAAGTCGAAGAGTCGAAGACGGCTGAAGACCGACGATCTCCACATTGGATGGATGGGCGCTACTGATACTCGTGACTGGAGTAGCTCCCATGAAGGAATTGAAGTAGTAGCCGTCTAAACATACTGTTGATTGTACGGATATGCGAGGAATTGGTGCCTCCGGTTTCGTTCAGACCCAGAACGGACTTGTAAATGGACTGTGTGTCTGACATTGGATTTTGTTCTGTGTTGATTGATCTCTGTTAAATATATATCTGTTTGGCGGCGGAGAATTTATTCTCTTGCTTAACGCCCTTCTCTGAGACGTACGAGCTCAGAGGTTATGTATTGACAGAAATCAGTCGCATGGAGTGGATTGCCTGTGTGGCACGCCTGAGTGGCATATGATCAAGGCTTCTGTTGCAAAGCAAAGTCTTGTGGGTGATGATCAAAGCATGGTCTGTGTGACGTAGCTTTGTGTATAACGTGAATACGCGAGCCTCACACCCCGGTATGAGTCAAAAACGGGAGACGGACCGCTGGGAGAGCACGACGTTTCTTTCTAGTTATGGTGGTGTCAGTGACCTACCAGTCCTGACATTATATATACTTTTCACCTGTGTGGTTGTTGGAATGCGGGGCGCCTCGATTATAGGTCTGTAAGGACCGGGAAACGTGTGTTCAGGAATAACTAATCCTCGAAAGTAAGAGAGGACCGGCCCAGCCGATTTCAAGGATCATAGTGGGGTCCTGGGACATTTGCTAGAGTGTCTCGAACGGAGAGGAGCTTGCCCCTTTCCTTGACTCATGAAGGAATCCAATTTCCAATACGAAATATGCGGATGTGACTGTATTACTAGTATGGCGACATAGTAGATGGTAGCTATGCCGCCTAGGATTAATATTTATGATTGAATTTGCTTTTGAAACATATATACACTAGTAATAATATCAAGCACTTTTGTTTTATTCGTATGAAGCATTTTTGGCCATTATAAGGTAAAAACTCTATCCTCCGGCTTGCGTTGCATTGTGTGATGGGACCTGAGTCTTATAATGGCTTCATTTTATAAAAAGCATTGCGATGATTTAATCATTTACTTTATTTCATGCACTAGCACTCATTGGAGTAAACCCGTTCCGCGAAAGTGACGTGGTCCTTTGATTTGCCTTATTATTGTTGTTAATAAGTTGAGTAGATTTCTCATACCAGTCCCATGACTGACTCGTAGTTTGTTTCACCTTGCAAACTCGGGTGCCCTCATTTTCACACGGGCAGCCTAGTTACAGGTTTCGGACGCACCTTTTGGCTCATGGCGAGGCTTGACTACACCGTGCTGACTTGGATTTTCTCCGCCATTATTGTATCTATATTATGATTCCGCCACTGGCGATGTAGACTGATATTCCTTTTGTGTACTCTTTATGTATGATTCCGCCTCAGGCGATGGTGACTGATTATGTATCATTATGCACTAAGTTGTATCCTGTACTGTGCTTCTCTGATGTGATGATATCTATATGATTCCACTGTCATATGTGTGTAAATTATTCTATTTTCTGTTTATGCTATTATCTGTGATCTGCTAATGATGATTAATATGTTATATTCCAATGATTATCCTTAACACCGTGTCACGGGGTTTTGGGATCGTCACAAAGTTCGTCTCTTATTTTATCTCGACATACAGTCATATCAGCGCTGTCTTGATAACGTTGAGCTGGTGCAAGGTCATTATTGTCTATGTTTCTCAAGTCAGCATATTTATTTAGAATAAGATTTGGATCATCGTCATACACTATAAAATCTGGATCACCTATGTTGTATTTGCTTATATAATTGTGTATAGTCATTGTAGCAACAACAATTTTTGTTTGAGTTTCGAACTTGAAGGTTGCCATATTTCTAAGTATGACAAAAAAATTCCATATTCCAAAGGTCCTCTCAATTGCCATACGTAAACTAGAATGGTAGAAATTAAAATTTTCATTATTCGGCTTCGGTTGATTTGTGGTCATATGAAACTGTGGGATGTGGTATCTAACATTTCGGTATGGTGGTATATACCTAGTTGTTAGTGGAAAACCAGAATCCACAACATAATACTGTCCAGTAGGAGGATGAGGAAAATTGCAATTTCTATCATTCACTACAAAATTAAAAATTCGACTGTCATGCGCAGTACCTTTCCAACTAGCTACAGCATACGTAAATAGTAAATCGAACGAGCATGCAACTAAAATATTCTGTGTAGCGTATCCTTTCCGTCCTATAAAAGGAACAATTCGATTTGGAGGTAAGTGTGCCACTACATGTGTACTGTCTATGACACCAATACAGTTTTTAAAGTAATGGTAGTAACGATTATCATTTCTAATTTCAGATGGAATTAAGCTAAATTGAGGATCAACAGGTTTTATAATAGTTGTAGATGATATTAGGATGGCATTCAAAACAGCATGACAATAATGAGAGATTGTGCTACCTGACCATTAAAATCTTTCAGCCAATTGTCTATTCGAATTAGATATAGCTATAGTGTATACAAAATATACCAACGACTTCTCGAACATTATCGTTTTCCGATGCAGCCAAACCACAACTCTTCAGCCTATCGCATAAAGAAAGAAAACATAGTCGTTTCATACGAAACTGCCTTTGACATCGTTCCTAATGACCGTTCAATATGTCGTCTATCCACATTAAACCAATAAACTCTGATGTGTGCATGCGACGGCCTCTTTCGCTACGTCTGTCACGTAAATACGCTCCAATTAGTGTGATATATTCTATATCTTCAGAATCAGAATCACCTTCGTTTGGAAATGGAGTTGCCATTGTATGTAGTTGAAGGTTGAAATGGAGAAAAGTGAAAGATGGTTGTGAGGAGATATGGATTGGAGAAAGGTTTGAAGAAGGGGACATATTAAAATAGAGGGGTTATGGGAGCTCAACGGCTCAAATTGGAGTCGTTGGGCTTCGACGCATCGAAGCACAACGACTCTAATTTGAGCAGTTGAGATAACGGTCCATAATGGACCGTTGGCAGAAAGACGCGTCCTTCTACCAGACGATCCGTTATGGACCGTCGAACAAACCCTAAAAATCACAAAGTAATGTATACACACTTCGTGAAAGTCAAAGTGGAAGGCTTCGATATGAAAATTGTTATAAGAAATCAATGTTGACCTTTTAAACAAAAAGGAAATTTTTGTAAACAATAAAATTTGTCCATGAAACTTGCACTGTTGTGTTTGTTATGGAATTCTGTTCAACTTTCATGTTTTACTTTTCAACAAGTGTGAACCCGTACTACGCACACGGAGTTCACAACATAATTTGTTATATGCTTCTTAGTTTTTTAAGTTTCAACGATGAATAGTATGTTTATATATTTTATATAATATATTACATTTTTTTAAACACTGTTGATAAATATTTGCTGAAAAATGTATTTAAGTAATCTCAAAGCATACAACGTTTAACACATTTTTAAAGCATAATAACTTCATATAAGTAAAGATAATATTAGCAATTAATTATTCTTAACATATTAAGAAATGCATCACTATGTTATGTTTCCCAAACATATAGCCAATATATGTTTATTCTATAACACACACTCATATATGTAAGCACATAGTTTGTCTATAGAAGTTTTCCATACTTAACCAAAAATAACACTTGAGCCAATTTATTGTTAAAATTTTGGTTTAAAAAATAGCATCTAAGATTAGAACATGCCTACCTTTCGACATTATCCAATATTAAATGCATTACAAAAATATTAAAGTAACTTTGGAACATTATATTTCTAAACATACATAGGATAATATGAGATAAAAAATACGTGTAGAATATGAATACAATCAAAATTCTAGAACAACTTGATAATAATCATCTTCCATTAATTTAATTATTCATACATGAAACAACTAAACCAACATAACAATTAACATAATTTAATGCAAAATTTTATATCACTTTAAAACGAAATACATGTAACATACATAAAGCTAATTTTTGATGACATTTCGTTATAAAAACAGAATAAGATGGAATGGTGTAAATAACAACAATTAACATGTTGAGTTGTTAGAAATAGTGTCAAGGACCGCTAGTTTCAATGGTTAGAAGTTTGGCGTTAGATGATGGTTCTACAGGTTATGGTTTAGTGCCCTTGAGATATCATAATGAGAGTACAACATAATTAAAGTATCGACCTTGTTATAAAAATATACATTAAACTTAGATTATTATCAAAATGATTTTTTTATTATGGATAGGTGTATTGTAAACAACACAAAGATGAGACTATATTAGCATAGAAAGAAGATAAAATAGATGTTGGAATGTTATGCAGCAAAATGTCAAAAATTGTCCAAGTAATTTTGTTTTATCATGAAAACAAATTTTTAGTAACTACAACTTATTTGGAGATAAATTATGTGTTTCTTTGATGAAAAGCTAAGATAAAATTTGAGCATCGATTAAATATGATAAATATCATCAATATTTTCAATGTTATTGACAGAAAGGAAACATTTTAATTCCCCTCCTTGGGAAAATAAAACCATCTTATATGCAACTCAAAATTTAAAATATAATTCATTTAAATTTAATTTTTTGGCAATCATTTTTTAATTTCATTTTTCCTTCTCATGCAATCATCCTTAATCTTTTTTAATGTACGAATAAAATCATAGCTCTAAACACTGGTCATTGCTTTATTTGAGGTTCGAATTTGATGTTATCTATGAATTTTTACTAAGGCATTAATCCATTTCCAATATGAATGTCTGTAATATTGAGTGTATACATCCAGAATACTTATAAATGTAATAAATCATTACAAATTAAGATAAATTTTTTAGCTTTTATTATATATAGAATATGTATATACTGAATTTTTCGTATTATAAAGCAGATTTGACGGAATACATTGAAAACTGATACTCTATGACGAAAAATATAATAGAAAATAGAATTTGATAAATGAAAATGATAATGAAAGCAAAAACAATCTTAATAAAATTTTCTAGATAAGTTTCGTTGCAAAAGAAATCTAACATATGGAAGTTAAGAAAACAAAATAAGGGGATATCATATTCAATATATTTAAGGATAGAAACCTAAAAAAAGAGCACTAAGTTATTAATGATATTGGGTAATCATTGCACATAAGAACAACGTTAAGAAAACCATTGAATATTTGAAAGGTGCAGATAAAAATTAAGTTGGAAATTACAAGAATTAAGTTCTTAACGTGAAAATGATACCGTATTCAATTTCATGTATAATAGAAATATTCCAAGTGAAAACCAATCATAATATTTGGATCAATAATTAGAAAAAACATTATATATCTGCATCATACTTCAAGTTTATCAAAACTATAGAAAAACTATAGATCAAATACAATTAAAAAAAACTAACTACTAAAATTTGGATTAATGTAACATTACCTCTTTGAAGAAAAATCTCACAATTCAAAGGCACATGTTACGCATTTAACCATGCTAACAACAAATTTGCATTCTAGTCTACACACTATTTGTACTTTTTCCAAATTTCCGGATTTTTGCTACAAAATAGGATCCACTTCCATATCATGCTTCAATTTGTCTTTCAAACCATGAAATCTTTCGCGGTCTATTATAGATCAATTGATTATGCTTGTCCACCGTTAGCATAAGAAATCTTCTTTGAATAATTATGAACCATAGAGCAAAATGGAAAGACACAAATTACAAGGGACAAAAAGTTCGAAAAAAGGGGAGATACAACTTTACATTTATTAGGAAAAAAAATCGTGTATTATACGCATGTGGAATAATCCCCAAAACATATGTACTTATTGGAACTTTTCTGGGGTTATAAATGAGTAACCAATTCTTATCCAACATTATATGGCAAGTAGCTTTCAAATCTATAATATGTCTAAATACAAATATCATTAGAAATATAAAGTCAATTTACTCATTGCTTGCTACCTAAACACCACTTAATCATACAACCAGCCAAATTAGTATCTTCAAACAATCATAATTTTAAAAAAAAAAAATCATAATATTGAACTCAAAATTCTAATAGCACATCTATTTTAATACGTAATAAAGTTACAATGAATCAAGCAATTTCTAACATACCATTAGTTATATGGAAAAAGTGATTATAAATAATAGGTGGAATTTTTAAATATCTTAATAACAAACAAATTATTATGTAGAACTAAATATTTATGATGTTATTTGACAACTACTTTTTTTGGCAAAGCCGTTCGGTTTTTATAGTGACGACGAACACCTATATTTGACAACTATTTCTATCATTAAATATTCAAAAGTAATAGATCTTAAAATCATAATGGACCTATTCTCAAGGAAGAATGTCCATGATAAATACAACAAATATTTTTCTAGTTCATTACAGTATCGAGACATCAGCATTTTTATGCGCATTAAGATGCATATGCATATGATTTTAAAGCCCATATTCATATTCATTCAGTTTGATGTAGAACAAAGTGATGATTTGTAAAATTAGAAAGTGATAAATACTTGAAAACAAAGTTATAAGCCATAATGGGAAAAAAGAAGGATGGCATTTATCCAGTTAAGGTATAAAATGAATTAGCATAAATTGAAATATGATTGATGAAGATACAAAAAGGATAAAATAATACAACATAATTGAAGAAAATAATACATACCTAAAATTGAGCAAGAAATTGACATATATTCAACCTAAATTTATTCTTTCATATAATAAAGTAGATTTGAAGAAATGTATTGAAAATTTATCCTATAATATTGAAAACAGTAATTTTGAATGTAAATTTATAAATGAAAATGAAATAAATAAACAATTTTAATAGATTACAAGATAAGTTTAGCTTAAGATGAAATCTAAAGCATTGATTATCAGAGAACATAAGAGGGAAAGATTAAGTCGAGCATTTTTAAAGATAGAAAATTTAAGAATGGAAACAGTTATTATTAATAATACTGAGCAATTTTTGTATTTAAGGACAATGCTAAGGTAACTATTGAATCCATGTTTGAATGAGGTAAATAAAATTTATAAGTTAACAATTAGGATAATTTAGTTTTTGCGGTGAAATTGAAGAACAAATGCGTAAAAATAGTTCGTAAAGCAAGTCTTAAGGCATAACTCATTGAAACAACATACATATCATCAAAAAACGTGGAAGTCGTTAGTTATACATTAAACAGAATTAAAATTTATAAGCTTAGAAATCAATAAAAAATGGAAGACAAAGTTAAAATTCGAAAATAGGAATGAAGATAGCCGACATATCTCTATTTTAATTTAGAAAGTGAATTAGATTAAGATAGAAATATATATTTTTTTGGTTAAAAAAAAGTACAATGTAATATTTCAACCCATACCTAAAATGAATTGAATATTACATACCTAAAAGCATTTAAGGAAAATGTTAAGGTAAACATTAAATACATGTTTGAAAATGGCAAATGAAAATTATAAGGTAAAAACTAAGAGAATTTAGTTTTAAGGTGAAAAGGAATGAGAAGAGATGATTACGGATACTTTATTCGATTTTATATATAATACATTCTGAAAATTATAATTGAAAATAAATTGTAACGTAAAACTAAAAATTATTTTTATACAACATTTTCAGTGCTAAATAAGTTCTCGTCAAAATCAATCATTATTTTTATGTACTTGGATAATTGGAACACAAAACGCACAAATGAAGCATTATAATATCAAACAGAAATCCAAAAAGAATGATGAAACATATGCTTTAAAATAGTTTGTAAAAAAGATGTTATTAAGTCAACCATTAGAGCGATCTTTAGATAAACAAACATCATAAAATTTTCAAAGTCATTGAAACCATTAATTATATTTAGAGCAACCTACGTAGTGAAGATCTATAAATTCAAAAAGCAGGAAATACCTAAAAACAAAGTTGATATCCAAAAATAGGAACAAAGAAGAATGACGTTTACCTATTTTGAGTACAAAGTCAATTAGATCACGATCGAGAAATGAATTTTGGTGATGAACCAAAAAGCATAATACATTGGAACATAACCAGAGGAAGAGCATACCTGAAGTTGGACAGAGAATCAATTAGATTAATATGAAAAGTACAAATTTCACTGAAGAAACAAAAAGGGAAAAGCAATAGGACTTAATCAAAGGAAGTACATACCTAGACTTGAGCTGGAAATCGATAACCAGTCAACCAAAACTTAATTTCTTGTATAGTAAACTATATTTTAGTAATTGGAAAATGAATTTAGTACATGAGAATAAAAGCAACTAATAATTCCAACATGTAATAAATGAAAACAGAAGAGTGAAAATTAAAAGGGCACAGTTAAGGATAGAATATAAAGAAAAGAAACGGTCATCGTTAATGATTTTGGACATTTTTGCAAACCAGGACAATGCGGAAACCATTGAACAAATGTTTAAAGCAAGTAAGTGAAAAGTTTGAGCCATAAATCAAGAGAATTCTTGTTATATTGGGAATTCTTGAGAAATATTTTTTATTTTTGGTGGGCCGAACGTAAACTTCTATCCAAATGAATAAGGGTAGAGGATTTGAACTAAAAGAAAATGTGGTGCAAGAAAAGTCAACATCATATTTACTTTATTTTATATAATAGTAAAAATAGATGATATATATATATATATATATATATATATATATATAAGGAATATAATCAACAAAAAATGTTGAGTCCATTAGAATTTTTTTTAAGAAATACATGCAGTAAGCAAAAGTAGTGACATATTTAAGAAAATTAAACTTTGTTTATATAATAGATATAATAAATATAATAAGTGTATAATAGGAAGATAATCAACAAAACATTCATGAGTCCATTAGAATCCGTTTAAGAAATACCTGCAATAAGCAAAATTAATGAAAAATTAAGACAATTAAACTTCGATAACACATGGCACCACGTGAGCTTTTGAGCAGACTGGAATTGAAAAGCCTCTGGATGAATATTGTGCTTTCATCTACTATATTATATGAAAACACAATTCGATTTTGTAGATGTTGAAAATATTTGAATATTAATTGTTGAATTTATATCAGAATGGAGTAGTGCTGAAAGGAAAAAAAAATAACGAACATAATGTGTGTAGATTTGAATATTAATTCTACTTGAAAATATAGAAGTGAAAACTTTTGAATGTAATTGCTTAATTTATAATTGAATGGAGCAAGGAGGCAAACTATGAAGAAAGATTTGAAAGAATTACATTCAATTCTATTGAACTTTATTTACATAATAAAATTAATAATAAGAATGATAAAGAAGCATTCAATTGACAATAATTTTAGCAAGTATGTGAAAAGAAATTAGGATTGTAAGTTTGTAACATTAATATGGGAAGTTTCAAATTGTGAATGTCTAACAACGAAACGTTACTATAGAAAACCAATAGTTGCATATGTTTAAACTCATTTTCCACCACTGATCAATTTATTTGGACACATGTTAATGTATTGATTTTTTGGCAGAAATGGAACGGAAAGGTCTAATAGGGGAAGTTTCAAATTGTGAATGTCTAACAGCGAAATGTTACTATAGCAAACCAAGAGTTGCATATGTTTAAACTTATTTTCCACCATTGATCAATTTATTTGGACACATGTCAGCATATTGATTTTTTGGCAGAAATGGAAATGAAAGATCTTTGGAGGAAGATTGTGCTTTCATATAATATAATAGATAGATAGATAACAGAGCCTTTATGAAAAAGTTACGAACGAAATACGATAACGGACGGAAAATAAATGAAGATAATCTACTAATATTTATTACCATGTGTTACCTGCCTTCACTTGGCTTTTTGACCTAGAGCGGTCGACCCTAACCCTATGGATAATATCCATTCGGGTTCATTCCTCGGAGGTGCCCCTCACACCAAATTTCATGTACTGGCGTTTAGCCATCTTCTTTGCCCGTTCTTATTTTGATAACGTGATCCAAGTCAAAGGTTAATCACATAATAACACTTAGAAAACTATGTCTTTCTTTTACTAATCATCCGCTAATTATAAACAAAACGAACAAACTTATTTATTTATATTGCTAAAGCTGGTTGAAATAACCATCCACTCTCAATTAAATATGATCTTTCATGTTATATCTTGAACTTCTAATGCAATGTATGAATGATATAAGATTAAAATTTAACGTCTGCAATTTTCTTATTATGTTGCAACCTTTCTGTATTTTTACTGAAAAATCTTGTAAACGGACTTGAGCAATGTAATGAATACTTTTTAATGCTCGCTCCTGATTCAGCAATACAAAAACCAATTTTATTCTATATTTTATCTTATAATATTGCAATTGTAATATGTAATTTGCATGTGCAACTACATAATTACATCATTTCTTATTGTTATTCTCAAAAATCTTTAAAAAAATGGAAGAACATTGAAATAAATAATTGCAGTGTATCCTCAATATCCTTTAGTACCGTTCTATGCTTCACGATCTAATAGAAAATATGAGAACATTAGAAAATAAATCATCCAGACGTAATTAACAATAGTTAAAAAACGAAAAAACACAGATGCACGGTAACCTCTAGTAATAATCACCCACAAAAATTTCAAATTCAAATATTATCCATCGATTAGTTCAAACCAAGAGGTATGTACTAGAAAAAAATATAGAAAATATGTTTAATGTAGTTTGAAATAAATCATACGGATCATTAGAAAAAACAGTTGCATAGCATGATACTTGATGGTACCTGAAGTTTAACACCTATCCAGAAGGGTGAAACTTTCATCGAAGTTTCAATACAATAACATTTTTTGAATTATCGATTTTGTACACAAATTAAAATAATAGTAATGTTATTTGACTTATATTGCAAAATAAGTAAATAAGAACTAAAGTATTAGGATCATAAAAACAGTTCTGATAAGTCATCATTGTTAGTGATGATAGCGGCAGAGAAGTGGTCCACTTTAAACTGATGCCAATATAGATCTTGAGCCCTTAGCATTATACCACCTAACGAGCGAATATGTTGTTTCATGTAATTCAATACGTATCACACTCAGATTATCCTTACTCACTTTCAGATGATCAAATGATCCTTTTGAACCACAGTCAGGGCACTCGATCCCAAAGAAGCCAGTATGAAAAGGTTTTACTAAGGCCAAAACCAAAAGTAACAATGAACAAATTCTAGTAAACTCAGGAATGTTATGCATATAAACAAATGACTTACTGAGCCATAGCCTAATACTTAGTCGGGTCGAACTCTTAATCCAACTCTGTTTACTTTCTCATAATCTCAAATACCCGTCACAATGGTATTATCGAAAAATGAAATAACAAATGAATATGAATATTGTCCCCATGAGAATTTGGTAGTAATTATGTAAATTAATCAAATGGAACAATGTAAAACACAATAACGTGGACCTAAGTCTTTTTACATGGACCTAAGTCATTTTATATTAGTTAATGTTTCTTTTGCTGGTATAAATAGTTGGCTACAACAAATTTACGGTTCATACATGTCAATTAAAATGTCATTTAATAAGAAAAGGAATCCAATGAAAATTATAGCATATCCTACACAGGGCCGGCCCTGGCCTAGTGCGAGCCATGCGACCGCACAAGGCCCATTAGGTCGGGGGCCCAAAAAAAACTGTATTATCTTTACTAGAACTGTTTTTTCTTGTCAGGATGCGTGTATTTGATAGTAATTTATCAATGCAAAAGTAGAAATGATTATATGTTTTATTGACATCAATCAATATATTAAAATGGAGATGTGGCTTGTGTGGACCTCTAGTTGACAGATTGAAAATATAAGTAAAAACTTTATGAATTTGTTGAAACACGCAATTTTCTCAATGGAGATGCACAGTAGAAAAAACACGTTTTCACTTAAGTTCAATTTCATTTAAAAAAAATTAAGGACCCAAAATTTTGGGTCCGCACTAGGCCTATAAATACTCAGGGCCGGCTCTGATCCTACATATTAGTAGAAAAAAATATATAACATACCTCGTGTTGATGGTAACAAATAATGAATCAAATGGATTATTAAAAGGTTTGTAATTGAGTTTTTTTTAATATAACTTGTCTATCTACTGATCAAGCATGCCTGCAATCATGTTTTAACAACTTATCCAGCTACAAACAGTAGAAAATGACTCAGTTAGGCTAGCATTCTCCAGTTATAATATTAAAATATAATTTAACCCATGTATAAGCTAATGACATTGTAAATTCATATTTTTTTCTTATTGAAATGAAATAGCATTATTAGTTCCATATCAGATGTAATACGTTCATAAGACATAAGAGGACATATAATATGCTCATCTTTATTAATTTTGTGGAAGTATAATTATATTCACTTACAGTAAAAATATAAGAGGAAAAAATTTGAAATTTATTTAGCTAGCATTCTATATTATCTTACATAATTCTAATAATGAATGTATGTTCAAATGAACAATCTAATATGTTATCTTATATATATTACAATATATGTAAATCTTATCTTTTTTTTTTGAATTTTTTCAGAGGAAAAACTGGCATTGCCGTAAAACTCCCCCTAGTGCACCTAACCCAGTCCGCGGGGTCATCAGGCTTATGCACACAGTAAATCTTATCTTATGAAAATAGCAATTGATAAACTAATTAATATAGATTAAAAATCAAAATTTGTTGGGAATAATGTACTTCAGCTGGGTCATATACATTGTCACTCCCTTAAAGATTTTTAGCATTCTGCTCGAAGGAGTAAGCAGTTCTAAAGAAACAAATGTCACCACATCTAAGATAAATCAGCCTCTTCGATTTGAAAAACATCGACCTACTTGCATTGAAAAAATCGATTTTGATATGCACTTTGAAATACTGATCAAGGTAGTTTTGTTTAAGGAGAAGAAAAAGAAAAATGCCTGATATCTTTTTTTTAAGGAAGAAGAAAAGGAATCCCTACTTCTCTTTTGTCTATCTATCATTCGAATAGGCAGAATGAAAATTGTGTACATCACTAAAGGGATGGAATGTTGATGGATTTTAATTTATTCTCAATTAAAACAATATTGTGATATCATTAGCTTTTGTAACGTCTCAATAATAAGGTCACATAAATGTATTACCATTGTGCGAGTGTAACAGATTAATTATAGCAATGATTCATAAGTATATTACCGTTATAAACTTGCAAGGATCAATTATAATAATAATTCATAAGTATATTCCATTGTATAATCGCTCAATCATAAAAATAGTTTATAAATAAATTACCATTTGTTATAAATCGAACACAGAATAGAAGAAACAAGGGAGAGAGGACATTTCTATTCATTCAGAAGTGTACTTTTTCTATTACATTGGCTCCTTTATATATAGGCTTTTGGAGCTGATCTTTAGCTTATTCCCATGATGTGCGACTAAACATGGAACTAATAAAAGCATATTCACAACGTTCATATATATATATATATATATATATATATATATATATATATATATATATATATATATATATTACAACACTCCCCATTGAATATGCGTCTTCAAAAACTTGAATGCTCTGCTAACTTGAAGTTGTCCCTTTTAAAACATATATGATGATTGCTTCCCTTTATTATTATCTTGCTTTCATATATCCGTTCAGTCGATACAACTATTGTCTGTTGCCTTCAAAACTCTATCAGGAAAATCCAATGGGAAAAGCCTTGAATGAGAAAAAGAGTACAACGTCTGACATTATGAATATCATATTAAAATGATATTCCTCAAAAGAGTTTGATGCTTCATGATCAAAACAATGCCTCGTTAAAAACCTTTTTATGAAAAACCCTATAGGAAAAATCATAAACAAGGAAAAGAGTGCAAATTTATTTTCTCTTTAGGTAACATGTTTTACAATGTTACCGTAAGGGTTGATACTTCAGGATCAAGATAATGTCTCATTAAAAACCTTACTAACAAAAACCCGGTGGGAAAAATATTAGTGAAGGAAAATAATATATTATAGCATAATTTTATATGCTCCCCCTTATTTCTAACTCATTATTCAATTAGTCTATTGATGTAGTCGACGCATGCCAATTTTGTATATCATCTTCTGTAATATTGATTTGGAAATTGCCTTTGAGAACGGATCTACCCTCTTTTCTTGAAACTAAATTTGTTTCTCCTCTTTCTTGTTATCCTTTCATGCATGTGTGAAGAGAAATTTAGAAGAAATGTGCTACATCCTATCATACTTGACATAATTCACTTGAATCATCCAAACTGTCTTGTCTTCTTCATAAATAATAGTTTACCGCATCAAAATATGTTTGATACTTCTGGATCAAAATGTTGCCTCGTTAAAACCTTACTAAGAAAAACCCAGTGGGAAAAATCTTAAATAAGGAAAAAGAGTACATTATAACTTATTTTTGTATGTTACTTTTGGGTTGATACTTCTGGATCATGACCCATGCCTCATTAAAACCTTACTAAGAAAACCCAGTGGGGAAAAACTTAGTTAAGGAAAAAGAGTACATTATATCATACTTATGGATACTCCCCCTGATTTAATAATTTTCTCTAAATTCGTATTCTTCTTTCAATAACTCAAATTGCTTACAAATACTTCTTAATGAAGTTTTCTTTTAAAAACTTCATGTGCATTTCCATGCTTTAGGCATGCTTTCTTATTTAAAACACCTCCCTTTTATGATTTGTATGATACTAATATTCATTTATGAATACACTTTAGGTGCTTATAATTTTCTGTTTCAATCGGGCTTGAATATTGCAATACACATTTGATGAGTGAGACAACCTTCATTACAACAACACTAAGCAGGAAGTAATCTACTCATCTTGAAGTATATCAAGATTTTCATTACAACAATACTTAGAAGAATGTTGTTATCTATCGGACATGTTCTTTGTATTCTTTACGTTATTCAGGAACTTATATATTATAATAATTTTTGCATATCGCAACTACCACTTCAATGGATATTAAGAGTTTCACTGCAACAATTCTTGAAAGCAGGAAGTGATCTACTCATCATGAATTATTTCAAGATTTTCATCACAACAATACTTAAAGAATATTGTAATCTACATTTCTTTCTCTTTATCACTACCAAAGTTATTCAAATTCTTTTAGAATTTGTATACTTTCATCGTTTATACCTTCAAAAGGTATTGTAAGTGTTTTAAACACTTTCACCACTTTAATCAATTCAATTATCTCTGAAAAATACAATGCTCATGGCACTTGACACTCTATGTTGTTTCAGTAACTTCCATGTGCTTTTGTCATTATCTATATTTCTATTTTTATCTTATGAACTGCAGGTTCATATCTTATGGACTATAAGTCCATATATCTTATTTAGGAGAATTTCATGATGGTCAATCATGTTTCTCTCTAATATGGGATTTTAATCCATTTATAAATGTAAACGCTTTATTATTTATTAATTTATCATCGATGATTATTTTCTGTCAGTTCTATACATGAATTATTGAGATCTCAAAAAATTATCATACTTTAGGTACCTAAACCACTTCTGGGGTTATTTTGACAATCATGTCATGGGTTTCGTTCAAAGCACCCATAAGTGTTTCTTCAGGGACACTCAACTCCTTTATTTTCAATCTTTATGACTTACTCCAAAGATATTCTGAATTGACTTTTATACCACATTTTCAGTTGTGATTTACACCTTTGGATACTTCGGGGATTCAAATGTATATTGGAGAAAGTCTAATAGGGACATAATTGATAATTTATGCAAGTTACTTAATACTTTTCATAATTCTATATGTTAGCAAATATTTAACATCGATGATTCCTTTATCCTCCCCCTCAATGTTGACAAACATTGTCACTTTAAATAATAAACCTACTTTGGATTCATTTTTGATCCAGTATAGCATCATAGCTAGCAAATACATTAGATGTACTTCAATTGTAGGAGGATAATGCTCTTATTAGTTGATAAGATGCGTTCACATTGCATTGCTTATTCCCTTTCATTGATCTGATGACTTGGAGGAATTTTCTATCATTTGAATATGCACATGACTTCAGCTCATTCAATATTGATGTCAATTGACTTTCTGAAATATAAAATAATATATGCATAATTTATAATATGAGCTCATGACAACTTTAGGTTGTTAATTAAATATATACATATATGTGTATATACGTGCGTCCACGTATTTCATATGTAATTGATTTTCATATTCTTTCTTATTCGAGTTACCTGTTTTAGAACAAATAGTTCATAAGGTTCCAATCATTACTTTTTTCTTATCAAGCAATGTCAATGCGAATCTTAAAGATCGCATGATAATATCCAAAATATCTGATTTGGAACTGTATTGAACTTCTGGTTCAAATGAGATATATGAACAACTTCAAGTTGTTAATCTATATTGAACTTCTGGTTCAAATAATATATAAACAATTTCAAGTTTGTTAAACTGTATTGAACTTTTGGTTTAACTGCATTGAACTTCTAGTTGCACTGTATTGAACTTATGATTCCACTGTATTGAACTTCTGGTTCCACTGTATTGAACTTTTGGTTCCACTATGTTGAACTTCTGGTTCAAATAAAATATATAACAACTTTGACTTGTTAAAATTTATTCTTCAATACAATATGTAAATGTAAATATATAAGTTCATTGGTTAAGGAACTTCAAGCTCCTATGCATATATATACACATACATATGTATATCAAGTTTATTAATTTATGATGAGCTTCTGGTTCTCAACCTTTAAACATACATTTAATTTAGAAGCTTTTACATTTTTGCTAATTGACAAGATTTCAAACTTGTATACTTTATCAAAAATGTTTATATATATATATATATAATGCAAGACTTCAGGTCCAAAACTTTGAGTTATACAACTTCCGGTATAAATATTTTCTTTGCACAACTTCAGATTGTGGTTCTATCCTTTTTTTCCATAACATTAGTTATTACTAGCTAAATACATCGAATAATAATACATATGTTTATGTTTATTTTTATTCCAAATACAAACATACATCAATTAACTAACAATAATAATGTATTCAATGCATTTATGACAATAAGGTAATATAATATATTATCATAACAATGCATTCTCTAACATTCAATGGTTCAAAAATTTACAGATCTTTACATAAAATCCACAACTATAAACAAAAATAAACTACATGTCTCATATTCAAATTTTTTTCCCATTCTTCAATATGAATGATTTGAAAAACTTGTAAATTTATACATAAAATTCACAAACATAAAAAAATTACATATTTTTTTTGATTCAAATTATACAACTCATATAAAGATCTTTTAGATCTTTCTTTTTATATCAAAATTGCTTCTTGCCTTTTTAGAAACTGCAGGTTCTAAATTTTCCATGTAATGACAAAAATTGTTTTTGCATTCACTTCCGGTATGCAGAATTAAGACCAATATTTAGATCTTAACTTAATATGATCTTCAGGATGCATATTTTCTTTATAAAGTTTTTCCTTAGAAACAGTAAAAACATTTCTTCTGGAAATATGATATGTTCTAAAATGACTATAATAAAATTTCAAGTTTTATCATAATTCATATATTTATTATATATTTTAAATTGAAGCAACTTTTCTAGAAAGTGCCCTTTATTTCACATATGAGAGTCATTTTACTATTATTCTTCAAGAAAATAGTATTTATTATAAATGTAATGATCTCTTCCAATAATAAGTTTCTTCAAGAAATTATGTGTAGCGTAAAATTGGAGTATAAGGCTTTTTCCTTTTGTTGAAACTTTTCATTTCATTGATTTCAAATCCTTTCCTTTTACAAATCATTTGCTATATGCAAATATTAAATGCAATTATATGCTTTTATGCTTTATTTCATGTTTCTCGTTTGAATATGAACTTCGGGTTCTATGTTTGCATATGAACTTCAGATCATATGAGCTTCAGGTCATTTGCATGTGAACTTCAGGTTCAACGACTGTTGCTTTGTGCTTGGAAGTATGACCGTCTTTTAGTGGTCATAATGCTCCTTCAGGGAGTTCTATAAGTGGGGAGAATCTTGTTTTCCAGTTAAATATTCTGATTTTAGATCATCGTGGATATAGCCTCTAAAAAATATCAGGGCCTTTGCTTTGTCCTGCTAGGACATATTATTACCATTTTTAATGGTACTCTCTAAGAATTGAGATTGTAAATGGATTTCAGTGTTTGACATTTTTGTGAACTACACAAAAATAATAATTGCAGATGCTTAATTAAACAAAATTCACATATTAGTATACATGTTCTATAATTATCAAAACGAATTAATAAATTAACGAACAGACAAAATGATGAAACTGTAGTATTGTTATATCATAAAAAAATATGCAGATCTCGTAAAATAGAATAGGACCGTATACATGGATGTAATAAATTGAATATATTACGGCACAGAATCATAAAAAAAAATCCAAATCTGCAAGTCTTTCTTTATACATTTATAATGAACTTCTTACAATAATGAAACATTACAAATCGTCAAGGAGCCATACATCATGTTACATAACAAAAATAATGGCCACATTAATACATACGTTGGCTAACAAGCAGCTTGTAATTTACATATATGCATACCTATTAGCAATGGCTTCTCTGTTATTGAAGAGATAAAGTAGAAAATGAAGATGTTTTATGTATGGCGTATGAGGTAAAAGATCCATATATAATATTATAAAAAGAAAATGAATGGACCTTCCTAAAAAATATGTTTGGTATACCATAATACCAGATCAAATATGAATAGGTGGATATCTAAAAACCACTAAGTTAAAAACTAATTAGATCTAAAAAGTTTAGATCCACTAAAATAGAATCTAGATCTACAAAAACTGAAAAAGAAAAGTTATCTAGAAGTATGGATCACATCTAAGCAGAAGATACAACAAGTTCATATATGTAGATCTATATGATTTCAAAACATAAAAAAATAACTTACATGATAGATCCATAAATATAGATCTAGAATATTTCAAACAATAGCTCTAATAGAGCTTCGTGCTGATAACGTGTTATAAAACGAACGCAGAATAGAAGAAACAAGGGAGAGAGGACATTTCTATTCATTCAGAAGTGTATTCTTTCTATTACATTGGCTCCTTTATATATAGGCTTTTGGAGCTGATCTTTAGCTTATTCCCATGATGTAGGACTAAACATAGAACTAATAAAAACATATTCACAACATTCATATATATATTACAACACCATTAACCTTTTTTTTGGTAAAGTCGGACAATTTTTATAGTGTTTAACAACTTTTATTATTATAGGAAAAAATAATTACAAATAAGTATAGAAGACTGGCAGATAACCAACCTACCATTGTTGTTTTTAAAGTGGGCCATCCACTACAACTTAACTAGTTACAGAGCCGGAGCTAGATTATATATTTCGACTACAATATGACATCAACTCAGACAAGGAGCAAATTGACATAGTGCATAGCAATACACAATTACGTACTTCAACCGAAGCGACTTTCATATAAGGAATAAAAGCACATCACAACTAGTAACATACTTCGCTCGTTATAGCAATACAAAAAACTAAACAGTGTACACTAATACCAAAGTACAACTACAGAACAACAACAAAAAGCAGCTGCTCACTATAGGATACTTTACTCACTGTAGCATTACGAGACTTGACATGGCATAGGGACTTAGAGCATCAACAGTTGCCCCAACCCAATTGCAGTGATGATTTGACTTAAACAGAAGACTTCTCAAGCATAACATCGCATACTAGCTCAACTAGAACGTCAACCAAACAAAAAACGTCATAGCAAAGAAAAAGTAACTTCCAAATAGCACCATAACAAAGCTGGAAAATGATATGAACAATTTTCTCCTCCATCTTGTATGACAACAACAAGGTAAGGCAGTAAAAATCACAAGTTGAAAGGGTAAAGCTCGACACCACCATTGCAAGCAATCGATGTGGGGCCATACAAAGCACAAAGCATCGTGACCCAATCAAACACATACTTTAATGGACCAAAATAAAACACTGACTGCCCACAAAACTAACCTCAAGAAACTCACATCCAACAAAACACACCTCTTCCAGATCATCATAGAACTACCACCCATCGAAACCCAAAACCTAAAAGCAAACAACAAACAAATGTCAGCTTACACTAGCCGAAACACAAACACTCACCACCAAACACTAAGACGAACAAAACATCTGGTAAATCCCAACTAACACCATTAACACAAACTACCTCAAGGAGGCCGAAAAGGCAAAACATCATACAACCTCAAGTTCACACAAAGCAACAGAGATAAGATCGAGGGAAAACCTAAACAACCACTGAAGTTGAACTGACTTTGCAGTTATATGCACTTGAGGGAGATAGCGCTTGGAAAAGGAGGCCAACCAATAGTGCAAAGGAAAATAACCAAAAGTTTGTACGGAAAAAGGCAAGGTCACGGAAGCTAGGCCGAGTTGGGAACAAACAACAGTGTCGCCACATATAAGAAGACATAATAAGGTAAGTAGAACTTGAGGTTCGAAATCGATGATAGGTAGAAAGAAAGAAAAAGATCCAGATCTATTGGAAGGTTAGGTTCGTAAAGAACGAGCTCGCACCTGACAGCCACGCGGAAAGCTAAGTAGAGAAGGGGAGAGGAAGATCGAGAACGAAAGGGAAGACAAGGAGGAAGATAAAGTATGGTGGAGGTAAAGAGAATCGGCTTTACTTAGTTCCCATGGATACGTAAACAACGAGCTCGAGCTTTTGAACTTCTGATTGGTTCTTACTCTTTTTATTTAGTGTGACACCCCACATCCGTTAATGTCACTCATTAAGAGATTGCATTAAGTTTCGTGAAGCGTTACAGTAATCAGAAACAGAAACATTACAAGACAGTTATAAAAATTGCAGCGGAATAAAAACTAACTTTATTAATCATAAAGCATCGTGGTTCAAAACATCATATGTCTGCATTATATAAAACCAATACATCACAAAAAAACTTCTGTATTGCTTTTAAACATCAAAGTACAAAATAAAAGAAGAAAAATCCCCAAATAAAATCATAGCCATAGTAGCAAAGATAGGAGCTCGAGCAATACATCTAACAGATCCAGCAAAACGATAGCAGAATCTTGGTCAAGCTTGAATATTCCCACCTTGAGAACCGGGGAAGGGGGAGGGGGAGGGAAACGGAAAAAAGAAGAGGAAACAAAAAGTCTAGTGAGTCCAGTTACTTTTAGCAAGTGAATAAGTAAAAGTAGCATGACAGGCATATAAAGTGGATAAGAAGGATAACATCAAAAAGGCAGGTATGACAAGGTAAACATGATAGAGTGTATATGCTTCTCTAACGATTACTCTTATTCTCTGCACTAATACTAGTATACCCAGATTGAGATGATCCCAACAACTATAAGATGGTAGACTTAGGCGTACTTCTAGTGAGAGGTTTTAACCCCATACAATCCACAGGCAGCCCAACCTAACAGGCTCCTAAACTTTTTACCAAAGTCTAGATGTACCCTAACTACTACCCTAATCGATCAGCTCCCTACTCCATAGACACCATGTGCTAGCCCCACAGTAGGAGGTATCACTTCCTAAAGTGACAAACCTTGTACACAACCATATCTACTGGTGTCACGGTCGTCTTATCCCCTTCTACTCGGACATGCACGCACATGTCCCATTCGGTTTGCGCCACCCATACCGTCCTCCGCGTTTGGATCTCTTACAATTAGCCTAGTAAGCATGCCTCGATTCTGACCTAGGGCGGAGTCCTCGTTCGATACCGTTATATGGGTTACTGACTGAAACGGGTCCCACACACAAGATGATACAAGCTCTCCCCTTTGTCTTATATCCCCACTAGGATTTCCTCAGGTTATGTATACCTATTGGTGTCTTTGATTACATAACCCCCTCAGGTTAAGTTTGTGGGCCTATATACAAATATTACCCACCCCCTTAGATTTACTTTACCCACCACTGTTCAAACAAATTTACTTAACCCTTATTCAAGTTCATGTTCATACAATCCCTATGGATTCAACTAGGTTAAGTATTCCAATTCATTACCATGTCCATTTATGGTTATAATGTGCTAGACCTCCCACATTAAACCTATAACTTGCGAATGCTGGTTATGCCGGGCGGCTCCGGGCAGACTTCTTCCACAAGTTGGGTTTAACCTCGTGTCATAGCACGTCTCGTATTTGTGCACCTAGACCCCTCACACTAGATTCGCCACTTGTGGTCACTGGATATGTCGGGCGGTTCCGGGCAGACTTTCACCACAAGTGTAATCTAACCTCGTGTCTAGGCACAGTTATAGTTTCTAATTACCGTAATCCTAGGCATTTCTTTATTAACCAATTTTTACCTATGTCATTATAAGTTTCATGCCCCTTTTTACCAATTATGTTCATAATGAATTACATGCTATAAATTCATATACATAACATTATTCAAGTTATGCTAAAATCCTCATTTACAAGTTATGCCCAATTTCAATGTTATTCCCCTCGTTCCCCGTTTAACGCGTTCGCATATTTCAGCGGCATGCCTAGGCTCGAAAGTAGCCTGGCTATACAAAATAAAAGGGAAAGATAAAGGGAAGATGACAGAGGTGATTATACTAACAAAATTGACATAAAAATGTAGTGGCATAGTGATAAGATGGGCACATAAGGACAAATTTGGTGAACATAAGATAATAGAACTGTTTATAACATAATAAGGATGTCATAATAGGCATGATAAGATCTAAATAATAATTTAGATGTCCAACTAGTAACAGGTCCAATTTAACCATAAACATGATAGGTACAAGGTGATCTAAGTAGCAAATTAGATCTATAATCAAAGGTGGATCTGACATGATAAAGGTTAAGATCAAAGTCATAGTTATGTCAGAATATCATGGATTCACAAGTTATTACGGATCTGACATGATTCAAGCAGTTATAGGCATAGATACAAATTACAGTCATATCATGTTTTACTTTTTATTATTTAAATCTAAAAGTAACTTAAAACTCATAGTGTTTGGATCTAGAAAGGTAGAAGAAGAATAGCATAGGTTAAATCATAAATCTACACTTGGTTAACTTGATTGGAGAAGAATAAAAAGTTTTGGTTCAGTCCAGGCACCGACAACATCTAGGCCTCCATTATTTTCAGTGTGAGAAAACTAGAGACATGAGGTTTTATTTCTAGCTGCTAGTCCCGAGAACCGATCTTCCACGTGTGCTCTAGGGGGGTCGACCCACCCCTTAGGGGGTCGACACCCCCCTTAAGGGATCGACCTAGGGGTCGACTCCCCTAGGCGTGATTTTTCCTGCTCACCCGAATTTCTGCGAATATGATATTTTGAACTGAAATTTGATTTTCTGGACCCTATATATATATATATATATATATATATATTCCCTTGCGCGTATACAAACTTCAAACCTTAATAACTTCTTCATACGGTGTCCGTTTTACGCAACACAAATGTCTATCTTGACCAGAATTTCGAGACGGACGCAATGGCGTAGTCTATTTTCCTTAATTCTAAATATTAAATTAATTATTTTTTAATTTATCCTCTTTAGTGTTGTTAAAATTACGAGGTGTTACATTCTCCCCTACTCAAAGGATTTCGTCCCTGAAATCTACAAGTTAAGAAAAATGTATATCCTACCATCCACATCCATCTACTCATCCACCAATCACTAGCATCCATTGTCCTTAAAAGATTTCTAATATTCATATGAACATATGCAAAGGTGTGCGTATATGTCCCAATACTAATGCGAAGATCAGGCGGTCTACTGGTTCAGTCGACCTTCTTAATGCAATGTATGTTAGTGTCATGAATCCAACATGTATGCAACGATCCTATTATAACATGTAAGTTCTATATGCGTGCACAATCATCCGTCCAAATGCAACATCCATATGTTGATACATCCATTTCCATCCATTAAATGAAAGAAAAATGCACGCACATTCATATGCAGTATGAGAGTGATTGAGCCAATCTAGTGCCTAATGTGTATATATGCATCCACAAGAAATCACGAGCAAACACTTGCATCCACTTGCATCCATCAAACATAACATGTCTCAAACACGTGTTTACATCCATGGGATTCCTACCTAAAGGTCGAAGATTCGATCGATAGGACATACTTAAATGATATAAATAAGCATAGATAAAAACTTTGGAAAAAAGAGTTAAGAACATGCACTCGAAAAGAAAAGGGTACGAAGCACTAATCTTGTCTTCGGTCTCCCAACTCGCATCCTCGGGGATATCTCCCTACTAAACTTTCATCAACTTGACTTCTCTATTGCGTAGCTTCTTAACTTCTGATCCAAGAATACAGGAAGGAAATCGTCTGACTGTCGCCTCCCGTTCCACCTCTACTTCCTCCAACACACTCGGCTCAACTACTTCTGTTGTATCATGCAAGCACTTCCGCAAATGAGAAACGTGTAAAACATCATGAACGCCGGATAGTCTCTCTGATAGCTTTACTCTATATGCCATTTGGCTAATCCTTTCCGTTACGGGAAATGGCCCTACAAATCTTGGTGCCAATTTCCTATCGATCCGAAGCAAACCACATTCCTCAAAGGTGGCACTTTAATGAAAATCATATCTCCTACTTCAAATTCGATGTCAGTCCTTCTCTTGTCAGCATAGGATTTCTGTCTGTCTTGAGCGGTCTTCATTCGTCGTCGAATAAGATCAATGTTCTCGGTCGTTTCTCTAACCATATCTGGTCTAAGTAGTATCCTTTCTGTAGATTCCCACCAACAAATTAGTAATCTATAGGGTCGTCCATATAATGCTTCGAAGGGTGCCATGCTAGTGCTAGCTTGATAACTGTTGTTGTAGGCGAATTCTACTAAAGGAAGATGCTCTTCCCAAGTCCCTTTGAAGTCTAGGATACACAGCCTCAAAAGATCCTCTAGAACCTTGTTCGCCCTCTCTGTTTGTCCATCAGTTTGAGGATGATAAGCGGTGCTCAAACATAACTGTGTACCTACTGCTTCTTGCAAGCTCCTCCAAAATTCACTAGTGAAAATGGGGTCACGTCGCTTACGATACTAGAAGGTACTCCATGAAGACGGACTATCTTTCGAACAAAAACTGTTGCAACCATGCGGCCTTCCTCTTACTCTTAACTGGAATGAAATGGGCGCTCTTAGTAAGTCTATCCACCATGGCCCAGATACTGGTATTGCCTTTCTTTGATCTAGGCAAACCATCTGTGAAATCCATAGAGACACCTTCCCACTTCCATTGTGGAACCTCCAAAGGATGAAGTAAACCACCGGGCTTCTTTTGCTCAGCTTTGTCTTGTTGACAAACTAAACATTGAGAAACAAACTCTGCCACATCTTTCTTCACCCAACCCAAAAGAAAACCCTCTTCATATCCCTATACATCTTATCACCGCCTGGATGAATAGTTATCTTAGAATGATGGGCTTCTTCTAGGACTGTCTTTAGCAAACTTCCAGCTTAGAGGACACAAAGTATTCCATCTCGCCGCAACCATCCTTTTTCGTTTATGGAATATCTATTAAGGTGACTAGAAGTCTCCCCTTTACTGAGCCTATCCAAGATATCTGAAATCTGTGGATCATTTCGCTGTGAAGCTCCGATCTGATTAATAAGAGTAGGTTGTATTTCTAGTGATGCAAACAAACCAGGCAAAAACTCGGTGGAGGGTCTAAAGTCAATATAAACTCCAAGCTTTTCCTTTCCACAAACAGAGGACTTAAGGTCATCCTCTGCCTACTCAGTGCCTCTGCTACCACATTACCCTTGCCAGGGGTATAAGCAATCTCAAAGTCATATGATGCTAGGAACTCCATCCACCTTTGCTGCCTTAAATTAAGATCCTTCTACGAGAACAAGTACTTGAGAGATTTATGATCGGTGCACAACTCGAACATCTCTCCAAGCAAATAATGAAGTCATGTCTTTAGCACGAACATTATGGAAGCTAGCTCTAAGTCATGGGTAGGGTAGTTCTTCTCATGAACCCTTAGCTGTCTACCTCCGTAACTTACTACCCTCCCCTCTTGCATCAGAAATGCACCAAGCCTGTACCACATGCATCGGTGTATACTGTAAATTCTTTGTTACCATCGAGAAAGGTCAAGACTGGGGCTGTTGTCAGAGCCCTCTTTAATTGTTGGAAAGAAACATTACAATCTATAACCTATGAAAATGCCAGATTCTTCTTCGTCAGCCTGGTGAGTGGGGCTGATATTTTTGCGAAGTCCTTAATGAACTTCCTATAATAGCCTGCTAACTTCAGAAAGCTTCTCACCACCGTTGTAGCCTTTGGAATCTGCCAATCCTGAACTGCAACCACCTTTGCGGGATCTACTGCTATCCCTTCTTTAGAAACCACATGCCCTAGGAATCTCACCTCTTTTCTCCAAAAATGGCACTTGGAGAACTTTGCCTTAAGCTGATGTACACGGAGAGTTTTCAAAACCTCCCTCAAATGTTGGACATGCTCTTCTTTGTTCTTTGCGAAAATCAAGATATCATCAACAAAGACCATGAAAAATTTATTTAGAAACTCCCAAAACACCCTACTCATCAGATCAACAAAATAGGCGGGTTCATTCGTCAACCCAAAAGGCATAACGAGCCATTCAAAGAAACCATCTGGAGTCCTAAAAGCGGTCTTATCTATACTGTCCTCGGCCAGCCTTAATTGATGAAACCCCGTGGCCAGGTCTAACTGAGAGAATACCGATGCCCCAACAAGTTGGTCAAACAAGTCATTTATTCTTGGGAGTGGGTACTTATTCTTCTTAATGAGTTTATTTAACTCCCTATAATCTACACACAAGCGAAGCGAACCATCCGCCTTAGTCGCGAATACTATTGGGGCACCCCATCCAGATATGCTTCGCCTAGTAAATCATTTCTCAAGTAGCTCGCCCACTTGTTTGCTAAGCTCCTTCCTTTCCCTTGGATCCATGTGGCACACAGGTAATGCAATTGGCTTTGCATTGTCCACCAAATATATACGAAAATCAGTCTCGCGCCTCAGAGGTAAATCCTGTACCTCATAAAAAACATCAGAATAAAATCGGACTACTGGAACAGATTGCAGATTATTGATAGATGCATCAAGAGACTCTAGGCAACTAAGCATAACAGATCCTTGCGGGCCACAAGAAATCTCGAGGGTCCTCCCATGACAAGTCAGAAGCTTAACCATCCTCTTCTCACAATCTAGAATGGCACCATACATGGCTATCCAATCCATCCCTAGAATCAAACCGTAGCCCATAAAACCGATCATATATGCGTCACACTCAAACTCGACGCCCAACAAAAATATTCTCAAACCCCGACAAATCATGGATAAATGAGCCGAACCACCAATGAGGTTTGAGATAATAATGGGATCCTATACCATACTAGTATTTAAGTGTAGAGATTCAACCACAGAACTAGATATAAACGAATGTGACGCGCCAGAATCAAAAAGAGTTCTAATAGGATGATTGAAAGAGAAATCAAACCTTCCATGGAAATTTTCCTACCTCTTTACGCAGCACTGGTCGTGAGAGCATGCACCTGCCCTTTAGAAGCTCCTGCCCTTTGACCTTGTCCCTGTTTCTCCGGACACTCCCTAACAAAGTGTCTGACCTCCACAGCTGTAGCAAGTATTCTTCCTTCTTTTGCAGTCCTTGACCAAGTGACCCACTTTCCCACAACTGTGACACTTCCTCTTATCCTTAGCCTTGTCATTCTTTTCGCCATTCTTTTGTTATTGTTGTCCCATCTTGGGCTATACCATCTTGTTTTGCATTGTTTCCTCAACCTTAACTTCCTTCTTTTCTCCTTTGTCTTCCTCATGCATCAAGGCCATAGGAATAAGCCTTTCAAAAGTAGCTCTCATTTGAATATGAGACATAGCTAACCCATGAAGGGGTTCATTCAACCCTTTAGCAAACCATAAAGCTTTCTTATATGGAGTATCTAGTAGTTCCAATCCAAACCTTGCTTACTGGTTGAATTTGTTCACATATTTTTTAACGGTCATGTTTCCTTGTTTGAGCACTAAGTACCTCTCCATTTGCATGCTTTTCTCATCTTGAGAAAGAAACTTCATTTCAAACCTCATTCTAAAATCATCCTATGTCTCCACCGGACGTCCATCTTGGGTAACTTCCCACCAGAATGAAGCTTTATCTTTTAGAAGCCAGACAACTAACTTAATCATCCTTCGATCTTCTACTTCAAAAATTCCAAACCAGTCCTCGGTCTCCATGAGCCAATTCCTTGTCTCTATGAATATTTCGGCTCCACGGAACGACTTCCCTCCAATGGCACATAAATCATTGCAGATCTTAGCGAAATTATCTACTCTTAAAGGTTGAGGAGGAGGAGGAGGAACGACGGGTGTAGTTGGGGAAGGAATGTCAGCTTGGCCACCGGCAGGCGCCGTGGCCTCTAAATACCTACGGAACCAGCCTGGTATCGTAACGCCCTCAGGAATATTGGGTTCCCTAGATATGCTGAAAAGAAAAGGAAAGATATTCAGACAAAGGATCAAAAGATAGTACATATGGCTTTGGGAATATGTTTTTCAAAAAGACTTTTCTTTTTGAAATGCTTTCTTTTAAAACCTTTTTGAAAATAATTTTCAAAAACTTTTGTCTAATCTGGAAACCTTCAACTCTGATACCAAGTATGGCACCTCATGCCCGTTATTGTCACTCATTAAGAGAATGGATTAAGTTTCGTGAAGCGTTATAGTAAACAGAAACAAAAACATTACAAGACAGATATAAAAATAGCAGCGGAATAAAAACTAACTTTATTAATCATAAAGCATCGTGGTTCAAAACATCATACGTCTGCATTATATAAAACCAGTACATCACAAAAAAAACTTTTGTCTTGCTTTAAACATCAGAGTATAAAATAAAAGAAGCAAAATCCCCAAATAAAATCATAGCCATAGTAGCAAAGATAGGAGCTCGAGCAATACATCTAACAACTCCAGCAAAATGATAGTAGAATCCTGGTCAAGCTTGAGTATTCCCACCCTAAGAAACTAGAAGGGGAACAGAAGAAAGAAGAGAAAACAAAAAAGGGTCAGACATAAAGTCTGGCGAGTTCAGTTACTTTTAGCAAGTAAATAAGTAAAAATAACATGACAGGCATATAAAGTAGATAAGAAACATAAAATCAAAAAGGCAGGTATGACAAGGTAAACATGATAGAGATTATATGCTTCTCTAACGATTACTCTTATTCTCTGCACTAATACTAGTATACCCAGATTGAGATGATCCCAACAATTATAGGATGGTAGACTTAGGCGTACTTCTGGTGAGAGGTTTTAACCCCATACAATCCATGGGTAGCCGAGCCTAACAGGCTCCTAAACTTTTTACCATAGTCTAGATGTACCCTAACTACTACCCTAATCGATCGGCTCCCTACTCCGTAGATACCCTGTGCTGGCCCCATAGTAGGAGGTATCACTTCCTAAAGTGGCAACCCTTGTGCATAACCATATCTACTGGTGTCACGGTCGCCTTATCCCCTTCTGCCCGGCCCATGCACGCACATGTCTCCGGGTGGTTTGCGCCGCCCACACCGTCCTCCTCGTTCGGATCTCTTACAGTTAGCCCAGTAAGTGTGCCCCGACTTCGACCTAGGGCGGAGTCCTCGTTCGATACCGTTATACGGTTACTGACTGAAACGGGTCTCACACACAAGATGATACAAGATTTCCCCCTTGTCTTGTATCCCCACTAGGATTTCCTCATGTTATGTATACCTATTGTTTTCTTTAATTACATAACCCCCTCAGGTTAAGTTTGTGGGCCTATATATAAATATTACCCACTCCCTTAGATTTACTTAACCCACCCACTGTTCAAACAAATTTACTTAAACCCTATTCAAGTTCATGTTCATACAATCCCTATGGATTCAACTAGGTTAAGTATTTCAATTCATTATCATGTTCATTTATGGTTATAATGTGCTAGACCTCCCACATTTAACCTATAACTTGCGGATGCTGGTTATGTCGGGCGGCTCCGGGCAGACTTCTTCCACAAGTTGGGTTTAACCTAGCACATCTCGTATTTGTGCACCTAGATCCCTCACATTAGATTCGCCACTTGTGGTCGCTAGATATGTCAAGCGGTTCCGGGAAGACTTCCACCACAAGTGTAATCTAACCTTGTGTCTAGGCACAGTTATAGTTTCTAATTACTGTAATCCTAGGCGTTTCTTTATAAACCAATTTTTACCTATGTCGTTATAGGTTTTATGCCCCTTTTTACCAATTATGTTCATAATGAATTATATGCCCTAAACTCATATACATAAACATCATTCAAGTTATGCCAAAGTCCTCATTTACAAGTTATGCCCAATTTCAATATTATTCCCCTCGTTCCCCGTTTAACGCATTTGCATATTTCAGCGGCATGCCTAGGTCGAAAGTAGTCTGACTATATAAAATAAAAGGGAAAGATAAAGGGAAGATGATAGAGGTGATTATACTAACAAAATTGACATAACATATAGTGGCATAGTGATAAGATGGGCATATACGGACAAATCTGGTGAACATAAGATAATAGAACTATTTATAACATAGTGGGGATGTCATAATAGGCATGATAAGATCTAAGTAATAATTTAGATGTTCAACTAGTAACAGATCCAATTTAACCACAAACATGATAGGTAGAAGGTGATATAAGTAGCAAATTAGATCTATAATCATAGGTACATCTGACATGATAAAGTTTAAGATCCAAGTCATAGTTATGTCAGAATATCATGGATTCACAAGTTATTATAAATCTAACATGATTCAAGCAGTTACAGGCATAAATCCAAATTACAGTCATATCATGTTTTACTTTTTAATTATTTAAATCTAAAAGTAACTTAAAACTCATAGCGTTTGGATCTAGAAAGGTAGAAGAAGAATAGCATAGGTTGGATCACAGATCTACACTTGAATAACTTTACTAACTTGATTGCAGAAGAAGAAAAAGGTTTGGTTCAGTCCAGGCACCGACAGCATCTAGGCCTCCATATTTTTCAATGTGAGAAAACTAGGGAAATGAGGCTATATTTATAGCTGTCGGCCCTTAGAACCGATCTGCCACATGCGCCCTAGGGGGGTCGACCCATGGGTCGACACACCCTTGAGGGGTCGACCCAGGGGTCTACTCCCCTGAGCGGTATTTTTCCCGCTCACTCAAATTTCTGCGATTTTAAAATTTTGAACTAAAATTTGATTTTTTGGACCCTATATACACACACACACACATATATATATATATATATATATATATTCCCTTGCGCGTATTCAAACTTCAAACCTTAATAACTTCTTTATACGGTAATTGTTTTACGCAAACCAAATGTCTATGTTGACTAGAATTTCAAGACGAACGCAATGGCGCAGTCCGTTTCCCTTAATTCCGAATATTAAATTAATTATTCTTTAATTTATACACTTTAGTGTTGTTTAAATTACGGGGTGTTACATTTAACTTTTTTAATAAATTCAGTTCATAAACAAAAACATTTCCAACAATCCCCCACTTGAATTTTAAAAGTATATTTTTCGAGCAGTTCCTAAAAACATAAGACTGTGCACAAACAAAGGTTTCTTTCGACTTAAACATTTGCATAGTGGATAAGATTCAGTTTTTACCAGAGTGACATGTAGTCTTTTTATTCCTAATATTAAACTGCACACATCTTTTTAGACAAAAATCAAATAAGCTCGTGCATTGATGGCCATGCATGTCTAACCTAGTTTAGTGAATTCTTTAGGAATTTTGTTCAAATCTCCATAGGAAGTGACCACGTTTTCATATTCACACAAGTAAGTCTATCAAGAGTACTCCTGAAGATAGGTTCTCTTTTCCAAATATGGTATAAATCTCATTAAGAGATTTATATATTAACTCATTCTCTAATCACTTCAGGAATACATGCTTTTTAATATAAAAATAACATGTTCAACAAACACCAGTTTACAAATTGTTCTTACCCATTTAACCTAGTTCTTGGGAACTCTATGATTAGGTCGGGTTACCATTATGCATGGCTTATGTAACAACTCGTAATTTTGGTCAATTACAAATTTGATTTTTAATTGATATTAATAGATTTTATAATTTTAAAATGATTTATTTTAAGAATTAACGACTTAGAATTCATTTTAAAAATAAAGTTAAAACGTGTAAATTTAAAATTTTATTAAAAACAAGCTTGTAACGCCGTGGTAGTTCATAATAATACGTTTTGAACTTTAAATGACTGTATAGAATTCAAAATAGGTCGGATTTCGGTAAAAAAAGGAACGTTAGAATATTTTGAACTATATGTTTCTTTTGAATATAAGAAATCAAGATTTCTAGTTATAAATTATTAGTTACGTACAATTAAAAATTTAAAATAGTCGTCATGAAATTTATTAATATTACATAAGCCCTTAAAAATAGACATTTTGCAAATGACCTCCGTTTTAGATGAAATCAAATTTTTGGATCCGGAATGTCAAATTATTGTTAGGTTTAAAATTTCAAGTCAATTGAAATTAGTATGTAAGCGTGGTAAATTTAAATGCATGTTGAATTTCAGTTAAAATTCAATAAGCTAGAAAATGTGCCATTTCTCATACGATCTCCAAATTTGAAGAAACCAGGTTCATTATAACCATATTTGTAAAACATAACTGGATTTTAAGTTTCATAATTTTTGGAGTTAGTATGTAGTCGTGGAAAATTAAAACGTACGTTCAAATTCAATGTTTAACGTTATATTGATGTATATTTTAATTTTGAGAAAAAATGACTGAAACAATCGAATTAGCTTCTAAAACATAACTCATTTTGTCCGGATGGGGGTATTCGGTTAGGAATGATGATCCTTGGGGTTCATTTGGAGTTTGAACGTGAAACTTCACTTTTAAGAATAATAGGGTTAAAATGTTATAAATTTAAGAGGTATAAATAAGGGTGTAAATCGGTCGGACCGGGCGGAGGCGTGTTCAGTTTCTATCCTAAAAAAATTCGGACCGAACATGGACTCGACCAAAAAATTTATTGAACAAATTTCGTTGTCTTAATTCTGTCTTAAATAAAATTGATTGGACATGGACACTTGGTCGGACATAGTTATTTATATCACATTTTGTACATTTTAGATTTTCTCTCAACTATATACCGACTTACAAGAAATTTGGACACATTCGAATGAACATGGACTGAACGTGATTTTTTCTCGTAAAATTTTTGTTGTCATAACTCGTGTCCTAAATGAGAATCAGATGGACTCAGGCAGACGTATTTCGGTCACAGACACGAGCGGACGTCGAACATTCATACAAAATTTACAACCCTAGGTATAAATACCCATTTTCAGCCCAAACCTTAATTCCCTAAACCATAGCCGCCACTTACCTATTCAATGGATGAAAATGTTCAAACCTCCTCCCTTAATCACATACAATCCAAGATGGTTTCTACATGAAAGTTGAAGAGATTCGTATGCTCTACAAATCTATAGGTTAAGATCGTTGTTGGGTGTTCGCAGAGGCGGGATTCGGGCCTCAACCCCGCCGTTTTCGCATGAAAATGGAGGAGTGTTGGGGATTTCGAGTTCACCCATATTGGTCGCGTGGGTGGAGGAAGAAACTAGCTTCGACGTGGTGGTAGTTGATCGGTGACAGGGTGGCTTAGGTTGCATGCATTTTGGTGAAGGAAGGGGAACGTTTTCTTTTTATTGTGCATGACCCGGTGTTGCGGCAACGAAGAAGAAGGGGGGTTAGGAGGAAGATTTGAAAGTAATTATGAGTAACTAGTTATTTAGTTAATCGTTAATGATATATATATATATATATATATATATATGTATGTATGTATACACACATAAATCTTGTAAAAAGCATAACTTCTACATACATTATTGGAGTTCAACAAAACAGGATGCGTTGGAACCATATCGACGAGAGCTTCGCAACGAGCGTGATTTGGAGCGATTTGGATATCATAACAATTTTTGGAGAACGAAAACGTTTGATTTAGTCAACTGAAGTTTATCGTAATTTAACCACAAACGACCAATGTGAAAACTCTCACCCAAACCGAGTTTTTTTACAGTTATTATAATCATAACCGAATATGTATTGGTTGCCTATGGTAGATATTGTAGTGTTAATTATCACAAATTATTATACGGTATATGGTAGCTCACATCCCAGGTTGTTTGAAAACCATATGAATGAATGGATGATTGATTGTGTTATGATTTGGATGCGATGTTGAGTTAATTAACATGTTAAAATATGTATGGTAGTTGATATTAGATTAAGCATTCATTTACAAGTCAGACGACTTATTTATGTTCACCTATTTAAGTGATATCGATTGGATTGAATAATAATTTGAATTGAATAAGTTTTGATTGATCCCATGGAATTGTGATTCATTCGGATTGATTAAATAATTTATTAATTGATAATTGATTGGTTGAAACCCCCATACGGGTATTGGGACGATATTTGATTTATACAAATCCCAAGTATGTAGTTTGTAGGTCAATCGGTTGATTGACAGACCAATATAAGCGTTTAAGAAATATTTAAGGCTAACATGAATGTAAGTGCACTCTGGACGTTATTTGGATGTATGATAGTTGTTCGCAACTATTGTTGGATACGTATTATGTGTGAAATTCATATAAGTAAAATTATATGATGTTTGGTTGAATTCAATTCCAGGCCGAAAAAAAATGAATAGTGAAATATGTAATTTTGAAGATAAACGACTAAAACGAGTTTTCGAAGATGAATATATATATATTATATAATTTATAAAATTGGTGTGGAAAGTATATCAATTTATTTCTAAAGTAAATTGATTCGGGATTGAATAGAACGTGTCGCGCAGCGATAGTTCGCAAACGTTAACCCGTAACTTCGAATTGACGTACCAGGAGATCCGACCATTGGATTCTCCTGAAATTGGATGTGTTAGAACCATATTGAAAAGAGCTTTCCAAAAAAATAAGAAGTTTTTAAATCCAATGGTTTGATTTTAATTTAAGTCCAAATCAGTTTTGGAAAAGGTCGTCATAGATGTAGTTCGGTGGCCGAAATTGGAAACCGACAGTAAAGGCCTTAATAAAACTATTAAAAATATGAATAAATTATGTTAAATCATAATAAATAATTTAGAATGATTTGTGGATGAAATACTCCAAGTTTGGAAAAGATAAAAAAATTATCTGAATAAGCTAGCGAATAACTAGAATAAAGAACCAAAAAGAACATGCGATCATTCATGAGAGTACAGTTTAGTATCACTCGTGAGATCTAACTGGAAAATTATTCTGTTAGGTCAGGGGTGGGAAGAACCGAAAGGACATCAGATATTCGACTAAGATCAGACGATGTTTTCTGGAGGTAGGTTATCCAATGATTTTAAATAACAAACTCGATTGGGAATGGTTTTAATATAACCTAAGTTTTCCAACATATAAATTGGAAAGGACTTAAGTGGAAATAATCTTCGGATATTTCAAGATTGGGTTCCATGGTTATACAGATATTGTTGAGGAATTTAAAAAATATATATATATATATCATTATTCCCAAAATGGTATCTGTTGGTTTCGGAATTTGGTATTGAATATAAGTCGATATGATTTCTAATTAAGGCCTTGTACTTAATATCAAATTGGAGTTTGGGTTTTTCGTGAGTGGTATCTTTAATATTACTGTTCTTAAACCCATTTGACAATGAAATAAATCTTTTAATTGAGATTTAGTGAAGTTTTCCAATTTAATAAATTAAATTGGAATAGAGTGGAGTTCGATCTAGTGATAATCGAGATGAACCTCCATGAAGGAAGGCCTTTACTATTTATGGAATTTAAAAGGCTTTGTCGTTATTCCACTTATAGTATTAGCCTGATACAGAAATTTATATCGATTACAACTAATCTGATTTCCATGAGGATTCCATATTAAATGGAAGATGATTATGGGTTTATCATGAGCGATGTTTTAAACGACATTTGTTATTTAGCACTGTTAAAGACAAGATTAATTTCCTAAAGTTGAATAATAATAAATAATGATTTCTAAGATTAAAACTAAGTTGGAGTTTTAATGAATCTTTAATTAGAATAAAATGTGAATGGGGTAATTAAATTTCTCGAATTCGAGAAGTATTCAAGATGGAGAATCACCAGTTTTACTCCATGCGATAGTTAAATCTTTAATTGGATTTGGAGCATTGAATGGCAATTAACTTTACAGATAACACGATGGGTGTTACATACAGAGTACTACCAGTTTTTCTCCATGGTATGAACAGGTGGGGATTGACATAATAATATGAACAATTACTTCGGTAAGGCTCGTTAATCCTGACAAGGCGTATAAACCTTAATTAGGTTTGAGTTTGTGAAAATATATTACAAAATCTTTTGCAATGTTTTCAAAAGAAAGATTTAAATGAAATAAATCTTTAATAAGGTTTGTGGGAATAATTCCCAGTATAATGAATAGTTGAATAAAAGAATATTCTGGATTGGAATGAGATGTATAATATGTTTACATATCACATGATTATAAGATACGCGAAAGACCTGGTTTGATCCATTCTGAATAACTAATACGACGGTTAAAAGTTAAAGATATGAAAATGGTGGTTGAAGACCAGAGATCTTCACATCGTTTGGATTTTTACTAATGTCTCGATTGGGAGGTACACCCAAGATGAGGTAACAAGTGGTGGTCGTCCAGACATACTTGGAGATCGACTGGATATGCAAGGGCCTCTCTCCTGTATTGGAACATGGGATGAGGAATAAGGTGCCTCCGGTTTTGTTCAGACCTAGAATGGACTTGCAAATGGATTGTATGTCTGAAATTGTATTGTGTGTTGTATTCGTTGATTTTTTCTAAATATATATTTATTTGATGGTGGAGAATTTATTCTCTTGCCTAATACACTTCTCTGATACATACGAGCTTAGAGGTTATATTGGTGGACATCAGTTGTATGGCATGGATTGACAATATGGCATGCTAAGATATAGTGATCAAATATTTTATTAAAAAGACGAGCTTTGTGGATGATGATCAAAGCATGGCTAATATAGCATAGCTTCATGTTGTAGCATTAATTTGCGAGCTTCACACCCCGGTATAAGCCATAAACGGGATTAAGGACCGCAGAGAAAGGACATACATTTCCTTCTTGCTAGAAGTGATGCCATGGTGTAGAGCCCATGCAATTTACTTATGTGGATGTTGGAAAGAGAGGCACCTCGGATATGACCGCAAAAGGCCAAGATGGTCGACATATAGACCACGTTTGATGGACATACCAAAACGTCCGCTAGGACTAGGGAACATTATGTTCAAGAGTAAACCTAATCCACCGGAAATTGGTGGGTAGGCTATGCCGCTCCGGGTGCACGTGTGCATGAGTCTTGGACATATGCTAGAGTGTCCCAAATCAGAAGGAAGTTCCTTTGCCTCAGCTCATGATGGAAATCCAAATTCCAGTACGTGATTTTACGGATTTAGTTGTAAACTTATACGGCGACATAGTAGGATGGGGTACTATGCCGTCTAAGATTAATACATTTATTTTTGAAATTGTTTTCTGCACTATGCACTTATAATAATATAAAAGAAAATTTCTGCATATCAAACATGTTTGGCTATTATAAGGTAAAACTCTATCCTCCGACTTGCGCTTGCTTTGTATGATGGGACTTGAGTCTTATAACAGCTTCATTTTTCTTTTTAGCATTGCGTTGTTTTTTTATGTACTGGTATTCATGTGGAGTAAACCGGTTCCATGTTATATGGCATAGTCCCGTAAATTACCAAATGTTAAAACAAAGTTTAATAACTGGTTTAGTTCTCACTCCAGTCCCATGGCTGACTCGAAGTTTATTGTTTCCCACCTAAACTTTGGGTGCCCATATTTTCCATATGGGCAGCTAATAGTTTTGGTTTTGCAGATATCTATTCAACAGGATCCTGGATTATGGCTGGAGCTATACTTTGGAATGTTTGTATCTGTGTATTTCCTTCAACTGTGTTAGTTGATGTTTTTTCTGCTGCACTTTGTACTTATGCATTATATTTCCGTTGTTCTGTAATTTATTCTATGATATTTTCCGATGTGTATATTGTTTGTACCCCAATATATTCTTGCACTCTGATGTAAATTGCTGTAATAGCAAAGAAATATTCTCTTTCTCTATGTTCTGATGCGTCGTGTTCTCGTAACAATCCTAGCTTGCCTGTCTTTTGGATTGGACCTGTATGGCTTATGGTTGGTTCGAAGGTCGGGGAAATCGGGTCGTTACAGCTTAACAATTTAAGGGCAATGTTCTTGTTCTTTTAAAAGTTCTAAGGAATTTCACTCTGAGCAGTTCTTTTATCCAAGGATCTTCCAAATTCTCACCACTACTACTAGTACTGCACTTAGATGTATTAGTCATCTCTTACCATTGCAACAATGGTTCTGTACTTTTGCTATAGCCCCAGTACAATCGCGATGGATCAAGCAGCCGGTATCGGTCGTTTCCATGAAGGAATCTCAACTAGCAGATTTCTTAAGTTCTTTGCTTCTTCACTAGTTGTGGTTGGTACTATCATCTCATACTCCCTAGTAAACTGAGCCAAAATTGTTTATTTCTTGAATTTCTGAGAAATAGATCCTCCAGCAATGCTGAAGATATATGCACTGGTTACTTTTGAATCATTAGATAAAGTATTCTAGTCTGCATTGGTGTAACCTTCAAGGAAAGCTGAAAACTTTTCATAATATGACCTGAGGTTCATGATTCATTTTAGGTATCTTATGACCCTCTCAATAGCTTATCAGTGCTATATACTAAGACTACTAGCAAATCTACATAATAATCTCATGACATAGGCAGTGTCAGGTCTAGTACAATCAATGGCATACTGAAGGTTTTTAATGATGATCGCATAATCAGACTATCTTACACCTTCACAAGTGTCCTTAGATAGCTTTATACTAGGATCATATGATGTACATGCATCTTTACAGTCAAAATAATTGTATTTCTTAGAATCTTCTCGATATAATGAGATTGATCCAAAGAAAGTTCCTTAGTATTTTTATTACCAAGGATTACACTTGCTTCACCTAGATCTTTCATAACAAAATTGGCACTTAACAAAGATGTAATAGGGTTTATGGAATGAATGTTTAACTTAAAACTAAGTAGATCATCTACATACGGACATATGATAGTATAAATGTCATTCCCAAATTTGTAGTAAATGCATTTGTCACTTTCATTAACTTTGAAACCGTGTGAGATTATTAAGTTATCAAATCTTTCATGTCATTGTTTTGGTGCTTGTTTTAAGCCATATAATGATTTATATAACTTGCAAATTTTATATTCTTAACCATAAACCACAAATCCTTTAGGTTAGTCTACATGATTTCCTCTTCGAATTCACTATTTAAAAAGGCAGTTTTAACGTTCATTTGGTGTATTATTAAATTATGAGTAGACGCAAGCTAAATCAGCACTCGAATGGATGTAATTCTAGTTAAATATGTCAAAAAATTCTACATTTTCTCTTTTATTAAATCCTTTAGCTACTAAGCGGGTTTTACAAATATCATCAGTGCCATCAGGTTTTAATTTCTTTTCGAGTACCTATTTACGTCCTATAGAATTACAATCAAGTGGTAGATTTACTAAGTACAAGTCTTATTGGATTTTGAAGAATCCATTTCATCATTTATAGCGCCTACTCAAAAGTCGGCATCTAAGGAAGATAAGGCCTCTTGGAGGTTTAAGGGATCATCCTCTATAGTAAAAGCACAAAAATTCAAACAAAAAATTTGTGTGGTCCTTCCTCTTTTACTTCCTCCAGTTTCATTTTCATAAGGCTCATTAAGTTCTTTTCTAATAGGCTTGATGTTACTTATCATGCCCTCACTATTCCTCAGTTTAAGAAGAAATCTAGATTAATAAAAATTCGCATCATTAGATTCTATTATATTATGTGTATCCAAGTTATAAAATCGATGTGATTTGTTATTAATAACATAGCTAATAAATATGCATTCATATGCTTTACTTTTTAGTTTTATTCTCTTAGAGTTCGGTATACGAATATATGCTAAACATCCCCAAGTTCTAAAATAAGATGCATTAGGTTTATAATTTCTTAAAATTTCAAAAGGTGAGATTTTACTTTTTGATTTAGGGATTCTACTCAACACATAACATATAGTCAATAAAATACCGCCACCAATGTTTTGCTGCACTCAATATCAATAAGATAGCAACAACTAGCTCGATAAAGGTTTTATATTTTGTTTTAGTTTTACCATTCATTTCAGGTGAAAAAGGTGTAGTTCTCTAATGAGTTAAACAATGCAATTATAGAAATCAGTAAATAAACTAGACTCCCGACCATTTTGTTTCTTTGTAAATCTAAAGTCTCTTAATATTCTTACTAGATTGATCCTCAATTTCAGTTTTAATCGACTTAAATCTATCAAATGGATCACTTTTATTTTTCATGAGGTATACATAAGTAAAATTAGAACATTTATCAATAAAAGTGATAACTTAACAGTGTCCATATCTAGTTAAAGTTCCATCAAACTCATATATATCAAAATGAATCAAATCAAAAGGTTCAGAAACTCTATCAACTGATTTACATGGTTTCCAAATGATTTTTGATTGACTACAGAATTCACATTTATCAAAATCAGTTTGTGACATTTTAGGGATAAGATCTAAGGTGCTCATGTTATGAACTATATGTTTATTCATATGACATAATACATAGTGTCAGGTATTAAAATCACGCAATATATAAGAAGAAGAAAAAAAATTATATTACATTCAACATTCAATTTAAATGTACCATTAGTTGCATAACCCCTTCCCATAATCATACCATTCATAGTGCAGGTGTACATATTAGCCCTAATAGTCTATGTAAAACTAGCCTTATTAAGAAGATAAATTGAAATAGGATTTTTTCTCGTCTTTGAAGTGTGCATTACGTCCTACAAAATGACGGTCTTCTCAGAGGTAAACATTATCTCTACACTTCCAATCTCAGCAACAATTGCAGTGAGAGAGTCTCACAACAACACTTTCTTGTTCTCAATCTCCATGTGTGTTTTGGATATATAATGTCATAGCAGACATGGCGTGTCACTTCAATATTTACCTAACAACCCTATGATCCCCTAATAAGGTGAATCTCATCAGCAATCATATTAGTTAGAGGCTCCTCGGTCAGCTTAACTTGCAGTGTAGGGGTACGGTTTATTCCTACACTTGTGTGCCATATGACCTGGTTTTCCACAGCTGTAGAAAAGAAGCAATTGTCTAGAGTTATCCTTTTTTGGTGGTTTTTGTTTTTGCAGTTTTGATTCTTAAAACTGTTAGGATTTGGTTTCATAAATGCAACTTTCTTAGTGTTGCCTGTAACAAAAAGCATTGCTTCCTTCATATCTTGTTTACATGACTTGTCTTGTTTACGTTATTCCTCTATAGTATGGAAGCGAGTTTCAAGCTTTCCAAATGAAAGATTATGTATTATTTTTCAATTCCTTCCAATAGGGATTAGTTCATCTATAGAAACAACAACTTGGAAGTTCTCATCAATAATCGTACCTTTGGAGATGATCTCATGAGCTATTCTGTGAAGTTCATGAGACTGCGTCTACATTGGCCTATCGTCCGTCATCTGACATTCAAGATAGCGGTTGATGGAATATTTTTTTGCTCCAACTTCTTCTTTATTATCCTTCTTTTATAGTGCCTCCATGATCTCCATAGCGACCTTTTTCGAATTGTAGTAGTCATAAGATCGTCAGTTAGGCCATTAAGTATGAAGTTCTTGCAAAGGTAATACTGCTTTGTCTAATTCTACAGTTTTTGGTTTTGTTCCAGCCAAATCTGTAGTTGTTGTGCATCAGCTTTAGTGACTTCTCTAGTACTGTTGGTTTTTTTGTACTGATCACACCAACCACGTTCCTCAACGTCAAAAAAATTCCATCTTTTGATTCCAATGCTTGAAAAGGAGGCCCTCGAATCTGGATGGTGCATAAGCGACCATGAGCATCTGAAACATTAAGGTTTGTGTCTTATCATCAATAGTTACCGCTAAAGTTGTTTTCTGGAATGTCTTTAATTTGTTGGAAATAATGAATTTCGACTGAGTCGTGTACGTTGCCACTCTCTTGAAGACACTTCAGCGTTCTACTAGAAGGTACAAAGCAAATCTGAAAAAACAAACACTGTCAACTTTAGGATAAAACACTCTCTAATATGAAAAATATCACCCTATTTGCAATGTCAAAGTCGGTTCTGATTTGCACTCTGAAATAATGCTCAGGATGTTTTGTTTTGTTGAAGGAAGAAGAAACAGAAAAATGACTGTTATACTATTTTTGAAGGAAGATGAAAAAGTAGAATGTCTTTTTTTCTTCTCATTTCTCTCCTGTTTATCTATCGTTCCAATAGATAGAATGGAAATTGTATGCATTACTAAAGTGATGGAATATTAATTATTTTAACTTATTTTAATTTAAAACAATATTGTGATACCTCTAGCTTTTATACAAGCTCAATAATAATGTCACATAAATATATTATCGTTCTATAAGTACGACGATTCAATTATAATAATAATTTATAATATATTACCATTGTAAACTTGCAACGACTCGATTATAATAATGGTTCATAAATAAATTACCATTAAATTTTGTATTTAATTATTTTAATAAATTCATTTCATAAATAAAAACATTTCCAACAATATTATTAAGAGATTATTTCCAAGCACCTCTAATTTTTTCGTTAAATGCATTTTGAAGTCGTGGTTAGTAAGGGTTGCTTTACATTCAACCAAATAATACATGTTTGAATTTAACTAACTTAAAAGCTTCATTTATAGAGATCGCTTTTTTATAATTACAAGTCTTACAAGCGATGAGATTTCCAAATTTAGGACAAAGATTTAGGATTTAATAAAAGTCGATAAAGATATGACTCTAGGTCTAATGGAAAAACTATTTCAAACATAAATAAATTGATGTAAAGCTCTTTTCAACCAGAAATCATTTAATGAATAGCTACTGAGCTAAACATATCGTATTACATAGTGTACACTGATAGTTATGCTAAAGTAATATTAGCATTAATCAATTGCTTAGTTTGATATAACTTTGTAGAAATATCCAAAAAAAAATAGTACCAATTTCTTGAAAGATCATGTTACATTTTCTCAAAAAGTTGAAATGCAATAGTACATGAATGGAAAAAGCAATATTCTAATACATAACCTGTAATGGAGGGAATGCAGAAGATAAATAGGTAGTTTTGTCCAATTTGAAGGACAACACCAAATCTAACATTTGAACAAAAAATGTATCAGAAACATAAAAGAAACTAAACGTTAACATTTTCACATATTACATGGCATGTGTTTGTTTTTAAAGCTAAATCGTTCAATTATAGAAAAAAACAAAAGGTTTGCTCTAAAGTTAAAAAAACAATATTCAATTTAGCATTAATTTAAAGACGAGGCGAATAGATCATCTAAAATATGATTTTACCGACTAAACACAACCACAATAAACTTTTGAGATATTTATAAAATAAATTTTTATTAAAAAGTAGAAATTTATCAAATGTTAAGTAAAACTGTACTAGTCTATCTTCATCTAATTCTTTACTTATCTGAATGAACCCTTTAACTTTCGATACATCATTCTGATTTGATGCTTCTTGTCCATAAACTCATTATTGAAGTTTCAGGCAAAACATAATCGAAGTCGTATAATATAAAATTATGAAAGAACAAAGATGAAGCCCGTTATCATCCTACTCATAGTTATCAATGGACTTCCTTTTTCATCGGCTGATAATTTAAGCCTCCTCAAAACATAATCGAAGCCCTAGGATAAAAAAAATTACGAAAGAAGAAAAGCTAATAATTTCATTATAAATACTCGGTATTTTAACCGAATTGATAATTTAAGGTGATCAATTACCATTAATAGTGAAGGGAAGAGGAATAACTATTGAATGTGGACCGAGAGGAATGAGAAGGTACATCTGTTCATGCTGGATAAGGAATGGCTTCAGAACATGCTAAGATAAAATGTTAAAGGTATCCACTGTTAATACTCTAAGTGTTGATTTTGATGACAACAACCATATAAATATTACTACTAATGTATCTTCAAATTGTGTAGCTATGTTAGATATACCATGGAGACATTTATAGAGATAAACAAGGATTCCATGGAAACAAATGAATTCCATATAAAGAATAATCAGAGCAATGGAAGAACAAAATTGATTGAAGAAGAATGCTGAAAGAATAGAGGCAGTTGAAATGTTGAGTAATTGGTTGAACTTAGAAACTCCAATTAAAGATCTTGTGGTAATTATACTTGAAGGACATCAACAATCGACTTTAATCGAATCACAAGAGTTCACAAACAATAGGTTACTTGAAGAATCTAAAATTTGCAACACTTACTGGTGCTTCTGATTCCTTAAAGAATCTGAAATTTGCAACATTAGCATGTCGACATATGGCCCAATGCACCGAATATAACAGTTGGGTATTGTTTTTAAGATTCAATTAAAAGATTTTACTGCCATCTCTTCACCAAAATACATATCTCTTCAACCATTATATAAAGGCTTCGGAAAATGATTTTTTTGTCAATTTTCACTTCATTATTTTCTTTCGTATTTTTTCATAAGAAACCCATTGAATCCTCTTCCATTATCTTTGCAAATCAATATCCTTATGCTCTGATTCTTCACTGATTTGCAAAACGTACAATAACAGAGAGTTTCTACTGAATTCATATCATTCTCTCTTTGATTTCGTCATATTTCTAAAAGAATTCATGTATATATTATCATTAGAGGTCTACAGGATCATTGTATCAAATCTATAAGAACTAGTATTGAAGATACAACTATGTTTCATAGTCTGTTATTGTTTGTGAAAAGGAGAAGGTGTTCTTATAGCCTGTGAAATCAAGAAGGTGTATGTTATGGCCTATGAAATCAAATATTACAAAGGTGTTCTTGCCACCCGTGGAAAGCAAGCAGTTATAGTTGAATTATGCATGGTGGAGTGAAGGACTGGATGTAGGACTAGTTAATTCGAACCAGGATAAAAATTCAAATATTATTTACTTTACTACATTTCATTTTTTTACTTACATCTTTAAGTTTTCAATTTGAGTAGATATAGTGTTAAATTCACAAGTTAGTTTTATATATTTGAAAATACACTTTATCCCTCTAGTGTTCAAATAGCCTTAAAATCCAATAACCGGTAGCAAAGCAAGATTTTTCAAATTGTTCATAACCTTGCTTTTAGATTTTTTTTTCTAATGGCTAGTGATACAACTAACACTTTTATAGAAGGGAAATCTACCAATACACTATCTCTATTTAGTGGTAGTAATTATGCATGGGCTTGAAGAATGAAATTTTATTTGTAGTCTAATGATTTAGTGGAACATTACCCAAACTAAGTACGCTGAGCTCCAAACTAAATAGTCAAAATGGACACTAGACAAAAATGCACAAGCACTTAGTAACGCAAAGGCCCTGAACATTTTAATTTTCTCTTTAGATGAAAATGAATTTAATCGAGTCTCCATTTGTAAGTCCACATATGAAATCTAGAGAACATTACAAGTTACGCATGAGGGCACTAGCAAAGTAAATAAAAAATATCTATGTTAACTAACTAGTTTTAACCTTTCCAAACCAAATGATTATATTTCTTATATGTATTTCAGATTTCAGGATATAGCACATGAATTATATCATTAGAAAAGAAAATTACTGAAAAGGACTAAGTCGAAAAGATTTTTTATTCACTTTCTAGTGAACAAAATCTAAAACTCTAGCAATCAAAGTAGGAAATGATATTAGTACTATGAAAATAGAAGATTTAATTGGCAATTTAAAGTCCTTTGAAGTAATGTTGTAAGTTAGGAAAGAGAGTCAAACAAATAAGAATGACACATTGGCAGCTTTTAATTCTAAAGCGACAACCAAGAACACGAAATCGATGATGAGGAAATTTATTTCATGTTCAGGAATTACAAGAAATTCTTAAAATATTAGAAAACGAACAAACTTTGAAAAACTAATAATGATAATTCCAGAAGTGAAAATGTTGTTAAGTGTTTCGAATGTGATAAACTATATCATTTGTAAAGAGACTGTCCGAATAAAAAGAAACCAAAGTTCTTTTTAAACACTTTCAGTAAAAAGAGGAGAAGTGATTTCAGCGCAACATGGGATGATTTTGATACATCATCAAGTGATTGTGATTCAAGGTAGAAAATGCCAACATGTGCTTCATTGCAGAGGATAACCGGGCATGGCATTTTAATAAATAATTTATTAATGTCTTGAATTGTATGTACAAGTGATATAAAATGCTTAGGAAAGAGTACGAAAATAGTTTAGCAGAGATGGATAAGCTAAAAACGTTTAATAAAAGATTAGACAAAGAAAAACAATGTTTAGAAGATGAAACTGAAAGATTTAATGGACATAAAAATGAGAAAAAAATAAACACATGAGAGTTTTGAAAAACTGAAAAGTGAAAATTAGTCCTTATATTCAGAAAGTCTTCCAATGAAGTCAGAGATCACTGACCCAAATGACAAAATAACATATCTGGAAAATGTTGTTTTTAATTGTAATATGAATATTAATAAAATAAAAATCGATGTTGATAAATTTTACAAAGGGTAGAATGGTATAGGAAAAATACTTTTTGCATGTAAATCGGCGAATAATAAACATGGACTTAGGTACACTCATATGCCGAAATCAAAGAAAAATTGTACTCAATGTACTAAATTTGTTAACGGTACCTAGTAAAGAACTTCAAAACAATTTCTAGGAAACTAAAGTTTAAATCACCTAGTAAGTATATTAATTTATGGGTTCCTAAAAGGTTAAATAATAATGAGGAATATAAATATATTAATAACTTTATTAATATGGATTATTTACCCAATAATCATACTTTGAAAGGTTACCCAAACTCTTCATGGATTTGGCTTCACAAAACTTAACACCATGGAACCAAAACAAATAGGGTACCACTGCATGTATTTTATATATTTCATGTACCAAGAAATAGACACCAAGCAAGATTAATACAAAGATGGTGAGTTGTATATTATTCGAAAGGATTGGCATCGGAAAATCAACAACTTTAAAACTTCTATTATTTTAAATAATTGTTTTCATGCTTTATATCTATTTTGATTCACATCACAAGATCTTTTCATACATACACTCATCTCTACGTTCGAACTTTACACTTATTGTCTAAACGTTGTGATTAAATAATTACTTTTCACCTTTTCTGTTGATGACAAGCGGGGAAATTGTAGAAATATACTAGGCAAATGACAGAGAGTATATAGAGTCAAAGGGAGCGAATATAAATTATTATATTTTGTCTCTCAAATATTTACATGGTTATCATCATCAAAGAAAGGGAGATTGTTAAAACTCTAAATATTGATTCTAATGACAACAATCATATAAGTATTACTACTAATGTATCCCCAAGTTATGTAGTTATTTCATATATATCATGGAGACATTTATAGAGATAAACAAGGATTCCATGGGCCTCACATCCTACCTACACCTACCTGCTCCACTTCCTTTATCTCTCCTATATTTCAACCTCCAGCATGAAAAGGTTGGCTCCAAGCTCTTTGAACCCCTTGAGAAGAAGATAAGCTTTCTTGGGTGTCTCTACCACTCTCCATCACTCTAGGAAGAAGGAACAAGCTACTTCTTGTACACTTAGATCATTTTGGGCTGCATAAGCATTTCAAAAAGAAGGAACTCGCCTCCATTTTGGACATGCTAGAACCTTATTTCTACCATTGTCTTTTTAGTAACATGGAACTATTGTTACCACCATTGTAAACTTGTTCAAAAAACATAATAAAAGAGCAAACCCATTTGAAGTAGATGTAGGCCCTTACAGACCGAACCACTATAATACTATGCTATTTACTTTCATGCTCATTTTCCATTCTGGATGTTTATTTTTTTTATTTTGGAACTCATTGGGCATTGCGCCCATTTTTGCACATCAACATTCCGGCGCTTTCAATGAGGACTTAAAGACTTCACATTTTTCTTTCTGTCTTCCATTTAGAGCTTGGAGTGCTACTTAGGTCTTATCGGCTTACCTACCTAGTTTGCTCGTGATGGATAAGAAAGGAAAAGCTGTTATGGTTGGACCTTCCAATGATAAATCGGATAATTATCCTCAGCCTCGACTTTGTGAAGTTCCAGGCGCCATGCATATGACTACGCCCCAACCTCTTGAGGTTTTGGTTTCCCGAGTCAAATGTGTCGAAACCATGAAGAAATTGGGAGGAACACAAAGATGCCTCATCATGCAAATCGAGCGCAACCTTGAGTTGTTGAAACAAATAGAGGTACACGCTCAACAAGACATATCTAACCTTCAAGCATATAGGATCGCTCGGCCTCCTTCAAATCGCGCCCCACTGAGCTCTACTTTTGTTTCCTCTCACAGTAACCAAAGTCAACGTCGAAGAATCGACCACAATGACATCAGAATTGCCATCAGAAATGGAATGCGTCATCCTAACAATTCTAGCATGGGACCAAGGTTTTAAATCTCGGATATCGGTTGCGTTTCGTCTCGGGGATTTAATAGACTCGGTCTCGTATCGGGGAGATCTCGGATGAGATGAGTCAAACTCGGGAGTTCATCTCGGATTTGCATCTCGGGTCTGAAAGTTCATATCGGAACAATCTCGGGGTACGTGATATGTTAATGATTTTATGAATGCTATTAAAAACATAGTAACTTAAACTTAAAATGCAAAATAATTTTATTATTCTTTATTTTGCAAAAGATCATTCATACTATAAATCGTAATGTGCTTAAAACAGAAATATTGTTTGACTGGAAACATTAAAAGGACCCAAAACATTAAAAAATTCAACATAAATAGACCATAAAATACATAATTTTATGAGTAACATGTATGTAAAAAGACGAATATGAAAATCATAAGCATTGTAAAACATGCACGAACATAAAATATAGTCATTTAACATGCAAAATGTAAAATAACAATAGATTGATATAGCTAGATTTGAGTTTTTTAATTATAGGTCTAGTTCAGGCACAAATTTAAAATTTTAACAAAAAAAACTAAGATCTCGGATGATATTCCAGTATTTCGTCTCGGTCGATATATCGTTCGATATTGCTATATCTCGGGCGATATATTCAAAAGGAGATTTAGAGTGATATTTGCTGTTTCTTTCGGAAGGAGCCCAAAACGAGATCTCGGAGGAGATCTCGGACGTATTTTCCAGATTTGAAATAGTGCATGGGAGTAATCTCGACCAGACGATTCTCTCTCAATCCATTACCTTGCTGGATCGACCTATCTCAATTTAGAACCTGGCGCCTACGCTTCGTGCAACAAACCAGGCCTATGTTCCCACCTATCAACCTTTGTGGAATGAAAGAATTGAGGATGAACACTCTTTGTATGTAGATGACATCCATCCGAGAAAGCGTCCAAGGCTACGTACAACTGAGTCGAATCACGACCGTTAGAATCCAGCAAAGTCCCGACTTCTTGTCCTTACCATCCTAGTCCACAACATCATAAAGGAATCCCAGGAGCACTTCACCAATGATTGGTAAACCAATGCATGGCGTAACCCCGACACAAAAAATGCGCTCAATGTCGAACGGCCCAAACACTTAGAAACGCCACAAGTAGCAGCTTACTCGGGGAAAACAGATCCTTGGAACTTTATAAACCTTTACGAATTACACATGGATTCCGCTCCCTCTATCGACGTTGTGAAGTCCAAGTGCTTCTCCATCTCTCTAGAAGGCGCACCTCTGTAGTATTTCTCTCGACTCCCATCGAGAACCATTTCAACTTTTGACCAAGTTACATGGAAGCTAGTTAAATAATTCAGGATGCGCGTTGCTCGACCTAAAGCCATCCTGACAATCTCTGACATTTTATAAGAACTCAATGACCCACTCAAGAGCTACTTGGAAAGATTCAATGATGCCCTGGTTGAAATAGAGGATCCATAGTCTCATGTCCTCCTCACCCAGCTAAGCTAAGGGCATACTTCCCGATTCCAAATTTGGGGCATGGATCGACTAAGAGTAAATAGAGATTTTGAAAATCTTCTACAAGAAAGACAATAGTTCTTACGCCAAGAAGAAGCACATGGGAATTGAGCTCCTTTCTATGACAATCCACATTTGGAGGAAGTCCAAATCTTAATGGCTCCAATCCCAATGCTCCAAACATACCTGCTCCAGGTAGAAACAATGGAAGCAGGCATAATAAGAAGAAGTATTAGGCTATGCTCCAATCTTTCTACAACTACACTCCACTCAACGACTCCCTCGAAAACATCTATCTTAAAATCTGCAATACCCACCAGTATATGAAGCCAAAAACTAGAGAATCGTCGGACAAGACTAAAGAATGTGGAAAATATTGTTGGTTCCATGGTATGTATGGCCACAACACAAACGAACGTCGCCAGCTGAGGGTTGACATTGAAATACTCATCCGCTAGAAAAATTTTAAGCGGTACCAACAGGGTCCCTTAGGAAAAATTCTCGAGCCTTCCAACGCTCACTAAGGATTTCGATCAACCAGACTTTTACTAACAACTATATCCTTAAGGACCACCTTTTCGACTGAGCAAGATCGCAGCAAAAATAAGTGGCATAGATCCACGACCCCACAACGCCGCATCTTGCTCAAGTCATACCCCTTATTAACTTATTTGCTTTTATTTCCTGAAGTAGTTTGATTGTATGTTCTAATTTCAATAAGTTTCTTGAGTTATGATCGGATAGACCTAGTTGTAATCCTTGTGAGAAGTTCCATAACATTAGCCACTACCTTCAAGATTCATTCATGGATTGTCGGAGTATCGCTACCAGAAATGCAATCAAACGAACTCAACTACGCTTACCTTTGGGCCCAGGGGTAAGCACCTCAAGTCCAATAGACTTAGCATAATCTACATATGCACAGGCGTACTCAGGAGTCAGTTTGTTGGCATTATCTTAAGTCCAGTAGACTTAGAATGACTTACCTATGCTTAGGCATACTCAGAAGTCAATCCGTTGGCACCACCTTAAGTCTAGTAGACTTAGAACGACCTACATATGCTTAGGCGCGCTCATGAGTTGGTCTATTGGAACCATTTCACTTGAACTTCACATGACTTGAGTCTCTCGAGAGTGGAGTTTCGATCGACCCGAATCTAAGTACAACGACGAGTTACGTCACACGAGTACAACCGCCAGAATGTGTAAAAAAAATACTCGAGCAATTAGATTAAACAATTCCATGACGAAGTGGTCTTTGACGCCCTCTTGGGAAGAACAGATTTGTAAGCTTCTTTCAACCTCGTCTTCCTCATTAGAGTCAGAATGGGAGAAGAAAGCGGACCCTCTCCTCATAAAGACTCCTCCTCATCGTTTTGTCATGGTCTCTTGCTCCCTCTTAAGCTCCAACCACCTCCCATTCAGCTAGGGGCACGTCGAGACACTCAACCAGTGGCAGTTTTGGATGTGGTCCTGGTGGGAATTTCTCCTCCAACAGTTTCCGGAATGGCACCATCTTCTCGGCTACCCATGGAGCCACCTTTGTGTAGTAGACCCGACCTATGGAGGAGATGATCCAAAATCGAAACTTATTCCCCAGTCATCATTGGCATCCTTCAGTGCCAAGACTTCACGCAAACTCAAACTTCGCACGACTTGAGATTTTCAAGGGTGAGGTGTTGAACGACTCAGTTTTAAGCTTAATGACGAGTACATTTATGTAAGTACATAAATTTGAAAGCATAGAAAAAAATTCGAACACTTAAAGCCATATGTGTTGTAAGAAAAGTTAACTAATTTTCATTCAGAAACCAAAATACAGCTATCATTCTTTCTAACGACACGATGTACATAAAATCACATCATGCCTCCAAAAACGAGGGCCATACTTGCATATACTATCGGCTTAGAAAAAAATAGTTACAACAATCACTTGGACGAGACGCCCCTCTTATACTTCTTGTCAGACTCATTTTCGTGCAATTCATCCTTCCTTTTCCTCTTTGTTTCACCGCTCCCTACGGATCCTTTCAACTCTTTCGTTGGATTCACAGAGGAGTGAGGCATGAAATCGTAGCCACCGGTAAAGGATGTGGGGAGGACGGACTTCCTCTTCTTCCATGATATATGTGGTTTTGGCTTCGGGAAGGATCACCTTCAGTGGAGGAGGGAAAATTTCGACAATGGCCCAAGAAGTTTCAATCTTCTCGGCCTCTTCCTTAGCTTTCCTGGCCTTCTTCTCGGCTTTCTTCTTTGCATCTCTTTCGGACTTTTCTTCGCCGCCTTCTCGGCCTTCAGCTTCGACTCGCCCTGATCCTTCAATCTTTTGAGCTCTTCCTCACCCTTTTTCGGGACGCCTCCTCCTCGTCCTTCTTTCAGGCCTTTTCCTAAATCCTAGCCTGGGCTTCAGCTTCGGACTTCTCCCTAGCTTCCTCCTGAGCTTTTAGCCTCGCCTCCTCATTGACTTTACTCTTCTCCTCAGTTTCCTCATACTTTGCCAATATCTTAGCCTTTTTCTTTTCAACCAAATCATGCATTGATGGCTCAGCTACTTCTGCCTACCTTGTTGTCTGAGGGTCCACTTCCTGCCTCTCCTTATTCTCATTGAAAAGTTTGGAAAATTCATTCTTTTCTATCTCACACACCTCCTCCTAGATTGCGCATCTGTCTCTTATAGGCCTCCACATCAAATCTAGATGCAGCAGCCATTACGGTTTCAATTCCAGTTGTCGTTCTCGCTCTAGAGGTAGTTGCACATTGAAGAGGTAGACAAATTAGTCTACTTATTCTTTTTGCTATCATCTTTCGGAGGATCAGAGAGAATGTAGGTGTGCCATCCATCATTTGTTGTATGGATCCTTTGGCATTTACCCTTCGGCAGTTGACGGAAGGAAACTTGTGGCACCCAGCCATGGGCGATCATGATCATATTCTGTGACAGTAGGGGCTGATGCGGGAGGGCCATCAGCAGAAGCAGTAGGAATGACTTGTTGCTATGGGCAAGCAGCAATGTAAGCAACTACGGTGCTCTCAGTTAAAATTTCTTTCCCCTTTTCAATAGTACACCTTTCCTCCTCTTCCTTCTTGGTGTCCTCCTTAAGAAATTTCGTTCCTTCCGCCAACACCCGACGTTCATTTTTTGTCAAGTATTAGTCCATCAGCATCGCCTCTTCTACTGTCTCCACTTCCCGAGTAGCAGCTTCATCTTCAACTAGCCTTTCCCAAGTCAGAGTGAGATTCCTATAGTAGTTCCTGACCCATGAGAGACCGTGTGTCTAAGTGTTTGTAAATATAGTCCCAGAACTGCCAGTTCCATGTCTCTCTGCCTCCTCTCGAGCTCCCTTGACTTAGGCTCTGATCTCTTCTAGCTGAGCTTCATAATCAGCTCTGACCCCCTCAGACTGGTCGAGCACTTCCCTAAACGAAGCCTCTGATGCCTCCTTCTCCTTTTTGGCTTGCTCAAGCGCATCACTATATGTTGCAAGTGCCAGTCTGAGCTCTTTATTTTCCTTCATTAGGCGTTGAGTTGTCACATTCTCCTTTCGAAGCCTCTCGTACTCTTCGATCAATTCATAGTCGATGCACCTCCTCGTTGTCCTTCATTATCCATATATTCTCCTCAAAAATAACTTTGTTGTCCTTCTCCAATGCGGATTCCCGTGTTGCGGTCGAGGCTAACACGTCTTTGTTCTCTTCACAAGCCCAGATCATATCTACCTTAACCTTTCCTAGTTCCATCTTTAGTCTATCTATTTCGACAACAAAGTGTTAGCATATAAATATGTTACTCAAATACATAGAAATAGGCGCTAATATTTGTTTTTTCTTACTTATCTCGGCTTCCTGATTTCTGAGACTCTCCCATTCAATCTGAACCTCGAGCTGTAAACCCTAGATCTCATCATTCTTTCTAAAATTCAGCTTGGAAAGTCTCTTGGTGAACTAATACAGGTTCGACATTGGCTATAAACATCATATACCTGGTCCCATGTGTCCTTACCGATATGTAACAGGATCTAATGATGTTTCAGCATCCATATCATTTCCTCAAAGTAGAAGCTTGGGAATTGCATCTTTAAGATTTCCTTCTTCTGCTCATCCGTAAAAACCAGGATTTCTGGTAGTGCCAGCCCATGGCTTCTTCCACTCGTCCATGTTCCTCCACTAGGCATGTCCTTGCCCGCAGCTATAACCATCAATGCGGGGTTAGAATATAAGGTAAGAGGATGATCAATGCTGACTATTTTGTGCTAACAATATTCGTTCTCCTTTTGACATCCACCGGTCTCGTGCTTATTCATAGGCGCCGAATCCTGGGGAAGCTCTCGATGGCAACGGCTTCTCCCAGACTCGCGGGGTTTCCCCTTTATATGTAGTTGTTTACCTTCAAATAATTTTCCTATGATGTTTCCCTTTGACCGTCGAGAGTATCTCCGATGTCGATCTATATCACTTTCCCGAGTCATGGCGCCTGCATGAAGCAAACCTCAAATTAAAATTGAACATCCCACATGCACGAGTCAAGTGTTATGCTATGCAGTGCTGGAAAGTGTGTGTATCCTATATGTTCCCCTCATGGACCAGATGTCGGCTTGCTTGAAGGGGTGACCTCCCCAATGCTCAACAATAGCTTTCAACATTGGTGTCGCTAAGCCTAAAGGATGACGTATCTATCAGAACCATGTCTAACCCTTTGAACTAATTCTCAATCTCCTTTGACGCGGGGGTCCCAAAGGTCGTAACTAGAGAACTTGGTTTGAAACCCCCTCCCATCCTTTTCTCCTCTATTGTGGAGAGAATGGGAATAGATTCTGAACCATCTCCTCCAGTGAGCTCCTCCTCATCACCGTTTTCCTGGATCCCTGTTTCGCTGTTAGCATAGGTTAGGTGACTCCTCCATGCCATTGTGATCCCTATTAATACTCCTCGGATGTTTATAATAGTTTGGAAATTCATATACCTCCCTTCGGTCGGAGTGAAATGGACCTCTGGAAGAGGTCGCCTCGTCAATCTAATAGATCACCAATGTTTATACTGGGTGCATATTTCCTTATTGAGTAACCGATAGAAAGCCCTGTTTGTTCGATCGATAAGCGTAAGATAGGATTTTGGGCAGAGCTTTTTAGATCTCCCCCCTGTATATTAATAGGGCTTCTATTGAAACTGCTTATTCTGTTTTCAGTTGGTTCAAAGGAAGGGACATTGTTTACAAGTTTGCTTTTTTCGTCACCTATATCCCCTGAGTTGTTGCAATCTCCTCCTCGTCTGGGGATACGTCGGGGAGGAAAACATGAGGCACCTCTTTCATCGAATCCCGAGGAACTTCTCTTACCTCAGCTTCTACCATTCCCATTTCTCCTTTATCTCCATCCCCACAGTTCGTCGAGCAGCCCTCAGGAAGTAAATCTGGCAGGTCTAGGTGTTATGAAAGTGCTTCGGCACATTCCTCAATGCTAATTCTTGCTCAAGGTAAACTCCATTCCTCGTAATCCGGGGAGCACCCAACACATGAAGTTTCAAGTTAGTTTGGAACCTACGACTCAATTGACTTTAAATACAACATAAGTATTAAAACACTTATGGCCCGCAAGCCATCTCCTAGCAAATTCTAGCAGGCAAGAACACAGAACCAATCATGTTTAAAATAACTAAGCTTGTTCCACGCTCCCAGAATGATGTTATTGTTGGCCTATGCCTCTAAGTACGCAAGGGAAGGCGAGATGGTGTTTCTTCTCTTCATGGAGTAGAGATAATGGATGTGTTCCCCAATTGGTTCTACTCCCAATTACTCTATTTATAAGATGTAAGTGCCAAGCAGGAAGGCATAGACGTTCAGGTTAAGTTGTGTTGGCTCTCGGCGAAAGAAGTACAGAATATCTCTGACGTATGGACACGATGGGGGCACATATCCAACGTAGCACATATGCCTATTCCAGGAAGTCTTCCCCTCCGGGGAGCATGCGTTCTATCCTCCCTTCCAGGAACCCGGACATCATCCCAATATATTCCATATTTCGTGCAAATCGCTCTCAGTGAAACTTCATAAATTCACGAGACAACGAAATCAAGGAATTCTGAAGATTACAGTACCACCCGTCATATCTGGTGCTATGATAACGCTTTCATGTTCATCGCATGCATCCTCCTCTTCCAACGGCCCCTCTGCTGTAGGTTTTGCTCCTCCTCGAACTACCGGCTCATCTGCATGCTCGCTAGAATCTTGCAATCCTTCGGATTTTCCTTCTTGATCATGCACGCTAGATGGGCCTACTTGTTGAGAAGGGGTGGAAGCTGTAGAGGCCTTGTGATCATTATCTGATGGACAAGAATCGTATGAAGACTCATAGGAACTCGGGGATGCTTCAACGATTTCGACTGCCAAGCCTCAAAGTCATCTAGAGCTTGTCATTACCATTGCCAACTATATGCGGAAGATAATTGCATTAGTTACCACATCAAAATATGCAAACCCTATGTTAGTGTGAACGGATGCGGAATGTGCAGTGACATGCATGCTAGTATGATTAAAAGGACTTTGGAATGCGACCACGACTTTTAGTTTTTAGAACTAAAACCACCATTGTCGTCGACAAAGGTCATGGAATTTGGATATGTCATAATTGAGTTGAGAATCGAACCCCGTAATTCCTGGTTTAGTAATATGTTCAAAGTTTGATTTTATGCTCTAATCCTATATGCATATATTAATTAATTCCAGATAACAACGAATGTTGGTGCATTAAGCAATGAAACGTTCAGTTTAAAACTCAACCTAATTTCTCAATGTTGCGTGATGACTCGAGTTCGTGAATGGAAGTTTCGAAGTTGAAACTTTCTCAAGTTTCCGGGGTACAAAACTTTGTTTCGTATCCCCCACATACTTGGAAATTTTCCATCCTCGAACCTTTGACTACCAAACAACTAAGTGTCAAGATACGAAATCATAGTTTCGTATTCTCGAATACATCATAGATCATCCTCCAAAATAGCTAAGTCCAGGGGATAATAATTCTTTTCGTATGAAAAAACTTAGCCTCCTTGTCTTCAAGTTTCTTCATTAACCATCATCGATCCCATTGCTTCCCTTTCCTACCGACCAGGTCTCTCTCCAATCCTCGTCTCCCGACTCCTTCCACATTCGAAACATCTAGTTCAAGCGAGTATGCGGTATACGAAATCACTATTTTGCATCCCCGAAACTCAGGAGGAACCAGCAAGTCACTGGGATACAAAATCATTTTCGTATCCCCACAACTTGCTGTTTCTTTTTTCATCCACAAACAATAAGTATTCCCTCTATTTTCCCAATTTCTCCACCATACTCCTAACACCGCTCTACCATGGACACGATAATTCATCGCCTTGACCACCAACTCTAAAATCTCTCCGTTCCTTCCGCTCTCAACCAAGGTGTTCGAAAAACGGATCTAATTAATTCAAGGTTGTAAAATCGAAGTTCAGGTTAGTTTATATGCAAGTTCAAGGGAGAAACCCACATGTTAATGATGGAGGATGGAGGTGCAACTTGTGGTTCAAGTTAGTCAACGATTGGAATGAAGGCGTGGGGGTTTCATGCTTCTTCGGTTTTGAAAATTACCCTAAGTTTTAGAGTTCGAAAAGGCAAGTGGGAAGAAAAATTTAGATCCATCTTTTATAGGGGAGGTGAGGAGAAAAATCAGAAATTTAGATAAATTTCTAAGTAATAGGACCAGTATCGACCCCGGATCTGTATTGATCCCATTAATAAAAAAAACAAAAATGCACAAAAAACAAATGGAAGAAGGGGACAACGCAGACCAAACTTGACCACTCCGGGATCGGCGAGAAGCTTCTAAGATCAAACGGTGGCAATGATCGTGCATATGAATTTTCGAAAACTTCAAATGTCGAAGCCAACTCAAGTTGTTAATCGACCGTCTAGTCACGAGTCTGAATGATTCGAGGGTACACGTCGAATGCTCATATCCTAATTTGACAACGTTTCGAAAACTAACTTACATGATCGTGCTTCCAAACTACGGCTACGATCACGCATGCATGCTCTTGAAATCTCGATCATCGAAGCTGACTCGAATCATTAACCAATCATATACTCATGAACTTAAACAGTAAAGAATACACGCCAAATGATCGAGTTTCGATTTGATAACTTTCCAAAAGCTAACGTGTGCCATCACACATCTAAAGCATATCGTTTCAATTACATTTACTTTCAAACTCCAATTGTATCACATGAGATGACATGCAAATATGTGAGTGCATACGTGACTTGAAGCCGACAATGATTTGTTCGCGCTCAGGCATAAGGAATCATTAGCAACTAACATTTAATTTCTTAAGTCTACAGGAATTACAGGCTCACTAAAGTAATCAAACAAGATTCCAGTTCAAGTATTTAGAAATCTCAGCAATGCCAGAATTACGTACTAATGTCAACAAACTTGACAAAGCACCACGACTGCTCAGAAATGACATGTCTTTTGAATTACGCTACCCAATAGAATTGGAGCACCTTACATTTTATATGCCCAAATTTCGACAAAAATCGAAGCTTAAACACATCCAAGCATGGGGCGTGTATATATGGTACCTTCGAATAAATGAGTTGAGCATAATCAGAGTACGATAAGAAAACTCACAGTGGAAACAAAATAGGATAAACTAGTATTAACTAAAGTAACTACCTTTTTCAAAGTAAGTCACATTGCCAATACCGAGCATGAGAGAGAACGAGAACCGAAAGCCAAACTTAAACACTTGTGAGAACCCAACCTTCCCTAGAAAACCTGGGTGGCTGTAATGAGGAGGGGAGTCAGAACAACAAGATTCCGGTGAACATGAAATGTACAATACAAATGTATCCCGTTTGGTTCAACCTAAGATGTATGCCTATCAAGGTTAGTGATTCTAACCTAACTTTGTAAACTTTACGCACGACTTTAACCACCCTTACCAAGGTAGTATTCTCCAATTATGATACCAAGATAGAACATTTACATATACATTTTTATGAAGCCTTTAAATTAATTATGAAATCGAGAAGTGAACTCCTAATTACGGAGATTATTTACCCATGTGCACACATGTTTAATCATTTAACGCCTTACTATTAGAAGATAGATTTAGGGTTGATTCTCCCGATCACTTAAGACCCTATGCGGACCTATTTGGTCATTAATACCTCTCAGTGATTTATTCCACGTTATCATAAACTAGAGGGCACTAGCTACGGCCCCTACTAGTTAAGGCTTCAATCATTCACGCATATACCTCTTGCTGACCTTACCACGTATAAGGTGAGAGAAGGTATTTTATTGCTCGCTATACCTCTAGCCGACCTTATTGGATAACCTCCTTAGTCGCTTACAACTTCCCATAGGGTAGGTATCCATATCTGACATTTTTAGTTTATAGGTTTGGGTAGACAATACACACATATTTCGTTTAAGACCCCTATACTGAAAGACCTATCCCCAAGTGGACTCTTCAACCTTAGTCGCTTAAGACCCAGGAAGCGGACTGTACGCGAAGGTTATTAGGTTCGTACCCCTTTGGCCCTTAATACCTTTCCCTATTGGGATAAAGTGGACCACGTCATTATGCCCTTTCTGTGTAATTACCCTCCACAAAAATATCTTACACATAATATTTATTATTGTCACAAGTTTCTTGTGGTTGATAATGTTTTACATCATCAACTACGAAGTCCAATTCTAACATCTGATTTTAAGTTTTGTATTACTAAAAATAAGGGAAGCTATACCCTCCTTACTCTGGGGTGTTTATTTAATTACCTCCCTAATTCAGACTTAGTGTATAAACAATAATCGATGCCTATAAATCCCTCTATTGCACCCAATTACTTCTTATTGCTTTGTTATTGTTCTTTGTAACCGTAACAGTCATATTTTCTAAGGCAACCGTCAACATAGGGTATCCTTATTTTATCAGTCCCAAATATCTATTTGTTGAACCCTAATATATAATTACTATCCTTATTTAGTTATTTATTTATTGACTATTATATATATACACATATTTTTATGCACCAGACTCCTCACATTAAGTTTACTACATATGGATGTTGGATTTGCCAGTATGTTCCGAGCAGACTTCTACCACAAGTTGAACTTAACCTCGCACCTTAGGGCATTATATATGCACATTAGACCCCTCACATTAAACTGACTACCTGTGGATGTTGGATTTGTCGGTCGCTCCCGGGAAGGCTTCTGCCACAAGTTGAACTTAACCTCATGTCTAAATGAAGTTATAATTCAAATTTCCTAATTGGGGTGTACAACATTTATCCTAACTAATTTAGGAATTAAAACCATTATCCTTTATATCCACTTTTCCCCAATCAATATTGGTTACAATGGTTGTTTATTGATTCGCGGTCTTATGTATAGCAATTAATTATATTGATTGCTACAACGGTCACCGCAAATGTATTGATTTAACATGGATTACATTTTCATATAAAATTCCATAATTGAACATTATTTCAAACATTTAAACATTTAATACCATGTATATTTTACCATTTTTAAGCTGATTCGGATGGATAATATGTATATATTTGTTTTCGTGTTTTTGTGCGGTCAACGTAGTTATCTATTATTACTATTAAGTCAAACGATTTGGTTTAATCAATAACCAAACATTCCTTTTTATACTTAATCCTGCCAAAAGGTTTCAAATCTTCCAAAAAGACCATTAGCTATAATTATTGTAACTTATGCCTAATTTGTGGAATAGATATATTTCAAATTCACATGACTTAAAAATTCATTGATAATCCACATAATATTATTATTCAAAACCGAAATAGAGATCTGGAATATAACTACATCTAAATAGTGTTTAATGTGATTGAATTCCTGATCTATAGTGTTTGCAATGTACACAATATTTTTTACAAAATAACTGTAGGAAATAGGTATAAACAAATTTGAAAATCCTACAATTAATATTATGTCTAACCAAAATTCATAATATTCATGTTTTAACAATGTTTACACTCAGACCTGATGGGTGACAATTCAATTACAAAAATTTAGTGAATAGATCTGATTGAATTAGGCATAACAATTTAGATTAATTCAAACGAAATAGATAGCTATTATAACTGTATTCATAAATTTCCCACTCACCTTAAAGCATCCAAATCCAAAGTTTGAATCTTTTAAGCCTACAATTCCCAAATTCTTATAAATCTACATTTTATCTGCAAAGGGGATAATTTCATACCTGTAGATATGTAAGAAAATAGGAAGAGAGGAGAGAATCTGATTTGGAGCGTCAATTTGCATTCTTTTCCATCAGATATGACAATCCTCTTAATTCAATATGAATTGGATTTGCTTTGCGGTGTATGAATATATTTTTATTTTAGAAATTAGGTTAGAAAAGGGAGGAAAATGGCAGAGATCTGCTACTGCTATAGATTTGTGTGGTAAATGAGGCTTTATCTCTTTCTTTATAGGTGTGGAATTGGTCTTGGACCGTTAGATCTACTTAAGTTTACATCCATCCATTCGTTTTTAACCAACCCTAGCCGCTACTGGGCTATCTGACACCCAGTAGGTCGACCGTTGAGGTCGACCACCTGGGTCCTCAATTACCCAGTATGACTATGTTAAATAAGGTATATTATAAATATAAATCCTGATTTATTCATTTTCCGTCCATTTTCGTATTTCGTCCGTAACCTTTTTCGTACGGACCCGTTCGCGAAACTCCAAACATGAAAGTTGACCAGAATTCCAAGACGAAGGCATCGGTTAAAGTTTCGTAGCCAAATTTCATCGTATGTAGAAATTCCTATTTTTGAGATTCTAATAGTTAATCCTTATAGCCAAAATTCCGGGTTGTTACATTCTTCCCTTCTTAAAAGGAATTTCGTTCCGAAATTCTTACACCTATAGTCCTATTATACACAACCAATTTGTATGCATCCACTTTGCAATCATGTGTATATATGCATGGCATACATAATGCAATTCAACAAAAAAATGAATGTAAGGTGATTCTAAATCGGATCCTCCTATATGTTTGCATTAAATTTCGAACACTTTGGGAAACATGATGCAAAACATGCTAAATATGCTGGCAGTTCTATATGAATGCAAATTTTGAAAGCTCCTTTTCATCTGTTGCCTTCACACAATTACACATAAAAGTGTGAAGCAACCAATTATTGTATCCAAATCCTACTATCCAAAATGTCGCGCAATCTAATCGTTTCCTATTTAACTTCTCACAAACCGAAAAATGGAAAGCAAAGCGAAGAATTTTAACGTTCTCTTCACTTATAAATATTTCCTTTTCCGCCCTACAGTGGAATTTTCACCTCAGCTACCCAAAATAATGCAAAAAATTCTATTTGTAGGGGGTAAAGGAGGCATAAAACAAGCTCTAAAACGCAAAATGAGTTTATTTGTAACCCGCACGCACCGTTGAAAAGGTATGGAAACAACGTTTCCAAGGATAACAACCTTTCCCTTGTGGTTGTTATCGCTTTTATCATATCGTCGGTCCTACTGCACCGCTAAGACGTGCATACAAACCATCGAAAATATCTTCCTTATACTATTCATGCGATCAAAAATCAAAATTTTTCACAAAAATAAATTTCCGCTTGAAAACTTCTTATGTTTATCTTGATTTTTTTTCCAATGCCGCTTCACTTTTTATATGTGGTTCGTATGAAAATAAAACTTTTGGTATTGTGCTGCTTTACGCCATTAAAATTATCCATTTTAATGTAGAACAACGTTTAAATATGCACAAAATGTTCACTACAACAAAATATAATATTTATAAGGCTTTTTTATAACATACTATTCTAAACTGTTATTGATTAGGCTTAATTATTTCTTTCAACCTGAATTTGTTTTGTAATTAGAGCATAACGCTGGCTTCTTTTCACGTAGCTAGAGTGTAACGCTGGTTTATTTTCACGGCCGCCACTTCACAAATAATTTTTCAATCTTCCCCGATAATCCATTCTGCTTCCTCCAAAACTTACACCGTACCTCACAAATCATCAACCGATTGCGAAACCCTCTTCCATCTCCAATCTCATCAATTCTTATACACGGTGTCCCTTCAAAACTTCTTCCATCTCCAATCTCTGTCGAAGCTAGGGCGGCGCGTTTTGGATCTAATATTCGATCTGGATTTTGGTATGCGATCCCGATTCTTTGTTTGTGCTGTAGATCTGTATTTACGATTAAGCATTTACGATTATGGATTTACGATTATGAATTTACGATTGTGGATCTAATATTCGATTAGGGTTGCTGTTTTAGGGTAAACAAAATGTTATTTTTAAATTTTAATCCATCATCTATAATCCACAAAATTCGCGACTATCATGATGTTTATAATGTAGTTTGGAACAAATATTTGGAATAACTGACAATTTTTATATATTTGAATTGAAGTTAATTTTGGTTTGAATGGTGACCACCCTTGAGCCAGCTGTGGTTAATCCGATACACAATGGCTGCTACTGTGCTAGGAACTTTTCATTTCTCAACTGAACATGCAAGGAAATTGGTGTGAAATACGTTGCTCCGATTTTAAAATATTACTGGGATATTAAATGTTCAGTGAAAATTTTGGGCTAAGAATATAGAACACTGTAAAGAAATAAATTAGCATTGATGTTGTCAGTTGAATATGTTAGTTTGACATTGTAAATTAAACTACTCCATTTGATACTGTATCTATTTTTTTACATAAGTTATTAAAACCCATGGACTCATGGAAATTGTAGTTTAACTTTTGTTCCATTGATCTTGACTGTTTTCTAATTACATAAGTTATTTAATGTTGATGCATTCTACATAAATACCATGAAAATAACTTATTTATAAGTGTTGACAGTGATAATTTTCACGTAACCAATTGGCATAACACTTCAATGTAATTAAGTTATAATGGAATTCGTTTTAGAGGCGACTGAAGGCTGACTAGGCCATGGTCCATGTGTATAGACTCTATGTAGGGAGCTTAAAATTTCTTCCAGCTATCAGTATTCTACTGGTTATACAACATTAGTTATGATAACAGGTGATGTAATTTACAATATAATGCTTGCAAATGAAGCTTAAAATGTATTATGTAAAATAATTTTGATATGTACACCTTTTATGCGCAGCACACTGCAGGCCAATAGATTAAGCAAACATAATAGAACATATGGTAGTTTCTGGTTAAAGTTTCTCTTACTTTTGTTGTTTAAGCATCAAACTATCTAACAATTTAATTTTATATGCACAGACATTCGTTTTTTTACATGTATAAATTGAAGTGTTAGGAATAATATAATACCCATTTATTGTTAACGGTTTAATGAAAATTTGAGTATGCTGATGAGAGGTTTATGCCTATATGTTTGCATATATGATATCTGGTATATGACAGTTAATCTAAGTACCACTAAGCAGTTGGATAAATGGCAGTTTTCCAAAATTTTACCTCTCAGTATTAGGAGACCAGTATTCAGGCATACATTTTTTTAACAGGTCATTTATATCCAACAACAAGGAACCTTTAAAAAAGTAGAAAATAACATAAAATACTGTTTTTTTGTTTTGAGAACAGAAATTCTGCCTTATGTAATTAAGTCACAACTATTTCATAGTTGAGTTATGTATTCGTTTTGATTTAGATAACCATGTGATATAACCAAAGTGCATCTTCAAAAGAGTAACGCGATAATAAGAATGATACCCTTAAATTACGGTAAAACAAATGCATAAAATTAAAAATTGTCTGCAATTAGACATAGTGTAAGCACTTAGCAGTTTAATACTTCTTTGATCTTGAACACTTTTTTTTATCAGTAGAGGTCTATTCAGATTAAAGCATTAGAAAACCAGTTGCAATAATTGTAAGCATATTAGCACAACTTGAACTTCTCATCATGCAACTATCGTTAGGCCATATATGTTCAACCAGTTTGACGCACCTGGCTCTTTTGTGTAAATCACATTAGAAGACTTTGGACGTAATTGATGGTCAGTGGTGTTTGATTTAACTCATTACAGAACGAATCCTTTTTTAAATAGGAGGAGTTACAGTTGAGTTCCCATCACCATGCTGCCAGATGAAAATACGTTCTAAATGCAATATTTTTTAATATTTTTTTAACATGCTATGTGTTTAATTCAAATGGTAAGCTAGTGGGGTTCATAATAATAAATGTTCTAATATGTCCTATTATTTAAAAACAAGTGTGACTTACTTTATTAGTTTCATGAACACACTGAATCTGGATAGTGAATAGTATTATAAAAACCGATTCATCTTATATCTTGCATCATACACTTGACAGATCATGGTGAATAGATTAGGATATTAATGATCTGCTTGTATATTTATGTTGATAAATATACGTGATCCAAATTAGATTTAAAAGTTCAGCGAATATAACATGATATTTGCCTTTATACTGCATGTATAAACAAATATATCAAAATTGAATTGGTTTTAGATTAATTCATAAACTTCTAATTTGGTTCATATATGAACATTAATGAATGATTTTCATGTTTATATATATGCATCTCCATTACCATATCTTTTAATACATATTTCATTAACATAGCAGTCATTGTGACTTATTGATTGCCTTAGCATGCAATTATTCCTATACTTGTATATTTACAAGAATCAGTTTTTAACTGAAATTTTTTTGTCTGTAACATCATAGTATATAGATAAATAAATTCTGATCAGCCATCATAATTAATGACATGCATATATATATATATGTATGTATATATATATATGGTTATGAATATTTTGTGAGTAGAAATATGCTATAATTTTGAAAGTATTGTGTATAATATGAACTTTTTAACATAATAAAATGATAAAAAGGATCTTTTATTGCAGTGAAGTACACATATTTTTAGGCTATAATTACTATAATTTTGAAAACGATGGACATACGATTTTTGGTTGTAGGTGTCTTTGTATATGTATTTACGTTTCCTGTATTATATATGTATCCTTTTTTGAATATTGTTGCGGACAGGTCTCGGATTTTTAGGTATCATCCGCGTGTCCTAGATTTTGCATGCAGATGTCTCGCCCTTTCATATTATGTTGGATTACGTTATTAATTTGAAATTTTCATGGTGGACTTTAAAAATATTTCTTGTTACTGTTCATCAATTTTTATCCCAAGTGTTGCTGCATCCTCTTATAAGCATATTTAAAATAAGAGTTTTATACATGATTTAAAATCGAATTGCTAAGAAACTTAGCCGAGTTTGAGATAAGTTTGATTTGTTCATAGGACAAAAATTATGATCTTGCCTTTGAAAAAGAGGGGAATATGGGAATATTCATGTTACATTATGAGGGGAATATGGGAATATTCATGTTACATTAGCTGTGATTGGATTTGATTCTTGTTATGCATCTTGACATATGCATCTTCATATTTTATCCTTTACGTATAATAAATCAACTTATTTATTCGTTATTTTCTTTCTTGTGCACATGTTCATGTCCTTTTTTTCTTTTCCTTTTCGCTATTTTATGTTGGCAACGTTGGAGAAGTTGAAAGACATAAGATGGGTTTTACTCATTTTATGAATGTAGGCATTGATTAAAAAATTCTTCCCTTGATTGGGCGGTATTAATATTATATGCTACTATCATCTACTTTCCTCTGTCATTGCACGTATATAATTAGAAATATGATGGCATTTTTTTAATTAATTTTTTACCTAATTCTTAATTTTATTTTGGTGGTAGGTCTACCCATTGTTTGCTACTGTTGGCTCAGTTGCGGGTATCTGCGTGTATTCTCTATATAGTAACATTACCATCAATCCTGAAGTCAGGTAATTTTATGCTGTCATTATTTTTGCTTTATTTGTTAGATTAATGTTTTGGTTAGTTGGTTATGAATATTTTGTGAGTAGAACGATATTTTTTTTCCAACTAATGACCTGTAGAACCCTGTTTTTAGAACATTATACCACTTGTATTTTCACTTTTATATTTTAGTACAAATAATTTCTTTTTTGAAAAGAAATCCATACCTGTTTTCACTAAATTATATATATTTTGGTGCAAACGCACTGTTAGCTCTAAAATCCTCATTGACATAAATGTTTGTATGCCTATGCATGTAAGTATTATTGTTGTTGCAGTGTGATATCTACTGAAATTGTCAATGTTGATGATCCATAAAGAAAGATGCCATTGGTTTGAACTTTGATACAAATTTTAAATAGGTTATCTAATTTCTATATCGTTATAGTTTCAGGAGTCGCGTACTAAAGTCTCTTTTTTTAAGACATTTTGTTGCCATATCGAAATCGTTCAAAGTGGTTAGTAGTGTTTCATAGTTTCTAGGATAAAACTGCCTTGTAGGCCAATATCAATGGTCTCTTGAACAAAGATTGGGGATGAAGAATATGGTTGAAAACTTGTTTAGAAAACTGATGATAGTTACTGTGTCAATAGCTCGGTTTACATAGGGAAAAATCTGAGAGAGAAACATGGTTGATACATGTTTAGCTAATTCAGGCGATGAGATGACTATTGTTGGCACTTGACCAAGTTGTAGAAGCATGATAGGTCCATATTTATTAGCTAAATTGCAAAGAGAGATGTGAGGTTGTGAGCCTAGTTGATGCAAAGAGAGATGAGGTGACTATTGTTGGCACTTGACCAAGTTGTAGAAGCATGATAGGTCCATTAACATATTTTATCAAACCATCCAAAAGCTTTTATTTCAAAGGTACTATTTAAGGCTATTTAAAAGTTACTCCTTAAGATAAGGAGTTTGAAATAAGCAAAAGAATTAGGTATTGATCAACTACTAATCTTCTTCGGATTAGATATTGATCAATTACTAATTTAGTCCGGATCAGGTATTGATCAACTTGACTTTGTTGTGCTCTAGGTATTGCTTGATTCCAACAAATCTCGTCACATTTTGATAAATTCATAACATGCATTTGACTCTAATGACATCTTAGGTAAATAAAAAAAAGTTGTAACTAATTTTTTTGTTCGCTCGATTAGTACCAGCAAGAAAAACTTGAATGACAATCATATGATCGCTTGGTAGGAAAATTGCTGCTAACACAAGTTGTATTAGTTTTAAGCTTTATATAAATGTGTGATTTAGAAAATCAAATAAAAGTAAACGTTTACACATGGCTGTGTGGTGGAGTCAGCTATATGATTGCGGCAGAAACTATATATAGCTGTGGTAGAGTATTTGATTTATAACATTTGGAATTTTATTAATTCTGTATAATGGATGGGTGGATATAAAGGAAGATGATAGAAGGATATATCATATGATCACTGGATGCCAGAACACTATGCATATGATTATTAATTAGGAAAATTATGATAATCCTGAGATGCGTCGGATTTGATTGCTAAGCAACGATTTAAATCAGTCAAATGAATTAAGGATGAATACAAGGTCAACAAAAAGTATGCAGCGCAATATTCAATATAAAGCAAACTGGCTAGATCATAGCTACACTATGCACGTCTTATGCCTTAGTCAAATGAATTTGCACATGTACAATCAGCGGAGACAAATCACTCTATCGTTATATAACTACAAAAATTAGGAAATAATTAGGCACACCAATTTTTTAAATTCTTGATATTGGAAATAATTAGCAAATCATCTAATTACAGTATTTAATAGACACACCAAATTTTTTTAGTCTTGAAATAAAGTTATATTGCGTTTATTGCTCTCAATTTATAGTATCTAATTACAGTATTTAATACATGCACCAAAAAATGTTTTTTACAGTATCCAATTACAATATTTAATCATCATATTATAGTATTCAAATAAAGTTATATTGCGTTTATTGCTCTCATTTTTTGGGGTCTATGTCTTCCCTTGTTTTGCTTCATGATACTGGAAGCAGACAACGGCAACTGATTTTATGTACGTATAAACCTTAGATAGTGTTATTATTGGACTTGAACATAATTAAGACACAAGCTTGTTGTCATATAGTGCTTTATATGATATTGTTAATTATTTATTCTTGATGATACTCTGCAAATAATTTGTATGCCTTGTTTGAATTTGCAAATAATTAGTTCATTGCTTGTGGTACAGAAAATGAGCAACTATGGGAATGTAAGAACTCGGCACATGCAAAAAGAATTCAACGAGCAGAAAAAGAAAAGCACAACAAATAAGCAGCTTGGAGACAATCAAGCAGACGATGAGATTACGCTTTCTAAATTGGTAGGCTCATTCATTTTTTTTCAATGCTATTAGATGATTTTAATTTTTAAGAACAAACACTCATTAATTACGACTCGTTAATAATCTGGAGTAGGCTAACATGACCTGACCTAGGAAAGGCCCATTGCTGAGCTACATGTTAATGTCGACTTAGACCGGAAAAGCTTACCATTATACTATATCTTATCCACAACAAAACAACATTCATATTAAAAGAAGCGAGGTACAAATTTACTATGGAATTACAGTTTTGTTGCTATTATGATCACATCAAAGAGACAGAAAATGATGCTTCCCTGTGGAAGTTGTGGTAAGGATTGAAAGTTGTCAGGAGAATAACATGCCAGTTTTCGCGTTAAAGACGACTTGTCGACTTGAACAAATCGGTTATAACCCAATTGCTGAGCTAGGTCAGGTCATGATGCAAATACATATGGATTTTAATTTTAAGAACAAACATGTTTATAGAAACCCTTAATTTCCTAGATCAGGTCAGGTCATGATGCAAATACATATGGATTTTAATTTTTAAGAACAAACACTCGTTAATAATCTGGTAAGACAAAAATTAAGGTTTTCTCTGCCCCATCGACATTTGCTTTCTCTTTTATTCCACATGTTTCTTAAATGTGGTCTTTGATATAGTTATCGTCAAAAGATGTTCAAAGCATCAAACTGGCCAATAATTTGGAATTTTCCTATGTTATGTGTAAAGTAGTGCTTGCAAATTTATATAGCTGAGTGTTTGAGTGATTAGTGTTTTAAATTTTGGCCATGGTGTGTATGCATGTTCATACCTATGACATGCATTTTTCAGTCTAGATATTGTTGCATATATTGTACTCAAACAAGATGCTTGGATACTATGTAATTCATTACATTACCTACAGTCATGTATTGATATCGATAAGTTTTTCCATGCCTGTAGATGTTTGATTTTGTTTGCTTATCTGATGTAATATTTGTCTTACCAGATTCTTGTACAACTATAGATCATCTAAACTCCATAAATGAAAGTTGTCCTTTTATTTTTTATAAACGGAAAATAGCAAAGAAGAATAAGTCCATTAAAAGGAAAAGTCACACGCAAAACGAAGTAGACGAACAGAGAAATAAACGTACGAGAGAAGAGCTGTTAGAAGACCATCAAGTAGAAAACGAGGCTGATATTGAACCAGAAAATATTGCTGTAATGCATGACAACCCACATGCATTAGAAAACAATCAAGCTCAAATCGTATTAGAAAACAATGATGAAGTACAAGACAATCTACAAACAATTGACAACGGAGTTCAGGCAGAAGGAAAATCGACAAGAAAGCCTAGAGGGCCAACCAAAGTCAGAAGACTTCCATTCAACTCTTCGGAGATGATAGAAGTTGAATTTAATAGTACAGGCGAACCAATAGGACCTGGGTCAGTCAAATTATCCTCTTATTTAGGACCACTTGTACGAGAAATTATTCCGGTTACACAAGTGGATGGAAGCAAGTTAGTTCCGAGTTGAAAGATGTTTTATGGGAAAGCATCCAGGTGACACTCTGAATAGTTGTACTCATGATGTTGATCTATCCCAATTAACGACTTTATCATCCGACTTATTATCCACATTAACCAAAAGTGCACTTTTATCGTTCAACTTTGATTATACTATACTGTCTTTATCTATAAATAAATTTTAGACAATGCATAGTGGATCCTAGTGCTTTATGACAGTAAACCATGTATTATGTTTTAGTTATTAAAGCAGCTTTTTCAACATTTCAGATTGAAGTTTGAATTTCAATCATAAGACAGTTTGCAATATATATGCATTATTGTCACAAATTTTAAGCTAGATGAACTGTATCTATCTCACAGGCATTGTTTTAGTTTTTAAATGCTATATTCATTACTGGACAAGTTAAACTTATAATTAATTTCGCCATATTCCTGGAACCTGCTATGTGGTGGAGAAAACATGCAATGATAGGACCTCTTTTGGTGCCAGTATTTGCAAGCAAACTATAACAACTTTTATTATTGTCACAGGCAAGGTTTAAATTGGATTTAGTTTGGCACAAAACTCTAGCTTTTCAACAAATGGGTGGTATTTGGCGGGCATCAAAATGTAGATTAGTTCGGAAGGTGTTACAAGCCAAGTCCATGGAGGAAAGACTTCAGTTAAAACCATCTAACATTAGATGTATAAATGAATGGAAGAAATTTATCAAGTTGAAAACTAGTTCGGAATTCAAGGTACGAGAAATTTTCTTATATACTACTAATGTACAAAAAACTAAATTAAATAGAACTGCATTGGAATGTGTATGTGCATGTCAAATGTCAATAATGTATGGTGCTAGTAAAACATACATCCAGCCCGTTATGAATTTGCATGTATTCATCATTCAAAAGGGGGGGGGGTAGTCTTCAGTTTCTTCTTTGATTATCTGTAATTGAATAAAAATTGCAACTTTTAAGAACTGAAACTATATGACAGTAAATGCAATGCACTCATCATCTAAACATTTTATATCGTTATAAAAGTAGCTGGCTTTTGTTATGCAAGACCCATGAATGTACTTTAATTTTATTTATCTGTAATGACTAAGTTGAATACTACCATACCATTCTTATTTTAGGCTGTGAGCGAGAAGAACAAAGCTATTAGACAGAGGCAGTTGCCACACACGTCCAGTCGTAAAGGAATGGCACGACTAGCTGAAGATTTGGTAACAAAATTGTAGTTATATATTTACTGCAATATTTACGAAACTTTTAATTTAATTGCTTTTGTTATTTGGTGATTTTGAATGTAGAAAAGCGAAAGTAGCGATCGCTCTGCCGTCTCTAGAAGTGTAGTCTGGATCAAATCTCGCACTAAGAAAAATAGTGAACCGGTGAATATGATTGCTGCAGATGCTATAGTAAGTTCATACTTTTCAAATACGTATGATAGACATATAAATACTATGTTTTAATGAGTTCTGAAAAATATAAGATGTCATATATGTGGTATTTAAATTTGCAAGCTTGTGAGTGTGTTTCCTATTTTAATTTAAATACCATGTTTTAGTACTGCATAATGATTTAGTGTTGTGAAGATTGGGAAGCAATAAATGCCCTTTTTCTGAAAATTTTCATTTGGCTGTACCTTCTGAGTTCCCTACAGTGAAAGTCGGTCATACTGTTGAACAAATATCAACTTTTATCGATCGGCAGTTACTACAGCTCAATCTTTTGTCTACTCGTTTCTGTTTCAGAGTGTCACATTTATTTTAATCTTTTTTTTGGTATTTTTTTAAATGGTTGATGATCACTATGAATTTTTAATGCCGGCTAAATATTTTTGATAGAACTGCAATTTAAATGCTGGATATTACGGTGATTGCTATGGTCACCAAAGCTATTTTGACGGGCAATAATGAGCTCAAAATTAGATCGCCAAAGCAATTTCCTACAGCACACTGACATTGCTTCATATTACTGTTTCAATCAATGTTTTTGCTTGTGCATTATTTGATATTTGTACCTATGATACACAGACCTGGTTTTCTTTGATACTTGTTATCGGATCTTTATATATCGATTGTACAGTTTCCAGTCTATTGAACTTTATTGCTTTTAATATCATGAGCATCTGAACGATAAATTAATTGCTGCACAATACACTATTGATTTGTACTACAAAAAGATCCGTGAATTTCCTCAAAGTTCAAACAAGTACGATTTGCATTGTGGTATTTAAACTGCAATAATATGAAATCAATCATGTTTTGTAGGAAAAGATTAAACAAATTGAAAGTGTTTCACAATCGAGCTCGCCAATTAATTATAGAGAAGATGCACTTGCACAAGTGTTAGGGCAAGAAAGACCGGGTCGACTTAGAGCGATGGGAAGAGGAATGAGTCTTAGTAGAGCGGCTTTATCGCAAGTTAAGGATAAGCATACACTGCTACTTGAAAGCAAAGTGTCGGACTTAGCGAAGAGATTTCTACAACTAGAGAAAAATCAGGTGCAAATTATCACTACATATTGCATTGCTAAAATAATAAAGGCATCAGTTTCTCTGAAATTTTTCTTTCAGGCAAACTATCTCAAATAATTAAACAATCGGTTTTTCATCGTTATACGGTTATACCAGTAAATCCAGGTTACGGTTTCAAAGTTGATTTAGAGAACCGAGCAAATACTATGCTAAAACCACTATGTTTCGTTAAGCAGACCAAGTTACTATTATTTGCTGAGACCATTTGTACTACTGTTTGCCATGCTTGGCCTTTAATTAAAGTCCGTCAAAAAAAACTTAAAATCATAGGTTGACAATAAAATTATATATTGCTGAGAGCACCACCATTTGATTATCAAAACTACTCAAACTACTCTCATATTTCTTTTAATTGCTCACTAAGTTTGGATTTTAATATTTAATTGTATTACTGATGTTCAAAAGTTCTGTTATCATGTCTTGAAGAGCGGTGGATGAGTGAATAATGGATTGGTATTCTTATTTCGAACTTTTCATTCGCTCTCAAATCCGTCGCTTTCCTCTGATCTATAATCTATTTCCTACTGTTTTAATTCGGTTGTACCAAATTATACACTAGCATCAGAAAAATCTGTATCCTCTTACGTATGTATTTTTTTAACCCTTATATTATTTCTTATCATGTGGAGCACCAGTAAAGAGTCAAAATCCACACTTAGGGGACGATGAAAAACAACAGCCAAAATATTTTTTTATTTTCGGTCGAGACTATGAGCCTAACGATCTTCACACGCATAACTGGTTACGGGTTACATTTGAATACCTTCGCAAAATAACATATTTTGTTTCACTGGGTTACATTGGAATATCTTCACAAAAGAAGATATTTTGTTTCACCACAACAATTTTGTTCCTGTTTTGGTACACTATACATATGAGTTAGAAAATAGCCCATTCCAGTTCATTGGCAATGCACTCTCAGTTCATATGAATTTTAAGACTTTGATCAAACGACAGTTGACACTGCCAACATATTGAGCATACTCACCAAATGAATCTTCCTATCTTTCTGATACATATGTTTCACGTATTCTGTAATATGGTTTTTTTTGGGTGGGGTGGGGGGGTACCATTATATAGAATCGTAGGCACACTTTCAAGAAGGATCTCCTTATATTTACCCTCTTTATGCTCATAAGACACAAATTTATGCTCATAAGACACAGCATTTCATGTTCTATATTTATTTACAAATCTTACCAAATTGAAAGACCTCATTTTTTTTAACCAACCGCACTTCATTTTTAAGAGATATCGTCAAACTTGGTTAAAAACACATAGGACACAGCTTAATGCTTACGTATTATTTAATCCACACTTTCTTATTAACCACAATTAGTTGTTCAGATTAAACTAAGTCACTTTTTCCTATAATTTCATCCATTGTCTCATATCTACGGTCAACGTACATATACATTATTTATTAACTTGCTCCACAAACAAGGCGTTACAATCTAACCACAATTCATTGTTCAGATTAAACTTGAAGTATTACCTTCTTGTATATCTTAAATATTACATTTGTATATAATTATAACTAACTTTATATTTTCTAAGATTTTGCAGAGTAGACACAGTGGGACAGAAGTAAACAAACCTCAAGTAATTTTTTTTAATTGGTTTCGCATCGTTCATATTTTAACTTTTTATTCAATTAGTATCATTATTTTCCTATGTTTAAATGTAGTGTAACTTTGACGAAAATATGAAGAAGTGTGATTTATTGGATTGGCGAGGGAATGAAGAGATCATTGCTGAAGGAAGAATCGTGTCAGATGATCCGAACCAGCTTGTCAATGATGTTCCTTTAGGGCCGGATGCAATGATTATTTTTATTGAAAATCCAATCAAGCTAGATGCTTTTATATGGAGGCCTACATCTTCTTTCTCACTTATTGGGGAGGCAAAGGATAAAATTGTGGCATGGCCGAAGAATAGTGTTGTTCTACATTCAACCGATAACAATGGAGGAGGAGAAGATAAGGTAAATATTTTTATTCACAATGAACATGCAATTTTATTATATACATTTTTTACTAAATAAATATTTTTACATCTAATAGAGTAGAAGTAGCAGCTTGGAATGCAAATGCAAGAATTTTGATTGGGGGGCGGGCAAGCAACTAGTGGCTTTAGGACGATTACATTCGAGCATCTCGGAGGAAATTATTAATGATGTTCCTCTTGGACCAGGAGCTATGATTGTTTGGATAGATGAACCCCTAAATCCAGAAGCTTTTTTGTGGAGGCCATCCCCTGGTTTGTTCTGAATTGGAGATGCTGCTGGTAAGAAGGTTGCATGGCCTGAATCGCAAGTAGTTGTTGAGACAAGTGATACTACAGTTACTACTACGACTAAGGATGTCGTGAAAAAAAATTCGGTACTTGATTTTTATGTTGTCTTTTTATTTTTTCAAGGATTAGCAACTTCATTATTTTATTTTATTTTTTCAAGTGATGCATTTAGTCCCACTTTTTTTGCAAGTATTTGATCGATATAGATATTGATATCAAGGTTTACTATAGCGAACTTCATTGATAGTAACTGTAATATAAACTCACATTTAGTTCATAGATTGATAATACCATAGCTACACAACTTCAAAAATATGCAGGTAGATGAATAAAATCTTTTTTAGGGTTGCTGTATTCTCTTTTCAGCTCCAGCAAATTCTTTTTTTTTTTACTTGCCATCCTTCTCCATGGAGTTCTTTGTATTCTCAGTTGGAGTATAATTTGGTTTATCAGCTCCATATTTGAATAAATGAATCAACCGTAGGAAAAGTAAAACAAGCTCTGCAAACATTTTTACAAGTGTGTAGACAAATGAATCAGCTGGCCACCATCAAGGAATGGTTTAATTATGCTAATATTAAAGGAAAATTAAGGACTACTTGATTCCAAACACAACGGCTAATTCTGATAGTTGCAACTTGTACGGTGTAGACAAGTGATACTACAATTACTACTATGACTAAGGATGTCGTGAAAACATTTGCGGTACTTGATTTTTATGTTGTCTTTTTATTTTTTCAAGGATTAGAAACTTCATTTTTTTTCTTTTTTCAACTTGCAGACTGCAAATTCAAAAACAAACAATAAATGCAAGATAACGAGTTTATCGGGAAATGGGAAAGTAGTAGCTTTAGGACGGGTGGAGTCAACCGATCCAAATGCAAGTGTACATTTCAAACCTCTAGGAAACAATGCAGTTAAAATTTGGATAGACACCGTAAAAGAGCCGGAAGTAGAGCTATGGAGGCAGACATCCGAATTTCAGTACATGGAAGATGCACTCTCTTCTACTATAGCTTGGCCTGCTGAGCATGTCATAATGGAATGAAGTTTATGTAAGTCTTTACCGTTTAATTATATGGTATCATGATTTTTGTTAGTAAGCGCATTTATACCTGATCATGCGTATATCTGAAAATTTCGAGTTTTCATGCATGTCAAAATCACTCATCTCTGTCCCTATTATATGTAAAAACATCTTGATCCTTATCCTTTTGGACTATTTTATAATACTAATTATAGTGTGCAAAGCGGAGAGGCCGACCTGTATTCGCTGTAAATTTGCATGTTGTGATCATACTCGCTGTAATTGGCAGTTAGGTTGTAATTAAAGTGTGAAAAGCGGAGAGACAGAACTGTAGTCTGTTACTTAAATATACAATCATGAACTATACCTTACTGATGTGGCAAAGCTTTTTACCTTCGTTCTAAAATGCAACATCCCAATTAATTCTCTCTTTTTTCAAAAATAAATCTCACAAAGAAACTTCCAATTTCATCCCCATGAAATAATAACCAACCGTCCGAAACTGATCCCTTGTTATATGTATCATTATACATGGTAAATGTAATTTGAGTTGAAAGAGGCTTTCAGATATTCTGCGTGATACGATTATCTGCACACCTGAAATGCTGCGACACTTTCAGATATTGTGCAGTCAAAGTTCTTATATATGAATGAAAAACATTTTTAGCTCTGAACAGAGTCAGTTGACTCAGTTCTATTATTCGATGTTTATGGATTGTCAATGTCGATCAGATATTGTTTAAACGCTCAAAGTTCTATTAACAATTGATTTTCTTATTAATTATGCGAACAATTTATTATTATAAACAAATTTACAAAATGAGTTTTACGTTATTATTTATTAAAATGAGTTAAACAAGACTATTAAATCAATTTAACTGACAAGTAATTCACAATTCAAATACTGAAATAATACCCACATTTGAATTCAAACTATTAAACTTTAAAGTATCCTTTTTGTGTTTGTTAGGCACTCGTTTAAGATATGACTCAGGGAGATTCATCCGTAGAGGCTTAGAGCATTTAAACCTAAAACCGCATGATTTGTATCATCAAAACTTCTTATAGGATACAATATGAACACCGACTCGTAAGATTTCCTCGACAGTATCTTTCTATCCTTTCTGTTACATTTGGCATATGCACAGAGAAAACAGATGAACCGAGTTTGTTAGGATCGTTACGAATGGATAAGATAAGTTGTGGGTCTAAATGGACAAGGATTAACACCTGATGCAGACATATGTCAATTTCCCATCTCTTTCATAAGCGATATACATATGTATACATATACATGTATATATGTATACATATACATGTATATGTATATGAATTTACACATGCTTGTCTACATAATTCAAGTTACAATGATCCTACCATATTCGTCACGAGGCAAACATTTGATAAAAATTCTTCACTCTTCCAAAAGGTACAAACTTTCCTGAACAAAAAAAGACTGGTGTTGTTACCCAGTTACACTTGCTGCATTTGTCACTCTGTTTTTAAGGTTCTGCACTTCATTCTTGTCTTCCTTTAGAAGTATCAGGCCATATCCACCTTCCTTTCTCTTATACAAAATGTTTACCTCCCCTGAAAATTTAATGCATACATTCCATTGGATACAACAATACGTTTAGAAGCATACCATACGCTATTTTTTTAGTCAACTATAGAGACTCAGTCCAATAAACCTACATAAATATCCAATAACTTATCAACTTATTAGCAATTAACACGTGAATGTTCCTACACTTGATATCACTTTTCAATTTTTGCATGATAATCAGACACACTTATATGCCCTATTAATAGATAATAAGTACCAACCGAGTTATGAGATGAGACATAAAACTTATATTAAAACTGAAATTGAAGCACAACAGGAAACTGGTTTTTATTCTGCTGTTTCAGATAACCGTATTCATAAGAACAATACTTCACTACTAAGCTCTATGTACCATCATGTTCATCCTGATTGCTAATAAATCTGTTTTACATATTGACGACAAGTAATATCCCATGAAAAACCCTATATACTCTTTGCTTATGCACAATTTCAGGTAGATAAGGATATACTCTATATTTCTTGTAGTATGATACAACTGAACCCATGTGTTATATGCCAAATGCACTTTTCCTATATAAACAATCAATCACATTACCCAGTTTGGCTGAGTTATCTTAAGGAAAGAAATAATTTAGTTCCATAAGGCATTTACAGTAGTAGCTTTGTGTGCATATTTAATCACACCGAACAATGATAAAACCTGAAAGGTGTTACCAAATTGAGGTTAAATGGTGTTATAACTTCCGTATATTTCAAAGTAGTGGTGCTTTGTTCAGCCTTTCTAGCTTACAATGTTTTCTTTATGAATGATTGTTTTAACTGGGTGCACTGAACATGTTTTCTTTACAATATTTCAAAGTAGTAGTGGTGCTTGAAAGTTCTGTCAAAGCACTGAACATGTCCTGCACTAATGTCAAAGCACTGAACATGTTCTTTACAATATATCATGATATTATTCTTTATGAATGATTGTTTTTACATTTCTATATTTGCAGGCGAGGAAATAAGACATGACTTTGGTGATGGTGTTGCGATTACCAATGGAAGGGTGTCTTTTGTGCGTTAACTGAACAATTATAAACTATGTTTTGTATTTTGTGTACTCAAGTTGACATTAGTGGGAATTGAGAACATATGTATTGAATTAGGTGTTAACTCATGTATTGAATTTCTTTTGTTAGTTGATACTTTATTTGCCATTAGTATATTTTCTGTGTTCATCTTTTAACTTGTTATGAATATTCATTTTGATTATTATTATTAAAATGCATAGGCTATCAAAGATATATGTTATAATAGTAAACCTACGCTATGAATAATCTCAAATTTATTGAGATTTAGATGTATAATAGCGGCAAATTTGAGCTATTGTATTGATGTAGCATAGCGGCAAGAATGAGTTATTGTATTAATCAAGCATAGCGGCAATACTGATCTGTCAAAGGGGTTAGTAAAACTATAACACGTTTATTAATAACGCTGAATATTAGTTATTAAACACTTATTTTATAGCGGCAACATTGTGTTATAAATATTTTCTCTTTGAATGAGATTTTGATGTATTATAGCGGTCAACAGGAGCTACTGTAATTAAATAACATAGCGGCAAAATACCGCTGTCAAAAGGGATCTTTAATAACGGCATAGAAAGCGTTATAAAAGGTTAGCAGTTTTTTATAACATGTTCATATACAGCAGTTATGAAACCGCTATCTTTCTTATTGATAGCGGCTATAGGCCGCTATCAAACAGCAGTTCTGTTGTAGTGGTTGTATCCGAATTTTGTGTTTTCGCGCGAACCAAAATAAAAGAAAGTAAATCAGTAAAATATAAAGCATTAATTTTTTTTCAAAGAATCTTTTTCGAAATTCTTCTAAAGTGTATTTTGCGGAAACTTAAACGATTCAAGTCACATGTTGGAGAAGAAGGAAGTTGGTCACGCAAAAAATGCGAAAACTGAAATCACACACAAAAAGACCAACATAAATTTTAGCTTAACAAGGAACAATGATTTATTTATTTCTATACCTGGGACGACAACAACGCAAAACCGGTCCTTTGCTAAAATTTATCCAGCACATAATTCTATTATTTCCAGCTCTAGGACAACTCTTAGTTTAGATAATAAATGAGATTTCATTCAAACAGCCATGCATGAATGACATAAACATTTCCAAACTTAGAAATATCATTAACCTAATTCATGCGATTTAAACAAAACTAACAGTAACAAGCACAAATCTCCATAAAGCCAAGAACCCGATGCCGGAAAGGGAAAACAACAAAAGACGATGACAAAACAACAACACTGAAACTCCCAAAACAATGACTATAAACAATGAGATGTCTTACTCCACGACTGGGGCTCAAACCACTCTTCATGGCCTTTGATCAATCATATCATGGTAGCAGAATGCTTAATCTCGTGTTACAAAACTACTGGTATTGTTGGAGGTTCCCACATCACGACCTCTTATAAGAGAGAATTTGCGATGAGAAAAGAAACCTACCACAAAACTGTTTCTCATGTAAATCCATCCAATATTGTCTAAAGACAAAATAGGTAGGTGGAATTATAGAAAGTAACTCCATGAGTTAACACACAAGAACAAAAAGCTGAATCAAATACGATGCGGTACAAAATGACGGTTACGCCATCAATCAAAGAAAAGATTAATTTCCGCATCATGAGACAAATCTAGTCATAACTTCTCATTTATAGAACGATGGATCACACGTCTACATGGGCAGTTTGAACATAGATTCCCGAACACAAAAAACGACATTAAGAAAAGAGATTTGCTGCAAAATCTCCAAAGCCGGTCAAACAAAAGACCTTCAAAGATAGCTTAGCCTTCATCTCTGAAACGATGATCGCCCTTATAAAATCTATTCCAACAAGTATAACAAAGGCAGATGCAGCACAAACAACAATCCTATGCAAAGATCTCGAAGCAATGGACCAGTGCTAGTCCAACTGCCATGACAAATTTTCTTAGCCTTAAAACAGTGAGACCTTTTGCTCATTCCGATCCAACAAAATGACCTCTCCCTAAGGAAGAAGCTTGAATAGTATTATAAAGATTAGGTAGTGCAAGTAGGTATTGTAGACTAAGAAATGGTCGGATAGAAGAAATTAGATCTTGGAGTACTAGTGAGACAAGACCTAATGTGCGAACTAGCACGAAAAAAGAGAAGATAGGGCGATAATAAAGAAAGATAAGAAGAATAGAGATATGGTTCGGCTAGATAAGGACATTAATCACCCCGCGTTGTCTTTTAAGATTTAATGTGACCCAATAAATACTTATCCTTATCACGGCGATATCAAAGGCCATACTCAAACTCCGAACCAACTCAAAGGATTTAAAGTAGTCTCAGCAACGATGTTGCGACCACCCAACGAACGAACTTAGAACGAAAAATCATCTAGAAATCCGTAATATAAATTAAAACAGATTTTCCCTTTACCTAGCTGTTACACAACAAAACGATTCGAAATCAAATACCCAAAAAAAATTCCAAATGAAGGATTTTCCATAGCCTTTCCGAAGGAAAATTTAATACCTTTCAAAAATGGAATTTATTATTTACTAACGGTTTCGTATTTCTAAATCCATATTATCGTTATTATTTATATTCCAGTTTATATTACAAACTGAAAGAAAAAACTTTCCGTGTCCAAAAATGCTAGAGCTTTTAAAATATCAAGTTTTAATTGTGATAATTTTGATATATATTAAAAGAGGGATACTAAAAATCACAAGGAATGAGTATTAATTATTTTCAAGTTTAGTGGCATATTCCTTGTCATTTCCAATTTCGGTTTTTCTTCCAATCAGATTATATTTATTAAAATCACACAAAGCCCAAAACCTCTGGAGCACGAATCGATTGAAATTTTAAAACCATACCTTTATGAAACCATTTTTCCGAAACCGTATTTCACGACTTTTGAAATCCCTTTTTATTTCCCAAAATAAAACCCCTCGTACACATGGCCAAGAACTCAACTGAACACTTCCACAAAAGAATATCCAAAAATTTAACAAAGTAATGAATGGTCATACCTCGTAATTATATTTTTGAATGGATATGACATATTAACATGGATATCCAGTTTTAGACCAAGGGAAGGTTTTTGACCGGAACCACCAAACGAAACCATAAACCAGAAGTTGCAACTAGCTCGGTTGTAGCTAGATTTTTGTCCGATCTCCAAACTCGAATCAATGGAATCTACCATATGCCATTCTCATGCTCTTCATGACGAGATCACCAACGTACTGTGGGTTAAGACAGAATTGGTTAGAAGCCCAAACTCAACATATTTCAACTCCTAGTTACTTAAAGCCCATTCTATATAACTAGGCCCACAACTAATTCATCATCGCAATAATTTAAAGTCGAGTAAGATGATGAAGAAAAACAGAAAAGAAAAACGAATTACGTTCTCTCACGAGTCCTAATTTAACTAATTCCTCTGATCGTTTAACCTATGCTCTGATACTAAATGTAACACCCACATTTCTACGCCCAAATTTCGACAAAAATCGAAACTCAAACACATCCAAGCATGAAGCGTGTATATCTAGTACCAACAAATAAATGAGCATGAGCATAACATGAGTACGATAAGAAAACTCACAGCGGAAACAGAACATGATAAACTAGTATGAATTCAAGTAACTACCTTTTCAAAGTAAGTCACTTTGCCAATACCGAGCATGAAAGAGAATGAGAACTGAAAGCCAAACTTAAACACCTGTGAGAACCCGAACTTCTCCAGAAAACCTAGGTGGTTGTAATGATGAGGGGGTTAGAACAACAAGATTCCGGTGAACATGAAATGTACAACACAAATTATTTTACATAGATGTATCCCTTTTGGTTCAACCCAAGATGTATGCCAATCAAGGTTAGTGATTCTAACTAACCTTGTAAACTTTACGCACGACTCTAACCACCCTTCCCAAGGTAGTATTCTCCAATTATGATACCAAGATAGATGGTTTACACATATGTATTTATGAAGCCTTTAAATTAATTATTAAACCAAGTGAACTCCTAATTATAGATTTTATTTACCCATGTGCAAATATGTTTAATCATTTAACACCTTACTATCAGAAGATAGATTTAGGGTGGATTCTCCCGATCACTTAAGACCTTAGGCGGACCTATTTGATCATTAATACCTCTCGATGATTTACTCCACGTTATCATAAACTAGAGGGCACTAGCTACGGGCCTTACTAGTTAAGGTTTCCGTCATTCACGCAAATACCCTTACCCCATATAAGTGAGAGAAAGAATTTTATCGGTCGTTATACCTCTTGCTGACCTTATTGGATAACCTCCTTAGTCGTTTACTACTTCCCGTAGGGTAGGTAGCCATATCTGACATTTTTAGTTCCCAAGTTTGGGAAGACAATACACACACGTCTTTTAAGACCCCTATACTGAAAGACCTATACTTAGGTGGGCTCTACATCCCTAGTCGCTTAAGATCTAGAAGCAGACTAACGCGAAGGTTATTAGGTTTGTACCCCCGTGGCCCTTAGTACCTTTTCTTATTGGGATAAAGTGGGTCACATCATTATGCCCTTTCTGTGTAGTTACCCTCCACAGAAATATCTTACACATAAGATTTATTATCGTCATGGGTTTCTTGTAGTTGATAATGTTTTATGTCATCAACCCACTAAGTCCAATTCTAACATCTAATTTTAAGTTCCGTATTAACTAAAAAATAGGGGAAGTTATATCCTCTTTACTATGGGATGTTTATTTTAATACCTCCCTAATTTGGACTTAGTACATAAACAACAATCGATGCCCATGAATCCCCTTATGCACCCAATTACTTCTTATTCCTTCGTTTATAACTGTAATGGTCATATTTTCCTAAGGCAACCATCAACATTGGGTATCCTTATTTTATCAGTCTCAAAATATCTATTTGTTGTACCTCAATAGATAATTACTATCCTTATTTAGTTATTTATTTATTTTTTGAATGTTATATATATATATATATATATATATATATGCACTAGATTCCTCACATTAAGTTGACTACCTGTGGAAGCTGGATTTGCCGATTGGTTCCGAGCAGACTTCTGCCACAAGTAGAACTTAACCTCGCGCCCTAGGGCATTACCCTTCACATTAAGCTGACTACCTCTGGATGTTGGATTTGTCGATGGGTTACGGGCAGACTTCTACCACAAGTTGAACTTAACCTCGTGTCTAAATGCGGTTACAATTCAAATTTCCTAATTGGGTGTACAACATTTATCCTAACTAATTTAGGAATTGTAACCATTATCCTTTATATCCACTTTTCCTCAATCAATATCAGTTAAAATGGTTATTTATTGATTTATCGTCTTATTTATAGCAATCAATTATATGATTGCTACAATGGTCGCCACAAATGTATTAATTCAACACGGATTACATTTTCATATAAAATTCCATAATTGAACATTATTCAAACATTCAATACCATGTATATTTTACCTTTTTTACGTTGATTTGGACGGATAATATGTATATATTTATTTTCATGTTTTTGTGCAGTCAACGTAGTTATCTACTATTATTATTAAGTTAAACGATTTGGTTTAATCAATAACCAAACATTACTTTTTACATTTAATCCTACCAAAAGTTTTTAAATCTTCCAAAAAGACCATTAGTTGTAATTATTGTAACTTATGCCTAATTTGTGGAATATACATATTTCAAATTCACAAGAAATATTTATGTGTGTGTGTGTGTATATACGTGGAAAAGTCTATTTAGATACAAAATGTTGACATAAATTCAGACACAAATTCAGACACAAACAATCTCAACCACAAGATTTCCCCTAAATTCCACCTCACACGTAAAGACAAACAAATCCTACGGTTTAGATTTTGTGTCTCTAATTCTGTGTTTAATTTTGTGTCCCAATAGCCACTCCCAATATATATATATATATATATATATATATATATATATATAATAGTTGATGCAAATTACGCATAAGTATTTATATTTATACGTACGTTTGCAACACTTTTCCCTTCTAAATCTTTTTGTCATACCTCTTTTGTTCAAAATGAAGAAAATGACATGTTTGCAATAATTAAGCCAAAATCCAACAAGATTGAATACAAATAGGTATAATTCATTTAAAATTACATTCTCATAACTTAACACTTTATTGAATATCCACATAATATTATTATTCAACACCGAAATAGAGATATGAAATATAACTATATCTAAATAGTGTTTAATGGGACTGAGTTCCAGATCTACAGTGTTTGCAATGTCCACAATATTTTTTACAACATAACTGTAGGAAATAGGTATAAACAAATTTATGAATCCTATAATTAATATTGTGACTATCATAATTCATAATGTTCAAGTTTTAACAATGTTTACAATCAGATTTGATGGGTGTCAATCCAATTACAACAATTTAGTGAATAGATCTGATAGAAATAGGCATAAAAATTTATATCTAACTCAAACGAAATAGATAGGCTATTATAATTATATTCGTAAATTTCCCACTCACCTTAAAGCATCCAAATCCAAAATTTGAACCTTTTAGGCCTACAATTCCAAAATTCTTATAAATCTACATTTTATCTAAAAAGGGGGAAATTTCATATCTGTAGATATATAAGAAAATAAGAAGAGAGGAGAGAATCTGATTTGGAGCGTCAGTTTGCATTCTTTTCCATTATTATTGACAATCGTCTCAATTCTATATGAACAGGATTTGATTTGCTGTGTATGAATATATTTCTATTTTAGAAATTAGGTTAGAAGAGGGAAGAAAATGGCAGAGCTCGGCTACTGCTACAGATTTGTGTGGAAAAGAATGAGGCCTTACCCTTTTATTTATAAGAATGGAATTGGCCTTGGACTATTAGATGTATTTTAATTAACATCCGTCCATTCGTTTTTAATATTTTATAAACTAACCTTACCAACCCTAGCAGCCACTGGGCGATTTGACGCCCAGCAGATCGACCGCTGGGTCCTCAATTGCCCAGTACGACTATGTTAAATAAGGTATATTATAAATATAAATCCTGATCTATTTATATTCCGTCCATTTTTGTATATCGTCCGTAACTTTTCATACAGACCCCATTCGCGAAACTCCAAACATAAAAGTTGACCAGAATTCCGAGACGAACACATTGGTTAAAATTTCATGGCCAAATTCCATCGTTTGAAAAAATTCCCATTTTTGAGATTCTAATAATTAATCCTTATTGCCAAAATTTCGGGTTGTTCAAGAATGGTCACGACTAACTGCTTAACATGACTTGGAGATCTTTCCGACTCTCAGGAATGCTTGTCTCAACTCAAAGTACGTCATATTATCACAAGATATCCTTTTGGGGGTAAGTGTTAACTAGCTTTTTGGCCCGGTTACCAAAACAACTCTAGCCCACGCGACTCGGACCGTTGCATGGTTTACAACCTAGAAGTGTTGCTAAGATACACAAGAACAAAGCCCAGATAGATTCATACGAGCATAGTCATCACAGGACTGCTCAAATCTACCTAAGTACTCGGGATCAGTATAAACCTCCTCCCAAAACTCGCACCCTCCATTTCGTATCCTCAAATCTCACCACCACATTTTGTATCCCAGATTTGCACTGTAACACCGCACCTCCCCTAGGGTCACTCACAAAGGGAATGCACTAGGTTTGGTGAAGCATTATCGAGGTAAACATGCACAGAAATATTACAAGACAGAATCATATATATAAAACAGCGGAAGTAAAACAAATGTCATTACCTTATAAAATAAGGTCTAAACCCTTTTACATCAGAATACATCAAAACCTGTCTTGCAATAGTAAGGAAGCATAAACCCTTTTCATAAATTATTCCCCAAAGTAAAGCGGTGAAGCAGCCATAGCCAAGAGAAGACCAAGCTATACATGATGACCTCCAAGCATAAGAGGTCCGAACTAAACAACAACATTTCCTCCCTGAAACCAAGGGGGGGGGGAAACGGAAGACAAAGAGGCGAAAGAAAACGGGGTCAGTCATTAAGACTGGTAAGTCCTATCTTCTTCCAATATAAAAACAGGTAAAGGTAACATGACATGCATAAACTGAAAGTAAACATAAGGATGACGACAAGATAGATGAGCTAAACCAAGATAACTGGACGAACTACTGTAGCAAGATAAACTAAGGTATCATGATAAACTACGGTGTCAAGATAAATCAAGGTATCATATCGTCAGGCTTCTATCAAGTATACAATCCCAAGGTATCTATCATGTATAACATCCCACGGTATTTATCATGTATATTTTCTCTCCACCTCTCGTACTAGTATCCCAACCCGCGTCATGTGTTAACTATAAATGTCCCTTGCCCAATGTCATGTAATGGTCCATGTCAACCTAATATATATAGCATATGTAGGTTTTTCCCAACTCGTACGTTCCTTTCCATGTATAAGTTCAGTCCTTTGTCGTAGGCCGTACGGGCTTTCCCATGTAAATCTATACCACCACAACGTAGTACCACTTTATCCTTGAAGTTGTTTTGGACTGCTATCCTTGATCTGGTTATGTTTTCTTACCATGAACTATCGCGTGTTCACTTAGGATTTATGCCACCTAGGACCACTACGGATTATGCTACCTAATGAACGTTTCCGTGTCTTGGTTTGGGTTCAAGCCACCTAGGGCCACTAGGGATTATGCCACCCGTCAACCACGCCCTTTATCCCACGTATACATCGTGAATCGTTTTCCATGTCTAGATGCACATGTATCTCAATGTGCCACCCGAGTCCCGTGCCAGGGCAAATCGAGAAATACGGAACTCGGTCGGGAGCTTTAAGTCGTCTGCTGATGCAGATATCAAGGTCTGTTTTTGTATCCGTGGCTATGGTCCCACGTGACCCCTCCCTCAACTACTGAAAGGCAATCCAAGAAAAATCATGTATGAGAACCACATCCCGGCCCCTCCATAGCCCCACTTTCCTATGGGCCAACCTCACCCATGACTCAATAGCAAGAACATGGTCTGTTGGGGGTTCTCTGCCTTTCCTTTCGTACACGATTTACTAAAGATGGTAGGTAGTCGGCGACGTGCTATCCAGGGAAAAATCAAGTATCGTCGACTCCACGCTAATCCATCCCAGTCTTTAGGTCGCTCGCATAGCAACCAAGGCATACTCTTGGCTCTTCTACGGCAGACCTTAACCTCTGTGAGGCCGGGTTTCATGGACCATCTGCCACCTGACAGAGGGATACAAAGAGTACCCTCACGTCCCCCGAAGCTACCGCTTCGTCACCCAGTTCGTTGGAGCCTTTATCTAAGTCAGATAATTCGCCCCTCCACGTGTGTTTAAGCGATGACCTACCGTATCGGGTTACGCATCTATCCATGAACTGGTCCAAATCCCTCGACTAAGAATTACTACTTAGTTTCCCAAACTAAGGTTTACCACTTAGTCTCCTTTCCCGTTATCCTTGTTAATCCCGGGTTTCCACCTAGTCCCCTGAACTAGGGTTTTGTCTAATGGGTTAAGTATTGTCATTTAAGTTCATGACTTAACCTGCCTACAAATCATGTCAAGGTTTGGCTAAGTATTCAAGTTCAAGACCTAGCCCTACAAGTTGGTTAAGTATATCAAGAAGCTCATGACTTAACCTTATACAATCATCAAGTCAAATTGGTTAAGTATTTGTTTATCTTAACCCTATCAGATTATCGTGTTAGATTGGTTAAGCATAGATTATCTTAACCTCATCGGATTATCGAGTCGGATTGGTTAAGTATAGGTTAACTCAACCCCATCCACTAATCGTATTAGAATGGTTAAGTACATTTAAATGGTCTTGTGACTTAACCCTATCAAGTTCTTATATTATATTGGTTAAGTATGGTTGCTTAACCTCATCAAATCATCATGTATAATTGATTAAGTATAAGTTACTTAACCCCTATTAAATTATCATGTTAAGTTGGTTAAGTATTGGTTACTTAACCTCATTGAATTACCAAGTTTAGATTGGTTAAGTGTTCAACTTAACCCCATCGAATTACCGTGTTTAGATTAGTTAAGTATAGGTTACTTAACCCCATCGAATTACCATGTTTAGATTAGTTAAGTCTAAATTACTTAACCCCATCTAATTACCAAGGCGGATTAGTTAAGTGTAAATTACTTAACCCCATCTAATTACCAAGTCGGATTAGTTAAGCGTAAATTACTTAACCCCATCCCCTAATTGTCTTGTATGGTTAAGTGTCATTAAAAAAAAATCAAGCCCGGTCCCACTTAACCTACCCATTCGTGTCATATCGATTAAGTGTCATTAGTCAAATTTACTTAACCTTATCATGTGGCATTAATTTAATTAATGCACTCTCAACCTCTCACATTAGACCTTGTTGTGGTTACTAGTTAAGTCGGGCGGGTCCGGGTAGTTTTACACCACAACCTAGTCTAACCTCGTGTCTTAAGCGCGACATGACCAACTTCTCACATTGGATCCTATTGTTTGTAGCCACTAGTTAAGCCGGACGGGTCCGGGTAGATTTATGCTACAAACTCAACCCAACCTCGAGTTGGCCACTTTCATGTTTGGTCTAGTGTCATATTACACTTACAACCCATACGTGTCTAGTTTCAAGTCCCATGTTTACCCCACATGTCATGCCCACATTTAGGTGTATCATAAGTGCCATATTTCCATGAAATCCCATGTCAAATTATCATGTCATAATCACGCACGTCTAACCTACCCCAAAGCGTGTTTCCAACCCAAGTAAAAGCGAGTCAACATAGTAAGGGTACTATGCTACATATTGGCCTCACAACATGCACGATGTCAAAAAGGGATTGGCCACAAACATGCATGGTATCATAAGGGGTTTGGCCTCAAAATATGCATGGCATCATAAGAGAATTTGGCCACTAGCATGCATAGTATCATAAGGGAATTTGGCCATAAACATGCATAGTATCATAAGGGAATTTGGCCACAAACATGCATAGCATCATAAGAGAATTTGACCACAAGCATGCATTATAACATAAGGGGTTTGGGTTCATTTACATGCATAAGCCCCAAAGTCAAGTCTTTGCCAATGTTTCACAAGTCAAATGGTTCCCAAAGGTTCATGCTAGCATTCCGTAGATAAAGATTCAAACTTGCAAGATAAACTAGGTTAATCATAACATGAATAGCATGATTTAGTCACTAAGCATAGCCAGAAGTCATAGGCTCAAGCAAAAGAGGCATTACAAGGTTCATGTGGGCTAGCATACTTAGTTTAATCTTGTTTTATCCCATGCCATCATTAAAACTACCGTTTAGATCTAGAAGTAGCTAGAACTTACATAGCGTGGGAAGAGATTTAGGAGCATGAATCGTCTTGTCGAAGAATCCATGTTGAGATGATGATCAAAACCCTTGATTTGGTGTAGAAAGCTTGCACCTTTGTCTTGAATCTAGTTTGCAAGCACAAGCTCTTGAATTTGGGGATGGAGGCCATGATCAATGTAGATTTTGGCAGCACTTCATTGCAAGAGTGATTTGTGATGGTTTTGGGTAGGCTTAGGGGTCTTTTTATAGAGATTAGGACTAGTTTAGGCCCTTAGATTAACCCTAGGATAGATCTGAACCCTCAAAATCCGTCACAGGTCCATAAAACATGTCTTGAGAAACAAGTCAGGTGCACCCAGGCCCAGGTGGTCGGACCACCCAGGTCGACAGGGGTGTCGACTGGGCAGTCGACACCACCTGGGGGGTGTCGACTCCCAAGTCGACTCCCCAGTCGACTTGGGGTGGCGGGAATTTTTCCCGCCTCTTCTGCTTTGCTGAATTTGAAATCTGAATTCAAATTTGAACTATTTTTGAACTTGAAATTTTCTGAAAACTTTGACTGGCCATAACTTGGTCATACGGACTCCGATTTTCGAAAACTCGGACTCTATTTCGCGTATTTTTCCGAGACGAACGCAATGGTAAAGCCCGTTTCCCTTGATTCAGATTTTATAATTAAATTCTTCCTTGATTCTCGTCTTAGCATGTTGTAAAAATCCGGGTTGTTACATCCTCCCCAACTTAAAGGATTTCGTCCCCGAAATCTCCAAGTTAGGAAGAACGTATCCTACCATCCATCATCCATCTACTCAAAACATCTTCCACAGGCAACCATTGTCCTTAGACGATTTCTAATGCCATATGAACATATGCAAAACATGTGTGTATATGCTCCTTAGCTAATGCTAATGATCAGGCCTGAATGATCTTTCTAATGCAAAATATGTTTAGTGCCATGAGTCCAACATGTATGCAAATAGTCCTAGTCACATAAGTACTATATGCGTGCACAAACATTCATCCACATGCATCATCCACATGACAACACATTCGATTTCATCCATAAACTAATATAAATACACGTGCATATGCAACAAGAAACGTGACCGCGTCAATCTAGTATCTAATGTGTATTCGCGCATCCACGAGCAACCACTTGCAATCATTTGAAACCATATCAATCATAACATGTTTCAAATACATGTTTACATCCATAGAGTTCTACCTAAGATTCCTAAGATAAGATCGAGGAGATAAACAAGACAAACTCCTTACGGGGTTTGCAACAGAAACAGGACGGAGAGGATATCCACCAAGCGATAGCATGCAAGCAAGCTCTACAGGAGAACCAAGGATCAACGATATACTCTTACAAAGAGACACGATGTGCGCGTCTAAGCCGCATTTCCTTGAGCTTAATTCCAGTGTGCCTTGACTGCCTTTGACTTCATGATTTCGTAGCTCCTTGATTCCTATTTCCAAGGTATGAGTCGGAACTCTTTTCACTGTCGCCTCTCGTTTCACTTTCATTTATTCTTTCCCTAGTATACTTGGCTCAACCATATCTACGTACTCATGCAAGCTCTCCAAAATTCACTAGTGAATTCTGGATCTCGTTTACCAATGCCAATCCATGTTACCACGTGCACTTACTAGGGTGATTCCTATAACTCATGCTTAAGCGGAATGGACCATCCGCCTTAGTGGCGAACGTTACTCGATCGGATCAGAGATTTCCGATAAATGCATCAAGAGATTCTAGGTAACTAACCATGACAGAACCCAAAAGGTTACACGAGACTTCGAGGGTATTACCAAGGCAAGCTAAAAGTTTAACTACCCTCCTTTCAAAACCGAGAATGGCAACCCTTACTGGATAACCACTTCATCCCTAGAATCCATCCATAGCTCAACAATAGAAGTATTGCTTCTAATCTCAACACTTGACATTTACACTCTCAATTCCAAACAAGTCATGAATAAATGGACCGACTCTCCAACCAGATTTTTGGGTCAAAAGTGGGATCTTCTACCATGCTAGTACTAAGGTGCAGAGACTTAACTATCGAGGCAGACTTAAATGATGCGATGATCAATACAAAGTCTGGACGGGATGATAGAAAAGAAAGGCTAAGCCATAGAAACGGTACCATTTCTCTTAGGTACGCTAGAAATGAGAGCATACAATTGCCCTCTCGCTGATCTTGTCCTTATCTTCCTTTGTGGATCAAGCCATACCAACAAGTTGCTTATTCTTAAGCTCGTGTCCTTTATCCTTGCTCTTATTATCCCTTCTTATAACTTCGGTAACAGGTCTCTCGAGAACTTTCTCCATCGCACGGGGAAAGCACTCACGTAGTTAGACAAGGATTAGTCGCAGTTAAAACTACTGTGACTACAGATGGAGGAAAGAAAGGAAAAGAGATTCAATCAAGGAAACAAAGGATAGTGCTAATGGCTTTTGGGGAATAGCCTTTAAAAACTTTTCTTGAAAAATGCTTCTTTGTAAATGGTTTTTCAAATAGTTTTCAGAAGGTTTTAAAAACTTTTGCCCAGTCTGGTAACCTTCTGCTCTGATACCAAATGTAACACCCCACATCCCCTAGGGTCACTCACAAAGGGAATGCACTAGGTTTGGTGAAGCATTATCGAGGTAAACATGCACAGAAATATTACAAGACAGAATCATATATATAAAACAGCGAAAGTAAAACAAATTTCATTACCTTATAAAATAAGGTCTAAAGCCTTTTACATCAGAATACATCAAAACATGTCTTGCAATAGTAAAGAAGCATAAACCCTTTTCATAAATTATTCCCCAAAGTAAAGCGGTGAAGCAGCCATAGCCAAGAGAAGACCAAGCTATACATGATGACCTCCAAGCATAAGAGGTCCGAACTAAACAACATCATTTCCTCCCTGAAACCTGGGGGGAAACGGAAGACAAAGAGGCGAAAGAAAACGGGGTCAGTCATAAAGACTGGTAAGTCCTATCTACTTCCAGTATAAAAACAGGTAAAGGTAACATGACATGCATAAACTGAAAGTAAACATAAGGATGACGACAAGATAGATGAGCTAAACCAAGATAACTGGACGAACTACTGTAGCAAGATAAACTAAGGTATCATGATAAACTACGGTGTCAAGATAAATCAAGGTATCATATCGTCAGGCTTCTATTAAGTATACAATCCCAAGGTATCTATCATGTATAACATCCCACGGTATTTATCATGTATATTTGCTCTTCACCTCTCGTACTAGTATCCCAACCCGCGTCATGTGTTAACTATAAATGTCCCTTGCCCAATGTCATGTAATGGTCCATGTCAACCAAGTATATATAGCATATGTAGGTTTTTCCCAACTCGTATGTTCCTTTCCATGTATAAGTTCAGTCCTTTGCCGTAGGCCGTACGGGCTTTCCCATGTAAATCTATACTACCACAACGTAGTACCATTTTATCTTTGAAGTTGTTTTGGACTGCTATCCTTGATCTGGTTATGTTTTCTTACCATGAACTATCGCGTGTTCACTTAGGATTTATGCCACCTAGGACCACTAGGGATTATGCTACGAACGTTTCCGTGTCTTGGTTTGGGTTCAAGCCACCTAGGGCCACTAGGGATTATGCCACCCGTCAACCACGCCCTTTATCCCACGTATACATCGTGAATCGTTTTCCATGTCTAGATGCACATGTATATCAATGTGCCACCCGAGTCCCGTGCCAGGGCAAATCGAGAAATACGGAACTCGGTCGGGAGCTTTAAGTCGTCTGCAGATGCAGATATCAAGGTCTGTTTTTGTATCCGTGGCTATGGTCCCACGTGACCCCTCCCTCAACTACTGAAAGGCAATCCAAGAAAAATCATGTATGAGAACCACATCCCGGCCCCTCTATAGCCCCACTTTCCTATGGGCCAACCTCACCCATGACTCAATAGCAAGAACATGGTCTGTTGGGGGTTCTCTGCCTTTCCTTTCGTACACGATTTACTAAAGATGGTAGGTAGTCGGCGACGTGCTATCCAGGGCAAAATCAAGTATCGTCGACTCCACGCTAATCCATCCCAGTCTTTAGGTCGCTCGCATAGCAACCAAGGCATACTCTTGGCTCTTCTACGGCAGACCTTAACCTCTGTGAGGCCGGGTTTCATGGACCATCTGCCACCTCACAGAGGGATACCAAGAGTACCCTCACGTCCCCCGAAGCTACCGCTTCGTCACCCAGTTCGTTGGAGCCTTTATCTAAGTCAGATAATTCGCCCCTCCACGTGTGTTTAAGCGATGACCTACCGTATCGGGTTACTCATCTATCCGTGAACTGGTCCAAATCCCTCGACTAAGAATTACTACTTAGTTTCCCAAACTAAGGTTTACAACTTAGTCTCGTTTCCCGTAATCCTTGTTAATCCCGGGTTTCCACCTAGTCCCCTGAACTAGGGTTTTGTCTAATGGGTTAAGTATTGTCATTTAAGTTCATGACTTAACCCGCCTACGAATCATGTCAAGGTTTGGCTAAGTATTCAAGTTCAAGACCTAGCCCTACAATTTGGTTAAGTATATCAAGAAGCTCGTGACTTAACCTTATACAATCATCAAGTCAAATTGGTTAAGTATTTGTTTATCTTAACCCCATCAGATTATCGTGTTAGTTGGTTAAGCATAGATTATCTTAACCTCATCGGATTATCGAGTCGGATTGGTTAAGTATAGGTTAACTCAACCCCATCCACTAATCGTATTAGAATGGTTAAGTATATTTAAATGGTCTTGTGACTTAACCCTATCAAGTTCTCATATTAGATTGGTTAAGTATGGCTGCTTAACCTCATCAAATCATCATGTATAATTGATTAAGTATAAGTTACTTAACCCCTATTAAATTATCATGTTAAGTTGGTTAAGTATTGGTTACTTAACCTCATCGAATTACCAAGTTTAGATTGGTTAAGTGTTTAACTTAACCCCATCGAATTACCGTGTTTAGATTAGTTAAGTATAGGTTACTTAACCCCATCTAATTACCATGTTTAGATTAGTTAAGTCTAAATTACTTAACCCCGTCTAATTACCAAGGCGGATTAGTTAAGTGTAAATTACTTAACCCCATCTAATTACCAAGTCGGATTAGTTAAGCGTAAATTACTTAACCCCATCCCCTAATTGTCTTGTATGGTTAAGTGTCATTAAAAAAAAATCAAGCCTGGTCCCACTTAACCTACCCATTCGTGTCATATCGGTTAAGTGTCATTAGTCAAATTTACTTAACCTTATCATGTGACATTAATTTAATTAATGCACTCTCAACCTCTCACATTAGACGTTGTTGTGGTTACTAGTTAAGCCGGGCGGGTCCGGGTAGTTTTACACCACAACCTAGTCTAACCTCGGGTCTTAAGCGCGACATGACCAACTTCTCACATTGGATCCTATTGTTTGTAGCCACTAGTTAAGCCGGGCGGGTCCGGGTAGATTTATGCTACAAACTCAACCCAACCTCGAGTTGGCCACTTTCATGTTTGGTCTAGTGTCATATTACACTTACAACCCATACGTGTCTAGTTTCAAGTCCCATGTTTACCCCACATGTCATGCCCACATTTAGGTGTATCATAAGTGCCATATTTCCATGAAATCCCATGTCAAATTATCACGTCATAATCTCGCACGTCTAACCTACCCCAAAGCGTGTTTCCAACCCAAGTAAAAGCGAGTCAACATAGTAAGGGTACTATGCTACATATTGGCCTCATAACATGCACGATGTCAAAAAGGGATTGGCCACAAACATGCATGGTATCGTAAGGGGTTTGGCCTCAAAATATGCATGGCATCATAAGAGAATTTGGCCACTAGCATGCATAGTATCATAAGGGAATTTGGCCATAAACATGCATAGTATCATAAGGGAATTTGGCCACAAACATGCATAGCATCATAAGAGAATTTGACCACAAGCATGCATGATAACATAAGGGGTTTGGGTTCATTTACATGCATAAGCCCCAAAGTCAAGTCTTTGCCAATGTTTCACAAGTCAAATGGTTCCCAAAGGTTCATGCTAGCATTCCATAGATAAAGATTCAAACTTGCAAGATAAACTAGGTTAATCATAACATGAATAGCATGATTTAGTCACTAAGCATAGCCAAAAGTCATAGGTTCAAGCAAAAGAGGCATTACAAGGTTCATGTGGGCTAGCATACTTAGTTTAATCTCGTTTTATCCCATGCCATCATTAAAACTACCGTTTAGATCTAGAAGTAGCTAGAACTTACATAGCGTGGCAAGAGATTTAGGAGCATGAATCGTCTTGTCGAAGAATCCATGTTGATAGGTTGATCAAAACCCTTGATTTGGTGTAGAAAGCTTGCACCTTCGTCTTGAATCTAGTTTGCAAGCACAAGCTCTTGAATTTGGGGATGGAGGCCATGATCAATGTAGATTTGGGCAGCACTTCGTTGCAAGAGTGATTTGTGAGGGTTTTGGGTAGGCTTAGGGGTCTTTTTATAGAGATTAGGACTAGTTTAGGCCCTTAGATTAACCCTAGGATAGATCTGAACCCTCAAAATCCGTCACAGGCCCATAAAACATGTCTTGAGAAACAAGTCAGGTGCACCCAGGCCCAGGTGGTCGGACCACCCAGGTCGACAGGGGTGTCGATTGGGCAGTCGACACCACATGGGGGGTGTCGACTCCCAAGTCGACTCCCCAGTCGACTTGGGGTGGCGGGAATTTTTCCCGCCTCTTCTGCTTTGCTGAATTTGAAATCTGAATTCAAATTTGAACAGTTTTTGAACTTGAAATTTTCTGAAAACTTTGACGGGCCATAACTTGGTCATACGGACTCCGATTTTCGAAAACTCGGACTTTATTTCGTGTATTTTTCCGAGACGAACGCAATGGTATAGCCTGTTTCCCTTGATTCAGAATTTATAATTAAATTCTGCCTTGATTCTCGTCTTAGCATGTTGTAAAAATTCGGGTTGTTACATGCACCCTCCATTTCGTATCCCCTAATCTCACCGTCAAATTTCGTATTCGTCCTACACTCCATGACTTCATACCCCAATCAAAAATTTGTATCCCATAGCCAAGCTCCTGGATCGACACAAACATTAAACCATCGGGATATGAAAGAATCAAAGTCATGACTTCGAATTTCCCACGGTTTGATTTAGTTATTTGCTTATATCCCAATGGTTTATGATTGTTTATGATTGTTTTCATGTTTGTATTGCTATTATTTGATTAATTAGCAAAACTCATATATGGATTTGGATTATATGTTTGATTTATGAGTAGGTTTAAGGTCAAAGCATATAGTTAGAGATCTCCAAATGGCATGAATTTTTTTATGATGTGTATTACATGATTTTGGAGATGTGTTTTGAACTGCATCATTTTCCATGCTTGTATGAATATTTTATGAATTATCCAAGAAGTAATAATTGATTATTTTTGTTTCATTATTTAAAAATAATAAAATCAACCATTTTGGTTCGAAAATTTTATATAGAATGAAAGAAGATATATTCTTCATTATGTAAAATTTTGGGATTTTCCTGTGTTTTAATTAATTATTGTGAATTTCCTAAGGTTGACTTTACTTGGGCAGACTTAAGAATAATTAAGGGCTAACAGCTTCGTACACGTATTTTGTACATTTATAAGTATAATGTATTGAAAAAGACAATGTTTTATCAAACTTAGGATTTGCATACTAATGAGTTTCAACAAATATAGTGAAGTTGGTAGAAAGTTTGACTTTACAAAGAAATAAATCAGTTTTACTCGTATTTACTATCAGTGTCATTCCTAGACTAGACATACCCTTCAGATGCTTTTGGGAACTACATTTCATTAGCACTGGATGCTTAGAATGCCATAAATATGGCATATGAAGTATTCATGATTACCTTTCGAGTTCGGACTTGGTTTTGATATATTTTTTTTGAAAGACAACCACTCCACCAAAGGCTATGTCCTCAACATTTTTTATAGGATCAAAAAGGTATTTTCCTTACAAGAATAAAATTTGTAAAATAACTTAATGTCTGAAGTCTTAGTACCCTTCACCTCAGATGAAAGAGGTCATTTTTGCTTAAGAAAGATCGATCGAAAAGAATAAGAGCTATTATCTATGCACCCTTTGATGTAGCCGAAAGGGGATATATACTTGAAACTTTATTTTATATAGATAAAACGGAGGTTACCACCTCGCTACCTTCCAATGGAACTGAAAGTGGTTTGTTTTATAACTTGAAACCAAAGAATAAGAGGCTAATGCCTCTACACCCTTCAGTGGAAGCGGAAGAGCGAGTTTCCCAACAAAACTTTAATTTATCAAACTTCTTGCTTATGGTATGCTTTCAATCTATTGCCCTTTTTAGCTTGTCGACACAGAAGCTATCGATAGGGAATTGGTTGTAGCTCTATGCATTTGATTCAGGTTGACACAGATGTTGTTAGTTAAGTTTATTCATGAAGTAAGATGGTTCATTACCATCGAACCCTTTGACACAGATGCCGTAAAAAGGTATGTTTTCATAAAATTCCTTTATTTAAACTACTTTCAAAACTAAGGCTTACACTTATGACTATGTCGACACCTTTAGTGTCGGTAGGGTCTAGTTTTCTAACTTGAAGCTCATGATTACATAACTCTTAAGGGTGAATCACTTCGACAACAGGCTTTATAAACTGGCTTTTTAAACTTACTTCCTTGGCGCAGTTGTGATCGACAAGGAAGCCTCTTTTTAACTTAACATTTCGAGGCCTTGCCTTCGTGGCTTGTTGTTGTATGCAGTGTTGAAAAGGAGAACTCTTTATCAAATTTGTCAGAAGGACAAAATACTTTAGAATTAGGCCCTATTGCCCAATAGGATTCCCCCATGAAGCACAACACAATATATGACCTGAAATAAAAGAAATATGAATTTGGTTTCGCTGCCTCAGGGAGAGATACTCTGCGATAAGCGCAGTATGCAAATCAAGAGGAAGAAATTGAATTCAATTTTGCTGCCTTATGGAGGGTTACTCTTTGAAGCACAAATTAATAAAAAAAAACCATTAGAACAACTAGTCAGTATGACTAGGGTGCGAAATCCACTTTGTTTTACCTATTGCACATTACTATTGCTATTTGCATTGTTATTGCTTTCGTACTAACCATTGAACTGCAGGAGGATAGGATTAGTTAATTTATATTTGCTCGATACTAATGAGAGGGAAACTAATTCTGCATTGTGGCTTGGTCTCAACAAATATCCATTATATGAAGAAGAAAGGATATTATTCACACCAATCCTTTTGATTTATTTGTAGTTTTTGTTTTTTCCCCTTAAACCCTTGGGTACTCGTTTGAGTAGGCTGACGGTTAAGGTCTTTGAGTTTATCTTCTTCGTAATAAGCTTCCTATTATGAACATGAGGCTGTAGTTATTTAGGAGTTGGTTACATTATGTGTGTGTGTTTATGCTTTTGGATGTATCTAAGGAAAAGATGTTATTGCCTATATATTTTGAACTCTGTTAACAAAGAGGGCATCTTCATACGTTGCTCTTGGAGATAGTATTTTATAATAAGTGTATTTTGATCTGAACGAGGTTTCATTTGGGAATGTAACGTAATGAATGGAGTTTCAAAAAAGTTCATGTTCACATGCTATCTGATGTTATGATTTATTAGCAATCTATTTTCTATTGCAGGAAGTTAATACTATAGAGACTACAACATCTGTAGCGCCTTAACTTTGATCTTTAAAAAATGGTTTGTTACAAATGATGAAAGGACAAAGGTGTTTGAAGTAGCGAGTAGTAGGTTGAACCTTGAGAATTATTTTGAAGATCCCATGACAATTATACTTGAAGACATCAACCATCAACTTCAATTGAATCACAAGAATTCACAATCAATAGGTAATTTGAAGAATTGGAAATTTATGGCACTTACTGGAAATGCTGATTCCTTGAAGAATATGACATTTGCAATACTAGTACGTCAACATATGATCCAAAGTATGTCGATATATAACATCAGGATGTTTTTGAATTCAAATCAAAATATTTTCCTGCCATCTCTTCACCAAAGGATATATCTCCTCAACCAGTATATAAAAGCTTTAGAAAATGAATTTTCGAGTCAATTTTCACTTCATTCTCTTTCTCTTCCATGCTTTTGCATAAGAAAACCATTGAATCCTCTCCCTTTATTTTTGCAAATTGATACCATTTCACTCCATTTTTTCACTGATTTGCGAACCATACAATATTAGAGAGGTTTACTGAATTCATATCATTCTCTCCTTGATTTCATTCTATTCATGAAAGAAGGAAAATATATATTATCATTGGAGGTCTATAAGATTATCGTACCAAATCTACCAGAATTTATATTTAAGATACGACTACTTATCGTAGTTTATTGTTGTTTTCGAAATAGAGAAGGTTTTATTGTAACCCGTGAAATCAAGAGATTGTGTCTTATGACCTGTGGAATTAAGTTTTTTAAGGTGTTCTTGACATCTATGGAAAACAAGAAATTATAGTATAATTCTGTATGGTGGAGTGCAAGATTAGATGTAAGATTGGTTAATTTAAACCAATATAAAAATCTAGATGTTATTTACTTTACTGCATTTCATTTTATACATACTTCTTTTTGTTTCACTTTAAGTGGACACAATGTCAAATTCATATGTTAGTTTTACATATTTGAAATATACTTTGACGACACCCCATAATTTCTGCCCTAATCTATGGGAAAAGTGTGTTATATAACATGCCAGTCCAATATGGGATGATCGTCAAGGAAAATAACTTGAAATAGAACCCGTCGTATAACTCATAGCGCATGAACATTAGTGGCACTAATTAATTGTTTGCACTTAGACATTTTTTCGGCCCAGTAGTAGTTTCTTAAAACCCCGTAAGAGGATTGACATGGTTATTTATGACCAATCGGGGTTTGATACTAGAGATTTTATATGTAGAGGATGCTTGGGGAATTTTCGGGTATGGGTTAGTTTTGGATCTATATAAGTTACCATATAATTCATTATCTCATATTTTGATTTGTTATCTCAGATTTTGACATTGGTAGATAGTGTGACCGGGATGGTTATTGTTTGAGATTTTCGAGATAGGAAAATTTTGAGAATGGATTAGTTAGCTACATATGAGGGTAGTTTGACTGTATGAGGAGAATCATTGGGCTATGGTATATAGTGGATGAACTTTAGAGATTTCGTGCGACCCAAAGGGTTAGTCATGTTGAGTTTCCTGTTTCCCTCAGTTTATTTCTAGGTGATATCAGTCCAATTCCTATTGTGCTAGACTTTCCAGATATTGGAAAAGGTGAAGAGGCTACCTCCTGTAAGAGGGATTGATTTTTGGATTTATATTTATGAAAATGCTGATCTTGTAGCATTACCAGTAAGGCACATAATTTCTAAGGGAAAGATGGGAGTTGAGTTATATATATACGGCTGGAATCTTTTCTAGATATATAGTGATGCTTATAGCATTACTAGGCATAGATTGGCTTGAAGTTTTGACAGGTTAAGTATATGATGAGTCATCTTAGATGTTGAGAGGAGGATAACTATTTAGAGTTATGCATAGTGGACATACCTTAGGATTGACCTATATAAAATTAGTTAAAATGGATCATTTTACTCCTTTGACCTATTTTCAGGTTGAATAAGTTTAGTGCCTGTAATATGAGTTTTCCACATATACTTTTAGGAAATCGTTGGATTTTAGCTGCAGCAAGAATATTTTGGGAAAACCAAATCAAATAACTTTTGGGAAATATTAGTAAAAGCAAGCATTGTTGGATGAGAGACATCACTCATCTTTACTGTAAAGACGAATAGTTCCTTTGGCTCTATACTTGTCTTAACATTATGCCATAAACGGCCTAATGCTACGAATTCGCAAGGTGTTGTCGGCCAAAATGTGACGACATGTATAATAGTTTGGTCCTACTATAGTGTTCTATTTTAGATGTTACCTTATGTTACTACCAAAATTAACTCAGAAACAAGATGACAGTGAAGGGGTAATCAAATGAACATAAGCACATAGGAATTCTCCAAAAGCAAGGTTCGAACACTAGGAAGAACCAAGAGTAGGAAGGTATGATCCAAGAGCTGCATAAACCGGAACCTTCTTAGGAGAAAAGAGCTCAAAAGCAACAGAATACCGATAGGGTCCATCCGGCAGAGTCACTCCGGTAGGGTCAATCCGGTAGGGGGTTCCTATAGAGAAAGGCCCTCTAAGTCAGAAACTAAGAAAGAAAGATGCAAGAGCTCCACTAATTGAAACCCAGAAGGATAGAAGGGCGGTTGGTATTAACCTGCTTAATACCGATACATCAAGAGGCAAAGGTATCAAGAGTATTAAGCCAAAGTACATAGACATTATCCGGAACTAACTTCTGAAACATCTACTGCATAAACACCGAAAGGTTACATTTATAGACAACAAGCAAATCACCTGGAGCTACCTTCCGGAAGATCAGGCAATACCCGAAGACTCCACCGGAAGGCAAACCGGAAACCTAGAAGGGATACAAGCTATCCATACTAATCTATTAGGACAGAAACCGACGGTGGTTTTGAACCGGCAGCTATCTACATACGCATAAGGGCGAGCTCCTCTAAGTATTCATGTGAAAACCGAAAGCCGACATCCGGGAGCCTATGACCGAGAGCCTATGCCCGGGAGCCACAACTGGGAACCCAAATGCCTTCCGAAAGCCATTACATCGACAAGCTTATATCAATCTCAAAGAAGCCCCAACTGACCGGAACCCTCACTCTGGAAGCTATAATCAGTACCACAAACCAACGGGAGTAAAACATCCGAGACTAAGGAAATAAGTGGCCGACAGAGGCTCCTACAGGCTTAATGGCTCAGGAACAGAAGGGACCCCGAATTCTCTATACATAAGACCCCAGGGGTTACAATTTAGGGACAATTTTTCTCATTCTTGTATTCTTCTTCTTGAGAGTTAACCCTAATTCTTAGATCGATTTGGAGATCTCTTCTGTTCTATTCATGTACTCTTAATCAAAGAGCAATAAAGGGTGAATCAATACTTATGATATTTCTCTATGAGTTTGCCATGCGGTTTCTTAGTTGTTGTTGCCACAACTTACTGTTTGCTTCCTACATGTTCATGAACCTTCACCCATGCCTTTTCGCAAGTCAGGTGAAACACCCCTTTCCACGAGCTTATACCCTTCCTACAAGCTTAGACCTTCCCTACAAGATTAAACCCTTCTGCAAGTTTAGTGCAGAATTCCCTTCTACAAGCCGTTAATTCCTTTACCAAGGGTTGTGTTTAGGGATCCATAATCCCAAGGTAACTGTTGGTTCTTGAATCACTTAAGCTTGATACTCACTCCATCGAGGGAAGAGTAACTATTCTTTTGGATTCTACACCTTGATACCTAGGAAAGGGTAAACTAACTCAAACTTGCAAAGGCTAAACAACCTATATTCCCCCTAGGTCCACTTTCGCAGAACTATCTCTGGTGTTAAAGAAAAATATCGCTAACATGTTGGTGCTAGAAGGAGGGCTCGAACCTCCGACCCTTCGGTTAACCTTACCACATATCTACCCATGTTGTTCTGTCCCGGATTGGACTAAGGCTTTGAAGAAGCAAAGTTATGGGAAAGAGGTCCCAACAAAAGTCTTTTGAATCTCGAATGGAGAAGTCAGAAATCACTAACTCAAGAGTAATAGAAGAACAAAGGCTGAGAGTGGAAGCCTTGCGGATAATGAAGCAGAAAAGGAAAATAGAACGATATGCTTCCGACGCTTGGGATAATAGCCTTTCCCACATAGGACAAACCCTAACACCTCCTCCAATGCTCTACATCAAAGGATATTAACATTTTCTCTCACTTAAGGAAATCTCTCTACAAGAAAATCAGAGAAACGGTGTTTGAACAAGAAATAATGAATGATTTTGACCACTTCACCAACAAATGGACCGAAGGGATAGCACCTTAACCACAATATATTTTGGGAAGTAGGAACAAAAATATAGGTAAAATATCAAAACGGGGTTGCAAAAGGGTTAGGTCCCAACGGCAAGGAGAGAGGCTTACGCCAGGATTACCCAAGGAGTACTACCTTACCACTTCAATGGAAAATATCTACTTCCTAACCAAAAAAAAGCTCAACTATTGGCCGTTCACAAGAAATAATCCAAATACAAAAGGAAGTCAGGAGGACCCTACTGCCATCACCACACGATAAATAGATGTGAAACCAACCACTGCTGAACCTTTGAGGAAATGGTTATTAAATTCATCAACCAAGGCCAATTACAAGAGTTTATAAAAAGATCAGATCAAATTCAATAAAAGACCTTAGGGAAAGTATTATCAAACACAACCAAGGGTATGGAAAACCCTCCTTTCAAAGCTTAAAGAAACCCAAGATGGATCAAACCACGAATGGATCAAATCCCTTCTCATCACCAAAATTGGTCAGGACAAGGCATCCCCTGGAGGGGGATGGTGTGTTAGTCTTTTTCCATGCCCAAATCAGAGGGGGCTAGGTTAAAGCATCAAAAGCGTAAGCCTCCATTTCACAATAGATATGGTCGTGGCGGTGCATCTAAAATTAGCACTCCCTGCCTCTGCTCGCAGAATAGTACGCCCTGCCTCTGCTATGAACTAAGCACGTCCTACCTCTGCTCGTAGAAGAGCACATCTACCTCTGCTTATGTTCCGCGTTACCCGCAGAAGGGAACGCCAACCACTATCATCGCATACGATGTTCAGGATAGGGCACCCCTCGGAGGGGTGGGTAGCGTGTAAGCCTCTATTAGTACCTATAATGGTCAGTATAGAGCATCAAAAGAGTAAACCTTAATTCCATGTCTATAATAGCCCAGTCTAAGTTTCTAAGACTTTGTCATCACCTATGATGGTCAGGATAAGGCATCTCCTGGAGGAAGGTCGGGTAAGTCCATGAGCCTTGCTAGTGTATAAGTTAGCCAAGCGCACCAGACACACAGGCCCAAAGAGTGGCCAACAAATCACGTACACCCTCTGCTTTGATATCAAAAGCCCAGAGAGTGGCTCAGGAAGCACGTACAACCTCTGCTTCAAAAATCAAATCCAAGGAGATACCACAACATTAATACCAGAAGTGGATTTCTGGTACTCAATCTCTAATTGCCTGAACAAGGGTTGGTTCAGGTCTTCTATATCAATACCTGAGTCTGGATTGGTTCAGTTCTTCACAAATAACGGAAGTGGATTTCCGGTCTCATACTTTAATAACCCGAATCTAGGTTGGATCAGACCTTCACAAATACCGGAAGTAGATTTTCGGTCTTCTATGTTAAACACCTGAATTTGAGTCGATTCGGCTCCCGACAAAGACCAAAAGTAGGGTTTCGGTCTCCTATTTTTATAGTCTGAATCTAGGTTGGTTCAGATCTTCATAAGTACCAGAAGAAGAATCCCACTCTTATCTCAATACCGAATCTAGGCTGGTTCGACTTTCAGCCAAAGCCAGAAGCGGGTTTCGAGTCCCCTATCTAGTCGCCCAAGTCTAGATTGACTCAAATGCCAATCACAATCAGAAGTATATTTCTGGTCTGACCATGGGTATCCGAATATGGGTTGGCCCAGAACCCTAAATCTAAATAAGAAGGAGATGTTCAACCTTTTTGGTTGCTCAAATACGACCCGGAACTGCACTTCCGTTACTACTAAGGATAAGCTCATTCACCTTCTCACTTTCTCAGGGAAGTGTCTTTAACTTTTACATTCATCAATTTATCATTCAAGCTTGTCAAATATTTAGACTAACACACAAAACACAAATAAGCACCATAAACGTTTCATATCTCCTGTATCTCGGCACTATTAACCCCACTAAGAGCGAGTGGCGCTTTACGAAGGCCTATGAGGCAAACTTCTAACAAAGTGTGCTGAATATGTACACCATGTCATGGTAAATCCATAACGAGAGGAAAACGTTTACGCTAGTACGTGTGATTGCATGTTAAGTGACACGATTATAGATCCTACCTCTATTTGTAAGTACCATCATTATAAAATATTACATGGGATAGGTGGTATACCAGGTATTTCATATCTTACATAATTATTTACAGATAGATTGTAAAATAGATGCATCCCCAGAAAAGAGAACACCCATACTCCAATACCAGAACTTTCATATAAGCATAACCTAGCTCTCAATAAAGCACCATACAAGTGTTTATCATGAGTATCAGGGTAAGAAGGAAGCATTCCTCACTTTATCCAGGATGTCAACAGTAAGTTTAAGTGAGGAATCAAAGGGAGTTTCGAATCCATCGGGTGTATGAACTAGAGGACACTTACGATAGTCCCATTTTCCAACAGGCGGGCTGTCATAACCACGAACCAACCTTAGCTGATATGTGTGGACCTCTCTTAAGAATTGGTCCTTATTCTCGCCAAGGAAATCGAGGCGAATCCGAGGATAACAAGTATAAACTTTCTCAAGATCCCTTAAAAAGCAATATCATGCCAAGGAAGAAGGCTTAATATGAGGAAGTTTCTCCTGATAATCTCTCTTCAACTTAACATAATCTTCTAAGAAGGCCCTAAAGAGTAAATGCGAGGCAGAAGACAAGTACTGAAGAAAAATGTTAAAGGAAATTAGAGAAAGAATAAATCATTATATTATCAACCAAATAAGTACATTCATCATAGATATTCCTCTTGCTCATACAAGGATGATCTTTTAAAGGTCTTAATTACAAATCGATGCTTGTTAAATTTAAGTTTTTCTAAAAGCAACTTTCTCGGAGCGGAAGTAACTCGTGGAAGGTTCCGGCATTTGCTCGGGTGTAGGTCCATGCCATTCATCTAGGCACCTTCTGTAAAGATGTCTAAGCAGGTCCCGCTATGATTACCTAAAAAGGAGAAATCTATGGTTTCATATCGACGATAAATTTGATACAAAAAGTTTACTAATGTATCTCTGTCTTTGATTAACATCCAAAACAAAGTCACAAGCTCAGAATTTTCTTTTAAGAGCCATTCACATTGCAGCCGGGCCGCTCGCAGCCTAGGAGCCACTTCTTTCCCTTTAAAAATCAGTAACTTCATAGCACTCTTACCAAGGAGATGATATCTGTGGGACAGTGTGTTATACTCGTCATCTATTTGTCCAGTTCCCTAGTAAGATAAATAACTTCCAATCGAGTCTGTCTAAGAATGGAATCATTAAAACTTAATCGTTTTCCTTCCGTCTAGACGAAAAGAATTATTGATTGACAAAGAAAAAGCAAAAGAACCTGCGTATAAGAGAAGATTCCATACCTCAGAAGTAGGAACAGAAACTTGTGAATTTTCAACAGGAAGGGAACCCAGGGAGTTCGGGCCATTCCACATCCTTCGTGCTTCCAGAAGATCAGAGGGTTCGATCGATATGCGATCTTCTTCAGCGGATTTAGTACCTTTTCCACATGCTTTGTCTAAAGTATCAAAAGCTGAGAAAGCACCGCCAACACCCATGGAGGGGTCGCGTATGTCTTCCTCTTCACCCACAGTAACATTGGTATGTCGGGAGTTGTCATCATTGGCATGAACAGCCTGCAACACCATCCTAAGGTCTCCTTCATCATCGGCACACAACTCCTCGAGAGGAAGATCTTCAATAAACAAAAGTTTAGATACATCAATCTTCCTCCTCATAGAAACTTATTCTTTCTTCCTCATACGAGATATCTTGGACATAAACCTCTCCATCAAGGACGGGTCAAGATAAAAAAAGTTTAAATCTGAACTTTTACCCATGTTGTCTGCATAAATAAGGAGGAAAGAAACCGTGATTTTATCCAAAGTGGTCTGAAGGAAACATGAAATTCTATGTTTAGCATCACTGACTACACTAGAAACCTAGGCAGTAACGCTTTCTTATTACCAAGTTCGATATTAACGGAACCATTCTCTCTTTCCAAAAGGGAATTCTGATCAAGGAAGGAAGAACAACGAGAATCGAGAAGGCCAATGTCCTCTTTAGGTTTCTCCAGGCTCCTGTTCAAAGCATTATTTTATTCAACCAGGGCCAAGTAGGATTCTTTTCCCAAGGCAACATAACTCCTAGCTTCCGATAAAGCATGCTCCAACCTTCATTACTCTACAGCTAGCCCCTCTTTTTCAAGAACTAGAGCATCTTTTTCCTTCTTCAAGGTCACGTTCTCTCTTTTAAGCCTGAACAGCTCAGAACTAGAATCTGGAGTATTGTATTGTGTCACAAACCACCGTTTGATAGCCTATAAAGGACATAACAGTCAGGAAAAAAAATGCTTGAATAGAGAAAAGAAAATAGGAAAAAGGAAAACAGAATACCATAAATAGTTTCTCGACCAAAGCTTGACAACTTCGGGGTGAATCAAGTGAGGAGTCGACACCGAAAAAAACAGAAGAGGAAATAATCTGGCCAACTAATTCATCAAATTTATCACCATTAGTAGGGTTGATAATATCACGAGGGGCAATGTCCTCAAAGGAAGAAGAGAAGCCCATCGCGTGATGCAACTCATTGGAGACTTCGGAAGACCCAACACAACGAGGGTTCGAGCTAGAAATCTTCATCGGAGAAGTAATCTTTGGGTCATCAGAAACCACACTAGAATGAGCAGCTAGGACCCACACACCTTTAGACCTCTTCGGCGGAGAATCTTCTGAACGTTTCTCTAAAAAGTTTCCTCTTCACATTTTCCCTAGATTTTAATAATGCATCCTTGAGTGAAGAAACCACAACTCTCAGAACCAAAGAAATAGAGCCAATTTTACTAGACTCAGTGCAAGTAGCTTCAAAAACATACAGTGAGAAGGAATGAAAAGAAAGACAAAGTACAATTCCGTCTTAAAGATAAGAAAAGGCATACCTAAGTTGTCAAGGGATAAAGGAGAGTTGGAAGAGAAAGAAGCATCTCTCCCAAATAAAAAAAGGGATCCCCTTGCTAAATAGGACCAGAGGTGGTTGCCCAATGATAAATTGACCAGCTGGCAATAAAGAATGCCTCCGAAGGATGGAAGAGGAAAGCAGTAGAGACCAGTTATCAAATTTTCCATAGGCAGCACCCAGGGAATCAGTTAACTCCTTATCTGCGAAACTTGGAAATTTGGGAACATCTGCATAGAAGAAGACAGAATATCAAAAAAAAAGGGCTTTCGGGTGAGCATACTTATGGTGCGAAAACCGCTAGTGATACCCGGAGGGCTTCGGATAAAGAAAATTTGATTCTCCCAATCTTTGAACCTTGTTATTCCTCAGACAACAATTTCTTCATAGGATTTGCACGAAAAATCTGAGGATTGGCGTCACCAAGTTTGGAAGGACGAACAAGTAGTCAAAAGTGGAAGGACTCAAAGAACCATTACCCGAATCCGAAGACAAAAGTTCTAAGCCCAACGGGTAGGTGTAGCGTCCCGAAATTTTAACGATTTAATAATCAATTAACTTAATTATTTTAACATAATGGTTTGGGAATTTAAATGGTTTGACTTTAAATATTTTGAATATTTGATTAATATATTATTTAATGGGCTAATATATTTATTTCCGAAATAGGCAATATTGGGTAAATTGGATAATTTAAGATATTTGATCTAGTTTAGAATTGAATTATAATAACGAATATATTATTTAAATGACAGTTGAATGTATTAATTATAATACAAATTATAATCGAGCTCATAATGTCACGGTAATTCGTAATATTTCGGTTTGAACTTCAACTGAGTATACAGGATTCATTATAAGTCTGATTTTTTCGTAACAAGAAATGTCCGAATCTAATTAACTGTATTTTTCTAATGGAAGTGAAAAATCTAGTTTTTATTTTATAGATTGTAAGTTATGTCCAAATCAAAATTTCAGAATGTCGCTATGGATACGTTTATAAACCATAATGGTTATTTTATTTTAATAAAATATTGGTTTCGAATTTGGATAAGATTTTAGAGATGTATTTTCGGTTTAATTTATAGAATTTTTCTGTAATTTTCAACTTGAAAAATAAGCAACTTTTCATTTGACGTATTTTACACCTTATATCAACATTTTGGAATTTCACAAAATAAGATAACTAGTCTATTTTATTATATTTTTGGGATCATGACACATTGTTTGTCACGATCACATTTCTATTTTTGTCCGAAGCAGTTCTAAATTAACAAAATTATGTGTAGCCGGTATCACATTTACTTTAACAAATATATATACGCACTTTCTTTCTCCAGTGTAGTATTTCAGTTTTTAGAACCCAATCAACTTTCAAAAGCCAACTTCATTGGTTCTTAAACACAGTGGACACGTGAGATCTTTAATATCAACATATAATTATTTTATATGAAAGGAGACTGGAAAGACTGGATGGTAGTAACAATAGTGATATCCATATATAGGAGATAGGTGAATTCTCTTTAAACATATATATATAAACCGTACGTACTTTCCAATGAAAGACAATGAACCATTAAATAGGACCAAGTAATGCAAATTAGAATACATAAGTTTCACCACACATGAAATCAAGACATCTTACGTACATTTTATTTCAAACTTTAGCATATGTATATAGTATAAGTCATATATATGAAATCAATGCTCAATATCGAGTGTACCAAAGGAACCTGCCCATGTCATGATCTCTGCTCCAACCAACGATTCCAAATGGCGATAATGTGCCAAATTTGAGTTATTAGACAGGAAAGAAAAGATATGGCCTACAGTTGAGATGAATGTTTAAATCAACACTGACCTTTGAAGTAAATCATACATGCCAATGGGTTTTAAGAGCTTCATGCCTAAGTCTACAAAAATAAAGTTGTCTAATACTATAGCATGTGAAATCGTAGCCGACTTCTCCATAGCTCCACTTTGAAAATATAAAAGGGATTGTTAATGACACCCTGTTTTTGGTTAAGGGTTGTCACGAAAATCACTTTTTAAAATTTTGTTAAGGGGCGTACACTACAGGCTAGACACCCCTTAACAATTCGCAATAATAAGACCAAAATACCCTTAATCTGAAAACGGTATACTCTTACCGTTTTCGTTGTTTGTTAAAGTTTTTATAAAGATAGAAAAAATGGTCTAATGAAACCGTTTTTATTAAATAAAAACGGTATACTCTTACCGTTTTTACAGGGTTATTTTTGTCCTGTAAAAGTTTGCCTGATGTTGCCTCTTAACAAATTTTCCACCGTCGGTTTCCCCTTAACAAAATGACACCTCTTAACCGAATCGGGAGTGTCATTACCAATCCCCAATATAAACTATGTACCTACTCTATCAACCACAGACCCCCTATGTTAAGGCTAATCAAAATGTACAAAAACTGCAGACCTACCTACAAGCTGTTACTTGATCACCAAGACTTAATAATCTATAAATACATAAGCCTCAAGCTCTCAGTCATTTTCCCTGAAAACAAACACAGTGATGATTCATACACTTCTAAAATCCAAAACAAAATCAATAACAATTCATAAATCTAAATGGTGATATATTTACGCTCCTGACTACCTGATCTTCACATTTGTACAACATTTACTGGGTTCGACGTTAGTTCAGGTGCGTTGGTTTTATGTACCGTCATCTAGGTTTCCATACATTTGGAAATTCAAGCAAATGATTCAAGTCTTTGAGTTGATATTTGCACTTCTGGAAGGATAAGGGTTGCACATAAAATTTGATAGAGTTTAGTGCTAAAAAGGGCCGCGACTGTATAGGGGTACACGGGTTTTCTTCAAAGTAGCGATTTTTTGAGGGGTCCTAGAGGTGTGGGAATGGTGGTGAGATCGAGGAGGAGGAGGAGTGGAGTTCGGCGATGGGTTCGATTGGTGGAGTAGTCGATCAAAAGGGAGCGGTAGGTGGCATCATGAAACGTAATGGCAGAAGATAAAAATAAGAAAAGAAAATGGGGCAGTGGGTTTCGTGGGAATGGAGGAAGAAAGAAAATGTAGTGGGAGCGGTCGGGTTAAATTCTTTTGGGCTGGATTTGGGAGGAAAGGGGTATGGCCCAGATTAATTAAATCTAAGTTATATTTTAAAATAAATAGTGTATTAAATTGTTACATCCATAACTTGCCCGTTCTTTTTCGGAAGTTCGAAAATTTGGATTCGTTGGAATGGTATGATCGTAGGCTACACATTGGAACTGGTTCGTAGCGATTTAGAGCTCGTTAGGAATTATGACAGATCTAAACGTCTGATTCGGATCAACTAACGTTAATCGTTATTCAACGATTAACGACTAAAGTGAGTAAACTCACTAACTCTATCCAGTTTTATAATTTTATAAATGCTATTTAATATTGATAATAATGATTGAATGCTATGTGCGATGGTTGTTTGGATGATTTGCTAATTAATTAGTTAGAATAATATATATAGCTATATATATACAAATCGTTGATTTGATACTGATTCTGTATATTATAATATTTATTATTGATATGAATTTAGTGTTATTTATGTTGATTGACATCTCTGAATGCAGGGAAACATGTTGGAGGGATCCAACTGGATTTCTAACCAATTTTATTGTTGTTTTTTATATATTACATTATGTGATGTGACCAATTATCGGTTATTGATTACTGTGTGTTTTGGAATGTTTTGAACAACATTGACCCCGGAATAATGGGAATTAAATACCGTAAAATATATTCAAATATATTGGAAAGGAAATTGGGGTTTTAAAAAGAATAATCTATTTTTAAATAGAAATTGAATTTCGAATAGACTAGAATATAATAACCTGTTTTAATTATATTAAAACAAGTAGTTGATGTTTAGAAATAAAATGGAATAATTATTATTAAAATAATTTGAAGATATAAGAATGAATTTAAGGAAGGGAAATTGGGAAATCGTTTTAAACAAAAATGATGAAACTATTTTGATGTTCGAAATGAGAATAAACCAAGGATTTGTAACTAAAATCCAAAGATGACGAATGTTATTAATATAATTTATTTTTAGAAATTATATATTATAAAATTTGGAATTTGAAAAGATAGTTAACACTAGGTTTGAAACCGATAATTTATTATCAAATATGTAATCAATATATTGATATAAAATTAATATATAATAACAAAGAGTTAACTTGTAAATGGAGTTTGTGAGTTGGAATATGAATATGAATTCATAAAATAATTAGGCAGATGGAATTTTAAACTGTAATGGTGTATTTATAATTTAAATCAAGATTTGATTTAATAAAATGAGTCTGGATTTTGGTAAATAAATAATATTCACGTTTTGGAGTGAGTAATGATTTAAAAGAAAACATTTTGCAAATTGGAATGGTGATAAAGGAATTGGTGTTTCACTAATGAATTTATAAATTGAGTTGACCGGAAAAGGTAAATTATACCGGAGTTCGGAACGTTAATCGAATAGAAATTATTCAAAGGAGAGTTAGACATCGAACTTAGGAAAGTACTATTTACTTTCCATTTTTTTTGAAGATTAATTATTTAATTAGTTTATTAAATATTGTTCAAAGTAAAGAATCAAAGTTATATTTTAAAGTTAAATATTTTGGAAACATGAATTGTTGTGCTATCGTTATAATCAATATTTTCCATAAAAGAAGTGGATTCATAAACCGAATCTGAGAGTTTCATAAGAAATGATTTGACAAGGAATTAAGAAATGGGATTAAGGAACTTAGAAACTGATTGGAGATTAGTTAAGTTGAATGACTTTTTAGGTGTCGATCTGATGTTGGTTTCGGCCTCCGGGGTTGGTACTTGGGAAATTGTTCCCTTCCTAGTTTACAGTTAGAGACTGATGAATGGGGAAGAATAGCGATGCATGAATAAGTAATGGAAATGTTTTCCAAAGTTAATAGCACATATTTTCTAAATATAGAAAATAAGAGTTGTGAATATATGGAATTAATTCCTGATGTTAAAAGGAGATATTTTCTAAATATAGAAAATAAATAGTTTAAATAAATGGAAACGCTTTCCGAGGATCGTGTGAGGAAAAACGGGTTTTGAAAAATATTTGAGAAAATAGGGGAAACAAGAAATTAGGGAAATGAATAAATTATTGATAATAATTTAAGGGGCTCGGTGTTGATGGATTGTTGATCGATAAATTTCCATTTGGAAATAATATCTTTGTTTGTTTGGATGTTTTCTTTTGATAGTTAAGTAACCCACTATCAAAGTTTTGACCATTTTTCTGCTGTCAATACCGAGAGAACAGGACCAGATTAATTATTTGAAAACCACTCTGTATAGGCATTAGCGCTGCGAATCAAGTAAGATAATTGAAGACAAAGTATATATAAGGGCTATTTTGGCGATCCTAGGTAGAAATTGCCTAAGATGGATTTACATAATAGTGCCCTCGGAATGTCCAGTCCCAGGACAACATATATTCTGACATAGTATATCTAATAGATCACGTAAGTTTATCTTTTCAAAGTTATTTATGTTGGCGGCGGAGGAATTCGTTCCTCTTAGGTTTATACCCGTGGTATTTTTGGAGAAATCAATTTGTGATTTGGCAGGTATGACGATGTGCCATTCAAAGTAAACGAAGGTGTGATATGTCAAAGTATACGTTATGACCTCAAGCCTCATCAACCAGGAAATAACAAAAATCGGGCAGGCAACACGGCTAAGTGGGCCGCACCCAATTAGGGTATATTGTCACCATCTAGAGAATATTCATATTTGTTACTTTTTTTCATTTCTGTTTCTCCTGGGAATAGGGTATACCGACCATAAGGTGATACTATATTCGGAATATTCAAGCAAAATGAATGGTCTGTCATGTGTGGCTGAGTTGCAAGATGTTTTTGTTGAACTCCGGTGTATCCCCTCTAGAGTACACTGATCGGATGGTGGTTCCATACCTTGTCATAGTTGGAAATCCATTATCCAATAAGGGCCTGCGGTTTTTGATTGTATATTATATATGTGGATCGTGAGATGCAAGCATTCCACTAGATTGATATTCACTTCTATTTAGACGCTATTGTAATATCAGAATAATACTGTTTTAAAAGAAATGTTTCAGGGTTATCGTAAGGTAAAAACCATCCATGTTTATGTATGGATTGGTCTTACGATTATCATTTCTTTAAAAACAATTTTACAGAATTAAACCGAAATGGTTGGAGTTTACTCACACCAGTCTCATGACTGATCCAGAGTTTATTTTGTTTTACCCTAAACTCTTGGGTCTCCAAATTTGTACGGGCAGTCAACTAGTCGGGATTTTACAAATACTTGGGACAAGCTTGGAGCAGGAGGCTTCAACATGATATATATAGAGCTTATTTCCACTGCGATGCTATGTGTTGTACTATGGTAATGATATGTATGAACAGTTATAGTTTGTATTTCAAAACATTGTTATATAATATGCTTTATTCGTTCCGCTGTGAGATTTGTATTTACTCCGACTTAGTTCACTTGTGTTCTTCTTCTTCATCTATTCTAATTTTCTTTCTTTCTATTTCTCACCCTCTAACTTCTTTCTATAAATGATTTGGTATTTCCGATGCTCGAATAATTGGCATGGTGTTTTGTGTTGATTTTTGGGGTAGAGAATTCCTTTTTGTTACAATGGTATTAGAGCCGAAGGTTGAGTAATTACCTTGGCTCTGTGGTGTAACTCAGTAGAGATGGGGTTAGTAGTACCCTAGATTGAGTTGAGTGTATATATACGAGAGAGTGTATTTGTAGATTGTATAAAAATAGTTTTATATTGTGGAGATAGGTTGAGTGGCTTATGAATTCTGGCCGACGGTGGGGCACCACATTGTCGATAGGGATTTCTAAACACTTGGATACGATGAACCGACACAGTTTTTTTTGAAAGGAGGGTAAATGAAATAATTTTACCCAAAATGTATTTTGATATAAAAAATTATATATATTGGAATTATTATTATATATATTGGATGTGTTGGTTGTAAGTATAATTGAATGAGGTTATAATTGAAATGGTTATAAATGACCAATCAGAATTTATATAAGTATAATAGATATAATCAGATGAATTACAATCTTAATTTAAAACAAATTCGGGATTAAAATCCTGAGAACTTGAAAGGTGTTTGAAAATGAAATTTGATTAAATATATTGATATTTAAGATCCTGGGTGAATTTGGAAATGTTTTCCGAGCATAAAAAGAAGATATTTTGAAATATTTTCAAAATGGAAGTGTTTAAAAATGGTTTTGAAAATAATATAATATTGAACTCACTTCAATAGCTGGAAAATAATTCTGATGATGACGGCCGCATCATCAATGTTCATTTTCGAGTTCTAAGTGACAGATTACTGCCAAAGTTTTTTGTTTTCAGATTGTTTTTTTGAGAAAACAAGTTGCTTTGAAATTCTGAAAAGGATTATTTGGTTTTGACAAAGAGCTATGCTATTTAAAACTCTCTGGAAGAGATTTGTTGAATTAAAAACAAATTAGAAAGGATTTTGAATTGAAGCCAGTTATGTGGAATTTGAATTGGAATAAAATGGAATCAAGTAAAATTGGATTGTTGAGTAAGAATTTGGAATCAAGATTAGAGCTGGAGTATGAATTGGAATTCGGCTTGAATATAAGCGAATGATTGGATTAATGATAAGTTGAGTGGAGATCAATCGAGAATGCTTGGAAATATGATGAATTGATAGTATATGAAAGAGATAGAGTTAAATGCTCGACAAAAAGGTACAAGTTTATATTTTATATGAGTATGAGATTTTATGACCCTGTTTGCAAGCCGCTTGGCTGTTTGATTTTCTTTTGGATTGGAAAAGGCCTAGAGAGACGAGTTATAGTTGTACCGATTGAGCCGTGCAAAGGAGACCCTGGCGAAATTTCCTGGGAATTTAAGGTGTTAGAAATTTTTAGGATTTTTGAGAATTGCCGTTAGTAAGGAATAAATTAATATTTTAATTGAAATTAATTGACTTAGTTTAAACTGAAGTTAAGAACTAAAACAAATAGGTTTTTAACCTAGTTAATATAGTTTATAGCATTTTTACTATCTAGTAATTTTGAGGACGAAATTCTTTTAAGAGGGAAGGAATTTAACTTCCCGGAATTTTGACGATTTAATAATGATTAACTTAATTATTTAAATATAATGGTTTGGGAATTTAAATGGTTTGACTTTAAATATTTTGAATATTTGATTAATATATTATTTAACGGGATAATATATTTATTTCTGAAATAGTCGGAAATAGCTGATTTGGCAATATTGGGTAAATTGGATAATTTAAGATATTTGATCCAGCTTAGAATTTAATTATAATAACGAATATATTATTTAAACGACAACTGAATGTATTAATTATAATATAAATTATAATCGAGTTCGTAATGTCGTGGCAGTTCGTAATATTTCGATTTGAACTTCACCTAGGTAAACATGATTTGTTATAAGTCGGATTTCTTCTAAACAAGAAACATTCAAATCTAATTAACAATATTTTTATAATAGAAGTGAAAAATCGAGTTTTTGGTTTATAGATTGTAAGTTATGTCGAAATCAACTTTCAGAAAGTTGATATGGATTCATTTATATACCATAACGATTATTTTATTTTAATAAAATATTGGTTTCGAATTTGTATAAGATTTTTGTGTCGTATTTTCAGTTTAACTTACAGAATTTTTCTGTAATTTTTAACTTGAAAAATAAGCAACTTTTCGTTTGACGTATTTTACACCCTGTATCAGAATTTTGGAATTTCACAACATTAGATAACTAGTCTGTTTTGTTATATTTTTGGGATCGTGGCACATCGCTTGTCACGATCACATTTCTATTTTTGTCCATAACGATCATAAATAAATAGAATTATGTATAGCCAGTATCGCATTTACTTTAACAAATATATATACACTTTCTTTCTCTAGTGTAGCATTTCAATTTTTGGAACCCAATCAACTTTCAAAATCCAACTTCACTGGTACTTAAACACAGAAGACACATGAGATCTTTAATATCAACGTATAATTATTTCATATGAAAGGAGATTGGAAAGATTGGATGGTAGTAACAATATTGATATCCATATATAGGAGACAAGTGAATTCTCTTTAAACTTGTATATAAAACGTACTTTCTACAAAAGACTTTGAACCATTAAATAAGACCAAGTAATGCAAATTAGAATACATAAATTTCACTACATAAGAAATCAAGACATCTCACGGACATTTTTGTAACGACCCGCATTCTACGTATCAAAGGAGCGTAGAATATTTATTTCTTTTTCATATGAGGTCGTATGGTCATGTAACTTTGGGGAACGACTATTGGGGTCATTTTCCATATTCACGATTTTTGCCAATTCTTTAATGACCGTTTTGCCCCTAATGAATCTTGTTTTGCCTATAACTTTTAATTGATAAGGTTTTTTTAACCTGTAACCACTTCCATTGGATTCAGATGATGGTATACCTTTCCGTAAATGGTCACATTGATCAAACGGCCTTACCGTTTGGGAGATATGGCTGAAATAAGGTTTGGAAGGTGAAAAACAGCTTAACTGGGCCTAATTAGGGTGATTAGCAGCTAGGCCCATAATCCATTTCAGGATTAGGGTTATGGGGAGGCTGAAATCAGTTAGGAAATGATCTATTTTCATTTTCTCAGCCGCCTAAAACATTTCTCTAACCCTAGCAATGGCCTTCACCTTCTAAAATCATCCCAAATCACCTTCTAATCACTAATTAAGAAGAACTACATCAAATCGAGGCAAATCAACACCAAATCAGAGTTGGAGCTCTGTGTTGCATAGAAAAACGCCCCAAAAACAGTAGAATTTCAGATCTAAACTTTTATTTGTGGCTAAGGTGAGTAATTAGCATTGTTTTTACACTAATTACGGCTAATTAGTTGTGATTAGTGTTAATTAACAAAATTATACATGATTAAATTCTGGAAAAATGTTTAGAAATTCTTAAATATTATTTTAAGCCTCTGTTATAAATTTGGGTTAATTTGGATATGTTTTGCTAATCCTATCATTAGTTAGGGTTAAGCATGGTTAAGGGGAAAATATGGGTTTTGGGTATGTTTGATCCATTTTGACATAGTTATTTATCATTTTGGTGTCTATGGTTGATGTTATATGTTGCTATGACTGTTTGGAATGATTTATGATTGCTTATAACAGTTAGAATGGTCGAAAACGTCGTCGTGTGGCATAAACACTTGCTGGAAAAGTTGCAGGAAACAGTGCAGTATCTTGATCCGAACCGGATCGGATCGGTGGGGGACGAACCGACCCACTCGTAGAGCATCCCACAACCCGACCCCTTGCCGAAGTGTGCCACGAGCAAGAACCCCGATCCGAACCGATGTCATTCACGAACCGTGGGACTTGACCGAACCGAAGGTGCCTCAGGACCACGAGCCGACCTGATGCTTGGAGAAGACCACGACCCGAACCGCTTCTCCGAACCGAAGCACCCTGACTGGAGGATCACGACCCGACAAAGAGGAGAAGCAACGAACCAGTGGAGACCCGAACCAGATGGAGATTGAACCGATGGGTGATTACGATCCGAAGCGAAGTGAAGGGCCGAATCGATCCGAAGAAGACCAAAACCTGAGACGCAAAGGTAGTCCAAATAGGAAGTAGAACTCAGTATCCAAATGGGAACCAATGAGTTAACTTCATGAATTGGACTTTGCTGCGGGACGTGTGCAAAGGGGTTATCGATGTCTGTAGCTTTGACTCACCACTGAGGTGGATTAGTGGCTATGGACCAGTGCAGTGGGGTTGTTATGACTCCATGGGGCAAAGTGATCGTAGCAGGGATATGAGCCAGTGCAGTGGAGTTGTCATGACTCCATGGGGCAGAGTGGACATAACAAAGTATTAGTGGTTACAGATCAGTGCAGTGGAGCCGTCATGACTCCATGGGGCAGAGTGATCGTAACAAAGAATTGGGTGATCAAAGTGGTAGATATCGTATACTTTACGCACTGAGTGAGAGACGTGAGGATGGTTGCTATGCTTGATTGTTTGACATCACTATGACATACACACCCCTATCCATGTATCTTTACACCGTATGTTAGTGTCACCTTAGAGTATTGTACATCTTGTTGTGCTAACTCTTTGGTTGCAGGTCCAGGTTCAGGTATGGTTATGTATACCTGTTATTGTTCTGTTATGTATACTATGGGTGCTCTTAAACGGGCAGACTAGAGACATACCAGGTGTTTATGCACGAGTAGCTGTACCGGAGACGAGCAGGAGGCTTCCACGTATGATTTATATATATAATCTCCCTGTGTTGTTGCTGGTCACTACTTTGGGCATTAGTAGTGTACCTCTTTCTTTTGCTTTAGAGACAGTATTTCAAAGTTGTAATACTGTTGGTTTAGATGATAAGCTGTATTTTGGATTTCCGCTGCTATGATGGTTTAGTTTTCAGCTTATGCACTGTCTCGCCTGTTTTATGTCAAAGTTATGTTATTATTATATTTTATCCCATGCTCTATGAGACATTCTACAGGTTCTTTGTTAGTTCAAATTTACTTCTTTTCCTTCCTTTTGCGACTGTCCCGTGCTAGTCGGGCATTGGCACAATGTACTTTCATTGGAAATGCGGTTGGTGCGGGGCGGGCCGTCACACTTGGTATCAGGGCTCTAGGTTGCGTAGTTAACCTAGAGAAAGACACCAGGGAGAGATAGTCTACGTATACGAGAGCGCGTATTTGTGATATTTTGATTTTCAAAATCTATATATATATATATATACTATTAATATATCTAAGGATGGGGTCGCACTGCACTGGCACCACTGAAGAGATGGTTAATCGTTTTCTCGTTACAAATTGAATGATGAGCCGATATACAACGAATACTGGTCTAGGAGCCAATAATAGGAATGCTCCTGATATGAGGATGATGTTCACTGATTTCATAAGAGTAATGCTTAGGGATGTTCAGAGGGCAGCTCCTAATGCTGCAAATGGTGGTGGTGCAGCGGTGTAGGCGCCTAGGATCAATTTCACCAAGCTCTGTAAGGACTACACTAGTCTTGGTGGGAAGCCGTTCCACGAAACGGAATCAGCTACAGAAGTTCAGGATTGGCTCAATAGTAGTGAGTGCATCTTCAAGGACTTAAGGATCGATGTTGTGATGAAGAGGAAGCTAGCATCCCGTCAGCAGCATGGACGGGCTATGAATTGGTGGAATGCTATTAAGGCAGCTACCCCTAGCAAGTTACTTGGGATCAGTTTAAGGCCCGATTAAGTGATAAGTTTATCCTAGCTGCTCAGAAATCAGAATTGTTTAGGAAGTTCTTGGAGCTTAAACAGAATGGTAGGGCAGTCTCGGAGTATATTGCTCAGTTTGATACTTTATCGAAGTATGGATTATCCCTTATTGACACTTCCGAGAAGAAGAATGAGAAGTTCATAACAGGCTTAGATCAGTACTTGGGGGAAAGGCTTATAAACCATATTGATGAGACTTTTGAATCAATTGTTGGGAAAGCACTGAGGTCAGAGAGCCTTTATCCTAAGCCCAAGACTAAAGTCGTTGTTGCATCTACAGGAGAGTTAAAGCCGCAAGCAAGTGGTGGAGGCAAGAATAATTCTCAGAATAAGAGGAAACAAAGCCAAGCTAAGGATGGTCAGAAAAAGAATAAGAAAGAAGTTAAGTGCTTTAGCTGTGTCAAGAAGGGCCACTATGCCAAAGAATTTCGAGCAAAGCCAGTGGACAGGAAGTGCTTTAACTGCGGCCAAGTGGGACATCACAAGGATAAATGTCTGCAACCCCCTAAAGAGAAGTAGATTGTGAAAGCATATGCTATTAATGTTGTTCCTTCTTCGTCGAATGCCCCAACTGTGGCGGAGAAAGGAAAGAATGTCGTTAATCAAGGTATGCTTTTTGTTTATGATGTTCCTATTAGAGTATTGTTTGATACTGGGGCTTCTCGTTGCTTTATATCTAGTGACCTAGTAGATAGGTTGGGATTGGAACCCGAGATAGTCGATTGACCTTTAGTTGTGACGAACCCGATTGGTGGTTCGGCTAGCCTTAGCATGATTTTTCGAAATTTGGTCTTATTGAGTCATGGATGTATGTTTGCTTGCGATTGCTTTGTTTTGGGCTTTACTGGGTTTGGCATTATTTTGGGAGTCGATTGGCTCCAAATATATGGGGTGATGGTAGACTGTAAGGGATTTTCGGTGACTATTGGGGTGGATGATGGGCGGAGGGTAGTGTTTGGTGGCCTACCCATTGCTGGCCAGTATTCGGATATCTTCGAGGAAGTGACCAGACTTCCACCACACTGAGAGATTAAGTTCCATATTGATTTAGTGAAAGATGCCAGATCTATAGTGATTCCACTTCATCGTATGGCTCCAACTGAGCAGCGAGAGCTCGGGGTGCAAGTAAGCGATCTTTTGAAGAAGGGATTTATCAGAAGAAGTGCCTCCGAGTGGGGAGCACCAGTTGTATTTTCTACCAAGGCTGATGGTTCACTTTGTTTATGGGTGGACTTTCACGAGTTGAATAAAGTAACTAGGAAGAATAAGTATCCTCTTCCACGGATAGATGATTTGTTTGATCAATTAAAATGAGCAAGAGTGTTCTCCCAATTGGACCTTACGACAGGATTTCATCAGCTCCGAGTAGCAGTTGAGAGTATACCTAAAACGACCTTTTCGACGCTGTCTGGTTTCTATGAGTGGTTGGTCATGCCATTCGGGTTGACCAATGCACCAGCATATTTTGTGGATCTTATGAATAGGTTATTCAGGGATCAATTGAACAAGTTTGTTCTTGTGTTCGTAGATGATATCTTGGTTTACTCGAGGACAGAGGAAGAACACAAGGAACATTTGAGGAAAGTGATGGAGGTGTTGAGGAAACACCAATTGAAAGCGAAATTTTCTAAGTGTCACTTCTAGAGAAGGGAAGTGAGATTCTTGGGCCATTTTGTTACAGAGAATGGTATTGTCGTGGATCCTGCGAAGGTGGCTATAGTACAAGATTGGTCTACGCCCAAGAATGCAACAAACGTAAGAAGTTTCTTGGGATTAGCTGGATATTATCGTAAGTTTATCCAAGACTTATTCAAGATAGTGACACCGTTAACTTAGTTGACCAAGAAGAATCAAGCTTTTGTTTGGGACGAAAGGTGTGAAAATGCATTCAAGAGCCTAAAGGAAAAGTTGACGCGTGCACCAGTGTTAGTCATTCCTAAAGGGAAAGAAGAGATGACATTATACATGGATGCATGTGGTACCGGACTAGGTGTTGTATTGATGCAAGGAGGTAGGGTTGTAGCTTATGCTAGTCGGCAACTGAAACCGCATGAGAAAAGATACCCTACCCACGATTTGGAATTGGCTGCGATCGTGTTTGCGTTGAACATGTGGAGACATTATCTCTTAGGAGAAAGATTCAAGTTGTTTACCGATCATAAATCGTTAAAGTATCTTTTCTCCTAGAAGTATCTAAATCTCAGACAACAGAGATGGTTAGAGTTCTTGGCTTCCTATGATTTCGATATCGTATATACATCTGGAAAGGGCAATGCAGTAGCTGATACATTGAGTAGATACATGCTAATTTAGGGGCTATGTTTCTTGAGTGGAAGCAACTGGAGTATATCGCAAGATACGATTTCAGACCAAAGTGCGAATTGGATCCAGAGATGTTAACAAGTTTGACGATCAGAGCCACTTTGATTGAGCGGATTGGTTCCAATCAGAGGAACGATCTTAACCTATTAGAAATCATCTCCAAGTTAGAGATGGGTATTGACGAGGAGATGAACAAGTATGGGCTTGATCGAGATGAATGGCTTAGAAAGAATGGGAGACTAGTTGTACCCAATGTCAATGGATTGAGAGATGAAGTGCTTAGAGAATGTCATCACTCGAAACTGACTATACATCCCGGAGGTAATAAATTGTATCGAGACATGAAGAATACCTACTACTGGGAAGGGATGAGAAGAGACGTTGAGAAGTTTATATCCAAATGCATGAATTTCCAGCTAGTTAAAGCCGAGCAGAAGAAGCCTAGTGGTTTGTTGCAACCATTAGAAATTACAGAATGGAAATGGGAACAAGTCTCATTGGATCTCATTGATGGGTTACCAAAGACTAGATCGGGCCATGATAGCATTTGGGTGATTGTGGACCGATTGACCAAGAGTGCAAGGTTTATACCCGTCAAATCGAATAGAACAACAACTAAGTTAGCAGAACTGTATATGAAATGGGTAGTGAGATTTCATGGAGTACCCAAAGGCATTGTAAGTGACCGAGATCCGTTGTTCACTAGTGGATTTTGGAAGAGCTTACAAGATGCTTTAGAATCAGAATTACATCTCAGTACCGCATACCATCCTCAAACCGATGGTCAGACAGAGAGGGTTAATCTTATATTGGAGGATCTCTTGAGAGCTTGTATATTGTATTTTGGAGGGTCTTGGGATGACCATTTGCATCTAGTTGAGTTTGCAAATAATAATAGTTATCAATCCAGTATTGGTATAGCTCCATTTGAAGCTTTGTACGGAAGACCGTGCAACTCACCATCATACTGGTTGGAAACCAGTGAGAAATTCGTGCTTGGGCCAGATGTAATAAGAGAAACTTTAGACAAGATTAAGGTTATCCAACAGCGAATGAAGGCTACCCAAGATAGGTAGAAAAGTTATTCTGATAAGACGAGAAGAGATTTAAAATTCTTCATTAGCGACTTGGTGTTTGTCAAGATTTCTCCATTAAAGAGTGTGATTCGATTTGGCAGGAGAGGCAAGTTAGCACCAAGATTTGTTGGTCTATTCCCAGTTCTCGAGCAAGTTGGGAATTTTGCATATAAATTTGAGTTGCCAGACAAGATGGCGGGAGTTCATAACGTGTTTCATGTTTCCCAGTTAAGGAAGTTCATGCACGACCCCGATATGACTATTTCACCGGATCAGTTGGATGACATCGAAGTAGAACCCGAGGCGGTTGGGAACCGCAAGCCGATCCGTATTGTCGAGATAGATACAAAGCAACTTTGGAGGAAAGCGATGAAACTGGTCAAGGTTCAGTGGGGCGAGAATGAGAATAACTGTACTTGGGAAACAGAGAAGAGCATAAGGGAATCACATCCAGAACTCTTTGCCTGGTAAGATTTTAATAGTGATAGTTTCTTCCCTTGTTAGTAAACTGCATGCTAGGGTAGGCTTGTTGTGTATGCTTGATTGTTTGTGAATGACTGATAGGTATGCAGAACACCTTTGTATGTTTTTGGTTAAGGAATTTCGGGGGCGAAATTTCTTAAGGGGGGAGAGTGTAACGACCCGCATTCTACGTAACAAAGGATCATAGAATATTCATTTCTTTTTCAGATGAGGTCGTCTGGTCGTGTAACTTTGGGGAACGACTATTGGGGTCATTTTCCATGTTCACGATTTTTACCGATTCTTAAATGATCGTTTTGCCCCCAGCAAATCTTATTTCACCTATAACTTTTGATTGGTAAGGAGTTTTGACCTGTAAGCACTTCCATTGGATTCAAATGATGGTTTACCTTTCTGTAAAGTGGTCACATTGATCAAACGGACTTATCGTTTGGGAGATATGGCTGAAATAAGGTTTGGAAGGTGAAAAACAGCTTAACTGGGCCTAATTAGGGTGATTAGCAGCTAGGCCCATAACCCATTTCGGGATTAGCGTTATAGGGAGGCTGAAATCAGTTAGGAAACGATCTATTTTCATTTTCTCAACCACCTAAAATATTTCTCTAACCCTAGCAATGGCCTCCACCTTCTAAAATCATCCCAAATCACCTTCTAATCACTAATTAAGAAGATCTACATCAAATCGAGGCAAATCAACACCAAATCAGAGTTGGAGCTCTGTGTTGCATAGGAAAACGCCCCAAAACAGTAGAGTTTCAGATCTAAAGTTTTTTTGGTGGCTAAGGTGAGTGATTAACATTGTTTCTATACTAATTACGGCTAATTAGGTGTGGTTAGTGTTAATTAACAAAACTATACATGATTAAATTCTGGAAAAATGTTTAGAAATTCTTAAATATTATTTTAATCTTTTGTTAGAAACTTAGGTTAATTTGGATATGTTTTGCTAATTCTGTCATTAGTTTGGGTTAAGCATGATTAAGCGGATAATATGGGTTTTGGGTATGTTTGATCCATTTTGACAAAGTTATTTATCATTTTGGTGTCTATGGTTGATGTTATATGTTGCTATGACTATTTGGTATGATTTATGATTGCTTAGAATAGTTACAATGGTCGAAAAAGCCGTCGTGTGGCGTAAACAGTTGCTGGAAAAGTTGCAGGAAACAGTGCAGGATCTTGACCCGAACCGGATCGGATCGGTGGGGGACGAACCGACCCACTTGTGGAGCATCCCACGACCCGACCCCTCGCCGAAGTGTGGCACGAGCAAGAACCCCGATCCGAACCGATGCCATTCACGAACCGCTGGACTTGACCGAACCGAAGGCGCCTCAGGACCACGAGCTTACCCGATGCTTGGAGGAGACCATGACCTGAACCGCTTCTCCGAATCGCTTCTTCGAACCGAAGCATCACGACTGGAGCATCACAACTAGACCAAGAGGAGAGGCAACGAACCAATGGAGACTCGAACCATATGGAGATCGAACCGATGGGTGATTACGATCCGAAGCGAAGTGAAGGGCCGAACCGATCCAAATAAGACCAAAACCCAAGATGCAAAGGTAGTCCAAATAGGAAGTGGAACTTAGGATCCAGATGGGAACCAATGAGTTAAATTCATGAATTGGACTTTGCTGTGGGACGTGTGCAAAGGGGTTATCGATGTCTATAGCTTTGACTCACCACTGTGGCGGATTAGTGGCTATGGATCAGTCAGTGGGGTTGTTATAACTCCATGGGGCAAAGTGATCGTAGCAGGGCTATGAGCCAGTGCAGTGGAGTTGTCATGACTCCATGGGGAAAAGTGGACATAACAAAGTATTAGTGGTTATGGATCAGTGCAGTGGAGCCGTCATGACTCCATGGGGCAGAGTGATCGTAACAAAGAATTGGGTGATCAAAGTGGTAGATACCGTATACTTTACGCACTGAGTGAGAGATGTGAGGATGGTTGCTATGCTTGATTGTTTGACATCACTATGACATACCCACCCCTCTCCCCTTATCTTTACACCATATGTTAGTGTCACCTTAGAGTATTGTACATCTTGTTGTGCTAACTCTTTGGTTGCAGATCCAGGTTCAGGTATGCTTATGTATACCTGTTATTGTTTTTTTTTGCTGCTTATCGCTCATACCAGACTTTTGTCTGACCCAGAGTTTTATGTCTCTTCTTATTACTCCGGGAGCTCTTAAACAGTCAGACTAGAGACAAGTTAGGTGATTATGCGCGAGTAGCTGTACCAGAGACGAGTAGGAGTCTTCCACGTATGATTTATATATATAATCTCCTTGTGTTGTTGCTGGTCACTACTTTGGGCTTTAGTAGCGTACTACTTTCTTTTGCTTTAGAGACAATATTTCAAAGTTGTAATAATGTTGGTTTAGATGATAAGCTGTATTTTGGACTTCCGCTGCTATGATTATTTAGTTTTCAACTTATGCACTATCTCACCTGTTTTATGTCAAAGTTATGTTATTATATATTTTATCCCATGTGCTGCGAGACATTCTACAGGTTCCTCGTTAGTCCAAATTCCCTTCTTTTCCTTCCTTTGGCGACCGTCCCATGCTAGTCGGGCATTGGCACAACGCACTTTCATTGGAAATGTCGGGTGGTGCGGTGCAGGCCGTCATAATTTTATTTCAAACTTTAGCATATGTATATAGTATAAGTCATATATACACACATATATATATATATACATATATATATATATATAAGAATTCAACACAGGCTTTTAAAACAATGCTCAATATCGAGTGTACCAAAGGAACCTGCCCATGTCATAATCTCTGCTCCAACCAACGTTTCCCAAGCGCGAAAATATACCAATTTTGAGTTATTAGACTGAAAAGAAAAGATATGGCCTATAGTTGAGTTGAATGTTTAAATCAACACTGACCTTTGAAGTAAATCTTATAGGCCAATGGGTTTTAAGAGCTTCACGCCTAAGTCTACAAAAGTAAAGCTGTCCTATACTGTAACATGTGAAATCGTAGCCGACTTATCCACAGCTCCAATTTGAAAATATAAACTATGTATCCACTCTATCAACAACAGACCTCTATGTAAAGGCTAATCAAAATGTAAAAAACTGCAGACATACCTACAAGCTGCTACTTGATCACCAAGGACTTAATAATTTATAAATACATAAGCCTCAAGCTCTCGGTCATTTTTCCTGAAAACAAACACAATGGTGATTCATATACTTCTAAAATCCAAAACAAAAGCACTAACAATTCATAAATCCAAATAGGGATATATTCACACACCTACGTACCTGCTCTTTACACTTGTATAACATTTACTGGGTTCGACGTTAGTTTGCATGCATTGGTTTTATGAACCGTCATCTAGGGTTCCACACAATTGGAAATTGAAGCAAATGATTCGAGTCTTTGAGTTGATATTTGCATTGGAAGGAGATAAGGTTTGCGCATAAATTTTGATAGAGTTTAGTGCTAAAAAGGGTCACGATTGTATAGGGGTACACGGGTTTTCTTTGAAGTCTTGTGGGGTCCTGAAGGTGAGGGAATGGCGGTGAGATTGAGGAGGAGGCGGAGTGGAGTTCGGCAATGGGTTCGATTGGTGGAGTAGTCAATCAAAAAGGGAGCGTGTTTAAACCAAAATTGGTCTACAACACTATAGGTACTTTAGTAGTACTTCCCCATATGGTAAGAAGTAGAAAATGGACCAACGAAAGACAAAAGCAAGTAAAAAACACAAGAGTTTTATAGTGGCTCGATCTAGAATAGATACGTCCACTTTGGCAAGAGTTTTCATTATCATTTCAAGATTTACAAGGTTTGAATCATATCTAAGTACATTCACTCTCTCTTTAATACAAGGATTTCACTTTGATCTTTACAAATCAGCGAAGGAATGGTTGAATCTCTTTAAGTGCAAGGAGTATGAAGGTAGATCTACAATCTCTCAAACACTTGAGTGATTTTGGCGGATTTGGCGTTAGATCTTGAGATGATGAATGAAGCTAGAATGGCTTAGGAATGGCGGAAGAATGACTTCGGCAACACTTCATGGTGGGAAAAGTCTGACCCCATTAATGGTGGAAGACCCGAGGTATTTATAGGGGGAGAGCGAATGAAGTGGTGGGCTGTAATTTATGTATGCAGCCGAGGGGTCGCACATGTAGCAATTACGAAAATGCCACTACCAGTTGTAGGCAGTTATCACTAGTTGTAGTCAGCTGTCTTGACCGACCGAGCATATGATGTACGATCGACCTCTTTGGTTCATGAGTGACCTCCATGGTACACGAGCGAGCCCCCACTACACCATATCAGCGAATTTGGCACATAAGGATGCGGGTATACAATTCGGCTGATAGCCGTATCAAATTTGATAATGCTCACTTCCGTATCAAACAACAGTTTGCGATCCACAGCACCCCAAGTACCCCAAATCCGATCGTCCATCGCGAATGCTCCGGATCGGTTAATTTGATTCGATTGTTGGCCATTTCAAATTCGTGTCTTTTTTGTGTAAGACTTTTGGCTGAAAAAGCACACCCATCCCTCCAATTTTTTAATCCTTTCAGGTTCTCTCCTTCCCTTTTTTATTTCCCTCGTCTAATATTGTATCCCATGCCCTATTTCCATTTCTGGAAATTGCTCCCAAAAAATTATAGAAATCCGATGGTTGTCTGCTCAAATCTGCTTCTTTGTCATTGTCTGTAAATCGTGCGTCTCTATTGTTGGTAAAATTTTGGTTTGATTCAGTTTGTAGTAATCGATATTTTTTGCGCTATTGTTTCAATTCATGCTCAACAAGTTGTAGTCCGGAGAGCTATTTATTGGTTTTTACCTAAGGGCAGTGACAAAGCAAGGTTGAACGTTGAAGAAAGTTAGGTTTTCGCAGTTGGTCATATTACACTATGGTTAGTGCACACGTTATTTGATCTATTTCCTTGTAAAAAAATGCTATTTTACTCGAATGAAAATAGGGTAAAATACCCGAATGTGAGATAAAAATGCAGGGACCACCTATGAATTGCTTGAATTCAGCCTTAAAATTAGGGTGTAGGGTCCCATATTTTTATCTCTTGATCGGGTAAAATACCCAAAAGTAGTTCGGGTATTGCAGCAAAGTTGTTCCTTGTATTAGCTAGTCATGATACTGGATATGCAGAATATGAACCTTGAATTTTGTTTGTTAAACTGCCATACTCATTCCAGTAAATAAAACTAGTTTTAGGTTAACTAGTTAATTCATATGTTGAATAATACACAAGAATTAGCTAGTTTTATTTACTTTAAATGCACCGGACTTAGACAAATGTACTGACACTAACTTGATAAGGCCTAAAAATGTATTCATGAACCTAAACAAATGTACTGAACCTAACTAGACAAACTAGGCTCGCTAAGGCCTGAAAATTCCTTTGATGTTTTAATGGAGAAAGATACAGGCATGTGTGAAGGGGGTGGGCCCATTTGTGATCTAGTGATAGATGAAAAAAAACCACTTGCCAGTGAAAACATCCAGTGATTGATGCAATTTGTAAGTTGTAACAATTTATGAATTTATAGGCTGGCAACATGCCATTTGGTATAAAAAAAAAAGTGGATAAGTGAATCTAATCAAAGATCTCCATACTATAATGATGGGGTGAACATGTTTATTTGTTTTATTGAAGAAAACGGTGGTAAGAAAGGAGTGTATTTATGCCCTTGCAATCGGTGCCAAAATATGAAGACGTTCAAATTTGATGAAATTCATTTTCATTTGCTTAGATGGGGTTTTATCCAATCATATAGCGTGTGGTATTTTCATGGGGAAAAAAGGGTGGAGATGGGAAAACAGCAACCAATTAGTAATGCCACAAGAACTGACGAGGCTGAACATATTGTGATGGAAGATCTAGTCAGTGATGCAAATAGATTTCATGATTTTCAACCTGAAAATCCGTTGTTTGATCATGCTAATATTGGAGAGCTGTGTACGGATGATGGCAATTGGCAGGCCAATGAAAGTAAAAAGTATACACCACTTTATGAAAGCGCAAAAGAGCCACTATATCCTTCATGTCCAAAAGGGATAACGAAGCTGTATGCCATTGTGAAACTGAATAGCTTGAAGACCCAATACAACTTCTCAGATAATGATGTTACTGCACTAATCGAACTAATGAAGGAGTTACTCCCCAAAGGTAACACGCTGCCGACAAAATACCACGACGTGAAGAAGTTCATTAAGAAAGTTGGGATGAATTACCAAATTTATGACGCATGCATCAATGATTGCATGTTGTACTTGAAAGATGATGCGAATAGGATTTCTTGTACAAATTGCAATGAACCAAGATATAGGACATCTTTTAACGACGAGAGAAAGGGAACCAAAGTAGCACGAAAGACATTAAGACATTTTCCATTAATTTCTAGATTGAAGAGATTGTATACTGTACCATGGCTAGTAGATGCAATGACCTGGCATTGTCGTGCCAAGTCTAATCCAAACGTAATGCGTCATCCATGTGACACTTCTCAATGGAAAGCCTTGGATTTTTTTGACAAAACATTCGCAGTCGAGTCACGAAATGTCACACTTGGAATAGCAACAGTTGGTTTCTGTCCGAATGCATCTCTTACTAACCCTTACAGTTATTGGCCGGTAATTGTAGTACTGTATAATCTTCCTCTGTCTATGTGCATGAAACTGGAGTTTTCAATGTTAATACCGTTGATTTCTGGGCCAAAACAACCGGGGAAGGATATTGATGTTTATTTAGACCCGTTGGCAGACGAGTTAAAGCCATTATGGGAATGAGTTGTTACATATGATTCATCAAATAAATCCGAGTTTACAATGAGTGTTAGGATGTTGTGGGCGATACATGATCACCCTGCTCTTGGGAATTTATCGGGATATACAACTCACGGTTACTTTGCATGTCCCGTTTGTGGGAGAAACACTTGTTCTTATCATCTTCCTGAAAGTAAGAAGATGTGTTTTATGGGACATCGAATGTATCTTCCTAACGGACATAGATTTCGATACGACAAGACAAATTTCAACAATGAACAAGAACTTAGTTGTCCTAAAAGGCTATTGAATGGTTTTGAAGTTGAAAAGAGATTAGCGAATGTCAAAATGAAAATTGATAAACACAAAGAAGAAGTTGGTGAAAAAGGAAAAAGTCGGCCGTTGAAGAAGGTGACAATGTTTCTGCTTGGTATAGGAGGTCTATCTTTTTTGATTTACCATATTGGAAAGCAAATATGATTCGACATAATATTGATGTTATGCATATGGAGAAGAATGTCGCAAAGCATCTCATCAGCACCATTATGGACCATAAAGAGAAGTCAAAAGATGGCATCAATGCACGCAAGGATATGAAAACCATGGCTATAAAACAAAAGTTGTGGGTGATGATAGATCCCGAACCAAAAAACAATCATAACAAAGGCAAATTTCACTTGGAGAAAAGAAGAAAAGATAAGATTTTGCACCATATTGAATAATCTGAAAGTACCTAACAAATTCTCCTCTAACTTCCACAACAATGTGAGCATTAATCCTCTAGAACTAAGAAATATGAAGTCACATGATTACCACATCATAATGCAACATCTGCTTCCGGAATTGCTTCAATATACTTATACACAACATAGGGATCTATGAAATGCTATTCATCGTATTAATCTATTCTTTAACATTTTGTGCTCAAAGGTGATCAATAGGGAACACCTTATAAAAGCAAAGGCTATGTTGGTGGAAGCAATATGTATTTTTGAAAAACATTTTCCACCCGCATTTTTTGATATCAGTATCCATGTTATGGTTCATTTAGCCGATAAAGCATTAGTTGGTGGCCCTGTCAGATATAGATGGATGTATCCTTTTGAACAGTAAATAACTAATTTCAGTTATGTACATTATTATTCGGTATAAATGGCTATCGTGTCCAAGTTATAATTGATCACAATCATAGGTTAATAAAAACATATAAAGGATATGTGCGCAACAAAAGATACATTGAAGGTGTATTGCAGAAGGATATATCATACAAGAAGCTAGCGTTTATTGCATGTAATATATCCCAAACAGAGGTTATGGCAACCATAACATACCCGCGAAGCATTTTTAGACGAGGATGATGAGTTTGCTAGCGAGATACCTTTTGTGAAACCCCACGTCCGTTAATGTCACTCACTAAGGGAATGCATTAAGTTTCGTCAAGCATAGTAGGTAAATAAGAACATAATAGCACAAGACAAACATGTAAAATAGCAGCAGAATTAAAAAAAAAAATCTAAATCAAAACATCATGGTCCCAAATACTGAGTTACATCATAAGTAACTAATTACATTAATAATCTGTCTTGTCAAAAATATTAGAGTACAAAAGCATAGAACCATATTTCCCTTGCAAAGCCATAAGAGAGTTGACAAGAAGTCAAAGCAGTACATCTATATCCAAAATCCAAGCTAAGCTGAAAGAATCCAAATCAACTCTAAGCACTTCCACCCTGAGAACCTAGGGGGGACGGAAGAGAGAGAAGAGGAAACAAAAATGGTCAGACATAAAGTCTGGCGAGTCCAGTTACTTTTGAATATAAATAGATAAAAGTATCATGGCAGGTATATAAAACTGGAAGAATAAGATAACAGTAACAATAACAAGTGTGAACTGAGCAAGATAAGATGAACATGATATATTGTGCTTCTTAAATACATTTCTCTACACCGCGCAGATAATAGTATATCAGAAATAAAATGATCCCAACTGATACCTTTCCATTACATTTTCTTGATTATTAGGTTACTTGGGTTAATAGCACTCAAGACTTATACGCGCACCATACCCATTTACTTTCCCATGGATTCACCTAATACAATATATGTAGCTCTCTCAATATTGAGATATACCCCATGGTACCTCACTCGCACGTTCTCCACCGTAATGAACGCAGTCCCTCATCCTACGCCAGAGTAACGTACGGATCTCTATATAAAATGTTACGTTTTAGATATATCTACCATTACTATGCTAGGTAAGTGTATGGACTGCCACCATCGATCAAATCAGATTCCTTATCGGAATAATGCCATCTAGTCTACGATGCACCACCCAAAGCAGATATGCATGTATCTAGACTGTCCCATGTATGTACTGTAATTGTAGCTCGATGCCTCAATCGCACATCCTCTAATGTGCACCGAGTTCCGTGGCAGGGCTAAACAAGAAACACGGAATTCGGCCGGGAGCTTTTTCATATCTGTACAGGTTGCCTTTAAGTGCCTTCAATACAGATATTCCTCGGATCTATATTTCATGGTGGCTATGGCCCCATCTCGACCCCTCCCTCAACTAGTAAAGAGTACAGAGCTAAGCGACCACCCCTAATAACAACCAATCTAACATCCATGTGGCGTCTACCCTCAACCACGTACCTCGATAGTGAAAGGTGAAATGATATCTTGGGTTTAGCTCTAGTCTTTTTGCATCCAACTGGCTGTCGATGACGGATATCCGACGGTCTACTATCCTTGTTGGTCATGACCCTCTCTACCTCTTCGTGAGGCAACCGTCGAATCACCCTGGTGTCGCCTCGTCTCAGCATTCTGACTACATAGCTACATCTGCAATCAAGGCCCACCCACCTAGTAGTGACGCGCAGACCCAACCTTTGCGAGTATAGCCTAAGACATCTGTCACCACATAGAGGACTACTAGGAGCACCTTAAGTACTTCAGGAAGCCGCGTGCTTCCCCTTCCCATTCCTTTGGAGCCGTTATAACAATCAGATGAATGTACGCTCCCCTCGTGTCTTATAACACGTCGATGATCTGCCCAGCGTTATAGGTAAATAAGAACATAATAGCACAAGACAGACATGTAAAATAGCAGCAGAATTAAAAACTTTATTTAAATCAAAACATCATGGTCCCAAATACCGAGTTTACATCATAAGTAACTAATTACATTAATAATCTGTCTTGCCAAAAATATCAGAGTACAAAAGCATAGAACCATATTTCCCTAGCAAACTCATAAGAGAGTTGACAAGAAGTCAAAGCAGTACATCTATATCCAAAATCCAATCTAAGCTGAAAGAATCCATATTAACTCTAAGCACTTCCACCCTGAGAACCTTGGGGAGGGGGAACGGAAGAGAGAGAAGAGGAAACAAAAAGGGTTAGACATAAAGTCTGGAAAGTCCAGTTACTATTAAATATAAATAAATAAAAGTATCATGGTAGATATATAAAACTGGAAGAAAAAGATGACAGTAACAATAACAAGTGTGAACTGAGCAAGATAAGACGAACATGATATATTGCGCTTCTTAAATACATTTCTCTACACCGCGCATATACTAGTATATCAGAAATAGAATGATCCCTACTGATACCGTTCCATTACATTTTCTTGATTATTAGGTTACTTAGGTTAATGGCACTCAAGACCTATACGCGCTTCATACCCATTTACTTTCCCATGGATTCACCTAATACAATATATGTAGCTATCTCTCAATATTGAGATACACCCCGTGGTACCCCACTCGCACGGTCTCTACCATAATGAACGCAGTCCCTCATCCTACGCCGGAGTGACGTACGGATCTCTATATAAAAATAACATGAGCTCACAATGAATAGATCTAAGGAAATGGATCCAAATTACTGCGAAGAACATGTTGAATAAGTTGTTGTAGCCATCGCTGAATTTGTTGTAGCAATCGTTGAATTTGTATAATGTTTGCTGAATTAGGTTTGGAGTAGATTAGGCCATTCAATCTTCGTTACAGCGGAGCTTCGCCATCACCATTGGTTTTAGATGAATAAAACCTAGGTCTAGGGTTCTTTATATAGCCTAGGGTTCATGAATCTAGCTCTAAATTCGTCCAGGTTCAGAAAAGAAGTTTTTAGAGCCACGGTTAGGTCGACCCCCCTTCATGGGTGTTGACCCCTAGGTCGACCCCCATGAGCCTGAGTCGACCCCTAGGTCAACCCAACAGGGTCTCAGGTTAACATCAAAATGTCGGCCCTTCCTTGATTTCCATGCCGGATTTCTGTTTTTGCTGATTTTTGAATATTTTTGAATTTATATGTATATATATCTTCCTTATATGCATACAAACTTCAAACCTTAATAACTTCTTCATACGGTGTCCGATTTACGCAAACCAGGTGTCTATCTAGACCAGAATTCTGAGACGGATGAAGTGGCACGGTCCGTTTTACTTAATTCTGAATATTTAATTAATTTTTCCTTAATTCATTGTTAATAGTGTATTTCATGCTAATTATTCTTTAACTCATCATCTTTAGTGTCGTTAAAATTCCGGAGTGTTACATTATCCCCTACTGAAAGGATTTCGTCCCTGAAATCTCTAAGTTAAGAAGAATGTATATCCTAACATCTAACAATCATACATCCATCTAGAAATCATAGGCACCCATTGTCCTTAATGAATTTCTAATGCTTTTATGAACATACGTAATAGTGTGTGTATATGCCCATAAACTAATGCGAAAGATCAGGCGGTCTACTGAATCAGTTGACCTCCTTAATGCAATGTATGTTTGTGCCATGCAATGAAAATGTATGCAAGTCATCCTAGTATAACATATAAGCTCTATATGTGTGCACAATCATCCATCCACATGCAACATCAATGTAACGATAATCCATAAAAATTTAAAAATGTACACACATCAATATGCGATATGTAAGTGATTAAGCCAATCTAGTGCCAATTGTGTGTGTATATGCATCCACGAGCAATCACTAGCAACCACTTGCATCCATCAAACATAACATGTCTCAAACACATGTTTAAATTCATTAGTTTTCTACCTAAAGACTCGATCGATAGGATATATTCAAACGATAGATACAAGTATTAATTCGAAGCTTGGAAAAAGAAGTTAAGGACATATTCTCGAAATGGAAAGGATATGAAGCGCGAATCTTGTCTTCAGCCGCCCGAGTAGCTTCCTCGCGGACCTTTCCCCATTGCACTCTTACTAGCTTCATTTCTTTGTTGCACAATTTCTTAACCTAAGATCCAAGTATGCAAGTCGAAATTCGTCCTATCGTTTCTTCCTTCTCTACTTTCATTTCCTCTCGCAAGTTTGGCTCCACTACATCGAACTCTATACATTTTATCGCCGCTTGGATGAATAGTCATCTTAGAATGATGGGCTTCCTCAAGGACTGTCTTCAACAGGTTTCCCATCCCAATATGATTCACCTATCAAACCTCTTCTCAAGTAGCTCCTCTACTTGCTTATCAAGTTCCCTCTTTTCTTTTAGGAGTCACATGTCGCAAATCATCGATAGATATATCAAGAGGTTCCAGGAGACTAAGCATGACAGACCCTTTTGGGGTTATAAGAAATCTCGAGAGTCTTTCTATAACAAGCCAGAAGTCTAACGATCCTCCTCCCACAATCAAGAATGGCTCCATATATGGTTAACCTATCCATCCTAGAATCAAACCGTATCTTATGAAATCAAGAACATATGTGTCGTAACCAAACTCGATGCCTAACACGGAGATTCTCAAACCCCGACAAATCGTCGATAAATGAGACGTACCCCTAATGGGTTTGAGAAACTAATGGGATCCAAAACCATACTAGTATCTAGGTGCAGAGACTTAACTAAAGGATCAGATATAAAAGAATGCGAAGCGCCAGGAAAAGAATCCTAATAGGATGATCAGAAATAGAAATCAGTCCTTCGATGGAAACTTTCCTACCTCTATCCTACCCACCAGCTATGAGAACATTAGCTTGCCCCCTAGAAGTTTCTGCCTTTTGGCCTTGTCCTTGTCTCTATGGGCACTTCTTAATGAGGTGTCCTGCCTTACCAAACTGGTAACAAACGCCTTTCTCTTTCTGCAATCCTTTTCTAGATGACCCACCGATCCAAAATTATGGTATTTCCTCTTTTCTTCTTTGGGTTGTGCTCCTTAGCCCCAACTCCCTTATTCTCCTTTTTACCATCCTTGTGCAACATGCTAACAAATCTCTTAAAATGGGCCTCCATCGCACAGTAATCCTTTCGAGGCTTGAGAGAAAATAAGACGCAGGTGAAACCACTGCGGCTAAGTTGGAGGTTGGGTACTTATTTGCCCTTCGACATGTATCATAGTTTTAACATGCCTACGAAACCATGCCAAAATAGGGATACCCTTTCGAGAGGAAACGGTCCCCCGATCAAAAAGGAAAAGAAATCAAGCGGAGAATCGAGAAGATATTTACGTCTTTGGGAAATATGATTTTCAAAAACAGACTTTTTATTTTAAAATACTTTATTTTTGAGACATTGTGAATACCATTTTCAAAATACTTTATCCAATCTTATAACCTGGCTTTGATACCAAATGTGACACCCCACGTCCATTAATGTCACTCACTAAGGGAATGCATTAAGTTTCGCGAAGCGTTATAGGTAAATAAGAATATAATAGCACAAGACAGACATGTAAAATAGCAGCGGAATTAAAAACTTTATTTAAATCAAAACATCATGGTCCTAAATACTGAGTTTACATCATAAGTAACTAATTACATTAATAATTTGTCCTGCCAAAAATATCAGAGTACAAAAGAAAAGAACCATATTTCCCTTGCAAAGCCATAAGAGAGTTGACAAGAAGTCTAAGCAGTGCATCTATATCCAAAATCCAAGCTAAGCTGAAAGAATCCAAATCAACTCTAAGCACTTCCACCCTGAGAACCTAGGGGAGGGGGGGGGGGAGGAGGGAGGAAGAGAGAGAAGAGGAAACAAAAAGGGTTAGACATAAAGTCTGGCGAGTCCAGTTACTTTTAAATATAAATAAAAGTATCATGGCAGGTATATAAAACAGGAAGAACAAGATAACAGTAACAATAACATGTGTGAACTGAGCAAGATAAGACGAACATGATATATTGCACTTCTTAAATTCATTTCTCTGCACCGCGCAGATACTAGATATCAAAAAAAGAATGATCCCTACTGATACCGTTCCATTACATTTTCTTGATTATTTGGTTACTTGGGTTAATAGCACTCAAGACTTATACGCGCATCATACCCCTTTACTTTCCCATGGATTCACCTAATATAATATATGTAGCTATCTCTCAATATTGAGATACACCCCGTGGTACCCCACTTGCACGGTCTCCACCGGAATGAAAGCAGTCCCTCATCCTACGTCGGAGTGACGTATAGATCTCTATATAAAATGTTACGTTCTGCATTTATCTACCATTACTACGTTACATAAGCCTGTGGACTGCCACCATCGATCGAATCAAATTCCTTATCGGAATAATGCCCTCTAGTCTACGATACACCACCAAGAGCAGATATACATGTATCTAGACTGTCCCACGTATGTACTGTAATTGTAGCTTGATGCCTCAATCGCACGTCCTCTAATGTGCACCGAGTTCCGTGGCAGGGCTAAACAAGAAACACGGAACTCGGTCGGGAGCTTTTCCATATCTGTACAGGCCGCCTTAAGTGCCTTCAAATACAAATATTCCTCGGGTCTGTTTTTCATGGTGGCTATGGCCCCACCTCGGCCCCTCCCTCAACTAGTAAAGACTACAGAGCTAAGCGACCGCCCCTAACAACAACCAATCTAAACATCCATGTGGCGTCTACCCTCAACCCCGTACCTCGATAATGAAAGGTGAAATGATATCTTGGTTTAGCTCTAGTCTTTTCGCATCCCGTAGGCTGTCGATGACGGATATCCGATGGTTTACTATCCTTGTTGGTCGTGACCCTCTCTACCTCCTCGTGAGCCAACCATCAAATCACCCTGGTGTCACCTCGTCACAGCATTCTGACTGCATAGCTACATCTGCAGTCAAGGCTCACCCACCTAATAGTTACGCGCAGACCCACTATCTGCGAGTACAACCTAAAACATCTGTCACCATAAAAAGGACTACTAGGAGCTCCTTCCGTACTTCAGAAAGCCGCATGCTTCTCCATCCCATTCCTTTGGAGCCGTCATAACAATCAGATGAATGTGCGCTCCTTTCGTATCTTATAACACCTCGATGATCCTCCCCGTTGGGTTATTCATCCTCAAACATACGGGACTGGTCCAAGCGCCTTTCTTTAATATGTTGTTAGACCCTATGTCTAGACATTATTTTATGTGCTTGCCTTACCTCACCGGGTTTCCATTTAACTTGGTTATTCCCATTCATATTGAATTCTTATTCAAATTACCAAGTTTCTCTTGCTTATTAATTTCAGTCATATAACTTAATCCAATTAAGTTTATTAATAAGCCCACAACCTGTTATTTTTTGGATTGTGGCCTAAGGTCCGTAATCCACAATCTGTTTTATATTCTTACGTGGTTACATCATTACAATAACATGTTCTCCTTAATACGTTGTTAAGTATATCTCAATTCACATGTTTCCTAATTAACATGTCACTTACCATTTATGATTAAATATAACTTATTTATTTTATAAGTTTTCCTCATTCTTTCTAATTTAATCATAAATTCAATTTACACCGTCACTACAACTTATCGTTGTTTACTTAGCAGATTATTACGCATATCTAATTCTATCATTTCTACAAGTTATGCTTACTCTACAAGGGTGTCTTTAATTACATAACTTTATTATATTTTCCACCGGTTATGTATACCACTAGGTGTCTTTAATTACGTAACCTTATTGGGTTAAGTTCGTGGGGCCTATATGTAAATATTACCCACCCCCTCTATTTTACTTAACCCACCCACTACCCATCCAGTATTACTTAACCCTAACTCAAGTTCATAATCATACAATTCTTATGGATTAAATTAGGTTACATAGTCCAATTCATTACCATGTCCAATTATGGTTATAATGGGCTAGATCTCCCACATTAGGCCTACAACGTGTGGATGCTGGATATGCCAGTCGGGTCCGGGCAACCTTATTCCATAGTTGGGCATAACCTCGTGTCTTAGCCCAATTCGTATTTGCACACTTAGACCTCTCATATTAGGTTCAACATTAGCGGCTGCTAGATATGTCGGTCGGGTCCGGGCAGACTTCTGCCACTAATGCAACCTAACCTCGTGTCACTAGTACAATTACAATTCCTAATTGTAATTACTAAATATTCCATTTTTATCCAAATCTACCTATGTCATTATAGTTGATTATTTCTCTTTTTCCCCACATTAAATTATATGCCAAATTCACTATTCAAATCATAGACTTTTACATCCCTTTTCAATTAACCTTTTAATTATGCACCATATGCTCTTTTTCCCAAGTTATAAGTCAAGGCATATATATATATATATATATATATATATATATATGTATGTATAATGCACAAACCCAAGTCTACATATTTTCCAATTTATGTCCCTAGTCCATATTCACCCATTTCAATACAAGTTATACCCAAATCCATATTCGCATATTTTCCAATGTATGCCTAAAATTCATATTCACATACATCCCAATTTATGTCCAAAATCAGTATTTGGACATGTCCCATTTTATACCCAATTCCATATTTACATTTATTCTAATGCATGCCTAAATTCATATTATCCAATAAGACATATGCCCCCAAACCCATATTCTATATTTCCAAATTTATGCCCAAATTTAGATCCATATTTTCCAGTATCAATTATGCCCCAAATTATATCTTTCCCCATTATTCCAAATTTCGCACGTTCGCATTTTTCAGCGTTAGGCCTAGGCTCGAAGGTAGCCTGGCTATATAAAAATAAAAGGGAAGAAGAGGATCAGAACAAGCATAATAATGAATAAATAATATAACGGTAGAATTAGGCATAAAAATTGAATGGACATATTATGACAAGATTAGATTTGGTGATGATATAAACATATAAGAACAGATCAGAAGAATATGTCATAATAGAACTGATTAGGCACCGATTCAAGATCCAATTTTTATTAACATATCACGATTACTATTTAAATATTCAGATCTAAAAATAACATGAACTCACAGTGAATAGATCAAAGGAAATGGATCCAAATTACTGCGAAGAACATGTTGAATAAGTTGTTGTAGCCATCGCTGAATTTGCTGTAGCAATCGTTGAATTTGTATAATGTTTGCTGAATTGGGTTTGGAGTAGATTAGGCCATTCAATCTTCATTGCAGCGGAGCTTCGCCGTCGCCATTGTTTTTAGACGAATGAATCCTAGGTCTAGGGTCCTTTATATACTACGGTTCATGAATCTAGCTCCAAAGTCGTCCAGGTTCAGAAAAGAAGTTTCCAGAGGCACGGGTAGCTCGACCCCCATGAGCCTGAGTCGACCCCTAGGTCGACCCAGCAGGGTCTTGGATCGACTTCAAAATGTCGTCCCTTCCTTGATTTACGCGCAGGATTTATGGTTTTGCTGATTTTTGAATATTTTTGAATTTATATGTATATATATCTTCCTTATATGCATACAAACTTCAAACCTTAATAACTTCTTAATACGATGTACGATTTACGCAAACCAGGTGTCTATCTTGATCTGAATTCCGAGATGAACACAATGGCACAGTAAGTTTTACTTGATTCTGAATATTTAATTAATTTTTTCTTAATTCATTGTTAATAGTGTATTTTACACTAATTATTCTTTAATTCATCATCTTTAGTGTCGTTAAAATTCAGGGGTGTTACAACATTGGATAATGGTAAAGATGTAACGTTAACCCAAGTGCAATTCGAACAAGTGCGTAGATGGGTCCTAAATAAGTATGATGGATTGGATCCATGGAAGAAGTAAGTTCATGAAGTAGGTTTCAAATTTCCATTTTTTAATTCAATTTATATATTCATTTCGATGTGTGTTATCTACGTATAGAAGGTACAACTCCTATGTGAAAAGCACTAAATTTCAACCACGAGGCAAAGGTACAACTGTCGAAGTCATTAAACCTTTTACTATATGGTTACGTAATGAGGTATTACATCATTTAAAGTATTTCACATTTTTATAAGTTTGCAATACACCATCGTGAACATGCTTGATTTTTCTTCTTGTGTTTTATGTAGTTGTTGAATTGCAGCGATGTAGACCCAACTCTTTGGCGGCTAATACACGGGCCGAAGTTCATGGAGCTTAGTTATACGAAGTACTAATGAATGAGTTTTTATTTTTCACGAAAATGTACGAAGACCATATGGTAACAAAGGATAAAGGTGTATGCATGAGAGAAATTACAAATTTAGAGCGAGTGGCAGAGAAAAATTTATAAGGAAGTAGAAACAACTATTACGGAGTCATTCAGCAGATACTTGAGTTGGATTGCATTGATTTCGAACGAACAGTTTTTTATTGCGATTGGGTAAAAGCCGAGGATAAGACCAGTGGTTGCAAAATAGATCCCGCTTCAAATCTGATTATGGTTATTTTAGGAAAATTAAAGAATAGGGACAATGTGAATTATGAGCCATTTATTCTTGCATCAGAAGCGAGCTAAGTGTTCTACTCAAAAGTTTTAGAAAATGATGGTTGGTCTGTGGTTTTGCATACACCAAAACGGTTAACTATAAATGTGGATGACATTGAGTCTCCTACCGTCTATCAATTAGATTTTGAAGACAATGAAAAACTGGAAGATCTAACCAAACTCATGTGTTAACCTATGAATTGTTGAATGTTTTTTTTACCAGAGAATCATATGTATTTGGAATGTCACGACTTACACTTTCTGATCGAAACCCATTATGCTTTTATTTTTTCTTTTAACTATTTCACAGTGAGTAAGACTTATGAATTGTTGAGTGAAAATGTAATAAAGAACACGATCAGTAACAAATGTGAATAATATTCTTATTCATGGTGTTTGTCATGATTCTTAATATTGCTTCTATTTCACTGGAAAATACGTCGCAAGATCCCACATCATCACATGCATCATGTTCGAAAGATCAACAAGTTGAACAAAACCTACTTGGTATTCCAGTCTCAGAAAATGCTCCAAAAATTGCTACTACGCTTGGTAAACTAGTACGATCTTATGTGCCGATCTCTTACAGAGGTTGGGATAAAGTACCCAAAACATATAAGGACGACGTTTGGAACCAGTTGATGGTAAATTTGTGAAAAATAGCATGTAAATGTTATAGTTTATTTTTACAGTCTCTGACTCTTAATTTATGCAGAAAGTGTATACGCTTGAGCCGCTTTCAAAGGAAATGTTTTTAAAAAGAATGGCCGAGGCTTTTAGGAGACACAAGAAAAACATGAGAGCAACTTATTATGAAACTTTCGACAATGACAAAGAATGGATGAAAAATTGTCCACCTATAATTTCTCAAGATGATTGGAACGAGTTCATAAAGAATGAAGCAACGCCTGAAGCAAGCGGAAGAAGGGTGACAGGCCAAAAAAATAGATCCAGTCTAAGTTATACCTACAATGCAGGACGAAAAAGTCACACTAGAGTAGAACACAAATTGGTAAATTATTTGATCATTTTCTTTCAACAGTAGTAAAGAAACACAATTAAGGGAGAGAATATACATGAAATGGAATATATTGCAGATCGTTGCAAGTCTATCTGCAAATATCAACCTCTTCAAGTATGGGAGAAGACACATAGGAAAAAATATGGTAGCATATCAGATGCCACGTCTGCGTACTTCGTAAGTTTTTACTTGTATTGTGGTTATTATGGTTAACATCGAGTAGTCTATTGTTTGGATTTTCATTTTAGGCTTTCAGGATTTCCATAATTGTGATTAATTAGTTTCTCGTTACATTTTCTTCATTACGTGTTTCTATTGTTATGGCGCTATTATCTGGATTGAATTTATTCAGTTAGGAGTAACATACTATAGTTACAAGCTGTTATAAGTAAATGTTGGTGTAAACACATTTAACTTTTACCTCAAGATCAAATTGCCAAATTGAAGGAAAAGATCACCGATAGTGATGAAGAAAAATTGCGTATTGATGAAGATATCTTATCACAAGTGTTGGGTAAGGATACAAGGAGTAGGAGCCACGCTGTTTGGAGCACCATACCAAAAATGCATGTTAAGGCTTGTGCCATTGCATAGAAATGATTCAAAATGTTCGTGAAGACAATGATGAGTTGAAAATGAGGGTAGGAAGCTTGGAGGGTATGATGATTGATATGAAGGTACAGTGGGAAATTTGTCTGGAAAAATGGAGGTCCTGATCAACATGGTAGGAACTTTGACTGATCAAGGAATTCAGGCATCGTTAGCTACGTCGGATGGAGGACACAACGATACACACATCAGTGCATCAAAGGGTGTTGCTTCTCCGGTCCAGGATACGACCAATGCGGTGAACAATCAACGATGTGAAATTCCCGACTCTGATCTAGACATAATAGCAACAGGTATTTTATTAATAAAATTAAGCATATTTTATTGTACTCTGATCTATGGCGAGTGTTTAAGTCTAATGGATACGTCTTCCAGTTTTAATAAAACTAAGCATATTTTATTAATACCATCCTTTGAAATTCTAGACTTTATTGCAACAAGTACCGTCTTTCGAGATCCTTCATCATTCAGATGCCATGGGAATTTTGTACTACCTACACATGAAAAAGTGGTTTTGGACATTATACTGATACCAAATGAGAAAACCTCCAAACTGAATCGTCAATTTGCAGAGACCTTTGATGAAGTCGGAGTGGGTGGGTTTGTGTGTCATGTGAAGTCCTCGATTCACTATCTTTAAAATTTGGAGCAGGTATATATAATTTTACACTTGACTCTTGGTTTACTTATGTAATAAGAATTCCATGACACTTGTGTTTGCATTAGTTTCATGAACTCTCTTTGGTGGCATACACATGCATACGTGAGACACGATATGCGCACACGAACACAAAGCCACGATACTTGTAACATCTCGTATTTTTATGGTATTATAATTAAATTATTTAATTATTTAAATAATGATTTAGATATTTAATGTTTAAATTAAATAACTTTGAATATTTAATTAATATAATAATTAAATAATATATTTAATTCTGAAATAATCAGAATTAGCTGAAATGGCAATATGGTGTGAATTGGGCAATTCAAAATATATAATTCAGTTTAAAATTGAATTAGGTTGAACGTATAAATTATATTATAATTAGAATCGATCTTGAAATGGCGTGGCAATTCGTAATTTGGCAATTTGAACTTTAATTGAATATTCAGAATCCGTTTTAAATCAGATTTCTGTGAAACAAGAAACGTTTGAATCTGTTGAACGATATTTTTCTAATGGAAGAGAAAAATTAAGATTTCGTTGTGTAGATTTTGATTTATGTTCAAATCAAATTTTTGAAAAGTCGTTATGGAATTCCTTTATAATTTACAGCGATTTATTTATATTATAAATGGATTTTTCAATATAAATTGAATATCGATTCAATCGGGATTTGAATATCGAGTTATAAATCCAATTGGAGCTGTATGATATTTTATTGTGAATATATACGATAATATAAATTTATTTATATTTAATTATTTTTAAATATATTAATATTTAAATGGGTAAAGCTTTAAAAATAGCCAGTTTTGCAAATGACCTTCATTTTCGATGAAACTAATTTTGTTGGATCTGCAATATTAAATTATTACTAGATTTCAATTTCCGTGATTTTTGAAGTCGGTGTGTGGCCGTACGGATTTTTAATGTGAAAAACAATTTGTGTTTTGACGGTTAAAAATACGCTGTGTGGGAAAACGAAGTCGGAATTCGATGAAGCAAGTTTTGTTGGGTCCGTAATGTCGAACTGAAGGTGTATGTCCATTTTCGTGATTTTTGGGTAACATGTGTGATCATAGGAATTTTTAACAACAAATACATATATCGGTTGCTTAAAAATAAATATAATAATGAATATAAAACTTATATTTTTATTCTATAAATACTCCTTAAAAACCTTCTAACCCTAAATTCAGTTTTATGTGGTCAAAATGTCTGCGCCGTATGTTTTCTTCAAGAAGCAAAAATATCGATCCTCATAAATTCAAATAAAATCCAATAAAATCCCATAAATCCCAAAACTAAGACATAGCCCCTCTTCATCCTAGTATGATTTTTATCATCTCGACATCGTTTTCCCCTTTACTGGAAATATACGCAGCCACCTAGGGTATAAGAAATCAGCGGTTTGAAGCATCGTAAGGAAATCGAGTTTGTGAAGTGAAACCGCACTTGTGTGCATAGTTTCATTAGGTGCGGTGAGGTTTAGGGTCGTGCGATGCACTGTAGAGTAATTGGAGACCTGTGAGACGCGATGTACATGGAGTGTTCGAGTATGATACTGTGTATATGAAAGAGGAGAGGAGGTTAAGAGACGGAAAATGGTGGTTTCAGTTTGATAAATTATGGAATAATATTGGTGAAATTGGAGCATATTGATGTCGCGTTTTCTATGCATACTGGCGATGGAGGGGCCATGTCGCATTTGAAGGAGGAGGATCGAGTTCTTCCGTTTTAGTATAGAGAAGAAGTAGATTAGAAGAGGGGAATTAACATATTTTTAGTTTAATTTTTAATGGAAGGATAGTGGAGGAATTATGGAAGAAGGAATGGATCGTGGCATTTAAGAATGGAGCAGGTTCCTGGACCAAGATTTGGGGAAGATGAGATTGGACGGTACACGTATTTAAATAGGCCGGGTTGAAGGTGAGCCCAAATGTACAATAATATTCAAGTTTAATTTAATTAAATAATTGTATAACGTGTAAATTCAATATCTCGATCATACTATATCAAAATTTTGAACGTTCAGATCCGTTGGGATCGTATGGACGGGGGCAACACAATGGAACTAACTGGAGTGAATCTGAGCTCGTTACAATTTATAGCGAAATAAATTGTCTGATCAAATCAACGACAATTATCGTTATTTAACGATGATCGTCCAATGTGAGTGAAATCACCAACTCTATTTATAACGTATATTTAGAACTGATAAATGATGATTGATTGCTATGTGTTGATTGTTTGGTTGAATTACTGATTTATTGGTTGAAATTATAGATAACGATATATATATATATATCGTTAATCAAATATTGATTCTTTTTATCAGAATATTTCATATCGAAATGAAATTGATGTTATTATATTGTTTAACGTCTGTGAATGCAGGGAAACAGGTTGGAGGAATCCAACTGGATTCCTCAACATTTATTTTACTTTTTTCATATATTATGATATATGATGTGATATAGAATTTGTTATTGATTATGTGTGTCAGAATGATATTGATCATTGTTATTTGGTATTTTAAATACCATATGAAATACTGGAATGTAAAAAGGAAACTTTCAAAGTGAATATTGAAAATGAAATATTTATATAAATGAATAGGATTATATAAAATGATTTATACAAAATAAATAGAATTGTATAAAATTAATAGAATTATATAAAGGGAAATATTTATATGAAATAAATATGATATTATAAAGGGAAATATTTATATGAAATAAATATGATATTATAAAGGGAAATATTTATATAGAATAAATATGATATTATAAAGGGAAATATTTATATGAAACAAATAGAATTGAAATAGAAAATATTTGGAAAACAAATAGAATTGAAAAGGAAAATATTTGGAAAACAAATAGAATTATATAAAGAAATATTATTCACATTTTATGTGAAAAATTAGATGAAAGCAAATATTTTGCAAATAAAATATTATAAAGGAATTTGGGGTTTGAATTAGGAATTTGAATGGAATTACTGAAATTAGAAACTGACTGGAAATTAGTTGAGTTGAATGCCTTTCTAGGTATCGATCTGATGCTGGTTTCGACCTTCGGTGTTAATACGTAGGGGGTTGTTCTCTTACTAGTTTACAGTTAGAGACTGATATATGTGAGTAGATAGTGATGCGTAAATCAAAAATGGAAACGTTTTCCAAAGTTAATAATGTATATTTTCTAAAATTAGAAAATAAGGATTTGATGAATATATGGAAACTAGAAATGGGGAAATGAATAAATGTTGATTGATGATTGATCGATAGAATTTCCATCCGGAAATAATATCGTTGTTTGCACACATGTTTTTCTTTGATAGTTAAATCACCGACTATCAAAGTTTTTGACCATTTTTCCGTTGTCAAGACGGAGAGACCACGATCAGATATATTATCTGAAAACCACTCCAGATGGCATTACCGTTGCGATCAAATATGATGAAGATAATTGAAGACGGGGTTATGCAAGGGCTGTCCTGTTTACAGAATAGTACCTTCGGTCTGTCCAATCCTAGGACGACCTGTATGGAAGAATGTCTGACGGAGTATATTTAATAGATCGCGTAAGTTGATCTCTTCAAACATATTTCCGTTTGGTGGCGGAGGAATTCGTTTCTCTTAGCTGTTTACCCGTGATATGCTTGGAGAAATCAATTTGCGATTTAGCGGGTATGACGATGTGACATTCAAAGTGAATGAAGATGTGGTTTGTAAAGGATACGTTATGGCCTCTAGCCTCACAACCGAGAAATGATATAAAATCGGGTAGGTCGCATGGCTAAGTGGTTAGCTGCCAATTAGGGTGTAATGTCACCTGATCTAGAGAAATTCCATTTACTCCTATAATCTATTTCGATGTTGTCCCTTTCGAGAAACGGTTGCTGTAACACCCCACCTCTGCTAGGGTCACTCACAAAGGGAATGCACTAGTTTTGGTGGAGTATTATCTAGGTAAACATGCACAGAGATATCACAAGGCAGAACATAAATAAAACAGCGGTAGAAATTAAAACCAACATTTTATTATTTTCCAGAAAAGAGTCAAAAGCTCATATATCTTACAAATTATTCCATTACATCCAGTTCATAATAAAGAAGCATAAAATTAAAACAAAAGTAAATTATTCCCCATAAATAGCAGAAGCAGCCATAGCATAGCCCAAGACCAAACCGTACATGAGCTGTCAGAAAGCAAGCTAAATCCAAGCTAAGAACTAGTGTTTCCTCCCTGAGAACCTAGAGGGAAACGAAAGGAAAAGGGGCAAAAGAAAAACGGTCAGTCATAAAGACTGGTAAGCCCTAGTGACTTTCAGTATGAAAACTAGTAAAAGTAACATGATATGTGAAAACTGGAATTAAACATAAGGATGATAACAGAACTAGTAGGATAATTAAGATAACAAGATAAGTCAAGTCTAGCATCGCATGTTAAAGGTTCGCTGCACCAACTGTACTAGTATTCTAACCCATGTCAAGTATTAATCATGAAATGATCCCATGGCCCAGTATCATGAAGTGACCCATTACGGGGTCCTACCGTATGATCTACTAATCGATCGGCTCCCTACAAGTCCTAGCTCGTCATGTGTCTGTGTCATACCGCCCTATCCTAAAAGGTAGTTACCTGTGCTAGGTCCACCATAGGGTGTATCAAGTCCTATGGTGCCAACCACCGACACGAATAAAGCACGCACAGTGTAAATCTACGGGTGCCCAATGCCTGCTTTTTCAACTCCGAGCTACGTGCACGACCATAGCCCGCCTGAACCTACAATGGCGCACCTACTCAGCCGTCGTTCTGGTCGCTTACAATCAGCCGAGTAATCGTGCCCTACCCTGCCTAGTCCCCGGGTATCGTGATACATCTAAGTGGGTTACTTTTGAAAAGGACCGCGTAACAAGGGTTTCTAATGGGTTAAGTGTTGTCATTCAAATTCGTGACTTAACCTTATCCAAATCATGTATCAAGTTGGTTAAGTGTGTTCAGACTTAACCCTATCAATTCATCGTGTCAAGTTGGTTAAGTATATTCAAGTGGTTCATGACTTAACCCTATCATGTGGCATTAATTCATTAGTGCACGCCAACCTCTCACATTAGACTGACTGTTGTGGTTACTGGATTTGCCAGGCGGTTCCGGGAAGATTTACACCACAACATAGTCTAACCTCAGGTTTTTACGAGCAATATGACCAACTTCCCACATGGGATCCTATTGTTTATAGCCACTGGATTTGCCGGGCCGTTCCGGGCAGATTTACACTACAAACTCAACCCAACCTCGAGTTGGCCATTTTCAAGTTATCTAATTGTCATGCCGATGTTAAAGTTTTCATGTCAAGTTTTCTGGTCATGTTTCATGTCAAATCGTGTCAAGTTCATGTCCATATTCAGGTTCAAGTCATAATAATGTTCATGTTCAAGTTTAAAGCTAATTTATGTTTTACCTAGTCTACCCAAATCGTATTCCCAACGCACGTAAGTTCGAATCGATACAAATAAATCTAATAGGGAATAACATAAAAAGGAACGGGTATAAGGTGGCAAAAGTGATTACTAGCATAGCATGATATGACTTGAAATAAAACATTACTGGCATACGGAATATTGGCCTCAAACATAAAGATTCCAATTCTAGCAAGATAAAGTACTAGTCAAAATAACAGTTGTCACAAGGTGATAGTGTAGTCATAGTAACGACTGTCATAAGGTGATAGTATAGTCATGATACGACTATCATAAGGTGATAGTATAGTCATGGTAACGACTGTCATAAGGTGATAGTAATAAACATGTGACTAATAACAGATTCAACATGATAATATGAGGGGTTTCTCTTTGATTTACAACATGAATAGGCCCCGAATCAATGTCATAGTAATATCCAAAAGTCAAGATCCAAGATGAACGAGAATGAATGTAAACACTCATCATACATAGGTCCAATTTCAATTTACATCATATTCATATTACATTTACAGTTTAAATCTGAAAATAACTGGGGCTTACAGATCGTGGTTCGAGAATTAGAAAAAGAGAGTCGATTGTTGAATCTACTTAGTCAAGTCCTAAATAGAAATCCCCAAATCATCAATTACCTTAACGCAGTCTCAACGTAGAAGAAGCAGTCCTTCTCTCAAACTTTTCAATCAGAATCAGAGCAGTATAAGGTCAGAAAGAATTTTGTGTAGAGAGACTGGTGTTAGGGGCTGTATTCATAGGGTCAGGTCAACGAATGTGGACAGAAACGAGGCCAAATACATCAGAGTGAATCCAGCTTCAGAAATGGGCTCAGGCACCAGGTCGACCCCCAGGTCGAAACTATGGTCGACCTGGCCCTGGGTAGGTCGACTACATAGTCGACCCCCAGGTCGACCTGGTCCTGGGCGGGAAATTTCCCGCCCAGTCCATTTAGAGGTTTGAAATTCGAGTTTTTGAATTCGAACTGAGTCTATTTTGAACTTGAAAACTTCTGAAAACTTCGAATGGTCATAACTTGGTCATACGGACCGATTTTCGAAAACTCGGACTCATTTCCAAGCAGAATTTCGAGAGGAACGCAATGGCGCAACCCGTTTCCCTTGATTCTTATTTTAAAAATTAATTCTGCCCTGATTTATGGTTATTACACGTTATAAAAACACGGGTTGTTACATTCTCCCCCCTTAAAGGATTTCGTCCCCGAAATCTCCAAGTTAGGGAGGATGTGTCCTACCATCCATCATCCATCTACTCAAAGCATCATCCACAGGCAGCCATTGTCCTTAAAAGATTTCTAGTGTTGTATGAACATATGCAGTAGGTGTGTGTATATGTACTTATCTAATGCAAAAGATTAGGCGGTTACTGATTCAGTAAACCTCCTTAATGCAAAATATGTTAGTGTCATGAATCCAACATGTATGCAAGTTCCTAACATAGTTTATAATCTCTACATGAGTGCACAAACATTCATCCATATGCAACATCCAAGTTATAGCATAACAAGTTCCATCCATGTACAAGTATTAGCACTCATGCATATGCAACATGAAAATGTGACTGAGCCGATCTAGTGCCTAATGTGTGTCATGCATCCACTAGCATCCACTTGCAACCATTTGCAAACATCAACCATAACATGTTTCAATCACATGTTTACATCCATATGGTTCTGTCTAAGGTTCTCAAGATAAGATCGAGAAGATAACAAGATAAACATAGTAGAAGCATGATACGAAAAGGTTTTCAAGTTTATAGGAAAAAGAGATCGAGAATGTACCCTCATAAAGAAATGGGTAAAGCGCGCGTATCTTCTCTTCGGTTTACCAAGTTGCATCTTCTTGGGCGTCACTCCACTGCACTTTAACTAGCTTGACTTCTCGATTCCTTAGCTTCTTAATCTCCGTTCCTAAGATACGAATCGGAACTCGCCTCAATGTCGCTTCTTTTTCCACTTCTACGTCTTCAAGGATGCTTGGCATAACCACTTCAGCTGACTCATGCAATCACTTCCGGAGATGCGAGACGTGAAAGACATTGTGTACTCCAGATAACTTCTCGGGTAAGTCTACCTTATAGGCCATTCGTCCAATCCTCTCAATGATAGGGAACGGTCCTACAAACCTTGGTGCTAGCTTTCCAACTGCTCCAAAACGAACTGCATTGCGTAACGGAGAAACTTTTATAAAGACCATATCTCCGACTTCAAACTCTAGGTCTGTCCTTCTTTGGTCTGCATAAGATTTCTGTCTATCTTGGGCCGTTTTCATCCGTCTTCGTATCAACTCAATCTTCTCAGAAGTGTCCCTTATCATGTCGGGCCCAAGTATAAGTCCGTCTATCGTCTCTGACCAACAAGTTGGCGACTTGCACGGTCTTCCATACAGGGCTTTGAATGGTGCCATTCCGATGCTAGCTTGGTAACTATTGTTATATGCAAACTCCACGAGAGGAAGATGGTCTTCCCAAGTACCACCAAAGTCAAGAATGCATAGCCTCAGGAGATCTTCTAGTACCCTATTTACCCTTTCGGTTTGCCCATCCGTCTGTGGGTGATAGGCCGTGCTCAAGTTCAGTCATGTTCCCATTGCTTCTTGCAGACTATTCCAGAATTGGCTAGTGAAAATCGGGTCACGATCACTAACTATACTAGAAGGAACTCTATGCAATCGTACTATCTCTCGAAGGTAAATGGACGCTAGCCGTGATGCGGTCCTCTTGCTTTTCACCGGAATGAAGTGGGCACTTTTCGTGAGTCTATCAACTATGACCCATATGCTAGTATTTACTTTCCTAGACCTAGGCAGTCCATCCACGAAATCCATCGAGATACTTTCTCATTTCCATTGCGGAACCTCCAAAGGATGCAATAGCCCATCAAGCTTCTTCAACTCGGCCTTTACTTGCTGGCACACCATGCACTTCGAAACGAACTCTGCCACGTCCTTTTTCATTCCAGCCCAAAAGAAAATGCGTTTCATATCCCTGTACATCTTATCCCCTCCGGGATGTATAGTCATCTTCGAGTGATGTGCCTCTTCGAGAACTCTCCTTACTAAGTCTCCCACTTGTGGGACACATAGTCTTCCATCGCGCCTTAGCCATCCCTTGTCATCTATGGCATACCTACTGAGGTGACTTGACGTCTCACCCCTAATCAGCTTGTCCATGATTTCGACTATCTATGGGTCTTCCTTCTGTGAAGTCCCTACTTGATCTAGAAGTGTAGGTCTTAGCTTAAGAGATGCTAACGTAGCAGTCAATGACTCAACAGCAGGTGTAAAATCAAAGGTTGCTATAAACTCAAGGCTTTTCATTTCAACAAACAAGGGGCTCAAAGTCAACCTTTTTCTACTTAGCGTGTCCGCCGCCACATTACCCTTGCCAGGGGTATAAGCTATATCGAAGTCATATGATGCCAAGAACTCCATACACCGCTGTTGTCTCAGATTTAAATCTTTCTGTGAGAAGAGGCACTTGAGCGATTTGTGGTCGGTGTATAGCTCGAACATCTCCCCTAGAAGATAATGACGCCAAGCTTTAAGTGCAAAAAATCGCGGCCAATTCCAAGTCATGCGTGGGATAGTTTTTCTCATGAACTTTAAGTTGTCTGCCCCCGTAGCATATTACTCTTCCTTCTTGTATTAGGACGGCGCCTAATCCCATGCCGCACACATCTGTGTACACGGTAAACATCTTACCTCCATCGGGTAATGCCAAAACTGGAGCTGTGGTGAAGGCTCTCTTAAGTCTCTGAAAAGCAGCATCACATTCTATGTCCCATGCAAAAGGTAGGTTCTTCTTTGTTAACTTGGTAAGAGGGGCTGAAATCTTAGCGAAGTCCTTAATGAACTTCCTGTAGTAGCCCGCGAAACCGAGAAAGCTCCTCACCTCTGTTGCATTATTAGGAATTTTCCAGTCCTGCACCGCAACTACCTTTGCGGGGTCCACGGCTATGCCTTGCTTAGAAACTACATGTCCAAGGAACCGAACTTCCTTCCTCCAAAAATGGCATTTGGAGAACTTAGCCTTTAATTGGTGTGCTCTAAGTGTTTCCATGACTTCCTTGAGATGTCTAGCATGCCCTTCTTCATCTTTTGAGAAGATCAAAATATCATCCATGAAAACTACCACAAACTTGTTAAGGAACTCCCGAAGCACCCTACTCATCAAATCTACAAAGTACGCGGGTGCATTTGTTAGCCCAAACGGCATGACGAGCCATTCGAAGAACCCGTCTGGAGTCCTAAACGCAGTTTTGTCAATGCTATCCTCAGCCACTCCGAGCTGATGAAATCCTGTGGCTAGATCGAGTTGAGAGAAAACAGATGCTCCCACAATCTGGTCAAACAAATTGTCGATTCTTGGTAATGGGTGCCTATTTTTCTTTGTCAGCTTGTTTAACTCACGATAATCTACGCATAGACGAAGCGATCCATCCGCCTTAGTAGCAAATACCACCGGAGCACCCCATTCAGGAATGCTTCGTCTTATGAAATTTTTCTCAAGCAACTCGTTGATTTGTTTACTGAGCTCTCTTCTTTCTCGTGGAGCCATGTGCCTAACGGGCAATGAAACTGGCTTGATATTATCAACAAGATAAATTCGGAACTCTATCTCGTGTTTAGGAGGTAATCCCCTCACTTCATCAAAGACATCTGGATATTCTCGGACTACTCTTACAGATTGCAAATTATCGTTGGACGAGTCAAAGGATTCAAGAAAACATAACATGACCGGACCCTTAGGGTTACAAGAAATTTCAAGGGTATTACCAAGGCGAGTCATGAGCCTCACTACCCTTCGTTCACAATCAAGATTGGCTCCATAATCAGACAGCCAATCCATACCTAGGATCAAACCGTATCCCATGAATCCGAGAACATAAGCATTATACGTGAATTCCACGCTTAAGATAGAGATCCTCAAATCCACACACATCATAGATAAATGGGCGGAGCGCCCAATTGGATTTGAAACTATAACGGGATCCTCAACTAGACTAGTACTTAGGTGCAGATTTTCAACAATATCAGAAGAAATAAAAGTATGCGATGCGCCGGAGTCAAATAAGGTTCGAACAGGAAAGTCAGAAATGTAAACAAGGCTTTCTACGGAAATATTACTACCTCGGTCAAGAGCTGGAGTGGTGTTGAGAGCGTGCAACTGCCCTCCAGAAGGTCCTGCTCGCTGGGTCTGCCCTTGCCCCTGTCCTTGCTTCTTAGGGAAATCCTTGCTGATGTGTCCAGTATCTCCACAATGAAAGCATTCACCCAACTTCCTCTTCTTCTTTCTATAGTCTTTAGCTAGATGTCCAGTAATACCACAGAAGTTGCACTTCCTCGTCTCACGTGATTTGTTGTTGCCCTTGTTATTCTTGTTATTCCCCTTCTTGAAGTCAGCTTTCTTATTCTGAGTCTCGTTAGGCTTAACCTCCTTCTTGCTATTCTTGTCTTCCTCATGAAGTAGAGCCATATCCACCAAGCTTTCAAAGGTCGCCCCCATGGGTATATGAGTTAGAGCCAAGATGTGTAGTGGCTCGTTCAATCCTCGAGCAAAGCGTACAACCTTTTTCTGGGCTATGTTGACCAAATCCAAACCAAACCGAGCAAGCTGATTAAACTTATTCACGTACTCCCTCACAGACATATCCCCTTGCTTGAGTGCTAGGAACCTCTCCATCTGAAGGTTCTCCTCTGCGGACGATAAGAATTTGAGCCCAAACCTCTCTCTAAAGTCTGCCCAAGTCTCAACTGGCCTGGTAGCGTTGGTGACTTCCCACCAAAATGCAGCTTCCTCTTTCAACAACCATGCTGCCAACTGAACTTTCCTATGGTCTTCCATATCAAAGATAATGAACAAGTCTTCCGTCTCTTTTAGCCTTCCGTGCCTCAAGAAAGGTTTCAGTTCCAACGAAGTTCTTGCCGCCCATTGCTTTAAAGTCTTTGCATATTTTGGCAAAGGCGGTACCAAGAGGAGGAGGAACCGCGGCCACTGGGGGAGAGGAGGAGGGATGTCTACCGTGCCTGCGTCGTTGGCACTGGCTTCTAAGTACCTTTGGAACCATCCAGGCACGGGTATTCCCTCAGGAAGGTTAAGATCGGCCATGCTGAAAAACGAAAGGAAAAGATTCAAACGAGGAAACAAAGGAAAGTGCTAATGGCTTCTTGGGGAATAACCTTTTTAAACATAAAACTTTTCTTGAAAAATGCTTCTTTATAAATAGTTTTGAAAACAGTTTCGGAAGGTTTTTAAAACTTTTGCCCATCCTGGTAACCTTCTGCTCTGATACCAAATGTAACACCCCACCTCTGCTAGGGTCACTCACAAAGGGAATGCACTAGTTTTGGTGGAGTATTATCTAGGTAAACATGCACAATGATATCACAAGGCAGAACATAAATAAAGCAGCGGTAGAAATTAAAAACCAACTTTTTATTATTTTCCAGAAAAGAGTCAAAAGCTCATATATCCAAGATACAAATTATTCCATTACATCCAGTTCATAATAAAGAAGCATAAACTTAAAACAAAAGTAAATTATTCCCCATAAATAGCAGAAGCAGCCATAGCATAGCCCAAGACCAAACCGTACATGAGCTGTCAGAAAGCAAGTTAAATCCAAGCTAAGAGCTAGTGTTTCCTCCCTGAGAACCTGGAGGGGGGGGGAACGAAAGAAAAAGGGTCAGTCATAAAGACTGGTAAGCCCTAGTGACTTTCAATATGAAAACTAGTAAAAGTAACATGATATGTAAAAACTGGAATTAAACATAAGGATGATAACAGAACTAGTAGGATAATTAAGATAACAAGATAAGTCAAGTCTAGCATCGCATGTTAAAGGTTCGCTGCACCAACTGTACAAGTATTCTAACCCATGTCAAGTATTAATCATGAAATGATCCCTTGGCCCAGTATCATGAAGTGACCCATTCTGGGGTCCTACCGTATGATCTACTAATCGATTGGCTCCCTACAAGTCCTAGCTCGTCATGTGTATGTGTCATACGGCCCTATCATGAAATGTAGTTACCTATGCTAGGTCCACCATAGGGTGTATCAAGTCCTATGGTGCCAACCACCGACACGAATAAAGCACGCACAGTGTAAATCTACGGGTGCCCAGTACCTGCTTTTTCAACTCCGAGCTACGTGCACGACCATAGCCCACCTGAACCTACAATGGCGCACCTACTCAGCCGTCGTTCTGGTCGCTTACAATCGGCCCAGTAATCGTGCCCCACCCTGCCTAGTCCCAAGGTATCGTGATACATCTAAGTGGGTTACTGCTGAAAAGGACCGCGTAACTAGGGTTTCTAATGGGTTAAGTGTTGTCATTCAAATTCGTGACTTAACCCTATCCAAATCATGTATCAAGTTGGTTAAGTGTGTTCAGACTTAACCCTATCAATTCATCATGTCAAGTTGGTTAAGTATATTCAAGTGGTTCATGACTTAACCCTATCATGTGGCACTAATTCATTAGCGCACGCCAACCTCTCACATTAGACTGACTGTTGTGGTTACTGGATTTGCCGGGCAGTTCCGGGCAGATTTACACCACAACATAGTCTAGCCTCGGGTTTTTACATGCAATATGACCAACTGCCCACATTGGATCCTATTGTTTGTAGCCACTGGATTTGCCGGGCGGTTCCGGGCAGATTTACACTGCAAACTCAACCCAACCTCGAGTTGGCCATTTTCAAGTTATCTAATTGTCATGCCCACGTTCAAGTTTTCATGTCTAGATTCATGTCAAGTTTTCTGGTCATGTTTCATGTCAAATCGTGTCAAGTTCATGTCCATATTCAGGTTCAATTCATAACAACGTTCATGTTCAAGTTTAAAGTTAATTTATGTTTTACCTAGTCTACCCAAATCGTTTTCCCATCGCACGTAAGTTCAAATCGATACAAATAAATCTAATAGGGAATAACATAAAAAGGAACGGGTATAAGGTGGCAAAAGTGATTACTAGCATAGCATGATATGACTTGAAATAAAACATTACTGGCATATGGAATATTGGCCTCAAACATAAAGATTCCAATTCTAGCAAGATAAGGTACTAGTCAAAATAACAGTTTTCACAAGGTGATAGTATAGTCACAGTAACGACTGCCATAAGGTGATAGTATAGTCATGATAGGACTGTCATAAGGTGATAGTATAGTCATGGTAACGAGTGTCATAAGGTGATAGTCATAAACATGTAACTAATAACAGATTCAACATGATAATATGATGGGTTTCTCTTTGATTTACAACATGAATAGGCCCCGAATCAATGTCATAGTAATATCCAAGAGTCAAGATCCAAGATGAACGAGAATGAATGTAAACAGTCATCATACATAGGTCCAATTTCAATTTACATCATATTCATACTATGTTTATAGTTTAAATCTTAAAATAATTGGGGCTTACAGATCGTGGTTTGAGAATTAGAAAAAGTGAGTCGATTGTTGAATCTGCTTAGTCAAGTCCTAAATAGAAATCCCCAAATCAGAAATTCCCTTAACGCAGTCTCAACGTAGAAGAAGCAGTCCTTCTCTCAAACTTTTCAATTAGAATCAAAGCAGCATAAGTTCAGAAAGAATTTTGTGTAGAGAGACTGGTGTTAGGGGCTGTATTTATAGGGTCAGGTCAACGAATGTGGACAGAAACGAGGCCAAATACATCAGAGTGAATCAAGCTTCAAAAATGGGCTTGGGCACCAGGTCGACCACCTGGTCGACACTATGGTCGACCTGGCCCTGCATAGGTCGACTACATAGTCGACCCCCAGGTCGACCTGGTCCTGGGCGGGAAATTTCCCGCCCAGTCCATTTGGAGGTTTGAAATTCGAATTTTTGAATTCGAATTGAGTCTGTTTTGAACTTGAAAACTGCTGAAAACTTCGAATGGTCATAACTTGGTCATACGGACTCCGATTTTCGAAAACTCGAGCTCGTTTCCAAGTAGAATTTCGAGACGAACGCAATGGCAACCCGTTTCCCTTGATTCTTATTTTAAAAATTAATTTTGCCCTGATTTATGGTTATTACACGTTATAAAAACACGGGTTGTTACAGTTGCTGATCCCAACTGTTGGTGATAACACATTCGGTACACTCAAGCGAAATGAGTGACCGGTCATGTTTAGCCGGGGTTACAAGATGTTCTTGTTGAACCTGGTGTATTCCTCTCTAAAGATACACTGTCGGAAGGTGGTCCCATGCCTTGCCAGTTGGAATTCATTACCCAATAAGCGCCTGTGGTTTTTGATTATTATTTATGTATGTGGAATGTGAGATGAAAGTGTTCCGCTGGATGATTATTATATTGTGATTGATAGACACTAATATAATATAAAAAGAGTTTTGATATAAAAGATCATTGTTTCTTTCAAAATGATTTGAAAGTTAAATCAAACTGATTTGGATTCTCATAAGGGAAAAACCCATTCTGTTATACGGCATGTTCTTATGAGATATCGTTTAATTGCTCAAACTTTTTTAAATGGTTTTATTCATACCAGTCGCATGACTGACCTGGAGTTTATTTTGTTTTGTTTTCCCTAAACTCTTGGATGCCCAATTTTGTATGGGTAGTCAAGTAGTCAGGATTTTACAGGTACTGAGAGCTTGGAGGAAAAGGTTTCAGGAATGTGTAGCTATTGTTATTTCCACTGTATTGTAAGTGTTGTACTCTAATAATGTTATTGTATACATATACTGATTTTATTTCGAAGTTATGCATCTATTATATATTGTTCGTTCCGCTGTGAGCTTCGTGTTTACTCTGATGTGTATGTTCTTCTTTTTCTTCTTCTTCTTCTATTCTAAGTTTCTATCTTATCTATTCTCACCCTATAATTTCTTTCATGGACTATCCGGTGTTTCCGATGCTTGAATAGTCGACATTGAGTTTATGTCGATTACTCAGGATCGTGAAAACCCAGGTCGTTACAGTACTGACCTGACCAGACCTTAACTACCATGACGTAAGCAATAATACGTCAGAGTGTTCACTCCGAATATCGTGGCTTTGTGTTCCATTTTTATTACTATGAAAATACTCTGAATATTATTTGTTAGTGTTCTACAAATTTATTGATCCGCTGATAATTCATGTGTGTACATCTGCGGTTCATAAGGAATTGTTTTGTATTGTTTGCCTTGGTCATGTTGCCCTTGACTATTTGCCCATGTAATTGTTACAACACCAAACTAGCATCAACAAACTGTCCTTTGTTGGGCATATGGAAGGTCACAACACCAAACAAGCGGCAACACGAAACAATTCCATAGACAACAATACATGGGCAAATAGGTCAACATGATCAAATACATTGATCATGTTGACCTATTTGCCCATCTATTTGTTGTCTATGGAGTTGTTTCGTGTTGTCGCTTGTTTGGTGTTGTGACCTTCCATATGCCTATTTCTACTTCCTGAACCTGAACTTTGTTGTGACCTTCCATGTAGTCGATCGAAAGTCGGTGGATACCCTGAAAGTAGCAATATATCTGCCAACTATAGTCTACGACTTATCGACGAATCGACTGACTGGACGTCTGTAGACTCGATTACTGCCATAATAATGATGATGCCCTTAAACTTGCACATGTATATGCCTATTTTCCCATGTATCTTTGTTGTCATTACTGACCTCTATGATGCAGCGCCTATTTGCCTAGCTACATGCCATGCATGTATTTGTTACACTTAAACTGTGCACATGATTCGTGCATGCACACATGAATATTTAGCATCTAGCTTATGCTTATCAATGCATGCTTTGAAACATATAAATTTTGTACATTCAATATCAACATCTGATTATGATTGCTTTAATTTACAACAACGTGGACTACACAGCATGATCAACACGCTCAATCTTCCCAGTCTGATCCTGCAGTTTTATCACATATGTTTTTTCTTTGATTAAATTTTCTACTTTCAATAACCGACTCAGTTTTATTAGACTTTGTAATTAGATGAAGCATCTGTGACAGTTTCCATTTAATAATTGTATGACAGTTTATAAATTGTGTTATGAAAATTCTTGTTATGCTTTGTGTATAATTTGTGCTATATATGCTTTGTATAAATTGTGATATGGTCTGTGTTATGGAAAATATGTGTTGTAGTTTCTGTTTATATATATATATATACATATATATATATAATAAGATACGGTTTAAGACCGTGTCTGCCTGACATCATAGATACGGTCCAAAACTATTTCTAAAATATATTAAAGCAGCGTCCTTCGTAAATTAGCTACGATTTATAATCGTATCTAGCTTCCCTTTAGATACAACAATGGGCCGTTTCTTTTTTAACTTTTGATACGGTTTCATGGGCGTGTAAAATTTTAAGTTGGATACGACCTATAACCGTATCTAATAATTAGACACGCCCTTTTTTGATATGGCTTATAGGCGTGCCAAATCGTTGTAGATACAGCCATTAACACAGCCTAATTAGCATATATGTTATAGTGCCCATTGTTCAAGTCATGTTGTGTTCGACCCCTTCTGGATTGTATGAGCCCTGCTGTGCTCGACCTCTTGTGTATGTTCGACCTCTTTTGAATGCTTGACCTCTCGTGTATGCTCGACCTCTCTTGTATGCTCAACCCTCTTGCACACTTGACCCTTGCTTGTGGCCAACCAAAATGCCTGAGCGACCCCTGTAGTGTGCGACCTCTTTGTGTTCGAACCAATATAATGCGCGACCCACTATGACGCTCGGTGCATATAGGTGTTCGACCAAACTTGCGCTCAACCCCGCTTATGCTCGACCGTGTTTATGGCATGAATTCAGTATATCAATAGGTACATGATTTTTAGTGGATAAACATTCGCCCCTCGAAGTTTGTAATTTTTTTAGTTTGTAAAAATTACAAGCTTCGAAATGAATGAATATAGTACCATTTGATAAATTGAATTCTAATTTTCCATAGGTCAATAACACTTATTTCACAGTGGGTCATGCGCTAGCATCTTAGGTGGGTCAAGTTTGACACGTCAATGTGAGTCGATTGGTCCATATAAGCTCGAGCGTTCGATCTGGGTTCATGCGACCGAGCCTATATGGGTCAAGCGATCCCATGGGTTCGAGCTAACTCACTTGGTCAAGCCAGTCCATTCAACTTCTTTTCTTTATATTCCCTCTGGCCTTCATTTCTAGCGCTTCACTCTTTTTACGCTGAAGAAATTACTTTAACGATGGTTACATCGTCCCTCTTACAGGTTTCGCATCATAATCCACAGTTGATTCTTTCCAAACCCCAGCCAAATCAGCTTATCGATCATTACAAACCTCAAGTCCATCGGTCGCATTTGGTTTCTATAGTAAAACTTGATCAATTTTGGATTGAATTAGAGAAATCTACTTTGACCTGGAGCGCACTACTTGTAGTAGGTAATTTTCTCTTTTCAATCTCGTCAAATTGTTCTGTAGAGATCTAGGGTTTTGTACGGAAATGATTTGGGTACAGTTTGTATTGGAATTGGATTTTTTGGTGATTTCTTGGATTGTTATAATTGGAAATTGAAATGCATTGAATTAGATTGGGTTAAATGTTGTGTATGAATGATTCAAATTACATAAGATCCCTTAAATCCTGATTTCAATTGTATGCCTATGACATGTTCGACGAAATTCCTGAGAGTCGAAACCTTGTATGCTTTGATGTAAATTGAGTACTAACACTTTAGATTTTGATGCACAACCTCTCTGACAATCCATGTGTATTGAATCAGCCCCTAATGTAGCAATACTTTGTGTTAATTTGATGCTTTGACTTGCTTTGTTCTGCCCCAATATAAAATCTTTGATTTTTGAAGATAATCTTTGTGTATTGACTGATGCTTGAACCCATATTCGCTGTGTTTTCTATAGTACCATGCTTTGTTTTTATAGATCGCATTGGCTCACTGAAACAGTTTCTAGTGTCTCTTGAATTTTAACCATTATGATGATAACTTTTTGTTTGAATGATACTTTAAGTCGCTTTTTACTGTGTATGGACTTCAATTTGAACTTATGCAATATTGAGCATAGATCATTTGAAAGCCTGATCGAATCCATCGTATTTGCTGTTTGCTTTCTCGCTTTGATCAACATTTGAACCAGCTTCTGGAGTGTAGAAGCTCTAAGTTGAATCATCCATTGATGCATATCATAAACCTGTAGTGTCTTACGGTGTCTGCTCGACCCATTATGGGGTCGTTCCTGCTCGACCTAACATGGGTCGTTCCTGCTCGACCCCTATATGGGGTCGGTCATACATGACCTTGTCCAGATCGGTCACGTACGATCCTCCTGAGTCGCTTATGCACAATGTTGCTCTGCCCAACTCGATCGTCCATGACTTCATTCTGTTTGCTCCACCCATTGAGGGGTCGTGCCTGCTCGACTTAGCAGAGGTCGTATCTGCTCGACCCTTATGTAGGGTCGGTCATGCACGACCTTTGTTCAAGTTGATCATGCTCGACCCAGGTTTGGGTATGTTCAAACTCGAACTTGGCTAGGTTGTTCCTACTCGATCCCCTAGGGGTCGATCACATACGACCTTGCTTAGTTCGACTTCCATGGAGTCGTCCACGTTCGAACTTAGTAAGGTCGTTCCTACTCGACCCTCTTGGGATTAATCATGCACGACCTTGTTTATTTCATTCATGCTCGACCTCCATTAGTTCGTTCATGCTTGAGTTTTGCCCGGTTATTCCTTCTCGGCCTTAAATGGGTTAGGCACGTACGACCTTGCTTAACTCAAGCATGCAGTTCTATTGGTTTGGTCATGCTTGATTTATCTTGAGGTCATAGCTTTTTGATCGTCAAACTTTTTTGCGGCACTTACTTGTAATAGCCAAAATATTCGCATGCTTTCATTATTGGATGTTCGTACCAACAATAGGTAAGTGTAAAAATTAGTAATAATTGCGTAGTGCAACTTATTACTCAGATTGAATGACATATTCGCACATGATAGTTTTTATTTGATTGTTCGTAGTTAGGTTGAACAATTTTGAACATTTCTTGCACAAGTATGTTATTTCAAAAACTACCTTTTAAACAAAACTTGGAATCGATTAACCAGTTCATACTGATTATAGATCCTGAGCCTTGCTTTTATGATGACTCATATGATTATGCGCATCATTCCTTTTGAGTTAGTAAGTGCGTACCTGTAATTTATTTTTCAAATGCAATTACCCGTGTAGAGATGGTAACTAGGCAACAGTTACGCCAAAATTTTGAAGAATCAGCTACGTCTAGTAGAACTGTAACTTCCATTCAGGTCACTGAGACTACATTAGTTACTGTTCCCGGAGTAAATGTCAACCAGGACTTCCCTCAGCCCCGGCCTCTTTCCAATCCTCATATTGAGGTGCATGAGACGACACTTTCCCTTAATTTGTACCAGCTAATGTGTGCGCAGTTCATAATTTCTGAAGAGAACTAGGCTAAATTCCCGGGAAAGGATGATCTTGCTGACCGTTCACCTTCCGAATATGTCACGGTTAACCGCCACATGCTATTAAGTGGGGCAATCCCCTCTTTCAACCCTTATTTAGAATCAATCCTTCAGCGGCTTGCTATTGCATCATATCAGTTACACCCAAATGGTTATTTTATTTTGATGGGAGTTCACGTACTCTTTATGAGAGCTAACTAGCATGCTCCTACATTTTAGGATATCTGTTCTTTATATGCCTTTAGAAGGAGAAAGAAGAATCGTCCGTCAATTGTATTTGTTGAGAGTCGGGGTTCCAAAATCATTACAAACTTGGTAGAGAGTGTTCGAGGGTTTTCGACCCCATATTTCTATGTCCAGATCCCCAGAAACTTTTACGGCCAATGGATGGAAGGAGGAGTGCATATTCATTCATGTGCAACCTTTCATTCATTTTTCCTTTTAAAGTCTGATTCTTAAATTTATTCTTATTTTACAGAAAATCCCTTTGAACAAGATATTGCCCTCGACCAAGATCTCCTTGAGTCTTTAATAGCCATTCCGGAGAATGAGAGGGGTAGGAGGTTTTTACTTACAGAAGAATTTCCGCGTCAGTATAACTTACTCCAACTTTCACGATCTCTTACACAAAATCCAGCCAATAAGAAAATTTCTTTAAAGAAGTGCTCAGAATTTGCCGGTGGTAGTAAAACCCTAGCAAAATCCCCACTACCTTCGATTGTCGAAGAAGTTTCCATTCAACGTGAAGGTAAACAATTTGAGGAGGGTCAATCTTCCTTAGGGATGAAACAACCTATGAGAAAATAATTGAGGATTCCATTCTCCCAAATGTTTGGGAGGAGAGCTATATAGATACCTTCCAGAATTTGAGTGACCTAAGCTCAACTAAGTATTTTATTCAAGGCGATAATGTAACCTCGAATTCGAAGTCTAATACGGAAATAACAACGGCTTTAGTTCGACTGCTTGGGAAAACACTCGATTTAGATGCGCCACTTGATAGCGGTTTGTTATTAGATGTGTATTAGGAGATACCCTACACGTTTTGCAAACACATTTCATAATCTTTATAATTAGTCACATCACTTTCTAGTTCGAGTATTGAAATTCTATTTGACTTTTTCCACGTACTGAAATGAGACATTCACTTTCTAAGAGCTTCAAGCAGAGAACAAGCGACTTTGATCCAAAGCTCCTTCTGAGATCCCATCATTCTCAGCCTTCTCAATAGTTTCAGGACCCCCATCGTTCTCGGTTTTCTCATCAGCCTTGACAAGCTTCTAAACAGATTTAACTGATGAGCACAGGAAGCAGACATATGATGATGTGGAAGTGCTGGATAGAAGGGAAATATAGGAGGAGGAGATCCGAAAGAGTAAGGAAGAAAAGAAGCAGGGAGAACCAAGACCGAGACATGGGCAATTCTCATAAGCGCCATAAGTCACATGAATTCCCCGACCCCAATACTCAACTTTCTTCCGGTCATCCCTCTACAGCTCCTCCATACATTGTCCTGACTCAAGCTCATATTCGGGAAATCATTAATAGGCCTCCCTATGATATTAGGCTGGCAAACTTGATGCTTGCCGAACAATTCAAAGGCTGGGATTTAAGAGGAATGTATTTTGACCTGGACCTGCATCCAAACGATAGACGAGATATACTTAAAGAGGTGGCTAGCATGAAAAGCAATATGCTCACTCAATTTGATGGATCTAGGAGTCAAGTTGAGACTCGGTTAGATATGTTGAGTAAGCGTGTCGACAAACAGCTAGGTGCTTGGTTCGCATTTGTCCATGACCTCCAAAGACTTAACACAATTAACATTGATCAAATTGGAACATTGGAAAATGATAAAGCTGCATTAGTTCATGTGTTTAAGTCTCAGGACTTTGCTATGGGCATAGAAGCTGAGAATGCTAAGCTTAAAGAAGAACTTGCAGTTGCCAAACAAAGAGAGGAAGCGCTAATGGCACATATTCAAATTGTTGAAACTTCCCGGCAGACCACTGAGTCCCAGTTAACTATGGAAAAGGAAGCTTCCATGGCCTATGAGCAAGAGAAACAACTCTTCAGGAAAAAATACTTCTCAAAGCATGAAACTTTCTGTGTTAAATGCGAAGATTGAAATCTTGGAGGAGGATAAAACCAAATTGGTGGATACTCTTGGAAATAAGAGGGCTAAGAATGATGATACTTTATTAAAGTTTTACGTCCTTAGTGTTATGAGCCGTTGGAGCCTTCACTATTTAGGAGACGACTTTTCACGGACTTTATCCCTTTTTTGGGAGCAAGTGCTCGAATATGCTGAAGGAAAAGATGAAAATGACCTCCAACGGGAGCTATTAGAAGATGATGACCACGCTGCTTTGGCTAAGGGAAAGAAGATACTTGCAGCTGAGCGAGTTCAAGCCTCCAAGGAGAAAGCTTCAGATATCTCTGCTAGCCTTGTCGATGTCAAGGCCTCAAGTTCTCAAACTCCTCCTACAGATCCTCCTGCTACTTATACCGATAAGAACATTACTTAAGAACGTCTTATTGAGGGGCCTATCATCAAGAAAGATACCACCGAGCAACATGCAGGGGATGGAAAGGTAAACGACAATTATACCTTGAATGTAGATGATTTTGACGTTGATTAGATTAATCCGCAAACCCTAGGTAAAACTGATATTCATCAAACCACGTTAGATTTGGATTATCTTTTTTCTTCATCGGGGTCTATTGCATTTCATGCTCAATGTTCATATGTACTAGGTTTGGCTTCATCACCTCTTATATCTTAATGTCGACTAGTACCACCCCGCACATCACTCCTCCCCTAGGTGATACATCATTACTTACTGCATCTGACCTGGAAGCTGTTAATTAAAATTATAATGATGGTGAAGACGATATTTGGGATACTAAGGCTCTATCTACTTTGAAACGCAGGGGAAAATGCACTGTAAAGAAGCGAGGACTTATTAATCCATCTTCTCCTGAGAGCCCTAGCAGAAACAAAGAAGCGAAAGAATGAAGCCAGATAGTTGTTGTACCTCCCTCTTCCTCTATAAAACTATCAGTAAGATCTAGTGATGGGAAGAAGAAGAAGTACTTGTGATTTTCATGCTTTGACTCCTATTTGTTTCCTTTCTTGTACTCAAACCGGTTGTATATGCGGGTGTCGGCCCTCGCTTACAACTCTATGTTCTTTGGTGTTTGAAACTTGTGTATATTGAAACTTATGATCTGTACTAGCCATTTGACAGTGTTCAATGTTTTGTTCTTTGTACTGTAGCCTTTTATTTAGCTTCGTCGTACTTCTTATTTGCACACTGCACTCGCATATTACACTTGTATCATAAACATTTAGTCAATTATGAGGTTGTGACGAACTTATGGTATGTAGAGTTAGCATTGTTAGTTCGTCTTAATGCTATGGTTATGCCCCCATACCGAAGGTTGTTACAATCTCGTTAGGCTAGAAGCGGTCAACTTTTCTAAATTCTCTTGGTTATAACTAGAATGCTGGAAGCACCTCCTCCATTAACCAAGGTCTTTGACTTTGTTATTGGATTTTGAGCTTCTCGGCTTGCCTAGCTAGCGATGAAATTCAGTATGATTGGTTGATTCATGCCATTTTTCCTGTGCTCTTGGTTGAGAGGTCTTATATTTGTAATATATTCAATCATGTTTCTCGCTAACCTGGCAGTCCAAGCCCTTCGAAGATTAGATTTGAATACATGCCCCTGGGAAGGCTTTGGTTTTTGTGCCTCCGTGGAGGTATTTTATTCAATATGCTTCGTATCTGGGATGACCAGATGTTATGCAAATAATTGAGCGCCTCCAAAGAGGTCTTTTTAAATCCGTTATTCGTTGTGACTGAACAGTCCAGACACTTATCGAATTTGTCGAATGCCTTCAGAAAGGTCTTTCGGGTCCATCAATAACCAAATTTGGAATACTCGGCTTTTGGTCGGATGCCTCCATAGAGGTATTTTGAATCTGCCAGTAACCGAAATTGGAATACCCGGCTTCTGGTTGGATGCCCCCTGAAGAGGTCTTTTGAGTCACTAGTAACTGAATTTGGAATGCCCGGCTTTGGGTTGGATGCCCCCGCAGAGGTCTTTTGAATCCTCCAGTAACCGAATTCGGAATACCAGGCTTTAGGTCGGATTCCCCCGAAGAGGTCTTTTGAGTCCACCAGTAACTGAATCTGGAATACCCGGCTTCCAGTCGGATACCCCCGTAGAGGTCTTTTAACTCCGCCAGTAATCGAATGTGGAATACCAGGTTTTCGGTCGAATGCCCCTAAAGATGTCCTTTGAGTCCGCCAGTAGCCAGATTTGGAATACCCGACTTCCGATCGGATGCCCCCGCAGATGTCTTTTATTTGGGGTTACATCGTTTCATGGGGCGGACGCTAGTTCATTTATCGGGTTTTATTACGATTTGTAGAACTAGGGTCCTGGACCTTGCAATTAAGAAGGTGCCCCTACGGTGAAACTTACAACTTTGTCTGTAGTCTGAATGTTGCATTATTTGACTGTTCGACTCTTAATGTCCCCTATCTGCAAGGTTGTGCTTCACATCTTCGTATTTATTGCGAATGATGTTTACAGCACTAGGCGTTTGAGCTGTCCCAATCGGAATGTGCTATAATGGTCACTAGGCTTTACTAGGTTAGGGATGTGTCAACGCTCTTTTAGGGGGCCTGCAATCAAAACCAAATTTTAGCAACTTGTAATTAATTAACAAGAATTTGCAAATATATGATTCAGGAAAGCAAGGCAATTTCTTTCATTAATATGTACTAAGTTTGTCTACAATATTTGCAGAATATTAACAACTTTTTACAAGACATATGAAAGAAATTTGAAGGAAAGTATCAGCGGAGGTGAATGTTGTTCCAGGCTCTAGGAATTTCAGTTCCATCCATCATTTTTAGTTTGAAGGTTCCATTTAAGAGCTTTTGACTTATCATGTAAGGCCTTCCCAGCTGGGACCGAAAACACCAGTTCCTGTTAAGGTTATTTTCAGAACAAGGTCCTCAATTTCAAAGGTCCTTTGTTTGACTATAGAATTGAAATGTTTGGTAACCCTTCTTTGATGAGCAGCGATTCTGAGTTTTGCTTCTTGCCTTCTTTCTTTGAGAAAATCCAATGCTTCAAGTTGTAGCTACTCGTTCTCTTGTTGGTTGAAATGAATTCTACGGGGAGTAAGAACTTCCAGCTCTACCGGAATCATAGCTTCGGATCCAAATGCAAGGGAAAATGGAGTGTGCCCAGTCGTAGTTTTATGAGTTGTACGATATGCCCATAGTGCAAATGGAAGCTCTTCTATCCACCACCTTTAGCTTTCTCAAGGATTTTTTAATGGTTGACTTTATGATTTTATTTACTGCGTTAACTTGCCCATTGTCTGCGAATGAGCAACGGCTGCAAAAGTTTTTTAATCTTGTACTTGGCACTTAAATTCTTGAACTCATCGCTCTTGAATTGAGTTCCATTGTCCGTGAATATTTTCTCTGGCACACCGAATCAATGGATGATGTTCTTCAAGACAAAGTTGATAACTTTTTTCGAGGTGATGGTGGCCAGTGGCTCTACTTCAGCCCACTTGGTGAAATAATCGACAGTTACAATGGCGTACTTCATGTTTGACTTGGCAATAAGTAAAGCTCTGATCAGATCGATGCCCCAGATAGCAAATGGCCATGGATTGACCATTTGGGTTAATTCTATAGATGATGCTCTTAGAATCTTTGTAAATCTCCGGCACTGTCACACATTTTAGCATAGGTTATAACATCTAGGTTCACATCAGGCTAGAAGTAGCCATATCGCAGAACTTTATTGCCTATTGTCTATCCGCCTATGTGTCCACTACATTCACCTTCTTGCAATTCTGCTAGGATTGCTCTGGTTTCTTGTTTAGTCACACATCGAGCAGGGCATGGAAAAACCTCCTATGTACAATCCTCTATCTTGGATGAGGTATAATGGAGCTTTACGCAAAAAAATTCATCGCTTCTTTGAATCCTCTAGAAGTGTCCCGTTAAGCAGATGCTCTTTGAACATGGTCATCCATGAGATTGGCTCTTCATCAGTCTAGATGACGCAGTCGACGTATGCATCTTCAATACTGGGATTTGAAAGAACTTCAAGGGGAACCAATCCCAGTATCTGAGCATCTCCAGAACTAGCACATTTGGCGAGTGAATCAACTTTCATGTTTTCCACTCTTGGAATATGGGATATTGTGTAGTAATCAAGGCCATCGAGTAGTTCTCAAGCTTTGAAAAGATAAGCAAGAAGATTTCCGCCCATATATTGAAATTCTCATCGGACTTGATAAACTACTATCTGTGAGTCGCTGAGAATCTGCAGGGATTTTAGGTTTAACTCTTCCGCTAGCTTCAATCCTGCAATTAGTGCTTCATACTCGGCTTCATTGTTGGTTGATGGGAATTCCAATCTTAAAACATAGCATAGAGGATGGCCTTCAAGAGTTTCTAAAACCACCCCTGCCCCTGAGTAGCAATCATTCTTGGACCCATCAATGAACAACTTCCATCTCACGATTGCTTCAACTGATTCCTCCTTCTCTTTCCTTCTGTTTGTGAATTCAGTGATAAAACTGGCTAAAGCCTGCCCATTTATAGCTGTTCAAGCCCAATATTCCACTTCAATAATCTTCCTGAAGTTTCTGGGCAGAAGAGAACTTACTTTAGCGGCTGATCGGTAAGAACTTTGATCGAGTGGGCTTGAAAGTATGGCCTTAGCTTCTTTAAGGCGATGAGCAGACAATATGCAAGCTTCTCAAATTTGGGATAGTTTAGCTCTACCCCAGCAAGCCTTTTGCTGACGTAGTACACTGGTCATTGAACCTTTGCATCCTCCCGGACAAATGCAACGCTTAATGCGTGAGATGAGACAACCAAGTACTGGAACAATTTTTCTCCATCTTTAGGCTTTAACAACATATGTGGTGACTCCATGTGTTTGATTAACTCTTCGAAGCCTGCTTGGCATTTAGGAGTCCATTGGAAATCTTTCTTTCCTTTCTTCAAAGCATTAAAGAGTGGAATGCACCGATCTGTGGCTTTTGAGATAAATCGACTCAACACAGCTACCTTCCCATTCGGACTTTGAAGTTCTCTCTTTGTTCCAGGAGCTCGCATTTCTCGTAGAGCTATAACTTGAGTGGGATTGACCTCTATGCCCCTGGAATTGATAATGAATCCAAGGAACTTTCACGATGTGACTCCGAATGAACATTTGAATGGATTCAGCTTCACTCCAAACTTCCTGAGGATATGGAACATTTCCGCCAAGTTCTCTAAGTGATCGTCAGCTTTCTTTGATTTTACCAGCATGTTGTCAACATAAACTTCCATTGTTTTCCAAATTTGCGAATTGAACATGGAATTTACAAGGCGCTGGTAAGTTGCTTCAGCGTTTTTCAGTCCGAACGGCATGACTTTGGAGCAATATAAGCCCCTATCTGTTATGAAACTTGTGTTTTCTTCATCTGGCTTATACATCATTATCTGATTATATCTGGAGTAGGCATCCATGAAAGACAAGAGTTCATGCCCTGCTATCGCATCAACAAGCTGATTAATTCTGGGCAGTGGGAAACTATCCTGAGGGCACGCCTTGTTGAAGTCTGAATAATCGATGCATAGCCTCCATTTTCAGTTGGACTTTTCAACAAGGACCAGATTAGAGACCCAATCAGGATATGTGGATTCTCTTATGAAATCATTCTTCATCAATTTATCCACCTCTTCTTTGAGAGCTTGGGTTCTTTCAGGTCCTTGAGGTCGTCTTTTTTGCTTTACCAGTTTTACGCTTGGATCTATATTCACTTTATGGACTATTACTTCAGGAGGTATACCACACATATCTGAATGGATCCAAGCGAAAACATCCAAGTTTGCTTTTAGAAATATGGTTAATTCATTTTGCAACTTCAGGCCCAGTTGAGAGCCAATCTTGAAGACCTTGTCTAGATCAGCATCATGAACTGGTATTAGGATTGTAGCTTCAGTTGGTGTCGCACGTCCTTCCCATGTACTGGCCTTTCTGGTATCCATTTCTTTTTATGCTCTGCTTGTGCTCGCCAGGACAAAGGCCCTGCCTTAGTTGCTATAAGGTAGTGTCTCGAATGCGGAGCGGAGCCTCCGCACTCTTCCCTTTATCCTTTTTCTTAGCTTCAACTAGCTCGACCATATAGCATTCTCTGGCCGTCTTTTGATCTCCCTTTATCACACTAACCCTACTTTCTATCAGAAATTTTATGGTCATACACCATGGAGCTAGCGCAATTTTGAACCCGGCTAGAGCAGGCCTTCCAAGAAAAGCATTGTAGGCTGAAAGCTCGTCAACTATTACAAAGGTTTGCATCATAGAAACCTTTCATTTCCCTGACGTTTTTGGCAATTTGACAGGGAATGAATTATTGAGGACCATATAGCCTTCTTCCTATAGAGGATTATTCAACTCATCAGCATATTTCACAAAAGATTGTGTAGTTGATTGGCTTTGGGTTGACATGAGTTTGAGCTTTTTCTTCTAGGGGATTGCACTGCCCCTATGCAGCCTGAGAATTTTGAGGATTTTTCACATACTGCTGCAACATGTTCTTCCGTATTAGCTCCTCAACCAGGCTCTTTAAATGCCTGCACTCGTTACTGTTGTTGCCTGGTTGGTTATGGAACCTAGAAAACCTTCCTGAGTTTATGCTGCCATCGCTGACTTTCATAGGCTTTGGCATTGGGAAGTTTTCAGTGTCCTTTGTGGCCATGTATACATTCTCCAGGGTGTCGCTGAGTGAAGTAAACTCCGAGTTCTTAAAGAAGCGGAACTTCTTATTGCTCTTGTTACTAAGGGTGAGCATTTGGTTGGTTTGGTTTATCCGATTATGAAATTTGTCAAACCAAACTAAAACCAAGAAAAATGAAAACCAAACCAAACAAATTAAGTTTGGTTGGTTCGGTTGGTTATCCAGTTAAACCGAACTAAAAATATTTTGCAATCTGTGTTTGAAATATTCACTGAAGTTTGAAATAAATTAGAAATATATGATTAGATTATAATTATTTATGATTTTTATGCTTCCTAATATTAATTTTGACATGTAGGTAATGATTAAATTTTACTTAAATAACTAAACTAACTTAAAATATTTATTATAATATCGATACTTTTGAAAATATAGTAAAAGTTCGGTTAACTTGGTTAAACCGATAACTGAACTTAATATTTTTCTGAACCAATTACAAACCGATTTAATTTCAAAATCGAACCTAACCGACCAAAACAAATTGGTTTGGTTGGTTTATTTGGTTTAACGGAATAATGCTCACCCCTAGTTGTTACCATTACTATCATTACCCCTCTTCTGTCCCCAGAGTTCTTTTGGCCACACTGCACATTATTGTCTTGTTTTCAGGTTGCGCACCGTTTTAGGGACATCTAGGGCGTAGGCAGGATCTTCCTCCACACTTATATACTCTTCGACTTTACTATATAGTTGCTCGAGCGTACTCGACTTTTTCTTCTTGATCCATTGCCCAAATTTAGTCTTTTTGCTTATGTCTCCCTTTAAAGCCATCAATACCAAGCGAGGCTCGTGATTTCCGACCTCGACTGCAGCAGTGTTAAATCGAGTGAAAAAGGTCTTGATTGGTTCTCCTGGCCTTTTCCCTAACTCGTCCAACTCCATGACATCTTGGACTTTAGTATCTTGGAGCCTGAACTGTTCTCTAAACAACTTGGCCAGAGTAGCGAAATTATCCATTGATTTCCTTGGCAACTTAGTGAACCAAAGGGAAGCCACCCCCTTTAGATAGGTCGAGAAGTAAAGACACTTAAGCTTATTTGTGGCACGTGCCCCATCCATATGTTAGTCGTACTTGAATAGGAATACGTTGGGATCGCCAGTCCCATTGTAGGCCTGTACTATCGAAGGTTTGAACTTCTTCGGGTACAGGGCCATTTTGATTCTCTCAGTAAGTGGGGTCTTGGTAGGAGCAAATCCCCACTCTTTTTCATCATCTTCTTTTTTCAAGCTTTCCTTCATAATCTTGCGAACCATTTCTGATATGTGTTCCTCGTCATTGTGCTGGTTCGCGGGGCGGACACCATCCCCCTCGCTGGATGTTTTCCTAAGCAAACGGTCGCGGTTTAGGTTATGGGGCCTTGTGACTCCCTCTTGGGGAGGTGCCCCTTTAGCGGAGCCATACACTTGTCGAGAGGTTGCTTTCTCAGAATGGTTGCGTGCAGACGGTTTTGCTTCTTCATGATTAGGATTATTAGGATTGGAAACCTCTTGAACTGATTTGTACCGATTCGGACTTGAAGAAGAAGAACATGCGTTTTCTGTATGAGCAGTTTGAGTAGGTCTGGTAATGACTTTTGCTGTTGCACTTTGAAGAGCAAATAAGGTTTCTAGTTTGGTCATCATGGTATATTAGCAATTTCCATCTGTTGTTTTTAGGCTGGCAATGACTTCCTTAAGTTTATTCTTTGTGACTCCAACTCCTTGATCGAATTCTTTCCTACTTCAAGGCGATTGGGAAGCGGAGCTTCTTGATCAACAACATTATCAGCATTGCTTCTTACGGTCTTACTTCCCGTTTTCCTAGTCATGATTTCAGACAAGTTTTTATATCTCGAAGATACTTCGTCAGATGGACCAGATCTGAAATTAAGAGGATCTGTTATAGAAATAGGATTCAGAGTTTGGTGGTAGCACAAGGAGCTTAACCTTGGAAGAGAAGACATGGCCCCACGGTGGGCGCCAAATGTTTAAATCAAAATTGGTCTACAACACCAAAGGTACTTTAGCAGTACTTCACGAAACGGTAAGAAGTAGAAAATGGAGCCACAAAAGACAGAAGCAAGTAAAAAACACAAGAATTTTATAGTGGTTCGATCTAGAATAGATCTATGTCCACTTTGGCAAGAGTTTTCATTATCATTTCAAGGGTTACAAGGCTTGAATCATCTCTAAGTACATTCATTCTCTCTTTAATACAAGGATTTCACTTTGATCTTTACAAATCAGCAAAGGAATGGTTGAATCTCTCTAAGTGCAAGGAGTATGAAGGTAGATTTACAATCTCTTGGACACTTGAGTGATTTTGGTGCATTCCATGTGGATTTGGCGTTAGATCTTCACTTGGAGATGATGAACGGAGTTAGAATGACTTAGAAATGGCAGAAGAATGACTTCTGCAGCACTTCGTGGTGGCAAATGTCTGATCCCGTTAATGGTGGAAGACCCGAGGTATTTATAGGGGAGAGCAAATGAAGTGGTGGGCTGAAATTTATGTATGCAGATGAGGGGTCGCACATGTATTAATTACGAAAATGCCACTGCCAGTTGTGGCCAGTTGTCACCAGTTGTAGCCAGCTGTCTTGGCCGACCGAGCATATGATATGCGACCAACCTCCGTGGTTCATGAGCTACCTCCATAGTACACGAGCAAGCCCCCGTTGTTCAAGTCATGCTGTGTTCGAGCCCTTCTGGTGTGTACGAGCCCTGCTGTGCTCTACCTCACATGTATGCTCGACCTCTTTTGAATGCTTAACCTCTCGTGTATGCTCGACCTCTCTTGTATGCTCGGCCCTCTTGTACGCTCAACTCTTGCTTCTGGCCAACAAGATGCCTGACCGACCCCTGAAGTGTGCGATCTCTTTGTGTTCAAACCAATATAATGCACGACCCACTATGACGCTCGACCCATAAAGGTGTTCGACCAAGCTTGCGCTCGACGCCTCTTGTGCTCGACCGTGTTTATGGTATGAATTCATTATATCAATAGGTACATGATTTCTAGTGGATAAAAAGAGCGGTAGGTGGAATCATGAAACGTAATGGCAGAAGATTGAAATAAGAAAAGAAAATGGAGCAGTGTGTTTCATGGGAACGAAGGAAGAAAGAATATATGGTGGGAGCAGTCAGATTATATTCTTTTTGGGTCGAATTTGGGATGAAAGGGGTAAGGCTCAGATTAATTAAATCTAAGTTATAGTTTAAAGTAAATAGTGTATTAAATTGTTACATCCATAACTTGTTCGTTCTTTACTAGAATTTCAAAATTTTGGATCTGTTGGAATTGTATGATCATAGGCTACACATTAGAACAGGTCCGGAGCGATTTGGAGCTCGTTTGGAATTATGACAGATCTAAACGTTTGATTTGAATCAACTGACGTTAATCATTATTCAACGATTAACGACTAAAGTGAGTGTAACGACCCGCATTTTATGCATCGGAGGATCGTAGGATATTTATTTCATTTTCATACGAGGACGTATGGTCGTGTAACTTTGGGGAACAACTATTGGGGTTATTTCCCATGTTCATGATTAATGCCGATTTTTAAATGACTGTTTTGCCCCTAGTGAATCTTGTTTCGTTTATAACTTTGGATTGGTAAGGAGTTTTGACTTGATCCATTAGGTTCAGATGATGGTTTATCTTTCCGTAGAGTGGTCACATTGATCAAACAGACTTAACGTTTGGGAGATATGGCTGAAATAAGGTTTGGAAGGTGAAAACAGCTTAACCAGGCCTAATTAGGGTAATTAGCATATGGGCACATAACCCATTTCGGGATTAGGGTTATGGGGAGGCTGAAATCAGTTAGGAAACGATCTCATTTCATTTTCTCTGCTGCATAAAACATTTCTCTAACCCTAGCAATGGCCTCCACCTTCTAAATTCATCCCAAATCACTTTTTAATCGCGTATTAGCTTAATCTACACCAAATCAAGGAGGATTAGCATCAAATCAGAGTTGGAGCTGCTGTGTTGCTTTGGAAAATGCCCCAAAACAGTATAGTTTTAGATCTAAAGTTTTATTTGTGGCTACGTAGTGATTTGCATTGTTTTTCACTAATTACGGCTAATTAGGGGTGACTAGTGTTAATTAGCGAAATTATGCATGTTAAAATTCTGGAAAAACATGTAAAATTCTTAAATGTTATTTTAGGGCTCTGATAGAAATTTGGGTTAATTTGGATATGTTTTGCTAGTCCTATCATTAGTTATGGTTAAACATAATCAAGGGGAAAATCATGGGTTTTGGGTATGTTTGATCCACATGTACATGATTATTCATCGTTTTGGTATTTATGGTTGATTATACATGCTGCTATTACTATTTGTATGATTCTTGATTGTTTAGCAAAGTTAGAATGGTCGAAAATGCCGTTGTATAGCGTAAAATAGTTGCTGGAAAAGTTTTAGGAAAATTGTGCAGGAACCGGATCGGATCCCCTTCCCCTCCGAACCGGCCCGTTCGTGACTCACGACCCTGAACCTATGAAGATGGTACCAACCGACCTCCAGAAGCTCACGAACCAATCCGCTCGCACTTGAAGACCACGACCCGACCCAGATGCTCATCCTGAACCGACCCACTTGAGCGAAGGAGCCCGACTCGAACATGAAATGGGAGCCACGAGCCAAACCGAACCGATCTCTGAGGAGGCATCACGAACCGAACTGCTAAGGGAAGGGCACCACGAACCGATCCAACCCCGATAGAGCGTCATGAACTGAACGGATAATGATCACGAGTCGAATGAGGGAAAGAAGGACAAGCAGAATGAAGGCTTGTTTCCGAACCGATCCAGAGGAGACCAAAGCCCGAGATGCAAAGGTAGTCCAAATAGGAAGTAGAACTCAGGATCCAGATGGGAACCAATAAGTTAACTTCATGAGTTGGACTTTGCTGCGGGACGTGTGCAAAGGGGCTATCGATGTCTATAGCTTAGACTCACCACTGAGAAACGAATTATTGGCTATGTATCCGTGCAGTGAAGTTATCATGACTTCATGGGGCAGAGTGATCGTGGTAAGGCTATGAGCCAGTGCAGTGGAGTTTTCATGACTCCAAGGGGTAGACTGGACATAGCGAAGGATTAGTGGCTATGGATCAGTGTAGTGGAGTCATCGTGACTCCATGGGGCAGAGTGATCGTAGCAAAGGATTAGGTGATCAAAGTGGTTGATATTATATGCTTTACACATTGAGTGAGAGATGTGAGGATGATTACTATGTTCGATGTTTGATATCACCATGTCATGCACACCCCCTCCCCATTATTCTCACACCATGTGTTAGTGTCACCTTAGAGTATTGTACATCCTGTTGTGCTAACTCTTTAGTTGCAGGTCCAGGTTCAGGTATGGTTATGTATACCTGTTATTGTTCAGTTTTTTTTGCTTATCGCTCATACCAGACTATTGTCTGACCTAGAGTTTTATGTCTCTTCTTATTACTCTGGGTGCTCTTAAACGGGCAGACTAGAGACATGTCAGGTGATTATGCACGAGTAGATATCCGGAGACGAGCAGGAGGCTTACACGTATTATTCCCATAGATTCTCCCTGTGTTGTTGCTGGTCACTACTTTGGGCATTATTAGTGTACCTTCCTATTTTTCTTTAGAGCTAGTTTCAAAAGTTGTAATAAAGATGGTCTGGATCATAAGCTGTATTATGAATTTTCCGCTGCTATGATGGTTTAGTTTTCAGCTTATGCACTGCCTCGCCTGTTTATATCAAGTTATGTTATTTTTATTATATTTTGTTCCATGCGCGGTGAGATATACTTTTGGTTCTTCGTTGGTTCACCGTTCAAATTCCTTCCCTTTTCCTTTCTTTTGATGACCGTCCCGTGATGGTTGGGCATCGACACAACTCACTCCATTGGAAATGTCGGTTGGTGCGGGGCGGGCAATTACACTTAGTATTAGAGCTCTAGGTTGCGTAGTTAACCTAGGGAAAGACACCAGGGAGAGACAGTATACATATGTGAGAGCGCGTATTTCTGATATTTTGGTTTTCAAAAGTTATATATATACTATTAGTATATCTGAGGATAAAGTCGCACTGCACTGGCACTACTGAAGAGATGGTTAATCGTTTTCTCCTTACAGATTGAACGATGAGCCGATATACAAGGAATACTTGTTCAAGAGCCAATAATAGGAATGCTCCTGATATGAGGACGATGTTCACTAACTTCATGAGAGAGAGGGATGTTCAGAGGGCAGCTCCTAATGCTACAAATGGTGGTGGTGCAGCAGTGCTTGCGCCTAGGGCCGATTTCGCCAAGCTCTATAAGGACAACACTGGTCTTGGTGGGAAGCCGTTCTGTAACATCCCGTATTTTTACGGTTTAATAATTAATTTATGTAATTATTACATGGTGATTTATAGATTTAAATGGTTATTTAATTAAATAATATGGAATATTTAATTAATATTTATAATATAAAAATATATTATAATTCCGAAATAATCGAAAATAGTTGAATTCACAATACTGTGTGAATTGGATTATATATAAGGTAGAATATAGTTTAGAATTGAATTTGAATAACAAATATATTATTTAAACGACAGTTGAACATATAATTTAAATTATAATTATAATCAAGCTCGAAATGGCGCGGCAGTTCGTAATTTGGCGATTCGAACTTTAAACGAATATACAGAAGCCGTTTTAAATCGGATTTTTGTGAAACAAGAAACGTTCGGAGTTAGTGAGGTATATTTTTCTAGTGGAAGAGAAAAATCGAGATTTCGTCGTGTAGATTTTGATTTATGATCAAATCAAATTTTCGAAAAGTCGCTATGGAATTCCTTTATAATTTATAACAATTTATTTATATTATAAAAGGGTTTTTAATATAAATTGAATATCGATTCAACCGGGATTTGAATATCGAGTTATAAAACCAATTGGAGCTATATGATATTCTATTGTGAATATATACGATAAAATTAATTAATTTATATTAAATTTAATTATTTTTAAATATATTAATATTTAAATGGGTTTATTTAGGGCTTTAAAAATAGTTTTTGCAAACGATCTCCATTTTCGATGAAACTAATTTTGTTGGATCCGGAATATTAAATTATTGTTAGATTTCAATTTTCGTGATTTTTGGAGTCAGTGTATGGCCGTATGCTATTTTAATGCCAAAAAAGTCAATAATTTGACTTTAAAAATACGCTGTGTGAGCAAACGGACTCGGAATTCGACGAAACAAGTTTCGTTGGGTCCATAATGTTGAACTATAGCTGTATGTCTGTTTTCTTCGAATTTGGATTTGTTATGTAATAAAAGGAATTTTTAAATGATGAAAGGAATAACAATTGGTTATAATTAACAAAATAATCAATATAAAAATAATAAAATTATCCTATAAATACACCTTAACATCCTCTAACCCTGAGTCTTTTTCAATTCTCGATCAAGGCTTCAGTGTCGCTGCTGTTTTCTATTCTTCTTTAAATCATGAATTTGTAAAATCGATAGAAAATCAAATAAAAACATACAAATCACGATAGGTATATTTTTGGATTCTTTAACACATAAGCTTCAGCTCAGCATGTTCAAAATGTGGTGCGATGAGGTTCTCGAGTTCGGAAAAAGGGGATCCCATAGTCTAGGGTTTGTTTTATTTGTGAAATGGAAGCAGCGTTTGGATTTCGCAGTGTTGGATTAGGGTTTTCGAGAGGGTTTAGCATCTCATTATAGATTTGTTGGTTGCTTTTGAGTGTAAGATGGTCGCAACTTTTGTCTTTTGTGCATGGTGGAATTGGCCATGTCGCGATAGTAAAAGGGAGTGCGAGTATCATGAAATTTGTGCAGAAATGGGTATGGATGAAAGTGGGAAATTTTGGTTATTCTTATTTGATTTTCAGTGGTGAAGTGGAGGATGTATTGGTAAGGAAGTTTAGGAGGTATTCATGGCAAAAGACTCCGATACCTGTAGTGTGAAGGCAAGCGTCGCGATTCTTTGGGGTAGTTCGAGTTCAACCGTATGAGTTGAGTGATGAAAAGAAGGGAACATGTTGATTATCCTGGATAGTTGTGTCATGTAAAATGAACAAGAAGGGTGGAAGGGAGCACGACATCTTGGAATAACAGGGGAGTGTCGTTTTGTAGATTATTGTATGAAGGTCCTAATAGCAGTCCAATTTTGGCTAATATTGAACTTGACAGGAGGATGTAATGGGAACTTAATTAAATGGTAACTTCAGTTTGTTAAATTGTGAAATGGGAAAGACAACATAGAGAATTCTAGGTGGAGCTTAGTGACATGAGGAGGGTGTCATGATTTGAATTACTGGGGAGAAAGAAGGGATTGAGAAGTTGTAAGCTTCTGGTCTGAATTGCATTTGGATAAATGAAAAAATGTATGGATTACTTGACTATTATGAGCGTGGAGCAAGGGGTCATCGTGATGTTCAGGAGGGCGACAAGTTGGGGCAGCACGATTATGGCAGTGTACAATGGACAAATTTGACCCTCTGGTGAACTGTGAAGGGGGCAACGGGCGATTATTCAAACGATGCGTGAATAGGCTCGGAGCACTTGATTGGGAACATAAGAATAAAAGGGTATTGCTCTGCTAATTATAAAAGAAAGTAATTAAAGGTAAGTTAATTATATAATTAAGGATTTATGATTTAAATTAAAATTGTATTGTTCGTATCATATATTATCAGAATTGGATGCGACCAGATTCGATGGATTCGTAGTGTTGGAATGTACATCATGGAACTATATCCGCTGAGAACCGAGCTACTAGCATTTCGTGATAAAATCAAACGCTCGTTTGATTTTAAATGAAAAAAACAGCAAAATCGTTAACTACAAAACAATGTGAGTAAAGCTCACTAACTCTATACAGTTTATATTTTTATAAATATAATATAGTGTTGATAAATGATGATTGATTGTTGTGTGTTGATTGTTTGGTTGAATTGTTGATTATTGGTTAATTAAATATTGATTCTGTTTATCAGAATATTTCATATTGAAATGAAATTGATGTTATTTATATTGTTTAACATCTGTGAATGCAGGGAAACAGGTTGGAGAGATCCAACTGGATTCCTCAATATTTATAATACTGCTTGTTTTCATATATTGTGATAAATGATATGATATATAATCTGTGATTGATTATGATGACACTGGTCATGTTATTTGATATTGTAAATACCATATGAATTTAAGGAAATTTTCAAAGCCAATATTGAAAATGAAATATTTTTATATAAAATGAATAGAATTATATAAATAAATAGAATTATATAAAAGGATTTATATAGAATAAATAGAATTATATAAAGGGAATTATAAATGAGATTTAAGTGTTAGAAATAAAAGGGAGATTTGTATGAATAATTCTACAAGTAAAAATATAAATAGAATTTGGGTTTGAGATTTGGTTTTAAATACGAAATCAAACAGTTTGAGTATATATAGACATGTCATTCACATTCTATGTGAAAAATTAGATTAAAGTAAATATTTTGCAAATAAAACATTATAAAGGAATTTGGGGTTTGAATTAGGAATATAAATGGAATTACTGAAATTAGAAACGGACTGGAAATTAGTTGAGTTAAATGGCTTTCTGGTTATCGATCTGATGTTGGTTTCGGCCTTCGGGGTTTATAGTTTGGAAGTTGTTCTCTTACTAGTTTACAGTAGAGACTGATAGAGGTGGAAAGATAGTGATGCGTGAATCAGAAATGGAAACGTTTTCCAATGTTAATAACGTATATTTTCTAAATTTAGAAAATTAGAAATGTTGAATATATGGAAACAGGAGATGAAAAATGAATAAATTAATGAACTAAGGAGATAAAGGTTAAACGATGATTGGTCGATATAATTTCCATCTGGAAGTAATATTGTTGTTTGCACACATGTTTTTCTTTGATAGATAAATCATCGACTATCAAAGTTCTTGACCATTTTTCCGTCATCAATACGGAGAGACCGGGATCAGATTCATTATCTGAAAATGTAACAACCCAGAAATTCTAAGCCAATTTAAAATTTTTATTTTTGCAATTTTAATGAATTTTGAATATTTAAATCAATTATTTTAAATATTAATGATGAGAAATTTATTTTGAATAGAATTAGAATGTATATATATTTATTTGAATCTTCGTTAGAATATAAATATTTTATTTTAAATATAAAAGGAATTGAAAATGGTGCGGTAGTTTGAAAATTCGATTTCAAAGTTCAAATGAATGTATAGGATTCAAAATAAACCGGATTTAAGCAAAACCAAAAATATTAGAATCTGTTTGAAAATATCTTTCCAACGAATCCAAAAAATCGAACTTTCATAGCGGGAATAAAAAGTTATGTCCAGTTGAAAATTCAGAATAGTTGCTATGGAAATATGGCCCTTAAAAATGGAAATTTTGCAAACGACCTCGTTTTCGATGAAACCACGTTTGTTGGATCCGGGATGTCAAATTATTGCTAGGCTTCAAAATTCATTATTTTAGAAATCAATATGTGAGCGTGGCAAAGCTAGACGTGTTTTAACAGTTTCAGTCAATTTCGATCAACCAGAAAATGGTCATTTTTCAAACGATCTCAGAATTTGACGAAACTAGTTTTGTTAGGACCGTATCGTCAATACGAATGTAGAAATAATTTTTCTGGAATTTCCAGAGTCTGTATGTGGCCCCTGTAAATTGAAATGTACGTTTAAAATTCAATATAATGATTTAATTGTTAATTTAAATGAAAACTGATCGAAACGATGGAATTGGCTTACGAAAATATCCCATTGTGTTTGGAATATGGGTAACTAGCTAGGGGCGACAGTCATTGGGTTCCATTTGGAGTTCAAATTAGAAAGTTACTTTTTGGAGATTAAAATAATAATCTAATTATAAATATATAACAAAACCTAACTCTATTTTCCTCAGAACCCATCGTTTAGAAACCTAGCCCTAAAATCAAATCCCGTCGCCATGCTTCAGCCGCAACCACTGCCAATCGATCGCCCCCCTTCCATCGCACCGCCGGCCATCGCATCCCCTCCAGCACCCCCAACCCCCGCTCTCGTCCACCACCTTCACTCTCGCTCCTCCCTCCTACCGAATCCGCCCGAACTCCCTGGAGAGCCACCGCCAGTCCCCATTCCCGCTGCCCCTGACGCATGCAACCGGCGCCGTGACCGCCTGAACGGGCCCCATCACCTCTGCGCCACCTTCCCCTCATCCACTAATCAAAATCAGTGAGTTGTTATTATTATTATTATTTACTATAGAAAATATGATTTTGTTTTGTAGCATGTTAAAGCTGTTACTTTTATACATATAAGTTTGAAATAAAAATCTAATTTTTATATGTATAACTTCATGATAAAATTCTAATTTTTGTGTATGAATACTAGGATTTTTATGCAAAGAAATTTGTGAGATTTTTATAATGGAAAAGACGAGAATTTTACTATGCATATCATTATAAAAAGAAGTGATTTTTAAATATAAAAACATCACAATAAAAATATGATTTTTATATAGTAGAGATTATAAAAATATGTTTTTTATATAGTAGAGATTATAAAAATATGATTTTTATATAATTTTTATATAGTAGAGAATATAATTTTTATAATATAAACATCAATATAAAAATATGAATTTTTATGTACGAAGTAACAGTATAGAAATGTGATTTTTAATAATCAACTGCATGATACAGATTGCAATGGTACTGTCGGAAAACAAACTTGAATTCAAACCGTTCAGAGATAAGGACTGGAGGAGTGGATCCCAAATGTGAGAACTCCTCACTTTTATTTTAATTTCTAGTTTGAAATATATACTACAATGTAGACGGTTCTTAGTAGCACGCGACACCTGTCGTCCACAGACCATGGATGACTTGTTTGTTTGATTGATGTGTTGTGAAATTTTATTGTGTGATGTGGAATGAGTAAATATTTCATAGTTAAAAATATAATTTTTAACATGTATATAAAATAAATATTTATAAACAAATCGGACGATTTGTTTATGTACACCCATTTGACTGATATTGATTGGGACCATAAATTTTACACATCGCCTAACTGCACAAATAAAAATCTGTGATTGTTGATTGGAAACCCCACACGGTTATTGGGATGATATTTGACGTACACTAATCCCGATTGTTTAGTTGTAAGTCAATCGATGGGTTGACAAACTGTGTAAGCGTTAATTATTTTTTATATTTAATGCTTATGCAGTTGTGTGGTGCACTTTGGATGATGGTTGATTATTTATCATTGCTATTATATACATATGTTGTATAGAATCCATATAAATAACATTATATGGTAATTGAGTGGGTCTCATTCCAATTTAGAAAATAAATTATATTCATGTGTTGAATAAACAAAATAGTCATGGGTTGACAATACTCATGTGTTAAGAATATTCATATGTTGAAACCATTCATGTGTTGAAAATACTCATGTGTTGACAATATTCATGTGTTGAATGAAATATTTATACAATAAAATTCACATTTTTATTGTAAGAAGGAAATAATAAATATTCATGTGTTGAATAAAATATAAATTCATGTGTTGATGAAAATATTCATTTGTTGAATAGAATAACAAAGTTATTGAAATATATAAAGCCGTGTTGGTTAGATATGTGTCATTTTGACGCGAACGATATTTATATCGATTATATTCATTTTTATAATGAATATAAAAAAGGAAGTGATTTCAAAATATAACGTTTTGAAAATATTATCATTTATATATTAATGATATGAAATATTCAATTTTCATCTGAAATTGAATATGAAGTTGAAATCGTTTTGAAAACGAATTTAAAACGATTTATAAAATACGTTTTGAAAGGAAATCGACGTAATATATATATATATATATATAATGTCCTGAATAGAACGCACTGCGCTGCGATAGTTCGTGAATTTCGACCATTGATTTCGAATGGACATTACGGGAGATCCGACCGTCGGATTCTCCTAAAACCGGAACCGTTGGGTTTGTATCGAAAAGAGATTTCTAACGAATATTAGAGATTTGAAATCTAACGGTTGGATTTGGAATTATGTCCAAATCAAATTTGGAAAAGGTCGTTGTAAGTGCAGTTCGATGGCCGTTGATGGAAATCGACTGTACGGGCCTTGATAAAATTATTAAAAATATCAATAATTAGTGTAAAATCATAAGAAATGATTTGGAAAGAATTAGGATGAAAAACTCCAAATCTGAAAAGATAAGAATAGATTTTTATCGAAATGAACTAATTTTGAACTAGAATTATAATCCATTTATTTTTTAAATAAGTAAATTGGATTTGAAAGGGTTTTAAATGTAAGCAGAATTTCCAATAATTGAATTGGACTGGATTTAAATTGAAATAGTCTTTGGAATATTTTGATGTTGGACTTCGTGATTATACAGATATTGTTATGGAAATTTGAAAGATATATTTATATCGTTATTTCCGATACAATATTTGTTGGTCGTAGAATTTGATATTGAATATAAGCCGATATATTTTCTATTCAGACCCTTGTATTTAGTATCAAACGGGATTTGGGTTTGTCGTGAATGGTGTCTTCATTAACACTGTTCTTAAACCCAGTTGAAAAAAAGATTAAATCTTTTCATTTAGATTTAATGAAATGTGCCAATTAAATAATTTTTAATTGGAATTGAATTGGAATTGATTTTTGGGTTTATCGTGAAGGGTGTTTTTAATAACACTCGTTCTTTAACCCAATAATTAATGAAATGTGAATTGGGTTTGTAGTGAGCTGTGTTTTTAACGACATTTGTTCTTTAACCCGATTTGCAGTGAAATATGATTTGGAATTTATAAATCTTTTTGTTAAGATTTAAAGGAGATTTTTCCAAAGTAAAGTTTTCTAATTTAATAAAATAAATTGGAATGGAATGGAATTCGATTTGGTGTTAATCAAAGTGAATTTCTATGGAGGAAGACTGCTAATATATATGGAATTTGGAAGGCTTTTCCGTTATTCCATTTATATTATTAGTTAGATATGGAAGTTTATATCGATTATATACATTGATCTGTTTCCCGTGAAAATTCCATGGTTAATGGAATGTGATTTTGGATTTATCATGAACCGTGTTTTAAATGACATTGATTTTTTAACCTAGTTAAAGACAGGATATGATTTCCCAAGTTAAATAATTATTAATAGTGATTTTTGGGAAGATTAAAACCAAGTGGAGTTTTAATGAATCTTTAATTAAATTGAAATGATCGAGGATGGAGTATCACCAGTTTTGCTCCAGGCGGTAGTTAAATCTTTAATTAGATTTGAACGTGAAATGGTAATTGAATTTACCGATAACACTGTGGTGTTAGATATGAAGTATGACCAGTTTTACTTCATGGGATGAATAGGTTAGGGTTGGGAAATTTAACAAGTGATTACTTTGGTAAGGTTCGCTAATCCCGACTAGTTTGGATAAACCACTTGGTTTGAATTGATATTCAAAAGAAGATTAAAGAATTAATTTAAAGAATTTATCTTTGATAAAATTAATGGGAACCTTTCCCAAAGTATAAGAATATTTGAATAAAAGAATATTCTAAATTGGAATGAGGCGTATGTTGTGTTTGTGTAACACTTGTTTATTATATACGCGAGTTATTCAGAAAGACCGGGTTTATCCCATTCTGAATAACTGATTCGACAGCGTGTCGAGGATGAAGACGGTGGCCGAAGACCGGAGGTCTTCACAACGTTTGGATAATTACTGATGATCTTGAATGGGTTTTACACCCAAGAGGAGGGAATCAGTTGGTGATCGTCCAGACGTACTTGGAGATCGATGGATATGCGAGGTACAAGGTGCCTCCGGTTTCGTTCAGACCCAGAACGAACTTGTAAATGGAATGTGTGTCTGACATTGGATTTCATTCTGTGTGATTGATATCAGTTGCATAGCGTGAATTGCCTGTGTGGCATGCTGAGATGCAAATGATCAAGGCTTCTGTTGAAAAGCAAAGACTTGTAGTTGATGATTAAAGCAGCGCCTGTGCAGCATAGCTTTGTGCAGCGTAAATTCGTGAGCCTCACACCCTAGTTGTAAACCAGAAACGGCAGAGGACCTCAGGGAGGACATGCGTTTCCTTCTAGCTAGGGTGGTGTCAGTAACCTACCAGCACTAACATTTTTATTATTTTCACCTGTGTGGTTGTTGGATTGCGAGGAGCCTCAGATATATCGGTGACAGTGTGGAGCCTATGGAGTCATTTGGCTCATTTACGCCCCAAAGGGCGGGGAAACGCAGTGTTCAGGCATAATAATTCACATCGGTGGACCGACCCTGACGATCCAGGGGGCAGTTGCGGCTGTTCCTGAGGCTCGTGTTAGAGTGTCTCGAAGTGGTGAGGATGATCCCTTGCCTCGGTTCACAGATGGAAATCCAACTTCCAATACGTGACTTTGCGGTTTTGATTGTAGAACCTATATATGGCGACATAGTGGTATGGGGCACTTATGCCGTCTATGATTGATACTTATGATTGAAATTGTTTTGACACTATACACTAATACTAATAATAAAAGATGAAATTTAGCGTATCAAGCATTCTTTGGATATTATAAGGTAAAACCCTATCCTCCGACTTAGGAGGAAACCCGTTACGTGTTATACGGCGTGTTCCCTGGATTTACCTAATTTTAAAATAAAGAATAATAACTGTTTTAGTTCTCACACCAGTCACATGACTGACCTGGAGTTTATTGTTTTAACCTAAACTCTGGGTGCGCCTATTTTCCACACGGGCAGCTAGTAGTTTAGGTTTTGCAGATTTATATTCACATGAACCTGGTTTACAGCTGGAATGATATCCGGAAAGCTCTGTATCAGTATATCTCTTTCAGTTGTGTATTGTATTATTTTTCCGCTGCAACAATGTATTTAAATCTCTGATATTTCTCTGATGTATAATATTTATTCATACTCTGTATATTCTTGTATTCTGATGAAATTGTTGTAATTAACAATGAAATGTTATTCTGTTTGTGTTCCGATTTGTCGTGTTCTCAAAACAATCAGGGGTTTTGAATGGTCTTGGTCGGTTTAGCGATCGATTCGGATCGAGCGAAATTCCCAAATTGTTACATGTGGTATCAGAGCTTTGGTTCACAAAGCTCGAGAACAAGACATATTAGAACTAAACGAAAGAATTCATCAGAGATTGGATTAGTAATATCCAATGAGAATGACTCGTTAGAGATGGGATCAGTAGTATCCTAGAACGAGTGTGAAGAGCAAATTTTTAAAATGAAAATGAATTTTGTTTTGAAAATTTAATTCAATTATACGTACTTGAATATTTATTTGTATTGATTTGGACAATCCAATATATAAAGACTTCGCATATACGTCTGATCCACGTGTATTCAAAGTTTTAATATATTGGATAGATATAGAATCACATTCTAATCGCCTGGAGATGGTTCTGATGATGGCATGTCATCATCAGCACTTGTGTTCGAGTTTCGAAAGTGGGATTTCTATATATTTCCAATTGACTGGTGCGAGAACCAAAACTAGGTAGGGCTTATTGTTGTGAATTGGCATCAAAAACATGATTTTCTGTATATATATCAAAGTTATGAATTTGAAAAGATAATCCACTAATTGATTACTGATTGTGTTGTTTGATTATTGTTCTGATTAGTTAAAATTTTGAACCATTATGCCAAATTGAACCGAATATTGAACTGTATTAAAAATTGATTACAATAGCATGCATATACATGTATATCCATTGAACAGGTCATAGCAAGGAGGCTAGAGCAGAAGAATAAAATTGTTTGCCCGACAACTAGGTACATGTTTACAAATTTATTGGGTTTGGATGATTTTATGAGCCGATTGACTAGCCGCTTGGCCTTTTCTTTTTCTTTTGGATTGGTGAGGGCTATGGGAGGCTATTTGAAATATCCCGAAGCTCCTGGTGCAGGGGTGGTTATGGCGAAATTTTTCGAAAATTTAGGGTATTAGCCAAATTTTTGAAAAATTTGAAAAGTTCTTAGAAACTGAAAAGTTGAAGAACTTAAGTCATAATGAAAATAATGGAAGTTGAGTTGGTTAGTTAAACAACTTTCAGCTTCGTTCCTTTTCGGGGACGAAAAGTTTTAAGTGTGGGAGATTGTAACAACAAGGAAATTCCGAGGCAATTTAAAAAATTTATTTTGGCAATTTTAATGAATTTTGAATATTTAAAATGAATTATTTTAAATATTAATGACGAGAAATTTATTTTGAATAGAATTAGAACATATATTTATTTATTTGAATCGTCGTTAGAATATAAATATTTTATTTTAAATATAAAAGGAATTTGAAAATGGCGCGGTAGTTTGAAAATTCGATTTCAAAGTTCAAATGAATGTATAGGATTCAAAATAAACCGAATTTTAGCGAAACCAAAAATATTAGAATATATTTGAAAATATCTTTCCAACGAATCCGAAAAATTGAAATTTCATAGCTGGAATAAAAAGTTATGTCCAGTTGAAAATTCAGAATAGTCATTATGGAAATATGACCCTTAAAAATGGAAATTTTGCAAACGACCTCGGTTTTCGAAAAAACCACTTTTGATGGATCCGGGATGTCAAATTATTGCTAGGTTTTAAAATTCATAATTTTTGAAATCAATATGTAAGCGTGGCAAAGGTAGACGTGTTTTAATAGTTTCAGTCAATTTCGATCGACCAGAAAATGACCATTTTTCAAACGGTTTTAGAATTTGATGAAATTAGTTTTGTTAGGACTATATCGTCAATACGAAGCTAGAAATAATTTTTCTGGAATTTTCAGAGTTCGTGTGCGGCCCATTATAAATTGAAATGTATGTTTAAAATTCAATATAATGATTTAAATGTTAATTTAAATGAAAACTGATCGAAACGATGGAATTGGCTTACGAAACATATCCCATTGTGTTCGGAATAGGGGTAATTAGCTAGGGACGACAATCGTTGGGTTCCATTTGGAATTTGAATTAGAAAGTAACTTTTTGGAGATTAAAATAATAATTTAATTATAAATATATAATAAAACCTAACTCTATTTTCCTCAGAACAAATCATTTAGAAACCTAGCCCTAAAACCACATCCTGTCGCCATGCTTCAGCCGCCACTACTGCTAATCGATCACCCCCTTCCATCGCACCGCCGGCCATTGCACCCCCTCCGGCACCCCCATCTCATCCACGACCTTCGCTCTCGCTCCTCCCTCCTACTACCGGAATCTGCCCAAACTCCCTGGAGAGCCGCCGCCAGTCCCCATTCTCGCCGCGGCTGACGCCTGCAACCGGCGCCGCGACTACCTGAATGGGCCCTACCACCTCTGCGCCGCCTTCCCCTCCTCCACTACTCAAAATCAGCGAGTTTTCTTTTACTATAGAAAATATGATTTTGTTTTGTTGCATGTTAAAGCTGTTATTTTTATACATATAAGTTTGAAATAAAAAACTAATTTTTATATGTATAACTTCATGATAAAAATCTAATTTTTGTGTATGAATACTAGGATTTTTACGCAAAGAAAGTTGTGAGATTTTTATAATGGAAAAGACGAGAGTTTTATTATGCATATCATTATAAAAAGAAGTGATTTTTAAATATAAAAAGATCGTAACAAAAATATGATTTTTATATAGTAGAGATTATAAAAATATGATTTTTATATAGTAGAGATTATAAAGATATGATTTTTATATAGTAGAGAATATAATTTTTATAATATAAACATCAACATAAAAATATGATTTTTATGTATGAAGTAACATTATAGAAATGTGATTTTTAATAATCAACTGCATGATACAGATTGCGATGGTATTATCGGAAAACAAACCTGAATTCAAACCATTCAGAGATAAGGACTGGAGGAGTGGATCCCAAATGTGAGAACTCCTCACTTTTATTTTAATTTCTAGTTTGAAATATATACTAGGATGCCGATGGTGCTTAGTAGCACTCAACACCCATCGTCCACAGACCATGGATGACTTATTTGTTTGATTGATGTGTTGTGAAATTTTATTGTGTGATACGGAATGAATAAATATTTTATAGTTAAAAATATAATTTTTAACGTGTATATAAAATAAATATTTATAAACAAATCGGATGATTTGTTTATGTACACCCATTTGACTGATATTGATTGGGATGATAAATTTTACACATCGCCCAACTGCACAAATAAAAATCTGTGTTTGTTGATTTGAAACCCCATACGGGTATTAGGATGATATTTGACGTACACTAATCCCGATTGTTTAGTTGTATGTCAATCGATGGGTTAACAGACCATGTAAGCGTTAATTATTTTATATTTAATGCTTATGCAGTTGAGTGGTGCACTTTGGATGATGGTTGATTATTTATCATTGCTATTATATACATGTGTTGTATAGAATCCGTATAAATAACATTATATGGTAATTGAGTGGGTCTCATTCCAATTTAGAAAATAAATTATATTCATGTGTTGAATAAACAAAATAGTCATGTGTTGACAATACTCATGTGTTGAGAATATTCATGTTGAAACCATTCATGTGTTGAAAATACTCATGTATTGAGAATATTCATATATTGAAACTATTCATGTGTTGAACGGAATATTTATATAATAAAATTCACATTTTTATTGTAAGAAGGAAATAATAAATATTCATGTGTTGAATAAAATATAAATTCATGTGTTGAAGAAAATATTCATTTATTGAATAGAATAACGAAGTTATTGAAATATATAAAGCCGTGTTGGTTAGATATGCGCCATTTTGACGCGAACGATATTTATATCGATTATATTCGTTTTTATAATGAATATAGAAAAGGAAGTGATTTCAAAATATAACATTTTGAAAATATTATCATTTATATATTAGTGATATGGAATATTCAATTTTGATCTGAAATTGAATATGAAGTTGAAATCGTTTTGAAAACAAATTTAAAACGATTTATAAAATACTTTCTGAAAGGAAATCAACGTAATATATGTAATATATATATATATATATTATATATATACTGGCCTGAATAGAACGCGCCGTGTTGCGGTAGTTCGCGAATTTTGACCATTGACTTTGAATGGACATTACGGGAGTTCTGACCGTCGGATTCTCCTAAAACCGAAACCTTTGGGTTCGTATCGAAAAGAAATTTCTTACGAATATTAGAGATTTGAAATCTAACAGTTTGATTTGGAATTATATCCAAATAAAATTTGGAAAAGGTCGCTGTAAGTGCAGTTCGATGGCCGTTGATGGAAATCGATTGTACGGGCCTTGATAAAATTATTAAAAATATCAATAATTAGTGTAAAATCATAAGGAAAGATTTGGAAAGAATTGGGATGAAAAACTCCAAATTTGAAAAGATAAGAATAACTTTTTATCGAAATGAACTGGTTTTGAACTAGAATTATAATCCGTTTATTTTTGAAATAAATAAATTGAATTTGAAAGGGTTTTAAAAGTAACCAGAATTTCCAATAATTGAATTGGAATGGATTTGAATCGAAATTTTCTTTGGAATATTTCGATGTTGGATTTCGTGATTATACAGATATTGTTATGTAAATTTGAAAGATATATTTATATCGTTATTTCCAGTATGATATTTGTTGGTCGTAGAATTTGATATTGAATATAAGCCGATATATTTTCTATTCAGAGCCTTGTATTTAATATCAAACGGGATTTGGGTTTGTCGTGAATGGTGTCTTCATTAACACTGTTCTTAAACCCAGTTGAGAAAAAGATTAAATCTTTTTATTTAGATTTAATGAAATGTGTCAATTAAATGATATTTAATTGGAATTGAATTGGAATTGATTTTTGGGTTTATCATGAACGATGTTTTAAATAACACTCGTTCTTTAACCCGATAATTAATGAAATATGAATTGGGTTTGTTGTGAGTTGTGTTTTTAATGACATTCATTCTTTAATCCGATTTGCAGTGAAATGTGATTTGGAATTTATAAATCTTTTGTTAAGATTTAAAGTAGATTTTTCCAAAGTAAAGTTTTCCAATTTAATAAAATAAATTGGAATGGAATGGAATTCGATTTGGTGCTAATCGAAGTGAATTTCTGTGGAGGAAGACTGCTAATATATATGGAATTTAAAAGGCTTTGTTGTTATTCCATTTATATTATTAGTTAGATATGGAAGTTCATATCAATTATATACATTGATCTGTTTTCCGTGAAAATTCCATGGTTAATGGAATGTGATTTTGGATTTATCGTGAACCATGTTTTAAATGACATTAGTTCTTTAACCCAGTTAAAGACAGGATATGATTTCCCAAGTTAAATAATCATTAATAGTGATTTTTGGGAAGATTAAAACCAAGTGGAGTTTTGATGAATCTTTAATTAAATTGAAATGATTGAGGATGGAGTATCACCAGTTTTGCTCCAGGCGATAGTTAAATCTTTAGTTAGATTTGAACATGAAATGGTAATTGAATTTACCGATAACACCGTGGTGTTAGATATGAAGTATGACCAGTTTTACTTCATGGGATGAATAGGTTGGGGTTGGGTAATTTAACAAGTGATTACTTCGGCAAGGTTCGCTAATCCCGACTAGTTTGGATAAACCTTTTGGTTTGAATTGATATTCAAAAGAAGATTAAAGAATAAATTTAAAGAATTTATCTTTGATAAAATTAATGAGAACCTTTCCCAAAGTATAAGAATATGTGAATAAAAGAATATTCTGAATTGGAATGAGGCGTATGTTGTGTTTGTGTAACACTTGTTTATTATATACGCGAGTTATTCAGAAAGACCGGGTTTATCCCATTCTGAATAACTGATTCGACGGTGTGTCGAGGATGAAGACGGTGGTCGAAGACCAGAAGTCTTCACATCGTTTGGATAATTTCTGATGATCTTGATTAGGCTATACACCCAAGAGGAGGGAATCAGTTGGTGATCGTCCAGACGTACTTGGAGATCGATGGATATGCGAGGTATAAGGTGCCTCCGGTTTCGTTCAGACCCAGAACGGACTTGCAAATGGACTGTGTGTCTGACATTGGATTTCATTCTGTGTGATTGATATCGGCTTCATAGCGTGAATTGGCTATGTGGCATGCTAAGATGCAAATGATCATGGCTTCTGTTGAAAAGCAAAGTCTTGTGGTTCTGATGATGGTTCTGATGATGGCATGTCATCATCAGCACTTGTATTCGAGTTTCGAAAGTGGGATTTCTATATATTTCCAATTGACTGGTGTGAGAACCAAAACTAGGTAGGGCTTATTGTTGTGAATTGGCATCAAAAACATGATTTTCTGTATATATATCAAAGTTATGAATTTGAAAAGATAATCCACTAATTGATTGCTGATTGTGTTGTTTGATTATTGTTCTGATTAATTAAAATTTTGAACCATTATGCCAAATTGAACCGAATATTGAACTGTATTAAAAATGTTTACAATTGCATGCATATACATGTATATCCATTGAACAGGTCATAGCAAGGAGGCTAGAGCAGAAGAATAAAATTGTTTGCCCGACAAATAGGTACTTATTGTGTTTGGATGATTTTATGAGCCGCTTGGCTTTTTCTTTTTCTTTTGGATTGGTGAGGGCCATGGGAGGCTATTTGAAATATCCCCAAGCTCCCGGAGCAGGGGAGGTTACGGCGAAATTTTTCGAAAATTTAGGGTGTTAGCCAAATTTTTGAAAAATTTGAAAAGTTCTTAGAAACTGAAAAGTTGAAGAACTTAAGTTATAATGAAAATAATGGAAGTTGAGTTGGTTAGTTAAACAACTTTCAGCTTCGTTCCTTTTCGGGGACGAAAAGTTTTAAGTGGGGGAGATTGTAACAACACGGAAATTCTGAGCCAATTTAAAATTTTTATTTTGGCACTTTTAATGAATTTTGAATATTTAAAATGAATTATTTTAAATATTAATGATGAGAAATTTATTTTGAATAGAATTAGAACGTATATTTATTTATTTGAATCGTCTTTAGAATATAAATAATTTATTTTAAATATAAAAGGAATTGAAAATGGCGCGTTAGTTTGAAAATTCGATTTCAAAGTTCAAATGAATGTACAGGATTCAAAATAAACCGGATTTTAGCGAAACCAAAAATATTAGAATCTATTTTAAAATATCTTTCCAACGAATCCGAAAAATTTAAATTTCATAGCGGAAATAAAAAGTTATGTCCAGTTGAAAATTCAGAATAGTCACTATGGAAATATGGCCCTTAAAAATGGAAATTTTGCAAATGATCTTGGTTTTCAATGAAACCACTTTTTTTGGATCCGGGATGTCAAATTATTGTTAGGTTTCAAAATTCATAATTTTTGAAATCAATATGTGAGCGTGGCGAAGCTAGACGTGTTTTAACAGTTTCAGTCAATTTCGATCGACCAGACAATGGCCATTTTTCAAACGGTCTCAGAATTTGATGAAATTAGATTTGTTAGGACCATATCATAATTACGAAGCTAAAAATAATTTTTCTGGAATTTTCAGGGTCCGTATGTGGCCCCTGTAAATTGAAATGTACGTTTAAAATTCAATATAATGATTTAAATGTTAATTTAAATGAAAACTAATCGAAACGATGGAATTGGCTTACGAAACATATCCCATTGTGTTCGGAATAGGGGTAATTAGCTAGAGGCAACAGTCATTGGGTTCCATTTGGAGTTCGAATTAGAAAGTTACCTTTTTGGAGATTAAAATAATAATTTAATTATAAATATATAATAAAACCTAACTCTATTTTCCTTAGAACCCATCGTTTAGAAACCTATCCCTAAAACCAAATCCCGTCGCCATGCTTCAGCCGCCACCACCGCTAATCGATCCCCCCTCCCGCCATCGCACCCCCTCTCGTCCATGACCTTCGCTCTCACTCCTCCCTCCTTCTACCCGAATCCGCCCGAACTCCCTGGAGAGCCACCGACAGTCCCCATTCCCGCTGCACCTGATGCCTGCAACTGGCGCCGCGACCACCTGAACGGGCCCCATCACCTCTGCGCCACCTCCCCCTCCTCCACTACTCAAAACCAGTGAGTTTTTTTTACTATAGAAAATATGATTTTGTTTTGTACCATGTTAAAGCTGTTATTTTTATACATTTAAGTTTGAAATAAAAATCCAATTTTTATATGTATAACTTCATGATAAAAATCTAATTTTTGTGTATGAATACTAGGATTTTTATGCAAAGAAAGTTGTGAGATTTTTGTAATGGAAAATACGATATTTTTATTATGCATATCATTATAAAAAGAAGTGATTTTTAAATATAAAAACATCGCAATAAAAATATGATTTTTATATAGTAGAGATTATAGAAATATGATTTTTATATAGTAGAGATTATAAAGATATGATTTTTATATAGTAGAGAATATAATTTTTATAATATAAACATCAACATAAAAATATGATTTTAATGTATGAAGTAACAACATAGAAATGTGATTTTTAATAATCAACTGCGTGATACAGATTGCGATGGTACTGTCGGAAAACAAACCTGAATTCAAACCATTCAGAGATAAGGACTGGAGGAGTGGATCCCAAATGTGAGAACTCCTCACTTTTATTTTAATTTATAGTTTGAAATATATACTAGGATGCAGACGGTGCTTAGTAGCACCCGACACCCGTCGTCCACGGACCATGGATGACTTGTTTGTTTGATTGATGTGTTGTGAAATTTTATTGTGTCATCTGGAATGAATAAATATTTTATAGTTAAAAATTTAATTTTTAATGTGTATATAAAATAAATATTTATAAACAAATCAGACGATTTGTTTATGTACACCCATTTGAATGATATTGATTGGGACGATAAATTTTACACATCGCCCAACTACACATACTAAAATCTGTGTTTGTTGATTTGAGACCCCACACGGGTGTTGGGATGATATTTGACGTACACTAATCCCGATTGTTTAGTTGTATGTCAATCGATGGGTTGACAAACTGTGTAAGCGTTAATTATTTTTTATATTTAATGCTTATGAAGTTGTGTGGTGCACTTTGGATGATGGTTGATTATTTATCATTGCTATTATATACATATGTTGTATAGAATCCATATAAATAACATTATATGGTAATTGAGTGGGTCTCATTCCAATTTAGAAAATAAATTATATTCATGTGTTGAATAAACAAAATAGTCATGTGTTGACAATACTCATATGTTGAGAATATTCATGTGTTGAAACCATTCATGTGTTGAAAATACTCATGTGTTGAGAATATTCCTATATTGAAACTATTCATGTGTTGAACGAAATATTTATACAATAAAATTCACATTTTTATTGTAAAAAGGAAATAATAAATATTCATGTGTTGAATGAAATATAAATTCATGTGTTGAAGAAAATATTCATTTGTTGAATAGAATAACGAAGTTATTGAAATATATAAAGCCGAGTTGGTTAGATATGCGACATTTTGACGCGAACAATATTTATATCGATTATATTTGTTTTTATAATGAATATAGAAAAGGAAGTGATTTCAAAATATAACGTTTTGAAAATATTATCATTTATATATTAATGATATGGAATATTCAATTTTGATCTGAAATTGAATATGAAGTTGAAATCGTTTAGAAAACGAATTTAAAATGATTTATAAAATACGTTTTGAAAGGAAATCGACGTAATATATATAATATTATATATATATATATATATATATATATATATATAATGGCCTGAATAGAATGCGCCGCGCTGCGGCAGTTCACAAATTTCGACCATTGACTTCGAATGGACATTACGGGAGATCCGACCGTCGGATTCTCCTAAAACCGGAACCGTTGGGTTCGTATTGAAAAGATCTTTCTAACGATTATTAGAGATTTGAAATCTAATGGTTGGATTTGGAATTATGTCCAAATTAAATTTGGAAAAGGTCGTTGTAAGTGCAGTTCGATGGCCGTTGATGGAAATCGACTGTATGGGCCTTGATAAAATTATTAAAAATATCAATATTTAGTGTAAAATCATAAGAAATGATTTGGAAAGAATTGGAATGAAAAACTCCAAATTTGAAAAGATAAGAATATATTTTTATCGAAATGAACTAGTTTTGAACTAAAATTATAATCCATTTATTTTTGAAATAAATAAATTGGATTTGAAAGGGTTTTAAAAGTAACCAGAATTTCCAATAATTGAATTGGAATGGATTTGAATCGAAATTGTCTTTGGAATATTTCGATGTTGGATTTCGTGATTATACAGATATGGTTATGGAAATTTGAAAGATGTATTTATATCGTTATTTCCAATACGATATTTGTTGGTCGTAGAATTTGTTATTGAATATAAGCCGATATATTTTCTATTCAGAGCCTTGTATTTAGTATCAAACGGGATTTGGGTTTTCCGTGAATGGTATCTTCATTAACACTGTTCTTAAACCAGTTGAGAAAAAGATTAAATCTATTTCTTTAGATTTAATGAAATGTGCCAATTAAATGATATTTAATTGGAATTGAATTGGAATTGATTTTTGGGTTTATCGTGAATGGTGTTTTAAATAACACTCGTTCTTTAACCCGATAATTAATGAAATGTGAATTGGGTTTGATGTGAGCAGTGTTTTTAATGACATTCGTTCTTTAACCCGATTTGCAGTGAAATTTGGTTTGGAATTTATAAATCTTTTGTTAAGATTTAAAGGAGATTTTTGCAAAGTAAAGTTTTCTAATTTACTAAAATAAATTTGAATGGAATTCGATTTGGTGATAATCGAAGTGAATTTATGTGGAGGAAAACTGCTAATATATATGGAATTTAAAAGACTTTAGGATTTTATAGCAGTTGTTTATTTCCGCCGTGTTGTACTCTGATAAATGTTATTGTATACATATACTGGTTTTATTTCAAAGTTATGTTATATTTTATTCGTTCCGCTGTGAGATTCGTGTTTACTCTGAATGTTGTGATCTTTTTCTCCTTCTTCTATTCTAATTTTCTGTCTTATCTATTCTCATCCTCTGTTTTCTTTCTATTAGTTTTTTGGTTTCCAGTGCAATTTGGGTTGGACTTGTGTTATTTGGTCAGCTCAAATGGTACCGGAATTTCAGGACACTGCAGTGGTATTAGAGCTGAAGGTTAAGTGATTACCTTAGCTCTGTGGCGTAACTCAGTAAAGATGGTGTTATTAATACCTAGATTGAGTTGAGTGTATATATATGAGTGAACGTAATTGTTATTTGATATAAAGTGGTTTTATATTGTGGAGATTCATTGGTTGAGTAGTTTATGAATTTTGGTCGATAAGTTTGATCCACTTTATTGGTAGGGAGTTATAAACACTTGAATACGATGAACCAACACAGCATGTTTTGAAAGAGGGTATATGATATAATTTACCCAAAATATATTTTGATATAAAAGGAATTATTAATATTTGAAATATTATAGTATATTGGATGTGTTGGTTGTTATTATAATCGAATAAGATTATAAAAGTGAAATGGTTATAAATAACTAATCAAATTTTGTATAAGTGTTACGAAATGAAATATATCTGAATTTAAATCAGAATTCGAATTAAAATTCCGAATACATGAAAAGTGTTTGTAAATGGAATTGAATTAAATATATGAGAATTTTAAAATTTTGGGAGATTTTAAATTGTTTACAAAGCATTGTGAATGGTATTTTGAAATGTATTTCAAGTGGAAGTGTTTAGACATGTTTTTCAAAGTGATATAGTATTGAATTAATTCACTTCGATCGCTGGAAAATAGATTCCGATGATGATAGTTGCATCATTGGTGTTCATTTTCGAGTTGCTAAGTGATGGATTACTACCAAAGATTTTGTTGTTTAAATTGTTTTGTGGAAAAACAAGTTGTTTTGAATCCTAAAAAAAATATCTGGTTTTAGAAAAGCTAAACTATTTAAAATTCCCCGGGGAAGATTGTTTGGATTGAAACAAATTAAATTAGAATTTGTAAAAGCAAATGGAAAGAGAAATTGAATTGAAACCAGTTAAGCGGAAAATGAATTGAGATAGAAAAATATCGAATTAGATTGGATTAGAGACAATCTAAAATGGAATTGTACTGGTAAGTTAGGAGTTGAAATTAAAAATGGAATCTGAGTTAAGAACAGAATTTGGTTTGGATATAACCGAATGATTGGGATGACATTGGTATATGCAGAATTGGTATCACATGGAAAAGATATATTGATATGCCCGACAAAAAGGTGCCAGTTTATATTTTATATTGGGTATGAATTTGTATGAGCCGAATCGGCAAGCCACTTGGCTGTTTGATTTTCTTTTGGGTTGAAGAAGGCCTAGAGAAGCGAGTTGGAGTTTGAGCTATTGACCAGTACAAAGGAGGTGCTGACGAAATTTTTCGAAAAGTTAAAGTGTTAGAAAATTTTCAGGATTTTCAAAAAATTTCGTTAGTAGAAATGAATTAATAATTTAATTGAAATTAAATTGGTTCAATGAAACCAGAGTTAAGAATAAACAAATAAATTTTTACCCAATTAATAGGGTTTGTTTTCTACCTTAGCAATTTCGAGGACGAAATTATTTTAAGGGGGGAAGAATGTAACATCCCGTATTTTTACGGTATAATAATTTATTTAATTATTTAAAAGGTGATTTATAGATTTAAATGGTTATTTAATTAAATAATATGGAATATTTAATTAATATTTATAATATAAAAATATATTATAATTCCGAAATAATCGAAAATAGTTGAATTCACAATACAGTGTGAACTGGATCATATATAAGGTAGAATACTGTTTAGAATTGAATTTGAATAAAAAATATATTATTTAAACGAAAGTTGAATGTATAATTTAAATTATAATTATAATCGAGCTCAAAATGGTGCGGTAGTTCGTAATTTGGCGATTCGAACTTTAAACGAATATACAGAAGCCGTTTTAAATCGGATTTCTGTGAAACAAGAAACGTTCGGAGTTAGTGAAGTATATTTTTCTAATGGAAGAGAAAAATCGGGATTTCGTCGTGTAGATTTTGATCCATGATCAAATCAAATTTTCGAAAAGTCGCTATGGAATTCCTTTATAATTTATAACGATTTATTTATATTATAAAAGGGATTTTAATATAAAATGAATATCGATTCAACTGGGATTTGAATATCGAGTTATAAAACCAGTTGGAGCTGTATGATATTATATTGTGAATATATACGATAATATTAATTTATTTATATTAAATTTAATTATTTTTAAATATATTAATATTTAAATGGGTTTATTTAGGGCTTTAAAAATAGCCGTTTTTGCAAACGATCTCCGTTTTCGACGAAACTAATTTTGTTGGATTCGAAATATTAAATTATTGTTAGATTTCAATTTTCATGATTTTTGGATGGCCGTATGCTATTTTAATGTGAAAAAAGTCAATAATTTGACTTTAAAATACGTAGTGTGAGCAAACGGACTCAGAATTCGACGAAACAAGTTTCGTTGGGTCCGTAATGTCGAACTGTAGCTGTATGTCTGTTTTCTTCGAATTTGGATATGTTATATAATAAAAGGAATTTTTAAATGATGAACGAAATAACAATTGGTTATAATTAACAAAATAATCAATATAAAAATAATAAAATTATCCTATAAGTACACCTTAACATCCTCTAACCCTAAGTCTTTTTCACTTCTCGGTCAAGGCTTCAGTGTCGCCGTTATTTTCTATTCTTCTTTAAATCATGAATTTGTAAAATCGATAGAAAATCAAATAAAAACATACAAATCACGATAGGTATATTTTCGGATTCTCTAACACATAAGCATCAACTCAGCATGTTCAAAATGTGGGGCGATGAGGTTCTCGAGTTCGGAAAAAGGGGAACCCGTAGTCTAGGGTTTGTTTTATTTGTGAAATGGAAGCAGCGTTTGGATTTCGCAGTATTGGATTGGGGTTTTCGAGAGGTTTAGCATCTCACTAGAGATTTGTTGGGTGCTTTCGAGTGTAAGATGGTCGCAACTTTTGTTTTCTGTGCATGGTGGAATTGGCCATGTCGCGACAGTAAAAGGGAGTGCGAATATCATGAAATTGGTGCGGAAATGGGTATGGATGGAAGTGGGAAATTTTGGTTATTTATATTTGATTTTCAGTGGTGAAGTGGAGGATGTATTGGTAAGGAAGTTCAGGAGGGATTCATGGCAAAATACTCCGGTATCTGTAGTGTGAAGGCGAGCGTCGCGATTCTTTGGGGTGGTTCGAGTTCAACAGTATGAGTTGAGTGATGAAAGGGAGGGAACAGGTTGATTATCCTGGAGAGTTGTGTCGTGTAAAATGAACAAGAAGGGTGAAAAGGAGCACAACATTTTGGAATAACAGGGGAGTGTCGTTATGTAGATTATTGTATGAAGGTCCTTATAGCAGTCCAGTTTTGGCTAATATTGAACTTGATAGGAGGATGTAATGGGAACTTAATTAAATGGTCACTTCAGTTTGTTAAATTGTGAAATGGGAAAGATAACAACATAGAGAATTTTAGGTGGAGCTTGGTGACGTGAGGAGGGTGTCATGATTTAAATTACTGGGGAGAAAGAAGGGATTGAGAAGTTGTAAGCTTCTGGTCTGAATTGTATTTGGATAAATGAAAAAAATGTATGGATTACTTCACTGTTATGGGCGTTGAGCCAGAGGTCATCGTGATATTCAGGAGGGCGACAAGTTGGGGCAGCACGATAATGGTAGTGTGCAATGAACAAGTTCGATCCTCTGGTGAACTGTGAAGGGGGCAACGGGAGATTATTCAAAAGATGCGTTGATGGGTCGGAGCAGTTGATTGGGAACATAAGAATAAAAGGGTATTACTCTGCTAATTATAAAAGAAAGTAATTAAAGTTAAGTTAATTATATAATTAAGGATTTATTATTTAAATTAAAATTGTATTGTTCGTATCATATATTATCAGAATTGGATGCGACCAGATTCGATGGATTCGTATTGACGGATTCTACATCACGGAACTATATCTGCTAAGAACCGAGCTACTGGCATTTCATGATAAAATCAAATGCTTGTTTGATTTTAAATGAAAACAATAGCAGAACCGTTAACTGCAAAGCAATGTGAGTAAAGCTCACTAACTTGTACAGTTTATATTTTTATAAATATAATCTAGTGTTGATAAATGATGATTGATTGCTATGTGTTGATTGTTTGGCTGAATTGCTGATTATTGGTTGAAATTGTACATAACGATATATATATATATATATATATATATATATATATAAATCGTTAATTAAACGTTGATTCTGTTTATCAGAATATTTCATATTGAAATGAAATCGATGTTATTTATATTGTTTAACATCTGTGAATGCAGGGAAACAGGTTGGAGAGATCCAACTGGATTCCTCAATATTTATAATACTGTTTTCTTTCATATATTGTGATAAATGATATGATATATAATCCTTGATTGGTTATGATGACACTGGTCATGTTATTTGGTATTGTAAATACCATATGAATTACTGCAATGTATAAAAGGAAATTTTCAAAGTGAATATTGAAAATGAATTATTTTTATATAAAATGAATAGAATTATATATAAGGATTTATATAAAATAAATAGAATTATATAAAAGGATTTATATAGAATAAATAGAGTTATATAAAGGGAATTATAAATGAGATTTAAGTGTTAGAAATAAAAAGGAGATTTGTATGAATAATTCTACAAATAAAAATATAAATAGAATTTGGGTTTGAGATTTGGTTTTAAATACAAAATCAAACTGTTTGATTATATATAGACATGTCATTCACATTCTACGTGAAAAATTAGATTAAAGTAAATATTTTGCAAATAAAATATTATAAAGGAATTTGGGGTTTGAATTAGGAATTTAAATGGAATTACTAAAATTAGAAACTGACTGGAAATTAATTGAGTTGAATGGCTTTCTGGGTATCGATCTGATGTTGGTTTCAGCCTTCGGGGTTTATAGTTGGAAAGTTTTTCTCTTATTAGTTTACAGTTAGAGACTGATAGAGGTGGGAAGATAGTGATGCGTGAATCAGAAATGGAAATGTTTTCCAATGTTAATAACATATATTATCTAAATTTAGAAAATAAGAAATGTTGAATATATGGAAACAGGAGATGAACAATGAATAAATTAATGAACTAAGGAGATAAATGTTAAATGATGATTGATCGATATAATTTCCATCTGGAAATAATATCGTTGTTTGCACACATGTTTTTCTTTGATAGTTAAATCACTGACTATCAAAGTTCTTGGCCATTTTTCCGTCATCGGTACGGAGAGACCGGGATCAGATTCATTATCTGAAAACCACTCTATATGGGTGTTAGCGTTGTGATCAAATATGATGAAGATAATTGAAGACGGAGTTATGCAAGGGCTGTTCTGTTTACAGAATAATACCTTCGGTCTGTCCATTTCCAAGACGACATGTATGGAAGAAAATCTGACACAGTATATTTAATATATCGCGTAAATTGATCTCTTCAAACGTATTTTTGTTTGGTGGCAGGGAATTCGTTTCTCTTAGCTGTATACCCGTAGGATTTTTGGATAAATCAATTTGTGATTTGGCGGGTATGACGATGTGACATTCAAAGTGAAGAAATGTGTGGTTTGTAAAAGGATACGTTACGGCCTCTAGCCTCACAACTAGGAAATGGTATAAAATCGGGTAGGTCACATGGCTAAGTGGTTAGCTGCCAAGTAGGGTGTATTGTCACCTGATCTAGAGTTTCATTTACTTATATAATCTATTTCGATGTTGTCCCTTTCAGGAAACGGTTGCTGATCCCAACCATTGGTGATAATACGTTTGGTACACTCAAGCGAAATGAGTGACCAGTCATGTTTAGCCTGGGTTACAAGATGTTCTTGTTGAACCCGGTGTATTCCTCTCTAGATATACACTGTCGGAAGGTGGTCCCATACCTTGCCAGTTGGAATTCATTAACCAATAAGCGGTAGCGGTTTTGATTATATATTTTGTATGTGGAACGTGAGATGAAAGCGTTCTGCTAGATGATTATTATATTGTGGTTGATAGACACTATTATAAAATCAAAAGGATTTTGATATAAAGATTATCGTTTCTTTCAAAAGAATTTTTGAATGTTGAATCAAGTGTTTTGGATTCTCATAAGGGAAAAACCCGTACCGTGTTATACGGCGTGGTCTTATGAGATATCGTTTATTTTCTCAAGCTGTTTTAAATTGTTTTACTCACACCAGCCCCATGACTGACCCGAAGTTTATTTTGTTTTGTTTTCCCTAAACTCTTGGGTGCCCAAATTTGTACGGGCAGTCAAGTAGTCAGGATTTTACAGATATGCCAAGAGCTTGGAGCAGGAGGCTTTAGGATTTTATAGCAGTCGTTTATTTCCGCTGTGTTGTAAGTGTTGTACTCTAATAAATGTTATTGTATACATATACTGGTTTATTTCAAAGCTATGTTATATTTTATTCGTTCCGCTGTGAGATTCATGTACTCTGGTATTGTATGTTCTTCTTCTTCTATTATAATTTTCTATCTTATTTATCCTCACCCTCTAACTTCTTTCATTAACTATCCGGTATTTCCGATGCTTGAGTCCACATTAGGTTATATGTCGATTACTCAGGATCGTGAAAACCCAGGTTGTTACACGTTCCACGGAACAGAAACGACTGCAGAAGTTCAGGATTGGCTTGATAGTTGTGAGTGTATCTTAGGGGATTTGGGAATCGAAGACGCAATGAAGAGAAAGCTAGCATCCCGCCAGCTGCAAGGACGAGCTATGGATTGATGGAACGCTATTAAGGCAGCTACTCCCGAGGATCAAGTTACTTGGAATCAGTTTAAGACCCGATTCAGTGATAAGTTTATCCCTGCTGCCCAGAAGTCGGAGTTGTTCCGGAAGTTCTTGGAGCTTAAACAGAATGGTAGGGAAGTCTCAGAATATATTGCTGAGTTCGATACTTTATCGAAGTATGGATTATCTCTTATCGATACTGCCAAGAAGAAGAACGAGAAGTTCATAACTGCTTTAAATCAGTACTTCGGAGAAAGACTTATAAACCATATTGATGAGACTTTTGAATCGATTGTTGGGAAAGCATTGAGATTAGAAAGACTTTATCCTAAGCCTAAGTCTGAAGTCGCTGTTGCATCCGCAGAGGGGCCAAAGCCGCAGACAAGCGGTGGAGACAAGAATAATTCTTAGAATAAAAGGAAGCAGAATCAGACCGAGGATGGTCAGAAAAAGAAAGACAGGAAAGATGTAGAGTGCTTTAGATGTGGCTAGAAGGGCCACTATGCCAAAGAATGTCGACCAAAGCCAGCAGACAGGAAGTGCTTCAACTGCGGCCAAGTGGGACATCACAAGGATAAATGTCCACAACCTCCTAAAGAGAAGCAGATTGTGAAAGCTTATGCTGTCACTGCCGTTCCTTCTTCGTCGAATGCCCCAACTACAGCGGAGAAAAGAAAGAATGTCGTCATTCAAGGTATGCTTTCTGTTTATGATGTTCCTATTCGAGTATTGTTTGATACTGGGGCTTCCTATTCCTTCATATCTAGTGACCTGGTAGATAGGTTGGGATTGGAGCCCGGATAGTCGATAGACCTTTAGTGGTGATGAACCCGATCGGTGGTTCGACTAGCATTAATATGATTTGGCAAAATTTGGTCTTATCGAGTCGTGGATGTATGTTTGCTTGTGATTGCTTTGTTTTGGGCTTTACTGAGTATGGCATTAGAGTCGATTGGGCCCAAAGGTACGGGGTGGTGGTAGACTGTGAGGGATTTTCGGTGACTATTGCGCGGATGATGGGCGGAGGATAGTGTTTGGTGGCCTACATAGTGATGGCATGATGGCTAGTTTTCTAAATTCCCTCGACATCCCGTAGGACGAGTTATCAGGGGTTCCCATTGCTGGCCAGTATCCGGATATCTTCGAGGAAGTGATCGGACTTCCACCACACCGAGAGATTGAGTTCCGTATTGATTTAGTTAAAGATGCCAAACCTATAGTGATGCCACTTCGTCATATGGCACCAAGGGAGCAGTGAGATCTCGGGGGTGCAAGTAAGCGATCTTTTGAAGAAGGGATTTATCCGAAGAAGTGTCTTCGAGTGGGGTACACCAGTTTTATTCGCCACTAAGGCAGACGGTTCCCTTCATTTATGTGTGGACTATCGCGAGTTGAATAAATTGACTAAGAAGAATAAGTATCCTCTTTCACGGATAGATGATTTGTTTGATCAACTGGAAGGAGTAAGAGTGTTCTCCCAGTTGGACCTCACGATAGGATTTCATTAGCTCCGAGTAGCAGCTGAGAGTATTCCTAAAATGGCCTTTTGGACGCCGTCCGGATTCTGTGAGTGGTTGGTCATGCCATTCTGGTTGACCAATGCACCAACATATTTTGTGGATCTTATGAATAGGGTATTCAAGGACCAATTGAATAAGTTTGTTATTGTGTTCATGGACGATATCCTTGTTTACTCGAGGATAGAGGAAGAACACAAGGAACATTTGAGGATAGTGATAGAGGTTTTGAGAAAACACCAATTGAAAGGGATATTTTCCAAGTGTCACTTCTGGAGAAGGGAAGTGAGATTCCTGGGCCATGTTCCATAGAATGGTATTCCCGTGGACCCTACGGAGGTGGCTACGGTACAAGATTGGTCTACGCCCAAGAATGCAACAGATATAAGAAGTTTCTTGGGATTAGCTGGATATTATCGTAAGTTTATCCAAGACTTCTCCAAGATAGCAGCACCGTTCACTCAGTTGACCAAGAAGAATCAAGCTTTCGTCTGGGATGGAAGGTGTCAAAATGCATTCAAGAGTCTAAAGGAAAAATTGACGCGTGCGCCAGTGTTAGTCATTCCCAAAGGGAATGAAGAGATGACAGTATACACAGATGCATGTGGTACCGGACTAGGTGTTGTATTGATGCAAGGAGGTAGGTTTGTAGCTTATGCTAGTCGGCAACTGAAACCTCATGAGAAAAGATATCCTACCCATGATTTGGAGTTGGCAGAAATCGTGTTCGCATTGAAGATGTGGAGAAACTGTCTCTTGGGAGAAAGATTCGAGTTGTTTACCGATCATAAGTCATTAAAGTATCTCTTCTCTCAGAAGGATCTAAATCTCTAATAGTAAAGATTGTTAGAATTCTTGGCTTCCTATGATTTCGATATCACATATACACCAGGAAAGGGCAATGCGGTAGCTGATGCATTGAGTAAGAGACATGCCAGTTTAGGGGCTATGTTTCTGGAATGGAAGCAACTGGAGTACATCGCTGGGTATGACTTCGGACCAAAGTGCGAATTGGGTCCAGAAATGTTAGCAAGTTTGACGATCAGACCCACTTTAATTGAAAACGAATTGGTTCCAGTCAGAAGGACAATCCAAATCTATTAGAAATCATCTCCAAGGTGGAGATGGATATCGATGATGAGAGGGTGAAAAGGTATGGACTTGATAGAAAAGGATGGCTTCGAATGAATGGAAGACTCAATGTTGATGGACTGAGAGATGAAGTGCTTAGAGAATGTCATCACTCAAAATTGACTATACATCCCGGTGGTAACAAAATGTATCGAGACATGAAACAGGTCTACTACTGGGAAGGGATGAAAAGAGATGTTGGAAAGTTTATATCCAAATGCATGAATTGCCAGCTGGTTAAAGCCGAGCAAAAGAAGCCTAGTGGTTTGCTGCGACCATTGGAAATTCCAGAATGGAAATGGGAACAAGTCTCAATGGATTTCGTTGATGGGTTACAAGGACTAGATCGGGCCATGATAGCATTTGGGTGGTTGTGAACCGATTGACCAAGAGTGCAAGGTTTATACCTGTCAAGTCGAATAGAATAGCAGCTAAGTTTGCAAAACTATACATGAAGTGGGTAGTGAGATTTCATGGAGTACCCAAAGGCATCGTGATTGACCGAAATCTGTTGTTTAATAGTGGATTTTGGAAGAGCTTACAAGAGCCTTTAGGTCAGAATTACATCTCAGTACCGCGTACCATCCTCAAACCGACGGTCAAACAGAGAGGGTGAATCGAGTATTAGAAGATCTCTTGAGAGCTTACATATTAGATTTTGGAGGGTCATTGGATGAACATTTGCATTTGGTAGAGTTCGCATATAATGATAGTTATCAGTCTAGTATTGGTATGGCTCCATTTGAAGCTTTATATGGAAGACCGTGCAACTCACCATCATGTTGGTTAGAAACTGATGAGAAATTTGTGCTTGGGCTAGATGTGATAAGAGAAACCTCAAATAAGATCAAGGTTATCCAACAACGAATGATGGCTACCCATGATAGACAAAAGAGCTATGCTGATAAGAGATGAAGAGAATTGAAATTCTCCGTTGGCGACTTGGTGTTTGTCAAGATTTCTCCGTTAAAGAGCATGATTCAATTTGGTAGGAGATGCAAACTAGTACTAAGTTTTGTTGGTCCGTTCCCAGTTCTCGGACAAGTTGGGAATCTAGCATATAAGGTTGGATTACCTGACAAGATGGCAGGAGTTCACAACGTATTTCATGTTTCCCAGTTAAGAAAGTTTGTGCACGACCCAAAAATGACAATTTCATCGGATCAGTTAGATGACATTGAAGTAGAACCCGAGGCGGTTAGAAACCACAGGCCGATTTGTATTGTCGAGTAAGATACGAAGCAACTTCGAAGCAAGAAGTTGAGACTGGTCGAGGTCCAGTGGGGTGATAATGAGAATGATTGTAATTGGGAAACAGAGGAGAACATAAGGAAGACGCATCCAGAACTCTTTGCCTGATAATATTTTAATAGTGATAATTATTCCCTTGTTAGTAAACCGCATGCTAGGATAAAGTTGTTGTGTTAATATGTGTGTTTGATTGTTTATAAATGGCTGATAGGAATGCGGGATACCATTGTACGTTTTGGTTAAGGAATTTCGGGGTGAAATTTCTTAGGGGTGGAGAATGTAACGACCCGCATTCTACGTCGAAGGATCGTAGGATATTTATTTCATTTTCATACGAGGACGTATGGTCGTGTAACTTTGGGGAACAACTATTGGGGTCATTTCCCATATTCACGATTTTTACCGATTTTTAAATGCGTTTTGCCCCCAGTGAATCTTGTTTTGTTTATAACCTTTGATTGGTAAGGAGTTTTGACCTGAAAACACTTCCACTGGATTCAGATGATGGTTTACCTTTCCGTAGAGTGGTCACATTGATCGAACAGACTTACCGTTTGGGAGATATGGCTGAAGTAAGGTTTGGAAGGTAAAAAACAGCTTAACCAGACCTAATTAGAGTAATTAGCATATGGGCACATAACCCATTTCGGGATTAGGGTTATGGGGAGGCTGAAATAAGTTAGGAAATGATCTCATTTCATTTTCTCAGCTACCTAAAACATTTTTCTAACCCTAGCAATGGCCTCCACCTTCTAAATTCATCCCAAATCACTTTCTAATCGCGTATTAGCTTAATCTACACCAAATCAAGGAGGATTAGCATCAAATCAGAGTTGGAGCGTCTGTGTTGCATTGGAAAACACCCTAAAACAGTTGAGTTTCATATCTAAAGTTTTATTTGTGGCTAAGGTGAGTGATTTGCATTGTTTTTCACTAATTACGGCTAATTAGGGGTGATTCATGTTAATTAGCGAAATTATGCATGTTAAAATTCTGGAAAAATATGTAAAAATTCTAAAATATTATCTTAGGGCTCTGATAGAAATTTGGGTTAATTTGGATATGTTTTGATAATCCTATCGTTAGTTATGGTTAAACATGAGTAAGGGGAAAATCATGGGTTTTGGGTATGTTTGATCCACCTGTACATGATTATTCATCGTTTTTGTGTATATGGTTGATTATACATGTTGCTATTACTGTTTGGTATGATTCGTGATTGTTTAGCAAAGTTAGAATGGTCGAAAACGCTGTCGTGTGGCATAAAACAGTCGCTGGAAAAGTTCGTGACTCACGACCCCGAACTGATGAAGATGGTACGAACCGACCTTCAAAAGCTCACGAACCGATCCGCTCGCACTTGAAGACCACGACCCGACCCGGATGCTCTGTAGCAACCTAAATTTCCGGTACCTTTTGAGCTGATCGAGCAACACTAATCCAACTCAAATTGTACTGGAAATCCAGATGCCAATAGAAAGAATTTAGAGGATGAGATAAGAAAGAAAGAAACATTAGAATAGAAGAAATAAGAAGAAGAAAACACAACATAATCAGTGTCTCACATCGCAGCGGAACAAATATAATATAGAAATAACTTTTATTGAGAGCTTATAAAATACTTACAATCATCAGAGTACATCAATACATCTGGACGGTATGATAACCTGTCCTTATATACACCACACAGCGGATTAATTAACAATATGTCTGAACTCCTACAGCACGTCTTCTGAACTTCGTAGTGTCCGATAACCTGAACTTGTACAACCCGGGCTAACCCAAGCATTACAAATACCTAGTCAGTCTGGTGAATCAGAGTGAGAACCCCACTAAGTTTACACAACATCCATATTGATTTTAAAGTCAATAACCCTTTTGAAAGAAAAGGATAATAGTAAGACCAGCCCACACATAAACACGATCGGTTTTTACCTTACTATAACCTAAAACATTTTGAAATCATATATTATTTTGATATTATAATAGTGTCTAAATACAAATAAATAACAATTTAGCGGAACGCTTGCATCTCACGCTCCACATATATAGCATACAATCAAAACCGTAGGCGCTTATTGGAGATTGGATTTCGACTATGACAAGGTATGGATCCACCTGCCGATAGTGTACCTCTAGAGGTGAATACAGTGGATTCAATAAGAACGTCTTGCAACCCGGTCCACACATGACCGACCACTCATTTCACTTGAGTGTATCGAATGTATATCACCAACGGTTGGGATCAGCAGCCGTTTCCCGAAAAGGAACAGCGTTGAAATAGATTAAAAAATGAAATGGATTTTCTCTAGATAGGTGATTATACATCCGAATGGGAGCGACCCACATAGCCATGCTGCCTGCCCGATTTTTGTCATTTCCCGGTTGATGAGGCTTGAGGCTACATTTACTTATCAACACATAACTTTGAATGTCACATTGTCAGATCCGTCAAATCACTAACTGATGTCCTCAAAAATACACTGGCACGTTTGAAGAAATCAGTGTATATGACCTTCTGGAAATACTCTGTCAGACACTCGTCCATACAAGTCATCCAGGAATAGGATGAACTAAGTCACCCTCCTATCATATCCTAGGAATCACCCTATGGATTGGTAGTGAGTGGTCCTTGCAAATCCATAGATTTCAACCACGAAAGAATCATAGTGCATAAACCTCTGGTCGCTAGCCATAGGATTCAATAGCAATCCTTCCGATTTTGAAGATCTACCGTCTTTAATGCTCCGTCTTGACCATCTTTTGAACATCTTCAACCTTAACGTATTTGTTGGTCAGAATGGTTTTCAAATATAAATTCGATCTCGTCTTTCCGAATCAACAATTGATTTAGTCAGATTTTGATAGTTGGTGATTTAACTATCAAAATAAACAATCATCATCCATAGAAAAAAAATAGTTCACTGGTCCAGTATACAGCATCAGTTGGCCTCTTTAGTTAAACAGTCGTTAATTTGATTTCTACAAACTTTCGACATTTGGATTACCGCCTTTCCAATTTTTATTCAACTTATAATAAGTTTAAATAGGTTTAATTCAAATTAATGAAGTAAATGATTTCCGAATTATTCTCCAAATATAATCAATGATATTTTCTGAAATAGAAAATGGACAATATAAGTTGGAAGTCTTATTTGCATATTTTATCTTGTTATCTTCAAACGAGTAATGGCGCTTAACATTTGAAATTTTCATTTCAAACATATTTTAATTCACATAAGTATAGAATTGCATAGACTTATAAATAAAACGATAATTTCCAAAGTGTGACAAAGGTTATGAATTGCAAATAAACGTCGTATAAACAAACTGACAAACGGAGTAAAATACTGTGTCCGACGCACACGCTTTAATTGTTCATTTACAAAGGATAGTCATAACTGAATAATTTACCGCGTGCGATGCACACACTTTAGTTATTCGTTTATATAAGATAACAAAACCTTTGGGTTTAAACAATATAGTCATATACCCTTCCTATTGGTTAAAGATCATAGAATAGAAAATAAATTATACTCATTCACTTATTCCTAGAAAACCTAAAATCCTTCGAATTATCGTTCATGATATTCTTTACGGAAATACTTATTTTAATCACTTCCACTATCCTCGTTTCTAAACTAATATCATCCTTGAATAATCATGGAGTCGTTACAAGTTGGGGTATTTTATTTGCCTCTCAAAACTTGAGACGACAACATCTTATCTTCATAATAGATAGAAGCTTATCAACGAAATCTCATTCTATCATTTTCCCAACACTTATATTCAATTTAGAATCCCCTTTTTAAACAACCACTTATCTTAGTTCTGTTCAAACAACTTCATTCACATTTGAAATATTCATATCTAGATCTTTGTCGTTTGATCCTCACTTTTATAACCAAGTTCAACCCACTAAGGTTTTTGTTTGAATTCAACTTACATCAGTCTTGTTTAACACTTTCCTTTCAAAAGACCAACATATATAAATATGAGAATACTTATTAAAAATCATTTTTAATTAGGTTTTTACTCAACCAATTTCCTTTATCACCATTTCCTTTTTAACCTGGTACCTTTCAAACACTATTCGCTTTAAAAGTTAACATTATTCTTTTTATAAAATTCTGGACTCGATATATCAAACAACTTGGTTTTCTTTGAAAACACTATTATATATTCAAATCTTGTCTATTGAATCACATTATGAATTCATATTCATAATATACTTTAAAAAAATCCTGTTTACGGATCAACTGCTTGATAATAGTCTAATATCTTTTACATCAAATAATTTACTTCATTATCGACTATAATTAATCTTTTGAAAGGTAATTTTAAAATGATATTTAACTTCAATAAAAATCAACAATCCAATAATAGTTTTAATAATCAATCCTCGTACAAGTAGTCGATTTGGTTATTTCAACATGGTTACTTTGTTATCCATTTTATGCTTGGTTATTTCTTTTAATTAAATTTAATTTAAATAAATTTCATTTTGATTTAACAATCTAATTTAATAAGTCTCATTTAATTGTTCATTGGAAAACAATCAATCTCACATTTTACCGTTTGGTTAATCACTGCTCTTTTGCTTACAAAACTCAATAACATACAAATCTTGTCTTATGTATTCGTTTTAAAATTACAAGATAATTATTTATTTCCTTTAATACTTCATTTAAAAATAATATATATAAAATAGATTTCACTGTCTTTAGTTATGAACAAATCTTATAACTTGTTTTCTATTGATCTACCTAACGGTAAATCAATCTCTATAAAATGATTTATTTACAAGAAATCTGCCGATAATTACTCAACCAATATCATCCATTGGTTAATATCAAATAAGTGTTGAACTTGGTTTCAACAATCACAATCAATCAGATTGATTAACAAATTATATAAGTAAGAAACATATTTGAGGAATCCGATTGGATCCTCCAACCTGTCTTTCCATGCATCACAATGGTTTAATTCAAATTCAATATGACATTATATTTACTCATCACGATAAACAGAAATGACAGACAACAACCAATCAAATCAAGCATTCAATTATTTGTTTAATACGTTTATATTATTATAAACGTAACCAACAAGGTAAGTTACCTTGTTTGGGATTTAATCGTCTACAATAACGATTTACTTTGATTAAATTAAACAAACGCTTAATTTAATCAATGAATATCAAAATATTTTGCATAAATACAACAGTCATCACATATCGACCATTATCAAACATTGCACACACAAATAAAAGAGAACCCGGTTTATATAAAATATAAACGGGGTAAACTGAGTGAGTTGAACTCACCTTGATTTCTGATGAGGTTCGATTTTAGTTAGATCAAACAGTTGTTTTAATTTAACTGGAAACTCCTGCTGCTTTCATATCAGTCCAGATTGATTCCAAAATATGGCACATGTTGTCACGTTTCCATTGCTACTTGTGTCGTCCAATTCAGTTAACCTAAGCACAAGTTATAAACATTTTCAATATACGATTTATTTAATTAATTACTAGATTTATTTATTATAATAACTAAATTCTTTGGTTTGATTAATATAGTAAACTCCCTAAATCATAATTTAATAGGCATAATTACCTTGAATTAAAGGTTACCGCAGGCCCGATGATTCCATATATCTCTGGCATCGTTCAAAGGTACCACCTTCAAACTGTTTCGTTCACCGCCCTCTCTTCGTGCCAATCCATACACTAAATTCCATTTGCAAGCGTTAACATGTCTGATCCCCTTCTTTCTTTTCTTCATATATTTTTCACCGAAAGCCCAAGGCCCAGAATGAACAGCCCACTACCTTTTCTCTACAAACCCACCCTCTTCATTCCTGAAAACAATTCACAGCTATAGGTTTTCTTCACCATGTCGTGTCCTCACTTTTCCATGTACCCAACTACACCCAGGTATCACTAATTCCACGCTAAAACAGTTCGCTCATGTCATGACTAATCCATTCAACGTGCACTTCCAAAAATAGTTTGCACAAATTTTCTTTTCACTGTACCCACACCACCTCCCAACACCAGAGAACCACCGAGCCTCACCCCTTCATTCTTACCACTTCTTTCTTCCAGTCCCTGTGCATGCTTCGATCAGAAGCCTCCTCACTCATCACCATACAACAAACGCAATGAACTTTTACCCATGCACACACAAACCTTTCTCGATACCTGCTGTTCTCATTTCCCCGCCGGCCTTCCTCCATTTAGTTCGCATGCAGCACCTTCTGACTGCACCCCTCCTACTTTCTTCCACTTTCCGAAACGTTATAACCCATGTACCCATAGTAGTGTCCCTTCATGCATCTCCATCTCCATCACAGTGTGCTCATGTTGAACCCCATGCGCGCGAGAGCTTCTTCCTTCCCAGCTTCTTTTTACTTCTGCCCTCTTCTTTTTTTTTATAGAAAGTATGCGGGTTCAGTAGAGAGAGGAATAGATGAAGTAGTTTGGGGATCACGTTTACAATGCCTTAGATCCCACGGAGACAAACAACGTGCTACGCACGAAAATAAAATTCCCTGGGAAACAGGTTTTGAAAAGGATTGGGAAGCACAGTTGTCAACTGAAAAGTATATACAGCGGGAAACATTAGAGTGGCAGGACAACGTGAAAAAGTAAATACAACATGAAAAAAATAAATTTTTATACCTCACGTTTTCTTAATGCGGTAGGAAAATGTTTATATATTCTATTTTCAATTTTATTTCAATATTAAATCCTACCACTAACCGGTTTTATCAGTAACCGTTAAATATACGGATCACACATATAAACTTCAAACACAATGAAAATTGAAGCACCGCTACGTCTCAGTTTTCTGAATCCAATGGAATTTGTCTCCTCGAAAACTGACTTCGTTTGCACGATGTTACTGTTTAATTTATCGGTTCGCCTTTAAATATCGTCCACTGATAAAACAACTCCGATTGGCCCCAAATTGAAAATCAAGCAATAATTAATTGTATGCATTCTAATAAGATTTGTTTTGTTGGAAACAGAAGTCGTTTGGAAAAATAATCATTCTTGAGGCCTATATATGGTCGATAAAAATATAATAAAATCTAAACAATTCTATTTAAAATAAATTATTATTTTCATATATCTCCACGTGAAATATTTTATAGCTCCAGAATAAACCGATATATTTTAAATTCAATGTTCAGAAATTCGGTTTAAAATGAAATCCAAATACATAGGAATTGCTTTATATTTATTTAATAACCGCTATCGTTTATTAACGAAATTCCATAGCGGCTATTTCAAAATTTTATCTGCACATAACTTGAAATCGGTACAACGAAATCTTCATTTTTCTCTTCCCTAGGAAGATATAATCGAATCGGTTCAAACGTTTCTTATTTCACGAAAATCCAACTTGTATCGGATCCTGTATACTCAATTGAATTTCAAAACGTAAATTACGAACTATCGCGTCGTTTTGAGCTCGTTTTAATTATATTATAAATTATATATATTCTAACTCGATTTTACAAAATAATTCGATATTAAATTCATTAACATTACCAAATCAATATTTAAAATAGAATTAAATATTCATAATTATCGTTCAAAAATCTGGGACGTTACATGCTCATCCCGAACCGACCCACTTGAGTGAAGGAGCCCGACCTGAAAAAGAAATGGGAGCCACGGGCCGAACCGACCCGATGATCTGGAGGAGGCATAACGAACCGAACCACCAAGGGAAGGGCACCACGAACCGATCCAATCCCCATAGAGCGTCATGAACTGAACAAATAATGATCACGAGTCGAACGAGAGAAAGAAGGACAAGAAGAATGGAGGCTTGTTTCCAAACCGATCCAGAGGAGACTAAAGTCGGAGATGCAAAGTTATTCCAAATAGGAAGTAGAACTCAGGACCCGGATGGGAACCAATGAGTTAACTTCATGAGTTAGACTTTGCTGCAGGACGTGTGTAAAGGGGCTATCAATGTCTATAGCTTTGACTCACCACTGAGGAACATATTATTGGCTATGTATCAGTGCAGTGAAGTTATCATGACTTCATGGGGGTAGAGTGATCGTAGCAAGGCTATGAGCCAGTGCAGTGGAGTTGTCATGACTCCATGGGGCAGAGTGGACAAAGCGAAGGGTTAGTGGCTATGGATCAGTGCAGTGGAGTCATCGTGACTCCATGGGGTAAAGTGATCGTAGCAAAGGATTGGGTGATCGAAGTGGTAGATATTATATGCTTTACGCACTGAGTGAGAGATGTGAGGATGATTACTATGTTTGATGTTTGCTATCACCATGTCATGCACACCCCTCCCCATTATTCTCACACCATGTGTTAGTGTCACCTTAAAGTATTGTACATTCTGTTGTGCTAACTCTTTGGTTGCATGTCCAAGTTTAGGTATGGTTATGTATACTGTTATTGTTCTATTTTTGTTGCTTATCGCCAATACCAGACTTTTGTCTGACCCAGAGTTTTATGTCTCTTCTTATTACTCTGGGTGCTCTTAAACGGGCAGACTAGAGACATGTCAGGTGATTATGCACGAATAGATGTCCGGAGACGAGCAGGAGGCTTACACGTATTATTCCCATATATTCTCCCTGTTTTGTTGTTGGTCACTACTTTGGGTATTAGTAGTGTACCTTCCTATTTTGCTTTAGAGACAGTTTTAAAAGTTGTAATAAAGATGGTCTGGATCATAAGCTGTATTATCAATTTTCCGCTGCTATGATGGTTTAGTTTTCATCTTATGCATGGTCTCGCCTGTTTATGTCAAGTTATTTTATTATTATTATATTTTGTTCCATGCACTGTGAGATATACTACAGGTTCTTTGTTGGTTCACCATTCAAATTCCTTCCCTTTTCCTTTCTTTTGACGATCGTTCCATACTGGTCGGGCATCGGTACAACGCACTCCATTGGAAATGCCAGCTGGTGCGGGGTGGGCCGTCACAGTGAGTAAACTCACTAACTTTATTTAGTTTTATAATTTTATAAACGCTATTTAATATTGATAATAATGATTGAATGCTATGTGTGATGATTGTTTGGATGATTTGCTAATTAATTGGTTAGAATAATATATATAGTTGTATATATATATATAAATCGTTGATTTGATATTGATTCTATTTATTATAATATTTCATATTGATATGAAATTAGTGTTATTTATGTTGATTGACATATGTGGATGCAGGGAAACAGGTTGGAGGGTTTCAGCTTGATTCCTCACCAATTTTATTGTTGTTTTACATATATTGCATTATATGACGTGACCAATAATCAGTGATTGATTATTGAAATGTTTTATACAACATTGACCATAGAGTAATTGGAATTTAAATACCGTAAAATATATTTGAATATATTGGAAAGGAAATTGGGGTTTTAAAAAGAATAATTTATTTTCAAATAGAAATTGAATTTCAATGGACTAGAGTATAATAACTTGTTTTAATTATTCAAAACAAGTAGTTGATATTTATAAATAAAATGGAATAATAATTATTAAAATAATTTGAAGATATAAGAATGAATAGGGAAAGGAAATTGGGAAATCGTTTCAAACAAAAACGATGAAACTATTTCGATATTCGAAATGAGGATAAACCCATACGGATTTGTAGTTAAAATCCGACGATGACGGATGTTGTTAATATATTTTATTTTTAGATATTATAAAATTTGGAATTTGACAAGATAGTTAACACTAGATTTGGAACCCATAATTTATTATCGAATATGTAATGAAGATATAGGTATAAACTCAATATATAATTAATAAAGAGTTAACTTTTAAATGGAGTTTGTGAAGTGGAATATGAATATGAATTCATAAAAGAACTAGATAGATGGAATTTTAAATTATAGTGATGTATTTATAATTTAAATCAAGATTTGATTCAATGAAATGAGTCTGGATTTCGATAAAGAAATAATTTTCACGTTTTGAAGTGAATAATGATTTAAAAGCAAAGGTTTTGCAAATTGGAATGGTGATAAAGGAATTGGTGATGTTTTGGAAGTAATAAATTCACAAATGAATTTAGAAATTGAGTTAACCGAAAACGATAAAATATTCCGGAGTTCGAAACGTTAATCGAATAGAAATTATTCGAAGTAGAGTTAGACGTCGAATTTAGGAAAATACTGTTCACTTTCCATTTTTTGTGAAGATTTTTTAATTAATTAATTTATTAAATATTATTCAAAGTAAAGAATCAAAGTTATATTTTAAAGTTAAATATTTTAGAAATAGGAATTATAGTGCTATCATTATAATCAATATTTCCGTAAAAGAAGTGGATTTGTAAACCGAATCTGAGAGTTGCATAAGAAATGATTTGATAAGAAATTAAGAAATGAGATTAAGGAAATTAGAAACTGACTGGAGATTAGTTAAGCTGAATGGCTTTCTAGGTGTTGATCTGATGTTGGTTTCGGCCTTCGGAGTTGGTACTTGGGAAATTATTCTCTTACTAGTTTACAGTTAGAGACTAATGAATGGGGTATAATAGTGATGTGCGAATAAATAATGGAAATAATTTCCAATGTTAATAACATATATTTTCTAAATATAAAAAATAATAGTTGTGGATATATGGAATTAGTTCCCGATGTTAAAAGGAGATATTTTGTAAATATAGAAAATAAATAGTTTAAATATGTGGAAACGTTTTCCAAGGATCATGTGAGACAAAACGGGTTTTGAGAACCATTTGGGAAAATAGGGGAAATAGGAAATTGGAGAAATGAATAAAGTATTGATAAATTAATTCAAGGGGCTCAGTGTTGATGGATGGTTGATCGATAAATTTCTATTTGGAAATAATATCTTTGTTTCTATGGATGTTTTCATTCGATAGTTAAATAACCAACTATCAAAGTTTTGACCATTTTTCCATTGTCAATACGGAGAGACCGGGATTATATTTATTGTCTGAAAACCACCCTGTATAGGCATTAGCATTACTAATCAAATATGATGAAGATATTTGAAGACAGAGTCTATGCAAGGGCTGTTTTGGCGATCCTAGGTAAAAATTGCCTAAGATGGACTTACAGAATTATACCTTCGGATTGTCTAGTCCGTGGACAATTTATATGGACAAATGTCTGACAGAGTATATCTAATAGATCACGTAAGTTGATCTTTTCAAACGTATTTACATTGGTGGCATAGGAATTCGTTTCTATTAGCTTTATATCCATGGTATTTTTTGGAAAATCAATTTGTGATTTGGCAGGTATGACGATATGGCATTCATAGTAGATGAAGGTGTGATCTATCAAAGGATATGTTATGACCTCAAGCCACATCAACCAGGAAATGACAAAATTCGGGCTGGTGGCATGGCTAAGTGGGTCGCACCCAATTAAGGTATATTGTCACCATCTAGAGAATATTCATATTTGTTACTTCTTTCATTTCTATATCTCCTGGGAACGATGTTGGTATACCAACCGTAAGGTGAAAATATATTCAGAACATTCAAGCAAAATGAATGGTCGGTTATGTGTGGCTGAGTTACGAGATGTTCCTGTTGAACTCCGTTGTAACCCCTCTAGAGTACACTGAGCAGAAGGTGGTTCATTACCCTGTAATAGTTGGAAATCCATTACCCAATAAGATCCCACGGTTTTTGATTGTATGTTATATATGTGGATCGTGAGATGTAAGCATTCCGCTAGATTAATATTTACTTGTATTTAGACACTATTATAATATCAGAATAATATTGTTTTAAAAGAAATGTTTTGGGGTTATCGTAAGGTAAAAACTATCCATGTTTGTGTGTGGACTGGTCTTACGATTATCATTTTTTTGAAAAGAATTTTGCAAATTTAAACCGAAATGGTTGGAGTTTACTCACACCAGTCCCATGACTGACCCAGAGTTTATTTTGTTTTGTTTGATCCTAAACACTTGGGTGCCCAAATTTGTATGGGCAGTCTAGCAGTTGGGATTTCACAGATACTCGGGAGGAGCTTGGAGAAGGAGGCTTCAACATTAGATATATATAGAGCTTATTTCCGCCACGATGTTATGTGTTGTACTCTTGAAATGATATGTATGTATAGTTATAGTTTGTATTTCAAAAAGTTGTTATATAATATACTTTATTTGTTCTGCTTTGAGATTTGTATATTCGTTCCGCTTTGAGATTTGTATTTACTCTGACTCGGTTTAGTTGTGTTCTTCTTCTTCTACTCTAATTTTCATTCTTTCTATTTCTCATCCTCTAACTTCTTTCCATAAATGATCTGATATCACAACAAGAAAATGTGATATATATATAGCATTGTATCATAGCATTATATTAAAGAGATATAGTAAATTGATTAAGAAAAATAAAATAATACATAAATTGTGCTATATAAAGAAAGTAAAAATAATAAGAGATAGAACATACTATAATAAAATATATACTGCTATATTAACATTGGGAGTCAAAAACACGGAAGAGAGAAAATATATACCGCTATATTAACATTGCCAGTGACGAACGAAGAAGTGAAAATCAGCGCGGGATTAGAAAAAACCTAAGCCGTGAAAATAAAAATTCATCTATCACTTCCATATGAACCAAAGTTTTCCCAAAACCCTAAAATTTTCAATACATTCGAAAACTCTATGGATCATAGAAAGTCGACCATCCTTGATTCATTTCAGTTTCCCCTAAGTTGTTCATCTTCGATTCAGTTAACTGTGGATCTAACCCATCTCTTCAACTCACTCGGATTGATCAAAATCAATAGTGGAGTTCGTTGTAAAAGGTAATATTTTTATTCCTTTCTTCCTTCCATAAATTGGCTCCACTCGTCATTTATCTTTTTTCAGATAGATCCCAGTGATCGATCAGTAGGAATGGCAGTCAGTTTATCGAGCTATGCTCAAATATGTAATTTTCAGATTTGTACAAAATTTTAATTTCTTACTTTCTATCCTTAATGTCGTTGTTTTTAATTTGGGTGTTTTATACTTACAAATTGCTTTTGTGAATAAGTGTGAAACCCTCTTAGTCATATTGCAGCTCACTGTGCATATAAATTAAAATGCTAAGTTTCATTATAGTGTTTGTCTGCTCTCGATTAATCTGAGGTATGGTTGCAGGTTAGACTGCATTAGCTTTTGGTTTGACTACATTGCTTGCTGGACATTAATTTTGTAAAAAGAGTTAATTCCATGATTACCACAAATTTACCAAAGTGAAATAGGGGATATTTCATAAAAACTTGTTAATAAAACAAAAGGTTCAATTGTTGCATACAATTTCTTTTCTTCTGTTGCTATTGTACACGAACCTGACTCTCTATATAATCCTGATTGTGAGTTTTTTCTTTCAGTATGGTGATATCGGTTATTTCTGAAGTATGAATTTTTGTCATGTAGCTTATGTGCCTAGTTTAGACTGATATTGCTTTTCATTTAAGGATTTGGATTGTTGAATGGGATCATTTTGAATATCTGTATTAGTTGATCTAATAACCTTAGCTTATGCATGCTCGGTTCGAATTTTATGGTGTGTATATATTGAAACCTAAGTTTCAAAAATTAGCATAACTACCAAGCGTAATAAAACTCCTTGTACGTGTACCCTTGTTTGATAAGGGAAACATAAATATATTTTTTGTGTGAATACATGGTGATGTTTGTAAATAGGAAATTCATGTTATTATATATCCACTGCATTTGTGGAAGTGCTAAGACCAAAAGTTAATGGAGGCCTATTGTTTAGCTGAGTGTACATGGTAAAGTATGGCATTATTATAAGTGCAGGGTACACAACTTTATGGAAGTTACTAACATTGTTTATTTGAACCATGCTTTAAAAAATGTGTTTTTTTTTGCATACTTGAATAGGGGAGTGCTTGATACTTAATGCATGTGCACATACTATGACTATTGGCTTCTAATTGAAAAGCCGGTAATAAAAAAATACCAAAATACCTTTTTCCTTAAATCTCTTAGCTCAGCTTTTCTTTTTCTTCATTTTAATTCATTGAAAGACCACCCAAACTTATTAGCAGCACTGCAGCAACAGTAGACATTTCTACACCAGGCCACCCTTGGGGCATTTTCTTCATCTCACCCACCACATGCATGGTCGGATTTGAGTTAAAATTTCTGCAAGAAGACTTATATGGCCTGCAGCTTCGTTCAATTGGGTCATATAAACATAGCCTATGACTTCCTTGGCACAGAGACTACAGTACCATTTTTGTTTGAACTTGGGCATCATGTTTGATATGTAATCTTTTATGCTCTCTTCTTTTATTCCACAAAACTTGTTTACTGCCATTTTTATTCTCATATCATGATATATGCTTAGGATGTTAGTTTGTACATTAGTAGAGGGTTCGCTGTTTTAAACATGGTTTTTTTTCTTCCTTCTTTATAATCAATTTATATCACTTCCAAAACATTTTACACATTTGGTTTTATTTGAAATATATACTAAAGACAAACATGATTTTACTAGGTTAACACTTATTTGACAGTTTCAAAATGAAACCTTTAGTTGTGGCTCCCTTAAAACAAGAATTTAAAAGTATACGTGTTTTTTATTTTAGCATGTCTGCAATAAGTTATGGCTCACTTATAGTATGTTCAAGCATTTGACTAGTGTACTCAATGACAATACCATACCAATTATATGAATTAACAAAGCATGTCTGATGTGCTGATGTTATTTAAAGGCTCTCGTGTCAGTTGTGATCTACATAGAGGGTCGTACTGCAGCTATCATGGTTATGCTAGATGAAAAAACTAATGATAAAATCAATGAAGAGATGGACCACAAAATTTCCTAACTTCAGCTCGATGGCGTGCTTGTCTTCACCTATGGTTTCAGCGCAGATCATGATTCCAAAGTAAATCTGGCTACGATCACTAAGTGTCTCATTCAATTGACTTGGTGGGAGATGCTATGCCATATTCATTTTTGATATGGCATTTGCAAACAGGGAAATCGTAGTTAGCTGAAATTATTATGAGCTTCCATGTATTTTATATTGTAGCAAAAATGGTATTTTGCTAAGGAATCCATTTGTTTAATTTTGGCTCATTGTGACATTCTACTTTTACTATAAGATTTAAAAGCTTCCCTTGACAAGACCATCAACGGTTCCTATATTTATACGTCACTCAATAACATCTCGAAAAAGTGTTTTTATGTTAGGTAGTGGTCTACTAGCACTTCTTATTTCCTAATGAAATTTTATGTAGATGATGAGATGACAAACCCATGTTTTTGTAATCAATCCAGACTCATTCTCTTCAACTTGCTTTTTTGATTGCAATCAAAAATTTTATTTTGAGTTCCTGAGTCCAAAACTCCAATTTGTCAATTGTTGTAGAAATAAAGAAGATGAAGGTAAGCAGCACTCTTTCTGTTTATTGCCTCTGTTGGTTGGTAGCTTAAATGCTTATTGCTGCTCAAATCTACTGGCAAGATATTTCCCAATTTAACTCAAGTACCTTGACTTCTTATTCATTTTTTAGATCATTATATCTTTTAACTTGAATATACATAATATTGATTTCAATAACTATTTTCAATATTGACGTTTTGTAATTGGTCGTTATGCTTGACATAAAAGCTAGAACATAATCTAAGTACAAATTTTTTGAAATTTCTCTTTTGGATTTTTTCATTGTATGTTAAAAATTTAGGTATAAAAACTTCTTTTGGATGGTTTTTTCTTCAGATTACATGAGAACCCATAACATATAAACATCATCAATTTTACAACTAATATCGTCTTTTGCAATCCAGTGCTCGAATAAGCCATTTAAAAAATTGTTTTCTACATTCTTTTAGACAAAATAAATTATTTTATTTTATGCCATGTTGTTTTTTTTATTTCTGGATAAATCATACATTATGGTTTCAAAACCGGGTACAACCTTTACACTGAACGAAATTACTGATCATCATTATCAAATTATGTGGCTTATTTTTACATTGTTGTCCTTTCATATTAAAATCATGAGAATTTCTATTTAAATCATGTTAAAGTAGGGTACAAGGAACTTTTCTTCTGTTGTACATTGGAGAAAAAAATCATGTCATGAAGTTGGTATGGGAAAGTGTGTTATGCACCAGTAAATCATGGCCTGAAATTGTTATGCAACATTAAATCTCTTTCAAGTATCTTGGATACTTGATCTTCACTACTTGCCCTTTTTTTTGTGTTGCTCCCTTTTCTTAGGCACTTGCTTTCATAAATTTAGGCATATGCTAGCTGAAAATATTTATTGTGGTTACTATTCTTATAATATCCTGTTTTTGTGTAGGATATGTTTAAAAGGTGTCAATCCTTTTCTGCTTTATTATAGTTCTACAAGAGCAACTGCAATTTCTATGTTGGAGCAGGCAGTCATTTTAATTACAATGGGTTTGAAGGTTGTGATCAGAGTTAAAATTGGTACTCCATATGATCTTTCTTATTCTTTTTCCTTTTGAACTTGCTTCTAAATGGTATGTATTTTTTTCCACCGGAAAAAAACATATCATTATTATGTAATCAAATTACAACATCTGATGTCAAATAATTTGGATTGCTAGATTGTTGCTAATATCTGAGTTTCAAATTGGCTGTCGAGGAAGGTGGTTTCAAAGCTACCAAAAGATATACAGACTGAAAGGTACCTTTTTGTTTATTATTGCCATTTATTTTATGTTCTATGTACATTATCTGCTCTTACTTTTAGATGGAACAAAAATATGAAATACCACGCACGTCTGTCAATGTATAGGTTCTGTGATGGTATTTAAATTGTGTTGCATGTTCATCATACTGTTAGAATTCAGCTGTAGAAATTATTTTCTCATCAATCCAGATTTCACATTCTGTTGTGCACTTTTGGATTCATGTAGCCGCATTCAGTTTAGTTCAATGCCACATAACTTGGATATAATGATTTGATCCCTACAAGAAAAACAACATATTGTATTATTTCCCTTTTTGATTTCAAGCTCATCTAGGCAGTGAGAATTAATAATTTACTAACTATTGTTTTATAATTATTGTTGATAATCCAACATTAATATATATGTATTGATGTGTGTCTTTGTGTGTACTATTGCTAATTTTATATCAAGAACATTCTTCTAAGGTTCAGTTGACTTAAAAAAAAGATTGTATGTTTACTTGCAATATTGAATATTGCGATATTCATGTCATACACTTATTTTCGATTGCTTCAGTCAGAGTAATAATTGTAGTACTTTTTTACTTTAGTTCTATTTTACACTTGACATAATCATAAGCTTAATAACCTCTTTGATTATTTGTTGGTCAAGTCCTTACCATTTCCACTATCATTTAAATACCTTCTTTTATTATTAGCTCTCTAGGTCATTACCCTTTCCACTTTCATTTACGAAATCCTAAAGTATGTTTTATTTCCATTATTTACCAACAATGCAAATGTTTTAAGACTGCATGTTTACTCTGATTTGTTATTCTTTGCAACATTTATACTGGAAAATTTTAGAATATTCCTCTTCGTACACTATATCTTTCAACCATTTACACTTTTATTGCTTAGTGCAAGTGTATGTTTTATACCATGTATCACTTGTTTTACCTCCTAATTAATGCATATATTTGGTTCTTTATATTTAAAGTGTGGTGCTAAGGGCACCACAATATGTTCTTCATAATACCGCGGCTAAAAAATACTACAAGAATTAGTATTACACTCTTCTTAATACCATACTTAAAAAATAGGGGCTACCACACTATTTTACCCTATTTCTATTTCACTCTATATTCATTAGTTCTCATTTATAAAATTGATAAACGAGCTAAACCCTAGATCTATAATCGATCAACGAATTCGACGCCGTAATGCCGAAAAATATACAATAGCCGTGAATAAGATTTGAATTAAGCAAACTTGAAGAGGATGTGAAAGATTAGGTTTTTAGATCAACAAAAAATTGAGAGATTATATCGTACAAATTTGAATTTTCTCACGAGAGATGCGAAGAAGAAAACAATTACGAGAGATTACGGTTTTTGAATTAGCTTAGTACGTGATTAGTTTGACAAATGATGATTGAATAGGAGATTATAATGGAAAGGTAACGTGGTATTAGAAAGCATACAAAATTTAATGAGTTTTATTTTTTTAAGTGCGGTATTAGGAAGAACGTATTGGGGTGCCCTTAGCATCACACTATTTAAATCTTTAACCATTATTATATGATTCATCTATTTTACAATCTATGAAACATTTAAAATTTCAATATAAATGAATTAACCATGATGAGAGCTATATCTTTTCTCTATAGTGTGCCATATTTTAAGGCATTAATTTTGACTCTTCTCCTTCTTAAATGAAAGAAATGAATTTGTGGTTGCAATTCATTTTGCATTTTCATTTATAGTAAGGTATTTAAATTAGTAGATGTAATTATGAGTTTTAATGGGTATTTATTACACTGTAAGTTACTAGCCAACTAAATAAGAGGTTCCTTACATTAGTATTGCACAAAAAGTGATGTTGCACTGAAAGAAATTTCCTTTGGGCTTCTCTAAATATATATTATTTGTACAAAACAAATAGAATTCCGTAACAACAATCGTATATTATGTTTATTAACCAATAAGATTATAAATGTATCCAGGTATTGTGCCATCTTTCACATGCTTCACTAGGCATGAAAAATGATATTGGCCAATTTAGAGAACTTTATGAAATTACATAGCATCTATTATACAAGAATTTCAATATAAAACATATGTGTTCAACTTATGTCATTAATTCTCATTCCAAATTCTGAATTTTAAGGTGGTATGCCTCAATATTTGCAATGCAGTACCTTCACCATACAAATATTAATATTTCTAATTAGCTCTCATATGTAAAGATCAATTAAAAGAAATGACAATAGTCATTTGTTGACTCACCCAATCCCTTGTCATCAACGGTCAAAATTTACACTACAGCTCGTGTAATATCGAAGCCCAATTTCTGTTCTTTTTTAATATTCCATTTATTTACTTAATATGACTACCTTCTTACCAATTCTTCTTATTTTCCATGATTTATCTACGAAAAAAATGTAATCTTGCTTCTTAATTTCCCATTATTAAAAATCTACATCCGTCTGCTAATGAAAGCTTGCCCAGTTTGTTACTTTCCGTTTCGTGACAATGAGTGGATTTTGCCTTAAAACCTTTTATATTAGCTTTTTACCTAATTAGTTGTTTTTTTATTACCTGATTGATGTGAAACCTATTGTCATTCATAAACATACAACAATTAGGCATTGTCAAATTTGATGTCAATTAATCACTACGATTATGAAATGTTATTCCCATTTTGTGCCATTTGTATCATGTCCTTACTTGTTGATGCTTTAAATGGTTCATATTTGTAGATGCACATCAAACCCTGACACATCATGAAAGCTTATATCCTTTTTAATAGCATCAGTATCTTTCAAAATCATTTTTCCCCTAGATTTTTATTTTACTGTTGATTATTGTATTTAACTATGTGATTTACTAATATTCAAAGGCTCACATTTCCTCTCTATTTTTGTTTCCTTTGACTTTTTAATATTTTTCCTGTTTTTGTAATGATTTTTTATTTTTATAACGTATAAAGGTTTGGTTGTTATTCCCTTTCAACCAATTTCAGTACAAATAATATAGTCGATATTGTTTTGCATATCATAACTAAATTTCATCCTTGCACAAGGAAACGAATACATTTAATGTTTTTTTTACTTATCCTTTCATAATGGTGTTATTTCAAAGACAATTTAATAGGTAACTTCATTGTTATCACGGCGAGCGACTAGTCGACAAGTCGGTCTTGAGTCAGCGACGGGTCTGGAGTCAGCGACTGGGACTGACGACTTGGATTTTGTCAATATGTCGGGCGACTAGTCGACTAGTCAGGCGATTAGGCGGTTCGACTTAACCGACTAGTTTTAAATTGGGCCCAAAACCAAAGAAAAAAACATTTTTTTTTAGTAGTTTGTTTGTATTCAAACAAAAAAAAACTGCTACTGTTTAAGTAGCCCAAAGTTGTTGTTTATGCCTTATTTTATTTTTCCATTGCTTTTTTTAATATAATTTCATGTTAGTTAGCTGATGTTTTTTTAATTAAACTAACTGCTATTGTTTTTTTTAGCTGCTGCTGTTTTTTTAATTAACTGCTGCTGTTTTTTTAGTTAGTTGCTATATTTATTATTTTCATATGCACTGATTGAAACATGCGATTCAAATTGTGTTAGAGATCCAATTACAAGGCTTTTGAATTGTAGCCTTTCACTGATATATTTTCTCAGATCTCAATCAAGCATGTTTTTAATTAGCCTTTCAATAACATTTTCTCAAAATTAAGATGTCAATCAAGTTTTTAATTATTCTGACTGCTGGGTTATTAAATTTCCTTCTGCAGGATTATTTCAGTTTTGCATCCAAACAGAAGCTGGGTTGCTCGATGGTTGAGGATAGGTATAATTGTTAACAGTTATAACGTGGACTAATGGTGACGTGAAAGCGATATGTTTTATCAACTTGGTTAAGTTTATATGGAAATACATGTGGCTACCAGCCTACCATTACGGGTCATGTAGGTTAAGTTTATATGAAAGTGTTTCTATTTTTTTGGTTTATTGGGGATACAACGGCAGGCCAAGTTTAAATATACAAAGGGGATTGTTAAAGGGACTCCAAATTTGGTTAAGGAAAGGATAATTTTAAGGGAACTCCAGCTTAATATTTTTTTTGTTAAGGGGGGTCTGATTTATTTTAAAAAAAGAAAAAAAAGACCTAACTACCCTTGATTCGTCACTTATGTTGAACACTAACTTAGCTCAACTAGCAAACGTGCAAATTACAAAACATCTCAATTACAAAAAGGCTAATTTTATTCATACATCAATAACATTTTTACATACACCATAAAATAAAATAAACTACTATACACTAAAAATTACTTTTCATACTTTTTTTTTTTACAATATTAGCCTTATTTTTTTCTTCCCCTTCCCTCTCTAAAACTTTAAAATTATTTACATAAAATAGGAAACCTGTAGCACTAAATAAAGTTTAAATTTAGTAAAATGGATTTTTTTTTTAGTGTACGGTATACAATTTATTATGCTACAAAAAATTCTTAATTTCAGCAAAACAGGCCCTGCTTTTTAATTAAATAACTCTAAATTATCACTTACTTGAAAAAGTTATCGTAATTCAAATTTTAGGTTTCATGTTTAAAAATACATTATGTTCTTCAAATTTTTTACATAGATTTAATCATATATCATAATTACAATTTTTTAGTTTGATGGTTTATCATTAAGAAAGTAAAAAAAAATGCAATAAAAAAGAAAGGTAATTTAGTAGTATATATTTTTAGCAAAATAGTGGTATACATAAAGTAATTTTCAGTGTATGAATAAAATTTGCCCTACAAAAATTCGATACAACAAATTAGAACAAAATATTCGTTTTTGCATTTAAAATTAATCATACCAATTCCAATATGAGATTATAATTAATCACCTCATTCGACGCCTTTTGATTACCCATGAATTTTCTTATTTCTCTATTACATTAATTATATCCATTGTTTATTTTTATGTGCAACATTAAATTGTAAACATTAATTAAGGTTTAGGCTTTATAGTTTATATTAATGAGGATTATAGGGGGTTAATATTGGAATTTTAATTTATATGTTAAAGGGGAGGTTAATATATTTTGTCCTTCCCATAACAATTATACAATAAATAAAAATTGGTCCTCCCCTTAATCAAATGTGGAGTCCCTTTAACAATCCCCTATACAAATTGAATTATAGGCAGTTTATCTGATTGATTGATAGGCAATTAAATTTACAAATTTTTGAAACTTGACTTGATTTGTGAGTTTAGGAGACATACAGATGAGCTTAAATTGTGTTTTTTTGCATTTTTCTTTGGTATAAGACTATAACTTGTGCTTGTGAATTGCAGGTTCTAGAAGTTGGACGAGTTTACAAGATGAAGACTAAGTGATTTTTCATGTAAACTTGTTTTGAAATGATGTTTGAACATGAATATTGACTTATTTCTATATTTATAGATTTATTAACTACGACTTTGTAATGAAATCAAATATGCTTTTGGTATTAGTTTTTTGCTATTGACAATTTTGTGTTGTGAATTTACAGCTTTATTGTTTGTACTGTGCACAACTTAAATATGAGATTTGCTATATAAAGATCATTGCTGAAATATGTGCTATAATATTAAAAATATTAATAGTGGAAAATTGCGCTTATGGAAATAAATGGTGAAATGTTATGTAAAAAGTGTGGAACACCTTTTCATATCATTGAATGTGTGCTACGAAAACATTGGAACCGCTATATGTACTACCAATTTTCATAGCGGAAAACCACTTTTATGGAATCAAAATGGGGAATGATATTAAATCGTGTGGAAAACTTTTCATATCACTGAATATGAGCTATGAAAAGAGTAATAATGCTATATAAAAAAGCAAGTATGTAACATAGTAACGTCTGTACGCTATATATCAGTGGGGAATTCAATAATAGCGGAATTTAAAAAAAACAAAAACAAAATGGAAAACATTTTTCATAGCAATGATTATGTGCTATGAAATTATTGATAGTGCTATAAGAAAATGAGCTGAGATTTTAGTAAGAAAATATAATTGCAAGGTATGAACGCTATGTAAAACATTTCATGGAGGTGAACGTGCGCTATAAAATGTATAATACTATAGCATTTAGATTTGAGCTATAAGATATGACAGAGCTATTATAACATGTCATTATATAGCGTCGTCCCTAATGCTATGGTAGCCTATTATAGCATTTTTCACGTGCTATTAAAAGCAAAATCTGTTGTAGTGTATTTCCAATGCTCGAATAATCGACATGGTGTTTTGTGTTGATTTTCGGGGTCGAGAATTCCTGTTCGTTACAGTAGTTGTAGGTGTTAGGAGAAAATTGAATAGGAATAATTCCCAAGTGTTCTGGATAACGATGAAGGAAATTTGGAAATGGAATAAAACCTCCATGCCAAATATGGACAGCAGAAAAAGAAAAGCAACCCTTCGGTGGAGAGGAAATAGTATCCTTCTCACAAGAAGGGAAGGCGTCAACCCCCGAAATCCTGGAGAGTAGCATCAACTTGCTTTTGAGATGAAAGCAAAGAATGCTTCCCAACAGCGCTAACTTTCCTAGAGGAAGAAAGATCGATCTGCAGAGGGCCTTTCCTATCAGGTTTGAAAGCAATGTGCTTCTTTCCCATAACACCAGTGTGATCTATTAAATTTTACACAGTAGGGTGAGATCAATATCCGAAAGGGAATGGACTTTATTATACTACGGAAAACCCATTAGTGGTAGGATAATTTGTTTTCAAACGCTACCACAAAAAAGATAAAAGCAAAGTTAAAACGCAAATTTAAGCTGTCAAATTTGGAGTTGTTGTCTAAAACTGGTAACAAAAAAGGTAAAAACATGGATGGCTTACCGATATGATTATTTAAATAGCTAATACTTCTTTGAGGTAATTTTTTTAGGAAATGATAAAGGAAAGAAAGGAGTTAAAAGGGAGGTAGTATATATACTGGAGGAGAGAGATATTAGATCCGCTACAAAGTTTGACTTGAAAAGTCGAAAGCACCCCTTCACTAGGTGGCAAATGTTACTACCAAAATTAACTCAGAAACAAGCTGACGACGAAGGGATTATTGTTGAGACAAGATTTTGATTGATGCCAACATATAAAGGTGTAGAGAAGATCATTTCATAGAGATAAGGTTTTTTACTTTGAGTCGTGTCAGAAATATGTTAAAATCTATCCTCAAAGTATAACGCGAATGCACAAAACAATATCATATCTTCGTTGCTGAAATCTGTATATTTGAGGAATTGAAAAGTCACAGAAAAAGCCCAAACGGTCCAGGCTCCGACCGAGAAAGAGTGCAGAGTGATATAGACTATGGACCGAGGTTCTCTGGTCCATAGCCAGAAAACGGTCGACCGCCCAAAAAAGGACCGGTCGACCGGTTTTACTGTGTTTGCACATAACGGCTATTTTTTTGATTCTTTAAATTTCCAAAAATTTAACCAGTCGACCAGTGATTTTCAACCAGTTGACCGGTTCTGAACAACAAGCTTTTTTATGAAGGGTTGCTTCCATTCATCAAAAGTTTTCTCTTCAATTTTCAATGGAAACGGATGCAATCTTTTGTAGAAACTCTTCATGAAGGAATGCAACTATTCTACACTATAAATAGACTTGAAATCATACTTTCAAATCACCGAATTCACTTTCTATTCTCTGATCTATCTTGCATTATTACTTGGCATTCAAAAAGCACTCAAAATCATTATATTATCATTTGAATCTCCAAGCATATTTAATACACTTGTGATTCAACGATAATCCACTTTCGAATCTTCGCAAACATCAAATTACATTTGAGGATAAGATTATAGGAAGGGTGTACTCAATTATTGACTAATCAGTGTTGAAACAAGAACACATTCAGAAGTCAAAATCTTGTAATTGTTAAAGTCCTGTGTGGGTAAGCTTGTAGCCCGTGAAATCAAGTGGGTAAGCTTGTGGCCCGTAAATCAAGTAGTGTTGTATACCTGTTCCTCCGGGTAAAGTGAGGTTGTTAGTGAAAATCCATAAAGAGGTCTGGGACTGGACGTAGGACGGTGCTCCGAACCAGTATAAAAATCCCTGGTGTGATTTTTCCTTTTTACTACATTTACTAAATTTACTTATCTGCGAATAGTTATTACTTTATACTTGAATATTGTTTGTCATATTACACGATCCTTGTGTGTATTATACTCGGCAAGTACACGCACACATTTTCAGTTGGTATCAGAGCCTGGTGTTCTAGAGATCGTAACAACATCTTAGAACAAATGGCAATAAAGAAGTGTAGTCAAGGGATTAGAAAGTGGAAGAGCAAAAAAGCCGAATCAAGAGAGCAAGAAAGCAAATGTCTCATGCTAAAGTCAGATCACAATCGGTATGTGTAGATTCATTATATAAAGATCTTTTGTCAAACCATGAAAAATTGTTGAAAGATTTTAAAACTTTTAGTAAACTCAATACAGTCATTATAGCTAAATCACAAAATTGTGAGCAAGAAAATTCAAAATTAAAAGAAGAAAACAATTTTTTGGTAAAACAAGCCAAATGTTTTGAAAATACCTTAGAAAGGCTTGTTTCTCAAAAAGATTCCCTTCAAAAAGAAAATGAGCGACTAGAAGACAAAAACAATGTTCTTTTAAAGGAAATCGACCTTTTACAAAATAAAAATAAATCATTAGAAGATTCTTTAAATAATTCTAGTTCTTTAATTTCGTCTCTTGAAAAAAGAGAATGGAGCTGTAACTGAAAAGAATTTGGAATTATCTAAAGAATGTGAGAATTTAAAAGTTAATAATAATATTTTGCAAAAAGCAATCTCTGAATCAAAAGAAAATGTTGAAAAATTACAATCATCTTTATATAATTCAGAATCTCAAATTAGTTGTCTCGAAAATGAGAATAGAACTTTAAAAAGGAAGAATTCTGAATTAAATAAGGGTATTAATAGCAAAGTTTCTTTTGAAAATATCAATCACGACTGTGGAATCAAATGTACAAATAAATTCGCGAAATTTAATAAAGGTCATAATGATTTAAACATGATTTTATCTAGATCTCGACCTTTACATGAAAAAAGTGGTATATGATATAATAATCATAGAAATAGTACTAGATATGCTTTTATGTACAATAAGAATATCACTGCTAGTACTAATGCACATCCAAAACCCAATTATTATAGAAATTCGAATACTTCTATGACTAGCGGTATTTATAATAAATATAGAAGTACGAATAGGAATATCACTAGAGGTTACTTAAGTATTTGGGTTCCTGTAAGTTGGAAAAACAGAGAAAAATATATCGATGATTATTTTGATTCAGTAGTTAATAACGAAAATTTTATCTTTAAAGGTTCCATTAAACCCTTTTGGGTATGGTTACCTTCCATCTAACCCATGGACCCAAACAAAGCAAGTGGGTACCAAAACTATATATCTTATACTTTTTGCAGGTACACCACAATAAAGAGAAGGTTATTCGACCTCTTTGAATATCGTTGAAAACTCAGCTTATCAAAAAAAAAATCACATGATTCAATATCCCTTAAAGGTGCTAATTATTTGTATTCTCTACTACTCTCGATTACTGTGCTTATTATGGTATTTATTATTTTTAATCGATGACAAAGGGAGAGAAATATTTTCTCTTATGATTATTCATATCATTCATGTTACATATACTATCATTTAAAATTATGTAATAGTATATGTGATCTAACATTTGTTAATACAGGAATCAAAAGGTAAGATTATTTATATTATGAACTAATAAATGTTGCAGAAATTCAGGGGGAGCTTTATATTTAGAGGGAGAAATTCCAAGGTGTTGTCATCAATCAAAAAGGGGGAGAATGTTGAGACAAAATTTTGATCGATGCCAACATATAAAGGTGCAGAGAAGATCATTTCATAGAGATAAGGTTTTTTACTTTGAGTCTTGATAGAAATATGTTAAAATCTATCCTCAACGTATAACATGAATGCACAAAACAATATCATATCTTCGTTGCTGAAATATGTATATTGAAAAGTCACAGAAAAAGCCCAAACGGTCCAGGCTCCAACCGGGAAAGAGTGCAGAGTGATATAGACTATGGACCGAGGTTCTCCAGTCCATAGCCAGAAAATGATCGACCATCCAAAAAAGGACCGGTCGACCGGTTTTACTGTATTTGCACATAACGGCTATTTTTTATTCTTTAAATTTCCAGAAACTTAACCAGTCGACCGGTGATTTTCAACCAGTCGACTGGTTCCAAACAGAAAGCCTTTTTATGAAGGGTTGCTTCCATTCATCAAGAATTTTCTCTTCAATTTTCAATGGAAACGGATGCAATCTTTTGTAGAAACTCTTCATGAAGGAATGCAACTATTCTACACTATAAATAGACTTGAAATCATACTTTCAAATCACCGAATTTCACTCTCTATTCTATGATCTATCTTGCATTATTACTTGGCATTCAAAAAGCACTCAAAATCATTATATTATCGTTTGAATCTCCAAGCATATTTAATACACTTGTGATTCAACGATAATCCACTTCCGAATCTTTGCAAACATCAAATTACATTTGAGGATAAGATTATAGGAAGGGTGTACTCAATTATTGACTAATCAGTGTTGAAACAAGAACACATTCAGAAGTCAAAATCTTGTAATTGTTAAAGTCCTGTGTAGGTAAGCTTGTAGCCCGTGAAATCAAGTGGGTAAGCTTGTGGCCTGTAAATCAAGTAGTGTTATATACCTGTTCCTCCGGGTAAAGTGAGGTTGTTAGTGAAAATCCAAAGAGAGGTCTGGGACTGGACGTAGGACGGTGCTCCGAACCAGTATAAAAATCCATGGTGTGATTTTTCCTTTTTACTGCATTTACTATATTTACTTATCTGCGAATAGTTATTACTTTATACTTGAATATTGTTTGTCATATTACACGATCCTTGTATGTATTATACTCGGCAAGTACACACACACATTTTCAATTATTGGATGAACACAAGCATGTAGGAATTCTCCAAAAGCAAGGGCCAAATACTAGTAAGAACCAAGAGCAGGAAGGAATGATCCAAGAGCTGCATAAACTGGAATCTTCTTGGGAGAAAGGAGCTCAAAAGCTACAGAATACCACTAGGGTCCATCCGATAGGGTCTATCCAGTAGAGTCACTCCGGCAGGGTCAATCTAGCAGGGGGGTCCTACAGCGAAAGGTCCTCCAAGTCAGAAACTAAGAAAGAGGGAGGCAAGAGCTCCGCTAATTGAAACCCAGAAGGATGGAATTGCTGTTGGTATTAGCCTGCTTAATACCAATACATCAGGAGGCGAAGGCATCAAGAGTAACAAGCCAGAAGTACATAGAGACTATCCAGAACTAGCTTCCGAAACATCTACTGCATAAACACCACATTGATAGACAACAAATAAATCACCTGGAGCTACCTTCTGGAAGGCCAGGCTATACTCGGAGACTCCACCGGAAGGCAAACCGGAATCCTAGAAGGGATACAGGCTATCCATACTAATCTACTTAGTACATACACCAACAGTGGTTCCGAACTGGCAGTTGTCTACATACAACATGTGGGCAAGCTCCTCTAAGTATTCATGAGAAAACCGGAAGCCTACATCCGGGAGCCTATGACCGAGAGCCTACTTCCGGGAGCCACAAGCGGGAACCTAAATGCCTTATGAAAGTCATTACATCGACAAGCTCATATCAATCTCAAAGAAGCCCCAACTGACCAAAACCCTCACTCAGGAAGCTATAATTAGCACAACAAAGCAGCCGGGAGCTAAAACATCCGAGACCAAGGGAAAAAAACAGCCGACAGAGGCTTCTGCAGGCCTAATGGCCCAACAGCAGAAGGGACCCCGAATTCTCTATAAATAAGACCCCAAGGGTCACATTTTAGGGATGATTTTTTCTCAATCTCATTCTTGTATTCTTCGTCTTGAGAGTAAACCCTAATTCTTATATCGATTTGGGGATCTTCTCTATTCAATTCATGTACTCTTAATTAAAGAGAAATAAAGAGTGAATTGGTACTTATGATATTTCTTTATGATTTTGCCATGTTGTTTCTTAGTTGTTGTTGCCACAACTTACTGTTTCCTTCCTATGTGTTCAGGAACCTTCACCCAATCCTTTCCGCAAATCAGGTAAAACACCCCTTTCCACAAGCTTAGACCCTTCCTACAAGCTTAAACCCTTCCGCAAGTTTAGTGCAGAATTCCCTTCTACAAACCGTTAAGTCCTTTACCAATGGTTGTGTTTAGGGATCCATAATCCTAAGGTAATTGTTGGTTCTTGAATCGCTTAAGCGTGATACTCACCCCATCAAGGGAAGAGCAACTATTCTTTCGGATTCTAGACCTTGATACCTAGGAAATGGTGAAATAACTCAAACTTGCAAAGGCTAAACAACCTATTTTTCCCCTAGGTCCACTTCCATAAAACTATCTCCAGTGTTAACGAAAAATATGGTTAACACCTTAGCCATAAAAATGTGTTGGCCTAGCTAAACAAGTGTAACACGATGCAACATTTTTTATAATGTTACTATAGCATACTTTTCCATATCTTAGTAGTGATCCACGTGAATTAGATCCTACGTTAGAGAACATGACACCTCATCTGTCCTGATCGCTTATTCTGCAAACAATAATTTTTTCTTTGGTGCATATTCATTTCTTAACCTCTTTTCATTCCTCGCCATCTTATTTTCATTTCCCCACTTCCTAGTTTCATTAACAAAAAAACATTTTCATTTGCAAATAACATTTTGATTCTTCTCTGTTTTTGTATAAAGATTCAAGCAAACATTCTTAAGTTGGGGCTCAATGATTTCGGTTCGATTAGGGCTTTGATTAGGGGTTCAAGCTTTGTTTAACTATATCAATTCAATTAGGGCTTTGATTTGTGGTTCAAGCTTTGTTCAACGATTTTGGTTTTAATTAGGGCTTCGATTTGGGGGTTCAAGCATTGTTCACATCACTTTAGGGCTTTAATTTCGATTTCGAGGTATAACACTCTATCACATCACTTTAGGGTTTCGATTTAAACTACGTATAAATTCATAGGTCGGACTGAATTAACAATTCGACTTGTCTTGGGTTTCCTCTTGTTGGACACACACAAATGTTCTATCATTTTTTATGTTAAAATCTTCATATTCATAAATGCAGTGATGGGAAGCGAATCCATCTGGATAGAATTTCCAAAATTTAGTGAAACATGTGGATAAAAGCCTTTATACGAAATGGTTTTTCTAAATTCGCCGTCGGTGATGAAATGAAGTGCCCTTGCAAGAATTGTAATAATAGCAAGTGGCGTCGTCAAGATATAATTTATGATGATCTCATCTGCAACGGTCCATCTCCATTGTATGTGAAATGGATATGTGAGGTTTCTCGCAAATTTTTTGGAAGGAGTGAAGTTGAATTCCAAAGTCCCGTCAAAAGTAATGTGTTACTTCCACTAAAACCAAGGTTGCAAAGGCTGTTTATATGAAAGGAGTTTTCCCAACTTATGACATGGAATTCTATGGGACGAAAAAAGACAGATAACTTAGACATCCAGCTGATAGCGAGTCTTGGAAGGCAATGGATGCAATGTATCCTGATTTTTCATTGGAAAATAGAAATATCAGATTGGATGTAGCCTCTGATGGATTCAGTCCTTTTAGTGCAATGAGTACAACTTACAGTGCATGGACAATTGTATTATTTAACTACAACCTTCCAACTTGGTTGTGCCCTAAGCTCGAAAATCTTATTCTTTCAACAATCATCTCCGGTTCAGAGTCTCCAAAGAATAAAATTGATGTATATTGTGACACCCTACGTCCGTTAATGTTACTCTTTATTAGAATGCATTATGTTTCGTGAAGCTTTATTGTTAAACAGAAACATCGCAAAATGGATATAAAATAACAGAGGAATTTAAATGTTTTTAAATAGAAAACATGTGGTCCAAAACCCAGTTACCACATAAGTTTGAAATACATAAAACTCATTAGATCAAGTTAAAATATCTTCCTTGTACTAAAATCATCAGAGTACAGTAATAAAATCATAGTCCCCAGAAATAGCCATATCAGAGAAGACATGAAATCAAAGCGGTACATCTAAGCAGCTCCAAGCAGAATGAAAGAGAGAATCCTAATCAAGCCTGAGTATTCCCACCCTGTAACCTGGGAAGGAAAGGAAGAGAGAGAAAAGGAAACAAAACGGCTTAGACATAAGTCTGGCGAGTCCAGTTACTTTTAGCATATAAATAAGCAAAAGCATCATGATAGGCATATAAATTGGATGAGAGAGATAACAATATCATAAGATAGGTATAACAGGCTGAACAGGATAAACAGAATAAACATAATAGAATATACTACGCTTCTCAAGTACATTTCTTTGCACCAATACTAGTATAACAGAAACAGAATGATCCCAATAGAAACAGAATGATAGACTTAGCTAGGTGTACTTCTAGTGATGGTTTTACCCCCAATAATAATAACAGGTAGCCCAACAGAAATGACAGGTGTTGCCCCCAACGATAATAACGGGCTCCTAAACAAGAAAGGCTAGATCTACCCTAATTACTACCCCAATCGATCGACTCCCTATCCCGTAGATACCCTGTGTTGGGCCAACAATAGGATGTATCACTACCTAAAGTGGCAACCCCTACTTTTCGAGATGCACAACCATATCTACTGATGTCGCAGCATCTTATTATCCCAACGCAAGCGGATTCATGCATGCACATGAGCCGACGGAATGCGCCGTCAACACCCCTACTCAAATGAACCTCTTGTAATCAGCTCAGTAAGCATGCTCTGACCCGACCTTGTTCGGGGTCCTGCTTTTGATACCAAGATGGTTTACTGACTGCTATGAGTCCCACACAACAGATGACACAAGCGACCCCATAGGCTTGCATTCACACTACTTGGATTTTTACAGGTTATGCCTAATAATTTAACAAGGTCGCATAACCCCAACATATAAAACAGGTTAAGTTTGTCAGGTTTATATACCCCCCCCCCCCCCCAGATTCAAGCAAGTTTACTTAACGCTCCATTGATTCAATCAAGTTTACTAACCTCTACCTTATTTGATAGGTTCATGTAACTCCCATAGATTTAAACAGGTTAAGTATTATAGGTTAACAAGTTCATTTTTCCATTCATGTCTGTTAATGCACTAAACCTCTCACATTAAGTCTACCATTTGTGGATGCTGGATATGCCGAGTGGTTCCGGGAAGACTTCTACTACAAGTCGTACTTAACCTCGTGTCTTAGCACCATTACGTGTACATTTATGCACTCGACCCCTCACACTAGATTAACCACATGCTGGATTTGCTGGGCGGTTCCGGGCAAACTTCTACCACGAGTGTAATTTAACCTCGTGTTTAAGTGCGGTTACAGTTTGTAATTACTGTAAATTTAGGCATGTTCACTATTAAACAATTTTTAATGTTCATCAAAGGTTATGCCCCAAATCTCCGTCTGATTCATGATACTAGTTATGCCCCAAATTAAGGTTTTAGATGAAGGTATAGATTATGCCCCCAAAATCCCTGTCAGGTTTTATGATACAAGTTGTGCCCCAATAAGTCATTCCCAATGATCCCCAACTTTGTATGTTTGCATATTTCAGCGATAGGCCTAGGCTCGAAGGTAGATTGGCTATAAAAATCAAAAGGGAAGGAGGGAGAGAAGAGAACAGAAATAGGCATAATAACAAAACATGCATATGATGACAGAAATAGCCATACTATAGAATAGGCATATGGTGACACTATCTGGCATAACGATAGAATCGGCATATCAGGAATAGGTATTTGAGAACTAAACAATAGATTAGGTGTACAAGTAGTGGCAGATCTATTTAGTTATGATTCAGGTTACTAACATGCATAGGCTTGGATCCAAACTTATAAACATGTCAGGATTACTTATTAAATGTTTATATTTAAACATAATCTGAACTAACAAGGACTGGATCTAGAGAACAGAGAAATGACTGTTGATGTTGTGGTAGAGATTCTGGAATACGAATAAATCGCTGTTGCAGAAGAATAGGCTAATTTAATCTGAGTTGGGCAGCAGTTCGTTATCTCCGTTGTTTTTGATTTAACAAAACAATAGAAATGAGGTCCTATATACAGCCACTGCCCTAGATCTGGGTGGGGTCGACCCAGGGTTTGACCCTAGGGTTGACACCCCCATGTAGGGGTCAACCCATGGGTCGACACCCATAGGGCATGGGGTCGACCCCTAACGGGCCAATTTCCCTCTCTTTCCCGCTCTTGATTTTTTATTTTCTGGGCTTGATTATATATTTTTATATATATATATATATATCTTGTTTGTGTACAAACTTCAAACCTTAGTATCTTCTTCATATGATGTCTGTTTTATGCAAACTCAGAGTTTATCTTAAGCAGGATTCCGAGACGAACGCAATGGTGTAGTCCATTTTGCTTAAGTCCTAATATTTAATTAAGTATTACTTAGTTTTTCATTGTAATGTTCTTTAAAATTATGGAGTGTTATATGTATATATGCGGCCTCCAATTGAAGAGTAGAAAGTATTATAGGATATAGGCGTAGAAACTTATGATGCCTTTACTGGTCCAAATTTCATGTTACGTGCAGGCGTGTTGTGGGCCATTAGTGATTTTCAGGAGTATGCAATGTTATCCGGTTGGAGCATAAAGGGTAAATTGATCTATCCCGTATGCCATTATGAGACTTCTTTAATGTACTTGAAACATAGTAAAAAAATGTGCTACATGAAAAGGAATGGAAAAGGTACTCAAGCAGAGAATCGAGAGATATTTTATATAGCTTTGGGGAATATGTTTTTCAAAAACAGACTTTTCTTTGAAAATAATTTCTTTTTAAAACCTTTTGAAAACAATTTTCAAAATCTTTTATCCGATCTGGTAACCTTCAGATCTGATACCAAATGTGACACCCCACGTCCGTTAATGTCACTTTTTATCGGAATGCATTAAGTCTAGTGAAGCATAATAGGAAAACAAAAGCATAAATATCACAAGACAAATATAAAATAGTAGTGAAATTTAAAACTTTATTAAACAGAAAACATCGTGGTCCAAAACCAGTTACAACATAAGTCTAAAATACAGAAAACCCATTACATCAAGTTAAAATATTTGTCTTGTACTAAAATTATCAGAGTACAGTAATATAAAATCATAGTCCCCAAAAAATAGCCATATCAGAGAAGACAGGGAATCAAAGCGGTACATCTAAGCAACTCCAAGTAGAATGAAAGAGAGAATCCTAATCAATCCTGAGTGTTCCCACTCTGAGAACTTGGGGGGAAGGAAGAGAGAGAAAAGGAAACAAAATGGGTCAGACATAAAGTTTGGAGAGTCCAGTTACTTTTAGCATACAAGTAAGTAAAAGCATCATGACAGGCATGTAAACAGGATGAGAGAGATAATAGTATCATAAGACAGGTATAACAGGCTAAACAGGATAAATAGAATAAACATAACAAAATATATTGCGCTTCTCAAGTACTTTTCTTTGCACCAATTCTAGTATAACAGAAATAGAATGATCCCAACAGAAACAGAATGGTAGACTTAGGTGTACTTCGAGTAACGGGTTTTACCCCTAACAATAATAACAGGTAGCCCAATAGAACTGACAGGCGTTAACCCAACGGTAATAACGGGCTCCTAAACAAGAAAGACAAGAAGTACCCTAATTACTACCCCAATCGATTGGCTCCCTATCTCGTAGGTACCCTGTGTTGGCCCCACAATAGGATGTATTACTTCCTAAAGTGGAAACCCCTACTTTTTGAGATGCACAACCATATATACTGATGTTGTTGCGTCTTATTATCCCAACGCAAGCGGATTCATGCACGCACATGAGTCCGATGGAATGCGCCGTCAACACCCCCACTCAGATGAACCTCTTATAATCAGCTCAGTAAGCATGCCCTGACCCCGACCTAGTTCGGGGTCCTCCTTTTGATGCGAAGATGAGTTACTGACTGATACGGGTCCCACACAATAGATGACACAAGCCACCCCCTTGGCTTGCATCCTCACCACTGTTTCAAATCTTGTAAATATCGCCCTAGATCTCCTTCGAGATCTCGTTTTGGGCTCCTTCCGAAACAGAACAACAAATATCACTCTAAATCTCCTTTTGAGTATATCGCCCAAGATATTGCAACATCGAACGATATATCGACCAAGACGAAATACTGGAATATCGTCTGAGATCTTAGTTTTTTTGGTTAAAATTTAAATTTGTTCCTGAACTAGAACTATAAATCAAAAAACTCAAATCTAGCCATATCAAACTTTTGTTATTTTACATTTTGCATGTTAGATGACTATATTGTATGTTCTATATGTTTTACAATGCTTATAATTTTCATATTAGTCTTTTTACATACATGTTACTTATGAAATTATGTATTTTATAATCTATTTATGCTAATTTTTTTAATGTTTTGGATCCTTTTAATGTTTCCTGTCTAACAATATTCCTGTTTTAAGCATATTACGATTTAGAGTATGAACGATCTTTCGTAAAATAAAGAATAATAAAGTTATTTTTCATTTTAAGTTTAAGTTACTATGTTTTTGATAGCATTCATAAAAATCATTTTGTTAAAATATCATTTTTAACATATCATGTACCCCGAGATTGTTCCGATATGAACTTTCAGATCCGAGATAAAAATCCGAGACAAACTCCCGAGTTAGACTCATCTCGTCCGAGATCTCCCCCGATACGAGACCGAGTCTATAAAATACCCGAGACGAAACACGACCAATATCTGAGATTTAAAACCTTAATCCTCACTATTAGGATTTTGATAGGTTATGTCTAACAATTTAAAAAGGTCGCATAAACCCAACACATAAAATAGGTTAAGTTTGTTGGGTTCATATAACCCCCACAGATTCAAGCAAGTTTACATAACCCCTACTCAATTTGACAGGTCCATGTAACTCCCACGGATTATAAAAGGTTAAGTATTACAGGTTAACAAGTTATTATAATTTTTCCATTCATGTCTGTTAATGCACTAGACCTCTCACATTAAGTCTATCACTTGTGGATACTGGATATGTCGGATGGTTCGAGACAGACTTCTACCACAAGTCAGGCCTAACCTCGTGTCTTTACATCACTACATGTACATTTATTCACTCGATGCCTCACATTAGATTAACCACTTGTGGACGCTGGATTTGTCGAGCAGCTCCGGGCAGACTTCTACCACAAGTGTAATTTAACCTCGTGTCTAAGTGCAGTTATAGTTTCTAATTACTGTAAATTTAGGTATGTTCATTATTTAGTACTTTTCCATGTTCATTAAAGGTTATGCCCCAAATCCTAGTCTGGTTCATAATACAAGTTATGCCCCCAAATTAAAGTTTTAGATGAAGGTATAGATTATCCCCCAAAATCCCAGCCAGGTTTTACGATACAAGTTGTGCCCCAATTTATCATTCCCAACAATCCCCAATTTCGTGCGTTTGCATATTTCAGCAATAGGCCTAGGCTCGAAGGTAGATTGGCTATAAAAATCAAAAGGAAAGGAGGGAGAGAAAAGAACAGAAATAGACATAATAACAAAACATGCATACGATGACAGAAATAGGCATACTACCAAATAGGCATATGGTGACACTATCAGGCATAATAACAGAATAGGCATATCAGGAATAGGTATATGAGAACTAAATAGTAGATTAGGTGTACAAGTAGTGGCAGATCTGTTTAGTTATGATTCTGGTTACTAACAGGCATAGGCTTGGATCCAAACTTATAAACATGTCAGGATTACGTATTAAATGTTTATATTTAAAAATAATATAAACTGACGGGGACTGGATCTAAAGAATAGAGAAATGACTGTTGATGTTGTAGCAGAGATTCTGGAATACGTATAAATCGTTGTTGCAGAAGAATAAGCTAATTTAATCTGAGTTGGGATAGCACTTCGTTGTCTCCATTGTTTTTGATGAATAAAACAATAGAAATGAGGTCCTATATATAGCCTCAAGCCAACGAATCTCATTCAGAAACACATCCAAGTGCAGGGGAGGAATCTGCCCCAGATCTGGGTTGGGTCGACCCTGGGGTCAACACCCCCATGTAGGGGTCGACCCATGGATTTACACCCATGGGGTATGGGGTAGACCCCTAACCGGCCGATTCCCCTCCCTTTCCCACTCTTCGATTTTTGATTTTCTAGGCTTGATTATATATATACATACATATATATATTGCTTATATGTATACAAACTTCAAACCTTAATATCTTCTTTATATGATGTCCGTTTTACGCAAACTCGGAGTCTATCTTAAGTAGAATTCGAAGACGAACACAATGGCGTAGTCTTTTTTGCTTAATTCCTAATATTTAATTAAGTATTCTTTAGTTTGTCTCTAGAGTGTTCTTTAAAATTATAGGGTGTTACATTCTCCCCTACTTAAAGGATTTCGTCCCCGAAATCTCTAATTTAAGAAGAATGTATATCATAACATCTGTCATCCATCTACTCATACACCACTCACAGGAATCTATTGTTCTTAAAAGATTTCTTACGCTTATATGATCATATGCCAAGGTGTGTGTTTATGTCCCTATGCTAATGCGAAAGATCAGGCGGTCTATCGATTCAGTCGACCTCCTGAATGTAATGTATGCCAGTGCCATGAATCCAACATGTATGCAAATAATCCTAATATATCATGTAAAGGCTATATGCATGCACAATCATCCATCCAAATGCAGCATCAGTATGATGATACACCCATTTCCATCCATAAAAACAAGAAAAATGCACATGCATCCATACGCGGTATGAGAGTGATTGAGCCGATCTACTGCCTAGTGTGTGTGTGTATGCATCCACGAGAAACCAGTGGCAAACACTTGCATCCACTTGCATCTATGAAACATAACATGTCTCAAACACATGTTTACAATCATTAGTTCCCTGCCTAAAGGTTGAAGATTTGATCGATGGGATATACTTAAATGACAGAAGCAAGTACGAATAAAAGCTTTAGAAAAAAGAAGTTAAGAACATACCCTTGAAAAGAAGAGGGTAATCTTGTCTTTAGTCTCCCAAGTTGCATCCTCGTGGTCATCTCCCCACTGAACTTTCATCAACTTGACCTCTCGTTTGCGTAGCTTCTTAACCTCTGATCCAAGAACATAGTAGGAACTCGTCTAACTGTCGCCTCCCATTCCACCTTTACTTCCTCAAGCATATCGGCTCAACTACTTCTGCGGTATCATGTAGGAACTTCCTTAAATGAGAAACATGGAAAACCTCATGAATACTAGTTGATCTCGCTAGTAGCTTTACTCTATTGGCCATTTGGACAACCTTTTCTGTTATGGGAAATGGCCCTACAAACCTCGGCGCTAATTTCCCTACAGATCCAAAACGAACCACATTTTTTATAGGTGATACTTTGATGAAAACCAAGTCTCCCACTCCAGACTCAATATTAGTTCTTCTCTTATCTGCGTAGGACTTCTGCCTATTTTGAGCTATCTTCATATGTCTGCGGATAAGATCAATCTTTTCTGAAGTCTCTCTTATCATCTCAAGTCCAAGTAGAAGCCTCTCTGTAGATTCCCACCAAGAAGGCGGTGATCTACAAGGTCGTCCGTACAATGCCTCGAAGGGTGCCATGCCAATACTAGGCAGATAACTGTTGTTGTAGGTGAACTCTACCAAAGGAAGATGCTCCTCCCATGTCCCTCCGAAGTCTAGGATACACAACCTTAAAAGATTCTCAAGAACTCTATTCACCCTTTCTGTCTGTCCATCAGTCTGAGGGTGATAAGCGGTGCTCAAACACAACTGTGTACATAATGCCTTTTGCAAGCTCCTCCAAAACTCACTACTGAATATGGGGTTATGATCACTCGCTATACTGGAAGGTACTCCATGTAGATGGACTATCTCACGAAGATAAACTATTGCCAACCATGTTGGCATCCTCTTACTCTTAATAGGAATAAAATGAGCGCTCTTAGTAAGCATGTCAACTATAACCCAAATATTGGTGTTGCCTTTCCTTGATCTAGAAAAACCATCAATGAAATCCATAGAGACGCTCTCGCACTTCCACTGTGAGAGTCGGACCTCCAAAGGATGAAGTAAACCATCGGGCGTCCTTTGCTCAGCCTTGACTTGTTGACAAATCAAATATTGAGAAACAAACTCCGCTACATCCTTCTTCATCCCAGCCCAAAAGAAACCCTCTTCATATCACTATACATCTTACCACCGCCTGGATGGATAGTCATCCTAGAATGATGGGCTTCCTCAAGGACTATCTTCAACAAACTCCCAACTCGGGGACCAAAAATCTTTCCATCTCGTCACAACCACTCTCTATCATCCATGGAATATTTATTGAGGTGACTGGAAGTCTCCCCTCTACTGAGCCTATCTAAGATGTCTGTTATTTGTGGGTCCTCTCGCTGTGAAGTTCCTATCTGATCCAAAAGAGTAGGTCGCACCTCTAAAGATGTCAATAAACCAGGTGTGAACTTGGCAGAGGGTCTAAAATCAAAAGTTGATATATAATCCAAGCTATGCCTCTTTACGAATAGAGGACTCAAGGTCATCCTCTGTCTACTCAGTGCATCCACCACCACATTACCCTTGCTAAGGGTATAAGCAATCTCAAAGTCATAGGACTCTAGGAACTCCATCCATCTCTGTTGCCTCAAATTGAGATCCTTCTGCGAGAACATGTACACGAGAGATTTACGATCGGTATACAACTCGAACTTCTCTCCAAGTAGATAATGACGCCAAGTCTTAAGTGCGAATACAACGACAGCCAACTCTAAGTCATGGGTAGGGTAATTCTTCTCATGAACTCTTAACTGTCTACTCCATAACATATTACCCTTCCCTCTTGCATCAGAACTGCACCAAGCCTTATACCACATGCATCAATGTAGACTGTGAACACTTTATTCCATCAGGCAAAGTCAAGACTAGGGTTGTTGTCATAGCCCTCGTCAATCGCTAAAAAGCATCCTCACAGTCTATATCCTAAGAAAATGTCGAAATCTTCTTCATCGATCTAGTGAGCGGGGAAGATATCTTTGCGACGTCCTTAATGAACTTCCTATAATAGCCCGCTAATCCAAGAAAATTCCTCACCTTCGTTGCATTCTTTGGAATCTGCTAATCCTGAACTGTAACTACTTTCATGGCATCTACTACTATCCCATCCTTAGAGACCACATGCCCTAGAAATCTCACTTCCTTTCTCCAAAAATGACATTTGGAGAATTTCACCTTAAGTTGGTGCACTCGTAGAGTCTTTCAAAACCTCTCATAAACGTAGGGCATGCTCTTCCTCACTCTTTGAGAAAATCAAGATGTCATCGACAAAGACCACAACGAACTTATTTAGAAACTCCTGAAACACCCTACTCATCAGATCCACAAAATAGGCGGGTGCATTTTTCAACCCAAAAGGCATGACGAGCCATTCGAAGAAACCATCTGGAGTTCTAAACGCAGTCTTGTCTATACATTCCTCGGCCACCCTTAGCTGATGAAACCCCATGGCCAAGTCTAACTAGGAGAAAACAGATGCACCAACAAGCTGGTCAAACAGATCATCTATTCTCGGAAGTGGGTGCCTATTTTTCTTAATGAGCTTATTCAACTCCCTGTAATCCACGCATAAGCGAAGCGAACCACCCGCATTAGTGGCGAATACTACTCGAGCACCCCATTCAGATATACTTCGCCTAATAAACCCTTTCTCGAGTGGCTCCCTGTAACGACCCAGGAATTTTCGGCCCCGAAAATCGACATAAATACCCTTATCATGACTTATGCCGATTCTCCAAACACCGAAAACACTGGAACGTTTATAGAAAGAAATTAGAGGGTGAGATAAGAAAGAAAGAAATATTAGAATAGAAGAAGAAGAAGAACCAACACAGAGTCTCACATCGCAGCGGAACAAAATATAATACAGAAATAATCTTTATTGAGAGCTTTGAAAGTACTTACAATATCAGAGTACAACACACATCTGGACAGTTTTGATAATCTGTCCTCATATATATAATCACACAGCGGAATATCATTCGTCTGAATATCTTCAGCTCGTCTCTGGACTCCTCAATACCTGATAACCTGAACCTGTACACCTCGGTCTAACCCGAGCATTTACAAAACACCGGGTTAGTCTGGTGGACCAGAGTGAGATAAACTCGCACAGTAGTAAGGGTAAATCATCCAACCATGATTTTAAAGTTCAAAATCTTTTCAAAAAGAAAAGGCTAATCGTAAGACCAAATCCACACATAAACACGGACGGTTTTTTTTTCTTACGATACCCCAAAACCTTTTTGAAATCAATATCTTTTCTGATATTATCATAGTGTCTAAATACAAGTAAATATCAATCTAGTGGAACACTTACATCTCATGCTCCACGTATATATGTACAAACAAAACCCGTAGGCACTTATTGGAAATTGGATTCCGACCTTGACAAGGTATGGGACCACCTTCCGCTCGTGTATCTCTAGAGGCGAATACACTGGGTTCAACAAGAACGTCTGGCAACCCGGCCCTCACATGACCGACCACTCATTTCGCTTGAGTGTATCGAATGTATATCACCAACGGTTGGACTCAAACCACCGTTCCCGAATGGGCAGAATCGATAGATTAAGAAACAAAAGGAATTTCTCTAGATAGGTGATTATACACCCTAATGGGAGCGACCCACATAGCCATGCTGCCTACCCGATTTTTGTCATCCCCCGGTTGATGAGGCTTGAGGTCAGAACACATCTGATCATCATACACTTTGAATGCCACATCGTCAGATCCTCTAGATATCACTAATTGATATCCACAAAAATACTCTGCGGTCATCTGAGAGAAGGTGTACGGCCTCCTCCGCCATCAACAGAAATACGTTTGAAGAAATCAACGTACGTGAACCCTTTGGAAATACTCCGTCGGACACTCGTCCATACAAGTCATCCAGGAACAGGATGAACCGAAGGTACTCTCCTACTGCATCCAATATAGGAATCACCCCATGGATCAGTAGCGATAGTCCTTGCTCTCCACAGTTTCAACCACGACAGAACCCCAGTATATCTCCGGGTCGAATCAGAGATTTTAAGTGGTTCTTCCGCTTTATGAAGATCTATGGTCTTCACATGCTCTATCTCGATCGTAGCTTGATCCCTCCTCTACTTCGTATTTGTGGGTCGGAATGGTTTTCGAATATTCATTCGATCCCGGTCTTTCCAACCAACAATCGTAAAGGTCAGACTTGATAGTCGGTTGTTTAACTATCAAGTAAACATCCATGAAAATAACATAAAAATAGATTCACTAGTCTAGTACTCAGCAGTACTTGGCCTTTTAAAAATTAATCACTCAATTTCCTTTTAATTCCGTTACTAGGAAAATATCATCTCAGCTCATTTCCATTACTTTGGAAATCTTATCACGCACTCTCGTCATTACCAACTAGTATCATCCTTGGATAGTTCCTGAAGTCGTTCAAGTTGGGGTATTTTAATTACCTCTCAGACCTTGATCAACAACGTTCCTATCTTCGGATAAATACGAATCGTAATTCAAAAACCTGATATTGTTATTTCAATTCCTATTATCAATCTCGTTTACAAATCTCACATTTAATCCTTTCCTCGGGAAATCCTCTTTCGATTCTTTTGGTTTAACTTAAATCCCATCATTAGGTATTTCAACTCCAAAACTACTTTTAAACCTATATTCCCTTTATAAACTTTGTTTAAAAATTCCTGATTTAATATAAATCCTTTACATCTTCTCCTTTTCTTAATTCAAACATTAAGTAAAATTTCCCATTGTCGTCTCCATTTAGAACTCTTTATTACTATTTTAAAAACTCGAGTTCAAAATACAAAACTCATCCATGGCTTCTTTTCAATATTCAAGTATATTTCATTTCAGCTTGGTTACTTAAATGTATTACAATCAAGAAGAGATTATTTAACTCAACATTTAACCTTGCAAATTTATTTAACCCCTTTATTTATTAAAATAAATAATAAATTTCCCTTTTAAAACTCTTACTCAGCTTAACCAAGTATTCATTTGGTTATACCACTAATTTAGTATCTAACTTGGTTTAAAGGGTCGACACCAATGTGATTACCCTTTTTAACTAACTCTATTTAATTCCTTATTTAAATTAATTAAAATATAATTTAAATAGCTTCTTTTTAATTGCTTACGATAATTCAAAGACTTAACTACTAGGTTAATCCCTGCTTTTTGTTTATAATTCTTTTTGACAAAAGAATCCATTTTCATAAACAAATCTCATAATTTCTTATAAACTTGAAATAAATAAATAATTTCTATTTATTTCCCTTTGAATAACTCTCACTTAAAGTAATTCCTTTAAAAACCATTTTCAATTTTAAAATATGGTTATAACTTTAATATCGTCGATTCTCCATCGAAAAAACCCATATCTTAAAAATCGATTGTTTTCTAGACCATGTGATGCCAATTACCAATCCATACCATCCATCAGCATAAATGTTGAAATATATTTCAACTGTCAATAATAACCAATCATTTCTTTTTATTTGACTGATAAGTACTATATCGATCATCAATCCATCAACAACCAATTCAAACCATTCAAACAATTTCGAACCATTTCAAACACGTTTATAAAACATGACCAATCAGGGGAATTTACTCTATTCGGGTCAAATCATAACGATTGGTGTTTTACTGAAGTTAAACGATTGTTTAATTTCAGAAATTAAATCAACAATAAATATATATCACTAGCAAACAGTCAATCACTAGCAATCAGAACATACAATATAAAAACCCAATTTATATAAAATATAAATGGGAAGAGCTGAGTGAGTTTAACTCACATTGATTTGAAATCCGTCGATAACAGTCTATTTTAATCAAATTAATCTGATGTTTAATTTGAATAAAAAATTCCAGTCACTTCAGACCCGGACCAGACTCGCTCCATCTCGATGTTCTCGTCCCTACGGTCCCAACGCAACTGACCGCGTTGAAATCTGATAACGTATGTGAAAAATATCGTATAAACAAATTTGTAAACTAGTTAAATAAATAAACATGAATTTATATTTTTGGAATGGGCTTCTCACCTTCACTGCCGGCCCAAATAAAACTCAACCCACCAACCTCCTCAAAACCCTTCATCACCGTGACCCCTAGCTCATTCATCAGCCGCCTCCTCAAAAATATACTCCAGACCAAAACAAAGGAAAAACCCTAATCCCCAAATTCGTTCTGCTCGATGGCGTCGCCCCCTTCTCGCGCCTTTCCCCTTCCATCGTCCCCTTGCTCTCCTTCTTCTGACGAACCCCTTCAGCAACTACGGATAAATCAAACCCTGGATGCCCCAGATCCACTACCGACGCCACGAGCCACCTTCAACCTCTCCTGAACCTCACACCTTCAATCCGAACAGATTCATTGAATAAAAGCTAAGTTTTTTTTTTCTATTTCGATTACATCAATATTTGCTTTGATTTTTTTTTCTATTCTCTGGTTTTGCCGAATGAATGGGTTTTTGTATGGTTAAACTACCTCTGTATGACCCCTATTTATAGTAGTGTATGCTAGGATAAAATCAATGTCGAAAACGTATTGTTACTTCAATCAATCCGAATCTGTAACTTAGACTTCTTGTTCGGATTTTTGGGTATAGAATTTTGATTGACTTGGATAGGTTTATAGGTAGCTGCTATGTATTGTTCATTCAATACAGACATTGAATCTGTATGTTGATTGTGTTCAGAACTTAAAAAAAACAGTTTTGAATGACCCTTGTACCTGAATTCGATTTAGAATATAAGTATATACATTTGTAGTGTAGGTTAGATTAGCATGTGGCTATGACTTGTTTATTCAGTACATATTTTTGAAATTGTAAATTTTGCTTTGGTTTTTGAATTCGAGATTGATTTTTATATATATATATATATATATATATATATGTGTGTGTGTGTGTGTGTGTGTGAATATATATATATATATATATATATATATATATATGTTATCAATTCTGCACCAATTTTGCTTTACTTTAGCATGTGCATTGTACTATAGAATTTGATGTATGAGTGCACAGATATCTGGTTTAATCCACTACACAATGTACTGTTTCAGTTCGGCTATGGTATTGTCTTATCTAGTTAGCTGTTCATCATCTTTTCTTTGCTGTTTCTGTACTGTTTTGAGCAGTTCACCATGTTCCTTAGCTGTTACATACCTATATAGGTTTCTGTCCAGCTTTGAAGCAAGTATACACATATATTTGATTTTATATGGGTTCATATTATATATAGCTGTTCTCATTTATTACAGTTCACTGTTTTGATTATATTGTCTCATGAAGATTTTTTTTCTTTCTTTTTCTTTTTGCAGTCTATGCTATTCTGAGATCTTCCCCTTTTAATGGGTTTTATTTTCTTGTTTTGCAGATCAAAACTGATGTGGATGGTTCACAGATCCAAGACTGCTGATATTAAATAAGGGATCATGTTTGTACTTGTTTGATTCTGTCCAGATCTATTGTTGTCAATGTTCATACATTTGATATGTATATGTATATACTGTTGTATGGTCATATTCAGATTTGAATTGTCATGACCTTTCTTTTAGCTGTTCATATCTTTATCTGTTCATTGTAATGTTTTGATCGGTCTTATCTATGAAATATACATATATATTTTTCTTGTTTGTAGGACTGTTTCTAGCTATATAGCTGTACAAACTTTACTGTTTTTTTCTTTTCTCTTTATTTGTGTGCTGTATTTTAGCTTGCATTGCAAATTTTCTGTGTTGTTTAATCAATTTCTATGATGTTTCTTTTCATTTCTATGATGTTGAGATGTATAAGTATATAGTTGTTCGATGTGCTATAATATATATATATATACACACATACTTAGTAGTTCCTTTTACTGTTTTGTTTATAGTTGTTGAATTTTACTTTTCCTTAGCTGTTTTGCATAAACATAGCTGTTTTCATCTGTTCATAATTGGTTTTAGTTTCATGGTACGAAACCACACTTTTTGTAATTACAATTTGTGCAGATTTCAATATCAAACGGCTATAGTTTTCAATACAATATCAAAATCAAATATTTGATTTTTACCTTTCTTCCCCATCTACTAGCAGCATTATAAAATATCAAATTGCTATAGTTTCAATACAATTTGTTCAGATTTCAAAACCAAATTTGATATTGTATTACCTAATTTCATTCGAACAGTTTTGCTATTATACACTAGGTCGAAGCGAGGTTGAGATACTCAAAATAAACCCATTTGTATTGTCGAACCAAAAGAAAATGCTGGTGTATATGTCAACATAGACATTCAAGAGTTAATTATAAATTCAATATAATATAAATAAAATTCAAATGGTTAGATCAACTAAAATAATTAAATAAATATCATCGTATTTAATTAAACAACGTTTTCAACTTCTAATGGTAGAATCTAAATTCGATACTAACATTCTGATTTTTAAATAATATACAATTATATATATTCGAACTCTATTTTGATTAAATAAATTCGATTAAATATATATATATTATATTTCAAATATAATATATAAACTGATTTAAATATTCGAATTTAAATAGCCAAAAAATCCGGGACGTTACACTCCCCTACTTGCTTGTTGAACTCCCTCCTTTCTCTCATAGCCATGTGGTGCACATGCAATGTAGTTGGCTTTGCACTGTCCACCAAGTATGTACGGAAATCAATTCGCGCCTCGGAGATAAGCCCCGAACCTCCTCAAAAACATCAGGATACTCACAAATTACTGGTACAGATCATAGATCATCGATAGACGCAACAAGTAACTCTAGGAAACTAAGCATGACAGACCCCTTAGGGTCACAAGAAATCCCGAGGGTCCTTCCATGGGAAGTCAAAATTCTAACGACCCTCCTCTCATAATCCAGAATGGCACCATACATGGCTAGCCAATCCATCCCTAGAACCGAAACATAACCCATGAAACCAAGCAAGTATGCATCACACTCAAACTCGACGCCGCACATAGATATTCCCAAACCCTAACAAATCATAGACAAATGAGACATACCTCCAATGGGGTTTGAGAAAACAACGGGATCCAAAACCATACTAGTACTAAGGTGCTGAGACTCAACTATAGAATCAGATATAAAAGAATGCGAAGTACCAGAATCAAAAAGAGTCCTAACAGTTAGATAAGAAAGAGAAAGCATACCTTTAACAGAAACTTTCCTACCTTCGTTTGGTCCACTACCCTCGAGAGCATGCACCGGCTCTCCATATGGTTCTGTCTTTTGCAGCTGTCCTTGCTTCTTAGGGCATTTCCTAGTATAGTGTCTGACCTCACCACAGTAAAAACAAGCATTCCTTTTTCTACAACCCTTAACCAAATGACCCAAGCTCCCACAACCATAACATTTCTTTTTGCCTTTATTTGAACTTTATTAGGTTTCCCTTCTTTCATCTATGTTCCTTTCTTGGGCAACCATTTTTCTCATCCTTGAGTTATGTTCCTCAACCCTAACTCCCTTTTTTTCCTCTTTACAATCCTTGTGCAACTTGTTAACAAGTCTCTCGGAAGCTGCCTCCATCGCACAGAAATCCTTATGAATCCTGAGAGAAAATTAGTCATAGGTGGAACTACTGCGACTATAGATGGAGGCTAGGCACTTCCTTGCCCTTCGACATGTGTTGTAGTTTTAACATGCCTATAGAACAATTTTGTAATGGAGATACCCTTTGGGAAGAATCGGTTCCCCAGACATGCTGAAAAGGAAAGGAAAAGGGACTCAAGCAGAGAATCGAGAGATATTTTATATGGCTTTGGGGAATATGTTTTTCAAAAACAGACTTTTCTTTGAAAATATTTTCCTTTTAAAACCTTTTGAAAACAATTTTCAAAATATTTTATCCGATCTGGTAACCTTCAACTCTGATACCAAATTTGACACCACACGTCCGTTAATGTCACTCTTTATCAGAATGCATTAAGTCTAGTGAAGCGTTATAGGCAAATAGAAACAGAAACATCACAATATAGATATAAAATAATAGTGAAATTTAAAACTTTATTAAACAGAAAACATCGTGGTCCAAAAACCAGTAACAGCATAAGTCTAAAATACAAAAAATCCATTATATCAAGTTAAAATATCTGCCATGTACTAAAATCATCAGAGTATAATAATATAAAATCATAGCCCGCAAAAATAGCCGTATCAGAGAAGACAGGAAATCAAAGTGGTACATCTAAGCAACTCCAAGTAGAATGAAAGAGAGAATCCTAACTAAGCCTGAGTATTCCCACCGTGAGAACCTGGGGGGAAGGAAGAGAGAGAAAAGGAAACAAAATGGGTCAGACATAAAATTTGGCGAGTCCAGATACTTTTAGCACATAAATAAGTAAAAGCATCATGGTGGGCATGTAAACTGGATGAGAGAGATAACAGTTTCATAAGACATGTATAACAAGCTAAACAAGATAAATAGAATAAACATAAGAGAATATATTTCGCTTCTCAAGTACTTTTCTCTGCACCAATCTAGTATAACAGAAATAGAATGATCCCAACAGAAACAGAATGGTAGACTTAGGTGTACTTCTAGTGACGGGTTTTACCCCCAAACAATAATAACAGGTAGCCTAACAGAATTGACAGGTGTTACTCCCAACGGTAATAACGAGCTCCTAAACAAGAAAGACTAGAAGTACCTTAATTACTACCTCAATCGATCGGCTCCCTATCCCGTAGATACCTTATGATGGCCCCACAATAGGATGTATCGCTTCCTAAAGTGGCAACCCCTACTTTTCGAGATGTACAACCATATCTACTGATGTCGCAGCGTCTTATTATCCCAGTGCAAGCAGATTCATGCACGCACATGAGTCCGATGGAATGCGCCGTTAACACCCACACTCGGATGAACCTCTTATAATCAGCTCAGTAAGCGTGCCCTGACCCCGATCTAGTTCGGGGTCCTCCTTTTGATACCAAGATAGGTTACTGACTAATACAAGTCCCACACAACATATGTCACAAGTCACCCCCTAGGCTTGCATCCTCACTACTAGGATTTTGAAAGGTTATGCCTAACAGTTTAAAAAGGTCGCATAAACCCAACACATAAAACATGTTAAGTTTGTCGGGTTCATATAACCTCCCACAGATTCAAGCAAGCTTACTTAACCCTCTATTGATTCAAGCACGTTTACTTAACCCCTACTCAATTTGATAGGTCCATGTAACTCCCAAAGATTTTAGCAGGTTAACAAGTTGTTATTATTATTTTTCCATTCATGTCTGTTAATGCACTAGACCTCTCACATTAAGTCTATCACTTGTGGATGTTGGATATGTCGGGTGGTTCGGGACAGACTTCTACCACAAGTCGGACTTAATCTCGTATCTTAGCATCATTACATGTACATTTATGTACTGACCCTTCACATTAGATTAACCACTTGTGGATGCTGAATTTGTCGGGCGTTTCCGAGCAGACTTCTACCACAAGTGTAATTTAACCTCGTGTCTAAGTGTAGTTATAGTTTCTAATTACTGTAAATTTAGGCATGTCCATTATTAAATACTTTTCCATATTGATCAAAGGTTATGCCCCAAATCCTAGTCTGATTCACAATATAAGTTATGCCTCAAATTAAAGTTTTAGATGAAGGTATAGATTATGCCCCCAAAATCCCCTTCAGGTTTTACGATATGAGTTGTGCCCCAATTTATCATTCACAACAATCCCCAATTTCATGTGTTTGCATATTTCAGCTATAGGTTTAGGCTTGAAGGTAGATTGGATATAAAAATCAAAAGGGAAGGAGGAAGAGAAGAGAACATAAATAGGCATAATAACAAAATAGGCATATGACGACAGAAATAGGCATACTACAAAATAGGCATATGGTGACACTATCAGGCATAATGACATAATAGACATATCAGGAATAGGTATATGAGAACTAAATAGTAGATTAGGTGTACAAGTAGTGGCAGATCGGTTCAGTTATGATTCAGGTTACTAACATACATAGGCTTAGATCCAAACTTATAAACATGTCAGGATTACTTATTAAATGTTTATATTTAAAAATAATATGAACTCACAGGGACTGGATCTAAAGAATAGAGAAATGACTGTTGATGTTGTAGTAGAGATTCTGGAATATGTATAAATCGTTGTTGCAGAAGAATAGGCTAATTTAATCTGAGTTGGGGCAGCACTTCGTTGTCTCCATTGTTTCTGATGAATAAAACAATAGAAATGAGGTCCTATATATAGCCTTAATCCATCGAATCTCGTTCAGAAATGCATCCAAGTGCAGGGGAGGAATCTGCCCCAGATCTGGGTTGGGTCGACCCAGGGTTTGACCCTAGGGTCGACACCCCTGTGTAGGGGTCGACCTACGGATAGACACCCATAGGGCATGGGGTCGAACCCTAACAGGGCGATTTCCCTCTCTTCGATTTTTTTATTTTATGGACTTGATTATATATATATATATATATATATTGCCTATATGTGTACAAACTTCAAACCTTAATATCTTCTTCATACAATGTCCGCTTTACACAAACTCGGAGTTTATCATTAGCAGAATTCTGAGGCGAATGCAATGGCACAGTCCATTTTACTTAATTCCTGATATTTAATTAAGTATTATTTAGTTTTTCATTATAGTGTTCTTTAAAATTATGGTTGTTACATATATATGCAGCCTCCAATTGAAGAGTTGAAAGAATTATGGGATATAGGCGTAGAAACTTATGATGCCTTTACTGATCCAAATTTCATGTTACGTGCTGGCGTGTTGTGGACCGTTAGTGATTTTCCGGGGTATGCGATGTTATCCGGTTGGAGCATAAAGGGTAAATTGGCTTGTCCCGTATGCCATTATGAGACTTCTTTAATGTACTAGAAACATAGTAAAAAAAATGTGCTACATGAATCATAGAAAATTTCTGGATCTGAAACACAAGTGGAGGTTTGACAAAAGGAGGTTCAATGGTGAAGTAGAAATAGGATGAATTCTGGGAAATTTACCAGGAACTGACATTAAAGAACTATTTTATGGCTTTGAAAATAATTTTGGGAAGAAAAAGGATTCCCCTTTTGAAAAGAAGTCAATATTTTTCAATTTACCATATTGGAGCCGCAATTTATTACGATATAACCATGATGTTTTGCATATAGAGAAAAACATACGTGACAACATACTCGGTACTTTGCTAAATATTAGTGGTAAGTCAAAAGACCATTTGAATGCTCGTCTGGATTTACAAGAAATGGGCATCAAGAAGATTCCGCTTTCTACTTTTTCAAGTGATGGCGAACACTTTAAGATTAGGGCTGCCATATTTGATATGACGAATAAAGAAAAAAAAATTGCTCAGTACTAGAGAATGCTAAATTGCCATACGGTTGTGTAGCCAATATCATTCGGTATGTTCACATGAAAGAAACGACTATCTCAGGGTATAAGACACATGATTCTCATTTTTTACTTCATTACTTATTGCAATCTGCTGTGAAAAAAAAAACACTGAAGCCTGAAGTTGCATTGTCGCTGATAAGATTTGGTGCATTCTTAAGAGGTCTTTAGGCCAAAGTAATTGACTTGGAAGATGTGAAGAGGCAACAAAAAGACATTATCGAAATTCTTTGCCAGTTTGAGATGATATTTCTACCGAATTTCTTTGACATAATTGTTCACTTGATGGTTCACTTGTGTAGGGAACTTGAGTACAGTGGACCTGTACACGTTCAATGTATGTTTCCGATTGAGCGTTATTTAGCTAAACTCAAATCTTATGTGCGCAACAGATCTAAAGCGGAAGGTTCCATCGGCGAAGGTTACCTGACTGAAGAATGTTTGACATTCTTCTCAAGATTCTTAAGTGATGATGTAGTACCTAAATTTGAAAGTTATCCACAAAATATGGAATACGCTATTGGTACAAGAAGAAATAAAGACGGAAAAGCTATTCAACTAAAAGAATCTAAGTGGATGACATGTCATCGTTATACTATATTCAATTGTGGTAACGAGGAAATAGAGAAATTAAAAGAGTAAGTTATTAGGTTCTAATTTTATTCTAGCTAGTACTAAAGAATTAAAATATTTCTTCATCAATATTAATATCATCATAATTATTCCAGGGTATATCAAGCTTTAATTGATGGTCATGCAATGTCGACAAGATATAAAAGAGAAAGAGAGCATATACCGAAGAATTTTGGAAATGACTGAAGGATGAGGTTGGAAAAAAGAGAACATTTCGAAAGAGTTACAAGAGCAATGGGCCCTAATCGGTCAGCTAGGAAATTTAGTGGATACGTTATTAATGGATACAGATTCCATACAAAATACAAAGATGCTTAGTGCAAAACACAGAATAATGGTGTATTCTTGATTGCCTTGACCACTAGTTCTGCAAGTTCAAAAGATCAAAATCCATTGGTTGGCAATGTCAGTTACCATGGAGAAATTGAAGAAATAATAGAAATTGATTACTGGGGAGAAATTTCAATGGTTTTATTTAAATGTTGTCGGTACCACGAAGAGAAAGATTTGTATGGGATGACTCGAGTTAATTTTAATAGATTGTGCCAGAAATCTGATCCGTGTGTTACGGCTTCACAAGTACAACAAGTATTTTATGTACAGATCCAATTGATAATGCACTTTATAATGTTATCAAGAAATTGTTGAGGGATTAGTGTGATGTCGAAAAGGAAAATGGAAATGAAGATAATCCAACAACTAAAAGTCTACTTTAGGTCCCGCAACTAAAAGTCTACTTTTTATGGTTGCGCTTTAATAAACACTGCCATATTTTCCATGCAGTTGGATTTTTCAATCGCTACCAAAGGTTTGTGCATAGGTTAATTTTTCCTTTTCTGTAGTGTTTTCTTTTTTTTTTTTTTTTTTTTTTTTTGTACAACTAAAAACTTTTCGTTGCGTTTATTTTTAGTCATTAAAAATTTAGATGGTATGTTACATTTGTTTCTGTAGCAGTTCATGAAGGCTGCTAAATGTTAATAGGTGAGACACTTTTTGCTTTTCTGTAGCATTTATTAAACGCTACTAAAACATACTTATTGTTTCGTAGCACATTTTAAATGCTACAATATACTATTAATGGCTACTGCATCTCCAACAATCAATTATCTAATACATATTAAAATCAGAACCAATCGCATAAAATTTTGATCTACATCAAACATCAATCAATTGTATAATCATCATACTCAAATAACTGCGAACACATTAGTCATATATGTATTTTCCATATCCATTTAAATAATAGTTAGTTGAAAAAAAATCAGCAAATTCACATACCACAAGCATTCATCAATAAGTTTACATAATAAACTAACAAATGTCAAATACCATAACAAGTTTACATAGAAGTCCGGTGTTGCTGATGGTCTTCACTCCAGAATAGCTAATTACCTGTAGACTAGGTTGATAATAAAAATAAGAATTTTGATAAGCAAAATGTGGTCAAGACGAATATTTAATCAGCAGTCATTTAATACAAGTATATACACACACACAAAAAACAGAGTTTACTACAAAAATGCCTAAGTTTCAGGATCAGAACATAGATGGCATCAATTATGAAGAGGTAAACTTTCTCAAAATTTAAACAACTCTCAGAAAGAAAAAGTTCTTATGCTGGCTGAATACAATGGACTTACTTATAATTAAAATGTATAAACGACATCATGCTAACTCTAGTTCATTTCTTTCTTAACAAATGAATTGTTTAGGAACTGGAGTTCGACTACGTGTCAAACAGATGTTTTAACAAATAATCATCATACTCGGAAGCCTGCGACTGGGTTTTAATCCTATGAAATCTGTGAGAATAATAATATGTGCCAGTTCACAGGCATCACGTTTACTAACAAATTGCAGACCATACAATTTGGAAAAAAATGTCTTGTTTAATGAATTTTTGGTTAGAGTTTCAAGTTTTTATTTGGACTTCCAAATACAATAGAAACATAGCTATCAATCCGCCTTAAAGATTCAAAAATATAACGTCTCTGCTCACCAACCACAGTAGGTTAACAAGGCTTAAATTCAAAAATTAAATATAAATAAAGGTACAATCTACTACTCGTAAATGTAGATATCCATTTGCTAAATTTTGACTCCAATTGTTGGCATAACCTGCCAACACGTTCCAATTAAATTTGACACAGCATGTATCCATTAAATATCCATTTGACAATTTCAGTCATTCTTCTTGGTTAGTCAGCTAACAAACACATAACGTGTATGCCATAATTATTTTTCCAATGTTATAACAAAAGCTAACTATTAACTCAATTACGTACCCATTAACCAAGTAATGTTACAGAAACCATGCAGGCTTCTTCATGCTGCATCAAATTAATTACTGTCATTCTATCAGCATTACCATTAATGATGGACGTTAAAGAGAAAAATATGGTAAGTTTTCATTAAGAACCTGCTGGGTTATCTTGAATTCTTGGGTAACATATGGTTGAATGCAGCAGTAATGATGCATCGAAGAAACTAAACAACAATCAATTTTGACCAATCAAAAAAATATGTTAAAGTGACAGTTACAGGAAACAACACACATACCGTGAATTATCCGTGTCATGGACCAACACGTTTCCTACGATGTGGGACTAGCAAGCTTTGAAGAGGAGTTTGTTCTTAGAGAGTTGAGGTAGAGTCTGAGTCCAATTATGTAGTCTCTCGGCTGACCTATGTCCATCCAGAAGCTGGGCAGGACCATTGCAAATATCTTCTTCTGAGGCCATGTTATATGTATGTTAGGTATTATGGCTGCCATAATTTAATAATATAAGTAGTGAAAGGAAATTACCTTTAACTAATAAATATAAGCTGCCATAATTTATGACTAAATTAACACTAAATATATTAGATAGGAATTTTTTATTCTAATCCACGGTTTTAATAACTTAATCCACCATTTTACTTTAATAAGTTAATCCACAACTATTTTGTAAGTTAATCCACGAGTGGATTAACTTACAGATTTCACCCTATTATATATCTAACAATTGATTTTGTGCTTCTTGTTTCACAATTCTGCGTTATTTCACAATTCTCATATCAGATTAATAATAATAATCCAACTAGCCTAAAATCTAGATCTCATACTAGATAATTATGTGAAAAAAATACACATTATAAATCTACTGTATGCAACATGTTTCTTATATAAATTTTTCAGTCTTGAATAAAACCCTTGATTTCCTGTAATTTCCTTAGTACTGTAACTACCGTCTCCCTCATCAAGATGTAAACGACTTCTCTTCTCAGACATATTTCTATCAATTTTTCAAGATTTAGAAAATAACTAACTACAATTATATTTGATAATGGTGAAATAAAAAAAAATACAATTTTGTATACAATTAATCAACTTCAAAAAAAAAAAATCTACTTATTATTATGTTGAGTTACTCCGCTTACCGCTTAAGCTTGGATTTAGATGTTAGGATTTCAGAACTGAGAAGACAACAGAAAAAGCAAGGAACAAGACAACGGAAGAAGAAAACGCAGAAGATTGAGAAGAGGGGAATATGTATGGTTTTCTTTTTTTGGTGGATGTACTGATTAAAATTTAAATTTTAGTAAAAGTCAAAGATCCTATTAAATTGGATGGATTAACTTACTAATATGGTGGATTAGAATAAAAATTACCTATTAGATATTATGGCTTCAAGGCTGGCAAACGCAATTGAAAAATTACACTGACATGTACACTACTGCCAATGACTAGTTACAACCTGGGTTCACCCTAAAGTGCACCGGTAGTTTGATTACAACAGGATTTTGAGCATTGACTTGGGTAACATGAACCCTGTTTTGCAAACATGCAGCTCTAATTATTCAGCTACACAGACACCTTTATTTTTCCTACAACTTGTTCTAATTATTCAGCATTGACTTGACCAATATATTTGGCACACTTATTTTTTGCCTAAGTGTATTTAAATTTACAGTGCATTCAGCTTCATTAGAAGCAAATTTATATTTGACATGATCTGGATGGTGTACAAGTAAAGCTATGCAAATCTTTAAGATTTGTTTTATAACCACTGACGAAACTTGGTGTAACCAGTTTTAGATATGGTAGAGAAACAAGGTGGAATTAACTAACTTAACCAAGCAAAATTCAGCAATAACAATGCCTTCAATTATAAAGAAACCCAACGTAAGAAATAGACAACAAACGCCATAAATGCTTGCTAAGGTCACTTTTTAACAAAAATAACTAATCCAAAACTATATATAACGATCAAATTCACTATCCACAACTAAAAATACAATTTTGGAACAAACCTTCTTGAGCATTTACAACACACAAGCTTCCAATTTTGAAGGAATCAGAACATACCCATTTCGAAAAAGATCATCTAAGTGTAGGATTGAGCGACGGACACGAAGCTATTCTCTGGGTAGGGGCAAAATGGGAAATGGAAGGGTATTTTTGAAATAAAAAGGCCATGTATTTCGTACAGAAATAATAGAGATTAAGGAAAGGATACAAAGTTAATCCAACAGTGAAGGAGTTGAAATGAGAAGAAGAATGAATTATGGAGAGAACAGGAGTGCAATTGAAAAGCTGTGCCTAATGGCGGTCTCCTGAGAACATGTCATCTTTATGTTCAGTTTTTCCTCAAAATCCTTAAAGAAGTTTAGCATCACCTGCAAAAATTCAACATGCCATTATAAGACCTGAATATATTTTCGCATTTTATGATCTGACCATCCAAATGTTTAGATATCAAACCTCTGTCCTGTAGTTGATTGCAAGAACAACTTCAGTAACTCCAACTTCTTTCAAAGCTTCAATATGGTCATCACGAGCTTCAAATAATAAAACAACAATATATATATATATATATATATATATATATATATATATATATATATATATATATATATATACACACAATATGTATATCTATAAGAATATTTTGTTACCTGATGCAGGATCATTGGCTTGTTATCCAAATCGACTAATTATTTAGGGATACTGAGGGTTAATGGATGCAAACATGTACCGAAACCACCAAACAAGAATCAATGCATTCATGTTTGCAGAATTTCTCTATGAAGTGAAAAAAAATAAAAGATGAGTACGTAAAGCAGTGTGAATTTAAATAAGTCAGAGAAAATGTAGTTAGGCTATATACTAACCATACAATTATCCTTACTTTATATGTAATGCTTTATTGAAACTTTATTCACCTTGAGTTGTTTATTTACTACTTTGAGAATTCCGTGCACAACATGTGTTCAAAATGAGACTTAGGTTTTTTTTTTTTTTTTTTTTTTCAAATTTAAAGAATATACGCTTGGCTGAGGTTAACATATTCTTTGTTCGAAAGTTGATATGGATCAAATAAAAAACAATTCAAATTGAAATAATATAGTTTGTAAAATAGGTCCGTGCTTGTAACTGCTTTTTCATTCATATACGAGAAATTGGAGAACAAATATCTAGCTAGTTTAAAACTTTTATTCTTACCCTAAAAGCACTTTTAATTGTATCATCCTAGAAACGTGATTCATCAAATAATATTATTTTGCAATATACAGCTGATTTCGAACCATACTGGTATATTTAACAGCCAATGACCACTAGTAAAAATGATAAACATATAGTTAACTAGCATAAGGCGTTTGGGTAAATTTATCTTGGAATATATAATATCTTTTTAAAGAAGTGGAAAGAAACAGTCACAAGAAATACAAAATGAATTCTAAATAATACCTGTAAAAGCTTAGCAATAGTCTTCTCCCAGATCGGTCCTCTGGCGCTGTCAAGAAGATATGCCGATGTTGAAGAACCATAATCTCAGTAACCAATGAAGGTTACGACACAGAGAGGAAAGATACCAACAGTAACTGAAACCATGTCCATGTTCTTTTACAACACGATATAGTGTTCTATTATTAAAACAAGTAAGCTGCATGCAAACAAGTTCAAAATTTCTATTATTAAATAGAACTAACTGTGTTATGAACCATCTGACCAATCATATAGTGCTTCGAAACCTTGATTTTTTTACTTTTTACAATCAAATGTGACCAAGGGTTCTTCTTCCTAATTTTTTAGCTAGAGTATTTTTGAACTCTATAACTTTCATAACACGGCTATTCTTATTTTGTGGTCGAAATGAAAAACAAAGAGAACTATTTCTATGTCAGTAAATAGCAAATGTGTTTTATGGTCTCTGTTTTTGATATGGTATTGCAGAGAACTATTTCCGTGTCAGCAACAAAGAGAATTCTGTCTTACTGCATAGTAGATGACCAAAATGGTCATGCTGATGTTAATCTATTTTTCATCCCATTACGAACATTTTGGTCATTTTTGAGCAATAAAACAGAAATATATGACATGTCTCTTATTGGCAGGATGCCACTTACTAGAGATACGATCAGAACTTGTGCTATTTTTAAGCCAGAGAAAGATTCATGTCTTCTTTCTTTGACCTCATTCCAATAGGACTTTAAATTGTTCCAGCCATGTTGTTGACCACTGTTTTGTTGGTAACTCAGGCTAGTTTTCATCATGTTGAATGATAGTGTTTTGAAGCACGTTTCTAACCGCATCATGTAAATGCGTTGTATATGATGTGATCAAGTGTTGTTTGACAGTTGCTCGATTGCTGCTTGTTTCATCAGGTGATACACCAATTAAATTTGAGTTATGCTAGAATACGTGAAAAAGTTTTTGTCAAAAACTAAGAAATAAGGATAAATCCGGAATTTATGAGGGGTAAGCATTGAATTCAGGGGAGTATTCGTGTAATTCAAAGGGCGGACCTTCTATTTTTTTGTCTTTGGTGTATTTTTTGATAAAATTTCTTTTTTTTCATAGTAGCATTTTTGATTAAATTTACCATGTTAGGCTAACAATATTCTTATTATACTACAAGTGAACACTAAATCCCTACCATGCACTAGTTTCTCAGGAACTATGAACATATGTTAGGCAGATGGTAAAAAATACAAGTGCAACTAAGAATTATATAGGTCTCTACTATCTAGGTAGCATGTGCTGAACTATTCTCTCTTTCTTGAAAGACAAATGACATCTCAACTTGGTAGTTGGACCGGAGTAGTGAGCGAATCTTGAATTGTGGAATGAATGATAATGCTTATCATTTTTAGTATAGTTTATTTAACACACTTACCCATCTTGTGCCCTCAGATTTTAGCATAAACATCGACATATTATACCAAACCAGTGGTCTGGGCTTCCACAAACATGAAAACTAGGATTACCAATTTGATGTGGAAATACATAAAAATATCTAACTTTTTGAAGTTCTCTTTTGCGTTTATCATTATGAGTAGGTGAAGGTGATGGTTGGATGTATCATCATCCTAGCTATAAGCTACATTCCATGCACTGTAAATGTAATATTTGATATTGGGAAATATCAAATGAGAGAAAACCCAATATAAAAACATAAAATACAAGAATGCATTCCATATAAAAAACATTTGATATAGTGTGTACCATTAGCTAGATCAAAAAGAAAATCAGCAGGATTCATGGGAAAACAGGAACGAAGCCAGTGGGGGGAACTAGTGGAGGCGCCCTCCCCCCACCTTAGATTTTAAAAAAAAACCGATTTAAGCAAAAATGACCACTTTTAAGACATTTTTATTGATTTATTGGTTGAAATTAAGGGTAAACCGGTATAAAAAAAAATTTGACCCCCCCTCGAATCCGCCCACCCCCCTCCCCCCGAACGATTTCCTGGCTTCGTCCCTGTGGGAAGAGAAGGTGCATATCCAATGCTCTCAAAGTACTCCATAGCATCAGAGCCCTTTCCAAAGTACACAGGGTTTTTATCAGAAAGTAGCAACACGTCATGAAATCGGCTGGAAGGTTGATGGATAGTCATAACTACTATTCTTCCCTCTTTGGTTGGCTCATGCCTCATGCCTTCTTTTTGTTAAAAAAGATGAATAATAACAGAAAAAAATGCAAACAACCAAAGAATGATAATTTATGCAGCAAAAATGCTAATCAGCCCGACTGCTATTACATCAAAATGTACGGTTACAGACAAATAAAAGAGGGCCCGCTGATGAAATTACATTTTTACCCCCAATATACTCCAGTTGGACTATTTCGCATGTTTTGACCAACCGTAGTTCAGTCTGAATAGCAGTTCCCATTATGCAGTAAATATTAGAGCATCTCCAACAAAGGGGGAAATTCATGTTACGGCCTTGAATAAGGGTTGTTTTTGCACCCAACAGATGTTACGTTGTGTAACATTCAAGTAAATGTTACGGCCTCAATTCAGATTGCTGAATTGGGAGCGCAAGCCGATTTTATCGGCTCGTGAAGTCGCGAGCCGATTTTATCGGCGCCCGCCGGATAAATCGGCTCGCGACTTCACGTGCCTATAAAATCGGCTCGTGACTATTTTTGTTTCCTTGTCCTACCATACCATATTTTCTCATATGACAAAAAAAACCGTTATTATTTTCGTACAATAAACAAAATTGAAACATAGTAATAGATGATTAATAACCCTTACGAATACAAGAGAACGAGTTGGTACAATAGAAATGGACAACACGTTTACTGCATACATGATCGATAAGTTCGAACAAGCATAAAATAAAACACGAATTCAGATAAGGGTGCTTCATAACTAGGTATTGCCATAATGGTTCCATAAATGATTCATAAGATCCTTCTGCAGCTAGTTATGGAGTTCTGCATCTCTAAACATAACCTGACGGGTCAAATGAACGTTGAAGTCCTGCTCTGTTAGTGTACGGTTTGGTCGAAATACTTGCGGTGGTTGTGAAGCACCCTCGTAATCGCAGTGACGTTGCTCTCCGTTCATATCTCTTTCATCTTCTATAATCATGTTGTGAAGAACGATGCAAGCAAACATGATTGTAGACATCTTTTTCCTAGACCACAACCGGCATGAATTACTTATTATTGCAAATCTTGATTGTAAAACACCGAAAGCACGTTCCACATCTTTCCTTTGTCCCTCCTGCATCGTCGCGAACATGACTTGTTTAAGTGTCAATGGATTTGGATATGTTTTAACAATGTTGCTCCATTTCGGGTAAATGCCGTCATCTAGGTAATAGCCATGCTCGTAAGTATTTTGACCTAGGGTAAATGTTAAAGGAGGTACCCGGCCTCGAGAAAGATCATTGAACAGATGAGATCTTTCTATAACATTTAAGTCATTATTCGAACCGGGGATTCCGAAGAAAGCGTGCCATATCCACAGATCGTACGATGCCATAGCTTCCAAAACGATGGTTGGTCGTCTTTCCTTGCCGTTGTACGCACCTTGTAATCCTTTAGGACAGTTCTTCCATTCCCAGTGCATACAGTCCAGACTTTCTAACATTCCCGGCCAACCTCTGCTTTCATGCATCTCTCTAATTCGCACTACATCTGCTTCGTTTGGAGGCCGTAAGTATTCTTCTCCGTAGACGTCCACCACTGCTTGACAGAAAACTTCAAGTGTTTCAAGTGTCGTGCTCTCTGCTATGCGGTATGCATCGTCCAAAGCATCAGCTAGAGTGGTATAAGCTAACATTCTCATAGCGGCCGTCATTTTCTGTTCACCGGACAACCCCTGTGTCTTCGATGCATTTTGTTTGTACTTAAAGTAATCATTGTTACGTTGAATACCAGCCAATATCCGAAGAAATAGATTTCTCCGCATCATGTATCTTCTACGAAACATATCAGGCCCATAAGTGCAATTGTCATCGAAGTAATCTTGCATCAAAGACTTGTGGTATTTAGCATGATCTCGATGTATAAACCTCCTTCCATGAACTGATCCCCCTCTAGTTGTGGATGATGAACATACGGTTCATGGTATAGGTCCCGTATTTCTTGCATTTCACTGGAATCCAATTTTATTTGTAAGTTTTGATTTGAGATATGAATTGCAATGTTGTTGTTATATATAACTTATGCGGTATTGGTAAGTGGGTAGCTTTATTGGGTGTAGTGCTCTCCTTTATCAGATGATGTGCTCCTTTATTGGACAGAGTGTTCCTTTATCGACATGGTGCTCCTTTATTGGTACGAGTGCCTCTTTATTGGACAGAGTATCCTTTATTGGACAAAGTGCTCCTTATGGGAGAGAGTGTTCCTTTCTTTATTGGACATAGTGCTCCTTTATTGGTATGAGTGCCTCTTCATTGGACAGAGTATCCTTTATTGGACCAAGTGCTACTTTATTGGATAGAGTGTTCTTCTCTTTATTGGACAGAGTGCTCTTTTATTGGTAAGAGTGCCTCTTTATTGAACAAAATGGGCTTTAATTTTACAGTAAATAGCGCACAGTGTAGATTTTCTGTCATGGCTCCAGTAAATTTGTTGATACGAATGGTCTTTCGATCACAGACATTTAGAGCGCTGGACTTTGCAATACATAAATATTTTGCATTACAGAACTTAGAAGCTTACTACAACGACAATTACAGCACGAATAAATGCCAAAGTACAATTGAAGGAAGTACAACAACTGAACACAGAAACATCAAATTTAAAGTATAGTAATAAACGGTACGATAGCTTCCACCCACACCTACCACGGACGTGGGTAAAATCCAGCCCTAGTTGCTTCAGCAACATTCTTGTTTAAACGTCGTATTTCGGCTTGTGCTTCCAATGCATATTGAACTCCACGTTCGCACATCGGTGGGTCAATCCACTGCTTGGAGTAACAACAGTCAATTTCATTAGGAAAAACGTTTTGATCCTGGTAGGCTGCACAACCAAAAAATCGGCGCCCAGCATTTTTTTCGATCTTCGAAACAACTACGACCGATTCTTCTCCACAACGACATATAGGGTTGGATCCACCTAGACGTACTGGCTTGAGAACGCGTCCTTCAACAACCATTTCTTTTCCAGGTCTTTGATTTGCTACCCCCTCATCGTCATTTTCCATTTGTCCATGTTGGAGGCTACACTTTCTTTCCCCTGTTCTGACATACTCCAAAAAGGGAAGTATACTCTTTTCTTAACAACTTGGCTCCTTTGGGGAAAGAGGAAGGAAGTGGCGGCTGGAAGAAAATAAATTGTGATTAAGGGTTTCAGAGAAACCGCTATATGTAGGGAAAACAAGAGTATGGGTCCGGGGTCGTCCACTTACTCGCATAATTTAAACATTTAAGCACACGAAGGAGTTAAAAATGAGGGTCGTCCCTATTTTATTTTATAAAAATCCTTTAACTTATATATGTAAACCATTTCCACGGCGACTTTTTGGAATTTTGACTTGGACGTAAAACAAAATCTACGACATGAAAACCAATTTTTTTCTTCAAGTAGAAAAATATTGTCGATTAGATGCGAACGTGTCTTGTTGTGAGGAAATCCGACTTAGATTGGATTTCGTACGACCAATTGAAGTTTGAAACATTATAAAACGAACTATAGCGCCGTTGCAGTTCGTTTTATAATTAAATTATAAACCAGATTCGGCACTTGCCAAAGTACCAGATTCGGCACTTGGCAAGGTACCAGATTCGGCACTTGCCAAAGTACCAGATATGGCACTTGCCAAAGTACCAGATTCGGCACTTGGCAAGGTACCAGATATGGCACTTGCCAAAGTACCAGATTCGGCACTTGCCATAGTACCAGATTCGACACTTGGCAAGGTACCAGATTCAACACTTGCCAAAGTACCAGATATGACACTTGCCAAAGTACTAGATTCGCCACTTGCCAAAGTACCAGATTCAGCACTTGGCAAGGTACCAGATATGGCACTTGCCAAAGTACCAGATTCGGCACTTGGCAAGGTACCAGATATGGCACTTGCCAAAGTACCAGATTCGGCGCTTGGCAAGGTACCAGATATGGCACTTGCCAAAGTACCAGATTCGGCGCTTGCCATAGTACTAGATTCGACACTTGGCAAGGTACCAGATTCGGCACTTGCCAAAGTACCGGATTCGGCACTTAGCAAGGTACCAGATTCGACACTTGACAAGGTACCAGATTCGGCACTTGGCAAGGTACCAGATTCGGCACTTGCCAAAGTACCAGATTTGGCACTTGCCAAAGTACCAGATTTGGCACGAAACATAATAAACGGGCAAGCATTACACAGAACATAATAAACGAGCAATCATTACACAGAACATAATAAATGGGAAAACATTACACAGATCATAATAAACGAGCAATCATTACACAGAACATAATAAACGACCAAACATTACACAAAACACATTATAAAATAACATAACGTCCAAAACATCGAGACAAGCACATATATACATCGAGCCATACATATATATACATCGCGACATACACAAATATACATCATGATAAATCTGCGGCATCGTCATCAAAACCATCCAAAGATATGTCGTCCCCGGTATCAGAAGGGTCATAATACGGAATATCGTCGTCATCACTACCACCTCCCAAACCGCCACCGCCACCTAGTCCGTCATCCTCTCCTAGTCCGCCACCCCCTCCTAATCCGTCTCCTCCTCCTAGTCCGTCACCCCCTCTTAGTCCGCCATCACCCCCTCCTAGTCCGCCATCACCACCTGATCCGTCACCCCCTACTAGTCTGTCACCCCCTCCTAGCCCGCCATCACCACCTGATCCATGAACCCCTCCAACTCCGTCACCCCCTCCAAGTCCCTCACCCCCTCCAACTCTGTCACTCCCTCCTACTCCGCCTCCTAAACCTCCTACTCCGCCTCCTGAACCTCCACCAGTACATGACCCTACAATGGTACATGATGCTGCTGTATCACCACCCCTGCTGCCGCTAATCTGGCCTGTAAGTCATAGATCTGCTCCTACAATCCCTGAACAATCGCCCGGTGCTCCTCATACATGGACTGAGAATTTAGCAGCACCATCTCCTAAATAGCCGCAATATGTATCCTATACTGGTCCAACCGGGGTGCATACTGCATATATATAACATATAAAATCAGTTTGTACAACATATAACATACAACGTAAATTCACAAGTATAAATTTTACCTCATGTGGTAGATATATTCCAGCAGTAGGGACACCGTGCACCATGTGTGCAGGTGGGTGAACAATAGGCAGGAATACCTGTGCACCGATAAGATCAAATGTCTATAATGTATCGGCAGAGCGAAATCCGTAGGAGGGTCGGAGATCTGTGAAGGGGTCGGGTCAAAAGTAAACGAGGAGGATGAACTCTACCACTAACCAATCGGGGACCAATGTGATCGGAGTTTACACCCCGCATATAGTCCAACAGCAAGTACCGTCTAGGAGCTACCCGACCAAACTCTGCGTCGGGTAAGTGAAAATCGATCGTATCAACCCATCATGCCTGTCTCATACCAGCCACATATTGTCTCCCTATAGAACGTTGTGGCCCGAACATATCAAGTGGCAGAGGTGGATCTCCAGGTACGCGCAACTGACTGGTACCCTTGTAATAACATCTATCTCCTAAGTACCAAATATGAAGGTGGGCCGGTGGGAATAAGAGGACACGTCGAGTAGAGAATCGACATGCAATGGCTAATGGATGGGCATCAGGTACTGGGCCATCCGTTGTAAGTAACAACCAATAAAAAGCCCAAGGTGCTCGTAATATGTTCCCCCTCTCCCTCATATCTAACTGGATACGAGCCTCCATCAAGTCATGTCTCACACCAGCAGGAGCACGCCGAACTCCGTGAGTACTCTCTCATCTACGCATGCGTGGGAAAAAGGTCTCAGCAGCATGACTGACGATGGGCTGCATGCGTGGGTGCATGTTGGTCGTGTACTCGTAGTACCAGCACGGCAACATGTACCAAAAACCAAACATCTGGCCAACCTCTCCAAAAGCATAGGAGTCAAGAGCGGCATATAGATAACCCAATATGGCAGAGCCCCAATCAAACATATGCAGCTGCTCTAAATCGACTAGTGTTGCTAGGTAGCCCAGCCTAATCGTACTCCATTGGTTCGTATAGAACGTCGAACCAAGGAGGTATAAAATGGTAGCCCTGTATACTACGTGATGGAAATCTACCACATCGAGATGCGCTGTAATATACTGAAGTAAATATGTGACGAAAACGGCACCATTAGCTATATGAGCCGCTGACAAATCTAGCAAATGCTATATGTAAGAATCGGGTGACTCAAAAGAGGAATCAAATGGACAAGTGACTCTATCTGGACGGCCTATCTCAATCCCCGTAAGCATGTAAAAATCGGCAGGGGTGATACCTAGCTCAAAATCCAGAAAGTGAAAGATATGTGTCGTAGGCCACCATCTCTCTGCTAAGACATCTACCAAAGGTCGATCGAAGGACAAGGGAGGTATAATACGTAAAAAGAGTCTGAACGGACTAGCAAGTAGCCTCTCCCGAATATGCAATGGTAATATGTCAAGGGCATGTGTAACAAACTTCGCCCAACTCCCGCGAAGGTAGACGTACTCAGTCTATTAAAATTATACCAGTTAAATGACTATAAAACCAATAGTTCATACTATTAAAACGTATAACGTACATGCACTAAACTATAACGTAAAACCAACAGAGCATACTTTTTAACAGTTCAGTAACTACAGATATTAAAAAAATTAAAATTAATACCTGAACGGTGGCCAGCGCGGTAAAAGATCGATGGGTGAATCCCTGTGGCAGCTCGTGGAGGATACGTAAGTCCCCAATCGTTGTCCCCGCTGGTGGAGGAAGGTGAGCTGGGCCAGATGCGTCGTCTGGCATAAGTGGAACTGTCCATCTCCCCATCTTCGTAACGCGTGGCGGCATCCCGGTGTCGTAATGAATAAAAATAAATTAAAAAGGAGGAAATTGGAGGGAAAATAAAAATAATACCAACCCCCACCCTCCCGCGCCATTTATAAGCGCGGGAGCCGCGCGAGCCGATTTTATCGGCTCACGAGCTTGCGAGCCGATAAAATCGGCTCGCGCTTGTTGGGAGATATCAAAGATATCTCCCAACATGTTACGGGTCATAACATTACGACCCGTAACGCTGTTGGAGATGCTCTTATACCTTCTTGTAATCTTCTGTTGTTGAGTCATTGTTCATTACAGATAAACAAACCTGCCTCATGCCTTGTCCAAGTAAACTGCATGCAAACGAGTTCGAGAAATCCATTATTAAATAGAACTAATTGTATTCATCCGATCAATCATATACAGTACTTAGAGACGTTACTTTTTACAATAAAAAACGATAAGGTTTCTTCTTCCTGATCTTTTAGCATGATTATTTCTGAACTCTGTATAACTCACATAACACAGCTATTCATTTTCATTCTCCCCTGGTTTGTTGCTGCCTAAGGCCGTTGTCTCCCTCGCCTATGCCTTGGGTCGTCTCTATAATGAGATACAAAGATGCATTTTGAAGGATGTACCATTCAAACTAGTTTCACAAGAAGAAAATGTTACATGATTAAACATAACTAATAGTTACCCTTCTCCTCGCCAAATTTCTTAGTATGCACCAAACCATTCGGCTCAATCACTGTTTTAATTCTCCTGGCTCTGTCTTCAGTAGTTGTACTAGGTGGTCCACCTCTACATCTGTGCTTAGTCTTGCATTATTCCAAATTATTTCTCGAATGAGGTCGGTCTTATTATCAAATGCTTCTCATAATATTTCGGCTCAGGCTTTGCATCTTTTGCACATCTCCATTTCCTTCCATCTGTTCTCCTACATCTCCCCAATTCTGGATCCACGATGCTTCCTGTTGTACCTTCACTACATATTTATAGAACTATATGTATAGTATGTAGATAAACGTACATATATAATACACATACACATACATAATTTACCATATACATACACGTTCTAATTGTCCATGTCTGCCATGTTGATATTACAGTCAACTAGTTCACCATGAAGTGACAAATCTGCAACACAGCCTGTGTTGGGGTCACAGGCAGTGACGGATCCAACGCATGGGTCGGGTGGGCAGTTGCCCACCCCAAGATTTGCCTAAACCTAATACTGATGCTAAGCTAAGGAAAAAACAACATAACTCAGAAAGAAAATATAAAAAACCTAACGTGCTCCAGGCTCCAGCGAATCGAGAAACAAAAATTGACAAAACTGCGCCTTCCTCGATCTCTCGGCTCAGCTCGATTTTGTTATTTCCACGATCTCTCGTCTCCAGTGGATTCATCATTTCCTCTCAGCACGAAAATCGACAAGAATCCCTAGCCACCATCTTGCTTCTTCTTTCACAGCTCTTGTTATTCTGTAGAAGTTTCAAGGTACTTCTTTTCATTTTGTTTACTTATTCAAAATTGAATCTAAAGACCGAAATCATAAAAGTTTGTAGCTGTGTGAATCGGTGCATTGATTCTGAAATGTGTGAATTTTTTTGATTGTGTGAATTGTTTACTTGTTTCATTTTTATTTTGTTTGCAACTGGAATGTGTGAATTTTTTAAACCGTGTGAATTGGTGAGTTACGTCACTGTTTGCAGTGTATAAATTTTGACTGTGAATTGCTTTGCTATGTGAATTTTGCCCAATTTGTTTGTGTTGAAATTTATTCCGTGTGAATCAAAACAAATATTTGTTGATGTTGAAATTTATACCATGTGAAATTTTTTTGGCTGTGAATTTATACAAATTTGTGATGTTGAAATTGCCTAAAACCGAAATGGTTAGTTTCAGTGTTTATATAAAACAAATAATTTTTTTGAAGCAATGTCGAAGAAACAGGAAAAGACCTTGTTTTCATTTTATGCAAAAAAAAAAAAAAAAAAAAAAAAAAAAAAAAAACTAATGCTATTGAGATTTCTTCTTTAGTCTAACATTGAATTCGGAGACAAATAGCTCTAATCTTGTAGACTGCCTCGCTAAAATTCAGAAAAGTGAAGATAATGTCAAACCTGATCCAGGATATCGACAACCAATATGGATGTATTATTTTAAACAACAAGATGTAATTATTGGGACAATGTCAACCCGATTTAAAAGATAAATTAAAAAAAATGAAGATATATGTCGTATGCGATTTAAATCTTATTCTAGTTTTGCCCACCTCAAAATAAAATCTTAGTTTCGTCGCTGGTCACAGGTCACTCCAGCCGTGAAAGATGAACAAATACTCAACCAATCAGTCTGACATAAAGGGAAGGTTTCAATAAATACATATCTAATGCTACATATTACTCACATAGATAATTGCAGCTATTAACAATGCCATAAAACGGTTGTTAACAATGAATACGTATAACTCTATTAAACAGTTAATGATTTTTTTAATTAAACTGCAGAAGCCAAAATGGGTGTAGGTACGTTTGCCCATAATATAAAAAACTGAATGAAATAGATAAAAAATACACTACTCTCCTTCTTTCATCATTATACACTAACACAATAGAGTGTACTAACAAATTCCAACTTTTTCCCATTCTCAGTATGCTAGGCACCTGATTATACTGATCACTACTATCTACCTCTTTTTGTAAGATGTTCAAATCAAGACAGCAATCCTCCATCCATTCTCCTAAATACAAATGCAATCCAATCACCAACCAAATAGCTTGGGTTTGAGATTCGGTTATCTTGAAAAACCGCGAAGTCTTTAGTTTGAACTCACAATTACTTAACTTTCAGGTGCGTTATCTTTCACTATCCCTCATATATACTGGCCTAGATTGATTAAATATCCAACAAACCATTATTGTTCAATACATTCATATTGTCTATGTCTTTTCACTCATCACTTATTGCCCATCAATGCTACAACATTGTCGTTAATCTACTAAATCTAACTTATTCATTATATTGTTGTTTTTCACGAATACCAACCATTGATGGTTTGGTGCCGTAAGATTGTAGGTAGTTTCAAACATGCAACGTATTGAAAAGCTTGTTTGTTAACAACTATCATTGCCATAGTGATTGAAATTGCCATTATTAAACAGCCTTTACGAGTATTATTAATTATGTTCATTTTCACCGACTTTATAGATCACTAACCATAAACAAGATTCTTTAGTATGATAAGTACGTATTCACACTTTGTTATTATAAACCATAAAATTTTATGTTAAGAAGTACATATTTGAACCTCATTATTATAACCATAAAAATTGACTATCCATAGAGGAAGCAAAATTTCTGTTATTTTTATTAGACGTAGATCTAATGTGGAAGATATGAAACAGCTCTATTTAAGTGGCAAAATGTATAAACTTATATATTATATGGTTACTTAATGGAGAGTTAAGAGAACAACTTACTTTGTCACAAGAATAACTGCTTGAAGTCTTCAAAGACAAACCTGATTTTCTTCACATTCACCAACTTGACGCCAATTTCAACCCGTGCATTATACCAAACTAGTGTGTGGCCCGTGCTACGCACACGGGCAATTATAGGATCTTAAATGTATGCTAAAATGTCATTTTTGTTTGTGTTTTTTTTTTTAAAAATAAAATAAAAGTTGAAGTTCAGGGAAATTCTGGAACAATGTCAGGGTATTCAGTTAAGTTTTGTATTACGTGCTTGTAAATTGAATAAATGAAGGAACAGATCATTAATGTGATAGTTTATTATGATTGCTTTATTAGACAAACAATTTTCAGGGTTAATGTGCGAGATACTGACGAAATGAGTTCTGTGCTGCAGTAGTTTGCAATTAATACTGGTTTTGCAGAATTTCAACATTGAGTTGATTTTTTATTTTGTACCTTTAATAGTACAGATAACTTTATACAAACGTATGACATGGATAAATAAAACAGATGCAAGTTTGCATGCGTACAGGGAGAACGCGGATTAGAATCAATGAACTTCCTTGACTGTTTTAACAAAGTTTCGAAAGCAATCAGGTTCATACATGTGCATTAAAAAGAAGCATTAAATAAAAAATACATAAATTTGGTCAGAATTAAGCTAAGTAAACCGCTAGCATTTGATTAAAAATACATAAGTTTGGTGCACTCACTCATATTCATCAACATAATTTCTAAATTACATGAACTTAATAAGCTGGTAACCATATCAACCTATAATCGTGTTATGTCACCGGTTATATTTAAAATATATAAATATAAATATGCAACTAATAATAATTCCCCCCTCAAGCTATCTCCTCATCAGAATATTGAAGCAGTCACTGCATATCTGTTAGCTCATCTTCCCACCTCAGACAATAACGCACCACAATTGCATCATTTCCATATCGCTAGCTGCCAAAATCATTTCTCCAACAGTCTGCATTAGATGACATGCTAAACTCAATTGCTTCCATCTCAGGTTTCCCTCATTCACATCCTTGAGGTCCTTCATTTGTCTTCCAGTTCATGGCGACAATGCATTGCGTCTTCGTCTATTTACTGTCAGCTTGCCGTCTACTCAGACTATCCTGCTCTATCACCTTATTTCTAGTGAAATGCATAAACACTGGCTATCAGATGCATCTCACCTGGTCCGATAGAGAATCATCCTCTACCACCAGCTTTCTGATCCACTTCATATCACAACGTCAAGGCTTGCAGCATCAAAACATCAAATAAACAGATCAGCAGCATCATATCCATATTGATAATACACACAGCCCTAATGGTCTAGTAATTGATGCATCAGTTTACCTCAGTTGAAGACCTGTAGGCAGCATCAGTTTTTGCAGTGAGGCATCCTTTGCTTCATCCTAATCATTGACTAGCCCATTCATACAATCAATCATTCTGTTCTTGCAACTGTATCATTACCACCCAACCGATCGCTTCCGGGACATATGCACACTCATCAATTTACTGCAATGCCATCCATATCCTGCATTGTTTGCCAATAGATTTTTTTAATATATATATATATATATATATATATATATATATATATATATATATATATATATATATATATAGTTATACAGTTATCTTTTTCCATTTATATTTTGCTGATCACCAAAAATATAATCCTGCATATCTATAAGTATATTACCCATCAGATATCTGTACAGATTTTGCTTATTTATTAGCAAGATTATGAGTTCTCTCCTGTAATGTTTGTACATATTTTGTTTCTTTATTAATAAAGTTATGAGTGGTACCCTTATAAGTGGACCACTCTTTCATCAAAAAGAAAGGAAGCATTATTCATTTGAGCAATATTTGCAGCACGATCCAAATGGTAAAAGAAAGAGATGTTATTTACATACGTATCTCATATGAAATAGAAGGCTCAATTCCTTCAGTAAATAGGCCAAGCATAAGTAAACAGCTGGACCACACTGCATTTCAAATACTGAGTATGTTTTGACCTCCAACATAAAACTATGTGCATCTCACATGGAAATGCAAAGAAAATGATGAAAAACATTACAAAAGTCAAAACAAATGCCAATTCTTGATGTATATTTTATCACCTCGAAATTGTTAAAATTGAATCCCAGAAACCATACTCAGTTTTATGTACTTATTAAATTGACTGTTAAAATCGGACATAATGTGAGATAGGAAAGAAACATTAAAGTTTAAATAAAGTGTAGTGGATTAACAAAAATTGATAGAGTAAAAAAAAAAAAGCATGTCCACTTATGCAGACAAGAGCAAAAGGTTAATTCAAGTGTTCATACAAATTTCCAACATACTAACAGAAAACACATTATGACTACCTAGTGGAGGAGCGGTTGCACATAAGAAATATGTTATGGTAGCAGTTTGTCTTCATGGCTTAATTTTAAAAATAAATTAGAACATTGTATTGAATGATGAACCAAGACGTGATATGAGTTTAAGTTCAACAGTCGACAACATTTTAAAATCCCATGATGAAGAGATTTTAACTCTAAATAAAAAATTTGATGTGAATATACTACAATTGTTACCTGTTCCAAGTCTACCCGATGATGAAATAAGGAGGCAACTCGACTTGTTATACTTTAGTCTAAGAAACGTAATGGGAGCAAACCTGGGAAACGTAATGGGTTGATGAGTTAAATAAATAAATAAATAAATATATATATATATATATATATACACACACATACATACACACACACACACACACATATATATATATATATTTATTTATATTTATATATAGTGGGAAATTTTATTATGCATTGACTTGCATCGCCTGTTTGCAAAGTACATCAGTCAATTAGTTCCTCCCTTTTTCATATTGTGTTGCTTGCAAATATCGTGCGCAAATTAAGCATCAGATATTGAAGAACACATGTAATTAGCAATATACTACAATACAAAATCAGACGTTAGTTGAAGTTATATTTCAGTTAATATGTCGATGTGGAAAAATATAATATACAATCTCTTGGCATATAACATGTTATTAACAATTTTACAAATCATTATAACATGCAACAATATTTTGCTGATAAATTTTTCACACTTGAAAGTCAAAAAAGATGCGATATCAACCTACTAATTTGGATAAAGATTAAGCATTTATATATGTCAATGTGTATGTGATCATATATTAAAATATACATAAATATATAAGTACAAATACAAAGCAGTCTTAAACCCATCGGTTCCATGTTCACATTTTCTTAACGTTTTTATCTAACAAAGTTTTCAGGTGCTTTCTTTGTAAGAGGACAATTTTTTCACCAAAGAAAATAATTTGAAAAAGATCTTCATATGAAACTGATGCATCAGTTGTTCCACACTTGAAGACCTGCAGGCAGCATCAGTTTTTGCAGTGAGGCATCCTTTGCTTCTTCATTATCATTGCCTACCCAATTCATACAATGAATCATCAGTTCTTGCAACCGTATTATTACCGCCTGCCTGACCGATCGCTTCCAAGACACATGCACACTGACCAATTTACTGCAACACCATCCATATCCTGCCTTGTTTGCTAATAGAAATAATTTTAAATATATCTAATTTGTTATCTTTTTCCATTCATATTTTGCTGATCACTGAAAATATAACCCTGCATATCCATAAGTATATTACCCATGAGATATTTGTACAGATTTTGCTTATTTATTAGCAAGATTATGAGTGCTCCCCGCAGATATTTGAACATATTTTGTTTATTTATTACTAAAATTATGAGTGGTCCCTTCATAAGTCGACCGCTCTTTTATCAAAAAAAAAGAGGAAGCATTATTCATTTGAGCAATATTTGCAGCACGGATCAAATGGTAAAAGAAAGAGCAGTTATTTATATAAGTATCTCTCATGAAATAGAAAGCTCAGTTTCTCGAGTAAATAGGCCAAGCTTAAGTAAACAGTTTGAGCACTGCATTTCTAACACTGAGTATGTTTTAAGCTCCAACAGAAGACTATTTGCATCTCATATGGAAATGCAAAGAAGATGACTGAAAACATTACAAAAGTTAAAACAAATTCCAATTCTTGATGTATATTGATCGCCTAGAACTTGTTAAAGTTGAATCCCAGAAAGCATACTGAGTTTTCTGTATTTATTAAATTGACTGCTAAAATCGGACATAATGTGATATAGGAAAGAAATATTAAAGTTTAAATAAAGTGCAGTGGATTAACAAAAATTGATAGAGTAAAAAAGAGCAGGTCCACTTATGCAGATAAGAGAAAAAGAAGTTAATTCGAGTGTTCATAAAAATTTCCAACATGCTAACAGGAAAACACATTAAAGTTCCTTCTCTAGTATTAAAATAGTTGGGAAATTCATACATTTAATCCAGTTTTTTCGCAATTAGTCACATTGCATCTGAAGAAATTGACATCTTAAACAGCAAATAGTCATAACCCAATAATTATAGCAGAAACTGCATAAACAATTACATGCAAAAGTTTGCAATTTTAATTATACTTACTGTAACAAATATCATTGTCATTTCATCTATAGTATATCAAATAAATTAAACCTACCAACTGTGATAATCAACATCAACAAACGGTCCACACAAAGTTAAAGAAATTTATCAGTATGTCGATAATAGCATTATCCTAAATTTTGAAGAAATAATTAAATATACAAATCAAGGAAAAAAATAACGAAAAATGGGCACCGTGAAAGAAGGAGACATAATTTTGTTTCAGATTATGAATTGATAAAGTGTGACCCCCCCCCCCCCCCCCCCCCTTCTCTCCCCCCACCGGAGAAGAAAGCACGCCTCCAACAAAGTGGCCTCACTTTTACCTTCATAACAGGTATTAAGTCTTCTAGTAGATTGTGGCTAGTTATTTTGTAAGGCATCATAGCTTACTATTTTACTTGATTGGTATACATATAAAACGTGGAATAGAAATGACATAAAGAAAAGTGTGACGATTATGATGCGATAACAGATGTCAATTGCAACTATCTCATCATTTGAACCTAGAAAAACTGAAAAAGAGACGGACCTATAGCATGACAGTTGTAAGAAATTTAGAATGTGGACTCTCCTTTCCTATTTAAATAGAAGTAATAGATGTAAACTGAATGAGGTTATGGTTGGGGAAAAACAAAAGTGCATATTGATTTACAATTTCGAACAACCATTGTTTGAAATGTTAAATATTATGTTAAGTTCTTAACAATGTATAAAAGCAGGACAGCACAACCACATAAGGTACATCTTATATACATTAATTTAAAAAAAAAAAAAAATCAAACTTACATAATCATACCTAGGTTGTAAATAGTACAGGTAAGTAATTGTATATGTTAACTACTAATCGGTGAAATAAATTACTATATGCTACAATTAATCATTGGCCTAAAACTATAGTTAACTAAATAGATAACATTACTAGCAAGAAGCAGTAGAAATGCTGGCCAAGATGATGTGTATTAAAGTCGCTTGAACAAAAGTTTGTTTGCTGAAAATGAAGGATTATATATATATATATATATATATATATATATATATATATATATATATATATATATAGGAGTAAAAGTTCCTTGCTACCAGTTTTATTGTCAGTATAACTTATGCAAGCAACTTACGTTTCAAACAATCAAGCAAACAACGAACAAAAAAAAAAGTAGATACTAACCAAGCCACATTATGATCTAGGCATAATTGGATTGATTCACTTCCTATAAAAACCAAGGATAGAATTTTACCTAACAAAAAAGCAAGCAGTCAGTGACAATGGTTGCCAAGCTCTTGAAAAAAGCAAAACTCAATCCATCAAAGATTGCTGCAAATATCAATATAAATATTCTTGCATTCAACGATAGAAATTCAGAGATATGATCTCAAGATAGACAGTTTAAGTTTATAGGAAAATCAAGCATGGAATAAGCATTCTTTAGAACACTTGACACCAAAAATTCATGAAAAGGTATCAATTCAAAGTAGATAATAAACACAGCTTGAGCGTGTGTGTGTGTGTGTGTGTGTGTGTGTGTGTGTGTGTGTGTATACATACAGACGGGTATGGAAGATATACCTTAAGGTAAGTTTAAGAACAGAAGACAGCATCAGAAGATGGACCTGGAGCATTTTGATCAAAGGGACATACCTTTACTTTCGTTATATACTCCATCATATGATAGTTCTTTTCCTTGAGAACTTGAGCATAAATTTATTTTCAAAAATGAACTATGCTATCAAAAACTAAAGTATCAAAGATTCAAATCAACATGCATGACACACCAAAATTTCAAATATTAGAAGTATACGGAGAGATTGTTTAAATGTAAATAATACCCAAATCCTTTCAAATGTGGAAGGTAATAACATAAATAGAGATATTTAGTTCATAATATTTCACAAATTATACTCATACCATAGCTCATATAAAGAGAAGAGAAATAAATATCCAACATGTACCATCACAAATCTCAAATAACCATAATGTTACATCGATACAACTGTAAACACAAAATTAACTTGAAATTATGATAGTACTCGATGACAAAACGAACATAATTCGAAAATGAACTCCTAAATTTCCGTTCATATCTTTTCAATCACTTTGTGCAGTTAGAGTAAAATGTATATTCATTATCAAATACTGTAGTCCATTGCTCATTTTCAAGGCCGGCTATATGATATAAAAAAAGGTTTTAGTACATGGTTAAGTAATCCTGTTATATATTAAAATAATTCCAAGATGTAAAGCCTGTAAAGGAAATAGTTAGTCCAAAAAGTATAGGTTGAATACAGAATTATAGCCACTTCACATGTCCGTAACATTAAAAAAATTGCTTATACATCGCTTATCTCAATAATATTATAATAGCTACATGGACAAACCCTGTATGTTATATTAAAAGATACATGTCAGAAAATTTATTTGCTTAGCCTTAAAATATTTTTTTCCCCATTTATCCATGAATAACCAGTATTTTTTGGAAAATCGCTGAACTTTAAGCTTCCTTCCAAAGAGGAAAAAAGTGATTGAAACGGTACAGCATGAACCAAAATACTCTAACATTCCAAAAAAGGAAATATATTTGCTCAAAAGAGCCAAAAAATAGTCATAATGAATGGACATTGAAAATATTTTGCAGTTATGAAACAGAGAAGCAATGTATTTCTTTCAGGGCTGTAAGGAAAATAAAAAATTCAAACGAAGAAAATAGAAATTTTCATAGTAAATCAAATGATATTGTATTTGCAAAAAAAGATGAATTTTTCACTATACCAAATATTGTCTCGAAGGAGGTGAAAACTATTTAAAAGCAGTTCAAAGATTTGGCATTAAATTCGAAATTATACCTTTTTACAATTGAAAAACATATTTATGACAAATGTGAATAATTGATTAAAAAATCATAAATTCTAGGGAAGCTGTTTTGATAAGAGTCAAAAGGAATTTGCTTAGCCAAATAAACAATTTTCTTTTCATTTTCCACGAATAATCAGTATTCTTAAAAAAGTTGTTAAAATGTAGGTTTTCTCCAAAAATAACTAAATTTTAAAAAATTTAAAATCAATATCGGAATACTGTGGAATTCCTAATAGTGAAATTCAAGTTTGAATGGGAAAATATTTGCAATAAACGAACTTTGAAGATATGTTGCGAGTATTTTTAAAGGGTAAAGTTTTTTTTTTTTTTAATGTCTTTCTATAAAAATGTACAAAAACCAATTTAAAAATGAGAAATACCATAGTAAATCAAATAATAATATATGTTTCAAAAGATATGATTTTTTCCCATATACCAAACAAATTTTCAAAGGAGGTGCAAAAGGTTTAAAGCAAATCAAAGACTTGAAAATAAACGAACTGTCTGTAATTTTTTAAAACTGCAAATGTTTTCATTACCAAATTTGAAAAGCTAGAAAAAAAAAAGCATAATGTGCTCAATAGTCATTGCAATACAGTCAAAAGCTTGCTTATCTCGAAAACATATTTATTTGAATTGTATTGAATGGTCAATATTTTAGGGGAAAAAAGCCAGACTTTAGCCTTTACAAAAAAAAGGAATAAATCTTTCAGAAATTAAACTTAAAGCCAAAATATTTTAAACTTCCTAAAAATGAGGTCTAATTGTATCAGATTGTCAGCATATCTATAATAAATGAATGTATAAACCATTTTGTGGTTCTCTAATCAAAAAGTCAAGGTGTTGAGGAGAAATCAACGGTATAAGTTGAATTGTAGTATTTTAAAATTCAGAGCCAACTGGGCCTTTTTCCGATGAACCGACCGTGCCTACTCCTGCTTCATAGAAAAGTTTCATTGCTTTAAGGAATACAACTTAAAATTTAACAATGGTCCACGTCAATGATGTAGTTCATTGATTGACAAACATTTAACTCGTTGAAAACTATCTATCATGTATGTATATGTTGATTTTGTATACTTTTATGGTCAATCTCATTGAAAAATATTATGTCAAACCAAAATTTCAATTTATATTTTTTGAATAGTAGACCGTTAACGAATATGACAATTATCAGTGTTAACTTGAATTCAGATTGTTTGTTACATTCTATGGATCAATGTTAAATTGACACTAAGGTGGTTTTTCAAAGACCCTTGGTAGATCTACTGACTAAAATCATATGTAGATGAAGTCATAATGGAAGGCTGAAGTGTACTGAGCCTCTAAAATTTCATAGAACATCCCATGAGAAGTTTATTATATATGGAGTAAGAATCAAAGGTCAAACATCAAATTTAAAAATAAACACCCAATAATATAAACTTGCATTACCAATGAAATGTTAGTTTCTCAGCTTGCACAAATAATATATTCACATAGACTTGCAATCAAAGAAGAATTTGGACGGTATTAATCAATTTTGTATAATTAGTTTGGAAAGCAGTACTGGGTAATAATTGAACCACGGTTCATGATACAATTAGGTCGAGGCTTTTTTGAAATAATGATGAAAAATAAGCCAAAGAGAAAGCAATGTAAGTAACATATCTGTTGAAAAAGATATGCAAATTGCAAGGCAGAATGTGCGAAATAAGCAAAAATGTTCCTGAATACCTTTTTGTACAGATTTTCATCAACTAATATTGATGATTTTGTTTGGATTGCTTAATGAACGATGGTTTGTATGTATTATTTATGAATTACTTGATAATTAAGCTGGTTAGGAGGTTAAGCGAAGGAACTCATTATAACACCTGAACTTGTTTTTTTACTAAACAACACTACTCAATAATTTGATTGCAAAAGCAGTTTGAGGTACCATGTAAATAGTAAATGACATGCAGGCTACGCAGCGTTGCATAGAGTTACAACCGTAAAGCTTGACTAAATCGTAACTCAAATCATTTGAACAATTGGGCGTGAAGAACTTGCAGAATATAAGAGAGCAACAATTTTACAACAGTACACAGGCTAATTGTTGAATCATCGGAATTATAAGAAGTGCATCAGTACATCGGCTTAAATAAACTACCAGTATTTATTTCAATCTGAATAATATGTTATTACTAAATATTTAAACATAGCATACAATGATCAATATATCATAACTGTGACTTAAGTAAAATTGTATTATGCACTTCAATTATCATCAGACTTGGCAATTCTGCTTGAAATGTTGGTACGTTCAAGGGCTTCATCTCATTACATATTGGAGTCGGTGCTTCAGCATAAAACATATAAAACATTAGTAGCTTAACAAATAAATTTTTGATACGCTTGGTAAAGAATAGCCTGTAGTATGTACTTAAATAAATAGCAAAGACCAACCCATAGTTAGTGGCTTAGTGCATACATAAATAAATAATAATAAGGGAGGAAGTGAAAGTATTTGAATTGAAGCTAGCACACATAGCCAAATATCCTTTAAAACAATGAAACTTTATGTCGTGACATTTTGTTAAGGAACTAAACCCAAAATTACATGGACAATTCATTAGTCAGAAAGCTGTAAAGTTGGTTGAAGTAACAATAACAAAAGTTGATTTTATGTTCTGTAAGTTATAAGCAGCCATATTCATATGCAATAAAATAAAATTAAAAAAAAAAAAAATGGGGAAAATGAAATCAATGCAACAGTACAAATCAAGACACATTATGATATTGTTTGGATAACTAACTCATATATGTTTTGTTTTTTTTAACTTTTTTCTTACATGCCCATTATGAAAGGGATATAATACAGTGGCTGATGCAAATAAATCATTGGATCTTAATTAATGAGAATGTTACTGATAAATAACTTCACTAGAACCAAAATTGGAAAAAACACCAAGACATTTTTTGAATAGCAAACGATCATGTTGTTGTATTGATGATCATTGCTTAGGTACCGTTTGCATAAACCAAATACCCATGTCGGATGCGTCCAAACACAAAACGGGTACTTGCCCCATTAAGCCAACGCATCAAAAAGCATCCATTGGCATCCGATGCGTTGAATGCCAACAGATACATTTTTAAATCTCTCCTAAGTTGCCCCGTTTAATCCATAAATACTCCATTTAACCCATAAATATCCTCTTTAAACTATAAACTAAAATACTCCGTTTAACTCATAAATTAAAATACCCCATTTGAAGCCGCAAATGCATACCCCGTTTAAATACCATGCTTAAATACTCCATTAAAATGACCATTAGCGGTTACCGTAAACACACCCTTAATGGCCCCAGCTTGATTATACAATTATATTAAAGACATTTAGATGAAAAATAAAGGTCGAGTAACTGGTTAGTATCGTAGAAGAAGCATCACATTGAAAACCTTGTTATCTTTTACATTCAGAACCTCATTCTAACACTGGAATTCAAAACACAGAGGAATCTACTGAATGGCCATACATTGAATGGTACAATAAAAATATCAAAAAAGAGCTAAACAGTTGTATTGAGGACTCAAAGCGTATGATCGGTTCTGAAATAAAACTTTTAGAATCTCGCATTTAGGCTCATTTGATGATAAAACCTTCATAGAGCTTCTCGCTGCGTACGTACGTATCTAATGCTGTGCACGTACGGTCATGTATAAAAATATGTACGTGTGGGTTTGTGTGTGTGTGTGTTTGAATACATGTAACCCTATTCTTTGTCATCAATAAGCCAATATTTCAATTTTCTATTCCTCCAAAACAAAATACTGGATTCAACATGATATTCTTCCAAATTGCATATCTGTTATGGTATTATATAATAGTATAATCAAAATATATATGTACAAATATCTATCCAAAATTGGAAACAAATAAAGGGATGATACAGCCTTTATGTAGAAACTGTCTACCCACTAACTCCTACCTTCTATCGCATGAGATGTTTTAACAAATGATTAGATTAAAAAAAATTCAACCCCAAAATGCAAAAACACTATACAAAAGCAGTAACAATATAAGTAATGCCAAAGTAATAATTTCATACCATGTTGTACTTTAGGAAGTAACAATGGTAAAAAAAATCATAAATAACGTGAATAACCTATGTGTTTATTATTTTCCATAAGCTACTTTGATGTGACATTTGTGGTTAGCCTAAACCAAAATTAATGGTTGACTAATTACAAAATTTTGGGGTTAGACTAGAAAAATGAGAAAAAGGCTACAACTTGCTATCAAAAATATATTAAAACGTAGGATGAAGTAAAAGGTACCGACATTATATATATATATATATATATATATATATATATATATCAAAATTTGACATTTTTGGTGAAACATAGAATTAACTTTAAGCATAATAAAAAAGAATTTCCTTACAAATAAAATTACTATTTTTTATTTTAATCTTTAATATATGGAAAAGCAGGTTTCTAACTTTAACTTTATCTTTTATATGAGCACAGTCATCGTATGTTTAATTGTCTATTAGAGAAACTTGTGAGCATAATGGTATGGAAAACTGTAGAACAGGGGGAAAACTTACGTTTAAGGGAGTGATGACACCATCTTTATTTTGACAACCTCTTAATTTTCACATAATTAAGTGTTTTCGGTAGTATTTCCACAGCCAAAGTTTTGCAACATTATTAATAAAAACAGAAATTCGGTTGAAATATATATATTGGAATTTGGATTTTCATTAACTATTTTAATTTTGCGTATTCAAGCTAGTGCTATCAGCTGAAGTTAAAAATAAACTAAAATAAGATAGTAAATAGTGCCTATATGAATTTTATTAGGATTAGAGATGATGAATCTCATTCTACATTATGAGCATAAGATATAGATATGAAATGAAGATGTTTGCATGTTAACTCAAGCATTTATAACTACTTCTTCAGCCCTTTATAAGAACTGCAAGAGAACAGTAGAAGTTGATTCTGATTAAACTTGGGATATATCTCAAGATAAGGGCTTTCCCATTGATATGCCCCACTAAAATATATGTAAAACTCTATAATTTGATATTAGATACTATACATTGTAGTATTGATTTAACAAAAATGTTCACCGATATATAATAAGTTATCTTGTATTGCTTTATCATATAAAATCAAATTTCAATTTCAATGTGGCCCCCATTTAAAAGCAACCATTGAATTTATTTGATCGCACCGACGTGAAAAAGTAGTCCTTCCCAAGATATGCCATTTTAAATCTGATTTCAGTACATATAATTTAGAAGAATTTGCAATACTATGGCAATATAAAGATAATTTTTTGCATTTCAGTATTGTTAAGAAATAATAGCCAAGTGATCGCTAAAGAAGGAAATGTTCTCTCTCACCAAAAATGATGTCCATAAGTGATTATAAAGTACAATTTTGTACTGTTTAGATTGTTTTAACTTTGACTTCATCAGTGATAACTTGATTGTATATCATCTTTGATAACATGGTAAATTAAATGTGCATTCAAAAACACTTCTTAAATCTTTTCCAAACTAATATGAAAGTTGTATGATAAACTGAATTAGTAATTCCACATCTTTACAAATTTTCCAATTATGAAGGTTTTTTTGAAATTCAAGAGAATAAGAAAAAAGTTTCAAACAGTATACAAAGTTCTTTGTTTCAAAATGTTGAAATAGAAAGAACTTAAAGAGAAAAAACATCGGGACTTAAATAGAAACTATTCTAATTTGAAATAGTAAAAACACTAAATTTGAAAAATAATTTATATTTGTTAATTCTAAAGTCAAATAATTCATAGAAAAGGACAAACACAAATCAAAATATTAAGAAATTGTATTTTAAATAACACTATCTAATTGTTGGAAGGAAAAATGCAGTGATAACGTTAATAAAAACTAAGATCATACAAAGTATTGGACTTAAAGTTGAACTAAAATGTTAAATTGTCTAACACCTGACTAACTCACTCAACATTAACTTCAGTCATACACAATCTGAGATGAAAATTGCTTATAACTAAACGTTTATAAAGAACAGGTACAATGACCAGGCCATTTCATTGTACTTAAAAAAGCAGGTTTATCCTGCATAATCCCATAGTTGACTATCAAAGGTGGAAAACTGGCACATAGCCTATGAGTAAAAGTTATAATAGTAAAAAAATTAGAGCACAGTTACATGTGGAGTTAACCACGCAATGGTGCATATTGAATAGCTAAATAAATATTGTGAAACAGAAAGAATAATATTATCCGTAATGCTAGAAGCAGTTCAACCTGAAAAGGACTTTTATTCAAAGTCTAGAGTTGACATAAAGAGAGAAGGGGAAAATATATAAGTGCAGCCTGAAGAAAGAAAAAAGTGGAACATGAGAAATTCCACTATAACACGGCCAAATTGAGAAATGTCCGTAAATAGTGCAACTTTGCTTGAAAATATGAATCGATGCAATCCGATTACAATAAAAAGGAAAAGTAGATTGTGCAATGCAAAATAACTTCAAAATTAAGAACTAGAAGTAAAAGAAATGTAAAAGAAACCAACAATTGAACATAACTCGAAGAAAAAGGTCAAGAAACGAAAACTGAATCCTAGAAGACATTTAAGAGACAGATCAAAAGTGAATTAAACTAATATTTATCTAAATAAGAGTGGGAATATCAATTTAGAGTACTAAAAAAAAGTGAAGATGTTTCTGAAAAGTAAAGCAAAAATCATAAAACTAATTTAATACTGTAAACAGGAATCTTGATAATAACAAAAAGCCTCTTTAGTCTGTAATTTTGTAAACTGTTGTTCCACGTTCATCCACATCCATGTAAAATACATTTAGAGAGGGATTAACACATGAAAAAAAAGGAAGAAGTTAAATCCAGAAAAGTAACTTGCACTAAATTTAGTTGACTTCACATAAATTATAGGATTGCAATCAATAATGGAGTACCATTTAATTTGACAGAACAATACGTACATTACGAAAAGAGATTGCTGTTATCATACCAGTACAAATATAAATTGGACGTGAAAATGAGCCATATATTTTCAAAGCAAGGGAAAATATGAGATAAAAGATGAAAAGTAAGATCGATAAATGCAGTACCTTTGAATTGAGGAGTGAGAGATCTGCATCCAATAATCAAAAAGATGAAGCCACCATTGTAGAAAAGGCAAGCTCTTTTATCATGATTCTTTAATCAAAAAGATAAAACTAATTAATTAATATATGTGCTTTTGAATTAAATGATTCATTTCGTCGCAATTAATTAGTTATAGAGAAATACAATGTACCTGAAATTAAAAGCTTTCTGATGTTGAAAAGTTCAGATAATGCAGAAAAACAAATATGCATAAACACATTTTGACTAAAGAAGAAGGTTTAAAGTATCCAAAATAGACATTAAAAAAAAACAGCAAGCTCTACAATATCATAACTTGTAAGCAAAAAAGAAGGTAGACCTACATACCATAGTTGATGCACATTAGAAGCCAGCTATAACAGTAACCTGGAATGGAAATGGTATATTCAACAATTAATTTAGAAGAATTGCATTTAAAAAAAAAAATCATGAAAACAATTTGTAATACTTTTGCATAAACATAACATCTTTAGTTTAGTAAATTCATCACTTGCAAAATCAATCGGTGTCTTGATAAAGTGAGAAACAGTTGAGAAGAAAACTGCAAAATGAAATCATGAATCAGCAAGTAATTTAGTAAAAAGGACGGCTTTCATAAATTTTGTTCTTATAGAAAACTGTTATTCTAAAATATATATATTTTTTTAAAAAAAGAACCCAAACAGTATAAATGCAAATTGATAAACAAAAACTGGATCAAAATTGTGCTTCCTTTTTGAGCAGTAGCAAAATACCGAACAAACAATGGAAAATCCAAAAGTACTTTTTTTTTTCCTAAACAAATGCAGGTATCAAACAAACAAGTTGACTATTAAGTAAACCAGTGAGAAATACATGGAAGAATTGAGTACAATTTTCTATAGTAAGAAATACAAAGGAGAATCACCTTACACAAAAAATTAATCCTGTTTGAATTATTCTAATTTGATCTAATAACAATTTTAAAGGAATTTCATCCCTGTCCTGATCCAAAAATCAACCTTATTAACACCCTAATTAAACTGATCGAAATCATCATCAAATGAAACAGAGGCCAATGTCAATACCAGTTTCAACCGAATTATCATAAAACTTTACTAATATGCAAATATATTATATTATAGTCAGACTAAAGCATGGAGAATAGAATGAACGAAAACATACCAATGAAAATTCATAGAAATTTATATATACCAGATCAAAAACAAAAACATACCCTAATTAAACTGTTCCCTCTAACAGTTCAATTTTATATATACCAAATCAAAGAAAACTAACATAAATAGGAAGGTGAACTAAAAAGAAACAACCATTCAAAAGCCTGAAATAGAGTACTCTATCTTGGATTGCACAAATGAAGTTCAATTCTGACCAACTTTAAATTCATAGAAGTATGTCACTCATACTCAAAATTTAAAAGGTGACAACAATAAAAAACATGTAAGCGATGATAAACATATTTTTATTCTATTTTCCTAGTAAATATTATTTATCCACCGGTTGCATGGTTCAGAATAAAGATTATTTACATCAATGGTGCAATGGACATAAAGGTGACATCATTAAATTATAGAACGCTTACCGTATACAATTGGTTAACAATTGAAATTAATTCAATCGACGGAAGAAGATTAACGCATAAAATTAAAAGAATTTCAGCAACGAAAAGAAATGGATGAAAGATAAGGATTCAAAAATTACCTGAAAATCAAGTATTGCTCCATAAATATGGATTAATTTGGGGGCGAGCGATGTAGATTTTTCTGGGTTTGCCGGGTAGGCGTGATAAAAGGCAGGCTAGACCAAATCATCATCGCCCAATAGTGTACAACGTTGATCGCCACTTGGTATTGTGTTGGAATGACGCAACCCTAAACACACAAAATTAGATTTAGGGTTAATGTGCCAAGGAATGAAAAGGAAATAGATATTGTACGCTTGTGATGGTTTAGTGTATGAACATCTGTGGTGGAATGCTATTGAAAATCGCTGGAATGCTTAAGGGTGTGTTTGGTTAAAAATGAGTTTTGGGTTTTTAGTTTTCAAAATTAATTACAAAACTTTAAAGGTGTAGAAGGAGAAATGGTAGAATGAAAGCAAGATGGAGGGGACCGCGGAGGGGATGTAGCAATCATGAAATGAGGATTTGATCTCCATATTTCTCTCATTTCTCAAAACATGAAAAATGGATAAAAGTTGTTTTTTATTTTGTGTGTTAAATTTGTTTTCTAAAATTTTTGTTTTCCATGATTTACATGCGTTGTGCTAATTTTTGTATGGACGAAAACCCAAAACTCAAAATGGTAAACCAAACACTACCTATGATTTTGGGCGGAGCTAGGGTTTATAGCGGAGGAGGCATGAGGCTCCAGGTGAAAACGAAGGCAAAGTCGCAAAGAAAGGAATGCTAAAACGTGATTTGGGAGGAGTAAAAAAAGACGTTCTGTCACCGTTATACGTGTGCTATAATGCATTAAGAAGTGCGGACCCGTGCTTTGCATACAGATATGACCAAATTTATGTAGGGGTGAGCAATATTCGGTTCAAACCGAATTAACCGACCAAACCGGTTCATTTCGGTCGGTTTGGTTCGGTTTTAAAACTAAATCGGTTTGAACTCGGTTTGTAAAATAAATTTTTTTCGGTTATCGGTTTAACCGAATTAACCGAACTTTTAATTTATTATCTAATTTTAAGGTATTATAGTACTTTAAACAATTTATTTGGTTATATAGCATAAAGAAATTTGTTGCAAATAGATCAAATTTTATCACAAATATAAAATTTACTACATAAAATTTCTCCAAACATGAATTTATGTTTTACTTTGAGTGAATCTATCATTTGAATTATAGTACGTCCTTCAAGTTCGGTTAAATCGGTTACCGACCGAATTAACCGAAATTAATTTGGTTCGGTTCGGTTTAGAAAATTTTCGGTTCCAATTCGGTTTGAGGTTTTTTACGTCCAAACTAACCGAACCGACCGAACGCTCACCCCTAAATTTATGTTAGTGTAAATTTGCAGTTCATCTGAAAAAAGGGAAAATAGGTTATTGCTTCTGTAAAAATCTGACTGCACTATATAATGAACAAACTACAAAGTACATAAGCGCATTAAAAAAATTACTACCATGACAATTTTATCAATCAAATTTCAATCACCTATCTAAAGCACTGTTAAAAACAATTAAATGGATGAAAGTTCAAATTAATTTCGCTACATTAAGAATACAGTCGTCACATTCGGGAACAAATTTCCAGATTTTGAGTTTAATCAATAACAACGGTAGTGCAAAATATCTTCACCACACGCTTCACATGGCTGATAAGGTGCTAACAAATACAATAAAATAGATAAATATCACTGTTCACACTGGTGACGTCTTGCCTAGCATAATAAATAACTCGCTATTTTACAGTAGATATATTATAAATGACAATTTGTTCCTGATGTGAAAACAATAGCCTGCAACTGCACTTTTGAAGAACCAAACAAAATTCATACTAAGATTTATGCCAAAACATATAGTAACACTCCATTTTCATCAACTTACAAAACAATTAGCATTTTTCATGAAGTAATAAAACTGAATTACTCTTTCCATGTGTATGCAAGAAGTTGCTCCAATCATTCCAGTACTGTCTCTGCCCTGAAAAACAAATGAGAGAGACATAAAATTTATGTTTGAGTGAAATAAGTGATAAATAGAGCATTTACAGCATGATAGTTGCCTTCTAAAGTGAGCACTCAAAGCATAACGCAGACCATAAAAATCATCACAAAATGAGAAAGTTTCTTAGTTGTAAAGTGCAATAATTTATTCAAACTGCCACATCAATATACACCTGAAATTCATATATATATGTACAGGACATAGCATATTACAATTCTGGATACGTATAATTATCTGCAAATTCTAATTAATTTGCAATCCAAAACTCATATGACACATGGAACATTCTATACATCAACATTATGAGTATGACAACTTTTAACAAAATAATTTCAATTGCGCATTATGTGTCATAAGATAATATCAAGGTGTATTAAGAAAATACAATAGTGGATAATAATTAAGTACATATCCATATATCTCTATAGCAGGATCACCATAAATATTTAGCGGATATCTAGTGTCATAAACATGTGTAGACAGCCAGTCAAGGTCTATCTACAATGGCTATTTAAAAGTGCAATAATAACAGTGAATGCTTTAAGAAACCAAGTCCAGTTTTAATATGTTTCTAAACTGACTTTCATTTATTTTGTGCAATTATATGTTAAACTATTCAGAAAAAGTTTACATTCTGAATAGAAGCAAGCAAGGGACAACAATTAATAAACATAAGATAGATAGAGATTTTGCCAAAGCCAAAATATTTCAGTCCATCTATTTACCTAACAAATTCAAAGCTAAGATGCCAAATAAGTTGGTAAACAACAATACAATCTGTATATAAATAGCTAAAATTGTTACTTCCAATGTTGTAACATTAAAACTTCTAAGCGCAAAATAATTCTCGATGTCATTAATTGGCTAACCTTTCAAAGTTTTTATCGGTTAAGAATTATAGAACGCAAACTACGTATGAAGTGGAAAGCATACATCATGATTCTGCGCTTATGATATACTTCTGTACAAATGAAAGATATCTGTAGAATAGGGATGTCTGATAATCAGTGATTCATATACCTGTGTTGAACTAAGCACAAAAATAATGAGCATCTATGCACCATGATCATAGTAACGGTACTATTTCTTTATATTATCAGCACATCATATTTTTATTCAATTTGAAAATTAATGAAGAGACCAACTAAGTTAGAAATTTTAGGTACAAAATCCCTCAAGGAGGCATGCTTCGATAAGTAATTTGCAACATGGTAGTTCTGTATAACTCGATAAAGGGGAGAAAATTAAAACTTCAAATAATGGCAATCTGACAATCAATGTATTATTCAATCCTTAATCATAGTTGAACAGCAACTTGTCATTAATGATAGACCATCACACTCTAATGAATGTCAATGACCCATCATATAAATCGAAACCCGCAGATTGAAATATGAGTATGCATAAATTTCTACTCTCGAAGTCAGTGAAATCACATATACAGAAAACTTAAAAGAATTCACTTATTAGGGGTCGTGATGCACTTTATTGTAATAAAAGTAGCATATTAGTGTACTGTATATAATTGTTTGTTAGTATGTCCGTTTTCATCGAATCCTGCAGCTATAGTGCCATCAAGTTCGTCTTTAGTCAAACTGCAAATGTTTGATGTAAAATACAGGTTTTAGTTATATTTCCTTTCTCAATTATCAATGAAATTACATTTGTTTTATCATTATGGTTCTAATTTAATCCGACACTTCATTTAAATCATCTTCTTAATTATTATTTTTGAATAACTTCTTTAATTTGAATTGTTCTTAAAGTTTAAATTTACAATAGGTAAGCTGCAAGTGTTAATACTAATTTGACAAATGGAAGAAGAAATTGGGAAGGAATACACATCATTAACAGGAGTGCTGCCAAAGACAGAAATTAAAAAAACTGTATGCATTTCAATAGATCTTCCCGAAAAGGATCAAAAGGCATTCTCTTAATATTCCTATTTTAGTTTCTTTTGTTTTCAACTTATCGTCCAACGGTTAAGTTTTCTCATTGAAGCCAAGCATACCATGCAGCATTTCCCACGCACAGAAGTACATACCAGAATTAGAATGAAACATGGATAGATGAAACCAAAATAGGAAGAGCTTTGGTTGAGGACAACAAAAATGGAAACGATCTTTCCTAGTTTAATCCCAAACAGTATGGTAGATACAGTGATTTCAGCAACATGCATAAACAAAAAAGAGATTATGGCCCAGGTATGTGTTACAAATAAAAGTATAAGCTTTCAGTTTTCAAAAGAGGCAAAATTTTGAAGGAGAATAATTTAAACTCTTGAACGTTGCAATGCAAAGCAGTGATTGTAACAAAACATTCTATGCTTTCCACCTTTATTAACAGGTAAAGAGAAAAATTTTGTACCAAAAATATAATAACTAAGCTTACATATAATTCAAGAAAATCCATCTACATTAAATAATTTAATAAATACCTTCATGTATTGACGGAATTTTCAGTTTTTCCTTGCTGAATCCTCCCTTACGAACTTTTATGCAATGCATTATCCCCCACCCTTGATTTAACAACAACCTGAAAAATATTTATCAACAACCTGAAAGCATAATAAAAAGATGTCAAGATATCTTTATAAGTGTTTCATTTGTGATTTAGCTCATTGTGTGTTCCAATTGTACTTACCAAGGAATAAATTTAATCATGGTATTTTTGGCAACTCTCAACGGCCATAACATCTGTGATCTTACAGCTAAAGCAAATTGAATCAATGAAGCAAGTTTGCGCATGTACACCGTGTGAACAAAATTGAAATAAGCAAGTTTTCACATTAGATGAGAAAAATTATTTTTTATAGTGATAGCTTACATGTTCGAGTTAATGATAATTTGTAATTTCTATTATATTTTCACTTACGGATTTTAGTTAATGATAACTCTTATTTACCTTCTTGTTTGAAAAAAGGACAGATAGCTCATCTATGACATTTTGTAGGTAGTTTTATTTTCAATTACTTTATTATGAATGATAAAAAAAAATAACCAAGCTTTAAAAGTACTACTGTACTAACACCTAATAAAAAATTATAGAAGCCATGAAACCATCATAATTGAAGCTTAGGCGTATAACATCTCAAGACATGTGGCAATTCCTATTTAGAAAAGGATTCAAACAAAAAATAGAAAACTGAAAATAGAATGCCTAATGTCTCTAAGTGTAATAAATATCAGGACTAAGAATGGAATACCTGATGTCTTTAAAGCAAATAAATTTCCAGGTATGTTCGATGTAAAACAAAGATGAAGACGGTACAAAATACAGTAAACCAAAGAAGAAAATTGGAGGCGGCTATTGAAATTTCATCTTAAATTCTGATCCAACAGACATTTATTTGTCTTTTTTTCCTGAATGATTGGAACATGTTACATAAAAAGCTAGGAAAATATTTTTACATATTCATCTAGATAAACTATTTCCAAAATTAGTTGAATATGCCTTAAAACAGTTTGAATCACCAGTTATAAATGATACATATGGCATGGCTACATAATAATCAAACCAAACATGAAGTTTGATGCTATCTAACTATATTGCACAACGGTTCTTTCACACAATAAGCGACTATGGATTAAATAACTTAAATTGGTTTCAAAATGTGTTTTTCAGCATACAAAGAAAAGAACAAAAACAATTTCCTAAGAAATTGGATATGGATGAAAATAACCTATAATATCAATAAACTAAAATAAGAATAACAACTATACCAAATCTGTGGAAAAAATGATTATTTCGATAAATAAATTGCTTGCTTTTGCTAATGAAACCAGAGTGTAGCAACATGGAACTGAAATTTTTGCATTACATAACCAAGTTAATCAAATTCCTCTCAGTGTCATGTAAGAAAGCACCATGGGTTAAAAGGGAAGAAAAAACTCTATCCCATTTTACTATAAATCATACAGCCTACTTTGAAAGAAAAAATGGCGAAGCAGTCCAAACAAAGGCAGAATGAGTAGAATAACTAACAAAATGTATTCTTGCTTTTCTCAAGCTAAGTTTAAGTTTCATGTTTTATTCTTGTAACACATTAAATATGCAATTTTAATATATTATATCATCTACTTCCAAAAAGATCATGTATGCTAGATATTTCATTGATCTAGTAAATGCATTTTAAGTGGCATGTAGAACAAATTTTCCTTTGAATATGCCACTTAACATAAATTAATACATTAAAATTAAGTTTATGAACATTCAAATCAATGCAATATGAACATATAAACTAATTATGCCACTAAAAAACATCAAATGACTACTATAGATGTAGAAATATGAAGCTAACCTTATTTGCATCTAAATCCTGAACACCACAATTGCAAGTTTATTTTCACCTGCAATGGGAATATTCCACGCATACGTGCACATTTATAGGACTGTCTATGTTTCTTAATCCAAAACTGCCATGCATCACAACATTAAAATAGTGGGAAACCTCTTAATTCTCATTTAAGCATGCACGTATTTTGCATTAGTAATAAAATAAACGTGATTCAATTAATATTTTATTATTGAAGTGAAGCATAATTTGGTACTGATGTTCTTTTTTTATTTTAGCATCACTTGGGCTGTGTTTCAAGCTTCTTTCTGTTTATATGAATCAAGTTCCACAATTAAAAAAAGATAATAGCAACAAATATGAAACTTTAACCCCAAAAATAGCAATTAAATTTTCATAAAATAGATTGTTAGAATTTATCCAATTTTCAAGGTAGTTCACCCTAATGATATTCAACAATTTCAGAAGCGTGCAAGTAATCAAAGTATAAATTACAAAGGAACCCATGATCGTTTTGCACCATTGATAAGCAGCAATTTTTATTTTATTTTTTGCAAGGCATAAGCAACAATGTTCGATAATACCAACGAATCAAAGATAACGTGATGGGGTACTTACTGTGTTTTTTTTACTGAGCAACAAATCCAAGAGTTTTGCTAGAAAAGTGAAAGAGAATAGAAGATAAGGATAAGAGGGAGACAAAATGCAAAAGATGCATTAAAGAGAGAATGCTACTAAATTCTTCTTACTACGGAAACTGATATGACGATGTTTCTTTCTCTGTCACCTTTGATTTGGAACTTCGGTGAATTTACCATACTGATGCAGAGAAACTAATATCATATCTGTTACCCCTTCTACATTATCTGAACACCATCAAAAACGACTCTTTGGTTAATCGGAAAAACTGATGGTCAAATAATAAGTAGAATAAGATTTTGCTATTAAAACATGATACCTGAATTAGCCATAAAATATGCCAAAATAAATAGTTGATGATCATGATCAATGAAAACAATTTGCCTACCCATGCCCGACAACTGAGTTATCTACACAAAAATAATAATAAGGTGATGATACTAATTATAAATGTCCAAATCTGCTAGACTGGTTTTTCTGAAGTTGTTTTACTGTAATTTAATACATCTCCTGAATGCTAAAAAAATTCAAAATAAGAACCATATTTTCAGATCTGTAAGAAAAATATTTGTGGCATACAGGCTAACATATTTTAAAGTATCAGAAGCTTCAGTGATTGCCTGTTATTGAAATTCAGAAGCTTCAACCTATAAATGAATTGCAGCATAAATAGACGCTAATCCTTCCTGTTAATAACTTATGATTTGAAACCTATAATATCATCATCGGCCTCTTTACAGGTCCAAAGATAAATACACAAACTGTAGAACTATTCTAAAACAAAATAAAAAAAATCAGATAAATGCGTGGGTATATATAATCAAGCATATTATTAAACAAACACCCACAAAATATTCAACTTACAGCTTTACTGACAGCAACTGGTATTAAAAAAATAAGATTGTAAAACCATTCAAAACAGGTTTCAAAAAATGTTAACAACAAAACGGTAAAACCCCATAAAAGTATTCTATAAAATGAGCTTGTATACATGGTACCATTTTATAAAAAGTTAAGTGAACATAGTATCTTGAACATTAATAATAATGCAAGAATATCATTTACATATTAGAGCTCCAACTAACAGACCGTATTTTTTGAATTGGGCCAATAACCGGAAAGAGTTACAACTTTTTACTCAGTAGTTAGAAAGGAATTTGAAGAAAAATCAATAACATAAACTAAACCACCACGTATAAATGTTCTACAAATTAGAAAAAAAAAATGTAGTTTTCTTGCCTTGCGCAAATGGCGATCAAAATAAGTTTATAAAATTAACAACATTAATAATATGGTATAAAAATAACTGGCCTTTGAAGATCAGTTTTCATGATTGAACGGAAACCTATAAATATCATCAACAGCATCTTTACAGGTCCAGAGATGAATACACAAGCTGTACTACTATTCTAAAAAAAAGATAAATGTGTGGGTATATATAATCAAGCATATTATAAAACAAACATCCAACAAAATATTCAACTTACAACTTTACTGTCGGCAACTGGTATAAAAAAATAAGATTGTAAAACCATTCAAAACAGGTTTCAAAAAAAAAGTTAATAATAAAACCCCATAAATTTATTCTACAAAATGTGCTTGTATACATGGTACCATTTTATAAAAAAAATAAGTGAACATAGTATCTTGAATATTAATAATAATGCAAGAATATCATTTACATATTAGAGCTCCAACTGACAGACCATATTTTTTGAATTGGGTCAATAACTGGAAAGAGTAAAAACTTTTTACTCAATAGTTTCAAAGGAATTTGAAGAAAAATCAATAACATAAACTAAACCACCACATATAAATGATCTACAAATTAGAAAAAAAACAAATAGTTTTCTTGCCTTGCGCAAATGGCGATCAAAATAAGTTTATAAACTTAACAACATTAAGAATGGTATAAGAATAACTGGCCCTTAAAGATCAGTTTTCATGATTGAACGGTAGTTCGACAGAACAAAACCCCTTTTGGATAATAGATTAAGAAGCAGAAATGATGATCAACTGTCTATAAAATAAGAAATACCTACCATAACGTGATTTCCAAATAAAAGGAAACCGATCAAGATTAGAAATGGTAAGCCTATAACCCATACAAATATGATCGATATAAGCATTCTAGATTTTGATAAAAAAAATTATAAGAGTAGAAAAACTAACAACCTACCGATACCATAAATCTGGAAATAATTCTAACAACGGGACGACAGCAAGTTGCCAAAACAAAATCCACTTTGTCGAGCCGACCGAAAAGATGGAAGGAGACAAAATTGAAATCTAAAATCGAAGAGGGAAGAGTAGGAACCAACAATTCTATAAATGACGGGAAGCTCGTGGATCAAACGTACGGGGATAACAAACAACCAAATAGAGAATATCATATTATTCATCTAGACATATGAGGTATAATACCTGCTCTTCCGCCAGAACTATTTAAATTGCTTAGAATCTACCAACACAAACAACAACGAAACAAAAAACCATTCGACTAAGAAATTAGGCTTACACAGGAAATTGATACCTATACACGTTGAATTAGAAAGAAAGTGATTCCAAATGTTTACAGCCAACAGCAAATTGAATTGAATGTAGTTGAAGCATCAGCGTTTCGAAACAACCATATGGGAAGAGGCAAACCGTTGTTGAAGAGGCGAAGAGAAATCCCAAATAGGCGATGGTGGTTATTTCCCCTAAAACATGTCGGAGAACAACGTAGGGCTAACTGACAGCCTTTGGAGCAGGAGCTATTTTCCCTCAATTACGCCGTCGATGTGAGGAGGTGGACAAAGCAAACGCTTTGGGTTGCTGATACGGAATTTGAAGACGACGGGATGTAAGGGGGAAGATGGAAAAAGGGCAAGATCGGAAAAGGTCAATCGGTAGAAGAGGGGATGGAACGAATTGGCGTGCTTTGGGACGCACCTACCGCCGATTGAAAGCAGTTGGCGGTGGAAGATTGAGAAGGCAGCGGGTTGATGACGCGTTTCATGGATGGAGGGAAGGCGGAATGGACATAACTCTTTGGGAGGAGAAGGGTATGGGGTTGAGATGGGAGGTAGAAGAATGCGTAGGGATCAGTTTAGAGGGGTCGAGAAGAAACAATCAGGAAAAGGCAAATGAGACGGTTCAACTTTAGATAGGTGCCGAAAATCTAGGAGGGCTTGTGAGAGCTCGGTTGCTAACTCAGTAATTATAATATAGTATAGATTTCAAAAATTGGAGGGGCTTGTGAACCATCTAAAAGGAACTCAGCTTTAATAGTATAGCATAGATATATGTTGATTATTTACCAATTCTGACATTCTTTATCATTTCAATAATTTAGTTTATATATCTAACAAGCTTATTGCAACTAAGTGACTAAAGTTGCTGAAACGTACATGAATTTTATTACAAATGAGACATATATGGATATTGAACAGCCTTTTTTCACTCTATTTACATGAATTTTACAAAAGATATAATACTATGAACCTGCTGGGTTATCTTGAATTCATGGGTAACCATAAGTTTTCAGTAAGAACCTGCTTGTCAAAATTCAACCTGATGTATAAGAAATTTCATGAATATTTAAGTTTTAACATGTGTATAAGTAACAAGTAAACACCGAAACAGCAAGCTGTCAAACACCGAAATAGCAGATGGTCAAATATACCATTATTCCCCACTTGATACTCATAAAATAGGAAATCAAATATGTTGTCGCATTCATAATTAAACCGGGTATATAAAACATTAAACTCAACCCATAATCGCCTGTTAAACCTCTTCTTCATCATCGTGAAACTACTCGAAATCCTAGTCATTTCAAATCAGCGAAGGCCAAAGAACACACACAAAAAAAAGGCCCGCAAGGTAGAAGAAGAAGATTTCAAACAGTATCTAAAAAATTCACACAGTATTGTTACATCTAGACCAAATGCCCAAATTTAAGGAAATTAACTTACGCGATTAAGTTAAGGCAGATAACGTCGATGGACCGAAACAGGCACTAAATTGAGTGGCGGCAGCTACCCCTAAATTGCACCATCCAGGCAGTTGGCAAAGAGGCGATTGTGTCATGGTCAAGATACCCTAGAACGCTAGCCCTCGATTGAATCGAGTGAAAACGAAGGTGAGGCAGCCAATGAATGCAATAGAGGAACGTTGAATGAGCGGAAAACGAGGAAAGTGATTTTGGGGAAGACGGAAGAAAGTGTTTTAGGTTTAAGGCGGAAAATTTAGAATAAAGGAGGAAAGTGAAACGTAGTGGGGGAATCAGTGAAACGTAACGGGAGGAATGTATGAAACATGACTGGTATTTAATTAAATGTTAAATAAATGTAACCAAAGTCCTAAAAAAATTAAAAAACCAGATTGGTTGCATTTACATATCAAACGCAACCAATGAATGTAACCATATTTATATTTTCTTGTAGTGGCAGTTTTACATGATATTCAATGTGGTTATGGAATAGGAAATCAAGTTAGTGATGTTAAGTGGTATTGAGATGATGTCCCGACAACACAAATCCTCATTCCATCCAGCATAATAGAGGAAACTGCATCTTGATTCCTATGTAACAAATTTGATCAAGTGACTTCTATTTATGTATTGGTTCTTAATTAAGGGATGACTGATTTTCATAATTAATTTTGTACTTTTTAGTTACTTGACTGCTTGTAAGTTATTCTGATTTTCACAATTTATTTATTTATTTTTGTATACCATTTTGTATAGGATGGGGGAGAGGGTATAAGAGTCTCATAAAAATAGCTTATTATATAGCTTATGAGATTGATGAGGAGAGGCTAGAAAACAAGCCGTTGGTCCAAAGTCGTTCGCTCAGCTTCGTCATAAGATTCAGGTATACGTACATTTGTTTATTAGTTACAGTTTTTTAGATGCAAATCACAACCACAAAATTTGGTAAACGTGCATAATCACAACTACAAATTTTGGTGTTAACTCGATGCAAATCAAAACTTGGTTAGTCATCAGCCAGGCTCGTGGCAGATTCGTGCTTTTGGAAGGCAAATAAGCTTCCTATGTTTATTATCTTCCTTGAGCAAATAATTTTTTGCATGTTGTGCTATGAAATATAATAAATTTTTTGGTCATAATGTTAAGCTTGCTTTAACGTGATCCTTGTACCTGTTTCATGGAACATTTTTTGTTGAATGCATAACTTCGCTTGGTTTCCTTTGATTTTTGTAGGCTATTTCAGATCCCTGCCAGGATAACAATCCTATTTGAGTATATCAAGAGACACCATCTGATGCAGCATTTTTTCTTAAAAGTTGCAAGAGAACAGATGGACGTGAGTACATGTCTAGTCCTCAAGTAATGAAGTACAAACTTGTAAGTAATAATTTTGTTTTGTAATAATTTTGTTCTGTTCTGAAACATGCTGCACGTTGTTCATGTTTTGCTCATGTCCATATATGTTTGCTCATGTGCACTTTGTTAAACCTGAGTTTGGCTCTTGGCTATGTGAACCTATTCTTGGCCATACACTTTGTTGAAACACTTGTTGAACTCGAGTTTCGCACTAGTAACCTTATGCACTTGTGCTTTATGCATACACTTGTGACATTTGTGCACTTGAAACTGTTTTCATGACATTTGTGCACTTGATATCGAGATAGGCATGTAAAACCATAGTTTGATTATACATGTAACATTCTAATTGAAACATGTTGCTCTTAAATCTATTTTTTTATCGTAAAAATATTACGGCTGTCGATAAAGACATCCTTCCATTACTTCCATGTTTTAATATGGACAGAGAAAAATATTATGGCTATCGATAGATTCTGTCTATTTTAATATGGACAGAGAAATCCTTGCACCCCCTTTCTATGTAAATTTATTACCTTTTCCGATAACTTCCACAAGACCAGCCTGCATAAAACTATCATATGTAAGCATTTGCGTTATGATTGTGGTTATCTCTGCATTATGAATGTGGCGATATATGTGACTTCTACTTGCTTTTAAACATACAACGATGTCTGATCGCAAACGTACATTGCTTTTTTTCAGTAGTTACCAGCATATATGTTAATAATTGTTTTCTAATTGCATGCGTATAAACAAATTGTTTTCCAAAATGTGGCTTTCTCTGCATTTACTGTACACATTTGCTGCATATGTAAGCTTGTACTATAGGGTAATTTGCTGCATTCTCTCCATATGAAATATTTGCTGCTTTCCCTCCATAAGTAAGCATTTGCTCCATTCTCTGCGTTTATTATAGAGTAATTTTGATGTGGCTTTATTTTGTAGTACTTACTTGAAAAGGCAGCTAGTGGAGGAGGAAATACTGTTGAAACAGTAATTTCGTATAGAAGATCACATGGTTTCCTTTACTTACAGGGAGGCATGCAAAGTGTACAAACCAATCAGCTGAGGCTCTAACAAATGCTTATATAAAGGACTTAAGGAAAAGGCTTGTCGAATAAATTGAAGCAAAGCTAGAATCCAAGGTAAATCAGAAAGTACAAAAGAATTTGGCTTGGGTGCTTAAAAAATTACGCGATGCCAACCCGGAGTTGAATCTAGAGGAAAAAATTTGACTGAAGGCACTAGCTCTTAATCTCATTTATGAATTTTAGTCGTTTAAGAGATAAGTACTTGATATTTTGTAGTTGTTGACATGGATTCTGATGTGTATTGCGTATTATGATGTTTATGAAAGTTATAACTACTGTATAAATTGTGATGTGTACTATGTATTTTGCAAGTATTTATGTGATATAGTGGTTTTTAATGTCTCATTAGTATGATGTAGCAGTAGCTATAGTGTAGTGTTGCAGTTGCTTTCATATAGTGTTGCCACCGGGTTATAAATGTTGCTTGAAACAATGTTGCAATTGTCATAAAAGGTGTTGTAGGAATTGAATTAGATTGGGTCATGGGCCCAATGGGCCCCACAAGATATATAAATAAAATTAATATCTATAGCAACATTTTTGGAATATTGCAACAGATACCTAAGGATGTTGCTATAGACCTAAATAGGGTTCTAATGTAACAATATTTGTTGTGTTGCCATAGATAGTCAAAATGTTGCCTTTGAGGTCTGTAGCAACGGTGAAAATTGCATCTCCCTAAAAACGTTGCCAAAGATCTATGCAAATATTTTTTAGGCCTGTGCCAACAATTTTTTTTTTGTTGGTTAGGTCGTTTATGGCGTATTGTAAGTAAACTATTTTACTAGAACCATTACTCTTCGCCTCATGTAAATGTTCTTATTAACTATTTAAAGGGAGCCAGATCTTCTGATAACAAGATTTCTTTGCTAGTGAATTCCACCAAGTTTTGATGGTGGAAAGGATTAGAGACAGAGTTGTTCACAAAACATCCGATGGATTTAAGAGTTGTTGTCATACCTTTTGGGCTAGTTTGTGCCCATGTCTAATTATTGACTTCTATGGTAGAATGTTTGGTAAGGGTGTTTGAGTAAATTGGTAGAGGTCTATATAGATGACATGTTGGTTTTGCCAAAAGATAGCAAGGGATAAGTATCATATTTAGTTGAGGAATTCTCTACCTTATAAGCACATGGACCTAAGAGTAGGTTCATTAAGGATCACCTTTGGAAGGTAAGAAATTTTCTTGAATTAATAAGTTATTATAGAAAAATTACTAAAAGTTTTTTCCAAGATACAGATTTTCTTGACCTACCTCATATAAAGAAGTTTTCGCTTTTGTAGATACAAATTGAGAATCTTTTTTTTCTAAGAGTTATGATTCATACATTAGTAAGAGGACCCATGAGGGTAGTTACCTTGGAGCAACTACCATCAGTTTTTCAATCAGGCCATGAGGGCGTTACCAATCATGAGAAAGGTTTGAAACTTCGTTAACCATAGATTGTTGGTTTGTTGTCCCTTACAAAAAATTAGAAACTAAGTTAATAAAGATTAAGTTCGAGCATCTGATGATTTTTGGTTTTTCATGTGCTCTTTGTAAAAATAAGAATGTAGTTGACGTTAAGTTTTTAGCTTTTTGTATAAGAAACCTTCCGATATTAGTATTGGGAAATTATGTAGTTTTTGTGGAAATACCTTATAGGGTGTTGTGGTAAGATCTCTAAGAAGGAATTAGAGCTAAGACTAAGTCAAATCATAACAATTATAACCCAAAGATATTTAACTCGGAAGTATACCCTGAAATTTTAATAGGATATGAGGATGAATTTCAACATTACTTACGCTCATTGATAGAGAGGTTGATGTTCATCAAGGATATGCCATTTGGGCATAAGATAAGGATCCTGGAAATTCAGTTTCAAGGGAAATAACTTATAAGGATAAGTTGACACCTAATTATAAGAATCAAATTAATTGAATATATAAATCTTTATATTTAACACCTTACCGAAGTAAGCGATAAGTTTGGCTCGTAGATAAGCGATTTAATATTTATATAAAATGATATAAACATTTCAACTGGATTAATGATAGGCTAAATAATGGTGTTCCACGAAAAGAATTTAAAAAGGGTATTTTGAGGAAAAAGGAAATTTTAAGTCCACTTTGAGTTTAACCCCCCCCCCTCCACCCCACACACACATACACACACACACACCAGTGTAAGATATATATTATATATATACAGTTCTAGGAGTAGAAATTTCAAAAGTCCAGTATGTTGTGTTATGAAATTCTTAGTTCTTGGGAATTTTGCGAAAATAACTATTTTTTTGAAAATAATTTGGTATATAACTTAATGAATAATAAGTCTTCTCACAGAGATTTTTTTTCAAATAAGATTTGAAAAGATAAAAAAAAATCAAGTTTTAAAAATAATTATAAATATAAATAGAAAGTTTAAGAAGTGGTACGTCCTTATGGGGTTAGATAATTTAACTGGAACAAATAGATGTCACGCCCCGAATTCGCCCGGCCTCCGAAGAGACGGGAAAACGCGGATTGTGTTGAGAACACGACGCATCAGAACACAAACATGAGAATATTTCATTGCTATTACAACAATTTACATCAGAGTACAAGAGTCATCAGAATATGAAATAAATATTACACAGTGGAAAAATATCCGAGATTTAAATTACATTTAAATACATAAACATAATGTGCAGCGGAAAACATCAACTACCACAACTGATACAAATACACGAATACAAAGCTTTCTGAATATAGCTCCAGTTGTAATCTAGGATCCTGTGAAAAGAAAAATCTATGAAAACCAAAACTACAAGCTGCCCGTGTAGAAAATATGGGCACCTAGAATTAGGCGAAAGCAATAAACTCCAAGTCAATTATGAGACTGGTGTGAGAACTCAAAACAGTTATTAAACTTTTACTTTTAAATAGAGTAAATCACGGGACCACACCATATGTCACGGAATGGGTTTACTCCCATGAATACTCTGAAATAAAGCAATTTATAAACAACGCAATGCTTTTTGAGAAATGAAGCTATTATAAGACTCATGTCCCATCACACAATGCAACGCAAGCCGGAGGATAGAGTTTTACCTTATAATAGCCAAACATTCTTAGTACGCTTTAAAACAAATCATTTGATATCACTACGGGTGCTTAGTACCAAAAACAACTTCAAATATAAATGTATCAATCCTATACGACATAGGTACCATATATTATGTCGCCATACACAGGTTTACAACTAAACCGAAAAGTCGCGTATTCGAAATTGGATTCCATCTATGAGTCGAGGCAAGGGATCTTCCTCTCTGGTTTCGAGGCACTCTAGCAAATGTGTGACGGCCCGCCTCGCACCAGCCTGCATTTCCTCCAAAAGTGCGTTGTACACATGCCCGACTAGCACAAGACGGTCGTCAGAAGAAAGGAAAGAAGGGAATGAACTAATCAAAGAACCTGTAGAATGTCTCACAGCGCATGGAACAAAATATAATAATAACATACTTGGCATAAAACAGGCGAGACAGTGCATAAGCTGATAACTAAAACCAACATCAATCTCAAAGCAGCGGAAATCCAAATACAGCTTATTACAATTTTTCCAAATTTACTGTCTCTAAACAAAAGAAAGCTAAAGTAGAAGATACACCAACAATGCCCAAGCAGTGATCTTCAACAACACAGGGAGAATATTATGTATATAGTACGTGGAAGCCTCCTGCTCGTCTCCGGACCATCTACCCGTGCATCGCTAGCTAACCTGTCTCTAGTCTGCTCGTGTGAGCACCCAGAGTAATAAGAAGAGACATAAAACTCTGGGTCAGACATAAAGCCTGGTATGAGCGATAAGCATCTAAACAGGGAAATAACAGGTATACTAAACCATACCTGAACCTGGACCTGCAACCAAAGAGTTAGTACCACATACCGTACAATACTCCAAGGTGCCATAATAAATAGTGTAAAAATACGGGGGTGGGGTGTGCATGTCACAATGATAGCAAACAAATCATCCATAGCAACCATCCTCGCATCTCTCACTCAGTGCGTAAAGCGTACGACATCTACCACTTTGGAACACTAGACAAACTGAGGCAACGACGAATCCCGACTTGTAGAAACCCTGCTGTGACCAAGCCAAACACTTGGAGTCATGACCAAACATTTCAATGACCCACTTCATTGGTCATAGCCCTTGGTTCTACCAATGCCATAATGGCCCTGAATCCGCCTTCGTACCTCCTACCATAGTGGTCCAAAGCTATAGGTGTCGATAACTCCTTAGCACGCGTCCCGCAGCAAAGCCCAATCATGAAGTGAACTCATTGATTCCCATCTGAATCTTATGCTCTAACTTCTCATTTGGACTTCCTTTGCATCTCGGGTTTGGTCGAATTGGAGAGGGTCTTCAGAAGAGTTGTCGCGCATTAACAGTCCTAGAATTCTGTTCGGTTCGGAAATCATCACCATCATCGGTTCGGGTCGGTAGTCATCTTCTTCATCGGTTCGGGTCGGTAGTCATCTTCCTCATCGGTTCGGGTCGGTACTCCACTTCGGGTCGGTTGTCTCTGTTTGAGTTCGGTGGTTGCTCCCTTCTGAGTTCTCATGCCCAATCCTGTCCTTCTCCAATTGCCGATCCGCTCCGCCCCCTTAGCGTACTCCGATCCAATCCTCTCCAATCCGATCCACTCTCTAGTTCCGATCCGATCCCCCTTGTCCACTCCAACTCTAAGCAATGGCCTTCCTTCCTGCCAAACTTCTTCCAGTGGCAAGTCCTCATCCAGTTCGAATTCCCTTGGTCGGTTCCCTAGTCCGATCCGACCCCTTTTCTCCGATCCGAACCGGTTCGGAACCTGCACACTTCTACAACTTTCCAGCGAGCTTTTTACGCCATTCGACGACGTTTTCGAGCAATTTAACTATTCTAATCAATCATGAAACATACCATAGAGTCATAGCAACATGTAATAGCAACCACAAACAGCAAACAACAATTTAAATGAATCAAAATGAATCAAAAGTGGCTAAAACCTCACATTTGCCTATAATCCCTCTTAATCATGTTTAAGCATATGATTAGCAAAACACATCGAAATTAACCCAAATTTTTAACAGAGCCTTAAAACATTATTTTAGAATTTTAAGAATTTTTCCAGAATTTATTTACGTATAAATTCGCTAATCTTCACTAATTACCCCTAATCACCGTAATTAGTGCAAAAACTATGCAAATCACTCACCTTGGCCACAACTAGAAACCCAAAACCGAAATATTCTCTGATTTGGCGCTGTTCCCAATCTTATACAGCAGCTCCAACCTTGCTTTGGTGCTTTTTCTTCTTAATTTGATGCCTTTAAGCCTTAATCCTTGATTAAGAAGTGATTTTGGGTGTTTTGAGAGAGATTTAGAGAGTGGAGGCCATGACTAGGGTAAGAGAAATGAAAGTGGCGGCTGGAAAATGTCTAAAGAAATGTTTTCTAACCCTAATCAGCACCTATATCTCCCTAAACCCGAAATTCCCCTTGGGCCAAGCTGCTAATCACCCGTTTAAGCCCAACTAAGCTGTTTTTCACCATCTGAAACTTGTTTCAGCCATATCTCCCAAACGGTAAGTCCGTTTGGCTAATGTGACCACTCTACGGAAAGAGAAACCATCATCCGGAGCCAATGGAAGTGGTTTCAGGTCAAAATTCCTTTCCAGTCAAAAGTTATGGCCAAAACAGTGATAACTAGGGGTAAAATGGTCATTTAAAAATCGGGAAAAATCATGAACATGGGAAATGACACCAATAGTCGTCCCCCAAAGTTACATGACCATACGACTTCGTATGTGAAAGAAATAAATATTCCACGATCCTATGATGCGTAGACTACGGGTCGTTACAAAATGCCTCAAAATTACACACTTTGGGAAATTCTTGGATTTTCACGGCCGGTCCTCTCTTACTTTTGAGAATTGGTTATTCCTGAGCAATGTGTTTCTCGGTCCTATTGGACCTATCTTCGAGCATTTTAGTCGGCTCGATATCCAAGGCGCCTCGCAATCCATCGTCATTTCTAGGCTCCATACCATGACACCACTTCTAGCTAGAAAGAAATGCATGCACTCCCTACAGTCGCTATCCCGTTTTTGACTCATACGCTCACGAATTAACGCTATACACAAAGCCATGCTATTTAAAGTAGTGCTTTAATCATCACCACAAGGCCCTGTTTTTTTAACAAAATCCTTGATCATTTGCATCTTAGCATGCCACATTATCAATCCATACCATATCATTTATTTTCACCAATATATAACCCCTCTAAGCTCGTATGTCTAAGAGAAGCGTGTTAAGCTAGATAATAAATTCTCCACCACCAAAAAAAAATATTTAGCAGAGATCAACGAATACGTTGTAAAGGAATACAATGTCAGACATACCATCCATTCACAAGTTTGTTTTGGGTATGAATGAAACTGGAGGCACCTTATTCCTCATCCCGTATGTCCAATACATGAGAGAGGTCCTCACATATCCGGTTGATCTCCAAGTACGTCTGGACGACCACCACTTATTACCTCGTCTTGGGTGTACAACCCAATCAAGACATCAGTAATCATCCAAACAATGTGAAGATCTCCGGTCTCCAACCAGCGTCTTCAACTCATCAACTTTTATTCGTTGTATCAGTTATTCAGAATGGGTTAAACTCGGTCTTTCCGAATAATTCGCGTATCTTTATAATCATGTGAAAAATGCACAAAGATAACACACATCTCATTCCAATCCAGAATATTCTTTTATTCGAATATTCACATCTTTAGGGAAAGGTTCCCATTAAATTTATCAAAGATAAGTTCTTTTAAACTTATTCTTTATTCTCCCTTTGGATATCATACTCAAAAGATTTTATTTTATCTTTCCACAATTAAACCAAATTAAATTTTAAGAACTAATCAGGATTGTCAAACCTTACCGAAGTAACCATTTATTTTATTAACCCAATCCCAATCTATTCATCCCGTGGAGCAAAACTGGTAGTACTCCATAACTAACACCTACTGTGTTATCGGTAAAATAAATTACCATTTCACGTTTCAAATCTAATTAAAGATTTAACTATCGCACGGGGTAAAACTAGTGATACTCCATATCACGATCATTTCTTGAATTTGGTATATTTACATACCTCACTCCCATTTCAATCTTATTAAAGATTCATTAAAAATCCACTTAGTTTTAATCTCAAAAATCATTACATAATGATTATTCAACTGTATGAAAATTTTTCCTATCTTTAACTGGGTTAAAGAACCATTGTCATTTAAAACACCGTTCACGATAAATCCAAAATCACCTTCCATCCAAAATGGAACCTTCACGAAAATCGTAACAGTATATAATCGATATAAGTTTCCGTATCGGACTAATACTATAAACGGAATAACGACAAAGCCTTTTAAATTCCATAAATAGTAAATGCCTTCCTTCACAGAAGCTCTTCTCGATTATCACTAAATCGAATTCCATTCAATTTAATTTCTTTTATTAAATTGGAAAACTTTACTTTGGGAAATTTCCATTAAATCTTATCATAAACATTTATAAATTCCAAATCTTATCTTCACTGTTAATCGGGTTTAAGAACTAATGTTGTTTAAAACATTGTTCACAATCAAATTCCATTTAATTCTAATTATATTTGTTAATTGGAAAACTTAATTAAATCTTAGTCAAAAGATTTATTCCTTTCTCTACTGGGTTTAAGAAGAGTGTTATTAAAGACACCATTCATGACAAACCCAAATTACCATTTGATATTAAATACAAGGCTTTGAATAGAAATCATGTTAACTTATATTCAATATTAAATTATGAGACCAACGGATATCGTATTGGGAATAACAATATTTATATCTTCCAAATTCCTCAATGATATCCGTATAATCATGGAATTTAATATCGAAATATTCCGAAGATTAGTTCCATTCAAATCCTTTCCTATTCATACATTGGAAAAATTATGGCTATATTAAAACCATATCAATTCTTTATTCTAGTTGTTAACCATTTCATTCTGATAAAAATATCTTTTATCTTATCAAACTTGGAGTACTTCAATATTTTCGTATCCATCCGAAATCGGACATCAAAATCATGTTTTGATTCTTCACTGGATAGTATTTTAAAATATTCATTATCTCTGAATTGGAATCAGACTCAATCAATCACCATATAATTTTATTTATATGGATTCCATACATCGCATGTATTCAAAAATAGTGATGAACAGCTATTAAACATCCAATTCACATCCGGAGTGCAATTTACAAATGTATAAGCACTAAATAATTAAACAACGCTTACTACGGCCTGTCCATCAATCGATTGACATACAACTAAACACATGGGAGATGTGTGAAGTTATTATCTTCCCCAGACCCGTGTGGTGTTTTACATCACAGTCCATGTGAACGTATCTAATATTTTCACAGTTTAATATAATGATAACAATACACTGTAAGCATTCATCAATCACCAAACAAATATTGCAATCACAGACAATCAATACATATTCAGTTATAAATATAAATAACTGTACAAAGATTTTGAGTGAGAGAGTCCTCACCTTGGTTTCTACTCTGCCAGTCTTTAATTGACGGTCCTAGTGTTGCCGATGAACATTCGATTGTTTACATCAGACGTTTTCCTCCACCAAAAATTTCCATGAGCTCTAAATCACCCCAAATTAGTTTCATTGCAGAGCCCTCGTCGATATGGTCCCAACAGATCCAGTTTTGCTGAATTCTGGTAACGTATGAAAAAGTTCTGATCGTTTAAAGTAAATTAATTATTTCACCCTTTGTTTTTCTATGTTCGGTTGTATACGTTGGATGTTTTCCTGCATCAAAAATTATCATGAGCTCCAAATCACTCCATATTAGTTTCATTGCAAAGCTATTGTCGATACGGTTCCAACGCATCTTGTTTCGCTGAATCCGAGTTTGTATGAAAAAATTATGACTGTTTTAAAATTAAAAAATATCTCTGTTCGGACATTAATGGCCGAGGAAAGGCCTTTTGCTCGGCCATTAATGGCCGAACGGTTGTTAAACCCCAAAATTTTCACATTTTTGCCTAGAAAACATGTCCGAAATGATATCATCCAATGCCTGAAGCCGTATGATGTTATATACATGCAAACGAGGCTTCTATAACTCACTGAAACAACTCATAACACCAAAATCATATGCACAAACATTCATACAAGATATTTGCAATGATCCTTGACTATAAATTCCAAAACAGGCAAATTTTCTAATCAAATGCGATATAAATGAATTGTGAAGACTTAGAACTTTATCTGGGTGGCAACGGATCTTCACAATATCACCAATCAACTCATAGCTTATGAATTAGATTGTCTGACAATTATAATCAAAATTTTCAATTCAGTGGAACATAAACTAATGAACCGAAAATTGTATACTTATCTAACCAATTCATATGCATATGTAAACCCAAATGAACACTGGATTACACTTCTACAAGCTAAAAACTTATGGCATAGACATGGATTCATGAATAACTTCTCACCTTTGATGAAGTAGGCACATAACCAAGCTAGAACACTCTCTCTTTCAATATAGCACACAAAAATTCAATCTACACACGAATGCACAAATTTTCCTATGAATTAGGTTTAGGAAATCTAAAAAATAGAAGAGGAATTGAGTTGGAGAAGATGGAGATGATGAAGAGGAGCTTACCTTCAACAAGAATTGGGCTTGGAATCAAGAACCCTAGCTTAGGAATTTTAATTTCCTATTCCTTTCCCCATTTTTACTAATTTGGCCAAGTGTTGAAGTGAATGGGAGAAAGGGGCTAATTTGGGGGTTATATGGTTAGCTAGATTAGCTAAACCAAGACCCAAACAAAGTGCCAATTTTCACGAACTCGAAACATATCAAAGTTTATACTTTCGAACACGCAAACGACATTTTGAACTCAATGGGAATGATGTCGAGTCCAAATTCGTCCATATGTAAAAAGTGATATTTTGGACATACATCTAATGAAAGAGACCAAATTTCTCTAAGTCCAAAGGTATCGATGTTTATAGTTTTAAAAGTCACAAACGGCATTTTGATCCCAACGAAATTGGTTTCTTCGAAAACGGAAGTCGTTTGCAAAACGGCTATTTTTAAGGGCAATATATATAATATTAAAATATATATAAATTCCATAGCTACTATTCTAAATTTTAATTTATACATATATTACAATTTATAAAGTAAAATCTCAATTCAAAATATTCCAATGTTTCTTGTTTTATCCAATTCTGATTTATATTGAATTCTATACATTCATTCAGAGTTTAAAATCGAATTTTCAAACTACCGCGCCATTTCAAGCTCGTTTTAATTAGATTTTAAATTTATACATTGTAACTTCGATTTAAATAAATTCTAAATCATTTATTCTCAAAATAATTCAGCGAGAATATTTAATTTCTATGAAAATCAATTAAAAATAAATTTTAAATTGGTCCCAAAATTACGAGTTGTTACAATAGAGGAATATAAGAATGTGGAGGTAAAGATGTGAGATTGGAATATTGATATAGTAAAAGTGACTTTTCTTAGAAGGTGGAGTAGGCTCTAGGATTTTAAACTCAAAATATAACAACTTGGGTATCTTTGGAGAATTCAAGTTTCTTATCAGTATTCTTTTTACAACCATTTCCTTTTAGACATTTTATCATTAGATCTTTCCTTTAATTAGGATCTTTTCCCTAAATATTTTTGGGAATAATAGATCTTAGGATATAACCTATGAATGATAGGATTTGGTTGAAACATATTGATAGAACGTGTTATGCGTAATGTATGCAAATGTTTGCAAGTGAATGTACATACACAAACTAGGCACTACACGTGATCGACAAATTAGGAAACTATGCATATATATATGGATGTGTGTGTTTTTACTTTATTTCCATGGTTGATATAATATATGATTATGAAACGATTATTCCATATGAATGTTTGAAGCACGCATGTAGAACTACCTATTTTCATTAGAATGTTTGCATACATTTGGATGTGTTACACAAGCGTAATTGCATAAAAAGGAGGTCAACTGAATCAGTAGACCGTCTAATCTTTTGCATTAGTTAGGGACACACACACACTACATTATTGTGTAACTACATATATTGCATTAGAAAACATAACGATAATGGATGCAGATGGATGATGTTCGAGTAGATGATTGTAGGTATTTAGATGAAAATACATATCTTATTCTTATGTCCTTTGAGATTTCGGGATGAAATCCTTTAAAGAGGGGAAAATAAAACAACCCAAATTTTTAAGGCGCACTAATTAATTAATGAATTAATTGATAAAAAAATTAGTTATAATTTTTTTAGAATTCGGCTATGAAAGTTGCATCATTGGATCTATGGCGATTTTCTGATCAATTTACTAATTTGGTTTGTCAGAAACGGAGTCAAAACGAAGAAGTTATGACGAAAACAAAGTTGATGAAAAGGAATAAAAATAATAACAACAACAATATACCTGCTGTTGGTCGACCCTTGGGTCGACCCAGGTAGGGGGTGGTTCGACCCGCCCGTATGTTTGTGCGCAGGTTCTACTCTAGTGAGATGCATGATGATTCATTCTTTTAAATACTGATGTGGCTTAATTAGGGGTGAGCACTGTTTGGTTAAACCAAATAAACCAACCAAACCTGTAAAGACCCGCAAATTCTCACCCTTTGAATCGACCATAAACCACACAGGTCTGACCCAAAAAGTGAAAATCTACGAATACTTTAACTTTGGGCATACAACATATTAAAACAACAACAGAAGACTTTTATAACATATCGTCATATAATGTTACATCAGAGTACAGAATATACATATCAGAGTACATAGGAATATAATTACAGCGGAAGATAAATACAAAAAAAGTAATATACTGCAACGGAAGAACACAGCGGAAGACTCTCTATCTCTGGACACAGCTTTAAGCTTCAACCCAGAATCCTGTTTAATATATCTGCAAAAATAGCTACTCGACTGCCCGTGTGGAAAATATGGGCACCCGAGTTTGCCAGTGGACAAACTACAGGTCAGTCATGGGACTGGTGTGAGAATTCTACTTAACCTATATAATATAATAAGGCTAATCACAGGACCACGCCACTTTCGCGGAACGGGTTTTCTCCTATGGATTGCCAGTGCATGACTAAAGTAAATCGTCAAAATAGCGCAATGCTTTTTTGAAAAATGAAACCATTATAAGACCCAAGTCCCATCACACAATGCAACGCAAACCGGAGGATAGGGTTTTACCTTATAATGATCAAAAAATGCTTGATACGATAAACACGATATTATATAATAATAGTGTGCAACCAATTTGAAGTACATCAAAGTAAATGTATTAATCCTAGACGGCATGAGTGCCCCATCCCACTATGTCGCCATATATAGGTATACAATCAAAACCGCGTGATGTCGTATTGGAAATTTGGGTTTCCATCTGAGTCAAGGCTAGGGAGGAGATCCTTACCGATTCGAGACACTCTAGCAATGCCCCAGGATTGGTACTCTGTCCAACCCTTGGATCCTGCAGGGCCGGTCCACACTTACTTTTGTGGATTGGCAATTCCTGAACACACGCTTCCCGGTCCTTTTGGACCTATACTACGGCCAGTAGCGACCGCATAAACCGAGGCCTCGAACAATCCAACAACCACAATGAATAAATGCCAGCGCTGGTAGGTCCCTGGCACCACTCTAGCTAGAAAGAAACGTGCGCACTCCCTGCGTTCCCTTCTCCCGTTTTAGACTCTACCGGGCTGTGAGGCTCGCGAAGTCACGATATACACAAAGCTATGCCTAAATAGACTGTGCTTTGATCATCCCACAAGGCTCTGCTTTGCAACAATAAGCCTTGATCAAGTGCAACTTGGCATACCACATCAACAACTCATATCATGCGATCGGTAATTATTTAACATACAAAAGGGTGTTAAGCAAGAGAATAAATCCTCCGCCACCATGCATTTATATATTAAATAAAAACCAATTTAATTACATGAAATAAATTTCAATGTCAGGCATACTATCCATTTACAAGTCCGTTCTGGGTCTGAACGAAACAACGTATCCGTCGATCTCCAATACGTCTGGAAGATCATCACCTTTTACCTTGCCTTGGGGGATCAGTCCCAATTCAAGATATCAGTCACCATCAACCAAACGATGTGAAGATCTCCGGTCTTCAGTCACCGTCATCATCTTCGACTCTTGATCGTCGTGATGGTTATTCAGAATGGGTTAGACCCGGTCTTTCTGAATAACTCGCGTATTTGTAATTAAAACCAACCATACGCCACATTCCAACTTTGAATATCCTTTTAAATAAAAATTATTATTTATGTTAAAAGGTTCTCATTAATTTTATCAAAGATAAAATAAATTACATTTTAATCTTTCTAAAAAGATGTATTAATATTCCAATTTTGATTTAATTTATAAAATAGATTTATAAATTTCAAATAGTAATTTCAATGTAAATTGGATTAAAGGATAAATGTTATTTAAAACATTGTCCACTACAAATCCAATCTACATATCAATCACCAAACATAATTGTTAAGATCTAATAATCTTAAATAAAAGGTTTATCCTAAAGATATTAATTCATTACTATATAAAAACATATTTTAAAATAATCAATAAAATATTCTATATATAAAAGATTCTGAATGTAAAATATTCTTTATAATACAAAACCTTTTATTTTACAAAAATTCTTTCATTATATAAAAATTCTTTATTTAAAAAGAAATTCTGCATTGGAATGCGACTCAACCATGTACCATATAATTTGGGTCATATGGGTTTCATACATTTCATGTATAGGGTAATAACAGGAAATAATCCTCAATCCATCCATTAACAACCAGAGTGACAATGTCAACTGTGTGAGCATTAAAATAAAACAATAACGCTCATCGCAGCCTGTCGATCAATCGATAGACATATAAATAACATTGGGATTTGTGTCAGTCAAGTATCGTCCCAATACCCGTGTGGGGTTTTTAGCCAACAAACAAATAATAAATTATTTGTGCACTTGGGCGATGTGTAAAAATAATCGTCCCAATCACATAAACAAGTCGGATGACTTGTAAATGGAAGTGTAATATTCAATTTTGAATATACTAACATCACATTTAACACATCAAAATACAACATCACAGGCAAATATTTCGATACTCTTTATTATGAGCATATGACAATAAAAATCGTGACTTTTATTTATTTACAAAAATGCATATTTTTGGTCTCATTCATTTTAATGACAAAATGAATATCTGACTTCATTATTTTTAATGTATAAAAATATACATCCTTAATTCATTCTTTTTAATGTATGAAAACATACATTTTAAATCCATTCTTTTTCTCAACATAAACAAATATGATGATTTTGTTTCTTAACTTCTAATGCAACAAAATGAGAATTTTGTCTAATCTTTTTCAATGAATAAAGATGTCTATTTTTACTTCATTCATTTTAATGTGCCAAAAATGTCCATTTTGTCTAATCCACTTTTAATATACAAAAATGAGTATTTTGTTTTAGTCTCTTTTCTTATGCATAAAAAAAATGTTTAATTTATAATTTAATCTTTTAATGACACCAAGTGTTCATTTCTAATCAGTTCTTTTTAATGACACAAAATGTTCATGTCTAATTAATCCTTTTTAATGAACAAAATGTTCATTTCTAATTAATCCTTTTTAATGTATAGAAAGGTTCATTTTCTAATTCACTGACATGTTAACTCAAAATGACAATTTAAATTCACTAATCAAGTCTTGACAAGAATGTTGTTCTTTTTCATTTACAATATAAAATGAAAATAAAAAGGATTCACATGTCTTGTTCTTTTATTTACCAAAGAAATACCAATAAAATGATCAACATATTCTGGTCTTTTCATTACAAAAGAAGTTGTAAATAAAGTGGTCCTCATATTTTACTTTTTTTTTATTTACAATAGGAGTTGTAAATAAATGATTCTCATGTTCCTGTTCTTTTTATCACATCTAAATGACGATAGGAATGTACCATTAACATCGCTATTTATATCGCACCAAAAATGTCGAATAAAATGAATCACTAACATTGTCTATTTCTATTGCACTAAAAATGTCGATAAAAATGAATCGCTAACATTGTCTATTTTTATCGCACTAAAAATGTCGATAAAAATGAATCACTAACATTGTCTATTTTTATCGCACTAAAAATGTCGATAAAAATGACAACATTAACCCTTCTATTTTCACCGCGTTCAAAATGACGATAAAATATTCAACATTAACAATTCTATTTTTACCGCATTCAAAATGACGATAAAATACTCAACATTAACAATTCTATTTTTACCGCATTCAAAATGACGATAAAATACTCAACATTAACAATTCTATTTTTACCGACTATAGAAAATGTAAATAAATATATTTCTAAATTCTATTCTTTTTATTTATATAAGAGAATGTAAATAATTGCATTTTCAATTTCTATTCTTTTACTTACATAGGAAAATGTAAACAAATATATTTCTAAATTTTTATCATACCGTTATAACTCATATATAAATTACATAGAAAAATGTCATTTTTATTTTATCGTTCTAATTCACCTCTAAATTACATAGAAAAATGTAATCTTTATTATGCGATGGGAATTCATATTTTAATTACATAGAAAAATGTAATTCCTATCATACGACATAAATTCATATTTAAATTATATCTAAAAATGTAGTTTTTATCCTACAACGCAAATTCACATTTTAATTACATGAAAAAAATGTAATTTTCATTCTACCGTTATTATTCATCTCTAAATTACATAGAAAAATGTAATTTAAATCATGCAATGTAAATTTACATTTTTATATCATAGAAAAATGCAATTTTTTGTCATACAGTGCAAATTCATATATGAAGCACATATAAAAATGTAACTTTTGTTATGCAAAGAAAATATGTCTTTTTCTATTTTACAATGTAAAAATATGACCTTTTCTATTTTACAATGAAAAAAAAAATAACTTCTTTATTCATTCTTTCATTACATATAAATGTAATCTTTTCTATTTATTACAATGAATAAAATTAAAATAAAAATGTAATCTTAGCTTATGAACTTTTCATTGCGACAAAATGAAAATAAAAATATAATCTTTTTATTTTCGTCTTTACAGTGAAATCTACATCACATTAAAAATATAATCTTTTTATGCAACATCTTTCTATTGAAAACAATCAACACATAAAAATATAATCTTTTACATTGCTTCTTTTATTGAAATCACTATTACCTTACAAATGAAATTCTTTATATTACTTCTTTAATCAAAAACAATATTTCATTAAAAATGAGATTTCTAATGTTACCGCCTTTATTGAAATTAAAGTGACAAATAGTATGTCATTTTATTGAAATCACTATTATTGAAAACAATAGACAATAAAAATCAAATCTTTAATTTCAATCCTAATATGAGGAAAAAAAAGTGTAATCTTTTAATTTCATTCTTTTTAATGAAACAATTTCATATTGAAAATATATGCTTTTTAATTTACTCTTCCCAATGTAACAAATTTACATTAAGAATATATTCTTCTTAATTCATTCCTTTTAATTTAAACAAATAGAAAATGTATTCTATTCATTGTTCAAATTCTATTGTAAATAAACAAATAAAAATAATATTTTATTTGTCGTTCTAATTCTATTGTTGAATCAATAAATAAAAATAATATTTAATTTATACAAAATAAATTTCAACATCTAAATCTGAATAAATACGATTAAATCTGACATAACTATGTTTTAGATCTAATTTTAGATCTAATTCTCTAACTGAGAATAAATTTAATAATGTCTGCAATTTCAATGCAAATCTAACACATCGTACACCACAAATCACATCACAAGCACAATCAATAATTCACACAACACAGAATATTTCAGAATTGAATAAATATAGTAATACAATTATTTTAACGCGAGAAAACAATTTATAATTAATTAAATAATCAAAATTAGAATTCTCACCTAGATTTTTTTGGCCAAAATTTTACTGTCTCCTTTTCAACTGCGGTCTACGCCATCGCGAAGCTCTTAAATTTGTGATTCCAACGCAATTTACGGTTCGTCAAACGGACCTCATATGAAAGAGTTATGAATTTTTAAAGATCGAGTAATTAAATAATTAAATAATAAAATAATAATAATAAAAAAGAAACGGGTTCCTTCTCCTCACCACTTCACGTCGGCCGAACCCAACATCCACCCCTTCTTCCTTCTACACGCACGCCACCACAAGCACCCGGACCACGATCAGACCTCACCACTCGAACCACCGTCACCGACTCCACCTGCGGCTGAAGTACCGACGAACTCGGCGGCTCCACCACCCCGAAATCCGACCACGAACGCGCGACCTTCCCCTCCAGAATTCACGAAAAATACTCCACTAAATCTGATCATCACCGTACGGATTGGAAGATCTCTCTGAGAGCTTCGATTTGGTACCAAGTTTGCCAATTTTCGTTGAGCGGATCAAAAGATATTAGCATTTGAAGTTCGGTGTTTTCTGGCCTTCGAAATTAAGGGTGGCGGCTGCCATGAATAGGATTAGGGTTTCGGCCAGAAATTTTAATAATATTATAATAATATAAATTTCGAAATTCGTGAAATAAAGTGGATTTTCGGACTTTCTCGGATTTGGGCCTGCTTACTGTCGATCTTAACGTTTTGAGGCCTTCTGAACGCGATGGGATATGTCCCAAGGTCCAATTCTGATGTCTACACGTTTTATTTTCGGTTTTAATTGAAAATACAATATTAAATTAATTATTTAATTTCTACCGTACATTTAAATATGCCGGGGCCACATACAACCTCAGAAAATTCTAAAAAAAATATTTTTAGCTTTCTTATGACGATACGGTTCTAACAAAATTTATTTCGTCGAATGCTGAGACTTTTTGAAAAATGGCCTTTTTCAAGTCGTTTAAAATTTACCGTAAATTGACAAAACAGAAATCTTTTTGCCACGGCCACAAATTAATTCTAAAAATTATGAAAAATTAAACTTAACAATATTTTGACATTCCGGATCCAACAAAAGTGATCTCGTCGAAAACAGAGGTCGTTTGAAAAATGACTATTTTTAAGGCCAATATATTTAATATTAAAAATATATTTTTAAACAAATAAATCCCGAAACTCAAAATATATAAGTGTTTACTGTTTTTAAATGTAGAAACATCATTCTGAACTCAATGGAAGTGGTTTCGAGTTCAAATTCCTTTATATGCAAAAAGTAGCATTTCAGCCCTTATAAATTTCATAGCGACCTTTCTAAATATTGAATTGGCCATAACTTTTGATTTCCGTTATGAAATTTCGATTTTTCGGATTCGTTGGAAAGATATTTTTAAATAGATTCTAATATTTTTGGTTTCACTAAAATCCGTTAAATTTTGCATCCTGTACGGTCAGTCAAAGTTCAAGTTTGACTTTTCAAACTACCGCGTTATTTCTAACTCTTTTTATTAATTAAAATTTAAATCATTCATTCTAACTTCGATTTAAATCAAATTTGTGATCATTATTATTTAAATAAATTATTTTATATTGTCAAAATTCATTAAAATTTTCTAAAATAAAATTTTAAATTGGCCCCGATTCTCCGGGTTGTTACAATCGCCCCCACTTAAAAACTTTTCGTCCTCGAAAAGGAACGTAGCTAAAAATTGTAAAATTAACTATCTTAATTTTAAATTTTAATGGTAGATTATCTTTTCAAAATATATACATAACTTTATATATATAGAAATCATATTTCAAAGAATAGATTATAAATATCAAAAATACGCTAATTATAAATTTGTAACTCTGAACTCGTTCTAGGGCATTACTAACCCCATCTCTAACGAGTTTACTCATTCTAGGATACTACTGATCCTATCTCTAATGAGTATTCTTATTGGACATTACTAATCCAATCTCTGATGAGTCTTTTGTTCAGTTCTAACAAGTTGTACCCCAAAGATTTGAGCTAACCAAAGCTCTGATACCAACTGTAAAGACCCGCAAATTCCCACCCTTTGAATCGACCATAAACCACACAGGTCTGACCCAAAAAGTGAAAATCTACGAATACTTTAACTTTGGGCATACAACATATTAAAACAACAACAGAAGACTTTTATAACATATCGTCATATAATGTTACATCAGAGTACAGAATATACATATCAGAGTACATTGGAATATAATTACAGCGGAAGATAAATACAAAAAAAGTAATATACTGCAACGGAAGAACACAGCGGAAGACTCTCTATCTCTGGACACAGCTTTAAGCTTCAACCCAGAATCCTGTTTAATATATCTGCAAAAATAGCTACTCGACTGCCCGTGTGGAAAATATGGGCACCCGAGTTTGCCAGTGGACAAACTACAGGTCAGTCATGGGACTGGTGTGAGAATTCTACTTAACCTATATAATATAATAAGGCTAATCACAGGACCACGCCACTTTCGCGGAACGGGTTTTCTCCTATGGATTGCCAGTGCATGACTAAAGTAAATCGTCAAAATAGCGCAATGCTTTTTTGAAAAATGAAACCATTATAAGACCCAAGTCCCATCACACAATGCAACGCAAACCGGAGGATAGGGTTTTACCTTATAATGATCAAAAAATGCTTGATACGATAAACACGATATTATATAATAATAGTGTGCAACCAATTTGAAGTACATCAAAGTAAATGTATTAATCCTAGACGGCATGAGTGCCCCATCCCACTATGTCGCCATATATAGGTATACAATCAAAACCGCGTGATGTCGTATTGGAAATTTGGGTTTCCATCTGAGTCAAGGCTAGGGAGGAGATCCTTACCGATTCGAGACACTCTAGCAATGCCCCAGGATTGGTACTCTGTCCAACCCTTGGATCCTGCAGGGCCGGTCCACACTTACTTTTGTGGATTGGCAATTCCTGAACACACACTTCCCGGTCCTTTTGGACCTATACTACGGCCAGTAGCGACCGCATAAACTGAGGCCTCGAACAATCCAACAACCACAATGAATAAATGCCAGCGCTGGTAGGTCCCTGGCACCACTCTAGCTAGAAAGAAACGTGCGCACTCCCTGCGTTCCCTTCTCCCGTTTTAGACTCTACCGGGCTGTGAGGCTCGCGAAGTCACGATATACACAAAGCTATGCCTAAATAGACTGTGCTTTGATCATCCCACAAGGCTCTGCTTTGCAACAATAAGCCTTGATCAAGTGCAACTTGGCATACCACATCAACAACTCATATCATGCGATCGGTAATTATTTAACATACAAAAGGGTGTTAAGCAAGAGAATAAATCCTCCGCCACCATGCATTTATATATTAAATAAAAACCAATTTAATTACATGAAATAAATTTCAATGTCAGGCATACTATCCATTTACAAGTCCGTTCTGGGTCTGAACGAAACAACGTATCCGTCGATCTCCAATACGTCTGGAAGATCATCACCTTTTACCTTGCCTTGGGGGATCAGTCCCAATTCAAGATATCAGTCACCATCAACCAAACGATGTGAAGATCTCCGGTCTTCAGTCACCGTCATCATCTTCGACTCTTGATCGTCGTGATGGTTATTCAGAATGGGTTAGACCCGGTCTTTCTGAATAACTCGCGTATTTGTAATTAAAACCAACCATACGCCACATTCCAACTTTGAATATCCTTTTAAATAAAAATTATTATTTATGTTAAAAGGTTCTCATTAATTTTATCAAAGATAAAATAAATTACATTTTAATCTTTCTAAAAAGATGTATTAATATTCCAATTTTGATTTAATTTATAAAATAGATTTATAAATTTCAAATAGTAATTTCAATGTAAATTGGATTAAAGGATAAATGTTATTTAAAACATTGTCCACTACAAATCCAATCTACATATCAATCACCAAACATAATTGTTAAGATCTAATAATCTTAAATAAAAGGTTTATCCTAAAGATATTAATTCATTACTATATAAAAACATATTTTAAAATAATCAATAAAATATTCTATATATAAAAGATTCTGAATGTAAAATATTCTTTATAATACAAAACCTTTTATTTTACAAAAATTCTTTCATTATATAAAAATTCTTTATTTAAAAAGAAATTCTGCATTGGAATGCGACTCAACCATGTACCATATAATTTGGGTCATATGGGTTTCATACATTTCATGTATAGGGTAATAACAGGAAATAATCCTCAATCCATCCATTAACAACCAGAGTGACAATGTCAACTGTGTGAGCATTAAAATAAAACAATAACGCTCATCGCAGCCTGTCGATCAATCGATAGACATATAAATAACATTGGGATTTGTGTCAGTCAAGTATCGTCCCAATACCCGTGTGGGGTTTTCAGCCAACAAACAAATAATAAATTATTTGTGCACTTGGGCGATGTGTAAAAATAATCGTCCCAATCACATAAACAAGTCGGATGACTTGTAAATGGAAGTGTAATATTCAATTTTGAATATACTAACATCACATTTAACACATCAAAATACAACATCACAGGCAAATATTTCGATACTCTTTATTATGAGCATATGACAATAAAAATCGTGACTTTTATTTATTTACAAAAATGCATATTTTTGGTCTCATTCATTTTAATGACAAAATGAATATCTGACTTCATTATTTTTAATGTATAAAAATATACATCCTTAATTCATTCTTTTTAATGTATGAAAACATACATTTTAAATCCATTCTTTTTCTCAACATAAACAAATATGATGATTTTGTTTCTTAACTTCTAATGCAACAAAATGAGAATTTTGTCTAATCTTTTTCAATGAATAAAGATGTCTATTTTTACTTCATTCATTTTAATGTGCCAAAAATGTCCATTTTGTCTAATCCACTTTTAATATACAAAAATGAGTATTTTGTTTTAGTCTCTTTTCTTATGCATAAAAAAAATGTTTAATTTATAATTTAATCTTTTAATGACACCAAGTGTTCATTTCTAATCAGTTCTTTTTAATGACACAAAATGTTCATGTCTAATTAATCCTTTTTAATGAACAAAATGTTCATTTCTAATTAATCCTTTTTAATGTATAGAAAGGTTCATTTTCTAATTCACTGACATGTTAACTCAAAATGACAATTTAAATTCACTAATCAAGTCTTGACAAGAATGTTGTTCTTTTTCATTTACAATATAAAATGAAAATAAAAAGGATTCACATGTCTTGTTCTTTTATTTACCAAAGAAATACCAATAAAATGATCAACATATTCTGGTCTTTTCATTACAAAAGAAGTTGTAAATAAAGTGGTCCTCATATTTTACTTTTTTTTTATTTACAATAGGAGTTGTAAATAAATGATTCTCATGTTCCTGTTCTTTTTATCACATCTAAATGACGATAGGAATGTACCATTAACATCGCTATTTATATCGCACCAAAAATGTCGAATAAAATGAATCACTAACATTGTCTATTTCTATTGCACTAAAAATGTCGATAAAAATGAATCGCTAACATTGTCTATTTTTATCGCACTAAAAATGTCGATAAAAATGAATCACTAACATTGTCTATTTTTATCGCACTAAAAATGTCGATAAAAATGACAACATTAACCCTTCTATTTTCACCGCGTTCAAAATGACGATAAAATATTCAACATTAACAATTCTATTTTTACCGCATTCAAAATGACGATAAAATACTCAACATTAACAATTCTATTTTTACCGCATTCAAAATGACGATAAAATACTCAACATTAACAATTCTATTTTTACCGACTATAGAAAATGTAAATAAATATATTTCTAAATTCTATTCTTTTTATTTATATAAGAGAATGTAAATAATTGCATTTTCAATTTCTATTCTTTTACTTACATAGGAAAATGTAAACAAATATATTTCTAAATTTTTATCATACCGTTATAACTCATATATAAATTACATAGAAAAATGTCATTTTTATTTTATCGTTCTAATTCACCTCTAAATTACATAGAAAAATGTAATCTTTATTATGCGATGGGAATTCATATTTTAATTACATAGAAAAATGTAATTCCTATCATACGACATAAATTCATATTTAAATTATATCTAAAAATGTAGTTTTTATCCTACAACGCAAATTCACATTTTAATTACATGAAAAAAAATGTAATTTTCATTCTACCGTTATTATTCATCTCTAAATTACATAGAAAAATGTAATTTAAATCATGCAATGTAAATTTACATTTTTATATCATAGAAAAATGCAATTTTTTGTCATACAGTGCAAATTCATATATGAAGCACATATAAAAATGTAACTTTTGTTATGCAAAGAAAATATGTCTTTTTCTATTTTACAATGTAAAAATATGACCTTTTCTATTTTACAATGAAAAAAAAAATAACTTCTTTATTCATTCTTTCATTACATATAAATGTAATCTTTTCTATTTATTACAATGAATAAAATTAAAATAAAAATGTAATCTTAGCTTATGAACTTTTCATTGCGACAAAATGAAAATAAAAATATAATCTTTTTATTTTCGTCTTTACAGTGAAATCTACATCACATTAAAAATATAATCTTTTTATGCAACATCTTTCTATTGAAAACAATCAACACATAAAAATATAATCTTTTACATTGCTTCTTTTATTGAAATCACTATTACCTTACAAATGAAATTCTTTATATTACTTCTTTAATCAAAAACAATATTTCATTAAAAAATGAGATTTCTAATGTTACCGCCTTTATTGAAATTAAAGTGACAAATAGTATGTCATTTTATTGAAATCACTATTATTGAAAACAATAGACAATAAAAATCAAATCTTTAATTTCAATCCTAATATGAGGAAAAAAAAGTGTAATCTTTTAATTTCATTCTTTTTAATGAAACAATTTCATATTGAAAATATATGCTTTTTAATTTACTCTTCCCAATGTAACAAATTTACATTAAGAATATATTCTTCTTAATTCATTCCTTTTAATTTAAACAAATAGAAAATGTATTTTATTCATTGTTCAAATTCTATTGTAAATAAACAAATAAAAATAATATTTTATTTGTCGTTCTAATTCTATTGTTGAATCAATAAATAAAAATAATATTTAATTTATACAAAATAAATTTCAACATCTAAATCTGAATAAATACGATTAAATCTGACATAACTATGTTTTAGATCTAATTTTAGATCTAATTCTCTAACTGAGAATAAATTTAATAATGTCTGCAATTTCAATGCAAATCTAACACATCGTACACCACAAATCACATCACAAGCACAATCAATAATTCACACAACACAGAATATTTCAGAATTGAATAAATATAGTAATACAATTATTTTAACGCGAGAAAACAATTTATAATTAATTAAATAATCAAAATTAGAATTCTCACCTAGATTTTTTTGGCCAAAATTTTACTGTCTCCTTTTCAACTGCGGTCTACGCCATCGCGAAGCTCTTAATTTTGTGATTCCAACGCAATTTACGGTTCGTCAAACGGACCTCGTATGAAAGAGTTATGAATTTTTAAAGATCGAGTAATTAAATAATTAAATAATAAAATAATAATAAAAAAAAAGAAACGGGTTCCTTCTTCCTCACCACTTCACGTCGGCCGAACCCAACATCCACCCCTTCTTCCTTCTACACGCACGCCACCACAAGCACCCGGACCACGATCAGACCTCACCACTCGAACCACCGTCACCGACTCCACCTGCGGCTGAAGTACCGACGAACTCGGCGGCTCCACCACCCCGAAATCCGACCACGAACGCGCGACCTTCCCCTCCAGAATTCACGAAAAATACTCCACTAAATCTGATCATCACCGTACGGATTGGAAGATCTCTCTGAGAGCTTCGATTTGGTACCAAGTTTGCCAATTTTCGTTGAGCGGATCAAAAGATATTAGCATTTGAAGTTCGGTGTTTTCTGGCCTTCGAAATTAAGGGTGGCGGCTGCCATGAATAGGATTAGGGTTTCGGCCAGAAATTTTAATAATATTATAATAATATAAATTTCGAAATTCGTGAAATAAAGTGGATTTTCGGACTTTCTCGAATTTGGGCCTGCTTACTGTCGATCTTAACGTTTTGAGGCCTTCTGAACGCGATGGGATATGTCCCAAGGTCCAATTCTGATGTCTACACGTTTTATTTTCGGTTTTAATTGAAAATACAATATTAAATTAATTATTTAATTTCTACCGTACATTTAAATATGCCGGGGCCACATACAACCTCAGAAAATTCTAAAAAAAATATTTTTAGCTTTCTTATGACGATACGGTTCTAACAAAATTTATTTCGTCGAATGCTGAGACTTTTTGAAAAATGGCCTTTTTCAAGTCGTTTAAAATTTACCGTAAATTGACAAAACAGAAATCTTTTTGCCACGGCCACAAATTAATTCTAAAAATTATGAAAAATTAAACTTAACAATATTTTGACATTCCGGATCCAACAAAAGTGATCTCGTCGAAAACAGAGGTCGTTTGAAAAATGACTATTTTTAAGGCCAATATATTTAATATTAAAAATATATTTTTAAACAAATAAATCCCGAAACTCAAAATATATAAGTGTTTACTGTTTTTCAATGTAGAAACATCATTCTGAACTCAATGGAAGTGGTTTCGAGTTCAAATTCCTTTATATGCAAAAAGTAGCATTTCAGCCCTTATAAATTTCATAGCGACCTTTCTAAATATTGAATTGGCCATAACTTTTGATTTCCGTTATGAAATTTCGATTTTTCGGATTCGTTGGAAAGATATTTTTAAATAGATTCTAATATTTTTGGTTTCACTAAAATCCGTTAAATTTTGCATCCTGTACGGTCAGTCAAAGTTCAAGTTTGACTTTTCAAACTACCGCGTTATTTCTAACTCTTTTTATTAATTAAAATTTAAATCATTCATTCTAACTTCGATTTAAATCAAATTTGTGATCATTATTATTTAAATAAATTATTTTATATTGTCAAAATTCATTAAAATTTTCTAAAATAAAATTTTAAATTGGCCCCGATTCTCCGGGTTGTTACAAAACCAATTTATTTTGGTCGGTTTGGTTTGGTTTTAGAATTAGATTGGTTTTAATCGGTTTGGAAAAAAAATCTTGTTTGGTTATCGGTTTAACCAAATTAACCAAACTTTAATTATATTTTCAAAATTAGCGATATTATAGTAAATATTTCAGGTTAATCTAATTATCTAAGTAAATTTTAATCATCACAATAGTATCAGAATTACATCTGGGAAGCTTAAGAATCATTAATTATAATAGTCTAAAATATTTTTAGTTTGGTTAAATCGGATAACCAACCAAACCAACCAATCTTAATTTGGATGGTTTGGTTTCCATTTTTATCGGTTTTAGTTTGGTTTGACAATTTTTATAATTGGATAAACCAATCCAACCAAACGCTCACCCCAAGGCTTAATTCCATTTGTGGGTTTTGAAATTTTTGCTGATGTGGCAAGTTCCTATTGGTTACATGGCATATCTGGCCTAAATTAAATTTGAAAATCCAACGGCCTAAGACCCTTAGCCTAAACTATAAATAGACCCTTATACCTAGCTAATTCTTCACAACGCAATCTCTTCCCCATTGTGCTCTCTCTTTTTGAGACGAACCCAGCCTAAAATTTTTAGGAGAAAGGATTTATTAAAATAAATATTTTTATATATGCATACATATATATACCCTTTTGGAGGCGAGATCTACAGTGGTCATAGAGGAATGCTTTGGACCACCGGCGAGTGTATAATTATTCAAACTTTTGATAATTTAAGAAAATATGGTTTATAATAGATGTAGAATTTTATGTAATTTTTCTTACAATTTTTATTATTTTTCTATAAGTTGTGTTTTCCTTAGGTAATTTTCTATGGTATTTTCCAGTCTTTTTCTTGCAGTTTATTTTATTCAAGTACTATAAGATATTCTTTTAGTCTTCTTCCCTCTTAGTGTGTTTATATCTGTAAGTTATTTTACATTTTCTATACTTATTTGTAGTTTATGCCTAAAACATGCCAACATCTGTAAATGTTAGTATTTTGATGATTGATTAATACTTTTATCTTACGTGCAAAAAAATAAAATTAAAGAAATAATTGTGCAAATGTGCATTAAACATAAGAGACAAAATTTACAGAAAAGTGAGCATAAAATATAGATATGTAATTGAAAAGGGATTGGACTGAAATTAGCAAATTAATATAGATTTGCAATTAAATTATGACATTGATTGTAATTAGAAAAGATTGAATATATTTATAAGAAAAAATATTATGATAAACTATATAGACACACACAAAGATTATAATGGAAAAATTAGGCTTATTTGTAAAAATAATTATAAGATGAAGGGTATAGTTCAGTGAAATGATGAAAATTCTTATTAATGACATAAACTTAAATCTGAGTTTAAATTTAATAAATATGTACTAGCTGTGGGTTTTTCTAGCAGAACGAGACTGATTTAGGAAAATAAATGATATAAATTAATAAGCATATACTCGTTGTGGTCTGTTCTGACAACACAGAGAGCTGATTGAGGAAAATAAGTAACTAGTAAAATTTAATAAATAAATAATGGGAGTCTTACCAACAGTAGAGGCTGAACTGTGGTAGATAACCGACTAATAAATAAATAGTTTTTGCTCGTACCAATGGCAGATGTTGATTATGGTAGACAACCGGCTAACAGATAAATACTGGAGATCAGTACCGATGGCGAATGCCAAATCGTGGTAGATAATAGGCTATAAACACAGCTCAGTCATGGGGACTAAGATGAGGGCGCAACTAGGATATTGATTGAAGGTACCTATACCAATGTAAAATCTGACATGTATGCTAAATCGTGGAAGACACACTCAAGAGAAGACACATTTGGCTAATTGTGGTAGATAAATGGACAACTAGAAGAAGGATCTCGAGGTAATGCGTACCAGCGATGGTCGAGCATGTGGTGCATTGAATTGTGTTAAAGAATACATTGTTAGTCCTAGCATTAAATAGATGTCCATCTAAAGGCGAATCCACAGATGAGTGAAGTTAAGGACATTATCCAGTTCACATCCGGGAAAGGGTTGGTTCACTGTAGAAGACTACCATATTAGTCTGATGGTAGAGAGGAAGCCTATCAATGAGTAGTTTAGGAAATTATGCTTTTCGTGTTGATTAAGTTCAAAATTGAGAAAGTGCAAATAATCAAGACCAGTTGAACTAGATAAACAATCAAACAAATCTTTACTCCTATGGTTCAAGTATATTTCCATGTACAATCTTTAAATATGATACCTTTTGTAGTAGTACACGGACACTTACTTTTCTGACACTAGAACTATTATTAAGTCTATCTTTCCTTTATTACTCACTCATGTTAGTAATTACATCACTCAACAAACTTTATGTCTAACCCACTCTATTTTCTTTTATTTTCCTTACCCATTAGGTTCGCAGGGCAGTGATTGATTGATACTAGCATCTTGGCAGGATTAATGTCAGATATCTTGTTTTCCTTCTATTTGGGTGTACTTAATTTTATGGAAGCTTATTTGTCATGGTTCAGATTTGTACTCAAGAAGAAAATGTCTGTTGTATACTCTGATTTGAGGTGATATTATATAATACATATATTTTGTATTAAAACTTATTTTATAAAGTATTATTTTGACGTAATATGTAATTGTAAAATAAATGTTTTCATGGTTTTTGTTTTATGTCTTGTGAATCGTAGCCTCTGCGATTAGTTTCTTTGTACTGCTCTGCATTCCTTGGTATGACCTTTATATGGAATACAAAGGTGTGTAAGGTATTTTATTTATACTACCGTTACTTATTTGAATTATTCAAATTAAGATAAGCCAAATTGTTGTCATCTATACCATTCATCAAACATCTTCATAACATAATAATGGTCCAATGAATTTATTGTACTAAAACTGGCCAAAATTCAGGATATCGACAATTTATTTGTGATAATATTAATTTGATCAATGTGAAATGTTGAATGTTTGAGATCATTTACCAGGTCCTTTTTCCCATTAGTGTCATATCTCAAAATATATAAATTATCTCCTCCATGATATTCAACATAAATCTAAATTATTTAAAATCAAATAAGTTGTATAAGTTTTATTATTGTTATCTATTTCACTTGTCAAAGTAGTTTATAATGAAAATATTATTTGCTAACTTTGGGAAGACCATCATGCGTTTTAAGCATGACATAAAAAATATAATTTTAAAAATTCCAAATCCATTAATTATAAGAAATAAATGGGGAAGTCTACTTAAGCATAAAAATTTGACATGAAATGGATGACACAAAATCTTAGCCATTGGATTGCCTTCTGATTTGCTTCTGCCATATAAGGACAAATTGATCCAATAGCTGAGATTTTATGTCCCTCAAATTATGTGTCTAAATAGCCACTCCTAATAAAAAAATGGATAAATTTAAAAAGCATTTTCCCACCCCCTACGTGTATCATATTATTAAGGTTTATTTGTATTAAAGTATGTCTAATGTCGCCATTTGGGTTCACCTTGATTGTTTAGTTTTATACCCACTAAGTACCACGGCCTGGAATCCCCGCCCGATCTAGACCGAACAGGAAGACGGATGGGTTGAGAACACGATGCATCAGAATGCAAAACAACATAACTTTTCATTGTAATTACAACAATTTACATCACAATACAATAACAGAGCATGGAAAATAAATATACAACGGAATTACAATGATCAAAGAATAAAATAAATTACATAACAGCGGAAATGTTATATAAATACAACGTAAATACAATGTAGAAGAAAACATCAACAAGCATAGCTAAAAGCAATACAAAGATACAGAGCTTTCCGAATATAGCTCCAGCCATAATCCAAGATCTTGTGAAAATAAATATCTGCAAAACCATAACTACTGACTGCCCGTGTGGAAAATATGGGCACCCAGAGTTTAGGTCGAAACAATAAACTCCAAGTCAGTCATAAGACTGGTGTAAGAGGTAAAAACGGTTATTAAACTTTTCCTTTAAAATAAGGTAAACCAAGGGACCACGCCGTATATCATGGAGTGGGTTTACTCCATGTGAATACCAAAACTTGAAACAAATGACAAAACAATGCTATGCTTTTGGAAAAACGAAGCTATTATAAGACTTAGGTCCCATCACACAATGCAACGCAGGCCAGAGGATAGAGTTTACCTTATAATAGCCAAACATTCTTGGTACTCTTTAAAAACAAAGATTTTTATAATTACTATAAGTGCATAGTATGGCAAGTGACTTCAAATATAAATGTATCAATCATAGACGGCATAGTACCCCATCCTACTATGTTGCCATATAGGTTTACAACTGAAACCGTAAAGTGTCATATTGGAAATTGGATTCCATCTATGAGTCGAGGCAAGGGATCTTCCTCACCGGTTTCGGATCACCTCTAGCAAGATGTCCAGATCACACATACGGGAAACCCTTTGATCTTTATGGTCGATCCACACCTAACTTTTGTGGATTAGTTATTCCTGAACAATACGTTTCCTGGTCATATTGGACTTATCACCTAGTCAATATGACCATCGATCATATCCAAGGGCCCTTGCTATCGATCATCCACATAAGTAAAATGTCTAGGCTCCATACCATAACATCACCTCTAGCTAGAAAGAAACGCATGCACTTCCCGTTTTAACTAATCTCGTTTTTGACTCATACCGGGGTGTGAAGCTCGCAAATTAACACTAAACACAAAGCTATGCTAATTAAAGTCGTGCTTTGATCATCATCCACAAAGTTATGCTTTTCAACAAAAGCTTTGATCATTACATCTCAGCATGCCACATAGTCATTCTAGACCATACAACTGATAACTACCAATACATAACCTCTAAGCTCATACGTCTCGGAAAAGGGTGTTAAGTTAAGAGAATAAATTCTCTGCCACCAACAAACATATATTTAGTAGAAATCAATTAATACAGTTCAGAATGTCGCGTTAGACATACAATCCATTTACAAGTCTGTTCAGGGTCTGAACGAAACCGGGGGCGCCTTATTGCTCGTCCCATATGTCCAATACAGAAGAAAGGTCCTCGCATATCCGGTCGATCTCCAAGTACGTATGGATGACCACCACTTATTACCTCGTCTTGGGTTGTACACCTCAATCGAGACATCAGTAATTATCCCAACGATGTGAAGATCTCCGATTTTCAACCACCGCCTTCATATCTTCAACTTTTAATTGTCGTAACTGTTATTCAGAATGATTTAAACCCGGTCTTTCCAAATAACTAGCGCATCTTTATAATTATTTGATAAATACACAAAGATAGCACACATCTCATTCCAATGCAGAATACTATTTTATTCAAATATTCATATCTTTAGGGAAAGGTTCCCATTAATTTTATCAAAGATGAATTCTTTTAAGCTTCTTGTTTAATCATTCCTCGGAAATCATTTTAAAAGATTTCAAAATATATTTTCAGATCTTAAACCAAATTAAGGTTTATGAAACTAGTCAGGATTAACGAGCCTTGCCGAAGTAATCGTTCATTTTATTATCTCAATCCCAACCTATTCATCTCATGGAGCAAAACTGGTAGTAGTCCATATTTAACACCCATTATGTTATTAGTAATTAAATTTAATTACCATTTAACACGTTAAATCTAATTAAAAATTTAACTATCGCATGGAGTAAAACTGGTGGTACTCCATTCTCGAACACTTCTTGTATTTGGTAAATTTAATCACCCCATTCACAAATCAATCTTGTTAAAGAATCATTAAAAATCCAACTTAGTTTTAATCTCAAAAATCATTATATAATGAATATTCAACTTCAGGGAATTAATCCTATCTTTAACTGAGTTAAATAACAAATGTCATTTAAAACACAGTTTACGATAAACCCAAAACCATCTTCCATTTAATATGGAATCATTCACGGAAATCTAAACAATTTATAATCTATATAAATTTTCGTATCAGACTAATACCATAAGTGGAATAGCGACAAAGCCTTTTAAATTCCATAAATATTAAAGGCCTTCCTTTATAGAAGCTCATTTCGATTATTATTGATCGAATTCCATTCACTAAACTGGAAACTTCATAAATTCTTATTTAAAAGATTTATTCTTATACAATTGGGTTCAGGAACAGTATTATTTAAGATACCGTTCACAACAAATCCAAAATCCAATTTGATATTAAATATAAAGTCTTAAATGGAAATTGTGTCGACTTACATTCAATTTGAAATCTTGAGACCAACAAATATCATATTGAAATAACGATATCAGTATCTTTCAAATTCCTTAAAGATATCCGTATAATCACGGAATCCAATATTGAAGTATCCGAAGATTATTTCCATTCAAATTCTTCCGAGATTATACGTTAAAAAGCTCTGGTTATAAAAAACAGTTCACAAATCCAATTTATTAATTTAAAATCATTAGATTACCACTCTAGTTGCTAACTAGTCATTCAGATAAAAATAATTTTTATCTTTTGAAAACTAGGAATATTTCATCCAAAATATTTCCAAATCATTTATCACGATTTTACTTAATTTATTTATATTTTTAAAATTTTATTAAGGCCCTTATAGTCGGTTTCCAATATCGGCCATCGAATTGCATCCATAACGACCTTTTCCAAAACTGATTTGGATATATTTTAAAATCTAACCATTCAAATTTAAACCTCTTATATTCATTTGAAAGATCTTTTTGATACGAACCCAACGGTTCTGGTTTTAGGAGAATCCGACGGACGGATCTCTCGTTACGTCGTTTTAAATTTAATCGTCGAAATTCGCAAACGGTCGTTGCACGGCTCATTTTATTCGAACCGTTTCATTTATAATAAAATTCATCGATTTCCATTCAAAACATATTATATAAAATGTTTATAAGTTCGTTTTAAAAAAACGATTTCTACTTCCATTCCAATTTTAAATCAAAATTGAACATTCTATATTATTATGATATCAAAATAATATTTCCAAAATATCAGATTTTGAAATCTAATTTTTTTTTGGTATTCATTATTAAAATAAATAAAATCGATAGTAATATGCGTTTTAGGTAAAATGATCGTTTATATACTTAACATGGCTTCATATTTTTGAAAATGTTATTACTTTTATAATAAACTTGAATAACCCATAACTAAATGAAAAATAATTCATATCAATTCATTTCAGTGTTGAGTATTCATTACAATTTTATAGTCTTTGTGTCCATCCAAAATTGGACATCCAAAATCAAACTTTGATTTTTACTGAATATTATATTAAAATATTCATTTTATTCTGGATTGGAATAACATTCAATCAAAAATCATATAATTTCATTCATGAATTCTATACATCAAACAATAGTTGTAAAACTACTATAAATAGCCAAAATAACATCCACAGTGCATCTACAACCATATAAGCGGTAAATAAACAATTAACGCTTACAATGGTCTGTCAATCAACCAATCGACATACAACCCAATCACTTGGGATTTGTGTAAGTCAAATATTATCTCAATACCTGTGTGGGGTTTTCAACTAACAAACGGACATTTTAAATCAACTATAGTTTTATGAATTTAGTCGTATCTAATTTAATTCGAATTATTTTTGTAACTAACCAGTTTTATTTGAACAAGGGATAATAATTTTACTTTTCAGATTATAAGTGGATATGTATATTCAGTTTCAGCTACCATAAATATAGTAACTTTATTTTAACATGTTAAATATTTCAATTTCACAATCATATCAAAGCACAATAAATCAACATGTACATTCAGTCACAGATATAGTAGTTGTAGAAATTAATTGAGTGAGAGAGTTCTCACATTTATCGAATTAGATTGTAAATTTCATTTAGATCAAATTAAACTTCGGTTTAATTTGACCCAAAAATGCAACTTGCTACGTTTTTGCCCCAGTCAGTTTTGGCGAAGCTATTGATTCCATGATCGCAGGGATCCTGTTTCGCATGATTCTGAGTTTGTATGGCCAAGATATTAACGTACAAAGTTTAATTACATAATTAAAATAATAATAAACTGATTAAATTACATCATCTTCTTTCACAACGTCATTCACCTTTGTCCATCACCCACTACCGCGCCTACGATGCTCCAGACCCACACCCGACCATCCCCTCGAGTTTGCCCTTGCATGGCACATCTCCACCTTCCACCGCGGACGCCATGGAGGCGATGTCGCCTCTAATTTTCCGTTTGACCCAAATTAGGTTCGAACCCAATTTCTCCCACCACCGGCGACGCCAGTGTCGCGCACCACCACCAAACTCCTCGCCTTGCCACCCCGGTCCATCCTACCTTAGGCGACTTCGCCTGATGATCACTCATGAAGCCGGATTTTGGCAAAAATAGTTTGCCGCTTCCAACGTCGACGACGTTCAACTCCTCCCCACGGCCACCACATGCCTTATAAGGTTAAACCTCTAAAGCAATGTTGTATCCTGACCTCTCCTCTACAACTTTCCTTTTGATACCATCATCTAATTCTCAATCGATTAGCCACAAAATCCAATAAACCGAAAGTAGTTTTCTGAATTTAAACCTACTTCTCGGTGAATACGTAATTCCAAACACCTTCAAATTTTTGTGGTAGGTGCATCTTATCATATACTACAACTCTCAAGTTATGGGTTCTGGCTAATTGTTGACGAATTGGAAGATATAAACTATTTTGTTTTGAGGGGCTTATTTGCAAAATGTTTTGAGAGAGGAGAAGGGGTTAGATGCAAAAATAGGGGAAGAAGAAGAATTAGGGTTGTGGAGATGAGATATTATATAGGGTAGGGTTTCTGAATTTATATATTATTTCTTTAGTTCACGCTATCTTTAATCGACATTTATCGATGTCGCGATCACACACGAACTCCGTTGGCAATGAAAATTGACATACATCTATGTTTTGACAATATGGTCCTAACGAAACTCGTCTCGTCGAATTCTGAGTCTGTTTGCTCAAAAAGCTCTGGTTTGGCTCAAATGGCTGATCAATTCACAATTTATTGCATATGGCCACATACTAGCTCCAAAAATTATGAAATCTTGAGTCTAGCAATAATTTAATATTCTGGATCCAAAAAATTGGTTTCATTGAAAATGGAGGTCATTTGCAAAATGGCGATTTTTTATGGGTTTAAATAATAATTAAAATACTAATAAATTCTGTAGCGACTATTTGAAATTTCAGTTTGAATATAACTTACAATTTACGACTCGAAATATCCATTACTTACATTTATTAGAAAGATATAGTTAATTGATCATAACGTTTCCTGTTTTACAGAAATCCAACTTATAACAAATTTTGTATACTCTTTTAAAGTTTAAAATGAAATTTTCAAACCACCGCGACGTTTCAGGTTCATTTTAATTAAATTTTAAATTTGAACATTCTAATTTCATTTTTAAATAAATTTTGCGTCGTCGGTTCTCAAAATAAATGGTTTAAAATATTTAATTTTCATCAGAATCAATTAAAAAAAGTTAAAATTGGTTCCAAAATTCTGGGTTGTTACACTAAGTTACTAAGGGAAAGGTGCATAGTGTGCAAATAAAGAAACACAATACTAATATTAAAACATGCTAGGATGGATCCTTAATTATCTCAGATAGTTTACACTCAGAGTGTCATTTTTATTTCAAAAAAAATGTAAAGGTTACAAACTTTTCAAAAAGATGAGTTGATTTTAGGCATCAATTATTTGATATTTGTTACTAAAAAACAATATTCTAAAAACCTTCATTTCACTACACCAAAACAGGTTATTCCCAACGAGTATAATCGTCGCAAACAATTTTAGAAACGCTTATTAGTGTTGCTATTAGGGCGTGGCAATTTATTTCCAACGCATATAAGCATTGGCAGTTTTTCTCTCCCAACGCTTATAAGCGTTGGTATATTTTTGTTTGCAACGGTTATAAGCGTTGGTAGATTTTCTTTTGCAACGCTTGTACATGTTGCATTATTTTTGTTTGCAACACTTATACATGTTGCAAGATTTTCATTCACAACAAATATAAATGTTAACATAAACATAAATATGTATTATTAGTTCCTATATTCTAACATATATAATTAATTAATAACTAACATGATTATAATATAAACAATATTTAATGTGAATTCAAAACTAATAATACTCTCAATTTAAAAAGTATAACTCAATGAATACCGATAGAAAATATTCATAATCAAGTAACGACATAGAATAACAATTAACAATAGACAAGTACAATACATAATTAAGTTGCTAGATTCAATACATAATTAAGTTGCTAAATTCAATTCATAAATGAAATTCTACAAATACCGAATACGAAACTCCGACTATATAACGAAGTCTCCATCTAAAAATTCACATAACTACTGCAATATTAGGACTACCATCCAATTTCCTCTTTTCTTCCGCTACCTCTAGAAGTGCCTGCATTCATTTAATATCACGGTAAATTGAAAATTTTAGATCTTTGTTAAAAAAACATGAGTATTATACTGACAAACTCAATTTTCCTTGATATCGATAGTTTTGATTTTAACTGAGCCGATAGGCTCAATTTTATCCTGAACCGACAGGTTCAATTTTGAACAGTGCCTACAAGGGTTAGTTTACTGAGCTGGCTTAATATAACCGAGGCTAATGGGAGCGCAATGGCTCAGCAAAAGTGCACCTATTAGGCTCTGTTTTGCTGAGCCATTAGGCTTATTTTAACTCAGCCTAGTGGATCAGTTTAACTGAGCCTAAATTTTAGTTCATTCTTCCAAAAGAGTTTTCCAAACTGATCCATATCTCTATTTGAGAAAGCAAACCATTAACAACCAAAAAATTATATCTTCCATGCTAAGGAAATATCAAAAAATAGACTAATGTGACGACCGCCCATGACCCGTGCCCTAAACAAGAGGAATAATGCGCTGAAGGGTGTGCCAGACAGCTATGGACGATCATCAGAGTAGGTAAACAACATTGGAACCAGTCGTAAAACTCACAGCGCAAGCATAAAATATAATAGAACATATACAATAGGTAATAGTAATGAAGCATCATATAGCAAACTTTTGAAACCTTTTCAACATCCTGAAAGGTTATCCAACTGGTATTAAAGTTTGTACATAAGGTCTCACTACATCCCTCATTGAGCACTCAAACAGCGGAAACAGAAATACTATATAGTAATAAAACTAGTACGTCAGCCTCCTGCTCGCCTCCGCACAGCAACACCGTCCTCACTGATCACCTGTAACCTGCTACTTAGTCTTCCCATCCACAACCGGATGAACATCCTAAGGTAATAAGAGGAGACATAAAACATTGAGACAGACAACAGTCTTAGTGAGCGATAAAACAACTAACAAACTTCAACAATATAGTATATGAGAATGGATAGATAAGCATACTAATCTACCTACAACACCAGAGAAGAACTCAACCCTATCTTCCATACATCGGACAGTGATAGCCTTTACGATAACATTTCAATCATACATCCATGAAAACCAGAACACTCATTCAATCATGGTAAAGCACTTATAACATCCAGATTGTATATATATTTCATGTGAACCATCCTAATTGAATTCAGCATCCCTCAAGCACAAGCCCCAGAGGCCTAAACCAATATCAGACAAGCACCCAAGGAACACCCCCTTCGACGTTGGACAATCTACATGAGATAGTACAAACAGAACAACCAATCATCCATGACCGACTCTGGCTATCACCGCCAATCCTGCTTGAAACCATCGTTAATCGTATGACAGCCAACCTTGCCATATGTCAAGGGCTAATGGTAACCCCAGTTCAAGCATAAACTCCATATGTCTTTTAACGATATGTATGCATTTCCAACCTTGACAACTAGGACTTTCCACGATTCCCAAGGTACTCAACCTACAACCAGTCTTTTAAGTGCCCCTATCATACCCTTGCTTTGAGCCTGCTAGAACTTACGACAACGATAATCTCTCGGCCTTCTCATCTCTAGTCATCCAACTCGACGACTTTTCATAGCTCAAGCAACCTTCTCGAGCAACCATTATCTACCAACTCACGACCTTTGAGTTGTCATCTCAATCGCTGTCCTACACCGATCAACGAACACCGTTCAACACTTCGAACCTTCCTACTTGAATTTACTTCTAAGTCACACAATCACCGAGCCAAGTTACACCACTACGTCACGACTTGAGTAGGGTTCAAATCTGAGTCGTACCCAAAAATATAAATTTTCAGAATATAACCCTGTTCGGCCGATCCTTGGCCTTCTCTGCCGATCCACCTTGCTAGACCCAATATCCATGTTCAACCGACCCATTCAGGTGCGACCGTCCCAAATCACTGCTCGAGCCAACATCCATATTTGACCGACCCACTCAAGTGCGATCAACCCAAACACTGCTTGAGCCAACATCCAGGTTCGACCGATCCTGCTCGACCGACCTTTCACGACTGACCCCTCAGCTCGACCGATCCAGGCCATGACTTGTTCTCTCAGCCATGCATTTGAACGTCTGACCGACCCTCCATGTTCGGCCCACACCATGTTCGACCCAAAACCTGCATCCTCCAATGCAACTCCAATTTTGACCAAAACTTCGCTAAAATGATTCATTCGACGAAATTAACTCAACCAGTACATTCACACCATCATAAACATGTTATGAAACCACTAACATCACCAAAATGACAATTATCATCAAATTATGCAAATTTCACTAAAAACCATAACAAATGAACATATGATCTAAATTGCGGATCTAACTTGCATAATCATATTAAATAGCATTGAAATCATTACATTAACCTGCTTAAATAGATCATAGAGTGATTTATGTGAAAATGGGTATATAATGGGGAAGATATATGAGAAAGCACTTGAAATTGATGAAAAACGTGATTTAACATTCATATACTTCATCGAATCCATGTAAGAGATGTAAATCACTCACTGGTTTGCCAAAAAAAGCTAAAATTGATGAAATAAGAATCCGGACAGCAAGCACCTCACACCAAATACCTTGATCCGATGAACTCTTGCCTCAATTGATGTAGATCTAGCCTCAAATGGTGTAGATCTATGATTTCCCTCCATGGATATTGATTTTTAATGATGGGAAGGCGTTAGAGGAAGGAGGAGCACAAGGCACCAAATGAGAGAATGGAAAACTAAAACCATTTCCCATATCCCTTACACCCTATTTATACCCTCCCATCAGCCCACTAATGGGCCTTTCTAATTCTGCCCATTATGGCTTACCAAACCTGGACAGCCAACTGAAAAACCCTAAAACAACGATTTCTCCCAAATCGCTGAGCCAAATCTTTAATGTAATCACTCTACGGAAAGGCAACATCAATTCATTTCCAATGGAACAGGTCTCACCCTCGGATTCGACCCGAGTCAAAAGTTATGCCCTGTACAAGACTGACAGGGGCAAAATGGTCACAAACAAAATTGGTAAAAATTATGGACATGTCTCACATCCCCATAAGCAACATATCAAAAGAAGAGAATGTTCAAACACTCAGGGAATAAAATAAAAATATTTTATGATCCTCCAATACGTAAAATGCGGGTTGTTACATTCTTTCCCCCCTCCCCTTTAAGAGTTTGCCCCCGAAATTCCAAGTAAATATAAGCAACCACAACAATTCTACATGCCTATCATCCATGAGAAGCCAATTCTATCATCCAAACTAGCAACCATCAAGCTACGCATCCATAGTCTTAGCCTAGCACACGGAATTCTATCAAATAATAATAAGATACAATGATATGATCAAAGGGTCCTACCGACGAAGAGTTATGGATGAGTCTCCTTCATATTCTTTTCCGTTTCCCATGTACAATCATCGCTATCTTCACTCCATTGTACATTGACTAGCTTAACAGTCTTCCTCCTAAGCAGTTTTGTGTCATTCCCCACAACACGAAGTGGCTTACGAGGTCTCGCAAATAAGGTCTCTATTTCAAGGTCTTCGTACTGCTCTGGAGGTACCACCACATTCGAATCATGCACAAACTTCCATAGAAATGACATATGGAACACATTATGCACACTCGATATCTTCTTGGGTAACTCCAATCTATATGCGAGCTTTCCAATTCGCTCGACTATCGGAAATGGTCCAACGAACCTAGGAGCCAACTTTCCTTTTCTTCCGAATCTAACCACATGCTTTAATGGCAAAATCTTCACGAAAACCATGTCGCCAACGTCGAATTCCAAGTCCTTACGATGCTTATCTGTGTAACTCTTCTGAAGTTCTTGGGTTGCCTTCATTCGTTGTCGAACGATCTCAATACAATCCGAGGTCTCTCTAATCATCTCTGGCCCAAGTACCAACTTATCTTCAGTTTCTAACCAACAAGATGGAGAATTGCATTGTCTTCCATACATCGCCTCGTATGGTACCATCCCAATGCTAGACTGGTAGCTATTATTATATCCAAACTCAACTAGATGCAGATGGTCCTCCCATGATCCCCCAAAATCCAACACACAAGCTCATAAGAGATCTTCCAAAACTCGGTTGACCCTCTCGGTTTGACCATCAGTTTGGGGATGGTAAACCGTACTTAAACACAATTTGGTTCCCAAAGCTTCTCGCAAACTCTTCCAAAATCCACTCATAAATAATGGATCTCGATCACTTACTATAGTTTTTGGGACTCCATGGAATTGAACTATCCACTTCACATAAAGCTCAACCAAGTTTGACGCCATCCTAGTCGACTTGACAGGAATGAGTCTCGCACTTTAGGTCAAACAATCTACAATGACACAAATCCCGTCATTCCATGCCCTGGTTCAAGGTAGTCCATTGATAGAATCCATCGATATTTGCTCCCACTTCCACGTAGGAATTTCCAATGGCTGAAGCAAACCACTGGCTTCTTTTGTTAGCTTTCACCAACTGACAGTTCATGCACATGGAAATAAACTTTCCAATATCTCGCTTCATCCCTTCCCAGTAGTGGACTCGCTTCATGTCCTGATACATCTTATTGCTACCGGGATGAATCGTCAACTTCAAGCGATGACATTTTCTCAGAACCTCATCTCTCAATCCATCAATATTAGGAACAACTAATCGTCCTTGTTTTTGAAGCCAACCTTCCCGATCGACTTCGAACTCTTTATTCTACGGTTCCAGCTTCTGGATAAACTTAACAAGCTTTGCATCTCGCTTTTGGCTCTCTCCAATCCTTTCGACAAGAGTAGGTCTTATCGATTAGCTCGTCAACGTTTCAGGTTCCATCTCACACCTTCGCCTGAAATCGAATCTTGCCAAATAATCAAGGCTCTTCCATTTCGAAAACATCGATCCCAAACTTGCATGTCTTCGACTACTGTGTTACCTTTGCCAGGAGTATAGGCTATACCAAAATCATACAATGCCAGAAACTCTAACCATCGTTGCTGCTGAAGATTTAAATCCTTTTGGGAGAAAAGATACTTCAACGATTTGTGATCCGTAAACAACTCGAATCGAACTCCCAATAGGTAATGTCTCCATCTTCAAAGCAAAGACAATCGCCGCTATCTCCAAATCATGATTTGGGTAAATCTTCTCATGCGGCTTTAGCTGTCGGCATGCGTAGGCCACAACCTTATCCTTCTGCATCAGCACTGCTCCAAGTCCAGTGCCACATGTCGGTGTATACCACCATCTCTTCATTCCCACTTGGAATGGTCAACACATGAGCACTCATCAGTCTCTCCTTCAGGATTCCAAATGCTTGCACATGCTTTGCATCCCATGTGAACACTTGGTTCTTCTTTGTCAATCCTGTCAATGGTGTAGCTACCTTGGAGAAATTCTTGATAAACCGTCAGAAATAACCATCCAACCCATGGAACATCCGTCACATTCTTAAGTCTATCCCAATCCTGGATTACCGCCACATTAGCGGGATCAACCGCTATTCCATCTCCAGAAACAACATGGCCTAAGAGCCTCACTTCACTCTTCTAGAAGTGACACCTGGAAAACTTAGCTCTCAACTGATGCTTTCACAAGATATCTAACACAACTCTCAAGTGCGTCTTGTGCTCTTCCTCACCTCAAGTGTAAACCAGAATATCATCCAAGAACACAAGCACAAACTTGTTCAACCGATATCTGAACATTCTATTCATAAGATCCACGAAATATGCTGGCGCGTTAGTCAACCCAGATGGCATCGCCAACCATTCGAAGAAACCGATGGTGTCCTAATAGCAGTCTTTGGCACCTTATCCTTTGCCACCCTCAACTGGTGAAATCCCGTTGCCAAATCCATCTGAGAAAACACTTTGGCTTCGTGAAGCCGATCGAACAAGTCATTTATCCTTTGCAAGGGATACTTGTTCTTTTTAGTAACATTGTTCAGCTCACGATAGTCCACACATTGACGAGTCATCTGCCTTGGTTGCAAACACGACCAGTGCATCCCATTCGGAAACACTTCTTCAAATAAATCCCTTCCCCAGAAGGTCACGAACTTGCACCTCCAACTCTTATTGTTCCTTAGGCGCCATCCGCCTAAGAGGCATAACGATTGGTCTAGCACCCTCGACCAAACCGATCCTAAACTCGATCTCATGATGTGGCGACAACCCTTTGACCTCGCCAAAAACATCCTCATACTCCTTAGCGATCAGCACAAATGACAAGTTTTCCTTTGGAATCCCAAGCGAATATAGATAGCTCACGAAGACACCCTCTTCGTGCTTACATCTAAGTAACACCTTTCGCCTTTCCACATCCCAGACTCTCACCTTTAGCTTCTCACAATTCACTCTTGCCACATACTTCTTGAGCCAATCCATGCCCAAGATTATCCCAAACCCAGCGAAGTTAAGAACAAAACAATCACACACAACAGAGCAACCAGAACTCAACAACACTAGACCACAACACAACATGCACAAACTGGACGAACCCCCAATTGGATTAGTCACGATTAATGGTCTGTCACAAATCTTGGGTTCCAAACCCAAGCGGCGCACAAGCTCATTGCAAATGAATGAATGTGATACTCCAATATCAAAAAGCACATGAACTAAAACACCATTAACAGAAAGAGTACCTTGCACCACGATACTCTTTCCCTTTTCCTCTGCAGTAGGAGCTCTGGAAGAGGTTGGCACGACTTCCAAAGCATATGCCTTCACAACCTGCTTGCCCTTAGCTGATTCTGGGCAGTCTTTCTTCTCATTCCAAGGCTTTCCACACCTGAAGCACTTCTCCTCAGCTTTGGGATTCTTGCACTAATTAGAATAATGACCGTTCTGTTAGCAGTTAAAGCAAACCACCTCACTCTTTGGCTTCTTTTGGCCATTCTTCCCTTTTTGTTGTTGCTGCTTCCTTTCCTTATTATTACCACCCTGCTGTGGCTTCTGTTCTTCCTTAGGTGCCACAACAAACATCTTCTTAGGAAACAGACTTTCATGCCTCAAAGCCTTCTCGATGATCTTGACCAAAACTTCGCCAAAATGATTCGTTCGACGAAACTAACTCAAGCAGTTCATTCAACACAATCATGAACATGTTATGAAACCACTAACATCACCAAAATGACAATTATCATCAAATTATGCAAATTTCACCAAAAGCCATAACAAATGAACATATAATCTAAATTGCTAATCTGACTTGCATAATCATGTGAAATAGCACTGAAATCATTACAGTAACTTGCAAAAATAGATCATAGGGTGATTCATGTGAAAATGGGCATACAATGGGGTAGATCCATGAGAAAACACTTGAATTTGATGAAAAGCATGATTTAACATTCATATACTTCATTGAATCCATGTGAGAGATGTAAATCACTCACCGATTTGCCAAAACAAGCTAAAATTGATGAAATAAGAATACGAACAACAAACACCTCGCACCAAGCACCTTGATCCCATGAACTCTTGCCTCAATTGATGTAGATCTAGCCTCAAATGGTGTAGATCTATGATTTCCCTCCTTGGATTTTGATTTTTAATGGTGGAAATGTGTTAGAGGAAGGAGGAGCACAAGGCACCAAATGAGAGAATGGAAAACTAAAACCATTTCCCATATCCCTTACCCTCTATTTATACCCTCCCATCAGCCCACTAATGGGCCTTTCTATTTCAGCCCATTATGGCTTACCAAACCTGGACAGTTAACTGAAAAACCTTAAAACAACGATTTCCCCCTAATCACTGAGCCAAATCTATAGTGTAACCACTCTACGGAAAGGAAACCATCAATTCCTTTCCAATGGCATAGGTCTCACCCTCTTATTCGACCTGAGTCAAAATTTATGCCCTGTACAAGACTGATAGGGGCAAAATGATCACAAACAAAGTTGGTAAAAATTATGGATCACATCCCCATAAGCAACATATCAAAAGAAGAGAATGTTCCAACCCTCAGGGAATAGAAAAAAATATATTTTACAATCCTCCAATACGTAAAATGCGGGTTTTTACAACTAATGCAAGTAGTACAAACAAGGCATAGTTAAATTTTCACCAAGGTAATACTGGCTATGGGATGTTATTCTTCACAACGCATAAGCACCAGCTTTGGCTTAATCTTGTAAGCTGGAAAATTTTCACTAATGCTAACTAGATTCTGATTTTTGTATTAACAAGGAATGAACGTGAGTTGGCATTTAAAATTAAATTAGAATATAATCACATTTGACATAACAATAATTGTAACCTTACCTAGCTGAAAGTTTTTTCACGTTCATCATTTCTTACAAAACAAAATCAATAATCGCAGCTTTTTGTCACAACATCTATCTGTAAAAATAGGAAAACACAATTGCAAACAACCCAACAATAGTAATTTGTAAAAACCAACAATAACTACATAATAAACTGTGCCTTATCCAAGAAAATAATTGATAGTGCCTCTTGTCCTTGCAAATAGATCTCTCACCCGAGAAGCACCCACTCTCACATATATCTCTTTAAATTCACTTGCTGAGCAGCTTATAAATGGAACATCTGCTTCCCCAGCTATAGCCTTGGCTTGAAGTGTCCTTCCCATGCCAGGGAAACCAACCTAAGACTACTGCTTTTTTTTTAGGATGAGACTAATATAATGATGTAGATTTATTAGCCTAAATTGATAAGTTGCTTATGGTTAAGCTGAAGCTTATTAAAAGCAATACGAATTATCTTCTTAGGATATGGATCAACATTCCAAAGGAAATGGTTGAATGTTGAATTGAGCATGCTAACGAGTTATTTTAGAGAATAAATAGGAAGGTGTAATAGGTTGTCATTAAAAATCTTATACATTTCAAAATAATAAGCCTACCCACCATAAAAAAATTGAAAAGGCCCAGCTATAGAAATTTCCTGTTATTTTCTCAAATAGAGGAGAGAATTGCGTTATTGATAACCTTGTACATGTGATTGGAACACTCAAATATATAAAGTCAATATGAAAAGGGCTAACACTGGTATCTTGTCAAATTAGCAGCATAAGGAAGTAGACAAGCTATCCAAGAGTTTGAACTACAAAATATGTAAAGATGAAATAAAAAAAAATGTTTTTTCAGTGAAAATTAAACAACAGCAAAAAAAAAGAAACGCACAATCAATAATGACAGCAACAAATACAATGAAAAGAGGACAAAACGGACAAAACAACAATGCAACTGAGAGACAGATGAACATAATATGTAATACAATGTAAATTTTTTTACATAGAGTTAAACCAAAGAACACAAGTGAACAAAATAAAGGTGAACAAAACAAAGGTGAAAAAAATAAGTGGTAAATAAATAGCAAGTTCAAGTGCAAAGAAATTAGTAGGAAAACAAAATGCTATATGAAATATTTGGTTTTAGTTATTTGTCTCCTTTTTTTTTCAATGATTGAAAAAAAAAACGCAAGTGTAACAGGTGAATAGATACAAAATGTAAAAAAAAAAATGAATAACACATATGTTTTTTCAATGAAAACTAAATCAAATTAAAAAATACTGATTCGAAGATATAAAACTAGAAGATCCAACATAATTCAAGCAAGCACAACAAAATAATTGGATAAAATGAAGGGATTATCAACCAAATTAAAACAGGCTAAGGAAGCTATCATGGAGGAGCAACAACATAAAGAAAGCGCCAAAATGAATAAATAATATATACAAGCTAGCTAAGTGCTCGAGTTTTACTTACAAAATGATAACAATATACAAATCAGATCATGTGATTTATTTAGATTTTTGGTTATATTGAACACATAAAAAATAAATTCATCAGTATTTATGCTATTGGCCATATAATCTCTTCGCTGAAATTACAATACAATGTCAGAATAAAAATTTACCACAGGCATCATTTATATCTCATTGCTCAACGTTTTTAAATGATTTACTCCACTGAAGTGGTCTTGAAACTAATAATTAATGGCATCATGGTTGAGCATAGCCATGGCGAACGACAATTAAAATCCAAGTCATATTTAGAATATATAAATATTTCCATTATTCTACTAATAAGTGTCAAGTGAATAAGGAATGGGGAAAATTTCTTCAGATAATTCGATGAATACTGATAATTTTTGTAAAGTTCAGGAAATATGACCTGCTTTGGTAACTTGCAAAAAATTCTTTAGAAAATACATTGAGACAACCATGAATGCTTCACAAAACAATGGGAAGTCTGCTTAAATTTTAGAGGGTGTTCATGTTAATTTGATGGCAAGTCACCACGTGGGTGTGCTAGAAATCAATGGTCAAACAAATAATGGTTCTAAGGATAATTGGTAAGTCTTCTCATAATTTGGAAGTTGGTCATGTTAACATGTTGGTAGAACAATCTAGAGCAGCAAGCGATAGAGGAAATCCAACCTAATTCTAGCAAAAATTATATAGGAAGTTGTAGATGTGGAATGAAGGAGCAGTTTAGAAGGGAGTACCCACTATTTAGAGTGAAGTTAGGTAGCAAACAAAGAGCAAAAGTGAAACTAGTGCAATAGTTTGATGAAACATAAGACGTAAAATAACAAAACAATAGAAATGCAAAAAAAGGTGAAACAAAACAAATGAAATCGAAAAACGAAAGAAGAAAAAGTATAACTATTTGGTCTATAGAAATGTGAAGTTGAAACAAAAAATGTTTTTTTGATGAAAATTAAACAACATGAAAAATGAGAAATGCACACTTAATAATGAGCAAAAGCAAACACAATGAAAACGAGGACAAAATGAACAATACGACTAAGGGATAAATGAACACAATATGTAATGCTATATATTTTTGTAAAATTAAATTAAAGAGCACAATATGCAATGTATTTTTGTAACTTGTCATAGCACTGTGGTCAAAAAACATATTTAAAATCAAAGAGCATATAATTCTTTCATAGCACTCAACCCCACATATAATTCAAAAAACTAAAAATATTTTATGTTTAGCTATAATTATGCCATTCAGAATTGGATATATCTAAATTGAATAAGAAATGTGTAAGAAAATATCATTTGACTGGACAAAAACAATATTAAAAAGAAAGGAAAAAACAACAAACTCGATACACAAACCAATTTATCTCTCCACATAAAGTTTACCACTAAAAAATTTATAACAACTATTTCTAAAAACCCAAAACAGGTAAATAACCTAAAGGACAAAATAAACAAAAATTTATCCCATAAGGACAAGGAGGAAAATTTTTGTCCACAAGGACAAATTTTAGTGTAAAGGAAGGAAATATAGTGGGCCCCTGAATTCCCCCCTTTACACTATATTTTGTCCTTGAGGATAATATTTTGCCCCTTTTTCCTTATAGGATAAATTTTGGTGCATTTTCTCCTTGAGGGTAAAAATCCCAATCGAAAAAACAATTAGAATGTGATGAAATACGTTGTAGCTACAATTGAGAAAAGTGTTGACCCACCAACTAAGCAGTACAAATCTAATAACAACATTGCTAACTGTGTAAATTCTAATTTATCAATCTGCATGAACCATTCCACATGTGAACAAACTATTAGTAAAACAGTTTTATTTAAAAAAATTCAAGGCATCGGTAGCTTTATTTACCTTTTCTACTTGAGCATAATAGGTGATTTCAATCAACATTCAGAAATTTCCTCAAACACAGTCTAAATTCAGTGTTGAAAAACAAAAAACTATGTTTCAATATGTAGTTGGTAATAACAGCCATCTTAGAATTCAAATAGAGTATAAAGTTGAATAATAACATAAAATTCAAGCATTTCCAACAATCATGTTGTGGCTAAATTTTGTAATAAGTGTCATGCAAAAGGACATATGCTATTTTACAAACAAGAACTAATTTTGTATATAACAAGAACACAAAATTTCAAAATAGTAAAACAAATCAGGATTAAATTGTCGTAAGATAAAAGTGGCAATAGATATGTAAGCGGTAATCACTTACCTGAAGACCGCCTTCTTCCCTCCCACATGCACCCTCTCAACTTGTCTTCGCTGAATACATAGTTCTATCCAGAAATATCTAATGATGTCTGGAAGCTCGATTCCCTTGTATCCAAAGTCGAAACCAAATGTCTCAAATCTGAAGTGGAAATCATGTCACGATTCCTTTAACTCTTAATGCAAAATCAAAAAAATTGATTTGGAGATCTATTAGAACGGCTATATGCTGAAACAAGCCGAAATTCATTCGAAAATCAACTAAAATTCCCTCAACTCCTAACTCTCCTCAATGTCCCAAGCCGATTAGAATAGATTCGCAAATTTTTTGACAAGCGACTACATGCTGAAGGATGACAAGCGTTGAGAAGCGATTTGGTTTATGGGTGAAAACAAATGCCATGATTACTTTTTTTCCCCGTAATAATTCCTTCTTTTCAGCTTAGCGCCCTCAAAAACCCAAATAAGCATTGGTAATAAAAAATGATTTAATTATGGAATTTCGGCCACATGTTTCTAGCGTAGCAACGCTTATTTTTGCGGTTAATTTACAACACAAATAAGCATGGTAATTGAAAAAAAATTAAGTGTCACTAAATGACTGTTTTGGTGTCGTATTTATAACTTATTATCAAATTTAACCTGTATGTTTCAAAAAATATGGACTTGTTATAAAATAAAGAAATCATAATGCATTGGAGAGAAGAAAGAAAAGAGTCTTTTATTCACTTAAGATATTAGTTATCTATTTATATTGCATAAGGTTCTTTATATATTGACCTTAGAGAAAGTGATTAAACTTACCTTATGATGCGGGAATAAACAAAAAAAATACAAATCACTAATATATTAAATATGCATCTTCAAAATCTTGATTGCTCTATTGACTTGAAGTTGTCCCTTTTGGAATATATATGATGATTGCTTCCACTGATTATTAACTTTCTTGCATATATCCATTTAGTTGATATAATTATTGTCTGTTGCCTTATAAAAAACTCTAATAGGAAAACCCCGTGGGAAAAACCTTTGAACGAGAAAAGGAGTGCAACATGTGTGATTATAGATATCATCTCAAAATGATATTACTTCTAATATTTTGATACTTGGGATCAAAACAACGCATCATAAACCCAATAAGAAAAAAATTAGTGAGGGAAAAATAATACAATGAAATATTTTAATATCTCATTTCATCTTATGAAGTTTGATACTTCTAATACCTGATAGTTCCTCGTAGAAAACCTTATAAAGAAAAACCCTATAGGAAAAATCTTAGTGAATAATATATAAGAGTACAATATAATACAACACATTTCAATAATTTACTACATCAAGTAGAGTTTGATACTTCCAGATCAACGTAATGCATCATTAAACCTTAATAAGAAAAATAAAATGAGAAAAATCTTAAATAAGGAAAAAGAGCACATTATATCTTATTTTCATATGTACTTTTCAGGTTGATATTACTGGATCAAGATAATGTCTCATTAAAACCTTACTAAGAAAACCCAATGGGAAAATCTTAGTTAAAGAAAAAGTGTGCATTATAACATACTTACAAATGATTCCACTGATATAATAATTTCCACTGAATCCATATTCATCTTTTGATAACTCAAATTACTTATAAATAGTTCTAAATGAACTTTTGCTTTAAAAACTTCATGTGCATTTCCATCCCTGAGGCATGTTTTCTTATTTAAAGCGCTTTCCGTTGAGCTTTGTATTGTACTAGTGTTTACTTGTGAATACACTTCATGTGCTTTTAATTTTATGCTTCGATTATGTTTGCATAATGCAATATACATTTGATGAATACGACAAGTTTCGTTACAACAACACTAAGAAGCAAGAATTGAATGACTCATCTTAAAGTATATCAAGATTTTCATTACAACAATACTTTGAAAAATATTGTAATCTATCGTTAATGTCCTTGGCATTCTTTATAACCACAAGTGTCATTTATATTCTTCAAAAAATTCTATATCTTAATACATTTTGCATATCACAAATTCCATTTTTAGTGGCACATCTTGCATATCAATTATCATTTCAATGGATGCTAAGAGTTTCATTACAAAAATTCTTAAAACTAGGAAGTAATCTACTCGTCATAAATTATGTCAAGGTTTTTGCCACAACAATACTTAAAAGAATGTCGTAACCTACATTTCTTCTTACATTCTATATCACTACCAAAGTTATTTACATTCTTCTAAAATTTGTATACTTTCATCTTTATACCTTTAGGTTATTCTAAATGTTTCAAACATTTTCCCTACTTTAATTAATTCAATTATTATTACTGTTATTGGCAATGCCGACCGGTTTTTAAGGTGACCGCAAGCACCTTTATTATGACTAATAATAAAATATAGTGTAGTACAGGTGATTTTTTTTAACAGTCAGCTACAATTTTTAAATTGGATCGTCCATCACATAAGCTGGATTGAAGTTCCAACTCACTATAAAGAAAAAACAGAGTGAAGCAAAGATACTTCACCTGCTAAATTACTTAACTTCTAGTTCCCATTGGCTGACTGACTAGAAGAATAAGAAGATGTGGAGACAAAAGATGAAGAGGAAGACTTGGGGCTAGTGTCATTCAGCAACATGGCAAAGATGCTAGAGAGGTTAGGCAAATAATCAGCATTGTTCGTATCATATATAAATTTTCTATCCTAAGTTGCATCAACCAAGATAGTAGCATTGTACTCGCCATAAACACCATCAGAATAAAGCTTCAAATAAGTCCCATCATCATAATAGTGCAAACACCTGACTTCAATATTTTCATCTTCTTCACCATCAGAAATAAACTTATAGTATACCTTATGTCGGGGATCATACCTCACACCTATACCAAAATGAACCCAGAATTTCTTCAGAAAGACTCAAACTACATCTTCTTCAGTAGCTCTCTTTGCAACAACTACATCAACAGATTCATGAACAGGACTAAGGGAATCATCACTTACTTTGACTTTGGGAGCCCATATACGAGGAAGAGGTTTCACAAGAGGACTTTTTAGCTTTGGGGGTCACTAGACGGATGTTTGCAAGCTTCACTTACGTGTCCAAAAGAATGAAAAATCGTGCATATTTTCGGTTTCCAAGTATACTGGAAATCAACATAGAATCAAACCCAATAAAGACTTTAAGCCTAGAAGGTAGCAAATTGTTCGAAGATATTTCAATTAGTACTTTTTCCAAAACAAGATTCTTTCTAGCCTCCGTATTCACATAAAAACATTTGGATCTTCCAATTCTACTAGCCAACCAATTCAAGCCAGGAAGCGTTTGCAGCACAAAAGGGATCCGCGTGAAAATAGCCTATATCGGGATTGATTGCACCCTTTCCCTGGCACTCTCAATAGATGTACTCCACGTTGTGATGACTAAATGTTTCCTTCCAATTATAGGAGAATCAAATTCTAACACTTCCTTCTTTCCTCTACATCAGAAAATTTGAAATAATAAGTTACATTCACAAAATTTACTCAAAGCCCTCCCTTCAAATTCCATACTTTCCGACATTGCTCAAGTACATCGTCATACGGAACAGAAGAGTCTAGAAAAAAATTCTAACAATATGAACCTTCCAAACAACAATACCTTCTTGAACTATCTCATCCGGCGGAAAAGGGATGTCAGACTCAAAGGTATAATCACGTGGGGTATACATTCCAGCGCAGTGGGGGTAGTGAAGTAAAAAAGAAGAAAAAGTTGGCTTTACTTAGGCATAGGCAAATGCACATTTACTGCAGGTTGCAGCAAACCAATCCCACAATTATTTGGTACAGGTTCATTCACTATTGCAGCAGATTTTGGGACTGGATTAGCATTGAGAGGAGTGACTGTATCATTAGCACAAACACTTGGAGTGCAGTTCTATAGCAAGGTGGAATTGAGAGTAGTAACCAGATTGGAAGGCACAAATACACTGCGCTCACCCACACTACAAACCACAATATTAATAACGCCAGAACCCAACATATTATCACCATCGATAGTGTTAGCTTGTTGAGTTTCACTTTGAGAGGTTCCATGTTCTTTTCCTTTACAATTCGTGTTGACTGCGAGAGCGATATAAGTTGAAACGATGGTGCTTTTCCTCCTTACTTCAGAATCCAAACTAGCAAGCATCGAACTGACAGGATTTGTTGAAGTTGCACTAAGCATGGATAAAGGTAACACTGGAATAGAGGCGAGATCGAAAGCAAGTTGCGCGCTGCTAGAGAGTGCCTTAACCAATGGATTTGAAATGAATTCAGATATGGAGGAGCTCAAATCAAGGAGAACCTTAGACTTCTTATGCTTGGTCATGACAAGGGTGGGAAAGCAGGATAAAGGGTGAGCAAGAAGAACATGGAAGGTAGGAGGTTAGGGAGTGATGGGACAAGGTGGCGATGGTAGAGATAGAAGGAAAGAGTGGAAATTAGCATTATCCCTATTTTATATCTTAAATACAATCTTCATTTTTCGATTAATGAATTCAATTATCTCTGAAAGTATAATGCATGACACATAACAAGTTGTTGAAATTGTATGGTGCTTCAGCAATTTAGTGTGCTTTTGCCATTTTGTATACATGTTCTCAATTATATTTCGTATAAAATAGGTCCACATTTCTCTTTTAGGAAAGGATTCATGATTACAAATCATGTTCTCGATGATTATCTATTGTTAATTCTCAATATGATTTATTGATATCTTTTCATGATTTAAGTACCTAAACCACTTCTTCGATTATTTGACAATCATGTCATGATTCCCTCTTAAAACACCCTTAAGTGTTTCTTCAAGAACACCCACCTCCTTTGTAACTACACGAAATTTTAATAAATCAGTATAAATAGAAGGTTTATAAAATAAATATTAGTTAGAAAAGTATTGAGAAATGGACAACGGGGGTTGCACCACTGAGTCCGTTATGAAATTCTGGCTAAGATAGACATTTGGTTTGTTAAAATTAGACTCATAACAAAAAAGATACTAAAGAAACAAGTTTGAAATTCGAATTTGAAACAACAATAAACATCGAGTTAAAACAGAATTAATTGCAGTGTTAATCACGATTAGCTGGACGACCCAGTCCTTAGCTGGGTTGACCTGGGTTCAACCCAAACCCCACGTGGGTCAATCCATCTAAGTGACTTGCACAACCTGGTGTGTACGTCTTTGGTCGATTTGTGTTGGGTTTTGTGGTGCGTTCTTTTGGAGAATTCCTTGATTTGATGGCCTAAAATCTTAACCTAAATTCCAATGATCTAAAACACCGTAGCTCTATTATAAATATGCTTCAAACCTAAACTAATTCCCACTGCTCAATTATTTGCCTCTACCTAAAATAATCTTCTTCTCAAATATACCTAATGGAATATTTGCAATATTTAGTATAAACTAAGGCTTTCCTTGACAATATAATAGATTGTAGATTCCTTCTAATTTTTATTTTACTTTCTATCAATAATCTATGTAATCTGATTATCATTCTATACTTTCTTCTTTTTGATTCAATAATCTATTATATTACAATATTTTTACTCAGTTCATCTATACCCCTTTTTCTTGATATATAATTCATTATAGTTCAGTCTCACCCCAATTTTATTTTAGATTTGTTCTTGTTTATCTGAGCCCAAGCCATGCGAGAGCCTAAGCAGTTATTCTTTTCATTTTGACATTGATTTTAGGCTTTAATGAACCTAAACCATTTATTTCTTCTTGTTTATGTGCTGCTTGGGTTAAAATATGGAATTGACAATAAATGTGCAATTGAGAAAATAAGAGATGTGTATAAAAAGGATAAATTGGGCTTATTGAAAGTATGCAATAAGATAATTGAACTATAATTTGGATAAACTGAATAAAATGATAATTTTACAGACATTAAAATGGCGCTGGGGGAGGGGGTTGGGTTGTACAATTAAATTAAATAAAACTGATGTATATATACAACCTATAAATTGAAGTTTATAATATACAAAAATTACATGAAGAAGATATGCTTATTAATAAACTTAAAATTAGCATTAAGTTCAAAATAAACAAACCAATAAGCATGTGTAGTAGGGGTCCGTTTTGGCAGCGATGACTGATTAGAGAAAATAATGGGCTTGTAGTATTGGTCCGTTATGGCAGTAAGGATCGGCTGATTAAGGAAAATAAGAGGCCAATCAAAATAATTATTGGGGACTAAGTCTAGGGTGACTTATGTCAATTTGCATTTTTTGTTAGGGATCTGTGTCAGTCAGTATTCTTTTTTATCATACTACACTTGGTCTCACGAGGAGGCGGAGGCACGCTTATACTAAATTGGGTAGTGAGGGGTCCAATCGAGGTGGATACGGGAGCGTTCTGATGGGGAGGTAAGTGTGCATCGCGCTGACTAAGGCAGATAAGAAGCTAAGGCACCGGTAATTTTCGCTATGTCTTTATAGCTGATTGGTCATTTCTGATTAACCCGGGACCATAATCGACACAGGCTATCACAATTGTGATTTAAAGTCGATCAATGGGCTGAATTAGGTTAATACGAATCTATAAATTGTAATAATTGGTGTAGAAATCGAATGACTTGACAATCAACTATATTCTTGTTCTTATTTACTATGCTGAGCTTCAATTAATTATCCTGTCAAGATTTCCTCTTTTATCACTCATGCTAGTAATTACTGAACTCACCAGGCATTATGCCTCACTTGTTTTTTTTCTCTTCTTCCTTTATTTCCCCTTAGGTTCTTACGATGGAGGATCTAGTGCTTAAGAAAGATTTGATCCAGTTCAGTCCTTTAGAGATTTTCATTTGTCTTGTTCTTTGTGTTTACATATACCTTTCCACATTTGGTTCATTATTTGTACTTGATGTTGAGGTATACTTTTATTTGCTACTCAGATTTGTTGTTTTACGAGAAAGCTATGGTTTTATGAGTTATGATGTAATAACATTCTTATTTTGCTTTAAACGAAATTTCAAATTCCGTTGTGCTTTATTTATGTTATCTTATGAATTTTAGCCTCTATGATGTTATTTTATACCTATATACTTCATATTTCTTAATGAAATCTTCATATGGGTAACGTTAAGAAATATGGAGTGTCGTTTGGTATTAGAGTCTAAGTTTACAAGATTAGTAAAAAGTTTTTGGTTTAAAAGAAAAAGTTATTGAAAGAAATGTGTTTTCAAAATAAAAAGGTTGTTTTTGAAAAATATTCCATTGAGTCAATTACAAAAGTCCCTTGATTTCATTCCGGAGTCCTTCTATTTTCTCCGTTTGCAACATGTCCGAGGCTCCCAATTTTCCAGAGAGTATCCCAATTACGACTTAGTTTCATAGGTATGTAGAAGCTACGACACCAGCTGAAGGGTAAGGGAATGCCCAAGCTTCTGCTCCAACCGTGGTAGCTCCTTTTAACCCACCGCCAATGGCCGATTTCTCTAAGCTTTGGAAGGATTTCACTACTGTTGGTGGCAAGAATTTTCTTGGTTCAGAGACTTTCGCCGTGGCCTGCGCTTAGCTTAGGATCATTGAGCGTATATTTGGACATTCCAGAGAGTTCATTTAGCTGCAAGGCAATTGAAGGGCGAACTTTCTTTTGGTGGGAGATGACTGAGGGAGAGCGTGGTTTTAAGATTTGGGATGACTTTATGGTGAGATTTGGAAGGAAGTTTCTATCTTTGCGGAAGAGGGCATGCAACTAGAGAAATTTCTAGTTTTGAGCCAAGGTGATCTTTTGTTGGAGAAATTCGTTAATCAGTTCAGTAAGCTTGCTAGATTTGGAATGGATTTGGTGAATACAGCTCATTAGAAGGCTGTGAGGTTAGCTAAGGTTTTGGATCAACTTCTACATGGACTATCTACGACTCATATTCCGATGGGTGCCACATTTGAGAATTTGGTTGAGATGACACTTATTCATGAGGATGGGAAAGGTGGTCTTCTGGAAAGTTAAGCTGAGGTAGCTAAGGATAATTTTGGGAAGAAGAATTGGTCGCCCAAGAAAGTTAATAAGAAGCCAAAAAAAAAAAAGATTAAGAAAGATGTTAAATGCCATGGATGCGGGATGACAAGCCATTTTGTGAAGGAATACATGAAGACTGTTAAGAATGAAAGCTACTTTGATTGTGGATAGCCGAGCCATATAGCAACCAGTGTCCTTAAAAGCGTAGGCAAGAAGCTGGTTCATCTAGAGCACAGATGCATGCATTAGATGCGACTCAGGCTAATCTTGGTCAAGATAGAGTAGGAACATCGCAATCGAAGGTTTGACCTCTCTTTATGACTTTTTAGTTAGGACCTTATTTGATTCTGGCGCTTCAGATTCATTTATTTCTACCTCATTAGTCGATTGTCTACACCTTATTAATCTTTTGTTTATGATCCAACAGTAGTTTCAAACCTTATAAGAGGTTCGACTCATTTATCTATGATGTGTAAGGGTTTGAGACTTTCTATTTTAAACGTTGACTTTGATTGCGATGCCTATGTACTGGGGTTCTCAGGGTACGATATTATTCTAGGGATGGATTGGCTGGCATGTATGGTGACATTCTTGACTGCGAGAGGAGGGTAGTGATATTGATGACTTGTCATGGTAGGGCACTTGAGATACCTTGCGACCCGCAAGGGTCAGTCATGTTGAGCTTCTTAGAGTCCCTAGATACTTCTAACGGTATTCTTGGCTTAGTACCCGTAGTGAGAGATTTTCTAGATGTATTTGAGGAGGTGAGAGGACTGCCTCCGAGGCAGGAGATCGACTTTTGGATTATTTGACAGAGAATGCTAAGCCTGTTTCATTGCCTGTATTTCATATGGCTTCTAGGAAAGGAAAAAGCCGAGTAGGCAAGTGGGTGAGCTATTAGAGAAAAGCTTTATTAGATGGAGTATATCTAAGTGGGGAGCACCAGTCGTATTTGCTACTAAGACAGATGGCTCTCTCCGTCTATATGTGGATTACAGAGAATTAAATAAGCTCGCGAAGAAGAACCGACACCCACTCCATCGGATAGATGATTTATTTGATCAGTTGGTTGGTGCATCCATTTTTCTCAGTTAGATTTGACGACTAGGTTTCATCAATTTCGAGTTGTAGATAATAGTTTGGATAAGACAACTTTTAGGACTCCAAATGGTTTTTCAGGTGGTTGCTTATTCCCTTTGGGCTAACTAATGCACCGGCATATTTGGTTGATTTGATGAACCAATTATTTAGGGAGTTCCTAAATAAGTTTGTAGTGATGTTCGTGGATGACATCTTGATATTCTTAAGAGATGAGGATGAGCATGCGTTGTATTTGGTAAAGGTTCTCCATACTTTTTGTACCCATTAATTGAAGGCAAAGTTTTCAAAGTGCCACTTTTGGCATAAGGAAGTAAAATTCTTAGGGCATGTAGTTTTGAGAGATAGTATAGTGGTGGATCCCGCTAAAATGGTTATTGTGCAGGATTGGAAGGTCCCCAAGAATGCGACTGAGATTAGGAGCTTTCTAGGTTTGGTAGGATTTTATTAGAAATTTATTAAGGATTTTGCATGGATTTCAGCTCCGCTTACCCGCCTTACTAAGAAGAACTTAGTATTCACATGGGACATGAATTGCAAGTTTCCTTTATGAGACTGAAGAAGGCTCTCATGACTTCTCCAGTGTTGACTCTTCAAGACGGAGCTAAGATGTATATAGTTATACAAATGCGTGTGGTACATGAATGGGCGCGATCCTAATGCATGAGCGTAGGGTTGTTTGTTACGAGGGTAGACAACTATGGGTGCATGGTAAGATTTATCCTACTTATGATTTAGAGCTCGCAGCTATTGTTTTTCCCTTTGTGTCTTAGAGGCACTACTTGTAGGGTGAAAGGTTTGAGTTATAAATGGATTATAAGTCTCTCAAATATCTATTCTCGCAAAAGGATCTTAACTTGAGGCAACAGCATTGGATGGAGTTTCTAGCATCCTAAGATTTTGAGATTTCTTATACCTCAAGGAAGGGAAATGTAGTAGTGGGTGCTCTGAGTAGGGAGAAGATGACTTTGAGACCATTGCTCATGGAATGGCAAAGTTTAGACTTTATCTCATCTTTTGATTTTAGACTATCTACGGATTATGCACTAGGATTGTTAGCATTACTTCTTTTAGAACAAATTGGATCTAGCCAGCATGGCGATCAGCAACTAGCTGATATGTTGGACGGACTAAATGTAGGCAAGACCTTTAGGCACCTTTCTAGATACTCAGTGGATGGGAGGGGGTGGCTACGTCGTGATGGAAGATTATGTGTACCTGCACAGGTGATGTGACGAGTACGATATTATCGGAGTCCCATTACTCTCAGATGACCATCCATCTGGGAGGAGATAAGATGTATAAGGATATAAAGAGAGTCTTCTATTGGAAAGGGATGAAAAGAGACTTGGCAGATTTTGTAGCGAGATGCATATAATGCCAAAGAGTTAAGTCTGCACAAAAGAAACTAGGTGGATTATTTCATCCCATAGATGTGCCACAATGGAAATGGGAGAGCATCTCGATGGACTTCATAGATGGTTTGCCTGGACTAAGGAAAAACAATACCAATATCTGGTTGATCGTGGATACATTAACCAAGAGCGCTCATCTCATCCTAGTCAAAAATAAGAGGACCGCAACTGGGTTGGCTTCGATATATTTTAGGGAGATAGTTAAACTTCATGGAGCCCACACGAGTATCATTAGTGAAAGAGACCCCATGTTTAGCAGCAAGTTTTGGAGGAGCATACAGGTGGCATTGTGAAACAGATGAGACTTAGTACTGCGTACGACACTTAGATAGATGGATAGACTGAGAGGGTTAACCAGATTCTTGAGAATTTATTGCGGTTGTGCATTTTAGACTTTGGGAAGAGGTGGGAGGAGCATCTTCCCTTAGTTGTGTTTGCTTATAACAATAGCTACCAGGCAAGTGTTAACATGGCACCTTTTGATGCTTCGTATAGATGGCCCTGTAGATCACCATCTTATTGGTGGGAGACAACTGATAGATTTCTTCGATTGGATATGATCAGAGAGACCACAGACAAGATCGATCTAATTCGGAAAAGGATGAAGGCAGCTCAAGACAAACATAAATCTTACATGGATAGGAGGAGGTCCGATCTTGAGTTTAGTGTGGGAGATATGGGTTTTATTAAACTATCTCCCCTTAGGAACGTGGTGTGGTTTGGTTCAGTTGCGAAATTAGCATCAAGGTTTGTGGGACCATTTCTGACAGTAGAGAGGATAGATTAGATGGTCTATAGAGTTCATCTATCAGATAGATTGTTAGCGTTTCACGATGTATTTCAAGTCTCGCATTTAAGGAAATGCCTGAATGATTCTGTAGTGATAGTAGAGCCGAGCACTTTAATGGAGGTCGAGATCGAGAAGGAAGCTTCTGTCAGACGAGTATCTATAAGGATTTGGATTTTGAAATAAAGAAGTTAAGAGACAAAAAGATTAGATTCATCAAGGTTCAGTGGGGAGAGGACAACAACGAAGCAACATGGGAACCCAAGGAGAAGAGTCATGCATCTTTCCCATTCCTTTTTGATAGTACGCTCCTAACCCTTTCTTAGTTTTGAATTTGAACCTTATTTATTTCCTATCTTTTGAATTAGTTAGTTTTAGAAGATCTTATGGATGGTAGGACACGGTTAAACATGTTATTAGGACATGTTATGATTGATGGATTCAAGTGGATGCAAGTATTTGCTAGTGGGTGCATATACACACACTAGGCACTAATTAGTGATTGGCAATTAGGACACTAACATAATTGCATATGGATATGCATGCACTTTTAATTCACTTCATGGATGAAAATTGGGTGATTATCATATAAGTGTTGCATTTTGTGGATGATGGTTGTAGAATGCATATAGAACTTTATGTACCATTAGGATTGTCTTACATGCATTTTGGACGCACGTCACTAACATAGTGACATAAAATGCATAAAAAGAGGTCGATTGAATCATTAGACTGCCTAATTCTTGCATTCATTAAGGACATTTACACTACACTAATGTATATGTTCATGAAAACCACTAGAAATCTTAAGGACAATGGATGCTTGTGATTGCTGGATGAGTGGATCGATGTAGATCATGTTGTGATAATATTTATGACATTCTTCTAGCCTTAGAGATTTTAGGGACGAAATCCTTTAAGGAAGGGGGAATGCAACAACCCAAATTTTAATAAAGAAATATAAATAAAAGGTCAATAAAATAAACATTAATCAGAAAATTAATGGGAAATGGGCAACAGGGGTTGTGCCATTGAGTCCGTTACAGAATTTTGGCTAAGATAGACATCTGGGTGACGCGTACAACCTGGTGTGCACATCTTTGGTCGATTTGTGTTGGGTTTTAGGGTGCGTTCTTATAAGAATTCCTTGGTCTATTGGCCTAAAATCTTAACCTAAACTCCAATGATGTAAGACACCATAGCCCTATTATAAATATGCTCCAAACCTAACACAATTCTCACTACTCCATTCTCTACCTCTGAAATAAAATTCTTCTCACATATATTTCAAATGGAGTACCGAAGTTTGGCTTTGCATATATTTTGGAGTATATTCATAGATGGAGATTACCCGCCGGTGATAAATTGGATTTGCTTTAAAATTGTGAGTATATTTCAGTAATTGCAGAATTTAGTATAAATTGGGGTTTTTCTTGATATTGTAGATTCCTTCTGATTTTTGTTTTCCTTTCTATTAATAATCTATGTAATCCGATTATCGTTCTATCGTTTTTGCTTCTGATTCAGTAATATATTCTATTACTGTAGATTTATTCAGTTCATCTATACTTCTTTTTCTTTGTATGTAATTTCATTACAGTTCGGTCTCAACCTTACTTTATTTCTGCTTTGTTCTTGTTTATCTGAGCTTAAGCCATTATTCAATTTATTTCGACTTTGAGTTTAGGCCTTCGTAAGCTTATACCATTTATTTCTTCTTGTTTATGGGCTTTTGGGTTAAAATATGAAATTAACAATAAAGACACAACTGGGAAAAATAAGTGATATGTATAAAAAAATTGGGCTTATTGAAATTATGCAATAAATATAATTAAACTGTAACTTTGATAAACCGAACAAAATGATAATTGGGTAGATGTTAAAATGGCCGGGGGAGGGGGAGGGTTAGATTGTACAATGAAATTTAACAAAAGTGATGTTTATAGACAACCTATAAATTGAAGTTTATGATATAGAAAAATTACATAAAGAAGATAGGCTTATTAATAACCTTACGGTTGGCGTTAAGTTTAAAATAAACAAATTAATAAGCATGTGTTGTAGGGGTCCACTCCGGTGGCGATAGCTGATTAAGGAGAATAAGGGGCTCGTAGTATTTGTTCATTTCAATAATAAGGGTAAGCTGATTAGGAAAAATAAGAGGCCAATTAAATAATTGGGGACGAAGTCTAGGGGTGACTTATGTCAATTTGAATTTTTGGTTGGGGATCTGTACCTGTCAATATTCCTTTTCATCACACTACCCCGAGGTCTCACGGCGAGGAGGAGATATGCTTATACTGAATTGAGTAATAAGGGATCCAAACGTAGTGGGTACCTGTAACACCCCACACCCGCTAAGGTCACTCACTAAGGGAATGCCTTAACTTCGGTGGAGCATTTTAAGTGAGTATAGAACAGAAAAATTACAACAAGACAGATATAAATACTTGAAAATCTAAAACATTATTTCATTGCAGCAGAAGGTAAACATGTTTAGTTACAACACCATAAAGAGTCAAGTACTAAATATCCATCCTGATAAAAACATAGGTACATAATCCCACTACATAAACAATAGCCATAAAAGAAAAGATAAGCTGGGCTTTACATCACGGTCCAAGCTCCAGAAGATAGATAAAGAAATCTGATCAAAGCCCACTAGTGCTAGGCCCAACCTGAGGACCTGAGGGGGAAAAAGATAAAAACAACGGGGTCAGACATAAGTCTGAGTGAGCCCTATAACTTTAACAACACAATCATTAAAGTAATTAGGGTATGATATAAACTTGGCACGGGATGACTGGGGATAAATGACTACACTAAGTAGCCAGCTAGACATAGGATGAACTAAGATAACGGTAAAGACGCATCCACCCACCCAAGGGTAATTACTAACTGCACCACACCAGTCATTCCTACTTAAAGGTTGATCCCACCCAAGGACTTAGAAAATTTCCCCAGTAGTTTCGTGTACCTCTAGCTGACTACATAGGTGTCGTCTGCCCCTATCTCCACTAGGTGTACCCACTACTCCCAAGCGATCGGCTCCCTACCGTAGATACCCGTGCTGGCCCCACAATGGGGTGTATCACTCCCCAAGGTGGCAACCCGATACAACAAATGGTGCACGGCTTATACCTACACGATGCAACAACGTCTTACCTACCAGCCCGGGTCCACACACGCATATGAAACCCGTTGGACTTGTGTTGCCACCGCTAACCCGTTTTGGCCTCTTATAATCAAGCCCAGTACGCGTGTCCCGTCCTCGACATGGGTCGAGCCCAATAAGATACATATAGATTACTGGGTGAAATGGGCCCCCACAAGCTACCACCTAAGCTTGTCATTATATCTAGTGCATCCCACTTAACCCTTTAATCATGTTTAATTACATGTTTCCACTTGGTTAAGTATTCTAATTGTATTTTCTATTGCCACCCAAGGCAACCCACTAGATTTCCTCATGCCACCCAAGGCACTTACTTGATTTCCACATGCCACCCAAGGCACCCACTTAACCCCTCATGCCCACTACATGCTTATCTGGTCAAGTGTTTCTTAATTGATTAAAAACGTAACTGTTGTAAAGACCTCTCACATTAGACTATCTTTTATGGCAGCTGGATTTGTCGGTTGGGTCCGGGCAGCCTTACGCCATAACCGAGTCTAACCTCGTGTCTATATACTTGTCACGTATTTAGTTTGTGCCTAAGACCTCTCACATTGGGCCAATCATTTGTAGCCGCTGGATTTGCCGGTCGGTTCCGGGCAGTCTTACGCTACAAAAGGGTCCAACCTCGTGTCTTAGTCGATTAATTACACCTAATTAATCACCCCCGAATTAATTTTCCCTAATTAATTCCAATTTTTACGATGTACATAATTGACTCAATTATGTCCATCCACTTTATGGTATGCATAATCATACCAACTTCACACCATTTCATTAACATGTATATTAACCCCATCGTTCCCCACGTAATTCGCTAACGTGACATAAAAGGGAAGATTCATCACAAATATAATGGGTTCAACTTGCATAACATTAGCATCAACATGGGTTTAAAGGTGTCAACATGCATATAGCATCAAACCCAACTAGCATAAATAATCAACCCAAACTTACATGAATCACATATGTCATAAGGAGATTAACTTGCAAAAGTTATTTATGTCATACAAAGGGGTAAACTAGCATATGTATGTATGACATACAAAGGGGTTAACTTGCATATGTATGCATATCATACTAAGGTGTCAACTTGCACATGTTACTTCTATATAATCAAACACCAAACTTGCATAACATGTCATATATGAACTTGCATATAATCAAACACCAAACTTGCATAACATATCATATATGAACTTGCATATAATCTTACACCAAACTTGCATAATCATGGTGTCATAATGGATCAATGTTTATCATAGCAATTTGCATAACTAGCATCATGAACACATAGCCTAACACTTGCATAACATCATGATTATATAGCATACAACTTGCATAACTTGCATAACATCCTGAACATGTAGCATATGACTTGCATAACTTGCATAACATCATGAACATGTAGCATATGACTTGCATAACATCATGAACATGTAGCATATGACTTCCATAACTTGCATAACATCATGAACATGTAGAATATGACTTGCATAACTTGCATAACATCACAAACACATAGCATATAACTTGCATAACATGCATAACATCATTAACACATAGCATATAACTTGCATAACATGCATAACATCATTAACACATAGCGTATAACTTGCATTGATCCACATTCATAGCCATAACCTCATTATATCCTATCATAATCATTTCAACAACTGGTCATTAAGGCTATAGAAAACTCACAACTGGTTGATTAGCACTCCTAAGAAGAAGATTAAGTTGCTAGAGTTGATTAGAAGTTGATTTGAGATACTATCTTCTTCTACAATTTGATGGAGGCTCCTTCAAGTTGCATTTTGATGGCATGACGGCATTGTTTCTATTTTTAGTATGAATTAGGGTAGTCTTAGGGTGTGTTTATAGATTAGTTAGGTGTTTTAGGCCATTAGATTAACCCTAAATCAGATTAGAGCCGTCAGATCTCGTCCTAGCCACCAAAACACAGCCCAAAAGCCAAACTGGTGCACCCAGGTCACCTGGGCTCGACCAGGGAGGTCGACCCCCAGGTCGACACTAGGGTCGACTCCCCAGTCGACCTGGTGGGCAGGTCGACTCCCCAGTCGACCCCCAGGTCGACTCCCTGGGTCTAGCGGGAATTTTCCCGCCACTTCTGAAATGTTTAAATTTTTATATTAAATCTGTTTTGAATTTCTGAAAACTTCTTCGGGCCTTAACTGGGTCATATGGACTCCGATTTTCGAAAACTCGGACTCTATTTCTCGTATTTTTCCGAGATGAACGCAATGGCATAGCCCGTTTCCCCTGATTCAGATTTTAAAATTTAATTCTGCCCTGTTTTATATTATAGCAAGTTATTCAACATACGGGGTGTTACATTCTCCCCTACTTAAAGGATTTCGTCCCCGAAATCTCTAAGTCAAGAAGAACGTATCCTACCAACCAAACAACCATCTACTAAACCATAAAACACTGTCATCCATTGTCCTTAGAGTTTCTAATGCTATATGAACATATGCAAAGAGTGTGTGTATATGTTCCCTGTCTAATGCAAAATCAGGCGGTCTACTGATTCAGTTGACCTCCTTAATGCAAACCATGATAGTGCCATGCATCCAATATGTATGCGAAAGAACCCTATCGACACATACTATTTCTACATGAGTGCACAATCATTCACCAAAATGCATCATCCATATGATAGCACAACCATTATACATCCATTAATATAGCTACCTACACACAATTTTATGCAATATGAAGTGATTGAGCCGATCTAGTGCCTAGAGTGTGTGTATATGCATCCACGAGCAACCACTAGCAAACATTTGCATCCACACGCATCCATCAAACATAACATGTCTCAAACACATGTTTCAACCATAAGTTTACCCTATCTAAAGGTCAAAGGTACTAATGAGAGGACATACTAAAGATAAGATAAGTACTAGACAAACGATAAAGGAGAAGTTAAAAGACATACCCTCAAAAATGAATGGGTATAATGAACGCATATTCGCTTCTGTCTCCCAAGTAGCATTGCTCTCATCCTCTCCCCATTGCACTTTGACTAGTCGCACCTCTCTGTTCCTCAACTTCCTAATCTCTGACCCAAGGATGCGGGTAGGAGCTCGTCGAATAGTTGCATCACGCTCTACCTCCACTTCTTTAAGCAAGCTCGGCTCTACCACCTCTGCGGTCTCATGTAGGCACTTCCTCAAATGTGACACATGGAATACGTCATGTACCCCCACTAAGTCTCTCGGGTAAATCCACCCTATATGCCATCCGTCCAATCCTTTCCTTAATAGGAAACGGTCCTACAAACCTTGGAGCTAACTTCCCAACGGACCCAAAGCGAACTACATTCCGTAATGGCGATACTTTGACAAAGACCATGTCCCCAACATCAAACTCAAGATCCGTCCTCCTCTTATCCGCGTTAGATTTCTGTCTGTCTTGCGCCGCTTTCATCCTTCTTCGAATCAAATCAATCTTTTCTGAAGTCTCTCTAACCATATCAGGCCCAAGCAAGATCTTATCCGTAGAATCCCACCAACATGTAGGTGATCGACAAGGCCTTCCATAAAGAGCTTCGAAAGGAGCCATACCAATACTGGACTGAAAGCTGTTATTATACGCGAACTCTATCAATGGAAGATGCTCTTCCCATGTACCTCCAAAATCTAAGATACATAGCCTCAATAAGTCTTCTAGAACACGATTCACCCTCTCGGTCTGGCCGTCCGTCTGAGGAGATATGCGGTGCTCAGACACAACTGAGTCCCCACTGCTTCTTGCAAACTCTTCCAAAACTCGCTAGTGAAGATAGGATCTCGATCACTCACTATGCTAGAGGGTACACCATGAAATCGAACTATCTCCTGAAGATAAACTGAAGCTAGCCATGGAGCAGTCCTCTTGCTCTTCACGGGTATGAAATGGACACTCTTAGTAAGTTTGTCTACCACAACCCAAATTCCCGTATTACCATTCCTCGATCTCGGTAACCCATCAACAAAATCCATCGAGATGCTATTCCACTTCCATTGTGGAACTTCCAATGGGTGAAGCAACCCACCTGGTTTCTTTTGCTCCGCTTTCACTTGCTGGCACACCAAGCATCTAGCGACATACTCGGCCACATCTTTCTTCATACTGGCCCAAAAGAAAACTCGCTTCATGTCTTGGTACATCTTGTCCCCACCGGGATGAATGGTCATCCTAGAACGGTGTGCATCATCAAGAATAGCCTTCCTCAAACCCTTGTCTTGCGGTACACAAAGTCTTCCGTCTCTACGCAAGCACCCCCTATCGTCTAGAGTGTACCTACTCAAATGGCTGGACGACTCCCCCTTATGAGCCTCTCTACCAACTCAACCAACTGTGGGTCGTCCCTCTGTGCCTCGCCAATCCGCCCCAAAAGAGTAGGTCTGACCTCCAAGGATGTTAGCAAACCGGGTATATAGTCAACGGAAGGTCTGAAATCAAACATCGAGATAAATTCCAAGCTTTGTCGTTCCACGAACAATGGACTCAAGGACAACCTTTTTCTACTCAAGGCGTCCGCCACCACGTTACCCTTGCTAGGGGTATACGCTATCTCGAAATCATAGGATGCTAAGAACTCCATCCACCTTTGCTGTCTCAAGTTCAAATCCTTCTGAGAAAACAAGTACTTCAATGATTTGTGGTCAGTGAACAATTCGAATCTCTCTCCCAGAAGATAATGGCGCCAAATCTTAAGCGCAAAAACAATAGCGGCCAACTCTAAATCATGGGTAGGGTAATTTTTCTCATGCTTTCTAAACTGCCTTCCACCATAGGCTATCACCCTTCCCTCTTGCATTAAGACTGCGCCCAGTCCAGTCCCACAAGCATCGGTATAAACAACAAATGGCTTACTCCCATCTGGCAATACTAAGACTGGAGCCGTGGTTAAAGCTCTCTTTAACCGTCGGAACGCATCATCACAATCTACGTCCCATGCGAAGACTAGATTCTTCTTCGTCAAGCGAGTTAATGGGGCTGATATCTTCGCGAAGTCCTTGATAAACTTCCTATAGTAGCCGGCCAACCCCAAGAAACTCCTCACTTCGGTAGCATTCTTTGGAACCTTCCAATCTTGAATTGATACTACCTTCGCGGGATCCACAGCTATCCCTTCCTTGGAGACCACGTGCCCCAAGAACCGCACTTCCTTCCTCCAGAAGTGACATTTAGAGAATTTAGCCTTAAGGCTATGCACTCGAAGAGTCTCTAACACTTCCCTAAGATGTAGGGCATGCTCTTCTTCACTCTTAGAAAATACTAAGATGTCATCCACAAAGACCACCACGAACTTATTAAGGAACTCCCTGAACACCCTACTCATCAAATCAACAAAATATGCAGGGGCATTCGTCAAACCAAATGGCATCACCAACCACTCATAGAAACCATCCGGAGTCCTAAAGGCAGTCTTGTCTATGCTATCCTCAGCCACTCTCAACTGATGAAACCCCGTGGCCAAGTCCAACTGCGAAAATACTGAAGCGCCAACCAACTAATCAAAAAGATCATCAATCCTCGGCAATGGGTGTCTATTCTTCTTTGTGAGCTTGTTGAGTTCTCTATAGTCTACACAAAGTCTGAGGGACCCATCCGCCTTCGTAGCAAAAACTACTGGAGCACCCCACTCCGATATACTTCGTCTTATGAACCCCTTCTCAAGCAACTCCCCTACTTGCTTATGGAGTTCCCTCTTCTCACGAGGAGCCATGTGGCGCACAGGTAAAGATACTAGTTTAGCATTATCCACCAGATATATTCAGAAGTCTATCTCCCGCTTCGGAGGTAAGCCCTTCACCTCCTCAAACACATCTGGGTACTCCCAGACCACTCTAACAGATCGCAAACTCTCGACCGAAGCGTCAAGCGATTCAAGATAACTTAGCATAACAGAACCCATGGGATTACAAGAGATCTCGAGAGTGTTACCCAAGCGGGTCATGAGCCTAACAACTCTCCTTTCGCAATCAAGAACGGCACCATTACTGGATAACCAGTCCATGCCCAAAATCAACCCATAGCCCGTGAAGCCCAAAACAAAAGCATCACATCTAAACTCAACGCTAAGTATAGAAATCTTCAAACCCAAACATATCATAGACAAATAAGTGGAGCCCCCAATTGGGTTTGAAACAACCAAGGGATCATCTACTAGACTGGTGTCTAAGTGCAGTGACTCAACTAATGATGATGAGATAAACGAATGCGATGCGCCAGAGTCAAACAATGTACGGACAGGATGATCAAATAGAAAAACCAGACTTTCAACGGAAATAGTTCTACCTCTTTCCTGAATCGGTGGAACCGCGAGAGCCTGAACTTGCCCCCTTGCCTGACCCGGTGCCACAAGAGCTTGCACCTGTCCTCCTGAGGTAGATCCCGTTCTTTGCCCCTTCTTAGGGCAATCCTTCACTAGATGCCCTGCTTCACCACAGTGGTAGCAGCCAGTCTTATTCTTCTTCCGACAATCTTTGCTTAGGTGGCCTGGTATCCCGCAATTGAAGCACTTCTTCTTCCCCTTGCCACCGTTGCCTTTCCCACCCTTGCTTTGCTGTTGCTGTTGAGGTCTCTTTTGATCTCCTTTCTTCTCGGGTGCCTTATTAGCATTGGGACCCTTCTCTTCCTCATGCATGAGTGCCATGTCTACTAGCTTCTCAAAGGTGGCCCCCATAGGGATGTGAGTCATAGCCAATCCATGCATCGGTTCATTCAAGCCCTTAACGAACCTCAAAGCCTTCTTCTCTGGTGTATTCACCATGTCTATGCCAAACCTTGCCAATTGATTAAACTTGTTGACATATTCCTTCACAGAGAGATTTCCTTGCTTTAGAGTCAAGAACCTTTCCATATACAAGTTTTCCTCCGCCCTTGAGAGAAACTTTGCGACAAATCTTTGCCTGAAATCCGCCCAAGAGTCAACGGGGCGTTCTCCATTAGTGACCTCCCACCAGAATGAGGCCTCTCCCTTCATTAACCAAGCAGCTAACTTGACTTTCTTTCCTTCTTCCATCTCAAAGATGTCTATCAACTCTTCCACCTCCTTAAGCCAATCTCTAGCCTCCACAAAAGTTTCTGATCCTTGAAAAGGTTTCCCTCCCATAGCTTTAAATTCCTTGCAAGTCTTAGCAAAAGTATCCGTGCGAGGAGGAGGAGGGGGAGGAGGAAGATCGGGTGCTACGGTTGGTGGAGGAACATTCGCTGGACCCGCAGTGGCGGCCCTAGCCTCCATCAATCTCCTATACCATACTGGTATCGTCACACCCTCCGGAAAGTTAAGATCTTCAGCCATGCTGAAACGAAAAAGGAAAGATTCAAAACGGAGAATTCGAAAGATAAAGATATGGCTATTGGGGATTATGCTTTTCTTTCAAAAACTTTTCTCTTTAAAGACATGTTTTTGAAAATACTTCTTCCAAAATTGTTTTTAGAAAAATAGTTTTCTAAAAATTTTATCTGTTCCGGTAACCTTCGCTCTGATACCACGTGTAACACCCCACACCCGCTAAGGTCACTCACTAAGGGAATGCCTTAACTTCGGTGGAGCATTTTAAGTGAGTATAGAACAGAAAAATTACAACAAGACAGATATAAATACTTGAAAATCCAAAACATTATTTCATTGCAGCAGAAGGTAAACATGTTTAGTTACAACACCATAAAGAGTCAAGTACTAAATATCCATCCTGATAAAAACATAGGTACATAATACCACTACATAAACAATAGCCATAAAAGAAAAGATAAGCTGGGCTTTACATCACGGTCCAAGCTCCAGAAGATAGATAAAGAAATCTGATCAAAGCCCACTAGTGCTAGGCCCAACCTGAGGACCTGAGGGGGAAAAAGATAAAAACAACGGGGTCAAACATAAGTCTGAGTGATCCCTATAACTTTAACAACACAATCATTAAAGTAATTAGGGTATGATATAAACTTGGCACGGGATGACTGGGGATAAATGACTACACTAAGTAGCCAGCTAGACATAGGATGAACTAAGATAACGGTAAAGACGCATCCACCCACCCAAGGGTAATTACTAACTGCACCACACCAGTCATTCCTACTTAAAGGTTGATCCCACCCAAGGACTTAGAAAATTTCCCCAGTAGTTTCGTGTACCCCTAGCTGACTACATAGGTGTCGTCTACCCCTATCTCCACTAGGTGTACCCACTACTCCCAAGCGATCGGCTCCCTACCGTAGATACCCGTGCTGGCCCCACAATGGGGTGTATCACTCCCCAAGGTGGCAACCCGATACAACAAATGGTGCACAGCTTATACCTACACGATGCAACAACGTCTTACCTACCAGCCCGGGTCCACACACGCATATGAAACCCGTTGGACTTGCGTTGCCACCGCTAACCCGTTTTGGCTTCTTATAATCAAGCCCAGTACGCGTGTCCCGTCCTCGACATGGGTCGAGCCCAATAAGATACATATGGATTACTGGGTGAAATGGACCCCCACAAGCTACCACTTAAGCTTGTCATTATATCTAGTGCATCCCACTTAACCCTTTAATCATGTTTAATTACATGTTTCCACTTGGTTAAGTATTCTAATTGTATTTTCTATTGCCACCTAAGGCAACCCACTAGATTTCCTCATGCCACCCAAGGCACTTACTTGATTTCCACATGCCACCCAAGGCACCCACTTAACCCCTCATGCCCACTACATGCTTATCTGGTTAAGTGTTTCTTAATTGATTAAAAACGTAACCGTTGTAAAGACCTCTCACATTAGACTATCTTTTATGGCAGCTGGATTTGCCGGTTGGGTCCGGGCAGCCTTACGCCATAACCGAGTCTAACCTCGTGTCTATACACTTGTCACGTATTTAGTTTGTGCCTAAGACCTCTCACATTGGGCCAATCATTCGTAGCCGCTGGATTTGCCGGTCGGTTCCGGGCAGTCTTACGCTACAAAAGGGTCCAACCTCGTGTCTTAGTCGATTAAGTACACCTAATTAATCACCCCCGAATTAATTTTCCCTAATTAATTCCAATTTTTACGATGTACATAATTGACTCAATTATGTCCATCCACTTTATGGTATGCATAATCATACCAACTTCACACCATTTCATTAACATGTATATTAACCCCATCGTTCCCCACGTAATTCGCTAACGTGACATAAAAGGGAAGATTCATCACAAATATAATGGGTTCAACTTGCATAACATTAGCATCAACATGGGTTTAAAGGTGTCAACATGCATATAGCATCAAACCCAACTAGCATAAATAATCAACCCAAACTTGCATGAATCACATATGTCATAAGGAGGTTAACTTGCAAAAGTTATTTATGTCATACAAAGGGGTAAACTAGCATATGTATGTATGACATACAAAGGGGTTAACTTGCATATGTATTCATATCATACTAAGGTGTCAACTTACACATGTTACTTGCATATAATCAAACACCAAACTTGCATAACATGTCATATATGAACTTGCATATAATCAAACACCAAACTTGCATAACATATCATATATGAACTTGCATATAATCTTACACCAAACTTGCATAATCATGGTGTCATAATGGATCAATGTTTATCATAGCAATTTGCATAACTAGCATCATGAACACATAGCCTAACACTTGCATAACATCATGATCATATAGCATACAACTTGCATAACTTGCATAACATCATGAACATGTAGCATATGACTTGCATAACTTGCATAACATCATGAACATGTAGCATATGACTTGCATAACTTGCATAACATCATGAACATGTAGCATATGACTTGCATAACTTGCATAACATCACAAACACATAGCATATGACTTGCATAACATGCATAACATCATTAACACATAGCATATAACTTGCATAACATGCATAACATCATTAACACATAGCATATAACTTGCATTGATCCACATTCATAGCCATAAACTCATTATATCCTATCATAATCATTTCAACAATTGGTCATTAAGGCTATAGAAAACTCATAACTTGTTGATTAGCACTCCTAAGAAGAAGATTAAGTTGCTAGAGTTGATTAGAAGTTGATTTGAGATACTATCTTCTTCTACAATTTGATGGAAGCTCCTTCAAGTTGCATTTTGACGGCATGACGGCATTGTTTCTATTTTTAGTATGAATTAGGGTAGTTTAGGGTGTATTTATAGATTAGTTAGGTGTTTTAGGCCATTAGATTAACCCTAAATCAGATTAGCGCCGTCAGATCTCGTCCTAGCCACCAAAACACAGCCCAAAAGCCAAACTAGTGCACCCAGGTCACCTGGGCTCGACCAGGGAGGTCGACCCCCAGGTCGACACTAGGGTCGACTCCCCAGTCAACCTGGTGGGCAGGTCGACTCCCTAGTCGACCCCCAGGTCGACTCCCTGGGTCTGGCGGGAATTTTCCCGCCACTTCTGAAATGTTTAAATTTTTATATTTAAATCTGTTTTGAATTTCTGAAAACTTCTTCGGGCCTTAACTGGGTCATACGGACTCCGATTTTCGAAAAATCGGACTCTATTTCGCGTATTTTTCCGAGACGAACGCAATGGCATAGCCCGTTTCCCCTGATTCAGATTTTAAAATTTAATTCTGCCCTGTTTTATATTATAGCAAGTTATTCAACATACGGGGTGTTACAGTACCGGCGCGTTCCGGCAGGACGCTGAGCGTGCATTGCACCAATTATGGAAGATAAGACAATGTGACGCCAATGATTTTCGCTATGTCCTTAGAGCTGATGGATCGGGTCTGATAAACCTGGGGCCATGGTCGACATAGGTTATCACAATTGTGGTTTAAGAGCCGATCGATGGGCATAATTAAGTTGTATCCTAATTTATACGTTGTAACAATTGGTACAGAAATCGAATGATTTGACAATCTACTGTATTCTTGTTCTTATTTACTGTATTGAGCTTCAATTTATTATCCTGTTTGGATTTCCTCTTTTATAACTCATGCTAGTAATAACTGAACTCACCATGCTTTATGTCTAACTATTTTTCTTTTTCCTTCCTTCCCTCTCCCCCTTAGATTTTCAGGGTGGAGGATCTAGCGCTTGAGAGGGATTTGATCCAGCTCGGTCCTTTGAAGATTCTCATTTGTCATGTTCTTTGTGCTTACACGTACCTTTCTATGTTTCATTTATTTTTATACTTCATGTTGAGGGATACTTTTTATTTGGTACTCTGATTTGTCGTTTAATGAGACAACTATGGTTTTATGACTTATGATGTAATAGCACTTCATGTTTTGGTTTAAATGAAATTTCGAACTTTGCTGCGTTTTATTTATGCTGTCTTGTGAATTTTAGCCTCTGTGACGTTATTTTATACCTATACGCTTCATATTTCTTTACGAAATCCTTATATAAGTAACGTTTAGAAATATGGGGTGTTACATCCTTTATTTGTCCTCTTTTGGACTTACTCCAAAAAAAAATTGAATTAACTTCTATAGCACATTTTAGCTAACTTTTGATCCTTCACGAATTCAAATTAGGGACATAACTGATAATTTATTCAACTTACTCAATATTTTGCATCACTTCATATATTAACAAATATTCTACACGGATGATCAACATGAATTTGTATCTCTTTATTTTTCCACTCATTGTCGACAAACATTGTCACATTAAAAAATAACTCTCTTTGGATTCTAATTTTTTATTTATTTTATAGCATGTTATCAACATGATAATACATTGATCAAATCTTTCATGTATATCCATATTTATATCTTATCCCCAGTGTAGATTTCTGACCTGATAATAGATCTTCAAAACAGTAAGTTATTTTCCTGATCTAATTGATCCACTTTTTCATGTATTGTTTTGTTAATTTAAATTTTTTGCATCTCATTGTATCATTGATCTACTTATTTATATATAATTCCATGACTTTTTAACATAAATAAAAACTGTTAACCGGGCTTTTGGTCTGGTTCACAAAAGTACACCAAACACGCTCGACTTAACACATCGCGTGACGATAAATCCCGAAGTGTCACCAAAAAGCCAAGGTTATGAGCTCAGAAAAAATCGTGTGAATGAGAGCCTCATAACTCCTCAAAACTGTGCGCTAATCACATTTCACATCCCTCATGATAGGGATTTTGAATCTGTATTCTTTGGACCCCTCAACACCTAAAACTTCGGGTCCCTCGCCATACAACAATTTGAACCCCCATCGAACCCCTCTTAGGCCAGAAGTTTCGAACCCTTCCAATTTGACTCCTCCGGTTTACATCAAAAATCCTCAACTCCCTCAAACCACAAATATTTGTACCCCTCCACCTGGTATTTCGACCTCACTACACAAAGCAAATAATGTATCCCTCGGTTTACAAGTTCGTCCCCCCTGTGGGATAAGAAGAACTCGTATCCCATAGGAGATATGCCATTCTGTATCCCAAGGGCTATGAATTTCGTATCCCATAGGAGGGATATGGTTTTCGTTCTAAATACAATGGAAGGAGTCAAAATCCCAGTTGCTGCCTCCCAAGGATACGAAAATACGTCTTATGGTCTCCAAATCCTACCTGCTCCCACCTAACCCTTCCACTATAAATACCCCCAAGCTCAGACTTCAAAGGTTTGGCTTTTTACTGATTTAACATCTCTTGAGAGCTCCAAGAACTCATTAATGGCAGCCTAGTGCTTGAGGAAGAAAAAGCATAAAAGTACCTTTTTCCCAAGACTCATATATGACAATTATGACTCTAAATTACATGGAAATGCTTGTAATCAAATGCCTAAGTGATGTCCAAAGCTTGTAACTCATTATTGTGAACAAAATATCATCGAACTCCATCAAACTGGACGTAGGCCCCTTACGAGATCGAACCACTATAAATCTACTATGTTATTTATCGCTTTTTGCACTTATTTTCCCATGCGAAACATAATTCTCTAACTAAACATGAAAATTTGGGTGTTACGACATTTTTTCCATCAACATTCTGGTGTTTTCACTGAAAGCTGAAGTCTTGCTTCTTTGTCGCACATTCCTATCTTGACTTCGACACGCTTTAGGTTTCTTCCTCAACCTACCGCTCGAGTCTTCTTACGATGGTTAAGAGAACAAAGAACATAGTTCCCGGCTCCTCTGCTATAAATAATATCGGCACTTCTCAATAACTCCAGTCGGCGGTAAACCCGACCGAAATGGACTTCGCACCTTTTGCAAACCCTGATGCCCCCGCAACTCAAGCACAAATTTGCGTGCTTACTAAAGAGTTAGAGAACATATCTCTCAAGCTCAAGGACGCATTGAAGCATAACATTGACCACATTCATCAGCTTCAAGTGAGTCAAAGCCACGTCACTCGGTTCAACCTACTAAGAGTAATGCCCGGTCGCAGCATAATGTCTCAAAAACCTCTTCTTTCGAATCTCGGGGCCTTCCCTAGAGAAGGAGGTTCTCTCTCAACAATAATTCCACTACCCATACTAACGCCCATACCAACGGCAATGACAATGGAAATGGAAATGACTACAGAAACACGATCACTTTCAGTAGGGGGCAACATCGTGATTACTCCCGGTTGGTTATCAATGATTAACATGGCCCGAGTAACCGACCCCCTCCTCGACAGAACCCACTGTCATCACCAAGAACTTGGGGCCTACGCTTTCGACAACCCAACACTCCCAAGTTCCACAATACCAGGACGCACAACAACCGGCTCAATTTCTTAAGCCTTATCAGAACTAGGCAATCAACGTTGACGACATGGATGAGGACGATCCCGATACGCATCACAAAAGGCGTCCACGGAACAAGACTTCCAAGGTCAACCGAAACCAATGGATTCCGCCAGAGGATGTCCAACCCGCATATCTCCCCGACATGGTCCGAAGGATCATGAGAGATATGCAAGGGAACGCCAATGACTCATGGGAACCCACTTAAGGCATAATCCTTTCACTAGAGTTGTGCACCAGGCCGAGTGGCCCAGATGCTTAAACATGCCACATATGGAATTTAACGGCGGCATGACCCACTCTTGTGCTTTCTTAAATCGCTATGAGTTGCAGATGGACTCCAGTCGAGCCACCGACGCTGTAAAGTGCAAACGCTTTCCAGTCTTCTAGTCAGGCACAACTTTGCTTTGTTTATCTCGCTTCCCACTTGACTCTATCTATACCTTCGGCAAGTTGGCCACGAAGATAATCAAATAGTTCACGATGCACATTCTGACTCTGAAGAACGCTCTTACGCTATCCAACCTATACCAGGGCCTAGGAGAATCCATCAAAAGATATCTTGAGCGATTCAATATAGTCCTTGTTGAGGTTGATGACCTCGAACCATCCTTTTCTAGCTTGCCAAAGGCGTCCTCGCTACCTCCGAATTCGGGGAATGGATAGATAGGAAGCAGCCCAAAACTCTGGACACTTTCTATGAGAAAGCTGGGCAATTCTTATGCTAAGAAGAAGCAAGGCACAATCGAGCTACTCAGGACAGCCACCCCAGCAACCCACATAATGGCACAACCAACAACAATGTCATAGGAAAACAAGTCGGAGAATCTTCCGATAAGAGTAAAGGGGTGGCTCCCTTCAAGCCAAAGCCGAACATCGAAAAATAAGGCGGTCACAACAACAACCAAGCTCCTACAGATCCTAAGAAGCACGGTCACTACCAAAATTATAGGAACTACACTCCGCTGAATTGTGATATGGAGACAATATACCTAGAAACCTATAATACGCTCCAGTACAAGAAGCCCAAGAATCTACCGACCGCGAGAAGAACTCCGGAAAATACTGCAGATTCCATGACATGTATGGGCATAACTCCAATGATTGCCGCCACCTCAACGATGCAATCAAAAATCTCATCCGTGAGAAACGTTTGGATTAGTACGTTCAAACTCCCACTCCTCCTGAAGCTGATACAGGCCACTCAACGCCCGTGCCTCCAGTGCCTGCCAATGCGGCCCCAGTGTCGTCCAATCAAAGAATGCATGGCATCATGATCAACACAATCTGTGGAGGACCTCACCCCACACACGAAAGCTTTTGCAAGATGGAGGAGTATGCGAATTCCATAAAGCATGCCACTTACGAAGCTTGCTCCGCTTTGGATGAGTCTATCCCCGCCAAACTCCAGAAGATAATGCGGGATGATATCGTCTTCCAAGAAAGAGTCCACCAGAATCGAGATCCCAACCATTGACCCTCTCGTCATCTCCGCTCAAATGGACCCAACTTTCATTTGAAGGATCCTCATCGATTCAGGAAGCTCGGTCAACATCATCTTCAAGGCGGCCTGTGACCAAATGAAGCTGTAGGCCAAAGACTTGAAGCCTTTCCATGCCACGATCCACGGCTTCAACGGATCCTCTAACCAACTCGTGGGCATGGTCAACCTCCCCGTAGAGCTTGGAGAAGGGGATCGGAGCCGGGTCTGATTCCTCACCTTCGTGGTCATCGGCGTCATTTCTCCATACAACGCCTTCTCCGGGCATCCTTTCCTTGCTGAATTTCGTGTTTGCATATCTCAATGGTCTCTCCTAATGAAATTCCCGATGAAAAACGGGATCGACACAGTTAAGGGCGACCAAGCAACCGCAAGAGCTTGCTACCTCACGGAATGGAAAAATGCGCACAAGAAGGACAAAGGCAAGACGGTGCCTACCCCTGTAGAATGAACGGTGGATGTTCCGATCATCCTCGACGACCCGACAAAGGTCTTGAAAGTTGGATCGCAACTTCACCCCGCAATAAAAGAAGACCTTATGGAATTCTTAAGGGCCAACCTTGATGTATTCACTTAGACCCACTCCAACATGTGTGGCATTGATCCAGGAATCACCTGTCATGTGCTCAACATCGATCCTTGGCAACTTCCAGTCAAACAGAAACGTCAAATCTTGGGAGTCGAAAGATCGATGGCACTTAAAGAGATGGTGGATAAGCTACTTAACATTGACTTTATTTGCGACACCTTCTACACCAAACGAGTCTTTAACCTAGTCAAGTCGAAAAGCAAACGACAAGTGGCATACGTGTGTTGACTTCTCAGACTTGAACAAAGAATGCCCAAAAGACAGCTTCCAACTCCCAAAGATAGATTAGCTTGTTGACTCAACCGCCTGCTACCAGCTTTTGTCCTTCATGGATGCGTACTCAGGCTACAATCAGATTCCAATGTACCTTCCAGGTACCTCCTTTGTAACCGAGCTCGGGCTTTACCGCTATGTTATTATGCCCTTTGGTCTCAGAAATGTTGGGACCACGCATCAGCGTCTGGTCAACCGCATGTTTAGAGGCTAGATTTGGAGATTTATGGAGGTTCACATGGACGGTATGCTCATGAAAATGAAGGTATCAAACGACCACGTCTATGACCTCGCTGAAATATTCTATGTCCTCCGAAAGTACGACATGAAATCAATCCCTTGATATTCTTTTTTGGCGTTGTGTTAGGAAAATTCTTGGGTTTCATTGTCAATTCGAGGGGCATTGAAGCGGATCCATAGAAAATTCAAGCTATCAGGACATCCAGGCTCTTCGGAGCATTAAGATGTTCAAAGCTTAAATGGGAAGGTGGACTCTCTAAGTCGATTCATCTCTAAAACAACTAATAAATGCATTCCCTTTTTCGACCTGCTCAGAAAAGGGAAGCACAACTTCACATAGACGCCGATGTGCGTTGCTGCATTCCAGGAGTTCCTGAATCACTTAGAGCGACCACCTATCTTGTCCAAACCTGTAGATCACGAGGACTTATATGTATATTTAGTTGTTTCTATGCAGACAATAAGCTCAGCGCTTGTGCTCAGCGCTTGTGCTCATTGAGAACCGTGTCCAACGACCCGTTTACTACATCAACAAGAGATTAGTGGGGAAGAAAGGAACTATCAAAAGCTTAAAAAGTTAGCCTACTGCTAGTTAATCTCTTCCCGGAAGCTACACCCGTACTTTCGGTCTCATCCCATCAAAGTGTACACTGACTAGCCACTATGATAGGTGTTGCAATGACCTGAGATGTCTGGACAAGTCTTGAAGTGGAACATAGAGCTTAGACAGCTCGAGATTTCCTTCATTCCCTATCCATCCTTGAACAAGCCCTTGCAGATTTCATAGTGGAGTTTCCTGTTCTAGAAGATCCTCCTACGGAAGACATCGAAACTCCAAACATCCAATGGAAGTTGTTTGTGGATGGGTCCTCCAACAATCAGTGTTCCGACATCGGATTTGTGCTCATCACTCCCGAGGAACAGTCGATATGCTATGCTTTGAAGCTTACTTTCCCACTACTAACAACGATGCAGAATATGAAGCCTTGATTGCTGGACTTAAGATCACAATAGAACTCAATATCAAGGTTATCCAGATCTACCCCGATTCATAACTTATTGTCCGACAAGTATAGGGAGAGTACCAAGCCAAGGGGGCATGACTCGTTCCCTACCTAGCCTAGATTCATGAGTTACTCACCAGCTTCAACCACTATATCATCATGCACATCCCCTGAGGACAGAATGAAAAAGCTGATTCATTAGCCAAATTGGCAAGCTCTGGCGACGTGCAACTCATTGGACTTGTCTCAGTCGAAGTACTCGACTCTCCGAGCATTGATCAGAAGGAGACTGATTGGGTAGCAATGACGAAGATGGAGTATGAACCTGAGACTTGGATGACACCGATCAGGAACTACTTACAACATGAAATCCTCCCCGAGCATTACAAATAAAAATGAGCACTCACCCGCAAATCATCTCCCTACATCATCCTGGATGGAGTGCTTTATCGATGGGCATTATTTGTTCCATTACTTTAGTATGTAGCCCACAACGACGCCGACAGTGTACCGCTGGATGTTCATAAAGGCGAGTGCGGCGATTATACTGGAGGGCAGACTCTGGCAAAGAAGGTTCTAAGATACGGTTATTTCTGGGCCACGCTCGATCAAGATGTCGTGGGCTATGCCCGCAAGTGCGACAGGTGCTAGAGATTCTTGAAGATTCCAAGAGCTCCACCTACCGAACTAACCAAATTGGCCAGTCCTTAGCCATTCGCCATGTGGGGAATAGATATTATTGGAGCCCTTCCAATGGCTAAGGGTGGAGCACGTTATGCTATCGTCGTAGTCGATTACTTCGCCAAATGGGTCGAAGCTGAGTCCCTACTACAATCACTACCAAGAAAGTAATCAACTTCATCGTCGGCAATATCATTACTCGATATAGAGTCCCCCAAGCAATCATCTCTGACAATGGGACTCAATTCGAGAGCGTTGAGCTCAAGATATTCTTACGACTGCACAATATCGAGAAAAAAATTCTCAGAAGTGGCCCATCCTCAGGCCAATGGGAAATTCGAGGATGTCAACAAAGCAATTAATCCATCATCAAGAAGCGTCTGGAGAAAGCGGGAGGCTTATGGGTAGATGAGCTCCCTCTGGCTCTATGGGCCTACCAGAACACCCAAAAGTCAAGCGACTGGCCACACTCCATTCGCTCTTGCCTATGGATCTGAAGCTATCATCCCCATTGAGTTGAAGTTACAGTCTCATCGAGTCAAAGTAGTATGATCCTAAGAGCAGCCAAGATTTACCCTTGGAGTCACTCGACTTACTCGAAGAAAAAAGAGACGAAGTCGAACTTAGAGTCGTTGCCTAGTGCTAGAGAGTCACCTGGTACTTCAACTCCAAAAGTCCATCCGAAGGACCTCAACATTGGCGACCTCGTCCTAAAGCGGATCTTTCCCACACCGGCTTATTTTAGTCCTCGCTGGGAGGGCCCGTACATCACACAATGGAGGCTTGGAGACGGGACCTTCAAGCTAACGACTGTTCTCCCAAGGGCATAGAATAGTGAACCTCTTTGTCATTACTTTACATGGCTTACAGTACAGATTTACCACTTTCCAACAATGTTTTCTTTTCTTTAAATTCAAGGAATTGTAAAGGCTGTTACTGCCAAATTTATTTGTAAATATAATGATCAGTTATTTCTATGTTATTGACGTGTTTACTTTTTATGTAGTATGTTGGAACAACTATGGCAACCTACTTGCATGCACGAGCACACAACACTGGATTGGCATCTGAGAGCTAGGAACCAATCCCACCACTCGTGTCTCGAATCAACGACGAGACTAAGTATAAACAACGCCACTTGAGTCTCGAATCAATGACGAGACCGAGTATAAATAACACTACTCAAGTCTCGAATCAACGACGAGACCGAGTATAAATAACACCACTCGAGTCTTGAACCAACGACAAGACTGAGTATAAATCATCTCATTCACCATGTCTCTGAACTTGGGCAACTCACCTGTGGAATAAGTGTGACTTCGAACACTTGTTTAGCTCCATTCGGCCCGAAGGGCCTGGATCTGAGCACTAGCTGGTGAATTGACGACACTCTCGAACTCTAACACAAACAAAATGATGGGCAAGTCTAAAGGACGAATCAACAACATCCATGTCCTCTCATGAACCTTCACATGACTCGCCCTGCGAGAGTGAAGTCCTAACACCGCATTTTCTCAAGTGTAGCAACAAGTACATTTATGTTAGTACATAATCGGAAAGCACAGACAAACGTTCGAACACTTAACACAAAATGTGATATAAGAAAATATCAATACTTTCACTCACATAGCCAAAAGCAAACTACATATACTAAATATATCTTTCTTTCTAACGACATGGTGTACATGAAAACCACACCGTGCCTCTAAAAACCAAAAGTTGGGGCCATACTAGCATATACTGTCATCCTACATAACCAACATGCCTAAGATGTTTATAACCATCACATAGCTGACCCGTTCTTCTTCTTCTTCTTTTTCACAAATTCAGCACTTAGCGGGTCATCGCCACCCTTGGTCCTCTTCCTTCCAGAGCCGCTTCCACTCTTTCTTCCCTTTCCCTTCACCGGGGTGATGGACTCATGAGATACTGATGTACGTTTTCCATTATCATCATCACCACTCATGATCACTGTCACCTCCCCAGGCAGGATACATTGCAGCAGTTTAGGAGGGGTGTCGGAGGGGAGGGCCAGCACAGCCTCACTTCCTCCCTGGGTTTTCTTAGCCTCCATTTCTTCCTTCTTCTTGGCGTCTTGTGCATCCTTATGATCAACTAGTTTCTTTCCCTTAAGTTGCGCTTTAGCATCCTTAAGTTTCTTAAAAGGCTTCATCATCTCTCCTGTTGGCATCCTTGGCCTCCTTCTTCTTTCTGGTCTCTTCGTTGGCCTTCTTCTTCTCTACTTCATCGGTGGCCTTCTTCTCCGCTACCGCTGCTACAACCTTTTCTTTAGCATCCTTCTAAGCCTTAGCCTGTGCCTCCTGTAGGACAGCCTCATCCTACTTCCTCTTCTCCTCCTCTTCCTCGGATTTCTCTATCATTTGAGCCTTCTGAGCCTGCACCAAGTCGTACACCGTCTGTACGCCTGCCTCCTCCGCACCCGTCACCTGAATTCTCTGGCCATGTATCACTTCTCTTTCCTCAATAAAATCCTTGTAAACACTAGATGTCAGGACCACATCCAAGAAAGTATCCATCGGGCCACTTGCCTCTCCAAATTGTATTCCTTATAACCTCGATCCAGACTCAGATGATTCTAGGTATGTGGGGGCAAAGCCTACTGTCACTTCTGCTCCAAGGGGAGCTGCATAACAAAAAACAAGACTGCTTAGTCTCTATGGACTCAATACTCATATCCTATCCGGGTATTCGTGATAGTGAGACTTCACCTCTAGGAATGTGTGGCATGGGTATGATAGGAAGGGTGCTCGCAGTTGCCGTAAAAGTGGATCTCATCGGTCCCAACTCCATATGATCAGGATTGTACTCAGCTGAACCATGAGTTGGAACTGTGGGACCGCTAGTCATGGTAGATAGTGGAGCTTGAGGCCTATAAGAACTTCCCTCTGCAAAACCGAGAGTGAAAAGCACACTCTCGGTAGGCAAAACTTCCCCTTCTCGGCAGCAAGCTTCGCCAGCCTCTCCCTCTCAGCATCATCCTTCAACAATGTTCTTCCTTCCTCCAGCTCCTTGCGTTCATACTCAGTCAGAAGCTCCCCCATAAGTTGGTTTTCATCTACTATCTCCACCTGTCGCAAATGAGCCTTAAACGACACCGACCTCTCCCATGTTCGAGCCATTTTTCGAGGACAATCCCTAGCCCATGAGATTCTGTAGAGCCTCAATGCCTTAATGTATATACCCCGAAAAGAATCCTCCAGAGACTCCTCCACCCTGGCCTCAGTATCCTCAATTTCCTCCCTAAGTGTCTCCACTTCCCTTTGGTGCTCAATCTTTAGCCCTTCAAGCGATTTCAGTACATCTCTATTGCTGGCCTCGACCTCCTCTTTCTCCTTCTTAACCAGCTCTAGCTATCTCCTCAGCTCGTCATTCTCCCTCTACAACCTATGGACCCCTTCATTCTCGGCTTTCAGGCTCTCATTCTCCTTTACCAAGTCCTTGTTATCTTTTTGGAGCTGGAATACCTTCTCATTATCCTTCATCAAATGGGCATTCTCCTTTACGAAATTGGTGTTCTCCTTCTTAAGACTGGCATTCTCAGTTGACACCGAGGCCACAGTATCTTTAAAGGTCTCAGCAGCATGCTTCACCTCCCTCTCTAGCTTCTCGTACTTCTCCTTCAGCTCTGTTGTATCAACAACAAATAGTTAACACTTGAGTAAGTTACTATGAGCAAAGAAGCAGTCACGCTACAAGGGTCAGTCTTACCTATCTCTTTTTCTTGGTTTCGGACGGTAGTCCACTTAGCATCTATGGTCAACCCCTTGGCTCTGGATTTCCACATTCTTTTTTATGATCAAATCCAAAAGATTGGCGGAGTACTTCCTAAGCTCATCAACTTGGTAATACGCAGCTTTCACCTTCATTCATACCTCCTTGGTGTCGGCACAAGGAACCGGGTTGATGTCAGGAAGGAACATTATCTTGTCAAAGCAATGCCTAGGGAATTTCTCATTCAGAAGGGCATTCCTCTCCTCAATAGTAAGCTCTTAGGTCTCAGGTATGACTAGATCTTGCTTCTTTTTCTTTGCCACTTCCTTCTTCCTTTGATGACTAGGCTCCAACTCCTTTCCTATGGGGGCATGGAAAGGAGCCGAAGGCGCAGTATGAGGAGGAGCTGTCGACGAAGAATTTCTAGTGCTCACTACATCAAACCTTGTGTCTGCCCCAGATGTCCAGGTGAAGGGAGGAGGAGACTAAGAATGCTGGGATCATTCTCTGTGACGGTACTCGCTGCTGTAATCTCGGGGAGACGGGGGATCATTGAGAAAAATGGTATTCCTTCTGAATTCTGAGACGAATGCGCTCCTCGATGGTCGACTTCCCCTGAATCCAAAACCTCGGCCTCTCCCTCCTTTAGCCATATCACCTATCAAAGTAACAGATTCAAGATTAGACTCGAACACCCTATGCACATAAACGAATGTTGTGTCATGCAGCGTTTATGAGTGCATGTATCCTAAGTGTTCTCTCAACAGACTAGATAACGGTCCGCCTGAATGAGTAAAATCCCCGACAATAGATTTATTTCCTCCAAACTATTGGCACTAAGCCAAGGAAATGTGACAAGTGGGAGCTCGTATAACTCATCAAACTGGCCTTCGCTTTCAAGCAAGACGGCGGTCCACGAGGTAGTTATAGTAGACTCCAGCTCGAGCGACACTCCGACCCTTGCCTCATCAGTCACAAGCACAACAGTATTAGTCGTCAACACCTCGTCCCAAGCAACCTCCTTCTCATCGCCGGATCCATCTCCACTAGCATCCTCCAGAGTCTTAGCAACCTTGCGTCGTTCAGACACGACAGAAGATCCATTCCTTTTATAGCCCGGAGAGCTTCCCACTTCCTCAGTATCCGTTTTTCCCTTTGCCCCGCTAATGGCCAATCTTATTATCACGCAATCAGTGGGAAGTAAGCCCGCGGCGAAGCCTTTCCTGGTCCAGAATATTCTCGGTTGACCGAGCTCTAGCTGGAATAGCAAACAAGGACTCAAGACATTGTTAATACACGGGATCTGTAGGTGCAGGGGTTTTCCTGTTACACCAAAACAAAGTCAATTCCTGACCAATAACTCAACTGGGTTTTAAAGATCAGGATGACTGAAGGTACTTCCTTCCTTCCAACCACCTCCTCGCAAATCCGGGAGGACAGCGCACATAGAACCACTCGTGCTCGTGCACACTCAACTTGCCCCACTTACCATCAAAGAACTTAGTGCCAGGCAGAGCTTCCAGGAAATACTGAGAGAGCGCAACATTAGCTCTCCTCTTCAACTGGAACTAGTACCGGATGTTGTAATGGCCCCCATTTTACGTATCGAAAGATCGTAAAATATTTTTATTTTATTCTCTGATGGTTGGATCATTCTCATCTTTTAATATGTTGTTTATAGGGATGTGAGACATGTACATAATTTTTACGGATTTTGTTTGTGACCATTTTTCCCCTGTCAGCCTTGTACAGAGCATAACTTTTGACTCAGGTCGAATCAGAGGGTGAGACTTGTGTCATTGAAAAGGAATTGATGATTGCCTTTCCGTAGAGTGGTTACATTAAGGATTTGGCTCAGCGCTTTAGGAGAAATCGCTGTTTTATGGTTTTTCAGTTGGCTATTCAGGTTTTGGAGCCTTAGTGGAATCCTATAAATAGGGGGTGAGATTGGAGGGAAAAGGTTTACTTTCCCCATTCTCTCATTTGAAGGCATTTGATCTCCTTCTTCCTCCTACACCTTTCCACCATTAAAAAATCCAAATCCAAGGGGAAATCGAAGATCTACACCATCTAAGGCAAGATCTACATCATTTCAAAGGCGAATTCATCGGATCGAGGAGTTTGATTCGAAGTGCTCGCTGCCTGGATTCTTATTTCTATCGTTTTAGGTTGTTTCGGAAATTCGGTGAGTGATTTACATCACTCACATGAATGCAATGAAGTATATGAGTGTTTGTGCATGTTTCTCATCAAATTGGAATGTTTTACCATAGGGTTACACCATTATAGGTTCATTTTCATATGCATCACCCTATGATCAAATCTAACAAGTTTTACTCGTTGATTTCATGTCATATTACATGTTTATGTTAGTTAGATCTCTCATTTTGATCGTATGTTCGTTTTAATAGTTTTTGGTGAGATTTACATCATTTTGTGGTAATCGTCATATTCATATGGTTAGTAATGTTATGATATGTTTTTGATTGTGTTCGATGATTTTGGTTGAGTTGGTTTTGTCAGATTCGTCATTTGGCGAAGTTTTGGTCGAAATCGGAGTTTAATTGCAATATGCAGGAATTGGCTCGGCCATAGAGTGAATTGGCCAGAAATTGGCTCGGTCAGGAGTTGGCTCGGCCATAGGCTGAATCAGCCAGGAGTTGGCTCGTCCATAGGTTGAATTGTCCAGAAATTGGACCAAAACGGAGTTGGATCGGTCATCTTGGTTCAGATCGGTCATTTAGGGGATTGGATCGGTCATCATGGTATGGATCAGTCATTCAGGGGATTGGATCGGTCATCTTGGTTCGGATCGGCCTAGTTTGAGCCGGGCAGTCTGAAAGAGGGTGGATCGATCATGTTTTAGCAGCGCTTTTAAACACCGTGGTTGATAGTGATGATGCTATGGTTTGTTTCCAACAGGGTTATTTTGTGAAAAAGTACGTTTTTCGGGTACGACTCAGATTTGGAGAAAAGGATATTTTTCGGGGTCAACCCCCCGAACCCTAGCCGCAACACAGTGATGTAATTAGCTCAGTGATGGTGTGACTTCGAAGTAAATTCAAGTAGGAAGGTTCGAAGTGTTGAAAGGTGTTCATTAATCGGAGTAAACACCGAATGAAATAACAACTCAAAGGTCGTGGGTTGGTGGATAATGGTTGCTCGAGAAGGTTGCTTGAGCTATGAAATGTCGTCAAGGTTGGATGGCTAGAGATGCGAAGGCCAAGAAGTCATCGTTGTCGTAAGTTCTAGCAGGCTCAAAGCAAGGGTACAATGGGGGCAACCAATAGACTGGAAGGTTGTTGGTCAAGTACCATGGGTATCGTTGAAAGGCCTAGTTATCAAGGTTGGACATTGTCAAGGTTGGACATATGGAGTTTATGCTAAAACTGGGGTTACCATTAGCCCTTGACATATGGAAAGGTTGACCATCATACGATTAACAATGGTTTCAAAGCAAGATTGGCGGTGATATCCAGAGTCGATCATGGATGGTTGGTCATTTTGTTTGTACTATCTCATATAGATTATCCAAAGTCAAGGGAGATGTTCTTTGAGTGCTTAACTGATATTGGTTTAGGCCTCTGGGGAGAGTACTTGGGGAATGTTAACCTCGATTAGGGTTGTCTACGTGAGACCTATGTAATCTGGATGCTATGAATGTGATCAATGCTTGTTCTGGTTCCCATGTATGAATTGTTATTCCTTTGGTTAAATAGATTGTAAAAGCTATCACTGTCCGATGTGGGGAAGATAAGTTTGAGTTCTTCTCTGGTGTCATAGGTAGATTAGTATGTTTATCTATCCCTTCTCATATACTTTATTGTTGAAGTCTGCTAGCTGTTTTATCACTCACTAAGACTGTTGTCTGACTCAAGGTTTTATGTTTCCTCTTATTACCTTGGGCTGTTCATCCGGTTTTGGATGGGCAGGCTAACAGGTGACAGGTAATGCTTTAGTGAGGACGACGTTGTTGATCGATGACGAGCAGGAGGCTCACTTACCAGTTTTACTACTATCTGATAATTGGATTTCAGCTATTTTCTTTTCTGAGTGATGTAGTGAGGCAACTTTGTATAAACACTATTTCCAAGTTGGTGGATATTACTTCTAGTTGTATGAAAGTCCAGTGTTTCTGCTTCACTATTACCACCTGTTGTATATGTTCTATTATATTTTATCCCTGCGCTGTGAGTTTACGACAGGTTCCGCTTGTGTTTACTTACTCTGATGATCATCCATGACTGCCTTGCACATCTTTTAGCGCATTATTTCTCTTGTATAGTGCGGGGGTTATGGGAAGTCGTCACAGATGTCCTCTCCGGTGGGCTCTAAGTGTAGGTACTCTCTGAAGAGAACACAGGTACCTATGAGGGAAGCAAATGCATTTGGATGAAGCTGCATCGGTGCTAGGCGGAAATAGTGTAGTATATCTCAAATAAAGGTGTTAGCTAGGGGCACGCACCCAGTAATGCATGTCTGCCTGTTCCAGGCAAAGTACCCTTCTGGAGGTGTGTGGGCCCTATCGCCCTTTCCGTGCATGCAAACATCTCCTTCGAAAACACCGAACCACATCGACATGCGCCTTATCATAGTCTCACCCATGCACGTAGGCACCGAATCTGGCAAGTTCTCAAGTATAACCACGCTCGCCATCATATCCAACGCCTTCAAAGTGCTTCCTCCGATAATATCTACGTGCTCTTCCTCACCAAGATTCTCCCCGGACTCTCCAAGTGTTCCCTTCGCTGCCGATTCAACCAGAAGCTCGGTCGTCGATTGTAGATCTTCTGACCGCACCTCCTGATCGGGCTTTAAAAGAGCCTAGTGGTTGGGAAGTAATGGATTTTACATGGGTCTCAAGCTTGCTTCCGTCTGTGGTAATACGATCTGATGACTCAGAATGAGTTAATGAGTGTTGAGAAGCTTCAGCTTTCGAAGTCTGATGTTTCTTGTTTCCATTGCTACCTATAATTTCAATACACTTGTGTTAGACATCATATTATATAACCTATACCCCTCATATTGGTGTAAACTAATATGTACGTACTGTACGATGTCATGCTAATGCAATTACAACTTAAAAACTTAGGACATGGTGATGATCACAAGTTTTAAAGACTGTAACCATCGTCGTCGTCATCCAACGTTGCCAAACTCACGTCGAGTTGTGACCACGCTACGACTGAAGCCGAAAAGATACGTTCGGCAATCTGATAGTTCAGTCGGAGTCCAAGTGTATGCTCTAATCCTATTTGCAAGGCTAAATTGTCAATAGAGTAACAGTTAACATAAGCTTCGGTTCAGTTGCACAATGTCGCGAAAACAACACGAACCCCAAAGTAGGGAGCTGAAAAGTCAAAGTCTTGAACGAGAAACACAACATGTTGCAAAAACAGAGCATGAAGTGCCTGGACCAACAAAGAGATCTGGTATCCCCTTCATAGGGTGTGAAATTTCGTATCCTAGAAGGGATACGAAATTTCGTATCCCTCACAGAGGGATGCGAATTTCTTTCTTGCAAGGCCCAAGCTCCGTCTCCTCCTCCAAAATGTTGTGTTCCTTCATCCACCGCTTAACCCGATTCTCGACTCCCCTCCCCTTCTTCTCCAAAATCCTTCTCCTTAAAAATACCATCTCCCCCGAATCCTCTTCCTCATTAACCACGAAACTAGATGCGAATGTCTAGCTCAACCTCAGGGGATAACCTCAATTTCATCCCAAAAACCGTTCCCAAGCTTCCCGAATTCCGATCAATTTCGAGTCATGGTGAGGTCCACCTCGAGATCAATCCAGTAGCCGGCATTAGGCTCACATCAAAGTACAACTATCAACGGTCGGATCCAAACCCACCTGTGTTTTCAATATTCAAGATCTTCGAGTTTTAGGGTTTGAGTTCGAATCGTGGGAAAGAAAGGTAAAAGAAGAAGAGATCAGAAGGGGAGGGCTGTTCGAATTTATAAGGAAGAGGACAATTGGGCTCGGCCCAGTGTCGATTCATATCCCACGAGGGGATACAAAATCTAACATCCCAGTAGGATAGGAAATTTCGTGTCTCGCTGGGACACGAGGTTTCGTACCCCTCTGTAGGGATACGAGATACCATGTCCCTTATAAGAGGTACGAAATATTTTAAAAATAAAAGAAAATGATGTGTGTGCGCAATTGATCTTATATATACGATTATGCATATATATATATATATATATGAAACGTAAGTGAGCATGTATGACGTGCGTATATATGTACAACAAGGTTATGTACATACAACTTATCAAACATGCGCACATGTAAACTCATATATATACACACACACACACATACATATTCACACTCACACATATACACGTGTCATATTTCATTTTCACTTCTCGTCACATCGCGCAAAGCCACACAAAAACGTGTGAGCGAACGCGTGACATCACGTCGACAACAACTTGATTATGTTATAACGTAAACAAAAGTCGACGATTAACATTTACATTCATGAGTTAACAACAACTAGACGATTCAATAAAAACAACTCTATTAACTCAAAACACATCATGCCAAGACAAGATGTACTATTAGGGGGAAATTTTAACCGACCTTTTGCTCAGGTTCCCAAAAGTACATCAGACACGCTCGACTCAACACATGGCGTGACGATAGAGCCTAAAGTGTCGCCAAAAAGCCAAGGTTACGAGCTCAGAAGAAGTTATTGACAGCAAAAAATGTCGTAAACACCAAAGATTCCCAATTACTAGGAATTAGAAATATGGTCGCATAAACAAGAACATAAAATAGAACATAAGCAGTAAATAACACAAGAGATTTATAGTGGTTCGGCCTCAGTGAGGTCCTACGTCCACTTTGAAAAGTTGTTGGAATTTTATGATCACTTGAAAGATTACAAGGTTGAGACCCTCTCATTACATTTGTTGACTATGCTACATGAAGCTACAATAGCGATATTTGCAAGAAATAGTAAAATGGACAATTTTGCCCTTCTTCTTCCTCAAAGAGGAGATGCCATTAATGAAGCTCTATGGAGGTCTCAAAGCTCAAGAATCTCTCCTTTTTGAAGTGTGAAGCTGTGGGGTATTTATAGGAAGTGGTTAGGTAGGGGTTAGGTAGGAGTAGGTAGAAATGAGGACCATCTACAGAAAATTCGCGCCTGCAGCCCTCGGCCTCGAAAAATTCGCACCTGGCCCAAGGTGCAAAATTTCGCACCTTCTTGATGCGAAATTCGCACCTCGGGGGTGTGAAATTCACACCTCCTGAGGGTGCGAAATTAGCACCCTATAGGGTACGAATTTCGCACCTCGAGGGTGCAGAATTTTGCACCTCATGGGTGCGAAATTTCGCACCTCGAGGGTACGAAATTTCGCATCTTGCAGGTGCGAAATTTCGCACCTCGAGGGTGCATAATTTCACACCTTAAGGGTGCGGATTTTCGCACCTCTTGGGGGTACGAGAATTCTGTTTGAGAGGTGCGAGGTCTGCCGGAGAGGCTTGGGGACTCGAAATCCTGGTCGGTGCATCTAGAGATGTCGAGGCCTTGGTTCGGGAATGTGCTGGAGGAGTGGCGAGGCTCGCTGAAGTTGTTTGCTGAATCTTGACTTTGAGCTGATCTGGTAATTCTGGGCAACACATTTGTTGGTGGAAATCGGAAGAATCGAGTGGTGCCCACAGTTTCGACATAACCGGCTAGGTCGATCGCGGCCGGGACTGTGGGTCCTCGGACCCCCACCGGCGCTACGCCCGGACCCCTTGACGGTTTGCCTTCGGCTCGGATGCAGACGGGTGCTGATGGAGGTTGCGTTCGAGGGATGTGACATCCTGTTAGTGGCCAGACTTGAGTCTTCTGGTACTAGACCCCGGATGTTATTGGCGACGCCTCCGGGCTGTAATATCACGCGATATGTTGAGACAAGCGTGTCTTGTTTACTTTGGGTAACCAAACCAAAAAGCTGGTTAACATTTCCCCCCTCAAAGTATGTTTTGTGTTAACGGGACATGCTTTGAAGTGAGTTGGGTCTGACATGGGCGTAAACACCTCCATGCGGTGCTTAGCGATCGGTTATGACCTTCCTCTTGCGTTGTTTGTCAAGAGCACACTGCTTTGGAGTGGTTGGGACGCCTTGTTGAAATATGTGGGTGTGAGCTTAGGATTCTAGCATTGTTAAGAGCTTTGACTCGCTTGAGTTTGGCGGCTTGGATTGGAACATGTCTAAGGTGCCTACTTCTTGTAGATTAAAGACAATAAAAGTTAGTTGCCGACTCCCGATTGCATCGAAGTGCAAATGGTTCATTACTAGGTTTTAATTGCGTATGTAGTCACAAATTTGTGCGTGGTTTTGCGCGATGCGATCTGAGTTAGAATAGGTAATATGAAAGTTAATTGTATGCCCTGGGCTTATGATCATGCAGTTTTAGCTTTTCGAAGAGTTTTTGGATCAAGAGTCGACTGTTTAGTGTGTATACTTAAACCCTTAAGGCTTGTGGGCGCGCATTTGAATCGAGTTGGTCTGCTCAGTTAAGATTCCCAAAGCATGTACGCATGGTCATTGCCATGGCTTAGGCGCATGATTTCCCTAAGTGGTTGCTGAAACGTCGTTGGGATGGAGCTTGATTATTTGGAGTATCCGTTGAATGACTTGGACTAGGTGAGCCAAGGTCGCTCAACGATCCAAGCTAGTCCCATTGATCAAAGTTTCGGCTACTCGTGTATGCAAATGCCATTGTTAGGACAATACTTGTCGTATGTCGTGGCATGGATTCATATGGATTCTCCTTTGAGGCAAGGTCGGATTGAAATGCTGAGCGCGGGCGCTTTGATGATTGAGAACTTGGTGAGTACCCAGGTGGTCGTTGAGTCGTGATTGACTTGGTGGTTGGAGCTTCGAAGTTAAGTGAATATGATTGTAGCTTGGCGTACGATCCCGAATTCTGATCCTGGAATGTTCGTTTAGGGCATGTCGATCACCTGATTGTATTTGCTTCCTTTCTTCTCTTCTCCGGATAGAAAAACATCCTAAGGCATGGAGGATGCCAAAATACTTCTTTTGTACTTTGGATGTTCGAGGTATTGTTAGGTTTTCGGGAGAAGGAAAGAGAGATATGGAAAGTAAGAAGGCTTTCGGATTTGGTATTCAAGAACGTGGAGCGGCGGACCTTCGGAAACGGGATTAAGAATTTGAATAAAGGTCGCCAAGCATGTGTGAATACGGGATTGGGCTTTCTGTCCCAAATTCTTATTAAATCTTTCACGCTCTTCAGGAGTTCGAATCTTGGTTGAGGAGATGACAACTAAGCCAGTGCGCGGGAGTACGAGACATAACTTCGCACTCCCATGACTTTGTCGAGCCATATCTTCGATCTTGAGTTAGTAAACTTGAACCTTTGCATGACGCCATATGAGCAGACAGTGATTAGTGATTTTTGGTCTCGCGACGCGGTCCTCAAGGAATGGACCTGCTTGGATTGTCAGCTTGAATGCTTATGTAAGATATCGACACATAGTCGAGCTGTTAGTCTTGGGATCCAATCAATAACTTAACCATGATGCGGCTGCATCTTGACTTAGGTGTTGCACTGGTGGTTGGTGATGGCCATGGCGTTAGTTGCTGAGGCTAAAGGCTGCCACCATGTTCCGGAGTGTCAGCTTTTTGTGGAGTTCGGGTACCGATGGAAGTCGAGAAGCCTACAGGGCCTAAACTTTGGCTACGGATTTCCTTCGTTGCAAGGTGAAGGTGCTCTCAAGATGGTGGCTCCGTAGGATGCTGTGAAGATGACGCCAGTGCAGAGACTTAAGGGGATCTGATCGGGTCTTGAGATTGCCAGGCCGGTGTGATAATCCATAGAGGGGTGCCCCCAGGCCCAAGTACTTGCTTGATTCTGCTCGATGTCAGAGACGAGCTAGCAAGCTCGGACCGTTGCTCAATGTTTCATGTCTTGTAGGTAATTGGAGTTGAACGTAACACAATTGGATGGCGAATGATTCTGGAAATGAACTTATTCGGACTGACCGCTGGGATAAGCGTGCAAGATGAGGGCATACGGTCAAGTCGTTAGTGTCCAACCCAATTACCTAGGGATCATTATCCGATCAGAAAATGGTGCTGACATTTACCAGTAACCATTGCCATAGTTATCCAAACTAGATGTCATTGTCTCGTTTCGATGCGCTTGTAGGTATGCATCGAGGGGTGTGAATTAGCTTCATGTTGTGTTTAAGTATGAGTTTGCTGGCAGGGCGCTGAGACTTTGCGAACCCAATGAATCGGCTATGGAAACCCGAGAACTTGCAATGAAATATGGATTTTTTATTTTGCGTATTTGGAACTTATCTAAGTTCTCTTGTTCTTCCGGGAAACGGTGGTTATATTGCTCCCTCTGTCCGTTGGTGCGGGCTTCTACGCCCCGATGGCTGTGGTGATAGAAATGCCAGCATGGTGGAGATCCTCCTCAGGTCCTGCAATGAGTAAGCTGGTGCGGAGATAGGCGAGGGACTGCCCCCAAACTCGAGTACTTGCTAACTGAAGAGGATGCAGGCGATGAACCCTCAGAGGTTAAATAGTTGCCACTTTTGTTGGGAAGCCCCCCTGGAGCGGAGGCGATGCCAGGCTTTGCCCCCATGCTTCCTCAAGTGTCCGAGTCCCAGTTGGAGTTACAGCGGGAACAATCTGGAGTAGTAGGAGAACCCATAACTTTGAGATCCCAATTTATATGAGCCTCCTTGAAGGAGGAGAAGCTGTGGCCGGACGAAGCGCTCATGCGATGGGCGTAGCTGATGTAAGTGTGCAAACAAAGCAAGCTACGATGGAAGGTCAGGAAGCCCGGCTGGTGGCAAATTTGGAGTAGCCGGAGGGGAAGAGGGACAGGATGAGGTTGCCATACAAGATGCATGGGCGAAGGCTAGTCGGGATGCCCAGGAGAAATCTGCCGCTGTGGTGGAGAAAAGGTAGGCCGATGCTGAGACGAAGAAGGAGAGGGCCTCTAAGTAGGCTAGGAAAAAGGAGAGCTGTCAATGATGCCCACCAGAAGAGGGAAAGAGGACCCTAAGAAAACTTGAAGCGGATGCAGTTATGCGATTCCAGGACAGGGAGCCAACTGATCCAAAATCCGCCTAGGATGCCGAGAAGAGAGCAGAGCTGGGCGCCAGGAAGGCTTGGGGAGAACCCAGGCTGCATTGGTCCTTGCTTCTTACATCATCCCCAAGTTGTTGCCATGTATTTCTGTCGGGGAGGATATGATGATTACAAGCGGCGAGGATGATGGCGGAAGGCACGCATCAGTGCCTTATGAATCTATTACTCCTATGTAGAGTAGAGGAGGTTGAAGCAATTTTGGAAGAAAAGGGCTGGTGACCTGCCTGTGTCGAACCTGTATAGACAAAAGAAAAGAAAAGAAAAGGAAGAGTAGCATCAGCAATTGTTAAAGGAATTGAAGATACTTTGGGTTAGGTAAACCAATTGTATATGCGAGTGTGGTCCTCGCTTTTGGTTCTTAAAGACATGGTGTGGTATTCATGTATACCCTGTCATCAGAGAGAAGAGATGTTAGAAACGTGGTCTGTATAACGTGTGTGTGTGTGAAATGGAATATGAATTAGTAAAGATCGCGTTTCGTGTTAAGTGTTTGAACGTTCTTCTCATGTTTTCCGGAGTCCCGTACTTGCACAAGCGTAATTGTTGTTACGCCAACAGAAATGCGATCGGAGACCGCACTCTGGGTTGATTATTCCAGAGGGGTGTGATTGAGTGAAGGCTTCTAGTAAGTTTCCCTTAGCTCAGGAAACCCGTAGTTTGCGAAGCCAGGCTGAGCGCCTGCTGTGTACTTGGGTTGCCCGGGGTTAATCCCAAGTGTAGCGGAGGCGTTTGACGTCGCATTATGCGGTCCATCCGGTGTATGGCTCTCTCGCCGTTCATCGGGTTGGAGCAAGTGACGGCGTCGTTTATTTGCCGGAGAAAAGCTCCGATCATCAGCCCGTAGGGTCCGATTGTGGCCATGAGTTGCATCTAAGCCTTTAGAGCTTCGGGGAGAAATGATTTAATGTCAGTCTCGGTGTTGTGCTGAGATTCGACAGGTACCCGTAGCCAGGGGAAGTTTACATTGCTCTCGGCTGTATGTTGGGAGGCCCCAAGTTGCTTGGGACTTAGGCGCGGAACGATTTATCCTCGGCCTCGGCACGGGGCTGAGGTTCGAGTTCGTGGTTATTTATACTCGGTTGCGCCACGGGCCGACAACTCGAGTAGCGTAATCGGTTCCTGTGCTTGGGGTGCCGGTCGTAGCCAATGTTGTTTGGCCTCGATGTCGGATCGAGTCTCGGAAGGCGGCACTGACTCCCGTGCTTGGGGCGCCGGTGCGGAGATCGAAAGTTTGTATGCAATCTAGTTGTCAGGATTGATCAAACACGTCATGAACGTCATGCACGGAGCAAACATGGAAGGGAGACAGGAAAATGAACATCATTTCTAAGGATAACTTTGGTAGTGATAGCCTTTACAATGCCTTGAATTGCAGGAAAACAAAACATCGTTGGAGTGCATGAATTAATTGTACACTAGGTTATGCAGAGTAGAGGTAAGAATGTTCGTTGTTCCATGCTCTTGGGAGTTTGGCTCCGTCCTTGGTTGAGAGTGTGAAAGTTCCATCTCCGAGCTTCCACTGTATGGGCATGGGCCTCCCTGACGAGGAGCGAGGCCTGCAGGTGAAGGAAGGCCCGTTTGAAGTCGAGGCTACCGATGTGCGTACGAGCGGGCCTTCGGTTGAGCTTCCAGTCATGCCCCCAAGTGGCCGGAGAATTAGTTGGAGGAGGATGGTCATGATACAACAAAGAGGAGGTGTGTCTTGGAGAAGGGGCCTTGCTTCTTGTTTTCATCATTTTTTTGTAGGCCTATATATATTGGCCGGAATGAGGCATCTATCCATGAATGGATGGTTCTGTTTGAATTGCAACAGTAACAACTATTGGAAAGGTTGCGACACTTTACCCATAGACAATTCCGTCGGCAATTGTGCTCAAGGTACTACTTTTTGACCTTTAAACATTAATGTGTATGCCTTCTTTATGCTATTGAATCATCTCTCTTTCCTCCTCTCTTTTTTTATATGGTCGAGATGATGGTGTTAATGAGTCGATGGCTGATATCTCCAATGATAACCTCGGGGATTGTTGTATTGTATACGACAGTCATGGGGATGGTAGAGGACTGGAATTCTCGGGCTCGATTCCAAATGTTCCTCTAGCACTGCTTCCACCGTGCCCCCTACTGGCCGGGAGCGCCGCATGGAAGATAAAAAGGGGCCATGACGCAGCAGAAAGGAGGTGTCTTTTATGGGAGAAAATTCGCTTTTAGTTTATGTTCTTCTTTTAATTAGGGAGGCAGAGGCAGGGAGGAGTTGCAAACTGACATTTCTGATGACAACCTAAGGTCAACTGCGCCATGGAAGTTGTAGTTCTGACGAGGTGGGGGGACGATCTTGAGGGATTAGTTGTCGGTCGAGGTCGTGTTTAGCGGGAAACTTTGACGAGCGCTGAGTAGCTCAGGGATCCCATGCAGTGGGAGTCTTTGATGAGCGTTGTGTCCGCGGATGCTGTAGAACCGACAATATCCTGTGGAGTCCCTTGGTATGCTCGTCGGCCTTTTAGGTCTTGGCCTTTTGCATGGTTGGTAATTGTATGTTGCATGATAGATTTTCTCGGGGGTGTTGATAAGTGTTCGAGACTGAGAGGATATCTCTGGGCGTTACGGCGTGCATACTGTACTGTATGGCCAATCTCTTGGCTAATTGGTCGGGAGTTGAGATGGTTTAAGGTGGAAGTCGAGAGAACCCGTATAGCGTCAACCTGGAAAGGGACGGGGAAGCACTTGCACTTGATGGCATTAGCGGCGTGTGATGAATCCATGTTCCATTCGTGGTAGCTAATGAAGTTTCGAGAATCATGGCCTCTTTAAGTATGGGGTAAATGTTGGCATGTTGAAGTGCTGGCGCAATTCAGTAGTAAGGATAGTCGAAGTGAACGGGTCGTGCCTTGTACTGGTTTTGTAGATGTCGTGGGCGTGCCCCCGTGGTTTCTTCACAACTCCGTGGATCGTGTCGATAATAATTGGAAGTCGGGCTCTGACCTCATTATACAGGTCGTGATCTAGTCCAAGACTTTGGAGCCTAGCACGCCTTCTTGGCGGAAGGTATTCCAACTTTGGTTGCATGATTCTGTGGAAGTCGGTTGAAGTGAACTTGGGCCCAGTTGGACGCTAGAAGCGTAGGCGATAAGTTTGGACTCACAACAATTTGAGTCCGCCTAGCGGAGACTTGAGCGTCACAGCCGAGGGGCAGCCGGGATAACGCGTTCCATTCCTTATGGCGATTCTGACATTGTAGAGATTAAAGGTCGGTTGTGATGTCATAGGACGCTACCCTTGACATGTAGAAGCGTCAGGGAGATATGCTGAAGGGGGATTTTCTAATGGAACCCATTAGCTTTGGCGGACTTTGGGAGTTCCCTTCTGTTGACGTCTTCTATTGTACACATCAGGCTCGCTCTCTTTTATGTCATGGATGGTATGGTTTTGGTATGGTTGTCGAGTTTAGGCGAGCTGATGTGCACCCTGGTCCGGGAGTACTCTGGTTCTGAGTGGCGACAAGTAGGCTCTTCCGGGTAGAAGGTTGGTTACTTGGACCTAGTTTGTTACTGTGCTTCTTGGCCCTAAGCGATGATGGTTCGATCATCATCTCATTTCTGTTGTCGTTGATGTCGTTTTACGAGTGTTGGAGCGGACGACGATGTTTTTAATAAGGTTGAACCTTCTTCCTCGGCGTGGGCCCCTAGCTTCGACAAAAGAAATTTCTGATGCGGTGTGCCGCGAGCGGACGCGGTTCTGAGCAAGCTGAAGTAGAACGATGATGCGTTGACTTTTTTGAAGTTAGCGCATAAGGTTGAAGCTAGCCTTCAATGCCTAGCGCAAGAGCTGCATTCTTATACTCCTTATTAACCGTGTGAATCTGTGCTTGAGTCGCAGGAGCTTGGGGTCCATAAGTGGAAGGAGATCCGTTTCCAGCGGGTCCTCTGCCGCTCAGGGATGGTGAGAGGCATGATGCTTATCAGACGTACTACTCAAGGCGCTTCTCGCGGATAAGCTTTTCGATTGCGTCTTTGAATTGACGGCAATTATTGGTATTGTGCTCGTATATGTCGTAGTACCGACAGTACTTGCCGATCTTCTTCTCATGATTAGTGGATTCCCTGTTGTATGGTTTCTTGTACTGAAGCGTGTCGCACGTTTGCCCGTAGATTGTCTCCAAGTCTTCATTCAGCGGGGTGTAGATCTCGTATGTCCGGCGAGAGCTGGGTTTTTTGGGTTCTATAGAAACCTGGCCGTTGTTGCAGTCGCCTTGCCTACTATTACTCGTCTTTGTTTGTAGGGGCCTGCCCCCTTGTCCTTGTCAAAGAGCTTCCCTATCTGTTTCCCTTTGACTTTGTCACCGATGGTATTCGCATGTGGATTGTTGGGAAGACTGGCCCTGGAGAGTCGGTTTCGTCTCGCTTTTTCTTGACATAAGTATTGCCCAGCCTTTTCATAGAAAGCGTCAAGACTGTTTGGCTGCTTGCGGACGATCCATGCTTCGAATTCGGAAGTAGGAAGGACACCCCTTGCTAGCTGAAAGAGCATGATGCGAGGGTCCGAATCTTCAACCTCGGCGATAGAGACGTAGCTTTTGAGCGACTCAACGGGCCCTTGGTATAGGTTGGATAGGGTGAGGGTGCTCTTTGGAGTTGGGATATGCACCATAAACTGCTTGACCAATTCTGCTGCTAATTGGCCGAAGTTGTTAATGGAATCGAGTGGGAGGAGTGAGAACCATAACAAAGCGGTTCCTGATAAGAAGGCTGGGTAGCACTTGCATTTGACCGGATCGTTGCCCCGGCTCGAGTCCGTTTGCCATTCATATTGGTTTAGGAAGGTACAGGGGTCAGTTGTGCCGTCATAGAGCGGCATCTGTGGCATGCTGAAGCGTCGTGGCCACTCAGCTTTGTTTACCCTTCTTGTGAGGGGTTGCGCCTAATGTACGCTTCCCATGAATCATGCATGTTTCATCGCCTCTCCCTCATGATCCTTCGGACCACGTTGGGAAGGTAATTCAGATGGGGACCAGCCATCGGGTCCCATGGGTTTTGGCGAGGTTCCGCGGTCCTGTTGCGAGGGCGTCTTATATGATGGACGTCCGGATCGTCTTCCTCCATGTCCTCGACATCTAGAATCGGATCTTGGTAAGGAGCGGGTTGATGCGGATCCTGTTCTTGAGGGACGCAGGCCACTGGACTAGCGGGGCCATCATCCTGATTAGTGGACGTTGGGTTGTGTCGAGGAAGAGGTTGGTTAGTAGGACCTGGTCCGTCATTGATAATCAAGCGAGAGCGACCTTGATACGGTGCCCCTCGCTATACGTAACTGTAGTCCGGTCGCCATTGTCGTTCCCATTGTCGTTGTCGAGGGCGTTGGTACAAGTGACGATGTTGTTAATGAGATTAAACCTCCTTCTATGCGGGCCCCTCGACTCGGAAGAGGAAGTTTCTGAGACGGTTGGTCGAGGTCGAACGTTGTTCCGAGCTAGTTGAAGTCGAGCGACGATGCGTTGACTTTCCTGAAGTTATCGCATAAGGTCGATGTTATTCCTTAATGCTTGGTTGAGCTCGACATCCGTGTTCTCATATCTTTCATTAAGCGCGCGGATTTGAGCTTGTGTTGCGGGCGCTTCGGGGTCTACAATAGGAGGGAAGGTTACGTGAATGGCCGGTATGTTTGCAGGTTGAGGTCGTTGGGATGTCCCGGTCTCGGCTGCGGCTGAAGAGCCGATCATTGCGTCCTTTGGTCGCTTTGTCATCGTGAGCGGACTCGACAGTGGGTTTAACAAGGAACCTTAAGCTCGTCGAGGGTCGAGATGACAATGTGCGACAAAGGCGCAAAATACGAATTTTCTCAGTGAAAGCACCAAATGTTGACAGCAAAAAATGTTGTAAACACCAAAAATTCTCAATTACTAGGAATTATAAATATGGTTGCATAGACAAGAACATAAAATAGAACATAAGCAGTAAATAACACAAGAGATTTATAGTGGTTCGACCTCAGTGAGGGCTACGTCCACTTTGAAGAGTTGTTGGAATTTTATGGATCACTTAAAAGATTTCAAGGTTGAGACCCTCTCATTACATTTGTTGACTATGCTACATGAAGTTACAATAGTCATATTTGCAAGAAATAGTAAAATGGACAATTTTTCCCTTCTTTTTCCTCAAAGAGGAGATGCCATTAATGAAGCTCTATGAAGGCCTCAAAGCTCAAGAATCTCTCTTTTTTGAAGTGTGAGGCCATGGGGTATTTATAAGAAGTGGTTAGGTAGGGGTTAGGTAGGAGTAGGTAGAAATGGGGACCATCTACAGAAAATTCGCGCCTGCAGCTCTCGGCCTCGGAAAATTCGCATCTGGGCCAAGGTGCGAAATTTCGCACCTCGGGGTGCGAAATTCGTACCTCCCGGGATGCGAAATTCGCATCCCATAGGGTACGAATTTCGCACCTCGAGGGTGCAGAATTTCGCACCTCATGGGTGCGAAATTTCGCACCTCTTGGGGGTACGAGAATTCTGTTTGAGAGATGCAAGGTCTGTCGGAGTGGCTTGGGGGCTCGAAATCCTGGTCGGTGCGTCCGGGGATGTCGAGGCCTTGGTTCGGGAATGTGCTGGAGGAGAGGCGAGGCTCGCTGAAGTTGTTGGATGAATCTTGACTTTGAGCTGATTTGGTAATTCTGGGAAACACACTTGTTGGCGGAAATCAGATGAATCGGGCGGTGCCCACGGTTTCGATTTAACCTAGATCGCCGCGGGACTGTGGGGCCCCGGACCCCCACCGGCGCTGCGCCCGGATCCGCTTGACGGTTCGCCTTCGGCTTGGATGTGGATGGATACTGATGGAGGTCGCGTTCGAGGGATGCGACATCGTGCTAGTGGCCAGACTCGAGTCTTCTGGTACTGGACCCCGGATGATATTGGCGACGCCTCCGGGCTGTAATATCACGCGATATGTTGAGAAGAGCGTGTCTTGTGTACTTTTGGTAAGTGGACCAAAGGGCGGTTAACAGAAGTCGTGCGAACGAGAGCCTCACAACTCCTCAAAACCGCGCGCTAATCACATTTCGTATCCCTCATGATAGGGATTACGAATCCCAATTCTTTCCTACCCCTCAGCACCTAAAACTTCGGGTCCCTCGCCATAGAACAATTTAAACCCTCGTCTTTCGAACCCCTCTGAGGCCAGAAGTTTCGAACCCTTCCAATTCGACTCCCTCCGTTTCGCACCAGAAAGCCTCGACTCCCTCAAACCACAAAGCTTCGTACCCCTCCATCCTGGTATTTCGACTCCACTACACAATGCAAATAACATATCCCTCGGGGTATGAGTTCGTACCCCCTGTGGGATACGAAGAACTCGTATCTCCTGGTGATACGAAATTACAGTATCCCCTAGGGATACGGAATTACAGTATCCCCTAGGAGATACGCCATTCGGTATCCCAAAAAAGTGATACAATTTTCCTTCTGAATACAACGGATGGAGTCGAAATTCTAGTTGCTACCTCCCAGAGATACGAAAATGCATCTTGTGGTTCTCAAATCTTACATACTCACACCTAACCCTTCCATTATAAATACCCCCAAGCTCACACTTCAAAGGAGCTGGATTTTTGCTGATTTGACATTTCGTGAGAGCTCCAAGAACTCATTAATGGCAGCCTAGCGCTTGAGGAAGAAGCAGCACAAAAGTCACTTTTCCCCAAGACTTATATATGACAATCATGACTTCAACTTACATGGAAATGCTTGTAATCGAATGCATAAGTGATGTCCAAAGCTTGTAACCCATTAATGTGAACAAAATATGAGCGAACGCCTTCTAAGTGAACGTAGGCCCCTCACGAGACCGAACCACTATAAATCTACTGTGTTATTTACAATTTTCTGCACTTATTTTTTCGTGCGAAACATAATTCTTTAAGTAAACGAGAATCTTTGTGTGTTACGGTATTTTTTATCGCCAAGAAATAACTTTCTGTTTTTTAGATGACACAATTACGTTTTCAAAATTGCAATAATTACAGTGATTTTTCGTAGTTACGAGTAGTTGTGTTTTTCAGTAATTAATTCGTGTAGAAGCATTAAGTACCACTTTGATTTGTAACTTTGAAATTTGGATTTTCGTTTCAAAAGCGTTGAAATTTGAAAAATGATCAGTCTAAAAATTGATTTTAACATATAAAATTGAAAACAATTGTTTTTCTTTTGTTTCTTGCCGCTTCCAATCCTATTCTTTTTTCCCCTCCCGACATAGCTACGCCCTTTTCCAAATACATGTTGAAAGCACAAAACTCAAATTTCTTTTTTCAAATTAGACGGTTTCTCATTTTTTTCATCAATCTACATTAATTCCGGTTGATTGCATAAAGCGATAGAGCCTATACAATCTAGCTCTTTACAACACCAATGACACGAGGGAAACTTACCCACTAACTATTGCTGCTTACTCCTATCACTATATTTTCCATTTAAGCTTAAGCGAAAACAAGCATAGTTAATGTTCTTTAACAAAACATACATTAATATCATATCAAAATACACAAGACGCTAATTGTTTAACAAACAAATATAATGTTTCTGAAAAATGAAAAGGCTAGGCCAGCAATTAACTATCACAGCTTACAGAACAAATAGCTTTTAATGAAATGAATAGTTATTTAACCATCTTTGCCAAAGGATTTATTCACCACATATCACTGACACAAAGAACACATACGATCCTTTGTGATATGCTTTACAGCATTTCCAAAAACAATCAAAACCCAACATTAAACTCATTCACTATCGCTGTCATAATTCTGACAAAGAGAAAGAAGTCCTTTTTCAGCTTCGATTCCATCTGTAGTAACAGTTGGTTTGCTATTTTCAGTATCGGATTCGACGCAAAGCCTCTTTACGGGTTGAATATTCGACTTTCTCTTCACAACGAATATGGGCTTCATTCTAGATGGTCCACTCCTGCTCCCTGATTTTTTATTTATAAATTTTGATTATTACAAATGCTAGGAAATGCTAAAATAAAACAATATAAATGAATAAAGGAGAACATGAAAACATCCATGTTGTATCCACTTATTTCTTGTAGAAAATATAATTATATTATGTATATGATAGTATAATAATGAAAAATATCACCGTTCAAGACAGAATTTTATCATTTTATTTTGTTTAGTTATTTGTTTCTTTATACTTCTCTCTAATTATGACCATGGATAGGATAGTATCCAATATTCATTGGCTATCTGTGGACACAAATATCTATGTTCATTGACAAATTTAGTTTGATCTGAACTAGCAATCAGAAAGTGCTAAACTAAAACAATATTTTAACAGAAGGGGAAGACAAAATCAAACCCTTCAACATAACCTACTACCTTCAGTGTTCTTAGAGCTATTAAAGATGCTTGTTTTACTCAAAGCGTCCGTGGGTTTCTCCACTATGCTTGGGACGACTCCACTTTTCCCCTGCAATTACAAGTGATAATTACATCAGAAGAAGACTTTTGCTTATCCAGTGCCTGTTTTCTATGCAGTAGCCAAAAACACACACACACACACACACACACACACACGAATGCCAGTGAATATGTAAATTAAAATACCTATTTTTGAAAAATATAAGTCATGAACTAAATTGCATTCTCCAGAAACTCACTCAAAATTAACATAAATAAACTGGTATGCGATTTTCATGGACATGTATACTTGTTATTTAAGTATGTTTTTTACCAAACAAAATTGTTTTTACCATTATGAATATTTCACAGAATTTTTAGGAAACTTTTCAGAATGTGCAGACGAGCTTCCAAAAAGCGTAAGTTGGTTTGTGTTCCATGTTTTTGGCAAATAGGGTATCTACTTTACATATTCATTAAACATTTCTAACAAACACGTCAATAATATGAAACTGAAATTTTATCTAAATCTGAAATTCAGGATTACTAAATGTCTGTATTTGTAAATGGTCAAGGATATAATGATGAGAAAAATCAACATAAAATCAATATAGCTATAGCACGCAAAATCATTACCTTCTCGTTGAAATCATCTTCATCCTCATCCTCATCCTCGATTCTTCTGATGTACTCTTTATGACCCTGCAAACATGAGTTTTGTTTAGCAAATCACAACACTTAGTGAATAATAATGGACCGGCTTTTTTTAAGAAGAAAAGGAAGAGAAAAACATATGAAACATAGACTAACAGGAAATACTATTGATTTGATAACTTCTTCATCTGCTTTATCTATTTCATCCATCATCTTTTGCTCCTGGAAAATTAAAGGGGTTCAGCAAAGATAACAGAATATTTGTGCTAAATGATATTGTCTAAATAATCTACCATATGAAAATTATTTGCACTCATCAAATCTTGCTCGCTAGCAATTTAGATGTACATCTACATATGTCCGTTATAGCCTTATATTTTGTTTTGTCAGCAAATATACTTCCCTTCATGTTTTATGCAACATGGCTGTATACCTTTTTACAAACTACTCAAAAGTCCAAACCATTGGGACTATGTCATCTTGCATACCATATAGAAATTTATAAGCCACCTTGGCAAATACTTGATCGATCTCATAAACCGTAGCATTTATTACAATATTATATTTTATACTAATATAAGTGTCAGGTCAGTTTTCAGTTCCTAATTGTTGATGGAAGTTTAGTTATCAACTGTCATACAAAAAAATACTTCAGCAGTGCATTGTTACTTACTATCACATCATCTGTGCAAGCACGTCATTCGATGATACCAACATGGCAAATACATAATCAATCTAGCAAACTACAAGTTTATTTTGGTTTGGAAAGACTAGTTCATTCATTAAAAATCAAGATGGTATTACACTAGCATATTATGCTAGTTTAGCTATCAGTTCCTAAATACTGCCATCAATCAACTGTCACAAAAGGAAATGAATGCTACAGCAGTCTATAAAAAGCATGTTGGATAAGTCTTGTATCGGGAAATATGTCAACCATGATCCTGGATATAAACTAAGAGTTACCCCCATCACATTGCCAATTGGTTTTGTGATAATAAGGGGATTGATGAACTCTTAACATGGTATCGGAGCCATGGATTCAGTTTGACTTGATTGTCCCACGCTATTGTCTCCACGTGATAAGCGGTGTGCTACACATGTGTGGTTTGGGGGGGGGGGGGGGGGGGGTGTTGGATCCGATGGGAATGATTTGCTTGTCCGACATACATCACTCTATGATCTCCATGTGATAGCGATGTGCTACACGTGTGAGGGGCGTGTTGGATAAGTCCCGTATCGGGAAATATGTCAACCATGATCCTGGATATAAACTAAGAGTTACACCATCACATTGCCAATTAATTTTGTGATAATAAAGGGATTGATGAACACTTAACAAAGCAAAACGATGAGAAAATTAAAGATATACTGACCTTTTCCTGCTTTATACGATGCAATGTTGCTAGCACATCATCTATATTTACTGTGGCATGTCTGGACTGATGAACAAAACATCAATGAGTTAGTATAATATAAGGGTTGCAAAGACTGAAAGTCACAGACAAATTCTAGCATTGATCTTAGAACATTCACCTTCAGTGATCTCATTTCTTCAAGACTAGCCATTATGTCCATATCTTGTTTAGAATTTAGTGACCTATTCTCTAACGCTTTCATTGCATCTCCCAACTCTTCCGCTTCTCTTTTTCTCTTCTCAATTTCTACTGCCTGAAATTACACATGTTAGATACTGAATCCATATGAACAAAACGCTGAAGTGCAAATAACATTTCTCACCTCATCGGTTGCCCGCCAAGGCTCATAATTCCGGGCTGCTCCCGATTCTACAACATAATCAGAATTTTGAGGATCTGTCTTTATAGTTAACTCTGCCGAGCATTTTGTGCATTTAAAATAAAACCTGAATATTTGGATCCCCAGATAAGTCTGCATAATCAATTTGTGTAGAATCAGTAAAATTTCTTTCAACAGATGAACTCAATGAGAAGTTCAGATTAAATTTTAACAACAATACTAAAAAAAGTGATGGTGCTTATTTCTGCAAATAAGATATCAAGCTCTTCCAGTACACTGAAACCAGTTAACTTAATATTTTATATCCATCCAACTGATGAAAACAGAAGGATGCGTAGAGCAACTCTGTCAAAAACATGATGGACTGGACCAATAAATTACGATTTTATTCCTCCAATTACCAAAGTATTTGACAAGACTTCTCTCCGAGTGGTGGATCTATCTACTTGTAGCAAGAAGGAATGACCATAAACTCCACTTTTTGCCCGCTCTATGTTCATGTAAATATATGTTCTTGTTGATAAATTACTTTGTCAAAATCACACATGAAATGACTGCACTTCATAAATGTTTACTTTGTGGGCTATCACAACCCACTGCGCATCCATTTTACAACAAGAAATTTATGGTTATGTACATATACGTATGTGCACGCGCTTGAACCTTGAATAAAATCAGAAAGTGTGTACTGCACTAGAAAAAATCACTAATATCCCTCCACCAGCGTGTAGGCTTAATAACACTGGTGGTCACCCGTCATATTGCTAAATATCCTATGATATGCCATTCGCTATCAAGACAACATGTTTGGATGGAGTTGTTTTTCATTTAGAACACAGTTCACTGGAATGGATTTTGAATAAGAAAGATATTTTAATACCTAATTCAACTAAAATAGCATCAATAATTAAACTAAAATAATCAACTCAAAAACTTCAAACCTATTTTTATTTGAGAAAATATAATTTATTACCTGTAGGAAAGTAGAATCCACTTATTAGTATTCTTACACGTGCCCAAACATCAATATTCGTACTCACTGACTAGCCAATGATTAATACTTTCCCAAATTTTGACCTTTCGCTTCTCTCAAACACAGGTCTTCTCTTCCTGAGATCCCCAATTAATTATCATCGTCCAAAAATTTCAACCATGGCTTAATTTTTCCTAATCTAGCCAGTGAATAATCAATGCCTACTGATATCTTCTTTTTCAGTATGCTTTTAAATTGATTACTTCTCTTTTCAGCAGTTTCGACTGTTTTACAAATTTGTGATTACTCTTCTCAATTTTTAATTGCAATGAATTTTATTTTTACAGTAAACAGTAAAAAGTGTATTTGGGATGGTGGATTTTTCGACATGTCTGGAAATTTCGACGATGTAAATTTTGATTAACTTTGATTCCACGGGTTTGATTTTTTACAGTTTATCATTTCGATTTATGTGTTATTTTAATTTTATTTCAATTATCTTTGGTTCATGCCATTATTGAAACATTGTGTTATATTTAGAGTTGGAATAAAAAATATGTAACAAAACATATATTTCACAAATAAAACATTTAAATTTCTGTGTTGCTGAATCTGCCATAGTAGTTAAGGCGCTAAGTCGCAAAAAGGCGCAAGGCTTGAGCCCTGGGCTTTTTTGAGCCTAGGGCTTTTTTGTCCGACTTTTATACAAGTGTGAGTTTTTTTCCTAAAAAAATCTGTACTCATTTTTTTACTAAAAATGATAAATTTAGTGTTAAAAAAACATTGATTAGTAAGTATGAAGTCATGGATGCAATTTCGAAACTAAAACGATCACAAATTCAATAAATTTAATTATTCAAAACATAACTTTAAAATTAAATCATAACTCAATAAATTTTAAAACGTATCTAAATTTTAATTTAAAATTTAAAACATAACTCAGTAAATTAACTAACATGTTTAGATTAAACTTTAAACCTTAGAACTAATTAATTTAAATGAAAAACGGTTAAAAAACCGCCGTTGATATTTGAAACATACACACACACATTACGATGGCAACAACAGTGGAGACGGCGACAGTTTTTTTAGTGTCGAATGCGTTAAAACGAAAGGGAAAACCCCAAAAATCAAACAAAACTGCTCGAATTTGAGGGTTACGAGTCGGATCGGGTCTAAACGAAAGTGGGCTTAGCATAAGATCAATTATTTTACAAGGCGCACTTATTTGAGCCTCAGTGCCTCGAGAAAAGGCGCCAAAGGCACGCTTTATTTGCGCCTCATTTAGCCGATGCGCCTTGAAGGCCAGCGAGGCGCAAAGCCTGCGCATGAGCTTTAGGCGCGCCTAGGCGCGCTTAAGCGCACGCCTTAACAACTATGGAATCTGCCAGATGACTTTTTGCATGAACCACAATTCAGCGACGTATTTATCACCAGTATAATGAATTACTGATGATATTTAACATTTGACTAGAATTCTTCATCAATCCTGCTAATTGTCGCCATTTTGAATTTGTCACAATTATCAAAGAATTCCATGACTATTTTAAGTTACAGTGAAGAATAACTTCTAGTCATTCGTATCGGTAAATGTTTGATTTTGACACGAGATTTGATTTGTATTATATGTTTAGCACTACATTATATATATATATATATATATATATACACACACACACACACACACATACACCTTTCTAATGTGGGATTCCTCTTTTAAACTTACCATTTATTATTGATTATGAAGTAGGAAGTTTGACCATACACGCCCATTTAAGTTCATCTAAATTGTTTGTTAGAGTGGGTTCAACAAAAGAGTTTGAGACCTTCGTAACCTCCATGTTTTGCTGTAATATATAATTGGAGTTTATTTCTACAAAAATTGCACTATTAAACCGCTAACCATTTAAAATAGATTTATTTTAAAATAAAAATATACATATTAGGTTATGCTCAAGAACAAACTTCAAAACTGGTGGAAGCACATTGTCTAGCTTTACTACAACACCTGATTTATTGGTAAACAACTTCTAAAGTGCCATGTTTAGTTCATATATATATATATATATATATATATATATATATATATATATATATATATATATGCATAATGATGCTAATTCACTTTTGCCGTACTCATGAGTATTAAGTCATCTTTCCATCATAAATCAAGACTATGTGCTTCGAAAAAAACTACCACATTATGTTTTTTCTCTCCCACAATGACATCAGCTACTGTATTTAATCACATTATTCTTATCTTCTTCCATCCAGCATATTGTTTGTGATATCTTCAATGTCGCGCTAATTTATGTCATATTATTGGGTCACTATTCATGAAAAATGAATTTCATTATTAATATAGATAGATTGTCATGATGGTGAAAATATTGCAGGATGTAAGAACATATTCCAGAAGAAGAAGAGGGAGCTTGCTACTTAGGTGCAAATATTAGAAGCATATTGCAAAGTCCGTAATCTATTACACTTAATCTTAGCACAATCACTATGGAAATGTATGTTACGTTTGATTCAAACATATGGAATTTCTAATGCTATTCGGTGCTTAAGACAAATAGGTTTTGCTATTAGAGCTACTAGACCAATGAAATGAAGTTATTTATCAAGGTCAATGTATAGAACAACCAACTTGACTATACTGTTAAAATCGTTACGAAATTTATCACTTTTTCCGTTTAACTTTATTCTTTACTTCAAAGTTTTTTTTTTGTGGGTAGTTTAAGCATTCATATATATACACACGTACACATACATACAGAGACGTGTTCCACAACACTCTCCTTTGCAACACCCAAGCGCCCCTACTATTAGAGTGTAGAGGGATGATGCAAAACAAAGGTGCTGTGAGGGACACACGCACGCACGCACACACACATTATATATATATATATATATATATATATATATATATAGTAGCATCCCTTTTGCACCCCATTTTAGACCACTCATAATTTAATAAGTTAACGGAAAGAGAGAATCAGTAATGTGATGGAAAACACGAGGGCCATAAGTGTATTGCACTGTTTGGGGTGTCCTATCACACACACACACACACATGATGGAAAAAATTCATTTTGAGGCATGACGGAAAAAACTATTTCAATTTCAGGTATCATCTGAAACTTATTACGAAAATAGGTCAGTCTTCCCTACACAACATTCTTGTACTTGCACACTTTCCGAAGTGCACATACATATTTCTAATAAAAAAATGTGTTCTAATTTAAAAACACAAAGAATCAAATAGCTATGCTGACTCTTCCACCTTGGCCAATGTGTAACATTAAGAAGCTTAACAGTCAAATGTAAAACTAGGCAGTCCATATTGAAGAGCTAGCAATTGTCATTTTAGGCGAGATTAATTTTTATAATCGAAGCATTTCACAACCCCACGCATATAATAAAGTATTATTGTCAACTAACTGTAAATAATTGAAACCATACTTGCATTTATCAAGTTTAAAATTTTGTTATGTTTCATGTAATCTAAGGGCCATACTAAACAACTACCAAATATAAAACTATCTTCTCTATTTCAACGCAGATTTTCCAAAATGATATAGGGCTCACTGATGTTGATATGAATGCAGGTTAAAATATGAAGACAGAAATCACGTTCCAGATGGGCTTTTTCAACTTTATTCTTTCCCAAAATGGTAATTTAAATGTATTTTTCACAGATAGTTTCATACAGGAACAAAATGCTATCCTAATTGATCAATGGTTAGCTTGAGAGTTAATCTTCACACCAACAACTAATACACCTTTGACAAATTAAATCATAATATCAAAGTGAGCAAGGTAGCTAGGTAATGTAACAAAGTTAAGAATTATATGCCACTAAGTGAGTTAAACCCAAAAAACATATTCACACATACTTATATATATATATATATATATATATATATATATATGTATGTATGTATGTATGTATATATATATATATATATATGTATGTATGTATGTATCCGAGTATGTCACATAGGATCTCCTTTGGAACTTAATATTGGGATTGCAAATTTAAAAAGAGTATTATTGTTTGCATCAATCTTTCAGCATGTCTATGAATTAGTCACCACCAAAATTATTCTTTACATACCACTGAATACATGTGATGGAATAAGTCTCTTTTTTAAAGAACATATCTATACCATACTATTAATAACGCGTATTCGTCTCTACGTTCTCCTTGCTCCTCAACTTTTTCATTTCTTACCACATTCTGTGTTGCTACCTGTTAGTGTAGAAATACTGCCACGTGTTCTCATCTTTTAACATACATTTCCCAAATTAGGTGAACCGTCATTTCAAACAAGCCCTCTTCGAAAAATAAAATAATTATAATACACTAATCTTCTCAATATAAGTCGCCATAGCCTCTCACCACCATGCAAGTCAACCTCGAGCAGGTGGATGGTCTTTGATTTCACGCTCCTTCCCTCTTAAGGTAAATTTATTCTGATCAGTATCCACGTCTTTAAGGCACTCTTTATTCTCTTAAATCAGTTTTATTATACAAATCAGAATTCCTAATTTCAGAAATTTTACTCTACTATAGTTGCTTAAAATCTTACATTTTAGAAGTTTGTGATGTTGGACTGTCAAGTTACGTAATAATTTTCTATGGACTAAAGTATGACGTAGAACAAATGCACCAGTGAAGACAATGCATTCAATTGATTGATATTCGTTTTGCATTTTCTGTCTACTCTATATTTTGTTTGATCACTATAATTTATTTGGCAAAATATCCTTTTATGACGATTCTTGTTTCCTATGATGATTCTTTTAAGAAAAGGGTTCACCCGGAATGTAAGAGATTTTTTTTTTTTTTAAACAATTTTCTTTTTAGTACTCATCTTAAACCCTCCTATCAACTAGATCATACATGATACCAAGATACTAATCCAATTTAAGGACGTTTGAAACGAAAAATAGTGAAGGTACATTAATGCAATTAATTTCAATTGCATGAATCTTTTTATAGGTCTGTGTTTGACATAGTATCAGTGATGCATAAAGCATTTAGCACTACGACAACAACGAATGAAATCTAGATTATAAACATGAGGCGATCTTTTAAATATGACCGATGAAAAATTGTGCTAAGATAACGTCGAACGTAAAATTTGGAGGGACAATTGATGTGCTTACAATAAATTTGTTTGGTAAACTTGCAAAACATTGGCCATTGTTTGATCCACATATAGAGAACATTAATATATTTCAAAATTTAACACAATAGCGAATTTGAATGGTAAAATTACTAAATTTTTCACCCTTTTTCAACATGTTTGTTTGATAAAATTATGTAAAAATACTCAGGGGAATATTTTGAGTTGTGTAGTCATTAGTTTTGATTGTATTTTGTTTTTTATTTCCATTCTTTAACATATTTTGATTGTATTCCACTATGAAGAAAACGAGAATTTTTGCATACGAATATAGTGATAAGTTGAGCTCTTGGGGAAGTGATAGGTTGTCGGTCCAGTAACATATTTTGATTGTATTCCACTTCACCACTAACAAGGAGGGATTATTATTTTAAATGGCTGATCAGATTGTTGAGCTCTTGGGAAAGTGATAGGTTGTTGGTTCTTGCATCCTCTTTCTTTAATGATTGCTTGATATGACTATACTTATTTGTGACTCCCAACTGAATGCCAAGTATTACCATTTTTACTCTGTCATCTTTTGGAAGTTACATAGAATTTGAATAATAGATCAGACAACTTAACATTTTTGTTTGTTTGATCCTATAATTGACTTTTCTTGGAAGATATAAAACATGGCCCCTTAGAATTTTTTTTCTCAAGGACATATTTTCACTTAATGTTATTCCTTGTGACGAATTTACAAAGTTTGTCTCTTACAAATAAATGTAGCGTGCAAGACTGAAATTTCTAGCTTCGTTCACACATCTAATATTCTTGCATTCATCCAACTTTCAGTGTTTTACATAGTAAATAATTGTTGGTGTATTTGCTTAAAGATTTAATTTTAAAACAACTGTACTAACAGTTCATTTTTATCATTTATCCATATTTTGTATGTACAGGCAGTTTGCTCTCTGTATTCATTTAGGATATAGACTGCTTAAACATGAATTCCAAGCAAATCAATATACCAATGGTTATTGGCCCACTCTATACCAATTTTACTAAATGTACTGTTTGTAGAAAGCCGGTAATCTACCATGCCTCTAAATTGCATTATTACGAAATAGCACCTAAGTATAGTACAGTGGTGCTTTGCTGAAAAGATCATGATGTAGGAGGTACTTACAACAGACTCGCGCTGTAACAATCTACAAAACTATCGGCTAAGTTATCATCTGTTGCAATTTACGATGGTATAATCATAGATTATTTGAGCTAAAATGCTTAGGTAACAAGAAAAAGTAAGCTTATCATATATATGTTACTTTTGTTTCTTGTGCGGTTTGGAAATTTCATTAACTCTACCCGGTTTTTGAATGGGCATGCTACAAGAAGACGAGATGTTTGGATCTCAAAATTATTGGCATACACTAGATGTTGTATATATGATGGTATCATGGTTCAAGGTTTCGTCCAGCACCCCGAAATTTCAGGGTTATCCGTCCATTAAAACCGGTTTCGGTTTCAGGACAAGAAAAAAAATCGAATCTCTTCAGCAGCGATTTGAACTTACTTACAACAACAAATTGGAATATTCCAGCAGCAATTACACTTCAGTCTTCAGAATCATCTTCGTGAGTTGTTTCTTCTCTCCTTTTCTGTTAGCTCGTTCGATTGGTTCTATTAGCTAGATTCGATTTTGTCTCGCCTTTGTGAAATTAGAGCAGTATTTTTTTTATTTTTTTTGGGCGATTTGATTCACTTGCAGAAGCATCTTTGGACAAAAGTGGACTGCATATTGAACTGTTTGGGTTTTGCCTGGCTCGTTTTTTTTAGTACAAGGCGTGTTGAAATTGTCTTGAAGCTACGTGTTGAACAGTTGAAACAGTAGGATCTTTTTCTTTTCTATTGGGCTGCGTGTTTGACCATGTTTATTACATTATTTATGAAATTGGGTTAATAAGTCTAATTGTTTATAACCTGGGCTAATAGCTTGTAGTAGTTTATTACATTGATTTGTTCATTATTTATAAAAATAGTAGAAACCGAAATCTAGACCGAAACCGAAACAAAACTGAAATTAACGAAATTTACGAAACCAACCAAAACTAACAAAATTTCAAACGACCGAAACCGAGATCGAAACCGAATTCTTGAACAATGGATGGTATATATATTACTTTATTTGTACGTGGAAGCTTCGTAAACTTAAACTAATTAACATAAACAAAAACTATTTATTACTTCAAATACTATCTTCGTGATACTATATTATATTCATAGTAGTTAAGGCGCTAAGGCGCAAAAAAGCGCACGGCTTGAGCCTCGGGCTTTTTTGATCCTTGGGGCTTTTTTATGCGACTTTTGAAAAAAGGCGCGCTGCATATATTATAAAAAAAAAATCTGCAGCAAAGGAGAGGAGCGGTGGCAGAGAAGGAGGCGCAGCAGAGGATGTAGCGGCCGCGGCAAGGCTGCAGCGGCGGTGCTAGAGGGTGTAGAGGCTTTTTTTTTAGGCGTCAAAGTCAAAGTCTTGAAGCTGGAAACCCTAAAATCGATCAAAGCAGCTTCGTTTTTCTCAAACCGGCGTGGGCTGGGTCCAAATTCGTGCAGGGCCTTGGAGGGTTTCTCGAGGAGCGCTTTTTGTGCCTGGCGCCTCGAAGATAAGCACACAAAGGCGTGCTTTAGGTGCGCCTCCATTAACAGAGGCGCCTTGTTCCTCAGCAAGGCGCAGGTCTTGCGCCTGCGCCTTAGGCGCACCTTAACTACTATGATTATATTCCATTAAAGCCTAATGATAATAAATCCATCCCTCCATCCTTTTTTGTGCATGTGAATGCACATCTTTGGATTTTCCTTATTCGTTCTTTAGGCGTATTTAATTATGTTCTATGTAACAACCGCTTTTGTAGTGGTTCAGTATGCTTGAATATATCTGCACTCACAGGGACGCTAATCATAAGTATATGTATATATACATATACACATATTAGTTAGATTGCGATGATGATTTTTATGGAACAGGTGTTTGGGCAGTGGATTTTCCGTGAGCCTTTAACCTCAATAATATATATATATATATATATATATATGTATATATATATATATATGTATATAGTTAGATTCTATAGCAACTTATTTTCCTTCAAAAAATGCTCTAACATAAGTTACAGCTTACTGTGCAGAACTTGCATAGATGCCATGTATAACTATAAGCAACACATGATAAAGATGCTACTATTGAGAACAAAGCAAATGGAAAATGTACACCCTGTGACTTTTGAAACATCTTTGCATTTCTAAGTTGTTGCCTAGACATATGCATGCAATGGTCAATGTTCCTCGCAAAATGTTACGATAATGTCTTCTGATTCACATCCCGCGTATGCTTGATACTCGTATGTTATATAATTCTTGAATATCCATGTGAGGTATAAATTTTGCTGGTGAAGTTATTTTTTATATGTATCCGATTGTCAGCCTTTTTAATAAAAACAATAATTGTCTTTTGAATAGACAAATTATTCATTAAACCAAGGTTAACAAATCGACTATTATAAACACATAAAAAGCTACATGGCCAAAAATTTGCTTGACGAAATACTATTATTTTGATACAAGTTCTATGTAATGGTCCATGCTATTGTTTAGACAATTGTGTGATACTTAAGATTCACATAGCATATGGCATGACTATGCATAAACTACAGAATCGTACCCAGGAACATGGTCTGCAAAGTCAGAAGACCATATTGGTTTTGATCCTTCAATGTACTTTATCTAATCTAGCATTTGGTCGATTAGTCGACAAAAACAAACATTTGAAGTTGGTTCTTTCGGAAAGAAATAATTGCTTTTAAAAGGAAGAAAAACATAATAAATACGGGGAACCTGACTATAATTTAGTTATAAAAAAAAACAGTAAAAATATTATTTATACCTCTCCAACAACATCTTCTTTCCTTGAATTGAATTTTGTCCCTTTATAAATATACGTGCCACAAGTATTGCACCGTATGCTCATTGGAAGCATCATGCGCACTTTAATTTGTTGATTCTTAGGCCGCTGTGCTTTGGGGATTTTGGCTGGATCAAAGTCCGGTGGATAGTATTTATTCAGCACCTTTCTTTCACCCATCTTTCAGATTTATCTGAATTGATCCCGATTAACTCCGACTTGAAAACACCTAAACCAACATTTTAGTCAAAATTCAGGACAGACAATGACAGAATAAATTGCAGCAAATCAGGTCAACTGAAAAAAATAACAAACATTTTTATCATTTTCATTCTTCATCATATTTCCTATACATTCTCATTTTGATTTAAAAAAAAAAAAAAGAATTTAATTATATGAGTTTAAACATACTAATTTTGATATACCTAACTGTAACAAAAAAGAAACTGAAATTTTATAGGCAAACAGTTGAATTTAGGTAACTTTGTCCTAATTTCTCCAATTATTCAAATCTCCAAATTGAAATTCTTCTTGACAAAAGAAGCAGCAGCATCCACAGTAAGTATCAATAGAATCAATGGCGCAAACGGTGGGATAATAATCCAAATCAAGCAATCACAAAAGGTCAATGACAATACCTTCAACAATTTACCTAAGTCTGCGAGGAGGCAAGGGGAAGCAATCTCCGAGCAGCCAAACAGGGCAGCGAGAGGCAGAGGCGTAGAGTAAGTATACGCTCGATTATTGGCGGCGACTGGCTTGAGGTAGTGCAGCGCAGTAATTTGCTGGAGCAATACTGCTACGTCGACTAGTGGCGGCGAAGGGCTTCGCGGTTAGGGTTATTCGTTCAGCTTTTTCCTTGTTCGCTGAGAAATTAGAAATTGGTTGCCCAAAACGAGGTTATTCGGGGTATTGATATTCGGAGTTGTTATCAGGGGTGATTCTGATTAGGGTTTTTTCTAATAAATTTGGGTTATCCTCTGATTTGGAATAAGACAGGACGAGAGTATTCGGGGGAAGAGCAAGAAACGGTATAAGATAAAAAGGCAAATTCTATTCAACCCAACCCAGAAACACGGTAACCCCAATTTTTTTGATAAAATGGTAGGAAAATATTTTGAGGAGCAATCCAGAACAGCTGGGAAAAGAACTGTAATCGGGCTAAGACCAAGAATTTTGTGGTTGCCTTCACATTATGGTACCGCAAACCTTCATTTAGTTGGATTTTCCAACGAGCACAAAAACCATTTTGAGTATGAAGTAATAATAATAATAATATACTTATACATTATGAGTAGTGAACAGTGGTGGAGTCACATGGGGACCAGTGGGGACAGCTGCCTCCACTGAGATTTTTACCTTGGTCGGTTTTTACCTGCCTTTCATTAAAAGACAGAAACTTTTTCTGCTTTGCCTTGCATTTTCTTCCTGCTATTTTCTTTTTTGGTTGGAATGGGTAACTAGTTAGCACTGATTTTGCCTCCACTGACATTTTTTGCTCCTATTGATTTTTGTTTCTGGGTCCGCCACTGGTAGTGAAATAATATTGATGGTTATTTCACATCGATGTGATAAATCAAAATATGAAATGCATCTATGATTATTTAACATACGCTTAATTAGGTTTCAAATTTATCATTTTAGATAAATAAATGTATTGACTTTTACAAATATAACGATAATCCAGTTATATAGAAACAAAATAAGTTTTCTTTATTTATTAGTAAAAGAAAAAAAAGGATATACATCAATTTGTAATCCATAGAGAGAAGAAGAAAGCAACCAGTGTCGATATTTCTCTATTAGCTTATCCAATATTGCAATCATAAATCGAAGGATATAATAAGAAAGTACGAAGTAATGTGTGCATGCTTCGTGAAAGTCAAAGCGGAAGACTCCAACGTCAAATTGTTATAAGAAATCAATGGTATATCCTTTTAAACAGGCGTGTAGGATTCAGTTGACTATTTATTTTATATCGGTTTTGAGTGGTTTTGGACGGCTCTGTATTTCATGTATTATCATAACACTTGCTTGCAAAAAAAAATTTACATCGGTTGTCGTTGGTTAACCGATGTAGTGTAATATTAGTGTCAATTTTAACCCATCAAATCGGGATGTTTCGAGGGGTTATATATATATATATATATATATATATATTTTTGGCTTATACCTTCACTGATATTATTATAAAATTACTTTCATAAAACAAACAAAATAAATATAAAAATATAAATGTCATGTTATTTTTGCAAAAAACTCTCAAAACCGGTGTATACTAAACTTTCAAGCATGCAATGATCGGTTATTGTTAAAGGGACTCCAATTTTGGTTAAGGGAGAGACATTTTTTGAATTATTGTTCAACTGTTAAGGGGGTACTAAATAGATTAGCCTCCTCTTAAACATTTAATTAAAAGTTCCAATATTAACCCCATCATCCTATTTAATGTAAACCATAACATCTAAATCCTAATTAATGAGCATAATTTAATGAAATAAAAAAGAATATATTTAACATAACGGAGATAATACGTGAGTGAAATACAAATAGTTGCAGTAAAATTGACATGTAAAAATTGCTTGTGCGAACCAAATATTTAATCCATTACAATACATACAACTACAACACCTAATTTAAATGAGAAGACTAGTAATAGATATGATTCTGTATGTGAAGAGAATAATAAGACAGTAATTACAAATAATGTGACTAAAGAGGGCATCAATACTTAACAACAAATTAGGGATATTGCACAAATTCAGAAGGGCTCTGACAACCTGCTTATACAATTAGCAAATAATTTATCAATCTCTAATGGAATTAGAGTTGCATACATAATAAAAAGCTAGTGAATTATAAAGCTACAAAGATAATTGACTTTTCCTCAAATCGGGAGGGACAGACTCAATTGAAAAGTGGTGGAAGATAACAGTTGTAGCGATTTTACTGTAACAGTTGAAGATAATAGTTGTAAATATTACCAATTTTACTGCAACTATTCATGGCTGTCCTTATTTATCAATATTGACAAATTTAATCTACATCAAGCGACCAAAAATAATCCTTACATAAATACATAAGAATCAATTTGTTAGAGATTTGGGAAGATCATTTTCATTTGAACCATCGTGGTAATCTAGGGATTCGATTTTGATTTTTTTTTAAAAAAATAGGAAGGTATGTTTTGATCAAAATAGAAGAGAACGATAATGAAGGGGGAAGTAGGTGTTGTTGTTACAAGGGACAATTTAGTCCATGCTTATTTTAAAATTTTAAAAAAAAAATCAAGCCCTCTCTTAACTTTTTTTTTTTAAGTGGAGTCCCCTTAAAACCCTTCCCCCTTTAACAAAACGTGGAGTTCCTTTAACAATCCCATCGGTTATAACAACACCTTATGTAAACCAACCAAAACCGTTATGGTCGTTGGCGATCAAAACCGATAGTCTTAAAACTTCTCATAAACGGTACCTCAAAACTCCCAAGCGGAGGCTAAAGATAATATTAATTCAATTTTATTCTTCAGATTTGTCATTTTCTAAGTCCTACACTAATGGTCCAATATGTCATTCTACGTTCTCAAACCAAATTTCGTCTATTGGCATTTAGCCATCTCCCTTGCCCATTCTTATTTAAAAATGTGATCCGAACCAAAAGTTAATCACATAATAACACTTAAAAACTATGTGTTTCTTTTATAGATCATCCACTAATTATAAAGAAAGCGGACAATTTTATTTATTTGTATTGCCAAAGCTGGTTGAAATAACCATCCATCCTCAACTAAATACGATCATTCTGTTATATCTTGAACTTCCAACGCAACACGGATAGTAGAAGATTAAAACTTAACTTTTGTAGTTTTCTTATTATGCATGTGCTTTCACTGAAAAATCTTATAAACGAACTTGAGCAAAATAATGAGCAATTTTTTAAAATGCTTGCTCGTGACTCAATAATACAAAAACCAGTTTTGTAACACCCCTCTCGAAAAGCTAACACAAAGATCTTTTAGCACAGTGGTTAGTGCGTGGTGTTGCTTTCCGGGAGGTTGGAGGTTCGAATCCCGTGGATGTTACATTTGGTATCAGAGCCTATACCCAGCCGGAATTGTGTGTGTAATGCTGCGGATGTCAGTCGGTGTGGTACTGATGCGGATTACATGCACAACGCCTGGGTGGTGAGTGATATGAGCCAACGAGGACGTTAGGCTCTTTAAGGGGGATAGTCTGTAACACCCCTGTCGGAAAGCTAACATAAAGATCTTTTAGCATAGTGGTTAGTGTGTGGTGTTGCTTTCCGGGAGGTTGGGGGTTCGAATCCCGTGGATGTTACAAGTTTTATTATATATTTTCCTTTTATCTTCTAATATTGCAATAGTAATCTGTAATTTGCCAGTGCAACAATATAATTACATCATTTCATATTGTTATTATAAAAAATCTAGAAAAATATAGATGTAGACTGAAAGAATTAATTGCAGTGTATCCTCAACCTCAATATCCTTGGGTACCATTCTATACTCCATGATCTGGTAGAAAATATGAGAATGTCTGCTCCAAAAAATAAACCACCTTGATGGAATTAACAACTATTAAAATAAACATAGACGCACAATAACCTCAAGTAATAATCACAGACTGAAATTTCAAGTCCAAATCTTATGCATTGGTTAATTCAAACCATGAAATATCTGCTAGAAAAAACTATAGAAATATGTTCAGTATAGTTAGAAACAAATCATGTGGATCATTGGAAAAAACAGTAGCACAACTTGATATTTGATAGTACATGAAGTTTAACACCTACCCAGAAGAGTGAAACTTTCATTAAAGTTTCAATATAATAACATTTTTTAAATTCTCAATTTTGTACACAAATTAAAATAATAGTGTTTTTATTTGAGTTACAATATTGCAAAATAATTGAACAAAAACATATGTGAGAGGTTTTACTAAGGCCAAAACCAAAAGTAATGACAAAATAATCCTAAATAGTAACTTAGGAATGTTATACATACAAACAAGTGACTTATGTTAAGCCATAGCCTGATACTTAGTTGGGTTAAACTCTTAATTCAGCTCCGTCTACTTTCTCATAATCTCAAATACTTGTCATAACAATAATCTCAAAGAAATGAAATAACAAACGAATTTGAATATTGTCCCAATGAGAATTTGGTAGTAATTATGTAAACTTATCAAATGAAATAATGTAAAACACAATAATGTGGGCCTGACCTGAGTGGTTTTATATGGGAGTTGTTATTGACACTCCAAACATTGTTAAGGGGGGTCAAATTTTTTTTTAAAATAAATTTTGTTAAGGGGAGTACCAATGGAGAGAGCACCCCCTTAACAAATAAATTTTATTTTACCAAATTAGCCTTATTTACAATAATCACTTTTTTATTTGTTAATTAAAAAAATTTATATGGTATATTAGTCATCTACATCAAATTTTTATATCAAATTGTAACACCCCGCCTCCGCTAGGGTCACTCGCAAAGGAATGCACTAGCTTTAGAGGGGCATTATTGGTAAGCATGCACAGAAATATCACAAGACAGAACATATAACATAGCGGAAGTAAAATCGAACTTTTATAAACATTAATAATTAAGGTCCAAAGCCTTTTACATCAGAGTACATCAAAACTTGTCTTGCAATAGTAAAGAAGCATAAAGACTTTTTCATAAAGTATTCCCCAAGTAAAAACAGTAAAGTAGCCATAGCCAAGAAAAGTCCAAGCCATCCATGATGACCTTCAAGCAGAAGAAGTCCGAACTAAACAGCAGTGTTTCCTCCCTGTAACCTGGGGGGGAAACGGAAGAAAAGAGGCGAAACAAAACGGGTCAGTCAAAAAGACTGAGTAAGCCCTATCTACTATTAGTATAAAAACTAGTAAAGTTAACTGACATGAGAAACTGAGATGAACATAAGCATGATAACAAGATAGATAAGCTAAATCAAAATAACAGGATGAACTACTGAACTCAGATAAACTAAGATGTCATGATAAATTACGATGTCAAGACAAAACAAGGTATCACATCGTCAGGTTCCTATCAAGTATAATATCATAAGATATCTATCACGTATAACGTCCCATGGTATCTATCCTGTATATCTGCTCTGCACCTACCGTACTAGTATCCCAACTGTATTACGTGTTATCCGTGAATGACCCTTACTCAAAAGTCGTGTAATGGTCCCTGTCAACCTAATATGCCGCATATATAGGTTACTCAACTCATATGTTTCTTTCCATGTATAAGTTCAGTTCTTTGCCGTAGGCTGTACGGGCTTTCCCATGTAAACGGTTTATCCTTGAAGTTGTTTTGGGCTGCAACCCTTGATCTAGTTGTGTTTCCTTACCATTAACTATCGCGCGTCCACTTAGGATTTATGCCACCTAGGACCGCTAGGGATTATGCTACCTAATGAACGTTTCCGTGTCTCGGTTTGGGTTTTGGCCACCTAGGACCACTAGGGATTACGCCACCCGTCAACCGCGCCCTTGATCCCACGTATGTATCGTGAATCGTTTTCCATGTCTAGATGCACATGTTCCCCAATGTGCCATCCGAGTTCCGTGCCAGGGCAAATCAAGAAATACGGAACTCGGTCGGGAGCTTTAAATCGTCTGCCGATGCAGATATCAAGGTCTGTTTTTGTACCCGTGGCTATGGTCCCACGTGACCCCTCCCTCAACTACTGAAAGGCAATCCAAGAAAAATCATGTATGAGAACCACTCCACGGCCCCACTATAGCCCACTTTCCTACGGGCCAACCTCACCCATGACTCGATAGCAAGCACATGGTCTGTTGGGGGTTCCATGCCTTTCCGCACGTACACGATTGACTAAAGATGGTAGGTAGTCGGCGATGCGCTATCCAGGGCAAAAACAAGAATCGTCGACTCCACGCTAATCCATCCCAGTCTTTAGGTTGCTCGCATAGCAACCAAGGCATACTCTTGGTCCTTCTAACGCAGACCTTAACCTCTCATGGGCCTAGTATAATTACCTAGCAGCCCACAGAGGGATCCCAAGAATATCCTCACGTCCCCCGAAGCTTCCACTTCGGCACCCAGTGCGCTGGAGCTTTTATCCAAGTCAGATAACTTGCTCCCCCTCGTATACTAAGCGATGACCTACCGTATCAGGTTACTCATCGTTTTGAGAATTAGTCCTATGTCCTTAGCTAAGAATTATTACTTAGTTACCCTTAACTAAGGTTTACCACTTAGCTTCCTTTCCCGTTATCCTTGATTAACCACGATTTTCTACCTAGTTCTTCTAGCTAGGGTTTGTCTATTGGGTTAAGTGTTATCATTCAAGTCCATGACTTAACCCGCCCACGAATCACGTCAAAGATTGGCTAAGTATTTAAGTTCAAGACTTAGTCCCACAAGTTGGTTAAGTGTACCCAGAGGCTCATAACTTAACCCTATCAAGTCAAATTGGTCAAGTACTAGCTTACCTTAATCCTATCGGATTATCTTGCTAGATCGATTAAGCATAGATTATCTTAATCCCATCAAATTATCGAGTCGGATTGGTTAAGTATAGGTTGGCTTAACCCCATCCTCTAATCGTACTACAATGGTTAAGTATATTCTAAAAAGGTCTTGTGACTTAACCTTATCAGTTCCGCGTATTAGATTTGTTAAGTGTAAGTTACTTAACCCCATCAAATCATCATGTATAATTGGTTAAGTATAAGTTGCTTAACCCCATTAAATTATCACGTTAAGTTGGTTAAGTATTGGTTACTTAACCTCATTGAATTACCGAGTTTAAATTGGTTAAGTGTTTAACTTAACCCCATCGAATTACCGTGGTTAGATTAGTTAAGTGTGGATTACTTAACCCCATCTAATTACCGTGTCGGATTAGTTAAGCGTAAATTACTTAACCCCATCCCCTAATCATCTTGTATGGTTAAGTGTCATTAAGAAAACTTACTTAACCTTGCCAAATTATCATGTTGGATTGATTAAGTGTTGGTTAACTTAATCCCCGTCCACTAGTCGTATAAAAATGGTTAAGTGTCATTAGGCAAATCAAGTTACTTAACCTACCCAACCTTGTCATGTTTTGTTAAGTATCATTAGCCTAATCCAATTACTTAACCCATTTGTCCATGTCATATTTGGTTAAGAGTCATTAATCAAATTAACTTAACCCTATCATGTGGCATTAATTTCTTAATGCACCCCAACCTCTCACATTAGACTTTGTTGTGGTTACTAGTTAAGCCGGTCGGTTCCGGGTAGCTTTACACCACAACTTGGTCTAACCTCGGGTTCAAGCACAACATGACCAACTTCTCACATTGGGTCCTATTGTTTGCAACTACTAGTTAGGCCGGTCGGTTCCGGGTAGCTTTATGTTGCAAACTCAACCCAACCTCGAGTTGGCCACTTTCATGTTTAGTCTAGTGTCATGTTCATATTCAAGTTTTCAAGCAATTGGGTAGACCTAACTTAATAGGTAAATTCCCAATGGGTAGACCTAACTTAATAGGTAAATTCTCAAGCTTATGTTTTTATGCATACTTACATGTCACTTCCATGTTATATTTCAAGTCATGTTTTCAAGTATAAACACATGTCATATTTAACGTTACACGTTGTCATGTTTATACCCATTTACCCAAATCATGTTCATATCATTATGTTTTCCCATAATGTGACCCCAACGCTTTTTAAACTCGCATATACGTTCACAACAACGTAATGGATTAAAAGAAGAGACTTGGCAAAGGCATGACAAAAATGGATATTAAGCCACAAGTTAATCATGGTGGCAAATGAGGCACAAATGTGTTCATTAGCTTGCATGTTACATTCTTAAGCCTCAAAAACATGCATAAACCCAAACTTGGCACATAAGCGAATCATGGTGACAAAAGACATGGAATGATGACTAGAAACTCGCATATATCATCATATAAGGGTTATGACTTCATATGCAAGTTGACAAAAAAGGGTATGAAGGTTCTCATGTTGCATAATGCAACATTTCAACATAAAGGTTGTAGCTTTTAGCTCATAAGATCAAGATAATGACTTCATAAACTTGAATGACATGATAGCATGTATCATTCTCAATGATCAAACCCAAACTTGCAACATGAACATTTAACTTCATAGTTAATATCTAAGAGTAGGAAAATGGCTTACATTGCTTTGAAGGCCTAAATCGATTAAACTAAAGCTTGTGAGGAAGCCTATGCATGCCATCACCCAAAAACCCAAAGATGGATGACCCAAATCAACAAAAACACCATCTTTATGAACAAAGATCAAATCTTTTGCCTTGAAATCAACTTGAGAGGCTCTCATACTAGCATAGGGACTCTCTAACACTCTCATGATCATGAAACCTTTCATAGAAATGAAGTGGAGGCTAGGATAGTTGAGTGGAGGCCATGAGAGTAGAAATTTTGCCATAGTTTAGTTGCATGAATGAATAATGAGGATTTAGGATAGGTTAGGGTCTTATTTATAGATTAGGCAAGTGTTTTAGGCCATAGGATTAAACCTAGATTCAATCCAAGCCATCAAAGCATGTCTTGGGGAAGAAGTCAAGTGTAGGAACCATCTAGGGCCTTTAGATTAAAGATGAACCATGAGAACCATCCAAATGCAAAATCTGCATTTGAGCGAATCGGCCCATGGGTTGACAGCCAAACACCCTGGATTAACCCCTAGTCGACCCAGCGAGCTCGGGTCGACCTCAAAAATCGACCGGTTCGGTTATTCCCCTCTCCCAATTCGCTGTTTTGAACATTTTTGCATATTTATTTATTTAATTTTCAATTATATATATATATATATCAATATATATATATTTTTCTGCGCAACCCATTTCACTTAATTAAGTATACTTTAATTTGGGAATTTTTCGTGAAACTTCGCGAGGCCATATCTTGGTCATACGGACTCCGATTTTCGAAAACTCGGACTCTATTTCGCGTATTTTTACGAGACGAACGCAATGGCATAGCCCGTTTCACTTGATTCAGAATTTAAAATTAAATTCTGCCTTGATTCTCGTCTTTAATCATGTTATCGAAATACGGTTTGTTACATTCTCCCCACCTTTTAGGATTTCGTCCCCGAAATCTCCAAGTTAGGAAGAACATATCCTACCATCCATCATCCATCTACTCAAAACATCATCCACGAGTAACCATTGTCCTTAGATGATTTCTAATGCTGTATGAATATATGCAAGACGTGTGTGTACATGTTCCTTAGCTAATGCTAATGATCAGGCCTGAATAATCTTTCTAATGCAAAATATGTATAGTGCCATCAATCCAACATGTATGCAAATAGTCCTAGTCATATAGATACTATATGCGTGCACAATCATTCATTCATATGCAACAACCGCATCATAATACATTCGATTTCATCCATAAACAAGTATAAATACTCGTGCATATGCAATATGAAATGTGACCGAGTCGAGCTAGTATCTAATGTGTATTCGCGCATCCACGAGCAACCACTTGCAACCACTTGCAACCATATCAATCATAACATGTTTCAAATACATGTTTACATCCATAGGGTTCTACCTAGAATTCCCTGAAACAGGGTCGAGAAGATAAACAGGACAAACTCCTTACAGGGTTTGTAACGGAGAATAGGACCGAGAGGTAGGGGTGTAAATCGGTCGGACCGGACCGGACGGAGGTGTGTTCAGTTTCTGTCCTAAAAAAAATCGGACCGAACACGGACCGGACCAAAAAAATTCTCGGACAAATTTCGTTGTCCTAATTCGTGTCCTAAATAAAATCGGTCGGACACGGACATGTTCGGACCGATCGGACTCGGTCGGACATGGCTATTTATATCACATTTTGTACATTTTACTAGATTTTCTCTCAACTATATGTCGAATTACAAGTAATTCGGACGAATTCGGACGAGCTCGGACCGGACATGATTTTTTTCTCGTACAAATTTTGTTGTCCTAACTCGTGTCCTAAATGAAAATCGGACGGACTCGGACGGACGTATTTCGGTCATGGACACGAACGGACGTCGGACATTCGAACAAAATTTACAGTCCTACCGAGAGGATGTCCACAAAAGATAGCCTACAAGTAAGCTCTACAGAAAACAGGGATCAAGGATACACTCCCAAAAAGAGATATCATGCGCGTATCTAGTCTTTGACCATCAAAGTCGTACTTCCTTGAGCTCAATTCCATTGTGCCTTGACCGTCTTTGCGATTTCGTAGCTTCTTATTTCCTGTTTCCATAACATGAGCTGGAACTCATTTCTTCGTCGCCTCTCGTTCCACTTGCACTTATCCTCTTTCTAGAATACTTGACGCAAACATGACTGCGTACTCATGATCTCATGCAAGCTTTTCAAAATTCACTAATGAATCTCGGACCTCGTACCACAAGGTATTCCACATAGAAGAACTTTCTCTTGAAAGTAAACAGATGCCAACCAGGTTATCAAGCGCACTTACTAAGGTGATTTCTATAACCCATGCATAAGTGAAATAAACCATCCGTCTTATCGGCGAACACCACTCGATTGGGCTTCCAATTTCCCATAAAGGCATCAAGGGATTCTGAGTAACTAACCATGACCGAACCCAAAAGGTTACACGAGACTTCGAGGGTATTACCAAGGCTAGTCAAGAGTCTAACTACCCTCCTATCAAAACCAAGAGTGGCACCCCTTACTGGATAACCACTTCATCCCTAGAATCCATCCATAGCTTAAAAACATAAGCATTATTTCCAAACTCAACACTTGGCATAGACATTCCCAAATCCAAACAAGTCATGTATAAATGGACTGATTCTCCAATAGGACTTTGAGACAAAAATGGGATTCTCTATTACGCTAGTACTTAAGGTGCAGAGACTCAACTATCGAAGCAGACTTAAATGATACGATGATCAAAACAAAGTCCTAACGGGATGATAGAGAAGAAAAGCTAAACCTTTAACAAGATCGTCACCCTCCTTCCGAGGTACCCTAGAAATGAGAGCATATTGCTGCCCTCCCGATGATCTTGTCCTTGTCCCATGATACTTAACTATCCGCCCCGTTTCACCATGCCAAAGGTACTCTCTTGTCATGGGTTTCATTGTTCATCTTTCTCTCTCATTCGGGGTTGAGCCATACCAACAAGTTGCTCATCCTTAAACTCGTATCCTTTACCCTTGCTCTTTATTATCCTTTCTTGTAACACGGCAATGGGTCTCTCGAGAACCACCTCCATCGTACGGGAAACACCTACGTGGCTAGACAAAGATTAGTCACAGTGAGAACTACTGTGACCACGGATGGAGGAAAGAAAGGAAATGAGATTCAATCAAGGAATCAAAGAATGGTGCTAATGGCTTTTGGGGAATAGCCTTTTTAAAACAAACTTTTCTTGAAAAATGCTTCTTTATAAACGGTTTTCCAAATAGTTTTCAGAAGGTTTTAAAAACTTTCGCCCAGTCTGGTAACCTTCTTCTCTGATACCACATGTAACACCCCGCCTCCGCTAGGGTCACTCGCAAAGGAATGCACTAGCTTTAGAGGGGCATTATTGGTAAGCATGCACAGAAATATCACAAGACAGAACATATAACATAGCGGAAGTAAAATCGAACTTTTATAAACATTAATAATTAAGGTCCAAAGCCTTTTACATCAGAGTACATCAAAACTTGTCTTGCAATAGTAAAGAAGCATAAAGACTTTTTCATAAATTATTCCCCAAGTAAAAACAGTAAAGTAGCCATAGCCAAGAAAAGTCCAAGCCATCCATGATGACCTTCAAGCAGAAGAAGTCCGAACTAAACAGCAGTGTTTCCTCCCTGTAACCTGGGGGGGGGGGAAACGGAAGAAAAGAGGCGAAACAAAACGGGTCAGTCAAAAAGACTGAGTAAGCCCTATCTACTATTAGTATAAAAACTAGTAAAGTTAACTGACATGAGAAACTGAGATGAACATAAGCATGATAACAAGATAGATAAGCTAAATCAAAATAACAGGATGAACTACTGAACTCAGATAAACTAAGATGTCATGATAAATTACGATGTCAAGACAAAACAAGGTATCACATCGTCAGGTTCCTATCAAGTATAATATCCCAAGATATCTATCACGTATAACGTCCCATGGTATCTATCCTGTATATCTGCTCTGCACCTACCGTACTAGTATCCCAACTGTATTACGTGTTATCCGTGAATGACCCTTACTCAAAAGTCGTGTAATGGTCCCTGTCAACCTAATATGCCGCATATATAGGTTACTCAACTCATATGTTTCTTTCCATGTATAAGTTCAGTTCTTTGCCGTAGGCTGTACGGGCTTTCCCATGTAAACGGTTTATCCTTGAAGTTGTTTTGGGCTGCAACCCTTGATCTAGTTGTGTTTCCTTACCATGAACTATCGCGCGTCCACTTAGGATTTATGCCACCTAGGACCGCTAGGGATTATGCTACCTAATGAACGTTTCCGTGTCTCGGTTTGGGTTTTGGCCACCTAGGACCACTAGGGATTACGCCACCCGTCAACCGCGCCCTTGATCCCACGTATGTATCGTGAATCGTTTTCCATGTCTAGATGCACATGTTCCCCAATGTGCCATCCGAGTTCCGTGCCAGGGCAAATCAAGAAATACGGAACTCGGTCGGGAGCTTTAAATCGTCTGCCGATGCAGATATCAAGGTCTGTTTTTGTACCCGTGGCTATGGTCCCACGTGACCCCTCCCTCAACTACTGAAAGGCAATCCAAGAAAAATCATGTATGAGAACCACTCCACGGCCCCACTATAGCCCACTTTCCTACGGGCCAACCTCACCCATGACTCGATAGCAAGCACATGGTCTGTTGGGGGTTCCCTGCCTTTCCGCACGTACATGATTGACTAAAGATGGTAGGTAGTCGGCGATGCGCTATCCAGGGCAAAAACAAGAATCGTCGACTCCACGCTAATCCATCCCAGTCTTTAGGTTGCTCGCATAGCAACCAAGGCATACTCTTGGTCCTTCTAACGCAGACCTTAACCTCTCATGAGCCTAGTATAATTACCTGGCAGCCCACAGAGGGATCCCAAGAATATCCTCACGTCCCCCGAAGCTTCCACTTCGGCACCCAGTGCGCTGGAGCTTTTATCCAAGTCAGATAACTTGCTCCCCCTCGTATACTAAGCGATGACCTACCGTATCAGATTACTCATCGTTTTGAGAATTAGTCCTATGTCCTTAGCTAAGAATTATTACTTAGTTACCCTTAACTAAGGTTTACCACTTAGCTTCCTTTCCCGTTATCCTTGATTAACCACGATTTTCTACCTAGTTCTTCTAGCTAGGGTTTGTCTATTGGGTTAAGTGTTATCATTCAAGTCCATGACTTAACCCGCCCACGAATCACGTCAAAGATTGGCTAAGTATTTAAGTTCAAGACTTAGTCCCACAAGTTGGTTAAGTGTACCCAGAGGCTCATGACTTAACCCTATCAAGTCAAATTGGTCAAGTACTAGCTTACCTTAATCCTATCGGATTATCTTGCTAGATCGATTAAGCATAGATTATCTTAATCCCATCAAATTATCGAGTCGGATTGGTTAAGTATAGGTTGGCTTAACCCCATCCTCTAATCGTACTACAATGGTTAAGTATATTCTAAAAAGGTCTTGTGACTTAACCTTATCAGGTCCGCGTATTAGATTGGTTAAGTGTAAGTTACTTAACCCCATCAAATCATCATGTATAATTGGTTAAGTATAAGTTGCTTAACCCCATTAAATTATCACGTTAAGTTGGTTAAGAATTGGTTACTTAACCTCATTGAATTACCGAGTTTAAATTGGTTAAGTGTTTAACTTAACCCCATCGAATTACCGTGGTTAGATTAGTTAAGTGTGGATTACTTAACCCCATCTAATTACCGTGTCGGATTAGTTAAGCGTAAATTACTTAACCCCATCCCCTAATCATCTTGTATGGTTAAGTGTCATTAAGAAAACTTACTTAACCTTGCCAAATTATCATGTTGGATTGATTAAGTGTTGGTTAACTTAATCCCCGTCCACTAGTCGTATAAAAATGGTTAAGTGTCATTAGGCAAATCAAGTTACTTAACCTACCCAACCTTGTCATGTTTTGTTAAGTATCATTAGCCTAATCCAATTACTTAACCCATTTGTCCATGTCATATTTGGTTAAGAGTCATTAATCAAATTAACTTAACCCTATCATGTGGCATTAATTTCTTAATGCACCCCAACCTCTCACATTAGACTTTGTTGTGGTTACTAGTTAAGCCGGTCGGTTCCGGGTAGCTTTACACCACAACTTGGTCTAACCTCGGGTTCAAGCACAACATGACCAACTTCTCACATTGGGTCCTATTGTTTGCAACTACTAGTTAGGCCGGTCGGTTCCGGGTAGCTTTATGTTGCAAACTCAACCCAACCTCGAGTTGGCCACTTTCATGTTTAGTCTAGTGTCATGTTCATATTCAAGTTTTCAAGCAATTGGGTGGACCTAACTTAATAGGTAAATTCCCAATGGGTAGACCTAACTTAATAGGTAAATTCCCAAGCTTATGTTTTTATGCATACTTATATGTCACTTCCATGTTATATTTCAAGTCATGTTTTCAAGTATAAACACATGTCATATTTAACGTTACACGTTGTCATGTTTATACCCATTTACCCAAATCATGTTCATATCATTATGTTTTCCCATAATGTGACCCCCAACGCTTTTTAAACTCGCATATACGTTCACAACAACGTAATGGATTAAAAGAAGAGACTTGGCAAAGGCATGACAAAAATGGATATTAAGCCACAAGTTAATCATGGTGGCAAATGAGGCACAAATGTGTTCATTAGCTTGCATGTTACATTCTTAAGCCTCAAAAACATGCATAAACCCAAACTTGGCACATAAGCGAATCATGGTGACAAAAGACATGGAATGATGACTAGAAACTCGCATATATCATCATATAAGGGTTATGACTTCATATGCAAGTTGACAAAAAAGGGTATGAAGGTTCTCATGTTGCATAATGCAACATTTCAACATAAAGGTTGTAGCTTTTAGCTCATAAGATCAAGATAATGATTTCATAAACTTGCATGACATGATAGCATGTATCATTCTCAATGATCAAACCCAAACTTGCAACATGAACATTTAACTTCATAGTTAATATCTAAGAGTAGGAAAAGGGCTTACATTGCTTTGAAGGCCTAAATCGATTAAACTAAAGCTTGTAAGGAAGCCTATGCATGCCATCACCCAAAAACCCAAAGATGGATGCCCCAAATCAACAAAAACACCATCTTTATGAACAAAGATCAAATCTTTTGCCTTGAAATCAACTTGAGAGGCTCTCATACTAGCATAGGGACTCTCTAACACTCTCATGATCATGAAACCTTTCATAGAAATGAAGTGGAGGCTAGGATAGTTGAGTGGAGGCCATGAGAGTAGAAATTTTGCCATAGTTTAGTTGCATGAATGAATAATGAGGATTTAGGATAGGTTAGGATCTTATTTATAGATTAGGCAAGTGTTTTAGGCCATAGGATTAAACCTAGATTCAATCCAAGCCATCAAAGCATGTCTTGGGGAAGAAGTCAAGTGTAGGAACCATCTAGAGCCTTTAGATTAAAGATGAACCATGAGAACCATCCAAATGCAAAATCTGCATTTGAGCGAATCGGCCCACGGGTTGACAGCCAAACACCCTGGATTAACCCCTAGTCGACCCAGCAGGCTCGGGTCGACCTCAAAAATCGGCCGGTTCGGTTATTCCCCTTTCCCAATTCGCTGTTTTGAACATTTTTGCATATTTATTTATTTAATTTTCAATTATATATATATATATATATATATATCAATATATATATATATTTTTCTGCGCAACCCATTTCACTTAATTAAGTATACTTTAATTTGGGAATTTTTCGTGAAACTTCGCGAGGCCATATCTTGGTCATACGGACTCCGATTTTCGAAAACTCGGACTCTATTTCACGTATTTTTCCGAGACGAACGCAATGGCATAGCCCGTTTCACTTGATTCAGAATTTAAAATTAAATTCTGCCTTGATTCTCGTCTTTAATCATGTTATCGAAATACGGTTTGTTACACAAATTATTAACAATTTCATTTGTCATATTAGATGAAAAAATATCATTGATAGGAAATCGATATACATATATCGAACAATTATTTTTTTTTACGGTATTTATTACATTCTTTGCTCATACCGTTATTTCTCCTCAAACAATCGTTTTTTTGTTTTCAAATAATTTAGGGATTTGTTTTTTACATTTGAAATTGATTTGGATTTGTGATATTAACTGATGTTATTACCAGACGTTATTACGAGGGTAAAAGGGGACGTAAAAAATTAAGTGCGTGAACCCCCTTAACATTATTTTTATGATTGGAGTGTTTTTAAAATTTGACCTCCACTTAACAGTATTTAGAGTGTCAATAACAATGCCCTTTTATATTAGTTGATGTTTCTTATGCTTCTATGAATAATTGGCTTTTACGTATTTACAGTTCATGCATGTTAATTAAAGTGTCATTTAATAAGAAAAGAAAACCAATGAAAATTATAGTGTATCCTATGTATTAGTTAAAAAAATATAGAACATACCTCATGATGGAGATCACAAATGATGAATCAAATAAATTATTGGAAGGTCTACCTGTTGATCAAACATGCATGCAATCATGTCTTAATTAATGGTTTATCAAGCTACATGACTCGGTTTGGTTAGCATCCTCCATCTACAATATTAAAATATAATTTAGCTAATGACATAATAAATTCATATTTTTATTGAAACGAAATATCAATATTAGTTTCATATCAGATGTAATATGTTCATAAGACATAATTGGACATATAATATGCTAATCTTTAGTAATTTTGTGGAAGTATAATTACATTCACTTACAGTAAAAAAATTGTGATGCTAAGGGCACCCCAATATGTTCTTTCTAATACCGCAATTACAAAAATAAAACTCATTAAATTTTGTATGCTTCCTAATACCACATTACTTTTCCATTATAATCTCCCACTCAATCATTATTTGCCAAACTAATCACGTATTAAACTAATCTAAATACGCTAATCTCTCGTAATCGGTGTCTTCTTCGCATCACTCGTGAGAAAATTCAGATTCATACGGTAATCTCTCATTTATTTGGTGATCTGAAAACCTTAATCTATCACTTCCTCTTATAGTTTGCTTAATACAAACCTTATTCACGGCTTTTGTATATTGCGGCGTCGAATTCGTTGATCGTTATAGATCTAGGGTTTAGTTCGTTGATCGGTTTTACAAATAAGGACGATGAATATTGGGTAAAATAGAAATAGGGTAAAACAATATGGTAGCCCCTATGTTTTAAGTGTGGTATTAAGAAGAGTGTAATACTTATTCTTGTGGTATTTTTTAGTCGTGGTATTAGGAAGAACATATTGCAGTGCCCTTAGCATCTAAGAGGAAAACCATCCGAAATTTATTTAGCTAACATTGTATATTCTTACTAAGAAGTAAAGTTTGTTCAAATGAACAATCTAATACATTATCTTATCTATATTACGCTATATGCAAATCTTATCTTATGAAATAAACAATTGATTAACTAACAAATACAGATTGAAAATCAAAAATTGTTGGGAATAAAGCAGTTTGTCATGTACTTCGACTGAGTCATGTACTTTGTCACTCTCTTTAAGATGTTTCAGCATTCTGCCCGAAGGAACAAAGCAGTTCTGAAAAATCAAATGTCGCCGCCTCTAGGACAAAATAGTCTCTAATTTGAAAAATATCGACATATTTGCACTGACAAAGTCGATTCTGGTTTGCACTTTGAAATACTACTCAAGATGTTTAGTTTTGTTGAAGGAGAAGAAAAAGAAAAACGTTGGTTATACTTTTTTGAATGAAGAAGAAAAAGAAGAATGTTTGTTATTCTTCTCATTTCTCTTATGTCTATCTATCCTTTAACCAAACAAAATGAAAATTGTATACGTTACTAAACTAATGGAATGTTAATGGATTTTAATTTATTCTCATTTAAAACAGTATTATAATACCATTAGCTTTTGTAACAACTCAGTAATAATGTCACAAAATATATTACCATTGTGCAAGTGTAACCGATCAATTAAAATAATTATTCATAAACATGTTACTATTATAAACTTGCAACGACTCAATTATAATAATAATTCACAAATATATTACCGTTGTAAACTTGCAAAAAATCAATTATAATAATGGTTCATAAATAAATTACCATTAACCTGTTTTTATTTAACTTTCTTTATTAAATTTACTTCATAAACAAAAACATTGCCAACAGTCTCCCAATTAAATTTAAAAAATATTTTTTGAGCAGTTTCTGAAAATATAAGATTGTGCATAAAAAAAATGTCTCTCTACTTATACTTTGTGTGGTGGATAAAATTCGGTTTTTACTAGAATGACAAGTGACATATAGTCTTGAGCTATATTCCTAACATCAGACCACACATAATCTTCCTGATGTGCAAACCAATAAGACCGTGGATTTATGGTAATGCACATCTAACGCAATTTAGTGAATGCTATAGGAATTTTGCCCTCTATTGACACGATTTTAGTCAAAGTTGTCACAAGTCAAGTATTTGGTTAGTAACGCGCTCAAGCATTGAGAACGTCATCAGAAAACACAAAGCGATTTGGTCGAAATCGCGTCGCAAACATAAAGAGGGCCATAAACCCCTTTAAATGAGCTTTTTGGGTCGGAAAACATCAAAACGGGGCAAGGCACCGTATCTTCTAAACCCTCTGAATTAGCTTCAGGTACAACTTTCATTTGGCCAAAACGGACTTACGATTTGAAAGTTATGCCTGTTTCTGTGAACGTGTACAGAGAATTCAGATCCCTTACCTCTAGGAATTTCGGATCCCTCACCTCGAGGAATTTTGGATCCCTCAAACCTCGCCTCGTTCCAGTATTTCACATCCCTCACTTCCAAATCTCCGGGAAACACGATTCGTATTTCCCCTCTATACCCCCCTAGGGGATACGAAATTTCATATCCCTCACGTGGATATGAAAATTCGTATCCCCCACAGGGATACAAATTTTTGTATCCTACGGGGGATACGAAATTTCGTACCCCCCCAAGGGATACGAAATTCCGTATCCCTCATGAAGGATACAAATTTTTGTATCCCTCAGGAGGGTACCAATTTTCTGCTTCATAAGGGGGATCCAATGTAACACCCCCACTCTGGTACACGTATCTAGAAGCCGCGGTGCTACATATAAGACATGGTGTTAATAGAACAATATCACAGCTTAACAAAAGCTTATCAGAATATAAAATCGTTCATAGTACATGATTTTAAACGGAAGAGCTATTATACAATCATTCCATCGTAGAATATGGTTGCAAAGATCCAAGAGACTAAACATTAAATAATTATACATAGCGGTACATAAAAAGATAATCTACATAATAAAAGTCTTCACTTCAAGGCTTCCAACTAACCATCTAAACCTGAAATGTTTTAAGTGTAGCATCATGAGCAACACAGACCCAGTGAGATAGCTATTTAAGTTAGTTTTCAAGTCATTTCTTAATGGGTTGTATTATAGTTTCCTCATGATTCTTCTCTTCAAATGTTTTTTCAATTCAAAGTTTAAAACAAAAATCAAGGAAGACTTCGAGATATTAAATCAAATAAGTATATAATAACTTCATTCCATCAAAACCCATAATTTATCAAATATATATTTATGAATCTAAACAACACCCTCGACTTAGTTTAGATTTTAGGATATGTTGTCCTATTGCAGTTGTTGTCCCGTCACGAAGTAGGGACGTACTCTACTCGGCTCAATACCAACATAGAGTAATAGTGCACTACACAAATCTATTGTCTTATACCGCACCCCATCGAAGAAATATAATTAAGAAAATGTATCTCAAAAGTAATCTTAAATTACTTTTCAAATTCATATTTTTAAGGGTTTAAGATAAAACCCAAAACTACCTCAAAATGATTCCAATCTATGTTAAGAAGAACCTCAAAATCACTTCATAAAGATTTTAAAATCCAAAAGAAAACGAAAAGATAGCATTTCAAAAATGCTAAAAAAGTTTCAGCATCAAAAAAATAAAAATTACAGCGTTTAAAAAGCGCTATGAAAAATCTGGGCTTATAAGAGTACTTTACAAATAAATCAGAGAAAAATACAGCGTTTTCAGAAATGCCATGAAAAGCTCTGGTTGAATTACATTGGTTTTAGGCTTAAAACAGCTTATTATAGCATTTCAGATGCGATATAAAAAGTTCTGGGTAGTTACTGAAAATAGATTACAGCGTTTCAGATGCGCTATGAGAAGTTATGTTCTTACTAGAGCACTATATAATCAATTTAGAAAAAACAGCGCTTTAGAAATGCTACAGAAAGCTCTAGGTGGTTTAGAATGGTTGTAGACACTACAACGCTTTAGAAATGTACAGAAAGCTCTGGTTTGAAACACTTCAGTATTAGCAACATTTAAAAAGTGTTTCAAAATCCAAAAGTGTTTTAGATTTCTGAAAATCATCTTTTGACTAGTTTTTCGGCAAAATATTTGATGCAATTTCTCTATGGTACGTATAGTTTTTAACTTCAAATTTTCTAAAATAAGATGTTTCCCTAGTCTACTTAATTGTCATGAAATGAAACCCTCTAAATCATTTATGTATTTAATAAATAATATTCAAAATCATAAGGCATTTTTAACATGTCCATTTAGGGCAGATTTTTACCTGACTTTGCATCCAGTTTTCAGCTACACAAACAATCGAATTAGAAAAAGTGGTTGAAGTGAAAGTTGTAGGCCTTTGAGTTAGCTTTCCAGATTGATAAAGAAATCGACATTTTATTAAGAATTGCAAAAATTATGCCCAAAATACCGAACTCATTTACATGGGTTCAAGACCAATCATTCATTCATAAATTTGACAACTCTTCCTCAATATATGAAATGAATACATGAACTTAAATAGTTTTTCTCACCTTAGAATTGAAGATTGAACTTGTATTTATTCTCTTGACTTCTCCTAAACTTCTCCTCATTATCTTATCTTATTTTTGTTTTGTGAATGCATGAAAGAAGTGTACATTTCCACCATTATAAAGTATTTTTCAAGGCTAGTTTGGTAATTTAGTTTAGACACTTGTCCTCCTTATCTTCATGCAAGCTTTAGGATGTAGAAACATGTCTCCTTAGGTGGCTTTAGATGTTTCTACATATGTACACCTAATGTGTTTAGGTGTCTTTATCTTATTTACTTACAAGACATATGTACCGTTCATTTGATGACACGTGTCCCTATCATTTTAAGCCAATTTTCATATTCTAGAATATATACACATATACAATTTGTATTTTAGTTAAAAGCTATGTATTATATGTATATGTATGTATGTATGCATTCATTGTACTTAAATATTTGATTGGATCGAATTAATATATTCAAATTTTCTACAAACTTTTTCATACCTGGTTTTTGAGTTAGGCTGTTACATCCGAAATCTGGTTTGTGTTCCCCATTTCCTGCCTACTCCCACCTACACTCTCACCTATAAATATCCCAAGGCTTGGCCTTCATTTGGATCCCTTTTTTCCTTTACTTTTGGACCTAGAGAGTTCCAAAACCTTCATTAATGGCTGCTATGCATCTCCTTCTTCATGGCCATTGCACAAAGCATGAACCGCTAAAACGCTGCGCAAACGTTTTCCATTACATTTTGGACATCTACAACAATAATTGCACTGTTTTTGGACTGAATTGGACATCTTTGGATTTCTTCGACATTGAAGCTACTTTTTGTACATAATTGACCAAGTCATCTCAGTTTTCACTCAACGAAGAAGAAGAAGGGCATTTTAGTCAAAGTTTAGAACTAACAATTATTTTGGTATTCTATTGTAACACTTTGTACTTAAATATTGTCGGAACTTGTAAACATTGTAATCAACAAATATATAATGAATGATTACTATAAAGTGGACGTAGGCGTTAGTGCTGAACCATTATAAAAAATTGTGTTTCCCGCATTTACTTTATTATATCTTTGGCTTACTGTGTTTCTATTACTCATAAACATTGGGTGTTGACATATGCTGAATAAAGTGATAATTCCATACGTCAACATTTTGGCATGCCGGGAACGAGGGCACACAGCTTGACCTCTGCTTCGGATTAATTACTCGGATTTGCCTTCTGATCACGTCTTCGACTTCAATTTTACTCGCTTTTCACCATAACTAAGCGCAAGAAGCTCCAAGTTATCACTGAAACTCAAGAGGCGGCAGGAGATGAAGGAAGTCAAGAACTTTGTTCAGCTTGACTTCCATCGAATTACGTCACTCGAGAAGACGTCGATGGAATGATTAAGTACCTCGTTTCGGATTTGAACGCTCGACTTGAGCGACAAGAAGAAGCTTTCAATACCTTCCTTGCTCGAATTAAAGACAGGATAACAAGTACTTCAAGGCCGACTGGCCAGGTAGACATTATTGGAACTAGTACCAACGTACCCCCACCTGCGAGACGAGGCTTGGGGGAAACCCCGCAAACTAATCAGTAGGCCAACGCCGCTCCTCGAAACGGTGGAGGTCCCACTACACTCGGGGTACCCCTAATCCCAACATCCCTCTAGCCTATGACGCTTTAGTAGGTCAGGTTGCGGGCTCCGTAGTTAGTAATGTTGCTCAAGCGCCGGTGCACGCAGCTTTGGATGGTAGTGCTCCTACGGTTCCAGGAGTCTGGATTACACCCGACGCGGCTCATCGGGTTGGAACTCAACCAGACATTCTTCTCAATCAACCGATCCCTTGTATGGACTTAAACATCGGGGGCACCAGTGCCGCTTTGGATAATTTAAATCAGCTGCTTGCTTTTGGGAATGGGTCAAAGATCGCGGATGTCATCTGTCGGTTCACTCGAGGCAGTGCCTCTTCTACAGACTTGGATTATGGGACTCGTAGTCCTCTTTTTTTGGATATCAGGAACTCTCGTAACCCACCTGATTTCAAGTTACCGATGCTGGACCTCTATGATGGTCATAAGGATCTGACCGCTCACCTCATGAGATACATTCGACATATGGAAATTCTCTCGCTTCGAAGAACGTCATGGTGAAGTGCTTTTCGCTTTACTTAACAGATATAGCTGTAATGTGGTTCAGGCAGCTAGAAGCGGACTCCATTACTTCTTGGGACACTTTGATTACTCGATTTGTGGAACAATTTAGAGTCAACATAACTCATCTGAAAAGCGTCATGACTCTCAATGGCATTAAGCAGAAGTGCAGCGGGACTCTGCAGAAATTCTTGAAATGGTCAATGTTGTGGTCGCTTCAGTCGACAAGCCTAACCCTTCCATGGTTTTAATGACCGCAATATCTAATGTTCTACATAAATCTGAATTCAAGACTTCATTACATCGGGACCCGCCGAGGGACCTTGACGAGTTCTATTTCGAAGCTAAAAGATTCCTTTTGGAAGTGGATACGAAGGCTAACAACAAAAAGTTCTTGGTGTTAGTGCTGCTACGGACGGGAAACCGTCCGACTCTGAGAAGGCTAAAGTTTCTGCTACCGCTAAGCAACCCTCCTCGGGGGATAGTCGCAACCAGGATTGGAGGTGACTCTAGTTCCCATCTTACTTTAAACTCGCCCATACCCTCGAGGAGAATTTTTTTTATAAGTCCATCCCACTGCTCCTTTCCCAAGGCCTCCTGTGAGGGAATCAAATCAAAGAGAAAGGGATTCTGGCAGACATTGCATGCTTCCCGATGTCAATGGTCATGATACGAACGATTGACGACATCTTCGAGACCTGATAAAAGAGCGTATCAGATGCGGAGATCCGGCATGGTTTGTTCGAACTAAGGCTGTGGTGCCAGGATAGGCCCAGGACCAACAATCATCCCAAGGGCATTGTTATAATTAACCTCTTACTTGCTCTGATGTCTTGGATGCAAGTCTCCTTGGCATAAGTATCTTACGACTTGTGGCTTGCGGCTTGTGGCTCTCGTCTTTCAGCTTTGTTGGATTTGTTTGGTCTTCTGGATGTGGAGTTGACTTTTATGGATGCTTGATCTTGGCTTTTTTGGTATCTTTGTTTTGGTCTTCTGTGGATTCCCGGTTTTCGAATATGGCTTTGTTTGGTTTCTTGTCTTCTACATTTCGCTGTTCTCGACTAATGTGCTCCTCACTCATGGCTTTCTTATTTTCGGCTCTCTTAGCTTTCTCTAGACTTGGTTATTTGGGCTTCGGCCCATGGTTTTGGCTTTAGGAACTTTTTTCCTTTGGATGTATCCTTCCTTTTGGTTATTATGGTTGTAAGGTGGCTGAGTCGGCATGCCCATGTACAGAATTCGTTATAATTCCTAGGCATGCTCTTTGTTTGACAACACACCATCACCCCTTCAATTATTAATGAAAAGTTTACTTTTTCCGTCTTTGAACTGTCAATGGTTATGTTTGTTTACCCACGTAATAGGAACCTGCGAGATCATAGCATGCTCTTCACGAACAATAAACCGTTCTCTTTCCATCACGAACGAATTTGGAATCGGAAAATGGCTAAGTCCGCCTACCCATGTCCCGAGGCAAGCCAGCTCCCTAGGCATGCTCTTTACGGATGACGAACCGCTGAGTTTTCTTTTAGCTTTATTAAAAATTCCCAACTTTTATAACTTTAATAAAATTACTTCGTAGAGTAAGGACGCTTGCCTACGAGGTATGAAATTGATAACATGATTGTGAACTATAATCAGCGTCTGGCTATCTTGGCCTCTCGTCCTACTTCGACGAGATTGCGTTGATTTGTGGCAAGTTTCAGATCTTGCACGTATGGTTGGCGGACCCTACTCATTTGGTTTAGGTCTTCCTGTCAAGACGATCTTGGATTATACCGGGTGGACTTGTCAGTGATGCGACAAGGTTTTCCACTTGTGGCTTCCTTGGCCTCTTGTTCGTACTGGTCGACAAGCTCGTGGCGAGCCTAAGATCTTGTACGTTTGGTCGGCAGATCCTGCTCGTTTGGCTATTGGATCATCTAAATGAGGTGATTCATCTGGTTATCTGGCTATATGGTTATCTTGGTTAGTTCTCAAATCAATCTAAGGCGATCATCGGCTTTTGTTGGAGTTTTGGCTTTCTAGTTTTTTGGTTAGTGGGTAATACGATTCGGCGCGATTGTGGATTTCTGGTTTATCGGCTTTGGGATTCTGGATTAATACGATCTGACATGATTGGGGCTCTTAGGATTTATGGATACAAAAGTTCACTTCGGACTTCCCTTGGCTTTGGTTTTTGGATATCTGGAGTTATCTTCTCCACACAAATCACACCTTCCATGGATCAAGCAAGATATGTTTTAGAGGGAAAATGTTGACGACTTTTTAGTCAAAGCTGTCACATGTCAAGTATTTGGTTAACAACGCACTCAAGTATTGAGAATGTTATCAGAAAACACAAAGCGATTTGGTCGAAATCGCATCACAAAAAAAAGGGCCAAAAACCCCTTTAAATAACCCTTTTTGGGCCCGAAAGCATCAATTACCGTGCTTATCACCATACCTCTTATAGCCCTCTGAATTAGCTTTAGGTATAACTTTCGTTTGGCCAAAACGGACTTACATTTTGAAAGTTACAACCGTTTCCATGAACATGTGTGGAAAATTCGGATCCCTTACTTCCAGGAATTTCGGATCCCTCACCTCGAGGAATTTCAAATCCTTCAAACCTCACCTTGTTCCAGAATTTTGCATCCTCGCTTCCAGATCCCTCCGAGAAACCCAATTCGTATCTCCTCTCTGTATCCCCGGGGGATATGAAATTTCGTATCCCCTAGAGGGATACAAGTTTTCATATCCCTCACGAGGATACGAAAATTCGTATTCCCTAGAGGGATACAAATTTTCGTATCCCTCAGGGGGATGCCAAATTTTTGCTTCATAAGAAGGGTCGGAAATTCCTGGGCACACCTCTTCAAGGATCCGAAATTCTAGCTTTACCTCTCACCTATAAATGCCCAAGGCTTGGCCTTCATTTGGATACCTTTTTTCCTCAACTTTTGGACCTAGAGAGCTCCAAAACCTTCATTAATGGCTGCCACCTCCATCTTCATGGCCATTAGACATGGCATGAACCACTAAAATGTTACACAAATGTTTTCCATCACTTTTTGAACATCTACAAGCATAATTGCATTGTTTTTGGACTAAATTGGACATCTTTGGATTTCTCTAGCATTGAATCTACATTTTTGACGTAGTTGTCCAAGTCAACTCAGTTTTCACGCAATGAAGAAGAAGAAGAGCATTTTAGTCAAAATTTAGAACTAACAATTATTTTGATATTCTGTTGTAACACTTTATACTTAAATATTGTCTGAACTTGTATAATATTGTAATTAACAAATATATGATGAATGATTACTATAAAGTGGTTGTAGGCGTTATTGCCGAACCGCTATAAAAAGCTGTGTCTCCCGCATTTACTTTATTCCATCTTTGGATTATTGTGTTTCTATTACTCATACACATTAGGTGTTTGCATGTGTTGAATAAAGAGACAATTTCCTGCAACAACACTCTCTATAGGAAACGACAATGTTTTCACATTCACACAGGCAAGTCTATCAAGAGTACTTCTGAAGGTAGACTCCACTCTAAATAGAGTATGGATCTCATTAAAATTTTCTATTTACCCATCATCTAATCACTTTAGAAGTACATGCTTCTTAATATAAAAATAGCATGTTCAACAATATCACTTTACAACTTGTTCTCACACATTTAACCTAGTCCTTGAGATCTCCATTCATTAGGGATGAGTCACCATTGTGCATGACTCAACAATCTAAGGACAATAGTCACACTCTTTCAGAAGTTCTAAAGTGTAACGACCCAGATTTTTAACTTTTATGTTTGAATATTTAATTGGGTTTTAAATGTTAATTTAGAAATACAAAAGGATTTTTATTTATTAATCATAATAAAGTTTGAATATATAGTTTATTTTTAAATTATAAATAATCTCGTGACATCGCGGTAGTTTGTAGTATTAAGTTTTGAACCAATTGAATATCTAGAATCCATTTTAAGTCGGAATTCTTTAAAACAAGGATCTTCTGAATCTACTTGATTATAATTTTCCAGTGAAGACAAAAAGCGATATTTCATGTTATAGATTTTGAGTTATGTCCAATTAAAATTTTCAAATATTCGCCATGGAATCATTTATAAATTATAACGTTTTATTTAATAAAATAAATGGATTTTTAATAAACAGAATATCGTTTTGACCTAGAAAATGATTAAAATGATTTCTGGATAGTTATATATGTTGATAAAGTATAATATAAGTGAATAAAGTTTTGGAATGTTTAGTTTAATGTTGATTTGGCAGAAAATAGGAATTTTATGCTAATTTAATACAGTTAAATATAGCCGATTTTGAAAGGGTCACGGTTTTCAATGAAATCGGTTTCATTGGATTAATAATATTAAATTATTGTATGAAAATAAATTTCGTGATGATTTGATATCGTATGTGACTTCGATAGTCGTAAACGCATAGTTATTTCACGTAATGTTCAATTAAATGAATTTAATTTAATAAGAAGGAATTTATTTGTAACTTGAGCTAACTATCAAATTAAGACACAAGACTTGTCCCGTTGGATTCGTAGTGACGTTTAGAGTCCGGATATGTATAATTCATTATTTTTGGAGACCATGTATTTTGATGTCCAATTATAGCGTCGTTTTATGCGTAAAATATCCACTTACATTCTGAACGGCCTAAGATCCACCATCTTCTTCCCCTCGAATCTCATGATCTGCCCCTCTAAATTAAAAACATCCAACTATAAGACTCTAGAGCTCAATGAGCTTTATCTACCCAACGTTGAAGATCTGAGTTAGAGTTGCGTAATGACCAAAATCAATGCAAGAATGGATGTCAGTTTGTGGGTTCTTACACGCAAAGGGCGGCACCGGAACATTCAAAACTTGGACCGATGACAGAGGCGGTTATGGTGTGACTTTCGGTGGCCACCGATCAACGTCTAGCGGACGAGTTAGTCGTAGTGAGCGACGATGTCGTACGTGAGTTTTGAAGCAGGAATGAAGGAAAACAACAATGCAGAAGGGAGAAGAATCAGCCTAATTAAAATAGTAATTAATGATGTAACTAAGTAACAAGTTTTTAATTAAGAATTTTTGTTTATTTAAAATCCTACACCTATGACATTTTTAAATTGTGCAGTTCGAATAGAAGCATACGAAACACGAACGAATGAAAGGAGGGTGGAAATTATCAATCGGGGTTGTAACCAGAATTTAGAAAATGGAACCAAATAAGGAACGCCGAGATCGTATTTTCGAACGCTACACTGTGGAACTGTTTTGGACAAAGCTAGAGACAACTAAGATTTTTCGTTAAATTAAACGCCAGTTTAATTTAATGAAAACCGAACTGCTCTAGCGATAACGGAAATCAAAGTGAGTATAACTCACTCAGTTTGTCCCACTTATATTTTATATAAATTGGATATTATTTTTGTGTGCTATGAATGCTTATTGTTGGATGATTGCTAAGTATATATTTATATATTGACTGAGCTGATTAAACTGAATGTTCGTTTAATTTAATTAAAAACCAAACTGTTATTTTAACGATTATTTCCAATTGAGGCAACTTACCTTGTTGGTTATGTTTATAATAATATAAACGTATAAAATTTATAGTTGGTTGCTTGGATTGCTATTATTGGTTGATTATTGAATTTATTAGTTGACTGTATATTCTGACAAATATACCATTCTATGGAAATGGAATGATTATTTTGAGGTAACCTATTTAGATGCAGGGAAAAACAGGTTGGAGGGATCCAACTGGATTCCTTACATAAATTGTATATCGTTGTTCATCTTATTCGTATATATATTGTTTACCCAAATTGAAATGTCATGTACGACTTAAGGATCTTTATATATGGAATTAAGCGAGATTGACTATGGTATACTAGCTTGTCTAGTACAATAATTATGCAAATAAAACTAAGCGGTATAGATATATCACAAATAAGTAAAAACAGTAAGTAAAGTGACACCAGGAATTTTATACTGGTTCCGACTTTCCGTCCTACGTCCAGTCCCGAAGCTCCTCTTCGGAATTCACTAACAACGCCCTCTCTTCATCTGGAGAAATAGGTCACAATACACCCGAGCACCAACAAGGATGTCCCCGCCTGAGCACCAACATAGGACTTTCACAATTACAAAGTATTTTGACTTCTGAATGTGTTCTTGTTTGAACAATGAATAGCCAACGGTTAAGTACACCCTTCCTATAATTTTATCCTCAAGTAGTTGATGTGTATGTGAAGATTTAAGGAACTATATTACTTATTGAATCAAGAGATTTGAAATAATTCCAATGATTCAACAAGTAATTTGAGTATTAGAAAGCTTTTAGAATTCGGGAGAGTATAGAGATGAAAATCAGAAATTAGAATAGAATAAGTGACAATCGATGATTTGGAATTGAAGATTATGATGTTTATATAATAGTAGAAGTGCAACAACTTTTCACGAATAATTGCAATGAAGAGATATGTCCATTTCTATTCAAAAATGAATAGAAATCTATTCATGAAAAGAGGTGACTCTTCATATAAATGGCTGCTATTTCGAATCAGTCAACTGGTCTCAAATCACCAATCAACTGATTGAAATAGAAAATCATATATATATATATATATATAAATATGTAGAGAAACTATCTGTTACTGGGCTTTGGTTCACTGACCAGTCGACTGGTCTGGTTTTCACCAGTCGACTGGTTAGTGAAACCAGTCCAGTAATGGCTGTTTTCTAGCCATATGTATATATATATATATATTTAAAAATTCGTGCATTTGTGTTATACCATGAGGATAAATTTTAACATCTTTGTAACACAACTATATATATATATATATATATGTGTGTGTGTGTGTGTGTGTGTGTGTGTGTGTGACACTTAGCTCTTCAATATGATCTTCATTCCTTTTTTGTCATGAATCAAAAATCTTGCGAGTTAACATTCTCCCCCTTTTTTGATTGATGACAACATCTTGCATTTTTGTTGAGATATTGATTTGCTCCCCTGAATGTATGCTTGCATATACTCATCTCCCGCTGTCTAAAAAGCTTATCTACAACATTTTGTTAGTGTATAATAAACTTACCGTTACTGTAACAAAATGTTAGTGTATAAAATACTCATACATTAATATAATGACACAGATTTCTCCCCCTTTGTCATCGATTGAAAAGAATAAGTATTATGAGACATCAATAATCGAGAATAGTGGAGAATACAAATAATTATAGCACCTTTAGGAGATATTGAATCATGTGCTTTTTTGATAAGCTGAGTTTACACAGATATTTAGAGATACCAAAAATATTCTTCTTTTTGTTGTGGTGTACCTATAGAAAATATGATACATACATACATATATATATATATATATATATATATGCACGCACACACACACACTATGGTACCCACTTCCTTCTTTTGGGTCTAGAGGTTAGATGGAAGGTAAATATACCCAAAAGGGTTTAATGGAACCTTTAAATATAAAAATTTCATTATTAACTACAGAGTCAAAATAATTATCAATGTATTTTTCCCTGTTTTTCCAATTTATAGGAACCTAAATACTTAAATAACTTCTATTGGTATTTCTTTTCGTACTTCTAGATCTATTATACAGATCTCTGGTCATATAAATATTTGAATTTTTAGAATAATTGTATCTTGGATGTGCATTAGTACTAGTAGTGATATTCTTATTGTACATAAAAGCATATCTAGTACTACTTTTATGATTAGTTTTACTATATCCTAAACCACTTTTTTTATGTAAAGGTCGAGATCTAGATAAAATCATATTTAAATCATTTTGACCTTTATTAAATTTCGCGAACTTACTTGTACATTTATCAAATTTGATTCCAAAGTCGCGATTTACATTTTTAAAAGAAAATTTTCTGTCAATTTCCTTATTTAATCTAGAATTCTTTCCTTTTATAGTATCATTCTCAGTTTTGAGACCAAAAATTTGAGATTCTGAATTATCTAAAGAAGATTGTAATTCTTCACAATTTTCTTTCGAGCTAGAAATTTCATTTTGCAGAAAATTATTATTAACCTTTACTATGTTGCAGCCACCCAAGAAGTTATCTCCTATAGCCACAATTCAAACACCCTGGGTGTTCTTTTCAAACTTGACTTTTCAAAGGCATTTGACTCAATAAAATGGGATTTCATAATCTCTCTTATGTCCCATAGAGGATTCCCTTTAAAATGGTGCAACTGGATCAAAGAAATTCTTTACACTAGCATTTCCACAATATACATTAATGGTGAATTCGGTGGCAAAATTAGATCTAAAAGAGGCTTAAGACAAGGCGGCCCCCTTTCACCTCTCCCCTTTGTCCTGATTGCAGATGTCTTCAATCAAATGATCAAACAATTACTATCCCATAATATTTTCTCAGGCATCTCACTCCCAAATTCAAATGTACGCACAACCTGCCTACAATTTGCGGATGACACAATTCTCTTCACCACTCTAACACCCTCTCACATTCATTGCCTTAAAATTCTCCTCTATTCTTTTAAAATGATTTCAGGGCTATCTATCAATTTCAATAAAAGCTCTATTATAATGTTGGGTAATTGCACTCATTTGAGTCCTAGAATTGTCGAATGCCTTAACTGTAAGCTCGATTCATTCCCAATCACCTATTTGGGCATTCCTCTTCGTCCTACCAAACTCCATAAATCTGATTGGCTACCCCTCATTTCTAAAATTGAAAACAGACTTACAAGTTGGAAAGCTAACTCCTTATCATCGGTGGGTCGTCTTATTCTTGTTAAACATGTCCTCACATCCCTTCCAACCTATTGGATGTCCTTCCATGCACTCCCAATTTGGGTAACCAACAAAATAGATTCAATTCGAAGCTCTTTTCTTTGAAACGGTGGCAAATTGAAAAAATTAATCAATTGGCAAACTGTTTGCCTTCCTTTAAATCACGGTGGACTTGGAATTCACATCCTCTTTACCTTCAATATGGCGTTGCTTACTAGATGGTTATGGCGCATTCTCACTCAAGGGCAATTTATTTGGAAAAACTGGATCCTTCACAGGCTGTACCAAGCAAACCCCTTTTCCATCCTCCACTTTAACCCATCAAGACATCGCCATTCTGGAAAGGAATACTATCCATCATCCCTAGAATAAAATCATTCTTCCACGTTAAGGTCAATAATGGTGATTCTTGTTTATTTTGGATGGATATATGGAATGAGCAGATCCCCTTTTCCACTCTATTCCCTAATCTTGCAACATTAAACCAATATAACCCATTATCAGTTGCATCAGCACATTCTTTGGGCCCAATGGGCTTTTTACCTTCCACTTATATTGGGCTTGAATCTTTAAACGAGCTTATCTGCATTGGTCATATTCTTAGCTCAACCCAATTCGACATCGGTCCTGATATATTCACTTGGGCCTTAGGCTCCAATTTTTCTGTATCGGCCTGTTACAAGTTTCTAGTTCATCCAGGTCGATGCCGCACTCTCCCGTATTTGGAACTGTCATCTTCCTCCTCCTGCCATCCTCTTTCAATGGATTCTCATCCACAATCGCATTAACATCAAAGATCGCCTTCATCGATTTAACAACAATATTGACCCTTCTTGCGTCCTCTGCAACAATCATAATGAATCCCTCACTCATTTCTTCTTCGAATGTGACTTTTCATATGCTCTTTGGGCGGTTATCAGCTCCTTCCTTCTTGGCTTCATCCTTACGATTCATTCGTTTTTCGAATATTGGCACCATAACCCCCCAGACCCCATATTGGATTCTTTAGTGGCTTTCTTCGCCGGGAGTATTTGGCTAGAACGCAACGCCCACATCTTCGGAAGACCCAAGAAACTCTTGATGGGTATTTGTCATCACATCTTGCATCTTTTCGATTCATGGACAGGATCGACCAGACCCGCTCGCTTCAGACTATCTCTACATATGCCTCAATCGCCAGGATCCCAAGAAAGTAGCACCCAAATCCCGCTCTGATTTCTGTAGTGGTCTAGTATTACCTGTTTGGTTTTTTTGGCTTGTTGTCTCTTGCTATGTACTATGTTCTATGCTATCTTATGTATATTTTTGGTTGTGTATTATGCTTATATTAGCTATATTGGCCTCCTTGCCTGGATTATTATGCCACTGGTTGGGCCTGTCAACCAGATATATTTTTAGCTACTTACTATTACGCGTAACCGACTGTGTAGTTCCACGCTACACACCCGTCTTCCTCAAACTCTAAGCCGCCTTGGCATGTTCAACTTGAGCAAACTGTGAAACCAGAATATCAGCATGTAAATCAACTAGAATATGCACAAATCATGTTATAGTAAACTACTTGGTATTTATATTACTTAATTGAACAAAACTATAACACTTGCACTGCCCTATTTCCATTTCTAGTGCTGACTGTACAAGCTCAACATGGCCAAACGGTACGAGTAGCTATATACAAGACAAAAGAAGAAAAGAAAAATAGTGAGATACTCATGTGCAATTGTCAGTTGGCATATATGTACCCACAGAACATATCAATTCAACATGCAACATGGATATCAAGTGCCAACTCGCCAACAGTTTGCATAACAATTTCATTCTAGTTTTCTACCAACCCACACACAGAAATGAGGTTGGTCAACAGTCTTCAACATTGTTGCCAAATTGCACAAACACATAATATATTCAACAGACAAATTGCACAAATACAGAATATATTCAACAATCCACTATAATGTAGAAGATGTAAACTCGTATTATCTGCAGTTTTTAATAAAATTTTGTATATATCCAACTTTATAAAAAAGCATTGAATGCTATTTAAAGAAATCACAAAATCAGCCTAAGTTGTTATGCATAAATAAAAGATGGAAGGTTGTACTAGTTGTTTGCATGTAGTGTTATTAGTTTATGGTAACTAGAGAGACAAAACTTAACAACTTTATTTAATTGATATTTGTAGACAATCAACATATAACATAGATACATTGTTTTATTTGTAAATATGAAGGTATCAGTTGGCTCTATAAAGGCCTTTAAGCAACTCTATTAGTAAATGTCATTCAGTCAGTACTCCACTTCACTACAACGTGAGGATATAAAAAGAGGCTGTACACGCTTGAGTATTAGTAAAAGCTAAAGTTGGTTGAGGTGCAAGTAAAATGTCCAAGAAAAAATTATATTCCACAATTTAACAAAAAACAGAGTATGAACTTATCCCAGCATATATACTGCCAAAACAGTTATAAACAAGATCTCTATAGGAAACAGCTAGCATTAGTTAAGAGCTTGGAATATGTAATTAAAATGCACCATCTAAAAATTCAAAGCCGCAAATGTAGACCTATGTAGTAATACCCTAGCTGCTAACTTCAAAATAAACATCATCTCCGGGTATGAGTCATGCAAAATAATGGCCTTCAATTTTAATTGAACTTTACAAAATGCAGCTTCTTAAACCCTATTATTTTCAATGATTTGTCATTTCATATATTGTGCCATGTATTATCCAATGAGATTCTTTTTTATAACCATTTTAAAATTTTACTGAAGTGGAAAATAAGGCTGACTATATTCTTACTTATGGCAATGCGGTATTGTATAGTGATTCCTATCGTTCCAAAAAGTCCAGTTTCCTTCTTTTTTCACATGTTGGAAATGGATCCAAATATAGGGCTAAACTTTTAGATATCATGCTTCCCAAGTACCAAAAAAATGAATCAGCTAGTCTCCCTTATTATCATTTTTGAATGCATGTGGCATTGATGTTTCACAATAAATTAAATGTGTATCCCTTATTATCATTTTTGAATGCATGTGGCATTGATGTTTCACAATAAATTAAATGTGTAACTGGGTTAACATCAATTTTGTTCCACCTGCTAATTTTTAGATATCAAAATTTGAGTTTGAACAAGTAGTTTTATCCTTATTTTTTACATTTCTGTAATCCAAATATAACAACCAATATTATCCAAAAACTTAAATAAAACCATGACAGTTGAACCCAAGTTTTATTGTTGATTTTTAAGTTATAACCAAAAACCATTCTTTTAATTTAAAATCAAATTAACTAAATAGTGTGGTTAAATAATTTTTGATAAAATAGTGATATTTGAAAATATTTTGAGCTAGCCATGATAGCACATGTTGAAAATAAAGAAAAAGAACCAGTGGACAATTTTTAAAGTTTTATGTTGACCATACCGAATTAAACTGTCATATTACCAGCATACACATAAAAGATTAAAATTTCCATGATGGGATCGATATTGTTCTTTAACACATTAAAAGCATGTTAGCCATTCTGGTGTAAATAACAACCATTTATATGATTCATTTTAGCAATTTAGAATGAAATTTCAGTAGAACAGATAGAAATAGGGGAAAATCTCATTAAAAAAGCCGAAAGTTTGATCTGCTCCCACCTTTTGTACCTCTTAGCCAAGTGATACTATCAACAAAAATCAATCATGCAAAAAATTTATGCCCACTTACCTCGTCTTATCCTCAAACATACACGCTTTAAGTATCTTCATTGCCAGCCATGTCAACCAGAAGTATACTATTAAAGCAAGGATCAAAAAGAAGCTATTGATCTCTAGTTTCATGCCCTTGCTCCATTAGCTACAATCCAGGCCATGTTCCAGTTTCATGTCAAGCGATTCTATCTTTGACCACTTGATTCACCTCACCTACTTAATTCATCTCAACCTACAGCAATAACTACATCATTGTAGCAATAATAATGGTGATAGAGCAATAACTACATCATTGAAAAGAATATTTTGATAGAAGAGAGAAGGAGAGAAAGACTGATAATAATATGTTTTTCCTTGTCATTCATACAAAATGATAGTAGGCTATATATGGAGAGCCTTACATGACAATTCATCCTAATAGACATCACATTTTACCAACTGACACTACTTATTAAATAGAAACACAAACTTTGACATGACTCTTGACTAATAAAAGGACACATTACTTAATACTGGTCAAAACACTTAATTAAACTAATAATGATGATAAATTTCAAATTAATATTTCCAACACTCCCCCTTAATTTGAAATTTTCCTTTTGACTTTTTTCGGGTCGAATGTCTTAACCTTTATTGGATTCAATGTTTTTTCAGGACGTTTTCTCTTATATTCTTCTGAAAATCGGGCCATTCCATGCTTTTATTTAGGAACAGCTGACCTAGTAGCATCATGCTTGGCCTTATTGTCTTCATATTCTCAAATTTCCTATGCCCAACCATGGCATTGTGCATATTTCTAGAAGATGCAGAAATGAAAATGTCACTATGCATGCTAACATAGTAATCAACAACAACTAAAAGAGAATCTTTCAATAATTCTTCTTTAGATGCGAGACTCTTTTTGTCCTCCATTAATGGAAATAGCTTGCGCAGGCTAGAGATTCTAGCTTCTCCTCCATATACCTTGTGAGAGGCCAGATAGAGGCGAGTGTTGTTGTCAAAGCCTAAAGCAGCCAATAGCAGCCCAATTTCTTCAGGAGTTAGAGGGCACCGACCTTGACTGCGTAACTGTTCATCGGTGAATTGAGCGTTCAAGACCCTCCCTTGCCATATTACTTGTCTGTACTTTGCCAATACCATCCTTTCTGCTTTACCACCTAACTTCCCTTCTTGAAATTTTTCAGATTTCTCCATTGCTATTTGCAAATCTTCTCTCTTCTCATTCAACTCCTGAGTATCTTCCAACTTTTCTAAAGTTTTCAGCTCGAATTCTTTTGCTACCTCGATTTGAGCAATAGCAGCAGCGACCAGTTCATTTGATAGTTCCTCGGCTTCATGGACCTTGTTTGCAAACCCAATATCTTGTTTTTCCTTTGCTGCATCCAATACAACCTCCTCTTTTTCATGAATAATTGTTTCATTAACATCCTCCGCTTCTTCTTCTTTATTCTCCATTAGTGCTTCATCAACATGATCTACAATGACAATTTGTACTGACTCCTCATCAGCAGCCTCTTCTTCTAATTTTTCGACTTCAACATCTCTCTCCTCCTTACTATTTTTCTTCTCATCCTCCTTACCATAAATTTCCTTTAATAAAACCCACGATTCTTTTGCGGATTTTTCTACAATAATATGATCGAAAGCTTCTTCATCAACGTTCTCACTCATTGCAGCACGTGCACAACGATCTTTCCATCTCAACTTTGTGAATGCCTCACTCTCTTTCTCCGTCATATTTTTGACATCTTTTGGCCATTCATAGTCATTCTCAACGATCTCCCAAAGCCCTTTGGAGATCAATTCTTCTTTCTTTTTATCACTCCACTCTTTGAAAATTTCTTTTGTGAGAACAAACGGTAAGAAAAATAGCATTGTCATAGTTTCAACCTGGCGCTCTGATACCAATTTGTTGGTTTGAAAAGAATATTTTGATAGAAGAGAGAAGGAGAGAAAGACTGATAACAATATGTTTTTCCTTGTCATTCATACAAAATGATAGTAGGCTATATATAGAGAGCCTTACATGACAATTCATCCTAATAGACATCACATTTTACCAACTGACACTACTTATTAAATAGAAACACAAACTTTGACATGACTCTTGACTAATAAAAGGACACATTACTTAATACTGGTCAAAACACTTAATTAAACTAATAATGATGATAAATTTCAAATTAATATTTCCAACAATATTCCAGTTTCATGTCAAGTGATTCTATCTTTGACCATTTGATTCACCTCACCTACTTGATTCATCTCAACCTACAGCAATAACTACATCATTGCAGCAACTATAATGTTGATGTACAGCAATTCCACTATTTATGAACTCATTTGCTAATATTATTTCTATTATTGTTTTTGTCAATTCAACTGACTGCACCACATGATACAAGTTTTCAAGCGGAAACGTAACTGTTCAGATATCAATTTATCATCATGAATAAAGTGAGAGGTTCAGTAGTCTTAGACCAGTTATTAAAAAGCATATAAATTCAAATGCTAACAGTTCAAGTATTAAGTAGATCAGGAAAACATGCAATCAACAAATATTAGTTCCAGATTAGTAACATAATACTTCAGCTCTACAGAATTTAGCCAAACCTTCATGACAGCAAACCAGTGATAATCTAAGCTATAGCGGAAGTATAATAAGAATAGGAGTAGAGGAGTCCAATACATCAAACTACATCAACCGTAATATCCGTATCATATCGCTATCAACTCAAGTAACAAAACAGCATGCAACAACGCAACCGGCAGTTTTAACAACAATGGAAAACTCAAACATGATATTAAACACCAATTCTAGCTAGACTCAATCATCTAACAGAGCAAAGAGTTAATCCAATCAACATGCTTAGGAATAGTGAACCAGACAACCAAAATAGAGGGAATGTTGATTCTTCTACCTCTAGCTGGTGATGGTGTCAGAGGTTTATCTGAACTATAATGCCACTTATATTCTAGAAAACTAAAGGGCTCAACTCGTAAACCAGCAACTTGATGTTAGTGATTCAATGAATGAAACCAAAGCTTAAATTGTGTCACTATTCAAGCATAAACAAAAGGAATGAAGTATGCATTTTATTCCATTATAAATATTAAAGCAATGGGGTATAATAAGTAATAACATGCCAATTTCAAAATGCAGAATATTAGTCAAGTAGGACACTAGTTTATGGACAGATAGTCAATTTGAAATTGAGACTAATTCATAACTTGCACCTGCAAAATTGTATCATTAAGATTTCCAAAATTTTGAAAAACAAGGGTACTTTAGCATATCATGCTAATCTGCATACCTTATAGCAATTTAGTGAGTGTTAAATACATGTCTATTATAAATTCTAATCGTAAGATAACATGCAATAGTATTAAATAACTTCTAAGTTATCTATGGGTCAACTCTATAAGAAAATTGTTATCAGCATAACATGATATGGAAATTAAAGCTTGAAGTTCAACTTTTTGTTGCTATCCAAATAGACTTAAATTTAGGTTTGATTCATAGCCCATGAATCTTGCAGCTCAGTGTAATCACAGAAACAGAGAGGAAACAATTCCCTGTAACTAAGGCTAAAAACTCTGTAAAGAAAGGGATACTCCTACCTTATTAGCTATGTTGTTATATATTTTAAAATATTATGAAAAAAATACATTATAATTCTAAGTTTTTGCTCAATATTGGATAGAAATATGACATTTCTATGTTAGGATTTCAATATATATTAATCAGTAGACAGACATGAAACCCTAGATCCAAATATGTAACCCATATTGATTTAATTGAGAACAAATCAGAAATAGATTAGCGGAAGCGTACCTGAATCCGTAGTTAATCATGATAATACCTGAATCCATATTTGGTTGCTAAGAAGAAGATAGAATTTGGTTTGATCTTCCAAATTGACACAAACCCTAGATTTTAAATCAGCTCTCCGTAGAAGAGGTTAGAGAGATGCTAAGGCTTGTGTAATTCGGGGACCATAACCCCTTATTTATAGAGTTGGCATTTTGTAATTCGGCCCTTCAACAAATTATAAAATGCCCCGGTATCTACACATTAGGCCCATGATAACTTAAACTTTAAGCCTATTAATTCTAATCTAAAATTAGACCACTTCAATTAGGCTTTACACCAAAATAGCACAATACATTTTATTTTACATATGTGACCCAATTGTCGAAATATTCCAACAATCTCCCCCTGGGTCACATATGAAATAACCTTAAAATGTGTTTAACTTTATGAGCTCCAAAATTTGCTATTTATAACATATGGTGTATCTGAAACAATCTCGTCCATTAATTGGGTTGACAAAGGATCAAAGCGGCATTCGTTACATTTATCGTAACTAAACCCATCAATGGTCATATATATCAATACAATCAAACGACATAGATCAATCATGGATGCGTAGCATGGAAATTACATGAAATGTAATCTATACATGTCTATTTCCAACTGATCCTTCTTTAGTGAGATCAAATGTTTAATATTTAAACAACCTGAGTGCAAAGAAAGAATTCATTACTTTATTTCTAATCAGAAAAAAAAACTTGATATACATATAACTGTAACTGAAACATAGAGCAATGAGTCATACGATAATACCAAATACAAACTCCCCCTGAACCAAAATATCCTTACATAAAAGTCACATTAATTGAGCTATATGCTCATGAAAGACCTTAGGTGATAAACTTTTGGTAAGCGGATCCGCCATAATGGAGTTTTCTAAATATGCTCTATGAATTACAATATATTTTGCACTCTTCCCTTATTGGAAAATAATATATTCTTTACTGTCACAATATTACTTGGTCTTTCAATTCTTTAGATATAACTGGAGTCCTGTGACAAAATTTCATTATTATTTTCCATATTTGGATGTCTTATAAAACCAAAGATGATATTTTCAGAGTGGTGAAAACTACAAGTGCCTAAATGACATTTTTCCCATATATAATTTCACCCATGAAATATATTATCATTGCTAGAAGTGGATCTTTTACAGTAGTGACATCCAAAATATTCGGATCGTAATTCTTCATGATCTCCACCCGATTCGATCTTTTATCTATGAGCATATAATCTTTTATTTTGTCTTTTAAAGATATCATATATATCATAACCATTTTGGCTACTAAATCATTGATCCACTTTTAATATCAGTAAAGTATCTACCAAATAATACACGCATATCCATATGTGTATATACATTAGTATGCATTAGAATTCACAATGCAAATGCATGAGAAATCTTTTGCATTTCTTTAGTCTCAAGGATGGTAGCATTTATCTGTTTTGGTAAAATAAAATCAATTGAATCGCAGTTTACGTACCAAACTTTTTTAAGCATTCATCTTCCTAATTCTTTTGTAATAATCCAAATATCACTCTCATGAACAATAATGGTGTATTTGAATCCCAAATACAAAAGACTAATCCATAAATGGTCTTCTTAAGTAGTTTCACAATGTCTCCACTGAGAAACATAACTTTAATTTTCATCAGATAATGCTCAAAAGTATAAAATGTAGTAAGTTCCAAAGTGATCAATTCTAAAGAATTGTTTAGTAAGTCCAAAATGAAACACACTTCTAAAGAAAATGAAATTTCCTTTTAATAATAGTGATTTCAATGAAAATGCCTTATAAAATTCAATATTACTCACTTGATCCCTTTTGGCTTTGAATAGTTATTCATAACCAATGATCTTATTACCTTAATTAGAGGGAAACTTCAAACTTTATTATCCATATAGATTTTTACTATATGTTCATTTCTTAAATCCACATTTTAAATTAGTACCTTACATGGATTGATGTAAGTCCATAGCATCATCTTTATCAATCCATTATTTATCTTTATGAAGAAATACCACACAATCATCTGAAATAACATTTCTTCCCATTTAGGTGGATTTTCTTAGTGATCTTGCATTTTGAGATTGTTGAGTTTGTTTTTCTTGAAGTAGTAATCTTATCTTAAAGGAAGATTTTCTTTAACATTGTCTGATTATGGTTCTTAATTTGCTTCTTCTAATGAAATAAAACAAATCCTAAACTTTAGCCGAAGAAGCAACCGTAGTTGAATCAAAAATTATGATTCTCTCTAAAGACAATGATTATACTTTATTTCTCCCCCCAAACTCAACGTCCTCAAAATCTATTGCATTTCCCATGTTAAAATTTTCCTTAGTGTGGGTTCATAAATAGATATAAACTTTAAATCGCTTAGAATATCAATAATGTATTTTCTATATCTTTATGATATCTCAATCTATAATTCCTTAGTAAACTGAAACAAATAATTATATTAGTCACCAAAACAAGATTTGAGATATCATTATACAAGCTACTTAGCATAAGTAGTCATAACATATATATCAGACATTAAGAGCTTCAATTACATAAGATTTTGAATTTATTCATAAATCAACATTACTATTTTTAGATGAATAATATTAACCTAATATGTTCATATTAGAAATATAAAACCGAAATATGTCTAAATGACAACATTAAAAAAATATCAAATAAATTCAAACAGTATAACTGAAAACTTAATGTGACTTTGAAACATCTAGTATACTTTACTTTATATGACTGTATATCTTATTAAAGAAACAACTATAAACATATCTGTATGTTATTTCTTTTCTTGTAGATCCTTAGCGACTTATTAATCCTTATTCATACATTTAATGTATATCAAATGAGTAATTTCAGTCTTATAAGCTTCAATCTCTGCTCTATTTACCAAAACGCTAAATTAGCCCAACAAGATGACATCTTATTCTTAAAATAATGGTAATCTTTATATGAATATACTGAAGATAACACCAGAAATAACAATAACTTGAGCATCTTTAGCTTTTGAAGCAATATCTTTTTCCGTATAGTACTCACTTAGATTTCTTTTTCTTTGAATTTATGGAATCAAGCACCACAAAAAATGCTAGTTTCCCCTTATTGTTTTCACATAATCAATTTAATTCTCAGTAGATAACCTATCAAAAATAGGTACAGTTACATATAGTCCATCCTTGAAAAGCTTCTGAAATGTTTACTTAATGATTCTTTAACTCTTGCATTCTTAAATTATACTACCTTTCAATATTCTTCATAACATTATAAGAATATCCAACCGTAGTAGGATTGGCTGTAACCCTCCTACTTACAAGAGTTAAATCTATAAAGTCAAGAACAAATAACATGCCTTTTTACAAATCCTTATATTTATCCCAAAATAAGATGAGAATATTCTAAAGTTTGGCAGACACTTTAGCCAAATTAACTGAAAAATGAACAAAATAAAATCAAGATTGACCGAATATGCTCATAGCCAAATATAAACCATAGTGAATTCAAATAATTGGTAGAACTCTTTTACAAGATACCTAGTACACATTAATATCAAGTCTTTGGACAGTAATATTAATTGCAAGTGATACTCTTGTTGCAACGATCAAATACTGACAATAAATAAAAGTCGAATAACAACCTTCCTTTGGGCCGATTAATTATTCACTCTTAAATCCTTATAATTGTCACGTATTTATCATCACACATGTGTAAGTGATTCGGCCAAACATTAGCCTTCCTTTGGGCCGACTAATATTCGCATGAATAACTACACACAAATATCAAACATTTTCATGAACCACCAAAATATAGAGGTCACTTTGGTGACATATTATTTTAAAGTTAATTCACTACTAATGTATAATATTTACAACTGTAAAGAGACACAAAAAATTTTTTGAATTTGTTTCTTTATGTAATGTACTGTGAGTGCTACAAAGCACTCTTCAAAATACTTTAGCTTATATGACACTTGAAAATTGTAACCAATGTCACAATATGATTTAATCATACCTATAATAATTCTTTTCTTTAGATGTGTAGTTACATTCATGACATTCCTTAGATAAATATGATATAAGATATCATAAATATATCACATAATAAATGTCATAAATGAATATCAGAATTAAGTGTCACATAAAAGAAAAATGTACTTACAAACGATATAATTGATGCACTGAATAAAATGAATGAATTAATTGCTATGATAAACATATACAATCCTTAATATAGCTACAGAATGCCACTGTGTCACTTTACCTTTAGCTCATTCACAATTCATAAGGACAGTAAGCACGTTACAGTATAACATAAATTCATGTTTATTGATATTTGAATTGTCCTTAAAAAAAATCTGAATATGATGGCCTGGATAAACTAAAACGATGAGAAGCTGAAAGCTATAGTTTCCGAATTCAAAATTCCCATTTTTTCTTAACCTTTCATACAACACTTAATAGGCTGGATACAAAACTTCATGTAATGCGTGGATCGAATTCAACTACTCCAGCATAACAAAAATATATTAAAGCATGGAACTGGAATAATGAAGTAATCTATCATCCTACGTTAATGCATGTGATATATCATCATGCGGTCCCATAATTGAGTTCAAAGTTAGCTCTATATAGATTGAGCACCATTTCTATTAAAAGAAAGAAGAAAAAAAAGTACTCAAACATTGAAATGGTGAGTGAACGTCCTGAATTGTTTCATGGTTAGCAAAATAAAAAGAATGATAACAGTATAATATTAACGCATGAAACTATGAAGTTGTCAACATCCTATTTTAATGCAAGTACCGATTCCACTATTTTAACGCATGAAACCGAAATATTGCTGAAGGGAACTATTCACTCTGCTTGATTTTTGGTAGAATAGGAGAATCAAAAGAAGGGAGATAATCAAGGGCGGCTAATTCCTTTTTTTTTTCAATCAACTTCATTAACGTTGGTTAACGTTAATCGCTAATTCATTTAGCAATTTATTTCAGCGGTATACAGACATTTATGAAAGTGCATAAACCTCATAATTTAATGCAGCTGTGCACTATAATGTGTTCTAAAGCCATATGGAAAAAACATACTGTGCAGCAGCAATATGTAGATATATGTAATTCATGTTTGTTTAGTTTCTCACCACAATAATAATAATAAAAAAAATGCAACGTGATATATGCCCTATGACAAAGACTGCTTATTATATATATTCATCCAAGTAGAAGAAATAAACTTCCAGATCCTGATATAAATCTACATCAATGATTTCTCAAATAAATCAAGTATGGCCTGCTCCGATACCACTTGTTAGGATTTCAATATATATTAATCAGCAGACAGACATGAAACCCTAGATCCAAATATGTAACCCATATTGATTTAATTGAGAACAAATCAGAAATAGATTAGCGGAAGCGTACCTGAATCCGTAGTTAATCATGACAATACCTGAATCCATATTTGGTTGCTAAGAAGAAGATAGAATTTGGTTTGATCTTCCAAATTGACACTAACCCTAGATTTTAAATCAGCTCTCCGTAGAAGAGGTTAGAGAGATGCTAAGGCTTGTGTAATTCGGGGACCATAACCCCTTATTTATAGAGTTGGCATTTTGTAATTCGGCCCTTCAACAAATTATAAAATGCCCTGGTATCTACACATTAGGCCCATGATAACTTAAACTTTAAGCCTATTAATTCTAATCTAAAATTAGACCACTTCAATTAGGCTTTACACCAAAATAGCACAATACATTTTATTTTACATATGTGACCCAATTGTCGAAATATTCCAACATTCTAGTGATTGTTCATCTTGTCCGAGTAAACTAGAAATGATTAAGAATTTAGTTCAAGGCATCACTATATACAGTATCTATTAAATATGAGCACACCTGAACATGAACAATATCAAATTTTCAACATTTTACTTTTCATCGAAAGTGGTGTAAAATCTGATTGTGCAGAAGGAAAAAAGAAAAAGAATGGTACTACTTTATCCATATTAACACAATCACTAACAGAAAGGCATATTATGTTTTCCGGGCTCTTCCTACTATAATATTAATCACTGCTGCAATGCAAATACTTTAGTTAGAAAGACAATGAAAGGGTCAAATACATGTGAATGGCATGCTTGAAAAAGCACTACAGCATGACCTGTCTGGGAAGGTTCTTTGGGTGAGAGTTCTATCCCCGAAGTACCAATTTTCATTTCAACGGACTACCTAAATTTAATTTAAGTAAATCTATAATACCAGCTATATCAATGTCGAATAATTGTTTGGTCCATCATAATTATAGTCGGTAAAGTAGCTAATCAAGGAAATTGCAACATTAGAGAAGGAAGTGATGCATCTTGAGCAATATTTTCTTTTTCTATATAGAAAAGCAGTTGACCAACAAGTATCTACTCTATCTCTTATTGGCACCCATGATGAATCGAAACAAATTTTATTTACAAATAAGTCAATATCTTACCTTTCATCAATTAGAATAAAATTCTAGATATACATTGGGATATCAAAAGATGGATAACAGGTAGATGATATGTGTGTAGAAAAACTTACCAGTTCAAGTGCATTTAGGTCTTATTCTGCTTTGTCTCATCGTACAGTTCATTCATCAAGAATATCACGTACAAATGAAAGCATATCTGGACCTCTTCAAGCACGCAACTTTCAGCCTCTGAATTATAAGGAAATAAAAGAAATTTTATCAATTTGTTACAAGTTAGTGAAAATCACACATAAAAACTGTGACAAATACCAAATACATGTTTACTAGTCATGATCTATGCTTCTTATAATGAACATGACTTCTAATTTTCACTCATAGTTAGTCAAGTACCTTCGACTGTTTATTTCTAAATGAGTACATTGTGGTATTTTAGGTATAGGAAATATAGCAGAATATTTAGACACGAATATATCAGACCTTATATTAGAGGAAACAAATAACGTTTCTAAGGACATGGCTACATGCATGAACATGATATTTTGTGAGCCTACAGATCCACCATTAATGTAATCATGCCTACCATTTTCTCCTACTTCGATTTTCTAAAAACAAACCATAACTAAACTAGATTCTTAAAACATACCCAAACTAAAATAGCTAATAGCCGACAACATATTCCATAATATATGCCATATATATGTATATAATCAGAAATTTTCTTGTATAGTTCCCTTTTGATAGTTTATATGATAATTTAAAGTGGAAAGAACATAATATATTAACGATTCTAAATGCTAAGAAAAATTCCAAAATATCATGGCTAACAGAAGGTGACATACGTATAAAGTATTGGTACATAATCGAAAAATGATGGAAAATAACAATACCTTGCTATTATTTGCAATTGGCTAAATGAGTTCAGTCAATTGTACAATCACAGATTTGTTCAACGATTTCTTCATGGTCATCTTCTTTCCCTAGCTTCAGACAACTGCAAATTTACATGATATTCATTAACTAATAGAAACACCTGGCTAAAATGAAAAGAGTGACATGATCTGTAAATTTACCATCTATTCTATTTGTTGACTTAGGTTAATTTCATACGAGTATATGAGGAATCAACCTATTTCCTTATTATTTTATATTACAACACTTTTTTTGTCTTGTCCAACATGATCTAACATACTATAGTTCACACAAAAAGTTAAAACCAGGATCGCCTCCTCTTGAAGCTTAAACAACCCTTTATTACTTCTGTTAGCCCCATTGAACTTTTAAGGCATTATTGAATTTACATGGCCTTTTTCTAGGCTAATACTCCAATTAATTTTACTGTCTATTTTAGGAAAAATCCAACATAAAATATTTTGTAATTCCTTTGATGGATTTTTCTATCATAGTGGAAATACCTAAAACATGTGCAATAAGACCTGGGAATTTCACCCAATTTGGAATTATTTGTAGGAACTCTTTATTTACCTTCAAATCAGGAACCCATGTTTTCATGAATAATTGCATCGTAACAAGTCAATTATGTTGTAGTGGTATAGGCATTGACAAACTATTTAATGTACTAATTCAGACAGTCATATTTATTTGTAAGGTTATCATACTTACATGGCTAGCTTTAATATCAATTTCATCAAAATTTGAAATATTTTTATGAAAAAAATATTCATGTTTTCTGTGGAATATAAGGATCCAGATAAAAACATTACTAGGGACATGATCAAGGTCATGTGAACTTATTTAACATTTGACATTGCGAGTGATTTATAAGTAATGAGAACATGCTATTGCATATATGTTACATTATTTACTCATATTTAATCACCGTAGCCACTAACCAAAAAAGGGTAAAGAGAGAAGAAGGTATTTTCTAAGTACACAAAAATGACTTATGAAAAAAAATAGAAAAATTAAACTATTGAATTCCAAACTAGAAAACATCATGACAACCGTAACGGAAACATGAACAATAAATTGGAAACACCAAAATATATCAATGTTTATCAAGAAGCAAATTACTTTAAAGACCGAAAAAATGTAAAACAACTTCCAAAATTGAAATCATACATGGCAAGCATCATAATTTCTAGCATCCTCCCAAACAACATCCAAAACAGAATTAAACGGATCTCACCCTCCATATGACAAAATTGCTCGAACAGGCTTTGTCGTTGCAAGTATTACCTGTAGGTCAATTAGAAAAATAACAAATTCATTCGTTGTAAGTGGATTTGGGTTTGGCGTTGGATTCGAAGATGAGGGAAAAAGCGAAAGCATAAGGAGGGGAAGGCGGGGCGAGGAAATTATTTGGAGGATGGAGCTTGATTTCGATTATATTTTATTTGGGGTTTCAGGAAACCACGAACATCCGAGAAAGTGGGATAACATTATTTACAGAATGGATTTAGGTTAAGTTTTATAGATCTAGTTTTTTGGGAAACCCCGAACATAAGAGAGATTGATGGAGGGAAATTAAAATAAATTTAGGGTTTTGTGAGAGGGAATGCAAAGAGAAATGTAAAAGGAGAAATAAGCGGGAAACGAAAATGAATATACCGACAAGTCCAAGAGATCGTTATTACGAGCATTAAATGCTAAAATAAGAGGAATCTAATGTTTTCAGATGCACTTAGGTTATCAATGCAACTAATAAACGTAAGTAAAAGTAGTTTCTCTTATAGTGTTAAGAACTGAAGCAAATGCACCGAAGAAACTAAAAATTTAATTAGTGCAAACGCATATATCAATAATCATAATCAGCGATAGATATGCGTAATTATTTATAATTTACTATAATTAGTTATTATCATTAAATAAGTTATAATTACTAATTATTATAAATAACTAATAATTGTTTTATGTTTAATAATACATTATAGTTACTTGCTAAAAATTAGTAAATTATTGTTAAGTTTATTAATAAAATTTAAAAATTTATAAATAACTCAATGATTAACATTATATAATAAATACTTAATAATCAATATTAAATAAAAATAGTTTAACAACTAATATTTAATTAATAAGTAATATTTAGTAATAAAGGAGTAATGTTACATATTTAATAATAAAATTTTAACATATTAATCAATTATATATTACTATTATTTAAAGCTAATAATTAAAAATCAATTTTAATACCTATAGAGTGATATTTAATATAAATTAAATATAAATAATTATTATTTAATAATAATTATAAAAAATTATAATTATTAGTTAATAAATATATTTATTAATTGATAAAATAAAGGAAAATAAGCAATATTTAATAAATAACAACTATTAAATAATTAATTTTAAATAATTACCAGTCAATAATAGATAGTTAATAATTACTAATTAATATTTATTATTGAATTTTAATTTTTAATAATAATAATTACTATTAAATAACTACTTTAGGTAATTATGATTTACGATTAAATAGTTATCTAATAATTAATAACTACGACTGGTCTTTCATAACCAATATTTATTTGGTACTTAGAATTTAATTATTTATAAATGAAAACTTAGATCTGTATATATTTATAAATTATAATTATAGTAATTAATTAATTAATTTTAAATAATTATTAGTTAATAATGACTGTTGAAAATAATAATTAATAAATAACAAATTAAAAGTAATAGGTAACAATCAATAAACTAGAGGTAAACTAGTAAATTTTATTTAATAAACTAGAAATAAATAATAGTTTATAAAGTAGAAGCAAACTAGTAGATCATAGCTAATAAACTACAAATTAGTAAATAATACCTAATAAACTTGAAATAAATAATAGTTAAAATAGAATAATTTATTTTTGTTAAGTATTAATAATTAGTAAATTAAAGTTGATATTTATTAATTACATTTAATAGCTAATAAATGTAATAAAAAGTACCTAATAATTAATAAATAAGAATTAAATAAGTAATAAATAATAATAATAATGAATTTTAGAAATATACTTTTGAAATTTTTCTAAATTAAAAAAACAAATTTATGTAGTACGAGACCGGTTAGGAACATTGGTTTCCCGCTTTCAGTTTCCGTCCGCTAAAACGTTGGTTTCCCGCTTGAGTTTTTATTTCCCGCTTGGGAACAATACGAGACCAGTTTTCCGCTTGACTCTCTTCCCTCACGAAACAAAATTTCTTATCTCTCACTTCGTTTTTAATTAAAATTCCCGCTGGCTTGCGTTCATCTCTACACCCGAACTATTCCATACATCAGATCGATGCTGCTTACTCTGAATAATTTCGACTCACAAGCGATCAGATCGTTGCTTTCCTAGATTCGTCGTTGATGCGCATCTGAAACCAAAATAAATAAATAAATTGAAATCAACGTTGGTATATTTAGGTGAGGGGTTTATAGTTTATTGCGGATGAAGTGTGTAGACTGTCTAATTCTAGTTGTCGGGGGTACCTGGTCGATGCGAACGTGGTTGTGATGTTTGGTTTAGTAAGATGGTTGGTCGTTTGTTTGGATTAGCACTTAGCTGGAAGGAAGTGAGAAAGTTGTAATTGGGGGCGGCTTGAGATTGGGTGTTTGTTGAAGTTGTGGGTTTGGGTGTTGTGAAGTACAGGGCTGGAGGCTATGGTGGAGTGTGATGATGAGACGTATGAAGTATGGAGTGCTACAGATTCGCTATTGCAGGAAATTGGGTGCGAGTTAAACCCTTGCCCAACTCTTTTCTCATCAACACAGGAGACCAAATGGAGGTACATATAACTTGATGTTCTTTGCATTGTCAAGGCGAGTATGTGTACCCTTGTTTTTACTATTACCCTACCAGACTATACTTTATTGCAGATAATTAGCAACAGGAAGTGCATAAGCATTTTACATAGAGCAGCGGTGGACGTAAGAAGTATAAGAATATCGGTGGTATCCGTCGTAGGTCTGTCCATGGAGACCGTGGTAGTTCCTATTAAGGGATAAGGAGGAGAGTTATTGGAGATGAACAATTGCAATTTTTATTGATGCAAAACATGATACAAAGAGCACATATATATAGTGCTATGAGCCCAACGGCTAGTATAAAATATACCAAATATGTATGAGCCTAACGGCTAGTATTAAATATACCAAGTATGCATGAGACTAACGGCTAGTAGATAATGACAAAGCATGCTAAATATGATAAAAACGTGTTCACACTCTAACGGCTCTATTGTCTTCGTTATGCCCACTCAGTTCGAACTAGGGTTTCCTTGCTTATTCTGGCTTCCGTCTGCACTAATAGCGCGAAGTTCCTCTCTCATTCTGATGAAATTTTTGGTCGAAAGGGCCTTTGTGAGAGCATCTGCTCTCTGATAGTATGCGGGCACATGACATATTGCAAGTCTCCCTGATTGCGTTCTTTCTCTCACAAAGTGAAGATCAATTTCAAGATGTTTCGTCCTTAAATGCTGAATAGGGTTTAGAGATAAAGATACCGTGCTCTTATTATCGCACCAAATGACCGGCTTTCGTCTTGGAGTGAAACCAAGCTCCTCCATCAGTGATTCTATCCACATGATTTCGGCTGTAGCGCTTGCCAGTGCACGGTACTCAGCCTCTGTGCTAGATCTTAATGTGGTCTGTTGTTTCTTCGTACACTAGGAAATGATATTGGAACCGAGGTAAACGCAGTATCCTGAGACAGACTTTCGATCGTCAATATCGTTGGCCCAATCGGCATCGCTAAAGCACTGTAAGTTAAGTTCCTTTTCTGAATTTAGGCGTACGCCGTAATGTTTTGTGCCTTGTAACTATCGTAACACTCTCTTTAATGCCATCCAATGTTCTGATAAAGGCTTCTGCATGTATTGACTGAGTTTATTGACGCTGTAGCATATGTCTGGTCGAGTAATAGTTGCATATTGTAACGCTTCTATTATGCTTCTATATTGTTTGGCATTGTCGATAGCTTCTCCTTTATGCTTAGATAGTCTTAGGTTACTAATCATAGGCGTAGGTAATGGGTTTGCCTTGTGCATATTTGCCCTTTGCAGTATTTCAGTGATATAATTTTGTTGGGATAATATTAATTCACCATTGTTTTTCCTAATCACTTGTATTCCAAGAATTTTTTTTATTTCCCCCAAGTTTTTAATGGCGAAATTTTGATCCAGCTTGTGTACAATTCTATTTATTTCTTCGCTGTTGTCTCCTGTTATTTGCATGTCGTCAACGTATACTAGAATGAACACAGTTCCATGTATGCCCTTCTTCATATATAGAGAATTGTCCGATTTAACTTGTGAGAAACCCATGTTAGACAAGGTTGACTTTAGCTTTTCATACCAAGCTCTCGAAGCTTGTTTTAAGCCATATATTGCTTTGTATAGTTTGCATACTTTATCACCAGTACCATATCCTTCAGGCTGTTGCATGTATACTTCTTCAGTCAATTCCACATTCAAAAAAGCATTGTTGACGTCCAGTTGCCTCACATTCCATCCTTTGTTTAGAGCAATGGTCAGTATAATTCTGACGGTTGTGGGTTTTATGACTGGGGAAAAAGTTTCATTGAAATCAAAACCAAATTGTTGCGCGTAACCTTTTCAACCAATCTGGCCTTGTATTTGTCAATAGATCCATCTTCTTTTCTTTTTATTTTGTATGTCCACCTACAACCAATCACATTTTTGTGTTTTGGTTGAGTCACTAAGCTCCAAGTGTTGTTTTTTATGAGAGCTTTATATTCAGTGTCCATTGCCTCCTTCCATTTATTTGATCTTATAGCCTGAGTGAAATTCAATGGTTCGATCTCACTGGCAGAAATATTATATACTCTGGGTTTGAAGATGCCTCTCTTTGACCTGGTGATCATGTGATGTCCAGTTGATTGTAGTGGTGTTTGCTGCTGTGTATCATTGTTGCTGGTAGTGTCAACATGGTTGTTGTTTTCTGTATCTTCACTATACTGCATGTTTTGATGTATGTTTATATCTTCTGAGTCATTGTGTGTCTCATTGGTTTGCTCATTTGTTCGATCCATAGTTTCTTCCTGGGTGTTTAAATTGCTTGTTCGTTGTTGCTCTTCATTTCTATCAATTGAAGGTGGTTCAGTAATGAATGGCTCGAACCGTATGTTATTGTTTATGCTTTGTTCCCCATCCTTTTTGCCGATTTGCTTTTCTGCATAAGGAAACTTGTTTTCATCAAATATCATATGTCTAGAAACATATATTTTCCCATTTTTATCCATGCACTTATAACCTTTTTGGTTTTGTGCATACCTAATGAATGTGCATGGGCTTGATCTCATACTTAGTTTATGATTGTTATAGTCTCTCAAACATGGAAACATAGACACCCACAAGCTTTCAGAAAACCATATTCTGGTCTAACACTGTATATCATTTCATGAGGGCTTTTATTGTTTAAGACTTTGGTTGGCAACTTGTTAATGAGGAATACAAATGTGTAGAAAGCTTCATTCCAATATTTCATGGGTAATGAGCTTTGTGATAGCAAAGTTAGACCAGTCTCTACTATGTGTCGATGTTTTCTTTCGACTAAACCATTTTGTTCGGACGTATGCGGGCAAGTTAATCTATGTTTGATCCCTCTTTTGAGAAAGTAATTAGTTAGAGGTTTAAACTCAGCTTCCCCATCTGTCTGAACAACCTTAACAGTACTGTTCATTTGTTTTTCGACATGAGTTATAAATTGTATAACTGTATTGCAAACTTCTGATTTAGTTTTCAGCATGTATATCCAAGTATATCTAGAATAAGCATCCACAAAAGAAAGATAATACCAGTGTCCCTGATATGAATTTAGAGGTGCGGGTCCCCACAAGTCAGCGGCTATAAGTTCTTGTGGCTCATTATAGCTGGTTTCAGAATCACTAAAAGGGAGCTTGTGGCTCTTGCCGAGTTGGCAGTGCGTGCATGTGTGTTTGATAGGTACATTTTTATAATGAATGTTATTACTACGCAGAACAGTCCTAACAGTTTCTAGATTAGGATGTCCTAATTTTACATGCCAAGAATTAATCACGTTACATTCACTGCTATTATTGTCATAATCAACGTTATTGCAACTATTCCTAATACAGTCATTGTCACTACTAGCATCTACATTATTGTATCAGAATTCTCCACTTGAGTTTGCAGTCTTGAATTTGTATAAACCATTGTATAGGTTACCTCGAAGTAATATTTCATGATTTAGGGAATCTTTAACTAAACAAAACTTAGGATGAAATTCAAAGTAAACATTATTGTCGTTGGCAAATTTTGATACACTTAACAAATTTTTATTAATCGTAGGTACCCTAAGAAGATTGTTTAATTTGAGTTGTCTTTTCCCAAAGATAGCCCCTTTGCCTATGTGTGTGATACTATAGCAGTACTACCATTACCCATATGCAAATTTCTCATACCTGAGTAATTTCTGCTCCCAATGTTTAAATTTTGAAGATTGCTAGTTATGTGGTGAGTCGCTCCTGGGTCAGGGTACTATTCTTCGAAGCCATTGTCTTCATTTTTTACTTCATCATTATCTGCAGCATTATGTCTTCGGTTTGCGTTATTATTATTTTGAGTTGAATTCCCTGTTGTTGCCATATTTGCTTGTGCTCTTCTTTGTGAAGAGTAATTTTGGCTTGCCTGTTGTCTACCTGTGTCTGAATTATACCTGAAGTAACATTTGTTCGCCATGTGACCAAACTTTTGGCATATTTGACATTTCACACGATAGTTGTTGTTATCTCCTTGTATCTGCTTATTTCTGACTATGGTATAATTGGCAGAGAACTTTTTTTGTGCTGTTTTTCTTTGGTCGATTCTGCCTTCATGAGCAAGGAGTGCTGATCGAACGAACTGTAAATCAGGTAAGGTTTGTTGTGTGGCTAGCACAGTTACTGGAGATTCGTATTCTTCATCTAATCCACCAATAATAAATAGGATTTGCTCATTGTCGCTGATCTTATGGCCAACAGCATTTAGTTTGTCACACAGATTTTTAATTTTTCCTAAGTATTCTTTCATGCTTGCCTCCTTTTTTCTAGAATTTTGTAATTCCCTTCTATATTGCATGATTCTGGCAGCTGATTGTGAACTGAAAATTTGTTCAACTGTTTTCCATATTCATAAGACGTGCTACATCCAACTATTTGTGATAATAAATTCGAACTTACTGACGATAGGAGCCATGAGGAGAGGAGGCTGTCTTGTTTTTGAAACTTTGTGTAGTCTGTGTTAGGCACAATTTCTCCTTCCGAATTGGTTATCGTCGCTGGTGGGACTGTTATTGTCCCATTAATGTACTGCAGTAAATCATACACTCTTAAAGCGATCTCTACTTGATATTTCCATAGAATGTAATTGTCTTCGTCTAGAGATGTGGTGATAATTTGGCTTTTTGGTTTAATCAGGTCATGATGGTTAGGTGGAGCGTTGTACCCCATACTTCCTGAAACAGCGGAGGTTACTTCATTGTTGTTGGCCATAAAACAAAAACAACTTTCTGCTTGATGATTAAGCCTTTCGGCAATTTGACTCTGATACCATATTAAGGGATGAGGAGGAGAGTTATTGGAGAGGAACAATTGCAACTTTTATTGATGCAAAACATGATACGAAGAGCACATATATATAGTGCTATGAGCCCAACGGCTAGTATAAAATATACCAAATATGTATGAGCCTAACGGCTAGTATTAAATATACCAAGTATGCATGAGCCTAACGGCTAGTAGATAATGATAAAGCATGCTAAATATGATAAAAACGTGTTCACACTCTAACGGCTCTATTGTCTTCGTTAGTTCCTGCTCCACCTTTGGTTACTGCTGAGAACTCTGCAGTGTTCCGTGGGGTTAAATACAGAGTTTAATGGAGTACCAGCAGAGCAATGCTCTCAAGGGTAAATCCGTTCTCCATCTCCTCGCAATCTGAATATATGGTTTCTTAATGCAATAACAAATAAAAAATTTGATATTAATAGTCGCAATATCTATTTGCCATGTCAATGCAGAGCATGAGTGAGACGATATGTACCATTTACCGTTCTGTTCTTGTAAGTGCATCTCCAGCAAAGTTACAGATCGTAACATCACGACCCGTAACATTCAACTGAATATTACGGGGTGTACCCAACGGCGAAAAAAGAAATATGTCACGAGCCTATTTTATCGGCTCGCAACGTCCCGAGCCTATTTTATCCGCTCGCGACAGCAGAAAATGCCAAAAAATTAATTTGGCATTTTTTGGTGTCACGAGCTGATTTTATAGGCTCGCGACGTCGCGAGCCGATAAAATTAGCTCGCAACGTCGTGAACCGAAAAAATCGGCTCGCGGGACCAATTCAGAATTCTGAATTGGTCCCGTAATATTTGAATGAATATTACCTCTCGCAACAGTTGTTGGGCGAGATTTCTTCTTCAATTCAAGATTCAGAGGACGAATCCGACCTCTGTTGAAGGTGCTCTAAGAGTAATATGTCCCTCCACTTCTATCATGTGGAACGTAATGAGGTGGGGTCATAACGATGTTAGTAGTGATTGGAAAATTACTTTCTTTTATCACAACACCAGTTCATGCAGACTGCTTTTCATTCGATGTTATGTCTCTATGTATACAAAAATATGTCTGTTCTATTCTATATAAAAGAATATATAAATATGTTTGCACTTTATGTGTATCTTTTTATATATAAGCTTTAATGTATATAACCATTGGAGATTTCTCCGAAAATAAATAATAAAAATTTAATTAAGTGACAAATTATACCTTAAAAGAGAATTTCAACAAACATCTAAATTTGACTTGGAACTTGCACAGTTACATCTACATCAATCTTCTGGAAAAATGCAATATATAACATGTTGGAAAAAAGTGCTAAAACAAGAATGTAATAGGGGTTTGAAGGTAATGATTATATCTAATATAGTTAGGATGCAATAACTAGCTCCACGATGATTAAATTTCATTTTTGTTGAAGCATAATGATTAGCTGTAATATAGCAACTAGGATAAACAAAATGAAATCTGCACAATAAAACAAGTTGATTAAAAGATGTTTGGATTATACACAATTGATATGAATAGTTTTGTAGATATTGCATTTAACTATAAGCCTGCCAACATGATTTCTTCATCTGACATTTCCATAATATGCATCTTGCTATCAAGAATTTAACTGCCATATAAAATCTTAATGCAGTGGTAACCATCTATGTAGGAATGTGTAATATACCATGCTGGACCAAAATAGTAAAACTAACTTGAGTTGATTAAACATTGGCATTCTATGCCATTCATATCATTGTTGGCTTTCATAAAACAATTTTGTTGCGGAATCTATTGAACATTTATTGGCTGTCGTGGCCCTAGGAGGCTAGGACTACTGTGATTGGTTTCCAAACAATGCAGATTGGTAGCAACTGGGAAAGGTATTCATTCATGGTGTCTCACAAATAAATAGCTGCAGAGTCTCTTCAATACATATGCATATGGTAGAGGATCTTCTAGTTTTTTTTTTCTTTTCCTTACTCAGATGATCATGGATTCGGGTTTTTCAGTTAAGTGCATCCTGTATGGTAGAGGATTTTCTCGTTAGGTGTTGTGCAACATGATCACCATCCTCTGGTACATGTTTTGATGATATCCAATTGTAAGTACTTTGTCTCCTGTTTTCTCTATTGTCAGCTATTTTACCAGCGGCTTTCGGCCTTAGATTCATAGTGATAAATAGAAAATGTTAGTAATATCATTTGACATTTTTGGTTAAACATAAAATATAGGTAAAATATTAGTTATGCATTTAATATTATTAGGTTTAACCTAATTAAATAATTATATTTATACTGACACCGGTTAACAGAATCAATCACCGTTCTACTATTGAATCAAAAAAAAAAACATGATATTATTATTGATTAAACAAAAAAAAACATTATTTCAGCTGTTTTGATAACTACAGTTACATGTTTACAGTTATGATAAATAACTGATAATATTCCTTTTTCATTGATTTTTCCTTAATTGCTTCTTAGCATATTAGGATATTAATTAAATATGGGTTAGAATTTATTATTCTATGAATGCTGAACTTTTATATTATCAATGAAAGCTTAGCTCCTCCACATACAAATTTTTATCTAATATTGTTGATATATAGTTAATTCTGTTGTTCTATAGATATAATCTATTCAATTTTTTTTCGAAGTTCAAATTGTGTTTTTTTATTCATTTTAAATTAATTATCATATTCTCTTGTAGTATTGTCCGTGTTAGCAGCAACCTGAAGCAACGGATTGTGTACATTATGTGATGATGTATATGCATGACATAGTAAAATGCCACGATTAAAGCATCGATTTACAATAGGTAGTACTTTAATTTGTTTCTTTCTTAGCTATTATATGTTAGTTACATACATTTTGATATAGTATTCTCTTGTAAATTGCAGGACTTTGCACAACATGGTTCATATAACCAACAAGGAATAGACAAGGTTCAAGATAACTTAGACAATTATATCATGTATAATTGAATGTAGATGATCTTTTGTTATATATGTTGACTTTATTTTGTGACAAAGTGTGTATTTATGCTTTTTTTGGGTTTGTACACTTGAATTATGTTGGCTGATAATACAATTATTGTTTGATCAGACTCATGGTAATAATGCATTTGCGGAATTTTAAATTCCAATTGATATTGTTTTAGATTTAAAAACTTGAAAAAGTGGATTTTTTTATTTCATATTAAATTTGCGTCAGTTGTAACAGCAGAAGCAGCCGATGCAATACATTATGGTCATTACAAATGTTGTTTTTTTGCATTTGTTCAGTAGCATCGGTTGTTTATAAAGACCGATGTAATACCTAGCCTTGAAAAGCAAATGCAGTCATTTGCATCTGCTTTATTGCATCGGTTGTATCGAACAACCGATGCAAATCATTATCATTTGCATTGGTCGTTTAACTGATGTAACAACTCGGAATTTCAAAACCAATTTAAAATTTTAATTTAATCTATTTTGGTGAATTTTGAATATAAATTGGTTATTTTTGTTAGATAAAATTAGAGAATAATTTTAAAATTAGTTTTTATATTTAATTTGACTTAAAACAAGCTCAGTGAAATTATTAAATTAATTTATAAGCCTAAAATTTGAATATCGATATTTCAAGATTATATCGATCGCTGAAAAAATGACCATTTGTCTAATAATCTCGGAATTCGACGAAACTACTTTTATTGGATCCGGAATGTCGAAATATGTCAGGATTCAAATTTTCAAGTCCAACGGAGTTCGTATGTAGAAGAACGATATATGAACGTATGTTGAAAATTCAGTTTGAATTTGGATTTAACTCAAAATAAGACCATTTTTCAAACAGTCTCCAAATTCGATGCATAAAGGTTCCTTGGAACCGTAATTCCATACTGTAGCGAGATTCCAAATTTCGTAATTTATGGAGTTAACGTATGGCCGTGAGACTAGACCGAAGTTTGCATGTCGGAATTAATACATTGTCATAATGTGCCAATTCATGAATAGTGCACAACCAATTACAATTAAACAAATCGTTCCCTCTCACCTCCACTTAGCACCCTCCCCTTCATTTGTGCTTCCATGATACGATGTTGGATTATGTGGGTCTTAATTTGGTTTTAATTCACTTTCATTTGCTAAAGCACCTTCCTTAAAGCTTAAAATCTTAGTAATAGCTACCTCTTCCATTCCTCTCTCTAGCACCACCACCACCGAGCCCTAGGGCTGCCGCTGCCTCCTCGTGCTCCGCCTGCTCCAGTGCTGGCCGCGCCATAGCCCCCTCCTCCTGTGGCCAAAACCATAGAAAAAGGAGCCTCCTTTTAGCTTAAAACCACCTCATGTGGCTCCCACATGGCCACGACACCACCCCGCTACCACCCAACAACCTGCTTCCTCCCTGTTCCATGCTGGACAGCAGCCCTAGTTCCGTTCGTGGGCCCCACGGCACCAAAAATCACATTTTTCTCAAAAACACAATTTGCAAAAACACCCCTCTCCCTTCTTTGCTTAATAACTTTTGTTCTGTGCATTTCTAGCCAAGGCCCTATTAACGAAAGTTGTAGATCTCGTTTTTCTCTATGAAATGCATATATAAAAATCGAATTTTGGAGTTTGGAGCTGCTCTAAAAATATGATCAAAGTTCGCTGCCCTGGTGCTGTTTTTATCGATTTCCCACGAATCCGAGCGTTTTCAGGAGAAAGTACCCTAGGGAAAGTTGTCCGGAATGGCAATCCTGTGTTGGTGACCAAGTTTAGTGAAGATTGGAGCTCATATGCAGCCTATAGAGCTAGATTGGTCAATTCGAGTTGCAGAGAGCGCAGGGGCGGATCCACCTTACGGCAAGGTGCGGCCGCCGCCCTAGTTGAAAAATTGGGAATCCGGCAAAATTTGGTTTGATTTAAGACCTTGCCCTACCTGAATTGGTGAACTCTACCCTATCTGGTTGCCTAACCAGCCATAATTTGGCCCATTAACTAACGTTTTTTTAACAATTTAACATAGATTGGTATATATACAGCATAGACTAAGTAAATTTTGTGATGTGGGATAATTTATTTTCTAGTTTGGCCCTATCTCAGCACAAAAGCTGGATCCACCACTGTGAGAGTGATAACGGCGAGTGCGCGACAGGGAAACCTACATAAGAAATGTCGTGGCGATTGGATTAACTATTGGGTGACAACTTCTATCTTGAACATTTATAGTGAGAACTCTCTCACTCGATTCTTTTGTTATGATATTATATCATAATTTGTTATACGGTGCCTGGTAGCTCAAATCACAGTTGTTTGCAAACCTATGGCCGAATTGTTGATTTGTTGTGTTATGATTGTGATTGTTCTATTGAAATGTTTAACATGTTAGAATAATGATTATAGATGTAGTAGTTGAAATTGGATATAAGTACCATTTATAACTTGAACAATGAATTTATTATTACATGTTTAATTAAAATTGTTAGTAGGAAAAATATTTCGAATCGAATTAGAATTGGTTAAATTTATTAACTAGTAATTAATTTAAATCGATTGTTGTTGGTTGAAAATCCCACACGGGTCTTGGAATGATATTTGACTCACACATATCCCTAGTGTAAAATAGCGGTTAATCGGTTGATTGACAGATTTACATAAGCGTCAATTATTTGATTGAAGCTCATATGAAAATAAAATGCACACTGGATGTCATTTTGGATGTTGATAGTTGTTTGCAACTATCATTGGGTGTATACGATGAATGTAATCCATGTGAATTTATTTATATGAATATTGGTTGAAATTTTATTCCAACCCGGAATAAATATGAATACTTTTATAATATAATATTCAATGAAGATTAGAACTTTGATTTTGATGTCCGATTTTGGATGGACACGAAAATATAAAAATATGATCTTGAGTTAAGTATATAAACGCTATTTTACGCAAACGTATTTCTATATCAATTTTATTCATTTTTAAAAATGAAAATCGAGAAGACTGAATTTCAAAATATGACTTTTGAAAATATTATCATATTAAGATCATAATGAAATGCAATGTACAATTTTAATTTAAAATTGAAATGGAAGTGAAATCATTTTAAAACGAATTTATAAACGTTTTATAAAATACGTTTTAAGAGGAAATCGACGAAATATATTATACATATATAAATGGTTTGAGTAGAACGTTTCACGCAGCGACCGTTTGTGAAATTTCAACCATTAATTTTGAATGGATGTAACGGGAGATTCGACCATCGGATTCTTTTAAAAATGGAACCATTGGGTTCGCATCGAAAAGATCTTTCAAATGAATATAAGAGGTTTAAATTTGAATTGTTAGATTTTAAAATATATCCAAATCAATTTTGGAAAAGATCGCTATGGATGCGGTTCGGTGGCCGATATTGGAAACGGACTGTAAGGGTCTTAGGAAAATAATTAAAAATACGGAAAAGTTATGTAAAATCATAATAATTGATTTGTAAAGATTTTAGATGAAATATTCCCTATTTGAAAAGACAAAATATATTTTTATCTAAATGAACTAGTTAACAACTAGAATAATAATCCTATAAGTATAATAAATTGGATTGAGAATGGTTTTGATATAATCAGAGTTTTCCAACAAATAAATTGGAATGAATTTGAATGGAAATTATCTATGGATATTTTCGATATTGGGTTCCATGATTATGCGGATATCGTTAAGGAATTTGGAAAATATGGATATCGTTATTCCAAACAATATCTGTTAGTTTCAGAATTTGGTATTGAATGTAAATCGATATGATTTCCATTTAAGATTTCATATTTAATATCAAATTGGATTTTGGGTTTGTTGTGAATGGTATCTTAAGAAATATTATTCTTAAACCCAGTTATGAAAGGAATAAGTCTTTTAATTATGATTTATGGATGTTTTCCAGTTTATTTAATTAAATTAGGACTGAAGGGATTTCGATTAATAATAATCGAGATGAGCTTCTATGAAGGAAGGCGTATACTATTTATGAAATTGAAAAAGGCCTTGTCGTTATTCCACTTATAGTATCGGCCAAATATGGAAATTTATTCAATTATAAATTGTTCAAATTTCCATGAAGATTCCATATTTAATGGAAGATGATTTTGGATTTATTGTAAATGGTGTTTTTATATGACATTTGTTCTTTAACCCAAGTAAAGATGTAACGACCCGCATTCTACGCATCGGGGGATCGTAGAATATTTATTTCCTTCCCGTATGAAGTCGTATGGTCATGTAACTTTGGGAAACATCTATTAAAGTTATTTCCCATGTTCATGATTTTTGTCGATTTTTAAATGACCATTTTGCCCCCAGTTGGTACTGTTTTGGCCATAACTTTTGATTGGAAAGGAATTTTGACTTGAAACCACTTCCATTAGATTCGTTTAATGGTTTACCTTTCCGTAGAGTGGTCATAATAGCCAAACGGACTTACCGTTTGGGAGATATGGCTGAAATAAGGTTTGGAGGGGAAAAACTGCTTAACCGGGCCAAATCGGGTGATTAGTGAGTAGGCCCATAACCTATTTCGGGATTGGGGTTATGGGAAGGCTGAAATGAGATAGAGAATCATTCCATTTCAGTTTTCTAGCCTCCACTTATCACCAAGAAACCCTAAAAATGGCCTCCAACCTCTAAATCACCTCCAAATCATCTTTTGGTCAAGGATTAAGCTTAGCAACATCTAATCAAGGGAGATCTACACCAAATCAACATTAGAGCTGCTGTTTAGCATTTGGATTTGCATCAAATCAGAGGTTTATTTCAGATCTTAGTTTTGTTTGTGGCTAAGGTGAGTGATTTGCATAGTTTTACACTAATTATGGCTAATTAAGGGTAAGTAGTGTTAATTAGCGAATTTATACACTAGTAAATTCGGGAAAAATGTTCATAAATTCCTAAATGATGTTTTAGACCTCCGATATGAATTTGGGTTAATTTGGTTAAGTTTTGCTAATCCTATCATTGGTTTCACCTAAACATGCTTAAGGGGAAATATGGGATTTTGGGTATGTTTGATCCATTTTAACCTATCATATTGATGTTTTGATGTTTGTGGTTGATTATGCATGTTGCTATGACTGCATGAGATGCTTTGTGATTGATTTCAATAGTTAGAATGGTCGAAAACGTCGTCGAATGGCGTAAACACTTGCTGGAACAGTTTCAGAAAACAGTGCAGGTTTCGGATCGGATCGGATATGGGGGCTCGGATCAGATATGTTGAACTGGGCAAGGGATTCGATCGGATCGGAACCTGACACTCGAGAAAATTGGCAAAAATGAAGGCCACGCTAACTGAACTGGGATCGGATCGGATCAAAGAGGAGGGATCGGAGCGGATAGAGGAGGATGGATCGGATCGGAGCACGTGAAGGATGAGGAGGCGGATCAGAGCGGAAGCACGAACTGGAGGGGGAATGGCACCCGACCCGACCCGAAGTGAAGCACCCGACCCGACCCGAGGAGAAACACCCGACCCGAACCGTATCAGAAGAAGACCCGACCCGAACCGATGGGGGATACCCGACCTGAACCGACGGCTTGAGGAGGAACCCGACCCGACCCAGTATTGACCAATAATCCGAGATGCAAAGGTAGCCCAATATGGGAAGTTAGAGCTCAGGATCCAGCTGGGAACCGATGAGTTCACTTCATGGTTGGACTTTGCTGCGGGACGTGTGCTAAGGAGTTATCGACGTTCATAACTTCGATTCACCACTAAAAATGGATGATGGGCTACTTATCAGTGCAGTAGAGTCATTGCGACTCGAGGGGCAAGGTGATGGTAGCAAGACTACGTTATCAGTGCAGTAGTGTCATTATGACTTGAGGGGCAAGGTGATGCGTAGTAAGACTATGAGCCAGCGCAGATGGGGTGAATAACTCCATGAGGCATGTGGACATAGTAAGGATTGGTAAGACCATGAGCCAGCGCAGATGGGGTGAATAACTCCATGGGGCAAGTGGACATGGTAAGGATTGGTAAGGCTATGAGCCAGCGCAGATGGGGTGAATAACTCCATGGGAACAAGTGGACATAGCAAAGGACTAGTGGCTACGTTATCAGTGCAGTGAAGCCATTTATGACTTCATGGGGCAAAGTGATCTTAGCAAGGGTGGGTGATCGAAGTGGTGAATATCGTATGCTTTACGCACTGAGTGAGAGATGTGAGGATGGATGCTATGTTTGATTGTTTGCCATCACTATGACATGCAAACCTCCCCCACCTCCGTATCTTTACACCTTTTGATATGGCATCTTAGAGTGTTGTACAGAATGTAGTGCTAACTCTTTGGTTGCAGGTCCAGGTTCAGGTATGTTTTAGTCTACCTGTTATTGTTCACTTTAGATGCTTATTGCTCATACCAGGCTTTATGTCTGACCTAGAGTTTTATGTCTCCTCTTATTACTCTGGGTGCTCACACGAGCAGACTAGAGACAGGTTAGCTGGTGGTGCGCGAGTAGCTGATTCAGAGGCGGGCAGGAGGCTTCCACGTATGATATATATACACATTCTCCCTGTGTCGTTGGTGGTCGCTACTTGGGCATTAGTAGTGTACCTCCTTTATCTTGCTTTTGCTTTGAGACAGTTGAAAAGTTGTAATAAGCTATATTTTGGATTTCCGCTGCTATGATGCTTAGTTCTGGTTTTTAGCTTATGCACTGTCTCTCCTGTTTTATGTCAAGTATGTTATTATTATATTTTGTTCTGTGCGCTGTGAGACATTCTACAGGTTCTTTGTATGTTCATTTCCTTCTTTCCTTCTTTCCTTCTGATGACCCGTTCCGTGCTAACTGGACATGTGTATAGTGCACTTTTGGAGGAAATGTCGGTTGGTGCGGGGCGGGCCGCCACACTTGGTATCAGAGCTCTAGGTTGCGTAGTTAACCTAGGGAAAGACACCAGAGAGAGATAGTACGTATATGAGAGCGCGTATTTGTGATTACTTTGGTTTTCAAAAGCTATGTATATATATTATTGGTAGTATAAGAATGAAGTCGCACTTCACTAGCACCACTATGGGGTCGTTAATCGTTTCCCTTTTTCAGATTGGCGATGAGCCGAGACACGAGGGGTGCTAGTAGAGGAACCAATTATGGGAATGCTGCTGACATGAGGGCGATGTTTACTGACCTCATGAGAGACATGCTTAGAGAAGTGCAAGGGGCAGCTCCCAATCCCGGAGTTGGTGCTGGCCCAGTAGTGCAGGCGCCTAAGGTCGATTTCGCCAAGTTGTGCAAGGATTACACTAATCTTGGTGGGAAGCCGTTCCACGAGACGGAGTCGGCCACAGATGTTCAAGATTGGATGGATAGCTGTGATCGTATCTTCGATGACTTGGGTCTTGAGGATGCGATGAAGAGAAGGCTAGCGTCTCGTCAGCTGCAAGGGCGAGCGATGAATTGGTGGAATGCCATTAGAATAGCTACCCCAGAGGATCAGGTTACTTGGGTTCAGTTCAAGGCTCGCTTTAGCGAGAGGTTTATTCCAGCTGCCCAGAAGTCAGTGTTGTTCAAGAGGTTCTTGGAACTCAAGCAGAACGGAAGGGCAGTTTCTGACTATATTGCTGAGTTCGACACTTTGTCGAAGTATGGGCTATCTCTTATTGATACTCCTGAGAAGAAGAATGAGAAGTTCATTACTGGTTTGGATGGATACTTGGGGGAAAGGCTTATCAATCACATCGATGAGACTTTCGAATCGATTGGGGGAAAGCTTTGAGATCAGAGAGTCTTTACCCTAAGTCAAAGGCTGAGGCTGCATTTGCAGAAGGGCCAAAGCCGCAAGCAGGCGGTGGAGGCAAGAATAACTCTCAGAATAAGAGGAAGCAGGACCAATCTAAAGGTGGCCAGAAAAAGAACAAGAAGGAGGTTGAGTGCTTCAGCTGTGGTAAGAAGGGCCATTATGCTAAAGATTGTCGGGCCAAGCCAGCGGATAAGAAGTGCTTCAACTATGGTCAAGTGGGACATTTCAAGGATAAGTGTCCGCAACCTCTTAAGGAGAAGCAGATTGTGAAAGCATATGCTATTGATGTTGTTCCTTCTTCGTCGAATGCCCCAACTGCGGCGGAGAAAGGAAAGAATGTTGTTATTCAAGGTATGCTTTCTATTTATGATGTACCAGTTCGAGTTTTGTTTGATACTGGGGCTTCCCGCTCCTTCATATCTAGTGACCTGGTAGATAGGTTGGGACTGGAACCCAAGATAGTCGATAGACCATTGGTTGTGACGAACCCGATTGGTGGTTCGACTAGCCTTAGTATGATTTGCAGGAATTTTGTCTTATCGAGTCATGGATGTATGTTTGTATGTGATTGCTTTGTTTTGGGCTTTACTGGGTATGGCATTATATTGGGAGTCGATTGGCTCCAAAGATACGGGGTGGTGGTAGACTGTGAGGGCTTTTTGGTGACAGTGAGGGCGGATGATGGACGGAGGGTAGTGTTTGGTAGTCTACCTAGTGATGGGGTTATGGCTAGTTTTGTAAATTCCCTCGACATCCCGCAGGATGAGTTGTCAGATGTGCCCGTGTTTGGCCAGTATCCGGACGTCTTCGAGGAGGTGACCGGGCTTCCACCACACCGAGAGATTGAGTTCCGTATTGATTTAGTGAAAGATGCCAGACCTGTAGTGATGCCACTTCGTCGTATGGCACCAAGGGAGCCGCGAGAGCTCGGGGTGCAAGTCAACAATCTTTTGAAGAAGGGATTTATTAGAAGGAGTGTCTCAGAGTGGGGAGCACCAGTTGTGTTTGCCACTAAGGAAGATGGTTCCCTTCGGTTGTCTGTGGACTATCGCGAGTTGAATAAGGTGACGAGGAAGAATAAGTATCCTCTACCGCGGATAGATGATTTGTTTGATCAACTGGAAGGAGAAAGAGTGTTCTCCCAGTTGGACCTCGCGACAGGATTTCATCAGCTACGAGTAGCGGATGAGAGTGTTCCGAAAACGGCATTTAGGACGCCGTCTGGATTTTATGAGTGGTTGGTCATGCCATTTGGGTTGACCAATGCACCAGCCTATTTTGTGGATCTTATGAATCGAGTATTCAAAGATCAATTGAAATGGTTTGTTCTTGTGTTCGTGGATGATATCCTTGTTTACTCAAGGACAGAGGAGGAACACAAGGGACACTTGAGGATAGTGATGGAGGTGTTGAGGAAACACCAATTGAAAGCGAAATTCTCTAAGTGTCATTTTTGGAGAAGGGAAGTGCGGTTCTTGGGTCATGTTGTTTCAGAGAGTGGTATTGCCGTGGACCCTACGAAGGTGGCTACGGTACAGGATTGGCCTACGCCCAAGAATGTAATGGATGTAAGAAGTTTCTTGGGATTAGCTGGATATTATCGTAAGTTTATCCAGGACTTCTCCAAGATAGCAGCACCGTTGACTCAATTGACTAAGAAGAATCGGTCCTTCGTTTGGGACGCAGTGTGTGAGGATGCCTTCAAGAGTCTAAAAGAGAAGTTGACGCATGCGCCAGTGTTAGTCATTCCTAAAGGGAATGAAGAGATGACGGTATACACGGATGCTTGTGGTACCGGACTGGGTGCTGTATTGATGCAAGGTGGTAGGGTTGTAGCTTATGCTAGTCGACAGCTAAAGCCTCATGAGAAGAAGTATCATACCCATGATTTGGAATTAGCAGCGATTGTGTTTGCGCTGAAGATATGGAGACACTATCTCTTGGGAGAAAGATTTGAGTTGTTTACCGATCATAAATCGTTAAAGTATCTCTTCTCCCAGAAGGATCTGAATCTCCGTCAGCAGAGATGGTTAGAGTTCTTGGCTTCGTATGATTTTGATATCGCATATACACCTGGGAAAGGTAATGCGGTAGTCGATGCCTTGATTAGGAGACATGCCAGCTTAGGGGCAATGTTTCTTGAGTGGAAGCAACTGGAGTATATCGCGGGGTTTGATTTCAGACCAAAGTGCGACTTAGATCCAGTTATGTTAGCAAGTTTGACGATCAGATCCACCTTGATTGAGCGGATCGGCTCTAGTCAGAGGGACGATCCTAACCTATTGGAAATCATCTCCATGTTAGAGATGGGTATCTATGAGGAGATGAACAAGTATGGGCTTGGTCGAGATGGATGGCTTCGAAAGAGTGGAAGACTAGTTGTGCCCGACGTGAATGGTTTGAGAGATGAAGTGCTTAGAGAATGTCATCACTCAAAACTAACTATACATCCCGGTGGTAATAAAATGTATCGAGACATGAAGCAAACCTACTACTGGGAAGGGATGAAAAAAGACGTTGGGAAGTTTATATCCAAATGCATGAATTGCCAGCTAGTGAAGGCCGAGCAAAAGAAGCCTAGTGGGTTGTTGCAACCATTAGAGATTCCCGAGTGGAAATGGGAGCAAGTCTCGATGGATTTCATCGATGGCTTACCAAGGACTAGATCGGGATATGATAACATTTGGGTAATTGTGGATCGATTGACTAAGAGTGCAAGATTTATACCATTCAAATCGACCAGAACGGCAGCCAAGTTGGCAGAATTGTATATGAAGTGGGTAGTGAGATTTCATGGAGTACCTAAAAGCATTGTGAGTGACCGAGACCCGTTGTTCACTAGTGGGTTTTGGAAAAGCTTACAAGAGGCTCTAGGGTCTGGATTACATCTCAGTACCGCATATCATCCTCAGACCGACGGTCAGACGGAGAGGGTGAATCGTATATTGGAAGATCTCTTGAGAGCATGTATATTGGACTTTGGTGGATCACGGGATGACCATTTGCATCTAGTAAAGTTTGCATATAATAATAGCTACTAGTCCAGTATCGGTATGGCTCCATATGAAGCTTTGTACGGAAGACCGTGCAACTCACCATCATGTTGGATAGAGACTGGCGAGAAGTTTGTGCTTAGACCAGATGTGGTGAGAGAAACTTCCGATAAGATTAAGATCATTCAGCAACGAATGAAAGCTGCCCAAGATAGGCAGAAGAGTTATGCTGATAAGAGGAGAGGAGACTTGAAATTCTCCGTTGGTGACTTGGTGTTTGTCAAGATCTCCCCGTTGAAGAGCGTGATTCGATTTGGCAGGAGAGGCAAGTTGGCACCAAGATTTGTTGGCCCATTCCCTGTTCTTGAACTAGTCGGGAATTTGGCATATAGAGTTGGCTTACTAGAGAAAATGGCGGGAGTTCACAATGTATTTCATGTTTCCCAACTAAGGAAGTTCGTTCACGACTCAGATACGACTATTTCACCTGATCAGTTAGAGGACTTCGAAGTAGAACCTGAGGCGGTTGGGAACCGCAAGCCGATTCGTATTGTGGGGCACGATACGAAGCAACTTCGAAGGAAGGCGGTGAAGCTAGTCAAGGTCCAGTGGGGCGAGAACGAGAGTGATTGTACTTGGGAGACAGAGGAGGGCATTAGGAAGGCATATCCAGAACTCTTTGTCTGGTAAGATTTACTTTGCGATTTAGTTATTCCGCATGCTAGGATAGACTTATTTTACTTGTTTTGCATGTTTGATTGTTGTTTTATGATTGATAGGCATGCAGGACCTTTGTGTGTGTTTTGATTAGGGAATTTCGGGGGCGAAATTTCTTAAGGGGGGAAGAGTGTAACGACCCGCATTCTGCGCATCGGGGGATCGTAGAATATTTATTTCCTTCCCGTATGAAGTCGTATGGTCATGTAACTTTGGGAAACATCTATTAAAGTCATTTCCCATGTTCATGATTTTTGTCGATTTTTAAATGACCATTTTGCCCCCGTTGTTACTGTTTTGGCCATAACTTTTGATTGGAAAGGAATTTTGACCTGAAACCACTTCCATTAGATTCGTTTGATGGTTTACCTTTCCGTAGAGTGGTCCTGATAGCCAAACGGACTTACCGTTTGGGAGATATGGCTGAAATAAGGTTTGGAGGGTGAAAACTGCTTAATCGGGCCAAATCGGGTGATTAGTGAGTAGGCCCATAACCCATTTCGGGATTGGGGTTATGGGAAGGCTGAAATGAGATAGAGAGTCATTCCATTTCAGTTTTCTAGCCTCCACTTATCACCAAGAAACCCTAAAAATGGCCTCCAACCTCTAAATCACCTCCAAATCATCTTTTGGTCAAGGATTAAGCTTAGCAACATCTAATCAAGGGAGATCTACACCAAATCAACATTGGAGCTGCTGTTTAGCATTGGGATTTGCATCAAATCAAAGGTCTATTTCAGATCTTAGTTTTGTTTGTGGCTAAGGTGAGTGATTTGCATAGTTTTACACTAATTATGGCTAATTAAGGGTAATTAGTATTAATTAGCGAATTTATACACTAGTAAATTCGGGAAAAATGTTCATAAATTCCTAAATGATGTTTTAGACCTCTGATATGAATTTGGGTTAATTTGGTTATGTTTTGCCAGTCCTATCATTGGTTTCACCTAAACATGCTTAAGGGGAAATATGAGATTTTGGGTATGTTTAATCCATTTTAACATATCATATTGATGTTTTGATGTTTGTGGTTGATTATGCATGTTGCTATGACTGTATGAGATGCTTTGTGGTTGATTTCAATAGTTAGAATGGTCGAAAACGTCGTCGAATGGCGTAAACACTTGCTGGAACAATTTCAGAAAACAGTGCAGGTTTCGGATCGGATCGGATATGAGGGCTCGGATCGGATATGAGGGCTCGGATCGGATATGTTGAACTGGGCAAGGGATTCGATCAGATCAGAACCTGACACTCGAGAAAATTGGCAAAAAGGAAGGCCACGCTAACTGAACTGGGATCGGATCGGATTAAAGAGGAGGGATCAGATCGGATAGAGGAGGATGGATCGGATCGGAGCACGTGAAGGATGAGGAGGCGGATCGGAGCGGAAGCACGAACTGGAGGGGGAATGGCACCCGACCCGACCCGAAGTGAAGCACCCGACCCGACCCGAGGAGAAACACCCGACCCGAACCGTACCAGAAGAAGACCCGACCCGAACCGATGGGGGATACCCGACTCGAACCGACGGCTTGAGGAGGAACCCGACCCGACCCAGTATTGACCAATAACCCGAGATGCAAAGGTAGCCCAATTTGGGAAGTTAGAGCTCAGGATCCAGCTGGGAACCGATGAGTTCACTTCATGGTTGGACTTTGCTGCGGGACGTGTGCTAAGGAGTTATCGACGTTCATAACTTCGATTCACCACTAAAATGGATGATGGGCTACTTATCAGTGCAGTAGAGTCATTGCGACTCGAGGGGCAAGGTGATGGTAGCAAGACTACGTTATCAGTGCAGTAGTGTCATTATGACTTGAGGGGCAAGGTGATGCGTAGTAAGACTATGAGCCAGCGCAGATGGGGTGAATAACTCCATGGGGCAAGTGGACATAGTAAGGATTGGTAAGACCATGGGCCAGCGCAGATGGGGTGAATAACTCCATGGGGCAAGTGGACATGGTAAGGATTGGTAAGGCTATGAGCCAGTGCAGATGGGGTGAATAACTCCATGGGGCAAGTGGACATAGAAAAGGACTAGTGGCTACGTTATCAGTGCAGTGAAGCCATTTATGACTTCATGGGGCAAAGTGATCGTAGCAAGGGTGGGTGATCGAAGTGGTGAATATCGTATGCTTTACGCACTGAGTGAGAGATGTGAGGATGGATGCTATGTTTGCCATCATTATGACATGCAAACCTCCCCCACCTCCGTATCTTTACACCTTTTGATATGGCATCTTAGAGTGTTGTACAGAATGTAGTGCTAACTCTTTGGTTGCAGGTCCAGGTTCAGGTATGTTTTAGTCTACCTGTTATTGTTCACTTTAGATGCTTATTGCTCATACCAGGCTTTATGTCTGACCTAGAGTTTTATGTCTCCTCTTATTACCCTGGGTGCTCACACGAGCAGACTAGAGACAGGTTAGCTGGTGGTGCGCGAGTAGCTGATTCAGAGGCGGGCAGGAGGCTTCCACGTATGATATATATACACATTCTCCCTGTGTCGTTGGTGGTCGCTACTTGGGCATTAGTAGTGTACCTCCTTTATCTTGCTTTTGCTTTGAGACAGTTGAAAAGTTGTAATAAGCTATATTTTGGATTTCCGCTGCTATGATGCTTAGTTCTGGTTTTTAGCTTATGCACTGTCTCTCCTGTTTTATGTCAAGTATGTTATTATTATATTTTGTTCTGTGCGCTGTGAGACATTCTACAGGTTCTTTGTATGTTCATTTCCTTCTTTCCTTTTTTCCTTCTGACGACCCGTTCTGTGCTAACTGGACATGTGTATAGTGCACTTTTGGAGGAAATGTCGGTTGGTGCGGGGCGGGCCGCCACAAAAGACAAGATTAATCTCCAAAGGTTGAATAATCATCAAGTAATGATTTTTAGCGTTAAAGTTAATTTGGAGATTTAATCAATCTTAAATTAGATTGAAATGAGAATGGGATAATTAAATTTATCGAATTCGAGAATTGTTCGAGATGGAGCACCATCAGTTTTACTCCATGCGATAGTTAAATCTTTAATTAGATTTGAACGTTAAATGGTAACTAAAATTACCGATAATACAATGGGTGTTAGATATGGAGTACTACCAGTTTTGCTCCATGGGATGAATAGGTTGGGATTAGGATAATAAAATAAATGATTACCTTGGTAAGGCTCGTTAATCCCAACTAGTGTTATAAACCTTAATTTGGTTTAAGATTGTCAAAAGATAATACCAAATCTTTTACAATGGTTTTCAAAGAAAGATTTACGCAAGAGGTTTAAATGAATTAAATCTTTGATAAGATTTATGGGAATAATTCCCAGCGATAAGAATATTTGAATAAAAGAATATTCTAGATTGGAATGAGGTGTATGATATGTGTTTTTATAGCACTTGAATATAAGATACGCGAGTTATTCGGAAGACCGGGTTTAACCTATTCTGAATAACTGATACGACGATGAAGACGGTGGTTGAAGACTGGAGATCTTAACATCGAATGGACGATTATTGATGTCTTGATTGGGTTGTACACCCAAGACGAGGTAATAAGTGATGATCGTCCAGACATTCTTGGAGATCGACCGGATACGCGGGGACCTCTCTCTTGTATTAGACATATGGGATGAGGAATAAGGTACCTCAGGTTTCTTGCAGACCCAGAACGAACTTGTACATGGATTGTATGTCTTACGTTGAATTTCATTATGTATTGATTGATATCTATTGAATATATCTGTTTGGTGGCAAAGAATTTATTCTCTTGTTTAATATCCTTCCCTTAGACGTACGAGCTTAGAGGTTATATATTGGTAGACATCAGTTGTATGGCATGAATTGTCAATATGGCATACAAAGTGCAATGATCAAGGCTTTTGTTGAAAAGCAGGGTCTTGTGGTTGATGACCAAAGCATGTCTTAGCACCGCTTTATCTATAGCGTTAATTCGCGAGTCTCACACCTAATATGAGTCAAAAACGGGACAGTGACTGCAGGGAGTGCATGCGTTTCTTTCAAGCTAGAAGTGATGTCATGGTATGGAGCCCAAACATTTTTACTTATGTGGATGATGGATTGCGAGGCGCCTCAGATATAGAGCCGACTGAAGGGATCATATGTCTATGTACTGACCATTTTGGAGGTCTGATAGGATCAGGAAACATATTGTTCAGGAATAATCAATCCATAAAAGTAAGAGTGGACTGGCCCTGAAGATCCAAGAGTTACTAAGGTGTGATCCTGAGGCATTTGCTAGAGTGTCTCGAAACCAGTGAGGAGACATCCCTTGCCTTGACTCATAGATGGAATCCAATTTCCAATACGCGACTTTTCGGTTTTAATTGTAAACCTATATGGCGACATAGTAGGATGTGGTACTATGTCGTCTATGATTGATACATTTATATTTGAAGTTGTTTTATACACTATACACTTATAGTAATATCATAATGATTTGTTTTAAAGCGTATCAAGCTTGTTTGGCTATCATAAGGTAAAAAACTATCATTCGGCTTGCGTTGCATTGTGTGATGGGACCTGAGTCTTATAATAGCTTCATTTTCCAAAAAAGCATAGCGTTGCTTTATTCTAAACTGATATTCATGTGGAGTAAACCCATTCCGTATCATATGGCCTGGTCCCATGATTTACCCTATTTTTAAAGTAAAGTTTAATAATCGTTTTAAGTTCTCACATCAGTCCCAAGACTAACCTAGAGTTTATTGTTTTCACCTAGGCACTGGGTGCCCATATTTTCCACATGGGCAACTAGTAGTTTTGGTTTTGCAGATTTCTATTTAACAGGATCCTGGTTTATAGCTGGAGCTATATTTGTATCCATGTATTTCTTTCAGTTGTATTTAATTGATGTATTTCCGCTATGCATTGTATTAATACATTTTTATTTCCACTGCTAGGTAATTTATTTTCTGATATTGTTTTTCTGCTGTATAATATTTGTTTGTACTCTAATGTAAAAATTTTGTAATCACAATGAAATTTTTTGTTGTTCTATGTTCCAATGCGTCGTGTTCTCATACAATCCACGTTTTTTCATCTCCTCAGAGATCACGGGATTTCAGGTCGTGTCAACTAATGCAACAGAAATCTGTTTGTTGCATAATCTTCATTTGCATCAGTTGAACAAGCGACACAATAGGGGTTTAACAACCACTGCAAATGATTTGTTTTGTAGTAGTGCCACCTTTCTTAGCTTAACACCCTGAGTGTATTTGTTGACGTCAATTAGTGATTTGACGGATCTAACAATGTGGCATTCAAAGTAATTGATGATATGTTCTTTGAAAGGTAAATTGTGACCTCAGGCTTCATCAATCAGGAAATGACAGAAATCAGGTAGGCGACATGTCTAAGTGGGTCATTCCCATTAGGGTGTGTTGTCACCATCTAGAGAAAATTCTATTTTTTCTTCTTTTATTTTTGTATCTTCCGAGACGTACGATGGGCCCATAAAACCGTAGGGTGACAATATATTTGGTACACTAAAGTTAAATGAGTGATCGGTCATGTGTGGTAGGGTTGCAAGATGTTTTTGTTGAACCCTAGTGTATTGTTCTCTAGAGGTACACTTTCGGAAGGTGGTCCCATACCTTGTCATAGTTGGAATCCATTCTCCAATAAGATCTATGCGGTTTTTGATTATATACTATATATGTAGAGCGTGAGATGCAAGCATTTTGCTATATGGTTATTTATTTGTGATTTGATAGACACTATTATAATATCACTGGATTTTGATATATCAAAAATATTTTGGGTTATCATAAGGTAAATACCGTCCGTATTTATGTGTGGATTGGTCTTACGAATATCCTTTTCTTTCAAGGGATTTTCTAAAGTTAAGAATGTTGGATGTTACTTAAACTTTGTGAGTTTTCTCACGCTGGTTCACCAAACTGATCCATGGCATTTGTAATGCTCAGGTCAGACCGAGTTTTTATAAGTTCAGGTTAAGAGGCTATGAATCTCAGAAGACATGCTGGAGGAGTCCAGACGTATTTAGTATTTATTTCGCTGGGTGTTGTATATGGGTGCAAATTATTATAACTATCCAGATGTATTGGTTGTCTGTTGTACTCTGATGGATGTAAGTATTATTTTTCAAGCTCTCAATAAAGATTTATTTCTATATTATATTTTATTCTGTTGCGATGTGAGACTCTGTGTTTTTGATCTTCTTCTTCTATTTTAATATTTCTTTTCTCACCCTTTAATTTCTTTCTAATAACTATCCGCTTTCCATGCAATTTGGATTGGACTTGAGTTGTAATTGTCAACTCAAAGGGTACACAAAAGTAGGCCGTTACAAAAAGATTTTCTCTTTGGCCAATCATTTTGCAAAGTATATGTCAAATTTTCATTAGTGCGTATGTGATCTGTAACACCTTGTAAAGTATACCATAAACAGGCATAGGCTATTAAATTAAGAATAAGTAGTAATAATTAATAAAATACTAATAGGTTGAAAAAATGAATATTTAATAATTGAGAATTTGGTCAAGAAAATATTACCATTATATTATGAGATTCTAGTCTGTTTTCATATTTTATTTATCAAAAATGGAGTTCGTATGAATAAACTACAAATAAACAAGTTGCACGAAAATAATATACATAGAATATTTGAAATTCAAACTATAAATGTAAAACTGAAATAAAAATAAATAACCATAACATAATAGAATATTCCTTTTGGATTTCAAACTTTTTTTTTTGTGTGTGTGTGTGTGTGTGTATATAAGACAATGTTGGATTTATAAGACAATGTAAAACTCTAATTTTAGGAATTATATTTGATTAGAAATTATAAGACAATGAAAAGAACTAGATTAGAAATTATATATAAGACTCTAATTTGATTCTTATATATTGATTTTAGGAGGACTATTTAGAGTACGTTATTTCGAGGAAACAATATAGATTTCTGGTTCTACTCAACTTTGTTATTCTTTTCCTTGTATTTCTGTAAGTGGGAATTATATTAAGTCACTATTTTCTATAGTTGTAGTGTAGAATTTGGATTGTTATGTCTATAAAAGATTTGGGATTCCTGCGAAAACATGATACATAAATATCCCATAAATCTCTTATTTAATTCGAAAAAAGGTCAATCATGTCATATTGTTTGTTTTTAAATTATGAATATAATAAAAGGTTAGATTTTCTAGTGTTATAGAATTTTGATGTTTGGTCTGATTTACTTTGTCTTCACTTTTATTGCAGATATTGATTTATGCAGAAACATGGATCTGGGCACTATAACTTACAAACATTTAAACATCTATTTTTCTTATAAAATAAGTGTTTCAAATGTATTAAAACACGTGTTATCAAAATCTTAGTTCTGTTCAAATCTTCTATAAAAAGTAAAGTAGTTTAAAAAATAAGTTATACATATTATTGTCATAATGCACCTTGTCCTTTCTTTTATTATTGAAATAATCTTTAGAACCTAGATGGCAAGTTATTTTGTTTATATCTGTTACTTCCCTATTATTGATTTGGATTTGAATAAACATTGTATGCTATGTTGGTGAAGTTAGGGAAATAAATTTGTAAACCTTAATTTTGGTTAGGATTGACATTTCTACATTTTATGATGTTTCTTTATACGCGCTTTAATTATGTTCTATTTGTTACTATTAATAGCGTAATTAACATACTATATATGCGTATTAGATGTGTTTAAGTAGGAATTCGAATTTAAATGCCCCATACGATAATTTGTATGTGTATGAGTATTAATGACATTTATTATTAATTAATGACACATGGACACAAGGTTAACCTTACTTTTAGTAGAAGTCTGCTCGGAACCGACCGGCATATCCAGTATCTATAAGAAGTTGGGTTAATGTGAGATGTCTAGTGTCATGTGCCATCATAATAAATACACAAAGATGCGAGGTTATGCCCACTTATAGTAGAAGTTTGACTGGAACTGTCCAGCAGGGCTAGCATATACAAGTAGTCAGTTTAATAAGGGATGTCTAGTCTAATAAATACTTGTGTGGAGTAGGCCTGCCTCAAGAAGGTATTAAGTGGCCAACCTAACTTGTTTGGGTAGTAAAAGGTTAGGACTGGTCCGTTCCTATGGTTCACTCCTTGGTTTTGGACTAAAGTCATAGGACTCACCCTTACTAGGTCTTAAGTGGTCATTGGGTCTGCCTTTCTCTTATAATCTTATGAGGTATTTGTGATGACCACAACTTCCCGGTCGGCCTAAACCGAACAAGAAGACAGATTGATTTGAGAACACGACCCATCAGAACACAAACATGAGAACATTCTTTGCTATTACAACAATTTACATGAGAGTACAAGATATTAGAATAAAAATAAATAATATACAGCGGAAAAATAATATCAGAGATTTAAAACACATAACAACGGAAATATAATACATGAATATGATGTGCAGCGGAAAACATCGACTACCACAGATGAAGGAAATACACGGATACAAAGCATTCCAAAGTATAGCTCCAAACGTAATCCAAGATCTTGTGAATAGAAATATCTATGAAACCAAAACCACTAGCTACCCATGTGGAAATTATGGGCACCCAGAATTTAGGTAGAAACAATAAACTCCAAGTCAGTCACGGGATTGGTATGAGAACTAAAATAATTATTAAATTTATTTTTATGTTAGGTAAATCAAGGCACATGGCTGTATGACACGGAATGGGTTTTCTCCCAAGAGTACAATAAAACGAATAACGCCATGCTAAAAAGAAAAATGAAGTCATTATAAGACTCAGGCCCCATCATGCATTGCAATACAAACCAGAGGATAGAGTTTTACCTTATAATGTCCAAATATGCTTGATATGCGAAACTTATCTTTTATTACTATTAGTGCATAGTGCAGAAAACAATTTCGAATATAAATGTATTAATCATCGACGACATAGTACCCCATCGTACTATGTCGCCATAAAGGTTTACAAGTGAAATCGGAAGTCGTGTATTGAAAATTTGATTCCATCTATGAACCGAGTCATGGGATCTTCCTCATTCGATTCGAGACACTCTATCTCGTGCCTTAGGATTCACCCGCAAGTGCACCTGGAGCTGCAGGACCGGTCCACTCTTACATTTGTGGACTAGTAATACCTGAACAGCACGTTTCCCGATCCTATGGGACCTAAAATCTGGTTAGTATGTCGATCATCAAGGGCCTTGTGCGGCCAAATAAAATCCAATGTACCTCGCTATCCATCATCCACATAATTAAAATGTCTAGGCTTCATACCATGACATCACTCCTAGCTAGAAAGAAACGCATGTCCTCCTGGATGTCCTTTATCCCATTTTCGGTTCATACTGGGGTGTGAAGCTCGCGAATTAACGCTATACCCAAAGCAGTGCTATATTAAAGCTATGCTTTGATCATCATCCACAAAGCTATGCTGTTTAAGAAAAGCCTTGATCATTGCATCTTAGCATGCCACATTGTCAATCCATACCATACCATCGATTTCCACCAATATATAACCTTTAAGTTCATACGTCTCAGAGAAGGGTGTTAAGCAAGAGAATAAATTCTCCGCCATAAAGATATATATTTAGCAGAGATCAATGAATACAGCGCGAAGTACAATGTCAGACATACAATCCATTTGCAAGTCCATTGTAACAACCCGGGATTTCAGAACCTATTTAAATTTTTTATTTTAGCAATTTTAATGAATTTTGAATATTTAAAATGATTTATTTTGAATGATAACAACTAAAAATTATTTTAATCGAAGTTAAAATGTATAAATTTATTTTAATTATAAAATAAGCCTGAAATGGCGCAGTAGTTTGAAAATTCGATTTTAAATTTCAAATGAATGTACATAATTCAATATAAGTCAGAATTGGATGAAATAAGAAAGGTTTGAATCTGTTTACCTATATCTTTCTAACGAATGTAATAAACTGAGATTTCACTTTATAAATTATAAGTTATGGCCAGTTTAAAATTCAGAATAGTCGCTATGGAATTTATATATATTTTATATAATATATAGCCCTTAAAAATAGCCATTTTGCAATCAATTTCCGTTTTCAACGAAACCACTTTTGTTGGATCCGGAATGTCAAATTATTGTTAGGTTTCAATTTTCATAATTTTTGGAACTAATATGTGAGCGTGGCAAAAGAAAACGTGTTTTGTTAATTTCAGTTTGAATTGGATCGACCAGAAAATGGCCATTTTTCAAACGGTCTCCAAATTCGATGAAATTAGTTTTATTAGGACCGTATCATCAAAACATAGCTAGATTTATTTTTCTGTGATTTTTGGAGTCAGTATGTGGTCCCGGTAAATTAAAATGTACGTTAAAATTCAATATACATTGATTTATATTTTAATTTTGATGAAAACTGATTGAAACAGCTGAATTGGCTTACGAAAAATATCCCATTGTGTCTGCAATGGGTAATTTAGCTAGGGGCGATAGTCGTTGGGTCTCGTTTGTAGTTAGAATGTAAAATTCACTTTTTAGAATTAAATTGAATTAAAAAAATAATATAATTTTTTATAGATACCCCTTAGAAACCCTAACCCCCTCATAAACACAGTCGCCGCACTCCTTTTTAAATGGCCAAAATCGTTTGATTTTCCCCCCTTGATTACTCTAAATCAATTCAATAATTTTCAAATATTCCAACGTGAAAAAGGATCAGCTTTTCGAGCTCTAGAGATTTAACGGTGGTGATGGGAAATTGTTGTGGGGATTGATCGATTTTCGGGCATATAGCTGCCGACGTCGGAGGAGGATTACGAGGCGTGGGGGCCACTGGATGGGCCATCATGCCTAGCGCAGGTGGAGCGAGGAGTGACGGTGGTCGTGGTGCAAACAGATGCAAGGCCGATGGCCTAAGGTGATGGTAGGCGATGGATTTTTAAAAGCGATGATGGGTTCCTGCGATTTGAACGAGAGAAAGAGGGATTTGTGGAGGGTAACTAAATTATTGATGTAATTTATTATTTAATTATTTTGAAATGTAATTAAAGTTTAAAATGATGTAACTTTTTCATACGAAGTCGGAATTCAACAATTTCAGAACCGTTGGAATCACACCGACGAACACAACAACATGGAACTGACCAGAACCAAAACGGAGCACGCTAGAATTTCAAGCAAATTCAAACCCGAACCGTTCTAGAAATTCAGAAATAAGAATGACGGAGTGGAAACCGATTATGAGAACTCTCTCATTCAAATTATTTTACAGTTATTATATAATAGGTTGCAGACGGGGCTTAGTAGCTCCTGACACTGTTGTTTGAAACCATGGAGGTATTGATTGATGATTATTTACAGTTTAATGTATCATTATTAAATTGTGATTATTAATATTTGTAAATAATAAATAAATTCACGTGGACTGTGATGTAGACCCCACACGGGTATTGGGACGATAATTTTTTACATTGCCCAAGGTACAAATAATATTTGTTTGATGGTTGAAACCCCACACGGGTCCGGGGATGATAATTTATTCACATCTCCCCTGTATTTGATTATATGTCAATCGATAGACTGATAGACTATGATGAGCGTTATTTATTTATTTTAATGCTTATACAGTAGTGAATTGCACTCTGGATGATGTTTGAATGTTTAATGATTATTTATCATTATGGTGAATATATGCGATGTATGAAATCCATATAACTGAAATTATAAGGTAATTGATTGAGTCGCATTCCGATTAAGAAATAAAGAATATTCTAAAGTAACGAATATTTGGAATAACGAATATTTTAAATTAATATTTAGTGAAGAATCAAGATATGATTTTGATGTCCGATTTTGGATAGACACAAAAATATTGAAATATTCATAACTATAATGAATATGATGCCGAGTTGAGTAGTTAAATGCCATTTTAACCCGAACGAGTTTATCGATTGATTTATTTATTTTATAATAAATATCTAAAGGGAAATAGATTTTAAAATTAAATATTTTGAAAATATTATCGTTTTAATATTATAATGATATGGAATATTCAATTTTGATTTAAAATTGAAAATGAAATTGAAATCATTTAAAACGAATTTAAAACGATTTATAAAATACGATTTAAATGGAAATCGGCAATATATATATATATATATATATATATATATATATGTATAATGGCCCAAATAGAATGCATCGCGCAGCAACCGTTCGCGAATTTCGACCATTAACTTCAAATGGACGTAATGGGGGATCCGACCGTCGGATTCTCCTAAAACCGGAATCGTTGGGTTCGTATCGGAAAGATCTTCCCAATGAATATATAATATTTGAAATCTAACGGTTGGATTCGGAATTATGTCCAAATCAAATTTGGAAAAGGTCGTTATGGATGCAGTTCGGTGGTCGTTATTGGAAATCGACTGTACGGGCCTTATAAAATTATTAAAAATATTATTAATTTGTGTAAAATCATAATAAGTGATTTGGAAAGAATTTGGATGAAAAATTCCATGTTTGTAAGGATAAAAATATATTTTTATCAAAATGAACTAGTTATTAACTAAAAATAATAATCCAATATTTTTAAATAAATAAATTGGATTGAAATGGTTTTAATATAGCCAAAAATTTTCAATTTATAAATTGGAATGGATTTGAATAGAAATTATCTTCAGGATATTTCGATATTAGATTCCATGACTATATGGATATTGTGGAGGAATTTGGAAGATAGATATATATCGTTATTCCCTATACGATATGTGTTGGTTTTAGAATTTGATATTGAATATGGGCCGATATAATTTTGTTTAGAGCCTTGTATTTAATAATAAATTGGATTTTTGGTTTGTCATGAATGGTGTCTTAAATAACACTGTTCTTAAACCCCGGGTGAAGAGAATAAATCTTTTAATTAAGATTATTAGAGTTTCCAGTTATATTTCGTAATTGGAATAAAATGGAATGTGAATTGGGTTTATTGTGAACTGTGTTTTTAACGACATTCGTTCTTCAACCCGATTAGCAGTGAAATGTGATTTGGAATATATAAATCTTTTAGTAAGATTTAATGGAATATTTCCAAAGTAAAGTTTTCCAATTTAATAAAATAAATTGGAATGGAATGAAATTCGATTTGGTAATAATCGAAGTGAGCTTCTATGGAGGAAGACTGTTAATATATATGGAATTTAAAAGGCTTTATCGTTATTCCATTTATATTATTAGTTGGATACGGAAATTGATATCGATTATATATTGATTTGTTTTCCATGAAGATTCCATAGTTAATGGATTATGATTTTGGGTTTATCGTGAACTGTGTTTTAAATGACATTGGTTCTTTAACCCAGTTAATGATAGGATTAATTTTCCTAAAAATTTAAATAATCATTAAGTAATGATTTTTGAGATTAAAACCGAATTAGTGTTTTAATGAATCTTTAGTTAGATTAAAATGAGAATGTGATAATTTAAATTATCAAATTTGGGAAATAATTGAAAATGGAGTATCACCAGTTTTGCTCCTAGAGATAGTTAAATCTTTAATTAGATTTGAATGTGAAATGGTAATTAATTTTTACCGATAACACTGTGGTGTTAGATATGGAGTACTACTAGTTTGGCTCCATGGGATGAATAGGTTGGGATTATGAAATAAAATAAATGATTTCTTCGGTAAGGTTTGCTAATCTAGACTAGTTTGGAAAACCTTAATTTGGTTTAAATTGTGAAAAGAATATTTGAATAAAAGAATATTCTGGATTGGAATTAGGCGTATGTTGTGTTTTTATAACACTTGTTTATACGATGTGCGAGTTATTCGAAAAAACTGGGTTTATCCCATTATGAATAATTGATTCGACGATAAGTCGAAGAAGAAGACGGTGGTTGAAGACCGGAGGTCTTCACATTGTTTGGATGATTACTGATGTCTTGATTAGGCTGTACACCCAAGACGAAGTAATAAGTGGTGATCATCCAGACATACTTGGAGATCAACCGGATATGCGAGGGCCTCTCTCATGTATTGGACATATGGGATGAGGTATAAGGTGCCTCCGGTTTCGTTCAGACCCGGAACGGACTTGTAAATGGATGTGTGTCTGACATTGGATTTTATTCTGTGTTGATTGATCTCTATTAAATATATATCTGTTTAGTGGTGAAGAATTTATTCTCTTGCCTGACACCCTTCTTAAAGACATACGAGCTTAGAGGTTATATATTGATAGACATCAGTCGCATGGCGTGAATTGTCAGTGTGGCATGCTGAGATGCAAATGATCAAGGATTTTTTTGAAAAGCAAAGTCTTGTGGTTGATGATCAAAGCACGACTTTAAATAGCATAGTTTTGTGTATAGCGTTAATTCGCGAGCCTTACACCTAGGTGTAAAAAAAAATGGGAGAGGACCTCAGGGAGGACTTGCGTTTCTTTCTAGATAGGAGTGGTGTCATGGTATGGAGCCCAGACATTTTACTTTTGTGGATGATAGAAAGCGAGGCGCCTCAGATATATCGGTCACTACGGGGCCGATGGATGGTATGGTCAACATATTGACCAAATTTTATGCCCTATAGGCCAGGGAAACGTAATATTCAGAAATTACTAATCCTCAAACGTAAGGGAGGACCGACCTTGATGCTCCAAGGGCTTACCTATGTCTGGGTCCTGAGACATGGGATAGATTGCCTCGAATTCGGTAAGGACGATCCCTTGCCTTGGTTCATAGATGGAATCCAAGTTCCAATACGTAACATTTCGGTCTTAATTGCAAAACCAGTATGGCGACATGATATATGGTACCCATGTCATCTATGATTGATGCATTTATATTAGAAGTTGTTTTTGACACTATAGTATAGTAATATCAAAATGATTTGTTTTAAACGTACCAAGCATGTTTGGCTATTATAAGGGGAAACTCTATCCTCCGGCTTGCGTTGCATTGCGTGACCTGAGTCTTATAATAGCTTCATTTTTCCAAAAAGCGTTACGCTGTTTGTTTTATGAACTGGTATTCTTGGAAGAAAACTCGTTCCGTGCTATACGACTGTTGAGTCAAGAGATTATGGAGTTTTGACTTCTGACGATGAAATAAGCCGTGATCGACAAAAAGAAGATATTTATTTGTTTGAAGATATACAAAGAGCTACATATGATATTCTAGATTAGAGGTTAATTATTTGGGGTTTTAATAGTGTTGCTTATGTTAAAATCTATCCTCAAATAATCTCACACCTCAAATAATCAATATATATATATATATATATATATATATATATATATATGCCCATTAATTGTGCAACTGGGTAGAGCCGGTCGACCCCCCATAATTGGACCTGTCGACCGTTTCTACCCAGAATGCACCATGAACATGCACATATGCATATAACGTATATATTTTCAAATTCCTGTCTACCAGTTCTTTTTGACCTGTCAACCGTTTTCGTTCAGAAAGCAACCTTTCGAAAAGACACTCCTTTCAATTAAGGGTTGCATCTCTTTCTCTTCACCAATAATCATGGCTATTGTTTGTTACTCTTCACAAAGGGTTACAACTAGTTATTCTCTATATAAATGTAACAACCCGCACCTCCGTTCACGCAAGATATTGTCCCTAACTTAGTCACTGCATAGGTGTGGGGTTTTGTTCCTCAAAAGGCCTCGACATTATTAAGAGATGGGCTCTACTATATAAGTACCAACTTCACACAGGCTTCCACGATGTGGGACTTAGAGGTGTTACATTCTCCCCTCCTACAGAGCCCAACGTCCCCAATGGCTCACAAACACCTCACCCAGGCGTTGTGGTCCACACAGGAGCCACAATTCTGGCTGGGTATCGGCTCTCATACACTGTAATAGCCCGCATCTCCGTTCGCGCAAGATATTGTCCCCAACTTAGTCATCGTATAGGTGTGGGGTTTTGTTCCTTAAAAGGCCTTGACATTATTAAGAGATGGGCTCTACTATATAAGTACCAACTTCACATAGGCTTCCACGATGTGGGACTTAGGGGTGTTTCAATAAACAACATGAGATCATCATTCTTTTTAACTAATTCTTGACTTGATTACTATCTCTGTACTCTTGATCTCATTTCTATATTCTCAAGCGCTCAATTGCTCATATTCAATAATATATCATTTGAATCCTAGAATCTATTTAATATTCTTTTGATTCAATACGATATCCACTTCCAAATCTTCATATACACAAATATTCTATTTGAGGATAAGATTATAGGAAGGATGTACTACAAGGGACAAATTCGTGTTATCAAGAACACATTCTGTCAACAACAATTGTATTCGTCTTAGTTGAAGTCTTCAGTGTTATAAGAGGCACGTGTTGAAGTCCTCGGTGTTGTTAGAGGCGTGAAATCCCGTTCATCTGCTCGGGTGTTGTAAACATGTTCCTCCCGATGAAGCGAGGTGGTTGTTAGTGAAAATCCAGATAGAAGTTTGGGACTGGATGTAGGACGGTGCTCCAAACCAGTAAAAAAAATCCTGGTGTGATTTTTTCTATTTTACTGCATTTACTGTTACATACCTGTGATTAACATATCATCTTTTATAGTTAGTGTATAGTTGTGTGTTATATACCATATTACACGATCCGTGTGTACTATACTAGCACGTACATACTTTTCATTTGGTATCAGAGCACGGTCATCATATAATCGTAACACAGTTATTTGATATATTCTAGTAATATGGCAAATAACACAAGTACTAGCACTCAAAACACCACTTACATGGAAGGTCAATCGACACAAAGACCTTCATTCTTCAATGGTCTCAAGTATAGCTATTGGGCAACACGTATGTCATTCTTTATGCAATCAAATAGCTATGATGCCTGGAATGCTACCCAAAAGAAATAGTGAATCCAACAACTGATTATACAGAATGGACACCTGTTGAGAAAATGGCAGCAACTATAAATGCAAAAGTAATAAACATGTTGTTTTGTGCATTATACCAAAACGAATATAACCATGTTAGTATCTGTACCACCGCATATCAAATTTGGCAAATGCTGAAAACCACTCATGAAGGTACTAACAAGGTAAAACAAGCCAAAATAGCCATGTTGAAAAGTTAGTTTCAAAATTTCAAGATGAAACCAAATGAGACAATCAATGGTATGTATTAACGGTTTCAAACTATTCACCATGCTCATATCGGATTAGGACAAAAATACTCTGATTTTGATGTTGTTTCAACAGTCCTACATTTTCTGACTAGTGAATGGGAAGGAAAAGTATTAGCAATTGAAGAAGCTAATGACCTTTCCGTCATGAAGCCAGATGAATTGATAGGGAATCTAATGTCCTATGAATCTAATTTGCAAGCTAGAAAGGAACAAAAAGTAGAAAAGAAAATTGTGGCATTCCATGTTGAAAAAGATGAAGATGAATCAGATTCTGAAGATGATGATCTGGCATTCATTGCAAAAGGTTTCAAAAAATTCTTGAAACAACGAAAAGCCAGTCGTTATAACAAAAAGAAAACTAGATCAAATAAACCGTCATCATCCGCTATAGAATGTTTCAACTGCCACAAGAAGGGGCACATACACGAGGAATGTCCGGAGCAAAAGAAGAAGTCATAAAATGACAAATTCAAATACAAAAGGGACAAATCAAAGAAACGATCATTCTCAGTAACATGGGATGATTCAGACTCGTCTTCATCGGAAAGTGAAAGTGATACAGAAAATGAACAAGCAAATGTTTGTTTCATGGCAGCAGAAGATGAGGTACAAGTACCTACATTTGATGAAGTACTTGATATTAATGCTGATTTGATTGTTAATTATAAAGACAATAAACGACAATTCAAAGAAGCCAAAGCTGATTTTAGTAGAACAAAGTTTGAATAAGATATGTTAAAAGACGAGAAGAAAATATTAGATGAAGAACTTGAAAAAAATTCAAGAATCATCATCTAATATTGATTCTCAATTATCTCTTTTGAGTCAAGAAATTGAAATTCAAAAAGAGAAGAACGATGCTCTTACTACTGAAAATCATGAGCTTAAGGCAGAAGTCAAAATTCTGGACCTAGAAAAAGCTAGTTTACAAACTAAGTTAGACAATATTACTCACAATATTTCTAACTTCAACAAAGGTCGAGAAAATTTGACAAAAATCATTGAGAGTTCATAATCTGCTTCAAATAAACAAGGTATGAGATATAAGAAACAAGAAATCAAGAAACATCTCGGTTATAAAAAGAAGAAAAAAGATGTAATAGTACACAAGAATGAAGCTAAGAAAAATATTAGTTTATTATATTCCAAGCCAAAACTAGTTGTGAAATTTCAAAAGGAAAATGTCAAGACTATCAAGACATGGGTTCCTAAAACAAATAACAATTTGATTAGGAACAAATATATTAGGCATTTCATGAATTCTATGCATCTTAATTCTAATTATTTATATAAAAGGGATATCAGACCCATATGGGTTTAGACTCCTAAGACCAAACTCTTAAGACCCTATGAAAAAGTGGGTACCATAGACTTAATCTTATTCTTTGCAGGTCCCACTTAAGAAAAGAGGAAAGTGGATATTGGACAGTAGTTGCTTGAAGCATACAACTGGAGACAAGAGCTTATTGACAAATATTACATACTCAGATGGTGGCTCCGTCACTTTTGGAGATAATTCAAAAGGCTATATCATCGGCAAAGGCGATGTGAGCAATTGCGGTACATCTAACTTACCTTTTATTACCAGTGTTATGCTAGTTAAGAATCTAGAACACAATTTACTTACTATCAGTCAGTTATGCGATAAGGGATTTACAATTTCCTTTCCAGATAATAAGTGTAGTATTTTAGATAGAGATCATAATTTAGTTTTCGAAGGTTATAGAGACAGAAATATGTACATTCTAAATATGAATATAAATCATAATTCAGATATGTTTCTTATAGCTAATGATAATGATCCATGGCTATGGCACAAACGCTTCTGTCATATAAACTTCAGAACTATCGATAAGCTGGCCAAAAACGTTCTAGTTAGAGGTTTATCCAAAGTGAACTTTAAGGTTAAAAAAATTTGTGACGCTTGTTAATTAGGAAAATTGACTAAATCATCTTTTAAATCCAAGAAAGTCATATCAACATTACAACCACTTGAATTACTACATATGGATTTATTCGGACCAACTCAGGTTCAGTCAATAAACCATAGTCGATATGTGTTTGTAGTTGTGATGATTACGCTCGTTACACCTGGACAATTTTCTTGAAAAACAAAAGTGACATTTTCAAACAATTTAAATCTTTGGTCAAAAGAATTCATAAATCGAAAGGGCTTAAGGTTAAAAATATAAGAAGTCATCATGGCGGAGAGTTTGAAAATAATGAGTTTGAATATTTTTATACAAAGAAAGGTATATATCATAAATTTTCGTTTCCTAGAACTCCAAAACAAAACGGAGTTGTAGAACGGAAAAACTGGACCTTACAAGAGTGTGCAAGAACATTATTAAATGGAACCACTTTACAAAAACATTTCTGGGCAGAAGTTTTTGCAACTGCATGTCATGTTTTGAATCGTGTGTTTATTCGACCTCTCACCAAGAATACGCCTTATGAATTATTTAATAATAGAAAGCCTAATATCTCATATTTCAAAGTCTTTGGTTCTATGTGCTTTATCTTAAATATGAAAGACCAGCTTGGCAAATTCGACTCAAAGGCCGATGAAGGTACATTTGTCGGTTATTCAGAACGAAGCAAAGCCTATCGTATATTTAATAAACGAACCAAAACTATTGAAGAATCACTTCATGCCTCATTCGATGAATTCTACCAACACCTCATAATAGATCAAATGATGACGAAATTATAGTCATCGATAATCCAATCATCACAAATAATGATTCTGACTCTAAAATAGTTGTTGAAAATATTCCTCAAACATGTGAGTTACGATCTCCACCAAGAATATTAAGAGATCATCTGACTCAAAATATAACCGGGGAAGTAACATCATAAGTTAGAACAAGGAGTCAACTCCATCAAATGGGTCATGTCGCGTTTCTTTCAAATATCGAACCTAAGAATCCAAAAGAGGCTATTACCAATGATTACTGGGTCATTGCCATATAGGAAAAACTAAATCAATTCGAGCGCAATGATGTCTGGGAACTTCTTCCAAGACCAACTGATCAATCAGTTATTGATACGAAATGGGTTTATAAAAATAAGGCTGATGAAAAAGGTAATTTCACCAGACATAAAGCTAGGTTAGTAGCATAAGGATATAATCAGAAAGAAGGTATCGACTATGATGAAACATTTGCGCCAGTTGCTCGACTAGAAGCTATTAGAATCTTATTATCATTTGCTTGTCACCACAATTTCAAACTATATCAGATGAATGTCAAGAGTGCATTCCTTAATGGATTTATCAAAGACAATGTATATGTCAAACAACCTCCTTTGTTCGTACATGAAAAATATCTTGACTATGTATACAAACTTAAGAAAGATCTATATGGTCTAAAACAGACACCCTGTGCTTGGCATGAACGACTACATAGCTATCTTATTAATTCATGATTTCAAATAGGCAAAGTCGATCAAAATTTGTTTATCAAACATTCTCGAAAAGATATTCTAGTTATGCAGATATATGTTGACGACATCAGCTTTGGTACAACAAACAATAAACTCTGCAAAGAGTTTGCCAATATTATGACCAAAGAATTTGAAATGTCTCATATGGGAGAACTATCATATTATCTCGATCTTCAAATCAAAAAACTTCTGAATGGTATTTTTATCAATTAGGAAAAATACTGTGGAAATCTTATCAAACGCTTCAGATTAGAAAATACATATGGAAAATCTACTCACATGAGTACAACCACACATCTTGAGAAAGATGAAAATGGTAAGAGTGTTGACCAGAAGCTATATCGAAGCATGATTGGTTCTCTTCTGTATCTCACTGCTAGTCGTCCCGATATAATGATGAGTGTTTGTCTATGCACACGATTTCAAGCGGATCCAAAAGATTCACACCTACGAGCAGTAAAACGTATAATTCGTTATCTTAATAATACCAAAGATTTCGGTCTTTTCTACCCAAAAGAATGTCCATTCGAATTAGTATCATATAGCGATGCTGATTTTGGAGGCTCTCAAATGAATAGAAAGAGTATGAGTGGTACGTGCCATTTTATTGGAAAATCACTTATATCTTGGTTTAGTAAGAAACAAAATTGTATTTCACTATCAACGTGTGAAGCTGAATATATATCAGCAACTTTTGTTTGTACCCAAGTTATATATATGCAACAAACACTTCTAGATTTTGATATTCAATTATCAAATTCTATTATATACTGTGACAACACCAGTGCTATAAATTTATTGAAAAATCCTGTGAACCACTCTCGAACCAAACACATTGATATCCGTCATCATTTTCCAAGAGACAATATTGAAATGGGAAATATATGGCTCGAATATGACCAAACCGATAATCAATTAGGAGATATTTGTACTAAGCTTCTACTTGAGTCTAATTTCATAAAATTATGTAGAGAGCTTGGTCTTATCTCCAGAAAAGAACTCGACAATTAGTTTTACCACTAATGTTATATTTTCACTCATTTTATATTAGGTAGTTCTTTTCATATTTACTCAAACATATATTAGCTATCATTAGCTATTGATAATTTGAGTAAATTAAGTATGAGCCTTTGAGTATTCCTATGGCCAAGTAATTCTGAATTTTCTAAGCCTCAACTTTATATATAGAAAATCTTATATAAACTTGGCAAAAATTCCCATTTTTTTATCTCTCCCAAGCTAATCATAGTTCATATATAATCTTGGAACACATATGCGACCAATATGCTCAAACATCCCATATCTCTATCACTAGTTCTGAGACGGGAGATCATTACTCTCCAGAAACACCCACTCCCGGACACAAATCAAGATATCACAAATGCAATCGTACCCTCGGCACTACGCCAACTTCAAAACGGTCAAAGAAAGTTTTGTTTTGCTCACCCCATACCAAAGAAAAGATCGATGAAATTCACCATTACCAGAAACATCAAATTGATTTTCAAAGGCAGCTGCATTATAATCAAAAGCAACTGCAATATGAGCAGAAGTTGACCTCAAGTATATTATCTTATCTAGAACAAATGGCAATGTTCTTTTATGGCTCAAAGAAACACGACGTGAACGAGACTATACCAAACATGCCTCCCTCTTATAGGAGCCCAAATTCTTGGGAAAGAAACTATAATAGGGTTGAAGGAGTAAAAGAGAAATGGTCACCATGGAAACCACGTATTGACGACATTAACTAAATTTCTACCATTCACTAATCGTCTACTTCACAATAAATTTATATCGTGGTTATATTCACTTGTATTTCTCATGTAATAGTACATTTATCTCGTAATTGAATAATTTCTATGTCATATGGACCGTTAAAAATTAGAAATAGAGCAAAAAATCAAGAAAAACAGCCCATAGGTAAACCGGTGGACAGGCCAAATTTCTACTAGTCGACCGTTTTAGTTTCTGATTGAAAACGGTCGACCGGTCTCTTGTATTTCTGTTTTTAAAACGCCCATATACGGTCATTTCTCTACTCCACTATTTCACTTTTTCTTCAACCGTTCCTTATTCCCAAATCTCCAAAATCACTAGAATTCAATTCTCTTCTTACAATTTCACCGATTTCAAACAAATGGCTCCTCAAAAGAAGAAACCAAAGCAAACTTCAACTTCTAAACCTCAACCAATTGATGTATTAATCAAGAAATGGCTAGTTGATCCAATTTCTTTTAAGAGATGGAATGATATGAAAGACTTCACAATTCCTCCGGGTTCGCTCATTAAGTTCTCTGATTTCTCCAAATATCGCGTTCTCAACTTAGCAAGGAGTCAAATATTGAATCTCTAATTGATTTTGATCAAAACAATGTTGAAATAAACCATATAATGATCAAATTATTCTACGCTAACTTGAGTTTGGAGAAATACAAGCCCAAAAATCTCGCACAATGTCTTTGGTCCGTAGTCTGTGGAAAGCAAGTGTTTTTCTCGTGTGATAGAATGGCAAGCATCCTTGGAGTTCCTTTTATTGGTGAAAAATTTTCAAACAACTTTTGTAATATCCATATTCGTGATCGTATTAGCCATGAATTCATTGAAGACGATATGGGTAGCACAAAATCCAAAGGTCTACGACTCACTACAAGGATTATTCATCATACTCTTATGCATTCTCTACTCCCAAGGTTAGGTAATTTGATGTCGTTTACAAAGAAAACTTCAAGGAATTATATGCAATATACGGGGATATTCATATCAATTAGATTGGTATGATTTTTGATGAGATTTTGCAAGTAAATGATTGCACTAGGCCTCATTTGTTTTACAACGAATATATCATGCGCCTATTGCTTGATTGTAACATCGAAGCCCTCGAATCTCCTGCTTCAAAGCCCAAAGTATTTGACAAAGCAACGATTAAACGAATGAAACTCCCCAATCCATACTTCAATATTAAGCCTTTTGAATAATGGAAAGAATGTGGATATCAAGGAGCTTCAATGTGCCAACCCGCCCCGCACCAACCGACATTTACTCCAAAAGTGCACTGTACACATGTTCAGTTAGCATGGAACGGTCGTCAGATGGAAAGAAAGAAGACAAAGAATCAACAGTGAACCTGTAGAATGTCTCACAGCGCTTGGAACAAAATATAATAACAACATACTTGACATAAAACAGGTGAGACAGTGCATAAGCTGAAAACAAACTATCATAACAGCGGAAAATCCAAATACAACTTATGTTCCACATCGTCATTATTACAACTTTTCAAACTGTCTCTAAAGGTAAAAACAAGATAAGAGAGGTACACTACTAATGCCCAAGTAGTGACCACCAACAACACAGGGAGAATATCTATATATATCATACGTGGAAGCCTCCTGCTCGCCCCCGAATCAGCTACTCGTGCATCACCAGCTAACTTGTCTCTAGTCGGCTCGTGAGAGCACCCAGAGTAATAAGAAGAGACATAAAACTCTGGGTCAGACAAAAAGTCTAGTATGAGCGATAAGCAACAAAACAGAACAATAACAGGTATAATCCAATCATACCTGAACCTGGACCTGCAACCAAAGAGTTAGCACTACATACTGTACAATACTCCAAGGTGCCACTAAACAGATGGTGTAAAGAATACGGGGTGGGGTTGTGCATGTCATAGTGATGGCAAACAAATCAAACATAGCAACCATCCTCACTGCTCTCGCGCGGTGCGTAAAGCATACGATATCCACTACCTTGGTCACCTATCCATTGGGCCATGACGGAATCCAATCCCGTACAACTATCACTACAAGCCCACTATCCGTCTCTCAGTGGTGAACCAAAGTTATGAATACCGACAACCCCTTTGCACACGTCCCACAGCAAAGCCCAACTCCTGAAGTCGACTCGTTGGTTCCCAACTGGATCCTGAGCTCTAACTTCCATTTGAACTATCTTTGCATCTCGGGTTTTTAGTCGTCACCGGATCGGTTCGGTCGTAGCTATCTTCCTTTGGCGGTTCGGTTCAGCCATGTATAATGTTCAAGCTCCAGCTCGAAATACAATACTCAATCTTCACGTTCGGTTCGGATATATGTAACTCGGTTCGGTTCGGATATATGCAACTCAGTTCGGTTCGGAACAACATGGTTCAGATATATGCAACTCGGTTCGGTTCGTCACGCCTTGCCTTCGGTTCGGGTCGAGATGTCCAGGCTCCGGTCCGATCCTCCTCCCAACCTCCGATCCGATCACCTACTCCTATTCAGTTCATATTGCCTTTCTCCTGTGCCAAGCTCCGGTCCGGTACTCCTCCTCCGATCCGATCCGAAACCCTGCAGTTCTTCCTGCAACTTCCACGATTGTTTATACGCCACTCGACGGCATTTTCGATCATTCTAACTATTCTAAATAATCACAAATCATACCATACAGTCATAGCAACATGTACAATCAATCATAAACAGCAAAACAACAATCATAGCATGTAAAATGGATCAACATACCCAAAACCCATATTTTCCCCTTAAACATGTTCAACAACTAATGATGGGATTAGTAAAACTTAACCAAATTAGCCAAATTTTCTAACAGAGGTCTAAAACAACATTTTTGAATATTTTTCCAGATTTTTATCATGCATAATTTCGTTAATTATCACTAATCACCCCTTAATCCCCTAAATTCCGGGATAAGCAAAATTAGTCCAATTTAACCCAAATTCATATTAGAGGCATAAAATAATATTCTGGAATTTTACAAATTTTTCTAGATGTTTCAGAGTTATAATTTCGCTAATCTTCGCTAATTACCCTAATTAGCCGTAATTAATGAAAAACAATGCAAATCACTCACCTTAGCCATAAATAACCCTTAGATCTGAAATAAATCTCTGATATGGCGCGAATAATAATGCCAAACAGCAACTCTAATCTTGATTTGGTGAAGATCTCCCTTGATTTGATGTTGCTAAGCTTAATCCTTGATTAGAAAGTAGTTTGGAGGTGATTTAGAGGTTGGAGGCCATTTTTAGGGTTTATAAGAGGTAAGTGGAGGCTAGAAAACAGAAATAGAATGAAAACCTAACTCATTTCAGCCTCCCCATAACCCTAATCCCGAAATGGGTTATGGGCCTATTCACTAATCACCCTATTTGGCTCGGTTAAGCAGTTTTTCACCTTCCAAACATTATTTCAGCCATATCTCCCAAACGGTAAGTCCGTTCAGCTATTATGACCACTCTACGGAAAGCTAAACCATCAAACGTACCTAGTGAAAGTGGTTTCAGGTTGAAATTCCTTTTCAATCAAAAGTTATGGCCAAAACAGTATCAGCTAGTGGCAAAACGGTCATTTAAAAATCGGCAAAAATCATGAACATGAGAAATGACCCCAATGGTCGTTTCCCAAAGTTACATGACCATACGTCTTCATATAAGGAAGAAATAAATATTCTACGATCCTCCGATGCGTTGAATGCGGGTTGTTACATTCAAAACAATCATCTCGACCACGACCTGAGGAAGTCAAACTTCTAGGATCATCTTCCTCGACAAAGGAATCACTAGACACCATTGCTCGCAACCAATTTCTACTCGAAGCAAGACTTAAGCGTATGGATATTAAGAACGACAAATGCTTCAACAAGATCAAGTTTTTCTTCGGCACGTTATGGGAAGCAATGTCATATGGTGCTTCATCATCTATGCAAGCTCAGGACCCCGACAAATGTCCAGCTCCACCTGCTTTTACTTGGACATCTCCAAAGGAGGCCAAAGGCTCAGAAACTAGCGGTGGACATGGTCGTGGAAAAGCACACGTTGTTGAAGAGGAAGAAGAAGAGGAAGAAGAAGAGGAAGAAGAGACTATATCGCAATCCAAATCTTCTTAGTGCACTTTTTAGTACTTCTCTTGCTACGTACTTATGACTATCTTTTGCTTCAAGACTTGATCCGGCACTTGTATCTAAATAGTGCCGTGTTTTTATTCATACTAGACTTATGTGTATGTCCGAAGTTATTTTGTGACTCTTAGCATTATCTATATTACTCGTTTATGTTTCTTAACAATTTTGATAGTATCACTAATGTTTTCACTTATTTACTCCTTTTTGTCGATGACAAAGGGGGAGAGATTGGTACTAACAGTGTTATGCTGGAATATACAGTTCATGTTCATATACAGGCACAAACTTAGGGGGAGATCATATACAAGGGGAGATTCAAAACTACATTGTCATCAATCAAAAAGGGGGAGAATGTTGAGTCAAGAGATTATGAAGTTTTGATTTCTGATAAAGAAATAAGTCGTGATCGACAAAAAGAAGATATTTATTGGTTTGAAGACATACAAAGAGATACATGCGGTATTCTAGATTAGAGGTTGATTATTTTTTTAATAGTGTTGCTTATGTTAAAATCTATCCTCAAATAATCTCACACCTCAAATAATTAATATATATATATATATATATATATATATATATATATACGAGTACACACACACACACACACACACACATATATATATATATATATATATATATATGTGCACATTAATTGTGCAAAGTGGACAGAACCGGTCGACCGCCCATAATTGGACTCGTCGACCGTTTCTATCCAGAATGCACAATGAACGTGCACATATGAATATAACGTATATATTTTCAAATTCCTCTCTACCGGTTCTTTTTGACTTGTCAACCGTTTTTGTTCAAAAAGCAACCTTTCGAAAAGACACTCCTTTCAATCAAGGGTTGCATCTCTTTCGATTCACCAATAATGTAACAACCCGGTAAATCAGAACCAATTTAAGTTTTTTTATTTTGGCTATTTTAATGAATTTTGAATATTTAAAATGATTTATTTTAAATAATAATAACTAGAAATTTATTTTGAATAGAATTAGAATGTATATATTTACTTAAATCGAAGTTAGAATATAAAAATTTATTTTAATTATATAACGAGTCTGAAATGGCACGGTAGCTTTAAAATTCGATTTCAAATTTCAAATGAAAGTACAGGATTCAAAATATACCGGATTTTGGTAAAACCAAAAATATTAGAATATGTTTGAAAATATCATTCCAATGAATGTGAAAAATCCAGATTTCATAACGGAAATAAAAAGTTCTGTCCAGTTGAAAATTCAAAATAGTCGCTATGGAATTTTATATAAAATATAGCCCTTAAAAATAGAGATTTTGCAAATGGCCTCCGTTTTCGACGAGACCACTTTTGTTGGATTCGAAATGTCATATTATTGCTAGATTCCAATTTTCATAATTTTTTGGAATCAATATGTGAGCGTGGTGAATTTAAACGTGTTTGATAATGTTAGTTTGAATTTAATTGACTGGAAAATGACCATTTTTCAAACGGTTTCCAAATTCAATGAAATTAGTTTTGTTAGGACCATTTCGTCAAAACATAGCTAGATTTATTTTTCTGGAATTTTTGGAGTCCGTATGTGGCCCTGATAAATTAAAATGTACGTTTAAATTTAATATATGTTGATTTGTGTTTTAATTTGGATAAAAACTGTTCGGAACAGCCGAACTGGCTTACGAAACTTATCCCATTGCGTCCGAAATGGGGGTATTTATCTAGGGCCAACAGTAGTTGGGTTTGATTTGGAGTTGGAAGATTAAACGAAATATTTTCAAATTAAAATAATATTTAAATATTAAATAAAAGCCTATAAAAGAAATTTCTAAAACCCCAGACTTTTCAAAGCCGCCGTTGGCTAAAAATGAACGAACCAAATCCTCTTTCGTTCCTTCCTCAAATTCACGTGATATAATTCGAATTAGGAAATCATTTCAAAGGGAAAATGGTTGTGCTTTCCTTCCTCTTCGATTATGTATGGAAAAGATCGGAGTTAATGGAGAGTTGAGCTCGATTTTTGATCTCCATCAGCCAACGGTCGCGGTCGATTTCAGGGCATAAGGGGGGTTCTAGTGGGGTGTTGTTCCAGGCGGTTGGAGGCGCCATGTAGGCGCACCTCGAGGTTGTCTCCGATCGACGACAAAGGGACTGAGGTGGCGACGCTTAGCAAGTGAAGGTGATGAACGACTATTTGAGTAATAACGAGGAAGACGGTTCAACGGTGGATGATGGAGAGTAATTAAAATTTAATTATTATTTAATTATTCAACAATGTAATTAAGGTATTAACGATCATATCTTTTCGTACGAGCTCGGAAAATTGCAAACTCAGTTGCATTGGATTCGCAACGGCGAGCACAACATTTCAGCACAGACCAGAACCAAAACAGAGGCCGTTAGAATTTCAGGAAAATTCAAATCCAAACTATTCATAAATTCAGAAATAAAACTAGCAAAGTGGAAACTGGCTGTGAGAACTCCTTCCCACTCTATTTATTTTATAGTAAAATATATACTAGGATGCAGACGGTGCTTAACAACACCCGACACCATTTATTGTACAAACCATGATTGTTTGTCTGAATTGAATGGACTGTATTGTATTGTGTTGTGAAATGAAAAATAAAATATTCATGAGTTGAACAAAATATTTGAACAATAAAAATATCATTTTTATTGTATATATGAATAGAATAAAATATTCATTTGTTGAATAAAATATTTGAATGATAAAAATATCATTTTTATTGTATATATGAATTGAATAAAAGATTCATTTGTTGAATAAAATATTTGAATAATAAAGATATCATTTTTATTGTGTATATGAATTGAATAAAATATTCATTTGTGGAATAAAATATTTGAACAATAAAAATAACATTTTTATTGTATATATGAACAGAATAAAATATTCATGAATTGAATAAAATATTTGAACGATAAAAATATCATTTTTATTGTATATAGGAACTGATTCATGAATTGAATAAAATATTTGAACGATAAAAATATCATTTTTATTGTATATATGAACTGAATAAAATATTCGTGTGTCGAAATAAATATTCATTTACAAATCAGACGATTTGTTTATGTACATATATTTAACTGATGATGATTGGGACGATAATATTTTACACATCGCCCAACAGCACAAATAATAATCTGTGTTTGTTGTTTGAAAACACCACACGAGTATTGGGATGATATTTAACGTACACTGATCATAATAATTAGTGGTATGTTAATCGAAGGGTTGATAGACTGTATAAGCGTTATTTATTGATTTTAATGCTTATACAGTTGTAAAATGCACTCTGGATGTTGTATGAATTTTTAATGATTGTTTATCATTATTGTTGTATACATGTGATGTTGAAATCCATATAACTGAAATTATATGGTAATTGATTGAGTCAGATTCCAATTCAGAATTAACAAATATTTTTAAATAATATTCAGTGGATAATCAAAACCAGATATTTTAAAAATATTATCATCTCATTATTATAATGAAAATGAATATTCAAATTTGATTTGAAATGAATTGAAATCGTTTTAAAATGAATTTATAAACAAATATTCAAATTTGATTTGAAATTTTAAATGAAATTGAAATCGTTTTAAAATGGATTTAAACGAATTTATAAACGAATATTCAAATTTGATTTGAAATTAGAAATGAAATTGAAATTGTTTTAAAATGAATTTAAAACGAATTTATAAACGAATATTCAAATTTGATTTGAAATTAGAAATGAAATTGAAATCGTTTTAAAATGAATTTAAAACGAATTTATAAACTAATATTCAAATTTGATTTGAAATTTGAAATGAAATTGAAACCGTTTTAAAATGAATTTAAAACGAATATTCAAATTTGATTTGAAATGAAATTGAAATTATTTTAAAATGAAATTTATAAATGAATATTCAAATTTGATTTGAAATTTGAAATGAAATTGAAATCGTTTTAAAAAGAATTTAAAAAGAATTTATAAACGAATATTCAAATTTTATTTGTAATTTGAAATGAAACTGAAATCGTTTTAAAATGAATTTAAAACAAATTTATAAACGAATATTCAAATTTGATTTGAAAATTGAAACGAAGTTGAAATCGTTTTGAAAACGAATTTAAAATGATTTATTAAATACGTTTTAAATGGAAATTGATGAAATATATATATTATATATATTCAACGGCCTGAATAGAACGCGTCCCGCCGCGGCAGTTCGCGAATTTTGACCATTGACTTCGAATTGACATAGGAGATCCTACCGTCGGATTCTCCTAATACAGGGACCGTTGGGTTCGTATCGAAAAGGGCTTTCTAACGAATACAAGAGATTTGAAATCTAACGGTTGGATTTGGAATTATCTCCAAAACAAATTTGGAAAAGGTCGCTGTAAGTGCAGTTCAATGACAGTTTATGGAAATCGACTGTATGGGCCTTGATAAAATTATTAAAAATATCAATAATTTGTGTAAAATCATAATAAATGATTTGGAAAGAATTTGGGTGAAAAATTCCATGATTTCAAAGATAAAAATATTTTTTTATCAAAATGAACTAGTTATGAACTAGAATTATAATCCAATATTTTTAAATAAATAAATTGGATTTTAAATAGTTTTAAAAATAATCAAAATTTCCAATATATGAAATGGAATGGATTTGAATTGAAATTATCTTCGGAATATTTCGATATTGGATTCCGTGATTATATAGATATCACGGAGGAATTTGGAAGATATATATATTGTTATTCCCAATACGATAATTGTTGATTTCAGAATTTGATATTGAATATAAGCCGATATAATTTCTATTCAGAGCCTTGTATTTAATATCAAATGGGATTTTGGGTTCGTCGTGAATGGTGTCTCAAATAACACTATTTTTAAACCCTATGTGAAAAGAATAAATCTTTTAATTAAGATTATTAAGGTTTCCAGTTAATTAACATTTAATTGGAATAAAATGGTATGTGAATTGGGCTTATCGTGAACTTTGTTTTTAACGACATTCGTTCTTTAACCCGATTTACAATGAAATGTGTTTTGGAATTTATAAATCTTTTAATTAAGATTTAAGGGAAAATTTTCAAAGAAAAGTTTTCCAATTTAATAAAATAAATAGGAATGGAATGGAATTCGATTCGGTAATAATCGAAGTGACCTTCTGTGGAGGAAGACTGTTACTATATATGGACTTTAAAAGGCTTTGCCGTTATTCCATTTATATTATCGGTTGGATATGAAAGTTTATATCGATTATATATATATATATATATATATTGTTCGGTGAAGATTCCATTGTTAATGGAATGTGATTTCGGGTTTATCGTGAGCTGTGTTTTAAATGACATTAGTTATTTAACCTAGTTAAAGATAAGATTAATTTCTTAACTTTGAAAAATCATTATGATTTTTGGAGATTAAAACTGAATAAGAGCTTTAATGAATCTTTAATTAGATTGGAATGTGAATGGAATAATTAAAATTATCAAATTCATGACATGATCGAGAATGGAGTATCACCAGTTTTACTCCAAGCGATAGTAAAATCTTTTGTTAGATTTGAACGTGAAATGGTAATTAATTTTACCGATAACAACGTAGTGTTATTTATGAAATATTACAAGTTTTACTTCATGGGATGAATAGGTTGGGATTGGGAAATTAAATAAATGATTTCTTCGGTAAGGTTTGCTAATCCCGACTAGTTTAAATAAACCTTAATTTGGTTTGAATTGATATCCAACGCAAGATTAAAGAATAAATTTAAAGAATTTATCTTTGATAAAATTAATGGGAACCTTTCCCAAAGGATATGAATATTTAAATAAAAGAATATTCAGAATTGGAATGAGGCGTATGTTATGTTTTTATAGCACTTGTCTATTATATATGCTAGTTATTCGGAAAGGTCGGGTTTATACCTATTCTGAATAATTGATTTGACGATATGTCAACGATGAAGACGGTGGTTGAAGACCGGAGGTCTTCACATCGTTTGGATGATTACTGATGTCTTGATTGGGCTGTACACCCAGGACGAGGTAATAAGTGGTGATCATCCAGACATACTTGGAGATCGACCGGATATGCGAGGACCTCTCTCCTGTATTGGACATATGGGACGAGGAATAAGGTGCCTCCGGTTTCGTTTAGACCTAGAACGAACTTGTAAATGGATGTGTGTTCGACATCGGATTTCATTCTGTTTGATTGATAGACATCAGTCGCATGGCGTGAATTGCCTGTGTGTGGTACGCTAAGATGCAAATGATCAAGGCTTCTATTGAAAAGCAGAGTCTTGTGGTTGATGATCAAAGCACGGCTTTAATATAGCATAGCTTTGTGTATAGCGTTAATTCGTGAGCCTCAGACCCTGGTGTGTACCAGAAATGGGAGAGGACCTCAGGGAGGTCATGCGTTTTCTTCTAGCTAGGAGTGGTGTCAGGGTTTTGCAAGCCCAGACGTTTTACTTATGTGGATGATGGATAGCGAGGCGCCTCGGATATATCGGTTACTACGGAGCCGATGGATATTGAGTCATCTGGCTCATTTATGCCCCATAGGGCGGGAAAACGCATGGTTCAGGCATTTTAATCCACTCCACGTGGACCGACCCTGACGATCCAAGGGTCACTCAAGCTCTGATCCTGAGGCTCGGGCTAGAGAGTCTCAAAGCGGTAAGGGCGATCCCTTGCCTTGGTTCATAAATGGAAATCCAACTTCCAATACAACATTTTACGGTTTTAGTTGTATACTATTGGCTACATAGTGGCATGGGACGCTAATGCTGTCTATGATTGATACATTTATATTTGAAGTGATTTTATACACTATGCACTTATAATAATATCAAAATGATTTGTTTTAAACGTACCAAGCATGTTTGGCTATTATAAGGTAAAACTCTATCCTCCGGCTTGCGTTGCATTGTGTGATGGGACCTGAGTCTTATGATAGCTTCATTTTTTCAAAAAACTATTGCGCTGTTTTGTTATATGCACTGGTATTCTTAGGAGGAAACCCGTTCCGTGTTATAAGGCATGGTCCCTTGATTTACTCCATTTTAAAGAAAAGTTTTTAATAACTGTTTTAGTTCTCACACCAGTCACATGATTGACCTGGAGTTTATTGTTTTAACCTAAACTCTGGGTGCCCCTATTTTCCACATGGGCAGCTAGGAGTTTTGTTTTTGCAGATATTATATTCATAGGATCCTGATTTACAGCTGAAGCTATATTCAGAACGCTCTGTATCCGTGTATTTCTTTCAGTTGTGTTATGTATTATTTTCCGCTGCATTGTAATGTGAAAATCTCTGGCATTTATCAAATGTATATTATTTGTTCATACTCCATATATTCTTGTACTCTGATGTACATTGTTGTAATAAGCAATGAAATGTTCTTCTGTTTGCGTTCTGATTTGTCGTGTTTTTAGACATCCATTCTTCCTCTTTTCTTCGAAGACCAAGGAAGTTCGGGTCGTTACAGTTTGGTATCAGAGCTTTGGTTTACAGAGCTCGAGAACAAGATATATTAGAACAGAACGAAAGAATTCATCAGAGATTGGTTTAGTAATATCCAATGAGAATGACTCGGTAGAGATGGGATCCGCAATATCTTAGAATGAGTCGAAAGAGTGTTATTTTAAAATAAAATTGAAAACAAATTTTGTTTTGAAAATTTAAATCATATAATACGTATTTGAATATTTTATTTTAAATTGATTTGGACTATCAGGTATATGGAGATTTTGAGTATATGTCTGATCCACGTGTATTTAAAGTCTCAAATATACTGGATAGATATAGAATCACACTCCAGTTCCCCGGAGACGATCCCAATGATTACTATAGTATCATCAGTATTTGTGTTCGAGTTTCGAAAGTGGGATTTCTATATATTTCCAATAGACTGGTGTGAGAACCAAATTATAGTTAGAATATATTGTTGTGATTTGGCATCAAAAATATGATTTTTGACTATATGTATTAAAGATATATGTTTGAAAAGCTAATTCACTAATTGATTCTAGTTGTGTTGTTTGATTATTAGATGATTAACAAAATATTGGAATAATAAAACCAATAAGAGAAATGTAGCTAAATCGAATCAAAATTTGAACTGAATTGAAATTGGGTGAAAATGCATACGCACACACACACACATAGGTACATGTTTACTAATTTATTGGGTTTTGGTGATTTCATGAGCCGCTTGGCTTTTTTCCTTTTCTTTTTAGATGATGAGGGCCCTGTGTGGCTAGTTGCGATTTTAAATGTCTCCCCATACAAAGGAGGTTATGGCGAAATTTTTCAAAAATTTAGGGTGTTAGCCAAATTTTAGAAGAATTTGAAAATTCTTAGAAACTGAAAAGTTGAAGAATTAAAGCCAGAATGAAAGTTGAGTTGATTAGTTAAAAAACTTTCAGCTTCGTTCCTTTTCGAGGACAAAAAGATTTAAGTGGGGAGATTGTAACAACCCGGAAAATCAGAACCAATTTAAATTTTTTTATTTTGGTTATTTTAATGAATTTTGAATATTTAAAATGATTTATTTTAAATAATAACGACTAGAAATTTATTTTGAATAGAATTAGAACGTATATATTTATTTAAATCGAAGTTAGAATATAAAAATTTATTTTAATTATACAATGAGCTTGAAATGGCGGTGTAGTTTGAAAATTCGATTTCAAATTTAATGTACAGGATTCAAAATAAACCAGATTTTGGTAAAACCAAAATTATTAGAATCTATTTGAAAATATCTTTCCAAAGAACGTGAAAAAACTAGATTTCATAACGGGAATAAAAAGTTATGTCCAGTTGAAAATTCAGAATAGTCGCTATGGAATTTTATATAAAATATAACCTTTAAAAATAGAGTTTTTGCAAATGACCTCCGTTTTTTACGAGACCACTTTTGTTGGATCCGGAGTGCCAAATTATTGCTAGATTCCAATTTTCATAATTTTTGGAATCAATATATGAGCGTGGTGAATTTAAACGTGTTTAGTAAATTCAATTTGAATTTAATCGACTAGAAAATGACCATTTTTCAAACAGTCTCCAAATTCGACGAAATTAGTTTTATTAGGACCGTATCGTCAAAACATAGCTAGATTTATTTTTCTGGAATTTTTGGAGTCTGTATGTGGCCCCGATAAATTAAAATGTACGTTTAAATTTAATATATATTGATTTATGTTTTAATTTGGAAAAAAATTGTTCGACACAACCGAACTGGCTTACGAAACATATCCCATTGCGTCAGGAATAGGGGTATTTAGTTAGGGCAACAATCGTTGGGTTTGATTTGGAGTTGGAAGATTAAACGAATTATTTTCAAATTAAAATAATATTTAAATATTAAATAAAAGCCTATAAAGGAAATTTCTAAAACCCTAGACTTTTTCAAAGCCGCCGTCGGCTAAAAATGAACGAACCAAATCCTCTTTCGTTCCTCCCTCAAATTCACGCGATATAATTCGAAATAGGAAATCATTTCAAAGGAGAAATGGTTGTGCTTTCCTCCCTCTTCGATTCTATATGGAAAAGATTGGAGTTAATAGAGAGTTGAGCTCGATTTTTGAGCTCCATCATCCAACGGTCACTGTTGATTTCAGGGCACAAGGAGGGTTCAAGTGGGGTGTTGTTCCAAGCGGTTGGAGGCACCACGTAGGTGCACCTCGGGGTAGTCTCCGATCGACGGCAAAGGGACTGAGGTTGCAGCGCTACGCAATTGAAGGTGATGAACGATTATTTGAGTAATAATGAGGAAGATGGTTCAACAGTGGATGATGGAGAGTAATTAAAATTTAATTATTCTTTAATTATTCAATAATGTAATTAAGGTATTAACGATCATATCTTTTTCGTACGAGCTCAGAAAATTGCAAACTCAGTTGCGTTGGATTCGCAACGTCGAGCACGACATTTCAGCACAAACCAGAACTAAAACAGAGCACGTTAGAATTTCAGGAAAATTCAAATCCAAACTGTTCATAAATTCAGAAATAAAACCGGCGGAGTGGAAATTGGCTGTGAGAACTCCTTCTCACTCTATTTATTTTACAGTAGAATATATACTAGGATGCGGACGGTGCTTAGCAGTACCCGACACCATTTATTGTACAAACCATGATTGTTTGTTTGAATTGAATGGACTGTATTGTATTGTGTTGTGAAATGAAAAATAAAATATTCACGAATTGAATAAAATATTTGATTGATAAAAATGTCATTTTTATAGTATACATGAATTGAATAAAATATTCATTTGTTGAATAAAATATTTAAACGATAAAAATATCATTTTTATTGTATATATGAATTGAATAAAATATTCATTTGTTGAATAAAATATTTGAACATTAAAAATATCATTTTTATTGTATATATGAATTGAAGAAAATATTCATTTATTGAATCTAATATTTGTACAATAAAATATGATTTTTATTGTATAAATGAACAGAATAAAATATTCATGAATTGAATAAAATACTTGAATGATAAAAATATCATTTTTATTGTATATATGAACTGAATAAAATATTCATGAATTGAATAAAATATTTGAACGATAAAAATATCATTTTTATTGTATATATGAACTGAGCAAATATTCATGTGTTGAAATAAATATTCATTTACAAATCGAATGATTTGTTTATGTACACATATTTAACTGATGATGATTGGGACGATAATATTTTACACATCGCCCAACTACACAAATAATAATCTGTGTTTGTTGTTTGAAAACCCCACACGGGTATTGGGATGATATTTGACGTACACTAATCCCAATAATTAGTGGTATGTCAATCGATGGGTTGACAGAGTGTATAAGCATTATTTATTGATTTTAATGCGTATGCAGTTGTAAAATGCACTCTGGATGTTGTATGAACTTTTAATGATTATTTATCATTATTGTTGTATACATGTGATGTTGAAATCCATATAACTGAAATTATAAGGTAATTAATTGAGTCTGATTCCAATTCAGAATTAACGAATATTTTTAAATAATATTCAGTGGGCAATCAAAATCAGATATTTTGAAAATATTATCATCTCAATATTATAATGAAAACGAATATTCAAATTTGATTTGAAATTGAAATCATTTTAAAATGAATTTAAAATGAAATTATAAACGAATATTCAAATTTGATTTAAAATTTGAAATGGAATTGAAATCGTTTTAAAATGAATTTAAAACGAATATTCAAATTTGATTTGAAATTTGAAACGAAATTAAAATGGTTTTAAAATGAATTTAAAATAAATTTATAAACGAATATTCAAATTTAATTTGAAATTTGAAGTGAAATTGAAATCATTTTAAAATGAATTTAAAACGAATATTCAAATTTGAAATAAAATTGAAATCGTTTTAAAATGAATTTATAAACGAATTTTCAAATTTGATTTGAAATGAAATTGAAATCGTTTTAAAATGAATTAAAAAAGATTTTATAAACGAATATTCAAATTTGATTTGAAAACTGAAATGAAGTTGAAATCATTTTGAAAATGAATTTAAAACGATTTATAAAATACGTTTTAAATGGAAATCAATGAAATATATAACATAGATTTAATGGCCTGAGTAGAACGCGCCGCGCCGTGGTAGTTCTCGAATTTCAACCATTGACTTCGAATTGACATCATGGGAGATCCGACCATCGGATTCTCCTAAAACCAGGACTTTGTGTTCGTATTGAAAAGAAATCTCCAACGAATACTAGAGATTTGAAATCTAATGGTTGGATTTGGAATTATGTCCAAATCAAATATGGAAAAGGTCGTTGTAAGTGCAGTTCGATGACCGTTTATGGAAATCGATTGTACGGGCCTTGATAAAATTATTAAAAATATCAATAATTTGTGTAAAATCATAATAAATGATTTGGAAAGAATTTGGGTGAAAAATTCCACGTTTGTAAAGATAAAAATATATTTTTATCAAAATGAACTAGTTATGAACTTGAATTATAATCCAATATTTTTAAATAAATAAATTGGATTTGAAATGGTTTTAAAAATAACCAGAATTTCCAATATATGAATTGGAATGGATTTGAATTGAAATTATCTTCGAAATATTTCGATATTGGATTTCGTGATTATACGGATATTGTGGAGGAATTTGGAAGATATATATATCGTTATTCCCAATACGATATTTGTTGATTTCAGAATTTGATATTGAATATAAGCCGATATAATTTCTATTCAGAGCCTTGTATTTAATATCAAATGGAAATTTGGGTTTGTCATGAGTGGTGTCTTAAATAACATTGTTCTTAAACCTCGTGTGAAAAGAATAAATTTTTTAATTAAGATTATTAGAGTTTCTAGTTAATTAACAGTTAATTGGAATAAAATGGGATGTGAATTGGGTTTATGGTGAACTGTGTTTTTAATGACATTCGTTCTTTAACCCGATTTACAGTGAAATGTGATTTGGAATTTATAAATCTTTTAATTAAGATTTAAGGGAAATTTTCCATAGAATTTTTTTCCAATTTAATAAAAAAAAATTGGAATTGAATGGAATTCGATTCAGTAATAATCGAAGTAACCTTCTGTGGAGGAAGACTATTACTATATATGGAATTTAAAAGGCTTTGCCATTATTCCATTTATATTATCGGTTGGATATCAATTATATATATATATATATATATATATATATTGATTTGTATTCCGTGAAGATTCCATTGTTAATGGAATGTTATTTTGGGTTTATCGTGAGTTGCGTTTTAAATGACATTAGTTCTTTTACTCAGTTAAAGATAAGATTAATTTCTTAACTTTGAAAAATCATTAAGTAATGATTTTTGGAGATTAAAACTGAATAAGAGCTTTAATGAATCTTTAATTAGATTGGAATGTGAATGGAATAATTAAAATTATCGAATTCATGAAATGATTTTGAATGGAGTATCACCAGTTTAGCTCCAAGCGATAGTTAAATCTTTAGTTGGATTTGAACATGAAATGGTAATTAATTTTACCGATAACACCGTGGTGTTAGATATGAAGTATTCCAAGTTTTACTTCATGGGATGAATTGGTTGGGATTGGGAAATTAAACAAACTATTACTTCGGTATGGTTCGCTAATTCCGACTAGTTTGGATGAACCTTAATTTGGTTTGAATTGATATCCAATGGAAGATTAAAGAATAAATTTAAAGAATTTATCTTTGATAAAATTAATGGGAACCTTTCCCAAAGGATATGAATATTTAAATAAAAGAATATTCAGAATTGGAATGAGGCGTATGTTTAGTTTTTATAGCACTTGTTTATAATATATGTTAGTTAATCGGAAAGGCCGTGTTTATACCCATTCTGAATAACTGGTTCAACGATATGTCGACGATGAAGACGATAGTTGAGGATCGGAGGTCTTCACATCGTTTGGATGTTTACTGATGTCTTGATTGGGCTGTACACCCAAGAAGAGGTACTAAGTGGTGATTTTCCAGACGTACTTGGAGACCGACCGGATATGCGAGGACCACTCTCCTGTATTGGACATATGGGACGAGGAATAAGGTGCCTCCGGTTTCGTTCAGACCTAGAACAAACTTGTAAATGGATGTGTGTCTGATATAGGATTTCATTCTGTGTGATTGATAGACATCAGTCGCATGGCGTGAATTGCCTGTGTGGCATGCTGAGATGCAAATGATCAAGGCTTCTATTGAAAAACAGAGTCTTGTGGTTGATGATCAAAACAGGGCTTTAATATAGCATAGCTTTGTGTATAGCGTTAACTTGCGAGCCTCACACCCCGGTGTGTACCAGAAACAGGAGAGGACCTCAGGAAGGACATGCATTTCCTTCTAGCTAGGAGCGGTGTCAGGGTTTTGCAAGCCCAGACGTTTTACTTATATGGATGGTGGATAGCGAGGTGCCTCAGATATATCGGTTACTACGGAGCCGATGGATATTGAGTCATCTGGCTCATTTACGCCCCATAGGGCGGGGAAACACATGGTTCAGGCATTTTAATCCACTCTATGTGGACCGGCCCTGACGATCCAAGGGTCTCTCAAGCTCTGATCCTGAGGCTCGGGCTAGAGAGTCTCGAAGCGGTAAGGATGATCACTTGCCTTGGTTCACAGATGGGAATCCAACTTCCAGTACGACATTTTACGGTTTTAGTTGTATACTATTGGCGACATAGTGGCATGGGACGCTAATGCCGAATACATTTATATTTGACCTGATTTTATTCACTATGCACTTATAATAATATCAAAATGATTTGTTTTAAACGTACCAAACATGTTTGGCTATTATAAGGTAAAACTCTGTCCTCCGGTTTGCATTGCATTGTGTAATGGGACCCGAGTCTTATAATAGCTTCATTTTTCCAAAAAACATTGCGCTTTTTTGTTATATTGACTGGTATTCTTGGGAGGAAACCCGTTCCGTGTTATACGGCGTGGTTCCTTGATTTACTCCATTTTAAAGAAATGTTTTTTTAATAACTGTTTTAGTTCTCACATCAGTCACATGACTGACCTGGAGTTTATTGATTTAACCTAAACTCTGGGTGCCCCTATTTTCCACATGGGCAGCTTTGAGTTTTGGTTTTGCAGATATTATATTCACATGATCCTGATTACAGCTGGGGCTATATTCGGAACGCTCTATATCCATGTATTTCTTTTAGTTGTGTTATGTATTATTTTCCACTGCATTGTAATTTGTAAATCTTCTGATATTTATCAAATGTATATTATTTGTTCGTGCTCCGTACATTCTTGTACTCAGATGTAAATTGTTGTAATAATCAATGAAATGTTCATCTATTTGCGTTCTAATTTGTTGTGTTTTCAGACAATCCATTCTTTCTCTTCTCTTCGGAGACTGGGGAAGTTTGGGTCGTTACATCCTGGCTATCGTTTGTTACTCTTTACAAAGGGTTACAACTAGTTATTCTCTATATAAACAACATGAGATCATCATTCTTTTTAACTAATTCTTGGCTTGCTTACTATCTCTATACTCTTGATCTCGTTTCTATATTCTCAAGCGCTCAATTGCTCACATTCAATAATATTGTAACAACCCGGAAAATCAAAACCAATTTAAAATTTCTATTTTGGAAGTTTTGATGAATTTTGAATCTTTAAAATGAGTTATTTTAAATAATAACGACTAGAAATTTATTTTGAATGGAATTTGAATGTATATATTTATTCGAATTGAAATTAGAATATAAATCTTTATTTAAATTATAAAAGAAATTAGAAATGGCGCAGTAGTTTGAAAATTCGATTTCAAATTTCAAATGAATGTACATGATTCAAAATAAACCGGATTTTAGCGAAACCAAAAATATTAGAATCTGTTTGAAAATATCTTTCCAATGAATAAGAAAAATCGAAATTTCATAGCGCGAATAAAAAGTTATGCTCAGTTGAAAATTCAGAATAGTCACTATGGAAATATAGCCCTTAAAAATAGCTATTTGCAAACGACCACCGTTTTCGATGAAACCACTTTTGTTGGATCCGGGATGTCAAGTTATTGCTGGATTCCAATTTTCATAATTTTTGGGATCAATATGTGAGCGTGGCAAAAGAAAACGTGTTTTGTCAGTTTCAATCAATTTTGATCGACCAGAAAATGACCATTTTTCAAACGGTCTTCAAATTTAATGAAATTAGTTTTGTTAGGACTGTATCATCAAAACATAGCCAGATTATTTTTCTGCAATTTTTAGAGTCCGTAGGTGGCCCCGGTAAATTGAAATGTACATTTAAATTGAATATATATTGATTTATATTATAATTTAAATGAAAACTGATCGAAACAACCGAACTAGCTTATGATACATATCTCACTGTGTTCAGAATGGGGGTAATTAGCTACGAACGACAGTCGTTGGGTTTGGATCGGGGTTCAAATGAAAATTTACCTTTTAGAAATTAAAATAATATATATATATATATATATATATATATATATAATTGTATATTAGGTCAAAGGGGTCAAACCCTTCTCATTTACAAACCCGCGGTCAAACCCGTTGTTTACCCCAAAGTCAGCCACCACCGCTTGCGATCGCCGCCTCTGCCCTCATTATCACCGTCGCCGCCCTCTCCAGCACCCCCTCCGACCGCCGCCCCCCTCCACCATCTCCTCCTCTCCGATTTCTTCCTTCCTCCCTCTTTTTATCCAAAACCGCCGTATCAACCACCATGAGTCCCCATTTCCACCACCACCAACCTCCCCCGGCAACCACCGCCGCTGCACCACCATACAGCTCAATGCCGCCCCTCTGGCTGATCAACTCCGATCATGAACCCCCTTTGTGCCAAAAAAAATCAAGTTTTTATATTTTTGTATATTTGCAAACAACATCTCCACATCCGCCACTACTGGCCACTACCACCTCGCTCCGTCAGCGCCGTCGGTGAGTTTTTATATTATTTTTATTTATTTATGTTATTAAATTGCGATTTTATGATATAACATCGTTGTAAAGAATATGATTTTTATTGTTAAATGGTAAGAAAAGATTATATTTTTCATAACGAAAGGATTATATTTTTCATAACGAAAGGATTATATTTTCATAACGAAAGGATTATATTTTTCATAATGAAAAGATTATATTTTTCATAACGAAAAGATTATATTTTTATAATGAAAAAGACTGAAATTTTATAATGAAAAAGATTGAATTTTTATAATAAAGAAGATTATATTTTTATAATGGAAAAGATTATATTTTGATAATGAAAAAGATTGGATTTTTATGTGAATGATTCTGAAATAAAAATTCGATTTTTATATATATGAAGTAGAAATAAAAATATGATTTTTATTTATATAATAGCGATGTAAAAATGTGGTTTTTACTATGAACATCGTGGAAAGGACTGCATTGGAATTTCAGACAAATCTAAACGATTCAGAAATTCAGAAATAAAAATGACGGAGTGGATCCCCAAGGTGAGAACTCCTTACTATAATTTTCTTTGTACAATTTTTTATTTTATAACTTCATATATGAACTGTTCCCCATCGTCCACAAACCATGGATGGCTTGTTTGATTGTTTGGTTTGGTTGATTTATTTGTTTGGATTGGTTTGGGATGAGAATTGAATTGAATTGATTGGGTTGTTATGTGTGTATGGCGCAAGCCAATATCAGGAGAGGGGTATTACTAGACATTACCCGATTACGATATCGCGCCATTATAATGCCGAAATTTTCTGAAATAAAAGGTGTTAGTTAAAAATAACATTTTTATTGAATGAATGAACTGTTAAAAATAGTAAAGTGCTAAAATAAATATTTTAACGTTAAAAATATACTTTTTAACGTATAAAAGAATGGGATAGAACTCTCCTAAAATGAAAATGAATATTCATTTATAAATCAGACGATTTGTTTATGTACATCCATTTTATTGATATTGACTGGGACGATAAATTTTACACATCGCCCAACTGCACAAGTAATATTCAGTATTTGTTGGTTGAAACCCCACGCGGGTGGTTGGATGATATTTGACGTACACTAATCTCAATTGTTTAGTTGTATCTCAATCAATTGGTTGACAGACTGTTGTAAGCGATAAATATTTATATTTAATGCTTATGCAGTGTAGAACGCACTCTGGTTGATGGATGATTATTTATCACTGTTGTTGTATACATGTGTTGTATGAAATCCATATAATAACATTATATGGTAATTAGCTGTGTCTGATTCCAGTTTAGAAAGAATGAATATTTTAAAATAATATCCAGTAAAAGATCAAAAATCTGATTTTGATGTCCGATTTGGGATGGACACGAATATATTTAAATATATATAGTTGTGTTGATTAGATATGCGCCATTTTGACGCGAACGATATTTATATCGATTTTATTTATTTTTATAATGAATATCGAAAATGAAATGATTTCAAAATCTAATTTTTTGAAAATATTATCATTTATATATTAATTATATGGAATATTCAATTTTGATTTCTAAAATATTCAATTTTGTAAATATGAAGTTCAAATTGTTTTGAAAACGAATTTAAAACGATTTATAAAATACGTTTTAAATGGAAAACGACAAAATATATTATATATATAATAGCCTGAATAGAACGCGTCGCGCTGTGGCAGTTCGCGAACTTCGACCATCGACTTCGAACGAACATTACGGGAGATCCGACCGTCGGATTCTCCTAAAACCAAAACCGTTGGGTTCGTATTGATAAGATCTTTTTAACGAATATTAGAGATTTGAAATCTAATAGTTGTATTTGGAATTATGACCAAATCAAATTTGGAAATGGTAACTGTAAGTGCAGTTCAATGGCCGTTTATGGAAATCGACTATATAGGCCTTGATAAGATTATTAAAAATATCAATAATTTGTGTAAAATCATAATAAATGATTTGGAAAGAATTAGGATGAAAAATTCCATATTTGAAAAGATAAAAATATATTTTTATTGAATTGAACTAGTTATGAACTTTAATTATAATCCAATATTTTTAAATAAATAAATTGGATTTGAAATGGTTTTATAAATAACAAAAATCTCCAATATATGGATTGGAATTGAAATTATCTTTGGAATATTTCGATATTGGATTCCGTGATTATACGGATATTGCGGAGGAATTTGGAAGATATATATATCGTTATTCCAGTATGATATTTGTTGATTTCAGAATTTGATATTGAATATAAGCCGATATATTTTCTATTCCGAGCCTTGTATTTAATATCAAATAGGATTTTGGGTTTGTCATGAACGACGTCTTCACTAAAACTTTTCTTAATCCCAGTTGAGGAAAGAATAAATCTTTTTATATAGATTTAGTGAAATTTTCCAATTAATTAATATTTAATTGGAATGGAATAAAAGAATTGGATTTCGGGGTTTGTTGTGAATGGTGCCTTCAGTAACACTGTTCTTGAACCCCATGTGAAGAGAATAAATCTTTTAATTAAGATTCCTAGAGTTTCCAATTATATTCAATAATTGGAATAAAATGGAATGTGAATTGGGTTTATCGTTAACTGTGTTTTTAGCGACATTCGTTCTTTAATCCGATTTACAGTGAAATGTGATTTGGAATTTATAAATCTTTTGTTAAGATTTAAAAGAGATTTTCCAAAGTAAAGTTTTCCAATTTAACATATTAAATTGGAATTGAATGGAATTCGATTTGGTAATAATCGAAGTGAGCTGATATAGAGGAAGACTGTTAATATATATGGAATATAATAGGCTTTGCCATTATTCCATTTATATTATCGGTTGGATATGGAAGTTTATAACGATTATACATATCGATCCGTTCTCCATGAAAATTCCATTGTTAATGGAATGAGATTTTGGGTTTATCATGAGCTGTGTTTTAAATGACATTAGTTCTTTAGCCTAGTTAAAGATAAGATTAATTTCTTAACTTTGAAGAAAATCATTAACTAATTATTTATGGAAATTAAAACTGAATTAGAGTTTTAATGAATCTTTAAATAGATTGAAAGGTGAATTTGATAACTAAAATTATCAAATTCGAGAAATGATCGAGAATGGAGTACCACTAGGTTTACTCCAGACGATAGTTAAATCTTTAATTAGACTTGAACGTGAAATGGTAATTGAATTTACCAATAACACCGTGGTGTTAGATATGGAGTATTACCAGTTTTGCTTCATGGGATGAATAGGTTGGGATTGGGAAATTAAACAAATGATTACTTCGGTAAGGTGCGATAATCCCAACTAGTTTGGAAAACCTTAAATGGTTTGAATTGATATCCAAAGGAAGATTAAAGAATAAATTTAAAAAAATTATCTTTGATAAAATTAATGGGAACCTTTCCCAAAGTAAAAGAATATTTGAATAAAGGAATATTATGGATTGGAATGAGGCGTATGTTGTGTTTTTATAGCACTTGTTTATTATATACACGAGTTATTCAGATAGACCAGGTTTATCCCATTCTGAATAACTGATTCGACGATATGTCGAGGATGAAACGGTGGTTGAAGACCGGAGGTCTTCACATCGTTTGGATGATTACTGATGTCTTGATTGGGTTATACAAGACAAGATAATAAGTGGTGATCGTCCGGACGTACTTGGAGATCGACCGGATAAGCAAGGACCTCTCTCCTGTGTTGGACATATGGGACGGGAAGTAACGTGCCTTCGGTTTCGTTCAAACCCAGAACGAACTTGTAAATGGACTGTGTTTCTGACATTAGATTTCATTCTATGTGATTGAGACATCGGTTGCATAGCGTGAATTGCATGTGTGGCATGCTGAGATGCTAATGATCAAGGCTTCTGTTGAAAAGTAGAGTATTAGGGTTGATGATCAAAGCATGACTTTAATATAGCATAGCTTTATGTAGCGTTAATTCATGAGCCTCACACCCTGGTGTGAACCAGAAACAGGAGAGGACATCAGAGAGGGCATGCTTTTCCTTCTAGCTAGGAGTGGTGTCTGGGTTATGCACGCCCAGACGTTTTACTTATGTGGATGATGGATAGCGAGTTGCCTCGGTTATATCGGCACTGCGGGGCCGATGGATGGTATAGTCTTTATACAGACCAAATTGACACCCCAAAGGGCGGGAAAATGCATTTTCAGGTATTTTAATTCACACTTTGCAGTTCTGGTGGACATGCCCTGACGATCCAAGGTGTAGTTGCGGTTGTTCCTGAGGGGCGGGCTATAGCGTCTCAAAGCGGTAAGGACGATCCCTTGCCTTGGTTCAAAGATGGAAATCCAACTTCCAATACGTGACAATTGCGGTTTTGATTGTAGAGCCTAGTATGGCGGCATAGTGAGATGGGGCACTATGCCATCTATGATTGATACATTTATATTTAAAGTTGATTTCTTCACTTATAATAATAATAAAAGATGAAATTTCACATACCAAGCATATTTGGTTATTATAAGGTAACACTCTATCCTTCGGCTTGCGTTGCATTGTGTGATGGGATCTGAGTCTTATAACAACTTCATTTTTCTTTATTTAGCATTGCGCTGTTTGTTTTATGCAATGGTATTCTTGGGAGGAAACCGGTTCCCTGTTATACGGCGTGTTTCCTTGATTTACCGAACTTTAAAATAAAGATTAATAACTGTTTTAGTTCGCACACCAGTCACATGACTAACCTGGAGTTTATTGTTTTAACCTAAACTCTGGGTGCCCCTATTTTCCACATGGGCAGCTAGTAGTTTTGGTTTTGCAGATTTATATTCACAGGATCCTGGTTTACAGCTGGAATAATATTCAGAAAGCTCTGCATCCGTTTATCTCTTTCATTTGTGTTTTGTATTATTTTCCGCTACTATGTAATGTAATTTAATCTATGATATTTTCTAATGTATGTTATTTGTTCATACTCTGTATATTTTTGTACTCTGATGTAAATTGTTGTGATAGACAATGAAATGTTCTTCTGTTTGTGTTCTGATTTGTCGTGTTCTCAAATCAATCCGGGCTTTCCTTCAAGGGGAAGTTCGGGTCGTTATAAATATATCGTTTGAATCCTAGAATCTATTTAATATTCTTTTGATTCAATAGATATCCACTTCCAAATCTTCATATACACAAATATTCTATTTGAGGATAAGATTATAGGAAGTTTTTACTACAAGGGACAAATTCGTGTTATCAAGAACACATTCTATCAACAACAATTGTATTCATCTTAGTTGAAGTCCTCGGTGTTATAAGAGGAATGTGTTGAAGTCCTCGGCATTGTTAGAGGCGTGAAATCCCATTCGTCTGCTCAGATGTTGTTAACCTGTTCCTTCGGGTGAAGTGAGGTGGTTGTTAGTGAAAATCCAGATAGAAGTCTGGGGCTGGACGTAGGACGGTGCTCCGAACCAATAAAAAATTTCCTGGTTTGATTTTTCTATTTTACTGCATTGTTACATATTTGTGATTAGCATATCATCTTTTATAGCTATTGTATATTTGTGTGTTATACACCATATTACACGATCCGTGTGTACTATACTAGCACATACATACTTTTCAACGGCGTGGTCCCTTGATCTACTATATTTTAAAGTGAAGTTTTAAATAACTGTTTTAGTTCTCACACCAGTCCCATGACTGACCTGGAGTTTACTGCTTTATCCTAAACTCTGGGTGCCCTAATTTTCCACACGAGCAACTAGTAGTTTTGGTTTTGTAGATATTTCTTTTCTAGGATCTTGGAATTACAGTTGGAGCTATATTCAGAAAGCTTTGTGTCCGTGTATTTCTTTCAGTTGTGTTATGTATTTTTTTCTGCTGCTGTGTAAATTATTTTAATCGTTGATACTTTTCTGATGTATATTATTTATTCATACTCTATTATATTCTTATACTATGATGTAAATTGTTGTAACAATAATTTAATGTTCTTCTATTTGTATTCTGATTTTTCGTGTTCTCAACTCAATCCAGGCTTTCCCTTACGGGCGAGTTTTGGTCATCTCATCTTTTCTATGTCTGAATGAAACCGAAGGCACTTTATTCCTCATCCCATATGTCCAGTACAAGAGAGAGGCCCTCTCATATTCGGTCGATCTCCAAGTACGTCTGGATGACCACCACTTATTACCTCATCTCGGGTGTACGTCCCAATCAAAACATCAGTAATCATCCCAATAATGTGAAGATCTCCGGTCTTCAACCACCATCTTCAAATCTTCGATTATTAATCGTTGTAACAATTATTCAGAATAGGTTAAACCCTGTCTTTTCGAATAACTCGCGTATCTTATAATCACATGAAATATAAACACATCATACACCTCATTCCAATCCAGAATATTCTTTTATTCATATATTGTTATCTTTGGGAAAGGTTCTCATTAATTTTATCAAAGATTAGCTCTTTTAAACTTATCGTTTAATCTATTCCTTGGAAATCATTTAAAAAAATTTGTAATATCATTTCACAATATAAACCAGATTAAGGTTTATATACTAGTCGGGATTAACGAGCCTTACCAACGTAATCATTCATTTATTTTCCCAATCCCTAACCTATTCATCCTTTGGAGCAAAATTGGTAGTACTCCTTATCTAACACCCATTATGTTATCGGTAAATTTTATTACCATTTAACGTTCACATCTAATTAAAGATTTAACTATCGCATGGAGTAAAGCTGGTGATACTCCATTCTCAAACATTATTATATTTGGTAAATTTAATTACCCTATTCACATTTCAATCTAATTAAAGATTCCTTAAAACTCTATTTAGTTTTAATCTTCATAAATTATTATTTAATGATTATTCAACTTAGGAATTTAATCCTGTCTTTAACTGGGTTAAAGAACAAATGTTACTTAAAATATTGTTCATGATAAACCCAACATCCAATTTGATATTAAATACAAGGCTCTGAATAGAAATCATATCGACTTATATCCAATATCAAATTCAGAAACCAACAAATATCATATTGGGAATAACGATATCTATATCTTCCAAATTCCTCAATGATAACCGTATAATCACGGAATCCAATACCGAAATATCCAAAGATAATTTCCATTCAAATCCAATCCAATTTATATATATTGGAAAATTCTTGTTATTTTAAAACCATTTCAATTCATTCCAATTCTTTACTCAAGTTGATAAACAACTTATTTAGATAAAAATATCTTTTATCTTTACAAACATGGAATTTTTCATTCAAAATCATTTTAAATCATTTATTATGATTTTACATAATTTATTCATATTTTTATTAATTTTATTAAGGCCCATACAGTCGGTTTCCAATATCGGCCACTTTTCTACATCCATAGTGACCTTTTCCAAATTTGATTTGGACATGTTTTAAAATCTATCCATTGGATTTGAAAAATTCTTATTTCATTAAAATCTTATTTCATTACGATTCCAATTTCAGGAGAATCCGACGGTCGGATCTCCCGTTACGTCAATTCGAATTTATGGGTTGACATTCGTTAACTACCACTGCGCGACGCGTTCTATTCAGGCCCGAATTCAATTTATAATTAAAAATAAAATCGAGAACGTTTTCAAAATAGTTTATAAATATTATAAATTATTCACAACTACCATTTGAAATTTTATTTCAATCATTTTCTTCAAAATCATTTTTCTTCATATCAAGCCATTATATTATATACCACAGATTTCAATTCAAAACATATTTTATAAAACATTTAAAATATCATTTAAAAAAAATTTTCAATTTCTACGTTAATTTTAAATTTAAAATTGAATATCCTATATTATTAGTTTAATACTTTCAAAATATCAAATTTTGTAATCAAATCTTCTCGATATCCATTATAATTTTATAATTTCTGTGTCCATCCAAAATCGGACATCAAAATCATATTTTGATTCCTCAGTGAATATTATATTGAAATATTTATTATTTCTAAATTGAAATAAGACTTAATCAATTACCATATAATTTCAGTTATATGGATTTTATACATTACATGTATTCAACAATAGTTATAAACAACTATTAGACGTCCAATTCACACCAGAGTGCACTTACATTCCTATAAGCCTTAAATAATTATTTACATCGAGAGTACACTTACATCCCTATAAGCCTTAAATAATTATTTAACGCTCATATTAGTCTGTCAATCAGTCGATTAACATTCAATCTAAACATTTGGGATTAGTGTAAATCAAATATTATCCCAATACCCATGTGGGGTTTTCAACCAACAAATAATTAATTAATAAATTATTTATTCCATCTAGCCGATATTATTTATATAGGTGAACATAAACAACTCGTTCAACTTATAAATGGATTTTTAATCTAATTTCAACTACCAAAAATAATTTAACTTTGTTTTTAACATGTTAATCATCCCAAATTCACATTCACAACAAAACATAAATAATCATCCATTGCCATTTAAGGTGCCACAAAGTGTCCATCCACACTGTTTGAAATATGAGTGTCGTATATTCAAACAACGCTTCTAATAACAAATAAATTTGGTGAATAGTTCATGTGCTGAACTCAAGGGATATCACATGTAACAGATAAAAATCCACATAGTTAATTAATATGTTTCTAATTATAAAAATAAATAACTGTACAAAATATTTGAGTTTTCTGAAATCGTTAAATAATGATCTTTTTCACTAAATTAAATGGTGCGTTTAATTTAGTCAAAAATCAGAGCTATCTCCATTTCTATTTTGGTCCATTCCATGGTGTAGTGCTCGCCTTCATGATTCCAACGCACTCCGATTCCGTATACAAAATATATGATGATTTAAACATTGAATAATTAATGTATATTAATTAATAATTAATTAATGTTCTAATTACCATCCTATTTCCGAATCATTTAGTTAATATCTCTTCCTATTTATTGCTATCGATCAAAAAAATGAACCTATCCTTGACCGTGAAAAACCGCCTCCGCCATCACCAGAAGGGGTCGAAACACCATCGGAACCCACCAAAACCTTGGTCGTCACCCCCTTCCAATGCCAGTCGCCACTCCACGTTTGATCCTCCCCCTGCCGGAAAATCCAATTCGAACATGAGCGCTTTAAACAACAAAATCGAATGATTTCTACCCTGAAATTTTATCATCACCGTTAGATATGTAGATCTCATGCCCTTCTTGAAGTTTGTAATTATAAGTTTTTCATAATAATTCGTGATTTGAGAGAGATTAGAGGTTGAAAATTTAACAATCTAAACCATTAAAGTTTTAGAACGACGACGGCGTAGAAATGAGAGGCTAGGTTTAGGGTTTCAACTTTTTATATGTATACATATAACAATATATAATAATTTTTAATTTTCAATGAAATATATATTAATTTTTAATCCACAAATTACTTTGATATGGCTTCGAACTCCAAACAAATCCCAACGACTTTTGCCTCTAGCCAAATACCCCCATTTCGGACATAATGGAAAATGTTTCGTAAGCCAGTTCGACTGTTTTGATCAGTTTTTATCAAAACTAAAATATAAATCAATAGCGTTCAATATTTAATTTCAACGTACGTTTTAACTTGCCACAGCTACATACTGACTCCAAAAATTATGAAACTTGATATCTAGCTATGTTTTACAATTACGATTCTAACAAAATTAATTTCACCAAATTTGGAGGCCATTTGAAATATGGCCTTTTAATTAGCTTATTAAATTATACTTGAAATCTAAAATGCGTTCAAATTCACTAAGCTTACATATTAATTCCAATTGACTTGAAAATTTAAACCTGAAAATTATTTGAAGTTCCAGATCCAACAAAATTAGTTTCATCGAAAATAGAGGTCGTTTGTAAAATGGCCATTTTTAAGGGCTTAAATAATATTGAAATATTGATAAATTCCATAGCGACTGTTTTACATTTTAATCTGGACATAACTTACGATTAATAATATGAAATCTCAATTTCTTATATTCGTTAGGAAGATATTATCAAATAGATCATAATAAATCTTGTTTTACAGAAATCCATTTTATATTGCATCCTGTATATTCCATTAAAGTTTAAAACTAAATTTTCAAACTACCATGACGTTTATCCGTTAATTTTAATTAAATTTTAAATTTATACGTTCTAACTTCATTTTAAAATAAATTTTAAGTCGTTTATTTGTTAAAATAAATTATTTTAAACATTAAAAATCCATTAAATCTATTAAAAATAAAATTTAAATTGGTTTCAAATTTCAGGGTTGTTACAATATTAATTTTTCTTAAGTAAAAAAGATGTATGTATGAGTGGGGTAGTTCTCCGAAAATTGTCCGCTTCTTACCTATGGGTTATGCAAGGGCATGCCTAGAGTCAGGTTAATAAGAGTTCTAAAGAGCATGTAAAGGAATCGTCTGTCTGATGGAAGTATTAAGTGACTAGGAGTTCACGTGTAATGCCAGTTAAATAGCAATGCGTGGGTCCGCCGGAGGGGTCTTAAATGGTGATGAATGTGTAGCCTCACCCGGTATTAAGTGGCAGATTACTATTTCTTGCATTACAATTGTAAGAATATCTGATAACGTTTAATGAGGTATTAAGTGACTAGGGTCTTCCATAGGGTCTTATGTGATTGTAAGGATTCACCTATAGGGTATTAAGTGATCATAGGAATCAACCCACAAATTATTGTGTAAGATGGCCTTAAGTGATCGAATGAGAGTCCGTCTCATAAGGTCTTAAGTGATCATAGGAATCACACATATGGTATTAAGTAATCGTAGGAATCCGCCCTTATACACACATAATGGCCTTAAGTTACTATTGGATAAGTCCGCCTATTTAATGCATGTGTATGTCATATTGAATTGTGTGTTTAATTCTCTTAGACATAACCTTATAAATTTATACTGCCAATTATAGGAAATATATTCCTTTAGACTTATGTGATTTTCATTTACCAGAACATTATTGTCCTTACCCCCCTCCTCCTTACAATACAGGTTAGTAGGTGGGAATTCTTAATTGATGATGCAATGAAGATTGGAGCTTGGCATTGGAGATTTTATCTTAGTTTATTATTATGTCTAGAAGTTATCTGTGTTTATAGGATATTATTAATGTACCTTGTTATGACATTTGGAAATTTTGATGTAACAGACGTTATTGTTGTTTTTATGAAAGAGTGCACTTGTTTTGGTTATTATATTTTGTCCAATATGCTATGTAACATCCCACCTCCATTAAGGTCACTCACAAAGGGAATGCATTAACTTTAGTGGGGGTCATAAGATTATAAAACAGATAAAATTACAAAACAGACAAATTTAAGCAGCGGAAAACAATTAGAACTTTTATTCCATAGTAGCATAATAGGATAAACTTTCATAAGGGTTGTTTCAAACATCAACACCAAAGCATCAAAACCCATTACATCAAATATCTGTCTTGTTTCTCAAAAGAAGCATAATACAAAATAACATAAAATAATTCCCCAATTAAGCAGTAGCCAGCCATAGCAGTAAAGCAAAGAGTCCAAAGCAATACATCACAATCTTCGAGTTTGAAAAGAATCTGAACTAAGTGGTGGTATTCCCTCCCTGTGGACCGGTGGGGGGGGGGGGAAGAAGGCGAAACAAAAAACAGAGTTAGACATAAAGCCTGGTAAGTCCAGTGACTTTCAGCATGTAAACAGGTAAAGGTACCATGACATGAATAAACTGGATACAAGACATAACCATGATAATAAGCATCGCAAGATAACGAGATAAGCATAAGATAAGACTTGAACATGATAAGGTATCATACTGGTTCCTAATTTCTCTGCACCACCTAACTAGTGTTCAACTAATGCCATTTGTTACGAAACAAGATAAGTGATCCCCATTTCCCACATGATAGTTTTATAGATACATATCTCATGATGAGGGTCCCACCTCGTATTGATAGTTTACCTGTCCCCACCGTACCTATCTTAATTGATCGGCTCCTACTCATAACATTCTGCATGTGTTTGTATCAACCCGGCCCCTACTTGTAGATACCTGTGCTGAAAAGAGTCCCGCTACTAGGGTTTTCCTAGGGTCTATTCGTATACCCCCCCATATTGGTTAAGTGTCATCATTTAATCAATTCAAGTTTACTTAACCCACCCATTCATCATGTTATATTGATTAAGTATCATTAATCCAGCCGAGTTACTTAACCCACCCACTTGTCATGTCATATTGGTTAAGTGTTGCATGTTGATTTAACCCTATCATACTTAACATGTTTGTTTAGCATTAATTATTTATTAATGCATCAACCTCTCAAATTGGACTTATTTGTGGTAGCTGGATTGTGCCAGGGGTTTAGGGCAGTCTTACACCGCAAATCCATTCCAACCTCGGGTTCAAGCATTCAATGCGCTAACCTCTCACATTAGACTTGTTGTTTGCGGTTGCTGCATGTGCCAGGCGGTTCCGGGCAGTCTTACACCACAAACTCATTCTAACCTCGTGTTATGCATTATTACCCATCTAATCTTCACCTTTGACCTCTCACATTAGATTGTTGTCGTTGCGGTTGCTGGATGTGCCGGGCAGTTCCGGGCAGCCTTAAACCACAACTCAAATCTAACCTCATGTCTTAGGCGGCCATTAGATTTAATTAAATTATATACTTGCCAATTATGTCCAAATTCCAATTTTTACATGCCAATTATCATATGCCCAATTATTGATTTACATGCCAATTTACATTTGCCCAATTATTGATTTACATGCCAATTTACATATGCCTAAATATTGATTTACATGCCAATTTACATATGCCCAAATATTGATTTACATGCCAATTTACCCAAACTTGCAATTATAATAATAATAATACCCCATATCCATCACAAATTATGCCCAGTAATTCCACCAAATATGTTATGCCCATAAATTCACCCAAATAGGCAATACCCAATATTCCCCATATTCCAAACGTTCGTATTTCGCGATTTCAGCCTAGGTTCGAAGTTAACCCAAGTTCAATAAAAGAAAATAAATAGGGGAGATAGAAGTTGCATAAAATAAGAATAGAGAGAAAACATGCCTGAAAATATCATCACAGGCATGAAGGCTAAGACTTGATAAGAACATCATAATGAACATGAAAAATTGATGTACAACAAGATAAACTGATGATAATAGCATCATGAGAATAAGAACAGAAGCAAAAGAACAACTTAGAATCAGACATAGTCCCAATTTCATCTTATTACATGTCAAGACTCGATTTAGGTGTTCAAATCTAAAAATAACTGAACTTACAGCATTTGGATTAGAAATGATAATTGAATCGCTTGTTGTTTGTTGAAGAACTCTAACTTGATATTGATTAATCCTCTAAGTTGATGAAGAACCTTTTGATTTGATTTAGGTTTTAGTGGTGGCTAGGTTTAGATGAGAGTTTGGCGGCATGGAGGTGCCATGAGAATGAATAATAGAATTAGGGTTTAGGTTTGGATATGTATTTATAGGTGTGTTAGGCAAACCATGGCCTTTAGATTAGCATAGGAGTCATCAGAGCTATCTAAACCAAAGAGACATGTCACCCAGCCAACCACAGTGCAACACATAAGCCCTAAAACACAAAATTTCGTCACAGACCATTCTAGGCCGACGGGGTCGATTCCAAACACCCTGAGTTGACCCTGAGGTCGACCCAGCGGGACTCGGGTTGACCCAAAAAATAGGTCGGTTTGGCGTTTTGCCTTCTCGCTTCCGCTGTTTTGAATTTTTTTCTTGAATTTTAGGTTGATTTTTATTTTATTAATTTTTATATATATACGTATATTTCCCTTATATGTATACAAACTTCTAAGGTCCATTACTTTCTCATACATTATCCGTTTAATGCAAACTTTGGGTCCATCTTGACCAGAATTTTGAGACGAACGCAGTGATATAGTCTGTTTTACTTAATTCTCACTTTTAAAATTAAGTATTCTTTTAATTCGTCTATTAATATTCATAAAAAATATAGGGTGTTACATTCTCCCCTCCTTAAAGGATTTCGTCCCCGAAATCTCTAAGTTAAGAAGAATGCATCCTACCATCCAACATCCATCTACTCAACCATCATTCACAAGCTTCCATTGTCCTTAAAAAAAGATTTCTAATGCTATATGAACATATGCAAAAGTGTGCTTGTATATGTTCCTTACCTAATGCAAAATTAGGTGGTTTACTGATTCAGTTGACCTCCTTAATGCGAATTATGTTAGTGCCATGAGTCCAATTATGTATGCAATTATTCCTAATGTACTTCATAACCTCTACATGAGTGCACAATCATTCATTCAAATGCAACATTCATATGATAACACGTCCAATTTCAATCTCATCCATAACCAAACATATATATGCATATGCAATGTGAAAGTGACTTGAACCGATCTAGTGCCTAAGGTGTGTGTAAATGCATCCACGAGCAACCACTTGCATCCACCAAACATAACATGTCTCAAACACATGTTTACAATCATAGGATATTCCTAGCTAAAGGTCGATGATATAATCAAGAGGACGTCCTAAACGATAGAACAAGTATAAACAAAGCGGTAGAAAAAGGGGAAATTAAGAACATACCCTCAAAGAGAAAAGGATACAACGTATGCATCTTAGCTTCCATCTCCCAAGTAGTGTCTCCTTCATCACTTTCCCATTGTACTTTGACTAGCTTGACTTCTTTGTTGCGTAACCTCTTGACCTCCGATCAAAGGATGCACGTAGGGGCTCGTCTAATCGTGGCATCTCGCTCCACGTCAACTTCCTCAAGTATGCTCGGCTCCGCCACTTCCGCGGTGTCATGTAAGCACTTCCTCAAATGTGATACGTAAAACACATTATGTACACCACTAAGCTTCTCAGGCAACTCTACTCTTTTGGCCATCTATCCAACTCTCTCTATAATAGGAAACGGTCCGACGAATCTCGGTGCTAGCTTCCCTACCGACCCAAAGCATACAACATTCTTTAACGGTGATACTTTGACAAAGACCATGTCTCCAACACTGAACTCAAGGTCGGTCCTTCTCCTATCAGCATACGACTTTTGCCTATCTTGTGCGGTCTTCATATGTCTTCGAATTAGATTCACTTTCTCCGAAGTCTCTCTAATCATATCTGGCCCAACTATTAGCTTATCTGTGGATTCCCACCAACAAGTTGGTGATCTGCATGGCCGTCCATATAAAGCTTCAAAAGGTGCCATGCCAATGCAAGACTGATAGCTGTTATTATATGCAAACTCTACCAGTGGAAGGTGGTCCTCCCATGTCCTACCAAAGTCCAAGATACAAAGCCTCAAAAGGTCTTCTAGAATCTGATTCACCCACTCGGTTTGGTCGTCCGTCTGAGGATGATACGTCGTTCTCAAGCATAACTGAGTCCCTATGGCTTCTTGCAAACTTTTCCAAAAGTCACTAGTAAAGATAGGATCACGATCGCTTACTAATCTAGAAGGTACCCCATGCAAACGAACTATCTCCTTAACATAAATAGGTGCTAATGATGATGCAGTCCTCTTTCTCTTGATAGGAATGAAGTGAGCACTCATCGTAAGTCTGTCCACTATCACCCTAATACTAGTATTGCCTCTTCTAGACCTAGGAAACCCATATATAAAGTCCATCGAGATACTCTCCCATTTCCATTGCGGAACCTCTAGAGGATGAAGCAGTCCACCGGGCTTTTTCTGCTCAGCCTTGACTTGTTGACATACCAAGCATTTAGAAACGAACTCAGCCATGTCCTTCTTCATTCCAGTCCAAAAGAAAACTCGCTTCATGTCATTGTACATCTTGTCACCACTGGGATGTATGGTCATCTTATAATGATGGGCTTCCTCAAGAACTGTCTTCCTCAAGTTCTCGTCTTGTGGTACACAAAGTCTCCCATCCCTATGTAACCAGCCCTTGTCATCTAGGTTATACCTACCAAGATGGCTCGATGACTCCCCTCCTATGAGCTTTTCTACTAGCTAAAGCAACTGTGGGTAATCTCGCTGAGCCTCTCCAATCTGTCCCAAAAGCGTAGGTAACACCTCTAAGATGCTAACAAATCGGTCACATAATCGACAGAGGGTCTAAAGTCAAAGGCCGCAACGTACTCTAAGCTCTGCCTCTCCACAAACATAGGACTCAAAGTCAACTTCTTCCTACTCAAGCCGTCAGCTACAACGTTACCCTTGCTAGGGGTATATGTGATCTCAAAATCGTAGGATGCTACTCCATCCACCTTTGTTGCCTCTAGTTAAGATCTTTCTGCGAGAAAAGGTACTTCAACGATTTATGGTCAGTGTACAATTCAAACTTCTCACCTAGGAGATAATGGCGCCAAGACTTAAGCGCAAAAATGATGGCAGCTAACTCTAGATCGTGGGTTGGGTAGTTTTTCTCATGTATTTTCAACCGTCTTCCACCATAAGCTACTACCTTCCCTTCTTGCATCAAGACATCGCCTAGTCCCGTATCGCATGCATCCGTGTATACTGTAAACATTTTACTCCCGTCTGGCAATGTCAACACCGGGGCTGTTGTAAAAGCCCTTTTCAATCGTTGTAATGCAATGTCACAATCAATGTCCCAAGCAAATGCTAGATTCTTCTTCGTCAGTCTAGTAAGTGAGGCTGATATCTTCGCAAAGTCCTTAATGAACTTCCTATAATAGCCCGCTAATCCAAGAAAGCTTCGCACCTCTGTTGCATTATTTGGAATCTTCCAATCTTCCATAGCTACTACTTTTGCGGGTTATACAGCTATCCCATCTTTGTACACCACATGTCCTAGAAACCTTACTTCTTCTCTCCAAAAGTGAGATTTGGAGAAATTCGCTTTAAGCTGATGTGCTCGAAGGGTATCCACGACTGCCCTCAAATGCAAAGTATGTTCTTCCTCGTTCTTTGAGAAAATCAAGATGTCGTCCACGAAGACTACCACAAACTTATTAAGGAACTCCCCAAACACCATACTCATCAAGTCAACAAAATAGGCGGGTGCATTCGTCAAACCGAAAGGCATGACGAGCCATTCAAAGAAACCGTCAGAGGTCCTAAAAGCAGTCTTGTCTATGTTGTCTTCAGCCACTCTTAGCTGATTAAAACCCGTAGCCAAATCTAGTTGTGAGAAAACGGATGCACCTACAAGCTGGTCAAATAAATCATCTATTCGTGGAAGTGGGTGCCTATTTTTCTTAGTCAGATTGTTTAGCTCTCTATAATCCACACATAAGCGAAGTGAACCATCCATCTTAGTAGTGAATACTACTGGAGCACCCCATTCAAAAATACTTTGCTTAATAAACCCCTTCTCAAGCAACTCTTTAACTTGTTTACTAAGCTCATTCCTTTCCCTAGGAGCCATGTGTCGTACGGGTAAAGCAACTGGTTTGGCATTATCAACTATGTATATGCAGAAATCTATTTCACGTTTTGGGGGTAAACCCTTTACCTCATTAAAGATATCGAGATACTCATGGACTACTAGAACGGATTGCAAATTATCAACAAATGCATCAAGAGATTCTAGGTAACTAAGCATGACAGAACCCTTGGGGTTACACAAGATTTCGAGGGTATTGCTGAGACGAGTCAAAAGTCTAACTACCCTCCTTTCACAATCGAGAATGGCACCATTTCTGGATAATAAATCCATCCCTAGAATAGCCCATGAAACCAAGAACATATGCATTACATCAAAAATTCAACACTAAGTATAGATATTCCCAAATCCAAGCAAATAATAGATAAATGAGTCGAACCCCCAATCGGATTTGAGACAACAACGGGATCCTCTACCATACATGTACTAAGGTGCAGAGACTCTACTATAGAAACGGATATAAAAGAATGTAACGCGCCAGAATCAAAAAGAGTGCGTACAGGATGATCAGCAAGAAAAACTAAACTTTCAACGGAAATATTTTTACCTCTCTCTTAAGTGGGTGCCATGAGAGCATGAACTTGCCCTCCAGAAGGTCCTGCCCTTTGCCCTTGCTTCTTTGGGCAATCCTTAACCACATGTCCTATCTCGCAACAATGGAAACAACCACCCGTCTTCCTCTTCTTCTTTCTACAGTCTTTAGCGATGTGGCCAATGATACCACAATAGTTACACCTCCTCTTGTCGCGTGGCTTATTGTTCTTTCCACCCTTCTTGTTTTCCACCTTCTTGTTTTGAGGTTCATCCTTCTTTACTTCTTTCTTCCCACCCATGTCTTCTTCATGTAATAGCGCCATGTCGACCAATCTCTCAAAAGTTGCACCCATTGGAATATGGGACATAGCTAGACCATGCAATGGTTCATTCAAGCCTCTAGCAAAACGTAAAGCTTTCTTGTGAGGTATATCTACCAACTCCAACCCAAATCTTGCAAGCAAATTGAATTTGTTGACGTATTCCTTGACTGACATACTCGCTTGTTAGAGTGCTAGAAACTTCTCCATCTGTAGGCTTTGTTCAGCTGGCGAAAGGAACTTCATCTCAAACCTCCGCCTAAAGTCCACCCAAGTCTCAACTGGTTGCTCAACACTAGTAACTTCCCACTAGTAAGAGGCTTCTTCCATCATTAGCCAAGCAGCCATTTATATCTTCCTCCTATTGTTCACTTCAAAGATAGAAAATAACTCTTCTATTTCCTTGAGCCAGCTCTGTGCTTCAACAAACGTCTCAGTCCCTTTAAAGATCTTTCCGCCCATAGCACGGAAGTCCTTACAAATCTTAGCAAAAGATTCTACACGAGGAGCGACAACAGCTGGGGGAGGAGGAACGTTGGCTGGGCCCACGGTAGTGGCCCTAGCCTCTAAATATCGTCTGAACCAAGAGGGTATCGGAACACCATCAGGTATCTCGGGTTCTCCAGACATGCTGAAAAGAAAAAGGAAAGGATTCAAATTAAAGAAAAGAAGGATAGTGCATATGGCTTTAGGGAATGTGCCTTTTTAAAATAACAAAACTTTTCCTTGAAAATGCTTCTTTAAATCATGGTTTTGAAAATATTCTCTTTAAAATATGCAATTGAAAATAGTTTTCAAAATCTTTTATCCGTTCTAGCAACCTTTAGCTCTGATACCACGTGTAACACCCCACCTTCATTAAGGTCACTCACAAAGGGAATGCATTAACTTTAGTGGGGGTCATAAGAGTATAGAACAGATAAAATTACAAAATAGACAAATTTAAGCAGCGGAAAACAATTAGAACTTTTATTCCATAGTAGCATAATAGGATAAACTTTCATAAAGGTTGTTTCAAACATCAACACCAAAGCATCAAAACCCATTACATCAAATATCTGTCTTGTTTCTCAAAAGAAGCATAATACAAAATAACATAACATAATTCCCCAATTAAGCAGTAGCCAACCATAGCAGTAAAGCAAAGATTCCAAAGCAATATATCACAATCTTCGAGCTTGAAAAGAATCTGAACTAAGCGGTGGTATTCCCACCCTGTGGACCTGGGGAGGAAACGAAAGGAACAAGGCAAAACAAAAACAGAGTCAGACATAAAGCCTGGTAAGTCCAGTGACTTTCAGCATGTAAACAGGTAAAGGTATCATGACATGAATAAACTGGATACAAGACATAACCATGATAATAAGCATCGCAAGATAACGATATAAGCATAGGATAAGACTAGAACATGATAAGGTATCGTACTAATCCCTAATTTCTTTGCACCACCTAACTAGTGTTCAACTAATGCCATTTGTTACAAAACAAGATAAGTGATCCCCATTTCCCACATGATAGTTTTACAGGTACATATCTCATAATGAGGGTTTCACCCCATATTAACAGTTTACCTATCCCCACCGTACCTATCTTAATTGATCGGCTCCTACTCATAACGTTCCGCATGTGTTTGTATCAACCCGGCCCCTACTTGTAGATACCTATGCTGAAAAGGGTCCCGCTACTAGGGTTTTCCTAGGGTCTATTCGTATACCCCCCATATTGGTTTGTGTCATCAATCAATAAATTCAAGTTTAAGTAACCCACCCATTCACCGTGTTATATTAATTAAGTGTCAATAATCAAGTCGAGTTACTGAACCCACCCACTTGTCATGTCATATTGGTTAAGTGTTACATGTTGACTTAACCCTACCATACTTAACATGTTTTTTTAGCATTAATTATTTATTAATGCGTCAACCTCTCACAATGGACTTATTTGTGGTAGCTGGATTATGCCGGGTGGTTTTGGGCAGTCTTACACCGCGAACCCATTCCCACCTCGAGTTCATGCATTCAACGCGCTAACCTCTCACATTAGACTTGTTGTTTGCGGTTGCTGGATGTACCGGGCGGTTCCGGGCAGTCTTACACCACAAACTCATTCTAACCTCATGTTAGGCATTATTACCCATCTAATCTTCGCCTTTGACCTCTCACATTAGATTGTTGTCGTTGCGGTGGATGGATGCGCCAGGCGGTTCTAGGCAGCCTTACACCACAGCTCTAATCTAACCTCGTGTCTTAGGCGGCCATTAGATTTAATTAAATTATATAATTGCCAATTATGTCCAAACTCCAATTTTTACATGCCAATTATCATATGCCCAATTATTGATTTGCATGCCAATTTACATATGCCCAATTATTGATTTACATGCCAATTTACATTTGCCCAAATATTGATTTACTTGCCAATTTACATATGCCCAAATATTGATTTACATGCCAATTTACACAAACTTGCAATTATAATAATAATAATACCCCATATCCATCACAAATTATGCCCAATAATTCCACCAAACATGTTATGCCCATAAATTCACCCATATAGGCAATAATATTCCCCATATTCCAAACGTTCGTATTTCGCGATTTCAGCCTAGGTTCGAAGTTAACCCAGGTTCAATAAAAGAAAATAAATAGGGGGAGATAGAAGTTGCATAAAATAGGAATAGAGAGAAAACATGCCTGAAATATCATCACAGGCATGAAGGCTAAGACTTGATAAGAAGATCATAATGAATATGAAAAATTGATGTACAACAAGATAAACTGATGATAATAGCATCATGAGAATAAGAATAGAAGCAAAAGAACAACTTAGAATCAGGCATAGTCTCAATTTCATCTTATTACATGTCAAGACTAGATTTAGGTGTTCAAATCTAAAAATAACTGAACTTACAAAATTTGGATTAGAAGAGATAACTGAATCGCTTGTTGTTGTTAAAGAACTCTAACTTGATTTTTATTAATCCTCTAGGTTGATGAAGAACTTATTGTTTTGATTTAGTTTTAGTGGCGCTAGGTTTACATGAGAGTTTGGCGGCATGGAGGCGCCATGAGAGTGAATAATAGAATTAGGGTTTAGGTTTGGATATGTATTTATAGGTGTGTTAGGCAAACCATGGCCTTTAGATTAGCATAGGAGTCATCAGAGCCATCTTAACCAAAGAGACATGTCACCCAACCAACCACAGTGCGACACATAAGCCTAAAACACAAAATTTCATCACAGACCATTCTAGGCCGACGGGGTCAATTCCAAACCCCCTGAGTTGACCCTGGGGTCGACCCAGCGGGACTCGGGATAAGTCGGTTTGGCGTTTTGCCTTCTCGCTTCCGCTGTTTTGAATTTTTTTTCTTGAATTTTAGGTTGATTTTTATTTTATTAATTTATATATATACATATATTTCCCTTATATGTATACAAACTTCCAAGGTCCATAACTTTCTCATACATTATCCGTTTAATGCAAACTTTGGGTCCATCTTGACTATAATTTTGAGACGAACGCAGTGGTATAGTCTGTTTTACTTAATTCTCACTTTTAAAATTAAGTATTCTTTTAATTCGTCTATTAATATTCATAGAAAAATATAGGGTGTTACATGCTATGAGATTCTGATTCTGTTTTTAGTTTGGCTCTGTTATTTATTTCTTACAAAAACCAACGAATTGCTTATAATGGCTCTACTTTCTGATGGGCCTTTCCTTGGTGGGGATTTAGGCCCAGTCCCAGCAAGTTGTTACATTCGGTATTAGGGTCAGGTTACCGATTATGGGGGAGTATACGTATATGAGACATACTTGTTATTTTGAAAAGAAGTTTTCAAAAGTTTTACTATATATAAGTGTATATTTATTTATTTAAAGTACAAATATCTCTATGGAATAGTATTTATAGGTCCTTTAAGGAAAAGATTGAAAATAATTTCTAGAAATACCCTAGAAAATGTTCTGTGATTTAGCAACTTACATGTCAATTCAGAAATATATATATATATATATATATATATAAGTATACAATAGCTGTGAAGAACCACAAAGTTGGAAGTGGGAAGGAATGAAACTCCCTATTTAACGAGCGGTAAATGGAAATTAATTTAGTGGCTAATTATCATTTATGGGGGAGATAAGGAAATAATAAGGGAACGTTTATGTCCATTGCATAAGAATATTTTAAGTTCTAAGGAAAAATGGAAGTACATTTTTGTTAAATGGTATAAAATTCCATAATAGTAAATATGGAAATTCAAAATTTGAGAGAAGCCTAATGGTCAGTAAGTGAAAGGATATTAGAAAAAAATGGAATCATTGATATAACTAAGATCATTTATGTGAAGATATGAATATTTGATTTTGAATAGGAAATTAAAATGTCCATAAGAATGAGTGTTCCTTAAATGGATTAAAAAAGACATAAAAGTCATTCATGGTGACAACAATTTGGGATGTCAAGAAATGGAATAATAAGAACACGGAAGAAAGAATTTAAGAAATGGGACATAGTTCTGTAGAATAGCATGTGAGAAGAATAATAGGTGAAATAAGAAAGTTTAAACGAAGAAAATAATTATGCTTTTAATTTTGCAAAAGGCTTTGCTTAGAAAACACACAAAAACGGATTATTATTTTTAGCAAGGCCGACCAGGTTGAGTGGACCCCTACCACTTTATTAATGTACTAGAGAAATGAGAAAATTACGGCATACACAAGAGGACATAGAAACACGGTACATCAATCACTAAGAAAACAAAACAAAGAACACATTTACAATTTTGAAGGTTTAAAGAAGCAATTACAAGATAAGGATCAAAGGTATTAGTTGCTTCAACCATTCCTTAATTCCATTTTCACACATTTCTTTAGTTGACTATCTTTTGCCTCTACTAGATTGAAAATCCATCTATTCCTTTCCCTCCAAATAGAAGATAAGAACTTCTTAAGAGTAAAACAGATAATTCTCCCCTTACATCTTTTCCTGCTAGTTTGATTTTCTAGATTTCTCCACTCTCTCACTAATTTGACTTGTTCCCTTTCTTCCAATAATGACCCGATAAAGCTATTTGAACCAAAGCAGGTTAAGTCAGTTTATACGGTAAGAAGCAATAATTTCGGAAGGACCCACATGGATGTAGCAAATTACAAGAATACCGTCCCTGAATTCAACATATTTCTCCTGTCGGACTATTAGACCGAAGATTCTTCGGTCTGTATATAAGCTTTGATAATGATCATTAATTCAGCCCAAATAGGATAAGTTCTGTTGCATTCAAAAAATAAATGGTGCAAACTTTCATTTTGCATTCCACACATAACATATAACATATCAGTCTGCATTCCCCTTTAATACAACTTGTGTTTTGTTAACACTGCCTTTTTAATAATTTTCCAAAGCAACAGATTATTTTTTGGACAATTATATTTAAACCAATTTCTCTTGCTCCAATTACATTGAACCATGGTAGCATAGCCACAGAGGTTAGAGTGCATTCTCTTAATCTGGTAAGGTTTATCATCTTTGCCCTAGTGTGTAACTTCTTCATTCACATTAACTACCTTTATATTACGTGTTGTTCTCTAATATTGATTAATCCTTGAAATAGTAGTCTCTGGAATACAAATGACATTGTCATGAATAAATTGACTCACAATTGAATTCATGCTCATCCCTATCACCTCAATCTCAAGGTTACTTAATTCTTTACAAAGGATAAAGCCATTCTTCAACCATAGGTCTTGCCATAAGTTGACTAAGGGGAAATGCTCACTTTATATTTGAAATAGGAAAGAATCAGGTCTCTTAGTTTAAATATACTCCTCAAAGTCCAGCTAAATTTATGGGGTTGTTGCATTGTCCATAAATTCTTGATTTTGATGACATCTTTCCAAGACTAAGCAATCCAAATATTGACACTTCTTTTGAGAAAACTATCAATATGTTTTATAAAGGCAGCTTTATTCCATGTTGACATATTCATAATACCTAATCCACCTTTGCTTATTGGGTTTTCAACCACTTTGAAGGCCATTGGTGCAAGGTATCTACCATCTATTTTTTCGTTCCATAAGAACTTCGTGAAAGCAGATCTAACCATAGTGATTAACTTAGTGGGGAGTATGAAGATTCTCGACTATTAAACCTGCATAGGAAAAACCACTGATTTAGTCAAAATTACTCTACCAGCCCAACTCAATAATCTACTAGTCCAGTAATTCAGTCTAGCTGTAATCTTGCTATAAAGAGGCATGCATTGGCTAGTTGTTATCTTTGCTGCAGTGAGAGGCAACCCAAGGTAAGATATAATGTCATTAGTTCGTGTCAAACCAGTTCTATTACATAGATCATTTACAATAAATTCGGAAAGCCCAACAATTTTCACTTCAGATTTTTTAGTATTAACTCTTAAACCAGTTATCTCATAAAAACTCAAAAGAGTATCAAATATTGTATCTATAGTACCATCATCAAGGTTGCAAAAGATCACGAGATCATCTTCAAACATAAGAGAGGAAATTCTTGGTTCATGACATTTTGGGTGCAGCTGAAACACACCACTATCAATCTTGGTATTCAACATTTGGGTCAACATTTCCATAATAAGAATGAAACTATATGCAGATAGTGGGTCACCCTGTCTAATCCCCTGTTTACTCTAAAAAAAAACTGCAGAGCCATTCAGGAGCAGGGAAAACATAGGAGTAGAAATGCAAGTGTAGACCCAAGTTATGAAATAGGGTGGAAAGTTCATGTGCCCCATCACCATGACTATAATGTCCCGCTGAAGCATTCCAGAAACCTTCATTATGTCAAATTTGAACATAGCTCTAGGAGAAACTAATCTGTTAGAGTAACCATTAAGAAATTCATGAGATAAAAGCATATTATCTAGTATGTTCCTACCAGGGAGAAAAGCTGCTTAATTGAGAGAAATTTTAGAAGGGAGTACAACTTTCAGCCTTGTGGCAATTATCTTTGAGAGACATTTATAGATTGTGTTGCTACAAGAGATTGGTCTATAATAAGAAACATTAGTGTCATTCTTCTTTTTTCGAATTAGGGCAATGTTAGTATTATTAAGGGATAAGTTCATATTAGCTCTTTTGAAAAAGTGTTTTGAAGCATTACACACCTCCAATTGTACAAAGCTCCAGCATTTTTGATAGAAAAATGCATTAAAACCATCTGGACCACTAGATGAGTTGTTGTTAAGTGAGAACATTGCAACTTTAATCTCATCAACTGTTACTTCATCATACAAAGTAAGATTATCTTGACTGGAAATTTTAGGTAATATATGGGTTATTCATATCAATATTAGGTTCAAACCCATCTTTGTTCCCTAATAATTCATAGAAATGAGTAATAAAAGCATTTTCAACTTTAGTCTGAGTATTAGCAATATTACTGTACTTGTCCACAACTGTTACCAAATTCTCTTTGCATTGCTTGTCTTTAAGTGAAGCATGGAAAAAAGCACGGTTGCTATCTCTTTCCAATTTTCATTTAAGTCTAATCTTCTGCTTTATCATTGAATCTTCATTGCTTAGTGCATCTTGATATTGTTTTGCTGTATAGGTCTCCATGCTAGAGTGTACAGAGTTTGAGGGGTCCAACATCATTTCAGTCTTTATTTCTTTAAGTTTGTTCCTCTAGAAAGAAGATTGCTTCTTACCATTTCCATACTTTTCTCTTGCCTAAACTCTTAGTTTCTCTTTTAGTCTCCTTCATATTTTTCCGCAAATATAAACATAGGATTACCATATATTGGTATCCCCAAACTACTTTAATAGTGTCAAAGAAGTCAGGTTCACTGACTCATTTATTAAAAAAAACTGGAGGCACTCTTCATGTCTAGCCCATTGAGGTACAGGATGATGGGTGAGTGGTCTGATAACAATGGAGGTGGTTAATTGCAGGATAGAGCAGGAAATATGGAGTAGGTTAAAGATTACAAAAATCATGGTCAATTAGGGAGTAAGTTCTAAGGCCTGTTATGTTTTTGTTGTTCCATGAGAAAGGTAAACCAGAGCATTTAATATTGACAAGATTGGCATTTTCAATGGTAGTTTTTAGAAGAGTGATTTCAGAGAGAGACAAAGAATTACCAACTATCCTCTGATTGACGTTAAAACAACAATTAAAATCTCCTATGTTGAACCAGGGTAGAGTTGGTTGACAAAGAATAGGAATTTCATCAAGAAGTGCTTGTCTTGCATTTAAGGAATTGGATGCATACACTATAGTTAAAAGGAAAGGAATTTAGTCAGCTAAAAAAGTGGCATTGCAATGGATCATTTGAGGAGAGGAGTGGATTGGGTTGATTTGGATTACAGAGGGGTTATAGAGTATCAATACTCTACCATAAGGGGCTTCAACAAGATTATGGAGATGATGCCATGAAGGGTTTATATATCTAGAATCTTATTGAGTTAATTCAAGATTGTGTTTGGTTTCAATTATGGCTAGTAAGCTTTACTTATTCTCTGCTATGGGCATTTTGCACTGATCAAGTTTGGTGTCATTGTGGCAACCTCTTATATTCAACACACCTAATGTTTTCCTCATTATTAAACTGTAGTAGGGATGGTTACTTCATCTTTCATACTCCTTAGCGCGTACTTGCGCGATACAGAAATGTATTCTTGATAATACCACAAGATTATTTTTTTGATAAATGTGAAACATTCTTGTAGATAGCATAAGTTATGAAACTTTTCCTAATTAAGAAGAAGTTGAAAAATAAGATTTTTAAAAATAAAATATTTCTAGAAGGCTTTATAAAAATTTACCATCTTCTAATAGAAAAATTAGAAATATAAACCTTTGAGAAAACAAAAGATGAATGATTTAAAAATGCAAGTTTTTAGGAGTGATAAGCAATAAAGAATTATAATGGTAAAATTTGTCATTGTCATAGCCTTGATGTTACAACTTTTAAAACTTAACAAATTAAGAGGTTTTAACACTTATTTTACCAAGATTTTCCATGTTAGGTTTCACATGAAATAAATTGTAACAACCCTTATTTTCCGGTTATTTTAGTCACTGAATTTAATATGATTTTCGAACATTATTATGGTTATACATAAAATTTAATGATTCAATTACGTAATTTTACGATGTAAACTTAATTAAATAGAATATGTAATGAATTCAACTAATTACAACAATGATAACTTATATTGATTGTAAATGAAAACACGATTTAATCTACATACATAAAAAATGAAATTTTGATTTAATATTAAACATTTGAATGAAATTGATTTAATTAATTTATAGTTGATATCCAATTTGTATTTGGTAAATAATCAAAATTGGCATTCAAAATAAATGAAATATGATTTATAAAGTTAATTTGAATTCTATTTTGATTTGAAATGAAGTTAATAAACTTTTGAATTGAATTAAAAAGTGAACAAATGAAAATTGAATATGATATATATTAATGAACCTGTTAAAATAGCCATTTGGTAAACGATCTCAGAATTCGTTGAAACCAATTTCATTGAATCCGAAATATTAAATCATTGTAAGATTTCATATTTCGTAGCCATTGAATTGTCGTTTGATCATGCGAATTTAAAGCACAGAGGAAATTATTTGTGTAATTAAATTAAAATAATTAGATTTTAAGTGAAACTGCTATAAACTTTGGAATTGAACCATGTCACAAATTCCAATGTGTCAAAAGGCCTTTAAACATACATATCACCTGTTAACAGGCCTGATTTGGACTCCGGTTCATTTTCGGCATAAATTCACTTAAATCAAGGCTAATTTAATATCAAAATAACAACCAAAACCCTAATTCCTTTCCACGGCCGCTACTATTTTCGATGGCCAGAAAATCCACGACTTCGTCCCTTATTTCCTTTCAATCCGTGCAACGATTCGACGAAATTCCAGCTGCAAAGTTATAGATTGTGATAAGAGCTTCAAATCCATGTGATGAATGGTGGTCGTTTGGATCGGAAACCACCAGAAATCTACTATGAAGCACGCGCTGGCTTGGGTCAATAGGAGGCCGCTGAAGGAGGTCGTATGTTTGGGGTTGTGGATCCGATGGTGTTGTTGGATCGGGGTCCAGTGGCGTATAGGATGATGCATTGATCATGGGATGTAGATAGTTCAGGTTATGGGTTTTACTGTAATTGCATGAAGAAGAGGTAGGTGATAGGGTGAGAATTGTTTTAAACTATTTTACATATTTTGACATTCAAGTGATTAAACACATATTCCTTTCGCATACGAACGGAGATTGACATGCGGTTTGTTCTGTTGGTTTCATATCGAAATTCAGGACAACATGGAGATGTTTTGGTCATATTCGGAGATTGTTATGTTTTGGGCCTATTTTTGGATTTCAAACGTGCTCGAAATCAAAGATGAGTAATTAAACTCACTCATGCTTAACTAAAATATTTGATTATTAGTTAGATTAAAATCATGTTGTGATATGATTGTGTTGGATGATATTTGATAGTTTAAAATGCATATTTATATTGATTTTGCATCGATAGTATAATTTAATTTAACACTTAATTTAAAATTTACAATTGGGTTAAATTGAAATTTACTTGCTAGTTTAAACCTGCCACCTGACAATTAGTAAATTGATGTGATATTGAATTGTTTAGTTGGATTGATTTTGATGGATGCGTTGGATTGATATGTTTGATATATCGATGTTTAATTGTGTGATATGCCCTATTATTCATCTTAATTATATATGACTGTTGTTTTGTGCTGAGTAATCCTAACCATTTACCCTAGATATTACGGGCATTAAATACATTTGGGGTTAATCATTAAAATGAATTAAGAACATAAGTTAACATGATAAATACCTATGACCTGGATTTTGATTGAAATGATATATATATATATATATCCATTCCTGAAATGCTAAAACTAAATTTTAAGAATCACTTGGCTATAGGATAGAAATTATAAGGACATTGGTTAGTTGAATAAAATTTGTTTTAACCTTGAATCTTGAGACATTATTTTAAAGACAATATAAAAGATGTTTTATAAATTGAGTTCCTTTGAATTTGAACTTTGGATTTTGAAATATAATAGCTAAAGGAAATTATTTATTGTTGTAATCTCATGTCAAAATGTAATTGAACATGAATTGAATATTTTGAAATTGAATTGTTTTATCCACCTTTGAAATTTAATTTAAATTAACATTTATTTAAAGCGATACCTAAATTATGAACTCAATATTTGTTGTAAATTTAAATCATTCAAAATGAGAATTCTAGTTGGAAACTTAACTATTTGAATTGAATTGATCTTAAAATGGAAGTTGATTCGAACTAAAAGATTGGAATTGAATCGAATTGATTTGAAGTTGGAAAATGACTTCAGGTTTATATAAAATTAGAAGAAACAATTCTTAATCAAATTATAGTATTTTAACCCATTTATAAACTATTTTTCTAAATAACTATTTTACTTTATAAATGTCGATGACTAAAATTGTTGTTACACCCAAAGGATCACGATTATACGAGAATAGTTTTCACATACGGAAACAAAAGTGCAGTAAGCACAGGACATGGAAAATTATAGTGGTTTGGCTTGTATTGAGCCTATGTCCATCGTGAAGCGTTTACAATTTTTTATTGATTATTGAAGGTTACAAGTAATAGGCATCATCATACAAATTTTGACTAAGTTTTTGTGAGTCATTTTTTGCAAATGTAAAGTTTTGGGAGAAAATATATGTTCTTCTTCTTCCTCAGGTCCTAAGCAACCATTAATGACGTCCTAAGTCGTTGTAGAACTCTCAAATCATGCAAAATCCAACCCTTTTGAAGTATGAGGAAAGGGGTATTTATAGGCAGTAGATTAATTGATACTAGGTGAGATTTGGGGACCACAGTAGCTGATTTTGCATCCCGAACAAGTGACTCCCAGAATTTTGCATCCCCTCATGGTGTAGCAGAGGATTTCATATCCCCTGGGAGATAAAATTTTTACATCTCGAGGGAAACGAAATATGTATCCTATATCCCTCGGTATACAATGATCTCGTATCCCTAGGGGGATACACAATCTCGTATCCTTGTAGGGATACGAGGTGTGCACCCCGAGGATACGAAGTGAGGATAAACACATGATTCGGGGATGCAAATTTTATGAGGGATGCAATGTCCGTGTGACGCAAAACTATGGATGCATTGCGATCTAGATGTGAGAAGAGGGAGTCAAAGTGTGGGAGGCGAAGCCTAGTGATGTGAAGGAGCGGGGAATCAAAATCTGGGGCGATCTGGTTACTGAGGAATTGAAATCACGAAATGTGAATTTAGAAAGTGGGACATACTTCGGGGATGCGAAATGATGGTTATTAGGGTTATGAGGCCAACGCTCGCACGACCCCTTCCAGGCCTGAATCCCGATTGCTTTAGCAACACTTCGGACTTTGATGCCATGCGACGGGCCGAGTCGAGTAGGCCTGGTATGCTTTTGGGAACCGGGCCAAAAGCCCGGTTAATACTTGCCTCCAAAAGTACGTCGTGTCTTGAAATGATGTGCTTTGAGTGGAAATAATCATCTCTGAGAGCTAGAAAGATCTCCAAGTTGTGTTGGATGCTTGGTCGCGATCATTCTGTTGAGAAAGTCGAGAATTTTGACTCTCTAGTAGCTTCTTTAAACATCTAATTCTTGTCGACTTATGAAACTAAACGTTAGTCATTGACTCTCGCTTATGTCAAAACGTAAACGAGTCGTTGTCGATGTTGTATCGCGTACATGCTTACACGTTTTCATGCGATTTCGTACGATATGATTGAAGTTTTAAATAGAACATAAACAGTAAAATATGTCATCGTATGACCATGCGAGTTGGTTTCCGAAAATGATATCGAATTGTGAACTCGATCAATTGGCATACGTTCTTACATCATTTAAACTTATAAACATACGATCGGTTAGCGAGTCGAATTGGTATCGATTATTAAATCATAGAAAATGCGTACGTGCGTTCGTAACTTGAGTGGCGAGTCAAGAGTTTCTCGATGTTTGAAATTCCATTGGTTTTCTTTTTCTCTTCCTCCTTTTTTTTGAATATAGTGGGAGATTTCGCATCCCTGAGGGGATATGAATTTTCGCATTCCTGAGGGTATACGAATTTTCACATTCTGGAGGGATGCGAAATCTCGTATCCCTAGTGGGATGCAAATTTTTGCATCCTTTGGAGATATGATGCTTCCATCGGGCCGAGCCCATTTTCCCTCTCCCTAATATAAAAGCCACAATGCAATTTTCCTTCTCCCTTTTATCTAGCATAATTTTACGCATCCCAAAGACTTACATATTTTTTCCATAACAAAACTACTCGAACTCAAACTTTTAGGGGTGAGCTCTTAAATCATATTCGACTTACATGCCTTGAATTTGAATTGAATTTGATTCATCATCTCGTGATTCCCTTAATCATTTGAACCAAATTAGACTTCGAAGCTCGAAGGGATGAAATTCCAGGTTGTGATTTCGCACCCTGGAGGTGATGTAGATGGCGCGGAGGTGAAAGAGAGTGGAGAAAGGAGAAGGAGGAGGACAAGGCAGTTCCCTTCGGATTTCCTCTAGGGAAGCGACTTTTCGCATCCGGGGGATGTGAAATCTTGCGTCTCGTGGGATGCAAAATCTACGTCCCTATGTGGGATGCGAGGTGAACCTGGGTCGGACTTCGACGAAGTGTGGGATGTGATTTTTCGTAAGGAAAAAGAGGGATGCGAGATTTATCAAGGGGAAGTGAATTTGCTAAGTCTTGGGGATGTAAATTTCGCATCCCAGGGACTTAGGAAAATTCGTACCCCTTTTCAATACATCCCTTGTTATATATTGAAAACTTGAATCCCAATGGGCTTGTAGCTCTTTTTACGTCATTTCCGCGGTGCTACATGATTGACCCGGACTTAGGCTTGAACATATGACTGAAAGTGCCTTCACGCTCGAACGAGAGCCAATAATTCAGACTTGCACATAGGATTAGAGCATAAACTCGAATCATGAGCATGTGACTGAACTACTGACCTTTAGATTCATTTTTCGATTTCAATCATGACGTAGTCGTGAACCCAGCGATGTCAGTCGACGACGATGATGGTTATAGTTCTAAGGACTAGTGATCATCATCATGTCCCAAGTTCTTTTATTATAATCATGTTAGCATCTCATGGAATTGCATGTTTTTGTTAGTTTACATCAAAAAGAGCGGTACAGGTTATTCAGTTCGATATCTAACGTGACTATGTTAAAAGTATAGTTAGCATTGGAAACAAGATCTTCCAAGAGACTTCAGGTTTTGGAAGCGGAAGCTTCGGATCACTCACCATACCAGTATGGGTCGTCAAGTAGTAGTGGTTTAAGGGACAACAAGCTTAAGGTTTTTGAAGCGCCCACCTACTCTTAACCCATAGGCTCGCCAAAAGCACCCGACCAGGGTGTGCATTTGGAAGAACCATAACAAACGGCCGAGCATCCAGCTAAGCCAGTGGTACCATAAGGGACTAGAGCGATAGAAGAGAATCGAAGATGATGTAGATATCATAAAGGAAGACACTCCCAAGCCGCAGGATTTGATGGCGGATGCTGCCATAGTCGATAATCCGTTGGATTCGCATATAGATGAACCAACATTAAGGCGCATGTGTAAGAGGTTCAACATACCATGGGATGATGTTTGTGTTCCTCAAGAACGGGATAGGGCGCATGCACCCCAGAAGGATACACTGTCTGGAACATGCATATGTGTGTTTTTGGGTCCGTGCCCTCTTCCTGCGACTTTATCTGAGATATAATGCGCTTCTTCCACCTAGCGCTGACGTAATTTCATCTTAATGCATATGCCTTCCTTCTCGGTACCTGTGCCCTATTCAGGCCTGCACATGGAATCTACCAGAGAGGACATCCGGTACCTTTTTCAGATGAAAAGTAGGACTACCAACGTGCCTTTCCAGGTCTACCTAGAGGAACAAGTCAACACCCATTCATCCCGAGGGCATGAAGTAGACTTAGCGTCTTTAAGTATGAATGGTTCTATGTTTGTTGTCCTCCAGGATTTGCGAGGCAATTGTTGGTCGAAAGTGAGTGTCTTTCTTGCTTTGGGCTTGTAGTTAACCAAGTCATGAGCTCGAGACTAACGTTGTGTTTCTGTAACAGGCATTCCTCTGGTAACCAAAGGCACTATGTACCAAGAGCACCTTAAAGCGCTGAGGGCCATCCCGACCGGGGTTCTCTCCATCGAGAATATTTCAGATGAAAAACCTCTTCGTCAAACAGGCTTACTTCCCGCTAATCGCACAATGATCCGACCAGCCGTAGCTGGGGAAGAAGGAAAGGCGGAAACTGAGGGAGGAGAAATTCCTCCGGACCTCAAAAAGAAAGTGTCATATGTTGTGTCCAAAGGACGCAAGGTCGCTGTAACGACCTGGAAAAAGGCGATCTTGGTTATCCGATATACAACACATATCGAACATCCAAGGATCGAAAATAACTGGAAAGTTAATGAAAGAAATTAGAGGGTAAGGAAAGATAAGATAGAAACTTAGAATAGAAGAAGAAGAAGAACAGAACATCAGAGTAACACGAACCTCACAACGGAACGAATAAAATATAATATACAACATGACCTGAAATCACAAAGCTGCATTTGTATATTAGAGTACAACTCTTACATCACAGCGGAAATAAACAATAGTTATATAATCCTGAAGCCTCCTGCTCCGGCTCTTCAAGTATATCTGTAAAATCCTGACTACTTGACTGCCTATACAAAATTGGGCACCCAAGAGTCTAGTGAAAACCAAACAAATAAACTCGAGGTCAGTCATAGGACTGGTGTGAGTAAAACGGTTTAAAACAGTTTGAGCAAGTAAATGATATCTCATAAGACCACGCCGTATAACGGAACGGGTTTTTCCCTTATGAGAATCCAAAATATCTTTATATCAAAACCTTTTGATATTATGATAATGTCTATCAACCACAATATAATAATCATCTAGCAGAAATGCTTTCATCTCACGTTCTACATATATTGTATACAATCAAAATCGGAAGCACGTATTGGGTAATGAATTTCCAACTATGACAAGGTATGGAACCACCTTTCGCTAGTTTACCTCTAGAGAGGAATACACTGGGTTCAATAAGAACATCTTGCAACCCGGCCACACATGACCGACCACTCATTTCGCTTGAGTGTATCGAATGTATATCACCAACGGTTGGGATCAGCAACCGTTTCCCGAATGGGACAGCATCAACAATAGATTTTTAGAAGTAAATGAAACTCTAGATCAGGTGATTATACACCCTAATAGGTGCGATGTACATAGCCATGTTGTCTGCCCGACTTTTGTCATTTACCGGATGTGAGGCTAGAAGCTACACTTATCTTTTACATGCCACTTCTCCATTTACTTAGAATGTTACATCATCATACCCGCCAAATCACAAATTGATTTATCCAAAAATAACATGGGTATACAGCTAAGAGAAACGAATTCCCCCGCAACCAAACGTGAATACGTTTGAAGAGATCAACTTATGTGATTTATTAGATATACTCTATCAGACCTTCTTCCATACAAGTTGTCCTGGGATTGGACAAACCGAAGGCACTATTCAACACATCTTAGGCAATTGTTATCTAAGATTTATACAACAGCCCTTGCACTTTACTCCATCTTCAATTTTCTTTGGCATATATGATTCGCAATGCTTATGCCAATACAGAGTGGGTCTTCGGATAATAACCCAACCGTTCTCTCCATATTAACAATGTTGAAATGGTCAAAACATTGATAGTCTGTGATTTAACTATCAAATGAAAACATGTCTGTGTACACACAACGATCTTATTTCCAAATGGAATTATCGATCCAATCATCCAGCAAATATATATATATATATATATATATATCCTCATTTTCTATGTTTAGAAATTATACGTTATTAACACTGGAAAACATTTCCATGGATTAATTACATATCACTACTCTTCCACATCTATCAGTCCCTGACTGTAAACTAATAAGAGAACAACTTCCCAAGTATAAACCCCGAAGGCCGAAACCAACATCAGATCGATACTTAGAAAACTATTGAACTTACTAATCTCTAGTCAGTTTCTAATTTTGCTTAACTCTATTTGATTAACTCTAATTCTATTAACTCTCATTGGATTAACTCTAACTGATTCACTCTAACTGATTAACTCTTTGTCCTTATTCAGTTTCAAATATCGATATTGAGATCGATTCTTACTTCTCTATATAAAAGCTCAGACTTATATAACCTTATTTATCTACTGATAAATATTTCCCTTAATTTATAAAATATCATTTTATAAATTATTGTAACACCCCACCTCCGCTAGGGTCACTCACAAAGGGAATGCACTAGTTTTGGTGGAGTATTATCTAGGTAAACATACACAGAGATATCATAAGGCAGAACATAAATAAAGCAGCGGTAGAAATTAAAAACCAAATTTATTACTTTTCAGAAAAGAGTCAAAACCCCATATATCCAAGGTACAAATTATTCCATTACATCAAGTTCCAAATAAAGAGGCATAAACTTAAGATAACAAAAGTAAATTATTCCCCATAAATAGCAGAAGCAGCCATAGCATAGCCCAAGACCAAACCGTACATGAGCTGTCAGAAAGCAAGCTAAATCCAAGCTAAGAGCTAGTGTTTCCTCCCTGAGAACCTGGGGGGGGGGGGGAACGAAAGAAAAAGAGGCGAAAGAAAAAGGGTCAGTCATAAAGACTGGTAAGCCCTAGTGACTTTCAGTATGAAAACTAATAAAGGTAACATGATATGTGAAAACTGGAATTAAACATAAAGACGATAACAGAACTGGTAGGATAATTAAGATAACAGGATAAGTCAAGTCTAGCATCGCATATTCGAGATTCGCTGCACCAACTGTACTAGTGTTCTAACCCATGTCAAGTATTAATCATGAAATGATCCCTTGGCCCAATATCATGAAGTGACCCATTACGGGATCCTACGACACGATCTACTAATCGATCGGCTCCCTACAAGTTCTAGCTCGTCATGTGTCTGTGTCATACGGCCCTATCCTGAAATGTAGTTACCTGTGCTAGGTCCACCATAGGGTGTATCAAGTCCTATGGTGCCAACCACCGACACGAATCAAACACGCATAGTGTAAATCTACGGGTACCCAATGCCTGCTTTTTCAACTCCGGACTACGTGCACGACCATAGTCCGCCTTGACGCACCTACTCAGCCGTCGTTCTGGTCGCTTACAATCAGCCCAGTAATCGTGCCCCACCCTACCTAGTCCCAGGGTATCGTGATACATCTAAGTGAATTACTGCTGAAAAGGACCGCGTAACTAGGGTTTCTAATGGGTTAGGTGTTGTCATTCAAATTCGTGACTTAACCCTATCCAAATCATGTATCAAGTTAGTTAAGTGTATTCGAGCGGTTCATGACTTAACCCTATCAAATCATCGTGTCAATTTGGTTAAGTATATTCAAGTGGTTCATGACTTAACCCTATCATGTGGCATTAATTCATTAATGCACCCCAACCTCTCACATTAGACTAACTGTTGTGGTCACTGGATTTGCCAGGCGGTTCCGGGAAGATTTACACCACAACATAGTCTAACCTCGGGTTTTTTGTGCGATATGACCAACTACCCACATTGGATCCTATTGTTTGCAGTTACTGGATTTGCCGGGTGGTTTCGGGCAGATTTACACTGCAAACTCAACCCAACCTCGAGTTGGCCATTTTCAAGTTTATCTAATTGTCATGCGCACGTTCAAGTTTTCATGTCAAAATTCATGTCGAGTTTTCATGTCTAATCGGGTCAAATTTATCTCCATATCTAGGTTCAAGTTATAATAACGTCCATGTTCAAAGTCAATTCAGGTTTTACCTAGTCTACCCAAATCGTATTTCCATCACACGTAAGCTCGAATCGATACAAATAAATCTAATTAGGGAATAACATAAAAAGGGATGGGTATAAGGTGGAAAAAATGATAACTAGCATAGCATGGTATGACTTGAGATAATGGGTTACAACATTACTGGCATATGGAATATTGGCCTCAAACATAAAGATTCCAAATCTAACAAAATAAGGTACTAGTCAAGATAACAGTTGTCATAAGGTGATAGTATAGTCATAGTAACGATTGACATAAGGTGATAGTATAGTCATGGTAGCGATTGACATAAGGTGATAGTCATAAACTTGTGACTAATAGCAGATTCAACATGATAATATGAGGGGTTTTTCTTTTTGATTTACAACATGAATAGGCCCCAAATCAATGTCATAGTAATATATCCAAAAGTCAAGATCCAAGATGAACAAGAATGGATGTAAAACAGTCATCATACATAGGTCCAATTTCAATTTACAACATATTCGTATTACATTTACAGTATAAATCTAAAAATAACTGGGGCTTACAGATCGTGGTTCGAGAATTAGAAAAAGAGAGTCGATGTTGAATCTTTATATGCTTAGTCAAGTCTTAACAGAAATCCCCAAATCAGCAATTCTCTTAACGCAGTCTCAACGTAGAAGAAGTAGTCCCTTTCTCAAACTTTTCAACCTGAATTAGAGCAGCATAAGGTCAGAAAGAATTTTGTGTAGAGAGACTAGTGTTAGGGGCTGTATTTATAGGGTCAGGTCAACGAAAAGAGTTTTCATCCACATCCGGGAATCCAAATTCCATTCTTGATGGATTGGGTCCTCCCTTCTAATGGCTTGCAATCTTAGGCGCGGGAGCGATAGATAACAGTACTTCAACTATGATAACCATACTTCTTTGATGTATGATACATCAAAGTGAATCCAGCTTCAAAAGTGGGCTCGGCCACCAGGTCGACCCCCAGGTCGACACTATGGTCGACCTGGTCCTGGGCAGGTCGACTACATTGTCGACCCCTAGGTCGACCTGGTCCTGGGCGGGAGATTTCCCACCCAGTCCATTATTAGGTTTGAATTTTGAAATTTGAATTCGAATTGAGCTGTTTTTGAACTTGAAAACTTCTGAAAACTTCGAAAGGTCATAACTTGGTCATACGGACTCCGATTTTCGAAAACTCGGACTCGTTTCCAAGTAGAATTTCGATACGAATGCAATGGCGTAACCTGTTTCCCTTTATTCTTATTTTAGCAATTAATTCTGCCTTGATTTATGGTTATTACACGTTATAAAAATACGGGTTGTTACATTCTCCCCTCCTTAAAGGATTTCGTCCCCGAAATCTCTAAGTTAGGGAGGATGTGTCCTACCGTCCATCATCCATCTACTCAAAGCATCATCTACAGGCAACCATTGTGCTTAAAAGATTTCTATTGCTGTATGAACATATGAAGAAAGTGTGTGTATATGTACTTATCTAATGCAAAAGATCAGGTGGTTACTGATTCAGTAAACCTCCTTAATGAAAAATATGTTAGTGTAATGAATCCAACATGTATGCAGATTCCTAACATAGTTTATAATCTTTACATGAGTGCACAAACATTCATTCATATGCAACATCCAAGTGATAGCATAACAAGTTCCATCCATGTACAAGTATAAGCACTCATGCATATGCAACATGAAAATGTGACTGAGCCGATCTAGTACCTAATGTGTGTCATGCATCCACTAGCAACCACTTGCAACCATTTGCAAACATCAACCATTACATGTTTCAATCACATGTTTACATCCGTATGGTTCTACCTAAGGTTCTCAAGATAAGATCGAGAAGATAACAAGACAAACATAGGTAGTAGAAGCATGATACGAAAAAGATTTTCAAGTTTATAGGAATAAAAAGAGATCGAGAATGTACCCTCAAAAAGAAATGGGTAAAGCGCGCGTATCTTCTCTTCGGTTTCCCAAGTTGCGTCTTCTTGGGCTTCACTCCACTGCACTTTAACTAGATTGACTTCTCGATTCCTTAGCTTGTTAATCTCCTATCCTAAGATACGAATCGGAACTCGCCTCAATGTTGCTTCTTTTTCCACTTCTACGTCTTCAAGGATGCTTGGCTCAACCACTTCGGCTGACTCATGCAAGCACTTCCGTAGATGCGAGACGTGAAAGACATTGTGTACTCCATTCAGTTTCTGGGGTAAGTCTACCTTATAGGCCATCCGTCCAATCCTCTCAGTGATGGGGAACGGTCCTACGAACCTTGGTGCTAGCTTTCCAACTGCTCCAAAACGAACTACATTACATAAAGGAGAAACTTTTATAAAGACCATATCTCCGACTTCGAACTCTAGGTCTGTCCTTCTCTTGTCCGCATAAGATTTCTGTCTATCTTAGGCTGTTTTCATCCGTCTTCGTATCAACTCAATCTTCTCAGAAGTGTCCCTTATCATGTCGGGCCTAAATATAAGTCTGTCTGTCGTCTCCTACCAACAAGTTGGCAATTTGCACGGTCTTCCATACAGGGCTTCGAACGGTGCCATTCCGATGCTAGCTTGGTAACTATTGTTAAATGCAAACTCCACGAGAGGAAGATGGTCTTCCCAAGTACCACCAAAGTCAAGAATGCATAGCCTCAGGAGATCATCTAGTACCATATTTACCCTTTCGGTTTGTCCATCCGTCTGTGGATGATAGGCCGTGCTTAAACTCAGTCGTGTACCTATTGCTTCTTGCAGACTATTCCAAAACTGACTAGTGAAAATTGGGTCACGATCACTAACTGTACTGGAAGAAATCCATGCAATCGTACTATCTCTCGAAGGTAAATAGATGCTATCCATGATGCGGTCCTCTTACTTTTCACTGGAATAAAGTGAGCACTTTTCGTGAGTCTATCAACTATGACCCATATGCTAGTATTTCCCTTCCTTGACCTAGGCAGTCCATCCACGAAATCCATCGAGATACTCTCCCATTTCCATTGCGGAACCTCCAAAGGATGTAATAGCCCACCAGGCTTCTTCGACTCGGCCTTTACTTATTGGCACACCATGCACTTCGAAACGAACTCTGCCACATCCTTTTTCATTCCAACCCAAATGAAAATGCGTTTCATATCCCTGTACATCTTATCCCCTCCGGGATGTATAGTCATCTTCGAGTGATGCGCCTCTTCGAGAACTTTCCTTACTAAGTCTCCTGCTTGTAGGACACATAGTCTTCCATCGCGCCTTAGCCATCCCTTGTCATCTATGGCATACCTACTGAGGTGACTTGACGTCTCACCCCTAATCAGCTTGTCCATGATTCCGATTATTTGTGGGTCTTCCTTCTGTGAAGTCCCTACTTGATCTAGAAGTGTAGGTCTTAACTCAAGAGATGCTAATGTAGTAGTCAATGACTCAACAGCAGGTGTAAAATCAAAGGTTGCTATAAACTCAAGGCTTTTCCTTTCAACAAACAAGGGCTCAAAGTCAACCTTTTTCTACTTAGTGCATCCGCCACCACGTTACCCTTGCCAGGGGTATAAGCTATATCGAAGTCATATGATGCCAAGAACTCCATTCACCGCTGTTGTCTCAGATTCAAATCTTTCTGTGAGAAGAGGTACTTAAGCGATTTGTGGTCGGTATACAGTTCGAACCTCTCCCCTAGAAGATAATGGCGCCAAGCTTTAAGTGCAAAAACAATCACAGCCAACTCCAAGTCATGCGTGGGATAGTTTTTCTCATGAACTTTAAGTTTTCTGCCCCCGTAGCATATTACTCTTCCTTCTTGCATTAGGACAGCGCCTAATCCCGTGCCGCACGCATTCGTGTACACCGTAAACATCTTACCTCCATCGGGTAATGCCAAAACTGGAGCTGTGGTGAGGGCTCTCTTAAGTCTCTGAAAAGCAGCGTCACATTCTATGTCCCATGTAAAAGCTAGGTTCTTCTTTGTTAACTTAGTAAGAGGGGCTGAAATCTTAGTGAAGTCCTTAATGAACTTCCTGTAGTAGCCCGCCAAACCGAGAAAGCTCCTCAGCTCCGTTGCATTCTTAGGAATTTTTCAGTCTTGTACCGCGACTACCCTTGCGGGGTCCACGGCTATGCCTTGCTTAGAAACTACATGTCCAAGGAACCGAACTTCCTTCCTCCAAAAATGGCATTTGGAGAACTTAGCCTTTAACTGGTGTTCTCTAAGTGTTTCCATGACTTCCTTGAGATGTCTAGCATACTCTTCTTCATCTTTTGAGAAGATCAAAATATCATCCACGAAAACTACCACAAACTTGTTAAGGAACTCCCGAAACACCCTACTCATCAAATCTACAAAGTACGCGGGTGCATTCGTTAACCCAAACGGCATGACGAGCCATTCGAAGAACCCATCTGGAGTCCTAAACGCGGTTTTGTCAATGCTATCCTCAGCCACTCTAAGATGATGGAATTCTGTGGCTAGATCAAGTTGAGAGAAAACAGATGCTCCCACAAGCTAGTCGAACAAATCGTCGATTCTTGGTAGTGGGTGCCTATTCTTCTTTGTCAGCTTGTTTAACTCAGGATAATCTACGCATAGACGAAGCGATCCAACCGCCTTAGTAGCGAATACCACCGGAGCACCCCATTCAGAAATGCTTCGCCTTATGAATTTTTTCTCAAGCAACTCATTAACTTGTTTGCTGAGCTCTCTTCTTTCTCGCGGGGCCATGTGCCTAACGGGCAATGAAACTAACTTGGCATTATCAACAAGATAAATTCGGAAGTCTATCTCGCATTTAGGAGGTAACCCCCTCACTTCATCAAAGACATCTGGATATTCTCGAACCACTCTTACAGATTGCAAATTATCGTCGGACGAGTCAAGGGATTCAAGATAACACAACATGACCGGACCCTTACGGTTACAAGAAATTTCAAGGGTATTACCAAGGCGAGTCATGAGCCTCACTACCCTTTGTTCACAATCAAGAATGGCTCCATAATCGGACAACCAATCCATACCTAGGATCAAACCGTATCCCATGAATTTGATAACATAAGCATTACACGTGAATTCTACGCTTAAGATAGAGATCCTCAAATCCACACACATCATAGATAAATGGGCAGAGCCCCCCATTGGATTTGAAACTATAACGGGATCCTCAACCAGACTAGTACTTAGGTGCAGATTTTCAACAATATCAGAAGAAATAAAAGTATGCGATGCGCCAGAGTCAAATAAGGTTCGAACAGGAAAGTCAGAAATGTAAACAATGCTTTCTACGGAAATATTACTACCTTGGTCAAGAGCTGGAGTGGTGTTGAAAGCATGCAACTGCCCTCTAGAAGTTCCTGCTCGCTGGGTCTGCCCTTGCCCCTGCCCTTGTTTCTTAGGGCAATCCTTGCTGATGTGTCCTGTATCTCCACAATGAAAGCATTCACCCAAATTCCTCTTCTTCTTTCTACAGTCTTTAGCTAGATGTCCAGTAATACCACAGAAGTTGCACTTCCTCGTCTCACGTGGTTTGTTGTTGCTCTTGTTATTCTTGTTGCCCCCCTTCTTGGAGTCAGCTTTCTTATTCTGAGTCTCATTAGGCTTAACCTCCTTCTTGCTATTCTTGTCTTCCTCATGAAGTAGAGCCATATTCACCAAGCTTTCAAAGGTCGCCCCCATGGGTATATGAGTTATGGCCAAACTGTGTAGGGGCTCGTTCAATCCTCGAGCAAAGCGTACAGCCTTCTTCTGGGCTGTGTTGACCAAATCCAAACCGAACCGAATTAGCTGATTAAACTTGTTCACGTATTCCCTAACAGACATGTCCCCTTGCTTGAGTGCTAGGAACCTCTCCATCTGAAGGTTCACTTCTGCTGACGATAAGAATTTTAGCCCAAACCTCTCTTTAAAGTCTGCCCAAGTCTCAATTGGCCTGGTAGCGTTGGCGACTTCCCACCGAAATGCAGCTTCCTCTTTCAACAACCATGCTGCCAACTAAACTTTCCTATGGTCCTCCATATCAAAGATAACAAACAAGTGTTCAGTCTCCTTTAGCCAGTTCCGTGCCTCAACAAAGGTTTCATTCCCAATGAAGTTCTTGCCGCTCAATGCTTTAAAGTCTTTGCATATTTTGGCAAAGGCGGTACCAGAAGGAGGAGGAACCGCGACCACTGGGGGAGGAGGAGGAGGGATGTCTGCCGAGCCCGCGCCGTTGGCCCTGGCTTCCAAGTACCTTCGGAACCATCCAGGCATGGGTATTCCCTCAAGAAGGTTAAGATCAGCCATGCTGAAAAACGAAAAGAAAAAGATTCAAACGAGGAAACAAAGGAGAGTGCTAATGGCTTCTTGGGGAATAGCCTTTTTAAACATAAAACTTTTCTTGAAAAATGCTTCTTTATAAATGGTTTTGAAAATAGTTTCAGAAGGTTTTTAAAACTTTTTCCTAGCCTAGTAACCTTCTGCTCTGATACCAAATGTAACACCCCACCTCCGCTAGGGTAACTCACAAAGGGAATGCACTAGTTTTGGTGAAGTATTATCTAGGTAAACATACACAGAGATATCACAAGGCAGAACATAAATAAAGCAGCGGTAGAAATTAAAAACCAAATTTATTACTTTTCAGAAAAGAGTCAAAACCCCATATATCCAAGGTACAAATTATTCCATTACATCAAGTTCCAAATAAAGAAGCATAAACTTAAGATAACAAAAGTAAATTATTCCCCATAAATAGCAGAAGCAGCCATAGCATAGCCCAAGACCAAACCGTACATGAGCTGTCAGAAAGCAAGCTAAATCCGAGCTAAGAGCTAGTGTTTCCTCCCTGAGAACCTGGAGGGGGGAACGAAAGAAAAAGGGTCAGTCATAAAGACTGGTAAGCCCTAGTGACTTTCAGTATGAAAACTAGTAAAGGTAACATGATATGTAAAAACTGGAATTAAACATAAGGATGATAACATAACTGGTAGGATAATTAAGATAACAGGATAAGTCAAGTCTAGCATCGCATATTCGAGATTCGCTGCACCAACTGTACTAGTGTTCTAACCCATGTCATGTATTAATCATGAAATGATCCCTTGGCCTAATATCATGAAGTGACCCATTACGGGGGTCCTACGGTATGATCTACCAATCGATCGGCTCCCTACAAGTTCTGGCTCGTCATGTGTCTGTGTCATACGGCCCTATCCTGAAATGTAGTTACCTGTGCTAGGTCCACCATAAGGTGTATCAAGTCCTATAGTGCCAACCACCGACACGAATCAAGCATGCACAGTGTAAATCTACGGGTGCCCAATGCCTGCTTTTTCAACTCTGGACTACGTGCACGACCATAGTCCGCCTGAACCTACAATGGCACACCTACTCAGCCGTCGTTCTGGTCGCTTACAATCAGCCCAGTAATCGTGCCCTACCCTGCCTAGTCCCAGGGTATCGTGATACATCTAAGTGGGTTACTGCTGAAAAGGACCGCGTAACTAGGGTTTCTAATGGGTTAAGTGTTGTCATTCAAATTCGTGGCTTAACCCTATCCAAATCATGTATCAAGTTGGTTAAGTGTATTTGAGCGGTTCATGACTTAACCCTATCAAATCATCATGTCAAGTTGGTTAAGTATATTCAAGTGGTTCATGACTTAACCCTATCATGTGACATTAATTCATTAATGCACCCCAACCTCTCACATTAAACTAACTGTTGTGGTCATTGGATTTGCCAGGCGGTTCCGGGCAGATTTACACCACAACATAGTCTAACCTCGGGTTTTTCGTGCGATATGACCAACTACCCACATTGGATTCTATTGTTTGCAGTTACTGGATTTGCCGGGCGGTTCCGGGCAGATTTACACTGCAAACTCAACCCAACCTCGAGTTGGCCATTTTCAAGTTTATCTAATTCTCATGCCCACGTTCAAGTTTTCATGTCAAAATTCATGTCGAGTTTTCATGTCAAATCGTGTCAAATTCATGTCCATATCTAGGTTCAAGTTATAATAACGTTCATGTTCAAAGTCAATTCAGGTTTTACCTAGTCTACCCAAATCGTATTCCCATCGATCGTAAGCTCGAATCGATACAAATAAATCTAATTAGGGAATAACATAAAAAGGGACGGTTATAAGGTGGCAAAAGTGATTACTTGCATAGCGTGGTATGACTTGAGATAAAGGATTACAACATTATTGACATATGGAATATTTGCCTCAAACATAAAGATTCCAAATCTAACAAAATAAGGTACTATTCAAGATAACAGTTGTCATAAGGTGATAGTATAGTCATAGTAACGATTGACATAGGGTGATAGTATAGTCATGGTAGCGATTGACATAAGGTGATAGTCATAAACCTGTGACTAATAGCAGATTCAATATGATAATATGAGGGGTTTTCCTTTTTGATTTACAACATGAATAGGCCCCAAGTCAATGTCATAGTAATATATCCAAAAGTCAAGATCCAAGATGAACAAGAATGGAGGTAAAATAGCCATCATATATAGGTCCAATTTCAATTTACAACATATTCGTATTACATTTACAGTTTAAATCTAAAAATAACTGGGGCTTACAGATCGTGGTTCGAGAATTAGAAAAAAAGAGTCGATGTTGAATCTTTATATGCTTAGTCAAGTCCTAACAGAAGTAGTCCCTTTCTCAAACTTTTCAACCAGAATCAGAGCAGCATAATGTCAGAAAGAATTTTGTGTAGAGAGACTAGTGTTAGGGGCTGTATTTATAGGGTCAGGTCAACGAATGTGGACAGAAACGAGGCCAGATACATCAAAGTGAATCCAGCTTCAAAAGTGGGCTCGGCCACCAGGTCGACCCCCAGGTCGACACTATGGTCGACCTGGTCTTGGGCAGGTCGACTACATAGTCGACCCCTAGGTCGACCTGGTCCAGGGCGTGAGATTTCCCGCCCAGTCCATTCTGAGGTTTGAATTTCGAAATTTGAATTCGAATTGAGCTGTTTTTGAACTTGAAAACTTCTGAAAACTTCGAAAGATCATAACTTTGTCATACAGACTCCGATTTTTGAAAACTCGGACGCGTTTCCAAGCAGAATTTCAAGACGAACGCAATGGCGCAACCCGTTTCCCTTGACTCTTATTTTAACAATTAATTCTACCTTGATTTATGGTTATTACACGTTATAAAAATACGGGTTGTTACAATTATTCTTCCAATTCATCTGTTATGAACAGATTCTATTTAATATCCATCTTAACTTCAATCAATTCATAATCCTTTTATGCCTCGTCAATCTTCCTTTATAATCCTATTTATTATCCCAAGATTATATCTTATTTATTTATTCTAAATAAACAATCCATTTAATATCTTCTATATATTTACTAAATAAACTTCTCTTATAATACCTTATTTATTCATTCTAATTATTTCCTTTAATAACCCTATTTATTAATATTTCATTTTACAAATATTTTCTTTTTTTAAAAAAAAATCTCCATTTATAAAATCCTTTGATTTCATTAATATTTTATTTACAATATCGTTTTGAAAATTCCTTTTTTCCAAAATTCTGGTATTTCGTATGGTACTTAACACATCAAATCACGATGACCAATATCGTCCAAACACATATAATCGCCAACAGATTATATATCACATCATATATTCAATTATATGAAACAACAGTATTTTAAATATTGAGGAATCCAGTTGGATCCCTCCAACCTGTTTCCCTGCATCCACAGATGTTACACAATATAATCAACATCACTTTCAGTTCAATATGAAATATTCTGTTAACAGAATCAATATATATATATATATATATATTTAACGGTTTATATATATATATATATAATTTCCACTAACTGACTAGCAGTTCAATCAAACAGTCAACACACAGTCAATCAGACAATTTTTAACATTTCTAAAAATACAACATGAAAATATAAACTGTTCAGAGTTAGCGAGATTTACTCACTTTGGCAGTTCATCATTAAAGAACGATAAACTGTTTGTTTTATTTGAATCAAACAATTTATTTCGCCATAAATTCAAACGAGCACCAATCCACTCCCAGTCAGTTTCATTGGGTAGTGTCCGTCCATACGATCCCAGCGGATCCAGTTTTGTCCAACCCCGATACCGTATGATCAAGTTATACCCTTTTCAAGTTTGTATACTATTTTAATTTAAATAAAACTTAAATAAAGTTTTAATTGGGCCTTCACCCTTTATTACCTCTCCGGCCCATCAACACTCATAACAAAACCGGCCCGATTCTTTCCATCTTCCCCAAACTGATTTCGCGATTTCCAGTATTCAAAACACCTGTCGTTGACCTTTCTTTGACCTCACCCCACCACCACATCGGTCATCAACCTCCGGTGCGAACACCACCGTTCGAATCATCTTCGGAAACCTCACCTGGCCAACTCCACCTCGTCAGCTCCAGTGCCACTCCGAAAATTCGCCTGTAGCCCAAAAGCCGATGTTGCAATCCACCTCAAGTCACCGGAAATCCTCCAACTTCACCTCCAAGCTCGATTTAATCCCCTAAACCCAAAACTAGTATCGAATTCAAGCGTTGAAGCCTCAATCCTGCCATACGTTGAACCCTAGTTTTACTGTCTATGTCCGCTGAACTGAAACTCGACATCGCACCGTATAAAACAAGCATAGAACTGACGAGAAAAATCCCAGGATCTCAAGAATAATCATCCCCTGATTTTTAGGATTTTCTACCATTTTATTTTGATTTTTCTTTCTCACGATTTATGGGTTTCCAGAAGTAAATGATGCAGCGGATTTTCTTTGACTGGTGAATTAGGTTTAGGATTGTTTAAGGGTAATATATAGTGGAAGGGGGTGGTTGATAATGAAGGATGTGGCCCCTTTATGTTCACAAGTTTTATTTTGTTTTCTTTTTATTTTTGTTTCTGCCGTCTAAAATCTTGTGTGATCACACATGATACCCAAAAATCACAAGAATGGACATGCAGCTAGAGTTCGACATTCTGGTCCCAACGAAACTGGTTTCGTCAAATTCCGACTCCGTTTGCTCACACATCGTATTTTTAACTGTCAAAATACTAACTGTTTTTCACTCTAAAAATCGATACGACTACATACTGACTTCAAAAATCACGGAAACTGAAATCTAACAATAATTTAACATTGCGGATCCAACAAAATTAGTTTCGTCAGATTCTGAGGTCGTTTGCAAAACTGGCTATTTTTAAAGCTCTAAATAACCCTTTTAAATATATACATATATTTAGAAACAATTAAATTAAATATAAATAAATTTATATTATCGTATATACTCACAATGGAATACCATACAGATCCAGAATAATCCTATACAGATTTCTAACTCGATATTTCATCATTAGAGTTATATCGATATTCGATTTATATTTAAATCCTTTTATAAATATAAATAAAACGTTATAAATTATAAAGGAATTCCACTGCGACTTTTATAAAATTTGATTTGGACATAAATCAAAATCTACATGACGAAATCTCGATTTTCTCTTCTACTAGAAAAATATACTTCACCAGCTCCTAACGTTTCTTGTTTCACAGAAATCCGGCTTAAAACGAATTCTGTATATTCAGTTGAAGTTCAAATCGCCAAATCGCGAACTGCCGCGCCATTTCGAGCTCGATTATAATTAAATTATAATTATACGTTCACACTGATGTTATTTAATTATATTCGTTATTCTAACTCACTTCTAAGCTGAATTAAATCTTAGGAATAATCCAATTCACAGAATAATGTGAATTCCAATATTTCTGAATTAAATATATTATTCTATTATTTAGATTAATTAAATAATCCATATAATTTAATTCAACGACCATTTAATTCCTTTAATCACTATATAAATAATTAAATAAATTAATTATTATACTGCTGAAAATACGGGTCGTTACATTCTTCCCTACTTAAAATAATTTCGTCCTCGAAATTGCTAAGGTAGAAAACAAACTCCACCAACTGGGTTAAAATTATTTCTTCACTTCTTAACTCCGGTTTCACTAAACCCATTTATTTTAATTAAATTATTAATTAATTCTTATCAACGAAAATTTTCAAAAATGCTGAAAATTTCCTAACACCTTAACTCTTTGAAAAATTTCACCAGCACCTCCATTGTACTGGTCAATAGCTCAAACTCCAACTCGCCTCTCTTGGCCATTTCCAACCCAATAGAAAATAAAATAGCCAAGCGGCTTGCCAATTTGGCTCATAAAATCTCATACCAATATGAAATATAAACTTGTACCTTTTTGCCGACCATATCATTGTACCATTCCCATTGGTTATCAACTCAACACATACCAATGTCATTCTAATCAATCTCCTGTCAGTTTTTATCCTCAAACCCAATCATTTGCTTATATTCAAGTCAAATTCCATTTCAAACTTAAGTACAATTCTTGATTCCAAATTCTTATATCATCAATCAACTTACTCGATATCATTCCAATATAATTACATATTATATTTAACCTTGTCTAAGTTTAATTCAAATTTATTTATTCACTTTCAATTTGTTAATCCATTTAACTTCATAAGTTAAATTTTAATTCCAGAATTTAAATTCCTGGGTTTATTTCAAATCAATTTTAAATTATAACACCAATTCAAAACGTTTGAATTTCTAAACAACTTGTTCCCTCAAAACAATTTGAAAACAAAACCTTTGGTAATAACCCGCCACTTAGAAACTCAAAAATCACACCGACGATGTATCGATCCATCCTCGGAATTATTTTCCAGTCATCAAGTTGAGTTCAATACTATATCTATATCAAATTGAAAAACATTTTCAAAATCTCCCGGGAACTTTAAATTTCCTTATTTTAATTCCAAATTCTGATTTAAATTCAAATTTAATTCACTTCGATTTCATATATTTCACTTATATGAATTCTGATTGGTTATTTACATAACCATTTCACTTTTTGTAATCTTACTCGATTATAATAACAACCAACACATCCTATATAATAATATCAATATATGTTTTTCAGTAAAATTATATCATTTACCGTGTTTCCAACCATACCGCGTCGGTTCATCGTATTCAAGTGTTTATTTACTCCAACCGATACAGTGGATCAAACTGATCGACCAAAACTCATAAACAACTCAGCCAATGAATCTCCACAATATAAATAATTTTTTTATATCAAATAACAAATACGCACTCGTATATATACACTCAACTCAATCTAGGGTATTACTAACCCCATCTCTACTGAGTCACGCCACAAAGCCAAGGTAATTCACTTAACCTTAAGCTCTGATACCAACTGTAACGACCTGGAAAAAGGTGATCTTGGTTATCCGATATACAACACATATCGAACATTCAAGGATAAAAAATAACCGGAAAGTTAATGAAAGAAATTAGAGGGTGAGGAAAGATAAGATAGAAAATTAGAATAGAAGAAGAAGAAGAACACAACATCAGAGTAACACGAACCTCATAGCGGAACGAATAAAATATAATATACAACATGACCTGAAATCACAAATCTCCATTTGTATATTAGAGTACAACACTTACATCACAGCGGAAATAAACAATAGTTATATAATCCTGAAGCCTCCTGCTCCAGCTCTTCAAGTATATCTGTAAAATCCTGACTACTTGACTGCCTGTACAAAATTGGGCACCCAAGAGTTTAGGGAAAACAAAACAAATAAACCCTGGGTCAGTCATGGGACTGGTGTGAGTAAAATAGTTTAAAACAGTTTGAGCAAGTAAATGATATCTCATAAGACCACGCCGTATAACGGAACGGGTTTTTCCCTTATGAGAATCCAAAATATCTTTATATCAAAACCTTTTGATATTATGATAATGTCTATTAACCACAATGTAATAATCATCTAGCAGAAACGCTTTCATCTCACGTTCTACATATATAATATACAATCAAAACCGCAAGCACGTATTGGGTAATGGATTTCCAACTATGACAAGGTATGGAACCACCTTTCGCTAGTGTACCTCTAGAGAGGAATACACTGGGTTCAACAAGAACATCTTGCAACCCGGCCATACATGACAGACCACTCATTTCTCTTGAGTGTATCGAATGTATATCACCAACGGTTGGGATCAGCAACCGTTTCCCGAATTGGACAGCATCAACAATAGATTTTTAGAAGTAAATGAAACTCTATATCAGGTGATTATACACCCTAATAGGTGCGACCTACATAGCCATGCTGCTTGGCCGACTTTTTTCTTTTATCGGATGTGAGGCTAGAAGCTACGCTTATCTTTTACATGCCATATCTTCATTCACTTAGAATGTCACATCGTCATACCCGCCAAATCACAAATTGATTTATCCAAAAATAACACGGGTATACAACCAGGAGAAACGAATTCCTCCGCCACCAAACGTGAATACATTTGAAGAGATCAACTTACGCGATTTATTAGGTATACTCTGTTAGACCTTCTTCCATACAAGTTGTCCTGGGACTGGACAAACCGAAGGCACTATTCAGTACAACCAACTTAGGCAATTGTTATCTAAGATTTATTCAACAGCCCTTGCACTTTACTCCGTCTTCAATTTTCTTTGGCCTATATGATTTGCAATGCTTATGCCAATACAGAATGGTTCTTCGGATAATAACCCAACCGGTCGCTCCATATTAACAACGTTAAAATGGTCAAAACATTGATAGTCTGTGATTTAACTATCAAATGAAAACATGTCTGTGTACACACAACGATCTTATTTCCAAATGGAATTATCGATCCAATCATCAAACATATATATAAATATATATTTCCTCATTTTTTATGTTTAGAAAATATATGTTATTAAAACTGGAAAACATTTCCATGGCTTAATTACATATCACTATTCTTCCACATCTATCAGTCCCTGACTGTAAACTAATAAGAGAACAACTTCCCAAGGATAAACCCCGAAGGCCGAAACCAACATCAGATCGATACTCAGAAAACTATTCGACTTACTAATCTCTAGTCAGTTTCTAATTTTGCTTAACTCTATTTCTTTAACTCTATTTGATTAAATCTAATTCTATTAACTCTCACTGGATTAACTCTAACTGATTAACTCTTCATCCTTATTCAGTTTCAAATATCGATGTTGAAATCGATTCTTACTTCTCTATATATAAGCTCAGACTTATATAACCTTATTTATCTACTGATAAATATTTCCCTTAATTTATAAAATATCATTTTATAAATTATCCTTCCAATTCATCTGTTATGAACAGATTCTATTTAATATCTATCTTAACTTCAATCAATCATAATCCTTTTATACCTCATCAATCTTCCTTTATAATCCTATTTATTACCCCAAGATAATATCTTATTTATTTATTCTAAATAAACAATCCATTTAATATCTTCTATTTATTTACTAAATAAATTTCTCTTATCATACCTTATTTATTCATTCTAATTATTTCCTTTAATAACCCTATTTATAAATATTCCATTTTATAAATATTTTCTTTTTTTAAAAAAAATCTTCATTTATAAAATCCTTTGATTTCATAAATATTTTATTTATAATATCGCTTTGAAAATTCGTTTTTTCAACATTCTGGTATTTCGTATGGTACTTAACACATCAAATCACGATGACCAATATTGTCCAAACACATATAATCGCCAACAGATTATATATCACATCATATATTCAATTATATGAAACAAAAGTATTTTGAATATTGAGGAATCCAGTCGGATCCCTCCAACCTGGTTCCCTGCATCCACAGATATTACACAATATAATCAACATCACTTTCAGTTCAATATGAAATATTCTATTAACAGAATCAATATATATAGATTTAACGGTTTTTATATATATATATATATAATTTCCACTAACTGACCAGCAGTTCAATCAAACAGTCAACACACAGACAATTTTTAACAGTTCTAAAAATACAACATGAAAATATAAACTGTTCAGAGTTAGTGAGATTTACTCACTTTGGCAATTCATCGTTAAAGAACGATAAACTGTTTGTTTGATTTGAATCAAACAATTTATTTCGCCATAAATTCAAATGAGCACCAACCCACTCCCAGTCAGTTCCATTGGGTAGTGTCCGTCCGTACGATCCCAACGGATCCAGTTTTGTCCAATTCCGATACCGTATGATCAAGTTATACCCTTTTCAAATTTGTATACTATTTTAATTTAAATAACACTTAAATAAAGTTTTAATTGGGCCTTCACCCTTTATTACCTATCCGGCCCATCAACACTCATAACAAAACTGACCCGATTGTTTCCATCTTCCCCAAACTGATTTCGCGATTTCCAGTATTCAAAACACCCGCCGTTGACCTGTCTTTGACCTCACCCCACCACCACGTCGGTCATCAACCTCCGGCTTGAACACCAACATCCGAATCAACATTGGAAACCGCACTTGGCCAAATCCACCTCTTCAGCTCCGGTGCCACTCCAAAAATCCGCATGTAGCCCAAAATCCGATGTCGCAATCCACCTCAAGTCACCGGAAATTCTCCAACTTCACCTCCAAGCTCGATTTAATCCCCAAAACCCAAAACTAGTATCGAATTCAAGCATTGAAGCCTCAATCCTGCAAACGTTGAACCCTAGTTTTACTGTCTATGTCCGCTGAACTGAAACTCGACATCGCACCATATAAAACAAGCATACACTACACCAAAACATCCAATTTGACACACCAGGATTTAGAGTTTTGATACAGCTTAAAGTCGTATCAAATTTGATAGGGCTCATAGCCATATCAAATTTCATTTGCTACACTTAACCAATCCGCGTCTTCCCAATCTCGAAAATCTGACCGTAGATCATGACAGCTTTGGATTGTTTCCTTTTGATGCATATTCAACCCGTATCAAATCAGCCTCGTCTATTTTCCTCTTCTGAATTTTCGTTTCTCATCAATTGGCCGCTTCTTTTCTAATTATTCTCGATTTTGTCTCCTTTCCCATCTCCCACTTCTCGTGAAAACCCTAGAAGTCCAAACTTTAACATGATTCTCGTGAAAACCCTAGAGAAATCCAAACTTGAACATGACTCTGTCTTCTCGTGAAAACCTTAGAGTAATCCAAACTCGATTCTGTCGCCTTTCTCCCTTTACAACAGATCTTGCATCCTGCGGCATCGCATATCATCCTCTTCTCACATCGTCTTCCTTCCTTCTTGGCACCGCGCCAACCTTGACGGTAATCTATTAACCCTAAATTTGGTTTGTACCAATTTGAGCGTAGTTATTTAGGATTTACTTTGATTTTTTTTATTTTAATTGACTTATAGATTTGGATGCAGCTATGATTTTTTGCCGATTTAATTAACTGAATTTGTCAATTTGGAAAAAATCCATCTTCATGGCAGACCTGGAGGATTAAAGAGATCTATCTGTAAATAAGATTAGGATAAACTTGGCAGACATGGAGGATTAAAGAGATCTGTAAATAAGATTAGGATAAACTATCACCTTGAACGCAAGAAAATTGCAAACAAAA